>CM028136.1:551792500-560920000 GCA_016271365.2 Neoceratodus forsteri
TCTCAACCCTAAATATGGTAGCACAACGTGCTACCAATATATATATATATAAATATATTAGAGGCAAAAACTCAGTTTAATACATGTGGTTAGGGTTGTTCCACAGTGCCAAATGCAAGGAAATTCATGTTAGGTTGAAAGCCCCCTCACAGCGCCCACACCGCAACCGCATCGGTCGTGCATTAGTTGCCGCCCTAACTCTCACCCCATCAGATGTGTGAAGAGGCAGAGGTATAGGGAGAATGGGTGAGAGTTAGGACCGCTAACCCCAATGTGCATTCCGATGCCGGTTGAGGGTGGGCGGGGCAGTAAGGGACTTTCAACCCTAACACCGAATTTCCTCACTTTTGTTGCTGTGGAACAACCTAACTAATGCATTAAATGGAGTTTTTTGCCTCTAATTTCCCTTCTTTTTGAGAATGATAATGAGAAATAGTGAATGTAATGCGGCGGCCGGATGTCTTGTCACATAGTAACACGGTGCCTGCAAACGCAAATGGTAATGCGCATGGTGACGCAAAGCGAAACACAAAGATAAACAGTACTGTAGACACAAATGGTTAAAATAATGCAAATGCAAGCACAAATGAAAATGCAAAGGGTAATGCACATGGTGCTATAGACAGGAACAGTGAGTGAAACCGGTATGGAACCGCAAGCAGAAGCGGTAAGAGTAACAGTAATGTAAGTGCACAGGCTGGTATTCCCCAAAAGCTGCATAGAGAAAGACAGTGAGTACACAGAATGTATGCATAATAATGGGTCTCGGAGCAGAAAATGAGTAGTTGGAATACTAAATTGCTTATGTCTCAGGAACTGTATGACTTAGAAAAAAAATTTAAAAGTCATATGATTTATGACTTTCGTGGCTATTTTTGTGCTTAGCCCCCACCAGGGAGCTAAGCACTTTTCTGATGAAAAGTCCATATCTCACACTGTTTCCGAGATATAGGCCCTGAAAGGTGCAGCGAACACCGTAATGTTATCCTATCGGAAAAAAAGAGAAGTTCGGAGTGCCATAACTTTGGCTCCCTGTAATATCTTTTCACCAAACCACTGAAAGGCACATCTGTGGGATATTGGCTTTCATCCCTCCAAGTTTTAGCCCAAAAGACCAAACCGTTATTTTGCAGCAGGGTGGCAAAGGATTCCTGTAATGCAGCGGATGGCCTAATGTTATCCTATGGGAACAAGCGTCGACTTTGGAGTGCCGTAACTTTTGCCGCCCTGTAATATTTTTTTCACTGGAACACTGAAAGGCATAACTGTGATATGTTGGTTGCTTTCCCTCCAAATTTCAGCCCAAAAGATCAAACCATTCTTTTGCAGCAGGGCGGCAAAGAATTGCTGTAATTTTCCCACAGCCTGGAAAGTACTGTCGAAATTTGCGAAAGCTTTCGCAAATTTGTGCGACACTGTCACAAATGCAAAAGTACTTTGCGAAAGTGCTTTTTCCAGAAATTTGAAAAACATAATGATGGGGTGTTTTACCCCAAAATAAAGACATGCCTAGCATCCTCAGGGTCTGACTAGGTGAATACAAAAAGAATTAGGTTGCTAGGGGGGTCCCAAATTTAAATGCCAAGCATTTTTCTAATGACCAACTGAAAACAAAATGGTAGATTTATGACAGTAAAAGGGCCATTTGTGAAAGTAAAAACTGCATTTGTGACACTCAAACTTTTTGTTAACTTTTCTCGTTGACTTATAATGGGAAATTGGTTTTTGAATAACTTTTGAACTGTTTAATATTTTTTCACGAAATCCTCAAAAGGCACATTGGGGACCATGGCACATGTTCCCTGAAGTTTTCGGACTGGTCGCAAAACCGTGCAACCTGTAGAGACGAGCAAAATTCCAAAACGAAACGCATTATAGATCGCTTAATAACTCCACAACCAGATATCCAAACAGTACGGAAGTTGGCAGATTCCTAAGATGTATGGTTCTTGATTGTGTATTTCAAATTTCAGGCAAATCTGTTGAATGGTTGCAAAGTTATTAAGGTGCAAAATTTTAGTTTTAACATGTAAATGGCTCTTAACCTAACTATGGTAGTACTACGTGCTACCATAATATATATATATATATATATATATATATATATATATATATATATATATATAGCAAAACATTCATTAATGCATTAGGGTTCTTACTAAAGCAACAAATGTAGGAAATATGTCATTAGAGTTTCCAACCCTAATGCCCCACTGCCACCCTGCAGACACCGACAGGTGTTGGGGGTGTGCCTTGAGGCTGTCATTACTAACACTCCCTAGATTCCATAAGTAAATAAGTTGAGATGGGTACAGTATAGGAGAATGGGGTGAGCATTAGGGCAGAAAACACCAAGGCACACCCTGATGCCTGTCAGTGTCTGCAGGGTGGGATTGGGGCATTAGAGTTGTAAACCCATATGCCATATTTCCCTACTTCTCTTGCTTTAGTAAGAACCCTAACTGCTGTATTAATGAAGGGCAGCAAGATGGCTGCACTGCTACACTGCTCTGCTCTGTTCTGTATCTCAGCTTCCCCTTTGATCTTCTTCCAAAAATATCTAGGGTTCAGTTTGATATTGTATGCTGTTTCATATATGGGCTTTACCCTGGTTGCTTTTTATTTCTTTATTTTAACATTAAGGGGTATATTGACCTGGGACTTTGTGCAGGTGTTTTGTCAGCGTGTTGCTGTCAAGCTGAATGCTTGAACCATGGGGTAAATCAAACAGAAAGAGGTGATACAGATGGCTGCACAGACTCAGATGGAAATTTGTGCATGGAGAAGGCTTGTCTGGGCTGATTAAGAGTCACCCTAATGACTGTTCTTGAGAGGACTAAGAGTGAAAAGTTCACCTGTAAAAGGTATGCTAAGTTTGAATGAGGGCGTTATGAGCTTGCTGCATTTTGAATATAATATTTACTACTCTCAGGTCAAGCAATGTTGTTTTTCTTTGTGTTTTTAGGTATTGGCCTGAAGTTTCATTTAACCAAGCCTGGGGAATATTATAAGGACTGCAATGCAATTGCAGTGATGGAGAACAAGGAGTATTACTGAGATGGATGAGAGTGACTCAATGGGGCTGAACAAATCAAAATTTGAGATGGCAAAAGGAATAGGAAAACATTGCCTGCATTGCTGTTCTACTAATCAGAATTATGAAGCTTGCAGTCCAGTTGCTTGAAACTGAAGCCAGTAAGAGGGTTAAAGTTTGTATGGTATTTATTAAAATTATTCTGAATTTAACAAATTGCTGGAGATACACGCAGTGGAATATTGGTACTCTCTGGCTTTTGAAAATGGCCCATAAGGAACGGTGTTATTTGCCGTCTTGCTTTATAATAATGTGCTGTTCTGGTTCTGTTCATGAGAATTTGGTCAAACTGTCAAGTGCACCTTGAGAGCTTTTCGAATGAATCTTAAGACACATTTCAACAAATGAACGTTATTTTCATGATGATGTGTGGCAAAGATTTTGCACAATATTACTGACTTTGGTTTTTACTTTTAGTCCTGTCTAGTGTTTCTATATGTTTTACTGGCTGTTCATCTCAATTAAGGCACCTAATTACTTAATAACCCACTGCATATGGGGATACTTTAACAAAGCCCCTGGGGAAAGTACTATAAAGAACTATAAAAGAGACAAAATGGAATACAGGCATCAGAGTGCTTGCTGCCTTTAAAAAGCCATCATTGTTTTCATATCTCTTTTATTTCAGTACATTTTAAGAAGAATTTTGCATATCCATGCACTCCCTATTGAATGGTGCTGGTGACAATGCATGACATGTAGTCAGAGGAAATGCATCCTACCATTAGAGGTAAAAGTATTAACAATTTCCTCGGGAACAGAGCATTGACTGATTATTGTGTGTATTTGCACTTCCCAATTTTTGCTGGTCAATAATCTTGAAGCCCTAAACATTGGTAAGGTGAAACCTTTTAACACGCAAACTTTTTCTTGGATAAAGTGAATTTGTCAGCACTTTAAAGGCCTTTAGATGCTTCTGGCTTTCTTTGGTACTTTGAACTTTTTATTGAAACACATACATTACCTATCCTAAGTGAATTTTATATTACAGGTACCGGGCACCTTCTGGATGCAAAAGAAACTGAATTAATTCCAAAATGTATTTTATTTTTAATTCTGGATACAAATTGTTGAAATTATTAGCGCTAGCTCATGTGAAGTGATTTATTTCTTTGATACCATGAGTGTTTTATGCGGTAAATGTTGTATGGGACAATTATAGAGCCTTATAAGTCCAGTTATTTTACAAAAACTATCTACTTGGAAATTTATTGCATCTACTTTATTTGATTTATGGTTAAGCTTAGAAGCAGATAGCAGAAATATAAAATAGGACTGTTCATATATGATTACTCCTTGATCACTGTTTAGCTTTTTGAATATGAGACTGGGCATTATAAGCTTTTAGTCTAAAAATGTTCTTTGCTGTATTGTAATATTTTAGATGATTCTAGGTTGTAATAGTTTGTTAACTGAATGACATAATTTATTCCTGGGAAGACTTGGATAAGAAAATTTTCATGTGTATTTATTTTATTTTATTTAAACTTTTGTTAACCAGGTAAGTGTAATGAGCCAAGACCCTTTTCCATACATGACCCAGGACCTTAAAGAAACAGTTAAGATGTTACAAGAACAAAATAACAAATGTAGGGGCAGATATTCAAAGCATTGCACCTAGTGCAAATCTGTAGCTCTGGAATAGCACTTGATTAGTGCAAGGCTACAAGATTCAAAAGCCCTATTAGTACTGGAGCTGTGTGGTAGTGCCAACGCTAATAGATAATAGTATGCAGGGGCAGGGATAGGGGAGCACCCAGGAATGCCAGCAGCATGGCATAGTCAAAAGGATAGTGCTGTGCTACAGGCATTAGCGTGACCTGTAATGTGGCACTAAATACCACTGAGAAAAAGCTGGCAGTAATGCGGCAGTGTCCCCTGCATGATTCCTGACCCCCGGTAGCCCCCTAAATCAAAGAAGTACCTGGTGATCTAGTGGTCCCCCCACCCTCCAGTACAAACCCCAACCCCCGGTAGCCCCTAAATCGAAGAAGGACCTGGTGGAAAATAAGTTTTCCCTGGTAGTCTAGTAGTTCTCCCACCAGGCAGTGATGCCCCCGCTTATCAAAATAGAATCCCATGAATAGAGCCTGCGACCAGCTCAGCCCTCCTCTCACCACCACGGCCAGCTGCTGACTGGGCTCATTCATTACAGTAGTGCTTATTTGTACCTCAGGCCAGCTCTATTCGTGGGATACTATTTTGATGAAATGAAACATCACTACATGGGGGGACCACTAGACTACCAGGAAATATTACTTTCTGAATGTTTTATGGGATCAGGAATCATGCTGGGGGTGGGGGGACTACTAGACTACCAGGGAAAATTTATTTTCATAATGTTTTAAGGGGTCGGGATTCATGCTGGTGGGTGGGGGCTACCAGAGAAAAATATGTTTTATAATATGGAATGGAGGCCAGGATTTGTGCTGGGTGGTGGTACCACTAGACTATGTGGAAAAATTATGTTTAATTATGTGGAACAGGGGACGGGATTCATTTTGGGGGGGATCCATACCTCCAACTGTCCCTGAAGTTCAGGGACATCCCTTATTTTGCCTTACAATTGTCCTCTGTCCCTCGTGAAATGTTTGTTGTTATGACTGAACAGCAGAGATTGTCAGCATAACATAATGTCAGACATTAATGTTACAGACTGTATATTCTTCATACAATACATCTTACACTAATCCCCTTATTCTATCATCTTTCAGGGTGAATAGTGCCAATTTGTGAGATGTGTCCCTGATTTGGGGTCTTTGTTCCTGTTTTTGTAAGCCCTGTCCCTGATTCATGAGACATGGGGCTGAGAGGTCTGTATGCACCGAATGTGTTCCTGCTGCTTCCAGCCTGTATTTCCATTCTGACCAACAGGGGATGCTGTGGGCATGCCCTGGCTTGCAGTGTCCAGCCTGTACTTCCATTCCAACCAAAAGGTGGAGCTGTGTGCACCATGCAGTAGCACAGGGCAAACTGCATGGTAATGTATGCTAAGCAGCACATAATGAGATGCAAATGTGCCTGTTTGCCCACAGATTACCTAAGTAGGCTCTATTTGCATGGGAGCTTTGAATATATTTATTTATTACATATTCAGAGAGCACCTTTGAGTCACAGACTCATTTACAAAGGTTCCACGTCACATAGATTGTATACAGACAGACATTACAGCAAGTTTGCCCCAGGCTAACCAGTTTGCACTGGACTAATGTGTTAGCACTGTGCAATCAGGTTTGCTTCAGGCAAACCTCACTCCAGCATAGCACAGTTCTGCAGTGTGTGGCTTACATTGTTGTTTGTAATAGATGTGAGACAACTCTCTGCAATCACACACAATGTTCTCCACCTGCAACACTGGCTTGCTACACAGTCTAATAAGCCACAGTTGCAGTTTTCACTTCCCCTGTTGCTATATTCAGGGCTGTCTTATTCTCAGGCTATTTTTGCCCTGCACTCCTAGACTAGTTTGCCTGGCTTCCTTAGCATGCTATATTCAGCAGGATTAGCACCGGGCTATTCCTTTCGAATATAGCTTGCTTTTTGCTCTGGGCTAAGTTTGCCTGCTGGGCAATGCTAATTTAGCCCCGGGGCAAAGTTTTGAATATCTGGTCCTTAGAATTCAGACATGATACAATACAATACAATAAATGCAATTAACATATTCAACAAAAACATTTACATATTAAAGAGCTAAGATAATGTTTCTTAAGATGCTTTTTAAAAAATCTGATGTTCTAAACCTTGTTGTTGTGTAAAAATGCTGATAATTTATCCCAATTTGCAGCTGCACTTACTAAGTAAGCATGCATACCCATCTTTGTAGTTACTTTTGGGACAGCAAGTTTAGATGCAGAATTAAATCTTAAGGTATTGTCTACTTTTTTAAAAACAGTGAAAATAGTGGAGAATCAATCCCTAATCTTAAGACATTACTTGTCAAACAATTTAGGTTATATAAACAATTTAGATTCGGGGTAACCAGCCTAACAATTGATACAAAGTGCAATGATGGGTTTGATCAGTTAATTTTAAAGCAAACCTACAGACAGCATGAAAGGAAGTAATAAGCGATGCCATATCAAAAGTATTTAATACAGAAAACAAAAATGAATTATAATTCATCAGAGATAATTGCACATTAGTTGCAACTGCAGTCCTAGCTTGGGTAGTCAATAAGTTCTGTAACTTAACCAGAACACCCAGTCTCTGATTAATTTGCATACTAATCAGCTTTATGTGGATGGTATAAGTAAGACATGGATCCAATAAGATCCCTAAATATTTGAACTGGGTGAACTGTTCAAGATAAACCCCAGGGACATTCTGAACTACAAATGGTATACCCTTGGCTAATCTTTGGATCCAAACAATGTGCTCTTTGTTTTCTTTTGCTATTAAGGAGCAAATGATATTTTCTTAGCCAAAAATCCAAGGAAGAAAATCAAAATTTGAATTTAGATTTATAGTTTCCACAGTGGGACAGCTGCTATACGGGATTGTATTGTCTGAATACATTATAATATATGTTCTCTCCAAGAGTGGAGGCAACTCATCCACAAATAAAGAAAACAGAAGTGGCCAAGGATGGATCCCGGGGCACTCCTAATTCCATAGTTTTGCATCCAGACAATACACCCTGGCAGCTCACCCTTAGTGGATGATCTGCCAGATAGCGCTCAAACCAATTACAGGGCATGTTCACCAGTCCAAGGCACCTCAGCCACCTGAGTAGCAGGCCATAGTCAACAAGGCTGAAGGCCTTGGACAGGTCTATGAACACAGCACCAGTGAACTCTCCCCTGTCCATAGCTCTACTGATGTGGTCCATGAACCTGGCCAAGGCCATCCAGTGCAATGATGCTTACAAAAGCCATGCTGTTCAGGAGACTGAAGCACCATGGAAATGAGGAAGTCAGAAAGTCGTTCTTTAACAATTTGTTTTCCAAGAGTTTGCCCAAAGATGGCAATAAAGGTATTGGTTGATAGCTAGTAAAAATGTCCCAATGTACCACCTTTAAATACTGACCTGATTATTGTTTGTTTCCATTGACTAGGAAACTGTCCATTTATAAGAGAAAGATTAAGCACTTTAGTCAAAGGCAAATAAATGTTTGCAGCTATTAACTTTAAAAATCTTGGTGTGAGACTATCTTCCCCTGAACTTTTATTGGGCGACATTTGTCTAAGTAATTTCAGCACTTGTTTTGGTTTTACCACTTCAAAAATAAATGGGGGAATTTGAGTACTATCACGTTTTAACTGAGTAGATTTTTTAAAATCAAGTTGACCAAAGTCTTTCATATAATGGAATAAATCAACAACCTTATTAAGAAAAGACTCAGTTCAACTGGGTCAGTAACTACGTTACCATTTATATTGTAAGAGTCAGTCTGTTACCTAATAGTAGGATTGGTAAGAGTCTTTATAACTGTCCAAACTTTTTTTCAGATTTTTTAACTCACTCTGCTGGTTATTTAAGTGGAAATCAGATTTACTTTTCCTTAATTTTGCAAATATTCCTTAACCTTAGATAATTTTTAAGATAATTTTCACTATTAGAATCATAGAATCATAGAATCATAGAACTTGATGGCAGAAAAGGACCCCATGGTCCTTCCAGTCTGCCCTTATTCTCATGTTAAATTATCTGCCTCCCCTTTAAAAGTCCATCCCACTCCCCCATAACTCTCTATACCTGTTCCAAGACCTCTTGAACCCAGAGACTGTTTCCACCCCACCACCTCCTCCAGTGTCCCATTCCAGGCATCCATCACCCTCTTCATAAAGAAATGCCCCCTCACGTTACCCCTGAAGTGTCCCCCCGCAGTCTCAGGCCATGCGTACTAGTAATGATGCCATTCATCCTTTGGAATAAGCACCCCAGGTTCCCTTTGTTTATCCCCTTTACATATCTGAAGGTCTCTATCATGTCCCCTCTCTCCCTTCTGGTCCCCAGTGTGTATAGCCCCAGCTCGCTGCATCTCTGTTCATATGGTTTGCCCTTCATCCCTTGCACCATCTTGGTCACTCTTCACTGAACCCTTTCAATCAGGTCACTGTCCTTATGCAAGTAAGGCCTCCAGAACTGAACTCCATACTCTAAGTGCGGTCTTACCATAGCTTGGTACAGGGGCACCAGGACTTCTCTCCTCCTGCTGGTGAATCCCCTGCCTGTACTAGCCAACATCCCATAAGCCTTCCCCACCACTCTTGTACAGTGTTTCCCCACCTTAAGGTCACTGGATACCACTATACCTAGATCCTTCTCATGCTACATAGCCCTGATTCCCTCCCCTCTCATTTTGTACCTTGCCCTTGGGTTACTGTGTCCCTGGTGCATAACAGCATACTTCTTGATGTTGAATTTTAGTTGCCATGTTAGCTTTTTTAACTTGATCCCAAGCAGTATCCCTTGATCTAATCAAATGAAACAGGTCAAGGTTAATCCATTTGTTAATGACCCCTTGGACCCTTCTAGATTTTTTAGGAAATAATTTGTTTTGTAAATTCAACAAAGAGGAGGTAAAGTAATCAATTACAAAATCTACTTCTGATATAAATGTAAGAAAGGTCCAATCAATCTTGTTTGATTCATTCAATGAACCTTCTTGTATGTTAGTTGTAAACTTCCTAAAAGTGATATATCTAGGTGGGGATTTACCTTTATTACCTTTCCATGTGCAAAAGATAGCCAGGTGGTCACTCACCATGCCAGAAAGTGTACTACTACTCAGAACTCTTGTTGGTTTATTAGTCAAGACCAACTTTAATATTGTATGATTTCTGCTAGTTAAATTCATTCTAGTGTAGGAAGTTATTAGCTGGCACAAGCAAGCATTTGCAATCAAGGATTCAATTTCAGGTTCTTGTTCAGGTGCCCAGTTAATATTAAAGTTTCCCAACACCAATTAGTCCCCTCCTATAGGTAATAAACTAATGAATTCCAAAAAATCTTTTAAGCCCTTGACACCCCTCTTGAGAAGGTTATAAATGGTAAAAATATTTACTTATAACATGTCCCTATTAATAGCTGAAAAGTAACCACCCACAGTCTGTAGCTGATTTATAACTACAGCTTAGTTCAGAAACTTTCAATCCATTTTAAAATAAACAAATATTCCACTCTCCTTCTCCCCTCAGTTTTTCTGAATCATGTTGTAATCCTCCACTGAGAAAAATGTGTCCTCTATAGAGGTTTTCAACCAAAACTTGGTTAGACATAATGACCCAGATATTCAGACTGCACTCAGAAAGGGTGTAAGTTGATGCTCCATGCAAAGGAGATGTGCTGGAGCTCAAAATTGATATATTCAAATGACATGCACAATGGTGCATCTTATCTGAATATATCAACATATGTGTGCAGCGCAAATGGGGGCCACCAAGGATGCACCAGTGCATCCCCCTTGTTGACTTGAATACCTGGAATGGGGATGTATATGGTGCATCTTCGGGATGCGCCGGGTGCAAATTCCAGATATTCAGACCGACATATGCAAATGGGGCCATTATGCATGCAGGGTGCAGATGGGGCCATTTACATGTCATTATGGCCCCATGTTTTTCATTTTTCATTTTTTTTTATACTTGCAAATCCAGATGAGCAAACTGCCCGTTTTCATTGGAGACAAGTTTAAAGCTAAAAAAAAATACATAAATACAAAAAGTACTAACAAACAACATATAAACAAACAATACAATCAATCAATGAAATACAATACATAAAAATACATCATGTTTGAGAAAATAGCCACTGTTTTAACCTTTTCTTAAAGCTCTGACAGGAATTATTCTCAACAATTTCTAATGACTTCTTATAACCCTAAAAAGGACTAATTTCAACAATTTCTAACAGAATTTTATTAAAAAATGTGGGTGCTCTAAATAATAAAGATCTTTGCCCGAAAGTAGTCTTAAAAAAATGGTATTTTAAATTTATAATTATACTGAGACCTAGTAGACAATGCATTAGTTAATCTTGGAAACATTATGGAAGTAAAAGGAGGAAGAAGATTACATTTAACTTTAAATAAGAAAATATCCATTTTATAAAGAACTCGATTTTCAAAGGATAGAGAAAATGATTGTTTGTACCAATCAGTACAATGGGTTCAAAAAGGTAAGTTTAGCCAAAACCTGAAGACTGAATTTATTTATTTATTTTATTTATTTATTTAGCTTTTGTTGACCGGGTAAGTGCACTAGACAAATCCTGCCTATTTTCAGGCACGACCTGGGGGGAGAAGGATACAGATGAATGGCAACTGACTTTGAACCAGATGAAGCTGTTGGTATGATGAATGGTAAATTATGAATGGTAAATGATGAATGGTAAATTACTCTAAGTGGACTCAGAACATTAGTACATGAAGATGTTAAATCAGTATTCCATAATCAAGTATGGAGAACAGAAAGCTATGAACTAAAAGCTTTCTTGATTCCAAACTCAAGAGAAATTTAACTTGATAAAGAATACCCAACCTCTGATGAAGAGTTTTCCTAAGATTCTGAATATGAGGGTCAAAAGAAAAATGATTATCCAACGTAATACCTAAATATTTAAAAACAGAAACATTTTCAATTATATTTCCTTTCCTATCAAAAATTGGAGACAGATCAATGGGTATATTTTTTTCTTAGAAAACACCATTACTTTAGTTTTCTGCGAGTTCAGGACCAGGTGACTTAAAGATAACCAATCCTGCAGATGATTGAAATCAGTTTGAAGATGGGAGAGATCAATGTTAGATCTAGGGTCAGAACAAAAGAGAACGGCATCATCAGCATAAAGAATCATTTCTGGCCCCAGAATTGAACCCTGGGACACACCACAAACTAATGGAAGAGGATGGGATAAAGATGAACCAATAATAGTTCTAAAAGATCTTTCACATAAAAAATTTTGATACCAGATATTTACTTCATCAGAAAAATGAAGACCATGAAACACACCCGGAAGAAGATCATATTCAACCAAGTTGAAAGCCTTGGTGAGGTCCATGAACAGTGCCGCACACAAATGCCCACTGTCAAGAGCACCATGAACACTGCTCGTAAACCCCACCAAGGCTGTCTCAGTGTTATACCCTGGCTTAAAGCCATGTTGATTCTCTGACAATAAAGAATACTTCCCAAGAAAATCCAAGGTTTGGTCCATAACAATTTTTTCCAAAATTTTTGATATGGGCGATAAAAGGGAAATTGGACAATAATTAGTAACTAAGGAGGGATTTCCATTCTTTAAAATGGGTTTTATAACTGCTTGTTTCCAGGTACTCAGAAAAACATTATGATATAAAGAAAAATTAAAAATATGTACTAAAGGATAAACAAAACAATCAATACCCATTCTGATAATCCTAATATCAGCTCCATCCTGGCCCTGAAAAGGTTTTGGATTACTTTTCAGGAAGTATTTTTTTTACTAATAAAGGGGAAAGGGACTTGAAGTGAAACTTTGGATTAGTGTCATTATGAGTATCATTATTATCAAACACACCATCTGAATCTATGGGAGTTCTATAGGAACCTAAATTCCCGAAATGACTATTAAAGATGTTAGATACCCTGAAATGATCAATTATACTTTGTCCATTTTGAAGAATAATTGGAGCAGAAACAGTCTTACCCTGTCCCAAAATTTTATTTAGGGAATTCCAAGTCTTTTTAGAATTAGCCCTGGAGTTCGTTTGTTCATTTAAACAATATGCAACCCTGGCTTTCCTAATTTCAGATTTACACTTGTTTCTAAGTGTCTTATACTCTTGAAGAAGAGCAGAGGTTCTAGATAGAGTATAAGAATCCAAACACTTATCACATTTTCTCATTAGATGAATAAGGTCCCTTGTAACCCATTCTTGTTTGGATGATCTGATTCTTATTTTCTTTAAAGGAGAAATTATATTTGTGATTGCACTGTAAGCTATACCAAAAAATTCCCACATTGCGTCAATGTTAGTGCTAATTACCAAAGGGGACCAATCAATTTTGTTGAATAAATCCTGAATTCCCTTGGGAGTGAACTTAGCCAAATTTCGACATTCAGCATGTCTGGGAGGACTTTTTAATAATTTTATGGACCACTCACTTTGATAGGACAATGGTCACTCATGGTGTCAGACATAACCTCACAGCTGGAAATTCTGTCAACATGAGTGACCATGATCCAGTCAAGGATGGTCCCTACACCTGTTTTATAATTGGTCCTGGTAATTTCCTCTATTAATTGTGTTACACCCAGATCAACCAAAGTCTCTCTAATTCCACCCTTCAAACTTTTATCCCAACTGCAGTTAAAGTCACCAAAAGTGATCCATTCTCTACTTGGGGGTAAAGCCTCCCGAAAAGAGGTCAACAATTCTAAACCATTTAATATCTTACCAGGGGGAAAATAAACAGTACTAAGAATTAAATGTTTACTTTGTCCAAAAATCAAGTCAATGGAAATCATATTACATCCTGAATTTCTCATGTGCATGTCTGAGGCAAGGATGCACCCAGCAGAATGCACTGGACACCCTGCAAATGCTGTGTAAAAAACCCTCTCCACATCCCCCTGGTAGTCTAGTGGCCCCGCCTCCCATACCCAACCTCGAAGTAATAAAACACATTCATCTCTGATCATCCCTGGTAGTCTAGTGGCCTCCCTCCCATACTTGACACCAAAGTAAGAAATACCATCCATTCCTGATATTCCCTGGTAGTCCAGTGGCCCACCCTTCCAACCCTGAGACCTGATCATAATAGAACAATAAGCATACCCCGTCCCTGGTAGCCCCGTGGTACCTCCTCCCATCTCTGAACCCCGACCATGGCTGAAAATAAACCCTGAACCCTCCCTGGTAGTGTACTGTAAGCTTTCATTCACAAAGTTGTCAACTTTGTGAATGAAAGCTTACAGTACATTCTGCAAGCCCATTGGTTGACAATGTTGACCAATGGTATTGTAGTGTTTACTGTAAGCTGTCTTTCAGTGACAGCTAAGTTGGTGGACAGCTGAGGTGGTGTGCAGGTGGGTTGTGCTGCCCACTGGCTTGATGGCCATGCTGGGATGGGGGAGCAGGGTGGGGGTCCCACAGTAGGTGGGGGGTCCACTAAACTACCAGGGAGGGTTTGGGGTCTATTTTCAACCATGGTCAGTGTTGAGGGATGGGAGGGGAGTACCACTGAACTTCCAGGGATAGAGCATGCTTATTGTTCTATTACAATCAGGTCTCAGGGTTGGGAGGGTGGGCCACTGGACTACCAGGCAATATTGGGAATGGATAGTATTTCTTGCTTTGGTAGTGGGTATGGAAGGGGGACTACTAGACTACCAAGGACAACCAGGGATGAATGTGTTTTATTACTTTGGGGTTGGGTACGGGAGGGGGGCCACTAGACTACCAGGGATGATCGGGGATAAATGTGTTTTATTACTTTGGGGTCAGGTATGGAAGGGGGGCCACTAGACTACCAAGGATGTGTTGGGTAAAAATGCTTATTTCATGATCGGGGCTGGGGGGGTAGCCACCCACGGGCTGGTGGATGCTGTGTTGAGCTGTGCAGTAAAGCAGCCTGCCTCTGGGTGGCTATGACTTAGGCATATTTCTTCCATGCCTTACTTTGTGCGGCACATCTCCAAGACATGTGGACAGCTGTGCCACACATCTCGGCTGAATATCAAGATGTGCCACATACTCATGGAAACATCCCCTCCAGATGCACTGCATATATTATCTTTGTGCTGTGGTGCATCTGGAATTGCACTGTGCATCTCCTCCTTTTGAATATGGCCCAGGGGCACATTTCTGGGATGCGCCGGGTGCAACTCCTTTGAATATCTAGGCCAATATGTCTGGATGATGTTGCTCCAACCAGGCCTCAATTTTGTATTTTTTTATTTTAAACTCCTTACATTAAGATGTGCAAAACACACTCCTTTCTCTTGCCAAACATTATTATAATGAGAATTTACATTAGTTACAAGGCCAGGATTGGACTCAACATCTCCAGACAAACAAAATACAAAATATGATAATAATGGTAAACACAAAATGGAAAATGGTATGCACTGTAGCACAAGATGCAGATAGCACCCAAGTTCATGTAAGTATCTCATTCTTAACATTCCTAAATATTTAACATTATCAGAAATTTCCAGTGTAGAACTTTGAAGGAGATTTGAATAGAAAAAATATCTGCACTGTCTAGCCAACATTGATGGTCTACCTTGGATATCTAATAAATAAAAGACCCCCATATCCAATAGGACAAACCCTAGCAGGATACTGCAAACTCCAAAATAAAGGAGCTTCATAGTACAATATATTACCTAACTTAGGGCCGTTTAAAACTCTTATTAATACTAATCCAGTATAATATACTAAAATGGACCACTGATAACTGCTGGCTAAAATTACTAAAAGTGCAGCTAGCCAATTAAACAAAAAACAGCTTCAAAATTAAACAGCCACTGACACTCGCATCTGAGTGCTCGTGCCTCACTCAGGTATGAGCTTTTGAGGTGCCCATCTCCTTCCCTCTAGCCCAGAGCAGCCAATAACTCACTGCTGAGGTCCCCACAACAGCCATTTATCGGCAGCTGCAACATGCACAGGGAAAAAAGCACAGCACACACTGTAGACTAGATGAATTAGTCTTTTTGGTTTTAAGTCCTGCAGCAAACACTGGGGTCAAAAGGCAGGAAAAGAGTTGTTTTACTTGTTCTAGCAGATCTTCTTTTAGGAGCAGATCAGGAGATAAGCCATGGAACAGAATGCTGCTGCCAGCGACTCTCTGGATTGAGCTTTTGAAGTTCCCAGCTCTTCTCCTCTAGCCCAGAGCAGCCAATAGCTCTCCACCGAGCTCCCCACAACAGCTGTTTACTGGTAGCTGCAATGGGCACAGGGAAAACAATCACAGCACACACTGAAGACAAGATAAATTAAAGTATTTTTGTTTTTAAGTCCTGCAGCAAACACTGTTGTCAAAAGGCAGGAAAAGAGTATTTTTACCAGTGCTGGCAGATCTTCTTTCAGAAGCAGATCAGGAGATAAGCGATGGAACAGAATGCTACTATGTGTATGTTATGATGTTTTTGACGTAGTCTGCATTGATACCATACATAACTATTGCCTGAATGTATTTCTTTTTTAAGGTTCATTTCTATGCACTTTGCATGTATTTTTAGTATATTGTAATGACTTGAAGTTGAACAATAAAACCAAACTGAAGCATTAATGAAGATTTTTGTAATAATTTCTTGACTTTTTCAGATAGTTTACTTGTATCCTTCTTTGCCTGTGGAAGCGCAGGACCCTTTGGGCCCTGCAATGCCACCCTCCATAACTGTCCTTATATCACCCATGTGGCGTGATTGTCTTTATTTTACTGTGGGGGCACAGGTTCCTTTAGACCCTGTGCACCCATTGCTCCATAGATGCATGACCCAATTATCAGCATAGCCATCTTATTATCCCAGCACTTGTACCCAGTACAGAAAATTATCAAATCCCCACCAAAACATAATTCTGCACAACTGCAACACCATTCTGGGCCACGGTGTGAAAACACATTTTGGCTAGGATTTAAAAAATGACAGCTGTGAGATACATGAGGTGGAGTAATAAGAAGACTATGTTGAAAATCTGGGGTCAAAATATCGAACAATTCTAAAGCTACCAGTGTACGTAGCAAAATCCCAACAAACGGTCATAACTTTGCCATTTTTAAACCTTTATGTCATTTGTCTTATGTATGATGTATATTTTATTGTAAATGTTTGTATGAATTTGTGGGTCACACCTGAAAAGGGAATTGATCTTCCAGTGTGCTTACCCATTAAGTAAATAAACAAACAAAGATTTTGCCCCCAAATGTTCAACACAGCCTTCTAATGACCCCACCTCATGAGAAAACCTGCCCAAAAGGTGAATTCACCAAGTGACCACAAAAATCACCTTGGGGGCAGGAGTTGTGGAATGACAGTCATATTGGTTATGAGTTGGGGTCCCCAAAAGGCCATGTCGAACATTTTGAGTCAAAATCTCAAAAATGCTAAAGTTATGCTTAAAAGTTGAAACCCTCATTAAAATACTTTAAGCCACATGTACCTTAGTTTCTCATATTGCAGTCACTGGATCCAGCAGCAAGACGTGTCTTTGATTGAGAGAGCAGATCTCAAACCTGGGAACTCTTCTGGTGAGTGAGGGTCTGTAGGGGTGTCAAGGTAGGTGTGGGGAGGTAAGTGCACAGTGGCAGGTTGGGTAGGGGTTCCGGATGTGATCGATGATGGATTTTTTTAACAGGTTAAAAGAAATATAAAAAAGACATTGAGGGATGGTTTTCTTATTTTCAGCATGACAACAATGTGGAAAGGTGGGGTATGCCATTAGCCACCAATGGCGTTCACAGAAGTGTATCAAGGATTGGGGAGGTAAGGCCACTAGACCACCAGGAAAGTTATAAATAATAGTAATATTGGGGATCAGGGAGGAAGGGAGGGCCATTAGACTACCAGGAGAAGGCTGCAGGCTGCAGAAGTGTCCAGAGTTCTGGGGCTGAGTTAAGAAGCAGAGCATGTACTAGACATAGTACTGTATGTTTGACTGCAAGTGTTTTGCTGCAAATTGTGCATAAAGATCCATGTTTCACTGAACAACCAACTTTTAGATGCAATTTGTGGGAAAAGATGGTTGTTTCGTAAAACAAAGTGCCGCAATTTGCAGTAAAAGCAATGCCTCTGATAAAAAAAATACATTTCTGGGCAGTTTTTAAAAAAAAAAACTGAGGCCAGAATCAGATTCCTCAAGCCCTGAATAGGTAAAAGCAACTGTTGGTGTTTACCAATTTGTAGTATTTTTTAAAGTATCTTTATTTATTTATTTATTTATTTGTTATAGATCGGATTTGAAACCTTTGAGCCAGAGGCTCGTTTACAAAGGTACCTCATCATAGAGAGGACAACACTGTTACAGAATTACAGAACTGAACATATGGGTTCATACAATAACAATATACATACAGTATACAACTAACTTTACAGAGTTTTACAGAGATTTTACATACAGTTGAAATAAACAGTATAACAGCTTTTGTACATTATAGATTACTAGTTGAGTACCTAAACAGGCACCTGGCAGAGGGGAGGGAAGGACAAACTGGGGGAAAGGTGGAGGGGGGAGAGGAGGAGGAGTCAGTCCACGGGACATCATCTAGTGCATTTGGAGAGCATCAGGCCACTCTGTTTGCCTCTCCGACTGAAAACAAGATGGCAGAAGCACGCTCAAAAGATTCCCCATTTGCAGCTAAAAGGGCAGCATTTATAGCAAAAAAAAAAGTTGTTTCGAGGCTGCCATCTAACTTTTCCAATAGGAAATAATGGAACAGTCTGAATTTTAATAACTTTTGAATGGATTAATATTTTTTCACCAAGCCTTCAAAAGGCACATCTGTGACCCAAACCCCATATACCCTACATATTTCAGAGCAACCCCCCAAGCCATTTCTGAGAAATGTGGTGACAAGAATTTACACAAAACATGGTAATTTTCATGTTATTGTACATTCCGTATCTCTGCACCCGCAAATCCAACTGGAACTAAACTTGCCACATCCAAAGATCTTTGGGCCCCGATGATCAGTGAAATGGTAGCAAAGTTATTATTGTGCAAATTTTTGAGTTTAACATAGAAGTGACTGTTGAATCCTAACTATAGGGATGCTATCCTATCCCCATACTATATGTGTGTGTGTGTGTGTGTGTGTGTGTATATATATATATATATTGATAGGGGATACATGATGGGCATGAGTGTGATATGGCAAATATTGTCACTCCTGCAGAGTGAGCTCTGGATATCTCCGCAGTGCTGAAGGCACAGTGAGATATCAACTCACGATGACAATACCATAGATATGCCATCATTTCATCTAATAGGGCCAAGAGTTTCAGAAGTTTTGTTATTCTGTCTTGTGTTCTGTTCCTGTTAATGTGTTTGCTCATTCTGTGTGTGAGCTTTTCTGAATGGGCTGGCAGTGTTATAAACTCTGAGATACACATGAGTGTGTTTTGCAATGCTAAATGAGTTAGTTTTAGATAGGAATGAGAAACATACTTTTGTGAAGCTGTATTGTTTAGCAGTCTGGCTGCAGTGAAGTTCAAAGCATCACAGTAATTGCAATGAACTGAGAGGCAGAGTGTCAGAACAGCTGATACTGTTTTCAGTGGTAATTAAATTAGCTGCAGGCAGTGCAGTGTTCTGTGAAATTGTGCTCTTTAGGATTCTGGCTGCAGTGAAGTTGAAATTGTCACTGTAATTGTAATGGATGAGAATCAGAATTTGAGGAACAAGTGACAGTGTGTTTCAGTGGTAGTTGAGTTAGCTGCAGGCAGTAGTTTAGACTGTTCTGTGAAGCTGTGCTGTTTGGAATTCTGGCTGCATCAAGTTGAGAGCATCACAGTAATGAGCTGGAAGTTGGGGAGTAGGTGTGTTTTGTAATGCTCACTGAGTTAGCTGTAGGCAGCGGTGAGACCTCTCAGGTAGTTCTGCATTTGTGTCTATGGTAACAGCACAGGTGTTTCTTTCATGCTGAGGGGAAAGCTGTCTAGGGTGATGATATCAGTGAACTTTTGTGACCTGTGTGTGTAAATGTCTCATATCATCACAGTAGAACAGAGGGTAAAAATATCACACTGCAGTGGATGATACACTGTTTTATCTCACTTATTTACTACTCACCCCTATTGTGTGTGTGTATATATATATATATATATATATATATATATATATATACACAGTATACATATATATGTAATATCGTGGCACAGTAGCTCCACTATAGTTAGGGTTGAGCAGGCACTTCAATGTTAAACCTCAAATTTTGCATATTAATAACTTTGCAAGCTTTCAACAGATTTGGAAGAAATTTTGGATGCACGGTTTCTTGAGGCATTCTCTTGACATGCCACATTTTGTTCCAGTTGTATGTGTGGATCCTGAGATCTGGATAGTGAAAAATCATGAAAATGTGTCACTTTTTGCTGTTTTTTTCTCACCATGCTGTGCATAGATGGTGTTGAACTTTGGTCTGAAATTTTAATGACAGCAATAGCTTGGATTGCAGAACAGCCCAGCAATTATCTGGTGAAAAAATATTAATCTGTTTCAAAGTTATAGCATTTTTAAGGTCCCATTTTTATTTTTCAGGATAGATTCCTGGAACAAAAAAGGATTTTGCTCTGATGAACAAGGATCCTTTTTCTTGAGGGACCAATCCTTGCTCACCAGAATAAAATCCTTTTTCATGAGATGCCATTTTATTTTTGTTTTTGCGCCCCAAATGTGTCATAACTGTGCCCAGGGATGTCTGTTAGTGACATGGTCGTATGTTTCTTGCTCATCCAGAGTTCATGAGCTGTTCTTTGTGGTTTCCAACCTTTGTATGCCCCTAGAATTTTTTTAACAATATAAATACTTTTTCATCACTCGCTAGATTCCTTTTTCATCATTCCTTTTTCATCATAGCAAAAAAGGAAATCAAGTGGCGAAAGAGGATTTCTCATTTTCATGACTAGATGGCCCCTTTTCTCGACCAGATGGCCATTCCAATAATGCTTTTTCACCAGCTGATTTCCTTTTTCAACATGACAAAAAAGGATGGCAAAAAAGGAAATCAGTCATCAGTATTCAAGGAATTTGAGTGTGGGTTAGGGGTGGGTCTGGTATATGCTTTCTGCTTATGCAGATGACCTTTTATTACATCTCAAGAATCCCTTGATTTCAATTCCCGATGACATTGATGAAATTCAGTGATTCTTGGAGGTTGTGGGGTATAAACCTGACCTGGATAAAATGAAAGCCTTACCCCTGAATGGGTTTGCACCTCAGCAACAGATTTTAGATCTAGGCCTCATCTGGGAGCCTAAAGCTATCTCATATTTGGGGATTTGTGCCACCTGCTCCTTCTTGGACCTGATGAGGGTGAACTTAACACCCTTTATACAAGTGATCAAGACAGATTTGCAAAAATGGATGGCTCTACCTCTATCCCTCTGGAGATGAGTTAGAGACATCAAGATGAATATTTTACAACATGTTCTCTATCTGATGGGGATGTTCGGGGTGTTTCTACCCAAGTCATGGTTTACCCAGCTTCAGACCTAGATCTCTGGATTTCTGTGGAAGAAAGATGCAGCTCGCTGAGCTTATTTTAAGCTTACAATGCTTAAGGAGAGAGGTGGACTGATATTCCCTAATTTCTTTTTATAGTACTATGCTTTGCACTGCAGTAAGTTCTCTCTTTGGGGTCACTCTTTGATCACCCTCCCTAACCTGGCTTACTGTCTTCTTTGGCTTTCTCTTGAAACCCAATTGTGTAAACAATACAGTCTTCACCTCAGCAGTCTCCTTTACTTGAAGCCCTTCCTTCTATCTCCCCAGTTCTGTGTGACACCTTTTTTGTGGCTGCTTAAAGCTCTCAGACAGCTTTATATTTATATGGGGTATGACTGGAGCAAGGACCTGTCCCAGCCCTTCTTTGGTAACCTGAATATTTGAATAGCCAATCCCATTTCAGTTTTGTCTGCCACTTAGAGAGGCTGCCCTACTATCATTGGTCGATGAGGGCAAATTTATTCCTGCCAATTTATTTCAAGAGCAGTTTTCCATTCCCAATTACCATCCTTTTAAGTGTTCACAGCTTTCCAAATCTGTTGCCTCCTTTTTGGGTCCCAGCTCCTGGCTGTCCCAGACCAATCCTGAGCTCCAAGATCTATTGACTTCTGCTAGTCAGTCTCATGCAGTTTCAGAATGTTATAGTTATATCCAGGACAGGGATCTGGGTAGCATGGTGGGAATATACTTTTACTGGTAGCAGGCTTTGGATCTTCATATTGATGTAAAGGATTGGCAATTGATTTTAAAGAGCCTTTATAGATATGTGAAGCAAGATCATTATCGTCTGCTACAATTCTGTATTCTACATAATTTGTACTACACTCCCCTCAGGTTGTTTGAGATGGGTAGGATTGATTCAACAAACTGCTCCCACTGTGGACTCACAGAGGGTCATCTCAAACACATCTTGTAGATTGTGTGAAGGTGAAATCCTTCAGGCACTCAATTTGAGATTCCTCTAGATCCATTTTGGGACTTGATTCCTTTTTTACACTGCTGGTATGTTTGGTTGGGTATCATCCGGAGGAGCAGTTTGTCCTCACAGAGTGTATATGTCATTGATTTTCATTATAGCCAAGATTGTAATCTATTGACATTGGTTGGACAAGAATATCCCATCTTATTGGGAATGGCACCATAAAATATTGCAGGCCCTGTAGGCAGAAAAACAAATTGCCCTCCATCAGGATAGATACACTAGGTTCCAATCCTGCTGGGACCCAATGTGTACATTACTCTTGGTCTTGGCGGATCCATAGGCTGGGGTTGGTTGGTCTAACCTTAATCTCTGTTCAACATATACTGGACTTGATATTAGTTGTTTCTTTAGATTCTTGCTTTTGTAATGCATTGATTCAATAATCTGTGTGCTCTGGGTGGGTGGGAGGCTTGGTATGGACCATTTGGGGGGGAAGGGATCTAGCCTTTTGAGGGGTTGCTTTTTGTTTATATATCTTTGTCAGCACTGCCTTGATCTTGATAGAGGGTGTTGAATATGTTACTTGTTATTTTGGTTTTTATTTTGCTTTTCTTTGAAAATGTAATAAAGTTTATTAAATTTAAAAAACTGCAAAAAAAAAGGAAATTGGCTGTTGAAAAAGGATTCACAGCACTGCCATCTTGCCATGGAAAACTTTGCAGGACATCTCGTCATGAAAAAAAAGGGCCATCTGGTAGGCAAAAGGATCCTCAGGTCATCTGGTTGTGAAAATACAGGGACGTCTGCTTGGGAAAAGGATCCTTTTTCATTACACAGAATCCTTTTCAGCCACCACAGCTAAGGATGGGTAGCAAAGGATTTCCATTGACAAAAAAGGATCTTTTTCCTTTTTGCCTTTTTTTTCTTTATGGAACCCCCCTCACCCCCACCAGAAAAATCCCAGGTGTCTAGTGACGCCCCCAAACTCTCTGTATTGCGACACACCCCCATACTGTATTTTTAAAGGTGTTTATTTTTTTGTATGTATTAATAATAATTTCATTTCTTTATAACTCCATATCCCTTTTTGGGGGGGTTGATAGGTCCCCGTTGTATTCTTGGTGGGTAGTGGTAACCCCCCCCATCCTTCGTTTTCTTTTTATTTTGCCTTAAAATAAGAAAACTGTCCCTCGATGTCTTTTGACATTTTTATAGGCTGTAAAGCAAGAAAGTACATCGCCGATCACACCAGCAACCCAGCCTCCCACTGTGCACCCGCCTTTGCAATTTATATAACCCTGGCCCCTTTTTTGGGGGGGTAGAAGGCTCCTGGTTTATCTCTGGTGTCTAGTGGTAACCCCCACCCTTCATAGCCCATTGTTTTGTTTTTCATTGGAGGTACATGGTATCCCCTCAACCTCCCTTTTATCATTTTTACCTGAAAAGAAAACCATCCTTCAATGTCTTTTTTATATATTTTTAAACCTGCAAAAACAGTCCATCACCAATCATGCCCACACCCCCATCTGACCTCCCACTGTGCTCCCACCTCCCCACACCCCTATGACATTCCCACGGACCCTCAATTACCTCAAGAAGTCCCAGGTTCAACACCCGCTCCACCGATTGAAGACATGTCTTGCTGCTGGAACCCACAACTGCAATATGAGAAACTAAGGTAAATGCACGTCAGTGTATTTCAATGGGGGGGTTCAACTTAGGTACATAACTCAGCTGTTTTTCATCATTTTGACCCCAGATGTTCAACATGGCCTTTTGGGGACCCCACCTCATGAACAATATGACTATTGTTAGGCAACTCCTGCCAGAAAGGTGGTTTTACTGTCAGTTGGCAAAATCACCTTTCTGGTAGGATTTGTGTAATGACAGTCATATTATTCATGAAGTGGGGTCATAGGAAGGCTATGTCGAAAAGTTGGTGTCAAAATTAAAAAAAATGGCTGCATTATGACCATTCCTTGCAATCATGCTACGCACGCTCATAACTTTGGAAATGTTCAATATTTTCACCCCATATTTTCAACATAGTATTCTCATTACCCCACCTCATGTATGCCACACCTGTCAGTTTTCAAATCCTGGCCAAAATGTGTTTTCACACCTGTGGCACAGAACGTCATTGCAGTTGCGCAGAATTATGTTTTGGTAGGGATTTGAACATTTTGTGCACTAGGCACATGTGAAGAGGTCATAAAAATGCTATGTTGAAAATTTGGGGTCAAAATAATTTAAGATGGCACAGTGATGACTATTTGTTGCAGTTTCGCTATGCATGCTCATAACTTTGTGAATTTAAAATATTTTGGGCCCAAATTTTCAACATAGCCTTCTTATTACACCACCTCATGTATGTCAGAGCTGTCATTTTTCAACTCCTGTCCAAAATGTGTTTTTGCACCTGCACTGTGGATTGGTGTTGCACTTGTGCAGAGTTACATCTTGGTGGGGATTAAAACATTTTCTTTACCGGGTACATGAGGTGGGGTAATAACAGGGCTATGCTGACAATTTTGTGACTGATGTCCTATAACTGGAAGTGCAGGCACTGGAGGTTCCTGTTCTTCCACAGCTAGATACATATATGTATTTATGGAGGGATGGGAGAGCAGAGGTCCAAAGGACCCTGCACTCCTACAGTAAAATAAGGATACTATTATACTATCTCAAAAAGTAAGGAAATAAATTGCAAAAAGCTTTATTAAAGCATCAGTTAGGATTCCACCATCAAAAGTAGGGAAATGTGGCATTAGGGTTTCCAACCCTAACACCCTATCCCACCCTGCACAGATGATCAGCGGGGGGGTGGGGCCAACTTGGGGTCATCAACCCTAATGCTCAGCCCATTCTCCTATGCTATAGCCATGTCACTAATTTTGTAATGGAATGGGGTGAGTGTTAGGTTTGACAACCCCAAGCCAACACCCCCCTGCCTGATGGTCTGTGCAGGGTGGGGATGGGGTGTTAGGGTTGGAAATCCTAATGCCACATTTCCCTATGTTTGATGGTGAAACCCTAACTGATGCATTAACAAAGTTTTTTGATATATATATATATATATATATATATATATATATATATATATATATTAGTGGCATAGTAGTGCCACTGTAGTTAGAGTTGCCCGGACACTTCTATGTTAAACCCCAAATTTTGCACTTTAATAACTTTGGAGCTGTTTGACCAATTTGCCGGAAATTTTGTATGTGCTGTCTAGTACCATAGATCTCTGGATCTGGCAAGTTTTGTTCTGGTCAGTGGTGTGGTTGTGGAACTGTGAAGTGCCAAAAATGTGAAATTTACCATTTAGGTGCAAATTCTTTGCTCATCCATAAGTCCAAAATGGTTTTGGGGTATGGTCTAAAATTGTTAGGGTGTATGGGGTCTGGGTCACTGATGTGCCCTTTGAAGTTTTGGCAAAAAAATATTAATCCATTCAAAAGTTATAAAACTTTAGAAAATGGGCAAGTGAAAAGCTGCACTCTGATTGACTAAAAGACCCTGGCACCGGTGTTATTATTTCTTAACAATGCCAAGTAAAAAACAAGTGCCAGTTCGGGGTGCCCCATCACTTAGAGTATTCTTGGGTACCCCAAATTTTCAAAGACACAAGCCACCATTTTTGTGCAGTCACTTAGCAAGGGAAGTTACTCCTCCCAGCCCTGCTCGGTACCTCCTCTTGACACAACACATCTAACACTGTAACACTGTGTAATTCAGATTGTGTACCAAATGGCACAGAATGGCACATTTTCCCGCAACCACTTCTGTGACAAACCAGTCTCCTGACACAGTGGTGCCACGCCGATCCAGTCCACCCACTTGCTAAACAATCATCAACTTTAGTAGTTCCAATGCTGAGCTCTTGAGACATGGAAGCAGGACAGGAATCATAGCAAATACTTATTTTTTACTTGATGACTTATCTCTCTGCTCCGAGTCTCACAGTCCCCTAAACAACAACCAAGAAAAAAAAACTGCAGATCTTTACCTACGCGGCTCAGGGATAAATTAGACCAGGAAGGCAGGAAACCATAGAAACAGAAAGTACCTTGGCTGCTGAGTAACTCGAGGGTAAACTGAAATGGGAACAGAAAAGTAGGAAACCAGAGAAATAGAAAAAAAAAAAACAGGCAAGCTATTGTAAATCTGGGCAGGTACAACCATAACACTGTTCTATCTTGTTCATTGCAAATCTGGGCAGGTAGAACCAGAAGAGTTTCCTGTCATCTTCCCTACTAAAAACAGTTGTCAAACACTGCAATGCCCTCTACTGGCAGATATACCAGTAGAGGGATTACTTTATCCAAAAAACACATTTGTTTTTGCTTACTTTATTATTATATTTTTCTAAATCCTATTTAAAATTTCACATGTAGCCCATTTTCTAAGTGCAATAATACCCTCCAGGGTGGGCGTTACGGGATATAATGGACCTTCCAGGGGCTATATGGCCCTCTGCCTGCAGTGTCGGACCTCTTTACTCCCCTGGGCAGTGCATTATATCCCAATAACATCCACTCTGTTGGGTATAATTGCCTACTTGAAGTTTGCCGTTACAGCCTAAGGGAAAAAATATATGTATACCTCAAAAGCACTTTTTATTTTCCTGAAAGCAATTTTTACTGCCTCAAATTCATGTATTTATTTATTGAAATGTTTCACCAGGAGGGCACACTGAACAACAAGTTGCTCATCTCATGGTGCGACCTGGGGGGAAGGGTTACATGGGGTTGTGAAGGATGATCAGTTACAATAGTATGTGGGTAGTAAAAACAATACAACATTGTAAGATTGTGCAACAGTTGGAACACAAGGTATTGTACAATAAACAGTAGTGGAACATTGGATAAATTACAATACATGTCTAAAATCATATAAAAGAACATATAAATGTATAAAACAGTAATAATGCGATAGAACCATTTATAGTGCATGTGTGTACCAGGAGCAGGCTCGAGGCAGTACACAAGTGCTGTTGGAGTAAAAAGGATGGGGTTAGGTTGTGTACACTGGTGACCCAGAAGGGCAGGTGGAGAAGAGAGGGGGAGAGGCAAGAATTGAATATGAGGAGAAGGGGTAGCCATTTCCTGATTTCCCCCATCAGGATGTTGAGAACCCTGCCGGGGGAGGGTCATGGTAGGAAGGCAGAAACTGGGGATAGGTATTAAGGTGGGTTAAAGCAGGAACAGCTGAGGGAAAGGTAATTGTGTAGGGTAGAGGTAAGGGAGTAGCTGGAGGAGGAATGTATTATTTTGGGGGCAGGGAATTCCAGATTTTAGGGAAATGATGGGTGAAACCAGTCTGACCAATGAAGGTGGAGCAGCGAGGCACAGTCAAAGTGTGGGCATCATTTGATCTGAGAGAGTGGGTGGGGGGCAGTGGAGTGGACAGAGAGGATGAGAGATAGGAGGGGAGCCCCCTGAACCAGAATTTGGAGGTTAGTTTGGCACAGTGAGAGATGCGTCTGTGAGATAGTGGAAGGAAGGTTAGAGAGCAAAAGAGTTCACAGTGGTGGGAGTGGGAAATGGAGTTGAAAGCAAAATGGCAGAAGGAGTTAAAGAGAGTATCCAACTTGGTCAGGGAAGATTTGGGAGCAGCACCATAGACTACGTCACATTAGTCAAAGATGGGGAGTATAATCTTCTGGACAATTTAACGCCTCACAGTCAGTGGGATGCAACTATGATTCCTGTACAGAGCACCAAGCTTGAGGTGCAGTTTCTTCTGGATAGCATCGATGTGCACAGAGAAGTTGAGGTGCTGGTCCTGCCAAATCCCCCAGATATCTAAATGAGGAGGTGTCCTCCAAGATGATCCCATCAAGGGTGTGGAAGGTGGGTAGGGATAGAAGCCTAGATAGTCTCTGCCTGGTGCCAAAGGTAACTGAGGCTGTCTTCTTGGTGTTTAGAAAAAGCTGGTGAGAGGCAAACCAGAGCTGAACTTGGTTGAAATCATGCTGTAAGTTGGTTTGCACAGCAGCAGGGTTTTTGCCGGAACTGTACAAAACAGTATCATCAGCGTACATGTGGATAGAAGAGGATGAGCAGGCTGTGGGAAGATCATTAAGGAAAATGGAGAAGAGTAGGGGAGCAAGCACTGAGCCCTGTGGAACACCAGTGTTGATGACACATGGAGGGGAGATGGAATCAAGGATTCTCACCAACTGAGTCCTGCCAATGAGGTAGGATTTAAATCAGTTGGTGGCTGATGGAGCAAGGCCAACTGAGGAGAATGAATCAAGAAGCAGTTGATGGGAAATATTGTCAAAAGCTTTGGCTAGTTCGACAAAGATGGCCGAGGTGATCAGGCCATCATCCATCCCTGAAAGGATGGAGTAAGTAAGCCTGAGGAGGGAGGTGGTTGTTGAGTGGTTCTTCTGAAAATCAGATTGGAAGGGGGTGAAGAAGGAGGAATCAGAGAGGAAGGGTGATAGTTGAAAGAGAACTAGATGTTCTTGAAGTTTGGCAAGGGTAGGAAGGAGGGAAATGGGGCGATAGTTTCCAGGAGTGGATGTGTCACCACCCTTGGGGAAAGGAAGGACTACAGCATGTTTCTAGGATGAGGGTACTTGGGCAGAAATAAAGGACAGGTTAAGGGTTAGGGAGATAGGATAAGCAATTGCAGGAGCAGAAAGGTAGAGAAGTTTAGGATCAAGCTCATCTGGTGATGAGCCTTTAGAGGGGTTGAGGGATAGGAGAGCATTAAGAGCTTCATCAGAGGAGATGATAGAAAAGGAAAATGGGGGAGGAGTAGGCACTGGCTGAGGCAAAGGGCTGAAGTTAGTAGGTGGCAATGGGGAGAGGGAATTTAGAAGAGGTGCAGTAGGCATTACATTCATTGGCCATGGAGGCAGGGTCAGAAACTAGGGAGTTATTTATTTTGAGAACTGGAGGGAGACGAGGGCAGAGAATAGGGCATGAACTACTCTCCAGAATTTAGATAGAAAGTTAATGTTAGCCAGGAATGAGGAGTTGAAATAATTGGACTTAGCCAGTCTAATAGCTTTAGTACATGAATTGCATAGCATTCTGTACTTGGCATAGTTGTCTGGATGTTTAGTAGATTTGTGCTTTTTCCAGGCCCGGTCATGCTCCCTGAAGCAGGCCAGTAGTTTGGGGGTGATCCAGGGGAGGTGAAGCCCATGGACTCTGGCCCTTCTGAAAGGAGCAAAGGCATTCCAGGTGACAATGAATTTCTCCTTAAAATAGACAAGCGCTTGGTCGACAGAAATGGCAGTGGAGATGGGGGGCCCAGATGTGAAAGTGAGTGCAGAGCTGATTGGGGTAAGGTCTGAGGATTTAAAGGATTGGAGCTGTATGATTCTAGGGGGAGGTTTGGGGCAATGAACCTTACGTACAATGAAAATGAGGTTGTAATCACTAAGGGCATCGGGGAGGAGACCAGATTTAATTATGCAGTGTGGGTGGGTTGTGAGTGCCCAGTCAAGCAAGGTGTGGTTTTGTGTTTTGGGATTAGGACGTGTGAGCTCAAGTATAAGTTGAGTGAGGTTTAGAGCAGTGACGTCATTGCATAGCTTGTTTAACTTTGGAGACAACCAATATAGTTTCACGTCACCCATTGTGAAAAGTTCACCAGATTTTGAGAGGGAGGTGATATTGTCTAAGAGTTCAGTCATGACCAAGGGTTGAATGCTTGGGCAGCAATAGATTCCAGCCACAAAGATTGGGATTGAGAAAGGAAGGGTAATGCGGGTGACAAAGGCTTCAAAGATAGCTGGGATGGAGGTAGATAGGGTGGTAGTAAACTGCAGTGAGGATAGAATATACATGCCATTCCCTCTCCGCGACCTTATCAATCTTGTCTGGAGATGGAATACACAGGGATAGCAATGGCACTGTCAAATGGGTTTAGTACTTTCGCACTGCTGACATTTTATTTTCAGTTTGGGTAAAAAAACATTGTAAGTCAAAAAGTACTGCCCCTTTGTAAACACCAATAGATGTGTTTACCTAATTGGGGCTCAAGGAATATGACCCTGGCGTTAGATTTTCAAAATAATGCTTGCAAATATATTTTTTCAACTTGGAAGTTGATACTTTTGCAAATTTGCCAAACTACTTTTGCATAGATAGTGTCACAAAATTTGCAAAAGGTTCACAAAACTCACAAAATTTGCAAGACTTTTGTAAATTTGTGACACTACTTTTGAAAAATTGCTGTTTCTTTGCCACTTCACTGCAAATAAACCATTAGGACCTTTGTGCTGAAATTTGCAGGGTAGAAAGGGTTTGCCCCACAGATGTACCTTTTGCTGGTTTGGTGTTAATATTTGCATCAGTTCCATAGTTATAACATTCCAAAGTTTAGAAATTTTGCATAGGATAATGTAGTAGTTACAGTACCTTTCAGCGGCTAAATCTCGAAAATGCTTTGAGATACAGATTTTTCACTAAATGCAGCTTGTACTAAGCAGTTATGCAGGTTGCCAGGCCATGATTACAACTGTGGTGGAATTTTTTCCAGTGTTCCTATGGTTACTATGATATTGTGTCATTTGCAGCACAAGGGTTCCTTAGAATATCTCTAGGCCTGAGCTGTGTCTCTACACTTATAGGTATATGGGAGCGCAGGGCCCAGAGTGTCCTGTGCTCCCACATATGGATACCATTATGCAGTAATGGGAGTACAGGACCCCCCATTATGCAGTAGTGGGAGCACAGGGCCTGGGGATCTCTGTGCTCCCACAGGGAGATGAGGGTTCATTATAGTGTCTCTACATTTATAGATAGATAGGAGCACAGGGCCTTAAGGGCCTTGCAGTCCCACAAATGGATATTATTATGGAATGACAGGAGTGTGGCCTTGCACTTCCACAGGGAGATGAGGGTTATTTATAAATGTATCTACACTTATGGTTAATCAGAGACAATTACAATATGCATGCATGGGAGCACACTATGGACTGATGGAGCCCTGCACTCCCACAACTGAAGAAGGGTAAGATTACACTGTCTCAAAAAGTAAGGACATTCATTGCAAAGAAAACTCCATTAATGCATCAGTTAGGGTTGATATTACAGTGAGAAAAGTCTGGAAATTCAGTGTTAGGGTTCCCAAACCTACCACCCCACACTCCACCCTCCACACACCAACAGGCATCATCATCGAATTTCCAGACTGTTGTCAGTGTGGAATCAACCCTAACTGCTGCATTAATGGAGCTATTTTGCAATGAATATATATCTATATCTATCTATCTATATATATATATATATATATATATATATATATATATACACACATCTTCATTGCAAAAAACTCTGTTTTAATGCACCAGTTAGGGTTGATTACACCCTGACAAAAGTCTGGAAATTCGATGTTAGGGTTACCAACCCTACCACTCCACCCTCCACACACCAACAGGTGTCAGGGTATGCGTTGAGGTCATTGGGCCTTGTACTAAGCATGCATGCAGGTTGCCAAGACGTGATTACAACTAGGGTGGAATTTTTCCCCATGATACTACGCTTACTGAGATATTGCCCTATTTGCAGCACAGGGGTTCCTTAGAACATCTGTAGGTGTGCACTACATCTCTACAATTATAGGTAGACTGTACACATATGGATACTACTATGCAGTACTGGGTGTGCAGGGCCCTCCATTATGAAGTTGGGGGAGTGCAGGGCCCTCCATTATGAAGTAGGGGGAGTGCAGGGCCCTCCTACAGGGAGATGACAGTTCATGACAATGTCTAAACACTTATGGATAGATGGGAGTGCAGGGCCCATGGGGCCCTGTGCTCCCACAAATGGATACCATTATGGAGTGACGGGAGCGTGATCGGAGGGTCCTGCACTCCAACAGGGAGATGAGGGTTGATTATAATGTGTATACACTTCTGGTTATATAGGAGTGCAGAGGGCCCTGTGCAGCAAAACCACATACAGTGATGGGATGCCCCTGCGCTTCCACAAACATAGAATGGTAAGATTACACTATTTCAAAAAGTAAGGAAATTCATTACAAAAAACTTCATTAATGCATTAGTTAGGTCTGAAGCAACAAAAGTAAGGAAATGAGGCATTAGGGTTGAGACCCTAATCCACCACCCATCCCTACCACTCCACCCCCCCAATCTCCACAGACAACAGGTGTCGGGGTGTGTCTTGGTGTCATCGGGCCTAACTCTCACCCCATTCTCCTGTACTGTACCATCTCAGCTTCCTTACAAAAGACAATGGGCTGCGAGTTAAGGCCAATGACCCCAAGGCACACCTCTGCTCACAAAAAGGGATTTTAAAAGGTTACTGTTTCTTTGCCATTTTATTGCAAAGTAAAGGTTGGATAGATTAATGCTCTCTTTATTGCCATAGTATGTATCTCATTGTACTCTTCTCTCAATCACACTAGATTACTATATATCTCTGGGTCCCTGATGGCCTTGTGCTTCCTGTCCATCTCAGCTCTCTTCTTGTGTAGCTCTTCTAGTTGTTTCCTACAGCATTTTTTAAGTTTACTGGCATATTCTATGGCCCGCCCCCTTATAAAAGCCTTTAATGTAACCTATACCAGTCTCAAATCCTCTACTATGCCTTTAAGGCCCAGAATTCATTGATTTCTACACTTAATGGCTTGTGAAATTCTTTTTTGTAAAATAAAATGGAGTCCATTCTCTGCACCCTTGTGTTCTGAGTATCCAACTGATCTGAATTCCACACCTCCTTTAAGAGGGGATGGTCCAATATCACCATGAGCAGGTAATCACTAGAGGTCACATTCTTCATTATTTCCTCTGATGCTAACAGTATATCAATTTGAGTGTGAGACTGCTGAACAGTAATAAGAGTAATCTCTTAAGTCAGGGTGCTGTACCCTCCATGCATTTAGGATTCCCATGTCTTTCATCTGGCTATTTAGCAGTTTGGAGACCTTCTGGAGTTGGTATGGGGGGATGATGACCTGTCCAGAACATCATCTAGTATAAAATACAAGTCACCACCCAAATGATCTCTCCTTGTACCTGCCCTAGTTTAGGATTAAAGTCTGAAAAAAATGCCAGTCATCATAATTAGGTCCATATATATATTAAAGATCAACTGCAAATATATTATAATTATATTAGAAACTTTACTTCTTTTCCCTAACTTAAGGATAACCAGGCCTTAATTGTTACATATGAAATGAAGAAATTGCAATTTGTCATGCACAGTTACTATTTTAATGCTCCCCTATTTGATGGTTTCACGAAAAATCCTTCAAACATTTTTAGACCAGCTGGCAGAATCTTGAGTGAATGCACATTCCATTCTGGCAACAATGACATCAGTTTCCTTAAGGTCCTAGCAGCTCACTACACCCACCAATATTACTCACACACACACATACACACACACACACACACACTAATGCACAGCAGACTGTACAATGGCAATAACTTTTGTTTACTTTCAAATGTCTGAGGACCTTTGCTATGGAATTTTATCAGTACAGCATTACATATAAATATTTAGTTACTTTCACAGATTAATCAATAATGTTTAAGGGGCAATACTTTGAAATAAGGAGGAAGCTGTTGGGTTTTATTCAGGGCAGTAAGAGAACTAAGGAAACAAAACTGTTCATGTCAAGAGCCTTTCATGCTGTTCTTGATTTTTTTTTTTTTTTTTTTGGAGGGTGATACAGAGCACAAGCTAAGTGTTGATCAATTTAAGGAAACTAATAGAGATCTGCTCATGGTATTTTACTGGAATAATTTGATTAATTAGATGGCGGCCACGCTGGGCTAGCCATGTCGAACTGTTCTGCTCTGCTCTGCTGTTTTGTTTTGTTTATTGCCCTTTTATTTTATTTTATTTATTGTATTTTGCTGCTCTGTTAACCGTGTAGCGGCATATTTTACAATCATTTTTTCTTGGTTGTTTTTTCGGTTTGCCGACGATCCGTTTCCTCCGTTTTGGCTTGGCTCGTTTTGTTCTGCTTGGGTTGGGATTCTGTCCGTGGTCGGATTTTGGAGGTCGAGGATGAGCCGTTGTGTTTGTAATTTCTGTTTAACCGCGACCACCTGTTAGGGCACTGACCTGATTGCAGGTTTGCAGGGGTCAGCTCGGTCGTCCGGGTGTTGGACCGGGGCTGAAGTCTTCAGACAGATTCCGACAACCTCGGAGGACTGTGGCTGGGATTGTGATTGGGAGCCTGGTGGTTCGGTGGAGCTTCCTTTTTCCTGGATGTAGGTGTCTGCAGGATTTGGAGTCGTGGAACAGCATTCGCCCAGGATATTGGCGGGGAGTAAAGCTGTGGTTTCGGTCCAGGGCGGTTTCTTCTCAGACCAGGAGAGAGGCTGTCAGATTGTATTGGCGTGGGGCTTTTTTGCCAAGGAAGTGGCCATTGGATGATTTGATAGAGGAATTTGGCGGTGGATAACTGGAAACTGTACCTCCACATAACCTGAGGTCTAGCTCCCTGGTCCAGACGGGGGGGGCTGGTTTGTTCTGCCTCCGGAGGGTGGTGGGGCTTGCTTTGCTCCCTGGGTGGGGCAGGGGGCCATCGGAGGGTGGTCCTGCCTTCCTCATTTCAGCAGGGTCAGGGGAGCTGGAGTGGTTAATATTTGTGGAGGTGAGGGTCATTTTACAAATCTGTCACAAGCTGATTTGACCCTCTATGTCCTCGGCTACCAGGAACTTGGAAATTGGGATCGAGTTTTGGGAAGCATGAGCAGGATTTGGTGAAATATTTTCATTTATTTTGGTGAACTGTTGTGTTTGGTACTGGGAGACTGCAGAAGATGACTGTGAAGCCTAACTGTTCTGAGTATTATTTTGGGTACATCAGTCTTGTGAGACGAGTCTGATGTACATTGAGGACATATGGTGTGGTGAGAGCACAAAAGTGTGACTTCAAAATCAAAAGGACTTTGAACATTGTTGGTTAATTTTCCGTCATCAGTCTGCACTATTTCTGTACTAAATAAATGTATGGTTATATAAATTTTAGAGATATAGGGTAATTTTTTAGTAGTTTTAGGTGGTGTGCTCCTCTCCCTGCAGTGGTGAGAGTACTGTTGGGGGGTAGAATTAGAATTATAATAGATGTTGATAATTTTAACAGCACTAGAATTGCTAGATTTTGTGTTTTATTGTGATTATTGTTTTATTTTAGTGTAGTGTAAAAATGTGCTGGAGTAATTATAAGGCGGCCGGGTATTATTCCCCCTCTATGCTTAGGGACCTCCGTCCTTTCTCCTGTCCCCCATTGTCAGCTGAAGTTTACAGGAAGTGTAGGGCTTTGGGGATTGCGAGAAGGAGACGGAGGGCCCATGCTGGAGGGGGAATGGAAAGGAGTGGGCGGATTGGGATTGTAGGGTCAAGGAGATGCCCTGGGGTGAAATGGGCATGGGAGAGAGGTTCTCCCTGTCTTGTGCCCATACCCAACGGTCCTGGCTTGGACCAGCAGGTAGGCCGGTCATTATCGGAGGTTTGTCCTACTCGAGCAGTGTTATGCAATGCCAGGTCTATTAAAAACAAGATGGTTGTTATAGCTGATCTTGTTGAGTCATCTGACCTGGCGTGCATCACCAAGACCTGGCTGGATGAAAATGCTGGGCCTGTATTAGCCGCAGCAATTCCGGCTGGGTACTCGGTGATACACCGGCCGAGGCAGGATCGTAGGGGCGGGGGTGTTGCCATGTGTTATAAGTCAGAACTGGGTCTGGTGGAGGTGCCAGCAGGAGTCACCAGATCCTTTGAGTACATTGTGGGCGAGGGTGTGGGGTGCAGGATACTTCTCGTATACCGTCCACCAGGTGACGAGAATGTTTTTCTGCAGGAAGTCGCAGACTTCATTGTCGACCTAACATTGGGGTCCCCCAGATGGTTGGTTCTGGGGGACTTCAATGCTTGGGTCGACGATGAATTCTCTCGGTTTGGTCAATATTTCCTCCAGTTGATGATATCACTGGTCTTCACACAGGTGGTTTCCTCCTCGACCCATGTGGGTGGACACTCATTGGATCTGGTGTTCCTTCTGGGGATGGGGATATCCGACTTGGTGGTGGAACCGGTTGGATGGTCAGACCATCACTCCATTAGGTTCAGTTTTGAGGCCACCCCTGTTAGGTCTACCCCCATGGAGATGGTTCCATACTGCCCTTTGAGGGGTGTATCCCCAGAGGACCTGATGGCAGTGTTGGACCTATCAAGCCTACCGATAGATTGCATGGATCCAGGTGATCTGGTACATGCCTATAATGAGGCGGTAACAGGGGCCATGGATTCTATTGCACCAGTTCATGTTCGTCCATTTACTCCTCGCCCCAGGTCTCCTTGGTTTGATGAGACCATGAGGGAATTGAGGAGAGTTGGGCGAAGGCTGGAGAGGCATTGGCGAAAGTCCGGTTGTGATGATGACAAGCTTAGTTTGATGGACCATTATTTGGTCTATCAATCCGCAATCTCTCGTAAGAAGGCAGAATTCCTGTCCAGAGAGATAGCGGCTGCACAGAATAGACTGGCTCAGCTCTTTCGTACTGTGGACAGACTGTGCAATCCAGTCTGTCTTCAGCCCAGAAGAGCCTTATCTCAAGAATGGTGTGAGGAGCTTGCTCTCTTCTTTGCAGATAAGGTTGCCAAAATCAGATCGGACATTCGCTCTTCCCCTCTTAATGGGAGCAGCGGTGGTCGTCAGGAGATGTCAAACACTCAGTTGGAATGGTCTGACTTCAGCCTTCCCATAATTGAGGATGTTGTGATGATCATTTGAGCACTGCGACCGACCTGCTGTGATTTGGACCCTGGTCCCACGCGCCTCTTAGTGGGTTGCGTGGATAAGATTGGCCTAGTCCTAGCTTTGATCGTATGGAAGTCTTTGGAGAGGGATTTTCCAGATCCCTTAAAGAGCTATAATTAAGCCTCTTTAAAGAAACCCTCCTAGACCCATACTGTCTAGCAAATTACAGGCCAGTCTCTAACTTACCCTTTGTGGGTAAAGTTATTGAGGAAGTGGTCACAGTGCAGTTGGAGGATCATCTGACCAACAACAATATCTACGATTCATTCCAGTCTGGATTTAGGAAAAGGCATAGTACCGAGACAGCGCTCGTACGAGTACTAAATGACCTCCTAATGGCAAGAGATCGTAGGACCCGATCCATCTTGGTACTACTTGATCTCTCTGCAGCGTTTGACACTGTTGACCATGGTGTGCTGTTGGGCGCCTGTGGTTAGTCTGTGGACTGTCTGTCGGTCCTCAGATGGTTTCAATCTTACCTGAGGGTAGGACTCAGAGAGTGGTGTCGGGAATTTTCTCCTCAGCATCATTCTCCCTGCCCTGTGGAGTACCTGAGGCTCCATTCTCAGCCATGTTGTTTTCGGTGTATATGCTACCATTGGGGGTGATTATTAGACAGTACGGTTTGGTTTTCACTGCTATGCAGATGATACCCAGCTGTATATGTCTTTTGTGCCCAGTCAGGACGCTGCCTTGTTGGTATTTAATAACTGCCTTGAAGAAATCCAAGAATGGATGAATGGGAGTTGGCTGAGGTTAAACCGGAGAAAACTGAGGTGTTGGTTGTGGATATGGAGTCGCTGTGGTAGATGCAGAGGGATCACACTCAGGCCTATGGCTTGGAGGTGTCCAGCTGACGACCTCAGACCAGGTCGTGAAATCTTGGCTTAGTAATTGATGACCATTTGACACTTAAATCCCAGGTGTCAGCAGTCATAAAGCTTCCTTTTCATCTGAGGAATATTGCCAGGGTGAAGCACTTGGTTCCTCCAGAGGACCTTCCAACATTGATCACGCCTTTGTTACCTCCGGCTTGACTATTGTAACTCCCTATACCTAGAGCTGCTCGGGGTTGAACTCGCCGTCTGCAGCTGGTGCAGAATCGGCAGCCAGGCTGTTGACTGGAGTTTCTAGATCCAGTCATAAATGCCTGTGCTCATGGACTGCACTGGCTGCCAGTGTTTGGCTGAATTACCTTCAAGGTCGGTTTGCTGACCTATAAAGCCCTACATGATCTGGGACCTACCTACCTGAAAGAGCTCCTGTGCCCCTATAGTCCCTCTCGCCCCCTCCGATCCACTGACGAGGGATTGCTAGAGATTCCCAGGGTACGCTTGAAAACATCTGGTGCTAGATCGTTTAGTTTTATGGCACCTACCCTGTGGAATTCTCTACCTCGTCAGGTGCAAGATTGCCTGACCATCCTTAGTTTTAAGGGAGTGCTGAAAACCCACCTTTTTAATATAGCTTTTAAGGATTTTAATTAGTTTGATTTATTATATTTATTGTTATATGTATTTGTACAGGCACTTTGATTTTAAGAAAAGCGCCTTTTAAAAATTAAGTTGAATTGAATTGAATTGAATTAATACAGGCCACCACCAGAAAACTGGTAGTAAAGACTGATTTTGAATGTCATAATATGATGTACTGAGCTGCCAGAACCTTGAGGAAAATTATGTAATTGTTGCTTGAATGGAATCAGCACTCACCCAAGAGTCTGCCAGCTCGTCCAAAAATGTCTAATGGGTTTTCTGTGAAACCTTCAAAAAAGGTAGGCAGTAAAATAACAAATGAACATAAGAAATGACTGTTCCTGCACATTGCTTATGTTATATAGAGTGGTTGTTCTCATGGTGAGCAAATAAAATATGTTAAAAGCATTTTAAAAACACTGCAATTGATCTTTAAGGAGAACTAACCCCCTACTGTATAGCGTGCAGTGCACCACAACCCAGTGTCCCTGTGGGTTCCCTTGTGAGGCTGTCATTTTAAATGTTAAGTGTTTATGAACTAAGATTGCTATGCCCCTTGCCTGAGATGTAAAGAAGGAGTAGTATACCTGCCAGTCTACTCATGTTTTAATTTCTAGTGCTCAGGATCATTCCGGTACATCTGTTGGAGATAACCTATATCTATTTGTTGCATCTTGAGATACCCCAGCACCCTCTTCCTCTTAATTTGGTGATTAATATTCTTTATTTTCTAAGTCATGATATTGATTTAGTTCTCATGGGTGTATTTAAATACTGTTTGAAGGTTGTTACTCTGTAGGCTTCCTCCCCTATCTCCCTGTTCCTTCTATAAATACCACAGTTTTCTTTTTCCACCATTGTGGTTTTGACTGTTTGCAGTCTGTTTAGTTGCGAAAAACATTAACTGTAGAACCATTAAAACTTTAAATACAATATAAAACATATAACTTCTGTAGAGCACAAAGGTGCAATGGCAGCTAAGTGAAAATGGGTAACTTTGTGTTATCTGAAGGGTGGGGGGTGGTACTTGAAAAAATGCACCCCTCCCAATCTCTTTAGTTTGGTAATGTCCCTCCTGTTTGAGAGCCTCAAACTGTGCACTCCAGGTGCATTTCACATTGCAAAGGAAATGTGGTTGTATGACCAGTGAACGCTGGTTCCTGGTTTGTAATGTGGATTTACCCTTTCTAGGAAGCACTAAGTAACTGGCTATTCAGGCTGGGGTACTGTACCTGGGTGGATATACATTCTAACCCCTTGTGTCTTTGGCTCTGTTAAGATGCGGTGAACCCCTAGTTTGACTCCCTGACCAAAGGATCCCCTGCAGTATGTTTCATGGTGTCATCATCAATATTAGACCTCAATGCAGGCCAGCCCATGATCTGTTTTGTTGCCCATGCCACCATAGTGGAATCACAATAATTCAGTTGGTGCATTATGAATCATAATTTATGATGTTACTCTGGTATCTTTACATTTTGACCTAAATGTGAATGCCACCTCCTTTCCCTTTGACTTTGTCACCGCTGATGCTGCACATAAACAGAGAACATCATTATACGTTGTAGTGTATAGTAGAGTGTTGTTCTGTATATAATTCCATCCATTTCAAAATGCTGTTGTACCATAGTTCCAAAGGTCATGGAATGTGATTCTACCCTATAGTGGTAGAACAGCATTCTAGAACCTCTAGAGACTGCATGGGTCAGTTTCATTTTGAAAGCAAAATAACTCATGCACACATATTTTTATTAAATGCCTATTTTCTGGCATGACCCAGGAGTGTGCAAGTCAAACTATAATACAACAACAGTGGACAGTGATATGGTATGGTAAAAGTACAGGCCAATACTGGAATAAAAACAAAGGGTACAAATAACAGGAGAAATATACATATTAACACATTTATACGTAAGAGCATTTGACAGAGGCAAATAGAAAACAGCATAAAACACTTACATGGGAAGGCTATCAATACAAAAATAGGACTGTACAAATGATACAAAGTTACAAACAGCAAAGAATCAAGAACTGGCAGACTGACATCGATCTGAGTAAGTATATAACAGTTCTTGACCCCAGGTAAGGAGGAGTAGTAGTAGTAGTAGTATTACAGAGCATAAGGGCAAGCAGGGAGCATAAAGGAGCAGCTAGGACAGAGAGAGTAGAGAAGAATTATTTAAAGCAGCAATGCAACGAAAATGAGATAAAATTTGACCCCACCTTTTTTCCTCCCTAATCGATACTAAATGTCTTTAATTTTTATTTTGGTGGTTGAGAAATTTTCAGTTTCTGTTATCATTTAAGAATGTTATGAATGTTTAAAATAATTATTTCTCAAGAAAAAGAGATGGTCACCTCATTTTTACATTAAAATAATATTGAGAACTTGAGGAGGGTATGAATCCAGATACAAATGCAAATGTACCATACACAGCATAGGAAGCATCCAGAAAACCCAAATCAACAGTTCTGCCAATATTTTTCATAACCATAGCAGATAATCAGCTTTTTAGAAAAAAAATCTTCATTGCACTGCTGCTTTAAGTAAATGGGAGAAGTGTAAGTTTAAAGAAGGGTGCAGAGGGGGAAAAGGAGGGTGAAAGTAACCTGGGAAGGTTTATAGTTGTCATAGGTGTATGGAGAAGGGTTCATGGAGGATAAACACATGTGTAGGGGGCCAGCTTAATTAAGTGATCACGAAGCAATCTTTTTAAGCAGGCATGAGTAGGGGGTCAGTCGGATGTCTAAGGGTAGGGAGTTCCAAAATTGTGGAGCAGCATGGGAGAAGACCTGGGCTCCCATGGATGTTTTGCACCTAGGGACATGCAGGAGAGCTTGACCCACTGATCTAAGGTCATAGTAAGAGTTTTACAGGTTCAGCATGATGCCAAGAGATGAGGGGGTTCCAGATCTAGTGATACCATCAACCAGTGAGCCAAAGGAGAGAAGGCAGTGGGCAGTGGGGGAGGGCCATTTTAGGTTAACTCATTGCCTCCACAGGAGCTCTCTGAAGTTGCACCACTTGTCTCCTGCATACTGTTAACAGTAAATCCTGGACCTTTCTAAGCAAAATCAAGCTATAGTCAGCATGCCACAAACAAATCCTAATAGCTCAAGAACCATAAGAGCTAGACACAAAATATGAGAGGCAAAGTTATTCAACACAAAATTACCTTTCCAATAGTGGTATGCAAATAATAATATGTATTTTTTTTTTTCTATGCTGGTTGAAACAGGGAAAAATATTTTTTTTCACTGAAACAGGCAACATAAGCCATACACACCATACCATAAACAAATGTGAATAACTCCTAAAGTATAAATGATATACACAAAATATCAGTGGCAAAGTTGTTCAGCACAAAATTACCTTTCCAATGGTGGTATGCAAATAATAATACGTAATTTTGTTTTTTATTCTATGCTGGCTGAAACAGCAAAAAGAAATATTTTTTTTCACTAAAACAGGCAACATAAGCCATACACACCATACCATAAACAAATGCGAATAACACCTAAAGCATACATGATATACACAAAATATCAGTGGCAAAGTTATTCAGCATAAAACTATCTTTCCAACGGTGCTATGCAGTCAAATATATATTATATTCTGTTACACTATATATTAAAATATACAAGTGACTTCTCCAGATGTTGCAAGGGCACACTGGGAGTCAGTAGCAGACTTCTCCAGGCATCCTCTGTACACACCAGTGTATTTTACTGATGACTACAGGTGTCTGCTAGGAGACAATGAGTTAATGTAAAGCTGACAGTGGTGAGTATGGTGAGGATATGCTAATGTGAAGCAACAGGTATTATTGTAGGCGGTGTCCCATTTGTGAAGACTAGCTTTCAATGCACCAACATAAGTGACCTAGCCATAAGCAAGAGGTAGGAGTAGAATACCCTGGGTGATAGCTGTTCTGGCTGAGGGGGTTAGAGCATTGCTAATTTTATACATAATTCCAGTTTTGGCATTAACAGACCTGCAGGTGGAGGAAATGTGCTAATCACAATCAAGGGAGGTATCAAGCGTGACACCAAGATACTTGAATGAGCTAACATGTTCCAAGAGGGAGCCATCGATACAAGAGATTTACAGTTATCCCTGACAAGTTCTAAATCTAGAGGCAAATCCAAAGAGCATGGCCTGGATTATTCCAGCATTGAGAACAAGTTTATTGTTGGAAAGCCTGAATTGAATACGAAGGAAGTCTGATGAAAGAGTGGCATTGATGTCGGGGATGTTCCTCGAGCTGAAATAAAGAACTAGGTCATCCACATATAGTAGGGACAAGCAGGTAGGGGTATTCTGAGAGATATAATGTATAAAAACAGAAAATAGGAGGGGGCAAAGAATGAAGCCCTGAGGAACCCAATATTTATGGTAGTGAGATCAGAGGTGGCAGAGTTGAATTTCACGACTTGTTTCCCATTTGAAAGGTAACTGTTGAACCAGGTCATAACATCCAGGAAGAAACTAAGTGACAGTAGTTTAGTAAGGAGAAGGGAGTGGTCAACCAGGATGAATGCCTTTGTTAGTTCTATAAAGACCATGCCCATTAGAAGGCCGTTGTTCATGGTGACTTGGGCATCATTAGTGAATGTGAGGAGGGCTGTGGCAGTGTTGTGGCCTTTACGGAATCCATGCTGCGAATCAGTGAGAAGGTTGTGATCAAGCAGAAAGGTAATAGTTTGCTGGACAACCAGTGTCTCTAGGATTTTACTAAGAACTGAGAGGATGGTGATGGGCTGATAATTAGAAATGGACTTGGGGTCACCCTTCTTGATCATCTTGATCATTAATCCCTGCAAAGCTTGCATCATTTCTATGAAGAGGAGGTCCTGACTGCTGTGCTGTGAAGTCTTGGCTCCCATCTCGCTTCTACCCAGCCCCTGTGTTGCTTGGGGTCCCACCTTGTTGGTCTTGGTTGGCTGCGCTTTCTATGGCATTGTAGTAAGCTTCTATAAAAATGATGCAATGTCCTGCATGCCCGCTTTTTGCTTCTTTGCTTTTGGAGCAGCTTTATCTTTTTTATTCACCATTTTGGCATTTTTTCAGGTAGTGGATTGGAGACTTAAAATGCTGATATGGAGCTGTGATGATCAGTAGTTCCTTAGTTGGTGGCCGTCTTCTGTCATATAGTGTTTTTGCAAAAATGTATTTCTGACATCCTTAGATTCATGCTCAGTGCCTTTTTAGTTTTCTCAGATATTTTTAAAACAGATTTTATAGCTAATGTTGTAATTATTGACACACATTCTCTTCTGTTGCGATTATCTGTTGAATGTACATGCTAGATTTGTACTGTGGATATATTAAGAAGGTGCTACCACATGTTTTTGATTGTAAAAAGCACAGTACTGCACCATTATATATATTTTTTTCATGGTGGGCATCGCCCAGAAGTAGGAATATTTCCTGTATCTTAGTTCAGGAATGAAAGACAACAAAATGAACAAGCATTTGTCAATGCCAAATGTTATCTTGCTGGCATTGGCATTAGTAGTGCAGGAGTTATAGATGCATAATAGGAATGGCAGTGAAGTATTGAACTGATGCCAACCCCACCCCCACCCTGCAGAGACTGACAGGCATTGGGGTATGCATTTGCATTGTCGGTCATAATGCTCATGCCATTTCACCTCACCCTACCCTGCAGACACTGACAAGTGTCACGTTGTGCCTTGGGTATTTGGGCCTTACGCTCACCCCATTTCTTAAGAAAATACGCTGAGATGGGTGCAGTATAGGAGAATGGGTGAACTTTGGGGCCAAAGAGTCCAAGGCACATCTCGATGCCTGTCACTGGTAGTAGGGTGGTGGTGGGGGTGGAATGGCATAAGCATTACAGCCAACATCCCAAGTCACACCCCTGATGCCTGTCAGTCTCTAAGGGGTGAGGCGTTACAGTTGGTAACCCTAATGCCCCAGGTGTTTGTTGGTATTTTCACTCCAAATTTTCAACATGGTCTTTTAGTAACCCCACCTCATGAACAGCAGCACTATCAGTTCATTAGCCAAAAGGTGATTTTGCACAGCGACTGTGCCATTGGCACCACAGGTGCGAAAACACATTTTAGGCGGGATGTGAAAAATGACAGCTGTACTGTTCATGAGGATGTGTAAAAAAATGGCAATGTAGAAAATCTGGAGTGAAAATATGAAAAATTGGTGAAGTCATGAGCGTGCGTAGAAACTGGGCAATGCATGCTCGTAATGCAATTATTTTGGGGATTTTTTTAACCAGATTTTCAACATAGGCATTTTGGGACCTCTGCTCATGAACATTGTCACTGTGATTTTGTTATTCTGTCCCAGACATTGATTTCCCACAGCGACCAGGCCATTGTGCGCCACATGTGTGAAAACACATTTCGGGCAGGATGTGAAAAATGACAGCTCTACTATTCATAAGGAGGTGTGACAAAATGGCAATGTTGAAAATCTGGAGTGAAAATATTAAAAATTGTTGAAGTTATGAACGTGCGTGGAAACTGCACAATGCGTGCTCGTAACACAGTCATTTTTTGGAATTTTTTCACATTTGCAACTTAGGCTTTTTAAGACCTCACCTCATGAACAGTGGCAATGTTGTTTTGTTAATCAGTCCCGAAAGATGATTCCACACAGTGACCGTGAAATTACCTTCTGGGACCAAATAATGAGATGACAGTGCATGTGTTCATGAGGAGGGATCCCAAGAACCCCATGTTGAAAGTTTGGAGCCAAAATTCAAAAAAATTGCTGAGATATCCACCTAAGTTGAAACCCCCCATTTATGCCATTATATATCTTACCGGCATTTCTTCATGTTGCAGTTCGGCTTTGAAGAGTGCAGATGTGTTCCTGCTCCACAGAAGATCACACTTCTGATAGGTGTACCCTGTTCTGCCCGTAATAACCTGCACAGTCATATGAGATTTCCCTGTGTGAAACATATATCCCCCCTACTTTGTCCATAATCCTCGCTACCCTCCTGTTTAACCTCCTTCTTGCCTTCTCTATTGCCCTGATGTCTCTTGCCTGCCACCACACCTGCCTCGGTACAACTTCTGACCACCCCACTGCAACCCCAGGCCACCAAGCTGTAATGGTCTCCACATCTCTCCTTATCTTCTGAAATAATTCCTCCATGGCCTTTCCCCTAGTTGTTCCCGCCCCCCCCCGATGCAATACTATTAGATCAGGCCTAGGCCACTTTAGTTTTAACTCTTCCAATTGAGGCAACAGCTGTGCCCAACACATTCCCCGGACCCCTGATCACTGCACACAGGTTTCATCAGCTGCCTTCCACAGCTGTCTCACTCCGGGCCTTTTTGCAGTGTGTCTCTCTGCCCAGTACATGAATGAATGCTCTATGATCCATACATTTCTCCTATCCGTGCATCTCCGGGAACATGAATAAATGATATTGCAGTTTCCTGATACAGTATATCTTTTGTAGCAACTAGACCTCCATCTGCTCACCTCCTTAATTTCTTCTTCTTCTGACCCACCCCTTGTGGCCACCTCTAATGCTGCCCCTATCTGGAATGAAGGGGTGAAAATCTTCCTGCACTCTTCCCCAAAAACTCCATTTCCTTCTTTAAGACCCCCATCACCCGATAGCAAGTGAACAGAGAGCCATCCCTGTGCATGAACAACTTGCCTGCCATTGATGGCCTGATCCCTTTGTACTCCTCCAGTGCCTTCACCATGCACCAGCCCCCTCCTTAGCTCCTCTTCAAAATCACCTTAGTACCCTGACCTGCTTGGTCTGTCTTGGATCAACCTAACCATATTACTCAGTTTATTTGGTTTGTCAAGACACTAGATGGATATTAGCCCATTTGTGTCTCCCATTCCTAGTGGGTATCTCAGTTATTGTTAGTCCCATTCCACTTGAGGTGCATATCTAATTTGTTTTTGAATTCTTTGAAGTTTTTTGAGTTTACCACTTCCTGTGGAAGCAAGTTTCACATTTTAACTGCCCTGACTGTGAAAAATGTAGTTTTTTTGCACACATTAGTCTTAGGTATTATCTTCTTTTGTGGCTTCTAAGGTTGGCATATAATCATACTATCCTTCCTCCATTGTACCTCTCCTACTGTAGACCCCAACCCCATCCTTCCTATTCTTGGTGACCACTTCACTAATTCTAAATGCATCCCGAGCCATAACTAGAAAAAATCTACTCCCATAGTGGAGTGCGCCATTCCCTCTTCCCACTTCTGCAGCATAAATCTCATGGCCTGCCTCAGTTACTGCCCCACTTACCTCCATTCCCGACTGCTGCAAAAACACTTGGAACACTTTCAACACTCCTTTATACACCCTCAGCATACTTACAGACCAAGAGCTTTGAAACAGCAATTGGGCTTTTTCCATTCAATCTCCCACAAGCAGGACAGAACCAGCATTTTCTGAGTGGCGTCCTTTTGTGCCAATGAGCTGAACATGTCCAACTGAAAATGGGAAAGACTGTCAGCTACCTAATTTTTTGGCCCCTCAATATGCCTTGCTTTGAAAGACAGATTCAACTGAAGCCCTTCCAACACCAGCTGCCTGACAACACTGGTCACCATCTCCATGGAACACCTTTGCCTATTTAGCACATCCACCACTGCCCAGTTGTCACATCAGAAAGTTACCTTCTGGTTCTGCAGCTGCTTTCTCATGATGTCCTGCAGCAAACCCCTCCTTCCCCATTCCTCTGACCATGTCTCCAGTATCCAGTCTCCCTGAAAATATGCCCCCATCCTGTATGCCCCGGCTGCATCTGTGTATAACTCGAGGTTTGTATTGAAAAGCCAGTCCTTCTGCCAAAAAGTGACCCCATTGTACTGCCCTTAAAACTGCTGCCATACCTCCAAATCCTGCTGTATGACCTTCAAAATGTTCACCCAATGATGTGGTAGCCATGCCTTCTCCATGGTCCTGGCCAGCCGCCGGGTGAATGCTCTCCCTTCCTGGTGTAATTACCTGGCAAGCAAAGTTTAAGAGACCCAATAACTGCTGCACTAATGACAATGGAACCCGCTGCCTACCCTTCACTCGGCTGATCAAATCTCTCAACTTGGCCACCTTGTCTACTGATAGGTGAAAAAGCCCATCTTCCATGTCCACCTCAAGCCCTAGAAACTCTTACTTTCAAGCTAGACCTCCATTCTTCCCTCTTGTAATGGCACCCCCAGCTCACCACACATGTCCTGGAGTCCCTTGAGCATTTCAAATGCCTCCTTCCCCCCTCATCCTACTGGCAGGAAATTGTCCAGATAATGTACCAAAGCCTTAAGCCTGTATTGCTCCCCAAACACCCACTGCAGCCAATTGCTGAAGGTTTCAAAAGCTGCACATGCCACCGAACACCCCATGTGCACTGCCTTGTCAAAGTAATACTCACCCTTAAATTTGAAGCCCAATAGGTCCCAATCCTCCACCCTAACTGGGTGCAGCCAAAAGGTTGCCTCTATGTCTGTCTTGGCCAGTCACGTCCTGTCTACTGCCCGTATTCTATCCAACACCTGATCCAGAGTCGCATAAGACACTGTTCGTTGCTTCTCCACTATAGCATCATTGACTGAGCCTCCCTTCATACAGGACAAGTGATGGATCAGTAGGAATTCCCCGGGCTGCTTCTTGTGCACTAAACCCAGTGGTGACACCCTAAGGTTGGTAAATGGGCCCTCCACCCTACCTGCTGCCTTCTTTTTCTGTATCTTCCTCTCAACAATCTCCTCCTTGCCTTTCAATGACCCCAAGTTGTTTGCTTTCATTGCTCTCCAAACCCCTTCATAGTGGAGGTTGAAGCCCTCAGTAAATCCATCCCTCAAGACCTACCAAGCCCCCTCATCCAGATACCCTGAGGACCACTCCATCAGTGTCTCTAGCCTGATGGGTGTCTTTGCAAAATTTAAACCCCTCTTCTATTTTTTTATTCTGTTTTTTTTTTATTTTCATTTTTGTAGTCTGGCCCTTGGGCCCCCTCTACTCAAAGTGACCTCAGCCCCACCCACGTGCCACCCCACCATGCCCAGGCTTTACCCCTTGGGTGGGGCCACCGGGCAGGTGCCCCCTCCCTATGATCTGTCAAAGTGTGTGCCCTAGCTTACTCCCAGGGTGGGGTCATGGGAACAGTAGCCCTCCGGCGGACACTGTAGGCAGCGGGGGTGGCGGAAGAGGGCATCATGCTAGGGGGCTGAAATTTTTGTGAGTGCGGTGGCAGTACCTGGGGGTGGGGACAAGCAATGATGACCTGCATCCTCCCCTTCCCCCAGCTGACCCTCCGACATCCTGAGTCTGTTTCTGAACTGGGATCATCAGCGTCACAGACAGACGCCCTGCCTCTGTGCTGCCAGGCTGGCCAAAAAATCCTCTTCTTACCCCCATCTCCCTGCTGCCCCTTACCATCCTCCTGAACCTGTCCCAAATGCCCCTTTCCCATTGAAATCTCTCCACTACCCCCTTTTCCCACCCCCTTGCTCCTCCAAAGTTCCCCCGAAAGGGCTGCCAGGTGTAGCTCTGGGTCCCCGGCCTGTCACCCATTGCCCTGCACCACAACATTGGGTGCTGACCCACCCACTTGAAACATTTCATGCTTAAATTTACAGTTCACCCAACTGCATGTCACCTTGGTATATACTCTGCATGTTTTTATCTGACTCCACAGAACCCACTCCATGTGTGCCCCTTCAGGGTCCACAGCCATAAGTCTGTTTGTGTGGTGTCCCATCTTACATCCTCATGTGTAGCCATCCTCTGTTGGAACATCTTGTTATACTTCAACCACTCATACCCTGCTTTCATTTCGCATGAGTCTTGAATTATTGCTGAATAGGTCAGCGGGGTATGGTCAGATCTGGCTGCTTCTGCAACAAAATGGTGCTGAAATTTGTAAAATTTGCCAGCCAAGTGTCTTTGTTCTTACTCTTGTAACTTTTATCCCCTATTGTCTTCCCCACTAATGCCAGTGCCACTGCCATCTCCAATTTCCCCACTGTCTCCCTTTCTTCATATTTCTTGGCAGGCTCTTTGCCCACCAAAGCAAAGATATTCACATACTCCCCCTCCATATCTTCTCTTTTATGGACTGAGGCACATGATTGCTCACCATCAACCCTGGGACCTCTTCTTCACTTCCCCCTTTTGCCCCATGAGCCGCTTTCCCTTGCCCTGCTCAGTCCCCCATGTCCCTTACAACTCCTGAAGAGCCCTTTCCATCTCTTCTCATCCTTTCTCCCCCCCTTTGATGATACCTGCCAAGTATTCTTTCAAGCTGCCATCCACAGTCAAGTCCACCAATGGCTCCTTACCCTTAGGTTCAGCCAGCCCTTCAGTCTCCTTCTTATTCAGGCGCATTCCTCTGGTTCCCTTTCCATCATCCCAGTCCGGCACCCTCTGCTTCCTTGTCTTGTTTTCCAAATCCTACTTCTTTCTTGCTTCTTTCAACAGCACCTGCATCTTCCCCATCAGGTCCACTGGTTGTTCCATCAACTTCTTGCTGCCACTCTTCACTGTCTTCCTCTTGGGTGCTATTCTTGCATCAAAATCTCCAGACAACAAAGTATGAGTTTATTAGTATTCATCCTGCATATATTGTTCCCCTAGTGCTGAGGGTTGTTTCCCAGCTATACTACCCTGACACCCCCACATCCTGAACCCCCAAGGCTCATAAGAACTCCCACACAATTACCGTGACCCTCTGCCTTTTAGGTGTCTCTCCTCCCTTTGTTGTGGTTCAGAGGGGAACTTATCCCTGGTGCTGCCCTCTAAACCTCCCCTTTATAGGCCTACCCTGTTGCCCACAGTGTCACTTGCTACAGACAGCCCCCAGCACTTCATCCTCACAAGATTAGGCCTCCATATTACATCCAAACTGAGAGGCTTAAGCCTTAAGAAATGTCTGCTGTCCCTGCTTCATCTGTTGTGGTTACCATGTTGTTTTTTAATTTTTGTATTCTTTGCTGGGTAATTATTCAGACCCACTTAATCCCCTGTGGTACCTGCCACAAGTGAATAACAAACTGTTGATGATAAAAGCAAGTAAAAAGCATCATTGGTACTGAGGAACATCAAGCTGCCCAGGAGCTTCCACCATTTTGTGTCCTACGGGAATGCATCTACCATTTTGTGATCCTGAGGCCACATGGCATCCCCAAAATGGCTGCCCGCTCACCCATCTCCTCCGTGATATTTCCCTTAGTAGCTTGGGTCTGCATATTTCCCCTCTTTTATTTTCTTGTCCCCTGCTCCGAGGAATCCCAGCTGCCATCCCCCTTGGCTGCTTGTCCCACCACTTAATCCTCACTACTGTGGGGTTGCCGCATTGCTGCCTGCTTCCCAGGATGATGGCCCCCTCTGGTGACGTCAGATGCCAACCTGTGATCTTCAAACTCACAGATGGTGCCTGTTAACTCCCCAAAATGGCTTCAAACTACTCCCATCTCAAGGAAAATGTGACTGGTCTCTTCAAGATCAACTGAACGGCTCATTTTTTTGAGCTGGCACTGAAAGCAGCTAACTAAAACCGAGCATACCTGTCAACTGACTTTACCCCAAGCCTTCACAAGACGTGCACCCGCTATACTCCAACCCCTGTCTTTTCTTTTTTTTGTTTGCTTTCTTTTTTTTTTGTTTACTTGAAACAACCCCACTGTTACTCTGCCTCGGTCTCCACCTTTGCTTGTACTGCACAACTGCATCAACTTCCCAGTGCCAACGCTACAAAACAAAAAGACCACCAGCTCAATCATCCCTCCTGGACTCTGATGAACCCCTCTCTACTCCCACATTCCAGCTGGGACAACAGCCGTGCATGCCCTCACTCTTGCTCTTACTGGTTCCCTGCACATCCTCAACCCAAGACCTTTTCTACTCACTCAACCATGAGCCACCACATTAAACACCTTTTAACTACAATGTGTTAGCCTGACCTGCTGCATTGCCTCTGATGCACAAATACTCTCTCCTTACAGGACTCCCTAGCACATCCCAGTCCCTCTGACCCACAGCCCAGTCATCCACACAAAACAGTCTAATCCTCCAGTCATGGTTGAAATCCAAAGCCTTTTTGTGCCAGCCATGGCTGTGCAATTGGGCAGAACACCAGCAATGTATGGAACTTTGTAAAAAACCCAACTTTAACCAAAGTTTATCACTCTGCAGATTCTTTCTTTTCTCTTCTCTTGCATTTCTTTTCTAACTGAAATCATGCAGACTATATTTCTGTCTTCTTTTTTTTAAAATGCAGAGCATAGCCAATTCGACCAGTCTCCACAATAATAGGCCTCCCCAACAATCTTTCTACCTCTTTATGCTGGTGGCCTAGTCCAGATCCCTCTGTCTTACCTCTGTGATTGTGTCCTCCCATGGATTTCTATTGCAAATTGATGTGCTAGCCAAAACAAAAGCAATGTCTAGCAATAGAAGGACCTTTTCCCTTCAGGCAGCCCCTTATATTTCCCCTTAAAGCCCTTCCCTTAGCCCGCCCTCTGCTCAATCCCCTTCCATCACTCCCTCCCCCTACTGTGACCAATCTATGACTCACTCTATCCCCACCCCTGCCCCATCCCCCTCTCCTCCATCTGCTGCCTACACCCCCATGGCATTTAGTCAGAGAAACCCTTGACAAGCCGGGGTGCCTTTCAACAGGTAACCCCATTTCCTCAGTTCAATTGTATGGGGGTTAACTCCCATAGCATTTTATGGTGTGTGCATAGTAATGTCATTATAGACAAAAATCTCACTTAGGACCCAAATAGGTGGAGATGTTAGTGAGGGTATGATATTTGTTTATTTTTTGCAGTTAATCTTTTTATTGTAATTATTGTGATTACACATACAAATACACTACATTTTCCAATATACACTTACATAAATTCTTAATGGGAGAAGGAAAAAACATGTTGTCTGAAGTATTATACAATGATATTAAAGGGGAAAACAAATGTTGAGAAAACAATATGTAGCAGTACAATCTGTATGATAGAGAGAATATGGCAATTTATGGTTCAAGGGGTAAAAGGAGTAGATACAAATAAGAAATATGAGCTGGCATGATTGTACTTCTATTATGCTGTAATTTAATACAGGTATGTGTAAGATTGTGTAAAGGAAGAACATAAAAAAGATAAAAATATCTAAGAAAGTGAGCAAGAATGAAGAGGGAAAGGGAAGAAGAAAAGGAGATAAAAAGATAGAAAAAGAGGAGATGAAAAGGAACAAAAGAGCTAGAAGTGAGATTCCAATGTGAACATATAACAACCCATGGATTGAATGACGTTATGTGTAGACGTGTTTAAATAATTAAAATAGTCCTGCCAGCATTTATTATATAAATTAGGTCTGTCAGAGGCTAAGTGTGACATACAATCAAGGATGGCATATTGAGATAGTTGTTTGAGAATACCAGGGAAGGTGGGAATGGTGTTGGATCTCCAATGCATTAGTATAAGGCATTTAACTTGAAGGAATAGTAGGGATAACCACCTATTCTGAGAATGGGATATTTTGTATGAATGAGCATTGAAAACACCAAGTATGCAATGTTTTGGATCTAATGCAAAGGATAGACCAATCACTTTCATTGCAAAGAAATGAATATGACACCAAAGATTGTGTATGGGAGGACAATGCCATAAAATATGTAGCAAATTGCCATTGGGGGAGTTGCAGCGCCAACATTTATTGTTGTTCATTAAGCCCATTTTTTGCAACATCTCAGGAGTTCTGTACCATAGATGTAGAATTTTGATTTGTATGAGTGAACTGCGATTATCCTTGAAAGATTTATGGCAGGATAGCCAGCAGTTATGCCATTGTGAATTGGTTATGTTATAATTTAAAAGGGTACTCCATTTATTTTTTACAATGATAGATTGATCTGGAATTGTATTTCTGATATGTTTGTAAATTATGCCATTTAATTTATAGTTTGTTTTGATCCATTTAGAAATAAAAGTATCATATATAGATTGATGAGGACTAATAGGAAGATAAAGGTTCCATGTCGTGTGTAACTGTACATAAATCATGCTGGGGAAGATTTCATTGTTTGCGCAGGTCAGAAAAGGATTTTAATTTGAGAGTCTGAGGTGTAAGTACTGTATATCCTCCAAGAAAAAAATGCCCCTGTTTTTCCAATTACAAAAAAAAAATGGGTGATTATCAAGAGTGATGTTGCGGTTCCCCCAAACGGGGGCATATATGAAAGGGGTTGGGTTGGATTTAAGGTGTTTATGAATTATTTTCCAGTAGTATATGGATGATGCTATAGTAGGGTAAGATTTTAAATTTTGGGGGGGAGGGTTATAAATGAAGGAAGTGGTGACATTGCCTGGACATAGAGATGTTTCCATATTGACCCACAACGGTGATTTATTGCTGGGTTTATTAAACCATTTGATAATTTGGGCAGTGCAGAAGGCTCAAAAATATGCTTGGAACCAGGGGAGCCCCAAGCCCCCTTTGAACCAATGGGAACACAGTTTGTTATGACTAAATCTGGGAATTTTGCCTTCCCATAAAAAATTGCCAATTATATCATCAATTCTGACGATAAAAAAGCAGGAAGGGTTAAAGAGATATTAGAAAATAGACAGAGTATTTTGGGAGCTATTGATATCTTGATAGTGGAGATTTTCCCATTAAAAGAGAGGTTAAGCAGTTTCCATCTGTTGAGAGTGTTTTTAATATTTGCTAATAATGGGGAAGGTTTGGCATCCCATATCTTGTCAAAGTTAGAGGTGATCTGTATTCCAAGGTAAAAGATACCTTGAGGGGCCCAACAAAAACCTAATATTGTATTCATAGAAGGGTTACAATAATTGTACAATGGCATTGTTTCTGATTTGTTTAGATTCAGAGCGAGCCCAGAAAGTGAAGTAAAGTTGCTAAGTAACTTAATTAAGGATGGTCCCAAAATGTCAAGATTTTCGAGTAGAATGAGGCGGTCATCAGCGTAGGATAGTGAAGTATAGTGGGAATTACCAATAGGAATACCTTGGATCATGGAGGATTGATGAAGAGCAGCTGATAGGGGTTCCATAGCTAGAAAAAAAGAGTGGGATATAAGGGGCACCCTCGCCTGGTACCTCTTGCCAGATGAAAGGATGAGGACAGAGTAGAGTTAGTAAGAACCCAGGCAGAGGGCAGGGTGTCTAGCAATTGAATCCATGTACAAAATTTATTAGTGACACCAAAGTGGGATAGAACATGATACAAATAAGTCCAGTTGAGAGAATCGAATGCCTTTTCAAAGTCGATGGCTATAACTGCGGCAGGTGATTTAAGAGATTAGCTTTGTAGATTAAATTAAATAATGAGCAGAGATGATCAGAACCAGTTCTAGTTTTGATAAATCCAGCTTGGGAGGTGTGGACAAGTTTCAAAATTATTGATTCTAAATGATTATTTAATATTTTGGCAAAAATGTTCCCGTCCATATTTAGTAATGATATTGGTCTGTAACTGAATGGGAGAGAAGGGTCTTTATACTTTTTTTGGTAGGACGGTTATAATGGCTTCTGTCATAGAATAGAGAAGTTTACCCTTGTGAAGATGCCTCTTTGAAGACCTTAAACAATAAGGGGCATAAGATGTCAGCTAGAGGTTTATAAAAGTCTATGGAAAAAATGTCACTCCCAGGAGCTTTACCAGATTTAAAGGAATTTAGTGCTGCTTGTATCTCTTTTAGGGAAAAGGGTTCATCAAGTAAAGCCATATCTTGTTGGGAGAGGTGTGGTAACTGTAAATTGTCCAGAAATTGTTGTATATATTCAGGTTGTGGGGGAGTGGGGTGAGAGTATAATTGTTGATAGAAGGATTGCATAATAAGGTTAATTTAGGGATTATCTGTATGGATTATGCTTGAAGGATCTTTCAAACCGACAATATGTCTCTCCATCTGTTGATTCTTGAGTTGATAAGCTAGCAGCTTTCTGCATTTATCCCCTTGTTCCCAATGACGGTGTTTAAGTCTAAGGAGGGTGAGTTTAGCTTTCCTGGATATTAGTTCATTGATCTTAATTCTAAACAGAAGAACTTCAAGGTGAAATTGTGAGTTATCTGGATTTTTTGTTTTATATTATTGGGTTTCTTTTTCTTTAAGAGATTTCTCTAAATCGGCCAATTGCTGTTCCCTTAGTTTTTTCTTGTGTGCTGCATAGCTTATAATTTTCCCTCTAACTGTTGCTTTAAGTGCTTCCCAGATGGTACCTTAAGATACATCAGGAGTATTTGTTTATTTTTGATAGGTAAAAGAGGTAATTTTTTTATTTGAGTATTCTAGAGTTTTGAAACCTGTGGATACTCAAAGCATATTCCTCAGTAAGGACCTACAGTGTAATGTTCACAACAGTGTTCATAGAGCAGTCCAATATTCTCCTGCAACTCCAGGATGATTTCCCTCCATTTCCTTTGGAATTCCAATTTATGTTTGCAAGCAATATTTGTCTATTGTAATTCCCCTGTATACAGTTTGAGTTTCCTGTAAAATATAGGAATCCTGTAGATCTGGAATCTCTGCAAAAGAAAACAAACAAAGCTCTATCACACGGCAAACGTAAATAAACAAAGTTGTATCACACAGCAAAAGAAAACAAACAAAGCCTCTAGATCATAGGTCCCACCATAATTAAGATGTTAATTTGCTATTACTTGTGTGCATATGGGAGGTTTGACTGCTTCAGTAGAGTGCCATTTTGTCACTAGTTTTGGATTTTCATGTTTGCCACATGAAAGGATATTTGATTACATGAATGGATAATGGATTGCAGAATGTCTCTTCTGCTTTGGTTTAGTGTGCAACTACTCAGGTCCCACCTGAGGATCTTTCTTTGAGTGCCAGATATTTGTTTTTATTCTCTCTATGATTCCTGCATACAAGTTTCCTACTATACTTAAATAAACTGGAAGGCTTTCATGTGTTTGTATAAGTAATAAGCCATGACAGGGTGTACATTATATGATTTTAATACACTTCCCATGGGGTGTAGTAAGGCACATGGCTGAAGGTGGAGTGTCCTTACACCTTGGGAAGTGCATTAAAATCCTATGATGCACACCCTGGAGGGGCTTATTACACTTATAAAATGGCTATAAGCAGTTTTTCCGGGGAGGAAAATTAGTTTTGGCACCTGATCATGCATTTATAGAGATTAAATGCACAGTCAAGTGGCTTGTTTCAGCCAATTAAATTTCTAAATTTTTTCTTACTATTTTATAATTAAGCAATAATGACTGAAGAGCCAGTCATTTCCTGGAGACTAATGACTGGGGGTGGCCTGAGGTACAGCCGAGGGCCAAACCCTTCCCAGCTGATAATTAATCAACAGGAAATGAATGACTCTGAGGTCATATTGTGATTTTATTTGTTTATTTATTTATGTCAGTCTAGGATTAGAAAATACATTTGAGCACAGTGGAGCTCATTTACAAAAGTTTCCATGTCAATAATGGGGAGGGGGTTACAAAACAGACAGAGTATAAAACACAATAACATGCACAGATAATATCAAACACAGCGAACAGTAGAACAGCACAATTACATAGTAAACATAGGTGATTACAATTAGATTCTAGGACTTTATAGATGAAAACATGGGTGAGTAATCCCATTTGGAAATCAGGTAGGGTGAGTTAGGGGATGAAGGGTAGCAGCAGGACAGAGAACAAGGGGGGAATGCAGCTGGGTGGCATTGTCAAGCATGTTGAGCGAGGCAGGAAGGGGTAGAACTGGTGGAAACGGGGCAAGCACAGAAGGAGAAGGTGACAGGAGGGAGGGGATGGTGAGGTGTGGGGGAGGGAAGAGTGAAGAGGAAAGAAAGGTGTGGAAAAGCATCAGTCAGGGGTCATAGTGGGTGAGTTAGTGGAACAGAGTAGGAGGTTCAGGACATGACAGGTAGGGGGAAGGTGAGAGAGAGTCGATTGAGCAGGGGAGGAAGGATGCAGCCAGGGGCCTTGTCGAGGAGGCTGGGAAATGCAGGTTGCCAGATGAGGAGCAAGTCACATGACTAATTATAACAGGTACACTCACTTTCCTTTGAGATGTGCAGATGAAGGAGATGCTTGAACTGGGTAAGTTGAGGTATGCTAGTCAGTTACAGCTCAGGCCATTCATCCAGTTAGGAGCTCTGTAAGGGAAGGATCGCTGGTATTGGGTGATCCAAACCCTAGGAACGTTAAAGAGTTCAGAGACAGCGGACCGGGTGTGACGCAACTTTTGAGGCTTTGACAGATGACTGGCAATGCCCGTTGGCAGGGTTCCAAGCAACACTTGCTTGGCAAGTATATATGAGTGGTACTTGATGTGGTCTTGTAGTCTGAGCCACCTGGTTAGGGTGAATAAATCACAAGTATGGGTGAGGTAGCCAGCACCAGTGATAAGTCTATCAGCTTTGTTTAGGGCAGTATTTAGTCTTTTGTGAAATGCAGCTGTGGCAGTTGCATATATAACCAAGCCGTAGTCAATAACAGTTAGTACCAAGCTGTGGATTGCAAGTGTCAGTGTTTCTGGGGTCAGACTTCATCTGTGTCTGTACATCAGTCCTAGTTTAGCTTTTACATTCTTAGCAACAATATCGATGTGTGGTTCGTAGGTAAGGTGGCAGTCCAGGGTTTCTCCAAGGTATTTGAGCTGAATTTGTTCAATGGGGGCTTCCTGGTTATTTTTAACTGTGTGGGCATGTGACTTGTGTTTATGGCGGGAGGATGAGAACAGCATAAGTTTGAAATAAGTTTTTTTTTGTAGTTTACAAGTCTAATTGCAGTAATGACTCTGTAAAAACATTTTTCTATTTATTTTTTTTTCCAGGGCAGCGTGTGCCAGCACTGGTTCTAGCACCTGTGTGGCTATGCTGATGTGCTGGCAGGTAGGAGCAATCCTTATGAGTGGCGGTGGCTATTGACTGGAATACAACTCTTCATTTTTTTTGTTTTAATTTTATTTCTTATTGTGCACTGACAGCAGCACCGAAAACACTTCTTTTGTTTTGCTGCTGCTGCCATCAGTATAGAAGCTGAGCACTGTGGTCATCCATTTGCCTGCCTTGCCATGCATTTCTAAGAGATTTCAGACCAGTACAGCAGCCAATCAGTGATCTTCTTTAGCTCATGAATAATTAAATAGAATTATAAATTACAGTAATGTTTCAACGCATAAAGAAGTACTGCATAGAGGAAGCATATAGTAAATATTCAGTCCAAAATGTTGAAGATAATCTTCAGATTTCCCAAGAAGTGGAGATTCGTTTTATTTATTTGGAATTTTACATGCCAGGAAATCAACATTTAGATGTAGCACCTAGTTTTCAAGTGGGTCCTGAGGGACAACTTACAGCAGCAGTGTAATTAATTGAATCAGACTTTGGCTATCCACTCCAATGTGTATATTGAATAAAGTTACTTTAGCTTGGATAGCTTAGACAATGAAAAATGAAGTCTATGTACATTATATACAGTGCTCTGACAAGGGTTAGGAATGTATATTAAATATACTAAGCAGGATTTTGTTTTCAGCAGCAGTGAAGCTGGGATAGCAGGGGGCTAGAGCCAGCTAAAGCTCGCCCACCTTTCACTTTACTCAGTTTACACCTGAGGCATCTAAAGGGGAGTGACCTGTGACCTGTGAAAGCAGTGTCTGGATTTCCCCAGCTCCATTTTCATTCCACTTTCAGCAGCAGTGAAGCAGGGAGAGCAGAGCAGTAGAGCCAACTAAAGCCCCCCCTTTTATTTTGCTCACTTTACAATTGAAGCAGCTAGAAAGGAGGGACCTGTGACCTATGAAAGCAGTGTCAGATTTCCCCAGCTCCATTTTGATTCTACTTTCAGCTAGATCAGGGATACAGAACTGCTTAAGAGGGTCATGTGAGGAGCATATACCAACAGGAACCCATTAGGAAGTCCTGCCTGTGGGAGGTCTCACAGAGAGGATAAAAGGCTGCATTCCTGCAATGTCCCATTCATGTTCATGTCCCAAAATGTGAGTAAAACAGAGCAGGAGTGGTACAGCTGAAGGACTGCCATCTTAGGCATCTGCAGGCATGCAAGGAACTCTACCAGGTCACAAAGGAAAGGTAGACTACCTGTATACTTGTTGTCACCTGAGTAACATATTACGGGAACTATAAGCACCTTTTAAGTGGGTATATACATAACACCCTATCTATGGTAAGACTAAAATGGAGGAAGGAAAAAGAAGCAAAAGGGGAAAACTTAAAGAAAAACCATCAAGGGTCAGGTAACAAAGGGATTACCTAAACAAAAGAGAGGAAAGTTAGGGTAAGCCTTTTTAAAAGCAAAAGGATACAACTTTAAAAACCTTGTCTATGGTCAAAGAACAAAGAGGTAAATGAAACAAAAAAGGGGACATTTAGAAACACCCTATCTAGGGTAAGAGCACAAAGTATTTTTTCCAGGATCATAGGGACCATAGAAATAGGAATGTTGGGAGTGGTGAAGTATGGTGGCTGTTGAGCAGCAGTCTTCAGGGAGACCTTTTGAAGACTGAGGTATTACCCTATCTGCATGCACCTTTCCAGGCAGAAGGATGAGGTCACTAGAATCTGGACTGAGTTGGCTAGGATTCAGGAGACCTCTTCCCATACCCTGGGGCCTTCAAGTCTACTACCATTGCCTCATAAGGTGCCAAGGAGGAGGGCTGGCAGGACTGTGGTGGACTTTGGGAGGAAGGTGGTGGTGGTATGGAAGCACATTCCTCAGCCAGTGCCACTACATAACTTATTTGATGCTTTGATGCAATGGGACTGCCAGGAGGAGGCACTCATGGTAGTGGACAGGAAGTATGTAAGGGTCCTCCTTAGTGGAGACCCCAATGTGGGAGGCAGAAGACCCAAGAGGAGGAAGCAATTTCAAATGAAGGATTCAATTGTTAGGGGGTAGTTTTGGGAGTAGGGTGGGAAGGAAAGAGGGAGTTGAGGTGCCTACCTGGTGTCTTGGCAGGGATGGATGGAGAGTGGATCTTTATGTTTGCTAGGGTGGCAGAGCTGCAGGGGAGCTGGACAACATTGTCCATCTGGGGATTAATGACCTGGCAAGGGGCACAGCAGGAGTGGTGCAGGATAGGTTTCAGGATATGGGAAGGGGCCTGAGGCAGGTAGCTTGTATTGTGGCTTTAACCGAGGTGCTACCTGTATATGGCCTGGGTGGCTAAGGAACATTGTGCAAGGGCTTTCAATGAGTGGTTGAATGCATGGTGCAGCTAGGAGGGTTTTGCCTACGTCATGGACTGGGGTCCTACCTTAGGCAATAGAAGTCAGTACAAAAGAGATGGCCTTTATCCATCCAGCAGGGGAACAACAGTCAAGGGTGGAAGATCTAGCTGCTACTTTGATAGGTATTTAAACTAGCCAAGGGGGAGGCAGAAAAAGCGAGGGAGGCAGAGGTTGCCCCCCTCAAGGAACTGAGCAGCAGAAAGGAGAAACCCAGAGAAAATGAATTCCTCAGGGGTACAGGGGCATAGAGGCAAGTGGTAGGGAAGGATGGGTTGGTTGGGAGGTGGATCTAAGGCTGAGAGAAGTGTTTAGGAGGGTAGACAAAGGGATAATGAAAAAGGAGAAGACAGCACTAGGGAAACAGGAAAGGTGAAGGATGGAATCAGGAAGGGAGGGCAGAGTAGGGGGAGAGAAGGACAACAGGAGTGGAGAGCCATGTGTGCCAGTAGAATGAGCCCAGGAAATAAAATTCTTGATCTTGAGGCAATCATTGCAGAGGCAGACCTGGATCTGGTAGCCATAACAGAGTCGTGGTGCACACACAACAACAGCTGGGAAGTGGCCATCCCGGCTACACCATATTCCTGAAGGACAGGACATAGAGAATAAATGGGGGTTGTGTCATATGTGAGGGAATGTGAAAATGTTGTTGAGATACAGGGACACCAGAGGGCTAAGGAAGGTCTCTACGATGCTGATTCAATAAATATTTTGTTGACCGATGTTACAGCAATGGATTTATGTTGACCGCAATTGCAGTTGGCATAAACTCATCTGAGAACACTGTGTTTTTATCAGGGGGCTTAGCCCCATGAACCTCCCATGTGGTGGGCTCGGCCCCTTGCAACCCCAGTACTTAAGATAATCAACTTTGAGTTGGAGTTGATTCAGGGAAGGGGTGAAAGACCCCAAGAAAGCAGTGCTGGGGTCCCATGGTGACAGTACAGTGACCTGTCGCTATGTCGCTGTACTGTTGTTCGTGGTAGAGGTGTCGATGTTCAATTGGCATATGCTAAGGAAGGGCCAGAGGTTCTGTAAGTTGGCTTAGAGACAGGGTCCAATGCCTTTATCTATGTGGAGGTGGTGTACAAACCACTGACATAGGGGAAGGAGTTAGACTAGGTTTTGTGGGAGGCCATTAGCAGTATGGGAAGCAAAGGGGAGGTATTATGGGGGACTTTAATTTTCCAGAAGTGGACTGGAGTATTCTGGATGCAGCTACAAGAAGAAGAAGGGCCATCATGGACTATCTGCAGGAGGTACTTTGCGGACAGCTGGTTGTGGAACCCACTAGAGATGGGGCAATGCTGGACCTGGTCCTTACAAACAAGGACAGCAATACAGATGTCACAAAGGGTAGTCCCCTTGGTACAACTGATCACCTTACTGTGTGTTCTGGCATACAGATTAGGCAAGAGGAAAAACACATTAAGAAGAGGATCCTGGACTTCAGAAGGGCAGATTTTAAAAGAACTGGGAGACTGCCTCAGTATATACCTTGAAGAGGGTGCTGGCGGGGTGGGGCTCTACTCCACCACCGTGGGGGAGCAGAGATCCAATGGAAAAACATCTAAGAAGGAATAGCTAATGCAATGGCATGCTGTTTGGAGGAAGTGAACAAGAGTGGGAGGAGGAAGAGGTCACTATGATTCTCAAATATAAATGGCTGAGACATTAAGGGAGGAAAAAACAGCTTTTAGGAATTACAAGAAGACTGAGGGAGGTATATCTGGAAAAACAAATGGAGGTAGGGAGGAAGTTGAGGGTAAGGCACAAACAGAAGGCAGAATTGCCAAGGTGGTTAAAAAAGGGGATAAGACCTTCTTCAGATACATGGCTGAAAAGAGAAAAGCAAGAGGTGGAATAGTGAGAATCAGGATGGCATGGGAGGGAAAGTGTGTAGAAGAAGGCAAAGAAAAAGCTAGCATTTTAAATGAGTACTTCTGCTTGGTCTTCCCAGGGTGATGAGGGCAGACCAGCATGTATCAGCAGGCATGGGGGGAAATGGGGAGTGGGGAGTGGACACAAGTCTATTTTGAAGATGAGAGGGGGATAGGAAGTCCTAAATGAAAACAAGGCAGTGGGACAAGATAGGATTTACCTGAGGGTTCTAAAAGAACTAAGGAAGGTGCTAGCCACCTCTCTGACACAACATTCAGCACATCATTGAAGAGAGGAGTAGTTTTAGAGGACTGGAGGAGGGCCAGTGTTTTCCCTCTGCAGAAGAGTGGCAGCAGGGAGGAGGTTTGAAATTACAAGCTAGTCAGTCTCACATCAGTGGTGGTGAAATTAATTGAGGTCCTGCTGAAAGACCCTGCTGAAGTAAAGGCTGATGGAGTACCTGGAGGACCACTGGCAGCATGCTTCCATAGGGGAGAGGTAATGTCAAGCAAATCTCATAGATTTATTTGACTGGGTGACTAGGGAGATGGATGGGGGTGCACTGGATGTGGCTTATCTGGACTTCAGTAAACTTCTGACACTGTGCTGAATGGGAGGCTAATAATGAAACTGAGCAGCTTGTGAGTTGGGGAGAAGGTGGTAAGTTGGGTATCAAACTGGTTGAAGGATATGAGTACACATGGGGCGAGAAAAAACATGAAAAAGCAATTAACTTATTTAAATCATTGATATTGCACCCTGTCCAAGTTAAGACACAACTAGGGTAGAGATTATTTTCATTCTGAATTCAATACCTTAATTTACACTATTAGTCTAGCACTGTATTAAGAAAAAGTGCCAAACACATTAAAACACAGAAATAGTTAAAAGGTTTGGGGTTTAGAGGCATCACAAAAACAAATATGAAACTATTAAGACAAGAAACATGAAGGTGGTGGAGGGGGAGAGAAATGAATAGGTACGTTAACAATTTAATTCATTTATATTATTGTCCATACTGTCCAATGTCTGAGTAGCAACTGACATATAAATTATTTTATTAAATACATCAAATTTGATTTCAAATGTTAAAGATCAGACTGTCACTACATTATTACATCAGTTCACAGCCCTACAGAAATAAACACAAGAGAATTGGACAAGATAGAGGAGAAAAAATGGAAGAGAAAGAGACTTTTAACTCAAAAAAACTGTTAGCACAAACAATGCTTTTGTCTCTTATGGACTATGGCATGCCCATTTATTCCACTGCTAATAAAACTACATTAAAAAGAGTAGAAATAACATATAATCTGATTTGTAGGTTTGTGATCTCTGCATCACTGTGTATTACAGTATATCAGAAATTAAATTGGTTTTCTTTCACAAGATGTTCATATGTAAGGCTTCTTGCATTCTGGAAATTTTTTTTCCTTTTTTTTTCATTCAAATTTTATTAAAGTTTTTCCAATACAGAGAATACATCCACAACATGACTTACATGGTACAGCCAACATGAATACAAATATTGTGATGATTCAGCATTCTGGAAATTTTACAGAGGATCTATTCCCTTTCATTTAAAATCTATTTTGTGTGCTCAGATACCAAATCATGTTACCAGGTCAATCTTTAATGGGAAGATTAATATCCTTTTATATCACACTGCAATAGTGCAATGGTGTTTTGTATTTAATTCCATGGTTGATTGGAACTCTCTACCAATAGAGTTTCACCAACTTATGTCATATTTTAGGTTTAAGACCCAATTGAAAATTCATCTCCTAGAATCATCTGATTATTGTTTTGTATAATATGGTTTTCCAATTTGTATTTATAATTTTATATATGTAATCACCTTGTATTTGTAATTCTTGTATGCATTATATTTTGTATGTACTGTACCTTTTGTACCTTCTGGGTCCCCTTTGAAAATGGGCATCTGATGCTCTTGGGTTCTTACCTGGTTAACAAACCAGATAAAATAAAGAAAGAAAGAAAGAAAAGAAGGAGTGCAAAAGCCAGATAATATGTAAAAACTCAAGCATGACATAAGGTATCACTGTGTGAATACATTATCTTCAAAGTATAAGTCAAATCAATGTTCTATACAAAGATAGTAATATCACATTTCATAAATGACTATACTAAATTAAGAGGGTGACTCATATAACAAAATACAATTTATTTACAACTTACAATACAGCTTGAGGGTGGACAAAAGATCACTACCTCACTAACTACTTTATTTTAAAATACTTTTAATTTTAATCTTTGAAATAAGGTACATAATCCACATCTTCATTCAGACCCACAGAATGTACAGTATCCAAAGTCACAATCCACCATCTCTAACATTGAAGCAAATGATTAACTCTATCACCCCCATCCCCATAGGAGGTGTGTGTTCTATACCCACAAACTTCTAGCTAGAGGGGTCTGAATTGTGGGCATACTTAAAGTCTACACCCAGAGCATTAGTTTCATCACCATATTAGATGACTCTGATATGCTCCTAGAGGTGCACAAGGTGATTGAAACCTGGAGGGGCTTATTGCTGTTCTGAAATGACTTCATTAATAATTTTTTTTAGAAAAGGAAAAAACAAATATTTTGGAAAGGTTTTTGTAACATTTTAAAATATATTTTGTTACAAAAAAAGTTCAACTCACATTTCCCCCATTCCGTTTGATGGTGCTGTAGAATAGTTATTATTTGTAGGCAGGAGCAAAGGCATCAGACAGAACTAGAAATTCACCACAAAAGACAGATTGCCACAGTTAAACCATCACCAAAGTTATGTAAGCAGAAAAAAGAAAACTGATCAAGCCTTTAGTATGTGAGCCAGTGCGAAGAATTATTGGCATGCAAAATAACAAATGCTCCTAGTGCTTAGGGGAGCCCTACCCCTTCTCAAGGGAACCAACAATAAACTGCATCCATATATATTAATTTAAATAGATCAGTGCAAACATCACATGGTGCAAGACATAGTACGTTTCTTAGGTGCTCTTCATTAAGACCCTTCATTATTTAATTTATTTAATACATTTTAGGTACCATTAAGGTTAAGATCTGCATAACAATTGTGATACTATAACCAGATTGAAATAAATTTGAATACATTTCCAAAGAAAGGTCAGTATGCAGCAAAACCATGCAGCACACTATAAAATTAATCCTCATTGCGAAATACATAAAAACACACTCTAAAAATGTGGAAGTGTTAACATCACTTCTAATTTGAACTGATAACTAACCTGATAACTAACATCAGTATATGTCCCATAGTGCTTTCAAGAAAGTGTTAGATAAACATTAAAATGAAAGACTGGAGGGTTGGGGGGTTCTAAAGTAAACAAAGATAAATTATGTCACGATAGAAATGTAAAGAAGAACAAGTCTAGGATAACATGGATTTTAAAAGCACAAGGGGAGAGGGAGAGTATAAGTTCATCAATCCACATAAGAACATACAGCAGCTATTTTGCAAATAGATGTTAAACAAAATATTCCACAATGGAGTTTGCCCCTTAAGGGGCAGACCATGTTGTCCTGGTGCACCCCTTCCCTCCTGTAGGGATGGTTATGCTCAGAAGGGGAAGGGATAAGGAAGGGGAGGGGCCAAGAGCCAGAACAATGGGCAGGCAGCAGGAAGGGGAGGGGGGAAGGGAAGTACATAAGGGACAGCACAAGGGGGCCTCAGCCACTTTTGCTGGAGTTTTGATTTGATCAGCTGCAGCACATCAGTTTTGGCATTAATTTTGAGGTTGGTTCACAGCAGAAAGAGGTAAGGAGGCAACAATTGATTTGTTAAGATATGCTAAGTTAATCTAAAATAAAAAGGGAGAGAGAGAAAAGAAATGTGTAGGATTTGGCAGAGAGGAAGTGATCTATTAGAAGACAAGATGAAGCAAGTTTTTTGATGGAAGCTCCTTGCATGGATGAGAGTGTCGGGGAGTTTTGATTTGGGCAGCACAGAGTTGTAGAATAATTCTCTGGAGGGCATCTTGCGATTGTTTTAGGAAAGAGCCAATTGGTTGGGAAGCCAAAAAAAAAAAAAAATATATATATATATATATAAAAAGAAGGGGAAAAACGTTGGTTGCTGGTTGATTAGCAGGCCTAGATGAGGCCCTGAAGGAGAGAGTGAGAGCCAGTCCTGAGGCCATGTGGCATAGTCACATGCCACGTGGTGTTGGCAAGGATGGTGGCCCCTCTTTAGCCTGCTTGCTGCCTTTAGGGCCGTTTGAGAGTGTGTGGCTAATAAGGAGATATGCCTGGTTAGGCACAGAGATTCGCTGTTGAGGGAGCGACCCATGGCATGGCGTAAGCTTTTTCCTTTTGTTTGTGCAAGGACAATGGCGTGTGCTTGTGAAGCTATTGCTGTGGAGGCCCTGGCGGAAATGAACAGGAGGCACGCGGGCAGCACGCTATTTTAGTGTATTACCACGGCCGCGCGGGCGTCACACGCCACGTGGTGCTTGCGAGGTGGGTTGTTCCCCCGTTCCTGTTTGGGCTATGTGGCTGCTGTTTGGGCTGGATAAGGCGTTGTGGCTATGAGGATCAGGCGTAGGGTTGGTAAGTGAAGGAAGGGAGAGGAGACCTGGGCGGGTCATCACAAGGGGGGCGCACTGCTAAGGTCACAGAAAGCTTTTGACTCATCCGGGGGCAGGTGACAGTTTGGGATTTGTTTTTATGGTGTGCAGATGGAGGACCCATGGTGGCTGGCTGAAGGAGGCCCTGAAGGGCTGGTAGGGAGAACGAGGATCGGCGACCCCATGGCGTGACATCAAGTGCCGCATGGGGGGGTCGCAATGGAGGCCATTTCACGCAGGGCCCTACTCAGGGCCGAGCAGAAAGCACTGCTCTTGTAGCTCAGCAGTTAAAGTCGCAAGTATTGAAAGGCAGAGTGCTGCCAGAAGGGCAGGGGTTCTACACCCAACCTTGCAGTGTGCTTGTGTGTATTTGAAAACACAAAAGGGGGGGCACAATGCACATGCATGGCAGCAGGGGCGTTAAAGGAGTAAATACCACCGTGGCATCGCACATAGAAGGCAGGAGGGAGCAAGCGGGGTCAGGATGGCATACAGAGATGGGTGAAAAAGAGGTTTGTGGTGGGGAGCGGGCTGTGGGCCACAAGGCCCACGCTTTCATGATGGGCTCTGTGTTATTGGTGACCGTAAAGCTGGCCACTCACTGTGCTGGAAATATTTTGGGGTGATACAGGATGTTGGATCAAGCATCCCACAACAGAAGTACCTTGCATTACATTGTTGCTTCTTATGAAGCATCAAAAAAAAAAAAAAAAATAATATATATATAATAACACATAAATAAATAGTAAAGGAATAAAGGAGGGGGGGAAGGGGCCCTGGTACAGATGAGGGCGAATAAGGCACGGGACCTCGCAGCAAGGCATCGTGTGCCGCTAGGGGATATGGGGGTCAGGGATGCTTGCCCTCCTGGGGAGGCATGCTAAGGATATAAAAAAAAAAGAGAGAAGGGGAAGTAGGGAAGGAATCCTGACCCAGGAATTCAGGAGGCAGTATAGCACAGTGGTTAAGGCTCTAAGCTGCAAATCTGGCGACATCCAGCAGACAGACCTGGGTCTGAATCCCACAGCTTCCATTTGCATACTGTATGACCTTGAGCAAGTCACTTAAATTCCCTGTGCTCCTAGGTCGCACCTGTAAAAAGCTTTAAAGGGCATGGAGCACCTCACGTGATAAAGGTCGGCAAGGAATGTGGAGCCTGGGCTAGGGAGGGACCACCTGCCAGGCAGGATAGGGGGGCCCTTCACGGGGGGTCCCAGTCGGCGTGGCATGGGGGTGATGGGACGGACAGGAAAGAGACGTATAGGGAGGTACTGAGACACGAATAACCCTGTTTTTCGTTTTCTATAGTTGTTTTCACACAGCATAGGACAGGACGGACATGGCACCCAAGATGAGCAGGCCATCGAAGGAAGATGCCTACAAGGCTATAATTGAACTGGTTGAAAAAGCAAACAAAATGTGGGAACTGGTGGAGGGGGAGGACCTGGGGAAGTCTGGGGAGAAGAGAAAAGCTGGTACAGAAAAAGGTGGCAAAGGGAAGAGGCCAGCTGAGGGGCAACACAGTCCCGCTAGGGTAGCACCGGTGGTAGCCGGGCTTGCCAAGGCAGCCGAGCCAGTACCCACATGGCTGGGAGAGCCACTGATGCCAGCACCTACCCCAGATCAAAGGAGATCCTCCCTGGCGGAACCTGGACACAAAGCCCGGAACAGGAGGTCCGGCCCGCAGATCCCGGTAGCTCACCCTCCACCTCCACCTCACCCACAGGAAGAAGCAAGGGGACCTTTGGAGGCCTCCAGGCAGCCCGGCCAGGACAAGGTCACAGGTAACACGTCTAACACAGTAGGTGATAGTATAAAAGAATATATAGGGCAAATAGTGGCAGCACTGGGGAAAGGAGGGCTAGGGCAGATGGAATCGGCTCTGGCAGAGATTAAGGCAAGAAAGGAGGTGCCAGGAAATATGGAAAATGGAGAGGAAAGAGAGGGAAAAAGTACAAGAGCGGTGGGGGCACCGGGGATGAGAATAGGCGAACATGTGCCTGTTGCCACAAAAGAAAAAATATGGAGAGGGGAATATGGATATATTCGCTTTGGTGAGCCGAGAGGTGGCAGCCAAATACCAAGAGACAGAAAGCATAGGAAAGAGTGAGATGGCAGCTGCCATAGTGCTCTTGGGAAAGAAAGAGGACGACAAGTTCATGAAAGGGAAGACTTGGGATGGGTGGTTTCTAGGTTTTGCCATTTTTTCAGCCATAGCTCTGGAAAAGAGGCCAGAGCTGGGTATCCCGCTCATTACTTATTCATTGATAATATGGAGAGCAAAAGCAAAAGGCGGGGTGGGGTGGATATACTACGATGAATGTTTTCGGCAGAGCATGGCAACATTTGGGGATGTAAGATGGGACACCAAGCAAATAGATTTATGGACGGATTATGTAACAGATCAGTCCACACCCAAGGGCGGGTTGGGTAGAAAGGGGGCTACGCCACAGAGATGTTGCTGGGTGTATAACAGGGCCTTCTGCTCATGGCCTCAGTGTCGTTTTTGTCATGCCTGTGCAAAATGTGGGGGGGGCACTCAGCAAGCAAGTGCAGAACAACAGGTATTCAGGGAGCACAAGGGCATGGGAGGCAAGGATCAGGCCAACAGTTTTTTCGGGATGGCCAGGGGTTTAGAGGGCAAACATGGAACAACGGAGGGAGGGGCAGGGAGAATGGGAGTAGAGGGGGTCAGAAACACTGAAGAAAGGGAGGTTAGACAGGAAGGGAGGGAGGATTCAGGGAGGGGGGGACAGGTGGCACAACAAGGAGCAGTTTGGGATGGCCAGAACCCCCATCAACATAGCAGCATTGACAGTTCGCCTGGACAGATATCCGGACATGAGCGTGCGGGATATGATTTTATGTGGTTTTGACACAGGGTTTTCATTGCAGTCCAAAGGACCCAGGCAAGCAAGGGAGGCAAGCAACCTGGGGTCTGTAAAAGGAAAAGAGGAAATGTTAAGGCAGAAGATTGAGAAAGAGAAAGCAGCAGGTAGGGTGGAGGATCCATTTGACACCCCCCCATTGGAAAACATGCGGATATCACCTTTGGGTTTGGTACCTAAGAAACAAGAAGGAGAATACAGGGTGATACACCACTTGTCTTATTCAGAAGGAGAGTCGGAGAATGACTATATCAGGGAGGAACATAGTAGGGTGACATACGCGACATTCGAAGACGCAATCCGGATAATCCGGGCCACAGGGGATGCATGGATGGCAAAAACGGACATTGAGTCTGCCTTCAGACTGCTTCCAGTCAGGAGGGAAGACTGGGATCTCTTGGGATTTAAAAGTGAAGGGCAGTATTATTTCGACAAGGCAATGCCAATGGGGTGTTCCACAGCATGTGCGACATTTGAGGCGCTCAGCACATGTTTGCAGTGATATTCAAGAAGAAACGGGTTATAGGTCAGTCATCCATTACCTGGATGATTTTCTCCTCATTGGGAAGGGTGAAAGGGAGACACAGAGGATGCTGGGTAAGTTTCAGGAATTGTGCTGGGAGTTGGGAGTCCTCTTGGCACCGGAAAAAACAGAGGGGCCCAGCAAGGTTATGGAATTCCTCGGGATAGAGATAGATGCCATGAGTGAAGTATTCAGGTTACCGGACAAAAAAGTAAGGAGGTTGAAGGAGCTAATCCGGGTACATGCCGGCAGGAGAAGGGTACAACTAAAGTTGGTTCAGCAGGTACTGGGGCACCTGAATTTCGCTTGCAGGGCCATAGGACCAGGAAGGGCATTCACAAGGAGGTTGGCCAGAGCTACGACAGGGGTCGCAAAACCACATCGCTGGGTTAATCTGACTCACGGCGTCAGGGAGGATTTTAGTGTATGGGAGGAATTCTTGAAGGATTACAATGGGTGTTCATTTTGGCAGGAGGAGTAGCTGTACAACACAGACCTGGACCTCTACACGGATGCAGCTGGAGGATTGGGCATGAGGGGTTACCTGAGGGGCAGGTGGTTTGCAGAACCATGGCCGGCCAGTTGGGTGAGGGACAGGAAAGTGAGAGGTATAACACTACTGGAGATCATGCCCATGTGGGCATGCACTTTGGTTTGGAGGGGAGGAATTACGGGATCAGAAGGTGACATTTTAGTGTGACAATAGAGCGGTGGTTGATGTACTGAACAACAAGGGAGCCAGGTCGGATACAGTCATGCAGGTAGTATGACAGTTAGTTTTAAGGGCTTTGCAGCTGAACATGTCTTTCAGAGCAAAACACATAGAAGAGGTACACAATACCCTGGCTGACAGCCTTTCCCGTCTGCAGCTGGACCGTTTCGGGGAGCTGGCACCAGCAGTGGAAGAACAAAAAACGCCCATACCAATGAACATCTGGGACGTTGGCAGGAAGGAGCAGAACTGCTGTTTCACAGCTCATGGACACCTCGGACTCTGAGGGCCTACGATGGGGCCTGGAGGGTTTTTTAAACATTCAGGACAGAATACCAGATGGAGGTAAGTGGGCCACTCTCGGAGGAACAGTTGGGAATGTTCACGGTGGAACAATGGCAGAAAAGGACTGCTCACACCACAATGGGGGTTTATCTGGCAGGGATCAGTGTGATCTGCAGCCTGAAAGGATGGAATGACCCAACAAAATCAATGCTCATCAGAAGGATGATGCAGGGCTGGGGCAGGTTGAAAAGAGGGACAGGGGATAATAGGAGGCCTATAGGGGAGCAGTGCCTAATAAAGCTAAAAGTGGTGCTCCCGGCAATATGCAAATCAAAGGAGGAGGCCCAGCTATTTCACATGATTTATGTGATAATGTTTGCAGGGGCTATGAGAGTGAGTGAGGTGGTAGGCCATGGAAAAGATGACAGGGAAGGAGGTGTGGAATGGGAGGATGTGAGTTGGGGGACAAGAGAAATACGGATCAAGCTAAGACAGTCAAAGACTGACCAAAAAGGGCAAGGGTGCATGATAACACTAAGAGGGCAGTCAGAGATCATGATATGCCCAGTGCAGGCCCTGTGGGTTTTCGCTGCAGGGCAGGTAACCAGGATGGGGAAGCTATTAGTGCATGGTGATGGAAAAAGGGTCACCAGCTATCAAATTACGGCAGTGCTGAAAAAGGAAATAGGGTTTTTGGAGGAGAACCCAGCTGATTACTCATCCCATTCCCTAAGGATTGGGGTGGCCTCACAGTGGGCAGCAATGGGTGAATCCGTGAAGGGTATTTTGAAAAAGGGCACTGGCAGTCAGCCAGTTATAAAGATACATCAGGGCACTGGTATAAAAAGAAAAAACCAAAATAAATATATAATAATAAAGCGGGGGGGGGGATAATACAATGAGGACACTGAGAGTATATGCAAATTAATTAATTTTCTTTGCACCCCATAGGTAGAGGGAGGAGCACAGAAGTCTGGATCTGCGGCCATTCCTATATTTACTGGGCTGGTAAGAGAGCAGAGAAAAAAGCTGGGGGGAAACAATTGTACCAGGACGCAAGACAGTGTAGGTTGGTATGGCACGGCCTACGAGGGATGAGATGGGCGCAGCTCCTGCCCACATTAAAAGAACTCAAGGGACATCGGCCCAGTCCAGACCTAATCATTATACACCTAGGGGGCAATGACCTGGCAGACAGGCCATGGGTGCACATGTATTTACAGATAAAGAGGGAGCTGGTGGCAATAACACAGTGTTGGCCTCAAGTATGCCTTGCCTGGTCTGATATGATACCTCGGAGGGTATGGAGACAGGAACACAGCCACAGGGTGGTGGAGAGGGCCAGGAGGAAGATGAATAGACGGGTTGGGACATTGATAAGAAAGATGGGAGGACAGATGATACTGCGGGGAATAGAAGAATGGGTGGATGAATTCTACAGGTCAGATGGGGTATACTTGTCTGACATAGCAATTGATATGTTTAATGCGGAAACAATGGGTTTCATAGAGGAATGGAGGAAACAGCCAGAAGGTGGTATATAAAAAAATAAAAAAAAGAGAGGAAGGAAGTTCCATCCCTGAGGTAAGGGAGAGGGAGACCCTAAGTTGGGGGGGAAGCCAGCCATCCAACGCAAGCTGAAGACCGGCTAGTGGGGGAAAAGGGGAGGATGAGGGGGGAAGAAAAGGAGTAACACAAGAGGAAGAAGAAGAAGATGAAGGAGAAAGCGGTCTCAGTTTTCACCGTTACCTAACAGAAAAGGAGAAGAAGAAGGCACCCAGGTTTTCGCCTGGGGGATGGATAATCAGAGAGTGATATATGGATGGAAATAAATGAAAATTATGGAAATATGACAATAAAGAAATGGAAAATGGAATATGGATTTATGAATATAAATAAATTAATTGCCAATCTGAGCACAACAACAAACAATGGTCTCTGTTTTTGTGAGGGAAAAGGGGGGAATCCGGGACAATGGAGTTTGCCCCTTAAGGGGCAGACCATGTTGTCCTGGTGCACCTCTTCCCTCCTGGAGGGATGGTTGTGCTCAGAAGGGGAAGGGATAAGGAAGGGGAGGGGCCAAAAGCCAGAACAATGGGCAGGCAGCAGGAAGGGGAGGGGGAGGGGAAGTACATAAGGGACAGCACAAGGGGGCCTCAGCCACTTTTGCTGGAGTTTTGAATTCTCCCACCCACCCTGTTAGACAAAGTACAAGGGAAAGACAGTCAAGTTGGGGCTGTATGTGGGTCTGTCAAGGTGGAGGACAGATGCATCTGTTAGGACAGTGGACTGCCAAAGGTGAATGACAGGTGATGATAATATGGTTGTGGACTGCCAAAGGTGGATGGCAAGGGATAATATGGTTATGGACTGCCAAAGGTAGATGGCAGGTGGAAAATTCTTGAGGACTGCCAAGGAAGTGGATGGCAGATAATAATATGGATATGGACTGCCAAGGTGGATGGCAGGGGAAGGGGGGATGGGAGGGGAAGAAAAAGGAGTAACACAAGAGGAAGATGAAGGAGAAAGCGGTCTCGGTTTTCACCGCTACCTAACAGAAAAGGAGAAGAAGAAGGCACCCAGGTTTTTGCCTGGGGGATGGATAATCAGAGAGTGATATATGGATGGAAATAAATGAAAATTATGGAAATATGACAATAAAGAAATGGAAAATGGAATATGGATTTATGAATATAAATAAATTAATTGCCAATCTGAGCACAACAACAAACAATGGTCTCTGTGTTTTTTGTGAGGGAAAAGGGGGGAATCCGGGACAATGCAAGTAAGCCACTAATGCAAACGTACATAGAAAAATTCATGTTTCTAATAATAATTAATGAAAATGCTCAGCTATAAATTACACAAATAGCTCATAACTGTCCCATATAAAAAGACAGACATTCATTAATAATGGAAATACACAAAGCTTGCTGTTCAGTGTCCAGTCAGCTCAAAAAGTGCTATGAATTTCATATTGGATGGAAGAGAACATAGTGCACAGTTCTTTTGAAGTCCTCATGTACTGCAACATGAGCAGAATCAATAAAATGTGATCCTAGGGAGCACAGACTGATAAATGACCCCTGAAAAAATTATGTTAAATAGTAAACATGTATGAAAAAATACATCAAAGATGACACTTATAAAAACATAATAAGATCAAATTAGCTAGTTCAGTTTATCAGGTCAAAAAGTATTTAACCTGAAGATCCAGTCAGATTCCCTTTTCATCAGCAACTACATTCTGTCCCTCCCCTCACTGGCAGAGCTATCAATTTCAACACTGCCAATTTGACTTCCTTAATTGTTTTACCATGAAACTCAAAAAAATTCACCTAATTTATGACTACTTTCTCCCTTTCTTTATGTCCCTGAGGTGCTCCTGAATTTGCACCTTTACCTCTTCTTGGTTATGCCCACGTACAGCTTGGGACATGGGCATATTAATACGTTTATCACGTATGTAGTGAAGCACTGAGCAAAACATTGAAGAGTAACTGACATTTCTCTAGTGGGATGTTGGAATATAGTGCCAGTGAGGGCTAAATGACATACTGAACATCTGCCCCATGTATGGAAACCAGTAGGTCTCTGTGGTAACCATGTTTGTCTATGACTGGGAGTGGTTTCAAATGACTAGCTATAATAAGATTCTTTAGATATTTCCCTTATTATATATCAGTGATGTATGGTAAGTCTGAAAATACATTTGAGTTTTTGCTGTGCTGTAAAACTTTTCATTTTTTTAACAGGATTTTGTTTGACCATAGCAGCCAGTTTATTGTATTGTAATACAAATGTAAGATGTAACATGTCATCCTTTCTATCTTTCACTCTTAACAGATTACCTCTATCTAGGGAGTGTGCTTTTCCTTTGTCTCTTGAAGGTTTTTATTTTGATATTCCCTCAAAAAGAAGGCTCTCTGTTAGGTTTGTGCCTGCAACTTGAAATCAGTATCCGAAAAGCAATTACCACATAGCCTAAGATATTGGCCAAACAGGATACTCCTTATTAGAGATGGTCGTTGGGTGCTGGATGCCTGAAGTATGCTATTAGCAGGTGTGGGTTTTCTATAACCTCATATGGCCCACCATACCCTCTCTAATGTACAATTCAAAGTCTAAGAATTCAGTTGTGTTCTTTTGTATATTGTGAGTAAATGAATGGTTCATGGTATTTGTATTAGTATAGTCCAAAAACCTGGGAATGAGTTCTTCAGTCCTTCCAGATGATGAGCACATCATCTATATACCCATACCAGTGTGCCAAATAATGTAAAAAAAGGGTTATTTTTCTGAAAAAATTACAGAAACTCCCAATAACCCCAAAATAAATTTGCATAAGAGGGGTTCATAGTGGCCCCCATTGTGGCTCCCTTTTTTTTTGCAAAAATAATTTTTTGATCAAAAGCAAAAAAAAAAAGGGGGGTCAAAATAAATTAAACTGATGCCAAAAGTATATATGTGTGTGTGTGTGTTTTTGGTGGGGGAGTGCAATGGTAAAGGTATTATTCTTTAAGTGAAACAAAAGTGTTCATAGTCTCTGCTCATGAGGGATACAGATATACGGGTACTTTACATCAATCTCCATCCATCTGTATGTTTTCTTCCATTACAGGTTTTCAACCCTATCCAATAGGTCCATGGAGTTTGGGACATAGGCTCTAAGTTTCACCACAATAGAAACATAGAAACATAAAATATGATGACAAATAAGAACCGCTTGGCCCACCTAGTCTGCTCATTTTCCCTACCTACTGTACTGTAGCACAATTGTCCTACTTGATCACTGGTTAAGCGCTCCGTTCCCTAATGACTAAGGTTCCTTTATGTCTATCCCATGCTTTTTTGAATCTCGCTACAGTTTTTGCCCCCACCATCTCTGCTGGAAGGCTGTTCCAGGCATCCACCACTCTTTCTGTGAAGAAGTACTTCCTTACATTCCCCCTGAGTCTATCCCACTCCAGTTTCATAGCATGCCCCTTGTTCTTCAGCATCTTTTTTTCTGAAAAAGATTTTCCTTTTATATCTTGTTTATACCCATGAGGTATTTAAAAGTCTCTATCATATCTCCCTTTCCCTCATTTCCTCCAGTGTGTACATATTGACATCATTTAGTTTCTTCTCATAGGGTCTCTGGTACAGATCTTGCACCATTTTAGTTGTCCTCTTCTGGACTGCCTCTACTCTATCTGTGTTCTTCTGGAGATGTGGTCTCCAGAAATGGACACAGTACTTTAAGTGAGGTCTCACCAATGATTTATACAGCAGTATCACCACCTCCCTCATTCTGCAGTGATACCCTTCCATATGCACCTTAGAATCCCACTGGCTCTCCCTACAACCTTGTCACACTTTGTGGCCACCTTTAGGTTATCAGAGATCATATCCCCAAGGTCTCTTTCCTGTTTAGTGGTCATCAGTACCATTCTTCCCATCTTGTACTCCACTCCTAGGTTCCGCTGTCCTAAGTGAATGATTTAGCAGTTCTTCACATTGAAACTTAGTTGCCACACCCTTGATCACTCCTCAAGCTTTCTTAGATACCTTTTCATTTTTTTCACCCCCATCCCCGGAGTGTCTACCCTATTGTAGTTTTGTATTGTAGACATTGTGTCATCTGCAAAAAGGCATACCTTTCTTTCTAACCAGAGTCATTGCTAGCATAAGATATTGTTTGGGGTCCAGGGTTCAAAACAACCATCTGGGGGTCAGGGGGCCACCTAGGCCGCCAGAAGCCATTGAAAGTTTGGTGTTCTCTGGTGCAAAAATAACACATTTCTAGTACTTTTTCCTTGTTTTTCCCCACTTTCATTCCATTATTTTGTGTCCTCCACTCCTCTTTTTTCTCCCTTATTAAGTAAAAAGACTTTATATTGCAGATGAAAAGAAATAGAATCAGTGCCCTACTTCTTAAATATCAGTAGATTTGAGTAGCAGGATATATGGGGGTGGGGGCAGGTGCAGGGCAGCCTCCCTGACCCTTATTAAATTATGGGTCTATATCTGACCAGCCACTCATAATATATGTTTGTTTGGAGTAAACCCTTCCTTTTTGCTTATTCAGTTCTCCCAAAATAAAATTAATAACAGTAATACAACGTTCTCTCTTCCTACTCATATCACCACTACTGATATCCATTTTTTGTATCTATCTATCTATCTATCTATCTATCTATCTATCTATCTATCTATCTATCTATCTATCTATCTATTTATCTATCTCACTAAAGGGCTACTAACTTGCAAACCATTTAATATAACCCCCTTACCCAACTGCCCTGAAACAAAGCTAACTGCTAGGGAAGGAAATCCCTTCCCTAATGAATTACAGTTACTCTTCTATGAGCTAAAGTTAGTAATAGAAATCAAAAACCATTGAAGCAGAGCATCTTCTCAAATAAAGACTCTCCTTAATTCCAGGCATTAAAACAGATTTGCCTTTGCATGCATGTATTTAATCAGAAATATACATTGCCGATATACTGTATAATATCACTGACAACATCCCACTGTATCCATCCCATGACATATCCGGATGAAGACAGAGCTACTATGTGTGCTGCCTATATTAATAATTGGTACAGTCAGCACATACATAGTACATAGAACCTGCTTCCTAAGCTGTCCTGCCTCATTTCCTCCCCGGTACACACAGCACCTCCCCACAACCATTTTGGGACAGAAATAAGTCCATCCCATAATTATTACTTTAATGGCACCAACATTTAATCCTCTCTGAGTGGCCTAGCTGACTACTTCCAGTGACTGCACCATGACTTTGAGCCTTTTTTTGTACCCTAAGCTGGGAGGGAATCTTGACTCCTGATTTATGGTTGGCAATCAGTGAGAGAGTCTGGGCTTTTGACTAACAATCAGTTATTGGTGTGAGAGGTAATGGACTCAGGGTCAGGAAGGAAAGCACTGAGCTGAGACTTTGTAAATACATAACTGCTATGAATGAAAATTGTGTTACTATTTGCTTTATTTCTCTTCCTTGGATAATTACTGATGTAAAAAGGCATTATTTCTCATGTCATGAAAAGTTACATCGTCATATTCAATATCTGCCCTTCCAACTGAAACTAGCGCATGCCCTCTCACTTGATTTCCAAGCTTTCACTGTCCATTTTAGAAAGAATTACTAACCATACTTGGTGGAATTTTATGGGGTTCTTAAATAATTTCTAATCCTAATTTACAACTATAGTAGCATTGGCATGTTTAATTACTTGATTTTGATAACATTTTCTTTGACTGTTTATAAACACATTCATAACCTAGTATGCTCCTCTAATATTTGTTTCTGTTGCTGTACAGTGCATGATATTTTTATTCCAGATTCCGATTAAAAGATCATCTCTGGTTTTATTTTGCCACTGAAAAAAATTCTACTTAGTATTAGACTGATGAAATAAAAAACAGTCACATCATTTGGAATAATTCATTCAACTTAGACATATGTAATATGAATTGTAGGAGCACATTTATTACACGTCACTTGACCAACACCCTTTTGTATCAGTCAACTTCAAACAAATATTGTGAACCCTGTATCAGCTTCTTCTCCACCACCTTTTTTTTATTTATCTGCATCAAATATTTCCTTTCTTTTCACAATTTCTGATGAGTAAGTGTAAGGATGAGATTATATTGGAAACAGGCTACAAGGAAGGATAGTGGTACAGCTGGGACTTTCAACAGACTATTAATTAACATATGCAGTTAACTGTTTTTTTATGTTTTTCCCCTCCATCATTCAGGGTTCTGTAGTGCAGTTTCAGAATGACAGCACTTGTAAGACTTGAAATTGAAACAGTTCAAAACAGCATAAACTTCTTTAAATAGAAGCAGTTCGTAACAGTGGAGAGTTCAACAGTTTAAACATGAAAAATTTTTTAAGTGTGCTGTTTTTAGTTATTGGAATGTAGTTTACAGGAAATATTACTGTTTGTTGCTTCTGTAATTTGTGAATTGAACTGTGCCTTGATTAATAGAATATGGCAAAAAGAAAGGATTGTTACTTGGTTCCAGTGCCAACAGTGGAACTTGACACAGACTGTTACAAGGTGAAGGATCAGGTTTTTGGGGTCTTCAGCAGTAGAGTTTTCCTTTCCAGACAGAGGCAGAGTGGTGTGAGCAGATCCTGGTGCCATTTGTTGTAGGAGTCCTGGATTGGTTTGCTGTGCAGAATTGGGTTTGTTTGGGTCTTTGGCTACAGTAGTTTTGTTTAAAGCTGGAGCAAAGGTGGGGTGGTTTTAGTTGATCCAGGAGTTTGAAAGAATATTTCAGGAGGTGTGATGGGTTGGACTGCAGAAGTGCTGAGTATTGCACTCCATTGCTGGCATTTGGTGAGGGACGTGGTCCAGTAGTTTTTTAATCAGGCTTCAGCTCGATGTCCTGCAACCACCATGATTTGACTGCATGCAAGCCCTGCTTCAGAGAGGAGGTGGATGGCAGTAGAACAAATGAAATGGTTAGTTTACACCTTTAATAACTTTGATTCTGTTGATATACAAGGGGTAATTTTGCCTAAATTATTGAGCCTTCCCATTGGTGAGTTTGTATACCACAAGGTTTCTTGTTATAGTGCAGGTTTTTGGATTCTTTAGAGGGGCAAGTAGTAACTGACTGTTTCAGGGAGACATTTTGCTATTTATTTGTTTAATGTCACAATGGGACAGAGAGGGTCATTTGGCCATGCGAACATGAAACCACGGTTAGCGTCCTGATTCAGGTCACTTGCAGCTTTGTGATTTTTCATATCCTCATTACATGAGAGAGAAAGATGAGTTCATTGTTTTGCTCATCAGTTTGTATGATAAAAGATTTTTTAAATCCCTCCATACTACAGTGAATGATGGGAGCAGGCAGTGGAACAAATAGTTGGATTGGGATCAGGAAGGAACGGAAGTTTTACTTAAGACAAAATAAAAAAAAGCACCCAGTCAAAGAAATCTATCAGATTTGTTTGACATGATCTGCCCCCAGTGAATCCATGCTGCTTTGGATCCTGTAAGCCACTGGTTTCAAGATACTCCATAATCCTTTCCTCCAGCAGTAATTCCATTAATTTCCCCATCGCCTGAGTCAAGTTGACTGGCCTGTAATTGCTGGCTTCCTCTCTGCTACCACTTTTGTGAAGTGGGACTATATCTACTCTCCAGTCCTCTGGGACCACTCCTATCTCCAGGGAGTGGTAAACAGGATTAACAGAGGTGCTGCCTCTCTGAGCTCCTTCAGTATCCTTGGATGTATCCTGCATGGCTCCATTGTCTTGTCCACTTTCAGATTTGTGGGTTCCTTCAGGACTCTCTGCTTTGTGAATTGACTAGTGTTCACATCCCTTCCTTCGATGCTCATGTCACTTATCAGTGGTCCCTCACTTTTCCCTTCTTCTGTGAACTCTGAGCAAAAAAATGTGTTCAGGATGTCTGCTTTTTCCTGGCCCCCTTCCACACACTCCCCCCCCCATCCCTCATTAGTCTTACAATCCCTCCCCTGGTTTTTCTCCTTTTGTTTACATATCTGAAAAATGTTTTATCTCCTTTCTTTACTACCTGTGCTATTTTCTCCTCTGTTTGCACCTTTGTGCTCCTGACTGTTTTCCCTGTCCCCCCGCTTCCCATGATATACCTCCCTATCCTCGTCCCTCTGCATCTCCTTATACCTCCTGAATGCTAACTTTTTTCCCCTTACCTTCCCAGCTACCTCTTTTGAGAACCATATTGGTCTCTTTTTCCTCTTGCTTTTCTTGGAAAAAATGGGCTCTGCAAAAAAAGTTAACAAACGTAGAGATTTTCAGTAACCAAGTCTATGCCTGAGACAATTGTCTTGCCCGTAGGGTTCATTTTATTTTTATGGACATTTGACAGGTAGTAAAATATAGCCATTTGGGGGCATTTCACATTTAAATAATCATTTTCTTGGACAGTGATATCTCCCTGTAATTGAGCCTGCTCTAACATAGTGGATAAAATTGAAATGTATTCTTTTGTTGGATTATCCTGTAATACTTCATAAGTACTTGTGTCTCCCAACAGATGATTGGCCTCAGTAACACATTTTTTCTGTTGAGAATGACTAAATTCCCTCCTTTGTCTGCAATATGTATAACTATGTTCTGGCTACTCCTTAACTGATCAATTACAGGCATTTCTTCTTTTCAATACCCCCTTACTAAAGATTGATAAGTATGAATGACTGGGTCTACTGTGACCAGGCAAAACAGTGATTTACTTTTAAACATTTTTTCCCTTTGTTCATGTAACATTCTACCACTTCTAATCATGTTACTAGCAGGTGCTAAACCCCCCTTCCTCACAACATTTTGTATTACATGATTTACTATCAATTTATTAGATTGTGAGATGTTGCCACATTAATCAGAAATGTCCAGTTTAGCAAATATACCAGGATGAAAGTCAAAGGAATTCACAGTCTCATAATCATAACTCACATTTTTTGGCATAGCCTCATTTGTTTCCACTGTAGCAATTAATAAATCAAGTTCATCCATTGCCGACAGCAAAATGCTAATATCTTTATGTGTAGATAATGAGGTAATGTCAGCCTCTAAAATGCTATAGTGAGTTTAAGTTTAAGTGAGAATAAGTTTTGTATGCTTCGTTATTGTATAAATGTCAGGCATGGCTGAAAAAGGGCAGTGCCCAGTCCACTACCTGGTTAAAAATAAAAAATGAAAATGAAAATAGTTATCTAAGAGAGAAGGTGCTCCCATATCGGTGTTTTCAAATTGGTATTTTAAACAGATTTTTCTGAAAATTTAAAAAGTTCCACTTCGAGTGTAAATGTGTTGATGGACGTGGGGGGATAAAACTCTATCCTCTTCAGAGGACACTTTGTTGGTTCTCACTTAACTCATAGTCACTTTCTTATTTCTTGCTGTTTTCTTTTGATTCTTTGTTGACTTTCTTGTTATTATTCCTGATCCTCCTGCATCCTCATTTTCCTCTTCTGCTTTATTTTTCCTTTTCCATTTTTCTTCACTCCTGCTTGTATAGTGATGTTCTCTTCCCCTTTTTCCAAAAAGCAATCACTCTGTCCTTTAAACTGGAACTGTTATCAGAGTCATCAGAGCTACTTCTTCTTGTTCTTCCTTGACTGTTATTTTCAGACAATAAATTGTTTCTGTTATTTGTCCAAGAATGAGACTGGTTGTGGAACTGTTTTCTCCCTCTGTTTTGATCATGGAGACCTTGGTACTCTCTCCTTGTTGAATATCTGGCCACTTAGGAAATGACATTCATCTGTGCTGGCTTTATTGCTTTTTGTTTCAATGGTCTCTAATTCATGTTTTCTCAGCACTGCATAGAGAGCTTTCTCCCTTTTAGCAAACTCTGGCACTTCTTTATACTTTGTTAATTCTGCCTGAATATTTTTGATTTCTTCCTGGACTTTCCTGTAATTCCATTTATCTTCTTTAATTTGTATTTTTATCAGTTTAGCATAACATTCAATTAAACCGTCTCCCACTCATCTTTATGATGGTAATTCGCAAGTCCAGACAAGAGCCGCTTATCTGTGCAGAGACCTGTAGACATCTGCATAGTTTTTGAAAAACTTCAGAATTTTGATTTGCACAATTTGCATGGAAGTTTCACTGAAATTCAGTTTTTTACCATGAAGTGTGAATTTTGCAGGTGAAGTGCAAAATTCACAGGTGAAATTTCATGTTTTGAGGCACAACACATGAAATTCATGGCTGCAAATTTCATGAAATTGCTCCACTAAATCAGCAAAATCCATGAATTACCTCACAGAGTGAATTTTGTGTACTTCACACATCTCTACTTTTAAACAGTCCTCCAGATTTACAATATTGTGCCATAAACTAATTTCTGTTATTGAAGCATTTTCCAATTATAAAAGCAAACCTCTCACTCACATTGCTTTCTGCTGTGATATCCTGGATGTTCCTCATTGGAGTAGTAGTTTTTATCATTCCACTACCACTTCCAACCTATTAAGACAGGACACCTGTAGATCCTTTGCCATCCCTGTAGTGCTGCTCACATCCTGCTGTGCAGTTTGACTATGTCCTGCTCTCATATCACAAAAGGATAGAGAAAAAAAACAGAGAACTCCTACTCATAAGGAGTCTCAGGAACTTTACTCTGTGAGAGTACACATGGACTGTCCTTAATCTCGAGATAGCTGCCTTCAAAGCAATTTTTGGCCACTACTCTAAGCTATATTAATAATGAGATGACTGTGACAGATTACACAAAACAGAGCTAGAAATAAACTGCAGGAGACAGGTTGCCACTGTAAAACCATCACTAAAGCCATGTAAGCAGAATAAAAACAGCAGAAACCTTTACTATGTAAGCCAGTACAAAGATTTATGCAACAATAAAGTGCATACATACATACATATCAATATCCTTCATTATTTAATTTATTTAGTATGTGTTTTAGGTACCATTAAGGTTAAAATCTGCACAGAGATTGCAGTGCTACAACCAGATTGAAATCAACTTCAGTACATTTCAAAGACTGAAATCAACTTCAATACATTTCAAAATGTACTAATTAAATTAAATAATGAAGGGTCTTAATGAAGAACACCTTCACAGGATACCATGTGTTGCACCATGTGATCTTTGTGCTGATCTATTTAAACTGATATATTTATATATATATATATATATATATATATATATATATATATATATATGGCTACATTGTATTATTGGCTTCCTTGAGAATTGGTGGGGCACCCCAAGATGCTAGGAGTATTTGTTGTTTTGCACACCAATAAATCTTTGCACTGACCTATATACTAAAGTTTGTGCTGTTTTCTGTGTTTTGCTTATAGGAGCAGAGCCATGCTGTTATAGTAGGGAGGTGGCTGGCTCAGCACATACATTGGGAGTAAAAGAGGTCAGGGGGCCTGCAACTCAGAAAATATGGTAATTTGTTAAGTTCCATTGCAGTGTATGCCTAGAGCTGGATAGGCACTGCTGATGGTTTCAGTTTAAGGGGGTTCAAAAATGCTTTGGAAGGGGGATTTGGGAAAGTCACAGTGATGACACAGGCAATCTGAATGACAGCTTTTTTTAGCAACAGAGGTTTTCAAAATCTCAACAGCCTAGCAATCTATCAACTATCCTCCAATTTCCATTTCTGGATAAAGCTGTGGAGAGAATGGAGTAGCCTAGTGTTCACTTCAAAAACAACATCTTAGTTCCCTTACAATCTAGGTTTAGAAAGTATCTATAGCCCTGAGACAACAATTGTCAGAGTCTGCAATGATCTCTACCTAGTGAGGGATGGGGAGAAGTATCACTTTGTGTTCTCCTTGACATGTCATCTGCTTTAGACACCGTCAATCACCAGAAAATAGTTGATAGATCAGAGGTGCACAAGGGACTGTTGCACATTGTGCTTTCATGGTCCAGATCATTCCTCATGGTCTAGCAGCAAGTGATCATGACAGATACCTTCTGGTCTAGACCAATAGCCTGAAACAGTGGTGTGTCTCAAGGGTCTGTCCTATCTCCTGTGTTGCTTGCAATGTACATATTTCCACAGGGCAAAATCATTCATAGAGATGATCAGATAATTAACTACACCATTCATATTCCACTGGACAGCGCAGCTTTTCAGTAGTTATCCATATCCAGGGAAGATCTACTCTGGGACATAGTTTCTACATCATTAGGGCTGCAGTGGGTGTAGCCCTGCAGTCCTTTCATAATCACTAAGAAAAAGAATGCTGCATTCATTCCGAATGAACAACATGTTGGTTTGTGTCACAGTTGCCTCCGCATCTGTGAAGCAGTTTGACTACGTTGTCCCTACCGACTGCAGCACTGCACTATTTCACAGTGCTGATGATCATGGCAGAACACAGCACACTCTGTTGTGTCCAAGATGGCTGCCACACTGTACTGTACATGCGCTAGCAGTCGCACATGTGCAGTAGCTTGCAGCAGCCATCTTTGTCACGGTGGAGTGGGCCGTGTTCTGCCATGACTGCCAGCACTTATTTCTTTATATATTTTTTGTTATATTAATGAAATTCCCCTCACCCAACCCTCCCTCTCAGCACCCACCACCCCACATACCCCCAGAAACATAGAAATGACACTGGGGATTCCCAACCCCCAGTGTCATGATCGGCCCCAAGTTGGTATTTTTTCTGACATTGGAGGTGCCCAATCCCCAAGTATCACAATTGGAGTTCATCAGTCTTTTTTTTTCACCTGTTAAAAGAAATGGTCCATTGATGTCTTCCCCCACATAACTGTGACACTGGTGATGCCCAGTCCCCCAGTGTAGCATTTGGGGATCGTCGTCCCTCTTTTTTTTTCCACCTGTTCAAAAAATGGTCCATCAATGTCTTTTGTGGTTATTCCTCACCCCACCCAACCCTCCCACTGAGAATCCACCACCCTACACTCTCCCCAAGCCCTTACTTACTCATCGGGGGTCCAACACCGTAATCCTCTCTGGACCACAGACAGATCTTCACTCTTTAAAGTTTGACCACGAACTTAAGACACAGGTATGCAGCTCAATGTATTTCAATAGGGTTTTGAACTTAGTGCCAGAACTTGGGCATTTTTACATATGTTTGGCCCAAATTTTAAACATGACTTCTTTGGGACCCCACATCATGAACAATGTCACTGTCATTAGGCAGATCTGTCCCAAAAGGTGATTTCATGGTCCAGGCATGAAATCACCTTTCAGGCAGGAGTTGAACATTTTCTCTGCCCTTGTTCATGAGGTGGGGTCATAAGAAGGCTATGTTGAAAATTTGGTGTACAAATATTGAAAAACAACAAAGTTATGAGCCTAAGCTGAATTTTATGAATGCAGGCTCATAACTTTGGCACTTTTCAATATTTTTACCTCACATTTACAATATAGCCATATCTTTGCAGCATCTCACGACTGTAATAGCTGTCATTTTTCAAATCCTGTCCAAAATGTTTTTTTGCATCTTGAAAGGTGATTTTGTGGTCCATGCACAAAATCACCTTTTTGGATCTCAGTTGAAAATTGTCTCTGCCCTTGTTCATGAGGTGGGATCATAAGAAGGCTATGTTGAAAATTTGGAACCCACGTAGAATTTTGCGAATGAAGGCTGGTAACTTTGGTAATTTTCAATATTTTACCCCAAATTTACAACATAACCATATTTTCACAGCACCTCATGAATGTGACAGCTGCCTTTTTTTAAATTCTGGTCAATTTGTGTCTTTTTACATCCCAAAAGGTGATTTCACTGTCCCTGCACAAAATCACCTTTCGGCCAGGAGCTGGAAATTTTCTCTGCCCTTGTTAATGAGATGGCATCATAAGAAGGCTATGTTGGAAATTTGGTGTAAAAACATTACAAAACAAAGAAGTTATGAGCCTACATTGTGAACACAGGCTCGTAAGTTCAGGAATATTCAATATTGTTACCCCACATTTTCCACATAGCTATTTCTTTAAAGCACCTCATGAATGTGACAGCTGTAATTTTTTAGCTCCTGCCCCAAATGTGTTTTTGTGTCCCAAAAACTGATTTCAAAGTCGCTGCTCAAAAACACCTTTAAGCCAGGAGTTGAACATTTTGTCTACATGTCTTCATGAGGCAAGGTCATAACAAGGCCATGTTGAAAACTTGGTATAAAAATATTACAAACTAACACATTTATGAACCTATGCTACATTTTGCAAATGAACACTTGTAGCTTTGGTAATTTATAATATTTGTACCCCAGATTCCACAGCAGAACCCCTATCAGCTCTGGCCACAATTTGTTTTTACCATGTAATAGCTGGATAACAGTGAGTTTCTACTCCTGCAATAAAAATCACCATTGATCTGGAGAAGATAATGAGGTATTATTTTCATTATCCTGAAGAACTATCAAGTACTATCTGACCATTATATGGGACACTTTTCCTTGACAGACTGGATAACAGCAAGTATCTGCTCCTTCAATAAAAGTCTTGAGTCCCATGGCATGGACCCGATGGCTTCCATATTATCCAGTCTGGCTTCAAATTGTGAAATCCAGGTGCATTTGAAGTGCAGACAGAGTATTCTCCATCTATAATCATTACATATTATTGCATTATTATAATTACTCAATATTGTTGCTGCATTTTGGTGCTGGGTCACTACTGAAAATGTGCTTTGATCTCAACAGCTGTAACTCTGCATATCAGACAACCTTCAGTACCTGTTCTAGTTGTACCTTTTTCAGGTCCTTGGACTGCTTTCCACCTCTGTGATGCACCTTTTGTAAGGCCTTCTTGAGTTGGTGCAGATAGGCAGAGAGGTGCACAGTTTGGTGGTTTTAAACTTCCAGTATAGATCATCAAAGGATTATATACTTCCAAACACACTGTCCAGATCAGCGAGCTATTTATCTGCATTTTCCTCTGGATCTGTGACATGCAAAGACCAGATGGTGTCCAGTGCCGACCCCTTCAAACTCTTTGCCAGTCTCTTGTTCTTTTCCATCCTTGATATATTGCCATTTGGGTAGCATGGGAAAACAAAGTTGATCTAGCATTCATAATTGTTTTCTCCAGCTGGGTGAGGATGGTGCCACAAAAAATTGGGTGAGCTATCTTAGATTCTTCATAGGTTGCCCGGGGATGCAACAAGGTCTGCACATCCTTGAAGGTCTTGCCTTCACTAGTCAACAACAGTTCTAATTTGGTCTGGAAATCCTCAGCAGGATTTGGGCATGGTGAAGGAGGCTTTGAGCTGACAGGACTCTATTTATCACCACCAGACTCTTGAGACTCCTCAGGCGTCATTGTGGCAGGCAGTTTCACAGCCCCTAGATCCTTCTCCATTTCCACAATTAGGTTTCAAAACTGCATACCTGGCTCTCGAGTTACTCTCTGAATGTTCATTTTCTCATAGTCCTTCAGGGCATCTTATAGCACTTCCAAGATGGATCCTTTGTTCCACTGTCTCAGACACACAGGACTACTTTCTGAAGGTCCAGACCCATGAACACACATCAGTCCTCTACTTCTTCAAAATGCCATATTTACTTTCACATAATTTTTTTTTTTGAGGGGGCAGTGTCAAAAGTCTCTGAAAAGTCCCTAAGTGTGTCCAGATATTCCGGATCACAGTGGTGTCTCTAACATGTGACTCTTGGGTTTCTGTGTCTGGGTTCACAGCTCTGTCTAGTGACTGTACAGAGCTCACCTGTTTGAGGGACTGGGTTCATTTTTTCTTGTAAAGTGGGGAAGGGGTTTGTCCCAGAACAAATAAGAAATAGCATGGTGCCTCCACCCAGAGAGAAGAAGTGGGCCAGATGTTATGTATAGTAACAATCCCTGTGATGCAGTATCTACCAACCTCCCTACACTGGACATGACCACACCCTCTAGACCAATAAGACAATTATTGCCTTCATCAACAGACAATTCAATCAGGTTACACAAAATAGGCACACACACAGTAGTACAGTTCAGCACATCAACAGTGCTTTTATTATTTTATACATTTAGGTTTTTGGTAACCAGGTAGAGTGAGTGCACTAGGCAAACAATTGCCATTTTTCAGGCATGACCTGGGAGTTTACAACAGCACTGGTGATACAATGAGGACAGTTTCAAGGCAGATTAAAACATAAATTCATACAAAGTAGCAGTTGGTTACATATATAAATACAGAGAGAGTGCTAAGAGACATTTAGATGCAAGTTATACATGTAACAATTTGCACAAAAGAGATCACTGAAATGCTACAGTAGCTATGTAATTTGTTTTTAAGTAAACAATTAGGTGTTAGTACAGGTACACTGAGAATGTTTCAGTAGATGTTGGCAGAGGTGCTGACTAAAGCTACCAGCTGTTTGATTCTGCCCCACAGTCAAGGATATGCTGTTTCACAGCTTAGGGGCAGTGGAAGAGAAGGATGTCTTGCCGAATCTAGTTCATGACCTGGGGAGGGTGATTTGGTCAGTGTCAGAGGATCTAAGATAGTAATGGCTAGTTAAGGGTGAAAGAAGTGAGGAGAGAGAGAGATAAGGGCTTTTTACTGTTAAGTGCACTATGTATAATTTTTCCCCTGGAAAGGTTCATAAGGGCTGCTTGGGAGAGCCAGCCTAGTTTACTGTATAGGAGACAGTGGTGAGTGAGGTGATTGCGGCCTAGTGCAAAGCAACATATGTTGTTATAACCCACTGTCCACTAATGCATAAGGGCATTAGGAGGTTTGGCAAAAATTGAGAGGGCATTTGTGAGTTTGGGGAGTAGAAGAATTTGAGCAATGATGCCTCTAGTGGTTAGGGACAGATTTTTGCAGGCACGCTAGGCTATACCAAGGGAAGAGTTAGTAGTCTTACATGCGTGGAAGATATGAGAGGCAAAATCAAGTGCAGGGTCTAGAATGACACCTAATATTTTTTTTTGTTTAGGTGTTTATCACCTGATCTGCCCCTACCTGCCCCCTTCTAACCGACCCCCCCAGCCCCATCACCCCGGTCTCGCTGGGACTTACCCAGAGCCTGCCCAATCACTGGGTGCAGAGCTTGTGATGGGCCAGTCGTCATTCTGCAACTGAGGTGTTTTTCCTACATTTTTGTCCCTTCCCCATTGCTGGGGTGCACACGAAGGATGTGCGTGTGTGGAGGCATGCACATGTCCGCAGAAGTCCCTCCCTTCCATGACACCCACAGTCCCTCACTTCCACTAGACCTCCACCTGGGAGTAGTCACTCAGCAGGAGCACCAGTCCTCCCTCCCTGGGACAGCAGAGCTGTCCTCAAGATGGTCTATCCTTTCCCTCCCCTTCCCTGCCAACCCCCAGTGGCCTGTGCTCATTCCCAACATGGGTCACAGGCATGGTGTGAGGTGTGGTGTCCAGTGCCTCAACCCTTAGCACCACTGGGCCAGCAACACCTAAGTATTTGAAGGATGTGACAGAGAAAAGAGGTTGACCATTAACGCAGGATACTGAGAGGGGAGTATTTAGATCAGTCAGCCAAGGAGCTGACCTGAAGAGCATTGCCTGTGTCTTAAGTGTAACAAAGGCCTGGGAGCCAGAAATAAAGAGAGGGCTAAACAGTTGCCATGCACCTTAAGGACATCCACCTGATAACTATACCTCCTGGGGGCCACTGTACTGTTGGTCTCTACCATCATCTCAAATCACACACAATTTCTGACACACTCGGCCTAACAAAGGGCACAATAGGATGACTTACTCTACACAGGGTGCTATATACCAGTAACATGTTACCAGTCCAAACATATCAAGTATGAAACAGCGGTCAATAACTCTGGGTACCCAGGAATTATACCAAGTCACAGTGTAGACCTGGTAGCTATGTTGCAAGGTTCTTTCAGTGGTGAGCTTGTTGAAACAATTAGCAAGCTTGCATTTAAACCCACAACAGGCCATGATGAGCTAGCACAGTTTAGAACTAGGAACGCCAAATAAAAAGTGTTACAGAACCAATGTAACTGTAATCCAAATGGAAAAAGTACAAAAGTCCCCAGCCAGCAGCACCAGCACTCACATGATCCACTGATGCAGCAGTTCAGATGAGGTGGGAAGCAACACATACTGTAGCAGCAGGTCAGGCAGAATTCAGAATTAGGCTCCAGCAGCCAGGGTATGAAGCACTTTGGATTCTCTCAGATACTTCATAGCAGCACATTTTTTCTGGCTCAAGTCTGACAGTGCAGACCTTTTGACTCAACACTCACAACACCGTGGAGTACTATGCAGTAACTTCATGGTTCCTAATGAGCCCAGACAGCCAGGAGGGACCCCTATGGCCCAACTCTCCTCTGGATCAAGACTGCCCTCATATCCAGAGCACATGCTTGGTGACTTCCTGTTATCAGATTCAGCCCACTTGATAAGGGCTGGCAGGTCCCCCACCTAGCTATGCAGTAGCCCAATGGAGGTGCAGATCTCTGTCTCCAATTCCTTAGCTCAGCTGTTTTCTCTTGACTTTCAGCCTTTTAGATTCTCTCACAGCAGTTTCATTCTTCAGGTGCCATTTTGTCAGAGTTTCAAAGATATAAGCATGGAATAAGACTCACAACACTTGGCAGGATGAGCCCAGGATAGGACTCAGAAGCATTTGGCCTGGCTAAGCCTCTAGCTCTCATAAGCAGTAGCAGGTCTGCTCACCTCTGAGTGTCTCTCTTAAACTGCCATGAGTTCCTAATGAAGCTTCTTTCCCCAAACCTGTCTCTAATTTGCTAGGCAGGGCTGTCCATCAGTCCTTCTGCCCTGTCCTTTCTCCTGAAAGGCTCTTCTCAGCTCACTAGTCTATAAGGGAGGTACTCTGTGGGATGTGCTGCTCACAGTTCCTTTGGGTCTCTTTCAGCCCCCTAGCACGCTGATTGGCTAGTCCATCTGGTCAGGGGCACAAAGATGACAGTGCCCATGTCTGAAGGAGCCTTGTGCTTCAAGTCTTTTATATTATATTTATTTATGTCCTCCCAATTAGTGTGCTGGTCCCAAGGCATTGCACCCTCCTAGGGCTATTATCTGGTTGTTTAGTGGCATCTGTTAGAGTAGCGGGTGGTAAGTCACAGCTTGCTGGGTCAGTGAGTGAGAGCACAGGACAGGAGCTCCTTTGCAGTGTGCTCTACTGCTCAAGGAAATGGCAGAATCATCATGGTGCAGAAGGCACTGAAGATGTGGTGTGTCCCTGGTTACTCCAGGTCCCCTCTTCCTGGATTGGGGGACTGGGACTGAATAAATGTGGTCATAGCCACAGACACATAGGTCACAAGACGTGCCAAAGTTTTACCATCAACACATCTCTCTCTGTCTCACCACACCTCTCATATGGTCAAGCAGGAGAGCTGCTCAAGAGTTTAGTAGTTTCCAGGAGGGTGGCAGTAGCAGCTGAAAGCCTCAGAAGGGTGGCAGCAATGCAGGGCAGGTAAGCTTCCTCCTGAGAAGGGGGTTACATACATACACATTAGATGTCCTCCTGCCTTTTACAGCTTCATATTTTATAGACCATTCTATTATATGTATTTATTTGATAGTTAAATGTGATAATTAAATAGTCACTTCATTGCACTTTATCCTTGCAGTTCACTGTTTCAAGCTGTTTGCACATATTGTAAATTTGCACATTGATATTTATTGATTATTAACTGATTGCTTGATTTAAAAGTTGTTAACCAGAAAAGGCACACTGACCTGGAGCTTGTTTCCAGATGTGACTCAGGAGAAGGGTAGACTGGAGCAAAGAATGTGAGTTACAATGAAATTAATCAGCATCTGCACTTATTAAGTGCAAAATACAGTGTATTCATAAAAATAAATAATAGAGAAATACATATCCAGGAGTATAAAGGTAGCATTGCTATAAATAGTGTCAAAGTAAAGATTTCCAATGGGTGGTCCTGGGGGGGTGAGATCAGGAGGGTTAAGGAAGAGAGGCATGGCCCTTGGATGAGGGAGAGGTGGAGAGGGGACTGTAGGGGAGCAAATTGGTAAAAGGAAGGGGCAGCAGTGGGGAGAGAGGAGGGGTAGTGCAGCAGGGGAGGGACAGAGAAAGGGTAGAGGAGGGGTAGGGCAGTAGGAGGAGGGGAGAGGGGTCTAGGAGGGGTTGGGGACAGACAGGAGAAAGTATGAGTGGAGGGTGGCTTTAGTAAACATCATAGGGATAGTAGGGATGGTGTATGTCTGAGAAGGAGGGAACTAGTTCAAGAAGAAGGGGAGATGGTAAAGAAGGCTGCTAGACTGGTGCTAGAGCAAGGGTGGGCAATCAAGAAGAAATGTGAGTCTCTGGATTGAAGGGAATAGGAGGAGGCAGCAGAGGGGTAGAGAAGAGATGATAGTTGGAGGGAGGGAGGTGAACCAGTATTTTCCAATGAGGGAGGAGCAGTGGGAAAGACAATGTGAGGGTAAGGGTGTGATAGTGAGACTGTAATAAAGGGAACAGTGATGCATGTGGGGAGGAGAGTTTGTAGCAAAATGATAGAAGGCATTGAAGAGGATGTCAAGCCTAGCAAGGGAGGAGGGAGGGGCTGCACTGTGGACTACGTCAAGATAGTTAAAACTTGGGAGGATCATTTTGACAAGCAGGTCCTTGCATATGTCAACAGGGAGACAGTCTTTGTTTCAGTAGAGGATGCCTAGTTTGGGGCGGAGGTTTAAGTGTATAGCATTGATCTATGCTGGGAAGTCTAGGCTGCTGTCTAGCCACACACCAAGGTATTTATACATGTGGACAACCTCCAGTTGGGTGCTATTGAGGGTGGAGAAGACAAGGAGAGGAGATAACCTTGATAGCTTTTGGCTGCTGCTGAAGGTCACTTACACCATCTTTTTAGTATTTACTTTGAGCTGGTTGGCATGAAACTAGCGTAATACATTATGGAAGTCATGTAGTGAGGATGCTACAGAGGATGTGGAGGGGCCAGATATGAAGATGTCAGTATCATTGGCATACATATGAATATGGGAGGAGGCACAGATGGAGGGGAGGTCATTGAGAAAAATTGAGAATAGTATGGGACCCAGGATAGAGGCCTGAGGAGCACCTGTGAGAATGGGGAGGGGGAGATAAAACTGTACCTGTCTGCACAGATTGTTTGCAGTTGGTCAGATAGGAGTGGAACCACTAAACTGCCAAAGAGGAGAGACTGGCTGATGCCAGCTTGTTTCAGAGGAAGGGGTGGAAAACTGAGGGGAAAGTTTTTACACAGTCAATAAAAATATCTGTTGTGATGAGACCCTTGTCCATCGCTGTTGAGATAATCAGTAACACGGAGAAGGGAGATGATTGTGGGGTGTTTTTTTCTGAAACCAGGTTGGAAGGAGGATAGGAAGGAGGAGGAGTCAAGGAAGTTGACTAATCTGGAATGGACCCATGACTCCTGCAGTTTAGCTAGGGAGGGTAGGGGAGAGATTGGCCTGTAGTTGCAAGGGGATAATGGGCCACCCACTTAGTGGAGGGGGAGTATCTTAGTGGTTTTCTAGGCAAGAGGGACAATGCAAAAGGAGAAAGAGAGGTTCAGAAGGTGGGTGAGCAGGAGAAGGATAGCGGAGGCAGAGATGTGGAGGAGTTTGGGGCAGAAAGTAAGGAGAGAGAGAAAAAAACAGAGGAAAGAGTAAGGATTGCAAACAGTTAAGGAGCCAGAAATAAGACATGATTGGAGTGGTGCAGTGCAGTGGCTGTGGAGCAGCAGTCTTCCGGGAGATGTTCTGGAGGATGCAGTGTTGTCCCATCTGCAGGCACCTCTCTGGGCTGAGGGAGGAGGTTGCTCATCTCCAGGCTGAGTTGGCCAGGATTTGTGGGACCTCTTCTTCCATCCAGGGACCACCAGTGCCACTGTCATTGCCTCAGAGGTTGCCAAGAAAGAGGAGCAGTTGGACCACAGTGGGCTCAGGGAGGGTGAGGGTGATGGAACAGAGGAGCATTTCTCCAGTTGTACCTCTCCACAATTCCTATGCCATTCTGGCAAAGTGTGGTTCCTCTATGGAGGCACCCGCAGTGGAGACCAAGGAGGATGCTGGGAACCTCCACAAAGGAGACCCACAGGAGGGTGGCAGGGGACCTCGCAGGGGAAGGAAACAACTCCTGGTGGGGGACTCCATTGTTAGGAAGGTAGAACTGGGGGAGGAAGGGGAGCGGGAGGTTAGGTGCCTGCCTGGGAGGGGCTGGATGTCATTGTCCACCTAGGGACAAATGACCTGGCTAAGAAAGAGATTAGAGAAGTGCAGGAAGAGTTTGTGGAATTGGGGAGGCCTTAGACAAGTAGCACGCATGGCAACCTTCTCAGAGGTGCTGCCCATCTATGGTGTAGGAGAGGCTAGGGTGTTCCGCACCACAGGATTCTATCAGTGGTTGAAAAACTAGTGTGGAGCTCTGGGATTTGGCTTCATTGGGGACTGGGAGTCCACCTGGAGTGATGCAAGCCTATACTGGCATGATGGGCTGCATCTGTCCAGGAGGAGAACCAGGATCCTAGATGATAGGTTTGAATGCTTCATTGGCAAGCATCTAAACTAGCCAAAGGGGGAGGCACTGGAAAGGAGCAGGGAAATCCTAGCACCCCCAAACAATCACGGTAATAAGTGCGGTAAACACCAACATAGAGGTGTCGATAGGGAGAAGGGCAGGGGTAAATGGAGAAAGTGACAAAGGCTAGAAGGACAGGGATAGGGCAAAAAGGAGTAAGGCCATCAGGAAATGGAGGGTAATAAGTACCAATGCCCGTAGTCTGGGCAACAAGCTCCCTGAGCTGGTGGCCTTGATGGAAGAGGGATGCCTGGATATCGTAGCAGTCACAGAAACATGGTACACAGAGAACCATGACTGGGATGTTAACATACCAGGGTACATAACCTACAGGAGAGACTGGCAGGGAGAAGAGGGGAGGAGTAGCTCTCATGTAAAGGAAGGATAAAAGCAACTGAACAAAAGAGTAAACAGGGAGGAGAGGAGGTACTGTGGGTCATCTTGAAGACTGGAAAGAGCACCAATCACACAGGGTTGTGTACAGACCCCATGTCAGGGGAGGGAATGGACAAGGATATGATAGAAGGCATTCTTAGAATGGCAGAGAAAGGGGAGATACTGTTGATGGGAGACCTGAATATGCCAGATATTAACTGGAGCACATTTGCTGCAGCCACATCCAAGAGCAGGGCCATTCTTGATGCCCTACAGGTGGCAGGCCTCAGACAGCTAGTTTCAGAACCCACTCGTGAGGGAGCAATCTTAGACCTCATACTCTCAAACAGGAGCAGTGAGAGAATCTCAGCTCTAAAAGTGGGTTGCCATCTGGGAACAAGTGACCATCAAACAGTGTGGCTCACGTTAAACTCAGCTACAGAGTCAAGCCATCCAAAAGTGAGGGTACTGGACTTTAGGAGGGCTGACTTTGGCAAGATGGGAGAGTGCCTCAGAAAAGCACTAGCAAACAGGCTAGAAGGAGGTGTGGAGCAACAATGGGGAATCATCAGAACTGCCATCACAGAGGCAATGAGCCTTTGTGTGAAGCAAATAAACAAATCAAAACAAAAGAAAAAGCCACTATGGTTCTCAAAAGAGGTGGCTGTGAAAGTCAGGAAGAAAAAGATAGCATTCCGGAAGTATAAGGAAACACAGAAGGAGCAGGACAGAGAGCTGTACCAGTTAAGGCAGAAGGAATCAGGAGGAAGTCAGAATAGCAAAGGCCCAAACTGAGGAAAAGATAGCCAACTCAGTTAAGAAGGGGATAAAACCTTTTATAGGTACATCAGTGAGTGTAGAAAGACAAAGGGAGGGATAGTGAGGCTGAATAGAATGAACGGTGGGTGGGCAGAGGGGGACAGTGAAAAAGCAGGATACTGAACGAATATTTCTGCTCAGTATTCACAAAAGAGGAGGGGGAAGTGCCTAATCCAATTAACAGAAGTACTCTTGATAGGGGGGTCAATCCCAGTCCTTTCACAGAAGAAAGGGTTCTGCAAGAACTCCTAAAACTGAAGGTGGACAAAGCAATGGGTCCTGATGGAATTCACCCCAGAATTCTAAAAGAATTAAGGAGGAACTAGTGAAACCACTGGCTACCCTTTTAATAAGTCATGGGAGGATGGTGTGGTACCCGAGGACTGGAGGAAGGCGGATGTGATTCCCCTTCACAAAAGAGGGACCAAGACAGAGGCAGGAAACTACAGACCTGTCAGTCTGACCTCTGTGGTAGCGAAAGTGATGGAGTCACTTCTGAAGGAAAGAATAGTTGAGTACCTAGAGGCCAGTGGGACACAGGACCCAAGGCAGCATGGGTTCACAGCGGAAGGTCATGTCAGATGAATCTAATAGATTTCTTTGACTGGGTGACCAAAGTAGTAGACCAGGGAGGGGCTGTGGACATGGCCTACCTAGACTTTAGCAAGGCATTTGACACAGTCCCACACAAAAGATTAATAGTCAAATTAACCAGCCTGGGAGTGGGTCCCAGGGTGGTAGCCTGGGTAAAACATTGGCTGGACAACAGGACACAGAAGGTAATTGTAAATGGAGTGCACTCTGAAGAAAGAGGGGTTACTAGTGGGGTACCGCAGGGTTCAGTATTGGGTCCAGTCCTTTTTAATGTCTTCATCAGTGACATTGCAGTGGGACTGGAAGGAAAAGTATGCCTTTTTGCAGATGACACAAAGATCTGCAACAGGGTTGATACACAAGGAGGCGTGGAAAGGATGAGAAGGGACTTGGCAAGGTTGGAGGAATGGTCAGAAGTATGGCAGCTAGATTCAATGCAAAGAAGTGCAAAATAATGCACCTGGGAAACAAGAACCCAGGGAAGAATACACAATGGGGGGAGTAGTAACAACTACAAAAAAGGAAAGGGACCTGGGGGTAATCATATCAGATGACCTTACTGTTAGCAAGCAATGTGAGAAGGCAGTAGGGAGGGCTGGGGCTATACTGGGATGCATAGGGAGAGGCATCAGCAGCAGAAAACAGGAAGTTGTTATCCCTCTGTACAGACAGTTGGTGAGACCCCACATGGAGTACTGCGTCCAGTTCTGGAGACTCCATCTCCGCAAGGACATAGACAGGATAGAGGCAGTCCAGAGGAGGGCAACTAAAATGGTGCAGCGTCTGCAAGAGAAGCTCATGAGGAGAGACTAAAGGAGCTTAATATGTATACCCTTGAGGAAAGAAGGAGATGGGGACATGATAGAAATTTTAAGTACCTCAGTGGAATCAACAAAGTCCGAGAGGGTAGCATCTTTCAGAAAAGAGACGGCAAGAACAAGGGGACACAATTTAAAGATAGAAGGGGTGGTTCAGGGCAATGGAAGTATTATTTCACAGAGAGGGTAGTGGATGCATGGAACAGCCTTCCTGAGGAGGTTGTGGGGTCTAAAACTGTGGGAGAATTCAAGAATGCATGGGACAGACATAAGGCAATTCTTGTGGGGGGTAGGAAGAAATAGGCTGTTGGTTAACTAGGATCTGTGGCCTATCCTGTAGGTAGGAAAATGGGCAGACTAGATGGGCCAAGAAGTCCTTATCTGCTGTCAAAGTCTATGTTTCTATGTTAAGGTGTCAGGGCTATATTTGGAGGGGTTGAGAGATTTGAGGGTGAGGAATACTTCCTGAAGGGAAATGGGAGGGAAGTGAAAACCAGCCAAGGAGGATGTTTGGGGCAGGTGGGAGTGGTTGAGGTTTGAGAGGGAGCAGCATAAATTGCGAAGTATTTGTTGAAAAGAGAGGTGACATCAAGATGGTCAGATACAAGTGAATCATCATCTTGGGGGGGCTGTAGAGGAGGTGGGTCAAAGAAGGAGTGAACTATTTTCTAGAAGTTGGAGGGGGATCTTAGGTTGGATAGAAGGTCAGAGTGGAAGAAATTGGCCTTGGCCACATGGATAGCCTAGTGGGTTCAGAAATTATTTGCAAAAGGTTCAAAGATTCGATGGAATGCTGGATAGGCTTTCAGTCTGGGGAGAGCCAATTCAGGTTAAAGTTATTGAGAAGGAAGAGTTCACCTGAGGCAGAGTGGGAGAAAAGTACAGGGAGGGAGCTGATGAGAGAATTTGGGGGAATCTTTGGGGAGGCATACAGAACACCAACAAAGATAGGGAGGGTGGAGGGGAGACAAAGTTTGAGTAGTAAGAGCTCGTGGGAGGAGGGGATGGCCTCTTTGAAGGTGATGGAGGAGGAAATGTTATGGTGGGTGTAAATGACAACACTTCCACCATGTTCACCTCTCTCCTAGTAGAAAAGGTAAAATTTAGGGAGGGCGAGGTGTGAGTCTGGGACTCTAGAGGAAAGCCAGGTTTCAGATATACAGAGGATATCTAGGGAGAGTTGCAGGACTCATGCCTTGAGGGGTCTAACTTTGGGAGGAGGCTTTGTACATTGAAATGGTAGAAACATAGACCTTTGGACACAGGACAGGTGAGGAGGGATGGGGGCCAAGATTCTGTTCCACATCTCCTGCCAGGAGCTGTAGAAAGAGGAGGATGGCTAGAAAGGATGGGGCTTTATGCTTTTGTGGCCGGAGGGGGAGAGGGCAAAGGGGTTGTGGTTAAATGAGAGGAGGGAGTAGTGGAGGACTTCTATGTGAGAGGAGAGGGTAGGAAGGAAGGCGGGATGGATGGGGAGAATGGGGGAGTAGGGAGATAGGGCAGCAAGGGTGGAAGGGAGGGGTAGGGAGAGGAGGAGGGAGGGAAGGAGGTAGGAAATGGGAGCAGAGAAGGTACATAAGGGGTGAGTAAGGGAGGCAGGGTGGGGGAGAGCAGAGGGAGGTAGATGAGGAATGTGGGAAGCCAGAGGATCATAGTTGGGGACAAGGTGGGGGGGGGAAGGAGAGTGAGAGAGAAGGGGGAGAAATGGTCAGAGAAAAAAGTCTTAGGATTAGGCAGAGCAGAGGGGGAATAGAAGGAGCGACGAGGGAGAAAAGTAACAGATTACTGTGTGGGGAAGGGGAAATGTGGTGATAAGAATGGACTGGGATAGAAGAAAAGGTGGATAGCCAGGGTAAGAAAGCTGGTGTAACAGGTGGGGGAAAAAGAAGATAGAACAAGTGAGAGGATTCAGCAGCCGGTGTGAGGGGGAGCAGTCACAAGTAGGCAAGGGAAGGGAACAGTACTTGGCAATCAGTAAAAAAATGAAAAAGCATAGCATATGTAACATGAGCATATGCATTCATAAATGGAAAACCTTCAAACACTACAATAGCTAGTTGACTAGAGAAACAATTAATCAGGCCTGCTCTAAATTAAAAAAAATTAGCCAAAACAAGGTGCAACAAGCTGACAAGTTGAATGGAGGCAATAATAGGTTAGCTGAGGCAGTACCAAAACTGGTTACAGATGACGTAAACCAAACATAAAGTCTAGGCTGGTGGAGACAAACAGTTTGAGTAAACCAAGATAGAAACAGTTTGTGGGATCCAACATGAGGCAGCTGGAACTGATATCAAATCCAATAGGTACTGGGGAACATGCAGGTATTACACGTGAATGACTGCAGGAGGGGTCTGTTTTGGACAGCGTGGCCAGCCAAACAGTTGACTCAAGGCTGACTCCAGGCAGACTCCTCAATGTCCCTAGTACAGGGTCTTAACATATGGTCCTTTGCACTGACAGGCTACTGTGTGAACAGGTGCTTGGACAGTCAGCAGTTAACAGTGAGCAGCCTTCCGATTGACTGAGAGGCTATCTGGGGAGGAACAGAAACAGCAGCGTCACTGGCATCCTGAGGTGACTGGTGGGGGGAAGGGGATTGAGAGCCTGATAAGACCCCCTTGTGACCCCTTGTTGGCTTGTTTGGCATGCACTATGGTCCTAAAGTGCCGGGAGCCTTTGTTGAGCTGGTATGGAGCCCAGGAAAAGAATGATCAGCAAGTCCCACCTCCTCAGCCCTCTAATTGGCTGGGAGGCTATCTGGGGAGAAACAGAAACAGCAGATTCCCTGGCATCCTGAGGTTATTGGTGGGGGAAGGGGGTTTGAGAGCCTGAGGAGACCCCCCCTCACAACCCCGCTGTCTCATCTGGCATACACCACGGTCCTGGAGTGGCTGGAGTCTTTGTTGAGTTGGTAGGGAGCCTGGGAAAAGAATGGGCAGCAAGTTCTGCCCCCTCGGCCCTATGGTGAACTGGGAGGCTATCTGGGGGAGGAACTGAAATGGCAGTGTCTATGGCCTCCTGAGACAATCAGTGAGGGGGGGGTGAGAGCCTGAGGAGGCCCCCTTGTGCCCCCTTGCTGGCTTATCTGGCGTGCTTATGTGTTTGGTATGCTTGTGTTTGTAATGAACATATGTTCTCCCCCATCTTTCATATATAACTATATACTGTACAGTATTTTTGACACTCAAAGCCTTGGCATGGTGAAATACAAATATAATTCTACTATAATGTATAGTAGAATGTTATTAATTAAATTCCATCTTTTCATAAAGCTGTTGTACCATCGATGTGTCATCATGATGTTGTTATACCATCAATGCTGAGTCACATGAATGGTACAACAAAATGGAACTAACATGTGCAGCCTTTCTTTAGGCAGCACAGGCTGATGGAACACTCAGAATGAAGTCTGAAGCCTGTAGTCAAATGACAGTTACACTGCACGTAGTCCCCCTCACCGACCATCCCGAAATCCTTCTACCCCGGTCGCACTCACCATCTTAGGTGCTAGACAGAATGAATATCTTTTTCCAGCTTGCATACCAAAGCTGTATTTTTTTTTCTCTCTCTTTTGTGTTTGTGTTTAGATCTGTCATACAAAAGCGCTGGAAAGCATTGTGAGCTGCAGCAATTCATTGCCTGACCCTGTCTCCTTTTTATGGCAATTTCGATTGGATGTTTAAAGTCACATGATTTTTTTTTGCTTGTTTCTAGTTTCCAGTAGCCAGAACTGTTATATGTGTGAGAGTTTGCAGCAATCTGTTTATTTCTTCAGCTTTGTTTGTGAATAAGTATTTTTGTTGTTGTTGTTAGTAATAGTAATAAAGAATCTATGCTAATTGACCAAAGATGTCTCATTCATATCGGTTCAAGGTAAGAGACTTTCTAACTTATGTACTGTGCCCACAGGGTGTATTTTCATAGTTATAGAAATTTCACAGGTGTTTTTTTTGTCCCACTCCAATGACACAGATGTCCATACATTATGAAAGTCATAGTATGGGCATCGATGAATAGCGGCTGCGCTCTTGAGGTTTACCTGAGCTGCCAAGAGAACCATTCGATGCTAGCATAGCACAGTTATTCATCGATGTCCGTACTTCATACAGTGAGCATGATGGCTTAATATGGCAGATAAAAATGATATCCTGCCTTCTGACATACCCAATTCATAGACAAAAAGTTTATCTTATGAATCAGGTATGTCACTCCCGTTATCTTTACACTCTGGTATGTCACAGTCACAGATTGTTCGTGTGACAACCAGATCTTTTTTTTTTCCAGCTACAAAACATAAATAGTTTTTCCCTGTAATTAATGTTCAACCTCCCCAGGCCCTGAAGAAGCAGTAAAGCTTTCGGCATGCTTTTTTTCCCCTCAGCATACAAGGCAGAATTAAAAAAAAAAACCTCAACCAATAGTTGTAAAGTTCCCATGGTATGTGGGCCAATAGAAAACCCTACCTAGCAACCTTTGTAGCAACCAAAAAAATGCCAGGCAACCAGGTTAATTAACATAAAATGATGTACAGCTGTCGATCAGGCTACCTGGCAACCAGGTTCCTAAGTTAGTCCTTCCTGATGACAGAGTGAGCCTAAGTGTTTCAGCATGACCTTATTAGTGTAGGAGGTCATTTTTAAAAAGGAGACCCCTAAGCAAAACTCAATTCTGGTAAGAAGATAACAGCAACAGACTGTAAAGGACTAAATTAAAAACCATCACTCTCATTGCATAAAGCAGATATGTGACAGGCATCAGTATCATATGCATTTTATCTTCACTCAGGGACTGTTGCACCTGGATCTCTCACTCATGGCTGCACCACTTGTGAGAGATCAAGGGGCCACAGTCCATTCGTGAAGATAAAATGCATATGACACTGTCACCCATCACATATCCCTTATTATCCTCTATACAGAACATACTATTACTATTACTACAGAACTGAAGTACAGAGCAGGTGACAGAAAATCAAACCCACATGAAGCAGGCCACGCCAATGGTAATGGCAGAACATTTATTTTATCAGTCTGGGGATGCAGAAAGGTGCTAGTAATGGCACCACTAATATTGCAGCAGCTATGCTGAAACACACAAATGGACCTTGGCAGAGATAGCAGGATTTGCTGATGTGAGGAAGTTATTTAGGAGCGGAAGTTTCTACTCATTAATACTGGGTAGAAACTCCTCTCAACCAGTCTTGAACCAGTATTCCTAGTACCCATTTTAAAATTACCCTTTTTAGTGCTGGTGACATGTATTTGATACTGACTGCTTACATTCACACTTTATAGTGTACATTATCTCATTAAAATATATATCTTAAATGGGGTAAACAAAACAAAAAGTATTTTATGTTGCAGATGTTTTTTAAAAGTTCATCATGCTACATTGGTTGGGATATGTGACACTTACTATTGCAAATAGTTAATACTGCAAAGCCAGGTCATGCTGATCAAGTTCTCTTTACTTCATATGTTTATATTTCTTTAGAGGCAGTTTAATGTTATACTGACTATTCACACACACACCATTTCAATAGACCCCTCTCTCCCCAGATCTGCCAGGAGCTGGTCACCTAAATGGTGCTCCCGGTGTTCATCTATGTGGATATGGTGTATGACATTGTCTCCTTCTCTTCCCTCACCAGACAGTTTACCCTCTACAATGCTTTCTTCCATTTCACTACTAATGCCTCCTTCCACACATAACTGCTTCTTTTATTTCTCCCTCTCTACTCCTTCTCTCTCTTCACGTTGCCTAACTAAATGTGCCTCCTTCATCTCCAAATACTGGTTCAGGTCTCTTCCTCCTTACCTCTCCTCCCATCTCTTTACATTCCCTCTGCCTCCTACTTTCTTCATTTTAAAGACTCACGCACCTTCTCCCTTCTTCACCAGCACGTCACTGCTGAGCTATAAGCTTTCACCTATCACCTCCCTGCCTTCTGGGATAATCTACCCTTAGCTGTCTGCCTCTCTCCCTCCTCTCTCTCTGTTAGATGCCAGCATAATCTTCTCCTCCTCTCCTTGTCCTGGTCCTGCCGAGCCCCTCTTGGCCCCAGCTCCCCTGTCCTCTGTCTGTTTGGTCTGACCTGATTCCACCATTTCAGTTCTAATTTACTTAATTTTCACCACATAAACCATAGCAAGTGCATCACATTACTTGAAATTCTGTCTCATCACTGCTACTGCTTTATATCATCTGTTTTGCCTTTCCTGGTCTTGTTTTTAAAGCACCACTACTGGAATTTGCTTACTTGTAACTCCAGGCACTGTATGCCCATTACATTGTACCTTTATGCTGCTTGTTGTAACCACTTGATGATTATACCATTGTCACCACACTTCTGTATTTTTACACTCTGCATGCACTTTAATTTGTATAATTCCATGGACGCTCCCTCTCCTTGCTGTGTATGCCTGTACTGTTGACCCCCCCGCCTCCCCCTGGGTCACACCTGGCAATGAGCCTTGACTCAGTGTGCCTTTCCTTGTTACCAATTTACAATTAGATAAACAGACAGCTCATTGTGGCCCTCAGAATTAGCTTTGTTTCTTTACATGGAGCACTGAGACACTTTATCAGGAATTCTGTAGCCTTGGTGTTCCTTCATTAATTAATTTAAAGTATTTAGACAGGAAGGTACACAGAGCTGTAGACAGCTTATTTCCATGTGCATACTTGAGGAAGGAATGTTAAGTTCAAGTAAACAAAAGCATGGAAGGTAAATTTTAAGTTAACAGGTACAGGTGGTTCATGTGTCAAGATAAAATGAAATACAAATACTTCAGTACAAAAAATAACCAAATATCAATATTTGTGTTAAGAAATCTGTGATACAGTAGTTAAACATTTCACATATACTACATAAGTATGCATAAGCTGTCAGAACAGAGCCTGGGGGACTATGTTTGTATACAGTGACCATGCTTACCTATGACAATGGGCAATTTTGTCCATAGGCTTTTGTTTTAAAACAAAACAAAATGAAATGAAATCAGCATGGGGAAAGAGGAAAATAAATGGGTGAAGGGAGGAAGGGAAGTTGAGTAAGGGCCAGAAGTAGAGTTTGGAAAGAAGTGTGGGGAAGAAAAGGGGTGGAGAAAAACAAAAAGTATAAGGGAGGGCATGGAGTGGGTTAGAAGAAGTTGCAGACATGAGTGGTATGCTGCATGGAGGAGATGTTTTGGAGACATGGAGGGAGGGGGGGAGGACTGAAGCCAAGAAAGTCTGTAAAAGAAAGTCCAACAGAGGTCTTGGGGCAGACAAGAGGGAAAGAGTTAATGTTAAAGTTTCACAAACAATAGTAGAAATGTAGAGGGTAGTTGAGGAGAGAATTCTGCCAATGTCAAGGGCTGGAATGGGAAGGCAGAAGGCAATTAAAAAAAGATGAATGATTACTCAGAAACTGGGCAAGATTGGAAGGACACTTTTTTTAACAAACTGGGATTTCTTTTTAAAGAAAAACAGCCTATGCAGAAATAACAGAATGCATCTTAATAGATGATTGGCAAACATACTGGGATGGAGAATGAGGTTACCGACTGACCAGCATTAAAACTAGGAAACTTCAGGGGAAATGGTGGTTAAAAATACTGTAAATACAGAACCAATTAAACCAAAAATAACAGAGGGGTCACTACCATACAAGATAATAACCAGCACAACACCAAGGGTAGAATATTCTGTAAAGATGACCACAGTGAAATCTATATCCTATAGTACTAAGTCACACAACTTAAAATGCCTATTGATTAATGACCATAGTATGTATATCAAACTAGATTTATTGGAGGTAATACCAAACACAGAGAAAACTGATACAATAGCTATAACAGAAATGTGGTGGTCGCCCAGGGATAACTGGTTCAAGGTGCTACAATATCTACACAAAGCGCAGAAGCATAAGAAAGAGAGGCATATACGTATATTAGTTCAGGCATATGTAGTCATGAAATCAATCTGGGAAATTAAGAGCTGGAAATATGAGCTGTGGAACTTTTTTCCTTTTTGTCAATTCTGTTTATACTCCTTTCACTGCCTTACCTGGACTCTCTACAGGGAGTTGTTCAGCTCAGCTATGATCCCACCCACCTGAAGTCCTCCACTCCTCCTCCGTCGGCCACCTCCCCATCTGCTAACCGGCCACTCAACCCCCCGGTTCTGAGTTCCTCGACGTGGGACCACCTACTCCTCCTAGTGCTCTATCTATAATCTAGCACAGTGACCAGGCAAGGAGCAGAGCCAGAGGCAAGAATGGAGAGACCTGGCACTGGGTGTGGTTGGCCACCCCCTGTGCCCCCCTTCACCTACCAGAAGGCAGGGCATTTTCCTTTGTTCTGCCCCCTGGTGCAGCCTTGCAATGGTAGTGGTCTGCTGAGTGAGCAAGCCCACCCCCACAGATGCCCGCCGATACCAGACCCCATCTGCTTGTCCCCACCTCAGGTGCAGCACCCCCAGCCACTGCCAGGAGCTGCCACTGGTGGGGAAAACCCCAGAACCCACTCCAGGAGAAGACAGCAGTCCTACAGATAAGAGATCTTCTCCTTCCCCTGCCAACTCCCAAACCAGGGTGGCTGGTGTGGCATGGGATATGGCGTTCAGTGCCTCAACCCTCAGCACCACCAGGCCAGCCTAAGCTGTGGAACTTAATAGCTAAGATACAAATTTGATTAAACTAATTCTCATTTATAGGCCACCAGATTCTAATTTACTGAAGGCTAAACTACTCATTCAGACACTGAAAGAAACTCTACAGTGCAAGGATACTTTGATTATAGGGGACTTAAATATGCCAGGCCTTGATGGAGAAAACTGCACACACAAAACTGCTAATGAAAAAGAGTTTGAGTTTAGTTTACATAATAACCTATTACAACACGTCACTAAACCAACCAGGGAGAGGCAAGACTTGATGTTGCTTTATTCTAGCACATCAAATACCATAAAAATTGTATCCCTAGAGAATCACTTGGAAACAATGACCATCTGATGGTCGAGTTTACTATAAATAGAACATTTGTAACTGATAATGGCAGGACAGTGTTGCAAGATTTCAAAAAGAGCAAACTCTGAGGTCATACGAAATGAATTAGCAGAGTGGAACTAGGAAAATTATTTTTATAATGTATCTGTGGAAGACCAATGGCACCTGTTCAAAACTGAAACTGACCAAAAATCAGATAAGCACATTCCTACTAAGCAGAAATACACAGCAAAAGGGAGAAATCCAGCTTGTATAACCAGTAAAATCAGCAAATTATTAAGAAAGAAGAAGAGACTCTACTAAAAACTTAAAAAAAGAAAACAAAGGGAATCACTGTACAAAAGACTCTCTAGCAAATGAAAAAAAAAATCAAAAGGTGAAGAGAGAGAAATCTAGCCACTGTTATTAATGATAAGTACAAGTTATGCTTATAACAACACAAAAAATGAAAAAAAAGTGTTGGATTATTAACAAAATTATCAAGAGATCAGAGAGGATCTAGACATGGCAACAGCATTCAGTAATTACGTTTGTTAATTTACAAGGGTAAAGACAAGAAACTAACAGTAGAATTTAATAGTAGCCCATTAGCATGATGACTGAATTTTGACTCTGCAAATAGGGCACCACAACAAGGGTGAGAGTGACAGGAGCAATCTTGATTTTTCATCGCCTCGCACTCACATCGTCTTTGGTACTTTGGCACCCTAACAGTTTTCCTGCAAAACAAGAATGTTTTCCTGGTTGGCAGTTTGGTGCTCTGGCTCCAGGAAGCTTGCACAGGAGCCAGGCAGTGGATTGCCTGCACCATATCAGTGTTGAAAAAATGATTGCTGCACTGATAGGGGTTGACTGAATTTAATCCAGAAGGAGATAAACAACCTTTAACAATATCATAATATACTGAAATTCTCAGGGGATTACAAAAACTTAAGGTAAACAAATCACAGGGACCAGATAACATGCACCCTAGGATTCTCATGGAATTATCAACTCAGATTGCAAAACCACTAACACATATTAGGAATAATTTTATTAGGACGAGTACAGTACCAGACAATTGGAGAAATGCAATAGTTATTCCTATACAGAAAGAAGGTCCCAAGACTAATACAGAAAACTACAGACCAAGAAGTCTAGCTAGTATTGTGGGAAAACTGCCAGAAGCTGTTATCAAAGAAGAGCTAGAATATTGGATCAACAATAACATTGGTGGCAACTCTACACAGCACAGGTTCTCCAAAATAAAATCATGCCAAACAAATGTACTAAACTGTTTGGAATCAATTAGCAATGTACTTGATAATGGGGGTGGGGGGCAGCTGATGTGGTATATCTGGATCCGAGCAAGGTATTTGACACTGTGCCACATAACTTGCTCATTGATAAACTGATCACATACAATATACCTCAAAATGCAACAATCTGGGTCCAAAACTGGTTAAACAACAGGAAACAAGAAGTCAAAATTAAGGGAATATCATTAGACAGGGAAAAAGTCACCAGTGGAGTTCCTCAGGGTTCTCTCCTGGGCCTGACACTCCCTAACATCTACATTAGAGACATGACAAGGGAACAGCAGGTTGGACAGAAACATTTCAGAAGATTCAAAACTAGTGGTCATATTAAAGTCACCAGATGATTGCAACATTATGGGAAATAACTTGAACCATCTAGAAAGATGGTCAGAGGTCTCAGGCATGAAATTTAACCCTAACAAATACACTGTGATGCATTTTGGGAAAAGGAATCCTTGGCAGAAATATCAGTTATTGGGCATTACACTTAAAATCAGTACAAAAGAAAGAGACCTTGGTGTAATACTTACTGATAATTTAAAGTAGACTGAAAAAACAAATATAGCAATTAAAAAGGCAAGTCAGTGTAACTTCCCCTCACCGCCCCCTTTTGTCTCTGTAGTAGGGGCTGCTCCTCTCACATCTAGGCACTACCCAGAGGGTTGGGGGTAGTCACTACAAATATTCTTGCAACAGAAATTATGGACCCATTACTTCTACTACTGAGCCTGCCCTTCGTAGACAGGCAACCCAAATGTGGCAACTACCTGGCTCACACCTGGGGGGACCGTTTAGCATGGTCAACAACCTGGGTCCTTGGGAGAAGACATTTGCTCAACATTATGCTAGCTTTGTACTTCTGGGCAAGGGTACCCAAGTAAATCCGGACACTGGAAGCAATAACTGAAATGTCCAAACCAGGAATGGGATTCTAAAGTGTGGTTTTTCTTCACATCACACAGAGAATAACAAAGCAGAGAGGGACTGCCACAGGGTTACACTCGCTGGTAATGCAAATTACTGAGGTACAGAGCACAGTTCCTCACAGTTGAAACCCTCAGGTTCTGAATGGATCTGGGTACTCACGGCCTGAACTGGTACACTTTTCTTTGATTCCTTGACATGGCACCCCATCCAGTACTAGGACACTTTTCCATATGGTATGGAATTTGATAGTGGCACCCTAAACCACCCATGAGCACTTTCTAGCTCTAAAGGGAAAATTTCAAAATCCCACATCTGGGTGCTTTTCTTCTGACACTGGCCAAGTGCCTGAGAGAAAGCCATAGGTGCCCAAACTGAACCCAGAGAGGTAAACCTGGTTACTCCAGATGGGGGTCTCCCACCTCTTGCTCCCAAATCTATACTCAGCCATTCATTTGGATACAACACCTTTCTTTGAAACTCTTGTTGTAGATGCTCTCTGGAAATGTTTGGCACATTTACCATTCTACACATTACTCAGGCGGTGTCCTGACTTTAAAAGTTCTGTAAGTGGCTATGTCCATACCCTAGACCCCCACTGTTTCAGATGCTTCCAAGCCATATACAAATTAAAAGTTCTGTACATGGCAAGTCTTCTCCTGACCCCACAGTAGGCAGATACTTTTACACTAATCTCTGTCTCAGTGAACATAGTCTCTTTATCAGAGCAGAACTCACCATGGTATGCAGGTGCCCCAGGGCTTCTTTCCCACAAACTCAAATTCTCTGGTACTCTCAGTACAAACTTCACTCACTGTCAGTTTTTCCCTCTCCAGACTGGGCCAGGGGGTTGCCCCTGGATTCCTAGAATTCCCCCCATCCCTCCGGGAATGGGGCACTGGAACAACTCTAGGAAAGGTCTCTACCACTTTCTCTGGTCTCTTCTGTGTTCCTCTCTAGGGTGAGAACACACAACCCACTTGTCTGAAGTAGCTCTATATCAGAGCTAGGCTCTGAGGGGCTGCCAACTGCAGCACACCTCTCACTCTCTCAACTGCTTTCTCTAGACTGTCATGAAGACTGCCTTTGAATTCCCCAACATTCTACAGCTAACCCCTGTAGCTAGCATTCCATTGTGGCTTATGTTGCTGCGAGAATTCTATGGTGACATCATCACTCCAGCTCAGCTGAAACTGAGAACAGAGTGAGACAGTGTGAAACCCATTTAACTGGTGTCCCACAAGCTGCGTTTCCCTGCCTGCCACTGGTTCTAAGTGGGATTCTAGTAACCCCTGGGAACAGGGGGGTTACACCAGATTACAAGGTGCATAAAAAGAAGCATAAGGAGCAGAGACAGGGAGGTACTGATGCTGCTGTACAGAGCAGAATCTATATACAAAAGGGAAGATATGCAAAATTGAGAAAGTTCAAAGGAGGTATACCAATCTTATTAAAACTTATGATAAAAGCAGCTATGAAGAAAGATTAAAATCCTTGACTTTATATGCATTAGAAAGAAGAAGGTACAGATACGACATGATTATGGCTTGTAGGGCTAGTAGAGGCAATGGGGCAACAACAGATCACATCATCTAAAATATGAGGGGAACTTTTTAAATCAGAAAAATAGAAATACTGGTTCACTCAAAGAATAATTGATGGCTGGAACACATTACCACATGATGTTGTTACATGTGAAAGAATGAACAGTTTTAAATTTAATTTGGATAAATACATGGATGATCATTATAAATTAAGATTAGATCTGTGACAACAGACAGACAATTAAATGGGTAACAACCTATGTTTGTCTGTAACATACAGTATAACTAAGTAACTATGTAACTGAGGTAGGCAGGAAAGGAGTCAAGCCAGAACTTAGAGATGAGAGAGGTGCTACACAAGATGGCTGTGCTCCATGGAGGAGAGGAAGATAGAGGAGTAGAGGGAACAGTGATAGCTGTAAGGGGGACTTTAGAGAAGAGCATTAGAATAAGTGAAGCACGGTGACCGGTGTGGCCTTGGTATAGTTGGAGGCAGCATCAAACACCCCTTATCTGTAATCAAATGCTAGGTGGCTAATTTTTACAAGAAGCTTCTGGTGTAAAGGGAAAGGAGACACACTTTGCTCTAAAATAGCACCCAGAGTTTAGAGATTATGTGGAATGAGTAAATATTGCAGGAAAAGTCAAAGTGATTATTCATCCAAAATTCCCAGGTTATTGAATATGTGGATTACTTCCAATTGGGAGCCATCCAGGGTATTGTAGACTGGGGGGACTGAAGTTTGGCTAGATAATGGAGTTTGCCCCTTAAGGGGCGGACCAAGTTGTCCAGGTGCACCCCTTCCTCAAGCTGGAGATGGTGTGCTCAGAAGGGGAGGGGGAAGGGAAGGGAAGGGGAAGGGCAGAAAAATAGAGAACAATAGGCAAGAAAAAGGAAGGGGAGGGGCTAAGGGAGGTATATAATGGACAGCACAGGAGTGGTTCAGCCAGTTTTGCTGGCGTTTTGATTTAATTGAAACTGCAGCACATCAGATTGGCAGAACGACTGAAGAGGTTTGTGCACTAGGATACAACAGGTAAGAAAGCTAGAAATGAATGAAGTTAAAAAAAAATTTATATAAGAAATAATAAGATTTGTATTACTTTACTTGAGAGAGACTGTTTTAAGGAGAATTGTACATGGATGGCTCATTAGGTTTCTGTTTGTGTGAATTTTCTTTAAACTGAAGAATGCCGAAGGGAACCTGAGGAAGAAACCTGTAGGGGATAGTCCATTTGGCGTTCAGTGCCAGCATTCATTAGTTTGGAAGGTAAATTTGCAAAAACGTGGTGGACAAAGGAGGATGCGTGTAGGCAAGGATTCAGCCTTTGTAACAAAGTTTTCCATTAGGTCCTCGCTGAACAAGCGTGTGGAGCTGAACCTGCACTGCTGCAGGATGCTGGGGAATGCCATAGTTCATTTGGTAATTTAACATGCTTGATTCTGGCTTTCAGTACCAGCGTTTCATCAGATTGAGGGTTGAAGTTGTAGAAAACGTGATGGTCAAAGGAGGATGCGTGTGGGCAGGGCTTCGGCCTTTGTAACAAAGTTTTTCCATTTAAGGGCATTAGTTTGGGTGTTAAATTTGAAGAAAACGTGGTGGTCAAAAGGAGGAGGCATGCAGACTGGGCTTCGGCCTTCAGGGGGAGTGTAACAAGGTTTTTTCATCCAAGAGCCTTACTGAGCAAGCGCATGGAGCTGAATCTGCGCTACTGCAGAATGCTGGGGAACATCAGAGTTGGGTTTGGGAATAAAAGGCTTATTTTTGGTTCCAAAAGTGCTTGGGGGTAGTAAGGTGCTTTCCAGCATCACGTAGGAACAAAGTGGAGAATTTTGTGGTGGAATCTCACTGCCGAGTGAGAAGAGAGCGTTTCAGAGAGGGAGATGGCTACCTGCTGGAAGGGAGTGAGGGCAGCAGGCATGGGATTGTTGCAGCCTAGCGGCTGAATGGGAAGAATGATAGGGGATAAAGCGAGCAGAAAAAGGAACATGGGGGAATTAAAAAAAAACAGGGCTTTGTCTGGGGGCCTGGAAGGACAGAATAGCATGCGGTGGGGCCTGGTGGTGGATATGCAGAGACCCAGTAATGGAAAAGGGAAGTGCATAGTTGCGGAGAAAGGAAGAAGACATTGCCATTTGTGTTTGGACAGAAAACAGTCAGGGGAATAAAGCAGCAAGAAGCGCTGCAGTGGGGGGGAAAGTGAGGAGCTAGGAGGTAGGGCATTCTAGTACACTATGGAGAGACTTACATAAAAGACCTGGCATGGGGGCAAAGAGAGCGACCATGTAGCATGACGTCTCACGCCAAGGGACCAGGCCAAAAAAAAAAAACAAGGAGCTGAAAGAGCTACTGAGGCAAGAAAGGCAGCCTGGCGATAAGGGGATAAGGGCCTGGCCTGAATTCAGGATAGGTTGTAAGTATCCCTTTTAAGTGGGCCAAACAGTCTGGGGGGAGCCGAATGTTAAGGGCTATATTATGCCACGGGGGGTCTTGGAAGGAGGAACAGGCCGAAGCAGGGCGAGAGGGCCTGGCCCGGGGTTGGGGGGGGTTTGCAGATGTGGGGACAGCTGGCAGTGTGGCTGTGATAACGACCATAACAACTCGGGTCACAAAGGGGCACAAGACAAGAGACCATTTAGGCCCAGAAAGGCAATGAGGGGGTTAAAAAAAAAAAGAATACAAATAAAACGACTGGGGACAGGAACAAATGAAGGCAAGTTGGCTTAACTATATGGATGGATGATTAAAAAGGGATTAATAAAATAATTTTTCTCAATTGTCATTACAGATCTCACTGGATAGAAGAAGACATGGCTCCAAAGAAGAGCAGACCTTCCAAAGAGGATGCCTACAGGGCTATCGTAGAGCTGGCTGAAAAAGCTAACAGGATGTGGCAGATTGTGGAAGGGCAGGAGCCAGGGCATTCTGGGGAGAAGCGAAAAGTGGGGAAGGGAAAAGGGGGCAGAGGAAAACTGCAGGCTGGGAGGTTACACAGCCCACCTAGAGAGTAGACACCAACGGGGGTACCTCCCAGGGTGGCTAGTCCAGTACCTTTGCACCCTGCTGAACCAGGGCCTTTAGTACCTCCCCTGTACCAGATAGTGATTACCCCAGTGATGCCCAGGATAGAGCCCCTGAGCACAGTGGTTCCTCCTCAGCAGCCAGGTGTACAGACAGTCATCCAGCCACAAGGGGACAGCCCAGGGCATCACGACAACAGCAGACCACAAGGAAGGGGCAGGATCACAGGTAGTGTACCTGGGTCAGTAGGAGACAGCATAAAGGAATACATAGGCCAAATTATTTCAGCACTCGGGACAGGGGGTTTGGGCCAGATGGAGGCAACACTGGCGAAAATTAGATCAGACAAAGAGTTGCTGAAGGAAGGGGGAAAAGGGAGTAGAGAACGAAGGAAAAGGGACAAGGGAAATAGGAACTCCAGGAATGAGAGTAGGGGAGCATGTTCTGCTGGCTACAAAAGAGAAAATATGGAAGGTGGAATATGTGGGTATTTTTGCCTTAGTGAGCCGAGAAGCAGCAGCAAAATAGGATGAAATGGAGAGCATAGAGAAAAGCAAGATGGCAGCAGCTGTGGTTTTGTTGTGGAAGAAAGAGGAGGATAAATTTACAAAAGGGAAAACTTGGGATGGATGGTTTGTAGGTTTTGCCACTTACTCGGTGATAGTGATGGAGAAGAAGCCAGAGCTGGGCATCCCACTTATCACTTACTCCCTGATAATAAGAAGGGTGAAGGCCAAGGGAGGGGTGGGTTGGATTTATTATGACAAATTCTTTCGGCAAAGAATGGCAATGTATGGGGACGTAAGGTGGGACATGAAACAGTTAGATCTCTGGATAGATTACATAGCGGATCCGTCCACGCCAGAAGGAGAGATGGGTAAAAAGGGGTCTATTCCACAGAGATGTTGTTGGGGCTACAATAGGGCTTTTTGTTCCTGGCAACAATGCCGCTTTCATCATGCATGCTCGAAATGTGGGGGGTCACACCCAGCGAGTAGATGCAGAACGACATGGGCTCAAGAAGCCCAAGGGTCAGGAGCACACAGAACAGGTCAACAGTTTTTTCAGGAGGGACAAGGGTATAAGGGGCAGGCATGGAATAAAGGGGGGGAGAGGCAGAGGACATGCAGGCAGGGGGGATCAGGCTTATTGAGCAGCAAGGCCAGTGGAAGAACAAGGTGTGGGGGTTGGGGAAAAAGGTAGGAAAGGGGGCATGGGATCTATTTAAAGAGGTGAAAACTCCCATTAGGATAGATGAATGGGAAGAGTGGTTGGATAGATACCCAAATAAAAAGGTGGCTGAGACAATCAAAAAAGGCTTTCAGACAGGTTTCCCATTACAATGCGTGGGTCCGAGGCAGGCGAGTGTGGCAAACAACCTGGGTTCAGTGAAAGGGAAAGAAAAAATTTAAGACAAAAAATAGATAGGGAAATAGCAGCGGGGAGGGTAGAAGGGCCATTTGACACTCCCCCTCTGCAGAATATGAGAGTTTCCTCATTAGGTTTGGTCCCAAAAAAGCAGCAGGGAGAATACAGGATGATTCACCACTTGTCATTTCCGGAAGGGGACTCGGTGAATGATTTCATCAGTGAGGAGCATAGCAAAGTGACATATGCCACATTGGAAGAAGCAGTACAAGCCATCAGAGCAACGGCTGATGCATGGATGGCAAAAACGGATACAGAGTCCGCTTTCAGACTGCTTCCAGTTAGGAGAGAGGACTGGGACCTGTTGGGTTTTAAAATAAGGGGACAATACTATTTTGACAAGACAATGCCTATGGGATGTTCCATAGCATGTGCTACATTTGAAGCATTCAGCACCTGCTTACAGTGGATATTTTGTACTAAACTGATGGTTTGTAGTCTACCTTAATCAATGTTATATTGCCCTCGAACTGAAAATGCCTGTAGTATGTTGCGCACTCTTGTCCTATTAGCTGTTCTTAATCTGTACTAAGTCGTCCTATGTACTTCATCTGTAATTCCTGTACTCTCCCAGGTCGTACCTGAAAATAGGCAATCGTCTTGTCTAGTGTACTTACCTGGTTAACAAAAGCTAAATAAATAAAATAAATAAATAAATATTTCAGGAAAAAACTGGTTACAGGACGGTCATTCACTATTTGGAAGATTTCCTGCTAATAGGCAGTGGGAAAGAGGAGACAGACAAAATGTTGACCAGTTTCCACTATCTATGCAGCGAAGTAGGAGTCCCCCTGGCACCAGAGAAGACGGAAGGTCCCAGTAAATTTTTAGAATTTCTGGGTATTGAAATAGATGCCTCGAAGGAGGTCTTTAGGTTGCCAGACTAAAAAGTATCCAAGTTGAGGAACTGATTAAAATACATACAAGTAGAAGGAGAATACAGCTAAAGAGGGTTCAACAGGTTTTGGGACACATGAACTTTGCATGCCGGGCTATTGGCCCATGGAGGACCTTCACAAAATGACTAGCTAGGGCCACAGCAGGCGTAACCAGGCCACACCACTGGGTAGACATGTCAAAAGGAGTTAAAGAAGACTTTAAAGTATGGGAGGAGTTCCTCAGGAGCTATAATGGGTGCTCCTTTTGGCAAGATGACTGGGTATATAACACAGACCTCAAACTTTATACAGACACAGTGGGGGGCCTGGGCATGGGGGGCTATTTGAGGGGGAAATGGTTTTCAGAACCATGGCCTACAGAATGGGAAGAGGAGGGAAAAGCAAAGGACATAACGTTGTTGGAGATCATGCCTATTTGGGCCTGCACCTTGGCGTGGGGGGAAGAGCTGCGGAAACATAAGATGACATTCTGGTGTTGCAACAAGGCAGTAGTAGACATGTTAAACAACAGAGAAGCTAGGTCAGAAACGGTCATGCAGGTACTACAACAGTTGGTGCTAAGGGCCTTAAAATTGAATATGTCATTCAGAGCCAAACACATAGACGGGGCACACAATACTCTGGCTGACAGCCTTTCCCGTCTGCAGCTGGATCATTTCCGGAGGCTGGCACTGACAGCAGAGGAGCAAAAAAGACCCATACCAATGAACATCTGGGACATTGGCAAGAGGGAGTAGAACTGTTGTTTCGCAGCTCATGATCACCAAGGACTCTGAGGGACTACGAGGGAGCCTGGCGAGTGTTGCAGACATTCAGGGTGACATACCACATGGAGGTAGGTAGGCCTCTTACAGAGGAACAACTAGAAAAATTTACAGTGAAGCAATGGGAGAAGGGAACCGTCCACACAACAACGGGGGTCTATTTAGCAGGGATTAGTTTGGTCTGCAGCCTGAAGGGATGGAAGGACCCGACGAAGTCAATGTTAATTAGAAGGATGATGCAGGGATGGGGAAGATTAAAGCAAAAAACAGCAGACAACAGGAGAGGGGAACAGTGGCTGGCGAGACTAAAAGGAGCATTGCTGGCAATCTGCAGATCAAAGGATGAAGCCCAACTCTTCCATATGATCTATCTCGTAATGTTTGCTGGGGCCATGAGATTGAGCAAGGCAGTAGGACATGGCAGAATGGACGAAGGGGGGGGTTGGATTGGGAGGACAAAAGTTGGGGAACGAATGAGATGCAAATCAGGATAAAGAAATCAAAGATGGATCAGGGAGGACAGGGCTGTACGGTAACCCTGAAGGCTCAGGGAGATGGCACACTGTACCTAGTAAAAGCTTTGTGGGCTTACGCCACAGAGTGAGGGGGTAGGACTGGGAGGTTATTTGTACACGGAAATGGGAAAAAGGTCACAAGTTATCAGGTCATGGCCATGCTTAAGAAGGGCATACAATTTCTGGGGGAGGACCCATGTAATTATTCTCAGTGGGCAGCAGCAGGGGAAACGGTGGCTAATATGTTGGTTAAAGGACGCTGGCGGTCTGCCAGTTACAAGAGATACATTCGAGCACTAAAGTATGGAGACTAACATATCATCTGTATTTTCTTTTGCAGATATGAACTATGGGGGGGTGGGGGGAGGGCATAGAACTGAAAAATGGAAAGGAGCCAATGAACAGGTATAAGATTTATTTTGTTTAAATCCTGTAGGAAGAGGGAGGATAACGGAAGCCTGGATATGTGGCCACTCCTATGTTTACTGAGCGGAAAAGAGTGCAGAGAAAAAGGCTGGGGGAAGACAGCTCTACTAGGACGTGAAAAAATGCAGGTTGGTGTGGCATGGCATCAGAGGGATGAGATGGGGCAACTACTTCCCACCCGGAATGAAATAAAGGAGCGGCGACCAGTTCCAGACTAAATTATCATACATCTAGGGGGCAATGACATAGGGGGGAAACCATGGGTGGACACCTACATGCAGATTAAGAAGGACTTGGAATTAATATAACAGTGGTGGCCAAGGGTATGCCTAGTATGGCAGGATATGATCCCAAGAAGGATATGGAGGAATGAACACAATCATAGAGCTGTAGACAGGGCCAGTAGGAAAATGAATAGAAGGGTAGGATCATTGATAAGAAAAATGGGGGGCGGGTAATACTTCAAGGGGTGGAAGAATGGGTAGCGGATTTCTACAGGTCAGATGGCATGCACCTGTCAGATCTAGCCATAGCTATGTTTAATATGGAAACTATGGGTTTTATAGAAGCATGGAGGAGACATGCAGAAAAAGGGATACAAAAAAAAAAAAAAGGAAATGAGGAGATCCTCTAAGTAGTGGGGGGAACAATATCCTAAATTGAGGGGAAAGCCAGTCGTCCAATGCAAGCTGGAGACTGGCTAATGGAAAAGGGGGGGGAGGAGGGGAAGGGGAAAGAAAAAGGAATAGGATGAAAAGAAGATTGAGCTGAAGGAGGAAAAACGGTCTCAGTTCTCACCGTTACCTAGCAGAAAAAGAGAAGAAGAAGGCACCCAGGTTTTCTCCTGGAGGAACGAGAAGAGGAAGAAAGAAGGATGATCAGAGATTGAGATATGGATGTGTAACCCCCGGACCCCTGCCTTTTTTGCAAAATGACAGGTGGCATGCTGTTGAAGCTGACAGCAGTACCTGGTGGGGACTGGGTTCGGGGAGGACTAGGTTACTCGGCACAGGGGGCCTAGGTTTGGCTACCGTGCACAGGGGCATCCAAGTAATTCCGACCACAGGAAGCAATAACTGTAATGTCCAAAACCAGGAATGGGATTCTACAGTGTGGCTTTTTTTCACATCCAAGCTGAACAAACAAAGCATAGACGGACCCCCATGGGGCTACATTCCTGGTAATGCAGATTAGAGATAACAGAACACTTCTTCACATTTCCAGCCCTCAGGCTCTAAACCCACCAGGCACACAGCCCAGACTTGCACGCAGCTTTGGGTACACAGCCCGACTTGTACACTACTTGGGTTTTTCCCCACTGGCTCAGCTCCCCCGCCGGCCACTTGATCTGCGGTCCATTATGGGAATGAACCAGTTTTCCTGTTGGTGGCTCCCCAAACCACCTTAGAGCCTTCAACTCCTAGAGGGAATTTTCCTTCCATCCCACATCTGGGTACTTCTCTCATCACTGGCTAAGTGCATGAGGCAAGGTAGAAATCCACACAGCAAATCCGTAGAGGTGGACCTGGTTACTAAAGATGGGGGGTTTCCCACCTCCAGCTCCCACAATCCATATCCAGCCATTTCTCTGGAAACTAAACAACTCTTTTGAAAGAGTTTGGCAATGTAGATTACTGGGTAAATGTATGTCACATCTCCTCTACATGTCCTGAATTTCCTATGTGCTGGACTTGAACATACTTTTACTTTTGGCTAAGCCTATTACTCTAGGCCTCCCATTACTTCAGTAGTCCAATCCCCACTATAACACAAGTCCAGGGTGAAACATGGGCCCTTTAGTAAGAGCAGAAACTCACCCTCTGGTTGCAGGTACCCCACAGGCGAATCATGAAATCTTGTTTCCCAGACTCTTGGACAAAATCAGGCAGCTTCTTCACTAGCAGTAGCCAGGGGGTTGCCCCTGAAAATGCAGGCAAAACCTTCTTGCCCCATCCCCTGAGGGATGGGGCACAGAGACCCGAATCAACGGTCTCCACCACTTTAAAAATAGCTCACTGTGTCTCTCTTTAGGTGGAAACACACACCTTTTCCCTGAATGTAGCCCTATTTCAGGGCTGAGGCTCACAAGAGCCTAACACAGAGCTGCTGTGCTCCTCTCACAACAAGCTCCAAACTCCAACTGACCACAGACTACTGTTCAAACCTCCCAACATTCTACTCCAACTCCCTGCTGCAGATTCCATTGTGGCTCATGCAGCTGTGATAGTTCTATGGTGATGTCATCCCTCAGTCTCAGCTGAGACTGAGAACAGAGTGAGACAGTGTGAAATCCATTTAACTGGAGTTTCACAAGCTGCCTTCCCTGCCTACCACTAGGTCTTACTGGGATTCTAGTAACCCCGGGTAACAGGGGGGTTACAGATGCAATAAAGTACAATTGTAAAGGAAACTATAATAAAAGATGATGAGATGGAAAATGGAATTATGATATATAATAAATTAATTGCTAATCTGAGCACAGCAACATACAATTTCTCTGTCTTTTGTGAGGGAAAAGGGGAGAATCTGGGACAAGGGAGTTTGTCCTTAAGGGGCAGACCAAGTTGTCCAGGTGCACCCCTCCCTCAAGCTGGAGATGGTGTGCTCAGAAGGGGAAGGGGAAGGGAAGGAGAGGGGCAGAAAAACAGAACAATAGGCAAGAAAAGGAAGGGGGAGGCTAAGTGAGGTATATAATGGACAGCACAGGAGTGGTTCAGCCACTTTGCTGAAGTTTTGATCCCTCCCACCCACCCAAAAAAAAGCTACAAAGCATGAGGGGAAGACAGTCAAAAGGGACTGTATATGGTCTGTCAAAGATGGATGACAGAATTGACGGTAGGGAGGTTATGGATTGCCAAAGGTGCATGGCAGAGGAGGGAGAAAAATGGGGGAGGGGAAGAAAAAGGAATAGGATGAAAAGAAGAAGGAGCTGAAGGAGGAAAAGCGGTCTTGGTTCTGACCATTACCTAACAAAAAAAGAGAAGAAGAAGGCACCCAGGTTTTCACCTGGGGGAGCGAGAAGAGGAAGAAAGAGGGATGATCAGAGATTGATATATGGATGCAATAAAGTACAATTGTAAAAGAAACTATAATAAAAGATGATGAGATGGAAAATGGAATTATGATATATAATACATTAATTGCCAATCTGAGCACAACAACATACAATGGTCTCTGTCTTTTGTGAGGGAAAAGAGGGGAATCCGGGACAATGCCTGATGCTTAAGGTGATGGAGACCATTTTTTTGCCATTTAAGAGAGAAATGGTTAACACAGAACCAGTGCTGAATGTTGGCAAAATCATTCTGAAACAGGAGCTAAAGAACCATGTGGCCTCCTTAAAAAGAAATAGTGCACCTTGATATGTAGTGGAGTCAGTGGCAGCAGTAACAGCCAGCCAAGGTTCTTTTTAGTAGTCTGTATTATGCGTTTAACTTAAAGTATATATTATTTTGCAGTGAACAACATTTTTTAAAACACCTTGACAATGGACCTTGCGTGCACTGCTCTTTTTATACAATAATGTAGAGAAACATAGAAACATAGAATTTGACGGCAGATAAGGACCGCTTGGCCCACCTAGTCTGCCCATTTTCCTACCTAACAGATAAGCTGCAGATCCTAGTTAACCAACAGCTTACTTCCTCCTACCTCCCACTAGACTGCCTATGTCTGTCCCATGCATTCTTGAATTCCCCACTGTTCTTGACTCCACGACCTCCTCAGGGAGGCTGTTCCATGCATCCACAACCCTCTCTGTGAAAAAATACTTCTTCATATTACCTGTGAGCCGTCCCCCCTCTATCTTCAAATTGTACCCCCTTGTTCTTGCACATCTCTTTTTCTGAAAGATGCCACCCTCTTGGACTTTGTTGATTCCCTTGAGGTACTTAAAAGTTTCTATCAAGTCCCTTCTCTCCCTCCTTTCCTCAAGGGTATACATATTAAGCTCCTTTAGTCTTTCTTCGTATGTCTTCTGGTGCAGACCCTGCACCATTTTGTTACCCTTCTGGACAGCTCCACCTTTGTCTATGTCTTTATGGAGATGGGGTCTCCAGAACTGCACACAGTACTCAGATGGGGTCTCACCAACGTCTGTTGTACAGAGGGATAACAACTTCCTGTTTTCTACTATTAATGCCTCTCCCTATGCATCCCAATATCCCCCAGCCTTTCTTACTGCCTTCTCACATTGCTTGCCCACCTTAAGCTCATCTGATATAATTACCCCCAGGTCCCGTTCCATTTTTACTGTTGTCAGTATCTCACCCCCCATTGTGTACTCTTCCCTTGAGTTTTTGTTTCCCAGGTGCATTACCTTGCACTTCTTTGCATTGAATCTGAGCTGCCATACATTTGACCATTCCTCCAACCTTGCCAAGTCCCTTCTCATCCCTTCCACTCCATCTTGTGTATCAACGCTGTTGCAGATCTTTGTGTTGTCTGCAAAGAGACATACGTTTCCTTCCAGTTCCTCTGCAATGTCACTTATAAAGACATTAAAAAAGGACAGGTCCCAGTACTGAACCCTGCGGTACCCCGCTAGTAACCCTCCTTTCTTCACTGTGGACTCCATTTACTACTACCCTTTGCATCCTGTTGTCTAGCCAATTTTTTTATCCAGGCTACCACCTTGGGACCCACTCCAAAGCTGGCTAACTTGTGTATTAATCTTTTGTGTGGGACTGTATCAAATGCCTTGCTAAAATCTAGGTAGGCCATGTCCACAGCCCCTCCCTGGTCTACTACTTTGGTCACCCAGTCAAAGAAATCCATTAGATTCATCTGACATCACCTTCCCATCATGAATCCATACTGCCTTGGGTTCTGTGCCCCACTGGCTTCTAGGTACTCAACAATTCTTTCCTTCAGAAGTGATTCCATCATTTTCCCTACCACTGAGCACTATCTCATCTGCACACATATGAATTTTTGAGGGGACACGAGGTTTGGGGTGATCATTCACAATAATTGAGGAAAGGATAGTGGGTCCAGACTGGAACCTAAATGGCACTGACCTAATTAGGATGGGAAGGGTAAGAAGGGAAAGAGAGGGAAGGGGCATTCTTGAAAAACTGCATGGGACCTATTTGACAGATACGAACTGAACCATTTGACTGGAGGTCAGTGAGGCCATCCTTAGTGATCTTTTCAAGAACTGGAAGGGGGGGCAACAGTATTGAAAACCTTGACCAGGTCAACAAAAATGGTGGCGATAAATTTTCCCTGATCTATCCTCTTCAGAATGGAATTAGTAAGCCTAAGAAGGGAGATGACTGTGGAGTGTGTCTTTCAAAAGCCTGACTGGAAAAGAATGAGAAAGGAAGAAGGATAGAAGAAAGGGAAGATTACCAGTAACACCTGATGTTGATCCAGAATTGGGGCACAGTAATGGAGATAAGGCATTGCCAGTTGCTGAGGGGTACCCACTGTTGTTAAGGGGAGAAATCTTAATCCTATTCCGAGCTCCAGGAGCAGTGCTACTATTGAAAGAGGGGTTAAGTAGGTCAAAGTTTGGGGAAGGCACATCAGCAGCAGTAAAGTAAAGGAGTTTGTGGTCAATCTCATCTGAATGCTACACTTGGCAGGGTTAATTCCCAACAGTGCAGAGACAGTGGAAGCAGGGGAGGTAGGAGGAAAGGAAGCATTGAGGGTAGAAGCAGGGGAGGGGAGGGTGAAGAAGGTGGGAAGAAGTGAGATGGCACAGGCAGAGAAAATGTTGAGGAGAAGACAATCTCAAGGGCATCTGAAGTGGTGGAAATACCTAGGCAGAAGATGGCAACAGTAGACTGGGAGGGGAGACTGAATAAGGAGTGGATAAGCCTCCAGACTTTAGATGGGTTTTTAAGAATATTCTGGCAGCAATAAACTGTATTTGCAAGGAAAATAGATATCTGTGATGCAACAGCAATTTCTATCAGTTAATGAGGTCAGCATCTTTCATTCAGGTCTGGGTTTAGATAATGTTGGGCTTATTTAAGTATTTAAAAGGCCTGTAGTTAAAGATCAGTAACTAAAACAAGCAGCTTGAAACTTTCTTCTTTACCCAGTGGGTCAGGCTCGCCTTTAGCATGTCCACAAGCCCTGGATCACCATGCCTCTGGAGCAGTCACCGTCAGCTCCCATTTACCCACTTTCTGCCTTTTTACATACTGTCTCGTACTTACTCCTCTGTGTGGGGCTAAACAGCTTGGACAAGAGCCAATCAGACTTTCCAATCCAGGAGGTGGGCAGGAAACCAAGAAGTGTGGATGATGCTTTTGGGTGGAGAAAATAAGGAGTTGGGAGAACTTTGTAGAGAATAGTTAATGATGCACTTCGGGTACTGTGTGCAAATCTGGGTGACACAATGTGAAAAGGATATCGCAGCAATTGAGTGGGTGTTATGCTAACAGGAGCGCTTAGACAAGCTAGATATGTTTTTAAATTATAAACAAGGGCAAGATGACATATGATTTTGATTTTTTTTTAAGGGATTGTAAAAGGAAGTATAACTACAGGGTATACCTTATTGTTAAGGGGGGATTGAATTAGGGGTGATGTGAGGAAGAATTGCTCACCTGGAGAGTGGTAAACACAAAGAACATGCTCCTAAAGGAAGCAGTGGAATTACTAAGTGGTGATCCTTATAACCCACGTTGGATTTGTTCCACATATACTATGAAATAGAATTACTGAGTTCAGCATTTAATTCAATGAGAAAGGGATGTTTATATGGAATATCCCTCATAGCAGAATTATAATACCTCAGACAGAATGGTGAATCACTTGATCTCAAGTTCCAAGTGGTGACGGCCAGTGGTGGAGTTCCTTTGCACAGCAACAAAGTCCATATGATTTACTGGTAGCATTTCCCATTAAACAATGGCTGAAGCAACAATGGACATGAAGACAGCACAGGCCTTTCAGGCAAGCATGAGTACAGTTTGGTAACACAGAAGCTAAAAAGAAAAAATACAAATCTGTACTTATGAAATTAAAGTCAATGATTAAAAAAGAAAAGATGAAACATGAATTTAAACTGGCGCATATGAATGACAGTAATAAATCTTTCTTTGTATAATAAATAAATATAAAAATAGTCCCAGAACAGTTGGTCCCTTGTCAGACAAGGGTACTATCATAAATGATGACACAGAGGCAGCAAATTTATTCAATAAATATTTTTGTTCTACTTACAATACAACTATTTGAGAAACCAAAAAATGTTGTGCAATTGGATACCGACATAACCATTTAACAGCATTTTATGGTTAATGAAGTTCTCTTTGACCTAAGAACAATTAAGAGGAATACATCACCAGGCCCGAATGATATTCATCCAAAATTTTTCAAGGATATAGCCGAGGTCTTGGCCTAACCTCTAATTATTTTGTTTAACAAATCCATTGAATCTGGGGTGGTTCCAACTGAATGAAGGAGGGCGGTGATAGTGCCAATCTACAAAAAGGGTTGTAGAAATAATGTTGGCAACTATAGGCCTATTACCTGTAAGTCCCTGTGCAGTAAATCTATGGAGTGATTGCTAAAAGAATGTTTGGACAAGGAAGTCGGTGTCCTAGGGTTGGTAGACAACTGTCAACATGGCTTCAGATGTGGTTTCTCCTGTACCACCAATCTGATTTCATTCTATAATACAATCAGTACAAGTGTAGACAAAGGAATTCCTGTCGACGTGGTCCTGTTAGACTTGGGAAAGGCATTTAATGCTGTTCCTCACAATCTCTTGGTTAAAAAAATTGAAAATATGGACAGTAGCCATGATATAGTTAGGTGGGTAGAACACTGGCTATCAGACTGTACCTAGAGCGTTAGGATTAATGGTCACTTATCAGATGAAGGCATAGTTAGTAGTGGGGTGCCACCTGGGTCGGTGCTGGGCTCGACACTATTTACCTTATTCATAAGTGACATGCACCAAAACATCAAAAATTCAATATCAAAGTTTGCAGAGGACACCAAACTGGGAGATGAGTTGGACACCCCTGCAAAATATCAGACTGTGATCAGCAATTTAAGAAGTTAAGAACTATTCAGGACTGGGCAATAAACAATAAAATAAGATTTAATCCAGGTAAGTGTACAGTACTGCATTTTGGAAAAAACAACCCAAAATACCAATACCACTTCCACCTGCTACAATCTGTCAACAAAGAAAGAGACTTGGGTATAATAATAAACAAAAAGCTATCTGCCCTCGACCATTGTAGGAAAGTTACACAAACTACAAAAAGATTATGAAAATCTATGAAACATACATTCATATCTAGGAACAAACATTGTCTTTTACCACTTTATAAGACTTATATAAGACCTCATTTGGACTTTGGCTCTCCCTTTGGAGCCCCTACCTAAGGCAAAATAATCGAACTGGTTGAAAAAATTTAGAGATGGGCAACTAAGTTAATTTATGGGATGGGTACCATGAGCTATGAGGAGAGACAGGCACAAACTGGAGTGTATACCAAGGAAGAGAGAACAAGGAGGGCTGACCTACTTCTGATGTTCAATGTATTCAAGAATCCAGATCTAATGGCCGAGTGCGGACTAGAATTTAATATCAGGACCACCAACCTGAGGTCACATAACAGACAGCTGGTCATACAGAAAGCAAATTAAAATAAAAGAAATAACTATTTCACAATACGAGCAGCTCGCTTATGGAATAAATTACCCCATGAGTTGGTAAATAAAACATCGTTCAGTAGCTTCAGAAAAGGGCTTGACCAACATATATTGCTGAAACATAAACTCTAGTCCTCCCACTAGGAGTGGGAGACAATCTAGATGGGCTGTTGCCTTCTTTTGTCTTACTTGACCAAGTAACCAAGTAACAAACAAGGGGTGCACCAGGTACCCTGGGTAGTAGAGTGGGCAAGGAATCCCTGTAAACTAGTACTGTATGTGCTTGCAACGGATACTTATTTTATCCACACTTATTAAGCTTGGGGGGATTATTATGGACCTAGAATAACTTCAGATCTTAAATTACTATAGTGAAGCTCCCAGGATACAACCCAATACTGCAAAATTCGACAGCAGAGTAACTGCAGGACACAGGGCAATTTCAATGGGAGTTAATCCCTTTTGTCATGCAGGAAACTGTCACACTGTGTTGCATCTCCCTGTGTTACATCCTGGTGGGCTCAACTACTGTATATGTTACTATATTCAGCAATTTCACATAATACTGAATTCTGGTTCTACCTAGATGGCAGGAGATGAACAAGATAGCCTCTTGGCCTCTTTTTGTCTAGCATTTGCAGTGTTCCCACATTCCTTTTAGTGTGGTGGTATCAGCGTCTTAAATACACTTTAGATTCCTAATTTTTCATCCCCTTTTGGCCCAGCTCCACCACACTGAGGCATGGTCCTAGATGAGACCTTTCCAACCAGTCTGAAGTGGGCTTAGACCATGGAATCCCATCATACTTTTACCAAAACTTACTGGTACAGGACTGGAGATACCGAATGACACCACCAGTTCGTATGTCACTGTCCTATTTCTAGCCAGTGGCAGGATTTCACCTCCCTGTCTAACATGGCAATATAAGAAACATAGGCAATGATGGAAGAAAAAGACCACTGGTCTATCCAGTTTGCCCATAAACCCTAACAAACCAAGGACCTATTGCCCATACAGGGTTCTAACCCACATTATCCACTCCCATATTCTCCAACCTACTGCTATCACCCTGAGCAATCACTAAGCCCTTGACTCTGTCCCAGCCATGTTTGAAACCATTGATAGTTTTGGCACCAACAACATCAGCTGGCAGATTATTCCACAGCTCCTCCACACCTTCTGTGAAATAAAACTTTTTTCCTTCCCTCTTGAATCTCCCACTGTTGGTTTCCACTCATGCCCTCATGCTCTTGACCCGCAACTTATGCTAAATAGTTCTTTGATGTTTATCTTGTTCATTCCTTTCAGGAACTTGATGGTCTCTATCATATCTCCCCCTTTCTCATCTGTCCTTCAGCGAGTACATGTTCAGTGTATTGACCCGATCCTTATAAGATCAGCCCTGCTGGGCTCGGAATCATTTTGGTCATCCTGCATTGCAATTTCTCTAGCTTGTCCTTATCATTCCTTAGGGGAGGACTCCAAAACCGGGCACAGTACTCCAGGCGGGGGCCTCACCAGTGATCTATAGAGATATAGTAATACCTCTGTGCTTCTGCTGTCAATACCCCTTCTCATACATCCTGTTTGCTTTAGTGTAGGTTTTGTTACACTGGTTTGATTGATTTACAGTCACTGATGATGATGACCTCTAGGTCTCATTCCCAAGAGTTCATGCACAGCTTTACCCCACCATTAAGTACTCTGTCCTTGGGTTCTTGTTCCCTGCTATGTGTATCACCTTGCACTTTTTGGCATTGACTTTTAACTGCCAAAGCTTTGATAACCTGTCTGATTTTTGCATGTCTCTGTGCATCACCCTAATCCCCTCCCCATTGTCTACTCTGCCACAGAGCTTAGTGTCATCTACAAAGTGACACATCTTGCCCTGGATTCCTTTCCACATGTCACTAAAGAACATACTGGAAAGGACAGGATCCAGGACTGATCCTTTTGGCACCCCACTGGTGACCTCCCTCTTTTCTGATTTGACTCCATTAACCACAACCCTCTGCTGTCTCCCTTCCAACCAGTTTCTCACCCATCTAACAGTGTCTTTCACTGTACCAAGATCCTCTAACTTCTTCAGCAACCTTCTGTGAGGCACTGAGTCAAAGCCTTGCTGAAATCAAAGCAGAATAAATCCTAAGCATGGCCCTTATCCAGCACCCACAAAAAACTTTAACATATCAAGCAGCAACATTTTGGAATATGCTTCCACATTCAATGAGAGTAATGACATCCCTAAACAATTTAGTATAGGACTAAAAGTAATGTTTCAAATGATGTGTAATTGTTAAATCATAACATGGATTAGTATCTACCTTCTAGTAGTAGACTAAGTTATATATTTGCCTGTATATTTGTATAAAGTGTTGATGGTGTACTTGAGGGCCGGGATATTCAAACTGCACCAGGCTGTGGCACAAGCCTGGGTGCAGCTCAACTTTGTTGCACAGGGGTGTGGCCTGGGCAATATTCAACGGAGTTGTGCTATGGCACAGCAGCTTTGAATATCGTAGCCTGGCCAACCCCACTGTGCATGGTGCAGTGGCACTGCGCCAGTGCAAGTGGCCAGAGTGGAGCATGGAGATGCGCTGGCGCAAGTGCCATTGCGCCATGCACAGCACCTGCGATATTCAAAAGGGGACATGCAAATGGGGCCATAATATATACAAGGCACACAGGGGTCCAATTGCATCTCATTACAGCCCCATTTGCATGCCATTAGCATGCGGGTCACGCCGATCCCCAGCGACTTCGCCTGGTGCCCTGCCAGGCTGGCAGCCATCGAGGACCGACACCCCCTGCAGCCCGATAGTGGGCATTCCTGTAATATAAAAAAATGTCCAATATCCCTGGTGGTCAGTGGACCTCTATGTGCCCGATCGCGGGCATCACTATAGTCCACCCCTCCAATATCCTGGTGGTCAGCGGACCGCACTGGAAACCAGATCAGGGCATCATTAATAGGAACCCCCCCAAGTCCAATATCCTGGTAGTCTAGTGTACCCCACCCCACCGCCCACTGGGCCCCACTGCCCGCTACCCCCGTCAGCCGGGACTGAGTAATGCGGTATGGGCTGCATGCCCATTGGCTCATGCTGTGAACCAGTGGTGTGCAGCCCCACCCAGCTGTCAGTCGGCGGGCGGGGCGGGCAGGCGGGTGGGGTGCTGCTGCCCACTGGCTGATGGGGAGCAGGCGGTGGGGCTCAGTGGGCGGGTGGGGTGGGGGACTATAGTGATGCCGTGATGGCACAGAGTCCACTGGACCACCAGGGATGTGGACTTGAGGAGGACTCTAGTCATGCCCACAATGGGGCATAGGGCGCCGCCAGGTGCACAGGAATCAGGTGGCCACCCATAGGTGGCAGCTGCTGCATGCACCCAGCAATGCAGCAGCTCACGTGAGTAGCCATCCTTGTTCTTTTTTGGGCATAACTTTGTGCAGGCACAGGTGAGGGGTTGCGCGCAATGACTCTGCACATCCGGGCTGAATATCCAGGCTGTGCAGGTTGTGCCATGACCGCCACCTGTGCCTGCACCTGTCTGATGTGCTCTGGCGCATCGGGATTTGTGCGGCACACTTTTCCCTTTTGAATATCATGCCGGGGCGCATCAGTGGGTTGTGCATGGCGCAACACTGTTGTGCCATGTGCAACCCTTTTGAATATCTGGGCCGAGGTGTCTTAAATTCATTATTGTATGTCCTGTCTGTATAAGTGTTTGATTGTGCAATATATATTTTTATGTATTAACATTTGACTTGTGCAATTTAAAATTGTTCATGTCGTAACATCTTACAGGACTGTCTTGTGAACAGGGAATTTATCCCTAATGACATGGTTTTGTTATCCTGTATAAAAATTAAAATGTTATCTATCTATCTATCTATCTATCTATCTATCTATCTATCTATCTATCTATCTATCTATCTATCCAGTCAAAGAATACTATCAGATTGGTCTGACAAAACCTTCCTGCCACAAACCTCTGGTGTTTACTATCTTGGAGTTTTTTGCTCTCCAGGTAGTTTACAAGTTCCTCTTTGACTAGTGTCTCCATCAGTTTACCTGCAATACAGGTAAGACTGAAGGTCTGTAGTTAATCAGTTGCTCTTTATCCCCCCCCTTATTTATGTATTTAAAATTCGGTAACCGGGAAAGGCACACTGAGTCGAGGCTCGTTTCCAGGTGCGACCCAGAGGAAAGGGGATACAGAGAGGAATACGTACAGTACCAGTATTATTTGGACAAGCAAACAAAACAATACGCAGTCAAATACAATTTAAGACCAGCTAATAGAGAGAACTGAACACTGTGTTACAACACATTTGATCAGTGCTATGCAGTACATTGTAACATACATAATACAGATGTTTCAAACTGATGCAGGCTGCACGGGATTCGTAAAACAGGGATAGTGAATTAATAGTTGGTGTTAATTAATATTGGGCAGGGAGTATAGCCTAGAGGTTAGAGGAATGAGGTGTGAACGAGCTTGATACATCCAGCAGACCAGACATGAGTTTGATTTTCACAACCTCCACTTGCATGCTGTGTGACTCTGAGCAAGTCACTTAACTGCCCAGTGCTCCCAGGTCGCCCCTGAAAACAGGCACTTGTGCCTAATGGGTCTTACCCGGTTACCAAAGACTAAAAAAAATAAAAAAATTAAAAAATAGTTGGCAGAGGTGAGGTGGGAGAGACTGGTGGTAGGGGTGGGTAGGTGAGAACACTGGGTACACTGGGTAGGGGGGAGTTGTTTGAGTTCAGCTTTGAAGGAGAACAGAGAAGGGGATAGACAAAGATCAGAGGAGAGCTGATTCCAGAGGAAAGGAATGAGATAGAAGGATGACTGATCTGCAGCTGAGTGTGGACATGGAAAAGCAAAATAACTTTTTGTCCCTATTATGGAGGGTATATGCTGAGAGAATAACTAGTGAGAGGAGGGAGGAAAGGTAGGGTGGCAGACACCCAAACCAGTATTCTGCAACGACTGAGACACAGTGGACCATTCTCCTATGATATAGTGGTAAGAAGGAGAAGGTGGAGTACAGTCGAGAGATGAGTTAGGGGGTGGGGTAGTGGTGGCGAAGCAACAGAAAACATTAAGGAGCGTGCCAAGCCTAGAGAGGTTTGTGGCAGGGGCAGAGCCATAGACCATGCTGACATAGTCTATGACTGGAAGAATCATTTTAGGAATTAGTTTCTGGTGGGTAGGGGAGGAAGACTGTCCTTATGATGATAGAGGATGGCCAGTTTAGGTGGGAGTTTTGTGCAGATGGACTCAATGTGGAAGGAGAAGTCTAGGTGACTGTCAAGCCAAACGCCTAGATATTTGAAGGTGGAAACCTAGGTTAGGGAGGAGCCATCCAGGGTGTAGTGGGACTACATCTGCTACCCTTCAGTGTTTTAGAACTACACCTGTCTGAATTGAGCTATTGAAGAGCTCCAACAGGGGTTCAGTTAGTTCCGTTGCCAGTTCCTTGAGCACCCTCAGTTGCATCCCATCTTGCCCCAGGTCCTTATCTATTTTAAGGGCTGCTAGCCCTTTCTGAATGCTTTTGCTGGTAAATACTTTCTGCCTCATCTCATGGATCCTCCTACAGCTGCTTTAATGCCACTGTCTGGCACAGGCCCTCTATCTTCCCTTGTGAATATGGAGCAAAAGTAATCATTAGGAACAGCTACTTTTGGCCTGTCCCCCTCAGTTACCCTACCAACCTCTGTTAGCCTAACAATTCCTCCTCCCCTTCTTTCTTTTTTCCATAATATATCTAAAGAACTATTTTTCCCTACCTTTGACTAACTCCGCAATACACAGATCTGTGTCTGCCTTTGCTTTCTGACTGCTGTTTTGGTCTTCCTTGTTCTCATTAGGTTCTCTCCCCATTCTTCCTTCCCTTGTTTTTCCTTGTACCAGGCGAAGGCCTTCTTTTTGGCTCTCACTGCTTCACTGACTTTTCCAGAGAACCATATTAGTCTTTTGTACCTTTTTACTTTGAATACTGTTCTCATACAGGACTTGTTGCCTCAGGAATGGCCCCCCTGATTGCCCCAACCTTTTCTCCATATCCCGGATGCTGTCCACTCCAACTAACTTGTACTGGATCAGCTCCCTCATCCAGTTGGTCTGCCCTTCTGAAATCTGGGACTTCAGCCTCTGATGAGGGCTTACTTGTACCAAGGGCCAGGTTGAACCATATAGAGTTACGGTCACTGGAACCTTGTGGCACCCCTACACTCACTCCTCTTACCACTTCCACGTTGGTGAGCACCGCATTGACAATGGTAGCCTGCCTAGTGGGTTTCTTAACTAGCTGTACCAGCAGGAAGTCCTGTAATGTACCCAGTGTCTGATAAGGGCTCCATATCTGTGAACTGTGGTCCAAGTGTGGTCTTCTGTATTAAAGCATTTATAAAACCAGACCACACTTGGACTACGGTTTGAAGATATGGAGTCCTTCTCAGAAGGGAGAAATAAAACTACTTGAGAAAATGCAGAAAAATGGCACCATGATTAAAAAATGAAAACTAGGAGAATAGGTTAAATATACCTGGACAAACACAATCTCTTATGCCCACAACAGCATGACTTCAGAAAAGGTCATAGCACCTCTTCTGCATTACTGGAGTTCACTGGAGCACTGCACGGCACATTGGATATAGGTCACTTAACCGGGGCAGTATTTGTAGATCTGACCAAGGCCTTTGACACAGTCCACTGTCTGCTGATCCAACAACTCCAGCATTTAGGACTCTCTCCTGACACTGTCTCATGGTTCAACAGCGATCTGCAAAATAGATTTCAACAAGTCAAAATTGCTGGGACTCTCTCGGACCTCAGACCGGTCCAATCTGGAGTTCCTCAGGGATTCATCCTGGGTCTGTAACTCTTCAGCCTTTTCCTTAACACGCTCCCGAAATCTTGCACTGAACAGATTATCCTCTATGCTGATGATGCTGTTATCGTCTCTTCCCACAAGGACCATGTGCTCCTGCAGACCAATCTTCAGCAAGGCTTTGCTGCAGTGGAAAACTGGTCATTCATCATAAGCTTGTCAGGCTTTGCTGCAGTGGAAAACTGGTCATTCATCATAAGCTTGTCCTCAGTCACAAAAACGACAAAGTAGTGCTCTTTAACAGCTCTCAAACAGGCATAGATCTCACCCCTTAGCTATCTCTACCAGCAATGGCAACACCCTTGAGCAAGTGCAGTCATTCAAATACCTGGGGTTATCCTAGGACTCAAATCTTTCCTATGGGGCACACATAGACAATGTTGCCAAATCAGCAAATATGCGCCTAGGCCTACTTCACCGACATAGACAACACCTTACTGCAGAAGCACTGAAAATTGCTATCCAAAGCTCGGTGGTCTCCATCATTGATTATGGTCTCATAATCTATGGCTCTACCTCTGCCACTGCCCTGAGATGAATTTCAACATCACTTAAGGCCTGCAGGCTTATCTCTGGTGCTCATTGTCTCACTCATACATGTGACCTGTATGCCTGATTTGGCTGGCTTCAACTTTCAAATCGCATAAAACATCAAACCTGCATTAGGGCAAAGAATGTAACCATGGGCCTCACTCCGCCGGGAGTCCAAGCACTGCTTAGTTCTAGACTAAAGCCACGTAACACCAGGGGCTCTGAATACCAGCTCCTTCAGGTTCCCCACCGTCGCACCTCTCAGGGCCAAAGATCCTTTGCCTTCAGAGCGCCTAGCTGGTTAAATGTGCTCAGTCCTGACATCTCCTCCACTACCACCCTTGGCTCATTCAAACATAAACTCCACCTCCACCTTACTAACTCTAGCTCCTGTGAATGCTACCTATAATCTCCTCGGCCCTCTCATTTTTGCTCCCTCCAACTATCACCTACCACATCTCCACCCCCTCCTTTTCCTCTATGTTACTTTTTTATTTCTTCTTTCTTTTCACCACTTCTGACTCTCCCCCTCACCCCCCATCTCTTCTGAGCCCTCAATGATCTTTCCCTTTTTGTTGACTAGTTTCAGCCTGCTCCCAGTTGATGACCATGCCCTTTGGCTGCAATTCCTGTCCTCTCCAACTTTGTTCCTCATGTTTATCTTCATCTTCCACCCTCCTTCCTACTTATCCCTCTGTTACTCCGTGTTCCCATGTATACATTCTACTTATTCTAGCTATTGTATTGATCTACCATTGTAACCTAATATGCCAACCTATTTATTGTTTTGTTCCTATTTCTGTAACTTGTATTGTATTTGTTATCTGATGCAGAACCTTTGTAAAAGAGCCTGGCTCAAAGGTACTTGTAATCCGAGTTGTAATAAAAAAAAAAAAAAAAAAATTGGGCCTATTTTCTCTTGAAGAAAGACAGGTGAGGAGAGATATGTTGGACATGTTTAAAATTATGCATGAAAAGGAATTAAGTGTATTTTTAAACATTGCCATTCAAAATAAGGATATAAACCTACACTTCCATAATAAACAGATTTATCTAGATAAAAATCCAAAGAACAATAGAAAAGTGTTTTTTCAGTGCGTGGGAATGATAAGGAATAATCTACCAAGAGAAATTATAGAAGAAAGTGATCTGCTTACTTTAAAAGCTATATGAGATAGTTTTTTTTAGCTAAAAGAGGAACAGTATGGACCCACTAGTTGAGAAACACACAATGTCCCAGATATTCAGACTGCACCAGGCAGTGGCACAAGCCTGGGTGCAGCACAACTGTGATGCGTTCTGGCTGGGTCCAGGTGATATTTAACAGGGATGTGCCATGGCGCAGCACCGTTGAATATGGCAGGGGCATCGCACATACTGCCCATGGTGCAGTAGCACTGTGCTGGCGCAAGCCACAGATAGGGAGCACGGGGATGCACCAGCACAAGTGCAGTTATGCTAGGTGCATCACCCGCAATATTCAGCAGGTGGCATGCGAATGAGGCCATAAAATATGCAAGGTGCAAATGGGGCCATTTGCATGTCATTATGGCTCCATTTGTATGCCTTGTGCAGGGCAGCCCAGTGACTTGTGCCTGGTGCCCTGCACAGCATAACATGAGCTATGGGGATCCTGAGGCATCCCCCACCCCATAGCCTCAATTGCGTGGTAGATGTATACAAAGAAATCCCTGGTAGACTAGTAGCCCCCCCAGTCCCTGATAGCCCGATAAATAATATACATGACCATCCCTGGTGGTCTAGTGGTCCCCCCTTCCACACAAGTCCCCGATTCCCCGATATATGTTACTATGACCATCCCTGGTGGTCTGAGTGGAACCCGCCCATTGCTGCGATGCATGAAATGTACATTACAACAGCCCCTGGTAGTCTAGTGGACCCCCCTTCCTCCTGAGTCCCTGATCGTGGTTCAGCACCCACACGAATATCCCTGGTGATCCAGTGGCACCCCCCAACCCCTCACCCACACAGGACCCCTTGCCCACCCCGCTACCCCTCCATCATCGGTGGGCAGCTGCATCCCACCTGCATACTGCCAGGCCGCCCAATATATGTGAATGAATCATTGACATACTTGGGACTGTCTAGTACAGTATGCCCTGCAAGCCCATTGGTCCACACAGGAGACCAATGGGCTAACAGTCCATACTGTACCTGTCATTCGGCGGCGGCAGGGTGGTATGTGGGCAGATGCAGCTGCCCATGATGGAGGGTGGGGTGGGCAAGGGATTCTGTGTGGGTGGAGGGTGGGCTGCCACTGGACCACCAGGGATGTTCATGTGGTGTTGAACCGCGATCGGTGACTCGGGAGGGAGGGGGGTCCACTAGCCTACCAGGGACTGTTGTAAGTTACATTTACTGCGATCACGGCAACTGGTGGGGGGGTTACACTAGACCACCAGGTATGGTCATGTATAATATGTATCAGGGAAACGGGGACTGGGGGGCCACTAGACTGCCAGGGATTCTGTTTTATACATATGCCACGCAATCGCAGCTATGGGAGGGGGAGGGCAGGTTCAGTGTGTGCTTGTGGATGGTGTTCTGGGTGGGCAGGTGGCCACCCAAGGCTGGGCTGCTGTGTTGCACCCTGCAATACTGTAGCCAGCCTTTGGGTGGCCAGGAGTTGTGCCTACTCTGCAAGGGCTCAACTTTGAGACCCCTATGTGGCGCACTGTAGGGTTGCGCCAGCATATGTGCCACACATCCCGGGCTGAATATCGGGATGTGCCGCATGTGCATGGGCACACCCCCTGCATCTGCACTGTATACAACTACATCGTGCCCCAGCACATCAGGAGTTGCGCTGCACCAGGTAGCCTTTTCAATATCCCACCAGGGAGCAATGCGGGGTTGCGCCAGGTGCAACCCCTTTGAATATCTCGGGCAAATATGGGCATTCAGCCTTCTTCTGTCTTACTTTAAGTATAGCACTAAGTATAGAGCCTGACTTCTGGAGCTCCTGGCCACTGGAATGAACCAAGCAATATATGACAGAATTAGATCTCCCACCACCACCTTCCTTTTTGCCACCCCACATTTTAGTTCTACCACTAGCTCCTTATGTCTCTTTTCTCCCTGCCCTGGAGGTCTATAGATCACCTCCACTCATAGTTTCTAGCCTGAGGATACTGAGAGCAGAACCCACAGAGATTTTGTTTCCCCATTATCTCCCCTGATATTTCCATCTTCCACTGCCTTTATGCCCTCTTTGGCATATATGACTATGCCTTCTCCTTTACCTTCTCTTCTATCCTGTCTAAACATGGTGTTGCCTCAGACTGTCAGGTTCCAACCGTTATTCTCTGTGGCTCAAGTTTCTGTGATGGCTACTACATCCGTATCAGTGTCTGCCACTGTTGCCTGGAGCTCACTAATTTTATTTCCCAGACTCCTGGCAATTAGGCAAATCCCTTTCCATCTTTCTCCTGATCCCCTCTTGCTTTTCCTAATTTCTTCTCCCTTATTCTTCCCTAGTCTCCTTAATGTTTTATTTTTCATTCTGAATGTAGGGTTTTTCAGCTCTCCTTCAATGGCCTCTTCCCCTAACCTTATTTGAACTTTACCCTGTTAACCATCTTGCTGCAACTAGTCCTCTGTACAAAGGGGGCCATCAGGGCCCTTGAGTGGGTGGTGGAGCAGGGGATGATTCCCAGGACCCAGCACCAAGAGGGGCCCAGGCCACCCAACACATTGTATGTAGTAAAGGTGCTGTGAGCTGGTAGGTGCCCCATAGTCTGAACTTTCCCCAGGGCTCCGATTCCTCCAAAGGGGCCTATGGGGACATAGATAGGTTCCCCACCTGCTCTCTCTTCTCAGTGGTTCCCTTAGCCTCTGTCTGCCCCACAGTCAGTTTAACTGTCCAAAGTAAGTGTCAAGCTTCTGTCCTAGAGCACTTGCCCCTTCGCTCATCAGGTGAGGGCCATCACCCTTGAAGAACCTTCTGTTCCAGAAGCCCCCCCAGTCCCCCACAAAGTGGTACACCTCCTCCTGGTACCATCCCTTTATCTTCCTATTAAACTCCTGTCTCTTCCTTCCTTCCTTACTCTGTCATACTCATTACCCTTATTCCACACAGGAAGGACCTTGAAAAAGACCAGGAAAGCTGAGTGTACCTTCAGTTTGTTCCCCAGCTTCTTAAAGTTCCACTTCACTGTCTCAACAGGCTGGTTCACCAGACTGTTGTTAGCCAAGTGTACCTGCACCCCCAGATCCCCCTCCACCATCTCCACTATTCTCCCTATCCTATCTGTATTCCTGATGGCTGATGTACCAGAAAGGCATTTGACCATTTCATTCCCCTTTCCTCCCCCACCCACTAATCTCTCTAATCTCTTAATCAATGAGTCCCCGATCCACAAGACTTTCCTTGCTGACTTTCTTCTGCTCACTCCGTCGGGTGCCACCAAGTTGTCCTGTTCATTTCCTCCAACAGACTTATAGTCTCCCCCACTAGAGGCAGGTACCTGGGCCTCCTCCAGGGGTACAAAGCATTTTGCTGTCTGAATGGTGTGAGACTGGTCGGACCCCTAGTGGCTGTCCCGACACTCTTCCCCACAACCCTCCAACCCCCTGGGCCAGTGGGCTTCTGGGGAAGTGGAGGTGGGCCAGTGCCGCAGCTGAGATATCTTGTCTCTTGCTGCTATTAGCTGAACATGAAGCTCTGCAAAGGTCCTTTAGATGGGGCAGTGCCTCCTTCTCCAGAGCATAACCCTGGAGAAGAGTGCCCCACAGTCCCCACAAATGACTACCTCCTCACTGTACCTCATCTCCATACTGATCCTATGATAAAAAAGGCCTACCTTGTATATGGAGTTCTGTTATATTTGGAGTACTTTCTACATCTCTCTCACTTAATCTCTTAGTCCTTGGTTAATTACAATTATATATTTGTATTTGTATAATAAATTTGTATAATAAATACAAAAATATATACATTTCTATTTCACTTTTATCATTCAAATGTAACAGCAAATCTCCAAGAGTCTAGAGCTGGGTATCATTGCCCATGTTATTCTCTCTCTTTCTCTCTCTCTCTCTCTCTGGGCTATGAGAGGGAGGCAGTTGTGTAATATGTGGAGCCACTTACTCTCCCCAAAGCTGGAGGTGTACGACATGGACAGTCATAACTGCCTCTACCTCAAGATGCATAATGGCTGAATTGTCAGCATTGTATGCTCTAACACTTAATATTAAGGCACTGGATAGCTCACAACAATATTTAATGATTTCTAGATTATTTAACTTTCTCCCATTATTGGTTTACAAAATATTTTAGAAAATGCAGCACTAATGTCACCTTGTCTTTTATAAAACATCTGACTGTCCCCAGCAGTCCTCACAATTAATGTTTTGTGATATTTTGTCTGTTGCAATAGAAGGCACTGTGTTATTAAAAGAGTCACATAACACCAGTTGGGAAAAGCAAAATGTTTTTATATAGACATCTACGACAGGCTATCCAGATGTGTTGTAAACCCCAGAAAGATAATTGAAAATATAAACAAATGCATTCTCTAATAAATTGTAATTACTGAAACATTTGTTTATGAAAGCACATTTTGAAGTGACTACCTGTTCTTTAAATATGACAAACTAAAGTTTCTGGATCAAGACATGAAGGAGAGATGAGGAACTTTGCTTTAGATTAAAGACACATCTTTATATACTTTGGCCCAGATATTCAAAAGGGTTGCGCATGCCACTGATGCTCCCCGGCGCAATATTCAAATGGGAATTGTGCCTTGCACAAATCTCGATGCGCCAGAGCGCATCAGTAATGTATGCAGTGCAGGTAGGGGGGGCATGCCCATGCATACTCTGCACATCCTGATATTCAGCCCAGGATTTAGTGAGTCCATGCATGTGCAACCCGTACTTGTGCCACACAAAGTTGATCCCCCCAAAAAAAGGAACAACGGCTGGCCACCCAAAGGTGAGCTGCCATATTGCAGGGCGCAACACGGAAGCTGCCACCTGTGGTTGGCCACCCGAGCTCTGACTGCACCTCCATGGCGACTCCCCTCATGCCCAATCGCAGGCATCTGTTCAATAAATCATGTCCAATATCCCTGGTGGTCCAGTGGACCGCTGTCAGCCCAATCGCAGGCTTTTGAAATAAAAAAAGAATTACGTCCAATATCCCTGGTGGTCTAGCAGTACCCCCTTCCCCAACCGCCCACTGAGCCCCACCGCCCAGCTCCCCCCCAGTCAGCGGCGGGCAACAGCACCCCACCTGCCTGCCGCCCCGCTGCCTGCCGAATGACACCGAAGGTAGGGCTATACGCCCATTGGTCCACAGTGTGAGCCAATGGGCATGCAGCCCATACCGTATTACACATTCCAGATATGTGAATGGATCCATTCACATATCTGGAATGCATAGTATAATACAGGCTGCCGCCCGATTGGCTCATGCTGTCGGACCAATCGCATACAACCCTACCTCGGTGTCATTCAGCGGGCGGGCGGCAGGAGGCGGTGCTGCCGCCCGCCTCTCATGGGGGCGGGCGGTGGGGCTCAGTGGGTGGGTGGGGAGGGGGTACTGCTAGACCACCAGGGATATTGGACGTAATTTTTTTAGTAAAAATGCCCATGATTGGGCTGACAGCGGTCCACTGGACCACTAGGGATATAGAATATCATTTTATTTATACTTAAGCCTGTAATCTGGCTGACAGTGGTGCATTGGACCACCAGGGATATAGAAAATCATATTATTTATACTTAAGCCCGCAATCGGGCTGTGGGGCACATTGTCAGGCTGGGCAGGGGGCGTTGGTCCCCAATGGCTGCTGCCTGGCAAGGCGCCAGGTGCAAGTCACCGGGGATCGGTGCACCTGCATACAAATGGGGCCATAATGACAGGCAAATGGCCCCATTTGCACCTTGCATACAATATGGCCCTATTTGCATGTGCACTTTTGAATATAGCGGTTTCTGTGCATAGCGCAATGAAACTTGTGCTAGTGCATCCCCCTACTCCACTCTGGCCACTTGTGCTGGCACAGTGCCACTGCACCATGCACACTGTGGGTGGCCAGGATGCGATATTCAACTATGCTGAGCCATGGCGCAGCTCCGTTGAATATCGCCCAGTCAACACCCCTGCGCAGCCAAGTTGCGCTGCGTCCAAGCTTGCACCACAGCCTGGCACAGTTTGAATATCTGGGCCATTGTGTAAATGAGTTTTAAATGAACTGGTAAAAAATCTCCAAGAATTGTATTTATTTGAAATACTTTGACTAGGAACGGCACACTGAGCGGTGAAAGCTCATTTCCAGGAGCATCCTAGAGGATGAATTACACAGATCTGTTTTATTAGTAAGGTAATGTGGGCCAAGACACCATAGAAAATCCTCTATCCCTACAGTAAGTGCCATAGGATCTTTAACTTCCACCTGGACAGCTGCCATAGATGGGCAGAAGGGACCTCAGTTTAACATCTCATTCAAAGAAGGGTATCTTAAGTAGTGCAGCAACCCTTAGTGCTGTACAAGAGTGTGTTTTTATAAAATAGTTTTGATCAAATAAGCAATCTTATTGGTCAAAACTGGTCACATGACAATGCATTAATTTTACATTACTACACAGTTCAGATCTTATTTTTTTATTATTTTATAACTTTTAAAACCATTTTATAAGTGTAATAACTCATTCCAGGGTGTGCAGTAATGTCATAAATAAGCACACTTCCCATGTGGTTGAAGGTACTGGCTATATCTTGTGTTTCAGACCTTACCTGAGGCATGTGATAATTTTGCATTATTACAACCCTATGTGTTACTGGTTATGTATTGAGTATTAGTCCAAGTTCCTGGTGTGGGACTAGAATCCGTGACTTTTTGATCATCCAGCCACTGAGGTGAGTTTGCAACATACTGGCCACTAATGATGCAAACGAAAGTCACGTGGTTCCAAATTAAACAGAATGTTCTGTTTCCTGGAGTTTCCTGGGAGGTAGATTATATAGCAGCTTAAATTAAGACAATCAGTAAGAGAAAATCATCATTTTGTTATAGTTGGTCAATAACTTCTTTGCACTCATACCAGAAGTACTGTAATTCTATTGTCTCCCATTGCTGCATAAGGAAAACCAAAACAGCTGCCAGAAATTGACATTTAGATGATATGCTTTTCTATTGACTGCCAATCAAAAGTCTCATGACACATTCCCATTGTTCAAAAATTGTCCTTTTGCAGCTCTGAGTGCTTATGTGTGCTTATAAATGGGACAAGAAAAGAGCCCCTAACAGTCCGGGCATGCACAACCACTTTCTCAAAGCATCCTCCAAAGATTTCCCACTTTCCTTTTTCTGTTGGTAGCTGATTAAAGTGGACTGAAACCTGGTTCCCTTTTTCAATCTTGACCTGAAAGTCAGAGTTGAGTAGTTTAACAGGTAAATTTTACATGTACTTAACAGAAGGGCAATGTGTGAGATCTAGACATATGAGAACACTAAACTGAGTTCTGTTTGGGACTGTGGACCATGCAACAAAAGTTGTTCTTATAATAACAATGATCGTAATTGTACCTTAAAGCAGTTACATAATGAGATGGAAGTAAAGTGGTTTACAGCACTGTTTTTAAATCGTACATAGCTTGTCTCATTTTGAGCGGTAGTGGTAGCTTTTTCCATAACCATGGTCCCATAAGAAAATTCATCCACTGATTTTTGTTTTAGACCTGGGGATTGTGAATATACTGGTGATTGCGGAGTGCAGATTGTAGGTGGCATTTTGTGTCTGAAGGAGGCTTTACAATTTCTTAGGCCCTTTGTATTAAGTTGAACAGTTGATTGTACTACAGGTAGGCCCATCTGTCTTGGGGTGGCAGGATGCCAATTTGGGGGTAAAGTATACAATGATAAGTAAGTCTGGGTGTGTTTAGAACAATTCTGCAAATACTATTATATACAGTGCACAACTTATTCAGTTCATGATTGGAGAGGCCCCTGTAGATGGCAGTTCTGTGTTTGAGGAGTAGGAATAAAGTATGGGTAGCAGCAGCTTTCCTTGCCTTAGTTGTTAGGCAGCTTTTTACTCTATAAGGAGCACCTAGTGATTTGTTTACTGCATTGATTGCTTTTGTTATGTGATCACTGAAGGTCTGGTGTGGGTCAAACAGGAGTCTTATGTATTTGCATACCGTTGCATTTTTCAGGATTGCCCCATCTAGGCAGCAGACACTCAGAGTTTCTTTCCACTTGGCTACCTTGTGCCTTGAAGAAAAGCATTGTTTGCATTTTATATTTAGTTTTTAGTACAGTAGTAACTTTTAAAGATCACTATCTCTTCATTACTCTAAGTTTTACTTTTATATTTGCTTGCCAAAGGCAGGCACACATATTGCGATCAGTCTGAGCTCTGAGAGTACTTTTATGTCATAGCCATCCTCCACCTATTACAACTTCAGAGTACCTAATCTCCACCTCTGCTTACTCTGCCTTTCTGCTGCTTTTGGCTTTGAAGTAGTTGGCCAATCAGATTCATACTGAGGTTCATACTGAGGCAGATAAGGAGTGAGAGGGCAATGCCCATATGAGCTCCTGTCCTTTAATCCTGAAAATATCTAAGGATGGCGCCAGAGTGGATATGCCTATCCAGTTTTCTTTTAAATTCTGCCTTGGTTTTACTTATGATTATTTCTTCAGGCAAGAAATTCCAGGGATTTACCACCCGAGATGTATAAAAGTATTTTCTTTGATTATGTTTGAATCTGCTCCCTCTTATCTGCAATGTGTGACCCCTGGTGTCTCTATCTCCTTGCTTGAAATGGATTCTTAATTCGGATAGGAGCAGGGGGTCCTGCATATACCTAAGTAATAGGTCTGATTGCATTTGTCTGGTTTCTTAGGACATTGAATCAAGTTGTAGTAGCCTTTCCTGGTATTCTCTATCCTTCATTTTATTTATTTATTTACTTACTGAATTTTGTAGATTGGATAAGCCCACTGGGCCTCTTGGATTTCCTTTTTCAGGGGCGACCTGGGATTAGTTACAAAGAATATCATGCAGTATGACAAAACAGGCTTCCTCTGGACCTTTTCCAGCTTATCTCTTTCACTTTTTTTGAACAGGAAGCATAATTGAGAAGCATAGTCTACATGAGGGTGCACATATGCTCTATAGAGCAGAATTAATACTTTTTAATCTCTTGTGACAATGTTCTTTTTTTTTTTTATTTAGTATACTTTTTGTTGCCTTGGATCGCCGGTAATTTCAGCCCTTAGTCACGGCCACTCTTGTCCCCCACCTCCAGCAATCACCAGGTTCCTCCGCTGTCACCTCTGGCTTACCCCCCACAGGACGGGGTTGCGGAGCTGCTTCCCCACCAGCCCTGCACTACAATTATCTGGTTGGGGGGAACACTGGCACTGGAGGCTAATTGGGACTTAGAGGGAAGGGCACCATGGAGGCAATCCTACAGCATTTTTTTCTCCCCTGTAAGCAGGGCAGGGACATTCAATGACATCTAGTGTCTGCCCTGCCCTGAAGACTCGCTGACATTGGTGCATTGTGGAAAATCCAGCCTCCACTGGGAGCCGCTTGTACACCTGATGTACTACCCCCCTCCCTTCCGGAGAAGGAGAGCAGTCCTGTGGATGCTCAATCCTTCTCCCTCTGGCTGGCCCTCTGACAACCTAAGTCCATTCCCAAACCCAGGTCGCCAGCGTCGCAAGTGGAATTCCATCCGCTGCGCATTGTGACAATGTTCTTTGTGGCCCATATTATATTGTTAGACTTCGTAGTAGCTTTGTTTGTCTGGTCCACCGTACTCATGGTATTAGCTACCAGGATCCCCAGGTCTCTTTCAGATGTTGACTTACACAATGGATCCCCGCATAGGGTATAATTCTTTATACGCTTGTCCCTACCTGTATGCTTCACTCTGCATTTTTCCGTATTAAATTTAATTTCCCATTTTTCAACCCAACTAGAAATGGTATTCAGATCTTGCTGCAAATATTCTGAATCAATTGAATTTTTGCATGGGCCATCAATTTTAGTATCATTGACATAAATTGTCACCCAGCAATTTAAATTTGTTGTTAAGTTGGCAATAAATATTTGAAATAAAAATATGGCCCAGCACAGATCCTTGTGGTCCCCACTTGCCACCTCCCCAACCTCAGATATATGTCCATTAACAGGTACTCTCTGAGGCCTATTGAACAACTATTCTGTGATCCAGTTTACAAGAGTTGTGTCGATCTTCAAGGATTCAAGTTTTATTGCATGAAGGCTTAAAATGCAGGCTGGAAAGAGATTTTCTTGTGCAGCTTGTAGTTCCTACTAACACCATTTCTTGTGCTGTTTGTTCCACTTATCTAATGATGTACAGTGCTTTGTTTCTATGCCTTTTGGGAATAGCAGCGATGTTGCAAACAGCCACAGCTGTCTATGATCACCATATCAGCTATGCCACTTAACAGCATTTGTTCTATCTCCACTTCCCATATCAGTAGCAGCAGTTCTTGTGACATTGTATGATATTGCTGCACCATGACATTTGTTCTCCTCTCTCATCTGTCACCCTTGGCAGAGCAGGGAGATCACACTGTTGCTTTTTTGCCATGCTCTGAGGAATGGAGAACAGCAGTTCAAAGCCCATTCCCCAAGCAACTGCCTGACATCAGAAACAAATGGCTGTGGTATCAGGGGGAAAGGGCAACTAAGTACTCAGTCAGCAAACACCCCCCACACACTCCAACACCATAGTGCCCAACTGTCTATTCTGGCAAACAACACCCCCACCACTGTCTCCAACACTGGGTTGCCCAATCTCTGGTGCTGGCAAACAACCCCTTGCCACATTCCAGCACCAGGGTACCCAACCCCCGGTGTCAACAAACAACACACACTCACACCACAGTCCTTAACATTGGTGCACCAAACAACACCCCTACCACACTATAACATGGGCGTTGCCCAACCCCTGGTGACAGCAAACAACATATCCACAGTGAATGACACCAGGGTGCCTACTCCCAGTGCTGCCACACAACATACCTACACTGGGGTACTCAATCTCCAGTGACCCTGAAAAAAGAAAACTGTCCATCATTGTTTCCCTTTTTTCATACCTGAAAAAAATGAAAAAAATCCTGGGATGTCTTCATTCCACCCTCCCCACTAACTATCTCGGAGCACCCTCCAATCCACACCCTCAAATCCCTCACTTACTTCACTAGAACTCCTCAAAGTAATCCTCTTGGTGACGTCAATGATGCACTCTCCCATGCACTCAACCACAAACTGACTGAAAACAAGATAAGTCTGGTTAATGGCTTTTTCATACATTTTGAACTTTTACTCATAATTTCATTTTTTAACATTTTGGCACCACATTTTCAACATAGCCTGTTTTTACCCCAGCTCAAGAACAAGACGAGTGTAATTTTTCAAATCCCTCTCAAAACATGTTTTTATAATCGTGCCATAAGATTATGTTTTGGGCAGGATTTCATAAATGACACCTATTATGTTCATAAGCCGGGGAAATAACAAAACAATGTTGAAAATTTGGGGCCCAGATCTCAAAAAACAACAGTGTTGTGAAGAAAAGTTGAAATTTTTTGATGTTTATTCATAATATTGCAATTTTGTTACATGTTGAACTCACGTTTTCAACATAGCCTTTTTTATATCTGACCTCATGAACATGTCAGGAGCAATTTTCAATTTCACTTCAGTGATGCCAACAATGTACTCCCTACTGCACCCTTCAGCGGCCAGACTGACAACAAGATAAGTCAGATTAATGTTTTTTTTAATGCATTTTGAACATTTACTCATTAACTTCATTGCCTTTTTTTTATCTTCTTTTTGTGGCGTGCTCCCCTAGCCCCGTGAATGGGCTCTCCTGTCTCCCGGTGACCTGCCCCCTCATATTCAGTGAAGCCCCCCCCCGAATAGGGCTGTCATAGGTGGAACTGTCATGGCCAGAGGGGACAGTCACCAGGAGCAGCTCATACGTGGGAACCCAGTGCATGCAGTGACGCAAGCCAAGGAGGAACCCGCACGCTTCTGTGCATGCTCCCCTCAATGCATCTGCACTCAGCTCCCCCCATGCTCTTACATGATGCCCTGCTCACCAGACTCCAACAGGGAGCAACCGGGTGCCAGTGCTGCACGTCCCCCCTTCCCAGAGAAGGACGGCAGTCCTTTGGATGCCAAATCCTTTCCCTTCCCTGCCTACCCCTTGCGGCCCATGCCTGTTCCCTAATGTGGGTTGCCGGCATGGCACGAGGTGTAGCATCCAGCGCCTCAACCCTCAGCACCACAGGGCCAGCCTAACTTCATTGCTTTTTAGTATTTGGGCCTACATTTTCAACATAGCCTTTTGTTATATTTGCTTGCATGCATGTGCAAAAAACATAGTGCCACCACATGAATTTTCATAGGTATGCCACCTCCCCTTCCAATGCCCTGCTCCTTTTTGCAGGCACAGCCTCACTGCAGCAATACATGTCCGAGAAGTCTATGACAGCAGTTCAGATGCAGTGGCATACAGTTCAAAGCAAAAGACCACTACAATCAGCAGTGGTAATGTGTGAGCAATTTGCACTTTCACCGTCGATGGCAATTACATACTGCCATCGGGTATGTGCAAAGTGCCTGGGCTAATGCCGTTCTGCATCTGAACAGCTGTCATAGACAGCTTTGTTTTTCTCTTGGTTTTCCCTCCAACAAACACCCAAGTAGCACACTGGGAGCCCACCCCAGCATGCTCATGCACTTCCTCCCCACCCTCACACATTGTATGGCTGACGGGGGTGCCCAATCCCCCATCGGCTCCACTGCCCCCCCAAACAGACTTTCAGGTGCCACACTGGGAGCCCACCCCAGACTGGCAAAAGTCCATATGGCTGATGGGAGTGCCCAATCCCCCATCGGCTCCACTGTACCCCCCAAACAGACTTCCAAGTGCCACACTGGAAGCCCACCCCAGTATGACAAAAGTCTGTATGGCTGACGAGGGTGCCCAATCCCCCATCAGCTCCACTGCCTCCCAAACAAACTTCCAGCTGCCACGCTGGGAGCCCACCCCAGCATGACAAAATTCCCATGTCGTCTTTGTAAAAATAAAAAAAAATTAAAAAAACACCTGTAAGAAAAAACGGTCCCTCATTGACTCTCTTGCCCCTCCCCCAATCTGCACCCACCCTCTGTGCACACCACCTCCCCACACCCCCGCCTCACCCCATACTTACCTCTGGAGGCTGGTGCGATGATCTTTGGTGCACCGGGAACACGTCTGCACTCTTCAAAGCTGACCGCGAACTGAAGAAATGCCGGTAATCTGTATAATGGCATAAATATTTTTTTTTTCAACTTTGTTGCATATCTTGGCCATTTTGGGGAATTTGTTCACCAAATTTTCAACATGGGGTTCTTGGGACGCCACATCATGAACACAGTCACTGTCATTTTTATTCAGTCCGAAGGTGATTTCGCAGTCTGCATGGAGCCACCTTTAAAGGACGATGTAATGACTGTGTCTGAGTTCATGAGGTAGGCCCCCCAAAACCCTATGTTGAAACTGGTGAAAAAATTCCCAAAAATGACCATTTCATGAGTGTGCATTGTGCAGTTCCTATGCATGCTCGTAACTTTGAGCATTTTTAATATTTTCACTCCAGATTTTCAACATTGCCATTTTACCACACCTCCTTATGAACAGTACAGCTGTCATTTTTCATATCCCACCCCAAATGTGTTTTTGCACATGTAGTGCACAGTGGCGTGGTTGGTGTGTGAAATCAATGTTTAGGACACATTAAGAAAATCACAGTGGCACTGTTCATGAGCAGAGGTGTTAAAATGGCTATGTTGAAAATTTGGTGACAAACGTCCATAAAATGACTGTGTTACGAACATGCATTGCGCAATTTCCATGCACCATCATAAGTTCACAAATTTGTAATATTTTCAGTCCAGATTTTCAACATTGACATTTTTCCACATCTCCTTATGAACAGCACAGCTGTCATTTTTCACACCCTGGCTAAAATGTGTTTTCATACTTCTGGCACAGAATAGCGCAGTCACTGTGGGAAATTAGTGTTCGGGACAGATTAAGAAAATCACAGTGACACTGTTCATGAGCGGAGGTCCCAAAATGCCTATGTTGAAAATCTGCTGTAAAAAATTCCCAAACTATTTACATTATGGGTGTACATTGCGCAGTTTCTATGCATGCTTGTGACTTCACTAGTTTTTTATATTTTCACTCTAGATTTTCAACAATGCCATTTTTTACACCTCCTCATGAACAGTACATCTGTCACTTTTCACATCCTGTTCGAAATGTGTTTTTGCACCTGTGGAGCCAACTGGCGCAGTCACTGTGCAGAATCACCTTTTGCCTAACAAACTGATAGTGTCACTGTTCGTGCGGTGGGGTCACAAAAAACCCATGTGGAAAACTTGGAGTAAAAGTACCAAGAAACGCCCAGGGCATTAGGGTTTTTGACCATAACACCCTACCCTGTAGGGACTGACAAGCATCAGGGGTGTGACTTGGGACTGTCAACAGTAATGCTCATGCCATTCCACCCCCACCCAAACTCCCACCCCAACCCTGCAGCCAGTGACAGGCATCGAGGTGTGCCTTGGACCCTGTGCCCCCAGAGTTCACCCCATTCTCCTATACTGCACCCATTTCAGCATATTTCCTTATGGAATGAGGTGAATGTAAAGCCCAAACACCCCAAGGCACACCTCGACACTTGTCAGTGTCTGAACATAGAAACATAGACTTTGACGGCAGATAAGGACCGCTTGGCCCACCTAGTCTGCCCATTTCCCTACCTAGAGGATAAGCGGCAGATCCTATTTAACCAACAGCCTATTTCTTCCTACCCCCCACAAAAATTGCCTTATGTCTGTCCCATGCATTCTTGAATTCTCCCACAGTTTTAGACCCCACAACCTCCTCAGGAAGGTTGTTCCATGCGTCCACCACCATCTCTGTGAAAAAATACTTCCTCACATTGCCCTTGAGCCGTCCCCCCTCTATCTTCAAATTGTGTCCCCTTGTTCTTGCACATCTCTTTTTCTGAAAGATGCTACCCTCTTGGACTTTGTTGATTCCACTGAGGTACGTAAATGTTTCTATCGTGTCCCCTCTCTCCTTCCTTTCCTCAAGGGTATACATATTAAGCTCCTTTAGTCTCTCCACGTATGGCTTCACTTGCAGACCCTGCATCATTTTAGTTGCCCTCCTCTGAACTGCCTCCATCCTGTCTATGTCCTTGTGGAGATGGGGTCTTCAGAACTGGATGCATTACTCCAGATGGCGTCTCACCAAGTGTCTGTACAGGGGGGATAACAACTTCCTGTTTTCTGCTGGTGATACCTCTCCCTATACATCCCAGTATTCCCCCAGCCCTCCCTACCACCTTCTGACATTGCTTGCTAACCTTAAGGTCATCTGATATGATTACCCTCAGGTCCATATTCATTTTTGTTGTTGTTACTACCTCCCCCCATTGTGTAATCTTCCCCTGGGTTTTTGTTTCCCATTTGCATTACTTCGCACTTCTTTGCATTGAATCCAAGCTGCCATACTTCTGACCATTCCTCCAACCTTGCCAAGTCCCTTCTCATCCTTTCCATGCCTCCTTGTGTATCAACCCTGTTGCAGATCTTTGTGTCATCTGCAAAGAGGCATACTTTTCCTTCTAGTCCCTCTGCAATGTCACTTATAAAGACATTAAAAAGGACTGGACCCAGTACTGAACCCTGCGGTACCCCCACTAGTAACCCCTCTTTCTTCAGAGTGGACTCCATTTACAATTACCTTCTGTGTCCTGTTGTTCAGCCAATGTTTTACCCAGGCTACCACCCTGGAGCCCACTCACAGGATGGTTAATTTGACTGCTAATCTTTTGTGTGGGACTGTGTCAAATGCCTTGCTAAAGTCTAGGTAGGCCATGTCCACAGCCCTTCCCTGGTCTACTACTTTGGTCACCCCATCAAAGAAATCAATTAGATTCATCTGACATGACCTTCCCACTGTAAACCCATGCTGCCTTGGGTCCTGTGCCCCACTGGCCTCTAGGTACTCAACAATTCTTTCCTTCAGAAGTGATTTCATCACTTTCCCTACCACAGAGGTCAAACTGACAGGTCTGTAGTTTCCTGCCTCTGTCTTGGTCCCACTTTTGTGAAGGGGAATCACATCCGCCTTCTTCAAGTCCTCAGGTACCACACCATCCTCCCATGATTTGTTAAAAAGGGTAGTCAGTGGTGTCACTAGTTCTCTGTTCAATTCTTTTAGAATTCTGGGGTGAATTCCATCTGGCCCCATTGCTTTGTCCACCTTCAGTTTTAGGAGTTCTTTCAGAACCCTATCTTCTGTGAAAGGACTGGGATTGACACCCCTCTCCAGAGTGCTTCTGTTAATTGGATTAGGTACCTCCCCCACTTCCTCATTTGTGAATACTAAACAGAAGTATTCATTCAGTATCCTTGCTTTTTCACTGTCACTCTCTGCCCATCCACTATCCATTCTATTCAGCCTCACTATCCCTCCCTTTGTCTTTCTACACTTCCTGATATACCTATAAAAGGTTTTGTCCCCCTTCTTAATCGAGTTAGCTATCTTTTCCTCAGTTTGTGCCTTTGCTATTCTGACTACCCTCCCTGCTTCCTTCTGTCTTAACTGGTACAATTCTCTGTCCTGCTCCTTCTGTGTTTTCTTATACTTCCTAAATGCTATCTTTTTCTTCATGACCTTTACCGCCACCTCTTTTGAGAACCATAGTGGCTTTTTCTTTTATTTTGATTTGTTTATTTGCTTTACACAAAGGCTTGTTGCCTCTGTGATGGAAGTTTTGATATTTCCCCATTGTTGCGCCACCCCTCCTTCTAGCCTGTTTGCTAGTGCTTTTCTAAGGCACTCTCCCATATTGCCAAAGTCAGCCCTCCTGAAGTCCAGAACCCTCACTTTTGTATGGCTTGACTCTGTAGCTGAGTTTATTGTGAACTACACTGTTTGGTGGTCACTTGTTCCCAAATGGCTACCCACTTCTAGATCTGAGATCCTCTCACTGTCCCCATTTGAGGTATGAGGTCTAAGATTGCTCCCTCATGTGTAGGTTCCAAAACTAGCTGTCTGAGGCATGTCACCTGAAGGCATCAAGAATGGCCCTGCTTTTGGATGTGGCTGCAGCAAAGGTGCTCCAGTTAACATCTGGCATATTAAGGTCCCCCATCAACAGTATCCCCCCTTTCTCTGCCATCCTAAGTATGCCTTCTATCATATCCTTGTCCATTCCCTCCCCCTGACATGGGAGTCTATATACTACCCCTGTGTGGATTGTGGTGCCATTTCCAGTCTCTAAGGTGACCCACAGTGCCTCCTCTCCTCCCTGTTTACTCTTTTATCTCTTCCCTGACATAGAGAGCTACTCCCCCCTTCTGCTCTCCCTGTCTCTCCTGTAGGTTGTGTACCCTGGTATGTTAACATCCCAGTCATGGTTCATTGTGTACCATGTTTCTGTGACTGCTACAATATCCAGGCATCCCACTTCCATCAAGGCCACCAGTTCAGAGAGCTTGTTGCCCAGACTACGGGTGTTGGTACTCATTACACTCCATTTCTTGATGGCCTTACCCCTTTTTGCCCCATCCCTGTCCTTATTGCATTTGTCACTTTCTCCATTTACCCCTGCACTTCTCTCTATCGACATCTCTATGTTGGTGTCTACCTCACTTAGTACTCTGATATTTTTTTGGGGGGCTAGAATTTCCCTGCTCCTTTCCAGTGCCTCCCCCCTTGGCTAGTTTAAATGCTTGTCAATGAAGTATTTAAACCTATCACCTAGGATCCTGGTTCCCCTCCTGGACAGATGCAGACCATCATGCCAGTATAGGCCTGCATCCCTCCAGGTGGACCCCCAGTCCCCAATGAAGCCAAATCCCTGAGCTCTGCACCATTTTTTTAACCACTGATTGAATCCCATGGTGTGGAGCACCTAGTCTTACCCATGCCATAGACAGGCAGCACCTTTGAGAAGGTTACCTTGTGCTATTTGTCTAAGCCCCTCCCCATCTCCACAAATGCATCTTGCACTGCTCTGATCCCTTTCTTAGCCAGGTGGGTAGAAGGGTAGGGTGAAGTGAAATGTCATGACCGTCATGGGTGATGACCCAAAGGCACACCCAATGCCTGTCCATCTCTACAGAGTTTGGGTGGAGTTGGCATCACTTCAATACTTCAATGCCATTCCTATACTGCATCTGTCTAACTCCTGCACTTCCACTGCTAATGCCAGCAAGCAAACATTTGGCATTGACACATGCTTGTTACCTGAACTCCTGCATTTCCTCCAAACAAGTTTTCACAGTTGCTCTGTGAGATCACCTTTCAGTTGGAATTTAAAAACAACACCTGTCTTGGTCATAAGGTGGGGAAATAAAAATTTATTACAAATTTGATGTCAAAATCTCAAAAACATCAACATTTTAAAGAAATGTTGAAATTTTGCAATGCTTACTCATAATTTCAATATTTTTGAGATTTTGTCCCCAAATTTTCAATATAGCCTTTCCACTCACTTCACAGTCATTGCATGTGTCATTTCCAAATCCAACCAAAATAGGTTTTCATGGTCATGCCAAAAAATATGTTTTGCACAGGATTTCGTATATAACACTTGTCATGTTTATAAGCAGGGGTAATAAAAACACTATGTTGAAAATTTGGTGTCCAAATCTCAGAAAAACAAATTCTAAAGAAACATTAACATTTTTCAATGTTTACTCATAATATTGCAATTATATTACATTTTAATCCCAAATTTTCAAAACAGTCTTTTCTTTACCCTACCTATTGGACATGGCAAATTTCATTTTAAAATCCTCCTCCCAAACCTGTTTTTGTTGCCATCATTTTCAAATCCTTCTCCCAACCCTGTTTTCATGGCCTTTCCACAAAATCATGTTTCAGGTGAGATTTGATAAATGATACCTGTCATATTCATATGCTGAGGTATTAAAAATACTGGGCTCAGTTCTCAAAGCCCTAGACATGGCACAAGGTGCATGCACCACACAGAAATGGCACAAGCCACACCTTGCACCAGAAACTGATATTGGAGCTATTCTCAAAGGCAGCCTGCATCAATTGCAGGCTGCCTCCCTCAAATGGGGCTTGTGCCTCATTTGTGCCCATAAATGGGCTGTGACCTGGTGCTAGGGGGCATGTGGCAGATGCAAGCTGCCACATCCCTAGAAACAGTATTTACAGAAGTCTCCCAGAGAGAGAAATCCTATGTATCCTTAGAATAGCCAGGGCTGGTCTAAGGGTACTTAGAAAATCTCCCCTCTAGGAGAATTGACCCATAAGCGGCATTGTGCCTCTGCCCCATTCCCCCTCCCTGATAGTGTCATTATCAGCAATGTATATTCATAAGCATGCTCCTCTCCCCAAACTCCAATTGTGCTATTCGCCATACTGTAATATTAGAATCACGCCCCGATCCCCGAACCCAGATTGTGCCATTGGCCATGCTGGAATATTAGAACCATGCTCCCTTCCCCAAATCCCGATTGTGCCATTAGCTGTACTGTAAATAAATAAGCATGCCTCCTCCAAAATCCCTGATTGTGCCATTAGCCAAACTGCGATATTAGAATCATGAACCCCTCCCTGTACCCGATTGTGCCATTAGCCCAACTGTATAAAACTAAGCATGCCCCCTCCGCAATCCCCATGCCACCGGTGTCAGAAAATAACTGCAAATCCTCCTTCTGGTGATTTAGTGGCCCTCCCACCCCAGCAGGTAGTGCCCACCACCCACCACCCCCCAGTCCTGTAATAGAGCCGGCACCGGCACAACCCTCCACTCACCTCCTTGGCCGGCACTGACTAAACTGTCATTCAGTTTGCTGTACAGTATAGTGTATGCAATGCATGTACACATGACAGTACAGCAAACTAAATGACAGTTCAGTTGGTGCCAGTCGAGGAGGTGAGTGGAGGGCAGTGCTGGTGCTGGCTCTATTATGGGATGGAGTGGGCACAACCTACTGGGGTGGGGGCCACTAGATCACCAGGAGGAGGGATCTGCAGTTATTACATGACACTGGCGGCATCGGGGATTGTGGAGGATGGCATGCTTAGTTTTATACAGTTGGGCTAATGGCATAATCGAGGATTGTGGAGGGGGGGCATGCTTATTTATTTATAATAGAGCTAATGGCACAATTGGGATATGGGGAAGGGGGCCTCTAGCCCAACTTGGACTGGAGCAGCACATTGCCACCCTGCGGCTTGCGACGTACACTGCCTGTGTGCCCTCAGTTTGGTGCCCGGCCCTGGTTGCCACAAGCTGCAGAATTTAGCTGCTGGGATCCTGTCTGATAGAGAATAGGGCACAGGGTCCCTGACGCAAGGGCATCAGCACAAGCAGCTGTTTGTCCTTTTTGAGGTTTGGGCCCACTGCCTTGAAAATATGGGTTAACAATCTAAGAACACAACAACATTATGTGTGAAAATCTTCATTTCCCAGTCATGACAATTTCACTATTGAAACGTAGGTTTTTAATTTAAGTTTAACTGATATGCAATCTATGCCCAATAACTGTACAGCAAATACAAGCAAACAAACATGATTGGCATTGGCTAGTACTTGCTTAATATTATTACCTGCTGTGTTCAGAGCCCATTCCAGACCCACTATCCCAGACCCTGTCCTATTTTATCATTTTTCCCTGTGGTGTGTCTGGAGCACTTCTGACCTGCCATCCCCACTAATCCAGTTCCCTATCTGAAGAATGCAGAGTGAGGCTAAGCTTGGTCAACAGTGAAGAATGTAGAGTAGGGCTGAGCTTGGTCAGCAGTGTAGTATAAGGTAAGATGAAAATAAAAAGTGTTTGAGTGTAATGTGTGTATGGATGTGCATCTGTGTGTGCTTGTGTGTTTGCGTGTGTGTGTGTGTGTGTGTGTGTGTGTGTTTGTGTGCATAGATGTATGCAGCTATGTGTACTGTATCTGTCTGTGTGTGTCCATGCATTGATGTAGTATGTGTGTGAATCTGTGTAAGAAATAGAAAGTAGTACTGTATATGAGTGTGTGTGTGTGTATGTGTGCAGGTTTGTCTGTGTGTGGATATGTGCGTGTAATGCTGTGTGTCTGTGTTCATGTGTACTGATGTACTGTGTGTGTTTCTGAGTGTATTTGAGTGTATCTCCGAAGCATGTGTGTAGCTGTGAGTATAAAGGGAACTAAATTTGGCAATCAGACCCTGTGAAGAGTCTCCCACCTCTCTGAGCTCCTGATGATAGAGAAGATAAAGAAGAGAATGAGGGGAGTGAAGTTATCCTTCCCAGCTTCCAGATTCCCTTCCCAATCCACCTTATTCCAGTTTCTCTGTTTTTTTGTATATTTTATTATCCCCTGTATTTCCTTCTTTAGATCCCCTTATCTCCTGCCAATGCATTTGGGGCAACCCTGGCAGCACCCTTTCTCCTGCATTGAATGTTTACATGAAGGACTGTCTGTATTAGTGTATATGCAGCATGCACATTGGTGTGGTATTTGCTAGTTGGTGTGTGAGTGTGTGTGTGTGTGTGTGTGTGTGTGTGAGATATACAACTGCACCAGTGTGTAACACAGAAACATAGAAGTTGATGGCAGATAAGGACCGCAAGGCCCATCCAGTCTTCCATTTCTTTTCTACCTTATGAATGTGCCATTGGCCTTTGCTCTGTCAATGACCTGTCTATTCGTACTCATCTGTATTTCTCCCTTATGCCTATCCCATGCCTGTTTGAAGCCCTGCACTGTATTCATATCCACCACTTCCTGAAGTAGGCCGTTCCATGCATCCACCACCCTTTCTGTGAAAAAGAACTTCCTCACATTACCCCTTAATTGGCCTCCCTCTAATCTCATGCTGCATCCTCTTGTCCTGCTATTTTTCTTATATTGAAACATGTTAGACTCTTTCACCTTGTTAATGCCCTTAAGGTGTTTGAATGTTTCTATCATATCACCTCTCTCCCTCCTTTGCTCTAGGGTATACATATTGAGCTCAGTTAATCTGTCCTCATATGTTTTCTGATGTAGTCGCTGCACCATTTTGGTTGCCCTTCTCTGGACTGCCTCAGTTTGGTTAATGTCCTTGTGAAGGTGTGGCCCCCAGTACTGCATGCAGTACTCCAGATGGGGCCTAACCAGTGTCTTGTAAAGAGGAATTATTACCTCCCTCTTCTGACTTGTGATATCCCTGCTAATACACCCCAACATTCCTCTAGCCTTACCTACTGCTTTAGTGGTCTGCTAGGATGATTTTAGGTCATCGGTGATGATGACGCCCAAGTCTCTTTCTTCCCTTGTGACTGTCAGCAACTCCCCTCCTAGCCTACAGGTGGCTTCAGAGTTTCTCTTCCCTATGTGCATGATCTTGCACTAACTGCGTTAAACCCCAGTTGCCACTCTTCTGACCATTTTGCTAGTTTATCCAGATCTCTTCTCATTCTGCCCACCCCATCTGGATCATCTACTCTTTTGCAGATCATGGTGTCATCTGCAAACAGACAAACCTTACCCTTCGGTCCATCTGCAATGTCACTGATGATGATACTGAAGAGGACTGGCCCCAGGACTGAACCCTGAGGTACCCCCACTTGTGACTTGCATCTCTTCTGACTGTATACTGTTTACTACCACCTCTCTGTTTTCTGCCCGTTATCCAGTTTGCCAGCCAGCTGACCAACGTCTGACCCACCCTGAACCTACCCAGCTTATTAATCAATCTTCTATGTGGAACAGTATCGAAAGCTTTGCTGAAGTCAAGGTAGGCAACATCAACTGCTCCCCCTTGGTCCACCACTCTGGTTACCCAGTCAAAGAAATCTATGAGATTAGTTTGAGAGGACTTTCCTTTTGTAAACCCATGCTGTCTTGGATCCTGTGCTCCTATGGATTCCAGGTGTTGCACTATCCTTTCCTTAAGGAGTGTCTCCATAATCTTGCCCACTACTGAGGTAAGACTGACTGGTCTGTAGTTCCCTGCCTCCTCCCTGCTACCACTCCTGTGGAGCGGGATCACATGAGCCCTTCTCCAGTCTTTTGGGATCTCACCTGTGCTCAGAGACTCACTAAACAGTTCTGATAATGGCCCTTTATGTATTTGCATAGTTGTGTATTTGTTTATTTATTTATTTGAATTTTGGTAACTGGATGAGCCCACTGAGACAATGCGGTCCCTTTTTCAGGGGCAACCCGGGTGTAAGGTACAAGCATAAAAACATGTGCCAACAACTATACGAAGTAAGTGTGAAAAAATATCAACAGTGTGTAAACATTATAATACAAGATTGGTGAGAAAAATATGTACAGCATAAATACATGAAACAGCATATTTACATTAGTGCGTCATGACCACAGTGAATAGCGCAAATGAGTATTCCATACAAATGGTATCAAAGCAGACACCAGGATTGTACAGTAGAAGGTGAACCAACACTTGAAAATGCAAACAGCAATGGAGTACAGATGGTACATGGTTGTGACATCTGTCTCCTTTATCTCCAAATTCTGTTTCAACCTTCTCCCCTCCTACCTCTCTCATTACCTCACTCCCGCTCTCCTTGCATCCTACTCCCTTTACTCCAGGCATGCCCACTCCTTCTCCCTGCCCAAACCATCCTCAAGCATGGGCAAATCTGCTTACACCTATTGTCTCCCCTATCTCTGCAACTCTCAACCTCCTGTCCTTCACAACTCCCTCTCACATCCCTCTGTCAGGTCTCTGGTATGCCTCCTGCCTCCTCCTTCATGCTCACATGTCAACTGACTGAACTTACGCACTGCAAATCTATGCTGTAATTATTTACTCCAATGTGATTTTGCACACTGATCTCTGTTGATTCTGTAATTTTGTACTACTTACAATTTGAAATTGTAATTGTATTGTTAATGAAATTTGTTTTGTTCTTTGCACCTTCCCTCCAGTTTTCCACCAGATCACACCTGGAAATGAGCCTTGGCTCAGTATGCCTTTCCTGGTTACCAAATGTTTAAATAAATAATTGCAGTTAGTAAGCAAACAGCCAAGAACAGACTACAGAAGCAGATTCCATTGAGTAGGCTACTAGTAATTAAATGAATTCAGCAAAACAGGTACAAGGTTTAGGCTGCAGTATGTATGTGGAGAGGGACAAACAAGGCAAGAGAGGAGAGTGGGAGGGAGGAGAATGGGAGTGTATTCCATGTGGTTGGGTGCAGAAAAGGCAAAGGAGCGCTTGCCAATCATCAGGCAGGGATAAGGAATGTTCAGCAGACGGGCCAAGGAAGACCTGAGCTGATGCGGGGAGAGTTTCCATTGCAGTAAATCACTCAGAGAGGGGAAGAGAAGAGGAAGGTAAGCTTGTAGATAAAGCAAAGGGAAGAAAACTGCAATCTTTGGTCATAGTCAGGCCAGCCTAAAGACTCTAAAACCTCACAGTGGTGGCGGCGCAAGTTAGCTCCCAGAGCAAATCTACCCACCCTGTAGTAGAGAATTCTCAGGTGGAAGAGTATGGTGGTTTTGGAAGACAGCAGTAGAGGGGGCACCATATAAAAGTAAATGGAGGAGGTGGCAATCTTTTGGTAGGAAGCATGAGAGAGGAGGGGGTGAATGCGGTAGAGCAAGCCAAGTTTCTGGTTGAGTTTTTTGGTAATCTGAGTTACATGAAACTCAAAAGAGAGAGAGGGGTCAAGCAAGATACCTAAGTATTTGAAAGATTGAACCATTTCAAGTGTTACCCCTGTATTATAATGAATATGAAGTGTACCATGGGGAGCCGCTTAAGAAGAGGGGTTGAAAAAAAGCATTGATTTATTTTCTTTTGGTGTTAAGGACTAAGTAGTTCTTAAGGAACCATTTCTCGAGTGTCCGGAAGTCAGTTTCCAAATTATGATTAAGCCATTGGATATCAGAAGAAGAGTGGTATAAAATAGCATCAGTGGCATAAAGTTGCACCAAGGACCCACCACAATGCGTAGGTAATTTATTTATAAATAGAGAGAACAGAAGGGGCCCCAGGATAGATCCCTGGGGTACACCGTGAGTTATAATTTTAAATGAAGAGAGAGTCACGGATCATTTTACTCTTTGGGAGCGACTGTGTAGGTAATTTTGGAGCCAATAGAGTGACTGTTGGTCCATGTCCAGGGAATACGGTTTATGCAACATCAGGTTATGATTTACCAAATCGAAGGCCTCAGTTAGATCTACAAAAATGGCCCTGGTGTAAAGCCCTTTGTCAAGTGAACCAAGGGGTATCTATGGATACTTTGGTCAGAGCTGTGAGGGTGCTGTAATTCTTTCTAAAGCCGTGCTGAGAATTGATAAGGAGGTGATGATGTTCAAAGTATGATTGAAGTTGGTTGAAAATTAGACATTCTTGTATTTTTGCTAGGGGGCAGAGAATTGATATGAGTCTGACGTTTTCGACTGCATATATGCCACCATTGTGCAGTGGAATGACTATTGCTTCTTTTCATTTTACTGGTATGCACCCTGTAATAAGAGACTTGTTTATCAGGTCAAGAACAGGAACAACAAGGGCTGAAGCTCCTAATTTTAGAAAATGGGGCTTTAAGGGCCAAAATCTGGGAACTATCTTCCTTTAACTTTACTAATAGCTGCAACAGTTCTTTATGGGTAGCTAGTCTGAGTGAAACTCTGGATGAGAAGGAAAATATGAGTGAAGGAGGAGGGGTCAAAATCAGGAGGGGGGCAAAGTGCAAGCTGTAGAGAATGAAATCATGAAGAAGTGGCTTAAGCCATTCACAATCAATTGGGGGGTCAGGAAGAGTGGTACCTCCTGCTTGCAGGGTGCTAGGGCAGACTGGGGAGTTACCTTTGATCAATGATGTATTGACTTGCTTCCAGAACACCTTGGGGTTAGTGAGACGTTTGGTCTGCAAGGAACGATAATACCTATGCTCGGCGCTGCAGAGCTTACTCTTACAAGTTAACGTCTGTTGTAAAAACTTAGCTTTTCACAGTTCATGGAAAGGAGCACTGATAATCTGAATTTATAAAAAAGGAAATAAAAGGGACCCATCTATGAAGAGACCAATTTCATTACTTGACAATCTGGGTAAAATTTTTTCCAAGTTAATTCTTAATAGGCTCACTGAACAACTTACAAACCTCGGTGGACTCTCAGAATCTCAGGCTGGGTTCCTCTCAGGATACTGCACAACAGACAAGTGCTTCATAATTAGACATCTCTTTGAAAATTAAGTGTCAATAAGAAAACAGAAAGTGTATGCAGCTTCCATTGACTTTAGCTCAGTGTTTGTTTATTCTGTCTCCCTGAATATGCTGCGGTGTCTTATGCAGGAAAAAGGATTTACACATGAATTGATAGCCATCATTTGTGAACTTTACAATAACATATGGGCACAAGTGAGACTGGGTAGAACTGATCAGTTATCTTCCACTTTTCCAACTAATACAGGAGTTAGACAAGGTTGCGTACTGGCTCCCTTGTTATACTGTATTTATACTGACAAATGATTGAAACAACTGGAGCATTCCTGAACTGATTCCCCAAGAATTATGGGCAGATATTGTGCTGTGTTAGCATATGCTGATGATCTTGTATTACTCTCATTAACACAATCTGGTCTACAGGCCAAATTAAACATCTTGAAATGCTATGTTGATAAATATAACCTTAAGGTCAATGAACAAAAGAGTCAGACACTAACTTTTGGCACAAAAGTTACCAGAAATATCTGGAACATAGGAGACTGGATAAGGATATGATAGAAGGCATCCTTAGGATGGCAGAGAAAGGGGAGATAGTGTTGATGGGGGATCTGAATATGCTAGATGTTAACTGGAGCACCTTTGCTGCAGCCACATCCAAGAGCAGGGTCATTCTTGATGCCCTACAGGGGGCATGCCTCAGACAGCTAGTTTTGGAACCCACTCATGAGGGAGTAATCTTAGACCTCGTACTCTCAAATGGGGACAGTGAGAGAATCTCAGATCTAGAAGTGGGTAGCCATTTGGGAACAAGTGACATCCAAACAGTGTGGTTCATGATAAACTAAGCTACAGAGTCAAGCCATACAAAAGTGAGAGTACTGGACTTCAGGAGTGCCGACTTTAGCAAGATGGGAAAGTGCCTTAGAAAAGCACTAGCAAACAGGCAAGAAGGAGGGGTGGAGCAACAATGAGGAAACATCAAAACTGCCATCACAGAGGCAGCAAGCCTTTGTGTGAAGCAAATAAACAAATCAAAATAAAAGAAAAACCATTATGGTTCTCACAAGAGGTGGTGGGGAAGATCAGGGAGAAAAAGATAGCATTTAGGAAGTATAAGGAAATACAGAAGGAGCAGGACAGAGAACTGTACTAGTTACGGCAGAAGGAAGCAGGAATGGGAGTCAGAATAGCAAAGGCCCAAACTGAGGAAAAGATAAACTCATTTAAGAAGGGGGATAAAACCTTTTATAGGTATATCAGGGAGTGTAGAAAGACAAAGGGAGGGATAGTGAGGCTGAATAGAATGGATGGTGGGTGGGCAGAGAGGGACAGTGAAAAAGCAGGGCTACTGAATGAATGTTTCTGCTCAGTATTCACAAAAGAGGGGGAGGGAGAGGTGCCTAATCCAATTAACAGAAGCACTCTGGATAGGGGATCGATCCCAGTCCTTTCACAGAAGAAAGGGTTCTGAAAGAACTCCTAAAACTGAAGGTGGACAAAGCAATGGGGCCTGACAGGATTCACCCCAGAATTCTTAAAGAATTAAGGGGAGAACTAGTGACACCACTGACTACCTTTTTTAACAAATCATGGGAGGAAGATGTGGTACCTGAGGACTGGAGGAAGGTGGATGTGATTCCCCTTCACAAAAGTGGGAGCCAGACAAAGGCAGGAAACTATAGACCTGTCAGTTTGATCTCTGTGGTAGGGAAAGTGATGGAATCACTTCTGAAGGAAAGAATTGTTGAGAACCTAGAGGCCAGTGGGGCACAGGACCCAAGGCAGCATGGGTTCACATTGGGAAGGTCATGTCAGATGAATCTAATTAATTTACTTGACTGGGTGACCAGAGCAGTACACCAGGGAGGGGCTCTGGACATGGTCTACCTCGACTTTAGCAAGGAATTTGACACTGTCCCATACAAAAGATTAATAAATAAATTAACCAGCCTGGGAGTGGGTCACAGGGTGGTAGCCTGGATAAAACATTGGCTGGACAACAGAACACAGAAGGTAACTGTAATGTAATGAAGCCATTAACCAGACTTATCTTGTTTTCAGTCAGTTTTCAGTCAGTTTGTGGTTGAGTGCATGGGAGAGTGCATCATTGCGTCACCAAGAGGATTACTTTGAGGAGTTCTAGTGAAGTAAGTGAGGGATTTGAGGGTGTGGATTGGAGGTGCTCCGAGATAGTTAGTGGGGAGGTGGGGTGACCAGAAGACATCCCAGGATTTTTTTCATTTTTTTCAGGTATGAAAAAAGGGAAACAATGATGGACAGTTTTCTTTTCAGGGTCACTGGAGATTGAGTACCCCAGTGTAGGTATGTTGTGTGGCAGCACTGGGAGTAGGCACCCTGGTGTCATTCACTGTGGATATGTTGTTTGCTGTCACCAGGGTTGGGCAGCGCCCATGTTATAGTGTGGTAGGGGTGTTGTTTGGTGCACCAATGTTAAGGACTGTGGTGTGAGTGTGTGTTGTTTGTTGACACCGGGGGTTGGGTACCCTGGTGCTGGAATGTGGCAAGGGGTTGTTTGCCAGCACCAGAGATTGGGCAACCCAGTGTTGGAGACAGTGGTGGGGGTGTTGTTTGCCAGAATAGACAGTTGGGCACTATGGTGTTGGAGTGTGTGGGGGGTGTTTGCTGACTGAGTACTTAGTTGCCTTTCCCCTGATACCACAGCCATTTGTTTCTGATGTCAGGCAGTTGCTTGGGAATGGGCTTTGAACTGCTGTTCTCCATTCCTCAGAGCATGGCAAAAGCAACAGTGTGATCTCCCTGCTCTGCCAAGGGTGACAGATGAGAGAGGAGAACAAATGTCATGGTGCAGCAATATCATACAATGTCACAAGAACTGCTGCTACTGATATGGGAAGTGGAGATAGAACAAATGCTGTTAAGTGGCATAGCTGATATGGTGATCATAGACAGCTGTGGCTGTTGTGCAACATCGCTGCTATTCCCAAAAGGCATAGAAACAAAGCACTGTACATCATTAGATAAGTGGAACAAACAGCACAAGAAATGGTGTTAGTAGGAACTACAAGCTGCACAAGAAAATCTCTTTCCAGCCTGCATTTTTAAGCCTTCTGCGCAATAAAACTTGAATCCTTGAAGATCGACACAACTCTTGTAAACTGGATCACAGAATAGTTGTTCAATAGGCCTCAGAGAGTACCTGTTAATGGACATATATCTGAGGTTGGGGAGGTGGCAAGTGGGGACCACAAGGATCTGTGCTGGGCCATATTTTTATTTCAAATATTTATTGCCAACTTAACAACAAATTTAAATTGCTGGGTGACAATTTATGTCAATGATACTAAAATTGATGGCCCATGCAAAAATTCAATTGATTCAGAATATTTGCAGCAAGATCTGAATACCATTTCTAGTTGGGTTGAAAAATGGGAAATTAAATTTAATACGGAAAAATGCAGAGTGAAGCAAGTCCCTTCTCATCCTTTCCATGCCCCCTTGTGTATCAACCCTGTTGAAGATCTTTGTGTCATCTGCAAAGAGGCATACTTTTCTTTCCAGTCCCTCTGCAATGTCACTTATAAAGACGTTAAAAAAGACTGGACGCAGTACTGAACCCTGTGGTACCCCACTAGTGACCCTCCCTTTCTTCAGAGTGGACTCCATTTACAATTACCTTCTGTGTCCTGTTGTTCAGCCAATGTTTTACCCAGGCTACCACCCTGGAGCCCACTCACAGGATGGTTAATTTGACTGCTAATCTTTTGTGTGGGACTGTGTCAAATGCCTTGCTAAAGTCTAGGTAGGCCATGTCCACAGCCCTTCCCTGGTCTACTACTTTGGTCACCCCATCAAAGAAATCAATTAGATTCATCTGACATGACCTTCCCACTGTAAACCCATGCTGCCTTGGTCCTGTGCCCCACTGGCCTCTAGGTACTCAACAATTTTTTCCTTCAGAAGTGATTTCATCACTTCCCACCACAGAGGTCAAACTGACAGGTCTGTAGTTTCCTGCCTCTGTCTTGGTCCCACTTTTGTGAAGGGAATCACATCCGCCTTCTTCAAGTCCTCAGGTACCACACCATCCTCCCATGATTTGTTAAAAGGGTAGTCAGTGGTGTCACTAGTTCTCTGTTCAATTCTTTAGAATTCTGGGGTGAATTCCATCTGGCCCCATTGCTTTGTCCACCTTCAGTTTTAGGAGTTCTTTCAGAACCCTATCTTCTGTGAAAGGACTGGGATTGACACCTCTCCAGAGTGCTTCTGTTAATTGGATTAGGTACCTCCCCCACTTCCTCATTTGTGAATACTAAACAGAAGTATTCATTCAGTATCCTTGCTTTTTCACTGTCACTCTCTGCCCATCCACTATCCATTCTATTCAGCCTCACTATCCCTCCCTTTGTCTTTCTACACTCCCTGATATACCTATAAAAGGTTTTGTCCCCCTTCTTAATCGAGTTAGCTATCTTTTCCTCAGTTTGTGCCTTTGCTATTCTGACTACCCTCCCTGCTTCCTTCTGTCTTAACTGGTACAATTCTCTGTCCTGCTCCTTCTGTGTTTTCTTATACTTCCTAAATGCTATCTTTTTCTTCATGACCTTTACCACACCTCTTTTGAGAACCATAGTGGCTTTTTCTTTTATTTTGATTTGTTTATTTGTTTTACACAAGGCTTGTTGCCTCTGTGATGGAAGTTTTGATATTTCCCCATTGTTGCGCCACCCCTCCTTCTAGCCTGTTTGCTAGTGCTTTTCTAAGGCACTCTCCCATATTGCCAAAGTCAGCCCTCCTGAAGTCCAGAACCCTCACTTTTGTATGGCTTGACTCTGTAGCTGAGTTTATTGTGAACTACACTGTTTGGTGGTCACTTGTTCCCAAATGGCTACCCACTTCTAGATCTGAGATCCTCTCACTGTCCCCATTTGAGGGTATGAGGTCTAAGATTGCTCCCTCATGTGTAGGTTCCAAAACTAGCTGTCTGAGGCATGTCACCTGAAGGGCATCAAGAATGGCCCTGCTTTTGGATGTGGCTGCAGCAAAGGTGCTCCAGTTAACATCTGGCATATTAAGGTCCCCCATCAACAGTATCCCCTTTCTCTGCCATCCTAAGTATGCCTTCTATCATATCCTTGTCCATTCCCTCCCCTGACATGGGAGTCTATATACTACCCTGTGTGGATTGTGGTGCCATTTCCAGTCTCTAAGGTGACCCACAGTGCCTCCTCTCCTCCCTGTTTACTCTTTTATCTCTTCCCTGACATAGAGAGCTACTCCCCCCTTCTGCTCTCCCTGTCTCTCCTGTAGGTTGTGTACCCTGGTATGTTAACATCCCAGTCATGGTTCATTGTGTACCATGTTTCTGTGACTGCTACAATATCCAGGCATCCCACTTCCATCAAGGCCACCAGTTCAGAGAGCTTGTTGCCCAGACTACGGGTGTTGGTACTCATTACACTCCATTTCTTGATGGCCTTACCCCCTTTTTGCCCCATCCCTGTCCTTATTGCATTTGTCACTTTCTCCATTTACCCCTGCACTTCTCTCTATCGACATCTCTATGTTGGTGTCTACCTCACTTAGTACTCTGATATTTTTTTGGGGGGCTAGAATTTCCCTGCTCCTTTCCAGTGCCTCCCCCCTTGGCTAGTTTAAATGCTTGTCAATGAAGTATTTAAACCTATCACCTAGGATCCTGGTTCCCCTCCTGGACAGATGCAGACCATCATGCCAGTATAGGCCTGCATCCCTCCAGGTGGACCCCCAGTCCCCAATGAAGCCAAATCCCTGAGCTCTGCACCATTTTTTTAACCACTGATTGAATCCCATGGTGTGGAGCACCCTAGTCTTACCCATGCCATAGACAGGCAGCACCTTTGAGAAGGTTACCTTGGTGTGCTATTTGTCTAAGGCCCCTCCCCATCTCCACAAATGCATCTTGCACTGCTCTGATCCCTTTCTTAGCCAGGTGGGTAGAAGGGTAGGGTGAAGTGAAATGTCATGACCGTCATGGGTGATGACCCAAAGGCACACCCCAATGCCTGTCCATCTCTACAGAGTTTGGGTGGAGTTGGCATCACTTCAATACTTCAATGCCATTCCTATACTGCATCTGTCTAACTCCTGCACTTCCACTGCTAATGCCAGCAAGCAAACATTTGGCATTGACACATGCTTGTTACCTGAACTCCTGCATTTCCTCCAAACAAGTTTTCACAGTTGCTCTGTGAGATCACCTTTCAGTTGGAATTTAAAAAACAACACCTGTCTTGGTCATAAGGTGGGGAAATAAAAAGAATTTATTACAAATTTGATGTCAAAATCTCAAAAAACATCAACATTTTAAAGAAATGTTGAAATTTTGCAATGCTTACTCATAATTTCAATATTTTTGAGATTTTTGTCCCCAAATTTTCAATATAGCCTTTCCACTCACTTCACAGTCATTGCATGTGTCATTTTCCAAATCCAACCAAAATAGGTTTTCATGGTCATGCCAAAAAAATATGTTTTGCACAGGATTTCGTATATAACACTTGTCATGTTTATAAGCAGGGGTAATAAAAACACTATGTTGAAAATTTGGTGTCCAAATCTCAGAAAAACAAATTCTAAAGAAACATTAACATTTTTCAATGTTTACTCATAATATTGCAATTATATTACATTTTAATCCCAAATTTTCAAAACAGTCTTTTCTTTACCCTACCTATTGGACATGGCAAATTTCATTTTAAAATCCTCCTCCCAAACCTGTTTTTGTTGCCATCATTTTCAAATCCTTCTCCCAACCCTGTTTTCATGGCCTTTCCACAAAATCATGTTTCAGGTGAGATTTGATAAATGATACCTGTCATATTCATATGCTGAGGTATTAAAAATACTGGGCTCAGTTCTCAAAGCCCTAGACATGGCACAAGGTGCATGCACCACACAGAAATGGCACAAGCCACACCTTGCACCAGAAACTGATATTGAGTTGATTTCAAAGGCAGCCTGCATCACTGCAGGCTGCCTCTCAAATGGGGCTTGTGCTCATTTGTGCCCATAAATGGGCTGTGACCTGGTGCTAGGGGGCATGTGGCAGATGCAAGCTGCCACATCCCTAGAAACAGTATTTACAGAAGTCTCCCAGAGAGAGAAATCCTATGTATCCTTAGAATAGCCAGGGCTGGTCTAAGGGTACTTAGAAAATCTCCCCTCTAGGAGAATTGACCCATAAGCGGCATTGTGCCTCTGCCCCATTCCCCCTCCCTGATAGTGTCATTATCAGCAATGTATATTCATAAGCATGCTCCTCTCCCCAAACTCCAATTGTGCTATTCGCCATACTGTAATATTAGAATCACGCCCCGATCCCCGAACCCAGATTGTGCCATTGGCCATGCTGGAATATTAGAACCATGCTCCTTCCCAAATCCCGATTGTGCCATTAGCTGTACTGTAAATAAATAAGCATGCTCTCCAAAATCCTGATTGTGCCATTAGCCAAACTGCGATATTAGAATCATGAACCCCTCCCTGTACCCGATTGTGCCATTAGCCCAACTGTATAAAACTAAGCATGCCCCCTCCGAAATCCCCATGCCACCGGTGTCAGAAAATAACTGCAAATCCTCCTTCTGGTGATTTAGTGGCCCTCCCACCCCAGCAGGTAGTGCCCACCACCCACCACCCCCCAGTCCTGTAATAGAGCCGGCACCGGCACAACCTTCCACTCACCTCCTTGGCGGCACTGGATTAAACTGTCATTCAGTTTGCTGTACAGTATAGTGTATGCAATGCATGTACACATGACAGTACAGCAAACTAAATGACAGTTCAGTTGGTGCCAGTCGAGGAGGTGAGGAGGGCAGTGCTGGTGCTGGCTCTATTATGGGATGGAGGGCACAACCTACTGGGTGTGGGGCCACTAGATCACCAGGAGGAGGGATCTGCAGTTATTACATGACACTGGCGTGTATCGGGATTGTGGAGGATGGCATGCTTAGTTTTATACAGTTGGGCTAATGGCATAATCGAGGATTGTGGAGGGGGCATGCTTATTTATTTATACAGAGCCAATGGCACAATTGGGATATGGGAGAGGGGCCTCTAGCCCAACTTGACTGAGCAGCATAGCCACCCTGGGCTTGCGACGATAATTTCTGCCTGTGTGCCCTCAGTTTGGTGCCCGCCCTGGTTGCCACAAGCTGCAGAATTTAGCTGCTGGGATCCTGTCTGATAGAGAATAGGGCACAGGGTCCCTGACGTGCAAGGGCATCAGCACAAGCAGCTGTTTGTCCTTTTGAGGTTTGGGCCCACTGCCTTGAAAATATGGGTTAACAATCTAAGAACACAACAACATTATGTGTGAAAACTTCATTTCCCAGTCATGACAATTTCACTATTGAAACGAGGTTTTAATTTAAGTTTAACTGATATGCAATCTATGCCCAATAACTGTACAGCAAATACAAGCAAACAAACATGATTGGCATTGGCTAGTACTTGCTTAATATTATTACCTGCTGTGTTCAGAGCCCATTCCAGACCCACTATCCCAGACCCTGTCCTATTTTATCATTTTTCCTGTGGTGTGTCTGAGCACTCTGACCTGCCATCCCACTAATCCAGTTCCCTATCTGAAGAATGCAGAGTGAGGCTAAGCTTGGTCAACAGTGAAGAATGTAGAGTAGGGCTGAGCTTGGTCAGCAGTGTAGTATAAGGTAAGATGAAAATAAAAAGTGTTTGAGTGTAATGTGTGTATGGATGTGCATCTGTGTGTGCTTGTGTGTTATGCGCGTGTGTGTGTGTGTGTGTGTGTGTGTGTGTTTGTGTGCATAGATGTATGCAGCTATGTGTACTGTATCTGTCTGTGTGTGTCCATGCATTGATGTAGTATGTGTGTGAATCTGTGTAAGAAATAGAAAGTAGTACTGTATATGAGTGTGTGTGTGTAGTGTGCAGGTTTGTCTGTGTGTGGATATGTGCGTGTAATGCTGTGTGTCTGTGTTCATGTGTACTGATGTACTGTGTGTGTTTCTGAGTGTATTTGAGTGTATCTCGAAGCATGTGTGTAGCTGTGAGTATAAAGGAACTAAATTTGGCAATCAGACCCTGTGAAGAGTCTCCCACCCTCTGAGCTCCTGATGATAGAGAAGATAAAGAAGAGAATGAGGGAGTGAAGTTATCCTTCCCAGCTTCCAGATTCCTCCCCAATCCACCTTATTCCAGTTTCTCTGTTTTTGTATATTTTATTATCCCTGTATTTCCTTCTTTAGATCCCTTATCTCCTGCCAATGCATTTGGGGCAACCCTGGCAGCACCCTTTCTCCTGCATTGAATGTTTACATGAAGGACTGTCTGTATTAGTGTATATGCAGCATGCACATTGGTGTGGTATTTGCTAGTTGGTGTGTGTGTGTGTGTGTGTGTGTGTGTGAGATATACAACTGCACCAGTGTGTAACACAGAAACATAGAAGTTGATGGCAGATAAGGACCGCAAGGCCCATCCAGTCTTCCCATTTCTTTTTCTACCTTATGAATGTGCCATTGGCCTTTGCTCTGTCAATGACCTGTCTATTCGTACTCATCTGTATTTCTCCCTTATGCCTATCCCATGCCTGTTTGAAGCCCTGCACTGTATTCATATCCACCACTTCCTGAAGTAGGCCGTTCCATGCATCCACCACCCTTTCTGTGAAAAAGAACTTCCTCACATTACCCCTTAATTGGCCTCCCTCTAATCTCATGCTGCATCCTCTTGTCCTGCTATTTTTCTTATATTGAAACATGTTAGACTCTTTCACCTTGTTAATGCCCTTAAGGTGTTTGAATGTTTCTATCATATCACCTCTCTCCCTCCTTTGCTCTAGGGTATACATATTGAGCTCAGTTAATCTGTCCTCATATGTTTTCTGATGTAGTCGCTGCACCATTTTGGTTGCCCTTCTCTGGACTGCCTCAGTTTGGTTAATGTCCTTGTGAAGGTGTGGCCCCCAGTACTGCATGCAGTACTCCAGATGGGGCCTAACCAGTGTCTTGTAAAGAGGAATTATTACCTCCCTCTTCTGACTTGTGATATCCCTGCTAATACACCCCAACATTCCTCTAGCCTTACCTACTGCTTTAGTGGTCTGCTAGGATGATTTTAGGTCATCGGTGATGATGACGCCCAAGTCTCTTTCTTCCCTTGTGACTGTCAGCAACTCCCCTCCTAGCCTACAGGTGGCTTCAGAGTTTCTCTTCCCTATGTGCATGATCTTGCACTTCTTTGCGCGTTAAACCCCAGTTGCCACTCTTCTGACCATTTTGCTAGTTTATCCAGATCTCTTCTCATTCTGCCCACCCCATCTGGATCATCTACTCTTTTGCAGATCATGGTGTCATCTGCAAACAGACAAACCTTACCCTTCGGTCCATCTGCAATGTCACTGATGATGATACTGAAGAGGACTGGCCCCAGGACTGAACCCTGAGGTACCCCCACTTGTGACTTGCATCTCTTCTGACTGTATACTGTTTACTACCACCTCTCTGTTTTCTGCCCGTTATCCAGTTTGCCAGCCAGCTGACCAACGCCTGACCCACCCTGAACCTACCCAGCTTATTAATCAATCTTCTATGTGGAACAGTATCGAAGCTTTGCTGAAGTCAAGGTAGGCAACATCAACTGCTCCCCTTGGTCCACCACTCTGGTTACCCAGTCAAAGAAATCTATGAGATTAGTTTGAGAGGACTTTCCTTTTGTAAACCCATGCTGTCTTGGATCCTGTGCTCCTATGGATTCCAGGTGTTGCACTATCCTTTCCTTAAGGAGTGTCTCCATAATCTTGCCCACTACTGGGGTAAGACTGACTGGTCTGTAGTTCCCTGCCTCCTCCCTGCTACCACTCCTGTGGAGCGGGATCACATGAGCCCTTCTCCAGTCTTTTGGGATCTCACCTGTGCTCAGAGACTCACTAAACAGTTCTGATAATGGCCCTTTATGTATTTGCATAGTTGTGTATTTGTTTATTTATTTATTTGAATTTTGGTAACTGGATGAGCCCACTGAGACAATGCGGTCCCTTTTTCAGGGCAACCCGGTGTAAGGTACAAGCATAAAACATGTGCCAACAACTATACGGAAGGTGTGAAAAATATCAACAGTGTGTAAACATTATAATACAAGATTGGTGAGAAAAATATGTACAGCATAAATACATGAAACAGCATATTTACATTAGTGGCCATGACCACAGTGAATAGCGCAAATGAGTATTCCATACAAATGGTATCAAAGCAGACACCAGGATTGTACAGTAGAAGGTGAACCAACACTTGAAAATGCAAACAGCAATGGAGCACAGATGGTACATGGTTGTGACATCTGTCTCCTTTATCTCCAAATTCTGTTTCAACCTTCTCCCTCCTACCTCTCTCATTACCTCACTCCCGCCTCTCCTGCATCCTACTCCCTTTACTCCAGGCATGCCCACTCCTCTCCTGCCCAAACCATCCTCAAGCATGGGCAAATCTGCTTACACCTATTGTCTCCCCTATCTCTGCAACTCTCAACCTCCTGTCCTTCACAACTCCCTCTCACATCCCTCTGTCAGGTCTCTGCTATGCCTCCTGCCTCCTCCTTCATGCTCACATGTCAACTGACTGAACTTACGCACTGCAAATCTATGCTGTAATTATTTACTCCAATGTGATTTTGCACACTGATCTCTGTTGATTCTGTAATTTTGTACTACTTACAATTTGAAATTGTAATTGTATTGTTAATGAAATTTGTTTTGTTCTTTGCACCTTCCCTCCAGTTTTCCACCAGATCACACCTGAAATGAGCCTTGGCTCAGTATGCCTTTCCTGGTTACCAAATGTTTAAATAAATAATTGCAGTTAGTAAGCAAACAGCCAAGAACAGACTACAGAAGCAGATTCCATTGAGTAGGCTACTAGTAATTAAATGAATTCAGCAAAACAGGTACAAGGTTTAGGCTGCAGGCATGTATGTGGAGAGGGACAAACAAGGCAAGAGAGGAGAGTGGGAGGGAGGAGAATGGGAGTGTATTCCATGTGGTTGGGTGCAGAAAAGGCAAAGGAGCGCTTGACAATCATCAGGCAGGGATAAGGAATGTTCAGCAGACGGGCCAAGGAAGACCTGAGCTGATGCGGGGAGAGTTTCCATTGCAGTAAATCACTCAGAGAGGGGAAGAGAAGAGGAAGGTAAGCTTGTAGATAAAGCAAAGGGAAGAAAACTGCAATCTTTGGTCATAGTCAGGCCAGCCTAAAGACTCTAAAACCTCACAGTGGTGGCGGCGCAAGTTAGCTCCCAGAGCAAATCTACCCACCCTGTAGTAGAGAATTCAGGTGGAAGAGTATGGTGGTTTTGGAAGACAGCAGTAGAGGCACCATATAAAAGTAAATGGAGGAGGTGGCAATCTTTTGGTAGGAAGCATGAGAGAGGAGGGGGTGAATGCGGTAGAGCAAGCCAAGTTTCTGGTTGAGTTTTTTGGTAATCTGAGTTACATGAAACTCAAAAGAGAGAGAGGGGTCAAGCAAGATACCTAAGTATTTGAAAGATTGAACCATTTCAAGTGTTACCCCTGTATTATAATGAATATGAAGTGTACCATGGGGAGCCGCTTAAGAAGAGGGGTTGAAAAAAAGCATTGATTTATTTTCTTTTGGTGTTAAGGACTAAGTAGTTCTTAAGGAACCATTTCTCGAGTGTCCGGAAGTCAGTTTCCAAATTATGATTAAGCCATTGGATATCAGAAGAAGAGTGGTATAAAATAGCATCAGTGGCATAAAGTTGCACCAAGGACCCACCACAATGCGTAGGTAATTTATTTATAAATAGAGAGAACAGAAGGGGCCCCAGGATAGATCCCTGGGGTACACCGTGAGTTATAATTTTAAATGAAGAGAGAGTCACGGATCATTTTACTCTTTGGGAGCGACTGTGTAGGTAATTTTGGAGCCAATAGAGTGACTGTTGGTCCATGTCCAGGGAATACGGTTTATGCAACATCAGGTTATGATTTACCAAATCGAAGGCCTCAGTTAGATCTACAAAATGGCCCTGGTGTAAAGCCCTTTGTCAAGTGAACCAAGGGTATCTATGGATACTTTGGTCAGAGCTGTGAGGTGTGTAATTTTTCTAAAGCCGTGCTGAGAATTGATAAGGAGGTGATGATGTTCAAAGTATGATTGAAGTTGGTTGAAAATTAGACATTCTTGTATTTTTGCTAGGGGGCAGAGAATTGATATGAGTCTGACGTTTTCGACTGCATATATGCCACCATTGTGCAGTGGAATGACTATTGCTTCTTTTCATTTTACTGGTATGCACCCTGTAATAAGAGACTTGTTTATCAGGTCAAGAACAGGAACAACAAGGGCTGAAGCTCCTAATTTTAGAAAATGGGGCTTTAAGGAGCCAAAATCTGGGGAACTATCTTCCTTTAACTTTACTAATAGCTGCAACAGTTCTTTATGGGTAGCTAGTCTGAGGTGAAACTCTGGATGAGAAGGAAAATATGAGTGAAGGAGGAGGGGTCAAAATCAGGAGGGGGGCAAAGTGCAAGCTGTAGAGAATGAAATCATGAAGAAGTGGCTTAAGCCATTCACAATCAATTGGGGGGTCAGGAAGAGTGGTACCTCCTGCTTGCAGGGTGCTAGGGCAGACTGGGGAGTTACCTTTGATCAATGATGTATTGACTTGCTTCCAGAACACCTTGGGGTTAGTGAGACGCTTGTCTGCAAGGAACGATATACCTATGTCGGGCTGCAGAGCTTACCTTACAAGTTAACGCCTGTTTAAAACTTAGCTTTTCACAGTTCATGGAAAGGAGCACTGATAATCTGAATTTATAAAAAAGGAAATAAAAGGGACCCATCTATGAAGAGACCAATTTCATTACTTGACAATCTGGGTAAAATTTTTTCCAAGTTAATTCTTAATAGGCTCACTGAACAACTTGCAAACCTCGGTGGACTCTCAGAATCTCAGGCTGGGTTCCTCTCAGGATACTGCACAACAGACAAGTGCTTCATAATTAGACATCTCTTTGAAAATTAAGTGTCAATAAGAAAACAGAAAGTGTATGCAGCTTCCATTGACTTTAGCTCAGTGTTTGTTTATTCTGTCTCCCTGAATATGCTGCGGTGTCTTATGCAGGAAAAAGGATTTACACATGAATTGATAGCCATCATTTGTGAACTTTATAATAACATATGGGCACAAGTGAGACTGGGTAGAACTGATCAGTTATCTTCCACTTTTCCAACTAATACAGGAGTTAGACAAGGTTGCGTACTGGCTCCCTTGTTATACTGTATTTATACTGACAAATGATTGAAACAACTGGAGCATTCCTGAACTGATTCCCCAAGAATTATGGGCAGATATTGTGCTGTGTTAGCATATGCTGATGATCTTGTATTACTCTCATTAACACAATCTGGTCTACAGGCCAAATTAAACATCTTGAAATGCTATGTTGATAAATATAACCTTAAGGTCAATGAACAAAAGAGTCAGACACTAACTTTTGGCACAAAAGTTACCAGAAATATCTGGAACATAGGAGACTGGATAAGGATATGATAGAAGGCATCCTTAGGATGGCAGAGAAAGGGGAGATAGTGTTGATGGGGGATCTGAATATGCTAGATGTTAACTGGAGCACCTTTGCTGCAGCCACATCCAAGAGCAGGGTCATTCTTGATGCCCTACAGGGGGCATGCCTCAGACAGCTAGTTTTGGAACCCACTCATGAGGGAGTAATCTTAGACCTCGTGCTCTCAAATGGGGACAGTGAGAGAATCTCAGATCTTAAGTGGGTAGCCATTTGGGAACAAGTGACATCCAAACAGTGTGGTTCATGATAAACTAAGCTACAGAGTCAAGCCATACAAAAGTGAGAGTACTGGACTTCAGGAGTGCCGACTTTAGCAAGATGGGAAAGTGCCTTAGAAAAGCACTAGCAAACAGGCAAGAAGGAGGGGTGGAGCAACAATGAGGAAACATCAAAACTGCCATCACAGAGGCAGCAAGCCTTTGTGTGAAGCAAATAAACAAATCAAAATAAAAGAAAACCATGGTTCTCACAAGAGGTGGTGGGGAAGATCAGGGAAAAGATAGCATTTAGGAAGTATAAGGAAATACAGAAGGAGCAGGACAGAGAACTGTACTAGTTACGGCAGAAGGAAGCAGGAATGGGAGTCAGAATAGCAAAGGCCCAAACTGAGGAAAAGATAAACTCATTTAAGAAGGGGATAAACCTTTATAGGTATATCAGGGTGTGAAAGACAAAGGGAGGGATAGTGAGGCTGAATAGAATGGATGGTGGGTGGGCAGAGAGGGACAGTGAAAAAGCAGGGCTACTGAATGAATGTTTCTGCTCAGTATTCACAAAAGAGGGGGAGGGAGAGGTGCCTAATCCAATTAACAGAAGCACTCTGGATAGGGGATCGATCCCAGTCCTTTCACAGAAGAAAGGGTTCTGAAAGAACTCCTAAAACTGAAGGTGGACAAAGCAATGGGGCCTGACAGGATTCACCCCAGAATTCTTAAAGAATTAAGGGGAGAACTAGTGACACCACTGACTACCTTTTTTAACAAATCATGGGAGGAAGATGTGGTACCTGAGGACTGGAGGAAGGTGGATGTGATTCCCCTTCACAAAAGTGGGAGCCAGACAAAGGCAGGAAACTATAGACCTGTCAGTTTGATCTCTGTAGGAAAGTGATGGAATCACTTCTGAAGGAAAGAATTGTTGAGAACCCAGAGGCCAGTGGGGCACAGGACCCAAGGCAGCATGGGTTCACATTGGGAAGGTCATCAGATGAATCTAATTAATTTACTTGACTGGGTGACCAGAGCAGTACACCAGGAGGGGCTGGACATGGTCTACCTCGACTTTAGCAAGGAATTTGACACTGTCCCATACAAAAGATTAATAAATAAATTAACCAGCCTGGGAGTGGGTCACAGGGTGGTAGCCTGGATAAAACATTGGCTGGACAACAGAACACAGAAGGTAACTGTAATGTAATGAAGCCATTAACCAGACTTATCTTGTTTTCAGTCAGTTTTCAGTCAGTTTGTGGTTGAGTGCATGGGAGAGTGCATCATTGACGTCACCAAGAGGATTACTTTGAGGAGTTCTAGTGAAGTAAGTGAGGGATTTGAGGGTGTGGATTGGAGGGTGCTCCGAGATAGTTAGTGGGGAGGGTGGGGTGACCAGAAGACATCCCAGGATTTTTTTCATTTTTTTCAGGTATGAAAAAAGGGAAACAATGATGGACAGTTTTCTTTTTTCAGGGTCACTGGAGATTGAGTACCCCAGTGTAGGTATGTTGTGTGGCAGCACTGGGAGTAGGCACCCTGGTGTCATTCACTGTGGATATGTTGTTTGCTGTCACCAGGGGTTGGGCAACGCCCATGTTATAGTGTGGTAGGTGGTTTGGTGCACCAATGTTAAGGACTGTGGTGTGAGTGTGTTGTTTGTTGACACCGGGGTTGGGTACCCTGGTGCTGGAATGTGGCAAGGGGTTGTTTGCCAGCACCAGAGATTGGGCAACCCAGTGTTGGAGACAGTGGTGGGGTGTTGTTTGCCAGAATAGACAGTTGGGCACTATGGTGTTGGAGTGTGGGGGTGTTTGTGACTGAGTACTTAGTTGCCCTTTCCCCCTGATACCACAGCCATTTGTTTCTGATGTCAGGCAGTTGCTTGGGGAATGGGCTTTGAACTGCTGTTCTCCATTCCTCAGAGCATGGCAAAAAAGCAACAGTGTGATCTCCCTGCTCTGCCAAGGGTGACAGATGAGAGAGGAGAACAAATGTCATGGTGCAGCAATATCATACAATGTCACAAGAACTGCTGCTACTGATATGGGAAGTGGAGATAGAACAAATGCTGTTAAGTGGCATAGCTGATATGGTGATCATAGACAGCTGTGGCTGTTGTGCAACATCGCTGCTATTCCCAAAAGGCATAGAAACAAAGCACTGTACATCATTAGATAAGTGGAACAAACAGCACAAGAAATGGTGTTAGTAGGAACTACAAGCTGCACAAGAAAATCTCTTTCCAGCCTGCATTTTTAAGCCTTCTGCGCAATAAAACTTGAATCCTTGAAGATCGACACAACTCTTGTAAACTGGATCACAGAATAGTTGTTCAATAGGCCTCAGAGAGTACCTGTTAATGGACATATATCTGAGGTTGGGGAGGTGGCAAGTGGGGACCACAAGGATCTGTGCTGGGCCATATTTTTATTTCAAATATTTATTGCCAACTTAACAACAAATTTAAATTGCTGGGTGACAATTTATGTCAATGATACTAAAATTGATGGCCCATGCAAAAATTCAATTGATTCAGAATATTTGCAGCAAGATCTGAATACCATTTCTAGTTGGGTTGAAAAATGGGAAATTAAATTTAATACGGAAAAATGCAGAGTGAAGCAAGTCCCTTCTCATCCTTTCCATGCCCCCTTGTGTATCAACCCTGTTGAAGATCTTTGTGTCATCTGCAAAGAGGCATACTTTTCTTTCCAGTCCCTCTGCAATGTCACTTATAAAGACGTTAAAAAAGACTGGACGCAGTACTGAACCCTGTGGTACCCCACTAGTGACCCTCCCTTTCTTCAGAGTGGACTCCATTTACAATTACCTTCTGTGTCCTGTTGTTCAGCCAATGTTTTACCCAGGCTACCACCCTGGAGCCCACTCACAGGATGGTTAATTTGACTGCTAATCTTTTTGTGTGGGACTGTGTCAAATGCCTTGCTAAAGTCTAGGTAGGCCATGTCCACAGCCCTTCCCTGGTCTACTACTTTGGTCACCCCATCAAAGAAATCAATTAGATTCATCTGACATGACCTTCCCACTGTAAACCCATGCTGCCTTGGGTCCTGTGCCCCACTGGCCTCTAGGTACTCAACAATTCTTTCCTTCAGAAGTGATTTCATCACTTTCCCTACCACAGAGGTCAAACTGACAGGTCTGTAGTTTCCTGCCTCTGTCTTGGTCCCACTTTTGTGAAGGGGAATCACATCCGCCTTCTTCAAGTCCTCAGGTACCACACCATCCTCCCATGATTTGTTAAAAAAGGGTAGTCAGTGGTGTCACTAGTTCTCTGTTCAATTCTTTTAGAATTCTGGGGTGAATTCCATCTGGCCCCATTGCTTTGTCCACCTTCAGTTTTAGGAGTTCTTTCAGAACCCTATCTTCTGTGAAAGGACTGGGATTGACACCCCTCTCCAGAGTGCTTCTGTTAATTGGATTAGGTACCTCCCCCACTTCCTCATTTGTGAATACTAAACAGAAGTATTCATTCAGTATCCTTGCTTTTTCACTCGTCACTCTCTCGCCCATCCACTATCCATTCTATTCAGCCTCACTATCCTCCCTTTGTCTTTCTACATCCCTGATATACCTATAAAAGGTTTTGTCCCCCTTCTTAATCGAGTTAGCTATCTTTTCCTCAGTTTGTGCCTTTGCTATTCTGACTACCCTCCCTGCTTCCTTCTGTCTTAACTGGTACAATTCTCTGTCCTGCTCCTTCTGTGTTTTCTTATACTTCCTAAATGCTATCTTTTTCTTCATGACCTTTACCGCCACCTCTTTTGAGAACCATAGTGGCTTTTTCTTTTATTTTGATTTGTTTATTTGCTTTACACAAAGGCTTGTTGCCTCTGTGATGGAAGTTTTGATATTTCCCCATTGTTGCGCCACCCCTCCTTCTAGCCTGTTTGCTAGTGCTTTTCTAAGGCACTCTCCCATATTGCCAAAGTCAGCCCTCCTGAAGTCCAGAACCCTCACTTTTGTATGGCTTGACTCTGTAGCTGAGTTTATTGTGAACTACACTGTTTGGTGGTCACTTGTTCCCAAATGGCTACCCACTTCTAGATCTGAGATCCTCTCACTGTCCCCATTTGAGGGTATGAGGTCTAAGATTGCTCCCTCATGTGTAGGTTCCAAAACTAGCTGTCTGAGGCATGTCACCTGAAGGGCATCAAGAATGGCCCTGCTTTTGGATGTGGCTGCAGCAAAGGTGCTCCAGTTAACATCTGGCATATTAAGGTCCCCCATCAACAGTATCCCCCCTTTCTCTGCCATCCTAAGTATGCCTTCTATCATATCCTTGTCCATTCCCTCCCCCTGACATGGGAGTCTATATACTACCCCTGTGTGGATTGTGGTGCCATTTCCAGTCTCTAAGGTGACCCACAGTGCCTCCTCTCCTCCCTGTTTACTCTTTATCTCTTCCCTGACATAGAGAGCTACTCCCTTCTGCTCTCCCTGTCTCTCCTGTAGGTTGTGTACCCTGGTATGTTAACATCCCAGTCATGGTTCATTGTGTACCATGTTTCTGTGACTGCTACAATATCCAGGCATCCCACTTCCATCAAGGCCACCAGTTCAGAGAGCTTGTTGCCCAGACTACGGGTGTTGGTACTCATTACACTCCATTTCTTGATGGCCTTACCCCTTTTTGCCCCATCCCTGTCCTTATTGCATTTGTCACTTTCTCCATTTACCCCTGCACTTCTCTCTATCGACATCTCTATGTTGGTGTCTACCTCACTTAGTACTCTGATATTTTTTTGGGGGGCTAGAATTTCCCTGCTCCTTTCCAGTGCCTCCCCCCTTGGCTAGTTTAAATGCTTGTCAATGAAGTATTTAAACCTATCACCTAGGATCCTGGTTCCCCTCCTGGACAGATGCAGACCATCATGCCAGTATAGGCCTGCATCCCTCCAGGTGGACCCCCAGTCCCCAATGAAGCCAAATCCCTGAGCTCTGCACCATTTTTTTAACCACTGATTGAATCCCATGGTGTGGAGCACCCTAGTCTTACCCATGCCATAGACAGGCAGCACCTTTGAGAAGGTTTACCTGTGTGCTATTTGTCTAAGGCCCTCCCCATCTCCACAAATGCATCTTGCACTGCTCTGATCCCTTTCTTAGCCAGGTGGGTAGAAGGGTAGGGTGAAGTGAAATGTCATGACCGTCATGGGTGATGACCCAAAGGCACACCCCAATGCCTGTCCATCTCTACAGAGTTTGGGTGGAGTTGGCATCACTCAATACTTCAATGCCATTCCTATACTGCATCTGTCTAACTCCTGCACTTCCACTGCTAATGCCAGCAAGCAAACATTTGGCATTGACACATGCTTGTTACCTGAACTCCTGCATTTCCTCCAAACAAGTTTTCACAGTTGCTCTGTGAGATCACCTTTCAGTTGGAATTTAAAAAACAACACCTGTCTTGGTCATAAGGTGGGGAAATAAAAAGAATTTATTACAAATTTGATGTCAAAATCTCAAAAAACATCAACATTTTAAAGAAATGTTGAAATTTTGCAATGCTTACTCATAATTTCAATATTTTTGAGATTTTGTCCCAAATTTTCAATATAGCCTTTCCACTCACTTCACAGTCATTGCATGTGTCATTTTCCAAATCCAACCAAAATAGGTTTTCATGGTCATGCCAAAAAATATGTTTTGCACAGGATTTCGTATATAACACTTGTCATGTTTATAAGCAGGGTATAAAACACTATGTTGAAAATTTGGTGTCCAAATCTCAGAAAAACAAATTCTAAAGAAACATTAACATTTTTCAATGTTTACTCATAATATTGCAATTATATTACATTTTAATCCCAAATTTTCAAAACAGTCTTTTCTTTACCCTACCTATTGGACATGGCAAATTTCATTTTAAAATCCTCCTCCCAAACCTGTTTTGTTGCCATCATTTTCAAATCCTTCTCCCAACCCTGTTTTCATGGCCTTTCCACAAAATCATGTTTCAGGTGAGATTTGATAAATGATACCTGTCATATTCATATGCTGAGGTATTAAAAATATGAGCTCAGTTCTCAAAGCCCTAGACATGGCACAAGGTGCATGCACCACACAGAAATGGCACAAGCCACACCTTGCACCAGAAACTGATATTGGAGCTATTCTCAAAGGCAGCCTGCATCAATTGCAGGCTGCCTCCCTCAAATGGGGCTTGTGCCTCATTTGTGCCCATAAATGGGCTGTGACCTGGTGCTAGGGGGCATGTGGCAGATGCAAGCTGCCACATCCCTAGAAACAGTATTTACAGAAGTCTCCCAGAGAGAGAAATCCTATGTATCCTTAGAATAGCCAGGGCTGGTCTAAGGGTACTTAGAAAATCTCCCCTCTAGGAGAATTGACCCATAAGCGGCATTGTGCCTCTGCCCCATTCCCCCTCCCTGATAGTGTCATTATCAGCAATGTATATTCATAAGCATGCTCCTCTCCCCAAACTCCAATTGTGCTATTCGCCATACTGTAATATTAGAATCACGCCCCGATCCCCGAACCCAGATTGTGCCATTGGCCATGCTGGAATATTAGAACCATGCTCCCTTCCCCAAATCCCGATTGTGCCATTAGCTGTACTGTAAATAAATAAGCATGCCTCCTCCAAAATCCCTGATTGTGCCATTAGCCAAACTGCGATATTAGAATCATGAACCCTCCCTGTGGCTCGACAGCATTAGCCCACCGTAGCAACCAGCATGCCCTTCGCATCCCCATGCCACCGGTGTCAGAAAATAACTGCAAATCCTCCTTCTGGTGATTTAGTGGCCCTCCCACCCCAGCAGGTAGTGCCCACCACCCACCACCCCCCAGTCCTGTAATAGAGCCGGCACCGGCACAACCCTCCACTCACCTCCTTGGCCGGCACTGACTAAACTGTCATTCAGTTTGCTGTACAGTATAGTGTATGCAATGCATGTACACATGACAGTACAGCAAACTAAATGACAGTTCAGTTGGTGCCAGTCGAGGAGGTGAGTGGAGGGCAGTGCTGGTGCTGGCTCTATTATGGGATGGAGTGGGCACAACCTACTGGGGTGGGGGCCACTAGATCACCAGGAGGAGGGATCTGCAGTTATTACATGACACTGGCGGCATCGGGGATTGTGGAGGATGGCATGCTTAGTTTTATACAGTTGGGCTAATGGCATAATCGAGGATTGTGGAGGGGGGGCATGCTTATTTATTTATAATAGAGCTAATGGCACAATTGGGATATGGGGAAGGGGGCCTCTAGCCCAACTTGGACTGAGCAGCATAGCCACCCTGGGCTTGCGACGATAATTTCTGCCTGTGTGCCCTCAGTTTGGTGCCCGCCCTGGTTGCCACAAGCTGCAGAATTTAGCTGCTGGGATCCTGTCTGATAGAGAATAGGGCACAGGGTCCCTGACGCAAGGGCATCAGCACAAGCAGCTGTTTGTCCTTTTGAGGTTTGGGCCCACTGCCTTGAAAATATGGGTTAACAATCTAAGAACACAACAACATTATGTGTGAAAATCTTCATTTCCCAGTCATGACAATTTCACTATTGAAACGTAGGTTTTAATTTAAGTTTAACTGATATGCAATCTATGCCAATAACTGTACAGCAAATACAAGCAAACAAACATGATTGGCATTGGCTAGTACTTGCTTAATATTATTACCTGCTGTGTTCAGAGCCCATTCCAGACCCACTATCCCAGACCCTGTCCTATTTTATCATTTTTCCCTGTGGTGTGTCTGGAGCACTTCTGACCTGCCATCCCCACTAATCCAGTTCCCTATCTGAAGAATGCAGAGTGAGGCTAAGCTTGGTCAACAGTGAAGAATGTAGAGTAGGGCTGAGCTTGGTCAGCAGTGTAGTATAAGGTAAGATGAAAATAAAAAGTGTTTGAGTGTAATGTGTGTATGGATGTGCATCTGTGTGTGCTTGTGTGTTTGCGCGTGCGCGTGTGTGTGTGTGTGTGTGTGTGTGTGTGTTTGTGTGCATAGATGTATGCAGCTATGTGTACTGTATCTGTCTGTGTGTGTCCATGCATTGATGTAGTATGTGTGTGAATCTGTGTAAGAAATAGAAAGTAGTACTGTATATGAGTGTGTGTGTGTGTATGTGTGCAGGTTTGTCGTGTGTGGATATGTGCGTAATGCTGTGTGTCTGTGTTCATGTGTACTGATGTACTGTGTGTGTTTCTGAGTGTATTTGAGTGTATCTCAAGCATGTGTGTAGCTGTGAGTATAAAGGGAACTAAATTTGGCAATCAGACCCTGTGAAGAGTCTCCCACCTCTCTGAGCTCCTGATGATAGAGAAGATAAAGAAGAGAATGAGGGGAGTGAAGTTATCCTTCCCAGCTTCCAGATTCCCTCCCCAATCCACCTTATTCCAGTTTCTCTGTTTTTTTGTATATTTTATTATCCCCTGTATTTCCTTCTTTAGATCCCCTTATCTCCTGCCAATGCATTTGGGGCAACCCTGGCAGCACCCTTTCTCCTGCATTGAATGTTTACATGAAGGACTGTCTGTATTAGTGTATATGCAGCATGCACATTGGTGTGGTATTTGCTAGTTGGTGTGTGAGTGTGTGTGTGTGTGTGTGTGTGTGTGAGATATACAACTGCACCAGTGTGTAACACAGAAACATAGAAGTTGATGGCAGATAAGGACCGCAAGGCCCATCCAGTCTTCCCATTTCTTTTTCTACCTTATGAATGTGCCATTGGCCTTTGCTCTGTCAATGACCTGTCTATTCGTACTCATCTGTATTTCTCCCTTATGCCTATCCCATGCCTGTTTGAAGCCCTGCACTGTATTCATATCCACCACTTCCTGAAGTAGGCCGTTCCATGCATCCACCACCCTTTCTGTGAAAAAGAACTTCCTCACATTACCCCTTAATTGGCCTCCCTCTAATCTCATGCTGCATCCTCTTGTCCTGCTATTTTTCTTATATTGAAACATGTTAGACTCTTTCACCTTGTTAATGCCCTTAAGGTGTTTGAATGTTTCTATCATATCACCTCTCTCCCTCCTTTGCTCTAGGGTATACATATTGAGCTCAGTTAATCTGTCCTCATATGTTTTCTGATGTAGTCGCTGCACCATTTTGGTTGCCCTTCTCTGGACTGCCTCAGTTTGGTTAATGTCCTTGTGAAGGTGTGGCCCCCAGTACTGCATGCAGTACTCCAGATGGGGCCTAACCAGTGTCTTGTAAAGAGGAATTATTACCTCCCTCTTCTGACTTGTGATATCCCTGCTAATACACCCCAACATTCCTCTAGCCTTACCTACTGCTTTAGTGGTCTGCTAGGATGATTTTAGGTCATCGGTGATGATGACGCCCAAGTCTCTTTCTTCCCTTGTGACTGTCAGCAACTCCCCTCCTAGCCTACAGGTGGCTTCAGAGTTTTCTTCCCATGTGCATGATCTTGCACTTTTCGTAAACCCCAGTTGCCACTCTTCTGACCATTTTGCTAGTTTATCCAGATCTCTTCTCATTCTGCCCACCCCATCTGGATCATCTACTCTTTGCAGATCATGGTGTCATCTGCAAACAGACAAACCTTACCTTTCGGTCCATCTGCAATGTCACTGATGATGATACTGAAGAGGACTGGCCCCAGGACTGAACCCTGAGGTACCCCACTTGTGACTTGCATCTCTTCTGACTGTATACTGTTTACTACCACCTCTGTTTTCTGCCCGTTATCCAGTTTGCCAGCCAGCTGACCAACGTCTGACCCACCCTGAACCTACCCAGCTTATTAATCAATCTTCTATGTGGAACAGTATCGAAAGCTTTGCTGAAGTCAAGGTAGGCAACATCAACTGCTCCCCCTTGGTCCACCACTCTGGTTACCCAGTCAAAGAAATCTATGAGATTAGTTTGAGAGGACTTTCCTTTTGTAAACCCATGCTGTCTTGGATCCTGTGCTCCTATGGATTCCAGGTGTTGCACTATCCTTTCCTTAAGGAGTGTCTCCATAATCTTGCCCACTACTGGGGTAAGACTGACTGGTCTGTAGTTCCCTGCCTCCTCCCTGCTACCACTCCTGTGGAGCGGGATCACATGAGCCCTTCTCCAGTCTTTGGGATCTCACCTGTGCTCAGAGACTCACTAAACAGTTCTGATAATGGCCCTTTATGTATTTGCATAGTTGTGTATTTGTTTATTTATTTATTTGAATTTTGTAACTGGATGAGCTCACTGAGACAATGCGTCCTTTTTCAGGGCAACCCGGTGTAAGGTACAAGCATAAAAACATGTGCCAACAACTATACTGTAAGTGTGAAAAATATCAACAGTGTAAACATTATAATACAAGATTGGTGAGAAAATATGTACAGCATAAATACATGAAACAGCATATTTACATTAGTGCGTCATGACCACAGTGAATAGCGCAAATGAGTATTCCATACAAATGGTATCAAAGCAGACACCAGGATTGTACAGTAGAAGGTGAACCAACACTTGAAAATGCAAACAGCAATGGAGTACAGATGGTACATGGTTGTGACATCTGTCTCCTTTATCTCCAAATTTGTTTCAACCTTCTCCTCCTACCTCTCTCATTACCTCACTCCCGCCTCCTTGCATCCTACTCCCTTTACTCCAGGCATGCCCTCCTTCTCCCTGCCCAAACCATCCTCAAGCATGGGCAAATCTGCTTACACCTATTGTCTCCCCTATCTCTGCAACTCTCAACCTCCTGTCCTTCACAACTCCTCTCACATCCTCTGTCAGGTCTCTGCTATGCCTCCTGCCTCCTTCATGCTCACATGTCAACTGACTGAACTTACGCACTGCAAATCTATGCTGTAATTATTTACTCCAATGTGATTTTGCACACTGATCTCTGTTGATTCTGTAATTTTGTACTACTTACAATTTGAAATTGTAATTGTATTGTTAATGAAATTTGTTTTGTTTTTGCACCTTCCTCCAGTTTTCCACCAGATCACACCTGAAATGAGCCTTGGCTCAGTATGCCTTTCCTGGTTACCAAATGTTTAAATAAATAATTGCAGTTAGTAAGCAAACAGCCAAGAACAGACTACAGAAGCAGATTCCATTGAGTAGGCTACTAGTAATTAAATGAATTCAGCAAAACAGGTACAAGGTTTAGGCTGCATGTATGTGGAGAGGGACAAACAAGGCAAGAGAGGAGAGTGGAGGGAGGAGAATGGGAGTGTATTCCATGTGGTTGGGTGCAGAAAAGGCAAAGGAGCGCCACAATCATCAGGCAGGGATAAGGAATGTTCAGCAGACGGGCCAAGGAAGACCTGAGCTGATGCGGGGAGAGTTTCCATTGCAGTAAATCACTCAGAGAGGGGAAGAGAAGAGGAAGGTAAGCTTGTAGATAAAGCAAAGGGAAGAAAACTGCAATCTTTGGTCATAGTCAGGCCAGCCTAAAGACTCTAAAACCTCACAGTGGTGGCGGCGCAAGTTAGCTCCCAGAGCAAATCTACCCACCCTGTAGTAGAGAATTCTCAGGTGGAAGAGTATGGTGGTTTTGGAAGACAGCAGTAGAGGGGCACCATATAAAAGTAAATGGAGGAGGTGGCAATCTTTTGGTAGGAAGCATGAGAGAGGAGGGGGTGAATGCGGTAGAGCAAGCCAAGTTTCTGGTTGAGTTTTTTGGTAATCTGAGTTACATGAAACTCAAAAGAGAGAGAGGGGTCAAGCAAGATACCTAAGTATTTGAAAGATTGAACCATTTCAAGTGTTACCCCTGTATTATAATGAATATGAAGTGTACCATGGGGAGCCGCTTAAGAAGAGGGGTTGAAAAAAAGCATTGATTTATTTTCTTTTGGTGTTAAGGACTAAGTAGTTCTTAAGGAACCATTTCTCGAGTGTCCGGAAGTCAGTTTCCAAATTATGATTAAGCCATTGGATATCAGAAGAAGAGTGGTATAAAATAGCATCAGTGGCATAAAGTTGCACCAAGGACCCACCACAATGCGTAGGTAATTTATTTATAAATAGAGAGAACAGAAGGGGCCCCAGGATAGATCCCTGGGGTACACCGTGAGTTATAATTTTAAATGAAGAGAGAGTCACGGATCATTTTACTCTTTGGGAGCGACTGTGTAGGTAATTTTGGAGCCAATAGAGTGACTGTTGGTCCATGTCCAGGGAATACGGTTTATGCAACATCAGGTTATGATTTACCAAATCGAAGGCCTCAGTTAGATCTACAAAATGGCCCTGGTGTAAAGCCCTTTGTCAAGTGAACCAAGGGGTATCTATGGATACTTTGGTCAGAGCTGTGAGGGTGCTGTAATTCTTTCTAAAACCGTGCTGAGAATTGATAAGGAGGTGATGATGTTCAAAGTATGATTGAAGTTGGTTGAAAATTAGACATTCTTGTATTTTTGCTAGGGCAGAATTGATATGAGTCTGACGTTCGACTGCATATATGCCACCATTGTGCAGTGGAATGACTATTGCTTTTTCATTTTACTGGTATGCACCCTGTAATAAGAGACTTGTTTATCAGGTCAAGAACAGGAACAACAAGGGCTGAAGCTCCTAATTTTAGAATGGGGCTTTAAGAGCCAAAATCTGGGAACTATCTTCCTTTAACTTTACTAATAGCTGCAACAGTTCTTTATGGGTAGCTAGTCTGAGGTGAAACTCTGGATGAGAAGGAAAATATGAGTGAAGGAGGAGGGTCAAAATCAGGAGGGGCAAAGTGCAAGCTGTAGAGAATGAAATCATGAAGAAGTGGCTTAAGCCATTCACAATCAATTGGGGTCAGGAAGAGTGGTACTCCTGCTTGCAGGGTGCTAGGCAGACTGGGAGTTACCTTTGATCAATGATGTATTGACTTGCTTCCAGAACACCTTGGGGTTAGTGAGACGTTTGGTCTGCAAGGAACGATAATACCTATGCTCGGCGCTGCAGAGCTTACTCTACAAGTTAACGTCTGTTGTAAAACTTAGCTTTCACAGTTCATGGAAAGGAGCACTGATAATCTGAATTTATAAAAAGGAAATAAAAGGACCCATCTATGAAGAGACCAATTTCATTACTTGACAATCTGGGTAAAATTTTTCCAAGTTAATCTTAATAGGCTCACTGAACAACTTGCAAACCTCGGTGGACTCTCAGAATCTCAGGCTGGTTCCTCTCAGGATACTGCACAACAGACAAGTGCTTCATAATTAGACATCTCTTTGAAAATTAAGTGTCAATAAGAAAACAGAAAGTGTATGCAGCTTCCATTGACTTTAGCTCAGTGTTTGTTTATTCTGTCTCCCTGAATATGCTGTGTGTCTTATGCAGGAAAAGGATTTACACATGAATTGATAGCCATCATTTGTGAACTTTACAATAACATATGGGCACAAGTGAGACTGGGTAGAACTGATCAGTTATCTTCCACTTTTCCAACTAATACAGGAGTTAGACAAGGTTGCGTACTGGCTCCCTTGTTATACTGTATTTATACTGACAAATGATTGAAACAACTGGAGCATTCCTGAACTGATTCCCCAAGAATTATGGGCAGATATTGTGCTGTGTTAGCATATGCTGATGATCTTGTATTACTCTCATTAACACAATCTGGTCTACAGGCCAAATTAAACATCTTGAAATGCTATGTTGATAAATATAACCTTAAGGTCAATGAACAAAAGAGTCAGACACTAACTTTTGGCACAAAAGTTACCAGAAATATCTGGAACATAGGAGACTGGATAAGGATATGATAGAAGGCATCCTTAGGATGGCAGAGAAAGGGGAGATAGTGTTGATGGGGGATCTGAATATGCTAGATGTTAACTGGAGCACCTTTGCTGCAGCCACATCCAAGAGCAGGGTCATTCTTGATGCCCTACAGGGGGCATGCCTCAGACAGCTAGTTTTGGAACCCACTCATGAGGGAGTAATCTTAGACCTCGTACTCTCAAATGGGGACAGTGAGAGAATCTCAGATCTAGAAGTGGGTAGCCATTTGGGAACAAGTGACATCCAAACAGTGTGGTTCATGATAAACTAAGCTACAGAGTCAAGCCATACAAAAGTGAGAGTACTGGACTTCAGGAGTGCCGACTTTAGCAAGATGGGAAAGTGCCTTAGAAAAGCACTAGCAAACAGGCAAGAAGGAGGGGTGGAGCAACAATGAGGAAACATCAAAACTGCCATCACAGAGGCAGCAAGCCTTTGTGTGAAGCAAATAAACAAATCAAAATAAAAGAAAAACCATTATGGTTCTCACAAGAGGTGGTGGGGAAGATCAGGGAGAAAAAGATAGCATTTAGGAAGTATAAGGAAATACAGAAGGAGCAGGACAGAGAACTGTACTAGTTACGGCAGAAGGAAGCAGGAATGGGAGTCAGAATAGCAAAGGCCCAAACTGAGGAAAAGATAAACTCATTTAAGAAGGGGGATAAAACCTTTATAGGTATATCAGGGAGTGTAGAAAGACAAAGGGAGGGATAGTGAGGCTGAATAGAATGGATGGTGGGTGGGCAGAGAGGGACAGTGAAAAAGCAGGGCTACTGAATGAATGTTTCTGCTCAGTATTCACAAAAGAGGGGGGGAGAGGTGCCTAATCCAATTAACAGAAGCACTCTGGATAGGGGATCGATCCCAGTCCTTTCACAGAAGAAAGGGTTCTGAAAGAACTCCTAAAACTGAAGGTGGACAAAGCAATGGGGCCTGACAGGATTCACCCCAGAATTCTTAAAGAATTAAGGGGAGAACTAGTGACACCACTGACTACCCTTTTTAACAAATCATGGGAGGAAGATGTGGTACCTGAGGACTGGAGGAAGGTGGATGTGATTCCCCTTCACAAAAGTGGGAGCCAGACAAAGGCAGGAAACTATAGACCTGTCAGTTTGATCTCTGTGGTAGGGAAAGTGATGGAATCACTTGAAGGAAAGAATTGTTGAGAACCCAGAGCCAGTGGGGCACAGGACCCAAGGCAGCATGGGTTCACATTGGGAAGGTCATGTCAGATGAATCTAATTAATTTACTTGACTGGGTGACCAGAGCAGTACACCAGGGAGGGGCTCTGGACATGGTCTACCTCGACTTTAGCAAGGAATTTGACACTGTCCCATACAAAAGATTAATAAATAAATTAACCAGCCTGGGAGTGGGTCACAGGGTGGTAGCCTGGATAAAACATTGGCTGGACAACAGAACACAGAAGGTAACTGTAAACAGAGTCCACTCTGAAGAAAGGGAGGGTCACTAGTGGGGTACCACAGGGTTCAGTACTGCGTCCAGTCTTTTTTAACGTCTTTATAAGTGACATTGCAGAGGGACTGGAAAGAAAAGTATGCCTCTTTGCAGATGACACAAAGATCTTCAACAGGGTTGATACACAAGGGGGCATGGAAAGGATGAGAAGGGACTTGGCAAGGTTGGAGGAATGGTCAGAAGTATGGCAGCTTGGATTCAATGCAAAGAAGTGCAAAGTAATGCAAATGGGAAACAAAAACCCAGGGGAAGAGTACACAATGGGGGGGGGTAGTAATAACAACAAAAATGGAAAGGGGCCTGGGAGTAATCATATCAGATGACCTTAAGGTTGGCAAGCAATGTGAGAAGATGGTAGGCAGGGCTGGGGGGATACTGGGATGTATAGGGAGAGGCATCACCAGTAGAAAACAGGAAGTTGTTATCCCTCTGTACAGACAGCTGGTGAGACTCCATCTGGAGTACAGCATCCAGTTCTGGAGTCCTCATTTCTGCAAGGACATAGACAGGATGGAGGCAGTCCTGAGGAGGGCAACTAAAATGGTGCGGGGTTTGCAAGAGAAGCCATATGAGGAGAGACTAAAGGAGCTTAATATGTATACCCTTGAGGAAAGGAGGGAGAGAGATGATAGAAACTTTTAAGTACCTCAGTGGAATCAACAAAGTCCAAGAGGGTAGAATCTTTTAGAAAAAGAGATGTGCAAGAACAAGGGGACACAATTTGAAGATAGAGGGGGGACGGCTCAAGGGCAATGTGAGGAAGTATTTTTTCACTGAGAGGGTGGTGGATGCATGGAACAGCCTTCCGGAGGAGGTTGTGGGGTCTAAAACTGTGGGAGAATTCAAGAATGCATGGGACAGACATAAGGCAATTCTTGTGGGGGTAGGAAGGAAGAAATAGGCTATTGGTTAACTAGGATCTGCAGCTTGTCCTGTAGGTAGGGAAATGGGCAGACTAGGTGGGCCAAGCGGTCCTTACCTGTCATCAAAGTCTATGTTTCTATGTAGGCTTAGGTCTGTAAAAAGTTATACCTACTTAGGACTAATATTAACAAATGATGGCAGATGGACTAAGCATATACAATCGTTTACAATAAAGCTTAAACAGACTGCATCTTCACTATACCTCATCAACAAGAAATATGGGGGGAAGCTCTATCAGGCCTCTCATAGTCACAGTTAATGGCGAATATAATGCCCAGGTATTATACAATGGGGAAATCTGGGACACAAATCATTTTAACAAGATGGAGATCCCTATTAACAAACTGTTTAGATCTAGTTTGGGATCTTTGATTAGAGCAGGATTCGGGCTGCCCAGCCTTAGGGCCCATTTTGCTGCTAGGAAAATAAATTATTGGATAAATGTGCTGCAGCATAAACCTAATAGGCTGACTCACCTCTGCCTTAGACAGAAACTTACTTGGTCTAATTTAGGCCACTTACGATCAAATTGACTTTCCACTGTTTATAAGCTACTTCACAACATCGGTCAAGACTGTTTAAAAAGCTGTGTTACTATAGGAGTTTCTATCAGCCTAAAATATCAAGCACTTGATATGTGCAAGGTGACTAAATATTATCGGGAAAAAGACCTGGAGCTCAATTCAAGATTATGCATTCCATCTTTGTTACAACAAAATGATAACCTTCACTATTATAAGTTATATCTCAATATGCTTATTGAGCCCGATTTTAGGATTCAATATACTAAATATAGGTTTGAAGTCTTCCTTAATATCATAATTCTTGCTAGATACAATAGTGCTTCATCTCCTCAGGCCAAATGCTGCTCCTATACTTGCCGGTATCCTGAAGATCTATATCACGTCTTTTTCATATGCCCCTGGTATAAACTATCTAGAAGCAAATGGCTGTTGTCATTTTGTAACTCTATACAAACTAATGATTTAAATTTACTACTAAAGATTTTTCTTACAGCTAATGATGAATATATAATCAAGTTTTTTACTCGTTATCTAGTGAATATTACTAGAATTCATGCCATGATCAAAAGTACTACTTAGACTAAACTGAGTAGCATATTGCAGTCATAAAATGCCTATGCTTAGTGCTATATTGTGTACCTAGATTCAATCTAAAATGAATTGATTTAGTTCACATAGCTTGACTATGCAGATTTTTGCATGTATTCCCTAGTCAAATTTCATTTAGCGTTTTTTCCGTGTTTAAATTTATGTATTTAAATTTTTCTATTTATATTGCATATTTTATATTTTTGTATCTTTCTATTGAAGTCTGATGTGCATTTTACTGTATTTTTACTTTCCTTTGCTACTGAAATGGTCACATGAGTGATCAATAAAAACATTCTTTCATACTCTTTCAAGAGGTTTGAAGTTGCCTAAAAGTTTGCCAATCAGAGGGTTTGCCACTCTTCTTAAATTTTTTCTGTGCTGCATCCCGAAGGAACATGAAATGCCTCAGGTCCTTGTTAAGCCAAGGGGTTTTTAAGCCTTTTGACCTCCTTTTTGTGAGGGGAGCATGTTGATTAATTATTGCATTCAATGTGTGAATAAAATAGTCTAAGGCCTGATCAATATCTGGCAAAGATTTAATGAGGCCCCAATCAGCAGTGGAGAGAGAGATGATAGAAATGCTGTTAGGTCAAAGAGTGACACATTTCTTGATTCTGTAATTTTGGGGGGAGGGTTCAGGCTCTTGTTACTCCATAAACAGAGAGTTGGAGAGTGATCACTAATACAATCAGATAGTACACTAGCAGTCTGTACCTTTTTAAGGCAATTGGAAATGACCCAGTCTAGTAGGGAGTGGTTACCTGACTTAGTGTTCAATCTGGTAGGTTCAGAGATGTGGTGGGTAAGGTTGGAGTCAGCTATTATTGAGTGAACTCTGTTTTTATTTGGTTCAACAAATCAAGGTTGAAATCACCACAGAGTATGAGATTGTGGTCTGGGAGCTCAGAAAGGGAAGTTATTAGGGAGGGGAGGACATTATTAGCATCCTTAGGGGGAAGATAGATGCATCCTATGTTTAACCTTACCCAGGGTTAAGGCAAGGAAGATGCATTCAGCAAGGGTGGGGGGGGGGACAGTGGAGGGATAAGAAACTTCAGAAGCTGCAAAGCTGGATCTAACATAAATGAGAATGCCACCCCCTTTCTTACCTGGCCTGTCCCCCTTAAAGCAGGAGTACCCATACAAAGCTACTTCATGCAGTAGGATACTAGGTTTAAGCCATGACTCAGTAATACCTAACACATCAGGGTTATGAAGTGTAACCCTGGCCTCTACTTCAGCCATTTTTGGGTGCAGACTTCAGGCATTTATGTGGGCAATTTTCAGGCCCTTAATGGAGGGATGGATGTTGGCTGACAAAATGGAGGGGATGAACTGAGGACCGGTGGGTCCAGGGTTCAGCTCAACATCATCTGGCAGAATAAGAAGGAGGAATAGGTGTAATAGTTTAGTTAGTGAGCTGCTGGGAACAAATCATGTGATGTTCCTTGCATACCAAGATCCAAGGCAATGAGCTGCATTTCTCGAGAGGAAAGGAATAGGCAAGAGGCTGGGTTAGGGTTAGGGGTATACCACTATTGGAGGTGGTGATGCCAGCCCCTTAGAAGCAGAGGTGAAACCCAGTGCTACCAGTTGATCTGATAAAATGAATGTTATAATGTATAATGGGCTACGAGATGTCCAGATGGATGCATAACTTGGTATAACTTGGTATTAATAGATAAAGTAGGCACATGCCCATTTAATTGTCTCCCACATCCTAGTGGGTATAATACAATTTTCTGTCACCCAGCAAGTATTTATCTGACCTAGATTTAAACATGTTAATAGAGGATGCCTCTATGATATGATTAGGTAAAGCATTCCACCTCCTGGCTGTGCGTATATTAAAGAAATTAAAACGTTTTGTAGTATTGACCTAAGGTATTATAATTTGTTTACAATGAGACCTCAGATGTTTAATTTTAGTTTGGAACTGGATACCACATTGTGTCCTCATTACTGGGTCGTTACAGAGTTTGTACATTAGGAGTAAATCTCCCCGTAATCTTGTTGTCTCCAATGGGTAAAGATTTAAAATGTCCAGCCTATCGTTGTATTCTACATTTTTTAACCCTTTGACAGACTTTGTAAACCTTTTTTGAATCTTCTCTATAGTAAACACATCTTTTTTTAAGAATGGACACCACAATGGAGATCCATAGTCCAATTGAGGAATAATGTATGTTCCATACAGTTTTAACATGTAATCAGTATTCCTTGATATAAAAGCTTTATTTATAGAGTGTGCGATTCTGTTACAATGCTGAGCAGTTTTGTAACTATGTGATGAGGCGGACAGGTTAGAGTCGACCCAAACTCCTAAATCCTTTTCACGTGCACTGGTCCAAAAGATTTTACCTATTAGGCTATACTGATACCTGGGGTTAATTTTCCCAAAATGCATAACTGTGCATTTTTGTTCGTTAAATATCATTTTATTGTCAATACCCCATTATTCAATAGTTTGAAAATCATGGATAAGTTGTTGGTATTTTTGAAATGTAGAGACATCACCCCCAATTTTAGTGTCATCAGCAAATTTAGACACAGCACTGGTCAGTCCCTTGCCTGTGTCACTTATAAAAATTCCCAAACAACACTGGGCCCAACACTGACTCCTATGGGATTCCACTAGTCACATTGCCATCATTACAGAGACTTGAATTAATTCTCAGACTGTTTTCTATATTTCAGCCAACACCGAAGTGGAATGGAGACAAAGAGGGGAGGAGCCAATGGCAGTTCAAATACATCCTGAAACACCCTGAAATGCTACAACAAATGCTGCCTAAACACTCACAATTCCACTGTAATGCTCATACAGTTGCGACCTGAACTCACAGCAGGCACAGCACTTTAAACATTAAAGTAACTTCCCAAATGAGCACTAGATGCCCACTACAAGCCCAACATTGAACCAGCACAAAATTCAATCAGTACATGTCTGACAACTGAAAATGCAGTCAGAAAGGAGCTAAAGTCTTTTTGAACACAGCACAAGGCAGCAGTTCAGTTGAGTTGGCGTCTGTACCTGCTAGCGGTTACAGATCTCCTGGAGTCCAAGCAGCTGTGTGAGGAGCGGGAGGGCAACAGAGGAACTGGAGGCCCTCAAAAGAAAACCTGCTAGCAGTTGTAGATCTCCTGGGGTCTGGGAGACTATGTGAGGAGTGGGAGGGCCACGGAGGAACTGGAGGCCCTCACAGGAAAACTTGCTAGTGGTTGCAGGTCGCACATTAAGGTGTGTTAATTAGTGTGACTGTGAGTATGTGCATTGTGTGCATATGTGTATGTGTGTGTGTGTGTGTGTGTGTGTGAATTAGTGTGTATGATATATATATATATATATATATACAGTATTTATATATATATATATATATATATATATATATATATACACACATATATATATATATATATATATATATATATAGGATACATGATGGTGGGCTGTTATATACACAATTTATTTGAATGAGCTGTGAGTGATCGCGGGTGACCTCACGAGTGGCGGAGCCATGAGTGAGGTCCTGAGGTCACTCTCAGTGAGTTCAAATAAATCATGTATGCAACAGCCCACCATCACCAATGTGATTTATACAGTAGGGTCTTGGTGCAGGTTCAATGATTTTTTTATGATTTTGTTATTTTATCCTGGAAGCTTTCTTTAATAATGTGTTTATTTTTTTTTTAAGTTCTGTGTGTTAGTGCACTGCTTGAAGTGTGTTGTTAGGTACATGAACCCTGTTGCTAGGGCAGTATGTCTGTTCGAGACGTGCTACATCATTGGCTGGGATTTTGTGTGGGACTGCCAAAGAGTTTGGCAACATGGCAGTCTGTTTCTCACTTAATGAGAGTTTGAGAGAGATGCTTTTTGTTTTTCTTTTTTTCCCTAGATAAATTTATCTGGTTTATCTGTCATTAAGTGTCCAGTTTTGTATGCGTGCCGTGGGAAGGGAGTGGTTTGGAGGGACGGTAATGGAAGCAAGAAGTGTATGTTTGCCATGTGAGTGAGCTTGAGAGAGAAACTACAGAGATTTTGGGAGGGGAGTTGGTAATGTGGGAGCTCAGGCAGGTGAGCCGGGGGCGCACTTCACTGTTTCAGCAAGAGAAGCTACAAAATGTCAGGCTGCTGGTTTCTGAGGGTCAGATTTTGTCATTTCAATAAATGAAATAAACTAAGTATCTGGTTGATCATACTTTTTAGATGTGCATCTGGTATGAGAGACGGGGGTGACTCAGTTTAATGAAACTGAAAGTAAGGTTAAGCGTAAGCAGTGCCAGTAGGGTGTTAAATAAATGGTGGTTCTGAGATTTATTTAACACCAGTGAGAATAAACAAATTTTTTTAACTGCTTTTATGCCCATGCCTATTGTATATCTCTCTCTATGTATCTATATAGATATATATATATATATATATATATATGTATGTGTGTGTGTGTGTGTGTGTGTGTGTGTGTGTGTATATATATATATATATATACACACATACATATATATCTAGAGAGAGAGATTATAAAGGCACTGTCGTGCCACTATATTTAGGGTTAAGTAGGGTGTTGAATGTTAAACCCCAATTCTTGCACTTTAATAACTTCATAACCCTTCAACCGATTTGCACGAAGTTGTGCATGCACGGTATCATGAGGTAGATCTCTTGACTTGCTAAGTTTTGTTCTGATTGAATAAGACCTAGATAGCAGAAAAAGTTATTTGGGGGAGTTATTTACTGTTTTTTTGTCAGCCCCAGCGCCCAGATAGTTTGGAATTTTGGTCTGAAATTTTCAGCATAGAAAGAGCTTGGCTCACAGATGTGCCTTTCACTGCTGTAATGCAAATGCAAGTGCAAATGGTAATGCACATGGTGATGCAAATGTAAACGATAATGCAAATGGTAAGAGAAACGCAAATGCAAATGTTAATGAAAACAGAAATGGTAACACAAACGGTAATGCAAACACTCACGGCAACAGAAACACAAACGCAAATTGTAACGAAAATGCAAACAAAACTAGCCAGGAAAGTCACAATTTATATGAATTTTTTGTTTTCTATGTTGTACGGTTCTGGAGGTATAAGCAATTTAGTATTCCAAGTGCTCATTTTCTGCTCCAAGGACCATTATTATGCATACATTCTTTGTATTCACTGTGTTCCTCTATGCAGCTGTTGGGGGAAAAAAAGGGTGTGCACTTTTGTTACTGTCACAGCGTTCCCACTTGCATTTCCATAACCGTTTGTGTTAGTGTTCCTGTCTACACCATTGTGTGCGTTACCCTTTGCATTTTCGTTTGTGCTTGCATTTGCGTTACTGTTACCATTTGCGTTTTCATTACTGTTTTTCTTTGCGTTTCCTTTTGCATCACCATGTGCATTACCATTTCTGTTTCTGTTTGTGTTTTGTTTTGCATCACAGTGTGCATTACCATTTGTGTACATGCTTTCATTTGCATTTCCTTTGGCGTCATCGTGGCTTTTACCATTAGCATTTGCATTTCCTATTGCGGTACCGTGACCATGCACGTTACCATTTGTGGTTTCCATACATGCTTGTGTTTGCATTTATGTTTGCATTACCATTCCCGTGTATGCTACCGTGTGCATTACCCTTTGTGTTTTCGTTTGCACTTGCATTTGCATTACTGTTAACATTTGCGTTTCTATTACTCTTTTTGTTTGTGTTTCCTTTTGCATCACTGTGTGCATTTGCATTTGCTTACGACTTCATTCTGCATTTCTGTTTTGTTTTTTGGTGTCCTCATTGCTGTTACCGTGTTTATGTTTCATTTTGCTGTGCATTACCATTTGCTTTTATGCACGCGACTTCCATTTGAGTTTGCATTTCCTTTACGGATCGTGCTGTTACTGTTAGCATTTGTATTTCCTATTGTGGTATCGCGGACTCATGCGTGTTACCATTTGCATTCTTGCCACACTTGCATTTGCATTTCCATTCCCATCTATGCCACCATTTTATGCATTTCTTTCCATTTTCATTTGTGCTTGTGTTTGCGTAACTGTTAACATTTGCATTTCCATTGCTTGTTTTTGTTTGTCGCTTTCCGCTTGGCGCTACTATGTGCATTTCCATTTGCATTTGCGATGTATGCATTTAATGCTTGCTTTCTGTTGTGTTTTTGGTGTCATCGCGACTGTTACCATAAGTGTCTGCATTTCTAATTACGTTACCATGCCTGTGTGTGTCACAGTTTGCGTTTCCATATGCGCTTGCATTTGCATTTCTGTTTTAATGTTTGTGCTTGTGTTTGTATTACCACTTGCGTTATTGTTTACATGTGTGTCACCATGTGTGTTAGCATCTGTGCTTGTGTTTGCGTTGCCGTTACTTCACTATTTGTAGTGCACATTCTCAAAAGGAAGGGAAATTCATGGCAAAAACTCCATTTAATGCATCAGATGTTAGGGTTCCCACCCACCCTTGCACACCCCCACCCTGACCCAACTCTCACCCCATTCTCCTATACTGCACACCTCAGCTTGTTTGCACATGGATGGGGTGAGTTATAATAATGACCACACACACCCTGATGCCTGTTGGTGGGCTCCAGGGTGGGGTGGGGGTGCAAGGGGCTGAGAACCCTAACATCAAATTTCCTTACTTTTGTTGCTGTGGAATAACCCTAACTGATGCATTAAAAGGAGTATTTTGTCATGAATATATATATATATATATATATATATATATATATATATATATTCAATGCAAAAAACAACATTAATGCATCGTTAGTGAGTTTTATTAGCATAAACAGCTGGGAAATTTGATGTTGGTGTTACTAACCATACATTACTTCTTCATTGACACCAACAGGCATTGGGGTGTGCCTTTGAGTTGTTGCTCCAACTCTCACCCCCCACTCTATGTGTAAACAAGATGAGGTGGTTCAGTATAGGAGAATGGGGTGAGAGTTAGGCCCAATGACTCCAAGGCACACCCCAACACCTGTTGGTGTGTGGAGGGTGTGGGGTTGGGATGGGGTAGTAGGGCTGGTAACACTAACATCGAATTTTCCAGCTTTTTATGCTTTAATAAAAACTGTAACTGATGCTTTAATATAGTTTTTTTGCAATGAATTTCCCTTCATTTTGAGAAAGTGCAATGTAACTAGTATGTGGTTGTGGGAGCGTGGGCCCTCCAGGCCTTGCACTCCCCTCATGCTACCCATTGTTGTATAATGATATGCATAAGTGGGAGCGTGGGGCCTCTGTGCCCCGTGCTCCCACTAGCACATAAGTATGGACATACCGGAGCCCTATAGTCATGAAAAGTAACCCTCGTAACACTAATTTGGCAATACCACAGTAACCCTAGCAAATATGGAAAACCACTGTAGTTTAATTATGAATTAAACCTATATTTGGGTGCAATTTAAGGGTGGACTAAACTTCTGAGAGAGAAATCCATATCTTAAATGTGTGAGCTGGCATCGAAGGTATTGCCACCAATTGGATGGCTGTAATTCAGTATTTTTAGATTTTTCACCCAGTTTCATATTTTTGACCCCACCTCATGAACAATGTCAATGTCATTTTGTTAATCTGTCCCAAAAGTTGAGTTCGTACAGTGAGTACGCCATTTTGTGCCACAGGTGCAAAATCATGTTTTGGGCAGGATGTGAAAAATGACATCTGTATACTGCTCATGAGGAGGTGTGGAAAAGGATAATGTTGAAAATTAGGAGGGAAAATATGAAAAATTGACAAAGTTATGAGCGTGCGTAGAAACTGCACAATGCGTGATTGTAATGTGGGCATTTTAGGGAATTATTTAACCAAATTTTTAATGTGAGCTTTTTTGGAAATCCCCTCATGAACACTTGCACTGTGATTTAGTTAATCCATCCTGAAAGTTGATTTCATACAGCAATGGGACATTCTGCGCCAGAGGTGCGAAAACACATTTAAGGCAGGATGTGAGAAATGGCAGCTGTACTGTTCATGAGGAGGTGTGAAAAATGGCAATGTTGAAAATCTGGAGTAAAAATATAAAAAACTGGTAAAGTTACAAGCGTGCATAGAAACTGCCCAACACACGCTTGTAACACGGCCGTTATTTGGATATTTTGCACCAGATTTTCAACATGGGCTTTTCTGGACCCCCCTCATGAACACTGGGACTGTCATTTTGTTAATCAGTCCCAAAAGGTTATTTCACATCCTGAAAAGTGATTCTGTGCAATGACCACAAAATCACCTTTCAGGATTGAGTAACGAGATGACAGTTTATGAGGTGGGGTCCCGAAATGCCTATGTTGAAAATTTAGTGAGAAAATACCAAAAAATGGCCATGATATCCACATTTAAATTCTTTGTTTGTATCAGAGTCACACGAAGTAGGATCCTAGTTCATATCTTTTATGCGAACTAAGATCCTACGTCGTATGATGCCGATAGAAAGAATTTAAATGTTAAATAACATACATTTTAAGGGCATTTTCCAAACAGTAAAGTGTAGAATGCACCGAGCAGGTCACAATAAGCAAGCTACATGTGTTAGCTCCTCCCCAGAATGTCATTTTGGGAGATTTCCAAATTTGAATTTCAGACAAACTGGAAACAAGATGGCAGCCATATGAAAGAGGAATTTTCTCATACAACACAGGATTCTTCTTTCTTATCAACCAGCTGTATTGAAGTGCCTACTGAGCATGCTCAGAAACAATTTTTTCAAATGTTTAAATTACAATAACTTAAAAATGGCTTATTGTTTTTTCACCAGACTAGCAAAAGGCACATCTGTGGGGTAGTCCCTTTCTATCCTGAAAATGTCATACCAAACAAACAAATCCTCTGGGCTGTAGGTAAGTTCAAAGAAAAACCCCTGCAAAGCCAATGGGTAAAAACATGTTTTTTCACCTTTCTGTAACTCAGAGACTGCACATCTGACTGCAACAAAACTTGCCAGATCAAGAGAGCTACACCACAAGACAGTGCATACCAAATTTTGTGCAAATACATTCAACAGTTGCAGTTATTAAAGTGCAAACATTTGAGTTTAACATTGAAATGCCTACTGAATCCTAATATCTCTCTCTCTCTCTATATATATATATATATATATATATATATATATATATATATATATATATATATATATATATTTATACAACATATGTGTCTGGATAACAAGCAAGATAAAAAGTGCTATCTCAGGCAGACAGTGGAGATATCACTGATATCTCCATGTTCCTATACATCACAATGATATCTTCTATGTTCCTATGCGTATAGTGATATATTTTTTGTTCCTATATCGGTAACAAAGGTATGTACAAGCTTATAGACTTTCATCCTCAATGCATGCCAAATCCATAATTTAAATATATGTTTTGTTTGAACTGTATAGGAACTTATCTAATCTTTTCTTAAAGGTATCCATAGTGAGGCTTGTTACAACTTCAGTGGGTAGTTTGTTCCATAATGGAACCACCCTTTGACTGAATCAGTATTTCCATTTGAGGAGGTTCCATTTGCCTAAGGTCAACTGATAGGGGTGGCCTCTTGGCTCATATTTACTATTTTTAATTAGTAGCCCCAAATCCTTTCATAGTGTTTTATCCTACATTTACAGCATGCACATATCTCCCCTTGTGCATCTATAGTGTAGCGAGAAAAGATTTAATGAGCCCAACCTCTCCTCATATGTCTTATCCTGCATCCCAACAACTGATTTTGTAGCTCTTCTTTGAATGTTCTCCAGTTTTCATGCATCCCCCTTTTTGTATGGTGCCCATACCTGGGTGCAATACTCCAATCCTGTCCTCACCAGGGCTCCATTTGGAGGCATCAGAACCCTACTATCTCTGCTGCCTATGTGCCTAAGTATACAGCTAAGGGTTTGGTTTGCTTTATTGGCTATGCTACTACAATGAGCACTGAATTGTAGATCATCGCTTGTTGTAATTCCCAAATCTTTTTCTTCTGAAGTTTTCCTGAGCTCCAGTTTTCCCATATGGTAGCTTGCTTTTATATTATGCCCCCTGATATGCATTACTGTATATTTTCCAATATTTAGCTCAAGTATATTTTTAACTGTCCACTCATTTATATTATCTAGGGCTTTTTGCAGTTCCTCACTATCTTTTTTTATTTTTATGATAGCTCCCACTCTACAGTCATCGGCGAATTTTGTTAGCCATCTGTTTTGATGACTTATTTTCAGAGATGTAATGTACATATTAAAGAGACAGGGCCCTAACACACAGCCCTGGGGACCCCACTTACCACATCTACCCATTCTGACAACTCTCCATTTATAGTTGCTCTCTGCCTCCTCATTGTCAACTACTTGCCTATCCAGTTTATCAAATTTATATCCAATTTTAGGTCCTTTAGAGTATTTAGTAACCCCTTGTGTGGTAGTTTATTGAATGCCTTGGAAAAATCAAGGTATACCACATCCACCGAAAACCTCCTATCAAGAGCCCTACTCACTTCCTCATAGAATGCTAACAAGTTAGTTTGGCATGATCTTGATTTCATGAACCCATGCTGCATCAGATCTTCTAGATTTAATTGTTTCAAATGGAGGGATATATACTCTTTTAATATTCCCTCCAGTATCTTTCCCATTACCGATGTTAAACTAACTAATGGAGGCAGTCCAGAGGAGGGCAACTAAAATGGTACAGGGTCTGCAAGAGAAGCCATATGAGAAGAGATTAAAGGAGCTTAATATGAGTACCCTTGAGGAAAGGAGGGAGAGGGGGACATGATAGAAACTTTTAAGTACCTCAGTGGAATCAACAAAGTCCAAGAGGGTAGCATCTTTCAGATAAAGAGATGTGCAAGAACAAGGGGACACAATTTGAAGATAGAGGGGGGACAGCTCAGGGGCAATGTGAGGAAGTATTTTTTCACAGAGATGGTGGTGGACACATGGAACAGCCTTTCTGAGGAGGTTGTGAGGTCTAAAACTGTGGGAGAATTCAAGAATGCATGGGACAGACATAAGACAATTCTTGTGTTGGGGGTAAGAAGAAATAGGCTGTTGGTTAACTAGGATCTGCAGCTTATCCTGTAGGTAGGGAAATGGGCAGACTAGATGGGCCAAGCAGTTCTTATCTGCCATCAAAGTCTATGTTTCCATGTTTCTATGTAACTGGTGTAAAGTTTTCTAGCCTGTATTTTGGTCCCTTTTAGAAAATGGGTACCACTATGGCTTCCCTCCATCGCTGTGCCACTTCTCCTCTATCCAATAAGACCTGAAAAATATATTAGTGGCGGGGCTATATATTCAGCAAGTTCTCTAAGTACCCTAGGATGTATCTCATCCAGTCCTGGTGACTTATTTATGTGTAGCTCTTTCAGTCTGTCCAATACAGCCTCTGTTTTTATCTTTATACTACATGGTTTGGATGCATACTCCCCTCCTGTATAAACCTTAGTGGGATTATTAAATAGAAAGCAGAAATAATCATTTTGGATATTTGCCATTTCTTTGTTACTAGCTGTTTCCCTTCTTATTTTTAAATGGGCCTATAGTACTTGTACTCTTCTTCTTCTTCTTGTTAATGTAGGTGCAGAAGGATTTAGTTATCCTTTACTCTTGATGCTAGATTGATCTCATATTCAGATTTTGCTCTTTTTATACCCCTTTTTATTTCTTTAACCATTTCTCTGTATTTGATTTTCACCTCTAAGTCCAGGCTATCTTAAATTTTTTATATAGCTTATTTTTTGTTTTTATTTTCCTTCTTATCTGAGGGTTTAACCATTCTGGACTTTTCCTCTTATTACTGTATTTTAGTTTCTTTGGAATGTGCATCTGCATTTGTTCTCTAATCCTTTCAATCAAGATCTCCCACATTTTATCAACAGATTTCCCATCAAAGTCCTTGTACCAGTGCCATTTAGCCATGCTTGCTCTCATGGTAAGGAGATCTGCCTTATTTAGATTTAACACTTTAGTTGTACCATTCTTTATTTCAGGTTTTCCATCCACTGTTTTAAAGTGAACTATCTGGTGATCACTGTTTCCAAGTGGGCTATTAACTAGTACCTCTCTTATCACATTGTCACTATTAGTTAAAATAATATCTAATGTGTTGTTGGCCCTTGTTTTATCTCTTACTTTCTGCTCTAAGCCTACCTGTTCAAATACATCTAAATATTGCTTGTCAGTGCTTGACTTTCCTTTAAGATTATCCCAGTCTATTTTGGGTAGATTAAAGTCCCCCATGAGTATTACCTGATGAGCTGGGTCTATGCTTGCTATCTGTTTTAATATTAGTGCATCAATGTTTGTTGATGTATAAGGGTGTCTATATCAAATTCCCATCTTAATTTTAGCAGAATCATGTTGTACAATTTTTAGCCACAGCATTTCCACATTTTCTTCATTACTTATTATTTTCTCACAATTTATGTTTTTGTCTATATATAGGGCAATAACCCCTTCCTTCCTGTGCACCCTGTATTTGTAAAACAGGTTATACCCCTCTATATTCTTATCCCATTCGTCATTTTTTTCCCACGAAGTTTCCATTATCATTGCAATCTGTATATCCTGAGTGATTAACAGATGTTGAAATTCTGCAAATTTATTTGCCAGGCTCCTGGCATTTGTGAGTAATCCTCTCCACCCAATTTGCTGTTCCCCAGATGCCGCCTGCACTTCTATATCCAATTTTTTATTTGCACCCCCTTTTCTATATGCTGAACGTGAAACTGTTTCTGCTTCACTGTGACAACTCTTGCTAGGACCTGCAACTCACCTCCCCATGTGGATATCACATCTGGTTGATCCTGCCATCATTTGTAATCAAATACAACATTTAAAAATATATTCTGCCATGTAAACTACTTATCTGGTTGATCCTGCCATGTTCCAATGTTCGGACTGGGTATGCAGCAATTAGTTTCACTTTTAAACTTTTAAGAAGTGAGGTGGTGTGAAAGTTGGGAACTGAATTCCAGTAGCCTCTGATGATAGTGATTATAAATGAGCGACTGTAGAAACAGCAACTCATTTATAGTGCTATCATCATCAGCTACCCAGTGATGGTAGTGATGCTGTAACACCTACAGTGACCAGAAGGGGAGGGATGGGGAGCTGTAAGGAAGGTATAGAAGGGAGGATTTAGAAGGGAAGGAGAGCCTGCTGCAACTGAGCCAGCCCTGTGGTGTGGTGGTGAGGGTGGCTGGCTACGGTGCAGTAGGCACTGGGTTCGGAACCTGTGGGGGATATTTTGCTGCTGCTACGGCTCTGTACTTTTTTTTGCCCCAGAATTTCATCCTCCTTGAGCCGCTGCACTCCTGAAGTTGAGAATCCTAAGTAAGGGGTGGTGTGGAAAGCAAACTCCTTGTTAGGGATGGGCAGAGCCTCCTCAAGAAAACACTTAATTTCACTGGATATTGAGTTGTTGAGTATTGTATATCACCAAAGTGCTTTTTGCCGATATATATTCACAATGATAGCGATCACCGTTTTTTGATCACTATCATCACATGGAACCCTGAATTCCAGTGGGCCTTCCTGCCCAATTTAACTCCAGGGTCTGTGGTGAGCAGTCTGCCTTCCTGCCCAATTTAACTCCAGGGTCTGTGGTGAGCAGTAGCAGCCAGACAGGGTTGGACTGAGGTACTGGGGTGGGGGCTGCCTGGAAAGTTGATGAAGGGGCCCACCTACCTTGGATTCCTTGAAAAGCAAGAGGGAAGGGTGCAGGGTGACAGACTCATTAGTACTCAGTTCCACATCATGGAGTATACTGCATGGGCAACCAATATGTTCTGTCACACAGAGGTTCTGAGGTCGGTGGGACTAAGAACCCCAAGGTGGCAGAAAACACTGGCTGTGCATAAAGTTGCTCATCCTGCATTTTTTATATTGTATAGAATTATATGAAATGTGTGCATTGTTATTTTTTTTCTTTCATAGTGTGTAGTCTCTAGAGGTTGTAGAATGCTGTTCTACCACAGAAGGGTGCAATCACATTCCATGTCCTTTGACTGTGGTACAAAAACATTTTAAAAAGATGGATTTCTACATAGAACACTGCTCTGCTACACACTATAGTATGAATATGATACCATAGCCCTGTGTTTGCCACATACATTTAATCACAGGGCACATCATTCTTTCCAAAACAGATCATAAAAATAAAGATGTGTAGAGTTTAGAAGGTTGCCAGGTACCTAATATAGGGGAGTCAATACACTCAACTCCTTGCTATTACTTTCCTCACAAGTCCTCAAAAAATGTGGTTAAAGCTGGTGTTAGCAGCACATTAGGAGCAGCACATTAGGAGTACTATTGACCTCTGGCATCCTGCTGAGGCCATGGGATTGAATCTCAGTTCTGCTGCCAGGAGGACAGGTGCAGGCTGTGAACTTAGTTATGTCCAGATGAAATGATCATATGGTAAACCTTAGTTAACTAAAGTAAGCAGTCATTCTTCTCAAAAATATATACAGAGATAGCAGATACCCACTGTTACTGACATCCGGATGTGGTGGTAGTGGTCACAGGTGAGGTGTCAGTTTTAGAAAGTGATTTGTGGGCCAGCGAACAGCAAAGCTGTGATGTACTGCCTTGAACTGTTTGCTTCATACAACGTAATGCCATTGCCACCTAATGAGCATTCAGGGATTGCTACAAATGTATGTTGAGAAGTGTGTGGTATGGTCATGGGTGTTTGTGTGCTTGTGGGGGGGGGTAGTCTGAAGACTGATTAAGGGTCTGCGGTGTAGCTGTAGCTAGGGAAAAATAGGACAGACTACAGTAGCTATGAGGTCTTTATTTGCCGACATCTATGTTTGTATGTTTATTGTTTCTATGATATGCCCATGAGATTTGTGGCTCAAGCAGAATTCTGAGGTCTGGTCCAGTATGTATGTATGTGTATATAGATAGATAGATAGCTAGATACATATATATCTATATATCTATATATCTATATATATATATATATATATATATATATATATATATACAGTATGTGTCAGCTTCTTTTGCCAATACCAGAAACAGAAACAGCATGCAGGAGGCTGCAGGGGCAGGGGAAGATGGAAGAAATGACTGGACAGGAGACTAGCACTGCTACAGAAAGTTTTACTGACACTGAACGTTCATGCTGTTAAATTGCAGTGAAGTAGAAGTGATCAAACGGTGTGCATAGAGAAACATTTCATCCTGGCAGAGATCCATAATAAGTCATTCTCTGTCTAAAAATAAGGCAACAGTGTTTGTAATCTTCACTCCACTTAGTTTTTGTTAAAACGAAGGTGCCAACAGAACCGACAGGAGATCCAGGCAATCGGCAGCTTCAGAGAAGTAGAAGGAAGTGCGAGCATCTGTTGCTATGTCAACAGACACTCATGCTTGCTTCTACTTCTCTGAAGCCGCCAACTTGCTGGATCTCCTGACTGTTCTGTCGGCAGCTTCGTTTTAACAAAAAATAAGTGGAGTGAAGATTACAAACACTGTTGCCTAACCTTTTAGACAGAGAATGTTTTATTGTGAATCTCTGCCAGAATGACATTTTTCTATGTGCACACCGCTCGGTCATGCTACTTTATGGGAGCAAAAATGAAACTACTTGTGGCATATCCAGTCGGAACATAGCAAGATCAACCAGATAACTAGTTTAAATGGCAGAATCAACCAGATAAGTCTTTTTAAATAGCAGGATCAACCAGATAAATATTTTTAAATCGCAGGATCAACCACATACATTTTTAAATGGCAGGATCAACCAGATATGTTTTTTTTAAATGGCAGGATCAACCAGATAAGTTTTTTTAAGGACATCTTGTGAATATCCAGACACATATGTCTGTAATAACATAACATGACATGGTCTGACTGAAGATATCATATTTATCTTCACTTGAGGCAAATGACATCAAGATATTTCACTTGTGGCTTCGCCACCCATGAGATATCATGATTTCATTGGCCTCGAGTGAAGATAAATATGATATCTTCAGTCAGGCCATGTCATATCCTCTCTCTTTCTCTCTCTATATATATATACTGTATATATATATTTTTATATATATATATATATATATATAGGATACATGATGAGCAGGAGTGGGATATGGAAAATATTTTCACTCCTGCAGAGTGAGCTGTGTATTCTCATGAAGGCACGAGTGAAAATACACAGCTCACTCTGCAGGAATGAGAATATTTTCCATATCCCTTGATCTGCCCATCATATATGCAATTTATACCACAGGAGTGAGAGCTTTAGGAACTTTTTTTCTGATTCTGTGTGTTTTCTGCTCATTCTGTTTGTGCTGTCAGTGTTTGTGTGTGTGTGTGTGTTTGTTTTGAATGGACTGGGAGTGAGAAACACAGCTGACAGTGTTTTGCAAAGCTAATTGAGTGATTCAGAGGCTCACTGAGAAAGACAAATTGCTGCAGGTAGCACTGAGAAACAGAAACTGCTTTGTAAAAGAGTTCCATTTAGAATTCAGGTTATTTTGAAGCTGAGATCAGCACAGTAATGGGCTAGGAAAGTTAGAAACATAGTGGGACACAGGTGAGAATCTTTTACAAAGCTAATTGAGTAAGTTGCAGCTTCAGTGGGAAAGGGATAAGAGAAAGATTAAGGAGGCAGTATAGCCAGTGGTTTAAGGCTCTGAGCTGCAAACCTGGAAATCTGGGGTTGAATACCACAGCCCCCACTTGTGTACTGTGTGATCCTGAACAAGTCACTTAACTTTATTGTGCTCCCAGGTTGCACCTATAAACCAGCTTTCAGCTTAGTGTGTTTCTCTCCTGGTAAAAGATAAACTGTTTTCTAAAGCTGCAGTGCAGTTATCCTCACTCTGGTGACATCAGCAGAGTATGGATAAATGTCAATATCCTCACTCTGCTGATGTCATCAGGATTTATCCTCACTGCAGCGGAAATAACACAGGATATCCTACTGAGAAAGCTCTCATGCCCGTGGTATAAATATATATATATATAGTTCGGGTTGCACAGCCACTTTTATGTTAAATCCAAAATTTTGTTCATTAATAACTTTGCAACTGATATATATATATATATATATATATATATATATACACACACACACACACACACACACACACATACATAAACTTCATTAATGCATCAGTTATGGTTGCTATTAAAATGATAAAAGTATGGAAATGTGATCTTAGGGATTTCAACCCTAACTCCACATCCCCCCCCCAGCAGCCAAAGGGGGCAAGGCAACACAGCCACAAGTAACCACAGACATAAATTATCAGGTAAGATGAACAACATGAGGCCCTTTTCACGTGACACAAGAAAAATCCATCATCATGGTCCAGCGCTTCTGTAGCCATGTATACACATGCACACTTGCACACCACCTGGGAAGTACAGTAAAAAATTCCCATAGGATCACATTGTAAATTGTAAGTAGGTATAACACATGACAGGATGTGAGGTAATGCTAAATTACTGCACGGGCCAGGTGGGTTGTGAGGCATGAGGCACAGTTGAGTGTCTTCAACTGCTTGGGAAGTGTGGTATATGATTCCAATAGGATCACATTGTAAATTGTAAGTAAGCAACACCACACAGCAGGGTGTGTGAAAATGCTAAGTTATGACATGGCCCAGGTGGATTGTGAGGCATGCGGTACAGCCAAGTGCCTTCAACTACCTGGGAAGTGTAGTATATGATTCTCTGATCACATTATAAATTTTAAGTGAGCAATACCACACAGTAGGGTGTGCAGCAATGCTAAATTATTGCATGCCTTAGGTGGGTTGTGAGGCTAGAGGCATAATCGAGTGCCTTCAACCACCTGGGAAGTACGATATAAAATTCCTATAGGATCACACTGTAAATTGTAAGTAAGCAGTAACACAAAGCAGGGTGTGTGGCAATGCTAAATTACTGCATTCCCCAGGTGGGTTTTAAGAAATGAGGCACAGCCTGGTGCCTTCAACTACCAGGGAAGTGCAGTATATCATTTGCATAGGATCACATTATACATTTTAATTTAATCAAAAAATGAACAGCTGAGCTGGGTAGCGCAACAGTGGTAGACCCCCAAGTTGGAGCAAGGAAGCAGAGAGTGTCCGCAATTCCAACCTGAATGCAGGATATTTAAGGATCATATCCAGTATATTTATGATCCAGGGAGCCTGATGTACATGCAAGTCTGGAACTTAGAGGTACTCAAAAAGATGTAGTGGGGGAAGACAATGTATGGGGCAGCAGGAAGGAACAATTCTGGCTGTTCCAACAGGCTAGGTTTTAAGAGAGTTTGTCACTGTAAAGAACAAAGAGGATATCAGTGGGATCAGTAGTTCTATTACGTGAATCTGGCTACGCCAAAAGAGAAGGGGGGGATAGTTACCCAGCGAGGAACAGCAGGATTGCAAAAAGCTCAGCCCAGCTTATCAAATGAAGTAGTGATATGTGGATTGTTAATGTCAAATCCCACAAAAAGAATTTTGTATGCTTCATTTACAGTATATGCTAACATAAATATGTGAAAAAATTTTACTAATAGTTTTTTTTCTACTGCAAATGTAAAACTGCTAAACCAATTTATCTGGTTGTGTTAGACACCAGGATACACTGGCTATGGATATGCATGTCAAATGCTAATTCTATGCCTGCAAGAGCAGAGAGGTTACAAACATTCACATTTTTGAGAGTTTTCACAAAATCTTTGCAAATATATACATAGTAAAGTTTTGAACCACTGTAACTTAAAAATCTCTGGTCCAATTCTCTTCATATTTAGAACATTCTATAAGAACTACAAAAAGGTTATTCATGCTAATATACACATGTCTAATTCCAAAGGTGCCTAAGTTATATGCAGATGATTTTGTTCATGAAATTTCCAACAAAAAATAAAAAGACAGATTTTGAGCAAATATAATTTTGAGATGATGCATCATATTGTCATGAAATCTGACATAATATTAGAATACCTATCATCAGGGAATCATGCCACATTTAATATATCTCACCCAATAGATGGCTGGGGTATATGCAGATAAAAAATGTTATGAAATTGTGCCCAAAAAATAAATTGGAAGACTTGGAATACCTATACTTTTGAAACTATCCATCCAAATTTCATAATATTTGGAATTTTATTTGTCCCCTACCCAAAGCATGATCATACTCAATTTCAGAGCTCTAGCTTAAATGACAGCTGAGTTATGACCAAATTTCTAAATTTAAAAAATTCCACAACATTTTGTCAAAATTCTGCAAATGTTCATGGAATTTTGTGACATTTCATCAAAATTTCATGAATTCAGAATTATCCCATTCCATACAGCTCTATTTAATACTGTTAAGTGGTCCAGTCGCAAACTGTATACCTTTATATTGCAAGACCCCATTTAAATTATGTTTTTATTTGATCAGAATAAGATGTGGCAAAGGAAAAAGGATTTTCCATTCATGAAAAATAATCTTTTTTCTTGACCTGTGATATAAAAACATTATTTTCTCATATCACACATCACAAAACGAGATTCCCAATATTAAAAAAAATAAAATTTCAAGGGCATTTCTCCAACAGTGAAGTGCAGATTACACCTAATGGGAGCCCGATCAGCCAGATAGATATGTTGATCTCTTTCTAGGATGTTACTTTTATGACTTTTGAATTTTTTTTAGAACAAAATAGAAACCAAATGATGGCAAATTAAAAATATTTATTCAATTATGAAAAAGAATCCTTTTTCATTTTATATAGCTATCTTGAAGTGCTTACAGAGCATGTTCAGAACAAACATTTTTCAAAATTTCAAAATTAAATAACTTTGGAACTGATTAATATTTTTTTTTACCAAACAAGCAAAAGGTGCATCTGTGCACCAGTCCCTTTCTACCCTGAAAATTTCAGACCAAAATTCCAAGCCATCTAGGCTGAAGGCAAATTCAAAGAACCCACCCCCCCACAAAACCAATAAGTGAAAATTCACTTTTTGCACTATTAGAACTCAGAATCTGCACATCCAACCAAAACTCAACTTGGCATGTACACAGATCCACCAATGAGCTCAAACATGCAAACGCTCAAGCAAATCTATTGAATGGTTTCAAAGTTATTAAAGTGCAAAAAATTGTGGTTTAACATTAAACTGCCTACTCAACCCTAAATATAGGGGTGAAATTGTGCACCTATAATATATATTCTTTGCAAAAAAACTCCATTAATGCATCAGTTAGGGATGTCTCCACACCGACAAAAGTGTGAAAATTCAATGTTAGCGTTACCACCCCACCACCCCCACATCCCCATCCTCTACACACTAACAGACTACAGGTTGTGCTGTGGGATCATCAGCCCCAACTCTCACCCCATTCCATGTGTAAGCAAGAAGACATGCTACAGTATAGAAGAATGGGGTGAGAGTTAGGACTGATTACCGATGGCACACCTTTACGTCTGTTGGTGTGTAGAGGATGGGGGTATGGGGTGGGGTGGTGGGGTGGTAACCCTAACATTGAATTTCCACACTTTTGTCAGTGTGAAAACAACCCTAACCAATGTATTAAAGGATTTTTTTTGCAAAGAATTTCCTTTCTTTTTGAAAAAGTGTAATATAAGTAGTAAATGGTATGTGTTGGTGGGAGCACGGGCCCTTTGGGCATTTGCTCATGCAGCGTTACCACGATTATTTTAAATGTTGTCATGACACTCCTATCTCTATAATAAGAATGTGACCACAAACACAAAAAATAGTGCCACAGTTACTTTTCTTATGATCGTGATTGTTTTTGCCGTAACATAAAATATTGCTGCAAGCAAAAAAATGGCAAAATGGTGAAAAACATTTTAAAAAACACATTTCCAGACCAGCTGGTGAAAAACTAATGCCAGATTCATGTTCCTCAGGGCCTGATTAGGTAAACACAATGGTTGGTGTTCAACAAAGTGCACAATTTTTTGAATTACAATGTTTTATGTCTCTCACCAACTGAAAGCAAGATGGCAACAGCATGAAAACAATTTCAGGCAGCTCGACAACAAAAAATGTGATCGCAAAAGTTTTCGCAGTGCACATATAAACTTTCCCATAGGCTATAATGGGACATGAAAAAATGGAATAACTTTTGAACGGAGCAATATTTTTTCACCAAATCTTCAAAAAGCACCAGTTCAACCCAGGACATATGTAGACAAACAAATCTGAACCCACTGAAATGCGCTCTTCAGTCCATTATGGCTTACCGAAGAATATGCAAAAAGGGTGAATTTTCACTTTTAGAGCACCCCACAGTTACACAACCGTACATCCAACCAGAACAAAAATTTGCAGATCCAGAAATCTATGGTATGTGGGTATGCATTCCAAATTTCAGGCAAATTGGAAAAATGGTTGCAAAGTTATTAAAGTGCAAACTGTGAGGTTTAACATAGAGATGGGCATGAAACCTTAACTCAGTGGCACTACCGTGCCACTGTTATATATATATATATATATATATATATATATTAGTTAGGTTGCATGGCCATTTCTATGTTATAGATATAGCTATAGATATACAGTATATAGGAATATATATATATATATATATATAGCTATATCTATATCTATCTCTAGCTCTCTCTCTCTATCTGTCTCTATATATCTATACATCTATCTATATATATATATATATATATATGTACATCTATCTATCTATCAATAGATCTAGCTATCTATATATATCTATATGCCATACCTGTGAGGATAAAAAAGGCAAATATTTGCAATATTCTCAGGGTGGTCATACCTACAGTGAGAATATATAGGATAGTGTGTGGTTACCCATACACTACAAGGCTATTCTTCCACCGAGTGGATACAGTGCCGACTGATGACCTCGAGAGCGAAGCTCGAGAGGTCTTCAAGTCGGCATTGTATCTACAAGGTGAAAGAATAGCCCTGTAGTGTATGGGTAACCATATACTATTCTTTATACTGTAAGGTGCCCAAAAAAAGACAAAAAGAGACTCACTTTTCCATATTTTCACTTGGTTCTGCCAAGGCCATTGATTTACAACTGCCGCTGCCCAGCACACTCGCGCATCCCTCTCACACAGCAAGGGATGAATCAGGACATCTGCTGTAGCTCTTGTATTATGACATCCTCACTAATGCAGAATGAAAAGTCATTCTGCGTTAGTGAGGACATCACTACTGCAGCAGAACAACTTTTTGCAGTGCATGGATTTCCATACACAACCGCATTCCACCATGCACTACATCGCATTTATCCTCACTGTAGGTAAATTTATCCACACAGTAGGTAGAGATTGGCTCATTCAGAACTCAATTGCATATTTAGCTGCAGTAGTAGTAGTAGTAGTAGTAGTAGTAGTAATTGTATTCAAATGCGAATAACTTTAAAACGAAAAATGATAGCATGGTACTGTGAGCACGAAAGTTGTTCAGCACAAAAATATCTACAAAATGAGTGGTGTTTCATTTACGGGTAAATTTTATTTTTTATATAATTAGCCAAAAAACAGCAAAAAATGCTTTTTTTCCACTTTTCTCGACAAACAAATGTGAATAACTTTAAAACAAAAAATGATACCATGGTACTGTGAGCACAAAGTTGTTCAGCACAAAACTGTCTACAAAATGAGTGGTGTTTCATTTATGGGTAAATTTTATTTTTTATATAATTAGCCAAAAAACAGCAAAAAATGCTTTTTTTCCACTTTTCTCGACAAACAAATGTGAATAACTTTAAAACGCAAAATGATAGCATGGTACTGCGAGTACGAAAGTTGTTCAGCACAAAAATATCTACAAAATGAATGGTGTTTTATTTATGACAAACTTTTAATTTTTATATAATAAACAAAAAAACAGCAGAAAATGCTATTTTGTTTTACTTTTTCGACAAACAAATGCGAATAACTTTAAAATGAAAAATGATAGCATGGTACTACAAGCATGAAAGTTGTTCACCACAAAAATATCTACAAAATGAGTAGTGTTTCATTTATAGATACCTTTTAGTTTTTTTATAATTAGCAAAAAAACAGCAGAAAATTAAATTTTTTTCATTTTTTGCAACAAACAACTGCATGTAATTTTAAAATGAAAAATAATAGTATGGTACTTTGAGAAAAAAGTTGAACAGGACAAAAATACCTACAAAATGAGTGGTGTTTCATTTATTGATTTCTTTTAGATTTTTTATAATCGGCAAAAAATTGCAAGAATTTACTGTTTTTTCTCACTTTTTTGGAGGTATGGCATAAATGGAATGCGCAACCCCCTACTGGAAATATTGTCAATATTTTTTGTTCTCATGCCAGTCGACCCAATGACATCACTCAGTAGCGTCACAACTCGTGATGTTATCTGTCAACTGGCACCTAAAAAAATACTACAATTTTTCCAGTAATAGTATCCATATATATATATATATATATATATATATATATATATATATATATATGTATATATATAGATGATGCACAGATACCATTTTGTTTCTGGATACTGGATCCAGATATATTTTACCTGACATCTGTCCAGATTGGATATCTGCTGGATCAGGTATTAAATGTATAAAGAACACACAGCAAACTTGATCATCTTGATAAAATCGCACATATTTATTACATGCCATAGTACAAATTATTATAAAAATAAAAGGTGATTAGTTTAATACTTCAACATGTATAAAAGTCACAAGCAATGAATAAATAGTAGCGCTTTGAGCTTAGTTCATGCTTGCTGGCTTGTGGGGGGGTAACAAACACAGGCTGCTGTGCCTAATGATAAACCTACTGCCTAACATTCATTGCTCACTTTGCTGTGATAAATTATATTTTAAAAATCGCAGCATGTTCACATTATTGTGAGATAATCTGGAGTCCCTGTCAGTTATTATGTCACCAGCCATACTGAATATGCGCTCACTCAGAACATTGGGCCTTATGGTCCCATGGCACATCCTGATGCCTGTTGGGGTGTGGAAGGTGGGGGGATGGGGGTGTGGTGGTAGGGGTGGGATCCCTTGGGGTGGGGTGTTAGGGTTGGAAACCTTAATGCCTAATTTTCCTGCTTTTGCCGCTGTGGTGTCCATCCTAACTGATGCATTAATAAAGTTTTTTTGCAAAGAATTTCCCTTCTTTTTCAGATAATATAATTGTATCATCATTTTACTTAGGAAGCACAGGGTCCAAAGGACCCTGCCCTCCAATCCCTCCATCGAGATAGTACAACACTGTCCATAGGTCACAGTGGGAGCACAGGGCCCAATTCTATGATCCAGATAGTACAACAGTGCCCATATGCCATGGTGGGAGTGCAGTGTTCAAGAAGTGCACTCCCATCCTTCCATCAAGATAGTACAACAGTATCCATCCAGATAGAACAACAGTGTGAAAAATGGGAAACATTGGCAAAGTTATGAGGGTGCATAGAAACTGCACAACACATGCTCATAACACATTTATTTTGCGGAATTTTTTACGAAATTTTCAACATCAGCATTACGGGACCTCCCCTCATGAACAGTGCAACTGTGATTTTGTTAATCCATACCAAAGTTGATTTTGCACAGTGACCATGCCATTCTGCACCACAGATGCAAAATCACATTCCGGACAGGATGTGCAAAATTACAGCTGTTCTGTTCATAAGGTGGTGTGAAAAAATAGCAATGTTGAAAATCTGGAGTGAAAATATGAAAAACTGGCAAAGTTACAAGTGTGCAAGGAAAGTGCACAACGCACACCCGTAATCAGTCATATTTTGGAATTTGTTCACCAAATGTTGAACATGTGCTTTATGGGTCCATCCCTCATGAACAGTGACACTGTCATTTTGTTAATCCATCCAAAAATTTGATTTTGCGCACTGACAGCACCATTCTAAGCCACAGGTGCAAAAACACATTTTGGGCAGGATATGAAAAATGACAGCTGTACTGTTTATAATGAGCAGTTAAAAAATGGCAATGTTGAAAATCTGCAGTGAAAATATTAAAAATTGGCGAAGTGAAGAGCGTGTGTAGAAACTGTGCAATGCATGCTCACAATGCAGTCACTTTTTTGAATTTTCTCACCAAAATTGCAACATAGACTTTTTGGGACCTCATCTCATGAACAGTGGCACTTTCATTTTGTGAATCAGTCCCAAAATGTGATTCCATGCAGCAATCACAAAATCACCTTTTAAGATTGAGAAAATGACAGTGCTCATGAGGAGGGGTCCCATGAACCCCATGTTGAAAATTTGGGGCAAAAATCCTAAAATTGTCTGAGATATTAACCTAATTCAAACCCCCATTCAGTTCCATTATACAGCGCTTACTCGATTCCTCATTTCACAGTTCAGCTTTTGAAGAGTGCAGACGTCTCCTGGTCCAGAGAAGATCACAGATCCCGACCTCCAGGGAGTAAATATTGGTGAGGGGGGTGTGGGGAGGTGGGTGCACAGAGGTACAGTGGGGATGGGGAGGGGTTCGAGAGAGACAATGATGAACCGTTTTCTTCATTACAGGTAAAAAAAATAAAAAATACTTCGAGGGATGGTTTTCTTCGTTTACAGGAACAAAGAAAAAAAACAATTTAGGCACACTGGAGTGGGCTCACAGTGTGCCACATAATTTTTTGGGGGGGATCATCATGCTGACAGGGGGATTGGACACCCCCATTGGCAGTAAAAGTGGGCTTGGAGGGTCATTCGACACCGGTAGTGGGCATCCCGGTGTCAGAAAGCTATAATGTATGTAATAAATATAATATATATTATATATAGTAAATATATCAGCAGAGTGTGGTGGGTTCCTAGTGTGCCACAATACTTGGGGGAGGAGGGTTACAGACTGACATGGGGATTGGGTACCCCAATGTCAAAAAGGGGCAGAGTAGATTGATACAGGATCCTGCATCAAAATGTGTGCATATTTCGATGCAGGATCCTGCACTGAAATACTGTAATGCGCCGCACAATGGTTTCATATGGGAAAGCATTGTGCAGCACATTACAGTACTTTGATGCAGGATCCTGCATCAAAATTTACACACACTTCAATGCAGGGTATGTTTTTCTTTTTTTCACAGGTATTTAGACATAAAAAAACACATATGGGCACACTGAGGTGGGCTCCCAGTATGCCCAGTACACACTATGTATTGTGTGCACAAAGTGGGTCTTCCATGACTCTGCAGCCAGCAGCATGAGCTCCAGCTGCAGCTGCAGAAGTCAAGAAAATTCCGCTCTTCTCATACAGAGAACGGACTCCAAGCCACTCTCTGTATAAGCTGGCACCCGAGAGAAACATCTTTGGGTCCCACTTAAAACACAAAAAAATCATCCAAAAACACCTGAAGAGGTTCTCTTTAGCTGTTTTCTGATTTTTGTTTTTGTTTTTAAAATGTTCCATACTTAAACATCCTTGCTAAGCGGCAAAACAAGATGGTGGTTGCAACACAATCGATCGCAGGACTGTGAGAAAAATACCAGCATTCTTTGTGAAAAGAAGCTTGTATTTTTTGAACAGTAGTCATATTTTTTGAAAAAAAAAGCTGATATTTTTCAAACAATACCCCTATTGTTCGAAAAATAGTATTTTCATGCCCGACATATAAATTTTTGACAATGGGGAAATTAAAAATATCATAACCTTTGAACGGATTAATATTTTTTCACCAAAACTTCAAAAGGCACATCTGTGACCCAAAGGCTTTCTACCCTGAAAATTTCAGCTCACAACTTAAAGCCCTTTTTGAGATCCCGCTGTAGAAAGAAATGTAAAAAAATCTCAATTTTTCTGTTTTTTCAACACTTTAGATCTCAGAAACCACTTAATGGATTCCCACAAAATTTGGCAGGTCAAGAAACCTAGAGATTATGCATGCCAAATTTCATGCAAATCCATTGAACGGCTCCAATGTTATTAACCCTCAAAGTTTGGACTTCAACATAGAAGTGCAGTTTCACCCTAACTATACTGGCGTGACCGTGCCACTATAATATATATACATATATATATATATATATATATATATATATAGAGAGAGAGAGAGAGAGAGGGAGAGAGTTTTTGTTGACCAGGAAAGGTGGACTAGGCAATTCTGCCTAATGTCAGCCTCATCTCAGGGGAGCAGGGATACAAATGGAAAACAATTGATATTGAACCATATTTAAGCTATTGGTGGTATTTTTACTGAATGGAGGAATTTGGCCAGGACACTGGGGAAATTTCCCAGCTCATTTCAAGAAGTGCCAATGGATCTTTAATAGCCACCTGAATAACTACCACAACAGGCAGATGGGACCTCAGTTAAACGTCTCATTTGTAAGACAGCCACTCATGAGTGCATCACCTCTCTCATGCTGCACTACAGTATCAGTATTGGGATCTAACACAAGTTCCTGGTGTGGGGATGGAACACAAACCTTCTGATCAACTGGCCTCAGAGGTGAATGTGCAACCTGCTGAGCCACTTAAACTTGGTATTAGTAGTGTATAATAACTTCATTGTTTTTTCCCATAGGGAAACCAAGTTATAATTTTGTCATTGTAACCAGCTGGTTATAATGACAAACAGTGCCGGTTTCCCTAGCTCGGCTCATGCGCATCCCCCGATCTTCCTCATGTCTGCACTGACCCCTACCGTCCCTATTCCTCGATGCTTAACACTTCGCAGACAGTAGGAGTCAGTGGGTAAGTCATTTTTTTAAACAAATATATGGCACATGAAATGCTCATTGCTCATTTTTGGCTGCAAATAAAAAACAATGAACACTACTTTTTTGTCAGGAGCAGCCACGGACTGCACTGAAACCGCAATGGTCCATGGCTCAACTCCCATTTATTTTATATAATTGTTGTAGTGAGAAAACAATCCCCAGCAATTATACAAAATAAAGGATGGGTAGAGGGGTTAGAACTTGGATTTCACCCCACCTCGGGGTGGGATGTCTGAATAAACCCCTCGAGCTTCGTTCTCGGGGTTTATGTGGCATCTCACCTCTCAGGGGTGTGTAAAATCCTTGTTATAACCCCCCTAACCATCCATTATTCTCTATGTATCACCTATCTCTTACCTAACTGAGGTTGCCATCACATTTAACAATTTCTTTACATCCTGTGCCCTCTCCCTACTTTCTACCCCCTTCCTACTCCCCTCCTATCTTTCCTGTCTTCTCTCAATGCCTCATCTCTCCACTCTGTACTTTAGCATCCTCTGAGACCCCCTCAATGCCTTATTCTCTTTTAATTCCTTTAAGGGGCACAAACCAGATGGGCCCGCTACTTATCTCTTCCATCTGTCTTTGCTGGCCATCACTGCCCCTCTTACTTCCTTTTTCAGTCATTCTTTCCAACTTGGGACCTTCCCTCAGTCCTGCAAGCATGCTAAAATCCTTCACCTCCTCAAAGGGGGTTATTCTTCCTCATCAGATAATTACTTACCCATCCTGTTCCTCACCATGGATGAGGTGCAGGAAAAACATGTTCTCTACCAGCTATCTACCTGTCTTGACTCCACTTCTTTCCTCTCCCCTTTCCAGTCTGGTTTCACCAAACACCCTTCTACTGTCTCCTCCCTCCTCCATATCACTGACTTCATGCTAAAAGGCATGGACCAGGGTTTGTTTACCATGATCATTTTCTTCAATCTACCAACAGTCTTTGCTACTGTGTCACAACCAGTTCTCTTGGCTATGTTAGGTGCTGTGGGCCCATATGACTTGACAGCTGGGTGGTTCTGCTCCTTTCTCAAAAAACAGCTCTTGCTTGTCCAGGTTGGTGATGCTCTATCCACTCCAACCCCATCAAAACTGGTGTTCCTCAGGGCTCAATTCTAAGCCCAGTTATCTGTCTTCTTAAATGACCTCCCCTCCACCTGGGTCTCCTCACACATACACACGTATGTCAATGGCACATCACTATTTGCTTTTGATATTTCGATCCCTGAGCTAGAATCATCAATACAGTGTGACTTTGACAATGTCCAGTGCTGGTTCCAATCAAACCAGCTCTCTCTAATGCCAAAAAAAACCCCTGCTTCCCTGACTTTTGGCACTATACAGAGTCTAACAGGGCACCAACATACCTCTGTCTTCAAGATTCCCGATGGCAACCTGCTTGAAGTGGTGCCCCACTTCAAGCATTTAGTGGTGTGGCTGGACCAGAACTTCAGTTTTCCCATCCACATTGATGTCATGCATAAGACACTTTGCCCTAATCTTTGCATGCTGTACTGAAACAAATCCTTCCTTCTTCCTTCTCCTCCCTCCCCAAGATAATCTTGCCAGTGTTTCACTAAGTGTATGTGGCTTACAGCACTACCTCAAACTCTACAGTTGCCAGACTGGAGCCCCCCCATTTAATTTTTTCTGCCTCTTCACCCTTAAAACTCCATCGCTTCACCATCACTGCTCTCTTTATGCTAATCTCTTATTTCCCCTCCCTAGAGGTTCAGTCTCTGACACTGTTCCTCTTTTCAGGCCAAATAATCCCTTGTCATTATTCTCACTTACCTCTGTTCCCCTAAACCCTGCCATCCTATTATCCTATTATCCTACTCCATCTGATCATCCACTGTTTGTTCCTTTCATCTCCCTCACTTTAAATCTGTAGCAGGCCAGTTTGAGTTATCTATCTGCCTTCCAACACTGAGGAACAACCTCCCTCTTCCCATCCAACTCTCATCCTTCTTGCACTCTCTCAAGCCACTCTTACTGACACGCTTCTTGAAAGCATGGGGCTGCAGCTAGACATCTTCCTCTTCCTCTTCTTTTCATACTGCAACAACCCATGCCTATCTGCCCCTGAACTATTTGCCAATTTTGTGTCTTACTGTATTGTACAGCTTAAAGCTCAGTTGTACTCTGTAATCTGAGTTGTGCATCACCATGATTGTGCTACAAATAGTGTTTGTACTATATGTTAACATCATGCTCCCCTGACTCTCATCATTGCTTTGCCCATAACTAATATTCTTTGTACACTTTCTGCATTGTTTTTCTTTTTCTGGAATTTATTACTTGCACTGTACGTTGGTTTCACTAGTTATGTACATGCACTTGCGGTGACTTTATTTGTTATTGCTGTTTCACTCCCTGCTGCAATCCTTCCCACAGGTTGCACTTCATTCAGATTCAAAAGTTTATTTGTTCAAATTTTCCATCTTTACAAATTGAGACATACATTTTATGACTCAATAATTACAAATTGAGACATGTATTTTATAACAGCAATCATTAAAATCAAGATTTGAACATGTAATACATATAAAAGTAAAGTGCAGTTTCTACATACAGTATATAAAGTGAAGTTGTGCTGTTCTATATATTTTTTTTATAACAATGTTCTTTGTGCAAAATACATACGCTTTTGAGTTCTGTTATATACAGAGTACTGGAACTTCAGTGTTGTATTTTCAACTTATTTACTTTAGGATTCATATGATTGTGAACCCATTGCAAGAACAGCAACATATCTTTTGTAATAAATTCTATTTGTGAAGTCATTAAAATGTGCAATATTTCCATTTTTGTTAAAGTTTCTGTTTGAAAATATTATGCCAAATAAATGTTTCGCATTTCCTGATATCATGCACAATACAAGATAATATGTGGCAAGCTTTCCAATGAGTCCATATTGCAATCACATTTTAAGTTATTTGATTTCTTTCTTTATTATAAAGATATCTAAGGTATTTTGATGGATATAATTCTAATATGAATATTGTAAAGATCTTCTGTTCTTTGTTCCCTTTTATATGCATTAAGTATGGTTCTAAGTTATGGTTTAATTTGTTGTTTGCATACATTTTGTTTTCTTATTCAGGTCTTCCTCATATGAAATTTTCTTTAGTCTTTCTTTCATAAGTTTAGTGTATGATTTAGAAATCACTATTCTCTTTTTGGCATCCTCCCATAAGTGAGTTAAAGTCAGCTTGTGCAAAGTTTCCATTATGTGTCCTAGCCATGGATTATTTGTTCTCTTTTCCATCCATATTTGTTTCTCCAACATACATTTTTTAACCAGTCTGTTCTCAGACAAGGAAGTAGATTTTACCCAGTATGCCATTCTAGTTGCTATGGTAAGATATTTTATCTGTACCTTCCCAATTCAGCCCTCACTATTTGTGATGCTATTGTTTTTGGAAGTTGTACTAAAATTATATATAACTGTGTAAACATTTTTTCCAAAGCTTCAGTTTTATCCGTGTACCATACTTCAATTGTGTACAACGCTATTGGTGTTAACTTCATGTCTATTACCCACAATGTTGATGGTATTGATGAACCACAAATTTAAAACTCAAACTAATAATAGCTTTAATTTGTTTGTTGTAATTTTTTTAATGTATGTTGTATATGCTTAGTTGTTTAATAATTGGAAGTTATGCTATATCCTAAGTATTTGTACATTGTCGCTTGTTCTCATAAATTGTTGTTTATTGCCAATTTTTGCTATAATTTCCTTTTACCTATTACAATTACCTGTGTGTTTTTAACATGTATATTTCATTTATTGATGATACAGTAATTCTCTAACAGTTTTAAATATTTTCGCAATCCAGCAGGTGACATTGATTTTATTATAAGATCATCTGCCTAAATTACCACTAGAACTGATGTGCCATAGATGGCCAAACATTATAAGGAAGATTCGAGAAATGAATTTGGAAGATCATTAATAAATAAATTAAATAGTAATGGGGCTAAAATATGCTCCTGTTTAACACCTGTATTTGTTTTAAATGACTGTTAATTTACCAATTAAATCATGCCTTTCCTGGGTACAGTTATTTGAATATTGATTAATAGTTAAACGTATGATTGTGGGGTCCATTCCTAGTTTATATAACTTGTCCCATAGTAATACCCTATTTATTCTGTTGAAAGTGGCCTCAAAATCTACAAATGTTAAATAAATTGGAAATGTTTTCTAACGTAACATTTTTCTATAATATACTGCAAGATGAAACACCAGTCAACTGTTGAATGTCTTCTCCAGAATCCAGCCTGATATTGATTCATAATTTGTTTTGTATCTAACCAAATGTTTATTCTAGCCAGTAATATTCTTGCAAATATTTTCCCTAAATAGTCCAAAAGACTGATTGGTCTATAGTTTTTGGGTTGGTATGGGTCTCCTTTCTTAATACAGGGATTATAATAGTACATTTCCATGAATTGGGTATGTAGTTTTCTGCTATCATTTTGTTGAATAATATTGCTAATAGGGCAGGTAGGAATGGCCTACCTCAAGAAGTGGTGGCTATGAATACAGTGCAGGGCTTCAAACAGGCATGGGATAGGCATAAGGAAGCAATACAAATGAGTTTGAATAGATAGGCCACTGACAGAGCAAAGACCGATGGCACATTTATAAGGTAGAAAAAGAAATGGGCAGACTGGATGGGTCTTGCGGTCCTTATCTGCCGTCAACTTCTATGTTTCTATGTTTCTATGTTAATATATTGCACCACCACTCCAGCTGTACTTTGTATAGGAAAGGAGGCAATTTATTGGGTCCTGGGGCTTTATTTGGTCTTGTTGCTTTTATTGCTTCACTAATTTCTATGGGTGTTATATTTAATGGATGATAGTCTCTTGTATAGGTTGGAAGATGGGCATTTGTTAGTGTACTATCAAAATTTTTTTTATAATAAGCTACCTAATCATAAGGGTGAATGTTTGCTGTTATATTAGTTGCCTAATTATCTGTTCCTATTGCAACAAGTTGCCAGAATTGTTTTGTATGTCTTGATTTTATGACGTCATACATTTTATTCCACTGCTTTTGTTGAAATAGAGATTTCTGTGTTTCAAGATATACTCTATAATCCTTTCTTGTTTTATTCAGAATCTTTATATTTTTTGGTGTATGATTTTTCTGTACCTAGCGTATCAGTTTTGCCACATATTCCTTGTATGTTATGCAATCTGTGTTAAACCATGTTTCCCTAATTAGATTCCTTTTATGATACAGGGCAGGTAAACATTCATTTGATATTTTCTGTATGATATCATGTATCACCTTGGCAGGAGTATGATCTGTTATTGCTTTAATTTTTATTTGAGCGTGATAATTTAAAAGGGTTGCTGTTATTTGTAGAGCCACAAGATCTGAATATACCACTCTTTTTTTAGTTCTGATTTCAATTTGTGAATCCACTTGATTTCTACATGCTGTGATCTGATATTTAGTTGTTAAAATTAGTGGAAAGTGATCACTTTCTTCTCTTAATATTATATAAAAGTTTAGATTTCGATACACCGGCCAAAGTAAAATACATATGTAATCAATTGTACTTGCACCTTTGCTAGAAAGATAAGTGTAATAGGAAATGTTACTCCCCTCATACATTCTGTTTTACTACCAGTAGCCCCAGGTTTTTTAATAGCAGAAAAAAAATTATGCCTTTCCCATTACTTTCCCCATCTTTTAATGTTTTTTTATTTAGCATGCTCTATCTTGTTCTCCTCTTCCATCAAAATCAGCCTTGGTCACACTCCCACCTCTGTCAGTATCAGCACTCTCCCAGGCACCCCTGGCTTTCCCCCCTGAGGGTGGGGCTGTGGCATTGTCTCCCTCCAGCACCGCAGGACTAATATCTGGTCAGGAGAGCTGGCAACAGGCTAATTGAAGCTCGGGGACAGGGCTTCACAGAGATGGCCAGGCTCACACATTTTCTCCCTGTAGGCAGGAGCAGGGATGTGCAATGATGGCCGGTGTCTGCCCTGCCCCTGATTTCTTGAAGGCATAGGTGCTGTGTGACAAACTCAGCCTCTGCTGGGTGTTGCTGCTGCACTGAGCACACACACCACCCTCCCCCCTGGAGAAGGATAGCAGTCCTGGGACACTCAATCCTTCTCCCCCCAGTCGACCCTCCGATGACTGGGGTCCATTCCTGAGCCTTGGTCACCAGCGCCACAAGCAGAAATCGTGCTGATGGGATGACCCAATTTTCCCATCTTTTAAACTGTTTTGTTGAATCATTATATCTTTACTTAGTTTGAGAGACTTGTGACCTAACCTAGCATTGAAGTCACCTGTTAGAAAATTCTTGCCTCTGGAATGTTCATCATTGCATCCTGAAGTGAACTTTCAATTTCATACCAAATATCAGTGTTATAATATCTCGATTTTTTTGGTGGTATGTAAACATTTACTAAATAAAACAAATCACTTCCCCATGGTATTAAGAACATTTGCATTATCATATTATTTTTTAGTACTGCTTTAACTTTAATATTATCTTGAACTTTAATAAAAATTGTAAGTTCTCCCACTGATCTATCAAATTTCTGATTTTTCTTTCCTTGAGCTGTAACAACAGTATGGCCTGATATATTTAAATCTTCTACTGCCCATGTCTCTTGTAATGATAAGATTATATGGGATGACAGAAAGCTTAACAATTCTGGGTTCATGACATTCTTGGAAAAACCTGCAACATTCCAGGACAACAAGATTTCATAATTCTCTGATTGATTTTTTGTACTACTTGCATTTAGTTGAGGTGTTTTATCTTTAAGTCAATTCTGCATCAAATTAGTCAGTGTTTGATATCGGATTGATAACTGGATTGGTGAATTTTTGAACATTATGAAAATGATTGGGCATCATAGATGTACGTGTATTTTTTCTCACGGTGCTCCATTCTGAGCTTAAATTGTCCTCATTAGTTGTTGGTTCAGTATCTGCCCAGTCACAGAGTAATATGCCCATATGATCTAATCTGTTGGAAGCATTAAGACATAAATGGTACAGTATTTGATCACGAACAGCAAATGAAACTTGACCTTGGTTGTTGAAGCTAGGCTCCCTATGGACCCATAAAATCCCTTTTTGTCCCAGTTTTATTCCCAGGATTTCTTTAACAATATAGCATACTCTTTTCATAAGTTCGGCTTGACTTTCATTGTTTACTTCCTCCAAGCCATGTAATGTTAACATATATTGTCTTGATTCTAGAACAGCACTATTAGATATTATTTGCCTTAATCTGTTGTCTAACCCTATATCAGATAAAAGTTTCCCCTCACTGAAGTTTTTCTGTTTTTCCAGACACCAAATTTGAAATATGAGATGTCTGAATGATTTCTAAACCCATTCTTCCTGCAACCAGTTTTTGCATCCATATCCAATTTGCTATTTCTGTCTGATATTATTGCCATCACTGGCTGATCTGAATGGTCAAGTAACTTTTCTTGTTTCATGTTTGATCTGATTGCATATATCATATTATTCCCTCCATTTGGAATTCCTAACTCCTTTTCTAAATATTGTAATAATATAGCTTTTAGGTGTTCTTTACTTTCCCTATGACACCGAAAAAGACCTTTTTATGATTAATACAGCCTCATTTCCCAAAAATCAAACACCCCATTGCTGTGTCTCCTGCTTTTTTTTATTTACTATTGGTTAAATTATGTTCTATATATTTAGTTTCCATCATTGTATATTGTGCCTTAATTTCCCTTTGATTTGTTCCATTTTGAATTTTCATTAAATGCTGCCCTTCTTTCTCTTTCTCCTTCTCTTTTTCCCCCTTCTTTTTTGTATTTTTTATTATTGTTGATGTTTATTTTACTTGTGCTTGTTTCTTAAATTTGACCTTTTTCTTCTCTTCATTTTCAGACTGAGAAGATACATTTTTAGTCTTGTTGATCTTAATTGTATTTCCTTTCCCAATTTCCAGGGGTGCCTTTAGGTTGGAGGTTTGTTCCACATAGAGTTTTTTGGTTTTATTATTCTTTCTCTTTTTTCTTTTATTTACCAAGTTGTCCCATCTGGGTAGTGGGGAATTTGATTGATCCAAATGTGATCTATCCATAGGTCTCCTAGTCATTGAGTCCACCTCTGAGCCCAGCTCAAACTTTACTAATTCCCTAAACACATTCTTAATTAGTGCTTCATGATGTGTGAGAGTGCATTTTACTGAGGTCATTTCATCTCTTAATATATATAACTAAGAACAAAATGTTTGCCATATGAGGGTCTTTTAGAGCAGTTATTAATCTAGGGGTAAAAGGGATGGGGTAGTTGGTTACTAAATTAGAATTAATTTCAGCCCCCTGAGTTTGTGATTGTGTTGATTCTTTTTGTGTTTTCTCAGTCCTATAAGAAGGTGATTGTTCTAAACTGCTATCTAGTCTAGTCCCTGCATTATCCAGTTCAGTTAGTGAATTTGGGATGGACTCCCACTCAGATTCTGTGGATGAGTGCAATGAAATAGCACCCACTTGATTTACTCCAGAGTCATTTGGAGCATCTGATATCTGGATCAATGTAATAAGGCCTACTGTGGTTATTCCTTGTTGAGCTTTTTTTTTAAGTTTTCATAGATGTAGGCCTTATTGTTATTAATTTGTTTATCCATTTGTGGTGTAGAAGTGTTAACAAACTGGTCCATTGTGATCTGTTTTGTCTGGGGCTTTTACTTACAATTACAGGATTTGTTAGGTCCTTCTTTTTGTTTACTAAAACTTTCTTTTTTGACAAAGTGCCAGTCTGTTTTGTTTTTGATCCCTTTTTACCCCTTTTCTGTTTTTACCTTTGAATGTCCAAGAATCTGTATAATGCTGACTACCAGAATTTCATGGTATGTTTTGTAATTCATTTTGTTTCTGTCCTCTGGTCTTTACTCCCATCTTCTAATATCAATTGTGCCTTTATGAAACTTCTAAAACTCAGAAATAAGTGAAATTCTAATTTCCACAAAAAGTACTAGCTCCCACAATGAATGTGGGTACCTAGTACAATAGTGCAATAATACAAAACAGAGTTCCACTAAGATGATACTATTGGTAATCCTATATTAAAAAAATAAATGAAATAAGAAATGTTTTTGAATCAGGAGAAATGCCCTATGTAGCTAAATAAATCCTGTAAGGTAATGATTTCCAGCTGGGTACCAATTAGATACAAATTAAGAAGTTCCAATTAAATCCACTCTTACTCTCAATAAGGGAAGACCAATTTATGCTTATATATGCTGATACGTGTAAGATGTCAAGCATTAATTCTTTCAGACTATATTATTTAAGTTAATCACTTTCATCCAATATACAGTACAGCCTGTGGAAACAATAAATCCAATAAAGTGCAATTTGTCAGTGATAATTCAGTAGCACACAACAATTAGACATCGATTACATTGCATAGACTTTACCAAATAAATATTTTAAAAATATAAACTATAACCCGAACATCTATCAGTAAAAATCATAAAAAAGTATATCAATTCCAAAATGCCTGAGAGTCTATTGGTCTGAAAAAAAGCAGTTCTGTAATATAATAGTGTTCCAAGTATCTTTTAACAAACGTTTGCACAGATACTTTATATGGCTTTGAAAAGCTTTGATCTAAACTGCTTGGTTTATTCTTTTCTTGTTACAATTATTGCAGTTAAGCAAAAAAAAAGCTGTTTGAAGATTCTCTTCAGCAGGTAGTTTACATCAGAGCTGAGGTGTTACTCTATTTCAGGCCAGTGAGATTTTAAAACTCAGCTCCTGCCTTATCTGACTACTGTATCTTTCCCCCGCTGAGCTGAAATAAGTTATATGAACTGTGCAAACTATGTAGACAGTGCAGATTAAATCCTGGAGGTATTCAGTTTAAGTCAGGTTAGTTCAGGTTGAATGAAAGTCTTAAGGGAAAGTAAGGGAACAGTAAGTGCCACGGAACAAACAGTAGCCCCCCCTCTATTAGACTGAGGTTCAAATCAGGCTCTTATTACTAGCAGCTCCTTATCCCATGTAGTACCTTGTTTCACTTTTCTCAATAGGTAAATAAAAAAGAACCTTAGAAAATCATATGTCCTGCAAAGATATTGCCCAGCAATTGTGCAGCTTTCAAATAAAGTAGCATACCTGTGCTGCCTCCTGTATGCTGGATCTGAGCAGTTCTCAGTTCTGTGTGGGAGTGGAAGGGAGCTGAAAAGGCAGTGGATGAAAATACTACTAAATGTACTGACTCAGGGGTTTTAAAATTGAAAAATGTACCCTGGGTCTCAGTCTGCCCTTTGCCCCTGCTTCATTCATCACAACGGGTCACAGTTTCTCTACTTCTCTGCTTCTCAGGTGTTCTTAGGTGTGCGGCGACCCAGGCGGGTAGGCAGAGAGGCCGCATCCATGCAGAATGCTGCTATGCCATGACCCCTTGGGCTCCTGTGCTTAACGACTCTGCTCTTCCTCCTCCTCCTCTCCATTACCAACAGCTCCAAAACCTAAAAAGAAAAACACAAAAAAGAGAGGACTTGGACCTCGCTGATCTTTTCCACACACTGTATTAAACTCCAATGGTTACTAATAGTTAGGCAACAGTGGCATACCTTTTGTAAAAGATATGTGAGTGTGTAGTAACCCAGCACAGTCAGCTCTTCCAAGGTCCTCCTCAGCTCTAGACTTGCTCAGTGCAACATCAGCAGATCTCCTACAATCCTCTCTTGTCTCATCCCCTCCAGGCTGCACCTGATAACAAGCTCTAGCTCAGTGTGCCTATCATGGTCATACAATTAAGCAATAAGGCACAACAGGGTGTGGTATATCATGGGATATCATCACGCCGCAGGTGGTTGGGCATGAGTCTGCAGGCCGAGTACATCAAATGACCCGAGAAGTGATGATATCTCATGATATACCACACCCTGGAGTGACTTATTGCTGTTATGAACAGAGTTTGAAGTTTTATAAATAAAAAAAAATAAAACAAACAGGTTTTTAAATGTTTTATGAATGAGTTTTTGGGTGGTGTAGGAGTACATTTTGAAAAAATAGTTCTTAGACAGTAGAGAGCAAGGAGGCTGGTGGTGCTGGAACTTTTCTGAAGTCGTGATGATGTAGCCCAATATCATCACTGCTTCAAAGAGCTCTCAGCCAATCAGATTCCTCTATTGGTTCATAATTAAGCAATAATGCCCGATAGAGTGTGTGTCATGCTGGGATAACTTCACGCCTCAGATGGTTGGGCACGAGGCCGTAGGCCGAGTGCATCCAATAACTGAGACATGGCATTATCCCAAATGACACACACCCTGGAGGGCATTATTGATATTATACAATGGCTCATTGTTATGCAGAATAAAAAAAATCATTTTAAAGTGTTTTTGTATGGAAAAATAATTTTGTTTTTTAAGAGAAGATGAAACAATCAAACAAATGCATATCAAGCTCATCTACAGGTTCACAGTAAGGCTGAGACTAGACCTGTGATGTTGTGCTGGGATAACCTCTTGGGTCCAGCCCAAGACTGACCAATTAGAGTCCAGAATTTTTTCTTGCCATTGTATAATTTTAAATAAATAAATAAGCACTTCAGATGCTGGCCTGGTGATGCTGAGAGTTGAGGCACTGGACGCCACACCACGCTGGTGACCCGGGCTTGGGAGCTAGTTTGGGCTGCCGGGGGTCAGCTGGGGAGGAGAGGATTAAGCATCCAGAGGACATCTCTCCTCTCCTGGGTAGGGTGGGTTCAGGACTCCCCAGCAGCAGTGATTCCTAGTGGAGACTGGTAGTGCATAAGCTGGGGGGTTATGCACGCAAGGGGGGGAGGCATCATTGGACATCCGTGAGATGGGTGTGGGAGTGTGCTCAGCTCATGCTGGATGTCATTGTATGTCCATGCCTCTGAGGGGGACCTTCACAATCATGCACAAGAAAAAGGAAAAACCCCGGCTCCTGAAGGAGATAACGGCATGTCAGCCCGATACCCACTGTCGGGCCCTGCCTTCCCAGGTCCCTATATCCTCTGACCTACTGTACACCAGACCATCAAAAAGGATTAAAGGAGCACCCAAGCTAAGAGGAGAGCAGCCCTGCCCTGGGGGTCACAAGCCAGGGGGCTACATTGGTACAGGGTGCTAGGTCTGGGTTCCAGGGGAACCAAGGGTAAGGTGAGTCTCAAGTTGGGTGGGACAAGCTGGGAATGTCTGAGAGATGCCTTTGGACTGGAGGGAAAAAGACATGGAAAAAAATAATAAAATAAGCACTTCAGTGCATGTCTGTATGTGTGTGTGTGTGTGTGTGTGTGCATTGGTGTGCACATCTGGTGTGTGTGAATCTGTGTGTATATTAATGTATCTGTACTTGTGTAGTAACATGAGTGTGTATATCAGTCTGTGTATTTGTATATGTGTGTGGTTGTGTGTGCATATGTGTGTATGTATCACTCTGTATATTTGTGTGTCTCTGTTTATATATGTTCTTGTGTGGGTAATTGTGTGTCCATGTGTATCTGCATGTTACTGTATTTGTGTTTCCCTGAGTGTACTAGTCTCTGAGTATGTTTATCAGCAGGTATCCACCCAGCTATATTATTTGAACCACATGACCCACTATTGTTGGTGACATCCCACTCTTGTTTTTGATATCATGTACTTTACATTATTAGTAGTTATTGCTAGATATAGCATATGGTACCATATAAAAAATTTGCTTTCTTTTTCATCCTAGAAAAGTTTAATTTCTCCTTTTCCACTACTTTTGACAGCTCCTTTCAGAACATGTAAGGCAACTGAGTGAAGAGGTCAGTCACTGCAAAAGTAAAAATAACTCCTGGATACAACATTCTGTTTTTTCTTTCATACTGTAAAGAACAAGTTATAAAAAAGGAATTTTTTGACGTTTCAAGGAAACATGTACATCTGATTGGACCTTTGCATGGCACAATAACTTTGGACAAAATTGCAACATTACCAGTTATTCTTAAAGTTATTTTCACTTGTACCTTCTGTATCCTTGCTTTTGCCAATTAATATTTTACTGAATCTTCAAGGTCAGTCAATGCCTTCAGAGTTAATGTCAGAACAAAGTGGCAGTGTTGGATTCTCTGACAACTTTCTGGTTTAACTAGTACAAACAGCAGTCTATAGAAATGTTATCCTCTACAGAGTATTTGCTGCTTTTGTAAAGATAATATTAATACACATTTTAATGCTCTGTGGATCATTATCTGGCAGTGGACCAATAATGAAGCATAAAACATTAACAACTAAAAGGGATACTGATTCCTGTGGGTTTATAATTGTTCATTCTAAATAGCTACCAAAATAGGCTTGCACTGAATCACAGAGAATTAAATAGATTTGGTTTAACAATATCTGCTGGCCACTGAATAAATTATGACTTTAACTTAACTCTTCAGAAGGAAATACAGCAAAAACAATGAACAAGATGCTCAACTTTTTAATATAAATATGTTGAAGTTATGCAATATGAAAAGATTAAAAAAGCATATATGAACTTCTGTATAAAAATATTCCCTTCAGCATACAATTTCATAAATATAGTGAATTCTGCTATCTATTCTGCCAGTTAGTTGGGGATAGTCAATGTTTTTGAAACAGACAGTAGAATAATGGCTTATTACTGAGAAGCACTGAAAATAACTGATAATAGTATAATGTGAGAAATATAGCATACTGTATATTTAACTGTTATTGCTATGGTGCCCTTGGCTGTCAGCTGGCTTAATTTTCTTTACCTATGCTACCACAAGCATGTTGCACATTTGCCACTGGGCTGTTAGCCTTCTTGTCCCACTTTATGCCCACACACAGAATCAGGCCTCTGGATATAGGAAACCCTATTTGCATCAGGGACTCCTGGGTATGCTCCTCTAATAGAAGCAGACTCACTTTAACTTTGGTACATGTTCTCAGAGATGGAACACAGTGTTTGCCATTAAAATACATTATCTGTACCTTTGTGTAAAAAAACTACACACAGATTATAAAATAGAACAGATCTACAGAATATACAAGATATACAGAAAACATGGGGAAATGCAGAACACCCTAGGAAAATCAAACTAAATAGTATTTTAATGAAAGAAGTATAAACAGAAAAAAAAACACAAAACAAACATTAAACTGAACTAAACTCAAGTTCTTACCATGCAGGTATTAGAAAGTGTCTTTGCAGACAGCTTCTGTTCCCAATAGAATACAGAGCTGCTGAGAATTGGCTCCCTCTCTGATGCACACAATCTGTATGGATTCATGACCCTCTAGGTGCAGAGAAAAGAATGAGAGCTGTCCAGTGCTTGTTTATCTTAGTTAAAAAATGCCTTGTGATCCAATGATGCCACAGGGGTGGGACGTGATATCACTATCAGCAACTCGTTCGGTTTTACATGATATCCAATCAATTCCATTCAAACCTCAGTCAGTTGTGATCAGTTCTGGAGTGTTTCCTCCATGAGGCAAACAAATGAGACTGCCCATTCATATGTGAACAGGGGATGAGCCCACCTGCATGGTCTTTCATCTCAGAGGAGCAGCTCAATGATTGCCCTGTCAGATATTAATGACCTGATTCAGCATGAGTGAAACTATGTCCCTATCCCAGTATGTGACCCCTTTTACAATCTATCTCTTTGCAAGTAGCAGTTTGACACACCAAAGCAAAAATGTTAGAACAAAGATTGTATGTACATGTGAAGGGAACAAAAAGTCACACCTTCCTCAATCAAAAATGATGTAGCAGCTTTTTTGACTCCCAAAATACATGGCTCATGTATGTATTTACTTTTTGTCGGCTAGGCCTCACTTCATTTAGATTTTACCCTTTTGTTCTCTTTGTTATAAGGTCAAATGTCTGCTGACAGACCACCTGCCCAGACTGACCATAAGTGTTGATATGTTACAAGCCACTACGTGCTAAATAGTCATGTTGTATACTTGTATTACCAGGCTCCACCACAGATGCTTGGCATTATCTATCATATTGATGACCCTTGTTAGAGGATTATGGTTGGGCACCAAGGAGGACCCTCTTCAATATAAATATGGCTATAACTTTTGAAATGCCCAGACTATGCTCAAACATTCTTTTTCAATTGCAGAGTAGGCTTCCTATCTGGGCAACAGTTTCTGGCTCAGGTATGCAATCGAGAGTTCATTCTCCATAGGTGCAACCTGACTCAGAATGGCCTCAAATCCATGGTCACATATCATACCTGAAACCTTACTACTTTATAGCCTAATCCCATCAGATCTCAAATGCTAAACAGAGTCAAGCCAGTTCATTAGTGGGATGAAAGACCATTAATGAACACCAGGTGCTACAGAAAGTGATGTTTGTAGCTGTGCAGGGATCTCTCTCCACTTAGCTAAAAGTAACCATGCCAGTGTCTTAGCAGGGTATTTGAGGGACATGGGGCTGTTGGAGGTGCCATCTCTCAGATGAGATGTTAAACCAATGTCCAATCTGCCAATTCTGGTGGTTGCTCAGATGGACCTTAAAGATTTTATGGCACTTCTTGAAAAGAGTAGATGAATTTCCCCAGTGTCCTTTCTGAATTCCCCTCATTCTCTGAAACTACACACAACTTATCCCAATGTAATATCAGACAGTTTGCATCAGTATCCCCCCCGGGATGAGGCTGAAAACAGGAAGTACTGTGTTTCCAAGCCCTCCTTTCCTGGACAGCAAAAACAAAATGAAAGTATAGTTCAGGGCATAGTTAGAGCTTGTGAGCAGGGCACCTGACATACTGCCTCTGTCACCAGGCTGAATATTGCCTCACAACGATCAGTCCTCTGAACCTTTTCAAACATTTTCCTTTTGGTGATCTCTTTCAAGGGCTTTGGTGTAGCATTAGTCACAATTCTATGGTATTACCCTGCAGTTCCAAAAAATGTTCTAACCTGATTCGTTTGGGTGGTATGGGCCCTCTCCAGATAGGCACAATCTTTGCAGACCCAGCCTGAATGTGCACACCTCCTGCCCTACAGCTTAAGTACAAGAACTCTATCATGCTGATTTGCACTCTTCACCTTAACCATCAGCCCTATGGCTTTCAGTCTGCAGAGCACCTTAGTAACATGCCTTAAGTGATCCTCCCATATCTGGGAGAGGACCAAGGGCTGCTGAATTCCTGAATAATCTGAAGTGCCAATATCTCCTTATGTATCCCTTCCATAGCCTTTTTTGCCCACCTCAAGGATTCTATAGGCTGGCTGTCTCAGTGGAGTCTTTGCCCCATCTCCACTTGATTTACATGACTACATGTGCCCAGTTTTACAAACTGGATGCAGGGCTTGTATCAAGCCCTGTGCCCAACACAAAGGGGATCACAGATATGCCAAAGCCCCTTGGACGCAGAGTGATCTGATTTTCAAACAGTGGCACATTTGCGACATTTCCACCACTTTACAGCTGCTTGTGCCAAAGGTTTGGCACAAGTGCTATGGTCCCGGACGCAAGGGTAGACCAGGTAGAAAGTGGTCTAACTCCCTGTGTCACATGTTCTGGACTTCCGATGGGCATTTTTGGCATACTACATCGAAAATCTTGCTTGCTGTAAAGCTTTATAAAATCGGGCCCTATTTTTCTAAAAGATTGCAGCACCTTATTCATCTCAACAGACTTTGCAGGCATTAGCTGCTCAGAAAGGGTGCTGGTATCCTCCAGGGGTCCTCCCTGAAGTTCACCAAGGAAGTCTAATAATGGATCCGTATACATCTCCTCTTGGTAGCTACACACAACTAGGAAAATTTCTGCCTTGTAGTGGTAAGGTTTCTTCATGTTCACATGATATACCCCTTATCTGCACCTCCAATTGGTAATTCTACAGCATAATTTACATCATTATCCTTTCTTTGAATATGGATTGAAGCAGGCTTCCTGTAGTTTATTTTATAATACAGGGATGAACCCCTTCGTGCATCATCCAACCTCGTACTTCCTGGTTCTGGACCCATGGTCACACCAAGTTTTCTGCCACTGTTGTGCAGCTGCTAGGTGATCCTAGATGAGCTTCTTTAACTCCTTGAGCCAGAATCTGATGATCAGGATATACGCTACAAGAGACTCCTTCTTGGAAGCAAGTTCACCCTCCAATTAATGTCTTACTAAATCTAGGAGCTTCTTCACCCTTCAAGCAAATATGAGCTCAAAGGGAGAAAACCCTGTTTACTGCTGAGGGACTTCGCTATAAGCAAGACAAAGATTGGGTAAAGACTTGTCCCAATCCCTGTTAAGTTGGTCCATAAATGCTCTCAACATTGTTCTAAATCTAACATTAAAGGGTTCAACCAAACCATTAGTTTTGGGGAGTAAGGGGAGGCCCTAAGTTACTACCTCCCACACTTTTCCCACAAACTTGTCTTAAAGGCTACTTAGCTGAATATCCCAAGGAATATTTTAGCCACTTTACCTACCTCTATAGAAAACTTGGCTACAGCCTTTGGGTACCTGTTTGAATAGTCTATGAATACCAATCTGCATGTCTTACCTGTGTGACTGAGCATGCATAGTGGCCTAATGATGTCCATGACTACCTACTTAAAGGGATCCATAACTATAAGTAGGGGAACCAAAACCACTGTAGTCTTTTTCCTAACACTTCCAACCCTATGGAAGTGTGGACCTGTTGGCAGTAGTCTGATGCATCTTTAAAACAAGACATTCATAAGCTTTCTTTTAGTTTAGCTAACTCCCAAGTGTTTTGAGACGGTAATGCCATGGGTTAGGGATAATATCTGTCCAAGAACCACTAACTGCTGGTGCACACCTTCCTCTGGTCCTGCTTTTGGTTCCTATTCCCTATAAAGTAAACCAGTCTTCCAGTATACAGTACATACTTCTCCATGAGAATCAATGTCTTTCCAAATTACCAGTTCCCTTAACTTATGTAGGGATGGGCCAGCCTACTGAGCCTTGCTCAGCTCATCATTCTTAACCCTCCCAAGAGTACTTTCTCACTCGGTGGAAAACCTGCTCACAGCTGGGGTTGCCATTGCCTGTTTCTGTGGTAATGTACTGTCTCTACCAGCTAGTCCATCAGCCACTCTGGTTATTTCTGCTGCTGCTGCTGAGGTAGGAAATGCTTCTGGATACACTCCAGTCTCTGTCTGCTCAGTAGCTTGTCTCTCTGGGACAGTGCTGATTTCTACCCTTCCCTCCAATCAGTGTGTTAGGTGCTGCCTCCTCACCTTACTCTGGGCAGTGACACAGATCAGAGATTCCTTACTGTTGAAGACATTCCCCATGACAGCTAGGCCTTATAAGGCAGGAGCCTGGCTGCACCTTCTTCTTTCTCTTGCAATATTTTTCAGGCCACATTTACAGCAGGCAGACAGGCTGGCTCCGTGGCTGAGGGTAGGAGAGGGTGGTAGCCGCTAGTGTGGGGGAGGTAGGCAAGGATAGAGGGCCACATTGGAGGCTTAGGGCAAGCCGTATCAGCGGCAGCTGAGAGTGGTGCAGGAGCCACAAAGAGTAAAGCTTTCTAAGTAGCCACTCAGGGAACAGGGCTCCTGGCAGGAGCCAACTGAGAAAGCATTCAAGGAAGCACGCCAAACTCAAATTGGTGGCTGGGCCTCATAAGGCAGGAGCCCAGCTGCACCTTCTTCTTTCTCTTGGGATATTTTGGGGATATTCTTTCTCCCACCCACCTGTTACTATATTAAATAGACTCAGGAGGTCTACCCAATGAAGAGCAGACATAGGGTGGAGTATTAAGCAGAGCTGGTGAAGAGAGGTCCATGCGTCGGTCAGTGTGAAATTCATCTAGACTAAGGTACTGTAACTATGCTTGTTAATTGCATTTATAGTAAGTGGAGTGTATTTATTGGCTATGCATAGAAAATAGTATATATATAAGGGCAAAGAACGGTGACTGTGCTCTGTTACTGCATTTACAGTGGATGATAAGTGTCTAATGCCTATGCTTTGATAATTGCATTGTACTAAGTGGAAGTGCATTTACTGGTGGGTGGGCGTAGTGAGCAAGTGGGAGCTGGCCTTTTTCAGTGTGGCTGTGCTCTGTTACTGAATTTATATTGGATGATAAATGCATATATTGCCTATGCTTTGACAGTTGCATAGTATTAGGTGGAAGTGCATTTATTGGGGGCGGGTGTAGACAGCAAGTGGGAGTTGACCTTTTTTGGTGTGGGACAACCTGTGAGGGAAACACGATAAGTTCAAGTAGGATTTCTGTAAGATCTAACTGTGAAGGAGGCAGATAGGTCTTCGAAAGGGAGGCTGCTCTGGAGGCATAGCAACACTCATTGAGGAGGGAGATAGGACTTTTAAGAGGAGGCTGCTCAGGAAGGATATGGTGGATAAGGAGTAAAAATGTAACTTTAAGGATGGACAGAACTGTAAATAGGAAGATGCATAGGCCTTCTGTTGATGGAGCCTCTACGGGATTACAGTAGGAGGGGTAGGAGATTTGTAGTAAGCTGCTCAACCACCGTAAACTTAGTGCATAAAGGAGGGAACAAGGTACAGGAGGGAGCATGTCCAGGAATGGTAGAAAAGGGGAAGGGGAAGCTTGGGGGAGGGGGGGGATCCTTTGACAGGTATATGGGGTATGCTGGTGGGCATGTAGAGAACCGAGAAGGGTGATGGGCTGCTACAACTGTGAAGCACCAGTCATTTATAATATTGCTTGGAGAGTGGGGGAATGTTTAGTGTGCATCCAAATAGGGAAGCTTAAGGAAGAGACCATACTGCGGGAGGAACTGTGGAAGACAAGGTGGGCCACAGAGGGTTATGGTCCAGCAGTGCATGCAGGGAAGATGAGGAGGGGGGGCAATCTAAACTGACAGGGGGGAGGAGAGGGAAAGGGTATGAAGTAGGGATTTGGAACCAGGGGAACCCAGACCGTGAGTTAATGAATAATGGGAACCAGGGTCATAGGGCAGAGCAAAAGGGTAAGGAAGAGAAGCATTTTGCGGGGAGGAGGGCAAGGAGGGATGAAAAGGAAGGTGGAAGGGGGAACTAGTAAGGGGAGAAGGACAAGGAGGCAGAAGGGGAGGATGGGCAGCATGAGGGAGATGGATGTAGGCCTGAAAGAAGGGTCTTCAAAAAATCTGTACACAGTCCTGGGGTGAAATGAGGAAGAGGAAGGGGAAGAGCCTGGAGGTGAAATTGATGGTAGCCAGGATGAAAGGGCCATGGGAGTGGGGGTGTATGGATGTGGGAATGGTGACGGGGATGAAAGTGGGAACTAATGTGTAGGAGGAAGAAAAGGTGTCAGGGGCAGGGAATGGGAGGATGGGAAGCATGGGGTCAGAGAAAGGGGTGGAATCTTAGTATTGGGGACTAAATACTGAGGGGAGTCAGGTGGGGTAGTAGGGGAGAGAGGCAAAGTCGCATATGGGTGGAAGCCATGCTAGAAATGACATTGGAAAGGGTGGGGCAGTCTGTACTGAAGTTTGCTAGAAGGGGTAGGGAGAAACCTCATCTAATTCTACATTTGGGGACCAATGACCTGGCCAACAGGATGGTAGAAGAAGTGCAGAGGAGGTTTGAGGAACTAGGACCATTATGTGAAGGAGTGGGTTGATCAGTAACCATCTCAGAGATTCTTCTTGTTCCCAGAGTGAGCACTGCAAGAAAAAGGAGGCTAGAGGAATTTACTAAATGGCTAGGAACTTGGTGTCAGGCCAAGGGGGTATGGGCCAGTGGGGGGTGGGGAGGGACATGGGCAGATAATAGTCTCTATTCAAAGGATACACTGCACTTGAGTGAGGAGGGCAAAAGGGTGTTGAAAATGGGGATAAGAGATTACATAGAAGAGGCTGGGTATTTAAACTAGGAATGGGGGGTGGCAAGTGGGCAGGAGGCAAGCAGAGGCCATGGAAAGGGAAGTTGTATGAGCTTACCCCCCCATTACAGAGACAAAGAATTAGGGGCAGGTACTGGGGGCATGTTAAAATGAGATGGAAGGGGGGGAGTAGGGAAGGTAAGGGGGTGGAAGGTGGTCACCTTGAATGCTAGAAGCCTGGGCAATAAAACAGCTGAACTGTAGACCCTCATGGTGGAAGAGGAGGTGGACATGGCGGCAATTACCAAAACATGGGCCACCCAGTACCATGACTGGGACCTGGCGGTACCAGGGTACAGGATTTTCTGAAGGGACAGAGTAAAGGGGAAATGGGGGGGTGGCACTGTATGTGAGGGAAGGACTGAGGTGTATATGAGAGAGGGGGGGAGGAGGGCAGTATGGAGTCACCATGGGTGCAACTTCAGGACTCAAGGAATAGGACTATCAGGATGGGAATGGTGAACAGGTCGCCCCTCCCAGAATGAAGGATTAGACAGGGAACTAGCAGGACAGATTGGGAGGGCATGTGTAAATGGGAGTGTGGTGATTGTGGGGGACCTCAACCTGCCAGAATTTGATTGGAGTACCCCAGCCACAAGAAATAGAAGGGAGCAGGTAGTGCTAGACGCCTTCCAGGATAACTTCCTGATGCAGATGGTCAGTGAAGCAACCTGGTTAGAGAACACCCTTGACCTTGTGCTGGCAAATGGGGAGTTTGTGAGGGAACTGAAGGTGGAAGAGCCACTGGCGGGGAGCGACCACCGCTCTGTATGGTTCCCATTGGATATGGGTAAAGAGGGAGGAGAAACTCACACAAGGGTGTTGGACTTCAGGAGGGCTGACTTCAGAAGGATGGGGGAAATAGTAAAGGAGTACATGGCCAAGATTCACCCTAGTATGGACAAGTACTATACCAGAGATGGGAGCTCATCAAGATGGGGTAGTGGAGGCATCGGAAAACCTGTGTCAAGGTCACGAGTATGAAAGCTAGGCAAAGAAACCTAACTGGGTCAACAATGGAGTCTTGGATAAGATAAGGAAAAAAGAGCCACCTTTAGGAGGTATGAGAAAACAGAGAGGGAGGAGGACAGGGAGGCATACCTGAAGGAAGTGAGGGAGGTGACAAGGGCAGTAAGGGCAGCCAAGGCATCAAAGGAGCTCATGCTGGTGCAAGACATTAAGGAGGAGGAGGAGAAGGAATTTTTCAGGTACATCAGGGAGAAAAGGACCTGCAAGGATAATATAGTAAGCATTAAGAGGTGAGGAGGATGGGTGGAGGCAGGGCATGAAAAGGCAAAAGCGCTAAATGACTACTTCTGCTCAGTTTTTACTAAAGAAAAGGAGGGAGAGATAACCAAGGGGGGCATGAAGACAGGGACGGAGGGAGAGGGTGTGAAAGACAAGGTAGTCACAGAAGACAGGGTGCTGGAGGGTTTGAGGGCACTGAAGGTGGACAGGGCACTAGGGCCAGATGGCATCCATTCTAGGATACTGAAAGAATTGGCAGAGGTGCTAGTGGGTCCATTGGCAAACCTTTTCAATGCCTCACTGGATTCAGAGTGTGTACATCAGGATTAGAAGATGGCCCACGTGGTACATGTCCATAAGAGTGGCCCCAAGGACGAACCGGGGAACTATAGACTGGTGAGCCTCACATCCATTGTGGGGAAGCTGATGAAGACAATTCTGAAGGAGAGGCTGGTGTCCCTTTTGGAGACCAATGGGCTGCAGGACAGTAGACAGCATTGCTTTTTCACTGGCAGATCATGCCAGACCCACCTGGTGGAGTACTATGACTGAGTAACTAGGCAAATGGACAAGGGCCATGCAGTGGATGTCCTGTACCTGGACTTCAATAAGGCATTTGACTCAGTGCCACATGGGAGACTATGAAGTAATATCCATGCTACAGGGGCAGGGGCAAAGTTGGTGGTCTGGGTAGTACATTGGCTACAGGAGGCAGCAAAGAGTGGTGGTGGGTGGGTGGGAGCTATCATCCTCAAGGCTGGTAATGAGTGGAGTTCCACAGGGATCAGTGTTGGGACCTGTGCTTTTTGGGATATTCATTGCAGACATTTTAGTGGGCATTAAGAGCAAAATCAGTCTGTTTGCTGATGACTCCAAGATGTGAGCCGTGGTGGATGACCTGGAGGGTTGACAAGGGCTGCAGGAGGATTTGTCAAAGCTGGAGGCCTGGTCGGACGCCTGGCAGCTGGGTTTCAATGCCAAAAAATGCAGGGTGATGCATTTTGGGGCTAAAAACCTGAGGAGGAACTACCAGCTGGGGGGTGAGCAGCTTGCTGTGACTGAGCAGGAGAAGAAGGATCTAGGGGTGCTTATTATGAGTGAAATGAACAACACAGCACATTGCAGAAAGGCAACTGCAAAGGCAAACATGATGCTGGGTTGTATCGCGAGGGGTATATCCTCAAGGAGGAGGGAGGTGATTCTGCCATTACATGGATCACTGGTATGGTCACACCTGGAATACTGCGTGCAGTTCTGGTGCCTGTACCTGAAGAGGGACATTAAGTTACTGGAGGGGGTACAATGCTGGGTGACAAAAATGATTAATGGTCTGGGGGTCTTACCATGCAAAAGTAAACTGAGAGAACTGAGCATGTACTCACTGGAGCAGAGGAGGGAAAGGGGAGACATGATTGAAACCTTCAAGTACATGAAAAGGATAAACAGTTCTGGTACAGATGGGCTTTTCAAGCTAAGGAAGGGGAGGGACACCCAAGGCCATGATATGAGACTGGAGAGGGGAAGGTTCTGGAGGAAGATGAGAAGAAACTTTTTTACAGAGAGGGTAGTGGCCAGGTGGAACACGTTGCCGGTAGAGGTAGTATCCAGTAGAACATTGGGGAGCTTCAAGTTGGGATGGGACAATGCAACAGGGAGATTCAAGGGGGAGGTGGCAAGGGAAGGAGGGGCAGCTGCAGAATCAGGGCTGCTAGCTGCACAACGGAAAGCAGATCATAAGACCATACAGGCCTTTTTCTACTGGTTTTTCAGATGCACGCATGTGATATATGTGTATGTATAACAGGAAAGGGAGGTAGAAATTACTCCCACCTACTGTACCCCTTGACCACTTGCCTAGCTTAGGAAGACCCATGCCATCAGTACTGATATAGGCAGACAGGAACTGTTTGGACTGGTTGGGCCATAGGGCCTTTTTTCTGCCATCAGCATCTATGTTTCTATGACACCATAAATCTGCCACAACCCGAATTCTGCAGAATTGTTCTGGCAGAATCTAACATACTATTTGCCAGCAGATTAGTCCTTACGGTCTATCGAGTCTGCTCAAACCTTAGATCCTTAGTTGGGTGCCGAGACCCTTCCACCCCTTGTGCTCCAGAAACCCCTATGATCCATCCCCAACCCCCTGGGACAGGCCATCATCTGATACATCCACTTTCTGTGTCTGTCCCACCCTCTCTTGAAGCCCTCCACTGTGGATCTCTGAACCAGCTTGCCAGGTAGTGCATTCCAAGGGTCCACCACCTCTCAGTGAAAACCTCCTCCTCTTCCCCTCACCCTTCCACCTTCCAACTTCAAACCATGCCCTCTGGTGATACCTCCCTGCTTTAGTCTAAAGATCCCTCCATGTTTACCCTATTTATTCCCTTGAGGTACTTGAAGACCTCAATCATGTCCCCTGTCTCCTCCTCCAATGAAAACAGGCAGAGCTCCTCAAGTCTGTCCTCATCACGCCAAACCCTAGCCTCGTATCATCTTTGTTGCCTCCCTCTGTACCCCTGTCCAGGAGCTGTAGTCCCTTTTCAAGTGTGGTCTCCAGTACTGTACACAGTACTCAAGGTGTGGTCTAACCAGTCCATTGTACAGCGGCAGAATCACTTCCTTGCTCCTAGAGGTGATCCCCCCTACGATGCATCCCAACATCCTGTTTGCCTTACTAGCCGCTCCTGCACTGCTCAGAGTTATTCATACATGCATCTACCATGACCCTAGTTCTTTTCCCCTATTGAGGCCTCCAGTGCCTCCTCCCAGGGTGTACCTGTGTTTAGGGTTGCCCGACCAAGATGCAACACCTTGCACTTAGTGATATTGAAATTTAATTTCCATGTGTGAGCCCAGCTTCCAGGGTGTCCAGGTCCCTTGCAGGGCCAACCTCCTCTTCTCCCTCAACTACTGCTCCCATCTTGGAGTCATCTGAAGAGACTCATTTCACACCTATACCTCCCTGATGTCCGATATGTATGTATTAAACAGGATCGGACCCAGGACTGAGCCCTCTGGCACCCCACTACCGACCTCTCTAGGTTCGAGAGCTCCCCACAGACCACTACTCTCTGGGCGCGCCAGCTAGCCAGTTTTCAATCCATCTGGCCATCAAAGGGCCTACCCTAACCCCATCAGTTTCTCCACCAGACCATTGTAGGGGACAGAGTCAAACGCCTTGCTGAAGTCCAAGAATAATACATCCACAGGCTTTCCCTGTCCAGTTCTGATGTTACCCATTCAGAACTCCACAAGATTGGTTTGACATGATCTACCTGGCACAAACCCATGTTGCCGACTCATCCAGACCTCCCACCTCCTCCAAGTACACCCCCAATCATTCCTTTAGTATATCTCCATTAATTTCCCACCACCAAGGTCAAACTGATGAGTCTATAGTTACCTGGTACTTCCTCGACTTCTTTATGGATTGGCATCACATGTGCCTCTCGCCAATCCTCAGGTACCTCCCTGTCTCAAGTGACCTGTTGAAGAGCTCTGCCAGGTGCAGCCAGTATGTCCGCCAATTCCCATAGTACTCTCGGATGAATGCCATCCGGCCCAGGAGATTTGTCTTTCTTTAGGGCCTTGAGGGCTAACCACACCCTTTTGGCGGAGATAGCATCATCTGTCCCCTCCACCTTACTGGCTTTTTATCCTTATCCAGATTTGACACCCCTGGGGTACCTCTCCCTCCCTCTTGCTCCATTTCTGTTGCTCCCCTGATCCCACTCACTGCCGCTTCTATCCCCTTCATGCCTTGCTTTGTAGATATCCCATCCCCATCCCTAGTGAACACAGAGGCAAAGTACTCATTAAATACCTCTGCCTGGTCCCTCGCCTCTTCCACCCACCCTCCTCCTGATCTCAATCTGCTGAGATGGCCCTTAGTTTTTCTCCACTCCCCAATGTACCGGAAGAACCCCTTTTCCCCTCCATGTATCCCCTGTGCCAGCCGCTGCTCTTTACTGGACTTTGCTCCCCTCACCATCCGGGTGACTTTTCTAGATGCAAGATGGTACATTTCCTTATCCCTTTCCCCTCTTGTTGTTTTATATTTTTTGTAGGCAGCCTTCTTTTCTCTGACTGCTACCTGTACCTCACTGGACCACCAGCATGGTTTATGTGACCTTGCTCCCTTACGTTTCAACTTAGCACAGATCCTGACTGCCTCATGAAGTCCCCGTTTTATGACCTCCCATCTCCTTTCCACACTTGTCATTGATGTAATCCCCTTCAAGTGATACTTGAGAATATTTCCCATGCCCACAAAATCTGCCCTGCTGAAGTCCACTACCAGTGTCCTAGATCTCCCCCCCCCTCTCCCCATGCTTATTTGAAACCAGACAGTATTGTGGTCACTCCCAGTCAGGGGGTCCTGTACAACCAGGTCCCTTACAAGATCCCCATCTGCCAGAACCACGTCCAGGACATGCCCCTCCCTTGTGGGCTCCATCACATGTTGTGTTAAGAACACATCCTGGAAGCCGTCCAGCAGCCTCTGCTCCTTGGCCACCTTAGAGGACATGGTTCCCCAGTTTGTACCTGGCATATTAAGGTCCCCCATCAACACCACTCCTTCCCCTTTTGGTCCACACTGGGCAATGATGTTGTCCAGCAAACCATCCTCTAGAACATCACTCATCCCGTGGGGCCTATATACTACACCCAGCTTGACCTTATCTCCTGCTGGGGATCGTAAGGTGTTTCTCATTTTTCAAATTCTGCTTAACCAGAGAAATGGAAGTCACTCTGTTACTTAAACCTTGTGCAGTTTTACCACTGATGAATACAGAGTGGATATGAGCAGTGGAGTAACTGGGGGCAGCCTTTCTGCACAGAGCACTAACTGTTGCTCCCTCAGAGAGTTATTCCTTCTCTCAGCTCTGTGCCCTCTTATTTTTATTCTTTGGGCAATCATGACATAACGGGGCATAGCCAGGATTTGGAGATTGGGCGTTTCCAAATATTTTTCTAAGGGGGGGTCCGAGGGCATTCTCATCCAGAACATTTTGAACATTTAGGAGTTACATGTTGCAGTTTATTGCATTTCTAGGCAATAATTGTTGAGTTACAAAATGCATCCAAATTCAAGTTGTCAGTCTTTTCGCTCCCCAGTCCCAGGTCTTTGAGTTGAACTCAGGATTCTTTTTACCCTTTAATGTTTACATCTTTCTCTTCTCTAGATCTCTTCCCATTCTGTTACCATCCCTGCACCACCTTTACTATTTTTTCCAGCTCTTCCTTTCATTTATTTTTTTAATTTTCTCTTCCCCTGCCATTTTAATATCTGTTTTCACCTGTTGCCTTGCCTTTTATATTCCACCTCTCATTGCATGTATTTCCCCTTTAATTGCCAACTTTCTGTCTTCTTTTTACATTAGTCTGCCCCTCTCCCTTTCTCCTCTACCAACATTTCATTCTTATTGCAGACACAACCCCACCAGCACAGAAATATTACTTTATTTCCCCCTGCCTTGTTCTATTCATCTTTGCCTTCACTTTCTACGTGTCCCAATATGTTGATTCACAAACATTTCTGTCATTTGACCCAAATATTCTCTTTCGTCTGACCTGAGGCAGTTCATTGGAACTTCTTTATTCTCTCCTGTATTTAAATTTAATTTGCTAACAGAAATATTACACTATTTTCTCCCTGCCTTGTTCATCCTTGCCTTCACTTAATATGTCTTCATAAACTCTGTCATTTGACCCAGATATTATCCTTCCTCTGATGGTACCTGCCCAGGCATTTCTACATTGGAACTCCTAATCTCCTGTATTTGAATTTCTTTTACTAATTAGTACTGCAGGTCAGTATTAACCCCTTATGAGCAACTGCTTTGGGCTTGAAATAGGAGCAGAAATAAAAAAAAAAAGTAATAGAAAACAGAATTCTAAAATTGTTTTGCTTCAGCCTCATAGTCATGATGAATGTTAAGTGTGCCCTGATTGAAGATGCATTTACAGTAAACTGTGGCAGAAATGGGAACAAAACCACAGTGACTACTATAAAACATCCAGTGGTCAAGCAGCTAATGGACACTTAAAAAATCATCACTGCTCACTAAAAAGGATCTACTGGGCCACAATGTTTTGTGCACCTACCTAGTTACTTTTCTATAGCTACCAGTACAGGATAGCTTTGCCTACTACTAACATATTTATACTTTCTGTTTTGCTGTGAGATATAAAGTGTTGGGTGTAGTGGAGGTACAGCAGCCCCCCCCCCCCGATTTGTGGCTTATTTATTTATTTATTAGCTTTTGTTGACCAGGTAGGTGCATTAGGCAAAACCCTGCCTATTTTCAAGCACGACCCAGGAGAGTACATTATACAGTTTATTTATTTATTTATTTATTTCTATCTAGGATTACAATACCTTTGAGCGAGGCTCTTTTACAAAGGTTCCACATCAGCATGTGCAACAGTCATTTTAGTTACAAACATATAGTCATTGACTTACAGACATGTAATAACCAGTATAAAGACTTGCGCTATGAGCAAGACAAGGGAAGGGAGGGAGGGTGGGTGGTGGGAAGTGAGGGTAGGAGATCGGGGAGGAGTGCAAGGGGTAGCGGAGTGACGGGAGGTAGTTGGGGTGGGGGCAGGAGTGGAGAAACAGGGGGGAGGTGGGCAAGGGTGGGAGACAGTGCAGCCAGAGGGCCTTGTTAAGGGAATATGACAGGTAAGGTGCTAGGGGTGCAAAGACTGATTGTAAGTGCTGGGTGCTGGGGCATTTGCAGCTGGAATGGTGGAAATGTTAGGATGGGCAATCGCAGGGTACAAGCAGTGAGAGGCACAGCTTGGACTTGAAGAGGCAGGGTGTTGGAGCAGTCACTATGTCGCTGCCAAGAAAGTTGAGCCAGTTGGATGCCCGATAGGCGAATGATCTTTGTCCTTGTGTCGTGCGACATTGTGGGATATGTAGTAGATGGGAATTGGATCTCCTTGTAGTGACGTTCCTATGTCTAGGCTTAAGGAGGGCACAGACACCAGGTGAGGCAAGCCCCATTATAATTGTCTTGGCCGTGATGCAGGTTTGGTATTTTATGCGTTTGTCCAGTTGAAGCCATCCAGATTGGGAATAAAGGTCACATGTGTGGGTATGGCGATGTAAGCCAGTGATGAGATGACAGGCCTTATTCAGGGAGGTCATGATATGTTTGAGAGCAGTGGTAGTTGCAGACCCATATATGATAAGACCATAGTCCATGATGCTGACGATGGAGCTTTGGATGGCCACTGACAGTGCTTCTGGGGTTAGGTGTTTCCTGTGCTGGAATAATATGCCTAACCTCTCATTGGCAGACTTTGCAACATTGCTGATGTGGACAGTGTATGAGAGGCAGGGATCAAGGGTGATGCTGAGGTACTTGAACGACTGTGTTTGCTCTAGGATGGCTTCTTGTTCGGTTGCAATGGAGAGGTGGAGTTGTTTGTTTTTGTTGTGGGGGCTACAGAAGACCATAGACTTTTTTTTTTTCTGATTGAGAAACAGTTTATGATTTAGGAACTAGGATTCGATGGAGGAGAAGGCCTGCTGAAGTTTATTTTGTAATTGGATTGGATCAGGGTCCGAGGTGAAGATCACAGCATCGTTGGCGTAGAGAATTATTTGTTCTGGGCAGCTGTCTGATAGTGAGTTTAAGAATAGGCTGAAGAGGAGGGGTCCCAGAATGGAGCCCTGGGGAACTCCCGAGCAGACCGGTCTAGGGTCCAAGAGTGTATCAGCAATTCTTACTGTTTGGGACCGTTCTTCAAGGTAGCTCTTAAACCAGCCAATGGAGTCAGTTGACAGCCCAGTGTTCTGCAGCTGGACAAGCAGGAGGCGGTGATTGACGGTGTCGAAGGCTTTAGTTAAGTCTATGTAGATTGAGCCTAGTAGTTCACTGGAGTCAAGTGCATTGTGGATTGCGCCAGTGAATTAAAGTAGGGCTCTGGAGGTGCTCTGACCTTTGCAGAACCTGTGTTGTTGCTTGCACAGGATGTTGTACGTATCCAGGTATTCTGTGAGCTGGTCCAAGACAATGCGTTCTAGTGCCTTGGAGAGTGGGTGTAGTAGGGAGATAGGCCTGTAATTATCGTGGGCAATTTTGTCACCACTTCTATTGATTGGGGTGACAGTGGCAGATTTCCATCTGTCCAGGAACTGGCTAAGGCTGAGGGAGAAGTTGAAAATTCTGGTCAGACGACTAAGCACTTCATCAAGTGTGAGAGACAGGATTTTGAGATCGAGGGAGTCATTACCGAATCTTGATTTACCAAGGACTTTGGTAACATATTTGTGTACTTGGTGAGCCTTGACTGCTTTGAAGTAGAGTGGGGGGGAACTGGTGGGAGCAGTGTTCATTGCGGACAGAGGGGCTTCACCATCTTTGAAGTAGTGTTGGGGTAGAACAGTGCTGAGGTCGGTAAAGGCTTTGTTAAAGGTATCCACAATGGTTTTTGGGTTGAGAGTTGTGGTTCTGTTGATGTTGAGTATTGATGGGGGGATTTGGGTGGATTCCCGGTGAGTTCCTTTATGTTCTTCCAGAATTCCCGACCATTGCCCCAGGAGTTTGTGAGGGCATGCTTATAGTAGGCGGACTTCATTTGCCGGATGGTTTTGGTGCAGTCATTGCATGCACGTTTGTAGTTTTGGATGTTGTTTTGCCTTCCAGAGTTTCTGGCCAGCTCCCATAGGTGGTATCTTGTTTTTAACATCCTGAGGAGGTCACCTGTGAGCCAAGGGTTACTGAGTGATTTCACTTTGTGTTTCTTAATAGGAGAATATGTGTCACAGGCCACAGTGAAGATATTTATGAAGTGGTCAAGGGCAGTGTTTACATTGGTTGCATTGAAAATAGGGGACCAGTCTTGATGGAGGAGGTGGGATTTGAGTCGAGGAAGGTGACCACTGGGTAGAACCCTGCTGGTGATAGTTTTTGGTGGTTGTTTGATGAATTTATTTGACCAGGTGCAGCTAACAGGGGAGTGGTCACTGAGAGAGTCAGGGAGGACATTTACATATCCGCAGTGGGTGACTGGTAAGGATCCAGTCCAAAAGTGTGCTGGTGCCGGTCCTGTAATTTTTCTTGGTTGGTGAGTCAACCATTTGTGTGAGGTTTGCCGCAGCAATGGTATCCCTGTGTGCACCAGCATCGGCCGCAGGCCAGTTGATGTTGAAGTCCCCTAGGAGGATGGATTCGGTGTCCGGTGGGAGTGACTTTACAAAGTCAAGAACAGCTGTTAGACCGGTTCCCTGTTTTGTTTTGGGCTCCAAGGAGGATTGTCACTGGCAGTATCTGAGCAGTTGTGGGTTGGAGTGAGGTAATGATGTGGTGCCCCTGTATGGAGTCTTTTAGGTAGAGAGCGCAGCCCCCACCTCTTTTGGAGAGGCGATCCAGCCTAAAGACGTTGTAGCCAGGAAGGCTGATTGCATGGTCTGGTCTGATGGCATGGTTTCGATTAGTTTTCTATTGGCAGGTTATACAGACCTGCCACTAGAGGGATTCTTGTTCTTTCATTAAAAAAAAAAGTCTACCCTCTGAAAGACACAGTCCCTGGCTGCCTGGCCTTCCTGGCTGTATCCTCACTTCCCAATGATCCAGCTACTGCTCTTCCGCCTCCTTCTCCTAGCCTATCTTAACCCCCTCCCTCCGCCCTACCCTGAATCCTGCCTTAATCATGCACCTCCACCGTTCTCTACCCCTATTATATTTCTTCTTGCTTGTCTTCCTCCCCTACTGCATGCCCCAAAAGCCTGCTTTCCCTCCCTCCCCCACAGCTTCCACATTCCTACATCCTTCCTCCACTTAGGCATGCTGCACATGAGTCACTGCCCCTTGCCCAGGGTCCATCCTACCACCATGAAACTGTCCTACACCCACACTGGTCCTAGCCCTCCACTCTGGTCCCCCCTGTCTACACTTACCCTCACCCACTAGCGTCGATGCTCAGCAATTTCCCAACATGATAGCAAGCAAAAGCATTCCCTTAAAGAATTATGCTGCAGCTCCTTGAGGCTAGTCCTCCTCCTCCTAATGCTGTCAGGCAACGTGCACCCAAACCCTGGCGCATTCTGCTCTAAAGCCATTAATCTGAGCAAGCCTTCGGGTGCCCTTTCATTCATATCAATCAACATCTGCATCCTCCTTCCTAAAATGGATGCCCTACAGGCCTTCACCAGCCAGCACTGCCCTGACATCCTGGCAGTTGTCACTCCAGATTTTCAACATTACCATTTTTGCACACCTCCTTATTAACAGTACAACTGTCATTTTTCACATCCTGCCTGAAACATGTTTTCGCACCTGTTGCACACAATAGTGCAGCCGCTCTGCGAAATCACCTTTCAGAACAAGTGAACAGAATGACACTGGCACTCTTCATGAGGTGGGGTCCCAAAAAGGCCATGTTGAAAATTTGGTGAGACAACTCCAAAAAATGGCTGAGTTACACACGGGTGTTCAAAATTTTCTGTGCACACGTGTAACTTTGGTCATTTGGTAGGTTGCCACAGCCGTATCGGCTCTGGCTAGACCTTGCTTTATCAAGTTAATGTTTCCTCTCTGTCTTGCTCCACTCGCATCTGGATCTCATGTTGGCACTTCCACTGTTTCTCCTTTTCTATTTGTATCAAATGCTGGTACAGATTCTCTTGATGCTCTTGCTGTTATTCCTGCTGCATCGGGATCTCATGTTGTCACTGCTGCTCTTTCTTCTCTGCCAAAATCTTTGCCTTTTGCAACTCTGCCTCCACATACATTTCAAAGCTTTACCTCTGCCTTTATTTTGATCATGGCAAGCTCCAGTTTAATCACCTCATTTTAGCCTGGTCTCTCAGAAGACCTGGCTCTGATCTCTGACTTCTTATCAATTTATGTGACCACTGTCTCATTACTCTGGCCAGATTCCTCTGTGACCACATTCTCCTGGTTACTTTTCTCTAGGAATTTTGTGAAATGTAACTTTGGCTGGTCCACATAGATATGTCCTCCTCTTTAGCACAATTCCTACAGTTGTACCAAGGTATATCCTACATAAATGTCAGGCATATTTCCTGGTTAGTAGTCTAGTCTCACTGGAAAAAAGAAATTTAAAGCATCAGTACAATAGTATTTAAAGTATCCTGTGTATCTTCCACCCCATTAGTGAATAGCCCCCATAGTGAGTAGAGGTCATTTATGAAAAGTGAAAACAGGATTGGACATAGCCGGGAGACCCCTAAAGAAGTGGGAAGAGAGGGTGGCATCGCGTACTTGGACAGATTGGAATCTACCAAACAGGTAGGATCAGAACTCAATGACAGAGGTCAGAGAGGCCCACTTCTGTGAATAGGAGGGGATACAAACATTTTTGAATGTCTTTGAAAGGTTAATAAAGACAGCAGCAATAAAATGCCCCTGATCTATCCCCTTCAGGATATAATCATTCAGCCACAAAAGGGGCAAGTGGATGTGGAATGGGAATGGGATTTTAAGAACCAGGCTGGAAAATGGAGAGGAAGGAGGAACAGTCAAGAAAGGAGGAGAACTGAAGGTTTTACTGAACCTTCTCAAGAGCAGGGGAGGAGAGAGGGAAGGTGGTGGTTTCCTGGGGAGAAGGGTAATCCTTTTTAAAAAAAGGAGGAGAAACTTAGATTTCTTCCAAGCCCCAGGGACTTTACAAAGGTGTAAAGATAGGCTTAGAATGAAGGAGAAGGGCAAAGCAATGGTGGGGCAGAGAGGTAGAGGAGAGTAACATCAAGCCCATCTGGGTTGCTAACCCTAATAGACTTGTGAGAGTGTGAAAAACAAAGAGTTTAGCAGCTTTGGGGATAAAGGAAAAGGAAAAAAGAGGATAAACACAGAAACAAAGAATTTGTCATCAGACAAGGGTCACTTTCACCAACTCAGTATGCTTAGATGGTCCCTGCCTAGTCTGTCTCCACAGACCCAAAGTGGTCTCTGACAACCCTCCCTCCTCACTGCCTGTTTATTAATATTTCTGAATATCTATTGCATGCATGCGTGAAGCCCCCTATTGTTTGTGCCTCCACCACTTCCATTGGCAGTCTGCTCCAAGTGTCTACCACTCTTTCAGTGAAGTAGCACTTCCTCATATCCCTCTTAAACTTCCCTTTGTTCAGCTTCATTACATGCCTTCTGGTCCTGCTGCTCTTTCTCATTTGAAAGATACTCCCTTCCTGCACTCTGCTCACTCCTGTGAGGTACTTGCAGGTCTTTATCATGTCCCCTCTTGCTCTCCTCTCTTCCAGCATGTACATGCTGAGACCCTTCAATCTCTCACTACATGGCTTTTGGTGCAACTGTAACTACACCATTTTAGTTGCCCTCCTCTCCTCTGGACTGCCTCCACCCTGTCTATTTCCTTCTTGAGCTGCAGCATCTAGAACTGGACAAAATACTCCTGGTATGATCTCCCCAGTGAGCAATACAGTGGCAACACCACTTCCCTCCTCCTGCTGGAGATACCCCTCCCTATGCATCTCAGCATCCCACTGGCCCTACCCACTGCTTTGCCACACTGAGCTGCCCCTTGAGGTATTCAGATATGATAATCCCAAGGTCCCTCTCCTGCTTAGTGATTGACTGTACCTTCCCCCATCTTGTACTCTGCTTCTGGGTTTTTATGCCCTAGGTGCATGATTTTGTACTTTTTGGCATTGAACCCCAACTGCCATGCTCTTAGCCACTCCTCAAATTTCCCCAGATTGCTACAGATTCTTTCCACCCCCTTCTGTGTGTCCATCCTATTGCAGATTTTGGTATCATCTGCAAAAAAGTATACCTTCCCTTCCAGTTCTTCTGCAATTTCACTTAAGAAGACATTAAAGAGGGCCAGTCCCAATACTTTGCCAAGTGGCATCCCTCTGGTCACTCTTCCATCATTAGAGTGAGTGCCATTAACCACCACCCTCTGTCGCATATCCATTAACCAGTTTCTAACCCAGTTCACCACTTTGGATTCCACCCCTAGGCTATTCAATTTCTTTATCAGTGTCCCATGTGTCACAGTGTTGAACACCTTTCTAAAGTTCAGATAGACCACATCCACTGCCCTCTCCTAATCTATTTCCCTCATCACCAAGTCAAAGAAATCAGATTTGTCTGGTATGACCTCCCTTCCATGAATCCATGCTGCCTTTGGTCTTGCAGCCCATTCAATTCAAGATACTCTATCAACCTTTCCCTTAACAGGTTTTCCATAATTTCTCTGCCACTGAGGTGAGACTGACCAGCATATAGATACTAGCCTTTTCCCTACTGCTGCTCTTATGCAGAGGAACCATGTCTGCCCTCTTCCAGTCCTTCAGAACCATGCCTGTTTTCAGTGAACCTTTGAATGAGGCCATCAGTGGGGAAGATAGCACTTCCCTGATTTCCTTAAGTACCCTTGGGTGTAGCCCATCCAGTCCCATTTCCTTGTCTATTTTCAGAGCTGCAAGTCCCTTCTGGACTCTTTGCTCTGAAAATGGACTTGTGTCCACCATCCCCCTTTGTTTCTGCTGGTCCCTGGAGGTCTGTCCCTCCTCCCTCCAATGTGAAGACTGAGAAAAAGTACCTGTTTAGGATGTCTGCTTTTTTCTTGTCCTCTTCTGCACAGTCTCCTCAAGCCACTCTCCTTATCCTCACTATCCCTCCCTTTGCTTTCCTATTCTCACTTATAGTGTATACCTGAAGAAAGTCTTATCCCCTTAGCTACCCCTTTGGCTATCGATCCTCTGTCTGTGCCTTAGCTCTCCTCACTGCCTTTCCTTCTTCTCTCTGCTTTACTTGGTAAACCTCCCTGTCTTCCTCCTTCTGCCTTTCCTTATTTCACCTGAAAGCTACCTTTTTTTCCTTCACCACTTTGGCCACTTTCCCAGAGAACCATAACAATCTTTTGCTTCTGCTTTTACTCACTTCTTCCATTCAGAGGTTGGTTTCCTTAATTACAATATGTCCTGCCTTATTTTTCCCCACTGTGCTTCCACCCTTCCTTGACAATCTCTTCTGTGAAGCAGTTTCTAAGGCAGCATTCCATTTCTTTAAAATCCACCCTCCTAAATTCTAGGACCTTTGTCCTCATGTGGTTTGCCTCTTTTCTCATTGTAATGTTAAACCACACTGTGCAGTGATCACTGATACCCAGTGGACTGCCCATAGTGTCATCTGTGATGCCATCCCTGTTTGTAAGCACCAGATCCAGCATTGCAGCATCCCTAGTGGCTTCATTGACTAGCTGCCTGAGAAAAGCCCCTTGTAGGGAATCAAGAATGGCCCTGCTCATTGTCAGATCTGCAGCTGGAAGATTCCAATATACATTTGGCAGACTGAAGTCTCCCACTAGCAGCACCTCCCCCTTACTTGCCATCCTGATGATGGATTCCACTAGTACCTTATCCAACTCCTGTCCCTGTGTTGGAGGTCTGCATACCACCCCTGTAGAGATAGCAGGTCCAGTGGCTGTCTCCAGGATGACCCACAGTACCTCCAGTCCTTCCTTTTCCTCCAGGTGCCTCTGGGCTTCTGTAGCCTTGAATACTTCCCTCACATGTAGAACAACTTCATATCTCCTCCTCCCTTCCCTGCATCTCCTAAACAGAGAGTAGCCTGGTATAGCCATGTCCCAGTCATGTCTGTCAGTGTGCCACAACTTCATTATGGGTAGCAAGTCTAGGCTACTTTCCTCCATGATGGCCTTCAGGTCTGTTTTTTATCCCAGATTCCTTGCACTGGTGCACATGACTCTTCATACCTTACTCCTACCCTGCCTGCTTGCCTACTTCCCCCTCCTACCTGTGCCGAAGCTGAAACTCTCCTGACCCACCTCTTCCTTTGTTACCTTCTCCATTACTTGTCTCCTTTACTCCTTTCTTCTTTTTTTTCCTGAGTTATTACCTCCTTGCCCTCTGCCTGATCCTTACCCCTGTCTTCTGAACCCCTGCCCAAAGGGAGCTTACTCCCCTCGGGCCCTCGCTCCCTTCTGTTTCATCATCTGGGGGGGGCAATTGTTGCCTCGCTTGTTTTTACTGCCTCCCCCAGCTAGTTTAAATGCTCATCCAAGTAGGATTTAAACCTCCCACTAAGGACTGTCACCTCCTTCCTGGAAGGATGCAGGCTGTCTCTCCTATAGAGGCCCATATCCTTCCTCACTGTACTGCCCGCTGATCACCAGACTGAAGCTTCACCCTTGACACGGGTACCTCTGCTGCTACAAGCAGCCGGGTGGGCCCCTTCTGTCCGCCGGCTGCCTTCCTCGCTGTACTGCCCACCGATCACCAGACCGAAGGTACACTGCAGAAACTTGGCTGTCCAGAACCATCGACTCTGCCTGCTGATGGGCTGCTGCAGTTCTTTAATTCTTTGCTACTACTGTTTCCTCTGAACCTTAAGCTAATGTTATATTCTGATTGTGGTATTTGTTAAGTCTCTCCAAATTGTCTTGTTATTCCTAACTTAAACGCGAACCTAAGCCTGCTTACAGCAATTTTGCACTCCAAGGATAGTTTGAAGTGCAAGTTCATTTAGGTTGCAGGTTTGTAGATTGTAAAATATTACAGCTCTCTTCGTTTTAAGGTCCATTGGTAAGCTACCCTGGATCAGAAACTAAGTTTAAAGTGATACAGTTTTTTTCTGTTTGGACCAGATTCCATTTGGGTCACAGTTGTAAGCTTTTCCCTGCAAATAATTCAGTTTCTCTTTCACTTTCTGTCCTTCTATCTCCTTGCTGCTTGAATTTTTGCGCCCACCCTCACATCCCCCACCTCCAGCCTTTATTAAATACTCTTCCTCCCCCCTCGGCCCACCCCTAGCAATGTTCATCCTTCCCTCTCACTAATATTGCAACTCCTCTTAAAGATACAGAGTGCAGCTATTAGGCCTAACATTTGTCCTGTCTTCCCTGTAAAGACATCTTCCTATTTTCACCATCTGCTTGCCTATCAGCTTTGCTTAGCACCTGCTCTGCTATCTACTGTGCAGTCCCATACCTGAGCTTCCTCCTTTGCTACCCCAAATAATTTTCAAGTTGCCTTGGTGCCCCCTACCCTAGCTAAAACGCCCTATGTTAACCTACATTTTATATCTTAAAATAGATCCACTGTGTCTGATCGGGATCCCAGTGAGCAGTGCAGCTAATCCTTCCAGCTACCCGCACCTCCATCCTCCTGATGAACAGGACACCTTCAAATCCAGTTAAGTGTCCCGGCTGCTCCGGGGTAGCACTGTGTGGGTTTGATAGGTGGCCACCTGCTGCCACCCTCCTCTAATTGGACTGCTGCTCTCTGCTCGGCCACTGTTCTGCCCTGCCTTTTCTCTGTCAGATTATCAGTCTCTGGGCTTCAGCGCCCTCTGCTTTGCATTGACTTTTGCCGAACGTTACTGCTATCTGTCTAGTATCCCATTGGTTCCTTATAAAATTCTGCCACTAGGGGTGCCTTCTAACATATCTTGAAAAGGTCTTCATTTCCTCACTGTAATCTTTTCCACAAGTAGAGCCTCCGGCTGGTCTACTTTCCTAATTAACCTTTGCAGGGCTTTACTTTCTGCTTCTCTGATCCACTTCTTCTAAATAATTGCTACGCTAGCAGGAAACACTTTGTTGTTTTTGCTCTATCTCTAATTTTGGCCAAGGGTTAAAACGGTGTAACATGGTCACCCTTGGCAGTCTTAATTTTACACACATGATCTCTTTATCCCAAAGAGCTAATCCTTTGTCTTGGTATACCACTAGCCTTCCTACCCAAGTTAAATAGTGACATTATGGCGAAGTATAGTGTGCTATGGGCACTCCTGTCATTTGTCCTTTTACTCAGCCTGGATACTGCCACATGGGCTCTCCCATGTAACCAAATGTCAAAAGACTCCTCAGAGGCTTACCGCAACTATAGTTTCTCTAACTTGATTGCAGAGACAAAGCCTGATCTTCAGCCTAACCCTATCTTCCTTGTTAGAGGCAGCATCTATTACCCTCTACATGCCAGGAGGAAGCTGACACGGAGATGTGCTTTCACCCTAACCTGCCACTGTGCAAGGCTTTGGTTCCTAGCTATGATCATTATTCTGTTATCTGGGGATGTAAAATTAAATACAGGTCCACCTACCTGTTTCTTTTCTCCAAATGAGTTATCTGGCATGTCCAAGAAAGGGTTATTAATTGCCCATATCAATATCAGAAGTCTTACCTGCCACCATGCAGCACTCGAGGCCTGGGTGAAACTCTACAATCCTGATGTACTCTGTCTCACAGAAACTTGGCTAAACCGGTATACCTGATGGCGTATGCTCCTTGTCTAACTATTCGCTCCGGTAGGATAGATCCTCATCCAAGCGTGGAGAGTGGAGTTCCCTATTCCTCAAAAACACCTCAACATCTCTATTGTCCCAGCATCTGCCTCTCCGCAGTGTCTTGAATTCATACAGGCAACTATTGTATTGGGAAAAGAAGCTTCATATTATCTGTGCCTATAATCCCCCTGCTGGGGAATAGTAGGTCTTCAAGAACTCCTTGACATCACCTCCCAGACTATAAATCATAATGAGGCTGTCATCCTAGGTGATTTTAACCTCAATTGGTTAGGGTCAGCTCAAATATCCTTGCAATCACTCATGCTTAGTTATAATTTTCACCAGCTGATCACTGAAGCAACTAGAGCCACGTCATCCCATCAAACGGGTACACTCCTAGACTGGGTGATGGTTAACCGTATGGAACATGTGTCGAAAGCAGGAATCCTTGTGGATGCACTAACAGACCACTCACCCACTTTTTGTACCTTATCTATGGTTGTGCCTCCGTCTCCTCCATCAAGACTAATCACGTTTACAATTCTAGCTCATATTGACCAGGATGCATTTCTCTATGATGTCTCCAATATTGACTGGACAGGTATCTATCAAACAAAGGATGTGGAGGTTGCTCTACAGATATTCATAAATGAATTTCTTACCATTCAATATAAACATGCCCCTAAGATTATTAGGAGGGTCAGAGGAAAACAGATGAGGTGGCTGCATAAAGACCTCCTTGGTAATCTGCGCCAATGGGACAAGCTCAGGACTCGCTACAAACAAACTGGCCTACAGTCAGACCTTATTGTCTATTGTGAACTAAGGAACAGCTGTGGGAAACAAGTCAGAGCTGCTAAAAGCAGCTACTGCAAGGACCTTCTACAAAGCTCAGCCTGTGACCCAAGGAAATTCTGGGCCCATGTCAAAACATTTCTGGGTACCTCGCAGTCGGTCACTCCTGATGAAATGATCATAAATGGGGCACATTGTAATGATCCTAGGACCATCTTAAACAGTTTTAACAATCTTTTCTCTGATCTGTCACACTATATCTTGGCTTTATAACCTAGTGGATTGCACTCCAATCTACCTACCACGCTATCATCAGACAAACATACTGCCCTATTTCATGATGCTCCTCCAGTGCCACCATTCTATTTCAAGGCTATATCGAGAGTGGAAGTTCTGAAATTACTGAGATCCATATCTGCCAATACCAGCTCTGGTTCTGACTCATTGGAACCTTGTCTCCTGAAGCTGGCTGCTCCACTCATTGCCTCTCCGATGGCCAGAATCTCCACTTTGTCCCTTATCCATAGCACCGTGCTGGACCTATGGAAATCTGCAAGAGTAATGCCTGTCTTTAAAAAAGGTGACCCAAAGGACATGGCCAATTACAGACCTATAGCAATTCTCTCTGTCCTTAGCAAGATCCTAGAGAAAATAGTTGCATTACAGACCATTGACTACCTTACATGCTACGATCTCCTCTCAGACACCCAGCATGGTTTCAGAAAAGGTCATAGCACCACCACAGCTCTTCTTCAATTAACTACTGATATTCTGTCCAACATGGATTCTGGAAAACTCACAGGTGCCATCTTCATTGACCTCACTAAGGCTTTTGACCTTGTAGACCATCTCCTGCTTCTCTTCACCCTCCATAAATTCCATTTCTCTACCCCTGTTGTTGGACTGGTTCTGTAGCTACCTGTCAAACAGGTTGCAAGCTGTAAAATTTAACTCCTCCCTGTCCAACACGTCTACTATCAACCTTGGGATCCCCCAAGGCTCTATCCTTGGGCCCCTTCTGTTCTCAATTTTTATCAACAATGCAGCTGAGGTCCTGGAATTCTGCTCAGCTATTCTCTGTGCTGATGACCTGATCATCTATACTAGTTCTTCTAGTATTGCCTGCATAAACACATCGCTTACCTTAAACTTCAATAAGGTCTTAGACTGGCTACTAGACCGTAAGCTTGTACTAAATGAAAAGAAAATGAAAGTCATGCTCCTAGGTTCCGCACCAAAGATTAATGTCTGTTCTAGTTTGCTGGAGGTTCTTCACCCAGGAGGAATTCCACTTGAAAATGTTACTTCCTTCAAGTACCTTGGGATCCTGCTGGACCAGTCCCTGGATTTTAATATTCATATTCAGTCCTGTTGCAAAGCTGTAAACTTGAAACTGGGAGTAGCTTACAAAATTAGCTACATGCTTACACCCTCGGCTAAATTAGCAATTGCCCAAGGTATTCTGCTCCCAGCCCTTACTTATGGTGCTTCTATTCTTACCTCTGCCCATAAAACCTCCCTACTAAAATGGGATGTAACTTATAACAATATATGCCAATTTGCCTCTTTGTCGTCTCGACTCAGACATCACTGCTTTCTTTATAAGGATCTGAATTGGCTCTCACCCTCTGCCAGTAGACAATACTACTTTGGATCACTAATGGACTCGATCATCCGGGGAAAAAAAACATCCCAGCTGGTGGTATTGCTGGTCCCTCAGCCATCCTCCCATGGCCTGCGATCAACTGATAAATCCTTGCTCTATGTTCTGAAATGCCAGATGACTAAAGGCAGAGGGGGCCTTTCAATTCTCTGCTCCCAGGCTATGGAATGCTTTTCCACTCAACCTCTGGCTGTCTCAGTCTCACTTTAGATTTAAAAGTGAATATTGTCATAATCTATCCTTAGCTGATGCTTGTACATGCTTTGACCCAACCTGAAGGTCCTGAGACTTACCAGTAATGTCACCCCTGCACTAATCCAGCTCCAATATTGTCTCCTCTTCTCCTCCCCATATTTTTCCATCTCTTTGTAAATAACTTCTTGACTACTAGCTCTCTTCCTTCTCGAACCTTGTTGCTGACCATCCACTGTTGTTTTGCCAGTTACCACCCCTGACCTTCCGTCAGTCTTTCTTGTTATGTTTGAACATTCCTCACATTTCTCTCTATATAACCTTACTCTGTTATTAACCCTTTCACTCCACAGGTCGGGTCCATGGTTTCTGCACTTATTATATATCTTGCTGCCATTATTTGTATAATGCTTGACATTATTTTTTGTTTTTTTGACTCATTGTATTTTTGTAGCACTGCTGTACTGTTCCTCTATTTGTATTATTGTACCCATGTTGCTGTTGTTAAACTGTTCTCTTTTTGTTATACTATCCCGGGTCGTGCCTGAAAATAGTCATTTTATGGCTAGTGCACCTACCTGGTTAACAAAAACTAAATAAATAAATATCCTTCCAAGCGGGTCCCCAGTCCCCAATGTAGCTGAAGCCCTCCTTCCATGCACCATGCCTTCAGTCAATTGTTAAAAGCCCTTGTGTAGAATTCCCTTTCCTCTCACTGGCTGTACACAGATAACACCCTGGCAAAAGCCACTGTGCACGCCACCTGATTGAGGCCCCTTCCCAGCTCCTTGAAATTTCCCTGCACTACCCCATCCTGTTCCTTTTGCCTGGTTATTTGTCCCCAGGAGGACAATGACATTTAGCTCCCTCCCATTTCCTGCTATCCCAGTGATCCTCCGGATCCCCCCTCCATCCCTTCAAACTGAAGCACCTCTCACGCACTTCACCTCTACCTCCACCTCCCTTCCTCCCCCAGCTTCCAAGTCTATCCTCCCCAACAATGAAGTTCCACACTAGAAGCTGCTTACTCCTTCATCAGGGGCCTCTTCCTCCTTCCTTGGTGCCTCCCTTCCTGAGGACCCTCACTTACTCTGTTTCCACTGCCATGGTTGCCTTCTCCTGGCTGACCTTCCCAGCTGTATAGCAAAAGAATTCTGAAGTGGTACAGGCTGAGAAATGTGTATTCTTTCTGCCAGGAAGGTCAGGAGGAGAGACAGTATTAGGTAGACTGGATGAGCCAATGGGCCTTTTTCTGCCATCACATTCGATGTTTCTATGAGGGGGAGAGGGAGTGGGTAAACAAAAGGGAGCAGTAAAGAGGGGTTGGGGCCAGGCTGGCCCAGTAGCATTGAGGGTTGAGGTGCTGGATGCCACACCTCATGCTACACTGGCAACCCAGGTTTGGGTGTGAGCTTGGGCTGCCAGGCATTTGCTGGGGGGGAGGGGGAGGAACTGGATCGAGCAGCCGCAAGTCAACTCTCCTCTACAGGGAGCAACGTGGGGTTTCCATGGCTCTTGGCTGCCATCCAGTGGAGGCTAGGTGGCAGTACCAAGCCACAAGGGAGCCCAGGCATCAGGCTGGGTAGGCGGAAGGGGCTGTCACCAGAGCCGTGAAATGCATGAGTGCCTCCATGTGTATGTGCGACTGTGATCAGGGGTCCTGGGGTAACGGGGGAGAAAAAAAACATAAAAAAAAAAATTCATGTCTCCCCCATTGCCAAGTAAGTCAGGAGGGGTAATGAGGGATCAAAAAGCTATATGAAAAAAAAGAGGGGTAGGGGATAAAGGATGAACAAGCCATGGAGATAGGAGAGGGAAAGAGGTGGACAGAGCAAAGGTTTTTAAATAGTGATTAAAGGTTTAGGCACTAGAAGGGAGATCAGAGATTAGCAAGCCATAGGACCTGAGGACTAGGATGGTGAGCTAGGTAGGGGGTGCTAAAACAATAAATAAGCTTTCATAATTTAGGTGGGGATTTAAGGTTACTCTGGAGATTGGCGGCAAAGTAGATTGACATGGCTTCCCTAAGGGCCTCGTTATAGGCACTGTGGAGGTGGCTGTACCACAAAAAGTCCTTTGAAGAGTCAGAGGACTTGTGCTAGTATCACACAGTGTCTGAGCTTTCAAAGATTCTATTAAGTCTGCAGTTAACCAAGGGAGATGATAACTATGTACAGGCAACTACCTGAGGGGGTTAAGTTTGGCCCAGATGTTTATGATTTTACAGCTGACCAATGAAAGGGCTGTCTACAGTGTGTTTTATGATACGGTGATAGGGACAGGCCAGCAACATTAAACTCCTCGATACACAACAGAAGGCCTCAATTTTATCTTTTGCAGGGTAAACAACAGCTTGCCCAGGCAAGCTGGCAAAGATAGGAGGGGGATTTTTCATGATCATGCACTTCATGTTTTTAATTTGTTTATGTGTGTAAGGAGGGGTAGGCTAGGTGCTAGTGGTTTTGGCAGAAGGGGAAGTGACTTGTTTTTCTTAGCTTCTTTCTCCACCTGCCATCCCCAGTCCCAGACACATCCCCCCAGCCCGGTCATCAACACGTTTCGGAGAGTCACAGGTTACCCAACATTTACATAGAGTTGTATCAGCAGGTGGTCTACCACGTAGTGTCATGAGATGATTGCAGGGGATGCCGAATGAATCATGGCATTATTCTTCATTTTCTCGCAATGGCATCTGCATTTGACACATGCACGCATGTGCATATTAATGCTCTTGCACACTGCATCAGCACCGCCCACATCTACTGGTTCTTCTGCTGCCACCCACCCTTTGCTAGGTGGAAAGCAAGTGGCAGAACACAGAATCATCCCTCCCTGATGGAGTAGAGCCATCTTGGTATGCTCAATCCTCTCTTACCTGGCCAGTTCCTGAGAAACTCTGGTCCATTCCTGAACTTTGGTCTTCAGTATGGCAGAAGGTAAGGCACCAACACCTCAGCCCTCCATGCCACTGTGCCAACTTCTTTTTATTTCTTTGCAGAATAACCCTTTCCATAACCAAGGTTGAGCACCTAGTGTCAGAATCAAGAGAGATAGTGTCTTTGTTAGCACAAGGGGTGGGGCTCCAGAAGACCGTATAGATTTTTGTACAACTGCCACACACTGATGTTGAGCACCAAGTGTTGGAATGGGGGATCAGCAGCTCCAGGGTTGGGTTTCTGGTTTCTGCATCGTTATGTTTTAATATGACACCTTTCTGACATTTGACTTGGGCACCTGGTGTCAGAATGGGTGTGTGTGTGTGGGGGGTCTTCGTTAGCATCGAAATTAGTCTCCTGGTGAGTACTTTTGAAAAAATAATTAATGGCATTTGACACTGGGGTTGAGCACCCAGTGTTGGAATCAAAAGGGAAGGAGATGACAAGCATGTCAGTGGGGACAGTGGCCTGGTGGCCATTTATTTTATTTTTTGGTTTTTAACTTTGTTCACCAGACCAGGAAGTAACAGTGTGTTCACAGGTGCAGATATATTATTACTTCTTAGTGTTTTCACAGGCTGTTGCAAAGATCAGCTTTTGCCATGCAAATGCCTCCAACAACAGGGTACAAAGAGGTGCATTAACTGGCCTTATCTGACTTTGGGCAGATTTGTTTTAAACTATGCTTGCACAAATCCATTTTTTTGTCTATTTATGGTTCTTCTTTAACATTTTGTCATTTTCCAAACATCTACGACACAATGGGAGGGCTTTAAGCCCAAGGTTCGATCGGGCGGAGCAACAACGTCACTCCCCATCGAGCTTAAATGGTCACAACATCCTGGGCTTTGCCAGGATTCTTTTTTTTATATTCTTTATTTTTCAGGTCAGTACTACAGCAGTTATACATTTGTACAGCAATTTCATTGTTCAGAATACACACACACAGTGGAAATTCATATGTTACAGGACATTCTAACCAGGTTGTAGAATTTGTAAAAATCACTTCAGATGTATAATGTCCATTAACAATATATAATTGATAATAAGGTACATGGGGGAAGAAAGACACAGGCACCAAAGGGTTTATTTCATCAGGGGATAAATGAGTCATCTATTGGGGAAATATAGAAGACCCAAGACCTCCAATTCATTTCAAATTGAGGAATGCGGTCAGCTCTTTTAGTAAAGAGTCATTCCAGATAATAGATCTCTGACACTATAGAGTGCCAGTGAGTCAAAGTTTGGATTGTGGACTTCCACCATAAGCGGGTGATCACCTTCTTAGCTGTAGCTAAGTATAAATAGAGTTTACTTTTTTTGGAGGTACTAAACCCTCTTCCCCTATGTATAACAGAATCATTTGATTTGTTAACACCAAGTCTATATCAATTAATAATTGGAGACTCCTGGCAATTTCTTTCCAATAAAGGACAGATCCAGCAACAAATGATTTGGTACCTTTTATTGGACCAACATGGATATTGCAGAAAAGAACGAAGTGCTGTAGCTATCGAACCAACCAGGCCCTTCTTCAGAAGCTTTGTGGCAGTTATTTTGAAAATCCCATACTATTAACACCAGATTATATTAAAAAAACAGAAATAATTCTCATTGGTTTAACATATACAGTACATTTAAAACATAACAGAGAATTAAGTCAGAGAAGCTAATTAACACCAGTATGCTTTTAACTGAGGAGCCTCAGAAGGGCAAAGGTTATCAAGAATTCTCAACAGCCAGAGAGTTCTTCTCACATAAATTTTAAAATGTCTCAGTATGCTAAGAAAGCATTTTAGTGATAAAAAAACCTTGGGATGGCATTCTCTCTAATACATATAAGATGAGCTTACAACTCACATTCCAATTGTCCTGGTGTATTAAAGAACAGATAATGAGAGACAATATCCTGAAATTAGGTATAACTGCAAGTTGAAAACTAGCCTCAAATTAACATACCTCTTGGGGGTCCTTGACAAGTATTTTTTTATTTGGCACTTACACTTACAAGTGATACTATCATGCATCATGTATATATGTGTATGTTAATTTGAGGCTTGTTTTCAACTTGCAGTTATACCTAATTTCAGGATTTTGTCTCTCATTATCTGTTCTCTAATATACCAGGACAACTGAAATGTAAGTTGTAAACTCATCTTATATGTATTAGAGAGAATGCCACCCCAAGGTTTTTTTTTATCACTAAAATGCTTTCTTAGCATACTGAGACATTTTAAAATTTATGTGAGAAGAACTCTCTGGCTGTTGAGAATTCTTGATAACCTTTGCCCTTCTGAGGCTCCTCAGTTAAAAGCATACTGGTGTTAATTAGCTTCTCTGACATAATTCTGTTATGTTTTAAATGTATATGTTAAACCAATGAGAATTATTTCCGTTTTTTCAATAAAATCTGGTGTTAATAGTACGGAATTTTCAAAATAACTGCCACAAAGCTTCTGAAGAAGGACCTGGTTGGTTCGAAAGCTAGAGCACTTTGCTCTTTTCTGTAACATCCATGTTGGTCCAATAAAAGGTATCAAATCATTTGTTTCTGGATCTGTTCTTAAAAGGACCAATACGGCACCTACAACATTTTTTTCCAATAAAGGGAAATTTTTGGGCACAAACAAAAAATATGGGAGATATTAGCCCTCGCCTGCCTACATTCTCTTCAACACATTCCTGGGTTTCCAGGTAAGAATTTGGCCAGTTTATCTGGAGACATAAAGAAATGCATACGACACTTCCAAATATATTCAAGCCAATAGGGGGCTGAAGAAGCCTTCATAGATGGAATAATTGGCTCCAGCCATTTATCATATGTAATCTGAGTATTTAATTCTTTATTCCACTTAGTCAGAACATTCTCTGTGGTCTGCTTCCAATTTTCCCTCAAGGCTCTGTATAACTGACCAATTAATTGTGTTGGAAGTTTTCCCTCAATTGCCTCAGTTATCAGATTCATCAAATTAGGCTTCCGGGAGGGAAGAACCAATTGAGTGGGTCCCAGATTCATCAAATATGAGCGTACCTGCAAAAATCTAAAGTGATGTGTGAAGGGAAGTCCGAATTTAGACTGCAGGGAGGCAAAGGGTATTACCCCATGAATATCTAGAAATTGGTAAAACATTGAAAGGCCTAATCTATGCCACTCCTCATAAGCATTGTCTTGTCTGGCTACTATGAACTGTTTTTCTTTAATCACCAGTCAAAAATAAAAAAAGAGCTCCGCAAGTTCCCGGACTGACCTAAGCTCGTACCATATTTTTAATATATTACGGGTTCCCCACGTGAAGTCCCTTAAAAATGGAATGGAGTCTAATGGAGAAAACAAAACAGGGAGTATATCAAAAAGGTAATTCAGGGTAAATTCAATTAATTTCCATGGCAGCATAGTATGTCTATTAAGCCAAATAAGAATGACCTTAAATGTCATGGCTCTGTGGTATTCTTTTAAATTAGGAAGGTTTAAACCTCCTTTAGTGATAGGTAATTGTATGGATGACCACTTTATCCTTGGATGTTTCCCGGCCCAGACAAACCTGGAGAATATTCTATCCCAGGAAAAGAAGTAAAATCTAGATGGAATTAAAGGTAAAGTTTGGAAAAAATATAAAATCTTTGGAAACACCATCATTCGAATAGTCTGAATACACTGATGAAATGATAAATGCAGGTGTGCCCACCTTCCCATTAGTTGTTCTATGGCTGAAGTCACCGGCTCCAAATTCAGGAGCTCCAAAAGTTCCAGGTCTTTGGGAATAATGACTCCCAGATACCGGATTCTATTATTTCACCATCTAGCTGGTAATAGAGCACTCAGAGCCAGGGATGGAACAAAGATGAGAGGTAAAATCTCTGTCTTTTGAATATTAATCTTATATCCGGCAACTTCCAAGAACCTTTATATCACCCCTAGAGTGGCCGGGACTGAGCTTTCAGGGTCTAATAGGGTCAGCAATATATCGTCCGTATATAATGAGAGAGTAAATTCCCCCTCCCCGAGGTATCCCATGAATGTCAACATTTCGCCTAATGGCCTCTGCCAGTGGTTCAATATATAAAGCAAACAAAAGTGGCGAAAGTGGGCAGCCCTTTCTGGTCCCCCTGCCCAGATGTATCCTATCTGATAGCTGGCCATTCACCTTGATATGTGCCTTTGGAGAGGCATATACCCTCTGCAGCAGGGAAATAAAATCGCCTGGAAACCCGAACTCTCAGAGGGTCCTCCAGAGGAAAATCCAACTAACCCAGTCAAAAGCTTTGTCAGCATGTAAGCTGACAAAGGTTGTCGGGATATTTCTCTTATTCACATAATCAAGGAGATGCACTGTCCCTTGGATATTATCCGAAGTTTGTCGGTTCTGGACAAACCCTGATTGATCTGAATTCACTAACTCGGGGATCAATTCCTCTATTCTATGAGTCCATATAGACATAAACAATTTATAATCCATATTAAGTATGGATATCGGTCTATATGAGGTAACTAAATCTGGAGGTTTACCTTGTTTTAACACCGGACAGATATTGGTATAATCCCAAGAAGGGAGGGGGGGGATCCTCCTTCCTGAATCTCCTGAAATGTCTTAATCAATACAGGGGCAATCTGTTTGTAGAAAGTTTTATACCACTCCACCGGCATTCCATCAGGACCTGGGGTTTTTAAGGTTTTACTATCTGTCACCACTCTTTTAAGTTCTTCCAACCGAATCAGGGTCTTCAGTCTCTCTGTCACATCTTCTGGCAAATGGGGAAGAGTGAAGGAGTGAAAAAACTTCTCCAGATTACTCAGGTCAGTTAACACAGGGGCAGCATATAGCTGGGAATAATAATTCTTAAAACAAGTTTGTATTTGCTTTGTGTGAGTTACTCGGGTATTAGATGTTAAATCAGTTAAGTGTGAAATGTATGTGGCTGTCCTCTGGCCTCTTAGTTTTCTAGCTAAGTTCCGCGCCCTTTTTGGACCTCCCTCAAACATATATGATTTCAAATAAAACAAAGCCTGTTGTGTTTTCTCATCCAAGAGCTTCTGCAGACTTGCCTTTGTTTGCTTCGTTTGTATCCTAATCTTTTCAGTTATAGGGACATGAGCCTGTAGGTCTCTCAATTCACCATGAAGACTAAGATATTGCCTTTCTCAGTTTTTTTTCCTAGCCGCTGCATAGGCTATGATCTCCCCACGGATCACAACCTTAAGTGTGTCCCACCGCATAGATGTGGAGACCTCCCCTCTTGAGTTTTCCATAATTACCTGAGCAATTTTAGCTTTGAAACTATCTCTAAAGGCACTATCCCTTAGAAATGAGGTATTCAGACACCACCCAGTGGTTTTCTTAGGAATTTTAAAGTCTAGTTTTAAGAATAGGGTGAATGGTCAGAAAGGAATCTGGGACCAATTGTCAGGTCTTGTAAGTAATCCGTTATGTTCCCGAGTAATAAAACAATAATCCAATCTAGAATGGGAGTCATGATGAGGAGAATAAAATGTATATCCCCTTGTCGATGGGTAAAAAAACCTCCAGACATCGGTCATGGCCACTGCTTCCATGTTAGTCCTGAAATATTTCAGGGCCGGAGAAGATCTATGTTTATGTGGGGCGGATGAATCTAAATGGGGGTTCAAGGTAAGGTTAAGATCCCCACCCATAATCAAACATCCCTGAAGATTGTCCATTAATTTGCCAAAGAATCGTTTCAATACTGCTACTGGCATCATTGGAGGGAAATACACATTTACCAGTGTTACCTGTTTCCCGAATAATGTTCCCTTAAGGATCACATACCGTCCCTGAGGATCAGTGAGCTGTGAGGACAGGTGAAAAGGAGAGGTCCGAGGGATCAAAATTGCCACCCCACGACATTTTCCATTAGGGAAGGATGAAGCATAAACCTGGTACCGGCCCCCTCCCGACAACTTAGAGTGTTCAACGTCTGTCAAATGGGTCTCCTGTAAATATATGACATCAGATAGATGTTTCCTTAGATATTGAAAGAGTGTTTCTCTTTTGATCGGGTTATTCAACCCATTTATATTAAGGGACAATGCCCTAATTATTTGGGTCGCCATTATGGAAGACTATGCTGCATTAGGACCTCCCCTTGCACCCGCACCCTCCATTTGACCTATATAACAGAAGAGTGTAATTTGGATCCACTACAAATAAATATTATAATACATTTCCTTAGGTTTGATTCTGGGCCCCTTGCCCCCCATCTCTCCCCCCCCTTCCCCAAGAGTGAATCCATCCATATAAATGCTTAATTCGAACATTACTGTCAACCCTACTATCCTGCTGTAGCTGTAAACTGGAAAAATGGAACAACAATTTTTTTATGTATTTTAAATGTGTTAGTTTGTATGAACTGTATAGCTAACAGTGTAGACCAAAAGTTGAGGAAAAACACACCTCAAGACATGAATTATGTACATCAACTACGACTTCCAAGGTAGGGGAGATTCTTTATATTCTCCCTACATGTTCCTCCAGACCAACAGAAGGAACCAGAGGTAGTCCGAGTATATACTGCTCTCAGGCCTCCAGAGGGTATAAGTTTCCTCTAAGGTTAAAACAAAAAGTGGGCAGGATGTTAAATTGAATTCCAAAAATAAACCACCATATAATACTGTGCTGCCCTTTTAACTCAAACATAAGCCTATTAGCCTAGCGGTAATCGCAGGCTCCCCCCTCAGCTTCGGATTGTTATTTTCTTTAATAAACTTTTGGCTATCGTACATATCTCCTATAATTTGTTCACTGAACCCTCCTTTTTTCTCCTTCATTTACTTTTCCTTATAATTGTAAAGCCATATATATTGGCTCGAGCTGAAAAAACAGGTTGATTCAAACCCTATTTATACCAGCCTGAAATTGTCCCTGCAACATCCAAGATTCAAGCCTCGGCCCCAGATAAGGAAGTCTCTGCAGTAAAAACTCTCCAAAGGTCTATCTGTAGACCAGGTTCATTAAGTACTTCTCCGTGTTTTAAGTCAGGTTCTGCCATGGGTAGGTCTGCGGAATCTAGCGAGTTAGCTCTTCAGACTGTCCAGTTTCTGCTCTCCAGCTTGTCGACGCTCTTCTTGCGTAGTCACTGTCTGCCATCTGGGTACCCTCAGTGAAACCGTAGGTCTTAACTCGGCCCTCTTCTTAATCTGAATCCCCATTTTGAGCAGTTCTTCCCCGGCCTCCTCTGTGGAGTGAAATTCCTTCCTGCCTGTCGGGTGCTGCACAATAAGTCAAGCAGGGTAAGGGGTAGAAAATGTAATATTTGCCTCTTTCAGACCTGGGAGAATGCCAGCATAGGCCCTCCTATTCCACATGGTTTGGGGGGCATAATCATTATCTAAGTAAATTCTTGTCACTCTGAAGATCTTCCCCTTGCGCCATACTGCTGTCAGGGTCTTTTCTTTTACCGCATAGCTGAGGAAGCAGAGTATAATTGACCGAGGTCTAGCATTTGGATCAGTAGGTCATGGGCCCAACGCCCTGTGGGCTCGCTCTAATTCCAACGGCATGTCCAAGGGCAATTCTAAGGCTGTTCTCAGAACAGTTATGATGAAATCTGACAAATCCTGGCATTCTGAGCCCTCCGGAATACAGTAAATTTGTATGTTCTTACGTTGGACCCTGTTCTCTGCATCTTCTTGTCTATAGTGGAGAAGGGCATATTGATCTTGCAGTTCATGTAAAGACTCCTCTATGTCATCCACCCTATTTTCTACCACAGTGATCTGCCTCTCAGTAGAATCTGTTTGTTGTTCTAAATTCTTCACATCTCTTCGCAGCTCCCCATGCATATCTTTTATTTCAGCTCGGAATGCCAGCAGTTCTTTGTATATTGTATCAGGCTTCACTCATTTGTTCTTTATTTTGCCATGAGCTGAATTAATATGTTCAGAGATCTCAGATGGGGCCATTGAGAGCTCAGAGTTGGAGGCCTCTCAGGCCAACATCGTGGCTGCTGGATTTTCTCTGTCTCGCTTTCTTCTGTGTACAAGTAAGCAGTTTTTGTATCTTTTAGCCACAGCCCCTGCAATTGTACTTCTTTCTAGCTCTCAAAAGCAGTGAAACTCAGTGGATTCTAGGGATTTAATGAGGGGGGATCACGGAACTCACAACTAAACCGTCATTTTGGTTATCGGCTCCACCGGAAGTCGCCGGGATTGTTTTTTTATTGCGGCCAGATGCGCTGTCCTCCCTCACTTCAGGCTATTGACTATTTGCCTGCGCCTCTGGCCGCTAGTTCCATCAGCTCACCGACCTCTCTCTGCCATTTCTCTTTCATCCCTCATCTCCCCTCCTAGTGCTCTGCCTTGCTCGATGCTGCTCCATTCTCTGCCTTGCCTGTCCTCTCCGTTTCCCTATTCTCCCTCCAGTCATTGCACTTCTATTTCTCCTCCTCCTCTCATTTCCCTGTGCTTTCTGCCTTTCGTCCCTGCCTCCTCCATTCTCCACTGCCCCATCCTGTTGCTTGTGCTGCTTGCTTCCCTGGCTGCAGCGGTCTGATGTCCTCCACTCTTTTCACTGGTGTCTCTGTTCCACTTTTGGTTGTCCTGCTGGCTCCGTGGTCCACTGCCTGGTTGCCCTGCTGCTGACCACTTCCAGCCCACCTTCAGGTGGCTGCTTCCCTCTACCCTGACCGTTCTTTGCAATTCTTTCATTGTCTCTCATTGCTTCTGATGCATGCATCATGGGGATTGTCTTCTGCCTTACGCTGCAAACCAAATGGACGTGGCTCTAGGGATGGCAACCTCTAAACTGATCTCATTTCTAGTCTGGATTGTGTGGACCTGCCTTGCTGCAACTCTCCACCTGTGGTTGGTGTGGGATGGCAGCCCTTGCTGTGCCTTCTTGGCTCCAGATCTGAGCATTGACACTTTGGTGCCTCATTATCTTATTGGTCGGTGCTCACTGGGCCTATTTTGGCCCCAAGGGTCCTGAGTTGTGAGTATCCCTTTTCTGTCCTCTGTTGTGGCTCATTCAGGATTACATGGTCCACTAGTTGGATGGTCTTTGATTTGGGCTCTGCTCTTATCAGCTTCAGCAGCCTGTTCCTTTACAGTATCTTATTTTCAGTTAACTCAGTGCACGTGGGGCCCATTCAGACCCCATGGCTTTCTTACTGCAAGTTGTCTTCCCTTGTTTTCTGTAGCAGCTTTGTTGAGTACTGCCAAAATTCAGCTATCCTGTGTACTGGGCTTGGTCTGCCAGCCTTCGCGCTGAATGTTTCCACCACTGGTAATGATCTGACTACAAGTTCTGACTTTTACATGTTCAGCATCTCCCTCTTTTCACATGTCTACCTTTCCCTTTCAGGTCGGTGTGTGCCATTTACTTACCTGGGATTGTCATCAGCTGTCCTGCCTGCGACTTCTAATTGATGGGCCTGTAGCACTTGTGCTGGGCTGTCTTTATCTGATTCTTTCGCTCGCTCCCCATTCCTCCCATGCTGTTCAAGGGGGTGCCCTTGATCTCACCCTTTTGTTGCTGGAATGTGGATCTTGGTCCCTTGACCTGCGGGACCTTATCTCCCTTGTCGTTGCTTAGGGCACAACCATGTAGCACGTTCTCATTTTGCCATTCCTATGTCTACTACTCCTGGGCTGCCTCTTGCTCTCTGTGGCTCCTGGACATGGCTACCTATCATTAATCATATGCCACCTCATTGACTTACAACCCTCCTGCCACACGTATCAGGTTCCTGATTCCATCCATCATCAGCCGTCAAAGATTCACTTCAGTCATGGCTTCTATATCTCATTATGCCACGTTTTTTTCTATTAGCGTGCTCTGCTGTTTACTTCGTTGGGCCATCTATGGCTGACTCCATCTGGCCTTTCATCGAACCTGGCATATGTGCCACCTCATCCAGCTCGCCCTCCTGCTGTTCTCATCTTGTATCGGCTGGGTTCTATGCTACCCCATTGACCTACCTCCATCCTTTGTCCTTCATACCTCACTTTCCTGTACCAGCCTCCATGGCTTTAATCCCTCCTTATACCTCATCCTTTTTCTAATTTTACCTTCCTTGTCCTAGCGCCTTTTCTAGTACCAACCATCATGGCTTCACTCCGCTCTTAGCTTCCATCGTCCACTTTTGCTCACTTCTCATCACACCTTGTCCAGTTTTGATCCTCAATCACTCAGCCTGAGTTGCCTCTGGTTCCAGATCTCCCTTCTTGGCCTTGGAGTCTACCTCCTTTTACTTCCTTCGTACAAATTCATTTTTAAGTTCATTTCTGTCTCCTCCTCTTCCAATTCCATACAGGCCTTCCAGGATTCACTCCACTTGTGGCCTGCTATCGATATTCTTTTTGGGTGTACCTACCATAACTCCCATGCCACCTATCAACCGTGGCTTTTCTGCCGCATGTATCGAGTTCATAACTCCAGTCATATCGAGTTCATAAATCCAGTCATCATTCACTCAGCATTACCTCAAGGTTTATCTATTTACATCACTTACTCAAACATTCTTATCATTGAATTCCATACTACCTCATCTACTACAACCTCAGGGTCTAATCGTTCAGAGTCTAATTGTTTACATCGCATAATCAAGCATGCCTCTTCAACCTCAGTATACTAACATACATACTAAAATGCCAGCAGAATAGGCCTAATGGTCTTTCGTGTCTGCTCATTTGGTCAGCCCCCACCCTGGGTGCTGACCTTGCTGTCCCCCTCGCCTTCTCTGGCTTCTCCCTTCCCAGTTCCGGATATTCTTGCTGCATTGGATTTTGCTTCCTGAACCCTTCCCCTGTACCTGTCCCACCCCCTCTTGAACTCCTCCACTGTCTCTGCCTCCACCAGCCCCCTAGGTAGTGCATTCCATGGCTCTACCACCCTCTCAGTGAAGTAGCACCTCCTCCTTTCTCCCCTGAATCTTCCCCCCTCCAGCTTCCACCCATGCCCTCTAGTGGCCCTTCCTCCTTCCTAGAAGCACCCTCACTGTTCCTCCCTATTTACCCTCTTCATGTACCTGAAGACCTCTATCATGTCCCCGGTCCCTTCTCTCTTCCAAAGTGTACATATTTAGCTCTTGAGCCTCTCCTCATAGGTCCTGTCCCCAAGCCCCAAATCATTTTGGTTGCCCTCCTCTGGACCCTCTCCAGGAGGTTAATGTCCCTCTTTAAGTGGCCTCCAAAACTGCCACGTACTCCAGGTCTGCCTCACCAAGCAGTTATACAGGGGGAGTATCACTTCCCTCCTTCTGGAGGTGATCCCCCTAGCGATGCATCCCAGCATCCTGTTGGCCTTGGCTGCTGCCCTCCTACAAGTCTCAGAGTTGTTCATCTTGACATCCACCACCACCCCCAGGTCCCTCTCAGCCATTGAGACTTGTAGTATTTCCCCCAGGGTGTACACTTGGCCTGGGTTTCTGGCCCCCAGATGGAGTACCTTGCATTTCCTGCATTAAACCTCAGCTTCCACTTTCTAGACCATCTTTCCAGAGCCTTCAGGTCCCCCTGCAGGGCCACCCTTCCCTCCTCCCCATCCACCACTGCCCCCAGTTTCGAGTCATCTGCAAAGAGACTCATCTCACTCCTGATTCCTGTCCTTATGTCAGATATGTAGGCGTTGAACAGAAGGGGCCCAAGGACTGATCCCTGTGGATATGCTCACTCACATTGCTCAATCAAGCGCATTGCTCAATCAAGCCAGTCTGCATTATCATTTGTCTCCTCATCAGCACATCTGGAATCTCCTCATGGGCACATCTGGATACCCTTTGCTCCTCGGACTCATACGTGGATTTACTCCCTCCCATCCTCGCTCCTCTGATCTACTATCTCTCATTGACTACTTGAGCATACCCTCCTTGGGTCCCTGCTACCTCATGTTTCTTATTTAATCTGTGCTTCTTTGGAGTTTTTCCCCACCCCATCGTCATCCTCCCTACTTATATCCCTCATCTATGAACCATTCTCTTTAACAACATGTGTTCTCAAATCAAACATTGTCAGCCTGGAGGGAAAGCGACCTAGGCCTTGGATCCCCAGAGGTTTCCTCCTCAAAGGGGGTTTTTCCTCTCCTCTGTGCCAATGGTCATAATATTAGTTAGAGTTAGTGCTTTCTTCTCGTTTGGTAGTTAGTTTCCGCTGTTGGATGGAGGCGGATGGTAGCCCAGCTTTCCCCTCTCTCCTTAGGAAGTTAGCCCTTCTTTTCACAAAATTTATTCATCATCTTCGCCTCTTCAAAGCTTGACATCTTAGGGTATTCTTTTTGGGCTTCTTCCTTATCTACCTTTAGCTGATGCATTCATTCCCGGCTCCTCTAGGGTTCCTTGCATCGTACCCCTACAGGGTGGTATATCCCATGTATAGAGAGGCGGAAAGCCACAAAGCAAATCAAGTTACACAAGCATCATCTCATATTATCTCGTTCAGTTGCATAAGCACATCGAATGGGAGGGCTTTAAGCCCGAGGTTCGATGGGTGGAACAATAACATCACTCCCTCATCGAGCTTAAAAGGTCACAACATCCTGGGCTTTGCCAGGATTCTTTTCCATTGCCCACCATCCACCCCTCCTCCAGTGGCTCATCTCTCTTCCCCATGGGCTTCTTCCTAACCTACCTTTAGCCAATGCATTCATTCCTGGCACCTGTAGGGGGGAACCCTGCTCTAGGGTTCCTTGCGTCATACCTCTACAGGGTGGTATATCCCAAGGATAGAGAGGTGGAAAGCCATGAAGCAAATCAAGTTACACAAGCATCATCTCATATTATCTCATTCAGTTGCATAAGCACATCGAACCCATGGAGCAGGATTTAATGAATGTGCAAGTTTCATTTCTCAAATCCCAAATATTTTTTAGTTATTGATAAACGAAAACATACATTTTTCCACTTCGTAACACAAAATGCACTAAACCAAATTTCACCAAAATTGCCAGAATGTGTTCCTTCTAAATTTCATGATTGTACATCTAAAAATGGCTGAGGTATCAGCTGCTAAAATTTGGGAGTTGTATCGAAATGCATTTCCAACCCTAACTATAGTGGCTGAACCTTTAATATAGTATAATCCACTTAATAGGCACACAGATAATCAGGATGGATGGGTAATGGAAACAATCACCAGGGAACTAATTCTGTGCAATGTAATTTAATGGCCCTTTTTCATTATTATTGGTACATCCTTTAAGTGTAGGTTCTGTAGATACACTAGGGATGCTGTACAAATCCATATTGTTAAGTAACTCTGAATGAGTATAAATATGTTCCCAAGTGGAGTGGAGCACCACATCCTCACCAATGTAATGTACATCATGCTTAGTGACTTAAATCCTGCTGAGCCCATCTCTGATTATGTGTACCAAAGGGGTGGGCCACTGAAAGAAGCAGCAGAAAAATACTTCAGTCTATGAAGTGTGGTTTCTGAAGCTGAAGGTAATCCAACAGTGTAACATTGAGTTAGTTGTGCTCTCACCAGTCAGGCATTGTCTTGAGAGGTTTTTGCCACCTGTTGAGATTGTTGGCATATACATTAAAGAACTAGTGTACTGCCTGAAATTAATATTAACTTTCAAAATTAGTGAACTATTACTTCTTCTTCTTAGAACTGTGCAAGACTGGGAAACTTTGCTCTGTGAAATAATTTGAGAAGTAAGTTTGCCAAATTTCACAAAGTTCCGACTTTACAAAGTTTTTAGCAGGCAAAGTGGCACTTCTTCATGTGAAGTCCTGCAAATTTACTGGCAGAGTTGCACCTTCACCTTAACTTCACCTGTCATTGCCTGAAAAAGTGCCATTTCCCCAGGAAAACTCAATGCAAAGTGGCTAAGTTGGCAATTCACAAAGTATCCGTAAAGGCAAATTTTGCAACTTTGCCAGAACTTTGCTGGCAAATTAAAACTTTGCAACATCTCTACTTCTTATATCTGAAGTAGTTTGTTTTTGTTTTCCCTTTTCCAAATTAGAAATTTTTCTACCTGACAATATTTTGTGTGCTGTGTGGAACAGTACGCTACAGGCGGCTGACATAGCTAGCTCTATTTCTCCTCATACATCATCAGCCCTATGACCTGACTGTCTATCACATCACACCTGACCAAGAAAAGCCAATCAAGTGCTGCAAGACTGGTCACTTGTGATGTCACACTAAGGAAGGTCACAATGTTGATGAGATATGAAGAGGAATAGAACTAAATATGTCAATCTCCTTGTAAAATATTGCTCTTCACATCATACCTAATACTATCAGTTACAAAACCTAATGAGCAAAAGGAAAAAAAGAAAAATACATCAGAAATAAAAAATAATAACTACTTTTAAAATAACTTTTTTCTGCCTGCAATTGTTTGGTGCTACTAGCTCTTTAAGATGTAAGTAGGTGAAAGAGATTTTGTGTCTGGCAAGGGACCTACAATTATGTAATTTCTATGAATACGCAGTAGTTCTGTGATACAAAATGATGTCTACTGTTAAATGGTCAGGACAGCTACTTAATAACGTAGGTATGAAAATCTCTTCACTTGGCACTGAGGTGTCCCCTAAAGTGGCGTCAATTGTAATTCAAACTGTCTATCAAGGCAGAAAGGCTGTGGAGCTGATGAATCACACAGAGGTACAAATAGCATGGCAAAACAGCAAAGATTATAGCATAGAAACACAGAAACATAGAAACATAGACAGTGATGGCAGAAAAAGACTCGAAGGAGGACTTTCAAAAGGCTTGGATGCAGATGCAAATGCATGCTGTGTGTTTGCCTGCATCCACCCACTTGCATCCAGCTAGCCCTGCTGCTAGTCTCAGAAGTTGTTTCTGTTTATGACAGAAAGTCACAGTTTGTGACAATGAACAGAGACAATTGCAAATTGCATCCAGTTTGGACAAAACTGCATCTAGTTTGGATCCATTTATATCCATTTTCGAACGCAAACATTGGATGCTGTTAAGTTATCCAATACATGATCTAGCAGGTTTGGATGGATTTCTGCTTTCAAAATAGGGGCAGCTATGCCTTAATTGGATCCTTTTGAAATCCTGCACTTGAAGTCCATCCATCTGTCTGAAGTTGCTACCTATTTAAAAAGCAACAACGGACTTATCAAATACCACATGCAGCACATTTCATCCGCCACAAACTAATAAATGGTAGCTAGGCAGAGTGCAGAAACAGTATAACAACAAAGAAACTATAGGTACAAACAGCACAGAGATTCCAGGGAACAAGCAGACAGGTTGCTTAACAGCGAAGTAAAGAAGGAGGGTGATGGGCAACATAGCATGTGGGAAACCATATTGATAACCACATATGACACCCTCCTGCTGTGGCTCTTATGCTGGGGACTGCTTGAAAGTGAGACACTAATATGGGGATAGATATTATTACACACTAGTGAGCTGGACCATGCCATCTAAGGGGTGAAGTGCTCTGTCTGCACCCTATGCAGCCTGCACAGAGTGGCTCTGGTCACTGGAAATAGCCTGGAGGAAATGTTGTGTGCAACTAGAGGTGCATCTTTGTTAAGGGGGGGGGGACTACAGTTGGGGGCAAGGAAGCAAGGAGAAGAAATTAACCCTCTGTGGTTTCAAGTCCAGGTTAAACACCCAGAACAAATTTGCACCCCTAGAGTAATCTGTAAAGGAAGACTATGCCTAGTTAGAAGTAAAAGGGACAAACCTGAGGAGTCAGGGGGGGCAAAAGCAGCATGTCATTGGATGGAGGAAAAATGGGACAGAGATGTGGCAAAATGCATCTACTAGTGATTGAGGACTTGCTAGTTAGAAGGATGAGAAAAATAGCATGCCACTCACTCAGGGTGGAAAGATCAGACATGTGCCTTCCAGGAGCCACTGCTGAGAAGGCGATACCCAAGCTTGAAAGGTTACCTAATAGGGAGAAAAGCAAGGTGTTTTGCTGCAATTATGCAACAACTGCTGTCAGGTGAGAAAAAATACATATACAGCAGCATTCTCATTCAGGAGTTCTACCACTGCCATGTGCAAATGAGGGCATATAGATGAGAATGAAAGCTTTCAATGCATGGCCAGTGAGGTGGTGCAAGGAAGAGAGTGTTAGTTACTCAGGACTGTGGGACCTTCTAGCAAGATTGGCAGCTTTTCATAAGGACTAGACTACATCCATGTGAAAAACTAGTGCATCAGGATAAATGGTAGTGGTTATAGCAAACCAACTTTTACATAGAAACATAGAATTTGATGGCAGATAAGGACCGCTTGGCCCACCTAGTCTGCCCATTTCTCTACCTAATGGATAAGCTGCAGATCCTAGTTAACCAACAGCCTACTTCCTCCTGCCCCCAACTAGAATTGCCTTATGACTGTCCCATGCATTCTTGAATTCCCCCACTGTTTTTGACTCCACAACCTCCTCATGAAGGCTGTTCCATGCATCCACAAACCTCTCCATGAAAAAATACTTCCTCACATTATCTCTGAGCCATCCCCACTCTATCTTCAAATTGTACCCCCTTGTTCTTGCACATCTCTTTTTCTGAAAGATGTTACCCTCTTGGACTTTGTTAATTCCCTTGAGGTCCCCCTCTCCCTCCTTTACTCGAAGGTATACATATTAAGCTAATTTAGTCTCTCTTCATATGTCTTCTGGTGCAGACCCTGCACCATTTTGGTTGCCCTCCTCTGGACAGTCTCCATCCTGTCTATGTCTTTGCAGAGATGGGGTCTCCAGAACTGCACTTGGTACTCCAGATGGGGTCTCACCAACTGTCTGTACAGAGGGATGAAACTTCTTGTTTTCTACTGGTGATGCCTCTCCCTATGCATCCCAGTATCCCCTCAGCCCTTCTTACTGCCTTCTCACATTGCCTGCCCACCTTTAGATCATCTGATATAACTAGTCCCAGGTCTCTTTCTATTTTTGTTGTTGTCAGTATATCACCACCCATTGTGTACTCTTCCCCTGGGTTTTTGTTTCCAAGGTGTATTACTTTGCACTTCTTTGTGTCAAATCTAAGCTGCCATACATTTGACCATTCCTCCAACCTTGCCAAGTCCCGTCTCATCCTTTCCACTCCACCTTGTGTATCAACCCTGTTGCAGATCTTTGTGTTGTCTGCAAAGAGACCTACTTTTTCTTCCAGTCCCTCTGCAATGTCACTTATTAAGACATTAAAAAGGACCAGATCCAGTACTGAACCCTGCGGTACCCCACTAGTAACCCCCCTTTCTTCACTGTGGACTCTGTTTACTATTACCCTTTGTGTCCTGTTGTCTAACCAGTGTTTTAGCCAGGCTACCACCCTGGGACCCACTCCCAGGCTGGCTAATTTTTTTATTAAACTTTTGTGTGGGACTGTGTCAAATGCCTTGCTAAAGTCTAGCTAGGCCATGTCCGCAGCCCCTCCCTGGTCTACTACTTTAGTCACCCAGTCAAAGAAATTAATTAGATTCATCTGACATGACCTTCCCACTGTGAATCCATGTTGCCTTGGGTCCTGTGCCCCACTGGCCTATAGGTACTCAACAGTTCTTTCCTTCAGAAGTGATTCCATCATTTTCCCTACCACTGAGGTCAAACTGACAGGTCTGTAGTTTCCTGCCTCTGTCTTGCTCCCACTTTTGTGAAGGGGAATCACAGCCACCCTCCTCCAGTCCTCAGGTACCACACCATCCTCCCATGATTTGTTAAAAATGGTAGTCAATTGTGTTACTATTTCTCCCCTCAGTTCTTTTAGAATTCTGGGGTGAATCCCATCAGGCCCCATTGCTTTGTCCACCTTAAGTTTTAGGAATTCTTTCAGAACCATTTCTTCTGTGAAAGGACTGATATGGACTTCCCTATCCAGAGTGCTTTTATTGACTGGATTAGGTACCTCCCCCTCCTCTTCCTTTGTGAATACTGAGCAGAAGTATTTGTTCAGTATCCCTGCTTTTTCACTGTCCCTCTCTGCCCAACCACCCTCCTCTTTATTCAGTCTCAGTAGCCCTCCCTTTGTGTTTCTTCGCTCTCTAATGCATCTATAAAAGGTTTTATCCCCCTTCTTAACTGAGTTGACTATCTTTTCCTCGGTTTGGGTTTTTGCTATTCTGACTGCCTTCCCCACTTTCTTCTGCTTTAACTGGCACAGTTCTCTGTCCTGCTCCTTCTGTGTTTCCTTATACTTCCTGAATGCTATCTTTTTCTCCCTAACCTTCTCCACCACCTCTTTTCAGAACCATAGTGTTTTTTTCTTTCATTTTTGATTTGTTTATTTGATTCACACAAAGGCTTGTTGCCTCTGTGATGGCAGTTTGATGTTTCCCCATTCTTGCACCACCCCTCCTTCTTGCCTGTTTGCTAGTGCTTTTTTTATGCACTCTCCCATTTTAACAAACTCAGCCCTACTGAAGTCCAGCACCTTCACTTTTGTATGGCTTGACTCTACAACTCAGTTTATCGTGAACCACACTGTTTGGTGGTCACTTGTTCCCAGATGGCTACCCACTTCTAGATCTGAGATCCTCTCTGCATCCCCATTTGAGAGTACCAGGTCTAAGACTGCTCTCTCCTGAGTGGGTTCCAACACTAGCTGTCTGAGGCATGCCCCCTGTAGGGCATCGAGAATGGCCCTGCTGTTTGATGTGGCTGCAGCAAAGGTGCTCCAGTTAACATCTGACATATTCAGGTTCCCCATTAGCAATATCTCCTCTTTCTCTGCCATCCTAAAGGTGCCTTCTATCATTTCCTTGTCCATTTCCTCCCCCTGAGACAGGGATCTGTATACAACCCATGTTTGGATTGTGGCACCATTTAATCTAAGAAAGGGAGAGTGCATAGTTTGAATAGTGGTGCACAGGGGGCAACAGTGCTGGGGTGCAAATAGTCTGTTTGAACCCTGCAGGACCACACCTAACACATGGTAGGGAAGGATGCACACAGTGAGCAACACATCTCTACAATGCTACAGATAAGGCTTCAGCATCCTATTATGACAGTACAGTCAAACCCTCATGAAGGTACTGTATGCTATTATGCCATGCATCTGTATCAAAATTGTTGAGCTCTAGGCAATAGTAGCTGCACAGAAGCAAGCTGCTATTGTACTCACGGAAATATGAGTCACTCTGGAGTACGGCTGGGACCTAAATATCGCAGTTTATACATTAGACAGAAGGAATAGAGACCTTTAAGGGGAGGTGATGTTTGTTAAAGACAGTATAAATGTAATGAAAGATACAGCAATCCCAGAAGGGGGCAATAGGATGATTCTGGTTACAAGCTATAGATGGAAAGTGAAAGAAAAAATAGTTACTCACCATAACAGTAGACCTCTGAGAAAATCTCCTCCATTAGGCCACACCTTTAGAACTGTAAGTCATTGGTGTCAGGACTATTTGGAAACTTTTGCTAGATAGGGGCCACCCATAATGATGTGCAGCATTGGTGCCTATATAATTGGGGGTGGTCCAATTGCTCCTCAGTTCCCCACAAGAGATAATCTCTGCCCCATTCCTCAGTTCCCCACTGGAAATAATCTCTGCCCCATTGCTCCTCAGTTCCCCACCAGAGATAAGCTTGGAGGTCCTCTTACCATGAAGAACCATGAGATCAAACCAGTACCAGGCACACAGGGAAAAGCATGGGATATACAGTATACCTTAAGCACTTATGGACAGAAGAAACAGTACAGCTCACCATGTTGAAAACTTTGCAGGGTCTGTTAGATTTGTAAAAATGGCATATTGTGCACTTGCAGCTTCAGTTCCATTGTGAATTTACTCCTGTGCTGCCAGCATAATAAATTCTGTCACACAGCCAGTCGTAGCTTCGACCTAACCTTTGGAGTTAGGGTGAAGCTACGACTGGCTGTGTGACAGAATTTATTATGCAGGCAGCACAGAAGTAAATTCATAATGGAACTGAAGCTGCAAGTGCACAATACAACATTTTTACAAATCTAACAAACCCTTCCAAGTTTCAACGTGGTGAGCTATACTGTTTCTTATGTTTCACTTGGCAGTACACAGTATTTTGTGATGTGGATGTTTTGTTGTTGCTTTGTTGGTGATGTTTTACACTGAAATACATTTCTGCTTTGTCAAATCAAAAGCCATGCTGTAAGTGCTGACCTCATTTTTTCAACAAAAGTTTTGTTGGACTACTATTTTCATATATTTTCAGCTCTGAGGTATTGTATAGTGCTCTTCCCTGTTTTGAAAAAATAGTTTTGAGCACCCCACCCTCCAGTTTGGGAGTGTTTGTGTAGCACTTATGGACACCTCAAGACAAGGCAGTGAACAAACCTGCCAGCTTAAACCTTACAAAGGGGAAAGGAGGGTGGGTGTGCTGTGGCCCAGTGGAGGAGATTCTTTTGAAGATCTACTGTTATGGAGGGTAACTGTTTTATCTTTATTGAGGATATCTCCTCTTGTGAGCCACAGCATTGGAATGATTACCAAGCAGTGCACATGGTACCCAAGGAGGATAGCAAAGTATGATATGTAATCAGGACAGAGAAGGCCTTGCAGACCAAATCCATCACATCTACGTGAGATGCTGTCTAGACAGGAGCGCTTAGTTAAAGTGTGCCCAGTGCTCCATGTGGCAGCAGCACGTATATCAGCTGCAGAAACATTCTGAAAACAGGTAATAGAGGTTGCCACACCATGTGTGGAGTGGCCCCATACAGCACCAGGAAGTTTCTTACCATACTTCCTGTAAGAAAAGCCGACAGGAAGCCAGCCATTTGGACAGGTGCTGTTTAGTGACAGGTGCATCCTCTCTACTAGGGATGACTGAGACAAAAAGCTGTGAGGCCATTCTGTAGTCCTTAGTGTGATCGAGACAGAAATATAGTGTTCTATGTACATCAAGTGCTTGGAGCTATATCTCGCCTTTGCTACCATGCTTGGGATGAAACGTGGCAAGGTGTATGGTCTGATTTAATGTGAAATAAGAGACCACTTTAGATAGAAAGCAGGGACTGGTACACACGGATACTATATTCTTGGGAAAAATCATGTAAGAAGGCTCATGTAGGAGAGCCTGAAGACTGGAAATCCTCTAAGCAGAAACTATAGCGACCAAAAATAGTCTTCCATTAGAGGAAGTGCATTTCACAAGCAGCAGCAGGCTCAAATGTAGCCAAAGTAAATTTTTCAAGGATGAAATTAAGGTCCTAAAGTAGAATCAGGGGACACTTGTGCAAAATGCCTTTAAGAAACTTACAAAACACTTTTTGCTGTGCCACCATGCACCCATCAATAGGGGCATGGAAAGCTGAATGACAGCCAAGGGCCCTTTAATGGATGAGTACTGGAGACCAGAATTAGAGAGACAGAGACACCAGGTAGACCAGAACAATATTGACAAGACATGTAAATGGGTTCTTGAAATGGGAAGCACATCATATGGAACAAAGCTTCCATTTTAGCAAATAGGTGTGTCTTGTGGAAGGCTTTCCAGCTGCCATTATGATATCAGCCACCTGAAAGAAATCTGAAGAAGGCAATTGCTATATCCTCAGGAGCCATCTGCACAGATGTAGGGACCACAGGTCCGAATGGACCAGGGACCCTCTGTTTTGGGACAGTAGACTTCAACACAGGGGTTGTTGAACAGGAGGTTTCACTGCTAGATGCTGGAACAGGAGAAATCATATGTAGTGAGGCCAGAAGGTTGCTACCACTATTAGGGTGGCCCATTCTGCCCACATCATGAGCAGAACCCTCTGAATGAGAGCAATCAGAGGGAATGCATAAAGAAACCTCCTTTTCCAGGTGAGGAAAAACATGTCATACCAAAAACTCCAGGACCTGAAGCAAGTGATCAGAAATGTGCTAGTTTTTCATTGTACGGGGACACAAAAAAAGTCCATCTATGGATGACCCCATCTTGGGAAGAGGTTGTTTACCACTGAGGTCAGAAGTTCCCTCTCATGTACCAGTAACTGGGACTGACTTAGCCTATCTGTGATGATGTTTTGGACACCTGGGAGTAACTCGGCTAATAATTGAAGGCCTTGAAACATTGCACAGTACCAAACACTTATTGCTTCCCTCCATGGGGGTAAGAGTGAGTGACTCCTTGCTAATTGATGTAGTGCATTACACTGACATTGCCTGTCCTTATCAACAAATGACCAGAGCTGAGGTGTTCTGCAAAGACTTGAAGACCAAGCAGAACAGACATCATCTCCAGAACATTGATGTGGTGATCTGAATCCAGGTTGGTATACAATCCCTGGGTCTGAAAGGGTCCCAGATGGGCACCTCATCCCGACATGGAGGCATCTGTCATGAGGATCTGCCTTGGAGTGATTTGTGAAGAGTAGATGTAATGAGAACCTTTTCTTCCAACTTGTCTGTCAGTTGATCCCACTGTGCCCAAAGTCTTCATTGTGTTATCCTCATATGGAGGTGGGGCAAGGAGACTATCACAATGGCTGCTGCAATAAGTCCCAAGGGACAAAGCATGGTCCGGGTGGATATAATGGCTCCTGTGAACCAGCCAGGCCTGGGCCACCAGGGCCTTGGTTCTGTCTGTAGGCAGAAATGCACTGCCTACTGCTGTGTCAGCACTGCAGCAATGTATTGCAGGCATTGACAAGGAATGAGTACCGATTTCAGTAGATTGATTGTTACACACAGGTCCCTGAACAATTGTTATATTCTGGACAAAGTGTGCTGAACTTCTTCCCAGGAAATGCCCTTCTGTAGCCAGTTGTCCAGATAGGGAAAGACATAAAACCCTTCCCTCCAGAAGACTGCTGCCATCAGAGCAAAGCATTTAGCAAATACTCAGAGTGCTGAGGATAAGCTGAAGGGCAAGACTCATAGCTGATAATGGCTGCCCTCTGGCATAAACTGGAAGTACTGCCTGTGGCATTTTCTAATTTTTACATGAAGGTAGGTGTCATGTCCAGGGTGCAGAGCTAATCCCCCTTTTGTAGGATGGGGATAAGAGACTGAAGAGACAGAATTGAAAACTTGTATTCCATAAATTTGTTCAGGTCTCTGAGGTCCAGTTCAGGGTGCAGGTCTCCTGTCTGTTTCAGAATGAGTAAGTACCTGGAACAGAATCCTCTGTTCCTTTCCCTGGGAGGGACAGGTTCAACTGCATTTTTAAGGTCACCGCGCCTGCGCGCTGCAAACTTATTGCTATGAGTAGTGTGTGCAAAAACTTCAAAAGAAGGAGCCACTGAACAGGTAATTGCTGTTCAGTCACGGAACAAATATGTGTGGAATGCAGTCAGTCCTGCACATGCGCAGTAGCACCACTGCTTCTGCACATGTGTGGAAACCACACACTCCCTAGGAAAGCTGACATTGGGGTGCCCAGTCCCTGTGTTGGCATGTATCCCCCACCACATTGTGGCAGACTTGGAGCCCACCCCAGTGTGCCGAGACAGTTTTCATATTTTCCCAACACCGGGATGTCCACTTCTGGTGTCGGATGCTCCCACCCCCCCAAGCTCAATTTCTTTGCCAATGGGGGTGCCCAATCTCAGTTGGTATCAGGCCCCCCAAACTCATGTAGCACACTGGGAGCCCACCCCAGTGTGCCAAAAGTATTTTTTTTACCTGTAAGTGAAGAAAATGGTCCCCCAGAGTCTTTTTTTTTACCTGCAAAAAAGAAAACAGTCCTTCGTCGTTTTGCCAGTCCCCCTCCCCCATCCCGGCCCTCTCTCTACTCACCCACCTCCCTGCACCTCCCCTTACCCCATACTTACCTTTGAAGGTCGAGAGCAGCAATCTTCTGTTGACCAAGATGCTTCTGTACTCTTCAAAGCTGAACTGCGAACTGAGGAATCGGGTAAGCGCTGTATAATGGGTGTCAACGGGGAAAGGGGGTTTCAACTTAAGTTGATATCTCAGCCAATTTTAAGACTTTTGGCCCCAGGTTTTCAACATGGGGTTCTTGGGAGCCCACCCCATGAACACTGGTGCTGTCATTTCATTTCTCGGTCCCGAAAGGTGATTTCTTGGTCACTGCACAGAATTACCTTTTGGGACTGATTAACGAAATGACAATGCCACATTTCATGAGGAGATGTCCCAAAAAGCCCATGTTGCAAATTTGGTGAAAAAATTCCAAAAAATGGCTGCGTTATGAGTGTGCATTGTGCAGTTTCTACGCATGCATGTAACTTCACCAATTTTTAATGTTTTCACTCCAGCTTTTCAACATTGCCATTTCTTATGCCTCCTTATGAACAGTACAGCTGTCATTTTTCACATCCTGCCCAAAACGTGTTTACATACCTGTGGTGCAGAATGGCGCAGTTGCTGTAGGAAATCAACTTTAGGGACAGATTAACAAAATCACAGTGCCACTGTGCATGAGAAGAGGTCCAAAAATGGCCATATTGAAAATTTGGTGAAAACATTCCAAAAAATTATTGCGTTACGAGCATGCTTTACACAGTTTCTACTCACACTCGTAATTTCACCACTTTTTCATATTTTCACTCCAGATTTTCAACATTGCCATTTTTTCACACCACCTCATGAACAGTACAGCTGTTATTTTTCACATCCTGTCCGAAATGTGTTTTCATACCTGTGGGGCCAAATGGCACAGTAACCGTGCAAAATCACCTTTTGGGATTGAGTAATGAAATGATAGTGCTACTGTTTATGAACTGGGGTCACAAAAAGCCTATGCTGACAATCTGGAGCATTGGGGATGTGACTTGGGATCGTCGTCTGTAATGCTTATTCCATTCCATTCCACCCCCACCCTGCAGCCAGTGACAGGCATCAAGGTGTGCCTTGGGGTCTTTGGCCCCAACATTCAACCCATTCTCTTATACTGCACCCATCTCAGCATATTTCCTTATGGAATATGGGGTGAGTGTAAGGTCTGAAGACCCCAAGGCACACCGTGACATCTGTCAGTGTCTGCAGGGTAGGGTGAGGGGAAATGGCGTGAGTGTTATGGCCAACTACCCAAAGGTACACCCTCAATGCCTGTCAGTCTCTGCAGGGTGGGGGTGGGGTTGGCATCAGTTCAATACTTCACTGCCATTCCTATTATGCATCTCTCTAACTCCTGCATTACCAATGCCAATGCCAGTAAGCAAACATTTGGCATTGACAAGTGCTTATTTTACTTTCTAGTGATGATTTTGTCAAAGAAATGCAGATGCTTACCTAAGAAGGTCCTTGTTAGTTAAGCGACTGCCTTTCTTTGACAAAATCATCACTGGAAAGTAGAAAAACAAGCCTTTACAAATTGCTCTCATTAAACTCTATGGAGAGCCTCTTCATGCTGTACCTTAAGTAACACGGTGAACTTTTGGTATTGACAAATGCTTGTTTAAATCAGTGTTTGTACTTCTTCTCTAAGGAGGGTCAAGTGACCCAGAGAAAAATGAGAAGTAGAAGGATGAACTAGAGGGTTGGACAAAAACTCCAGCACATGCCATTTTCTGTTATTTTAAGAGCCCACTCATCCATGGTGATCTCCCTCCATTTTGAAGGATGATGGGAGATCCTTCCCCCACTTGAAAACCTGTAGGTAACAGTGGAGGGGGGATGTTGGGAGTCAGAAGGTACCGGAGGTGGCAGGACACCCTTGACCAATACCTTTCGCTTCCTTAGTATGGGTACTAGGGACTGGGTGACCCAGAAAGGAGTCACCCCCATGACCTGGGGACTGGTAATGATAGCCATGACTGCCATGGCCTACTGGGCTATGAAATGGACCCTTACCACATCCTCTTGCAAGTTGAATGGTTAGGGAATTGACAGACCTTAATGTCATTTTGGATGATTGAAGCTCTTTAAGGGCATTATCAACTTACATTCAAAACAGTTTGAAGCCCTAGGAAGGGGCATTTTGCACAGCTTATTGTACATCAGTAGAAAAGCCAGCTACTCTGACCCCGGAATATCTTCTGAGGCAGATGTCAGAAGCAGCAGCCCTGGCCAATGCATCAGAAGCATCATTTGCTGAGTGTAACAGATACTTTCCAATATCGATATCAGCTGAAGAAGTTTTAAGCTGTTCAGCCTTTTCAGAACTGTCAGGGAAAGTCTGAACATTAGTCATGGCAGATTTCCACAGGCTATTCTGATATTTTATCATATATGCCTGATACTTCACAATCTTTAGGCTCAAGGATGCACAGGCATAAGTTTGTTTGTCCATAATATCCAGCCTCCTGGATTCTACATTCTGGATATTCTACAGGTACATCAGCAAAAGGAGGAAAACCCGGGGGTTGGGGATTGTAAGACTTAAAGGGGAGTGTAAGGAGGGAGACATGGATAAGGCAGAAATACTGAATACATGCTTCTGTTTAGTATTCACAGAAGAGGGGGAAGGACAGGGACCATAGCTGAACATCAGATGCCAAGGGGGGGAAAAGGTGGACAACAGTCCATTCACGGGGAGACAGTCCTGCAGGAACTCACTAAATTGAAGGTGGACAAAGCGATGGAGCCAGATGGCATACACTCAAGGACACTATGGGAGCTGTGACAAGAGCTAGCAGAACCTCTGGCAGCATTGTTCACCGAGTCACTTAACACAGGAGTGGTGCCAGAGGATTGGATGAGGGCACATGTCATCCCTCTACACAAATAAGGCAGTAGAGAGGAGGTGGGAAACTATAGGCTGGTCAACCTCACCTTGGTAGTGGGGAAGATCATGGAGGCACTACTTAAGGAAAGGATAGTGGGACATCTAGAATTCATTGGTGCCCAGGACCCTAGGCAGCATGGGTTCACAGTGGGTAGGTCGGATCAGACAAATCTCATAGACTTCTTCGACTGGGTGATGAAGAAAGTAAATCGGGGGGGCCTGGTGGATGTAGCCTACCTCGATTTCAGCAAAGCCTTAGACACCGTCCCACATAGGAGGCTGCTTAACAAGATGAGTAGCCTAGGCATGGGAGACAAGGTGGTAAACTGGGTTAGGAACTGGCTAATGGACAGGAGACAGAGGGTGGTGGTAAATGGAGTACAATCTGGGGAGAGGAGGGTGACCAGCTGATTACCTCAGGGATCAGTCCTTGGAGCAGTTCTGTTCAATGTCTTCATCAGTGACATTGCAGAAGGGCTGGAAGGAAAGGTCTGCCTGTTTATGGATGACACAAAGATCTGTAACAGGGTGAATACTCCTGAAGGGGTGGACAAAATGAGGAGGGACCTGGGGAAGCTTGAGAAATGGTCTGCAGAGTGACATAGAAACATAGAATTTGATGGCAGATAAAGACCGCTTGGTCCACCTAGTCTGCCCATTTCCCTACCTGATGGATAAGCTGAAGATTCTGATTAATCAACAGCTTACTTCCTCCTTCCCCCAACTAGAATTGCCTTATGCCTGTTCCATGCATTCTTGAATTCTCTCACTGTTCCTGACTCCACAACCTCCTCAGGAAGACTGTTCCAGCTGGGAAAGCAACTGAGGTTTAATTCAAAAAAGTGCAAAATTATGCACATGGGACACAATAACTCTGGGGAGAGCTACAAGATTGGGGGGGGGAGTTGTTGACAGTCACCAAAGAGGAAAGAGACCTGGGGGTTACTATTTCAGATGACCTGAAAATGTCAATGCAGAGCACAAAGGCAGCAGGGAAGGCCAGTGGCATGCTGAGGGTGCATAGCAAGGGGTATCACCAGCAGAAGGTGTGAGGTAGTGATACAAAACCCTGGCAGACCACACATGGAGTACTATGTGCAGTTCTGGAGGCCACACCTTTGAAAGGACATTAACAGGCTGGAGGCAGTCCAGAGAAGGGTGACTAAGATGGTACAGGGCTTGCACCACAATACTTATGAGGATAGATTAAGGGACCTCAATATGTACTTGCTGGAGGAGAGGAGGGAGAGAGGGGGCATGATAGAAACATTAAAAGTACCTCAGGACCATAAATAGGGTGAGGGGGATCTTCCAGTACAGGAGGGTACAAGAACTTAGGGCATGACATGAAATTGTAAGGTGGCAGGTTAAGAGGGAATATGAGGAAGTTTTTCTTCATGGAGAGGGTGGTGGACACATGGAATGGTCTGCCACAGGAGGTGGTGGGAGCGAGCACTGTGGTTGGATTTAAACATACATGGGACACGCATGGGGAACCATAGAGGTTAAGTGGGGGGAGGGTCAAAAGCTGTAATCAAGTACAGGACTTACAGGCAGACTGGATGGGCCTAGCAGTCCTAATCTGCCAACAATTTCTATGTTTCTGTGTTTCTATTTTTCTTGTCAGGGTACTGTTTATCACCTTTTCAAGGGACTGCAGGCAAGGCATTAGGTTTATGTCATGCAACAAGGGTAGCATCCTCCAATGCCTGGTATACAGGAGGCATCACAGTAGTAAGAGCATCTGTAACCTCCAGCAACTCCATTAGATTTTTCTTACTGGAATCTTCCTCTTCACCCTCAAAGCACGTGATGTCCTGGAATTGTCTGAGCAAAACCTGAAATGAAGGGTCTTCAGGAGGAAACTGAGCAATATAGACCACAGACTCCTCACTGCAACAAGGTAGGGCAGAGCTGGAGGTGAGTCCTCCTTCATAGAGATCCTCCTCTCCATCTTCATGTTTCAAATCCTCCTCCGTGTTTAGGTCAGGATCATATTCCTTCTCATCATCATGAATAACAATGGGAATCATTGATGGAAGCAGCGGCAGTGATGGAGGGAAGCAGGCATGTTTTTATGTCCCATTCATGACAATGGTACTGGCAGGGAAGGCCTGTTGATGTGATGGTAGGTATCATCACCGGCAGTGATGGGAACAAGTGAAACAACATCTCTGAAAATGATGCCAGCACAGCCTAGGAGTTGATGATACCTGTTAGAGGGTTCATGCCTGCTGTCATTGCTGGGACAGAATCTGACAATGGAGACAGCATTCCATCCATAGTACATATGGCAGCATCAGAGCCAAGCCCCAACCTTGGTGCCTCAGCGACAGTCAGGGGGCTGTAGTCAATGCCACCAGAGCAGTCAGTGATGAGGACTGATCCTGCTTCAATGGAGAACACACCGGTGAAACAATTTTCTCTCAGTGGCTATGGTGAGAGCTAGAGGAGGAGGGTTTCGATGATGATCCAGTGGTGCTTCTGTACTCAGGCTAGGAGTGGACAGTGAAGCGCTTGGACTGCGGAAGTGCTGCACTGTAAAAGGGATTGTAATTTCTCTTTCGCTTAACTAACCATTTCTCTCTTCCCCGCATGGACTATAGCTGTCAAAGTATAGCCGCCGTTTATGTTGATACATTTGCAGAAGGGCCACATTTGAAATAGGATCTGTTACTTCTGTCTGCTGACTTAACCAGTTCTCTCTCCCCCACAAGTAGCGGCTGGCTAAAGGGGCTGGAAAGGCAGCCTAAAGCATCCAACAAACTGCTGTTTACCTCTCTCCATTTGCAGGATATAAGGATGAGACACCAGGAGATAGGGGATTTGTTCCTTTGACTGGATGGGTTCTTCCAAGGGCTACCCATTGAATGATTGTTTTTTGGCAGCAGGGGAGACACTAAATCACCCTCCCTCCCTCACCCATTCCCACCCATTCCTGGCTCATCGCACTTTATACACGCCTTATCAGGATTCCATTTCCTGCCTGGAAATAGGGAGGGGCTGAACACTTTAGATAAACAGGAGCTGAGAAAAACATATAAAAAAATTTTCATTTTCAGATCAGCGTGGAGTCACAGTGGGATGGTCATGTCAGATGAATCTAATCGATTTCTTTGACTGGGTGACCAAAGTAGTAGACCAATGAGGGACTGTGGACATGGCCTACCTAGACTTTAGCAAGGCATTGGACACAGTCCCACACAAAAGATTAATAAACAAGTTAACCAGCCTTGGAGTGGGTCCCAAGGTGGTAACCTGGGTAAACAATTGGCTGGACAACAGGATGCAGAGGGTAACAGTAAACAGAGTCCACTCTGAAGAAAGGGGGGTTACTAGTGGGGTACTGCAGGGTTCAGTACTGGGACTGGTCCTCTTTAATGTCTTTATAGGTGGCATGGCAGAGGGACTGAAAGGAAAAGTATGCCTCTTTGCAGACCACACAAAGATCTGCAACAGGGTTGATACACAACGGGGGTGGAAAGGATGAGAAAGGTCTTGGCAAGGTTGGAGGAATGGTCAAAAGTATGACTGCTTAGATTCAATGCAAAGAAGTGCAAAGTACTGCACCTGGGAAACAAAAACCCACGGGAAGAGTACACAATGGGGGGATTAACAACAACAAAATGGAAAAGGACATGGGGATAGTCATATCAGGTGACCTAAAGTTAGGCAAACAATGTGAGAAGGCAGTAAGGATGGCTGGGGGGATACTGAGATGTATAGGGAGAGGCATCACCAGTAGAAAACAGGAAGTTGTTATCCCTCTGTACAGACAGTTGATGAGACCCAATCTGGAGTGCTGTGTGCAGTTCTGTAGACCCCATCTCCACATGGACATAGACAGGATGGAGGCAGTCCAGAGGAGGGTAACTAAAATGGTGCAGGGTCTGCACCAGAAGCCATATGAAGAGAGAGACTAAAATAGCTTAATATGTATACACTTGAGGAAAGGAGGGAGTGGGGACATAATAGAAACTTTTAAGTACCTCAAGGGAATCAATAAAGTCCAAGAGGGTAGCGTCTTTCAGAAAAAGAGATGTGCAAGAACAAGGGGGCACAATTTGAAGATGGGGGGACAGCTCAGGGGCAATGTGAGGAAGTATTTTTTCATGGAGAGGGTGGTGAATGCATGGAATAGCCTTCCTGAGGAGGTCATGGAGACAACAATAGTGGGGGAATGTAAGAATGTATGGGACAGACATAAGGCAATTCTAGTGGGGGTAGGATGAAGTAGGCTGTTGGTTGACTAGAACCTGCAGCCTATCCAATAGGTAGGGAAATGAGCAGACTGGGTAGGCCAAGCGGTCCTCCTCTGCCATCAAAGTCTATGTTTCTATTTTTTATCTGCCATTTTCTTTCATTCAACGGGCAGCTCTGCAGCCCTCATTTTATAAGGTCAACAAATGGACTGTGTCATCTGCCAATACTGTGGGACCCTCTTCGGCAATGATTTGTTTCAAGGAATAGATCACTGTCCAATGTGCAGCAAAATAGGTGATCTAAAAGCACAGCTTCAGGCTGCATGGGATGAGACTGCCCACCTCCAAAACAAATTGCAATGTGGCAGCCATTGCTATAACCCTTCTCCAAACCACCAGTGCCGTACATACACACCTCTCCACCAGAGGAAAATTTGGCCCGGCGGATGGCAGGTGGTCAGTTGAAGTGGGGGCAGAACCCAAAATAACTTAAATTACTTTAAAACTAACTATCCTGAGCCAATGCAAATAACAAACAGGTACCAACAGCTAGCATCTACCAAGAGCAACTAGGCAGGTGAGGACTCAGGGCACCACAAATCTGAGCAAATTACAGTGACATACTACTGCGGAACACCTGAAAACGAACGCACCAAAAAGAAACTCATCATTATAGGAGACTCCTTGATTCACGGTTTGGATCCCTGCCTGATGCAAAATAAACAGACAAAGGTGGTGGTCAGATTCCTTCCAGGGGCATCAGCAAGGAGGGATACTGATCCCACTACCAAAATAATATGGAGGGAAGGAGCAGACACAAACGTCATGGTCCACCTAGGGACAAATGACCTCGCTAGCCACACAGTGGAAGAGGTAAAACAGCACCTAACCTAGCTAGGGGAAAAGCTAGCTCTTCTTTTGTCCACTCTTGCCTTCTCTGAGGTTTGGCCTGTGTAGGAAAAAAGGGGGAAACAGCAGAAAATCAGGGAAAAGGACATACGTGAACTGAACATCTGGATAAAGGACTGGTGCCATACAAAGGGGCACCACTTTGTCGGAAACTAGCCAAACTTCTGGGAAAGGGAATTCTTTAAGTTTGATGGCTTACACCTCACAAAGGAAGGGGTTAGAGCTGTGAGCCAGAAATTCAACATCCATTTAAACTAGCTAAGGGGAAGATTTCTGATGCTCCTGTACCAAATCACAGGGGCTTGCTTATCTCTCCCCCATCAGCTATCACTACAATACAGACTTACAGGAATGACACAAAGGAAATAAAGCACACTGTACAACTCAAAATGAGTACAACAGGTTGAAAAAAATAAGTAAACAGGGCAAACAACTGGAATGGGGCACTCCTGAAGACAAAGAAAACAGGTATGGAAAGCAATGTACACAAACGCACACAGTTTGGCAAACAAGATCCCATACCTAACTGCCACAATAGCTGAGGCAGGGCTGGAATGGGTGGCAATAACTGAAACATGATTTAATGATAACCACACATGGGATGAAGCTATCCCAGGGTATAACCTATTAGAAACATTGAAAAGGGAGAAAGGGAGGGTAGCTATTTACGTAAGGGGGACATTAAAGCTACTGAGATACAGGGGCACAAGGGAAGCGGAGGGCCTACGGCTCACAATTGGGGCTGGTAACAAGGCACACATCCAGGTAGGAGCAATCTATAGACCACCTTCTCAGGATGAGACAAGGGACAAAGAGATCCTAGAGACCATACTGAAGATGTCAGACAAAGGAGACATGGTACTGGTTGGGTATTTCAATCTACCAAAGGTAAATTTGAGCTCCCTCGTGGCAACATCAGAAATAAGCAAGGAGTACATAGCTGCCCTGCAGGAGGCAGGACTTAGCTAGTGAAATCACCCACTAGGGAAGATGCGATCCTAGACCTAATGTTTATAAATAACAAAAGGGTTATAGACATCAAAGTTGAGGGCCAACTGTGAACAAGTGACCATCGCACCATATAGTTCAAGTTTAACAAAATCGAACGTGTCAGGCACTCAAAACTAAAAGTCCTCGATTTCAGGAAGACAGATTTTAGTAAAATGAAACCCTGTCTGAAGGAAACACTACATGGTGTGGAGGATGGAGAGGTGGAAAAATACTAGGCAAGGATAAATGAGGAGCTCACAATAGTCACATCACAATGCACTTGACAAGTTAGCAGGTCAAAGAGAAGGAGAAAACCACTTTGGTTCTCCAAGGAGGTGGCATCCATAGTGAGGGAAAAGAAACATGCCTTCAGAAAATACAAGGGCACTAAAAAGGAAAGTGACAAAATACAGTACCAAGACAAACTGAGTGAAGCTGGAAAAGCAGTTAGGATAGCAAAAGCTCAAACAGAAGAAAAGATAGCACAGGGAACAAAGAAAGGAGACAAAATCTTCTATAGATACATAAGGGAAGAGCAGAGAAGGTATCATTAGAATTGCAAAAGCAGGGCATCTTATGGAAGAAGGCAGGGAAAAGGCAGCGGTACTAAATGATTACTTCTGCCCAGTCTTTACACAGGAAGAAGAGGGAAATGTACTCACCCTATTCAAAAAGAATAGTCTCCCAGAAGGGGAAGACACAAGTCCCTTCATGGAGAAGAGAGGCCTGGAAGGACTCAACAAGTTGAACATGCAGAAAGCAATGGGACTGGATGAGATACACCCAAGAATCCTAAAACAGCTTGGGAATGAACTTGCCACACCCCTGGAAAAGCTCTTCACCATGTTATTGAAGAATGGGGAAGTCCCAGAGGACTGGAAAAAGGGTATGGTGATACCGCTTCACAAGGGTGGAAGTAAAGAGGACCTGGGGAACTATCGCCTGGTTAGCCTCACCTCAGTGGTAGGAAAATTGGTAGAATCCCTGCTGAAGAATACTAGCATATTTAGAAACAAGTTATCAATTAGATCCAAGACAACATGGCTTCATGGCGGGTAGGTCGTGCCAGACAAATCAGGTGGACTTTTTCAACTGGTTCACTAGGACAGTGGACCATTGAGGTGCAGTGGATGTGATCTACCTGGACTTCAGCAAGGCCTTCAACTCTGTTCCACACAGGTGGTTCGTCAGTAAACTAGAATACACTGGGGTTGGTCAAAAAATAACATACTGGGTTAAAAACTGGCAGAATGGGAGGTCCCAGAGGGTACTAGTGAATGGCACTCTGTCAATGGAAGATATAGTGACTAGCGAAGTGCCACAAGGATCAGTGCTGGGACTAATCCTCTCCAATATATTCATTAGCGTCATTGTGGACAAGCTGGAAGGGAAGATGAGCCTGTTTGTGGATGACACAATTCTACAACAGGGTGGATACACCTGATGGGGCACAAAAATGGTGGCCAATCTGAAGAAACTACAGGAGTGGTCAGGAGTCTACAGTTGAAGTTCAATGCAAAAAAATGTAAGGTCATGCACCTTGGAAAACATAACCCAGGAACAGTATACTTTATGGGAGGGGAACAGTTAATGGCCACAAAGCACGAGCAGGATTTGCAGGTTATCATTTCTGACAAATTGATGGCTGAGGGCTGGTCGGAGTTCAATGGGCAGAGCAACAAACCACTGCCCCTACCAGGCCTTAAAAGGCCCTCCTCCAGGCCAGTCCTCATTTGTTCTTTTTGTTGTGTCTGGAGGCACTGCCTTCCTTTGACCTGAACTTGTCCATTTCGTTTGCACCTCCGACCGCTTGTTCCCCTTTCTGTCTTCTCCACCTCTGCCCTTCTGCCGGTACCGCAGCTTCATTCTCCCCCCCCCGTCCACCCATTTTGTTCTCCTTCTGTTGTTCTCCTGTCCCTTCTCTCTCTCCACCCCTCTTTTTGTTCCATTCTCTCCTCGGTGCCTCATTCCCTCCTGCCTAGCATTCACTCTCTCCCGTTTGTTTATTTCAAGTCCTCCTTCAGGCTGCTGTCCTCGCTCTGCCCCTTCTATTCAGGTACCCTCCTCTTACCTCTGGGACCCATCCTGTTGCTCCAGGTGCCTTCGCTCCTCTGAGCATTGCCTTCAGCCAGCTTATGGCAGGCCCGCTGGCTCTGCAGACCACCTGGTCGCCATGCTGCTTGACCTGTTCCAGGCCATCTGTTTCTTTTGCTTCTCCTTGCTTCACCTGTTTCAGCTGTCTCTAACATGTTGCTGCTTGCGGTTCCTCTGCTTCTTGCTCCAACATATGTTGGATGCCTCTCGACCCCTCACTGCCTACCCGGATGCTCCATGCTTCACCTAGTTCTCCTCTGACCTGCTTGCCCTTCCTCTTCTGCCTTGGGGACTGGCTCCTGTAGTTCGGAGTTGCCAGTCCCCATTCTGGGATGCCTCTTTGGCTGGTGATCTTTTCTCCTGGTGTATGTTGCCCGCTGGATTCTTGCCACTCTTTTGAATTCCTGTCATTCTCTCCTTCACTGTGCTGGTTCTCTCGGTCCCATTGTGTTCTCTTCATATCCTGGCTCCCTCCCAACCTCTGCTTTGCTGGTGCCTCCTTGATGCATATTTCCCCTTCCCTGCCACTGCTGTCACTCCTCCTACTGCAGGCTCTGCAGCAGTTCGCTGTGTGCCCTCACCTTCCTGCTTGTCAGTGTTGCTGCAGGCATAATGCAGCACTGCTCTTCCAGTGCCCTGCAGGGCTCTCGTTCATGTAGGAGTTGGTCCAGGTGTGTCACTCGGACTCCATGGTCAGCCTTCATTTCCACTCCTTTGCTGCTGGCATTGTGTCATTTCTTTTCCCTGCTTGTGCTTTCTTTTTGGGGGTGTTTCCCTATCCTGCTATCACTATACCTATTTGTATCTCCTCTCACCCTAGTCCTACATTCTGGACCACTGGACTCATATATCCTCCACTCAGTGTCAAACCTCCATCGTTATCGAACCTCATCCTTCCTATACCCTACTCTATTAATACCGGTAATGAACGGCATGTATTTACTTTACTTCCCAGTGTTTTAATTCATAACTTCCTTTGTTTATCTTACTGTTCCTTAACTCGCCTTGTCTTCTTAACTCACGTTGTCAGCCCACCTCCTGTGCTGGCATTACCTCATTTATTTTATCTTGGCTGTATTTTTCTGTTTTGTGTCAACCCCCATCAGCTGCAGGCTTCGCCCAACCATTCTCTTTTCTACCATTCATACGTTCGACCCTCTCCTAATTTGTCTTTCAATGGACCTGGTTGGCATGCACTCCTGTGGTTACTAACCACATCCAGCCTCCTCCCAAACCACCTCAGGGTCTCCGCTGCTCAGTCCGACCTCTGTAGGTCTACTCGTCCACATTGACTACTTGAGCATACCCCTCAAATGGGTCTCATGCTACGGTGACTCAACCTGCCCTCCATTCAGAGATGTGCCTTCCATGTCCATTGCTCCATGGCTCCGGATAAGCTTGTAGCTGACAGTCTTGCTCTGCACCCACAAAGTCTTCATCTAGAGCATGTGAAGCTTGGAGCAGGGTCCTTCTCCCTGGCTCATAGTGAGAATGTCTTCACTCCGGGCAGACCTTCAGTCATCCCTCATCTTGGTGACACCTCTGGAAGTAGAATTTATGACTTCCAGCTGTGAGGGGTGGAGTTTAATCATCAGAGCCCCTTTGGTTGCCCGAGTGGGTTCAGAGGCACCCTCTACGCTATTCTCCATCAAGACTGCCTCTGGTTTACCTGGTCTGTTTCGTAGTCTCACATATGCCAGCTGAGTGCCTCAGCAGTCCTCTCTCTTCTCTCTTGCTGTTGAGCGTCTAGTTGCAGAGACATTGCTCGCAACCCTCAACAGCTGTCCATTTAAATGGACAAAGCGAGAGCCTCTAAATTGGAATATTTTTCTCCTTCGATCTCGACTCTAAACTGCAGTAGCAGAGCCATCACTAATCAAAACGTCCTTCAGCATGGAGGTAAGGCAACCTAGGCCTTGGATCCCCAGAGGCTTCCTCCTCAAAGGGCCTTTTTCCTCTCCTCCATGCCAATGGTCATAATATTAGATTGGGTTGGAGTTTCCTTAGGTTCTGTAGTTTAGTTCTGTTGTTGGATGGAGTCGAATGGTGGCCCCGGCTATTCCTTCTGTCCTTAGGAAGTCCACCTTTCTGCATCTTGTCTGCTTTCATTTCATTCATCATCCTCATCATATCTCATTCTTCTCCTGTCCTCCCCATCTACGTCTATCACCTTAATTTCTGGTCTCAATATATTCTGATTTCTCTCCTCTTCAATGCTTGACACCCTTTTGGGTATTCTTTTTGGGGTTCTGCTTAAGCTACCTTTACCCAAGGGAATTATTCCTGTGGCACCAATGGTGGGAACCCTCCTCTAGGGTTCCTTGCATCGTACCTATACAGGGTGGTATATCCCACGGACAGAGAGGCGAACAGCCACAATGTATTGAAGTCACACAAGCATACATCTCATCCAATTGCAAAAGCCCATTGAAACTGACAGCTGAGGGCTGGCCAGAGTTCAATGGGTGGAGCAACAAACCACTCCCCCAACCAGGCCTTAAAAGGCCCTCCTCCGGGCCAGTCCTCATTCACTTTCTTCGTTGCCCCTCCATCCACCCCTCCTTCTCCAGCGGCTTGCCTCTCTTTCCCATGGACTTCTTCCTAAGCTATCTTTAGCCAAGAGAATTATTCCTGTGGCACCTATGGGGGGAGCTCTCCTCTGGGGTTCCTTGCATCCTACCCCTACAGAGTGGTATATCCCATGGATAGAGATGTGAACAGCCACAATGTATTGAAGTCACACAAGCATACATCTCATCCAGCTGCGTAAGCCCATTGAGCTTAAGAGTGAACAAACAGTGTGATAAGGCATCACCAAAGGCTAGTGGCATATTGGGATGCATAGGGAGGGGGGAATCACTAGTAGGAGACAAGAGGTGATCATGCCACTGTACAGATCACTGGTGAGAATGTATCTTGAGTATTGCATCCAGTTCTGGAGGTCACACCTCAAGAAAGACATAAACTGACTGGAGACAGTACAGAGAAGGGCAACAAAGATGGTGCAGGGTATACATAGAGAGCCGTACGAGGCTAGGTGAGGAAATTCAACTTATACTCCCTGGAACAGTGTAGGGATCAAGTGGATATGACAGAGACATTCAGATACCTGAAGGGTATCAACAAGGTCCAAGCACATGACCTTTTTTTAGTAAACAGCTCTAACAGGACTAGAGGACATGATATGTGACCCAAGGGGGAGAAAATTCAGGGGCAGTACCAGAAGGTACTTCTTCACAGAGCGTGTGGTGGAGCCATGGAACAAGCTGCCCCAGGGAGTCATGGAGGCAAAGATGGTAGGGGAATTTAAAAAAGAGCATGAGACCAGTATAAGGGAATCCTCAAGAATATAACAATATGGGGGGGGGTTAAACCACGTGCAGACTAGATGGATCATGTGGCTCCCCATCTGCTGATACATTCTTTGTTTCTATGATCTGTTCTTGTCCTTTTCTTTACTTTGCTGTAAGTGTTTCAATGAATGTGGAGACAACAGCTTTGCCAACAGCTTGGGGGGGGGGGATTTTCATGATAATGGCCAGGCATAAGAGAGAAGCTGGCTTGGACCCCATGGCCTTGGCTTGATCCTCCATGGCATTATTGGCTATGAAGGTTTATAGAGCCTTACAGCATCCTGTGTGGCCTGGCAAAATCCCTGGCAGATCTTTCTGTACCTCACATTATGGGACATGCCCAAACAGTGAACACACACAGGGTGAGCATTGTCCTTGCAAATCATTTAACCACAGGTACAAAACCTAAGTAAAGGTTCTTTCTATGGTGACATACAGGGATAAGATAAGTGTAAGTAAAGTAAACAAATAAATAAATTGTAGAAATGATGGCATTGTTTCTCTGCAGATAAGAAGAGTGTTTGATAGGGAAAGAAAGAACTGAAGAGTAATGAGGCCACTCATGATTATATAGGCAACAACACTGCAGTTTTTCATGGGTGACCCTAGGCTAGAAAAACTTTCTGAGTGGTCCTGATGCTGATGTTTTACATTTCCAATAGTGTGGCCCTATTGAAGATATATCCACAATGAAGTATCTAGACAATTAGAGTGAGCTACAGTCCAGCCAACCAGGAAAAGACTAGGGAGGAAGTGATGGACGGGGCACTAGAAAATTGCATTCATAATTTTATTACAATATCAACAATTTTCACCATTTTCCACACAAAATATGAAATGTCTTGCAATTTATTGAATTTTTTAATGATGCCGAATAAAAATATTTGAAGCCTCAAGAAAAGCTGCTCAAACATACTAACAATTTGGTATGCAGACTTGGATTTGGCCCAAAAATACAGTGTGAGGTGAGGAAGGGTTCAGATTGACTGCTTTCATCTGATTCTCTTCCCTGGCTTGGTTTCAAAATCCTCTGGCCATTCCCATATTTCATTAAGACTCCCTTCAGAGTGGTACAACAGACTAGATAAAGTGATGGGAACCTTCTTATGGGAGGGGAAAAAGACTCAGGTACAGCAGGAATAAGATGCGCACCCACTGGTCTCTAGGAGGGTGGGGGCTACCATAGTTTGAGGGCTATAAATGGGTGTTCCAAGTGGCTCAAGCACTAAAATGGTTTTGGACCCTACCCCAGATGCTCCCCAATGGTTAGCAATGGAGTTGGAACAATGCTCAGTTCCGCATCTGTCCCTACTTTTATACAATGCCCCCCCCCCGGAAGGCACTGACACATCCCATAATAGGCCCCACTATAAGGTACTGGCGAAAGCTCCACAGAAAGCTGAACACTAGCTCCTCTCTCCTAGGTTGAACCCCACTTTAGGGCAATAAACACATCACTGTGGGTAACTCACCCATCCAGTGATCAAAGTGGGAGGAAGCAGGGATGCTACATATCCAGGACATATTAGTACCTAACACTAGCAGGATAGATACCTTTGAAAGTCTATGCACCCGCTTCTCCATTCCACCTCAAGAGTTTTGGAGATACCAGCAACTCAGAGGGGCAGTCTTGAAATATATCAGGGATAGCCCGAAAGGGAAATCCCCTTCTCAACTCTCAAAATGGTTATCCCTTAAGAGAGGTCATACCTGCACCATATATGCAGCTCTCCGTGCCCACATCCCCTCACAATCACAGGAGGCTAAAGCTGAATGGGAGTCTTCCCTGAATACTCAAATTTCGGACACAGCCTGGGGAGCTTGCTGGCGGCTCACCCACAAAGCATACCCAGACCCCAGAAGTGCCCTAATACAGAATAAAATCCTCCAGTCATGGTACAAAACTCTGGCAGTGTTACATAAAGGTAAGCTTATCCAGGATGACAGGTGTTGGAGATGTACCTTTCAAGGGGATCTCTTGCATATCCTTTGGGACTGTCCTTTGATAAGACCTATATGGAAAGCAGTGGCCACATTGGGCAGTACAACTCTGAGAAAACCCCTCTCCCTATCCCCTGAAGTGCTGTTGTTGGGCTACACACCTCCACCCCCTCACTTTAGCTCTCATGAATGAAAGTGGACCTCGATCCTGAGCATGATGGTTAAATGACTGCTTCTGTGCAGATGGTGAACAAGCGACATCCCCACAATGAATAAGGTAATGAATTCCGTAGTCCAAGTGGTCTCCCTGGCTAGAATGTCACACGTGGTGACTAACACCTTACCAACTTACACCAGCTTTTGGCACCCCCTTTTCTCTTTGCTGAAACCCAGAGAAGGGATCAGTTGAATAAGTAATGTATTTATACTGCTCACTATAATCACAACCCCACCTACCTTCCTCCTTCCCATCAGAGTAAGGGTAGGCCTGACTCTCCTGGCAAACTCCTTAGAAGGATTGACTGTCTAAACTAAGCAATAAGTATGATGTACAATGGTAATGTACTGAATTGTCATTATCCTCCAGTTACTTTGTGTGTATTTTCTGTTTGGTTCAATGCAGGCTTATCCTGAAAGGTACCCCCTCCATGCTGACTCCAGGAGCAGCCTAATGAGAATCACCTCTTAAAGATGATACTCCAGGTTAACACAGGTAAGAAGATATTTTCTTGTTGTTTATATTCTTCTGTTCATATCTAGTAACTACAGTAACCTATGTGAAGGTTCCTAATGCACTACGCCTACCACGCTACTGTTTTAGGCACAGTATTGGAAGCCTAGGTGAGGTAAGATGTTTATGTAAGTTAGATAAAGTTTCCTGCATTGCTTGTATAGCTCAAACTGTATGTAATCCTACTGAATGTTTTGTATTGCCATATAATTGAAAAATAAAAAAGTTAACAACAACAACAAAAAATCCTCTGGCCATGCTTATGTACATGTACACAATTAAATGAGGATAGCTCTGAGAGGTCGGGGGCATGGGTCCCTGGCTGGGGGGGATAAGCGGGGTGAATGGATGGGGTTGTGGGTACTAGGAGGTGCCCTGGGGTGAAATGGGTCCAAGAAAAGGGACCTCCCTGCCTGATTCCCATACCCAAGGGTTCCACTGGTGGTAGGCAAAGGACATGCTCTTCCTCGGTCTCTAATCTGACTCAGGCAGTGTTGTGCTATGCCAGGTTGATAAAGAACAAGACAGTATAAATTGCTGATTTTGTTGGAACATCAGACTTGGCTTGCATCATTGAGGCCTGGCTGGACAAAAATGCTGGTCTGATACTGGAATCAGCAGTGATGGCTGGGTACTTGGTGATACACACTGCCCGAGATTGGATTGGAGGGGCGGGGATGTAGCCATCTGTTTCAAGATGGAACTGGGCCTTTTAGATGTACCAGTGGGGGCCACCAGGTTCTTCAGGTGTATTATGGGCACAGGTGTGGGCTGCAGGATACTCTTCAGCTACCGTCCACCAGGGGATGAGAAAGTTTTCCTGCAGGAAGTCATGGACTTCATGGTTGACATGGTGTTGGAGACCTCCAGGTGGTTGGTCCCAGGGGACTTCAAAGCCTGGGTCGATGATGAACTCTCGTATTTTGGTCAGGACTTCCTCCAACTGATGATTTCATTGGGCTTCACACAGGTAGTTACCTGTCTGACTCATCAGCTTGGTCACTCTCTGGATCTAGTGTTCCTTATGGGGATGGAGGTCTCTGACCTGGTGGTGGAACCAGTCAGTTGGTCTTACTGTCACACTATAGGGTTCAGTTTCATGGCTCCCCCAAAGAGACCTGCCCCTTGGAGTTGGTCTGGTATCACCCTTTAAGGGGTTTGATCCCCGAGGGTCTTATGGCGGTACTAGACCTATCCAGCAAACCATTGGAATGCGTGGATCTAGGGGACTTTGTTCTGTACTATGATAGTGCGATATTGGGGGCCCTGGATTCCATAGCTCCTGTTTGTGGTCACCCACTCACCCATCACCCTCAGTCCTCATGGTTTGATGGGACCTTGAGGGAGTTGAGGCAAGTGGCTCGAAGGTTGGAACAGTGCTGATGGAAATCCAGCCTGGAGGGTGACAGACTTAGACTGATGGCCCATTATTCTACAAACAGCCAGAAATCTCCTATAAGAAGGCAGAGTTCATGTCCAGGGGTATTTCTTCTGCAAGAAACCGACTGACCAAGCTCTTCTGAACTATTGACAGGCTGTGCAATCCAGTCTGCCTTCAGACTCGGAGAGCATTTTCACAATTGAAGTGTGAGGAGTTTGCTTGAGTTTTTTGCAGATAAAGTTGCCACCATTAGGTCAGAGATCCAACTAGCATGTTCTGTTGAGTGTTGTAGCTGTCAGTGGGAGGTTACAGGCACCCAGCCTGCCTGAGTGAATTTTGATCAGCCAGCGATCACTGATATTGTGAAGATTACCCAGGGTTTGCTGCTGACTTGCTGTAGTTTGGACCCTGGTCCAACCCATCTCCTGGTGCAGTGTGTGGACGTCATTGAACCGGAACTTGCTGAGATTGTCTGGTACTTGTTGGAGAAGGGTGTGTTCTCAGACCCCTTGAAGAAGGTGGTGGCGACACCCCTTTTGAAGAAACCTTCCTTTGACCCAGACTGTCTTGTGAACTACAGACCTGTCTCTAACCTGCCCTTTGTGGGTAAGGTTATTGAGAAGGTAGTCACGCTGCAGCTTGAGGATTATCTTACCACCCACAATGTCTATGATCCTCTACATTCTGGTTTCAGGAAGAGGCATAGTACCGAGACAGCTCTTGTTCAGGTACTTAATGATCTTCTAATGGTGAGAGATTGGAGGAGCCATTCATTCTTGGTTCTCCTTGATCTCTCTGCAGCATTTGACACCATGGACCATGGGGTATTACTGGAGCACCTGCAGCTGATCTGTTGACTGTTGGGTACAGTCCTCAGATGGTTCCATTCATTCCTCATAGGCAGGTCCTAGAGAGTGGTATCAGGGATTTTTTTCCTTGGCCCCTCTCCCCTGTCATATGGGGTGACACAGGGCTCTGTTTTGTCTCCCATGTTATTCACGGTGTTTATGCTGCTGTTGGGAGATACTATAAGATAATAAAGTGGACCCTCTGTTGTAGGGGATAATCATGTTTCTGATAATAAAAAAATGGCTATGGAATTCAATGAATACTTTAATAGTGTTTATTTAACTGAGCCTAAATCTGATAAGGTGTTTCCTATTGAAGATACCAATCAATTGAAAATATCTGCTACAAAAGTCTATGAAAAACTTACAAATTTGAAAGAAACTACTTCCCCTGGACCAGATGAGCTGCACCCTAGAGTATTAAAAGAACAAGCTCCAGTGATATGTGACTCTATCCAGGTCATTTTCCTGTCCTCTCTAGATAGTGGAGTGATACCAGAGGACTGGAGGGTGGCCAATGTGATCCCAATACACAAGCAAGGGCCCAAAACTATTTGTTCAAACTATTGTCCTATAAGTCTTAGTAGTATAATTAGTAAAGTACTAGAATCTATTATTAAAGAGTGTATTGAAAGGAAAGTAAGGGAAGAGGGAATTGTAGATGTGGGGCAGCATGGATTTGTAGAAGGTAGGTCAGTTGTGACCAATTTACTGTCCTTTTTTGACAATGAGAGTTTGGCGTTGGATAATAATTTACCAGTAGATGTATTATATAATGACTTTGAAAACACATCTGACACGGTATCTCATAAAGAATTGCTCGATACATTGGTACATGGGGTGAATTCAGTATAGACTGCTATGTTCTTAGATGGATTGCTGCCTGGTTGGACAACAGGAAACAGCAAGTTTGTATTAAGGGTCAAACATCAGACTGGTCTCCAGTACCTAGTTGTGTCCCTCAGGAATCTGTGCTGGGGCCTGTTCTGTTTGGGGTGTTGGTTTTCTCCTTAGCTTGTGATGGTAATGCATGGCTTGTTAAATTTGCAGATGATATGAAATGTGGTGCAGTAGTCACTAATCAACTAGATGCTAAGCAATTTCAGAATAATATTAATCTTCTGTATAAATTAGCCACAGGGAAAAGATTAAAATTCGATTTACCAAAATGTAAGATTACGCACTTAGGAAGAAACAATCATGAATTCTAGTATTCCTTAGATTGGGTTGGTCTATCAACGGCAGATGTAGAAAAGGATTTAGGAATATGGATTAATAAAGAATTAAAATTTTCCTATCATTTCACCATGATGGTTAAAAAAGCCTACAGGATCTTAGCATCTATTATGAGGAACATTTGAAGTTGGGAAAGAAATGTGATTTTACCCCTTTACCAGTCTCTTGTTAGACCCCACTTGGAGTACACTGGTTCTGTATGGCAACTTAGATTAAAACAGGATATGAGGCGTCTGGAGGGGGTTCAGAGATGAGCAACAAGGAGAATTACGGGTCTGGAGAATCTCCTCTATGAGGCTAGATTGAGAGAACTTGGACTGTACTCACTTCAGTATAGGAGATATCATGGGGATATGTGTCTGATTTATAAGGCTAGTAGGGAACCCGACATATGGGAATGTTTAGGTTTAAAAGGTCAGCCAAATATAGTCACTAACCGGGGTCATCAATATCAACTTACAGGAGAAAGGTATACATCAAATAAAAGAGGGGCCTGATTTTCACAGAGTACAGTTACCCAATGGAATGACCTACCTACTTCAGTGGTTTCTTGTGAAACTATGAGTCAGATCGAGACAGATCTTGACAAACATAAGATTAACTATCTTTATCAAATTTTGTAATTATACTGTGTAGGACAATAATAGCCTAACAGCTAAAGTTCCTGATTTTTTCCTATGATCCTATGATCCTATAAGGAAATACAGGATGAGTTTTCATTGCTATGCAGATGATACTCAGCTGTACATGTCCTTTGTACCTGAACTGATGATACTGTTTCAGTCTTTAACAACTGCCTTGCTGAGATTCAAGACTGGATGAGTGCCAGCTGGTTGAGATTTAATAAGACTGAGGTGTTGGTGGTGGACCCAGGTCATTGGGCAGAGGTGCTATCTCCTGGCCAGCTGTCCGGGCTTGTCCTGGGAGGCAACCAGTTGAGGGCCTCAGATAGGGTGTGGAAACTGGGTGTTGTACTTGATGGTGAGCTGATGCTTACGTTTTAGGTGTCAGCCATCATCAAGACCTCATTTTACCATCTGAGGAACATCTCCCAGATATAACACCTCATTCTGCCTCATGATTTTTCAACGCTGATCCATGCCTTTGTGACCACCCACCTTGACTATTGCAATGCACTATACCTAGGGCTCCTGGGGTTGGACATCCACCACCTACAGCTGGTGCAGAATGCAGCAGTCAGATTGTTGACTGGCTTATCAAGATCTAGCCATAACACACCTGTGCTCTGTGAACTGCACTGGCTGCTGGTGTGGTGGAGGATCACCTTTAAGGTCACTTTGCTGACCTATAAGGCCCTACATGAACAGGGATGGTGTTATTTGCAAGATCTCCTTTTTCCCTACTGCCCTCTCTGCCCACTCTTTGGCTGATGAGGGATTGCTAGAGATTCCCATGGTCTGTTTGATTACCTCTGGGGTCAGAGCTTTTGCTTTTGTGGCCCTGACCCTGTGGAATTCTCTACCTTGTCGGGTAAGAGAGTACCTGTCCACTGAGACATTTAAGTCTGCACTGAAAACTTATTTGTTTGATCTAGCCATTCCTGCTGTTGTTAAACTGGATTTTGAGCTATGTTTTATTGTTGAGATTTTAAACTAGATTAAATTATTTTATTTGTGAATATTGTACAGGCACTTTGACATTTGAAAAATGCCTTTTTAGAAATAAAGCATGACTTCACTTGGCTTGACTTGAAAATCTGTGTTGAAGCAGACTATCAGAACATTTTTTGCTGCCACAGAGACTGAAGCAATAGGTGTGAGAAAAGGTACAATTTATCCCATTCACCTAATGGAGCATTAACTACAATGCTTGCTTTTGAGTGGCAGGGAAGATTTTCCTTGTATACATACCTTTATTCTGAATGGCTTTTGATTCAAATGTCTGAGGAGTTTGGAATGCCTGCTGATTATAAACTTGAATGGGCTTCTGAGGGAATTGGTGACAGTGATCCCTTACTTGATAATTTGTCACACCTACATGCTCATATACAAAGCCTACATAAAATCTGACTAACATTTCTAAAAACATGCTGCTAAAACAGGTAAAGTATATTTAAAAAGTTACCTTTAAATAGACATCAGTCATTGCAACTGGAGTAAAACAAAAGTGCCATGTATTACAACCTATTGTACAGTGCAGTAGTAGTAGTAGTAGTAGTAAAAATTTGATTCATATTAATCAGAAGAAAAGCATGAACGTGGTCAGACCCCAACTGAGCAACAAGGCTCATTTACAATGGGGTAATGTAGTGAAAAGTTATTGATATTATTAAATGCTTTTATCATGTGATTTAAATTTTTTGTACTTAACAGTGTAGATTAAAAACATCAATTATTTAATAAAATAAACAGTTTTGTTTTTACTATAATCTGATTAGGCACCCCAGTTATCTACTTATTTTTTCTTGCACCAAAGTAAGTAATTCATAAACAGGCTTTATTATTTGACTTCTATAAACTGGTAAAATCATTTTTTTCAGGATTTATTCAATATTGACTGCCTGTGACTTACTAAATAAAATCTAGTTAGCACTGAGTAAGGTAGATGTCTTGAGATTTTAGAAGATATGCTACATAATTAATTTGCAACTCATTAAAAAAAACACAAACCTTTCTTTATATTAAAAGCATTTACAACTGGCAATATATTTATCTAACTAATACATGCTATAGCAAACAATGAAAGATTTATTAGGGAGCACTGGGGTATATAGTGAATTCCAGCAATTTCTGCAAAAAGTCTCTGCATTTTTGGGTAACACTTTCTGCAATTTCCCATTGACCTTGGTGATGGGCTGGGAGAATGCTAAGGCAGCATGTCTGAACATGATCATGGGAGACATTAGTCTCCCATACATAGTCTTGCAAAAGAGTGCGGCAAGCAGCCAAAAAACTGTAAGATTTATTGAAATTATATGGATTATTTATTTACAAAATGGATACACAACCCAGCTAAAGGGGATGCAATACTGGACAACATTTTGAATAACAGGACATATTCAAGAACATGAAAAATAAAGCACCTATAGGAATAAGTGACAACACTTCCATTAATTTTGTGAAAGTGCTTGAGAATGAGCAAAACAAATTCAGTACCATGGCGCCAGGTTTAAAGAAGGTTGACTGTTGTATAATCAAAGGAGGTCTATAATAGATATGTGACTAGTGGACTTAATCAAAGAGAAAAGGGCTGAAAACAAGTGGATGTGAATAAAAAAGCAATATAAAAAGTCACTCAACTTTGTGTGAAGTACGTAAAAAAGGCCAAAAAGCATAAAAAACAGTATGTTTCAATACTTTGGTAAAACAGGTAGTGAATGACAAGAAAATGGCATTCTGGGAATATAAGAAGGAATAAAACAATAAAAACAAAGCCTCATACAAGGAGAAGCTAGCCATCAACAAGGACACCATAAAAAGGGCTAAAGCAGACACAGAACAGAAGACTGTGGAGGGAGCTGGATACAGTGACAATGTGGTCTTCAGATACAGTGGTAGCTAGTGACAAAATGTACTCTATATCTGGATATTTTGGGAAATATCACAGGAAATAAAATTAAAATGAATGAATGAACATTTCCTGCAATACATCTGGATATTCTGCATCATGCCACTGGCTACAGCTTTACATGAGAGAAAAAGGTAACACTAAGGCCATCACAGAGAGGCTCAAAACAGATGGGGAATACTTTGAAGAGGATGGGGACAAAGTGAAAATATTGAATGACAATGTCAGTTCAGTATACACAGTTGAGAGAGATGGGCAATTACTTGAAAGCAAAAGTAGGTACCAGGGAAATGAGAGGGAAGAACTGGTTATCAAAAACATTATTAAGGACAGAGTCCTGAAAGTACTTCAGGGACTAAATGTGAGCACATCTCCAGGACTAAATGAGATACACCCAAGGATCCTGAAAGAGATGATAAGTTTACTGTTGGTGCTTCTGGCTACCTTTTTAGGGAGTCAATATATACTGAAGAAGTACCTGTAGACTGGAGGACAGTAACTGTGATCTCCCTGCACAACATTGCGGAGAAGGATAATCCTGGCAATTATTGACATGTAAGTCTAATATCAATTGTAGGCAAGACAATGGGCACTATCATCAAGAAAAGTATTGTGATCTTTGTAGAAGAGAATGGGCTTGCATACAAGAGCCAGTATGGATTTACAAACAGAAGATCATGTTAAACCTGATAGACTTCTTCTACATGGTGACACAGATGGTAGACAAAGATCAGGCAGTAGACAACCTATACCTTGGCAATGTCACAGAGGAGGCTTGTCAGGAAAGTAGGTCAAAAGGGGCTATAGAAGAAATGTATATCATGGATAAACAACTTGATATTAGACAGGATACATAGAGTAGTACTGAATGGTAAACTCTCAGACATACAAAAGGTGATAAATGGGGTCAGACAGGAGTTTGTGCTGGGGATAGTTTTATTCAATATGTTCAGTAATGAGATAGGAAAAAGGAATGAACAGCAAGGTGTGTATGTTTGCAGATCACACAAAGTTGTGTGGAAGGGTGGGCACTGAAGAAGAAGTAAGAAGCATGCAAAAGGATGTGGGGGACCTCAAAGAATGGCTGGGTGCCTGGGGTCTAATTTTTAATGCTTAAAATCCAAAGTGATGGACACTGACAAAGGAATTCACAAGTAAAGTGTAGTGTAGAGGGAGCCGAGGTGTGATCCTCACACAGGGAAAGGGAGCTGGGTATAATGATGAACAGCGTCCTGAAATTTTCCAGTCAGTGTGAAAAAGCATACAGTATGCGAGAACCAACAGGCTATTGTGATGTATCAGATGAGGATTCACAAGCTACACTGAACAAGTAATTATGCCACTATACAGGCCACTGGTCAGACAATATTAGAGTAGAGCTTGTAAATTTGGATCCCACATCTAAAAACAGGATAAGGAGTAGCTTGAAAGAATACTGCAAAAGGTAACTTAAGTGGTACTGGGACAACAAAACTGGAACTATCAGTATGGCTGACAGACCTTGCCATGTACTTATTGGAAGAGAGGAATGAGAGTGGGGATATGATAGAGACCTAGAAACAGATGGAGGGGTATAACTCTATTAATGTCAATGAGCTCTTCAGACTGTAAGGTCAGCCAAACACTGGGAGTCATAAACCTAAACTGGCAGGAGGAAAACTCAGAAAGGATATGAAGACATTTTTCTTCACTGAGAAAGTTGTGGACTAGTGGGACAGACTGCCCGTGAAGTGATTAATGCTGGCTCTACATCAGACTTCAAGGTCAAATGGGGTAGACACAAATGGGTACTGTGCTGCAGTTAGGGAATGCAAGACTAGAAAGAGTTGATGGAAGAAGGAAACTAATAACAAGCATTTGTCAATGCCGAATGTTGTCACGCTGGCATTGGCATTGGCAGTGCTGGAGCTAGAGACGCATAATAGGAATGGCAGTGAAGTATTAAAGTGATGCCAACCCCACCCCCACCCTGTAGAGAGTGACAGGCGTTGGGGTGTGTCTTTGGATTGTCAGCTATAACACTCATGCCATTGTACCTCACCCTACTCTGTAGACACTGACAAGTGACGGGGTGTGCTTTGGGGTCTTTGGGCATTATACGTACCCCATTTCATAAGGAAATATGCTGACATGGGTGCAGTATAGGAGTGTGGGGTGGACTTTGTGGTCGAACAGTGCAAGGCACACCATGATGTCTGTCAGTGGCTGCAAGGTGGGGATGGGGGTGGAATGGCGTGAGCATTACATCTGATGATCCCAAGTCACACCCCTGATGCCTGTCAGTCTGTACCGGGTGGGGTGCTACAGTTGGAAACCCTAACATCGTAGGCATGTGGTGGAAGTTTCACTCCACATTTTCAACATGGGCTGCTTGTCAGGCCACCTCATGAAAAGCAGCACAATCGCTTTGTTAGCTGAAAGGTGGCTTTTGCACAGCAGCTGTGCCGTTTGCTGACAGAGGGACAAAAACACATTTTTGGGCAGGATGTGGAGAATGACAACTGTATTGTTCATGAGGAGGTGTAAAAAATGGCAACGTTGAAAATTTGGAGTGACAATATGAAATACTGGTGAAGCAATGAGCATGCATACAAAGTGTGCAACACACGTCCGTAACCCAATTATTTTTGGGAGTTTGGTAGCCACATTTGTAACATAGGCATTTTGGGACCTCCCCTTATGAACAGCGGTGGTGCGATTTTGTTAATCTGTCCCAATAGTTGATTTCCCACAGCGCCCACGCCATTGTGTGCCACAGGTGCGGAAATACATTTTGGGCAGGATGTGAAAAATGACAGCTGTACTGTTCATAAGGAGGTGTGTGAAAAAATGCCAGTGTTGAAAATCTGGCATGGAAATATTGCAGATTTGCAAAGTTACAAGGGTGCGTGGAAACTGCTCAAAGCACGTTTGCAACCCAATCATTTTATGGACTTTTGGCACTAAACTTTCAACATAAGCATTTTAGGACCTCTGCTCATGAACATTGTCACTGTCATTTCCTCAAACTGTCCCAAAAAGTGATTTTGCACAGAGACCGTGCTAGTCTGAGCCGGATGTGCGAAAACACATTTTGGGCAGGATATGTAAAATGACAGCTGTACTGTTCATCAGGAGGTGTGGAAAAATGCCAAGTTTGAAAATCTGGAGTAAAAATATTACAAATTCATGATATTACGAGCGTGCATAGAAACAGCGCAACATATACACGTAAAACAGCCATTTTTGGCAGTTTTGTCACCAAATTTACAACATTGGCTTTTTGAGAGCTCCCCTCATGAACAGTGACACTGTCGTTTCATTACTCAGTCCAGAAAGGTGATTCCACTCAGTGACCTTGAAATCACCTTTTGGGACTGAATAATGCCATGACAGTGCCAGAATTCATGAGAACGGGTCCCAAAAACCCCATGTTGAAAATTTGGTGCAAAAATTCCAAACAATGCCTGAGATATGCATCAAAGTTGAAAAACCCTATTTATTCCATTATACAACTTACCAGCATTTCCTCAGTTCGCGGTTGGCTTTGAAGAGTGCAGAGCGTGTTCCAGTCCACGAAGATTGTCACGCTGGACTCCTGGTAAGTATGGGGTGGGGGTGGGAAGGCAGGGTGCGAGTGGGTGGTGCGGGTTGTGGGAGGGGAGCAGGGAGACTGCCGAGGGACTGCTTCTTTTTCCACAGGTACAAAAAAAAAAAAAAAACATTATGGGCCATTTTCTGTTCATAGGGCATGTGGCATGCTGGGGTGGTTCCCAGCATGCCACGGAGCCTTGTTTTTTGGGGAAGCTGTAGCCAATGGGGATTGGGCATCCCCATCAGCACACAAGGAAAGTGGGGGCAAAACCGAGGGGGATTGGGCACTCCCCCTTGGCATATAATGAATTGGGGGGTTCTTTATGCCGATGGGGAGTGGGCTCCCCCATCAGCACATACACTGGGGGCAGGGTAAGCTGACAGGGGGATTGGGCACCCCCAAAGTCAGCAGTTTGGCAGGCAGTGTGCCACTATTTTTGTGTTTCTGGGTAAGCACGTTGGGAGGTCCACTGCACGTGGTGAGCTTTGCTGTCATTGCAGTGGACCTTTCTTTAGATGTACTCACCCAGGTGGTGTGGTGCCGACATGCAGGCTGATTGGGGAATGAGGGACGCATTTACTGATGCGTGCTCTGCATTCGCCCAACAGTGATCACACCTCCAAATCTGCACTACCGCAAGATGTTGGCAGCACAAGCGTGCCAAAATAAAAATAGGTAGAAAAGTAAAGCTGACTAGATGGATGAATGATCTGTTCTTAACTATCTATATACAATCTATGATGAGTGGAAGTCCTTTCTCCCCAGCCATCTGGCTGGGATTGGCAGTCAAAGATCTTGTGACCTCAAAGACCATGGTCATTGGAATAACTAATCGATGATGTGGGATGGAGGCATCCTGGTCATCACACCTTCCCCACCCCGCAGTCTCCACAGAGTTGCTCCAGCCACTGGAAATGACTAGGAGGAAGTGCAGTAGTCAGTAATGTAGTGCATCTGGAAAATTAGGCCTAAATAAATGCTCTTTTCATCAGGTCAGTGCATACAGAACTGAGTTTCATACTGGATATACAGGTCGGATGTAGGGTATGAGTGCACGCTGTGTGCTGACAAGCAGCTTGTATGACCAAAGTGAGATGGTCACTAGGACACAATAAATGCTGTGTTGATTTGGTGGATGAATGAATGCTGTATTTTATGACAATGATGCATCTGCTATTGTGAAAGAGTTTTCGAGGTAAAATAAGTACTAGATTAGAAACGCAGGTATTATGAGGTATGATCAGTGACAGTTTGAGGCTCTAAAATATTTCAGTTCATGATTTAATTACTGCAGATTTAAGTTCTGGTAATGTGCCCGAAAAATCTATCTGCTACTTGGCATAATGCTTGCAACCCAAATCACCATTTGAACTGTATATCTGGCACAGATGAGAGTTTGGCAGGTGCCAGTCTTATCCCTCTTGAATTGCAAAGATTTACAAGGCCCCTCTTGAGCCAGAAAGGCACTATATGGTTTGACAGTGTTGCCTGTAACCATGTTTAGTTTTTCTAAAAGTAAAAGCTATTACACTAACAATACCTTTTGCAACAAGTACCAAAACTAAGGTTCTTGAAGGTTGTTTTTTACCAGCAGTGGCATTTGGGTTGATGAATTCACAACATGTCATTATCAGATTGGTTGGAAGTTGTGCTCTCAAGGCATGGGGTGACATTTTTAAATGAGTAGATGCAGCACTTGCATCCCTATTTTGGATGTGAACTGCATCCATTCACATGCATCCAAATATCTGAATCCTATTCACAGATGCTTGAACACATTTGATATGATTCCCACAGTTTAAGGCAATTTCCGCTACAACTGTGGGAATCGCCTATGCTTTCTGAACACAACTGTAGGGTTCTATCAAGGGAGTTAGACCAACTTTTTGTGGTTTAACTTCTGGGATGGATTTCAACATTGGCATCTGAAAAAACATACTCAAGTCTTTAAAAATCAGCCCCTTGATATTTATTTGGTAGGTTCAGACTTACAGAATGTTTGCTTTGACTTTTAGCAGCACCACCACTCTTACTGTATCAGCTTCTATACACACTTTTATGTCCCTGTACCTGCTTTTCCCCTTACCCTGCTGCCAGTCTTCAACTACCTCTTTCTATCAAAGATTCATATGCCTGAGGTAGACTGTTTGTTAAAATGTGTGCTTGTTGTTGGTTGTGGTGTGGGTAGAGGATGTAACGGCAGAGTGCAGGGAAAGCTATCATGCTTCAGCACTAGCTTTTGTTTGATTAAAGGTTTTGAATCATGTAGTTAAAACCCAATTTTATTGAGGTGGCCATTTTTGTATCACAGTTAAGCAATGGAATGTGCAGACTTCTAAAAAGAGCTTTGGGAAAAATTAATTCAGGTAATGCTCAGACGGTTTCTGGCTTATTTGGTTTTGTTTGTCTTTAACAGTTGTAGTCAAGCCTTAGTTTCAGGAACAGCAATATTTTGATGTAAACTTCAATACTTGCCAAGCAACCCAATTTCTTCTTTCCAAATACTAAGTGGTGATGTGTTAGTTCAAGATAACTTCAGCTACTTTTACTGTTTTAAATGTTATAATTATGAATAAAGTATAGATCACAATCTTTTGTCTGTCCTAAAATCTGAAACTAAAACCTACCTGGATATTACAACTTCCTGTAGGTTTTAGATTTTCAGGCAGAGAAAAGATTGTGCTGTATACCTTACTCATAACTTAAGCTACTCTCACTTTTCTTAATTTCATAGTTATAAGTAATGCATAAAGCACAATATTTCTCTACCCTGAAATTTAAAACTCCCTGGGTATCATGACTTCTTGCAGCTAGCTTTGGTACTAGAGTATGATCCTATTTATGCCCCATTTTGCTCCCAGGGATTCTTTAACCCCTAGATGTCTTTTGACTGAATGAATGAACACCTGCTTAAGGGCCCTACAATGTATAGTTTTCTCATTTGAGTGTTGGAAATGCAGGAAGGAACACACCTTCTCTTTGTGATTCTTTTGTTGTAACCATACATCCAAGTACTGAGACCCCAAATCCAAATATTTCTCAATCTTATTCATTGTTCCTATCAGGTATTAAATACAGCTCTAGCTCACTGACATGATAAAAACAGTGTAACTCTTCAAAGATCACTCTATACTTTTTTTTTTCAGTCCAGTATAAGTTATCATCATTGAACTGTTGTTTTAGTAACACTTATACTCCTTATTAGATCACCTTTTCAATTAAAAATAATACAAGTGCATTTGTCGACTGTCAACTAATTCAGGGACAGGAACATGTGCATGCAAAAAAACATCTTCAAGCAGATACTCACAAGGTCCCTCTTGTCTGCTGGCAACGTTTATAGTTACACAATGCCCAAGGCTGGGAGAGGCCCCCCCCCCCCACTGTACTACCAAATCCATCTTCTGTGAATCTGTGTGTTGCCTTTGTTCAGTTACAGATGGGGTGATATGATGTGGCAGAACATGTACAAAATGAATTGGGTGCAGTAATTCTAAAAGCTTAGAGCAGGCCCTTTATCTCTATTAACCTGAATGATCACCATACATTTAGGTGGTAAACAGCAATTTCAATATTAATAAAATTGCACTTTTGTAAAACTTTCAGTTTGATAGACAGATGATAGTTATCCCGTTTAGTGCTCTAAAGACTGACCTTGAGTCTTATTGTGGAAGGCAAACTGGAGAGCTGTACTGACAAAATTGCAATATTGTTGCACTATAGCTTACCACTGTGGGGTAGTAGTAAAGGGTTGGCAGCCAGTAGGGAAAGTTTATTTTTTATCATATGACTGCTGTTTATGCAATTACAACTAGACTACAGAATATGGTATAGCTGATAATGCAGATAACATTTAAGTAGTTATTTTAATGATATAAGCACTATTACAAACTTTTATTGTGAGCAATGATCCACAGATAGCATATCTATACATATACTTCCTTTATAGATTTTTAATGTAATGTGTGCTCTGAAAATTATAAATAAAGTATTAATATAATTAGTTTCACTGGATTAATCCTTTTCCTCTTTTGTTGTATTTGGTTAACAGCTGTGCAGTGCCTAGTAGGCTATATTTAAGCAGTTAATATTTGGAGAAATGTGTCTATATTTTTATTTAAACAAAGAGAACACACTGTTGAAAAAGAGAGCAAGGTATCAGCTGCTGGAGTTACCTTGATGTGACACTGAACTTACCCATTTAAATCAGTTTAAAGTCATGGGACCAAAGACACCTGTAATGACAATTACATTTATTTTCAGAATATAAGAAGCTGAAATGTATTGATGTAATACATTTGAATAGCAGAAGGTGGTGCTATTGCTTCCACTGTAGAATTCAAATGCTTAAAACTCAGCAGTGTTTTTCAGAGCCACTGCTTGGGTTTACATAAACCCTCTTTATTATGGATTATAGAGCACTGCTATGGTGAGCATTATAGAAGAGTCTTATGAGTAAAACAATTAGCAGCAACTACTGTGACATTTTAGAGAGCTCATTTCTTATAATGAAACCTTTTATTTATTCAGACTCAACTCCATGACAGAAAACATTTCAGAACAATCACAGCTGCTAACAAACTAAATAACCTTTGAATTCTAGGTTATGAAATGACTCAGTATAACCCTGCAGAACAGGTTTTCTAAACGTCATAAGCATTCAGCTATAATTTTGATGCAGTGCTTTAAAAAATGCATTGTTCTTAATGTTGTATTATGCACCTGTATTGAACATGGGCACCCCTACGAAGCAGGAAATTCTTGGTAGACAAAGAAGGTGAGCAAGACAGAATATATGTATGGAACTTCCAAAAATACTCACACAAGAGCTGTGTTTTCCTGTAGAAGACAAACAAACAAAAGAAACTTGCAGGTATTTACTGTTTGCATTATTGTTTGTCTTTCTGTGCAGCCTTTTACATTAGTGCCCTGAAGGTAGAACATGTAACATACTATATATAAAATATAAATGAATGTACTGTTTTGCCAATAGTTCTAGCCTGTGTGATGAACAGTAATGAACTACTGTTCATATGTTGCTACCCTGGGACACTTATTAAACAACACTAGTTCATCCCAAAAAGGTATCCCAGAGAGCAGTATTTCAATGAATAAATACATGCATAATGAATGAATGAATTAATTAATATGTTTTAAAATGTTACTCCATGTATGCCCAGTACTATGGAATCAGAAGGATTTGCAATGTATGACCGTAGAAGGTAAATCAACCTGCTTACCCTCAAGTAATGGGGAGAAATATTAAGTAATGGACTTTAATCTTGAAATCCAACTTGGGATCCCATGGGATTGCGCTGCCCACTTTCCCTGTCTCTGCATTTCTGCTTCTGTAGGTTGCACTTTACAGTAATGAGCAACGGTATACTATTAGAACGGTGACTGAATTTTGTTGCTGCAATTAAGGTGATGCAATATGGGTGATGATGACAGGGGCGATGACAGGGGCAATCTTGATTTTAGATTGCCCCTCAGTCATGCCACCCTTTGCACCCACACAATTTCTACTCCCTCTGTCATGCCTGCCCTGGAGGAGATTATATTTATTTGTGGGGGGTGCAGGGGTGATGCCCCCTACATTGGGGGGTGCAGTGGGTGAAGCCCCCCCCACACAAAACATGACTATTTTCCAGGAAAGGAGCTTTGGCGCTCTCCATCCTGGGAGCTGCAATGCCTTGTGCAGAAATGCTGCCTGCACTCATATTGGTGTCAACAAAATGACTGTTGCACCGATATTGATGAACCATGATCAACCATATCACCACAGTGTTATCTATGAATTCTACAATCTGACCAGCGATACCTACTGTGTATTTGCTGTTCCAGTTAAGCAATAAGACATGACAGGAAGTATGTTGTGGGATAATGACACACCTCAGGTGTGTTGTGAGGCATGAGGCATCACCGAGTGCCTTCAACCACCTGAGAAGTGCTACTGCCCCAAAACAATAGCACACACAGGAGTACCTCATTGAAATTAAAAAATGGATGCAAGATTTTAAAGAGTGAAAAAGGCAGACAAATGAAATAATGTTAAACATTTTAATGATTTCTTTTTTGAAAAAGTTTACCCACTCCACTAAAATAGCTGCAGCACATCCTAATTTTGGCATTGCATTTGGTTTTCAGATAATATGCTCAGCAAAATAATTTTTTTTTTTAATTAGCCCTTTAACCCTCTATTTTTTTTGCAACTCAACCCAATTTGCCTGTTTTCTCACATTTACTCCATCTTATTTATAATAAATCAGTTCCTTTCTTTCTCCACACTTTTTCATTTCTTTCCCAGATTCAATACATGGAATATTTACTATGGCATACAATAATTCAAATCTCTGCACAGTTCTATTGGTAGATTATAAAATGGGTTTCAAATATTGTGAAATCTGATTGACTGAGAGCCATCTTTATTTGTGCTGTTATTTAAGCAATAACAACAAAGAAGCTGGTTATTTCCAAAGGATTAATGGCCGTTTGGGGCTAGCTCCCTCCAGATGGTCATTAATCCAAGGAAATGACTGGCATTGAGGTTGTTATTGCGATTATAAGTCTAATCACAATAACAACTTTCCCTTTTTCCTGTTTATTTTTCTCTCAATTAAGCTTTTGAGCAGAGTGGAACAAGCTGCATAGCCTCAGTTAGTAGCTGGATCAGTAATTTCTGAGACACTAATGGCCAATCCTGTAGCCAATCAGGAGCCTCATTAGGCTCACGACCAATTATTTGGTCTTCTAACTCGGCACAACAGCATAGGAAAAAGATCCAGCAGCCTCTCTAACCACACATCTCTGTCTGCTATCACAAATAGGGCTGTCACTTCTACTTACTTAAAACCTTCACCTAGGTCCTGAAATTAAAATTTCCTTAAAGGAACACTGTCATCTCCCTTAGGCCTCAAATTGTCCCCAGTTTAAAATCAGATGTTATGATGGGTTACATTTTGAAGAGACTGCTGACATAGCTGGTAGTTTGATTCTGATTTCTTTTTTTTCCTTTAAAAAGTGAAAACCAGCTGCCCACTATACTGGTGTTATCACACAAACATGTTTGTTTACATTCCTTAATCAACTCACACTGCACCTTTCCAGGACTTGAGAACCCCCATCAAAGACTAGCCACTCAAGATGCAGTGAGAGGAGAGGAGACTATTGCAGCATGAGTGGTAGTACTATTTGGGGTATTCCTAATGTCCAGATAGTATACAATAAAAAAGGATCAAGGATTTGAAACCAAACAAGGTTGGGTACAAATTATACCGTTAGCATGCATTTCAATTCTACTAAGAATGGAGTCAGATACAGCAACCAGCAGCATCAATGAATTTTAGAGAAAGTAATCAATCATGAAATGTGGGGTTTTAACTAGAGGTAATATTATGCAAAAAAGTTGACAGTGTCCCTTTAAATTAAAAAGAATGATAATTATTATTTCCCTTATAATTCTCTTCTTACATAGACATACATTAATTAAAGAACCAATGGTACTAAAGGTGCCAAATAAGCTCTGTAAAGTTTTAAATAAGTATGTATTAAAATACAGTGTACTGTGTGCTTGCCTAGATTCAAACCACTGACCGTTTGCCTGCTAAACAAACACTCATTCAGCAAGCTACTGAGCTGCAGATTAGGTAACTGCATTTCTTATGGTGTAGAGATTACATCATAATCTACAAAACAGGGGACTGGGGATCTAATCCTTGCAGGTGATTTACCTTTACAAATTGTTGCTCTTAGTTAAATTTCCTTCTCATAGAATTTACTATTCCAATTTCACGCCACCATGAATCACCACTTAAGTGAGTTTAGATCTTACAACAAAAATGTTTAAATCCCTGTCAGAATTTTACCCACTGATTCCTCGTCTGTTAAACACACATTCAGTGGACCACTGAGCTACAGGTACAGCAGAGCCAGCCACGATGCAAAGCAGTAACTTGCAGTAAGTGACATGTCACAGAGTGCTGCAACACAAAAGGACTTATCTGCCATTGAATTACACTGTTCCCTGTGTTATACTGCAGCATTGTGTGATATACTGCAGCATTTCTGCACTGCATACTGGCTGGCATTGCTGTGAGTTGCATTTCCTATGGTGGAGAGGTTGTGTCACAAGCTGCAAAACAGGTGACTCAAATTGTATTCAAACCTAGACAACCCGCAGATGAGACTCATTTAATTGACTACAACATACAGTAGAACTATGTTCAATTATCTGAAATGCTGCTATTTTGCTCTTCTAAAACCCTGCACTATAGCAGCAATGACATCTAACAATTTCTCTCATACAATAAAAATTGTAGTGAGAAAGAAAAAATGTGCAATACGGGCAATCAAACCCAGATTGTTTAGGACTGAAACCCTACACCAAGCCCTAAAAGCCCTATCACTGACATCATCAATGACATCGTGCAGCCAAATCACACTGCATGTAACCTTAAACCTGGCTAAATGCACACAAAAGTATGCATGACCACAATTAGTGCTAACAGCTATAGAGTATATAGTGTATAGTGAGTGCTTGTTCTACACTTATTTCCACATAAGATGAATTATTGTTGCACCACAGTGCAAAGGTCTTGGAACACGATTGTACCCTTCTGTGGTGCAACACACTCTATATGATTTAGATGCAGATCTTTGAAGTCAGCTGTGAGAACTGCCACATGCACATTAAAGCTTTCACTTCAAACATTGCTTCAGAGATGGCTACAATGGTTTTCTCCAAACTCGGTGATGACCATCAGCAATTCATTTTAGAAAATGAAAACAAATGTTCTTTATAAAAAAATTGTAAATGATCTTAGAATAATTACATCTTACTTTCACAGTGTTGACAGGCACAGGCCTGTTAATGAAATACTGCTTGAGGAACCAGATTTGTTTATTACTTTTATTTTTAAAATAAAGTGCATTGATGGTTCAGAGTACAAACCTACTTCCATGAGGAGGTTCCTGGGCAGCATTGACCGGCACATAATGAGAAATAATTATAGTGACTTCATTTTCCATGGTAGTAGCACAGCATTTAAAGAAACATTAAAAACTATTGCAGCTAAACAGAAATACCTTAAAAAGCTGGGAAAGGGCAATAACTGAACAAAGCACAACCACTCTATGATGATGACATCAAGCTGTTATATAGCACTGTAATAATAGGGCTTCAAAACTCAACAGCCCTACTTAATATATTCTTTTTTAATATCAGATTTTTCAGTAAGAACTATTGAACATTATAGTCTTAAATGGGGTGACTTACAACTGTGACAAGATTCTTCTAGACAGAAATACATACAACATAATGAAAGATAGACTAAGACATGGACAGGTGAAAAACCCTATGACATTCGTCCCATACAACCGAGGATGTATTAGAATTTTAAAAATGCCCTATGATAACCCATAACTGCATTTAATAAGTATGACTTGCAAAGCTGGTCTGGTGATGCTGAGGGTTGAGGCACTGGATGCCACACCTCATGCCATGCTGGTGACCTGAGATCAGGCCGCCGGAGACCGGCTGGGGGCGGGCAAGGATTGTATTGATGCAGCTGTCAGGCAGCTCTCCTCCTTGGGGTGGGATACAGGGGTTTCCCTGGTGCTTGGCTGCCTCCCAGAGGAGGCTGGGTAGCAGTGCCACACCAGAGGGGAACCTGGCAATATGCCGGGTAGGTGGAAGGTGCAGTCACCGGAGCCGAGGTGTGCATGCATGCCTCCACATGCACAGGCAACTGTGTTCTGGGGCCTTGAGTTAGGGAGGGAGAAAACAGAGGAGAAATTGGGGGCTGTGGCTGGATGAAGCTCCCAGGCTGGCTCTGGTGGTCGAGGGAGGGTGCCTTGAATGATCGCGCTGTTTGGCATGATTGGCTGCCATGGGACTGCCACCCACCACAGAGCAAAAATACCTGGTGGAGAAAAAAAAAGTATAAATTGCAAAGCCCACTAAAAATGAAAACCAATGACTATCCCTTTTACTTAGCACCAAATGTTAACTATGTGTCTGGGAAAGCCAACTCTGTGGTACTGTGCCATGACAGTGGGGGAAAATACAATTAATTCCCTCATGAAACAAATGAAAATCAATGCCAGTTTGCATGACAATAAGAAAATCACAAACCAATGGACACAGAAAACTTCCATTCAAAGGTTGATACATGGCAAATTGCCTCCAGTTGAAGTCTTACAGGTGTTGGGGCACAGACACCTTGCATCCATTAAAACTACTCTGTTACATCTGTGGAAAAGCAGAGGAGACATTCTCTAATATTTGCTGCACACTCCTCTGATTCTAGCTGCTCAACAACACAGACAGACCCAAATTAAGCAGCCCAAAATGAAACCACTACATGAATGGAGCCATACACACCTAAGTACCTGTCAGAGAACTTGCAAACCAGCCTCCTGGGAAAATGCAAACAAACCTCACCTTATTTGGTGACCACAGCATTTTTTCAGCAAGCAGTCAATATTAAAATTGTACACTGCAACTAAGCTTCAAAAAAGGCGGTGAATCTATATAATTGACTCCTCCATGGACACAGAATAAGGTAAACTCCTAAAAACACCTCTTATGGGAGGGCTGTACCACAGAAATGTGTGTGCTGCACCAGAAGTGATGTGCCATGCCTTTACTTCAAATGTACACTGAGGGGGAAATGGGAGGGGACTTCTGAAAAGGCAGAAGGGTAGCAGTACAGTTTGTGGGTTTCAAATTCTATTTTTAAATAAAATAAAAAATAACAGTAAAACAGCATCAGACAGAAATGAACAGAGCCAGAAACGTTCAAAAGATAAATTATTTTTTTTCTTTTCTTTATTCACAGATACATGGAAATTATGGATGGAAATGGAAGACAGCAAATTTTTTTTAACTTGGATGAACTTTTATTTTACATTGAAATGGCTTATGGTTTGGTTAAAAATGTGTAAAATGTGCTTTGATTAATTCCTTTTTATCTGGTTGAAGCTCTGCCTGATCGTTTAAACTTAATGTCCCTTGCTATTACTAACTGGTCACTACCTCATGCATCATCCTTATGGAAAGGAACCTGTTAAAAAAAGGGCCCTGCTGCCCCACAGAAGCAACTTTTAAAACATCTAATACTGCTGCTGTTGCTCCTCTCAGGCAACATTCACCCTAACCCCGGCCCACCACAAGTTGGCCACAAGGTTACCAGCAGTGCAGGGTCACTCTTCTTGGCAAGCATTAACATCTGCAGCCTCATCTCCAAACTTGATACCCTCTCCGCCTGGGTTTCCCAGCACAATCCAGACATCCTACCAGTGCTGGAAACATGGCTGTCTCGGAAGATACCTGACTCCGCAATAGCAATTCCTGGATATGTAGTTTTCAGACAGGACAGACTTACCAAGAAAGGAGGAGGCTGTGCCCTCTACCTTAAAGAGTCTCTCATGGGTCATGTCATGCCCATGACCATCCCGGAAATGACATCCAAATCCTTGCTGCCAAAGTACTTCTCGGAACTCATAACAAGATCCTAACTGTTGTCTCTGTCTATATACCACCCAAGTTGAGCAATCTGGGCTTTCACTCCCTCCTTGACTGTATCAACTCCCTGGATCAGAATACAGAGGTTGTCCTGCTTGGTGATTTCAACATCAGCTGGCTGGTCTCCAGCTTGAATAGTTATAAGGATGCTCTAGCTGCTGCTAACTTCTCACAAATGGTCAAATCACCTACTAGAGTAAACTACAGAACAGGGACCTGTACACTTCTAGACTGGGTGCTAACTAATCGTCCAGAGCACATCTCCGAAGCAACAGTCCTCCCAGACTCCTTAAGTGATCATTCCCCTATCTTGTGTATCTGGACCAACAAATACACCAAACTCCCCCCCCAAAACTATTAACAGGAGAATGCTGACCCCCGGTCATCTTGAGTCACTTAAAACACTCCTTCGTGAACATGACTGGTCACCAATTGATATAGCCCCCGACATAGACACAGCACTTGAATACTTTATCACCTGTTTCAACTCAGTCTGCAATGTTCATGCTCCGTTCAAGAAGTGTAAGATCATGGGTGTCAATAACCCATGGATGACACTAGGCCTCCTTACACAAATGAAATCTCGAGACCAGCTCTGGTATCGTGCTAAGGTTACTGGCACACAGACTGATATCCAGGCCTACAAAACAGCAAGTTATGCATGTACCAGAGCAATCCGCCATGAGAAGGCTAACTATTACAGGAATGCCATAGCAGCACCTGGAATGACGGGAGTAAATTCTGGCGTAACCTTGCTGAAGTGACTGGAAAGGATCCCACAACAAAACCCACAATGTTGAAAATAGATGGTACCATCACTCTTGACCATGTACTCATTGCCAATGCATTTACCACCACTTTTGCTGACCTTAGTCATGCGCTACCCCCTAACTTTTTTGATCCCACCCCAGTCAACCCAGCTCCTGTTAGTTCAGGTTTGCCACCAGGGCACCTTCCTTTCCATTTCAAAGCAATCCCGGAAAGCCTAGCTAAAAAACACATTCTTAAAGTGCTTGGAGAGTCTAGGGTCAGTGGTGATTCACTGTATATGAAACTTCTCGGCCTCACCATTGACGAAGTCCTGCTCCCACTAACCAAAATCCTCAACCATTCCCTCATACTCTGCCCGTTCCCCCAAACATGGAAACTGGCAGTGGTGTCTCCAGTCCATAAAAGTGGTGACAAGACTCTCACAAACAACTACAGGCCTATATCCATCCTCCCTCCTCTATCCAAAGCATTGGAACGGATAGTGGCTGATCAGCTCATGGAGTACCTTGTAAAATACAGCCTGCAATGTTCCCAGCAGCATGGCTTCCGCAAAGGGCACAGCACTACCACGGCACTCCTTGAATTCACCACACATATCCATCATGCACTTGATCAGGGCCAGTTGGTCTGCGCCTCTTTTATTGACCTGACTAAGGCATTTGACACTGTCAATCACTCCATTCTCCTCAAACAATTATCCCTCCTTGGTCTTTAAAGTGAAACTACCCTCTGGTTTCAAAGCTACCTCAGTAACCGGACTCAACAGGACAGGATTGGTGAATTCCTCTCGTCATCCCTAGCAATTCACTCTGGAGTACCTCAAGGTTCTATCCTGGGTCCCTTGTTATTCAGCATATTCCTGAACAATCTCCCTGCCTCCTGCCATGACAGAATGTTACTGTGTGCAGATGATGCAGTAATCTTCACTTGCCACACCGACCCCACCTCCCTTCAGTCTCAACTACAGAAAAGTTTCACAGAAGTGGAAGGCTGGTTTTGCTCACATAAACTCATTCTTAACCACAAAAAAACTAAAACAATGTTGTTCCATGGAACCCACAACAAGTACAAGGACCATGAGCTCATAATTAACAACCGTGAAGGCGTCGCTCTTGAGCAGGTGGATATGTTTAAATGTTTAAATATCTGGTCCTGACCCTTGACTGCTCCCTCTCGTATACCAAACATATTGACAATATCGTTAAAACTGTGAACTCCCATATAGGGCTAATATACAAGCATAAACATTGCCTAATGGCTGAAGCCTTGAACCTCGCTATCCATAGCTCTGTTATCTCACTTATTGACTACAGGCTCATTATCTATGGATCCGCTACTGATACTGCACTCTGGCACATAGCTGTAGCCCTTAATAAGGCAAGTAGACTCCTTATTACAGCTGCCCGCCTTTCTCACATGTGTGACATTTACGAGCAGGCTAACTGGCTCCAGCTATCTGGCAGACTAAAGTACCAGACCTGCATCCTAGCTAAGAATACATCATTGGGCCTTATGCTCCCTGGAGTCCAATCAATATTGACCCTGCAGCGTGTCCGCCGCCTAACTAGAAGATCGGGCAGTCTAACCTTTGCAATACCTCACTGTCGGACCTCTCAAGCTCAGCATTCGTACCTTGTCAGAGCCTCCATCTGGTTCAACTTGCTACCTACAGAAATCTCCAACATTGCCACAATTGGTGCTTTTAAGTGTAAATTGCGTCAACACCTTGTGGCTAGTGCCTTCTGTGATTGCTTCTTATAAACCCCTCCAGGCATACTACCCTCAAGCATGCCTCCTCACTGCTTCAGCTCCTCCTCCTCTCCTACCCCCCATTACTGGGTATAGGATGAATCTGTCTCTTTTTCCTTTTCATCCCCCTCTATCCTCCTCCCTTGCTGTTTCCCATCTACCACATACCCAATGCAATGCCCTCCCCATTTCTCCCTCCTCCTCCCTCCCTCCCTCCTCTCTCTCATACCACCCCCTCACCACCACTCTTCTTTCTCTTTTCCCACTAACCCACTTCTAACAAAGCTTTACTGAGCTGCCTATGACTTGTACTGTATAATTAACTCGAAACACAATTCCTTGACAATGCCTTTGGCTGCTATTATTGTAACCTTACTTGTCTTTTTTTTTTTGTAAGTTCCATTGTAATGATCATATTATATTTTGTACCTTATTGTCCTTATTGCCTTGATGTGGAACCTTTGTAAAAGAGTCCTCAGCTCAAAGGTGTCATCCAAAATACAAATAAATAAAAAAAAATATATAAAATTATGTCAGTTGATGAGTTCTTAGGTTGATGAGTGCTTTGTTTTCAGGCTGAAGTTCTGCCTCATTTTTTACTAAGTGAAATGTTTCAAAATAAAAAGAAAAGATTCATTTGGACTTTGTAGATTTACCTTTATTTATAGTTTACAGTGCACTATACATTATAACAATGCCAAATGAGCAACTTTATGCACAACAGGTCTCTGCTGCCAGATTCTCTCTGTGGCAGCACAGACTGTTGCGCATAGTTGGCCATCCAATACTCTCTACTCTGTTGACACCTGCAAAATGAAATAGCACAGTACTTACAGTTTTACTTTTGGTGTTTCTTTCCTGATCATGAAAACTACCCCCTGTCCTCAACTGCTTTCCAGGGAAATTCCTGCTGCTTAATCTGCTACTGATAAAACAGACACACTGGTTTCATCTAAGGCCTTCTGTTGTATGACTGTGGAGGTGAGCATTCCACTGGTAGAATTGAGCAGAGATTTGAATTCTTGGTAAGCACTATTATTAGTTTGATACCCCATCTCATTACCTAATTGTACCTTACTAGGATTATGGTGACTGAACTCATTACCATGGCTAACCAAAAAAGCATTGAAGATGAACTAAATATGGCAAAACACGGGTCCAGGTTTGTAAATGTATCACATTTCAGATGTAGACTAGTTTAGAGTGGGATAACTATTTGGTTCATAACGTTTGCCAGAAATGACAAACAAACTATGAACTGGAGAAACAGCTCCGAGTTAAATAAAATCAAAAAGTATGAAAGAGCTGATATATTTTACTGATCACTCTATAATTGGTATTGATGAAGCAACAGAGAATCCAATGGTGGAAACTAAAAAAAGAGGTAGGAAGTCTACAGATTTAGAAGCAAGTGGCGAGGAAGAACAGACAACAGCCATAATATCACGTACAGCCAAAAGAGGAAGAAGGGCTTAAGTTTTTTCCATGGCAAACAGTAATAATGCTTTACAAACAAATAATATGTTTGAAATTCTAGACATTATGGGAATCCATGCTATGGATATGAACCAGGGACCAGGTGGCATAGCTGACTCTCAAATAAGCCATTGACATTTTTTAAATACAGAAGTTTGTCATATGAATATTGAATACATGGCAAGGCAAGGCAAATTTTATTTGCACAGCACCCAATCCTGGAGGCTCTGGGCGCTTCACATTAAAACAAGGTAAAACAAGTAGATGAGACAGGTAGAATAACATCACAATAAATACATAAATACCACAAAATTAGATCAGCAGCATACTAAAACAGCACTGGTCAGTCTACTTTTCAGATTACTTCACTCGGGAAGACCAGGGTAAAAAGATGAGCCTTGAGACCCCTTTTGAAAGCCTCGACAGATGGGGCCTCCCTAAGAGATGGAGGAAGAGCATTCCACAGGACCAGACCGGTGACACTGAAAGCCCTGTAGCCAGAATTTCTCAGCCTGGTCCTGGAAACCCAAAGGAGGCTCCAGATCAAGGAATGCAGGGAGCAGGCCACAGTGTAGGGTGTTAGGAGTTCAACCAGGTAGCCAGGGCCTAGCTCGCGTAGGGCCTTATAGGTGAGAAGATTCACCTTGAAGATAACCCTACACCTGACAGGCAACCAGTGCAAAGAATGGAGCACTGGGTTCACATGACTAGACCTTGAGAGGCCAGTCAGCAGCCAGGCAACAGTGTTCTGAACTAGTTGCAGTCATTGGAGGGTACTGCCAGAGACCCCAAAGTAAAGAGCATTACTGTAATCAAGACTGGAGGTCACAAAGGCATATACCAGGGTGGGCAGGTCATCAGATGGAACCAGGGGTTTGATCCTGGTGATATTCTTCAAGTGGTAAAAAATACTTTGGATAAAAGCTGACACATGAGCTTCGAGTGTCAGTCTGTCATCAAGGATCACACCAAGATCTCGCACTCTAGTGGAGGCCAACAACGATGCCAGACCCAGATGAAGACCCAGCATCCCAGTGCGGGTGACACTCCCATGACCTTTCTCAATCACTAGTACCTCTATCTTGTCTGGGTTCAGTTGCAACCAGCTGGAGGCCATCCAGTCATTGATCTCTGCCAAGCAGTTGTTGAGCACTTCCACGGCATCTGATGTTCCCGGGGCAAAGGACATATACATTTGGATATCATCTACATAGTAGTGAAAATCCACACTGTAGCATCTAATGAGCTCACCCAGTGGTAGCGTATATACTGCAAATAACATGGGCGACAAGATCGAGCCCTGAGGCACACCATAAGGCAGGGGCTTCAGGGTGGAGGAGAAATTCCCCATAACCACCAGTTGCTTCCTGCCTCAGAGAAAAGACTCAAACCAGTGGATAACAATGCCGGCGAGTTTGCAGTACTCTCTGAGGTGAACAAGCAGCACCATGTGATCTACAGTGTCAAAGGCTGAGGAAAGATCCAGAAGAACAAGAACTGACTATTCTCCTCTGTCTCTCACCCTAAGAAGATCATTATGCACCCTAACTAATGCCATTTCAGTACAATGCATGGCCCTAAAACCTGACTGGAGTGGCTCATAGATGTCAAAGGTCATGAGATGCTCCTCGAGCTGCTGCACCACATTTTGCTCAACAACCTTGCCCAAAATGGTAAGGTAGGAGATAGGATGGTAATTAGCCAGAATGTCAGGGTCGAGAGATGGTTTCTTTGGAAGGGGCCTCACCAGAGCTTCTTTCAAGGCATCTGGAAATACCCTCTCCATCAGAGAATACCTGACTATTCCCATGGACACCGGACCAATGGAACCAATACATTTCATCAAGAAATGTATCGGTGCTGAGTCCAGTTCACAATATGTGTGCTTCAGTCCAGAGATAACCTCAATGACCTCAGCCACATCCACTGGTTTAAACTCCTCCCAGACAGACGGAGCACCTTGATTCTCCCCTGGCTGACCACTGCAGACTACAATAGGGTGCACTGATGGGATCCCCTGACAGACAGAGGGCACCCTATCAGATAGAACTGAGCAAACCCTTCACATAGTGTGACTGAAATGCCTTTATTCGACTGTAGACAGACTGGATGTAATAGTCTATCCATAGTCCAAAAAAGCTGGGCAGGTCAGTTCTTCCCTGCAGCAATCTCCCTGGACAGGAACTCTGCCTTCTTACGAGTGATTGCCCCAAGTACTCTAAATAATGATCATGCAGGGCTAGTTTGTCCCCATTTGATTGGGTCCTCTGCCAGCAACCCTACAACTTCCAACCCTTGATCTTCATCACCTTGAGATCCCCATTAAAGCAGAGAGATCCCAAGTGAGAGGATCTGTGTCATACACGGACCGGTGCAATGGCATCAAGCGGCCCTGAAATTGCACTGCTGTAAGCAGTGACCACCTTGCCCATGCCGACCACACATGCAGTGACTACAATAGATAAATCAGCCACTGCCAGCAGTCCCTTCGGGGACATGCCCTTAAAGGGCAGTAGCTGACCATCTCAGTAGGAGAAGGACTATCTGGGGGCCCCCCGAATGAGAACTCCACAGTGTAATGATGAGACCACATGACCTGATAATCTTGAGGTTAGCTACGTCAGGCCCCAGAGAGAACACCAGGTCCTGTGTGTGACTGCAGTGATGGGTCACAGAAGTAATGACTTGTGAAAGGCCCAGTGATGACATTAACTGTAGGAGGTCTGACCCAAATTGAGAGGATTTGTCATCAACCTAGGCATTGAAGTCCCCCAGAATTAAACATCTGGGAGACTCCAACACCTCACCGATGACGAAGTCTGCCACCTCCTGCAGGAATTCTCCCCCACCTCAGGGGGGGTGGTAAATAAGGAGAATCCTGCAACCTGAACCTGGACTCCCATGTACAGCCGCACACTCAAAGGACCTGGTAGTCCGCACTGGGTGCATATTGAAATTCAAGCCAGATCTAAAACAAATAGCGACAACCCCACCCATGCATTCCTGCCTCAGGCAGTGTACCACAGAGGACCCAGCAGGGATGGCTGCCTTCAAAACAGGCCTGGAAATGTCACCTAACCAGGTATCCATAAGGCAAGCCAGACCAACTAAGGAAATCAAGTCCACCAGAATTGCGGTCTTGTTCTACATTGATCTGACATTGCATAACACCACCTGAAGGGGACTGGAAGTCACTGCAGCCTCTCTGACTACCTACCCACTTGGTCTGGTGGGAACCCTGGGGATGGAAATCAAACATGTTGGGCCTCTCTCCAAGTTCTGTCTAAACCCATGGCATCTCCTGCACCTACCACCCCAATACCTCTAACCCCCAGCTGACTCTTAGCACCCTGCTGCCGCTGATCCCTTTTGGTCCTTAAAATGCTGACCTTCTGACAGCACCTAGCTGTCATAGATGACACAGGGATGTAGACAAAGGGGTGGAGGTCATGCAGCTGGGTGGCATCATAAGTAATTTGCAGGGGTCTCGGGCCCCAACTCATCCTGAGCAACCAACGTTGTACCCAACCGAACACACAACCCAAATTAACCCACCCCTTAAACCACCAAATTACAAACCCAGTCACCACCACAATCAACCACACTTTAATAAAATAAAGCTTAGACACACCATCCAAACAACGTGACTAATACAAATTTAAACTAACTAATGACTCACTAAAACTGACACCTTTACCAAATACACCAGAATCACACACACTTCCTCAACATTAATCACACAGACCCTCAATCACCCTTGAAATAATACTAACCTCTCACACTCAGCCATACACTCACCCCCTCCCACCAAAACACCAGCCTCCCAACACAAAAATCCCCCCCCTAGAATCCACCCCAATAAAATCATAAACAAAAAGAACAGAGAAAATTTCAATGAAATGCAATATGCTGCGAGTACAAGTGCTGGTTTCTCCAGCAGGCGATTCAGTCAAAGTAGCTACGGAGAAGCAGCTGGGCATAAACCAGTTAAAAACTGAATAAAATGAGGTGGCCCAGTGGCGCTGAGGGCTGAGGCACTGAATGCCACACCTCACGCCACACCAGTGACCTGGGTTCAGGAATGAGCTTGGGTCATTGGGGGTCATCGGGGGAGAGGGAGAGAACTGTGAGCGGCTGCCAGCTGGCAAGTTCTCCACTTCAGGAGGGAAAGATGGGCCTCTCAGTGCATGGCTGCCCTCCAGTGGAGGCTGGGTGGCAGTGCCGCTTCCGAGAGCCTGGGCACAAGGCCAGGGGAAAGTGGAAGGAGCTGTTGACTGGAACTGCAGTGCTCATGTGGGCCTCCACCCACATGCAGTCACTGCTTCTGGGGCTCCGGGGCTAGGAAGGGAGAAAACCAGAGGAAAAGCAGTGGTCTGCACTAAATGAAGCCTCTGGGACAGCTCAGGAGTTCTGCCGGGACATGCATAGTGCAGGCAAGCTCCCGAATGACCCTGAGTCTGGTAGGATGGCCAAGAATTGCAGAGACCTGCCAAGGAGGGTAAATAGAAGTAAAAAATTAAAAAAACAAATAAAACACCAGCAAGGAGTCCACGTCATGGTAAAAGAGCTAGTACTAATCAGTACCAGAGTCTCACGATGGAATGAAAAGCACTCTCACTGCCAGTTCACAACAAAGATATTAGTGATTGCTGGTGCCAAAGTACAGTTTATGAAGTGCTAGCTCAGTCAATATCTGGTTTCTAACTCCTCTCATGAGTGAGAACCAAGGTAGAAGTTTGGTAAACAGCTCTTACCCACCCCCATGATCAGAGGACACTGCTGTCACCGGGCTTGAAGGTGGAACAGATCTGCCGAGTCAGGTGGGCAACGGATCAATGCACCAATCCAGGCCAAGGGGCTGTAGGAAGAACTCCTTTCCAACAAAAATGGTCTTAAGGTTCCAGGAAGAACTACAAATGCCTGCAGAAAAGTTCAGATCACAGGAGGGCCACTCCTCTCTGATCTGACAACAGACTACTTGAGTCCAGGACTAGATGAGACAGCAGCGGACAAATGGGGTCATCCTGAGATGCAGCTAAGCTCTCACCTTCACACCGCATTGGTTACCCCTGCTGCCCCCACTGTCCCTCCAGCCAGCTCCATCACTCCTCATCACTTCTCCTCAGATGGAAACAGCAGACAGCCAACACCTTTGTCTTCATGGAACAACTGCAGAATCCTTCAGGTCACAACTACCCTCACTTTACCTCTGATGCACCTTCCAAGTCTGAACAGTCCTCTCAGCAGAACCGACGTCATCAATGAGTTAGAGAAAACCTGAAATTGCACTTCAGAAATAATAAGAGGTTGACAACAACAGAGCACTCCCAGTACAAACTAAAAATAAATTACTAAACTCCTGATTTGCCTCACAGATTCATCCCTGCCTAACACTGTGTCCCTATACTTAACTCACTAAAAAACAAAAATTTAAATTCAGTTCAATTCTCCTAATAATAATCATCAAAATAAGATTCTAAAAGCTTCAAAGGGGGTTTGGAAGCATAAACAGGACCTCTAGCAGAGCTGCTACTGACTGCAGCCCAGCACGGCCACCATCTTGCCCCTAACTCTGATAGCAACCCAGGCAGGTGGTAACCATAGGTGACTCAATCATTTAGTATTGTGACACAGAAATATGTAAAATGAACACAGGGACAGTTATGGCTTTCAGCTTTGGAGGGGCAAAATAAGTTACATCACCCCATGTATTCCTGACATTACCAAAGATTCTGGAAATAGTCCTCTTGTCATTGTCCATGTCAAGACAAATTATATGAGTCAAAAACCTGCTGCTAAAATTAAATAAGATTCCAACAATGTATTTGAGAAATTCAAACACATTGGAAGAGAGAAGGGACCGAGGGGACATGATAGAGGTCTTTAGGTACATGAAGAGGATAAATAGGGGAGGAACAGTCGGGGTGCTTCGAAGGAAGGAGGAAGGGGCCACTAGAGGGCATGGGTGGAAGCTGGAGGGGGGAAGATTCAGGGGAGAAAGGAGGAGGTGCTACTTCACTGAGAGGGTGGTGGAGCCATGGAATGCACTGCCTAGGGGGCTAGTGGAGGCAGAGACAGTGGAGGGGTTCAAGAGGGGGTGGAACAGGTACAGGGGAAGGGTTCTGGAAGCAAAATCCAATGCAGCAAGAATATCCGGAACTGGGAAGGGAGAAGCCAGAGAAGGCGAGAGGGACAGCAAGGTCAGCACCCAGGCTGGGGACTGACCAAACGAGCAGACACGAAAGACCATTAGGCCTATTCTGCCGGCATTTTAGTATGTTAGTATGTTAGTAAACAAAGAAAATGTAAGATTAGTATTTCAGAAATCCTACCAGTTCCCAGAGCTGCTAAATACCACCAAAATGAAATACAGAAACTAAATGGGTGGCTACAATTAGTCTGTATGAAAGAAAATATGGGATTCACATGTCCATGAGATAATTTGGGGAGCAAAAGAGAGCTATACACTAAAGATGAGCTTCATTTAAGATTCAGAGGAGCTAGATATTTGGGGAGTAAGATTAAAAATCATGCACAGTTGGCTTTAAACTAACTCATGAGGTGACGGAGGAGGCATTAAGGATGGATAAAACAGGATCACAAATCTCAGAAACTAAGAACAAAAGCAAACAAAAGAAATATGTTGTCATTTGATGTGTACTGATCAATACAAAAAGCATTAAGAATAAATGGGATAATCCTGAAGCACTTGCATATGGTAAAAAGCCCCATTTAGTCACCATTACTGAAACTTGGTGGAAAGAACACAATACTTGGAACACTAATATAGAGGGTACAATGGTTATCAGAGAGATAGAAACAAAAAAATGGAGGAGGAATATATTTATACTGCAAGATATCCTAACATATGACATATGATGGAAAATTAAAAATAACAAAAACACAAACAAACAAACAAAAAAACCCCCAGCTTTCTACTGTTGAATGTATTTGGATAACAATGGTGCCAAATCATAATAGGTAGGCTGTTTTATAGACTACCCAACTCCACAGAAGCAATAAAGCAATCAATCATAGAAGAAATAAAAAAAAAGCCAGTGACTTGGGTGAGGTTTTAATACTAAGAGATTTTAACTACCCGATGTGATATGGAAGATACAAAAGGATCAAATGAACAATAGTTTTGTGAAATAATCTTAGAGGAAACTTAACCGCAATATGTCAGTCAAGCCACATGGGGTCCAAATATTTTAGTCTTAATAATTTCATCCCAGGGGGTGCAAATCACAAACAGCACAATTCAAGACCCTATAGATGGAAGTAATCATAATAGTATTTATTTCATTTCATTACTGCTAGTCTACAATATATGAGAAGAAATGGGAACACTGTGTTTTATGATTATAATAAAGCAAATTGGGATAAAATAAATCAGGAACAGGGGGATTGGGATTACAAGACTGCACTGGTGAAACTAGATGCTTGCTCAGCATGGAATGTCCTCCAAAATAAAATAATTGACTTAAGGAGGAAACATGTACCATACAAAAAGAAATACAATAAAAAGGAGAAATAATCACTATGGCTAAATAAAAAGGTTGTTAAAGCCATACATCAGAAAGAAAGAAAGTAAACACAAAGGCCCAGATACTCAAAAGAGTTGAGCCATGTGCAATAGGGTTGCACCTGCGCAAGTCCGAAATGCGCCATTCTGTGATATTCAGCAGAAGGCAGTTGCACCCCCCAAATCATGCTGAGCAACAACGCAATGATAGTGAAGGCATGCACAACCGAAGGGGAAGGAACCATGCATAAACTGCACAGCCCGATATTTAGCCGGGCTGTGCAGAGTTATGCAGGTGCAACCCTTACCTGCTCCTGCACAACTTTACGCCAAAAAAAAAAGGATCAAGTCGAGGGCCACCCACAGGTGAGCTGCCGCATTGTAGGGCGCAACACAACAGCTACCACCTGTCGTTGGCCCTCCACTTGTTCCCGGTGCCCTCCATGCCCCGATTGCGGGCATAATTTTACCTTCCCCCCAACCCCGAATAGCCCGATCGTGGGCATACTGTTACCTTCCCCCACCCTCGAATAGCCCGATCGTGGGCATATGTTACCGTCCCCACCCCCAAATAGCCTGATTGGTGACATACTGTTACCTTCCCCACCCCCCAAATAGCCCAATAGCGGGCATAATAGAAAGGGTCCCCGAGTAGCCTGATCGCGGGCATAATAGAAAGGTCCCCTCTGAGTAGCCCGATCTTGGGCGGCATCCACACCCCCACGCCCAGACTCCCGGTGATCTAGTGGCCCCCACCCTCCCGCTTATGGAACCCCACCACCTCTCCCCACCGCCAGATGGCAGGGGCAGCACCTCACGACCTGCTGTTTCGCTAACCCTGTCGACGACTGACAGTTTTATGGTTGTGATTGTTCAGAGCATGAGCTAATCGGGCGCAGTCGCATATCACATAGTAGTTCAGATATGTGAATGAATTCATTCATTCACATATCTGGACTGCCTACGAGTGGTGGCTGCACGCCCATTGGCTCATGCCTGAACCACGGGCGGCAGCCCTACTGAGCTGTCAGTCGGCGGGCGGCGGGCAGCAGGCGGTGGGTGCTGCCACCCACCGCTGATGGGGAGCGGGTGGTGGGCTCCATGGGTGGAGGGGCCACCTAGATCACCAGGGAGTCTGGATGTGGTGTGTGGATGCCGCCTGCATCAGGCTACTCGGGGGCCTTTCTATTATGCCCGCGATCGGACTATTCGGGGGCACCTTCCTATTGCGCCCACGATCGGGCTATTCGGGGATGGGGACTTTAACAGTATGCCCGCGATCGGGCTACAGGGGGGGTTTACATTATGCCCCATCGGGCTGCTGGGGGGGGACGGAATACTGTTCTGCCCATGATCGGGCTGCAGGGGGCATTGGTCCCTGATGGCTGCTGCCTGGCAGGGGGCGCCAGGCGCAAGTCATCGGGGATCGGTGCACCCGCATGCTAATGGCATGCAAATGGCATGCAAATGGGGCTGTAATTAGATGCAAATGGCCCCCCATGTGCATTGCTTATATTATGGCCCCATTTGCATGTCACCTTTTGAATATCACAGGTGCTGCGAATGCCGCAATGGAACTTGCGCCATCGCATCTGAATGCTCCACTCTAACCACTTGCGGTGGCACAGTTCCACTGTGCCATGCACAGTGGCTGTGGCCAGAGGGTGATATTCAAAGAAGTTGCTCAATAGTGCAACTCCATTGAATATCGCCCTGACCACACCCCTGCGCAAACTTTTTGAGCAGCGCAAGGGCTTGCACCACAGAGTGGCGCAGTTTGAATATCTGGGCCAAAATCTTTAAAAATGCACAGACTGAAGTGGGTAAAACAGAATACAAGGCAGCAGTGAAAATATGCAAAAAGTGGATAGCACTAGAAAAAGAAAACTAAAGAAGAAACTGATAGAGGGGAAAGAAAGAGTTCTTTAGATATATAAACTCACAAAAGTCAAGTGAGAACTAAATTGGTCCTTTACTCATGAATAATGAAACAATAATAGACAAGTCTAGATTAGCCAAGATAGTTAATGATTATTTTGCATCTTTATATGTGGAGAAGGGAAACATATCTCACCAGATTATGAAGCACAAAGATATTCCAGAGGTACAATGTAAAATGTCTTTTATGGAAGCTGAAGTAATTGACAAAATTAAAAACATAGCCAAAAAATAAGATGTGGGGCCAGACTAAATCCCAGCCATACTACTGAAAATGTGTAATAAGAAAACAACAAAATCCCTACATATAATTTTTAATAAAACAATGATCTCAGGATATACTGTACCTCATGACTGCCAACATGCAAATACTGTCCCAATATACAAAAAGAGTAATAAGGGAGAAGTAGCTAAGTATATATCTGTTAGTCTAACGTCAATCTGCAGTAAAGTGATGGAGTCTTTAGTGAAAGATAAAATTGAATAATTCATGGAAGATAAAGGTTTTACAGACAGTATGCAACATAACTTCATAAGGGACACATCCTGCATTACCAATTTGTTAATATTCTGTGATAATATTAGTAAACATATGGATAAGAGAGCACCAATTGATGTTATTTTGTTGAACTTCAGTAAAGTGTTCAGCATTGCACACATGATAATATTGTGCACAAACCTCTTTCACTTGGTATTGATGTGGGGTTAATAAACTGGGTTAAACCATAGTTATCAGGTAGAACTCAGTCTGTATGTATAAATAGATTTTGTATCTCAATATTGTGATTTTACAAGTGGGGTCCAACAGGGGTCTGTCTTTGGGCCTGTTCCAAATTCAAATTCATGCATCATATATAAATAAGGGTATGGATAGCTGGTGTGGTAACACTTTAAATTTCCTTAGCTGCACTCTAGTTACAGTGTAACTACACTGCAACTGCATTTCAATTGCAATGTAGTTACATGCAACAGTGCAATTACCCCCTCACATGTAAGTAATGATTACCTACCCCACAGTTACATTGGAATGGACTATTAAAATAATTGTGACCCCTGCTGTATCCATTATACTGATGACACAAAACTGGGAAATATTGCAAGGCCAAAACAAAGAAAAATATTGCAAAAAGATTTGGATAGATTTTTAAGCTGGGCAAGCATGTGGAAGCACACAGTTTTTTAAAAACTGTATTTTTGTTTCACAGTTCAAATAATGCAGGATTATGTTACAATATAATAATCATCTATAGTAGTTCCTGCTTATAATTGGGTTCCAGCATATGAAAAATAATTCACCAAATAATAATAATGCCATAAATACTACAGTGGATTAACTTAAAATTAAAAACTGAAAAAAAAATTAAAAATTCAGTTCTCCACAATCTGAGATTCATAGAATGACTTCTTGTATGGAATCACTGGGGGAGTTATATAGAACCTATTACATAATTTCTTATTTCAGTAGTTACAGTACAAAATCAGTGTGCTTCATCATCATATAGATTATTCATCCTATCCATTGATCATTAAATAAGTCAATTTGATATATCATTTTATAAGCTAATCATTCCAATTAGTAAACCTTAATCAACAGAGCCCTCCATTGTTCTATGTCCAGAGGGCTAGGCAATAACCAACGTGTGGTAATTGCCTTTTTGGCCATAGTAAAAAGTATATTGAAAAGATAGACCTGATATTTAGTCAAAAGCTGAGGTGGATAGTCTAACAATAAAACAATATTTGGTGTTAACTGAAGAAAAGCAGGCACAAGAGCATGTATCTATTTATCTGTGACTGACCAAAAGTGGATCAGTTGCAGATATGTCCAACATATATGCTTATGATTAGAAGACTGGGTACCACAGACCCTCCAGCAATTAAACGTTAAGGACCCACCAAATTTAGCCACAATGTCTGAAGTATAGAAATACCACATCATAGTTTTCCAAGCAAATTCCTTCTAACTAGATGAGGAAGACGCTCAGTGCTGCTGTTGATATAGTTTATTCCACTGCACTGGTGACAACCCAGTATTTAAATCCTGCTCCCATTTGCCTTCTAGGGATGAAAGTGTTAAAGTCAGAGGACTATTGAGAGCTTTGTAAGCCAGTGAGATGAAATGAGAGTGGAGCACTTGAGTATGTGTTGTTTCAAAGAGTGCAATGAGTGGGTGTAATTCCTTATATACTGACAGGGGATGTAGATGTTCTGTTAAAAAAGTGTCTAGTCTATAAGCAGAGGAAGTGATCCACAGCTATTAAGTTGAATTGTTGTTGTAAAACTATGAATGGGTAGATTTCACCGTTATCTAAGAAGTGGTAGTAGAAATTGAGACCTTGTCTTTTCCATTGCATAAAGTAGTGCTCCAACTGGTTAGCTTGAAATGCTGTGTCATGTCCTATGGCACCCATTGGAGCCAGTGGTTTAATAAGATGTGTAGTGATCTGTATATCATGCCATATGGATAGAATATTTTTTATCATTTTCCATTAACTGATCCAGCTGCATAGGAGGATTGGAGAATAAGGTTTTATTTATGTCAAAATTAAAATCATCTATCACCAACATTTTTCAGTGGATGTGACAGGTTGGATCTATCTATATGGCTATATGGCAGATTTGTGCTGCTAAAAAGTAATATTTTTAAAATCGGCAGAGCCAAACAACCTTGTTGTTTTGGAAATTGCAATTTATGGTAAGCTATCCTGGGGTGTTTACCTCCCCATAGGAATCATGAGATGCATTTATCCCATTCCTAAGATGCCAACTGTGGGGGAAGACAGCAGAAGGGTCTGGAAATGATATAACAGTCTGGGAAGAATGTTCATACAGACTACCTCAACTTTATTGTATCATGTTAATGGCAGAACTGTCCACCTAACAGGGAACTAAGAGGGAACTGGATAAAGGTCATGCAGTGGATATGCAGTATTTAGACATCAGCAAGGCCTTTGCTTCAGTGCCTCATGGGAGGCTGGGGGGTATGTTACAATATGTGGGGGCAAGGACAAAGATGGTAAACTGGATTGTGAACTGTCTGAAGGGGAGGCAGCAACAGGTGGTGGGGCACTCTCTTCCCCAAGGGCAGTGACAAGCGAGGTGCTGCAGGGCTCAGTCCTGGGTCCGGTGTTGTTTGGGTTATTCATATTGGATATCTCATGTGAGGTTAGGAGCAAGATCAGTCTGTTCATAGATGATACCAAGATAGGGGTGGTGGTGGCAACATAGAGGAGTGGCAGGGGCTACAGGAGGACCTGCTCAAAGTGGAGGAGTGGTCAGAAAAGTAGCAATTGAGCTTCAATGTGAACAAGTGCAAGGGTATGCACTTCGGAGCAAGGAACCCATGGAGGAACTACCAGTTGGGAGGGGTTCAGATAGAGGTCACAGAGGAGGAGGAGGAGAAGGACCTAGGGATGATCATAATGGGTAACATGAATAACTCAGCTTAGTGTCTCAGCTCGGTGCAGGAAGGTGGCAGCTAGGGTCAACAAGATACTGGAGTGTATTGCAAGAGGAATCTCATCCAGAAATAAGGATGTGATCCTGCCGATGTACAGGTTACTAGTCAGGCCATATTTGGAGTACTGCGTGCAGTTCTGGCATCCCTTTCTGAAGAAGGATATCAGATTGCTGGAGGTGGTACAGCATAGGGCAGCTAAGATGATCCAGGAGCTGGTGGGCAAAACCTATAAGGACAGGCTGACCGAGTTGAGTATGTACACCCTGGAGGAAAGGAGGGATCAGGGGAATATGATTGAGACCTTCAAATATTTGAAGAGGATTAACAAAATGGACACAGAAGGGATATTTAAGCTGAGGAGAGGAAGGGACACCAGAGGGCATGGTCTCAGGTTGGAGGGTGGAAGATATTGGAAAGAGAGGAGGCATTTTTTCACAGAGATGGTGGTGGAGAAATGGCACACTATCCAATGCGATGGTATCCTGTAGCACAGTGGGAAGTTTTAAAAGGGCATGGGACAGGGTAAGGGGGTTAAGGTAAAGGGCGAGAGGAGGGTGGGGCAGCTGCAATATAAGGGTGCTAGCTGCGCATTCAAGCAGACTAACTTGATAGACCGTAAGGCCTGTTTCTGCAGGCAGATTCATATGTTCGTATGTACTTGTCCAGATCTGACTATATTGTTTGTATTAATGGAGGGTAATTAAGTTGGTAGACTTGAATAAGGTCCTGTGAAATACTAACTCCTAAATATTTTATGAAGGTCTGGTCCCACTTAAAGTTGTATTTTGATCTTATGAATGGAGGCGTGTCATGCAAAATGTGAAGGGCTGCTGTCTTGTCAAGGTTTAATTTATATCCTGAGATTCTACTATTGTAGGTTTACAGGGCCCACAAAGAGGACAAAGATGTAGTAGGCTGCGTTAGATATATTACTAGGTCATCAGCATAAAATGCCAGTTTGTGCTCCACGTTAAAGGAAAGCAGCACCAAGCAGTGGGGGCAATCACCAGGGCTGAAAAAATTCCCGTTTAGAACAACCTTAATGGTTAAAACTAAATTCAGCTAACCTTTCACCAGATATTTAGCTTTTTAATCTTGCTCCTTGAGGCACCATATCAAAAGTGCTGCTGCACCAGAAGATGGAGTGTGCCCCTGGCATCCTGTCCTGTGCCAGAAGGCTCGTTAAAATGACGAGTGAGCTGCATCTACCGGGTGAAAAGAAACATTGTGGCATGTAGAAATAACTTCTCTACATCCAATTCCTAGTGAACGGAGTTGTAATGTCTTTAAATCATTATGAAAGTTGCAGCTCCGAGTTCAGTCATCTGCAGTACCACGGTGCTACTGCGCATGACCGAACTCAGAGCTGCAACGTTCATAATGATTTAAAGTACATTACATGGCTCTGTTTTCACCAGGAATTGGATGTAGAGGTTAAGTTAACATACCTCTACATGCCACAATGTTTCTTTTTCACCTAGGTAGATGCACCTCACTCGTCATTTTAACGAGCTTTCCAGCACAGGACAGGCTGCCAGAGGCACACTCCGTCTTCCGGTGTGGTGGCACTTTTGACATGGCACCTCAAGGAGCAAAATTAAAAAGCTAAATATCTGGAGAAAGGTTAGCCAAATTTAGTTTAAACCATTAAGGTTGTTTTAATGGGGCATTTTGCAGCCCTGGTGATTGCCCCCACTGTTTTGTGCTGCTTTCCTTTAAAATGGGTAATACCTTTAATTTCCTCATGTTGCCTTATGGCTTGTACCAGAGGTTCCACTGATAATTCAAATAATAAGGACAACATAGAGCAACCCTGATGAGTGCCCTGATATAATTCAAATCTGAAAGAAAGGGACCCGTTAGAATGTACCTGAGCCTGTGGAGAATGATAGAGGTTGGTAATTATTGCAATAAATTGACAGCGGAGACCAAAATGATGTAGTGTAAATGTCAAATATTTCCATGACACCCTATCAAATGTTTTTTTCCACATCTAGGCTCAGCAGCAGAGTTTGTTGCTGGGACCTAGATACATACTGTAGCAGATTTAGGGTCCTGTATATATTATCTAAGGTCTGTCTTTTGGTAATAAAGCCAGTTTGATCTTTATTAACAGAGGTAAAAACTGCTTAGACATTTTGCTAAAATAGAGGTATATAACTTATAATCCAAGTTCAGTATTGAAATCAGTAGGATTCTGGATAAATAGTTAGTTTTTTAGGTTTAAGTAGGGCTGATATTATTGCAAATTGCCAAGGGGATGGGGATCTTTTCATTGTACCGTTGAGTAAAACATTCAGTAGTGATGGTAGAAACTCCATCTTAAAAGTTTTATAAAACTCTACCGGATATCCAACTGGTCCAGAACATTTGCCTGTTTTAGAATGGAAAAGAACATTAATTAATTCCCTATGGGAGACTGGGGCTAGTAGCTGCAAATTTGTGCCTTCCATTAACTGAGGGAGTTTCAAGGTTTGAAATAAGTCTTCATATGATCTTTGTTCCTGTTCTGATTCTTGCTGATAAAATGCAGCATAATAATCTTGAAATATTTGCAAAATGTAGTAAGTGGTGAATACTTCTTGTTGAGTATGCGAATCTCTTAGTTTAATCATAGTTGCACCCATTTTGCATTACTGAAGCTAGAAAGCTAACAACTTTGTGGCACTGGGGCCACTATCATAATATTTTTGCTTTAAATATTGTAAGGCTATTTCTGTTTTAGTATTTAATATATCTTGTATTTTTGGGAGATTTTCTTAATCAATGGGAGCATGGTGGAGTCTCCCTATTTGTGCGTTAGTTGGTAAAATTGTAAAAGTTTCCTTATATGAGAAGCAGAATACTGCTTTGAGTGTGTCTGCAATATATGAAAGGTTTCATCTGGGGAGATATTCTATTGTAGTATAGTGGGAAATGTTTCTTTTAAGAGGCCCACAAACTGAGGGTAATTTAGCACTGCTAAATTGAATCTCCAATTATTTGTTTTTTGGTCTTGCTGTATTTAAAATTAATGTTAAAAGGGTATGATCTGAAAGGAGGACTGAACCAATCTGGCAGTCTTGTACTATGGAGGGATATTCCATGGCTATGAAAAAATAATCTAGTCTTGAATACATTTTATGGGCATGGGAGCAAAACATATAGTTTTTTTTTGCTGAGGATATAAATGATGCCAAACATCAGTGAACTCAATTCAAGAAGTAGATTTTTGTAATATTTTTGAGCTGAGGGCATTTTGGAAGTTTGAATAGAAGTTATGTCCATTTGCAGAGCTACAGCCATATTAATGTTTCCCCCTAATAACAATATTCCCTTTTGATATTTCAAAATGTGATTAAAAAGTAGTCATAGAGAGGAGGAATCCACCCCAGGGGAAGGTAAAGATTTACTAGGATGTTGTCTGTACCTAGCAACTTGCCCAGCACTATCACCATGCCACCTGCAGGATCCGAGTAGGAAGATTCAGGTTCAGAAGGAAAGTTCTTTGGTATTAGAGTTGCAACCCCACTCCTTCTACCCAATTTATATGAGGCATAATATACATTTTTAAAACCAAATTTAAGTAACTTCTCAATCTCGGATGAAGAAAGATGCATTTCTTGCAGCATTATCCTAGTGTTGATGGTACCTAAGCTCAACCAATGTATAATGAATGACAAAACTGTCCTGTGCTTCAGGTCACAGAGTGGGAACACTTTATAATCAATAAGCAACATGTTTTCATACAGACAAAAAAATAATGTAATATTTTCCTGGATTCTTTTAGTTCAGTAGAACTGTGCAAAAAAGATCATAACTGAAACAGAAATTATAAGAAGATAAGAAAATAAATTTTCACAGCACATGGGAGTACAGAATTGTCCAAAAAATGTCTTAATGTTTGTCACATATGAATCAAACTGATTGTTATTGATCGATTGATTGATTGACTGGCATATATATTTAAAAGGTTTTACTAGGAAAAACATACAGAGCTTGTAACAACGCATTTCCTCCAGATACATCCTGGGGAAATGGGGTGCAGGAAAGTAGACAATAAAATAAGATGCAATACACAATTGAACATTGTTCTACTTTTTTTAGCAATAGATGCAATGCAAACTTTTTTTGTTACCCATTTCTGCAACTGGGTGCCACTTGACTGGAGTACTGGGAGATTAAGTGACTTGCCTAATGTCATACAATGAATATTTGTTGGGGTTCGAACTTGTGCTGTCCTTGTTCCTAACAAGCTGCTGTCCTAACTACTAAATCATACTGCCTTCCAAATGATCTCACACCAAATGTTAGCACACAAGTTAGTAGATGGGGCCATGTATCAATGGGTGCAGGGCCAATGTGAAAGGCATATACCCAACCTGCATAGCTCTACAACTACAAACAGGTGTGCAGTGGTGGGCATTCACTTTTGCTGACCACCACAGGAATCTGTCCATGGCCCCACTCCCTCAACCCACTGGTGCATGGGGAGGATCAGAGGATACAGGTGGGCATCTAATTTGATTCCTGTCCCAATCCTGCTACTGGATCCCCTGTCATGGGTCCTGTAAGTGGAAGCCATAGGGTGAGAGCAAGAATGGCAGCCCCCAGCCCTTAACTCCTGACCTGAGGGCTAGGGCTGCATTATGGCTGTACTGTTTTCCACACCATAGCTGGTGGGCATACAGTGTAGGGGGTGTATAATGGATATGGCAGGATGCCTGCTACCATATCCTATGCCCATCTCACCTGCCAGTCTGCACCTTGGTGAACGGCACAGAGTGTGAGCACATCCACTGACACTTCCTTGGACCATCTGCATGTGTAGTCATATGACTGGCCTGGGAATCAAGGGCAGAAAGGCCACATGCTCTTTCATGAATGCCACAGGTGGTCCACAAGACCCCCAGTGTGTAGTATTCCAATTTAGGATTGCCTACACACCGCTAATCTGTGGTGTATAGGCAATTGTAATTTTCATGCAAAGACCCCATTATTCTGTGTGATAGCTTATCAGCCTAAAACTAATTTTTAGAAATGTGAGAGAGAAAGAGCTTTGTCTCTTTCAAACTTGCACAACATATATAATGGTTTATATAAAATATGAATAGTGTAAAAATACCAACAGTGAAAACTTAAGGGATGGTGTGGGGCTTAATTTTTCAAAATGGTTGCAACTTAGTTACAGTACTGCCCCTGAAATTTTGAACATAAATTATACTATAAAAGCCAAAAGTAGCAGTCCTGCTTAAATTGAACAAACTTGCATTTTTTGTTTGAAAGATTTCTTTTTAAAATTACTGTTTCTTAATGATTATTATGCAATATTAATTAAATCGAAACACTTGTTTCCCAGGTTTGATATCTCGATGGAAGAGTTCAGACCTGCGTACTGTTTGCTGTTCTCTCACAAAATAATTTATATAGCCACACATGTAGATTTAAAGTATTACATTGCCTTCAATAGTGCATTATTTAATAATTAATTAGATGTTTAAAATCATATTAACCAAGAAGATATGCAGCATCTAAACAGAGGCTCCATATCCAACAGCACCATACTGATGCTGAACTTTGACAACTGATACTGATACACTATAGACTACCTTGATAAATTAATTATTTATATCACTAATTTGTTGGCCTTTCTGGTGCCCTCTGGATAACAGCTAATACATTTTATGATACCCAATATGAATGAAAGTTTATTCGTGACTTGAATCAATTCTTAAAGGGCTCAATGCAGATATCTGGGCAAATGCATATCATTGTCTTAAATGGATCCAGTGCTGCATTTCTGCAGAAAAATGTTGCAGGACCAGATATAAACATTTGTTGTGCAGCCTACTTGCTACTGCACATATTAAAACTGTTCTGGGAGGTGTGTGTGTGTGTGTGTGTGTGTGTTGGGTGGGGAGACACCTGAAAAGGCTTGTTTTTATTCTAGTGCTGCCCTTGCATATGCAATCATTGCTCTGCTCCCAAGAAGTACTTGGTACTTTGCAGAAGCAACCAACTGGTATGTACAATTGTTTCTTTTTTATCTGGCTTACAAAGTATAAATATTTAGGTTAAGATTTCAATTAGAATCTTTGCTAGCCATCTCTGTTTGAAGAAAACCAGCTCTCAAGTTTATATAAAAATAGGATTGGCTGAACACCTAAATGGACTGAGCAAATGCATAACCATAGGCAAAAAGTTCAGTTCAAAAGATACTAGAAGGCAGCAAATTAAATTTTGTAACATTTTAATTGAGAATATGAATAGAGGGAGATTCTATTGTCAATCCAGATAGCTGTACAGCCATATAGAAGTGCCCCTCCAGTATACTGCCTCTCCACAGCACTGTCTCCCACCATACCACAGTACTAACTCCCCACCATGATCAGATGGGTTACTGCAATACAAAGGTATATAAAGAAATTTTTATTTCCATACACCTGGGTATAGGATAAAAATGGAGTTTTGCTGCTCGTACGTGCTACTTTACTCATTTCACAGTTGTTCAATTGAACCTCTATGTTAGGAAAATAAATTAAGTAGAAATTAACTTCTTTGAATTACACTGTGAGATTTGCTTTCAAGACAAGTGTTCCAAGCTGTAAACTCTCTTTTTACCAAACAGAAGTAAAGAAGCTATTTAGCCAACATTCACTGACTCTTTCATTTACCGTTTCCAGGAATTGCACTTGTACAGTATGCCGGTTTGCTTGCATGTACAGATTTTCAATGTCCTAACCATGTGCATACAAGCGGAATTGACTGTAATTGCTGGGGCTGAAAAATAAGTAAAGTGGTGTGTGTGTGTGTGGACAGTTAAACTCCATTTATGTTGTACCCTGGTATAATCAGAATCAGAATTCTATTGGATAGCAAGCTGAGAGAAACTCTCTGTTTCAATTACATCCAAGTACACATAACATTACATATAACAAGGGATACAAGTATCAATGGACAGTACAAAAACGGCAATACAATCACATTATTATAACATGTTATATAAGTTAGTTAAAAAGCTGAATATCAACCATAACATGTTCATGGTCTGGGAAGAAAATTTGTTATAAGCAATCTAAAACGTGATATAGAAATTATTACACCCAGATACAATTTACTTATCAATTCATTGCAGGTCTTAGACACTGAAGCAGATAAAGTATATTGTCCTACTTTTAAATGCACTAATAATAGCATCAACATGTGTTGGCAGTGAGGGACAGTGCTGTGGTGAGGACAAGGACGTGTGTGTGTGTGTGTGTGTGTGTGTGTAGTGGGGTAGTGTTGTAAGACTTGATCAACTGTCTATATAGCAGAAATAGTCCTTTATCCAGTCCTAATATTCACTAACACTTTACAAAGTTCAATTTGGTGCCTTTCAGTACCTATGATGTTTCATACATTGATACTTTTATTTATTTTTTCTTTCTTTCTCTTGTGGGCATGAGGGTTTTCCATCACTTGTTTCAGCCCCCTCTCACATAATTGAAACAGCCACCCACCTTTTTCTTTTTCCTACTTGCCCAAATGTCTACCCTCCCCTTTTCAGGTAGCACCCAGGCTTTGTATACAGTACTCCCCAGTACAAAAGGGCTCCATAATGGCTTTGGGATATTCAAAAATAATACAAATGTATTTTTAAATGTCAGGATTTGTAACTTTCATATTTACAGTATTGAAATTCATACCTCCAAAATTTTTATATTTAACTGTGTCTAAACACACACTCAGTTGAAAAACTGTATATTGTATTGGTTTCTTCTTATGGACGACATTCTATTCAGTTCTCCTCACAGAACCATTAATTTAGAGTTTTTATATGTCACGGTTTGCGTACAGAATGATACGCATGGGCTGTGACCTTTCACAACAGTTCTCAGAGTTTTGCACAAACTGTGACAAAGCCAACACTCCAAATTACTGGTTCCATGAAAAGAACTCTGCAGAATGTTGCCCATAAAAATAAAACAACATAGCAATAGTAGTAAGGGGTTGGAGTTGTATGAGGTCATCAGCTCCTCTAGGTGAGGACCTTATCACCACCCAGTTTGCTTATAAAAGAGTATGAGCTGACAACTGTTGGCATTATTGCTATTTTACTGAAATACTGTTATTTGTTTTGTTCTTTCACCTCAAAATTAAACTTTAATTCCATTTTTTTCTTTGGGCTGTAAGCTACTGACAGAACATATAGAAGGTGAACATTGAGTTAGTTGAGCATTAGCCTATCTGGAGTCCCTCACTTTTATACCTAGAGTGTATTTCCCCTCATTAGCATGCCCAGAGTGCCATTTGCACCATTTACACATCTACAGTGTCCTCATAGTGAGATAATTTATTTATTTCAGACGTTTTACCAGGAAAGACATAGAGATTTGGTAACAGCTTGTTTCCACAAGCATGCTGGGGTGAGGGGAGAATCTGAACAGATCCATTAGGTACAATAAGTACAAAAATTCAGAAATACAAAAAATATAACTAATAGGTAAATAAGCATAACAAATTTAACAGTTGTGCAAAGGCAATGATTCTGTGAAAGTAAATATACTACAATGCAATAAAGTACTGAAGGAGAGAAATTTGCAGTGTGCAAAAGGCAATACAGAAATACAGGGTGGGAGTAACAATAGTAACTAGGGAAGGTGTAGTGGGAGCTGCAATAGTATAACTGCAGGGTGAAGATGTAGCAGGGATTGGAGGGTGGCAGAAAACAGCCTGGGGCTCAGTTTCAGAGGCAACTGCAGGAGTCAGTAGTGAAGTCATGGAGGACAGATCTGAGTGACTAGAGGAAAGGAGCAAAGTGAATGGTAAGGGGGGAAAGTCCCAAAAATGCAAACTGGAAAATCAGCTGGCTACAACCAAATCTGTTAGCTAGAAATTATTTTGAAATGTTAACTCTATTAGGAAAGAAAATGATCTTGTTGGTCTGCTTCTGGTCGTAGAGGAAATGTAAGTGCTGAAAAGAAGGCTGAAGCACTAAATTATTAAATAAATGCTTCTTCAGTGTCTTTGTCTCTGGAAAATAAATAGTCTGTTAATATTTTTGACACCCACACCAGAGAAACTGACTTCAATCAAATTAATATTACTAGGGGCCAAGTCTATCCCAAACTCAAATCCAACACATCTGCTTGGCCAAATAGTGTTTCATAAGTTTGTCCCTTGGGTTACGCCCTTCTGTTTCACTTGACACACCTTTTAAATCAGGGCTGAATCAAGGCCATATGATATCCTAAGAAAAAAATGCATTCATTCAGTCAAACATCAGATTTCCACTTAAATGCAGATATTTCCATTCACTTGTTGCATCAAACCCAGAACCCAAGATTTCACCCAGTGGGCTTCTTCAAGGGAATTTATGGTCCCTAAATCCAATAAATATGTACACATTAGTTTAGTTCCAATAATTATTAAATTAAAATTTTTATATATGTATCATTCCACTCATAAAACCAGTCAGTGTATATCCTTACACCATGATATTGGCATTAGTTTGCACTTATTATTCCTAAAACATCAAAAGTAAGTTTCTTCAATAATCTTCATTAGAATTATCTACCTTTAACATGTCATTTCATATTTTATTGCAGTGACCCCAGGCACCCCACTTAGTGCTACCTCCTTCCTGTCCACAACAATTGTAAAATTACATTATGGCTATTATGAATTCGATAAGCTCTCCACAACAATCCATGTAATGGATATATCAGTTTCTAAAAGACTGCACCCTATAATTTCACAACATTGTCCATGACAGCAGCGACTTTTACATCGCAATAAAATAAGAAAGTACATGTTAAAGGAAGACAATGCTAAGAAAGATTACTAAAGAAACTTACTTGTGATTTGTTTTTGAGGAATGAGTGCAAAGTAATGCCAACATTGTGGTGTAAGGTATCAATACATTGTATATGAAGTAAGGATGTACAGTACATTAACTAGTTTCCTGATATATATATATATATATATATATATATATATATATATATACACACACACACACATATACATATACACACCACGGGGGCGAGAGCTTTCTCAGTAGGATATTCTGTATTATTTCCACTGCAGTGAGAATAAATCCTGAAGACAACATTTATCCACACTCTGCTGATGTCACCAGAGTGAGAATATCTGCACTGCAGCTTGCATTCTAAAGGAAACTGCTTCAGAAAACAGTTTCACTTTCTCACTGAAGCTGCAACGTACACAATTAGCTCTGCAAAAGACTCTCACCTGTATCCCATTGTGTTTCTAACATTCCTAGCCCATTATTGTGCTGATCTCAACTTCAAAACAACCTGAATTCTAAATGAAACTCTTTTACAAAGCAGTTTCTGTTTCTCAGTGCTACCTGCAGCAGTTTGTCTTTCTACCTGAGCCTCTGACTCACCCAATTAGCTTTGCAAAACACACTCACCTGTGTTTCTGACTCCCAGTTCATCCAGAACAGACACACACACTGACAGCACACATAGAATGAGCAGGAAACACACAGAATCAGAAAAAAATTTCCTAAAACTCTCACCCCGTGGTATAAATTGCACACATGATAGGCAGATCATGGGATGTGGAAAATATTCTCACTCCTGCACAGTGAGCTGTGCATTCTCACTCTGCAGGAGTGAGAATATTTTCCATATCCCACTCCTGCCCATCATGTATCCCATATATATATATATATATATATATATATATATATATATTGAGTAGGCAGTTTAATGTTAAACCTCAAATTTTGCACTTTAATAACTTTGCAACCATTCAACAGATTTATACAAAATTTGGTATGTGCTGTCCTGTGGGGTAGGTCTCTTGACATACCAAGTTTCATTTCGATCAGATTTTGAATTTCGTTCTGTGAATAGTGAAAAAACTGTAAAAATCACCTTTTTTTGCCTGTTCTGGCCATTTTTGTCCTCATCATGCTGTGGCCACACTGTTTGGAATTTTGGTTTGAAATGTTTAGGGTAGAAAGAGCTTGTACCAAAGAATAACCCAGCATTAGATTGGCGAAAAATATTAATCGGTTCCAAAGTTATTCAATTTTGAAATTTTGGGTTCTGATCATGCTCAGTTCAATTTTTTGGATAGCTGCATGGTGTGAATAGGGATTTAGCATTCACAAAAAAGGATTTTGACAGCTCACAAAAAGGGATTTATTAAACCCATTTTCATGAGAAAAAATTCCCTTTTTGTGAGCTGTCATCTTATTTTCATTTCTCCTCCCAAACAAAATGTTATAACTTTACTCAGGGATGACTTCTGTAGACACGCAAGTATGGATGTTGTTAATGGGGACATCCTGTACAGTTGTCTGCCTTTGGTTTACTTTACAGTGGCCTTAGAACACTTATTTTTAGTTTTAAAAATCCCTTTTTGCGATTCACTTCCAATCCCTTTTTGCGATGTGAAAAGGGATTTTAACACCTTGCAAAAAGGGAATTTCATCTCATGAAAAGGGATTACCCACAGGGTGATCTGGCCTGACAACTCCGATCCCCTTTTGTGAGGTGTCAAAATCCCTTTGCATCTCAAAAAGTTTTGACAGCTCACTAAAGGGATTAAGCATGGGGAGCCATCTGGTCCCAGATCCAAATCCTTTTCATGACACGAAAAGGGATTTTGCACTTGAAAAGGATTCAGCTCATGAAAGGATTTTGACATCTCACAAAAGAGATTTTAAAAATAAACTCTTTTGTGAGCTGTCAAAAACCTTTCATGAGCATATTCCCTTTCTGAGGTGCCAAACTTTTGCATCGCAAAAGGATTTGACTTGTGGGACCAGATGGCCCTATCCTTATTCCCTTTTCGTGAGACAAATTCCCTATTCAAATCCCTTGACAACTCAGGGAAAATGATTTTTAAAGTTTACTGTTTCTTTGCCACTTCACTGCAAAGAAATGGTTAGGACTTTTGGGCTGAAATTTTCAGTCTACAAAGGGCTTTCCTCAGAGATGTGACTTTTGCAGGTTTGGTGATAACATTTACATCGCTTCCATACTTATAACATTTTGAAGTTTAGAAATTTCCCATAGGATAACATTGTGGCAGATGCAGTACTTTTCAGCACCTATATCTTGAAAACAGTTCAAGATATGGATTTTTCCAAAGTGATGCAGGTTGCCAGTCCATGATTACAACTCCAGTGAAATTTTTGCCCAATGATCCTATGGTTACTAAGATATTGCACCATTTGCAGCATAGAGATTACTTGGAATGTCTCTAGGCTTGTGCTGCATCTCTATAATTATAGGTAAATATGGGTCCTGCAATCCCACAAATGGATACCATTATGGAGTGATGGGAGCATGATCATAGCACTGGGCCCAGAGGGCCCTGTTCTCCCACAGGGAGATGAGGGTTGATTACAATGTCTGTACACTTATGGTTACATAGGAGTGTAGGTCCCGGCAGGCCCTGCACTCCCACCTGATTGAGGGCCCTGTACAACCACAATATACTATAGACTGATGGGAGCACAGGACCCGGAGAGCCCTGCACTCACACAAACATATAAGGGTATGATTACACTTTCTGAAAAAGTAAGGAATTTCATTGAAAAAAAACTTTGTTTATGCATCAGTTAGGGTTGAAACAAGAAAAGTAAGGAAATGAGGCATTAAGGTTTCGAACCCTAACACCCCACCCCATGCCACCCAAACCTTCTCCCACCCTCCACACACCAACAGACATCAGGGTGGCCTTGGGGTTGTCGGGCCTAACTCTCACCCTATTCCCCTATACTGTATCATCTCAGCTTCCTTACACATGGAATGGAGTGAGAGTTAGGGCCAATGACCCCAAGGCAAACCCTAACACCTGTTGGTGTGTGGAGGGGTGGGTGGTAGGGTTACTGTGGTGTTAGGGTTCAAACCCTAACACCTCATTTCTTACTTTGTTGCTTCAACCCTAATTGATGCATTAACAATATATATATATATATATATATACACACACACACACACGTATATATATTAGAGGCAAAAATCTGTTTAATGCATTAGTTGGTTGTTCCACAGTGACAAAAGTGAAATTCAGAGTTGAAAGCCCCCTTGACACCCCAGCCCACCACCCAACCAGCATCAGGGTGCGCATTGGGGTTGCCAGCCCTAACTCTCACCCCATCACATGTGTGAAGAAGCAGAGGTATAGGAGAATGGGGTGAGAGTTAGGACCGACGACCCCAATGCACACCCCAATGCCGGTTGGGGTGGGCTGGGGGTCCAAGGGGGGCTTTCAACCCTAACACCGAATTTCCTCACCTTTGTCGCTGTGGAACAACCTTAACTAATGCATTAAACAGAGTTTTTTGCCTCTAATTTTCCTTCTTTTTGAGAATGATGACGATAAATAGTGAATGTAATGTTGTGTAAAAGGAACAGCAATGCAAACAGAAGAGCGAACAGTGGCACACATGGTAACGCAAACGTAAATGGTAAAGGAAACAATAGAAACGCAAGCGCAAAGTGACGCCGAAGCAAACAGTGACACAAACGGACATTGAAGCAGATATGAAAATGCAACTGGTAACATGAACAGTGATGGCAGTGGTATTTTAAATGGAAATGTTAAGTGTCACAGCAAAAAGAACGCAAATGAGAACAGAAACAGAAACGCGAGCGCAAGTACAGACGTAAACGCAAACCATAACATGCACGGTATTGCAATTGTAAATGCAAATGGTAAAGTTAACATGAAGAATAACGCCAAAGGAAAGGGAAATGGAACGGAATAGAAGGAGCAAGCGATGGAACGCAAAACTGAAAATGCGCACAGGCAGTTATAATTTAAATTGTAAACGTAATGGAAATTGTAACAGCAACAATAACAGCAGAGGAAACAGAAGGTTAAAGGAAATGCAAGCATATGGAAACATGAACCGTAATGCGCATGGGTACAGTAACGTAATTGCAAATGCAAATGGTAACTGTAACAGCAAGGAAGATGCAAAATGAAAGAGAAACGGAAATGCAAATGAAAGGGCTGCCTGAAACACAAATGGCAATGCGCACAGTGATGCAAACAAAAACACAAACAGAAATAGTAGTGGAAACACAAATGGTAACAGTAACAAAAATGCAAGCGCTAATGACAACACAAAGGATAACGCACACGGTGGCGTACACAAGAATGGTAACGCAAACAGGGACATAAACGCAAGTGGAAACAGTAACTGTAACAGTAACGGAAGCGCATACCCTGTTTTTGCCAAACAGGTGCATACAGAAACACAGTGTGTACAAATAATGTATGCATTGTAATGGGGATTGAAGCTTAAAATGAGTATTGGAAATACTTAATTGCTAATATCTCAGCAACCGCACGACATAGGAAAACAATTTTAATTTCACAAAAATCTTGATTTTCCTGGCTAGGTTTTTGCTATTATATAGTCCATAGGGCTCTGCAACTCACAACAAAAATCTGTATCTTGCATCGTTTTCGAGATACGAGCCCCGAAAGGCGCGGCGTACGCCACCATGTTAGTCTATGGGAAAAAAACACCAACTTTGGAGTACCATAACTTTGCAGCCATGCAATATTTTTTCACCAAACCACCAAAAGGCACATATGTGAGATGTTGGCTGCCTACCCTCCAAATTTTAGCCCAAAAGACCAAACCGTTTGTTTGCAGCAGGGTAGCAAAGAATTCCTATCATTTTGGCCAAGTCTGAAAAAGTAGTATAGCAATTTGCAGCAAAAGTGTCACAGGTGCGACACTACTTTGCAACACTACTGTTTCCAGAAATTTGAAAAACATATTTCTGGGGTGTTTTACCCCAAAATAAAGACATGGCTAGCATCCTCAGGGTCCGACTAGGTGAACACAGAAAGAATTGTATTCCTAGAGGGTCCCAATTTTAAATGGCAAGCATTTTTCTGATCACTAACCGAAAACAAAATGGTGGATTTGTGACACTACTAAGGCCATTTGTGACACTAAAAAGTGCATTTGCGAAAGTGTTGAACTTTTTGTTAACTTTTCCCATTGACTTATAATGGGAACATATTTTTTGAATAACTTTTGAACCGTTTAATATTTTTTCACAAAATCTTCAAAAGGCACACTGGGGACCCTGGCTGCACATTCCCTGAAGTTTGTGGACTAGTCGTGCAAACCATGGACCTGTAGGTGAGAGCAAAGAATTCGCAAAATAGCGTAATTGCACATTTCATTGTTGCTTAATAACTCTGCAGCTGTACATCCAACCAGTACAAAACTTAGCAGATCCCAAGATCTATCATGTCCAATCATGTATATCAAATTTCAGGTAAATCCATTGAACAGTGACAAAGTTATTAAGGTGAAAAATTTGACCCTTTAACCTTAAAAGTGCTTCTCAACCCTAACTATGGTAGTACTATCGTGCTACCATAATATATATATATATATATATATATATATATATATATACAATGGGGGTGAGAGCTATTCCAGTGCAATAAATTGAGATATTCTCACTGCGATGAGATAAATGCTCACTGCGGTGAGATAAGTGCTGATGACATCAGTGGAGTGAGATATATTCCATTTATCCACACTCTGCTAATGTCATCACTCACTCACTGAAGCTAGCATTCCAAATGAAAGTGCTTCAAAAATCGGTTTCTGTCTCATTGAAGCCTGCAAATCACTCAGTTAGCATTGCAAAACATTTACCTGTGTCCCAAAGTTTCCAACACTCCTATCCCATTTCTGTGCTAATCTCAGCATAAAAGCAACCTGAATTCAAATGAAACTCATTTACAAAGCAGTTTCTTTCTCACTGCAAGCTGCAACCAAGACAAATAGCACAAAAAAACACACTTACCTGTGTTCCAAAGTTTCCAAAACTCCTAGCCCATTTCTGTGGTAAACTCAGCTTTAAAAAAAAACTGAATTCAAATGAAACTCATTTACAAAGCAGTTTCTTTCTCTCTGCATGCTGCAACTTACACAAATAGCATAGAAAAACACACTTACCTATGTTCCAAAGTTTTCAACACTCCTAGCCCATTTCTGTGCTACTCTCAGCATAAAAGCAACCCGAATTCAAATGAAACTCATTTACAAAGCAGTTTCTCTTTCTCACTGCAAGCTGCAACTAACACAATTAGCACAGCCAAACACAATCACCTGTGTTTCACAGTGCTTCTAACAATCCCAGCCCATTCAGAAACACTCCCACATTCTCAGACCACGGACAAACACTGCTTTCAATATAGCCTAGATCTTGGAGTAATGAGCTCTGAACAAACTTGATACAGTCAGCAGTTCAGACCTGGGTTTGATTCTCACAGCCTCCACTTGCATACTGTGTAAATCTGAACAAATCACTTAACTTCCCAGTACTCCTAAAAAAACTCACCTGCCTACCAAAAATTAGTTACTAAAGACTAAAACTCAAACAAAAATAGATACAGGGAAAAAAGACACAGCAAAACATGACACTTCATCCGCTCTCACCCATTTGTATAAATAGCACACATGATGTGCAGATTGTGAGATATGGTAAATATTCTCACTCCTGCCCATCACGTATCCTATATATATATATATATATATATATATATATATGTGTGTGCTACATGATGGACAGGAGTGGAATATGTGAAATATCTTCATGAGTGAACAGTGACCTCTAGATACTCATGAGGGGCGTAGCACAGCGGAGCCATGAGTGATAGTATCCAGAGGTCACTGTTCACGAATGAAGATACTTGACATAGTACACGACTGCATATCATGTGTGTAATTTATATAATAGGGGTTTACAGTGTTTTCTTATGTTATTTTGTTTGTTCTTTAGTAAAATATTACCTTCTCCGTGTTTTATTTTCTGTTCTTGTTGCTCTCCTCTGTTGTGATTCGGTTTTATCAATGGAGTTGTATAGTGAGTGTCAATCTGTCTCATTTGTGAGTTTCTATAGGTTGTTGGTGTGATGGACATGTGGTTTTATGTTGCAATTGGTGGTTGTTGATGTCCGTTATTGCATCATTTGCTCTGATTGGTTGTTTGATGTTTGGGGGTAGGACTTATTGTGGGAGGTTGAGTAGCAGGTTCCGGGATAACTAAGTGTTTATTTTTTATGTTTTTAGTAGCTTTGGAGTCTGTGGTATCTTTATTTTACTTTGTGTGCATTTATTTATCTTTATTTATTTTGTGAAAAGTGCTTTGTGTTCTACTTTCTGGTTGATTTCACCAAAGGTTTTTTACAATTCAGCTTCTGAGATACTTCATCACAAACAAATGTCATTACAGAAGGACAGTGTTGGGTAAGTTACTTTTTCTATTACTTTCTATTACATTTGGAAATGTTTGGAAACTTGTACCAGGAAGCTCTGTGCAGTCACTAGCAAGGATGGAGAAGTACTAGAAAAAGTAATACACCTTACAATTATAGTTACTTATTTCCTTTTATACAAAAACAATAATAAAATAATAATCAGTTACAGTTACATATTTCTTTTGTATAAAAAGACATAAGTAATTATAACTGTAAGGTGTATTACTTTTTCAGTACTTCTCCATCCTTGCTATTGACTGCACAGAGCTTTCTGGAACAAGTTTCCAAAAGTAATAAAAGGAATAGGAAAAGTAACTTACCCAACACTGCAGAAGGATCATATGATATGACAGTGTTTTAGTTTTCCTGCAGGACATCTTTCAGTAGTTCCCTTGTGACGTTCAGGGAGATGTTTCTGTCCAAAGATTTGAAGGATGCGATTTAGACAGACTCGGAGTTACTGTCCAGGACCCGGGTTCGTTTCTGAGGAGTTTTTTGATATTGAGGACATGTAACATAAATACATTAAAAATATGATCAGGTGATTTATGCACTGCCGATTTTAACAGTTAATAAATGTAATATATATTAACAGAAGTAGAAGATGTACCCTGAACTGTAGTAAAAGTTATGTGTGTGGCACTGATATTTGGGTTGGTGAGAACTGATTGCATGACAGAAAAACTTCTTCAGCCATGTTTATCGGATTATGCCTTTTGTGCAGTGTTAATGTGTTCATTCTCCCCGTTAGTAAAGTAGTCAACTTTACTCAGCTTATCAATTTGTTTCTGCATGACTTTTTCTAGTTTTGTAATGCTGTTTTCCCTTCCGTTCTTAGTGTCAGAAGTACAGAGAGGTAACAAGGATTTTAATGTTTGTAAGAAAGAATGGAATGAATGTGAAAAATGGGGTTACAGGTTGTGCTGTGACAGGTGAGGTTCATTATCATTTTCACTTTTGTGAAAGGAGTTCCAACAATATGGGAAAGGGTATGGGGTGGTCTGTGACATCAGCACAGTGGAAATAAATGAAGATGAGGTAAGCACAGTGTGTATAAATAGCAAATCTTATCACTGTGCTATCCTGCACCTTCATTTATTTCACTGTGTAAGAAATACATGGTTTTATCAGGGCAAAAAACACCTCACCCCTATTGTGTGTGTGTGTATACATATACATATATATATTTATTCATTACAAAAAAACTGCATTAATGCATCAGTTAGGGTTGATGGCACAGTGACAAAAGTTTGGAAATTCAAAGTTAAGGTTACCACCCCGCCCCCACCCTACACACACCAACAGATGTCAGAATGTGCCATGGGGTCATCAGGCCTCTCACCTCATTCCATGTGTAAACAAACTGACATGCTACAGCACAGGAGAATGGGGTGAGAGTAAGGCCTAATGATCCCATGGCACACCCTGATGTCTGTTGGTGTGTGGAGGGTGGGGGCAGGGTGGTAGGGGTGGTAACCCTAACATCACATTTCCAAACTTTTGTCACTGTGCTATCAGCCCTAAGTGATGCATTGAATTTCCCTTCTTTGTGAGAAAGTGTAATGTAACTGGTATGTGTTTGTGGGAGTGCAGGCCCTCCTGGCCCTACCCTCCCTTCATGCTGCCCATTTTTGCATAATGGTATCAGTATGTGGGAGCGTGGGCCCTCTGGGCCCTGCGCTCCCTCTTACACCTAAGTACAGAGACATACAGCAGCCCTATAATTTGAGATATGGATGCTGAAAGGTGCCTTGGGTACTGCTATGTTATCCGATGGGAAATTTCTCAACTTTGGAGCACTGTAACTTTGGAATTGTAAATGTTTTTACCAAACCAACAAAAACACATCTGTAGGGCTAGAGCTTGCACCCAGTAAATTGCAGCCTAAAAGGCCAAACCATTTAGGTGCAGTGGGGTGGCAAAGAAATTGAGCTTTTCTGGTGCAGTAGTGTTGCAAATTGTGACACTTTCACAAAAATTTGCAAAAGAACAGGCATGACAGTGTCGCAATTTGCAAAAGTGTCACATCTGTTTTGTCACAATTTGCTACATTACCTGGGCCAGATCATGGAAAAGGCATTTTTTATTTCCACAACAAGAATGGCTACATTGTGTTCTTTATGCCCTGATTAGGTAAACACAACTGTCACTGTTCACCTAGGTGCAGTCAGATTTAAACTACAGCCATTTTTGTCTGTCTCTAACTGAAAACAAGATGGCAGGTGCACAACACTACAGAGGCCATTTGCGACAGTAGAATGCAGTGGTGGCAGCTTTCGAGAGGCACATATATTTTTTTTCCATTGAATATAATGGAAAAATTGAGATTTGAATAACTTTTGGATGGATTAATATATTTTCACCAAATCTTCAAAAGGCACATCAGAGTGCCAGAGTGCATCCTCCCTGAAGATTTCAGACCAGACAGACAAACTGTTTGGACTGTAGCCCTGAGCAAAGAAATGAGCAAAAACCCAATTTTTGTGTTTTTTTGGCACTTCTCAGCTCCACAACTACACATCCAACCATAACCCAATTTGTCAGATCTGGAGATCTATGGTACCAGACCGTGCATGCAAAATTTCAGGCAAATCTGTTCTACGGTTGCAAAGTTATTAAAGTGCAAACATTTGGGTTTAACATAGAAGTGACCCGGCAATCCTAACTCCAGCTATTTTATATATATATATATATATATATATATATATAGATATATATATATATATATATATATATATATATATATATATATATATATTCATTACAAAAAAATGAATGCATCACTTAGATTCATTACAAAAAACTTTGTTAATGCATCAGTTATAGTTGTCATTAAAGTGACAAAAGTAGGGAAATGTGGTGTTAGGGCTCCAACCCTAATTCCCCACCCCCACCTTGCAGACACTGACAGGCATCGATAAGGTGCCTGGGGTCATCAGCTATAATGCTCACCATATTCCAGAAGTAAATAAGCTGAGATGGGTACAGTACAGGAGAATGGGGTGAGCATTATGCCTGACAACCCCAAGGTACACCCCCAACACCTGTCAGTGTCTGTCGGGTGGGGGTGTGGTGTTAGGGTTGGAAATCCTAACACCACATTTCCCTACTTTTGTTGCTTTACTAACAAACCTAACTGATGCATTAACAAAGTTTTTTGCAATGAATTTCCTTACTTTTCATATAGTTTGCTTGTATCCTTATTTGGCATTGGGAATGGGGGGGGTCCTTTGGACCCTGTGTGCTTAATCCTCCATAGATGCAGGACCAAAATATCAGCATAGCCATACTGTTACCCCAGCACATGTACCCAGCATAGAAAATTGTAAAATCTCCAGCAAAACATAATTCTGTGCAATTGCAATGCCGTTCCATGCCACAAGTTCGAAACTCATTTTGGCCAGGATTTGAAAAATGACAGCTGTAACATACATAAGGTTGGGTAATAAGAAATCTATGTTAAAAATCTGGGGTCAAAATATTTAAAGATTTCCAACGTTATGAGTGGGCGTACCAAAATTGCAATGAATGGTCATAACTTAGGCATTTATTTTTTTATATTTTGACCCCAAATTTTGAACATAGTCTTCTTATGACCCTACCTCATAAACCCCGTAGGTGAAAATGTTCAAATCCATATCAAATCATAGTTCCATTCCACATATGTGAAAACATATTTTGGGCAGGATGTGAAACTGTGCTGTTCATGAGGTGGTGTGAAAAAATGTCTGTTGAAAATCTGGAGTCAAAATATAAAAAATTACCAAAGTTACCCACATGCGTAGAAATAGTTCAATGAGTGCGCCTAACTCGGCGATGTTTAGGAATTTTTTCATCAAATTTTCAACATGGGCTTTTTGAGACCCTACCTCATGAACACTGGCACTGTTATTTTGTTAATCAGTCCTGAATGGTGATTTCACACAGGGACAGCGGCATTCCATGCCACTGGTGCGAAAACACATTTTTTTTTCTAATTTGTAATTTTATTGATTTTCACCAATATAACCAAATGTGACATGAAACTGTTACATGAACAATGTAATCTTAATTTTTGTACAGGGAAAATAGTAAAAAAAACAGTTACATGTCCCCACACACTCAACTCCCCACTGTACCCGCATGTCCCCCCCTACGACCCACCTTATACCTTCCCCGACCCCCTTACTTCAGCTTGGTTATAACCACAGTATCACAGACATACAAAGGGCAATGTTCCATTCAAGAGAAGGCACTGGATTGAAGAAATATCTTTCTTTCCCAAAAATATGAGATATACCCTAGTTCTCACTTAATCCACCTGTACACCCATTTGAAGCAGGTAAAGTGTGTGCATCCCAGCCCGGATATTTTTATATCTGAGGAGGAACATCCCAAGCTTACGTTGAACTGTTCCGCATGCAGATTAAACAATAGTTCCTGGAGCCATTCTGTGTAAGATAACTTCTGGGCATCCATCTAGTGCCTTAAAACAACTTTCTTGAGTGACAATGCTATCAGTGCCATGTGATATCTATGCAATTTAACCCTAACATTGGAGTAAACACCAATGAGACAAATCTCCGGCCTTAACAGTTCTGCGAGTCCCAGCAGCGGATTGACCTTTTCTGGATTTCTGTCCAAAAAGCATGAACAGAAGGGCAATCCCATGAAATATGCTTAAGTGAGCCTACCTCTAGCTGACACCTGTTACAAATTGGAGTAGGGACCTTCCCAATTTTGAAAAGTTTGGAAGGGGTCCAATACATATCTTGCAGTATCTGGAATTTTGTAAGTCTCAACCTGTCTTGAGACATGTAAATATAGGTTCCCTCCCAAATTTTATTCCATTTGATGTTAGGATCTGGGAACTACTTAGCCCAATATTTGGATCTACTATCCTGATTAGTGGAAATCAAGTCCAAAAAGGAACTGTATACTTGGGATATTGCATGTGGATGGTTAACAGTGTCCACCAAGGAGTTAAAGAAGTCAGTAGTCTCGCCCTCTTTAACCAGTTGCTTTTTTATCCAATTTAGAAGATGAACTACCTGATATACCTTAAACACCTGTACCTTCCTGAGGGAAAAGTTGTTAATAACAGTGGGCACTGTGAAGCACTCCCCCCATCAAAGAAATCTCTGATTTTGGCAGCTTGGAACTGGGGGATCCACTGCTTGGGAATCGGTTTGCCACCTATTTTAATATTCAGATTTTCTACCAAAGGTTGATTCCAGTCTCGTGTGTGTCATACTTTAGAAAAGTACAGAACTGAGAGTGGCATCTCACAGAAACTGCTATAGAAGAGTGGGAGAGACTAGACAGGAGATTTTTCGGTGTGATATGTAAGATCGTAACTGTGGACAGTTTTGCTACAGCTATCATCTTCCTTTCTAGAGTTAACCAGAGTGGAACATATGGCAGTGATTTCAATGTCTCTTCACTGGTCAACCATTTCAAATATTTACTGACCTGACTGGCCCAGTAGTACCCCCCCCCAAAATGTGGTAGTCTCAATCCCCCTCTGATCTTGGGAGCTTCTAGTTTCAGGTAAGCTCTTCTAGGATGCCGATCTGACCATATGAAGGAAGAAATTATAGAATGGACTTTCCTGAACCATTTGAGGGGTAACCAGATATTAAGCATGTTTAATGTATAAAAAATCCTGGGTAAAATATTCATTTTGACAACGTTGATGCGTCCCCAAAGGGAGATAGGGAAGGATGTCCATCTGGCTATATCTTGCTGTATGATTTGCAGGGTTTCATCAAGGTTCAGTTTCTGCATTAGGGAATCAGAGTTAGCAAGAAAAATGCCCAGATACTTCAGACGCTTAGGGGACCACTGAAGCCCTAAGTGCAACAGATCATTCTTCAACAATCTGTAATTAAGGGGAAAAACCATGCTCTTATCCAAATTAACTTTATAGTTGGAAAAGGTGCTGAATTCTGAAATAATTTGCAAAGCAGCCCCAAATGCTTCTGCTTGATGAATAGTGTGAAGTAGGAGATCATCCGCATAGGCCGAGAGTTTAAAATCATGGCCGTGTAGGGGAGTACCAGATATCGAAGGGCTTCCTCTGAGTTTAGAAAGCAAGGGTTCAAAGTATATATTAAAAAGAAGTGGGGTTAATGGACACCCTTGTCTAGTCCCCGAGAGGAGAGAGAGAGCCTTTCTGAAAAAAAAAACAACATTGCAATAAATACAGGCCTTCAGGTTCTTATAGAATAAGGAATTCCAGCCAATAAATTTCATTGGGAACCCAGATTTTCTGATTGTGCTAAATAGAAACTCCCAAATCCACTCTGTCAAAGGCTTTCTCTGTGTCTCGGGACAGCAAGGCTGTAGGTGTATCAGAGTCCCTGTAAGCGGAGAAAATGTGTGTCAGCTTTCTCAAATGATCTGATGAGTTTCTATCCTTCATAAAACCCACTTGGTCTGGGTGAATTATGGAGGGAAGAACCCCAGCCAACATATTTGCCAAAAGGTAAGCTATGATTTTCATATAATAGTTCAGTAATGAAATGGGCCTATAACTGGTTACCTTTTCCGGGCCTCTCCCTGCCTTATGCAGGACAATAATCAACACCTCCAATAAGCTGTCATCCAATTCCTCCACATCTACAAACCAGTTAAACAACCTATCTAGTCAAGGGATTAAGTATTTATGGAAGAATTTATAAAAATTCGGGGAAAACCCATCAGGACCAGGAGCTTTATCAAGAGGGAGGGAGTTTATTGTATTCCCTATCTCTATCTCATTTATGGGAGCAAAAACACATTTTGGGCAGTACGAGAAAAATGACAGCTGTTCTGTTCATGAAGTGGTGTAAAAAATAGCTGTGTTGAAAATTTGGAGTCAAAATGTTAAAAATTACCAAGGTTATGCATCACATTTTCAACATGGGCTTTTTGGGACAACAGCTCATGAACACTGGCACTGTCATTTTGTTAATCAGTCCCAGAAGGTGATTTTGTGCAGTGACCATGAAATCACCTTCCAGGCCTGAGTAAAGAAATGACAGTCACAATATTCATGAGGTGGGGTCCCAAAAAGCCCATGCTGAAGATTTGGTGAAAAAGTTCCAAAAAATGGCTGATATCGATATAAGTTGAAAACGTAATTGAAATACATTTTTCAGCACTTACCTTCATTTCTCAGTTTGTGATTCAGCTTTGAGGAGTGCAGACATGTCCCAGTCCACAGAAGATGACAGTGGATGGCCTCTGGGGGTAAGTGTAGAGCAAGGGGGGTGTGGGGTGGTGTGTGCTTAGTGGGAAGGTCAGGTTGGGGGAGAGTGACAGCGGGGACAACGAGAAACTATTTACTTTTTTTCAGGGTAGACAAAAAGATGTTGGGTATGGTTTTCTTCATTACAGGGTAAAGAAAGACAAGGTTGGGGACACTGGGAGTGGGCTCCCAAGTGTCCACAGGGGTGGGGGGTAACATGACTGGGGACACTGGAAGTGGGCTCACAGTGTCCCGCACTACTGGGGGATTTGTACTGCCAACATGGGGCTTGGACACCCTGATGTTGGCAAATGAATACAAGGGAGTGGGGGGGATGGTGGGGGGAATCTGATGCCAGGGGTGGGCATCCCAGTGTCAGATTTTGTAAAAACAATGAATGGAAATGGGAGGGTGGATTCTGGAAAAATATGCCACACTCCCTGGAACACTATCTGACCTGGTCCCAAAAACCAAATGCCTCTCCATGCAAACATAGGTGTTTTTGCATGGGACATCTATTTTTTCCCATAGGAAATAATGGGAATTTAAAAACTGAATATATTTTGAATTGACAATATTTTTCACCAAACCTTCAAAAGACACATTTGTGAGACAAAGACTTTCAACCTGGAAAATTTCAGACCTCAACTGGCAGCCATTTCTGAGAAACGGCTGTTGAAACAAAATCCCCCAAACCATTCAAATTTTGCATTATTCACCACTCTGTATCTCAAAAACCACAAAAGGAATTCACAAGAAATTTGTCAGGTCAAGAGATCTGTCCCTAGTGGCAAAGCATGTCAAATTTTGTATAAATTAGGAGATCACGTGATGGTCTGGCTTGCTAGCTGCTAATCCTTGGGCTCCTGCTTTCCCCCTTCGGAAATCCATCTCAATCAGATTTTATTGGGTCAGCTTTGGAGTATCTGCCTATCTGATACTACTCGTGCATACTTGGGAGGACCTTTCAGCTGATTTTCTGGTATCTCTACCGGATAATTTTACTGCGATGGAGGCAGAAATGAAAACGGCCCTACCCAGGCATACACCCCCAGTCTCGCCTAATAAGCAGGCCAAGAAAGCTAAATCTCAACAGCAGTGCTTCGATAAACAACTGAGCGCTCTCTCAGCTCCTGTACCACTGTCGGAGGAGCGATTCCTGCAAGCACTGCAGCCGTTTAAAGAAACGTTACAAGAGATAGCTACAGACCTCAAAAATATGCGCAATGAGATGGCTGATCTTAAAATGCGAGTTGCAGATGCCGAAGCACACACTCACTCTCTGGATGCCTGGTGAGACAAGACGGATCCTGAAATAATCAAGCTTAAACAACAAATAATAAAATTGCAACTCAAACCAGAAGATCTAGAGGGCCGTAGCAGAAGAAACAACATCTTAATATTTGGGCTCCCAAAAGGGGCGGAGGGTTCTTCTGCTATCGTGTTTACTCAGAAGCTCTTAAACAAGATCGTAGGCCCCTCTCCACATAACTCCACTTACTTAATCGAAAGGGCACATAGGTCTTTACGCCTGAAACCAGAGGAGTCTTCCCCCCCGACCGATGAATATCCAACTGCTCAACTACTTAGAAAAGCAGCATATCCTCTCTAAAACCAGAGAACTGCATTCCATTCAATGGGAAGACAAGTGACTGTGTATTACCCAAGATCTGCCATTAGAAACCCGTCAGAAGAGAACCACTTTTCACCCCACAGTTAGCAAGCTGATTGCAGCCAGTATTAAATTTTGCATGATCTACCCAGCTCGCTTACAAGTGCTGGTAGACGGATCATGGCTCTCCTTTGAGTCCGCTGCTCAAGCTCAAGCTGAACTGGAAAAGAAGCTCCCTTCACTGTTTAAATCCCCATGATCTGGTTTGTTAGCTGGAAGCCCTGGGGTTTACTGCCTAATGATTTAAGTTGCCTACCTTGGATGTGATCTGCCTGCATGGAACCTGCAAGATGAGAAGTGGCCTCTGTCTTCAGACTGGCGAAGGTGGATCCTGGAGGACATGGCCCATGGCCTGTTGATTTGGGGAACTTGTGCTTCGCCATGCTGTTGATCCTGAGGACCATGTTTCCCCAGTTTGCTGTTTCCCTGGGGACTGCTTTTTGAGTGGCGCTAGTCCGCTAATGTTATTGTTCCCCTGGGAAACACCTACCACCTTGTCGGGTCATATGGGAACATCAGTGTGACTCAGGACACTCTTCAAAAAAACCCTTCCCCATTTTATTCTCTTTCTTTGTTTTTATTCTTTCTCTCCTGACATACTGGCTAACGATGTCTGTGCTATAACTAGGAGGCACTTAGTCAGTTCTCTTAAGTTTCTCACTCAATGACTTTATGCTCCTTTTCCCAACTTCCAAGCATTCTTGCCTCTTCCTATACTAGAGTCTCCTGCTTACAATTCTACTATCTCTATGGATATACCCTACAACTCTTTATTTCTCTTTCTAACCTATCCTCAATCCAGAGCTTCTGCAAGGCATCACCTCTGATATTATGCTGGTAACAGGTCGGTTGTCATAATTTCCATATAGATGGCTCTTTTTGCAATTGCATCTTGTTTTATTTTTTATGATATTGTTGTTCCCCACTTCTTGGATTTCTGGGGGGGGGATGAGGGGTGGAGGGATTGTATCAGTCTAGGGATGGCCAGCCTCATGTACTGGTGTGTGGGAAGGGGTATCCTAACTACCTTCTGGCATATACCTATAATTCATATCACTTTTTTTCTCACACTGTGGGCTTTAAGGTGGTATCTTCCTGTTGTAAATTCATGTTTAGCACATTGTTATATATACTGATTATTCAATCCTCACTATATACTGTATGTTTAGGTGTGCTTACAGGGGGTGGTTTCTTCAGGGTACATGGGGGATCTCTACCCATCACGTATATTGATACACCCCAGTGGATATTATCACTCGGTAGAGAATTGTTTGTAAATAGTTATAGGCGGGTATGGTTTAGTGGGGGGGTAAAGTTTATTCATAATTACTGTGTTCCACAATCACTTAACTTGAGTGTATTCCGAACTCTATATGTTTTAAATGTTTGTCGGTTCGAAATGCTGTTACTTCTTTGCTGGTTTTGGGGGAACGCAACAGTTACCTTTTTAGGGGAACATACTTATAGAGGGAAGTCCGTGGTGCACTTTGGCTGTATAGGAAACTGGTTACATAAGATGACTTACAGAAACAATGGCTAGTGGTAGTAAAAATTGTATAACTTGGAATGTTAGAGGTGCTCGTGAACCTAACAAAAGATTCCAGATTCTCAAACATATATCTATACTGCATGCCAATATTTTTTTCATCCAAGAGACCCACCTCCTTCCTAAGGAAGCCACTAGTTTACGTAGGCAGGAGATTGGGCAAATCTATGCATCTGGCATTTCAACGGCTAGTGGGGGGACTGCCATCCTGATCCATCGTTCAGTAGCCTTTCAATTGAAGATGGTCATCACAGATCCACAAGGGAGATATGTATTGGTCCAAGGTCTATTAGAACATATGTAATTAGTACTTGGGAGTGTGTATGGGCCGGTGGGGGGGAACTCTGAATTTTTCCAAGATCTATTGAGTAAACTACAACCATTCTCATCTTTTCCGTTAATACTGGGTGGTGATTGAAACCTACCACCAACCCAGGATTTAGGTCACTCTAACTCTCCCCTTAAGCCCATCTCCAATGCCCAAAGAGCACTAGATGAATTCCTCCATTCTGCCAGTTTGTGTGATCCATGGAGATTGCAGAATCCCACAGCTCATACTTTCTCCTTTCAATCCATGGTACACTCTTCCTGGTCCCGTCTGGACTATATTTTAATCAGCCATTCGCTTATACATGGCTTAAATGATTCAGCCATAGAACCAATAGTTATCTCAGACCATGCAGTGGCTTGGACTACCTTATTGTTAGACTCTAGTTTCCAAAGAGACTCCGTATGGAGGCTGAATACGCAACTTTTAAAGGAGGATTATGTTATTACCAGAATCTCTGATCTGATTCAATCATTTGTTACTAACAATCACGACTCAGTCACGAGAATGGACCATGAATGGTGCACCTTGAAATGTTTCCTGAGAGGAGAGTTTATTAGGCTCGCCTCTACCCGTAAGCAGAAAAAAGAGGCTACTATCATATCGCTCTTGGCCCAAATTCGTTCACTCGAACAATCTCTCTCTTCATCTTCCTCCTCCGACCTACTGCAAACACTATTACATATAAGGAACCAATATTCTTCCTTATTACAAGAAAAAGTGGAATTTGCCATACTAAGAACCCAGGCAAAATACATAGAACATGGAGACAAAGCAGGCCACCTCCTAGCATTGCGTCTAAGGAAACTTGAGGTGTCAAGGATTATTTCTGCCATTAGCACCCCTGACGGGTCCATTAATACCCATCCTAGAGACATTGCATTTATTTTTAAACAATTCTATTCTTCCCTCTACAGTAGACTCCCCTCTCCCCCGTCACAAAGTGAGTTACTAGAATATTTGACTGCCTCATCACTATCAACTCTCTCATCTTCACAACAATCCTTTTTATCCACCCCATCTCTCTTCAAGAGGTAGTATCAGCTATCAATAACTTAGCAATGGACAAGGCTCCAGGCCCAGATGGCCTACCTTCAGGCTTTTACAAAGTTTTCGCTAAAGACCTTGCACCTTGCTTGTTGCACTTATATCAATATATGATTTCTGGACAAGTTCAAGATCCATCCTTACTAGAGGCCTCAATTATTCTTCCTAAACCAGACAAACCCCCTCATTTACTTGCGAGCTACTGCCCAATTTCCCTGCTAAATTGTGATATTAAAATCTTAGCCAAAATACTTGCTAACAGAATTGAACAAATCTGGTCCCACCTTCTTAGCCCAGAACAAATAGGGTTTGTATCCAGTAGAACCCCAGCAGATCACCTTCGAAAACTTTCATATCTTATTCAGTCGGCAAAAATCTCCCCATTCCAAAGGCACTAATTTCCCTAGACGCAGAAAAGGCCTTTGATAGGGTGGACTGGGACTTTCTGTGGGCAACGTTACAGGTAATGGGCTTCCCCAGTGACTTTATTAAATGGATTCAAGCCTTATATTCCTCCCCCGTGGCCAAGATACACTGCAACAGAGTACTCTCAGATACTTTCCCTCTTTTCTCAGGTACACAACAAGGGTGTCCACTTTCTCCCTTTCTTTTCAACTTATATCTTGAACCCCTTATTAGACGATTGAAATCCCCTGCTCTGGTAATTGGTATACCTGCAGGTAACAGGGCTCCACAGCTTTCGGTTTATGCAGATGATATACTGCTTCATCTTTCAGATCAGGCCTCTTTCTTAACTGAGGCAATGGATATTGTTGACACTTTTGGAAAATTTTTGAATTATAAACGTAATCTTAGTAAAACCAAAATCTACCCCTTAACCATTTAACATGTAGCTCTATCCTAAATAAATTCGGTATGAAATGGACTCCCCGGTTTATTAAATATCTGGACATCTATGTTATCTCTGACCTATCGCTATCACGGAAGCTGAATCTAGAAGATTTGTGGCACAACACCCAACAGGACCTAACAAGATGGAAAAATCTCCCACTCTCGTTATGGGGCAGAATTAATATTGTCAAGATGAATGTCCTACCTAGGCTCTTTTACCCATTAAATATGTTAAATATTTGGCTACCTGTATCCTTCTTTCAATGTATTCACTCAGACATTAACTCATTTATTTGGCGGGATAAGGCAGTTAGAAGATCCTACCTTAAATTGTGTCAACCTAAAGAGCTAGGAGGGCTGCAACTCCCTAACTTCCTACTTTATTACTGGGCCAGCCATCTATATAAATGTGGGAAATGGCTATCTTTACCTCAACTTCTTATACAACAAGACTACATTCCAATATGGTTGCAAATTGAATCAGATATGTTCTCTTCCCACAAGCTATCCCCAATCTCACTTTTTTATACTTCAATGAAGAGTATACCAAGGGCCTTACAGTCTCTTCCAACTGGTACTTTGTTAAAAGTCCTATCTCAATTGTTTAGATATTGTAAGGTATCTCCAACCATTGATTTCTCCCAACCAATTTGTGCTAACTTAAATCTTAAAATCGGTGGAACTCCCATAACTAGAAACTGGTTACCAAAATCTTCTGAACTTGTTGTTTCCGACTTTTACTCACAGGATTCTATTATGTCTTTACAAGAGATTTTAGTTAAACTCCGTTTATCACCATCTTCAGCTTTTAAAATTTTCCAGCTCAAGCATCTTCTGGTTAAAATGTTTGGGCGGGAACCTAAACCGTCTTATATTAGTACTTTTCTCCAACAAATTACCATCCCAACAACTAAACCACATGGTATCTCTATTCTCTATAAGTTGCTTCTTACATACCCACAACCTCCATTGGCAGCTGGCTCTAAGATCTGGCAAGGTTTTTTCCATGACGAAGATATTAATTGACAACGCCTATGGAAGGACTTATATATATATCATACTCAAGACCATTACAGATTAATGCAGTATTGTATCTTAACTAATATGTACTACACCCCCATTAAACTAGCTCAAATGAAGCGCCTTCCTTCTAGCACATGCTCCAGATGCAATAAAGAGAAAGGCTCGCTATTGCATATATTGTGGGCATGTGAAAAAGTATCTCCCTTGTGGAAACAAATTGAAACAATCTTGGACCCACTGTTAGGGCTGCAAGATCTTTTCTCCCCCACCATATGTGTTCTGGGTGATTATTCTAAAATCCTGGTGAAAGAGAGAAGATACCATATGGCTCTCATCTCACTAGCAGTCAAAAAATTGGTGCTTAGACATTGGATGGATCAAGCCTCTATTTCTTATACAGAATGGCTGCATGAAATATTCTTTGCCCTTCGTGCTGAACATTTAATTGCAAATGCGCACCACCATCAATCATCGTTCAATAAAAAATGGGAGAAATGGTACGCCCTCTATTTGTCTTGATAGTGTGGCTTTGGTTTTTCACGAGCCTCTCATTCCCCTTTTTTACCTTGGTTTTTCTTCTTTTTTTTAAGTAGCTGTTAATCACTCAGGTTTTCTTTTTGCATTAGCCATATTAGGCTTGTTTTAAGTGCACCACGGAATGGGGGGGTGGGAGGAGATGAGGGGGAGGTAGTTAGGTTTGTTAGGGTAGTTTATAATTATTATTTTCTCTGACTTCATCTTTCTCCTTGTAAATCTTTCCCTTTCAGAATATTTTACTTGCAGACTTTGTTTATGCTTTGTCCTGTTATGTTGTTTTATCTTATATAAATAAATAAAGCTTATAAAATGAGCTTAAAAATACAAAGCACTGACTGGTTGATGACCCTTGTCAGCAGTGTCCTTAATAAACGGTATTCCATCCAACCGGCACTAACCTCTGCCACACTGCCCCTTGACAACAGCAAATCACTGAGCTGTGCCAACCAGAAAAACCAAAAACACAGCCTGGCACAGCTCAGCGCGAAATCAGCAATACGCACTGACAGAAACCCAACCGGCAATCTTTCGACGGCACGAGCATTCACTTCAAACTGAAACGACCGTATCTTGCAACATAAAAAACGCCGTAATTCCGGACCCATATACTTTCTTTAAAAAAATGGATGTAACTTTCTCGCTATCATTTGAAGATATACTCACCGATCTATCTCCACAGCGAGACGAGCAGCCTCTTCAAACTACCTCAGCTGAACCAGTCTCCCGCAGTGACACTGTCACAGAGGTGCAACCCACAGGACCTCTTCAACAGCTGACTATAACGGCAGACGTCCACCATGAACCACCAGTACCTAAAAAAAGGAAAACAAAACTGAAAAACAGAGGAAAATTCCAAACCCTAAGTTCACAAGAGCTGGATCAAATAGAACAAAGGAAAGATGAAATCAGCACTCAAAAAACAACATCATGGGCAGTAGCAGTCTTTCAAGGTTGGTGCACAGCTAAGCAGATAGCCATAGATTTAAAACAAATAGAAATACACCACCTAGCAGACATCCTCTGCAAATTCTATGCAGAGATCAGACAAACAGATGGTACAGAATACAATCTAGCTAGCATAATTGCCCTCAGAGCAGGCCTAAATCGGCATTTAAATTCACCACCACTGTCAAGAAATATAAATCTCCACAACCACCCTGATATGCAACCAGCTAACAACACATTTTCAGCAGTGTTAAAAAAGTACAGGAGAGAAGGTAAAGATAGAGCAGCCCACCACCCTGCAATAAATGAGAACAACCTAGAAATTTTGCAATTATCACCAGTCCTCTCACCAAACACTGCCCGAGGACTACTGTACAAAGTTTGGCTTGATATACAGCTCTGCATGGCACGCAGGGGCAGAGAAGGTCTCAGACAGTTGAAACTGGAACATTTTGAAATTAAAAAAGATGACCAAGGCTATGAATATGTAACACTCAGCTTCAACGAATATACTAAAAATCGCAAGAAAAATAACTCCACAAAGCAACAGCACAGAGGCTACATATATGAAATTCCACACAGCCCTGTATGTACAGTTGCTTCCTTTAAAAAATACATTGCCAAGCTTCCACCTAACCCTCCTGCCTTCTACTTACACCCTCGTAAAATAGCTAACAATCTACTGACAACCTCAACTATCTGGTACACTCATGAGTCATTAGGGTTAAACTACCTAGCAAGCCTGATGCCGAAAATCAGTGAGGAAGCAAAGCTCTCAACACGCTATACAAACCACTCAGTGAGAGCTACAGCTGTACAGTTACTCTACAGCAGGCCTAGACTCCTTGAAATAATGCAGTAACGTGGCCATCGAGAAGAAAGCAGCTTACGCTCATACTGGGCTGCTACTCCAAAAGACCGACAGTTGTGGAGCAATATTTTGGCAAACAAAACAAGAGATCAATCATCGCAGTCACACAAGCTGTCCAAAGAACCGTAATTTCAAATGACTGCTGATGATCAAACTGCACGCTGCAGCAAATCTCTACCTGCAAACACAGCAAGCAACACAGAAACCCTCTGCACCTATTTTCCTCTGACGAAACCAAACCAGCAACAGCTTCAAATAAATACCTTAGATCAGCAAGCACAACAGCCAGAAACTCCTGCTGCAGAGATGCCATGCTTCACAAACTGCTGAAAAGAGACCGGAAATCCCCTGACGTCCTCAACCACGAAGAAAGCAGACGCTCCAGACTATCGCAAAAGCCAGCCAGTTACACAAGTCATCCAACAATTTAAAGAAACAAGGAGCACTTCTCCTTTTATTATACAAAATTGTTATATGGAACATGTTGAATTTATTAACTACACAAAATAAAAAATGTAGTCACGTATAGATAGTGAACTAGATCCTGTATTACAATAAAGCAGTAGTTAAAAATGTAGTAACTTAACAATTTTAAATCTTTTAAAACATTTAAAAGTTTATGTCTTCTAATGTTTCCAGTTTCTTCTGTTGAAATGTAAAAACAGTGCTTTACATAAACCTTAGCAGTTCATTTCTTTTGAAAAAAAAATGTATTTAATAAACATTACAGCAATAAAAAGTGGGACTCTTTTATGTCTACATGATTTCAAAACAACAACTGTTTCTCTATTTTAAAAGTTACAAATAAAAAAACCTGTTCAATTAAATAAGGTGTCCTACCATTTAATAAAACCCATTTTATAACGCTATAACACACTCCGAGGTGTGGTTTATCGCCTGATAAGAGCACGCCCAGGGGCATAAGGCACGAGGAGCAAGCGCCTCGTGCCTTAGTACACCCTTGGGCGTGTTTTATCAGGCGATAAACCACACCTCGTCGTGTGTTATTGCTTGCATATTCAATTCAAAAAAAAAATTGTATAAATCCATTGAAGGGTTGCAAAGTTATTAAAGTGCAAAATGTGAGGTTTAACATTAAACTACCTGGTCAACCCTAACTATACTGGTGCCTACTGGGTCACCTCACTGTATGAGGAACAACACAGTGAAAACTGTGCAGTACATACAGTGCCAGGAAGTATAGCAACAGGGTACAGAACCCTGCAAGGCAGAAATGTAGCAAGCGCGGTTTTTGTACCTTATTGCTAATAGCTGCAGGGGAGGAGTGATGCAGAGGTGAAGACCTCTGCTGGCGAGGTGGTCCACCCACCAGCAGCCGTGGCTCAGAGGGATGAGCCACGGCAGTGCAGAGCAGCTTTGCATCTCTGGACTGGGGCTCGAATCCTGGTCTCAGACTGCATTGTGCAGTATTGGTTTTTTTGGCCCCCACCGGTGTTTCTCCACACACCCATGTTGACCCCCTGAGTTGATTATATTACTAGGGGAGGGTTCAGGGGGCACAACCCCCCCCATAACCGGTGTGCTGAGGGCATACCCCCAACAGAAAATACTTAAGTCCATTGCATTTTGCGCTGAGATTCTTGTCGGCATTGTGTTTCAGTGCCAGCAATGTATCCACTGTATTTACAGTGCAGTACATTGCTGCACTGTTGTGATGTATGGCGAGATGACCCCATGCCATACTGGTGCTACCACGCCAGTATAATATCTATCTATCTATCTATCTATCTATCTATCTATCTATCTATCTATCTATCTATCTATCTATCATTTAATTTAATAATGAATGGAACAAAAATAATGGGTAAATATTTGATGCTTTAATCAATCAATCAATCAATCAAAATCTTTATTTATTCAGGCGAACATCATTGAGCATAGCTCATTTACAAGATGGACCTGAGTGGTCATAACAATAAAGGTTACAAATTTTACACAAAACCATGGTACTGAATAAACACAAATACAATCATTTATGAATGAGACAGATATACAAATATTTACATATATACAAGGCAAAAATGACAATAAACCTAAATCATATTAAAGGAGAGAAACAAACAGTATAGTAGGGATAAAGCTCGGATAGTTGGACTTGGGTGGGCATATATGTATGAAGTTTGTCGGATAATGAGCTAGAAGAACGATAGATAAATAGGTGGGAGCTTAAAAAGGGGGGGGTGGGGGAAGGAGGGTGTGGGAGGACTAGGCCTTGTGGAAGCAGTTGCATGATTCTGGGAACCATAAATTCCCCTGATGAAGCCCACCAGGCAAAATGTTGGGTTCTGGGATCAATGTAACAGGAGAATAAAAAAAAAAATCTCAATTTAAGAAGAAATTGATGCATGGCCAAATGAATACAGTTTTTCTTGGGACAGATAACATAATAGACCAACAAATAGAAAATATCTCGGAGGATATAGTTGCCCCTCTAATTTATATATTTAATAAATCACTTAAAGTAGGTGAAGTCCCAAACATTCAGAAAATGGAAACTGTTTAACCAATACACAAAAAGAGTAACAAAAAAACCTACAATACTCTTGCCGCATTAGTCTTATCTCCATTCTTGGAAGGTTTATGGAATCGATGATCAAAAATAAAATACAGGATCATATTGACATATATAAACTTCACGACCCCACACAGCATGAATTCCATTGTATCACTAATTTAATTAGCTTCTGTCAACCTCTGAGTGAGTATTTAGATTCCACAATAGGACATTAAACTCCTGGAGAGGGTCCAGAGGAGGGCAACCAAAATGATTTGGGGCTTGGGGGACAGGACCTATGAGGAGAGGCTCAAAGAGCTAAATATGTACACATTGGAAGAGAGAAGGGACCGGGGGGACATTATAGAGGTCTTCAAGTACATGAAGAGGGTAAATAGGGGAGGAACAGTCAGGGTGCTTCGAAGGAAGGAGGAGGGGGCCACTAGAGGGCATGGGTGGAAGCTGGAGGGGGGAAGATTCAGGGGAGAAAGGAGGAGGTGCTACTTCACTGAGAGGGTGGTGGAGCCATGGAATGCACTGCCTAGGGGGCTGGTGGAGGCAGAGACGTGGAGGGGTTTAAGAGGGCTGGGACAGGTACAGGGAAGGGTTCTGGAAGCAAAATCCAATGCAGCAAGAATATCCGGAACTGGGAAGGGAGAAGCCAGAGAAGGCGAGGGGGGCAGCAAGGTCAGCACCCAGGGTGGGGGCTGACCAATCGAGCAGACTCGAAAGACCGTTAGGCCTATTCTGCTGGCATTTTAGTATGTTAGTATATGAGTGGATGTGATATTGCTAGATTTCTCCAAAGCCTTTGATAAGGTACTGCATAAGAGAAAAATTGCAAAACTAAAAGGTTTAAATGTAAACCCTAAAATTACTGACTGGCTAAGTGAATGGCTATCATTCAGAACCAAACAGGTATGGTTAAAATGGTTTATTTTAGCAAAAATACACAGCTCCTAGTGGGGAGCCCCAGGGATCTGCCCTTAGCCACCTCCTTGTTTACATTTTCTCCACTAATATGGCATAAGGTATAAAAGGGTGGTTCCAAAAATTCATGGATAGCTCCTAACTGGGATACCCTGTCGAGTCAAGGGAAGGGAAGATTATAAATCACTACAAGCAGATCTAAATAAATTAGTAAAGTGGGCTGTCACATTGGGTATGGTCTTAAATATTGACAAATGCAAAATCCTACATCTAGGTAGAAAAAATGCAAGATACAATTACTACATTAAAGGAATAAAATGAACTAAATCTCCAGACGAAAAAGATTTGGGCATCATAGTCTCTGAAGACTTTGCTAGTACAAAGCATTGTACAGTGGTAACTACAAAAGCAAGAAAAATAATCGGTTGCATTAGAAGACATCTAGAAAAAAATCATAATTACCCTACACAGGAACCTATTTGGGCCTATTATAGATTATGCTTCATAATTCTGGTCCTTTTCTGAAAAAGGAGATCCAACAAATAGAGACCATGGTAGTATTACCTAAATCATTTGGGGGCATTGAACTCCTCAATTGTGAGGAAAGACTGCTACATCTGGGCTTAATGTATTTGGAATAGAGAAGAATCAGAAGTAATTTACTTTTATTATACAACATTCTATAAAACCATGAACTAATGGCACTAATGGGGTTCCAATATAGAACAAAGGAAAATTTACTAGAGGACAGACTAAACAGCTAAATGAAACAAATATAATAAACTTTCAAAAGTAGAAATTACTACACAAAAAAAGGGTAAGCAGGATATGGAATCTCCTTCCACAAAACACAATAGAGTCTGGGGGAAAAAAACATAAGTAAGAGCAGAATTGATAAGTTATACTAACTGGGAACACTTTGGGTTCAATTCTCAAAGCCCCAATTGCAGCAAGCCCTGGTAGTGCTGAAGATGTGGCACACAGGGCTTGTGGCAATCTCCCGGCCAGCGATCAGGAGTTTCAGCCTGTGCAACAAGGTGCTGCAGGTTAGATTAACTTTTTCTAGTCTAGCTTGTGGCATTCCTGGGGGCCTTTTTACAGAGCTTGCTCCAGATATTTGGAGCAAGCTGCCATAAAATATGGAAACTATCGCAATTGCACCCAAGATTCGAGATTCAGGCACAGATGCAACAAAGGGGTTCAGCACACCATCGAAACCTAAGTGTCATGGTGCAGGGTTAGGTGCAAGCCCTGCACCATGCTTTGAAAATTGAACCCTTTGATTTTAAACCACTGAGAAACTGGGGGGAGGGGAGACTCAATGGGTCTTACGGTCTACTCCTGCCTCTCATACTTTAGTAAACCTACCACCACAATGTAGTTACAGGGGCTATGCCTGGTTCTCCACACAATGATGCAGCAATAAAGCAAAGTAGAGCAAATACACAATACAAAAAGGGGACAGGTTCTACACCAACATATTCCACTCCCTGAGCATGCATGATAAGTTCCTGGGTGTGGGTTTGACATGAGTTTCATCAAGTCCCTTTCCCGGTGTTTGGCTGATGTCCCATTAACCGTGGCTGTCTCTTTGCACTTTATTTTAGTCACTGTGATTCAGCTGTGGCAGCGAACTGAGTTTCAAATTGATAAAGCTGACATATGCTGACAGACACATATTTGGGATTATTTCCAACACCTCCAGTGTTCGATTTGGGTTGATGGGAATGATTAGCTCATCATGCTTAGATACCTGGCACATAGCCTCCCTCCTGGCTCAGAGATGTGTATCCATGTTCCCCCTGTACTCTGCTTGAGATGCTGCACCTGGATAGTGTAACCACATACCTGGACCAGTATGGCTCACTATGACAGGGAGCTCCTGCCACTCTTGACGATTGACCTTTTCTTAAATCTGTTGCAATGTTTCTTCTATTTCTAAGCCTAATCTATCCTTTACTATTCCTAGTCCATAAGGTTGGCCACCTATGGGCACCCCCTTCCCTTTCTTGACTATGCTATAGTGTCCTCTTTAATTTTCCTTTTCCCTCTTAGGTCGTCGTACAGGGAGGTTATTGTGGTGACTTCAGAGTATATGTAAAACGGGTTGTATTTATTGTTGTTGGATTTAGTATGTAATACCACTATGTTATAAAATACCGTGATGTATATACTTTATGTTTATGAAACCTGTAAATGTTGAAAATACCATGGCACTTGGTGTTTTGATAATGATAAAATGTACTAGGTGACTATTATAGAAATTGAGCTAGTTGTGTTATTTAAAATGCATGTATATTGCTGTAAACTTAAATTTGAAATGTCATGATGATTTGTATATATCCCATGATTCATTGCATTATGGAAGTATGTATGATGCTGTATTTCTTTGAAACTTGATTTGTTGCCAATGCCTTTTGGGATAAACCTTCTTTCAGTGATTCTGCATTGAGATTCTTTGTCTATAGCTTGTTTTTTTTTTTTTTTCTTTTTGGGCCCCCACTACCCAAGCAAATGGGGCATGCATAGGAGTGGTAGCTACATCTCAACTAGTGAATTTGGTCAGAGATCAGTGTCAGTAGGTGCTGGCTAAGTGCAGAGAAAGGACATTTATAGTCTATTGCTGCAAACTGATGTACTGAAGAAGGAATATGGCATTGCAGAAGCTTATTTCTTGTATTTTGAATAAACATCACACATAGATTGTGTGTTGAACCTGAAGTTCGGTGTCTAGTCCATCTGTTGTCCCACAACCCCTCCACACTCACCCAAACTGTAACAATAAACAAACACTGGGAGGGATCTGCCCCACAAAATCTCAATAGCAATCTTGCATATAATAGAGTAAGGACCCACTTACCTATAGGTAGTGTAAAAGCTCAAAATTTGGTTTGTATTACACTATTCATACTTCAATATTTTAACAACAAAGTAAACCTGCTAAGCAACAAATTAATTGTTTCAAGATTTGCTGATCACTTCTTCAGGATATTTCTGCTTATTAAAGAAATAATATTGTAAAACCATAAGTTACCAAAGGAACCAAGTTAACAAAGAAATTAATTTATTAATTAGAGAGGAAAATATGTTTTTTAACTCCCTAAAACTGTTCTACATGTAGTTATATACTGTATAACTACATATAGAATGATTACAGGAAATTAAAACTTTTTTTTTTAATTTTTTCTCTCTGATTAATAAGTAGATTTCTTTGTTTATTTATTTATTTAGCTTTTGTTGACCAGGTAAGTACACTAGACAAGTTATATGCCTATTTTCAGGTATGACCCGCGGGGGAGTACAATGAGAAACAGATACAGTGAGATACAGGTTCATACAGAGGACAACATGACACAAGTTAGGCAGTATACAGAGTCAAAATAGAACCATGTGAACATAACCAGTAGACAGTAAGCACAGTTAAGATATGTACAGGAATATATATACATAGAGACACCAAGGCTAGGAACAGTACAGTTTTACAAGGTATACATGGCTCTGAGACACAGACAGAGCCACAGCCTGAGTATCTCCTGAAACAGAGAAAAAATACATTATATGCACCTCAGAGTCCAGTTAGACAGGCTGACTCAGCAGGAGCTGCAAGAGGGGTGCCAGGAAGGACATGTGAGTCTGGTGCAGGGGACCAGAACTAGCTATGGAGGTCTAGGACACCCACATGCAGAGGAGAGCTTCAAGTGATACCACAGCGAGCTCTGGAGGCATGAGCAGGAGGGGGAGGGGGAGAAGGAGGAGCGGACTTGAGCCGGAAAGGAGTTCCATAGCCTAGGGGCACATGAAGCAAAATCCCTGTCCCCCATTTGCATGCGGGTGATAGGGACTTTAAAAACGTCAGAGCCCAGAGACCTGAGGGAGTAGGTAGAAGAGATAGCTGGTTTGAGAAGCTCAGCCAGCCCTGGGGGAGTGCCAGTACAAAGCACCTTGCCCATGAAGCAGCCCAGGACAAAGTTCATGTGGTTGGGCAGGGAGAGCCACCCAAGTTTGTCATATATATGTCACAGTGGTGGGTGAGGCAAGGGGCAGCAAGTGAAAAGCTGCAAATGTTATTGTAGGTTGTGTTCCATCTAGTGAGGTGAACTTTGAAGGTGCGTGCAAATGGGAGAAGTCCATAGCAAAGAAAGGGAAGCAACACTCCTCTGGTCAATGCAAGGCGAGCAGCAGACATAAGATTTTTCTTCGCTCTGTAGGCCAGACCCAGTTTGCTGTTGACAGCTCTGCATACATTTTGGATATGGCACCTGAGGTCAAGTTGGGGGTCCAGTGGCACCCCAAGGTATTTGATGGAGTCAGTGGTTAGAAGAGGAGTACCACTGATACCAGTAACATACAGAGGGGCAGGGGAGGCCTTAATCTTGGCCAGGGACCAAAAAAGCAAGGCCTGAATTTTTTTAGGTTGAGGACCAACTTGTGAGTGATTACCCAGGACTGGATATTTCTGAAATCCTCACTCAGTTGATGGTTGATGACCCCAATGTCCCAGGAATGGGTGAGGATCACTAGGTCATCCACGTATAGGATAGTACTACAGTTGGTAGCAGTAGCTTTTAGATTGTTGACAAATATAGAGAAGAGAAGGGGCCCCAGGACTGATCACTGGGGGACACTGGAGGTCACAGGATTGGTGCCTGAGAGAACCTAGCTGAATTTGATAAGTTGCTGCCTGCCCTGGAGGTATATACTGAACCAACTCAGGACAGGTGGGGACAAACCAAGGGACCAAATTTGAGAGCAAAGTAAGACATGGTCAACTAGGTCAAAGGCCTTGGATAGGTCAATGAATATGGCACCTAGGAGTTTGCCCTGGTCCATGGCAGCCTGGATTCCAGAGGAGACAGTAACAAGGACTGAGGATGTACTGTGCCCTTTTCAAAAGCCATGCTGTGCAGAGGACAGTAGCTCATGGACCTGGATATAATCTATAAGTTGTCCAGCCACAACTTTCTCTAGAAGTTGACTGATAGCCGATAAGGTGGCTATTGGTCGGTAATTGTCAAGGATCTTAGCGTTGCCCTGTTTGAGAACAGGATAATCCTCGCCAGCTTCCAGATGTCAGGGATTACACCAGAGGCAAGGGACATATTGAAGATATGGACCACTGGAAAGGCTATAAAAGGGCACCCAGATGGAGGAGCTTAGGTTCCATGCCATTGTGGCCAGCACTAGAATGTGGGGATAGACCAGAGAGAAGTCTCTGCATCTCCAGTGCTGTCACAGCCTTAAAGTAAAATAATGGACAGGAGGTGAGGACCACCTGTGGGGTGGAGGCCAGAAGATGGCTATCACTGCCATCAGCAGAGAATAGGGAGGTGAAGGCAGACAGGTCCGAGAAGTAGGAGTTGAATGCATAGGCAATAGTTAGTGGATTGTTACAATTAGACCTGCTCACGATCAGGTCAGAGACCCCACAGTTTGAGGAACCACTAACTATATTTTTAATGTTTCTCCAGAAATTTCTAGGGTCCTTAGCTGAGTTGAGTAAGGCAGTTTTACAGTATTCACTTTTGGCTGCCCTGATTGCTTTTTTGCATTAATTTCTGAGCCTCCTGTATTGCTGAAATATGGCCTGGTCCATCGTGGCCTTGAAGTTGGCCCAGCACTTGTCTCTAGACTTCATGAGGGCTAGGAGACTCCCATGCAGCCATTTTGTGGCAGACCGCCTTACTCTCTACCTGATAAGGGGGGCTTGCTTATCCTGCAGAGTGCCAAAGGTGCTAAGAAATTGACTAACAGTAGTGGAAGTGGAAAGGTCCTGAGCATTAAGCACCGCAGACCAGTCAGTGAGCCTCAGAGCCATGTGAAATAACCCCAGGTCAAATCTGGAAAAATCCCTCACTTGAATGATTTTGTGGGGGATTTTCGGGGAGGAGACCTTCCTTACACAGTACACAGGGGTATGGTTGGAGATAGAGTCAGGAAGGGTACCAGTGGAACTGATTCTTTCTGGCCGATTGTACAGGACCCAGTCCAGGAGGGAGCTAGTACCACCATTGGTAGACCACCTAGTGGGCTCCTGAAAATTTGAGACAAGGAGAGGCCAGCAAGCAGAGGTTCAAATAGCATAGAATTTCCTCCTCACCAGTTTAAATTAAGATCTCCCAAGATCATTAGCTCATTATCCCCAGTCTTAGCACCAATAGTATCAAGGAGATGGGATAACCCACACAGGCCTCCCTTGGGGGGATTGTATGCACAGATGATGTGCAGCTTCTTAGTATTCCCAAGTAATAGGACAGAGTGAAACAGCTCACAAGAAGACAGGGAGGACTGCTGATGAGATACCATAGACAAATTAAGGCGACTCTTGTAGTAAATCAAGATACCACCCCATCGCTTTTTCCACGGCTGATCCTGTCTGATGAGATCAAAGCCAGGGAGTGCAAAGGCTGAGTCAGGGGTGGAAGGTTTCAGCCAAGTGTCGGTGATACCCAGGATATCAGGCTCGTAGTGCGTAGCCCAGGCAGAAAGTTCATCCCGATTGGGCAATATAGGATACGGATGTTGAGGTGAGCTATTTTCATCCCCTTGCCTGACAGCCAGCCTACAGGAAGTGCAGAGGCCTGATAGGCAGGGCCAGGATTTTGCTCAATGTCCCCAGCCAGGACTAGGATCACCAGAAAGAGCCAGAGGAGATGCCTTATGGGGGGAGCCACCACCTGCCGAAGGCCTGCGAGCAGGATGCCTGACCAATATGGCCGGATACAGAAGGCATCTGAGGTCAAGGCAGCAGATAGGCCAAAGGGGCTGTCTGCCATGGGCTAATAGATTGGAGAAGGTGAAGTCAAATACCTCATGCTGGACAAAGGTATCTCAATGGCCCCCTGAGAAAGGGATCCTTTGGTAACTTATGGTTTTACAATATTGGGCCTTATGCATGAATGGGCGGAGTGGCGGATATACGGCACATAGCCACTTCGCACCCATTGTGCCACCCATGCAGGATGCACAACCCATGGCATGCAGCCACAATGCACCTGATCCCCCAGTTGCATGGACAGTAATGCACCGGGGTGGGCAGGGGGTGTGACAGCACTACCTGCCATGCACGAAGGTGCATAGTGCTGTCCCTGGGTGTGCGGAGAAGGATGCAGGTTATGCCAGGGGAACCCTGCCTTAAGTGTCCTATGTGCTCTTCACCATGCACACCAGCTACCACAGGGCCCCAGCAACTGTGGTGACCCCACCACACTCACACACCTGGACACCCACCCCGGTCCCGGCAAAACAGTTTGGCCCCCACAGAACTGTATCACCGGTCTGGAACAGAAGTGCAGCCCTCCTGCCACATGCACGGATGCCCCATCCCCCTCTGTGTGCAGTGGTTGCCCCCCATAGTCCACCACAGGTGTGCCTGTCCCCATAGGGCAGCAGAATACTCCCCCAACACATCAGCCCCAATCGCTGTGAGGCAGTTGCACCCCCTGCCAATAACACTTGTGCTCTCCGGTCTCCGGTGGCCGCAGCATACCACCTGCCCCTGCCACCAGGATCCCTGGCCCTGTGTTGGTCTCCCCCCGCACACACACAGGTATCGCTGTCAGCACAATCCTGACCCTGGAACCCCTGCCCCCCCCCATCGGTGTCCAGTGGCGGCCCCCATTGGTATCTGGTGATGCCCTCCCTGCAGCACTGACAACAGTGTCCTGCAACCCCCTACCATCCTAATTGATGCCACAGCTAGGAGCGAACAATGGCTCAGCCCTCCACACATCTCCTTGGCTGCCAGCCATCCAGCTAATGCTGGGAGCACTCTGTCTATTTATCAGGTGGCACTTCCAGCATCATTTGGATGGCCAGCAGCTGAGAAGGTGTGTGGAGGGCTGTGCCACTGGCTGTTCCTAGTCAAGTCACTGACAGGATGGTACAGGGGATGGGGATGGTGGTGTCAGTGCCAGGAAGGGGGGCTCTTCTGATCACCACTGCAGGGGTGGGGCAATCTGGTTTGGGGCCAGGGAGTGGGTGGGCAGGGTATGCTGTATTGGGCAGTGCCAGGTGCAGACTCCCTTCTGTGGTTTGGGGGGGTCCTGTACTGTTCCGGGGACAGGGCTGTGGAGTGTTGGGGAGGTCACAGACTGGGTCGGGGATGGTGCGGCACTGTGTTGGGGCCGGGGTTGCCCCTTGACATCTGTGGTGGGTATGCAGTGTGTTGGGTGGTGGTGGCCCAGTGGGGGCCATGGGGCTCAGGCAGGGTGACTGTGGCCAACATGGCCACATGGATCCGGGTGCCTTTGTTTGCTATTCCCACACCCAGACCCGTGCATCACTGTGCTGGAGATCTACTCCTGGACTCATGCCAGGCATCCTATTGGATACCTGACTGGGTCAGTGACTCCACCCCCGCAGTCCTGTGGTGTACTGTTTGCCAGGGGGTGGTGCCATGGACAGGTGGCAGCCATTGGTGATTACCGGTGGTGTGCACCTGTCCACAGGTACGAAGCTATGCGGGTAGGATACATGCCTCCAGTGCATAATTCCCACCCGATCGTGCATTGGGCCCATTCTTTGTTTAATAGGCAGACATATCTTGAAGAAGTGATCAGAGAACCATGAAATGTTGATTCATTTTCTGCTTTGTAGATTAACTTTGCTTCTACAGTAAAAATATTGAAGTATGGATGGTGTAATACCAAAAAAAATTTTGAGCTTTTACACTACCTACCACTGAGTGAATCTTTACTCCACTGTGTGTGTGAACCATTTGGATAGTGTGCCAGCATTGATGTTATTTAGACTGTCTTGGTATTGTAGACTGAAACTGTGCATTGACAAAGCAAATGGCTACCAATATCCTGCTGTGTCAACTTTGCAGAACTCAACATATAAGTGAGGGAACTGTTATCTGTCCTCATGAGGAATGTTGCACCATAATGGTAATCATAGAATTGATCCACCACTGCTCACTTCACTGTGAGAAACACTAATTTGTAAACAAGCTACTGTTTTTCTGATCTGGTCAGACTGTGATTGGCAAAAGCAACAGGTTTCATCCCACTTTCATTTTCTTGGCATAATATGGTACCCAGACCTTCTGTGCTGGAATCAGTGTCAAAAGTGGAGGTCATTTGTGGGTCTGTAAAGCCCAAGACTGGTGCAAAGGGGCTTCATATTCAGAGCCAGCTGGATGCAAGTGCAAATTGATGCGCTGCAGAAAAAAATTGGTCCGGATGGCTCTGGCATGATATTCACACAAAATGCACAATCAAAATAGATCATGCAATCTGTTTGAATATTGGATCATGGATGCACAGCGCATAGCAGGTGGCCACCATGTATGGCACGGCGCATCCCGTATGTGGTGCTGAAGAACACCAATGGGGGAATTTATGGCACATACCTGGATGCACTGTGTCCCCCATGGGGGTTATTCAGTCCAAACATGCAGATAAGCTCATTGGGCTTGCATTACACAAAGGGGACTCATGCATGCCCATTATGGGCTCATTAGCATGGCTTCGTCCGTGCAAGTGCACCAGGCCAGCTCTCCCCTTCCCCAGCTCCGATCACTGTACATGAAAATGTGTTCCCTAGCCCCTTTTCCATAGTGTAGGGTCCCCAGCCCTTGCACTGTAAAATAAAATACCGTCCCTAGCCCCTTTTCCATAGTCACTGATGTCACTGATGTTTAGGAGCAAGAAAGAGGCACAAGACCCATCTGTAGCTCCGCTAAGATTCCATATAGTTTGCCATGTTCCCTCCTTGTGTATTGTAATTTTCCAACCTATTCTTAAATGTATCTTTAGTTTCACTTATGACTATTTCTAGTGGGAGTCTGTTCCATATGTTTACCACCCTCTGTGTGAAGAAATGTTTGCTTTTGACTGTTTTAAACCTTTCTCCCTTCAGTTGTAGTGGGTGTGCATTCAATGTTCTTAAAGTCAATATTTAATTCTGTAATTAGTCCTGTATCTTGCATTATATCATATAACAATAATAAGTCTCCCCTTTTTTAATGTAGCTGTAGGGTGTATAAACTGAGCTTCTTTAATCTGGTCTCATAAGAGTCATCCTGCAAACCATTTATGATCCTTGTCACCCTATGGTGAAGTCTCTCTAGATTTGCAACATCCTTTCTCATGTAGGGAGACCAAAGCTGACTGCAGTGGTTTAGTTACGGTCTTACAGATGCCCCATATTGGGGCATTACCACCTCAGCCCTTCTGCTTTTTATGTTTCTTTTTATTGCTCCAATTACCTTGTTTGCTTTTGCAATTGAATGTGTGCACTGTTCACTAAAGTTAGATTGTGATCTATAATTGCACCCAGGTCCTTTTCCTTTACTTCTGATTTCAGCACTTTGTTGATTAGTAAATATTGATGTTGTTTGTTATTTTTTCCCATGTGTATAACACACTTATCAAGGCTGAAGGACATACCCCAACAATATGCCCATTCAGTTATTCTGTCCAGATCTTGTTGGATTGTTTTTGCTTGGTTTGGGGTGTACAGGGACCTCCAAGCTTTGTACTGCCAGCATATTTGGTTATAAAGTTTTGTTCATTCTTCCCGAAGTCAGTAATAAAAAGTTGAAAAATTATGGGCCCAATATGGAGCCTTGAGGGACTCCACTTTTTACCTGCTCTTATGGAGCCTTGAGGGACTCCACTTTTTACCTGCTCTTGCACTGAAATGTAACCATTTTTAACAACTACCTGTGACCTGTTTATAAGCCAGTTTCTGACCCATCTGATTATGCAACTATCAATTTTGAATGCCAATAGCTTTTCTAAAATGGCCCAATGGGGGACTGTGTCAAATGCTTTGCAAACATCTTTTTTTTTTTTTTATAATTGAAAGTTTATTGAAATTACACACCAAAACAGATAACAACAGAAACAAGAATGTACAACAAACCAAACAGCAACAAACAACCCCAACAAACCCCGCATGCCCTTCTACCCCAACAAGCTAGCTAATCCCAGACTGTAAACCAAAAATGTAAGTAATATAGTCATAGCTGACAACTTACACCCAGCCCCCCCCCCAGGTCCCCCAGAGCACTTATAGGACATATCAATGAGGCTTAGCAATAGAAAGACAAGGAGAAAATTGAAAATAACCAGGCGTACGTACAAAAAAGCCAAGTATTAGGAGGTCACATGAATAGATTGCAGGGTATGCAAGGTTCCCCAGTGCTGTTGATAAATCTGGAGACTCTGGTTCACTCTAGCAGTTTGCTTTTCCACTGCAAGAGCACGCAAAATTTTGGAGTACCATTCTCGAAAGGATGGTGTGGCATCATCCCTCCAATGCCACAATATGATAACCTTAGCTATCGCAGAGACTAGGGTCATGTATGCCTTGTGGTGGCCATGAAGGGTAGGGGGATAATCTACCACCAAGCAAATATCAGGTGTAAAGTCATCTTCCAGCCATAAAAGTGTGTCTATCAAAGCTTTAATCTTTTAACAGAAGGGGATTATTATGGGACAATCCCACAACACATGGAGCAAATGTCCCGGAGCCTGGCCACATCTGGTACAAAGAGGGGAATCAGATCTCTTCATTTGGAACAATTTGTAGGGGGGTGTAATACAAATTGTGTAAGATGCAGAACTGTGTCCATCTATATTTATCTCACTCAGTATATTTATAAAGGTTTCACCAAATAGTTTGACATCAGGAACTATCAAAGTTCCAGCCAAAAGTGTGTTGCCAATAAAAACATATACCAGATAAGGCAGAAGGGTCAGTTGCGGGCAAAAAAGGAGGGGAATACGCCGACCCTCAATATGAATATTCGGATTAGCCAGAATTGGTTGGGAGAGGGAACAAGTCCAGTCTTCACCCAGAAATTGCTCAAGCTGTTTGTGGGCCTTGAGAGACCAGACTAGGGGAGGAATATAGAAAGAGGAGGGCAATCTGGAAAGGTTAATATAAAGCAAACTGCTGAGAGAGATGCTGGCCTCTTGACACAGACTGGCTTCTATCTGTAGCCAAAGTGGTTTATACCTCTACCCCTCCAAAGCCAACAGAGGGGTAGCCCACCGTAAGCACCTGGAGCCATGTAATGCTATGTACTAAAGAAAAAACTTCGGAAGGCGTAACCCACTAGTCTGCCTTGGGAGGGTAAGTTTCGCATACATGCGCCTAACTGCCCCCTCCTTCTATAGGAAGCAGTTTAACAAGTGCTGGGGGGACAGAAACCAAGCTTTGGGAAAAAAAATTCCCAGCATCCCCAAGTGATACAGCAGGCGAGGAAGGATGTTCATTTTGATAATGCTGGATCGGCCCTAGAAAGACAGAGGGAGAGAAACTCACCTCAGCAAATCAGCTTTAATAAATTGCAAAAGGGGAGGGAGGTTCAAAGGGACTAAATTGGAAAGTAGGCAAGGCAGGTGAATACCCAGCTATTTCAGGGCTGTGGGTTCCCATGTTAGGCCGAACCCCTCTATCTCCCTTCTAGACACAAGCCTATTTAAGGGCATAAACTGAATCTTGCCTAGATTCAGTTTATACCCTGCCAGTGCAGAAAACAGATCAATTTCCGCTAAAGCCACCAGGATAGCAGAAATGCGATCCTCCAAGTGTAAAAAGAGATCATCTGCATTAGGCAGATACTGTATACCATTTTCTACTGATCTGAATGCCTTTAATATCAGGAGAACATTGTAATTTATAGAGGGATTCCAAATAAAGGTTAAACAAGAAAGGGGAGAGAGGACAGTCTTGCCTCGTCCCCCTCCTCAAAAAAAAGGGTGAAGAGGAAAGGCCATTGCAGTAGATCCAAGTGGTAGGCTGGGAGTACATAACCCAAATCCATTTGGAAAAATTTGGGGGGGATGCCAAATTTGTGGAGAACCAAAAATAAAAAAGGCCACGGGTCATGGTCAAATGCTTTTTCAGCATCCAGCGATTCCAGCACCGCAGGAGCACCGCCCTCCCCAGATGTGGAAACAAGGTATAGGAGTTTCCTCGTATGATCACTGGATAACCGCCCAGGTATAAATCCCACCTGAATAGGCGAGATGAGTCCCTCCCAGACCACCTGCAACCTTTTAGCCAGGACATTTGCAAGGATCTTAATATCTGTATTTACAGTAGAAGCGAAATTGGCCGATAGCTGGAAGGGGAAAGCTCCTCTCTGCCAGGTTTCTTAATAAGGGTTATCCAGGCTTGGTTAAAAGAAAAATCCTCTAGGCCATTGATAAGAATACAGTTATATAGCTGAGTAAGAATAGGGGTTAGCTCCTCTGAAAAAGACGCAATAAAAATTGTTAAAAAATCCATCCAGACCTGGAACGTTATCTGGAGGTAAAGATTGTATGACACTTAAAACTTCTGAGACCTGGATTGGTTGAGCAAGAAGTTCTTGCTAAGCAGGGGAGAGGTATGGAAGAGGGAGGGCATCTAAATAAGAATTAATGTGTTCGAGAGTTTCCTGAGTGCCAGGGACATCATCACAGAGATTGCTATAATACTTCCTCAAAGCTTCAACAATGTCACATGGCTTAGTGAGGGTAACCCCCCCAGGAGAGAATGAAGACGGGGGACCACTCTAGCCTCATCCAGCTGCCAGGTGAGCAGCCTGCCAGCCCTCTCGCCTGAGTCCAAATAGAAACATAGAAACATAGAAACATAGAATTTGACGGCAGATAAGGACCGCTTGGCCCACCCAGTCTGCCCATTTCCCTACCTGATGGATAAGCTGCAGGTCCTAGTTAACCAGCAGCCTACTTCTTCCTACCCCCACCCCCTAGAATTGCCTTATGACTGTCCCATGCATGCTTGAATTCCACCACTGTTTTTGACTCCACAACCTCCTCTGGAAGGCCGTTCCATACATCCACAACCCTCTCTGTGAAAAAATACTTCCTTAAATTACCTCTGAGCCGCCCCTTCTATCTTCAAATTGTGCCCCTTGTTCTTGCACACCTCTTTTTGAAAGATGCTACCCTCTTGGACTTTGTTGATTCCTTGAGGTACTTGAAAGTTTCTATCATGTCTCCCTCTCCTCCTTTCCTCGAGGCTATACATATTAAGCTCCTTAAGTCTCTCTCTTCATATGTCTTCTGGTGCAGACCCTGCACCATTTTGAGTGCCCTCCTCTGGACAGCTTCCATCCTGTCTATGTCTTTGCAGGATTGGGTCTCCAGAACTGCACGTACTCCAGATGGGGTCTCACTAGCTGTCTGTACAGAGGGATAATAACTTCCTGTTTTCTACTGGTGATGCCTCTTCCTATGCATCCCAGTATCCCCACAGCCCTCCTTGCTGCCCTCTCACATTGCTTGCCCACCTTTAGGCCATCTGATATGACTACCCCCAGGTCCCTTTCCATTTTTGTTGTTGTTAGTAGCTCACCCCCCATTGTGTACTCTTCCCCTGGGTTTTTGTTTCCCAGGTGCATTACCTTGCACTTCTTAGCATTGAATCTAAGCTGCCTATATTTGACCATTCCTCTAACCTTGCCAAGTCCCTTCTCATCCTTTCCACTCCACCTTGTGCATCAACTCTGTTGCAGATCTTTGTGTCATCTGCAAAGAGACATACTTTTCCTTCCAGTCCCTCTGCAATGTAACATAAAGACATTGAAGAGGACCGAGTCTAATACTGAACCCTCTTGGTGCCCACTACTAACCCCTTTTTTCAGAGTGGACTCCATTTACTATTACTCTCTGTGACCTATTCTCCAGCCAATTCTTTACCCAGGCTGTCATCTTGGGACCCACTCCCAGGCTGGCTAACTGTATATTAATCTTTTGTGGGACTGTGTCAAATGCCTTGCTAAAGTCTAGGTAGGCCATGTCCACAGCCCCTCCTGATCAACTACTTTGGTCACCCAGTCAAAGAAATCTATCAGATTTGTCTGGCATGACCTTCCGCTGTGAATCCATGCTGCCTTGGGTCCTGTGCCCTCTGGCCTCTAGATACTCGACAATTCTTTCCTTCAGAAGTGATTCCATCATTTTCCCTACCACTGAGGTTAAACTAACAGGTCTGTAGTTTCTGCTTCTGCCTTGCTCCCACTGTTGTGAAGGGAATCACATCTGCCCTCCTCCAGTCCCTCGGGTACCACCCCATCCTCCCATGATTTGTTAAAGAGGGTAGTCAGTGGTGTCACTAGTTCTACCCTTAGTTCTTTTAGAATTCTGGGATGAATCCCATCAGGCCCCATTGCTTTGTCCACCTTCAGTTTTAGAGTTCTTTCAGAACCCTTTCTTCTGTAAATGGGCTGGTATCAACTTCTGTATCCAGAGTGTTTCTACTGTTTGTTTTAGGTACCTCCCTCTTCCTTTGTAAATACTGAGCAAAAATACTTGTTTAGTATCTCTGCCTTTCTCACAGTCACCCTCTGCCCACCCTCCCTCCCCTTTATTAAGCCTCCCCTGTCCTCCCTTGGTCTTCTTCGCTCCCTGATGTACCTATAAAAGGTTTTATCCCCCTTCTTAACTGAGTTGGCTATCTTTTCCTCGGTTTGGGCCTTTGCTGATTCTGACTGCCTTCCCAGCTTCCTTTTGCTTTAACTGATACAGTTCTCTGTTCTGTTCCTTCTGTGATTCCTTGTACTTCCTGAATGCTTTCTTTTTCTCTTGAACCTTCACTGCCACTTCCTTTGAGAACCATAGTGGTTTCTTACCTCGTTTCGTTTTGTTTATTTGCTTTACTCTAAGGCTTGTTACCTCTGTGATGGCAGTTTTTATTATTCCCCATTGTTCTTCCACCCCTCCTTCCTGCCCATTTGCTAGTGCATTCCTTAGGCACTCACCCATTTTGACAAAGTCAGCCCTCCTAAAATCCAGTACCTTTGTCTTTGTATGGCTTGACTCTATTGCTGTGTTTATTGTGAACCATACTGTTCGATGGTCACTAGTTCCCAGATGGCTACCCACTTCTACATCTGTTATCCTCTCTTCATCTCCATTTGAGAGAACCAGGTCTAAGATTGTTCCCTCTCGAGTGGGCTCCAATACTAGTTGTCTAAGGCATGCCCCCTGTAGGACATCTAGAATAACCCCACTCTTAGAAGTGGCTGCGGCAACTGCACTCCAGTTAACATCTGGCATATTCAGATCACCCATCAGCAATATCTCCCCTTTTTCTGCCATACTGAGTATACTTTCTATCATTTCCTTGTCCATTTCCTCCCCCTGAGAAGGGGGTCTGTATACAACCCCTGTGCGGATTGTGGTGCCATTACCAAATACCAAGATTGGGTGCGTAAAAGAGCCAATTCTGCTTTTTCTCCAATCAATTCTGCATACAGTATTTGGAGTGGAGAGTTTCTAATTCCTGCCAGACCTCTGGAGGTGAAGTAGAGGATAAACATCTCTCCAAGCACCTAATGTCTGACAGGAGGTGGTCCTCCTCGGTCCTTCTGGATCTCTTCCATGCAGTGGCCAGTTTAATAAACTCCCCCCTAATGGTGCATTGCAAGGCCCCCCAGAGCCAGTCTATTCTAGTAACAGAGTTTCTATTAAACTCTATGGAGTCTAAAATGAATTGTCTCAGGTGCTGCACCAAGGTATTGTCCCTGAGATGTTGGGAATTGAGGCACCAAATGCTATCCCTCTCCTCTCCAGTATTAAGAGTCAGTACCAGTTCTATGGGGGTATGGTCAGAGAGGACCAGAGGTAAAATCTCAGAGGATATTAGGCCAGGCAGGGCTTGTTGACCTAAAAGAAAAAAATAAATTCTAGAACCGGTCTCATGGGAAAGGGAGTAAAAAGTATTTTTTTTGTCTTTAGGATACAAGATCTACCATGGGTCAAAAAGACCCAAGGAATCCTTAAGATCCTTCAAGACCCTCTGACCTGGGAAAAGGCCTTGTTGACAGGGGCCAGACTTATCCAGATCATCCTGGAGGACTAAATTCCAATCTCCACCCAAGATAATCGGGAGCTGGGAAAAGGAGGAAAGGTGGACTGCGAGAATGGAAAAAAAATATGGAGAGTCAACCGCTGGGCCATAAAAAACAGACCAAAGAAGAACTTCCAAGGTGCCCAAGCAAGCCTGTAACAAAATAAACTGAGCCTCAGGATCTCTTTAATCGATTAAAAGGGCGTTCCATATGCCATGAGAAGAGCAACCCTGCTCTTGGCTGTATGCACCCCAGCACCATATACATGGGCAAGACACTCTCTCCGGAAAGAGGAAAGTTCATCACTTCTTAGGTGGGTTTCTTGTAACATAATAATGTGAGGACTGTATTTTTTGATTTGAGCCAAAATCATTCCCCGCTTCTTCCTTTGCCGAGTCCCTTTTACATTCCATGATAAAAACTTATAAGTCGCCATGTTATAATGAACTGGAAATCCCAATAAGAAAACCCCCTAAAATGCTCTGGTAAAACCCCTCCAACATCAAACAGACCCCACAAAGACAGGAAAAAGAATCTCCCCTTCTCAACTCCATCCCAACCCCCAAACATCTGTGCCACAAAACCCCTCTCGAAGAAGCAAACTCCCTCATACTTCCAACCGTTCCACCCTGCCCACCCCCAGCAAGCCTCATAGCTGTAGAAACTAGCCCCCAAAGGACTAGAATATAAACTATAGAGAAACATATATACAAGACAAGAAAGTATACAGGTGCCTGACAAGTTCAAAAAAAGTAGTTTCCGTTTTAGAGCATCATAAAAATGAATCAATGGGGTTACAGGAAATGAATAGACACCAGGGTGGAAAAAAAAAAATAATACATAAAAAAGGTTTGTGGCCCTCTGAAGATTTTATTTATTTATTTATTTCAAATTCGGATTAATACCTTTGAGCGGGGGGCTCATTTACAAAGGCTCAAGTCAACAAGGAATACAAGACATTTGCAGGTGATGAAACATTGCAGAACAGAAAGAACATCAACTAACAAGTAGTATTAGTGTGCAGTTACAACATTAAGCAGGGTACAAGTGAGGAGAAACAGGACCACATTTGCGGAGAAACATATTAATGCAGCACTAATTAAGTGTGGTACAGTGTTTAACAATCATGTTACAGTTCAGACGGGGTGCTCCCATTCTGCAGAAATGCAGTTTTAGCAGCCAGGTGAGGCTTTGTCAAGGGGAGGTAGTTGGTGGTGGGAGGTGGGGGGTGGGCAGTTGTGGAACAGGAGGATGGGAGTGAGAGAGGGTAGTGTTTGATGGATGTGAGAACGGCTGTCAGAGGCCATGGGTTAACAGAAACACACTGGCAGTCAGATTTGCTGGCAAGAAGAGATCAAAGCCCATGTTTAAAGTGGCCAAGTCTGGGGGAGTCAACAAGGTCTGCAGGCAGATCATTGAACCATTTAGGCCCACAGTAGGAGAGGAATCTTTGGCCAAGGGTGGTTCATTTGAAGGGAACAGTTAGGATAGCTCTGGAGGAACTCCTTGTGCATTTAGATGGTTGTGCAGGCTCAAAGAGGGCTGAAGTAGCACTAGGCATAGACCCCATCAGGGACTTTTTTGCAAGGTGGTAGGCCTGGTATTGGAGTCTGTGCTGGAGTGGGGCCCAGCCAGTTTCCTTGTATAGGTCACAAAAGTGAGTCATTTTGTGTACTCCCAGGACCAGGTGGCAGGCCTTGTTTCGGATGGTTTTGATCTTTTTAAGCACTGTGTCTGTGCCTGCCCCATATATGACAAGGTCATAATCCACAGATGAGAGAACTGAACTGCACGTAACAAGTTTCAGGGCAGCTGGTGTCATAGAGGTGCGGTGTCTGTGCAGGATGCCAAGCTTCATGTTGGTGGACTTTACCAGTTGCTCAGCCTGGGCAGTGAAGGTGAGGGTGTCATCAAGGTGAATCCCTAAGTACTTGAATGTGTTGACTTGGTCTAGTACTTCTCCTTCGCTACTAAGTATATGCAGTGAGGACCCTCGAATCTTGCTCTGTGGGGTGCCGAAGAGCATACTCTTTGTCTTTTTGTAGTAGAGTAGCGGTTTATTTCTGGTGAACCAGGATTCCAATGCATGAAAATTGAGCTGAAGTTCAGAGCGAATTGATCCCAGGTCTTTCCCTGGGACAGAGATAATAGCATCATCTGCATAGTGTACGACGTGTGCGGGACAGGTGGAAGGCATGTCATTTATGAAGAGGCTGAATAAGAGAGGACCAAGGCTAGAACTTTGTGGGACCCATAGGTTTACTCCCCTGGGCTCAGAGATTGTATTGTCAATCCTGACCCGTTGAGCTCTATGGGTGAGAAAACTATGGAACCAGGCAACAGAGTCCATCGACAATCCTGTAGAGAGGAGATATTTCAGTAGCAGTTGGAGACTGACTGTGTCAAAGGCCTTGGTGAGGTCTATGAAGGTAGATCCTACCATCATCCCTTTATCCAGGGCCCCATAAAGCTGAGTGGTGTACTCTACTAGCACGGTGGCGGTGGAGTGGCTTTGTCCGAATCCATGTTGTTGCAGGCAGAGAAGGCTATGTTTTTCTAGGTACTCAGTTAGTTGTTCTGAGACCACCCTTTCAAGTGCTTTGGAGGGAGGTGGGTAAAATAGAGATGGGACAGAAGTTTGCTAGATTAGCTCTGTCTCCTGATTTAAAAACAGGTGTGACTAGAGCCTCTTTCCACCTGTCAGGGAAGATGCCAGATCTCAGAGAGGCATTGAATACCTTGGTGAGTGGTGCCACAAGTTCATTTAATGTGAGTGCTATCATCTTCATATCGATCATGTTGCTTACCATCCTGGTCTTACCAAGCACCCATTTGATATATTTGACGGTCTCACCTGGGGAGATTTGCCTGAAGTAGAATGGTGGAGTAACATCCCATGGTGTTGGAGTGTTGAGGTTGTGCTGCTGGCCTGCAAGGGTATGATTCGGGTATTCAGGTGGCAACACATTGCTGAGGTCCATGAATGCAACATTAAAAGCGTCAGTGATTTCCTTTGGGTCTTGCAATGTGCTAACTATAAGGTCCAGTGGGGCCCTTGAGGCTCTACCCATGAGAGATTTTACAGAGTCCCAGAACTCCCTCTCTCTACCACAGATCTTTCCCAGGAAGTCACTGTAGTAAGCTACTTTCGCCAGACGTATGAGTTTTGTGCAGGTAATTCTAGCTGCTTTATATGCTTGGGAGTCAGCTAGATTCCCAGTGGCTTTGGTCCTATGCCAAAGGTGATCTCTGAGTTGCATTCATTCAATTAGTGGGATAGACAGTCAGGGGTTGGGGATTCCTCTGGCTTTCTTTGTTTTGTAAGGAGCAAAGATGTTGCAGGCTTTAGTGAAGATACTGCAAAAGTAATCCAGTGTTTGGTTTCTGTCCTTGACTCTATCCAGTGGGGGCCAGTCAATCCCTTTTATGTAGTGCCTGAAGGAGTCTAGTTGACCAGGCCTTAGTGATCTGTTCCTGGTGGTCTTAGGCTTACTTTTGGTGAACTTGTTTGTCCAGGTAAGTAGTACAGGGGAGTGATCACTGATGGTGTCAGGTAGGACTGTTACCTCTGCGATATGTTCAGGAAAGGAGGAGAGAGTAGCCAGTTGATGAGGGTGCTAGTTCCTGCATGGTAGTTCTGTCTGGTGGGTTGTGTGACCAGTTGGGTCAGGTACAGGCCAGCTATTTGGTCTCTAGCTGTCGCTGCATCCTGTGCTTGCCAATTAATGTTGAAGTCCCCTAGTATTATATGTTCCCAGTTTAGTTGGTTCTGTCCGAGGTGGCTTATGAGCTGTGGGAAGCCAGTGAGTAGTGTCCCAGGAGGCAGGTATATGGTGGATAATAGTAGCACTTTGTTTTGTTGGCCAATATTAAGTTTTAGTATTAGAACCTGAGCTTCCTTGGTGTGGAAGCTAATAGGTAGTATTACCCTTTGATGTTACTCTTGAGGTAAACCAGACAACCACCCCCTCTTTTTGGGGTATGGTCCTGCCGCGGAACAGGTTATATCCAGGAAGGGCAATTGCTGTGTCTGGGATCTTTGGTGATAGCCACATTTCCGTTAGGGAGATGATGTCAGGATCAATCTGAGCCACCCAGGCCTGAAACTGTAGCAGTTTGTAAAGAAGGCTGCAAGTATTAAGGGACACAATTTTTAGACTTCCTGGGCTATTGGTACAATTCACGATAGAGGTCACCCAGGGTCACAGCTAGGCAGGGATTTGACAAGAGGCTTTGGCTATTCAAAGGCTTGCAGGCATGCACTCCCCTGCCCCATTATATTGGTAGCCTGGAGCACACTTACTCAAGTACAAGTGCAGGATGTGAAATCCTTTTGTCCTTATGCTTCCTTTGTTATTTAAAGAGGTTGTTTAAAAGCCCACATACAGATCCTTTAAGAGCAGGTCAGACAAAAATGTGGATTCAAGCAGGACCCAGAGTCACTGAATTTGTCAGACTTAGTTGCTTGACTTCTGTTTTGCTTGGGATAGCTTCCAAAAAGTTTATTTTAAACTGAAAGTGCTAATACCTGGTGGTGATGTTTTGCAGAAATCCAGATCTGCCGAGGGAGGCCATTCAATAATAGAAGGCGGAAAACTACCCAACAAGCCCCCCTGAAAAAGAACCAGCAAGTAAAAGGAAGTCATAGAAGTTGGACCAAACTCACCTTCCGGCATCCACAACATGGGTAGAAGGCTCCCCAAAAGTGAGGAGGGAGACTTAGAGGGGGTGGCGAACCTCATAAAAGAGAAAATCTGCTGCCCTGATCTCAAACCACAGGCACCTGCATACTTCAGTAATGCCAAACTGTCCTCCAAAAACCCAGGATAGCAATGCACAAAAACCCACTCCAACCCCTACAAACCCCTTCTGCAAGTGCATGATGTACTCCGAAACCATGAACTAAACCTGCCATCCTCCCCACCCCCTCCCTCCAAGCCAGCTACTAAAGCCTAGTAAGAAACAGTTAATCATTCGTAACTGGGAAAACATCCATGGGAGAAAAAATGATAACAGCAAAGAAGCACCAGATCTATAAGTAAGAAGATACAGTAACTCCAACAAAAGTCCATCATCCAATCAGTTGCAAATAACATTTTAGGTAGGGATCTAGGTAAACAGATAATATGTTTAACTTCTCAAATAAAAGTCTCTCCTTACAACTAGGGATGGAAGGTCCAAACAGTGCAGCTTTTGTATAACTAGCTATATTGTCCTCCATCAAACAGATCTCAGACATATGTTCCAGAGCGAACTGAAAGGCAGGGCACTGTCCCCACATTAAATAAGCTGCAAAGTCTGAAAACCAGTCAATAACTAATAGCCGTACCCTAGTATGATAGGTGCTCAGAACAATCACCAACTAGCCTAGCCTTGTACAGTGCTGATAGGCAAAAAAGAGTAGTCGGACCATAGCAAATTCTCAGCGGTCTTTGAACAAGTTGGGCAACAGAGTTTTTAACTCAGTAGAAGCTGCCTCCATGGAATCATAAGACCACCATGTGTCTCGAACCAGCACCTGAAGTTTAGCCGGTAGAGCATTTTAAATCTGAGCTCTGCAGCAATAACCTTGGTAACCAAGTTGTGGTAAGCCGCTTGTTTCTGCGTCACAGAAGCCACTGGATCCTGTGTCACATGGATTTTAGCACCTTCCCAGGTAATTTCGTTTGTATCTCTAACCTTGGAGAGTAGATACTGTTTATCTAAATAGTTTAACACTTTGAACAGGAAAGCTCAGGGGGAGATACAGGTGGCGGCGTGGCCTTCAATGATCTGTGAGCATGCTCCATGACATATGATGGTCCATTAGGTGAAGGGCCGGCTAAACGGGCACAAAGCTGCTGGGCAAAAAGAAGAGGGTCAGAGCCTTCAGCACATTCAGGGAGCCCAAACACAATGATGTTGTTGTGGCAGCTCCGACCCTCTAAATCTTCAAGTTTGTTCTCTAATTTGGCAAGCTTCTGTTTCATATGGGACAATTTGGAGGTTTTCTTTTCCTTCCAGCTTTTTAATAGAAACCAGCCAAATCTCTGTGTCCCTGACTCTGCGATCTACATCGTTAAGATCCCCACAGAGATACTTAAATTCCTCTGTGAGCTCCTGGAGCATGTCTTTGAAAGGGCCCATTTCCTGAAGAAACCTCTCCTCTGTCAATAGTGCAGGCCCTGAAGTTGCAGTAGAGGTATGCCCAGCCCCCGACTGCTGGGCCTTGTCCTTCTTAGCAGTCTTGTCCGGTGACGTTGGCAGGGTATGCCACGGGAGTGCAGTCCACATTTCTACATCCGTTCTCCTGCTGAAAATAGGTGTTATTTGGACCAGAAAAGAGTAGGAGGCAAGGAAAAAAGTATCTGATATCAGAAAATAGCTTCACTGTATGTAAAAATTATTTATAATATGAGGAGGGAGTGGGAGCTAGGAAGGGAAGCTGCCACTAGGTTTAGAGCATCATGTGACTCCCCCCACTTTGTGAAAATGTAACATTACCACATCCACAACCTCACCCTTGTCCAGCATGTCACTTATTCGTAAAAACACAAAACGTTCATGCTACAGTTCATTTTATGAAACCATGTTGGTTCATGACTACATTGTGACCATTTGTAATGTGATCGTGTATAAGGTGTTTTATTATTGATTCCAAGATTTTACAGGGTACTAAGCTTAAACTAATAGGGTGATAGTTCTGAACAAATTGCTTCTTCTCTTTTTTATGTATTGGGGTAATTCTCGCAATCTTCCACTCTGCAGGTACGTCTCCAGTGTTTATAGATATTTTAAATATCAGCTTTAGTGGTAACCACATGGTTTGTTTTGTAGGGCCCCCCCCTCCCTGGCCCCAATCACCGTTAAAATAAAATATTCTCCCCATCCCCTTTTCCATAGTGCAGGGTCTGCCCTCTCAGGCTCTTATCACTGTAAAATGAAATATTCTTCCAGACCCTTTTCCATAGTGTAGGGTCTCTTCTCCCTGGTCCTGATCACCATAAAATAAAATATTCTTCCCAGCCCCTTTTCCATAGTGTAGGGTCTCCCTTCTCTGGCTCCAATCACCGTAAAATAAAATATTCTGCCCAGCCCCTTTTTCATAGTACAGGGATCCCCACTCCCTGGCACTGATCACTGTATGAAATAAAATAAAAAAATGATTCCCATTTCCACAGTCTAGTGTTCCCCCACCACCCTCCCCGGTAGGCAGTAACCCACCACCCCACTCACCCCCATCCCAACCTGTGCTGGCAACTGGCACAGCCCTCTTCACCCTGCCATGGCCAGCTGCTGACTGATCTGTGCCCATGTGCATACAGTAAATAGTGTGTATTCATGAGTTGTCACCAACTGATGAGTGCGTACTATTTACTGTATGCATAAATGAATCAGTCGTAACTGCACTGGAAGGGTGAGGAGAAGGCATGTGCCAGAATCACTGGGTCGGAGTTGAAGTGCGAAAAGGTGTGGGTTAATCCCCTACTGGTGTGAGGGAGTGGGGGACACTACACTGTGGAAATGGAAATTTTTTAATTTTTATTTCATACAGTGATAGGGGCTGGGGAGGGGGGCATATGCATGGCTGTACTGGTGATTGGGGCATGCGGGGATTCTTACATTTTTATGGTGATCAAGGCTGGGAAGGGAAGCATACACATGGCTGGACCAGAGATCGGGGCACAGGGCATGTTCCTACATTTTTATGGTGACCAGGGCCGGGGACTGGGGCATACACATTATTGTTTCATAGTAAGGTTACAAGTCTATGGGCGTATGCTCTTGGTGACTTGTTGTTTTATGAATAATACTGAGTTTTCTCTGTACTCATATACGTGTCCAATCCATTTTTGAAAGCATTTAATGTACCACATGTTACTAGATCTTCAGGGAGGGAGTTCCATATTCCCACCACCCTTTGGCTGAACCATTGCTGCCTTTTGGTGGTCCTACACATCTCTCCTTTTAATTGCATCTTGTGAGATCTAGTATTTGTCACATTTTTAGCTATGCTTAATCCAGCTGCTTCCCATAATTGCTTGTCTCTAAATGCTCTGAACACCATGCATAAATCGCCTCTTATTTTTATATATCTCATTGACTAGAGGTCCTGAGCTTGCAACCTCTCTTACGTTACATATCTTTTTTGTTAGTCTATGTTAGACGCCTTCAATTTGTTTCATATTGTTAATATTGTTCAGTGATATAATTGGAGCACAGTACTCCAAGTGTGGTCTAATAAGGGCTGTATACAGTGGGACCATATCCTTACGTCTGCTTTTGACATGTCTCAGAATGCATCCAAGTAACCTATTTCCCCTTCTTGACCATTTCCCAGTGATTGAGGCATGGGGGGATGTTCTTACATTTTTACAGTGATCAATACATGGGAGGGGGATGACAACATATCAGACCAGCGCCTGGGGCTTGTCTCATAGGTTTATAGGTTCATAGGTACATTTACAAGTCCATGAGCAACTAGTGCCATTTAAGGACTTGTCACTAATTGGTGGACAAATTCCCACTTCTTGTTCCCCATATGAAGATCCAGCAAATGCTTGAAAGCAGATACATTATTTGCTGTAATTACTGCTGCTGGGAGCAAATTCCAAATACCTACAACTCTTTGGTTGAACCACCTAGCTCTTTTTACAGTCCTGTATTGTTCCCCCTTTAGCTGAAATGGGTGGGTCCTGATAGCCTTATCCAATTTTTCTTTTCTACACAGCCCTGCAGATTCCCAAAATATACCATCTGTTAGGGCTTTGAACATAAAACATAAATCCCCCCTGTCCTTTCGATAAGCCATAGAAAAGATTCCTAATTCATGTAATCTGACACCATAAGGTTTATTTCTCAGTTTAAACACATGTTTTATTAGCCTCCTCTGCACTCTTTCAGTTTGCTTACTACTGACAATACTCTGAGATGTACAAAAAGGTGCACCATATTCTAAAGGGGGATCTCATGACTGGCCCTGGACTGTGCATGAGGCAACACCCTGCCCCGTGCATAGTTAAGGTAGGGTTTTGAGAACTTATCTTTGAGCTGGTGCAGCCGGCCGTGTCCTCGGCAAGGTGGGGGGGGTTAAATACTGCAATGTGTGATATATGCAAGAGGGAACCCCTTATTTGCATTCATGCACCACAATATTCTATGCGGTGGTGCAGTCGGGTTTGCATGGTGAATCTGGGGCTTCTGAATATTGTCATGACCCTGACAGTCCCCGCAAGTTTAGAGATGGGTGGGCGCATCTAGGGATGCACTGTGCATCTCATCCGAATATGTGGGCCCATGTCTGGTGGTGATGACCTCTTGGACTCCAACTCAAATTTGTAATTCCTCTGGGATCCAAACAGTTTACTGCATTTGCAGTAGTGTTTAGTAGGCTTGACCTTCTGAGAGGGATTCCCCTTTTTCTTTGTGGGTTGAACAAAGGTCTTACTAATGTAAATCAATAATTGAAAAATCTGTTGTAGAATAAACTGAATCCCAGAAAAGACTGAAGAGTTTTCAAATTGTGAGGTCTGGATAAGGTGGCAATTGTCTTAAACTTGGTTAGGTTAGTACTTACTCTCCTTACAGTGATCAGCCTACTTTACAGATGCTTTGCAGATCTGGAATTTGTTCAGAAAAAGTTTCAAGCTGTACATTTTCAGGCAGTTCAAGACCTTGAACTGATGGGCCTCATGCACCTACAGCTTCCATTCAAATATGATCAGGTTGTTCAGATACACTTAGACATCCAAGAGGTAGATATCTCCAATGGCCTTCTCCGTCGGGGGTTGGAAAGTTGCAGGAAAAAAACAGATTCACTAGGGCAGGCACTGCCAGCTTCTCCTTGTCCTCTGCACTACTGGGATCTGATAATAGCTACCTCAGATATTTGGTACAGAGAATCACCTGTTTCCTCTTAAATAGATTAATGCTTCCTCTATATGCTTGAGATCGTGTACTGATCAGTAACTGTTTTTTTTGTTTAGGGTCCTGTAGTTAATGTACATAAAGAGTTCCATTTTATACAATGTTACTATGATGGAGTAACATAAAGACTCTGGGACACTTTTATGATTATGGTTGCAAATCAGTTTTTGTAAATGTTCTATGTTGTTCTCCACATAAGCTGGGTATGCCGTCAGAAAAATGACATTTCAATAGCGAAGACCGCCACAGCGACAAATCTCGCCAGGTCGCTGAGATGGTCTTGCTTCACATCGCCACTCTCTTTCCTGGTGTTGTGCCCCAATCCCGAACCAACTCTGACTCTGAGTTGGTTATCTAGAGATGGGTTTGTGTGTGTGTGTGTGGGGGAGGGCACAGCCCCTGCATGGGGGGTGCAGAGTGTGAAGCCTCCCGCAAAAAAACACTTCGCTGTCGGGCATGTCGATGACATCATTACTGATGTGATGACATGGAACACATAAGCTGAGTCCAACATCCTGGATCTCTCTCTCTCTCTCTCTCTTAAGGATCAGCCATCCCTTAATCCAATGTAATATTCTCCCTCAGTGACACATCCCACATACCACTCATGGTACTTGACAGCAGCCAGGTGGCAAGCAACCACAGATTTAGTCAAAAACATCTGAGATGAGGGCATAGTTGGGGGTACAAGTTTTTCAGCAGTCACATTCTGCACTTTCCCTGAGACAGAGGACACAAGGAGGACTTTCCTCTGCACTGGAACTCCATGTGACAACCCCCCTTTTGCAGGGGATTCAATCAGTATTACTTGATCTTTCACATCAAACAGCTACCCAACAGTTCTAGTCAACCACTCAGCCTTCTGGGTCAACACCAAGAACTATGTCCCCTCTCTCCAGATAGTTCCAATGAGTCCCTATTGCAAACTGTCAGCCTCAACCTCTTTCCACAGGTAGTAGATTGGCAGGACGTTTGACTAGACAGAGTCGGAAAATACTGCTCACCAGCCCCTACACTGCACATCTGGGTCAGTCTCCCAAACATATTTAGCCTAGAGGTTAGACAAATGAGCTGTGAATGAGCTTGGTACAAGGTCCAAAATTATAGTATTTTTTTTCTTTATTGTTAGGCAATGAAATTTGTACAGTTCCCTCACAATGTTAGGCAATGTAATTTGTCACATTGTTAGGCAGTGACATTTGTACAGTTCCTTCACACTGTCCATTTCTATTTCTCAATATGCTCATTTTTATTCAGATGTCGCACTTTAAGTATTTGCCATGTTATTGTTTTGTATTGTCTTGCACCTCATGGGACCTCCTTGAAAATGAGCTTGCTCAATAGAGTTTTCCTGGAAATGAACTTGAACTTGAATGTGAACATCCAGCAGACCTACCAGCAAAGATTCCTGTTCCTGAAATACCATTCAGTTGACAATCTTCGAGAAGCCTTCACCTGACTCATAGAATTCCTTATTAAACAGCTCCAACCAGATGGCAAAACAGTCCCACAGATCATTGACATATTTGCAATGAAGCAGTTTGCCAACATCCTTCCCACAGATGTGCAGCTTTGGGTAGAAGAACACCAAGCAGAAAGTGTTCACACTTACCAATCTGTTCTGTTCAAGCTTGTGTATTGCGATTTCCTTTCCTGAGATGCCACCTATGGGTTACAAAAAATTATTACTGTTCCCATTTGGCTTCTACTTTCATTTTTATTTTGATTCAAACGTGTGACCCTTCACCATTTAACAACACTCTGTATGCTTTTATGTTTCTTCTGTATAAATAACAGAGTGGTAAATGTGAACAAATATTAATGTTTTATAAACAGAATGTTGAAATGAAATATTGTAGGATGAATGTTAATGGAAATAATTAAAGATTTGTGTATATTTTCTAGAAAAAAAATGTGAACAAGCTCTAGAACTGAGCGAAACATAGGGGAGACAATAAAAGAAAATATAAATCCATGAGAACTTTAAAGTCGCAGCACAAATATTTAAAGGGCCCCCGGCATCACATTCCCAGATTAGCTTTTACAGCACCTCGAGGAGCTGAAAAAAGAACACAAGGAGAAAAACAAGATTCCATTCCCCTTAAACTTTAATAAACTTTGTTACAGATAGCACATGATAGTCCTATGGTTGATCACTCAGGGAGGAACTGCATCCTTGCCAGATTGCTGTACAGATTTTACTGACCTGGAATTCATGAAGATGTTGCCGCCTATTGAAGTCCTTGTGCTGAATGTCAGATAGCAGTCACAGTGACTAAAAAAGACAAGCTGCACCTGGTGCCCTTTCCCTTGATAGACATGCCTTTTGAGAGAATTGCAATGGATGTGGTTGGCCCCTTAGACAAAAGTAAAAAGGGTAATCAATTCCTTTTGGTAATATGTGACTTTGCTTCTCAATACCTAGTGGCAGTTCCAGTGCATACTATCATAGCCCTAAAAGTGGCAGCAGAGCTTGCCAGAATTTTCAGCAGGGTGGGCATACCTAAAGAAATTATTACTGATCAGGGTAATAATTTGGTGCTGTATTACTGAAGGAGCTGAACCGACCACTAGGTATCATTGCCATAAGAACCTCCCTTATCACCCTCAGATAGATGGCCTTGTTGAGTGTTTTAATCAAAGCCTAAAATGCATGTTGAAAAGGTCTGTAAAAAGGGAAGGGAAAAATTTGGACCAATACTTACCGTACCTGCTTATTGCTTACAGAGAAGTGCCACAAGCCACAACAGGTTTTTCACCATTTGAAATGATGCATGTAGACAAACTAGAGGGCCACTAGAGGTAATAAAAGGAACATGGGAAGATAACCCCATTCATAAAATATCTATTACATTTTGTATATATATGCCACTGGCAAAATACATTGAAATTTCCCATAATAATCACTCCTTGCTCCACTCCACATTCCCTGAAAGTCTGGGGATGCGCTTCGGAATGAGCGGATTAAGCGGCCATGTGGACAGGCTGCATCACTCGATATCACATTAAACACCTTGAGGGAACTTCCATCAACCAACTGCCCCAACTCCCAGCCCCTCCCCAATGTGTCTTACATCGGCACTGAGGGGAGCTGTGTAGATGCATGAGACAAGTGTCTTTTGAGTCTGGGCAACTCTGCAATGCTCCACTGAAGGAGCAAGGTCAGCCATGTAAACACAGCTTTACATTCACACACATAGCCCTCAAATTTGTAATTGTGCTATTACCACTTTAATTGGTTTTCTACCTGCTTCCCCAGTTTGCCTCCTTGTGATAATTGGCTGTGTTACTGCCTGACCTAGCTTTCCCACAGCGCGGACATCAGTCTTTGACCATCACTTCACTTGGAGTCATGTCAGGATCAATCTTCACAGTCTGTGACTATCACAAAGACATAACAGGCTCTTCAGAACCAAGCAGCGGCTGTAGAGAGAGGAGCTGATTTGCAGTTTAAAGCCCACTGTTTGTGTGCAGCTTCTCCATTTCGTATTGTTACACCCCATGAAGAAAGCATCATATGCAACGTCATGGTCTGCTGTTATGCTCAACATGGGTAGGCCTCAATTATCATCATCCACTGGCTCTGGAGCAAATTTTCAGAGTGCAATCTCAAGTGACTTAACTGCACTTCTAGGGAGAGTGCTGGGAATCTTTTGTGACATGGATTATAATGTGTGTATGGGATGGAGAATTCACTCAGCACAGGGTGTGCTTTTTGTCGCAGATCTGCAAGCCACACACAGTTTTGTTATTGCAACTCCCACTACAAAATGAAATGCCTGATTCTGTTGTGTTGCCAGGAGTAAGCGTGGGGCCAATGAAAATGTTGGTTTTTTTTTAGCTGGGAGATTATTTTAACATATCTGACTGCCATTAAGTGATGAATATAGCCTAACTGACTGAAATGCTAAGTTGTCTTATGTGTCTTCAACTTCATTGCAATCCTAAGTAACCATAGCTTTTCAAGTTTTAATATGGACTTTTTGGCAGTTATTTTGGGTCAATATTTTGTTGTTGGGGGGGGATTGTGGATGGAGTATCTGTTTTGGTCTTGTGCTGGGAATGTGGAGCCAAAAGTAGTTTTTCTCAAACACACCTTGATGGGCATCGTCCTTTTTGATGGGTTGCAAGCAGCCTGAGTTTTCTTTTCCCCAAATGTCCTTCCCCTCATGCCTTTGTCCAGGTGTGTTTGTTCACCTGCACTCTGCCATTCTGAGCACCATGCAGCTTTTTTAGGTTTTGGTTGGGGTGGCTGCAATGGTTTGTTTTGGTCTGTTAGTCTTGACTGTTCGTGATTGTTTCCCCTTATTATGCAGCTGTTTGTTTCTTAATTGTTTTCTTTTGCCAATGTGCAGATTCTCTGTGGGTGTGTTCCTCCATGTGTGTGTGTGTGTGTGTGTATAACACATTTTTTTAATGTATTTTTTCTTTTTCTTTTTACATCCACTTTAGCAACAGTTTATGCTAAATGTTCAGTGTGTCTCCTTCAGTCAATCTTGTGGACTGTTCTGTGCATCTCCTTTGGTCAAGGTCGTGAAATGTTAAGCACATCTCCTTCAGTCAGTGTTGTGCAATGTTCTGCGCTTCTCCTTCTGTCAAGGTTGTGGAATGCTCAGCACATATACTTCGATCAAGGTTGTTGAATGTTCTGTGCATTTCTGGTCAATTTTGTGGAATGTTCAGTGTGTCTACTTCAATTTTCTGTACCCTGTGGGATGTTCAGCTCATCTCTGTCACTATTCTGTATGTTGTAGAAGGTTCAGGGCATCTTCTTCTGTCAATGTTGTAAAATATTCAGCATGTCTCTGACTCTTCTGTATGCTGTGGGAAGTTGAGCATGCCTCCTTTAGTCTGTCTAAATATTGTGGAATGTACGGTGCCCATCCTTCATGTCATCATTTGTCAAGTCTGTAGTACCTCTCCTTCAGTCTGCCAAAACAGAGAAAACATGTGAAAACTACAGAACTCATGCAACTGAAAAAAGCACAGAAGAACTCTAGTAGAAACATGGCAATGAGCAAGTAAAATGGTACCAATGAGGAAACATTTGTGTGACCTGAGACATAAATGACACAGATGATGCAGACATGAAAAGTGCTTCAAAGAAAAGAGACAAGTGCATCACAACTTATGGAACTCCAAAAGGTAGATGTAAAGTTTTTGGGGTGACACCTCCATGTTGCATCATGGCAACAAAACTAATTTAGGAATCTAAAAGAACAAATTCCAACAGGTTAAGTCCTCATGGTGTTGGACCTTGCTGAGAATTATGCATGTAAATTTCAGGATGAAATTCAATCCTATCATAGGCACCATGAACTGATCACTTTTCATCCTGTAGTCCCATACTACAGGTGTCCTAAATGTGAAGTTACAGTCACCGAGTCACTTGTATGCATATCCAACCAGGCAAACAGGCTGGTCCTAAACAGCAAAAAGACCAAAGCCATGCTCTTTGGCATTAAAAAGCTTTGCCCATGCTGGGCTAGTCTTCTATCGATCTCTACCTCAAATGGAACAGGGATCAAAATGGTGGACAATATCCAATATTTGGGAATGTTCATTGACCAGGAAATCTCTTTCAGGAAACACATAGCCCACTTAACGACAATAGTAAACCAAAAATTTGGGCTCCTGTACAGACTAAGCTCCTACCTGACTAAAGAAACCAGGATTGTGGTCAGCAATGGGACTATCATTCCCATCCTGTTCTATGGTGCAACAATGCTTCAAGGACTGAGGTCAACATAACATGTGCATCTGAGTATGCTATACCACAGAATCAGCCATTTCGTCACTGGGGGGCAAAGAATGGAGCACCACTATGATGTACTACAAGCGTTAAACTGGCCACCCCTTGAAGCGAGACCCGCCTATCCCTCCCTGTGCTTAGCTTTCAAATTGCAGCAACCTGATGTCCCACTGAGCCTGAGAAATCTACTAGCCCCAAAAGCAAACAGGAGGGAGCTCAGGTCAACTGAACGCAAGCTGCTAGAACCCCCAAGAGCCAGATCAACTATGGGACAATGGTCACCTAGAATAACCCTCCCCAAACTCTGGAACAATCTCCCGAGAGAGCTCCAGTACTGCACCTCTCTTGAGGGCTACAAGAAAGGGTTAAAACTATACCTAAGCAGTGGGTCTCATTGCAGGTGCCGCAACCCATAAAGGCATCTCTGTTAAAGGGGGATGCCTCACATAAATACAGACAAAAAGAGAGGGAGAAACAGTAAGGAAGGACATAATGTACTGAACTGAACTTACGTCTGCTGTCTACTCATGAAAGTGTGTAACTAACAAGGTTGTTCGTATGTAAACTCACCTATGTCAACTGTAGTAATGTCTATCTCTGTGACACTTATACATGATCAATGAACCATATACTGTAGTACAATCAAAAGCATTGGTTTTCTTTTCCCCTCTAGGTACATGTAACTAATCCCAGGTCGCCCCTGAAAAAGGGACTGTCAAAGTCTCAGTGGGCCTACCCGGTTACCAAAATTTAAATAAATAAATAAATAAATGAACATGGCCACCATGCTGTTTGCCATTTTGTTTAGCTTGCCAATTCTCATCTACTGAACAGCTGCACAATCAATACTGAGCAAGCAATGCAGTACACAGATGGCTGAGAAAGCCAGTACAGATCTAAATAGGCTTTTAACACAATTTCTTCCACACTAACACAGTACAGATTTACTGTTGAATGAACTTTGTTTGTTTCACATCACAGGAAGAGTCCCTCAGATGGAGAGAGTGCTGTAATAAAGTATTTTGCAAGTCAAGCGATGCATTTCCATCAGGCTGTGAATGCTGATGCAGAAGAACTATTCCAATACTGTAAAAATAATATAACAGCAGCCATTTTCTAGGAACATTCTTTTGGGTGGATGAGAAGAAAATTAAACGGTGAGCTGGGCACAAAGTGAAAATTATCCTGGGAACACAGAGAATCTAGAATGCTAGTTCTGTGACTGATGGCATGGTTGCAACAAGAGGACCCAGCTATTTTTGCAGACCATGCTAAACAGGAGATGGCCCATGTGAGAACACTTGCCATGTGGAATCATGGAAGGTGAGAACACTCAGGAACTGTTCTGGATCTTCATCTTCTCTTGCAGAGAATGGTACCGATATTCCCACCAAACTGGCACCCCCCCCTAAAGTTTGTGCTCTGAATCATTCACATATCTGAAATGTGTAGTACGGTACGGGCTGCATGCCCATTGGCTCACGCTATGAACCAATGGGCATACAGCCCTACCGACGATGTCAGTCGGCGGGGCGGCAGGTGGGTGAGGTGCTGCTGCCTGCCGCTGACCGAGGAGGAGCGGGCGGTGGGGCTCAGTGGGTGGGTGGGGAGGGTACCCCAGACCACCAGGGATATTGGACTTATGTATTTTTATGTACAAATGCCCGCGATCGGGCTGACAGGGGTCCACTGGATCACCAGGGACATTGGACAAATTACTCTTATTATAACAAATGCCCACGTTTGGGCAGATAGCGGTCCACTGGACCACCAGGGATATTGGATGAATTACTCTTATTATAAAAAATGCCTGCGATCGGGCAGATAGTGGTCCACTGGACCACCAGGGATATTGGACATTTAATTCTATTTTTACTAATGCCCGCAATCGGGCAGATAGCGGTCCACTGGACCACCAGAGATATTGGACATTTAATTCTATTTTTACTAATGCCTGCGATCGGGCAGATAGCAGTCCACTGGACCACCAGGGATATTGGGAATATTTCTTTTTTTATACAAATGCCCACGATCAGGCTGCAGTCGGTCCCCAACGGTTGCTGCCTGGCAGGGTGCCAGGCACAAGTCATTGGGGATCGGCACACCTGCATGCAAATGGGGCCATAATGACATGCAAATGGCCCCATGTGTGCCTTGCATACATTATGGCCCCATTTGCATATCGAGTTTTGAATATCTCGGTTGCTGTGCATGGCGCAATGGAACTTGAGCTAGCGTATCTCCATGCTCCACTCTGGCCACTTGCGCTGACGCAGTGCCACTGCTCCATGCACACTGGGGGTGGCCAGGGTGCGATATTCAAAGCTGCTGTGCCATGGCGCAGCTCCGTTGAATATCATCCAGTCCACACCCCTTCGTAGCCAAGTTGAGCTGCACCCAAGTTTGAGCCACAGCCTGGCACAATTTGAATATCTGGGCCTTAGCAAGTAGCATTTTAAGTTTTTAATAAAATAAAAAAATAAAATTGTTCAGGATAGCTATTTACAAAGGCAGTACAAACAAAGAAAACAAAGTTCTTCATCTGAAGGTATCTTTAATTCTAAATTTCAATCTCTCTCTCTCTCTCTCTCTAACAAAAACATTGCTGCTCATTTTATAAGAAGTCTTTACCTGGCAATTAACTTCTTCATCCTGATCTTGTTAGGAAATATCCTGTTTCTCACAAAATGTATCAGAATATTGTCAGTTTCTTTCCTTGCAGGTGCAACAAAATAGAACACTGTATCACAGAACTAATCTCCTGTTGACAACTCTGCAAATGAGCTTGTGCTGCATCTCAAGGTTAACCCCTGAGCTCCAAATAGCTTTTTGCAATCATTTCAACTATACAATTATATACATTGGCAAACAAAGGGATCCCAGTTTCATATACAGATTCACATATCTTTTTACAACCACAGATAAGCAAGGAGGAAGAAATGAAAAGAAAGAAACAGCAAGTGAAGGCAGACAAACAGCAGGAGATAGAGAATCAAGAGACCATCAGAGTGATCAATTCCTAGGTCTCACGGGAAAATCTGATTGTGCAATCAGACAGACAAGAGACAGAAAAGGAGAAGATAGAACAGATCCTTGCATTTAACTCTTTCTGCATAACAAATGGGACAGAGTCTTATTCAACCCTGTCACATACCCCCCCTTTAAAAGGGAACCTGTTTTAAAAAATAGGTTTCCAAAACTTTATTTTAATTCTTTTCTAACATTATCTTATAAACTTTACAGTTCTGTGCATATGCAGTATCCCTTTTTCCATAACAATCAGTACAGCAAACAGTTAAGTTTAAAGTTATACATTTCTTTTCAGTCTTTGGAATTCTCAATTCCTGATCCATATCTTGACAGAAAATCAGCATTGACAATCTCTTTTCCAGGTTTGTGCATCACTTCGAATTTAAATGGCTTTCACGCCAGGTACCACCTTATGATTCTGGAATTTTTATCCTTCATTTGATAAGGCTATCAGAGAGGATTGTGATCTGTTATATGTACAAAGTCAGCTCCTAGCAAATAAAACCTAAGGGACTCCATGACCCACTTTGCCACAAGGTATTCCTTTTCAGCTGTGGATTACCTTGTCTCTCTGTTGTGCAACTTCCAACTGATATAGAATGAGATGTTTCTTCCCATCTATATTCTGACTGAAGACTTCACCTAGGCCTACCTCTGATGCATCTGTCTGTAACAAAAATTGTTTCTCAAAGTCTGGGTTTCTTAAAACAAGGGCTGAACATAATGCAGCCTTGATGGCCTGAAAAGCTTCATCACTCTGGGGAGCAGTTCACATTATTCAGGAACCATTTCTTCAGTGAGGGGATAGCTAACTGAACAAAGTTGGGAACAAATCTCTGAGAGTAACCAGCCAGCCCTAAAAATGACCTGACATGTTTCTTTGTTTTAGGGATAAGACTGTTAACTACAGCTTCTATCTTAGAAATCTCAGGCTTTACTTCTCCATTTCCCAAAACATAAACCATATATCTGGTTTCCTGCATGACCAATGCACATTTGGTAGAATTTTTCTATTTTAGTTTTTAGTTACCGGGTAAGGCCCACTAGGCACAAGTGCTTTCAGGGGTGACCTGTGAGGCCTGGGGAGGTTAATTGACTTGCTCAGAGTCACACAGTATGCAAGTGGAGGTTCTGGGAATCAAACCCATCTGCTGGATTTACCTAGCTCATTCACAGCTTGTTATGCTAACCTCTAGGCTATACTGATTAATGGTCAGACCTGCCTTTTTGATAGATTGGATAACTGCTCGTAGGTGTTTAAGGTGGCTTTTCCAGTCTGGACTGTACACTGCATCATCCAAGTAAGCAGCACAATAACCAGTGTCAGTAGCTAAAATTACATCCATGTACTGCTGGAATGCAGCAGGGGCACCATGTAAACCAAATGGCATGATGGTGAACTGATAGAATCCAACAGGAGTGGCAAACACAGTTTTGTCTCTGCATTCTTTAGCAAGGGGAGTTTTCCAGTAACCCTTGGTGAGATTCAGGGTACTGATGCACTTACACTTGCACTTCCCAATCTGTCCACCAAATCACCTATCCTGGGTATAGGATAACTGTCAAGTTTGGACACTTAATTAAGTTTCCTAAAATCAACACAGATTCTTACACCCCCTTCTTTAGTATTCACAATCACCACTGGTGATGGCCAAGCACTTCTCGACTCATCTGTGATACCCAGCTGTTTCATTTTCTGTATTTCTTTAACCATGTCTGCTCATAACCCTTCTGGTTATCTGTATGTCTTTTGTCAGATATGGCGAGCATTCCCTGTCACTATTATATGCTCGACCCCTTTTGCTCAGACTGGCACTGTGGTAAAAGTACAGTAAAATGTCATTAGTAAGTTATAAATTTCTGCAGTTTGTTTGGAGGTTAAGGAAACATTCACCTTTACAGCATCAGCAGTTACAGTTTGTTCCAGTCTATCATATGCCATATCAATATCTTCTGTGGAAGTTTCTGATAAAACTAGCAAAGCAGCCTTTGATGTTTTTTTAACCCATTTCTTCAGGAGGTTAGCAGAGTATATCTTAGTAGGATTTTTCCCATCAGAGGTCTCAATCTTATACTGAACTGTGCCAGTACATCTAAGCACTTTATAAGGCCCTTGCCACTTCATTAACAGTTTATTGTCTGTAGTGGGTAACAGTAGCAAGACCTTTTCACCTGGCTCAAAACCTTTTTCCTTTATCCCATGGTCATAACAAACTTTCTGCTGGCTTGGGGCCTCTTCCTGAGTAATTTTGGTGCTGCCAGGTCAAAATTGTAAAGTGAAGACAGTTTCAGGGGCTGGCACCTGCTAAGGGTTCAGAGTACAGCTTGCTCAGCTCCAAAGGACCACAGACTTCTTGTGGAAAATAACACAGTCCTTTATCAAATATAGAAAGGTCAGAAGCTTGAGAAAGCTCTACTGAGTGAAATGCATCAGGTGACATGTGATCAGGTGACTCTGATCTTGGGAGTGGGTTTCCTGAACTTGGATGTGCCAGGATTCGAACCTGTGGATTTTACAAGTTTTTATTCTTGCATTTGAGTTTTTTCACTGTTTCTATGTTTAATAAAGGACTGTGTTATTTTCCACAAGAAGTATGTGGTTTTTTGGAGCCAAGTAAGCTGTACTCTGAACCCTTAGCAGGTGCCGGTCCCCCCAAACTACCTGCACTGGGCACTGGTTCCCCCTTTTCAGAAATAGACCCATATCCTAAGGCTGTACTCCTTCCTATTAGCACACACATTGAAGCAGTTTCTCTAGGCATACAAAATGTGTGGATATCTTCTCTACAGCTTTGTAATTGGTGTTTCTTAGTCACCAGAGCAGCTCCTTACCAGCTTCAATGCTCCAGACATGCTTTTCATGTTGACCAAATACTCAAATTTAGAAGTTTCCAGGAATGTAAATATTATTGCCAAAATGGCATCCAAAGTAGAACCATGTAAACTTTTCCATAACTATTTCCATTTCTTCTTATCAGAACTTGTCATCCTTGTACCATCTGGGTAGCTTGGCCCACTCAGGTGTCATAGTCATCCTCCATTGCTGGGGTGGGCATGATGCTAGATAACATTCAGGCCCTGTCCACACTTGCATTCTTGTAACATTACCGGCAGTCTGTAAGGTTACAAGAACAGCAAACATAGTTTGCATCCACACTGTAGCACGGTATAATCGTGCTACAAATCGTGTTTAAAAACTGTGCTAGAACCCTAATCGGAGCAGGTTTCTAGCATGGTTTCAGACCAACACAGATGCCTTAAACTGTGTTAACAGTAGTGTGGATGCTGTAACACACTTTAAGGCAAGTTCTGTGCCTGGGAACTCAAGCAGGCAAGCATGGTGTCAGAGCGCAATGTTGACACTCTGACAACTGTACTCAAGCATGGAAAGCAAAATGTTATTAAAAATGCTTATAAAAAAACAATTCAAATATGGATAGGGCCTCATTGTCTTTTGTAAGGGCTCATAATGGTGTCCATAAGTCTTTTCAAGTAAGTATACCACAGCTTGTAGCACAGCATCTGAAGGGTATACTGGTGTCCCCAAGTTGGGGAATTGGGGAAGTCTTCATAGTAAGCCCTGCACTGTCTTTTCTTCACAGTATAGTATATCTGTTATGTTTTTTCATTCAGTAGGGGAGCAGGAGGTTTGTTGGGGTCTGCCATGCTCCCCAAACAATGAAGGGGCAATGCTTTATTTGGTTCCTGAAGGGGTCAGAGTAAGTAGTGTGGGTTACTCCATAATGTCACCCCATTCAATCAGTACACTTAAACTTTGTTTGATAGAATGGAACATCTTGCTTCAATTTTTACAGTCTCAGTCTTTGTGGCATGTTCTACAATCTATTCTATACTTTGGGCATCCAGGTCCTCATGGATCCCTCTGATTAGGACAGCTTTGCTGAAGTCCAATAACTCACTTTTACACCAATACAGCAATTCCTCTTGCTGTACCATGGCCACAGAAAATGAAGGTGAAAAATGTTTGTAAAAGTTACTGCACTGGAGTACACATAAATTCCTAGTGGTGCCTCCAGTTTGAAACACCCCATCTATAGTGAAAGAGGTATAGTGAATAGATGTATAAGGGGATTTACCTTTAGGCCTTCAGGAAAATGCCCTAAGTTTGGAGGTGGTGTTCTGAATGGTAATGGCACAGTGCCTTCATTTGCAGGATCCTCTGATGTGCTAGATGCCAGGGTATTTCACATGAGGAAATAATAATGCAAGCAGTTCCCACAATGTGGCCATACAGTAAGTGTCACAAACAGTAAGTGCACAGAGCATACCAGTGCTCTGGTTATAACCAAAAAATCCAGGAAACTGTGTAAAGGCAGAACACCAAGGGCTGGATATTCAAAAGGGTTGCGCCATGCGCAATAGGGTTGCGCCTGCGCAAGTCCAAAATTGCGCCATTCTGCCATATTCAGCAGGAGGCAGTTGCACCCCCCAAGTCAAGCTGAGCAACAGCGCAATGCTAATGAAGCCATGCTGAACCGGAGGGGGAGGAACCATGCATAAACTGCACAGCCCGATATTCAGCGGGCTGTGCAGAGTTGTGCAGGTGCAACTCCCAACCTGCGCCTGCACAACTTTGAGCCAAAAAAAAAGGAGTAAGTTGAGGGCCACCCACAGGTGAGCTGCCACATTGCAGGGTGCAACACAGCAGCTGCCACCTGTGGTGGCCTCAACATACTCCTGTGCCCCCGCAGCCCAATTGCAGGCATATAGTAACCCCCACCACCGACTGGCCCGATCACGGCAAAAGTTTAAACAGACCCCCACCCCCGACTGACCCGATCGTGGCAAAGTTTTAAACATCCCCACCCTCCCGACTGGCCCGATCGCGGGCATAAGTGTAAACTCCCCTCTGACTGGCCCGATGTGTGGGCATAAGTGTAAACTCCCCTCTCCCCGACTAGCCCGATCGCGGGCATAAGTGTAAACTCCCACTCTCCCGACTAGCTCGATCGCGGGCATAAGTTTAAAACAACCCCACCCCGACTGGCCTGATCGCGGGCAAAAGTGAAAATAAAACCCACCCCCACCAGCCCGATCGCGGGCAGCAGAGAGTCCAACCCCACAAGAACATATCCTGGTGGTCCAGTGAACCTAGAAGCCCGATCATGCAGCAAAGAGTCCACCCCAAGAACATATCCCTGGTGGTCCAGTGGACCATGAAGCCTGATCGTGGGCAGCAAAGTGTTCAATCCCCCAAGGACCACCTACCCTGGTGATCTAGTGGCCCCCCACCCCACCCACCCATGAAGCCCCACCACCCTGCTCCCCCATCAGCGGCGGGCAGCAGCATCCCACCCACCTGCCGCCCGCCGCCTGCTGACTGACTGCCCGGTAGGGCTGCACACCCATTGGTGCAGAGCAAGAGCCAATGGGCGTGCAGCCCATACCGTACAAGGCAGTCCAGATATGTGAATGAATGCCATCAGGGGGAGGGGGGAGTTTTACACTTATGCTCGTGATCGGGCCAGTCAGGGGAGGGGGAGGTTTACACTTATGCCCACGATCGGGCTGCAAGAGGCATCGGTCCCCGAGGGCTGCTGCCTGGCAGGGCGCCAGGCACAAGTCCTCGGGGATCGGCGCACCTGCATGCTAATGGCATGCAAATGGGGCCATAAATAGATGCAAATGGCCCCCCCTGTGCCTTGCATGAATTATGGCCCCATTTGCATGTCACCTTTTGAATATGGGAAATTTGCGCATAGCACAATGGTACTTGTGCCACCGCATCTTAAATGCTCCACTCTGACCACTTGCGGTGGCGCAAGTAACACTGTGCCATGCACAGTGGCTGTGGCCAGAGGGTGATATTCAAAGGAGTTGCTCAATGGTGCAACTCCATTGAATATCGCCCCGGCCACACCCCTGCGCAACTATTTTGTGCAGCACAAGGGCTTGCGCCACAGAATAGCGCAGTTTGAATATCCAGCCCCAAATGCCTAAACTGAATGCCAGTGATGCAGTTCTAGTGAAAAAAGTGGCATTTATTTGTCAAACAAAAAACACAGCAGCCCCAGGAGACCTAGGACACCTTTGTGTTTTGTGGTGCTCCACACTTTAGTAGGCGGTGGGCTCCTGAGCCTGCTATGTTGTTAAAAGTGCCACTTTTTTTTCTCTAAAACTGGAGTTCTGATATTCAGTTTTGGTGGGTGTTCTGCTTTTGTGAAGTACCAGTGGCTACATATGGTACCTGATACAATAGCACAAGAATGCAGAAATAAAACAAAGAAGAACAAATATATAGTACAAAAAAGGAACAGATGTTATTGGGGGATCTGGAACAAGGCTTTGCAAGGGAAAGGAGGGCTTAGCACAGGTAGAATAATAATTCAACTACTAACCTATGTTTTCCCTCTTACTTCCCTCTAGCATTTCCCACCTAATTGCTCCCCCATCCTGTAAAAAAGAAAGGTACATCTGGGCATCATCTGTACAACAATGATGACCTACTTTGTGCTTCCAAATGAGCTTGCTTAATGGTATCACGTATCCAGCAAGCAACACTGGAGATAAAGTAAAAGCAGTTACTTGCCATACCACAGAGAAGCCAGGGTTGAAACCATATTTTGTACAGCAATCATAGCATCTCATTCTGACAAGAATGACTGGAACCCAGATTGTGCTGTTCCTGAAAGTCTTCTGTAGTGCTCAGGCAACCTGTTAATCATTATATTTTACTGTGTCAAATGCTGCACAGAGATCATGGAGAATCAACAAAGATAACTTGCTTTTACCCGAAACTAAGAGAAGATCATCACATTAACAAAAGTTAATATACATCTACAGCTTTAAAATAGAAAAAATAAACAGTGAATACACAATGGTGGTTTTTTAAATATTTAAAATCACATAAGAGCCTTCCAAAAGACTCTTGATCCAACCTTCAGTCATGCCTTATTGAGTAATTGTTTTTTGTGCTATACCATGGTCTGAAACCAGATTGAAAGGGATCATATATGCTTGTTGCACATTTATGGGATTTGAGCTAAACAACCAAAGCTACAGTAGTAAAAAAACAGGAGGAGATAACTGCTAGAATAAGGATTCAGCAGAGGTACCTTGGTAGTGATAGATGACAACAATGTTATGAAGATAATAGCATGAAGTTTTATATAGTGGTAAGCAAAGTTAAGTCCCAGTATATCTAGATATATTAAGATATCTCACAAGAAATCACAATTCATTTCAATGAGACTTCCTGTAATACATAGTATGTAGAAATATCTAGAGAATTACTGAGACATATAGCTGACTACCACTGTAAATCACATACATGTGAGCAGGAAGTGAGTGCTAGGTCAAGGTAGATCTCATGATTCCTAAATGAGAAGGCCAAAAGATGGGAGGAGTCAATTAGGGCAATGTAGGAGATTGATATGTGGGAGAGGACACTTTTTTGATGATGATGATGATGAGGAGGAGGAGGACAAGAAGGATGAATATGCCAGTCTTAGAAACATTAAGCAACAGTTAACCAAAATGGAACTAGTAGCTGATTTTGTCAAGATAGCACAAATGCAAAGAAAATGATGGATTTAAGGAGTTAAACAGATACACAACTGTGTATCATCTGAAGAAAAATTATACCTGAGGGTAAATTTGGAATAGAGATAATAAGAGAAACAAGGCGACTAGAGGACAAATATTAAAGACAGAGAAGAACATAGTAAAGCAGAGGCTGAGGGTAGAACAGAACCCACCAGCAGGAGAAAAGAATGGATGGTTAAAGATGTAAGACTGCTTTCTGTATAGCAACCAGGATACCCAAGGCTTAATAAGTACCTATAATAACAACAATCAGTTCAGAGGAACTCTTCCAGGCAGGCTAGAAGTCCAAATTAGTATGCAAAGAAGGTTAAACTCCTAAATGATAAACATTCTCTTTATTTTATCTTCCAATATGTGTATCAATGTTTCATGGCAACACCGTATCATCAGGATTGGTGGTTTTGCATAACAGACAAAAATATATAGACAAGTATGCTAAAGCACTGTGTGTACATCTGTTTGTTTTTAAACCAGTGTTTAGCCACCACCATAAAGTACAGACATAAATAAACCACCACGTTGTGTTAAATATATTTGAAATTCAGTCAAATTCAATTTAATAAACACAACATATTGCTTTTGCACACCATTATCACTTAGTCCAGTGTTATTTAATAAAGCTTAGCACAATATGCCACTCGTATATTCATTCTACCTTAAGGTAAACTGCTTGCCACCTTAATGAAATTGATTTACCCTCCATCATACTATTACTGTGTAACTTATTTCCATCAATTCTGTCCTGTATATCAGCCACCGTATCCACTTATCCAAGTAGACTGAATTACTGGGTGCTTCACATTAACTGTAATTAAGTGCTAAAGTAAGAATACCATAAATATTCAATTCAATAATTGAACAATCTTTTTGTGCAGAAAATGTATGCACATTAACCATGTCTTATTATAACCTTATGTGTTTGCTCAATAAAGCTCACTGGAATATATCTGGTTTATTCTGAAAACATAGCACAGAGCAAACATGCCCTTGTAATCAAAACTACTAAAACACACTTACAATTCTTAGGAGGCATTTTATTCCAGTGGATTAAGGTTCTGAGCTGCAAATCTGGAGACCTGGGTTTGAATCCCACAGCCCCCAATTGCATACTCAATGACCTTGAGCAAGTCACTTAACTTCCTTGTGCTCCCAGGTTGCACCTGTAAACAAGCTTCAGCTTAGTGTGTTTCTCCAGGTAAAACAAATAAAAACAAAACAAAAAAACAATTCATAAATCCAAACTGAAACATTTTAAATAACAGGTATTCTCAGGTTATTTGTTTCAAAATATGTGTCATTACTTTACATGGTAAATCAGCTTTCCTGACCTCAGGTTCCTATCTTTTTCTGATTACTGCCACCTTCAATGCTACGAATGAAAAGAGACAGGAAACAACTATCATGAAATGTACGGCACAGGATGGATATTCTTTCTCTATGATATAAAAGTACTGCATATATCCTTAGTTATGAGCTATGCTCTATGCTGTTGAAAACTCAGTTAAATTTAAACTATTACCATTTTACTTAAAGCATGAGGAACAGACTCATCTTTTAATATTGTTGCATAGGTTATGAGCCTTGAGAATCGTTGAAAAAATCTTGTTTGTATTTTACCATGCTAATGTTAATAAAAATCTTTCCTGGGCTATCCAACTTCCCACTGTCAGAAGCAGCTAGCCCACAAAAGACATATAGGATAGTGCATGGTAGCCCATACACAGCGAAGCTATTCTTACAATGAGTGGTTACTATGACATCAAGTCCCTTTCAAGTCATTGTAACCACAAAGATTAAGAATAGCGATGATGTGTAATTGGGCCACCATACACTTTTCTATATAGTGTATGGTAATCAAATACACATTTGCTTACTTTTTGCAGTTTAAACAAGTCAGTGCCTTCCATCCAACAGCTGCATGTCTCCGCCATCCGCCCACCAGCCAGCTCATGCACGCAATGATTGAATGTCCAACTGGCCAATGAACAGCATTGCCAGGGGTGCTTGTATTGTGACATAACTACTAATACAGAATGAAAAGTCATTCTGCGTTAGTAGCTACATTGCTACTGCAGCAGAATTACTTTTTACAATGTCTCGATCTCCATTCACAATAGTGTTCCACCATACACTATAGCTGGCTTGTATACCAAAGTAACTTGTCCCAGTGCTGAATTTGTGCTAGTTCTCATTTTCAAGGAAACAGTGTTGCTAGGAAGCTACACATACTCAATGACAAAAAATCAGGACTTGTACTGCATCTCCTGCCAAGACAGCTTTAGTATATATGGCAATGTAGTTTGAGGAATAAGGTTTTTCCTGTCTGTTATCAGTTTTTTAAAAAGTTAGGGTTTGAATTCCTATCTATTACTGGGAATCTAATCTATTTCATTTTATCCAAATTGCATTCTACAGGAATATGGCTAGATGTCTGGTTCAAGTCCTGCCACTGCCACTGACTATTAAGGCTATTCAATGCCTCAGTTATAATGTGTCTATACTGTTCTGTCCTCTTAAAATCTGTCAGGGGTATACGCTTATTCCTATCTGTTATAAAAATATAAATGTATATTAAAATAAAATGATCTGAGTTCCAGTCTCTTACTAAGGATCCAATCTGTTCCCCTTTCTTGTAATGTATTTTTATAGGAAAGGAGCTAGTTTGCAGATTCATGTCCTGCCACTGCCACTGACTGTTAAAGCTTTCCAATGCCTTATAATGTGGTTGTAATGTGCTGTCCTCTTAAAATTCAAAGGGTATATGTGTAGTTTGCATACTGAACTGAAATGAGAATACTGGTACATCCTATTCCAACATCTCTGGTTATGGAATATTTATGTTTTCGTCAAATAGTACCTGAGGTTCAGGAAAGCTGATAATTTGTTTCCTCACTTCAAAACTAGTCATAAAGGGATTTAATTCTGCTTGGAATGGATAAGTACTAGGCATGTAAACAACTATACCTATAAAATTACTGCTATACAACAGCAGATAATAAAAAGTAAAAAAAAAAAAAAAAAAAAAAAGAATAAATGTGAAACCAGAATACCGAATCAAAAAAATTGTATACAAGAAAAATATACATTCTGCATTTCTTGAGAGACTCCTGTGGAATTAACCGATTGATGAATAATACTACACACACACACACACACACACACACACACACACATACTGATTTTTTAATAGACCACTTATCAAAGATGTGTCCAGGCTACAGGTACAACAGAGAGAACATTATCAAATTAACCTAAGAAGTTTCATGATCCTATAAGTAGTATACATGTATAGTAACTGTCAAAATTTGATTGCCGAAAATGATGTAACATTGATTGCTGGAAATCACATAATGTCCCCGGCCCTTCTGCTTTTGTGTGAACCAGAAATGACATAAGGTTCCCGCCCCTTCCACTTCCATGTGCTCCGAAATGACACAGCCCCCCTTCTGCTCTTGTGTGTGCCAGATATGATGCAGTGGGGAGCTGCATCATCCCCTTTCATATCCGGATTGTGATGTTGCTATTGGGAGAGTGAAGGTTGGTTTGTTTGGGCTTGCCCAGAACATGTAAGAGGGGATCAAAATGTACTTGATCCTGATAAAACCATTCACTTCTGTGCATCCATAGTCTATCTGGTTTATGTTCTGCTCCTGTGTGTGTGGATTGCCTGAGGAAAGTAACAAAATGCATGAACCCAGCCAATTATGTTCTACAGTGTCTGTTAGTGCCACACTGGAGGTGAGCAAATTGATGGATTCTGGTATGTCTGAATGTATTGAACCATTCATGAGATTTGGGTTACATGGTAATCACGAGTGTGTTAATATGGATAAACAATGGGAAGAACCAGATGTACCAGCCATTGAGAAATGCAATGATAAAAAGTCTGATGTAGCCATGACAACAATTCAAGTGCCACCTGAAAAGACTATCATGTTGGACCTGATTAAGGACATTTTACTACAGCTACTGCAAGACATGATGGCTCAGGATTTGAAGATAAACTATGAGGGTTATACCATTGATCACCCTTCATAGATAAGATATAGCTGTATATATGAACCAGAAAAGGGGTACCGGGAGTGTGTTTTTCTTAAAGTCTGTGAGAGGTAATACCCATGACGGATCAAGCTACTAGTCAAATCAACAGCATGGAAACTCAGGTGCACAGCATCCTTTTTTGATACAATACAAGCAATACATGACACTTTGTCAGAATTTAAAGTGTTGCCAAGTATTGCTAAGGGGCTTGACAAAATGTATGAACAATTGAGCGTAGCACTGCAGAACGCTGTTGAAGAAGTGGTTTCATCAGGAAGTCTTAAAAATATTTTAAAAGCCGGCTACAAAAAAGAAGCCCTGTGCCATATTATATGTACCTGTATGATATTGGGAGTTCTGACGAGGAACACGGTGCTGCATGGTGAGAGCTGCTAAGATGGGTAATGTGGGGAAAACACCAAAGACTCTTCGAAAAGCAGAAAACAGGAAATCTCTTATAGACTTTGATAACAGCTTAATCTGGTTCAAGGTCAGTTGGCTTTCATCTGTATCCCCTTCCCCGGGTCGTGCCTGAAAATAGGCAGGATTTCTCTAGTGCACTTACCCGGTCAACAAAAAAAAATAAAATAAATAAATAAAATAAATAAATAACCATGCAAATTTGAGACCATGCTGCTCAAACTATGTAATTCTATAAACTGTGAACAATGTCATTTTATGCAGATTTTGATGAGTGACATTAAGAAAGATGTATGTTGGTGTAAAGTAATGAACATGACCATATGTATAAACAATGATGTGTTAGAAAGTGTTCAAAATGTGCTGTCACTAATATTTGAAAAAATGGATGTGGTTTCTCATGGCCAGGCATTGGTAGCTGTAACCTATATTTTTGATATTTGTTGTTATAGTTTAAAATGTCAAAGACAGGAAGATGTTAGCAATGTGATTGAATTTACATCCGATTTTCTTGTTGCACAGCAAAACAAGGTCCGTCCTTTCTTGTAATATTTATAATGTGGTACAGTGTCAATTTATCACAATGACTAACGCATGCTCTGTGTTGCTATATAATTAGTGTATACAGTGTGTGGTCATTCATAATGAAAGTTTCACATCTGAAAAAAAACATCTGTGTCCCTGCCTTATTACTAAATAGCAGTTATGGTTAAGAAATCATTGAAAAAATTGTATTATGACCCTCATATACCTGGTAGCTTAGGAGGTGTTCAGAGACTACATGGTGCTGCTGCAAAACAGGAAAAAGGATTACTCGCACTTAGGTATCACACTGGTTGTCTTTACAAGATGCCTACACTATGCACAAACCTACAAGGAAACAGTTTCTTAGAAACAGAGTGGTTGTTGATGCACAATGGCAGGCTGATTTGGTTGCTATGGCTAGTCTTTCCAAAGACAATGATAACTTCCAAAGTTATTGAAGTCCTGTCAAAATACCCATGGACCCTAAAAAAATCTGGAAGAGATGTGACAGAGGCTTTCTAATGATACTCAGAGAGAGCCACAAGCCTGAATAATTACAAACAGATGAAGGCACTGAATTTCTTAATGCTAATTTTCAATTATTTTTAAAAGAACAAAACATACATCATTTTACTACATCAAATGATGTTAAGATTTGTATTGTGGAAAGATTTACTGTACACTGAGAACAAAAATGTAGAGATATTTTACAGTATTTAACACATATAGGTACATAGATGTAGTACAATCTTAGAAAATGGGCAAAGTTCAATCTCTATTCTGATTTGCTAAAATTACCAATCAGCCGGTTCGGTATGAGACAACAGAGACCAGGAAATAACTAGTCCCAGTCTCTGTTGCCTCATATTGTTGTAAAAATCAAAGGGCCAATAGAACATTCAAATGGCTATCACCGCCATGTTTATTTTTCTTAGCGAGTGAGAGACCTTCCCCAACCCAACTTAAAATTAGCACAGTTAAAAACTAGTGCAAGTGCTCACATAAGACTTAATTCACTCTGCTACTTAAATAAAATTTATCTGTACCTCAGAAATGTCTTTTCCAGCTGATTGATGGCTCTGATGATGTCCTGCTCGGCGCTGTTGATAATGTCCTGCTAGGCGCCGCCACTTATGTACCGATCACACACAGGAAATACTGCATAATAAATGCAGGAAAATAAACAGCACCACTCAACTTCATATTAAAATAAAAAAAATACACTTAGTGGCCTGCCACCTCTTCCCGTCTCTTCATACTATGGCACGAGGAGACAAGGCATCTGAGCATGCGCGAGCTGACGGTTCCCGTAACTGCTGCATCTTCTGTAGCACAGCACATGAATAAATAAAAAACAAAGGGAGAAAAAAAGTCTGTAACCATGAATGCATACAGTGTAACAAAAGCCAGTATAACAAAAGTTTGTGTGTGTGTGTGTGTGTGTGTGTGTGTGTGTGTGGGGTAACCATGACAGCCAACTCACAACTGCAGAAGCTCAACTAGATAAAAAGTCCCTAGCTTAAACAAAGCATTGTGATACAGCGGGAGGAACAATTTTTTAACAGAATAAATAAAAGACTTAACAGTTTTAAGATGAACTTGTTTTTTCAGACATATACAATACAGTGCCCATTTTCTAAGCACAATAATACCCAACAGGGTGGGTGGTATGGGTAATACGGGACCTTCCAGGGACAATAAGGCCCTCTGCCTGCAGTGTCGGCCATCCTTATGCCCTGGGCAGTCTGATATTGCCCAATACAGCTCACCCGGGGCCAGATATTCAAAACTTAGCCCCGGGGCTAAATTAGCACTGCACAGCACGCTAAATTAGCCATGAACCATTAGCAAGCTATATTCAAAGGAATAGCCCCTGGGTTAAACCTGCTGAATATAGCTTGCAAAGGAAGCAGTGCAAACAGGGCTTGGAGTGCAGTGTTAAAATAGCCTGGTAAATAAGACAGCTCTGAATATAGCAACAGGGAAGTCCAAAATGCAACAGAAGCTCATTGGACATAGAGGTGGAGTAAGACAGACTTGAAGTTGGTGAACAATGTATATGACAGCAAAGAAGTGTTGCAAAACAACTGCAAACAACAATGCAGGCCACACACTGCAAAACTGTGCTATGCTTTTGAGAGGTCTGCCAGGGGCTTACTCAGTTGAATAGTGCTAACACATTAGCCCGGTGCAAAGACATTAGCCTGGGGCAAACGTTTGCTATATTCAAAGCTCCCATGCAAATGAGCCTACTCAGGCAATCCTTGGGCAAACAGCCTCATTAGCATCTCATAATGGACTGCTTTGCATGCACTCCTATGTAGTTTGCTCAGTGCTATTGCATGGAGCCCACAGCTCCACCTGTAGATCAGACTGGAACTATAGGTCAAAAACTGTAGGCTGGGAGATGCCCACAGCTCCACCTGTAGGTCAGACTGGAACTACAGGTCAAAAACCACAGGTTGGGAGGTGCAGACAGTTCCACCTGTATGCCAGACCACAGAAAAGCTTGGTAGCTGCAGGCAGTGGATGTCAGCAGGCTTACACAGTGTATACCTCTCACCAGGCAACATTGACATGTGGGACCCAGTCACTTGGACTGAGGAACAATAAGGGACACTGATCCCGAAAATTGGGGACACAACCTCAAACGTGGTGTAACAAATACTGAACATACAGATGCTACAGTATTTGTAGCACCATAGACTATGGCATTGTCCACTGGGAATTCTGGATGCACAGCACATCCACTGTGTGTGCACCACTGTCCCCATGAAGGACATATGCAGGTCAGGGCAAGTATGTGGGGTTAAATGTGGGTTGTCCCCATAATGAGGGACACAAGTGATATATATATATATATATATATATATATATATATATATACACACACACACACACACACACATATATATATATATATATATATATATACTAGTCTGGTAGTGCCAGTATAGTTAGGATTGAGTAAGCAGTTTAATGTTAACCCCCAAATTTTGCACTTTAATAACTTTGCCACTGTATGACAGATTTGCCTGAAATTTTGCATGTGCAGTCTGGTACCATAGATTTCTGGATCTGGCAAGTTGCGTTACAGTTGGATGAGCGGTTGGGGAGCAGAGAATGCCCTAAAACACAAAAAAAGGACTTTTTACCAGTTTCTTTGCTCACACCTACAGCCCGCATGATTTGTCCGTTGGGTCTGAAAATGTCAGTGAAGATGCAATCTGGATCACTGATGTGCCTTTTGAAGATTTGGTGAAAAAATATTAAACTGTTCAAAAGTTATTCAAAAGCAAGTTTCCCATTATAGTCAATAGGAAAAAAAAATATGTGTGTCTCTCGAAAGCTGCTGCAAGTACATTTTACTTTTGCAAATGGCACTTTTACTTTCATGCAGTGGCCATCTTGTTTTCAGCTAGTGAGAGAGAGAAAAATGCCTGGCATTTAAATTTGGGACCCCCTAGGTAAACACTGACTGTTGTGTTTATCTAGTCAGGTCCTGAGGATGCCAGCCCTATCTTTTTTGGGGGGTAAAAACCCCCAGAAAATACTATTTAAAATCATCACCCCAGTACTTTTGCAAATTGCGAAAGAAACATCCCCAACACTTTCGCAAATCACGAAAGTGTTATGCTGTTTTTGCAAAACTGTTGCATTTTGCAAAAGTACTTTGTCCAAAAACTGCAAATCTTTGCCATCCCCTGCAACAAAATGGTTGGGACTTTTGGGCTGACATTTGCAGGGTGGCAAGCCCTGGTCCCACAGATGTGCCTTTTCATGGTTTGGTACCAAAACATTCAATGGACCCAAAGTTACAGCATTCTGAAGTTGAGAAATTTCCAGTAGGCCAACATTGTGGCACCCTTGATGCCTTTCAGTGCCCGTATCTTGAAAACAAAACGAGATATGGATTTTCACTACCCACAGCTTAGATCAAATTTGGGTGAACTAAACCACAAAAACAAGTTTGGAAATAATAGATTACACTTACAGTGGAATTTTTTTCTACTTGCTAAGGTTAAGGAGATATTGGCAAAAACATGTTACATGGGTTCTTTTGGAGTACTGTGATGCTGCTGTATGGCTCCGTGCTAATGTGTAAGTGGGAGTGCAGGGCTTGGAAGGCCCATGCTCCCACATATACATACCATTATATAAATAATGGACAATGTGAAGGGAGTGCAGGGCCCGGAGGGCCCGCGCTCCCACTAACACTTACCAGTTACCATTTACATTATACTTTATCAAAAAGAAGGGAAATTCATTGCAAAAAACTCTATTAATGCACCAGATAGGGTTGATAGCACAGTGACAAAAGTTTAGAAATGTGATGTTAGGGTTGCATCCCTACCACCCAACCCTCCACACACCAACAGGCGTTGGGGTATGCGTTAGGGCCATCAGGCCTAACTCTCATCCCATTCTCCTATACTGCACCACCTCAGCTTGTTTACACATGGAATGGGGTGAGAGTTAGGCTGATGACCCGAATGCACATCCCGATGCCTGTTTGTGTGTAGAGGGTGGGAGGTGGGAGTGGGATGGTAGGGGTGTAATCCTAGCATCACATTTCCAGTCTTTTAACACTGTGCTATCATCCATAACTGTTGCATTGATGGAGTTTTTTTGCAATGAATATATATATATATATTTATATGTCAAAAAATCCATTTAATGCATCAGTTAGGGTTGTTCCACAGTGACAAAAGCAAGAAAATTCAGTGTTAAGGTTGAAAACCCTAGCTGTGCATTCCCCCCAACTCCACCTCCACACACACACATATACATACAAGTAGGGGAAGGACCAAGGCAACACAACCAATCACACACATGCAGCAGGAGGTGTATAGCTGTGTCGCTGTAGGAAGTGGAGGAATCCAACTTCAGATATGATACATTATTTGCAAAGTTGTTCTTTGAGGTTAGTTCACATAAAGGTGAAGGAAGCTGGCAGCAGCGAAAATGGTGTACCTCACTTCGTTCTTAACATATGAGTGGGGGAAGGCATCATGGGCACTGCAATGTTAGTCTATGGCAAATTGCTCAATTTTGGAACAGTGTAACTTTGTAATCCTTAAGTACTGTAGCACAGTAGCAGGAAAAAGCACATATGTGGGACCAGGAGTTGCCACCCTGCAAATGTCAGCCCAAAAGATCCAACCGTTTGCTTGCAGGATGATGGCAAATATGTGCAGTAATTAGGACCATACTTTCACAAAATACTGTTGCAAACATGGAAGTGTCATAGCACGATAAGTGTTTAGTGGTGCGTGGAATGTCCAGTATGACAGTTAGCAGTGATGACCCGATGCCACACCCAGATGGGAGCATGGGTGTGTGGTTTCGTGGTTTAGATAGTTGTATGTTATTCCTGTTAGCTTCTTCTGACTGTGTGTGATTGGTTGTGTTGTCTTGGTCCTTCTCCTACTTGCATGTATATGTGTGTGTGTGTGTGTGTGTGTGTGTGTGTGTGTGTGGTGGTGGGAGTGGGGGGGGATGCGTAGTTATGGTTTTCAACCTAACACCAAATTTCCTTGCTTTTGTTGCTGTGGAACAACCTAACTGATGCATTAAATGGAGTTTTTGCCATGAATTTCCCTTCTTTTTGAGAATGTGCACTATAAATAGTGAAATACTTGATACGCATAAGTGCAAGATGTAATGCACATAGTGAGCGAAAATGGTAATAAAGCAAGCGCAAACATTAATGAAAACAGAAACGCAAATGCAAGCACATACGCAAACGCAAATCATTACACACATGTTCACGGTAACACAATTTGAAACGCAAATGCTGACGGTAACACCAACAACGACACCAAAGGAAACACAAACAGAAATGCAAACAGAAGCGCGTACACAAATGCAAATGGTAATGCACACTGTGACACAAAAAGAAAGGCAAACAAAACCAGTAGTGGAAACGCAAATGTCAACAGTAACGCAAACGCAAATGCAAAGGGTAACACACACAGTGGCATAGATAGGAATGCTAACGCAAACGGTTATGGAAAGGCAAGTGGAAATGCTAACTGTAACAGTAATGGAAACGCACACCCTTTTTTCCCCCAAAAGCTGTATTGAGAAACACAGTGACTACAAAGAATGTATGCATAATAATGGGCCTCGGAGCTGAAAATGAACACTTGGAATACTAAATTGCTTATATCTCAGTAACCGTACAATGTAGAAAAAAAATGAAAATCTCATATTATTTATCATTTTCCTGGCTAGTTTTGCACTTAGCTCCCTGGTGGGGGGGGGGGCTAAGTATTTTTCTGACGTAAAGTCTGTATCTTGAAGCATTTCTGAGATACGGGCCCAGAAAGGCACGGCGGATGCTGTAATGTTAGCCTATGGGAAACATTGTCAAATTTGGAGTGCCATAACTTTTCAGCCCTCTAATATTTTGTCACCAAACCACCAAAAGGCACATCTGTGGGAACTTGGCTTTTTTCCCTCCAAATGTCAGCCTCAAAGACCTTTTGCAGCAGGGTGGCAAAGATTTCCTATTCTTTTGGGCATAGTGTCGCAAAGTAGTGTTGTGATTTATGACACTTTCACAAAAAAACACCAAAGTGTCAAATGTGCGACACTACTGTTTACATAAAATTTCATAAACATATTTCTGGGGTGTTTAACACCCCCAAAAAGTCATGGCTAGCATGCTCAGGGCTCGACTAGGTGAACGCAGCAAGAACTGTGTCCCTAGAGGGTCCCAAATTTAAATGCCAAGCATTTCTGTGACCACCAACTGAAAACAAGATGGCAGATTTGCGACACTACAGGGGTCATTTGTGACACTAAAAACTGCATTTGCGACACTGTCGAACTTTTTGTTAACTTTTCCCATTGACTATAATGGGAAACTTGTTTTTGAATAACTTTTGAACCGTTTAATAGTTTCTCATGAAATCTTCAAAAGGCACATCAGGGACCCTGGCCACATGTTCCCTGAAGGTTTTGGACCAGTTGCACAGACCATGCGACCTGTAGGTGCAAGCAAGGAATGTGCAAAAAAGTGTAAATACTACATTCTATAGTGCTATGTAGCTCCACAACCGTATATCCAATCATTACAAAACTTAGCAGATCCAGAGATCTATGGTACTGCTCCATGCATGCCAAATTTCAGGCACATCTGTCATACTGTGGCAAAGTTATTAAGCTGCCAAATTTCACACTTGAACCTTAAATGGGGTACTCAACCCTAACTATAGTGGCACTACCATGCCACTATAATATGTATATATATATATATATATAGATCTAGCTCTCTCTCTCTCTATATATATATATATATCCCGATATGATCCCTATGTATACCCGTGCCCCTTCCCCAAGCACATGCACCCCGACCAATGGATACAGTATTATACAGTAGCCATGATGATCCAGTGGCCACCCAAGTTCCCCAGTCCACACACACACACACACACACACACACACACACACACATATTCACTGCCTGCACTAAGTTGCTCCTGTAAAAAAGCTTCCAGCTTAGTGTGCTGTACCTGGTTAAACAACTAAATTAAACAACTAAATTAATTAAGCAATAACACATGACAGGGAGTGGGTTTCAATCAATCAATCAATCAAAATCTTTATTTATCCAGGTGAGCACCATTGAGCAAGGCTCATTTGCGAGGTGGACCTGGTCATGAATACATCAAAGTACAGTACAGAAGCAGGTACACAAAAAGCAATCATATACAAGGAAGAAAAGGTATATACAGTGTATACAGTACAGTACATGGTTGAAATAAAGAAAAAAACATTATTTTACAATTGTAGAAGTCAGCAGATGCACAATCAACCATAGGCATACAGGGGTTACAAGCAGAGATCTTATGAGTGAGGCAGCCGGCAACTACACACATAGGGGGAAAGAGGCCATGTATGGGGTGGCAGGTTAAAGAGGTAAAGAAAAGGAGGGATATATTACAGACGACTGGGGGAAAAATTGGGCTAAAACCACAGAAAGTGACGATGGCTGTCGTGTACTTGTTCACTATGATAATGACAGAGGAGGGGTAGATAATTGGGACACTACTATGGATGGGGTGGGACTTTAGCCAGGCTGGAGCTGACAGGAAAGGGTGGGTGCAGCAGGAAGAGTTAATAGGGAAAGAGTGAGAGCCAGAGGTAGAAACATGGCAAGCATCAGGATAGAAAAGGGGAGTTGTGGAATTAGTGGGCTAGCGGTGAGGAAAACATTTGCAAGGTGCTTTCATGTAGTGATCGTAGAGTGCCTTAAAGATGTTTAGGCTAGCAGGGCAGCTCAGCTTCAAGTTCCTTTGTAAACCGTTCCACAATGTGGGTAAAGAGAAGCTTAGAGCAGCTTTGCCAAAATTAGTTTTCACCCTTGGAACTTGGAGGGCAATTAGGGAATAGCTCCTTAGAGAGTAGGTGCCTAACACACTCCTGAGAATACAATCTGAGACATATGAGGGGAGCTTGTTGTTCACCGCTCTGAAGGCCCATAGGGTGGCATTTCTATTCCTTCTATAGTGAGGAGAAGTCCAGCCTAATGATGAGTACAGGGAGCAGTGGTGTGTGGAAAGTGGAAGGCCAATAATGAGCCTGATAGCTCTGTGGTAGAGGGTGTCCAACTTAACCAGTGCAGAGGCAGTGCAGTGGCTGTAAAGCAGGTCCGTGTAATCTATTAAAGATAGGAAGGTAGCTTGAACCAGCTGAATCTTTGCCTCCTTTGTGAGCAGGTGGTTAATTCTGTAGAATAGTCCTAATCTTTGCCTTAGTTTCTTCTGTAGTTCTTTGAGATGGTCGGCTAAGGAAAGTTTATGATCGAGCCAAACTCCTAGGTATTTGAATTTAGCTACATACTCTAGTGTTTCTCCAAGAACAGTGGTAATTTGTGAGATAGCCCCCCCCCCCAGCAGGAACTGCCGCATGCAAGGAGGGGGAGAAGCGCATGGATTTTGTCTTTTTTGCATTGAGCAAAAGCTTTTTGTTTATGAGCTGGTATTGTAGAAGGTTAAATTCAGGTTGGAGGTCTTCACAGGCTGCTTCTGGCGTGGGACGACTCAAGTACAGTGCAGTGTCAACTGCGAATAAGTGGATGCTGGCTTTTTTGCTGGGGTCATTGATGTTGTTAATGTAGACTACAAAGAGGAGGGGACCAAGGATAGAGTGCTGGGGCATGCCCCTCAGCATAGGTTTTAATGGAGAAAGATCACATTCGGCTTTAACCTGCTGTTTCCGTTCTCCGAGGTAGTCTGCAAACCAGCACTTAGACTTATGGTCCAGGTCTAGGGTGCTTAGGGAGGAAAGAAGCAGGCTGTGATCGACTGTGTTGAATGCCTTACTAAGATCCCAAAAAATGGCACAGACATGACTCTTGTTGTCAAGGTCTAGGAGTCAATCGTTGGTCACCTTAGCTAGGGCTGTTATGGTGCTGTACTTTGCTCTGAATCCAGACTGAACTGGGTTTAATAGGCTTCTGGATTCTAAGTATACCCCTAGCTGGCCACACACTATTTTTTCTAGTAATTTAGACAGGATGGGGAGGAGGGAGCTCGGTCTGTAATTATTTAGATCACAGGGGTCACCTTCTTTTAATAGAGGGATGACATGGGCTATTTTCCATTGAGGGGGGAGGCTACCCTAGGAGAGTGACATGTTGAATAGGTGGGTGATTGGCACCACAAGCACATGGTAGGCACATTTCGATAGTATGGCTCTATGAAGTCAGAGCCTGCTCCCTTCCTGGTGTCCAGTTGCAGCAGTAGGTCTTCCACCTCTTTTAGAGAGACAGGCAGGAGGGAGAAGGCCTCCTCAGTAGAGGGGGACTCATGGGTTGGTGGGTCTTGAGCTGTGTGGAGGTCATTGGCAGGGGAAGTATCAAATGCTATCCATGCCATTGCAAAATGGTTATTGAGGGCTTCCAATATCTCTGATTGGTTAGAGATAATGCTGCACCAGACTTAATTGTTGCTGGAATGAAATTACCAGGTGCACGTCCAGACATGTCTTTTAATGTTTTCCAGAGCTTTGAAGGATTTCTTGAGGCAGAGGCTAGCTCTGAATGATAGTAGGATGCCTTGGCGGCTCTGGCCAACTTGGTGCACTTGTTACGTGCTCTCTTAAAAAGACACCAATCTGAGTCGTTCTTGCTTCTTCGGGCTTTTTTCCATAAAGTATCCTTTTCTAACAGGGAAGCTTTGAGCTCAGGTGAGAACCAACAGCAGGTGCTGCTCCTGACCCACCCTTAACCAAGGGTGCATGCTTATTTAAAGCCTCACTTAAAATATTGTAAAAAATAGTATATGCCCTGTTAACCATTTTGGCTAGGAAGAATTCCTGCCATCGCGGTGAATGTTTCAAGTCGTGGACGTATGCAAACAAATCAAACTTGCGTTTGCACCTCTTGATAGAGAACTTTGCCACAAACTGTGGGTTGTGCACAGATCTAATGGTGGTGATTATACAATGATCAGAATGTCTGAGAAAAATGTTCCGACATGAGAGAACAGGTGGCTTACTGCAAAATTACATCTAAGAGGAGCTGTTGTTGAGTTGTTTTATATTTGGGCAGGTAGGCTCGCCAATGAGTCTCACCAGCCCTAGAGTGTCACAAAAGATTTCAAGGGGCTAATGCACGTGATAGCCAATTGTGGTTCAGGTTGCCAAGAATAATGGTTTCCAAGGAACTGAGTCCCAGTACGGCACTGAGGTGAGACAGGAGATGAGGCCCGGCAGAAGGGAGCCTGTAGCAGCCTATTACACAGAGTGCACTGGAAGGAGAAAGTTCGATCTTTAGGGTCAAGCACTTGAATTCTTTGGGGGAGGATGATGCGTCTATGCATGTGGCTGAGTATTTGTCCCTTCATAAATTGCCACCCCACCTCCTCTTGATTGCCTGTCCGCTCAGAAGAGTAAATAATTTGGGATATTGATTTCATTGTCTGGGGTGGCTGGCCTAAGCCAGGTCTCAGTGATCACTAGGACATCAGGTAAGGTGTGGCTCACCCAAGTCTGGATAAGGGTGAACTTTTTCAGTAAACTACAGGCATTAAGATGCATAAAAGACATTCCTTTGATACCTTCCAGGTCTGATGGAGAAGCAAGGGTGTCTAATGGTCCTGGGTTGAGTTCGACATTGCCTGAGCACAATAGTAAAAGAAGCAGGATTCTTTTTAGGGCAGCAAACTGTAATTTGTAAACACTATTTTTTGGGTGATACTGGGGGCAGTGTTGATGGGTAGGCCTGTACCCACTCCTGGTGTTATACTGGCCTAGTGTTGCAGCCACTAGTGTCCTGGCAGGAATTTGCCATGAGTAGGAAGTCTCGAGTCTGGATGGAGGAGTAAGCTGCAGATGCAGCTCGGGAGATGTCCCACTCCCCAGCAGAGACAGCTGAGAAGCCCAATAGTCCAGAATGGCTACCTGAAAGGAGCTGTTGGACACAGGACAGGGAGAAGCGCAAGGGTCATTCCACTTTAGGGAGGGATGAGGGTTCTGAAGAATTGAGCTGAGTGCTAGTAAAGCTAGTGACACACCAAGGAACCAGCTGTAACTTCCCATGATAGATCTAAATGCCACAACAGCGCAGTAAAAGTCACTAGAAACCTAGACCAATCGGCAATCAGGTGTCATAAGTTCAAAATCTTTTTGTTGGCTGAGAGGCAGTTTTGGTGCTGAATGTACCTGTGGAGCAACTCTTTGCAGCTGAGCCAGTGAGGTGGTTCAAGGCTGCAATCCTGTGTGGCAAGATTGGTCTGTAGCTTTCATTTCTGTTTCTGGCCCTGTTCCACCTGTACAGAATGGGAGTGGGGGCAGGCATTCAAGTCTTGCAGCCTTAGTGGATGAGCATGGTTCAGTCTGAGAAACAGGCAGAAAAACCCCAGGGTTGGTCCTCAGAAAGAGAGGTATCCCAGGTCCACTAGAGCAGAAGAGGAAGTAGAAAATATAATGTGTTTCCTCTTTAACAGAAAAGCCAGCTGTTGTAGCACTCTAGTGGCTACGTAGTATAATTTGCAAATGAGAAAGTAGACAAAAAAATATGAAATTCTTGCTTTACAGAAAAGGATAGTCCCAGGGTCAGCAGCGCTGATAAACATCTCTAATGAAGCAAGGTAAAATGGAGACCAGCAGGAAGAAGTCAGTGAGGCTGAGATCCTCCAATCAGAGTGTTGGCACTGAAAATTCAGAATGTTCAAAGGCACCAAATACCAACGTACCTGAGGGGGTATACGGCTTTTGGCTGTTTCTGTAGATGTCTGGGCCCTGCAATGAACTGGAATTCGGAGGATCCCGGGTGGCAGTTTCAACAGGGGAAGAAAGCCTCAGGGTCTGCTAAGTTGCAGTAGCAGAATCGTGGGTTGCTTCCCAGGACAGGCTTGTAGCTTTTCCTCTGGTGGCGAGGTGTGAGCCCCAGGTGGGTACAGCACATCTGAGGAGTATATGGCTTTTGGCTGTTTCTGTAGCTTTCTGGGCCCTGCAATGAACTGGAGTTTGGAGGATCCAGGGTGGAAGTTTCAACAGGGGAAGAAAGCCTCAGGGGTCTGCTAATTTGCAGTAGCAGAATCGTGGGTTACTTCCCAGGACAGGCTTGTAGCTTTTCCTCTGGTGGCAAGGTGCGAGCTCCAGGTGGGCATGGCACACCTGAGGGTGTATACGGCTTTTGGCTGTTTCTGTAGATTTCTGGGCCCTGCAACAAACCAGAGTTCGGAGGATCCTGGGTGGCAGTTTCAATGGGGAAGAAAGCCTCAGGGTCTGCTAATTTGCAGTAGCAGAATTGTGGGTTGCTTCCCAGGACAGTCTTATAGCTTTTCCTCTGGTGGCAAGGTGTGAGCCCCAGGTGTGCATGGCACACCTGAGGGGGTATAAGGCTTTTGGTTGTTTCTGTAGATTTCTGGGCCCTGCAATGAACCGGAGTTTGGAGGATCCCAGGCGCAGCTTCAACAGGGGAAGAAAGCCTCAGGGTCTGCTAATTTGCAGTAGCAGAATCGTGGGTTGCTTCCCAGGACAGGCTTGTAGCTTTTCCTCTGGTGGCGAAGTGCGAGCCCCAGGTGGGCACAGCACACTTGAGGGGGTATACGACTTTTGACTGTTTCTGTGGATTTCTGGGCCCTGCAATGAACTAGAGTTCAGAGGATCCTGGGTGGCAGTTTCAACAGGAGAAGAAAGCCTCAGTGACTGCTAATTTGCAGAAGCAGACTCGTGGGTTGCTTCCCAGGACAGGCTTGTAGGTTCTCTTCAGGCAGCATGGTGTGAGCCCCAGGTTATAAGTATTTAATGCATGCCTGGGGTGTGCTGTAAGGCATGAGGCTGCAGGCTGAGTGTCCTCACAGCACCCCAGGTTTACATTAAATGCCTATAAACCCACACCCTGTTGTTGGTTATTGCACTTATAACATGGGTGCACTCAAACAGCTGAACATTGCCAGACAAACATATGTTTTGCATCTGGAAACAGACAAAACAGGAATGTATCCTGCCATCTCCCAAAGTAGTCCCTCACAACCAAACAACTCAGTATGGCTGATATGCATACAGACATGTGACACATACAAGACTGCTGTCATGTGTCACATTTCTTGTGTCTGACAGAGCTGTTGACTGTCTCAACAATGTGTGGCTGAGGTCCCGCCCAGGACCAGGCACACACAGTGAGTTTCGCTGCATTGCACACTGTAGACGTTCTCAGTCCTGTACCGCCTGGGCAACCTGCACATAGGGTGGGTAAGGGCTTCGGGTTATGTTGGTATGGGGATTCACACACCTACACACATACAGATACCTAAACTACTACCTTAACTACTGACCTGCCACATACTCCAGCTGCCTCCTAAGCCTCAGCATGTTTGATCACACTGAAGGAAACACTAATTTAGGGAGAAGAGAGAGAGAGAGGGAGAATGTGATGGTTATTGTATTCAGATGGATTTTAAAAACTGGAAGACCCAGATATTACAATGACTGGCACACCGTGGGTACACTGCTTCCCCCCCACACACTCACACACAACCTACTGGGAACATGTCATGTTGCTCTCTCTCCCTCCTGTTTGTGACACTTGTCACTGCTGCCATCACATGCTGCTGTTCTCTCTCTCTCTCTCATTCTAATGCTGTCTTGGTTTCCCTGTACATTGCAACCAACAACAACTGCCGGGACTGAACATTGATGCCCAGAGCTCGGCTACACTGTAGTACAGCAGAAATCAGCCAAATGTACCAGCACTGTCCCTCACTGACAGCCGGTTGGAGCACTTTCCCAAAAGCCATATTGTCCCTGTATGTATCTGACCTGCTGTCACTACCTGGTCTCGTAACTGCTATGCCTTCCTGACTGTACACTGCTTGTAATAACACACAACACAGTTGACACTAGGGGTGATCAGTGATGGGGTTCCTGCTCTCTCCCTCTCTCTGATGTGACAATGCCAGTCAGCACCATGGCTCCTGCTCCCCTTCTCTATCCCACTGAACATGGGCAATCAGCAACACAGCTCATGTTCTCCACCTCTGCCTCACTGACACCTGCTACCTGGCACAGTATGACAGTAGACAGATTGAGACACACACAGTATGTCTGTCCCCACTGCAGGGGATGTTCAGTCATGCTGTCTATCACTGTGTGTGGGGGTGTGGGTGGGCCAAGAGTGGATCAACACTTGCACACAGTGCACCCGGCTATTCTGGCCAACATGTCCCTCCCATTCTGCTGTGTCTCCCACTGTGTGTCGGGTGCTTGTGGAAGGCATTGGCTGTCAGGACAAAACATCAGGGAATGACAGTATCAGGACATGCAGCACTTGGGGATAGAAGACCGGTGAAATGCAGCATACCAATGAGTGGCAGACTGCCACACTTCTGTACTACTGGGTGTTACAGTTCAGTCTGCATCTCTCTCTGCCCCCCAGCACTATCTCACCCAACTCCACATTCCCAGCCATTACCATGCACTCCAAGTGTGCGACAGAGGGCCAGCTGACTGCTCACTACTTCTCACTGTCCTGTATGTGGTGTTTGAGGGGGGGCACTAGACTATCTGGGATAGTTATGATATATTGTGAATGGGTGTTGGGGATCATGTTGAGGGTCACTAGACTACCAGGGATTCTTGTGTTTCATGCCTACAGGTGTTGGAGTTCAGGAGGGGGTGACTGTGTGCTGTGTAGGGACCAGGAGATACGCCTCCCTCTGCTCACACCACATTACCTCATTCTTTTTGCTGGTTGTATTGTGCACCATGCTACAGGTCACACAAAACCCTGTAGCACATTGCTGTACTTTTGAAAATGCCAGTACGCTGGCATTCATGGCCCCTCCCCTCACTCCCTCCCCTGCATACATTAACTTTTAGCATCAGCGCTGTCTCATAGTGCTGGCACTAAGTTACCTTTTGAATATTGCAGCTGGGTGAAAATCTGGCATCGCTCCATCAAAATGAGGCCCACTGATTTGACAGTTGCCAATTTATTTAGATGTCTGGAAAATTCTATACGGTGATCTTACACTCAAAGTGAAAATGTCTTTTAAATTTCATATGGGTGATCATGCGCAGGTTTCTAGAGTTAAGAAAATGTTTGAAAAAGGTTATGAATGAAACTTTACAAGTGAAATATTCATTATTTCTGAATGTATACATAAGCCTATACTGGTGTACAAATTAAAAGATTATAATGATGAAGAAATACAGTAATAGGTATGTTTTATGAGCAAGAATTTGTAAAAGTCAAAGACACTTCAAACTGTGTATACAGGGTTGAGAAAACAGTGTCATAGAAAAGATAAGGGAAGAAAAATGTATTTTAGTGAAATGGCTAGGATGGCTAGGATGGCCATCAACATTTAATAGCTCGGTAGAGTCCAAACAGCTGAGAAATCTAAAATTGTAAGGGTTCTCCCATGTTTTACATGACATAAATTGAATGAAAACATTATTTGTAAAACAATGGCTGAGAATTGGTTTTTATGTTTGACTTCCAAGCAATGCCTCTGTTGAAATATTTTCCGAAAGTAAAATTTCAGAATATACTGTGAAACTGGCAAAACCTATCAATTTAGTGGGGGTGTGGGAAATTGGCTCGTTAGAAATACAGTACCCAAGGACATGGGACACTATAACACAGCAAGATGTGAGATTTCAAGCAGGTGAAACTTCTAAGCCATTATTACCATTATCAATTGCCAAAGGTTATTATCACAATGTTGATGATGTCACAACAGCCGTCAGTGAGGCACTAAAGCAGGCGTGGTTAGGCATGTTTTTAGAATATGACAATGGGAATGAAAAATAAAATTCCACAACATTAGTGGTGGAGCATTCATTGCTTGCCATAATCTGGCTCATATTTTGGTGGTACCACATGATATACCACAACTACAATCAAGTACAGAACCATATTATGCTGATGTCAATGGAGTTTTTTACACACTGTAGGTGTATACAGACATTGCTGAACACCAAAGTCAGAGATAGTCATGTGTTCCTACTCTGCTGTGTAGGAAATATCTGGTAAGAATAATACAGTCATAAGCATCTGCTATGATAAGCCGGATTATATACCAATCAGAAAACAACAGTCTGACTCCATAACTATTGTGATAAAAAATGATCAAGACAAAAATGCATTATTCTTGTTTGGCAAGGTGACTGTGAAACTTCATTTCCAGCCTGTTAAAGGAACCTTCTCAATGACTACAATGTCATAGAAGTTGTACAGTGACCGCAACCTTTATGTAGCCTGTTATAAAGCACACACAGTTCATGGCTTATTTATTTTTCATGGTGCCCCTGTTATGTATGGTGCCAGTATAGGCAGTATATTTAGAGCTTTTTTTTTTTAGAAAAGCTGTGTCGCTATTACAAATAGGCTTCCAGACAGTAAAACCGCACCTTAAATCAGCCGCTAAAATATTGTAAAAGATGTAGTGAGGAATGTTGTGAGTTCCTTCACGACTCCTGTTCTGGGACAGCAGCAAGATGGGGCAGGAATGGTCGTTTACAAGTGACCCAGTATGAACAGGAGGAGAATGGGCCTATTGATGGCCCATGAAAACATTATTAAAAGGCTAAATATTCAAAAGAAAAGAACAGTTGTGAAACATAAGAGCAAAGAGAAAACACCTTGTAAAACAAATAGGCAAAGAAACTTATTTTAAGCCATGGCTCTGGTACACTGCATGTCTCAAGAATGTGGAAAGTCAGAATTAGACCTTTTCATGTTACTACCAACCCAAACCAGTATAGAGAAAAACCATTATGTCAAAACCCCACCCTTGTCATCTACAAATGATAACGTGCCCCAGGAGTTTTATGTGGTGGGTAATGGTGAAGATTACATCGACCTAAACAACACCTTGCTATACCTTTTGTGCAAGATCACTAAGGCTGATGGTAGTGACATTGATGATGTAGCTAGAATAAGTTTAATGAACTACCCAGTATGGGCACTCCTGTGTAAACCTTCTGCCAATCAAGGCAGAGCACAGCCCAACGCGAGTCTTGAGATGGTTTGTGCAGGGAAACGACATCATCACCAGGTCTTACACAGGAGAGCCCGAGAGGAAATCAACATGTCTCCCTGAGTTTGGCGGTAATAGTGTTTGGCATTTAGGTGCCATTACAAGCTGCACATAAGATCTTTATGAACTGGAAATAAAACAGTATTAAAGTATGAAACCAGTATATTTATTGATTTGAGAGCACAATAATAAATGCTTAAGAAGCACAAATTGGGCACGAGGATTTGAACATGTACAGTTTTACATACAGGGATAGCCGTAAAGGCTCGCAATATTGAAAAAAGTGGCAGGACAAATTATGAGATTTGGCTGATCTTTCAGGTATGTTGTGCAGTGTTATAGTGGTACAGGTTTCATCCAGCAGATATTAGAAGTTCGTGTGTGTTTTCACGAGGTGCTTGGTGGTAGACAAATGTTATTCTACATTTTTGGAGCTACAGGATATCTGAAGAATTTTTTTGTTTCTTGTTTGTATATCCCACAGGTAGCTTATTTGAAGGAAAGTGAATATGCACCTAAGTACAGTTGTTTCTAAATGATCCATTTAAACTAACAGCATTTGTGTAAATCCAATGAAGGATGTTTATTAAAGTTGTTTATATATATGTTTTTTCTTGAAAAAAATCCAGATGAAATGCCCTGTGAACAAGCTCAGAAGAAGTGAAACATAGGGGTTTAAAATAAATTCACATTTGAACTGAACACGTGTGATTTTTTAAGAAAATTGAATCTCCCTACTATCAAAATTTCATTTTAATGAACTACCCCCCTGGCAACCATCTTTAGACAGGTGGATATAATGGTAGGTGACTGTGTAATTAGCCAGAGTAATAACTGCTACCCCTAAAGAGCAATCATTGAGTCACTGCTTAATTACAGTGATGACACCATGTCTACACAATTCTCATCTGGATTATTTTATAAGGTCATACCAGGACAGCATGAGAACACTGTTCTTAATGGCCCCAATGAGGGCTTTAAAAAGTGTACAACTTTTACAGCAGGTAGTCACACTATAGAACTGCTTGGACCAATTCATGCAGACTTTCTTCCAAGAAAAACTGCTCTTGCATCGAGTAGATGTTAAATTGAAATTTGTTCATAACAAGAATGAATTTTATTTAATTAGTAGTGAATTAGATAAAGATTATAAATTACAAATTAAATCTCCATCTATTTATGTAAAAAGGCTAAACATGTCGACAACTGTATGTGTTGACCATGCTCAGGCCTTACAGGCTGCTAATGCAAAGTACCCAAATTGACTGTGTTAGTATAAAAGTGTTTAGTACGTCTGGAGGGAGCTGTGTGTGTAACCAAGATAATCTGTTTCTAGGGCAGATACCAAAATTATTTATTGATTCAAGTCTCGGATAACAGACCTGGTGATAGGCTTTGTTGATAATGAATCTTTCAGTGGAGTATACAACAAAAACCCTTTCAGTTGTCAACATTTTAACATTAACTTTATAGCACTCTATGTGGATGGTGAACAAATTCCTACTAAACCACTGCAACCTAACTTTACAAATGGTAATTCCATCAGAGAATGTATCAGTTTGGTTCATTGTAGTGGACAGCATATGAAAGATAGCACACTGCTGATAGACCATGTGGGTTTTTGTCAGGGGTACACATTATTTGCTTTTGACCTAAATCCTGACCAAGGCTGTGGTGACCATTATTCACTAATCCACTCTGGCAATTTCAGAGCTGAAATACATTTTGTTGACCCTCTACCAGCTACTGTGAATATGTTGATGTATGCAGTGTTTGATAATGTGGTAGAAATTAACCAAAGACAAAAAGTTGTGTTTGACTTCAATTAAATATGAATACTCAACAACTGGACAACTTTCTCCAGGCAGACTCTTTTACCAGAGACAGGTTTTTTTTTTGCACGTGATCAATTACCTTCAAAGAAACTTACATGTGTGACAGACTCTTTAGTAGTGCATACACAGCCCCAGTCTATGCCTGGTGAACACTGACTAGCTATTTATCTTCCTGATCATACTGCTGGGGAATTATTTTATTCTAATGGCTTTCCTCAAGACTTCACATTTTTTCCATCAATTGTTAAGTTTTTCTGGAAGAATGTGAGAGAAACACTCTTTAATCTGAAAAAGGTTCAAGATATAACATCTATGATCTGTGGTCATCATTGTATATTTTCCTGCATCATATATGCAAAGGTATAACCTTTACTGATGTAGTTAGGATGCATTCTGATAATTTAATAACAAATGATTGAAATGTTTATGCATTTGTCAATCAATGGAGAATTCTTAAAAAGTTGAAGCCTTTTTCTTTTAGCCCACAGTCAGTAATTTCATGTTATGATTATAACCAGTGCTATTACTGCTGGTAGACATAGGCATGCTGTATTCTATAGCTAGCAAATGTTGTTTACTTTTAAAGCGTATAATTATTAAATGTACTTGTTGTAAGGAAACAATAAAACACAATCATTTGTGCACTGCATCAGATTGTCTGTTTATTTTTACAATATGACAGCAAAATCAAAGCCTCCATACATATAAATTATTAAAAATGTACAAAAACACAATATTACCAAACATGTGTGGGACGTAGCCAAAGCATTACAGCATCAGCCATGGCAGTTTTTAAAAGTTTTTTTTTTCTTATTTTGGCCACAGGTGACGGTGTGCGGGTTCAGTTATTGGTGTTGTAGAAGCACCTGTCAGAAGCTTTGATAGCTTGTTCTTAGCACTCTCAATCAAAGACCTGTTCTGGATGTTAGGCACCACTGATTCAGGTGCATTAATTTCTACTGAAGCCTCCCACCCCCTAGATTTTTTAGCATCAGTGGAAAGATATTCAAATGATTGCACCGGGTGCAAAATGTTTGTACCACGATTGTGCCACAATAGTGCCAGAGCACCATATTCAAAAGCCGAAATAGTGCCAGTACAACATGTTAGCACCAATGCTAAAATGTAATATATGCATGGGACTTAGCGAGGGGTGGGGACATGCATGCAGGCATTCTGGGATATTCAAAGGAATAGCACTGTACAACTGGAGGTAGCGTGCCATATAGTATGGCATCATGTCCCACTGCCTGGTGCTAAATGCTGCCAATACCCAGGCTATGCTGTTTGGGTCACAAAGAAAATCTGTCACTTCAACTCCGTCTCTCCAGGGTCCTTGTCTTGATGGCTCACTTTTGGAAGTAACTCAGTCCTTCAAATACCTAGGAGTCATGCTGGATCCATCTCATAACTTCTCTCTACATGTCAAAGCTGTCTGCAAATCAGTCAATGCTAAAACTGGACTGGCTGACCAAGTCTGTCAGCTTCTGATCCCTGCCACCAGGATCTCTGTCACCCGAGGCCTTCTCCTCCTTGGACTCTGTTACGGTCTGCCTGTCTTCGCTATGGCACAGGCAAGCATTTTGCAAAGGTGGGATGTTGCCTACAACGTCTGTTGATTTGCACTATCTGCTCCTCATCTTAAGCACCACTGTACTCTCTACACTGACCTCCACTGGTTGTCTCCTTCCTCACATTGGGCTTATTCATGAGGTTGTCTGACTGACAACATTATTCCTTCTTCTATGCCCTCCACACTCACTGCTATGCTCACCCACATGGACTGCCCTCTTTCCCTCCGTTCCATGTCTTTAGCTCTGTTATCTGTCCCAGAATGCTCTACCAGGATGAATGAACTTGTCTTCTCCTTCTATGCCCCCAAATTTTGGAACTCTCTCCCACTTGATCTTAGGCACTCCAAATCCCACCCCACTTTCAAGAAAGGCCTCTTCAATTACCTCGCCTCCCTTGACATTTGCAAATGTCCCTAGCTTCATGAGTCATGCAAATATACCATTGTCCTGCACTTAAATTTCCCTGTGACCTATTGATTCCTCCCATCCCCACTCTTCCTCAGCTGCAGCTACACACTTCGTTCCCTGTCTCTGCCTGGGAATTGTCTCCTTGCTGACTTACCAACAGCACTGTCATGTTTTGTACATTATTAACCATAGATTGTGCCTTTTTGTCTGTTTTGTTCCTATTATACTGTGTGATATGTACCTCCTCTATGTACTATGTAACTTGCACCTCTGTATAACTGTTTGGAATCTCCTTTTGTACACTTTATATGTATTTGTTTTCACCTGTTCCTTGATTTGTACGCTCCCAGTTTGTGCCTGAAATTAGGCAGTTCTGTCTAGTGCACTTACCCAGTTACCAAAAGCAAATAAATAAAATTAGCACCACTGAAAAGCACATCTAAACATGGGGTAAAGTAAGGATGGGGGGCATGGACACAGTAGCCCGTAGTGCCTGATACAAGTCAACACCCCGAACCCCAATCCCCCATACATGTAATATGATAACATATTAAATACCCTGGTAGTCTAGTAGGTCCCCTGCCCCATCCCTGATCCCACATACATGCAATTTGAAAATATATCATATTCCCTGGTAGTCTAGTGCCCCCTGCCCCAATCCCTGATTTGCCATACATGTAATATTAAAGTCCATCCTATTCCCTGGTAGTCTAGTTGCCTGCCCAGCCCTGATCCCAGATCCAAATTGTACAGCGTAATATAAAGTGTGAGCTCCGATCTTCCATACTAAAATGCGAATCATCCCTGTGGTCCAGTGGACCACAGGAGCCCTGATCCCCATAGACTTCATATCCCAAATACCTGGTGGTCTGGTGGACGCCCCCCACAGTGCCTATCACCCTGCTCCATCATCCCGTAACTGAGCCAGCAACTGTCTCTGTATGCTGTGATGCAGAAGTGTGAAGGAGACTGCTGGTGCAGTGCCTGGTCAATCTGCTCTCATGGTGGAGTGGCTAGGGCACCAGCACCTGGCAGCATGGGGGACCTGGGTCCATGGTTTGGTTCCCCCCAGGTCCTGTACTGTTGTGACTTTTTTATTTTAAAAATGAAATTCCCCCCTCCAAAGTCTCACCCCATCCTCTAAGTCCACACCCCCCTTGGAATTAGTTATTTTAATTACGGGGGTTGTGGAGGGGTGAAGCCCTCATGTTGGAGGGCTGCTGGGGGGTGCAAAAACAGAGAAGGCTATTTTCTTTGGTGGTATGCACTGTGTTGTTGTGGTCAGCATTCTTTGCCAATGTTAATTAAGCACATAGCATTTTCTGTGCAGCATTGTGCTTTGTGCTATTCCAGTTACGACATTATGACCCCGAGCCATAGTCTGTGCTACTGTGTCCAAAGGTAGCCTGCAGCCACAGAACTGTTTCCCAAGTCTGACATAAAGGTAGAGCTTTGAGCACACACAGACTGTGGCTACTGACCTGTAGTTCCAGTCCAACCTACAAGTGGAGCTGTGTGCACCACAAAATATTGCCAGGCAATCTACAGGGTCCTGCATGTAAAGCAGGCTGTACTGAGATACTAATGTGGCTGTTTGCCCTTGGATTGCCTAAGCAGGCTCATTTGCATAGGAGCTTTGAATGTGGCACATTATACAATGGCAAGAAAGAATCCTGGTTTCTGATTGGTCAGTTGGCTATCACAGCAGGGATGTTATCCTGGCATAACATCCCTGCTGATTGTTTGGATGATTTGGATCCCCACCACCACCATGATGATCTCCTCTTTCTCTTAAGAAACAAAAATATGTTTACACACTAACAAAAACATTCTTTAAAATTATTTTTTTATTATAAAACAACAAGCCATTGTATAATAGGAATAATGCCCTCCAGGGTGGGAGTTATGCTGGGATAACATCCCTTCTTGGGTGTTGGACGCCCTCGGCCGGTGGCCTCGGGCCCAACCACCGAGGTGGATGTTATCCCATAACCCCACCCTGTCAGGCATTATTCCTTTGCTTAGCCCCGCTAAAGTGTTTTCCCTGTGCTAATGTGTTAGCACTGTGCAAATGAGTTTTCCCTGAGTTAACCTGTCCAAACCATAGCACAGTTTGGCAGTGTTTGGCCTGCAGTGTTGTTTGCAGTTGTGCACCACTTCATTGCTATCACCCGCATTGGCCACCTGCTACAACTCTGCCTTACTCCACCTCTGTGTGCACTGAGCTGCTGTTGCAGTTTGCACTGCCTGGGTGCTGTATTCAGAGCTGTCTTATTTGATGGGCTATTTTTGCACTGCACTCTTGGCCCTGTTTGCACGCCTCTGTTTGCATGCTATAATCAACTGATTTAGCCCCTTGGCTATTCCTTTGAATATAGGGTGCACAAGGTTCAGGGCTATTTTTGCACACTGGGAGTGCTAATTCTGCTCCGGGGCTAAGTTTTGAATATTGGGCCCCAGATGTGTGTCTTTGTGAAGTAACAGCCTTGACTAAGTCATACATATGAGACCATTCAATAGGCATGCCATGATACATAAATTCAGCATGATCATTCCAGTCTGTAACACCAGCAGACCTTTTCAGTTTGTTTAACAATATTTCAGTGTGTTTTCTGGCATACACAGAAACACCTTGTAATATGCCATTGTAAATATCTTTGGTGCCAGGTAGCAGTACTGTGTTATCTTGTGATTGCATCAGCTCATGTGGTGTCAAAGATAATGACAACTTTGCTGCATCTTTTTCACCTTGGCGTACAATTTTGAGGCAGCATTGCAACACACTCCTATATACTTTAACTTCCTCATATTCAGAGAGGTCAGTCCTTTGAAGAATATACTACATTTCACCATCTAGCCATCATTCCACACCCTTTCTTGGTGGCTCTTCAGAGGGTGGATGACCTCTTAGCAAGTCCAGCTGTTGTTGTTGTATTAAATACATTTTTTGTGCATAATCAATGTCCATTCACCTGCTTGTTAGAGGATTAAAAAAGGTATTGCAACACTTAGCATGGTGCTTATAACCTCCCTAGACTGTGTTACAAGCTGCTTTTTATGTTTAACAGACAGCTTTCTGTTACTTAAGTTTTTTTTGACAATGTTGCATCTCCTCTTCTGCATCTTAATCTGGTGAGCTGTGAGAGGTGTAATCCCTTTAATATCATTGAGTGCTACCCCAGCAATTGCAGCTATTAAATCATCAGAGGATGAACAGAGTATAGCTTTTCTATGTTGTGGTGCCCCCTTCACCAGCAACATAAGCAATGCAAGGTTTTTTTCAGATGTGCTGACGTGTCACAGTACTATGATCATATGGCTACAATGAACAAGTGATGCATCTCTTATTTTCATGGGGCTCTTTTTTTCATGAAATATGCAACAGGTAAATCAGGTGAAAACAAGCCAGACCTTAAGCAGTAAGATAAAAGTGTTGCAGCTTTTAAGTCCACCAAAAGATAACCCTAGGCCTTGTGAGTTGCATCTTTAAGGACCTCTTCAAAAAATGTGTACTTTCCAGGATACATCTGGTGAGCCAGTGGGTAGCAGCCAATAAGAGTGCTACTTTATTAGCGTGATCTGGTGGGTGAGGTCTGAAGAGCAGATGCCTATATGGTGACCACCCAGGAAGACTGAATAGTAGTAAATGAGCGACTGTAGCCACATCCCAGTAAGGGCAATGCACAATGAGGCTACAGTCTAGCAGGTGATCACCTATGGCCTTACACCATAGAAGCGAGCACTAAGGTGCCCACAGTCCTGCATATACGGAAGTGTGGTGAAGGTGTAGGCAGTCATGGTGCAGCTGCCCATGGGGGACAGGAGGCACAGGATGGGCATGGGCCAAGATGCGACCCAGGCTACGTGCACAGTGCAGCAGGAGCTCTGTATAGGCAGTGCACACAAAGCTCAACAGCCATGCTCACAGTAGCCCCCCACACACAAGGACAATGGAGCAACAGTGCCACAGCCAGGCAGAGCACCCCCCCAAATGACAGTACAGTACATCCCAGAGGGCAGACAGCATTGCAGAGCAACCAACCCCCCCAAACATAATGGCCCAGTGGACACAAACACAATGCAGTGTGTGGTGGGCCATGCCTGCCAGCTCCACAGGAGTGTTGGGGTGTGGTTGCTGTGGACTGTTGGGGACACTAGACCATCAGGGATGGTTGGGGCTTGAGTTGTGCGTGGCTCTGGAACATTGTGTGTGTGGAGGGGTCTGTGTCACTGGGGCTGCTGGTCCAGGGCATACAGCATGGCCATTGATTGGTGCACACTGTGGAGGGGGCTGTGTCATTGCTACTGCAGGTCCAGGGCATGCAGTATGGTCCTAGATGGGGGCACACTGAGAGGGGTCTGTGTCCTTGGGGCTGTGGGTCAGGGGTGTGCACTGTGGGGAATGCGGTGGCACAGTGCCAGTCACCCATGGCAGTTGCCCTGTGGTACTTGCCACTGTCCCATTGCCCACAGCCAGTTGCACTTCTCACACTGCCCTGTTGTCCTCACCACTATCCTGTCACGCTTCCCCAGTCACCAGTGTACTGCCACCCAGTGCCAGTCACCCTGTGGCACAGTCACCCATTCCCAGTCATCCATGTGTACGCTGCTTGCTGCTGGAACTTTCCTCACTGGTCACCCCTTTCCCCAGTCACCCTCATTGCATTCTGCCTTTTGCTGTTGCCCATTGTGGACTTGCTCTTAGGGAGTCACCCTTATCACATAATTCCGAGCCAGTGTACTATACTGTAGCTTATCGCTGGGATTTTTAAATATTACTATGTAATTTGCATTTAAATTTATAATCTGGATTATTTTACGATGGACAAACAAATTTTGTGTGACATACACGATACTAACAGTTCTGTGATGACACTACTAAATGAAACATTTTTGAATTTCACAATTTTCAGATGCTGTTTCCATTGTCATCTATAATTAAAAGATTTACTTTTTGGGGTGGTAATAGTTCATCATCTTGTAGAGTGCTAGGAATACCCTCTATACATTTCAGCTGAGGAAATTTACCGCATAATTCTGCATACAAAGGTTGCCAACAGCTATAACACCAGATAATATTTTCTGGAAATATGGTTAAAGCATTGAGACCTGCATCCAGCATGCTTTTAATAAAATAACTTTTTCCAGAGTTTGAGGGCCCCGCCAAAATACAGGAAAATTGGTGTTCCAAACATATGTCTATACCATGGTTAGAAGCCATAAGGAAGTGCTTTAAAATCCTCAGTCAAACCCCTTTTGTTGTAAACGACCTTGAATTTTTTTTTTCTGGCTTGTTTTCAATAGTGATTTTTTTTTGCTATGTATCATTTTTTCAACCCTACTGTGACTGACTGTACCCCAACACCTTCATTCTCGCCTCCATTTTTGACAAAATAGTGAACTAGTGATTTGAGCTGTAATTATCCTTTTCATAAATAATCACATGAAGTATAATGCCTTTGCACTTCATACAAATTTTGCCATTGGTTTGTTTGTAACCACAGGTTTTAGGACCGCCTGATACAAACTCCACAATGTGTTCATCAGGTGGAAGTTCACTAGTCAGATCACCCAAATAGTTCCCCAGTGGTAGATCCCAATCACATGGCCTGCTAACAAATGTAACAGAGTCTGTACCATGGTACAGACAAGGGTACTGTAGGCGTTCAAGTAAACTGTACAGTTTAAGTCTGGCACAGGCCATGGTAAAGGCTGCTATACCAACATTAATGTAGATAGCATTAGCGTGATGTTTTTCAGTGTATTTCCAGTGTACCGAAGCTGTATCATCATCGATGAAATACAGATGAGATATGTGATAGCAGTCTGTGAAAAGGTACTGAAAGAGTTCTTCAGCATCCTTGATAATGGCAGTGTTCATCAAATTGGGGGCGCTGACCAAATTCTCCCCATAATGAATTCAAAAACTGCTTTGAAATCTGACTTTGTGCAGGGTTGTGTGCTATATTTTCTGCCTCTAAAACAACACCCTTCTTAGCATTGTACTGGCTGATATATGCTTTACAATCTACATCAGCAATACACCAAGTTGGATACCCTGAAGCTTCCTGCTTTCCTTTTAGGTGTCATTTAATATACTCTGTAAAAAGACTGTCAGATTTCTTTGGGTAGTGCCAGACTTCAAACACCTCTGCCACCTTGCACCCCCTCTCAAAAAACCAGATTTAGCTCCTTGGAACACCATGTACCCTCTAGAGATCGCTGATCATTTAATTGGGTACAAGGCTGTGACTGTTGTGCTGTCTCAACACATGTGCAACACAGTGTAAACATCAGCTTTCCACCTATCCTGCCGGGCAGAATGGGCAAAAAGAGGCTATGGGGTGGATACACTTTAGCTTTACTAAGCCCAAAATAATTACTGAGAGCCTTGAAATTTTCATATATAACCACAACATGCCCTATGGGGTATGTCTTGGTTTTGTTCACATAGGGATCCAAACTGTTAAAATCATAATAATGGATTTTCTCATTAGACTGTGCATGGTAATATAAACACAGTGCATTTGTGCACCCCCCATAAAGTGATTCATTGGGGTCCATCAGTTCTGGAAAGTTGATTGCTTTCAAAAAAAGCATGCACCTGTGGATTGTCAGACACCAGCTGTTTCCATTCATGCTTCCACATAACCCTAATATGAATACCTTTTTCATGTCTGAGATAGTTTAATTTCTTGATGGTTAGGTAATATAAATGTCTGTAGGTTGTGTTAAGCATCAGGTTCAACAGGTCTTCAAAGTAACAGAAGTGGCAGCCATGATAAAAGTAGCCTAAAATCTTAAATGCAGTGGGGACACTGTCTATTACAGCATAATCTTTGAGAAAATAATGACCTATCTATACTTCCCCACCGTACAATGCATGCTGGATGGAATTGTTTTCTTGTTTACTTATGTACATCAGCCACTGTATGGTAGATGTGGAGTAATGCTTGTACTGGCGGTGATAGTAGTCAGCAGGTATAATCCCTATGGTGTGTAGTTCTAAAAATTTAAACCGAAACATAGCCATGCAAACAGATGCTATAGTGATGTACTCAAAGGGGTCAATTTGGCCCCTTTCCTCTGCATCATCTTGAAGCATCTGCTCAGCACCATCTTGAAACATTTCACAGGTCTGCTTTAGAATCCTCTGCATATTATCAACATCCTGTACTGCTTTTACAATGCATATACTACTATACCCCCTAGTTTTAAAATGGGCTACCTGCACTGATTTCTTTTTTTCATACTATGATTCTTCAGTTCAATTCCTTAATGTTCTAATCAGCTGTCCCTTGGGAATATTATTGATAATATGAGCTGGATGGCAACTATCTGCTTGTAGCAAACTATTGCGATCTGTCTTTTCTTGAAAATAAGGTGGTACAAGGTGGATGTTGATAATATGCAGAGGAGTAGCACACTAATCCCTAAGCAGAAAGTAGAAAATAAGGGTCCGTCTTGTTCTTTTGTTACAATGTATTCAGCTGGGGCAATAGATGTAGCAAACATTATTAGATGCAATTGGAGTCTCTTAGAATTAGAGCCCAAATTGAAAGAGGTGGTAGCAAGGGGTCATAAAGTTGTTTATTGAAGACCTAAAACTATTAAAGAAACAGTGGCACCAAGTTTGCTACCTAGTGTGGTAGTAAAGACACACACACATGGTTGCCCCCCACCATTGGTTCATATCAATGTGGTAAGTGTATGTACTGCCCATATATAGCTCAGAGAAAGAATTGTATTAATCCTTATGATGGGGAAGTAATTAAAATCAACTATTTCATTACATGTGCAATGGAGGGAGTAGTATATTTACTACAATATAGCTGTGGTAGCTACTATGTGGGAAGGACTGTTAGAGCACTCAGAGTGAGGGTAGATGAACATATTCGTACTATACAAAGGAAAAATGCTACATATGCAATATCTAAGCACATCAGTAGTAACCCAGGGGTGGAACATTGTGTTACATTTCTAGGCATAGAAAAGGTGGACTATGGCATTAGGGGTGGTGATCTAAAAAAACACATTGGTCAGCGTGAGAGCCACTGGATATATAAATTAAATGCCAGGAATGCTGATGCCCTAAATGATAGTATAAATCTATCTTCTTTTTTGGAAAGATTTTAGACAATATGTAAATAGTGTTGGGTCAAAATAAGAGATGGAGCGAGTTTGCTACTGAATTGTGAGATTAAATGAATTTGGTGTATAAAATAGACACTAAAATACATTAACTCAAGAGTGTGTAGGTTGCTGTAGTAGTCACTGCATATGTAAATGTTTGAGTACATTACTTATTAGTTTTCCTACCTCCTTTATGAAATTGTCTTTATTTTTATGTTTATGTTTAAGTATGGACCAGATCTGGATATAGATCAAGGAATTTGACTGCATTTGTAACTTAAAAAGATTTTTTATAATAGCACTATGAAATGATAATACTGTTTTAGGAGCATGTTTTGTAAGCTACTTATATCTGTTAAATAAGTTTAATTGTTTGGAATATGGAACATTCAATTGAATAGATCTTGCAGATGCTCAAAGTAATTGCATTAACACTGTGATTGGTCAAGATTTGATTGATGTGCTTGTTATAATGGTGAAATGTTATGCTGTGGACTTGTCTGATGAAGCTCCATGGCAGTTAAGCGAAACGTAACTGTTTGCACTTTACTCCGATAAGGTTTGGTAACATTATGGTCACACATATGCTCGAATAAAAAGTTTGCGATCTTTAAAAACAACTGTGACTGTGTCTGTTTTGGTGGGTGCGTCATTTCTTTTTTGATACGTGACTGGCTTTATGAGAGCACCACCATTTGAGAGTTTCCTGGTGCTGGACATTTCTTCACTTGAATATTCTATCTCATGTACAGAGCTACCTCTCCTCCCTTTTTTTCCTACTCTGTCCCTTCTGAATAGTGCATGACCTGGTATGGCTACCTCCTAGCCAAGGTTTTTATAGCACCAGATGCACCAGATCTCTATAATTGCTACTATGTTCAGGTCTCCTGCTGCCACTGTGGCCTCTAGGTCTGCCATCTTGTTCTCCACACTTCAAGCTTTTGCACTCATGGCTCTCCATTTTATACTGCCAACTCCCCTCCTTGCTCTTTTACACCTCCTCATTTCTCTATCATTATCTTTCCTCTTCACCCTTTCCTCATTCTCCTGGTTTTCTATTTGTGTTTGTTCCCTGTGGGTCTTCCCACCCTCGGGATTTCCATTACTGACTCTGTAAGCATGTGGGGAGCAGATTATGTCTTCCTGCCTTATTCTGCCTCCCCCCTCAGCTGGTCTAAATGCTTACTAATGTAGCATTTAAACTGCTCATTAAGGATCTTGGTTCCCCTCCTGGAGGGATGCATGCTGTCACCCCTGTACAGGTCTCTATCCCTCCAGTTGAAGTCCCAGTCCCCAGTGAATCCGAATCACTCCTCTCTGCACCACTTCCTCAACCATAAGTTGAATTCCCTGGTGTGGAACCTCCTATCATCCCCTTGTCATGGACAAGTAGCACCTCCGAGAAGGTAACACCACTAACACTCCTCCCCAGTTTCCTGAACTCTTCTTGAACTGCATCTGGCCTCTCCCCATCCAGGTCATTTGTACCTAAGTGGACAGTAACATCCAGCTCTCCTTCCCTCCCTGACTCCTCAATGATCCTTAAGCTCCTCCTTCCATTCCTCTGAGCTGTGGCACCAGGAAGGCACCTTATCACCCTCTCCTCATTGCTACCTGTTCCCAGTTGCATCCCCCTCACTATCATGTCCCCCACCAGGATTCACTTCCTCCTCCTCCTCTGGGGTCCTTTGTCACCCCTCTTGGGGTCTCCACCATGGAAGGCCTCCACATCCATCCTGGTCACTACCTCGGGGAGGAGGCATTCCCACCCTGCTAGTATAGCATAGGAGTTTTGTAGTGACATGGGATTTGGGATGTGCCCACATTCCACCACTCTAACTCTTCTCAAGCCCACTGTTGTCCAACTGTACTTCATATCTGGCACCCTTTGAGGAAGTGGGGGTGGACGTGGTGGTCCATGAGCGGGGGAGTAGGTCCTCCTAACCCAAGCCATCTTGGCCTTGAGTCTGGCAACCTCCTCCCTCAGTCCAGAGAGGCGTCTGTAGGTAGAACAGTACCACAGTCTCCAGAAAGTCTTCCTGAAGACTGCTTCCACACAATCACTGCACTGCACCACCCCCATCATGGTTACGTCTTTGCATCTATCCTTACCCACTACTTCCTCAAATTTACCCAGTCTACTAGTTAACCTACCCCATAAAACTCTACCCAATCCAATAGTTAACATATAGGTGAACAACTCCTAGAAGCACTATTTGCACACTTATCCTTTAGTTCTGTGTACCCTTTCAAATTCTCCTTATCCAATAGTTAACCTACAGGCAGCATTCCCAGAAGCACTATTTGTACAGGCTATTTTTTCTTTCTCTCTTTCTTCTCTCACTCTCTCTCTCTCTCTCTCATTCCCTTTCTCTTCTTCTTACCCCCTCCATTTTCGTCTTCCTCTTCCCTCTGCAAACAACTGACTGTTGTGGTGCTCCTGCTGATGCTTTCATTCCCTACCTCTCCAACTGTGTTATCTAACCTCTGATTCAAAGCCCCCCAGCCACCTGCAACCACTTGCAGATTCTTTATTTACCCACACCTCCTCTGAGCTCCCTCTTTCCCACTGCTTGTGCTGCCTGCCAATTGGTGGATTTCCAGGCTATGGAGTTATTGGGTGGGTGGGGTGGAGGAAGGAGGGGGACAAAAAGTAACTGCACCTTGCTTGCTGCTGCTGCTGTGATCCTGGTATCTGGTTTCTGCTGTCTACACTGCTGCTGCTGCACAAACCTTCTGAAAAAAAACCAAAAACAGCTGAAATGAACTTAATTAAACTTCCCCTTGCCCTTGGCTATCAGTTCGCTCTAGGAATGAATGAGTGAATTACCCTAGAAATGTAAATCACTCACTGTTCCCCACTGTAACCAACATGAGCTTTGCAAGGAATTTAAATCTTTTCACTATCAACTCACTACTGTGGTGCTCCAGTGTTCACTGTTGTAACCAGACAAGACAGTAATGGATTTAAAACTCCCCCTGCACTCTGCTCTGGTCCTTAGTATTGAACTAAAGCTCCCCTTGGTCTCTGCTCTAGTCACCCTGAAACTCCAGAACACAAAAGGGAAATTAAACTATCAGCTCAGCCCTCTGACTCCGTGGCTTGAAGAGGGAGAACTGGGCTTGTGTGGACAATGGCTCAATTTAAATACTCCTGTTTGGCAGCAAAAAGTAACTGCACCTTGTCTTGCTGCTCCTGCTATGATCCTGGTACCTGGTCTCTGCTGTCTACTCTGCTGCTGCTTCATGAACCTGCTGAAAAAAACAGCTGAAATGAACTCAATTAAATCTCCCCTTGCCCTCAACTACCACTTTGCTCTAGTAACGAATGAATGAAATACCTTGGAAATGTAAATTACTCTCTGTTCCCTGCTGTAACCAACAAGAGCCTTGCAATGAATTTAAATCTTCCCGAAGCCTGCCCTAGTTCCACTGTCTTACTTTACGCAGATGATGCAGTCATCTGTGCAAGTAACTCCTGCCAGAACTTACTTACTCGAGACCTCCAATGAAACTTTGCATCTCTCGAGAATTGGTTCCAGCAGAACAAGCTTGTGCTCAGCTACAAGAAGACCAAAACAATGTTCTTCTCAAGTGCACAGAAGGTAACTAAGGTACAAGTGCTCAACATCCTCAACAGTAAGGGTGACCCTCTGGAACAGGTGGAATCTTTCAAATACTGTGTGGTCACCATCGACCTGACTCTAACATTTGCATCACATGTTGACCAAATCATCTGGAGCAGTAACAGGAGACTATGAGCACTATATAGACATAGGCACAACCTTACCCCGGAAGCCAAAAAAGTGGCAGTTACAAGTTCCAGCCTTGCTATGGTTGACTATGGCCTAACAGTCTATGGAAGTGCCACAGACACTGTGTTATACAGGGTCCAGTTAGTCCTGAACAAAGCCTGCCACTTTGTAACTGGAGCTAACAAGCTTGTGCACACCTGCACTCTTTACTCTCTCACAAACTGGCTTCCCCTGCAGGACAGAATAAAATATCAAACCTGCCTGCTAGGCATGAAAGCCCTCATGGGCCTGACTCCCACAGGGCTGCAAGGTCTCCTACAATCTGCCCCAAATCCTTACCCAACTAGAGGCATGACTATCAGTGCATTGGCTGTTCCATTCAACTGAACAGCTCTAGCCAAATGCTCCTCTGCAATCAGGACACCAGGCTGGCTTAATGAATTTCAGGTAATACAAAAGACACCAACTAAGCTGGGTCTTTTCAAATGGGAACTTCTTAATTTACTCATACCTGGCTCCAAATGTAGCTGCTTCTCCTAATGAAACTCCATCCCATGCACTGTCACTTGCCAACTGCACCCCTACCCAACCCAACCCTTGCACCATCTGATCATGGTGCTTCTGCCCACTAAGGTCCCCTCTTACACATGCACATGATGCTAGCACCTTACCCACTGCATGGTCTCTTCATGCATGTGCCTCTCCTCCATTCCAGTGTGCCATAAAATTGCACAGACATAACGTTTGACAATGCCCAGATGGGCTGCTACCATTGTATAGCTCCTAGTGTCTATGTTATGCTTTGTATTACTTGACCTGTTGAATGTTAACTTTTGTTCACCCTGAATTGCCGAAACAGTACTTACGTTACTCATTCTGTTTGGTTATGTCACTGAATTAATATTGTTCATCCATTGTTAATCTGTTTTTAATACTGTCTTTGACATGGTGAAAACACATTGTTATTCTGACTAGGAACCTTTGAAAATGAGCATTTTAGTATTGAATTAAAGCTCCCCTTGCATGCCACTCCAGTCAACCTGAAACTACAGAACACGAAGGGGAAATAAAACTATTAGCACAGTCCTCTGACTTTGTGGCTTGAGGAAGGAGAACTCAAAATCAGTGCAATGCCTGGGAACCTTTTTTTTAATTATTTGGTAATCAAGTAAGGCCCACTAGGAACAATGCCTGTTTTCAGTGGTGATCCAGGAGCACTTGGGAAGTTAAAGGACTTGTTCAGGGTCACATAGTATGCAAGTGGATGTTATGGAACTCAAACCCAGGTCTGCAAGATGCACCAAGCTCATTCACAGCTTATTACGCTAACATCTAGGCTATACTGCCAGTCACACATCTCCCGGAAACTCCCGCATGCACATTTCTTACAACAGTGACTACAAGCATTGTAGTCTCATTAGCACATACCTCCATCTTGCTGTTTAATAAATTGGCTTTATGTTCTAAAAATGTATCAGCATTTAACTCATAGGGGTTTCTATGCAATGAAAACACAGGGTCGTTCAAACTATCATAATCCAGGTACAGTTGTACGAAATCATTGCGACACAAAGTAGGTCTTGTTCTGTCCAACAACTTCTGCACAGCTGTATGGATTGCAGAATAATATTTATTGATGGATGTTTTATGGTCTAGATTGGCAAAGCGAAACTGCTGCTGGTGATACTCAACACCGTTAAAATTATTTCTTTGTACTATATATTCATTTATTAATTCTAAATAGACAGGTTCCACTAGACCATTTTCCATCAGTTGCTGAACCTCCTGACTACAAATGTCTTCTTCATGGCTTGGTGTGTCACCACCCCCTTTCTGCATGTGTTTAGTGGTGCTATTTTGTGCAGGCCTCATACAATATTCGCTCTCAGCCAGATCCATCTGCACATCAGAATGATCATATTGTTCCTATACACATTTTTCACACATACAACACTCAGTTTCACATTCACTGCTTTGTTGGCACTCTGGAGATTGCTGAAATGGTGAACTCACAGAACAAACACACACACAGCATGGTGTGGCAGACCCAGATACAAATTGGTTAAGTGGTGGTGCCCTGCATTTTTGTAGGGGTGCCTGATGTTGGTGCTTTCTGATAAAGGTAATGCGTCTGCTCTGGGGTTCTTTTGTAGTTCTCTTCTCTCTACACTTTGGGATGCCCATGACCCAAACAAATAAGATCCTCTATAGGCTGACTCCCTCTCCATGGGCTGAGATACAGATATGGCACACTGATGAGTCCAAATGAGGATGAAATTATATAGTATGTAATTGTTATTTGTACACTGATAGCCAATGAAAACTGGTCTTTTTTGGCCCATGGTCCTATCAGTACAAATAAATAAAACAAACAAACAAACAACAAAACACATGTCTGTGTCTGCTGTTCTCAGCCCATGCTGATTGTATTGTGATGCCTTGTGGCACCATGCAATTTTGCTTAAAGTTGAGCCAGTCCAAATTAAGTCATGGGTATTTGCATATGCGTCCCATGATGCTTTGCATTATTGGAGTGTGTGAAATTTGTGTCTTCTTTAAAATGTGGCTGTATGGCCCAAATCCTCTGGGATAACCCTTGCCCCAGTGCATTTGTTCTTTTTAGCCTGTTTAATTCTATGCCTAATATACTTTCACTATATTATACCTAGCATTTCTTATGACCTGTCTACATTGTATAATTCTATCACTCATTTCATCACAGTCATTTTGAATAACAGACATTTTTGCACCACTACAGGCTAATTTTTTAATTAGTTTTCTAGTGCCCACCATTTTGTGGTATATAAACAACAGCCAAAATGTATATTTACAGTTTTAAATCTTGTATTATAATGGCTTTGTTTCTGTGAGTCTGACACCTTAATTGTGTTATTAAAATTTCAAATATTAGTTTGCAATTGGGGGTAGCATCACATGTGAAGAAACTATCACAGATATGCAAAAAGGGTCTAAATTACAACTTGATGTATGTACAAGTGTGCCACTGGTTGATATTTTTATATGGTGACACTTTTTTGGGGTGTCAAAGTTCCAGGCATTATTACAGGGTCAGCTTTATTCACACACACAGCAGATACACTATCAGGGGTACAGGTTAATGTTACAGGTGTTTGTGTTTGTTTATTGTTATGTTTGCAACAACACTTGCCTCCAATACCTATACAACAATGGTGTTCATGTTTTTCACTTCTGTTTGTGGGGGGTGGTTGGTCTGTCCTTAAAGATTCACGGGGCAGGGCTGAAGACATTTTCATGCAGCCCTCATCCCTTTTGCTTGCTCTTGTGGGTGCAGGCACTGAAGGTAGTGATGGTCTTGTCTTGTTAAAAAGACTCTTTTTCTGTCTGGATAACCTTGAATGTGTGTTGTGACCTCTTGCGGGCTTTGGAAATACCACTTCTATAGGATTAAAATCTATATAATCTAGGAAACAATAAATAGAAAACATAAATATATAGCCCTGTACTGCATATTGATTTATAACTGCGTTATCTTTTTACGTGGTGGTTATATATTAGTTACATTACATGTCAGATACACATTTCTTTTATTGTATTTTGATCTGTTTTAGTTGATGGGTATGCTAAATAAAAACATGCACAATGGCAACATATTACAAAAATGTGTTGCATTAAACCATACTGAATTGAAAACTATAAAATCAGGAAAGGGGTGGGGGGGAGGGGAGAGAAACATTGCCACACCAGAACTTCTTAATGTATATCTGGAAACATATGGCTTTATAGTATAATTTTTCTTACAAGGAATCAAACTAAATTCACAAAAGAGAAAAACAGAGCAGCTATTTTACAATCTTCAACACATCCACCCATTATTAATCTGCATTGTAAAAAAAAAAACTGTAAACATTTTCTGTTAATGTAGTACAAAAATGTGGCTACTTTAACTGTTACATACCTGCTTTTTTGTCTTCAGTAATTAACATTATAGTTTTGGATAAAGGTCCTGTTTGCTCTGTTTCTATTACAAAAATGAAAACAGTTTTTAAGTCATCGCTAATTATTTAGAAAATGGGTAGGGAGCAATCTTCAATTTGATTGGCTAAGGACACCAATCAGCCAACAGAGACCGGGAAATAATGAGACCCAGTCTCTGTTATCTGGTTTTGTTCTGAAATCTTTGTGCCATTGAATTTTAAGTTTGAATTATCTGCCATGTTGTTGTCTCACTTAATGAGACATACAGTACAATACCCCCCTACCATCACTCGACTGTACATTTTCTCACTCTCTTGTCAGCACTCTAGTGTTCCACTTGATTTAGATGGAGTGTAACTCCTTTTCTCCATGCTTCTTTCTTTTGACTTACAGCCTCCCCATCATTAGATTCATCATACAAGCCCCCTTCCCATCTCCCCATCCTTGAAGAAAACCCCAATCCGACGGCGTGCATACTGAAGTTGCCAGGTAAAAAGTTAAGCTGGTAATTGCACTTAATGCATTTGTTTAATTTTCTTTTTTAAAAAGTCACTGATGCCAGCCCAGTGGCAATGAGGGCTGAAATATTGGTCACAGCACCTCGCACCACACTGGTGACCGGTGTTCAGGAATGAGCACGGGTTGTCGGAGGTTGGCAGGGGAGGAGAGGGATTGAGTGTCCAATGGAGGGCTCTCCCTCTCTGGGGGGGGTCCATGACAGTTGGTGCCTGATTGCCCTCTGGCAGAGGCTGGGGGACAAGATGCTATGCTGCGCTCTGGGGAGGAGTTGGGGCAGAGGCAAGAAGGGAACGCATGTGGACGTGTGTGCACTCCCCTCCACTGGTGTCATTGCACCCCCTTAGCTCAGGGGAATGAAAAGAGAGAAAATGTCTTCCTGGTTGGGCAGCTTAATGGCTGTCCAATGGTGCACTGGCTCAGGGGAGTTGCCAATCTGGATCTGGATGGGTGGGTGAGTTGAGGGCTCCCCACCACTCAGCTGCAGGGGGTAAGCCATAAGGGGATACTGGCAATGTCCCTAGGAGTGTGGGACAATCAGATGGCAGCCAGAGTCCCAGAGGTTGCCTGGATGGGAGCAGACCAGATAGAGCAGAAAAAGAGATAACAAAAAAAAAGTCACTGAGGTTGCATAGTTACCTTAGCGCTGGAGTAACACTGTCACTAATGACTGCTTTTTCCTTTGCACCTTATCCCACCTCTCATTCAGGTCTAGTGAATGACAACATGGCAACATTTTACCAGCAGCAGGCTGGCTGTCTCTTCTGAGCCTGTGATCAGTCCTGAATGAATGAGCGAAGTTTGAAATGGCACTCAACAGGGTACACTTCATTCTTGATGGGATGACCTTTCTAATTGCCAAAAGTAAATCAGACAAAATATCTTATACAGACACTACTGCTAGCATCCATACCCTCTAGCAGCAGCACCCTCAACTGGCAAGGAGAGTGGACTGGAAGGACTATTTTATCAAAAAAAGTCTCAATTGAAATGATTTTCAACATTTTAAAAATGTTTTATATACTGTATATAACTTTTTTTTTAATTTACAGTACATATACCCATTTTCTAAGGGCAATAATACCCTCCAGGGTGGAGGATATTGGGGTATACTGGACCTTCCAGGGGCTATAAGTTCCTGTGGCCGTTGCATCAGGCCTCATTACATCCCTGGGTGATCCAGTATAGCCCAATACTGCCCACCCTGTTGGGTATTATTGCTTACATACTGCTGCTAATCAAATTGTTTTTACAGTTTTACATATTAAAGACCCGAATTTAGCAGTATTTTTATGTTTTATCTGCCAAATTTGAAACATCTTTCTATAAAGTACAGGCACTTAATATGCACGTTTGCTAGAGGTTTAATCCTTAGGCTGTTGACAGAATTAGACTGTATAGGAATTCTGGACTGGTATATCAATCTACGGAACAGCAAGCAACCTGGTTTACAGTATACATGATAGTTATTAATGACAAAAGGTAAATCATAACATCTTTATCTTATTGCTAGTTCTGTACACATCTGTGAATTAGACTATGGTTCTCTGTATGATGAGCAGCAAAACATTTTAAATTAAATAAATTACTATATGTCACACCAAATGTATGCAGCACTGGCAAAACCCCTGCCTCTAAAATTGACCTTATATGCACAATTATAACATTCAAAAGCTAATAAATTGTTTTTAAACTTTCTTTTTATTGTGATTTTAAGTGGTACAAACAATATCTCAAAATACCAATACATCATATAATATAATTTGATACATTTAATTTGACATACCGTGTGAAGCTGTATAGGGCACTGCAGAATGGTCACTTAATATAGACAAGACTGGCAAACCTAAATTATAAAAACTTAGGTTATAGTTTTATAAGATCTATTTTATCTGATGAAGATATTACAGACAATAAAATAAAGTGCACTTACGATTATCTTCTTGTGATCTTTTTGATTCTAGAACAAGATCATGAAAGCCACACTGAGAAAAGTGATTTACAAACAAAAAATTAGCAATTTTAAGATCTAGGCCACAACATCTTTAAAGAAGTTAAAACTATTTAGAGTGTTACTACAGCTGGCTCAATGTCTGAAAACAAACTGTTATGTGCTAATGTGCCAGCTTTTATGAGGTACAAGAGGGTATCTGGAACACTCCCCAAGCAGGGCAGAAACTGAGAACCACTATAACATAGACCAATAATGGCCAAGAAGATAAATTGATTAGTAATCATTACATTTTAATACTGGGGAGGTAATCATTTTAGGCCAATAGAAACAAAAATATATTTTGATGGAAATACTTTAAAACAGTTATTACCTGGAATAAAAATTATCCCTGGGTGTTAAAACGGACCTAAGAGATGTTAGTGGCCTAATGTGTTCAATGTACATGCATAGGGAGTGTAAGAACCAACACAATGTCTTTTTAGGAGATTTTTGACCTACTAATCCTAATTACTACAACAGTTTTTTAGTGATCTGATTGTTAAAAAAATATATATTTTCCAACATGGATAATACCATAGTGGCTCTCAAAAATTGGAAACTGGGAATCAGATGCAACCAATATGACAAATTCACCATTGAACCAAGTGTAGATTCTGGTCCATTTACCTGAACTTAGTGTCTAGAAATTAAAGAATTAAAAACTAAAATACTCGATCTAGAATTAGAGATAAAACTCTAGAGAAGTAGGAGGGAGCCAAAAACCTAAGTGATGAAATGGAAAAAATATAACATGGAAAGTTAGATGAGAATTCAAGCAAAAGATCAAGAGATAGTGAAGAAAATGATGAGTGGTGCTATTTACTGCAACTAATGATATGGCAAAAAATAAAAGTAAACAGAAAGAAAGAAGGTAAAAGGAATTCATGAAAGAAGCAGAACATCAATTCACACCCCTTCTCAGACTAATGAACAACCTTGAAGAATGTACAAATGCTATACTAAATTTGGTAAATGACAAGGAAAAAACAAATGAAAGCAATGAAGAACAGAAAATAGACATGGAAAGTGAGAATTTACTAGAAAATCGGAGACAGTTTTATATCCAAGGAGATTCAATAATCAGATATACTGATTATTTCATAACTAAAGGGAACAAAGAGCATGTAGCTAGCTGTAGCGTCTCTGGAGCTAAAATAAAAGATATTGGTGACATGAAACCCAACATCCTGAAATCTGCAGGGAAAAATCCCTTAGTACTCATTCATGCAGGAACTAATAATACCAGAAACCAGAATGTAAATGAAATAATGAAATCATACAAACAAACATATGAATTACTAGAAGACAGAGGTTCTGAGACAGTTATGTCAGAAATCCTACCAGTACCCTTAGCAACACAAAGATGGACAAGAAAGATAAAAGATGTAAATAATAACCTAAGATAATGGTGCCTTAAAGAAAAACTCAGATGTATGAGAAACATTTGCCAGAAGATATGATCTCTTTGGTTTCAATGGATTACATCTTAATAGAAAAAGAAGTAGACTACTGGTTAACATCTTTTGTGATGAAATCACAAAAATTAATTTAAACTAATAAATGAGGGGAGAGGGGTGCCTGATACAAACTCACATACAGTACATGCAGTATTGCCTAATGATAGAACAAATATCTCAAAGGCAGCATTGCCTAAAGGAAGTACAAACACCCCAAATATCAAAAATAATAACATGAATACAAAAAAAATCCCAACACAAATGATATTAAGGTTATGTTAATAAATGCCAGGAGCCTGATAAATAAAAAAGAGGAACTGGAACTTCTACTATGTCAGAAAAATATAGCAATCTGTGGAGTTACTGAAACATGGTGACACAATGGTGACTGGGGTCAACAAATATCAGGCTACAATATATTCAGTGTAAGTTGTACTAACAGAACTAGCAGTGTTGCCTTACTAATTAAAGATAGCATTACTGTCCATGAAACTGAATTAATGCCAGATCAAATGGATAATGCTGAACAGGTCTGGGTCAATCTAATCTAGCCTTGAAACAGTAAAATTGCAATACGTGTATGCTACAGAGCACCAAATTTAAAAAAAGTGTGATAATATAAAGTTCCTAGAGGCTATTAAAAATATAGAATTAAGTGGAAGAACTTTGATAACAGGGGATTTTGACTTATGTAATATTAACTGGGAAAGCCCTGTGGTAACATCTGAATTTGAAAATAGACTAATGGATAGCCTATTAACTAATAATCTAGAATAACATGTAGATGAAAATACTAGGGGACAAAATAAGTTAGATCTGGTCTTCAGTGATATGGAAGATGAAATTAGTAAATGTAAGGTCAGAGAACCACTTGGAACAAGCAACAACAATATATATATATTTTTTTTTAACTCTTTTTATCTCCACTCCCTGGAGCATTCCTTCAAGCAACCTTGGATACCCAGCCTCTACCTTCCCCTGTGACTAGTCCTTCTCCCTCGTGCTACCGAGCACCACCTCCGGGTCTGAACCCTCCAGAGACAGGGCCGCCCTATCCACCCAGGGCACTCTATCTTATAAGGCAAACACGAGTGGCCCCTTGGAGAGGAGATAGCCCAGTATTGGAAGTGTGGGCTGTTGAGCAGACAAGGTGCCTTCATCTATCCTCAGGAAATGGGGTTTTCTCTACTTTTTGCCACTTTCCCTAACCCCCGCAGAGTGTGGCTTGTCAAGGCAATGTAATGCAACTCCACCCCACTTTTTATTCGTCGCGTCAGCGCCGCCGACAGCCACCAGAGAGGCAGCTACTAGGTGATCGCCCCCAACCCTCCCCCGAGAAGAGAGAGCTGTCCTATGGACGCTCAATCTCTTCTCCCACTACCAACCCCCAGTGGCCCGGGCTTGCTCCTGAACCTGGGTTGCCAGCGTGGCACGAGGTGTGGTGTCCAGTGCCTCAACCATCAGCACCACTGGGCCAGCTAAGCAACAACAATATGATGGAATTTAACATACTATGTAACCACAACAATAGCAAAGGAACAACAAAGATCAAGTGCCTGAATAAGGCACATTTTTCGGACATGAGGAAATACTTAATGCAGTGAGACTGGGAAACTGAATTAAAGAACTAAGTGTACACAAAATATGGGACAATATTAAAAGCAAACTAAATTTCTGTATAGATTCATAAATACCCTTAAGAACCAAATATAATCATAAAGGCAAAATTCCAGCTTGGTTTAACAACAAAATCAACGAAAGTATAAGAAGAAAAAAAGAGAGCTTACATTACATATAAAAGAAACCCAACATCAAGTAATTGGCACTTATTCAAAGGAAGAGCTAAAGACTGCAAAACTAATATCAAGAACTGAAAAAGGAATGAAGAAGCAAAAATAGCAGGGATAACAAAATATAATAAGAAGGCATTTTTCAATTATATAAATAGCAATAAAGATGCAGTTCATAAGATCAAACCATTAAAAATAAACAATTACTTAATATCTGATGAGAAAGAAATGGCAGAAAAATGTAACAGTCACTTCTTAAGTCTTTACCAACAGAATTAAATTACATGTGATACTACAACAAGCTCAATGGAAAAAAGCAGAAATTAAATAAACTTGGAGAGTCAAAGTGTTATGGCTAAACTAAACAATCTGAAAGGGGATAGATTACCAGGACTCAAAGTATACCACCCTTGTGTATTGAAAGAGCTGGTGGCACAATTGGAAGAACCTATAACATTATTATTCAAATAATCATTAAAGAGTTGGTGACATGTTCAGGAGAACTTTAACAAAACATAATTTAAGAACTGTGACGCTCTGCTCTGGGACCCTTTTGCATTTTATTTAAAAATTTCCCATCTACCCACCCCACTCCACTACCATTAATTAAATAGGCTTCTGGTGGCTCCACCCTTTGGAGGCTACCAAGTAGTCTTCTGGTGAGGAGGGTGAGGTATTTAGCATGCATGGGTGCTTCTGCATAATTTGAGTGATAGAAATGAACTCTGTCATCTTATTGTGTTAAGGGGGATTTCTTTATTTCTATGATGTTTTAGCATTAGGTAAAAATGAGGATTTAATCTTTGGTGGGGAGGTTAACGTGGAGTAAGGGGGATTGCTGTAAGTGTTTCTTTGGTAAGGCTTTGTTTTAACGTGTTTAAGGATAGTTGGCTACAAGGGTATGGTGTACTCTGGTAATGGTTACACATGGGGGGATTATACAGCATGGGGGTGGATGGAGTCCATGGGGGAGGCAAAGGTGCATGAACATGCAAGAAAACAATGGGTTAGAAAAGGGGAGAATAGTGGGCTATAATGGGTGTGGGGTGGCAGTTTGGTTAAATATATTGTGGAGGGTGGGGGGTTGTCCAGTTTGTCGCAGGATTAATAGATAGGAGGCTGAGGTACAACTTCTATTTAGGGAAGTGGAGAGGGTGGGAATGGGTTGCTGTATGTGGGGATTGGGATAGGTCAGGCCTTTCCAAGGCTTAGCATGGAATCTGAACCAGGGAATAATTCTGGGCACTGGGTGTGGAGGAATCAGAGGTTTATGACCAATATGAATGCTCTGGCCAGCAGCAATGCTAGACAAATGACCAGCAGGATGGAACAAAGGCAAAGGGGTACAGTAGAGATGTGTAATAGGTTTGAGATTATGGCTTCAAAGTTGAATGAGGATTGGGAGTAATTTAAAGAGAGGGTTGGAAATGGAAGCGGTTGTAATCACTCTGAGGTTTGCTCCGGTTCAATGTTATGTGGGTGACCGTGGAAGGGTGACCCACAGAAGGTTGACGGCAACCAGGCGACATCAGGAATGGTACCCACGCAAGGGTGGCATGTGTCAGAACGGCGACCAGGGGAATAAAAAAAACACACGCTACCACACCACCACAGGGGAATGAGGACCAACACACATCAGAATGGCGGATATGGGAGACACCAGCAGTGTGGGGGTGGGGACACGGACAGGCATACATGGGGGAGGCGTGAGGACAGCAGGACAATGACAGCTGTGGCTGTCCACGGCAAAGCTGGGGGGTGTGGCACAGTGGTGGGCTGGTGGTCTGGCACAGGCAGAAGGTGCCTATGATGCAGGAGGCCACACCCAGGGTGGCCTGTGATGTGCAGACAGGAGGTACCGGAGGCTGTACACTGTACAGGGCTGGTGGCCAAGCCACCATGGTGATGGGTGCCAGGGGCCTGTGTCGGCACAGTGCCGCCACCGGGGCAGTGCATGTGTGGGGGGCATACAGTGGAAGGGTGCACAGGCTAGCGTGAATGGGTGACAGCACAGCTACAGACAGGGCAAGCAGCAATTACTGGATGGAGGGGTGGTCAGGAGAGGCAGAGGGTACCCAGGTGGACTACATGTGCATCTGGAAGTTGTGTGTAAGGCTCCAGAGGTAGTCCACTGTACTGTGTACCCTGTACTGTGCCATGATGGCCTCAATGTGGCATGTGAGGTCCCTGCACAGCCTCTTCAACTATGTGGCCCCTGTGCTGAAGACGAGCTGCTTCATGTGCACAGTGGTGAGCTGCTGCTCCTCCATGAGGCAGTCTAGGAACCGCCAGACATTAGGGTGACAGGCACTCAGCCAGGTGTTGAATGCCCGGTGCCAGCCCTCCACCGCATTGTTCATCTGCACCTGTCCGCTGTACGCTGGCTCATACATGTTCCACATGGCCACATGAAACATTGGCCAGCACCGTGCCATACACCCCACTGGGCACCCAACCCAGGTGTCTTCCATGTAGTCCAGCAGTGGGTACAGGAGCACATCGTGTGCCTGGTAGTTGGGCATGTCCACCAACTCCCCATACACTGTCACCACATTGCCTGGTAGCACAAAGGCAAGTGCAAGGAGCATGCGGACCTGCAATGCACACTCTGCATCTATGGAGTAGCACTCAAGCAGTGCCGCATTGCCTTGCACCCACCAACACACTGCCTGGCAGAAGTGGTAGAAGCAGCCACACATGATGGTGCCCTCAAAGACAGTGGTGAAGGCATGCCAGGCAGCCCACTCAAAATCCATGAGGGTGGGCTGCGGCTGGGCACCACACAGTAGCCGATGCAGTTCCATGAATGCCCTCGTGTAGGCGTACTTTATCCGTGTACACATCAGGATGTACAAGCCTGGCAGGACCGAACCGAACCACAGGTCATGAACCAAATAGAGCTGCCCAAAAAGTGGTGGCATGGCATGAAAGGTGCCATCCAGGAACCATTCCTGGCACCCAGACAAGAATGTCAGGTCACACTGTGTGGTGAATATCAATGTGTGGTCCCCTGCAGGGCCACTGTTGTATTGTAGGAACTGTGCCCCACTGGGTGTGATGGTATATGCCAGGGACAGGGCTAGGTTGGCCACACTGCCAAGCATAGTGGGACAGCCCCTTGTGGCTTGATGCACACACTGCACCATGCGGTGCATCAGGGCATGGCGGGCTGCCTGCCAGCAATGGCATTGGTCACCCCACCGGTGGCCTGCACTATGACCTGGGTGGTGGTCTCCAGGCTCATCTGTGCGTGTTCCGGCACACCCACCATCACGTCCCTGATGCTGACCTCCCCTTGATCCGGGGCATGTTATGTGGCTGGCCAGTGTACACCACATGGTTGGCAATGGTGTGTGGCCCTGCACACACCTCCAGTACACCTTCCCTAGTTTCTCCTTATCCCTGCTGTACATGTACCCATGGTGGGATAGGAGCAGTCTCCCCTTCTGGCTCGTGAGGTAGGATGCAATGACCATCTCTCACAGGCTAGTCTAGAGTGATGGGCATTTGTTGCACCAATTGCCCCTTTAAGGGCTTGCTGTGTGATTCTGTGGCTGTCCGCCATGCCTACGGCCCACCCCCAGTGCTGGCATAAGGACGTGCCTCCAGCGGATTCACCCCCTTTGCACGTCTGCCCTCATGGTGGTCTGTGAAGAAAAAGGTGTGTGTGTGCCTGTGACTGTGGATGCGTTGTATGGTTGCAGACCCGCATGTCTACCGGTATCCCCGGCCACATCCGTGCTGCAGTAGTGTTGTGGAGTGAGGTGCCTGTATCAATGACAGGAATGAGCATGGTTTCTGAGGTGAGTGTTTCCTTCTGTTCCTGACCTACTGTCCTACTCTGCCTGTCTTTGTCACTGTATGTGCCTGCTGTGGGGTTCAAACCCATGGCAGCTATCCTACAAAGTGCCAACAGTGGCGCTGTGCTGGTGCACACCACAACAGCATCTTGCCTGCAGCCTGCCCTCCCATGCACTTCCCCTGTCCGTGGCAGTGCATGCTGGGGGGGCCGTAGCCACTCCTTGGCATTGCTGTGGGGGGGTGCCTATGCAGTGGGCTGGCCACCTAGTAGGGTGTGCTGCTGTCAATATCTGCACACATGAAAATGTGGTCATCATTTTGGCCAGTCACCCTAATTCCCTAGTCATCATTTTGCCCCAGTCACCCTATTTCCCTGGTCACTGTATTGCCCAAGTCATCCTTCTTCTCCAGGCACCCAACTCACTTTAGCCATGTAAATGGAGCTGTTCTGCGAGGGGCCCTTCCTCAGTAGCCAAAGTCACGGGCTACCGTTTGCTCCCTGCCAGTGGGAGGGGGGCTTGGTTAATGGGAAGGAGGGACTGTCTGTTGGGATGGAGTAGGGAGTTCAAAATGGCAGCAGGATAAGTGGATGGAGTCCAGTTATGAAGGAGATGAAGGTTTTTTGGGAAGGGAGGCTTTGGGTGTTAGGGAGAAGTGATCAGGTACAGGGAACATGAAATGTATGGAGATGTTAAGGGAGAAAATTGCAGGTGAAGGGTTCAGATGGGAGGGTAAAGGTGAAAGGCATAGTAAGATATGGATAGAATCAGTTCCTGGGCTAAGGGTGGATAGTGCATGAGAGGCTATTATCAAGTGTGTAAAGAGGGGAAGGTTTAGACCACATATAGTGGTGCTCGTGGGCATGAATGATCTGGCAGGTGAGGAGGTTGAGGTAGTAAAGGGGAGGTTTAAAGATCTTGAGAAATTGTGTGAGGAAGTAGGGGGTTCTGTGGCATTTTCTGAGGTTATCCCAGTGCCCAGGGCTAGTGCCTTGAAGAAGGTGAGGATAGAGAAGTTCAAAATGGTTGGATGAGTGGTGTCAGTCAAAAGAGTACATATTAATAGATGGATGGGGCAGTATATGGGACAGTAGGGAGTTGTACTGTGTGCTGGGGATAGGTTACAATTGAGTAGTGGAGGGCAAGAGTTAATGAAAGAATTAGCAGAATACATTGTAACTAAGGTTCTTTTAAACTAGTTGGGGGGGAGTGGCAAGACTGAGGTTGGTACTGGAAGTATCCAGGGAGAGGAGACAAGCAAGCTTACCCCCTGGGTTACTAATAATGGAGTTGGGTTAGATTTAAGGGGTTGGGTGAACAATGATGGTAATTGGAGAGTTGGAAACATGGGTAGTTCTTGGAGGGTTGTATCTTCAAATGCAAGAAGTTTGGGTAATAAAACTGCTAAATTACACACTATTTTGATGGAGGGATGGGTGGATATAGTAGCAATCACTGAAACATGGACAAACAAATATGAGGCCTGGGATCTGATGATTCCAGGGTACAAGTTATACAGTAAGGATAGAGACATGGGAAAGGGTGGGGAGGTAACAATGTACATTGAAGAGGGTGTAAAGTGTGTGAGAAAGGAAGGGGAGGAAGATAGAATTGAGGCTCTGTAGATTGAATTCCAGGACAATAGGAATAGAACTCTTAGGATGGGGTGCTATATAGACCACCGAATCAAAGTGAGGATCTGGATAGGGAATTGGCAGGGTTAATTAGGATGATGTGTGGGAAAGGTAACACTGTTATTGTTGGGGATTTCAACTTACCAGAGGTGGATTGGGGCAGTCAGGCTACACTGTGTTCTAGAGAAATGATTCTCCTTGAGGCATTCCAGGATTGTTTCTTGGCACAGTTGGTCAATGAGTCAACTAGGCTAGGAAATATATTGGATTTAGTATTGACAAATGGGGAGGTGGTTAGGAAGGTTACAGTAGAGGAACCACTAGCTGGGAGTGACCACAACTTGGTATGGTTCTGGCTTAATATGAGCAGGGAGTCTGTGGGTATGAGGACTAGGGTGATTGATTTTAGGTTAGCTGATTTTAATATAATGAAGGAAATTGTGGAGGTGCTTTTGAAAGAAATTCAGCCTGGCTGGGATGTTTATAAGAAATGGGAGAAAATTAAATTAGGGCTGGTGGATGCCACTGAGAAGTGTGCTAAAATAAGGAGTAAGAAAGGAAGGGCTAAGAAACCTAGTTGTATGAGTAGGGAGGTCTTGAAAATGGTGAGAGATAAAAAGGAAGTATTCAAGAGGTTCAGGAAATCTGAGAAGGAGGAGGACTGGGAGCAGTATGTGAGAAAGCTCAGGGAAGTGACCAGTGCTGTCAGGAATGCCAAAGCTTCCAGAGAGTTGAAGCTGGCAAGTAGCATAAAGGATGGTAAAAAGGACTTCTTCAAATACATACGAAAGAGAAGAAAATGTAAGTATCAGATAGTAAGGATTTGGATAGATGGGACGTGAGCAGAGAAGGCAGTAGATCAGACTGAGGCCCTAAATGAGTACTTTAGCTCTGTATTTACAAACAAAAAAGTCTGGCCACTCCCTCAAAGGGTGGGGAAAGTAGGTGTTGAAGGAGAGGAGGTAATGGATTGGGTGATTACTGAGAGCAGGGCATTGGAGGGGCTAATGGCACTGAGGGTGGATAAGGCACCGGGTCCAGATGGTATACATCCACAGATGCTAAGAGAATTGGCAGAGATTCTAGTCAAACCATTAGCAGATCTATTTAATACTTCTCTGGAAACAGGGAGTGTGCTGTATGATTGGAGGATTGCCCATGTAGTGCCCACTCCATAAAAGTGTTCCTAAGGATGAGCCAGGTAATTATAGACCAGTTAGTCTTACTTCCATGGTGGGGAAACTAATTGAGACATTTCTCAAGGAGAGGTTGATGACCTCCCTGGAGGTCAGTGGGTTTCAGGATGCTCATCAACATGATTTTGTTGCTGGAAGATCCTGTCAGACTAACCTAACATAGTATTGTGACTGGATTACAAGGGAGAAGGACAAGGGCCTTGCTGTGGATGTAATTTATTTGGACTTAAGTAAAGCATTTGATTCTGTACCACATGGAAGGCTGGGTGGTAAGTTAAATTATCTGAGGGTTGGGAAAAAGTTGGCTAATTGGATCATGAACTGGTTGCAGGGGAGACAGCAGAGGGTGAGGAGCTATCATCTCTGAGGGATGTGACGAGCGGGGTGCCACAGGGTTTGGTGTTGGGACCTGTCTTATTTGAAATTTTTATTGCGGAAATATCACATGGAATTAGAAATAATAATAGTCTGTTTGCTGATGAAACCAAGTTGGGGGCAGTGGTAGATGATAAAACAGGCTGGCAGGCACTACAGGATAATTTATCCAAATAGAGGAGTGGTCAGAAGTGTGGCAGTTGGGGTTCAATAAAAGGAAGTGCAAAGTTATTCACTTTGGGGCAAAGAACCCCAGGATGAATAATCAGTTGAGGGGTATGCAGTTATGTACCACTGAGGAGGAAAAGGATCTAGGGGTGGTGGTAACAGGCAATATGAACAATTCTGAGCAGTGTAATAGAGCAGCAGCAAAGGCAAACATGATGCTGGGTTGTATTGCAAGGGGCATTTCCTCAAGAAGCAGTGAGGTAATTCTGCCACTCTACAAGTCATTGGTCAGGCTGCACATAGAGTATTTTGTGCAGTTTGGATGCCATACTTGAAGAGGGATTTGAGATTGCTGGAGGGGGTACAGAGGAGGGCCGCTAAGATGATTTGGGGCTTGCAGGATAGGTCGTATGAAGAGAGATTGATGGAGTTGAACTTGTATTGCTTAGACAACAGAAGGGATAGGGTAGATATGATTGAGACTTTCAAGTATGTAAAGGGATAAACAATACTAATACAGAAGAGATATTAAAGTTAAGAATTAGGAGGGATACAAGGTGGCATATTCTTCGGTTGGAAGAGGGCAGATTCAAGAGGGAAATGAGAAGACATTATTTCACAGAGAGGGAGGTGGTTGACTGGAATGCTCTGCTGGAGGAGGTGGTGTCATGCATGATTGTGGGAGATTTTAAGAGGGGATGAGGCAGGGTGAGGGGTATTTAGGAAGATGATAGAGAGGGGTGGGGCAGATGTGACATAAAATGTGCTTGCTGTACATTTGAGCAGACTAGATAGACCATTTTGCCTAATTCTGCTGGGAATTTTGTATGTATGTATAATATTTAGGCACTGTCCAGCTTGTATTTCCCATTAGTTCGGTATTACTCCTCCTCTCCATTATTTAGCAGTGAGGTCATTTGCATGAAAATGGGATCTTTGCTCCTGAATAGTTAATCTATTCCTGCTGCTTTCTCACTACCTGAAGTCATAGAGCACTGCTTGCGACCTCACAGTTACTCCCACAGCAACAGACTTTGATGTCACAATAGAGGATTATGACTTGAAGTAGGGAGTATGTTATAGAGGCAGATGAATTCAAAATGAACTCTAAGGGACAATGATTATATATTCAAACACATTCCTTTAGTAATAAATTATGGGGAGGAGAACTATATAAAATATAAATGGAATATAAGCAGAATTGTACCTATTTATTATGTTTTCTAAAGTTTTTCTTTGAGGCATCAGTAGCTCTTTGAAAGAAGGCAATGTATCAAGTGACTGGAGGTTAACTAATGTGACACCTATATTTAAAAAAGGCTCAAAAAGTGATGTCCAAAATTATAGACCAATTAACTTGTATAATAAGCAAAATAATTGAACAATATATCAAAGAACATCTAGATATATATTTAAAGGAAAATGGCAAAATTGATATTATGCAACAAAGTTTTACACCTAAAAGGTCTTGTCTTGTCAGAGAAACCTCGTACACTTATTTGACCAAGTAAGCATGGCCCTAGAGGAGGGACTTTTGGTGGCTGTGGTCTACCTTGATTTTTCAAAGGATTTTGACTTAGTCCTGCATAGGGAGCTAATCGACAGGTATTGCAAATTGAGCATTGATCCAAAAATGATTAGATGGATTTCAGCTTCCTTGGGATCAACGAAACAGAGGATATGTATTAGAGGGTATACATTAGACTGAGGAAGTGCTACAAGTGGAGTTCCCCATGGATTTGGTTTGGGTCCCACTTTATTTAACATTTATGTATTATCATAACAAGTTTCCAAAACTTCCTGGATGAAAACATTTGCAGACCATTGCAAAATAAGTGCAATAGGCAATAACCAACAGGCACAGCAGGATCTTCAGAATGATCTGAATGTGATTACTGATTGGGCACAAAAGCACAAAATGACCTTTAATATCAAAAAATGTAGTGTCATGCACCTGTGCAAAAAAAAAAAAAAATACACGAATACTACCTAAGTGGGAGAGAATTAAAGAGTACAAGCACCGAAAGAGATCTGGGAATAATTATCCATAACAATTTCACCTTTCTGCATCATATTATAGAGGTAACAAAAAAAGTGAGTAAAATGTTAAACTGCATATTAAGAAATATCTGTAGTAGAGATAGTTCAGTACTGATGCCACTTTATGTGTCAATGCTCTGACTGCTAATGGAAAATTGTGCTCAGTTCTGGAGCCCACATCATATGAGGGACATGAAATGACTTGAACAAGTGCAAAGAAAGGTGACAAGAAATGTATATAAACTTGAAGATCTTAATTATGAAAATAGATGACATGAATTGGGTATGTTTAGTTTCAAATATCTTGGGGCTGCAAAATGATTTATGTTTATTGTATTTGACAATTAGGAATACAGATTTATAGTAATGTGTAGGATTGCAATCTAGATATTCCAATAGGATTAACAGAGCACATAACTATCAGCTCAGGGGTGACATCTGTAAGTCTAATAAAAGAGGGGCCTGGATAAACTAGAGGGTGGTTAGCCACTGGAATATCTTACCAGATGATGCGGTTTCCAGTAATACCATGGATACCTTTAAAACAAGACTAGACAAATATGTGAAAGATATTAAAACCCACTGAACAATGATGAGTCATAGTGGTGCAAGGTATTGACTTGTAACTTTCCTGTGAATTTTATGAATATTAATACAGCACTTCTGACAAATATTTAACCTGTTGAATCATGAAGTATGTAAAACAGAAACAGATTAAATAATTCAAACTTCCCTAAATTGAAACAAATGGGGATTTTGTTTTAAATGGGAAGGAACATTTGGAGATGGTGTTCTGAAAATTATGTAAGATACAAATAGACTTAAATATGCCTAATTTCTGGTTTTTAAGAAAACTACAAAAATATTTTTATACACAGTTTTAATGGGAAATACCAAAATAAAAGAACTGCTCTCATTATAAAAAGTTAACCAGAAATACCAAAAGAAAATACCTGCTCTTGTTATAGAAAGTTATTGCTTATGATTGTGATTAAACCAGTTAAAACAACACTAATCTAAACTTATTGGAATATGGCTAAAATGCTCATAATTCAGTTGATCACAGTATTTCAGACATACTAAAGCATGGTAAATGTGTGTGTGTGTGTGTGTGTGTGTGTGTGTGTGTGTGTGTGTATGTACCTCTAAAAACTTCTACAGGAGGGTTTCGTTGTATAGATTCACTTTATAACAGCCATGCCTCCTGTTTAACTAAAGAGCCACTCTCATTATAAAATGTTAATGCTTATGATTGTGATAAAATCAGTTAAAACCCAACAAATCTAAAGTTATTTAAATGCTGGTAAAATGCCCATAATTGAGTTGATCACAGTATTTCAGACATACTTAATTTAAGAAATATATACTGGATTTTGATATTATATGTCTCCGGGAGACCTGGAGTGCAGACCAGATACATCTGGATGAATATAGGCTTTTTAGGAGACAGGCTAATAAGCAAAAAAGATATGGGAGTTTAATAGGGGGAGTTGCAATGTGGATAAAGATTACAAAAAATGTTAGCATGGAAGAAATAGATATAGATTCAGATTATATTTTGGGGGTAACAATTGAATGTAATAAAGACATATGGTTAGTGTTAAATGTATATTTGCCACCACCTGATACAAAGTATAATAATACAAATACATTGTCCCTGTTGTTTAAAACAATAGATAACTGTGGGAAGGAAAAACCATGTAGTGGGAGATATGAATGCAAGGGTTGGTACTAATATTGGTATGACCAAAGATATGAGACAATTATGTACAGCTGTGGATAAGAAGAATATAAAAGTGATTAGAGCAACCAAGGATAAGAAAATATCTGCCAGGGGGAAGGACATATGTAGAAAGTTGCAACAAAGGAATTTTACACTAATTAATGGTAGGACAAAAGTGGATATAGATGGAGAATATATGTATATGGGTAAAAAAGGGTAATTGATTGTAGATCTGTGCTGGGTAAATGTGAATGCTATGATAAGAACAAATGACTTACAAGTGGGAGGGAGAGCAGAGGGAGAACATAGCCCTCTAGAGATAAAGTTTGAATTATTAGACAAGCGAGATTTACCTAAAACAAGAAAAGAGTTATATAGGACGAGAATTGGAATACAATGGGATCTGATTGACAATTTAAAATCTAATAATCTTATATTGGAAAGTGGTGTAAGAGAGAAGTTGCAAGAAATATCTGAAGAAACTGAAGAGATGGATGTTATTAGGAAATACCAGAAGGCTATGAAACATCTAGCACACTTAATAAAAAAGCAATATGTGTGAAAAAAGAGAAGGGAGTCAGTGGTATGATAAAGACTGTAAAGAGTTGAAAAGAGAAGTTAATAGACTGGCAAGACTATTTAGGAATACCAACGGTCAAAAATATAGGGTACAATTAGTTAAAGCCCGTAAAGAATATAAATTATTGTTGTTAAGTAAGTGAGATAAACATAGATTTAGATTATGAAAAGAATTAGAAGATGCAGTTGGACAAAATGATCAGAAGAAATTTTGGAAAATGGTGGCAAGGGGTTGTAGTTATTATAGTGAAGAGATAGAATGTCACATTGAACCCCATGTTTGGGAAAAGCACTTTAGATCATTATTTTACGATACCTCTATACAAGACCACAAAGAGATAGAAAGTAAATGGAACATTGCTAAACAGGAAATTAGGGAATATGAAATCTATAATGCTTTGATGGAAGCAAAAAGACATAAAGCTCCTGGGCCTGATGGCATACCTGTGGATATTATATTAAGTGATGTACAACTGTGGATTCCAGCATTAAAAAAGTTGTTTGATTTTATAGTCAAGATGGGTGAAATAATTAATACATGGAAAGAAAATGTAGTAATACCGATTTTTAAAAAGGGGGATAGAAACAACCCAAAAGACTATAGACCAATCAGTTTAATTGACAATACCCAAAAGATTTTTACTAAGATAATACAAAAAAGGATTATGACATGGAATAAGGAATTCAAAATAATAGATGAGGTTCAGGCAGGATTTATGATAGGACATTCTACTGTCATTCAATGCTTTGTTGTATCTCATTTAATTAATAAATATATTAATATAAAAAGACAAAAGATATACTGTGTCTTTATTGACTTGAGAGCAGTTTTTGATAAAATCAAGAGAGATAAATTGTGGAGGGTATTGGAAGAATATGAGATGGAGCAGGCTTTGATTGACATAATAAGAAGACTGTATACAGATAATTGGACATGTATAAGATTTAACAATGAAGGTGACACGACAAACAAATTTAGTGCAAAAGCAGGATTGAGATAAGGGTGCATGCTCTCTCATATACTGTTTAACTTGTATTTAAATAAAATCCTTATGAGTTTGTATGACAAGGAACTGCATATGCCAAAAATAGGGTATAGATGATGTCCATATTTAGCGTTTGCAGATGATGTCATTTTATTATCTACAAGCTACTTGGGAATAAAAAGAAGTATTGAAAAATCTGGGAATAAATATAAAGAAATGGCAATGGAGATCAATTATACAAAAACAAAATATATGGTTTGTAAAAGAAATTTGGTAAGGAAAGGGAAAGACTTGCGTTTAATTTATGAATCCAGTGTTATAGATAGGGTTCAGAGTTTTTGTTATTTGGGGTAACCTTTACATACAATTTAAAATGGAAACTGCATAGAAAATATATTATGGATAAAATGAAGAGATTTGTACCAATGGTAGAAAAATTTGCTTATCAATATGCAGGTCAATCTGTTAAAGGATTTCTTAGGGTCCTTAATGCAAAATTAAGAAGCCAAATTTTATATGGGGCTGAAATTTGGGGAGGGGATGAGAAGGAATTAAAGGGTTTGGGAATAATATTAAACAAAATTTATAAGAGAATATTGGGATTACCTATGGGAGCTTCTTCTGCTCTGACTAGACTAGAGTTGGGGCAACCACTGGCTAGGTGCAATATTGTACAGAGAATGGCATGCTATTGGATTAAGGTTTATGGAATGAGTGAAGAGAGACTCCCTAGAATATGTCTAGAAGAATCTTTAGCATATAGCGATAAAGGGTTTGTTTGCCCAGGGGTACAGTATATGCTTTAGAAAAAATCATAACGCCCAATGGCCTTCTGGATTGTTTGACAAATACTCTGATAGTAGATTTTTATACAATATGATATGGAAATTAGTAGACAAGTGAAAATCAGTAAGTGGTTAGCAAAAAATAAAAAAAGGAATTTTGCATTGGAATCCTATTTAACAATAATGAAGGATCCAAGAAAAAGGAAATCTTTAACAAGATTTCGATTTGAATATTTTGATTCTCAGAAACTGAGAGGCATATTTGTCAAGAAGAAAGAAGGCTATTGTGCATGTAATTTTGGGGAGGATAATTTGCTACATATTTTGATACTATGTCCACTATACGCATACGAGAGACAGGGTTTTTTTGGGTAATATATTGGGGAATTTGGATATGGCTCTCAATCCCCAATTGAATAGTTTACTCAAAAGTACAGATATTAAGCAATTGGAGAATTTGACGACATTTTTAGGTATCATTGAAAGAAAAAAAACATCTAACAAAAAAGGGTAGGGAAATGTAAATGATACAGATTCATGAATGTGTAAAATGACTTGGTGTCTAGTTGAGGTGGGTATAATAGATGACGGTGTAAAAGATTAAATTGAATCCATCAACCTCATTACAGACTGTATAAAAAAAGTGATTAATAATTGTGAAAAATGCAGAGGATAATATTAAGAAAATATAATTTTTGTACATGTAAATTATTATATATGCAAGGAGGATTGATTGTATGTGCTGACAATTCTGTTTGTTATATCAATAAATTTCTACTACTACTACTACTACTACTAGTAGTGTGATAAAATTGTGGTGACCATTCTAACTGTCGAGTTGGCCTGAGCACTATCTTAAACCTCCACAGTTGCTGTTCTCAGGAGGGGCAACCAACACTTTATTGTGGAGTTAGAGATAAAATGGTAAGGGTTTTAACTGGTCAGGAGTTTCTCCTCTATCTTTTCATAACAGCATGCCTGCATCTGACCTCTTCCAAACAGCCACTACATTAACAGTGGACAGTTCTCTCTTTCATGTGTGTAACAGAAGACTGTTCAATTGATAAATGTCTAACCAACATCATGACATTTGCACCCTAGACCCAAATGAAGTGAGTTTTAAATCTACTCTTAAAATAAAGCAATTCATAAGACAATATTTCAAGACATGCACATTGAAGAAAAACATATTGCTAGAGTTTTAAATAAAATAAACATTAGCTACATACACTAAACATCATGTTATAGGGACACATACTTTTTGATAATCTGCAAACAGTATGCCTTGTTTTTCTTGTAAAAGAGAGATTAACTAAAGCAATGTTTGCAGACAAATAATAATTTTAAAATGCAAAATGTTGCCAGCCAAATAATACAGTAGAAACACTGTGCATAGGGGAAGGGGCTGAATGGTTATAGCAAAAAGGGCCTCAAAGTTTATAAAAAAAAAGACTTAAAATAAGCTGGGCACAACTGAACCACTACTAACCATTTACACTGTGACAAACTAAAAAGAAAATTATGAAAACTGGAAGGGGACAACAGCTATATGCATTTAATGTTAATATGAAACATACCAAATGTGTAAAACAGCATTTTAAAAATATACAGTCATACTACACAACATTATTTTTCGCATTGAGAAATCAGCACTTAATCAGATGTTTTATCAGTTTATTTATTAAAAAATATATATGAACACATCTTTTAAACAGTGTGAAGGCAGCATTTGATCAGAGGCTTTACCCATTTATTGAAAGACCTCTCAGTTTATAAAAAAATAATTAACATATGCTGGGCATAACTAAACCACTGCTAGCCATTTAGACTGTGACAAAGTAAAATTATGTAAACTGTAAGGGAACTGCAGCTATATGCATTCAATGTTAATATAAAATCATAGGTAACATAGGTAATTCCAAGTCAGCAACTGTTAGCCGTGGTATTCCGAAGGAAGGGTGAATTCCCATCAGCGAAATCCCCCACAGCAACATTTTTTACAAATTTTGAAAATGTCACTGTGGGGACCTGCTAGTCAAATTTCACCCTTTTGCTAGCTTGCTACCTTCAAGTTAACTCCAACTTGGGTTAACAATCAATAGAAGGGTGTGTGTTGGGGGCATAGCCCCCCACATGGGGGGTTCAGGGGATGCAGCCCCCATTAGAAAAATGGACCGATGTCTGACAGGTGAAATTTCAGCTGTCAGCATTGGGGATGCCGCTATGCTGAACGTTTACAACATTGTTGTCATGTCAGCATAGGTAAACCATTAGCCACTATGACTTGTCACTTCAATAGTTAAATCCCTATGCCAGCCCAATGGCACTGGATGCCTTACCTCGCACCATGCTGGTGACACATGTTTGGGTATGAGCACAGGCCACTGGAGGCCAGTGGGGGGGAGGGTGCGGAGCTGGTAGGAGTGGCCGAAAAGCAGCTCTCCTCTCCGGGGTGGTGGGGTTGCATCCCTTAGCCATGGTCTGCCTCCTCGTGGAGGCCAAGCTGCAGCACAAGCCAGAGGGGTGCAATGGTGCTAGGCCAATGGGTGGGTGGAAGGGGCTGTTGCTGGGACTGTAGAGCGCATGCGCACCTCCATGTGCATGGGTCTCTACTCCTGGAGCCCCGGGTAATGGGGAGAAAATGGAGGAGAAAAACACCTGGCAGGCAGAATGATGCCTGATCCTCCACAGGCACCACTCCTGAGCTGGGTGAGAGGTAAGCCCCGGTAATTCTGGGTGTCAGAGCTGTGGGGGCAGTCGGGCTGAATGGGGCATGCCGGCAGCAAAAACAGTGACATGTTAAAAAAAATAGTTAAATCCCTGTCTTCCTCTTATCTTCATATATATATATATATATATATCAAGTTGTTTCTTAAATTGGTCCATATTTGGACTCACTGCTACCTTCTCTGGTAGACTATTCCACTCAGCCACCACCCTTTGATTAAACCAGTTTCCCCTTGCAATTTTTTTCATAATTTTCCCCTTTCAGCATCTGTTCATGTCCTCTTATGTCTCTACATATGTCCTTTTAAACTAGTCCCAAACACTTCCATAAATTTTCATTTTTGAAGGCTCTCTATGCCAGGCACAGGTTGCCTCAATCTTCAGTACTGCAAAGAGTACATTCCCAGTTCATTCAATCTCTCATTGTATTCCTTTTCCCTCACAACCCTTACCATCCTGGTCATCCTTCTTTGCAATGCCTCCAATTTTTTATTGTATGATTTGCTACTTGGGGCCCAGAACTGTACGCAATACTCAGCATGTGGTCTCACCAATACAGTGGCATTATCACACTGGCTTTCCTACTTTTTATGTTTTTGGCTATACAGCTCCTCGTCCTGTTCACCTTTTTATTACCTCTCTGCACTGCATGTCAAATTTCAGTCTATTGTTGGCATATACTCCCAGATCTTTTTGCTCATCTGTTTTTTTTTCAGTTCTACACCCCTAAGTTTATATTTTGCTCTGATGTTCCTTGATCCAAAATGCATGATCATGCACTCTCATTAAAGCAAAGTTCATTGTCATTGGCCCACTCAGCTCTTCTATCTATTTCTTGTTGTAGGACCTTAGCATCTTCATGATTATTGATTAGTGACCCTATCTTCACATCATCCACAAACTTACTCATCCAAACATGAGTTCTGCAGTTTAAAGAAGACATGACTATATTGAACAATAGTGGCCCTAATATTGATCCCTGTGGGACCATACACATCCCCCTTGCCCAGTTTGAAAAATGAACTCTCACGTTTACTCTCTGTCTATGATTATCAAGCCAAGAGCCAATCCATTTAACCAAGTTGTTGTTGATGTCCATTTTGTATAATGTTTCCATTAATCCCCTATGAGGCATGGAGTCAAAGGCCTTTGAAAAGTCCAGGTACAGCACTTCGACCGGGATCCCTTAGTCATTCACCTGGCTAACTGGTTCAAAGAACTTTGTAAGGTTGGGAAGGCATGACCTATTTTCCCTGAATCCATGTTGTAGGGCTCAATTTTTCTTGTGTCCTCCAGAAAACTTTCTATGGTGTGTTTTTTATTAATGATTCAAACAATTTTCCTAAAATAGAGGTTATACTCACTGGTCCCTAGTTCTCTTATTTGCACCTTTCACCTTTTTTGAATAGTGGGGTCACTGAAGCTAACCTCTAGTCATCCACTACCCTGCCCTGGTCTATCGAAGACTGAAAAATATGCATAACTGGTGCCACAATGATTTCTGCTGGCTCATAAAGAATTCTTGGGTGCAATCCATCTGGACCCTGTGATTTATTAACATCCAGACCCTTTAGTTTCTTTAGTACATCCAGTACTGATACCGTTATTGTAGATTCCCCCTTTTTTGCCTTAGGTTCAATAATCCCTATACTACTTGTTTTATTCATCTTTGTAAAATGTTTGTTAAGCTCCTCAGCCATGTCACTACAGTCGCAGGTAACTGATCCATTTATCATCAAGGGTCCTACCTGTGTCCTTGTTTTTCTTATGCCTCCTATATATTCAAAAAAATATTTTTTTATTATCCACACTTCTAGTTGACAATTTATTTTCATAATCACTTTTAGCCTTTTTTATTAGTATCTTACAATGTTTATCCTTCGATTTGTAATTGCTCCATGCAACATTTGCTTCTCTAGTCTTAGCCAAATTATATGCTCTCTTTTTCTGTTTAATGGCTCTTTTAATGGTCTTGTTAAGCCAGACAGGTATGTGTCCTTTGCTGTTGTATTACCTTTCAATCAGTATGTAATGATTTATATTTGTTGTTAATTTATTCTTTAACATGTTCCATTTTTTTTCTAGGGATTTTCTTTTAAAATTCTTCCTTCCAATTCCATATCATATTCAGACACTTTTCTGTTTCCTTTTGTCATCGATGGTGCTCTTCAACATACACCAGTTTTGATTTTTTCATTTGTTACTGGTATTATATTTGCCCATAGCTGTTCTATAGCACCAATATTTTCATCTTTGATTTTTCTGTTTATCCCTTCTTTGACAATCAAAGCTACCCCATCTCCTTTCTGTCTTTCCTGTCCTTATGCAGCACTTGATAACCTGATATTTTAATTTCCCAGTCAATACTTTACCACCTTGTTTCAGTCATGGTACACAAAGTTATATATTCTGTCTGCAGGATGTATTCCAACTCATGAATTTTATTCCTCAAGCTCCTTGCAGTTATTAACAGGGCTCTCATTATTTCCTTTTTTCCTATTGTTTTATTTCCACCTTTTTTCCTTGGGAGTATCCTTTTCTAAATCTCCCCCATGCCCCATGTTTGGCAGTTTAAATTATTCTTGATGATTTTGTTAATCCCCTTTTCCAGTAACCTAGTACCCGCTCTACTCAGGTGCAATCCATCTGTACCATAAAGATGGTTTCTATTTTCAAAGGTATGCCAATTATCCAAAAAATATATTTCTTCCCTACTGCACCATCTCTTGAGCCAACAATTTAACCTTTGTATCTCAAGCATTATTACTTTCCCTGCTCTAGGTACCAGTAATATACCAGAGATTATTATGGTAAATGCTTTCTTTTTCAGTTCCTTTCCCAGCTGTTCAAAGACTCTCTGTATATCTGTGATAAGCTGTCTTCCTATATTGTTAACTCCTACATGGAACACCACAATTAGTTCCTATGTATTACTGAGATGACCTCTAAGGTCCTTTGTTATGTCTTGTACTCCTGTTCCTGGCAAACAACTCACACTTGTGTTGTTAATTATTTATCTTTAGATATTATTTTGTTTGTGTATCTTAGCAGTGAATCCCCTACGACTGCTATGTCCCTTTCTTTTGTTTTAACTGTATTTTTCTTATTTGTCACAATTTCAGGACTTTGCCTTTCTTTATTACTTCCTTCTGGGCTGTTTTGACCAGATGTTATTGTTTGCCTGTCCCTCTTTTTGTATGATTTCCCCTTGCTCCTCCAAAACCATTTCCTCTATAACATTTTGAATCTTGTCCTTTTCCATTTCTTTTTCTGTAGTTCTCTGGACTGCATTGTTATGTATTGAATTTTGAGCCCCTGTCTCTGGTAGTTCTGTATGGTATTCATCTCCCATTGGATATACTTCTGTTTGCTTTGGGTTTTGTGTCTTTCTCTTGTTTGATACCCCCTGGTAGTTTTGCACTGACTCTATCATTGGAATTCTCCTGATTATGATCTGGGTATAGGCCTCCTTTATCTTCTTCCTCTATCCCCTTGTATATTTCTGCCAGCACTTCATATGAGTTACTAAGTACCACTGGTTGAATTAGCTCCCTCCTCCTTCATTTTATGCTTTTATTTTGATATACACCCCAATAATTTTCTAGTTCAATTTGCTGTTCAGGACTTTCATATTCTGCATCATTTTTTTTCCTTTTCTTCCTTTCCTTGTTTACACACAGGTTAACCCCTTCATTTTTACCACATGGATTTAATACCTCTGTAATGTTCTGTTTGAATCTTTCTATTTTCCTAATCTCTGTATTAACTTCTAACCTTTGTCTCCGTATTAGTAATTCCCCTTCAATTTTCCTTATGTACATACCATGCTTGCATATGACATATTTTAAAATTGTTTCTTTAGTATACATCTCACAAATGCTTCAAGCCACCCAGTCAATCATTTCACTAATCTCATTCATCTTTCTTTCTTTTTCAGTTTCTTCACCTTCCAATGATTTCAGCCTTTCTGGTTACATTTTCCAGCTTTCCCAGCTGACACGGCAGGCACAGCTAGGCTGTTTGCCTTAGCTCTGTTGTCTTTGCTGGGCTTGCCAAGGAATGGGCTCACTGACGCTCACTATTAACAGGAGCTTACTAGTGGGAGGACTGGAAGTAGCGCTGAGCTTGCTTCCCATATCCTTGCCACACAAATCTGAACCAACAGGTTAAAAATTGTTTGCAGTGCCCTTTAAAGATCACCCAAACATTTAGGGGATACTCATTTACTTAACTGCACCTTTGCAGCCCTATATTTCACTCCATGTTCACCAGGCACTTCCTGGTTCCTTGATCTCCTTGGCAACGTTCCAGGTGTGTCCTGTGATTGTCCCCTTATACTCAGAGAGTGAGTTAGATAAAACAACCCCTATACAAGCTTTGTTTAAAAGAATAATCTTCTCCCCAGTCTGCAGCAGTCAGGTATGTAGTGAAAACAGTAAGCGCTTGTTTATTTGTAGTGGTGACGGGAAGTCATACTAAATGTGCAAAACAGCATTTTAGAAATATACAATCATACTGCACAACATTATTTTAAGCATTATTTTCAGCATTGTGAAGGCAGCACTTGATCAGACATTTTACCAGTTCAGTTGTTCATAAGCAATATATAATCATCTACTTTTATCCCCTCTGACATGTCCTGGGGAAGTCAAAACAAGTCAACCTTCACTCCCCCAATAACAATGTCACAATCTGGAATGGGAAGAAGGTGGGGAGCTGTATAATATCTGTCACACATAAGAGTGGAAGGGGGCTATGTCATTTCCAGTGCACACGGAAGTGGAGGGGTCAGGAACCTTACATCATTTCCAGTGCACATGGAAGCAGTGGGAACATTACATCATTTCCAGCAATCAAATTTTGACAGTTTCCATACACATATACTACTCCTATATATCCATAAAGGGAAGGTCTGTTCAAAGGAATACTATCCAGTCTAATTCCTCATTCATTCCCTTTCCTGCTTCAGATGTCCTAAATCTATAAATCCACCAAGCCTCTTGTTTCAGTAGTTAATTTTTTCTCTGTTCCACTGTTCTGTTTTCTTTAATCACTTACAGTAAGTACCCCAAAATGCCAGGGATGCTGGTGTGTGCCCATTCTCATTGAAGTGTCTAGCCACAGAGGAGCATTCATCTTTTCTTCTTATGGTGCTGTAATGCTCCACTACTCTTGTTTTAATTGCTCATGCAGTATTCCTGATGTAGTACTTATCGCTGGGGCAACTCACTATGTATACCATATAGTGTGTGTGACAAGTAATAGTGTCCTTTATACTGTATACCTCATTAGAGTTGGGGGACATGAATTTGTTTTTTCTCTGTAGGGTAGAATACTGCACACATTTGCCACAGGGCACATTTCCTGGCTTTATAGGTCCTAATAGAAGCTGTTTCTTTGGTTCATGGTTTGAGATTTTATGGACCATGTAATCTACATTTAACTTTAAGTGAATAGGTTCCATTTGAAGGCTATAAGTAATGGTTCTAAGAACATCAGTGCAGTCTTACTCTTTAACTGCAAAAGGTGCCAGTGTTTGTTTAAGATTTTTCCTGAAAGTTTCATCATTTTACATGTATTTTACAGACAGCACTATTTTATTTTGGTCTTGCCTCTGATTCTGTACTAGAGTCTGTTCCCTGGATGTGTTATCAATTCTGAATTCTGCCCTATCTAGAATCTCTTTTTTTTAGCCCCTCATGATGAGCCTGTCTCTCAGGATATCCTTTTCCTCTCTGAAATAATTTTCTTTCTTAGTGTCTTCTGCTTCTGAGATATCAGGAGTATGGAATAGTGTCAATTATATGAGAACTGTGGAAAATCTCACAATGTAAGATGGTACTCCTGTCTATTTATTTTCTATAGATGTCTGTATGAAGTGTATTGTTTTCCCTGATTACCCTCTCACCCAAGAAAGAAATCATGTTTCTGTCTGCAAGAACAGTAAATTTCACATTCAATGTTCTTTTTTTTTTGAAATTCGACTTTTTTATTGTTTTATAAAGTATACAAAACATAAGAGACAGGTTTCATGTATAACAATCGGTACACATAAAATACATTACACAACACTTAGACACCTCTATCCCCCTCCCTCACAGTCCCCCCCCCCGTGGAGTGTGCCTACTTAAGGAGAAAATAAAATTAGAGGAAAATATTCAGTACTCTAGTGATGCTAACAGAAAGGAGAGTTGAGATCTTTTTATAGAGTTAATGTAAATACAATGCATAACATTTCCCTCACTTTTTCTCAAAGAATGCCAGTCTGTTATTTAAGCCAGCAATTAAATGTTCAGTTCTAAAACTTATTGAGAGCTCTGTCAGCCAGTCATTATAGGGTAAAACCAGTTAATTGGTCCATCCAGTGTTTAAGCACCAGCCTTTTAACAATGATGGATATCAAGGCCATATGGAATTTACGTTCTTTAACCCCAACAGTTGAATACACCCCCAGAATACATATCTCAGCTGTGAAAAAGGTCCTCCAGCCCTAGTAAGGGATCCAACTTAGATTGGATATGTTGCCACAATGGAGCAACTTTTTCACATTGCCAGAAAATGTTTAGTATGTTCCCTTCTTGTTTGCTACACCTGGAGCATGTGGGGTCTGGAAGTCTACCAATTCTGGCCAGTTTGATTGGAGTATAATACATATTATGTAGGATCTGGTACTGGGTGAGTCTGAATCTGTCCTGGGAATGGTAGATATATAGGTCCTGCCAAATGTGTTCCCAATTAAAGGATGAGTCAGACAAAAGGGAGTTCCAAACTGGGAGCCTTGAATGGGATCTGGGAATTTAATAGTTAGGAGTTGGGCATAAAGCAAAGATATGCAGTGTGGTTTGGAGGATAGATCCTGTAAATGGTGTAGAATATGACTTATCTTAGTGGGTTGGGGTTTGACACCAAATTGTCTGCACACCAGATGTCTCAGTTGGAAAATCTTAAATATATGTTGTTTCTTTATATTGAATTTTGTGAGTAGTTCAGATGAGGAAAGGATGGCATTCTGTGAATATAAATCTGCTACTAAGATGCCTTGTAGTTGAGGTAACCAGTTGGGAGTAAGACTTGACCCATCAATCTTAATGTTGGAATTATAAAGAAGCGGTTGAGCCATATCTAACTGTGGAGACGTCTTATAATATGAGCAACACTGAAGGAAGACCCTGAGTGTGGTATCAATCGTTGAGTGTCTGAGTGGGACAGGGAGAGATTGTCTAGAAGAGTAGAAGATGGTAATAAGAGGCAGGTTATGTGAGTTCAGAAGGCCTCTTTCTAGCTATAGCCAAATAGGGGTATAATCATGTTTAACATTAGGAAACCATCTACCTGCCTGTGAAAGATGACTAGTCCAGTAGTATGTAAGGAAATTAGGAAGACGTAGACCCCCCATTCCTTTGGGGAGACTTAGTTTAAGAAAGGACCGCCTGGGACCCTTATGTAGCCAGATGAAGCCTGTGATAAGAGCATGTATGTGTTGAAAGAAGGAGAGAGGAAGCCAGATATAAAGCATGTTGAGAGGATAGAAGAGATGGATGAGAATGTTCATTTTAATAATGTTTATCCTGTCACATAGAGATAAGAGAAGAGACTCCCATTTCTGCAGATCCTGTTGAATAGTGATTACCAGGTCATCCAGGTTTAACTTCTTTTCTTTCATGGGGTCGGTGGTTAAATGTATGCCTAAGTACTTAAGTGAATTGGGAGACCATTTCATTCCAAAAGGACTGAAATCAGCTCTGTGCATAAACAGTTTAAAGGGAAGATCTCCATTTTAGTGAGGTTCAATTTGTAGTTCGATATTCTGCGTATTGAGCTATGACCTCAAGGGTATGTTCTAGGAAAGATACTGGTTGCTCTAGGTGGAGCATAATGTCATCTGCATATACTGATAAAGTGAGAGAGTGGTTAAGTATTGAGATGCCTTGAATCTGAGGAGATCTTTTAATGTGATGGAGAAGAGGCTCCAGATAAAGGTTAAACAAGAAGGGTGAGAGAGGGCAACCTTGTCTGGTGCCAGTGAACAGAGGAAACTGAGAGGAGAAAACCTTGTTATGATATATTTTTGCCGATTGGGAGGATTACACCATTTGTACCCACTTAAGTAATTCGAGGGGAAAACCCATTTTTTCCAGAGCCATCCAGAGGAACATCCAATCCACTCTATTGAAGGCTTTTTCAGCATCTAAGGAAACCAACGCCATAGGATTTTGAAGGACTTGGATTGGAGTGGAAGATGTGTTTAATTGTCCTAAGGTGGTCAGCTGAAGAGCGTCTAGGGACAAAACCTACCCATTCAGGGCTTAATAGGGGAATTCAGACTTTCAAAACACTTTGAGAAAGTATTTTGGTTAAAATCTTGATATCACAGTTAAGAAGAGAGATAGGGCGGTAACTGGCAGGGTTAGTTAGGGGTATATCCGGTTTGAGTAGAAGGACTATCATGGCTTCTAGTAAAGTTGGATCCAAACAGGTGGCATTAAACATGTATTGGTAGAAAGTTAACAAGAGAGGGGCTAAATCTTTAGAGGAGGTCTTGTAGAAATTGGAAGGAAACCCATCTGGGCTTGGTGCCTTATCTAGAGCTAGACTAGAGATTGCCTCCTCTATCTCTTGGAGGGTGATTGGGGAAGAAAGAGAGTTCTGAAGAGATGTCGGTAGACAGGGGAGATTGAGAGCATTCAGATAGTTATGAATTTCCTGGGGGTGGCAAAGGAGATTTATTTTTGCCGAAAAGAGTGCAGTAGAAGGATTAAAAGACTTCAGCAACATCCCATGGTGAAGTTTTGATAGAACCGTCTTGGGCTTATTAGTCTAGAGCTCTCCAATTTACATAAGTGTAAAGACAGAAGCCGGCCAGTTCCCCCCTCCACTCAATATATTTAGTTTTTGTTTTAAAAATAGTTAATTCTGCCTTTTTCCGCAATAATTTGGCATATTCATTTCTTACTTCTAGTAATTTCTTTAGGGTATCAGAGGAGGATGAGGAAGATAATGAGGATTCTAGGGCCTTAATTTGAGAAAGAAGAGAAAGGGCTTTAGCTTCCCTCTGTCTTTTCCTTTGTGAGGCTAATTTAATAAATTCAACTCAGAGATAACATTTGAGAGTGCACCATAGCAAATCTTCCCTTTGGACTGTGCCTTTATTTAGATCCATGAAGGATTGAATTAGGGATTGGATGTGAGTGACCGTGGACTTATCTTTAAATAATTGTGTATTTAGTTTCCAAGTTGAGTCTTTCAGTTGTTCAGGGTCAGGAGAGAGGGTCACCCATGTAGCCGAGTGGTCTGATAATACAATTGGTTCCATACCAGCATGACAGATACCAGTAAGAAGGGGAAAGACTGACTAGGATGTAATCCAATCTGGACCATGATAGATGCACAGCCGAATAAAAGGAGAAGAGGTGATGGGAAGGGTTAAGGATACACCATGGATCGTATAAACCCAGAAGTACCATAAAATCCTTCAGGGCAGTTTGTGAGTGGGATGGGGGTTTCAAAGGTAAATACTGTCTGTCAAGATCTTGTGTTTGGGGAATGTTCCAGTCCCCCCCCCGAGTATTAGGGAACTTGGTAGAAAAGGTGCTATTTTATTGGCTAGCTTCATAAGAAATGTAGCATCCCCTCCCACTGGTTCATATATACACCCCAAGACCACACTTGTATTGTTGAGGGATCCCTTAACTAAGATGAACCTTCCAGCTGGATCCACAACTGATGATTCAGCCTGGAAAGATATCCTCCCCATAATTAAAATGGCCACTTCTCTACTTGAGAAAGTGTCACCAGCAGCATAGAATTGAGAGACACCTTGCTGACATAACAGACTGGCTTCCTTCATCAACAGGTGGGTTTCCTGAAGGAGGATTATATTCACATTGAGCAGAGAACAGTGTCTAAGGACTTGGTGTCATTTCAAGGGATCTCTAACTCCCCTGACATTCCATGTCACAATTTTAATACTATTTATCATTTGTTTCAGATTTAACAAGTAACCAGCATGTCATAATAACCATACATTCATAACCCACTGGACACGCTCCCCTCCCCCTTCCTTTTTGCCCCCTGTCCACAGAATGGCAGAGAAAGGAGAGAGCAAACAGTTCCAACAACAGTAGGAACAACTTGTAATAGCTAAATCTAACGTAGTTTTTTCTATCCCTTCCTCTGTAACTTGATCTGTCCCAATACCTAAAGGTAATAAACGTAGACTATTTCTTAGGTACCTCCCTAATCCCTTCTCTTCCTCCCTACCCCAGCAACTGTGTACATAAGACCTCTGATTAGATTCTGAAATAATTTGTATTCTGTCAGAAAAGGTGTCAAGAGGTCCGACCCCGTGGTTAGTCCAGTCTCTACGATTGAATGTGTTAATGCTGATATGGCACTTTAAGCCTCTTTGTTTTCCACTATATTGAGACTTGGTGTTAATTGCCATGGTCCAAAAAAAGTGGGAGGAGGTAGCAGAGTGACCAACAACCCCCCCCATGCTTAGGTACTTGGTGCAGCTTATCTTAAGTTTACTCCTTCTAGTAGCTTCCTCCCTCCCCCCTCACTCCCCCACTCTAATGGAAATAAAAAGAAGTCTTCACCTCTGAAATAAATAATCAGGTCATAAAATAAGCACAACGATATTCTTGTAGATGTGCGAGGGGCCCTCTATAGTCTGATAATTCAATATTATTAGCTGCAGAACATCCTAACCCCTTTCTCCAACAATTAAATTCACAAATTGTAACCTAAGAATAATCATAACTTAGTACTTGCAATTGAAATTAATAGTCCATGGTCCTTGTAATAGCAAGTTTAAGGAAGTACCTGGGGGGAGTTGATTACAGGACCAGCTGAAGGTACCTCACCAAATTAGTCCTCTGGGAACCTTTGCCCAAACCATGGTTCCTCCCTGATGCAGATCTACCGACTGCCCACAAGGGCCTAGCTACTACAAACTAGGTTTAAGGTCTCTCCTCTCCAAGGCCCAGTCTCTCCCAGTTGGCAGAATTTACCAGGTAACCTTGAAAGCTAACTGTAAGAACTGTAAAAGAAAAGGGGGAAGACTGTTCCAAACTCCAGGCAAGGGGCATTGTAGTTGGCAAGCAAGTTTATATCCTGGGGGAAATCAGCTGGTTTTGAAGAGGTTAGGCAACTTGTTGGCTTAGTCCATAGCCATTCACTTGGTGAAGCAAAAGAAATCCAGGAGCGTTCAAGAGAAACTTGTAGTTTGGCTGGGTAGAGCATTTTGAAGGGGATTCCAGCCGCTATTAGTTTTGTGACCATGGGGTGAAACACAGAGCATTTTTGGTCTGTTTCATAAGGCAGGTCCTGTGAGATCCTTATTTTGCTCCCTTCCCACATGATTGATTGTAGTTCTCCTTCTTTGGCCAGAACATGTTGTTTGTTGACATAGCTGAGGAGTTTTAGGATAATTGGCTGGGGGGGGGCACCCGTTGTGGCTTCGGGCGGAGAGATCGGTGTGCTGTCTCTATTTGATATGTGGAACCTAATTGGGATGCACCCACCATGTTTTGCAGGAATTTCTGGACAAAGAGGATGGTGTTAGAACCCTCTTCAGTTTCGGGTATCCCCATAACAATAATATTATCCCTTCTGCTTCTCCCTTCCAAGTCTTCAGTTTTAAGTTGGAGCTTGTGAATTTGTTGGCGAAGATGAGTTATTTCAGGTTCTGTTCTCCCTTTCCAGGCCTCTAGAGATGTAGAGCAGGCCTCTGTGTTGCTGACTTTCCTGGTAAGGTTAGTCAGGTCTTCCCTGATAGATTTTAGCTCATTGGAGATATCGGAGAGGGTTTCTCAGAAAGGCAGGAGCTCTTGTAGGAACCGGTCCTCTGTAAGGGGTATCATCAATGGAGTCACAGATCCCACTTTACTAGACCCTGTTCCCTGCTCTCTTGGTTTTTAAGGTGTTTTCTCTGGGGTAGAAGGTGGCATGTGCTTTATAAAGGCCTGCCTCATATCAGCGTCCATCGCGGAGATAAACCGATTGCGATGTAGATAGACAGTTGTGACAAGTCGCTGAAAGCACGAGTGAGCTGATGAGTAGATTTTTCAGATTTTGTAAAGAAAGCAGCTAAATTCAGGTTTTGTTGGTGAATATAGAGGACGAGATGAAGGAGCTCCAGGCAAGTGCTGATGTTAGGTCGCCTGCATCACGTGACTCCCACATTCAACTTTCTGTTGTTTAGGAATGCATGGGCATCTTTCAAGAGGGACCTAGAAACAGATCATATATATATTGTTTCCATAGTTCTATGAGTCTATGGAACAGATTACTGTTGGCATTCAATATAAACTTTTGCTCAAAGTCTCTATGTAGAGATCTGCAGAGCTGGTACCATTTTACTTCCCATGACAGTACCACAGATTTGTATGTAAAACTCATATTCAGACTTAAAGTAGTTATTCTCATGTACCTTCTCAGCTATTTTCACTAACATACATGTCAGTAGCATGCTGCTATATTATTCTAAACTGGCAAGCATGTCTCAGCTATTCTAGTCCTTCCTTGTGCAGGGTGCATGTATATAAATCCTTAACATTTAATGCATACGACCAACTCTATCATCAGTGCTTTCTAATGTGTGTAATCTGACATCTTGCCACTGTAATGAAGTGTGTGGTATCCTTTATGTAAGTGAATATTCCTGTTACAAAGGGATTTATATGGTAGTTCACATAGGTTGATATTGCTTCCATTATAGACTTGATTCCAGAAACTATTGACCTTCTCTGTGGGTTGGTTGCACCACTGTGGATTTTAGGGATGGCATAAAATGAAGGTATTCTGGGACTATTTTTATGAGATTATCTGCTTCCTAGTCACTAACTCGCCCTCTGTAAAAACAATTCCATTCTGTCTGTAATGTTGGACATTATTTCTTCCATAGGGTCTTGTTCAATATGCCTATATTTCCAGTTCTCCCTAAGCTGCCTTAAACATTCAACCATGTAGTTTCCATATTCATGAATAACTGTGGCATTGCCTTTGTCCACTTGTTTTATCTCAATATTACTATTTTGTTTCTTCCTTCTTTAAGTAAAGACCTCTGTAATTATTAACTTTCTTATGTTTTTCTTCCTTTATACACTTCCTCATATCCTTCTCCACCACATTAATGTAGGTTCACACTATATACAATTCACCCTTTGGGGATTGTAAGAAGATTTGATATTGAGGTCCTCTTTAAGTGCAGCTTGAGTGGAGTTTGGGTTAGGTTCCATTGTGCTAGCAAAATGCGTGTTAGCTTTAACTTTCTGTAAAGTTTTTGCAAGTCTAATAATAATTCAAATTCTTCCTGTGTTGTTGTGGGAGCAAATGAAAGTCCCTTGCTAAGTACTGCCATGCAATTGTCATTAAGAATATTATTACTTTGGTTAAAAATAACTATTTCCTCTGGTCCTGTCTCTGGTGTCTGGGTCTGTACTGGTACCTTCTCCTTTGCTGCATTCAATGGTGTCATACTGAATGTCTGGTCTTGGCCTCAGTTCATATCTGCCTGCCTCCTTGTCTGTACACTTGCTACTGTTGCCCCTAGGGTATCTTGTGTATTGTTTATTTCATCTAAAAAATCTCTGTCTTATTTTATAACTTTCTCTCATATAGCTGCCACTACTATCAGAGTCTGCATATTCCCCACTTTGTGAATCACCTCTTCTAGTATACTCCTTCCATGTGTATGTTCTGTTCTCACAATAATTATTTCAATCCCTTTGAAACTTTTTGATCCGTGTTTATTTGATGTTATTTTCTAATTCTTTGAGATTTTCTTTACTTGTTTTTTATTCTCTTGTAATTCTACTGTGACCTTGTAGTCTTCCTTAGTAATGGTTTAGTGATGGTGCTGAGCAGAACAGTTAGAGTGTCATAGGTGACAAGAGAGGTGCAGCTAGCACAGGGAGTAAAATTGGGTGAAAAGGCCTTTTTCAAATATATAAGGGAAAAGAGGGACAGTAAAGACAAGATCATCAGATTAGAAAAGGAGGGGGGTGGGCAGAAGGAACTGAGGAAAAATTGGAGGTGCTCAACAAGTAGTTTTGATCCATCTCCACTAAAGAGAAGGACGGACCAGTGCTGCAAAGGAGCAGGGGGGTAGGGATGGGGAAGAAGGAAGTCTTAGATGGTGTTGTACAGGTGGACATGGTGCATAAGGGCTTTAGGGCCCTGAAGACAGACAATTCCTCAGGACCAGACAACATGAAACCAAGGGTCCTAAGGGAACTGAATGACTTTTTCAACTGGGTGATCAACCAGGACAGCGCACAAAGGCCAAGCAGTTGATGCTCTGAAACTGAACTTCAGCAAGGTCTTTGACTTTGTGCCTCATGGGAGACCAGTCAGGAAGTTGGAAGACCTCAGAGTTGGGGCCAAGACTTCTAGATGGGTCAGAAACTGACTGCAAAACAGAAGTCAAAAGGTAGTGGTTAGGTGGATTTTTGGAAGCTAGGCCAGTGACCACTGGGGTCCCACAGGGCTCAGTGCTTGGTCCAATGTTGTTTAACATCTTCATCAGCAACACGGCATATTGGATTAAAGGTACAATCTGCCTGTTCACAGGTGACACAAAGCTCTGTGGGTGGATGGCCATGGAGGATTGGAAACAGGAACTCCAGGAAGACCTGGCTTGGATAGAGAAGTAGCCTGGCATTTGGCAACTTAGGTTAAACTCTAAAAAGAGTAAATTGATGCATCTGTGGGCAAAGTACCCAGAGACCAAATACTGGTTAGGTGGGGTGCAGGTAACCAAGTCAGAGGGAGAAAAGGATCTGGGGTAATCATCACAAGTAACCTGTAGCACTCTGCACACTGCAGGACAGCAACAGCATTATAAGCAAATCAGATGCCTGGATGCATATCCAGGGGGATTACCAGCAGGAAGGCAGAGGTCATACTACCACTGTACTGGTCACTGATGAGACTGCACCTGGAGTACAGTGTGCAGTTTTGATGCCATTATCTTAAGAAGGATGTTAACTTGCTGGAGACAGTCCAGAGGAAGGTGAACAAGATGATCCAGGGTCAGCAGGGCAACACATACAAGGAGAGGTTCAGGGAGTTCAACATGTACTTTCTTGAGGCTAGAAGGGAGAGGGGGAGATATGACAGAGATCTTTAAGTACCTGAAAGGTATTGAAAGGGTGAGGGCCTGTTCTGCCTTAGTGGGAACAAGTCCACTGAGGGTGTAGCCTAGAGTTGGTAGCGGAAAGATTCAGGAGAGAGATGAGGAGGCACATTTTCACTTGCTGCATGGTGGCCAAGTGGAACAAGTTGCTAGTGGAGGTGATCTCCCTGCAAACAGTGAATAGTTTCAAGAGAGGATGGGACAGAATAAAGGGGCAAGTTGCTGATGGTGAAAGTGGAAGGGGGACTTGGGGATCAAGAAGGATTTGAAGAGGGGGACATATCCCTCTGTAGACATGGGGGAACAATCTGTATGCTCAAGCAGACTAGACAGACTGTAAGACCTTTATCTGCTAGCATATTCTTATGTTCTGCTAATTCACTCATGTCCTCAAGATAGGCTTCGATTAAGGTCAGCATAAAATCAAAGGATGCTTTATATTTTTATCCTCTCCCATCTGTTTGTTAGTTTCTTATTTGTGATTCCTATGTTTGGTTCTATTAATATTCTTAATTCCCCTGGGTACACACTTACTCTTATAGTACTGTCCCAGGGTTAATGCATGCCATTCAAATAATTTATCTTTCTGGAGTGTATGCTCCACTTTATTATAATGGCTTCTTGTTGCATTAATGGTTGTCCACTGAGTGTCTAAGGCCAGCCTGCTTATCAGATTATTTCTTTCTTCATCTGTGAATGTGAAGAACAGTGCTGTTTTTGTTTCAGTACTCCCTAGGCCTTCTGGTACTTGACTCGTACTAATACATGGAGAATGCTAATGGTAGTGGAATATCACTGAAAAAACAATGTTTAATCTCCTTAATAACCATGTTAGTGTGGACCACTGGAACCATAGGAACCTGCTAATTCCTAATTAGTACTGCTTTTCTGTATTGGAATCAGGGTGTCCAAGGCTTAATAAGATACTATAACAACAACAATTTGTTCAGAGAAAGTCCTCCAGTCAGATTAGAAGTACAAATCAGTAAGCAATGAAGGTTTGACTCCTATATGATAAAAACTGTCTTTATTTTATCTTCCACTATGCATATTGACATTTCATGGCAACGTCATGTCATCAGGATGGGTGGTTTCTGGTAAAAGACAAAAGCATACAGACAACTATGCTAAAGCACTGTGTGTATATCTGTTTGTTTTTGAATCAGTCTTTGGTCACCACCACCATAAAGTACAAACATAAATCATGCACCACATAGTGTTAAGTACATTTGAAATTCAGTCAAATTCATTTTGATATACTCAGTATATTGCTTTTGCACACCTTTATCACTTAGTCCAATGTGATTTAATAAAGCTTAGTTCAATATGCCACTTGTATATTCATTCTACCTTAAGGTAAACCATTTGCCACCTTAGAAAATGGATCTACCCTCCATCATACTATTACTGTGTAACATATTTCCATCAATTCTGTTCTGTATATCAGCCACAGTATCCGCTTATCTAAGCAGACTAAATTACTGGGTGCTCCACATTAACTATAATTGAGTGCTAAAGTAAGAATACCATAAATATTCAATTCAGTAATTAAACCATCTTTTTGTGCAGAAAATGTATGCACATTAACCATGCCTTATTATTACCTTATTTGTTTTCTCAGTAAAGCTCATTGGAATATATCCAGCTTTTTCTGGAAAAATAACATACAGCAAACACTCATTGCTGTCAAAACTACCAAAAAAAACAACCTCCAGTTCATTAGTCCAAAATAAAACATTTTAAACCACTACTGTATTCTCACATTACTTGTCAAAAAATATGCGTCATTACCTTACATGGTAAATCAGCTTTCCCTTCCTCCTGAGTGCCTTTCTTTTTCTGATTACTACCATGGTGAATGCTACAAGTGAAAACAGACAGGAAACAACTATCATGAAATGTACTGCACAGCATGAATATTATTTTTCCACTAAATTAAAGTACAGTGGGTATTTGTAGGGGCGAGGAACGGGCGGTTGGCAGCAGGTTGCTGTGTATACAACAGAGGTGAGCATTATTAGGGTGGTTAGGAGCATGAGGTGCCTTGGGGTTAAATGGAGCCATGAGAGAGGCCTGACATGTTTGGTATACATCCCCAGTGTTTCCAATGGACTGCGTGGGCAGGTAGCTGGAGGGCCTGCATTCTCCACCAGTCCCCTTTGGGCTGTGCTGTGCAATGCAGAATTGATGAAGAACAAGACCACAATTATTTCATACTTGATTTCCTTGGTCAGTCTGGTTTTCATTACAGATACTTGGCTGGGCAATGATGTAGGGCCAGTTTTGGAGGTGTCTATTCCCACCGGGTACTTGGTAGTGCACTGCCCATGGAGGGAAAGCAGGGGCAGGGGTGTGGCCATTTGCTTTAGATCCAGCTTGAACTTTTCCATGCACCCAATGGGTTCTTCTTCATTATTTGAATGTATGGTGGTGCATGGGGGTCCAGGTGCAGGCTGCAGGACTCTACTCTTTCATCATCCTCTGGGACCACTGGGAGAATTCCTGCAGGAGGTAGCAGGTTTTGTTGCAGACAGGGTGTTGGAGTGCCCCAGATAGTTGATTCTGGGGGGCTTCAGTGCCTGAGTTAATGATGAATCCTCACATTTGGACATGACTTCTGCCAGTTGATGTCATCTCCGGGCCTGGCACAAGCAGTTGCTTCTGTGACTCATAACCATGGCCACACCTTGGACCTGGTATTCTTGCTGGGGTTTGAGGTTACCAATCTCAGGACTGATTGAGTTGCTTGGTCCAATCATTGCACAGTTGAGTTCTTGTTTGAGACCGCCCCCGATACCCCCCTCATTGAGATGATCAGCTACCACCCTTTAAGAGGATTGTCCCCAGAGAGACCTTTGGCATAGTTTATTTTTCTAGGGTGAGTACTGCATGTGCAATTGGCCTGGGTGAGGCAGTGGCAGTCTATGATGGTGCTGTCACCAAGGTGCTCGATGCCATTGCACTGGTCCATATATGACCCAGATCTTCTCACCTGAGACACCCATGGCTTGATTTGGGCTCTCAAGGAGATGAAGATCAAGGATCAGAAGTTGGAGTGTTCCTGGCAGAGGACCTGGTCCATGGAGGATAGACTGGCTTTGAAAAATCATTATAGTGATTATCAAATGGCAATCGACCATAAGAAGGCAGAGTTCCTGTCCAGGGAGATTGCTGCAGGGAAGAACAGACCTGCTCAGTTCTTTCGGACTGTGGACAGACTACTTCATCCAGACTATCTACAGCTGAAAACGGCTTTTTCAACTGCTTTGTGTGAAGAGTTTGCTCTGTTCTTCTCAGATAGGGTATCCTCTATTTGGACCAGGATCTCCCTAGTGGGGTAAGATTTGCCCTGCAGTGGTGGGACAGGTCGGAATGGAGTCACTCCTGTTGTCTGGAGAGAGTTTCAGCAGGTTGAGGTGGCTGAGGTTGTTGAAGTGATTTTGATGCTGCATCCCACCTTTTGTGAACTGACCCTGGTTCAGCTCATCTCCTAGTGGGATGTGCTGAGGCCATTGGTCCAGTGTTCACCAGTTTGGTGCTCACTCTTGGGGGGGCTTTTCCCTGGTACCTTGAAGGTGGCATTGGTGAAGCCACTGCTGAAGAAACCATCATTTGACCCTGATGTCCTGGCGAATTATAGACCTATCTCCAACTTCCCATTTTTAAGGAAAGTTGTTGAGAAAGTTGTGGTTCTGCAGCTCGAGGCGCACCTTGCAGACATTGACATCTTTGAGCCATTTCAGTTTGGATTTAGGGCTAGGCGCAGCATGGAGACGGCACTGATTCAGGTGCAAAATGATCTCCTCAGGGCAAGAGATCGAGGAGACCAGTCAATTCTCATTCTCCTTGATCTTTCATCAGGATTTGACACCGTGGACTGCATTGTGCTTTTGAATCACCTTAGAGAGTACAGTGGACTTACCAGAACTGTCATCCATTGGTTTGAGTCCTATCTTTCAGACAGTAGGCAATGGGTGGTGATGGGGAATTTCTCCTCCTCCTCCTCAAAGCCCCAGTCATATGGAGTCCCTCAAAGTTCAAGCCTATCACTGATGCTGTTTGTGGTGTACTTGCTGCCCCGGATGAGTTCATTAGATGTTACAGTTTGGGTTTCCACTGCTACGCAGACAACACCCATCTGTATATGTAATTTGCCCCTGGAACAAATGGCACCATTGAAGTGCTGAATAAGTGCCTGGTCAATATCTAGGATTGGATGTCCCCTAACTGGCTAAGACTGATCCCCAACATAATGGAGGCATTCGTGGTAGAGCCTGGTCATGGGCATGATGGGAGTGCCACTAGGATGGTAATAGGACTGGTCCTGGAATCTACCCTGCTGATGGCATCCTTCAAGGTGAAAAATCTGGGCATCATCCTGGATGACAGACTGACACTTGATGCTCAGGTGTTGTCTGTTGTCCAAAGTGGTTTCTACTACTTAAGGAATGTCACCTGGATTAAATCCTTGATTCTGCCCAAGGACCTGCCATCACGAGTGCATGCATGCATTCATTACATTCAGGCTGGATTACTGTACTGCTCTATACTCTGGGGTTAGTGGAGAGAACCTCTGCTGACTGCAGCTGCTGTAGAACAAAGCAGCCAGGTTGCTGACAAGCCTGCCAAGGTCTTGTCATGTAGTCCCAATTCTGCAAGATCTGCATTCACTGCCTGTCAATTGGAGGATCACCTTCAAGGTGGGCTTGCTCACCTATAGGGCCCTATATGGATTGGGTTCTGGCTACCTATCTGGCCTCCTTACACCTGCCATCCTGATACACTCCCTCCATTCCTCTGCCTAGGGCCTTCTAGTGGTTCTGAGGGCCAGGCTGAAAACCTCAAGCGATCATGCATTTGAGGTGGCCGTGCCAGCCCATCCCTTTGAAACTCACTTCCAAAATCTTTGAGGGAGGCCCCTTCAGTGGATGCATTTAAAGGGGGCTTGAAGACCTACCTCTTTAAAAAAAGCTTTTTCAGTAGATTTTAGATGATTTTATATGACTTTATTTATTAATTTATTATGTAAAATATATATTTGTATGTTGTCTGCTTACTCTGTTTTATTACCTGTAAGGCACCTAGACCCCCGGGATTGGGCATCATATAAATAAAATGTTACTTACTTATATCCTTAGTTATGATCTATGCTCTATGCAATTGAAAATTCAGTTCAATTTTAAAATATTACCAATTTACTTAAAAAGATGAGGAACAGGATACTCTTTTGGTACTGTGTTGTTGCTTACATTATGAGCCTCAAGAATTGTTACTGTAAAAAGATCTTTTTGTCTTTTACCTTGCTAGCGTTAATAAAAATCCTTCACAAGCTGGCTGACTTCCTGCTGTCAGAAGCAGTCAGACAGCCTGAGACAGCTGGCTTATATATCAAACTAAGAGGGGAAATAGTCCCTCTAACCCACTGGGATAAACAGTATACAACAGTTTGCTGGTGCTGGGAAAGTCATGTCAAAGCGTGCTGATCATAAACAGGTAGTGGCACTGCACTGGCAGTCACTGTGAATGAGGAAAGACATGCTTACCTTTTCCCTGCAGAAGAGCAGATGTGTCTTTATTCTTGAATAAAAATAGCAGTTCCAACATTACAGCCAACTCATGTAACAAATGCAGGAAGACAACATTTACTTTATCTCCACCATAGAGGAGAGCACACACAGTCATGCATGCATGCTAGCGTTTCATTGGGAATGCACCCATTTTCAGAGCATACATGCTCACAACCCATCTGGCCATTTTAAAGGCAGCTCATGAATGTTTATGTGGAGGGCGGAGACTGAAAATCACTTCTGAGTACACCCAAACTGCAAAACATGTTAAAGTGAAGTGAGTGAACAGTGTACTAGTGAAAATTAAATCAGAAGAGTTAAAAGCAGCCATAAGTCAGCATCTTTGTAACCAAAAATAAAAAAAAAATAATTTCTTTTGCCAGCCTGCTAAAACAATAATAGTTTACAGTATATCAATCAAGTTAAGATATCCAGAGAGATATATGATCAGATCGTCCTCAAAAATAAAAAGAAGGGTGAGGGGGTTTCAGATGGGAGAAAGGGGGCAAGGAGGGGTTGTCAGAGGTTCAACACTTCAGAGATCTTACAAAAAAGCAGTTTAAAGGTAGTTCTTCATTCCATCCATATGGTGTCAGTGTACTCATAGTGTAGATACAGTAGTTTAGTTTAGTTTAGTTTATTAGTCTAGGAATTAATACCTTTGAGCCAGGGCTCTTTTACAAAGGTTCCACGTCACAAAGAACATTTAACAAAGCACGATACACATTACAGGTAAAACCAGACAGGAAAGTTACATCATAAATTTGCTATTAACAGTTTAAGGCAGTAACGTTTTTAAGTTTCATAGAAAAACAAGCTATAACAGGTTCAAGCGAGTAGACAATTTCGAGGTTAAGGAAACTTCCAGGGAGAGGGTGATAATTAGGCACCAAAAGGAGGCTAGAGAGGAGGGAAAGGTGGTGAGCGGAAGAGTAAGTGAGAGGGGACAGGAAAAAAGGGGGAGAGTGAGTTTGGGTGGGAGACAGGAAGTAGTAGAGGTACCAGAGGGTTCATTAGTCAGGGAGGAAGAGGCCTCAGATGTGAGGATGGACATGAGGAGTAGTAGTCTTTATCTAGCGCAATCACAATTGCTAGTGGTGGTGAGGTGGGCATAGAGCATGGATTTGAAAGCTTCAAGCGAGGTTGAGGATAGAGTAGGTGGACTAAGCGCATTGAACCATGTCGGGGCCCTGTATCGAAAGATCTTTGTCCCTGTGCAGTCCGCATCTCGGAACCAGGAAAGGTTGGCATTCAGATCTGGTGGAAGGTCGTGAGCCAGGATTCAGTCGGAGTAGGTTTTGAATACATAATGGAGTCAGTCCCAAGATAGATTTTTTTGCCATTGTGCAGGTGAGATAAATAAGACAATTTGATAGGTTCAACCAGCCTGATTCATAGTACAGATCACACGTGTGAGTCAGTCTTTGAGCCCCTGTGAGGAGCCGGCAGGCCTTATTTAGAATGATTGAGATATGCCTAAGAGCAGTGGAGGTAGCTGAGCCATAAATAATAAGGCCATAGTCAATGATTGAGATTATGGAACTCTGTATAGCTATTCTCAGTGCCGCTGATTTAGGTGATTCACGAATAGTATTCCAAGCGTTGGTTCACTGTTTTTGCAGTGTTGTCAATGTGGGTTGCAAAGGTGAGCCCTTGATCAAAAGTGATGCCAGGGTATTTGAAAGTATTTACTTGGTCCAGTGTAATTCCCACAGAGGTTTGTGTGGTGAGTGGAGTATGCCTATTTTTGTTTTGGTGATTGGAGAAGAGCATGGCTTTTGTTTTATTGTGGTTTAGCACAAGTTTACTATCCAGGAACCACCTTTCAACACTAGAGAAAGCAAGTTGCAGGCTTTTTCATAGGGAGTTTGAATCCTTGTGGGAAGAGAATTACAGCATCATCAGCAGATAAGATTATTTTCTCCTGGCAGATATCTGGGAGGGAGTTAAGGAACAGGCTAAAGAGGAGCGGTCCAAGAATTGATCCCTGTGGTACACCTAGAGAACTGGTTTGAAGTCGGAGAGTTCATTAGAGATTTTACAGCCTGTGACCGATTGGACAGGTAACTTTTACCCAAGCACAAGGACCTTCGCCAGGCCTAGGCTAGAAAGTAGGGAGGTAGGGCCATGATGGACTGTGTCGAAAGCTTTTGTAAGATCGATAAAGACTGCACCTGTTTGGCACCCTTTGTCCAGGGCTGAGTGGACTTCTCCAGAGAAATCAAGTAAGGCTGTTGTTGTACTATGTCCTTTCCTAAAGCCGTGCTGTTGATTACAGAGTAGATTGTATTTGTCCAGGTAATCAGAGAGTTGGTCTGCCACTATTCGTTCAAGTGCTTTGGAGAGGGAGGAGTATTGATATTGGTCGATAGTTTCCTGTTGAGGTTTTGTCCCCTTTGTGCACTGGCGTAACTATGGCAGATTTCTTTTGTTGGGAAATTGACTTTGGCAAAGTGACAGATTAAGAATTTTTGCAAGGGGTGAATTACTTCATCCGGGTGAGAGACAGGATTTTTAGATCTAGCGTGTCACTACTTGTTCTGGTTTTGGAACAGGCCTTTCTTATGTACTTGTGTGCGTGCACTTTGATTTTCTTGAAGTAAAATTGTGGTTTGTCACGAGGGTGTTTTGTGATACTAGGCTAGGCACAGGTAAGTCCGAGAAGAAATCTGGGAGGACCCCACTAAGGTCTGTTGAATGTCTTATTAGCGCATCTGCAATAGACTTTGAGTCAAGGTGGTGGATCCATCAACTTTCATAATGGTAGGTGATGATTTTGATTGTTTACCCATTATGTATCGCATGTTGTCCCAAAAGCTCTTCCATCACCCCAGGTGGATTCAAGGACATTTTGAAATAGCGTCTTCATTTGCCTAATTTGTAGAGGTACATCTATTTCGTGGCCTGCTTGTATTTTTAGGGTATCATGAGGTGAGCTCTATGTCTCTGGCAACTGCCTAGAGGTGGTCCCAACCTTGAGCTCGGCAAGTAGTTTGGCAGTAATCCATGGATTTGATAGTGCTTTGATTTTACGTTTTTACTGGGCGATAAGTCGATGCAGAGTTGAAAGATTTAACTAAGTATTCTAGTGCGGTATTAATATCAGTTGATTCAAGGATTGGCATCCAGTCCTGTTGTAGGAGATGGGTTTTCAACTTGATAAGATTCCCATAAGGCAATACTCTGCTTGTTATAACTTTGGGGTGGCTTGAGAAATTTATTAGACCAGGTACAGGACACTGGGAGTGGTCACTGAGGGAGTCAGGGAGGACTTTAATGTTTTTATCCGGTCAGGGTGATTTGTGAGAACCCAGTCAATAAGGGTGCTTGTACCAGTTTTGTAATTTTTCTGGGTGGAGGTTACCATCTGAGTCAGGTTTGCTGCTAGGATGTCATCTTTGTAAGAGCCAGTGTCAGAGGCGAGCCAGTTTATGTTGAAATCCCGAGGAGGAGGAGCTCATTTTCAGAGGGCTGCAGACTAACAAAATCAAGTACAGACTTAATACTGGCATGGTGGTCTTTTGGAGGGATATAGACTAGCGCCACTGTGAGAACTTTGTTTTGTGCACCAAGAAGCAGTTTGATAGGGAGGAGTTGCATCTGCGTATTTTGGGGGTGAAGCTGCAGCGTTGACAGGAGAGGTTGTCCTTTATGTAGATAGCACAGCCCCACCTTTCTTGCTTGCCTGGTCGAGTCTGAAAAGATTGTAGCCTCTGCCAGACCGCATGATCCGGTGCTGGGAGATAGCCAGGTTTCCACAATGGCTAGTATATCAGGTTTTTTGTCCAGCGAGAGTTTGAAGAGATGCCAATTTGGGAAGGAGGCTGCAGATATTTGGAGTGATAATGAGAGACACTACCAACTTTCCCTGTTTTTGTCGGCTTCAGTGCAACAGGACCAGGGTTTGGGTGTATCCACCAGATATTAAAAGTAGGAGGAGCAGGAGTTTCAGCTGATGCCATTCGTAGTTCATAATAGGTTGGAGTGAGTTTCTGCTTGTACTTTTTAAGATGCTTGGATTGTCTTCTGAGTCCCAGTAGAGGGTGATCATTAGTGAGTTATAATGATGTGGCAGTTTCCAATAAGGAAATATGGCTCTTTGCACCCAGGTATTAATTGGGTGATGTTTGTTTAAGACTTCAGAGTAAAAAGCCATGGTACAATGTTTCGGGTAGTAGTATAGAAAGGTGAGAGTAGGTGGAGGGGTGGGTAGGGAGGGGGAGTTGGCATAAAGGGAAAAGGAGGGTGAGGTGAGCAGGAACAGGTGGTGGGGACTAAGCCAAAGCATTTTTTAGCGAGTCGGGAGAGAGCAGTAGTGTGGGCTAGGCAGTCGGGTGGCGGACTGGGGAGGTGGTGGGGTACTGCGGATTTTGTGGGCTAAGGTGGATAGCTAGCACTATGGTGAAGTACAGAGAAAATGAAAAAAAAGACTGGGAGGGTTTGGTGCCAGAGGGTTTAAAAGAAGTACTATAGTACTGTTGAGATCCAGGATCACATAATATGTTAAAGTTCCTGAAAGGTGATAAACTGTGGCCTGGGCATATGCAATGTGAAAATCCTTTTGTCTATATGTTTCCTTTGTTCTTCAAAGTCCTCAGAGATAAGTACAATACCTTGGGAGTAGGTCAGACAGTAGGCATATGCATGTGGAAATCCTTTTGTCTGTATGTTTCTTTGATCTTCAAAGTCCTCAGAGACAAGTACAATACCTTGGGAAAAGGTCAGACAAAATGTTGATTCAGTCACAAAATGTGTTAAAATTCCTTTGTTCTTTAAAATCCACAAGTGCAGTTGCTTTAAGAGTGGTCAAACGAGAATGTTGAAAATGTTGATTCGGTTGCAAGACCCAGCATCACCATGTTTGTAAGACTAGTTGTAAGGCATATGCTTCCTTGGGGAGGCTTCAAGAAAGTTGATTTAAAATTAAAAAGCTGATACCTGATGATGGCGATTTGCAGAAATTCAGTCCAGGAGACTTTCACCAATGTTGTGTGCAAGAATGGCACAGGTATTCCCAGCAGAAAAACATGTAAATGAACAAAAACTAACCTACAGACACAGACAAGCACAAACAGCCACCCACACAGCCCCAGGAGGAGGAGCTACTAGTATGCTTCTCATTGGGATACTTTTTGCTGGTTGTTGCCACCTGTTTTAGAGAGCTCTACTTTTTTATTACTGACAATTGTAGGAAGGTAACTGAGCCGTGCTGGGCTTCACAAAAATACCTAGCAATCCAGTATGTCATGTTTGCACTATGGATTGTGGTCTTATATTCCTTAATGCCTTTATGGAAGTCTTGTTTAGTTTGCCCCACATATCCGTTGCCACATGGGCATGTCAGGAGGTAGATAACTCCTTCTGTTGCACAGTTTATGAAAGACTTGATGAAGATTTCTTTCCCTGCTCAAGGATGTCTGAATGATTTTGTGTTTCTTGTGTTATTTCATAGGAAACAATTACAGCAATGATAGTTGCCCTTTGGAGGTTTAGGTAGCCAGGACATAGATGTAGTAGGAATTTGGTGCATGCTGTGTCAGTGGCTCAGTAGGCAGCACACTCGCCTCTGAAGCCAGGAGATCAGAGGGCTGTGGGTTCAGTTCCCACATCTGGTACTTGGGTTAATATCCCAATACTGACACTGTAGTGCAGCATGAGAGGGGTGCTGCACTTCTGAGGTGCTGTCTTTCAGATGAGATGTTAAACCAAGGTCCCATCTGCCTGGATGGGTGGTAGTTCAGGTGGATGTTAAAGATCCCATGGCACTTATCAAAAAGAGTAAGTGAATGTCCCCGGTGTCCTGGCCAAATTTCTCTCATTCACTAAAAATACCACCAAGAGCTTAATCTGGTTCAGTTTCAGCTGCTTACCATCTGTACCCCCGGTCGCCCCTGAAAAAGGGACTTCTAGGCCCAGTGGGCTTACTGGGTCAACAAAATTCAACAAACAAACTATTTGATATTTTACAGATTTTCCTTTCCTGTAACTGATTCTTGGTAGAGGCTGGCATTGTTATGTAGGTTCTCCTTGTAGGACCAACCAATGTTTTTTTTTCACAGTTGCTTCAATGCTAGGTGAATTAGTGTTAAACTCTGTGACAAATGTTAGTTTCTGTTCCTGTGCAGGTTTTACTTTCTTCACAGGCAGTGTCTCTAACAGCATTAGATGCTGCATGTAACACTTTTTTTACAACATGTAGGCTATAGCTCCTGATAAGGAATCTTTTACCAGTGTTTACTGCTTCCTGTTTATATGCTGTATCTGCACTGCAGTTATGGTGAGCCTGCAACATATGTCCCTTCAGGTTGTTTTTCTTCAACCTATGAGGATGACAGCTAGTGCAATGTAACAGTGTGGTAAGATCCATGGGTTTCTGATAGAGTCCAGTTTCCAGTTTGTTGCCTACTTTGGTGATTCATAGAACCAAATAATAATAAGGCATGGTTAATATACATACATTTTCTGCCCCAAAAGATGGTTTAATCCCTGAAGTGAGAATTTTTTGTAGTCTTACTTTAGCACTCAATTACAGTAAATGTGGAACACCTGGTTATTCATTCTGTTTGGATAAGTAGATACTGTGGTAGATATACAGAACATAACTGACAGAAATAAAAATCTGTGTAAATTACACCATAATAGTAAGGTGGTGGGTGGATCAATTTTCATAATGTGGCAAGTGGGTTTCCTTAAGGTAGAATGACTATAAGAGTAGTATACTGTGCTAAGCTTTATTAAATCACACTAGACTAAGTGATAATGGTATGCAAAAGCAATATACAGAGTATATCAAATTGAATTTGACCGAATTTCAAATATTTGTAACACAACGTGGTGACTGACTTATGTTTGTAATTTCTAGTGGTGGCTAAACATTGGTTTAAAAACAAACCAATGTACACTTGATGCTTTAGCATAGCTGTCTGTATGTTTTTGTCTTTTAAAAGAAACCGCTCTTCCTGATGAAGTGATGTTGCCATGAAATGTTACTCACAGTGGAAGATAAAATAATGAAAATATTTTATCATATAGGAGTTGAACCTTCTTTGCTTACTCATAAAGATGTAGGACTTGAAATCAAGACTGGAAGGCGCCAGATACTGGGGCAAAATGCTTTTAGACAGTCTAGGATTATGTGGCTAACTGTGCCAAATACAATACTCTTCACAGATCAAGAAAAGTGAGAAGAGAAAAAGAGTCAATGACCAAAGTAACAAAAAGATCACAGGCATAAAGAGTTTCAGTGCTATTGGAGGAGAATAATCAGACAGAGAGAGATTAAAGAGACTGCATGTTTGTTGAAGGTTACAAGATTAGGAAGGTCTTAAAGGCAACTTTTTCTGTAACATTACTGATCAAAGGGATGTTAGAGATAGGTTGATAGTCAGAGATAAGGAAGTCAAGGTTTTTTTTATGAGGCAGGCTGCTGTCTTGAGAGCATCATGGATAATGTCAGAATAGACGGTGTATTTGATGAGAGCAGTGATCTAGGAAGATATGGTAAGGGAACAAGAAATGATGAGGAGTAGGAACTGGGCCAAGAAAGTACTTGGGTGAAAAGAATAACTTTAGAGAAGATGGAGGTAAATTTGGGGTGGGGAGATGTAATGCATACTTCATTAATAGTTGTTTTACTTCTCATGTATTGTTTTTCTACTTTCATAAGTGTTGCATCCTAATGAACTTACTTAAGCACAATATTATTTGGTATCTTCTGATGCATCTGTATAAATGAGAAGCTGCAGAACTTATGCAGCAGAAAACTGATTAGTTGTGGAGGTGCTAGTAATTGTATGATTGATGATGTTTACATTGTGGGTTGATGAACTGCATTTTGATTCAGATTGACTCCATTGGTTTGCCAGATTTGTACCAATAAAAACCATCGGTCAAAAGCTCACCTCTGCCAGATATAAAATGGCAGCAAGCAAGACATTCAGATGAATATCTTCCCAGACAAGATACGAGAGAAGCATGAAACCTATATTTCTGAAGTTATGCAAACCCAGTATAAATCATATTCATGGTGCAGACACCTACCCTAATTTCTCTCCAAACACAATGACAAGAGGTAAGGCAATTTGAAGTTAGAATAACGATTTACAAATAAAATAAAACCTTCAATGTGTTTTGATAAAAACACACTTTAGGGCTTGAGACATGTAGCCATTGTGAATCAGATTGATGCTCAGAAACTAGTCAACCCAACTATAGCCATCAAATAGTTCACACTGATGCTATTATTTACATGTGCTCACTTGCCAATGCGTGTGGTGAGATGTTTTTCTAAATGTTGTCTGTAACTTTCAAATTAATACATAGTCAAATCTCATTGGAAGGAGTAAAAAAAGTTAGAAAGAGTTCTTGAAAAGCTTAACTCGCATGCATGATGCAAACTGCAGCAGAATTTGCTACAGTTATATCGTGCATGGGTTGAGGTATTTTGAAAGTGAGCTACAGTTATTTACTTATTTTCAGTATCCAAACCGTTACAGAATAGTTGGACTGCACCACTTAATTGCTGCCGGTGGTTTACTCATTTTAAACATTCATGATCCTGAAAAAAAATCTTGATTGTTAAGACTTTTTCTATTTATTTTTCAGTTCTAACAAAGTTACAGATTGTTATAATTTAAACATATGACCACCATCTCATCCTCAAATATTTGGTAATTAATTAGGCAAATCCTACATTTGTAACCACAAAAAGTATAAAATGGCAGAAATACATCTGACATGCATGTAGAATATTTTCTAACTAAAATCATAAACAGCTTTCTTCACTAGAAACTTTACAGTTGTAGCTTGAACACTCCAATATAGAAGGGGTTTTAATTCCAACCATTAGACTATCAGACAGATACCAGTCAGTAAACAAAAGCCAATCAAAGTACCAATGGTACTAAAGGTGCCAAATAAGGTCTGTAACTGTGAAATAATTGTGTATTAAAATACAATACAGTGTACCTGGATTCAAACCACTGATCTTTTGCTTGCTAAGCAAACACACATTCAGTGTACCACTGAGTTGCCTGTAAGGTCTTATGGTTTAGAGGTATGTCACAAGCTACAAAACAGGTGACTGAGGATCTAATTCCAGCAGGTGCTATATCTTCACAAATTGCTATTCTTAGCTAAATGTACTTCTCATATAATTTACTATACCAACTCCGTACCACCATGAATCGCCACTCCAGTGAGTTTCCATTTTACAAAAATTAATTGAAACAAATGTTTAAGTCCCTGCCAGGACTTGAATATTTGCTTACTAAGCAAACATACATTCAGTGTGCCATTGAGCTGCAGGTAAACAAAATGCAGTTCCTATGGCACAGATGTTATGCCACAACCTGCAAAACAGGCAACTGGTGATCTAATTCCAGCAGGTAATTTTCCTTCACAAATTGTTCTTAGTTAAATGTACTTCTCATATAATTTATTATTCCAATTCCACACCACCACGAATCACCGCTCTAGTGAGCTTCCTTGTAAGAACATTGAAAACAATATTTAAGTCCATGCCAATATATTTATTTTTTTATTTTTATTTATTTAGTTTTTGTTGACCGGGTAAGTGCACCAGACAAATCCTGCCTATTTTCAGGCATGACCTGGGGGAAGGGGATTCAGATGAATGACAACTGACCTTGAACCAGATTAAGCTGTTGGTAGTATTTTGAGTGAATGAGGAAAATTTGGTCAGGACACCGGGGAAATTCCCCTACTCTTTGTCTGTAGGGGGAGCTGCTGTGATGGAGGAAGGTGTGTCAGAAAGTCATTCTGCTGGTGTACCTGTGGGTGAGCAGGTCTCCCAGCCCACAGGTCCAGCTCAGGAGACCATGTCTGTAGATGCTGCTATGATGGAAATTGATACTGCTTTACAAATGAAGGAGCCTGACCAGAAGGAAATAGTGGAAGTAGCCCATGGGCTTTTCTCCTCAGATGAAATGTGGCTGGAACATTTATTACAACAAAATAAATCATTGCGATTTGGTAACAAACAGGATAACGATTTGTGGAATATGGATAAAAAAGTTACGGTTTCCCCATTGTCTCAGGAGGAATTGTTAAGTCCGAGTGAACTGCAAGCAGCAGCAACAGTTTTGTGTGAAGAATTGAGGCACACCACGGTAGCTACAGCTGAGGTTCAGAATTAACGATCTCAGGCTAATGATGTGTCAATTTCACCTGCATACCTGTGGTCTGACTCATCCACTGCTACAGGGAGTCTGACAGTAGATCCGAGGCCTGTGACAGCAACAATGACTATAGCTCGAAACACGGATGTCATGCAAACTGTGAGTTCAAACCTTATTTCTGTAAATCATTCCCCTCATAAGGTCACTAATCCCCTCGGTTTAAGAAAGGGGGGAGAGAGAGTAACTTTGCAGCAGCTTTACATTGTGGGAAATCCCCGACTTCGCTGGAGCCTTCTCTGCTTCCAGCGGGGTGGATGCAGGGAGAGGCCGGCATCTGGGTCCCTGATCCCAACCACAGCCCAATTCCAGGAATGCCTCCTCCTCCTCCTGTGGTTCAGAATCCTGAAGGAGTAATTTTAAATGTTGAACCAGAGCCCAAGGTTTGTTGTTCTACTCCTGGAGTGGCAGACACATTACCTGACTGTTCTATTCGGGAACTAGATTCCTCTGTCTTGGAGTCTGAAAGTACTACAATACATTTATCTAACTGGGGAGATTCGGAGATAAATGAAGTTGAGCAACCAGTGACTGGAGCTAATTTTCAGGAACGCATAAAAACGGCTTGGGAGTCCTTTAGGAAAAAGGATCCTTTTTCAGGCTCCCCCCCTTGCAAAGATGTAACGCTGCCATTTGGAATATTTGAGTGGACTAGAGTTGGCTCCTGACAGACTTTATGTGGGGCATACTCTTTTGAAAGGGTCTTTTGTTTTTTTCTCGACTGAAATTTATGCCCTGATTCATGTGTCAGGGCCAGTCATTTATGAAGTTAGTTTTACTTCCCCTCAAGGTCTCGATCGTTTCTGTCCCAAATATGACGCTTTGAAATACTCTGAGTTATGGTTGCCTTTCAAGGCTATTCCTTTAACAAAGCCCTCCATTAGGCAGGTTACAGTGTTATTTCATAATGAATCTATATCTATGCATGGTGTTGTTTATTGTTTGGAGAAGAAATGTGATGTATCGGATAGTCCTAAACCTATATTTGATGAGGAATGTATTTGGAATGGGGGTTGGATCTTGCGGGTTCGGCTCAGAAATAATAGTTTAGGGCCTGTACATCTCCCTAATAGCTTATTTTTTGGTAGTGAAAGGGGACATTGCTTCTATCCAGGACAGCCTTGGGCCTGCTTTAAGTGTGGTTCATTCACTCACTTGGGCTCTGCCTGTGATAGGATCAAATGTAATCTTTGTTTGTCTTTTGGTCACCATAGTTCCGAGTGTACCGAAGAACTTCAGTGTAATTTGTGTGAGGATACAGGGCATGCTTTTAGAACTTGTCCCTGGGCTACACACAATCATACTGATCATGTTAACCAAGATCTTATACTACAGGAAGCCCCAAAAAAAGAAATGATAAAAAGAAAGTGCTTTTCTGCTAGGCCATCCCCAGACCATCCCTCTATCCCTCCTCCGGCTCCCTCTCCTCCTTCGAGAGAGGTGGGAGATCGGATTGAGGTAACTTCTGAACACTCCACGGCCCTCATTCAGCCAGTAGTTGATGTCCCTAGTATAAACACTCCACAAACTTTGGAGAGGGAAGTTTTAATTAGTGAAATGCCCCCCTCCCCCCCAGAATGGTCAAAAGTGTTGCTGAGAAGAGGATCATAAAGCAAACAAGACCCAAGTCTAAGGTGGCCAAGGCCTGTGCTCCAGGGAATGAAGGGATGGTGTTATCCAATAAATGTACTGTTCTGGCTACAACTACAGTAGATTCAGAAGAAGGTGGGGATTCAGAGGCTTCGTCCCTAGCTCCACACTCCTCCAAATCTGAGGGTGACTCATTAGACATAATGCCTGGGGAAGGGGGAAAAAGAAAAAATGCTAGAGCTAGATGAAGCTCTATGTTAAGGAAGCCACCTTGATATAAGTTTTGCCATGTCTTTTTCTCAGTTTTCTTCCTGGCCGAACATTGCAACCATCAATGTTAATAGTATTAGGAATACTAAAATAAGACTGATTACATTTACTGTATTAAAATGTCTCAGTTGTGATATATGTTTATTACAAGACACAAGGTTAAATACAAACTCTTTGGTCAGGTCTGCACAACAATTATGGTGTTGGGGCCCTTCATTTTTTTCCTTTGGGACAGGGATCTGTGAAGGAGTAGGTATACTGTTTAAAGGGGATGGATTCCGGGTGTCTAGATTGGTAGAAATAAGCCTGGGCAGGGCATTATTATTAGATTTTTTGTTTAAAGGGATAGGGTGGAGATTAATAAATATTTATGCCTCCTTACAAAAAAAGATAGGATCAGTTTATATCACAAAATTAGGCCTTATTTGATTACAACCAAACAACTTTTATGGTGTGGGGACTTTAATTGTGTAATAGATAGAAAAGATAGAGGGGTAGCAACAAAAAAGATGTATTGTGATTCCAATTGTTTAAAGGGAATCATTGAGCAGGGTAATTTACAAGACTCATTTAGAATTCTACATAAGAAGGGTGGTCACACTTACTATAGGGGAGCATTGTCCACTCAGATTGATTTTCTATTTACAAAAAAATCAGTCAGTATAATAACAGCAGCAGTTATCCCAATTGAAACCTCTGACCACGCCATTTTATCTATTAGCATAGGAGGCCTAAATGGGCCACAATATGGCTGTGGGTAATGGAAACTTAATACAGCAGTGTTACAAGAGAATCAGATCAGAGTACAGGTTGTCGAGTTCCTTAAGGCAAGAATGTCAGTGGCATGTCTGATGGGAAATATTAGTACTTGGTGGGAAATAACAAAAACAGGCTTAAAGTCTTTGTTTCAGTCATACTCAACTAAAATTAGACAGTGCCAATTTAAGGAATATTTAAAGCTTAGAATGCAATTAAGCAAGTTATATTCCATTATTAATACCCAGAATGTTAGTTTAACTTCCCAGGTCCTTAACCTTAAAACAGCAATGAGTCATTTACAATATTCTAGAGCTACTGCTTTGTTAAATGAGCACATAATTTGTTCCCCAAGGAAAACAGGATTTGGCGACGCCTTTAAAAGTTGTTCTCAAAGAGCATCTGATAAATTTATGGGAACTATTTTAGATACAAATGGTGTTCTAACATCAGATGGGCCAACAATTCTGAGGGCCGTGTCTCACTATTTATCCACCATGTATATCTCATTTCCTATTAATGAGAAAGTAATATTCGAATTTTTGAATAAAATTGCAGTTCCTAGTTTATCTTCTTTACATTTCAAAGAGCTCACTAAACCTATTACTAAGGCAGAAATTAGGACAGTTATTGCTCATCTTAAAAAATCTACAGCTCCGGGTATTGATGGACTCCCATCAGAATTCTATGGAGTTTTTAGTGATATACTAATAGAAATATTGGAGACCATCTTTAATAGGGCCCTGGATGAATTTGCTAATTTTCCCACCCCTAGTGGGTGGGTTAAAGAAGGATGTCAGGAAATATATTTATTCACTGAGAGGGTGGTGGATAGGTAAAACAATCTACTTAGCAATGTGATTAACTCTAGGACTATCATGTGATTCAAAACCCAATCAGATAGTTATAAATGGTAGTTAGAAACAAAAGGGACATAGGGTGGGCAAAACTATGTAAGGGTTGAGTAATGATATGTAGGAATAGGGCAGATTCAATGAACTGTAAGTCTTTTTTTCCGTCCTTTATCACTTACTGTATATATGTATGGAATGTGATGCACTGCTTGAACATTCACTTTCCAGCAGGTGGGCTCCAGTTTATTGCATATAATGGTGCAGTGTGTGCTGAAATATCCCTCAGAATTGTGAGTTTAAAAAACAGTGTGAACGCTGCCTCTTCATCCTATCCTGGTATGCCTTTGTTTATAAAAATCAGTAAAAGGACTCTGGCCAATCTCCCAGCCAACAGGAATGGTCACCTCAGGAACCCAGTTACAGTAGTGCATGTGCAATAATAATTTGCCTTTTTAACTGAAATATGTAAATATTGATCAGAACTGAGGGATATAGTAAGAAAGTATTAGCCCCTTGGGGATGAACTATTGACTTACAATAGTTACATTGCTTGAATCTGAAGGCTGAGGGCAATATGACTGATGAAAGTCAATAGTTCATCCAAGGGGTTAAAATCTTCCCACTATCAAACCTTGTTTATATGTGTGCACTGATAGACACACACACTCTCACACATGCATGCACGCATGCACGCACGCATGCACATGCACACACACACACACAGACACACACACACAGACACACACACACACACACACACACACACACACACACACACCGCCCCATGACACCTGTTGCTATGAACTATTGGTTAGGCATGGCAGCAGAATAAGTTATTTCTTGTCATTTGACCAGCTGCCATCCAACCCCCTTTCTACCCAACCACCTCCTTATTCTTCTCTCTTCCCTTCCTCAACCTTTTATGACCTCCTTCCTCCTACCCTCCCTCCCACCTACCCTTCCCATCCCCTTCCAAATTTTCCCCCTCTCCTGTTGTTCAATGCTCTCTCCTTCCCCCCTCTCTTCCCTCTCTTCCTGCCCCAACCCCTTGAACCCTTATCCCTACACGGATGTTTCCTTCTTCCACTCCCAAGTCACCCCTGACACTTATGCATGTAACTCTTTTCCTTTGCTACTTCTCTCCTCCCTCTTCCTTTCTTCTTCTTGTCTTCCTTTACTCCCAGAACTCCTTAGTACACTTACCCCTTCCCGCTTCTTTACTTGTTCCCCCTGCCCCTGGTTTAACTGGATGCTTATCCTTCCTCTACACCCTCCTTCCCCTCCGAATCAGCCATTCCTCCAATCCAGTGCCTATTGTATGTACGCCCCCTCCTCCTTGCTCTCCCTATCTCTGCTTATCCTGATAATTTCCCCTCCTCCTTACTCCCCTCCCCTTCCCTCTGCACCAGCCACTCCTTCAACCCTATGCCCGTAGGCTCACAAGTGTGTTCTAGCATCCACCCCTTTGGCTGTTGCTTAAGTCTTCATTGCTTGCACTGCTCTTCCCTTCCCACTCCATATCTAGTTAGTACACTACCATGCACTTTATTCCTGTACTGTATGATAATGATATACCTCCTGTTTCTTCTATGTATCATACTTTATTTTTATATTTTATTGCTGCCATGCAATTGTACCATATTTTGCGTAACCTGTAATAGTTTGTAATTTGTTTTTTTGCATAACCTGTACTACTTTGTACCTATGCTCTTATGTATTGCACCTACACTTGCTGTATTCATGTATGTGCTTGTTATATGTAACAAGGACCTCCTTGTGAATGAGCCTGCTCAATGGAGTTGATCCTGCAATAAACTTGAATTGAACTGAATTGAACCAGAAGGCATACTTGCAGTTCAAGATTGAAAAAAAGTGAATAGATTCTTCGCTATTAGTTAATCAAGGACGCTGTTATTGAGCAACCATTTACTCTCTCCTCCTGTTGGTAGGTGCTATTACAAATGTTTACAGTGGTAAAGGTAGACTCAGGTGTAAACAGGGGAGATCATGAAAAGCACTAAATGGGGAAACAAGACCCACAGATCCCTAATAAGAATCCTGCTAAAATTTAGATTTCTACGTTATTTGTTTTATAAGTTACAAGCCGTTTGGTAACTCTGATTTCACTGCTAGTTAGAAAAATGCTGGTTTCTGTGAAAAGCCACTGATGTAGCTAGGGTATGCAAAACTTGATCCTTACTGCCTGCAGCACATTTATGACCACTGGCTTAAACAGATGTTCCACCGCCAATCATACAATATGTGCCTTTGACTCCTGCTGAACTTTGTTCCCTGTGCCTCTACAGAAATGTTTAGCCTACACCCCTTCCAAAATATGTACCTTCCTCCTCCCCAGATTGTTGACTTGTGATCTTGCCACATTTTTAACCCCACACCCCTCCCATATTGGGCACCACACATCCCAACTAACACTTTTTACCCTACAGCCCTCCTAAAATTAGTGCCCTATAAGCTACTGGAAATTTCTGCCCCATATCCTTCCTTACTGAGCAATTTTACTGATTTTCTCTCTTGAGTGTCCAATCATTATTGTGTTAAACCATGCTATTGTTAATATACTTGGTTTCCACGTTGCTCCTACCTCTGTAATGTTGCCTGTGTTACCACTATCTGTTGTTCTGTATTACTTATTCTCTCTCTATTCCCCCCTCCCCCGGGTCACACCTGGAAATGAGCCCTGGCACAGTGTGTCTTTCCCACTTACCAATTTTTAAATAAAAATAAATAAAAAAATGTGACACCTTGCTTCTCTCCAAGGTCTAGATTCACAAACAATTGCAAAGCACAGAGGAAAAGTTTGCATTGCACTTTGTTGTTACCCAGCTGTCAAAAGTTGCTATTCACAGTCAGATAATGCATCCTCCACACTTTGCGCCTGCGCTATCCGACTGTGAATAGGGGCCAGGATGACTCAACGCTAACCCAATTACTGCTACTACTATCACCACCAGCGCTGCTCCCACAAGCAGTTAGGAGTATGGTCCCACAAGGAATAGCACCAGTGCACTCTTTGGAATTCACAAAAAGCAGCCATGTAAAGTCCTATGTGGCTATTTGCATGCTAATTATGGATCCATTTACATAGGTCACACTGATGTTTAGTGCACCCCCCCCACCGATCACTGGCCTAATAACTAAATTGTGCCATTTTACCTGGTGCTAGTGGTCCCCCCCCAACTGATCGCTGACCTGATAGTAAAATACTTCACTTTCCCTGGTGCCCCCACCAGTCACCAGCATGTTAGTAAAATACTTCGCTTTCCCTGGTGCTAGTGGTTTCCCCCTCACTGATCACCAGCCCAACATGTAACAGATATATTACCTGATGGCAAGTGGTCCCTCTCTCTGCCCAGCCCCTCACCTGATAGACAAATACATTATCCCTGATGTCAGGGGTTCCTCCCTAAGCCCAATTCCAGGCCAATAGACAAATGCATTTTCCCTGGTGTCCAGTGTTCCCTCCCTCACCCCGCCCAATCCCCATCCCCAGTTTGACATGCCGCGTCACCCACCAGGATTGCTGAACCACCACTGCCGACTGGGATGTCCCCATCATATCAGCCTTTGTAGTCAGGCACTGCAGAGCTGTCATGTATGTTGTCCCCCAAAACACAGCCCTGGCCCCATTCCCATATATTGATGTTGGCCCCCCATTTGTAGTTAATGGCCCCCTTCCCCAATTCCCTGTATAGGACACATAAACCACATCCCTGGTGGCCAGTGGCCACAACCCCAATCTGTTCATATATAGATTTGTACTTCCCCATGTCTAGTGGACCCCAACCCCAATCCTGCTCTGGCAAATGCTTACACTTAAGTTTCATTCCCTGGTGTCCAGTGGGTCCCCACTCTGGCAGGTAGTGCCCCATCATCCTGCTCCTCCCAATCCCTTCCCTGAGCCAGTGACCAGAACAGTGCTCTGCTCTCCACCATGCCCTGCCATTAACTGATCTATGAGCAAATACTGTATACAATACACGCTCATCTCTGAGCTGTCAATCAATAAGCATGTACAGTATACAGTACATGCTCACTGACAGTTCAGTGGGCAGCTGGCTGAGGTGGAGAGCGGAGGGCTGTGCTGGTCACTGGCTCAGGAAAGGGATGGGGGAGCAGGGTGGTAGGGCACTACCTGCTGGGATGGGGGGTCCACTGGACACCAGGGAATGGCACATAAGTGTGAGCATTTGCCAGAGTGGGCTTGGATGGGGGGTACATTGTCAATCAATCAAAATCTTTATTTAGCCAGGTGAACACCATTGAGCAAGCTCATTTTTGAGATGGACCTGGGCAAGACACAATACATAAAGAGGTATATCAACTTACAGAGTCATTACATAGAACAGGGCTTACACACAAGAGATTTATAACAGTACATGAGTATATTTATAAAAATAAGCCAGAAAGCTAAATACCATGTTCTACAGTAGATACAGATTAAACCTATACAACCATATAAACAGAGTTTTCATGGAGCAGGCTTGGATTCAAGTATTAAGTGTGTAGTGCAAGGAGGGGCACAGGTGAGGAAGGGGGAGGAACTCAGCAATGTGAGCATAAGTGCAGGGGTGCCTGAGGGGCTTTAGAGCACCAGAGGCAGGTGGCAATGGTTATAAAGCTAGGTGCAATACACCAGGATTGGGGTCAAGGGTGACATGCCAGGAAGTGTAATATAAATAGATGCCAGGATGACACAGAGAGGAAGACTCAAAAATTAGATTGGGTAGAACTATCAGGTAGGGTACAAGTAGTCTCAGACATACTGAAAAAGTGGAGGAGGAGTACCAGGAAAGGAATGCTTCTGGTAGGGCTAGAAACTGATTCAGGTGGGTGGGAGGCACTGGGAGGCTGTGATATCAGGGGAAGAAGTTACAGGATTCCTTGAATGAATGAGAATACAGTGCTTTGATGGCTGATAGACACCAGGGATGTCAAAATCTATATATAGGCATACTGGGGATGTGAGGCCTCTGGTCACCAAGGACATGGTTTACGTGTCCTATACAGGGGTTTAGGGAAGGGTCCACTAACCACCAATGAGGGGTGGGTGGGGGCAAACACTGATGTATGGTAAAGAGGCCATGACTGTGTATTGGGGGGATTCATAAGACAGCTCTGCACTGTCTAACTGCAATGGCTGATATGACAGGGACATCCCGGATGGCAGTGGCAGTCCAGCGATCACCTTGGGGTGGGTGGCTTGTCACACTGGAGACAGGGATCAAGCAGTGGGAGGGACCACTGGACAGCAGGGAAAATGCATTTATCAGGTGAGGGATTGGGCGGGGGGTGGACCACTGGACACCAGGGATAATGTATTTGTCTATAGGGTGAGGGACTGGGAGAGTGGAAGGACCAATTGCCATCAGGTAATAGTTCTATTACATGTTGGGCTGGCAATCATGAGGGGGGACCACTAGCACAAAGGAAAGTGAAGATTTTACTATTGAGCTGGTGATCGGTGGGGGGGGGTTGCAGTACCTATGCCAACCACTTGGGTTGAATGGATAAGGCAATGTCTCAGTCAGCGGTATTTGCTCAGCACAAGGGGACAGCACAAGAAGGGCAAATGCTATGTGACTCAAACACCACCAATACTCACGTCCCCTCCCCCTCATTTGCATTGTGACAGCCTCCACATTTTGGCCCGGTGCAAACCCAGTTTGAGCATGCAAACTGGGATATTGTGAATACCAATTCAGCGCAAAACGAGGTTTGCTCATGGAAAACCAGGTTTGCGCCAGGACAAAGTTTTGTGAATCCTGGCCCAGAACTCTAATTCTCCCATACTCCTACAAATGGAACACCCTCCCATCTGAATATTTCTGCCTGTATCTTTCTTGAATTTTACACACTGTATCCCATACCTCTCCCAGAATTGATGCCCCATGCCCCATTAAATATGCACCATGCAACTGTTTCAATGTCTGTGCCCACAGCCCTGATGAAGTTTGTGCCCCATCTCCTCTCAAGTTTGCCCACACACCTACCAAAAATAGCATCCATACCATTCCAAACATTTTATTCAGCACACCTCTTGAAAAGTGTGTCTCACATCTGTCATGAAATTTACACCCAAACCCCTCCCAAAATTTGACCCTTTACCCTTCCCAAAATTTGCACTTTGCAACCCTCCTGAAATTTGTGCCCCACACCCTTCCAATGATTTGTGCCCTGCTGCTGTCCCAAAATGTGCACCCTATTTCTCTCTTGAAATTTATACCCTTCCCAAACCTTGTTCCCTACACCTCTGCCTTTGACCTGTACCCTTCCCAAAATTTCTGCTCCACACCCTTCCCAAAATTTTCACTCAGCACATCTGAAATCTGTGCCACTACTCCCCTTCAAAAGTTTGCAAGCCATATTCCAAACCATTTATAGCCCACATCCCTGCTAACCATATCCCAAACCATTTATAGCCTACAACCCTCCCTAAATTTGCGCCCCAAACATCTCAAAATTTGCACCCCACATCTGAGATTTATGCTCTGCACCCCTCATACAATTTGCTCCCTTTCCAAAATAGTACAATATCATGCCCCAGATTTGTACCTTGCACCGTTACAAAAATTATGCCCAAACCCCTCCAAAAATGTGCATCCCTACTGAAATTTGCATCCTGCATCACCCAAATCATAACCTGATTCCTGCCCTAAATTTGCATCTGACATCTCTTTCAACATCTGTGCCTTGTAAATCACTAAGAATGAACATCCCTCTTAGAATTTTGGTCCCATCCCTCCCAAAATATTGGGAAGCGTATGATGTGCCAATTTCAGGAGTCGTGTTTTGTGTTAATTTTAGAAGGGGCGTGGGTCAAAAGGATTAGGAAGGTTACAGGGTGCAAAATCCAGTATGGTTATTGAAGTGCCAATTTCATAAAGGGTAAGGGGAGAAATTTTGGGGAAGGGTATTGGGCACAGATTGTAATCAATGTGGGGATCAGTATGGCAAATTCAGGAGAGTAAGAGTGTGCAGAAGTTGGGATAGACGAAGGTAGAAACAAATCTTAGGAGGGGCGTGGGGTATAATTTGGGAGAAGGGTTGTATGGCATAAAGATTTTTTTGGAAGTCCAATGGTCAAAGATTTTTACTTTTTAAGGACCCCTCATTTTATAATTCTTGTTAATTGTCATTGCAAACTGCTCTAGATTAGACACCTTTAAAGCATGCTTAAAAATTGTCTTACACTATAGAATATCTGTAAATGTTGCTGAACAGTGTGGTTTGTATTCTGCAATGTGTGGCTGTAAATCATCTATGTATTTTAATGTAAATTGTACTGTTTTGTCTCTGTACTTGTCACACGTGCAAATGGGCAAAATGCTCATCTACTTACATATATAAAAATAAAACAAAATAAACAAAAACAGAATAGAGTACAGGGTGAAAAATTCAGGAGATAAAAATATCACAAATTGTGGGAAGTTTGTGATGTGGAAGCTTTGAGATGTAGAATGGATGTGAGGCATGAAAATTGGAAGAGGTGCAGGGGGTATTATGTGGCAGAATTGGAAGGCACAGATTTTAGGAGAATTGGGTGAACACATTTTTTTAAGGGGTGCAGAGTGAAGAATTCTGGAGAAGCACAGGGCACAAAATTCAGGATGGGTAAAATGTGCACATTTTGTGATCTGATGCAGGAAGTCTGAGCTAGTGGTCATGCAGTGTTGCTGGCAATGAAGACTAGGCTATGAGTGCCCCAGCTGATATCACATGACATCATCAGCAGCTCTTCCCCAAGTCCTGCCTTTCTTTAACAGGCAGCAAAGTCAATTTTACAAAAAGGTTTCTAACTTTTAAAGGAAGTAACAGAGACATCTCAGTTGTGGTGTGACATTTATTGGTGATCTGCTGTTCTTAAAATTAAATCAATCAATCAATCAATCAATCAAATTCTTTATTTATCCAGGCGAACACCATTGAGCAAGCTCATTTACAAGGTGGGCCTGCATTACACAACTCAAGTAATGATGCATTTATATACAGACAAATAGACAGTAGATGCAAGAGTACAACAGTACAGGTAGGCCTGCAATAGACAGGATAAGTAAAAATACATTTGGGTTCGGGTAAAAGACAGTCAGTGAGGGTATACATAACAATAGGGTAGCAAGTCAGTAACAATTTACACCAGATACAACAACATACATGGTTTAGTATTCCTGTAAGGTAAAGGCATTATACTCCAGTGAAGAGATTAGCTGACGTGGATGCTACAAGCGAAGAGACATACATAGTCAGTTTAAAAAGACCCAGGCATATCAAGGGGGAGACATGTGTTGGGAGAAGGGGAGCCAGTGGGGGGTCTGGAACTGGGATGATACTAGGAGCGAAGGAATGAGATGCTGTGGGTATACAAGGAATAGGTGGGTGAGGGAGAGTGAGATTTAGGGTAGATAAGTAGGTGGCTCAGGGACAAGTTATGCACTGATACAAGAAGGAAGGAGGAGGATGGGAACAGCAGGGAGGATGTGGAAGGGGGTGTAAGTAAGCTAGGATCATTGGAAGCAGTTGCAGGCTTCTGTAATGTATTTTGAGTATAAGGTCTTAAACACAGTGGGACTAACAGGAATCCTCAGTTTCAGTGATTTCTGTAGCACATTCCAGAGCTAGGATCGTTAGAAGCAGTTGCAGGCTTTTGTAATGTATTTTGAGTATAAGGACTTAAACACAGTAATACTAACAGGAGTCCTCAGTTTCAGTGATTTCTGTAGCACATTCCAGAGTGACAGTAGAACAAATCCTATGGCAGCTCTCCCAAAATGCGTTAGGGCTTTGGGCACTTTCAGAGAAATCAGTGAACAGCTTCTTAAGGCATAGGTTCCAGGCATATTGAGAGTCAGGCAATCAACAATGTACTGCGCAAGTTTGTCCAGAGAGCTGCATTTTTATTTCGTCTGTAGTGTAGGGAGGTCCTACCTATGGCCGCATATAAAGAGCAGTGATGGGTGGAGAAGGAGAGACCAGTGATGAAGTGCAGGGCTCTGTGGTAAAGTATGTCCAATTTACCGAGGTATGAAGTAGCACATTGGCTGTATATAAAGTCAGCGTAATCAATTAGGGAAAGGAACATAGACTGAACTAGCTGTGTCTTGGCCTCTGTAGTTAGTAGGCGGTTTAACCTGAAGAAGAGACCTAGTCTCTGCCTCAGTTGTTTTTAACAAATACTCCAGGTGGTCTGCAAAGGAGAGTTTGAAGTCTAGCCAGACCCCCAGGTATTTGAATTTCAGCACAAATTCCAGGGTTTCTCCTAGGAAGGTGCTGATGGGGGTGGGGGTAGAGCAGGGTAGGCTGCATGGTTAATAGGTGAAAATAGCACTGCCTTTGTCTTTTTGGTTTTAAGTAGCAATTTTTTACTAAGGAGCTGGTACTGAAGTATGTTGAAGTCAGCTTGCAGGTCACTACAGGCAGTTTCAGGAGTTGTACGGCTTAGGTAGATTACTGTATCATCTGCGAACAGATGAATTTTCACCTCATTGATACCTGAGTCTATATTGTTGATGTAGATGGCAAATAGGAGTGGCCCCAGAATGGATCCCTGTGGGACACCTCTTTTTAACAGATTTGAGGAGGAGAGTTCACCTTCAGCCTTGACCTGTTGGTGCCTATCAGAAAGGTAGTTGTGGAACCAACGCAAGGAGGTAGAGTCTAGGCCAATAGCTTTTAATGAAGAAAGAAGGAGGCTGTGGTCGACAGTGTCAAAGGCCTTACTTAGGTTTAGAAAAACGGCGCAGACAAATTTTTTGTTCTCTGGCTCGCGCTGCCAGTCATTTGTCACCTTGACCAGGGCCGTGATTGTACTATGTTCAGTTCTGAAACCAGATTGCATTGGGTTTAACAGGTTAGTATCATTTATGAAATATTTCAGCAGGGCATTCATGATTTTTTCCAGAAGTTTTGATAGTACTGGGAGAAGGGAGATGGGCCTGTAGTTGTTTAGATCACAAGGGGCTCCAGATTTAAACAACGGAATAACATGTGCAGTCTTCCACAGTTTGGGGAGGGTCCCTTGAGAAAGGAACACGTTAAATAGATGCATAATAGGTACGGCCAAGACATTATAGGCAATCTTTAGGTAGTATGGATCAAAGGTGTCGGCGCCAGCACTTTTTCTGGTGTCCAACTGGAGGAGGAGATCTTCGACCTCTTTTAGTGAGGCAGGAGAGAATGAAAAGACTGCATCTGAGGGACTAGATTCTGAAGGTTGCATGGTAAGCTGGGAGCATAGATTGCATGCAGGTGAGTTATCAAAAGCTAGCCCTGCAGCAGCAAAGTGATTGTTGAAGGCTTGTAGTATCTCTTTATTGTTGTTGATAGTTACATTGTCAGAAATAATTTTTGAGGGGAGAGTGTTTCCTGTGGTATTACCAGAAAGTTCTTTTATTGTGGACCAGAACTTGGTTGGGCAGTTGGAGGCAGTGTCGAGTTCAGAGCGATAGAAGTTGGACTTGGTTTCCCGAATTAGCTTTGTGCAGTGGTTTCTGGCTGTTCTTAAGAGACGCCAGTCTTCAGCTTTGTGGGATTTGAGTGCTAGCTTCCAGAGCTTGTCTCTTTTTAATAGTGCTGCCTTGATGTCTGCTGTAAACCAACGGCACTTTCTAGCCTTTATGTGTGTTTTGACTAAGGGTGCGTGGGTGTTAAGAGCACTGGATACAATTTCGTGGAAGATTGCATATGCTGTTTGTACTGATTTGGCTAAATAAAAGGTCTGCCAAAGCAGGGAGGCTTTCAGGTCATTGATATATGCAAGCGGGTCAAAATTCCATTTTGATCTTTTGGTAGAGAACTTTGCTGAGGCTGTTGGTTTAGGGACTGCTCTTATGCCAGCAATAAAGCAATGGTCACTAACATCGGCAGAAAAGATCCCAGCATGGGAGAAGAAATGTGGTTTGCTTACTAGAAGTACATCTACTAGTGTACTTTTCTTAGGGTTTTTCTTATTGATACGAGTAGGTTCATTAATAAGTAGAGTGAGCCCATGAGAGTCACAGAAGGATTTAAGTGGAAGAGATGTGCTTGACAGCCAGTCGTAGTTAATGCCCCCTAGTATAATTGTTTCCATTGTGTCGGTACTCATAGTAGATGATAGGTGGGACAGGAGCTGTGACCCCAAGGACAGGGGGCTATAACATCCAATGACACGGAGGGCCATTGATGTAACTATTTCGATTTTTAAGGACAGGCATTCAAAGGCATTGGCAATTGATGTAGTGTCGAGGGCAGTGACCATAAACTTGTTCTTAACATAGATGGCTACACCACCACCTCTGGTTAGTCTATAGGCTCTGAATAACACATAGTTGGGGATATTGACCTCTTTGTCTGGCATGGATGGACGAAGCCAGGATTCAGATATGTCAAGTACATCCGGCCCCGTGTGGCTAGCCCAAGCCTGTATTGAGGTGAGTTTCTGTAAGAGGCTATACACATTAACATGCATAAAGCTGATACCTTCATACTTTATATTTAAATGTATTGATATTTTAAAGGTTGGTGATATCTTCTGTTTTTCAGTGGAAAGCCAGAACCCACCAGTATAGTAATCCAGTGTCCATTTTTGTGATGTATTTGGTGGGGTGAATAACTGCTATTATAATATAAAATTTAGATAGCCCCCCCTACAAGTAGAGCAGACAGCTGGGTTTATTTGAGTTACAACCTCACAGATATAGTAAATAGTTGCTTTTGCAGGGGGAAGGGCAAGCCCTTAAGTTCAATAGGCCCATTAAACTTTGTTGATTCATTTAGTTGGGGGTAAAGATAATTCCACAAATACTGTAGCCCTTTGGGCTTGATTTACTTCTGGGCTTAAGTCATCCTCTGAAGTACAACAATTAGTTGTGCTTATGTGTTGGCCATGGAATAAAGTCAGGTCCATAATTAAGGAATCCCAGTTTTGTAAGGGGCAAAGTCTGTCCTAGCAGTATTGTAGTCACATGGCTTTATTTTGCTTTTGGTATGGGCAAAGCCAGCATCATAAGCACAGCAGTTAGTCTGGCTTATATTTAAGGGCAATCTAACCCCAAAATTACTTGGTCAGCTCGGCTTAATTTAAAATTCCCTTAAAATAAATGTGAGGATATGGAGTGGAACAAGGATCAGGACTGGGTATGAGATGAGCGAGCTGCATTTAGCAGTGTCAGTGGCTCAGTAGGTAGCACACTCACCTCTGAAGCTGAGAGATCAGAGGGCTGTGGGTTCAGTTCCCACATCTGGCACTTGGGTTAATATCCCAGTACTGACACTGTAGTGCAGCATGAGAGGGGTGCTGCACTACTGAGGTGCGATCTTTCGGATGAGATGTTAAACCGAGGTCCCACCTGCCTGGATTGGTGGTAGTTCAGGTGGATGTTAAAGATCCCATGGCACTTATTGAAATGAGTTGGGGAATTTTCCAGGTGTCCTGGCCAAAATTCCCTCATTCACTAAAAATGCCACCAACAGGTTAATCTGGTTCAAGGTCAGTTGGCATTCATCTGTAACCCCCTCTCCCGGGTTGTGCCTGAAAATAGGCAGGATTTGTCTAGTGCACTTACCCGATCAACAAAAACTAAATAGTAAATAAATAAATTGTCAATATTGTCCTTCCACTTTTGAACACCTCAAATCCTGGTAGTGGGAAGTAGGGTGACTGAAGCTCCTAGACTAGTGCCAGACTTCCAGGGTTGGTGAAGAAGGACAGGTCTCATAAAAGAGAAGGAACCCAAGATTTCCAACTCTAGCCTAAGGCCCATAAGGAGGATTTACTAGTGGGTGTAGACAAAAATAATTCTGTTCTAGGATGACTAGTACCACCACTGATGGTAGTTTTGTTGCTCCAATGGTACTAGTATCAGGACTGGGGTACAGAAGTGAGAAAAGCTGCAGTTAGTGTTTCTCCACATTTGTGCAGCTTGAAACTCCAACAGCAGGTATCAGGGTGGTCGAAGCTCATTAACTAACTCAAGGCTGCTATTTCTGGAGAAGATAGAAAAAGAGCTTAGAAAAAAGCAGGAAATCTGAAGTGCAATGGCTTCTGAACCAGACCAAGTACTGTAGGTGATGTAATACAGTATGTTTTATTGAATCAACTTATAAGTTACCAAACATAAGATTTTATGCCCCCACAAGTTCCTAATTTAGGTAATCAGCATTACCCGAAGAAGTAAAAGTTATTGTATTTCAATGTTGCATGTTGGTCCACTGAAAAGTAGCATGCCATCAAAACCTGAAATAACGATATAAATCACATGAGAATGGAAAGACATGAGCATTTCTCTGTTTTTAAGTACAGTACAAGATTTAGTGAGGCATAATTCATTAGCAGCACAACAATTAACACTATATACTGTACAAGTACTTTCCTTACAGAGCCGCTGAAGCCAATCAAAAAGAAGATTTCTGTAAGCACACAAGAGTAGGGCTGCAGGAAGGAAGCAGTAAAATTACCACTGAATTGTGAATTATTTTTCTGTGTGCATCCATCTATCCCTGCCTGCTCAAAGATATCCCCATAGAGCTTATGTATAAGGACTTCTACAGTATATCAAATTCCTCATAGCCCACTAAGCTAAAGCAGCAGATGAAAACTATGGAAAATACCACACATATACATTCTGTGATGCACAGCATTATCTATTTTGGGCTTAACATGACCCAAATAAATGAAACTGTGAGACAGGTTCCTTCCTCCTGCATGGGCTTACATAAAAGGAGACCCATATAGCTAGGCCAGTGATCGGTGGGGTCCCACAGAGCTTGGTGCTCAGTCCAATGTTAACATCTTGATTTGTGACATAGTGGATGGGGTCAAGGGCAAAATCTGTCTGTTTGCGGACAACACATAGCTCTGTGGGAGGGTGGACATGGGGGAGGGGAGACAGGGACTCGGGGAAGACCAGGCTAGGTTAGAAAAGTGATGTGGAATATGGCAACTGGGGTTCAATGCAAAAAAGTGCAAAGTTGCACACTTGGGGGTGAAAAACTTAGAGACCATATACTGGTTGGAGGTATGCATGTTACCATGTCAGAGGAAGAAAAGGACCTGGGGTAATCATCACAGCACTCAGCACACTGCAGAAGAGCAACAGCAAAAGTAAATCAGATGCTAGGCTGTATAGCCAGGGGGATTACCAACAGGAATGTGGAGAACATACTGCCACTATACAGGTTATTGGTAAAGCTACACTTTGAGTAATGTCTGCAGTGTTGATGCCCTTATCTTAAGAAGGATGTTAAGTTGCTAGATACAGTCCAGTGAAGGGTGACTATGATGATCCAAGGCTAACAGGGCAACATCTACAAAGAGAGGCTCAAGGGGCTCAACATGTACTCCTTTGAGGACAGAAGGGAGGGGGGGGATATGATCAAGACCTTCAAATTCCTTAAAGGTATTAACAGGGTGAATACAGAGGGCCTCTTCAGTTTTAGTTGGACCAAGTCTACTAGGGGGCATACACTAAAGCTGGTAGTAGGAAGATTCAAGAGGCAGATGGGGAGACACGTTTTCACCAAGAGGGTAGTGGCCATGTGGAATGAGTTGCTAGAGGAGGTGGTCTCCCTGAAAATGGTGGAAAGTTTCAAGAGAAGATGAGGCAGAATAAAGGGAAAAGTTGCTGGTGGAGGAGAGGGCCTCTGCCCACCATTTTGGTTACCCAGTCAAAGAAGTTGATCAGATCCATCTGACAAGACCTCCCTCCTATAAAACCATGCTGCCTTGCTTCCTAGAGTCCGTATTCCTCTAGATGCTCTATCAATCCTTCTTCCAGTATGGTTTCCTTAAGCTTGCACACACTAAAAGTGAGACTGACCACTCTGTTGCTCCCCAGGTCATCTCTGAAACCACTCTTGTGGAGGGGCACCACATGTGCCATTCTATAGTCCTGCTGCACCATGCCTGACTCCAGTGAACAGCTGAACAGGTCTGCCAGTGGCTCTGCAAGCTCTCCTGCCAGTTCCTTCAGCACCCTAGGGGGTACTCCATCCGCGCTGGGTGACTTGTCTGTCCTCAAAGCTAGCTGTCTTTTTAAGAAGTGTTACCTACAAAAATATGAGCGTACCAAATTAGCCAGCAGAATTGGGCCTTCTGGTCTATCAAATCTTCTCATTTTGTGGGGTCTTCAGCTCAGTTCAGGCTGATGACCCGGCTTCCCCCTTCCTGACTATTTCATTCCTTTCCTCCCCAACCCATGATCTTTATCCTCCCCCATGTCTGTCTTAGCCCCTCTTGAAGCTCCCCACCACCCTCACAGAGATCACCTCTTATGGCAGTGCATTCCACTTGGTGACCACCCTTTCTGTAAAAAAGTGTCTCCTACTCTCCCTCCTCAACACCCCCACCCTAGCTTAAGGCAGTTCCCTCTTGTGGTTTTGTTGCAGCTTTCCCTGAATAGCCCCTCCTTGCTTACCCTATTGAACCCCTTCAAGTACCTGAAGGTCTCAATCATGTCTCCCCTTTCCCTTCTGTCCTCCAGTGAATACATGTTTAGGGCCTCCAGCCTCTTCTCTTATGATCTAGCTTGCTGCCCTGCAATCATCTTTGTAGCCATCCTCTCAACCGTCTCCATCAGGATGATTTTTTTTAAGGTAAGTGCTACAGAACTGCACTGCATACTCCAGATGTGTCCTCAATAATGACCTGTACAAGGGCAGAATTAATTCCGGTCACCTACTGCTGATCCCCCTCACTATGCAGCCCAACATCCTGTTTGCTCATGCCACTGCCTTCTTGCACTGCACAGAGTGCTTTATGCCACTGGATATCATCACTCCCAGGTCTTTTTCCTCTACTGTGGAAGCTACCCAGACCATCACAGGTAGTAATCTGTCCTGGTGTTTTTGGCTCCTATATGCATGACCTTGCACTTCCTGGCATTGAAGCCTTGTTGCCAGATCCTGACCACTATTCAAGTGTTTGTAGGTCTTCCGTAAGGTCCTGTATCCCCTCTGTTAAGTCTACCCTGCCACAAAGCCTGGTATAGTTTGTGAACAGACTTATTTTGCTCTTGATGCCATCCCCAATATCATTAATGAAAATGTTGAACATCACAGGCCCTAGTACTGAGCCCTGTGGGACATCACTGGTGACCACCCTGGCACTAGACAGCTCCCCTCCAAGTATAACCTTTTGGGACCTGTTCCCCAATCAATTTTCCACCCATCTAACCAACTTCTCTCCTACTCCAAGGTCTACCAATTTTCTGATCAGCCTCTTGTGTGGTACAGAGTCAAAGGCCTTGTTGAAAATCCAGGTAGTGGATGTCCACTGTTTGGCCTCCTCCCACCATTTTGGTTACCCAGTCAAAGAAGTTGATTAGATTCATTTGATAAGACCTTCCTCTCATAAAATCATGCTGCCTTGCTTCCAGGAGGCCATATTCCTGTAGAAGCTCTATCAGTCTTTCTTTCAGTACCATTTCCTTAAGCTTGCACACAATAGAAGTGAGACTTGACCAGTCTGTAGTTCCCCAGGTCATCCCTGGAACCAATCTTGTGGAGGTGCACCACATGTGCCATTCTCCAGTCCTACTACACCATGACCAACTCCAGTGAACAGCTGAACAGGTCTGCCAGTGGCTCCGCAAGCTCTCTTGCCAGTTCCTTCAACACTCTAGGGGGTACTCCATCCAGGCTGGGTGACTTGTCTGTCCTCAAAGCTAGCATTCCTTTTCTCACTCTTTCTCATCTAGTGCCCCTTCTGACTTCCTTCCCTTCTGGTCCCCTTTTCCCCTTATCAACACAAACCCATATTTCTCCTGCTTGAAGACAGAGCAGAAGTATTCATTAGCTCTTCCTTTTCCCTATTCTCCTCCACTCACCCATCCCCTTGTCTTAGTCTGACTATCCCATCTTCCTTGTCTTTTTTCTTCTTCTTATGTAGCAGAAGAAAGCCTTCTCCCCTCTCCAAATACCTTCCACTAATTGCAATTCCTTCTGTGCTTCTGTGCCTTAGCTTTCTGAACTGCCCTTCCAGCTTTCCTCGCTTGTTGTAGGTATACTTCTCTGTCCTCCTCCTGCTTGGTTTTCCTGAATTTCCTGTATGCCAGCCTCTTGTTCTTCACTGCCTGGGCTACCTCAGAGCTGAACCAGCTTGGTGTTTTGATTTTTGAGTTCTTCTTTTTGTAACTAGCACATTCCTCCATTGCAGCCCCTTCTCCTTCCTTGATAATAGCCCATTTTGGTCCACCTCCATAGTTGCTTTGATTGTCTCTAGATGCCTTTTTATAACCTCATCCATTTTGCCAAAGTCCACCCTCCAAAAGTCCAGGATTTTGGTCTTAGTGGTGGCACTTTTCAAGCCCATGTCTAACCTGAACCACACTGAACAATGATCACTTCTACTTGTGCTTGCCATTCATGAGCACCAGGTCCAGGATTGCCCCCTCTTAAGTGGGTTCAGTGGCACCCTGGGTCAGGAACCCATGTTGTTTTTCATCCAGTATTCTCTTACTCCTGGCACATGTCATTGCCGGTACACTCCAGTCCACTCTGGGCAGGTTGAAGTCCCCTACTATCACCACCTCACCATTCTCTGCAGTTTTCAGAATCTGCAAACGCAGGTTTTTGTCCATTTCTTCATTCTGATTAGGTGGTCTGTAGACCACACCCAACCTCACCTTCCTTGTCCTACTGGTCTGTAGTTGGACACACATCGCTTCTACCCACCCTTCTTCTGATTTCTCTCTTGTGCTTCTTATGCCTTCCCTAATGAATACTCTACCCCTCCTCCTTTACCTACTGCTCTATCTCTCCTGTAAAGCCTATATCATGGAACTGAAAAATCCAAGTCATGGTTAGGTGTGGCCCAAGTCTCTGTTATTGATGCACTGTCTACCTTCCCTTCTGCAAGTAGTGCTTGCAGGTCATCTGTCTTGTTCTCTAGACTATGTGCATTTAATGACACCATCTTTCACCTCACAACTGAGTCCCCTTTCCCCTGCTTTCCACTTTTTCCTTGTTTCTGTATGCCTCCCCTTCCCCATTTCCCATCTGCTCTATTCCCCCTTAACCCTGCAGTCCCCCTCTACTGTCATGGGGAGAAGGTCCATTCCTGTCCACCTCCCCGGGTCTATTGGCCCTTATGCCTGCCTGCTCCCCTTTAGTAGTTTAAATCTAACTTCTGAGTGATGTACCCCCCCAATTTGTACCTTAGTACCCTCGGTCCCTCTCTCTTAAGGTGCAGTCTGTCAGGTGCATAAAGAGATTTATCTGACCACATCTCCTCCCAGTCTGTTAGGTCTAACTCCTCCTCCTTACACCACTCTCTCAGACACGTGTTGAAATCCTCTGCCCTAGCTTTCCTTACTGTGCTGGCTCTAGGTGCTGGGATCACTTCTGAGAATGTCAGTGAACTTGTCATCTCCCTGCAGATCACCCCGACTCCCTGAACTGACTTTTTACCACCACCTCCTCCCCCCTCACTAGGTCATTTGTGCCTAGGTGAATTATTATGCTTGTTTTCTCCCTTTTCCTTTTTATCACCTTTCATATTTTTGGACTCACCCTCCCTGCTGTCATCCCTGGCATGCATACCACTTTTCTCTTTGGTGTCCTTGTCCCCCTTCTTTCCCCAGCAGATGTTCTTAATCGTGAAGTTCCCAATGATTGTCACTCTACTTCCCCCCACTAACATGTTCCCTTCCCACCTGACCCCTACTACTACAGAACCTGTCTCTTGCTATCCTTACACATTACATTGTTCAGTGACCCCACTGTCTCCACTTACCCTACCTTCCCCTCTAAGCCTCCTCCATTCCCCACTATCAGGAGTTACTACTTATAGTAGTAGTCATAGTCATAATATAATAGTAGTAGTAGTCTTTATTTGTTTGTGGTGCCCTTCTCCAGAGGCCAAGGGTGCCATTACAATGTAACAGAATTTGCAAACCAAAGAACACTTACCTACATTAAAACCACAAAAATAAATAACAATAAATAACTATATAGAGTTTATACAACAAGATTGATAAAACAGGCTAATAATTTAGGATGTGCTAAGATAAGATGTTACTAATAATCCCCAAATGCTCACTGGAACAGATACTGTATGTTTTTAAGTCCCTCTTAAATGCCTCCATTGAGGGGGTCTCCCTCAAGGCTCTGGGTAGAGAATTCCAATGGGTCCGTTCCACTACCTCACAGGCCCGGTCCCCTGAGGTCTTCAACCTAGCACTAGGAACCACCAGGAGGCCCTTCCCAGCAGATCAGAGCAGGCAAATAGGGATGTGCAGATACAGGAGCTGAGCCGGGTAGTCCAGACGCAGCCCATGTAGGGCTTTATAGGTTAACAAACCCACCTTAAATGAGATACACCTCTTCACTGGCAACCAGTGCAGATCTTGCAGTGCCGGTGAAATATGGCTTGATCTAGAGAGGCCTTAAGTACCTGGGCAGCTGCATTCTGCAGCAGTTACAGACATTGCAGCATACCCTCACTAACCCCAAGGTAAAAGGCATTACAGTAGTCTAACCTGGGGTCACAAATGCATGTATAAGTGTGGCCAGGTCCCCAGGGGGTGGGATGAGGGATCTGATCTGGTGGATATTCCCTAGATGGAAAAAGTCATTCCAGACTATGGCCAACTCCTGGGCCTCCATTGTCACACTGTTGTCCAGTATAACTCCCAGATTCTTCACCCTAGAGGCAGCTAAAAGTCAAGAGGGACCAATCTGAAGCTCAGTCTCTCTCCTGGCAGCTGCCAACCCTTCCCTATGGTCTGACTCAGTCACTAAATCTTCAGTGTTCTCAGGGTTGAGTCTCAGCCAGCTATATAACAGTCAGTCTTGGATCTCAGCCAAACACCTATTAAGCACATCAACTGCTCCTGGTGTCTGGGGAGTAAAAGACAGATAGAGCTGGGTATCATCTGCATATCAGTGAAACCCAGGCCCATAATGTCTAATAACCTTGCCCAGGGGAAGCATGTAAACTGCAAACAACATGGGCGATAGAACTGAACCCTGAGGTATGCCATGGCACAGGGCCACCGGGTGTGAGGAAAAACTTCCTAACACTACCATCTGGATTTAATCCCAGAAATAGGACTCAAATCAGTCAATAACCTTGCCAGTGAGTCTAGCATACTCTCTGAGTCAGTCTTGAAGCAGTCTATGGTCCATGGTGTCAAATGCAGATGAGAGATCCAGGAGGATGAGAACTGACCATTCTCCTTTATTCCTCACCATGAGCAGGTCACTGTGCACCCTGACTAGTGCCATCTCTGTGCTGTGCCTGGTTCTAAATCCAGACTGGAGAGGCTCAAAGATGTCAAAGGCTGCAAGGTGTTCCTCAAGCTGACGGCAACAACTTTCTCAATAACCTTTCCCAAAAAGGGAAGGTTAGAGTCTAGTTGGTAATTCGCCAAGACATTCAGGTCCAGTGATGCTTTTTTTTTCAGAACAAGTTTAACCAGTGCACAATTAAATGCTGCTGAAAACAATCCCTCTGACAGGGAGCACCAGACAATCTCGGCAAACACCGGGCCCAGATGCCTGACACAACTCACCAGTAGTTGTGTTGGGCCTGGGTCCAGATTACAGAATGTTGGCCACAGCTCTGAGATCACGTGGCATACATCCTCCACTGTCACTGGCTGAAACTCTCTCCAAGATCACTGATTACATTCCTGAACCAGAAGCCATCCACCGCTGGGTTTGCAGGGCCCAACTGGAGTAATTCCAGCCCTGATGGAAGACACCCTATCTGAGAAGACTTGAGGGAATTCATCACATTGTGAGGGTGTAACTGCTCTCATGGGCTCCAGACAGGCAGGTTGAAGAAGTCTGTCTACAGTCAGAAAGAGCTGAGCCAATCAGTTGCTGCCAGCAGCAATCTCTCTTGACAGAAACTCTTTTTTTTCTAAATGATTGCCTTCTGATATTCTTTATAATGAGAAATCAATGTCCTGCCAAGCCTTGGACTTCCTCCAACGATGCTTTTACCTCTGTCCCTTGATTTTTAATGCTCTCAGCTCACTGTCAAACCATGGAGAGCTGAGACGTGACACCAGGGGACATACACGGACTGGTGCTAAGTGGTCAAAGGCCCTAGTGACCACCCTATTGTAGGCTACCACTGTGGCTTCCACACCCCCAGTGCATGCTGCCAACATTTTCAAGGCATCAAAAGCCAACATCAGTCCTTCTGGTCTAAGCCCTCTAAAAGGTTGGTACTGGACCACCTCCATAGGGGATGGACTACAAGGAGGATGGGAGCCCTGAAACTGAACCTGATCACACAATGATCCAATCAACTGATTGAATCAATCTTGAGCCTATTAACCTTGAGCCCCAGGGAGAATACCTGGTCCAAGGTGTGACCACATAGGTGGGTCGTGGTAGTAATAACTTGTGCAAGGCCCAAAGCTTCCATACTCTATAGGAAATCATTAAAAAACTGCAAATATGTGTTGTCCACCCAGGCATTGAAATTGCCCAAGATAAGCCATCTTGGTGATTCCAAAACAAGGTTGGTGACAAAAGGCATCATTTCCAGCAGAAAGTGCCCCTCACAACCTGGAGGTTGGTACACGAGGAGGATTCTGTAGCCCTCACTTGGACTGCCTCACATAGCCATGCATTAAAATGACCCAGCATCCCCCACTAGGTGTGCCACCAGGTTCCGTTCATACCTAAAACAAATGACCCCCCCCATCCATGGTCCCTCCTGAGGCAGTGCACAACCAAGAATGCATCCGGGACTGATGCCTCCAGAACTGGGCCAGAGTCATCCCCCAGCCAAGTCTTGGTAATGCAGGCCAGATTGAGAGGAAATAAGATCCATCATAATTGTGGTCTTTTTCCTCATCAATCTAGAATTGCAAAGTACTGCCCAAAGCAGATGGAAGGAGTCAGCAGACTGTTCAACTAACTGCCCACTTGATCTGATAGGATCCCTGGGAACAGGGACCAAACACAACTGACCCCTCTCTAATTCCCATCTAACCCCAAGGAGTTTCCTGGTCCTCACCACCCTGATAGGCATAGTTCCCTCAGTCCTCCCCAATCCACATGCTCTCCTTCTACCCTCCCTCATCATTCCCCATTCCCTGCACCAATGGTACACTGCAATCAGTGGGGGGGGTCAAAGGGATGCAGATCCTTCAGCTGGGACAGGGACTAGCTGAGTGTCAGGGGCTGATGAAAACAGCACATCCTAATACTCTCATAAAACCAGACTAATATAGCCAATCCCCCACCAAGCACTCTCCTGCCTCACAACCAAATCCAGCTAATAAATCCCATCCCCAGTACCCCAATATCCTACCACCCACCCTCACCAAATCCCATCAACAGCTAGACAGCTAATAACAAAATGAACAATTGAAACAAGAATAGGAGAATCACAGACTAAGTTCTGTAGTGTGGAATATTGCCAAACAATGTCACAGAAGCAAGTCCAGCAGCAGACTAAAGCAATGAAGTCCAGTCTCTGCTCTCACCAGAATAGCTAAGAAGACAGGTACAGGTAAAGGCAGTGCTTTCAGTATTGCTCAAATAGCAAAGATGTTTAACAGTCCCAGAGAAACCACACAAACATTTAATTAATGAACCTGAGGGTTCTCTCACCACCCATGAGTGTTCCAGTATTGGTAGTTATATAGGGGTCTATGTTCAAATAGAGTCCAGCATGGTAATAAAGATGCAACAGAGTTCATCATACACAGTACTCCTAAATAACAGCTTCCATAAAGGTCTTACGGTTGCAGTGACCGTGGCAACAACTCACCAAATAAAGCAAGAAAATCAGCTGGAACAAAAACAGTAGTTGTCTGTAGAAGTATGTACAGCAAAACGCTTCCCACTCTGTGCCAAATTACACTCCACAAACAGGCTGTAGAACAGAAAGAGGAAATCCACACCTTACAACCCAACTGGGTCTTCAAATTTCAGTTCTAGAGTTCCCATTGTACAAAGCCTCCTTAAAGCAGGCACTCTCAACTGTTCATCGAAAAATAAAGTCAATTCAGTAAGTGGCTCCCAGCTCCTGACATTGCACTACAGGTCACTAACTAAAAAATTAAAAACAGCAGTTTCCTAAGTCTACCTCACTCAAGGTCCTAACTACTGCTAGAAACATCCTGCTACTACCCATCTACCTAAAAACAACCAACTAAGAAAATAAAACAATTAAAATTATGGAGTAACTTGTCACTAAATAAGTTACCCACAGAAATAAAGGATTCTCCATCAAAACACAGAAAGCTAACAAAAAGCGCAAAAACAATCACCGCTAGCACAAAAATACATGAACTCATGGAACCCATCAGACAGATGTGCAGCCTGGCTGCCATCTTGCATCAATCAAATGACAAAACCACAACTCATCTTAAAAATACGCAACAAATTTTCCAAAGACCTGTCATCAAATGAATCCTGAAATACAAACCACTTGCATCTGTAATATCCTGACCAGCTTGAGGGGGACATCATCTGCAAACCGAATTTCAGTACATTTCAGACCCAGGGATCAACTCTTGCCTCCCTGTTCTCAGAGGCAGCAGGTATAACCCTTCAACTTGTAACAACAACACAAATATATTAAAGCTTAAATTCTTAATATTAAAGTACTTTGAGACCAATCAGAAAACAGTCAGATAAATCAGAAATGTGTAATGACCAAATAAATGTTATAGAAAATATTTTTTCAACTAGTGAAACGCTACACGCTACTTCTCATTGGCTGTGAACTACAGTGTATGCATCTTTTTTCATTCCTTTAGTTATTTCTCATTTAGCACTTTACATTAAATTTCTTACAAACTGCTAAAGTGGAAATATGATTGTCCAAACTTTTTTACTAAAAGTCCAAGAGTTTCCCAGAATGATGATTATTCTTAGACATTCAAGTTCAAGTTTAATTTATTGTTGATCAGTTGAATAAACCATTACAGTATTAACTAATTTTTTTAAATGGTGGATTACATATAAACTCAAGAATCCACACACAATACAGAGCATGTTAAATGCACAATGAAATAATAAACTGATGATGATGAAAATAATACATTTCTTCAAGCAGCAGTATCATTGAATGCAAGGAGCTTAGCAAACAAGGTGGCAGAGTTCCAGGTAATGATGGTGGAGGGGGAGGTAGGTATTGCCGCCATCTCAGAAACTTAGGCCACCCAATACCATGACTGGGATCTCACAATCCTTGAATACAAGGTATTCCACAGGGACTGGGAGGGGGGGAATGGGGGAGGAGTGGCTATTTATGTCAGAGAGAGGATACTGTGTACCAGGGAGGAAGGGGATGAGGGGAGGCCAGAAGGCATATGGGTATTGCTCCAAAGCCCTAACGGTAAGAAACTCAGGATGGGGTGGTGTACAGACCACCCTAACAGAATGAGGAGGTGGATAGGGAGCTGGGAGAGCAAATCAGGAAGGTCAGTGGCAAAGGAAATACAGTTATAGTGGGAGACTTCAACCTACCTGGGGTTGACTGGCAGACAGTAACTACAATGCATGCCAGGGAACAGGTGCTGCTTATGGCTATCCAAGACAGTTATCTAGTGCAAATGGTGATGACTCCTACTAAGGAGGGGAACACACTGCACTTGGTGCTAACAAATGGAGACCAAGTCCAGGATGTGGTAGTACAGGACCCTCTAGCAGGAAACGACCACTGCTCAGTGTGGATCCTCCTCAACCCAGGGAGGGAGTCTGCTAAGACCAGGGCAAGAGTGTTGGATTTCAGGAAGGCAGATTTTTCCAGAATGGGCAGCATCCTAGAGGGGTATTTAGCTGAAATTAACCCAGGGATGGATGCTGAACAGAAGTGGGCAATCATTAGGAAGGGGCTAAATGAAGCCATGAACACGTGTGCCAAATCTCAGAGTAAGCAGTCCAAGTCAAAAAAACCTAGCTGGCTCAGCAAGGAGGTGGAGGGGAAGGTAAGGGGAAAAAGATTGACCTTCATTAAGTTAAAATATCTGGGAGTGAGGAGGATAGAGAAGTGTTCTGAAAGGCATCTGGAGAGGTGACCAGGTCAGTCAGGGCAGCCAAGGCAGCAAAGGCACTGAAGTTGGCTCAAGGGATCAGAAAGGGGGAAAAGGGGTTCCTTAAATACACAAGGGAGAAGAGGAGTTGTATGGATGACATAATTAGAATCAAGACAGAGGGAGGATGGGCGGAACAAGGGGATGATCAGGCAGAGGCACTCAATGAGTATTTCTGCTCAATGTTCACAAAAGAAAGGGATGGCCCAATAATGCAGGGGAAAGGGGACAAGGGTGGAGGGGGGACAGAGATAACAGATGAGGTCATCCAAGAGGTTAGAGTTCTGAAGGGCCTTAAAGGCTTGCTGGTGGACAAGGCACCAGGACCAGATGGTGTATACCCAAGGGTCCTGAAGGAACTGGCAGAGTTGTTGACATGCCCTCTGACAGACCTGCTCAACACCTCCTTGGAGACAGAGAATATACCCAGGGACTGGAGGATGGCTCATGTGGTGCCCCTTCACAAGAGTGGACCCAAAGACCAACTGGGTAACTACAGACCAGTGAGCTTGACTTCCACAGTGTGGAAGTTGATGGAGACCATTCTGAAGGAGAGGTTTATAACCTTTCTCAATAGCAATGGCTTGCAGGATGAGAAAGACAGCATGGGTTTGTCACGGGAAGATCTTGCCAAACTAACCTGATCAACTTCTTCGACTGGGTCACTAGGGCAGTTTTTGAAGGCCACACTGTGGATGTCCTGTATCTGGACTTCAGCAAGGCTTTCAACTCTGTGCTGCACAAGAGGATAATGAGCAAGCTGAGGGACACGGGGCAGGGTAAAAACTGGTGGGGTGGGTTGAGAGTTGGCTGCAGGGCAGACAACAGAAGGTAATTGTAAGGGGGAGAAACATCCAGGCCATGACCAGTAATGAGTGGAGTACCACAGGGTTCAGTGCTGGGCCCTGTTTTGTTCAATGTCTTCACTGGAGACATTGTAGAGGGGGTCAAGATAAGATCTGCCTGTTTGCTGACAACACTTAGATTTGTGCAAAAGTGGACAATGCGGAAGAGAGGCAGGCACTCAGAGAGGATCTAGCTAAACTCAAACACTGGTCTAGGGAGTGGCAGTTGGGGATTAATACTAAGAAGTTCAAGGTCATGCACCGTGGAGCCAGAAATCCCAAGAACAGTTACTGGCTGGGGGGAGTGCAGGTAATGGCTTCAGAGGAGGAAAGGGACCTGGGGGTAATTGTCACAGGGGACATGAAGGTATCTGCATAGTGTAGAAGAGCTCAGCAAGGGCAAATAGGATGCTGGGGTGCATTGCCAGAAGGATCACCTCTCGAAAGGGGGAGGTCATCCTGTCATTGTATAGATCACTGATGAGGCCACACTTGGAATACCGTGTACAGTGCTGGTGCCCATACCTCAAAAAGGATGTGAGATTACTGGAGGGGGCGCATCGTAGGGCTACAAAAATGATCATGGGACTAGGGGAGGTGCCATATGAGGAAAGGATGAAAGAGCTCAACATGTACTCACTGGAAGACAGAAGGCTAAGAGGGGACATGATAGAGACCTTTAAGTACTTGAAAGGCATAAACAAAGTCTGGGAGGGAGGATTGTTCCACTTAAAGGGGGGAAGGATCACTAGGGGGTACAGTCTGAAGTTGGAAGGGGGAAGGTTTAGGAGAGAGATGAGGAGGCACTACTTCTCAAGGAGAGTGGTGGCAGGTTGGAATGCACTGCTGGAGGAGTTAATCGCTCAAAGGACAGTGGATAGCTTTAAGCGAGGTTGGGACAGAGTCATGGGCAGGGTTAGTATAGACAAAAACACAAAGGAGGGAAGGACCCGGAAAGAGGAGTAAGGGAGGAGTTTGGGTGGGGGTGGGACAGCTGTAGTGATCTGAAACTAAGAGCTGCACAATCGGGCAGACTTGATAGACCTGTGGGCCTCTTTCTGCTGGCAATTTCACATGTTCATATGATGAGTATAACAGTTGAACAGGTCATACAAGAATCAGTTCAATATTGCACTAATTTGATTCAGGTTGAGTTTCCATTTACAAGCATTCTAATCTAAATTTTGCTACATGCTCCAAACTATCCGCAGTTTATACATTATATTCCCATTGAGTCCTCATTTGGTAAAACAGAAAAATAGATGGACCCATAAGGAATTTCAACCCTTTCCAGCAGGGGCATTGTCAGAACTTAGAAGTTACAACAAAATGCCTGTTTTACAAGTATGGGGCACTCCATCAGCACCACTGCCTGTTAAGGAATATACATAAAACTTTTCAGGTACTGTCTAGGGGTCTACTCTGTCCTGTAGTCCTTATATGTATTAACTGGGACTCCACCCATAAGGATCCCACTATATGCTGGCAAGAGCAATATCTCTAAGAATTCCTTTTTTACCACTGGGTATCACTATACCATAATAAAATTTGAGTACTAGTCCACCCTGACTACTAGGTAGACATTCCATTCAAATCAATCATGGTCCGTAATTACCAGACTTTGGAGTTAGAGTCCTGAGATGCTATGAAGCCAGCAAAAGCAAGATAATAACAGGTCCTGTCACAATATTCACATTTGGACCATTAGTCATTGTTTTGACCCTGATATCCCACACTAAGTAATTGTGAGTGAAACTGTCAATAGAACCTAAAGAATACCTCCTCCTCATTTCAGGCAAAATTATTGGGTCACTCCATGGTGGACATACTAAACTGAGCAGAGAGGGACAGCCCTTCTGGAGGTTACATCTAGGTCAATTACTCAATGATCTGAATTGGATTAAGACATTGATTATTCTAACTTAAAACATGAAAAAGATTTACCTGCAGGGGTTCCATTAATAACAAGATACTAATTCACATAATTTACGATTAAATATCAATGTAAGAATAGCAATATGAGAGCATATATATATATAAAATATAATATTATAGTAAGCCAAGACCCCTTTAGGTTGTCCATTAACAACACCATGTTATCTAGCCCAGCAGAGTATAAAATACCTAAAAAAGAAATAGTTATTAGGATATAATTTAATATCTTTAAATCCAGCTTTTACTGACCAGCATCTAAGACTCAGCACGTATCCTGCACACTCCTGGCCCGGGCCCAAGAAGGCAACAAACGTAGTTCAAGATGTAGAATGGGCCCGATGACCGCCAAACTACCCAAGTTACAATCCTGGTAAGATCCAGCTTTACGGCTTAATATTCATACCTATGGACCCTTGGCTTGTTTCAATAGCGTGACAGCTCAACATAGCTTAAAACAGTTTGGAGCAATTCTCAGAAATATACAGAAACAAAGTAATACCTCTGCATAAGAAAAATTACTCATGTCATAGTCATCACTGACCATCTGAGGGCATAGGTCCAAATCTGTGACTATGACACGGTAAGGAAATGCAAGGTTTTTTATATCATAAAAGTGGTTAAAAATAATTTGCACTGCAATTTACTTCCACAGGTCATGAAGCAATATATTCACAAAGAAACAATTTAAAATTGCAAACTAGCTCCTTCTTCCATGGCTAGGAGTCTGTTAAAGTCAGTTGAAACTTTTGGCATTTTTGGGGCACATGGTGTTGCATGCTCCCTTATGGTCTCCAGGGACGGCTTTCCTCTATATTTCTGGGGCAGACATCTTGCGAGGTGATTTCCAGCATATCAATCTCACCTAGAAAGGAAAAGAGAATAATGCTTCACTGAGCATAGTACCTCCCACACCTTCAGTATATTATAAGACCCCTGGCCATAGGCAACATTATCATACTTTTTAACAAAATGTTTAGGCATTTCTGCACATGTCATGCACCTGCAGTCCTTTTCCTCATCTGTTCAGCCAGTCTCTGGTTCTTGGTGAGAAGCTGCCATGCTGTGCCTCCTTCAGCCCTCTTAAAATCTTTAGGTGTAACACAAAGTCCTTACTCAGGTAACAAAAGTTTTCCTCATTGGCAAACCACTAGTGAGAGGCTACTGTGTAAAAACAGTACTTTGGTAGACGTTCAATTTTCAGAAAAGCTGAGGGTCCAAGCAATATAGAAACATAGATTTTGATGGGAGACAAGGACTGCTTGGCCCACCCAGTCTGCCCATTTCCCTATCTGCTGGATAAGCTGCAGATCCTAGTTAACCAACAGCCTACTTCCTCCTACCCCCCCATTACAATTGCCTTATGTCTGTCCCATGCATTCTTGAATTCCCCCACTGTTTTTGACCCCATGACCTTCTCAGGAAGGCTATTCCATGCATCCACCACCCTTTCTGTGAAAAATACTTCCTCACGTTGCTCGTGAGCTGTCCCCCCTCTATGTCTGTGTCTATGCTCTGAACCTGTTTAAGCCTTTTTAAGTGCTGAAATCTTCAACAGAGGTCAGAAATCCTCAGGCTTCCAAAGAGTTCTAATCTTTTTATGAGAAGCTGGGTGGAACATTCTGCATGAGACACATCCCTTGCACCTTGGCCAGGTCAGGTAGAAGTAAGACTGGACTAATGTTACCAGGGGAAAAGGTGTCTCTCCCCCCATGGAGAGGGAGAACCTCTGCTTGCTTCCAGACCTGGCAGACAGACCTAGTTTGGAAAAAGAGATTACAAAGGACAGCAATTGTAGATGCGAAATGAAGAGTTTGAGGTCCAGAGCATTAGGGATCTGACCTTTGAAAGGATTTCAAAGAGCAGAGTAGTTAGGGCAGTAGCTGGGAATATGTGGGAGAAGGAGAAGATGGACATATGAACATACAAAGAAGCCAGCAGAAAGCCATTTGATCTATCTAGTCTGCTCATATTGCAAGATCCACAACTTGAGCTACTGATCCTGCCCCCTCCCCACTTCTTCCGTCCTTTCCATCCTCCCTACCTGTAACTCTTACCTCCCACCTATGTCTATCCCACCCTCTCTTGAAGCTGCCCACTGTCTTCCATGAGACTACCTCTTCAGGCCGCACATTCCAACTGGTCACCACCCACTCCATGAAGAACTGCTTTCTGACCTCCCTTCTAACCCCCTGTCCAGCTTAAGACTGTGTCCTCTCATGGAATGGCTGCCACTTAGCTTAAAGAGACCCTCCTTATAGACCCTATTTTTCCCTTTTAAGTACTTGAGGGTCTTAATCATGTCCCCCCTCTCCCTCCTGTCCTCCAGGGAGTACATGTTCAGTGCCCTCAACCTCTCCTCATATGCCTTACCCTGCTGAACTGTAATCATCTTTGTTGTTCAACTCTAGACCATTTCCAGCAGTCTACTGTCCTTTTTGTGGTGTGGGCACCGTTATCAAACTCCACACTACAGGTGTGGCCTTACCAGTAACCTATGCAGCCTGCCAAAGAAATCTGCAGGCTTCAATGCTGGGCCACCCTTCATCAACCAGACATCATTGCCCTAGTAGAGACCTGGCTCTCCAAATCTACTCCCGATGCCTTTGTCTCACTCCCCGGATACACCCTATGTCGGGAAGACAGGGTAGGAAAGCGTGGGGGTGGCTGTGCATTCTACATCAATAATAACATTATTGGTCACATGCTCCCACCCTCCAAACTCACAAACAGAGCACAAGACCTCACCCTTAAAATCACCTCCGACCCCTCCAGGGGCACACTATACCTCACAGTCACCTACATACCCACCAAGAACCAAAAGCCTGCCGTCACATCCCTCACCGAATACCTCTCTACCCTACCACACAATGCAGAGCAGACACTAGTAGGGGACCTCAATATCAACTGGCTTGGCCCCTCAGCCGTGCCAACAAAGGACTCGTTCTCGGCCCTCGACATGGTCCAATTAGTTACCCAACCCACTAGACTTCACCCATCTACTGGTACCCACACCCTCCTGGATATCATTATCTCTAACCGCCCAACAAAATCCAGGATATAAAAGTACTTCCGACTCTCTAGTGACCACTCGTCCCATCCTATTCCAATGGACCTCTTCACACCCAAACCCATAACTCAAACAACCTTCCTAAGGCGTCTCCACCAGGAGGTTAATAAAACTAAAACAGCTGCTCACCCAAATAGATTGGTCCCCCATTAATATAGCCCCCAGTGTCGACATTGCACTCAACCTGTTTACACAGGCCTTCACCAAGGCCTGTGACCTCTATGCTCCACTCACAAAACTCCGCACTAAAAGGCAACATGCTCCTTAGATAACCCCCCTCCCTACTCCAAATGTTGAGAGACAGGGATAATCTCTGGCACAAAGCCACAGAATCTGGCAAGATGACAGACAGACAATCCTATAATGCCGCTCGCAATAGATGCATCCGAGCCATCCGTAAGGCCAAAGCAGACCACTATCAATCCACTCTCACAACCACGTGGGGGTCTGCAAAAACCTTCTGGATTAATATCAAAGAACTCAATGGGAAATCACGCTCCCCCCTCCCAGCTTACCATAAATGGCACTACCTCCACAGACACACTCACCATAGCAAACTGTCTAAACACCACATTCTCAGATCTCAGCAGTGTTCTCCCTAGTTGCTTCTTTGACCCTGTGCCCCAATCCCAACCCCCAACCCTGCAGCATCCTTGTTTCCTCCTGTGCAAAATATCCACCCATGAAGCTTGTCCTTACCTACAAAAAGCGGTGAACAGCAATAACCCTATAAATGACCCCCTAGATGCCAGGCTCCTTTGATTAGTCCTTAATGAGGTCCTAGTCCCCCTAATGGACCTGCTCAACAAATCCCTATGCCTAGGGCAATTCCCTAGTGCCTGGAAAACAGCTGTCATTACCCCCCTCCATAAAAGTGGTGACAAAGCCTCCCCAAATAACTATCGACCCATCTCCATTCTCCCCCCAAAAGTGTTAGAAAAAGTGGTTGCCACCCAACTTACTGAATACCTAGCCAAGTATGACATTCTATGCCCAGAGCAGCATGGCTTCTGTTCAGCCCATAGCACCACCACAGCCCTCCTAGAATTCACCAACTTCCTGCACTCCTCCCTAGATGCCAGTAACATTGCAGGAGCTGTGTTTATAGACCTATCGAAGGCCTTCAACACGGTCTGCCACCCTCTCCTTCTCAACTCTCTCCACCAACTTGGTTTCTCCACAGGCCCCCTAGCCTGGTGCTCCAGTTACCTTTCTGCACAGTTCCAATGCATCAAAATTAACGGAACCCTATCCGACACACTACCCGTCCACTCTGGGGTGCCCAAGGGCTCTATCCTGGGGCCACTTCTTTTCGCCCTCTACCTAAACTCCTTACCAAAGGCCTGCTCCACAAAAATCTTACTATATGCAGATGATGCAGTGCTCTTTGCTTCGCATCATAAACCCACGCCCCTTCAGGACTCCCTCCAACATGCCTTTTCCCAGGTCGAAACATGGTTTAAGGACTGTAGACTGGTCATAAACTTAAAAAAGACTAAATCAATGATCTTCTCTCACCACCAAAACAAAGCAAAAAGTGCACCTCTCCACATCCTCCCCAGCACCCAGCACCTTCTTGAACAGGTATCCAACTAAAAATATCTTGGACTTACCCTCGACTCGGCCCTTACCTTCCATGACCACATAAACACCCTTGCTGCTGCAACAAACACCCGGATTTAACTCCTTTACGGACACAGGGACTGCCTCCCTGCCATGCCCTTAGGCATGCCATCACCTCATCAATACTGTCCCTAGTGGACTATTGGCTCCCTGTATATGGGGCAGCAGATAACTCCGCATTCCAGAAAATCCAGGTCTCCCTAAACAAGGCCTGCGGGCTCCTAACTGGTGTACCTAGGCTCACCCACACCTGCTCCCTCTATACCTCTGCCAATCTTCTGAACCTCGATGAAAGGCTCCACTACCAGACCTGCATACTGTCCAAGAAAATACTGCTCGGACTCTCCCCTCCCCGGAGTCACTGCCTTTCTTCATCCTGCCACCCCCACTATCTCCACCCGCAACTCAGAGAAAGCACCACTGGTTGTGCCCAGGGTAAAAACCTCCCTTGCCCAGAGATCTTTCCAATACAGGGCCCCCACATGGTTTAATGCACTCCCAAACACCATCACTAGTGCACCCAAGATTGCCCACTTCAAAACCACTCTTCGCAACCACCTCTTCAATATCTGCTCCTGTAACTGCAACTAACATTTCACTCTCTCACCCTCTCTGATCCAAATTCTCTAACAAAGTCCATTATGGATTGCAACCTCCGTCAATAATACCAAACCCATGAATAGGACTGACTACTCTGTTTAGATGCTTTCTCAAGCTAATAATGTCTCTCTGCTGTGATGATGTAAATATCATCACCCTAATATTGTAAATAATGCCTGAAAATATCTACATCCTGTACTTACTGTAAATACTGTAAATAATGTCAGTGACAAATGCCTGTAACACATGCTTAATGTAACTGTTGTTATACCCTGTCTGTATTAGCTTCTGTCTTACATGTGATGAGGTACCTTTGGAAATGAGCCTCTGGCTCAAAGGTTGTAAACCGATATATCAAATAAATAAATAAATAAAATACTAGGGCAATATGACCTCTTCTGTCCTATTGCTGATCCCCCTAGCTATGCATCCCAGCATCTTCTTTGCTCTTGCCACTGCCCTCTTTCACAGTGCAGAGTGTGTCAGGTCACTAATGATCATCACTCCCAGGTCCTTTTCCTCCTCTGTTGCAGATACCCGGACCCCTCTTAAATAATACTCCGTCTTGGGATTCTTGGCTACAGTGTGCATAACTTTGCACTTCTTTGCATTAAAGCCAAGCTGCAAGATCCCAGACCACATCCTAAGCATTTTCAGATTCCCCTGTATGTCCTGTACCCCTTCTGCTGAGTTCACCCTCCCACAGAGCTTGGTGTTGTCCATGAATATGTACATTTTGCCCTTACTGTAATCCCCAATGTCACTGATGAAGACATTGAACAACACCGGTCCTAGCATCGAGCCCTGCGAGACCCCACTGGTGATGGAAGACAGAGTACAGGAGGTGAAGAATGTATTGAAAGCTGCAATATCCTGGGGAGGCTGAGAGTGACGGGAGTCACTCAACATGAGGACAGGAGTAGGCAACTGGGTTGGAGGGTCAAAATGGGAATGAACAATGTCTCAGCAGAATTAAATTTGTTCTGAAGGTTAGCAGATAAATAATTTCCTTTAGACCCCCTTCCGTCATTAATGTCACATTTTGAAGTTGTTTGCATCTCCATAAGTCTTCTGGAGTGCCAGAGACCTTGTGAATATGCCAGGCAGATTCAAAGTCTTAACATTTTTAAATGAGCTATGCTGAGAGCAAGGGAAGGTGGGGCCCATTCACATGAGATCTCCTGAGGGAGGTATGTTAGTCCCAGGTTGCAGTGAGCTTGGTATGCAAAAGAGATAGTGTTTTAACTTTACTACTGCATATAGAAAGAAAGGACTAGTCAGTGTTATAATGATCATCCAAAAGGGAGGACAGGCTAAGTTACCAGAACAACTTAAACCAAATGGACTATTTCAGGGTATATGTGTGTGTGTGTGTGTGTGTGTGTGTGTGAGGGGAAGAGTCAGGATGGCAGATCTTATGGATACATTAGACCATACGGTGGTCACTGAAAGCATCCAGCAGTATACCAATGCTAAGAATGTGGAGGGGGTGATAGGAGAGGAACCAGCTGATATGGGAGTAATTTGAGGTTTGTGGATTGAGGCAGGTGGTTTTAGAGATGGTTGAATGAGGTTAAGGGATTCGGTGTTTTGAATGGCAGATTGTATGAGGGTAAAGCCAGTCTAAGTTTAGGTCCCCACAATGTGTGGACTACCACAATCCACAGTACTGTACTTGTCACAGCTCCACACAAAAAGTCTGCTTACAGAATGACAGCTTGTGGGCATTGGCACCACACCCTGCGTGAATGTTATGTGATGTTTTCTTGGTGCTTTGCCATCATAATGAATGTCACTAAATATACATAAAATGAAAAATAACTTAAAATTAAGTGATTACCAAGGTCAAACAAGGTAAGCTTTGGTGAATCATTTAAACTTTGACTGGTTCAACCTGCAGTGTTTGCAGTTTTAAACTTCCAGATGCTCTGACAGCTCTTGAAGAATGAAAAGGCTAGTTTTATAACACCTTTAATAAATACTTGTGTCCCAAGATGCCTTCCAATCCATGGAAAGTTGGCAGCAGCCATGAGGCAGTCACAGAGCAGTCACTGAGACTGAGGGAGGTTACATAAAACCCAGGAAGGCTATGCGTGGAGAAAGAAAGAGTGAGAGACAAGAGATTAAGCACAGAGGGGGTTAACTGGCTTGGTAATGGTCACAAAGTAAGCACATGGCAGTGGTGGGATTCAAATTGGGTTTCCAGGATCACAGCTCTGCATGCTAATCTTTAAGCTACAATACCTAGGGAAGTAACTCTACAGGAAGAAATTTACAAATCAACAAACAGTTTAGGATATGCTTCAACATGTACCATGTTTATTTCTCACTGTGGGTCAGCAAGTCAGCACAGCTCCTTTGTTATTGAGTATGGTTGGCCAAGGCTGACCTGTCTCCCATGGATCCATCACCTTTTCTAAGATGTTTCACCTTGTTGTGCTTTTGAAAGACTAAACAACATACTTTTGTACTCATTATAAGTATAACATGACACTGAAGTACTACATCAGTAAAGCAATGGGGCTTTAATCTTAGAAATTAAAACATGTGTCATTGTTCATCATTAGACATTTTTTTTCCTGCAGGCATTTTCTTTTTGAGCAGCTTTGAAGCACATTTAACATTATAATATACGAGTGCTTTTAGTTTGCTGCACTAATATGGCATAAAGTGTCTTTGTTACAATATTATTCATCCATTACTTAAAAAGGAAAACAAATTCTCTGGTTTCGACAGAGTGCTGCTGATTATTTTCATGACATTAAGAAGGTGGCATTTGACATCCCTTAGGCACACAAGTGTTTTACATAAGAATCATTAGTGTAATTGATATCCATATATAGAGGGCGATATCTGACATGATTAAAACATGTAATACATTTTGTAGGTTCTGATGTTCCAGCCGCTATCTGTGTTTTAATCTCTTCTCAGATAGACGTAACAATCCCCTTGTGGAGCGGTACAGACATTTCAGCAAAAACAATCTTCCTTTGTTCATTTACTGATTCAATGTGTTATTACAGTAACAGGCTTAAAGTTTTATAACACCCTCTTTCTGTTATGTAACATAAATTCTCCAAGACTGACTCACAATAATTAAAATCTATTCATGACATTTATGGCAAAAAAGTGAAACTCTTTTTTGTTTATAAGTTTTTTTTTCAGCACAGCACTAGCTCTATAAATAAGAACAAATCTTGCTGCCAAATAAATTTAGATATTGCAGACTTTTTTGACACTGACACTACAGAACCATCAGCCAGTAGAAATTAATCACATTAAAGGGCATGTTGCCTATGCTACTGTTTCTTCCCTTGCAGGAGGTCCACTCCTCATACTGCAAAGGAAAAACTATATTAGACTGATTTGTTTTACATGTTGGCAGCCTAATGTCTGAAATAATTCTGCCTTCATACTACACTCTTATAATACAGGATGGGCCCTTTTCCCTATAGAAGATCATTGACTAGACCATAAACTACATCTACACATTATAGCTATTAACTGCAAGAAACATCTGGGCATCACTTGGGGTTTCCCCTTGATGTCACAAAAGAAAGGAAATGAGATGTTTGGGTAAACAAAATCTCCTTGAGCCTTGATGAATCTGTGGTATGGCGCTTCTCCGACGTTGAATGATCGAGCAATACAGCAATGGCATTGCCCTAACTTTGGCATTGCCTTTCCAGGTACAGAAAAATGTTCACATACCAGTGCTTGAAGAGAGGGTGCTGGAGCTAGGGCAATTTGAAAGAATGTAGTATTGAACTATAGATCAAAACCAGAGAATCAGAATCACTGTACTACAAATTTACAATGGCTAAAGGGAATTTGTTTTACCCTAATGTAGCGTTTCCTGACTTTAGGAAATCAAGGTCAACCCTAACTGGGTATCCAGTCATAAAGTCATCGGGATTACAGCGTGGTAAAAAAATGCCCTGTGAAAATAGCATGACTGAAAAGAGCTACTGGGGAATTATAGTGTGGGTACTACAGCACTATGCAAGTAGCCCTTTTCAGTCAGGCTGAGTAGTCTAAGGCTCTGATTTTGCACTGGATAAACATGCTAGCTGTGCGGCTTAGTGGTTTGAATCACAGGCTATGTATGGCTGGTAAGTCCAGCTGACCTGGCTTCGAGTCTTCCTCTGTTTTTCTTGTGTGTGTGAGTTTGTGTAATCTCGAGGATGTATATTTAAGTTATGTTGGATGGTGGATGCAAAGACCCCCACATAAAATTTTCATTGCTATCACAGCTTCCGAGCACTTTTGATTGTGTGTCCCGCACACTGTTTTTCCTGAGCGCTATGAATGTCACTTTGTTTTTGTTTGTGCGGGTTTGATTGTTCTACTTTTACATCACTATTCTGACCCTGTGCCCCCAACTGATACCTAAATGCAATTTTTGCAACTTATTTCTTTACTTTTAAAAAGAAAATGTAATGACAGATACACCAGTCTAGCCTTGTCACTACTATTAATGGCAAGCAGTACCCACTCGTAGTGACACTCCCTGCACTTTCCCCACCCTATGCCAAACAGTCACAGAAGTACACTGGCATGGCCACCCCCCCCCGCAGTACCAAGCAGTTCCTCCTGTTCATTGGTAACCACTCCTTCACTGCACCTCTGCAACAAGAAGTCCCTGGTGTTCACTGGTATCCCCCTTTCACTCCCAGCCACATTCCAAGTATCTCTGGTATACAGTGGTACTCCTACCACACCTATCCCATTCCAAGTATCTCTGACATCTAGTGGCAGCTCCCCTCCCTCCCTCCTCCTCCCCATGTCCAAGTATCCACTGTACCTAGTGATACCCCCCTTTCCAATGCCTCCCATTCTGACAACAGGGTGCCCAAACTCGATGTCAGATAAACTAGGTACAAAAGAAAAAAAATAAAAGGATGCATTTATTTCCTCTAACCCTCTAGTACCTATCTCTGACTCTTTTACTCCCTGCCATGCTTCTCATAAAATTCTCTTCCCCCATCCCCTAACACTCCATATTTAAAATGGGCACTGGGTATTAAAAAAATGGCGGAGTGTTCTTTGGTAGCACTGGGGTTGGGCTTCTGGTGGCCACAAAGTTTTGTTTTTTTTATTGTTTTAAATGAATGTTTCCCACTTGTCATTGGGCACACAGTGTCAGAATGGGAGAAAGGTTTTCACAGGCACCAACTTTGGGCTTCTGGTGGCCACAGTGCATTTTTTTAAATGAATGTTTCTGATACTGGGGTTGGACACACAGTATTGCAATGGGGATCTTCTTTGGTGTCACCAAGATTGGACTCTTTTTGTTTACCATTGCTGCAGCCTGTTGTGAAATGCAGGTTTAATGTGTATGAGCCTGCAAAAATGAGGGAATAGAGGAGTGCATGAATGTGCTTTATCTGAGGAAAGTTTCTTCTTTTTCATATTTTCCTACTTCCTAGCATAAAAAAACCCCCACACACTAAGCTAAATTTCTGCAAAAATTGTCAGGTCCCAAGATTCTGGTCCAGAATGAGTGATTTGCAAATGTATTACCTCATGTTATGAAATATAAGCTGAACATTATGATTTAACTTTGAGGAACCTACTCAGCTCTAACTGTAGTTTATTTAAAGTTTGGTAACCAGTTAAAATGCACTGGGCCACATGATCCATTTGTAGGCATAACCTGGGCAAGAAAACCACAGTAGTCAGATATACAGTACACACAGTTAACAACAACATTACAGACAAACATATACAAATATAAACATAGGCTTAGCAGAATTATTTATAACATAAATCAAGCATTATGCAAATTATTTGTTATTGTGGTGTATTATAGGTGCACCACTGTGCCTCCATAATATACCACAACAATTATAGGAGAACTGCAGTCAGAACTTACAAAAAAAGATTTAGCCAGAGCTGATATGCCTGTGACGAGCTACCAAATGACCAACAGTACATGCGTGCATAGAAAATATTGAACACCCGGCTGTAATTTGACCATTTGTTAGAGTTGTTGCACCAAATTTTCAACATGGCCTTTTTGTGATCCCACCTCATGAAGAGTGCCAGTTTCATTTTGTTCTCTTGTCCCAAAAGGTGATTTTGCAGAGCGACCACGCCATTCTGTGCCACAGTTGCAAAAACATGTTTTGGGCAGGATGTGAAAAATGACAACTATACTATTAATATGGAGGCGTACAAAAATGGCAATGTTGAAAATCTGGAATGAAAATATTAAAAATTGGCAAAGTTAGAGAGCGTGCATAGAAACGGCAAAATATATGCTTGTAACACAGTCATTTTTTGTATTTTTTTCACCAGATTTGAAACATGGGCCTTTTGGGACTCCTCCTCATGAACAGGCACTGTTGTTTCATTAATCAGTCCCAAATGATGATTCTGTGCAGCGAATGTGAAATCACCTTTCAGGACCAAGTAATGAAAGGACAGTGACAGTGTTCTTGAGGTGGTGTCCCAAGAACCCCATGCTGAAAATTTGGGGGCCAAAGTTCCAAAAAAATGGCTGATTTATCAACATAAGTTGAAAACCCAATTGACTGCAAGTACACCACACTTACCTTTGATTCTTCAGTTGGCGGTTCGGCTTTGAAGAGTGCAGATGTGTCCCAGTCCAGAGAAGATTACAGCGCCAACCTCTGGAGGTAAGTATGGGGTAAGGGGGGGTAAGGGGAGTTGGGTGCTCAGTGGGAGGGTGGGAAAGGGGCAGGGAGGACTGGGGACTGGGGCAACAAGGGACCATTTTGTTTTTTACAGGGAAAAAAACACTTCAGGGGATGGTTTTCTTTATTTACAGGGGAAAAAAAGCATACATCTGGGCACACTGGAGTGGGCTCCCAGTGTGCCACATGAGCTGGGGGTACATGATGCCAACATAGGGATTGGGCAGCCTGATGTTGGCATGGAAAAAATAAAAAAAACATACATTTAGGCACACTGGGGTGGGCCCCCAGTGTGCCGGGACAGAGAAAGAATCTCAGATTTAGAAGTGGGTAGCCATCTGGGAACAAGCGACCACCAAACAGTGTGGTTCACGATAAACACAGCCATATAATCAAGCCATGCAAAAGCAAGAGTATTGCACTTTTGGAGGGCTGACTTTGGGAAAATGAGAGCGTGCCTCAGAAAAGCACTAGCAAACAGGCAAGAAGGAGTGGTGGAGGAACAATGGAAAGTAATCAAAACAGCCATCACAGAGGCAACAAGCCTTTGTGTAAATCAAATCAACAAAACACAATGAAGGAAAAAAATGCTATGGTTCTCAAAAGAGGTGGCAGTGAAGGTTAAGGAGAAAAGGATAGCATTCAGGAAATATAAGGAAACACAGAAGGAGAAGGACAGAGAACTTTATCAGTTAAAGCAGAAAGAGGCTGGGAAGGCAATCAGAATAGCAAAGGCCCAAACCGAGGAAAGGATAGCCAACTCTGTTAAGAAGGGGGATAAGACCTTTTATAGGTACATTATGGAGCAAAGAAAGACCAAAGGAGGGATACTGAGGCTTAATAAAGGGGAGGGAATGTGGGTAGAGGGTGACAATGAAAAAGCAGGGATACTGAACGAATATTTCTGCTCAGTATTCACAAAGGAAGAGAAGGGGGAGGTACCTAAACCAAACAAGAGAAACACTCTGAAGATGAGAGTCGATACCAGTCCATTTACAGAAGAAAGGGTTCTGAAAGAACTAATAAAATTGAAGGTGGACAAAGCAATGGGGCCTGATGGGATTCACCCAAGAATTCTAAAAGAACTAAGGGTAGAACTAATGACACCACTGACTACTTTCTTTAACAAATCATGGGAGGATGGGGTGGTACCTGAGGACTGGAGGAGGGTGGATGTGATTCCTCTTCACAAAAGTGGGAGCAGGACAGAGGCAGAAAACTACAGACCAGTTTGTTTGACCTCAGTGGTAGGTAAAATGCTGGAATCACTTCTGAAGGAAAGAATTGTTGAGTACCTAGAGGCCAGTGGGGCACAGGACCCAAGGCAGCATGGATTCACAATGGGAAGGTCGTGTCAGACAAATCTAATAGATTTCTTTGACTGGGTGACCAAAGTAGTAGACCAGGGAGGGGCTTTGGACATGGCTTACCTAGATTTTAGCAAGACATTTGATACAGTCCCACATAAAAGATTAATACACAAGTTAGCCAGCCTTGGAATGGGTCCCAAGGTGGTAGCCTGGATACAAAATTGGCTAGACAACAGGACGCAAAGGGTAGTAGTAAATGGAGTCCACAGTGAAGAAAGGAGGGTCACTAGTGGGGTACCGCAGGGTTCAGTACTGGGACCAGTCCTTTTTAATGTCTTTATAAGTGACATTGCAGAGGAACTGGAAGGAAAAGTATGTCTCTTTGCAGATGACACAAAGATCTGCAACAGGGTTGATACACCAGATAGAGTGGAAAGGATGAGAAGGGACTTGGCAAGGTTGAAGGAATGGTCAAAAGTATGGCAGCTCAGATTCAATGCAAAGAAGTGCAAGGCAATGCACCTGGGAAACAAAAACCCAGGGCAAGAGTACACAATGGGGAGGGTGAGATACTGACAACAGTAAAAATGGAAAGGAACCTAGGGGTAATTATATCAGATGACCTAAAGGTGGGCAAGCAATGTGAGAAGGCAGTAAGGAAGGCTGGGGGGATATTGGGATGCATAGGGAGAGGCATCAATAGTGGAAAACAGGAAGTTGTTATCCCTCTGTACAGACAGTTGGTGAGACCCCATCTGGAGTACTGTGTGCAGTTCTGGAGACCCCATCTCTGCAAAGACATAGACAGAGTAGAGGCTTTCCAGAGGAGGGCAACCAAAATGGTGCAGGGTCTGCACCAGAAGACATACAAAGAAAGACTAAAGGAGCTTAATATGTATACCCTTGAGGAAAGGAGAGAGAGAGGGACATGATAGAAACTTTAAGTACCCTCAGGAATCAGCAAAGTCCAAGAGGGTGGCATCTTCAGAAAAAGAGATGTGCAAGAACAAGGGGCACAATTTGAAGATAGAGGGGGACAGCTCAGAGGTAATGTGGGAAGTATTTTTCACAGAGAGGGTTGTGGATGCATGGAACAGCCTCCTGAGGAGGGTTGTTGAGTCAAGAACAGTGGGGAATTCAAGAATGCATGGGACAGACATAAGGCAGTCCTAGTGGGGGTAGGATGAAGTAAGCTGTTGGTTAATTAGGATCTGCAGCTTATCTGTTAGGTAGGAAAATGGGCAGACTAGGTGGGCCAAGTGATCCTTATCTGCCGCCAAATTCTATGTTTCTATGTCACATGAATTGGGGGGCACATAATGCTGACACAGTGATTGGGCACCCCATTGTCAGTGCAGGGCCATGCATATTTGGACACACTGGGGTGCGCTCCCTGTGTGTCACATGAGTTGGGGGTACATAGTGCTGACTCAGGGATTTGGCACCTCAATGTCAGTCCAGGGACGGAGAACAAAGGGAGTGTGGAGGACAGCAGTAGTGGGAAGGTGAGGGAGGGTATTCTTTGCTGCCAGTGCTGGGAGACAGCGGGGAGGACAGGAGCAGTGGGAGTATGCAGGAGGAGTGCCATCTGAAAGATGGTGGTGATGACACGACTGCACATGTACAGCACTCACACATGCATAGTTGCGGTGAATGGCATGTTGCCATTCACAACATTGCAGCACCAGCGGAACTGCACATGCGCGAGTCATGCATGTGCAGTTCTTGCCCTAGAATACAGAAGTAACTGCTGAAATAGTGTGGCTGTTATGCCGTAGAGGCTGATCATGGCAGAGTGTTTCAAGCTCCACTGGACTTTCAGAAGTATACTTCCAAAAGTCCAACAGATGGTTCTGTGGTTGGCCATTTTTGTAAGATACAATCAATCCCAAAATGACTGTAGGTGCCACCTACAGCCATAAAATTGTGCAGAGTGTTTTGGTTTATTTGTGTAGTCATAGTATGCTCTTTTTAATATTTGTTGTTAGGAGTTTTTTTCTAAATTTGCCTACTTGTTTTACAGCCTCAGTGGATCTCCATGTTCATTTGTTTAATTGCCTTTCCTTTTCCTACAATGCTTCCTTTCCCATGTGACAGTGATGCACTGGAGACCATTAATTCATGAAGGGCTGGTTTACTGCTTTAAATCATGTGTCTCACCTTATCCAATGAACACTAATAAAGGCTACATTCACAGTTTGTTAAACACCTGAGGAATAATTGAGTGGTCTATTCTTTAGGGAAAAATCTGGAGTCTTCACACATTATAGCATTGAAGGCCCAGAGCTTGATCCTCAAAGCCCTGAGATTGACACAAGGTGCCTGCACCAAACATAAATGGTGCAAGTGGAACCTTGCATCAAATGCTACCCCCTGAACTATTCACAAAAGCAGCCTGCATCAGCTGCAGGCTGCCTGCCCCAAACAGGGCTTGTGCCACCCAGGAATGGGCTGTGACATGGTGCTAGGGGGCATGTGGCAGATGCAAGCTGCCACATCCCCATAAATGGGATTCTCAGAACTCTCCCAGAGGGAGGAAATAATAAGTACTCTTAGACCAGCCAGGGCTGGTCTAAGTGTACTTAGAAAAATCTTCTCTGGGAGAGTTGACTGGTGTGTGGCAATGTGGCCCCCTCCCCAACATGCCTGTAACAGCATGACAGGAATTAAATCATGACTTGGTGGCACAGCAGTCCCCCTCTCTGATCCCTGATGTCAGCCATTGTATCAGCATACAGTAAATACCCTGTCATTGGTGGTCTAGTGTACCACCCAATCCCTGATGTCAGCTGTTATATCATCCATTTGTAAAGCACCCTTCATTGGTGGTCTAGTGTACCCCCTCCCTGATCCCTGATGTTGCCCATTATATCAGCATACACTAAGCCCCCATCATTGGTGGCCCAGTGTACCTCCTCCCTGATCCCCCATGTCCCAAATATAAAACTATCCATGTTTATTACCCCTGTGCTGTAGTGCCTCCCTCTAAACCCCAATTGCCCATCATGTGTAGTAATAATTCCCTGGTAGTCAATAACACCCCCAAGCCCTGATGATGCATCTTGTTTATGAAAAATACCCTAGTAGTCAATTCCACCACCCCCAAACCCAGATCCTCTGTTAAGTTATAATCCCATATGCCTGGTGGTCTAGTGGACTCCCCCCAACAGCTGTCAATCACTGAACACATATTGTATACAGTACATGCTTATTCATAGCTCAGTCAGTGGCTGGCCATTGTGTTGAGTGGTGGACTGTGGCAGTCGCTGGCTCCTTCATGGGATGGGGAAGTGGGATGGTTGGACACTGTGGGGTAGGGGTTCCACTAGACAATCAGGTTTATGGGACTGTCACTTAATGAAGGATCGGGGCTGAGGGTGGAATTGCCTACCAGTGTATTTTTAATAAACATGACAGGTGATCGGGGCTTGTGGGGGGTGATGTTGACTACCAGGGAATTATTACTACACATGATGAGCGATCAGGAATTGGGGGGTGGTACTGACTACCAGGGAATTATTACTACATATGATGGCCAATCAGGACTTGAGGAGGGAATAGACAACCAGGGATGGGTATTTCTCAGGATTGGGGATGGGGGGACTGCTTGCATTTGCTGCAAGGAGCCTATGGCAGATCCTTCCCAAGCACCATGTGTTTGACACACAGGAGGGGTTGCCACAAGTATGGGGACTTAGGCACCGGACCCCTCCATTACCAGAATCTGGTGCAGGGTCCCTGGCACTATGGGCTTTGGCACAAGTTGCTGTTTGATGCAGCTTGCATTGACTTAAGCCCTTGTTGAGAATCGGACCCCCAGGGTTTATGTGTGCTTTTAGGGCTGTGAGTGGTTCGATGAAAAAAAAAGTTTTAAAACAAAACATTTACTCCTACTGGCTTGACCCATGCATTCATCTTAAAAGCAAAAAGATCACATTAGAAGATGTTATTTATTTGAGGTCAGAGTAACAAGCTCCCATTACTAAAGTGCTGCTACAGAATGAACAAAAAAGCAACACTCACTGAATCTGTGGCCTTGAATGTATCATTGTCACACGAAACAGGAAACATTGTAGGAGAAAGAAAGGCAATAACCATATGAAGTCATGGAGATCCTCAGGGCTATAAAACAAGTAGGCATATTTAGAAAAATTCCTAACAGCAAACAATGGAAAGCACACACTAGGACTGCAAAAGTAAACTAAAATGCTCAGCACAGCATATTTTTTTTTCTTGTAAATGTTGACCATAGTGCTCGTTGATATCCCTGTGCTATAGCAATTCAATCTCTATATACCACAACAAAAACAACCTATTTAAATCAACTGCTAATTAAACTGATTTTCACCTAATTAATCAGTTACCAAATTACCATTCAATTACTAAATGCTGGCTAATTATACATGAAGCAAAAAGATTTCTGACCTGCAAACTTTACTTTGACTGTCTTCATACATTGCATAAAACAAACTCTTGTAAAGTTCTGTTTACTCATGAAATAATGCAATCTTGTCGGGGGGGGGAGGATAATAAGGTCATAATGCACGTATTACCTCATTAGCCCCCCTCGATTATAGAATACTACAGCTGACCCTCCATTCCCTCTTTCTCATTCATTTTAGTTGGGGACCAATTTTAACAAACACCTCCTTATAGCATCTCCAGCACAACATTGTTTTTTTTCCAAAGCCAAACTTGCAATACCAAGTCTCCTGTTACACACTGTAAATGTGGTCAGCCTTTCTCACTGAATTGTTTTTTTCCAAAATTGTTGCTGTGTTGATTTACTTTAGGCATACACCAGAGCTGAATGGGCTCTAGCTATAGGCAAAACTGTCCTATAACCCTTCAATCTGAAGCCATCTGTGCTAAGTGGTACCACATATCTTATGTGGTCAACCATGCTGTACTGTATGTTGTATACATTTTGATATGTAAAATAAGGCACTGAGCATTTATGTCACTACATTTCTATGCTACATGATTTTAGAGTTTATAGTATTTCTTTTGGTCATCCAGGCGAGAAGAGATATGACATCAAAAGCTCTTAAATTCTGGTTCTAGCATTTTATCCAGAATGTTAGAAGATAGACTTTCAAATCGGAATTGGTGATTTGCGGAACAAAGTGATGCATGGATCACTTTACTGAAGCAATCTGCTGTAAAGCAAGGACACTGCCACAAATGCACCCATTTTGTTAAAAAAACCATTGACCCAATATAGTGCATCTCAAATGATGCTGGCACAGGCCAAAATTCAGAGCTGTACCTGAATCAAGACTTTCTGAAAAAATATTTTTAAACTTTGTTTATCCTCCTGACTTCCTACTGGTTGGGGCTTCTTTCAGTACCTACTCCAACACCCTGTTTCTGTCCTTCTGGGACCACTTCACCTGGATCCCCTCATCCACCAACAGGCACACCTGCATCTCACCTGCAGATGTGTTCCCCCCGACTTACCCCCCTGAGATGGGGTTGCCATTTAGCTCCTCCAATGGCTTCCCTCATGATCCCTTCAGCCTTCAGGCAGAGGTAAAGACAAGGTTCCCCAGGGTGCAGGTGGGGGAAGGGGTGGTGACAGACATGGCAGGGAAGCAGAAGCATCATCTGCACAGCTGGTGACCCATTTACTTTTTCCAGTTGCCCACAGAAAAGTGAACATACAATGATGCCAGCACATCTTCATGCACAATCTCACACAGGATGCATAGTTATCTGCCACTCCCTCACCCACTAGTTGTGCGGTTCCAGGCTTCCTCACCTCTAGCCACCACCAGAGGGCAGACTACCAGCAGGTGCTGCAGATCACCTTCCCAAAGGAGGAAAGCAGTCTAGGGGATGCTGAATCCTCCTCCTTGTCCTCCTCCCAGCTGGCCCCTGACATCTCAGACTTATTCCTGAATTTTGGTAATCCATGCCACAAGCCATAGCACTACTGCTGAACTCTACTGCTGCATTCTTGGGGCAAGTTGAAGATTTAGCTAAGTTTAGATGGGTACAATTGCTGAAGTACACATTTTTTTATCCAGTTGTACCTGATTCTACAGAAAATTCATTCAAGACTGCTTGGTTTAGAAAAGCATTTCACATTACAAAATCATAAAAATGTCACTGAAAATAAGGTAACCTACTGTATGTAGGTGCACGGTTGTCAATAAACTGATTACCAAAATTGTTTGCTAATCTTTTTGCCAGAAACAAACTTGGATTATCTGTAGTATCCCCAAAACAAATCTCAGTTAGATTCCTAAGTACTGTGGTTTCCAGTTAGTAGTTTCATCTAAAAGGAATAGGCTAGGTGGCAGCAGAGCAGCAACCATTACTTCTTTGTATACCCCTGTGGGTTGCTAATAGCTGTAGCATCATTTTGTTTAAATTCTGCCATTTTCCATACCATTAGCTACCTCCTCAACAAAATTCTGTACTCAATGCAGGATATTAATCCATATCTGTTAAAGTTATTATGGTAATTACAAATTGTTTTTTATATCTACTACATGTCTTCTCTGTGGGCTTCTTGAGGTCTCACTTGTTATTAAAAATACATTGCATGTAAATAATGTATTTATGTTCAACTTGTGCTGCTCAAGCTTATCTGGCAAAATAAAGTTAAACTATACACAGCAGTCACTATTCAAAATGGTCAAATTATCAGTAGCTGAGAGGGCAGTAGGGGACAGAAGTAATTCAGTGCTAGGGGAGCGGAGACTGCAGTCAGGAGAGAAGATAGCGACAGCAGAGTTTTGTGCTGGGTGTGGTTGTGGTAGTGGTGGTGGTGTGTGTGTGTGTGTGTGTGTGTGTGTGGGGGGTCAATTCCATGGAGGATCTTGAAAACTAGAGTGGTGCCATGAGTTAGGTTCCATCATGACTAATGATATACAAATATGCTGTCACAGTATACTCATTTGCAATACATTGTAATGCTTGACGTCACTGTTTTAAATGCTTAAAATGTACATCATCATCATCTGCTGGGTAGTGAAAGAGTCAGGCAGTAGCTTTGTACAGAAAAAGTGCCATGCATGTGTGCCTCCACAAGCCCTTTAGCCAGCCAGCTGGCAAATTGCAGGAATACAGGCAAGTGCAATGTGCTGGCCTTGACCATTCTTGACTGTTCTGCATGCAAGATACTGACTGACACGAGAGAGCCTGACACTAGGCGCCACTGTAGGAGTGAAACTGTAAACAGTATTTTATGCAGAAATTCATAGGGATCCAGTAAAGGTCTCTATTGAAAAAGGCACTATGGTCAGGTTTCTAGGAGTGGATGATAAGGCATCTATGGATGTGTCAGCAAAGATGAAGTGCAGTAACTTGCAGCAATGATGTCACAAAATCCTGCATGACAAAAGGGCTTAATTGCCATTGACTTACAATGGCCCCTGCAGTAAATTGCAGTATCCTGTGATATTCTGCAGCATTTCTGTGCTTCATCCTGGCTTGACACATCTGGGTAGCAGCATTTTTGACAGCTTTGATTTTTATGAGGAAGAATTTGGGAAAATCCTCCAGGAGGGAGTTGCAATAGTCAAGCTTAGAGTAGATGGAGAGTAAATAAGGATTTTAGCAGAGGAAGGCTCAAGGTAGTGGTTAATATGGGAAATGTTATGTGAGTGATGATTCATCAGCAGGCTGATTTATAGCCCAAGGTGATTTGAGGAGCTAATGTGAGTTTTTGGTCTGGGGGAAAGTCAAGATTTCTAATACAGGGGGAAAGGGAAGGCTGGCACAAAAGGAGGATAATAAATGTAGTGGAGTTATGATTAAGGGTTAGAAAAATAATTGCATTTTTGTTTAAAGTTTTGTTTAAACAAAGGCCCATTGATACTGTATATTGGTGGTGCTGAGGGGCAGTACTGAGGTGGTAATCATCCCTGTGTGCCTTTGATTTCCAGTCAATTATTCGTTGCCATTAAACTATGTTGTATGTCTGTACCCTACCAATTGCATCAGTTTATGTTGATAAATGTTTACTTACGCTGGCAAAATACTGCATTGCCAGCTGTGTTACAGTCACCTTCCATCACAGGGTAACAAAAAGGTACAAAGAAAGAGGTACTTTTGTTAGCTTGCTCCACCTCCCTGAATCTTCAAAAGGAGCTTACAGTACCACTGGGACTCTCTATTTCAGACTTTGGCATCTTTTGCGAACCTTAGTTTTTTACAACATATTTTATAAAAACAAAAATCTACATTTTTGTATGAAAACATTTTGGACCTGATTTTTAATAGAAGTTTCACTGCAAATGCAATGGTTTGGCTTGTGCACTGTAAATCGGCATGCTGGGTTGAAAGTACAAGTTCTAGTCATGCTTACACGTGGGATGATAATAATAATAATAAATCTTTATTTATATTGCGTCTTTCTTATAACCAAGGCGCCTTACAAAAATCACACATAGGACACAATAAACACAAATCTAAAACTTCTGAATTCATAAAATACCATAAAATATCATCATCAAGTATGTGCCTTTAACCATAGATAGATCTTTAAGGCCTTTTTAAATTCCTCATGGATGCACACTGCTGAAGTGGATGGGGGTAGAGAATTCCAAAGGTCATTGAAGCACGGGCCTCCAAAGATTTTAGAAAAACCCTTGGAATCTCTAGCAACCCCTCATCCGCTGAATGGAGTGATCACCCAGGGCAGTAAGGTACCAGAAGCTCTTTCAAGTAGTCTGGGCCCAGTCCATGTAGGGCTTTGTAAGTCAAAAGTCCAACTTTAAAGGTGATCCGCCACTGTATTGGCAGCCAGTGCAGATCACGCAGCACCGATATGGAGGAGTGACTTATCTTTCTTGCAAGTAGGCAAATGAGCCCAATCCAGCTATAGTTGTTCACAACAGTTGGCTTTGCTTGAGCATCCAGAGGTCAATAAGAGCTTGTTCATTAATTTGAATGGGATTACATTCCTTTATCATTGTTGCCCAGTACTGGCAATGTCAATTAATATTTAGTACTGTAAAACATTTCTGAAAGTTATTGAGGTGGCTAGTTCATTAATGTATTTCTAATGTTTGACCCAGAAAGGTACATCAAACTATGGCAGCTCATTTCCAGGTGCATCTTAGGGGTGGATTACATTGACCTCCTGTGGGGGGGGGTGCTGCTGACTTCTTGCAGCACAGTGTGACACATCCTAGAGTGGCTGCTGGAGGTGGTAGTGTCCAGGGATAGGTAAAACAACCTCCTTCTCTGCCCCAGAGCCTATAGATGTTGCTTAGCTTGATGAAGTAATGGAAATTTTGGACTATATTCTTATGGATGATATTGATGAGCAAGAAAAATGACTGCATGTTGAAATGCAGGAAAAAAACAGACTTGCTATGCATGATGAAGGAGGAGGATGCCAAATATAATTTGGAAAGGAGCAGGTTGGAGGAAGAAAAGAAGAAAAACAGGCTTTTAGCTAGCCCACAGCGATTACCAGGGGAAAAGCTTCAGGCTAGCACAGCTGAGACTACTCCCTTCCCATTAACAAAGTCTTCAGCACTTACTACAACTAGCCCTCAGTGTTTTCAGTTCTCAGAAAAGTTCAAAACATGGACATACTGAAGACTGGTCTCCAAAGAAGGCTCTGGTTAATGCAGGTTGGAAATAATGCCCTAAAACTGGAGAGTGGATCCCCGATATATTTGTTCCCTTTTATCAGGAGACAGCGACATGGATTACTATAATGGGAACAGTTGGCAAATATAGAACTGATCACAACGCTGCAGACATGCCAATAGCAATTTCTGACACTTCACAAACTTTGCTGACAACCAGGAGCTGGATCCTATCAGTGCGAGTCCTGCTACCATAGATGCTGCACTTCTGTGAGAGGAGAAGATGGAGCTATGCGACTCCTCGGAGAAGTGGCCAATGAACATTGTAAAGCAGCTGTTGGACTGTCAATAATGGTGGCCAGTATCAGACAGACTCCCACTGACATGCGGGGTCAGAGAGCAACAAGGAATATCTTGGGAGATCTGCTGGGTGCATGGAACCAGCAGTCAAGTATTCAGAGATGGCTGACCCTGCCTTTGCAGCTGCTGTGGTGGAAATTGCTAAAACACAATCAGATACTGCTGTCAATCCTAATGCTGGATTTTAGAATCTGAATCATGCACAGGTGGCCTCTTCAGGAAAGGCATCCCTTTGCTTACCTGATTTAGTGCTGCTGTGGGAGGACCAGGCCAGGGAGAGTGAGTCAGTGCCTGAGCAATCTAAGGGTACAGTTGACGTGGATATTGTTGGAGACTCTGAGGGCACTTCACAGCTGCTGGCTGCTTCTATGACTCATATCCCTACCTTAACTGCTTCTGCCCCAGTAGGGGCATGGGCAAGGGCAGGGCAAGAAAGACTGTATAACTGTCCCACATACTGGCCTATCTACAAAGGGAGATATAGAAACTCATGCAGATGATGTTACTCCTGGGGACAAATCAGTCCAGGCCTGGGGTCAGTAGGGAAGGTGTTGGTGGCTGATCAGAAGACACTCCAAGATTTAGGATGGCAGACCTTTTTGCCAACAGTTCTGAACCCACAAAAAGACAAAATGTGGTGCAGTTACAGTATAAAGGAGGGTTTGACATACTGCGTGACTGCACTTATTTAACAGGAACACTTCTGAAGGACTCTTTGAAATTCTTTGTGTGTGGAGTCTTTGAAATTCTTTGTGTATGAGCTATATGCCTTAATACATATATGAGGAGAAAGCACATTTAATATTAGTTTCAAAACTGTGGCCTCACTACATAGATTTTGGAAGCAGTATGGTGAATTAAAGAATACACTGCTTTGTCTGCCTTTTGTAGCCATACCTTTAAAAAAGCCACCTTACAGGACTGTTACAGCGCTGTTTAGGAATGAGTGGCTATGGGTGGCAGATATTCAGTATTGGCTGCAGCAGAAATGCGAGGTACAAGGCAGGCTGAAGCCAGTATTTGACAATGAGTAGATCTGGATGGGGGGGGGGAGGTGTGAGATTTAAAGTCAAATTACACCAAACAGATACTGGGGTATGTCATCTGCTCAATAGATTTCTCATAGGTGGGGATTGAGGTATTTTGTTTTACCCAGGCCAAACCAAAGGCCTGCTACAAATCTGGGACTCTGACACAGTTAATTAGCACCTGTGAGCAGCTGGGCTGTGGTATCTGTTTTGTGTATGGCCATGTCTGTAGGCATGGTAAGAACATCCAAAAGTGCAACTTGTGCAATTAAAAGGGGCATTCCTTTCAGTCTTGTTCTTGTGGCCCATAGTCATGAAGATGCTATGAATCAGGACACTCTTTTAGCACATTCTCAAAAGACAGGTCTGCCAAAACACCAGGTCCCCTGATTTCTTGCAAGCCCATGCTGACTGGTTGATGGTACAGGTTCTTGTGATTCATAAACTTTTAGAGAAATGACTGAGCCTGTGGAGGCTACTCCCCCTATGGAAGTATTTGTTTCATCCCCCCCTCCCCAATCTGAATGAGTAGGTTCTATCTCAGGGGTTGCGGAGGCCACAAGTCATACTGCCCCTGAGAAGTATACGCCATCTGCTGCACAGTCTGATGATGCCAGGCCTGGAGAGATTGTGCCCCTCCCACCCTCTTGAGACCTGCACACAACAGTGGCCCATAGATCTAGGCTGGGCAGTAGTCATTCAAAGGTCAAAGTGCAGAGGTTGGATTCAATAGCTGTACTAAATTTGTACAAACCTTTGAATAAGTTGAGAAATTGGGAGGATTCAGATGAGCGGACTGCTGATGACCCTCCATCCCCCCTTCACAAAAATTATTTTCCTGAGAGAATGAGGATACTACCTCTTACACACAGGGGAGTCACACTTATTTATTGTCCCTAAATATTATTTTATATGGGCTTTGCTTCTCTGATCCTTGTTCTTTTCCTGATGGGCTTGGGTCCAGAACTTCATTGTGCCTCTGGTAACAGTAATAGTTTATAAAATTCCAAGAGACATCTTACTACCTTCTCTTCACTGTTAACAACATCTTACAATATTTTATTTCTTGAGGACACACAATTATGTACAATGACTGATATTAGTTCTGGGGAGAATATTGCTTTTACTAGTCTTTGGGGGAGGACTCCTCTTCAGGGGTGGGCTTTAACTTTCAAGGCATCCCCTTTGTACACAAATTATTGGATGTAGTTCTGGGAAGGTTATTCATTTTGGATATTGCAGTATAGTCACACTTAGTATGTTTAATTAATATATATGCACCCCAGGGGTAGGCAAATAGGATAGATTTCTTTAAAATTGTACAGCCCTTTTTGCACATTTCCAGAAAAGTGGTCTTAGGGGGAGAGTTCTCCTGTTCATTGGAAAAGAAATGAGCTGGCCATTCTGTGAGTAAAGTTTATTGTGATTCAAATTTCTTTAGGGACATGGTGTAAACTGCTGGGTTGGTACATATGTATAGACATTCTCCCAGACTCAGGGGCAATACTTTTTTTTAAAAGACACTTGGCTACATGCATTGATTATTTTTTTCATTTCACAAAATATAGTTATTGATTTGGCTACTACAATAGCTTCTGAAAACTCAGATCATACAATCCTTGGTGGTAAACGCCAGTCCTCAGGGGCCTGTACTAGTGGGATAGGGATGTGGAAACTCAGTTCCAGCCTTTTGGATTCAGAACAGCTGAGGGGTGAACTGGTGGAATTACTTTTATCAAGGCACTCTGTACAAGCACATACAAGACTTTTGTTTCCTGGTATGAGGATACCAAATCAGATGCCAGGAAATGTTTTCAAAAGGATTGGATACTGGAAAGAGTGAAATACTATCAGCACCTTACCTTAAGGGATCACATGCATAAGTTACCAGCAGAGCACATTTAAGGGGTGGGGGTGGGGTTGTTCAGCCATATCAGTAACATAAAGGATCAGATGAAAGCCTCACAGTATAACAGGGCAGTTTTACTGCTGACTGAACAGAGGCTAGGGACACATGGTAAGATGCTGACTGGGAGACTTTTTGAAAGTTTTACTGGGAGAGTAAAGAAAAGGGTGGTGACAGACCTAAGGAAAACCAGTGGCACAAATGTCTCAGGGAAAAGTGAGATACTTCAAGGAGGAGGCTCAAGTATCCAGGGCCTTGACTGACTCAGGATTAATCAGGAGAGAACATGATATGTTTTGGAAAGGAGTGATGTGTCTTCAGTAATATGAGAAAGTGGAGGGTTTTCTTATTCACTCCATTAGTTGTGGAGGAGGTTCAGGGTGCGATTTCCTCACTAAAAACAGGTACTGCACAAGGTAGCAATGGCTTGACTCCAGAACTGTACAAGGTAGCTATGGATATCAAAGGCAGATATTTAACAGACATATATAATGAATGCTTAAGGGAGCTGACCATCTTGGGGAGTATGACAGAGGCTATTATGGTCTTTTTATACAAGACTTTTTACAACCTGGAGGCAGATTAGCCTATTAAATGTTGACTTTAAAATTTTACCAAAAATCTTGAGTGCAAGATTGAACACTACCCTATCTGATGTTATTGATACCTCACAATTATTTGCAGTACCTGGTATTCCAAGACCACTTATTCTTGATGAGGGAAATGTCTGAAAAAGCACGAGAAGGAGGCTTAGAAGTCATTGTGCTCTCTCTGGATCAAGAGAGAACATTTGGTAATATTACTCACTCCCATTTATTTTTTGTTATGGAACAATACAGTTTCCCAGACATTTTTATTAATTGTATTAGAACATGTTATGTAAATGCTGTAGTTTACCCTAATATGAATGATTGGAGGGGGTGATTGTATTCCAGTTAGATGTAAGGTATGACAGGGGTGCCCCCTAAGTCCCCTCCTGTAAATCTTGTGCATCAATCCTCTAAAAAGGAAGTCAAATACTATGGTCCAACCTTCAGGGGTTTTGACTTTCCTCACCTGGGTGCTAGAGTATGCAGACGATTTATGTTTATAAAATGACAAGAAAAAATCTAGAAATCTCATTGGCCAAGAAAGATCAGCTGATCATACATTAATTCTCTGTATATGCAGAGTCATCCTGGTCCTAAACCACATTACACAATGAGCAGATCAGTCCTCTTACAACCAGAACTATCTTCCATCAGTCTCCCTACAACCAGAACTGATCTTCCACCACAAACAGGGCTGCTACCTTTACATTGTATAAACCTTTAACTGGGCTCTAAAATTAAAACTACCTTAAATATAAAATAAAACAAATTGATTAAATGTTGTTTACCAGATCATCACACTCTCCTTACACACATAAACAAATTAGAAACATTAAGTATTGTTTATAGTTTTTTTTACAACTGTTTCTTTGCTAACAGTGAAAAATCTCCCTTCTATTTTTCCCTGCTCATCAGGGAACTCTCTTCTGTGTTCCCTGACAAGTGAAATAATTGAGTCTCTGGCTCTAAAACAGGCCTTTGTTTTCTGTGTGTACAGTATGTTAGTAGAGGAACATTCCGCTAGTAGAACTGAGCAGAATTTTGAATACCTGTATTCCATGGTAAACATTCCATGATAAAAATTCCATTTCTTGAATGTGAGGAAACACAGAGGGAAAAAAACAGAACGAAGAAAGCAAGCAATAATACTATATAAACAAACAGAAAAGGTGGTAAATGAGTCAACCTGCTGTTTATCTTTTAGGACAGAGCGAGCAGTTCATGATGCTGTCAGTGAGCGTGGCAGTTTTGAACCACGCTCATGCTTGCAGCACTGGGGAACTGAGAAGTCTCTGTTATGGCTTCCTTTTAATTTTGTCTACAGAGTGAGGAGAATGAAATAAAGTAAGGGGGCTATGTGTCGTACTTAGAATGAGAAAAACAGCATTTGTGAATTGTGGCTGGCAGGGGAATATGAAACTTAAGTGGGCAGGGAGGCACACAGTGTTTAACACTACTTTAATCTAGCACCAATAGGTGGAAGGACTATTATATGTTAAAAGCACTGATTCACTTACATTTTTACTTATTTAAAAATGCGTTTAAAAATAATAAAATAAACTACTTCTAAAAATAAAGGGACATTTTATAAGAGCAATGAGACACTCCAGGGTTGTGCATTACAGTGTGATAACCGCATGCCTAGGGATGACCAGCACTCAGCCTTTGGCCTCATGCCTAACTATGCTCCTAGGAGTGTGGTTATAACACCATAATGCACACCCCGTCATGTCTTATTGCTTACTTATAGTTGCACAATATACAAGGAGGTGTTCAAGCAGTACAGATTCTAGGTAATTTCTTTAAATCTGCTGGTACAAGCATTACTATGGGGAAACATTCAGTGCTCGTCCTTCAGCATGGATCAGTGTACAGCACCGTAGCTGGAATTCCACTTGTACCCAATCCACCTCGTATTTGGGGGATATGGTTTGGGCAATGTAAAGCGGCTTCTCATAATTGGAATAAAAAGCTAGATGAAGGACAGCAGAAGGTAGATAAGTGTAAAAATGGCAAGTTTCCAAGAAAAAGAAAGTATACAGTATATGTGCAAAACGTTTGTGCTAACACTTTTTTTTTGAGTTATGTTTTTCCTCCCCATACAGATAGTGAGATGAAACTGTAGTTTGTTTTTTCAGCTTTTTGGGAAGAACCATCTGAATACTGGCTGTTAAAGAGGGTGGTATAGGTATGGTTAACCCTATAGCCTTTTTATATAGCACATTTTTCACAGTAATAGAGGACCCCTTCTATAGGATTCTGCTCAGCCTTGGATAATATGGGCCAATGACTGGTTTGCACTTTGTACCTATTCAGACAGACTGGATGGTAGGCAGACATAAAATGATAAGGAGGGGGGGTATAGGCTACCCCAGCTTGACCTATGCTCAGGATGCAGTTCTGAAATTAAAGGGGTGGAATATTTCACCTGAACAGATAAAGCTGTCAACCAGAAAAACCTATATTGTTCTATTGTAGGCACAGCCTACACTGCAGATCTCTTGTTTGGTCTTCACTGGTCTTGGGTCAGCAGTTACTTTGAGTATGTTAAATGACAAGCGAATGCCACCTAGGATGAGTGATGTTATATGGCTGGCCAGTCATGGGAAACAAAATGTTAAAAATAATAACAAAAATAAATCTATAAAGGAAAGATACTGTCTTAGGAGTGTTGTGTGGACCTGTGTAAAACGCAGGAACATCTTTTTTTGACGTATCCCTTTGTCACAAATTTCTGGAATATGGCATCCTTAGATTTACATGTATCAGCATTTCAATCACTCACCTATGAAACTGTAGTTTGGGGTTTTTATGGGGCAGAATGGGGGGGACATAATGACAGTTCTTTACATGTTTGGATTGCTACCTGTAAGTTTTATATCTGGCAAGTAAGATGTCAACTGGTTCTGCAGCTGAAGCAAGTGCTGGAGTGTCAATTACTGAACATGATCTTGGGGTCCATTAGGAAAATATATTCCTCAGAGGGGAAGGTTTTGTCTGCTTCTACTATAAACAAATTATTGAGCAGCATGTCTTGGATTTTCCCTAGGCGAGGGATATTTTTAGGTCTTTCTGGGTTTTTGCTTTCTAAAGTTTAAAGACAGGTTTTGATTTTCATTCTTTTCTCTTTTTTGTTTGCACAGTATATTGGATTGATCTTTTTTGTATATAATTTCAGTTATTTGAATATGATTTGTATGCATTCTTCTTGCTTTTTCTTTGTGTTAGTTTATGTTTTTTGTTTTAAATAAAATCCACCTACTCTTGCTTGTTGTGAGAGGTCAGGCAGCCATTCTGTCAATCTGGCAGTAGGGCAGATCAAGGAGGGAAGGATGCAGCAGTTCTGGGGCAGAGAAGGAAGCCCCCCATCCCAATTCCCATGGCGGTCCAGCCAGCATTTGAGTTTAATGATCCTGTGAAGGAAATAGTTACTGAAGTGATGTAAAATCCTGAGAAGTGCATAGCAAATACAGACTGGACAACTGAGGAACAAATCCTAAGAAGGGAAATGGATTGTAGGAAAAAGGTCCTTCTTGCCATGTTACAGGAAGAGGGCAGAACCTTTTATACAGAAAAGCTGAAACTAGAGGAAATCAAGAATAAACAGCAAAATAAAAGTTCCATGATCCCTCCCAAAGCCACAACAGCAAGCATTTGATATTACAAAAAAGGGCTAGTGCAAAACCCTTGAAAAAGTGGAGCACACAGAACAGAAGCAGGTCAATGGCTGCAGCTTTGTAGGGTGAAGAACAAATCTGGGCCCTCGAGGCAGTATTCCAGCTGAAGAAGAATAGAGTGCAGAAAAAGCATTCCTAGGAGCTGGATGGAAAAAAGATTCTGGGAATGGAGAATGTCAGATACCTGGCCTGATGTTCATCCTATAAACAAATGTTTGACAGAAACTGAGCTACCAGCTGAATGTGCTGCTGACATGGCAGCATCAATGGTGGTTACCCTTCCTGCTGTGACACCTCTTGGAGCTGCAACTGCATAAAACCATCAGCTGTTAGGTGCAATGCTTAAAATATCTCAGCAACAGGGTGAAACAAATAGTGGCTATCTTCCTAGTGAGAAATTCAGTACTGAAAGGGCGAACACTAGTACTCCCTGCATACTGAGCACCTCCTAGGTGGACTTGATGGATGTTTCTGCTCCTTTGATTTGTAATAAACCAGCTATAAATCAAACATCCATAAATCTACCACCCATTTACCCCTACAGCCACAAAACAAACTGTTGGTCCTGCTTCTCTAAAGGTCATTACTTCACATAAACTAATCTAAACATAAATAATACACAACCCCCACTATGGATAGTAGGGCTAGAACTACATTTTCAGATTCCAGCCCCACAAGATAACAACAATATCGGGGAAATAAATGGACAGCCTTCAAGGGAAGGAAGTGAGGGTTATGTCAGAAATGGCAATGGGGGTAACCCTAATGATAATAGTAGGGGTCCACAGAGAGACAGAAATGGAGGGCAAGGAAACAGAGGACCCTTTAAAATGGCTGACTAATTTTCCAGCATGGGAGAACCTATGGGGAAGGGGTTCTGAGAGAGGTTGCAAGAAAGCTGTTGAAAAGTTCTTTGCAGTTCTCAGCCACAGACATGTATGCCCTCATTCATACCTCACAATTTGATGAAAGTTTCAAAACTTCTGCATTACTCAGATGTTTTTAGCATATCTTCTGCTCACCGTTTACCACCATTTCACTAACAAAGTCAACAGAAAAAATGGTCACAATTCTGTTTGAAAACAAAGGGGTGAGCATCTCAGATATTTTTGTTTGGCTTAAGCAACAATCTGATGTATTGGATAGGCCATTTGCTTCTTTGACAAAGACAGCATCTAGATGGGAGAGTGGAAAATTATGGTCCACCTTCACACAACTAAACAAGGAACAAACCATCTCCCCAGCAGCTTCTAAATAGGTTGGGACAGAGGCTTCTGTTTTTACTCAGGACAGCCAAAGACATTTCATAGGTGTGGTTTATTGACTCATCTTAGCAATACATGTGATAGTCTTGTATGCAGCTCATGCCTGTAATAAGGTAATTCAACCTTGTTTTGCCAGATCCCAGTGAGATGCATCATCTGCAAAGATGTGCGCCGCTCACCCACAAGTGTTAGGGGTTCTGGTACCTACTCAATAAATGTATTCTGAGCAATATTTTGATGCAGTTATTATGGCTGTCATATAACAAAACTATAGTGAAAAGAAGAACACATTGAGATTATTAACTCTGTCCATGTTTATTCACATTTGGTTGTGAGTTTCATATCAAGGAATAATTTAATTGAACTGGATTCTAATTTCAATATGTAGCTTGTTTTTTTTTCTTTTCAACCATAGAAGAATAGAAACACAGATGATGACAGCTGAAAAAGACTGATAGTCCATCTGGTCTGCCCATAGTATGTTATTCTGCAGCGACAGATACTGTACACACATACACTGCAAAGTAGACACATGCTCTTCTGCAGTCACAATGTTACATTTCTGAACTTCCCTGATGGAGAGTATTTATTTTTAAATTGCAACATGCTGCAACAAGGTGGCAGCACTCATGACCAAAAAAGTTTTCTTGTGAACATAAAAAACATTTTCTCCTGAAATAAAAATTGTCTCATGATTAAAAATTAATTGGTTGCACAAGACAGCTATCATGAAAACCCTACAGAGCATGCTCAGAAGCCACATTTTAGAGCCTTATCTCTCAAGAAGCAATTGGTATTTGTTCATGTGTCCTTTAATAGGCACACATTTTGACTGAGATGCTTCTAATCTTAAAATTTTAGAACAGAATTCCAAACCATTTTTTTTAAAGGTGTGCAAAAAATGGCCAAAAAGTGCATTTGTGCAGGCTTTTTCACATTATGGATCTTGGAATCCAGACAAGAGCCCATTCAATTCTTGTCAAGTCATATGAACATGCCCCATGACAGCGCATGCAAAAGTTCATAAAATTGTGTCATATGGCACCAAAGTTATTAAGGTGTACAAATGTGTGTTTAATGTTAAATGGGCTGCTCCACCCTAATTACATAGGTGCTATCGAGACTGTATAATAAGAAACCGCTATCCTGGAAACTCTACAGAGCATACTCAGAAGCAAAACATTTAACTTACAACTTATGAACCGATTAATATTTTTTTCACAAAATCTTAGAAAGGCATCTCCTTCAGCTGAGTTGCTTATACCCTGAGAATTTTGGAACACAGTTCTAAAATACTTTGGTCTAGATGAGAGCAAAAACAAAAAGCCAAAAATGCAATTTTTAATGGTTTTACACTCCCTGGATCTTGGAATCTGGACAAGCAGCCATCACAAATCTTGCAAAATCATAAGAACTTGGCATCCCTATTATGCATGCAAAATTTCATGTGACTTCATCAAATATTGCTGATGTTATTAAGGTGCAAAAATTGGGTTTAACATTAAAATGCCTACTTAATATATGGTCAGAAGCCAGATTTGTAAACCCTTATGACTCAAAAACTGATTACAACTTTTTCATGAGATCTTCACAAGGCATCTCCTTGTACCAACCCACTTCTTTTCTGAAAATATCAGGATAAAATTTGAAACCATTTTTGTTCTAGATGTAAGCAAATACAAGCCAAAAAATGCCTGTTTTTATTATTTCTAGATGAGTATATCATGAAACTTGCCAGAACATATGAACTGAATATGCAGGCAAAATATCAGGCAATTTCATCAAACAGTGTCAAAGTTCTAAAGATGCAAAATTTTGGGGTTAACATTAAACAGCCTGCACAACCCTATATATTATAGGGGCACAGTAGCACCACCTATTGCTAGGGTTAAGTAGGCTGTTTAATGTTAAACCCTAATTTGTGCACCTTAATAACTTTGGAGTCATTTGACGACTTGACACAAAATTTGGCATGCATTGCCGGGCTGTCAGAGTCTCAAGATGTGAAAAGATTTGTGACAGCATCTTGTTTGATCTTCAAAATATGGAGTGGAAAAAAAATGCATATGAGTCCCCTATACATACTTAACATTGTGTAATTTTTGCTCTCACCTACAGCCTAGGCAGTAAGGAATTTTTTCATGAAATTTTTAGGGTTGAAGCAGTTTATGCCAAGTGTATGCATTTCAAAGGTTTTGTGAAAAAAATATTATATCGTTACAGTGTTATAAGGATTTTTTTGATAACTGAGAAATGCGAATGGTAAAAAAAAATGTTGTGAGAGCTTATTTTCATGATTTTCCTGTTGTGTGCAAATAAATACATATTGTGACAGCTGCCGTTTTCTTAACTCACAAACATCATGGATTTGTATCTCTGGCTGCATAGGCCTATGCTTATGCAGACACACTTGTGTGTATATGTCATACTGCGTGCATGAGTATATGTGGCTGCAGAAGCACAGGCCCCATGAGGATTTGCCCTTCTGTAGACAGAGGGCCCCATAGAGCCTACGTCTCTGCAGCCAGGGGTACAGTAGTGCCAGAGAGGATGCAATGCAGAAATGCTACAGTGTTTCACAAAAATGCTGCAGTATGCTGCAAGAAACAATGGAATTCAATGGCAATTAAACCCTTTTTTACTGCAGTATTTTCTGACATGTAATGTGTTGCATCATAGATATCTCCACTGTATTCATGCTCCCTTTATGAGTTACCTCGCTAGAATTTCATGATTTGTTAGTGCATTCTTTTCTATATCTGCATAACTGAAAAATCGCTACCTCATGACCAATTTCTAGATCATGTACTAAAACCATTATACCCAAATTGGGACAGAACATCCATCTGTATAAATGCAAGCCCTACAGGGGACCACCTTTCTAAAGCCAGAAGTTGGTGTGTATGTCTTACACCACTGGCTAATGGAAGTAGTGTTACAATTTTGGTATCATATATTTTGTGGTGCTTGTACCTCTGCAGCCAGAGGTTGGCATGTATGGCTTACACCTGTGGCTGCAGAAGTGCAGGCCCTTCAAGAGTGCTTAGGCCTTACAGTGTGCATTACTAACTGAGGCTACAGACATGATGCCCCCATGAGGCATGTGCTTTTGCAGACAAAAGATCTCATGTAATTTTGGTATTGTGGATTTGTATCTGTGACTGCAGGGGCTTGTACATTTGCATATGGAAACAGTGTTGCGTTTTGAGATTTATGTTGTGAGAAGCAAGCGCTGACAAAACAAATGCTCTCACGATAGAACATTTTTCATGTTGTATAAGAGAGTTATCCAAAAACCCTACTGAGCATGCTCAGGAAAAGGCACTTAAATCCTTATAACTCTGGAACTGCTGCTTCTACCCTGAAAGTTTCTGGAAACATTCAGTTCCGTCTAGGTTGTGTGTGAGAGCAAGTAAAATGTGTGTTAAGTATAGGAAAAAAGTAGCTCCTAATGTAAAAACAACATATGTAGATTTCTGAAACTGCACAAGCAGCCATCAAAAAACATTCCACATATTTAGACCTTACCTCCTAGACAATACTGGGGCAATTTTGTTGAATGTCACCAAAGCTATTAAGGTGCAAAGTTAGGGGTTTATCATAGACCCTCTTGGTCAAACCTAACTATATAAATCTGTATATACTGTATATGTATATATGTGTATATATATATATATATTATGGTAGTACGGCAGTGCTACCATAGTTAGGGTTGAGGAGCCATTTACATGTTAAACTTAAAATTTTGCACCTTAATAACTTTACAACCGTTCAATGGATTTGCCTAAAATTTAGCATACACAATCAAGAGCCATAGGTCATGGGATCTCCCAACTTTTGTACTGTTCAGATATATGGCTGCGGAGTTATTAAGCATGATCTGCACACACATTCTTACGCTTTCTGGGAATTTTTTGGTCATCTCTAGAGGTTGCACGGTTTGCATGACCAGTCCGAAATCTTCAGGAGAATGTGTGGCTGGGGTCCCTGATGTGCCTTTTGAAGATTTCGTGAAAAAATATTAAACGGTTCAAAAGTTACTCAAAAAACAAGTTCCCATTATAAGTCAATGGGAAAAGTTAACAAAAAGTTCGACAAATGCCATTTTCACTTTCGCAAATGGCCCTTTTACTGTCGCAAATCCTCCATTTTATTTTCAGTTGGTCATCAGAAAAATGCTTGGCATTTGAATTTTGGACCCTCTAGCAACCTAATTTTTTCTGTAGTCGCCTAGTCAGACCCTGAGGATGCTAGACATGTCATTATTTTGGGTAAAACACCCCAGAAATATTTTTTTCAGATTTCTGGAAAAAGTACTTTTGCAAAGTACTTTCGCACTTGCGACAGTGTCGAATGAATCTGCAAAAGCTTTCACAAAGTTTGACAGTACTTTTCCAGGTTATGTGAAAATGACAGCAATTCTTTGGCACCCTGCTGCAAAAGAATGGTTTGGTCTTTTGGACTTTCAGTATTTCGGTGAAAAAATATTACAGGGCAGCAAAGTTACGGCACTCCAAAGCTGATGCTTTTCCCATAGGATAACATTACGGCGTCCGACGCATTACAGGAATTCTTTGTCGCCCTGTTGCAAAATAACGGTTTGGTCTTTTGGGCTGAAATTTGGAAGGAAGACAGCCAACATCCCACAGATGTGCCTTTTACTGATTTGATGAAAAAATATTACAGGGAGTGAAAGTTATGGCACTCTGAACTTCTCTTTTTTCCCATAGGATAACATTATGGCGTTTGCCACGTCTTTCAGGGCCCGTATCTCGGAAACAGTGCGAGATACAGACTTTTCGTCAGAAAAATGAGGACTAAATACAACAATAGCCAGGAAAGTCATAAATAATATGACTTTTACATTTTTTTCTACGTAGTACGTTTCCTGAGATATAAGCAATTTACTATTCCAACTCATCATTTTCTGCTCCGAGACCCATTATTATGCATATATTCTTTGTACTCACTGTCATTCTCTATGCAGCTTTTGGGGCAAACTAACCTGTGCACTAGCATTACTGTTACCCTTACCACTTCTGCTTGTGGTTCCATAACCATTTCACTTACTGTTCCCGTCTACGGCACCATGTGCGTTACCCTTCGCGTTTTCATTTGTGCTTGCGTTTGCGTTATTTTAACCATTTCTGTCTACAGTACTGTTTATCTTTCTGTTTTGCTTTGTGTCACCATGCGCATTACCATTTGCATTTGTGGGCACCGTGTTACTATGTGACAAGACATCACGTGGTGGCCCCGTGCTACCGCCACCGCATTACATTCGCTATTTCTCATTATACTTCTCAAAAAGAAGGGAAATAAGAGGCAAAAAAATCCATTTAATGCATTAGTTAGAGTTGCTCCACAGTGACAAAAGTGAGGAAATTCAGTGTTATGGTGAGCCCCCATCGGACCACCCGCCCGCTAACGGCGCCGGGGTGCACATCGGGTTTTCGGTCCTAACTCTCACCCCATTCTCCTATACCTCTACTTCTTCACATCTGATGGGGGAGCATTACAGCCGAAGACCCTAATGTGCACCCCGATGCCAGTTGGGGTGTGGGCGGAGGGTCCAAGGGGGCTTTAACCCTAACACTGAATTTCCTCACTTTTGTTGCTGTGGAACAACCTAACTAATGCATTAAATGGAGTTTTTGCCTGTATATATATATATATATATATATATATATATATAATAGTGGCACAGTAGTGCCTCTATAGTTAGGTGTTGAGTACCCAATTTTAAAGTTTACTAACTTTGCCACTGTGTGACAGATTTTCCTGAAATGTGGCATGCATACAGCAGCATCATAGATCCCTGAATCTGCCAAGTTTTGTAATGGTCAGATATACGGTTGTGGAGCTATATAGCACCATAGAAAGCCATATTTACACTTTTTTGCACATTCTTTGCTTGCATCTACAGGTTGCACAGTTTGCACGACCAGTCCAAAAACTTCAGGGAACATGCAGCCAAGGTGTCAATGTGCCCTTCAAAGATTTTGTGAAAAAATATTAAATGGTTCAAAAGTTATTCAAAAAACAAGTTTCCCATTATAGTCAAAGGGAAAAGTTAAAAAGCATGACATTGTCACAAATGCAGTTTTTAGTGTAGCAAATGACCCATGTAGTGTCACAAATCCACCATTTTGTTTTCAGTTACTGGTCACAGAAATGCTTGGCATTTAAATTTGGGACACTCTAGGGACACAATTCATTTTGTGTTCACCTAGTCGAGCCCTGAGGATGCTAACCATGTCTTTTTTTGGGGGTGAAACAATTTTTGTAAACTAGTGTTGCAAAGTAGTGTCACACTTGCGACACTTTTGTGATTTTTTTGAGAAAGTGTTGCAAATCAAGACACTACTTTACGAAACTATGTTCAAAATAACAGGAATTCTTTGCCACCCTGCAGCAAAAGAATGGTTTGGTCTTTTGGGCAGAAATTTGGAGGGAAGAAAGTCAACATCTCACAGATGTGCCTTTTGGTGTTTTGGTGACAAAATACTAGAGGGCTGCAAAGTTACAACACTCTGAAATTGGCTATTTTTCCATAGGCTAACTATTACTGCATCTCAAGGCCACCCGATCTTGAAACGTCGAGATATGGACTTTTCATTGGAAAAATGCTTAGTGCAAAACTAGCCAGGAAAGTCATAAATTATATGAAATGTTAATTTTTTTTCTACGTCGTACGGTTCCTAAGATATAAGCAACTTAGTATTCCAAGTGCTCATTTTCTGCTGCGAGGCCCATTATTATGCATACATTCTTTGTATTCACTGTTTTTCTCTATGTAGCTTTTGGGGAAAAAAGGGTGTGCACTTCCATTACTGCTACAGTTAGCGTTTCCACTTGCATTTGCATAACCATTCGCATTAGCGTTTCTGTCTACGCCACCATGTGCATTACCCTGTGCGTTTTCGTTTGCACTTGTGTTACTGGTACCATTTGTGTTTCCATTACTGTTTCTGTTTGCATTTTGTTTTGCGTCACCGTGTGAATTTCCATTTGCATTTGCGTTCACAGTTCAATTTGCATTTGCGTTTCCTTTGGCGTCATCGTTGCTGTTACTGTTAGCATTATCGTTTCCAATTGCGGCACCGTGAAAGTTACCATTTGCGTCTCCATACGCACTTGCATTTGAGTTTCCATTTGCATTACTGTTCACTTTGGCAACATTGTTGCTGTTACTGTAACTGTTTGCATTTCCAATTGCATTACCGTTATTGTTTGCATCTTCATCACCATTTGCGTTTCTGTTGCCCTTAGCATTTGCATTTTAGGTTATGTTTCTGTTGGCGATTGCATTACTATTTCCTTCTGCAGCACCGTTGCCTTAACCATTTGCATTTCTGTTTGCGTTTGTGTTACTGTTTGCATTTTTCTTACCATTTGTGTTTCCGCTGGCATTACTGTTTACGTTACTGTTTTTGTTAACGTTTGCGTTTATGTTGCCGTTAGCATTTGTGTTACCATTTGCATTACCATTTCTGTTTTCATTAATGTTTTCACTTGTGTTTCTCTTACCATTTGCATTACCATTTACGTTTCCATCACCATGTGCGTTACCATGTGTGCTTGCATTTGCATTACTGTTAGCATTACTATGTGACAAAAAAGCACATTCCATTCACTATTTATAGTGCTCATTCTCCGGAAGAAGGGAAATTCATGGCAAAAAAACTCTGTTTAATGCATCAGTTAGGGTTGTTCCACAACAACAAAAGTGAGGAAATTCAGTGTTAGGGTTCCCACCCTTGCACCCCAAAGCCCACCCATCCCCACCAACAGGCATCAGGGTGTAGGTTGGGGTCATAGGTCTTAACTCTCATCCCATTCTCCTATACTGCACCACCTTAGCTTGTTTACACATGGGATGGGGTGAGAGTTAGGACTGACAACCCCAACGTACACCCTGATGCCTGGTGGTGGGGACAGGGTGGGCTTGGGGTGCAAGGGGTGGCAACCCTAACACTACATTTCCTCACTTTTGTCGCTGAGAAACAACCCTAACTGATGCATTGAATTGAGTTTTTTTGCCATGAATATATATATATATATATGTATATATTCTTTGCAAAAACTCTGTTAATGCAACATTTAAGGTTGAGGCTACAGTGACAAAAGTAGGGAAATGTGAAATGTGGCTTTAGGATTTCCAACCCTAAAACCCAAATGCCACCTCAAAGCAAATCAAGGGTGGAGTTTTCTTAAGGGTTGTCAATCCTAATGCTTACCCCATTCTATACACTTCAGAAAGACACACACCTAATGGGGTGAGCTTTAGGGCTGGCAACCCCTAAGAAGATGGGGTGGGTAGAGACAGAGCCGCAGGAGGGTTCGGGGTGCTCAATGACACTAAAATGAATATTCAGTAAGACAACCACGGCACTCACCACGCACACTGAACAAAAGACAAGAGTCTCATTGTGGTAATTCAAACTTCTAGTCTTGTGCTAGTCACAGCAGGAAAATGCAACTCTTCCACATACAGGAACAAACAGGATACAGACAAGCTTCTTATGTTTCACCCAACCATGGGCTTTCCCAAGCTTTCTTAAAGACAGGTGTTGATATGCAGTTGTGTTAATGTGTATTTTTTTTCTTGCTGTTTTAGGTACAAGTGGAGAAAATAGACTTTGTAAATGAAGTGGCAGTACTCCGCCTTCACCTATCCACTTTTTTCTATCTCCATGGTCCACTATATAAAGATATAAAGATACACATATACATGAGCATAGTCTCCTCTGACTTCAGACTGGAGCCCTAGACACTAGTAAACCCACTTGCCATCATATTGACAGCTCTATTGGAATATTGTGATGCTTCTTCTCCTTTCTCTTACACACTGCCACTAGGTTTGGCTTTGTATCGTGCCCAGATCCTTGTGTTTTCTTCTTTGCTGTTCTGTTTAGTACAGTGTTAATATCTCTGTATATATCTTAGCCATGCTCCTGGTGTATATTATACACATACATAAGTTATGATTGGTCTTTCTTATTTCCTCCTGCTGCCCTTTGTAACAAAAAATTGACTAGATTATAAAGCAAAAACTCCTAGAGAAGTCATGAATGTCCTCAGGGGCATTAGTAATGAAATGTATTCATAATACTTGGTGGAAATTGTTTTTAAATGTGTTTTGGTTGTGGATTTTGCACATTTTCTATTTATGATGGAGTTTGTCCCTTTTAGAGGGCAGATCAGGTTGTCCTGGTGCACCCCTGCTCCCATGCTTAAAATGGTTGTGCTCAGAAGGGGAGGGGGAGGAAGGGGAGGGGCTAAGGGGAGCAGAACAATGGGCAGCCAAACAGGAAGGGGAGGGAGATAGGGAGGTTTTGGCTTTGTATCGTGCCCAGATCCTTGTGTTTTCTTCTTTGCTGTTCTGTTTAGTACAGTGTTAATATCTCTGTATATATCTTAGCCATGCTCCTGGTGTATATTATACACATACATAAGTTATGATTGGTCTTTCTTATTTCCTCCTGCTGCCCTTTGTAACAAACAATTGACTAGATTATAAAGCAAAAACTCCTAGAGAAGTCATGAATGTCCTCAGGGGCATTAGTAATGAAATGTATTCATAATACTTGGTGGAAATTGTTTTTAAATGTGTTTTGGTTGTGGATTTTGCACATTTTCTATTTATGATGGAGTTTGTCCCTTTTAGAGGGCAGATCAGGTTGTCCTGGTGCACCCCTGCTCCCATGCTTAAAATGGTTGTGCTCAGAAGGGGGGGAGGAAGGGGAGGGGCTAAGGGGAGCAGAACAATGGGCAGCCAAACAGGAAGGAGGAGATGAGGAGGTATGAGGACGCACAGGGGGCCTCAGCCACTTTTGCTGGAGTTTTGGATAGACATTAACTGCGGCACATTGGATTGGCAATTCTTTAGGTTTGTTTCACTAGGAGAGAGAGGTAAGGAAACAGTAATAGTGTGTGAGATGTGATGTTAAAAACAAAAAAAAAGAAGTATACAGTAGCATGTTTGAAATAAGTGTAATATACAGCTGAAGACATGAAGGATTGAGTAACAGTGGGGGTCAGAGCATGGTGGAGAGAGCAACCCAGGACCACGTGGGTGCAATGCACACGCCGCGTGGGAGGGGAGCTTGTGGAAAGCCCGTGTCTTGTTTGCTAGGATCTGGTTTTCTGGTTTCCCATGGAGGCATGATATGCTGGATGGTAAGAAGGGAAAGCCTGGGTCAAGGGAGAGTGAGCAGGAACAGCGCCATGTAGGAGACACCATGCACCACATGGGAGGGGTAACGTAGCTTTTAAAGTATGTGGTAACTGGAGGTTTTTTGGAGAGACTGCGATCTCCTGCTGTTCAAATGAGTGGTGGTGGCTTTGTTGGTTGCTGCACAGGAGACTGGCATTTGGAGTGGGACAAGGCATTGGAGAGGAATCGTTGGTGGCCGTTTTTGGGCTTTGGCCGGGGTCATGTAATGCTTGCCCAGGTCCTGGTGCTGTGCATTTGGCATGTCATGCCATTGGTGTGTCATGTGGCATGTCGCAGCACGTGGAGTGGGGGATTGTGGGATCCCTTTTGCTTTTTTTGGTGCACTGGTGGGGTTGTTTGGGGTGGCCATGTTGGTTCCGGGAAGCTGAATGGGGTTGGCTGCGTGGCGTGACGGTCACACGCCATGAAAAAATAAGTGAAGCACAGGTGTGGTTTCAGGCTATGACTCTTGGTGTAGCTTGTTTCTGTGCAAATATGATGTGAGGCCTGGAGAAGGACTGGCAGCTAAGGGGGGGAGTGAGCGCGACCGGTACCACATGGCGTGACATCACATGCGGTGGGGGAGCATAAAACCCCTAATTTTCTCACTTTTTAGTCATTTGTGGCCATTTTGGGGGCCAGCTTGATCCTTGAGGTCAGATGGTAGGCCTGGGAGAGGCCCAAAGGCATGGACTGCGTGGTGGATGGGTCACAGGCCAGGCAGGAGGGTCAGGAAGCACTGGCCCTGGTTTTCAGGCTATGGGGGCACTGGGGAGGTTTTTTTTTCTGTTTTCCCACTGGAATAAGAGGGCTGGAGGAAGCATTGAAGCTGGGGCTGAAGGAGTGCAGCACGGTCCACGGGGTGTGATGTCACACGCTGCATAGGGGGGTTGTAAATCCCCTCTTTTCCTGAATTAAGGCTCTGTGCCTGGTTGTGGCCATCTTGGGGGCCTGGATAGGAAGTATAAGGCCTGGAAGAGGCCCAGAAGCAGGGTGCACATGGCACACCACAAGCCATGGGACGGTTAGGGTAAGGCATTATCTAGGTCTGGAGCGAGCTAGTAGATATTGGCAGGTGGTTTTCACAGCCTGGGTAGTCTTTAAGAGGCATACTAAGGGAAAGTAAGGGGTCTGGGGTGAGGCCGGGGCAAAAAGGAAAGAGGTGCAACCTGTGACCACGGTGACGGCACTCGAGCGGTCGGCCACATGGAAGGAATACCTGCACTTTTGGGAGGGCAGTTTGGCAGCCAAGTCCTGGGAGGCTGCTAACTGTGGGGCACCTTGGTTAAGCCAGGTAAGCGAGGCAGACATAGAGTACAGCAAGTAGGGACTAGCTGCAAACAGGGAAGGGAGGCTCGGAGGGGTCTCAAGTGGGAGACGAAGAGGGGCAAGAAGCTGGACAAGAGTGGATGGGGTCTTGACTGACATTCTGGATGGGGCAGTTATTCATTTGGACCTTGTTTCCTCTCATAGTTGGTTTTACAGGGAAAAGAGGAGGAGGAGGACAATGGCACCAAAGAAGAACAGGCCTTTGAAAGAGGAGGCTTACAAGGCAATAATGGAATTGGTAGAAAAAGTTAACAGGCTGTGGGAGCTGGTGGAGGGAGAGGAGCCAGGGAGACCCGGGGGAAAGAGAAAGGCGGCCACAGGCAAGGGTGGCAAGGAAAAGCGACCAGCCAGAGGGTCACGGGGTACTGGGAAGGTGCCACCGGTGGTAACGGGGCCGGCCAGGTCGGCGGATCCATTGTCCCGGCAGCCTACAATCACGGTGTCACCGGTGTCCCACCCAGATCAGGATAACATCTCCCGGGTTGAACCCCGTGATGCCCAGAATGACTTGTCCCTCCACAAAACCCACCAGCCCACCCCCTCCACAACCGCAGGGACAAGCAAAAGGGACCTTGGATGACTCCAGGCAGGAAGGCATGGACAAGGTCACAGGTAATACACCTAGCACATTGGGAGACAATATAAGAGATTACATAGGGTAAATAGTAATGGCCTTAGGAGCAGGCGATATAGGGCAGATGGAATCAGCACTGGTGGAGATTAGGAGGGAGAAAGAAGGGACAGAATGGAAGGAACAGGGAGGGGAGAGAGAGGGGAAAGGGACAAGAGAGATAAGCGCTCCTGGAATGAGGATAGGTGAGCACGTGCCGCTGACCATGAAAGAAAAGATTTGGAAAGGAGAATATGTGGACATATTCACCTTGGTGAGCCACGAGGCCACCACCAAGTATGAAGAGGCTGAAGACATAGGTAAGAGTGAGATGGCAGCAGCTATAGTGCTTTTCAGGAGGAAAGAGGAGGACAAGGTCACGAAAGAGAAGACTTGGGATAGATGGTTCCTAGGTTTTGCTACTTTCTCAGCCATTGTCATGGAAAAGAGGTTGGAGTTAGGCATCCTGCTCATTACCTATTCCCTTATAATTCGGAAGGCAAGGCAAAGGGCAGGATGGGGTGGTTATACTATGACGAATCCTTTAGGCAGAAAATGGCAACCTTTGAGGACATGAGGTGAGACACTAAACAGATAGATTTATGGACCGATTACATCACAGATCAATCCACGCCCGAAGGGGAATGGGGCAAGAAGGGTTTTGGGACCCAGAGATGCTGTTGGACTTATAACAGAGCTTTTTGTTCCTGGCCTCAATGTCGTTTTTGACATGCATGCTCAAGGTGCGAGCGAGGCCACCCAGCAAGCAGATGTAGAGCGGCATGTGGACAAGGGATGCAGGCAGATGGGGGGCAAGGAGCAGGCCAGCAGCTTTTTTGAGAGGGTCAAGGTTTTAGAGGCCAGACCTGGAGCAGAGGAGGTCGGGGTAGGGGGAGCATGAGTAGGGGTGAGCAGAACAGATGAAGGGCAGGAGAGCAGTCAGGAAGAAATAGGGGCAAATGGGAAGGGGCGGGGACGGGGTAAGGCATGTTTTGGGATGGCCAGAACTCCAATCAAAGATAAGGTATGGGCAAGTTACATGGACAAATATCCAGACACAAGAGTGTGGAACATGATCTTACAGGGCTTTAGCTCGGGTTTTTCATTACAGTTTATGGGACCCAGGCGAGCCATGGAAGCCAACAACCTAGGGTCAGTAAAAGGGAAGGAGGAGGTGCTAAGACAGAAGATAGAGAAGGAAGTAGCAGCAGTGGGCAGAGTAGAGGGCCTGTTTGAGAAACCCCCATTGCAGGGCATGCAGGTCTCACCATTGGGTCTGGTACCCAAGAAACAGGAAGGGGAATACAGAGTGATCCACCACCTGTCCTATCCAGAAGGAGAGTCAGTAAATGATTTTATTAGTGAGGAGCACAGTAGGGTGACTTATGCGACTCTAGAAGATGTGGTCCAGATGATACGGACCACAGAGGGGGCATGGATGGCTAAAACGGACATTGAGTCTGCTTTCGGACTGCTTCCAGTCAGGAGGGAGGATTGGGATTTATTGGGTTTCAAAAGCAGGGGAAGATACTATTTTGACAAAGCAATGCCGATGGGTTGTTCCACAGCATGTGCGACATTTGAGGCCTTCAGCACCTGTTTGCAGTGGATATTTCAAGAAAAAACAGGTTATAGGAGGGTCATACATTATCTGGATGATTTCCTATTCATCGGAAGAGGGAAGAGGGAGACCCAAATGATGCTAGGTAAGTTCCAGGAGTTGTGTCAGGAGTTGGGAGTGCCACTAACCCCGGAAAGACAGAGGGGCCCAGCAGGGTTATAGAATTTTTGGGAATCGAGATAGACCCCCTGAACAGGGTATTTAGATTACCGGATAAGAAGGTCAGTAAGCTGAAAGAATTAATACAATTGCACACCAGCAGGAGATGGGTACAGTTAAAACTGGTACAACAAGTACTGGGGCATCTGAACTTCACCTGCAGGGCCATTGGGCCAGGGAGGACATTCATAAAGAGGTTAGCCAGGGCCACAGCAGGGGTCACCGGACCTTATCACTGGGTAGACTTGACTCAAGGGGTTAAGGGGGATTTTAAGATTTGGGAAGAATTCCTGAAAGAGTACAAGGGGGGCTCATTCTGGCAGGAGGAATGGCTATACAACACAGATCTCAATCTATACACAGATGTGGCTGGGGGTATAGGCATGGGGGGGTACATGGGAGGAAAATGGTTCGCAGAACCCTGGCCAGACATTTGGGTACAGGAGGGGAAAGTGAGAGACAGTACATTGCTTGAGATCATGCCCATATGGGCGTGTACTTTAGTCTAGGGAGAGGAACTGCGGGATCAGAAAGTAACTTTTTGGTGTGACAATAGAGCAGTGGTAGATGTGTTGAACAACAAGGGAGCCAGATCGGACATAGTCATGCAGGTATTATGGCATTTAGTCTTAAGGGCATTACAACTGAACATGTAATTTAGAGCGCAACACATAGAAGGGGTACACAACACTCTGGCTGACAGCCTTTCCCGTCTGCAGCTGGACCATTTTCAGAGGCTGGCACCAGCAGTGGAGGAATTAAAAACACCCATACCAACGAACATCTGGGACGTTGACAGGATGGAGCAGAAGTGTTGTTTCGCAGTTCATGGGCGCCTCGGACTCCGAAGACCTACGACGGGGCCTGGCGAGTGTTTCAAACATTCAGGGCAGAGCACCAGATGGAGGTAAGTAGGCCACTCACAGAGGAACAGTTGGGAATGTTCACAGTGGAACAGTGGCAAAAAGGCACAGCCCACACCACGATGGGAGTTTACCTCGCAGGGATCGGGCTTATCTGCAGTCTGAAAGGGTGGAGGGACCTGACAAAGACATTGCTCATCAGAAGAATGATGCAAGGATGGAGCAGGTTAAAACAAGGACCAGCAGATAGCAGGAGGCCGATAGGGGAACAATGGCTTATAAAGCTAAAGGGGGTGCTCCCAGTAATATGCAGATCATGGAGCGAGGCCCAACTGTTTCACACAATCTATGTAATAATGTTTGCAGGTGCCATGAGAGTGAGTGAGGTAGTAGGCCATGGGAAGGAGGACGGGGAAGGGGGGTTAGACTGGGATGATATAACCTGGGGAGTGACTGAGATACAGATCAAGATTAGGAGGTCTAAGACTGATCAAGGGGGAAAAGGTTGCATGGTGATGCTAAAGAGTCAAACATAGGGCGCAATATGCCCGGTGCAGGCGCTGTGGGTTTTTGCCACAGCTCAAGGGAACAGGACAGGGAAATTATTTGTACATGGGGATGGGAGATGGGTGACTGGTTACCAAGTCACGGCAATGCTGAAGAAGGGCATGCAATTCTTAGGAGAAGACCCAGCTAATTATTCTTCCCATTCCCTGCAGATTGGGGCTGCCTCACAGTGGGCAGTGGCAGGCGAGTCAGTGAACACGATATTAGAAAAGGGATGCCGGCGATTGGCCAGTTATAAAAGATACATCAGAGCACTGAAATAACAAAAAAAAAAAAAGGGGAGTAGACACGGATGGATGCATGGAAAAAGAGGGGACGAATAGGGGAGCGACATATTGAGCTTGTATATTAGTGATTTTGCTTGCACCCTATAGGTAGAGGGAGTATCACGGAAATATGGATCTGCAGCCATTCCTACATCTATTGGGCAGGAAAGAGAGCAGAGAAGAAGGCTGGGGGAAAGCAGCTATACCAAGATGTGAGAAGGTGTAGGTTGTTCTGGCATGGAATACAGGGAATGAGATGGGCTCAGCTGCTTCCCACGTTAACAGAAATAGGTGAACGGTGGCCCAGGCCAGACCTAATTATTATACATTTGGGAGGCAATGACCTGGCAAACAGGCCTTGGGTGGACACATATTTACAAATAAAAAAGGACTTAAGAACTATACGGCAGCGGTGGCTGCAAGTGTGCATCGCTTGGTCAGATATAATACCGAGGAGAGTGTGGAGGCAAGAGAACAGCCACAGAGCAGTACAAAGGGCCAGGAGGAAGATGAACAGGAGAGTGGAGACATTGGTAAGGCAGATGGGAGGTCAGGTAATACTGAGGTGGGTAGAAGAATGGGTAGATGAATTTTACAGGTCAGACGGGGTACACCTGTTGGACATAGCTATAGACATGTTCAATACAGAAATGATGGGATTCATAGAAGAATGGAGGAGACAGACAAACAATGGGAAATAAAAAAAAAGAAAAAGGGGGCAGATTATAACAGATATAAATCGAAAGGAGCTCCCCTGGAGTAGGGGTGAAGGCTACTCTAGTTAATGTGGGAAGCCAGCCATCCAATGCAAGCTGGAGACTGGCTAGTGGGAAAAAGGGGGAGGAGGGGGGGAAAGAAAAAGGAATAACACAAGAAGAGAAGGAAGATGAAGGAAAAGCAGTCTCAGTTTTCACCGTTACCTAACGGAACAGGAGAAGAGGAAGGCACCCATGTCTTCACCTGGGGAAAGAATAATCAGAGATTGATATATTGGATGGAATAAACAAAATGCTGGAAATATGATAATAAAGGAATTGGAATGGAATATGGAATTATGAATTGAAATAAATTAATTGCCAATCTGAGCACAACAACCAATGATGGTGTCTCTCTTTTGTGGGGGAAGAGGGGAGAATCCAGGACAATGGAGTCTGTCCCTTTTAGAGGGCAGACCAGGTTGTCCTGGTGCACCCCTGCTCCCATGTTTAAAATGGTTGTGCTCAGAAGGGGAGGGGGGAGGAAGGGTAGGGGCTAAGAGGAGCAGAACAATGGGTAGACAAACAGGAAGGGGAGGGAGATAGGGAGGTACTTAAGGGACAGCACAAGGGGGCCTCAGCCACTTTTGCTGGAGTTTTGGAAACCTCCCACCCACCCTGTCAAAAGGGAACGAGTAAGGAGGACAGTTGAGATGGGACTGTATGGGGGTCTGTGATGGTGCGGATGAAAGCACCTCCAGGCTGGACAAAAGATGGGGCTGCCAAAGGTGGATGGCAGTGAAGGATATGGTCAAGGACTGCCAAAGGTGGATGGCAGGTGATAACATGGTTATGGACTGCCAAAGGTGGATAGCAAGTATGGATATGGTTAAGGACTGCCAAAGGTGGATGGCAGGTGATATCATGGCTAAGGGACTGTGGGGGAAAAAGGGGGGGAGGAGGGGGGGAAGGAAAAAGGAATAACACAAGAAGAGAAGGAAGATGAAGGAAAAGCAGTCTCGGTTTTCACCATTACCTACTGGAAAAGGAGGAGAAGAAGAAGGCACCCAGGTCTTCACCTGGGGGATGAATAATCAGAGATTGATATATTGAATGGAATAAACAAAATGTTGGAAATATGATAATAAAGGAATTGGAATGGAATATGGAATTATGAATTGAAATAAATTAATTGCCAATCTGAGCACAACAACACATGATGGTGCCTGTCTTTTGTGGGGGAAGAGGGGGGAATCCAGGACAATGTTGTATTGTTGTTTATGCACTAGCATTTAAAATTATTTATACATGTGATCACTGCATTGAACATGTGTTTGTTATATAAGGCTGTGTGCACCAGGGATCATTATCTTCATGAAAGCCCATGGTTGCAGGAAACATAAGAAACTAGTCTGTATCCTGTTTGTTCCTGTACCTGGAAGGGCTGCATTTTTCTGCTGTAACTAGTAAATGACTAGAAGTTTGACTTACCACAGTGAGACTCTGGTCTTTTGTTCAGTGTGTGTGATGAGTGCTGTGGCTGTCTTACTGAACCCCTAGAAAGACTTTGTCACTGATTTGCTTTAGGAGTAGATTTGGGATTTTAGGGTTGGGAAACGTAAAGCCACATTTCCCTACTTTTGTTGTTGTAGCCTCAACCCAAAATGTTGCATTAATGGAGTTTTTTTTTGCAAAGAATTTTCTTACTTTTTGAGATAGTATAATAATATCCTTATTTCTTTTTGGAGCACAAGGCCCCCCAAGCCCTGCACTCCCATGCATCTGTACCTTTTGAGATAGTGTAATCATATCCTCCTTTGTCTGATGGAGTGCAATGCCTGTTGGGCCCTGTTCTCTGATTCCTCCATAGATGCGTACATGTATGTCTATGGGAAAGCACAGGGTCCTCCAGGCCCTGCGCTTCTGTGTGTACAACAGCAACCAAATTATCATCATTGCCTTCCTATTACCCCACTTCATCAACCTAGTAGTAAAAATTGTGAAATCCCCACCAAAACATCACTTTGTGCCACCGCAGCATCACTGTGCACCAGGGGTATAAAATACATTTTGGTCAAGATTAGAAAAATAACAACTGTCATGAGGTGGTGTAAAGAAATGGCTATGTTGATCATTTGTGGTTAAAATATTGAAAATTAAGACAGTTACAAGTCAGCATAGCAAAATGTCAACAGAGCCACACAACTTTGCCCTTTTACTATATTTTGACCCCAAATTTTCAACATACTGTTCTTATGACCCCACATCATGAACAAGTACAATGAACATTTTGAAATCCTGGCTAAATGGCGATTTCACCAACTGACCATAAAATCACCTTTTGGGCAGGATTTGCAAAATGACACCAACATTGCTCATGAGGTGGTGTCTCAAAAAGGCTATGTTGAAAATTTGGGGTCAAAATGTTGAAAAATGACAAAGTTATGCACAATAGTAGGAAACCCCTTTAAAATACATCAAACCACATTTACCTTAGTTTCTCATACTGCAGTCAGAGTTTCCAGCAGCAAGACGTGTTTTTGGCCACAAAGCACATTTTCTTGACCTTGAAGGAAACTACTACTTTACCCAGCTGTGAGCTGTGTGGGAGATTCTGTATTGCACTTGATATCTGCAACCTGCACACTCTTGCTCAATTCTGTGGGAGGTGAAACTAAACTACCCTTGGTAATTGCTTTTTATTTATATATTTATTTAGTGTTTAACCAAGAAGGGTCTTGCAAACTCTGCATATCTTGTGAGTAACTTCAGAAGTATTGAAATACTGCATTTGGGTTGTCCCTTGGAGGTAGCTGGATTGTCTACTAGGATTTTGTGACAGTTAAACTATTTTAAAATAATGTACAGGTGGCTGAGGCATTGAAAAAGGGGCTTGCAAACTCTGCTTATCTTGGAAGTAACTTCAGAAGGGTTTAATACTGCATTTTGGTTGTCCCTTCAGGGTAGCTGGATTGACTACTAGGATTTTGTGACAGATAAACTATTTTTAAATAATTTACTGGTGGGTAGAACTTTGTGATAGTTAAACTATTTTTAAATAATTTACTGGTAGTTAAGGAGTTGTTATAGCAAAAGCTGCAGTGTGGATTGGAACACAGATAGCCTCAGGTGCAGGAGACTGTGTTCCCCTGATTGTTGTGTAGGTTGTCTTGCTGAACAGAAGGTTAACACTCATCCTAGTGGTGGGTCAGAGCTTGTAGCTGATTGTTTCTGAGGGCACAGCTTGGGCCCAAACCCACCCTTCCCCACATCCCACCCCAGGTGTAACTTCCTTTATAGCAGGGGTTGTGACATCATTTCCTCAAGGGGGACGGTGCATACAGCACATTTCCTTACCAGCACAACACACTGCATTGAAGGTAATAACACACTCAATAACTATATATAACCCCCAAAAAGGCTCAACGAAAAAGAATCAGGAAAGAAGACACACATGTGGGGAGTAGTGCAATGCACTGGCTGTGGGCAGCAGTCTTCTGGGAGACTTTCTGGAGGCTGCCCTATTTGTAGGCACCTCTCTGGTCTGAGTGAGGAGGTTGCTCATCTCCGGGCTGACTTGGCTAGAATTTGTGAAACCTCCTCCCCTATCGAGGGACCACCAGGACCACTACCACTACCTCAGAGGTGGCCAAGGTGGGCTCAGGCAGAGAGAGGGTGGTGGAACAGACACACATTCCTTCAGTTGTACCTTTACACAATTCATGCACTCTTCTGGTGAAGAGTGGTTACTCTATGGAGGCACCAGCAGTGGAGACCAAAGAGGATGCTGGGAACCTCCACAAAGGAGTCCCACAGGAAGGTGGCATGGGATCCCATGGGGGGAAACAACTTCTGGTGGGGAACTTAATTATTAAGGGGGTAGATTTGGGGAATGAAGGGGAGAGGGAGGTAAGGTGCCTGCTTGGTGCCATGGAATGAAGGGACAGGGAGCGAATCCTCAGGATTGCAGGAGCAGTTGCATGATGGAGGGAGCCAGATATCATTGTCCACCTGGGAACAAGTGACCTGGCTATGAATGGGATCATAGCAGTACAAGAGGAGTTTGAAGAGTTGGGGAGGGGTCTTAGACAAGTAACACATGCAGTCACCTTCTCAGAGGTGCTGCCTGTCTATAGCAAGGGTGATGCTAGAGTACTCCACACCATGGAATTCAATGAATAGTTGAAATACTGGTGCAGAGCTCAGGGTTTTGGCTTCACTGGGGACTGGGGGTGCACCTGGAGGGATGCAGGCCTATACTGGCATGATGGTCTGCATCTGTCCAGGAGGGGAACCAGAATCCTAGGTGATAGGTTTAAATGCATAACTGGCAAGCATTTAAACTGGCCAAGGGGGCAGGCACTGAAAAGGAGCAGGGGAAAACCCAGCCTCCCCCAACAAAGCACAGTTGTTAGAGAGATAAACATCAAGGTAGAGAAGTTAATGGGGTGCAGGACAGGGGTAAGTGCAGAAAAAGGCAGTAAGGACAGGGATGGGGCTAAAAGGGGCAAGACCATCAACAAATGAAGGGTAATGAGTACCAATGCCCATGGTCTGTATAACAAGCTCCCTGAACTATTGTCTTGATGGAAGAGGGACAGCTGGATATTGTGACAGTCACAGAAACATGGTACACTGAGAACCATGACTGGGATGTCAACCTAACAGGGTACAAAATGTACAGGAGGGACAGGGAGGGTAAAAGAGGAGGAGGAGTAGCTCTCTATGTAAGGGAAGGGATCAAAGCAATGGAACTAAAGGATAAACAGGGAGTAGAGGAGGCACTGTGGGTTACCTTAGAGACAGGTTATGGCACCACAATTCGCACAGGGGTTGTATACAGACTCCCATCTCAGGGGAGGCAATGGACATGAAAATGATAGAAGGCATCCTCAGAATGGCAGAAAAAGGGGAGATATTGTTGATGGGGGACCAGAATATGCAAGACATTAACTGGAGCACCCTGGCTGCAGCCACATCAGAAAGCAGGTTTATTCTTGATGCTCTGCAGGGGGCATGCCTCAGACAGCTAGTCATGGAACCACTAGGGAGGGAGCAATCTTAGACTTGGTACTGTCAAATGGGGATGGAGAAAGGATCTCAGATTTAGAAGTGGGTAGCCATCTGGGTACAAGTGACCACAAAACAGTGTTGTTCACGATAAACACAGCCATATGGTTGAGCCATACAAAGGCAAGAGTGTTGGACTTTAGGAGGGCTGACTTTGGGAAAATGGGAGAGTGCCTCAGAAAAGTGCTAGCAAACTGGCAAGAAGGAGGGTGGAGGAACAATGGGAGAATATCAAAACAGCCATCACAGAGGCAAAAAGCCTTTGTGTAAAGCAAATCAACAAAGCAAAACAAAGGAAAAAACACTATGCTTCTCAAAAGAGGTGGCAGGGAAGGTTAAGGAGAAAAAGGTAGCATTCAGGAAGTATAAGGAAACACAGAAGGAGCAGGACAGAGAGTTGTACCAGTTAAAGCAGAAGGAAGTGGGGAAGGCTGTCAGAATAGCAAAAGTTCAAACTGAGGAAAAGATAGCCAACTCAGTTAAGAAGGGGGATAAAACCTTTTATAGGTACATTAGGGAATGAAGAATGATGAAGGAAGGGATAGTGAGGATTACTAAAGGGAAGGGAGGGTAGGCAGAGGATGACAGTGAAAAAGCAGAGATACTGAATGAATATGTCTGCTCAGTATTCATAAAAAAAGAGGAGGAGGAGGTACTAAAATCAAAGAATAGAAGCACTCTGGATAGGGAGGTCAATACCAGTCCATTCACAGAAGAAAGGGTCCTGAAAGAACTCTTAAAACTGAAGGTGGACAAAGCAATGAGGCCTGACAGGATTCATCCAAGAATTCTAAAAGAACTAAGGGTAGAATTAGTGACACCACTGACTACCCTTTTTTAACAACTCATGGGAGGATGGTGTAGTGCTTGAGGACTGGAAGAGGGCAGACATGACTCCCCTTTGCAAAAGTGGGAGCAAGACAGAGGCAAGAAACTACAGACCTGTTAGTTTGATCTCTGTGGTAGGGAAAATGATGGAATAATTTCTAAAGGAAAGAATTGTTGAGTTCCTAGAGGCCAGTGGGGCACAGGACCCAAGGCAGGATGTATTCACAATAGGAAGGTCATGTCAGATGAATCTAATAGATTTCTTTGACTGAGTAACCAATGTGATGGACCAGGGAGGGTTTGTGGACATGATCTACCTAGACTTTAGCAAGGCATTTGGCACAGTCCCACACAAAAGATTAATATACAAGTTAGCAGCCTTGGAGTGGGTCCCAAGGTGGTAGCCTGGGTTACAAATTGGCTGGACAACAGGATACAGAAGGTAATAGTAAACGGAGTTTACTCTGAAGAAAAGGGGGTTAGTAGTGGGGTACTGAATGGTTCAGTACTGGGACTGGTCCTCTTTAATGTCTTTATAAGTGACATTACAGAGGGACTGGAAGGAAAAGTATGTCTCTTTGCAGATGACACAAAGATCCGCAACATGGTTGATACAGAAGGTGGGGTGGAGAGGATACAAAGGGACTTGGAAAAGTTGGAGGAATGGTCAAATACATGGCAGCGTAGATTCAATGCAAAGAAGTGCAAAGTAATGCACTTGGGAAACAAAAATCCAAGGGAAGAGTACACAAATAGGGGTGAGATAATAACAACAGAAATTCAAAGGGACCTGAGGCTAGTCATATCAGATTACCTTAAGGTTTGAAGTTTGAAGTTTATTGTTCTAGGAATTAATACCTTTGAGCCAAGGCTCTTTTACAAAGGTTCCATGTCATTAAGTACAAAAACATAGTAGACAGTGTTACAAACAATCAGTAAGCCATTTAACAAGGCCACAACTTAAACAGTAACATTGATGTACAGAAAAGAAAAAGGAACTCAGATGCAGTGTCAAGGGCAAGGAATAAGGATTGGAGAGCTTGAGAGGGAGAAATAAGAAGTTTAGGAGAAGACAGAACCAGGTTAGTGGTAGGCAAGCAATGTGAGAAGGCAGTAAGGAGGGCTGGTGGGATACTGGGATGCATAGGGAGAGGCATCACCAGTAGAAAACAAGAAGTTGTTATCCCTCTGTACAGACAGTTTGTGAGACCTCATCTGGAGTTCTACGTCCAGTTCTGGAGACCCCATCTCTGCAAGGGCATAGACAGGATGGAGGCTGTCCAGAGGAGGGCAACTAAAATGGTGCAGGGTCTGCACCAGAAGACATATGAAAAGAGATAAAAGAAGCTTAATATGTATACACTCGAGGAGAGGAGGGAGAGAGGGGACATAATAGAAACTTTCAAGTACATCAAGGGAATAATCAGAGTCCAAGATGATAGCATCTTTCAGAAAAGGAGATGTGCAAGAACAAGGGGGCATTTTAAGATAGAGGTGGGATGGCTCAAAGGTAATGTGAGGAAGTATTTTTTCACGGAGAGGGTTGTGGATACATGGAACAGCCTTTCTGAGGAGGTAGTGGACTAAAAAACAGTGAGAGAATTCAAGAATGCATGGGACAGACATAAGGCAATTCTAATGGGAGGTAGGAGGAAGTAGGCTGTTGGTTAACTAGGATCTGCAGCCTATGCATTAGGTAGGGAAATGGGTAGACTAGGTGGGCCAAGTGGTCCTTATCTGCCATCAAATTCTATGTTTCTATGTTTGGTCAGAGAGTGGGTCATCACCCTCTGACCTGTTCAGGTGAGTGAGGGTGTGTGGGGAGTGTGGAGATGTTGGGTGGAGAGTGCAAGGTCAGGTGGGGGGTCAGATCGGTGTGGGACCCTTTTTTTTACAGGTTATAAAAAATAAAACATTGAGGGACTGTTTTCTTAATTTCAGTGAGGAGGGTCAATGGAGGGTGGGGGTGCCACTAGACACCAAGAAAAATGAGACTGACAATGGAGATGGCAATCAGAGGGGGGGGTGACACTAGACACCAGAAAAGATTAGAATGACAATGGGGATAGTGATTGGAGGGAGGGGATGTCACTAGACACCAGGGAACAATCAGGGACAGAAGAAATAGATGGGGATGGTGATCAGAGGGTGGGGGGTTCCACTAGACACCAGAGATAATGAACAAATAACAAGGATGGAAATTGGAAGGTGGGTGGACCACTGGACACCAGGGAAAACATAACATAATCATGGTGACTGTGATCGGAGGGTGCAGGGTACCACTATACTCCAGGAACAGGATATTTTCTCACAAGAAAGGATCTTTTTTCCTGACTCACAATACAAAAAAAGAATTGTTTTTTGTATGAAGAGTCAGGAAGAAAGATTTATAAGAGTAAAAACCAACACATGAAGGGATGTCTGCAATAGTTAAGTGCAGAATGCAGCTAAAGGCATCCCGATAAGCAAGATGCTTGTGTTAGTAGGCGCTCAGAAAGTCATTTTTGTGGGTTTTAAAATTTGAATGTTTAGGGAAAAATGGAAAAGAACATGGCTGCCAAATGAAAAAGGATTTTGGTCTCACAAAAAAGGATGATGTCAGAAATGAATAAATATTCTTTTTTTTCCATTTCATACAGCTATCTTGAGGTGCCTATACTGAGCATGTTTGAAACCAATTAATGACAATTTTTAAATTAAATAATTTTGGAATGGATTAATATTTTTTCACCAAACCAACAAAATGCACATCTGTGGGCCAGCCCCTTTCTACCTTGAAAATGTCAGGCCAAATGTGCAAATGTCTGGGTGGTACAGGTGTCAGACAAAAAACCCATTATAACCAATGGGAAAAAACAGGTGAAAATTTACTTTCTGCACTATCTGGATCCCAGAACCTGCACATCTGACTGAAATGAAACTTGGCACATCTAGAGATCTGCCCCATGAGACCACACATACAAACTTCTGTGCATTTCCATTGATCGGTTGCAAAGTTATTAAGGTGCAGAATTGGGGTTTAACATTAGACTGCCTACTCAACCCGAAATATAGTGGCATGACCGCACAAATATTATCTATCTATCTATCTATCTATCTATCTATCTATCTATCTATCTGTCTGTCTATCTATCTATCTAGCTATCTCATAAAACTTCATTAATGCATCAGTTGGTGTTAAAGCCACAAAAGTTGGGAAATGCAACATTATGGGTTCCAGCGCTAAAACCTCACCCCACCCTGCAGGCAGCAACAGGAGAAACCATTACAGTTTGCCCTCTCTTGCATCTTCATAAAGAAGGGTTGCCTGCTTAAGAGGCAGACCCCTTTGTCCTGGGCCCCTGACCAAAGGGAGGGCGGCTCAGTAAGGTATAGGAAAGGGGAAGGAGGAGGAAAAGGGGGAAGGGGTGAAGCTAGAGGGGAATAACATAGCTCAAGTTCAAGCTTATTGCAGGAAAGACTCCGTTGAGCAAGCTCATTCACAAGGAGGTCCTGGGGAACATACACATACAGTTCACAATTACATAGACAGGAGATATAAAATGTAGAACAACAAAGAAAAAAATATATACTACAAGAGGTATACACAATAGAAGTCCTTATGCTATATATGCAGTACATTCCAGCTTTAACCTTGCCCTAAATTATGCAACACATTTCAGCTTAATAAGTAGAGGGCCAGTTGGTACCTGGGAAGTTGACTTGGCATTGGGGGCCTAGTAGCATCTACATATGTCTTTTAATTTAGAGATAGCTAGTGTTTTGTAGGAGTTAATTGATACGATGCTGGTTAGCTTCAGCACGGCTTGTAGTTGGTTCCAAATGTTTGGGAGGACATATGAGACAGCTCTTTGGCCAGCTGTGGTATGTGTCCTGGGAACATTTAGTAGGATAAGGTCAGATTTCCTTAGGGAGTAGGCGCTATGCTTGATGTGTATGAGAGACGTTAAATAGACAGGCAGTTTGTGGAGTAGTAATTTGAGGGTCCAAATGCCACCATGCAGGAGGCATCTGGTGGCAAGAGAGGTCCACCCAACTTCTGCATAAAGATCACAGTGGTGGGTCCTGTATGCAGAGTTAGTAATGAAGGGAAGAGCACGGTGATAGAGTACCCCCATGGAAGGGGGCGGGGAGAAAAAGGAAAAATCCAGAGTGGATTGGGTAAGGGGAGAAAGAAAGAGAGAGAGCGGGGAGGAGGGTTTAAAAGAGGTTGCACTAGAGTAGGCAGCCCTTCTTTACATTTTTGCTAGCCAGTAAATTTTTCTACCCACCCACATAATCAGAGGAAGGAAGGAATGGGAAGCAGGGAAAAAGGAGTAAATTGGGTAGGGGTGCTGCTGAAGGTGGACAGCAGTATAAAGGATTTGGACTGCTGAAGGTGGATGTTACTGAGAATGATATATATAAGAAAATGTGAATGACTGACCATCTTTTTTGCTTTGTTTTGCAGGGTGAGACCAACGGGCCACAGAATGAAAAAAAAAGAGAAGGATGAAAGTTGATGGGAGGGAAGGGGTATAAGGGTTGTTGAGACACCGTCACTCACTATATTTATCTTTACTTGGCCACAGGTCTTGAGGAAAGACTAGAGGTCTGTATCTGTGGCCATTCTTTTAATTACTGGGCAGAACGCAGAGCAGCTTTGAAAGCAGGGGAAGGTGAATGAACCAGGAATGGAACAGCCTCAGAATACAATGGAAGGATCTGTGGGGGATGCGATGGGCACAGTTACTTCCATTACTAGAAGAAATGCAGACAACAAGACCAGAGCTGTTCCTACTAATAATACATCTCAGGGGCAACGATTTAGGAACCAGGCCCGGGCTGGATATTTTTTTACAAATAAAAGAGGACAAAGACAATAAAAGAATGGTGGCCTAATGTGAAATTGATATGGTCAGAAATGTTGCCATGCGGGGTGTGGCAGTATACTAGGTATCACAAGGCCATAGAGGGGACCCGCAGAAGGATGAACGCAAGAATAGTGAATTTGTTTAGGACAATGGGAGGGGAGAGCACACAACATGGGGGGATAGAAGAGGGTAGCTCATATTTATACAGATCAGACAGTGTACACTTGTCAGGGCTGGGCATTGACCTATTCAAAGCGGAGTTAGGGACAGTGGTAGAAAAATGAAGGCAGAAGGCTACCTAAGGCAGGTAAGAGAAAGAGCCAAGGGGAAGCCCACCTTCCTGCTCAAGCTGGAGGTGGTCTGGTGGAAAAGAGGAGGGAGAAATAAGTTGGGGGGAGAACCTGGCCTGGATGCACACCAAGACTGGGGGAGAGAGAAACTACTCTGGGGGTACACCCAGGGGAGCTACAGAGAAGGGGTACAGATGTTCATCTGTACCCAGCAAAAAAATTGAAAATAAAGATAAGGACCCCAGATGTGCATCTGGGGGAGAAGACGAACAATATAATGTTGATGTAAAATTTGAAGAAGATGAGTTGACTATGATTATGATGGTTTATGGAAATGAAGGAATATTAGTGTGTAAATACAGGGAAGATTTAATAAATTCATTACCAACTGAGCAACCAACAAACTATGTGTGGTGAATTTTTGGGGAAGGGGATCCGGGGACAAATAGCTGTGTGGTGCCTTAGGGTTTTCAACTATAACGCTCACCCCATTTCACCATGAAAGAAGCTGAGATGTGAAGAGTACATGAGAATGGGCTGAGCATTAGGGTTGACAACCCTAAGGCACACGCCACACTTTATTTGTGAAGATGCAGGAGAAGGCAAACTATATCCTGTTGCTGCTTGAAGAGTTGGTTGTGGTTTTAGGGTTAAGAACCCTTACACCACATTTTCCTACTTTTGTGGCTTTAACCCTAACTGGTGCATTAACAAAGTTTTTTTTGCAATGAATTTCCTTACTTTTTTAAATAGTATAATTAAATCCTCACTTGCCTGCTGGAGCACAAACATTGTGCCCTCCAGGCCTTATGCTTCCATCCCTCCATAGATGTGTACATGTATTTTGCTGTGGAAGCACAGGGCCTAGCTTGCATTTGTGCATTTGTGCCAAAATAGCAATTTCTTTTTTTTTATTTACTATGCTTTTTGCTGGTTCTTTAGCTATCAGAACTATCCGCCCTGGTCACAGACCCCATGGACCTCCATCCCCGATGATAACCTGTGCTCCCCCCCATTACCCATGGCTTACCCCCAGAGGGCAGGGTTGGGGCACCTGCCCTAACTCTGCAAATCTAGAATCTACTTGGAGGGGAGCAGGCATCAGAGGCAATGAGAGGTCCGGGGCAGGGCATCACAAAGATGTGCCAGGCCCCAGTGTTTTTAGTCCCCATAAGTAGGGGCAGGGATGTGCAATGACATCCAGCATACACCCTGCCCTTGAGAGATACAGGTGTCAGTGTGCATGTGGCAACCCAGCCTCCACTGGGTGTCACTAGACACTGATCACACACACACACACCCTCCCCTCGGAGAAGGAGAGCAATCTAAGGACACTCGATCCTTCTTCCCTGGCTGGCCCTCTGATGACCTGGGTCCATTTCCAAACCCGGGTCACCAGCATCATGAGCGGAAATCCAACCACTGTGCTGGTGGGCTGTCTAAACAGTAATTTCTTTCCTTTATTGTTTGAGTTGTTAAACTTCCATGTTATCCTATTGGAAATTGCATTTTTCATTTTTCTGCACTTTTTATATTGTCCCTAAATTATTGGGGGGAGATAAATGTTATCTTCATGGTAGTCGTTAAGACCTTTGTATTGATATATAGATTGTCTCTTAAGTCCCAATATTGAGGGAGGTATGGCCTCTTTAACTTCCAGTGTTATCCCATGGGAATGTTCATTTTTTAATCGTTGTAGGTTTTTTTATGTAGCACGTAGACTTTTTTTTTTTTTGCAGGGGGGAGTATGGTTATGTCTTATTCCTGCAGTAATCATTAAGACCTTCAGCTTGATATATATATACTGTAGATATATATATATATATATATATATATAGAGAGAGAGAGAGAGAGAGAGAGAGATTGTCCCTTAGTTCCAAATATTAAGGATTTATGGCTTATTGAAGTTCAAATGGTTAAAAAAACTAAGTCCAAAAACGTTTTTCTTACTAAGGAATACTTTTTTGTATGCAATGAAAAAGCATACAAAAAAGGATCCCTTCAAAAAAAAAAAAAAAAGAATCAGAAAAAACTAAGTCCAAAATATTTTTCTGTATGAAGGGATCCTTCTTTATATGAATGAAAAAATCCTACAAAAAAAGTATCCCTTCAAACGGAAAAGAAATGCGAAAAATAATTTTTGTTTGAAGGAACTGAAAGTACCCACATCAACAATTGTACTTGGTAAAGTATTCCAATGTAAGATAATACGTTGGGTATAGAAACTATGTCTGAGAAGTCCTTTTGGGTTAGTGAGCATGAGTTGAAATTGATGACTTCTAAGGCTTGCTTCTCTATGGTTAATAACCAATCTTAATTCTTTCAATAAATATTTATCTTCCACAATTTTAAACATCAACAAGAGAACCCTTCTAAGTCTTCTGAGTTTCAGAGGCTAGAGCTCCAGTAATCCCAGTCTATCCTTGTAACACATGCTGGATACCATCTATACATTTAGTAAGTCTCCTCTGCACACTCTCCAGTCTATGTATATCCCTGTGCAAGTATGGATTCCACAATGGTGAACAGTAGTCCAAAACTGGACATATATATGCCTGATATAAAGGAATAATACATGCTCTATTTCTACTGGAGATTGACATTTTTATACAGTTTATTATCTTTGTGAATTTTGTACTATCTCAGCACAGTGATTACTAAACGTAAGGTCATTGCTGACAAGAACACCAAGGTATTTTTCATTGGTGACTGATCTTAGACATTTATTATTCCAAAGGTAAGAACTGCATCTATTATTTTTACCCAGCTGTATGACAACATATTTTTCGTAGTTGAAAGTCATTCCATATGTTCTAGCCCAGCCTTTTAATTTAAGTATGTCTTGTCTGAGTTTGAATGAACCCTCTAAAGTGCTAACATCAGCCACTAATTTGGTGTTGTCAGCAAATTTGATGGTATAGCTATTTAACTCTCTATTAAGATTGGAGATAAATATGGAAAACAAGGATGGACCCACGACTGAGCCTTGAGGAACTCCGCTAGTGACATATCTACTGTTTGAGTAATGACCTCTGATTCTAACTACTTGCTGTCTGTTACTCAGCCATGCTTTGATCCACTTGATAAGTAGTTGGTCAATACCCAACTTGTCCATAATTTCCATCAAAACCTCATGAGGGACTTTGTCAAAGGCCTTACGTAAGTCTAAATAAATTATTTCCACTTGTTTTTGGTTCTCCAAAAGGGAGCTAACCTTTGCAGTTAAATAAGACATATGTGCCTGGTGAGGTAGTACTGGTTGGAGACTTCAATATACCAGACGTGGACTGGAGCATCCCAGCAGCAGCATCAACTAGGAGCAGATTTATCCTGGACTCCCTTCAGGGTGCCTTCCTCAAGCAACTGGTCATGGAACCAACTCGGCAGAAGGCAATACTGGACCTTGTGCTCACAAACAGGGACAGTGTGATGGGGGTAACAGTGGGGGAGCACCTGGGTAACAGTGACCACCAGTCATTGTGGTTTGAAATCACAGAAAGAGCAGAACCAAACCACACAAAAACACGTATCCTGGATTTTAGGGGCAGACTTTGGGAAAATGGGGAGATGCTTGAAAGAGGCATTAAGGGAATGGGACAGGAATCAGGATTGAGGAACAGTGGGCAGTATTTAAAATGGGGATTATAAGAACAACAGAATTATGCATTAAGCAGGTTAGCAAGAGGAAAAGAAAGAGGAGACCATTATGGTTTTCCAAAGAGTTAGCAAAGAAAGTGAAAGCCAAAAAGATTGCATTCAGGCAATACAAAAAGACACAGGCAGAAGGGGATAGGGAGAAGTACCAGGAGAAACAAAGAGAGGCAGGGAAGTCAGTAAGGGAAGCCAAAGCTCAGACAGAAGAACACATTGCAAAATCAGTGGTTAAAGGGGACAAAACCTTTTACAGGTACATAAGTGAAAAAAGAAGGACAAAGGGAGGGATAGTGAGACTGAAGGGGGAGGATGGGAGCCGCGTGGAGGATGACAACAGTAAAGCTGACATATTGAACAGGTATTTCTGCTCAGTCTTTACTAAGGAAGAGGGGGGTAATGGGTCTGAAGGGAGTACAAGGGGTGAGAATGGTGCAGAAATGGACACAAGTCCCTTTACACGAGAAAGGGTCCTGAAGGAACTGGAAGTAATAAGAGTTGATAAAGCAATGGGGCCAGATGGGGTGCACCCCAGGGTCCTTAAAGAACTAAGAGAGGTGGTGGCTGAACCTCTGGCTATCCTGTTCAGCCAATCACTGGAAACAGGGGAGGTACCCAAAGACTGGAGGACAGCAGATGTAGTCCCCTTATACAAAAGTGGGAACAAAGAGGAAGCAGGGAACTACAGACCAGTCAGCCTCACCTCGGTAGTGGGGAAGATCATGGAAGCACTACTGAAGGAGAGATTGGTGGAACATCTGGTTGTCAATGGACTACAGGACCCAAGGCAGCATGGTTTCACCAGGGGGAGGTCATGTCAGACCAACCTCATTGAATTTTTTGACTGGGTGACTAGGGAGGTGGATCAGGGGAGGGCAGTGGACATGGCCTATCTGGACTTCAGCAAGGCCTTTGACACTGTGCCACATAGAAAACTATTACACAAACTGGGGAATATGGGTGTGGGCAGGACAGTAGTGTGGTGGGTAGGTAACTGGCTGGGTGGCAGGACACAGAGGGTGGTGGTAAATGGCTGTCACTCCACAGAGGGAAGAGTGACCAGTGGGGTACCACAGGGATCAGCGCTGGGACCGGTCCTATTCAACATCTTCATCAGTGACATTGCACAGGATCTAGAAGGCAGAATTTCACTGTTCGCTGATGACACAAAGCTCTGTAACAGAGTAGACACACCAGAGGGTGTAGACAGAATGACAAGGGACCTGCAGAAACTTGAAGAATGGTCAAGGGTTTGGCAGTTGAAATTCAATACAAGAAGTGCAAAGATAATGCATATGGGGCACAAAACCCTGGCACAATATATCAGTTGGGGGTGAGGATATAGCATGCACCAAGCAGGAAAGGATCTTGGGGTTGTCATCTCTGATGACCTCAAGGTAGAGAAACAGTGTGACAAGGCATCAGGTAAAGCAAATAGGATGCTGGGATGTATAGGCAGGGGCATCACCAGCAGGAAAAGGAGGTCATAATTCCGCTATACAAGACACTAGTGAGGCCCCACGGAGTACATGTACAGTTCTGGAGACCATACCTATGTAAGGACATAGACAGGGTAGAGAAGGTTCAGAGGAGGGCAACAAAGATGGTGCATGGGTTGCATCACAAGTCCTATGAAGACAGGTTGAAGGAACTGAACATGTACTCCCTGGAGGAGAGGAGGAGAGAGGGATATGATAGAGACATACAAGTATCTTACAGGGAGGAACAGGGTGCAGGAAAACACTATTTTTAAGTGAAAAGATGTTTCAGGACTAGAGGGCATGGGATGAAGTTGGAGGAGGGCGATTCAGAGGAAACATGAGAAAGAATTTCTTCACAGAACGGGTGGTGGACAAGTGGAACACCCTGCCAGAGGAAGTGGTGGGGGCTGAAACAATCACGGGATTTAAGAATGCATGGGATAGACATAAAGGAATTCTAGAGGTCAGGGGTAAGGGGAAATAGACTTCTAGGAAAACAAACTGAACTTACAAGCTCAAATGGGCAGACTAGGTGGGCCATAGGCCCTTATCTGCCGACACTGTCTATGTATCTATGTATCTATGTATCTATGCCTTAAATCCATGTTGAGATGCATCCACCAGATTTTTGGAAGTGACTTCTGCTTCCAGACGATGTTTGATTATACCCTCCATAACCTTTCCCAGAATACAGGTCAGACATATAGGCTGATAGTTGTTAGTATTATTATGATTGCCTTTGGTATAGATTGGGACCACAATGGCTTGTAGCCAGCCTGTCGGTACCTCCCCTTTCTCTAATGACATGTTAAAGAGTCTGTATAGTGGTTAAATCAACCAATGTTCAATTGCTTTTAAGATTTTAGGGTGGGTGGCATCCGGTCCTGGGGATGTATTTATTTTTATTGTTTTCAATTTTGAGGAGATTTCTTCCTTATAGATCTTTATAAGAACTTTATATCGGGGAGGTCATTTACTGGTTCTGGGTGAATTGATCTGGTGGTAGGCTGTTTTGGGTTAAACACTGAGCAAAAATAATCATTAAATGAATTTGCCAGTTCCCTAGGATCAGTAACAGTATTGTGACTCCTCTTAATTGGGCCTATTTTCACTGTCACCAATTTTTATTGTTAATATAAGAATAAAAACTCTTACTTCCATCTTTTATATGGGCTAATTTAAACTCAGTTTTGCATTTTTCTTTCTTTACACTTGATTTACACTTCCTGACTGCTTCCCTATAATTATTTTTATTATAATCACTGTAATCATCCCTCCAAGCCCACCGGGGCTCTGGACACCCTCCTTTAGGATCTAGGAACCAGCCTTGGACCGAAAAGATGCCTCTGGGGTCCCCGCTTAACAAGCGGTCCCCACTGAAGACAAAAGTGCCCCTCCAGAAAGTCTGTTGCCAGGGGCCGCACCGACCGCAAGCCACCCGGGGAAGGGAGCCAGGAGCTCGACCGCACCCTGGTACCTTGTGCCGCTAAAGGTGCAAAAGCCTGCAAGGATCCCTCCAAGCCCACCGGGGCTCTGGACACCCTCCTTCAGGATCTAGGAACCAGCCTTGGACTGAAAAGACGCCTCTGGGGTCCCCGCTCAACAAGCAGCCCCCACTGAAGACAAAAGCGCCCCTCCAGAAAGTCTGTTGCCAGGGGCCGCACCGACCGCACGCCACCCGGGGAAGGGAACCAGGAGCTCAGCCGCACCCTGGTACCTTGTGCCGCTAAAGGCGCAAAAGCCCGCAAGGTACATTTAACTCGATCTCCATCCTGCTGGCCCTCTCTTGCTGGGTTTGGGACTTTACCAAGTACCATTCTCCACAGAAAGCGACTGTTCTCACTCTATATTTTTGGATTTGGACTACTATTTTGTACCCCCAGGGACTGTGAGCGCTGCCACTGCGGCCAAGTAATACAGCTCCCTGAAGCTAAATTTTGCTGCCTAGACAAACTATCTCCTGTAATCCTAGCTTATTAATTCTGTAGTGCTGTAGCTAAGTTTTCTGATTCTCTGCTGCCTATAGTGCTGTAGCTAATTTTTTCTGTTTCTCTGCTGCCTTGTACTGCCTTCCCGCCTTTTTTTGTTTGAATCTCCTAAACTCCCTTTGTTCTAGTAAAAGCTATTTCAAGTGCTGTCCTACTCACCTGCCTTAACTGAAGCCTGTAACCCTACTCCTCTACCTGCTAATCTCCTCCTTTCTATCACCTACGCCCCCTACCATTGTTTCTGCTGCCTTCTTAATCTGCTTCTCCTTGCTACCCCTCAGGATCCCTCCAAGCCCACTGGGGCTCTGGACACCCTCCTCCAGGATCTAGGAACCAGCCTTAGACTGAGAAGATGCCTCTGGGGTCCCGCTTAACAAAGCCCCCACTGAAGACAAAAGCGCCCTCAGAAGTCTGTTGCTGGGAGCCACTTTCGGCCATAAGCCACCAAGGGAGAGGAACCAGGAGCTCGGCCGCACCCTGGTACCTTGTGCCACTAAAGGCGCAAAGCCCGCAAGATGCGTTTAACTCAACCTCCATCCTGCTGGCCCTCTCTTACTGGGTTTGGGACTTTACCAAGTACCATTCTCCACAGAAAGCGGCTGTTCTCACTCTATATTTTTGGATTTGGACTACTATTTTGTACCCCCAGGGACCGTGAGCGCTGCCACTGTGGCCAAGTAATACAGCTCCCTGAAGCTCTCTTCCCACCGGCACTTCGCGCCGGCTCCCCCACCCTCCCCACCTCACCCACCCTGGTTGACCCTTTAGCTTTATAGACACCAGGGGGTCAAATGACTAAGTGTCTACTTTTCCATTGGCTCGTTATACTCTGCCTCCACTAGGGGCAGCTCACTATTCTTTCAAACTAACGGCTCTGTTATTTCTTTTACCAAGCCCGCCTTCTGGCCTGCATCACAGCATCCTAGTTTCTTTTCCTTCCAAAGTATTTGCCCAGGCCTACCAGTATTTTCTCTCTATATCGCATTTGCCGCACTTAGCACTGCTCTATCCGATACTCCTCCTTTCCTGTGCCCCTGCTACCTTCTCTTCCCATGCTAAAATGACTCCTTATGTAACTATCTATCGCTCCGGCTTGGCTTCCTTTTTCTGCCTGTGTCTCCTGTATGGTCTAAGTAGTGTCTCCCTATCTGTGCCACTTGTCACTAATCACAAGCGGAATCTATAAAGGACTTTTTCTTCTCTAATCTTCTCCTTTCCTACCGTCACCCCCTTCCTGCTCTACATCATGCACTCCTGAAGAAAAGCTGTACCTACCTGTCACTCCTGTACTACCTACAGCATAGGGCTAGACATAAAAAGTGACACTCTCACTAGAAACCTACTCAAGTTCCTAGCCCAAAGGCTGCTCCTGATAGCTGGTGACATCGAGTTGAACCCAGGTCTGCCACATAATATCCCTATACCAACCTCAGCCAAAGCTAATAAAGGCCTATTACTAGCCCATATGAATATAAGGAGTCTTGTGGGGCACCTGGCTGAGCTTGAAGCCTGGGCAAAACTGATTAACCCTGACATCCTGTGCATTACTGAAACAAGGCTCAAACCCAATATCCTAGAAGCCCATTGCGCCCTGCCTGGGTATGCCATCATTCGGCAGGATCAAAGTAGCTCAAAAAGGGGTGGGGGCATTGCCATTTATTACAAAAATCACCTCTCATTAAAAGCGGTTCCAAATCCTGGCCCCCACATGCGCTGTGAATCACTACACGCTACACTGTCCCTAGGAGCCAAACACTTGCACATCCTGTGTTTGTACAACCCACCCACTGGAGGTTTGGAAAGTCTCCAGATCTTACTACAACATGTGTCTCAATCCGTGAAACTGAATGAGTGTATCCTGTTGGGAGACGTCAACTTAAACTGGCTAGGCCCGAATCAAGGTAACCTTGCATCTATGGTCCAAAAATATAACTTTCACCAACTTGTAACAGAATGCACGAGAATGACTAACACGCAGACAGGAACGCTATTAGACTGGATTCTCACCAACAGGCCTGACCATGTATCCAAAACCACTGTACTTGCGGAATCTCTGACAGACCACTCTCCCACAGTCTGTCACTGGCGTTCCTGTCAGCCGCCTGCTCCTCAGTCCCACCTCATCACCCTTACCAACTTTGCAGCGCTTGATGTACAAGCATTTCTCAATGACATATCTATTTTGGACTGGTCCGACATCTACAGTGCAACAAGTGCTGAGGCTGCCCTGGATGTGTTCCTCAGCAGGTTTGGGGAGGTACAAAGGAGGCATGTACCTAAGATAAAAAGAAGGGTCAGGGGACAACAAACTAGGTGGCTGAGCAAAGATCTTCTCCACAAGCTCAAACTCAGGGACAAACTCTGGAAACATTATAAATCCACCGGGCTGCCCTGTGATCATCAGGCTAACAAACAGCATAGAAATGAATGTAAGAAACATATCAGGTTTGCGAAGAGCAGATACTGCCAAGACCTTTTAACCAGCTCTGCTAATGATCCTCAGATTTTGGAACCATATAAAACCTTCCTCGAACCCTCAATCCTTCACCCCTCAGACATGCTACTACAAGGGTCCACTGCAATGACTCCCTCACCATTGCCAATGCCTTCAACCAGCAATTCTTGGACCTATCTGCTATCACGTCCTCTTTAAAATCTCTGCCTGATAACTCTCAACCATACTCCAACTTGATAAGCTCCAATCCACAACTTGCCTCTAAAAGATTGTTTTACTTTAAAAGGGTTACTGGAGATCAAGTCTGCAAACTACTGTCGGGGATATCTGAGAACACTAGCCCGGGCTCTGACACCCTAGAACCTCGACTCCTGAAAATAGCTGCCCACCTCATATCTCGCCCACTTGCCAGGATTTTCACCTTATCTCTCTCTCTACAGGTACTGTCCCCAAGATTTGGAAGGCTGCCAGAATCACGCCAGTTTTCAAAAAAGGGAGCAAAAATGACTTGTCAAACTATAGACCCATCGCCATACTCTCGGTACTGAGTAAAATACTCGAAAAGATAGTAGCCACCCAGGTCACTGATTTTATTGACTCCACTAATGCACTCTGTGAAGTGCAGCATGGCTTAAGGAAGCACCACAGTACTACAACTGCTTTGACTAAATTCACATCGGATGTTCTCTCAAATATGGACAAACGGCAGCTAACAGGTGCTGTGTTCATTTACCTTACAAAGGCCTTTGACCTTGTTGATCATCCACTACTGCTTGCTACCCTCAAAAACCTATGCTTCTCACCCCCAGTAACATCCTGGTTCAGTAGCTACCTCACCAACAGGTCTCAAGCTGTAAAGCTTAACTCAGCCATCTCTGACAGTACCATGATCAATATTGGTGTACCACAGGGCTCTATTCTCGGTCCACTCCTCTTCTCATTATTTATCAACAACCTGCCCAACGTTATAACGTCAGGCAACTCACTACTCTATGCTGATGATCTTGTTATATATGCTCACTCTGACAACATCTCTCACCTGAATTCCACACTGTCATCAGTCTTCCACCTTACACAGCACTGGCTTGAAGCTCATCACCTTATACTCAATGCCAGCAAAACCAAGGCCATGCTCTTTGGATCAAATCATAAGCTTAGAGCCTGCACATCTCCACTGACAATTCCTGATATCAATGGATCCACCCTTGAGATTGTAAGTTCTTTCCGCTATCTTGGGATACAGCTTGACCAAAATCTTGATCTGAAGCAGCATATCCAGGAGTCGTGTAAGAATGTCAACTGTAAGCTGGTTGCTGCCTACAGGATGAACTTTATGCTCACACCCACCGCCAAACTTGCTATTGCCAGGGGTATCCTATTACCCACTCTGTCTTATTGTGCACCTATCCTCACCATGGCAAATAAAAACGTTCTACAGAAATGAGACACCACCTACAATAATGTCTGTAGATATGCAGCTAAAGTACCACGTCTGATGCACCATTGCCAACTTTACAAAGGGTTAGGTTGGCTATCCCCTTCTTCCACGAGGCTATACTACCTTTGCAGCCTATCAGACTCCATAATCAGAGTGTCAAAACCTGCCACATTGTCTGAACTACTCCAACCTGTAGTACCATCGAGTGACCTGAGGTCGTCAGACAAGTCTTTTTTATCAGTTCCCCACTGCCGTACCTCCAAGGGTGCTGGTGCCTTCAGGTGTGCTGCCCCTCTCACCTGGAACTTACTGCCTATGGATCTGAGAAGTGTCCCATCACACCTAGCCTTCAAGTGGAGACTTCGCTCATACTTCTACTCTATGGACCATTGCACTTGTTTTGATCCCACTTAAGCTTTGTAACCTGTCTAAATCAATCCTCCCTTGCCATATACTCAATAGCCTACCTCCCCTTGATTGCTCTGTCACCTGGTATGTCTGATTGCACTTTAATGAACTGTCTACAAGACTGCCTGCATTTACAATGTAATGCTTACAAACCTCTCATATGGACACTCTATTCCAATCATGTTTGCTGCCTAATTGCCTTAATGTTGTAATATGTATAATATTCTGACCTTTTATACTGCATATCCAACATTGTTTATTCTCTTCTGACTTTGTGTATAATTATGACATAATCCTTCTTTTTCTTTATCCTTCGTCAGTTCTACTGTGTAGTACTAAACTATAAGATGTATCTAATTGTTAATGGGTACTGGTCCCTCTTGCTTTCCCTCTCCCCTCCCCTCTCACTCCTCTCCCCATCAGTCCTACCTGGTCTCAGTTCCATAACCACTTTTGCGCCTTCCCCGCCAACCCGTATCTAGCCGCACTTTATTGTATGCGTCTCTGTGCCCAGCCGAGTTCCAGTTCCATAGCCCCGGGTCCTTTCAGCGCCCTTTCCTGCAAAAGCCGTAACTAGCCGTACTTTGCCGCATGAGTCCCTGAGCCCAGCCGAGTTTTAGTTCCATAGCCCCAGGTCTTCCTAGTGCCTTTTCCCGCTAAAGCCGTAATCGCGCCGCTCCTTGCCATACGTGCCTTCAGCCTAGCCGCCTCTCCTGATCCAGCTCCGTTGCTATTGGATCCTTTTGTTGCCTTTCCACTAAATGCTGCACCTTGAAATTGTGTCCCTCAGCTCCTCCTTGCCCCTTACCCTCTGGTTTCATCCTCTTGCTTTTCTGCAACACTCTTCCCCCCACCTGACGTTATCTAGCCGTACTTTGCCGTATGCATCTCTGTGCCCAGCCGAGTTCTAGCTCCATAGCCCAGGGTCCTTTTAGCGCCTTTTCCCGCAAAAGCCGTAACTAGCCGTACTTCACCGCATGAGTCCCTGAGCCCAGCCGGGTTTTAGTTCCACAGCCCCTGGGTCTTCTTAGTGCCTTTTCCCGCTAAAGCCGTAATTACGCCGCTCCTTGCCGTACATGCTTTCAGCCTAGCCGCCTCTCCTGATCTGGCTCCATTGCTATTGGATCCCTTTGTGCCTTCCCACTAAATGCTGCACTTTGAAACTGTGTCCTTCAGCTCCTCCTTGCCCCTTACCCTCTGGTTTCATCCTCTTGCTTTTCTGAAACACTCTTCCCCCCTACTTGCCGTTCATCCCCCCTGCTCTGCCGTCCCTTGGTTCCGCGAGCCCGGCTGTGTATCCCTGCCCAGCACTGCAAGGCCGTTAGCTGCTATCTTCCATCCTTTTGATCATTGCCCTCCACCTCTCATCAGTTTCACACCCTCCCTTGTCATCCTAAAATCCCCCTTACCTTCCCTTTCCTCTCTCTCTCCCCCTAAATGTGATCTCCCGCCAGTACCCTCTGCCTATTGAAACTGTATGCCTGCCTTTGATAATCGTATGTCTGTACTTGTACCATTGTATCTTTGCCTGTATTATGTTAACTAAACTGACCTATTTTGTACTGTAATTGTGTCTCCTGGGTCGTGCCTGAAAATAGTCACCTGTTGGCTAGTGCACCTACCCGGTTAACAAAAACTAAATAAATAAATAAATCCCTTTTGAGAGCTCAATAGAACCTTCTCTTTTGAGAAATTAAGTTTCTAATTTTGTTTGTTAACCATAGAGGAGTTTTCCCTTTTTTGTTGTATAATTTACAATCTGGAATATATTTATTGCTAAGGTCAGTGATTTTATTTTTTTATCTTAAGCCAAAGTAGGTCGGGTGAAGTATTATTTTTTTGTCCAATGTCAGCTATAAAGCTCGGATAATAATGATCTAAAGTTAGCATTTCTGAAGTTTTTAGTCACTGTAATACCAATATCTCTTTTTATGGATATGTCCAAAGAAAAAATTATGACATTATGATTGCTATTTAGCAAGGGATCAAGAACCTCAAGATTGGGAATTTTATCTGGGATGTTAGTGATTACTTAATCAAATATATTAATTCCTCTAGTGGATGTAGTGACCATTAGTTGTAGACCATTGGAGATACATAGCTCTAAAAAAGTTTGTTCACTGGAGGTATGAGCTGTATGTGTGACCCAATTTATGCCCAGTAAATTAAAATCTCCCAGTAAGATGATGTCCTTTGATTTAAGGTGACTGTCTATATATTTATTTATTTTTATTTATTTATTAGAGTCTAGGATTACAATTACCTTTGCAACAAGAGGTTATGATCACATGCTCTGATACTGGGGGCCTGTAACATACTGAACATTGTGCTAAGAATTTTCAAATCCCCACCAAAACGTCATTCCACGCCACCACAATGTCATTCCATGCCACAGGTGCTAAAACACAGTTTGGCCAAGATTTAAAAAATGACAGATGTCACATTCATGAGGTGGTGTAAAAAATGGTCATGTTGAAAATTTGGAGTTGAAATATTTAAAATTATGAAAGTTACATGCAAGTGTGGTAAAATTTCAATGTATGAGCATAACTTTGCCATTTTTACATATTTTGACCCCCAGATTTGAAACATAGCCTTGGTATGACCTCACTTCATGAACATGGGTGGTGAAAATGTTCAAATCCTGCCTGAAAGGTGATTTTGCCAGGTGACCACAAAATCACCTTTTGGGCAGGATTTGCATAATTCCATCAATATTGTTCATGCGGTAGAGTCCCCAAAAGGCTATCTTGAATATTTGGAATCAAAATATCCAAAAATGGCTGAGTTATGCATCAGAGTTGAAAACACCATTGAAATACATTGAACTGCATTTACCTTAGTTTCTCATATTGCAGTTGGCGGTTGCAGCAGCAAGACGTGTCTTCAATTAGAGAGTGGATCTTCACCCTGTGACCAGTTCAGGTAAGTGTGGGTGTGTGGAGATGTACTGGGGGATGTAGGGTGGTGGGTTCTGAGTGGGAGCTGGGGGTTGGAGGTCTGATAGGCAAGTGACCATTTCATTTTTTGCAGGTTTGAAACAAAAAAAAACATTGAGGGACTGTTTCTTTATTTCAGATTGAGTGAGCATTGGGAGGGTGGGGTGTGCCGCCAGGCACCAGAGAAAGATTACAAAACTACAAGGATGACTATTGGAGGGTGGGAGGGGGCCACTAGACACCAGGGAAAGATCACTAAACTGTGGAGATCACAATTGGAGAGTGGGGGTTGCCACTAGACACCAGGGAAAAATAAATAAACAATGGGGATGGTGATCGGAGGATGGGGGTGCCAATAGACACTAGGAAAATATTAATTCATTGCAGAACATCAATTGGAGGGTGTGGGGTGCAACTAGACTCCTGGGCAACATTACACAAATACAGGGATGCAGTGGGGGTGCCACTAGACACCAGGGAAATGGCGGCTCACTGCTGTCACTGCAGCCCACAGTATGAGTTCCAGCTGTGGCTGCAGAAATCAAGAAAGTCCCACTGTTCTCATACAGAGAACATGGATCAACTGCTCCTTTTGCTAAGCTGGGCAACCTGAGTTTTGGACTGCCCAGAAAATTAATTTCTGGCATTCATTTTAAAAAACAAACTCCACAAGGTAGCTAAAGAGATCCCACTTAACTAGATTCAGGGTGTCTATTTTTTAAAACAAAATAATTTTTTATGTATTTTGCATTTTTTTACTTTGTGGGTTAAAGAAGATGGCGGTCTCATGGCGCAAAAAAATGCTTTGTGCAGTCAAAAATCAAATGGTGAGAAATCAAAAATGGACATTTGTGACATCCAGGTTTCCATGTTCACTCGAAAACCATTCTGCACATTCTCAGAATGGAAAACACAAAACTTTAAAGCCCTGTAGCTCTACAACCACTTTTTGACAGACCTATCAAAGCCACTGCTAAGGATATGATACATGTCCCCTTCAAGTATGGGGAAAAAATTCAATTCCATGTGGGCTGTAGGTGAAAGCAATTAAAAACATGTTAAGTATAGGAAAAAAAGCTACCCCCCTACAGGAAAATGACATGTGGATCTCAGAAACCTCACAAGTTGCCATCATAAAAATATCAACAGATCAAGACCTTGCCTCCTAGACAACACATACAAAATGTCAGCTCATGTTATCAAATGGTAACAAAGATGTCAATGTGCAAAGTTAGGGGTTTAACATTGAATACCCTGCTCATCCCTAACAACAGTGGCACTGCCACACCACTATAATCTGTCTATCTCTCTATCTCTCTATCTGTCTATCTATCTATCTATCTATCTATCTATCTATCTATCTATCTATCTATCTATCTATCTATCTTATCTATGTATTCTTTGCAAAAATCTTTGTTAATATGCCAGTTAGGGTTAAAGGTAACACCACAAAAGCAAGAAGTGTGGCATGAGGGTTTCCAATCCTAACTCCCCACCCCCGCTTCAAAAGCAGCAAAAGTAAAAATGGCGAATCAGTGGTGGGGTCTTCCTTGTGGTTGTCAACCCTAATGCTTACACCACACCCCCAGCCCATAGCCTTCTGTCTGAAGCAGAAGGCACAGTTCCTAGCCAGTGCCTCATAGTGATACACTCTTTGAAGGTAGAAAGTATGTCTTGCCACAAGTTGCCAATGCAGTCTGTTGTATCTTGCTTCGCATAGGGCCTACAGGCCCAGTGTGAAGAAAAGAGATCACATCTGATGTTGTTTGTTCAGGGAATGGGGTGCACATTAGGGTTGACAACCCCAAGAAAGACCCCACCACTGATTTGCCAAGACTGGAGAGATAAAACCCTAGTTTTTTTCCTTGTGCTGCTTGGGGGTTCAGGGTGGGGAGTTAGGGCTGGAAACCCTGATGCCACATTCCCTACTTTTGTGGTTACTTTGGGTGCATGGGGGTATATAAACCTGGGTTTTGGTGGGATTTGGGGATTTTTTCCCCTTAGTGATAGAATTAGGAGCAAGAAAGAGCTCAGAGATTGGGGATAGGGAGGGGGTCTGCTAGACACCAGGGAATGGTTTATCTTTGCTATACAGGGGATCATGATTGGGGTGGGGATACACTGAACACCACAGAAATGGTATCTGTATGTTGGGCGGGTGATCGAGTTGGAGAGGGACCACTGGACACCAATAATTACATATCAACACATTGGATATGGGTGTGGGTGGGGGGAGGGTGCACTGGACACCAGGGAATACATATAAATACATCATGCAGGTGGGGGGAGTGACCACTGGATACAAAGGAATAATTTATGTTAATGTTGGGCCAGTGATTGGTGTGGGGACCACTAGCACCAGGAAATGAAATATTTTAACATCAGGCCAGCAACTGGTGGGGGGGGGGGACCACTGGACACCAGGGAAATTCTACATTGTCACAAAAGGGCGGCCATTGGTGTGGGGTGAGAACTACTAGCCCCAGGGATAGTTGTCTGGTACTGGGCAAGTGGGGAGAGTTACTGTGCTAAATTGCTGGGCTACCCATGCAAATGAGCCCATAATGGGCATACAAAGGACCCTTATTGCCATGCATGCCCAATTAGCTCATTTGTGTGGGTCCTTTTGAATATCAGAAATTTAGCACATGCACAAGCCATTGTGGCACCCTTTTTTAGGGGTCATGTCTGTCCAGTGCTAAGTGATTTAGCACTGGGCTGACATGGCCCTGTATTTAGTCGAAGAGTTATTCCACTGAATATAGCATTTTTGGATAACCAGGCAACAGCAAGGCTCAGCTCTAATGTTTGCACTGCACTTTGTGCCTTTTTGAATATCACACATCAGATGTCTACAGGAACATGACATGCAGGTCTCAGAAACTGCACAAACTGCCACCATGAAACTTGCCATATATTTAGACCTTGCCTACTAGACAATGCATGAACAATTTCAGCTAATTTTGTCAAATGTTGCCAAAGCTATTAATGCACAAAGTTGGGGTTTAACATAGAACCTGTCTCTGCACCCTAGCTATACTGACACTACTGTGCCAGTATAATTGTAGAGGTGTGGTAGTATCCCTACAGTTAGGGTTGCTGGTGAGTTCTATGTTAAACTCAATTATGTGTTTGCTGATTGCAGAAAGTTTTATAGATTTACATGAAACTTTTGGGGTTTGTTATCCATGGGAGGCTCTACAATCCCTGAAAGTTTCATGTAAATCAGTTCAGTTTTTGTAGAGATATTAAAGTGTAAAAAAAATATATAATTTTCCTATTGATTTCAATGGTGTGTTTTTTCCCGAATTTTTGCTCTTGTCTAGACAAAAAACTATAAATCTTTAAACTGTGAAATTTTATATGGTTGTTTAGGTTCTTGGGAAAGGATTTCCTGGGGGGGGGGGGGACAGATGCTTGGGAGTTTTGTAGTTTTTAAGATAGTTACATTTGAACAATCAGTTTTTTTTTATTTGAGAGTCGGCTTCACAAGCAGGCTTGGAGATAATGTACTGCATGTGCAGAACAGTGTCAATGCTGTTGAATGGGGATCAGGAAAGTGAAAAGAGTTGCAGTTAAATTATTGCATGCTCAGAGGGCTTATGAGGGATGGGAAAGATCAAGGACTGGCAGTTCAGCAGTTCTGCACACTTTTACATAGAAACTGCTTTCCAATTCAAAATCAGATTTTTGTGATGGTGCAGTACTTTGCTACTCCTCGGAAGAGCATATACTTTCTGATACAGTACGATATAAGTTGGATGAGGCTGTGTACAGCCATATTGTGCATAACTGGATGAGGCTGTGTACAGGGAGTCAGTATAGCACTGTGGTTTAAGGCTCTGAGCTGCAAATCTGGAGACCTGGGTTGAATCCCACAGCCCCCACTTGCATACTGTGTGAACCTGAGCAAGTCACTTAACTTCCCTGTGCTCCAAGGTTGCCCCTGTAAACAAGCTTTATGCTTAGTGTGTCTCTCCCAGTTAAACAATTGGAAAATAAATATTATGCAAAGTACATCATTTCACTGCAGACATTTCTTTTAACTCTCTGAAAACTGTCTTGCTGTCATAGTCAATATTGTATGATTTCTGGATTTTTGAATAGACTTTGCCATAGGCTACATACTGCAATGTCCTTTATGTGTGTCAATTACAAGAAACAAATCCTACTGTAGGATATTTGTTAGAGCTGACTGTGATATAATGCATTTTCTGCATTTTTACTTCGTGATTCTGGAAATATTATTTCTGATTTATCTTAAACTGAATAAAAATAAATTAAAAAAGTATTTTTTGTACTTATAAAACAAGTAATTGAGCAGTCCTTACTGTTCTACCTATTGGGCATGGTCAAGGATGATGCATCGAAAGATCCGCCCCCGACCATCTGTTGCAATATTCTGTGATAGTGCTTTGTTAAAAATGAGCTGAGCTGGAATTACAGCATGCATTCTTGTGAACGTCTTACTTAAATGTGGGACACACAGACACTTGAAATATGGGAATATGTGGGACACTGGCCCTCAGAATGTGGGCACATCATTAAATATAAAGATGCTAACTCATAACACTCGACATTGTTGCTCTATTTGTTCCATTTACAAAATTATTTTTGCATTTGCATGAATCATAAAGGCCAAAGGTCCTTTAGTTATCATGCACCCACCTGGCTCAATGAACTCCCTCCACTCATCTCCTTGGCCCCAAGATTAGGCCAGTTTAAAACCGCCATCAAGAGACACCTTATAGACTCAGAGACATGTAGCTGCAATTGAGTACACAACACCATCTCGACTCAGGGTTGATAACCAACCCCTAGTAGTTACCTATTACCACATATGTTGGCACAAACTATGGAAATGACTAACTTTTTCACCCTTATTTGGTGTGTTCTACAGAAACAGGGCTGCTAAGTAACCCCTTAGATACTTTCAATCTATATAAATGTATGTTGTCATTATGTAAGCACCACTGTATAACACAAAGCCTTGAAACATGTTTTCTTGTATAAATCTGTATGTTTGTCCAGATGTGGAGCCTTAGCAAAGGAGTCTCAGACTCAAAGGTTGTAATTCCGAAACTTTAATAAATAAATAAATATAAATTTCTGCTTTAGAGTCTGATTTCATAGCTTCTTCTCTCCATGAGCAGCACCTTTTCTACGAGGGACAAATGTGGGCCAGAACACATCTGAAGGGAGAATGAGGAATGGGATGGCCCTTGTATTGAGGCATTTCAGAGGTATGACATGGGAATCTGCCAAGGCTCAGCCCTCGTGCTTTGAAGAGAGCCACCCTATTTCTTGCATCACTGCTAGTGCCATCCATTAATTTAAAATGGGAAGGGCATGATGGATACCAGGGGACCCATACCATTTTAGGCTACATACCACAATTTCCTACATGTGTATCAACAAAATTACTAGAATCAAATTATATTGTAGGATATTTGTTAGAGCTGACTGTGATGTAATGCCATTTCTACATTTTTTTCTGTGTGATTGTGGAAATGTTGTTTCTGATTTATCTTAGAGTGAATAAAAATAAATTAAAAAGTCTATTTCTTTTACATATAAGACAAGTAACCAAGCCGTTCTTACTGTTCTGCCTAAGGTGGCAATGGAGGGAGGAACTACTTTTTGCCAGGAGGAAGAATACATGCTGTCATGCAGATGTTTTGAGTTGATTAGTGTGGATAGGTGCACTGAGTGATTACTCTGATATCAGACAGGATATCAGGTATGATAGCAGATATGATTTCAGACATTGGGAATAGTTAGTATATTACAGAGAACTGTTTCTGAAGTCTGAAATCGTATCTGATATCAGTTGATATCTTATCTGATATCATATATCTCTATTTAGATTTATTAAGTGACTTCAGGAACTGTATTAATTATACAAGCATGCTCAGGGAAGTTATCCCTTGCCAAACATGTGTGATCAGATGTGGTTATTATTAAGCTCCTCAGCACCAATGGAGTGGTCATGACAATAGAGGGATCAGAGCAACACTACTATCCTGGTGTTGAAGATGAACTCACTAACACCACATTTGTTGGTTTTAATGGATTGGGTATAATGGACATGTTTCATTTTCCTGATGTTTGAGGCTGTTGTTGAAAATCTGCTACATGTACCGTATACACTGCTGACGTTGAAATTCAAGACATCAATGACAATCCCACAGTTTTCATCACAGATGTAATTAAATTAGATATCAGTGAATCTGCTTATCCTGGTGCCTACTTTCCTCTAGGGTATGCAGAAGACCTGGACTTTGGCATTCACTTCTTGATTATTAACTTAGCCCCACTGAATATTTTAGCTTGACTGTCACTGATGGAGGAGAAGGTAGTAAATACATAGAGCTTGTGCAAAATAAGAAGCTGCACCACAAAGAAAACAGTGGTAATTTCTTAGTGACAATAACAGACAGCAGGGTTCCTAAGAGATCTGTTACTATACAAATACATATCAATGTTGTAGATGTTAATGACAACACACCTGTCTTCAGTCAGACAGTTTATACAACCATTCTAAAAGAAGGTATATACAGTAACTGCCAGGGATGGCGATGGAGGTTCAAATGGAGAAGTACCTGTAGCCTATACCTTTAGTAAATAACAGACAGAGCCCATCATCTATTTAAATTGGATCATGTCACAGGAGAGATATGGGTAAAGGGGATTCTAGACTTCAAAGAAACAGAAGATTATGAGATAACCATAGAGAGTAAGGATGGTGGTGGATTGACTGCGCGCAGCAAGGTATTTATTGAGCTTCTTGATCAGAATGAAAACACACCTCAGATAACAATTTCCTCTGTTTCTAGTGAAATATCAAAAGATGTAGCTCCAGGTACTGTTATTGTCTTCATAAACATTGTTGACCTGGATTCTAATGAGAATGGTCAAACCAGTTGCTATATACAAGAAAATATTCCCTTTAAGCTAACATCTTCTTTTAAGAATTACTATACCTTGGAGATAAACATCACACTAGACTGAGAAAAGGTCCCCGAATACAATATTCCAACTACTGCTATTGTTAAGGGGTCTCCTTTTTCAACACTTAAGACTACCTGTCTTAAAATTACAGATATAAATAACAACCCACCACAATTTTCTAAAACTATATACTTTGCATATATAATTGAAAACAATCCACTTGGATATGTAATTCATTCCTTTGAGGCACAAGCTGGTGGCTGGTACCAAAATGCCCACATAAGATATTCCATTATACTGAGTTATGTTGGCGACTCATTAGTCTTCGCTTATGTCTCTATTAACCCAGATAATAGTAATAGTTACGCTCTGTGTTTCTTTGATTATGAGGCATTCAGAAATTTTCAAATCCAAGTTAAAGTCACAGACGGTGGCTCCCTGCCACTCAGTAACAATGTTCTAGATCAGAACTACAATGCTCCTTGAATTCTATATCCATTAATAGCAGATGACGGTTCTGTGGAAATTGGGATAGTGCCCCATTTGGCAGAAGCAAATTATCTTGTGACTAAGGTGGTAGTGGAGGATGCTGACTCTGGATAGAATGTCTGGCTTTCTTATCTACTGTTAAAGGCTATGGATCTTAATCTTGTCAGTATGGAATATCATACTGGTGAAATCAGGACTTCTCACCCTATTCTTGTGAGATAATCTATTAAACAAACTGTTATTATCCTAATGAAAGACAATGGACAACAACTTCATTCTTCTACAGCCACTATTATTGTATTCATAGCAGATAGTTTCCTACAGTTCCTTTTGGATGTCAGCAACCCAATAGATAAAACAGGTCAGGATTCTATTCTGACTTTATATTAAACAGCAGTTGACACCTTCAGGAGAACTTTCACAAAATACAATATTTAGAGACAGTTTGGTTTATATTTCATATTAGTTCTGTATTTCTCCTCCCTATTATTTATTACTAGTGCAATTTACATGAAAACAGGATCATGGCTAGTGAAGAGTTAATCTGTTCCTGTTGCTTTCTCCCTATCTGAGGTTATAATGCATTTCTTGTGACATCACAGTTACTCCCATGGCAACAGATTGTGATGTCACAACACAGGATTATGACATGAAGTAGGGAGTAAGATAAAGCAGCAGATGAACCCTAAAGTATAACGATCACATATTTATGTAGATTTCCTCAGACACAAATAATGAGGAGGAGAAATTTATAGAATATATATTGAATGCTAGCTGAATTGTACCTAAATATCATGTTTTCAAAGTTTTCTTTCAGGCGTCAGCAGCTCTTTAAGTGATCCCCATAAATTCTGTATCTATCATGTTTCTTTTATTTATTATAATTATGCTCATTTGCAACTTTTAGACATGGAGATATTCAACATTGTTGGAATCAGCCTGTGTAGATTATAATCTTGGACATCCTTGAAACTATATGGAAATAGAATGCAACAGACCTGGGCAGCCAACGTGCTCATATGAGGTCTACTTAACCACAGATTCATATGATTGAGTTTAAATTTCTTAAGCCTTATATGCCAATCACTGTGGCAGGAAAAAAAAAACTGCTGGCATTGACAGGCCAGATGTCCTTCCAGAAGATGTACTGTATGCCAGAGATGATGCCATCTCTCAGGTAAGAACATGTATCGAATGCTTTTACAGTGTACAGTCTGTTGCGTTTTGTCCCCATACCTACTAAAACCTCTTCTTTGTGTCATTATACTCTGTAACATATTTATGTTATTTGTTTAAGCTGAACATCAACATTATTTTCAACTTCACTTTCAGTCATATATTTCTGAATACACTGTAGCACATACAATAAAATGCTATAATAAAATACAATATAAGCAGTGGCAACAAACTTGATTGAAGGAACCACAGGTCACATTTCAAGTTAGTACTCTTAGATGTAGAAGAGATCATTGAAGCAATGCAGATAATATGTACAGAAGGTTTAATATATTCAGGAAAACTGATCATTTAGGAGCAACATAAGTGGATGATCTTTCACCTAATTCAGATTTGCATTATGTGGATATACATTTATTTGATAAGTTACAGTGTAAGGTGCTCAGTAGCTTGCACACTTGCCTCTGATGCCTGGAGATCAGAAGGTAGTGAATTCTGCCACCTCACAATGAACGTGGGCTAATACCCAACAAAGACACTGTATTTGTGCAATAAGGGATATTCTTTTACATATTTTTTTAATATACAAGCAGACTGGAGTGCTCACCCTAGTGCCACTTCTCTTGACCACCTCTCCCTTCCTGGATGCCTGCTCAATTCACTTTATGTACATGGTGGCACTGGGGTACCCATCCCCAGTGCTGCCAAACAGGAGCCTGACACTGAGGTGCCCAGTCCCCAGTGTCAGAATATCATTGCTGAAATAAAGAAAAATATTCCTCAATTTTTTTCTTTGAATCCTGCAAACAAGAAAATGGTTCCTCACTGATCTGATCCCCACTCACAGCCCCCACTCACACCACCCTGTCCTCCAATTCAGCACCTACCACCCCACACCCCCTCCAAACCCACCACACACCCTCACTCACTTGAACATGTTTCACAGCATAGATCAACTCTCAGACTGAAGACACGTCTACCTGCTGGAACTGCCGAGTAATATATGGGATATGACAAAAATCAAGTAAGTGCTGTTCAATATATTTCACTGAGGTTTTGAACTATGATTCACAACGTTATCATCTTTGCATATTCTGATCCCAAATTTTCAATATGGCATTTTTGGGGCCCCACCTCATGACCAGTGGTGGTGGCATTATGTAGATCTGGCCCAAAAGACAATTTTGTATTCATTTTGCAAAACCACCTTCCAGGCAGGATTTTAAAATTTTCACCACACTTGCTCATGAGGTGGGATCCTAAGAAGGCTATGTTGAAAATTTGGCATCAAAATATGTAAAAATGTCAAAATTATGAGCATATGATAAAATTGTTCTATGCTCATTCATAACTTTGATCATTGTTAATATTTTGACCCCTAATTTTCAACATAGCCATTTCTTCACATCATCTCATGAATGTGATAACTGTCAATTTTCAAATCTTGGCCAAAATGTATTTTTGCACTTGTGACGCAGATTAACATTTTGGTAGGGATTTGAAAATTTTCACCTACAGTATACCTGGTTCATAAGGTACTATAATAAGAAGGCTGTGCTGAAAATGTTGTGTAAAAATATGCAAAATTACCTAGTTATGAGTGAATGTTGCATATTACAACATTCACTCATAAATTTGCTAATTTTCAATATTTTAACTCCAAACTTTCAGCATTGCCATTTTTCTGCACCACCTCATGAATACAACAGGTGACATTTTTTAAATCCTGGGCAAGATGGGTTTTTTTGCACTTGTGGTGTGAAATGATATGTCCAACAATATACTATTAGTGCCACATGTCATGTTGATAAGTTTTGGACCTCGATAAAGAACCTCCTAGATTCAGGTGACAGGGCCCCCCCCTCCATGCTTTAGCATGATGGTGAGGTATTATTAGAGGATGATGCCATGGCCAATATCTTTAATTATGCATTTTCAGAATACAGCTCAGTCCCCCCCCAACTGGCCATGTACCCCTCCGGGGTATCAGCCACCTCCTTTTCTAACCCGGGACCTGACACCATTACATGCCCTAATTTCTACTTCAAACAGATAACTGCCACAGAAACAAAACAATTCCTAACTAGAATGCTGGGTGAAACCAGGATGGGCTGTGATGGTGTCAGCATGAAGCTGGTAGCCATTGCTCTGCCTGAGGTCATCGTACCACTAGCAAAGCTGTTTAATCAGTCCCTCTGATTGTCCACATTCCCTTCTATATGGAAATCTGCTTTTGTAACCCTGATGCTAAAAGGAAGAGATTGAGCAACTATGTCTAATTGCAAGCCCATCTCCATACTGTGTCCACTCCCTAAAGCCCTAGAAAGAGAATTATAGTTGACCAACTCACAGACCACCTGCACAAATACAATCTCCTCTGCCCACAGCAGTATGGCTTCTGCAAGATGCATAGCACAAATACTGTCTTAGTTGACTTCACAGGCTATGTGCATGAGGCTCTTGATCAAGGTCAGCTTGTTGAAGCTATCTATATAGACCTTACAAAAGCCTTCAACCATGCTACATAGGTTAGAGTGCTTGGGGCTGTCCCCAGGCACAGTCAAATGGTTCACTATCTACCTAACTGGATGCTCCCAGTGGGCAAAAATTAATGGTGCAGTCTCACAGGTCTGTGAAGTGACTGTAGGGGTCCCCCAGGGCTCCATACTTGGCCCACTCTTGTTCAGCCTCTTTATGAACAGTTTCCCAGAGGCTTGTTCACCAGCTAGGGTCCTGTTCTATGCAGATGACACGTTTGTCTTTCTGCATAACTCTTGCCAGGAAACTCTCACCAGACATCTGCATCACAACTTTGACATGCTGCAAGATTGGTTTAAGGACAGCCTATTAGTACTCAACAGCAAAAAAACAAAGACGATGCTCCTTGCTGGATGTCAAAAGAGAAGAACCACTGCTCCCTTTACCATATTTGACAGCTCTCACTCTGCCCTTGAGCAAGTGCCCTCTTTCAGGTACCTGGTGATCACTATTGATGAGTCCCTTTCCTTTGACAAACTATTTCTTGCAATTACCACTGCCGATAACAGGAAATTAGGGGCTCTGTTTAGGCTTTGGTCCTGCCTCACTCCAGAGGCTAGGTATCAAGCTGTTAGAGGCACAATCCTTCCAATCCTAGGCTATGGAATAGTGGTCTATGGTGCAGCCTCTGACACCAGCCTGCACGGAGGCCACACCACCCTTAACAAAGCTTGCAGTCTTGTTTTAGATGCTGATCGCCTTATGCACACCTGTGAGCTGTATATTAGAACAAGATGGCTCCCGTTCAAGGACTGGATCAGACTCCGCTCCTGCCTCCTGGGGATGAAAACCCTGCTTGAACTTGCACCCACTTCAAAACAGGCTTTATTCTGCCCTGCCCCTTCTAGACATGTTATGAAAAATGTGACAAACAACATGCTTGCGGTGCCCTTCAGGAGAACTGCACTAAGGAGTTGTGCATTTGCAGTTAGAGCACCAGCCTGGCTCAATGAGCTCCTCCTAGCCATCACAATCCTCACCAGCATTAGTCTCTTCAAATCCAAACTCCAGAATTCCATCACCCCCCCACCGTACACTGCTTCTATGCCATCTAACCCCTGAGTGTACCGGTGCACACTCTGGACTATATACTTACATGAAACCTCTGAAATGGCCCCCATATCTCTTAGTTATTGCCCAGTACTCTTTATCTACATATGTCTAAAATTGGCATCTTTAACCTGCAACAAGGCCTAATAGCTGCTATTTTGTGTGTACCTAACTTTACTGTTAGCACTTATTTGTACAGATGGTGTTGTACTGCTCATTACGAACTCAGTGCTTTGACTGTGTTTTAAAATATGCCTCTGTTAGCACTTATTTGTAATGCTGGTGTTAGGTTGCTCCTACATACTTGTATTAAAACTGTGTTATATTGTGTGCCTCTGTCCCTCCTACTCAATCCCCTGCACTCAGTCTGTTAATGTGTTTTTAATATGTATATGACAATGCCTGTTCACAGCCCTGATTCTCCCAACTCGTGTAACTGTCCTCTCCCTTTGTTTGATGAGGACCCTTTGTAAATGAGCTCCTAGCTCAAAGGTTTGTAATTCTGATTCTTTAATAAAACCTAAAAGCCTAAAACCTATAAGGGGACTCATAAAATGACTATCTTGAAAATCTGGAGGTAAAGAAAAAAGTAGAATTATTAGCAAACTTCATATATAGTGCCAGTCTTCACCCCAGTGGGTATTGTAGTAACAAGGTTGTATAGTGCTGCCAGATCATGTTGAGTGTGGGACCACATAGTCTTGCAGAATCTTGTATATAGGAGGCACTCTACATACACAGTGCTGGGAAGCCCGTGCTGAGTAGTGAGAGAGACACCAGACCTCTTGCTGCTTCTGCCGACCAAGTTAGTGAAGGGGCCAGCAGAAACCTGTTTGTTATCCTGTTTATCAGTTACCAGTGGTACTAGTTGTGCAATTTGCACCAGTTGTTAAAATAAGCAGCATTCTGAAGGAGCCTGCCTAAGCCTGTTTGTCTGATATGCCTGTGGCCCACACTTGTAGAACCACACACAGCAGCTATGCTAGAAGGTACCCTGGCACTCAGTTTACCACATTGGCAATGAGGAGAGTCAACGAGAGGTTAATTTGTGAGAACATTCTCAACAGACTCTACAACCTAAGCTGTTGCAATACCTACTATAGGCCATGTTCCTGAAATCAATGATGAATCTTATTTGGAAAGAGTTTAGAGATGGCTGGCAGCAAATGACATTGTTGATGCTAAGAAAGTGGTCATTTTTCTTGCAACTTCACCGGCAAAGACATATAGCCTCCTTAAAAACCTGCTTGCCCCTCATAATCTGACAGTGCATTCTTATCAGCAGCTGACTGACACACTTAAAGCTCACTATAATCCTGAGCCCATAATCATCCAGAACAATTCCAGTTCTACTGTTGAAACCAAGAGGCATGGGAAAGTCTTGTTGACTTTATTATTGCTCTAAAAAGGTTGGCCTCCACCTGCAAGTTTGAAGCTTTCTTAGACCAATCCCCCTGAGACAGATTTGTCTGTGGCCTTTGGGATGAATATTATCTTTACCGACTTTTCAATGAGAGAGACTTGACTTTTCAGTCAGCTTGCAATATAGCCCTGGGCATGGAACTGGCCAAGAAAGACTTGCAGCAATTCATGGAGCATACAACGGGTCACCAGACTGGTTTCTACAGAGTCAACCACTCTGCATCCACTAAAGCCACACCTGAACAGCACTGAACTCTCGTAGAAGCACAGCCATCAAAATCCAAAGCTTTGCCTACCCCAGAAGGAGGGGGTAACCACGTCAAACCCAAAAAAACCCTGCTATCATATTGGGGGCAAGCACCTGCAACATACCTGCAGATTTAAACAGGAAACTTTCCACAGTTGTAGGAAGTTTGGCCACATCGTTAGAGTCTGAAAAAAATAATCAACACTTGTCTTGAGCACAGTATGTGACCGATGGCAGCTTCAGTCCAGAGTATGAAGAATCACTCTCTGAAAGAGACATGCTGGCACCGTATACAGTGAACACCACCCAAAGTGGAGATGATGGATTTTGCATTACTCTCAAGTTAGCTGGAAATACAGTGAAGATGCTGCTAGACACTGGAGTAACTGTTTTGCTTATTTCAGAGCATGCCTATAAGGAATGCCTGAGCCAATGCCCACTCCAACCTTCCAGTCTGCAGCTTATCTCCTACACAGGGCACAAGATTCTGGTATTGAGAGAGATCCAAGTCCCAGTCACCTATGAAGGGAAAACATCCACTTTACCTTTATTTTTATTTATTTATTCAACATTTGTTAACCGGGAAAGGTACATTGAGCCAATGCTCATTTCCAGGTACAAAATGGGGGGGAGGGGTAAAGGAAACAAGATAATATAGTTATACATATTTAGAACAAGTAGACAAATCATTGAATTAAAGATAAGCTAACAGAGAATACAGATGAGCTAACAAAATTAGGACAAAAATATATAAATAATTGAGGCTAGTGAAATACATAGTTTGAACAAGGAGACTCCAGTAGTGGAAGCTATATTTGCTATAAAAATTCATGCGTGGAAGTGTATTTTATTTGGCAGGGGTGTAGGGGGTGAGATGGCAGCTGGGGAAGAGGAGAAATGAGAACACTGGATAACTGGATGAAGTCTGAGGAGGCTTTTGAAGGAAGAGAGTGAGGGGGATAGGTGAAGGTCAGAGGAGAGCTGTTTCCAGAGGAAAGGGAGGTGATAGGAGAAGGCAGACTGACCCATCACTGAGTGGACGTGTGGAAGAGAGAAGGATCATGGGTGCTTGTAACCTAGGGAGTAAGCTGAGGGGTTTGCAGGTGATAGGTGGCAGGAGAGGTATGGAGGAAGAGTCCTAAACCAGTACTTTGCAATAAGGGAGACACAGTGGACCATCCTCCTGTGTGGTAATGGTGAAAGGGAGAGAGAGGAATAGAGGTGGCAGTGGTGAGTTGGGGGGGGCAGAAGTAGCAAAGCAGTAAAAGGAGTTTAGGAGAGTGTCACATCTTAAAAGGGAGGTGGCGGGGGCAGTGCCATAGACCACATCAGCATAGTCAATGACCCAGAAAATCATTTTTGTAACCAGCTCCCATCAGGTAGGAAAAGGGAGGCTGTCTTTATGATGGTAGAAGATTGCAAGTTTTGGGTGGAGTCTGGTACAGAAGGACTCTATATGGGTGGAGAAATTAAGGGGGTTGTCTAGCCAAACCCCTTGGTATTTGAAAGTGGGGACCTTTGCAAGGGGGAGTCATTCAGGGTAGAGAAAGTGGGGGGAACTAGAGTGTGGCCAATTTCAGTCTGGAGTTGAACATCATAGTGACAGTTTTCTTGGTATTTAAGTTTAGTTGGTTTGTCTGGAACCAGTTCTGTACCCTGTTGAAATCCTGATGGAGTGGGGATCGTACGTTGATGGTGGAGAGTCCCAAGGTGGAGATGATGGTATCATCTGCATACACGTGCATGTGGGAGGTAAAGCAGAAGGAGGGGAAGTTATTTATAAAGAGGGAGAAGAGGATGGGGCCAAGTATGGAGCCTTGAGGATCCCCAGCATGGATAGGAAGAGGGGAGGATATGACATCTCCTACTTGAACTGATTGCTGTCTGTTCATGTAGGTAGGAGATGAAGCAGCTGACAGTAAGAGCTGCCAGACCAGCAGATTGGAGTTTTTGTAGCAAAGTCAAAGTAATTATTTTTTTATAATAAGTGCTTTTGGCAATATCAAAGCACTTGTACATAGGCATAAAACATAATAAAATTAAGATAAACAATAATCAGTTAAAATCAAAAAAATTCTGAATTAAAACACATCAGAAATGGCTGACTCAAATAAATAAGTTTTTAGAGTAGCCTAGCAGGAGGGGGCGGGAGACTGAATAAAAGGCCTTTGCCAGGTCTATGAATATGGCAGTGGTTATTTGATCCTGGTCAATAGCCAAGAAGATGGAGTTGGTGACTCATAACAGGGAGGAGATGGTTGATGTTCTTTTTCCTAAACCCAGCTTGGACGGGGGGACAAAGTGCCAGTGATGGTGAGGTGTTCGGATTGCCTAGAGTGGATTAGTGACTCGAGTAGTTTGGCAAGAGATAGAATGAGTGAGATGGGCAGGTAGTTTCCAGGAGAGGGAGGGTCTCTCCCTTTATGACGTGGCAGCACCTTGGCAAATTTCCAGGCTTGCAGGAGGGTGGAAATTAAGAGGGAGAGGTTTAGAATGTGAGCTAGAGGAGGAAGCAATTGCAGGAGAGGAGATCTTGAAGAGCCTGGGGTGGAGTCCATCTGGGCTGGTTTTAGCCAGGTTTAGAGATGTAAGAGTCATGAAGACTTCCTGAGGAGAAATTGGTGAAAAGCAAAAACCGGCAGAAGGGAGGAAAAGACCAGTGGGGGAGGGGGTGGGATGATTGAGGAGCACACAGGTGGAGAAGAATTTGTTGAATAACTCGGCTACAGAGGAGGGGTTATTGATGGGTGAGCCATCAATTTTTAGTATTGGAGGGGCCTGATGTGTTAGAGGATTAACAAGCGAGTGTATGACATTCCAAAAGTAAGCAGGGCAGTTGTGATTTGGTTGTAGGTGGGACTTGAAGTACTTTGCCCAGGAAAGACAGATGGCTTTAGTGCAGATGTTTCTGAGAGATTTATATGATTGCAGATCTGTCTGGTATAGGGAGGATGTGTATTTTGTATAGGCTCTGTCCCTGGATCTGCATAAGGTTAAAAGGTCTGCTGTTATCCAGCGGTGGTGATAACGTTTGACTCTGGATTTCTTTAGCAGGGCGTGGGAATTCCAGATGCAGGTGAAGGTGCTGGAGAAGACATGGAGGGCAGAGTCAATGTCCAGGGCTGAGAACACTGGTAGCCAATTTGCATTATGAGATCCTGGAGAAGGGCTGCTGTATCCAGGGCATGGAGTGGTCAAGACCAAATGTATTTAGAGACAGAGTGGGGAATGTTTATCTTCCTTATGCAATATGCGATGCAATGATCACTGAGGGCATCAGGAAGGACGCCTGCAGCAATGATGTGATGGGGATGTGAGGAAAGCACCCAGTCAAGCAGGGAGTGATCTGAGGAGTGAGGGTTGAGTTGTGTGGGTTCAAGAATCAGCTGAGTGAAATTGAGAGACTCTATCTTAAAGAGCTCCTGGCACAGTCGAGACAACTATGAAAAAATGTAATAGGCATAAAAGTAGCTTATATTTTGTATTTTATTCTGTAATTTTCACCTTTATTTCTTTATTACTAAGGGTATTTGCATGAATACAGTGTATCTGCCCTTTTAGCTCTGTATGCCTGCCTACACCTGACATCATAATTTTGTTTAAGACATCAGAATATGTTGCTGTGGAAATAATTATGATGTCATAAACAAGGGATTGTGATGTCATGTGTAGAGAAGCAGATAGAGTTGATGTAGGCTATTGGACAGGAATCTTGTTTTCATGCAACTGTTTTCAGTAATAAAGAAAATAGGGAACTAATTGCTAGCAATATATGAAGTAATAAAAAAGGGAGAGTTGAATATAAATCTTACTCTATTCTAGGTTTTTCCTAATGTGGTCAGGGGCTCTTTAAGAAAGGTGGGCTTTGAGGAGGGGGAGAGCCAGTCCAGGTTAAAGTCACCTAGGAGCATGAGCTCTCCGTTTACTGCATGGGAAGTGAAGGAGGAGATGACAGTGAACAGAAACTCTTGAGAGGTTTTAGGTGGGGAGTAGAGTGCTCCAATGTAAATTGGGATAGAGGAGAGAAGGGATAGGAGGGCAATGATGAGTTCATGGGGGGGAAGGGAAGGGCAGGATTCTAGAAAGGTGATGGTGCAAGAAAGAGACTGCCTGATATACAGGGCTATTCTGCCACCAGGTTTTCTGCAATCTTGGCGGTAGAGGCTAAAGTCAGGGATAGTGAGTGGTGTGAGTGAAAAGAAAGGGGAGGAGGCAGAAAGAGAGAAATGGGAACATTAGCATTTTAGGGGAGTGAAAAGGGGATAGAATTGGGAAGAAAATCAGGGGTAGGGGTGTGAGGAGAAGGAGACCAGTGGAGGTGAAGGGGTGCATTTTAGGAGGGTGAGGTATGGCAGTACTCTGACAGGCAGTATATAGGTGGCTGAATTAGAGTCCTGAGAGTGTGCTAAGAAACATGTTGGGTAAAATAATTGCAGGAAGTACATTCTGAGAAAAGCTGTTCAACTTGTTCCTAGTTGGAGAGAAGGCTACACTACAGATAGGGAAGTTACAGATTGAAGTAACTTGTAGAGTTGCTAGAGAGTAGAGTAAAAAGCATGTTATGTCTAGGGGTTGCATCAGGTCATCAGCCAACAGTGCAGTTTGTTAAGCAGTCACAGGTAAACAATGCTGATCATGATTTGAAAAGGGCAGGAGTGGTAGGTGCTGACTAGGTGAATTCCATGAGGTAGTAGTTTGCAGCAAAGTAGGCAGGTAGGCTGTAAAATGCTGGTGTGGATGAGGGCGTTCCTGAGAAATTAATTAATGAGTGGAGTCAGGTGCAGCCGATTGAGGCGATGCTCAGAGGGCTTAAATAAAGAGATCACTCAGGGTGGATTGGGAAGGCTAGTTCTTTCAACAGTATCGTGATTGCACCCAGCTACAGTGCTCTCAGGAACAATCAGTGGAATTATCTACCTCTAGTGTCCTCCAAGTATAGTGGGGGGAGCAGCGGCGATTGGGTGGGCGGGAGGACAGGTCCCTTCCTGTGAGCCCTCATGACCCTTCTCAGTCCTTTGTTACTACAGTGCTGGGAGGAGGCTCTAAAACAGGAGGAGAGAACAGAAACTAGACACCCCCAATGTGATTCAACCCTCTGGAGCCTATACCCTGTTTGTGTGCTGAAATCAGAGAGGCAGCAGGGTGAAAGGTCACAGCTCTGTGTCAGTGGTGAGGTGTAATAGGGACTGACTGAAAATGGGCACTTTGGCTGAAATTTCAAACTAGATGGTACTGCACTATCTTGCCTCAGAACTGTTGTAGCAAACACATTAAAACCCCTTCCCACTTGACAGACTACTCCTGCTGAGGTGCAAGCATGTAGTATTCACTTCCTAGGGTCTACCCTGTACAGGCTGTGAAGTTATGTTTTAAGGCCAAATACAGATTTCACAATCTAGTTTCTGTTCAGGCTGCTGCTTAATTAATTATATCAACACTTCAGCTTGCAGCCATATATTCCTGCTTGTTACTCATAAAATCAATAGGCATGTAAAGAAAAGCACATCCAGACTAGCCTAACTAAAATTCTGGGAAAACAGTACAGCCAATGTTTACAGTAAACAAATGAACAAAATGTGGGCTACACAGACTTGCACACTTCCAGCGCTCAAAATTTTAGCACAGTTCAAAATGCTACTATGACTCCATCTAATCAGCAGACCTGACTCAGATTAGGCATCCATGGATGGGAGTCCATTTTGTGTTTTGCCATGTGGTGCCCAGTTACAGTACTCCCAGGAACAATCAGTGGAATTATCTACCTCCAGTGTCCTCCAGGTATGGTGGGGGGGAGCAGCAGTGATCAGGTGGGAGGGCAGGTCTCTTCCTGTGAGCCCTCATGACCCTTCTCAGTCCTGTACTACTACAGCATTCAGAGGAGGCTCTCCAGTGTTCTCCAGGTATGGCAGGGGGAGCAGTGGCGATTAGGTGGGGAAGAGGCCAGGTCCCTTCTTGTGAACCCTCATGTCCTTTCTCAGTCCTGTGCTACTACAGTACTGGGAGGAGGCTCTCCAGTGTTCTCCAGGTTAGTCGTGGTTCAAGGTAACCGACTGGCCCTCCTGGGAAAGAAATTGGCTTCACCAGATCCATTTATATTGGACCAAGATCTTTATGCTACAGGAAGTTTCTACCACATCCATGGATGTGCTTGCAAAGATTGTGGACAAACACCTTCCTATTTTTCAAGAAGGATATGGAACCATACAAGAACTTAAAGCAACTATCAGAATGAGGCCTGGCACTACTGCCATTTTACACAAGCCACTGCCACTACCCTATGCGCTTAAGGAACCCATGGAAAAGGAATTGGAAAGGCTAGAATGCCACGGCATTATATCATGGGTGGAATGAAGGGACTGGGCAGCTCCAACAGTGGTGGTCCCTAAGAAGGACAAAGTTACATGGTTGTGTAGAGACTACAAAGTGAAGGTAAATTGCTGTGCTGAACCAGAACCATTTCCCTCACTGAATGCAGAAGATCTTTTTGTTATCTTAGCTGGGGAAAGTACTTCAGCAAAATTGACTTTTCTTACACATACCAACAACTAGAACTGGAGCCAGACTCTAAGCCCTTCTTGACCATCAATACTGTCATGGTTTGTGGGTGTACTGATGGATACTGATACAGAGATGTAAGGTGTTGGAAAGGCAATTGCCAGACCAGAAATGTATTGCAGACAAAAAATAACTTAAAAAGCCATCAAAATCAACTGCATTTCGGCAAATAAAATACAAAATGAACAAAAACAACATAAAATAGTCTTCAGCTCCTGCTTTCTTGAGGTACAGGCAGCAATAGTCACCTCACCAGCAGATAGAGTTGGCTACAGGTCTGAAAAAGAGCAGACTTAAACAGAGGGGTCAGTGACCGGCTGATCTCAAGACGAATCTGAGGTCTTCCTGAAAGGATACCTCATTTATAGTAAAGCATAAACATGTGACTATTGCTGACTCCTCCCTCAAACCAACTATTACAGCAAAAAGTCCACAATCATTTTATTATTTTAATACCATGAGCTCAACTGAATGAATTACCTTTATACATGTTTGCTAATGTTAAAGTTCATAAAACAAAACAATAGAACAGAAAAACAGCTTTGCTGCAGGAACAGATGGTTCCTCCCCTTCCCCCAACTATAACTAAGTGAAGAAAAGGGCCAGCTGCCTTCTAAGGAGACAGCAGAAGCAACAGCCTGAGAGCACCACACCCAGTCCAAATGTTTTCTCAGGTTCTAATAGTGTGAAAGACTGTTTACAAGGGGAACAACCCCAAAATAAAATGGGCTAAACTATCTTATGTTAACTAACCAAAACCACAGACAGCATGAGCTTTGGGGATAATATTGCAGACTGCCTCACACAATGTCTCAGCGTGTGCAATGTTTCGCAGTCTCACAACATGGAGTACACAACTTCTGAATTCTAACTGCCCAGTAAGGTGCTTCATGCTGGGAACGTCATGCTCTATCACTCTAAAAAGTGTACTCATATCTTTTTATAACCACAACTGAAATTTTCAACACAGTGGCTTTAAAACCTCTTTATAACAAATGCATTTGAGCTATTTACAAAGAGAATGTACTCACAAGACTGAGTCAGTGTGTCCAAGGTGCTCTGTACAGCGCTGCACACTGAAACAATAGCAGACAGGATTAGCTGTGGTGTATCTATATTTCAAACACTCAAACTACTATACTTTTTAATGGTTCTTACGCTTAATTACCTCTTCCCAGACCTTATCCCAGTGTACTTTAATTAATAGTCTGGGAGCAGGTCTTTCTAAACAAATACAAAACACATTAAGACCAGCAGCTACACCCAAGGTCTCATGCACAGGTTCAAGTAGCTCCAGCCCAAGTTCCTGTGCTTAAGCTATGATTTTGAAACACACTATACCTTAGTGAATGAGACAAGGGAAGGCTGGTATTTGTTCCTATACAGAGCAGAAAGGAAAAAATTAAAGCACGAGACCGCTAGAAAAAGAATACAGTAAAGAAGCACTCATTTTGCACTCTGGTGACCAACCTGAAAATAGGGCATTACAGAAAGATAAAAAGCAGAGAAAAAGACAGATATGCTACTGCAGTAGACTTTTTAAAAAACAGTGAGCATATGAACACAAATACCAGGCACCCTTCCACATCTCCTCCCCACTTAAGTGAAAACTAGAGGGGGTTTCTTAACAATCCCTAAGTTTTCCTAATAATAGGTTAGATACCTAACAGCATACATAAACATGTCAGATCTCTCTCGTATCTGGGAGAGAGATGGAGCTTTAGCCCACCCACTCCCAAAGCTCCACCTCGGGGAACCTTTTGTCATTCCAAATACAAAGAAAGGTGGTTATCTCCTTCCTTCCGTACAAGTACATTTTCCCCGAGGTCTGACTGTGTATGCATTACTTGCTCCACCCCATAACAGGACATAAAGTCAGCATTTCTATTGGCTGAACCTGGAGGATGGTCTACAGTAAACCTATAAGGTTGTAGGGAGAGGTACCATCTCATAATTCTAGGGTTTTTATCTTTTATGACGTTTAACCAACATAAGGGGTTATGGTCAGTAAGGACCTCAAAAGTCGTGCCCCACAGGTAAAATCTGAAAGCTTCAATGGCCTATTTAACTGCTAGACATTCCTTCTCGATGGCCAAGTAGCGAGTCTCCCTCTCATGTAGTTTTCTACTTAGAGAGATGATGGGGTGTTCTTCCCCCTCTATCGTCTGAGAGAGTACTGCTCCTAAACCACAATCTGAGGCATCTGTTTGTACAGTAAATGGGAGGGCAAAGTCTGGACTTCTCAATACGGGTGCTGCACAAAGGTGTGCTTTGATCTCACAAAAAGCTTTTTCACATTCCTGAGACCATTGAACTTTGTTGGACCTGTGTTTCTTAGTCAACTCTGTTAAAGGAGCTCCCAGAGTGGGGAAATTGGGAACAAAATGGCGGCAGTACCCGGCTAGGCCTAGAAATGACTGTACTTGTTTTTTCATTTCAGGCCTGTGGCAGTTAGCCACCGCATCTATTTTATTGATTTCAGGTTTCACCTGCCCATTTCCAATAATAAACCCCAAATACTTAGTCTCACTCATTGCTATAAAGCATTTGGTGGGGTTGATGGTCAGCCCTGCTTGGGCTATAGCATGTAATACTGCCTGCAAGTGCTCTAAGTGGGTTTCCCACATAGGACTGAACACGATTACATCATCCAGATATGCAGCACAGTATGGAGAATGTTTTTCTAAGGTTCTGTCCATAAACCACCGGAAGGTTGCAGGGGCACCATGCAGACTGAATGGCATGGTAGTGAACTGATATAGACCATCAGGAGTGCTAAATGCTGTTTTCTCTTCACATACATCATCCAATGGGATCTGCCAGTATCCCTTTGTTAAATCAAAGGTAGATATGTATCTGGCATTCCTTAATCGATCTATGATGTCATCAATTCTAGGCATCGGTTAGGCGTCGAACTTTGATGCAGCATTTAACCTCCTGAAGTCTAGGCAGAGTCGAATACCACCTTCTTTCTTGTCAACTACCACTATGGGAAATGCCCACTCACTGGTGGATGGTTCTATTACTCCTAGCTCACATATTTTCTGCACTTTCCTTACAACCTCTGCTCTGACCTTCTCTGGTAGCCGATATGGCTTCTGTCTGATAGGGCTGGGGCAGGTGACTTCTATGTGATGGTGTATACCAGTAACTTTGCCTGGGATTGAGGTAAAGGTATGTTCAAATTCATCTAGTAAGTGATCTAAGTGAAAACAGGAAATTATTATCCCTCTGTACAGACAGTTGGTGAGACCCCATCTGGAGTACTGCGTGCAGTTCTGGAGACCCAATCTCCGCAAAGACATAGACAGGATGGAGGCTGTCCAGAGGAGGGCAACTAAAATGGTGCAGGGTCTGCACCAGAAGACATATGAAGAGAGACTTAAGGAGCTGAATATGTATAGCCTCGAGGAAAGGAGGGAGAGGGGACATGATAGAAACTTTCAAGTACCTCAAGGGAATCAACAAAGTCCAAGAGTGTAGCATCTTTCAAAAAAAGAGGTGTGCAAGAACAAGGGGCACAATTTGAAGATAGAAGGGGGGCGGCTCAGAGGTAATTTAAGGAAGTATTTTTCACAGAGAGGGTTGTGGATGCATGGAACGGCCTTCTGGAGGAGGTTATGGAGTCAAAAACAGTGGTGGAATTCAAGCATGCATGGGACAGTCATAAGGCAATTCTAGGGGGTTGGGGTAGGAAGAAGTAGGCTGCTGGCTAACTAGGATCTGCAGCTTATCCATTAGGTAGGGAAATGGGCAGACTGGGTGGGCCAAGTGGTCCTTATCTGCCGTCAAAATCTATGTATCTATGTATCTAACTCCTCCCTTTGTTGAGTATCTAGGGTCGGATTGATAGTGGGTTCCTGTAACTCCCCTTGGTGTTCCAATCTATCATAGGCCACCTCAAGCTCACTATCTTCCTTCTCAGGATACACATAACATCCAACCACAGGCCTTTCAACCCAGCATTTTAACAAGTTCACATGATATATTTTCTTTTTCTGTTGCCTATCAGGAGTTCCTACCTCATATGTCACTGGGCCAACCCGTCTCAAAATCTCAAAAGGGCCCTGCCATTTCATGAGCAGTTTATCAGTGCTAGAGGGGAGTAACAACAGAATTTTTTCACCCGTTTCAAAGGATTTGCCCCCCACACCTTGATCATAATATGTCTTTTGGACAGCTTGTTTAGTTATGTTTTGTTGGTGAGCCAATCGTACGTATTTCATCAGTCTGTTCCATAAGGCAATCATGTAGTCAAGGGTAGTGCTAGTGGATACCTCTTTCTTGTCTTCCCAGTCTTCTCTCACTATATCGAGTGGTTCCCTAGGATGTCGCCCATACAGTAACTCAAAGGATGCAAAGCCAGTAGAGGCCTGGGGTACCTCATGATAAGCGAACAGTAAGAGTAGGAGGTATACATCCCAGGTCTTGCCTTCATCCTCTACATACAGTACTTTTACAACATCCTGTTCTGGGTCTGGTTGAATTGTACAACCAGCCCATCTGTTTGAGGGTGATAAGGGGTAGTATGTATAGCTTCCACCCCTAGTGTCATATAGAGGCGTGCCAACAGTTTGGAACAAAATTTACTCCCCCATAGGTAAGTATTTCTCTGGGTATCCCCACTCTACTAAAGACTTTGAGAAGCTCATCTGCCACCTTCTCAGCTGTAACAGTTCTAAGAGGTATGGCTTCTGGGACTTTAGTACAAAAATCACACAGAATCAGAATAAAATGATTCCCCTTTGCACTCTTCGGGAGAGGTCCCACAACATCCATAGCTATTCTACTGAAAGAGGTAGTGATGAGGGGTAAAGAATGTAAGGGGACCATATCTTTTTTGGTAATGGCAGTTACCTTCTGGCACTCTAGGCAACTATGACAAAACTCTGCCACTTGGGTATGTATACCTGGCCAATAGAAATGTAGGAGGAGACGTTGCACCATCTTGTCTCATCCTAGATATCCAGCCAAAGGTATATCATGGGCCAGGGAGATCAACTTTTCCCTGTACTGAGTAGGCACTAGGAGCTGATCTATTTGTTCCCCAGTGGATGGATGCTTACAACATCTATACAGTAACCCATCCCTTATAATGGTGCCTGGCCTTTCCCTGTCTTGTTGCCCCACAACCTGAAAAAAAGGGGTTAGTGTTTCATCCTTTTGTTGTTCTAAACAAAAACTTTTTCCATCTTGTATATTTAGGTCATGCACATCAGGTTTTGCAATATTAACATCAGTAATAGCAGCATCATGGACATCAGAAACATCACTATTTTGTTTTCTAGTCCATCATTTCTTTTCTTCTCATTTTTCCCTTTTTGATTTCGGGCTCTTTCCAGGTGCCCCAAAAATGTCTTCCTCAAATGGAAACAACTGGGCCCATTGCTCATCTGATTTAGTATGGGCTTGAGTTGTCATAGCACACAAGGGGTTACTAGCAGTTATCAGACTGTGAAAATCTGGGTAGTCTTGCCCTATAATGACGGGTACAGGTAGGTGAGGAACTACACCCACAGTAAGGGCATGTGTCCTTCCTTGAATTTGCATGTCTAGGGTAGTGACTGGATACTGATGAATGTCCCCATGAATACACACAACAGAGGTGTTGGGCCCCTGTTTCTTTTGTTGCTGTATCAAGTCACCACGCACCAGGGTCTGTCTACTGCCAGAGTCCAACAGCCCAGTAATGGTGATATCCCCAAATGTCACTGGAGTAGTAAAACATCCCATATTGGCCAAGGCTAACTGCACTGGGGTTTTCTTTCTTTTGGGGCAAAATCTCGCAATGTGCCCCTCCCTTGGCACTCTCTACAAATAATATTGGGGTTATAGGGTCAAGGTGCACTTGCCTTAATGTTCTCAGAGGTTTCAGTGGTGGTAGCAGTAGTAGTAGAAACAGAAGTAGGTAGTACCATGGGTAGGGTGACACCATTATGTCATCTCTGGCGGTTGGGTCATGCTGTCAGGTAGTCCTCAGCCAGTGAGATTGCCTTCTCAGATGTTTCCGGCTGGTACTCCTTCACCCACACTTGGACGTCTCCTGGTAAGACTCTGACAAACTGTTCTAAGATTGCCATTTCTAACATTTGCTACGCTGTCTTAACCCCTGATTGAAGCCATTTGTGGCACAGATCTTTCAGTCGAGCATATGCTTCTTTGAGTGTGTCCACTGTAGTAAATCTAAAAGTTCTGAATCTCTGGTGATAGGTCTCTGGACTGATGTCATACCTTTGCAAAATAGCCTGTTTCACTGCGTCATAGTCTTCTGCTTGTGCACTGTCCATGTGGCTGTAGGCCAACTGTGCCTTCTCTGACAGGTATGGTATGAGGCGTCTGACCCATTGAGTTCTGGGCCACCCACAGGCTTGCGTAATCCATTCGAAAGTTGTCATGTAGGCCTTTATGTCATCATTGGGACCCAATTTAGTGAGCTTAATGTCTTTTGGGCCATTAGTGGGAGATGGATTGCTGGCTTCAGTGTCTTGTATGGCTTGCAAAGTATCCGCCCAATGAGCCTCTGCCCTCTGCAAATCTTGTTCTTTTTGCCTGTCCATCACCAACTGCTTCACACACAGCCAGCATAATAAGTCATGTATGTCCTGTGGTGGTTCAGCAGACAGCGGGTTAGCAGCAGCAGCAGCAGTAGCAAACTCCTCACCATTTTCTTCTTCTGGACCCTCCTACTTCTCCTCTTTTGCAGTCCTCCATTTAACATCAGGTCCCAAACCAGTCAATGGGACTTCACCAAGCTTCTGAGCCAACCTCTGAGTCAAAACATCTCCTGGAGTACTCAATGTCTGGTCATCCACTGAACTCTGCATACAGTAACCACCTCTTGGGCTTGCACCAGTTTCATGAGTATATCCCACTGCTGACACCAGTGTCGTGGTTTGTGGGTGTACTGATGGACACTGACACAGAGATATAAGGTGTAGGAAAGGCAATTGCCAGACCAGAAATTTATTGCAGACAAAAAAGAACTTAAAAAGGCGTCAAAATCAATTGCATTTCGGCAAATAAAATACAAAATGAACAAAAACAACATCAAATAGTCTTCAACTCCTACTTTCTTGATTTACAGGCAGCAATAGACACCTCACCAGCACATAGAGTTGGCCACAGGTCTGAAAAGGAGCAGACCTAAACAGAGGGGTCAGTAACTGGCTGATCCCAAGATGAATCTGAGGTCTCCCAGAAAGAATATCTCATTTATAGTAAAACATGAACATGTGACTATTGCTGACTCCTCCTTCAAACCAACTATTACCGCAAAAAGTCCACAATCATTTTATTATTTTAATACCATGAGCTCAACTGAATGAATTACCTTTATACATGTTTGCTAATGTTAAAGTTCATAAAACAAAACAATAGAACAGAAAAACAGTTTTGCTGCAGGAACAGATGGCTCCTCCCCTTCCCCCAACTATAACTAAGTGAAGGAAAGGGCCGGCTGCCTCCTAAGGAGACAGCAGAAGCAACATCCTGAGTGAGAGCACCACACCAAGTCCCTGTGTTTTTAGGTAGGAGTGAACTTCAGGTTCTAATAGTGTGAAAGGCTGTTTGTTTACAAGGGGAGCAACCCCAAAATAAAAAGGGCTAAACTATCTTATGCTAACTAACCAAAACCACAGACAGCATGAGCTTTGGGGATAATTTGCAGACTGCCTCACACAATGTCTCAGAGTGTGCAGTATTTAGCAGTCTCACAGCATGGAGTACACAACTGCTGAATTCTAACTGCCCAGTAAGGTGCTTCATGCTGTGAACATCATGCTCTATCACTCTAAAAAGTGTACTCATATCTTTTTATAACCACAACTGAAATTTTCAACACAGTGGCTTTAAAACCTCTTTATAACATTTGCATTTGAGCTATTTACAAAGGGAATGTACACCCAAGACTGAGTCAGTGTGTCCAAGTTGCTCTGTGCAGCGCTGCACACTGAAACAGTAGGAGATAGGATTAGCTGCGGTGTATCTACACTTCAAACACTCAAACTACTATACTTTTTAATGGTTCTTACACTTAATTATCTCTTCCCAGACCTTATCCCAGTGTACTTTAATTAATAGTTTGGGAGCAGGGCTTTCTAAACAAACACAAAACACATTAAGACCAGCAGCTACACCCAAGGTCTCATGCGTAGGTTCGAGTAGCTCCAGCCCAAGTTCCTGTGCTTAAGCTATGATTTTGAAACACACTATACATCAGTGAATGAGACAAGGGAAGGCTGGTATTTGTTCTTATGCAGAGCAGAAAGGAAAAATTAAAAGCACTTGACTGCTAGAAAAAGAATACAGTAAAGAAGCACCCATTTTGCTCTTAGGTGGCCAACCTGAAAATGGGGCACTACAGAAAAAGAAAACACAGAGAAAAGACAGATATGCTACTGCAGTAGACTTTTTAGAAAACAGTGAGCATATGAACACAAATACCAGGCACCTGTCCACAAATACCCATAACAGTCTCTGTCATTACCATAATCTTGCTTATGGAGTCTCAACTGCTCCTGCTATTTTCCGGCATGCCATGGACAGGTTCTTTAATGACTAGACCATGTGCTGTGTTTTCTGGATGATGTTCTGGTCACACTGAAGAGCACTTGGTACTGCTAGACCAAGTCCTAGCCAGGTTGAATGCTATGGAGTGCAAGTGAAACTGGCATAGTGTCACTTCCTGCAGCATTCAGTGGAATATTTGGGATACTGGATTGACACCCATTGTCTGCACCCAACAGAGAGTAAGGTGTCAGGCATTTTAAATGCACCTGCACCTTCCAATGTTTCAGAATTGCATTCTTTCCTGGGCTTACAGAACTACTATGTATGTTTCATGGCAAATCTGTCCACACTGCTGCAGCCTTTGCACAACTTGCTGCGCAAGGATACCAAGTGGAACTGCACACCAGAGTGTGATTCTATGTTCAAGACCGCCAAGCAATGACTGTTGAGCAGCAAATGGCTAACACACTATGACCTGGATGAGTCACTGAGGTTAGCCTGTGATGCCTCACCTTACAGAATCGGTGTAGTGATATCGCATGTACTGCCAAGTGGGGAAGAGCAACCAACTGCATTTGCCTCCAGGACACTCATGCCCAGTGAATGGAACTATGCTCAAATAGAATGGGAAGCCCTCAGTATAATGTTTGGGGTTAAGAAATTTCACAAATATCTCTACAGGTGTAAGTTCACCCTACTCATTGACCATAATTGACCATAAGCCCCTTTTGGCTATCCTGGGTCCAAAGGCTGCAATACCTTTGCTGGCAGCACTTAGAATGCAATGTTGGGCTCTGAATCTATTAGCCTATGACTGAGACACTGAATACCATAGGTCGCAGGATCACGATAATGCAGATGGTTTATCCTACCTATCTTTGCAATGCCAAGCTGGAAGACACCGGCACAAGTACAGTTTTTCAAGTTTCTTATCTGAAGCATCTCCCTGTTGGTAGTGAGGATATTGCTGCTGAAACCAGGTGTGATCCTGTTCTTGCAAAAATCTGGAACTTTGCTTTAAAGGAATGGCCTAACTACACTCAAGACAAATCCCTGCAACCTTATTTTGTCAAAGAAGAGCAAATTATCAACGGACCAATGCTGTATTCTCTGGGGTCTCAAAGTGGTTATACCACCAAAGTTTAGACAGAAACTACTGCATGATCTCCATGAATGCCACTAAGGTGTTGATCATATGATGGCAAGGGTACAAAGTTACCTCTGGTGTCCGGGCCTCGACCAAGTCTTTCAGGACCTCATAAGTAAATGAACTCCTTGTGCTTCTGTTAAAAAAACAGCCAACTATAGCACCTCTTCATTCCTGGCCATGGGCAAAAGTGCTATGGGAAAGAATTCATATGGACTATGCTGAGCTGGACAGGCAATACTTTTGGATAGTTATCGACAGTCTTTACAAGTGGCTGTAAGTTTTGCCAACCCCTGTCACCACAGCACATAAGACTATTGCTTTATTGCACAACTTGCTTGCTTGCTTCTTATGGACTTCCTCAAGAATTAGCCTCTGATAATTTTCCCCAGTTCACATATCATGAATTTTAGCACTTTCTCCAGCAAAATGAGGTCACACACATTTTAACTCAAATGGAGCTGCCGAACAGGCAGTCCAGATGTTTAAAAAGCCTGGAAGAAACAAACGGCTGATTGCACCCCTGATACTGCTACAGCTGAACAGAGGTTGTCTAGATTCCTATTTACCCACTGGAAGACACCTCGCACTGTCACAGAACGTACACCTGCAGAACTTTTTCTCACGAGACAACCTCATACCAGGTTGGATTTATTGAACTGAATCTTTCTTGCATGGTCCAGAAACATCAGCAATAACAACGGTGCGCACATGACTAGTTCACTAAAAGGCTGAGGTAATTCCAACCAGGAGACAATGTTCTGGTTTTTGAGTTCTGAGACTCAAGACATCTGTGGTCTCCTGGTACTGTTCATGCTAAACGAGGTCCCTTAACCTACAATGTGCAGTTGGGACAACATCTTGTTCATGAGCACATAGACCATCTGCTGCCCTTGAAAACTGTTCCTGCTGCACCTCCAAATGATTTGCCTACAGAGGTTCCAGTCCCAGTTTCTGACAACAAGTTTCCAACACCACTAAGTTGTCAGGATGTACCTGTTCCTGTACCATGGCAGCAACCTGCCTCCACGGGGCCAAGCCAGCAGTCTGCATCCCCAGCACTGCGAAGACAGCCTTCTTCACCTGCACCTTGCCAGGATGTTCCAGAGAGACAATACCCCCTACACCAATGTAGGGTGCTTCAGAGACTTAATTTATAAGGGCACTCTTTATAATGTTGTTGTTATTTTTCTGTGGGAATTTCTTGTGTAAGGGGGTGGGAAAGTAGTAATGCTGCCATATAGTGCCACCAGACCATGTTGAGTGTGGGACTGCGTAGTCTTGTGGGATCTTGTATATCAGAGGCACTCTACATACACAGTACAGGGAAGACCACGCTGAGCAGTGAGTGAGATACCAGACCTCCTGCTGCTGTTGACCAAGTTAGTGAAGGGGCCAATGGAAACCTGTTTGCTGTCCTGTTTGTTTATAAGTCACCAGTGATACTAGTTGTACAAGTTGCACCAGTTGCATCTGTTGCTGACCAGTTATTAAAGTAAGCAGCATTTGGAAGATACCTGCCTCAGCTTGTTTGTCTGATAAGCCTGTGGTCCTCACTTGTAGAGCCATGCACAGCAACTACGCTAGAAGGTACCCTGGCACTCAGTTTACCACAGGTATGCTTTGTGATCCTGTGGTGGTGAACTGAGTTTGGGGGTGAGCTTAGTGACTCAGCAATATGGGGTGAGGGTGCTGGGATGGCACTGTTATGGGGCATCCCCATATCAGCCTGGGAATGAAAGCTGCATGGTTGCCTGCATGGGCCCAGGTGCCATGTAGTGATGAAAGCTTTTCTGTTGTGATAAGGCCCTGTACCACCACACCCATGGGTGGCAGAGGGCTTGCACATTGGTTGATAGATGGATTGTTTGCCCTGTGCATTTGTATCACTGGCCACATACAAGCCCAGTGACTAGAAGGCCCTGTGCTTCTGCAGCCCACTAGACAGACCCATGAATTCTTCATATCCATTGCTGCATGGAAGTGCAGGGACTGTAATGGCCCTGCACTTCTGTAAGTGGTCAGAGTAATCCCTTGGTGCAGGGCTCAATGGCCCCTTCACATCGGCATCTGTTCACACAGGTCCCAAAGGGTCCTGCACAAATGTGGATATTATTCCACTATCTGAAAAAGAAAGGAAATTCTTTGCAAAAAACTACGTTAATGCACCAGTTAGGGTGACTTAATGCCAAATAAAGTCAGGGAATGGGGCATTAGGGTTTCCAGCCTTAACACTCAACCTCCACCCTCAATCTGCAAAAGGAAAAAACATTAGGGTTTTGGGTCTCCAGAGTCTTGGCAAATCAGTTGTGTGGTCTTCCTTGGGGTTGTCAGTCCTAATGCCCACCCCATTCCCTGAACAAATAATGTCAGATGGGAGGTGCTTTCTTCACACAGTGAAGACCCCATCACTGATTCACAAAGATTCTGGAGACCCAAAACCCTAATGTTTTTTCCTTTTGCTGCTTGAGGGGTGGAGGTGGGGAGTTAGGGTTGGAAACCCTAATGTTCCATTCCCTGACTTTTTTGACATTAATACAGCTAACTGGTGCTTTAAAGTTTTTCTACAAAAGACTATATATATATATATATATATATATATATATATATATATATATATATGTATACATATATACACAAAATCACTCATGCCCCCACAGTGCAAAGCATCATCAGCTACATATGCAAATCATGGCAGAATATTATGCTGGTTCAACTTTAAGCAGAAATGCATGGTGCCAAAAGGCCTCTCACACAGTTTGCAAAGGGTTCCAACAGAAGACATAGACACGTGTTTCATCCTACCAGGGCTCATCAGTATGCCTCCTCTGTTTGCAGCTCATGATGCTTTGCATTGTGGGAGCATGTGTGATTTTGTATTTCTTTGAAACTTGGCTTCCCAGCCAAATGCTCTTTGGAGTAGCCATTGCCTCAGTGCTTGCGCTCAGAGGTTCTTTGCCTTTTAAATTGTTTTTTGTTTTAATTGGATTCACCACAACATAACCTAGACAAACCATCTTAGGGTAGCTGGTTCATTCCACTGGGGGGTGTCAAACAGATGGGGCATACTGATGAGTCCTGGTAAGATGAAACACGTGTCTATGTCTTCTGTTGGCACCCTTTGCAAACTGTGTGAGAGGCCTTTCAGCACCATGCATTTCTGCTTAAAGTTGAACCAGCATAAAATTCTGTGGTAATTTGTATATGCAGCTCATGATGCTTTGCATTTTGGGGGCATGTGTGATTTTGTATTTCTTTAAAACTTGGCTTCTCAGCCAAATGCCTTTTGGGGTAACCATTGCCTCAGTGCTTGCGCACAGAGGTTCTTTGTCTTTTAAATTGTTTTTTTTTTTAATTGGGTTCACCACAACATAACCCAGATAGACCATCTTAGGGTAGCTGGTTCATTCCTCTGGGGTGTCAAACAGATAAGGCATACTGATGAGCCCTGGTAGGACGAAACATGTGTCTATGTCTTCTGTTGGCACCCTTTGCAAACTGTGTGAGAGGCCTTTTGGTACCATGCATTTCTGCTTAAAGTTGAACCAGCATAATATTCTGTGGTGATTTGCATATGCAGCTCATGATGCTTTGCATTGTTGGGGCATGTGTGATTTTGTATTTCTTTGAAACTTGGCTTCCCAGCCAAATGCCCTTTGGGGTAACCATTGCCTCAGTGCTTGTGCACAGAGGTTCTTTGTTCTGTATATCTGTGTATATATATATATATATATATATATATATATTAATAATAATTTTATTTATAAGGTGCCTTTCCAGTTCCAAGGTGCCTAACAATCTAAGAACAGTTAATATAAAATCCTATAACAAACCAATACAACTGAAAATCATAAACAATCAGATAAATGCTTCGGTTCTCCAAAAACGCTTTCTGCCACAGAAAGGTTTTTAAGCCCTTCTTAAATTCCTCCACAGATGTGCACTCCTGTGACCAACAGGGTTGAGAATTCTAGTTTGTGGGGCTGCATAAGCAAAAGCTCTTGAACCAGACAATTTCAAATTCACTCTTGGGATCTCTAACAACCCCATGTCAGCCAAGTGGAGTGATCGACCAGGGCAGTATGGAATCAGGAGCTCTTTCAGATAGTCCAGGCCCAGTCCACGTAGGGCTTTTAAAGTCAGTAATCTGACTTTAAAGGTGATCCGCCATCATATTAGCAGCCAGTGCAGTTCGCACAGCACAGGAGTAATATGGCAGGATCAACTAGAACCCATCAGAAGCCGAGCCACTGCATTCTGCATCAGCTGCAGGAGACAGATTTCAACCCCCGAAAGCCCTAGGTAAAGGGAGTTGCAGTAATCTAAGCATGATGACACAAAGGCATGGACCAAGGTCAGAAGGTCATCAGACAGAACTAGATGCTTAACCCTGGTGATATTCCTAAGATGGTAAAATTAAGTCTTGACAACAGCTGACACCTGCTAATGCAGGGTCAGTCCATTGTCAAAAACTACCCCAAGGTTATGCACCCCTTCAGAGGTTGGGAGAGAGATGCACCAACACGCGACCTCCCTATCTGGTGACCTGGGTCCACAACCAGTACTTCAGTCTTTTCCAAGTTCAACTTCATCCAGCTAGAATTCATCCACTCCTGGATTTCTTTCAAACCATTGTTAAATACCGAGAGAACTTCATCCTGGTCAGGTGCAAAAGAGAGGTAGAGCTGGGTATCATCTGCATAGCAGTGAAACCTCAGCCCATACCTTCTTACAATGTCTCCGAGGGGTAGCATATACACCGCAAACAGCATGAGTGACAGCACAGAACCCTGAGGCACCCCACATGACAAAGCAGTTGGGTCTGAAGAAAAAAACCCAGAGAAACAATGTAAACCATCTAAGGACTGTCCCTGACATTCCACAGATATGCCTCAGGCATCCTATCACCACCATGTTGTCCACGATGTCAAAGGCTGAAAAAAGATCCAGAAGAATCAAGATGGAATGGCTCTTCCGATCTCTCACCATCAGGAGATCATTGAGCACCCAAACCAGCGCCGTCTCGGTACTATGTCTCTTACAAAAACTGGATTGGAGGGGTTCATAGATGTCATGGATGGTCAAATGGTCCTCCAGTTGCACTGCCACTACTTTCTTAATCACCTTCCCAACAAAGGGAAGGTTAGAGATAGGTCTGTAGTTTGTGAAACAGTCTGGGTCCAAGGTAGCTTTCATCAAGAGTGGTGTCACCACCGCCTCTTTCAGGGAGCTCAGAAACTCTCCTGATTCCAAGGAGCACCAGACTATCTGCACAAGGACTGGACCGATGATGTCACTGCAATCCAAAATTAGGGAGGTCAGTCTGGGGTCCAAACTACAGCATGTAGGGTGCACACTCTAGATAACTCACGACACCCATGAACTCCAGTCGACTGAATGTACTCCAGGAAAACTGAGGTACAGTGACCTCATACTGATCAACAACAACCCCCTTAGAGTGTGCTGGCTGCAGTACCACCCTGATGTCAGCCACCTTATTTGCAAAGAATCGAGCAAGCTCCTCTCACTCTAATTGCGAAAAAGCTTTCCGAACATGCAGACAGACTGGGTTGCACAGTCTGTCCACAGTTTGAAATAGCTGATCAGGTCGATTCTGAGCAGCTGCAATCTCCCCAGACAGGAATTTTGCCTTCTTATGGGTGATTGCAGGTTGATAGACTAAATAATGGTCGATCAATCTAAGGTGGTCAGCATCAAGGGCGGACTTTCACCAGCAATGCTCTAACCTTCACCCCTGTCTCTGCATCTCCCTCAAAGTCCCATCAAATCATGGGGACTTGGGGTGATGGGAGAGAGGGCAAACATGGACTGGAGCAATAGAATCCAGAGCCACCATAACAGCTCCATTATATGCTGACATGAGGGCCTCTGGATCACTTCTTGCTAACACAGGGGAGGAGAGGTCAAGGACTGCCGCAAGGCCATGGGAATTTATAGCCCATAAAGGGTGGCACCTAACCATCTCTACAGGGGTAGGCCTTTTGGAGGAGGGCACTAAAACTAAACCCCAAGGTGCAGTGATCGGACCACCCAACTAGTTCCACCCCCACGTCAGAAGTTTCCATCCCAAGGAGGAAGATTAAGTCCAAAGAGTGCCCATGTTTATGAGTAGCAGTGGAAACCACCTGTATAAGGCCCAGAGATGTCATTAACTGGAGGAAGTGTTGCCCAAATTGTGAGAGTTCATCATCTACACAGGTGTTGAAGTCACCCAGAACCATCAATCTAGGTGATTCAAACACCATGTCAACGACAAAGTCAGCCACTTCCTGAAAGAATCGCTCCTCATCACCGGGTGGATGGTAGATGAGATCGATTCAATAAACTGCACCTGCTACTACTGTACACTCAAAGGACTCAACCTCCTCAACTAATACACCCATGAGGCCTAGTTTGGTCTTGAAACAGACCGCAACCCCCCTCCCATGATCCAATCTCGGGTGGTGTATCACCGAGTACCCAGCTGGAGTCATAGCTTCCACAATGGGGCCAGAATTTTCATCCGGCCAGGTCTTGGTGATGCATGCCAGGTCCACTGTACCAACAAGATCTGCAATAATTGCAGTCTTATTCTTAATGGACCTGGCATTGCATAATACTACCCAAGTTGGTTGAACCTTGGGGGCCACCCGGGTCATATGCCTACCACATTCAGTTGTGCCCTTGGGTATGGGCACCAGACATGGTGAATCATGATCTGGATTCCATTTCACCCCAGGGTGACTTCTGGATCCAACCACCCCAATTCGGTGACCCCCCTCGTGCATCCTCCACTGTTCATGACCCCCCCCTCCTCCCTCTCCTACGCGTAATGCCCATTGATCTACATCACTGGTAGATCTCAGACTGGAGAGGGGGAGTATAAAAATGGTGAAGGGCATGAAGGGTAGAGGATGAGTAGCCCACAACTGCAGGGGATGGCCTCCAACACATTCTGCGGTGACAAAACCAATTATAAATACACTAAACAAACCCAATCATATTTAACACCCAACACCCCCAAAACAATAAAATCCCAAAATTCACAATAGCAAAACAAATCAAAATAAAACAGGACAAACCCCACAATTACTCAAATAACCCACCCTATATATAATAAAAACTATTTAAAACAGCACCCTATCCACTGTTAACTAACAAAGTTACTCCTCGACTTAAATCTGGAACCACTACCATCTCCCTCACACATATATAACATACAGAAAATAAAATAATAAAGCTTACCCCTCCCAACCCTTTCACGGTCAAGAAGTAGTGCAGTTTAGGCACTGTCACTACCCAAACAAACAATCACATATTAACAAAATAACTTGAATAGTGCAATTTTACCCCTTCCCCCAGTCCTCTCACGATCAGGCAGATAGGATAATTTTGGCACTCTTACTGCCAAAATAAAAGTTGCAGTCCACAAAATAAAGTCACAGAACTTTTAACACAAAAAAAAGAAAAAAGAAATATATGGACGCCAAGGTCCTTTCACCTCTCAGGCATCCAAAAAGTAAAAATGTTTTAAATCCAGAGAAGGGTGCAGTAGTTCCAGCAATCCCAGAACCAAGCCACTCATAGTCAAACTGAAGTAAGGGAAGAAACAGAAGGCAGATTACAAATATAACTCCAGTGGAAACTGAAGATATAACTCCAGTGTAAATATAAGGGAAAACCCAAGTCCAAGTCAAAGCCAGCATCTGTCAAGGCCTGCCAACAGATTCTAAATGGCAGCTTAGGGCCTATCAACTCCAAACTGAGTGCAACCCTGTGGGAAATAATGCAACCCTAACAGGAAAGCCGAGTAAGGCCACACTGCAGCCAAACCTGTGAGTCAAGTGGGACACAGTACCCTAGCCAGTTCCCTGGCTAAATAAATACTCCAGCTCCCGTGTGAGGTGGCAAATCCCACAAGAAACACACAATGGAATTGGGTCCTCTTCAATCACTGCCCATCATCCAAAATATTTCTTCCCTAGGTCTCCTTGCATTTTCCTCCCGACTCAGCATCGACAGGAGTCCCGTTCCCTCTCTTACATTCTCCGCTGCTCTACCAGCTTCTCTCTACTACTCCTCATCCTGTACAGTCCCGCAAAATCCCTTTTTATACATGGAGCAAGAGACACCAGCCACCGAAACAATAAGTTCTTCAAGCTCAACAAGAGCTCCACGGAGCCCAAACAGCGGCGATGGGATGGAAAATTGTACCACTACAGCGAATTTCACATTACATGCCTCTGGCTTACAGAACACTCCATAACAAAAATAAAATGTAAATAAAATCAATAAAAATAAAATACAACAAAATAAAACAAAATAACATAAAATAACATAAAAATTCAGCAAGAAGCAACTACAACATGAGAGGCCAATGATATCTTCATGTCATTGGCCTCAAGTGAAGATAAATATGATATCTTCAGTCAGACCATGTCATGTTCTGTTTATACAGCATATGTTTTGCCCCCCCAAACCAGTCCGTCTCCTCCATACCTCTGTCAACCCAATGCACTACATAGAGATGTTTTAAACATACTGCAGTACTTTATACATGTTTTGACCCTGATATATTTTGCATATCTCCCCCAACAAAACATGCAGCATATGTCATGTTAAAAATTATCTGTTATTTATAGGGTGTTTTAGGTAGAACCACTTGTCCTGTTTGTGTTCTAACATAGGTGACCACAAGTGGTTGTGCTTGCAGAGATGTAAAATGATACACCCTTTAAAAAAATGTTAGAAAGCTGTGCTTTTTTATCAAGAGTTAACTGAGCATGGTAGAAGCTGTCAAATGAACACACACGAGAGCGATAAAGTTGGTGGCTTCAGAAATATAGTGGCAAGCCTAAGTGAGTGTTGCTATAGCAACGGGCACTCGTGCTTGCATTTATTTCTGTGAAGCTGCTGACTCCATTGCTTTCATGTCTATATAGTCGCCAGCTGATTTTGTTTTTAACTTTTTTAATACAGGGTGCTTGCAATGTCATCTACTGGAACTGCGGAATAGTAGGAAGAAATTTCATGCTGCGAGATAACATTCCCATCTAATGTAAAGCCACTATGGTTACAGCACTGTAAGTTGCTTTTTTATTGTAAATAAATTATGGCACAACCAGCTCTGCTTACTATTGTTCTTAATTTTGATTTTTTTCTGTTTAAAACTTGCAATTCTGGGTTTAAATAGTTTTCTGGGGGTTTAAAAGGGACCATGGAGAGGCAAGAGGGAGCCCCGATTGACAGAGCACAATGCACACCTGTTGTAGTTCACTGATTAAAGTAATTGTACAAATGCATCCTGTTATTTGGTGCCAGTTGCAAGGGTGAGTGGAGGATCTGTGCATGTCATGAGAGGGGGGTGATGTTAGTGCATTAATGACAGAACAGTAGGGGTTGTGGGGGGGGGATGTCCATTGGAGATACAGGGGTTGGGGGAGCAGATGCAGGAGAAAGGTGAAGTTTTTGGTGGAGGGAGTGGTGGAAAGCTATGGGAAAGGGGGTGGGACCACTGAACACAAGGGAAAGGGTGTTCAAGCTGGGGGTTGTTTACAAAATCTATTATTTAAACACAGTAGTTAAACAAATATCCATCTGAAAAGCAGAAAGCACAGTTGTCAGCATGGCAGTGCATCTGAATCAAGCTAACAGCACTGTCAGTTTGTAGCACAATCTGGATACCTTCATGACTATGACAGAGATGACTGAAATCCTTTATGCTACAGTGTCACTCCAGCCACGAGCTCCACAGAATAGCACTGGACAAAGGGATCCATGCAATACTTTAAAAAAATAAAATTGGTTCAGTAAATGGATGATTTAACAGTGAAATAGCCTACTGGTGTTCAACACAAAGGATGTCGGTAAACTAGCTCTTTAAAATACAGAACAGATTTTCTTATTATTTATATTTTTGTACGTTGTTTTAAATGTATGCCAGCACCTTAATATCATGTAGTCATAGCACTTGTTCAGGTTGCATTACAGAAAAAAAGTGAAAGTTGTTTAATGGCATGGCAGTGTGAAAATGAAAGGATCAGTTTCAGTATGACGTATAGAAGTGTGGAGATATCAAAATGACGTATAAGAACATGGAGATCTCAATTATATCTTCATTGGCTGATTGAGATATCACTTTTTATTCTTGCATTTATTGCAAAACACATGTTGTATATAGATAGATAGATAGATAAATAGATAGATAGATAGATAGATACTGTGCAAAATCACATTTCCGGTAGGATTTTAAAAATTTCACTTAAGGGTTTATAAGGTGGGGTCATAAGAAGACTGTATTAAAAATGTGTGTAAAATATGATAAAATGACCATGTTATTAGTGAATGTTGGATTATTTCAATACTCACTCATAACTTTGCTAATTTACTATATTTTCCACATTTCTGCCACTATTCTGTAAATGCCACCTGTCATGTTTATGAGGGGGGGAGAGGTCATAAAATGACTATATTGGAAATTTGGGGTCAAAATTGAAAAATAATCAATAAAAAAGATTAAGAAACGTTGTGTGTAGTACCAATCTTTAACCCAGCAATTAGTGCATTGTGATTATGTGCCAACAAGCTGATTTTGCAGGCAAGCTCAGTGACCCAGCTAGATGGTCCATGGATGTAGGGGAAGGCACTATCATGAAACACCACCCCTCAGCTTAGGAAGGTAGGTGCTGGGTTGCTCACACAGGCCCATGTACCATTTAATGAAGAGAACTCTTCTCTTGGCATAGGGCCCCTGCACCTCTGCACCCATGTGTGCCAGAGGGCCTTGTGATTCAACTAAGAATGGATTCTTTGCCCTGTGCATCTGTGTCAGCAACCACATGAAAGCACAGGACCAGAGGGCCCTGCACATCTACAGTCCACCAGACAGCCCCATGAATCCTTGACATCCATTGCTGAACAAAAGTGCAGGGCTCACAGGACAGGGCTCTGCACTTTTTCAGGTGGATGGAGTCTTCCCTTGGCATGGGGTCCAAAGGTTCCTATTTGTCTGCATCTGTTTATACTGGTTCCAGAGGGACCTGTTGAATGAGGCTACAATTCCACTATCTCAAAAAAAAAAACATTATTTGCAAAAAACTGTGTTAATGCACCAGTTAGGGTTCACCTTAACACAACAAAAGTAGACATGTGGTATTATGGTTTCTAACCCTAATTCCCTTCCCTCAAAGTAACAAAAGGAAAAAACATTAGATCTTTGGGTCTCCAGAATCTTGATGAATCAGTGGGGTTCTATGTGATATTGCCAATAATGAAACCATGAAGAGCGCTGCTGCGAATGGAAACCTCCAAAGCCAAAAATAGCTCAGGTGCAAAATAGTGAGCATCAAAATAGTGACTCTGCTCACTTGTGAGGGCCATTTCCCCCTGCACCCCCCAATAAACTAATATAACAAACTCCAAGATTGCACTGTTTCTAAACAGTGTGAATTATGTAATCGCCATTTCATGACACTTGCTATTAAAGCACACTCGCTGTTCCCAGAGGCACTCAAACTGAATTGCTCAATTTGAGTCACCCATATTATGGGACACCATCAGTGGTGGGGTCTTCCTTGGGTTTGTCAGCCCTAATGCTCATCCCCTCCCCAAAATAATGTCAGGCGTGATCTATTTTATTCACATAGAGATCACAGGGCCCTGTGTGAAGAAAGCTACAACAGATTCTGTTGGCAACATGTGGCAAGATGTAATTCTCTACCTTTGAAGAGTGTATAACTATGAGGTACTGGTATGGAGCTCTACCTTGTGCTTAACACAGGGTGCTATGGGCTTGGAAGGAGAGGTGCCCATTAGGGTTGACAACCCCAAGTAAAACCCCGTCACTTATTCATAAAGACTCCAGAGACCCAAAAACATAATGTGTTTTTCCTTCTGTTGCTTGGTGGACAGGATGGGGAGTTATGTTTGGAAACCCTAATGTCACATTTCCCTACTTTTGTGGCATTCAGTTGAACCCTAACCGGTGCATTAATGTAGATAGATAGATAGATAGATAGATAGATAGATAGATAGATAGATAGAGTCCCACTATTTAATGTGCTAATAACACATCAGACCCAAAACACTACAAGTCACCCCAATAACATGTGTAACAAGCTCCTTAATAACACAGGCAATAAACCCCTTAATAATACATGTAACTAACCCCTTAGCACATGTAACAGCCAATGTACCCCCCAACACTACGGTAAAAGGACAGCAAAAAGTGTCCAGCCCAGCGCAGTATATAAAATAAAAGATGGCAGAGTTCAGCATACTCTTGAAATAATAACATCTCAATGTTAAAAAAATGAGCGAAGTTATGTGTAAACTTTAAAATATTGCAACATTCACTCATAACTTGGTCATTTTAACATATTTGTACACCAAATTTTCCATATAGCCTTCTTTTGAGCCCACCTCATGAACTCAGTAAGTTTTCAAATCCTGCCCAAAAGGTGATTTCCTGTAGTGACGATGAAGTCACCTTTCATGACAGATTTGAAAAATTCTACCACCCTTGTTTATGAGTTGGGATCCCAAAAATACCATGTTGAAATTTGGTGCAAAAAATGACAAAGTTATGAGTAAAATTTCAAACCCCACTGAAATACATTAAACTGGACTTACCTTATTTTATCATTTTTCAGTCACCGGTTTCAGCAGCAAGACATGTCTTTGATTGGAGAGTGGAGCTACATGATGGGATATGTTCAGGTGAGTGATGGTGTGTGTGGAGGGTGTTGGGTGGTGGGTGCTGAGTGGGGGGGGTTGGATGCGGGATGGTGAGCTGGAGGGGTTCAGATCAGCAATGGACCATTTTCCTTTTTACAGGAAACAACATAAAGACATTGTTTTTGGCAGGTGTACATGAAATTTTGATGAAATATTGGATATGACACTGGGGACTGGGCACCCCATTTTCAGATAAACTCCATGACAGCACCAGTGGTGGGCACCCTGGTATCACCACTTATTCATGGGGGGTGAATAGGGGGTTGGTGACCTGAGAATTAGGAGCTGGCAAGCAGTACAAGGGGTGGGCACCTGGTCTACCAATCTTTAAGAAATTCAGTATAGGGTAAACAAGAGGAAGAGCTGGTTAAGCTGGGAAGGGGAGGGAATGAAAATATTTTAAAAAAATTGATAGCTGGACAGACAGACAGAGCAAGAGGAGACCACAATAAAGACTGCATTTGCTGGCTGACTGCTGCAACTGAAGCTGGCAGCACAACTCCAGCTGTAGCTTTACAAGGCAAGAAAGTCCCACTGTTCTCCTGCAGAGAACATGAGTGAACATCTCCTCTTGCTAAGCTGCTCACCCTGGATTTTGGATTGCCCAGAAAAAGTACTGCTGGACATTTTTTTAAAATAAACACTAGAATCTAGCTAAATGGGTCCTATTTAGCTAGGTTCTGGTGTTCATTTATTAAAATACTCCATTTCTATGCATTTTATATTTTTTAGTTTGGATGAAAACAACAAGATGGCATCCACCATGATATGATTTTTTTTGTGTTGTGAGAAGCAAGTGGTGAAAATCCAAAAACATTCTCATGGCACAGAAATTTTTCATGTTGTATCAGAACCATAATTTAAATCCTTAAAATTCTGGAACCATTTAATATTTTTTCAGGTAACCTTCAAAAGACATTGCATTGGAATGGGCCACATCTACCCTATTTTTTTGGCAGGGGGAAAATCAGTTCTGTCTAATCTATAGGTGAGAGCAAAAAAAAAAAAAACACAAACATGTTAAGTATAGATATCTACAAGTAGAGAAGTTGCCAGGAAGGCCCAAGCATAGATGAATGCTTTTTAAGGCACATTGGTGTCCATAACCAGCTGAGTTAAGGCATATTTAGTCAAAATACTTGCATCCAAATGAAGACCTATGCCTTCAGGCGATGGCCTGGCTACTCCCTTGACAGGAAAATGACATACAGTAGGTAGACCTCAAAAATGGCACAAGCTACCATCATGAACCATTCCACATATTTAGATCTTGCTTTATAGACAATGCATTCCAAATTTCAGGCAATTTCATCAATTTCATATATGGTGGGATTCTCTTTATCATCTTTAAAGCAATAGATGCTAAATTTAATGCCCAGACCCTATATGGCGTTGAAATTTGGGATCACAAATATGCCATTAATTTGGAAAAAACAGCTATTCAAGTTTTAAGAGGGGCCATTGTATTTTCTAAATCAATTCTGGCTCCCTTTGATAGAGCGGAATAAGGTTTATCAAACATACTTGCTTTGGCTGAATTGCATACAGTTAATTTTTGGATTTGACTTAATAAGATGTCCGATCATTGACTTGCAAAGAAGTGTCTTAATGAAAAAAATGTTTTGGGACACTATTGGCTGAAAAAATCTAGCTGGTTACAGTCTTTGAAAACAATTTTAAGATCAGTGGGTCTTCTTTCATTATTTCATCTTTCATCATGGAGCATCTTAATTTCTGAACATTATAAGATCCATATTAAAAATCTACTTATAAGAAAGTATAAGCATAATGATTTGCAATATACCATGGCTTCTAAATTTGCTTGCTGGTATTCTTATAATGACTGCTTCCATCATGATCGATACTACCGTGAAATTCTTGAATGTCACATAAAGAGCATATGCAAAGTTTAAAAATTGCTTTCTTTATCTAACATGCTTAAGTGTAGATATGAAAAAAAAAACAAGGATCTTATGTTTGCCTGGTGTTTTTATGGGGCAAGTGAAAATGAAGATCTTGAGTATGTGATGATAAGATACTCCTGGGTATAATTCAGCAAGATATAAATGGTTAGGGCCTGTTCTGGCATCTTTAACATATTGTACCAATGATATTGTTCTGAAAATGTTATTCACTTCTGAAGATGAATACATTATTAAAATGACTGCACTTTATCTTTGTAACACAAAAAATAAGGAGAAAGAAGGTTAATACAATAAAGATTTAACTAATTATAAATACCATGCTTTTATTGTATATTATGTGATCTGTAATTATACTTTGTATTTTAATATGTATGTTGTCTGTTTTCTGTAATTGTCTTTGTAATGATCTTTTGTAATGAGTGAAAGAATAAAATGAATACTACTACAATTTTATCAAATGTTTCTGAAGCTATTAAGGTGCAAAGTTAGGTGTTAGGGTTTTGACATAGAACCTGTTGGTCAGCCCTAACTATACAAGTGCTACCATGCCAGTATATATATATATATATATATATATATATATATATATATATATATATATATATATTTATACTGGCACGGTAGTACCAGTATATCAGGGTTGAGTGCAAACTTCTATGTTAAACACAAACCTTTGAAACTTAATAACCTTTGAAATACTCAATGGATTTGAATGAAATGAGGCATGCATACTGTCCAGTGGCAGGCCCTTAGATGTGCAGAATTTCGCGCAAATCCATTGTGTGGTTTGTGAGATGGAAACTGTCACAAAATCCTACAGTTACTATTTTTTTCACGTTTCTTTGACAACCTGTATCTCATAAATGCCTTTATGTTGTGGTATGACATTTTCAGGGTAGAAAGCCTTTGGATCACAGATGTGCCTTTTGAAGAATTGGTGAAAAATTATTAATCCATTCTAAAGTTACTAAATTTTTAATTTCCTATTATTTCCTATGGGAAAATTTAAATGTACTGTTTAATGAAAGTGAAAGTACTTTTCACACACTATCATCCAGCTATGCACACTTTGCACCATAATAACTTTGTAACCCTTCAATGGATGTACATGACATTTGGCATGCATACTCTCTGTGGGTTGGTTTCTTGGTGTGCCAAATTGCATGTGAATTGGAATTGTATGTTTTTTTTTACATTTCTTTGTCCAAATGTATCTCAGAAACAGCTTTAGGTAGTGATCTGAAATATTCAGCGTAGAAAGCCTTTGCTCACAGATGTGCCTTTCAAAAGTTTGGTGAAAAAATATTAATCCTTTCAAAAGTTATTAAACTTTTAATTTCCTATTATTTCCTATGTGAAATTGATAGGTCAGGCACACCATGGTGTCTGTCATTCTGTGGAGGATGGGCTGATGGGGTGGTGTGGGATTATGGGCTCAACCCTAATGTCTCATGTCTCCACTTTTGTGACTTTAATCCTAACTGATGCATTAAATGAAGTTTTTTGAAATTAATTTCCTTTCTTTTTGAGAAAGTGCAATATAACTAGTAAATAACATTTGTTCCCCTGCACTTCCACCAAGCTGCCCATTTCTGTATTACAATATACATCTGTGGGAGCATGGGTCCTGTGCTCCCACTTACACATAGCTACAGAGCCATACAGCAGCCATATAGGGCAAGGAACCCTTGTAACACTAATCCGCCAATATCTCAGGAACCATAGCAGCTAGGAAAAAAATTCAAGTGTCGTTGTAATCATTACAGCGAGATGACCATGATTAATGGCTCAACTGAATCCATATCTTGCATCATTAATGATATATAGGCACCGAAAAGCACTGTGGATGCAGACTTTGAGGGAGTAATACTGGTCCACAGACCTGAAAACGAGCAATTGGAATACTATTTTCCAAATATGTCAGTAACCATGCAAGGTAGAAACACAATTCAAAATTCATGGTATTCATGGCTTTCCAACCTACTTCTCTGCTTAATCTCCTTGCATCTGTACAGTATATTGAACTGTTTTCGAGATACGGGTACTGAAAGGCATGATGGGCGCTGCAATGTTATCCCATGGGAAATATCTCAACCTCGTGATGACACATCTATGGAACTGCTTAACTTTCTAACACCTACATAGCATAATTCACATCTCTGGGGCAACCCCTCAATACCCTGCAAATTTCAAGTCAAAAGACCAAACTGTTAATTTACAGTTCAGTGGGAAAGTTTTTTAAAGTTTAAAAATTCCTAGTTCATGAGGTAGCAAAATCAGCAACTGTCAGATCAATCCCCATTCATAAGCTGTCGAAACTGCCATCTGTGAGAAATCCTTGACCGTCAGATTTTGGCCATCTGGGCCCTAAGTGATGGTCAAGGATTTTGCTACCTTGTGAAAAAGGATCGGGTGGTGGACTAGGATTCTGACAGCTCGTGGACTATGAACTTGTCAACTCACAAAAGAGGATTAAAAAAAAATTCCCTTTCATGAGCTGACAAAATCCCAGTCCACCAGCCTCTTTCATGAGGCAGCAAAATCTTTGACTGCCAGGCAATCCTTGTCCATGAGAAGGGCCATCTGGTCCCTAAGTGACGGTCAAGGATTTTGCTACCTCGCAAAAGAGGATCAGCTGACGGACTAGGATTTTGACAGCACGTGGACTGCGATTTAGTCAACCCATGAAAGAGGATTCGAAAAACCAATCCCCTTTCGTGAATTGACAAAATCCCAGTCTGCAAGCCTATCCTCTTTTGTGAGGTAGCAAAATCCTTGACCGTCAACTGATTCCTCATCCATGAGAATGGCCATCTGGTCATAAAGTGATGGTGAAGGATTTTGCAGTCTCACGAAGGAGGATTGGCTCATGGACTGGGATTTTGTTAGCTCGCAAAAGAGGATCATTAGCAAGTCGCGGTCAAAGAATTTAAATCTAAAACAGCCATTTTCTGGACAAAAAAAGCAAACCAAAGGTATGGATTGTAGAAGGCATCACCCTGAACAAAACCCATACCTTATTCTAACAAGAAGTCACCCATGTAAGAAATGATGGCATTTCTTTGGGTAAAAAAATGCAAACAAGATGGTGGCTAGCGGAAAAGGTATTTTTCTCACGGATGAGGATTTTTTAAATCTTCTTTCATGAGCTGACAAAATCCTTAACTGTGAGCCCAATCCTCTTTCACAAAACATAATGTATAAATCTTAGTGTGAACTGAGCATGCTCAGAACTCCAAATTTAAAAATTAAATAACATTGGAATGGATTAATATTTGTTAACCAAACCAATGCTGGATTGTTCTTTCGACCATACTCTTTCTATGTTCCAAATTTCAGACCAAAGCATCAAACAGTGTGGTTGCAGCGCCATGGGCAAACTACAGGTCAAAAGTGGCAAAAAATACATTATTCAGTGCTTCACTGTGCATAAACCATAAGTCTGACCAAAACACAACTTGATAAATCAAGAGACCTACCATACAATACTGTGCATTCCAAATTTTGTGCAAATCCATTAAACGATTGCAAAATTATTAACATGCACAAATTGAGGTTTAACATTAAAGTGCCTACTCAACCTTAAATATGGGGCATGACCACGCCCCATAATACTGTATATACATACATACATATATAGATGGATAGATAGATAGCTATCTACAGTATATATATATATATATATATATATATATATATATATATTTGTACATATATAGATATATATATGTATCTAGGTATATATCTAAATAGATATATATATATCTATATATAAGTACAAATATATATATATGTATATGTGTATATATATATATATATATATATATATATATATATATATATATGTGTGTATATATATATATATATATATATATTCTTATAGTGGCACGGTAGTGCCACTATAGTTAGGGTTGAGTAGCCCTTTTAAGGTTAAAGGGTCAAACATTGCACCTTAATAACTTTGCCACCACTCAATGGATTTGCCTGAAATTTGGAATGCATAATCAGGAACCATACATCTTGGGATTTGCCAACTTTTGTACTGGTGTAATATACAGCTGCAGAGTTATTAAGTGTGATCTGCATGCATGTTTACGATTTCTGGTGAATTCTTTGCTCGCACCTACAGGTCGCATGGTTTGCATGACTGGTTCAAAAACTTCAGGGAATGTGTCGCCAGGGTCCCCAGTGTGCCTTTCAAAGATTTCGTGAAAAAATATTAAATGGTTCAAAAGTTATTCAAAAAACAAGTTCTCATTATAAGTCAAAGGGAATACTTAACAAAAAGTTTGACGGTGCCGCAAATGCACTTTTTAGTGTCGCAAATCCTCCATTTTGTTTTCAGTTGGTGATCAGAAAACTTGTCATTTAAATTTGGGACCCTCTAGCAACACAATTCTTTTTGCGTTCACCTAGTCAGATCCTGAGGATGCTAGCCATGTCTTTATTTTGGGGTGAATTACCCTAGAAATATGTTTTTCAAAATTCTGGAAAAAGTAGTGTTGCAAAGTAGTGTAGCACTCACGGCACTTTTGCAAATGCTTGTGAAAGCTTGCGCAAATCACGACACACTTTTTCAGACTATGGCCAAAATGACAGCACTTCTTTGCCACCCTGCTGCAAAAGAATGGTTTGGTCTTTTGAGCTGAAATGTGGAGGGAAAGCAGCCAACATCTGACAGATGTGTCTTTCGGTGGTTTGGTGAAAAAATATTGCATAGCTGCAAAGTTACGGTACACCAAAGTTGGCATTTTTTCCCATAGACTAACATGGCGGCGTATGCCATGCCTTTCGGGGCTCGTATCTCGAAAACAATGCGAGATACAGATTTTTTGTTGCAAGTTTCATAGACCAATGGGTTATGTAATAGCAAAAGCCTATCCAGTAAAATCATGATTTTTGTGAAATTTGATTTTTTTTCTACGTCGTGCAGTTGCTGAGATATTAGCAATTAAGTACTTCCGATGTTCGTTTTAAACTTCGATGCCCATTACAATGCATACATTCTTTGTGTTTCTCTATGCACCTGTTCAGTAAAAACAGGGTATGCACTTCTGTTACTGTTACAGTTACTGTTTCCCCTTGTGTTTATGCCCCCATTTACGTTATCGTTCCCGTGTACGCCACTGTGTGCATTACCCTTTGCGTTCTCATTTGCGCTTGCATTTTCATTACTGTTACCATTTGAGTTTCTGCTACTGTTTCTGTTTGTGTCACCATGCACATTGCCATTTGTGTTTCCGGCAGCCCTTTCATTTGCATTTCTATTTCTCTTTCATTTTGTGTCTTCCTTGCTGTTACTGTTACCATTTGTGTTTGCAATTGTGTTACTGTGCCCATGCACATTACAGTTTGCGTTTCCATATGCGCTTGCATTTCCTTTTGTGTTTCTGTTTCCTTTGCTGTTATTGTTGCTGTTATCGTTACCATTTGCATTTACAATGGCGGTACTGTGCCCGTGTGCATTTTGGTTTGCGTTTCTGTATGTGCTTCTGTTCCCGTTTCCATTTCTGTTTCCTTTGCCATTATTCTTCTTCATGTTAAGTTTACCATTTGCATTTACAAATGCGGTACTGTGCCTGTGCACGTTACAGTTTGCGTCTACGTGTGCGCTTGCGTTCTCATTTCCGTTTCTGTTCCCTTATGTGTTCTTTTTGCAGTGACACTTAACATTTCCATTTAAAATACCACTGCCATCACTGTTTGTGTTACCAGTTGCGTTTACGTACATGCATCAATGTCCGTTTGCGTCACTGTTTATTTTGTCGTCACTTTGCGCTTGCGTTTCTATTAACGTTTCCTTTACCATATACGTTTCCGTTACCATGTGCACCACTGTTGGCGCTTCTGTTTGCATTGCTGTTCCTGTTACTATGTCACAAGACATTCGGGCCCTGTGCTCCCGCCACTGCATTACTTTCACTATTTCTCATCACCATTCTCAAAAAGAAGGGAAATTAGAGGCAAAATACTCCATTTAATGCATCAGTAAGGGTTGTTCCACAGCAACAAAAGCGAGGAAATTCAGTGTTAGCATTGAAACCCCCCTTGGACCCCTCAGCCACACCACAATCGGCATCAGGTGCACATTGGAATGCTCATCTAACTCTCACCCCATTCTCCTATTCCTCCAGCTTCTTTACACATGTGATGGGGTGAGAGTTAGGGCCAATGACTCCAATGTGCATCCCAATGCCAGTTGTGGGGTGGGCTGGAGGGGTCCAAGGGGGGTTTCTACCCTAACACTGAATTTCCTCTCTTTTGTCACTGTGGAACAACCCTAACTGATGCATTAAATATATATATATATATATGTAATATACGGACATGGTCAAATAATACCATCCTGTCCCATACAAAAAAATCCCAGTAATGCAACACTGTCCAAAGTGATAATACCCTTGTTCCTTCCTGATAATATTATCATTCAGAGCTGATAATACTATAGCTTCAGCTCTCAATGATAGTATTATCACTACAATCACAGAGCGCATGTCCATATCTTCCTGCCAACAAACCCAGTTGCCATGGTCACACGTCCCTTCCTGCACAACCGTACTGATGGCATGCATCTCCACTGGCAGCTTTTCTCTAGTAGGCGGGCACAACAGCAAGAAAAACATGGCATCTTTTTCTTCTCACTTAGTGAGAGGAATCTGTTCAGTGCATCGTTTCATTTTTTATTATTTTTTTGAACAAATAATGGACTATGTCACTCATTCTGCATTTGCCGAACGACAAAAAACCTGAAAGGTAGGACTGCCTACTAAATTAAAAGAAACAAAATTTTATTTGAAACTAGCGATGGGACAATCGTTAGTGCTGCGGGCAGCTCAGCGACAGCGCATGCTTAGTGCGGTGGCCGGCCAGCCTGTTTCACAAAATGCACATGAAAAAAAGGAATGTTCACAATGTGGTCCATATATTACAAAAAATAACAAATAAAGGAGTATGTATTATAAGGCAGTCAGACCATCTCAAGGTTTTGGGGACTTTAGGAACCTCTTGAGCTTTGTTCTTGAGGTTCCAAGTCTGCAAAACCTCTCGATGGTCTTACTGCCTTATAATACATAGTCCTCTATCTATTATTCTATTTATATTGATATATGTCTATATAATATGTATATGTGTATATATATATATATATATATATATATATATATATATATATATATATGTATATCTATATATATATATATATACTGTGTATATATATATATATATATATATATATATATATATATATATATATATACATACATACATACATATATATATTATACTGGCCCAGTAGGGCCAGTATAGTTAGGTTGCACAGTCACTTCTATGTTAAACCTCAAAGTTTGCACTTTAATAACTTTGCAACCCTTTGTCCAATTTGCATAAAATTTTGCATGCACAACTGCCAGACATCAAATGTTATTCAAGTTTTTCACGTCCCATTATAGCCTATGGGAAAATGTATATGTACATTGCAAAAATTTTCGAGACATTTTTTTGAGCGTGACATTTTTTCATGCATGACAAAATTTTTTCATGTGCAACAGCATCCCATTATAAGGTATAGGGAATCATGAAAACATTTGACAACCTTGCTCCACAACATTGTCCCATGTGTTGTTTTCTTTGTCACTTCATTGTGCCAAGGTGGTTCATGCTTTTGGGCTGGAATTTGCAGGGTGGAACCCCTGGTCCCACAGATGTGCCTTTCAGTGGTTTGGTCCCAAATCATTCAATGGACCCATAGTTGCAATGTTATGAAGTTGAGAAATTTCCCATAAGATAACATTGCTGCACCTGAGGTGCCTTTCGGTGCACATATCTCGAAAACAAAGTGAGATACAGATTTTTTGCTACCCACAGCTTATTTCACCTCCAGGTGACTTAAGCATATGAGGAAGTTTAAATGTCATAGATTACACCTGCACTGGAATTTGTTTCCTAGATTGTATGATTACTGAGATATTGGCTCATAGCCCAATCGCGGGCATTTGTATTAAAAACATGAAGTCCAATATCCCTGGTGGTCCAGCAGTACCCCCCTTCCCACCTGCCCACTGAGCCCCACTGCCCCACTCCCCCAGTCAGCGGTGGGAGGCAGCACTCCACTCACATGCCGCCCCACCGCCCGCCGACTGACACCATAGGTAGGGCTGTACGCCCACTGGTCCACAGCATGAGCCAATGGGTGTGCAGCCCATACTGTACTACACATTCCACATATGTGAATGTAATCCACATATGTGGAATGTGTAGTACGGTATGGGCTGCATGCCCATTGGCTCACACTGTTGACCAATGGGCATAGAGCCCTACCTACAGTGTCAGTCAGTGGGTGGGCAGCAGGTGGGTGGGTATCACACCGCCACTGACCCGGGTGGGGCAGTGGGGCCCAGTGGGTGGTGGGAGGGGGTACTGCTGGACCACCAGAGATATTGGTCTTCATGTTTTTCATACAAATGTCGATGATCGGGGTGACAGGTCCACTGGACCACCAGGGATATTGGATTTTATTTTCATATTACAAATCCCCGTAATCAAGCTGACAGCAGTCCACTGGACAACCAGGGATATTGGATTTTATTTTCATATTACAAATGCCCGCTATTGGGCTGACAGCAGTCCACTGGACCACCAGGGATATTGGACTTTATTTTTATTTACCTAAGCCCGTGATCAGGCTGCAAGCGGTCCACTGGACCACCAGGGAGATAGGATGTTATTTTAATGTTTCTAATGCCCGTGATCGGGCTGACAGCGGTCCACTGGACCACCAGGGAGATGGAATGTTATTTTATTGCTACTAATGCCCACGATCAGGCTGACAGCGGTCCACTGGACCACCAGGGAGATAGGACATTGTAATTTTGAACATATGCCCGCTATCGGGCATGGAGGGGCGCCACCACGTAGGTGCAGCCGGAGCTCGGGTGGCCACCCACAGGTGGCAGATGCCGTGTTGCACCCTACAATATGGCAGCTTACCTGTGGGTGGCCAACCATTGTTCCTTTTATTTTTGGCTCACCTGTGTGCAGTGCAAGTAGGGGTTGTGCATGGACTTAGCACATCCCAGGCTGAATATTGGGATGTGCGGAATACACATTGGCACGCCCCCCCTACCTGCACCGCATACTTTACTGATATGCTTCAGTGCATCGGGATTTGTGCCAGGCACAATCCCCCTTTGAAAATCATGCCGCGGCGCATCAGTGGTTTGCACATGCGCAACCCTTTTGAATATCTGGGCCCTTGTGTTTGAGGCATTTGTTTTCTATGGTTTGCGAAAAAGGATTTCTGCAAGTAAAAAAAAAACATTTCTAAGCAAGTTATGAAAGAAATAGCCACAGAATCTGATTCTATGGACTCCAATTAGGTAAACACAAGTGTTGGTGTTTACTAAAGCCCTTTATTTTTTTAGTAACGTAATTTTGTTGTCACCGTTAACTAAAAACCAGATGGTGGCAGCATAAAAAAAGAATTCACATTTGCAGCAAAAGATCCCACGTTCATGAAAAAGGGTTCTACATTTGCAATAAAATATCCTTTTTCAAGCGGGACATCTAACTGTTCCCACAGGAAATATGGGCAAACTTTGAAATTTAATAACTTTGGAATGGATTAATATTTTTTTCACCAAACCTTCAAAAGGCACCACTGTGACCCAAGACCTATTTATCCTAAACATTTCAGACCAAAATTCCACACTATTTTTGTGCAGTGGTGTGACAAAGAATTTCACCCAAAATGGTAATTTTCACATTTTTTCACACTCCGTATCTCCTCACCCTTGCATTTGACCAGAATGAAACTTACCACATCAAGGGATTGTTGGTCCCTGATGGTGCATGCAACATCTCATGCGAATCTGTTGAATGGTTGTGAAGTTATTAAAGTGCATAATTTGGGGTTTAATATAGAAGTGAAGGTTTAACCTACTATAGGTGTGCAACCTCTATTTTATTCATATATATATATATATATATATATATAGAAAGAGAGAGAGAGAGAGAAAGAGAGAGAAAGAGAAAGATAGATAAATAGATAGATAGATAGATAGATAGATAGATAGATAGATAGATAGATTTGTTCAAGTTAATGCCACACAAGTAGGGAAATGTGGCATCGTGGGTTCCAACCCTAACTCCCCATCCCCATCCACCAAGCAGCAAAAGGAAAAAACAGTAGGGTTTTGGGTCTCCGGAGTCTTTGCAAATCAGTGGTAGGGTCTTCCTTGAGGTTGTCAACTCTAAGCCTCCCCTTCCCCCAGCCTGTAGCCTCCTGTCTGAAGCAAAGTTACAACTCCAAGCCAGTTCCTCATAGTGATACACTCTTGAAAGGTGGAGAAGTATGTCTCACCACATGTTGCTAACACAATTTGTTGTGGCTTTCTTCACACAGGACCCATGAAGATCATGTCTATCATTGTTTGCTCAGGGAATGAAGTGGGCATTAGGGTTGACCACCCCAAGAAAGACCCCACCACTGATTCATCAAAACTCTGGAGACCCCAAACTCTACTGATTTTGCCTTTTGCTACTTGGGGGATGGGATGGAGAGTTAGGAATGGAAACACTAATGCTCTATTTACCCAGTTTTGCTTCATTAAATTGAACCTTAACTGTGCATTAATTAAGTTTTTTGCAAGGAATTTCCTTTCTTTTTGAGATAATGGAATCATATCCTTATTCATGCAGGTCCCTTTGGGTCCACTGCAAACAGATGCAGATGTGCCTGTGCCAAGGGAAGACTCCATTTGCCTATAGAATCAAAGGAACCTTGCGGGCCCTGCACTTCCATGCAGTAGTGAATGTAAAGAATTCATGGGGATGTTTGGTGGTTAGAAAAATCATTAAAAATACTGCCTACTGATTAGACAAAACACACTACATGACAATACATTATCCCACAAAGACTTCATGCCTGCACTTCACTCTAGTTTTCACCCCCTTACAAAACAATTTTGATCATTTTATAAGACAGATAATCCAGTACAGGGCATGCAGTCACGGTGTGATATACGCACACCTTGGGTGCTTGAACGCACTTGGCCTGTGGCCTCGTGCGTCACGAAACACATCAAGGTGTGCCTATGCATGACCACATGCCCTGTAGTAGATTATTTGTTACATATTAAATAGGTCTGCCTTCTCAATGGTCTGTTTACAGTAGGTAGGCTGGGCAGGCTGGATGGGGCACTGGTCCTTTTTCTGCCATCAAATTAGCAAATTATGTGTTTCTATGGAACAGCAGCAGAGGTTTTGTTTGATTGTAAAGGGGATATTCCATTTATAGGACACATATTGCTGTATGTTAATATATTCCCTTGTGAAGTTCAATGCTTATTTGCATGAGGTGTCAATTAGCATATATTTGGCTGAATTTGCTTCTCCCTGCTGAGCTTGCTTGCGCAATATTTGGCAATTGCTCAAGTAAAGCATAATCAACAGTAATGTATTTCATGAGCAACAAATCTCAGACACTGAAATGCAATGTAATGGCTCTGTTGTACTCCCATGATGACTACCTTAAAGGGATACAGATACATGCTGGCATACACAGCTGCACACTGCATACCCACAAGCCATGCACTAGGGTGTGTGTGAAAGGACATTAAAATATGAAAATGTTTCATGAAATATAATTTAATGACAATTTCAACATAGTTACATATCATATATCCACAGTCCAACTTGCATGATTGTATCTCCACAATTAAATTCTGTGAAGCTGTGGTCACGTTGTTCAGATCATTCTTATACCCCATAAGGAGTGCTACATGGAAACATGGCAGGCAAGAATCTCAGTTGCCAGACTTGTACTCCTAGGCTGTTGTATTAGTGACACATTTTGCCAGCAGTCCCAGCAGAGGAATGGTACTACAGGAGTGGCTAGGTCCTGATGTTAGTATGCAGGATTATGTGAGCCAGTTTGGCCATGCCACATTGGAGAGAGTGCCGCTTATACCCTAATGCTACCATGTAGGACATCATGTTGTACATTTTTTGGTATAGATATCTTTTTCTGTGATTTTTCTGGTCATCCCCACACTGAGTGTTATTACTCTTGATGGCAAGGACACTGGCAGTGGTAGAGGGGCCATGACCCACAGGAGGTGCACTCACATCTATCTCCCAAGAAGACACCATCAAGCCACTGGACTCCTACATCAGTGGATTCCCTCTACAGATCCATTTACTGGTACAGGCCAGGGGCGTCACCAGAGGTATAAAGATGAGGGGGCTAATTCCCCACAGTCAAAATTCTGACAGACCTGGGGGGGTCTGGGGCGACTCCCCCCCCCTGAAAATTATGAGATTTTTGCCTTCAAATGATGGCTTTTCCTGCATTTTAATGGTGAACTATATGTTTGTGAAGCCTGGTTATCATGACACCTATTAAATGGTACATGTGTAAACATAGGTTACTGGACCAGTGAGAACAACGGAAAGAGAGACACCATTATCTCAGAAGATCTGCTGGGAAGATTACAATCCTCCACAGCAAATAAGAGACCATTCAGACACCATTATCCCAGCAGATCTGCTGGGAAGGTTACTGGACCCCAGAGAAAGTAAAAGACCAGCCATATACCATTATCCCCAGCAGATCTGCTGGGAAGGTTACAGGACACCAGAGCAAACAGCCACTAATTCCACAATGCATAATTCTGAACAAGCCACTTAACATTCCTGCCCTTAATCTCTCTCCATGCCCCCCCCCTTTCTCTCTGTCATCAGTTTCTGTAGTCTTTGCATCTCCCTCCGTGTGCTGCAAACTATGCCTCCCCTCCCCCTCTTCCTGTATTCTAAGGAGTTGGGGATGACTTGTATGATTGTGTCTATGTAGGTTGCTATATAAAAAGCCAGCAAAATTATCTCCCTCCCTCTTTGGATTGTAAAGCATTTAGGAATATATTCTGTATGAAAGGTGCTATATAAATCAAAATTTCTTTTCACACAAGCCACAGGCACAGATCATCCTTCTCTAAACTACCAAACAACTGTGTAAAGACTCATGCTGCACAGCCTTTTAGATGTGTACCACATCTGTGCCTGTCTGAAAAAATATACCTGCAGTGCAAGCAATGCTGACAGTGTTGGCATGGCAGTTACTAAAAGGTAGTCACCAATCCCAATCCCAATTTATGTCAATCACTCCCAGTCCTATCCAGGTGTTCTCTCCTACAAGGCAAGGCATGCCAAACCTCTCATGCTTCTGAAACCACTGAACAGAATCCAAGAGACTAGCGGAGGCAGAGCGCATTTGCTGTAACCCAACCCCTCCCCAGCACTCCCTGTCAGATTGGGATCCAGCTAACCTGGGAGTGATGATGACAAATACCTGCCCCAAGCTCTGAGCTCTCCCATGGTGATGTCCTGACTCCTGTCCCAGTGTTCTCTTTGTCGACAGCACAGTAAACAGCAGCCAGCCACCAGTGCACTCAGTCTGCTCATAAGACTTACTTTCTTTTTTCTCCATCAGACTTGTGAGTGGACGAGTGTAGTGCCCCAAAGTTTGCCAGGTAAGCAGACCAAAGAGGACTCAGGAAGGGAAAGGGTTAACTCTTCCCCACTCCATGCACAGCCAGCTGGCTTATTGACCAAACTGGCTGGCTGACCATTTCCTGTCTCTATCCTCCTCCCCCCTCCTGTCCTGGAGCCTTCTGGTGCTGGATCCTTTGTCTTGGCAAGGCCAGATCTTCAGCCAGTGCCTGAAGGGGCCATAAATCAGCCAAATGGGCTGATCTTAGCCCCAGATACCCAATCATCCATCCAAAAGCCAAGTCCACCTCTAGGCTAGAAAGGGTCTTCCCTGCTAGCCAGTGGCAATTCTGGACTGAGTGACTGATAGAGTAGAGAGCACAGGAGTACGGATGACTGGAGGCTTACCTGAAGCTCGGGTTTGTAGCCCCTGGGTGGCTGCTTCTCTATAGCCAGTGGTCCTCAGGGTTCTCCAGCAGCAGCAGCAGTCATACCTTAGCTCCAGAAAAGGACCAGCAATCCCCCTGATGGCCAGCAGCCAGTTCCATAGGGCGAGCTCCCTTTAGTTGTCTGTTCCCTTGGTTTGCAGTTTTTGTATTGGGGTTTTCTGGGGTGTCCTGACGCTGGCTGCCTAGTAGTAGTGCATGTAGCACAAGAATCACATTTCAGATGCAAAGTGATGAGGGTAATGCTCACCCAGGTTCTCTTTTGTTCGAATAAAAATATGGCTTGGCAAGTCTGTTAGTTTGCTTCCTGTTATTTTACAGAATAAGTGTGGTATGGTTTGTGTTTTTTGGGGCTGCCATTGCAGTTCTTCTGTCTTCTCTCTCCAGTATGCTGGCTGTTTTTTGTTTTCTTTCTGGCATTGACATTGGGTGTTGCCACACATGGGGCTGCCAGTGCAGTTCCCTGTCCTTCCCCCTTAGTTTACTGCCTCTAGTGCCACTTGCGGGTCAGCAGGCTGTTGCCCTGCCCAGTTTTGCTGGAGTGTTTTTTTTTTTTCTCTGCTTTGTTTAGTTAAATTTCTTTCTCTTCCCCTTTGTGGAGGTTTCAGGTTGCTTCCCATCCCTTTACCTGGCCTTCTGTGCTGGTTGCGGGGTGTGGTGCCCTTTTATGGGGGGGCCTCTTTATTTTCTGCCTTGAGTTTTGCCATTTTTTTAATTTTATTTTTATCTGTTTTGTGGGCTCCTTGAACCCTTTTCTTGCTCCAGTCCCCTGAAATGACCTTCAGCTGTGGTCCTTTTCATGTAGCCCCCCCCCAGAATGAAGTGAGGGCGTCCGTTTTGGTGGTCGGTGGTGGAGTTCCCCTGCTCAGCTCTCTTCCCCACCTCCCTTCCACAGTAAATCAGTGCCACTGCAGTCACAGACCTCGGCGCCCAGCTGATCGTGGTCCATGTGGCATTCACCAAGTTGGGACAAGTTTGGGTAGATGGACCATGAGGTGCAGCAGCAAAGTGTTTCTGGGTGGAAACCAGCACCTGGATCACAAAAGTTCCGCACTGCCACTGTTCAGGGGCAACCAAAGCATTGGGTGGGAGCAGAGCTCCCTGACTTCCACCTCTAGCACCACCAACGATCGCAGTGGAATCCGAGGACCCGTGCCAGGCAAAGAAAAAGGAAAGTGAACTCCATGTGGTAGAGCTATAAAGTGCTGATTCTAAACCATGGCTTCTTTTTTTCTCAGCAAGCAGTGAATCTGTAAGTCTTAACATTTTTCAGGGAAAATGATTGGGGGGGTCTTGAGCTTACATTAGGGGGGCTTCAGCCTCCCCAAAAACAGCCTGGTGATGCCACTGGTACAGGCCAGAATCATCAGAGCCTTATCTAGTGTATCTCATTTTCTACACCTCTTCCTCTGTCACCGCCACCTCTGGCTCCTCAAAACATAATAACATCATAATTTAAGATCAGAAGGGGCTTTAGGCCAATAAGGTCTGTCCTCCTACTTCATAAGTAGGCACCGATAAGTATTTTGCAAGCAAGTTCTAATATATATTGGTACCCAATATACATTTACTGTCCAGGGTACCTTGTAATTCCATTATTAATCAGAAATGTATCAAAGTTTACCTTGATAGTTTCTACTGTCTTCATATCCACTATGTCTCCTGGTATGCTGTGCCATAAATTTACACCCTCTGAGAGAAGCGCCTTCTAATGTTACCCTTGTATTTACCACTTCTAACCTTTAGGACATATTCCTGAGTCCTACAAGAGCACACTAGAGCAAACATCTCTGTCTGCATGATCTGGTTGCTATCCTTGGGTACAGCATGCCGAAGATTAAAATTATATCCTGTCACAGCCTCCTTTTCTTCAGTTTTAACAAACAGCATTGCCTGCCTGGGTAGGCACAGTGTAACAGTTTCAGTCAGGGATATCTTGTGATTACTGCAAGAACCAATGAAAGCCAATGGTAATCACTCAAATTTGCCATGTAGGAAACTGTGACATCTTATTACAGAGCACATAATCCTGGATGACGGCACTGTATAAATGGCATCCAGTGTCTCCTCATAGCTTTAGTCCCCAATACCCCTGATCATTTTGGTGACCCTGTCAACTGCTTCAATGTCTTTTTTTGTTGAGGAGCCCAGAACTCCACACAGTACTTCAGGTGAGGTTTTACCAGGGCCTTGTCAAGTGTCAGGATTGCTTCCCTTGCTGTGGTGGTCATAGCTAAGCATTCTGTTGGTCTGCTTGATAGTAGCAGTAGCCATGCACTGCTTGATATGTTTCATCCCTTTGCGTATTATGACCCCATGTACTTTTACTACTTCATTACAACATGAGGAGCCCCACATGGTATGCAGGTCCTTCCTCTATTTTTCCTCCCCATGTATAGCAGCTTGCAGTTCAAGGGCTGTGGTATGCAAAAGAGAGAGAGAAAGATAGAAATATAGAATTTGATAGCAGATAAGGACCACTTGGCCCACCTAGACTACCCATTTTCCTACCTAATGGAAAAGCTGCAGATCCTGGTTAACCAACAGCGTACTTCCTCCTACCCCCCACTAGAATTGCCTTATGTCTGTCCCATGCATTCTTGAATTCCCCCACTGTTTTTGACTCTACGACCTCCTCAGGAAGGCTGTTCCATGTATCTACAACCCTCTCTGTGAAGAAATACTTCCTCACATTACCTCTAAGTCATTCCCTCTCTATATTCAAATTGTGCCCCCTTGTTTTTGCACATCTCTTTTTATGAACGATGCTACCCTCTTGGACTTTGTTGATTCCCTTGAGGTATTTGAAAGTTTCTATCATGTCCCTCCTATCCCTCCTTTTCTCAAGACTATACATCTTTAGTTCCTTTTGTCTTTCTTCATATGTCTTCTGATGCAGACCCTGCATCATTTTGGTTGCCCTCCTCTGGACAGCCTCCACCCTGTCTATGTCTTTGCAGAGATGGGGTCTCCAGAACTGTACACAGTACTCCAAATGTGGTCTTACCAACTATCTGTACAGAGGGCCAACAACTTCTTGTTTTCTACTGGTGGTGCCTCTCCCTATGCATCCCAGTATCCCTCCAACCCTCCTTACTGCCTTCTCACATTGCTGGCCCACCTTTAGGTCATCTGATATGACTACCCTCAGGTCCTTTTCCATTTTTGTTGTTGTCAGTATCTCATCCCCCATTGTGTACCCTTCCCCTGGGTTTTTGTTTCCCAGGTGAATTACTTTGCACTTCTTAGCATTGAATCTAAGCTGCCATACATTTGACCATTCCTCCAACCTTGCCAAGTCCCTTTTCATCCTTTCCACCCCAAATGTGTATCAACCCTGTTGCAGATCTTTGTGTCGTCTGCAAAGAGACATACTTTCCCTTCCAGTCCCTTGGCAATGTCACTTATAAAGACATTAAAAAAGACCGGGCCCGGTGCTGAACCCTGCAGTACCCCACTAGTAACCCTGCTTTCTTCACTGTGGACTCCATTTACTATTACCTGCTGTGTCCTGTTGTCCAACCAGTGTTTTACCCAGGCTACCACCCTGGGACTCACTCCCAGGCTGGCTAATTTGTTTATTATTCTTTTGTGCGGGACTGTGTCAAATGTCTTGCTAAAGTCTTGGTAGGCCATGTCCACAGCCCCTCCCTGGTCTACTGCTTTGGTCACCCAGTCAAAGAAATCAATGAGATCTGTCTGACATGACCTTCCCACTGTGAATCCATGCTGCCTTGGGTCCTGTGCCCCACTGGCCTCTAGGTACTCAACAGTTCTTTCCTTCGGAAGTGATTCCATCATTTTCCCTTCCACTGAGGTCAAACTGACAGGTCTGTAGTTTTCTGCCTCTGTCTTGCTCCCACTTTTGTGAAGGGGAATCACATCCACTCTCCTCCAGTCCTCTAGTACCACACCATCTTCCCATGATTTATTAAAAAGGGTAGTCAGTGGTGTTACTAGTTCTTCCCTTAGCTCTTTCAGAATTCTGGGGTGAATCCCATCAGGCCCCATTGCTTTATCCAGCTTCAGTTTTAAGAGTTCTTTTAAAACCCTTTCTTCTGTGAAAGGACTAATATCATCCCCCCTATACAGAGTGTTTCTATTGACCGGATTGGGTATTTCCCCCTGCTTTTCCATTGTGAATACTGAGCAGAAGTATTCATTCAATATCCCTGCTTTTTCACTGTCGCTCTCTGCCTAACCACTTTCCTCTTTGTTCAGCCTCAGCATCCCTTCCTTAGTCTTTCTTTGCTCCCTAATGTACCTATAAAAGGTTCTACCCCCTTCTTAACTGAGTTGCCTATCTTTTCCTTGGTTTGGGCCTTTGCTATTCTGATTGTCTTCCCCGCTTCCTTCTGCTTTAACTGGTACAGTTCTCTATCCTGCTCCTTCTGTGTTTCCTTATACTTTCTGAATGCTATCTTTTTCTCCTGCAGTATAGGGAGACCACAGATCAGAAGAAGGGGATATGGAATGTGGCAATTGATTTTTGGTTTTGCAGGGACAAACAGATGGAACGCTTTCGTGTTGGAAAGTTGTTTGGCATTTGATTTTTTGTTTCTGCAGGGGCAAACAGAAGTGGGAATGCTTTTGTGCTTGTACAGTTGATTGGCATTTAATTTTTGTTTTGCAGGAAAACACAGATGTGGGAAAACCTTTGGGCTAATGCAGTTGATTGTTTTATTTTTTAGAGCAGCAGAAGTGACACGGTCAAGGGGAGTGGCAGCAGTGGATTCAGGGGAAGCTAGTCAGTGACATGGAAGGAGCTAACCAGTAGAACAGGAAGAAAAGGAGTGCCACATTTGAATTTCAGGGGAGAGGCTTTAAAGGAAGGGCAACTAATGATCTCCCTCAGATGCTACCTTTCCAGTGCAGGTTGGAGGGCTTGACAGAGTGACTTTGTTTCACTAACTTCTTTTCCCTCCACAGGGCACAGGGTATCTATAGTGGACTGTGGTGTACAATGGAGAGAGCCCCAGTACTGGGAGACTGTAGACTGGAAGGAGGGGACACAGTTTGGCAGTTAATTTTTGGTTTTGAAGGGATAAACAGATGTAGGAATGATTTTGTGCTTGAACAGTTGATTGGCATTTGACTTTTGTTTTGCAGAGAAACACAGATGTGGGAAAGACTTTGGGTTTGTGTAGTTGATTGTTTTATTTTTTAGAGCAGCAGAAGGACAGAGTCTGTGGGAGTGGCAGCAGTGGATTAACCCACCCATTCATCCCTCCCACCCACCCAGGCTTGTCCACTTTTATAGGGCCAGAAAAGCAGGGAAACAGCAGCTTCACTACAGGAAGTGCAGGGACCACCATGTAGACACATGGCTCTACAGTAGTAGCCACAGACATTGTCAGCTATTTCAAGATATTTCACGAAATTTCTAAAGAGTTTCTCTCTGCTGACCCTACTGTGGAAATGGAGAAAGCATGTGATATTTCTGGAAATATCACATAAATTTGGGGAAATAGCTGGCAGTGTCTGTGGCTGCTACTGTACATCTATAGAGGGGAAGTAGGTTATACTGATACTGGGAATTGGTATCCTAGGATTGGGAGGTTATAAAAAAATCTTTAAGGGGTAAGAGAGCAGCACTAGATAAGGTGGTAGCTAAGTTTGGAGTGGTGCAGTGCAGTGGCTGTAGGGTGGAAATCTTCAGACAGACATTCTGGAGACTGGGGTGCTGCTCCATCTGCATGCACCTCACTGGGCTGAGGGAGGAGGCTGCCAGACTCAAGACCAAGGTGGTTTGGGTTAGAAGGACCTCCACCCCCATCTAGAGACCATCCAGTCCATCTCTGATGCTTCAATGGGTGCTAAAAAGGAGAAGCAGCTGGGCAATAGTGGGCTGTGGGAGGGTTAGGGTGGTGCGGCATAGACACATCCCACATCCAATATCACTGCACAACTCCTACACCACACTGGCTGGATAAGATTTTCCACAAAGGCACCCAAGGTATTGAATAGGATGGATGTAAGGGTCCTCCATGATGGAGACCCTAAGGGGGGAAACAGACAACCCCAAAGGAGGAGGAAGTGAATCCTTGTGGGGGACTCAATCATGAGGGAATTTAGTTGGGGACTGGGAAGGAGGAGAAGAAGCAAGTAAGGTGCCTCCCAGGTGCCACGGCTAGGAGGGATTGAAGGAGGATCCTAAGGAACACTGGGGTAGCAGGGAGGGATAGCTGGACATCACTGTCCATTTGTGGACAAATGACCTGACTAGGGAGAAGCCAGATGCAGTGCAGGAGGAGCTCAGGGGGATTGGGGAGGGGTCTTGGGCAAGTAGCACAATCAGTTACATTCTTGGAGGTGCTGTCTGTCCATGACAAGGGGGAGGACGGGTGTTTCCACACCAGGAACTTCAAGTCATGGTTGAAGAAATGATGCAGAGAAGAGGGATTTGGATTCACTGGGAACTGGGACTCCAACTGGAAGAATAGAGGCCTGTACACAGGTGATGACCTGCATACATCCAGGAGGGGAACTAGGATCCTCAGTGAACAGTTTAAATGCTACATTGGAAAGCATTTAGCTAGTTGGGGGGGCAGGCTAAGGCAGAAGGATGTGGTTTGTCCACCCCCACATGCACACAGGATCTGCAGCAAAAATCCCAAGGGTGAGAAATCCCCAAAACAACAAAGAAAAGTAAGAATCCAGGAAGGAGAGGGAAGGGGAGAGGGGAATGAAAAAAGGGGAGGGAAAATGGGTGGGGGTGGGATGCAGCAAAATCTGGAGAACCATGTGTACAAATGCTTGAAGTTACCATGGCAGCTGTGGACCTGGACATTGTTGCAATTACAGAGACCTGGTACAATGAAAACCAGGACTGGGATGCAGCCATACCGGGATATGCTCTATTCAGAAGAGACAGGGTAGGCAAAAAGGGAGTAGGGGTGGCTATGTGAAGGAGAACATAAAAGCCATGGAAATACAAGGAAAGCAGAGGAAGGCAGAGGTACTGTGGGTTACCCTAGAAACAAGAAAGTGGGCTGCTTTTAGAACAGGGGTGAGCTATAGACCTCCAGCTCAGAAGAAGGAAGGAAGTAGAGAAGGAGATGATGGAGGAAATCTAAGGGATGGCTAATAAAGTGGAGGTATTGCTGGTAGGTGACTTCAATATTCCAGATGTGGATTGGAGCATCCCAGCGACAGCTACAGGTAGAAGTAGCAAAATCCTAGACTCTCTGCAGGGGGCATTCCTTGGCCAGCTAGTTGGAAAACCCACTCACTGGGGGCAGTACTAGACCTAGTACTGTCAAATGGGGACAGTGTCACTGACGTCATGGTGGGGAGTCACCTGGGGATGAGCGGTCATCGCATGGTATGGTTCAATATAACAACTGGACTAGAAACAAACAACACAAAATCATGGGTCCTGGACTTCTGGAGGTCTGATTTCAGCAAAATAGGAGAGTGCCTCAGGGAAACACTGGCAGTGATAGAGAAAAAGGAGGGGGTAGAGGAGCACCGGGTGGTAATTAAGAAGGCCATAGAGAATGTAACAAACCTCTCTGCCAGGCAGATTACAAAGAGCAAGAGGAAAAAAGAAACCAGTATGGTTCTCCAGGAGGTAGCAATGGAAACTAAAGTCAAAGAAGCTAGCGTTCAGAAGATACAAGAAAACACAGAAGGAGGAGGACAGGGGGGTTATCAGGAGAAACAAAGGGAGGCAGCAAAAGCAGTTAGGAGAGCCAAGGTGCACACAGAAGAGAACATTGCTGAGTTGGTAAAGAATGGGGACAAGACATTCTTTAGATATTTAAGAGAAACGAGAAAGAGCAGAGCAGGGATAGTAAGGCTAAAGGGGGAAGGAGGAGATTGTGCGGAATGGGATCAGGAGAAAGCAGACATATTGAGCAAGTACTTCTATTCAGTATTTACAAAGGAGGAGGTAGGTGATGGGCCAAGATAGGAGAAAAGGGCATAAGCAGAAGGGAAATGGGTACAAGCCCTTTCATGGAGGAGAGAGAGTCCTCAGGGAACTAGAGAAACTGAAGGTTGATAAGGCAGTGGGGCCAGTCAGAGTTCACCCCAGGATACTGAGAGAGCAAAGGAAGGAGCTCACAATGCAGCTGATAGCTCTCTTCTACCTATCATTGAATATGGGGGTAGTAAGGAGGGACTGGAGAAGGGTGGATGTGGTCCTGCTACACAAGAATGGAAATAGGGAGGAGGCAGTTAACCATAGATCTGTATGCCTTACTTCGGTGGTGGGCAAAGTGATGGAAACACTACTAAAAGAAAGGATTGTGGAATACCTGGCAACCAATGGATTGCAGGATCTGAGGCAGCACTGGTTCACATGGGGGAGATCTTGCTAGACAAACCAGATTCACTTCTTTGACTGAGTGACTAGGAAAGTGGATCAGGGAAGGGCGGTGGATGTGACCTACATGGATTTTAGTAAAGCCTTTGACACTGTTCCACAAAGAAGACTGATAAACAAGCTGAGCAGGCTGGGAGTAGGTCCAAAGGTTGTTAAATGAATACAGTGTAGGCTGAGTAACAAAAGCCAGAGGGTGGTGTTAAATGGGGTTCACTTGGAGGAAAGCATGGAAACACGCGAGGTGTCACAGGGGTCAGTTCTGGGACCAGTCCTCTTCAATGTCTTCATTAGCAACATTGCAGAAGGGCTGAAAGGGGAAGTATGGCTGTTTTCAGATGACAGAAAAATGTGCAACAGAGTAGACACACCGGGGCCGGGGGGGGGTTGAAAACGTGAGGGAGGACCTTAAAAAACTGGAAGAACGGTTAAGAGTATGGCAACTAGGCTTCAATTCCAAAAAATGCAAAATATGCATATGGGACAGAGGAACCCAGGGGCAACTTACCATTTTTTTTGGGGGGGAGGTGATAATGATAAAGCAGGGAGAGGACCTAGGGGTCATCATATCTGATGACCTGAAGGTGGCAAACAATGTGAAAATGCAGGAGGAAAGGCTAGTAGAATGCTGGGGTGCACAGGGAGGAGTATCACCAGCAGAAAGAGGGATGTGGTGCTGCCCAGGGATAGATAGTTGGTGAGGCCTCACCTGGAGTACTGTGTCCAGTTTTGGTGGCCCCATCTCAGGAAGGACATAGATAGAATGGAGGTGATACAGAGAAAGGAAAACAAAATGGTGCACTACCTGCATCAAAAGTCCTAAGAAGTTAGGCTCAAGGAACTAAATATGTACTCCCTAGAGGATAGAAGGGACAGGGTAGACATGATAGAAACATTCAAGTACCTCAAGGGTATCAATAAGGTAAAAGAAGGGAGTATTTTACTTAGAAAGAGATGTTCAAGGACAAGGGGTCATGATTTGAAGCTTGAAGGGGGAAGGCTCAGAGGAGATGTGAGGAAGTACTTCTTAAGAGTGATGGATGTCTGGAACAGACTCCCAGCAAAGGTGGTTGGTGTGAAAATGGTAGCAGGATTCAAGCATGCATGGCATAGACACAAGGGAACCTTAGTAACAGGGCTGGGGTGGCAGCGATCAAGTAGGGTCTGTGGTGGCACAGTAGGTAAGGAATTTTTAGGGCAGATTAGGTGAATCAAGGGATCCTTTTCTGCCTACAACTTCCGTGTTTTTCTGTTTCTGTTGCATTGAATCTAAGTCTCCAGGAGTTGGACCAGTTGCCTAGTTTGTTCATACTCAAGGGAGTCCACCAACTTGTTCAGCATGGTCTCATCAATAAATGTAAGCAGCTTGCTGAAGACCCCACCTTCAAGATCATTGATTAAAATGTTAACAAGCAGTGACCCCAGAACCAATCCCTTAGGGATATCACTGAGTACTCCTTTCCACTTGAAGTAGTGCCCATTCACCACAACTGTCTACTTCCTACCCAAATGCCAATTAGCAATCCCCCATGAATATGGCTTGTGTATACACTACACTGGTTTACTTTACCTAAAAGCTTATGTGCAAAAGGCCTTGCTGAAGTCCAGGTAGACCATGACAATGGCAATGCCCCTATCCAACTCCCTGGTCACAGCCTCAAAAGGTGATTCGATTTCTTTGACACTATATAAAGCCATGCTGAGACGGCACAGCAAGAACCCTGACCTCAACTAAGTACTCTGTTATTCTGGCCTTTGTAATTGCTTCCTGGACCTGGCCCACCACTGGTGTCAGGCTGACTGATCTATAGTTACTCAGGTCTGACTTTCCTCCATGCTTGAAGCGGAGGACCATACTAGCCACTATCCATTCATCAAGCACTACATCTGTTCAAAGATATTCTAGAAAGATTATTGCAGGTGGTTCCATTAATTGTCTCTTTAGGTCCACAATGATTCTGTGATGTATCCCATTTGCCCCTGGGGACTTACCTGACTTGATCTTCATCACAAAGTCAGCTGCCAGCGTGTGCATGGTTGCTGCTGGCTGTGTTGGTGCTATCCCTGATGACATGGGCCCTTTCAATAGTCACCCTCTCCAAAGCACTTTGATGAACACCTAAGTAAAGCATTCAATTAGCATCTCAACCATCGCCCCAGGCTGTCTCACAGGTTCCTCCCCCCTCTTCCCCTATTTTCAGTGATTCATTTCCCCTCCCTTCTTCATTTATTTATTTATTTAATTCTTGGATTGTAATACCTTTGAGCTAAAATCTCATTTACAAAGGTTCCACATCATAAATACATCAATCAGACGAACAATATAAATGAAAAAAAAAATCAGATAATTTGGCATACAAAAAAAAGGCAGATTTTGCAAAATATATTTTTTCAGCCTTTCTGATGGCACACTACTAGTGTGCACTAGAGCCCCCACCATAGGTCAAATGGCATGTCTCAACTACTTATCCATAATGGTGATCAGCACACACCTGCATTACTTGACTGACCTAGTCTGACCCTGATGTGGCGTGTTGCTGTGTTGCTATTGCAGGATGTTGGATTTTACTGTAGTGTACATTGAACAAGGTGAGGGTCAAGTTGACCTATACTCTAACCATGCGGCAATTATAATACTGGTCACTGAAAGCCAGCCTCCTGATTGGCAGTGACGCATGTGAATGCCACATGATATCTACATGTGTCGTGCACATGCCACTGCATGAGTCTGGGCATGTGCAAAACTAAGTTTTATTTTTATTTAAAAAAAAAAAAAAATATCCCTCTGGAAACACCTTACTGCATTTCATAACAGCAGTAAGGCAACTCCTATAGGTGTGTTACTGTCTGGCAATACAAGCTCACAGTGACCCACAGTCACCTACTATGTGACTCGTGGTTTTGCACCCTCTCAGTAAACCACCATCTTATTGTGCCGTACCACTTAAATCTTCCCCTTGCTAGGTATATATGTGTGTGTGTGTGTGTGTGTGTGTGTGTGTGTCACACGTGATACATGCTGGGTCACTGACATATGGTGTTTACTTAAAAAAACATAAAAATTATGGAATGGCTAGCCCATCTGCACAGCATCAGTGCTACTGCTAATGATGTCAGTGAATCTAGTTTAGGCATGAGCTCAGGCCACCAGGGGCTGGCTAGGGAGGAAGGAGATCAAGCATCTCAGAGGATACTCTCTTCCTCCAGGAAGGGAGAGCTGCCATTACCACTACAAGAATGCCTGGGGGACCATAAATGGTTGTGCAGTTGGGTAGTGGATGTGGGAGGAGGGATATCAGCCAAGGCCTAATGAAGCACATATAGTGTGCACACACACTTGGGTCTCCTAGCATACCGACCTCCTGTGGGAGGAGCTTGAGGGGAAAAAGGCCCATGAACATCAGGCACACTTGGGCCCCAACCTCAGCCACTGTCTGCCCTGGGACATCCAAGGAACCTCTGCAGCAGAATGGAAGCAAAGGATTGGTACAGCTCAGCTGGTCCCTGCCATGAGGAGGCAAGCTTGTGAGGCTGAAAGTCCCCAAGGGTAAGTGGCAGGGATGCTGGGGGATGGGTCTGGGTCCACATGAGGGGAGGACAGGCCAGGCAGTAAAAAGTATGAAATAAAAGGAAAAAAAAATCATGAAACATGGCTGTCTGCATACCGGAAACCCCTAGTGACTACAGTGTGCTGTGTACAGAGAGACACAAAATCATGAAATACCAAGATATGCAGTCAAAAACTAAACTAATGTGGAATAAGGACACACAGATTGTTCCAGTAGTGCTTGGAGCAATGGGACTAATCAAAAAGAACTTTCAGGCACATTTAAATATGCTACCAGTACTTGTGACACCTTATGAACTTCAAAAGGAAGCCATTTTGGGGACGTTGCGTGTGCTGAGAAGAGCGCTCTCAGCAAACATCAAAGATTAATACAGTACTCATTTCTTGAGTTTTGAATATGCCCTTGCCAAAGAATGGGGTCCATTCTTGCCACAGTATTAGAAATTCCTAAACATTTGGAGACACTAACCCCATGAAAAACTTACTGAATTCATTGGAATTAGGCATTTTAAAGAGGTACTGTACTGCCTGGAATTAATTGTAAGAAGTAGACAGCAATCACTTTTTATAGCTGAAATATTTTTTTTTTTTTTGCTAATTAGAACATTTTCTGCCTGACAGTACTGATAGCTTGATGTGTGCAACAACACTTTACCTGGAGGCTGACATAGTCAGCTCTATTCTTCACTTTACATATCATCCACATCGACACCTCACTGACTATGCCTAGAACGAAGAAGAGCCAATCTCCTGCTGCTTTACTGGAAACTTGTGAAATGTTATCAATTAGGCAGCAGGGATATATATATATATATATATATATATATATATATATATCTAGTTTTTATTACAGCTTTTTAAAAAAATACAGTTGTACAGATAACAGAAGATACAGCTGAGGTGTTATATTGAGTTACAATAGATAGTGCCATATAAAAAGTATTACAGACTTATGTGTATAGGCAAGGCAAGGCATGTTTTATTTATAAAGTGCCCTTTCATGAAGGCTCAGGGCATTGTAAATACAATTTAAATCAGATAAAAATACAAAAGAAGCAAAACAAGATATCCAGGTATTATCTCTCAGTCATTGTATTAAACACAAGAGATGCCCTTAGAGGTGCCCTGTACAAAGGTATGTAACAAAGAGTCAGCATAACCAGTTGCCAAGTCAGGAATATTAAAATATGAATTGTGGGTTTTGTGCCATGTAATACAATACCCATGACTGCCATCGCTCATGGAATTGCGGCACTCTCCCCTTTAGTTAGTATGTCAGTTTTTCAAAAGTATAAATATTTAGTACAATCAATTGCCTTGTTCTGTACTAGGTGGTGAAGGTTGCAACCATAACTTACTGTAGTTATGGCTTTTATCGCTGCCAAGAAAAACACATATAACAGTAATCTGGTCCTGGACTGCTGACTCTTCAGTTGGGGAACCATTGTTGGTTGCAAAACCTGTGGGTCCTAAGAGAGCAATAAGCAGTGTTCCTTTAACTGGTCCCAAAAATTCCCCAAAACAGGGCAAGGTCAAAATACATGGGTCTGATCTGCAGCTGTCACCCATATTTTCACCAGCAGTAGCCATAGTTGTCATACATATATTTTGCCTAGAATGTGGGTGTACAGAAATACCTCATGTAGCACTTCCAGATGAACTTCCGACAACCCACTGATGTTGTGGCCCATAAGGAGAGGAGAGCATACCTAACCCATTTACCAAACTGATAAGTATTCAATTGTTAATTCCATTTTGCTAGCACATATCCTGCATTATGTGACCACTGTTCCTATGGATCTTTATACAGGCGGTCGATTAAATGAATTCAAACATTTCCTTTAATGGAGTCCCGTGAGAAAATTAAGAAGAAGTGGGCATGGGTCTGGGAGTCTGTGTATGCCTTGCAGTTTATGTAAAACATAAGCACATAGCTGTAAATACTTGAAATGTTCATGCCCTGTGAGACCACATGTGCTTTGTAATTGTTCAATGGGGACCATGCCTTATTCATTCAGCAATAGAAAAACAAAAGTGAGGCCTTATTACCTCCACCTTTTAAAGGTTATATTTGTGGAGTCACGTGATACAGTTGGCTGAATAAGACGTGTTCCCTCCATGCTCCGCTCACCCGACCTCCAAAACTATAATTTTCAGGCTAATTTCTGCATAATTCAGTGACAGAAGAGCTCTCCCATAGCACCGCAGACCTTTTCAGCAGCAGAAAACTAAATTTGGTGCCCGAAATGGAAGCGGAGATGCGGCAGGTGGCTCCACAACATAAGCCACCTGTCTCACCAGAAAAGACACCCAAGAAGCCCAGGGCACACTCCTCCACATCAGGCCAAGCACTAGCTTCAGCAATATCCCCACCTAGAGCCATAGAATTGACTTCCTTAACTGTGGAGCGCTTCTTGCTAGAATTCCAACCATTTAAGGAGGAAGTTCGCTCGCTAGTATCCAAGGTAAAAGCCCTCTCTGATGCCATGGATGAGATCGCAAGGCGAACCACCGACTATGCGGCCTGCATTACATCAGAGGAGAGATGGGCAGACAAAACAGAGCTCTCAATAGTGCTAATCGCCAAACCATCAAAAAATTAGAGGCTAAAATTGAGGACCTAGATGGCAGAAGCAGGCGCAATAATCTAGTGGTTATTGGTTTACCTGAGAAGGAGGAAGGCGCTGATACCATACAATTCATGCAGAAACTGCTTAACAAACTGGCAAGGCCCTCCCCATTTGGGCCTGTGTATACAATTGAACGAGCACATTGGGTGCTCAGGCCCACACCACCACCAAACATGTTGCCCAGACCCTTAATTTTTAGACTTTTGAACTTTCAAGAGAAACTGCACATTCTTCTGAAATTGAAGGATATACAGGACGTTTTATGGGAGGGAAAAAAAAAATGAATAACCCAAGACTTACCCACTACAGTTCATCAGCGCAGGGTGGCCTTCCACCCCATCATCTCCAAATGCATCGCTGCTGGCATCAGATTCTGCAGGGCATATCCAGCAAAACTGCACCTATTTCTAGATGGAGCCTGGACCTCATTTGAGGAAGTCGACCCGGTGATGGAATTTTGCAGGCAGAAATGGCCCACCTTGTTTTTGGACCGCAGACTGAGTCCTGAGTACTCGGGGAGGGGGCTTAAGCTAAGTATAAATTTAAAAAAGCAGTTCGATAACCTGGGGGTTTTATTTTATGTCCTGTCGTGGTTCTGGGTATAATGGTTTAATAGGGCATAAGAATTCCCAGGTTTCCAGGCATATCTTTGTGTTGTCGGTTTGTTGGGTTCAGGAGTGGATTGTATTCCTTTAAATGACATAATTTCAAAATAGGAACAGCGCTCAAAAAGGCCAGAACTAGATTCAAATAAAGTTCATGGTTTATTTTCCAACTATATCGACAACACATGCCACACTGCCCAGTGGCTAGCAACACTGCCTTCCTCACACCTGGCGAAGGCAAGTTGGCCGAGGCTTGGGGCAGTGATGTCAGTTGTTGTACATAGTTGGAAAATAAAATCCATGAACTTTATTTGAATCTAGTTCTGGTCTTTTTGAGCGCTGTTCCTATTTTGAAATTATCTCTTTGATACAGCTGGCAACTGAGGATCAAGCGACCTGATTTTCTCTGGTGCAGGTATCCTTTAGTGAATAATCCTTTAAATGACAGCAACTTGAACTTTCTTTTCCTTCACAAGGCACCACTCAAACCTCTGGACTTTGTTTATGAACACTGTTAATATTTCTGAATCTCTTACTCACTATAAGAGGTGCATGGAACTATGAGATCAATTTTGTTTCAGACTGGGGCCTGGCAGGTGCCTGAATCAGTGTCACTAAGGAGACTTTATTTGAACATTTAGGGGACGGCCAGGATGGCGACTGGTTTGGAATCCTTCTTTCCGTTTAGTGGTGCATTAAGCCATGTGCTCAGTTTTTTAGTTTGGCATTAACATTTGATCTGCTCTGCTGCGAAACCCAGCTTAACTGGATATTTCCTGCTTTAACTAATTCTAAATCTCAAAGCAGATGTGAACCCCATAGCTAATAATTAAGGATTGCTATGTTAATAGGGAAAGTTTCTCCCTTTATTATACCTCCCCCTCTTTTGTTTCAGGTTCAGTTGAATTCACTTAATGGCTTATTGGGGGAAGGGTCAGTGGTTCCTCTTAAAGACGCCTCTCGATTACACCAGTTATTACATCTATCACCCCCTGGAGGGGCCTCCCTCCCTATGAAACCCTATCTAGGGGTCGGGGGGCCAGGCCACATCCCTTACTTCCCATTGCCCCAGTATCCTATATGCTTTTAAGGGCAGAGATTGGGAAAATAATACCCAAGTTTATTTTGGGCCTCAGTAAACGGAGGGCTCAGCGGAAGTTTAATCGGAGGCTATTTACTTCACTTTGTGAACCACTGACATCAATGGGTCCTTGATAAAATGCCAGAGGCCATTGTTTTATTCTTTGGGGAGGAGAGTATATTTTCAGCTTCTAGTGATATAGTAGGAGACATAACAAGTCTGCAGGTGGTAGGGTGGGTGGAGGGAGGGCTGCGCATCAGCAAGCTGATCCCCACGGACCTGCATAAAGGGGGGAGGAGTTTTCTTGTTCCTGTTTAAGGTTCTCTCTAATTTGTGTTAGAGGTTATAATTGATACTTATCTTATAATTATTGTTCTGGTTATCAGATCGATCATAGTGGGGGGAAAGTGGAGGGCTGTTTTGGGAATTGGGAAGGGAATAGGGGTGAGGGGAGCGATTGTTTTTTCAGTGACAGGATGGTAATGGTGCCATACATATCTAAATAGGAGGGTGACATGTATGAAAATGTTTTTCAATTAGGAATGGGTATTTTACTAATTTTGAACATTAATGATGGCCCAAGCTTTTAAGTTTTCCTCATGGAACATAAAGGGGGCGAGACATCCATTAAAGCGCATGAAACTGTTGAAGCACTTAGGATTCCTGCACAATGATGTAATAATGTTACAGGAAATTAATTTGTTAGAGAAGGAAGGGACACAACTGGGATGGCAACAAGTGGGACAATCCTTCACCGGGGGTGATAGCAGGAGCAGTAGGGGGGTGGCTATTTTACTTAAAAGAACATTTCCATTCTCCTGTGAGCAATGCATAAAAAGACACAAAGGGAAGATATTATTTTGTCAAAGGTCAAATCCACTTCTTCAAGATAATTCTCGGTAGTATTTATGGACCCAACGTCGACTCCCCTTCCTTTTTTACGGAGATACTCTCAATACTAATGCCCTTTTTATGTTGATTGCGCGCATGCGCAAGAAGCATGTTGCATCAGCTTTCTCCACAAGCAGGTTGTGGAGGAGTGGTAGTGTTGTGCCCAATGCTCCCACAGCCTGCAAAGGCTTGTCCCCCATCCCTCAATGCTGTGGCACGCTGCTGCTGACACTAGTTCAGCCGCATTGCCACAACTTTCTAAAAAATCAGTCGCTGCAATCAGGGGCCACCTTGTCATTGCAGCGTCAGCCATCCGCTGCAATGAGGGAGCGACCCGTCATTGCAGGGCGGGATGTATGATGTCTGATATTGTTTGTGAACATGGCAGTGGCTTGCCACCATATTCACAAACAATATCTACCCCATGTTTATTTGGTGATGGGGGCCACTCCCGTCAGCATACAATAACCCCTTTTTATTGTCTGCCGGCGGGTGCCCAATCCCGTTGGCGAAAGATTCCCTGCCCCTTCTGTTGTTTGCCGACAGGGTGCCCAATCCCCATCAGCGAAATGATCCCCCCTTTTGTTGTTTGCTGATGGGGTGCCCAATCCCGTCGAAGCGAAACATTCCCCCTCTTTGTTGTTTGCCGATGGGGTGCCCAATCCCCATCAGCTATAGCTAGCCCCCAATCAAGACTCTGGTGGCACGACATGCCCCTGTAAAGTTAAAAACGGTCCCACTATGTTTTTTTTTTACCTGAAAAAGAAACAGTCCCTCGTAGTCTCCGGGGCCCCCTCCCACAACCCGCACCCCACCCACTGCACACCCTGCCTCCCCACACCCCCCTCACCCCATACTTACCTCCAGAGCTCGGGCGCTTATCTTCTGTGGACCAGGAACACGTCTGCACTCTTCAAAGCCGACCCGCAAACTGAGGAAATGCCGGTAAGCTGTATAATGTAATGAATAGGATTTTTCAACTTTAGTGCATATCTCTTGCATTTTTGGGAATTTTTTCACCAAATTTTCAACATGGGGTTTTTGGGATGCCTCCTCATGAATTCTTGAATTGTCATGGCATTAATTGGCCCCAAAAGGTGGTTTCGCGGTCACTGTGCGGAATCACTCTTTGGGGCCGATTAATGAAATGACAGTGCCAGTGTTCATGAGGTGGACTCTCAAAAAGCCTATGTTGCAAATTTGGTGGAAAAAATCCAAAAAATGACTGTTTTACAAGTGTGCATTGCACAGTTGGCACGCACGCTCGTAGCTTGGCGAATTTATAATATTTTCACTCCAGATTTTCAACATTGCCATTTTCCCAGACCTACTTATGAACAGTGCAGCTGTCATTTTTCCCATCCTGGCTGAAATGTGTTTTCGCACTTCTGTCGCAGAATACAGCAGTCGCTGTGGGACATCACTGTTCAGGACAGATTAAGAAAATGACAATGATACTGTTCATGAGCAGAGGTCCTAAAATCCCTATGTTGAAAATTTGGTGATGATAGCCCATCAATTGACTGTGTTACAAGTGTGCATTGTGCACTTTCCACGCACCCTTGTAACTTCTCAGATTTGTAATATTGTCACGCCAGATTTTCAACAGTGCCATTTTTCCACACCTCTTTATAAGCAGTACAGCTGTCATTTTTCACATCCTGACCGAAATGTGTTTTCACAGTTCCGGCGCAGAATAACGTGGTCACTGTGGGAAGTCAGTGTTTGGGACAGATTAAGAAAATGTTCAAGAACTGTTCATGAGCAGAGGTCCTAAAATCCCTATGTTGAAAATTTGGTGATGAAACTCCATAACATGACTGTGTTACAAGCGTGCATTGAGCTGTTTCCACACACGCTTGTAGCTTCACAAATTTGTAATACTGTCACGCCACATTTTCAACAGTGGCATTTTTTCACAACTCCCTATGAACACTACAGCTGTCATTTTTCACATCCTGGCTAAAATATGTTTTTGCACTCCTGCCGGACAATAGCATGGTCACTCTGGGAAATCAGTGTTTGGGACAGATTAAGATCGACCGAGTGACAGGGGGGAGTGACCGAGCTCAACTGAGCTCTGTCGGGACTCTGCAGATTTGTTTGTGGACAGACAAAGGCCCCAACATAAGAGCCCAGTACAAAAGGGCAGCCTGCAGTGGTGGGAGAAACAGTACGAGTGAGTGAGACAAGGGTACTTAGTGAGCTCAACAGAGCTCTATTAGGACTGCTGGGATTTCTTTGTGGGCAGAAAAAGGTGCCAATGCAGGCAGGAGCCCCGTACAAAAGGGCAGCTTGCAGCGCCAGGACAAACAGAATGAGCGATGAGAGAGGTAGACTGAGCCACCTCAACAGAGTTCTGTCGGGACAGCTGCAGATTTCTTTGTGGACAGACAAATGTGCCAGAGCAGCCAAGAGCCCCATACAAAAGCACAGTCTGCGGCGCCAAGAGAAACAGAATGAGCGAGTGACAGAGCGGTAGTGAGCGACCTCAACGGAGCTCTAGTGTGACTGCTACAGATTTCTTTGTGGGCAGAAGATGTGGCAATGCAGACAGGAGCCCAGTACAAAAGGCCAGCTTGCACCGCCAGCAGAAACAGAATGCGAGAGTGACAGAGGGAGAGTGAGCGAGCTCAGTGGAGCTGTGTCGGGACTGCTTCAGATTTCTTTCTGGCCAGAAAAAGCCGCCAATGCAGGCAGGAGCCCAGTACAATAGGTCAGCCTGCAGCGCCAGGAGACACAGAAAGAGCGAGTGAGGGAGGGGGAGTCAGTGAGCTCAACAGGGCTTTGTTGGGACTGCTGCAGATTTGTTTGTGGGCAGAAAAAGGCAGCAATGCATGCAGGTGCCCAGTACAAAAGGGCAGCCTGCAGTGGCAGAAAAACCAGAATGAGTGAGTGAGCTCAACAGAGCTGCACTGTAACTGCTGCAAATTTCTTTGTGGGCATAAGAAGGCAGCAACGCAGGCAGGAGCCCAGTAGAAAAGGGCAGCCTGCAGTGCCGGCAGAACAGAATGAGCGAGCGAGAGAAGGGCAGTGAGCAAGCTCAACGCAGCTTTGTTGGGAATGCTGCAGATTTCTTTGTGGGCAGAAAAAGGCACCAACAGAGGCAGGAGCCCAGTACAAAAGGGTAGCCTGCAGCACCAGGAGAACCAGACTGAGTGAGTGAGATGGGGGAGTGAGCAACCTCAATGGAGCTCTGTTGGGACAGCTGTGGATTTCTTTGTGGGTAGAAAAAGCCACCAACACAGGCAGGAGCCCAGTACGAAAGGGCAGCCTGCAGTGCCAGGAGAAACGGAATGAGCGAGTGAGAGAGGGGGAGTGAGCCACCTCAATGGAGCTCTGTCGGGACAGCTGCAGATTTCTTCCTCAGCAGAACAAGGTGCCAATGCAGGCAGCAGCCCAGTACAAAAGAGCAACCTGCAGCACCGGGACAAACAGACTGAGCCAGTGACAAAGGGCCACTGAACGAGCTCAACAGACCAAAGCAATCAACATTCGGCATTGACAAATGCTTGTTAAATACTCCAGTAATTCTAGGCAGAGACTGGAACCTCCCCCTTCGACCCCCTACTAGATAAATCAGTTGGGTCAAGATGTAGGGGATTTTCTCCTGCACAGAGAGCGATCAGAGAGTTTGTCGATTACATGGGGCTCTTTGACCCTTGGCAGCTCTTACACCGTGCAGAAAAACAATTCACATTTCGATCACCAGTTCATGGATCAGCCACAAGAATTGATTATTTTATGCTTAGCAAAGCTTTGTTAAGCAGTCTGACCAAGACTAAAATAGAACCTGGAGTAGGCTCAGACCACTCCATAGTGACCTGTAGGCTATCCCTCTCTTTAAATTGGGGATCAGATAGATTGTGGAGGCTGAACAATCAACTTTTAAAGAATAAAGAAATTACCGATAGTATTAAAGCCTCCCTGGACCAATTTAAGAGAGAAAACTGGGGCACAACTCAATCCCCATCCTTGGAATGGAGTGCATTAAAATGTTTTATAAGGGGAGAGTTCATCAAACTAGTATCAGCCAAAAAACAGAAGGAAGGAAGAAAAAGAAATTAAAGCACTTTTAGCTCAAATTTGAGAGAAAGAAAAATACCTATCGGCCAGGTTTCCAGAATCAGATAGGGCAGAATTGACGAAATTACATGACAAATATTCTGAATTGCTGAGCGAAAAGGCAGAGTGGGCAATCTTAAGAACAAATGCTAGCTACAGTGAACAGGGAGAGAAGGCGGGTAAACTCTTGGCCCTCAGATTGAAAAAGCAGGAAGCATCAAGATGTATTATGGCCATTCAACAAGAACCCCACAGCTGCCTCTTAACTCAAGCCAAGGAAATAGTGGCCAAATTTGAACTTTATTATAAAAATCTGTACTCTCAGATGCCAAACCGCCCCCTCAAGGCATAGTAGATTGATACCTAGCTAATCTCCCCTTGCCCACACCTACTGACACCCAGGTGAAGGGCCTCCTTACCCCTTTACCGAGGAGGAGATCCTGGCAGTTATCAAGGAGCTACATCCTGATAAGGCACCGGGATCAGATGGCTATTCTGCTAATTTTTATAAGAAATTCACCTCTCAGCTAGCCCCATGGCTACTGGCAGCATATCCAGATATGCTACAGGTAAATACTGTTGACCCCCGAATGTTAGAAGCCATTATCGTAGTACTCCCTAAACCAGAGAAAGACCCAACCCAAGTGTCAAACTGTAGACCAATCTCCCTTCTCAATTGTGGCATGAAAATATTTGCCAAATTACTTGCCCACAGATTAGACCGGGTGCTCCCCCCTCTCTTATAGGTTCCGATCAGGTTGGTTTTATGAAGGGGAAGTCCTCGGTAGACCATCTCCGTCGGTTGTCCCACGTCTTCTCCATGTCCCGGGAGACTCACCAAGCTATGGCTCTGGTCTCCCTGGATGTTGAGAAGGCATTCGACAGAGTAGATTGGCAGTTCCTGCTTATAGCTCTCAAAAGATTTGGTTTCCCCTCTAAATTTATTTCTTGGATACAGGTTCTGTACTCGAATCCCTTCACCCGTATCTTTTGTAATGGAACATTATCCCCTTCTTCCCCTTAGGGCGGGTACGAGACAAGGCTACCTCCATCCCCCCGTTATTTTATTTATATCTAGAGCCCTTCATTGTAGCTATAAAGGCGTCCCCAGACATCAAGGGAATTCGGTTAGGATCTATTGAGGAGAAAATAGCCGCATATGCAGACAACATTCTGCTTCACATCACTAATATTACACCCTTAATTCAGGGTCTGTTGCGAATTATACAGGAATATGGCTCACTCTCTAATTATAAATTAAATACAGGTAAATCCCTAGTCTTCCCGCTGAGTAATAGAGTCTCCAAGCAAGAGATCTTGAATTTAGGCCTTGTATGGTCCCCCAAATCTCTTGAGTACTTAGGTTTACACCTTTCTACAAGTGCCTCCCAATTGTGCCACCTAAATTTAGATGCTCTACTTACAGTTATCCAACAAAATTTAAAACGATGGTCAAATCTTCCCTTAACTTTTTGGGGGAGGGTAAACACCATCAAAATGAATATTCTTCCACATCTTTTTTATTCCCTCAATCTACAAAATTTATGGATCCTCGAAGCTTGGTTTAAAAAGGCCCACTCACTTCTTTCAGATTTCCTATGGAATGGGAAAACCTCTAGGAAAGCTTTCCACAAGTTAGGTGCCCCTAAACATCTTGGCAGCTTGAAGCTACCGAATTTTGGCTTATATCACTGAGCCAGCCATCTTAACAAGTATTTGAGATGGGAAGAGGCTCATGACAATACAGACGCATCCGTATATATCCCAACATGGCTTAGAATAGAACATGAAAGAATATCTTCAGCTGGTATAAATCCGGCTTCATTGCCATACATTAAAATAAGGAAGCTTCCATCAACTCTCCGCCATACACCAATGGGTCACTCAGTTCGAACACACTCGCAACTATGTGCCTCAATGAAGTATGTAAATGTGCATGATTTAGCGCAGCTCATCTTTCAGAATCCTAACCTTCTCCTTGGGGGACATATGATCCCGTATAATTGGATTCCACTAAGGAATTCCTGCACTGCACAAGAATTCCAAAACCATGCTAACAAATGGTTGACCACACAGGAACTCTTGAACAAATTTAGCCTGTCCCCAAAGTGGTCTTTTAGGATATACCAGATTTGCCACATGTTGGCGGCATACTTTGGGCCTAAAATTGTTCAAAGTAACCCAGGGGACTGGGTTTCTACCTATAGAAGTCTGGCGTCGGCTCCACATGCCATATCCTCAAGTTTACTAAATTTTATACCCATTGGTCTTTCCAACTGTGAATGGTATTCCAAAATATTGGAGTAACAGGATCCCTATTTCCACCCCCAGATGGCCCAAGATTTGGGAGAACTGTCATAAATTTATCATGCAGAATAGGTTGCAGATCATGCAATTGCAATTTCTCAATGACATGTACTTGATCCTTTATCGTCTATACAAGATGGGCCATGCCCAAAGCCTACTCTGTAACAGAGGCACGGGAGAATTGGGTACTCTATACCATATGCTTTGGGAATGCCCTAAAATCTCTCCCTTGTTGGACCTTATTAAGGCTAGAGTGGATCCTCTATTAGGGTTACAAGACTACTTTACCAAGAAGTTTGTTTGTTAGGGGAATTTACTGGCTTCCCACAAATGGCTCGCCATTACCATATTTCCATGATCGCTTTGTCGGTCAAAAAGGTTGTGGTAAAACATTAGAGAGACTCCTTGTTGCCCTCATATTTGGAATGGAAACAAGAGTTCCTCCATAATATCAGGACTGAGAGAATGATGGTGAGCATATTTAATCATATGGAGCTATACAAAAAGAGATGGGAAATACTACATGTTTTGTTTACTATATAATGTCTCCCCTGCAATAGATTAGGGTCCATCTATTCACAGATGTAATTATGTACCCCTCACAATGTTCTCTTGACATTAGCCACAGGTGGCACCAGGAATAGGGTGGGGGGTAGGTACTGGGTGGAGGGGTGGGAGTGTGAGTGTTGATTAATTCTGTATACTGTCAGTATCCTTGTTCTGTGGTGATGTATGTTTGTTCTGGAATAAGAATGGAAATTAATAAACTATAATTTCAAAAAGAGATAAACAGGATCTAGGTGTAGACACCACAGCTCGACTTTGGGGGCAGTGCAAGCACTGCTTTAAAGACAAGTGCAGTTTTTGCCCTATTACAACTAACTCTGCCCTACTAAACTATGAGAAAACTGTACTCAACCAAGTGCATAAACTTCTATCCAACACTACATCCACCAGAAACTATAACTTGTCTAAAGAAGAAAGAGCAGCTTTACAGGAATTTTCAGCTAAACAAGAGGTGGTAATTAAAGCTGCAGAGAAGGGTGGTAATGTGGTGTGATGAATAAAGAACACTATGTAGAAATAGTTAGAGATTTACCAAATAATGAAACTAACTACATGAATCTAAGCTTTAATCCAATTCCAGATTACAAGAAAGAGCTGTTCAAACTATTAACAAATGCAGTTTCTAGCGGGAAGATCACTGAGTCAGAATTCAAATTTCTTTGGTGTGAATACCTTAAAACCCCAGGTTTTTATATTCTCCCAAAAATACATAAAAATATGGACAATCCACCTAGGAGGCTGTTTATTTCAAGGAATGGGGCATTAACTGAAAACTCTGGTTTGTTTGTAGATTTCTTTCTTCAAATCTGTGTGGTTAAATTACCCTCTTATCTTAAGGATACTACACGCACACTAAAGAAATTTGAAAATATCATTTGGGACAGTAATTTTGTCTGGAATGGAGTGGATGTAGAATCTTTATATACCTGTATAGAGCACGAGAATGGACTGCATGCATGCAAATACTTTTTAGAAAACAATAAACATGCAAATGATTAAAAAAATGTTATATTTGTTTGTAAATACATTAATTCTCTATCTTCTGCCAATAATATACAGTACCAGAGTAGCGTATTTTGGGTGGGTACCTTCACAGATGTACACCAGTGCTGTAAAACACCTGCTGTGTAGGTGGTAAAATCCCCAAATTGAAACTGTCCTGGGGGGTAGTCAAGGATATAATGGGTTATATTGAACAGGTAATTTAAACAAAATTCTATTTGTTTTCACTGAGATTTACAAAACGATGTTATCCAATTACAGACTATGTGAAGCTGCACCTCCTGGGTGTGTAGAGAGGTTTGGCAGGTTTATCCCTCCTTGAGCCTTGGGGAGTTGTAGGGTAGAACACCTAATTCTATGTTGATAACCCCCTCCAAATAAATTGGAAGACAATGCATTCCAAGAAGAAAAGTTAAATTTGGAGGAGTAGACTGAGAGGGTTTGCAGAAGGTACACTTCCCAGGGTAGCACTACCATCTGCACAGTGTCAATTCCAGGGAAGAACCCAAGTTACTTTGACTGCCATTTACTTAAGTCTTGGGCAATTTGTTGCATAAGTTGTTCATAGTTCAATATTTCTGTATTTGCCCAATTATATGGTATATATATATTCCTAAATATTTAATTATAGTTCTGTTCAGTTTTAGAGGTCTGTAGAGGGTGAGAAATTAAACTGGAGATGTTCCATTTTTTTGTAAATGTAATTGAAAGCCTGAGACACCACCAAATTGTTGGAGCTAATGCCAGGCCTTGACAATAGAAGTCTGAGAAGGTAACAGTGTAAGAAGCACTTCATCTGTATAAAGGTTAATTTTATAGGAGGTATTCCTATGAGGACCCCCTTAATCCCCTAGCTCTGTGAACTTGCTGTTACTAAGGGCTTGATATATAATGCAAAGAGGAGGGAAGAGAGGGGGCACCTGGCTAGTGCCTCTTTGCAGATGTATCAGTGTGCTGCATGAATCATTTACATTTAGATAAGCTTCTGGGTCAGCATATATGTTTTGAAGCCTGGTGAGCACCTGAGGGGGAAAAGCAAAAGTCAAGAGGGTCTCCCATTGAAAGGTGACCCTATCAAATGCCTTCTTAACATCAATGCTGAGAAGGACTAATGGAATTGAACACTTTTGAGCACAGTCAAGTAAGTGGAAAGTACTCTGGATATTATCCATGTTTGTTGGGCAAACTCAGGCTGCTTAGGATAAATTAACTGAGGAAGAAGAGAGTCAACACGATGCGCCCAAACACCCATGTTGATTTTATAATCCACATTAAGAATAGATATGGGGCAATAAGAGGCAGGGGAATTGAGGTCCTTGCCAGGTTTTAGAATCAGAGATTGTAGCTGCTTGCCAGCTCAGAGAGGGGGTTATGGCTCTCCTGTATTGTCCAGAATGTACTTAGCATGGGTGGGAGAAGATTCTCAGAAAATTATGAAATTCCATTGGATAACTATCTGGTCCAGGACATGTCAATGTTTTTGCTTGGCCAACCACCAGCTGGACTTTATTCTGCATAATTGGCTGGAACAGCTTTTGATGCTGCTATTCTGAGAGAGAGAGAAGAGAGATTTAGTTGAATACAACATTGCCAGGAAGCATCAGAGGAGGCAAGATGTTCTTCAGAGTAGAGGGCTGTGTAATAGTCTCTCATATTCTGCATTATTTTGCCACCATTGTTGTTCTAATCTACAAGACTGTGGGTATCAGAGCTGCAAAATACTTGCTTTTCTTCATTGTGCTCTCAGTCTACGGGCCAACAATCTGGCTCCTCTTGCCCTTTCTTTGTACTAAGACTGTTTGAGGCACATAAGCAAGAATTCCACCCTTTTGTGCAATATTGTTTGGATTTCATTTTTTTGTCTGTACTGTCTGGGTTGCTATATGAGGATCTTGGGGGTGGGTCTGGAGGCATTGCAGTGTAGTTAGTGTTTCAGCTAGTTAAGTGAGGTGGTGTTCCCTAGCTAGTTTTTATGTAGGCAGAGTAAGATATAATAAATTCACGAGCACTGCTTTGATTGTATCTCACAAGATGGAGTCATTGACTTCCCATGTGTCATTAACTTATGAAGTATTTTGTAGGTAATTAAATTTCTGTGTTCTAAATTCCTTGTCTCTCAGAAGTGAGGGATTCAGATGCCAAAATGTACTTTTTTAACATTGGCCCAATGTAAACTCAGAAGTAACCAATTATTATCAGAGAGAAGTTGAAGACTGTAAGGCATGTCCTGGACTGTGGGAAAATGCTCACAAGTCATGATAAAATAGTCTAGTCTGACATAGATGTTATGATAGGGGAGTAACGTGTGTATGACCTAGTGAAAGGAAAAGTTATCTCGAAACATCTACCAGACCCAAATGCTGAAGCATGTGCATTAAATATGCTTGAGCTGTGGAGACCCTGTGCTAGGAGGGTTCAGTACAGTAGTATCTAGCTTTGGAGAGAAGGTCAGAATAAAGTCTCCTCACTGTATTAGTTGGTCTGAGAGCATAGTCATTAATTCATTGATAAACGTCTGTAATATAGTTTTGTTGGTATTTGTTGGGAAGTACACATTGGCAAGAGTAAGTGTTGTAAATCTGGCCCTTTAGAATAACATATCTGCCTTTATGATACAAGTAGCCATCCACACATGCAAACATTGTAGCAGCTGGAATCAATATTGCCTCCCCCCATTAACTTTACTGATTGATAGGATGAGACATATACCCCATATGTGCCACCTCTGGCCAGTTTAGCATATTCAGTTTCATTAAAATTGGTCTCCTAAAGATAAATTACAACAAGGTGTTCCTTTCTCAGGACCTGGAACATTCTGCTGCTTTTAACTGGGTTATTCAGCCACTTCTATTCCAGAATAAGACTTTTTTTTTTATTTAGTTTTATTTTATTTCAAATTTGTTAACCAGCTAAAACCCAAGGGCATCAAATGCCAATTTGCATGGGTGATCCAGAATTTGGGGCCTCCATAAGATATTTTAAGGAGTGAGGATTGACTCAAAACAATGAGTGCACCTGAGAAAGGATCACCAACCTGCTTTCCCTGTAGGACAGGGAGCTGTGCCCCCTCCAGTGCAGCATGTGGGGAAGGAGGGCAAGGGGATACCCCATCCCCAGAGGCTAAGCAGATTGCCATTGAGTAACATTACAAGTAGTCCGATGTTACCTCCGGGAAGATATTTTATTTATTTATTTAATTTGAAAATTAGTAACTGGGAATGGTACACTGAGTCAATGCTCATTTCCAGATGCTACCTGGGGGAGGGCAAACGTGGTGATGACAGAAACACAATTCCTAGCAGCAAAGCAATGAACAACATTCATAAAACAAATCATAAAATTAGAATAAAATACAAAAAGTTGTATGTGCAGAGAATAAGGTGTGTTACAGATCAATACGAATGCCTAGCGAGTGCATAATCAGAAATGGCAACCATCTTTGGTGAATAAGAACAATATTAATAACTGGCAATTGACCTGAGGGGCAAGTTATTGCCCGATCTCATATAAGGAGGGAGAAACTGTAGTAGTGTGTAAGTTAACTGAAGGCAGGAGCGAGGTCCCAGTCAGCTGCTGAGCAAAATGGCTAAGGCATTGCCATGGGGGTATCAGAAAGAAGGGTAACAGGAACAGGTGGTGAAGGCTTGACATTGGAACTGGTGCCTGAGGAAGCCAGGGATGAGAAGAGGTGGAAGGAAGTGGGGAATTGGTTCCAGAGTGAGGGAAGTCAATAGGAGAAGGCAGACTGCCCAGCAGAGGAACAGGGGTGAGGAGTGGCAAACATGCAGTGGTCCCAGGAACAGAGGGAACAGGATGCAGGGGAGAATTTGGTGAATGGCAGGAGTGCATATAGGCCAACCACCTTCTCAGCTTCTTACACCTTAGTATGCAGAAAGGAGAGGTAAGTGAACCAAGCCAGTATTTGGATATGAAGGAGATACAGTGAGCCTGGAAACAAGAGGGCAGAGGGAGGATGGATAAGGATGAATACAGTAAACAATTGTGGGTGCAATAGGGTAAGTCTGCAGCAAAATGGCAGAAGGAGCTGCAAAGGGTGTCCAGTCTGATGAGGAAAGTGGAAGGGGTGGTGCCATAGAACACATCTGTGTAGTTTAAGACAGGGAGCACCCAATTTGGTAACAAGCTCCCTGCAGAGATGTGGAAATAAGCAGTGTTGGTAGCAATGCAGGGCACTGAGCTTGGGATGGAGTTTTGCATACATGTAGATGGCATTGATGAAGGCTGAGATGTCATGCTTACCTTCTAGCCACACTCCAAGGCATTTGAAGTACTGAACTGCTTCAAAAGGTGTGCTATGCAGAGTGGTTAAAATGGGGGGTAGGGGGGCAGAGTGTTTGGAAAATTTCTGAATGGTTCCAAAGGTCATGGACACCGTTTTCTTAGTGTTCACTCTAAGTTGAATGGATTGGAAATAATGCAGAACATGGTTCAAGTCCTGCTAGAATAGGTCTTCCACAGCTGCAGTAGAGGGACCAGAGGTGAAGATGACTCTGTCTTCTGCATACATGTGGATATGCGAGTTGGCATAGGGAAAGAGGAGGTTAGTCAGGAAAATGGAGAAAAGGATGGAACCAAGGATGGATCCCTATGAGACCCCAGCCTTGATAGGAAGGGAAGGTGAGAGGGCACCTCCAACCTGTACCGATTGCTGTCTGCTCATTAGGTAGGAATGGAACCAGCAACAGCGGGAGCTGAGAGGCCGTCAGAACTCAGCTTGTCCAAGAGGAGTGGATGGGATACTGAGTCAAAGGTTTTGGCCAGATCGATAAATATAGCAGCCATAATGTTCCCCTGATCCATCCTGGAGAAGATAGTGGCATCACCACCTCCTTTCTTCTGCTGGTGATACTTCTCCCTATGCACACCAATACCACACTGACTCTCCCCACAGCTTTGGCACATTGTTTGACCACCTTTAGGTCATCTGATATGATTACCCCCCAATCCCTTTCCTATTTGGTGGCCATTAGTAGCTCCCTGCCATCACATAATTTTCATTGATTTATCTAAGGCATTTGACCTGGTGGACCACTCCCTCTTACTACAGAAAACAGAAGTTATTGGTATCACAGAAGGACCCTAGAGATGGTTGAGGTCTTACCTCCTGGGGGCATACTCAAAAAGTATCAGTCTTGGAATGCACATCATCCAGGAGAGATATAAAGAAAGGAGTACCACAAGGGGCAATTTTGGGACCCCTGTTGTTCCTATTGTTTAATAACAGCTTACCACAAGTGGTACGACACTCCCAGGTGAAACTGTATGTGGATGCTACTACCATAATAGCAACAGGATGAAATGTCAATGAGCTAGAAGAAAGGATGCAGGCTGACTTTGATAGTCTGAGGGAGTGGATCACCAGGTCAGGGCTTATTATGAATACCAAGAAAACCAAGCTGTTATATCTTATTTCTAAACAAAAAAAGAATGCACAAATCAAAACAAAAGTGGATAATGATGGATGCCTGGAACAGGTAAATCATTATACCTATTTGGGTGTTACTTTTGATATGAATATGTCATTTGTGAAACATATAAATACATTAATAGATAGAGTAAACAAAACTGGAGGGACCTTACGATGAACAACTAAGTGCTTAACTATAAAATAGTAGAAAGAAGCTAGCAGAACAACTAATCATGCTAATTTTGACACACCGTATGGTGAGCTCCTGTATCAAACTGCAAATAAATCATCACTAAATAAATTGGACAAAGTATATTATAGAATAGCAAGATACGTTTTGCAGTGTGACATGAGAACCCACCATTGTGTTTTATTATTTACTTTGCAGTGGCAGTCACTAGATATCAAACATGTAATCACATGGCAAAAAATTATGTATAGATACCATGTTACTCACCCCGGACATTGTATTACTGTAAATTATTCGCCAGCCATAATAAGACAACTTTGAACACAGAAAGGTCAATCCATGTAAATAAAATCTGTATCCCATTGGTTAAAGACAAGCATGGAGAAAGGACATTATGTTATCAGGCTGCTAAGTATTGGAGCACTTTGCCTTATTCAGCTCTTAAATCTCCATCATTTGCATTGTTTTCCCAGGAAATAGAAAGATTACATTTATTTAGCTGCTCATGTTATTAACAATATTTAAAATATTGCACTGATAGGATTAAATAACTCATTGTCCTTTGGGTCTTAACTAGATTTTAGACTTGTAGCATTTATGTCTTGTATTTAATATTTTGTGTGATAATTTGTGCAATGTCAATAACATGTCCTAGAAATAGATATCTATGTTATTTAGTGTTTTGTATTGTTAAGCATGTCCTCCCCTTGTAGAAATATATGTATAGGTAACATTGTAACAAGTAACAGGACTGTCTTGTAAACTGGGTTGTAAGACCTAAATGACATGCCTTCCTGTATAAAAATAAAATTTTTACTACTACTACTGCATGTAAGCTTCCCCTGGGTTCCTGTGCCCCAAATGCATGATTTTGAACTTATTTGCATTGAGTCTTAGCTGTCACACTCTTGACCATTCCTCTAGTTTACCTAGGTCCCTCCTCATTTTTTCCACCTCTCCCGGAGTGTCTACCCTGTTGCAGATCTTAGTGTCATCTGAAAAGAGGCATACCTTTCCTTCCAGCCCCTTCTCAATGTCACTTATGAAGGCATTAAATAGGACTGGCCCCAGAACTGATCCCTGTGGCACCCTGCTGGTCACCCTCCTTTCCAAGATATGACACTTCTGCCATTCTTATATGGCATTTCTTTACCTTAACACCAGCCCAGCGGTCTGCAGTCAGTGGAACAACTCATTCACATGCATGACATGATCATTCAAGTCTGCCTATAGATGGTGATGTCATCCATATATGCCAGAGGAAAATTCTCCTGTCCCATTCAGAGCACAGTTCAAGAGCCATTGAAAGGTGGCTGCTACATTCTTCATCTGGAATGGCATTACTCAACTCAAATAATCCAAACAGGGTGATGAAGGCTAACCTCTATCAGGCTTCGGGGGTCAGAGGTGCCTGACGATAACCCTTTGTCAGGCCTATGGTGGGCAGGTAACATGCTTTCCCTAACCGTTCTAGAACCTCATCCATCCTGGACATTGGATATGCATCTGACTCTGTGAAGTCTATGAGCATGTGGTAGTTGATGCAGAACATTATGGTCCCATCCTTTTTGGAGATCAGTACCACTGGGGAGGCCCAGGGACTACTGGACCTCTGTATCACCCAGAGAGCCAGCATATCCTTGATTTCCCCCCCACTATGGCATGTCTTACTCCTACTGGGACTCTGTAGCATGGTTGTCACAGTTGGGCCAGGGACCCTGTATCCACATGGTGCTCCACCAGTGTGGTATATCCTGGTTTCCCCGTGAATATTTCACCAAATGTATGCATCACTCTATGCATTTCAGCAGCTTGGGCCTGTGTGTCAGTCACTTCGAGAGGGTGACAGCATCCACTGAGGATTTTCTCTTAACCTCTCCCAGGAGATCCCCAGCTGGTCTGCTTCAGCCTCCTTCTCTGAATAGCTGGATATAGCCAGGACCCTCTTGTCTCAGATATGATAGAGCTTCATCATATTTATGTGGTAGACTCACTGTTTGCAACTCTAGTCTGGTACCACCATATAATTAACATCATTCACCCTCCTGACTACAGAGTAAGGCAACTCTAAAGCTGCCTGTAGTTTATTCTGTTGGACATGGATGGGTACCATCACCTGCTGCCTGACTTTGTACTCCCAGGCTTTAGCCCCACTGTTATGCCACATCTGCCTCTGTTGTGCAGTGGCTAGGTCCTCCTGGGCAAACCCCATGAGCTCCGTGAGCCGTGACCTGAAATTCAGGATATGCTCCAAAACAAATTTCACTTGTGAAGCAAGCTCAAACTCTGATTCATCCCTTATCAGATCAAGGGGACCCTTAATCCTATAGCCAAACAGGAGCTTGATGGGTGAGAACCCTGTGGACTCCTGGAGGACTTCCCTTTATATAAATAAAGAGATGAGGTAAGTACTGCACTTGTGTCACTGTCTTGCATGCTGGTCAGTGAATGTCATTCACATGATCTTAAGAAACCCATTCAATCACTCAACCAGAGCATTAGTCTGTGGTTGATATGGTGAAGCCCTGAGCTGCCTTACCCCACAGGTCTTCTAAAGACTAACCATTAGATCACACATGAAGTCGGTGCCCTGATCTGACAGAATCTCCTGAGGAAAACTCACACAGCTCAATATCCCCAGCAGTTTGTCAACCACTTTCTCAGTCACAATAGAGGACATGAGCACCTCCTCTGGGTACCTTGTGATGTAATCTACAACCACCAAGATGTAGCAGTTGCTGGTGAGACTTGCAGTGCTGAGTGTCCCCATAATGTCCATGGTGACTCGTCAAAAAGAGTCTTCAATTATAGGCAGGGGAATCAAAGTTGCATTAGCCTTGTCCCCCGCCCTCTGGCTCTTTGGGCAAGTCCTGTAGTAGTTTGCCACATCTTTAAATATGTGGGCCAGTAAAAATGGTTAGTCAGCCATCTTTTTGTATGGTTAACCTCTAAGTGTCCAGAAAAAGGTATGTCATGGGATAAGGCCAGAAGCTACTTCCTACTGTATATTTCCTGGGAATCACTGTTTGCTGGAATACCACTTCCTCTGGTCCTCCCTTGGGAACCCATGCATTGCATGGGAGCCCATTCTCTCAGTACTTTTCTCTGAACCCTGAGAGTCACCTTCCATCCTAGTGGCTAATCCCCTTAACTTTTGCAGGGGTGGGTCAACTTTCTGCGCTCTCTCCAGCTCTGCATGCCTAACCATCCCCAAAACACACTCTGCAGTGGGAGATCTACCCACTGCTGGGCTCTCCTCAGTCTGTAGCTATGACTCAGAACTGGTGCTCCCAGCTTGTTGTTCAGCTACAACATCTCCTGCTACTAAGGTAGGAATTGGTTCCTTATGCATTGCCCCCTCTGTGTCATAAGGAGCCAGTTCCCTCACTATGCTATGGCCAGTGACACACACAATATTGGCCCAACTATCAAAGTGATTGCCCACGATTACATCCATGGTCAGGTCTAGTACAACACTCCCCTACTATATGCCCTGGCCACATTACCAACTTAGAAAGATCCAGGCCATTACTCCTTTAATTCTTGAAAACTGGCCAGGCAGGATCTGTTCCTCCTGAATCAAATCCTGCTTCACCATTGAAATAGAGGCCCCAGTGCCCCTCAATCTCTGGGTCACCATCCCATTTGCAAACAAAGGTTGCACATGTGCAGTGGAGTTTGGGGGCACTGTACTGTATGTGCAAGACACTAACTGCTGGGAGTGCCCTGAGTTACCCCCTTCAGCTGCACTCACAACTTTGGACATATTTTTCAGGCAATCATACAACAAATGCTCCAGTTTCTGGCAGATGTTGCGTCTGTGTTCACCTTTCTCCTTGCTTTTGAAACCAGGTGGCTTCCCATTTTGTTCAGGCACAGGCTAACTTCCTTCAGGCTGTCCCTCCTGGGTCCCCTCAAAATGATCTGCTGTCCCTCCCCCATTACCTCTGTGATGACAGAATGGTCAGCTGGATATGAACTGATTAGCCCTCTTGGCTGCCTCCCTTGTGGAGCTCTATCCAACAACTATATTCTCAGTTCATCAGGTACAGTTTTTAGGAACTGTTCCAGAAGAAATAAATCTTTTATTTTTTCTACAGAGCAAGTGTTTTCACCCTCTACCTAGCGTTCTTACAAATTACTTAGCAGCACACACATTGCAGCATAGATATCTCCCGATACCTTTCTTAACTCTAAATGTTTACCTATAGATCTGGGGGGTTAACTCAAAGCACTTTAATAAGGCATTTTTCACTTTATCACAGTTCATGCAGTCCTTATGGTCCATTCTGGCAAAAGCTTCCAATGACTTGCCTGTAAACAGTGGCAGTATGTAAGTCCCCCAAGATGCCCTGCCCAATTCAAACTGCCCACAGATTCTCTTGAAAGATCTTAAAAACAAATCAAGATCATCCCTGTCCTGATATATGAGATACATTTTAGAATTAATCTTATCTTCCTGGGTTAAACCACTCTGCTATTACTCATAGCTTGTAGTGTTGTCCTCTGGCACAGACTCCCCATCTCTCTCACATGCTCATGCTCCTTCATATGCATCTTGTGCTGTGCTCTTTCTTTCCCTCCTCAGTCTTTCACGTCTCCTTATGTCACTCTTCTGTTTCCAGTTTCAGCTTCTGAAGTTCTGCCTCGACCTTTCCATGAACCAAGGCAAGCTCCAGCTTCAACCTCTGTACCTGCAAAACTGTCTCAGTTCCTGGCTCTGACTTACTTTCATGCTCTGTAACCTCTGTTTCATGACTTTGACTAGCAGTGACCACTTTTACAGCACATCTCTGGTTACTTTCTTTCAGGATGTTTATGTGTTCTGCCATTGATTGGCTTTCTTCACAACCCACCCTTTTCCTTTTGCACAATTCTTGCAAGTTATACAAAGCGCACTTTTCATACAGTCCAGACAAAATGTATTCTGTCTAGCAACCCTTGCTAAAACAAAAATAACAGTAGTAGTGTACTCTGTGTTCCCATATGTAATATTCTGTTCTCTGAGTGGATAGTTAACTAGGTTATTGACAATCCATTTCAAATCCCAACACTACCACCAGTTTTCACAACCTGTCCACACTCAGGTTGTAGACTGCAACTGGTTGCCAATTTTCAGAGCCCTTTACACCTGTAAGGGAACTTCAGTAGCTGCCATCACTCAGAAATTATTCTCCTACCTGGGGACTTTCTCATTCTTAATCCCACCAGACCACTACTTACACGGTGCAATGCTCCCTTAACTATGGGCTTGGACTTCCTTGGCCACCAACTTCTGAGACAACACATCACTTCTTAGACTATGGTAACTGTAGTGATCTACTCCCTCTTCAGAGACAGAGCATAGATTTGTCAATAGCAACAGTTATTATTCTCCCAAAAGATTCCATCACAAGAGGCATGAAGTATACAAATATAGTATTTACTACTTCACTATAGTTATAAACCCTATATGACATCACAATACACAAAGACTATATGGATTACAGGGTTACAATGGAAATTAAAAAGAAAATGGTTTAAACACAGCAGAAGAGACAAATAGAAACATTCTTTCTGTAGCTTCTTAAAACTAACAGAGTAGAAAGATTTCTTACCACACAGAAATTTAGTGAATCAAGGCAGACTCGAGCTTAGATGGTAACTGCTTGGGGTCACAAACCTAACTAGGTTGCTAGGGTCTGGCTAGTCCTCAAAAACCTTCAGCTGTCAGCCTTCATGATGCATCATCAAATATGTCACACTATATGACATCTTAGATCTGACACATCCTTTGTCTCCTGGAAAACTTCCCATCTGGAAAACTGGGCCAACTGGTAAAGCCCATAGGGTTCTGTTTCCCTTGCTCTAGCTTTGTATACACTCAACACAGAGCCTATGATTATGAAAACAAATCACCACTTTGAAGTGTATGTACCCTTTACCTGACAGGAACTCTACTGTTTACCCAAATGACCCTTAGCTGACTGCTTCAGGCCTGGGCTTCAGCGGCATGCAACCTTGGATTCATCATATAGTTTGATCTCAGCTGAAATATTATAGCTGTCTAGCTGATAATAAAAATTTAATACCAAAACAAAAACAAAGAAAACCACAAAAGTTGTTACAAAGGTATTTAAAAATGTTATTTTTTTAATAAAACCCTGACTGGGTGTTTCTGCGGGAGGTGCTACACTTTGTGGGGTAACCAGTGTTTCCCTTAAGTCTAGTCTTGTTGACCATACTCTGGACTCTTCGCTGCCTGTAGACAACCCATCTCTTTGCAGTGGTCATAGACATTTTATTTAAGATCAGTTGAGTTGAGTACCTTTTCTGCCAGGAGACCATTTCATGCCCTATTTTCCCCTTATTGCTCACAGGGATGCAGCCCTCTTTTATTTTGACTGGAAGTTGTGGTTTCAGTTTAGTGCTATGCAAATGTTCTTTTCTCCACATACAACATGTATAACTTCATTCATCCACAATTTGAAAGTTTCTTAAACAAACTATCATTTTGCATTAGATGAGCATTATATTTCAAACACCATGAGATGAGTCAAAATGTTTTGTGCTTACCTTTTTGTTATATACAGTGTCAAAGTTCATGCCTACTAGAGTGGTTGTATGTTTGTTCACATGTGTAATGCATTTTATAAAGATTGTCTGCCTTTGACAACGTTGAGAGTCTGAGAGGCTTGAGCTTGGAGCTGCCTTGCTGTGGCTTCATTGCATTTGGCGTGCAGATCATCTTTCTTTGTTTATAAAAGAGGCATCATGACTTGTTCTAAGAAGAAGTGAGATCCAGATACGGTATTTCTTATAAAGAAGTTGATGTCCCGATTCAGCAAATGATAAAATGTGATTCAAGATAATTTGGTGTGACTGCTTTGCCTCTTGGCTCAGAGGAAATAGATGTGAGAAAATGGCCTAGACACATGAAAAGAAGACAGATAACCATATGATACCCCCTCAAGATGATAGGATTTGGAGGAACAAGGATTTGCCTCTGGTACTTGGAGCTGGTGACTTTAAAATACTTCCCTGAAGTACAGGAGGAAGGTGATGGTGACCAACAGCTAGAGGTGGGAGACACATGAAGGGGGCTCTGGGAAAGGTGCTACCAACCCACCACCACCATCTAGTAGGTGTTAGTTAAATTTAGGTTAAGAAGTTTTAATATTAGCTACTGTGTAATATTGTAACGGCAACCTGAGCCTCCGTGGAAGGCCTTCACATATAAATAAAGACTACTACTACTATGAAGAAAAACAATCCCCTCAGTGCCTAGAAGTAAAATGTTGTGTTTTGATATATTAGACTGACAATTAAGGGCATTTTTTGTCCCCACAGATCAACTGATTGTTTTTTGTACTGGGGCTACAACCTCTGTTCTACTTCCTGCTGACTACTGCTTTGGGGTTACTTTAAATCTCGTAGTTTTACACTGTGTTACTCACCTGTATTAAGCTCTGTACTTATCTAGCAGTAGACTGACTGGGGTGTTCTTGGGGCTACTTTACTCTCTGAAACTGTCGATTTACATAGCTATACAGTCCTGACTTGCAATTGTTTAGCAGTTTGAGTTTAGCAGCTTACCTGAATGTCCTGGATGTCGCCATTTTGGAACTCTCGTGCATGCGCAGTAGGAGCTGGAGTCGGGACATAGCCCGGCAGTTCGCGCATGCGCAGTAGGGACTTGAATACCTGTACAGTCTCCCTCTGCATACTAATCTCTGCCCTTTGTCTGCTCCCTTACTTAGGCCTTCCAACCCCCCCAGCACACTGCCACTTGCAGCAGCCACAGCAACAGCAGAGCTCCCTCCTGGAGCAGAAACAAACTCGGGAAGGCTAAGAGGTAAAGGAGACCTCTCTCATTCTACCAGATACCTGTGTAGGGTGTTAGCCTGACAATGTTGCTCGTTGTCTGCCCCACCCACCCCAGCCACTCCCCCACCCAGGGGCGTCCCTTCCTTTATTGACCCCTTGATGACATCACTTCCTGGCTGCCAAATTACTAAGTCCCCACTTTCCCATTTGCAGGTTATACCTGCCAGCCACTAGAGGGACCCACAGACCCTACCTCAGGTACAGTCATACAAACCTCTACCCTGAGACATCCTGGGTCCTTCTGTCAGCCTGTACCACTTCGCTCCTCCACTACTTCTGCTTACCTCAAATCTCTGGCCACATTGACCCTCCTCTACCTACTTCTAATCCCTATCTACATCTCCCCTAGCCCCCACCCCATAGTTCATCATACATCCTGACCCCCAGCCTAACCTCCTAGCCTGCACCCTGTGACCACTAGGAGTCGCTATTTCTCACACTGTTTCTGGCCCCAACGCAGTGTGTCTCAAGCCCCAGAATGCAGAGCTCAGCTCCCACCCTGGTGCCTTCTCCAGCTGCCCTGGCTGAGACTTGAACCTGGTACCCTCTGTGCCAGAGTCTGGGACACTACCACTAAGCCAAAGTGGTATCTACACTTGCTGAACAGCACCCAAAATACTTCTACCTTTCTGCCCTGCTGCTATGGCAAGCACCATGTCAGCCCACCCTCTCCTACTATGCCTCCCCCTTTTACTTACCCTGGTACCTATAACCCAGCTACCAGGCAGCCAATCCAGTATGCTGGCCCTAGCATCAATTCCCCTGGATATAATAAGATCCCACCGTACAATGACCATGTGCCCCTACCCACAGCACCCATCCCCAGGTTACCTCCCCTCCAGTTACCCTGGTGCCCACTGGTGACTAATCACCCCTGCCCTCCCGACCATGCTGACCCTACCCATCCCCTCCTCCCAGATGGCCCCCCACTCCCGAATACCCACCGAAAGATCGCTAAACTCCACTCCCCTAGCTAGAGCCATGATTCTCCTACTACTCCTCACAGGCAATATACATCCCAACCCAGGCCCCACCCAGACCAGCCCCACAACTAGGACCACCGGTTTTCATATAGCCTCCATGAATATATGCAGCATACTCAAAAAATTTGATTCCCTCCAATGCTGGGTCATGCTGCATAAACCAGATGTCATAGCTCTAGTAGAAACCTGGCTGTCAAAATTCACTCCCGACCACTTTGTCTCACTACCTGGATACACCCTATACCTAGAGGATCGTGTTGACAAACATGGAGGAGGCTGTACTATCTGTACCAGGGGACTCACTTACTGGGCTAGCACTCCCTGCCCCAGTTCTTGTAAACATGGCTCAGGCCCTCAGCCTTAAACTTACACCTGACCCCACCAGGGGCCCCCTATATCTCACTATGGCATACATTCCACCAAAGCACCAAACTCCGGTGATGTTATCCTTAACCGATTATCTCGCTACCCTCCAACACAAGGTTGATCACATCCTTGTGGGGGACCTAAACATGAACTGGCTCAGTGCCTCCTCTTCCACCACCTGAGATACCTTCGCGGCTATGGATCTGACGCAACTCATTTCCCAACCCGCAAGAGTAAACTCCAAGAGAGGTACCAGTACCCTTCTAGATGTAATCATCACAAACCGCCCCCAAAAAATCCAAGATATCCAGGTCCTCCCAGACTCACTCAGTGATCACTCCCTGATCCTATTCCACTGGTCGACCCCCACCCCCCCTACTTAAAGCCCAACCCACACTCCACAGGTGCCTCAGACCTGGTGGGCTAAAAAGTCTCAAACGACTTCTTGCCCAAATAAACTGGTCACCCATACAGCATGCTCCTGACATAGACACAGCTCTCACCTTCTTTTCTCAGACTTTCAACAAAGCCTGTGACCTCTACGCACCCTTTACCAGAACACGTACCAAAAAGCTCAGTGCGCCCTGGGTTACCCCTGCCCTACGTCAACTGCTCAAGCACAGGGATAACTTATGGCACCTTGCCACTGAAACAGGCTGGGTAGCTGACAGACAGGCTTATAATGCAGCAAGGAACAAGTGCACCTAGGCTATCCATAAAGCAAAGGACGACCATTACCAGGCCATGCTCACCTCTTCCTGGGGGTGTGCGCAAACCTTCTGGGACAATGTTAAACAATTGAATGGGAATGCCTGCACCCCCCCCAGCCCAGATCACCATGGACGGGACTACCTCGACTGACCCGACCTGCATAGCCAAATTCCTAAACACTACCTTCACGGACCTTAGCTCGGTCCTCCCCAGTAATTTCTTCAACCCTCTCCCCTCCCGGCTGGCCCCTGTCATCCAACGCCCTTGTTTCCATCTACACAGGGTAACTGACCAGGAAGCCAGACCACACCTGTTCAAAGCTTTAAAGAGCAATAGTCCCGGCAGCGGCTCCCTGGACACCAGCATTCTCTGTCAGGTGCTGGACCAGGTACTTGCTCCGCTCACCACCCTACTCAACAAATCCCTCTGCCTGGGGCAATTCCCAACTGCATGGAAAATGGCCATAGTTATGCCCATCCACAAAGGCGGTGACAGGTCTAATGCAGGGAATTACAGACCTATCTCCATCCTCCCACCCCTCTCCAAAGCCCTTGAAAAGCTGGTGGCCTCTCAAATCACTGAGTACCTAACCAAGTACAACATCCTCTGTCCAGAACAGCACGGCTTCCAGGCAGGGCACCATACCGGAATGGCTTTAATTGAGTTTTCAAATTTCATACACTCCTCCCTGGATGCCGGCGCCCTAGCTGGTGCAGTGTTTGTAGAGCTCTCAAAGGCTTTCGACACTGTCTCCCACCCCCACCTACTGGAAGCCCTCTCCCATACTGGCCTATCTACTGGGCCAATCTCTTGGTGCACAAGCTACCTATCTGACCGCATCCAATGTGTCAAAATCAATGGGACACTTTCTACAACCTGTCCCATCCACTCAGGTGTCCCCCAGGGCTCCATCCTGGGACCGCTACTCTTCTCAATCTACCTAAACACCCTACCCAGTGCTTGCACTGGTAGAATTCTGTTATATGCAGATGATGCCATCCTCTTTGCCACCCACTGCAACCCCAACGCCCTCCAGGACTCCCTACAACTTGCCTTCAATGATGCAGAAACCTGGTTCAAAGAGCACTGACTTGTCATCAGTCTCAAAAAAATCAAATCAATGCTCTTTGCCCACCCTCAAAACAAAGCCAGTAACTTCCCACTACACATCCTCCCCAGCCCCAAGCAACCCCTTGAACTTGTCCGCTCGTACAAGTACCTTGGGATCAGCTTCAACACTGCCCTCTCCTTCCACACCCATATTGAGGCACTTGCCTCTGCTACTAATGTGCGGCTAGGTATCCTCTACTGCCATAAAAACTGTCTCCCCCCCATTGCCCTCCGACTAGCAGTTACATCCTCGATACTGTCCCCGGTGGACTACAGCCTACCTGTTTACGGTGCAGCTGACTCGACCGCCCTCAACAAAATCCACGTTGTCCTGAATAAGGTGTGTAGGCTTATTACAGGGGCCCCCAGGCTCACTCACACATGTCAGCTATATGATTTGGCAAGGCTACTAATTCTGGATGAGCGACTTCAATACCAAACCAGTCTCATTACGAAAAAAAACCTTCTTGGGATACCCCCCCCCCGGGCTGACAGCCTCCATCCGCCAAGCCAAACCCTTGATTAATACCCAAACCTCCTGCAAAATCACCCTTCTGATCCCTAGAACCAGGACAAGCCATGGACAGAGATCTTTCTGTTATAGAGCCCCAGCCTGGTTTAACGCGCTCCCACCAGCCATCTCTGACACCACTACTATCTCCACCTTCAAAACTGCACTGCAGAACCGGCTATTTAATGCACATGATTGCACCTGTCACTAGTCGTGACTTAGTCTACCACATACAGACAATGCTCGCATGAGTGGCACCACTGTAACTAGAATGGATCCTTCGCTCTACAGATATTTGTAAATATATATGGCTGTCAATTTAATTGGTTGTCATTTTATTACAACTTGAAACTCCGTGATGTAACAATGAGCCTGTAATATAATGTATTTGTCCTCAATGTGATGCGGTATCTTTGGAAATGAGCCTCTGGCTCAAAGGTTGTCAAATAAAAAAATAAAAATAAATATATATATATATATATATGTATTTTTTTTTTTACTAATTAGAGTAGACAGCAAGTGTTCCACAACCAACTGCTGTGCTAATATTGCCTGTGTTTTTCACTTGCATTGATTGAGGAGGAGCAAACAAAGACACTGTATCTCAGGACTGTGGAGTCCTCAGCAACATCCTCCCCCTGGCTTATTACAAAAGTAGCAGTAACATCTGCTGTTTTAGGTCCATATGTGGCCTACCTCACTGTATAACTACCTCTTGGTTATCTGCAACATTAATACTGGCAGTCAAAGCACTGTAGTCACCCTTTACCAGTACCAGCCAATATAGTTGATATATTCCTCTTGCTAGACAATAAGTTACATTTTTTTTGGGGGGTGGCACAGACAAAACCTTTTTCTCCTGTGTTGTGCACTGATTGCCTGTTGTACAACCTGCCTGCCTCACTTTGACAGAATTGCCATCTACTAGGGATGTGCATGCCCTGAATATTAATTTCCAAATACCATGATTTAGTGTATTCAGTCCTCAGAGCTGAGTACCAAGTAATTTCTCTTATTTAGTGGTATTAAGGGAGAAATGTGTTGAGACTAAACAAACAAATGAAAACATCCTTTGTTTCTCCCAGGTAGCCAGGGCTAGTCCATGGAAAATCCCTTGCCCCACCTCAGTGGTTTCCTGCTCTCCATCTTCTTCCCTGTCCTCCTATTGCTAGATAAAAAAACACAAAAAAACTGATGGCTCCTATTACTGTTTCAGTAGCCAACAACATCTAAAGGGTCATTTTTGTAATACTGGCTCTCTGGCCCATGACTGGCAGAAGGCAATGGTAGTTCCAGTTAAGGCTAACCCAGTTGTTCCCCTCCCCAGGTCACAGTGTTTTGTCTCTGTGTTGATACCATCATTCATCTGACTGTATGAAAATTTAGTGCATGGCCAGGAAAGGGTGGTGGAGATTTTTTCATAATTAATAATGTTAGGTAGACTGAGCAATCTGCACCTTCTTCTGACTGATTAATCCCCCAAGAATAAAATACATTCAATTGAGAGTTGCCCAGTACTCCATCAACACTTCTGAATATCTCAGACTTTCAATTTTTGGCCAGAGTGGATAACATGGAAATCATGGTATCCACAGTAGGGTGAAATTGATTATTATTCCTGTAGTACAGCATTATGGTATCTGGGGGCTTTGGCTTATAAATGGGTCAAAGTGTGAGGTATAAATGTCTCTTCTTAAAGGGACTTGGGACAAATTCACAGCGAGCACATTGTCAGCACTGAAGTCAACACTGGGGTCTGCAGAAGCAGAGTCAAAACAAATATTTTTAGAGTTTTCTGCAACTGAGACTAATCTCATGAAAACAACATTCTGGAGATAGAAATTATAAAAAATTGGCACAGTAAGGCAACTTTTATTTATGCAGTATCCAATCCAAAAGCCTTTGGGTGCTTTACAACCAATACTATGTAAATAGGGCTCTACCATACCGGCACAATAAAAATGATCACAACCAGCATTACAGCGACAGGCTCCATGTTGACTGCAAGTTGCAGTCGGCATGGAGCTGCACAGTTTGGCTCTATTTTTTACATCTGGGGCTCCCCCCCCAACCCCTGAACTAAAGGATTCTAACTCCAGGTCAGAGTTAGTTCGGGGAGGGGGTGCAGGTCGGGGGAAGTAGTTGTCCCCTTCCAGCGGCACTACTATGGCGGCATGGCACTGTTGTTGAGATTGACGCATGTCACCATAGAAATGTCACTGTTAGGGTGGCATAGCTGTAAATAACATCACTCAGAATAGTATAGTGGCATACAATGAAACAATATTAGCTGTAATATTCGAAATAATAGCTAGAATTTGTACAAGTACAGTATGTAGGAGTGATCACTAACTCCTGCCTTTACTTTTTGGGCAGATTTACAGATTGGGATTTATACATCAGTAGTTTAGGTAAAGACAGTACTGCAGTTTCTGTGACAGTGGCTTATGTTGCATTGTATCACATACAAGACTTGCTCTGCTTTCATATTAGTAGCAGACTGAAGACTTTCACTGGAGGGGTTAATGAAAAAAACATTGCTGTGTAAATCTTGAATAATGTTATCTACAGAGAACATTGATTACCATAGATGAATGTTGACGCAAACTGTATATAACCAGGGCCTTCCAGGGATTGCCCCAAATAGCCAGGGTGCTGGCAAGAGTTGCTGAAGTGAACTTACAGTAAAGGTCAAAAATAGAGAAGGGTTAGAGAGCCAAAGGGATCCTCCACATCTCTGTAGAATTGCAATTCACTGTAGTGGTAGCATCTGGAATCCTCAGTTGGGGAAGTTTCTGCAACCCAATCCCTTCAAAACCTTACTTCTCCACCTACACCACCACTGGACATGTAGGCCAATTGTCACTTCACAAATGTTGTTTCTTTAGTTACCAGGAAAACAGTTAGTAGAGCAGAAAAAAACTCTGAGAACAGTGGTCTATAGGTTTAACATCCAAGAAGTTGTTTCTTCAAACAGCTGGAGTATTGAATCAGGCACATGTTATACATCCCCTGTGGATTTGCCATAACACTTACAAATTCTTACTTTTAAAGTCAATTGAAAGTAGATGGAAATGCTTCTTCCCTGAAAACCTACAGGACAGTATCTTTTGATGACAAATGTTTAACAATTTAGCAAACTCCTTCTCCCAATGAATTAGTGTCCTGGTGGAAACTGCCAGCTCCTGACTGACAGTGTTAAGGGAACCCTTGATGCTCTGGGCTAGAACAATAGCAGTACAGGAAATGAAGCTTCCCCTTCTGAACCTTCTCCCCCAGGTCAGCTGACCTACAGAAAAGCATCCCTTCCTCCTGGACCAGAGGCCTTGCATATCCCTGTTGCCCAAAAGTGCTACCCCAGCAAAGGACCTGGTGCTCCACCTCCATCTCCTGCCCTGAGGCTCATGGTAACTCTTGGGGATGGGAGAGCATACTCATAACATGATGTTTCCTTGTGTTCTTCCTGCTGATGGAGGGAGCCTATAGCCACTCCTGGACCTGGAGGACAGAGCATACCCCAGGAACAATGCCCCACCTGCCAAATTTCCAGGATCTCCCTCGCTCTAAAAAATAGGACCAGAACTTCAAGAAAGTGGCAGAGTCTATTTATGTATGCTCCTAGTCTTAACAAATAGTCCATCTCTGTGTAGCAGAATCTTAGACCTGACCATAATCCCCAATTTGGTGGGGGGGGTTACCCATATATCAGGCTCATGTGATGGTGTCCCATATTTTAAAAATGTATTATCTTTATCAATGCAAGGTTTAAAATCTCAAATTTAGGGGACTTCCCTATTTTGTATAAGTGGGGGTTGGGGGATTCCAAGTTTCTTAGCTTTAAGGCAGCAGTTCCTTTTGATAGATACTATTTTGTTTTATTTTATTTTAGATTGTCTTTTTTCCAGTGTTTTAAGAAGCCCTTTTCTCCCCCAGTTTTGGTCAGCTTTAGCAATTTTTTCAAGGCTGGTTACTAGATAGTTCTTGAAGGATATATTCTGACCCCGAGAGAGTTGTTGTCTAATGAGCCTCAGCTAGGAGATGGGGTCAGATTTTCAAATTACATGGGAACTAAGTCCCATGCTGCAGCCCTAGCTGCAGGACAAAATCTCTTCATTTGCAGGGTTTTGTAGTTTCAGCAGGCACAGCTGCAGGGGATGCTACGCATGGTCCCACCAGGCATAACGTTCCTGCAGCTGCACCAAAACTGATGACCACAGACTGTCATAAATTGTGGAGCAGTCACAAACCAGCTCTACTTTTGAATCGCTGTGGGAAGAACTGTGGCCTGTAGTGGAGACTAACTCGCCAGTTTTTTTCTCACAGCTGTGGGACTTCTGAGGTTTTGAAAATCTAGCCCAGGATGTCAGGAGTTTGCTGAGTTTCTTATGAGTAGGCTCATACATGAATGTTCATAGCCCTGACACCCCCCTTTACACTATAAGAGGGGAAGGCTAGCTGACTGCCAAACAGTTTTCATCCAGAGGATCCAGGAGTTCCCAGGAGGTTAAGAATGCCATCTTTGGAATAAAAGAAGAGCTTAGAAGTGGAAACCCCTGTCTCTCCCTGCCTCTCTGGGTGATGGGGAGGGGCACCTCCAGACCAGCCATAGGAAGATCATAGAGAACTGTCCTGCCACTAGGGGTGAAACCATCTGAATCCCAATTGGTACTAGAGAGTAGTAGTTGGCTCCATCTCAAAGGAGGTCACCATGATCCTTGCGGATCCACTCCTACCAGAACACAACAGAGGGAACAAGTTGTAACTACACTTTGCATAATAGAGCTCTACAGGAAAAAGGGTACCCATGTTTGATCCATTCCCCTAGGTAGTGGTAACAATAATGGTAAGTAGTAAATAGGTCATCAGGATAAAGGGCCTGGCAAGAGTTGGGGTTGCTTAAGTTCCCAGGTGAAGGACCAGGCATAAGAGCCTACCTTGTTTTCAGCCACTAGGGCTATCAGTGTGATGTCTGAAGGCAGACACACATGCCCATACCAACTATATCTGTATTTAAGAATAAATCATAATGCTGATTTGCTTGTTCATGTGATGCCATTCACTGACACAGTAGCCAAGTGCAGGCACAGTTTCCCCCAGGGTGGTGCCTGCCTCACCTGGGAAGGTGCTACCATGCATATGTTCTTGTGGATACAAATAACCAAGGGACTCCAAAAGGGTGTTAGGGTTATGTAACAGAAGGAGTAGCATGGTATAGTACAACATGTACTGCAAGTGTATTGAGGAATACAGTACTAGTATTTGACAAGCCAGTGAAAGTGGAGTAATGGACTGAAGTGATCTGATGAAACTTAATGAGGGTAATGCCATTTAATGCTGTGTAACAACCGTACAGCTGTATAAACATGTAGCCTACTTGGTCCCAGCTCCCAGTATGGACAATGTTTTTGTATGTGGTCTCACATTAGTGGTGACCCTGAAAATGTTTTAATGCCTTGGTCCTCATCTGCCCTGACCTGTGGTGGCAAAGGTAAAGGACAGAGGTACAGTGTTTCATGTCATAAGGTTAGATGTGCCACCAAATACCCCTAGACACAGGGAGGTGCTCAGCCCTTACACAACAATGGTACAATAAAGCACATCCAATGTGTAAACAACAAAGAAACTACTGGATGGGCAACCAGACACAACAAGCCTGTGGTGCCACAGAGGGGTTCTGATTACATCAGACCTCAAGAGCAAAGCTTAAGTGGTCAGATGTAATCAAACCCCTGAGGTGACAGCTCAGGCTTATTGTGTATGGGGTTACCATCCTGTACTTTTTATAGTTTGTAGGTTTTGAGAGGCAGGGATAGGAATTATACAGCACCCCATTAACCTCGTTTGAGTGCGAACAAAAGCAGCAGTGGCAAAACTGAAATTAAAAACATCCCTTCCCACACAGCATTGCTGTTCAGTTTAAACTGATTGCTGTGTGCTTGGCAGGTCTGAGGTGAGAAAACAAGTGGCTTGAGAATTTCTAATGTTGGAATGTTGTTGTGCTATAGAAGGGTACAACAGTGTTCCATGACCTTTGAACTGTGGTACAATAACATTCCAGGAAGGATGAAAATCCATGCTGAACAAGAGCCAACTATACACTATACTACAATACAGGACAGGAATGAATTAAGGTATCAGATAGAGTTTTCTCTCAGGGCTTATGTAAGGTTAGTTACCTCAGGGAACAACTGCTGGTTTCTAGAAGACTCACTCAACTAGTGATGGGGAAAGAAAGGATGGGACCACATCAGCACTGGTGTGTTTAGATGAGAATATTGTTTTATTTATAGAGCTCATCCTCATCAGCTGCTCAGTCTGTGAGACTGTCATGCATTTCATGATGGTAAATGGATGGATTGGTTCAGGTTGTGGGAGTGGGTGTCAGATGAGGGCCCAGGGGGAAGGGAGTAAGACAATGGGACCATGTAATGGGGCAGTGGGGATGGGGTATTTTGAATTTTGAGTTGGACTTGGTTTGCTGGGGACTGGAGGAGCAGGATCATGGAAAAAAACCCATAAGGAATGTAATGGATGGATTGTTATTCTGGAAGACAAGTGATGTGAACGTAGTCATCAGCAGCAGCACATGACACCAACACTGAATCTATAGGGGACAGAGAGGGACCCAGACCCGCCCCATGGCACATTTAAGTTAATGGGAAAAGAGGCAAGGGTGGGGGACTTTTTTTCTTCTGTTTTTTCAAGGTCCTTACTGTGCAGTGGGTAGAGGGACTTTTCACAATTTATAAGTTGTTTGAACAAGGAAATAACATCAGGTGCGGATTCAGAATTGAATTTTGATTCTGAATCCATATGTGACAAGAGGTTTCAGATGTTTTATTTTTGGCCTTGAATAGAAACATTCCAAATTCTGAAGAAAGGTTTGGAATCCAAGGAATCCTAATCCATTTGTCAGATTCCAAGCAAGCCTATACAGTACAGTACAGTGTGGGAGCACTACTTAATCACCGGGTGGGTGGGGGGGGCAGCAAGATGGCTGCGGTGCTGCTCCACTCTGCACTCTCCTCTCCTCTTCACCTGATGAGTTAATTTTTACCTGTGCTAGTTTCGTGATTTAAGTAAGTTTTAAGTAGTTGTTTCGACTTGTCACGATTCAGTTAGACACTGTGGCGCTTTGCCATTTTGCACGACTAAGCATCGCTACAGCCCCCAGCATGGATGGAGTTCCAACACTGTTTTTAACTTGTCTGATCTGACTTGCCCCATTTTGGTTAAATTTTGTGGTGTTTTGTTGATCTGTATGACCAGGCATTGCTACAGCCTTCAGCTTGCCATGTGGACGTAGTTCCAATGGTGTTTTGAATATGTCATTGGATGGATGCCAGATTGGTGATAGAAGAAGTGTGTTTAAGTTGGGAGAAGATTCTGGAGCATACATCACCATGTAGTGCTGTTGGGCACATTAAAAGATCTGTACAGGTATGATAACCTTGCCTAGTGGGATCGGGATGAGAATAATTTTCGACACTACTTACTATGCTTAGATAGCATTCTTATTGCTTTCCTCACAGGTGAGAAGGACTGGTACTTAAGGAGAGGGGGAACAGAGAATGGAACCAGAACCAGAAGAAAATATCAGAGTCTGGATGACCCATTTTTTACAGATGTTAGACACTCCTGCGATGTGCTGCAATCTCTTGTTGGCATGGGAGAAACTGGTTTTGGAGTGGAGACATACATTTGTTGGCTCTTTGATGCTTCATTATGTCTTGTATGCCAGCTTGCAAACTGCTTTATTTTCTTTTTGAAATGGCACTGCAGAACCATGTTGTCTGAGGATCAAGTCATATATTGCTGGACTAAACATATGTGGCTAGAAATATTTGTTATTCGGTCCTTATAACAAGCTTTGCTTGAATTGTACTAAACCAAGAGTTAATCTATTTTGTATTTTAACGGGCCTGTGTTTATGGGTTCATTTGCTGAGAAATTCTAAGAGAGCCACTAATTTGCAATACATAGTATATCAATATATGAGAGTTCTTCTGTGAATTCAAGTTTTGAGCAATTCTTTGAGACATGCCTGGGAGACTAGCACTAATGAATTGAATGTTAAGACTCCTGTATTCAGATGAAGATTATCTCCTTCAGCTGATTTGTTTGAAAGAGGGCAGCTAATTCAACTAATCTGCAGACTGATATGATGGTTTGCATGACTAGAACCGCTAGCCACCAGTTTTCAGTAACAAAATGGAACCGCTGGCTTTGAGAACAATTTGGTATATTTTGCTTGTTTCTTATTTTATTTGCTTATGTCTGTTTTAAGATGTTTTCATTGTTATTTTATTTTTTAATTTTAGTCCACAATCTAGAATAACAGTATTAGAAAAAATAGTTATTCAGATATTTATTCAGGAGAGGAATGTTTATGGTTCTCTGACATAATTTATGCATGGTGCCAAAGGAAGGTATTTAAATGGGAAATTTGGGGAAGCTACCTGGGGATGACCGGAGGAGCCTGTTCCGAAATGGTTGTTGGTTTCTATAGTAAGTGGATTTATGTGTACATTAGTAGGTGGGCGTAACCGAAAGCATGTTGTTGAGCCTGTAACTGAAGTCTGGGTCTGGGCAGGAAGTGAAATGATCTGATATGTAAATATAGGTCTAGTTCCTGGGTTCTGTAACTGTGGCCTATGATACAGGCTGGTAAGGCTTTTGATCTATGAGTCATTCATGGGGGATACAGGGCAGCATGCACCGTGGGATATCCCACCGAGACCCAGGGCTGGGCTTAATCCAGTAGTATGCAAGGGTACAATTCAGGCAATGTTGCTATGACCAGCTAATTTATATTCAGGATAAAGTAATATTTTACTCTAATCAGTGGACTTTGATGTGGGCTAAATTTTCATGATTCGAATTTGTCTTCTGCTGGGCTTGGGCAGGTCCCCCGAATGAGAAATGTATCAGTCTCAGCGGTTAACTAGTTACCGGAAGAGCCTGGGTGGCCATCTTCTGAAAAATACTACAGCGTACCTTCTTAAGCCCTTGTTTAAGTGAGGAAAGTAAACTAAATGAAAGAGTTATTTAATTATCACTAATATAAAGAGTTTGAATTAATAGAATTTTAGGTCACTTCCTTTTTATTTATTTCTATTTCCAGATTTATGCTAGATGAAGGATGATGTTTACCTGTTATTTATGGATTCCTGGAACATTAGATGTATCAATAATATAGACTATTGTATTTTATAATGTATTTGAAATTTGTATATGTTGTAATGGTTTAAATAACTGACCAACCATAAATAAATCCATTCATTCATACAGTACAGTGTGCACTAACAGTATTATTTCATGAGTCCTTAAAACTGGCCAAAATAAAGTGGATCACTAGCAAATGAATGGGAGGTTGGAGGTGTTTATTCCAGTGTAACAAAGGGCCGAAAAGGGAAAGAGTGTCAGTTTAAGTGGTGCTGCTGGTGATATTACTACTACTGTAGTAAGAAAAAGATTTTTAGTGCAATACATAGCTCAGCTCCCACAGTGCAGTAGGTACTTCCTCAACTGGCTGACAGGCCTTGATTAAGAAGATTTGGGGCAATAAAAATTACAGGTACCCCCACAATCTACATAAATAGGCCGGAGCTACGGGGTAGCCTAAGCCCCCATGAAAAGTTTGAGTTTTTATGATTTAGAAATAATTCTCTGGCTTCTCTTGGCAAAAAATGAAGTCTTATATAAACATTTTCAATTTCAAACATCACACTAAGTAACATTAATCAAAAATGGCCAGACCACAAGAATGAGAAAAAAACCCAGATTTTTCCATCTATTCATTTCAACAAAGTTCACTTTTTTAAAAAAAACTTGATTGATTTATTGATTGATGTATTTATTTATTTGAAAACTGGTAACCAGGAAAGGCACGCTTCCAGGTTTGACCTGAGGGCATTATTACACACTTCAAAAGAAGTATATTATCAGTGCCTTCCCCTGATTAAAAGAATTACAAAGCCCTTACCAACCCCTGCAAACTATTCAGTGAGGATCTATCCCCAAGTAGACCATTACAACCCAAAATTATCTCCAGCAGATCATGGCCATTATCTCACAAAATTCTGATATTACCCATTCCCTCAGCCCCCAGCATGCCAGTGATTTTTAAAAACAGAAGCACAGTAACCAGTAACCTTACCTAAGCCCTAGCAAGGATTATCACTACTGGAATCCCTTGCACATAATACCCCCAGCTCCCTAAGGAAAACTGTAGAGCAAACTACTGTTGCTTTTCATTTTAAACCAGTACAAGCCAAACCATCTCCAAAAATGAGAGACACTGGCAACTTAGTAACATACTGAAGTGTTCAGTGTCACTCACCCACAGCAGTCTGTCCCTGTTTGGTGGTGATGTGTACTCACATCACAGTCTAACTGGCATCATGTCATGCTCACACCTCCTAGTATGAAGGCATTCATCTAGCCTACGCTTGTAAGTCTGCTGCACAGAGGACAGAGACATCACAGGGGCTGCTGAGGAACAGAGAACTGGCTGCAAGCTAGTGTGCCACTAAAATTCTATAAGACATTTGAATGCTACAATCATGTTGAACATGTTAATGTGCTGCCTGAGGTGAAGCTGTTTCTGTAGGAAGTGATTACCAGGCCAATCTAGGCTTCTGCACAGAGGGAATGCAGCTTGGATCCCTATTAGAGGCTGCATGCTTGTGCTCTGCTTGGCACACACTATGTTTTCAGTAAGAAATGGGACCCAGCAGCAAAATCCATCTTTTTTATAGTAAAATGAGCATTCCATGAAAAACATTATAATAAAGCCCAAACCACTTAATGATTCAGGATTAAGATGTACCGTACTGCATTATCCTTACTCTGTACAATATTTCACATTACATGAGTGACAAAAGATAATGCTTCAGCTTCTTGAGTCACAGAGAACCACCCAGTGAAATACTGTTTTCATTTTCAAAGAAAATATTTACAATTGTAATTAGTGCTGGTAATGGAATGCTATTATATGGTGCAGAATGCAGAATGCACGTATATATTGCTGTTGTTTACACACAGCACTGTCCATTGTTTTATAAGGCTTTCTTATTAAGGTAACAATCCTCAGCTTGGTCAAAGGGTGCAGGGAACACAGTTCATGCAGTTTTTAGCTGATAACTTTTGAGGACTATTTACCCAGGTCCTCAAAACTATGAATTAAAACTGCTTACTATCTAAGTACTGATAAGAACGTGCCACCTCAGAACCACACTTTTATAATGCCTGCAGAAATTACCAGTGAATGCCAGGAATCATGACTTTAATTTTAAAAACTTTGCTAGACAACCATACCTAACCCAGTCCAGCAATCTAGTAGCAAGTAGGTTATCAAAAAACATGAACAATTTACACTGAGCCTCAAGGGCCTCAGACATGAAAGGCATCTGATCAGCCTGCCTCCCTCTTAATTTCTTCCAGCAGTCAGTTCTTTTGCCCTGACACAGTCTCCAGGAACTCAAAACTTGTCCCTGATAGACCTTTCAGTGCAATGCACCCAGCATCAGCCCTGATCGTTTCTCAGTTCCTCATCTTCCCCTCCGAGTCTGACAGTGAATTCACTACATTGTTACTCCATGTCTGACCATCATCTTTTGCATTCTGGCAGATAGAAAACTGGAACCACTGGCTAGGCCTGAAGCAGCCTTTACTGGCCGCTACTCTCACTCAGGACACTGGGCAAGGCAGACTAATAGCAAGGTTCCGTACCATGATCTTTTCCTGTAGTTGGGAGGAGAGAGTATAAGGACCTTTCTCACTGTGACAGTGCTGCCCCTGCCCTTCAAACTGTGCCACAACCACTGAGCCACATATTTCCCTCCCCAACACAGTAGATCCGGGAAGGAAGGAAACTTGTTCTCAGTTCAGACCCCCTGCTGCCACTGCCAAACACCAGAATGAGTGTACATCAAGTCACCTCTACCTTGCTCTGCTTGTTCACAAAATTGCAAACTGCTGCTATGAGATGGATGCTTGTCAGTTTTTGATGCTACTGCCATTGCTGTGTTCTTTACTCCACACAACATGCTGCTGGCCTGCTCATTGCTTCTCCAAGATACTCATCAACAATCTCCGCTGCTTGGACACTGCTGGTAAACTCTAGACTTCTAGATATTACTGCCTGCTATGCTCCAGGGACCAAACTCCATAATACTGCTGTTGTTTGAAGATTCTGCTGTTCCACTCCCACCCCATTAAACCAATGAATTCTCTAGTTGTCTCCTGGTCCAATTAGCTACCACTGGCACCCACTCATAACTAATTATCTAAAGGGATCTAAAGTTCTTTTTATTTAATAAAGCCTTTCCCTCAGTTTAATGTTTAATTTTAAGATTGTATTTTTATTGCATGTATTTGATATTTTATATTGAACCTAGTCATCTGTACAGCACCTAGAGTCACAATGAAATAGTGTGCTCTATTACATGAATAAAACTAACTATTCTCTCCTGATTATGTAGATTATGCTCCCAACCAATACCCCTCCATCTACACAAACAGGAAAAGGACTGGTTAAGTAATAGTGTGGACTCCTTGTGGTGTGGGCTTCTTCATACATTCAGAGATCTATTCTCTTCCCCGCACCATACCATCCCCCAACATACACACACAAAAATGTTCACTACCCAGGAAAGAGCCTGTGGCATGTATAAAAATGTTTTTTAAAAGATTGAAAAATACTGATATTTGTCCCCCAGAGCAGGGGGGGCTTGTGTAAGTGCATACTTTGCACATGCAATTACTAATATTTCAAACACTTCACCAGCAAAAACATACTGAGCTTGTAACAGATTGTTTCCAGATGCATCTGAGGGATGGGGGAAGGGGAGCATACAATACAAGATGTGCAAGTGAAGGTGCATACTGCAAGGTGTAGTAGACATAAAAATAAAATAAAAAATACAATAAAATACATGTCAAAATACCTAACAGTGCACAGTCACAAATTACAGGCAGACAGTTAGTGTAACACAAAATAAAGAGGAACACAGCACAGAATTAAGATGTAAGTACAATGTAGTACTGGGGTACAGGTACAAAACAGAACTAAGAGCAATGCCAAATAGTAGCAGATTAGTACCACCTAGATTGCTAAGATGCGAGAGCTAACACAGCTAGTGTAGGAGGAAAGCTAAGGAGTTATAAGTAACTGATTTTAGGTGTGGTTAGCCAGGTGGGGGGGGTAGGTCATTGCTCACAGCCAGAGGGAGTAAGGGGGGCATCAACAACATGGGGAGGAGGGGATAGGGATCAGAGGTCAGGAACAGTTACAGGAAGAGGTAGTAAAGTCATGAACAGTGGTCTTGAGGGAGGAGAAGGATATGGCTGAGGGATAGACAGGGGAAGAAGGGACCAGAGCTTGGCTTGCTTTAGCCTTAAGGCTGTACCAGTCCAGGTGGGTAGTCCATCCTTCTGATCCAGTATTGATGAGTGTCCTAAGAGTATGGGTAATCTGACTGAGTATTAACACAGAGTAGTGGGTGAATGGCCTAGATTGGCTGATGCCTCCCTTGATTCCTAAGACCTTAGTACGGATCATCAAACTAACTAAGAAGTCAACAATTTTCACTCAAAGAAGAAGGCAGACACACACATCCATGTGAAACAAAAAGTCCAATCTGATGGTAAGGCTGTGCAAAACAAATCCTGTTTGGAGCAAATACAGGAAAATAATGTATTTTTTGCAAATACAACTACAAATATCAGACCCTATGCACAATGCCACCGCAGGATGAGCATATGTGTGTAGCACGGGCACATAGCCATGTACGCGAATCCAATGTACACATCCTGGGACAGGGACATGCTCTATGGGCACATAGTGCCCCACATAGGACACCTGTGGACAGGTCCGTGACCGCTAGGTGATGCTAGTCCGTGGGGGTGTGAGTGTGCACTGAGGGGCTCAAGAGGAATATGCACGCATACACAGAAGCTTGTGTGACAGGCAGTCATGTGGGCACTGGGGCATACAGTTATTCCATGAAGAGGACTGGCATAGCTGTACATGGAATGACACTGGCTGCCTGTAGCCACCAGTGGAAGCCCACAAACTGACTGGGCAGTGACACAGACATCATGTATGACTTCCAGAAACACCCAGACGGACTGCTCTGCACAGGAGATGGACCACACTGGTGTGCCCATGTGGGACATAGTTTGCATGCCAGGAGTGGCAGGGGCAATGGTCGGCCTGCAGGACAGTGCCCCAGCACCACGGCCAGCAGAGCTCCCAACATACAATAGGTGCCCTGGCAGACAATGTGGCCGAACCACCACTGACACCCCACATATGTGAGCAATGTGCCACTGCCACACATGATGGTCACTGACACACCCGCCCCTGCATGCCCCCACAGTGGGGCACTCACTAGCAGACACCATGGGTGTGACAGTGTGCTCTGTCCCCTTCCCACTACCTCCCAACCTACACTCCACCAGCATGCCATGACACAAAAACTGCATGAGTATGGAAAAAGGTTTATTAAAAGAACACACCCAACATAACAAAGCAGACAAGAAAATAAGTCAAACAAATGCCCTGCATGTGACACTACACATGGACACTCCCCACACAGGAGCCCACCCCCTCATCCCAATTTTCACAAATAAGGGGTTGCCAGGCACACAGCCCTACACATGACATGCCACACGCTGGTCCATGGAGTTGCCGCTGTCCTCAAGGTCTTTCTCTCTCTCTTCTCATGCAGGACCCCCATGAACTGCAGCATCATCCTCCACACAGGACCCTTGTAGTGCTGGAAGGCAAATGGAGACACCATTAATGCACTGCAATGACATGTGCCATGAAAGTGTGCCCGACCAGGGTCACAGAGCCCGGTGATAGAGTACTTACCACTGAGGGCATAACCACCTCCCAGAGGCCATCATCCTGGTTCTCTTACTGCAGCTCAGGTCCATGCAGGTGGAGGCTGGTGTAGGTTGGAAACCACAGCTGCCATCATCACCGGTGGTGGGGGTGTGTGTTCTGATGAAGCATACAGCTCCATCAAGCTGCTCCAGCTGCACAAACTCCAAATGGGTCAGCATCCCATGTTGGTCCCTTGGGGGACAACAGAAACAATAGGTTACCACCATGTACAGCCAGTGAGACCAACTGTGTCCCACAGCCCCAGCCCAATGGCCGCAACTCACTTTGTTATAGCCAGTGACTCATCACAGCACACTGGCACTCCAATTGTCTGTGAAGTTGTCCACGGATACATGCCAAAGGCACCTCAGGAACTGCTGGAACCTGTCCGCTGAGACTGCCACCACTGCACTGCACTTCACCGTGACTCAATGTTCTGTACAGCAATGGTGACACAAGGTGCATGTGTCACCTGCACAGGCGAGAGTGTGGCATACCTGGCCAGGTGCACACCAACTTAAAGATGTACACAGGTGTCCTGGGCACCATAAAAGGGGGATGCTGGGTTGGATGTATGGGCTAACAGGAAGCGACTGGGGTGTGGAGGATGTGTCCCAGAGCCCTAATGCACGTACATCTGATAGTGTTCCATGTCATAACAGTGAGGTTATATGGGTAAAAATCATTAGGGTGAAACAATAACAGTGAGCACAATAACAGTGCACACCATTCTGGGCGATGAACATAATAGTGACACCCCCATAGCTCTCACTCTCACCCCCTTTCCTAGGAATGTACATACCCTCTCTCCTGACACATCACCACTGGCCATGACCTGGTTGCTCATGCCCCCAACCATGTCCACCTGTGTGCCCCCTTCATCACTGTCCCCCACCTGTGTGCTGTGCACCCCTGGAACAGTGTTGCCAATGGGAACAGCATGCAGTGCCACACCCACCAGTGGTGTGGCCTGTGTGCAGCATTGTACAGCCTAGAACTGGTCAGGGCCTGGTGTTGGTGGGGACCACTGTGTTGCTGTGTCAACCGTGGGTGGTGGTGTGTGTGCTGCAGGAATGGATGATGCAGATTGTCCATGTAGGTGCTGCAGTATCAGCCCCTGTGTGGTGGCACATCGCTCGATGCTGCTGCGCATTCCTCTGGCCTCAGCCATTAGGGCGATGAGCACCACCATGTTCTGTCTCTGTGCCTCCAGTCTGTCCCACTCCAGCTGCTGGAGCACACTTTACTGTGCCTCCATATACGACTGTGCCTGCGGAGCCTTGCTTCATCATGGTGGCCGTGCCGAGGTTCTCTCATCACCACTGTCATCCAGGCATGAGTGTGCTGACTTGCCCTGGTATCCCTTCCCATGGTCAGTGTGGGTATCCCACCAGTGATGCTGGGACCACTCGGTGCTTCACCTGGTGCTTAGTGGGGGGAGCAGGGGGCCATTCACCATAAATGCCATGCCCCTCCGCTGGCAGGGGCTTCGCCAACTGACAAAGTGTCCTTGTCCTGCTGTACCACTATACTCTCCCCATCAGTATCATTGACCATCTGCATCTCAGTCTCCATTTCCATCTCCATACCTGTAGGTATAGAAAACACATGTTACTACATCATGTGGCTGACCCACTACCGCTATACACCAGTGTCACCTGTGGCATGCTTACCTACCTGAGGTGTCCAGTTGCTGGCTGATGGACGTCTGTGACCACTTCACCACTGCCATAGACATGGACTTTGTGGTCCCCACTCCAGACAGTGTGATCCGGAGGCTGTGTCTGTGGGTACAAAGGGGAACAGTTACTACCTGCCTGGGGCACTATCCCCATGTGACCCCTTCCCTGTTGGTGTGTATTACCTTCCATGGTGTCCGCACCATTGACCTCACCATGGACTGCAACATCAGTGAGAGTCTCAAACACCATCTTCTCCAGTGTCATGAGCTGTGTGTCGATGCTTGGTGGGCCACCCCCTGTGCCCAGGCATGCTTGTGTGGCTGCAGCCACCTTTTTCTTAACCACAGTGCACAGGTCACACTATTTGTGTTTTACTGTGGTCAGAGTTTGGGTCTCAGGCCCCGCAGAATTGACACCGGTCTTTTTGTCCAGACACAATCTGGCCTTCACCTCACACACAGTGGTCAATGCTTGCACCCCATACAGCTTTCTATAGTGCTGCCAGATATTAGTGACCATTGCCACTACCTGCCCACCTGTGAAGTTGGGAGCTCTGGGCCGTGCACCACCATGTGTGCGGACATGGCCGTAGTGCATCTCGCTATGGCCAGTGGCCCATTCAGGGTATATCTGGCACTTTGCCATTCCTCAAATGCTGAACAGCCTTCCATCAGGCCCCTAGGCACAGAATCTTCCAGTGCTGGACATTCCTGTGCCTGATACAGTGCCAGACCCTTTGAATGTCCCTATGGGGCTGATGCCTGGTCCTTGTGGACATTCTGCCAGGCCTTTAACCCCACCTCCTGCCAGGCCTTCAGTTCTGCCTCCAGTTTGACCTATTGGTAATGTTCTAGGCTATCCGCCCCCACAATACCCAATGTACCCTACGCAAGGGTATCCAACACCTGGTCAACAACCCCATTATGTACTGGGGTACCAGATGCCAGGCTATGTCTAATCAAGGATATGCTCCTTCTGGTTTTCCCTACTCCTATCAGGCTCATAGATACCCTCATATCAGACGCTGGGCTATCCATTATACCAGCCTCCTCCTCATCCACCTCCTCCTTAGCCTCAGGCTCTTCCTCCACAGGAGCCTCAGGCTGATATCCAGGCAGTGTTTCAGACCCTGATTTAGGAGGAGAGGACTCAACAAGACTTGGAGATTGACCATCTACCTCTACCTCCTTTCTGACCCCCAAGATAAACCTCTCCTGTGGATTCCCACCATTCTGGAGAAGGCTCCTCTAGAAACCAGGGATAAAACCCAGGACACTCCTCTAAAAAGGGTTCAGACTCCCATCAGGCACTCTTTGGACTCTAACTTGTCCTCCAGCACTGGTTGCATACACCTATACAGCCTCAGCCTAAGGATTCCCCGAAGTCCCCTCCAGAGGACCCTTTCTTTGCAGAATTGCTCATAATTATACAAAATGCCTGTGGCTGAGCTATGCAGGAACTGGATCCAAAATGGAAAAAGCTTGTGGAGCATCTAGACATAACCGACACAGCTCCTATGCCCACACTGCCTTGGACTGGGCCCCATGAAGACCAGAAGTCCACTATCTGGCAACAGTCTTCCTCCATTCTGGCTGTCTTAAAAAACACAGACAGGATGTACCACCTCCGAGGTGGGGTCACACACATTACTGGCCATCCTAATGCAAACTCGGTTGTTATCACACCTGCCCACAACTGGTCCTCTAAACCTAACACTTGAACATGTATCCTCCTGATAAGGAGGGTAAACAGCTGTACAATTTCAGTCACAAGATCCATTCCTCCTCTACATGTGCTCTTAGGTCCCTTAATTATGTGGCTTATATGGTTTCCTATCAGAAATCTTCCCTGGCCTCACTCGAGTCAAAGATGGAAGCTATCCAGGACCAGGATATTAAGGCCAAGATTGCCGAGACTATGAAGATGGCTAAAATCTTCTGTCATCATGCCCGCCAGGCTACTTATGTCACAGTAGACTCAGTTGCTCACAACACAGTCACTGCTGTCTGTATTAGGCGACATTCATGGCTCAGGATTGCTAGCCTGGCACAGGACATCCAGAACTCCATACTGGATACCTCTTTCAGGGGATCTGTGTTGCTCAGAGGTGACGCTAAGGAAGGATATTATCACTGAAATGTAGGACCAAGATAAATCCATCCATGATGTCTGCTTCACGTACCAAGAGGGTTACAAAGGCAAACAGTCTTTTCTTTAACAACAGGGATGCCAGATCAAAGAGGCCCCTGCCAAAGGCCAGGCCAGATGCTGGTATCCAGCATCAGGAACTCTTACTCCCCCTTTCAAGTCCCAGAAGCCCCTGGAGGAGCTGCTGACTCCCACTCCTCAGCCTCCTGACTTGTGAGGGACCTCCCTGCCTCCTACAGATCCTCTAGGGAAACCAGTAGGGGGGAGAAGATTTGCCCTCCACCTTCCGGGGTCAGAGGACATAACCACGGATTCTTGAGTTCTTCGGTTAATAACAAGAGGTCACACCACAGAGTTCCTAGACAAGTCTATGGAAAACCCCAACCCCAGGCCTCTCCCATTATTCTCCAAGGCACCTGTCTGTGATAGGGGATGAGATCCAGGCTCTTCTGCAAAAGTCAGCCATAGAGCCCATGGCTTCAGCACAGATTGGAAGGGTACTACTTTTAGTACTTCCTAGTGCCTAGTGCCCAAAAAGAAGGGCGACCTAAGATCCAACTTGGACCTCAGCATACTCAGCCTGTACGTTGAGTACAAGAGGTTTTGCATGCTCACCATCCAGGGACTTCTACCCCTGCTCCACAAGAGCCATTGGCTTTGTGTGCTGGACATGCAGAATGCTTACCTGCACATCCCTGTCTTCCAGGCCCAACGCCACTTTCTGCAGTTTGCCTTCCAGGGGAAACATTACCAGTTCAAGGCTCTCCCTTTTGGCCTATCCTCAGCACCTTGGATTTTTTACCAAGTGTCTAGCAGTGGTGGCTGCAGACCTATGCCTCAGAAGGATCCAGTTGTGCCTGTATCTGGATGATTGGCTTATATCGGCCCAATCACAGAGTAATCTGAGGGAGTCACTCTCCTTCACCCTGGACCTCTTTTTCAGACTTGGAATAATAGTCAACTATCCCAGATCCCACCTCTCCCTTCCCAGTGCCTACAGTTCATTTGAGGCAGTGCTGGATATGGCCCAGGGCAGGGCCTGCCTCCCATTGGACAGCATGGAGACCCTGCAGAAACAGGCCAGATTAGTGGCCAACTCAAGCTGGACCATAGCCTGGTAGATCCTCCATCTTCTCAGGATGATGACAGCTGTGATCCCTACAGTTCCTCTAGCTATACTGCATGTGAGGATGACCCAATGGACTCTCCATGTCCAATGGGATCAGTGGCTGGACAACCTGGACCACAGAGTCCTAGTGTCTAGGTACATGAAGAAGGATCTTCTTTGGTGGCAGAAGTTGTCCAATCTCTCCACAGGTGTTCCTATTTCAACCCGCTGCTCCTACCATGACCGTTACAAGGGATGCTTCATGTCAGGGCTGGGGAGCCCACCTAGGAGATAATCAGACTCAAGGAACATGGTCTCAGCTGGAAGCATCTCTACACATCAATGTGTTAGAAATGAGGGCAGTGCTGTAAACCCTCCAGGCCGTCCACCCTCTTCTATGTCCAGGGACATTCCTGATTCAGACTGTCAATATGTCTGTGATCTGGTACCTGAAAAAACAGGGAGGCACTCTTTTGTACCCTCTGTGCCAGGAGGTGAGGAGAATGTGGTATTGGGCAGTCCAGCATGACCTCTGCCTGACTGCTGCCCATGTGCCGGGCATCAGCAACATCCTGGCAGACAGTCTCAGCCACACCACTGTCAGGATTCATGAGTGGGAGCTAAATCAAGAGGTGGTTGAAAGCTTATTCGACCTGTATGGTTGGCCAGAGATAGACCTCTTCATCTCCCCATCCAAAGCAAAACTACCCAATTGTTGCTGGCTTGTTCCCAGGCATGGTGTTTTCTGGTGAGATGCACTGTCCCTGTGGTGGACAAGGAGGATCTTGTATGCCTTTCCTCCCTTCCCAGTGCCTCAGAGGGCAATCCTGAAGCTACAGGTGGAAGGGGCTCACATGATTCTAATAGTCCCTCTTTGGCCTCATCAGATTTGGTTCCCTCTGTTTCAACAGCTATCGATGGAACTCCCAGTACCTCTGCCTCTCCGCCATGATCTTCTGACTCAGGAGCATGGCAGACTGGTACATCCTGGCCTCAAATCCCTCCACTTGCACACCTGGCACCTTTGGAAATGTGGAATAACTCCCATTGTTATTACTGTTTTACAAAAATTGTCAACTGTGCAGACGCATTTGTAAAAAATGAATTATAATAGTGAGACTTTTTGAAATTTATTTGACTTACCATACTCATGCTTGTCTACCCACTTACTCAGTCTCCCGCTTGTTTCTGTCCTTGTACTAACTACTTACTGTAGCTTCATATCAAGGGGTTGTTGATTTTCCTATTATGTGTGCCTGGGGTGGAGCAGCAATAAAATATAATCTATGCAATACCCTCAATAACACACCTACCCATTTACTTTTACCTGATGCCCAGTTTTAGGCCTTGTACAGTAATATCTTCCTTCAAGAGAACAACTTGTAAAGAAATGTATAAGATTTACACTGACATTTGGGTATATGCACTTTTATATTATATTATACAAATTAGGTATGTGTCCTGTATAGCAATCACTAAAAAAAATCAATTAAACACATCAAATGTCTTTAAAAACATGTCTCAACATTGTGTTTATCTTCCACCTTGTCACAACATATAGTTGTCTCAGCAGTGTTTTCAGTTAAGGTACAGTGCCGTCATGTATATGATGGCCTGGTTCTGTTGAGTTGATTGCTATAACAGTGCATATAATAAAATGTGAAACATATAGGTAACTGGAATACAGATGGTGGCATTATTTTTAAATCTGGCCTTTCTCAATGTACCGTACTTTGTTTCAGTTAGTGTATGCAACACCAATTCATGTCTATGTCTAAGCCCATGAAACACCCTTATCTAGTTAATGCAGTCACAGTTATAGTGGCTATGCTAGAGCTTGTTTGTTAAGCAAGGACCCACATCTAAAGTTAAAGAGTGCATTTCTATGGCCTTTTTCACAGAACAATAAATATTTCTCATTTTTCCCTGGAACTTTCAATTTACAATACAGTTAAATAAATAAATAAAAATAAATAAATAAAGACTTTGATGTTAGCCATTGAAATATCATCTAATTTTAACAAATTCTTCTAGAAAAAAAAACAGTCCAATATTCTTTGTCTGGCCACAGAAACAAAAGCTACTACTATTAGCCAGTGCATGAGGTCTCATATATCTATCAGGCTCATTCTTTTAAGCATACTATTCAATTTACAGAACCATGAAATGGATGTTCTATTATTAAAACTATCCAACCAGCACTTATATATTGTTCTAGCCTCCTTTAGTGAAACAATTTTTCCCCACAAAGTAACTGCTCTAATTATGGCCAATATTGTAATGAATTTTAGTTTTAATTCACTCCTTAACAGAGATGATGGAAAATCTCTCTGTAAGTGTAAAACTTGTTTATAAAACATGCTTTGTACATTATTGATTCTAAGTTTTTACCAATATTAGTGAAAGCCCACAGTTCTGCTCTATACATAATACCACTGATAACCTTTGTGACAAATGTCTGTTTTACGTTGCAAAGGAATTGCCTGTAAAATTGTTTCCAAGTCTGATAACTTTAGATGCTAAAATACCTTATATTTCAATAGCAGATGCATGACTTTTCCAGGTATTAACAGAGTTAAAATGGAAACCTAGGTGTTTATAACAGGACAGAACGTCTAAGCAGGTATCAGCAAAAATCTTGTCAAAATTAATTTTTTCTCAAAGATTAATATGTTAGATTTTGCTGTGTTTAATGAAAGATACAGCTTCTGCAGTTGTAACCGGGTGGTATGAATGGCTCTTTTTAGTCCTAATGGGGTACGTGAACACAATAAGATATCATCTGCATACATTAACAGACAAATCTCTCTGTCATAAATTTTAGGGGGAAAAGTATACACTAGTTCCAATGCCTCCAATAAGGTATTGATGTAAAAGTTTAAATAATACTGGCACCAAGAGGTAGCCTTATTTAACTTCCTTGCTTATAGGGATAGAATTTAACAGTATATCATTTTTGGTGATCCTTACCACGCTGGTATTATTAATATGTAATAATTTCAGTAGAGGAAGGAGGTCTTTCTCTATCCCTTTGTTTTTTAATATATTCCACTAAAAGTCCCTATTAACATTGTCAAAAGCAGAGCTTAAATCTAGACATGCCATGCATAAAACATTGTTTTTCACTAAAGTATACTTTTCTGTTAAATAATTGAGGGTAAACATATTATCCATCGTACTGTAACCCTTCTGGAACCCCATCTGAGCACTGAAAATCAACTTCTGTTCCATAGCCCAGGATTCTATATATCTTTTTTTTATAGCTGTTTGCTTCCCATGGCCACCTACTCCTTTCATCAGGCCTCCCTGCTCAGGGGAGCCATCACAAATGGTCATGGGGAGACACACTTTTTTTGTAGTTTTCCTCCCCCCCCAAGCACCAGCGCTCGGCAAGAGCTCGCATGTGGAGGCACGGGCACGCTCCCAGACGCAAGTGCTTCCTTCACCCTCCCTACACTTTCATCAGCTCTCGATTCTACTCTGACACCTAGCCTCCACTGGGTGTCAGCCAAGAGTGAGGGACTGATCCTCCCTGGCCCTGGAGCTGAGAGCAGCCCATCAGTTGCTATAATCAGCTTCCTGGCTCTTCCCCCAGCCAACCCCACAGTGACCCAAACATGCTGTCGAACTCAGGTTGCCAGTGTGGCACGAGGTGTGGTGTCCAGCCCTTCAATGCTCAGCACCACCAGACTGGCCCCAGAATCTATATATCTTAAAAGAATCTGTGTATACATCTTTAAACCATTACGTCATAGTGTAATAGAGTGATAATTATTTGGATCGTTGACATTACTTTTTTTATAAAGAGGTATAATCAGGCCCTTATCCCAGTGCTTTGAGAGCCACAAATATTGATTTATTGAGTTAAATAGTGGAGTTAATATGTTTGCCCAGCAATACAGATGAGCTAGAAATGGTTCAGCTGGTAGGTCATATGGTCCCGGGGTTTTATTTCTTTTTTGAGAAATAATTGCTGCACGAACTTCCTCCTCAGAAAATTTCAAGGGGGTGTATACAACCTCACTATCTAATATGGAGAAATCTAAATTAGGCTCACTAGGGTTCCAGGAATACCTGTCCTTAAAAAATTTCTCTCGTACTTCACTGCTGATCACTGAAATTGTATTAAACTGTTTATTCCTGGTACCAAGAGATACTAACTCCCAGAAGGCACAGTTGTCTTTCCCATGAATAATCTCCTGTAACTTCTTCTAGAGTGATTGCTTATAAGAATCTTTTTTATTTCTAATCATGGTGACGTATTCCATTTTTAAATTAGCTAGAGCTATTTTGAGAGCAAGCTCAACAGACTCTTTGGCTGTAATACTCACACTATATATGGTTTTCTTGAGATGTTTACATTTAATACCATATCATATCATAATTTAAAGTTAGAGTTATAGTTACCATCATATATTCAAACTTCATATGTCAATTTCTCTCTAAGAACTTTGGTAACCAAATAAACATCAAAGACAAAGCGAGAGAGACCAAATTTTCAGTATAATTATTAGACTGGCAAAAGGCATTGCAGTCTACAACAGACAGCTCTATGCCTTCTAAAATCTGACGAATTTTGAGTTCTGAGTATGGTGCCCACCTAAGCATCTTCTTATTTTTAAAGACCATGTCCAAATTAGCATCCAGAACATCTATTTCCTTAAGAGGCACGGTAACATCATTGCCAAGATCCCTCCTTAATGCTATGGGTAGATGATTGCTCTCCAAACATTTAGCACCTCAAAGCTGATTACATTATTGGAGGAATATATATAAATAATACAAAGATCCAAGACACTGCCACCAGTATATGTATGAAATGTAATTTCACCCACTCTATCTCCAAAAGCTCTTGCATTTACTACATGAAGAAAGTTATCAAACAATAGCTCGGATATTCAAAGGGGTTGTGCATGGTGCAACAGAGTTGTGCTGGTGCAACCCTGCATTGTGCCCCAGTGAGCTATTGAAAGGGCTGCCAGGCACAGCACAAATCCTGATGCGCCGGGACGCAATGTAATGGTATGCGGAGCAGATGCAGGGGGCATGCCCATGCATATGCTGCACATCCTGATATTCAGCCCAGGATATGCAGCACATATGCTGGTGCAGCCCTGCAGTGTGCTACGTAGGGGGGCTCAAAGTTGAGCCCATGAGGAGGGGGAACAAATCCAGGCCACCCACAGGTGGGCTGCTGTATTGCATGGGGCAACACAGCAGCTGCCAGCTATGGGTGGCCATCCGCCCACCCAGAATACTATCCGCAAGCACCCACATAACCCTGGTAGTCTAGTGGGAACCCCACCCACCCATTGCTGCAATCATCATAAAATACTGTAGAAGTGTACCCCGGTAGTCTAGTGGCACCTCCCATCTCCCCAATCACCATAAAATACTGTAGAATGAATCCCTGATAGTCTAGTGGTGCCTCCCTTCCTCCTGTGTCCCTGATCGCTACACAATACTGTAGAATTAAGCCCTGGTAGTCTAGTGGTACCACCCCACCCATTGCCGTGATTGTAGTACATTTCTGTATATCATTGCCCCGTGATCCAGTGGCACCCCCACCTCCCACCCACACAGCACTCCTTGCCCACCCACTCCCCATCATCGCTGGTGGCTGCAGCCCACCCGCATGCCGCCTGGCCACCCGCTGAGCTGACAGGTACAGTATGGGTTTGCAGGGCATACTGCACTAGACAGTCCCAGATATGTGAATGACTTCATTCACATATTTGGGACTGTCTAGTACAGTATGCCCTGTAGGGCCTAAAGGTCCACACTGTGACCAATGGGCTTGTAGCTCATACTGTTCCTGTCATTCGGTGGGTGGCCGGGCTGTCAGGCAGGGTTGCAGCCACCCACCAATGACTGGGTAGTGGTGGGCAAGGGTGCTGTGTGGTGGAGTGGTGGGGGTGCCATTGAATCACCAGGGCAATGATATATGGAGATGTACGGCAACGCGGGCAATGGTGGGGGTACCACTAGACTGCCAGAGCTTAATTCTACAGTATTGTATGGTGATCAGGGACACGGGAAGGGGGGTACCATTAGACTACCAGGGATTGCTTCTACAGTATTTTACGATGATCAGGGACACCAGAGGGAGGGGGGTGCCACTAGACTACCAGGGAAATGATCTACAGTGTTTCTCCAAGATCGTGGCTATAGGGCAGGGGATGCCCCGGGATCCCCACTGCACACATCTCTCTGTGCAGGGTGCCAGGCACACTTCACCAGGTTGCCCAGCACAAGGCATGCAAATGGAGCCATAATGACATGCAAATGGCCCCATTCACACCTTGCATAGATTATGGCCTCATGTGCATGCCCTCCACTGAATATCGTGGGTGATTCACCCAGCACAACTGCATTTGCACTGGCAAATCCCCATGCTCCCTATCTGTGGCTTGTGCCAGTGCAGTGCCACTGTGCCATGCACAGTGAGTACACTATCTGTGCCATATTCAATGGTGCTGCGCCATGGCACATCACCATTGAATATCACCTAGCCTTGGTCCTGACGCATCCCAGTTGCACTGTACCCAGGCTTGCGCCACTGCCTGGTGCAGCCTGAATATCTGGGCCAATAAGCCTTACAGAAGAGTGCCTCTTCTAGAAACTATTTTATCTTTGGAAGTCCTGATTGAGATAGTATAACAATCATCTATCAACCAATCATTACTACATATTTCCATTTTGTCCCCACTTCTTGCATTAAAGTCCTCCATTAATAGAAACATAGAAACATAGAATTTGACAGCAGATAAGGACCGCTTGGCCCACCCAGTCTGCCCATTTCCCTACCTACTGGATAAGCTGCAGATCCTAGTTAATCAGCAGCCTATTTCTTCCTACCCCCACCCCCTAGAATTGCCTTATGACTGTCCCATGCATGCTTGAATTCCACCACTGATCTTGACTCCACAACCTCCTCCGGAAGGCCGTTCCATGCATCCACAACCCTCTCTGTGAAAAAAAAATTCCTTAAATTACCTCTGAGCCGCCCCCCCGCCCATCTTCAAATTATGCCCTCTTGTTCTTGCACACCTCTTTTTTTGAAAGATGCTACCCTCTTGGACTTTGTTGATTCCCTTGAGGTGCTTGAACGTTTCTATCATGTCCCCCCTCTCCCTCCTTTCCTCGAGGCTATACATATTAAGCTCCTTTTGTCTCTCTTCATATGTCTTCTGGTGCAGACCCTGCACCATTTTAGTTGCCCTCCTCTGGACAGCTTCCATCCTGTCTATGTCTTTGCGGAGATTGGGTCTCCAGAACTGCACACAGTACTTCAGATGGGGTCTAACCAACTGTCTGTACAGATGGATACTAACTTCCTGTTTTCTACTGGTGATGCCTCTCCCTATGCATCCCAGTATCCCCCCAGCCCTCCTTGCTGCCCTCTCACATTGCTTGCCCACCTTTAGGTCATCTGATATGACTACCCCCAGGTCCCGTTCCATTTTTGTTGTTGTTAGTATCTCACCCCCCATTGTGTACTCTTCCCCTGGGTTTTTGTTTCCCAGGTGCATTACCTTGCACTTCTTAGCATTGAATCTAAGCTGCCATACATTTGACCATTCCTCTAACCTTGCCAAGTCCCTTCTCATCCTTTCCACCCCACCCTGTGCATCAACTCTGTTGCAGATCTTTGTGTCATCTGCAAAGAGACATACTTTTCCTTCCAGTCCTTCTGCAATGTCGCTTATAAAGACATTGAAGAGGACCGGTCCTAATACTGAACCCTGCGGTACCCCACTAGTAACCCTCCTTTCTTCTGAGTGGACTCCATTTACTATTACTCTCTGTGTCCTATTCTCCAGCCAATTCTTTTCCCAGGCTGTCATCTTGGGACCCACTCCCAGGCTGGCTAACTTGTATATTAATCTTTGTGTGAGACTGTGCCAATGCCTTGCTAAAGTCTAGGTAGGCCATGTCCACAGCCCCTCCTGATCTACTACTTTGGTCACCCAGTCAAAGAAATCTATCAGATTCATCTGGCATGACCTTCCCACTGTGAATCCATGCTGCCCTAGGGTCCTGTGCCCTCTGGCCTCTAGATACTCGACAATTCTTTCCTTCAGAAGTGATTCCATCATTTTCCTATCACTGAGGTTAAACTAACAGGTCTGTAGTTTCCTGCTTCTGCCTTGCTCCCACTTTGTGAAGGGAATCACATCTGCCCTCCTCCAGTCCTCAGGTACCACCCCATCCTCCCATGATTTGTTAAAAGGTAGTCAGTGGTGTCACTAGTTCTACCTTAGTTCTTTAGAATTCTGGGATGAATCCCATCAGGCCCCATTGCTTTGTCCACCTTCAGTTTTAAGAGTTCTTTCAGAACCCTTTCTTCTGTAAATGGGCTGGTATCAACTTCTGTATCCAGAGTGTTTCTACTGTTTGTTTATGTACCTCCCTCTTCATTTGTAAATACTGAGCAAAAATATTTGTTTAGTATCTCTGCCTTTCACAGTCTCCTCTGCCCATCCTCCCTCCCTTTATTAAGCCTCACTATCCCTCCTTGGTCTTCCTTCACCCTGATGTACCTATAAAAGGTTTTATCCCCTTCTTAACTGAGTTGGCTATCTTTTCCTTGGTTTGGGCCTTTGCTGTTCTGACTGCCTTCCCAGCCTCCTTTTGCTTTAACTGATACAGTTCTCTGTCCTGCCCTTCTGCGATTCCTTGTACTTCCTGAATGCTTTCTTTTTCTCTTGAACCTTCACTGCCACTTCCTTTGAGAACCATAGTGGTTTCTTACATCGTTTTGTTTTGTTTATTTGCTTCACACAAAGGCTCGTTACCTCTGTGATGGCAGTTTTTATTATTCCCCATTGTTCTTCCACCCCTCCTTCCTGCCCATTTGTTAGTGCATTCCTTAGGCACTCACCCATTTTGGCAAAGTCAGCCCTCCTAAAGTCCAGTACTTTTGTCTTTGTATGGAATGGAATGGAAGGTTTTTTAGTTACTTGCCATTTCCTGAAATTAATAAAACTATCCTCAGTGGGTTTGCAGTTCATTCAATTTTCATTAAATTTCTCCAGATCATGAATCTGTATCATTAATGGATGTTTTAAATTAGTAGGTAAGGATCTTCTCTCTGTAATAAGTGATAAGGAGTCTCTAGGCAGTAAAGTCTCATTGATTCTTTATGTTTTTTAATTTTTGGCCTGAATCCCCAGTGGCTCCACCTTCAGTCCCCCACTCATCCTCCTGGGACTTACCTTGGGTGGTGATCCTTCCAGTCTGGCCCTGCTGGGTGGGGCCACTGAGGAGGTGCACCCTCAATGGAGTCTGAACGTGGTTCCTGGTAGACTTCCTACTACTAGTGTTTCCCCCAGCTTGCCCCCAGGTTGGGACCCGAGGGATTGGGCAGGTCCCAACAAACTACAAACTTGGTCACCAGCTGAGTGCCATGGGCAGGTGTAGTGGGACCAGAGAAGCAGAGTGACATTCATGGGGCCAGCATTTTTGCTGCTTATTTTTCACAAGGAAGGTGTAGCATGCAATGACATGGGATGCCACAGTGCCAACATCTGGCACGCCTTACCACTACACAGGCCCCATCAGATGCTCCCTTGGCCTCCAACAGAGGTTAGTCACATGCTGGATGCTCACCCAACCTCTCCCCTGGAGGAGGAGGAGAGCAGTCCTTGAGACACTCAATCCTCCTCCCTGGCCACCCCTCTGACTCCTCAGATCTGTTCCTGAACCTGGGGTGTTAACATCACAAATGGAAGCCCTACCACTGTGCCAGTGGGCCAGCAAGCCCCATTGATTCTTATAATACCATTCTCACCTTTAACTTCCATTTTGTAGCCTGATGTAACAAAATAATTTGTGATCCTTTTTTAGTTTGATCTCAGTCTGCCATCACTAGATCTCTTATTATGAGTTTGTTTGTTAGCCTTTTTTTTAACTGGCATCTGTTTCTTTTCCTCAACCATCACTATAAATATATATGAAACAAAAAATGTATCGATACCCTTACAACCAAAGAGAGAATATGTAGACCCACCACAAAACAAAGCAGAATCATCAAATATGAAAAATAAAAATGCCAAACTTCAAGACTAGTAGCCCAGACAACATCAAAGTGAGATGGCAAAAAAAAAAAAGAAATAACCGTCAGGGAAGCCTAGATTGAGGGAGCTTGATTCAATGAATCCCAGATGTTCCACTATGTGCTTACAAGCAAATAATAAATTCCTTGCCCCAAACAGGCACAGCTCACAATGAGATCTCCTAGAAACAAACAAACATGGGTCAGAGCCACAATGGCTGCTAACACATTAACTTGATAAGGGTGTTTCATGGCCTTAAAAGTAAAGATGAATTGCTGTAGTCACCTCTGTGTGTAAATATAATATTTGTTAAAGGTAGATCATTTATCTGTTTGATCCTGTGTTTCAAATGTGTTTAAAATGTGAGTGGAGAGTGCATGTTATACTATATGTGGAAGGAGAGAGAGAGCTCCACACAAAGATCTTTGAGTAATGGTGCAGGAAGGGGAGGTATGTCTACGCTGTTGACTGTGGGCCAACCTGGAAGAATAAGAACCTATACCGAGGTGATGGCCTGCTTTCATCCATAAGGCAACCACAGTCCTCAGTGAATGATTCAAATGTTACTTCTATGGACATTTAATGTAGCCGATGGGGGTGGGGGGGGGGTGATGTAAGAAATATGGGAGGCAGAAAGTGGGCCACCATAAGCTAAGATAGAGAGTAGGGAGATCCCAAGGGGAGAGAGTCCCACAATGATGCAAGTTGTTCAAGGAAGCAGGGGGTTAATAAAGAAAGATGGGAGAAAAGAGCAGTAAAAGGAGAAAGGTATGGAAGGGGGAACAGTTGGAAAAAGTAGAAAGCAGCAAGAAGAGCAGTGAGAGCTGTCAAAATGGTGCAAGGTCTGCATCAGAAGCCCTTTGAGGAGAGAATGAAAGAGTTCAATATGTACACCCTGGAGGAGAGTAGGGAGAGTGGGGCTATTATGTAGACCTTCAAAATGTCTTTTGGGGGGTAATAATGTACAGGAGGGAGATATGTTTCAGAGAAAAAGATGCTGTAGAACAACTGGTCTTGATATGATGCTGGAAGGAGGTAGATTCAGGAGAGATGTGAGGAAGTACTTCTTCACAGAAAGGGTGGTGGATTCCTGGAACAGCCTTCAATGGGAGGCAGTGGGGGTGAGACCTGTGGTGGGTTTCAAAAATGCCTGGGGCAGACACAAAGGAATCCTAGGAGGAAGGAGTTAGGTGGAAGAAACAGTGCTGTAGAGCAAGTTGGGTCTGCAGCAAAAGTGATTATAATTAAAAATAGGCAGACTAGATGGACCCAGTGGTCATTATCTGCCATCAGTTTCTATATTTATGTAACCCCTCCTCAAGAGATTACTAGTTCTATTTGGCCCTTGCTGGGATTTTCTGGCCTAATTTGGCCCAGTAGAAAAAGGGTTAATTCTTCTCAGCACTCAGGTGGAGCCTCCCACAGGTTGGGAGGTCACCATGGGTGCATGGGGAGATAAAGCCCATTGGTTTGGGCAGATGGGGGAGTTCCAGTTGGAGAAGTGAGCGGTGAAGGAGTGAGAGTGAGTCAAGGCTGGGCAGGGTCGATTGCCTGCTCTGCCCCTGACCAGTGGCACTTGAGGGGACACAGAAGAAGAAGAAGTTGGAGCCAATAGCCATAAGCCTCATAAAGACTGTGCAACCTCCTCAGTCCAGGTAAAAACTGCTATTATGGCCATACTGGCCATGTGAAAGCGAATTGTGTTTCCACTAATTAACTTGATGGTCCCCAGAGCTATGTGTGAATATGTTTAATGAATTTGGAATCCCTGTTGTTTCTTCAAGTTCCGTGTGGATATTCTGTTTTTGAAAGGAACTGTTTGATATACATTAATCTGTTGTTTTCATCCAGCACCAGTGAGGAAAAGGGACCATGTGTGTGACATCTGGGCCTGGGTAACATGGCCACTGGAAGTGTTTCTGCTGCTGTGGGTGCCCCCTTTCCATGGACATATTCCATTCATACCGCTAGACATGGAGAGGGAGGGCTACATTTCTATGTATGACAGGTTATGTTATTCAAATGGATAAGGCACACAACTGTTCCAGTTTTGCACCCACACTGTTGGTTTACAGAGCAAGTTTAGATACAAATGTTTGTGGTGGTTTTTTGGGGGAGGGGTAAGGAGATGTGGGCTTGATCAAACAAAACCAAAAACCAAGACAAATTAAAAACATGGGCCATATAATAATACGTACTCCATCAAGCTCAGCAGTGATGAACATTACATACATATTCTGTAGGTTACTATCAATGATTTTAGAAATACATATTTTTTATCCAAGCCATCAGCCTCCATTCACTGCACATACAGTAGTAAGTTTTATTTGTAAAAGGGTGGGAAATAATTTAAAAGTTTAAGTTGACAAAAAAAGTCAAGTAAGTTATCACATTTGGTCAGCTTCACTTTTCAGCATGTCCCTGTGTAAGTCTGGTTCCTAGTGAGAGAGAGAAAGACAGAGAGAAGAGGAATGGTGGAGCATGGTTGCCCATCTAGTATCCTCTATGTACAGTGACACACACACACTCATGCATGCACACACGCAGACACACACACTTGGGGGACAGACAGAGAGAGAGAAGTGTAATCTGAATCTCTGCCGGACCAATGCAGTCTCATTACAAACTCAGTTTTGATGAACAGGCAGTGGTGTAGTGTTAAATTTAGAAGTGTAGGGTCTTGATGAACTACGATTTCCCCAACCCCCCACTGGCTGGGGATCTGAGGGCTGCCTATGCCCCCAGAAGCTATCAGGTTCTAGATGCCTTTTAGTGCATTTTGAGGGTCATTTTAACACTATTTGTCTGCTTTTAAAATCTTTAACTTGTTACAATCAACCAATATCACTATCAAAATAACTACTTTTTGCTTTCTTCAAATAAATGTCAAAAATACAGCAAAAAATACCACTTCAGCCACTCTTCAAACACCCAACTATATACCACTTATCTTGAGTACAGGCAGCTATCACTGCAGCAGGCATTGCACATGTTACCTTGCAACCTGAACAGCAAACACTGTCCCCCAACAGTGCACCACACAGTCATACATACAAGGCAGTGAGAAGGGTACACAAAACACCAGCTTGGATGTGCATGTGCCTGTCACACAGCAGACACCTATACATATCATCCATGCCAGAGAATGGGATTGATATACAGGACCCACTGGAGGGTCCCTCAATGTCCAACATTGACACTGGATGTATACCAGGTCTTGATTGCTTCATCTGCATGTACCCTGAACTGGGACCATTGGAGCAGGGAGGGTAAGGTTCAGCAGGGACAGCTGCATGAAATACAGGGCATATACAGTAGCACCACGCCCACAGACTAGACATACAGCAAGGGTTCCACAACCTCTGTGTGAGATCTCTGACAATGACATGATCATAACTGTCACTGCTCTATAGCAGGATGATGTTTCCCATATCCAGTACGTGGCAACCAACCCCCAAATCCCCATATGTCATACATCAGAACCACAACACCATCAAGCACTCCAGAACAACCTACACATGACAGCCAACCTGCAGGGATGCACAGCCAACAGTAACAGATGATGACTTAATGCCAAGCACATCCTGTGGCATGTAGACAGCCCAGTCACATGGGAAGGGCAGGGGCAATGCTGGTGGTAGGCTCCTCCCACCCTAAACACCCACCCAGAAGTCATCTTAGACACTAAAGCCAAAAAACAATTACCTAATGCTTCATTTGAATGTAGCACAGAATTGCCATCCACCATCGGATGCATGTAGACTTCACTTCATGAGTTCCATGCTCACTCCCACTGGGGGATTATGAGGCTGGCAGCAAGGGGCAAGCTAGGGGGAAAGAGATCAGTCAAGTCACTCGATGCATCACAGACCCTCACCATCAGATAAGTCCATCCAATACAAACAACATTTTTAATACAAAACAGAACACAAACCTCACTGCTCCTTTTATGATAAAGCCAGGCAGACTATTAATTTGTATGATTTTGTTAGCACTGACAGTCTAACTCACTCAGTCCTGGCCAAGTCCTGACTCCTGACTTGTGAGAATTAATCCCTCACAGGCTCACACAGCATGACTAACTGGCTGTTCCCCACTCACACTCTGCATAGTACCAGCAGCACCTCCAGTCACACAGGTACAGCTAGCTACTCACATTCCCTTGATTGCAGATCTATCCTTCACATGAACTAAAAGTACGAACTTTAAGATGAGAACAAAGCTGTCACTGCCAGGTTATTAAGTTACTAATCCTTCATGGAGAAGACATTTGAACATGCACTACTGCTTTGCCACATTAAATAAGTTAATTAAATAAATAAATCCACTATTCTGCTCTATCATGGAAAAATACATAGTAAAAGCCTGACCCCACTGAAAATGAGAAATTGCAAGTCACTTGGGCTATCCTGGGTAAATGCATTACAAAAATGGGTAAAAGGAGGATTCCACTGAAAAAAAAGATCTTTCATCTCTGCTGTACTATCTTGTGTAAATACAGTGTAGTAGTAGTAAAAATGTTTATTTTTATTCAGGATAGCAAACATGGTTAAACAGAACCCCACTGCAAACAAGATATAACAACTCAGCTGGGCTATAGTGTATAAATATACTGTGAAACTGTACAGGCATGGCCCTACAGCAGAACCCTACTAAAAGCAGATGTTGTATGAAAGCTGATCTCTCCTAAAAAAGTACATTGTAAAGGCATCCAGATCACCCATCTTGTAGCTGTCTGGTATATTCTTGGTGGTCTAACGGTCCCTCTAATAAGGGCATCTGACCCCCTCCTGACTCACCCTCTCAGGCACCTCACAAGCCCTGGTCACATAATGCAAACTACAGCAATACTGATAACTGACACAGCCCTCTGCTCACCACCTCAGCTGGTTTTCATCTGACAGTCTCTGAGCAATTGCAAGTTTTGTGCAAACACTTGCTTCTATTGTACTAATGATCATTCACAGATAATAAGTTGGTGTCAGGCCAAGGTGGTGAGCAGAGGGCTGTGCAGGTCACTGTCACTATTTCTGTACTTTGACTTAAGTGACTTCAGCGGGAGGGGGTGAGGTTGTTGGGAGGAAGGTCCTGAGTAAGTGGGTTGACAGATGATCAGATGGGGGGGGTGGGGAGACCACTAGAATACCAGGAATATTCAAAAGAGTTACAGGAGGGTGATTGAAGTTGCAGGAACCTGAGTAGAGGCGTGCATACAGTTCTTATTTAAATCAGACCCCCTCCCAGATACAGCCCTCACTCCAGAACTCAGATAAAAAAGGATTCAGCTATAGGACTCAGGTTACAAGTCCTTATTTATTTATTTTACCTTTATTTTACAATTGTTTTTGGCCAGGAAAGAGACATTGGGCTGAAACTAATTTCCAGGTCATCCTGGGAACACTGTGAAGGTAAATGACTTGCTCAGGGTCAAAGAGTATACAAATGGTGGCTGTTGGGTTCAAACCCATATCTCCAGGTTTCTCCAGAAGTCCTTTAAGAAGAGTATAAAAAAACTGTAGCCAGGAATTCCTTTACATACCATCCCAGTTCTGTCTGTAGGTAGTAAGGATTAACAGTGCTGTTCTCAGTCAATCACTGCCATGTTGTTTCCTCCTATGTTTTACATTTCACACACACACACACACACACACACACACCACACTGTGTTTTAGCTTTGCTTTGCTGACATGGACTAACATAATCCAGCATTCATTCTCTCTGATCTCTACCGCTACAGCTTGTAGTGCTGTGTGTTAATATGAGCTGCATAATTCACAACTTCACAGTCTTCTCTCACTGGGAGGTCATGGAGGTCTGAGGGGGACTAATATGCTCATGTGTTTTAGGAAAAAAATACTTGATAGAAATGCCATCCTGCAATTTAGTAAACACAATTATACTATATAGTGTATATCTATACTGATATTAATGACAAAAGTAGTGTGAGAAACATTTACAGTATATTGCACATTTCTGTTGATGTAAAAGACAAACTATTATTAGCTTGATCTCATAACTGCTAGTGCTTTTTAAAAGTCATTTGTTCAGCAAGGATAGCCAAGCTGAGTTACACTATGTCATTTTCAGTGGGGCCCTAGATTTGCCCATTGCTATAGCTTAGTGAACTGAAGCACTGAGAGGTTAAATGACTTGCTAAGGGTCACACAGCAAGTAAATAGTTCTGTTACAATTTGAACAGTGGTTTTCTTGTTCTAAAATCTGTGCTCTAGATTTTATTTTCTGCACAAAAGTCCAGGGCCCTGTGAAAATGTTTTCCCCATTCCCACCACTGGATAAAAATAGATAGCAGTAGTGTTTCACCTCTAGATCACTTGTTCAAAACTGATCCAGCTTGTAACAGCAATGCATAATGGATGACAACTACTTTAAATTGCACTGATCCACTTTGCCGTGGCACACTAAAAGAAGCAAAAAGAATTCAAGGGTGTATGAAGCCTACCTGTCACATTGTTTTTATGCATAAAGCATTAAGTAATATTGCACTGCAGGATTAATACTAATTCAGCTGTCATTTTTTTTTATTTCTGTTTTGTCTTGGTCTTACGAATGTTACAGGTCATTTTCTATTCAAGGCACAGCTCTTGCAGGACTTCATTATACCCTGTCCCTATAAGACCAGGACTTAGATGCTTATCCATACCTATAAATGTTGAATTTGTTTTAACCTGGTGGTGCTTTTTTGTCAGAACTTTTATCTTCAGTAAACACTTTCTTTCTGGGTTGTACTGTGTGTTATTCACCATTCTCTGACTTGACCAGTCAAGTCAATCCATTCATATCAAAGAAGGAAGATAGCCTTCAGACTCAGGCACCAATAAAACTGTCACTTTATAATCAATGAAGCAGTGTTTCCAAATAAACTCCTTAAGAATGCAAATAAAGTGTAGCCACCCATATTTTTAAACAGGCTTATCAGTACAAAAACTGGACAGAGGGTTACATGATCTTTACTTACCTTAGTAGGGAAAGTAATTTTAACTTAAGTCACAGCCAAAGACATGGTCAGATATTCCCTGAAATTCCTGTGATATTTCTAGAGAAATCTCCTTCTTTCTGCATTTCCACAGTAGGGGCAGCAGAGAGAAACTCTTTAGAAGTTTTGCAAAATATCTGGAAATATCTGACCATGTCTGTAGCTACTACTGCAAACAAACAGATATACTAAAGAAATGAAACTGTTTGTTTTTACTTAATTGCAGAATCATAACAATCTCTGTCTGCCTGTCCCAGCCCAGTGATCTCACTGCCACAAGCTGAAACAAATCAGCTTGTGCTCTAATAAAGTCTATGAAGCAAATCAGTAGAGTAGCTATAAAACAAAGTTCCTTGCTGCCTGGAGAACCTCTCTCTCTCTCTCTCTCTCTATATATATATATATATATATATACACACACACACACACTAACATAACTAAAAACATACATAAAACAAAACATACACCCTTGCCAACAGGGCATTGTTTAGATGTAAATATGTACTAACTTGTGTAAATTGTGTAAGTTAGCAGCCCATATTTATATAGATCTGCAAAGATTTGCAAGTATCTTGAGTCTCTTTAGAGAGTCATATAGTTAAGAGCCTAGAAGCCTAGGTAAGGGCTTTCTTCTAAGGCAAAAGGCCTGCAATTGCTAAGACTAGTGGCAAATGCCAAAGTCAAAGCCCTAAATCTCTGGCCTATTAAGGTGAAAATGTGACAGGGTAACAGTAATAAACTAAACTGAGTACTATAATGGGGAAAAATGCTGTACCAAACCTCAGAGGTACAAGATGCAAGTTGCAGGCTGCAAGTTGAAAAGTTAACACTCGGCAAATGCTCAGGATAGGAGTAATGCTCAGATGACACAAAAGCAAAAATAAAGTGCAGTTGTGCAATATAAATGCTAGAGGCCAGGTAATCCAAGGCTTCAGACACTAAGCAACGTTATGCCCTATGAGTATTATAAACAAAATGGAGTGATGCTCCCTCGAGGTTTGTTAAATAATCACAATGAGCAAACAACTGGTGAACAAAAGTATGAAAATGAAAAAAACAAGAAGTTTAAATTCTGAATAGAAAGTCCAATATAATACAGTAGTGGTCTCTAGTTTCTGTGGTTCAGAAATGTTAAAGGTTAAATTTTACCACAGTCTCACTCCGCAAACGTATCTCTTTGTTTGTCACCAAATAAATCGACTTCCCCTTAATGTAACAAAGAGTTTCAAGCTCTTATATGCTCACTCAGTTCTCTTGCAGCAGGTTCTCCGAGCAGTCTCCAAAGGCCGGATTCACAATATCTTCGGCATCCTCGATGTATCCAGCATTTTCCTCATCTATGTTCTATCAGTTTTCAGGCCTCCTTTGAACTTTTCCTCCTCCTCGAATCTCGGCATCTCGACTATGAGCATCCAGCAGTGCTCTCAGCACTGTGCCCGCTCTGAGCAGTGCCACCTCCAGGGGCTCCACAGGTCGCGTTCCACTGACGTAGGCCATGTAAAATTAAATAGAAAAGAAAAGAAAAAAGAGAGGACTGGAGAATTATGCGATCCCACACAATGTTTTTTTTTAATATTGAGCTTCTGGGCAGGCAAGGTAATGGTGGCATAGCTTTTAAAAAAGTTTTTAACACCTGTAGAAGCCCTGCAGATTGACTCCTCCAAGTTCCTCCTCAGCTCTATATCTGCAGCAGTGTCAACAGCACTCTACCCAGAATCCTCTCTCCATTCCTCCAGACTGTGTTAGTAAAGAGGAATCATTACCCTTAGTTATGTTTGAATGTTGTATTCCAAACATATGTTGTTCTTTGGTCTGTCTCCTGGATGGGATTTTTACAGAATTGCATTGTTTACAAACACATACAATATAAGTTTAAAACAATGGCTGGGAATGGAGCATGCAGATTGGCTGACTCACACTCTGTGGGGCTATGGTTATGGCTTTAATCTGTAATGTACAATAAAACCATTAGACCAGTATTCAGTTTTAAGGATGTACTTTGCTGACTTTGAAGAAAATTAAGAAGTGCATAGAGCTTGATTCAGGAAGACATAACTGGGCTCATAGTAGTCAAAAAGACAGTTCTGAACATGTGCTATCTTCGCAGTGCCATCCAAACATGATCAGTGAGGTTGAAAACTCTTGCAATACATCTACAGTTATTTGTGAGTGCTCAAGAAAGGGGGCAGGAGCCACAACACTAATGGCATACAGCATCTTCCATGTAGCATTGCAACCCTACCAACAGGGGTCACAGGCTGCTATGTTCTCTACCAGATATCTCCTGTTCAAAGTAGGTAGTGATTTGGGGAGAACACTTATAACTCTGAATGCTGTGGGTAAGGCACCAAGAGAAAAATGAGGTGTCAGCCAGAGGACAGGGTACCATACTGGGTAATAGTGGGGAATTCTGAACCTAAGGCAGTCAATATTACTGGGAGAGGGAGAGAAGGTGTGCCACAGGAACTGTTTTTAAAAGATTATCTCTCATTCTGCACCTATGACAAAAAGTATTTTAAAAAGTCCTTCTCTGGATATAACTTGGAGAAGGGGAGGTCTGCCTCATTACCTAGAGGGCTAAAGGGTGGAGTCCAGCAGGTGATGAGGGACCACCAAATACAAAACTAGGGCAGCATGGAACAAGATGTGGGGAACCAACTTGACAACATGGGGTGATGTTACTGCTTGAATCGGGTGAATGATGATTGTGCGACTGGACATTGTCTAGGTCCTAATGTCACAGATGGGGTGCATGTTGCAGTGCTATTCAGCACTGTAACTGCAAGCACTAGCTGTAGATGTTATTGTGTGGTAACCCAAATAGCACTAACATCTGGATCAATGATTTGCACTATGCTGAACTACTAGAGTGGACACACCTCACCCCTACTGGGTCACTCCTCCGCATGTAAGATGGCATATGTTAAAACCACGCAACACAGACAGTGCAGGTAAGAATAGTGACAGGGTGCAAAACCGCTAAATGGTCTATTCATGGGTGTGCACCCAGTCACTGTTCTCTGGCAGAGGATAAGTTTTCTGCTGGGAGGAAGGTCCACCGAGCAGCTGCTGTGGCTCGACAGGAGGAGCCACAGGCAGCAATGGAGGTGATGCGTCTGTGTACTGGGTATCGAATCCTGGTCCTGGAAACATGGAATTTTTCTTTTTTTCACATTTTGTGCAACTTAAATGTACAACTCCCCCAGTTGAATATTTTAGTTGGGGGGGTTCTGGGGGTGCAGGGGGGGCAGAGCCCCCCGCAAAACACAGAGAAATGCCACTGGCAATATATTGTGCTGTATTGACAGCATGGTATATTGCTGCGGCATTCTGTCTTGCGACATTATGACCCCATGCCCCTTTTCCCTGCCATGCAAGACTGTGGATTTGAATCACAATTTCAGGTGCAGCATACTACAGCAGATATTTTGTTTTCAGTATGCATTGTCATCAAATGCCAATTAGGGACCAGAGTTCTTAGCATTCTTGTTCCATTTGTAATCTTTCTGGTCATCTTGTCAACAGAACATATAGCTTTGCACAGCTTTAATTGAGAGTTCTACAGCCATGGAACTCTTTGACCCAGACATTAAAAATTGAATACCTTATTAATCTCATGATTAAAATGCAATACAATACTAGAAGTAACTAACTTTAGGAGTGGTGTGTAGTATACTGTAGTAAGCATGCATATCACACAAACATTGTCACACAGTCTAGCTTTACTAACCAGAAAAGATGACATGTATTATCAAAGAAGGATGTCAGTTCTTTCTATGGACTAAATATCAGAAGTTCAAACCTAAAACAAGTCAGTGTCAGTAATGAGAGTTGACAAATGAAAAAGTATTAGATGCAGTATAAATAGTTTTTTTTAATAATACAGTTTGTTTTATGTGGTCTGTAGTAGTGACTGAACTGTATACTTGTTGGAAATGCATTGACTGTACTTGAAAATGTATGTCTACTGCAAATATAAAAAGTATGTTACAGATTAGAAAAATGAAAACCTGCTTATCAACGTAATTGTTAAAAGGAGCATCCTGTCCTTTACTAGCTGACCTCACAACTAGCTTCCTATCATTCTTGATTGGCTCCTTGTCAAATGTATGTTAATAGTGCAATATCAAACAAATATGCTGAAAGATACTGACATCTGAATATTTGATTTATATAAAAATCTGGCAGAACCCTAAGCATAACAGCACTGCTGAATGACTATAAACATTTTAGTGTGAAATTATCTACTGTGTTTTTAAGTCAAATTAAAAAAATAATTACTTTGGCATGGACACACACTCCACATGAAATGCTGGTTTTTAAAACTGAACACTTTGTAAGGAAACCAAAGCCAAAAACTGTTACTGTTTAACGGCCAGTGCTTTATTTCCCTAATGTATGGCACTAATCATCTGTGAAAAACCTTATGACAAAACAAAGAACTGAGAATGCTCCTCTGTTCTATTTCTATTCCCCGAAAGACTCAAGGCATAGGACTGACCTGATGATATGGTGATAGCACATCACTTTACCTTGTAGAAAGCTTGGATTCACTTTCCATATCTGGGATTCCCACACTTATTGTATGCTGATGGTGTGAGACTGGGAGCAGTGCTGAGACAGCACATGTATCAGAAGAGAACCCTCCTGGCAAGTGAGCCCCCACCTCCAGCAGTATACTGCTAGGTGACCTCACAGCCAAAGGAATTACTTGAACGCACTGTGTCAACAGTGAGACATAAGTACTGCTGCTGTGGGAGGGTTTGGAAGGGGGAAACAACATTGCAGGTTTGTTCTTAAGCCACTAAGCACTGGCTCTGGACACCTTGCAACAGGCTTAGTTCAATACACAACACATTGACCATCTGATAGACCTAGACAAGCTCTGCTGCAGAAGGAAAAGCCCTTGGCATGGGGTAGCTAGGAGTGTGAATGTTGGGGTGGGGGGCTCAGAGTTCCTGGAAATAGGTATGGGAAAATTAATTTAAAACAGACTAAAAGCATGTCTAACCCCCAGGTGCACCATGAACTCCTGCCTTTAGACTGGGACTCCAGACCCCATAGGGTTAACTTCTCAGAGCTGGCAGTCTGAGTCACTGCCAGGGTGTGAGGCTTGCCACAGCAGCATAGGCCTCAAAGTGCTCTGACTGTGACAGTTGATGAGAGGGCACTGACCTGCCAACATCTTCCAGTCCTGCTGCAGACTCGTTTTCTGTGTGGGGAGACTGCACCTTGAAAAGATTTGTGCTGAAAGCCATTTACACAGCAGTCCCAGATGAAGTGCAGTCTGCCTAAAGACATTTTTCCTATGGTAACAGTGAGTAGAAGCCTGAGTTACCAGAACAATTGCACTTGAGAAGGCTATAGGAAATTAATACATAACCACATCACTGTGTACTGAATATAAAAAGTGTCTAAACTTATGAACATATGAGCATATGAAAGAGCCAGCAAAAGAAGGTCAAATTGGTCTATTGAGTCTGCTTGTTAGTAATGCAATGTCCCTGGCTTATGCCATTGACCCTGCACCCTCTCCCCTGTCGCTCTTTCCTTCATAACTCACCCCTCCACAGTCACCCAGATTCCCTTTATGCCTATCCCAGGCACTCTTAAAGCCACCCACCATCTTCTCTGAGACCACCTCCTCTTGCAATGCATTCCATGTGTCCACCGTCTCCTTGAAAAAATGTTTCCTAACATCCTTACTAAACTTCCCCCCACTGACTTCAAACTGTGCCCCCTCATGGTTCTATTGTCACTTAGCTTGAAGTGACCTTCGCCATCCACCCTATTTATTCCCCTCATGTACGTAAAGGTCCCTATCATATCTCCCCATCCAGGAAGTATATTCATAGGTCTATCAGTCTCTCTTCATAAGATTTCCCTTCATGTCCCCAGATCATCTTGGTAGCCTTCCTTTGTACCCTCTGTAACAAGCTGATGTCCTTCTTATGATAAGGGTTCCAGAACTTTACCCCATATTCTAAATGTAGTCTCACCAGAGACCTGTACAATGGCAATATGATCTCACTCCACCTACTGCTGAATCCCCTGGCTATTCATCTCAACCTCCTGTTCACCTTTGCTGCCTTTTTGCATTGCATGGAGTGCTTCGGGTCACTGGTTATCACCACCCCCAGATACTTTTCTTCCTCTGTCGCTGCTATCTGGATCCCACCGGTAATACTTGGTCCTAGGATTTCTGGCCCAATTATGCATCACTTTGCATTTCTTGGCATTAAAGCCATGTTGCCAGATCCCCGATGATCTCTCAAGTTTCCTGAGGTCTTCCCATAGGTCCTGTATCTCATCAACTGTGTCCAACCTTCCACAGGGTTTGATGCCATCTGTAAACAGGCACAATTTTGACCTCCCCCGTGAGGAGGTCATGAGGGCCAAGTCAGAATCTGCCCTCTCTGAGGGCAGAGCCCCCCCCACACAAACAGCTCTCTCTGTGAGGAGGTTGTGAGGGCCAAGTTGGAATCTGCCCTTCCCCGAGCTGCAAGATGCCCAACAAACAGATGCGGTGTTCTTGCCTGAGGCGCAGCCAAACTTTTAAACATAGTGTAAACTGAGAAGCTGTTTTTTTTGTTTTTGTTTTTGGTGCCAAGTTCAAATCTGGACTGCCCTGACTTGCCTTTCTAACATTATCTAGTGGCAGAGCAATGAAGATAGTTTTTGCTAACTACTGTCCTCACTAGTAATTGTAGATTTTCTCCACTTTCTGTAGTGTGTATTAATTAATTATTTGAATTGTATGAACTTAGCTGGATGTTTGCCACTTGCTCAGGGTACTTTTAGGCCATCCTGAATTCTCCTTGCAAACCCCCCCAAAATGGTAAAGCTTATTTGCAGGTTCCCCCTGTGCAGAGAGCTTGATTTAATGTGTTGCTCTAACCTTAATTTTCTCCTGTTACAGAGCATTTGTTTAATGCATATTTTAGCCTAATTTCCTCTGTTACAGAGCACTTGTTTAATGCATATTTAGGAACATAGACTTTGATGGCGGATAAGGACCACTTGGCCCACCTAGTCTGCCCACTTCCAGACCTATTGGATAAACTGCAGATCTTAGTTAACCAACAACCTACTTCTTCCTACCCCCCACCAGAATTGCCTTATGTCTGCCCCATGCATTCTTGAATTCACCCACTGTTTTTGACCCCACAACCTCCTCAGGAAGGCCATTCCATGTGTCCATCACCCTCTCTGTGAAAAAATACTTCCTCACATTGCCCCTGAGCCATCCCGCCTCTGTCTTCAAATTGTGTCCCCTTGTTCTTGTACATCTCTTTTTCTGAAAGATGCTGCCCTCTTGGATTTTGTTGATTCGCTTCAGGTATTTGAAAGTTTCTATCATGTCCCCCCTTTCCGTCCTTTTCTCAAGGGTATACCTATTAAGCTCCTTTAGTCTCTCTTCATATGGATTCTGCTGCAGACCCTGCACCATTTTGGTTGCCCTCCTCTGGACTGCCTCCATCCTGTCTATGTCCTTGAGGAGATGGGGTCTCCAGAACTGCAGGCAGTCCTCCAGATGGGGTCTCACCAACTGTCTGTACAGAGGGATAACAGCTTCCTTTTTTCTACTGGTGATGCCTCTCCCTATGCACCCCAGTATCCCCCCAGTCATCCTTACTGCCTTCTCACATTGCTTGCTCACCTTTAGGTCATCTGGTATGACTATCCCCAGGTCCCTTTCCATTTTTGTTGTCGTCAATACCCCCCATTGTGTACTGTTCCCCTGAGTTTTGTTTCCCAGGTGCATTACTTTGCACTCCTTTGCATTGTATCTAAGCTGCCATACTTTTGACCATTCCTCCAACCTTGAGACATCCCTTCTCATCTTTTCCACCCCCTTTGTGTATCAGCCCTGTTGCAGATCTTTGTGTCATCTGCAAACAGGCTTTCCTCTGCTACTGTGTGCTTGACTGCATATTTAGACTTAGCCCTATGCTTTAGTCAGTGTTTCCAAATGAAATCCAAAATCTAGCAGAGCTTTATTAATTTATTTTGATAAAACTCCAGGAGAGTTTAATTTAATTTTAGACTCTGATCCTAGCTTGGACTTGCTGATTCACTAGCAAAACGTAATACAGCTTGTTCTCTTGTCCCCCTCCTCCTGCATAGCCCCTCCTCTGTCTTACCTGCTTATAATGCTCACCTCTTGCTCTCTCCTCAGATCTCCCCGTGAGGAGGTTGTGAGAGCCAAGTCGGAATCCCTCCATTGCTGCAAGACCACTCGCAAACAGGTACTGTGTTCTGGACTGAGGAATGGCCAAATTTTCAAAAGGAGTGTGGTTGCCCTGCCGACGCTTTGCGTCAGCTGCCCCACCACCCCCATCACCACCATTGGTGCACTCTTCATTATATAGGAAGGATCATGTGTTGACTAGAACCAGTCAGCCAACTTTTCCCTCTGCAGCTTATCCACACCCATCATTAGTGGCCACTACAAACATAATCCCGTACTTCATAATCAGTCAGTCTCACCTTGCTGCCTCTTTGCATAGCAATACTTTGTCTTCTTGCACCTCTGGTATCCCTCCCACCCTCCACCTACCCAAAGAAGCAGACTCATTTTCAAGTAAACAACACCCCATCTGCCCTCCCACCCTCCTCCGCTATCTTCAGTTGGACTGCCACCTGTAGCTCTCCCTTACAATCAAATGGTTGATCCTATCATCCTTCGACCCAACTTCCACACTGGGTTGCTAGCCCTAAAATTCACCACTCAGGTCACCTCAACGCATACCTTCTAACCACCTACTTCCCATCAGAAACTTCAGTGGGCCATACCTAAAGCTAAACTTTTGATAACATTATTGCTTCTACTAGCTGGGGATGTCAAGCCAAACCCCAGACCAACCCCCCCCCAGACCAACCCCCCCAGACAGATCCCCTCCCCTCCTCTTCAACTCCCACAGGGATTAAAATTATCCCACCTGAATATCTGCAGACTCCTGCATAAATTAACCCTGCTACAACCAATTGTCCTATCCCTAAGACCTGATATCTTAATTATCTATGTGACCTGGCTAAAGCCTCACAACCAGGATGCTGAAATCTCTAGTCCTGGCTACACAGTAATTCGTCATGCCCGTCCTGGTAACAAAAGAGGTGGGGCATAGCCGTGTACATCTCATCCTCACTTCAGTTTACCTCTGTCTCACTATCGTTGCCCATGCAGTCCATCGACGCCTTGTTGATAAAACTCTCACTCCCCCACATGATTCCCATATTTATAGCAGAATCCTATTCCCCCCTGATTCTCCTTGCCCTCTATCATAGATCACCTGGGTACCCTAAAATCACACGCAGCAGGGGGAGAGTTCCATATCCTTGGGGATTTTAATTTGAACTGGTTCTTCAGTGATAGTGCCAAGTTTCATAACCAAGTGGCTGCACTAAACCTGTATCAACAGATCACGATGCCCACATACTTGAACCCCAAATCATAGAACCACTCTCTCCTGGACTGGTCCCTTACCTCACACCCACATTGGATACTTGAGGCAGGCCTCTTACCGGACTCTCTAACCGATCATCACATGATCTACTCAGTAAGGAAAATATTTAAGCCTAAAGTTCCTCCCCCCAAAACCCTTCTGACTAGGTCCTACAAATCCCTTGACCTTGTATCACTCCTAAATGACCTGGCAAATATTGACTGGTCTTTCATCCCCAGGGCCACCTCTATTGATTCCACCCTTGAGTACTTCAAGTCCAGGTTCATTGCTGGCTAGGACATCCATGCTCCACTCAGAAGGACTCAAGTGAGGAGTGTTCACCTGCTCTGGATCTCAGCTGACATGCTGGCCCACCTCTGAGTCAGGGACCAGGCTTGGAAGTCCTACAAAGTTTCAGGCACCCCCGCGGATCACCTAAAGTATCGCTCACTACGAAATGCCTGCACAAGACTAATCCTACAGGCAAAAGCTAATTACTTCAAAGCCTCCTTCCACACTGACCTAAACCACCCTGCTAAATTTTGAAAGGTGGTGAAAACACTATTCTCCCCTTCGTCCCAGCTCCCCACCTCTGTCCTAAATGCAGGCGGCTCCACTGTCATGGAACCCCTTGCAGTGGCCTTTGAATTCAACTCCTTCACAAACTGTTCTTCATCACTTTTGTCCACTATCCCACCTGCCCTGCAAACCCCCACTCCCATGACTCCTCCTGCTCAAGCTCCCCTCCTGCCACCTCCTTCTCCTTACATCAGGTTACCCCGTCTGAAGTACTTAATGCCCTGTTCATCCTAAATCCTACTAATGGTAAATGCCCCTTAGGACTGGACTCCAAAGTGCTCTACCTGTCAGTTTCTGCCACTGCCACCCCCCGGCCTCACTCTTCAACTTCTCTTTCTCTCTTGCTTCTATCCCATCTGATTGGAAGCATGCCAGAGTCATCCCTCTTCCCAAAGGCAGCAAACCCTCCTCTTCTGGCAACTATCACCCTATTTCCCTCCTCCCCATACTAGCAAAACTCCAGGAACACCTAGTATTCTCTCACCTCTAATCCTTTCTCGACTCCTCCTCTGTCTTCTCACCTTACCAGTCTGGATTTAGGAAGTCCCACTCCACTGCCACTTCCCTTCTAAGGCTCACTGACTCCATCCTTACTGGTATGAGCAAAGGCCACGTCACCTCAGCCATTTTTGTCAACCTGGCAAAGGCGTTCAACACTGTCTCACACTCCACTCCAAGCTCACTCTTGCAGGGCTCTCTAGCGAGGCTACAAGCTGGTGTCACTCCTATCTGGTAGGCAGGTCCCAATCTGTCAGAATTGGCAACACCGATTCTGCCTCCCTCCATTACTACTGGTGAACCACAAGGCTCAGTCCTTGGTCCGCTCCTGTTCTCTAGCTTCCTTAATGATCTGTCCTTAGCCTGTCCACACACATCCATTCACATGTATGTGGATGATATGGTACTGTATACATCAGGCCCCTCTTCCACTGACGTGGTGACCAGACTCCAGCAGGACTTCAATGATGTTCAGCTCTGGTTTCTCTCAAATCAGCTTTTTCTCAATGCCAAGAAAACTGTCTCCATGACCTTCAGCACAAGGCAGAGACTTTCTCAGCTCCCCTCCATCCCCACCTTCCACACCCTGGATAGGACTACCTTGGAGGCCTGCATCTTCTTTATCGATGTCATCCACAAAAACCTGCACCCCAGACTGGGTGCCTTATACTACAACCATAGTTCAATCCTGCTTCTGGCTCACTGTGCAATTGTGCTGAAAATGATTCTCCCTATTTTTGAGGTGAAGTAGTCTACAGTGTCTCTCCCAAGTCCACCCTAGCCAGACGGAACCCTTTCTTGAACACCTTCTCTCGTTTTGCTCTTGACTGTCTTCCCACCACCTATCATTGCATCCTCTACCAGATCCTAGACCTCCTATCAATACAGGACTGGAGACAATCCCACTGCACCAGGATCATAGATAATTTCTGGGCCAAGTCCCTGTGTCCCTACCTTGTCTCAGTCCTAACAACCCCAACTCTCCCTGTGTACTCACTTAGGAACTACGACTCCCATTCCTTGGCTGTTCCACACATGTCCACCGCTGCAGGCCAGGCAGCCTTTACGTATCGCATGCCTAAACTGTGGAACTCCTTTCCCAAGGACATTCAATACACTCCACCCACTCAGCACCTCATCACCCTCCTCAAAGCACACGTCTCCTCTACCTGCTCATGCGACTAAGTTATGTCGTGTCACTACGGTCTAGCTTCTCCCCTAACAGACTGGAATTACGTGATGTATTTTGATTTTATATTGTTTGTGCCTTGCACAACTATTTACTGTACTGCACTGCTCTTGTATGTTTTCCTGCTTGTTCATTGTACACTGTATTCTCCATGTATTCTTTCCTACCCCCCTACCACCAGGATGCATCTGGAATCGAGCAGTAGTCTGCTCAACATGCCTTCCTGGTAAAACTTTTAAACAAATAAATACATTTAATTAATGCCTTCCCCAGTGTAATTTATGAAGACATTGAACAACACCAACTCCAGCACCAATCACTGCAGGACCCTGCTGGTAGCCTTCTTGGCACTGGACAACTACCTACCCACCCCCACCCTTTTGGTTCTGTCACTTGGCCAGCTTTCCACCCACCTTGTCATTTTCTCCCTGATCCCAAGATTCTTCAGTTTGCTGATTAGCCTCCTGTGGGGCACAAAATTGAAGGCTTTGCTAAAGTACAGGTAAATGACATCTACCACTTAGCCATCATCCCCCACCCTGGTGACCCAGTTGAAAAAGCCAATCAGGTTCCTCTGACAGGACCTTCTTCCCACAAATCTATGTTGTTTCTCAGACAGTATAGCATAGTAGTTAAGGGCACTGATCTGCAAATCTGGAGACCTGGTTTTGAATCCTGTCAGCCCCCACTTGCATAATGTGTGACCCTGCGCATGCCACTTAACTTCCTTGTACTCCCAGGTCACGCTTGGAAACAAGCTCTGAACGTATGAACATACGAAATTTGCCAGCAGTAAAGGCCTAGAGGTCTATCAAGTCTGCTTGAATGTGCACTAGCACCCCCTTATTCTGCAGCTGCCCCTCCCTTCCACCCTTCCCCTTCATTGACCCTCCCCCTTGTCCTATCCCATCCCCTTTTGAAGCAGTCCACTGTTCTACTGGATACACTTCTGCAGGTAACGCATTCCACCCAGCCACCACCCTCTCTGTAAAAAAGTGTCTCCTCATCTCCCTCCTGAACCTTCCTCCCTCCAGTCTCATATCATGGCCCCTGGTGTCTCTCCCCTCCCTTACTTTGAACAGCCCCTCTATGCCTGTCTTATTTATTCCTTTCATGTACTTAAAGGTTTCAATCATGTCCCCCCTGTCCCTCCTCTCCTCCAGTGAGTACATGTTCAACTCCCTCAGCCTCCTCTCATATGATAAGTCCCCCAGCCCCTTGATCATCTTTGTCACCCTGCGCTGTACCCCCTCCAGTAACTTAATGTCCCTCTTCAGATATGGGCACTAGTACTGCACACAGTACTCCAGGTGCGGTCTAACTAATGACCTATACAGTGGCAGAATCACCTCCTCCCTCCTTGAGGATATACCCCTTGCAATACAACCCAGCATTTTGTTGGCCTTTGCAGCTGCCTTCCAACATTGTGCCAAGTTGTTCATTGACCCTGTAATGAGCACGCCCAGATCCTTCTCCTCCTCTGTCTGGGCTAGCTGCACTCCCCCAGCTGCTAACTCCTCCTTGGGTTCTTCATCCCAAAATGCAGCACCTTGAACTTTTTGGCATTAAACCCCAGTTGTCAGGTGTCTGACCAGGTTTCAAGCTTTGCCAGATCATCCTGCAACCCCTGCCACCCCCAAGTCATGCACCACTGCTCCTAACTTAGTATCATCAGTAAACAGACTGATCTTGCTCTTGATGTCCAATGATATGTCTGCAATGAATATCCCAAACAACACTGGTCCCAACACCGAGCCCTGTGGAACACTGCTCATCACTACCCTCGGGTGTGAGAGCTCCCCACCCACCACCACCCCCCTCTGTTGCCTTCCCTGAAGCCAGTTCCCTACCCATATCACCAGCTTTGCACCTGCCCCTGTGCCTACTAACTTATTTCCCAGCCTTCCATGCAGCACCGAGTCGAATGCCTTACTGAAGTCCAGATACAGGACATCCACTGCATGGCCCCTGTCCAGTTGCCTAGTTACCCAGTCATAGAACTCCACCAGGTTGGTTTGGCAGGATCTGCCCTGTATGGAGCCATGCTGTCTGCTGTCCTGTAGTCCTTTGGCCTCTAGGAGGGCCACCAGCCTTTCCTTCAAGATAGTCTCCATTAGCTTACCCACGATGGATGTGAGGCTTACTGGTCTGTTGTTTCCCGGTTCATCCTTGGGGCCACTCTTGTGGAGGGGCACCACATGAGCCATCCTCCAGTCCTGAGGTATACACCCCAAATGTAGTGAGGCATTAAATAGGTCTGCCAAAGGTCCTGCAGGGACCTCTGCCAGCTCCTTCAGTACCTTGGGGTGGATGCCATCTGGGTCTGGTGCCTTATCCACCCTCAGTGTCTTCAAACCCTCCTGAAATCTGCCCTTCATGATTTCCCCATCTGTCACCCCTCCCCCCTGTTTCTGCCATTTCTCCCCTCTTGGGTGTCACCGCCCTCTTCTCTTTAGTAAATACTGAGCAGAAGTACTCATTTAGTGCTTCTGCCTTATCATACCCTGCTTTCACCCAACCACCCCCTTCCTAATCCTTACTATGTGGTCCTTACAGCTCCTTTTCTCTCTGATGTACCTAAAGAAGTCCTTCTCCCCCTTCTTAATGCCTTGTGCCAGTCTGAGTTCTGTAGATGCCTTGGCTCCCCTTACTACCTTTGTCACCTCCTTCGATTCCGTCAAGTACTCCTCCCTGTCCTCCCCTCTCCCTGTTTTCTTGTACCTCCTAAAGGCAGTTCTTTTCCTCCTTACCTTTTCCATGACCTCCTTGCTCAACCAGCTCGGTTTCTTAGCCCTAGCCTTCTTGCTCTGGGCCTTGCAGCCAGTTTTGGTTGCCTCCACTATCCCCTGCTTTATGAGATCCCACTTCTGGTTAGTGTCCATACTAGATTGAATTCTGGCCAGGTACCCTTTTACCACTTCCCCCATCCTCCCAAAGTCGGCCCTCCTGAAGTTCAGCACTCTTGTGCCAGATTCCACTCCTTTCTTGCCCATATCCAATGTGAGCCATACTGAGTGGTGGCCACTCCCTGACAGCGGTTCCTCCACTGTAAGTTCTCTCACAAAGTCTCCATTTGCCAGCACAAGGTCAAGGGTATTCCAGAACCTGGTTGGTTCTCTGACCATTTGCAGCAGGAAACTGTCCTGAAAGGCATCCAGCAGTACCTGCTCCCTTCTGTTCCTGGTTGTTGGGGTACTCCAGTCCACTCCTGGCATGTTGAAGTCCCCCACAATCACCACACTACCCTTCTCACAGGTCCTCCTGATCTGTCCTGCTAGTTCTTTGTCCAACTCCTCCGTCTGAGATGGCGGCCTGTACACCACTCCCATTTTAAGAATCCTATTCTTGGAATCCTGGATTTGCATCCAATTTGACTCCATACTACCCTCCTCCCCCTTTATCCCTTACACACTTCAGTCCTTCCTTCACATATAGTGCCACACCCCCTGCTTTCCCAATCACCCTGTCCCTACAAAATAACCTATACCCTAGTACTGACAGGTCCCAGTCATTGTATTGGGTGGCCCATGTTTCTGTGATGGCTGCAAAGTCCACCTTTCCCTCTGCCATGAGCACCTGTAACTCCGCATTTTTCCTCCCAAGGCTCCTAGCATTAAGGGTAACCATCTTCCACCCTCCCCCCCATCCTGCCCTCCATTACTAGCATCACCAATAGTACCTGCCATTTGTCCTTTGTCACTGTTATAGGGGTTTAAGCTCATATGGTTTCCCAACCTGTGGTCTCTGCATGTCTCTTGCCCAATTGCCACCCCCCGCTCCTAGTTTAAATTCCTTACTTCCTCTATGTACTCCTCCATCCTGTTTCAACACTTTCTTTCCCTCCTCATGCAAGTGTAGTCTGTCCTTGGCATAGAGACTACTGTCCCCTCAGGTTCCTCCCAACCCCCCAACAGCCCATACCCTTTAGCACAACACCAGGTTCTTAGCCATCTATTAAATTCCTCTATTCTCAGCTTTCTTGTTGTGCTTGCCTTGGGCACTGGAAGTATCTCTGAAAAAGTTACTGATCTTCCTGCCCCCTCACATAATTGTGCTAGTTCCTCAAACCTCCTCTGGACTATATCTACTGTCTTGTCCACCAGGTCGTTCATCCCAAGATGTATAATTAAATGAGGCTTGTCCCTACCCCTTCTTGCATATTTCAGAACAGATTGTCCCACCCTTTCCGCTGTCATTCCTGGCATGGCCTCCACCCAAATGTGAATATGCCTCTCCCCCTTGCTACCCCACCTGACTCCTCTTAGTACTGAGTCCCCCAGCACTAAGATTCCACCACTCTTACTCCCTGCTTGCTTCCATTCATCTCCCTCTCTCATTCCCAGCTCCTCTTCTTCCTCCTGCATGTTATTTCCCCCCTTTTGCCCCTGTTGCAGTTCTCCCAGCAGAACCTCCCCCCGCTCCAGTTTGGTCCAGGCATTTATCAATTACTCCTCTAATTTCATAATTTCCCTTCTCTACCTTCTTCCTCTCTAGCAGTGCAAAACTATTTTCTAAAGACCCTTCACAAATTCCCTCTCCCTCTCTCTTCATAGTAACCTATTTTCTCCTTTCCACTCCATGATTTTTGCCAATTCTTCGCCTCCCCTCACAAGTCCCTATCTCCTCCTTCCATTTGTCTTTTGTTTCCTGACCTGGTTTCCCCGGCAATTGTTTTTCCTGGCCTGGGCCCCCCTTGTCCCTGCTTCCCTTCTTCTGACCCTCTCCTCACTACTGTTGGCTTAAATCACCCCCTCAACTCCCATTCTTCCTCCCTCCAGTATTGGGCTAAACCCACCCTCAGTCTGCCTTGCCTGTCTTAGTTCCTCCTGCAGACCCTCAATCTTCTTTCTGAGTTTCTCTATGTGGTTGCACACTAAACATCCTCCCACACTCCAGGCATTTTTAGAAAGATTGATGCACCGCAGTTGTTGCAGCCTACCACCCTACCCATTGCTGTCATTGCCCACCAATGACCCCCCATCCTTCCAGATGCAGGATACCAAACACTCCCCCAAGTCTCCCCTTCCCCCATCTGTGCAAAACATTCTTTTCTTAATTTCCCTTACCCCTTTCTTGTACACATTTAGATAGATTGAGCAACTGCTTTTTATATTCCTAACCTTCCTATCCAAACTCAAAAAGAGACTTTAAGTAGCTTTTGCACAACCTTCCTCAAACTCCTACTCCTCCTTTCCCCAATGCAATAGCAATGTAAAGAAGTAACAATGAAAGCTCCTAGATTTGCAGTTACTTCCCTTCCACTGAGACAGCAGTCACCTCTTCACTCGCTGCTGTTCCTTTCCTGGATGTCTGCTTCTGCTATGACAAGTGCATATCCTTTGCTCGTTTGAGGAAGTGATCTCAGAACCCCTAGTATAAAGGAAATCATGGACCAGGAGCGGTGGGTGAGGGGTTGGGGGTGGGACCAACCCAAGTCTTCCAGAAACAATCAGGTAGCTGTGGCACCTGGTCAGACCATTAGCACCCTTCCCCACTATGCACTAACCTTTGCAGCTAGTGAAGCCAGCAAAAATGAATCACAATTCTACTCAAAGCCCCCAAAATAGGTTTACTACCAAAAGAAACAGGTCTCCAATTCAAACAGCTTCTCCAACAACACATCAAAATAGGCTTGAAATTAGAAGATATAGGTCTCTGATTCAAAGAAACAACCCCAGTTAAATCACACCAAATTGGTTTTAAATCAGAAAAAAATAGGCCTCTACAAATGCAGCCTCTTACACAGTGAAACATCAAAAAATGAGCCCACTTATAGCCACTAAAACAGTTTTCAAAATTCCAACAGCCCCAAAACACTACCCTGCTAGCCCCTTAGAAGTAGTAAGAAAGAAAAGAAATAACTTTCTACCAAGTAAAATCCACAAGAAACAATGTAAAAACAACAAGAAGCTACTGTACTATAACAAATCTGATCCTTTCCCTTCTAGTTCCTTCTCTGGCTTAGTGTACCTTTCCTGGTTAAACAATTTTCCCTTCCCCCCTTCACCCTTTCTCATCCTGGAGACCATTCTCCTCTATGTACCTTACCAGCCTCTCTTTGAACATGGTCTCCATGAGTCTGCACACCATTGATGACAGACTGACCAGCCTATTGTTCTCTGTATCATCCCTGGGTCTGCTCTCGTGGAGAGGCACCACATGTGCCATTCTCTAGTCCTGCAACACTGTTCCTAACCCCAGTGATCAATTGAAGAGGTCCATCAGTGGCCCAGCAAGTTCCTCAGCTTGCTCCTTTGGTACTCATGGGTGTATGCCATCCAGTCCTGGGGACTTGTCTGCTTTCAGTGTTAGTATCCTTTGCCTCACTCTGTCCACCTCTATTAACATGTCGGTTCCCCCTCCACCTCCCTCCTTCTCCCCTCAGGCAGTACCAGACCATCTTTTTCACTGGTAAAGACAGAGCAGAAGTACTCATTCAACACCTCCACCTTTCTCACTTCTTTCTCCACCCATCCATCCCCCTTCCTCAGCTTAACTATCCCATCCTTCCTGTCCCTCTTCCTGCTTATGTAGCAAAAGAAGGCTTTTTCTCCAGTCTTAAATCCTTCCACTGTTTGCTGCTCCTTCTGTGCCTTTGCTTGCCGCACCACCTTGCCCACCACTTTAGCTAACCTCATATATTTCTGCTTATCCACTTCACTTTCAGTCTTCCTGTATCTCTTGTATTCCGTTCTCTTGTCTGTCACTACCCTGGCAGCCTCAGAGTTGAGCCAAATGGGTGATTTGGCCCCTGATTGTTTCTTCCTGAGCTTAACACAATCTGCTATGGCTGCTAATATTGCATTCCCAATGATGACCCATTGGCTGTCCACCCACATGTGTGCTTTGATGCCCTCTAGTTGCTTCCTTAGCACCTCCCGCATTTTCCAGAAATCTGCTCTCCTGAAGTCCAAGATTTTGGTCTTGGTGGAGAAGCTTTCCCTTCCCATATCCAAATTGAACCACACTGTGCTGTGGTCACCATCTTTCAGAGGTTTCTTGGCCTTTTAGAAAATGGGTAACGAAAATGCCTTAATCTGATTAACTGAAAGGTCTTTTGAGCCATGTCCTTATCAGCCCATATCTATGCCAACCGGCACTTTTCTTCTCTGAGTGACCTCCCAACAGGGAAACGTCAATAACCTATTGAAATTTAAAGCTCATTTCACAGGTGGGCACACACCATTCAGGACAAGCATGAAATGCCACACTGCTGAGACAGCTGGCATCGAAAAACACTGTCCCTCTCTCTGTAAACGTAAAGTCTATAAAAAAACAACTGAACTAAAGGCTTCCAGAAAAATAAGAAAAAGCCAGAAATGTGACAGACTTGCTCACCAGCCTCAGGTACTCACCAGCCGGGTACACACCATGAAGCTGCAGACTGCCCACACCTGTAACCCAGTGAGAAAAGCGTCTCTGAATAAAATAAATCTCCTGTCATGCAGCTTACCCCCTCTCTGGCTATATATCCATACACAAACTACAGTTAGGCAAAGTCAATTTAAAAGACAAAGTCTCACCTCTGCTCCCTGAGGTTGAAATTATCTGATTACTTTTCACATATTCTAGCACCATGACTTACTGTATACATTTTATGTCCCTGTCTGTTTACACTCTATTTTTGCTCTGTATAGTTTTACATTGGATTTTTAAGTTTGTTTACTCATCCACAAGTCCTCCTCCACCAGGTAACTTCTGAAAATGAGCATTGTCTCAGCAGCATGCTTATCCTAATTACCACATTTTAAATGAACACTCACAGCACTGGGTGAAGGTGCAGTAGGGAGGTGACAGGGCTAGGAAATCATGGGGGTGGGGGTGAGTTGGACAGAGGATAAAATCTTTATGGGGAGAAAAAAAGTAAAACAAACATCAAAGAACAAAACAAATCCTGACCTTGCCATGTTCAAGGTCCCAGATTCAAAGCAGCCTCAGGTCTCCATGTAAACAAAGTTGAGTGGCATCATACATGCACTGGCACATGGGCTCTGACCTCCCATTCATACACACATCGTCACACTTGGTAGTCTGTTCAAAAGAGGCACAGGACTGAGCTGCCACTGGGATCAAATAAAAGTGCTTTAAACTGTTCTTCATTAAGCAAACTGTCCCCTTTTGTTCTCTTTTTAACTATAGGAATGTAACTCTTTCATGTCCATGCAAGCAGAAGATGAGGTTCCTTAGCACTGGCAGTGCATGTGGCATATCTTACACAAGCACGTTCTTCATTTCTGCAGGTTTTTGAATGGCTGCCTTGTGTCCTGGTGGCTGGAGGTAATGATCTTGTGCTCCATTTTTTTATGTAAACTGGTGTAGTAGGCAGCTGGGGAGCATTCTCCACCAGAGACACAGCAAAACTTGAAAAACTCTCTCACTATAGTGCTCCCCCCACCCACAAGCTCACCAGAGGAGCAGTAAAGAAGCATTGCTCCTCTCCAAACTGTATCTGTTCAGCTACCCTGAAATGTACCTGCCCAGTACTCTATCTGCCCTGGACTCTACCCGCCCTACACTGTACCTGCCTCACACTGTAATGGCCCCATGCTGTACCTGCCCTGCTATTTACCTCCCTCATACTGTACCTGTCCCAGCACTTTATCTGCTTATGTACTGTACCTATTCCACACTGTTCCTGCCCATGCAATGTACCTGCCCCTACCTAGTTTCACACTGTACTTGTCTACAGTGTACCTGACCTACTCTGTACCTACCTCCACACTGCATCTGCACCCACACCATAAGTGACAGAGGGTTTTCAGTCTCCGGTGCTATCAGTCCCTCAGGTTGCCTTGCACCGAGGGCACTAAACACACCACAGTGTGGTGAAGCCTTCACTGTACCTGCCATGTTCATGGCCTTACAAACAAAGAGGAGGTTTCTGCCTCAAGAGCTGTCAGTCCCTTGCCTTTCATCAACATAAAATGCATTACACAGTGGGCACACCTGCATGGGACCTGTCTATCTGTGTAAACAGAGGGCTTGAGTCTCCAGTGTTGTTAGTCCCACACCTTTCACCAGAATAAAATATTTCACAAAATGATTAAATCTGCACTGCACCAGCCCTGTTCATGGCCCTACAAACAAACAGGGAGCTTCAATCTCCAGTGCTGTAAATGACCAGTCCCCCACTTTTCCTAAGCATTAAATACATTACTTAGGAGGTACACTTTATTTATTTAGTTATTTATGTATGTATGTATTGATTAATTGCATTTAAATTTGGATGACCCGGTAGGCCCACTGAGACATGCAAGTTGTATAATACCATACATGGGAGAAAATGCCAAGTAAATAAAGGATATTCTGCATACAGTGAACATTAGTTTATCAAAGATTTGAGTAGACCTGCATGATGCCTGTCCTTCTGGGTAAGCAGAGGGCGTCAGTCTCGAGAGCTTTTAGTCCCTCACCTTTCACCAGCATTAAATACATCGCACTGTGGGGAGCCTCAGCCTACCCTGTTCTTGTCTGCACTATCTCTGTAGATAAATAGAGGGCTTCAGTCTCCAGTGCTGCTAGCCCCTTACCTTTCACAATCAACATATACACCACAGAGTTACTAAGTCTTATGATGGAGTCAGTATAGCATAGTGGTTAAGGACACTGACCTATAAACCTGGAGATCTGGATTTTAATCCTCAGCTCCAACTTGCATACTGTGTGACCCTAAGCAAGTTACTTAACTTCCCTGTGCTCCCAGATCATACCAGGAAACAACTTAGGCTTAGTGTGCTCTTACTGGTTAACCAATTTTCCCTTTCCCTATGGTTGCACTGTACCTGCCCTCTCTACGCCTCTGCCTACAGACAAACATGCAGCTTCAGTCTCCAGTGCTGTCAGTCACTCACATTTCACCAGCACTAAATACATCACACTGTGGGAAAAAGTCTACACTGTCTCCTTCCTAGCTAAACAGAGGGCTTTCATTTGCATTGCTGTTAGTTTCTAGTCTTTCACCAGAAAGAAATACATCACAGAGTAAGTCTGCACTGTACCAGGCCTCACTACACCTCTGCCTACAGACAAATATAGGCTGCAATAAAAAAAAAAAATGTTATACAGAAAAATCCAGCAGTCAGAAGTAAGCTGGTTAGAGGGGCTTGGGGGATTTCAAATAGAACAACAGCCAGACACAAATGCATAAAATAACTATAAATGTTACTCCAAACTTTCATTAGTGCCCAGCACCCCTGCAGGAAAATGCAACATTATCCTTATTTTCAGTTGTGAACAAATAAGCCTTTGCCTCTGAAATTGGAAGCTTAACCTTAAAATGCATCACAGCAGATTCAAAGAAACACATTCTCAGGCTAGCAGGACACTTGTAAGGGGCCTGGAATTTGGGATCCTTATCTTAATGGTCAGATGTTATTTATGTTAGAAGCACTTGACACTTCTCGAGACGGCAAAGCACTTCCTGTGTGAGCATTGGAACTTAATTAACTTTGTCATGTTAAATAGCGCTTATGTTTCTCAGGCTTGCTAGACACATGTAAAGGGGCTGGAATATGGAGACAGTGTCTTAGATGCTATATTATTTATGCTAAAAGCACTTGAGAGGTTCTGAGTTCCAAAAATCCAGCAGATAGAAAGGAGTATTTCATTCAACTGGCGTAGTGATTTGCAGCTGTGGAAGGATACACTGAAAAGTACTAAAATGTGTGCTTCTGTATCCCATTTTTCAAGCTACAGCAAGATGGCTGCAGGCTCCACCAATAATCATAAAAAAGAAATGCACAGCTAAAAACAAAACAAAAAAAAACTCAAATAAAATGTATGTGTGTGGGGGATACCCTCACTACAAGTCATACGGACCACTTCCTGACTGCTACCAGCTGCCAGTCACAATCAATCAAATGATGGAAATAAATAAAAAAAGAAAGATAGAAACAAAATAAAAAAAGTGTGTTGTGGGGAAAGAAATTCAATGTGTGTTTGTGTGTGTGGGGGGTGTGAGGTGGTGATGGAAGCACCACTGGAGGTTGACAGCAAATTTGCTGACCTCCTGCACAGTAATGGCACAATACCAACACCTCATGCCTTATAACACACCTGGGTGTGTTCTTATCAGGTGATAACCCACACCTCATGGTGTGTTATTGCTTGCTTATCTCTTGTATGTGCTCCCCATTTGTGAGCACCAGACCAAGTATAGCCCCCTCCATGGTGGGCTCCATAACTCCCTGAGTCATGAGTCCTCCCTGTTTCACATCCAGGATCACTTGACTCCTGGCACAGGATGTGTCTGGTGTACCCCTGTCCATCTCAGGCAGATTAAAGTCCCCCACTACTACCACCTCCCCTTTACCTGCTGCTTGCAGCAATTCCTTACATAGTTCTTTGTCCCTTTCTTCCTCCTGATTGAGCAGTCTGTAGACCAACCCCAACCTTACCTTCCTCCCTTGGTTGGTCTGCTGCTGAATCCATAGTGATTCCACGTTCCCTGATCATTCTCCTCCCTAGTGTATATTATTCACTCCCAGATGTATGTCGCTACCCCCCCTTTGCCTAACACTCTGTCCCTTCTGTACAGCTTGTACCCTGGGATTGAGAGGTCCCAGTCATGGTGGGCTGCAGCACAGGTCTGGGTAACTGCTGTTGCATCTACCATCCCCTCCACTAAGGGAGCCTGCATGTCTGCCATCTTGTTACCAAGACTGTGAGCACTGAGTGACACCATCCTCCACCTTGTTTCTGTGCCTTTCCTGCCTAGTTCCTGTATCTTTCTTGATCTTCCTATCCACTATACTCCCCCTTCATCCCCTCTCCATGGTGCCCTCCCTTACCCCTACACCCTCCCTCCTGATTGCTACTTCTTTTGTGGGGGAGAGTCCACAGACCTCCTGGTCTAGAGGCTTCTGTGCCCTCTGACACACCTCTTCCCCTCTCGGCAGTTTACACTCGTATTCTTTTTTATGTATTCCCTCAACTTGTTTCTGAGTACTTTCGATCCCTTATAATTAAGGTACAGTCTATCTGCCGAGTATAACCCCCTTGTCTGACCATTTATCTCCCCAATCTCCAATATAATTGAATCATTCTGCCTTGCACCAGTTCCTTAGCCAATCATTAAACTCCTCAATTCTCCTCTTTCTAACTGTGCTAGATCTGGGGACAGGAATTAACTCTGAAAAGGCCATAGAGCTCACTGAATCCTTGCAGTTCCTTGCTAACTCTTTGAACCTGATCTGCACCACTCCCACCTCTTCTCCTGCTAAGTTATTGGTTCCTAGGTGGATGACCAAATGAGGCTTTCTTCTCACCCCCTGTCACCACTTCCCTGATCCTTGGTTTCACCATCCCCACCTCCATCCCCGGTATATAAACAAGCACCCTTTTATTCCTTGGCCCCCTTTCTTCCTCCAGTGGATGCCTTTAATTATTGAATCCCCAATGATAATCACCCTTTCATCCCCCCACTTAACAAGTGAGACCAGCCCGCCAGTGCAGCAGTAGCACTACAGCTTGTGGCACCAATGATCTAAGTTCAGGAACAACCTTGGGGCATCAGAGGGTTGGCCAGGGGGAGGAGGATCGAGTGTCTAATGGACTGCTCTCCTCTTCCAGGGAGAGGATGGTGCAGCACCTTGAGCTTGACTGTCCCTTAGTGGAGGCTCAGGGACAGTACACTGGGAGGCAGAGGAGAAGCAGCAGGCATCCAGAGTGCCATGTGTGGGGACATGTGTGGCACTGCCATTGATGGCATTACATGCAGGCCTCTACATGACACTGAAGTGGGCAGACACAAGAAAGTGGGAAAAAGACATCTTAGATTGCAGGATGATCAAGGCCTTCACTGGTTCAGCATCCAGCAACTCAGGCATGGCCCCTCTGGATCCTTGGCCTTGTGGGCTGAGAAAGCTTCTCACCACCATGCTGTGGTGGAGTAAGCCGTGTGAGCTGGTAAGTCCTGGGGGATGCCAGGGTGATGGGACTGGTGGGGTTGGCAGAACCAGTGGGGAGACACAAGACCAACTAGAAAAAACTTTAATAGGTTAATACCAAACCTAGAAATCCTAACCAGAAAAGCCCCAGCTCTTCGACTAAACAGGTCTCCATTAGTGGGCATCTATAGAAATCTAAGGGCTATTCTGAGAGAAACAGAGACTCTGATACCCTGTGCGAACTTGGTTTAAAAAAGTAGTACAAGGCCCAGTAGACTAGAAAGCCTGTGATAGTCCAAACTAGAATATTTTCTGTTGTAAAGTACTTTCAAGCCCCTGCCAAAAAGAACTGCCACTTTCTGTGACAGAGAATGAAAAAATTGTTTAAACTGCTGTTTTAAATTCTGCCCTCCCTCCAGTGTATGTGTGTGGGAGACGCATTGTACATATTTCAGTGACTGCAAACCCAGATTCTGTTCCTTATGTGAGCTGTAGGGGGGAACCCAGTTGTAGTCCAGACTGTATTACCTGAGGTAAGGGAAGTCTGCTACTTGTGGGACATGTGTATCTGACTGTAGCACTGATGAAGGCTGGAGGAACAACTCCCAATCTCCCCTTAATTGAGGGTCAGGTAATCTGTGGTCCCTCCCAAGTTCTGAAATTTCTGTGCCAGGGCAAATGCTCAATGTAGAAACATATTTGGGAAAGGAAGTGTTAAAGAAATATCTAGGGGCTAACATCAAATAGTCCTGAGATGTGGGGGTTTGGTACCCCCTAATGAAACTGAAAGTGTGAAGAGTCAGGGCTTTGTGTTGTGGTATCCTCCACTGTTTATTATTTTTTTAGATGCTCATAATTTTATATTTAACAGATTTGTTTAACTTTATGAAGAATTTGATTCTTCGAGTGCATCCAGTTGTTTCCAGAGGTGGGGGCTTATGCCTTTTAAACAGCCCTTTTCTGTAACTACCATACCCAAAGGGACTGCCTTGCAGTCTGAACCGGAACTGTCAAATATGCTACCTAAGAAGAAATTGCTTTTAAAGGTGACACATTCTGAAATTGTACCAGATTGAACTTTGGACTTTGCCCTCCTGGTTGGCTAACCACAAGAATTGTGCCATCATCATGGACTTTTGAAATGAATTCATGATTCCCATCCAGCCTGCAGGCTAATCAGTTAACTGTGTGATAAAATAAATTGGATCCAGGTTTTAGATCCAACCCACCATTGTGGATATTGTTTTTACACTTTAGAAATGTTTTGGAAACTAACTTTTGCCTCCTAGCTTTATTGCCAGTGACCCAGTCTACACTCAGGAGGTAATCACATATCCAGGAGGTCAAGTAAATGCACAGCATATCAAACTGAAGGAATGCAACCCTCTCAGTAAATGAGTTACTGGTTTTACCCTAGATCTGGGAGGATGCTTACACATGTACATACTGTAGGAGTAATGTATTAAGCTCAGTTGTAAATTGCATTGTCTAATTAATGCTTCTGATAACATTTTGTTTGGCACAACAAGTAACCAACTGACAATTTGAAAGCTGATGTACACCACGTTCTACAGTAATTGATTTGGCCTTTGTTTTCTGTGTAACTGTGTACTATAACTTCTGTTTTCTGTGTAATGTAACTGTGTACAATAACCTTTATAGTATATGGTTAGGGTTTATTGTGGATGGAAAACGATGGTTTTCCAAATCCTGTTGTAGGACAGTTCAAAGGTCAAAAAAGTTGTTGTACTATCGTTCTGACTTCACAACAATAACACAACTTCTTAACCTTCAACTGTTTCCCAATTGGCTGAAACATTGGCTTTTCAAAAAACACTGTACAGCATGGTAGCGCTGGTAAGCGAGTGGTTGAGCACGAGCTTTTCAGATAGTTTGGACACGGATTGCCATAGTCGGCACCCTGTTTCCAAACTATCAGTTTGTAAGCAGTTTTTTTTTTTTTAAATAAGTCGTTGGTCCCTCCGTACAAAGCTAAGTTGGACGACAGTGAGCAATGGTACTTTCGGGGTCACCAGCGGAGTGGAACTGCAGCAAGGACCAGGAGAAAACGGTAGTGTCTGGACAAGGTACAGAAACTAACAAATCCTTGTGAAATTAATGTGGCACAGTTTGTGGGGAACCATATACTATACAAATAATAGATAGGGAATCAGACAAGGTCAGAGCCCATCTTGTGTGTTTGATGACATCATAGGAACCTCTTGAGCTTTGCTCTCTAGGTCTATGATGTCATCAAAACCCTCGATGGGAACACAGCCTTGTTGTGCACAGTTCCCTATCCATTATTCTATATGTTTTCTGTGTAGCTCAATGCTATAACCTTTGGTTTCTATATCACTGTGTACTAGGCCCCCCATAATCAAATAGTTAGTGCGGCACTAACTGGAATAGCTAACCATGAATAGCATCAGTGGTCGGGGTTGGGGCTGTATTCAGAGGCCCCTGGTGCTCCACTCTAACCTGGCAATTCAATACCACAAAAGTACTGTTGCACTTATGCAAAATGAGGGATCCCTCATGAAAAATGGATGCAGCAGTATATTCAAGGGTTTTGTCAGTGCTTAATAGTGCTTAAAGAGCTACTGACACCATCTGGCCAAGAGTGCTACATTGCAGAATTAGAATAAGCATACCCCCAGTAAATCTCAAACCAAAAAGTAGATTTCTGTGTTACTTCATTTTAAAATTATTAGCCATTTTGTAACCCTGATTTCACTACTTGTTCAAAAAATACTTGTTTCAGTGAAGAGCTGCTGCTGATGTCATCTAGGGACCTCACAGTCTAGTTTTCCGTCAGCAAGCTTATAGGACCTGTTTCTCTAAAGTTGTAAAGATCACATTCAATGGTTTTCATAGGTAAAACAGGCAGCACAAGTCAGCAAACATTGCTTTAAAAACGTGTTTCAGGTTTTGTGACAAAACTGACAATATTTTGCCGAGGTGTCTTTTTGTTGCGGTCCTTTTTTCCTGGGTTTAGTTTAGTTTAGTTTAGTTTATTGTTCTAGGAATTACTACCTTTGAGCCAGAGGCTCTTTTACAAAGGTTCCACGTCAATTAGGTACAGTACAAAAGGTTACATAGATAACACAACAATTTGTGTTGTGTCAAGAGCAAGAAAACATATACAAATACATATCAAATCACTTGAGCAAAAGGACATGAGAGATCAATAATCACATTATTATTACAAGAAAGAGGTCATGCCAGATTAGGAGAAACAAATAGGGAAAAAGTCCAGAACAGAGAGGGTAAGTGAAAGGTGTGGGGAGCAGACAATAGCAGGAGAAAAGGTTTCCCAAACATGTCTTTGTCAAATAACGGAACAGGGTGGGTAGTGAGAAAATAAGAGGTTTAATCAGGGCAGTCACAGGAGCTGGAGGTGGCAAGGTGAGAGAAAAGCCTTGATTTGAAAATACCTAGAGAGGTGGAGGCAGTAATATGAGTGCTGAGGGCATTTAGCCAGCTGGGGGTACGATAGGCAAATGATCTTTGTCCCTGAGAAGTCCGGCATCGCGGGACTTGGAGAGGCTGGTGTTCTGATCTTCTGGTAAAATGGGTGCTAGCACTCGGGCATAACAGGTCTTGGATGCAGGGTGGAGCGATGCCCAGAGTGGATTTTTTTGCCATCAGGCAGGTAAGGTACTTTATCCGGTTTGAGAGTTGCAACCAACCTGAGTCAGCATAGAGTTCACATGTGTAGGTACGTCGATGTGCACCAGTGAGCAGCTGACAGGCCTTATTTAGGGATGTTGTAATGCGACTAAGTGCTGTAGTAGTGGCAGATCCGTATATAACTAAGCCATAGTCAACGACTGAGATGATAGAGGATTGGATGGCAATCCTCAGTGCAGAATGGGTAAGAAGCTATCGGTTCTGATACAGAATCCCAATTCGCTGATTAATAGTTTTTGCTGTACTATCAATGTGAGTTGCAAAGGTGAGGCCTTGATCAAAGTTGATTCCAAGATATTTGAAAATTGGCACTTGTTCAAGGGTATTTCCCAGGTATGTATTAATGGTGAGTGGGACTTGCTGTTTCTTGTTTTGCGGGTTAGAGAAGAGCATGGATTTAGTTTTTTTGTGATTTAGAACCAGCCTATGTTCAAGGAAATACATCTCAATTTTGGAAAAAGCATGCTGAAGGTTGAGGCGTAAGAGGTTTGGATCTTTATGAGTGGCAAGAATCACGGCATTGTCAGCATAGAGGATTATTTGTTCAGGGCAGGATTTGGGGAGGGAGTTTAGGAAAAGGCTGAAAAGGAGGGGGCCCAGGATGGATCCCTGGGGAACTCCTGAGCGAACCGGTTTTGAGTCTGAGAGAACTCCAGCTACTTTTACAGATTGAGAGCACTGAGCAAGGTAATTTTTACCCAGTCACCAGGACCTCAAGTGAGCCCTAGGGATAGTAGCTGTTTGATAAGTAGGCCATGGTGAACTGTATCAAATGCCTTAGTTAAGTCAATATAGACTGCTCCAGTTAGGTTTTCTTTGTCCATGGCATTGTGGATTGCTCCTGAGAATTCAAGTAGGGCAGTCGATGTGCTGTGCCCTTTCCTAAATCCATGCCGCTGCGTGCATAGGATGTTGTGCTTTTCCAGGTAGTCCTAAAGTTGGTCCGCCACCAAGCGTTCAAGGGCCTTAGAGAGAGGTGGTAGTATTGATATCGGGCGATAGTTACCAGGCAGTGACTTATCACCATTTTTGTGCACCGGAGTGACAACTGCAGCCTTCCATTTCCTAGGGAACTGGCTGTAGCAGAGGGAGAGATTGAAAATTTTTGTGAGGGGGAGCAGTACTTCTTCCAGAGTGAGGGACAGAAGTTTAAGGTCAATAGTGTCGCTGCTTGTTCGGGACTTAGAAATGGCCTTCTTTACATATTTATAGACTTCATGTGCCTTTACTAGTTTGAAATGGAAGGGTGGTTTGGTTGGAGAGGTAGTAGTAGAAGTAGAAATTGGAGGGTCAGCATCAGTGAAGAAATCAGATGAGAGTACACCACTAAGGTCCGTGAAGGTATCATTTAGGGTGTTTGCAATGATCTCTGGGTCTAATGTAGTGGTTCCATCCACATTCATTATTGTAGGAGAGGATTTGGACTGCTGACCCATGATATTCTTTATGTTGTCCCAGAAGGATTTCCCTTCGCCCCAGGAGTTGGAGAGGGCATTCTTGAAGTAGGAGCTCTTCATCAAGTGGATCTGTTTAGTACAGTGGTTGCGAGCCTGTTTATACTTTTGAATGTCCGACAGAGTGCCAGTAGCTCTTGCAGTGGCCCAGAGGTGATCCCTACTTTTGAGTTGTGCCAATAGCTTTGCCGTGAGCCAGGGATTTGTGAGTGCTTTGATTTTGCGCTTTTTTACTGGTGCATAGGTGTCACAGGCAGTGTTGAAAGTAGTAATAAAGTAATCAAGGGCTAGGTCAACATCTTGAGTTTTGTAAATCAAGGACCAGTCTATCTGCCTAAGACAGGTCTTGAGATGAGTAAGGTTGCCATAAGGTAGGACTCTGCTATAGATGATTTTTGGAGGCGGCTTACAGAACTTATTTGTCCAGGTACATATTATTGGAGAGTGATCACTGAGCGAGTCAGGGAGAACACTTACATTGGTTATACGGGTAGGGTGGCTGGTAAGGATGATGGGTTGCTAGATGCTGGGTCATAGCACACTGTTGAGAGGTTTGCAGACTGAATAAGCTTCTGGTGTGGTGAAAGGCTGAGATTATTCACACGTTATCAGTCAATTGAGGCAATTTCTAAGAATGGCAATTTAAAACAATGATCCCATCTCCTTGTCAATGCGGGTTGGGCAGACTCATCTATGTTCTGCTCTAAATTACAATGATCATTTTACCAGAGCTAACACTTCCACCCATAGTAGGAATTAACGCATATAAGGCCCCTATTAAAACATATTGTAAAGCAGACAATGACAAACAGCAGTAAAGTTACTGCATCAACATTACAATACTAGCAGCAAATACAGCTTCCTAACAGGCACATTAGAGTAGCGCTCTAAATGGCTTCAGCAGCCTGGAGGAATATTGACTTAGCATCTAGCAATCCTGAAGAAATGGACCACACCAAAACACCATTAAATAACACAATTTTATGAACTTTGTTACAAAACCTGAAACATATGTAGTATTTAGTGACTGGTGCTGTCTGTTTTACTTGTGAAAACCACTGCATATGATCTTTACAGCTTTGGAGAAACAGGTCCTATAAGCTTGCTGACAGGGATTACTAGACTGTGAGATCCCTAGATGACGTCATCATCAGCTCTTCACTGACACCTGCTTTTATTGCACAGGTATTGCAGTCAGGGTTACAAAATGGCTAATAACTTTAAAATGAAGTAACATAAATGTCTTGTTTTTGGTATGAGATTTACTGGGAGTATGCTTATTCGGATTCTGCAATGTAACACTTTTGGTGTCAGCAGCTCTTTAACATGACAATGATAATTAATGCTGCCAAAATCCTGCTTTTAACATGGTGCATTGGCTGTGCCCCCCAATTGCCAGTGCAATTGAAATCATAGAAACATAGAAATTGTCAGCAGATAAGGATCACTAGGTCCATCCAGTCTGCCCATAGGCCCTATACATGGATGTATCCACTCACCCTAAGTGGTCAATGGCTTTTTATCACTCTCTTCCCACCCAAGGTTTCCCTGAGCTTGTCCCAGCCATGTTTAAACCCCTCTACTGTGCTTACCCCTACTACCTGTTGTGGCAAACTATTCCAAGCATTTGCCACCATCTCAGTGTAGAAAAACTTCCTCACGTTACCTCTTAATCTCCCCCCCCTCCAATTTCATATTGTATCCCCTTGTTCTGGTATCTTTTCTACATTGAAAAAGATCTCCCAACTGTACCTTGTTTATGCCCTTGAGGTACTTAAACATTTCTATCATGTCACCCCTTTCACTCCTTTCCTCCAGTGAGTACATATTTTGGTCTCTTAGTCTCTCCTCATATGTTTTGGGGTGAAAACCATGCACCATCTTTGTTGCCCTTCTCCGGACAGTCTCTACAATGTTTATGTCCTTACACATGTGTGGTCTCCAGTACTGCACACAGTACTCCAGGCGAGGCATTGCTAGTGTTTTATAGAATGGAATCACCACTTCCTGCCTCCTAGTAGTAATACCTCTGCCTATGCACCCCAGCATGCCACTGGCCTTCCCTGCAGCCTTTGCACACTGCTTTGATACCTTCAGTTCATCAGATATGATAACCCCTAGGTCCCTCTCCTCTTTGGTGATGGTCAGCACCTCCCCCCATCATGTAGGTCTCCCCAGAGTTCCCCCTACCCAGGTGCATTATCTTGCACTTTTTTGCATGGAACCTCAGTTGCCACACCTCCTATCATCTTTCAAGCTTCTCCAGGTCCCTCTTCATTATCTGCACCCCTTCTGGAGTATCCACCCTGTTGCAGATCTTGGTGTAATCTTCAAATAGCCAGACCTTTCCTTCCAGACCCTCTGCAATGTCACTAATGAACACATTGAACAGAACTGGTCCCAGGACTGATCCTTGTGGCACTCTGCTGGTCATCCCTCTTTCCCCAGATTGGATCACATTTACCACCACCCTCTGCCTTCTGTTTGTTAGCCACTTTCTAACCCACTGTATCACCTTATGCCCCATGCCCAGACTACTCATCTTGTTAACCAGCCTTCTGTGTGGGAAAGTATCAAAGGCTTTGCTGAAAGCCAGGTAGGCAATGTCTATGGCCCCCCCCCGATTCACTTTCCTAATCATCCAATCCAAAAAAATCTATCAGATTCATTTGACAAGACCTTTCTGATGTGAATCCATGCTGCCTGAGATCCTGGGCACCAATGGATTCCAGGTGTACCATTATCCTTTCTTTCAGCAGTGTCTCCATGATCTTCCCCACCACTGAGGTGAGGCTGACTGGCCTGTAGTTCCCCACTTCTGCCCTACTGCCACTTTTGTGCAGTGGGACACCATGCTTGTGTTGAGTGACTCTGTGAACAGGGTGGCCAGAGGTGCTGTTAGTTTCCTCTGTAGCTCCCTTAATATCCTCGGGTGTATGTCATCTGGCCCCTTGGCTTTATCCATCTTCAGCTTTGTGAGTTCCTCCAGAACTCTCTCCACTGTGAATGGACTGGTGTCCATTTCTCCCCCCCCCAATTGCCTCTGCTCCCCAGCTGTGGTCCTTGACTCTCTCCCTCCTCAGTGAATACTGAACAGAATTATTTGTTCAGTATTTGTGCCTTGTCTAGATCCTTCTCCTTACACTCTCCATCCTCCCCTTTGAGCCTCACAATCCCCTCCCCCTGATTTTTCTTCTATCGCTAGAATGTCTTGTCCCCTTTTTTCACAGACCACGCTAAACTGTACCTTGGCATTTGTAACAGCCTTTGCTGCCTCTCAGAGACATTCAAGGTACACCTCCCTATCCTCCTCCCTTTGGGTCCCCTTACACTTCCTGAAGCTTGCTCTTTTAGCCCTTACTTTGTCTCCCACCTCTATAGAAAACCATAGTGGTTTCTTTCTTCTTTTCCCTTTGGCCATTATCCTAATGCATTGGTTAGATACCTCCAGAATGGCTCCTTTTAATCTCCCCCATTGTTTCTCCACCACCTTCATTACCTCTGCCTTCTCCAGGGCTGCTTTTAAATATCTACCCATTTAATTGAAATCTGCCCTCCTGAAATCTAACACTTTTGCCTTTGTGTGGCTTAATTGAGTCCATGTCTCCATGTCAAACCTTGAATGTTGAATGCAGCTATCCACACCAGGTGTTCCTTGAATGAATATTTTTTTGTGCTTACTTGAGATTGTATGGAGGGGGAGTTACTTTCCACCAGTAATTAAAGATGCACTGAGAATTTCATAACCTCTACCCTTTTAAAGTTATTTCACAAGGTAAACCTTAGTTTTCAATTAAATTGTCTTTAATACTTTCATAATCTTTTCACATATTTTCTCTTAAATCCTTCAAAAAGCAGCTCTCTTTGGGTTAACGTTTCAGGACTAATCCTTGTCCCTTCCTCAGAACCTTAAAGCTGTAAATTAACTATACACATACTGTTATGTTACATAATGCATCATGATTTGTATAAGTAAACATATAAGGATTCATTTCACTTTAAGCAGGCGGAACATACCTGCTTACCTAGGCAAATCCCCCTTTAGTTTCACATTTCTTTTTTGATGTACCACCACTTGAAATATCTTTATGACACTGAAAAAATAAATAAAACATATAATTAAATCCACATACTGTCTGTGTCCTTGTGTCTTTATTACTGATTACATTGTTTTATATAGAGGACCATCCCCCTCCCTTTTTACCTTCCCTGTCCCTTCTGAACAGTGTATAGCATGGTACATTGGCATCCCAGCCGTGAGTAGCAGAATACTTTGTCTCTGTTATTGCTGCTATGTCAAGGTCTGCATCCGTCATCAAGGCTTCCAGGTCTGCAAATTATTTCCCACACTGTGGGCATTTGTGAACATGACCTTCCATGTTTTACTCCCTGCCTTCCCCCTGTTCCTGTTTTCTCTACTTTGTCTCTGCCCCCCTGCCCCGGTATTCATACTCAGGTGCTCTTGTCCCCTTTATCCTCCCTTATCAGAGTTTCCCCTACTTTCCCCTCACTGCTCACTTGCATTGTTCCCGTTGTCAATGTGTACTTTTGCATGTTCTTGCGAGGGAGGGGGTTCCTAAGCCACCTGGCTTTCCTGGCTCTCACCCCTTGGCCAGTTTAAATGCTCTCTGCTGAAGCATTCCAACTTCTCACTAAGGACTGAGGTCCTCTTTCTAGACAGATGCAGGCCATCCTCCTGACACAAGTTTGCATCTTCACATGTTGGGCCCCAGTTCCCTATGAAGTCAAATCCTTCCCTTCCACAGCAATCCCTCAACCAAAATTTGAAGGTTTGGATGTGGAGTGCCCTGGCCTCCCTCATGCCTTGGACAGGTAGCACCTCCAAGAATGACACAGAATGTGCTATCCATTTCAGGTCCTCTCCCAGCTTACTTAAATTCTCCTGGACTCTGGCTAACTCTACCCTTCTCCTTGCCCAGTCATTGTTCCTCAGGTGGACAATGACATCCAGCTCCTCCCTCCTAGCTATCGCCCTAGTGATCCAATGGATTCACTTCCCATCCCTCCATGCAGCGCTTCCTGGGAGGCACTTGACCTCCCTCTCCCCCCGCTAGTTGTCCCTAATTTCACACCCCATTCAATAGAGTCCCCCACTAGGAGAAGCTTCCACCTCCCCCAGGGTCCCTTGCCCCCTTTCCCTGGGACTCCAGATTGGAGGTTGCAACCATCCTACCTGGTCCAGGCTGTAGGTACCTGTGTGGGCAGTCCCATTCCTCCAAAACAGTGAAGGAGTTATTAAGCTGGACTGGTTGGGGATGTGTCTCTGACCCCTCACCACTCTCTCTGAGCCCACTGTGGTCCAGTCATCCTTCTTTCTGGGGAACCTTTGAGGTTGATGCTGTGGACCCAGTGGTCTCTGGGTTGGGGTGGATGCTGCATGTAACCTGGCCACCTCTGCACGGAGACAGGCAACCTCCTTCCTCAGTCCAGAGAGGTGCCTGCAGATGGGGCAGCATTGCAGCCTCCAGAACGTCTCCCTGAAGACTGCTGCTCCACAGCCACTGCACTGCACCACTCCTGTCATGTCTAATGTGACCTAGCCTACAATATAACCTAGGTATGCCCTCTAGATGAACCCCTATGCTCCACCCTTTACTCAATGTGGACCTTCCTGTGTGGTGTAGGAAGGTGTAACACTATGGACCCACATCCTATAAAAGGAGGACAAGCCCAGGGGTTGGTGGGATTACCTTCTGGCTGAGTCCAGAAACAATCAGCTGAGGACCCCTTTACCCTATGTTCACAGAGGACAAACCCCCAACAAAAAAAAAAAGAAAGAACAAAAAACAACAAACAAAACAAAAAAACAGATCCCCAAAATCCACTGAAATATGAGACCTGCCCTAAACATAACAGACTTGAACAAGTACAAACAGTTCCAAGCTTACCAGCAACTAAATCCTTCACTCCTGCCTCTCCACAAACTTAGCAGCAACAGAAAGGGATCTCTACCTGAGCAAAACTAAGTCTGCTTCTGCACTACTGCTGTGTGAGAGAACCCACTGGTATTTAAACCACAATTAGCTGTAAATTGATCCTAGCTGAGGGGAGAGAACAGAATCTTCCAAAAAGCTGCTTATCAATGACTGTTGAAAAAATAAATGAATCTCCAGCTCACACTATAGATCACACACACAAAAAATACACTGTGTTAAACAAACTCAGCACTACTGCCTTAAAGGTAACAGACTCAAACAAGTACAAACAGTTCCAAGCTTACCAGCAACTAAATCCTTCACTCCTGCCCCTCCACAAACTTAGCAGCAACAGAAAGGTACCTCTACCTGAGCCAAACTAAGTCTGCTTCTGCACTACATTCAACACATTTCCTGGCTCCCCCCATCCCTGATCACACATTTACTAATTTGTTTTGCTCTGTCTGGTGTCTTTTGGGCCCCCTTTCCCTGAGGGGAGTGCAATGTGTTGGGTTCAGAGTAGGCAGGTCTGGAAGGGGTTTTGGTGACCATTTGGGGGGAGGTGGTCCACTAGGCACCAGGGAGATTAAAACACATTGGTGAATGGGCCAATAGACATCAGGAAATATATGTAGAGTTCAACACATGTGCACTCCAGGGCTGTGTAGGGATGCTAATGTAGCTGGACCCTTCATGCCTTGCATACCCAGTGGGCTCATTAGCATGCTAGGACTGATTATTGCCCACAGAAGCCTTGGTGCTATCCGGTTCAGGAAGTGCTATCTCTAGTGGGCTGCCCTGTGAACCATATTCAGACATGGGCTGTATCAGCACAGTTCTTAATCACTTTGTGCTGAGCTGTGCTGGCTGGCCCAGTACTCAGACAGCTCACCTTGGTTGGAGCATGCTGTCTGAATATTGCCCCACGACAGCCATGCTATATCTGCTGCACAGTGCTCCTGGCTGCATCTCACAAATGGTTGGCTCTCAATATGGGGGTCATGAATCTTTGTTTCTGTGTAACGATGTACTATAATCTTTGTATTCTGTGCAAGTGAGTACCCTAATTAAAAGGCTAAACCAGAGGTTTGATAGATGTGAGTAACCAGCATGGCTCATGCCTGGCCTATATAAACCAGCTTCCTCCAGCCCCATTCTGAAACTCCATTTGTTTGCTGTAACCAGAGGCTCTGCTTCCTTTCCTTCCACCATGTGGTTACTTCTTTCCTCTTATTTGTTTTGGGCCTTTCTGTTTGGGGTTTGTCTACTGCAGTTTAGAGTTAGTATTTGGTTTGCTCCTCTAGCTGTTGTGTTTTCTGCCTTTTTAGGGCAGCCCCTTTTCCTTGCCTGATATAAAACTGCAGACCCTACAGGATCACCAGCCTCTTCTCTCCACCCTACCCCTACCATTGGTGTCTCCAGATCCTGTTCGGACTCCAGGTTTCCTTCCCTACCAGTTTTGGTGATACCCACGTGTCTATTTTATGCTTTCTTAATTCCAGTAACCATTTTAGCCCCCACCACTTCCACTGGGAGGCTGTTCCAGGGGTCCACCACCCTTTCAGTGAAGAAATACTTCCTCCTCTTCCCTCTGATCCTTCACCCCTCCAGCTTCATATTGTGCCCTCTAGTTTTTGGGCATCTTTTTCTTTGTAAGATGCTCCCTTTCTGTACCTTGGTAATTCTGTTTAGGTATTTAAATGTCTCAGTCATGTCTCCTCTCTCTCTCTCTCTCTCTCTCTCTCTCTCTCTCTCTCTCTCTCTCTCTCCTGGTCTCCAGGAGTACATCCCTTAGCCTTTCCTCATAGGGCTTCTGATGCAAGCTCTGCACCATTTTGGTTTCCCTCCTTTTTACTCTCTCCAGCCTGTCTAAATCCTTATGGCGATGAGGCCTCCAGAACTGCACCCCATACTCAAGGTGGGGTCTTACCAGTAATTTATATAGAGGCATTATCACCTCCGTTCACCTATTGGTTATACCCCTCCCTATACATCTAAACATATGATTTGCCTTTCCCACTGCCTCATCACATTGTTTTGCTACCTTCAGGTCATCCAATATGATAACCCCCAGGTCCTTCTCCTGAACTGTTACGATGGCTACTTATCCCCCCCAGTTCATACACAGCCTGTGGGTTTTTATGTCCTACGTGCATGATTCTGTACTTCTTTGCACTGAATTTCAATTTCCAAGTTTCTGACCAGTTCTCCAACTTCCCCAGGTCATCCTTCATCCTTTCCACATCCCACCTTCAGTGTGTCTACCCTATTGCAGATTTTTGTATCATCTGCGAATAGGCACACCTTCCTTTCCAATCCATCTGCAATATCACCAATGTAGATATTAAAGAAGACTGGGCCCAGTACTGAGCCCTGTGGCACCCCACTTGCCACTCTGCCCTCCCTCTGGTGAACTGCATTTACTGTCATTCTCTGGCTTCTACCACTAAGCCAGATATCCAACCGTTTTACTATTTTAGGACCCATACCAATACTGCTCAGTTTGTTTACCAGCCTTCTGTGTGGGACGGTGTCAAAAGCCTTGCTGAAGTCCAGATAGGCCACCTTTACTGCCCCTCCTTGGTCCACCACCCATGTCACCCAGTCAAAAAATGTAACTAGGTTCATCTGGCAAGATCTCCCCTCTGCGAATCTGTGTTGCCGCTGGTCCTGGAGACCTCTGTCTGTAAGGTATTCACCAGTTCTCTCTATAAGGAGTGACTCCGTTACATTTCCTGCCACCAAGGTCAGGTTGACCGGTCAGTAATTACCTGCCTCTTCTCTACTATCACTCTTATGGAGAGGTACCACATCTGCCCTCCTCCACTTCCCGGGAACCTCTCCAGTGTCCAACAACAGACTGAACAGTGATGTCAACCATCCAGCTAGCACCTCCCTGAGCTCCCTTAGCACCCTAGGGTAAACTTCATCTGGATCCATTGCCTTGTCTACCCTTAACCTAGACAGTTTTATATTGGGATTCATACTGGGTTGATTTAGATAAAAGAAGACTATGTGCCCATTTGAACCATTCCCCTGCATCAGCAGGAACAATCAGGCCTTTTGTTTAGTAATTCGAGATCAAGTCTCTTTTTAAAGGTGTCCAAGGTGTTGCTGTAAATTGCCTCACTCAGCAGTTGGTTCAATATCCTACCGGTCCGATGGATGAAAAAATTAAATCTATCATTTTTTACCACAGTGTCTAGTTTGATTTGGAGTTTGCGTCTCCTTAAATAATCGGGCTTATCATGTAGTACAATTCCCATTTCTGACATTAATTCGGTATCGTTCGTGAATTTATATATGCTCAGGAGGTCACCCCCTATTCTTCATTCTTCCAGGGTGTAAAGACCTAATTTGCACTATCTATTCTCATAATTCAGGTCTCTTCGGGCACGTATTAACTTTATAAATCTACGCAGTACCCACTCCACCCTACCTATCTGTCCTTTAAGATGCAGGCTCCATAACGGGGATCCGTAATTCAAATGTGGTCCTATATATGATCTATATAAAGGCAACATGCAGCTCAAATAACAATTTATGAAACTGTTCTTGATATTCCTTATCATGTAATTAGATTTTTGTTTGATTTTTGTATGGTGGACCTTGAAATTTAGATTTTTGTTGATGAATTTACCAAAGTCTTTTCAGTTTTGACCATTTTTAACTGGATTTTGTTTAGGTAGTAAATATGTTTGGTGTTATGTTTCCTGACATGCATTACTGAACACTTTTCTACGCTAAAGGGCATACCATTCACTACTGATCATTTTTCAGCTTTCTCCAGGTCTTGTTTTAGACTTGCTATATTTTCAGGTGTACTGACAGGGCCTGTGAGTTTCACATCGTCTGTGAACTTAACAATCCAGTTATTTATTTCATGATGTAAGTCACTCACATATAGTGCGAAAAGAGCTGGCCCCAAGACGGACCCTTGGGGGACCCCAATAGTGACGTTATTACAATCTGAGCAGCAACCTCTAATTCTGATGCATTGCTTTCTGTTGGTAAGCCAGTTACTTATCCATTTTATAAGATGATGATCCACTTCAATTGTATACAATTTTTTTATTAGGTTGGAATGAGGCACTTTATCAAAGGCCTTTTGGAAGTCAAAATAACAAACATCCACTGGTTTATTTTCATTCATACTTTTATTTACTTTGTCGTAAAAACATAATTGGTTTGTGACACATGCTCTAGTTCACCTGAATCCATGTTGTTTAGTGTCGCCATAGTTGATGTTCTCCAAGTTCTTCTGCAGTTTTTTTTAAAAGGGTCTCAGCAGTTTTACAGAGGACAGGTGTCAGGCCAATAGGTCTAAAACTGGATAATAGAGTTTTGTCTCCTTTTTTGTACAGAGGCACCACAGTTGCCAACCTCCTTTCATGTGGCACTTCACCAGTCATAATTGACATATTAAATAAATTAGTTAGTGGCTTTGAAATTTGAGAGCTTACTTCCCTAAGAAGTCTGGGATGCAGGTTGTCAGGTCCAGCTGATTTGTTGTCCTGTAACATATGAAAAAGATTTTTTATATCATTCTCATTAATAGTTAGGGATATATTATCATATTCCTTCCCTTTTTCATGTGCTATGCTACTGTTGCTAGTACTATAAACACTGCTAAAATAATTATTGAAGGCATCAGCTGTTTGTTTTGCAGTTTTTAAAACTTTACTTTCCTGCATGATAGGTCCAATTTACATATTTTTCTTTGTTTTGACTATTTATATATGCATAGAAGCTTTTGCAGTTGTCATTTCTATGCATTATGTTAAATTCAAGTTTTTTCTGTTCCAACTTGATTATCTTTTTTAATGTTTTAAGTTCATACTTATACCTACCTATTGTCTCCTGCATGTTTGTTTCCTCATAATGTCAAATGCTCTTTTCCTTTTGTTGCATTGTTTTAGTATCTTATTTGTGCACCACATGGGAAGCTTGTCTCTTTTGTTATAGATGTTTGTACATGGGACAAACTTCTCTTCAGCTTGAAGTAGTTTATTTTTTAGAATGTTCCACATCTCTTCAACATTTCTATTCATGTTCAGTACTTCCCAATTGCAATCCAACAATTCCTGCCTAATTTTGGTAAAGTCAGCTTTGTTATAGTCTTTAATAACTGTTGTTCCTTTTGCAATTATTACCTTGGTTTGTAAATTAAATTAGATTATACTATGGTCCCAATTATCTAAGGTATCTCTTAGGCTGATGTTTTTGACTGAGTCACTTATGTTAGTAATCACCAGATCAAGAACGTTTTTGCCCCTTGTGGGTTTGTAAACTATTTGATGTAAATCGGCCATAGTTAAAGCCTCATGAAATCTTTTCTCTGAGCTTACTTTGGAAGATTGGTTTAACCAGCTGATACCTGGATAATTAAAGTCCCCAGTAATAATTACATCTCCTTGTACTGCCATTTGTTCTAACTATGAATTAATTGTTTTATCGACTGTGATATTGGAGTCAGGTGGTCTATAGTAAACTCCCACATAAAGTTTCTTTGTCCGTTTGGTGTCTACTGAAACCCATAGTGATTCTATGTTACTCTCATTTCCAGTCACATTATGGACTGTGCTGTAAATTGATCCTTTAATATAAATGGCCACTCCGCCACTGTTTTTGTTAATTCTATTTTTTGAATAGAATGTATAGCCTTCTATGTCCCTATTCCAGGAAATGTTGTTATCCCACCATGTTTCAGTCACCATACCGATATTTACTTCTTCTTTGATCAATAAAACCTCTAGTTCTGAATTTTTTTTCCAAGATTTAAGCTTGTTGCATTTAAAGCCCACATTTTAAGCTTCCGTTCCCCTTTTCTTGTTGTTCCCCCAGCCTCACCTTTTCCTTTGTGAATAGTTTTTGCAGTGTTAGGTTTTTCCTGTCTTTCCCAATTTGTTAGTTTAAACATTTATCTATTGTCTTTTTAAGTGACTTTCCTAACTTTCGGCTACCAGTTTTACTAAGATGCAGCCCATCTTTGAAAAAGAGCCATGGGTTATTAACAAAATATTCTGAGTGTGTTAAGCAGTCTATACCCTCTTGAAGTGTCCACTGTCTTCACCAGTTATTTAATCTTTTTGATTTTTTCAGTCCTATATTGGCTTGCATGATGTACTGGTAATATTTCCAAAAGGAACAGTTTACAATTTAGTCTTATTGCTTCCTGCTTAATCATATCAAATTCTTCCTTGATTTCATTTTCCGACTGCCAAGGTATATTATTTGTTCCCAAATGTATTTATCAGAGCTGCTGAATAATTAGTTTCCTTTACTATGTTTGGTAGCATTTGATGTATGTCTCTTATTTTAGCACCAGAAAAATAACTTGTGGTGATGCATTCTTTGTTCCCCCCAGAAGTGTATCTATCTATGCATTTTAGAATCAAGTCACCTAAGACATAAACTTGCTTAATGGTATGTGCCTCATTTGTTGCATTTGACTTGTTTAAGCCCCTCCATTTCATCCACCCATTCCCTATGATGTTCATTAAATATTTGTGATGCCTCCGTTGTTATAGCTTTGATATCCTGTGGCTGTGTGTTCTCTACTATATTTGCCCCTTGTGTTTGGCCCATAACCCTAACTGCAACTGAAGTAGTTTGTGCACTTGTAGCAGGCTGGTTGCTGGAGGTTAATTGATTTACATTAGCAGTTTCACTAGCTGTATGAGACTCAGTGTCCATTAAATTGACATGGGGTTGGGGATTTTTTGAACTCAGATTTATGTCATACATGAGGTCATTAGTTTTCTCTGCCTCTATACCTTGTACATGATTGCTGACTAGAGTTACTAGGGGTTCAAAGCTATTTTTCAATGAGATTTCAATGTCCATGGCCCATCTTCCCTTTTTGTATTTCCTTGTCTCAATATTCCACATATTCTCATCATAGAAACATACATAGAAACATAGAATTTGACGGCAGATAAGGACCACTTGGCCCACCTAGTCTGCCCATTTCCCTACCTGATGGATAAGCTGCAGATTCTAGTTAACATAGAAACATAGAATTTGACGGCAGATAAGGACCACTTGGCCCACCCAGTCTGCCCATTTCCCTACCTAATGGATAAGCTGCAGATCCTAGTTAACCAGCAGCCTACTTCTTTCTACCCCCACCTCCTAGAATTGCCTTATGACTGTCCCATGCATGCTTGAATTCAACCACTGTTTTTGAATCGGCAACCTTCTCCAGAAGGTCGTTCCATGCATCCACAAACCTCTCTGTGAAAAAATACTTCCTTACATTACCTCTGAGCCACCCCCCCGTCTTCAAATTGTGCCCCCTTGTTCTTGCACACCTCTTTTTTCGAAATATGCTACCCTCTTGGACTTTGTTGATTCCCTTGAGGTACTTGAAAGTTTCTATCATGTCCCCCCTCTCCCTCCTTTCCTCAAGGCTATACATATTAAGCTCCTTTAGTCTCTCTTCATATGTCTTCTGGTGCAGACCCTGCACCATTTTAGTTGCCCTCCTCTGGACAGCTTCCATTTTGTCTATGTCCTTGTGGAGATTGGGTCTCCAGAACTGCACACAGTACTTCAGATGGGGTCTCACCAGCTGTCTGTACAGAGGGATAACAACTTCCTGTTTTCTACTGGTGATGCCTCTCCCTATGCATCCCAGTATCCCCCTTTTCTATGCCTTTTCCTTGGGTCTAGGTTGGTAGTAGGTGAGGTTGAGTTGTTTGAACCACTGGGCTGACTATGTTCCATGTCTTTGATAAGATTATGCTGTTCTAACTAAATAACCTTCATTTCCAATTCCACAAATTTGGTTCTCAACTCTCTGATTAGAGAACATTCCTCACAAGTATAAATTAACACTTCATTTATCACTTCAGTGCAAATTTTTTTGCACAAGATGAATCTTATTCTTAGATCTCTGGTAACAGATTTGACTATGTTAAAATTGGTATGCCGATGGTACAGTGAACCCAAGAGCATGGAGACCATTGCAGCAACAGGAATCAGGCAAAATCCTCACATCACTATGATGGTCTCTGCTGACACCGGGACTGCCTCGCCCAGTGTATCGCTCCCTCCCTCGAGACAACTCTGACTCAGAGTTGTAGCTCTAGAGTCTGGGGGGTGTGGGGGTTGGGGCAGCCCCCTGATAAAATACAGAGGCATCCCTGACAGTGCAATGCTGACATTCGGCATTGCGACTGTCGCTGTCGGGGATGTCTGTGAGGTGGATGTTGCAGAGGCATCTTAAAACCTTTAAAATCCATAGTGCCTGCCAGGTAAAATTTCAGCAATGTCTGATTAGTATTGTATTTAAGAATACTTAATAACAACTGCCCCTTAAAAAGAGATGCAAAGCACTTAATCAATATCTTGATATGGCTTTTAGCAGAACGCTGACATATGCAGAGTAAGGAACCTTTAGGTAAAAACGCAATCACCTTATACTTTGCTTAGCTTTTTAAGGTGTATTGTGCCCTCCTTCCCATCCATGCACTGCAGACACTGTGGACACCTGCAGACATGCTGCATGTGTCTCAACGTGTGTCTCCACATGCAACATCTGAGCAGTCACCCCACTCGTGTGCACCCTGCTCGCGTGGGGCTCGCTTTTAAATCCAGAAGAGAGTTTCAGATCACGTGACCACCTCAGCCCTTTCAATGCAGTGAAATAAAAGGTATATTTAAAACTTCCAGTAGTGTTTTGCAGCCCTTATCGAGCTACACATGACCCCAGCCTGACAAAATAAAGTACTGCTGATTTCATATAGATGTCTCTGGAGTTGTAGTCCTGCTACTGTCTATTGGAACACAACTCCCAGAGTACACCAGAACAAGCACCCTTTGCCTCACAACCCAGAGATCACATAAAATAATAAAATAAAACAGCTGTCTTTTAGTTGCTCAATGCACACAGCCCCCCTTGCCAAGTCTGTCTCACCGTAAAATGGTCTCACAGCATTTGGACAAGGGAATTTCAGGATACTGTCTTCTGTGAATGGATTAGTGTCCAGCTCCTGCCTCTTTGTGCCCTTTTTTATGTAACATTGGACCATTTCCTTCCCCCTCCTCTGTGACAAATGAACAAAAGTAATTATTCAGTAAGTCTGCCTTCCGGTGATCCCCCATTACTGCATGTCCCTTCCCCTACCAGTCTCATTATCCCTGCTTTGGACTTACTTTTTTCATTAATGCATCTGAAGAATGTTTTATCCACCCTCTCTACCAACTTGGCTATCCATTCCTCCATATCTGCCTTCACCTTCCTAACTATCTGCTCTGCCATCCTGTGTTTCTCCTTGTACCTCCTTCTATCCTCGTCCTTCTGTGTACTTTTGTACCTCCTGAAGGCTAGTTTTTTCCCCCCTCACTGCTCTCGTTACCTCTTTGGAGAATCAAAGCAGCCTCTTTTTTTCTTACCTTTGCTGACCTGTCTTATGCATTGTACAGTAGCTCTTTGAGTTCCCCCTCTGATTGCAGCCCACTGCTCCTCACCTCCTCCCAGTTTCTCTAAGCCTGCCAGGGTGTCATTGAAGATTTCCCTCATTTTATTGAAATCTGCATGACTGAAGTCCATGACCCTTGTCTTTGTGTGACTCGGCTCTGTCCCAGTGCTTATTTTGAACTACACTGTGTGATGGTCAGTGGACCCTAGATTGTACCCCACCATGACATTGATGACACTTTCCCCATTAGCTAGTACAAGGTCCAGTATCACCACCCCCCTCGAGTTGGTTCCCATACAAGTTGCTGAAGGAATGCTACTTGCAAGGAGTCCAGTATTTCACTGATCCTGGTTGCCACTGCTGGGAGCCTCCAGTCCACATCAGGGAGGCTGAATTCCCCCAAAAGCAACAGTTCTCCTTTTCTGGCCATCCTTTGTTCTGCTTGCATTTCCTCCCTATCTGCTTCTTCCACCTGCGCTGAAGGCCTATAAATCACTCCTGTATGCATAATGGCCCCTGACCACTTCTCCAGGGTGACCCACAGTACCTCCACTTCTCCTTGCTCCTCCTGACCCACTGAAGCCTGTATACTGTCCCTCACATATAGGGCTATGCCCTTCCTACCTGCCTTTTCCCAACTAAATAGCTTAAAGCCTGGGATGGCCATCTCCCAGTCCTGGTTTTTGGTACACCAGGTCTCTGTGATGGCTACCAGGTCCAGTTCCTCTACTGTCATTGTGGCCTCTAAGTCCACCAGTTTGTTGCTCAGACTCCTGGTATTCACACACATCTCCCTTCTCCAGTTCCTCCCCTCCTTACTGCTGCTTCCCTCCTCCTTATCCCCTGCCCCCAATTTTGAGGGAGTGCTAGCTAGGTAACTTCCCCTGGTTATGTTCTAATTTCCTTCCCACAACTTATACTCCCCCCTTCTTGGTTTAAACTCATGGTCTTGTCTGTGTATTGCTGTAGTTTTTCCTTCAGTGCCCTAGACCCTACCTTGTTTAGATGCAGCCTAGCTTTCGAATATAACCCACTCCTGCTGCTCTTTGTGTTCATTACCTATCTCAGTGCCTACTTGCAATGTGTTTCAGTGTGACTACTTGATTCTGTGTTGTGACACTGTTATGTTGCAGTAATTTGAGTCTGTTTTCTGTCTGATTTTCTTGCTTTTCATATCTGTTCAAATGCTTGCTACCTTTTCACTGCTGAAAAACCAACACTTGCAAACATTAAATCACAGTTCCTCTGTATGTTTTGCAACAAGTTACTTCACCTGGCTCTGCCAACAGCTGCAACCACTTAACTCAGTCATTTTAGCCAGCCTTCTCAGTCAGTCTCCTTTGGGATTTCCCACAGGTCTGGTTATATTACTGCTCCAACATGTCTTCTCATGACTTAGTGTTTTCCAAGATAATGGCATTTGATATGCATTCATATTTTCAGTTCCTTGTCATTCAGTTCAGTTTCTATCATACCAGTCCTTACTAACAAAACAATTGGCCTGTCAGTCACATCATATTACTAGCAAGCAATTAACCTTCCAGCCATCATACTGCTCACAAGCACCAGTCAGTCCATTTATGCATCATGCCAACAGGCTTTATGAATGCATTCCTTTTGATCATTATTAATCAAACTCACTCACTCCCATTAAAGTCTGCATCTTGAGGGCAAGTCCTTTGTCTTGGGCAGAGGTCCTTTTCAGGCCACTTGTTTCCTACAGTGCCTCCCAGCAATCCCACTGGGTGGTGAGATGGTCAACCACTCGGGAAGCTTTAGTCATGCAGACACATGGCTGGCAGCACCTCATGGTGTAGTATTTATGACTTCAGCTGCCAGAGGGTGGGGTTCTAAGCCCACATCAGATCCTTTAGCTGTGCAGGCCATGTCAGCAGCACCTCCAAAAGCTAGTCCCCCTGCATCTGCTTAAAGTCCAAGTCCTCTTCATGATCTTGAGGCTGGGTGCTAGCTTTTCAACAGCCACTCTCCCTTCAGTCCACACTTTGGGAGGCCTTCTTCCATGAGGGTACCTCTTTTGACTTTGAGATCTACTCACAGCACCGCCATATGTTATCCCAATAGAGGACTAGAGTGAGAGGTATCCCTCCAAAAGTTTCCCCTTAACTGGCAATCCAAATTAGCACAGTAAGCCTAATTAATAGTACCCATGACAGGAGGAATGGTAGCCAAGGCCATGGATCCTCTGAGATTTCCTCCACTGTTTTTTTTTTCTCCTGAGTGCCAAAGGCCATAAAGTAGCTATATAGTACCATGTGCCCAGTATTAGAATTTCCACTGTGAGATGGGATCAGATGGTGGTCAGCCTCTTACTACAATTCTGCCATCCCCTCTCTGTTCTGGAAATCATGTCTCAGTCTGCTATCACTCATTACCAGCTATCAGCCGTCTGTCTCATCACAGTGCTCTTCTGTGTTTGCAGCTCCTGCTGCACAGTTCATTTGAGCTCCTTTGTAAGGTACCTATAGCCAAAGGAATCTCATTCCCATGGCTTTCTTAGTTGTGGCACCCTCCTCAGAATGGCACCTTTGCCTTCCTGTTACCCCAACAGGATGGTAGCCCCTTAAGGGACTGAGAGTGTGAATGACCAAAGTAACTACAAATGTCAGTCTAAATCATACCACACAACTAGCCTTCAGTTACCAACAAGTTTCACAAGCATTATTCCATGTTGTGGTTCCATACACCCATTAAATTAAAAGGTTAAGCCTAAAGTTTGATAGGCAAGTGCAACCAGCCACAACCCATCCTTGGTTATACAAACCAGCTTCCTCCAATCTCATTTGGATGCTCCATTTCTTTGTTCCCACCATCCACTCCTCCACATCAAGCAGCTCACTTCCCTTCTTAGGCTCCTTCTTAAAGTACCTTTAGCCAAAGACATGATATTCTTGTAGCCCTTCTAGGGATGAAAAACTCCTCAAGAGGCTTCTTTTGCCTTCCTGGTACCTTGAAACGGTGGTAGTCACTCAGGGGACAGCGAGTGTGAATGGCCAAAGTAAATACTGCTGAGATGAGGACATCCCTCACCAAAGTACAAAAGTACTGTACATAGAGGATCATGTAGTAAGTAAGGAAAGCTTCAACAGCTTTTACAAAACTGAAGATTTCTGCCTAAACACTGTTGCAAAGAGCTGGCACCAAGTGAAAATTACTGATATATTTAAAAAAGAAACACAATAACACATGAAAGTGTTTACAAAACGTCTAATAAAGCTAAATAAAGTTTAATAAGTTTTAACAGTGGCATGGGGTCATAATGTCACAAGACAGTATGCCACAGCAATATACCATGCTGCCAATACAGCACAATATATTGCAAATGGTATAAGTCTTGAATCGAAACCCAGTCCCAAATGCATTGTCTGCCTCCCTTGCTGCCAGCGGCTCATCCTGTTGAGACACGGCAGCTGCTCGCCAGATCCCTGTCCCAGAGGGTGCATTACCTCGAATACTTCCTTTCGGGGTTTTATATCCTCTCACTCTTCCCTGCCATGCTGTTCCTACCTCACGGTCATGTCGTGCACTGTACAGCACACGACATATTGACCCCATAGGTTTAATAATTACCTAGTAAACAAAGCATCTAAACATACACAGTTGCCCATAAATCCCAGTTCAAACACATGCTCCCAACAAACAGCATCTTGCAAACCACACAAGAGCCTGTTTGTTTATTTGCTTGTTTATTTGTTTGTTTTGTTTATTTAAAATCTGGAAAAGTCCATGGGCCAAATACCCATTTACATGGACTACCTGAACATTTATTTATTTATGACTTTGATAACTGGGTAGGTCCACTGATCCCAGGGACTGTTTTCATGCATGACCCCGGGCCACCTACTATGGCACAGGAGTAAGCTTTAAGCAAGGTTCATATAACAATTGAACAGTTTAACAATGATGCCAAAAGAAAATACAATGATATTCAAAATACGAGGTAGCAAAATACACTGAGTAGATGAACAGCAGGACAAGGTGTCAGTTTCCATAGCGGACAAAATTAAGCAATTTTCAATAATAGTAAATTGGACTAACAAGGTAAAGTGCAGGCAGAGGGACCCCTAGAGTGGGGAAGGGTACCCAAATTCAGGGGAGTAGGGGGTGGAGGGGATAGTTTTAGGAGAGAGAGGGGTTGGGGATATAGAACAAAAGGGAAAGTTGATGCTAGGATAAACTTAAGGCAGATTGGAGTGGTTGTGGAGGGGGGTTACCCAGTAAAGCAATGGCAATGGAATTCGGCCAGGATCCAGTCTTTGAGGAGGGATTTGAACAGACAGTGGGTGTCCAGGGAATGGAGCTCAGCAGGCAGCCTATTCCACAGTGAGGGGGCTGCTGATGACAAGGCTCTCTCACCCATATTGGTAGATACCCTAGGAACTTTTATAGGGGGTATGTTATTGGAGTAAAGACAATAGTGTAGTCTTCAGACTTTGAGGAGGGCTGCAAGGGGTGATTCCAGGCCAGTACAGATGGCATTATCGAGCATACAGCAAAGGGCATGGTCAAAGCGGCCTTGTGGAGGGAGCCAACTGAGTGACTGGTAGAGGACACAGTGGTGGGTGGAAAAAGGGTCCAGTAGGGCAAAGCAGCAGGCACCATTGTAGACAGTTGATAGTTTGGCCATGAGGGTTGCAGATGACCTAGCATAGATGGTGGAGCAGTAGTCAAATATAGAGAGGAGGTTCCCCTGGACAATGGCATGTTGGGCCTCAAGGGTAAGGTAGTGCCTGATTCTGTAGGCAGCACCCAGCGTTTGGTGTATTCTGTGAACCACAGAGTTTATGTGCTCAGAGGAGAGGGAGGGATCGAGCAAGACACCTAGGTATTTGAAGGTATCAACATTTTCAAGGAACTGGTCATCAGGGGAGACAATGCTGAGAGATGAGTGGGGTTTGGATTTGGCTATGAAGTGCTTGGATCTGAACAACATGGATTTGGTTTTCTTGATATTCACTAGGAGGATGCTGACTGCAAACCAGTTGTGGGCAGTCGCATAGTTTATGGTGAGAACTGAGGAAATGCAGGCATGGGATTTATTGCTGAAGAAAAGGACAAGGTCATCAGCATAGAGGAGAGAGTTACAGCTGAAACTGTCTAAGGGATGGGGAGGGGAGTTTATTAATAAGGAGACCAGAAGGGGGCCCAGAATGGAGCCCTGAGGGAGACCAGTTGAGACAGGCAGGGTAGGCGAGCAAGCAGAGCCTACACACACATATTGGCAGTGATCAGTGAGGTAGTACCTGAACCAGTTAGTACCTCCTGTGAACAGCCAAGGAGACATAGCTTGGAGAGGAGGAGGACATGGTTGACCATGTCAAAGGCCTTGGAGAGATCAACAAAAATGCCCCAAGTGGCATTATTGTGGTCCATGTTCATAAGGATGTGGTCGGCCAACAGTGCAAGGGCAGTGGCAGTACTGTAATGCTTGCAAAAGCCATGTTGCTGGCTGCATAAGAGATTATACTGTCAATGTGTTCAGTAAGCTGGTGGTGGATAACTTTCTCGAGTAGCTTACTAAGGTGGGGGAGGATGGAGATAGGTCGGTAGTTGTCCGTGGATAGGGGGTCACCAGCCTTGAAGATGGATATCACTTTGGCAGTCTTCCAGGGGTCAGGAATGGAGGAGGTGAAAAGGGCAAGGTTAAAAATGAAAATGAGGGATTTGACGATAGCTGGGGATATAAGCCTGAGGAAGACAACATACAACAGGAATACAGTACAGAACAATACACAATACATCCTTAATGAATATACTTCATCAAAACAATGTAACTAACCAGTGAAATATTTAGTTACTGCTAGGAAAGAGATGGGTTTTATGACCTGTCTAAAACCATGAATAGAATTACCTTAAATGCTTATACACATAAACGCATACTTTCCTGTGACAAATGAGGGTATGTATTAAAGTAGGATGCACTGCACTATAATCTTTGTTTTCTGTGTACTGTAACTGTGCACTATAACCTTTGATCTTCTTTGAGGATATGTCCTCCATTAGGCCGCACATTTGAAACAATAGCCATCAGTGCTAGGACCGTATGGAAACGTTTACTAGCTGGGGCCACCCACAATAACGTGCCACATCTACATGTATATAAGCATGGCAGCCCCATCACTCCTCAGTTCTTTTCTGTCTGTTGATCATCCTCATCAGGCCTACTGAAGGAAATGCCATAAACCTAGCTGTTTCCATTTATTCTTTAATTTTACTTAGTGTTTATTTTGATGCCTCTGCATGCTGACAAAGTCGAAAGGGCCTTTATTTCAGTATTACTGTAAGTGCAGAGATAAAATTAACAAAAAAGACGCACACACAGTTTGTGTGTGATGTCTAGGCCTGTCTCACAATGTGAGAACTTCTGAGATTTGCCAGAGATTCAACCAGGCTACAACACGATGCAGTAAGAAACCTCTAGAAAACATCCTTTTTCTTAAGACATTAAAAGCAATCAAGAAGGATCCAGGTCCAAAATCTGTGTCTCCCTCACCGTCGGCCTAGAAGTGGTTGCCAAAGTCAAAGGATTGGGACATGGAAAAGTTATCTTCACAGCTGTCCTTATTGTCTGGCCACAAGCACAAACACACAGAAAAAGAAAAATCTGCTTCACCGATGAGGTCCCGGTCACTGATGAGACAAGGTAAACCTGCATCATCGCCTACTCTGGCGGCGTTGACTACAGCCCCCCGACCATTGATGAGATACCAAGGTTGGGGCTTGGCTTAGGCTCTACCATATGTACTATGAATGGTAGGTTGCCATCATCATTGGGCTAAGACCCATCGACACAGGAAGTCCCAGCCCCTTTACAGAGTGCTGTTGACTCACAGACTGTGCTGGCATCATTTTCAGAAATGATAAGACACGTTCTGCCTGGACTATCAATACAGTCAGTTATTCTACAGATGGGGCCTCTTGGTTCTCAGCCCTTGTCAGTGGATTCCACTAACACACCACAGATTTCTGTCTCTTAATCACCACTGATGTCACCAGTTCATTCTGCTGCTCCTGTTGTCAGTAGGGTTGACAACTAAGTGGAATGCAAGTCTGACCTCATGGATTTAGAGGAGGATTTGGAGGAGATTATGAGGGAGAACAATTTCTATCACCTCACACTAGTTCTACCCTCTCATCCTGCAGTGAGAACTCAGTGGTTTATACCTAAAGATCTCCTGAGGATTCAATTTTCCAAATCATGATGCAGCAAATGCAGTCTGCCATGGGCTTTGTTGGAAAGAGGAAGATTCCACATAAAGAAATCTCATGGAATTTTTGGAGGTGCCCTTCTCCCCATCCTTATAATTCTACCTATATATCTTACATGTATGTAAGGTTCCATCTTTGATGGTGACAGTAGTGTCCAGAAAATTAACACTGGACACCACTGTCACCATCAAGGATGGAACCTTACATACATCCACTGTATTTACAGGAAGCCAACAGACAGACAGAGATAATTACACAGGAATAGTAATCACTTGAGCCACACAAAAAAATCTGTCATGTACAGTCAAGCACTTCGGTATCACTGTATCTGCTCAAATGAGGAAGACAGTAATATACATTTGGCTATGTTGAAAAACACCTTTATGGAGCAGGGACACTCTTCCAGAGAAATAGACAGAGCAGTAGAATGTGCAACGCAGGTGCCTAGAGAACAACCACTTCAGTATAAGGAAAGGACCACTAACAACAGAATACCCTTAGTAGTCACTGTGCTGCTCTGCCACCTGCTTATTACTATATGTATAATATTTGTATTATAAATAAATGTGTATGTGATTGTCTGCCTTGGACACAAGTCAGCCAGTGTGTAAGAGGCTTGACCTTTGACCTCAGAGGTGACAGTGTGTTGAAACAGCTGCCTGTCATAAAAGCTGGCTGGGGGGAAACTGATCAAAGGTTTCCTGTCCTGCATTAACAGTGGGCTTCCTGCCATATGCCAAGTGAATACATCATAACATTTTATGATCCTGCAGGAAGAGGAAATTTGGTTACAGTGTTAAGGTCATAAACCTGAGATCATTCTTGCAAACCTGGAAATATGAAGGGTTCATGACAATTCGCTCCCGTCAGTTCGCTCCCCGACATTTAGCACCCGACAATTCACTCCCGAGTCAACTTGCTCCTCCTCATTTTCACTCCTGTAAATTCACTCCCGGTACAGTTTGTAATGATGCTGCTGTATATGATTTACTGCCTGTCTAAAAACAGTGTAAAGTGGCGTTAAATAATTCCTAAGCACACTGCACTTCAGGGCATAGATTGCAAGATAAAGTCCTAGTTTTCCTGAAATAAATTTGTTTTTGTCTTAACCATCAGCTCACATCTGATGAGTGATGCTCTTTTGTACCGATGCATCTCTGTATGTTGCGCACACTACTCAGCCAATTCCTGCACCTTAGTCAGTAGTTCAAAATTTTAATTAATTTTCTTATGTATGTAGTTATGTTCATTTGGAACACTTTTTAGTATTGTGAGCTGGGTATTCTTAACATGAAAATTATGGAAAGCTTGAATCTGAATGCTGTTGCTGCTTCTGAACTCATGGGTAATTACAAAGTGGAACTTTGTGCTTTTTATCTTATATGTGAGAAGTTCCCTGGCCATAACTGTTGTTCTGTGGAGCTGGGGGAGAGAGGCTGGCAGCGACACCACCACAGAGAGCTGCCAGGGTAAGAGAGTTGGGGAGCAGGGCAGATTCAGGGGGGAATGGGCAAGAATGGAAATTATTCTCTCCTTCATCTTCTCCTGGGCCCCAAGACAAAGCAGGTCATCACGCTGGCAGACTGGAAGAAGTTCCCAGGCTGGTGATGCTGCTGCTGCTATTCTCTCCAAGCTGGGAGAGGGGGGAGAGATAGAAAGAAACAGAAAGAAGTGTGTTTCTGAAGCACGGTGGAGCAAGAGTTGCCGGCAGCCTTAGCAGCATGAAACAGGAACATCAACGAATCTGTGCAGGAATAGTCTATTTTAGCAGCACACTCCATGTTACAACAGCACATATGGAGGCAGCATGGCACAGTGGTTTAAGGCTCTGAGCTGCAAATCTGAAGACCTGGGTTTGAATCCCACAGCCCCACTTGCATACTGTGTAACTCTGAGCAAGACACTTAAATTCCATGTGCTGCCAGGTTGCACCTGTAAACAAGCTTTCAGCTTAGTGTGTCTCACCTGGTTAAATAATTGGATCCCCCCCCAAAAAAACATACTGTCACTCTAGCAATCAGTGATGTGTAGGGAAATCAACTTGTTTCTGAAGCACGGTGACAGCTGCACAGAAATCAAGATTCAATACTGTACTCAGTCTGTGCAGGAATAGTTTTTTATTTCAGCAGCATACAGCATACTGTCACTCTGTTGTAGGGCAATACTCAAACTGAACCTCACTACCGGGAGCGAATTTACGGGAGTGAAAATGAGGAGAAGCGAGTTGACTCGGGGTGAATTGTCAGGAGCCGGATGTTGGGGAGCAAACTGATGGGAGTGAGTTGTCGTGCTCTCAAATATGAGAAATGGGAACATAAATTGGCCTCGGAAGCTAGCAAAAACAATAGCAAAACCTTTTTTCATGTATCAATTCACTTAAAAAACCTACTTGTCAGGTGAGCCCTCTACAATCAAATGATAACATTATTCATGCTTCTAGTGATGTGGCTAACATTTTTAACATAAAATTTTGTGAAATTTTTCAAACAAATCAGAGAAGTGTGACACTGTCACTCCCCGGACAATCCTGTCATAATATGCAAAACAGAAGTCCATAATAAACTGTTACAACTTAAGGGTAAAACCAGTGCTTCACCAGACAATATTTCCGGTCATCTTTTATTTCTTCTTGCCGATAGTTTGTCTTTCCCATTAAAACTTCTATTTGAGCAATGTATCAACTCATCTTAAGTTTCTGAACTCTGGAAAATAGCCTTTGTTATCCCAATTCATAAGAAAGGTTCTCGCAACAACTGGGAGGACTACAGACCTATTAGCCTTACATCTCCATTATGTAAACCAGTAGAAGGGTTCATTAAGGAGATTTCAGGAACTCTGGACAAATTAGATACTGATCAACATGGCTTTAAAAAAGGTTGCAGTTGCTTGACTAATCTACTCTGCTCTTATGAGGATGTCAGCCAGCAAATAGCTAACAGACTACCTTATGATATTGTGTTTATATAATTTAGTAAAGCTTTTGATTCTATACCTCATTGTGCTGTTATTCAGAAGTTAAGCACCCTACAGATTAATTACAATACCATAAAATGGATATCACAATAGCTAATTGGTCATACACAGAGAGTATTGATTAATGGGCATCTCTCCAGTATTGGCTATGTCTGCAGTGAGGTTCCACAAGGGTCCGTCTTGGGCCCATATTTGTTTCAGGCTTTTATTGCAGATTTAACTCAGAAATGTCACTCTAAATCTATAAAATATGCAGATGATATTAAAATTGGTGGACCTTGTTTAGACTCCGACAATGTTGAGACTATTCAAAAAAAATTTGGATTTTATTACTAACTGGGTCAAGACATGGGATATGAAATTAAATCATGACAAATGCAAAGTCATGCATTTGGGTCCTCATAACCAATGTCATACATATAGTTTAGATGACAACTTGCTTGCCAGTACCTCTATGGAAAAAGATTTTGGTGTCCATATAATGCAAGATAAATAAAACTATTTAAAAAGCAAATAGTTCTGTGTGGTCCATACGTAGGAATATTAAATCTCACTAGGAGGTGTTACTGCCACTATACAGAGCCATGTCCTCCACACTAGAATGAATGCACATAGACATACCATTAATATAACGATGACTGACAAACCAGTGGGGCGACACTTCTCTCAGGACGACCACTCAGTCTCAAATATGTCAGTAATAGTCTTAAAAAGTTTAAAAAAAAAATACACAACAGAGACAGATGTTTGAGATCAAGCTTATTTTACTTTTCAATAGCAGATGGCATGAATATTGATTTGGGTTTCATGACACTTTACGCTACTTAAACTTATACAGACTTTTACTTCATAGGATGGACATTTAATAGGATTTCAGTGTGTCGTTGTTTGGTTTTTATTTTCATTAAGTCCTTTTTAACTAGTTATCAATATGTTGGTTTCTCACCAAATATACGTGTGTGTGGGGGTGGGGTGGGGAGGTTGGGTGGTCTTGGGTGAGTGTGTGTAGGGGGTTCAGTGTGTGTGGAGGGTGATGTGTGTTTTTTGAGGTGCTGGAGGATGGTGTTTTTTTTGTGAGGAAGGGGCTATGTGTGTGGGGGAGGGGTTGGGGTTGTACTTACATATTTAGGTAGGCTTATATTCAGGTACATGTCATAATTATGCTACAGGGTGTTAGGACTCTTGGCTCACATGCACAGTGAATATACACTTCTTTTCTAGTTATCGTTTCCCTGATGGGGGGGAGTTTAATTCCACTACAGATTCCTAAGACAGCTTCTGTTCATATAGTTAATTGACTATATACTGACTGTTTATTGAACTTTGAACATTTTAAGATGCATTAACTCATTTTATAGGTGGTCCTTGAGAGTTTTAAATTTTTTTATTTGGCAATAATACTGACAATTGATATTATCTTGTAGAAAATATTGTTACGGCACTGTAGGTTTTAATGTTTATGGAGTGTGTTAACTGGTTGAGAGTGTAGTTTAGAAAATATCACTAGATAAGTTTAATTCTGTATGAATGTTTTAAACAGTTGTTTGTACAAGATACATTTTTTTTTTATTTCCATCTTATTTCTATACATACATTTCTGTTGCACAATTTTTTATCATACAATACTATCAAGTATTAACTTGGACATTTGTGGTATTAATTCTAAAGGTCTTGCTTTTAATTTTGAATGTATTCTAATAACAAACTCATTCATTAATCATTTCAGTTAGAGGCCCTGCCTGTTGAGTGTTCAGCTTATATAATGGATGTCCTTGAAAAGATTCTCAGAGCAAGCTAATGGAATGCTATTCATTCCATTTAAAATTGTGATTGTTTGAAATAGGTACTATTAACCAATGAGAATTTGTCCTTATTTTTTTTATGTATGATCTGGGTGTTAATAGAATGTGACTCTCTGAACAATTGTCATAAGTCTATGAAGAAGGACTTGGTTGGATCAAAAGCTTAGACATTGTTTTCTTTTTGTAACATCTATGCTGGTCCAATAAAAAATATCAAACCATTTGCTTCTGAATCTGTTCTTACAAGGACCAATATGACAACTAATCTATTTCTGTATACATTGAATAGAAAAAGTTTTGAATGGTATCCCTGCAAGCTGATTCCCCTTCTGTAAGCAGGGGACTGGCTTTGTTCTCTCAACATGGAGGATGCATACCTTCATGTCAAGATAATGAAATCCCACGCACAATACCATCACTTTATGCTGGAGTGAGAGCACTTTGTCTTGTTTTCTGAACCACAGGTCTTTACCAAATGCATTGCAGTAGTGGCAGCAACCCTTCGCAAGGAAGGCCTATATGTGTTCCCCTATCTGGGCAACTGGCTGTTGAAGCTCCAGGGAGGCTCTACAACATACTCTGTCTTGGACATGTTAGTTGTTCATTGACTTGGAGGTCACAGTGAATGTGCTAAAGTCTGTATTGGCTCTGCACCAAAGACTGCAGTACATAAGGGAAGTCTTGGACACAGGAAAGGGATGTGCTCTTCTTTCACAGGACACAGCAGACAATTTGATTGCACAGTCACAGTTGTTATACAGGAGCCACTATGTCTCTGTGAGAAAAATGTCACATCTCCTGGGTCTCATGGCTACAGCCACAGTGACTGTACCACTAGCTTGCCTTCATATAAGAATCCCTCAGTGGACACTCAGGGTCAACTGGGATCAGTTAATGGACAAGTTGCACCAAATGGTTCTCATCACATCTTCACTTCACAGAGCATTGCTGTGGTTGATGGATCATGAAAACCTACTGAAGGGTATTCCATTCCTTGTTCCAGTCCCTATACAGATCCTCACCATAGATGCTATGGGCTTCAGCTGGGGTGCTCATCTTGGCCCTCACCAGATGCAGGGATAATGAACTAAGGTGGAGGCTGAGCTGCATATAAATGTCCTGGAAATGAGGTCTGTCCTGTATAGCCTCCAGGCATTTCAGAATAGTTTTCAACCTGGTCCTCTGCTAATCCAGATAGATAATGTCACTGTGATGCATTACATCAACAAACAAGGGGGAATTCACTCCAATGCAGGGAAGCAAGGAGAATATGATTTTGGTCTCTGTTCCACAGCCTTCAACTGTCAGTCGTGCATTTCCCAGATCTCCAAAACATCTAAGCAGACAGGCTAAGTAGGTCTCAGTCCATGATTCATGAATGGAACTGCTGACTTCCATGCTAAACAATCTCTTCACAAGATGGGGTCAGCCAGAGTTGGATTTTTTTCCTCCCCACACAATGCAAAACTGTCGCATTTTTGCTAGCTCACTCCAGAGCCTGGAGTTTTTTTCAAGATCTGTTGTCCCTCTCTTGGAAAGGGACATTCTTATATGCATTTACCCCAATTCCCCATAATACAGAAGGTTCTGCTGAAGCTGCAGGTGAAGAGTGCCACTGTCATCCTCATTGCTCTGTTACTGCCTCACCAACTATGGTTTCCATGTTGGGGTCTGTTGTCACAGGACAAGGGGTTCCTCTTACATCTGTTCTGAAATCCCTATATCTGCATGTATGGCTCCTGAAGACATAGCCATTGCATATTCTGGGGTATTCCCTAATGTTGCTGTTGTCCTAACTGCAGCTAGGAAGCCTTCTACATGACATACTTATTCCTTGAAACAGAAGCATTTCACTTTGTGAGCTGCTTCCGAGAATTTGGACCCTTTTACATGTCCTGTAAATGCTCTGTTGGAATACTTGTTTTCCTTATCTGACTCTGGCCTACTGTATTGCTTACTTAAGATGCATTTAGCTGCTATATCAGCTTTTCATGTCCCTACTGATGGTCATACGGTTGCCCAATTAGAGATGCCTCTTACGTTTATGAGTGGTATTCTTCATATGAAGCCTCCTATTCATAATCCAGTCCCACCTTGGGACTTGAATTTTGTGCTTGAGAAATTGACATTGACTCCTTTAGAGCCAGCCATGAGTTGTGGCCTATGTTGCCTGTTATAGAAAATGCTATTTTTAGTTGCAGTGACTTGTGCTTAAAGGATTTCCAAGCTTCAGGATCTAATGTTTGAGCCTCCTTATTTGATTTTTCATGAAGACAGTCTTTTTGTGTATGAGTCCTAAGTTTTTACTGAAGGTGTGTCTGAATTTACACTGAATCAAATTGTGCACTTTCCTTTCCTGTTTATTACCCTGAGCATGCAAACCAGGGTGGGGCACTGCTCCATACTTTGGATGTACATAGAATACTACAATACTACAGTAGAATCCTGATTATCCAAACTGCTTGGGAGGACACAGGAAATGTTCAGATAACTGGGAGTCTAAATAATCGCGAGTTCCATTCTTGCCAGGTAATGATGAGCAAAGTGCCAGCAGTAAATAAAATTTGAACGCAGACTGCAGAGATTTCAAATAAATACATTTTTTTAAATAACAAACTCTGATACCTGCTATCACCTGCTTTTGTCTGAGGCCAGCAAAATTAGCACTGTCGAGTCGGCAAGTTCAGTTGTACTGTATTGATCCATAGACTCCTGGGGCAGGATTTTTCAACCAAGGCTGGAAATTATGGTGTGGGTGGCAGAGGTGATGCCAGCATCAAGGAATGCTGCATCCATGTGCCTGCACCAGAATTTCCAAGAAGTGGCAAAAAAGCAGCAAAGTCCCTTGCAAGGATGCAGCTGGTAGCTCGCCCCATAAGAAAAACACATGGGGCAATGACGGTCATTGGCTGCATCAACCAGGAAGCTGGACTCCAAGAATGTTGCAGCAGGGTGAAAGCCATGCAGCAAAGGGCTGGAGTAAGGGAGGGAAGGATCCCAGGGCCACAGAGGGTGGCAGGAGAAGGAGAGTGGAGGATGATAGAGGGTTGGAGGAGGGGAACAACCCCTCGACAGTGCACGATGGGCAAGGGTGACTGAGGGCACATGTGGTCAAAGCAGACCACAGTGCACAACCCACACAGGAGCATGGTGCCAGTGATGGACATCTTGATACTGCCCAGGTAGTGGGTAGGAAACACAGAGGGCTCAGGGCAAATGGAATGGCAAAAGCCAAGGACAGTGCACAGAGGGCACAGGATGGTGCAGGCACAGCTGGGGATAGTGAGGCTGACCCCCCAACAGCCTGACAGGGAAGATGTGTGGTGCTGGGTAGAGTTACCACAGGGCACAGAGGGCAGACAGTGTGTCAGCCATGGATGTGGACAGTGAAGCAGATCCCACGGCTGCCACACAGAGAATACAGGCCAACCGAGAAAGTGGTCCCACAGAGTGCAGGGCACAGAGAGTAAAGGACACTGCAGCCACAGAACAAGATGACAGGACTGGCCAGTCTGCAGACAGGAGAAGGAGAACACAGCCACATGCCCAAAGGGTACCCACAGAGTGCAGGATACAGAGGGCACAGGAGGACAGTATCACTGATGGATCTGGGTGTGATGTCCATGCAGCAGGCAGCAGGACTAGACACACAGCACAGGTCAGGGTGGGAATGGAGTGTGTGAGTCCAAGAGGAAGATATGAGAGGGAGGCACAGGTGGAAGGTGGCGGCCGTGGAGCCAAGGAAGCCAGGAGAAGCCCTGCAGCTACTAACAGTGCATCAGATGCAGAAAGCAGAGCAGGAGTGGAAGGGGGGTAACACAGGGGATGTAGGACAATGGGCATGGTCCCACTGACCACCGGCCCACTGCAGGAAGCAGAACTTCACTAGAACCAAAACACAGGTACTAGTGGAGGAGGTGGAGGAACAACGTACACTGCTGCTATCCCGGGAACATGTGGGACAGGCAGAAACTGGCATGGGAGTTGGTAGCCACACATGTCAATGCCATGGGTCCTGTGAGACACAGTATGAGGGTGCTGCAGAAGTGCTACAATGATGTTAGGCAGGGCAGCAAGGAGAAACTGACACACAACAGGCGGTGTACCAGTGGCACAGACAGAGGACCAACACAGCTGCTTACCCTGATGGGCCCTGAACAGCAGGTGGCAGCACACATGAGACCGAGCACAATAGAGGGGCACACAAACCTAGACCTCTATAGGCTGCAGCATACAGTGCAAGGTGTGCAGAGATGGGATGGCATGTGCAGTGACAGGCACAAGGAGCATGGGACAGGCACCACCAGCCACGAACATCACATATGCGTGCATGGTTGTCGAGTGCACCACACTGGCGGACACACAACATGGAGGGCTGTGCAAACGGCAGTGGAGGGCATCATGTCCCACACCACCACAACAACATGCATGTGAAGGGGCACAATGTGCAGTGAGCAACATGATTGCAGGACAAATCATGTGACAATCACACACACATATAGCCGGATGTGTGCCGCCTGTGTGTGACCATGGGTTGCATGGCAGACACAGGCACCACTGTGGACACAACCATGTACATATGTGGCATGCCACTGATCCAATGCACACATGAAAACCGAACACGATTGTGATGAACAATAGCACTGTTCAGACATGCACAGACATATATGGGCAGGTGTGTAGGACACAATACACAGGAGCACTAACGCGTGCACCTGAGAACACACAGATATGTAATGCTGTCCCCTTCTCCTGAAGATGAGCATGCAGAAGGCAGCAACATGGACAGCAACAGCACCAGCACCAGCAGTAGCAGTAGTGGATGTGGTGAGGACAACAGCAGCAGCAGGAACAGGATCAGCACATGCACTGCAGACCACCAACAGTAACAGGAATGGCAGGAGCAGCATGACGTGGCCGCCCAAAGCAACACTGGCACTGGGTCCAACAGCATGGCAGGGTAAAGTGTACAGGAGGACATAGGGATAGGCAGTGAGTCAACACACATGGATGCTGTGGCAAGCCCCACTGCCAGTGTACACAGCAGTGCACAGAATATGCATAGCAATACTGAGATGAACAACAACAGCAGTGATTCAGCTAGCTGCAGATGACATGCAAGGTGGAGCGGCAGCCCCATGTCACCCATGCAACCCACCGCAGCTACTGGATGGGACAGAAGCAACATCACCACCACTGGACCATGACTTTGAGCTGTATTGCCAGGAGGTCATACAGGCAGAATCCTCAATCGCATCACACCTTCAGGACCTATGCATTGCAGTGGAGGTACAGAACACCCAAACAGGCAAACACCTGGCAACCATCATGGAGGGTGTTGGCACCATGCAGGACATCATGGTGGAGGCCAACTGGAGTACACTGGGGTACTACATGGAGCTAATCACCATGATGAATGGTGTATTGTCCTGTAGTAAGCTGCAGGCATCCTCACTGGAGTACATGGCATCAATGAGGAGCGCAGCACTGATCAGTAACAGGAACTGGTAGAGTTGCAGCGGGCACAGACACAGGCCACAACAATGGCCAGTGCCCTACAGGACATAGCCTGGGTGATGCGTGACAGGCAGACACACAGTGGGATGGACATGTCAACAGGCACACAGGCCAACACCTACACTGGTGGTTCACATGGACCATGCCACAGCCAAGAACATGGCATACACAGCGACCAGTGGCACAGGGATGCCCAGTACCGCACATATACCATCCCTGACATAATGGGCCTCACCGGCCACACAGGAGCACACAGCAGCAGAGGCAATGCATGCCACTACATCAGTGGCATACATCCAGTCCACGGAGCACAGCAATATGTGCACATGCATGCACAAACAATCAGCTGATGCAGGCCACACAGACTCAGGCATCCTCAACAGCTACCGCCCATGGCAACTATGTTCATCCATACAGCCACATCAGCACAGACCTGCACAGCAGACTGCATGCACAGGCCACACCTGTAAACAGTGTGCCCATGTACAACATGCAAGGATACACAGTCCCACCTGCAGGCATGCAGGTCCCAGGCATGGCACTGTTGGATGACAAATATGGGACAGCTGCAGCATGCATACCAGTTCCCATTGCAATGGATATGGGCACACGGGAAAACTTACACATGCTGGAACAAACAGTGCCATATCAACCCCCAGCAGAGATCCAAATGCCAATGCAGGACACTGTCACGCAGCAATGGCCGACATGCAGTGCCACACCCAGGGGGGTGGAACAAGCAGTGAGCAACATGTCATGGGGCATGGTACAGATGCCTGAGCAGCTTACAGACTCGCTACAGGGGACAGCCAATGTGCAACAGACCACACTGTGCATGACAGACACAGGTACTACTCCCATGACATGGACAGGGGACCCTACACATGGCAGAACTGCTGGATGCCAGTACACCATAGGTGGTGTACCCACAGGTTCATGGGGCAACACTGCACAGCTGCAAACATCACCAGGGAGACAAGGCCCAATGTGTGAATGCACCCCAGTGGGCACAGCCTGCACAGTAGCAACAGCGGATGAACACACACTAAATGGTGAGTGGTGCACCACTGAGTGGACAGATACATAGACCCTGCTGTTCACATGGAACACTGCACAGGGAGCCATGCCAGCATGGCTGCAGCTTATGATGGTACCCCACACGTGGTGGATGGCGGACCACAGGATATGTCCCATGCCCCCACCACTGTGCCTGTGCAACCAGCATGTAGATGCCGTGGGTGGAAGAGAAAGCTGGAGGACACCACCACCACTAATGTTAGCAGAGTCAAAACAAATGTGAGACAGGTACAACAGGATGCTGTAGGCCATGGGCCTAGAAACACCAGCAGGCACACTCCAGGAAGAGGACACCTCAACGATCACAACACCTGGTGGTCCCAGGCAAGGGATGCAGTGGGGCATCCAGGTAGCCACCACAACTGTGGTGGATACACATCAGGTCATGTCATGTCATGACCAGCACACTGGACCCACGCACACTGAAACATGCACAGGCACCCAGGCACACACACATTCACACATACTGCCATGCACTATCTTCTGCAGCACAGCCGGTGCATATTAGGTTCAGCTGACACATGTCACATGGCTTTATGCCAGCCATACACAGAGGCAACATCCAATACTCTACACAGTACACCCCCCCATGCAGCACTTGGTGGGGGAGAGCACATCACCAGAACACATGGATGTCATGCACTGCTGCATGATGCCTACATGCTCAGCATGTATGTACGTGAGGGGCCACCATCCCACCATGATGGCATGCAGACCATGCCCAGCCCCAGCTGTGCAGCACATGGACAACCATGCATTCTGTTATGCTGGCACAGAGAGCCTGGAGGATGGGCAGTGCAGTGGCCATGGGTCCCAGAGGTTTCCTCCAACAGGGGGTTTTCCTCTCCTGTGTACCACTCACCACATACCCACCCAGTGCACGGGTGAACCACACTGCATACCATTGACCAACCTACACTGAGCATTCCAATGTCACTATGAGTAGCACCCACTGACATATTAATGGCCAATGTGGCATACATCCTATATACCCATCCCACCCATGCACCATCGGCCCAGCGGATCTGCATGCTGAGCATGAGGCATAGCATATACCCATGTGATCACAGACTACACAGCACACTGTCGCATAACAGGAAATGTATATGTTCATTGACCTATCACACATCACACAAGCATAACATGGGCACACAAAACATCAGGAACAACATACCTACATGGCTATATGCATATAGTACATAACAAGGCTAACTGTCAAGGCATGCAACAGGCTGATATCCAAGCACAAAATACCTGTGTGTGCTAACTACACTTCTACACCAGGCTGTAGTACACATTCAGTGGTGGTCACCACCTGCGGTACTCATGTGTGCAGAAGACCTGCCTATTACTATGCACCATACTTGTCTAGGGTCCCCAGTACAGCCTGTATTGAGTCCTGTAGGGCAGCCAGCTTCATGGCAATATCCCTCATCTGCCTGCAGAGTATCCCAACAAAGTTCTGCATGTCACCATTATCCTGTGGTGGACCCATAGAGACAGCTGCCCTGCAACCTCTGGCATGGAACAGGCATGGGCACAGGCACCTGTCTCCACTGAGGGCTGCAACACATTGGACCGCACATATGTGGAAGGCACAGCGGTACCATTGGTTGGTGGCACCAGTGGTGTCACACCAGCATGGGATGGTGCCTGTGCATGCGCCCCCACATCCCTCTGCGTTGTATGAGCAGCCCTGATTGTCTGTAGCCATACCTGCACTGGGTCCCCCATGTGCTACAGTGCCCCCAGAGTCATTATTGTCCCTGTTCTGCTGCATCAGTAGGGTTCGCTCAGCATACCGGCATGTCTCCTGGCATAACAGTTTGGATACGGCCTCCTGCAGAGCTCTCAGGTGCTGACGTGCATTGTCCTCTGTGCCGTCCTCTAAAATTAATAATGGGACATAGCTCACTACTTGCAATGTACACATTGGCCAGCACAGCAGCATGGTGTGTCCACCATGGCTCACTGCGATGTTGTGCCTGTGTTGGCCGCATACATTGCTGGTACCATGGCACTAGTAGTGCACAGCATGCATGACATTGGCACATATGGTTGTGTTCACTACAGCAGGCCTCTCTGTAGTACAGGTGTCCCGCACATGTCTGTTGTGGTACAGGGGCATGCATGCCCTGTGTCGCCATGTGCATGCACAAGGGGCATGCAGGGTTGCATGTGCTATGCCACAGCATGCAGGACCATGCCCACATCATGTTGCATACATGGTGGTTTGTATGCATGACTACAATCATATGTGGTACGTGTGTAGAGTATACACCTACCTTGTGCTGCATCATCTTGTGCATCACGGCCTCCATTGCTGTCCCTGTTGCCATCAACATCTGATCCTCTTCCCTTAGCGGATACTTTTGGTGCTGCATCTGTGGAAACAGTAATAGGTAACAGGTCACTCCATGCCTCTACACTCAGTGAATGCTGTATGCATGTACAGTGGCAGCTGTGCATGCATGCCGCCCATACTGTACTCACCAGTCTGCCTGTGATGTCCATCATACATGGCAATGTCCGCTTCCCTTGCCTGGTCTTGTAGGCACTTCAGGATCCCTGGCTCTTACAGTACCATATCATTAATTTTGTGCTTCAATTGGCGTATCATGCATGGGACACCTGACAGGGCCTCTAGATGACTGGCGATGATACGCCACACTCTGTCCCACTCCTTGTGTGTACGCTGTGAGGCACCTGGGGCATAATCACCTGTGCCCAAGTCTGGGCACAGCTGACCAGGAGCACAGTCTCAGTATCTGTGAAGTTTGGCCATCTTGTATGTTTGCTGGCCATGCTGTGGTATAGCTGCACCTCTGCTGCACCTGGGGTGTGCTCTGTGCACTGAAGAACACCCAGCAGCTCTGTGGAAGCAATGCCCTTCAGCAATGGCAGACAGCCACTGGTATAACCGGAGTGTGGTCAGACAGTGACACAGACCAATGTGTGCTGCTGTAGTACTAGTCTCTGGCACGTGGTGATGTTGTACAGTACAGTCTGATAGGGCTTAGACGTCCACAGGCCCTACTTGCACCCATGCACAGCTTTGGGCTTACACTGATGCTATTGCGGCTGATTCGTGCTGCTTACGGTGGGGACTGATGCACACTGTCAGCTATTGCATATCCTCAGTGTCACTTCGGGGTTTTGATGCACATCACAGTGTACATGCTGCAATTCCATGGGGTACCTGTCATGGCACTACAGGGCAGGAGGCGCGGGTGACTGTGCTTGAGGATGGGACTGGTTACCAAACAGGGTGGCGCTTCACGCACAGTGGTGTGGGCACAGATGCTGTGTACTAGGGGGGCGAGTTCCAATGGTGAGTGCTCCTGTGTGTACGACACACCAACACATGTCGGACTGAAAATGTGTCAAATAGTATGCCCATCCCATTGGTTCTGACACAGCTGCATCACTGTGCCTGCCTCTGCGTCACCTTACTGCTATTGCCACTCCCCTGATGCAACTGTGTCTATACCCTGCTGCATGTTCCTCACAGGGGTGTGGTAAATGCTGCATGTGCATCACTGTATGATGGTCAGCATCACCACTGTTGACACATGGGGTGTGGGACCATGCCACAGTAGCATCAGATGGTGGAACACATTGCCACTGGATGGCAGGATCTTAGGGCACTGGGGCCACAATGTATGGTGGCACCGGTGGTCATGATGGCAGCTGCTGTACTGGAGGCATGGATGGGCCAGGACTACAGCTGCACTGCAGCACTGTAATGGTGTACGCAGTATGCATCTTTTGTGTGATGCAGGGGTTGTCCCTGAGGTGCTGGGTAGTGGAGGGGCACTGGACTGCTGGAACATATCATGCTGCACTGCTACAGAATAGCCCCATGGGCTATGTCCCTTTGCGCATTGCAGTGGAGTCTGCATTCCATGTTCATGATGTGTCATGCAGCTACATGGGCAAAGCTGTGACACTGCAGACATGGTGATAGATGAGCACAGGGCTGCAGTGTAGCCACCTTCCCAGGTAGCAGCATGTCAGACTGTGATGCCTCTGGGATGGACATCGGCTGGTTGTTCTCCATCTGGGTGTCATCTGTTCCTCCTGTCAATGCAGACCATGCAGGGTACAACAATGAGACTGTTCACTGTGTTATCACCGTGCTACAGATGTCACTAACAGGTTGCATGCTGGTGTCACTATCTGTCACAGGGTCACTCAAAGTGGTTCCCGATGAGCATTTCCTGTGTCCGGCATCTGGATGCTGCTTGTGTTGCTGCATTGCCATGCACCTCTGCAATGTTGCCATCAACATCTTCCTCTGCATTGTCATCTGATGCCACACCTGCATTGCTGCCTTCCATGTCACTGTCCACCTCAGGCAGCTGTATGTGTTGGTCAATGGCTACATCGTGAAGTATGCAGCACACTATGAATATCTTGCACACCATGGCTGGGCTGTACTGCAGTGAACCACCTGCCTGGTCTAGGCATCAGAAATGCATCTTTAGCAGTCCAAATGTGCGCTGTATCACTGAGCACGTTACAACATGGGCCACATTGTATCGTGTTTCGCCTTCTGTGGCAGGTGTCCTGTAGGGTGTCTTCAGCCAGGGCAGGAGTGATATCCACTGTCACCTGTGGAGACATATGTTAGAGTTATCATGCGTGGGGTATGCTAGGTGGCAGCCCTGTGTGTCTGCATGGCCTGTGTGTTCCGGCAATGCATGCATGCTGGCAACCATGTGCTGTTGCGCACTTGTACCACACAGTCACGTGTGCTGGTTTGTGTGGCCTTTGTGTATCCCCTATGTTCTGGCTGAATGCAGGCCCACCCATGTGTCTGTGCCCCTGTGCCATATCCTGCCTATGGCTCATCTGTGGTGTGCAGTATACTGCTGGTGCCGTATTCTTGCACCACATGGCAGTGTGATCATGTACAGCCCTTGCACCACAGTGCGTGTGGATGTACGTGTGCTGAGGGTTTCAGCATAATGGGCTGTTCACACCTACATGACTGTTTGCTCCATATTGTCCATGGCATGTGTCCTGTGCCATGTGTGTGCGCTCCCATATGGGATATGTCACAATATGTGTTTATGTGTCTGCTGTGTCTGTGTCACACTGGCAGCTCAGCAGCAGTACACACACAACATGTGCTGTGCTGTGCTCTGCCGTTCAGTTATGGTTTGCCCCTGAATGGTGCAGAGTGTGCCCGTGATGGCCACCCTGTGTGTTGTGCTGCCCAATGCCCATATGCTGGACATCATTGGGAATGTGGACCTGTGTGCGTACTCCCTTGGCCACTGCCTGCACCCATCTGTGTGTGTGTGTGTGTGTGTGTGTGTGTGTGTGTGTGTGTGTGTGTGTGTGTGGTGTGACCCTTACTGACAGTGCATCTGTGACATTGGTTGCCATATATGTTCTGCTATGTACCCTTGTGTCACTAACAACCATGCTGTGTTCCATATGCACTGCCCTGACCTTGTCCCATCACTGGTGTGCGAGACCTGGCCATCATGTTGCTGTGCAGGGATCGTGTTGTGAGTGTGGTGTGGCATGTGTGCATCTGCGTAGTACTTGCACTCACCTATCAGTCAGCCATCTGTTATGTCTCTGTGTTCAAGGGCCTCTATGATTCCACAGTGCCGGAAGATGACTGCATCATGTGATAATCCAGGGTACTTCGCCACTACATTGAGAATTCAGTTTCAGCTGTCAAATATTACTTGCATGTTCATGCTGTGCATTATAGTATTGTACTGTGTAACTTGCGGTTGACATACACCTCCTCATCCACTGTGGGTGCCTTGATGCTGATGTGGGTGCAGTCAATTGCTCCAAGCACACGGTATGTTATAGAAGCCCTGCTGCATGGTATGCTGGTCATGAGTATCCCATGGGTAGCATATGTAGTCCCTTGTGTGGTGTAGGCATGCCTCCACCACCTGCCATATGCATTGTGATACGGATGACTGGCAGATGCCTAGCATGTCTCCAGTTGGTGTTTGGAAGGTTCCAGTGGCTATGAACCATACCACTGTGTTGATCTTCACCTTGACCACTATGGGGTTGCTTATCTGGGTCTGACCGGCTAGCTACAGCCTCAGGACATCCTGGAGTATAGACATGACTGCCTTCAACAGATGGTATCGGGACAGGCACTGTTCCTCACTGAGGTCCAGGTATGAGGTTCTTGTGCGGTACCTGTGAACTACCACTTGCTGTTGTTGTGCAGCTTGTCACTGCCATGCTGCTAGCCAGTGTTGCTGTCAGGCATGGCGCTGCCTCTGCATTTCCATAATGATCCTGAGCACCAGTCTGGCTGCTGCACCAGGCATTTTCCTCTCAATCAGGTCACACTGTGTTGTCTGCTCACCACTGTGTCTGTTGCCTGACTGGGGCCTGTCTGTGCTGTGTGTTGGTTTATATGCTCCAAGCACTTTGGACCAGCCTTGACTGGTCTAGCAGGTGTGGCTACTTTGTGCTTGGCTGCTCCACCGATCATGTTAGAAAATCACAGTCCCTTTTCTGTTGGGGTCTGTGGATGGCACAGCCATGCCTAAGCCTTGTCACAGGGGATTTGTTGATGCAGGGGAGATGCAGGCTCAACTGATGCAGGCTGCAGTGGTTTTGCCACTGCCATGTTTGGAAAATGTACTTTGCCACAAGGTTTGGCGCAAGCACCCCTTCCGTCATGGTTCATTGATGCAGCAATGCCTTGTGTCAATGAGCACCAATGCAGGCCATCTTCTGTTGATTGTGCTGCTTCTAAAATCCTGCCCCTGAAGTGCACATACGAGTTACCGATATGAGGAGCACAGCTGACAATTTAAGTCCACAGCCAGAATCTTAGTAATGGTGCTGTCATACTTCTGTCAGTCTACAGACTGCAGTTTGTTTTTCTATGGAAATCTATCCCTCATATGTGCACTTCTGGATCTGGGCTGATGTAGTCAGTGTAACTAACCCTGGGCTGAAATATGGCTGTTTGGGGGTGGAGTTAGTTGCGAAAGTCACTTTCCCGTTTATAAGAGTGAGGTTCCTGATAGTATGCCAGCAGAGACGAGAGGCTGGGAGAATGAAATGTAAAAGTGAGAGAAACATAGAAACATAGAAGTTGACGGCAGATAAGGACCGCAAGGCCCATCCAGTCTGCCCATTTCTTTTTCTACCTTATAAATGTGCCATCGGCCTTTGCTCTGTCAGTGACCTATCTATTCATAGTCATTTGTATTGCTCCTTATGCCTATCCCATGCCTGTTTGAAGCCCTGCACTGTATTCATAGCCACCACTTCTTGTGGTAAGCCATTCCATGCATCTACCACCCTTTCTGTGAAAAGAATTTCCTCACATTCCCCTTAATCGGCCTCCTCTAATCTCATGCTGTGTCCTCTTGTCCTGCTATTTTTCTTATATTTAAACATGTTAGACTCTTTCACCTTGTTTATGCCCTTAAGGTGTTTAAATGTCCTCGATCATATCACCTCTCTCCTCCTTTGCTCAAGGGTATACATATTGAGCTCCGTTAATCTGTCCTCATATGTCTTCTGATGCAGTCCCTGCACCATTTTGGTTGCCTTCTCTGACTGCCTCAATTTGGTTAATGTCCTTGTGAAGGTGTGGCCTCCAATACTGCACGCAGTACTCCAGATGGGGCCTAACCAATGTCTTGTACAGAGGGATTATTACCTCCCTCTTACGACTTGTGATACCCCTACTAATACATCCTAACATCCCCCTAGCCTTACCTACTGCTTTAGAGGTCTGCTTGGATGATTTTAGGTCATCAGTGATGATGATGCCCAAGTCTCTTTCTTCCTTTGTGACTGCTAGCAACTCCTCCCAGCCTATAAGTGGCTTCAGGGTTTCTCTTCCCTATGTGCATGATTTTGCACTTCTTTGCATTAAATCCCAGTTGCCACTCTTCTGACCATTCTGCTAGTTTATCCAGATCTCTCTCATTCTGCCCACCCCATCTGGATCATCTACTCTGTTGCAGATCTTGGTGTCATCTGCAAACAGACAAGCCTTACCCTCTAGTCCATCTGCAGGTCACTAATGAAGATGTTGAATAGGACTGGCCCCAGGACTGATCCCTGAGTACCCACTTGTGACTTGCATCTCTTCTGACTGTATACCATTTACCACCACTCTCTGTTTTCTGCCAGTCAACCAGTTTGCCACCCAGTTGACCAACTTCTGACCCCGAGCCTACCTAGCTTATTTATCAATCTTCTATGTGGAACAGTGTCAAAGCTTTGCTGAAGTCAAGGTAGGCGACATCAACTGCTCCCCTTGGTCCACCACTTGGTTACCCAGTCAAAGAAATCTATGAGATTAGTTTGACAGGACCTTCCTTTGTAAACCCATGCTGTCTTGGATCCTGTGCCCTATGGATTCCAGGTGTTGCACTATCCTTTCCTTAAGGAGTGCCTCCATAATCTGCCCACTACTGAGGTAAGACTGACCGGTCTGTAGTTCCCCGCCTCCTCCCTGCTACCACTCTTGTGGAGGTGGGATCACATGAGCCCTTCTCCAGTCTTCTGGGACCTCTCCTGTGCTCAGAGACTCACTAAACAATTCTGCTAAAGGCTCTGCTAGTTCCTCCTTTAGCTCCTTAGTACCCTGGGATGTGTGCCATCAGGTCCCATTGCCTTATCCACCCTGAGCTTAGCAAGCTCTTGTAGGACCCTTTCTTTTGTGAAGGGAGTAGTGCTCACCTCCCTCCCGCTGTGTCCATGATGCTGAGCTGTGGGCCCTGCCCTACCTTCTCTTCAGTAAATACTGAGCAAAGTATCTATTTAGGATAGATGCCTTTACAGGGTCCTCCTCCTCACATGCTCCCTTTTCTCCATTAAGCTTAGCAATACCCCTCTGGACTTTCTCCTTTCACTAATGTATCTATAGAAAGTCTTGTCACCTTCTTTACTGTCCGTGCTAGTGTTTCCTCAGTTTGGGACTTTGCCTGCTTACTGCCTTACCTGCTTCCTTAGGGCAGTTTGGTATGCCTCCCTATCTTCATCCCGCTGTGTTCCCTTATATTTTCTGAAGGCCAGCCTTTTGGCTCTGACCTTTTCTGCTACTGTATTTGAGAACCAAAGTGGTTTCCTTCTTCTTTACACTTCCTTTTCTGTCTAACACAATGGGATGTTGCTTCAAGTATTGTATCCTTAATGCTTGCCCACTTTGCCTGTACCTCCTCACCTGTGTTTCTTTTTGCCAGGGCTAGCTTAACTCTGTTGGCCATCTTATCAAAGTCAGCTCCTCTGAAGTCCCATATTTTTGCCTTGGAATGGGATGATTTAGATGTAGTAGCCAAATTGAACCATACCATGTGATGGTCACTGGAGAGAGGGATTTAGAAAAATTCAAATGCATCTTGTAAAGTTCAGGGAAAGGAAGGGTGGGGAATACAGCACAGTACTATTACTGTACTTTGGCCTTGTGCCACAACAATCCCAACCATGATTAATTCCCCATTAGATGCCACCTTCGTCATGGCTTAATGCTTACGTAGATGTGGCACATCATTGTAGGCTGCCCCTGGTTAGCAAAAGTTTCTGTGTGGTCCTAGCACTGACAGCTATAGTTCCAAAGGTGTGGCCTAATGGAGGAAATTCTCTTGAAGATTTACTGTACTGTTACAGTATGTTACAGCAAGTTCTTTCATAACTGTTCTGTTTCTGTGTAACTGTGTGCTATAATCTTTGTTTTATGTGTAACTGTGTTCTGTAACCTTTGTTTTCTGTGTAACTGTGTACTACAACATTTGTTTTCTTGGTAATTGTGTACTATAACATCTGTTACTGTGCACTGCAAACTGCTATTTCCCTGAGATCCCTTTGAAAAAAAGATGACATGATTGGCTATTTATTTATTCAAAAATTTTAGCAGGAAATACAGATGCATCCTAGGGGAGGGTTAAACAGGGAGATACTGCATATACACAGAAATTAAAGTACATAAGCAGAGTATAATTCAATTACTAGCATTCATATATACAATTATACAAGAAAAAACATAAATAGCTATACAATTAAAATATACCCAGCAAAATCATCAACAGTAATAGAAGGTCTAACCTTGGCGCAGTATGTATCCGACCCAATAGACTAAATCATCTAGGCAGTAGTGCTGCAAGGATAAGCAAAATTAAAGGAGGGGGAGCAGGGGAGGTGGGGGTGGATCTGGAGGCAACAAGAGTAGGGGATTATGAGGCTTAAAGAAGGAAAGCACTAGTTAGGGAGAGGAAAGTATTAGGTGGGGGTAGACGGGATTTAAGAAAGCATCCAGGAGGCACAGTAGAGGTAAGGAAAGGAAAAGGAGAGAGGAAGTGTAATAGATAAGTGTTAAGAGGGAGGGCAGTAGGTGGGGAAATTGAAGGCATCAAGGAGGAAACATGGAGGTTTGGGAGAGGAAGGGAGTAGGGGGAGTTAAGGAGGTAACCAGGGGCATAGTATAGATAAAGAGAAGGAAAGTAGAAAGGCAGTGAAATAGGGAGTGGCTAAGTAGGTGGTAACCGGTGTCAGTGGATAATGTTGTGGACAAGTAGGGGGAGTAGGTAGAGTACAGGGGTATGTAGGAGAGCTCAGGAGCAGTTACAGGGCAGAGCAGTGAGTTCTTGGAGTAGACGGGAGAGGAAGCAGATAGAAGTGGCAGAGTGAATAGGGAGGGGGAGGGCATTCCAGAGTTCAGGGAGGTGAAAGAAGAATGCAGCTTGGCCAGAAAAGGATGACCTTGATGGGAGGGCTTGGGTCTGGTGGCCAGAGCTAAGAAGGGAGTATGAGGATTGGGTAGATGGGGAGAGAAGTAATGAGAGATAAGAGGGGAGGAAACTCAGCCAGTATTTGGCAATAAGGGAGGAGCCATGGGCAAGGTGTCTGTCTTCGAGGGAGGGAAGGAAGGGAGAGTGAGATGTAGAGGGAGCAGTGGTGAGCCAGGGGCAGGCAGTCAAGGGCAAACTGGCAGAAGGAGTGGAAGAAATGGTCCAGTCTGGCCAGGGAGTGCTGCCATAGATGATGTCTCCATAGTCAAAATTAGAGAGAAGCATTCTCTGTATAATAGCTCTGTGCTCCTACAGGGGGATGAACCCACAGTTCCAGTACAAGACACCTAGTTTAGGGTGAAGCTTTTTGTGGATGGAGTCCACGTGAACAAGGAAATTAAGGTGCTTTTCAAGCCACATCCCAAGGTTCTTAAAGGAAGAGACATCTTCAAGCAGGGACTTGTTCAGTGTGTAGAAGAAGGGGAGGGCTGTCAATATGGAGATCTTTTGCCTGGTTGTGAAGGTAATTGAGACAGTTTTTTTGCCCACTTAGGGACAGCTAATTAGAGTGGAACCAGAGCTGGATGTTGTCAAAATCCAGCTGAAGTCTGGTCATCTGGTCAGCAGGCGAAGAGCCAGCAGCAAAAAAGGACTGAATTATCTGCATACATATGAATGGATGCAGATGTACGGGTGGAGAGGAGGCTATCAAGAAAGATCCATATAAGAATGGGACCTAGCACCAATCCTTGAGGGACTCCTATGTTGATTGGGTGAGGAGGGGACAGGGAGAAGCCAACTTTAACTGACTGAGTTCTGTCCAGGAGGTAGGAATGAAACAAAAGTGTGTGGCCTGGGAAGAGCGTCCTGCAGCAGAGAGCTTAGTCAGAAGGAAGGGGTGGGCTACTGTGTTGAAAGCTTTGCCAGGTCGACAAAAATTGCAGAGGTTAACAGCCCCTGATCCATACCTGTTGAATATAATCATTCAGCCTGAGGAGGGAGTTGGAGGTGGAAAGGAATTTGTGACACCAGACTGGAATGGGGTTATGTAGGCAACTGAGTTGAGAAAAAGAGATAGATGAGAAAGAACCACATGTACTTGAAGTTCAGTGAGGGTAGGAAGTAATGAGACAGGGCAGTAGTTCTCAGGAACAGAAGAGTTACCACTTGCAGGGAGGGGGATGACCGTGGCATGTTTCCATGAGGCAGGGATGGAGGACAGGGAGAAGGAGAGTTTAAGAAGGGATGTGAGAAGGAAGCAGATAGCAGAGAGATGAAGGAGTTTAGAGTCCACCTTATCTGGACTCTTGCCCTTTAGGGGATTAAGGGAAATGAGGGCCTTAAGAGTGGCAGCTGGAGAGACTGGAGAGAAACAGAAATGGGTAGTTAGGAAGGGTTGGGGGGACAGGGCAAAGAGAAGGGACAGAGGAGGGAAGAGGCACAGGAGGTGAAGAAGTTATTGAATTCAGTTGCAACAGCAGTGTGGTCAGAGATGGTGGCACCTGTTATCTTGAGGACTAGGACAGAGGACTGGGTAGCAGGGGAGAAGAGGGAGTGGACAACCTTCTAAAATGTAGAGAGGTGGTTAATATTGTTTTGGAGGATGGATGAAAAGTACTCTGCCTTAGCATGTTTGGTTGCCCTAGTGCAGGAATTGCTTAGAGCTTGGTATTAGTGGTAATTAGCAGTGGAACCTGAGGACTTCTAAGCTTTCCATGCCAGATCTTGAGCATGCAAATATGCTAGCAGTTCGGCACAGATCTAGGGGAGGTGGGACCCTCGAACCCTAGTTTTTCTAAGGGGGGGGCATGGCGATCCCAAATGGACAGAAAGTGTGATATGACAAAGTTTAAAGCTGAATCAATGGAACTGACAGCACAGATAGGAGACCAATCTGTAGCTGCTGGGTCCTTGTGGAGGGAGGACAGGTCCAAGGATCAGAATGAGTGAATTAATAGGAGCTTTGGTGGGCCTTTGGGATGGTGAACCTTGCGCACACAGTAGACCATGTGGTGGTCACTGAGTGCATCTGATAAGGTTCCTGTTGAAATAAATCTGTGTGGGTGGGAGGTAAGGGCCCAGTCCGAAAGGGAGTGGTTAAGTGATTTGTGGTTGAGGTATGCTGGGTCAGCAATTAGTTGAATGAGGTTTAGGGATTTGATGTTTTCACAGAAATTAGATAGAGAGGGGAGAGCCAATTTTTGTTAAAGTCCCTGAGGATGTGGAGCTCATCGGTAGAAGTATGAGAGGAGATGGTGGAGAGAAGTTCAGTAATAGTATAGGACAGTAAACCAAGGCAGCAGTAAACACCACAATGAAAATAAGAAGAGAGAAAGGGAGAGAGAGTTTGATGAGGAGTTCATTGAGGAGGAGTTCATAGGCTGGGGAGGAGAGAGAGAGAGAGAGAGAGAGAGAGAGAGTATGGGGACATATTGTAAGGAATCAATGAGGTAGATGGCCACCCTGCCACCCCTAATGGCTCGATCTTGCTGGGTTAAGGAATAGTCAGGGATGGCAACTGCTGAGTCTGGGATCTTTTGAGAAAGCCAGGACTCAGAGGTAATGAGTATGTCACGACTGAGATTTACCATGTAAGGTTGCAGCAAGTCAGTTTTGGGGAGGAGGCTGCAGAGGTTAACATGAGCAATGCTCACTCCTTTCAGGAGGGTTGAGGAGGTGGAGTGGGTAGGGCCAGGGTTGGGCTCAATATCTTCAGCAAGCATCAGCAGTAGGATGATGAGCTTGGTAAGTGTAGAGGGGTGTTTCCGTAGTACATATATGTGGGAGTTTGGGCTATCCCAGTAAAAACTTTACATTTAATTAAAAATATAGCATAACAGACAGCAATCCATCTATTACAGGGCTGTTATTCTATCAAGGGTTTCATTTGACATCATAAACCTTGAAAGTGAAGCTCAAGAAATATGTGATGTCACCTTAATTATAAGATGCAGTTACTTTTTGTAATATATGGACAGTCACTTCTTACCACCAAAGGAAAGAAGTTCCCATTTTTTTCGTTTTTGACATTTTTTTCTGTTTTCACACATCCCTTTGTTTTTCCAATGTAGACCATTTTTCTACTATCTAAAATCCAACCACCAAGCTGAACATTTCTTTCCCTACTAAAGTATGATGTTGTTTGAAATTGTACTTGTTTGCCTCTATTGACATTTCTGTTCAGAGAAGTTGTTGATATCATATTTTAATAGCTATACTTGAAACACTAATGTCAAAATCACTAACTTTCAAAGGTTGCTACTAAAAGATGATATCAAATGACTTCTCATAAAGGAAGTTGTGAGGCAGATGCTTAATTTCACAGAAAATTGTAATTTGTGAAGGACATATTTGCTCAGCTGGGTGGCTGGGTGCATAGATTGGATTTTACAAATCTGGTAAAAAGCTTCTCCAATATTGTGTCCTACATTATACAATGGCAATGACATTTCCTGTATTATGATTGGTCAGTGGGTGCCTGAGACAGTGATGTTATTACACAATAACATCACTGTATGAATTTATTGGACCACTTGGACCTCTTGGACCATTGCATTTAATCACTTTTTTCTCTTCAGAAACATAAAAAATCTACTAAAAACATGTTTAATTTTTTGTTTATTTTGTGTAACATCAAGCATTGTATAATTGCAATAAGGCACTCCAAGGTGTGTGTTATTATGTGATAACATCACTGCTGGGGTGGTGGAAGCACTCAGCTTCACCTCATGCTTCAACCCACCCCAGGAGTAACGTTATTCCAAGATAACACACACCTTATTTATTTATTTATTTATTTATTTTTTTGTTGACCGGGTAAGTGCACTAGACAAATCCTGCCTATTTTCAGGCACGACCCGGGGGAGGGGGATACAGATGAATGCCAACTGACCTTGAACCAGAGTAAGCTGTTAGTGGCATTTTTAGCGAATGAGGGAAATTTGGCCAGGACACCAGGGAAATTCCCTTACTCTTTTTGATATGTGCCATGGGATCTTTAACATCCACCTCAACTACCACCAATGCAGGCAGATGGGACCTCAGTTTAAAGTCTCATCCGAAAGACGGCACCTCAGTAGTGCAGCACCCTTCTCATGATGCACTACAGTGTCAGTACTGGGATATTAACCCAAGTGCCAGATGTGTTAACTGAACCCACAGCCCTCTGATCTCCCGGCCTCAGAGGCGAGTGTGCTACCTACTGAGACACTGACACTGCTTGTCATGCTTTATTGCTTAAATGTCTAGTATCTTCCCTCACAAGTTGCACCATTAATTAATTAATTAATACCTTTAAAAGGTTTTACCAAGAGAAACATACTGAACTGATAACAGCTTGTTTCCAGATGCATCCTGGGGGAATGGGAAGAAGGAAAGATAACAGACAGGAAATATAGAATATTGTATCATTCAAGGGTCCAGTGACTCTGAAAAGAGGATTGCCTCTGTCATTTTGTTTTCTTACCTCTTTCAAGTCACTATACACCTTGACCACCTGGCCTGGTTAGTATAGTGCATTCCTAATCACAGTTTCTATTTTTGCTCTCATTCACCTGCATCCACAAAGATTGTTTTCACAGCCATTTACCCTGTCACCCATTTGCCTCAATTTCATATTCTTGCTTATAAAAATGTGTCCAGTAGGGCTGTGTGGAATGATTAGAAAATTCTGAATTAATGGAATTTCAATGAAATTTCACAAAATTTCACAAACATTTGTGGAATTTTGTTGACATTTTGTGGTAGTTTTTTAAATGTATAAAATTGGTCATACCTCAGCTTCCTATTGAGATAGAGCTCTGAAATTTGTCATGCTTACTTTCTGGAAGAGGTGCTAATGACATGGTGGCTATCACAAACAGAGGAAGGATTGTCTCAAAATCATAGGTACTCAAATTCTGTCATTTTATTTTTTGTGGGAATTTCATGAAAATGTTTATCTGAGCATACCTCAGCCATCTATTAGGCCAGAGATCCTTTTTTTTATTTAATAAACTTTATTGAAAATATACCAAGAAATACAACTTGAGCAGATGACAGAACCAGACCGTTACTAAATCCCTGTCTCACCCTCCCACCCCACCCTCTTCCCAAGTCAGCATAGCAGCCAAACAAGGTGCAGCTCAGTCACTTCAGTAACAATAATAATGGCATAACATTGTTGAGAGATATCAATCCATCCTAGGAGACTATCCAGAAAAGGACCCAGGAAACACAACACAAAATAATTTTCACTTGTATAAAGTATGTGGAAGGATACAAAAAGACTTAAATCAAGTACAAAGTGTATAATTTGCTCCACTTCTTATCAAATAGTGTGGGTCTGTTTCAAAGACTCTCAATCATATGCTCTACGTGGAGATTAAACAGAAGCTCTTGCAGCCATTCCTGATATAAAATAGAAACCTGATCAAGCCAGTGGAATAAAACCACTTTCTTAATGGACAGAGATTAAAGCCATATAATAACTGGTCAGCAATTTCTGTCAATGTACTGACCAGGTTGATATTTTCCATAACAACCAGCTGGTTGTTATGACATTCATGAGCCATACCAGTCAAACTATGCTGCTGCCTCATTGGCCAACATTCTGTATGTGGGCGGGGCCAAACAGTCTCACAAACTGCTGGAGAAAAATTGCTGGTCTGTTATTATAAAAAATAAAATATGGGGAGGGTTTTTCATATGAGAATTTAATGCACACCCTCGTTGTGGGATGCTTTGATAAACCCCTCAGGCTTCACCCTCGGGGTTTATGTAGCATCCCACAACTCAGGTGTGCATTAAATTATCATATCAAACCCTTCCCCATCCATTATTCTCTATATAATACCTTATTTCTTTAACTAGAATCAAACTATAATCACCAATTATACATACTGTATCTGTGGTGTACACAGACCATTTATATATAGAAGAGGGTCCACTTTAGCCTCAATTAAGTTCCATAGTGGGGTCACTATGGGACAAGTCCAGAAAATTTATATGAGGGTATCATCATCCTGCCCACATCTAGTGCAGAGAGGAGAAGGTAGCCTCCCCATTTTAACAAGTTTTGTGGGTGTAAATATGTTATTCAGTATATTAATCTGAGTAAGCTGCATCTTATCTTGGGAGATATAGATAAAGAGATCCTTCCAAATCTTCTGCCACTGAAAAGGACTAAGAGGAAAGTGTGTGTCCCAATGGGAAGAAGTCCCATCTAGCTCTGGGAATAACTTAGAAAAGAAAAGAGAATATAAAGTGGTAACTGCATGTGACTTTAGTACTACTGTAGATCTTTGATGGATTGCAAGAACTCAGACTAATAATCTCCCAGAAACCAGGCCCAAATGATTACATCAAGGTATGGAGCAACTGAAATGTCTTAAAGATTACTGCATTGTCTAGATGATATTGTTCCAGGATATCCTTGGAAGACCGTAGGACCCCTTGCTGAAGTAAATCACAAACCCTAGTAGTAGCAAACTGAGGTAGCCAATTCTCAGTCATTGCTTGGTCCCCAGTTTTAAAGTTAGGATTTCTAAGAACAGGCTGCCTAACATCTTTAGTGAACTCGTATTTCAACAATGAGAAAAACTGCAAGTAAACACGGACCTACGCGCCTGTGACAGAGTCTCTGAGACCCCCAGGGAGTGTCTTCGGGGAGATAAAAAACATAGAAGACACTGAAAAAAAAAACCTTACCAATCAATTCCTACTCCAATTCCAACCAGATAGGGATATAAATAACAGCCCAATCTGAAGAAAGAGGATTAAGCCACTGGAAAAACTTTCTAGCATGGCTGGCAAAGTAGTAGACTGTAAAATATGGAAGTTTAAGGCCACCACACATATTTAGAGGCTGCTAGATTTTTATATGACCTCCTCTGAGCTTTACTGAAACAAATGAAGTCCAAGAATAAGCCATGGATTCAGTGGAACCATGAGAAAAGGCCACAGATTAAGCATATTAATGAGATAAAATAATCTGGGGAGGACTTTCATAGTTTCAAAGATGAGTGCAAGTTCAAAGGCGTTAGCCCATAGAGAACTCATCACCATGTTAGTGGTGGAAGGTATACTTTCTATCACCCATATGAAAATCTACTCTTTTTTTAAACTGTTCCACATTTTCGCTTGTAGCAATGCCTACGGGGAGTGAGTTCCATATGGGAGGCACCCTCTGGGCAAAAAATCTTGTACGCTTCATGGTTTTGCACAAAGCAGTTTTTAACTTAAAATTATGGGATCTTGTGTTATTATTAGTTAGATGTCTTTTCATGCAGATAGTGTCTAACATAGACTGTTTTTTTAGGACTTTAAGGGTGTAGATCAAATCATCCCTTAGGGCTCTATATTCAAAGGAGAATAGCTTAAGTGATTTAAGTCTGCACTTATAGTCTTCATCATCCATGTTATTAATCTTTTTAGAAACCTTTCACTGAACCTTCGCTGTCATGATTTGGCAGCCTATTGAAGTACAGTAGGAGCACAGAAGGGTGCACAGTAGCCCAGATGTGGATGCACTAGGCCAGTGCGTAATGGTAAAATGACCTCGGGTTTTTTGCTTTTAATATGCTTCAGAATGTTTCCCACTATGCCATGGCACATTTTGACTGTTTTGTGTGTATACTAAATTTTAGATTATCTGATATTGTAACACCCAAATCCCTCTCTTCTGTTGTAACTGTTAGCTTTATGTTGTTCATTAACTAGGTAGACCGAGACCGAGTATTATTCTTCCCCATGTGCATGATCTTACATTTTGTGACATTAAACCTCATTTTGTTGTCAACTGCCCAGTCACACAGTTTATTTAAGTTATCTTGCACAGTGGCTACAGACTGGACATTGTTTACTACGCACCCCAGTTTGCAATCATCTGCATACTTATTTATCCATACCCCATCAGATGACTGCATACTGGAGACCAATATATTAAACAGTAGAGGTCCCAGCACAGATTCTTGGGGTACTCCACTAGAGACAGGACTCCAATTGGTTTCATGCCCTCCAATAACCACTCTCTGTTGTCTGTTGTACAACCAAGAACCAATCCATTTTATTAGTTTAATGTCCAAATTTATATTAACTAATTGCTCAGTGAAGGTCTTATGAGAGACGGTGTCAAATGCCTTTTTGTAATCTAAAAATACAATGTCCACTGGCATTCCATTATCAAGGACATCACTGACTGGTTTAAAAAAATGTATGAGATTTGTTAGACATGATCTGCCCGGTGTAAATCCATGCTGGGAAATAGCTATGCATCCTGTGTTCCTAATATGATCAACGAGTTTATGTTGTATAAGCCTTTCCATGATTTTACTAATAAGGGAGATTAGATTGATGGGCCTGTAGTTACAGGGCAGTTGTTTGTTACCACCTTTGAAAACTGGTGTGATATTGGCCTCTCTCCATGACTGTAGTACACTTCTCTCCTTTATTGAGGTATTAAAAAAAGAGTTAAGGGGCCTGAAAGTTCTTTTAGAAATTTTGGGTTGATGCAGTCTGGACCTGGATATGTGCTAACTTTAATCAAGCTGATGGCATCCAGTAAGTTCAGTTCAGTGAACAATATAGGTGAGTCATTAGTGGGTTGTATGTCTGTGTTTATGTTTCCTTTGGGTTTAAATATGTTCCCAAAGTACTGATTGAGTTCTTCAGCCATCTCTTTTTCATCAGTAATTATTTTATCATTTGAATTTAATGGACAAATTCCTCTCTGACTTCCTTTAAGTGAACCAATGTAATTATAACACTTTTTCTTGTTATCTTTAACATTTTTTGCTAGGTTTACTTCTAACCTCTGTTTTGTCCTTCAAATACATTTTTTTTGTTTTTTTTTTGGCAAATACCTTAAACCTATTCCAGTCAGTATCTTTTTGACTCTTACTGTAGTTACAGTATGCTCTACGTTTTTTTTGATAGTGCAGTTAATTTCATTAGTCTACCATAATGATATCCTTTGTTTATTATTGTTGTATTTGACTCGGTCAGGTACTTGTTTATATATACAAAAGTCCAGTTTGGTTATAATTTTATCCCATATTAGTTCAAGATCAAGACATTTCTGATCCTCTTCCCAGTTCCATGTGGCAAGATAACCTTTGATGCTTTTGTAATCTGCTTTGTGATAGTTTTTGATTTTTGTTATCCCATTTTTACTCTGAGAATACCTTTGGACATTACTTGTTAGCATGTTATGACCACTATCACCCAATGGTGGCAATATTATAGGAGAGGAAACTATGTCTGTACTATTTGTGAAAATTAAATCCAAAATACTGTTATTCCTTGTTGGGTGTGTGACCAATTGTTCTAGCCAAGTTAAAAGGTGGTTTCTAAAAATATCCTTTCAAATAGTCCCTTAGTCACAAGGGTGGCCCAATTTATGTTCGAGAAGTTGAAATCACCCATTAGTATTAGATCATCTGAAGCTGCCATGTTTTCTAATTGTTCAAGAAATATTAAGTTATCCTCCTGTCATAGATCAGGGGCCCGATAACCTAAACCAATAGTTAAACTTTTGTTGTCAGATTCTATCCTGGTCCATTGAATTTCAGCACTTTTAGCATCTTAGGTTATCTGGAAGCTCTTGAGTTCAGCTGATACATAAAGTGCTATACCCCCACCTTTTTTATTCTGTCTATTTTTCAAGAACTTAGTGTAGCCTGGTATGTCCGTGTTCCACTCATTGTTGAAGAACCAGGTTTCTGTGATACCGCATACATCAATCTTTCTTGTTGCTAAAACATACTTTAATTCATCCATTTTGTTCATTAAACTTCTTGTATTAATCTGTAAGATCTTGAATTAGTTTAGGTTGGACAGTATATCGGGAGTTTGGTCTGATCTATTGTTACTAGAGTTTTCTAGTATATTAAGGGTTTTTATTATTTGTTTCTTATTTTTTTCCTTTACATGTATTCTTATTTTTTTTATTTTAATTATGTACCCTTTTGAGTATTTTTGTATTTTTGATTTTGACAGAGGGTTGTGAGTTTGGGTAGGATGCAAAGAGATCTTGAGAAGTGACCCCCACCCTCCTACATCTTAGTTTAAATGAGTTGTTATGTAATTGTTTATATGTTTGCCTAGATACTGGGACCCTAATTTGCTCAGATGCAAACCATCTTTGCTGTACAGATAGTTATTATCAATAAATTCCTCCCAGTGCATTCATTCTAACAATGTTAATCCCCCCCATGAGTTAAAGGAGGGGCATTCCATCTCTTGAGATCCTGCTGCAGCATGGCTATCAAATCATTGAGGTTAAGTTTCTGCAGAAGGGACACACTCCTCGTATGATAGATGCATAAGTATTTAAGCTACCTAGCAGTGCAACTTAACCCAAGGGATATAATATCTGATTTAATAACAGTTGATTTGAGGAGCATGACCTCAGATTTATCTAAGTTATGTTTATAGTTAGAGAGGCAACTAAACTCTTCAGTAACCCACAGTGCACCAGGAATGGCAACCTGAGGGTAAGTAACATGTAGCAGAATATCATCTGCATACATTGAAAGCTGAAGATTCTTGGAAGCCACCTCCACCCTAGTCTGTCTTGGACCAGCTTTAAGCATCCAAATCAGGGGTACCAAGTGTACACTGAATAGCAGAGGGGAGAGGGGGCATCCCTGACAAGTCCCAGAATATAATGCAAAATTAGAAGAGAATACTCCCATTGTAGTAGAGTCTGGCAATCGGACAGGAATATATGACCATGACCCAGCGGAGGAAAGCAGGAGGGTAATCAAAATGCTCAAGAGTAAGAAACATAAAATTCCAATTAACTCTATCAAAGGTTTTTTCCATGTCCAGGGAAACCAACACCATAAGACTGACTTAATTCCTGGATGCGGAGAAAATAATTTAAGCAAGTGATTCACTGAAGAGTGAGTGGGCATAAATCCCACCTGTCACACTGATGAACCCAGCCCAGACTGCATTAATCCTCAAGGCCAGGATCTTTGTAAGAATTTTAACATTGCAATTCAATAAAGATATAGGCCAGTAGCTAGTGACCTTATCAGGTGCTCTGCCTGGCTTAAGAAGCAGAATGATCATGGTTTCAAGTATAGTGGGATCTAAGACACCAAAATCATCTAAATAGAGGGAAAATGGTGTAACAAGGATACCAACTCCTTAGCGAACAAATTTGTAAAAATTAGACTTGAAAACATCAGGTCCAGGCATCTTGTCAAGAATCAGACTATCTGTGGCTGACATAATTTCAGATGGAGACAAGGGTTTAACTAGGGAAGCCTTCTGGTCATCAGTTAATGTTGGAATGGAGACACTGGTTAGGTAATCTTTAATTCTTAGGTCAGCCAGTGGATTAGCCATAGGCCCATAAAAGTCTCTATAATAGCATTCAAATTCCCTCACATCTATAGGTAGGGTTTTAACAGCACAACACAGTAGAAATATAGAATTTGACTGCAGATAAGGACCGCTTGACCCACCTAGTCTTCTCATTTCCCTACCTGATGGATAAGCTGCAGATTCTAGTTAATTAACAGCTTACTTCCTCCTACCCCCCCACTAGAATTGCCTTATGTCTGTCCCATGCATTCTTGAATTCTCCCTTTCTGTGAAAAAAATACTTTCTAACATTACCTTTGGGCCGTCCCCCCTCTATCTTCAAATTGTGCCCTCTTGTTTTTGCACATCTCTTTTTCTGAAAGATGCTACCCTCTTGTACTTTGTTAATTCCCTTGAGATACTTGAAAGTTTCTATCATGTCCCCCTCTCCCTCCTTTCCTCAAGGGTATACATATTAAGCTGCTTTAGTCTCTCCTCGTATGTCTTCTTGTGCAGACCCTGCACCATTTTGGTTGCCCTCCTCTGAACATCCTCCACTCCATGGACAAAATCAGACAGGATGCCTCCTGTTTCTGAAGTCACAGGGCCAACAAGTGGCCTGCCTTCTCTCCCTGATCTATATATTTGCATTGTGTTTTAAAAATGGTATATTCAGCTTTTTCCCATAAAAGGTCAGCATACTTATCTCGGAGGAGTATCAACTCCCTATGGACCTCATCTGGAGTTTGAGGGTATAAAGAGTGTTCTATCTCACTAATGCATTGGAGGAGAGTGAAGGCTTCCTTCATGCAGATTTGCTTCCTCTTAGACATCAACCAGATAAATTCTCCCCTAAGTAAGCATTTAAAAGCACACCATTCTAGAGTCCCCATATCTATGGAATTGGCACTTTGAGATGTGAAAACCTCAATGTGTTCCCTAATTCTAGTAACTCCATACAGTATGTGCTGCTTGTAACTGACTAGTTTGACATACAGCATTGCATCCATTACAAGTGGCGTCCAGTACATCATTTTAGCTAAGATATGGGATCTCAGGATGAAACAGGAGGCAAAGATAGTGATACGGATATTAATTAATACAGTACAGTTCTATTTCTTTTCTCTGCTCCCAGTTCCTGTACACCAGTTTACCACCGACTGCACCAACACCATAAAGTACTGTGCCTGTTTCCCTGTCTCAACACAGCATGATGTTCAGAAGCCATAAGTCATAATTTCTTGTCTCTGTGCCCAGTCACCTTACACCGAGAAAGGGAGTGTTTAATTAGTTTCCAGCTCCCACATACCAGCTCTCCAGCTGTACTTACCCTTCTTTTAATTGTACCTCACTGCACCTTCAGTACCCAGGGCTTCAGGAGAGGAATAGAGCAGGAATTTGGAAGGGTCACATGTGCCAGGAACACAGCACATCATTACAGCAAATGAAATAAAATCATGAACTTGTCTTGTGGGGGGGTAATTAAAGGGCTGATTGTGGTTAATTGATGCAGTTGTACACACAACAAGTTTGAGGCAGCTGAAATGTAATGATTATCAGATTACCACTCCAGTAATGTGTTAAAGGAGCTGTTAATGGGCTATTTGGCTGCCGCTACATGCCTTATTACAGGTCCACTACAACCGGTGATTTTAACATAGAAATGGATAGGAAATGGCATTTGGCATTAGTTAAACATCTGTTACAAGTGCCTGTCCACTACAACTGCAACCGTTATAAGTGGCGCATACTGTATTTATCTTTGAGAAGTTGGTTATTCATCTTCCAAGAAGTGTCTCTCTGGATGTTGGGAGTCAAGGAAAGTCTCAACCACACCAATGAGTGGTCTGATAGGATCCTGGGGGCAATCTCACCATCCAGCACTCCGCCCATCCCTGTTTGACTAATTAAAATATAATCAATTTGAGAATATGAACCATGAACGGGAGAGTTAAAGGTATACTCATCTTGAGGGTGAAGCACTGGCCATGGATCATAGAGCCCTAAGGATTCAGTCCTTTCATGGATGGAGTGCTGTGTGGGAGACAAACCAGCCAGGGTCCTGCTGGTCCTATCCAGGTCTTGGGTAAAAGAGATGTTCCAATATCCACCAATGATCAAAGGGACTGGGAGAAATGGAGCAAGAAGCAACGCCAGCTCCATAAAAAATGAGGGATCATCTAAGTTGGGGCCATAAACACTGCCTAGTACAACTTCCACTTGGTCCAATACCCCTCTAACAAAGATGTATCTCCCCTTGGGGTCCAAAAAACTCTGGTTGCATTGGAAACTATGCTTATTAATTAGAATAGCCATGCCCCTACTGGCTGTTCTATTCCCTGCTGTGAAAACCTGACCTACTGACTGCTTACAGAATAAATTATCTTCAGCAGTAAGAAGGTGGGTTTATTGTAAAAAAAAAAGGCTATATTACATTGTAACTGAGCCAGGTGTTTCAGTATTTGATAATGCTTGACCTGGGATCAAGCTCTTTTAACATTCCATGAAAAAATTAAACAGCAGTGTTTGCATCTCAGAAAACATCAGAAACCTTCCCATAAGAGTCAACTCACCACTCTTTCTTTCACCCATCTCATTCCCCAAAGCACCACATGACATAATATCCAACAAAGCCCCCCTCCCTTCCCACTTGAGTAAAACCGACCCAAACAAAACCACCCCTACAATCTGATATCCCCCTCAATATTCAAATACCCACATATATGTTGAAGAAAACTGGGCCTTCCTAGAGCTATAATTCTGACCCTAAACTGCAGGGTCTTGAATCTGAAGAAATAAGAAAAAACATCCTAAGAATGGGTTGATACCCTCTGGGATCAAAAGGAAGAGAAATTCCAACCCATACTCATAAGTAATAATAACATGAGCATTGTAACACCCATAGCCCGAATGACCAACTCATCTCCAGGAAAACAAGATGAGACAATTCACCCCTCCCCATTGCTGCCGCAACCAGCGCATGATGACTCACAGTACAGTGCAGCTATTAGCCCCGGGATATCCCAGCTCCCACCCTCCCCGCTTGCAGTCAGAGACTGTAAATCAAAAACAAAATGGAGGATAAATGAATAGGCTATAAAATCAACATAGCCATAAAATAGAAAGCTGTCAATATGAGACCCCATTTGGACCTAAAAAGAACATATACAAGATATTAAAGCCTTCTGGTTGACTCCTCCCGGATAATAACAGTACCCCATCAACCTACATTCCCCAGATCATAAAACTCAGTCTCCTAGCACCTTATGGCTTCTGAGGAAATGTAGTTCCCAGTGTACAAATCTTCAAAGTCTGAGGCAACATATGAGAAGTTAAGTAAAATATGAATGAACAGATAACATCCATAGATCCAGGTAGAGTCAAACAAGTCTGGCCAGGATAACCTGACTAGGGCCATCATCCACAAAAAGAAGGCACTTGCACTGCTGTTCTGTACAGACCACCAAATATAGAATAACTAATGGAAATTGCCAGACTAAAACCAACACAGATAGGAAGACTGCATCCTGTGACATTCAGCAAATGAGCTCTCCTGAAGCATTGGCTCATGCAAAGGGTGATCAACAAGGTGACATGTAGTTTGGGAAAAAATAGCAAAATAATCCAGAACTTCAATCGATGTTTGATCCCACATCGAACAGAAAGGTTAGTCCAGTCAATACGCAAGCTGCCGGTTAAGCCAGTCAATGTTCCGACTGAAGGGGTGGTACAATGAAACAAAATTACTGAATAGCCAAGGCACCACTAAAGAGCACTCCACCTGTCTCTAAATTAAAATATCATGGGCTAATAAATATTCAGTCTTTGACTGGGCTAGGCGGCATTCCCAGAGTAGGCTGGTCCAAGTGATTAATACTGAGGCAAAACCATCAGAAAGAAATAGCCACATTCACCTTGAGAGAGTCAAAAGGGAAACTAGTTAGCTTGCTGATCCATGTAATTACAACTCCTAAGGCATCAATGGTGGCAATCGGATATGAATACTTCCACACAGAGATCTTATCCGAATGAAATCCAGCGTGACACAGGATCCTGTATCAAACTTCAAACTTAACTTCAAATGTTTTTAATTGGATATCAGATTGAGATAATATTATCTCTTTTGCAATTGAATCCAACATATAATATCACAAAACAAAACAGACTTACATACAAGATTTCAGTTTCAGTACAAAGTTAATTTTACATTATAATATAAGCATAAAAGAACATCATTTATCCATAACAGTTACAGTGTTTACTGTACAAAATCCTCAAAAAAGACCTAAAACATTTGAACGGTAACAATACTGTATTGTCTATCTGTTTAGACAGTCATTCCCATGTTTTGGGCACTAAATTTGATGCGGTTTTATCACCAAATGTTGTCCTAGAGCTTGACATATAAAAACTTATTTGAGTAAAAGACCTTAGGGAATATTGTTTTTGTGTCCTTATTAGTAATACGTTTAATAAAAAGACTTGTAATAATTGTAGCACAAACTTATACACCAATAAATTCCAGTGCCTATCTCTCCTATCAAACGATGAGAAAAAAACTGAATTTTAATATAGAACACAGCAGTGAGTTCTAAATGGAAGATTTGTTACAAATCTTAGTGCACTATTGAATAGAACATCCAAAGAACACAGCAGTAATCTTTTTGTATTTTTATAAATTATATCACTGTAGTCCAATATAGGTAAGAACAAGGTAGAAACCAATAGTTTCCTAATCTTGAAATTAAAAAGGGATCTATTCCTGTAAAAGAAACTCAGAAGTCTTTTTAGTTTTATAGCTATAGATGTTATGTGCATTTTAAAAGTTAAGTTTTATCTAATATAACCCCTAAGTATTTATAGGAATCTACATGTTCTATGATTATAGTTAATAAAAATCTAAGTTATTTATTAGTTATCTCTTTAAGATCTTTCTTCCCAAATAACATCCACTGTGTTTTTTGTTCATTCAAAAGCAGTCTCAATTTAACAAGTTCCCTTTGTATTTTATTAAAATCTTGCTACAAGATCATCATTGCTATGCCCACATCATCACATCTGGTGTACAGAATAGTGTCATCAGCATAAAGTTGTATATAGGTTTTAGGTGAACAAAAATTGGTAGATCATTTATGTATAACAAAAAAAGAAGGGGGCCGAACACAGACCCTTGAGGTACCCCATTTAACAGAGTGGTTGGCGTACATCAAACACCGCCCACCCTGACAGATTGTAACCTCCCATTCAAATAAGTGTAAAACCAGCCTAATGCTGAAATACCTAAACCAACCTTTTTTAATTGATTTAATAATATAATATGATGTACAGTGTTGAATGCCTTTGACAGATCCAGGAATAAAGATGGAACTTCTTGGTTTCTGTCAAAGGCATTCAACATGTCATCAATTACTTTTAATATTGTATACGTTGTGTTATGCGCTTTTCTAAAACCAGACTGCAAATGTGTTATGTTGTATTTGATAAGATAATTTGTTAACTGCATACACACAAGTTTTTCAAATATTTTTGCACATACTGGTAATACTGAAATAGGTCTGTAAGAACTTAGATTTAATGGACCCTCCCCCCTTGAATATAGGAGTGACAAAAGCTGTTTTCAAATCAATTGGCAGTTCACAGCTATCCAAAGAAAAATTAAAAATATATGTTAAATGAGGTACCAAAATTGCAGCTGCCATTTTCAAAAAAAAAAAGGGTAGATCTCATCACATCCAGGACCTTTTCGGATATCTGAACTCTGCAACTGTTTTTTGACATTGTACATTTCAATTGGGCTAAAAGAGAACATAGGTCTATTAAATTTATTAATAAAGTCAATATCCAAGACAGGAGGTGGCAATTCAGGATGCATTTTGTTAAATACATCACCAACAGAAACAAAAAAAGAATTCAACATATTAACTTTGTGATTATCTATAGTAAAAACTTTCCCTTCAGATGATAAAAATGCTGGTAAAGTAACTGAACATTGCTTCCCCTTCATCGAGTTAATACCTTTCCATAAAGCTCTTGAATTTTTTTATACTGAGGAAAAATAAATGTTCATAATTTTTTCTTTCTGTTTTCCTAATGTTTTTAGTACAGTTATTCCGAGCAACCCTGTAAACTAGCATATCCTTTACTGCTTTGGTCTTTCTTGCTATACGCCATAATTTTGACTTTCTATTTATTAAATCCTTCAATTCTTGTGTTATCCAGTGTACTATTTTTTTATTACTTACATTTTTTAATTTGAATGGGGCATGTTTATTAATAAAACCCAAAAGGGACATTTTGAAGAAAAGTCATGCTGTATGTACATCTGGACATGTGTATAGTAATTTCCAATGAATTTCAGCCACATCTTTCAAGTATGCCTGTTCATTAAATTGATTAAACATCCTCGTATAAATTAATTGTGACTGAGGCTTTTCCACCAAAGTATCACTAATTCATGAAGTGTAACAATGATCACTCACATCATTTTCATGAACTGCAGATATATATCTCTCAGGTCTATTAGTAAATATTAAATCCAATAAAGTATGTTTGTCATTGTTTGATTTATGCAGTAGAGTAGGTGTGTTAATCATTTGCTGTAAGTTAAGAGCTGCAAACTTATTTAAAATTGCAAGCTGAGGAATTAGCATATTCCAATTAAAATCCCCAAGCAATATTGTTTCACAGTTTATAAAAGGAGCAATATGTTCACTTAAAGTCTGTAATGCAGCATTTTTAGCAGATGGGGGCCTGTAACAAACCATAATATTTAAATGAAGTCTTGATTTCCCTTGCATTTGTACTATTAATAAATCTAATTGATCTGGGAATGTTTTTGCAAATTTCAATTGACCCATATATGTGTTATTAAGATATAACATAACCCCCCCCCCCATTTTGTCTATCTTGTCTAAAAATATAATTTTCTATGGGTACATCAGTATTTTAGTTTTAGATGACAGCGAAGTTTCTGTTATTGCTAACACATCTGGCTTAACTGTTTCAACTTGAGTTCTTATTATATCCAATTTGGGTAACAAGCTTCTAATATTTAAATGTAAGAAGCCCAAGTTTTCCATTCACCAAAATCAACCAAGGAGTATTCGTTTCTCAATTGGGGGCCATGGTTCATATGTACATCACCAGAAATCATTAAACTCATTAGTATCAACTACCTCACCCACACGAACTTCTTATTTAAATATGTTTTGGGTTTTTGTAAACCTTTAGTATGTCTATAATGTAACTCAGGTGTACGCACATGTGAAATCCCATACCCTTTAGCTGATGTTAATACAAAGCTTTCTGTTAAATCAAGATTCTCTGCAAATACATTAGGAAGAAAAATCTCATTTCCTGCAAGTAATTGTATAGAATTAGTGTTTTCAAGATTTCCCCCACTAGAAGTACCCCTTCCATTAATACACAGTATTGCTAATAATGAGATTATCAATACATCACGCATAATAACAATGCACATACCTGCTGTAAAACTTGTAAAACAACAGAGATAAATTATCAGCTGCTAACACAATTTCAAGCCTAAGTAAATAAATCAAATTACAACTTTAATAAAACACTTCAGTACAGGTTTTTTCTGTACCAAGTGACACTTGCGCCATTCACGCTCGTGCCACCGTGCTTGCGCAGTAACAGCGCGAAGTTTAAATGCTTGTTCTACCCCTCCTTCTAGTATGATGTGGATTCTGTCTGCTGCCCCCACACAGTTGATTCAGCTTTGTCAGACTGCTAGAAATACATCAGAAAAGCACATAGGTAGAGCAACACCACAGTTCGTAATTAAACAGGATAACACAGTTACTGCAGTTTTCCCCAGTTCTTTAAACAGCAGATGTAGCGCTGATAAGTGTACCTGTTCTGTTGGTAGCAGCGCAAGGTTTAAATACTTGTTCTGCCCCTCCTCCTAGTGCGATGTGGATTCTGTCTGCCACCCCCACACAGCTGATTCAGCTTCGGCAGACTGCTGGAAATACGTGAGAAAAGCACATAGGTAGAGCAATGGCACAGTTCTTAATTAAACAGGGTAACACAGTTACTGCAGTTTTCCCCAGTTCTTTAAACAGTAGATGTAGCACTGATAAGTGTATTGATCTGAAAACTTCCCCTGAACACAAAGCCTCGATCGTACTTAAAAACGTAGACACCCTTCAAAGCAGGAATCAAATGTTAAGAGATATGTACAGTCCACCACAGAAATCAGGGTAACTTAAGAGATAATCAAGCATTACTCATGGATGGCAGATGAGGTGTAAACACTGGATATTTGATACAAACCACCAAATAGCCTTAAAAAGGGCTCACTCCCCAAGGAGAGGGACAGCTCCAGAAAATCCTCCCATCTGATCAGTATTTAGCCAGACTGAAAGCTCAAAGTGTTGACAGGAAATATTTAGGGTACAGCTAGCACTAGTAGTAGCCACCAGATTTTAGATGTGCAACCTCAGACAAGTAAATCTAGTTCAGCATTCAGCTATCTTTAAACAGGTCCAGAAGCAAAGTCTTAAGCTCCCTGGTGGCTTGATTGGCTGAATCAAAGGATTGCCAGGTCCCCTGAATCAAAACTTGAAATCTAGCTGGGTATAAGACCTTGAACTGAATCCCGGTGGCTATCAATCTGGTGATTGCAGCATGGTAGGAGACACATTTGTGGCACGCTGAAGCAGGCAAGTCCTGGGAAAACCAAAGTTTTGCCCTGTCCCAAGATATTTCCTGGATCTCTCTCACTTTCTGAAGAGTATGTTGCTTGTCAAGAAAATTCAATAAACACATGATAAAAGGTCTTGCAGTCACTCCCACTGGAGTCACTGGACAAAGGGAGTGTTGCACCCACTCGATAATGTATGATAGATTGTTTGGAGAAGGGCACATGATATTAAATAGAAGTGTCTGGGCAAAAGCTGTGGGGGTCAGCCTTTCTGCTAATTAAGGGAGGCTGAATATAATAATATTATTTCTACAGCTTCTCCCTTCCAGATCCTCTAGCTTGTCTTCTTGATGGGAGAGCTTTTGTTTCACCATGCTCAGATGCAGATCCATCTTGCCCCTCCATTGTTCCAGGGAGAATGTGCGGGCTTCCATGTCCTGAACCCAGTGACCCATATCTCCATGATCCAGTCAGAGCAATATTAATTATTGGGTGAGCTCCTGTAGGGTTTCTTTGAAAGGAGCAAACTCATTTAGGAACCTCTCCTACAAAAGTAGTGTAGGCGATTGTGTAGTGGTACAAGAGTGCCCCACTGGTGCCGCCTGGCCCTTTGTTCTTTTACTAGTTTTGTTGAGTGTCAATGGGACATATGTCTCAGAAGGGCCTGGTGCATTTTGGTGCCCATCTTAACAAACTCTCCAGGGATCTCTCACCTTCAACAGAGTGATAGGTATTTAGGAAGAAATATGTGCTGAGAGATATGCATTTCAGACAAATTTTACCAAACTTAAAGGTAGTAAATTAGTGACGAGAGCAGGAGCTGAGACTGGGTGTTGCTACACATATTGAGGCATCGTGTGACTCCCTAGGCCAGAGATCTTAAGTTTGGCATGATTACTTTATGTTAGGTGTTCCAACAATGTGCCAAATTGCATGACATTAGGATGGATTGTCTCAATATGTTGGGTGCTCAAAATATGTTATTTTATTTTTTGTGGGAAGTTTTATGAAATGTTTTATCTGCATATACCTCAGCTGTCTATTAGGCCAGAGATCTTAAATTTGGCATGAGTACTTGATAATAGGTGTTCTAACAATGTGTCAAATTTCATGACATTATGGTGCATCATCTCAAAATTATATGTGCTCAAATTCTGACATTTTATTTTTGCAGGAAATTTCATGAACAATTTTATTTGCATATAACTCAGGCACTTTTGGAGTTAGACTTGTGTAAATTAGCACACATAACCGCTTTGTAATGATTATAGAGTGTTCTAAATATGGAGAGAATTGGATTAGAGATTTTTAAGTTACAGGGGTTCACAATGTTACTATGTAATTATTTGCAAAAGTTTGTGAAAACTCAAAAATGAGGATGTTTGCAACTTTGCTGTTGTTGCAGGCATAGACTTAACATTTGAGATGCATATTCAGTGTCAGTGTATCCTGGTGTCTAGCACAACTGGGTAAATTGGTTTATCAGTTTTAGGTTTACAATGGAAAAACAAAACAAATTATTGGTTACATTTTCTCAAATATTTATGGTAGCATATGGAAGAAGCATCCAGAATTCTTTTTGTGGAATTTAACATTCATAATGCACGTATCACTACTTTATTTGGTAAGCTGGGCTGAGCTTTTTGTAGTCCTGCTCTTCCTCTGTGTGTGACTATTTTGCCTCCTCTTCTGTCTTAGCATAGCCAAATTAACTCAGTAGAACTACTGATCCCACTGATATCCTCTTTGTTTTTTACTGTAACAAAATCCCTTAAAATGAGAGTCATCTACTCCTTTTCCTATCAACTTATCCTGTTGGACTAGCCAGAATTACTTCTTCCTGGTTCCCCAGCCATTATCTTAACACACTACATCTTTTTGAGTACATCTGTGTCCCAGACATGTATGTATGTCAATCTCCCTGGATCATCAATTTACTGGCTGTGATCGTTATTGGAATTGTTGACACTCTGTGCTTCCTTGCTCCAACTGGGGGTTTATTACTGGTATGCTACCCAGCTCAGCTGTCCAGTTCTTGATGAATCTAACTCCTGAACCTGGTGACTCACTGCACTACTTGCCTCTCATACTCCTGTACTTCAGTATGACTGCCCCAGATAAGGCTGAGTGAAATTAGCAAATTCCAGTTTATGGAATCTTCCCAAAATTCCACAATTTTCACAAAGACTCATGGAATTTGACGTGAAGTACAGATGTTATTTTTCAATTTCAGGCAGCAAGCAGTTAACATTGACACATACAGTCTCCCTGTAAGGTCTAAGGACCTGTCACATTTAATGGCATTGTATTGTCAAGCTTAAAAGCTTCAGGGGCTTATATATTTGCAGTTTACATTCTTGCAAAACAGATTTATTTATGTATTTATTGAACTGTATTTACCCGGTAGGCACACTGAGACTAGAAGTCCCTTTTTCAGGGGTGACCAGGGAGAGGGGGAGAACAGATGGTAACCAACTGAAATTGAACCAGATTAAGCTCTTGGTGGTATTTCTAGTGAATGGGGGAAATTTGGCCAGGACACCGGAAAAATTCTCCTACTCTTTCGATAGGTGGTGCTGAGGAGATGAGAGAGTGTTGGTCCAGATGGAGGAAGACAGTGGAGGAGGTCAGGAGACTGGAAGCCCGCAATGAGCTCGCAGCGTAGGGAATGGTATGGCTGGGATGCATCCATGTGGTGGCCAGCAAAGTGTACCTAATCCCTTGCAATACGGAGTGACATCCCACGGTGGAGTGGACACCGGTAGGAAAACAACAGCGGAAGCCCAGTTCAAAGTGGATTATTGATCGAATGTCATGGTTCAGAGGAATGTGGTTTCTTCTGACGAAACAAGCTGCTTGCTAGAAGAAAAATGCCACATCCTGGAGCAAGCAGAGGAGGATTTCAGACTAGTGCAGTTACAAGCAGCAGAAAAAGAATATTTGAAAAAAGGAAAAGGCAGGAGCTAGATTCACCCTCAATGACTCCAGGTAGAGGAGCAAAAGTTTTTTTTTTTGCAGCAAAGAATGGGTCTGGAGCAGAGTTAACCATGTCTCAGGCTCCAAATCCACAAATGAGCGACACACAGACACAGTGGTCCCCAAAAATGGCTGTTGAAAGAGCAGGCTTGTTACAGAGTGAGTCATGATAGTGGTTCGCAGATCCCAGTATCCCGCTTCCAGGATCTTTTGGGGGGGAGGGGAGAAGAAAAATCTAGTACCTATGCCACATGATGAATCAGCTTCTCTGCATCAGGACAAGCTAGTACCCAAGTCAGACAATATCTCTCTAAACCCACAGAACATTGTTGAAGATGTAACTTCACACAAACAACCCATGGTAGCACTCTCAGAGAATGCAAAGGAACAGGCAGATCCAGCATTAGCAAGCCCTGTTTCCTACTCCCCAGCTGAAATATTGTCACAAGAAGAATTCTTTGATGCACTCACTTCAGGAGAAGATCCTATACCCTCATATACTGTGGGAGATCAGGTTCCTGCCTCTCCTGCAGAGGTAGATCCTCCTACCCTAACAGAACCAGTGCTCACATATGCAGATTTAATCCACAGACTTGTATCTCTTGCAATGCATAGAAACACTGTGAGGTTGAGGTACATGGGGTCCACAGACAATATGCCAGATTGTTTCTATGAAGGAAAGATCTTGCCCAAACAAATGTTGGGGTTTTCCCCTGGTGAAATATATGCACTAATACATACACCAGGGGACAATATGTATGATGTCAGTTTCAGAAATCCAGACATTTTGAACAGATTCTGGATGAAGTATGCACTGCTAAAAACAAACCCAGCATGGTCCCACTTTCAGGCTATACCCCTCACAAAACAATCTTTTAAAGTAATCACTGTTCTCTTCAGGAATGAAGGGGTGAATGTGGTGGTTATTTCCTACTTGCTCTAGAAAAAATGCACTATACAAGGAAATCCTGAACCCATCCTGGATTCAGAGAGGTTCTGGAATGGGGGCTGGCACCGTAAAGTAAATCTGACACAATCAGAGGAAGGTTTACAACATCTACCCAGTTGTTTTTATTTAGGCCAAGATAAAGGCTTTATTTTCTATCTGGGACAACCTCGCCACTGCTATAAATGTGGCTCAGGTAGACACCTTAGCAGAACAAGTGATAAATTAAAATGTGCTCAGTGTGGAAAACTGGGGCACATTATGTCTGATTACCACCATCCTGTCAAGTGTTCTCTTTGTGAAGAGGACCATTCCTTTATGGAGTGTCACTGGGTGGCTCACAGTACTACAAACAGGGATTTCTGCATTCAGGATTTCCACATAAACACAGTGGTAAAAGCTGCTCAGTGACAAAGGCCCTCACCCCCTTGGGATGGGACCAAGTCATGGTTCCAACAGGCCATGCAAGGCCACCTTCTTCAGATCCAGTACCTGTAAATCAGGGTAACAGTGAGCATACAGTAGTCCCTTCCCCTGAAACACCTAACACCTCAGCTGAGGTACCTACTACTATCACTACATCCATGCCCCCCACCATCACCACCAGAAGAAATGTTCAAGGTGGTTTCAAACAGATGTCAGAGTATGAAAAACAGGAACATGGTAAAACCAATATTGGCTAACCCCCAGCTCCCCCTTCAAAATTCATACACAACATTACAAGAAGAGATGCCTGATGCAGGGACAGAATTGGACTCTACTTCAGTCCAATCGTTCCAGGCTGAGGGAACTTCAGACATAGAACAAGCAATGGAAGACTCAGATAAAGTAAAAAAGAAATCTCAAATGGGCTCAAGGAAATGGGTTAAGGAAAATTAGTTTTTTAGCTAGGTCTGTCTAAAATGTTACTATGTGGAGTAATCAGTTTTTTTTCTTGGCTTTAATGACTGGCATTTACAATATCACGGTGGCATCCTTGAATGTTAATAACATCCAGTCAGAGAGGAAGAGGCTTTTGAATTTCTCCTTATTTGAAAAAGGGTTACAGGATGTGGTATTTTTACAGGACACCCATTTGCACACTAGGTTAGAGATGGAACAAGCCTCTTTGGGTAGGAAATGGGGAGTGTTCTATTGGTCAGTCGGGGAAGAAACATGCTGTGGGGTGGGAATTTGTGTCAATAGCCCTTCTGCTCGGTTGGTACAGATTCTAAACATTTTTCCTGGTCGAATTCTGTTGCTTGACCTTGTTTTCTGTAGTTTACAGTGTCGATTTATAAATGTATATGCATCACAAGCTAAAGCCACAAGAACAGATCTGTTTCTAGCTTTGCAGCCTTATTTGTTTACATCTAAATATGTCTTCTTAGGAAGAGATTTTAACTGTAGCCAATATCTTACAGACAGGGGTCTGAAGACATGGAAGATGTTTTGTGATGCTAATTGTCTAAATGACCTTATTTCTAAAAACTGGACTGGTGGATGCTCCTGCATTATCTGGTACACCCAGGAAGACTTTTTTTCATGGAATACAAGCTATTAGAATAGATTTCTGGTTTCTCTCATCCTCACGGGGGGTTATACACACTAAAACACAACCAGTAGCACCATCTGACCATGTGATAATAGAAGTTACAGTGTCTAGTCATGAAACAATGCATCAGGGCCCAGTGTACTGGAGGTTAAATTTGGAGTTATTGTCCCTCCCGACTGTGGAAGATGGCTTTTTGTCTTTACTTAAAGCTAGGAAATCGGTGAAAGGTCTGTATGACTCATCCCAAAGTGGTGGGATGTTACAAAAAAGGATATTAAAAACTATTTTCAGACAATTGGAAGAATAAATGGGAAACATAAAGCAGACACATACCAAGTATATAGGGAGCATTTTCAGGACTTTCTCCCCCAGGCAGCCTAGGGGAAACAGACTAGTAATTCCAGAATTAGTAAGGGTAAGACAACATCTGAATGACATACAGTACAGCAGATTGAAATGTCTAGATCAAGAAAGAAGGTTTGGGATGCAAGGTAATAAAGATTTTATGAATCAATACCAATTTTGTGTCCAGCAAAAGCAGCAAAAACACATGACACAAGTACAAGACCACCAAGTGACGCTTCTCACTGCTAAGGCAGACATAGTGCAGGCCATTGATAGGCATATTTACACACTTTTTTTCCCCAGAAGAATCTTCCTATGAACAACATAAATTATGGCTAAAAGACAGCACCTTACCATAGGTTTTACAGTCAGATAATGATGTGTTCATTTCTCTTATTACACCCCTAGAGGTAACATCAACTTTAGCACAAACATAATCTGGTTCAGCTCCTAAGAAGGATGGGATCTCTTATGAGTTATACAAACTGTTTTTAGGGTATTATTACAGGAATTCACAGAAGTCTTAAAAGATATTTTAGAATCAGGGATATTACCAGACAGTATGACAGAAGGATTAGTACTTTTCATGTTTAAAAAAGATGACAGAGCAGATTTATACAAATGGTGCAACACAGATTTTAAACTTCTCACCAAATTACTTAATAACAGATTATTGCTGTGTGCCTCCCCGTTAATCCATTCATCACAAACTTGTACACTACCAGAATGGAAAATAACAGATGGACTTATCCTGCTAAGAAAAATTCTACATAGGAGAGAGATGGGGAACCTACAGGCTTAATCTTTAGCCTTGACCAGGCAAAAGCATTTGATAAAATAAACCATGATTATCTCTGGAAATGTTTGAAGGGGTATGGGATTTCAACCACCTTTGTAAAATGGATTCAAACCTGTTATGCTTCTGCAACCACTTAGACACTTTGTAATGGATGTCTGGTATGCAAATGTAAAATTAAAAGGGGGGCCAAACAGAGCTGCCCCATGAGCCTGCTTTTATACATATTTACTTTGGACCCCTTACTACGATGAGTCAATGACACAACTGACATCCAAGGGGTTTCTTTTTCTAGTACAGACCCAGAGATAAAGTGTATAGCATATGCAGATGATATTTGTTTTACAGTGGGGTACGTACCATCAGCAAATAAAAAAGTCCAATTTTATAAGGTTTCATGCAGCACACAAGCACACAAATTAATTTTGGGAAGTGTAAATGTACTCCAGTAAGAAAGGACGAAATATTAGAGACCCAGATCATAGGTATCCCAGTGGTGTGAGAGCCCTGTAACATTCTAGGCTTACTTTTTGGTGCTGGTGACTTGGCTTTCCAGAACTGGTCCTCTAAGCTCCAGTTAGCACAAGAAAAAGTGGGCCTATGGAACAAATGGTGGTTAAGCTAAAAAGGGTACAGATGGCAAAAACCTTTCTGCTTCCTTTGTTTCTATATTTAAGTACAATCTTTTGCAGACCTCCTCAATTGGAAACTAAAATTTACAGCTGTTTTTTCTCATGTATTTGGAGTAGCAGGCTTAATCCAGTCAAATGATGCCTTCTACTTAGGGGCAAGAAGAGTGGTGGTTTAAAAATGATACAACCCATTGTATTTTTCTTCATTATGTTTGTTTACTCCAACTTAAAACCTATATTATCTCAGAGCACAGATTTTTGGGTACCTTGCATATTAGACTCCCTAGTTAATACTTTTTCTGTTTGGTCTTTACATTCACATATACCGAGACATCAATCTCTGAAACATCTCCCTGAAACCTTTAAAGTGTGTTTCGAGAAAATAAAGTTATGGGGCATAGCAAAAGATCATATAATGAGTTTCAGTAGGAAGGAACTGCATGGGTTTATCACACAGAAATTGTTTCAAGAAACTGCACATTTTGACAATTACACAGCACAAGACAGAACAACAATGGGTAAGATGTTAGAATCTCTCTATATACCACCTTATATGTGAGCTGTATTATGGCTTTCCTTGCATGGGAGACTGAATGTTAGAGGAAATTTGAGGCACAAACAAATAAAAGACAGATATTGTCCTAGAGGTATGTGTTTAAACACGGTGGAAACTATGGAACATCTGTTCCTAGAATGCCCCTTTATTCATGAATTTTGGCAGACTCTTAGACAAAAGTGGCCTACATCACCCATTTATAATATAACATTAGAAGTATTATGCCTAGGAATTTTACCTTTTCTATGGACTAAACATGACAGAATGACCTTGTGGCTATTTTTAGTTTGTTTTAAGTTCCATATATGGTACGTTCGCTGCAGAGTGACAATACAGCAACTTCAGTATACATCGGATGAGCTGTTTTATATGATTGAAAATACAGTTACAAAACTGAAAATGAAAGAGTCTACTTTGGTTCCTCCCAAAGTATTTCAAAAATGGTGCAGCAGTATTAATTGGTTGATTTAATGGGGAAATAAAACAATAGACAGAGGGAAGGTCTACCTAATTTAGGTTTCCACTGTTTGGGGTAAAAGTATGATGGTAATACTTATTTGATTTTCTCATGATTTGTACAGTATTTTTGTGTGAATTAACACTGTTTGGTATGTATTGTTTTAAGTTATTGAATAATTCCCATACTCTTTTTAGGGTGTGGGGTTGGTTTTCTGTAATGTTTAGTAGGTATGGGATCATATAACAGCAGAGTTTTACTGAGGTACGATGAGTTATATATGTCTACTTTTTCTTTTTGGTGTTTATGATTTCATGTGGTGCGACACTAGTATGTCTGTATTGTTTTGCTTTTATAAAAAACAAGTCAAAAAACTCCCCCACTCCTTTTATGGGGGGAAGGGTAGTACACGATAGGTAGTTTTGAGGTCACGAACAAACACTGTTTTGGTTGTAGTATGCTGTAATACTTAATTATGTTTTTTTCATATCTTTTCTTTTGATTTCGGGTGGAGGAACAGTATGTTGAGGGTAATTTTCTTTTTTTTGTATGAAGCAATACTTATGTATTTTTTTTTTCTGTTTCTTATGATTTCATGTGAAGAAACACTATTTGGTATGTATCTTGATTTTATTTTATAATAAAAATGTCCTTACTTTTTTTGAGAATGCCATGGGATCTTTAACATCCACCTGAACAACCATCAGAACAGGCAGATGGGACCTTGGTTTAACATCTCATCCAAAAGATGGCATCTCAGGAGTGCAGCACCCCCCTCATGCTGCACTACAGTCTCAGCTTTGGGATATTAACCCAAGTGCCAGGTGTGGGGATAGAACCCACAGCCTACTGATCTCCCAGCCTCGGAGGTGAATGTGCAACCTACTGAGCCACTGCCACTTAATTTGAAAATGTTGAGAAAGTTTGACTACTTTTAATGCATTCCCAATTAAAGCTGCAGATAGGAACTTTATCAAAAATTACCATGTGGTATAGTAGTTGAAAAAATTCAAATATGGTTAAATTTTGATATGTTGTTTTAAAATTAGATGGAAATAAATGTAAATTTTGGCAACATGTTTGGCAGGCTATAATCAGCCCCATTTGAAGCTAGAAATGTGAAACTACGTACATATATAAATGTAGTGATAACATGTATACCTACACAAGTGTATAACATTTTAATGAATACTATCAAAATTATATTAAAATAACAAAAATCTAAATTTTAGCAAAATGTTTGGCTACCTATACCTCAGCCCCCTTTGAAGCTTGAGACTTATAATATAGGGCACATACCCATGCTATATGTTTCTCTAAATCCTGAAACTGGAGAAATTTGGATAAGAAATTTTAAAATAAGATTGAAATAACAGAAAATGTAATTTTGAGTAAATGTTTGTCCATGCATAACTCTGCTCCTTTTTAACCTATGACTCTGAAATTTGGAACACTCATGTATATTATTACTACTTGTCTATGCACCAGATGTGGAGTTACTTGAATGTGTACTTTTATAATTAGAGTAAAATAACTGACATTTAAAATGTGGCAAAATTCTGCAACATTTTCATACAAATTCCATGCGACTGGAATGGCAATTCTGCAGGCATTCCATGGGTGGAATTTTACATTCCACACAGCTCTAGCATCCAGCTACCCTCTCCCCTTCCTATCCCTCTTAAACAATTTGTAGTCTAATATAGTATCCTAGTAATTTCTGCCTCCCCAACATGTCACAACTTTTGTCTCTCCCAGCTTTTTCAACTAGAAAAAGATTTAAGGATCACTGAACATAAAATGAAGATTCTGCACTTTCTTGAAACATAATTGTGGTAGTCTGCCTGTGGAATATGATGACCAAAATAATTTGGGAAGTATTTTTTATGGTCTGAATGCAAACTAACAATTTCAATATTTTGGAAATTATTACTAGCATTTTATTAAAGAAATTAATGTAAAAGTATCTCTAATTTAAATTATGGATAAAAAAACAGTATCCTCTTTTATGATGTTGCCCTAATTCCATGCTATCATTTAATAGAAATTATATTTGGGCTGTGCTGTGGCTCAGAAGCAATGCATTTTGTTGTCTTATCAGTAACCTGGGTTTTGGAGTGAAATCAGGAACTCAGGAGATAGTGATCAAGTGGCCTGGCTAGTAGTGCTGTGCAGAATGTGGCATTCCATCAGTGGAATTAGGGTATGCTGACTGAATAATGAAACATCTACAGTGAAGACAATTACAGTGACAGAAATCAACAGGACATTGTAATGGTCCCCACTGACACTGGCACTGCATCTCCTGATGTTTCACCCCCTTCCTGAGATTACTCAGACTCAGAGTTGGATATTATAAATACCTGGGAATGTGTGGGGGGGGTTCAGTGAGCACAGCCTCCTGAAGAAAACACACTGGCATACCAACAGCACAATGCAGACCCTCGGCATTATGGCTGTCGATGTCAGGGATGTCGGTGACTTTGGTGTCACTGCAGAATAGGTAAACCAAAATTAGCATGAAATGACCTTTCTGCCAGTGGAATTTCCACTGGACTTTCATTGGTTCTTCTGCAAAATTCTGCTTGCAGTGATCCACTGAATAATATTCTGTGGAACAGCATTTTTACAATGGAAAATCATTCTGCAACCATATCTGTGGAAAACAATGAGATCACAGAATAAAATTCCATGGAAATGTTGTTGAAAAAACTCATTCTGTATTTTCTGCTGCAGAATTCCACCATTTTGTTTCTAGTGAAATTCGGTTGAAATTCTGTCTAATTTCATTCCACAGGAATTTGAAAATTCTGCACAGCACTATGGGACAGGAAGGTGTTGCAGACAACAGCTGTCCTTGTCTTGGTGGATGCAGTGTTTCAGTGATCCCTGGTGAAGAACCAGGGAGCTTGACACTCTGCAAAGGATGCTGTGATTACAAGCTACATTATGTCATAGGAGGGCTGGACTAAATAGGGGGAGTCTGATTGCAGAGAAATTGGAGGAAATCCCATAGAACCATTTAAATGATGGTTGCAGGTACCTTTCACATGTGTCATTACTAGAGGGGTGAGAGTCACTGATAGGGCTGGGAGGTTGCCAGGTGTCACAAGCAACACGACTCAACCTAAAATCCAAGTGGATCAGTACTGTGGGAGGAAAAAAAATTGATGAAAGTTATGTTTCTCGCCCTAACAATCCAGTTTTCCTCTTCTATTCCATCATGTTTCCCAGATGCCAAGCTTTCATTTAAAACCTAATAAAGCTAATAAAAACCTAATAAAGATCTTAATAAAATCAAAATTAACCTCTTCTAAAGACAATAGGCAGGATTTTCAAAAGAACTATCAGAGATCTGGTCACCACTATTTTCAAAATGGAAATTTATTCAGACCATTAGACCATATATTAGATGGCGTAACAATGTCAGAATTTTGTGACAAAAAAGGTGCAGTTGTGGCAGAAATATGGCACAGGTTGCATTTACATACAGTCAGTTCCACTAATACTGTATTTAATTCAGATGTATGCAGTTTTCAGATATAGTATATGCATGTTTTTCTTCAGTTTCAAAGTATTTTCTGTTGCATGGTTCTTTGTTTGTTTGTTTATTGATTTATTGGTTGTATGCATAGCAGATTTCAGTTGTCTGCAGTTGTTCTGCTTCTTTTCCTGGAATTAGGACCCAGCTTAATTTATTTATTTATTTTGTCTTTGTTTCAGATTAGATATTGTTTTTTTAAAATGTAACTTTTTTCAGTTTTTTATTCCAACAGTATTACATGATTGTGATTTTATTCCCACTAAATTGTTATATTACTTATTTTTACTTTCCATGTAAACCATATCCTTCTAATGTTAATAATATTATTTTTATCAAAAATGGACCCTTATGTTATGTGGCCTAAAATTTATAAGGAAAACCATTACGCAAATAAATATTTTACCTTAGATTCTTAACTTTATCAGAATTCCCTTTTTAAAGTTATAATTAATTATCTGACATGACACATCCTATACTATTCTCGAGGTGATGGTAACATATTCTGAATATCATTCCATTTCATGTCTGCTACATCATCATTATTTTTTAAATGATCAATAAGTCTTTTGTATAGTATTTTTTTTTTCAAATCTACAGAACCATTTTTGTTTGTTAAAGCTTTCTATGGTGGGAGCATTTAAATAGCCTAATATTTCTGTTTCATGGCCATGTATGCTAATGCTATTGTTTGCTGAATTTCTTATGACACTCAATGAATTCAGACATACCTGAGGTGGTAATTACTCTGATTTGTGATGAAATTTGACACTAAATGGAGGTTTTGGTACAACTTCAAAGATCTGAGGAGACATATACTCTCTGTACTCTGCCTGCCAAACAATTGTGAAAACCAAGACAACTGTGCAAGATATGGAATTCTGCCTTCAAAATTGGTATGAAATGACAATTCCACTTCTGAAATGCTTTTTGGAAAAAAAAATTTTGGATTTATTTCCCAGCATAATTTCTGTGTAAACTGCAGAAGAATTTTTGCAGATCAGTTAATCTCCAGAATATTGTTCTGTGGACCGTGGAAGAAGAATCCACAGTTTATGTAAAAATCGTTTCCCATGTGAAATGTTAGAATTTGGCAACCAATGGTATTTCGTGGAATTTTCTGAAATTCCATAGAATTCCATCCAGTCGGACTTTCAACATTCTGCACAGCCCTAGAACTGTGCTTTTCACTGAGCATGAGGTACAACTGCTTGATAAACCTTCCTTGCCTGAAATATAGTAAGGCAGTTAAACATGTTAAACATGTTAAACATGTTAAACATGCCTTCTGCAGGCTTTTAAAGCAGCAGTGTAATGACAAACATTTTTCTAAAAGCTATTTTCAGGTACAATTAATTAGATTATAAAGCAGTGGAACTGTCTCCACCAATCAGAGGACAGCAATACTGTACCTCTTATTCCATGCACAGTTGCTGCCTTGTACTTCTCTGCACAGCTGATTGCTGCCACGGTGATTCTCACTTGTCACCCTGTTAATGTCAGAATTGTCATGGTGGAAATCAGCTGTCAGAGGAAATCTGATTAAAACAAATCAGTGTATTTCACCACAGCAGCCCACCTTCACCCACTGCAAACTGAAAAAATCTATGTACTGAAGCAATAAAGTTAATGACAAACTGCCACAGCACTATTTCAAATGAGCACTCCTTTAGCCACACTAGTGATTGGAAAGTGTAAGCAACAGGAAAAATGGTGTACCTCACAGTTTAGTTTTTTACCTGCAGTAAAACCGATGGACTGGTTAAGGAAGCAGCAACAATGGTAGTAGCAACCCTCAAATGTGTTGACAAAAAGGATAAAAAACAAGCATTTGTCAATGCCAAACATTGGCTGATTGTTAAACAATTTGTGTTTTGTAATTCTGACCCCAGATTTTGAAGATACTTATTTTAGGATTCACCTTACAGACATGACATGAGCCATTTATAGTATATTGGCTAAAATGTCAGTTTGCACCAGAGGTCCAAAAACACATGTCACGTAGGACTGTAAAAATGACACATGTCATACAAATACATTAGAAATGTGAAAGCACAACAGCAGTCTAAATCTTACAAGATCACAAAGACAAAACTTTGATTTTTATCGTGGCTACATTTTATAATAAAATATTAGGATTACTCAATCAAAATGTGTGGAATATGTTTTGGGGGAAACCTAAATATCACTAAAGCTACAAATACAAATTTCCTTTTGCACAGCACCTCTCCACACAGCTATGAAATGTTTACTCTCAAATTTCTAAATTATGAAGAACATGTGAAGATAAATGCTTTACTGTGGCTAGTTCCTTCTATTAACAGTGGCTCTTTTACAAGAATATTTATTGTAAAGAAGCTTAGAATAAAACAAGATCCGCAGATTTTTCTTTTCAGCAGCAAAAAGATCAGGCAAGCTCTAGTCTTCACTACATGTTACTCCTTATCCTACAGTGTTTGCCACATAGCATATATGAGCTGCCTTAACTCTTTTATAAATAAATGCATGTTGAGAATCTTGCATAATTTGCCACAGATTTAATAGCAATGTGATTTGAAAATATGCAGTGTCCTCTAAATGAAAACCCAGATAAGGTTTAAGCATCCAAAAGTATGATCACATTTATCAAAAAGAGAAATAAAAAGAAAAAAAAAATCTCAGGATTTACAGATTTTCCACAAATTCTCATCTTGAGACAAACACAATACCAAGTCGAAAAACTAATGTTACTCATTTGTTTCTTTGTCTTTGTCAGCCTCTTCACTGCTGCTAGCATGTAGTGCTCAGCTACAAAGCATTGTGTAGGGAAAAGCTGCACTGCTATAACTATTGCCCATACTTGTGATCATCTTATTTTTTTTATTCACTTTAATAACTTTACAACTGTTCAAGGAATTTGGATGAAAGTCTGCATGTACAGTCTCGTGGAGTAGATCTCTTGGTGCGCCAGGTCCATTCCAGTCAGATGTGCAGATTCTGAGCTGCACATCTAAAACAAAATGTAAAAAAGTGTTTTATTGCTTGTTTTTTTTTTTGTTTTTTTGTCATCGCATAGTTCCCCAGACAGTTTATTGTTTTGGTCTGAAATTTTCAGTGTAGAAAGGGCTTGCCTTAGAAGGATTTCCTTTGGTGGTTTGATAAAAAAATATTAATCCATTCCAAAGTTAATACATTTTAAAATTTTGAGTTCTAAGCATGCTCAGTTAGCATAAAAAATAGATGTATGAAGTTTTCATTTGGGGAATCTTTTCTCATGAGGGATAGAATCTTTTCTTATTTCGCCACTAACTTGTTTTCCCTTTTTCCACAAAAATTCAAATTTGAAAAGTCACAAAAATTACATTTTGGAGAGTTACCAACACATGTAGCTTGTTTATCAGGACCTCCTCAATTGGATTCTGCACTTAACTGCTGCAGAAATGCCCTTGAATTGCTATTTTTTTTCAGATTATAAATATTTTTTCATGACTCATGATATGAAAAAAGATTCTTTTTAATATCACAAACCAGAAAAAGGATTCTTTTTTGTGATGGGAAAATCCTTTCTGAGGTATTTTTACAACACCTCATGAACGTGACAGCTGTCTTTTTTCAAATCCTGGCCAAACTCACTTTTTACACCCATGGCATGAAATGGCATTGCAGTGACATGGAATCATGTTTTGGCAAGGATTTGGAAATTTTCACTACTGGGTTCCTGAGGTGGGGTAATAAGAAGGCTATGGTGGCAATTTGGTTGCGATATTATACACATCTATGGAGGGATGGGGTGCAGGGCCAAGAGGGCTCTGCGCTCACACAGGCAAATAAGGATATGATTGCATTACCTCAAAAAGTATGGCTGGATGGATGTACAATGAATGTTTTATAATATTAGCATCCCTGTCAAGCCTACTTTTCTAGGCATGCACCATAAGTTTTATTCTTTTTTCTTAGTCCAACCTGCCACCAGGTTTACAATGGTAATTCTTTTTTTTTCAACTTCTTTTTACCCCAACTAGGCTGCTGGCAGGTGGGCTTTGGCTCTCTCACGAGAGGGCTCACATCCACCCTGACACTGCCTGTGTCTTCTAACCCCCTGCCCAGACCCCCAACAGATCCCCCCCCATATTTCCCCCAGTGGTGGGGCCAGGAAGGGGAGGGATGTCCTCCCCCAGTTGATGATGCAACTTTCCATGGAGTGAATGCCTGGATCAGGAGCCCAACCAGACTTCATGCAGCCTGCCAGTGCCCCTCCATTTTCCATTTTCAGTCTCTTCCCTGCTGTGGCCATGAGCACATGCAAGTGGAGGTGTGCAGCCCATATCATCACATTATAGCCTCTCTAACTTTGGTGCTACCACCCAGCATCCACCAAGAGGCAGCCCAGGTTGTCAGCATGGTATGAGGTGTGGTGTCCAGCCCCTCGACCCTCAGCACTACCAGGCTGGCCCTACAATGGTAATTCTAAGCCAAATATGTTGGTCACCTTTTTTCTTGAGGAAAAATATAAATTAAATCATTTACAAAATACACAAATTTACCCCAGAATAAAACTGAATTATCTCTGGAATGTTTCATGATACAAAACACTGTAAAATATTTTGCCCCATTTCGTTGCACTGCTTTTTTGAAATGTATAGTTCATTTTTCAGGATATATGCAGTTTTGGATGCTTGTACAAATATTGTTGACCTCAACAGTGTGCATATAAGAGGAATTGATTGCAATATATTTGACCCCAAGTCAAGACTATTTGTCACAAATAGATGCATCTTTTGAAAATAGCAACATTACCACTCCAAACCATTTGGATGGATACAGGCACTGGTGCAACACCCATTTGTGCCTGAGTGTGCCCTTTTGAAAATCCTGCCCAATTTATTTGAAAAAGGCTATAAACTCAGGAAATAATTGGTAATTCATATTAACAATAAATATATTGGTATAACTCTTCTTTGATTTTTCCCTAACAAATCAAGATTCTAGCTCTTATGGTACCAATGTTTGAACTTTCTAAAGATAATTTATTTGAAAAATGCTAACTTTGGAACTGTTAGGTATAGAATTAAGCAATAATGACCAACAAGTCAGTCATTTCCAGAAATTAATGACCAGGGGGTGAAGGGTGGCTCAAGGTGCAGCCGTGGGCCTACCATACCCAGACGGTCTTTAATCGAATGGAAATGAACATCCCTGAGGTCATTATTAATAATTATAAGTCCAATAGCAGTATTTGTTTTACTTTTTTTTTATTATATGAAGGTGACAGGTAAACATATAAATAATACAACCTTTGGCATATAGGTGAGCAACATATTTTAAATACAGATATTTCTCCACACATAATTATATCTCTGATAAAACCATGCAAATATCTTCCCTACTAGCATATAGGTATTCAGCCAAAGACTGAGGGTGAAATGTAGTGACATATAGCTCCCAGATAGTATTAAAAGAGAACTCCCCCAGGGCAATGGCTCAGTACTCAAAGGAGTTGCCCACCTTCCCTGAACCAATAGGTCTCCCCACCTCTCTAAGGTCCCATATAATAGTGTAAGGAGAGGCTAAGGGGACAAAGTTAGGGTCACATTCAAAAAGAAGTATCACCCATGGCCTCCACAATGGTTCAAACACTAATTGTTTGCTATGGAGTTTGGCTGAAAGGGATTCCATATAGTAAATACCTGTCATTAACCCCCTCCACTCTTTAATATTTGGAACAACTGGGGATTGCCAACATCTTGTTATTATTTTTTTGCTTCCAAAATACAAATGGGTAACAGTGTCTGGTGCCAGGATGGGTTATGAGGAGGGAAAATAGAGAGCAATAGCATCTCTACAGTGAGTTTGATCATCTCTCTCAGGTAGTCTGAAATTTCTTGTTGTAGAGAGCACCAAAATGTTATTAGTTGAGGGCATGACCAGAACACATGGCCATGATCTGTGAAGTTGCAAGAACAATTTCACCAACACTTCCCAAATGAAGATGGAAGATATTTAGTTAATATAGCTGGAGAACAGAAAAAACAACTACGACAATTCCATGCTAACTCTCACCACCTGGTGGCATGAGTAACTTTGTATGCCTGGGAGGATGACCGGAGCCACTCCTGTTCTGATATATCCAACTCCAGGTTCCTACACTAGCTATTTAGGATTGAAATTGAGGAATCACCCATTCCCTCCCTTAATATTTTATAGAGAAAACCCAACTGGTGAGGCCATAACTGACCTTTAATATTATCTTCCAAACATTTCCAGGCTATTGGTATGGGCTCTGGCAACTTAGAGATGACATCCTTTTGCCGCAGGAGATTATTTCTCACCTGGGTGTCTCTAAAGTGGTCATTGTTGGAGAGGCCAAATTTTATTTGTAATGTTTCAAATGGGATAATGCCAGATAGGGAAAGAAACTGTCTGAAAAAAGGTATGATCAATGCAGGGAGAAAGCGATCATCCTCTGAAATGTATATATAGAAGAATTCTCTAAAGGATTTACGTTGTTTTAACTTGTACCATCATTTTAAAACTTAAGCTGTAAAGGGAGAGAAGTTTCGGGGCTGGCTGCCAAAGCCAGGGTCACCTTAGTGAAATCATATAAGTCATTTATGGCAAATTCCAAATCTTTCCAGGTGGCTTGATGAGTTGGTGATGTCCACAGGGGCAGTATTTTAAAGAAGGCTGCCTGTGTGTAGAATTTCAAATTATGGAGATTAGTCCCCCCTAAGGAGAGCAGAAGCTGCAAAAGAGACATTCTTAATCTTAGTTTCTGCCCATTCCAGATAAAATTGGATATGAGTTTATTCCATGATTTAAAGTAAAAACCAGGAGGGAAAGTTAGGGATATTTTGGAATAAATATAATAATTTTGGGAGTACTATTATATGAATGGTCTCAATTCTTTGGAAAAAAAATCAATGGTAAGCTAGACCAAGAGGACAAGTCCATTTGGATCTGAATGGATAAAAGTTCATAATTTAGCAGTTTCAGGTTGTCCAAGTCTTTCAGAATAATGATTCCCAAATACTTTAATTTGGTTTTATACCACTTTATATGGTATTTAGCTTTAAGAGCTTGGGAGGGGGTAAAGAATAAGGGAATAAAGTCTGTTTTAGCTACATTTAACTGGAAACCCCAAACTGTTTTAAAAATCATCCAACTCCCATAAAGCAGGGAAAGAAATATCTGGGGTTAGAGCTGTTACTAGAATATCATCAGTGAACAAAGCGACCTTGTGTTCCCTTTGACCAACTGGGACCCCCTCTATCTGGTCACTCCCTCTAATTGGTTCAGCCAAAGGCTATTTATATAAGGTGAACAACAGTGGGGATAAGGGACATCCCTGTCTTGTGCCTCTTTGAATATGGATTGATTGAGATAGGGAACCTTTAACCAGGATGTAGGCACTTGATTGAAAATATATATTTTTCAGGCAAGTACTAAAGGAATTTGGAAAGGAATATTTTGACTATATGTCCCATAGGTAGTAGCAACTTACCCTGTCAAATGCTTTATCAGCATATGCGCTAAAAATGGTTGATGGGATCTTTCTCGCATGGATATGTTCTAGGAGAAGTGGTAAACATTGTAAATTATCTGAGGTATTTCTTTGTTTTACAAAACCTGATTGGTCTTGGTGGATAAGCTGAATGAAAATGGGTTCCAATCTTTTAGCTCATATAGCTGTGAATATTTTATAGTCCATGTTTAATATTGAGATTGGACAGTATGATGATGGAAGGGTGGGGTCCTTTTCGGGTTTGAGTAACGGAGACAGAACTGCATAGTTCCAAGAAGGGAGAGGGGTCTCTCCCCCCTTCACCGGGTTGCATGCTAATAAAAAACTAGGGAGTAACTGAGGAATGAAAGTCTTATACCATTCCGGGCCAAAACCATCCGGACCCGGGCATTTTAAAGGTTTTAGATGTTTAACCTGGAAAAGTATCTCTTCGGAGGTAATAGGGCATTCTAGAAGTTCCTTTTGGGAGTTGGTTAAGTTAGGTAATTGAAACTTGTTTAAAAAATCAGACATAAGTTCTTTCTGATTCTGAGGTGGGTGGGGGGCAGTATATAGGGCTTCATAGAATTATTTGAAAACTTGTCTAATTTGCTCTTCTTTACAGGTGAGAGTGCCTGAGGCAGAAGACTTTATCTTTAAAATGGATAATGCCCTTTTATTTACTCTTAATTTCTGAGCCAAAACTCGGGCACCTCTGCCCCCCCCAATAGTCATAATGATGCAGATGATTCAGGTTCTGGAGGGTCCTGTAATCTATTATCTTTTGTATATGTTGTTTTATTGATCTAATACAGTGCTGAAGGGTGGTATCACCCTCCTGATATAGCATTTGGTATGATGCTAGAAGATCTGTTAAGAAATTTAATCTTGCTTGTACCTCTTTTGTTTGCAGGATGAGTATTCCAGCATCTCCCCATGCAATACCACCTTCAAAGCATCCCATTGAATAGAGTAGGAGACCTCTGGGGAGGAATTATCTTGTATTGCCTGTGGGATACACATCTTAAAATGATCTATACAATATGGTGATCCCTTAACAGAGAATTGTTGAACCTCCAGAACCTGAACCTCCTCTACTTTCCTAAATTAATATTAAGAATTAAAGGGTTGTAATCTGATAGGACCCTTGGCTCAAATAAAATATTCTGTATCAAGGTAAGATGTTCTCCTATCACAAAAAAAAAAATCTAAGCGAGAGTAGGTATTATATCTCCCAGAAAAAAGTGTATCCTGGGATGGATGGAAATAGCCTCCTCCAGGTGTCCTCTATGCCCAAAAAAGATAGATTCCCTTTTAAGTACTTGGCAGCTTTGGAAAGACCTTGTGGTTTGGGATTTGAGGAATCAAGATGAGGGTGGAAGGAAACATTAAAATCCTCCTCCCATTATCAAAATACCCCTGAGCCTCTCCATCACCCTCTGCAAAAAGGTCCTCACTACAGGGAGTGAGGTCTGAGGAGGAAGATAGGTATTAATTAAGGTTACTGTCTGGGAATACAGTATTCCTTTAAGGATCACATATCGGCCTTAAGGATCTGAAAAAGTGTCCTGGATTTCTAATGGTGTACAGTAGCTAAAGGAACTAAAATTGCCATTCCCTTCTTATGCCCACTCGAGTGAGAGGATGCCAGGACTCAGTAGCGCCCACCACAGTGAAGATTTGAGTGCTCTGGAGTTGAGAGGTGGGACTCTTGTAAAAAATATATGTCCGCCTTCTGTTTACTCAAATGTTGCATAATTCTGTACCGTTTAATTGGGGAATGCAGGCCATTCACATTCTAAGAACATTTTTTTACTGGTACATTAACCATGACCCCAGGGAAGGAGTATCCAGAATGTATATCTGGCAAAGCATCCAGAAACGAGAGACCCCATGAGAACCAAAATTATAAGCCGAGCATCCCACTTCTTGTCCAGGAGTCCAATAGGACCAATTCCAGTGCACCTGGACCCAGTGGCTCATCTACTTTCTATGATCCCTCGGTCTCTGATACCCCTCGACAGAAAGGGGGGGGGCACATGTCTTTTAGTATGCAGTATGTCACCATCCTTTTTTTTAATATTTTCAAAAAAGAACAAAAAGAACAATAACAGTCTTATATTTAACCTGAAACAACAGTTAACCACTAATCTTCCGTAAGAGCCAACTATATACAAATGCTCTTCCAATAGTGGGGGGGAATTGTTCATCTTCAACCCAGATCCTAGGATAAAGGAATCCTTTCTTCCCAGGTAAGTGGGGGAATGACCCATCAAATGTGGATCTAAGCCCACTTGAGAGGGGAACTCCCTGTCTAGGAACAAGCCCTTCAATGGGACTGCTCCTGTAGTGGTGGAACATAGACTTGGTGTGAACTTCAAACCAAAGACTAACCCATTTGATTGAGAGGAGATCCCCTCCTCCACCGATGAGTAAAAGATTTCTCTCCCCTGGGGAGGCAGAATCACTGGATCAATATTCCCTCACCTCTTGCCTGGACATGGACTTGAGAAAACTCCCTCCTTCCTCCCCAAGATTTAACCACAAAGGTATCCAGAGTTTTCAGACTAGGAGGCTTCCACAAAATGTGGGTTCCCCACAGTATCAGTGCCTGTGTAAGTTCCAACCTAGCCTGACCAAATCATCTATGAAACTACCCTTCTTAGTCTGAGATTTAGCTCTGAATTATGAGGAATAACGTGTGAGCTGAGAGTTAACTGAGGACTCCCATGGGATGGTTCTCTATCTAATCCCACCAGTAGTTATCAAAGACAGTAAAATAAGGATATTAATAAAAGTAATGAAAATTTGCTCCCAGATCTGAGTCTCCCCATCTCCTCCCCCCTCACCCCCTCTGAAACCAAACCAGAATATTTGTGATTTTCTTCACTGTAAGAGTATTTTAAATGTAGTACTGTCCCAAATGATAGTCCTACTGCTGAATTACTTAAGTCCTAAAGATCAGGAAAAGGAGAAAAAGCCACCCAAAATGGCCTGGTGTTGATCTAGGTGGATTCAAACTGGAGCAAACTCATAGGCCTGAAGGATGAGAGAGAAAGAGGGAGGCCACCCAGTTGGGAGACATCGGTCTCAAGGGAAGGGGGAATCACGCTGACGCCCAACACCTAACAAGGGGAGAGCTGAGCACTCCATGGACCGGCCCCTTAGGCCATGTTTGTATTAGAGGCCTTCAATATATATATTAAATGGGTAATGGCCTTTATTGGAACCATAGCTGGCTCTCAACCCTCAAACCGATGTGACTGACCCCACGCCCCCAGTCTCACTGATCCAATACAAACAGTACTTTTTTCTTGTGAGTTTGACAATACAATCCACATGGAGAGTCAGATTTTTCCAAAAACACACTTTGTCCAACAGTTTCTGCAGTTTCTGGTTGCCGATCTCTGCTTGAGCAGCTTCCTGGGGTGTTGGCCATGAAGATATCTGCCAGTCCCTTGCAGCCAATTTGAGATTATTATTGGAGATTATCCCTTGCTTGAGCAGGTCAGATTTCAGCTCTGTTGCTGAGCTGTAGGTGGTAGGACCATTGGAAAATTGAATGGTTAGCTTTGCTGGCTAGGGAGTCTGAAATTTTAGGTTTTTAGCTCACAGAAGAAGGTACAGGGGGGAATATTCCCTTAGTAAGCACTGGGTAGCAGGGGCATAGTCATTGTTGAATATGATACGGCAATCTCCTAGCACCACCTTTTGTTTACTCCAGGCTTTTGTCAGCAGTTGATCTTTTTGATAAAAGCTAGTAAATCTCATCACAAATGGTCTTGGTCTGGCTTCTGGTGTTGTGGGTTGGGGACTGAGCGCCCAATGGGCACTCTCTATATCAATCTGAAATTCTGGACCGAACTCCATGGTCAAGCGTAGAAAATAGTCAGCAAAAGCAATTGGGTCATTTCCCTTTTCTCCCTCTGGAATCCCATATAGTCTTATATTTTTCCATCGGCCCCTATTTTCCATGTCTTCTTGTCTCATTGACAGATGTAATTGCTCTTCAGCCAAAGATTGAACAGCTAGTTCTAAAATATTTATTTTACTGCCATTTTCTGAAATCTGGGCTTCTGCCTCGGTGACCTGCAATTGCAAATCCCCCAAGTTGGTGTGAATCTCCTTCAATGCATCTCTCATTTCAGTTTGGAACTCCAATATGGCTGAAAGAATTACCTCAGATTGCAAATTCTCTTGCATTGGTTTCTTTTTGTCTCCCTTTTTCCCCTGTTTATTTTCTGGTTGGGGGGCTATGCGAGAGGGCGTCTCAGCATTTGGTAGGCCACTATCCTTGGCCTCCAGTAGATCCTGTAGAAGTTGGTAGCAGTTTCTCTTCTGACGTGCCATGCCCCAAGGGGAGAAAATTTGTTGCTCTGGCATCTCCCCTGAGGTAAATGTTGTTTAACACTACAGTTTTAAAGAATATTTTAGTTATGTGGCAGGAGAGATGTCATTTTTAATGGTGGATTGGAGAGTGCCTGTATCCATGACTCACTCCCGATGTCTCCACCGAAGTCCTCCAATCACAGTATTGATCTTTTTTGAGCTTTTGAGTTAATTCTTTCTTTCTGTGCAGCGTCATAACACTGCTGCATCTTGAAGGCTACCATGTGATGTGGGTTCATCTATCCTTCAGTTGTAACAGAAGTGCCACTGGAATGAATATTCATTATGTGCATGACTTGAGGTAGTTCCATTTTCTTTTCTCTTTGCTGTCCTTTTGTTTCTGTGACTGCTCTTTTCACAGGGCTCTGACAGTTTTTCTTTGTGACAGCTCTGTGGAAAATGTAGATGGCTGTGAGCAAACAGCTGTGGGAATTCTGTATAAGGCATTTCTAAGAGATTTCAGCCTGGCATGGCAGCCAATCAGTGACCTAGTTTAGCCCATGAATAATTAGACTCATAAACATAATTATTTTTTTAAATAAAAGCTTGGAGTCATGTCAGCATCAATAAATTGTGTTGACACAGGTTACATGTATTACTTAAAAAATATATTTATACTTGATCTCATCCTACTCTTGCTTACCTATCTCCCTCTAGTGACCTGCTGCTCGAGCTACTCCTGTCACAAACTAGTGTTCTAGGGCACTCCCTACTCAATACCATTTTCATCTTCCTGGTTCCTGTGTGGCATCCCTTCATGGTGGGACCCCAATAACTGACTCACCATTATCTGCTTGTCAAAGGGTTGCATTAGCCATCAGGGGCAGATTTGGGAAATTGGGGTTTAGCAGCATCAGGATGGGTGGGCAATGAAAAGCTCTTGCACCACCCCAGAAACAGACTATGGGTTCCTATAGCACAAAACTATAAGATAAGATAGCCTATGTCACGAGGAGATAGTATAGTTATACCAAACTGTCAACCTGAACACCCAGTGAAGACCTGGGTTCAAAGTCCACAACCACTACTTGTATAATCTGTGATCCTGAGAAAGTCACTGAACCTCCCTAAGCTCTGAAGTTGCACCTGGAAAAAAGCTTCATCCAGTGTGTCTTTCCACACAAAAGGTCTAAAATAAACAAACAAAAAAAAAACAAGCAACACCAATGCCAGCATCACTCCTGCCACAGGAGATGCTTTTGTAGTGGTCATCTCAGCTCCCTCCTCACAGGGTCAGTGCAGAATGCCTCCATATCATACCCTGAACTCCTCTATCCCAGGATGGGATGGTGGGGATTGGGACTAATGAACATATGAACATGTAAATATGCCAGTAGAAGAAAGGATTCTGGTCTATTCTGTGTACCCAGCGCAGAGCTCATTTATCTTTTGTTAGATGGTGTTTCACCCCCCCGACACTCTTACACTCCCCTTGACTATATCCCCCTCTTAAAACCCCCAGTCATTTTGTTGTTCACTACCTCCTACATTAGCCCATCGCATCTTGCTACCATTCTCTCCATGAAGAAGGGCCTCCTGGCCTCCTTTTCAAACCTTCTCCCAGCCAATTTGTATTGGTGCCCCCTTGTGTTCCTGCTGTCACTGATTCAAAAAAATTCCCTAGAGTTGATATTGTTTATGCCTTTTAAGTACTTGAAGGTCTTTATCATGTCCCCAAGTTCCCTTTTCACCTTGAGTGAGTACATGTTAAGGTTCTCTAGCCTCTGCCTGTACAAGTGCCTCTACTGGCCCTGAATTATCTTTGTGGCTTTTCTCTGCACCACCTCCAGCAGGTTGATTTTCCCTCACCATTGCCTTACTGCATTGCATAAAGGATTTCAGATTGCTCATGATTGCAATCCCCTGAACTTTCTCTTCCTTGTACACTATAATGATGACTCCTTCAGTCTGCACTCAACCCTAGGGTTCTTGCTCCCAACATGCACGATCTTGCACTACTTTGCATTGAACCACATGTGCCAGATTTTGACCACTTTCCAACTTCTCGGGTCCTCACTTGGATCTCTGAGCCCTTCCCTCATGTCTTCCCCCCTTCTCATGGCCTGGTGACATCCACAAAGTGGCAGAGTTTGCTCTTTATGGCATCCCAAGTGTCATTTAGGAACATACTGAACAGCACTAGACTAAGCAGGAGCCCTTTGGAACCCCGGAGTATTCTCCTCTGACCACCAGCCTTTGGGTTATCTTCCCTAACCCAAATTGCCACCCATCTAGTAATCTTTTCCCCAGTCACCAGGTCCTCTAACTTCCTGATCAATCTCATAAGTGGGGGCTGAGTCAAAGGCCTTGCTGAAGTCCAGGTACAGTATGTCCAGTGCCTGCCTCCTGCTCACTGCCTTTGTTACCTAGTCAGAGAAATTGACCATGCTCATTTGGCATGATTTGCCTGCTATAAACTCAGGTTGCCTGTCATGCTCTAGTTCTTTCATCTCAAGGAACTCAATCAACCTTTCTTGAGAATGATTTCCATCAGCTTGCCAACTATTGATGTCAGGCAAACTGATCTGTACTTCTTGGCTCATTCCTTGCCTCACTCTTATACAGGGGTACTGCATCAGTGGTTCTGCACTCTTGGAGCACTACACCTGTGTTAAGGAAGTTACTGAACAGGTATGCCAGAGGTTTTGCTAGAACTGACATCACGTCTCTCAGCACTCTAGGTGCAAGCCATCAGGCCATGGTAATGTACTCACCCTGAGGGCCCTTAGTCCCTTGAGGACCCTGTTCTTCACGATCATCCCCTTGCAGATCCTCACTCCCCCTCCTCCTCATTCCTGATTTCCCCTGTGGAACAGGTCCATTATTTTCCTTGGTGTATACTGAGCAGAAGTATTCATTCAATACTTCTGCCCTTCCTCTGCTGTCCTCCACCCATTCTGGTTCTTTCCTCAACTTGACAAAACCTTCCTTCATTGTATATATCGAAAACATGTTTTGTCACCTTTCTTTACCCCATTCACTATCTTAAAATCTGTGTCTGCCTTGGCCTTTATTACCTCTCTGTAAGCTTTTCTTTTAGTTACTAGGTAGGCTTACCTGTCCTCATCCCATTGGATCATACGGTATTTCTTGAAGGACTTGAGTCCTGATATATTTCTGGAACAACACGATCCCTGATCTTCCAAACCAGCCTGTATCACCAAGACAGTCGAAATACTGATTATTAAAAATATTATCATTACTTTTTAAACAATTATAGTTATTGATAACATTACTAAGAAATCAAAATACTATCAGCAAAACTCATCCTTGTTATCTACACACCAAGGGCCTGATTTTGGAAGCCATCCATAGATTGACACAATGTGTGCCAAATCTCTGACTGTGGCAGACTGAGGTGTGCCAGGGATCCTGCATCGGATTTTGTAAGAATGGTGGTCCCAGTGCCAAATGTCCCAAGTTTGCTGCAAGTCATCCTGTGTGCCAACCATATGGCACACAGAAAGGAAATGCTACAAGCTGCAGGACATTTGGCTGGCAGTGGCAGCTGTGGCAGGGACCTGCCAACCTGGCATCCTGATTGCTGGCAGAATCCATGGAGGTCAGGATGGGGCAGGTTGGTGGTGGAAGTGGTGAAAGATCCAAAAGGAGCCAAGGCATGGCTGCTGTGGTGCTGGGGACTGGGCCTTTGGGGGACAGTCAGGTGACAGATGGTGCCATGTACCAATAAGTAGCAGCGGGACAATGCCACTGTGGTATGCCTCCTCTCAGCAGGGTTCTGTCACCCCTGACTCCGTCCCCTGAAGCATATGCCATATAACAAGATGGATGCAACAGCTGAGGCATTGCCAACAGCACTGGGGGGTCCCTGGAGGGCATCTACTGTGGCTTCACTAATACAGAGATGGGTGTCTAGGTGCAGGATGGCCAGTGATGGTCACTGGCATCAGCCACAATGGGGGGCATGGGCCACCACCCACCTTGGCTGTCTCAGGGGATGGCACACAGGCCCTTAGACCAGCCCTGCCCACTCTAACTCTAGCAGTCTATGTGCCCACTAGGGGGTTTGCAGAATTTTAAATAAGGGGATACTGCAACGCTGCCCTGGCACAAGCTGCCCTCTGCCTTGTGGCACCAGTGTGTCTGTCACAAAGACAGTACAAGCCCAGCCAGCATAAGTGGCCCCTCACTTGGCACAGGGAAAATCTGAAAATCAGGAAATGGCACACAGTGTGGCTCAAGTTGCCCCTTGTCCCATTCCTTGTCAGTGCAAGCACCGTCCATCATTCCTGATGGTCTAAAAATCAGGGCCCCAAATGTTAATTTAAAAGAGTTCCTGGTCCACAACACTTTCAGAGTTCACAAATTCAAAGGATAATGTCATTAAAAATATACCTTTTGGACAGTTAGGTCAAGAAAATTAATATTTTTTTTAATAAAACCTTGTAGCCATGTCAACATGGTTTTCTGGTCATCACAGTTTCATACATGTCAATATACAGTTGAATTTCCAGTAAACTGTCCCACCAATGAGTTGCTTTAGCAGTTTTCAACGTGTTAGAAACATAGAAAGTAGAAAGTAGAGACAGAAGACTTTAAGTTTATTGGGACTGTCCTGAGACCCTACCTCACAATACTTATTCTCGGCCTTGCCCACACCTCCATTTGATGCATTCCCTCTAATCTTCATACTCTCTTTTTTATGTTCCCCATGAAGATGCTCCACCATGCTTTGAAACCAGTTATGATCTCTGTATTAACCACAAGGCTGGGCAGGCTATTTCACTCATCCACCACCCACTCTGTGAAAAAGTGTTTCCTAATCTTCTTCCTAAAATTCACCCCCTACCAGCCTGAGATTATTTCCTCTGGTGGTTGAACTGTTCCTTATTTTGAGTAGCTTAATGTAATCCACCCTATTGTACCCCCAAATGTGTTTGTATTAGGGATGGGTGGGTCGGCTGCGACCTGGTTCTGATTTTGAAACTGATTTATTTCCAAAAGGTTCTGATTTACTCTGATGAATTGTGGACCTATTTTTAGTCTATTTGAGTATGAGGCATACATCAATATTATTTTTTTAGATCCCTCTGGTAAAAACATGTAACTTAGAAAAAAAAATTGTCACTGTATTTTTGTGTCGTTTCAATGTAGGAAACAGTGGGCTGGATTCACTAAACTCTTAAAAATACCACAGCTGTGGGAAAAACTTTGGCCAAGTGGATTGCCACTTGCTGAACTGCAGTTTCTCCTGCAGCTCAGTATTCTCAAAAGTGGAGTAGGTTTATGATTGGCTCCTCTATTTATGGTAACTTGCAGGTGGTGTTCCTGTGGAAATCCCAACAGCCGCAGAAAAATGTTATAGCTGGTGGGATCAACCATAACATCTTCTGCAGCTGCTGTGGTTGTGAATAGCCATCTATGCAGCTGCAGAGATTTTGGTCCACAACTGGAGTTGCCATGTGGGACTGAGTCCCAAAAATGTTTGTGAATCCAGCACAGTGTATGCAACTCATTTGGGGCTTTGCAGTGAAAGGAGGCAGTGTGTCAAATGTTAGTCGGAAAGAAGGAGAGAGAGCAAGAGAGAGAGAGAGAGAGAGAGAGAGAGAGAGACCAAGAAATTCAACAGCAGTAAGACAACAGCAGAGTGCAGACCTTCACTAAGTCTGGCATGCTTTTTGGTGGGAGACAGGCATTGAAACATAGAAACATAGAATCTGATGGCAGATAAGGACTGCTTGGCCCACCCAGTTTGCCTATTTCCCTACCTAATGGATAAGCTACAGATCCTGGTTAACCAGCAGCCTACTTCTTTCTACCCCCACCCCCTAGAATTGCCTTATGACTGTCCCATTGTAGTGTTGTGTAAAAATTACAGTTAGTAAATTATCAATTACAGATACTTAGAAAGGAGACGAACGGAGATGAGACTGATGGCGGAAGAATTTAATGATTATAACAATAATCACAGAGAGAGATTACAAGTGGTACATTCTTCAAAATAACAGTGTGTGCTGGCTTGCTTATATAGTGGAAGACAGCATCATCATCTCCTATGGTTTTCTATGATTGGTTTAAAACAAGCACAAACATCAACTTATAAGGTAATACTTTTTCTTTGGTATATGTATGAGCTCATCCTTGGTCAGCACAAGTATAGATAGTGTACATTCTATTATCATATATGGCTAGCAACAGCTGTCACTACCAGTTACCAAAGTCCAGGAGGAAGAAATAGGTTTGGACTTAGGAATGTGCATACAAGCATTTTGGCCTGTCCTGATAAGGACAAACACGAGAGATAGTCAAAAATGTAATTTGGACACTATCCTGTGTTCCTGCTTGCAGTCATATAGGCCAAATGTTTGCTATTACTTACATGGTCAGCACAAATGTCAAAAGGGCACTGTAATATTGCAACTGTGGCTTAGTTTATCTTGTGGCTTCACAAGCTTTATATGATCCAATTATATAGGCCAACATTTGTTACACAGACACATGATATTTCAGACCAAAATGAGGTTAGGCTGCAATATGGGGACAAACTTCTTTATCCCTTGTTACAAGCCCCCCTTGGCCCTATATTGTCTAATTATTATTTGTGCAACAATGCAGCTCCTCAGAGCATGTACATCTCACTACGTACTTTACGAATAGTAAGTCTTAAGCGACACAGGCCTATAATTACCAAGAACACTAAGACCACTTGCAACACAAGCAATGCTTTAAAAGACAGGACTCCTAAGGGCCCCCCTGCATAGCTGTAAATCAAGTGCTCATTATCACTCTCACTGAGCAATTCATTTACAACTGCATGTGCCTTACGGGCAGTATTTTGGATTTGTATCAAATGAGTATCTTTTCGATTTAAAAGTGACTGCACGTTAAGAGACAGAGGAGTTATCACAGCTCCAAATGATGGCGCATACTTGTTAATATCATATGCCTGGTGTGGGGTATCAAATGTCACATTATAACTCTTATCCTCCAGGTTGGTAATAGGGTGCAACACCTTGTCACCAATATGTACATTATGTTTGGGAATAATACAAAAGTTTGGGTTGTGAATGGTACACATTTGTCCTTCATAAAATAAGATGGGTGTCTTTGTAACAGCACAGTATTGTTAGTACAATTATATGTTACAACTACTTGTGGAGTGTACCACTGTCTTAACTGGACGGGACACCAGGCAGTATTATTTTCAGCTTGGCCTATGGGGATTTCCCCACAGATTGGTTGTGTTTGTGACATGACGTCACACTGGCATATCCATTGATTATTTATTTCCTCACAGCAATGTAAGTTTGGCGCTACCCAGGACCCATCATTGCTACGTACCAGGATCTCTGGGGGGCGAGACTCGATATGCATAATACTGGCTTTGTAAATACCCTACGGAGTGTACTTTTACTATTTGGGAGTACACCTCCTTGTTATACTCAACTTGAGGTAGTCTTACCACGAGGGACACCCTCATGGTGCAACTAAGTGTACTGTTGGGTCTAACCACTTGTGGTTTAACACATACTTTGGTTACCCTGTGAATCCACCACATGGGTGGGGCTCGAGCTTTAATACAAAAAGTTATACACTTACTATCATTAACATTAAGGCAATCTGGACAATACCACCATTTTAACTGTGCATCAGAAATTTGATTAGGTAATTGATTATTAGTAATCTCCTGTAACAGTTGACTAACTTGGGTTAAAACATAAGATCCGTAAGCACTACACACTATAGCTTTATTTATGGTGTTATTAAAAACCTCTTCATTATGTTCAACCACTTCATTAATCTTGTGCTCTACCTCTTTAAACAGTTGGCCCACTTCTTGTATATTATACACAGATAAACGCTCTTCCATTGCCAAACCTTGCTGGCCTAATGTAAATGGTAGCAAGACTCTCTCCCCTGTATTAGTATTAAACTGGTCTTGGTACCCCTTAATGGCCTCAAGGTCTGCCCTATTCCATATGCTCATTCCTGATCCAAAAAGTCCAGCCAGGTCTCCCCACAAATCTCATTTCTTTCTAGTATTACTAACCCTTTCTTTACTAATAAGAGGGGCCATCATACTCCCTGTTTTAGCATGGAAGGCACTTAACATGTCAATTAACATGGTGGCATAAAACTTTGACACACTAGTGTCAGCACAGCTACTGTTAACATTTATATTCCAGCCAGAGAAATCTAGATTTATATGCACTGTACTGTACTTTACATTATTTACAAGCATTGGATCAATAGGTGTTGATGTAAGTCCACTCTCTGGCCCTGTTGTCACATTTGGGCATTCGGTTGGTGTTACAGTTAGGTATATGGCATCTGAGACTGCAAAACGTAATGAGTTGTTTACACTAGCATAGTTACAAACACTATTATTACCCCAAAGACAGTAGGACAGAGTTAACATATAAACACCATTGTCCTTTGGTGTGGCCCTGTCTATTACAAGAGACCCATTTTTCTGTTTCCAGTCCATGTAACTTTGCTGTGTTCCAGTCTTGAGCTCTGAGGCACAGCTGGACCAGCTGTTAAGTATGTCCACACACCAATTGTAGATATGAAAGTACGGTTGTTTTTAGTCCAGGTGGCTTTCCATGCTCGTGTCGTGTAGGCGTTTGTATCAACACGGTCCCAGTTCCAACTGACTAACAAAGTAATGGACTGTTCATACTCACACTTGACATTAGTCTGTTCCACATTAATGTGCAGAAAGTCTTATGGCTGCCACCAAGCCGGTGATAATGATGTCTTGGGTCTTCATGGCTATAAACATCAAGTGTAGTATTTAATTTTTAACCAGCTTTGTTTGACACTTTTTTACACTAATCAACATGTACCCAGAATTCTTGTTTCCTATACCTCTCAGCTTCTTCCGTATGCCCAGTTTTTTCTGCATATTCCCTTTTTAATCTATGTTTTAGCCATTTGGAATCTAACATTAGTAGATACTGCTCTTGTTGATGTCGGGTTGCTGCTGACATAGCCCCCCCAGCTGCTTTCATTCCCTGTGTGCTTACAGGTGCCATTTGAATGGTTACTGTCCCACCCCTTTTTCTAGTAAGGAGCTCATCTAACTCATCTTGTTTTTCCTGTAACTCCTGGATCTTGCCTGCAGCATTCTGGAGCTCAGTGTACAGGCGCCTAGTCTCACTAGCATGCTTTTGTGACTGTTGTTCTAACTTAACTTGTAAGAGGGCATTATTTCTTTCTAACAGACACAAATCCCCCTGTTCTTTTATTAACTGCATTTTAAGGTTAACACACTGTTGTTCTAATTCTTGATGTTGACCTATTGGAACGCTATCTTAATCTACTTCTTTATTTCGGTGACACACAATAGTCTGATTATACTGCCACAGCCCTTGCAATGCATTTGCAAAGATTTCATTTTCATTTTTTACTCCCTCATTACGGAAGGACACTTGCTGAGTAAAATACAATTGTGCCTGTTGATCATCAGGCACTGGTTCGTATGCTCCCGCCTTTAGGTGTTTTCCTAGAAAACGGCCTATTATTGTTTCCATACTCATTTTTTTATCTTCTTGCCTTCTTAGCCTCCACAGCCGGGCTCACCCGTGCACTGGTGCCCCGGTCTGTTTGGCTACGTCTTATGGCTCCCTTGTGAGGTCCGGCTTGCAAGTCCCAGTACCTTCACTTACCTACTCTGCCCCATGAGTTCCTACAGAGTTAAGCATTGCTTTTTATTTAAAGCAATTTGAGAAGCATACAAAGCATACATCACCTGATTGTCAAGTGGCTGTGACCGTCTGTGTGTACCTTCTTCTCTCGCTTTGAGCCAGCAGCACCATGTCTCCGAGCATCGTCACCCTGCTATGGGGCTTGCAAGCTAACCGACCAGCAGTTAGGCGGCCTCCTCACATGCAGCACCAGTGATCCGAGTCTTAAGGCACCATTTGTAGCATTGTGTAACAATTACAGTTAGTAAATTATCAATTACAGATACTTAGAAAGGAGGTGAACGGAGACGAGACTGATGGCGGAAGAATTTAATGATTATAACAATAATCACAGAGATAGATTACAAGTGGTACATTCTTCAAAATAACAGTGTGTGCTGGCTTGCTTATATAGTGGAAGACAGCATCATCATTTCCTATGGTTTTCTATGATTGGTTTAAAACAAGCACAAACATCAACTTATAAGGTAATACTTTTTCTTTGGTATATGTATGAGCTCATCCTTGGTCAGCACAAGTATAGATAGTGTACATTCTATTATCATATATGGCTAGCAACAGCTGTCACTACCAGTTACCAAAGTCCAGGAGGAAGAAATAGGTTTGGACTTAGGAATGTGCATACAAGCATTTTGGCCTGTCCTGATAAGGACAAACACTAGAGATAGTCAAAAGGGTAATTTGGACACTATCCTGTGTTCCTGCTTGCAGTCACATAGGCCAAATGTTTGCTATTACTTACATGGTCAGCACAAATGTCAAAAGGCACTGTAATATTGCAACTGTGGCTTAGTTTATCTTGTGGCTTCACAAGCTTTATATGATCCAATTGTATAGGCCAACATTTGTTACACAGACACATGATATTTCAGACCAAAATGAGGTTAGGCTGCAATATGGGGACAAACTTCTTTATCCCTTGTTACACCCATGCATGCTTGAATTCAACCACTGTTTTTGACTCCACAACCTCCTCTGGAAGGCCATTTCATGCATCCACAACCCTCTCTGTGAAAAAATACTTCTTTACATTACCTCTGAGCTACCCCCCTCTATCTTCAAATTGTGCCCCCTTGTTCTTGCACACCTTTTTTTTGAAAGATGCTACCCTCTTGGACTTTGTTGATTCCCTTGAAGTACTTGAAAGTTTCTATCATGTCCCCCCTCTCTCTCCTTTCCTCGAGGCTATACATATTAAGCTTCTTAAGTCTCTCTTCACATGTCTTCTGTTGCAGACCCTGTATCATTTTAGTTGCCCTCCTCTGGACAGCTTCCATCCTGTCTATGTCCTTGCGGAGATTGGGTCTCCAGAACTGCACACAGTATTCCAGATGGGGTCTCACCAGCTATCTGTAAGGATGGATAACAACTTCCTGTTTTCTACTGGTGATGCCTCTCCCTATGCATCCCAGTATCCCCCCAGCCCTCCTTACTGCCCTCTCACATTGCTTAACCACCTTTAAGTCATCTGATATGACTACCCCCAGGTCCCTTTCCATTTTTATTGTTGTTAGTATCTCACCCCCCCCATTGTGTACTCTTCCCCTGGGTTTTTGTTTCCCAGGTGCATTACCTTGCACCTTGCACTTCTTAGCATTGAATCTAAGCTGCCATATATTTGACCATTCATCTAACCTTGCCAAGTCCCTTCTCATTCTTTCCACCCCACCTTGTGCATCAACTCTGTTGCAGATCTTTGTGTCATCTGCAAAGAGACATACTTTTCCTTCCAGTCCCTCTGCAATGTCGCTTATAAAGACATTGAAGAGGACCGGTCCTAATACTGAACCCTGCGGTACCCCACTAGTAACCCCCCTTTCTTCAGAGTGGACTCCATTTACTATTACCCTCTGTGTCCTATTCTCCAGCCAATTCTTTACCCAGGCTATCATCTTGGGACCCACTCCCAGGCTGGCTAACTTGTATATTAATCTTTTGTGTGGGGCTGTGCCAAATGCCTTGCTAAAGTCTAGGTAGGCCATGTCCACAGCCCCTCCCTGATCTACTACTTTGGTCACCCAGTCAGAGAAACCTATTAGATTTGTCTGGCATGACCTTCCCACTGTGAATTCATGCTGCCTTGGGTCCTGTGTCCCTCTGGCCGCTAGGTAGTTGACAATTCTTTCCTTCAGAAGTGATTCCATCATTTTCCCTATCACTGAGGTTAAACTAGCAGGTCTGTAGTTTTCTGCTTCTGCCCTACTCCCACTTTTGCGAAGGGGAATCACATCTGCCCTCCTCCAGTCCTCAGGTACCACCCCATCCTCCCATGATTTGTTAAAGAGGGTAGTCAGTGGTGACACTAGTTCTACCCTTAGTTCTTTTAGAATTCTGGGATGAATCCCATCAGGCCCCATTGCTTTGTCCACCTTCAGTTTTAAGAGTTCTTTCAGAACCCTTTCTTCTGTAAATGGGCTGGTATCAACTTCTGTATCCAGAGTGTTTCTATTGTTTGTTTTAGGTACCTCCCCCTCTTCATTTGTAAATACTGAGCAAAATATTTGTTTAGTATCTTTGCCTTTTCACCATCACCCTCTGCCCACCTCCCAAATACAGTATTCTTTTGCATTGGCCGGGAATCAAATCTGGGCCTCTCACATGGCAGGTGAGAATTCTACCACTGAGCCACCAATGCACTACATGAGGCAGCATGAGCAGGATATGTGATGGGGCCCCAGCCATCCTATCTGCCCTTTTGGCTTGCGATGCTATTTTTTTATTTGCAATTATTTTGCTTGGTGTTATAGCAAGTATCATGGGCCCCAAACCATTCCACACACTCCTGCCTGAAATGCCAAGCATTTTTTATCACTTGTGTTTTGTAGCTTACTTTTTATCTGGTTGATGTTGATCCCCCAACCTGGCATTGCAGTTTTTGGATATATCCTACAAGCTTTCACAACTAATAGCTGCAGTGAATTATGGTATACAGTCGTGGCCAAAAATATTGGTGCCCTTGCACTTTTTTCAAATAACTCGCAATTTCCTCTAAATGTAAGTTGAAATTAACAACAGTATTTGGTCTCCACAATTCTTTATTTCTCTATTAATATTACAGAACATTTGTTTTTGATTCAGAATTTAATATATTCTTTTAAATCAGAAAATGAAAAGAAATGGCATTGACAAAATTATTGACACCCTAGACTTAATATTTGGTAGCACAGCCTTTGGTCAAAATAACTGCAGTCAACTGCTTCCTATAGCCATGGATGAGCTTCCTGCACCTCTCTACTGACAGTTTGGCCCACTTTTCTTGTGCAAACAGTGTCAGTGGCTCAGTAGGTAGCACACTCACCTCTGAGGCCGGGAGATCAGAGGGCTGTGGGTTCAGTTCCCACATCTGGCACTTGGGTTAATATCCCAGTACTGACACTGTAGTGCAGCATGAGAGGGGTGCTGCACTTCTGAGGTGCCGTCTTTCAGATGAGACGTTAAACCGAGGTCCCATCTGCCTGGATTGGTGGTAGTTCAGGTGGATGTTAAAGATCCCATGGCACTTATCGAAAAGAGTAGGGGAAGTTTTATTAAAGAAAAACATAACATCACAGAAGGAAATTTACAAAGTTAAATAATTTCTCATATTGTAACTTCAAAAATTGAAAGAACAATCAACAAAAAAACAAAGGTATCTTAATACATTATAAAGTTATAAAGTTTTGCCAAAACAAATCAACTTTAGATTCAGGAAATTTATCCAAATCCCTGGTTTTAACAGAACGTAAACCATTTTCAATTTGAATAAACAGGGTATTGGTTAAAACATTTAATTGTTGAAAAATGAATTGACAACGAGCCTGCCAAAGATAATATTGTATAAATGCAAAGAAAACATTTAAAGTGCTTCTATGATAGTGACGCCAAATCCCGGTATAATTGCCCAAAACTATGGTCTGGTATGTAACATTGGTTAAAATAGGGAGGTTCCAATGTATAGCAGCGTCCTGCCAAAATTTTTGACTGAAAGGGCATGAAATAAAAAAATGAACCATAGTTTCTTCACAATTAATGCAGGTGGATCGTAAACAAAATCGTTCAGTCGTAGGTTTGTATTTTAGATTACCACGAACCCCCAACTTCCCTTGTATAGATAGCCATACAACATCCCAAATATATGGGGGAATCCTAAAATCAGTCAATTTTCTAAGAGAGAACATCATTTGGGTGGGTGCACATTCTGGAAATAGGGGACTACATTTTTGTACTTCAAACACAACAAATCTATAAAAGGTTTTCCTAGAAAGGGTGAGTAGATGTGGAAATGATATCTTCCATTGCTGTAATTTCTTAAATGTAGTAATACCATATGAAGGTAAGGAATCTTTTGATAATATTTTAGGGGGAAGAAGTGACCATTTTGTTAAATAAATGGACCACAAAAAATTGGACCATTTTTGCCAAGACATAATAGTATCAGACCAGAGATAAGAAAAAGAATCAAACAAAAAAACAGAGTGATAAAAAACAATAGGGTTAATCATACCCAAACCGCCCTTATTAATGGGAAGATAAGTGATATCTCTATGCACTGGGTTTAGTCTATTACCCCACAACATTTGGAAAAAAATACTTAACAGTCTAGTTTCTAACTGAAGGGGAGGTGGAAAAATATAACTCAAATATAAAAAAAGAGGTAACACAAATCTTTTTATAATAGCAATCCTTTTTTACTTTCCAAATTTCCAGCCTTTCCATCTATGAATTTTAAATTCTCCAATATAGAGTTGCTTTTCCCAGTTATATGTGGCTAAATCTCCAGCCCCAAACCAGATACCCAAGATCTTATGTGGAGAAGTTGCTACAGGAATACCTGCTATAACAGCGGGGTCTGTATATGTAGGTTGTAAAATAAAAATGAAACTTTTATGCATGTTAATTTGGGCTCCTGATAATGCCTCAAAATTAGAAAATATATGTAGTGTATTTTGTAACGAGGAGATATCGCTCAGGAATAAAGTAATGTCATCTGCATATGCAGTAAGTTTCTCCTTTGTAAATTAGGAGAAGGGACAGACCTATAATATTAGTATCCCAAATAATTTGTCTAACAACAGGATCCAGAAAAAAAGAATATAAAAGTGGGCTTAATGGGCAACCCTGCCGAACTCCAACTGATATAGGTACCTCTGTGCCAAAAAGACCATTGACCATGGGAATGCAAGTAGCATTTTTATATAAAGTTGAAATCCAACGAACAAAGGGTGAGGGAATACCGTATCGTAAAAGTACAGAAAATAAATAATCATGTTTAACGTGATCAAAGGCTTTAGCCTGATCCAGGGCCACAATATACCCTGAGATCTGTTTCTTATTACCAAGTTCAAATAACTCTCGTAAGAGATATAGATTATGTTGAATTCTTCTACAGGGTATGGCACATGTTTGAGCTGGATGAATAAGAGACTCAGCTACTAATAATAATCTGTTGTTAAGGATCTTAGTGAGTATTTTATAATCACTATTCAGCAGGCTTAAAGGTCTCCAGTTGGTTAATGAGGCCTTGTCTCCTGATTTATATAGAAAAAAGAGAAGTGAAGTGTTAAACCCAAAAAATTCACTCGAAAAAAATAATAAAAAATTAAACACTTTAGGTAAAAAATAAATCATGTGTGATAAAATAGCTTATAAAATTCGTTAGGAAGGCCATCCCACCCTGGTGAGGTATCTTTACTCAATTGTGTAATTGCTAATTCAACTTCCTGAGAAGAGATAGGTTGGATCAATGGGATAATTTGGGAGTTGGATAAATGAGGAATTGGGGCACTAAAATCAGAAAAATCAGAAAGAACGGAATTAGGGTATCCTTAAAGGAAGTTTCTACATGTTGCTGGACTATAGTTAATATGTCCATATCAGTAGTAGACATAATACCAGTAGGTGCACGAGTTGAGTCATAAGGGTAGTTTCTAACCTATGTTTACATGCCATAAAAGGGTCAGAGGCTGGTGTAGTTTTAGTGCCAAATTTAAACTCTAAATCCAGAGATTGTGCCCTGTCATATTGATAGGTTTTCATCTGTTCTTTCAAAATTTTAATTTGAGGGAGTAATTCTTGAAGATCTTTAACAGGGGATGACATTAATTTATACAATTGATTACGAGTAAACAGGTATTGTATATATTTAGAGTTAGCTCTAGTCTTTCCAAATGATAGAAACAGTTTTTCAGTTCTCGCTTTGTATCTAACCACTAAAGTAAGGAATTTGAGTATGCACAAAAACAGAGTCCCTGCAGGCAAACAGAAATTCAGTCTGAGACAAAAAGAAGAGCTATCAAAAGGAAATATTAAGCCTCCAGCGGTTGTATTTAGAAAAATGTTGGGAGGAATAGAATGTAAACTAAATGAACAAAGTAAAATATTATGATGGAAAATTCTGATAATTGAGATAGACAAGAAATAGGGTGTAGGTATTTGGAGGAAAAAAAACATATCAATTCTAGTAGCATAAATAAACCTATGATAGGTAGCTCCAGAATTTTTGGGATGTAATTTTGAAAAGCATCCTGCAGATTTGATACTGTGAGAATTTGTTTTAAAGCATTAGAATCACAGTACATTTTTTCTGGTGTCTTCAGACAAAGGTGTCTAACGTACAATTAAAATTCCTCCCAGATAACATGTAATTTAGTAAAAAGAAAGGGCTTAATGTCATTAAATAATTCAACCCTGGCAGATTTCATTTGTGGAGCATAAATATTAATAAGCCGGAAAGAAAAATCTCCTATAGAGCCATCCAAAATCAAGGTTCTGCCAGGAGAAACATCTATTAATCGAAAAATATGAATATCGGTGGTTTTGAAAAGAATACCAAGCCCGTCAGCAGAGTCTAAGCCAAAAGACCAAAAAGAGGGGCCCCAGTGCCACCGTTTTTTAAGTATTTCAATCTCATTGATTGAGGAAATACGACACTCCTGCAGGAAAATAATATCCACAGGGAGGGTTGCTAAATGGGACAGAATAGAAATCTGTTTCCTATATGTTTTTAAACTACAGACATTGAAGGATAAGAAACGTAATGCAGACATAAAATGTCAAAAGTTCAGCCAATTCCCCCTTTTGAATTAGCTTTCCTTTTTTTCCCTTTCTTTCCTCCTTTTTTTTCTGTAGTTGACTCTGTAGATTTTCTATCCTCATCTTCTGTAATTATCTCAGATCTATGAGATGTATTGGATTCCAAATCTGAGTCTCCCAGATCTTCTTGTAAAGGTAAAAAGATATTGGAAGTCGGAAGAGGGTCAGAAATGGGTGTTTTTAGAGATGATCTGGTAATTCTACGCCCTGTTGCAATCTCAAATTTTTTTGAGGGGGGGGGCATGTTGGGCCTACCTGGTTTAACCCCTATATCAGGGATCTGAGATAAATCAGAAAGAAGGTCAGTTGTCGGTGTTGGTGATATAGTTATTGGTGCAACAGATACAGAAGGACCAGGCACATGTAACCTATCCTGTGCTTGGAGTACCAGATCATCATGATCCCATCCCTCTGTTCTGTTACGCTTTGGCCCAGGGCATTGATGGAAAGCATGCCCTTTTCGTCACATAAGTTGCACTGAAAATATTTTGACATAGATCCATAGAGTGACCAAACCCCACAAAGTGAACATTTCATCATGTCACAGGAACTACTAATGTGGGCGTGAACCACATTTATAACAGGCCCGAGGTTGACCGTTATAAAACACACACCCCTATCTTTTCCAAGAAAAAGCTATTAGGGAGATGTATTATCTCAGAGTTTACCTGAATAATTTAACTTTAAACTTCCAGCTCCCGTCCAAATACCTTCTAGGTCTAATATGGCTTCAGGAGGGCCTAAAATATCACACCTTTCTGCATCCAGTGATAAATATCACTCACATTCACCCTTCATTTCTAAACATAACAGTAACGTATCTAATTTGTGGTCTAGTAAGAGGGATAGCTAAAAAGAAGCCATAAAGGGTATTTTAAGATTAGAATATTTCTCCCAAAATTTCTCTAGACTATTATTTAGTTTGAAACTTATGTCAAAAGAATCTTCCCCTGAAACATGAATAAGTGCAAAAAGGTCGGATGGAGAAAAAGCCATAGAGTTTCTAAGCAGGGTGTTAACAAGATAATACCTATCAGGGTGAGAGACTAAACCTCCTCTGTACCTTAATCTAACAGCATTTCTCCTGGGAGCCTGTTCAAATTTGTTTTTAAATAAGTCTGCCATAGAAACTTGAGGAGGCAGATTGCTAGATTCTATGTCTGGTTTTGAAGCGTTATTTGTTACAATAGGTACATTAAGCTTTCCCCCCATTACAGGTACAGTGGGGCTATCAATAGCCTTCTTGTCCTGTGATATTTGGTGCGCACCATTAGTTGCAACAGAAGGTTGAAAAATGTCACTACCTGAGCTCAGGGCGTTGGCATGCTGAGGAGAAGTGTAGGCGACCGGTTTCCACATAGGATCAGGTACCCAAGTCCCTTTGTCATCCTGAGTCCAACCAGCGTTTAGAAGGGAATCCTCCTCCGACCAATCCTTCAAAAATAAATCTTGGGATTGTAACTTGAATTGTTTTTTTAAAGTTTGTGAGGTCGTCAGCATGTGGACTGAAGTCGCAGGATGTGTTTGTAACTGCGGTCCGTCTACGGGTGCACCCGAAGTGTTACCATTAATAGAGAGTCCGTGTGGGAAACAGACTGTCTGAATCCAACATTCCAGTGCTCAAAACCATCTCTGTGGAAGCCAAAGTAATTTCAGTGTCCGTTTCAGAACCTCCAGGTACGGATTAAAATTTCTTTTTTGTCTCCGTTGGCATGCTCAGTAGCATGTTTCTCTGCACTGAAACAATTTCAGGTTCAGTAACAGGCCTCGCCTGTATTGCTACCTCCTGTAGCTCCATCGGCAGAGCTTCCCGTCTGCACGTCTTCCTCCATGGCTGTCCTCTCACAAACTGAGAGTAGGGGAAATTTCCCCGGTGTCCTGGCCAAATTTCCTTCATTCACTAAAAAAATACCACCAACAGCTTAATCTGGTTCAAGGTCAGTTGGCATTCATCTGTATCCCCCTCCCCCGGGTCGTGCCTGAAAATAGGCAGGATTTGTCTAGTGCACTTACCCGGTCAACAAAAGCTAAATAAATAATAAATAAATAAACTGCTCCAGTTCTCCCAGATTTGAAGGATGCCTTCTCCCAACTGCCGTTTTCAGATCTCTCCACAGGTTTTCAATGGGATTTAGATCTGGACTCATTGCTGGCCACTTCAGAACAATCCAGCGTCTTGTCTTGAACCATTCCTGGGTGCTTTTTGAAGTATGTTTGGGGTCATTGTCCTGCTGGAAGACCCATGACCTTCGACGGAGACCTAGCTTTCTGACACTGGGTTCAACATTGCGCTCCAAAATGGCCTGGTAATCTCCAGATTTCATGATGCCATGCACACGTTCAAGGCACCCAGTGCCAGAGGCAGCACAGCAACCTCAAAACATCACTGAACCTCCTCCATGTTTGACTGTAGGGAAGGTGTTCTTTTCTTTGAAGGCTTCATTTTGTTTTCTGTAAACATAGAGATGATGTGCTTTACCAAAAAGCTCTAATTTGGTCTTATCTGTCCACAGAACATTCTCCCAGAAGGATTTTTGGCTTGTTCAGGTGTGGTTTGGCAAACTCCAGTCGGGCTTTCTTATCTCTCTCTCTCTCTCTTTCAGCAGTGGGATCCTCCTGGGCCTCCTACCATATAACCCCCCTTTCACTGAGTTGGCGATGGATGGTGCGAGTTGAAACTGTCGTACCTTGTGTCTGAAGGTCAGCTTGAATCTGTTTGGCAGTTGATCGAGGTGCTTTCTCCACCATTTGAACAATCCTGCGCTGAAATCTTTGATCAAGTTTTCTCTTGTGGCCACATCCAGAGAGGTTGGCTACAGTGCCATGGGCCTTAAACTTCCTGATTACATTACGTACGGTGAAAACAGGAACATCAAGGTCTCTGGAGATTGATTTGTAGCCTTGAGATTGTCCATGCTTGGCTACAATCTTCTGTCTGACCTCCTCAGACAATTCTCTGGCTTTCTTTCTTTTCTCCATGCTCATTGCAATACACACAGTGACACAAAACAGGAGAGTGAGTCCTTTTCTCTATTCAAACTGGTTGAATGAGTGATTTTTATATTGCAGGCACTGCAACTCACCACAGGTGAGTTCAATTCCAAAGTGAAGGAGAATCACCTGCTTGAAATCTAATTATTTCTAACTACTTCTAAAAGGTGCCAATAATTTTGTCCGGGCCATTTAAGGATTTCTGTGTGGAATAAGCTAAGACTTAGTAAAATTTTCTGCTTTTTGTGTTTTATTCCACTGCAAACCAAAGAAATACATATGTGGATACCAAAATATTTTTTTTATTTCAACAGTTTTCTGGAAGGAATGGTACATTATTAGAAAAAAGTGCAATGGCACCAATATTTTTGCCATGACTGTATGTATGTATAAATATGTGTGTGTGTGTGTGTGTATATATATATACTGTGTATATATATATATATATATATATATATATATATATTAATTACAAAAACTCTGTTAGTGCATCAGTTAGGGTTCCTAGTACAGTGACAAAAGTATGGAAATTCGGTGTTAGGGTTCCCAACCCTACCTCCCCACCCCACCACCTTCCACATAACAACAGGCATCAGGGTGTGCATTGGGGTCATTGGCCCTAACTATCATCCCATTCCATATGTAAGTATGCTGAGATGGTACAGTATAGGAGAATGGGGTGAGAGTTAGGTCAGATGATCCCAAGGTACACCCCCTTGCCTGTTGGTATATGGAATTTCCATACTTTTGCCACTGTAATAAGGAACCCTAACTGATGCATTAATGGAGTTTTTTGCAATGAATTTCCTTACTTTTTTAGATAGTATAATAGTATCCTTATTTTACTGTGGGAGCGCAGGGTCCTTCAGATCGCAATCCCTCTGTAGATGCGCATATGTATGTAGGTGTGGAAGCACAGGGCTCTCTGGGCCTTGAGCTTCCATGTGTCAAACAACAATGACCCAATTGTCAGCATAGCCATCTTATTACCCCACCTCACGTACCCCGGTACAGAGAAATTGTGAAATGCAAGGCAATATGTAATTATGAGCAACTGCAACGCCATTCAGTGCCACAGGTGCAAAAACACATTTCCGGTAGGATGTGAAAAATTACAGCTGTTCTGTTTATAAGGTGCTGTGAAAAATGGCAATGTTGAAAATTTGGCAGCAAAATATTGAAAACTACCAAAGTTGTGCAAGTATGAAGAAAAAATTTATCGGACACACATAACTCTGGCATTTTTAGGAATTTTTTCACCAGATTTTCAACATGGCCTTTTTGGAACCCCACCTCATGAATGCTGGCACTGTCATTGTGTTTATCAGTCCCAAAAGGTGATTTCACACAGCAACTGGGCCATTCTGCACCACAGGTGTGAAAACATGTTTCAGGCAGGATGAGAAAAGTGACAGCTCTATTGTTCATGAGGTGGTGTTAAAAAATGGCAATGCTGGAAATTTGGAATGAAAATATTAAGAACTGCCAAAGTTATGAGCGTGCAGAGTAAAATTTCAACCACTGCGCATAACTTGAGCATTTTTTTTGTATTTTGACACCACTTTTTCAGCATGGGCTTTTTGGGACCCCACATCATGAACACTAACACTGTCATTTTTTTACTCAGTCCTGAAAGGTGATTTCACACAGCAATCTAAAAATCACCTTATGGGTCCAATTAATGAAATGACAGTAGTAGTAGTGTTCATGCATTAGGGTCCCAAGAAGCCCATATTGAAAATTTGGTGAAAAAAAATTAAAAAATGGCCAAGATAGCAATATAAGTTTAAAACACCATTGACAGTCATTATACAGCACTTACCTTGATTCTTCAGTCTGCAGTTCAGCTTTGAAGAGTGCAGACGTGTCCCGGTCCACAGAAGACAATCCCTGGTGGTAAGTATAGGGCAAGGGGGGAGTGTGGGGTGGTGGGTTGCTCCGTGGGAGGGTTGGGATGGGGAAGAGGGACAGGGGAGATGGCAAGGGAATGTTTTCTTTTTTACAGGATTTGAAAAACAAGACATTGGGGTACAGTTTTGATTTTTTCAACAAGATAAAAAATTATTTTGGGACACTTGGTGTGGGCTCACCAGTGTCCCACAGTGCAAGGAGGGAGGAGGACTTTAGAATGCTGGCACATTTTAAAATATATACTGTATATATTGATATTTGGGGACACTGGAGGTGGGCTCCCTATGGTGGGTGTATGCGCCTAATGCTCACATGGGGATTTGGCACCACAATGTTGGGAAAAGCATTTTACATTTAAAAAAAATAGAAACATAATAATATTTCTGGACACTGGGGGTTGGCTCCACAGTGTCCCACAGTATGGGGGGATGAGGACATAACTGGGGACACTGGGAGTGGCTACTTACTGTCCCACACTACGGGGGATCCTGTACCACTGACACAAGAATTTGGCCCCCAATGTCAGCAGAAACTGTTTTTTCATTAAAATGTGCCTCAGCCCCTTTGCAAGCAATTTAAGGATACAATATCCTTTTAGGTTAGGCCTGATGACCCCGAGGAACACTCCGATGGCTGTTGGTGTGTGGAGGGTGAGGGGTGGGGTGGTAGGGTTGGGAACTCTAATGCTGAATTTCCATACTTTTGTCACTATAATAGGAACCCTAACTGATGCATTAACAGAGTTTTTGCAATGAATTTCCCTTCTTTTTGAAATAGTATAACAGTATCCGTATTTTACTGTGGGAGCGCAGGGTCCTTTAGACCTTGTTCTCCAATCCTTCTGTAGATGCACATATGTATGTAGGTGTGAGGGCCTCACACTTCCATGTGTCAAACAAAAGTGACCAAACTGTCAGCTTAGCCATTGTATTACCCCATCTCATGTAACCCAGTACAGAGAAATTGTGAAATGCAAGGCAAAATGTAATTATGCACAACTGCAATGCCATTCTGCATCAGAGGCGCAAAACTGCATTTTGGGCAGGATGTGAAAAATGACAGCTGTACTGTTCATGAGGTGGTGTGAAAAACTGGCTATGTTGAAAATTTGGCATCAAAAGATTGAAAAGTAGCAATGTTATGCGTGTGCGTGCAATAAATTATTTTTTTTTAAACTTGTTTATTGAATTTTCTCAGACATATCACAGATATAACATACAGAGACTTACACACATACATACCAGTGAATTCCCCCAGTCCCTCAGCCCAAAACTGGCTGTGGATACTATGTGCATCTAAAACTATGTTCATACACAGCTACATTAAAAATTTGTATACCTCTAATAGGTTACCTGACCAGTATCTAACCTTGGGGATAGGATAGGCCTTAATTTAGCTCGGATATAGAAAGCCTAATACAGTAGATGATTGCCCAACACCAAATATATTTAGGTTATCTTAACAACTCCTGCTAAGGTCAGATAAACAAATGCAGCTGTGTCCCTAGAAAAGAGAGAGTCCCCCCACCCCTTCCTAATACGCAGATCTTTATGTTCCTATCCTATGTATAGCCAAAGGTACAGTTCAAATTATTTGCACATTTCTCAGAAAAAGAACATGGCAACTAAGCCAGCCTTCAGACCATTATTCATCTGCTAATCTCACCCCGACAGACAGACCCACGCTCCGGGCGCTTACTAGTTGTATGGAATAAACAGCTTCCAAAGCCAGCCACCTTTTCTTATATAATCCAATCTTGCCCTCGCCCAACTTCTGCCTTCGTATCATTCCCAGGGTTCTCATAAGATCCCTCACCCATTAGTCATAAGTATAGGTGAGGCTGTCCTTCCAGTGCTTTAAAACAAAGGATTTGACGAGGGCCGTGAGTAAGGAAAGGTGATATTTGGCTATAACCCCTGAAACCTGAGACAGGTCCCCAAGCACACAAATTGCAGGTAGTATAAACTCTGAATAAGCTAGTATGGGGTCCATATTCTGCTTAATTTTAAACCAAAGGGGCCGAAGTTTAGAGCAATCCCACATCACATGCAATATATCCCCTTGCTTCTCACTGCACCTGAAGCATAGGTCTGTCTGTCCGAGGTTTCTCGCACATAGCTTTGCCAGAGTATAGTACATATTAGAAGCAATAAACAGTTGCATATTCTTAAGCTTAGGTATAGTTATATATTTACAGCTTTTCCATACGATCTTCCAGTTAGGCCTTAAGGGAGACATAATCTTGTCCCAATATGGGATTTGAGTTGGGAAGCTTGAGCCCACAAAATTCAAGAGCACCCTGTAAATTTGGGAAATGGGCTTATTTGCAAGATCCACCCCATTTAGTTTTTCCCAAGTAAACCCGTTCTCCTGAGGATCCACTATCCCTTTTTTCACCCTACTCAACAGATTAATAAGCTGCATCTTCTTGAAGAAACGTAATCCCCTCACATTGAGGTGGAAGAACAACACTATCCTCATGTATACAATCAGACAACTTAAGGTCCCATAACTGTCTGGCCCATTGCTTTATAATAATTTGACCACCTAGTCGAAAATTCGGTTTGCCTAATATGGTTGATTCCATGCTTTCTCTTGCACCCTCCTCTGTGCTGGCATTAAAAAGGACCACCATGCCTTAACCATTTTTCCTGTTGGAGTCAACTTCCCTTTTTTAGGGAGCTTTTCTGGGTGGGAGAAAAGCAGTGCTTCTGGGGAAACTCCCAATTCTTTTAAGATCTGTCTCTCTATGTGAAGCCAAGTTGGCACATATCCCCCCCCATCCATACCACCATCCTATTATTCCTAGCTGCCCTGCCACATAATATAATTGGAGATCCGGCATCTTAAAGCCCCCTGTATCCTGTCGAAGATGCAGGATGGTATGTTTTTTACTGGTTGCTTAGAATTCCATAAAAAGCCAGATAGCAACTTTCTGATTTTTATAAACCAGGACTGAGGGAAAAGATATGGTGCCAAATGAATCGGTTGCAATAGCCTAGGCAATAGATTCATTTTGACCATTCCTAACCTAGCTGTAAAGTTCAGTGGAAGTTTATTCCATCTGAGCATGTCACCCCTGATTGTAGTTAATAGTTTTTCCAAATCAATCTCCGCTCCCTCCTCTACATTAGGAGTAATCCATATAACCAAGTATTTGATTGCTTTAGGGACCCAGTGAATCTGGAGTGGCTCAAAATCTGCCCTGAAAGTGTGTGGTGTAAGGGGGAGAATTTGTGTTTTGTTTAAGTTCAGTTAATAATTCGAGACTGCTGAGTATCTTTGTATAATTTCCAATGCCTGTCTAAAGCCCTTGGTCGGGTCCTGTAAATGTAAAAGTATGTCGTCCGCGAACACAGACAATTTAAGTTCTTCCCCCCAAATTTTAATTCCCTGGATCCTGGGATCTAGGTTAAGTGCCCTTAGCAAGGGTTCTAAATAAATGTTGAACAAAATAGGGGAAAGGGGGCATCCTTGCCTAGTCCCATTCTCTAATTTAATTTCCTGAGATATGTATCTATTGCATAACACCCTGGCAGTAAGGGCCACATATAAATTTTTAATTCCCCTAAGAAGGCCTTCTGGGAATCCCATCCTTTCCATGATGGCAAAAAGAAAGGAGTGAGAAACCCTATCAAAGGCCTTCTCAGTATCTAAAGAGAACAGGGCCATAGGTATCTAGGAGTCCAGGGCATAGTTTAGGATATGGTGAAGCTTCCTTAGTGCATCATGAGCCCCCCTGCCTGGCATAAACCCTACCTGTTCCTGACTAATTAAACTTGGAACAACTTTCAAGATTCTATTAGCCAGGATCCTTGTCAGGATCTTGAGATCTTGATTCATCAGTGCTATCGGTCTGTAGCTCTCCAGAAGCTCCTTTGGCTTATCCGGTTTTGGGATGAGAGTAATATATGCTTGGTAAAGTGGGGGATGAGATACCCCTGCTTGCATTATCCTAGTAAACATATCTTTTAGAAGAGGAAGTACTGTTGAAATATGTGTTTTATAAAACTTGGCTGTAAGGCCATCAGGCCCCGGAGTTTTACCATTCGGCAATCATTTAACAACCTCTAAGATTTCCCCCTCACTTATTGGAGCTGCTAGCCCTTGTACCTGTGCTGAATGTAGAACAGGGAGAGGTATGCTTTCAAGAAATGCTTGTATTTCTTCCCTATTGTCAGTCACTCCCCCTTGATAAATCCCTTTGTGGTAAGTTGCAAAGGCATCAGCCATTTTTTGGGGGTCAGTTATAGTTTCACCTTCCACTTTTATTAAGTTTACCATTCATGCTGCCTCCCATTCTCTCACTCTAGCCACTAGAAGGTGGCCAGGCACATCCCTCTGCATTAAATACTTAGCTTGAATTTTCTCCAACCAAAAATCCACTTTGGCATAGATCAGCTCTGCCATCTCATCCCTCAGGTCCTTAAGTTCAGCATCTAGTTCTGCAGATGACCCTTCTAAAGGTGCAAGAGAATCTATAGCCCCTAGGATAAACTCCTCTTGGGCTTGTCTGAGTTTGTTTCTTCTCGCTGCATATCTTTGAGCTACCCCTGAATAAATAGATTTACAAGCTGGCCAAGCTACTGTATTTGCTTATCCTGCAATGCTGGTAGTTGGACTTGAATGATCTCTCTAAGAGCATCCTCTAGCTCTCCCTGTATTTTAGTATCAGTCAGTAGAGATTCATCTAATCTCCATCTATATGGCTTGGGCAGAGAGGCTTTTAGCTCCTACGTCATCTGTATAGGGGAATGATCAGATAGGATTCTACTATAAGTAGCCATTTCTTTTATTCCCACCAAATCTTCCTTATTAACCAGGAACAAAATCAATCCTGGAGTGCTTTTTGTGGGCCCCAGAGAAAAAAGTCATGCTATTCGATCCCTTACCATGTATCCAAGCAGGGTCCACCAATGCCATAGCCTCTAAAAAGCAAGCAATAGCCTCCTGCGCTCTGGAAGGAGGTTTCTTAGAGGGTGGTTTCCTATCTTTCCAATTATTAAGGCACAGGTTCCAATCCCCTATTAAAATGATTGGGTGTGCTGGCAACCCCACTACATCTGCCTCTAATGAAGTGAAAAAGTCCAGGTTAGGGGGCGTTGGGCCATAAATGGAGGCGACTGACAAGTCTGAACCCAGGATAGAACCTGAAAGAAAAATTCCCCTGTAGTCCCCTCTTGTAACCACTTTCTTTACCACATATGGGCAAGTCTTCCCCACCAGAATATCAACTCCCCCGAAGCAGTTGTGTTTCCCACTCCAAATACCTGACCCACCCACAGTTTTTTCAACAGATTCAGTTCCTCTGATAAAAGATGAGACTCCTGTAAAGTCACAAGTTGGGCCCCCGTTTGTTGAATATGTCTCAGAATCGCCAGCCTTTTTCACCTATCCCTAAGGCCTTTAACATTCCAAGAGATAACTTTAATATTTAACATTTTATATATATACTCCCCTGATTATTACCTCACTAAGATCTGCCACTGTCTTGTTCCTAGCTAACGGACTCTCTCTCTTTCTCCCCCCCCCCACACATCCCCAATCCTATGATTGCCCTCCTAGAAAAATAGTGATCCATAAATAATCCAGTTCCCGAGTGTCCCCCTGGTCTCCCCTCAGAGCTCATATCAGAGATTAAAGATAATCCCATCCTTCCAGTGTCACTCTACACTGTCCCATAATTTAGCTTCTCCAGAGCACCCCATGTCCCCCTCACTCTCCTTCTCATAACCCCTTTATCCAAAATCCCTCCCCTGCTTTTATTTAAATAAAATGCTTCGAATGGCTCTTGCCTATCCAAATCCCCTTGTATAACACCAAAAGAAGAAAGAAAAAAACAACAGACTCAGGGATATTCCACCACATTCCATCCTTCTCCTCCATAGCAGTAGGAAAAAGGAAGGGAGTTAGATCACTAACTAAAAAAAGAAATTAATAGTAATAGATGTAAAAAGAATTGTTACTTTTTCCCCTCCCCCCCCTTTTTTAAGCAAAAGGAATGAGATGTGAAGGGAGATACATTCCTAGTGGTCTCTCAGATTATAGATATTTTCAGGCAATCCTGCCTGACTATGTTTCAATGCGCACAAATAGTTGATAGCGTTTTATTTTGACACACTATTATAGTGGGCTTCAAGTTCTTTACCCACTATTCCCCATGGGCCTTCATTGTTTCTTAAAATAACCACCTCCCCTATAATGCAGTTTTAATTTTCCCTGTGTTGTGAGGGAAGCCCAGCTCTAGCACTCCAATCCAATAATAAACCGAGAATCCTCTTCTCCACTCCCCCAAAAGACTGCCCACAGTATTAAGGCTGGCCTGGTGAAAGGAAGCAGTAACTTACCAGAGGAATAAATTTACAGAGAAAATAGCTACTGCTGCTCGCTATTCACTCCAGTTGTGTGAACGTGAACCCCTATCTCCTTTCCCCCAGGATCAGCCTTCCACATTCATTTCGGAGCTAACCAAATTTAAGAGCAGCGGGTTCTCAGTTATCCGGTACAGTGCCTAACCTGTTCTTTAAACAAACCTGGGCTTAATAAAGTCCTCTTTCTGCACCATTTGAAACAGGCCTTAGCCCCCACCACCATCGTAAAATCATTAAATTGCTTAACCTAAGGCACGTCTGCCCTCTAGTGACGTCACCCAGTAATCTCTTTGCTGCAACTCAAAATTGCACTGAAAAGGAAGGTCACCCATCCAAATTCGCAGCATCAACCCTACCCCAATACCTCCTTGCAGCTTTCCATATCTCTTTCTCTCACTCAATCCCTTGTGATGCCCCAAAACACAAATGTAGGCTACCTGCCTAATATAATCAACAGACTGTTTAGTTTTAATAAACCGTAAACCAGTTCAATTCACGAAGAGTATTTCAACCTTTCTTTAATCACATCCAGATCAGGTTAGAACTCCCCATTGCCACAACTAGGCCAGTCAGGTCAGAGGCTTGAATAATGAAGGGAGCTCAAACCTCAAGACCTCCAAAGCATCACGCGCTGTTAAATATTTTTTATCTCCAGCTTGGAGTTTAACTATTAGGGTCGCTGGATACTGCATCCGAAACTCAATCCCAGCTAGGTATAGTTTATTTTTAATGTCTGAGTACTCTTTCTGGTGATCTCAAACAGATGGGGTTTGATCCTAAAACAACCACAGTCACCCCGTTCCATTCTAGATTTTTTGATTGCTTAGCTTTACTGAGAACAAAGACTTTTTCTTTCTAGTTAAGAAATCTCAATATTAATACCCACGGGTGAGGTCCCGGGGGGGGTCTCTCTAAGTGTGCTTTTTCTAAATGATAAGCATCCCCGTATGGGGTCAGGCCTAGTAATTTCAGAAGCAGATCCTGCAGAATGGTTACACAGTCCGCCCCCTCCGTTCTTTCGGGAAGCCCGGACATAATTAAGTTATTTCTCCTACTACTTAATTCCTGATCTTCGATGTGGTCTTCCAGCTTTTTAACTTGTTTGCATAAAACAACAACTTCTTACTCTGTTGTTGTGGTTTTCTTTTCCTGCAATGAGACCCTAGATCTCCCATCCTCCTTGCTAGAGCATTTAAGGTCTGCTATATTGTTGAAAACTCAGCCACCAAACCCTGTAGCGTTTGTTTAATTTCCAGGATGTCATCCGCATTTGCTTTCTCTCCCCCTTCCACTCTTTCTCTTCATTATCTTGATCCTCAGGAACAGGCGAAAGGGGTTTATGGCACTTCACTGCTGGAACCCGAGCAGACAAAGGCTCTGGATTTCCGCACTCCATCTCGGCCATGCAAACAGGCCTTTATAGATCACCACCAAGACCAGGTAAAAGATTCAATCTGCACCTTTCAGTTCAATCAGAAGGCAGAGAGACTTAGTAAACTTTTCTTAACTATTAAATTACCCGGGAGCAACACTCAGGGTGTCCTCTCTCCTCTAGCTCATCAAGTGATCCCCGCATGCAATAAATTCAATGGACACCTGTAACTCAGGCATTTTCAGGAATATTTCACCAAACGTTCAACAAGTACTTTCAGGGACCCCACCTCATGAACAGTGGCACTGTCATTTCATTAATTCATCCCAAACTTAAACCAAGGGTCAAGAAGAGTCAAAAGAATATTTTTGCCTGTCATGATATTGTTAAGTCTTCTTCAATTTTGGAACTACTGTAGCAGTTGATCCATAAGAGTTACACCATATTGTCTCTTTTTTGTTCCAAACCTCTACACAGCCTCCTGAGTTCCTTTTTTCAATAAATTTATGATGGGAATAATCTGGCTTAGGGTAGCATTCTCTTTGCTGATCTGTCAAGCTGCTTCCTCAAAGGGAGTCAAAAGCAATGTAAGATGCTCCATGAAGCCCCAGTGGAATTAATTCAGCACAACACCATCTACTGCATTATGCGCCATGGTAAATTCATGGACTGCCTTCTTCTGTGTGAGAAGTCTCTCACACAGGTAAAATGTGAGTTCCATCTTGTTGTAACATCTTGTTTCAGTTGCTATATTGGCAAGCAGTTTTTTTTTCTGGTGGATATCCAAAATTCAACATGATTTTACAGAGCGACTAAAATGGCCACAGACTTTCTTTGCAGCTCCCACTAGTGTTACTATACTGTTGCCACTGGAAAGAAAAAGCTCATACTAACAGATTTAATGAGTGTGTAAAGTAAGGAATATGAGTAAAACCACCACGTTTCAATGCACTAACAATATTGGTGCCATTGTTTGAAATCACAAATTCAGTATTGAGTCCCAGGGGCTCTAATTTCACAGAAATTTTGTCACGCTACTCTTCCAAAATATTGTCAGCAGTGTTGCTTACCAAACATACTAACGCAAAGAGCTGCCATTCTTTGTCTTCCTTCCTGTGCACTGCTGCTCGTGGTGGTGTTTGAAGATGATTGTGACACCTAGGCCCAGATATTCAAACTGCGCCAGTCTGAGGTGCAAGCCCCTGCGCTGCTCAAAATAGTTGCGCAGGGGTGTGGCCGGGGTGATATTCAAAGGAGTTGTGCTGTTGAGCAACTCCTTTGAATATTTGAGCCACAGCATGCGCGTAGGCAGTGGAACTTGCGCTACCGCCAAGTTGCCAGAGTTGAGCATTCAACTTGGCGGTGGCGCAAGTACCATTGCGCCATGCGCAATTCCGATATTCAAAAGGTGACATGCAAATGGGGCCATAATTTATGCAAGACGGGGGGCCATTTGCATTCTTTAGCCCCATTTGCATGCCATTTGCATGTAGGTGCGCCGATCCCGAGGACTTGCTCCTGGCCACCCTGCCAGGCAGCAGCCGTCGGGGACGGCACACTACAACCGATCGCGGGCATCACAGTTACATGCCCCCACCTCCCACAGCCCGATCGCGGGCATCACAGTTCATGCCCCCCCACCTCCCACAGCCCGATCGCGGGCAGAACACATACATGTCACCCCCACACCTCCACAGCCCGATCGTGGGCAGAACCTATATAACCCCAGTGCCGGTTGATCGCGGGCAGAACCTGTATAAAACCCCCAGGGCCCGATCGCGGGCAGAATGTAACCCTCCCCAACCCGAATAACTCCCTGGTGGTCCAGTGGACCGTAAAGCCCGATCGCGGGCAGAATGTCACAACAGAACCCCCCAAACATCTCCCTGGTGTCTGTGTCCCCCACCCACCCACGAAGCCCCTCCACCCCGCTACCTGCCCGCGGCGGTGGCGACAGCATCCACCCACCTGCCGCCCGCCGCCCGCCCGACTGACTGTCCGGTAGGGCTGCACGCCCATTGGTGCAGAGCTACAGCCAATGGGCATGCAGCCCATACCGTACATGACAGTCCAGATTTGTATAACTGGAGACCGATTTGCATTTTAAATACTGACTTCAAGCCATTGACTAAAATTCAACTACTCAGTTATCGCAAATAGCAGAAATCGTAATCTCCCCAGAGCAATCTTGTTCCATACCACTTAAAAGGATTCAGGACCATTTAATCCTTCTAAGGGAAGTTATAACCAAGGGCTATGTAAATACATTGACAGGATATATAATTTCACTTGATCAATGGAAAGCCTTTGACTCTATTAGTCATGACTTTCTTTGGACTACCCTATACCACTATAAAGTCCCTGAAGGTATGGTAGCTTGGTTGAAAGCATTATATAGACATGCCACAGTTACTCCAGTAGTGAATGGATGGTGGCGTCCATTGATCCCTATCAAGTATGGCATGAGGCAGGGGTGCCCATTAAGTCCTCTGATCTATGTAATTTTTCAGATCCTTTACTTCATAAATTGAACGGTGCAGTAACATTAAAAATATGTCTAATCTAGAGACGCTGAAAGCTCTAAGGCCATGGCCTACTGCGGTTGATCTCACCTCATGTTGACTGACAAAGTTTCAGTACAGAACTCCCTTGCATCAATGTAAAGTATTTGGAACATGTTCAGGGCTGCACTGAACTTAAATAAATGTTTGGGTTTCTCACTAAGGACTATTCCTAATCCAGAAACTGAGATAGGCCCGATCCGATTAACAAGAGACCCTGTTTCTATTTTAGGGCTAAAGTTTGGACTGCAGGGTATGGAGAAACTGAGGAGAAGCTTGTTATAGGCAAGCAAAGAGTAGCTTGCTGGAACCAGAATACTATTGGAAAAAAGAAATGGATATTTTCAGCAAAAAATCTTTTAGTCCCAATCTTTTTATATTTGAACTATGTGTTTCTGGTCCCCAAACAGTTAGAAACTTCACTGTTTAGTATATTCTTCCAGGCTATATGGGGAGGTAAACAAACCCCATAAAGAGGAATATAACCTACCTACCAGTAAAAGAAGGTGGCCTGTCTATGATTAATCCTATAATATTTTTTCTAGTATTTATTTTATGTCAAATTTAAAACCCCTGTTAGGTAATGTACAGAAAGGGTGGGAACAATGGATGCATGGGAACTACAGAACCTGGTTTCAACAATGGGAGACAAACTCAAAGTTATCAGAGCTTCTGGGTCTACACCTATTTATCTTAAAGAAACATTTCAGAGGCTGAAGCAGTGGAAAGTTAGCCCACAACAAATTATTTCAGCCCCAACACATAAGGTACTATATAGAGATTTTCTTTCTGAGTTATGTGCAGTACTGGTGCCATTTTTCAGCTGTCCGATTGCATATCTACAATCTCTAAGAACATTGTATAGATCTTCCAGAATTCCTGTTCACATGTAGGATTTTCACTGGCTTTCCTGCCATGGAAAAATTAACATAAAAAGAAATCAGAAGCATAAACAGCTTCAAGAAAGGATATGTTGCCATCCTGGGTGCATTGCTATAGAAGAAACCATAGATCATTTATTTTTTAGCTGTTCCTTCATTATAGATTTCTGGAAATTTCTAGAAATCAATAGGAACCAATGTTTGCAAAAGTTACATACAAAAATGTAATGTGTGGACACTTTCACCCCCAATGGAGAAAATAGAGTATTGGGACTTGAAATGTATTATTTTCAATCATAAAATGGAATATTTGGATGGTGAGATGCCTATTTACTTTGCAACAGAAATAGTGCACTTATATAGAGCTAACTAAGAAGATTGAAAAAGATGTAAAAATGGTGTATAGTATAGAATGTATATATGCTATTAGAATTATGGAAAGGCATTCCCTGGGTAACAAACATGGATGCTGCAATTACATAAACAAGATTAAGTTCATTTTGGATAAGTATTATAAACTTCTAATGATTCATTTTCTCGTTTTCTTTATGATTTGCAAGAATGTATATTGCGAAATGTTTTGATTGTATTCAATTTCTTTCTGTTCAATAAAATTCCCCTACTCTTTCATAGGGGGCGTTGGTGAGTGATGGCTGACAGACTGGACCTCGCTCAGATGGCTGGAAGACTTGCAGAGCAACAGATCTCCCTCCCTGTGGGTCTGGCACAGGAGATCATTTTTGAAAATGTATCACCAGAGGCTGCTAGTGAACTGACAGATATTGCTGCATAATTGGAGGATGAATATATTGATTTGCAAGTGGCTGGCTTGCAGCATGAAGTGGACTTTGTGCATTGCTGAATTCTGAGAAGCAACAATGTTTGTTGCTGGTGTTATCAACCCTGGGGAGAGATGGTGCAAAATGAGTGCTGACTTCAGATCTACCGACTGTTTTGGATGTAACGGACACTGCTGTTCCAGCCAGGCCTGCAGGTACAGACACAGATTGTGTCGCAGAACCTACACTGAGTGGTGGTGCTGAGCAGACAATGCCCCAGCAACTGGAATCGAGACAGGTAGATGTTTGGCCTAAGAACTCAGATGGCCTGATGGAAATAACTGTGCATATCATTTCAGATTTGTTTCAGATTCAGCCACAGTGAGTACCAATGACACTATCATTGATCCACCTGTTCGGGACATTCCTAGTGACTGTTATTTGAAATCTGTGTCAGAACAGTTTATTGCGGATGGTCCACAAGTGCAGAACAGATCAACTGAAGGTTTGGGGCTCAGAAGGGGCGTCGGTGGAGAAACTTGTACTAAGGGGTTTGCAAGCCAGAGAAGTGGACTGTTGGTTCAGCTTTAGCAAATGCAGGATGGTCTAAAGCAGATGGAGGAGAGTGTATTCCTGACCCGACAGACATACAAATTCTTGATATTGAGGACCATGGTCCACAGCATTCCCCACAGGCTACTGTTGAAAGGACAGACTCCCAGACAGCAGTCCAACCTGTGTTAGTAGTGGTAGATGATGACACCCCCGTTCTGGACTTAGCACAACCACCTCCTAGTGAAACAGAACACCAAGTGGAAAATGTTATACGCATTCAGTATTTGGGAGGCTTGCCACACCTGCGGACAGGATATATATTGGAAAAACACTCATAAAGGACTCTACTTTTCTTTTCTAATTAAATATACGCGCTGATGCACGCATCAGGGGACACTGTCTATGATATTAGTTTTAAGACCCCAGCTGGCCTTGATAGTTTCTGAGCCTCTTATGAGAAGAAAGGGCATTCAGCCTTACAGATTCCCTTTTGGGCTCTCTCAACCACAAGACCAACCATCAAGCAAGTAACTATTTTGTTTCAGAATGAGGTGGTGGCGGTACATGATGTCCACTACTGGTTACAGAATAAATGTGAGGTTTTGGGTGACCCATCCCCTATACTTGATGATGAACACATCTGGATGGGGAGTTAGAAATTAAAAGTGCATTTACAATCTGACCCACAGGGCAAAAAAACCTCCTGATTTTTTATTTTGTTGTTTAACCAGGTATAGCACACTAAGCTGAAAGCTTTTTACAGGAGCAACCTGGGGCACAAGGAGATTAAGTGACTTGCTCAGGGTCACACAGTATGCAAGTGAAGCTGTGGGATTCAAACCCAAGTCCGGTCTGCTGGATGTCACCAGATTTGCAGCTCAGAGCCTTAGACCACTGCTCTATACTGCTCCAGCCAGAAAAGGCACAAAATATCAGTACAAATTACAACGGACAGTCTGCGAAAAGAATAGAGCTGCAGAACAGAGACAAACCACTGATTCAGACAGCTGACCCCATTCCTGACAAGTCAGTTGATGATCCAGATTGCCATGCCCCTCCCTTCCTGTGCATTCTGTGACAGAGGTGGAACACACCGTGAGACCCAGACCTTGGTACAGAGGAGCAGATTGCTATGGATGTGATGGAAGCTGCAGCCAGCTCAGCCCAATGCAGGCTGTTCTACAATTGTGGTTCTTGAGTCTGACCTACAGGGTATGCTACCTCCTGATACTACAGTTGAGGCCTCAAAAAAACACCCTTTGAAAACTGTGAAACCTAAAGCTAAGGTGCAAAGAATGGGAAAGGTTCAGGTGATGGTGCCTCTTTCCAATGCCTATGATGTCCTGCAGCCTCATGATTCTGATCAAGGGAAGGATTCAGCATTATCCTCTACATTCTCCTCCCAAAAAGGGCTCTCCTCTGATTCTGAAGATGACTGTTCAGCTGCTAAGGTGCAGGTGTCGAGAACGAAGCATAAACATTTAGGACCTGTGCCCAAACGTAGTCAGAGATTGGGCAAACAGTCTGTGACCTGATTGACATTTGTGCCCTGCTGCGGAAGAAACTGCTTGGACATTTTCTCTTTACTAAATGTCTTAACCATTTATGTATAATGTTGCCACTATTAATGTAAATAGTGTTAGAAATGGTCATAGACGCTTCTGTTCTAAAGGACTATCACATTGACATTGCATGTTTACAGGATGCTCGCCTATATACCATATATGATATGGAAAATGCAAAAAATTATGGTACTGGGGCCCTGCTTTTTCATAACACTGGAGTGGTGTATGTTGGGGGATATTGTTTTCAGGTTGGGATTTTTGATCACAAGAGTGCTTGACATCAGCCCTGGTAGGGTTCTTTTAATAGATTTTATACAACACCATAGACAGTGGAGGTGATTTCAGTATATGCCCCAGAAATGAAAAAGGGAGGGTTGATCTGTTCTCTGTCATAAAACCGTTCCTGTTCACATCTCACCTCTTGATCTGGGTGGGAGATTTTAACTGTGGTCTGACTGGACAGGATAGGGGCAAAAATGCATAAAACGTTTTATGACACCAGTGCCCTACAAGGCATATTACAGCAAGCAGGTATGATTGATACGTACCGACATGTTTATGCCACTGAGGGATATACTTTTTATAAAGCTGATCTGGCCACTAGAATTGACCACATATTGTCTTCTCCCACTTTGAAGTGTATGCAGGCTGTGACAGTTCCTTTGAAAACACATGACCATCTGGTGGTTAAGGTTTGTTTTACCCTGGGAGGGGCATTAGTCAGGGATTTATTTATTTATTTATTTGTTTGTTTTGTTAACCAGGTAGGCACACTAGACAACAAATGCCTATTTTCAGGTGCGACCTGGGAGGTTACAAAACAGAAAAATATGGTACATAGTCACTGTAGCATACAAGCACAATACAGAAAACATGGTACATAGTCAAGGTTGCAAACCACCCATAGTACAGGTGGGCCGGAGAAATATCAATACAGGAAACTGAGTACATAGTCAAGGAGGCTTGCAGACCCACATACAGGGAGGGGCCGGGGTACAAAAACCCGACAGTATAGGCAAGAAGGCAAACACGTAAACCACCACAGCTGGAGATTGAGAATGTAGAGAGAGTGTTGCATCTAGTGCAACTAGTCAATACACCTGGAGAGGTGGTAAGGTGAGGAGCAAGGAGCTAAACAGGAAACCAGGGAGGGGTGGGCAGGGACAGTCAGGAGAAGATCAGGTAAGTAGGCAAGGGGAGAGGCAGGAAGTAGGCCAGCAGGAAACTAGTGGATGCAGAGAGGGGTAGGAAAGGACATGAGGACCACTACGACAGGCCTGGCTAGCCTGCAGACTGAGAGTGGCCCTACAGTTGCGGAGCCCCAGAAGGTGGGGCAAGAAGATGGGGGAAGTGGATGGGGGCTGTGGAAACTTAACAACACTTTGCTCTTGAACATGTTGTGTTCGGATAGAATTCAGGACCTTCTGCAAGCAAGAAAGTCAGTTGTGTACCTGGAAGACAATGTGAGCAGGTGGTGGATCCAGACAAAGGTGGCTATCAGAACAACCTTGCAATCATGTGCATATAGAAATCAATCGGAGAAATATTTCCAATATTTCACATTGCGAGGACAGTATATGAGAATAGTGTCTTTAATTAATGAAGGATATGGGGAATATTCCGAGCAACTGCAACACCTCAAAACACAGATGGAGGCTTTGCAATATGAAAGGGCTTCACCCCTTTTGTACGAGCATTGGATAGACATGCCTGGAAAGGTGACTACGGGGGATATTTATGAAAGCTATTAATCAAAAGTACTGCAGGGGTCCATGGACTCTCTTTTTACCCAAGGGGGGGACTGTGTGCAGACTAATGGTGACATCATGAGAGAAATTCACAGTTACATGGAGCAGTTGTATTCTGCTTCTGAAGTGACAGCAGAGATGGTTACTGCCTTACTTAGGAAATGTCATGTACCAGGGCTTACACAGGGTTTAATGGATGACATGGTTAAGCCTATTACAGAATTAGAGATTAGGGAGGCAATACGCACCTTAAATAACAATACCACCCCCTGGCCCTGATGGCCTTACTTCAGAATTTTATAAGACCTTTGTGTCGAAATTAGTGGATATTTTACGGGTTGTATTTAGTACGATTTTGGATGATTCTGACATTGCCCCACAATTCAGCCACTCAGTACAACTTTTCATCTACAAGGAAGGAGACAGACAACTTTTGAAGAACTGGCACCCTTTAAGCCTTATGAATACTGATCTAAAGATTGTGATGAAAATACTAGCACTCAGGTTGGGGACAGTGGCCCCCTATGTAATAGACCCAAGTCAAGTCTGTACTGTGAAGGGGAGGAAGATTATGGATAATCTACTTTTATTGAGGGAGGTTGTCTCACAGGGGCAATGAGATAACCTGAGTGGGTATTTATTGAGCCTGGTTCAGAAATAGGCCTATGATAACATTTGCATTCATTTTAAAATTGGTCCTGGAAAAATATGGTATCCCCAAGTTGTTTATTGCCTGGCTCATGAAGCTTTGTTCTATTGCTTCCTCGAGTCCTTTGATAAATGGACATCTGGGACAGGCTGTTCATATTGATAGAGGGGTGCATCAGGGGTGCCTAATGAGCCCCATCTTGTATATTTTTTGTTTGGATCCTTTATTGAAATTAGTGCAACAAGTTGGGGGGATTAGCTGTGTACAGATCCCGGGGGTTGTGGGCCTTACAAAAACACTAGCTTATGCTGATGATATCTGTCTCCTGATAGTGGATAAAGAGTCGGCTGACCACACCTTACAAGTGGTGCATCACTTTTCCGGGCTTATGGGACCTGCCTTAAATATCCCAAAAATGTGGGGGTTATGTTTTAAGTAAAAGCACAGAACCATTAACAGGGATACAGAATATCCGTGTAATGGACATGACCATTAAGATCCTGGGGATCACGTATGGAAATATGGATATGGCCAGGGTGAATTGGATGACATCTTTAGAACACAGTAATGAAAAGGTTCAGATTTGGAAGTGATGACAACAGACTAAAAAAAAAGAAGGTGTCTATTGTCAAGACTTTCTTTTTACCACTGTTGACCTATGTGGGTGTAATATTCCCACCCCCAGGCTGTCTTGATGTCACCATTTTGCGTCAGAATTTTCAAGTGATGTGGGGTAGTAGATTGAACCCTATATAAAGGGAGGTCCTTTATTGAGACTATAAAGATGGTGGGCTACAATTGTTAAATCCTATAAGCTACTTCCACAGTATTTTATTATTTACCACTATATCTGCTTATTTAATGCTGGGTGATGTGGAATGGAAATGGGTGGCAGCCCTCTGGCTGATTCCGTTATTATAGCAGTGTACACAGGGCCCCCTTGTGGTATGCAAACAGGAGAGATGGCCACTTTTCATGGTCTAATCTTTGGAGAAATTGTGTAGGTGGACGCTGACCAAAGCACAAGTTTCAGTGGTACACCGGAAATTATTGTATGGTACTATTCAGGCTGGGTCCTATCAGATCACAGTTGAATATAGCCACATGCACCCTAGTAGGTATCATCACTTAGAAACATATCTTGTAGATAAGCGACCACCCCGTGGCACATGTGGGATGTAATTTGGCTGTGTGCTCCTGCCATTTGGGGGTAAAAGGGGAATGCAAAACATAAGTGTGTTGCAGAAGGGTTTTGTCCCAGGGAACAGTGCCAACAGCAGATAGAAACATTGGAGCATTTTTTATTCACTGCTCGTATGCAAAAGCCATATAGGCTGACATTGGGAGTCGGTGGGGAGATATGAACTGGAAGACAGTAACCTATGAAAATGTGATTACAGGAATCATCACACTGTCTCACAATGTGGAAGCAGGCACTATACAGTTGCTCTTTACCTGACTTAAATTCATTATGTGGCGAGTCCAGTGTAAATATGTTTTGCAGCAAAAAGGTGATATTGCCCAGAATCCTGGTGTGAATGGTTGAAGAAGAAATTGCTTCACAGGCACACTATGATAAGAAAACATTGATGTGGTAACAGTGGAAAAAACACTAGAAGGGGGTTCCTTTCACAAGTATGATTTGAGGGGTGTGTAGTTCACTGGTGGAGGATTACAGAGTGTAATGGGTGCTGGAGTGTTCTATCACAGGATGTAACAGATTTCATGCCTTGATTCTCTGTAGACTGTATTGTTTGATTTTCCTCCTATTTTATGTTATTGATTACTCATTTATTTGATACTGTACTGTTTTTTTCCCCGGTGCTATGAGTCTATATGATTTCTGTACCAGTTTATGTATCTCTTTTTTTGCAAAAAAAAAATTCCCATACTCTTTTCGAGAAGTGCCATGGGATCTTTAGCATCCACCTGAACTACCACCAGAACAGGCAGATGGGACCTCAGTTTAATGCCTCATCCGAAAGGCGGCACCTCAGGAGTGCAGCACCCCCCTCATGCTGCACCACAGTGTTAGTATTGGGATATTAACCAAAGTGTCTGCTGTGGGGATAGAACCCACAGTCTTCTGATCTCCTGGTCTCAGAGGCAAGTGTGCTACCTGCTGAGCCACTGACACTGACATAAGGTATAAGGTATAAGATATTAGGAGGAACATTATTTCCAGGGATGCTAGGGTACTCCTCCCACTCTATCATGCCTGTGTAAGACTGCATGTCAATTATTGTTCCCAATTTTGGTCACCATACAATAAAACTGATATAGTGCAACTAGAAAGGATGCAGAGAAAATTTACTAAGCAAGTAACAGGTTTACATAACAAGGAATACCAAATCAGACTTGAATTGTTAAACCTCATGTCCCTTGAAAATAGAAGACTGAGAGGGGACCTATTGTTATCATGGGACGTTGTTAATAATCCTTACTATTTGTGGAAATGGGATTTGCTTAAAAACAAAGCTTTATTGAAACCAGGGGACATCCCCTGCAATGTCATAGCTTGAAGTACAAAATAGCAAGAAGGGGGGCCTTTTTTCACAGAGTTATTGGGATATGGAACAATTTACCAATACACTTAATTGTCAGTAAAAATAAAACTACATTCAAGAATAGACTGAATAAGTGGATACTCAATAGGTAAGACAAAAACTATTTAAATACTTTCTGCAAACACCTGGCTCCAATTCAGAGCACATCCAGATTAGTGATGCACTGTAGATAATCAATAGGGCAAAGTGATATTAACTAAAACAGCTTATCAGCAAAAAATGAAGAGATATAAAACACAGGACCAGGAATCCATATAGAGAATGATTAAACAGAAAACTAAAATAAACAAACTGCATGTATTGTGCAATAGTATGAACCAAAAACAGTCAGGAAAGCTCAATAAAAACATCTCACAGTTCAACACCATGTATCCCAGATATAAAATAAATTAGATTGGTTCAGTTTCAGTCTGACATGCAGGACAGACCTGGCTGAGTTGGTATTGTTGTAGGCAACAAGTGCAGGGTCTAGTTTTAATTTATTATAAAATAAAGTTGTAAAGGAATGTCACATAGACAGTGACGAGCTCTGGACTTCTGTGTTAGTTGGGCAAAATGTTAAGTTTAGTATACAAAAGAGAAAAATGGCAGGTTTCCACTTTACCATATGCTCTAGGGATTACTTGTTTTTAACCCCATTCGATCTGTTTTATTTTTTTATTTGATCTGGTTTTTTTTGTCGCATTTTGACATTATCCCAAAAAACATTAGACTTCAAAAACAGTCCAATATTTTTTAACCAAACCATCCAAAGGCACACCCTTGGCACAGACCCCATGATCCCTGAAAAATTCATGGAAAAAGTCCATATTGTCTAGGCTGTAGGTGAGAACAAATATCCCCATGTTAAGTAGAGGGGGAAAAAAGTTTTTTTTTCACTTTTTTGACCCTCCATATCACGAAAACTGTACAAGTTGCCCTCTTAAAACTTTCCACATCTCAAGACTCTGACACTCTGACAACACATGCAAAATTCTGTGCTAATTCTTTAAATGATGGCAAAGTTATTAAGGTGCAAACAATTGGGCTAAACATTAAACAGCCTGCTCAACCCTAACTATAGTGGCGCTACCGCATCACTATGATATATATCCTACAATGCAAGTACAAGCAATGTGTTAAGTGAGGTTCCATGTTAGAACTCGTGCTTCTGTGCTTGAAGGTTAAAAGGCCATGGTTTAAGTCTCACATTAGGGACTTGAACTCATGCCCAATGCTAACAGTATAGTGAAACATGGACACAAAGAAATTGTAAAGCTGGAAAATGTCAATGTTCATCTAGTATGCTTCCTGCTGTCATTGCAGTTATGTCCAGTACAGTACTGGAGGACTGCTACCCCAATGGAATTACCTACCTGCAGATTAGATGTTAAACCACAGTCCCATCATCCCATTTCTGATGGTTGCACACACTTTAGTTAAAGAATCTATGCCACTTTTCAGCAAGTGTAGGGGATTATCCTGATATTCTGGTGACATTCATCCTCTGAATAACATAAGTCTGAATGTCATTGTCTCTGTCTGTATTTTAGAGCTGTGGTTGCATGCATAAATTAAGAAAGCTGCTCTGTTTGTCTGCGTATAGCCACCACACTACCAGGGTACAATGTGTTGCTTTGTTTTATTTATTTATTTAATTATGTATTTAAAAGAGCTGGACAAGAAAGGCACACTGAGCTATGAAGTTCATTTCCAGGTGCTTTCCTGGGTAATGATACAATAGAGCAATACATCTACACATGATAATATAGCAAAATAACCATATCAGTAACATAAAAATGTTTGCAACCAATAGAAAGGCAAACAGTTGGAACAGAACAAATAAAAAGAGCAGAACAACCATGAGTAAAACAAAGAACTTTGAAACAGTATATGATATCAAAGTCTATTCTCAAGCAGGGTATGATACAAATACATGTAAATTAACTTTACCCTGTACTTTTAACAGAGTAAAATACAATATAAGGAATAAAATATTGGCGTCCATACACAATGAGCCTGTGTTTCTATCAAGGGTTGAGTTACCAACATATAGAGCCTTGAGAGCGAAGCTCAAGAGGTCCAAGCTGGTATCTCAACCCCGAGATGGAAACACAGGGCGAGTTGTATTAGGGGCACCCCATACTTTATTTGTTATAGCATATGGTTCCCCAGATTTTAAAAAAGAAAGGATGTATTTTTAACTCTTTTAGATTCACAATGTTTTCTACCTTGTGCTCATGCTCCCACTTGTTGTGGGCAGCTCACTGTTCTGCAATGATAATCAGTGCCAATCCGTTGTTGCTTCAGTCCTGTTCCATTCTGAGCCTTAACATATTCACAGCACAAGTTCATTTATTACAAAAAAAGGTTAAATTAGTGCCGTTTGGTAACATGGAGCCAGCTACAGTACTCAATGTTCAAATCATCCCTGTGACCCGCTAGCTAACCAGCACCGCCATGTTTGTTTGGATTCCTCATTTGAAAAACATGGTTTTATCCAATCAGTTGGACATTTCAGAGGGACTGGAAGGAAAAGTATGCCTTTTTGCAGATGACACAAAGATCTGCAACAGGGTTGATACACAAGGAGGCATGGAAAGGATAAAAAGGGACTTGGCAAGGTTGGAGGAATGGTCAGAAGTATGGCAGCTAGGATTCAATGCAAAGAAGTGCAAAATAATGCACCTGGGAAACAAGAACCCAGGGGAAGATTACACAATGGGTGGGGAGGTAGTAACAACAACAAAAAAGGAAAGGGACCTGGGGATAATCATATCAGATGACCTTAAGGTTAGCAAGCAATGTGATAAGGCAGTAGGGGTATACTGGGATGTATAGGGAGGCAACAGCAGCAGAAAACAGGAAGTTGTTATCCCTCTGTACAGACAGTTGGTGAGACCCATCTGGAGTACTGTGCCAGTTCTGGAGACCCATCTCCATAAGGACATAGACAGGATAGAGGCAGTCCAGAGGAGGGCAACTAAATGGTGCAGGGTCTGCAAGAGAAGCTGTATGAGGAGAGACTAAAGGAGCTTAATATGTATACCCTTGAGGAAAGAAGGGAGAGGGGGAACATGATAGAAACTTTTAAGTACCTCAGTGAAATCAACAAAGTCCAAGAGGGTAGCATCTTTCAGAAAAAGAGACTTGTAAGAACAAGTGGACACAATTTAAAGATAGAAGGAGGGCGGTTCAGGGGCAATGTGAGGAAGTATTATTTCACAGAGAGGGTAGTGGATACATGGAACAGCCTTCCTGAGGAGGTTGTGGGGTCTAAAACTGTGGGAGAATTCAAGAATGCATGGGACAGACATAAGGCAATTTTTGTGGGGCGTAGGAAGAAATAGGCTGTTGGTTAACTAGGATCTGTGGCCTATCCTGTAGGTAGGGAAATGGGCAGACTAGATGGGCCAAGCGGTCCTTATCTGCCGTCAAAGTCTATGTTTCTATGTTTCTAAGATAGTGTGAGTCTGATGAATATTAAATAGGGAACCATGAATATTAATTGCAGTATATGCACAATAACAATTTGAACGTCCACAACAACTTTTAGAATGTGCAACTTTTAGAATATGAGCAACATTTGAGCAGCTACTAATTTTTGTATACAATCAGCCCTAACCATATACTATAAATGCATATATTCAGAAACTAAAAGTTGCTCAGTACAAAGGTTATTGATTAGGTAATACAAGAATTGAGAAAGGAATATTAGTTTTATAATATAGTGAGGAAAGGTAAATGTTAATATGTGTTTTAAACACTGGATAGTTAGTGATCTAGAAGTAATGTGAAATAATTTTCTAAAGCACACAGGTCATGGAGGTGAAAACTATACATCCATGTATTCTCAGGCATCTACATTTGACAGACAGTAGGTATGAGCAAACCAAGCCAAGGAGACAAGGAAAGATTAAGGGAAGATGGAGGAAAAGAAGTAGAAAAGGAAAGGTCATAGATGTATTTGAGAATCAAAGCACAGGGGTTGTATTATGTACAGTGATCACTGTAGAACTGGTGGAGGTCTTTCAAGAAAGAGATGATGTGGTCTTTTGGCTCTTTAACAAGGTAGTAGGCTGCAATCTTTTGTACTGAGACTACAGATGTTTGGCAAAAGTTGAACAGATCAAAGTTTGGGGACTGATGAGGAGGGACCTATGAGCTAATGGAAGAACTGAGGATGGTTTTAGTGGAGTAGAGGTTATGACAGGTATACCTGCAAGTAATGTTCAGTATTTGGAATTATGTCCCTGAGGGTCTCCGACAGAAATTCTTTAGCTGAAAGTGGAGCCTGGGAGGTCAATGGAGGAAATGGGATTGTGCTAGAGGGTACTGTATGTGGCCAGAAGAAGAAAATCTGATCTTCAACTGATATACTGAAGGATATTAGAATGGGTCCAAATATTAATGCAGGTGACATAGCAAGAGAGGAGATAAGAATTCACTGGTACTATACCTCTGTAGAAGTATTTGTTTTCCTAATTGTCAATGTTTCTGCCTGATCCACTTGCAGTAGTTACTTCCTTCTGAGTGTTTAACTTCTTTAGCGGGGTGCTACACAAACAAAATGTGGGTAGAGCATCATACAGCATGAGACCTACTAATGCCATAACCCTATCCACCAACACCATAATCACAGAAAATGTAAAGGCAGACAAACCATGAAGGTTTAAACTCCAGTCAAGCTACTGCTGATCCAAGGGTCTGACTTAACTCTATAGGCCAAAACATGAACCAGGGCATATGCACAAACCAGCATTAATGCACATACATTATGGATGAGGATATGTTTGAGATTCTTGTACAATCCTCTGTGTCCATCAGATCCTTTGGATAGAACAATTTTTTGCCTGGATTGTTCTGTCCTGATTTGCATTCATCTGTATCCCTCCCTGGGTGCGTGCCTGAAAATAGGCAGGATATGTCTAGTGCACTTACCCGGTCAACAAAAACTAAAGAAATATAAATAAAAAATTAAAAAATGTAGTAATCAGATATCACTGCCACTGTACAGATCATCTGGAGCTATTCAGCAAATTATTCTTTGTTCTGGCCACCCATTCAATTACCGATACTGGAGCTATCCATGAATACAGTAGCCATATTTCAGTTTCAGTTTCAATCAGTTTATTGATGAGCAAATTGGGAGACAAATCTCTCTTACAGTTGCATCCATGTGGTACAAACACTATAAAAGACAAAACATGTAGAATAAGTTATATACAGTACAATGCATTATTTACAAATGTGGCATATTTGGGTTAAAGTGTGTAGATAGATAACATAGAGAATAAAGTATGGGTTGGGGTGTGTAATGAGATTTTACACACACTCGAGTTATGGGATGCTACATAAACCCCGAGGGCGAAGCCTGAGGGGTTTGTGAAAACCATCTCACAATGAGGGTGTGTGTAAATTGAGTTTGACACACATCCGACCCATATTTTATTTTATATAATTGCTGAGTTTCCCTTTTTCGCCTCAGCAATTATATAAAATAAAAAGCTTCCGGTGCATCTGCTGTGTGGCTTCTCAGGTGCCGATTTGGATTGGCGTATTTTAAAACATTCTGTTTTTGTCCTGGTTTGTGAGGTTTTCACTGTGTGGGGCAAAAAGAACTTACCACCGAGTTCTTCTGGCAATGGCAGTGCTGTTTGGAGAGATGGAAGTGGTCAGCGGTCTTGAGTGGTGGCGCTGCGGCGGAGCACGCGATTGCCAAGGGGAAACCATGCCAGTAGTTTGCCATTATAAAACACCTTTATAGCAGCAAATTACACCACGGGTTTCCCTAAGGGAAAAAGGGAAGCTGGTTATTATGTATAGAAAAAGTATGGGGTGGTGTGTGTAACCAGAGTTTACACACACCCGAGGAGATAGATGCTACATAAACCCGAGAGCAAAGCTCGAGGGTTTGTGGAATATCTAACCCCTCAGGTGTGTAAACTTTGAGTTTACACACACCATCTATTTCATTTTATAATTGCTGGGTCTTCCTTGGCCACAGCAATTATATAAAATAAACAAGATGTTCCTGTGTGGCCGCGGTCCGCTTAGGTTTGAGTGCACAGTCCGCGGTCATTCTATTTATTTATTTATTTCAACTTTTTATTTATTTATTTCTGCCTGGAGATTTTTTTATGTTAAAATTTGTGGCAATGACTTCCTGCTGAGTAGTCTGAGTGGTAGTACCATCTCCCATAGAAAGAGGTGGCAGGTAGTGATCTGGGAGGAAGAGATGTGGCGGGTGCATGCCCAGAATGATGGAAAACATGCACATATTTTCCATGACAAACACTCCTCTATTACGGCAAATAACGCCATGGTTTTCCATTGTCAAAAAGGAAGACCCAGTTATTATAGTCAGATTAGTGATACTATTCACAGTAGCTGTACAACAATCAGGTAATTAAAGCTCTGAATCATGAAACAGATACAGTGTAAGTCAATTTAGTCATTTTTTGTATTTGCAACCAGGATAAGTTATAAGTTATTGCCGTTGACAATGTGACTGTTTTAGGTTTAGTTTGTGTTCTTGGGGCATACTACCTGAACAAATAGGTAGATCTTAAACCAGTCATAGTAGAAGTCTTAACCAATAAAATGTATGTTTGTGAGGCAAACAGGGACTGTGCTCAAGAACACTTTATAAGCAAATACCAGTGTTGGAGTCTCCTTAGTATCAGTGACACCCACCCAAAAGAATATAGTGCACAATGTTGGGTTCTCCACAGGACACTAGTGAAAATCTAACTGAGCTATGATAAAGAGGATCCAGTATGTCAAGCAAAATAGTGGTGGCGTTTCAATAGATGAAAATCCTCATAATCAAGTTTTGCTAAAAGTAATGAGCTGACCAGCTGTTTACGAATGAAAACACCAAAGTGAGCCTTATTTCTGTTAAAAAAAGGACTGTAATCTCTTTATTTTCCACGAGAGATACTGAATATAATTTTCAAATGAGTACTGTCCTAGAACATTCCTAGACAGTTGTATAAACTATCAAGTTTAGTACCATCCTTATCATGGATTAAAAGATCAGAGAAACTATTATAAATCTGTTTGCAAAGCAATACCTTTTTTTGTTGCATTCAACAGAAGTCTATGATCAAACAAACCCATTTTGCTAAAGTCATTCTGGAGTAAATGCATGGCTACAGTTAAGTCCTTGTGCTTAGAATACAATGTTGTGTTATCTCCATACATTAAGAAGTTTGTCTGCACAGAAGAGTATTTTGATAGGCCATTTATTATGTTTGCCATGTGCACCTGCGCACAGCAAGCATCTTGCTATGATGGTGCCTTTGAAGGGTGTGACACTATCCTCCAATGCAGAGCAGTGTTTAAGGGGCCAGTCAGTAGCATACCAATTGTCAGCCAGCCTAATTATGACAGAGTTTTAGTTCGGTGGGTGGAAACTGCATCTAGTTCAAAACAAAAAGATGACCCAATTATGGATTCGTCGTTTCCTTTGATGTAGGTGTACAGCAGGCTGACCCCTCCCTATCAGCCTGGCTCAGGAATTCAAAACTTCTGCAGGTCTGTGATCTCATCTCTCTCTCTGTCCCAGCTCTGCCTAGTGCTGTAGTTAACCCTTGATTGTCTCATGTATCTCCTAACCAGCACAACAGAGATGCAGAAAGTCAATGTTAAAGTGCTCATCCATTTATAGCTCTCCCTGTTCTACTCGGGCTGTATTTAATGGAATGCTCCCTTGAGTTGTACTATCAGCAGTGAATCAGTTAAAGGGTACCTAAACACAGTCCACTTAAGTTACAGTGTTTTTTTACAGTGGAGGTTTGAAGTGGACTATTCATATGCACTGTTGGATTTTCTTTTGGGATAGTCAAAGATCTTTTTAAGTAGCCATGAAGGCTTGTACTAGAGAAGATAATATTTCAGTAAGTACATCAGCTGGGTCAGCAGAAATGTCTGTGGGGCTAGTGGATATTACAAGTCACTAGCCCTACTGGCTAGTGCTAGTGGAGTCAAAACAGGCAGACAGGAAAATAATACAAATTTTAAGAAGTACCCAGTTGTAACTATTCATTTATGAAGCATTTTTCTTTTCTGTTTTACTCATATTAGAAAGCCTTATTTGTGATAACATTGTGCTGGATGTATGGAACAGCTCTTAGCCAGTCAGCTGACTTTTCTATCTGTGTTGCCCCTTCACTACATCATCAGCATGGTGATCTCACTGAAAGTGACATCACAAGTGAATAACCTGGCAGCCACTTAACGGCTGTTCCTAAGCAGAAGTGATGTCACAGTCAGTGAGGTGGCAATGCTGATGATATAGTGGGGGAAGGGGCAGTAGAGCTAGATATGTCAGCCACCAGGCTAAGAGCTCTTCCACACATCACACCTACTAACATCAGGCAAACAATCTTCTAATTAAACAAAGGAAAAGAAAAGATACCTCAGAAATATTTATTTATTTAGTTTTTGTTGACGGGTAAGTGCACTAGACAAATCCTGTCTATTTTCAAGAATAACCCGGGCGGGGAGGGTACAGATGAATGCCAACTGACCTTGAACCAGATTAAGCTGTTGGTGGTATTTTTAGTGAATGAGGGAAATTTGGCCAGGACACCGGGGAAATTCCCTTACTCTGTGGTGGGGGTGCTGCTGCTATGGAGGAAGGTATTGCAACTGTTTATTCTGCTGGTGTACCTGTGGGTGTGCAGGTCTCCCAACCCACAGGTCCAGCTCAGGAGGCCAACGATGTTGCTAACTTTACTAGTGCAATGGATATGGAAGTTCCTGTTAATATGACTAACCCAGCAAGTCCACCTTCAGGTCTGTTTTCTTCATATGAAGCTTGGTTAAATAATCTACTAAAGCAAAATAAAGCGTTGCGATTTACAGAATGTGGAAGCCTAGCAACTTCATGTCATGCTATGGAAGATTCTACTGATGTGCAGTGTGACCAGCTAATACCTGCTGAATTGCAAACTGCTGCATTGTTACTGAAGGAATTATCTGACAATTCAACTACTGTTTCAGCCGAGCACTCTGCAAACTTGCCGGGTGACGGAGGTTCATCAAACGCATTCCTGTTACATGAGTCAGAGCGAGTAGTGGAGCCATTGACAGATGAAGCACGGCCTAAAATACTGAATGGACAGCGACGAGATTTAGGATAAAATATGGACGCGGTGAGTATTTCTTCTCCTAGACTACAAAACAAGTTTGTGATCCTGCTAAAAATTTGGGCTTGTGTAAAGGTAGAGAAGCCAACAGTTCCCCTCGGTTCAACGGGCATTCCCCGACCTCCCTTGAATGCTCGCCCTGTCAGCTGGCTGGAAATGGGGCAGCAGGCGCCTGGGTTACTGACCCCAGCACAGCCCCATTCCTTGTCAAATACCTTGCAAGAGGAACTTGAGACTAATAAAGTGCAAATTCAGTCACCAAAATGAGTTAATTCCCCTGTTCCTCCCTTGGGGAGTTTTGCAGGTTCTCTTGACAGAAACAAGGCGGCAATGCCGTCTTTTTGATTTCAAATTCCACGGAATCAGAAGATCCTGATTCAGCTCACACAGAAAGGGGAGACCAGCCAAATATGGACAAACATACTCCATGAGATAAAGAGAACTTTTTTGAGAAGTCAAAAACTGCATGGGAACAATTTAGTTGGAAGGATCCTTTCGCTGCCCCCCCCCTTACAGAGAAGGAATGCAGTGTGAGTGGAGTATGTAAGAGGTTTAGATATGGACCCAGATCATTTGTATGTAGGCAGAACATTATTGAAGTCATCACTTGTTTTTTTTTTCCAATGAGATAAATGCCTTGATTCATGTATCAGGCTCTAAGGTGTTTGATGTCAGCTTTAATACCCCACAGGGGTTAGATAGTTTCTGGACTAAATATGATGTTTTAAAGTATTCTGAACTTTGGATTCCATTTCATGTTCTTCCTTTAACAAAATCCTCAATTTAGACTGTGACTGTTCTTTTTAGGAATGAGTCGGTGTCAGTCAACGATATCACTTACTGAATAGAAAACAAATGTGATGTGAGTCTCCACAGCCTATTTTTGATGAGGAACATTTGTGGAGCAGGGGCTGGAAGTATAAGGTTTGTTTGAGAAATAATAGTCTGGGGCCTGTGCATCTACCAAGCAGTCTGTTTTTGGGGAATGAGAGAAGACACTGTTTCTACCCTGGGCAACCCAGATCATGCTTTAAGTGCGGGCCTCTACTCATTTGGGTTCTGCCTGTGATAGGCTAAAGTGTAATTTATGTCTAGCTTTTGGACACCACAATGTGGATTGTTCAGAAGAGATGAGATGCAATTTGTGTATGGACCTTGGACATACTTATAGAAGCCTGCTCATGGGCCACTCACATCCTTACGGACCGTGTTAGTCAAGATAGTATTATTAGAAGCCCAGAAAAGAGCATGGCTAAACAGGGTGCCTCTGCAGAGAAACCTCAACCACAGATGACTAGGTCCACTAACCCCTCCTCCTGCTGAAACAGTGGTAGAAATTGTGGCTGAGCAACCTATGAGAGAAGAATCAGTAACCCCTTTGGTTAGTGAAGTCACCACTATAGTAGGTGAGACTGTTTTGGTAGACGAAGTCATAAATAGTGATATGCCTCCTCCTTTAACTGTCAAAAGTACAGTAAAAAAACAGGGTATCAAACAAACACGGCCCAGGTCCAAGGTAACAAAAGCTAATATGCCTGAAGGGGATGATATCTTGTCAAAAAATAGTTTTGACATTTTGGCAAAAGGTATGATGGACTCAGAACAGGGGGGAGACTCAGAAGCATCCTTATTGGCCCCACATTCCTCGGAATCAGATGGGGATTCACAGGTACAGGGACCAGATACAACTAGGAAAAAGAAAATAGGTACTAGAATTCGAAGAAGTGCAAGGTTGAAAAAACCACCTTAAAATATTATTCTGTCTCCTCTCTTAGTACCTCACTCATTACTTAGTATTTCTTCGGTGAATGTTAACAGTATTAAGAATGTTAAGTGAAGAGTTATAACTATGACAGCACTTGAAAATCTTAACAGTGATATCTATTTGTTACAAGACACTAGATTGAATACAGATTTTTTAATTAGAGCAGCTCAGAGGCTTTGGTGTTGGGGTCCTTCCTTTTTTTATTCGGTACTGATGTATGTGATAGTTTTGGAGTGTTATTTAGAGGAGATGGGTTTAAAATTTCACACTTAGTTGATATATTACTGGGGAGAGTTTTGTTATTAGATTTTACATATAAAGGAGAGGGGTGGAGATTGATTAATATTTATGCTCCACCAAAAAAAAAGATAGGGTTGATCTTTTTACTAAGATCAAACCGTATTTACTTACGACCAAACATATTATTTGGGCTGGAGATTTTAATTGTGTAGTGGACAGGAATGACAGGGGTGCAGTCACAAACAAGCTCTATTGTGACTCTAACTGCTTAAAAGGTTTAATTGAGCAGTGTAACTTGTAGGATTCCTTTAGATCTCTACACCCACAGGGAGGGCATACTTATTATAGAGGGACCCTATCCACTAGGATAGATTTTTTGTTCACACAGAAAAGAATTTATATTCACAAGGCTGATGTTATTCCATTAGAAACTACTGATCATGCAAGTCTTTTGGTGGTGTTAGGGGGCATAATTGGGCCTCAGTATGGTCGGCACTATTGGAAATTAAATACAATCTTATTAAGGGAGGAGAAAGTGGGTTGTTGGTCACAGACCTTTTAAAGGCAAGAATGTCAGTGGCTGTTTTACATGATAATATTAGCTTATGGTGGGAAGAGACTAAGCAGAAAATAAGATCCCTATTCCAGACCTTTTCAACACGCCGTTATAATTCAGAGTATCAGACATATCTTAAGCTTTGCCAACAACTATTTAAAGCATACTCTATTGTTAATACATATCATATAGCACTAACCTCCCAGATTTCTAATTTAAAGTCTGCTATGGTATCATTACAATATACAAGAGCAAAAGCTGTTTTGAATGAACATAGAATTTGTTCATCTGGTAAAACAGGATTTGGAGATGCATTTCAAAGCTGTTTTCAATGTTCATCTGATAGATTTATGACTGACGTTCAGGACCCTGAGGAAAGAATAGTCACTGATGGCCCTGGGATTTTAAGACAGGTGACAAAATATTTGACTGCCATGCATACAGCCCCATCGATTGAGGATAAGGAAATGGAGGACTTACTATCCACTATTTCAGCACCTCATATACCTTATGAAGTTATAGGAGATCTAAGTAAGACCATAACAACATTGGAAATCGAATTAGTAATCAGACATCTGAAAGACCATATTGCTCCAGGTATTGATGGTTTACCATCAGAATTTTATAAGGCATTTGAAGGTTTATTAAAATAAGTTTTGGTGGTAGTTTATAATTGGGTTTTGGGTAATTTAAGTGTTGATTTTCATTTTTGTTTAGCGGTGCAAATTTTAGTTTTCAAAAAAGGGGAGAGGTCTGACTTAAATAATTGGAGGTCACTTAGCCTCCTGAATACAGATTATAAAATGTTGTTGAAAATTCTGCAGAACAGATTAGTGACTACAGTTTCTACCCTTATTACACTGTCCCAAACTTGTTCAGTGCTGAACCGTCAAATACATTATAATTTATTATTAATTTGGGAATTAGAAGAACAGGGAAAGGAGGGTAAGCTGCAAGGATACATTATGTCACTGGATCAGGAAAAAGCCTTTGATAAGGTGCCTCATCAGTTCATTTCTAGAATTTTGTGTGCTATGGGATCCCCAAGTTTTTGTTGAATGGATAGGCTGGTTGTATGCAAATGCTCAGGCTATTCCATTAGTAAATGGAACACTGGGTTCAAATATTCATATTACACAAGGGGTTAGACAGGGGTTCCCCCTCAGTCCGTTGTTGTATGTATTTTGTTTGGACCCATTATTGAGGCTTATCCAACAAGATACATACATTAGAGGAATTAGGCCAGTTGAAGGAGATATGGAAACACATGTGATAACATATGCAGATGATATATGTGTACTGGTAGCAGATCACACTTCAGCAATTTGAGCTTTGGAGGTGATAGACAGGTATTCTAGGCCAACAGGTGCCAAAATAAATAAAGGAAAAAGTATCATCTATGCTCTTAGTGGAATGGTAGCCCAGAAGGAGGCCTGGCAAGATATACAGGTATTAATGGACCCCTTTAATTTTTGGGGTGTGGTTTGGGAGGGGGATAATGGGAATTGAACTGAGAAAAAATTGAACAAAACTCAATCAAAAGTTGCAATCTGGAAGAATTGGCAACAAATAAAAGAAGAAGGTGGCAGTAGTCAAATCCTTTCTTCTTCCTATTTTTGTTTATAAGTGCTATTTATCCTTTGCCACAAATTTATGAAGTGACCCTTCTTGTTGGTTTTTCAGATAATCCGGGGAATCATCTGAGTCCAATCAAAAGGAAATATTATATCTACCTATCAAAAGGTGGGTTGAATTTACTTAATCCTGTGGTTTTTGTTTATAGTATATATTTTCATGTTAATTTATTAGATCCAGAAAACCTAGTCAGGCACTTTGGTTTATGCAAATCACTGGATTAGGCATTTTATCAAATGTGGGATTATTATAGGGTAATACCAGCACAATTTAAGAAAAATGTATTTTAGACCTGTGATAATTAAGCCAAAAATGGAAATTGGCAATGCAAATTGTGCAACTATCAACTAGTAAATCCATTTATGAAAGTATAACTCAACAGATTGGGATTACTTCAGTTGATTTTAAGGATATTAACTCCTTATATCAGAAGTATGTGATAGATTATTTGATGGATAAATGTATTCTCCCTCGAATTTGGGAAATAGTATGGCTCTGCTCTCATGGCAGGCTGTTTGTTAAGGGAAATGCTAAACATAAAAGCAAAGATGAGCAGATGTGTCCTAGATTGTACTGTGTAGGTCAGGAAGAAACTATGAAACATTTTCTTATACAGTGCCCTTATGTCAGGAATGTATGGACAACATTGGCACGCTTATGGGGGAATAAGTATTGGAACTTGCTAACGTATGACGAGGTTATTGGGGGTTCTAGTTTGCAAAATCTAGGTATTGATAAGAGTCTGATTCATTTAATACTCTCATTTATTACATTTATTTTATGGTAGATATGCTGTAAATATGTGTTGCAACAAGTGTACCATGAACCAATGTTTGTTGTTAATATGATTGAGCAAGTTGTATAATCAATGCATGTATGAACAACAACACATGTCTCAAACTGTATAGGTCAATTTGTTGGTTACATGTCCCTTTTATGAAGGACAACATTGGATAAATTCCTTGAGATGATTTTCCTTTATATATTATCCTTTCCAAGTTTAAAGTAAGACAGTGTATAAATTACTTGTATGTTGTATAAGTTATACATTTTGTTTATGTTTGAACAGTTTCTCTATAATAACATTTTCCCCTACTCTTTCGATAAGTGCCATGGGATCTTTAACATCCACGGTACTACCACCAATCCAGGCAGATGGGACCTCGGTTTACGTCTCATCTGAAAGACAGCACCTCAAGTGCAGTACCCTCTTATGCTGCACTACAATGTCAGTACTGGGATATTAACCCAAGTGCCAGATGTGGGAACTGACCACAGCTCTCTGATCTCCCAGCCTCAGAGGTGAGTGTGCTACCTACTGAGCCACTGACACTGTTAGATAAAAGGTAATGACTGGTTCCTTTTAAGATCTAACATTACTTTTAAGCAGTACACTCTTTAATTTCAACCCTGCATAGATCTACCTGAGATGGATTCTCTCTTTTTTTTATTTTGTATTTATTCTCCCCTAGCTGGCAGGTCTCCCCCTGAGTCCCCAGCTGTAATCTGTACAGTGGGCCCCATTATGGGGGTCATAACAGGTAGTACAGAGAGTATGCATATGTATACAGAGAACAGTGTACTCCAAATCCCTGTCATGTTGGTTGTGCTGTTCATTTCTGTGTCATCACCTTGGTGACCACATGTCATGATGCAGGGATCAGTATGATAAGTTGACATTTTATTGTTACCTGTTGTCGGCTGGGTGCATCAGGTATGCCCAATGATATTATGTTTTTGTTGTTTTTTGTTCCCGTTATTAATGTGGGTAAGCCACATCCACCACTCCTACCCCATCCAATTCTTTGGTCACCCAGGCAAAGGAATGTATTGGATTCATCTCAAAAACACTCCATCTGTGTTATATAGCAATACCGCTTTTCATCAGATTCTTTTGCTCCATCTTCACCAAAGAAGTGAACAGGCCTATGCCACAAGGGAAAATTGGAGAGATCCTAAGGGGGAGTATGAGGAGTAGATAGCTGTAGACAGGGTCTTAAGAGGACTGAGGGAACTGAGGGTGGACAAGGCACTGGTCCCAAATGGGTACACCTGAGGGTCCTAAAAACTGGCAGAGGTTTTAGCAACACCACTAACTGATCTATTCAACACCTCACCAGACAACGGGTGTGTACCTCTGAACAGGAGAACAGCTCATTAGTACCTCTCACAACAGTGGACCCAGGGATGACCCAGGTAATTACAGACCAGTTAGCTAAACCGCCATAGCTGATAAGTTAATGGAGCCACTCTAAAAGAAAGGCTGGTGTCCTTCCTTGAGAAAAATGGTCTCCTGGATGACAGACAGCATGGGTTTGTCAGGGGGAGGACATGTCAAACCAACATGTTGGACTTCTTTGATGGCAAGGGTCAGGCGGCTGACATACTGTACCTGGACTTCAGCAAGGCATTCGACTCAGTGCCACATGGCAGGCTGATCAGCAAGTTGGGGGACCTTGGACTAGGGGACAAAATGCAGGGGTGGGTCAAGAGCTGGCTAGTGGACAAGAACCAAACAGTGGTGGTGGTGGGACTCTCCAAGCCTTAGCCTGTAACCAGTGGGGTACCACAGGGCTCAGTCCTGTGCTGCTCAACATATTTACAGGTGACATTGCAGAGGGGGTCAAAAGCAGGATCTGCCTCTTTGCTGATGATACTAAGCTCTGTGGGAGGGTGGACACAGAGGAGGGGGTACAGGATTTAAGGGAGGACCTAGCTAAGCTGGAGAAATGGTTGGGCATCTGGCAGTTGGGTTTAATGCTAATAAATGTAAGATAATGCACATAGGGACAGAACCCCAGAGGTCAGTTATTGGTTAGGTGGCATACAGATATCAGTATCAGAGGAGGAAAGGGACCTGGGAGAAATGATCAGGGTGATATAAGACACACAGCACAATGCCAACAGAGCAGCAAAAGCAAATAAAATGCTGGGCTGCATTGCCAGGAATTACCTCTAGGAGGGAGGAAGTTATTCTGCCACTGTACTGGTCACTAGTGAGACCACACCTGGGGTTCTGTGTTCAGTTCTGGTGCCCTTACCTGAAGAAGGATATCAGACTACTAGACGGGGTCCAGCGGACAGCAACCAAAATGATCAGGGACATGGGGGACAGAACATATGAGGAGAGGCTGAGGGAACTGAACATGTACTACCAGAAGAATAGAAGTGGGGGGGATATGATCTAAACCTTCAAGTATTTTAAGGGCATAAAAAGAGTTGGCATGGAGGGCATCTTTAACTGAAAGAAAGGAGGTAAAGGGTCACTACTTGAAATTGGTGAGGGTAGATTCAAGAAGAAGCGAGGATGAACTTTTTCACTGAAAGGGTGGTGAAGCAGTGGAATGAGCTACTAGTGGAGGTGGTGGCAGCAAAGACAGTGGCCAGTTTCAAGAGGGTGGGATGGGGTGATGAAGAGGATGCACTGAACAGAGCTCTACTGAGAAGGGTTAGGGAGAAATAGGAATGCGGAGATGACTCTGGTGGAGTTGATGGAGAGGGCAGTCCAAGAGAAAGTAAACTCACACGGTAGACTGATGAACAGATTTGATACACAATTTCCTTGCTATAAATTAGCTAATATGCATTCATCTGGTAGCACCATTTGGTGTGTCCATGATACCCAAGGATGATACAAACAAGCATTTGTCAATACGAATGTTGTCGTGCTGGCATTGGCTTTGGTAATGCAGTGCAGGAAAACATTTTGGGCAGGATGTGAAAAATGACAGCTGTACAGTTCATAAGGAGGTGTAAAAAAATGCCAATGTTGAAAATGTGGCATGTAAATATAGCAAATTTGCGAAGTTCCAAGGGTGCATGGGAAATGTGCAATGCACGGTTGGAACACAGTCATTTTACGGGCGTTCAACACCAAATTTTCAACATAGGCATTTTAGCACCTCTGCTCATGTACAGTGTCACTGTTATTTCTTCAAACTATCCCAAAAAGTGATTTTGCACAGTTACTGTGCTATTCTGCCCCGGAAGTGCAAAACACATTTTGGGCAGGATATGTGAAATGACAGCTGTATTGTTCATCAAGAGGTGTGGAAAAATGCCAATGGTAAAAATCCAGAGTGAAAATATTACAAATGCATGACATTAAGGTGTGCATGCAATTTACCAATACATGCTCAGTAACACAGTCATTTTATGGAGTATCGCCACCAAATGTTCAACATAGGCATTTTAGGACCTCTACTCATGAACTGTGTCACTGTTATTTTCATAATCTGGCCGAACACTGATTTCCCTCAGCAACCGAGCAGTGTCAGTGGCTCAGTAGGTATCACTCACCTCTGAGGCCAGGAGATCAGAGGGCTGTGGGTTTCCAGTTCCCACATCTGTCGCGGGTTAATATCCCAGTACTGACACTGTAGTGCAGCATGAGAAGGGTGTTGCACTTCTGAGGTGCCGTCTTTCGGATGAGACATTAAACCGAGATCCCATGGCACTTATCGAAAAGAGTAAGTGAATTTTTTATTGAAATCTGAACAAATCATAACAAAATTATACAAAGCAATAATACATCATACATTATCTCAATAAAGAAAGAATCAAAAAAACAGAAATAAGTATTAATTCATACAAATTCTCTAAACATAATAAAAACAATATAAACCCACCTCTCCTCCTCCCTACTATAATAGTAGAATTTTTATTAAATCACAACAAATATACAATATACAAAATAATATCATATCATACAAGATCAGAAAAAGAAAATAAAATCATACAAAAATAAGTATGCAATCCTACAAAATCCCCAAACCAAGAAAACATAATAAATAATATAAAAAATAACCCTCATGTCATAACAATATTAAATAAAGCCATATCTCCCCATAAAAAGTCCAAAACAAATATTATATTGTATTTGTTCTGTCTGCTTCAAATTAAGTAAATCTGAACAGAACATAAAAATAACTCCTCAGTAGAAATCCGTTGTTGTTGTAATAACAACCTACATCTACTAATCCACAACCAATATAAAAATCCATATCACTCTTAAAGTACTAAGACTATCTGTTGACAAAAACCTTCATAAATACCGTAGAACAATATTTCCATTGGTGGTGGTATAAAGAAACTATTTTTCAATGATTCTTAACCACATCCCAGAAACTAAGTGCATACAGACATTGAAAATAAAGATGCAACATGGTTTCTAATTTCAATTGGCAACATTCTCTCAGACAATAACGTTCCTGTAAACTTTTATGTTTCTGATTACTACGGACATTCACCTATTATGTAGTCCTAACAAACTACATCCCAAATATGTTTTGGTATCCGTTATCCATTATACAAGCTGTAATTTCTTGTTGGTGTAACACGAAAATCCATAAAAGGGAATCAAAAAACATCTTTGTAAAACATCTGCATAAAAGCTTTCCTAACAGTATGACCCGATGACCAACTTATATTCCAAGCTTTTATTTTTATCAAACACACCTTCCATCATAGCCAATCTTGGCCACCTTTTATTTTATGCTGAAAAGAATTTGATCTCCATTCTACAAAACCTCAGACAAGCGCTTTGTTACAAAGAGGCTCCAACTATACGAACAGTCAGTCATTAAAGGCACAATATTACAGTATAGAAAAACTGTAAAGAAAAATAATACCGGATCAATTATATTAACCCCTCCTGCTTGTACTGGCAAATATAAGACATTCTGATGTATGGGATTCAAACGACTCCCCCAAAAACAACTAAAAAAAACCCCATTAACTGAGACTCTAAATGTCTTGGTAACAAAAAAATATAACATAAGTATAAAAAAACAGGAAGCAGGAAAGTCTTAATCATATAAATCCTTTTTAATTTTGATAGCTTCCATCGATTCCAACCTGCTACCATCTTTTGTCCTTTATCTAGGGCATTTTGCCAATTAAACTCTGCCATATCTGAACCCCCAAAATAAATCCCAAGTATACAACACAGAGCCCTATCCACTTGAAATCCTCCTACCATTGTATTCATATTTGGAAATCCATTTAAACACAAACAATGTGTTTTCTCCAAATTAATTCTAGCTCCTGTAATACTACCAACTTCTGTTATTAAAGTACATGCTATACTAATAGACTCACTATCTTTTAAAATTAAACAAAGATCATCTGCATAAGCTACAATCTTTGTAAAATTCCCTCCTATTTCCTTAATTCTGGGAGACCGAGCCACTAATCTCAATAACGGGTCTAATGCAAAAACATATAAAAGGGGACTAAGTGGGCACCCTTGATGCACTCCTTTAAAATCAAATGTCTAGAATCCAACGTCCCATTTCATATAGTAATACATATGCCAACGCACAACATAATTTACCCATTGCACAAACAAAGTTGGAATACCATAAGCTTCTAAACAAGTCCACAAATAAATATACGAAACTTCATCAAAAGCTTTGGCCTGATCCAAACTCACCAAATACCCCAAATTTGAATCCACCAAACCCAATTCATTCTGATATTCCATCACTTCCCTAATTAACAACAATGCTTTGGTAATCCGTCTTCCTGAAACAGAACAATATTGATCCTCACTTATAAGATCGGTCATAACTAAAGACAATCTATTCCCTAAAAACTTCGAAAAAATGTTAAAATCAACATTCAATAATGTCAGTGGCCTCCAATTATAGTATCTGCCTGATCCCCATTTTTATATAGAAAAACCATTAAACCGTCATACATTTGGGTAGGCAAAATCATGTCCGTTATAAAAATTATATAACAATACCAACATTGATGGCATCAAGCATACAAAAGTTTTATAACTCACTTGGTAAACTGTCTAAACCAGGAGAAACATTTTTTATGTAAAGAATCAATTACCATTTCTATTTCTTGAAAAGTAAATTCTTGAAGTAATGCTTGCTGCCAATTTCAGATAAACACGGAAGATTGGCTGCCATAAACAATTGATGAAATTTATCAGAGTTTCCCATCAGTGTCCCAAATTTTTGTTCAATGTAGTTATCCACTATTGCCATTATGCCTGCATTATCCCCAACCTTTTCACCTGAAGTTGTTATTAAAGTAACAAAAATTCTTTTCTCTCTCCTATCCCTACAGGCCAAAAAGGGATTAACATATGCAGATTTCCCTTGTGTCCCAAAAGCCTGTTCTTTCTGTAATGAGGAATATCTATTATATTGATATTTAAACATAGAATGTTTAACCTGGGAAATTTCATCAGTCAAAGCTTCCTTCCCTTCTTCTTGTCTAGATAATAAATCCCCTAACAATCTTCTGAAAGAAAGATACTCCTCCATCTTTGTTCTAGCCGCATTTTCACTATAGCCTGAAAAAAACAATCAAACAATTTTTAAAATCTTCCACCAACATCCAATATTCTCATATAAGTCAAGAGTAGTAATTTTGTCTTGAATAATAATCTTTAAATCGTTTCTATATCTGGTAGTTCTAAGAGAGAAGAGTTGAGTCACCACACTTCAAAACTTCTCATCCTTCTAGGCAGATTCTCAACACTTATCCCTATGAGAATATGATCAGATGTTTCTACAGGTATATTCTTAGTGTTAATAACTGTCAAAGTTTTTGCACAAAGATAAAATCTATCCTAGAATGTAAAAGACCCTTTGAAAAGTTGATTTTCCTTGCAGACCCCCTTTAACATGTGCATCCACTAAACCTGCTTGAGAAAGAACATTCTGTAAGAATAACTTGTCACAATATTGTTTACCTCGTTCCGTACGTTCATGACAATTAATATTAAAGTCCCCACAAAAAAAATCTGTCTACTAGTGTATAAATATGGCTGTATTTTTTTCAACAAAGCTATTCTTTGTATCTTAGTCTGTGGCCCATAAAACAAAATTAATCTACAGTGTAGATTATTAATAACCCCATCCAATAACGGAACTCTCCCTGGTTCCACAACTACTAAACAAAAAATCTGAACATCCTTTGACAAGAAACATATCCCTATACCACAACAGGTATCTTCCCCTGTAGACCAAAACGTTTGTCCCCAAGACCAATCTATAACAGCCTGGGAAACCTCTCTCGGAGTATGTAATCTTGTATCTTGTAAGAGAAAGACATCATTATCTAGTTGTGATAATACCCCAAAAGTTGCAAATCATTTAAATGTAGACTTAATACTATTAACATTTAAACTTGCTACATGTAAAGAAGATAGCTCAGGGGGTGAATTATTTTCCCACTTGATCTAGTAATCCTCTTTTTTCCTTCAAGCTCTGGGCCTTCAAGGAGGTAATTTCTGCCCACCCAATACCTCTACAGAAGTTTCTTGACTCCCGCTTACATCTAGCAAAGGACTTTCGTTGTCACTTGGTCACCCCAACTAGAAAACAGAGAATATCTTTTGGATAGGGGCAAAGGTGACAGGGAAGAACCTGGACTCTCAAGCCTCTTCATACTCCCTACCTCAGACAGTGCCTGGGCCTCCTCTTGGTCCAATAACACAGATTTAGGAATTACTCCATCTACTGATGGAACAACCAAAGGACTGATTCTGACGAAAAGAGGCCAACAAATTCCTAATTCCTCATTGTGGGGAACTCTGTGGGGTCACAAAAGGGGTTGCCTGCTCTTCTAACCTAGAAGGATCTTCAGAATTACTAAACTCCATATTTGTAGCCTGGGAAGAATTCTTAACTATAGAGGGCATAGCTACAAGTGGTACTGGAATCCTTCTCATATCCTCCCTAGCTCCTCCATATCCTCTACTTCACCTTTTACCTCTCCCTAAATGGTCTACCTCTAACTCAGTGGGCTGAAATGGTCTTCTGGCTTGATACAGGAAATATTCTTGGTCAGAAGAAGCATCATTGTCATGCGTAGCCCATGGGCACTCAGCAAAAGTGTGGCCTTCATCCCCACACAAATGACAAACAGGGGAAGCAGTACACTGCACAGCAGTATGACCTAGTACCCACACAAAAACACTTTACCTGGTCACAGAAGTATTCAGATGTTGTAGGAGCCACATTTATAACAGCTTTTGGGCTGACCTGCATAAAAAACAATACCCTATCTAGCCAGGAAAAAGAACTCGGAAGGTGTTGAATACCTTCTTCTGTTTGATGAAGTTGTACCCTTATTGTCCACCCCCATTCCAAAACCATTTTCATCAATAATAGGCTTAGGTTGATCATACACAGAACAAGTTTTTTCCAACCAAAAGATAATATTAGCAATATTAACTCCTTCATTCTGAAGAGGATAGTGACTGTTTTATAGTAGGTTTAGTAATAGAATAACTATAAAATCTTACAAACTTCAGTATCTTTCACTTCATAATATTTTTCCAGAATTTATCTAATGACTTCATTGTCACAAAACTAACATCGTATAAATTATCTCCAGGGGGTGAATGAATGCATACACCTCCGACGGTGAAAACTTAAAGAATCAACTAAAAGCATTTTCCCCACCCAAACTCTGTCTGGGACTATAGGGCCTTCCCTTTATATTGAGTCTAACCAAGAAACACCGCTTTGCTGCTTCTCTGGTTTTGAAAAAGTCCTGCATAAGTCTTTGGACTAGAGTCCTTCTGCAAAGGAATCTCCCCTGTTGTATGAGTTGTAGTTAAATCTTCCAATGGAACAACAACAGAGTCAATGTGTGCCTTGTCTATGTCATTAGCTATTTCAGGGCTTTTCCTAAACCCACAGAATTCAGCATATTGTCAGCACCTACTGTGCCTACGCTTAGTAAGTAATGAGGACTGATGGGCTTGTATTTGAAATTCTACCAGAGTCTCATTATCCATGGGAGAGCTCAGCAGCTCCCTCTGTATTTCCTTATTCAAAACCCCTGTACTTACTAACCCAGGTAGCGGCAATTGTGGATCAGGAATCCAACGACTATTTGACCATAGCCATCCTGCTTGTTGCAAGGCTTCTTCCAAGTTCCAGTCTGGTAAAGAACAACTCCTGTCCATCTCGCCATGTAGTGAATCAGAACCATTTTCAACCAAAAGTCGAGACTCCAGCGAAGTTGAGGGTGTTACCTCTAAAGGTATCCACTTCCCTCCGTCTTGTGTAGGACTTGCCTTAGAACACTTTCACTTATTCCGTTCCGCCTCTAGCTGCTGGCGGCAGGATTGAAAATCATCTTCAGCCATTGAAATAAGATTCAGCAACTGTGATTTCTTCAACTCTAACTCATTCTGCAAATGTATTTCAGTCGCTACATCTTCCATATCCAATGTAGAAGAAACATCTTTTTCCAAAACAATCGTATTCACCTCATTCCTTGTGTATCCATTTTCTCCCTCAGATATTGAGGGTTGCACCAAAAGCTTCTGCGTCTCAAGCACCCAACCATCCTCTTCGACTACCTCCATTGAACTGGTGTCCACCATCTCTGCAGATGGACAGAAGGACAGCGCCACCCGCCTCCAGAGTAGGGAAATTTTTATTCAAAACTCAAAACAAAATACAACAATGTATTATGGCATACAACAGCATAATTAACAAACAATATCCAAAGTAAACAGTACATCATACAAAAATCTAAATAATCCATACTCATACAATATCCCTTCCATTTCCACTACAAGGTAGAAATTTTCCGATAAAATACATTAGAATCTTAGATGGCGTACATCACATAAATCATTATACAGGAAATCAAAGGTTTAGAATAAGATATAAACTTTAAATAAAATAAGGTATATTTACATAGAATGTCCAGCTTAACAAAAAATAGTATAACCCATAAACAATGTATTTGTATCATACAATGGTATTGCTGGCAGTCAACAAGACAATAAAACATAACAGTGAGAAATCACAGAAAATAAATCCAAAGACTGAAAAAGTCCCATAATTGTCTTGTACAAAAATTTATCAAAATCCACGTTTAGATAATGATCAAAAAGCGCTTGCCAAATGTGATATTTAATACATGACAAAATTGAATAGAATAGTATCAGGGTAAAATTTACTCCAAGAAGCTGGTAAAATGCCAAAAATAAAATTACTTCAGTTAAAAGCTTGTAAAAGGTACTGTTGGCCACTGAATAATTGCATAGGACCAAAATTCATTCACATAATAACAATCAAAAACAAATAGACGACAATTTCAAATGAGCCGTAAGCAAAACCACATCCCACATATATGCAGGGATTCTTTTAGATATCAACATATTACTAATTTGAAAACTTCAGATAATGAATATACTGAAAATGCTGAGAGAATCAAAAATTTCTCCATAATCTTCCCATATAAAGTTTTCCTTTGGTAAGTTTCTAAATAAACCCTTAAAGACCACATACCTTTATTTTCAAAAACATGATTTAAAATGTTCAGGAAGACCTTTTAAAGAAACTTGTTTAGGGATACTTTTAGTTAATTCCCATCTCAAAATCCATGGGAGACAGTGTCCTACCCAAGTTTCCATATTTTCCCAATTCTATGTAACAAAGGACAAAGATTTTAGAAATAAACAAGAAAAAAAAGAACACAATGGATTTACCATTTTAATACCTCCCAACTTAAAATCCTGATATAAGATACCCCTCTTAATAGGGTTTAATCTACTACCCCATATAGCAGAAAAAATAATCCATAGAGGCAGTGTCTAAGGATGCTGGGGAGATTGCTCCTAAATACAAAACATACTGAGTAAAAGGTTTAACCATAAATACCCTTTTTTGACATTTTCCATTTATTCCAAATTGAGACTTTAGACTGTGCAAGTTTGAGAAAAAATCCCGATTATATTTAGCAGGATCTACCATACCCCAATAGATGCCTAAAATTTTACTCGGACCTCCTGCAGACTGGAATATTCGGACAGTCCATTACCACCACAGGATCTAAATTAAGAGGAAATAACTTTTAGTGAGATTTATGTTTGAACCTGAACCCTCTGCATATGCCATCAGCAAGGCCGCAGTGACATGGTACGATGGGAGATCTGCCAAAGTAAGACAAATATCATCAGCATATACAATCGTTTTAATTTCCATACAAGTACTATTAAAAGACAAACCTCTAATATCATCATGTGTATTAAGCTGGGTAAGAAGGGGTTCTAAAGATATAATATATAACAAGGGACTCAAGGGCAGCCTTGCCTAACACCTTTGTAACCGAGACAGGACAACCCAACCAACCTATTCACAAAGGGACGTTTAAGGCTGCATTATAACACGCCCTTAGCCAGTCTATAAAGGATACTGGAAAGTTCATATGAGAAAGACATGCCCACAAGTAATTATGGAAGACACTGTCAAAAGCCTGTTTCTGATCTAAACTAAGGATGAAACCCATAAGGTCACCTGACTGACCTCTAGAAAATATTTCACTAATAAAATAAGACCATCTTGAATAGATCTTCCTGGTACAGAACAAAACTGAGTAGGATGAATCATGTCCTCTAAGCAAAAGGATAAACGATTGCTAAGAATTTTGAAAGAATCTTATAATCACAATTTAGAAGGGTAATTGGTCTCCAGTTGTCCAAACAAGTCCTATCACTTTGTTTGTACAATAAGATTACCAATCCAATATACATACTGGAAGGTAACTGATTAGAATTCAAACTATATGTGAAAAAACCAGTTAGTTCCTCCAGTAGCCAAGGTACCAAGAGTTTATAGAATTCATTTGGCAAACCATCTGACCCTGGTGTTTTCCCCGTATGAGAATTAAGAATTACATCCCGCACTTCTTGTACTGAGATGGGTTTTAGTAAACTGGGGATTAAATGGTCAGGAATCTTTTGAAGAGGACAAGAGGATAACCACTCTTTTATACATGAAGCAGTAGGCCGTAGGCCTGCAGTAAACAACAATTTAAACTGCTTGTCCACTTCTTCTAAAATATCATCTTTCTTAGAAAGTACTGTTCCTGTGGATTGTGTCAGTGTTGTGATATCCTTTCTCAATCTAGAAGCATTACAAAAATCGAAAGGATTTGTATGAGCTCTGGTACCGCTAAGTCCAAACCTCTGTTCCTGCCTCAAGGAAGACATACGATCATATTGCATCCATGTCAATCTAACTTTTAAATCCCGAAATTCTTGTTCATCATATGCATGACCTTTTATAATATGTTCCTGAAACAAAAGGAAAGATTGTCTTGCAGCAGAATATTCCTGCATCTTATATTTACCAAGTAGTCTACCTATTGTTTGAAAATAAGTTTGAAAGTCATGTTTGCATCTTCGACCACAATTGCCTATTGTCATATAAAAAAATATAGATTGTCTAGCCATAATAATGTCTGGAAATCCAGTTTTGACCTCTGGAATATCTAATAATGATACATTTAGTTTCCAATATCCAGACCCTCTAGAAGTCGTATGGCACTTTGAAAGGGTAACACTAAGAAGTGCATGATCTGAAGTGGCTACTAAGAGACATTTGGCATTCTGGTTTGTAAAGAAGATGAAACAAACCAATAATCAATGCGGGAGGATTTTTTTCCTTAAAAAAAAGTATGAGGGGTTGTAGTATTGTGCAAATATATATCAGTTAACCCTGACTGAGCAAGCAAGGAGTGTAAAAAATGAGTATCACAGTAGATTTTAGAAGTGGTAAAATGTTTATCTTGAACTGAAAGGGTGATATTAAAATCACCACCAAATAAAACATTCCTACTTGTAAAAAGAAAAGGTCATATTTTTTTTCAATAAAGAGATTCTACCAGTTTTTGTTTGTGGACCATAAATGTTAATTAGTCGAAAATCTATGGAAGCTAAGGTAATGTCCAATAAAAGCACATGACCAGGTGAAATATCTACTGTATGTGTGACTTTTACATAAGGGGTTGTGAAACAAATCCCTAAACCTTAACAAAGGTCCTCTCCCCCAGACCAATTACTGGGACCCCATATCCAAGCCTCAGAGGCCTTAGTAAAATCTTGTACAGAATATAATCTGGTATCCTGAAAGTATATAATATCAAATGACAGGGTAGAGAATAAATGAAAGGTAGCTAGCATTCGGACCACTGAACGAATGCTATTCATATTTAAACTGGCTATTTTAATATTATAACTATCACCATCAGCAGAGGAAACCATTTAATCAAGTAACTGCAGTAGACAATCTGGCACTTTTCCTGGTACCTTTCCTAGGCCTAATACCACTCTTTTTTTTTACCGTGCTAGGCACTTCAGTATCTGAAACAATCTCCATCTGGGATGAGGCCAATGATGCTGAATCAGAATCCTGATCCAACCCAGTCTTATCCAGTGATAACACTGAGTATCTATTTTCAGACACAGGCATCCCCATTACTAGTTGTGCAGTAGTGGGAAGCGGAGGCCGTGATGCAGGAATCTCCATTTGGAGAGGGACCTGCAAAGCCGCACCTACCAAAGGAGGGGGGGGCATAACTTCATTAACTGGGTCACCTTTTTGGGATTTAGATGCAAGTGCTTCAAATTGTTCAGTGGGCAAATCTTGCAAGATATCCCCTACAATGGTGTTATCAGAAGGAGTATGTGGTTTTGAAGAGTGATGTTTGGCAGTTCCTGTCTGTCTCCTTTGAGGTTGAGGCTCTAAGGGACAGGGAATCGTGAGTTTGGTAGCTCTGTGAACATAAAAGTCTTGTATACCATAATCAGCCTCTCCGTATTGTGAGCAGCCCAGGGACAGTCCATAAAGTTGTGTCCACTATCCTCACAAAGATTACACTTAGGAGTATTTATACAATGCATATTAACATGACCTGTGTCTCCACAATATGTACAAAATTGAACATTACAAGTAGAGCTCAGATGTCTAGGAGAACCACATTTAAAACAGCGTTAGATTGCCCTGGATAAAAAATGAAACCTTTGTCCCTACCTATGTAAAAACAGTTAGGTAAATGTTCAAAACCATCCACAGTTTGACGTAATTTTATCTTCATTTTCCACCACCATTCCAAAACCCTCTGCATCCAAGATTGGATCTGGGTACCCTGCAGTTCACAATGTTTCTCCAACCAATAGAGAATATCTGAAATATTAACCCGTCATTCAAAAATAAAATCGTTATCCTCTAAGCAGGTTGTTTTGTTAAGGGATAACTTGGAAAGAGGTCCATAAAGGATTCGTTTTCACAGTCATATGTTTTATCCAAAAAGTTCCAAAAGCTCAGGAGTTCGAAAACTTACATCAAAGGTTAAGTCTCCTGGAGCATGAATCAATGCATAAACTTCTGAAGGTGTAAAGCCTAACGATTGTTTCAGTAAAATGCACCCCACAAAATATCTATCTGGAGCAGGATCTATACCCTCCAAATACCGAAACCGAACAGCGTTCTTTTTGCCAATTCAATGGGTTTTCGAAATAAGTCAGCATAAGAAGAACGAGGAGCATTTTCTGATGCTTGGGCATTTTCTGGTCCTGTGTTACAAAAGGTTCTGGTTCTATATGTGAAACAGTTTCTGTAGAAAGCTTTGGAACAGAGCATCCCAGCAAATTATGTGAGGCTGATAAAGGAATAGAGGAGTCAGAAGCTATCTGCATATTACCTGGAATCACAGCTTCAGGTTTCGCAGTCGACCACTCCTGAGATGTCTGCAGATTTGTAGCTGGGTCTGAAATAGAGACCCTCGAAGAAGTAGTAATGGGTTCCGGCGGCAAAGGAGCTGCCGAAAGGGGTTGTGAGTGTAAAGCTGAGTCTGCAATCCATTCTCCCGACACCATTCTGATCCAACCGGCGTCTTGCAAGGCTCTTTCCGGTGACCATCCGGGTTCTCCTGGTACTGTAAATGCTTCCTTGGTAACCCGATCGTTGTCTTCCAGGGAATCAAAGTCAACCGCAAAAATTTTAGACAACACTGAGGAAGAAGAGGCATTTTCAGGACTTCGTTTACGTTTTCTTTCCAAGTCCACATCCAAACTTTTCTGACGTAGTTCTTCAACTAAAAGGAACAGTTGCCATTGCAGAATAGAATGTTTTTCTTCCAAGGCGTGAGTGTTATCCATTTGAAAATGCAATGAAGAGATACTCGTATCAGGAATAACTGGCAACTCAGATAGACGAAAATCTTCTACCCCAGTTTCCTCCAGGGCAGCTGTCGTATTATCAATTGCAGTTTGCAAAGGTGCAGTGAGAAGAACTGCCTCTTCTCCCGAAAGACATCCTGCACCTACGGTGTCCAGCTCTGAAGTGAGCTCAGCCATCTCTGCAGATGGACAGACAGCGCCACCAGTCCACAGAGTAGGGGAATTTCCCCGGTGTCCTGGCCAAATTTCCCTCATTCACTAAAAATACCACCAAAAGCTTAATCTGGTTCAAGGTCAGTTGGCATTCATCTGTATCCCCCTCCCCCGGATCGTGCCTGAAAATATGAAGGATTTGTCTAGTGCACTTACCGGTCAACAAAAACTAAATAAATAAATAAAATAAAATAAATAAATTGTGTGCGGGCGGAAACACATTTGGGCAGGATGTGGAAAATGACAGCTGTACTGTTCACAAGGAGGTGTACAAAATGACAATGTTGAAAATCTGGCATGAAAATATTGCGAATTCACAAAGTTATGAGCCTGCATAGCAAATCATAATGCACGCTCGTAAAACAGTCATTTTTGATTTTCCACCAAATCTGCAACATAGGCTTTTGAGAAGCCACCCTCATGAACACTGGCACTGTCGCTTTATTATCGTCCGAAGGTGATTCCATGCAGGGACTGGCGTAAATTACCTTTCAAGGCCAATTAGCACCATGACAGTGATAGAATTCATGGGGGTGGGGGTCCCAAAAACCCCATGTTGAAAACTTGGTGCCACAATTCCAAAAAATGCCCAAGATATGCAGCAAAGTTGAAAAAACCCTATTCATTCCCTTATAAAGCTTACCGGCATTTCCTCAGTTCACGGTCGGCTTTGAAGAGGGCAGACATGTTCCTGGTCCACCGAAGATTGTTGCACCAGACTCCGGCCATAAGTATGGGGTGGGGGTGTGTGGAGAGGCAGTGTGCACAGTGGGTGGGTGCGGGTTGTGGGAGGGGCCAGGAGACCGCCGAGGGACCGTTCCTTCTACAGGAAAATAAAAATAAAAGACATTGGGGGACTGATTTTAATAGGTGCTTTGGCACACTGGGGTGGGCTCAGTATGCCACCTGTGTGTGTGTGTGTATGGGTGGGTGCTTTAGCTGATGGGATTGGGCACCCCATCGGCAAACAAGGAAAGGGGGAGCCGCAGGAGCTGAGGGTTGGGCACCCTCTCAGCAATCAGAAAAATGGAAGGAGGACCACATTATGCCAACAGGAGTGGGCTTCCTGTTGGAAAAATTCAAGGGAGGGAGGGTGATACATGCCAATGGAGATTGGGCACCCGTCAGCACACAATAAAGGAAGAGGGGTTGACAGGCAAGCGGCAGTCACTGCCTCCATGTCTCATGTAGTGAGAAGTGCTGTGGTCACTCTGCATGAGAGCTTGCTCTCATTGCAGTGGACTTTTGTCAGATCTCTTCACCTCATTAGCCAGGCAGGGTGTTGGCCCTGCTTCTGGCTGATTGGGGAATGAGGACACACCTACTGGTGTGTGCCCTGCATTCACCCAACAGCGACCACACCTCCAAATCTCCTCTGTTACAAGATGTTGGCCGCGGAAGTGCGCCAACATAAAAGAGATAATGAAAAAGTAGTTCACATGCTGTTAAAGCACACACAGAAGCAAAACCAATAACCACAAAGAGTATATATAACACGTGAAGCAACAAAAGTGATGTGCATCTTATGTCCTTATGAAATTGCTGTTTTCACAATTTTGCTTTTACTACAGTCTCACCCTAATTCCACAAGTTTCTGTTTAGTCATACTGATGGGAGTTGGGAAAACATGACTGCCCCAATGGAGGTGGGGAACCATGGTGAACACTGGCTGGCAGGCAGGTGCTGTTGTAAGTCGGAGTATCAGGATTGTGATATTCAGCAGATGTGGGAACATCTGGTAAGGGAGAATTAAGAAAATGAAAAGGAACAAAAAACAACAAACACACAACATCATTGCACGTACCTGATGCACCTAGTCAACAACAGGTAACAATAAATCGTTAACTTGTCATGCTGATCCCAGCACCATCAGTTGTGGTCACCAAAGTGAAGGGGCAGAAATGAACAGCCCAGCCAGCATAACAGGGACTTGGGTACACTGTACTCTGTATACATATGTATACTGTCTCTATGCCTGCCATTATCCCCAGAGGGAGTCCACTGTGCTGGTTAAGGCTGTCTCCCATCAAGTGGGGGAGGAGGCAATGTGTCTGGGGACCAGAAGCCAGAGACCAGCCAGTTAGGGGAGAACTTCAGCAACAGAATTTCAACTGCATGGTAAGTTTTAAGATAAAAAAGTACATATGAACAGCACACTTCAAACCTCCACTGTAAAAAAAAAAAAAAATACACCTTAAACGGACTATGTTTAGGCACTGGACACCTAAGTCCTCTTTTTACACATTTTTGTTTTTCAATTACTCCATAGATTTGCAAGGAAGGGGCTGGTGCTTCATTTATACTGAAACTGCATTTATTAAAGTAGGATGAGTAAGCAATAAGGCACAACAGGGTGTTGGCTGTTCTGTGATGACCACAGGCCTAGGTGTGTGGTAGGCATGAGACGGAAGGCCAAGTGTCCTTCCACAGCTATACATGCAGTTATCACTGAACAACCAACACCTGAAGAGTCTTATTGCATTTATAAAATGGGTTATTTATTTATTTTTTATACTTTATTCCTCCTCACCTAGCGCCCGACCGCCCGGGACTATCAGCCCGTGCAGCTTCCACCTCTCAGGAATGGCCTCGAGCCTCCGTGCCCCACGGCTTACCCCTACAGGCGGGGCTGCAGGGAGTGGGGGACACCCGCAGGCACTAGTTTTGGATCGGAGGCCGGCCTGGAGGAGGCTAATTGAAACCGTGGCGTGCTTCATGTAGGGCGGCCGACAGCCATCCATTTTCTGGTTTTTCCAGGGAGGTGGGGACGTGCAATGGCGTGATGACGTCTGCCCGCCTCAAGGCATCTTGAAGATGTCGGGCTGTGTGACTCCCAGCCTCCGGCTCGAGGTCCTAGTGCTCGATCACTAACCCACCCTCCCCTGGAGAAGGAGAGCAGTCCATAGGGCGCTCCATCCTTCTCCCGGCAACCCTCCAGCGATCCAGGTCCGTTCCCGAACCCGGGTCGCCGGAGTCGCAAGCGGAAATCCCACCGCTTCGCCGGCGGGCCGGCCTATAAAATGGGTTATGATTTTGAAAAAATGACACTGACAAGTAGTTTGCACTTATAACATTTTGTAACATAGAATTTCTTAAAAATGGAGAAAAAATAGTCCCTAACTGCACTGTTTGGGATGGTCAAAATAATAAATTGCTTAGAACCACATGATGCACTTCTTTTTTGGGGGCAGTCAAAATAACAACAGAAAAAAAAAACTCCCCACAATGTGGAACATTTTAGATTTACATGCTGAAATTGATAAATTGCACATTGTTATGCAATACAGGGTTTATGAGCTTGGAAAGCATGTTTTCCAGCACTGTATTTCCTCTTGATGGTGTTTCATGCTCATTGTAAGTGAACTCTTTTTCAGGCTCCAGCTTCTGTTTCCTGCTTGTAGGCTTCATCTCTTGATTCTTGCTTGAAGATTCCATCTGCTGACTGTCTTTTGTACTGTGTGCCAGGATTCTGCTCCATTTTTTCCAGTCTTCAGCAGAGGCACTACAATAGCTTCTCAAGCTAGCTTTTGATCTGTGCCCTGTGACTGCCATAATTTCCCATGCCTGCAGTCCTGCAGTAGATAATAGATGCACTGCTGTGACTCTACTAGAGTGGTTCATGTACCTTTGGCTGAGGTTACACACATTGCTCAACAGGTTGACTGTCTGTTCCCTGTTGAAACAGAGTAATATTTTTTCACCAAACCATCAAAATGCACATCTGTGGGCCAAGCTCTGTCTACCCTGAACATTTCAGACCAAAATTCTAAACTGTTTTGGGTGCTAGATGATGACAAAAAAATCAAAAAAAAAACAATGTTTAAACTTTTTTCACTATCTGGATCTCAGAAGCTGCATGGCAAACATCCAACATTGACAAATGCTTGTATTTAGTAAAAATAATAAAGGACCCAGCACTGAAGCATGTGGAACCCCTCATGTGACTGTAACAAAATCAGACTAAACATCACCACTTTTGACACACTGGAGTTAATGGTTTACGTATGAAACAAAACCAAATTAAAGATGAAAAATTCAGACCAGGGGATCTCAGCCTATTTCCTAATAATAAGATGTGATCCACTGTATCAAAACCTTTTGATAAGTCCAATGAAACTGCTGCAGAATAAGATCTGCATGAAAGGCAGAGTAAAAATCATTCAACACTCTGGATACAACCAATGTAGTAGTAGTGTGACCTTTTTTAAAACTGTATTAATTATCAGAAATTAAACTGAATTTTGACTAGTATGAAAAAAGTTGTTTATGTATAAGTTTTTCAAAAATCTTTACTACTGATGACAAAATGGATATTGGTTGATAACGGTTTGGGTCATATATCTGCAGATCAGATAACCCACTAACTGAGCACATCTAGGTAATAGCAACACATTAGCCATTGCTACTCAAAGCAGCTGCTGAGGGCCATATTTTAAAGCTGTGACAGTATTTTGCATTAATTACATACCCAAGTATAAGGTGGAGTTATAGGTTCCCATCATTATACTAACAGGCCATGATCAATTATCAACTACGCACAAAAAGCTGCACCAGAGAAGATCATAAAATAGTTCACAGCTTTGTCACTACGTAAGCTAAAAATGAAAACTTAAACAGTAAGCACACAAAAGCCACAGGTGCTCACAAATGATATCTCCAATTTTTTGACCATTACGGGTCTTTATAAGGGGGCATAACAAACAGGTAAAACAACAATCCTTAAATACCATCACATAGAAAGTCAAAATGCTTCCCAAAAATAAATGAAAAAATCTGTGGTGCAAAACAGTGCATAAATTATAAGACAGTATAACTCAAATAAATAAATAACTACAGATGCTGTATGCAAGGGCTCCTGTATACTGATGCTATTTACAAGGAACAAAAGTAACTATGCACAAAATAGAAAATGTGTAGAAATGAATGAACAAGCTATGCAGAAGTGCTCTGGAGTGCCAGACACTCCACTTCTGCATATCCCAAATAACAACATTTCAAAATTAAGACATTTAGAATTTATAAATCTAAATCCAGAGTAATATGTTTTTTTTCCAGAATGGGGTCAAAACTGGAAAAAAATCATCATCTAAAGAAAGTATATTTTATTTATGTATTAAATTTTGATAACCGGGTAAGCCCACTGGGTCCCAAAGGTCCCTTTTTCAGGGGCAACCCGGGGATTACATGGAATTTTACATGATATAATATACAGCAAGAGTACATTACATAAGACACACCGAAACATAACACAGGGTAATACATAGTTGCATTTCAGCTGGTTACATATGCTGGGAGGGAACAAAAAAAGGGGGGAAGAGAGAAAGAGAATGAGAGAGAGGAAAGTGGATCACCACTTAGCCAAATTTACCCCAATGCTTTAAAAGGGGAAACATTACTGTATCTAATATCTCTAGCAATATACTTGACTGGAATGAAAATGTAAGTAGGTCAAAAACATGGAAATGTAAAGTCCAAAGCTGTTGAGAGCGAAAAATGGGAGTCACGTGTCCTCAACTTTGATGGAAAAGTCTGACAGAGCTGCATGGAAGCAAGAGTCTAAGAAATGAAAAAAGAAAGAAAGAAAACAAGAAACTGTGTTAATAAATATATGAATAAAAAATCAATATTTAAGAGCTGACAAAGTCATTAAATATAACATAGGAACAATTTAATAGAGGCCCCCAAAATAATTAAAAAATCATAATACAAAGGGGCACAATCCCTTCAACATTGAGACCACAAGATTGGATAGTATTACGAGTAAGTATTCAGCTGACCTCTTTCTGCAGTATCAGTCTAGTTTGAATGTCTCCTCTTTTAATGGAGGAACATTCAAAGGGTTCTAAGAAAACTCAAAGCTAACTGGGAAATATGAGGAGTCATCTAGTATGTAGCAACTGGGTTTCTATGCCAAAACAAGCAAAGTCATGCACCTGTAGCGGGAAACCAAGGGTAGTGTATAAGATGGGGTAGGTCACTACAGTCACCAAGCAAAGAGACCTTGGGGTAATCATATCTGATGATTTCAAGGTGACAGGATAGTGTGATAAGGCAGTAAGCAAGGCTAACCAGATGCTGGGTTACATAGGGAGGTGGATTTCTAGCAGGAGAAGAAAGGTAGTGTTGTCTCTATATCACTTGCAAGTCAGATTCAACCTAAAGTACTGTGTCCTGTTCTGGAGGCTGCACCTCTGCCAGGATGTTGTCAGGGTGGTGGAAGTGATTCAGAGGAGGGCTACCAAAATGGTGCGGGGCTTATATGAGAAAATCGTACAAGTAGAGGCTACAAAAGCTCAACAAATACTCCATGGAGGAGACGAAAGTGAAAGGGGACATGACTGAGACCTATAAGTACCTCAGAGGGGTGTACAAGGTGCAGGAAGGAAGTCTCTTTCAGTAGAGTAGGCATACCAGAACATGCGGGCATGTGATGAAGCTTGGGGGGGTAGTTCAAGAGGGATGTGAGGAAATATTTCTTCACAGAAAGGGCAGTGGATGCCTGGAACAACTCAGCAGCAAAGGTGGTGGGGCGAAACAGTAGAAAACTTGAAGCATGCATGGGATAGGTGCATGGAACAATAGGTAGGGGAAAGGGAGGAGGGAGGGACACTTGTAACCAAATAGGGTCTACTTGTAATCAAATAGGATCTAGGGTGTAGAAAAAAGGCAGGGAAAATAGGGAAGGCAAGATGGGCCTATTGGTCCTTTTCTGCAGACAGATTCTATGTTTCTGTATATAACATGTTCCAGTGCCATAAATTTAAATGTGAGAGGGTCAGATTGATGGACCTGTTGAAAATTTGCATCCAGAACATAGGACCTGAATGTGCATTTTTAATGGCCTTACCATAACTCCCACATAAAATTTTATACTAGGCTGTGTAAACCACAAATGGTGTCACTCAAGTGATAAACTGCCTAATCTTGACCCTGTTTTGGTCATTGGTAAAAGCATTACCTTCATGGTAGTATCTTCAAATGTTGTATGTGCAAAATCTAAAATATCCATTGAGAAAGAGGCCAGCCTGGTGGTGCAGAGGGCTGAGGTGCTCAGCGCGCTGTACCTCTCCCACGCCGGTGACTTGGGTTCGGGAATAAGCTCAGGCCACTGTGGGTTAGTTGTGGGGGGGCTGGGAGCAGGATCGAGTGGTCATCAGGCAGTTCTCCTCTCCCGGGTAGTGGAGGTTGGTCTTTTGTGGCACTTGGCTCCCACTAAGTGGAGGCTCAGTGGTACTGCTGTGAAGATAAGTGGGTCAGGCACAGGGCCATGGTGGGAGGAGCAGGGACACCAGTTTCTGGCTCACACATGGGCCTCCACATGTGTGCGCAACTGAGTTTGCTGAGGCCCCAGAGAGTTAAGGGAGAAAAGCAGAGAGAAAAGACAGGCATGGCATAGGCGTATGATGCCTGATGGCCACACCTCCACCCATCACATCACCAGGTGGTATGGGGCAAGGAAACTGGATACTGTGCTTCAGAGGAGAAGATGGACCTCTCTCCTGACCCTGCCATGGAGGATAATCCAGGGGGTGCCCTCTCCACCAGGATTCAGGGACATGATGGACGGTCGGGGAGAGGCACCTGGCAGAAGGCCTCCTTGCTGTAGCTCCAGAGGGCAAAATGAGTATAGAAAAGAAAATCCAATGGGAAATACAAGGAGACATTTAAGGTAAGGTCCTTCTATTAATTAAAGATAGGAAAATGTGTCTCACATTGAGCTCATCGCCCAAACTTCTCCCCTTTCTTAATGTAATCCTAAAATGGTCACTAATTTGGTTACTGAGTATAGACTGGGTTTTTAAAATGGGCAACAGCTTGTGGACAATATTACCAACTTGTCCTGATAGGAGGTGGAATTCCCTGATGAATGCAATAGGCTGATGTTTAGATTGTTTATTAGAATTGTCCCAAGAAATCAATAGGTCATCCCCTTTAAATGTGAAGGTAATTAAGAAGAGCTATATTTTTGCCTGTTTGTTATACCCCCTGAAGAAAAATGATAGTGTTTAAAATGCCGGGCTCTAATTTGACAGTGTCTGTGAGTTTTGTGTGCTCACCACTGAAGTTTTCACTTTTGGCTTACATAGCGATGTGGATGTAAATTCTGTTATGACCTTAGATGAAACCTCTCGATGTATACTGCTGTTCCAAAGGATTGCGTATCCTGGGTTGCATCTGCTTTCCTATCCTGGACACACTGCTTCTTTGGAATAAATGGCATTTAATAAGCTTTCACTGGTATCAACTCACTTGGCTATAGCTTAGCTCACATTGGGTCCTATGCAGAAATAGGCAGGAACTACGCACCAGAGGTGAGTATTCCACCCACATAGATCCACACCTGAGGACAGGTGTGCTCCTGGGATATGCACCATGGGAGCACCTGTCCATGGCCCTGTACCCTGGTAGGAAGGACTCCTCGGGATCTGAGGGTGGGTTGCGGTCCCAGGCAGGCATCCAACTGATGCCCATCATGGGCTGAAAGTGGATCCCTTTGTGCTGAGAGGCATGAACTGGATAACGTGAATGTCCACCGCGAGACACCTGGATCGGTACACACTACCCCTGTGACAGGCTGTTGGTTGGCAGCCCCCATGAGCCACACTGCAGGACCACTCACCGGAGATGGCAACCTGAACCCCCTCTGATGCCCCTGCCCACAGCAGGCCAACCCCATGCCGGTACCACATCTGCTAGCAACCACACTTGCCCACAGTCACCCCCAAATGGCAAGCCAGCCAGATGGTGAACCCCATTGACACCACCCCTGCAGCACCGTCATCCCCCATACCTTTTCACTGGTGCCACCCCCAAGACAGCCAGTGGCACAGTCCTTCTCTCACCACCACGGCCGCAGGCCATCTGACATATGTGGGCGCGCATCTGCTGCCCACTCCTGTGTATGTCAGACACCCGACAACTGTGGCAGTGAGGGCTGTGTTGCTGGCCATCTCAGGGGCAGCACCAGCAAAAAGGTATATGTGACAGGGGGTGATGGTGATGATGCGGGGGGGAACCACTGGACACCAATGCTGGGCAGGGGTACCAGGTTCGGGTGGGGCATGCACTGTGCTGTGTTGGAGCGTGCTGTGTGGCATGGGGGTGGGTTGCTGTGCGTGTGGGGTCAGGCGCAGAAGGGTCTGTGTGTGTGTTGGGGACCACCTCAGTCACCAGAACCAGGGCACTGGTGGGTGGTTGGGTGTTGTGTGAGTGGCCCTGGTATGGGGCTATCATGTGGGGTGGGGGGCACACAGGGGCTACTGCCACAGCTTCCTTGGCACTCGCCTGTTCAGGTGCCCCAGCCCTCCCATCAGCTAATGGGCTGTGGCAGCAGGGGCCATTACCAGTCCCAGCAGTGGACAATGCAGTACCTGTGGGCACGCAGTGGGTTACAGCAGGGTCCCAGCTGCCATAGCCTATGCCCAGCTCCGAAGCCATGAGGCCAGTGCTACATGGTTCTGTGCATACCGCATAGTGCTGGCATGCTCTGGGAAATCCCCTGGTGCGTTGCAGTCTGCACTGCCGGGAGAGTGGCCACATACCTGCTTTGTGCCCTGTTCCTGAATGCCACATGGGGTCCACAGGACCCTGCTCCACAGCACTCATACGTATCGACGCCAATGCACCTGGTTTGCGCAGTATGTTGGCATTGTGCATAGGGCCCCATATTGTTTGCAGATGGCAAACTGTACCAGAGCCAGCACTAGATTTGAGATTACCTAGGCCTGTATGGCTGTGGGAGGAAGTAGAAGTTACATTACTTCTACAAAGCTGTAAAATGTAAAATGAACAAAACTGATATTGTATAGATTTTAAGATAAAAAGGAGGAAAACTAAATGCTTAGCACTGTTAGTTACTAGAGTAAGCTGAGAAGTTGTCCACTAAGCACATTACTCTATTTTCCATTAACACTGTTTCACCAATTTACAAAAGTGTCACCTTCTAGGACTGTCCCTGGGTGGAAACTTTCATCTTCACTTAATTTTCCATAGATTTTAACACCCCTCATCCTTCTTGCAATTTTCAAAAACAATAAGCTAATCAGTCCAGCAATGTGACCGCATGTGTTGCTATTTTTCAACTGACGAGATTTTTTGATATTTTACATATGGACATTTCATTAAAGGTGATACAGAAAACATATACTGTATGTAGCTAAACCTCAAGTAAAACCATTTTGAAAATGTCAAGACAGCTGTGATAGTGAATGTTTCCAGATACAGTAAGAACACATTCAGTAAATGCTGTCTGTTTACATATGAAGCTCTTTACTGGTACATACTGTGTGTTATGTAATGTGGGTTGGTGGAAGGTTCCCTCCATCACTTCCGCACACTCTTCTTTCATGTAAATTGTGTAATTTTTCTTTCTTCTTCTTTCTGCTCCTGCTGCCAGCCCCCTTCCATCCAGCCCCCCCCAGCCCTGTCACCCAGTATCCACTGGACTTACCTCTCTTACACTAGCAAGATGTCAGCTAGCCAGGTGCGGAGCCTATGAGGGGCTGGGCTTCATCCTGCTGCAGGGGTTCACTTGGAAAAGAATACATCCTGCTGCCCGACGTTTCTCCTCCATTTTCCCCCTGTTCTCCAAGTGCTGAGCAGCAGCATGCAATAATACCAATGTCCGAGCCACGTACACTTCCGTATGTGGCACACTGGCATCTGTCCCACATCTGCCTCCTCACGTATGGACCCACTGTGCCAACCCCAGCCACCACTAGGTCAGGCACTGTCAGGAGAGGAGAGCTGTCCTTCAGATGCTCAATCCTCTCCCTCTTCTGCTGACCCCAGTGCCCGCTCACACCATGAACACGGGTTGCCAGCATGGCAGGAGACAAGGCATGATGTCTCAGCCCTCCACGCTACTGGGCCAGCTGTAAATTGTGTAATTGATAGCCCATGTCACACCTTAAGCTTCTGTTTGTAAGTGTTGTCCATATCTGCAATTTACCAAATATAATTTACTATTGTTAGTACCTAACTCATTTATAAAAATCCTCTTTAGGGGTAGCAAAGGTTTGCATACCAGATGTGGAAATAATTTGGAAATCAGATAGCCATAAGAAGTGGACAATTCTATTTTGCATATAATACCCACAGTGGCAGGCAATTTGAATAGTACTAGATGGATTTTTATAAAGAAATCATTCATTGAAGCCCTTTGGCTCCAGACTCAATCCCATGGAACAGATTTCCTGAAGGATCATCACTGCTTTTGTGTTGACTGGAAACAGAGCTTCCTTCCTGGTAATGACCCTTTCTGCCTTATCAAACTCATATGGAACTGGATGGTTGACACAAAACCCAGGTACTGTAAGCAGAATTTCCTTTACCCCTTGGCAATAGGCCAATCTTACCAAAACTCACATTTTACTTAACTCATTATACCCTGGGTGGTCATTTTGAATCAGGAGAATCAATGGATGGTTCGGACTTCATAAGAGGCTTGGATTACTGCTAGTCACAGTCTTCCAAGCCACACAAATCTTCGTAACCTCTATACAAGTCACTTAAGATACAATAAGATAGGATATGATTCTCACGCAGTGGTTTGTGGGCTGTGAAACCACAAATTCTATGTCATATTGTGGCAACAAATGTCCATACTAGTTTTAAAATAACAAAGTGCATCTCCAAAGGTTTGTGATTTGAAGGACAATACCATGTTAGTGGTCAATTTGTGTCACCACAACACATGCTAAGTTCACCATATTTGGCAACTGTAGTTAATCATTTTTTTTATGAAATTCACACACACATACATTATATGCAACTGTAGTATGCAGTGAAACCTGCACATATAGAACCAACTAGTAACAGTCTGTCATAAGGATGCACTGGTAACAGGTAATGTTCATTTCCAGAATGGTGATCAACATTAACACAGATCATTATCAAACTATGTTCCCAGATTGTTAGGGTACAGGTGACAAAGGGAATCATATGCCCATGATTGAAGTAAAGTACCTTAATCGTCAAAAGAAACTATTTACATTTGTGACAAACAGTAATAAGGTCTGTCTGCTTGGTTGTGACTTTATATCTTTCAAGTCTTAGAAATCATAGAGTTATGCAAAAATGAAGAGCCAGCCCATTCACAGTGTGCCAGCAGCCCATGCAGGTTGTGTTATCCAGGATCTGTTGGGGGAAGGGCGATAGCTATGGCCCAGACGTTTGCTGATTAACCAATGCCTGCTCTTTGTGTGGTTGCTTGAGCTGAGCTGTCAGTATTAATGATCCCAAATGTTGCAGAAAGGTGTCCAGCCAGTACAGTGCTCTGCCAATGTATTGCTTTTCAGGTATGATTGTCTATCATAGTTAGCAAGGGTTACAAGGTTGTTAAGGAGTTCAGTAAGTATGGGTATTTCCATGAGTGCCATTTTCCCACCAGTAGATGTTAGGTTTCCAGTGCACCTCCCCGCATCAGCCATTTTATTGACTTTGCTAAGGAATGGAAGTTCTTCTGGGGATCCTAGGATTAACACATCTGGGGACAAGGGTATATAATGCACCAATACCTGAGTAAGGAACTGTGTGACCTGTTCCCAGAAGGGCTGTATCTTAGGACATTACCAAAGGACATGGTACAGGTCCCTAACAGGGGTTCCACATCTCCAACAGTTTGAGTTGGGGAGGAGATGGGTTGCATTTAGCATAGTGGGCACCTGGTACCAGAGATGCAGTATCTTATTTTGTATCAGCCTCACTTTGTGGTCCCTCATATCTGTGTGGGTTAACCTCAAGCATGTTGGCCAGTCTACTGTATGTTCATATTGGATTTATCATGGCTCCTGGCCCACTGTTCTTGGATGGTCAGGGTGCAATTCCAGATGTGCCGGTAGATCAGTCCTGCCCTTCTTTCTGTGTTTTAGCTGTAATAGCAGCAGGTACTGGGGTGGTTTGGTCCCTATACTTAGACTGTCACACTTATGGGCCAACGGTGCTTGTGATTTAAAGGAAGTGCCAAAGGTCCCCTTTGTCCAGCTCGAATCTGTTATGGAGCCCTTGAAAGGAGTCCATGTTAGCTGTTCCTGGGAGGATCAAGTTCTCCACTGTGTGGATCCCTTTGCTCTTCCACTTGTTCCTGTTCACTAGACTTCCCCCAATCTTGATGTCAGGGTTGTCCCACAGTGGGACAAGAGCTGGGTGCTCTGGGGTCAGATGCAACTTACACCACACTTGGTTCCAGATGGCCAACAACAATCCCATTGTGGGGTGGCAGGGTGGCAGTCTTGCCTTGGGTAAGTACAGACAGGAGGCAGAGTTGTCCTCGCCTATGTGTGAGGCTTCGATATCCAGCCACTGGGGTGGAGGAGATTGAGGGAAAGTGCAGCCAATTGAGATCCTGAGCAGTGCAAAAGGCCCTGGAACCATGGGAGCCCCCAGCCTCCTTTTCTCCATGGCATTTGGAGCTTTGCTTGACTTTATCTGGGTTTCTCCCTTCTCACAGAAAATTGTCCATCATCTTATTGATAGTGTCACACCATTTATTATGGATTTTCAGTAGTAGATAAGCCAATATATGAAATTGTTTGGGAGACATGACAACTTCAAAGGCACTATCTTCCCTGCCATAAATAGCTTAAGGGGCTTCCACCCATTGCACTAGGTACACAGGTCAGCTAGTAGCAGTGCTAGGTTCAGGTCACACATCTTGGTAATTTGGGGAATATATGCGCCCTAAAGAACTTAATCTGCTCTGGTGCACAGCACAACCCCAAGTGCTGCATGAGGGAACCAGGGAGCTCTTGCAGTGCTTGTTCAGAGACAATATTTTTGTTTTAGATTTGTTGATTCTGAGACCTGACATGAAGGAGAAGGAATCGTGAAGATGCAGGAGCTTCACTGATGAAATGGAGGCTCTGTCTGTGACTGCCAATACATCATCAACATGTAACAGGGCCCTTTATGCATCTTGCCCCACCTGGAGGCCAGAGATCAAATGGTTATTGCAAACTACATCAGTTAGTGGATCAATAACCAGAACAAAGGGAGGAGAGGAAATGAGCAGCCTTGCCAAGTACCTTTCTGGAGGGCAAGGGTCAGAAAGAGTCACATTGGTGAACATCCTTGCCATCCGGATTAGAGCACATTCTTCTAATATTGATAAGGAACTGGGGCCAAACCCTTGGATTCCAAAACCTTGTAAAGCACCCCCACTCCAAAAACTCAAATCCGTTTTCAAAGTCAATTTCTATAGCTACGGTTGGAGTGGGGCACCTTTACAATGTGTATCAGGTTAATTAGGGCATGCATATGGTCTGAGTCAGTCTCTAACAAAGCCTACCTGTGAGAGGTGTTCCAGGAGGGCAGTAGATCTTCTAGCTGCACAGCCAGGAACCTGGTAAACACCTTACTGTCCACTGTGATGAGAGAGAGCAATCTAAAGCCCTGTTTTCATGAAGTCGCATTTGCACCAGAGTACCTGTGTGCTTGGATTGGATCTTAGTGCAAATGTAACCGTGTAGACACTGACCCAATTGTGGTAAATGGGTCATTAAGATGCTCCCAGATTTCTAGGCAAGCTGGAGATGCTGAGTGGAGTAAGTGGCTTACAGTGGCTTTAAATGGCAGTGCGGACAGTCTGTGCCGCTGCAACCCATACAGCTATGGCTCTTGGCACATGAACAGCCAAGGTGATATAGATTCGTTCATGAAGGAGTCTGTTTTCAGCACATGCATTACTTCCTCCTGACCACCTGGCCAAGCAAGGACAAATGGGTTAAACACTCATTGTCTATATGCGCTAAGCTCTTAACTCTCCCGGCCACCTATAGCCCCCGGCACATGTGTTGTTTTGTACTGACTGTCATTTCTCCATGTCTTCTCCTCTGTATGTAAAAACTATATTCAGCCGCTTCACTGTATGAAAAGATGTACCAGTCACTCCACTGTATGCATAAGTTGTATTACTCACTGTACCTGTAAAATTCATGTCTGTAACACTCCCGGGTTGCACCTGAAAATAGGCACATGGATGTCTAGTGTGACTTACCCGGTAAACAAAAGCAAATAAATAAATAAATAAATTGAGCCGACTACTTTCCCCACAAAAGGAGAGTCTCCTGAGTGCAGCAAAGTAGCTGTTGTTTAAGACTGAGGATTGTAACAGTTGGAACTCTCCAACTGAAATTTATAGCCATGAGTTCGGATGTGCATTCAAATGTGCATTTACTTCACCGCCAATGTCAGTGAGCAGATATCCAGCCCACTGATGCATGGCCCCTCATCAGCACAGACAGTAGTGGTGTGGAGAGGGCCATGTGACTATGGTGACAGCGTGTGGGAGATGGTTGGGACCACACTGTTGTGGTCGAAAGTATGAAGCATTACTGCCGTGTAAACATGGCTTATAGTTAGCTGGGTCTGTCAGATCTTTTTTATTTTGGAGGAGGCCTGTGATGGTTGCCTTCCTCATAGTTTGAGGAACCAGTGGTTGCATTTTCCTGATATAGGCACTATAATATAGGGCTTACCATGGGGACAGAATCTGAAGGAACTCATTGGAGAAACCACCTCCTATCACATGATCAGCTGGTTTTACTACGCTTGATAGAGCAAGTGAACATTGTTTTCTTTCATGAGAAAGCAGATGGATGTGGAAGAGGGCAGGTCTGTGCCAGTCACTTTATCTTCCTGTATTAAGAATTGGGTGTTGAAGCTAGGGTGCTGCCAGGGTGGGGGAGTTGGGGACATAATTTTATGTGCAAATGAGTGCTACGAAGACAGTGACTAGCCATGGAGAGGGCGGGTTGTGCCTGTCATCCATCGTGGGGATATATTATTTACAATGTAGAATCAATAATTAAAACAATAAATTGTGAATGCTCAAGGGAAATGCGGGTGCTTGGGGGAGGAGGGTGGCACTGGGCTGCTGCTTGAGGGTTGGGGATGGGGGTTACATTTACTTTACTGGGTTTTGGGCTAGGGAGGAGGAGGGGCATTTTTTTTAAATTGTGTTTTAAATGGGCTGCTGAATATGAATATCCAAATACCCAAATATTTGACTGCCAAATATGAATCTTTAGATGAATATTCAGAAAAAGGTATTTGCATAGCCCTACTTTTTATATATTGGCAATCTTCACTACATTCATTCTTTAACTTTTCTCTTTTTGCTTGTTTTCCTGTTTGAGTTCAATATGGATTAAGAAGACTAAATAAGTTTAAGTTTTATAAGATCCTACTCATCTGCTATCAAAGGTGCATATGGCTACACAGACCACAGCACAATCATTTTGAGAAAATGACAAAGGGAGGGAGAAGTATTCTTTCTAAGTTGGTGGAAGAAATAGTGGAGTTAGTGTCATGGATCCAGAACTATTTTTTTCCCATATTGATCTAAAATGTAGGGATAGGGGAAATGGAAAAAAAAAAAAAAGAAAACCAGAGAATATATTACATAATAAGTGAGTGTTCCAAGATTGATGTGACTGAAAAAGGGGAAGCTATATAACTTGAAAAATACTTCTTAAAGGATACCTAAACAAGCAGTTTTTTAAAACTGCAAACTCCAAAATCTATCTTCATAGCGAGGTAAAGTAAAGGTTACTGTTTACATTTATGATAAAACTGCATTTATGTAAATAACATAAATGCAGTTTCATAGCTTTCAAAAAATGTAAACATCAGCCTTTCACTTACAAAAAACAGCCTTGCCTTCTCCCTAAGATGTCTGCAAACTGTGTTAAGTGATGAGTCATGATGACATCATCAGAGCCAGAGCCAGAGACCAATATAGAGTCCTATAGGCTAACTGGTTCTTCTTTCCCTCTTTGTTTTGAATTTTTTTACCAGAATGATCAACACCATGTGTTAACATGTGTATTATTTTGATCAGTACACATGTTAGGCTACAATTTTGTTCATTTTATTGACTGTAACTTCCTGAAAATGTTTTGCATTCTAGCTAACTTCCTCTTTGGCAAACTGCAGAACAGTACAACACTTCAAATACCTGATGATCTAGTGGTTATGTGATGCCCTGAATTTTTTTTTTGTTAACCAGGAGAGACACATTATGCCGAAACCTTGCTCACAGATGTAACCTGGCAGCACAAGGATGTTAAGTGACTTGCACAGGGTCATACAGCGAAGTACCAGTCTGGTCCAATTCCAAAGCTCATGCATTCTTGTTAACCCACAAAAAAAGCATCTCTTGTATTCTTTTTCCAAGTGAACCCCCTGCATCTAGCCTGGCTTCTGTTGAACACCCCACCATCCATACCATGTCCTTAGTGTTGCCTGGGGCTGCATATGAGCTTGCAGTGTCATGAAGAGAATTATCACACCTCAGACTGTAATCGTATGCCTAAGAAAGTTGTGCATACCTACACTGACACAGATCATCAGCTGGCACTGTTACAAAATAACTCCCAAATCACACTTAAGTCCACTTTTCAATGTTTGACTTCTGCTCCCACAGTAAACATTGAGTGGATCACCACCCTTCTGCACAGTGAAGTCAGTATGTACAGTTCCCCTGTTGTGTTTTGTCCTGCCTCATTAACCAACAATTGGGTCTTCGTGGAGGGCCAAGCAATAAGCCCCAGGACTCACCATAAAACTGCTGTTCATACCATCATAAGGGCTGTACTTATTATGGATAATAATATTATTAGCAGGAGAGTCATACTAATGGGTCTGTAAGAGCTAAATCTGACATAAATGGTGTCTAGTGATCCCCCAAGCTGTCACGATTGTAAACAGGAAGACAAGCACCTCCAAAAAAGTTATCTCGCCACCGTTGGAGTTTGTGGGCCTCATTTTCACTCCCCTGGTTCAGTGACCCTTCATCTTCACCCCATCAGACCACCAGCCTCCAGCAGCCCTCGACACCGCACAGTTCTCCGATCATTCTCCGGCGGGTAGTTTCACTGAGGTGCCGATTGAGTAAGCTTGAGATGAATGAGCGGCAGCGCCGTCTTATTCAACACCAGTGGCACTCAGTCGGGCTGCTGGCCATGGAGGTGAGTGGAGAGACCTGTGCCGGGTGGCCGATCAAGGTACTGGGGGAGCTGGGTGGGGTCCTGCTATCTACTGATGGGGTGGGGGTGAGGGGTCCACTAGACACCAGGGAGTGAAAGGTGAATTTTTATTTTTAAACAATAACAAAGGCAGCAGGGTAACTTTTGGGAGTAGAGCTTATCTTACTGTTTAGAACCAGTGACGGCCAGGGGAGGGGTCCACTAGACAACAGGGAGGAAAGGTGAATTTCTTTTTTAACAATAATGGAGGTGGCAGGGTAACTTTTGGGGGGCAGAGTGCTCATCTTACTGTTTACAGCCAGTGATGGCTAGAAGGGACCACAAGACACTAGGGAGAAGGAGGAGAACTCACAATTTGCTGCAGGAGGATAAATTACTCCTGCAGGTGGTGAAATATAGCTACAGGTGGCAAAATTTCACTTGTGGTGTGAAATTTCTCCCATGAGCTAAATTTTGCTGGCTTGGGGCAAATTTCACGCACAACTGTGAGTGGAATTCCACATTTCACCCGCAAAATATTTCTACTTAAATACGCTTAATTACACAAAAATATTTTGCTCATGTGGAAATTTCTAATTTCGCACATCCTAGTTACCAGGTTGGTGCTCTGACTCCGTGATTACTGTGCTTTCACCCTCGTTAACTCTGCTCCTGTTATTGCTTGTTTTAGTTTTGCTGAGTTCCATCCAGGTCGGATGGGCTCTAACAGCCCTACCTTGGCTCTTTGTTTACCCTTTTTGTTCTTCCTGCCACCCCCATCCCCCATCCCCTTTCCTGTCCTGTGCTCCCTGGTTTTCATTTGGGCCTTTCACTCCTAATACCATCAATCCATCCCCATTTATGCCTTTCTCACATCCTGACTCTTGCTACCTCTACCCCTCATCTGAGCCTGCATCCCCTGCAATTTTGCCCTGGTACCTCTACCCTGCTACTCCCTGCTTGGTCTCTAAGGGACCTGCTTCATGCTGGCCATATAATCTACCCTTCCCTCCTGTCTACCTGGCCCTGCTACCCTCGCATGGAATTGGGTACAGGTCCTCTCACCTCTAATACCTAGGATGGGAGCCTGTGTCTGCAAAAGGCTGTTTCATCCTTATGCATTCTCTACCTGAAACCCAGATACCACTTCCCTTCAAGAACGGGACCTCTGTACTCCATTTTCCTTCCACATCCTTCCTCACCAGTATCCATCCTGCACTTCCATGGACTCATCATACTTGTCCCTGCCTTGGCCTCCTCACGCTCTGGAATTGCACTCCACCAACTCATTTGGTCTTTACCTCCATTCAGCTCAGTTGCCTCCTGGACATTCTTGCTGCTGGCAGTCCCTTCTGACAACTATGTGAGTTCGCCTTCTCCTTCAGAAGTGGAAACCTCATGCTTCTCCACTGCAGTGCCTTTTGTTCTCTGCACCTTATAGGGTAGGCAATGGTAATCCTGAGGGTGGGAAGCCCCACAGGGAACAAACACAAATAGGAAATTAGGAGGAAGAGGGAAGGGGAAAGAGTAAATATAATAGTGGAGGAAACAGGAAGGGCAAAAGGGCAAGAAGTGGGTGATGGCAGTATAAAATGGAGATCTATGTGTGCAAATGCTCAAGTCTGGGCAGCAAGATGGTGGACCTAGAGGCTACCTGTGGCAGCAGGAGACCTGGACATAGTAGCAATTACAGAGACCTGGTGCAATGAAACCAGGACTGGGAGGTAGCCATACCAGGGTATGTGCTATTCAGGAGGGACAGGGTAGGGAAAAAGGAGGAGGGGTGGCTCCTTATATGAGAGGAACGAAAGTTTTCAAAAATACAAGGGTGACAGAGTAAAGCAGAGGTACTGTCGGTCACCCTGGAGACAGGGAGTGGGGCCTCTATTAGGATAGGGGTGATCTACAGATCTGCAGCACAGGGAGAGGAGGGAGATAAGGATGACAGATGAAATACAAGGGATGGTTAACAAGGACGAGGTACTGCTAGTTGGGGACTATAGTCTACCAGATGTGGATTTGAACCTACCTGCTGCAGCATCAGTTAGAAGTAGGGAAATCCTAGACTCCCTGCAGGAGTGTCTCTCAGGCAACTAGTTGAAGAACCCACTCATGAGGGGGCATTACTGGACCTGGTACTGTCGAACAGGGACAGTGTTGGTGACATCACAGTGGGAAGCCACCTGGAACAGGTGATCATCTGCACAGTGTGGTTCAGCATAATGACAGGGCCAGAACCAAGCCACACTAAAACAAGGGCCCTGGACTTCAGATTCCAAGAAAATGGGACAGTGCCTAATGGAAGCCCTAGCAGGAATAGAGAATAAGGATGTGGTAGAGGAAAAGTGGGTAAGAATAAAGAAGGCTATTGAGAAGGCAACAAACCCCTGTGTCAAGCAGGTTACTAAGAGCAAGAGAAGGAAGACACCACTATGATTCTCCAAGGAAGTAGCAGAGAAGGTAAAGGAAAAGAAGCAGGCATTCCAAAGGTATAAGACAACACAGAAGGAAGATGACAGGGAGAGTTATCAAGAGAAACAAAGGGAGGCAGGGAAGGCAGTTAGAAGAGGTAAAGCACAAACAGAGGAAAGCATTGCCAAATCAGCAAAAAGGGGGATAACACTTTTTTGGGGTACATGAGTGAAAAGAAGAAAAGAAGGGCAGTGATAGTAAGAATAAAAGAGGAGGGGGAGCATGGAATAGAACCAGAAGAATGATGACATACTGAATAAGTATGTTTGTTCAGTATTCACAAACAAAGGGGTAGGTGATGGGCCAGATAGTGGAGAAGGGCATTAAGGGAAGGAGGCAGACACTAGCCCTTTCAAGGAGGAGACAGTCCTCAGGGAACTAGCCAAACTAAAAGTAGACAAGGCTATGGGTAAGACAAGGTTCACCCTAAGATACTGAAGGAACTAAAGGAGAAACTGTTTATGCTCTCTGATGGCCCTGTTCAATCTATCACTGGATATGGGGAAGTTCTGGGGACCGAGGAGGGTGGATGCGGTCCCAATACAAAAAGTGGGAATAGGGAGGAGGCAGGAAACTACTGACGTGTAAGCCTGACTTTGGTGGTGGGCAAGGTTATGGAAACTCAACTTAAAGAAAGGACTGGGCATATTTTAACACCAGTGGATTGCAGGATCCAAGGCAGCATGGGTTCACAGGGGGTAGTTCTTGTCAAAACAAACCTGGTAGAGTTTTTAGACTGGGTTAGCAGGGAGGTGGATTAGGGAGGAGCAGTGGATGTGACCTACCTTGATTTCAGTAAGGCCTTCAACATCGTTCCATGCAGAAGACTTGTAATATTGCTAGGCAATATGGGTATCAGGCCAAAGATAGTAAAATGGCTACAAAGTTGGCTAAGAAACAGAACTCAGAGGGTGGTGATAAATGTAATTTACTCAGAAGAAGGTAAGATAACCAGCAGGGTGCCACAGGGGTCAGTACTGGGACCAGTCCTCTTCAATGCCTTTACTAGTGACATCACAGAGGAGCTGGAAGAAAAGATATGCCTGTTCATGAATGACACAAAAATCTGCAACAGAGTGGACACCCCCGGGGGGGGGGGGGAGAGGAGAAAATGAAGGAAGATCTAAAAAAACTGGAAGACTGGTCAAGAGTTTAGCAACTGGGCTTCAACACCAAAAAATGTAAAATTATACACATGGGGCAAAGAAACCAAAGTGCAACATATCACTTGGGAGGGATGTGTTAACAACAACAAAACAGGAAAGGGATCGGGGGGTTATCATATCTGATGGCCTGAAGGTAGCAGAGCAGTGTGATAAGGCAGTAGGCAAGGCTAGTAGGATGCTGGGGTGCATAGGGAGGGGTATCACCAGTAGAAAAAGGGAGGTAGTGTTACCCCTATATAGATCAATGGTGAGGCCACACCTGGAATACTGTGTCCAGTTCTGGAGGCCCCATCTCAGGAAGGATATAGACTGGATGGAGGTGGTACAGAGAAGGGCAACCAAAATGGTGCATGGCCTGCATCAGAAGCCCTATGAGGAAAGACTCAGGGAAATAAATATGTACTCACTGGAGGAAAGGAGAGAAAGGGGAGACATGATAGAAACATTCAAATATCTCAAGGGTATCAATAAGGTATAGGAGGGTGGCATATTGCACATAAAGAGATACTCAAGGGCAAAGGGGCATGATATGAAGCTGGTAGGGGAGAGACTTAAATGGGATGGGAGGAAATACTGTATTTCTTCACAGAGAGGATGATAGACAGCTGGAACAGCTTCCCAGCAGAGATGATGGCTACTGAAATGGTAACAGGTTTCAAACATGCATGGGATAGGCTTAGGAGGACCTTAGTAACAGGGCTGGGGGGAGGTCAGAGGTCAATTAGGGTCTATGGTAGCACAGTAGATAGGGACTTTAGGGTAGACTAGGTGGGCCAAGAGGTCATTTTCTGCTGACAGCTTGTGTGTTTCTATGTAATGCGTTGATTGGTGATGTTCAGTTTGTTTTGGCATAGACATCTAGCTCTCCCTTTTTAGTTTCCCTCCCTCACAACACACTCCTTTATTCCTTATCACTACCCCCAATTAATAGAGGAAACTGGTGATAGAAGCTATACTTTGATAGCGGTGCATTTTAAATGAACTCTGTATCTTTATGAGTGAGGTTTAACTGTGATGGGTAACTGCCTTGGGCCACACTCCCTGACAGAGACCAGCTTTCCTTGAAGTGTTGGGACTTAGTCCTCCTGCAACCTAACTAATAAAGCCCTGTTTTGCTACTCAGCACTTGGTCCTGCTAATTCTTGGACTCAAGAGTACAGTTTTTGCTTTTAGGCACGTTTTGAGGCTGGCCACCTCTTACTGCACCACCACTTACTTCCTGGGCACGTTGCTTCTGTCTCCTCAGAAGTCTTTCAAAAATGTAACTTTTTGTGCATAGAAAAACAAAGAGGCAGACATATTTTCTATGGCTTTCTAGACATAAGGGATTTACATGAGAGAATTACATTTCAAAGCCATCCTCCCTTAAAATTCATATTCAATGCTACCACAGTATGTAGTATATTCTCTTGGAGCTGTATTAGAAAGGACTACTTAGTGAGCTCTCCAGTAGTTACAAAATTTGAAAAAGCACTTTGCAGGCAGGTATAGATCATATGTAATTTGTAACTTACATAGCCTGAGAGAAGGTAATCTTGAATGGCAGGGTTTGAGATATAATGAGGTTTGCTTATTTAATCATTTACTATGAAATACCAGTTTTCTTAATCTTACAAGCAGCCCATAACTCTATTACATACTTGTACGTGATCTGAAAACTGTAGCTCAGTAGTTTGAGATATCTGGCTTTGAATATACTGCACTACTTAGAATATGTGAAATGTTTGAAAGTGTAGCTGGTATTCCTGTTAATAAGGTATGCCCCTGAATTGCAGAAAGCATCAGGCTGAGCTGAAATGTAGTTACAGAGCTTCTCTTTATTTTGGTGAATGGAACAGAATCACAGTGTGAGCACCTGAGCACCTTAAACACTTAAAATATTCAGCATTATTTTCTGACATGATTCGTGCCTACAGTGATCTTTCTTCTCCAAACCTGTGCAACTCAATATGTACCACGCAAGAACTCTCCATGCCACATGTAGTAAGCAGTTTGCATATGCAAGGGGGATCATCAGAGGGTATGACTAGGGTAATGCATAGAGGATAAAGTATGGGCAACAGTTAACAGCACTGTGTATGCTTTGAGAGGTTGCCATGGCAACCAGATAGACCTTGAGAGCACAGCTCAAGAGGTCTATGGTTGCCATGGCAACCTCAAGAAGCATACACAGTGTTGTTAACTGTTTGCCCATACTTTATCTTGTATAGTGTATGGTGCAAACAAAGCAAGTTTTACTACAGAAATACTACAACACTGAGATGATGCTAACTGAACCCTTGTGCAGTGCGCTGCCAGATACCCCCCACACACACACTCACACAAGCAGCAAGAAGCTTAACTGAGCATGAAATGACATTAAGTCGATAGTCTATTAAACGTACTTTTTTATTTGAATTCCAACAAACATAGGATAGCAAGCTTTCTAATCGCAAGGAAAAAATAAAAAAAGAACGACTAAAGTCCAAGGCATGCAATGAACATAGTGTGCAATGTTAATCGCCGTTACAGGTCACAAGTTGAAGTGGGTCAAATTTTAGAGGATTCAATTACTTCAGTCTGTTTTGCAGATTTCAAGAGGTCAGAGCTGAATGCTGCAGTTTAAAAGGTATCTGCAAACATGGGGAAAATAAAACTGTTTCATTTAGGAAACTTTGCTTTTACTTAAAATACTAAGGCTAAACGTTTGGGGAAATAAGCGTTCATTGCCGCTTTGTGAATATTTAGCACACAATGGCATTTTATTCTGTTGTACCATTGTGGTGCCATTCTTAGGATGGTACACCATCCTGAAGTCACCACGATGGTACAACAACTGTGTCATTCTACTAAATTTAGCCAACAACAACAACGTTCCACCATGCACTATAAAGCTTTTAACACTGTCAACAAAAACATCCCATTCCACAAGATCCAACAACAAGGGTTATCTCAAGCAGCTCTTGACTGGTTTTAAAAAGTAAAGACAAGAATTACAATATCATTTTGGACATGACTGTGTCAAATGTATTGACCCAAGTATACTGACTAATCGGTGACCTACCAGTGTCAGACATTATTTATTTATTAGAAAATGTTTTATTAGGTAAGCCATACAGAGAACAACAGTATCATTTACAGAAGTGATCCGGAGGGTGGGGAAGAGAGGACCGGAGGTAATGCAGGAATAAGATAAAATACAATAACACCAGAAGAAAAACATTCAAACAACAGTTGGCACAACATACAATGCATACATAGACACAGCATCAGTTGGAATACCAAAAGTGAATACAAGTTTAAATACAATTACATAGCAGGGATACTATGCCAGTTAGGTTGAGCACTCACAGGTAAAAATAAAGTGCTGCTTTATTTTCAATTTAGAAATGTAGAATGAAGGACTGCAGGATAGGTCAATGGAAGAAATGCAGTGAAATTTAACTCTCTGCAACGAGTCATGAACTTACTTTATGTATAGTTGGTGAAGTTTCCTGACTTCACCTCAATTTCATGTCACAAAATTCTTTTATTTAAAAACAACATTTTTCATGTTTAATCCATCACACCCACTGAGCATATGGTATCCACCCTCCCACTATCCAGACTTTTATAAATACAATACCCCTCACCACATCACACTCCAGCACCCACCTTCCTCTTCTCCCCTACAGCCCTGGCAAAGTCTACTATGATAAAAGAAGATTAGATGTCATATCCCTTCTGCCCACCCATACCATGTCAAATAATCCACACAACCCATCTCCCCCACCCCATGTCTGTTTCCCAAATCATGATTAATAACAACAAACCTCCACCCCATCCCATCCTCTAGCACCAAATCTCCCTCCTCCCCAGACACAAATTTAAAGAATACTCCTGCAAAAATAGAAAGATAGCCAGAACTGGAATGAGCTGCAAGATACTATCTTCACTCAGTGTTCTGCAGCAGAAAAATGAATGATGACATCCTCACCCAAAATAACACCTGACTGGCTGGCATAGCAATATCCAAACTCCCTATTCTCTTTTATTTTTCTTGAGGGATATAGTCTATCTTTACAAAAGAAAAGTATCAGAACTCTGTATTTGCCATTTTATGTTGTCTGTGCATGTGCAAGCAAACATTTTATGGCAGTAGGAGAAATGCAGAGGTGTGTCGTTTTGGCAAATGCGGGCATGCTTTAGAAGGTACATCCCTCATTCGCCAATTAGCGAGAATGCTAGCAGTGACACAAGTGTTTTAGGTGCCACCAACTTGAAATGATTTTGCCGCTGCAATCAGAGCCAAGCTCGTCATGCAGCGGCACCGATGACATGCCTCTGCTACGTCCCTTGCCTGGTGTAACATTTCAGTAAACATGGCAGCGGCTCCGCCGTCCACCTCTTGCAATCCCTAGAAAGCCAACTTCAGGGATGCCCAATCCCCTGTCAGCATGTAAACCCCCAAGACTATGTGGCACACTGGGAGCCCACCCCAGTGTGCCTCCCCTGTTCGGAAGCTGACTGCATCACCATTTTCCTGCTCGCCCACCCCTGATTGTGAGCCACACTGGGAGCCCACCCCAGTGTGGCAAACATCATACCCCAAAGTCATGGGCACACTGGAAGCCCACCCCAGTGTCCCAAACATCATTTCATACACCTGTAAAGAAATAAAACAGTCCATGCTGTTCATTTTGTTTTGTTTTTGGAACCTAAAACAAAGAAAATGGTCCTCGCTGTCAACGGGCCCCCACTTCCCCAACTCACACCCACCTGCACCCCACCTCCCCATACCCCACTCACCCCATACTTACCTCTGGAGGTCCAGCAGTGTGATCTTCGTGGAGCGGGAACACGCCTGCACTCTTCAAAGCCGACTCGCAAACTGAAGAAATGCCGATAAGCTGTATAATGGCATCAAAGGGGAAGGTTTCAAATTAGGTGGATATCTCAGCAACTGTTTTGACTTTTGACTCCAAATTTTCAATCTGTGGTTCTTGGGACCCCACCTCATGAAATCAGTCACTGTCATTTGTTATTTGGCCCCAAAAGGTCATTTCGTGGTCACTGCAACGGAGTCACCTTTGGGACCAATTAATGAAATGACAGTGCCACTGTTCATGAGGTGGGGTCCCAAAAGCCTATGTTGCAAATTTGGTGAAAAAATTCCCAAAAATGACTGTGTTACTAGTGCGTTGCACAGTTTCCATGTACACTCGTAACTTCGAGAATTTTTAATATTTTCACTCCAGATTTTCAACATTGCCATTTTTCACACTTCCTTACGAACAGTACAGATGTCATTTTTCACATCCTGCCTGGAATGTGTTTTCGCACATGTGGCACACAATGGAGTGGTCGCTGTGGTAAATCAATGTTTGGGACAGATTAAGAAAATCACAGTGTCACTGTTCATGAGCAGAGGTCCCAAAATGCCCATGTTGAAAATTTGGTGAAAAAATTCCAGAAAATGACTGTGTTATGAGTGTGCATTGCACAGTTTCCACACACGCTTGTAACTCGAGAATTTTTAATATTTTTACTTCAGATTTTCAACATTGCCATTTTTTCACGCTTCCTTATGAACAGTACAGCTGTCATTTTTCACATCCTGCCTGGAATGTGTTTTCGACATGTGGCACACAATGGAGCGGTCGCTGTGGTAAATCAATGTTTGGGACAGATTAAGAAAATCACAGTGTCACTGTTCATGAGCAGAGGTCCCAAAATGCCCATGTTGAAAATTTGGTGAAAAATTCAGAAAATGACTGTGTTATGAGTGTGCATTGCACAGTTTCCACACACGCTTGTAACTTTCGAGAATTTTTAATATTTTTACTTCAGATTTTCAACATTGCCATTTTTTCACGCCTTATGAACAGTATAGCTGACATTTTCATATCCTGCCTGAAATGTGTTTTCACACATCTGGTGCACAATGGGAACTGTGAGAAATCAATGTCCGGGACACATTAAGAAATTACAGTGACACTTCATCAGCAGAGATCCCAAAATGCCTATGTTGAAAATCTGGTTAAAAAATCCCCAAATGCTTGTGTTACGGATGTCTGTTGCCCACATGCTCGTGACTTCACCAATTTTCCATATTTCACTCCAGATTTTCAACATTACCACTCTTTTACACCTCCTCATGAACAGTACAGCTGTAATTTTTCAAATCCTGCCTGAAATGTGTTTTCGCACCTGTGGCACCAAATGGCACAGTTGCTATGCAAAATCACCTTTCCACTAATGAACTGATAGTGCCACTGTTCATGAGGTGGGGTCACAAAAAGCCCATGTTAAAAATTTGGAGTGAAAATAACCAATAAACACTTGGGGTGTTAGGGTTTCCAACTGTAACGCCCCACCCTGTAGAGACTGACAGGCATCAGGAGTGTGACTTGGGATTTTCAGCTGTAATGCTCACGCCATTCTACCTCCATCCTTCAGCCACTGACAGGCATCGAGGTGTGCCTTGGACTCTTCGGCCCCAAAGTTCACCCCATTCTAGTATAGTGCACCCCTCCCAGCATATTTCCTTATGTAATGGGGTAAGCATAAGACCTAAAGACCCTAAGGCACACCGCAACACTTGTTGGTGTCTGCAGGTAGGGTGAGATGAAATGGTGTGAGCATTATGGCTGACAACCCAAAGTTACACCCCAGTGCCTGTTAGTCTCTGCAGGGTGGGGCTGGCATCAATTCAGTACTTCACTGCCATTCCTATTATGCATCTCTCTAACTTCTGCACTACCAATGCCAATGCCAGCAAGACAACATTCGGCATTGACAAACTCTTGTTTGACTGTGTCACAATTAAAAAACATGTATTGATAATATACTGAAAAAGCATGATCAAACAGTATCAATACATATATAATAGTATTGACACATAAAACCATTACTGTCTGAACTACTTCTTATTGGCTAGACTTCAAGCTTTAATTTAAAAAAATAAGCTTCTAGTCCCAACAGTTTCAAAGTTAGACCCTTCAATAGGATAATTTCTTTAAAATGTAATAACTTTGGAACCATTAGTGCTACAGATATAATTTTTTTAATGAAAGCTTTGGACAGGTCAGTTGATACATTGATCAGTTAGTACTACAGTGACTATATATCGATATGAAAAAATAACATGTTCAAATCAAATCATATTTTATTTATAAAAGCACCTTTCAAAATAGATCAAAGTGCTTATACTGTACATACTCAACAAAATAACAATATTTAAAATCACATAACAAATCAGAAAAATCAGTAATTCTCATAAAATCTATCTCATGATTAAAATATAAACTTTAAAAACTAAGAACAATCTGGAAACACCAGGCTAAATAAATAGGTTTTAAGTGCTGTTTTAAAGCTCTGGATGGTCAGGCTCTCTCTCCCAACGAGGTAGAGAATTCCACAGGGTAAGGGCAGCAAAGCAAAAGACCGGTCCCCTGATGTTCTTAATTGGACACTGGGAATCTCTAGCAATCCCTTGTTTGAGGAGCGGAGTGGGAGGAGGGGGCAGTGGGGGCCAAGGAGATCTTGCAAGTAGCAGGGTCTCTGCTCATGTAGGGCTTTATAGGTAAGTAAACCAACCTTGCCGGTGATCCGCCACTGTACTGGCAGCCAGTGCAGTCTGTGGAGTACAGTCACAATATGATTAGCCCTAGAAGTGCCAGTCAGTAGCCTGGCTGCCACATTCTGCACCAGTTGCAAGCAGCGGATATCAACCCTCAGTAGCCCTAGGTAGAGGCATTGCAGTAATCAAGGTGAGTGGTCTCAAAGGCATGGACCAAAGTTGGAAGATCATTGGGGAACCAGGTGTTTTACCCAGGCAATATTCCTCAGATGGTAACTGAGGACTTGACAACAGCCAACACCTGAGATTTAAGAGTCAGGCTGTCATCAAAAATAATGCCCAGTTTCAAGACCTGTTCTGAGATAGTCAACTGAATACCCCTGAGCCAAAGCTCGTAGTCCAGCTGACAAACCCACCTCCCGATGATCTGGGTCCACAACCAAACCTCAGTTTTAGCAGGGTTCAACAGCAGCCAGCTGGCACTCATCCAGTCCTGGATCTCAGAGAGGCAGTTTTTAAAAATTGAGAGGATTCCATATTATATGCTTAGCAGTGAAAACTCAGACCATAGCACCTAATAATGTCTCCCAATGGCAGCATGTATACTGCGAACCACATGGGTGACAAAATGGAGCCCTTCACTACCCTGCAGGATAGGGGGAGAGGGGCTGAGGGATAAATCCCAGACACCACTCTCTGAGTTCTACCCTCGAGGAATGATCAAAACCATCCAAAGATTGTACCAGACAGTCCACAGATGAACCACAGGTGCTCCAATAGCACACCACGGTCCATAGTGTCGAATGCTGCAGAGAGATCAAGGAGGACCAAACTAGAATTAGTCCTCCAATCCCTCGCTATTAGGAGATCATTTAGTACCCGAACAAGGGCCATCTCAGTACTATACCTCTTCCTAAATTCAAACTACAGAGAATCATAGACATTGTGCTTGGACAAATGGTCATCCAGTTGCAGTGCAACCACCTTCTCAATAACCTTACCCATAAAGGGCAGGTTAGAGACAGGTCTGTAGTTGGTCAGACAGTCTGGGTCAAGGGAGGACTTTATGAGGAGCGGTCATACAACAGCTTTCTTTAGGCAGTCAGAAAAGACCTTCCTCTCCAGTGACCCAGTCTATCTCAGCCAGGATCAGGCCAATTTCATCAATGCAACCTACAAGGAGTTGAGTTGGGCCTGGGTCCAAACTACAACAGGCTGGCCGCAAAGTCTGGATGATCCTCATGATGTTAATGATTTCTGGCAGGCCAAAATCAGAGCAAGCAAGCTGGGTGCTTGCAACCTCCTTCTGACCTCCGCAACACCCAATAGAGGTTAGAACAGATCCCAGACCTGATGGTGGCAACCTTATCTGTGAAAACTGAGCAAACTCATCACACTTCTCTTGTGAAAAAATTCCACCAGACTGAAGACAGATTGGATTGCACAACTTTTCACAGTCATAAAGAGCTGAGCTGGTCAATTTGCACAGTGGCAATCTCCTGGACAGGAATTCTGCCTTTTTATGGGTGATTGCCAATTGATAGACCATATAATGGTCCATTAATCTAAGCCTGTCAACCTCCAGGCCTGATTTTCACCAGCACCTCTCTAGCCTTCATCCCACTCTCTTCAACTCCTTCAGAATCCCATCAAACCATGGGGACCTTGGATGAAGAGTGAGGGGGCGAACATGAACCGGAGCTATAGAATCCAGAGCCTCTGTCACCACCTTATCATATCCTGATGTAAAAAAAATATAACATGGTTCTCTACATTTTTAAAAATCCTGTCATTTTAGCAAACATATATCAACATGTACAGCTAAGTAGGACTCATTAGAACTGTATTGTTAGGATCAATGTACTTTGAATGGACTCCTAGCCTTCATTTAGAAAAAAGCATGTTTCTATGATTTACAGTGCAAATGTTACAATATTTAAAATATAATTTCAAGCACTATAAAATATCATAAAATACTTTTTTTTAAAAAAATAGGAAATACTAGTGGTTATTCTGTCTAAGAATAAACATATTTTCTAGCTTGAAAGGGACAGAGACTTTGTTAGCATTTGCAGCTGTTTATATTTTTCTACTTTCAGAAACAATAGTCATACCACTAAATGATCCATATTAAATGAACCTGAAACAGCTGGTATAAAACTATGGTTTATATTGTTTTCTTTTATGGACAACATTCTTAGCATATGGTTCAGTGTTGTTGTGCATCTAAATCAATGTACTTCCAGAGGCTGTTGTACCACAGTAGTAATGTCAGAATACTTTTGTACCATGGTAGCTATGTTACTATTGGGGTACAAAAGCATAGATCCCATGTCTATTAAGATTCATTATACTTAACTACACTGTAGATATCTCATAATGAAGTTATCAGCAAGACTGACAACACTCCAAGTAAACTGTTTGTTAAAAGATGAACTACTACAGATGTTGCTGGCTCTTATAGCTATTACTTAAACCACATTAAAGATTTTAATCTTATCATGATTGTTTATTGTTTTCTGTTTACTTTACCACAGTTCAATATAGAAATAGAAATTAGGCTAATGAACTTGAAATAATAGTAGAGTGATGAGCAATCATACACAACAGGGCTGATGTTTTCATCTTTGACTGAGATGACATCAAAGAGACCTCTCAAGTATCGCTCTCAAATTTTATGATGTAATCTCACCCTCAAAGGAAACAGCCCTGTTGTGTATGGTTGCTCATACATTAGTCTATATAGCTTATGGAACCAGTAATTTGGAGTTTTGACTATATCACTGCCTGGATTCAACATTCTAATGGTAGGTCAATGGCTTTGTATCAGAGTTTTGAATCCATATAGTAACATAGTCAAACTGCACATTTCAGATTTTTTTAAGAACTGTATAGAACATTATCAAAAAGTTAGATTCAACATTCACACCATTAGGTCTTTTCAGGAATATTATTTGTGAAGAAAAAAGTAAGCATAGTTACATGGGTCTAACAGTAATATTTGAAGAGGATACCTTACATTTCACCTGCTCCCAGCAGACAGAATCAATCCATCATTTTCCCCCTCCCCATCTAAAAAGATGCTCTTTGGGACTCTTTGAGAATAGGTATATGGCATGGAATCAGCCTCATTTTCGGTCCTGTGTCATGTGCACTCAGTTTAAGATGCAGATTGTTACTTTACTTCATAGTTTAGGCTCTGGCATGAAGTGTATACCAAATACTTCAGAAAAGATCTAGTAGCTTTAAATCATTTCAATCAGAAAACTAATGGTGGCAATCTTAAATTTCTAATTCACATTGGGACTCCCAAAGATCAAAAAATTATGCTAATATATGCTGGTGTTGGGAGCATTTCATGGAGATTCATGGCCTACACAGTATTTTGCTTCAGGCCCTTAGCTTTAGTGGTTCCCAGTTCTCCCCAAAATGCCCCCAGATGGAGTTCTGTATATTACTGTATTAATTTATCTTATATGGGGGAAGGGGATTTTGCATATTCATAATGCTGTTGTGTGTTTAATCTAGTGGACCTTTCCGGGACATTAAAGACTTCAAAAGTAGTCAATCTCAAAGCAATAAATGCAATCCAGCATTCCACTAGACTTATAATCTTGCATAGAGATCTAATGGGCAATAATTAATGTTTTCCTGTGGAATGTGAAATATTTCCTGCTCATAGCAGAAAACACTTTTATGCATAAATTATGGAGCCTTCCTTTCCTAAGCAAGAAGACTTTCTCATGTCATTGTACTATGAATCCCACAGCATACCACAGTGTATTTTAAACTGTAACTAATAGACACATATTTTAAATACTTTGGATATAAGGATTCAAGTAAGGCATAACAAGGTATAAAATCATCAAGGACACTTTACGTCATCTCTTAGCCATCTCTCTCTCTCTCTTTCTCCCCTCTTCTCTCTCTACATCACACACACACACACACACACACACACACACTATATCATTGATGTGTGTGTGTGTATATCACACACTATATCAATGTGTGTGTATATATATATATATATATATATATATATATATATATATATATATATACACACAAAATCTACATCAGTACTCATTAGATTGCTACCAAACAAAACACAGACACCACAAAGGTTGAAATAAACTATTAAGGTAGTAAACCCAATACCTACAAGTTTGGAAATGTGCTGTTCTGATTGTTATGCCTCAGTCCCACCCACTGTACAATATCTCCTACTCTCATGACCCAAGGACAGTCTACATGTACAAGGACATTCATCAACGGTGTGGTATGTCTTACATAATCAACACATTGGGTTTACAACCCTAACAGTTTGTGGAGTGTGTGTTTTGTGCAGTCGCAACCTTAATAAGTATTTACACTGTGTTTTGCCATAAATGTTTTAACTTTTTAAGAAACTTCTGTGGTAACTTCTAGGGCTGTGCGAATACATTTTCCTGAATATTCAGCCAAATATTTGGTATTTTGGTCCCAGGTAATCGTTATTTAGCATCTCAGCCAGGAAATATGTTTTTTTTTTTGAAGAATTGGTATAAAGCACTGAAGTGTCACCATTAGACCCCTTCAAACCTTGTGTACTATATACACCTCAGCAAAATTTCAGCAAGTGACACAGAGCTGTCAATAAATCAACACAAGCTACTTGTGGCACCATCAGTCCCTAACACCACACACACATAGTGCTGTACACACAACATTGAGCACTGTGCAGAGTCAACACACTAGCAGTTGTCATTGTAAGAGGTCACATGGTCACAGTCCTAGGGCACTAAATGTTGTTGCCATCCATGTAACAACAGTGGTCACAGTGGCTGATGTGGTGGTGACAGTAGAAAGGGTAGTTGTTGCAAGAATGGCACTGGTGATGAAGGAAGCACACTGACTGAGGATGTAGTAAACCATGGTGGTAGCAGTAAGAATACTAGTGGTGGTGGTAGTCGCTCCTTCCTGCACAGGGCACATAAGCTCTACAGCCCTCCTTCTATTGCCAAAAGGAGATGACATTGAACATGCATCTGGAACAGGTGGTAACACTTGTAGAAATAGTAATAGCTGCAGTACTGCTGATACTAGTAGTAGTAATATCCCTACACCCACTACTACCAGAGCCAGAAGGTTTGCTTGGGCAGAAAATATTTTTGCCTGCCGAATACACCTACAGACTAATCACCACCCCCACCCCAACTGCTTTGTGTTGGTGGTAGAGATGCTTTGCTGGGGCTGGGTGAAGCATGTTTGTGAGGCTGCTGAGACATGCAGTGTCCAGTCCCTAGTGGTTACTGTGTAAAACGCACTCCAAAACTTGTGCTGTTTTGTACCTGTTTGTGTAATGTTTTACTATGTGATTTTGGAACAAAAATAATACACTTGCCAACCTAAATAACTATACAGTACCAAAAAAGCAGTAGTGAATAGAAAAAAACACTACGACTATAAAGGGGAAAGCAGAGGACAACCTCTTCAGTCACATGCAGAAGAGAGCCCAGAACTGACAGATAACACACATACAATTCATTAAGACCAACTGAGACCTACAGCTGTTGAATTCAAAAACCGTGTATGCACAGCCATGCACAAACATGACATAGTCTTTAAAACAAAATATATATATATATATCTATATTTATCTATTGCTATATATCTATATCTATATCTATATTATATCTATATCTATATCTATATTATATATATATATATTACACATGCACTGGCATCTCAGGTACTGTGAGCTCGGGAGGAGTCAGTTTACACTCTTCAGTTGGATAGGGAACTGGGCCTGGACCCAGATGACTTCAGGTAGTTAAGCCTGCCCACTGCAAACTGCAGCAGTTTAAAATATACACAGCTGAGCCAGCCCGGTGCTGCTGAGGGTTGAGCGCAAGATGCCACACCTCATGCCACGCTGTTGACCTGGGTTCGTGAACTAGCCCGGGTCATCGGGAGTCAGCAGGGGAGGAGAAGGATTAAGCATCTGTTGGACTGCTCTCCCTCTCTGGGGAGAGGGGTGTGCTGCTGTCGGTGAACTGGTCGTCTCTAGCGTTGGCTGGGGGTGATGCAGTGGCACTAGCAGTCCAAGGGGATGTGCTGGGAAGGAGTGCATGCAGTAGTGTGTGCGCTCCTGTTCCTTGACGTCATTGCATGCCACACACATTGGAGGGAACTAGAACAGGGAAATAAGGCACCAGGTCGTGGCAGCATGGTGGCTGTCTCTGGAGGGGCACCCAGCTCCGAGGTACATGTGCATACTGGATCCTGTTTGGGTGGAGAGCATGGGGCTCTCCACCACCCTGCCGTGGGGGGGCAAGCAGCGGGATAGAAGCTGTGGGGTCCAAATAGGGAGCGGTGGGGGTCCTTGGGACAGCGGCCGGAAGGCCTAAGGGGATGCCAGGATGAGGACAAGGTAAGGCAGACCAGGCCTTGGAGAAAAAAGGATTAATGAAAAATATATACACACAGCTGTGCACATGCTGGGCACAACTTCACAAATATATGTATTACGATGCACAGGCAACCTGTACACAGTGAGCTGCTGGAGTAGAAGTCATCTGACACACTCTTCAGTTATAGAGTGACTCAACACAAATCCACAGGTGTGCTGTGAGCTCAGGGAGAGGAAGGGTGCAGGCAGAAAGGGCTGCTAACCCCAATTCAAACACAGTATCAAGGTCCGCAGCTGCATTCCAAACAAAAACGACTACACCCCTGACAAAAAATTGTTTAAATCTGAATTGCCTGGGCAAGTATGTGGCCAATGAGCAAGTCTGGTATTTCACCAATAAATATGCTATTTTGCTTGGACTAAGCCTTGTACTGCGTGCAGCTGCAGACCTTGGTACTCAGTCATAGAGAACTGAGCCTGGAACTGGATTGATGTGAACAACATTTCAGTGAGTCAAGCCTGGCCCACTGAAAACTGCAGCTGTAGAATACAAAACCTGTGTATGCACACACTGTGCACACCCTGGGCAAAGCCTTATGAAAAAAAAGATGTGCACACAGACAAGTCATGCAAAGTATGCTGCAAGGGGAGTCAGCTGACACCGTTCTCAGTCATGCAGGGAACCGAGCCCAAACCTTGATTAAAGCAATATAATGTGCTTCAACAATAAAAATATCACAATGCAGCTGTGTGGAAATGAGCAGTGAGGGAAGGGTCCAGCAGACAGCCCTCCTAGTTCCTCTTACTGAACCAAGCAGCAAGGGCAAAAAAGACTCAGTCAGAAAATCAAACCTGATTTTGCAGACAATATTCAGACAAAAATACTGACCGAAAAAGCCTGTGCTGCAAAAAAATACATTTTTAGTAAGTTTCAGGTCTCAGAAGTACTATTTAGCCACCTCACAGAAACAACTGTCTCCTGTCTTCTAGCAGCTCTGAGAGAGGGTCACATGATGTGCTTGCCTGTGAGCTCCAGAAACAGCCTGCATTCGGCCAGTGAAGTTCTGTAAGGCTTGGAAATCTCACTAAACAGTTCTTCCCAAATAGTGGCCAAATAGTAAACTATTCAGCAAGGGTATCTGAATATTCAGGAAGCCTACTATTCATGGTATGGGAAAATACCATTCAGCCCATGCACAGCCCTAGTAATTTCATTAACAGGTGACCTTAGAAACACTGAACAAAGCAGGAGGTGACTCCCAATACACATTTCAGAAAACCAAGCAGTTATTCTGACAGTGACACAGCAGTCCTGGCCTGGACAGTCATATACCATGGACGCCAGTTCCAGTGGACCATGGGACCATTTCTACCTTCCAACTGAAACTCAGCAGTGTAGCGGAGGTCCACACTCAGGCGGCATTAGTCTATAGTGCTTTAATACATTTGACAATAGTTTCTTACACTCAGAGCAAGACTGTTCAGTGTGCAGACTGTTTTTCTACTTCAATAAACTTTGTTTAAAAACATTTAATTTTATACACACAAAACTATCAAGTGACAGACAGATTTACATAACAACAACCCCGTCCCAGGATACAATCATGGTTCCTGTCTTGGTACATCCAGTGTTATTACTCAGGCCTAGAGATGCCTACTACACCTATTACAGACAGACACAGTATTTGTTTTATGGTACAAGCTCTACCAGTTCCCTTTATACACATCATTAGTTGATTTTAGTATTCATTAAGGTAACACCAGTAGAACATGTAGCTTTTTTCAACTTATTATGGTATGTTTTCAGCCTGTTAGACATATCGGCACTCATTTTCTCAGCCTTAAGAGTGAAATGGTTTTCATTATGCCATTCCTGATAGGTTGGAATATCACTATCTAGCCAATGCCTTAAGATAATTTTTCTGGCATATGTTGCTAATGAGGGCTATGTGATATTTCTGGGCTCCCAGGAGCCTGGCAGTGTGCAAACTGTTTTTATTAATGGCACTGGAACAACATCCAAGCAGCATATATTCATGTAGTGCATAAATTGTGAGAAGCTGGCAATCTAAAAAATGTGTATGTTGTATTAAGAAGACCCTTAATAGATCTGTGTAGTTTATTGCTTAAAATAATTTTTTTTCAGACTGCATTGTCTTCTTGTTTATTTTATTTTACAAAACTGGACCTGCCCCCCCAACATGGCAATATAATTCAGCCAAGAACAGTATCTGAGAAGAGCAGTGAGCCCGCCTCCACCCTCATCTTTCGTGTAAGACCTATCCATACTGGCTTCACTGACTCAGTGCCTGGGGATGTCCTCCACACTCTGATTCTGTCCACCTCCTTCAGACAACATCTGACCTTCCCATGGTGCATGCCCAACCTGACCCTCATGTGTCTTTCCCTCTGTGACCCCAAGCCATGCAGTATTCCAACTCAATCCGGGTCACTTGAAAAGAGACCTCTGGTCTCAGTGAGCTTACCCAGTTATCAAAATCTAAATGAATACCTCATGCTTCAGTACCCGTGAGACAAAGTCCTCATGCAACATGATGCATATTCCTCCCTGCCACAGTACTGGGTCTGGTCCTCCTTCCAGTCTGCCATTGGTAACATTAAGTGGCTATTATCTGTTGCAATTTTGTAGATATTTGTAGGGGTTCCCACTCTATGTGAGTTCTTTAAAGATCAAAGACAAAGCTTTTTTTCTCAGTTTATACTAAGTTTTCACAAGTTATGTAATAAAACTGTTTTTGTACTGTAAAATTAATGTATATGTGTTGTCTTATTATTTTTCAAATGTAACTTCTCTAACATGTTTTATTACAGTGACTGCTCCATTTTGTTGGCACAATTTTTTCACAATCTCCGTTGAACAGAATTTGTCTTTGATGTTACTCAAGGAGTGACATTCTTCTGTGTAATGCATGAAGTCCCTAGTCAGCTGTCTCGGGCAGCAGTGGCATATTTCCCATAAAATTTCAGTATAGTTTTTAATTTAAGTTTCATTGATGAGAGTCTGTTACGTCAAATTTAAACCTGAAGACTACAAAAAATAAACTTTAACTTCGACAGCAACTGGTTCAGATTGTGCTGCTGTCTGCATGGTACATTAAAATTAAAGATTTGGTTCACTGACAATTAATGTCTTACAACTGTTTTGTCTAGTTGTTACCCGACTAGTTTGAATCTCTTTACAGTTATTTTACAAAATCATGGCAAATTTAATTATCTTTCTTCTTGGCTTTTTTGTTTATTTATTTGGTTTGTTATCTGGGTAGTCCCACTGAGACATTGTTGTCCCTTTTTCAGTGGTGATCAAGAATTAATTACATGTAACAAGCAGGAAGAAACTGAATATGGTTAAGAAATACATTGGCAGGACAAGTCAGATATGTCACCGTAAGAATACATTAGGTGTAACTACACATCGGACCAAGCATGGATTACAACAAATGACACAAGTTTGATTTGCACACTTGTTGCTGAGCATGGCTTTCTGCTAACACCATCCTGAAAGGACAGGCTGGCAAAATTTAGCTTTGTGGCTTCTTGAGCTTTAAGCTGCTAGTGCCATTTTTGTATCTTTTATTTTAAAATGAGCAATTCTGGGCAGCTGAAGGGGACTGGTGGTTCTGGCCAATCCAATGACTGAAAACTGCCACTTCAGAACAGAGGCAAAAATTGCCATCATTTTATAAAGTTCTACCTCTAACAAATGTGTGTGTTTGTGTTTTTTTTTTCCTTGTGTTGATCGGGGGCCTGGGGGATGCAGAGTGAGGAGGCTGGCAGTTGCATCCATTCCAAAAAATGAAACTGTCATAATAGACAGGAGATGATAATGAGCCTCATTCTATTTTTCCAAAGCATTACTCACATTTGTTGTATTTGGGGTAGAGAGTCTAGGTCTTTAAGTGGAGAGGCTGTATTTGGCGATGTGTTTGCATTCCATACTGAACATATATACATTTGTATGTTTTGTGTTTTGGTTTGCTGCTGGTGGTTATAAGGAAGCTGCAGGAGATGGAAGATTTAGAGCAGTCTGAGCTGTTACATATACTCTTGTTACAAACTGGAGATGTAAATAATCATTATTATATTAAAATACATCTGAAATAAATCTGTGGTCTTTTTGCTTTGGCATTATGATTTGGGTTGGTGGGGAGTTTGTGCAGACAAAGGGACTACCATATATGTCTAGTATTCCATCAATCCATCAAGTATAATACATTTTCCATTTTTTTGTCATCGAGATGGGTGAGGTGGCCAGGCTGAGCTAGGATGGGGAGTTTATTTATTTGAGTTTTTTACTGTATATGTTATTAATTCTGTTAAATACATACAGAAGTTAAATAGTATAACACCACTCCCCTTATGTATCAGATATTAAGTCCATAACAAGAGAGAGAGAATAACAAAATATTTAATAAATTTACTAAAATAATAATAAAAGGTTAAACCAACCAAACTTTAATATTTTACAGACTTAGGTCATTTAATGAAATCAGTAATATTATTCATTCAACATGCAAAGTCATGTAGTGTTGAAAATAACAAATCAGTTATAGAGAGTAACCATCCCTCTTCTCACAGTAGATAATCTAATACAGCTTAACCAAAGCAATACTGAGATACATATTAAAGTATCCTCTATAAAGAAATAAGAAAGAACAAAACAAACAACACAGATAACACAAAGAGTGTATGAGTCAGTACAGTATCAAGAGTCCTTCATAGAGAGTTCACAGAACCCAACTGGTATATCTGGATGAATGCAGCCTTTGCAGTCCACACAATCTGTAAACAAGCAATCTGCTGACATTTTTATTCGAATCATACCAGCATCAGGATCAGAAAGGGCAGTCAGCCTGAGCTGGGGAGGAGATTATTTTTAATTTAAAATCATACCAGTCAGTGTCAGTGGCTCAGTAGGTAGCACACTCTCCTCTGAGGCCGGGAGATCAGAGGGCTGTGGGTTCAGTTCCCACATCTGGCACTTGGGTTAATATCCCAGTACTGACACTGTAGTGCAGCATGAGAGGTGCTGCACTTCTGAGGTGCCATCTTTCAGATGAGATGTTAAACCAAGGTCCCATCTGCCTAGATTGGTGGTAGTTCAGGTGGATGTTAAAGATCCCATGGCACTTATCGAAAAGAGTAGGGGAATTTCCCCGGTGTCCTGGCCAAAGTTCCCTCATTCACTAAAAATACCACCAACAGCTTAATCTGGTTCAAGGTCAGTTGGCATTCATCTGTATCCCCCTTCCCCTGGGTCATGCCTGAAAATAGGCAGGATTTGTCTAGTGCACTTACCCGGTCAACAAAAACTAAATAAATAAATACCAATATCAGGATGGGTGAGGAAGGTCAGCCTGAGCTTGGAAGGGGAGGTTATTTTTTATTTAATTCACACCAGTATCAGGGCAGGTAGGGGATCAGCCTGAGCAGAGATGGGGAGGTTATTTTTAATTTAATTCACATCGACATTGGAACAGGTGAGGGTGATCAACCTAAGTTGGGAAGAAAGGTTATTTTTAATTAATTCAGGCAACGGCATGGGTAAAGGAGATCAGCCTGAGCTGGGAATGGGAGTTTTTTTCTTATCTAAAGCATACTAGCATTGGAACAGGTGAGGAGGTTAGCCTGACTTGGAATAGGCAGGTCATTTTTTGTATTTACTTCACACTGGCATTAGGACGGGTGGGCGAGGTCAGCCTGAGCTGGGAGGGTGAGGTTATTTTTAATGTAATTTATACAAGCATCAGGATGGGTGAGGGAAGTCAGCCTGAGATGGGAGGGAAGGTTATTTTTATTTCATTCATATTGGCATTGGGACAGTTGAAGGAGATCAACCTGAGCTGGGAGTGAGAAGTTATTTTTATTTAATTGACATTAGCATCAAAAACAAGTGACTGAGGTCAGCCTGAACTGGGAGGAGGAAGAGGTTATTTGTAATGTAAAATCATACCAGCATCATTACAGGTGAAGCAAATTGGCCTGAGCTGGGAGGTGGGATCATTTAAGCAATAATCCATGACAAGTTGTGGGTTTTGCTGAGATTTACCACAGCTGGTGTAGTTTGTTCACAAGGCCACAGACTGAGTGACCAATTCCACATGAGAAATAGGTAAATCCCAGCATAACCCTCATCTTGGAGTGGATTATTGTGATTATACTACTGGCACTAATTATAACTTTAAGAGAAAAATATTAAATAGTTAACATTTTTAAATAGGTTTTTATAGATTTGTAGAGTGATAACCTTCCCTATAGAAAAATAGTCCTAGGTTGCTAGGTAGAGCTTGAAAGGCTGGCATGGTCATCCTCCCCACACACACACACACAATCTGAAGTGGACACACACATTCATTTTGTTTGCAGGTTGTGTTTTTTTTTTTGTTTTTTTTAATCAACAGTATTCCTTAGGTAAACTCAGCTATGCAGTGCTCAGCATGAGCGAGGGGTGATTAGTGATGTTGGCATGAGTGGCTACCATTCAACAGGTTTCTTTTTTGTTTGTTTGAATCAAATCAGGACACTGCAATTTCTCATGGAGGGGGAAGGAGCATTTACTAAGATTTGAAGGACTGTAGATGCAGGTGGGATGTGAGTGGTAGAAGCAATGAATGGCCACCTGGTGCTATGAATCACTGAAGAGGTGATCACCAGTATTTCTGTATTATTTATTTGTTTATTTCAAAACTTTCACCAGGAAAGACACAATGAGCTGGGAACACATTGAAAAGTGTCCCAAGCAGTTCTAGGACTTTTTTTTTTGGTGATGTAATCTGTATGTGCTGCAAGTATCAGGGTTAAGTCAGGGTGCATAGGACTACAGTGTGGGTGGGAGGGCTGCTAATACATGGGCTAGACTAGGGAGAGAGACACAGTCTAACTTTGGCCTGCAGATGAACCAAGGATCCAATATGGCGGAGTTTATGTCTTTTTTGGGGGGAGAGTTGTAGTGATTTTTTTTTTAAATTTGCCATTGGCGAGGCAGCTGACTGGCACCCATTGTGTGGTTTTACTAGGATTTGCCATGGCTTAGAGTTGCCAGTCAGAGTGCCCAATTTTTACCATAATTGGAACGGGTAAGGGAGGTCAGCCTGAGCTGGAAGGGGAAGGTTAAGTTTTATTTAATTCACACCGGCACTGGGATGGGCGAGAGAGGTCAGACTGAGTTCAGAAGGAGAGTTTATATTTAACTTAATTTATACTGGCGTCAGGACAGGTGAAGGATGTCAGCCTGAGCTGGGAAGGGGAGGTTATTTTTTATTTTATTCATATCAGCATTATAATGGATGAGAGAGATCAGCCTTAGCTGGGAGGGGGATTTTCTTTTTAATTTAAATCATATTGGAACTGGAACAGGTGAGTGAGGTCTACCTGAGTTGGAAGAGGGCGTTTTTCTTTTTATTTAATTCATGTTAGCATTGGAACAGGTGAGTGAGATCAGAATAAGCTGGGAGGGGGAGGATATTTTTCATTTCATTCAAACTGGTATTGGACCAGGTGAGAGTGGTTAGCCTGAGCTGGGAGGAAGATGTTATTATTTCATTCACATCAGCACTGGGAAGGGTGAAGGAGGTCAGCTTGAGCTGGTGGGGAAGTTTATTTTTTTTTTTAATTAATTCACATTGGCATCAGGATGGTTGAGGGAGGTCAATCTGAGCTGGAGGGGGAGGTTATTTTTTTTTTATTCGCACCAATGTCAGGATGGGTGAGGGAGGTCAGCCTGAGCTGGAAGGAGGAGGAGTTTATGGGTGAAGGAGGTCAGCCTGAATAGGGAGGGAGAGCTTATGTTTTATTTAATTCACACCAGCTTTGGGATGGGTGAGGAAAGTCAGCCTGTGGAGGGAGCGGGAGAGGGTTTTTTTTTTATGTTGTTCACACCTGCATCGGAATGGGTGAGGAAGGTCCACCTAATCGGGGAGGGAGAGGTTTTTTATTTTTTTCATTTAAATCATACCGGCATCAGGACAGGTGAGGAAGATCAACCTGAGCTGGTGGGGGGAGGTTTTCCTTAATTTAAATAATATCAGATTCATGAAGGCTGGGTGAGGTCTGGGAGATTATTTTTATTTAACTCACACCAGTATCAGGATGGGTGAGGGAGGTCAGCCTAAGCTGTGAGGAGAGGGAGTTTTTTTTATTTAAATGATTCCACCATCAGAAAGGGTGAGGGAAGTCAGCTGGTTCATCCATGCCAGTGCGTGGGAGATGTGGACAACGTATATGAGGGTGCAAGCACAATATCGACCATCACAATCGTGGGTTGACATTGCACCACCCACATGTTCGGCACCCAAGGACCAGCTGGTGAAAAACTTGAGTTTTGCAGGGGGCAAAGCACCCTGCACCCCCTGGAACTAAATATAACCAACTCGGGAGCGGGTATGTCATGAAGGGAGGAAAATGGTTTGGATGCTGAAAACGGTCTGAGTGCAGGACACTGTGAAATCCAGAATGCCCCTGTCACTTATGACCTTGTGCCAGTGCCCACATGATGGCGCCCTAATCATGGCACCATCACAACGACACACAGAAATCAGCCTCAGCTGGAAGGGAGAGGTTTTTTTATTTTTTTTATTTAAATCATACCAGAATCAGGACAGGTGAGTAAGGTCTGCATTTACTCAAAGTGGGAGGTTATTTTTTGCTTAATTCACACCAGCATTGGGACAGGTGAGAGAGTCAGCCTAAGCTGGGAGAGGAAGGTTACTTTTATTTTATTCACACCTGAATTGGATGGGTGCACTATGTCAGCTTGAGCTGGGAGGGAGGTTATTTTTATTTAATTCACACCTGCATCAGGACTGGTGAGGAGGTCAGCCTGAACTTGGTGGGTTCTGTGCAAAGCAGAACACCAATCATAACCTTCTTCATGCAGAGCCCTGCATGAAGCAGAAGATGATTCATAACCTTCCTCACACAGGGCCCAGATCAGGCAATGGCCAGAGACCTATGGCTTGTCTTTGGGTTCTGTCTGCTTTGTGTTTTTCACTCTAATAGATCCATTAACATCATTTATTGCAATTAATGTTGTTAGTGTCTGTGGAGGCAGCAATGTGATTTGTGCAAAACAGGTGCAGAATCCTAATTTGTTTCACACCTGGCCCTTTGGGCCCTGTGCTAGCATGCTATAGGACCCTTTCAGGCTTTGCATGATACAGGATCTAAGTCCTAACTTACTTCATACAGGGCCCTGTCTGAATCAGGAGCTGAGTCATAATTTGCTTTGCACAAGGCTCAGAATGAAACCAGAGTTAAGGTCTGGCTGGGCCTATACAACAGTAGTTGAGTCCTAGTTGCTTTTTATAGGCCAAAGGCCCTGTTCCAAACATGACATTAATCATAACTTACTTCGTGCAGGATGCACAGGTCCTATGTGTTAAATACACACTTGTTCTAACTTTCTATGGGACTTAGTACATTTTTCATGATTGTTTTGCTGCTTAAAACATTTTGTTTATGTTGGACATAGAAATACTTTATCAGCAATTTTTTTCATGAGTAAAAACTAAGCCATGAAATGCACTGACTGCACATGATAACTGACTTATTTTTTTTTATAGTTTTTATTTTACTCATAACATAGCCATTTCCTTCCAGTTTCACCTCAAATTGTCAGGGTGGCTAAGTTACCACCCACCTAATAAATACATAGGTGTCACCTTGTCAATTCACCTAAAAATGTGTTTTGTGGGTTCACTGCAAAACTGCATTGCAGGTTGACCTAATACATATGTTTTTGTGAGGTGGGTTGGCGTTATGATCACTCTGAACATTTGTGGTGAATCTGGCCAGAAATATCTAAGTTATGAGTTAAGTTAAAATAGAAAAAAGCAACAAACAGACTAAGTCCATACATAGGTGCAGTTTCAAACTTATTTTTATTTTTTTTTCTTTCCTTGCTGGTAGAGGAGTGCACTGAGGGACATTGAGGAAAAGCACTGCTGGGACCTTAAGGATTCATAATGAAGGATCTAAAATGGGTACTGGTGGGGAGGAGGGTGGCATGGTTGCTAGAGGTGTGTGAGGGTGATACCAAATTTAAAAACATAAATCAAATATGAGCCTTATTGCCTTGACAATATGACTAACATACTATAAAATTTTAAGGACTTTCACAAGCTACTTATCATGGGAGACCTAATCTGGACAAGGCAGCCCACAATATATCCCAAGCTATAAGACAATTTGTGCTGTCTGCTGACTTACTGTAAAACTACTGATTAGCAATCAAACAAGAATAAGCTTGAAAATCATTGGCTCATCAACTATCCTAGACTTCATTCTAATAAAACAGTCCAGACTACTACCCACAACCTGGTGTACTTCCAGACACATTTAGCAATCGCCAGTAAACTTTCTGTATTAGGAAACAGTGTAGGCAACCTGTGACAAGTAAATTCGCAATCTATTAATCTCTGAATACTTTGATTATCTTGTGTTTATGCTAGAGCTTGAACAAATCCCCTTGGCACCAATTGGGACCTCTACCTAACCTTGTTGATGCATACTGAGGTTCATATTGAGGTGAAAAATGAGCGGATAGCAAAAGGCCCATACAAAGCTCCTATTTCATAACTCATAATACTGTATACTATTGTTGTCTAGAATTCAAGTATCTAATTTGTTTTAAAAAATAGCTTTGGTTTTGCTAGCCAATAGTTCAACGGGAAGGGAATTCCATGGATTTACCACCCTTTGTGAGAGATAACATTTCCTTCTTGTGCTTTAAAATGTTTTAAAATGCAGTTGAAAAGGGTGACTACTAGTACCGGCTGTATCCTGTTTAAACTCATGCCCCATTTCACTAAACAAATAGGGATCTACAATGATATCCCACATAAGGAGTAAATCATCCTAAGACATCTCATCTCAATCAATCAATCAATCAAATCTTTATTTATCCAGGCGAACATCATTGAGCAAAGCTCATTTGCAAGATGGACCTGGTAAGGTCAAGGTTCAGTTACACATAAAAAATACAGTGCAATTCAATGAACACAACACAATGAGGAAACAGATTATACAGGATATAATAGCATAGAGGATACCAACACATGGATATATACAATTATGTAAGATCTATTGACACCAATTTTCATATTTACATGAAATAAGGAATAGGCAGAGCATGAATTTGGTTGTGGAGTGAGAATATGTGGCAATTGAGGTATAAAGTATAAAGTATAAGGGGGTTTGTCAGAGGTGTAGGAATGGATGGTGTGCGGTCTGGGTGGAGGAGGAGGTGGTGCTGCGGGAGGAGTGATGCAGAGGGATACTGCAAAGAGGGCTGGTGGCAAACGAGAAGAGAAGAGATGATATTGATGGTCTTAGTAGTGACTGTTGGCAGGGCTGATAGAGAAAGGGAGAGAGGAGGGGTTCAAGTAGGCAGTGAAGGAAGATGGAAGCCGTGATGGGGGAGTGGGGAATGTGTCAGGGGGGAATGATGCAGTACTATATGATGGCATAGTAAAAGATAAAATGAGAAGAAAGGTATAAATGCAGAATATGGGAAGTAGCGGAGAGCATCGGAGGATGGGACAGACTAGGAGATGAAGGAGAGGCAGAGGATGATTCTCTACTACTGTTGAAAACAGTTACATTTTTCTTTGATAAGCCTAGAGTAAAGGGATTTGAAGGATGTAATGAATATGGGTTTGCTCACTTTCAGTATTTTCTGCATATTGTTCCATAGGGAGGATAACACAAAACTAATGGCAGATCTACCAAAGCAAGAATTGAATTTGGGCACTTTTAACATGATGAAATTGTAGCTTCTTAGGTCATATTTACTTGAAGTGACTTACGTGAAGCAGTCTGAAACATATTTTGGTAAATTCTTGGATATGGCTCTGTAGATCCGTAGTGTAGCGTTTCTGTCCCTTCTAAAGTGGAGCGAGGTCCATCCAACTGCAGCATAGAGGGAGCAATGGTGGGCGCTGAAAGGGAGTTCTGTGATATACCTCAGGGCCCTATGGTAAAATGTATCCAGTTTTTCCAGGTATGAGATGGGGTAATGACTATATAAGAAATCAGCATAGTCGATCACCGAAAGAAATGTGGCCTGGACCAGCTTTTGCCTAGCCTCACTTGTGAGAAAATGTTTCATTCTAAAATAAAGTCCCAGCCTTGTTGAAGTTTTTAGTAGTTCTTCCATATGTTCTATGAAGGAGAATCTACTGTCTAGCCAGACACCCAGATATTTGAAATTTGGACATATTCGAGGTTTTCACCAAGGACAGTTGATATGTGGGGAGAGTGCTTGGGATAGAATATCCTGCATGTGTGGGGAGAGAAAACATTGCCTTTGTTTTCTTTGCATTGAGCAGGAGGTTTTTCAGTAGTTGGTGTTGGAGTAGGTTGAATTCTGCTTGTAGTTCTTTGCAGGCTGTCTCTGGAGAAGGGTGGCTGACATACAGCACGTATCACATCAGCAAATAGGTGTACAGTGGCCTTGGTGAGGTTATTGTTGATACTGTTGATATAAATGGCAAAGAGGATCGGACCGATGATAGATCCTTGGGTACTCCTCTTGCAGTGGTTTATGGGGACAGCTCCCCTTGGCCTTCACCTGCTGGGTCCTTCCCATAAGGTAGTTGTTGAACCATCATAGGGAGTTTGAATCGAGTCCTATGGATTTAGGGAGGAAAGGAGCAGATCATGGTTGACCACGTTGAATGCCTTACTCTGGTCTAAAAACACAGTGTAGACATAATTTGTTTATCCAATTCAAGTTACCAGTCATTGGTTACTTTTGCAAGGGCTGTAATGGTACTATGTTTGGCTCAAATCCAGATTGTGCTGGGTTTAAGAGGTTAGCCAATTCAAGGTAGCCTCTCAATTGTGTGCTTATGATCTTTTCCAGCAGTTTGGATAGCACAGGAAGGATGGAAATTGGTCTGTTGTTGTTGAGATCCGAAGGGTCCCCTGATTTCAATAGCGGAATGACTTGAGGGTTTTCCAGAATGATGGGATAGTTCCTAGTTGTAATGAGAGGTTAAATAAGTGTGTTATCAGTACTGCTAATATTTGTATGGCAATCTTTAAGAAGTAGGGGTCGAGGGAGTCGGCACCTGCACTTTTCTTGATGTTCAGTTGGGATATTAAGTCTTCCACTTGCTTCAAAGTGGCTGGTTTGAAGGGAAAGGTAGAGTCGGTTACCAGTGTTTCGGTACTTTGTATGCCTAATTGGGATCGTATTAGGTTAGCAGGAGAGTTGCCAAATGCTAGTCCTGTGGTTGTAAAGTGATTGTTAAAGGACTCTAGGACTTCCAGTCTATCATTGATGGTGTTCGTCCTAGTGATTATCTTGGCTGGGAGTGAATTACTTGGGTCATGTCCTGCTATATCATTTATAGTGTTCCAGAACTTGGTGGGGTTATGGAAGGAGAAGTCTAGCTCAGCCCGATAGTAAGCAGCCTTTGCATCTCTGACCTTCCTGGTACATATGTTTCTGGTCTTTTTGAACTGCCCCCAATCTGATGGTGTCTTAGTTTTACGTGCTTTTTTCCTAGAGTTGTCTCTGTCTAGGAGGGTGGATTTAAGGTCTGTGTAAACCTACTATGGTTTTTGTGTTTGATATGCACTTTAGATACTGGTGCATATTTGTTAAGGGCTCCTGTGATAATGTCATCAAGAACATCATATGCTGTCTCCACTGTATTTGCTAAGTAAAATTCTTGCCACCGTGTGAGTACTATATCTCTTCCAGATATGCATAGATGTTAAAATTCTGCTTTGATCTCCTCGCTGTGAGCTTAGTGGGGATGTAGGTTTATAGGTCATTCTTATGCTAGCAATGAGACAGAGGTTACTGATATCACTGAAAAGGACTCCAACGTGGGAGAACAGATGAGGCTTGCTCACCAGAATAACATCTAGAAGTGTGCTATTACTTGGTGTCTTATTGTTGATTCTGGTAGGCTCATTGATGAGTTGTGTAAACCCATATGTGTCACAGAATTATATTAAGGGGGTAGCTGCCTTGGAGAGCCAGTTTAGATTTATGTCTCCAATAATAATAGTTTCTACAGACCCCTTTTCAATTATCTCACCTAGGTGTGACAATAGTTTGAGACCAGCAGAAAGAGGCCTGTAGAAGCCTATTACCTGCAACGATATGGTATGTGAAATAGCCAGTTTAAGGGATAGGCATTCAAATTCTTATGCCACAGAAGATGAGATGAGGCAGGTTGCAGTTAGATTGTCCATGACGTATATAGCTACTCCCCCTCAAATAGATTGTCGGTCAATTCTGAAAAGTCAGTAGTTGAGTACATTTATATCTTTGTCGGCTGTGGCAGGCCTAAGCCATGTCTCGAGACCACCAATATATTTGGTATGGTGTGGTTAACCCAAGCTTGGATCATCGTGATCTTTTTTAGTAGGCTGCATACATTAACATGGAGGAAGCTTAATCCTTTAAGCTTGGCTAGGTCTGAGGGTGCAGCAATAACCTCTGGGGGCCCTGGATTAAGTTCCACATTTCCTGAGCATAATAGTAGTAAGAACAGCAGTTTCATGATTGCAGCAAGAGATAGTTTGTATAGTCTTGCCTTTGCCTGCTTTTTTGTGCTCTGGTTCAGCATTCTATGATATCCAGGTGAGAAGCTTTGTCCTCCCAGGAGAGCAGTGATTAATACTCTGACTGAAGAGACATAAGATTCTGTTTACACAATCTATCATGGTAATTAAGCTCCCTAAACCCTTGCATGTGCTTTGTCAGTCTCTGTTGCAAATTTTCAATATGGATAATATAATTTCTCTTAAATGGGCACCCAAATTGGGAACAGTAATCAAGATGGGGATGCACCTAAGAGCTATACAAAGAACCTAAAACCTCAGGATTCCTACATCTTATGATTCTGTGTATCGTCCATGAGATTTTATTAGCCCTTCTGATTACTTCATTCACTTGCCTTGTACTATCTATTTCATTAGTTATGAAAACTCCAAGGTCATTTTCAAAAGTTGTTCTTGCCAACTGCGTTCAGCATAAAAAGTATGGATGCGTACAATTATTGGTGCCTAGGTGCTAACCTTGCACTTGTTGAGATTGAAATGCATCTCCCAAATGACAGCCCAGAGAGTGATACAATCTAGGTCTTCATTAATTCTGGTAACATCCCCCAATAATGCACAAGTATCCCCTATTTTAGTGTCATCACTGTACTTAGTTGCCCAGCTGCTGGGATTGTTTGTAAGATTAGCTATAAAAATGGGGAAGATTAGTGGGCCAAGCACATATCCCTGTGGTACAGCACTAGACACACTACCTATAAGGCCCTACATGGATTGGGCTCTGGTTACTTGACCTCCAACCCCTACCTGTCCCATGCGCTCACTACACCTTTACCAAGAGCCTCCTAGCGATTATTAGACCCATCTTAAGTCCTCTAGAGATTGATCATTTGAGGTGGCAGATCTGGCATTGTGAAACTTGCTACCAAGATCCCTGAGAGAGGCCCCATCGGTGGAGGTTTTTAAGGGGAGCCTAAAGGTACATCTCTTTAGACAAGCATTTTTAGAAAGTTCATATGTACTCTGCAGACTGCTGCAACATCATAGTTATATCATATTTAAGCTGGATTTTTTTGTATTATTAATGTCTATTTATCGATGTACTGTTCTCTTACCTTCCTGTACAGTGCTCAGATCCTCCAGCATGGGGTGCTCAACAAATAAACCTTTACATACTTACTTACTACCCTCCTGTGAAAAAGTCCATTGATCATCCCTCTTTGAGTTCTGTCATTTAGCGAGTTAGATATCCACTTCACCAGTCTTAGATCTATTTCTGCTATTTGAAACTTTTCAATAATAGTCCAATGCCTGAAATTTCCTTACAGATGAATTTACTTTGCTCTGTAACAGGCAAGAACTGATAAAATAAGCATTTGTCAATGCCAAATGTTGTCTTGTTGGCATTGGCCTTGGTAATGCAGGAGTTAGAGAGATGCATAATAGGAATAGCAGTGAAGGATTGAACTGACTCAACCCCACCCCATCCTGCAGAGACTGACAGGCATTGGGTGTGCCTTTGAATCATCAGCTATAACACTCATGCCATTTCACCTCACCCCACCCTGCAGATACTGACAAGTGTTGCAGTGTTCCTTGGGGTCTTGGCCTTATGCTTACCCTATTCCATAAGGAAATATGCTGAGATGGGTGTAGTATAGGAGAACAGGGTAAACTTTGGGGCAAGAGTCCAAGGCACACCTCAATGCCTGTCACTGGCTGCAGGGTGGGGGTAGAATGGCATGAGCATTACAGCTGACAATTCCAAGTCACACCCCTGACACCTGTCAATATCTACAGGGTGGGGCATTATGGTTGAAACCCTAATGCCTCAGGCATTTGTTGGTATTTTCACTCTAAATTTTCAACATGGCTTTTTGTGAGCCCACCCCATGAACAGTGGCACTATCAGTTTGTTAGCCATATTTCCAGAGGTAAGTAAGTATGGGGTGAGGGGGGTGTGGGGAGGTGGGGTTTGCAGAGGTGGGTGCAGATTGGAGGAGGGAGCCACAGACAATGAGAGAAGTGTTTTCTGTTTTTCAGGTACAGAAGAAAATGAACATTGATGGATGGTTCTTTACAGGTGAAATAAAACAAATGTTGGTCACAGTGGGGTGGGCTCCCAGTGTGGCACACAGTGGGTGTTGGGGGAGAGGAACATGCTGACACGGTCGGCTTTCAGGAGGTGCGCACACTGGGGTGGGCTCCCAGTGTGCCATACCATATGGGAGGGTGGAGACATCGGGAATGCACTCCCAATGTCGGCTTTGTTTGGGGATTGTGTAGTGCCGCCACCATGTTTATTAAAATGTTTCATCAGGAAAGGCATGTATGGGAGGCGTGTCATCTCTGCCGCTGTATGACAAGCTCGTCTCCAATTGCAGTGGCACAGTTCTTTCAAGTTGGTGGCATTTTACATAATTCTTGCATCAGCGTTAGCATGCTGGTTAATTGGGGAATGAGGGATGCACCTACTAAAGTGTGCCCTGCATTCGTCAACGCTGACACACCTCTGCATTTCTGCCACTACCACAAGATGTTGCTTGTGCACTTGCAAGACAACATAAAAAGAAGTGTTAAGGCAAACAACGCTCCCTGGTTGTTACACGAGGTCCCTGCACCCTAATTGATACCCTCAGAGGTACACCGTAGACAGCTAATGTTTAGGCATAGGCTATACTAATACATAGGGCTAAGGGCATCTACCGTATAAGAGTAGATGTCAGGATATGAATACATATTATTGTAACTCACTTTACTTGCTAATGCACACATTATACCATGTATTTTCTGTCTATTTCTTACTTGTCAGATGCCAAGACACCTGTCCTTGAAGTAATTATAATGTGTAAGGCAACATTGCCATCTTTCGTGATGGACACCACTTCACCTTGTTATGTAAGACTTTGTATAAGAACGCCTTTGTTCTAAAACGGATGACTTTACAGAATTATATAATGTTATCTTGGACCGTGGAGCCACCTCTAATTTAACCAATAGGGCTCATCTCTGTAACTAGAAATGTTTCTATCTTTTAGTAACCATAGTAATTATCACAGGTATATAATGTTATGCACAGGCTTTACACCTTGGAGACCCGAGAGATCCCAAGAGACTACAGAGAAACCTCGAGGTGTAGGGAACGCTTAGCACTGGCTCCCGGTTCGTATTGGTAAGAACTGCTTAGGGCAACTGTGATTTATCCCTTTAGTAGTAATAAACTTGTTTATTACTCGAATGCAACTTGTCTGTGAGTATTTGCATCTCCAATATTGCCAAGAATCTGAAGGTGAGGTTTTAGACCTCTTACAATTGGCGACCGTGTGCAGGTGATATTGGGTGTTGTAAGTTTTCACTTGTTGCTATACATTTCCCTTTTCCCATGGGGACTGTAGGTGTACATTCCTGTACCACCTCTCCCGTCTTTTCTACTAGTTCGTAGAGACTTGCAAAGTCTAGCTGACTTTTTGGGTGTGGTCAATGCTGTCTCGACCCACCCCATAGCAGCTTTGAATTGCAAGCCTACAACTTAAACAGTAGCCCGGCCGTTTTAGTACTCGTGTTGTGGATTGATACACAACACGCGGTCTTTACACAGCTTGAATTTTCATTCCTCCCACACAATGGCCACCGATTGTAGATATCTGCGCAGAACTGAGACTCGATGTCTCTAACTTTCTTACCTCCCATGGAGGATGGGCTGACTTCACAAGGCACGAGTCAATCCAAAACCCTGTACTGGGATTTCAACCCAGTACACAGAGACACGACAAGTCAACCAATAAGCGCTGTGCTAAAGGGTTGATGGTCGCTGCCTTCACGCTGCTTTGAAGCCTCCGGCGAGGTTTCGGACTCTTGGTCTGCAGATCGCATCTCTTAAGCAGGAGATGGGTTTGCAGGAAACAGAATGTATTTTGATACAGCAGAATTTGGAGTCAGAACTCCAATCTCTGCGTAATGAAAAGGATTCACTATTGCATCATTCTGCACAGGCTGGTGAACAAGAAATGTTACTTTAAAACAGGAGTGTGAAAGTTTAAGACAGGATAAGAGTCAGGTGGTGCAAATGAATGATTTGTTGACTGCTGTGAATGCTCAGTTGAGTGATGAAATGGGTGAACTTCAGGACGAGATCAACCAGGTACGTAATGATTTAGAAACAGCTTATAGGGACAATCGTGAATTGAGCGCCGCGTACCGTGTTTTGCAGAAGCAGAAACAGGTTCAGGTTGATATGGATGCTGCAAGTGTGAATCATGATGAATGTAAAGCTAAGATGGATAAACTGCGCCATCAGTGAGAGGTTTTGACTGGCCATGTTAAGGCAATGGGAGGCGTAGCCCCTGCCTTTCACTCATCATCGGAGGGGGAACCATCCGATGACGACATCTCACAGTACAATGCCCAGTCACACCCCTACTATGGCCCAGACTCCCCACCCAGCCATCCACAGTATGGCGGGTCCCTCACCACTACCTCAAGTCACACGTGCACGCCGTGATGCTCATCATGGAAATGCCATCATGGCGGCGCCATGATAGGGGGAGCAGGCCCAAGCCTGTCCCGACGGCACCGTAGTCATTATTAGTGTGGAAGACAGGCAAGAAATTGAAACCATGATTGATAGAGCATTGGAAAATGTTCCTCTTCCTGAAAGAAGTATGAAAGCCATTAAAAGTCAGATTCGACAAATTTTTCAAGAAGCTGGCACTCAGGAAAGGTGTTGTTCGTAGACTGCGGCTGAAGCTGCAGCTCACGCAGCATTGGACGATGCAGCAGACACATTACCTTTGCCTGACCGACCACCAACTAATCCTCTACAAATGGCCTACTCTGTTCAGCAAATTGCTGACAGCATTGGTCGGATGAACCCGTCCGACAATCTCAGCTGCCATTTGGAAGGCAAGGCATTAGCGCGAGATGCTCAGCATCGCCAAGAATATCAGGTCCAAATACTACGCCAGACCATCGATCCTGGTTTATGGGCCAAACTCCCTGAAGTAGTTTGCCAGGATGGGAACGCCACCTTTGATGAAGTCGCAGCTGAGCTCATTTCTGCTCACAGCCCTGGTGTGGTTGGAGTAATGCTAGCATACCCCGTGAAGCAAAATGCTAAAGAAAGCCCAGCGACCTACCACCAGAGACTCTGGATGGCCTATCAAGCAGGGAAACATCTGGCACAAGAAGCCACGGATGTAGACCTTATCGAATATAAGACCCTGTTCCTTAGGAACATGATCCCAGCCGTAAGAGAGAAAGTAGAGCCAACCACATACCCAAATACGGATAGGTTTGCCGACATTCTTCAGAAAACCGAGAGAGTGTATCAACCGTACATCCGTGATTTGGGTTCCGGTTACAAAAAAGTTGCTGCTGTGGAACCCGCTTCTGGGACCACGACACATTACACTGTGGAAGGGCAGGCCCAGCAACAACAGCCTAAACATCCATCGCCCTCCAGCTGGCACCAGCAAAACCCTCAACAGGGTCAGGTCAACAACAACAACAACATTGGGGTGGGAACCGAATTGGCCTAAAACAGAAGGCATAAGGGCAAAGGAAGCCATTACAAAGATCGGGTCCCTCGAGATAAAGAGAAAGCTGAAGAAATCAAAATTTCGGGAGCTCCTGGGGCAAGTGCGTTTGTAGCGGATGCTGTTCCTGCACAAACACTGCGGTAGTACACGGTGACCCATGACACTACCGCCATGGAGACAACGGAAGTATGGGCTCTCAAATCCATACAAGCCTGAACCCGAAGCTCCTCCTTACATTGCATCAGTGCAACATGGTGAAGTCATTCATGCAAGCCTAACCCAACCTCTACATGCCTCCAACAATACAGATTGACATTACAGGCCCCAGTCCGCATTGTAAACAAGCTGGTCTTGGATACAAACGGAAGGCCCTGCACGAGGCCAAGGTCGGGGCCGCTAATTAATTGTCTTGTTAGATACAGGTGCAGCTGTATCTGTGTTACACGATGATCACCCTGAAATGTCTCCATGATCTACCGGATGGAAGACCAATATGTCAGGATTTGATGGTGCTAGGTTATCTGCATACCGCTCTCTGCCTTTACCAGTAGAACTAGGCCATTTAAAGGCCTCACATGCTTTCCAACTGATGGTGTTGCACGATCATCCTAGTATTATCGGATTGATTTCCTTGCACCACACGGCTGTGTGGTGGATCTAGCAAACATGTTGCTGATACAAATACAGGGTCAATACCATACTGTCTTAATTTCTGACTCACATGCTGTAGCAACGATATCAATTAACAACAAAGAGTATGACGTCATAGATTTATTCAAGAATCATGAGCTTTACCCAAACTTCTACCTATTCTGCAACACATTTGGAAGCTTTGCAGTGAACAAACATGATTATGTAGAATGCATACTGTTATTGAGGTGCCAGGCCCGCACATGAGAGACAGAGGCAATATCCGCTTCCCACTGAAGCCTTACCCTCTCTTCGAGAAACAATCAAGTCACTCCTTAAACAAGGAGTAATCAGAACCTGTGTCTCCACTGCCAACTCTCCTGTTTGGCCTGTGAAGAAACCCACAGGTACCTGGAGACTTACTATTGACTACAGGAAACTGAATCAGGTTACTCCCAGTTGTTCCTCAACTGTGGCTGCCTGCACCAGATGTGCTTCGACTTTTAACACCAGATCAGAAATGGTTCAGTGCCCTGGATATCTCCAATGGTTTCTGGTCATTACCATTGGCCCTCAAGAGTCAATACAAGTTTGCCTTCACCTTTGAAGGGCGACAATACACGTGGACCTGCTTGCCACAGGGATTCCATAATAGCCCATCCCTCTTCCATCTCCATATGATGGATGCCCTACAAGGTTTCTCAGCCCCCCAATGTCTCTTACAGTACGTAGATGACCTGTTGTTGGCTACTGCCACACAGGAACAACATCTGGATCTCTTGGATGAACTATTGACTCTTATTCAGAGAGCAGGCTTGAAGTGTAACCCTGCAAAAGCACAACTATGTCAGAAAGAAGTACTCTTTCTGGGTTTGAAAATAACTGACCAAGGCCGGAGCCCTACTTGGAAAAAGATTCAAGGATTACAAGACTTGCCATTACCTACCAGTGTGGCAACTCTTCGGAGGTTTCTAGGTATGGTAAACTACTCCAGGGATTTTATTTGTGATTTTGCTCAGAAAGCCGCTCCCCTGTACGACCTACTCAAAAAGGACGTTCCATGGAGTTGGGGCCCTGTCCATACCCAGGCTGTGGCATCACTGAAGCAGGCCTTGGCCTCCGCCCCTGCACTGGTAAACCCCAACCCAGCATTACCATTCCATCTAGAGTGTGCCACCTCTGACATTGCTATGTCAGCAGTGTTAGCCCAAAAGGTGCATGGCACCTTGAGGCCTATTGCATATGCATCGCAGCTCTTGACCCCAGTGGAACAGAAGTATGGCCTTTGTGAAAGGAACCTTCTGGCCACTTACTGGGTGGTCAAGCACTTCCTGTATATCATTGGGTACTCTCCACTGATTCTTAACACCAATCACACACCTACTACTTTTCTGCTCTCAGATAGAATGAAGGATGAGTCAGTCTCCAACACCAGGCTGACACATTGGTCACTCCTCCTCCAGGATAGGGATATTCAGGTTCATCAAGCCAAAGTTCCATCTCTCTTAGCACATGGCCTCCTTTTCCAGGGGGAACCCCATGACTGTGCCTTGCAGTCACCTGATCTCCCAGATCCAGGTCCATTCTTCCCTGCCACCCTGAGATACTGGAAAATACCTCTTTGTGCAGCTTTCACTGATGGTTCAGTATCATACTATCAGGGAGAACAGATTGCAGGGATGGGTATTATGTGGTGTATCCTTATGGGAACACTGTCAGAATATCTAAACGCTGTAGCGTAGCTTCATCACAACACGCAGAAATGGCAGCGGTGGCCTGTGCACTAGAGTTTATCCAACATGGAACTCAGGATACCATCATTTTCACAGACTCTAATTGGGTTTGCTGTTCCCTCACAGAATTTCTCCCTTTCTGGCAGAAGAACTCCTTCCTCTCCTCTGATGGGAGCCCAGTGAAATACAAAGAATTGGTGATCTACATACATGCATTAGCACAGAAATACCCACACAAACTTTATGTGCACAAGGTTAAAGCTCACTCTCTACATGATCCCTATCATGCATTTAATGACACAGCAGACACCCTTGCTAAGGAAGGGGCCTGAGGGGGATGTCTGGATGATGGATCATCCAGAAGCCAATGCAGCTGTACAGGTTGCAGCTCTCAAGAAGAAATCTGAATCTTTTTCCCCATTGGATCTCTCAGCAGCTCAGCATTTGGACACTGAACTCAAAGAAGTGTTCAGATTCCTGGACAAGGGTACTGAAGAAAGACTCCCTACACACAACCCATATCGCAGGCATGAAGGTAAATTACACTTATCCCCTGATGATAAACTTATTTGGTTCCAGACAGAGGATACTACCACCAAATTGTGGGTAGTCCCCCGACATTTGAGATCTGAATTTTTGCACCAGGTACATGACACACCTACCGGTGGGCACCAGGGGACTGAAAATACCCTCCAGCGCCTCAAAACCACTGCTTGGTAGCCTGGGATTACCAAAGATGTTAAACAATACATTGATAATTGCCTTGTTTGTGCACAAAACAATCCAATACCTACAAAATGAAATGCCAGACTTTTACCACAGAGACACACTGGCCCTTGGCATGCCATTCAGATTGATTTTATTGGTCCCTTGACCAACACCAGTAGAAACAACAAGTATGCTCTTATAGTGACCAATTTATTCTCTAAGTGGGTTGAGGCTTTCCCCACCAAGACATGCACAAAAGACAACCGCCAAAATCCTGGTAGAACAGATTTTCTCCAGGTGGGGCCTGCCTCTCAAGGTAGACTCCGATTAAGGAACCAGTTTTACAGGTGAGTTGATGAAAGAGTCTCTTGAACTCCTTGGGGTCCAGCAAAAGTTCCATATACTTTATCACCCTCAATCCTCAGGGCAAGTAGAAAGAGCCAACAGACGGATTAAGCAAATGCTTTCCAAATTCATTGAGGACAATCCCAAGACCTGGGATTCCCTATTGCCTTTACTCCTTATGGCAATTAGGGGTACACCCTCAGCCACTACCCAGCTTACACCTTTCGAGGTAATGACTGGAAGACAGATGAGATTACCTGAACACTTGCTCTTTGACCTGCATACCCCCACTGCGGACCGTGTGTCTGTAGATCAGTATGTGGAGAAACTCAGAAAAGACCTCATACACACACACTTGTATGCTGCAAACTGCATGGGCAAGGCACTGCAACAGTCCAAAATACAATTTGACAAACACGCACAAGAAGTGGATTGGCAAGTTGGAGATCAGGTAATGGTACTTCGATTTGCACATCCCACCCACTCCTTCTCCAACAAGTGGGAAGGCCCTTACCCCATTGTCAACAAGCTCAGTCCGGCAGTCTATCAAGTTAGACTCCTCCACAACAATAAATTGACTGACAAATGGTTACATGCAAACCAGTTGAAACTGTACAAAAGGAGCTTAAAGCTTACTCTTCCTAACCCCACTGGGCGGAACTGTACTAATGTACTAATCTTTCATCTTCCTTTTCAGATACATTGACAAGATGGCTATCTTGTTCCTATCTCCCTTCTTGCAGGAGTAATCCCTTCGCCCAAGGCACTGTAACGGACCTCCTTCAAAACCTTGATCCTCCAGCACCTCCTACAGAGGAGTTTCCATCAAAATTCCAGATACCATGATTACTGTCCAGGAAGGTTCGATGCATACCTCACTGCCTCGGTCGTTGCTCCTGACAAATCCACCCTTCAAATTGAGTGGCAAACCACATCACAAGGACAAGTTCTCCTGTGGCCAACTCTCTAAGGAACTTTCAAAGGTTGGCCTAACGCCAAATTATCCCCTAATGGTTCACTGTCCTTGTTACAAACTGCATTAAGGCACTCTGGTTTGTATAACATAACTGCTTTAATTGATCCTTCCTATTGTAATTCTCTTTCTCAAGACTCTGCCTCAGATTCTGTGCTGTACACCACATGGCTTCTGTAGCTATGTATCTCTCTGTACTGCCTCCTACCGAGAAACAACTTTTGAATGTCCAAAACATAGCCCTGGCCCCGTAGTGGTCTCACAGCCACTGCCCTCCCAGGTTCTTTGATTAACAATTTACAGTTTATGCATATACCTGTTTTATTTAACCTTACTTACTGGAATATGAAAGAATTTGGTATGTGTACAACACCAATACATCTGCATTCTACAGTACTTTATTGCTTGATAGTCTAGCTGCATTTCAAATTCGCACCAAGGATCCCTTTACTGGGGTTTATTCTACTGAACATAGAGGTAATTTAGGAGGAAACCCCTCCTAGTACTCTTACTCAAAATGTACTAAACGTGAAGTTGACAGTTCTGATGTTACAGGTGCCACAGGTATTGTCACAGGTCTTTTTGGTACTGCTATGTCCATTTGGAACAAAGCAGACATTGCTGCTATCAAAAGTCATTCTGCAAAGTTCTCCACTGGTCTGGTTAATAATGTTTTACCACCTTTATTGCATGGTGTGGATGGTCTTAGTCAGGAAGAAAGATACACTGTATACAACATGCACGACATCGCAAAAGCATTTACTGATTCCAAAGATACGATTAACGCACTCATACAACAGAACAATAAAGAAGCTGATAAACAATACATTGGTAGAGAAATACTTTGTTCTGCATATGGTTCATATATACTCACTACCATTAACAATCTCTTCAGAGACCTAGAAACTGGAAGAATCCCTGATATAATACATGACAGATGCATCTCTAAATGGTATTGTCCTAAATGTAAATTTCCATCTTGTATTTCCTTGATGCAACAGACACTGTCCATTCCTCTCTCCACAGCTCGAAATTTGGGGTTTGTGACCAGACATCCTAATACTGGTCCTTGTTTTTCTAGTAAGAAATGTTCTATAACAGATACCATGTTTGTCTCCTTTACTGTCTCCTTACCATGTTTTGATCCCACTACAGCCTTGTTCGACAAGCTGGCACTGGCGCATTCAATAGGGCATTTGGACGAAGACATCTACCGAGAACGCCTGGATCTACCACCTCTACTGGTCTACCACTCCTTCTTGGATGCCTGGGTGGCACCGCACATGGACTGTTGTGCGAAAAAGCAATACATCTACCTGTGCCGATGTGATGTGTTTGATGTTATACGCCCTGTTTGTGGCTACTCTCCAGACAGCATTGATTGGACTTTCACTATGGATGATGACATCACTGATAATGGCACCAACTCTTTTGACTTGACGTCACCAGATCAGCTTTACCAGTCCTATCTTGAGGAAGCTCATCGTCTGTCAACACGGATTTCCAAGACGACCTACACATGCCCTGTCCAGCTGCAAAGATGGAGACTGCCTATAAATACGTTCACAGTATAACTCTGACGGAGAATACTGTATAGTGACAAATGTGAAATCTTATTCATATGGTTCTGTTACTTGTTCTATTGATTACCCCAACTTCTGTTTTGTTCCCCATCAGAAAACTGTTATTGGACATCTGTTATAACCCCCGTCCCTTATGGAAGCAGACATCATTGATGGTAATCCAGATTATTTACTCACATGTTCAGAATACCTACCCTACTTTAATGTACACATAGATCCACACTTACACTTACATTGAAATCACTTTTAGATAGAAAGGACACACACCTCATCCACATCAGCAATAATATAACCAAAGCCAATGAAGCAATACTTGACCTAATGAATGATGGAGATATGAATAATGCATTGACTAACACCTGGTTAGAAATCACTTTTAAAGGTTTTGTTATAATACAAGCATTTTTGATATTTACCTGATTATTATGCTTTGCTGCCTACGCCTGCACTTCACGCCAACACCTGAGCAGCTTGAGTTCCTTTACAAGGCTTGTGCCTCCGGATTGTAAAGGACCACTGCTCCTGTCCACACCTTGTATTTGCCTGTGTTGCCCTTTGAGGCAACAAGGGGAAATTGTTACACAGGTCCCTGCACCCTAATTGATACCCTCAGGGAAATTACCGTAGACAGCTAATGTTTAGGGCATAGGCTATACTAATACATAGGGCTAAGGCATCTACCGTATAAGAGTAGATGTCAGGATATGAATACATATTATTGTAACTCACTTTGCTTGCTAATGCACACATTATACCATGTATTTTCTGTCTATTTCTTACTTGTCAGATGCCAAGACACCTGTCCTTGAAGTAATTATAATGTGTAAGGCAACATTGCCATCTTTCGGTGATGGACACCACTTCACCTTGTTATGTAAGACTTTGTATAAGAACGTCTTTGTTCTAAAACTGATGACTTTACAGAATTATTAATGTTATCTTGGACCATGGAGCCACCTCTAATTTAGCCAATAGGGCTCATCTCTGTAACTAGAAATGTTTCTATCTTTTAGTAACCATAGTAATTATCACAGGTATATAATGTTATGCACAGGCTTTACACCTTGGAGACCCCGAGAGATCCCAAGAGACTACAGAGAAACCTCGAGGTGTAGGGAACGCTTAGCACTGGCTCCCGGTTCGTATTGGGTAAGAACTGCTTAGGGCAACTGTGATTTATCCCTTTAGTAGTAATAAACTTGTTTATTACTCGAATGCAACTTGTCTGTGAGTATTTGCATCTCCAATATTGCCAAGAACCTGAAGGTGAGGTTTTAGACCTCTTACATGGTTCTCCTAAATTTACTTGTTATAGATCACAGGAATATCCCTGACCTTCCTTCAGCTGTGCGTGAGGTACTCTTATTACTGTAATAGTATTTCACATGCTGAGCCACTGTAGTTCACTTCTTGGTGACTGCTCACACCATCAATATTTTAAATAAAAGAATTTTTATTTAAAAAGTTAACAATCTATAATAATGTTATGAGTCCAGCTGGAGGTCCTCTTATGGATCTAAGAGTGTCACCTCTTGTGTTCCTAGGATTACAGAACTACAGAACTCACCTTCACTTTGCCATCCTCTGGTCCTAAGAATATAGATGCAAAACTCTTATATCCATAAGAGTCCTCCAACAAGACCCATAAACTTATAAAAAAAAAAAGAAAGAAAGAAATGTTGGGATCAAGCAAATAAATCTAATGGAATAAGTGACTGGGCTGAATTCAGATGCTTAAGAAGAAGGTATCTACAGGAGACAAAGAAGACAAATGCAAACTTCTTCAGTGATAAAGTGAAATCCTTCCATAAGTCCAGCGCAGCTGCCTTCTGGAAGATGGGGAATTGCTGGACCAAAACCATATATCAACCTTGCCCGTTGTTCTTATTACAAACAGCAGGGACACTGAAGACTTCTCAGCTATATTCAATAGATTTAATACGTATTTCATTGAATCTATTGATATTTCCAAGACTACCAGTACTCTAAACATCGCTGGCTCCCTCCCAAACATAGACTTAAGTCTAGGAAGTAATCACTCTTTTGGCATTTAAACCTATTGTGGCACAGGATATACTAAATAAATTGTTAGCTCATGATGTGAGTAAATCTGGTGGCAGTGATGGGATTAGTAATACATTTTTGAAATGCACTGTCCTGATCATTTACATGACCCTTACAGTAATCTTAACCCTATCAGTCAGTACCTGTACAATCCCCATTGCTTGAAAAACTGCACAAGTGGTTCCCCTTTTTTGAAAGTATTAGCCTGTGGTTCAATGGGCTGAAGCAACCAGCCACACCCCCTGCCTGACCTATTGAACGTCGCCCTATCTGCTTCACTCAGAAGCATTTTTTCTTTGCAGCTGGAGGCTCTGCCATCTCTTGCTTCATTCTTAGCTTCCTTTTTGCTGCACTTCATGCTCATTTTCAGTCCTGCTCCTCTGTCTGTCTGCTGCTTTACCTCTAGCCACTTCTTGGTGCTTCTCCTTTCTCCATGTTTGTTTCACTTTTTCTGCCCCCCCTCGCTTTTTGTCCTGTGTTTGCTGCTCTCCCTGTGGCTATCTGCATGTTACCCCCCACCACCATGTGTCTTCCCATTCTCCCCTTTGCTTCCTCTCATTCCTGCCACTCACCTTGCAGCATCTGTTTGTGCCTTGATGGTGCTTCCAGCCCCATAGCTTGTCTTGTGTGCTCCCCCCTCACCTCATCCTTTGTCTGTATACACTCCTTTGGGGTTTCCTCCTTCTTGTTTTGCTGTTTTTGCAGCTTGCTTTATGTTGCTGACTTAAATATATACATAAACAATTCAGATCTCCTCTCTCAGACCAACCTGTAATGAGCATTCTTTGCAGCACTAAGCTGCTTCCTTTCTTCTGGTTCTACTTGTGATGCCATCCCATTTACAGCAAAACAGAAATGAGCTCAGTCACAGAAATGAGCTCACACTACACCCATGCAACTACCTCGGTTTCTGTTTAGAAATTATTTTAAGTTCCCACTGGGACACTGTATTTAGAATTTAAATCACATGTACTGTGTTCCTCCTGATCAGCATTTCATTGTTTCTGTGGAGACATTGTAATTAAAATGTTAAAATTGTTCCTGCTATGTATCTCCTGTTGCTTCTTCCCTGCATGGTGTCCTGGTGGTCTGCTTGTGCCATGGGTTATTCACATGGTGGGGAACAGTGATGTCACAGTGGGGCATTATGGCTTCAGGTTGGGAATGGGCTATGGAGTCAGAAATAATGTATTTTATTTATTTAGTGATTCAGAAAGACCTTTGCACACAAGTGCTTTTAAAGGTTCCACATCATTGATTACAAAACAAAATATAATAGGAGAAAGCAAAGGTACATCACAATGAACACTACAGCTTGGATTCAGAACTTACAGAAGAACTCAAAACATAGGTACAAGTTAAACTAACAAGAAAAACACTTTATGAGGGTGGAGGGAGCATAAGCAGCCACAAAGCGCCTTGTCAGTAGTTCAGAGGGACAGGGATGGCTGGCAATGGGGTGAAGAAAGGAGGTATGAGAGAGATGTAGGTACTGCAGTGGAGGTGAAGGATGGGGGAAGAAGGGCGATAAGGTGTAGGGAGAAATGGGGGTGAGGGGAGGCTGAGTGGAGAAGACATGCTAGAGTAAATGGTGGGGTGTGAGGGGGCATAGTCAGGCAGCCTGCATTAGTAGTGACTGTTAGGAAAACTCACAGGACTGGGAGTTGGTGGAAGGGGGGAAGTTGGGGTGGCGGGTGCTGAAGGAGCATGAACTATACTAAAAATTTTAATTTCCCAATCATTGGCTAAATATCTTCTCAGTAATATTAGCTTGGCTGAAACTGAACTGCAATAGAGCCTTGAAGGAGCAAATGTATTATGTAACTATTATGACATTCAGCTTCACTCCTTAGAAGTTTAACTGCAGCCATTCTCTATAATTAGAGTATCTGAATGGCCTGTCTTTGAAAAGTTCACGGGTTCCAAATCTAAATATTTGTATATTTGCACTAACCTCCCTAGTTTTGGGATGGTATTCAAGTTTCTGTGTAACAACTTACACTGCATTTCACAAATATTGATGCGGTACATATTTAAATATTATGTGTAAAGCTTATGAATTCAAACTGTACTAAAACTTTTGTTTCACTATAATTTGGCTTCCCTAGTGGAACTGGTTGGCATGCATTCCCTGGAGGTTACGGGAATCAATTATTTTTTGTGCTCAGTTTCTCAGACTCACGTGGGGGTCTGATGATTGCTTAGACTAACCTACAAGGAGGTTTATTCCTCTTTTGTGTTTGATGAATAGCATGCATGACCTACATGAGGGTCCACAAATGCTTTATGTTAAATTCCTGCTCCCCTTCATAAATCAGGGGCATGTCAACCATGACCATTAATTACTATGGCTCAGGGCCTGCTCTGCAACCAACAGTCTTGCTCTGCACCCATGAAATCCTCATCTTGAGCATGCGAAACTCAGTGCAGGGTCTATGTGACCCATAGTGGGAACATCCTCATTCTGGGCAGAGCTTTAGCCATGCAGACATATCAGTGGTACCTCCTAATGTAGATTTAAAACTTCAGCTATGAGGGGTGGGGCCCTAAATCCAAGGGGCCCTTTAGCTCACCGAGTGGGTTTGGCAGCACCTTCTAGCAATTCTCCAACCACGCCTGGTTCATCTGGTCTGTTCTTAGGCTCATGTAGGCCGGCTGAGTGCCCCAGCGGTCATTGCTCTCTCCTCCTGCCTTGGGGGATGTTATTCCCATGTGGGAATACCCCATTGCTGCAGAGTGTGCTCACTGCCCTTCATGCGTTCCCATGAGAGGGATAGAGTGAGAACCTTCTTCCAAATTGAATCTCCTCTAGATTGGGTTTATAAATTGCAGCAGCAGCAGAGCTGTCATGAAACAAAATATCCCAAGCCTGGAGGGAAGGCAACCTAGGCCTTGGATCCCAAAGGTTTCCTCCTCAAAGGGGATTTTCCTCTCCTCCATGCCAAAGGTCATAAAATCTAGTTACTTGTTATAATAGCATATTCCCTAGATTGCTTAGGTAGGTTTCCTCTGTTGGATGGAGATTAATGGTGGCCCTCCTTTTCCGTTTCATCTCTCTTTAGGAAGTTACACCATCTTGCTCTCTAGTTATTCAGACCTACGTGAAGGTTGCGACATGTACCAGATGTCTCCTCCTGACCTACGTGAAGGTTCTAAATACTTTACATGATACCTACTCCTTAACTTTCTGCAATACTTTATGATCTACACTATTTTGGGGGCTCCTTCATAAGGTACCTTAAGCCTAAGGGAATCTTTCCCATGGCACCTCTAGGGGAGGAACCCTCCTCCAGGGTTCCTTGCCTTCAGCATCCCTACAGTGTGGTATTTCTGAGGAGCAGAGAGGTGAACGGCTACAAAGGTTTATTCAACAAGTTGCATAAGCATAACACTACACCAAGCTGTGTAAGCACATTGAATTGAAAGGCTTAGCATGTGGTTCAATGGGCTGAAGCAACCAGCCATACCCCCTGCCTGACCTGTTTAATGCCATCCTACCTGCTTCACTCAGAAGCATTTTTTCCTTGCCCCATCATCCTCCCCTCCTCCTCCAGTGGCTCGCCTCTCTCCTTAGGGCTCCTTCCTAAGGTACCTTTTAGCCTAAGGGAATCCTCCCCATGTAGCTTTAGGGGTGGAACACTCCTCCAGGGATCCTTGCCTCTGGCATCCCTCTAGGGTGGTATTCCTGAGGAACAGATAGGCAAACGGCCACAAAGACTTATTCAACAAGTTGCAAGCACAACACTACAAGTTGTGTAAGCACATTGAAAAAAGCAAACCCAAGAACGGCATCTCAAACTGCAGACCCATATCCCTCTTTCTTGGAGTGTCCAAAATCTTGGAGAAACTGAATAGTGAATCAATTAAATATATACAGTACATATGGCAAATCATTATCTGAAACCCAATCAATCTGGCTGTTCTAAACTCCCCAGTGTCACCACTACAGTGACAAAAGTCAGTAATGACATTTAAACAGCTATAGACTCTGGCTTTGACCATAGAATCATAGAAATATGATGGCAGAAAAGAACCCTGTTGGCCCATCGAGTCTACCATGTACCCCCCCTTCCTACTTGCCCCTCTTGCCCTGAGGACCCCATTCCACCCCTGGTCAGCCCTTGTGTCTGTCCTGTGCCCTCTTGAATACCTCCACTGTTTGGACCCCTACTGTCTCTTCCAGCAGACTGTTCCAGGGCTCCACCACCCTCTCAGTGAAGTAACACCCCCTCACATTCCCCCCAAACCTTCCTCCCTCCACCCCTAGACCATGACCCCTAGTCCTAGCTCCCACATTTCCAGTGAATAAGCTCCCTCCCACTTTATTAATCCCCTTCATGTACTTAAACATTTCTATCATGTCCCCCCTCTCCCTTCTGGTCTCTAGCAGATATAAATCCAACTCCCTCAACCTCTCCTCATAGGGCTTCCCATTCAACCCATGTACCATCTTAGTGGCCCTTCTCTGTACCCTTTCAATCCGATCTATGTCCTTACATACTGTAGGTGAGGTCTCTGAACCCTGTACTCCAGGTTAGGCCTCACCATGGATTTGTAAAGAGGAGTTAGCACCTCCCTCTTTCTGCTTGTTATACCTCTCCCTATACATGTCAGCATTCTATTCGCTTGCCCACTGCCTTGTTACATTGGATCCCCCTTAAGCAGCAGTACTAGATAAAAAAATCTAATTGTTTTCAACAGTTTTTCCCTGTACTCCATTGAGCACTTACCCAGTAATCATTCTTGGTTTCACTGTACTATCACCCATGATTTGCTCCGTTTTCTTTGTTTTTATTTACATTCCTCCCAACCGCCATGTTGAAATGGAACCCTCTGATGCAACTGCTCATGCACATGGCTTGCTGTTTCTACACAGGACAGCGGAACACACAGCACATGTCCCACAGAAGCAAACAAAGACAAGATGTGATGTGAGGGGGAGCTCAGCTGAAAATTAAGAACAGCCCTACTTACTGTGGATCCACAACAATGGAAATAAATTTTAAATATCTAAAAACTAAAGATCGCTAGAAAAAATATTTACAGATATGGAAACTGGAACTATGGCTGCATGATTCCAACTAAAAAGCAGAATTTTGATAATCACTTCCTGATTATCCAGTACTGCTGCTTTAAGGTTGCCTGTAATTATGATCCCCAGATCCCTCTCCTGCTCAGTTGCCTTCATTACATCCCCCTCAGTGTGTAATTTGCTTGTCAGTTATTCCGCCCCTTGTGCCTTACTGTGCATTTTTTTGGCATTGAATTTTAGTTGCCATGTATTGGACCACTCCTCCAGTAAGCTTAGATCTTCCCTCATAGCCTCCACTCCCTCTGGGGTGTCCACCCTATTGCAGATCTTCGTGTCATCTGAAAATAGGCAGACCTTCTCCTGCAGGCCCTCCACTATGTAGCTGATATAAATGTTAAACAGGATAGGCCCCAACACTCACCCCTGGGGGACCACGCTCATCACCCCTACCTCCGTGAAATGTACCCCATTTACCACCACCCTCTGGCTTATATCCATCAGTCAATTCTCCACCTACCTTACTTTCTGACCCACCACCAAACTTTCCAGCTTATTTACTAGCCTTTTGTGGGGCACAGTGTCGAAGGCCTTCCTGAAGTCCAGATAGGCAACATCCACTGCCCTCCCAATCAATGACCCCGACACCCAGTCAAAGAATTTGATCAGGTTCATCTGGCATGACCTCCCCTGTGTGAAGCCATGCTGATGAACATCCTGCAGCCCACTTTCCACCAAGTAGTTGACCATCCTTTCTTTTAATATCACCTGCATCACCTTATCCACCACTGATGTGAGGCTGACCAGGCAATAATTGCCCACCTCCTCCCTGCTGCCGATCTCATGAAATGGCACCATGTCTGTTCTTTTCCAGTCCTTTGGTACCCACCCTGTATTCAGGGACAAGTTAAGCAACCTTACTAGGCATGCCGCAAGCTCCTCCCTTAGTTTCCGTAGGTACCCAGAATGCAGGGCATCTGGTCCCATAGCCTTGTCTCACCCTTAACCTACCCAATTCCTCTCTGACCCTGTCCTCACTGATTAGGCTAGGATCCACCGTTATGTGTCCTCCTTTCCCTTTTCCCTTAGCACTGGACCCTTCCTTCCCCTTCCACCGTGAAGACAGAGCCAAAGTATCTATTCAGTACCTCTGCCTTCCTGAAGTCACCTTCTACTTGTACCCCTCCCTTTCATCCTTACTATCCCTGCTTTTCTTTCCTCCTCTTTCCTATATATCAAAAACATGTTTTGTCTCCCTTTTATCTACTTGGCAATCCTTTCCTCCATTTCTGCTTTTGCCTTCCCTAATCTTCTGCCCCACTACCCTCAGCTTCTCCTTATAAGTTTCCCTGTCCTCATTCCCCTGTGTCCTCTTATATGCTCAGAACACCCTCTTTATTTTCCCCTTTTGCCCCCTTCACTTCCCTGGTGAACCAAAGCAGCCTCTTTCATCTTCTGCTCTTCCTCACCATCCTCATACAGATTTCCATCACATTTAGTAATCCCCTCTTAATTGATTTCCATAATTCCTCTACTTCCCCTATTTTTTCCTTCTCCTCCATTTCTTTCCTGAAAATCTCCCTCATTCTGGGAAAATATGCCTACCTGAACTCAAGGACCTCTGTGCTGGTTTTACTCACTTTGTTTCCTGTCCTAACACTGAAGCTCACTACATTATGGTCACTAGCACCTAGACTAACCTCTACTTCAATCCCTGCCACTCTATCTCCATTGGTGAGGGCCATATCAAGTATGTTGTCACCCCTAGTGGGCTCCCTTACCAGCTGTTGCAGGAAAGCTCCTTGGAGGGACTCGAGGATCTCCTTGCTCCTGGATGACCCTGCTGATGGGATATCCCAGTCAACATCTGAGACGTTTAGGTCATCCACCAGCAGAATCTCCCCTTGAGTGGCATCCATTGAACCAGCTGCATTATCTGCTTATCCAGTCCCCCCCCCACATTGGAGGTCTGTAAGCCATTTCCAGCCTTACTGATGCCCCAGACCATTTTTCTAGCGTGACCCATAAGATTTATGCCTCCCCTTGCTCCTCCTGCCCCTTTGTAGCCTTAATGTCCTTCTTGAAGTACAGTGCACCCCCCCTTTCTGCCAGCCTTGTCCTTCCAGAAAAGCCTGTAGCCAGGGATACCTATTTCCCAGGTCTGATGCTCAGACCACTAGGCTTCCATTACAGCTACAATATCCAGGTCCTCTCCCACCATCATAGCCTCTAAGTCCAACATTTTGTTTCTCAAGATTCTGGCATTAGAGGAAAGTCCTTTCCACCATATACCCCCTTTCTGTGATCCCTCCCTTCCCTACCTGTTTCCTTCCCTGCTACCTTTTGCAGGGGAGTGCTAGCTAGTCCATTCCATCTTCCTGTTGAACACACCACCTTCCTAGCCTTGTACTCCCCAATAGCAATTTAAATCCCTCCCTAAGACTCTATCAATATATCCTTGTAGACCCCCTCAGCACTTTTTTCCCCCTCTCACTTACATGTAGCCTATCCTTCCAATATAAGTGCTCATCCTCCCATGTGTCCCCCCCCACTCCCCTATACAGGTAAACACTTCCTTCTCGAGCCATTTCCTGAGTCATTCATTGAACTCCCTAATTCTTTTCTGCCTAGTAGTGCTGGCACAGGGTGTCACAAATGCACTCAGCAGGTCAGGCCCTCTGCTCCCACAGTGCCAACCTCAGAGCACAATAGTGTGAACAGGTAACAGACAGGGCAACCCTCCGGTCTGCTTTTGGGTTTGAATCACCTTTAGTCTCAAGTTCTGAGGGGATTCAAACTGTGAACCTTATGCTAGCATACCCAAATGTACAGGCTCAGATAATATTCTCTTCAGGGGATGCAATATATCTTTCGTCTAAGGGCACCTAACCAGGTATCCAAAATGACAGCTTTTAACTCTATAAGAGACCTTAGATATATTCTTACCTTTTTACTCAAGCTCAGTAACACCATCAAGCTGTTGAACAATTGTCAGACTTAACCATCTATACATCAGATGCAAAAAGAACTTGGAAGACACACCCAGGCAGCATCTTGAAAAAAGATTCTTTATTAAAAGATGATAAAAACATGAAACATTCAAACACAGAACACTATATCAAAGAGCTCACAATCACATAAAAGAACAAGGGAAAATTACAAGCAAAAACTCCTATCACAATACATTTAGGCCTTTGCTGTCTAAGGTATTCAAGTGCATTTTACAGTTTGATCTGAGAGCTGTGTCTCTAGAGTCCCAAGATGGTATATGACAACATTTCAGATGCAAGTATTCAGTTTAAACTCTGTGTCTCCACAACCCTTCTATGAGTCAGCTAGTTCCTCCTTTTAGAATAAAAAAATACAAACACGATGTCCTGTCAGGAGGTATATTAAATAATGTGGACATCAGCAAAAAAAAAAAAAGCACTTCCTAAATATGACTCCTTAATTAAACATTTTCTCTTTGATCTTGTGTAGTTCCTGTTCCCAAGGCAGATCAAATGGTTTTACAACTTTTAACACCATGTTGGTATCAAAGTTCTTCCTATAAGAATCATAAAACTTTATGAGCCCTATATCCTGGCAGCTGGATCAGTTCTAATTAAGACAAAAAAACCAGGAGACCTTTAATCAGGTCTCTCTGATCAGTTTACATATCCTGTAGCTTCACTGAAACCTGGGGGGGGGAACCCATGGAAGCACAGGCTGTCTTATGTGAGACAATCACGTACTATATTTTTATTTTGCAAATAGCATACAATAATCATAACCAGCTGGCCAAGCATCATGAAGAGGGCTAGAAATACTTCTGAGAATGCCAAGGATCTTGCCTCTTCCATGCATCCCTTAGCCAGTGCCTTAAACCTCCTCTGCACCTCCTCCACTTCATTGCTCACCAGATCATTTACTTAATCATGGGATGGCAAAATTCACATTACAGTTACTCTTAATGATATATTTATTTGGGCATAACTACCCATAGACATGGATAGAAACTGGGTTATTTACAAATTCTATTTTGATATTTAAGGGTTGTTTATATTGGGTGAGGATTTGTTTTTTCTCCTTTTGTTATTACCAGGGATGCTGAGTGTAATCCAGACCCTTTTGACTGTACAATGGGTGCATCAAATGGTAGCATAAGGTTGGTATAAAGGGCTTCTGTTTTATGCATTTGAATGCCTGCAGTTTAGTCCCTAAATTATTTGAAATTGACACATGCTCCACATGTTTCAGTCAACTAATGACAGAAAGCTGGTTAAAGCTGTGAAAGAGTGCTGTACCCCTCTAAAATCCTGCCTCTTTCTAGTGCATTAAGCCTACTGCAGTAGCACCTTTTGTCTCTCATTTCTATCCTTTTCTTTCTCCATACTTTCATTTTCCCTTTTTCCAGGCAAGCCACCTGGGAAGTAGGTCTCCGCTATCCCTTTATTCTTATTTCCGTACCTTGGGCAGGCACTCGGAGATCCAGTACTTGACCCCCCCCCACAAAGAGGATATTGTTTGTAAGCTGGCACAGAGAAGCTAAAATCGCTGTTAGCTTGAGTCTGCCTTTGCACTTGAATAGGTTTGTAAAAGCAGGAACTTCAGAATCGCACTAGCAAGAGGCAGAAAACCCTTGCAGTGCATTTTTACAATCATACAATGTTGTTTAAGCAGTTTTAGGTATTGCCAAACATAGGAAAAAGAGTAAACACTATGGAAACTGTGGTCCAATCTTGAACCGTCTTATTTAGAGACTAAGACCTGCAAACACACCCAATTATTATGTTTGGCTAACAGTTATATTTGTTTTATAGTTTATAAAAAGCTTCTTTTTATGCCCCAAAATGGTGTTGCAATAGTGTTTTGCATTTTTCCTTAGTGTTCCTCATAGTAGCACAGAAGAATTGCAGTAGCTTGCTATGCTGAGCATTGAGAAGAAATGTTGCAAAGCAGGAAATACTGAAATAAAACTCATGAGGAATTGCTAGACAAAGTGTACACAATTTTAGAATGTCTAACAGTTCCATACAGTGTTTCATTTCCTTTTGGTATTCCTGTGTCTCAGTTACAATAGAAAGCCGGGAATGCTGTAAAGGTGAAAAGTTTACCTTAACTGTTCCCCATTCTGGAAGTTCTCTGTGATGTTCAGTGTTCCTGCTGCTCTAGTTATGTCTTTAGGAGGCAGCCACTGTGTTCACCTAGAAATACTATAGATAGGTAAGGGATGGGGCTAACTCAGGCAATAAGCTGTTTTGTGTTAATATTGGGAATTATTGCATTTCAGTGATATGTATGTACTTGAATAAAGATATACAGACATCCCCGTATGTAAAAGTAAATAAAAGTGTGTTGTAAAGGTGTTGCTTATGCAAGGTGTTTAGGGGTGGAGCTAAAGGTGGTCACCTGAGATGGTTTCTTGGGATAAAAGGAGCTCATTGTGGTAACTCTTCAGATTCATGTGAGATCAGCAAGGTACCGGACCTAAAGTAAGAAGGTCTGCACCTTTCAGACCTGGACTCTGTTTGGTTCCTGGGCAGTTTCTGCTTGTATTGCCTTTGGAAACAAGAGTGCTTAGTGTATTTTGCTTATACATTTTGATTTCTTTCTCATTTAAAAGTCCACTGTAAATCTACTTATTTTATTTTGATTTGATGAATAAACATCTTGGCTTGGCAGTCTAAAGCCTTGCCTTCTCATCACTGTGTCCGTGTCCATCAATATACCACAGCCTATGACACTGGAGAAGTGGGATGTGTTGTGACACTGGTACCTTCCAGATGGTGGACACCGGATGCAGCTGGAGACAGCAGACAAGACACTCACCAACCCTAGTGGCGTCCTATTCAAGAACCATGGCTGGTAAATATGGAGAGACTCCCATTGCCTGGCCTGGAGCCAGATGTCTGGAAAAGACAGCCAAAGAAGAAAAAGAGGAAGAGCTGGAGGAGAGGGGTGAGGATGTGGATGTGATGGCCATGGAGCAAGTGGTTGAAGAACCTCCAGAAGATATACATAGCTTGTTATGCTGGCTGCATGTAAAATAGCTAGCTATGGACAAAGGAGGTTGACCTTCAAAGAGCCAAGGCTCGTGGACTGACACATTATGAGCCATCCAGGACATAGGGCACATAACCCACCACCTGTAGATACCCCTAAAGACATAAAATTGACTGAACATGGTGTCACTGATGATATAGAAGCATATATGACTACAAGCTTGTGGATGGCCCAGAACCTAATGGGTCATATGCCTGGTGCCCTATCTATCTGGAAAGTGCAACTTTGCATATAGTCATATGGACAGTACCGAGGTGGAGAATTATGTCACTGTCAAGCAAGCCATCCTGCAGAGGTACAACATTAGTCCTGAAACATACAGACAGCATTTTCAGACATTTAAATTCCATACTGTCTACACTCCTGAGAGGCATTCATAAGATTGAAGGACTTATGTCACAAATGGTTACAGCGGGGTGAAGTCTGCAGACAAAATGCTTGAGATGGTAATTCTGGAACAGTTTATTCATATCTTGACTTCAGTTGTACAAGTGTGGGTGAGGGAGCACCAGCCAAACACCACTGAAATAGCCATTACACTGGCCAAGGACTACCTAGCGGCTCTTCCTAATCACCAATGAGGACATCTTGGAGCTGATGTGACCCCATCCATAGTAAGGACTACATCTTCTTCTTCTTCTTCTTCTTCTTCTGCCACTACATTCATAGATAGTAATGGGGCTGTAAGACAGTTCAAGCCAATAGACCTTACAACCCTAACATCATCTGTAGAGAATGTCAAGGAAGGGACATATAGCCAGGTATTGCCCCAAGAGAAAGACCATAGCTGCCCAATTGGCCTTGGCAAACTGGAAACATTATATCACAACTGCTAAGATTGAAACAGGGAGGTCACCAGGCTAATTGACTCAGGCGGTAGGCAAACCCTTGTGAGAACTGACCTGGTGCAGTAGGAAAGGAAAAAGGGAACAGACACAGCAGAGGTATGCATCCATGGAGACAGTCACCATTATCCTGTAACTAACCTTGATTTACAGATACAAAGGAAAACATATTATATGACTTTTGGCTTGGTACCCCATTCACCTATCCTGGTCATTATTGACATGACCACCATGAATTCTTTATTTAATTAATACTAGTGATGGTGTTTGTGCCATGACTACCATGCCCAAGCCAAACAAGAAAACCAGTGGGCCCAATTGTTCCTATTTGATGAGGAAGTATGGAGAACCTGGCAAGACACCCAAGTCCTGGCAAGTAAAGAAGAAGGAAAAGAAACAATGGACTCAAAACATATTGATATTAACAGTACTGATGTAATTGTGAATGATAAGAATGATGATAATCTGTTTTACATTGTTAAAGAAAGTAGTTTTAGTACTGAACAGCAGGATGACATTACTCTGAAATCTTTCTTTCTGATGGTGGAACAAGGATAAAGAAAGTGAGCCATCCTGTATTATTAAACATGACTTGTATTGTCTTTGGAAATAAGAGTGCTTAGTGTATTTTGTTTATATATTTTTGATTTCTTTCTCATTTAAAGTCTGCTGTAAAGTTACTTATTTTGTTTGGATTTGATGAATAAACATCTTGGCTTGGCAGTCTAAAGCCTTGCCTCCTCATCACTGTGTTCGTGTCCATCAGTACACCCACAGCCTATGACAAAAGCCTAGTATCCTCATAGTGAAATTGCAGTTCAGTTACCAGTATTTAGAAAGGACAGGCTCAGTAAATAAATCTGTGTAACTACCCAGTCCCCTGGGGGTTACTAGAATCCCATTAGTACTAGTAATAGGAAGGTAGGAAAAGGCACGTGGTAGGGAGCTCATTAGGGCTTTCTACATAATTACATCATTGTTTACTCAGCTAGCCTGAGAGAGGAAGAATATGTCATCTAGAACTCTCACAGCAGTATAACCATTGCTGAGTCAGCTGCCCAGGAGAAGGTTAGAATGTTTAGCAGTTAATCTGAGTTAGAGTGTTAGAGTGGCATGAGGTCTGCCAGTGGGGATCTGAAAAGGGAGCCCTGGTCATTTCTTACCATCATCTAGTAAAATCCTTGGTTTGCCTTCTAAGTGGTGGAAACCGTTCACTTGCAGGACTCTTAGTTTCACTCCGGGGGGGAGTGAGAGGGACTGCAATGTCTTGTGGATCCAAGAGAAAATCTCCTGATGGTCCTGAAGTTTTGAGCTGTCTTACAGAAGGACAATGAGTAGAATCTGACAAGCTACCAGAGAGGAAAAGGTGCTTCTCTTTTGTTCTTTTCATGACTGGGAGAAGGAGCAATCAATCAGGCTGATCGGTGCCAGTGACTCAGTAGGTAGCACATTCACCTCTGAGGCTGAGATCAGAGGGCTGTGGGTTCAGTTCCCACATCTGGCACTTGGTTAATATATCCCAGTACTGACACCTGTAGTGCAGCATGAGAGGGATGCTGCACTTGAGGTGCTGCCTTTCGGATGAGATGTTAAACCGAGGTCCCATCTTCGCCCGGATTGGTGGTAGTTCAGGTGGATGTTAAAGATCTCATGGCACTTATCGAACAGAGTAGGGGAAGATTTTACTGAAGAAAAAACTGAACAAGACATAACAAAAAGAAACTTAAATGAATATACATAACAAGATAACATTAAGTATGTACTTCAACTTATATACAACACAGTAAACAATTCATCCTATTTTATCTTTCATAAATGGGACTGCAGTCCATATAAGTTTTCATGCACTGGGATTCATATACTGTTTTTCAAACATACATTGCTTGCCTACTTCAGTTTCAATAATACGAACAACTACCTCTGGATCCTGAGTTATCTGTTGCAGGACGAACTTACATCTTACTTGCCATAAAATAAACTTGATAAATGAGAGAAGTAATCGTATCATATCTTTCATCGAACCTAGATCTAACATGCTAAAACCCCCTACTACTTCGGCATAAGTAATCTGGCCCCAATGGGGATGGCTCCATTCCTGTGCTAACAGCCCCCACATATCCTTTACAAACGGGCAAGAAATAAGAAAGTGAGTCATTGATTCTTCCTGTTCCACACAACTCGGTCTCAGGCACATTCTTTCATCCCATTTCTTATGCTTTGCATTCCCTTGACACATAAACATCCATATGCGCTTAACCAAGTAACATCCAGAGCCTAGGCAGGATACATGGGTCTCTCAAGGTCTCCAAACATTAGGAAAAATTGTGGAGCAACTCCTATAAATTGGACCTGGTTAATCCAATTCGGTTTTGTATATTATTATATAAAACTTTTTAAGTGTTGGAAGTCAAGATACTTAATTCCAATTCACACTGTTTTAACTTTCCTAGGGCCGGTCTGAGAAACACACATTTCGTTTTAACTTGAGCTGTTAAAATTCCCTGTTTCTCCCATGTTTGATAAAGAGGACATATCCAGTGATCAGCAAAGAGAATCCACAATGCTGTATTCGGTCTGGACAGATCAAGTAAATTATTACGAAAAAATATTGCAGAAAAAAAAAACACAACTGGGTTAGTCAGATTTAATCCTCCCTCTTTTACCAGCACATACAAAATTTCCCTTTTTATTGGATTTAACCAGCTACCCCATATAACCTGAAACACCAAACTTAATAGGTAAGTTTCTAATGCCTGAGGCAAGGGGTAGACAGCACTAATAAATAAAAACATTGGAATTAGAAATGTCTTGACCACCGCCACTTTTTTCTTTTTTGTTTAATTCTATGTTTTCCAGATTGCTTCTTTAGTAGAAGCAATTTCTAACTTCTTGGTTCAGTTCAGTATACTATTATCCCCTTTCCCAAACCAGACCCCTAAATATTGAAACGGGTCATTCAAAACCACAATACCATGCCAAGTGTCTTTCAAGGAAACTAAACCTCCCAAAGGGTAAATTATGCTTTTCGTTTATTCAAAAGTGCCCTTGTTGGTGTTGAATATTTCTCAGTCAAGTTCAAAACTCTATCACCTGACTGTTCATCGGAAATTATTATACACATCATCTGCATAAGCAGTGACATCGTATTTCACCCCTCCGTTGGCCTAATGCACCTGATACACGCTGCCTGTTGCAGCAAACATCGGGGATCTAAGCAAAAACATAGAGTAAGGTCTCAATGGCATCCTTGTTGAACTCCCCAGGAAACATTAATGTAAGTTCCTAGATGCCCATTCACCATAGGAATCGCTTGTGCATTACCGCATAATAAGGAAATCCAACAAAACATCTTGGAATACCATAATATGTAAAACTCATCTGATAAAGTGATGAGGAACCCTATCAAAGGCCTTTTCCTGGTCCAATGACAAAATATACCCCTAAGTTGTTCCTCTTTACCCTGTTCCACCAATTCTCGAATCAGTAACAGATTATGTTGTATTGAGCGAGCAGGTACCGAGCATGTTTGAGCTGAAGAAATTAAATATGATGTCAAGTTGAGTAATCGATAGTGTATTATTTTCATCAAGATTTTATGGTCTGAATTCAATAAACTTAAGCACCTCCAATTATCAAGGTAAGACCTATCATCATGTTTGTACACTAATATCTGTATGGCTATACAAAAATGAAAATCAATCGTCAAGGTTTGTAACACCCAACTAAAAACAACTACCAGAATTTCTGTAACCAAATCCTTAAAGGTGTAATAAAATTTGTTCAGGAGCCCATCAATACCTGGAGTCATATTTCCTTAAGGCTACCAATTGCTTGCTCAATTCCTTTTTGAAATGGGTGTATGAGTTCCAAAAACTCTGAGGCACATCAGGTATATCAAGTAGAGATAAAATTAATTTAAAACCCCCTCGTCAACTGGAGATGCTGTGTACATATTAAATAAATACACAGACACAGTTTTCAAGATACTAGGGCTATCCGTAACTACTGTACCATTACTTGTTATAAGAGAAGTCATGAATTGGGCTAACGGTCTTTGGGAACAGCATTTAAAAGCATCACCAAAACCTGTTTTACCTGGAGAACATATCTTATGCTCATGTAACAGTGCAGTAGCTCTAGAATATAGTATAGCAAACATAGCATTTTTAATATTCAAGGCCTGTGTCGTTAAGCTAAGGTGTTGTATATTTATTATCGAGTAAATTTTGTTTAACTGTGGGCAGCTTGAGATACTATTTATACTGATCTTTTTTTTTTTTAATTTTCCTATTTTTTCCCCACGCCTCCGTCGACCATCAACTCTGGTCACGGACCCCTGGAGCCCTGGCCACCGGATATTGCTGTCTCCCCCGGTCATCCCTGGCTTAACCCCCAGAGAGTGGGGCCACAGTTCCTACCCCCTATATCGGACCGTGGAACTGTGACTGGTTGAGGGAACGGCTCCAGTGGCCAATCAGGGCTTTCCTGGGGCAGAGCGTCACCGAGAGGCAAGGCGTGGGATTTTGTTCCCTCATTTCCTCCCCTGAGGAGGCGGGGCGTGCAATGATGCCAGCGTCTGCCCGCCTCCTCTCCCCATTTGAGCGTCGGCAGCGCTGAGTTCTCGGCCTCCGCCAGGAGTCCCCAGTGCTCAGAATGTTGCCCGCACTCTCCCCAGAGAAGGAGAGCTACCCATCGGACGCTCAATCTCTCTCCCCCGCCAGCCTCTCTGATTGATCCGGGTCCATTCCCAAACCCGGGTCGCCGACGTAGCAAGCGGAAATCCCACTGCTGCACCAGCGGGCCGGCCGTTTTGTACTGATCTTGTCGCTGTCTAGTTGAATACATTTGAAATACTTTTCTTAACCCCGTTTTGGTGTTCTCCAACCATGTACTAACATTTGCAATTAGAACAGCTACTGACACTCATGCTTTAAGAAATTCTGTAACTTGTACCTTTAACTGTTTCTCTATCAAAACTGCTGTATTTCAGTTTCCAATATCCTCTCCCATAAGTAGGACCACTAATGTTACCCAAGATGACCTGAAGTATCACATGGTCCGAAATTTCTAAAGCTATCGTCAAGGCTTTCCTTACCCCAGTATTAGATTTTGTAAACACAAAATCAATCCTAGTAGATAGTGTTCCTCGAAAATATGTATTACCTTCCTTCTGATGTACAGTCCTATATGTAACTTGTAATTGACTTTGTGCCAGTATATTAATAAGACAATTGGAGCCACAATACATTTTTGTTGTTCTTGCACTTCTATCACCAGCATCCACCACACAATTAAAGTCACCCCCCCAATCACATTCTTCGTTGTGACTAGGAAGGGTTTAATAGAATTAAACAAAATCATCCTTTCCTTCTTAGTGAGAGGGGGCATAAACATTTATCAACCTCCACCCTACCTCCCCATATGTGAAGTCTACCAGTAATGCCCTCCCCAACAAAATCTCTACTAGCCTTGATACTTTAAATCCATCCCCCTTAAACAAGATACCAACCCCCTCAAATACCTCTGTTCCAAAGGAAAAGAAGGAAGGACCCCAACACCATAATTGTTGGGCCGACCTCACTAATGAATCAGTATTCAACCTAGCATCTTGCAAAAGGCTGATATCACTCCCTAAATTATTTAATACAGATAATGCAAGCAGTCTCCACTTTGCATTTCTTATACTATTAACATTAATGGTAGCAACACTCAACTGTGGTAAAGAATTAGCCTGTGATGAAAATTTTAATATAGTTAGGTGGTTTCTCAATCTAGTACTTCTTCGTACTTCTCATCTAACTTCGTCTACTGTCATTAACATCCCCTTATCATGAGATTCCTCATCAGAGTCAGAAGAGTGGGGGCCAAGGACGAAGCCTCGACTCACCACCTGGTTCTGACTCTTGAGTATGATGCAACAAGATCTCATATTTATTTGCTAAAACAATATCCTCATCTTCTGGGAAGTTTGCCTTAGCAACCTTAGGTCTAAGTTTGATCTACTTCAGGCTTCTTTTTTGCAGCACTTTTAACAAACTGAGGGGGCATCTCAGCTACTTCTATTCCAGAAACAATAGGTAGGTATTCACCTGGCAACCAAGGGGCTTACCTATGATAATATCTGGTTCTTCGATAATACTGTGGTTGCTTCCTCAACTCCCTTGACCTCCACTGAAGAGGAGGAGAGGTGGGAGGAGCTTTCTGAGTTTCAGGGGAGGTTTCTGAGGTTGAGCTTTCCTTTTGGACATCTCTCATTTCTGAGCATCTTAAATTATGACATCCTGACTTTTCCTATCAGTGCGGTTATGGGTAGCCCATGGACAGGTTCTATAGGTATGCCCTGATTCAAAATATAGGTTACATTTTAAATCTGCATGCAATCAGAACTGTGGTGACCAAAATCCAAACAGAGGTTACATCTTAGTCTATCATACTCCAAGCCCAAATGCATGTGAGACCCACATTTAAAACAAGCCCTTGGTTGCACTGGGTAAAAACAATGTCCTCTCTCATTACCCAAAAATATACTATTTGGTAAATGAACGGGGCCTAAACTGTTGCTCCGTAAGTGGACTTTAAATATCCATCCCCATTCCATATACATTCATCATCAAAATGGGAAAGGAGATTCTAGCATCACATTTCTTTTGCAACCAATATGAAACATCATGCACTGATACTGATTTATTTTGGAACAACACTGTCACATTTTTAACAGAAGGCTTAGTCAAAGGCAGCACTTTAAAGGGCAGCCATAATTCTGTATATTTAAGGGAGTCTAATTTTGACCAGAAATGATCCAGACCCTGCGGTGAAGTGAAACTCACATATAAAGCATTGAGCCTGACACATGAATTAATGCATGGATTTCATTGGAAAAAAAATCATTGAACTTTTTAACAGTGTTCTCCCCACATACACACAATCTGGAGCAATTTCTAAACCTCCCAAATACACCAAGCGAACAGCTGCTCCATTGTTGTGGGGGGCCTGAGAAAGGGTCTTTCCATCTAAAGGACTCCCATGAAGTTTTAAATTGTTTATGAAAGTCAGGTAGTTTCCTAGTCTGCAGCAGTTCTGTCTCTACAATGTCTCCCACTCCATGGGTTTAATAACAGAACCCTCCGATTCTAAGGAGGAAGACTCTGAGAAGTGTAGTAGTTCATTTTCATTTTCACACAGCTCTGCCTTGTCACACACTACTGGCTGTGCTTCTTCAGGCCTATCCTGTGAATGAACAGGGACTCCAACAGCAGGCTGAATAACAGTGGAAGAAGAAGGTTGTCCAGGAATTGGACTGTGGGCCAGGTCTGGGATCCACATGCCGTATCTCCGTGTTTCCATCCTGCATTCATGACAGAAGGCTCCAACAATGACAGAGAGCCCTCACAGGCTGGGAAGGGAGGAATTTCCTCAACTCTACCTTTCTGTAAGCCCAAACCATTACTTTGTACACCAACAGGCTCTGAAACATTAGGCAAAGAGGTACTCACTGGCTCAGGAATCCACTGTAGAAAAGGCATAGCATTGTCAGACAAGACAGGCCCTGACTCAGTTGTCAGTTGAATTCTTCCACGGTCTGACTCAGTTAGCCTGATTCCCTTTGATGCTGGTGTGTCATCAATCTGACTCTATACGCCACTCTGCTAGCACTCTGCTCTTCTCTGCAGCAGCTAGTTCAGCTTGAATCATTCGTGCTGTTTCAGTTACAAGACCAATATCTAAGGATTCACTCTGGCAGTCAGAAATGTTTCAATCCACCGTCGGTGAGTGATGGTCTTGTATTTATATCTAAGTTCATCTTTCGAAATGCCTTATTTTGTTGCAATATATTTTCAAGCCAAACATTATCCAGTGCAAACAGCCCTTGTGGTGCACTTACTGAAGCTGAAACTGTAGTAGACTCAGCTTCTTCCGTTTCCATACAATTGTTTGAAACAATTTCAGTCTCCTGAGCTGGACCTGAGGGCTTGGAGGCCTGCCCGCCCCCAGGTACACCAGCAAAATGAACTTCCATCACGTCAGCCTCCATAGCAGCAGCACCCCTACTGCAAGAGTAGGGGAATTTCCCCAGTGTCCTGCCCAAATTTCCCTCATTCACTAAAAATACCACCAACAGTTTCATCTGGTTCAAGGTCAGTTGGCATTCTTCTGTAACCTCCTCCCCCGGGTCGTGCCTGAAAATAGGCAGGATTTGTCTAATGCACTTGCAGTCAACAAAAAACTAAATAAATAAATAAAATAATCTGTGAGTACAGATTTTGTGACAGTTCTCTTAGTGAGTTGTCTGAGGTGTGTGTGCACCAGATAAGGCTAGATCACACTGGTCAGGACCCCTTCCACCACAAATGTGCAGAATTTAAAGTTGAAGTTGGGAGTCTTTAGCAATTCAGTGGGGATTGAAGGCTTCTTTTGGTTTAGCCCGGAAGGAATGGCAGAGACTGTCTTGGGGCAAATGGTGGGAGAAACATCATCTGGAGTTTCAGGCAGGGCTAATTGGTTCATGGATGGGCACTAGTGTTCCCTGGGTGAAGGCCATGTGCCAGGAGGATTTTAAAGTGTGTGGAACATCCCACAGTCATACACTTTGGAAATGGAAATGTGTTTGGAAAAGGATAAAGTGTGTGGCACATACTGTAAGAATACACTTAGAGGGAAAGGAGCTGTTTCTGTGGAAAACAGTACTGCTTAGCAAAGTGTTTCTGCAGAACAGAGTGTACCTGTGTTGCAATGATAAACCACTGGGAGTCCACCCTTGCTTTTAAATAACATCTGTGAATAAAACCATATTGCACAATCCCAGTTACTGCTTTGGACATTCATCTTATTGTTTCTGTGTGAACGTTATTGAGCAGTTAAGGTCTAGCATATGCCTAGCATCCTCTCATCTGGACCTGGTGGTAAATACAAAAGTTCATTTTTTTTTAGTATTGTACCCCCAACCCCATCCTCTAGATAATGAGCCTGGTATACACTCCAGTGCTAGGGGTGGTACTATTTGTGTAATTCTGCCAAAAACAAATTGCATGCCATGATTTGGGCACTGGTTCTTTTGGGGGGTGCCAGCTGAGAAAAGTGTCAAGGGGGTTACAATTGGATGGGGGGGTTGTGTATTATTTGATTTGGATTTTATTTATTTATTTATTTTTTTTTTTCAACAGTTTTCACTTGCAGAGACATACTGAATTGATAACAGCTCATTTCCAGATGTGTTATGGGGTAGGGGGTTATGAAAATCATATGCACAGCAAATAACATATATCATGTAGAAAATAAAAATTTAAAACTGATCAGGACAGCATATGTACAGGTAATGAAGAAAACAGATTGCCAGGACAAAACTAATGGGGGGAGAGAGAGTCAAGGACAATTGCAGGAGGGAGAATAAAAGCCATGAAGGAGAGACTTTAAGGTGAATGCAGAAGAGGCAGAGTGAATTGACAAGGGAAGGGAGAACCAAAGTTTAGGAAAGCAGTATAAGAAAGAAGATTGACCAGCAGTAGATTTTCTAGAAGGAATAGTGAGGGAATGGGAAGTATTACTGTGTAGAGGGTAGTAGGAAGCTGAGGGAGAGGATAAGAAGGAAGAATGGTAGGAGGGAAGGGAAACCAACCAGAATTTAGATATAAAGGAGGCACAGTGGGAAAGGTGCCTGGATTCAAGAGAGGGGAGTGATAGGGCAGAGAAAAGTGAACAGTGGTGGGTACATGGAGAACAGTCTAAACAAAATTACAGAAAGAGTTGAAAAGAGGGTCCAGTCTGCAAGGAAGAATTTGGGAGCTCCACTGTAGACTAAGTCACCATAATCAAAAATAGGGAGGATCATCTTTAAAACAATCTCACGGCAGACAGGAAGCAGGATACTCGCATTGTTCCTGTAGAGTGCACCAAGCTTGGGATGAAACTTTTTGATTATAGCATCAAAATGAACTGAGAAATCAAGATGATAGTCAAACCAGACCCTGAGATACTTAAAAGAGGATACATCCTCAATAATAGTACCTCAAGGGTGTGAAAAGAAGGGAGCAGGGGAAGTCTAGAAAGCCTCTAACAGGTGCCCAAAAGTCATGGAGACTGTTTTTTTTGGCATTGAGGGATAGTTGGTTAGACTTGAACCAGTGCTAATATTGTCAAAATCCAGCTGAAGCTGTGAGGTAATATCATGGGGAAGAGAAGCCTAAAGCAAAACAACTGTAACATCAGTGTACATATGAATGGATGCAGAGGAACAGACAGTGGGGAGGTCATTCAAGAATATGGAAAAGAGAATGGGACCCAGGACAGACTCTCGAGGGACACCTGAGCAGATAGGGAGTGGTAATGAGGTGGAGCCACCTATCTGGACAGCTTGAGACCTACCCCCTAGGTAAGAACAAAAGTAACTGACTGCAGAGTCAGAACAGCCTGCTGCTTTTAGCTTCTCCAGGAGGAGAGGATGTGCCACTGTGTCAAAAGCTTTAGCAAGATCAACAAAAATGGCAGACATGCCCAGACTCTGATCCATACCAGTGAGGATGGAGTCAATGAGCCAGGAGGGAAGTGGAGGAGGAATGGGATTTTCTGAAACCACACTTGAAAGTGGGTGAAGGAGGAGGAAGAGTCAAGGAAAGTTGAGAGTTGCAATAGTACAAGTTGTTCCTGTAACTTAGCTAGAGTAGGAAGGAGAGAGATAGGATGATAGTTATCAGGAGAAGAGGGGTCACCACCTTTAGGAACTGGAATAACAGCAGTGTGCTTCCAGACATCAGGAACAGTAGAAGAGGAAAAAGAAAGATTGAGAAGCAGGGTAATTGGTAATGCAATGGCAGAGGCTGAGAGAAGAAGTTTGGAACCAAGGTCATCAGGACTACCACATTTCTGAGGATTAAGAGCAAGCAAGGACTTAAGGGTAACAGAGGTGGTGATGGGAGAAAAGAAAAAACAGAGGTTTAAAGGAGGAGATGGCAGAGAGAGGGAAGAAAGGGAGGATGAGAAAGAGATGAGGCAGAGGGCACAGGTATTAAAGTAGGGGTTAAAGGAAGAGGCAACAATAGTAGGGTTAGAGATGAGGGAGTCCTCAACCCTGAGAACAGGAGAAGGAGACTGAGTTGGAGGGAAGCACAGGGAATGGATTACCTTCCAGAATTTAGAGGGATGGTTAACATTGTTCTGGAGTGTGGATGCAAAATACATAGTCTTGGCAAGCCTTATGGATTTGGTACAGGCTATTACGATGGTGACGATAGTTTGCCAATGCAACCGGAGAGCCCAAGATCTTACAAGAATGCCAGGCAAGATCTCTAGCATGGAGGCACACCATAACCTTCGCTGTAATTCAGGGAAGAGGACAGCTCTGAGCTCTATTTTTTTCTCAGGGGAGCATAACAATCCCATACAGCCACAAATTTGGATTGAAAGTATTGCAGGGCAAAATTTATATTATTGACTGTTGAGACAGGGTACCAATCAATTGTCTGTAGGTCAGCTCGGAGAGAGGACAAGTCCAGTGGCCTAAAGGATCTGAGATGAATAAATTTAGGGTGAGCTTTTGGACAATGTATTTTGCACACACAGTAAACCATATTATGGTCACTGAGGGAATCCAGAAGGATTCCTGCATCCATGATATGATGGGGAAAAGAAGAAAGGGCTTAGTCTAACAATGAGTGATTTAAAGATTAAAAGGTTAGGCAAGTAGGTATAGAGATCAATTGTGCCAAATGCAGTAATTTAACATTTTGAACAATTTTATTTGTATTGGGAGAGAGAGTCCATTTATGTTAAAGTCACTGAGAATATAAAGTGCACCTCTGGAAGAGTTAGAATAGATAGTTGAAAATAGCTCAGTAACTAAAGCAGAGGAAATACCAGGGCAACAGTAAACACCAGCAATAAAGATGGGACAGAAAAGGAAGATAGAGTGAGTAGAGCAGCTCATAGGAGGAAGGGAATGAGACAGCAAGAACAGTCTCAAATTGGATACTGGAGGAAATGTAGACAGCAACACCACTCATCCTCTTTGTGCAATCTTGCTTAGCTACTGTAGCCTGGATAGTTAAAGCAAAATTATGTAACTTACAGAAAAGCCAGGTTTCAGATATAATTAGGACATCTGGCCAAAAGTTAAGCATGATAGGTTGCAGTTGGTCAATCTTGGGAGAAGGCTATGGATGTTTAAATGGGCTATTCTCAAACCTTAAGGAAGTTTTAAGGATGAAGTAGTGAAGGACCAGGATTAAGTTCAATGTTGCCTGCTAACAAAAGTAACAAGGTAACAATGAGCTTTAAAGACCCAGAGTGCTGCCTGGAAAAGAGAGACAGGAAAGGAAAGGAGCAAATGAGAGAGAACAAGGGAAGAGAGGGGGATAGAAAGCACCAGACAGCTTCAAGATGAAACCAAGGAGAAGTAAGAATTTGACACCAAGGATGCCAGGGGAGATAGAGGAGAGAGGAAGAGGGGACAGTAGGGGATGAGGATGGGGAAATGGCTAAAATAGAGGGAGGAGAAGAAAGCAGAAGATTGTGGAAAAGAGATGAAAGGAGAGAGAAGGATGAGAAACAGCAGAGAAGTTACCAGCATACTGGAGAAAGAAAAAAAAAAAATACACAAATAGGTAACAAGTAAAATGGAGAGAAAAAAAAGGTAGCGAAAGACAGACTAGCAGAGAAAACTAATGGGTTTAATAGGCAATGTAATAAAGGGAAGTAGAAAAAATAAATTAGTAAAAATCAGGGAAAGCAAATAAAAATATAAAAATATAAGAAATCAAGGGAAACAGAAAAAAAAACAGGAAAAGCAAATAAAACAGTATAAAAATATAAGTCATGCAGTTCAACAGACACTGACAGTCTCCAGGGAATAGCCTACTGAAGCCCTTAACTGCAGCAGTTACATGTAAAATAGTTGAGGGGTTGTAAAGAGTAGTTATACAAGGAGCAGCAGCTGAGATTACTAAGGATATACAATAAGTACATTATATCAACCAAATGATTATGTAACAATGGGTATCTACCAAATGTCAGAACAGGAGCTGGCCCAGTGGAGTAGAGGGCTAAGGTGCCTTGCTTCTTTCCTCTTACCACGATGGCAACCCCTGGAGGAGCGAGCTCGGTTGCCAGGGGTTGGCAGGGAGGAGAGATTGAGTGTCCGATGACAGGTCTCTCCTGGGCTAGGGTGGCTTGTGGCTCCTGGCCACCAGCGACTCAGTACAGACTGGGAGAGTAACAGTTGGAGTCAAGCAAGGCATGGGGAGGCTACAGTGGATGTCCATGGGTCGGGGTGCGAGCGTGTCCATCACACACTGGATGTCATTGCACACCATACCTCCAATGGAGGATCTCCCATTCATTCTCATAAAAAACAAGGAAACACTCTGGATCCAAGTGAGACGATGATGCACCAGCCCCACGCCCATCAGACTCCACCTCCCTGGTCACGATATCTCCAGACTGCACCCTGCCCGCACAGAGCAAGATTACAAGGAGAACCCAAAGTAAGTGGTGGGTGGCCCCACCATGGGAGGGGGGACAAGCCAGAGAGTAACCAGTGGTGCAAGGTTTTAAGTCAGAGTTCTGGTGGGACTCGGGTTTGGGGGATCACAGGTCTGGTGGGACAAGCTGGTGCCATCTGAGGGATGTCCTTGGTCCAGGACCAGGAGGGAAAAGAAGATAAAAAAACAAAAAAAACAAAGTGAGAACAGACTAAAAATAAGATTTATTTATTTATTTGCTTTTGTTGACCAGGTGGGTACACTAGACATAGGAATGCCTATTTTCAGGTATGACCTGGGAGGATACAAATGACATACAAAACATCAGTGTGACGCAACACACATAAACCATGCAATAAATAGCCAGAAGATTACAAAACATCTCAAATGTTAATAAGACTATGATAATACATGAGCAAGCAAAATAGGCCTAGAACACAATTTAAACAAAAAGGGGGACAAGGAGACGATTTTAAACTGTAATAGAAAATAAGAAAATAAATAGAAGGTATAGAATCAAGAACTTGGTAAAACTTAATATATTGTCTGAAAGATATGTAATTTAAATAACACAAGCAATTATCAAACAGATGTAACACCTATAAACAGAAAATGTGAATAATGCTCACCCTTAAATATGCTGCAAAATAAGGGACACAAACAAGGGTGAACTAGGAAATACATACATACTAACATACTGATTGCCAGCAGATTAGGCCTTACGGTCTATTGAGTCTGCTCAAACTTCAGATTCCTAGTTGGGTGCTGAGGCCCCCTTGTGTTCCAGAAACCCCTATCATCCATCCCCACCCCCCCTGGGCCAGGCCATCATCTGATACATCCACTTTCTGTGTCTGTCCCACCCTCTCTTGAAGCCCTCCACTATGGATCTCTGAACCAGCTCGGCCAGGCAGTGCATTCCAAGGGTCCACCACCCTCTTGGTGAAAACCTCCTCTCTTTCCCCTCACCCTTCCACCTTCCAACTTCAAACCATGCCGTCTGGTAATACCTCCTGCTTTAGTCTAAAGATCCCATCCATGTTTACCCTTATTTATTCCCCCTGAGGTACTGAAAGACCTCAATCATGTCCCCCCTGTCTCTCCTCTAATGAAAACAGGCAGAGCTCTTCAAGTCTGTCCTCATACGTCAAATCCCCTAGTCCTCGTATCATCTTAGTTGCCCTCCTCTGTACCCTCTCCAGGAGCTGTATGTCCCTCTTCAAGTGTGGTCTCCAGTACTGTACACAGTACTCAAGGTGTGGTCTAACCAGTCCATTGTACAGCAGCAGAATCACTTTCCTGCTCCTAGAGGTGATCCTCCTTATGATGCATCCCATCTTCCTGTTTGCTTTGCTAGCCGCTCTCCTACACTGCTCAGAGTTATTCATACATGCATCCACCATGACCCCTAGGTTTTTATTCCCTTGTTGAGGCCTCCAGTGCCTCCCTCCCAGGGTGTGCCTGTGTTTAGGGTTTCCCTGCCCAAGATGTAACACCTTGCACTTGGTGATATTGAAATTTAATTTCCATGTGTGAGCCCAGCTTTCCAGGGTGTCCAGGTCCCCTTGCAGGGCCAATCTCCCCTCTTCCCCCTCAACTACTGCTTCCATCTCAGAGTCATCAGTGAAGAGACTCATTTCACACCCTATATCCTCCCTGATGTCTGATATGTATGTATTAAACAGGATCAGACCCAGGACCAAGCCCTGCAGTACCCTACTACCAACCTCTCTAGGGTTCAAGAGCTCCCCACTGACCACTACTCTCTGGGTGCATCCAGCTAGCCAGTTTTCAATCTATCTGACCATCAAAGGTCCTACTCCCAACCCCGTTAGTTTCTCCACCAGATCATTGTGGGGGACAGAGTCAAACGCCTTGCTGAAGTCCAAGAATAATACATCCACAGGCTTTCCCCTGTCCACTTCTGATGTTACCCATTCGTAGAACTCCACAAGATTGGTTTGACATGATCTACCTGGCACAAACCCATGTTGCCGACTATCCAGACCTCCCACCTCCTCCAAGTACAGCCCCAATCGTTCCTTTAGTATACTCTCCATTAATTTTCCCACCACTGAGGTCAAACTGATGGGTCTATAGTTATCTGGTACTTCCTTCGACCCTCTTTATGGATTGGCACCACATGTGCCTCTTGCCAATCCCTAGGTACCCTCCCTGTCTCAAGTGACCTGTGGAAGAACCCCACCAGGGGTGCAGCCAGTATGTCCGCCAATTCTCATAGTACTCTCAGATGAATGCCATCCAACCCAGGAGATTTATATTTCTTTAGGGCCTTGAGGGCTAACCACACCCTTTCGGTGGAGATAGCATCATCCGTCCCCTCCACCTTACTGGCCTTTTTATCCTTATCCTGATGTGACACCCCTGGGGTACCTCTCCCTCCCTCTTGCTCCATTTCTGTTGCTCCCCTGATCCCACTCACTACCGCTTCTATCCCCCGTGTCTTGCTTTGTAGATATCCCATCCTCTCCTAGGGAACACAGAGGCAGGACATTGGTTTAATACCTCTGCCTGGTCCCTTGCCTCTTCCACCCACCCTCCTTCTGATCTCAATCTGCCGAGATGGCCTTAGTTTTCTCCACTCTTCAATGTACCAGAAGACCCTTTTTCCCTCCATGTATTCCTTGTTCCAGCCGCTGCTCTGTACTGGACTTTGCCCCCCTCACTATACGGGTGACTTTTCTACATGCAAGATGGTACATTTCCTTTTCCCTATCCCCTCTTGTTGTTTTATATTTTTTGTAGGCCGCCTTCTTTTCTCTGACCTCTACCTGAACCTCACTGGACCACCAGCATAGTTTATGTGACCTTGTTCCCTTATGTTTCACCTTAGCGTAGGTCCTGATTGCCTCATGAAGTCCCCTGCTTCATGACCTCCCATCTCTTTCCACATTTGTCATTGATGTAATCCCTTCAAGGATCCTTGAGAATATTTCTATGCCCACAAAGTCTACTCCCTGAAGTCCACTGCTGTGTCCTAGATCTCTCCCTCCCCCATGCTTATTTGAAACCAGACAGTATTGTGGTCACCCCAGTCAGGGATCCTCTACAACCAGGTCCCTTACCAGATCCCCATCTGCCAGAACCACGTGCAGGACATGCCCCTCCTTTGTGGGCTCCATCACATGCTGTGTTAAGAACACATCCTGAATCCATCCAGCAGCCTCTGCTCCTTGGCCACCTTAGAGGACATGGATCCCCAGTTTGTGCCTGGCATATTAAGTCCCCATCAACACCACTCCTTCCCTTTTGGTCCACAATGGGCAATGATGTTGTCCAGCAAACTATCCTCTAGAACATCACCCATCCCGGGGGCCCTATATACTACACCCAGCTTGACCTTACCTCCTGCTGGGGTTCATAAGATGACCTATAAGACCTCCACGTTTCCCTCTGCCTCTTCTACCCTAGCAATTTATATGTCATCTCTAATGAATATAGCCACTCCACCCCTCTGCCTCCTTTCTATCCTTCCCTAAGCATAGTGCACCCCATCGTTTAGGTCACAGTCATGGTTTTTGTTGGCCCACATTTCCGTGACCGCCGCCACATCCACCCCCCAAACAGCATGGCTTGAACTCTGGCAACTTGTTTCCCAAGCTCCTGGCATTTACCAACACCACCCCCACCCTTATCCCTGATCCCTTTGTCGAACCCTGCCCAGGTTCCTTATACTTCCATCCTCCTCTGCTCCTCCTGAGACCTCCTACCCCAGTCTGTTTCCCTCCCCTTGGGTTTGAATGTTACTCCCTCATCTGGAGGACAGAGCTTCTGGTCTGCCCTCCTTTATCCCTCCCCTCACAAGTTTAAACCCCACCTTTCTTGAATGTAGTCAACACCCCTGTTTAAGGACTTCCTTCCCTAATGGGCAAGATGAAGCCTGTCCTTGGCATACAGTCCCTTATCCTCCCAAACTCCTTTCCAGTTCCCTAACACCCCCAACCCACTCTCTTCACCCCACTTCCTGAGCCAGTCATTAACCTCTGTGATCTTCATTTTTTTCTCCACCGAGGCCTTTGGTACTGGCAATATCTCTGAAAAGGAAATGTTGCATTCATTATCCTGACAGACTCTGGCAAGTTCTTGGAACCTTGCTTGGATTTCCAAAATGCTATTTCCCTCTAGATCGTTAGTTCCAAATGCACCAGGAAATCCGGTTTCCCTCCACAATCCCTAACCAGTTCATACACCATGAACTTTGATCTGTGCACTGTCAGCCCAGAGATACTCACTACCTTCACCTAGCTATGGCATCCACCCCCCAGTCCCTCCCACTGGATACCCCTAATCATCGAGTCTCCCAATAACAGAACCTTAACACCGTCATTATCCTTATAGTTACCTCCACTATGCGCTCTCAACCCCCATCCCCCCCTTTATTCATGATCTCAATTCCATGGGAGTTTTCCTGCCTTATTAGAGACCCCTGTCACCTCCCTTTATGCCTCCTTGTTATTTTGCCCACTTAACTCAGACCCCCTGAATAGGTGTGCCCTATAACCCTGTCTTATCCGAACCATTTATCCTGGCCCTGATGGTTTCCTTCCCCACAATGCCATCCTCCCCTTGTAATAGTACCCCTACCTCCAGAGGACCTCTGTGGGTCCCCTTTACCTAGGGCCCCATCCTTGGTACAGACCATCCTGCTGAAGGGGGGCCCTCCCCCGCCTCCTTGTCTCCCAGTTTCTTTACAGTCATGATCTCCTCCCTCATGTCTGCAATATATTGCATCACCCCATCTGCTTAACATTTATGTTGCCCCTTCTCCCTCTGGGGCTATTTCTATCCTTTCCATTGCCGGTCTGTGATGCCCTATGGGTATCTGACTCACTCCCCCCAGCCTCTGTATCAGTTTCCTCATTTCCACCAACCTCTTCCTCCCCCTCTAGGTTGCTTAGTAGCTCAAATTTATTGTAACACTCTATGCCAGCCTCCATCAAGTAACCTGAGTTTTCCCGACTGCCCCTCTAAACTGCCCCGCTTCTTCCCTCTTGCCCTGTTCTCCTTAGGAGCTCCCTTCTCACTGTCTGCTCTTCTAGGCTTCCCCACAACAGCCCCTCCTGACTCTTCCCCCTCCACTCTCTTTATATTCAGAATGTTTACCCCGTACATTTTTCCCTTAGCATCAACATCCCTATCTAAGGGTCCTCTGTCCCTAATATCCCTTCTGCTGGCTGTAACATAACATCCTGTAATTTCTGAGTGTTGCGCAGCCTCCCCTCAGCCCCACCCTTCTGCTTCCCATATCCACACCCTTATCCTTGGGCACCCCCAACTCCCCCAGCTTACTCCTTAACCAATATACTTCACTCCTGATACAAGATAGCTGTCTACAGAGTGGGCAGCCTCCCTCTCTCAGGCCCAATTGAGAATTATTGCCATCCCACAGCCTGTGCAGCCTACAGCCCTTCCAAAGATGTCTGCCATGGTGGAAATGTGGCCACCCTGTTTGTCCCTCTCTGTTCATAATGGTACACCCCTTTTCTCAGTCCCTTCCCCCTGGAATACAGTCTCTCTCTATACTGACTGCAGTTATTTACAAACCCAATTTCAACCCTACCAATAAAGTTCCCAAGTCTCACAAACACATACAGTCCAGTGTGTGTTTGCAGACATCAGGTACCGTATGATGTCACAGGCCCACTAGTTCCTGTTGCTTCAAATTTCAGTAACAAACAGAAATGCACAGCCCTTCAATCCCAATGCCCAGTGGCTTTTCAGTATTTAAGAAAGCTTACAAAACAGGATGGGTGGCAGGGCTCTACCACCAGGCAAACATCACATTTAAATTTCACTAATTATCACTGCCAAACAAGTGTTCCCACACCCAGCACACAAGCCCCAGTAGTTACAATATCACAGCCCAAGTAACAGTTCTAACTCAAAGTAGTAATTTTTAACACACATAACTAATTTCAAGTACAAAACTATTCAAATATTTCAGTTAAAACAGAAGATAAAACCAAACCTCTTTCCTGAACAACTTCCTACTTCTGTTCCCAGGTGGACAATGAAAGACAAGATGATTCTTGTAATTACCCCTTCCCACTAACACCAGGCAAACATCACATTTAAATGTCACTCTAATTATCACTGCCAAACAAGTGTTCCCACACCCAGCACACAAGCCCCAATAGTTACAATATCACAGCCCAAGTAATAGTTCTAACTCAAAGTAGTAATTTTTAACACACATAACTAATTTCAAGTACAAAACTATTCAAATATTTCAGTTAAAACAGAAGATAAAACCAAACTTCTTTCCTGAACAACCTCCTACTTCTGTTCCCATGTGGACAATGAAAGACAAGTTGATTCTTGTAATTACCCCTTCCCAACACCAGGCAAACATCACATTTAAATTTCACTCTAATTATCACTGCCAAACAAGAGTTCCCACACCCAGCACATAAGTCCCAATAGTTACAATATCACAGCCCAAGTAACAGTTCTAACTCAAAGTAGTAATTTTTAACACACAGAACTAATTTGAAGTACACAACTATTCAAATATTTCAGTTAAAACAGAAGATAAAACCAAACCTCTTTCCTGAACAACCTCTTACTTCTGTTCCCAGGTGGACAATGAAAGAAATTAAGACAAGGGAATAATTAAGAGTTACACTTAACAGACTAAAAGCAGCACAGAAACAATTACTCAACTGTATTACCTAATAAATACTCTAAGACAATAAGACAGATTTAAGGCTCACAGGAGCTGTAAATTGCTTTATAAAAGTGAGTTTGTATGTTCACATACACATACAAACAGGAGAGTAAATTCTAACAGGATAAAACACTTGCCAATGTTAGTGAGGCACAGACAGCTAGAGAAGGGTAAACCGGCTGAAATCTCAGTGGAGCAGTATGGATGGCCTCACAGCTGCCTCACGACTGACTTTGGACAGGCTCCTTGATGCCCTTATGCTATGGCCTTAGGCAATCAGAATGCAGTGGAGGACCACTAACAAATAAGTCCTAAATAGGGGAGGTAAACTCTGCCCACCAGAGTGATTTCCTCCCACTACTTGGAGGAGCAGGTCAGTGAACTAAAAGTCCTGGGGATCCAAAGAAAAGCTGAAGAAATTTCTCCCAAGTCCAAAAGAGTCTGACTGGCTCTTTGATGTCCCCAGCACACTCTGGCACTGCCTGAAGCATATTGCTAGAATAACAGAATCCAGAGTGGCTTTCAATCACCACGCTGCAGCAGTGTACTCTGCCCACCAGAATGATTTCCTCCCACTGATTGGAGCAGTTCAATGAACCAAATGTCAGAAGGAGTCAAAGAAAGCTGAAGAAATTGCTCCAAAGTCCAAAAGAGCTTGGCTGGCTCTGCTGATGACCCCAGCGCACTCTGGTACTGCCTGAAGCACATTGCTAGAATAACAGAATCACACTCAGCTTCCAATCACTGTGCTGCAGCAGGTGCACTCTGCCAACCAGAATGATTTCTGCCCACTGATTGGAGGAGCAGGCCAGTGAACTGAAAGTTCTAGGGAGCCAAAGGAAAGCTGAAGAAATTGTTCTCAAGTTCAAAAGAGCCCACATGGTTCTGCTGATGTCCCTTGTACACTTCAGTACTGCCTGAAGCACGTTGTTAGAATAACAGAATCCTGAGTGGCTCATACAGTGGATTTGGATGCTTCAGTTTTCTCAGTTAACAACACAAGTATGGCTGCTTGTGAATGGTTTGTTCTTCAATTAAAAATTGGTCCCCCGGTATTGCTACTGAGAGATTTAGGGACCTGGGGCTAGAGTCACAAAACTTTGCCCTGTTGCAAACCCAATTTACACCATGCAAACTGGATTCTGCTTCAGTGTGGTATTCACAAAAGCCCAGTTTGCACCCACAAACTGAATTTGCAACAGTAGGGCAAAGTTTTGAGTGGGCCACAATGCAAATGAGGGAGAGAGGACCTGCATATGAGTGCAGTCCCACTCACCAAAGATTTTCTCCCTGCAATGGCTGTTTGTGGGGTACACTTGGGAGGAGAAAAATACTGCCGACAGAGACCTGGTGGTATTCTGCACAACCCTTGTGGCTGCCAGAGGTACTGCTGAGCCCCAATCATGTTGTAATAATAAAAACACATAATTGGTGATGTAGTGCTCCCTTCCCTGTCCCCAATCGCTGTTCCCCTATAAAAAAGAAATAACTTCCCTGGTAGTCTAGTGGTCCCTTCCCCATCCCCATTCTCTGATTGCCATCCTGTAAGTTTAAAATATGTTTCCCTGGCAGTCTAGTGGTTCCCTCCTCCCACCCCATTCTCCGTTCGCCATCCCAATAGTTTTAAATATGTTTTCCTGGCAGTCTAGTGGTTCCCTCTCCCATCCCCATTCTCCTTTTGCCATCCCATAGGTTTAATATATGTTTCTCTGGCAGTCTAGTAGTTTCCTCTCCTACCCCATTCTCCAATCACCGTCCCAACAGTTTCAAATATATTTCCCTGGCAGTCTAATGGCCCCTCCCTGATCCCCAAGTGCTAGGCCCATAGCATAATAAAGATCCCCCTGATAGTCTAGTGTTCCCCCATCCTATGCCCAAACCCACCCTGACATACAGTGTCACATTACCTTGGTGGTCTAGCAGTACACCCACCCATCCCTGATGTGCCCATATAGGGTGCCATATAGTTTTCCCTGGTGTCTGGTGGACCCCCCACTCACCCATACTATGAGGCTTTGCCCACCACACACCCCCAACCTGACCCCAGCCGGCGATCAGCACAGCCTCTCACACCTCTAAGACTGGCTGCCAACTGGGCTCTCCATGAACGCGTACTGTCTATAGTATGCACTCATTTACAATTGACAGCTCACTGTCAATAAGTGCATACTGTAGACAGTACATGCACATTGAAAGCTCAGTTGGCAGCCAGCTGTTGAGGTGTGAGGAGGGCTGGGCTGGTCACCGGCCGGGGGTCAGAAGCAGGGTGGTGGGAAATGCCTCACAGTGTTGTGGAGTGGGACTTAGTCCCATGACATTTTGAGAGTCTGACCCATGCCCTTTTAACTATCGAACGATTTATCAAGCCCCCCAAAAATTCTGCCCCTTTTTAAAGAACTTACTATGACCATCTAAAGTAAAAACAAACTTTGATATTGATTTGGATGACCAAGTACATTCAGATTACCAAGATAGATATAATATTTTTAATCTTTATTTTTGTAATGTTGATAAACGTATATCAACTTCAGAACTCAGAAGTTGCCCCAAGTTTGATTCATTCAAATCACCTTTTCTCAAACAATATAAATGCTGTATCAAATGAGTCACATGCTCCCAAGTTTTTATTGTTTTCTGTCCTTAAAGCTGCCAAATCAGTTGCTGCAGATAACCTTGCTCCAAAATTACTGAACTTGGCAGCTCCTGCTATTGCTTATCTTGTCTCAAAAGTAATACATTTTTTTTTTTGGATAACAACATGTCCTACACTTATGGAAAATGGTCCATGTAGTCTCCTTAGATAAAAAGGGCTCAACATCAGCCGTTGACAATTATCATCCTATATCTAGTCTGCCAACGCTTTCTAAAATACTGGAGAAAATTATTCATGCACATGACCAATTACCTAGAACAATACCATCTCCTGTTTAATGAACAACATGGCTTTTGTAGGGGCCATGGAACAGGCACTGCCTTGGTCAGACTAACAAACATCATATACAAAGCATTAAATGCTGGCTTGATGACAGGTGTGGAGTTCATGGACCAGACCAAGGCATTTGATCTGATTGATCGTGGAATATTTTTGCAAAAATTAAAAATATTGGGATTTGGTATGTCTCTCTTAAATTAGATTTCTTGTTACTTGCATGATAGAATGATAGCTGTAAAATTGGGCTCTGTTTTTTTCAGACAGGTTAGTGATTCCCTGCAGTGTTCCACAGGGTTCCATTTTAGGGTCTTTGCTCTTTTCATTGTCTCAGGGCTTGACTACTGTAACACACTCCACCTCAGAGTCAGAGGGGGTGCAATGTGGCACCTGCAGCTGCTGCAGAATGCTGTGACCCAGCTATTGATGGGCCACTCAAGGTCCTGTCATATTATACAGTGTTGAGCAAACTGCACTGGCTGCTGATACACTGGCACATCTCCATCAAAATAGGTCTATTGACCTAGAAAGCCCTGCATGGGCTTGATCTGGGTCACCTGAAGGAGCTCCTGCATCCTTACACACTGGATTGATCTCTCTGATTTGCAGGAGAGACCCTCCAGGAGGCTCCTAAAGCAAGGCTAAAATCTTCCAGGGACTGGGCCTTTGAAGTTGCCACCCCGATCCTATGGAATTTCTTACCACAGTCTCTGCAGGAGTCGCCTTCCCTAGAGATATTTAAAAGGAAATTAAAATTTTTCTTCTTCCAACAAGCCTTTGGGGTCTAAAGAATCATTCAATGTGAAGCAGTTTTGCTTTTGATTGACAGTAACTATTTTATATTAGTGGATGTTATTTATTGTTATTTATTCTCATTTGAATGGTTGTTTGTGTATATGTATATGCTGTTTGTCAGTTCTAGACTTTGTAAGGGTGCCCTGAGCCTTCTGGGAAGGGATCCCAAAAGAGATAAAATCTACTACTACTGCTACCACTTTATTAATGATGCCACAATGGTCTGTCCTTTGGTAAATATATGCCAGTGACATGGTTGTTTATGTTCATTCAAAAAATATTGATGCAATTTACACTACTCTTCAGAAAGTATAGTATTTCAGGGTTTACACACATTTCAGGATGAACAAATTGGCACTTAACACATCAGAAACATAATCTTTGTTGTTTTGCACAGCTCCAAAACTCAGAAAATGTTCTCAGATTTCTTAAATAACACTGTAAATGGAAATCTGTGTAAAACAATTGATGCGTTTAAGTACATTGGTGTTCATCTTGACAAAGGGCTGACCTTTTGTGTACTCATTAAAAACATGACTCCTAGAGTATATCAAAAACTGGGTCAACTGTATCATGTGAGAAAATATTTTACTTATGAATCTCGCAAAAAAAATTGCAACTCATAATCTATTGCTGATTATTGAATATGGATCATTAATTGTTGATGCTGCCATAAAAACTTAGACGGAAAGAGAACATTATGTCATAAGATAGCTAAATGTGTCCTTTCTACTGCTAATAGAATACATCATTGTTTAAATGCTACCAAACTGAATTGGCTTTCATTTTGAATATAAATCTCAATTAACATTTACAAATTTGGCTTTTAAGATTTTGCATAAAAGGGCTTCTTCTTGTTTGGCTAATTTATTCGACGATCAGAATAGCAACCGTAATCCTCATTCTAAATCAAAGCATTTGTTGCAAATTCTTTGCATGAATACAGTACTGGGACAGAACCCTTTAACTATAGCGCATCACAGGCTAATTTTAAAACGCTTCAGGAACTAAGTCTCACATTGCAGCACCCTCTGTGGGATGAAATCTCCGTACCTGCAGAGATTCGTATTTTCAGCTGGTGCAGCTGCAGAGGATTTTATGCCTGGGTCCCACTAAGCATAATATTTTGACACAGCTGCACTGGAAAAACAACTGCAAGCTGCTATAAATCAATGAGCCAGTTGTAAACAGGCACCTCTGTTGAGAATGCCACAGCTGTGGGAGAAACTGAGTCTCCAAAAGTGGAGACCCGCTTGCCCCAGTTTTTTATGTTGATTGCATGCATGCGCAAGAAACATATTGTGGCAGCTTGCTGCAGAAGCAGGTTGTGGAGGCGCAGCACTGTTGTGGCCAATGTCCCCACAGCCTTTGTAGGCTTGGCTCGCTTTCGCCAATGGGGTGGCACACTTCTGCTGACACTAGTTCAGCCAGTGTGACACAACCTTGTAAGGTTTCAGCCACTGCCATCAGGGGCCGCTTCGTCATTGCAGCATAAGTCATTCTGCTGCAATGATGGAGCAACCCATCATTGCTGGGCGGAACCTTGGTACTGTGATACTGTTTATAAACATGGTGTCAGCTTGCCACCATGTTCACAAACAATATGAGTGAGCCACCCTGTGCCGAGGGGGTGCCCAATCCCCCTCGGCAGCATGTGCACCTCCCACAGTGTTTGTGTGCCAATGGGGATCCCAATCCCCATCGGCTTCAGTGCCTGTAACAATACATTCATGTTGCCAATGGGGCAGCCCACTCCCTGTCAGCATTATGTCCCCACCACAAAGTTTAATTTGACAACGGGGAAGCCCACTCCCCATCTGCATAATTCCCCAACACCCAGTCCAGTTGTGCAGAGGGGTGCCCAATCCCCTCGGCTCTTGCACCCCCTTTTGTGCCAATGAGGGTGCCCAATCCTTCATCGGCTAGAGCTGCCTCTAAAAAAAACACTGTGTTGGTATGCTGGGAGCCCACCCCAGTCTGCCAAATGGTCCTGTAAAAAAAGTCCCTGGATGGGTTTTTTCTCAAGTAAGCTGTGAAAGAAGAAAATGGTCCCTCACCATCTCCCTGTCCCCCCACACCCCTCTCACCCCATACTTACCTGTGGAGTCCGGCATGATGATCTTCGGTGGACCAGGAACACATCTGCATTCTTCAAAGCTGACTGTGAACTGAGGAAATGCTGGTAAGCTGTATAATGGCATAAATAGGGTTTTTTCAACTTTGATGCATATCTCAGGCATTTTTGGGAATTTTGGCACCACATTTTTAATGTGGGGTTTTTCGGACACCTCCTCATGAACTCAGGCACTGTCTTGGCATTATTCGGCCCTGAAAGGTGATTTCGCGATCACTGTGCGGAATCACCTTTCAGGACCGATTAACAAAATGACAGTGCAAGTGTTCATGAGGTGGGCTCTCAAAAAGGCTATGTTCCAAATTTGGTGTAAAAAATCCAAGAAATGACTGTTTTACTTAGCGTATTGCGCAGTTGCTATGCACGCCCAAATCTTGCAAATTTGCAATATTTTCACTCCAGATTTTCAACATTGCCATTTTCCCGCACTTCCTTTTGAACAGTACAGCTGTCATTCTCCACATCCTGGCCAAACTGTTTTCACACTTCCAGCGCAGAATAGCACGGTCGCTGTGTGAAATTAGTGTTTGGAACACATTACAAAAATCACAGTGACACTGTTCATTAGCAGAGGTTCTAAAATGCCTATGTTGAAAATTTGGTGATGAAAGTCCATAAAATGACTGTTTTACGAGCGTGCCTTGCGCAGTTGCTATGCATGCTCGTAACTTCGCCAATTTGCAATATTTTCACTCCAGATTTTCAACATTGCCATCGTTCCACACCTTCTTATGAACGGTGCAGCTGTCATTTTTCATATCCTGGCCAAAATGTGTTTTAGGACTTCCGGCGCAGAATAGCATGGGCACTGTGGGAAATCAGTGTTCGGGACGCATTACAAAAATCTCAGTGACACTGTTTAGGAGCAAAGGTGCTAAAATGCCTATGTTGAAAATTTTGTGATGACACTATAAAATGACTGTGTTACGAGCGTGCATTGTGCAGTTTCCACGCGCCCTTGTAACTTCACAAATTAGTAATATTTTCATGCCAGATTTTCAACACTGACATTTTTTCACACCTCCTTATGAACAATACAGCTGTCATTTTTCACATCCTGCCCGAAAAATGTTTTTGCATTTCCAGTGCAGAATACCACAGTCACTTTCAGAAATCAGTGTTTGGGAAAGATTAGGATCGATCGATTGAGAGATGGGGAGTGACCATGCTCAACTAAGCTCTGTCGAGATTGCTGCAGATTTCTTTCTGGGCTTACACAGGCACCAAAGCAGGAAGGAGCCCAGTACAAAAGGGCAGCCTGCAGTGCTGGAAGAAACAGAACGAGTGGGTGAGGGAGGGGAACTGAGCAAGCTCAATGGAGCAAAGCAATCAACATTCGCATTGACAAATGCTTGTTTACCCTGATTTCAGAGGCTTTGGAAATCCAGCCCCTTGTTTATGGAATACCATACCTGTCTCAATTTGATCTTCATCTTCACCAACTGTTTTCAATGTTACACTGAGAGATCATTGTCAGAATCTGAGTGTTTGCACATGTTATGCTTAAGCTTACATGCTATCCTGTGTGTACTATTAGCTCGTTATAGCTTCTTGTTCTATGCATTTATTGCACTGTATGTATTTTATATGGTTTTTTTTGTACAGCTTTCTATTGTAATTATTTTTGTACCTAAGTACCTGGGTCACGTCTGAAAAAGGTACTTTTGGCACCAGTGCATTCACCTGGTTAACAAAATTACACTAAACTAAACTAAACAAAACTTATTCACCATCATTCCCTGTACAAGGAGCTGGGCTGGACCTTTTTATTTTTGCAGGCACAGACACCTGACCAAGTTTATGTACAGGTACATCCACCAAAATGTTCCTCAGTATACCTTGGACCTGCTCAAGGTCAGGAGTAGTTGCAGGCAAAAACAAAAAGAAAATCCATCTTGTGCACTTTTTGTGATATTGCACCAATATCGTAGTTTTGTGCATTTTCTTGAACAATAGCAATATAGTTTAAATAGGCAATTTTGGTTGAAATTGTGCATTTTATTTAATCACATTTTTTAAGAATATGTAGTTTGGGAACAATGGAGCTATTTAATGAAATAGTGCCTTTTTAATTGCTCATATTTTTAGGAATGCAGATTTTGGTGACAATACACTATTTGAATAAAAAAAGCATTAACAAAATCATACAAGATTTTGGTGCAATTTTGCAAAAAATTGTGTGGATGCAAAATCAGCAATTTGCGCAATTTTACAAGTGGAATAAAAAATTCAGCCAGTTCTATTCAAGAGCAGTAAGTCAGATCAGCAATCAGCTGCCAGTATTGAATTAAAATGTTCAGGCATTAGGAAAAATGGAGTGAGGTAGGTTGTTGCCTTCACAGGTACCAAGTGCTAGAACATGTTACTTATTGACGTTAGGTCCTACTCTAGCCCCCTTACCAGTACGTACCATCCTCTGTCTAAGACAGCAAGATACAATTCCAATGTTATGTGTACAATAACTGGATACCAAACTGTATAGTTTTATTTTATTTAAAATGTATTAGTTGGGCAAGAACACAAGGGCATGAATGCTCATTTTTAAGGGGGACTGGGACACATACAACATACATTCAGGTTTGTAACATTCTGTGAATATTTGGAAATTAATTGTCTTTATACTTCATACTCTTTGTCAAGTTATGTGTACCATGTAATAATTCTGTAGTCTTCCTGATTGGACACCATTATAAATGAGCATCTGCTCAATGGTCTTTCTTCCCCTTTCAATGATCCAAACAAATTGATTGACCAACTGATTGATAGATTATTGCAATCAACCAATCAATAAGTCAGTCAGTCAAGGTTACATATTTAACTTATTAGGCACTATTTAGTAACATAAATAGTATGCCAAGTATATTTTATCAAAACTAATACTTTTTTATTTGATTACATTTACTTCTATGTTTCCCAGCATGGTAAGATGATCATTATCATTAAACCACCCAAAGTGCCTTGGTTGGTAATAGTGGACTTGCTTCCTTACTTCATCAATGCTGCCACCAACTTGATCATGACTCACTCTGGGCTGCTCCCTCCTCATCCCGCCACAGGTTCCAGTACACACAGTACAAGCCCTCTTAGATATACTGTAGGAACACCCTTAGACATTTCCAGATATCCTTACCTCTGCTCTGTATCACAATGAGGTTTACGTTTTAAGTTGTTAGTGCTCTAGAGATGGATCAATGGAATAACCAAAAAAAAAAAAATACCTGTACTAATTAAAATACTGTAGTCATAGATATTGGGCAAGATATTCAAAAGTGCACCCTGAACATGAGCAATGGGATGCGCAGCGCAACCCAGGTGAGCCATAGCATAATGATGCCATATTTAGCAGATGCACCACAGATATGCGCCTGCGCAAAACACACTGAAAATAGCACAAATGCACCATTGTGCAATCAGACATGCACTGGAGTAACCTGGACTGCACAGGATCAAATGTGCATGCTGAAAATAGCAGGTGGAGCAAGGTCCACCATGCACAAGGGAACACAGGAAGGGCTGCACTAGGGCACAGGAGCAAGGCAGGGGTGGCAGGAGTGAACCACAAGGGGACATTGGCCATGAGGCACAGGACAGGCACAGTGCCATGGATAATGCCGGTGCCCCACATAGACCCAAGTGACCAATGTGATAAAGCAAGGAACACCCATGGAATGGATGGCTGCAGGCCTGGGCACCCCACGACCACTGTCCCAACAGCCAACATGGGATGGGAAGATGCCACAGCCACTGTATGAAGGCACCACACATGTACAGTGTGCCACAGACACACCACCACACAGGCACCAGGTTGCATGGCACACACGCCACACAGACACACATGGGGACAGGACACAGCATTGCACAGCACAGTGCACCAGGATGAACATCATGCCTGGTGGTGTACATGCCAGCACAGGCAGACAGGGACACATGGCACTGTAGTAAGCACAGAGGAGGCACACAGCCACACCCAAGGAACCATGACACAAAGGGGCATGGCACACAGGCCACAGTGCACCCAACAGAACCACACTGTGAGGACAGCACTTGCACAGACAGGGGCCTGCCCAATCACAGCAATGAACAACAGCAGCACCGTGAAGCAACAGACATGCCAAGGAAACACAGACACACACGGGCATAAGGTAGAAAACACTTTACTAAACAATGTAGAGTCAACCAACAGAAACAGAAACAGAAACAGGGGTGCCAATAGGGCAAACACAACAATAGGTAAAGGTTCCATACAGTAGGCAACAGAAATAGGGGTAACAAATGAGATGGTCAGTGTAGGGTGTACAGGGGAACAAAACAAACAGCCATTGTGGGTTGTGGGCATGTGAGGGTGAAATGGGTGGTGACTGGGCAATGCCCAGTGGCTATCGCCATAGCCACCACAAGGCCTGACACATCCTGCATATCTCCATCACCAGCTCCATCGTAGCTGTCAGCTGTTGCTGGCTCAGCTGGAAGTGCCCCGCTGTGCAGGAGATAAGCCGCAGTGTCAGTCACTGCAACTGTAGCATACCTCTGCTGAGGACGCCAACACCATGCCATCCACCACCTGGCCAAGGATGAGCTATGAAAGGGGAACACAGAACAGCCACTAAGTGGCAGGCCCCACACAGCAGAAGGCCACCCCCCTGAGGTCTGTGTGTGCATAGGACAGCTGCAGTGCCTTCCCATGGATGATGCCACCAATGGCACCTGCACAGCGGACAGCCACAGCAGACCTGGCAGTGTCCCACATACATACTGGGCTGCACACCAGAGAGCACCATGCACACACCACAATGCACAGGCACCCCACAGTGTGGGAGCAGTGTCCCATGGTCAATACAAGAGCCACCTAGCAGCAGCATGCATGCACCATAGGACACACACACACACACACACACACACACACACACACACACCAGTGACCACAACAAGATTCCACCACACAGAGGCTCCGTGCAAGTCCTTGCCACCCATGCTGCCAACCAACATAGGTAGCAGTGCCAGTGTGCCAACACATGCCAGAGCCCTGCATGGCATCAGTGCCCAGGAGATGTACCGCCCCACCCATCCCAGACCCTGCAATGCTGACTGAATCATGACACATACACTTACCTGCCTGTCATCATGCTGGCTCTGCTGCAGCAACACCATCATGGCACTGGTCCTCACGAGCAGCATCCTCCCTGGCCCTTCTTTTTGCCTCCAGCCCTGTGGATGAAACACAGACAGAAAAGAACATAAGTGGCATGCCATGAACATCCCCTCCCCACAGGCATGACACAGCGCTACCGCAGCCTGTGCAGGGACCATGTCCCATGTGCGGGGTATGGTATCAGGGCCACTGACACCATGCAGTACACAGGTGCACGGCACCGCACCACTGGACACACACCACCCACCAGTGCCTACCCCCCCATGTGCAGGTGCAGACACACAGGCAGCACACCCATTAGCACAACACTGGACAATGTCAGCATGCACAATGCATGGAGACACCTACCTGGTCGTGGGACAGAACTGCAGTGGACATGGTCCTGCAGCCTCTTCAGCCACTCAGGGTCACGGCACCATAGGTCCCCGTACCAGTGGTGACACTGCTCCCCCATCCAGGCATCACCTGTTTGCCTCTCAAGGTCCTCTGCCACACAGTCCCATACTTGGGACCATGCCTCATGCAGATCCCCTGCCCAAAACAGCTAGTCCACCAGGGGTTCCACTAAAGCCACCAGGTTGGCCATCTTGACCTCTGACCAATTCCTGGCATATCTCCCCTATCTTGCTGACCATGCCATACTAGCTGCACAGACCGCCGGTAGTGCAGAGCAATGTGGTGTGCACTGGAAGCACGTATAGCAATGCTGCATCACATGTGCGACACAAACACACAGCCCATGACTGCGCAGCACATAGATGTGCAATTGAGATGCACAACCATGGCCTATTGTGCAATACCACACATGTGCAATGCCAGATGTACGGGCGGGAGTTCAGGGTTACATCCGTGACCTGTGTACGTGTGAGCCATTGGAGCTGCCATGTTGCAAAGGGCATGTGGTGCCACACAGGCTGCATGTCTATTGTGCAGTGACTGCCCTTGCTCGGTCACTGCCATTGTACAGTGTGCCCAGTTGCATGGTCTGTCACTACAGTGCATCCATGCTGCATGCGCAGCATGCACCCTTGGATGCATGCGCGACAGGACAGGCATGCGCAGCACAATCAGCTGCTCTATATGCCACATGGGATGGAGCCCTGCTGCTGTCACTCATGGCAGGTGCACATATGCGCATCACGCATGTGCCAGAAGTGTGCCTGCAGATTGCTCAGGCACATTCATGTTGCACGTGGCACTGTCCATTGCACGAGGAACAATTCCACAATATTCAGCAAGTGTATGCAAATAGCCTCATGAGACAATGCCAGGGACAGTCACTCACAATAGCATCTCATTACAGGTTGCGCAGAGACTCATTTGCATTATTTGAGCCATAAAAGTGTCACAACACAGCACAGGTCACTGACAGGTATTGCAGTCATTCAGTTAAGGCTGTCCACACTGTGTTGGTTACTGCTACTGCTGTGCTGGAGGTCAATGCTGCACTGTGTCATGGACTGCTACAATGCTGCTGATTGGTGCACCATCTGACTCTTCACAGGTCGCAGCATGTCAGAGTTGGAGGGAGCTGAAGAACAGGTGCCTGCAAGGAAGTGCAAGCCATACTTCACAAAGGATGAACAGCAGGTCCTGTTTGAGGCCTACCTGGAGAGGGAGGACCTACTGAGTAGGACTACTGGGACAATGCAGGACTGTGCCACTGGGTGGGAGGAGGTGGCAACGTATGTCAATGCCCACGGCCGCCACAACCGCAGAGCACAGGAGTGCAAAAAGTAGCTGGGCACTGATTAAAGGTGCATAAAGGAAAAGGTAGCTGCCATCAAGGCATCACGCAATAGGACGGGTGGTGGCCCGGCTACAGCACCCATCCTGATTGTGGGGGAGGAGCTTTTTGCAGCCACCATCAGCCATGCGGCTGTTGAGGGTGTCCTGAGTGGGAGATTCCAGACAGGTGACAACCCTGCACAGCACTATGAGTATGAAGGCGGGTGTTTTGGTGTGGGGGCATGTGAGTGGGTAACTGTGGGTGTGCTGCATACTTTCATGTCCAGTGTGGCATGGTGTGGTGCAGTCTGTGCATGAGCACACTGTGTATGTTCCTAGCCCCTATGTGCAGAGTGCCAGCTGCCTGGGGCATGTACTGGGTTGGTGGGGCGGGGTCCAGGGTGTGCATGGCTCCCTACATGCTCTACGGTTGTGTGTGCACAGTGGTAAGTGCTGGCACAGGCAGGGCCACTGCAATCACAGGCTGCAGCGCAACACACTGCATGGGGCATGGCCTGGGGCTGGGGCCCTGGGGGGGCCATGCCTGCCAGCCATGTGCCGGTGCGACTCCACGTTATGTGGCTACACAACGTGGTCAACATGACCTGTGCCACACCTGTGGCATGGCCTCCCTGTCATGTAGTACTGCACAGTCTTCTGCCAGTGTGGCCTGGCATGTCTGTGAAGCGCATGCAAACATTGCACAGTACACGACACAGCATGCACTGTGCCACCATCAACACTGATACCACTTCTTCTGTCTTCCAGCTCCATCATGCCTCAGGGGTGTAGTGCAGGATGAGACCGGCGACGTGGGACCTGACAAGGCTGTGCCATCCACGTCATCTGGCATTCAGGCCAGAGACTGTGGGTGCCATAGCAGTATGGGGCTCATGGAGTTCCTAGGACTGGGTTATGATGATCCACTGGCTGACTTCCTGCTCATGGATGCTCTTACAGTGCTTGCGCCTGCAACACTGGAGGGTGGCACCTCTGACAGTGATGATGACATAACCCTTATGCTGGGCAGCACCAGACTTGTCAAACTACCCCAGGGAAAGATATCAACACAGGTAGCAGATGCCAGCACAGGTGATACGACACCCACATAGGTCCCCACACACTATGGCCACACACTGGCATGTGGCAGTGCTGCTGGCCATGGTCAGGGTGCTGGTGTGGGTGCTGGTGCCATGGGACAGGTCCAGCAGGCTGCTGGCATGCAGCAGTGGGCTGAGGGGACCACTGTGCGGCCTTCCACAGAGGCCACTGTCAGAGCACCCACTCAATCCACACCACCTGCGAGGCCACCTGGCAGCATTCTCAGGTGAGGGATGTTGCACGGCATGCCACAACCCCTCCAGCATGTCAGCGGCAGCCCCATGATACACCAGGTGCTGACAGGCTGGATGAGCACACCAGGCTGCTGTGGGCTTCCATGGACAACCAGGCAATGCTCGGGGCAAAGATGCATGTGCTGTGGGTGGAGGTGCATCAGCTAGCCGAGAGAGGTGACACTGGACATGCTCAGCAGATTGGTGAGATCCGGAAGCTGCAGGAGGCAATGACTATATCACTGGACAGCATTTCTGGTTCCATCGCTGCCGGATTTGAATCTCTGGCATCCAATGGGCACAGCAGGACACACAGGACTCCCAGTAGTGCCATGTCCACACTGCGATCATGGCGACTGGTGATCCCAGCATAGCTGACGCCGACCACTGCCATGCCCATTCCTGACACATCCAGCAGTAGTCTGTTTGCCAGTCTCTACACACCAGTGAGGACCCAGTTGCATTCTCAGGCCTCTACACCTGTCAGTGTGTTGGTGACACCACCTGTGGCTGTTGAGCAGCCAGTGCCTGCTGCTCAGTCTGGGCATGGCCGCCCATGTGGCCATGGCGGCTGTGACACCACACAGTAGGCCCGCTGCTTGTGCTACCCAGTCCTGTTACCTGCTGCTGTGGACTTCTGCGCACTTGGCTGGACACAGCCCTGTTTGTGTGCTGTCACATGTGTGCGACCTGTGTCACATCTAACATGTGTGTGGGCATTGCTGATGAGCAATGTAGCATGTGTGTGATGACAGCAGCACCACGCTGACCATGCCTGTGTGCCAGCACATACACTCTGATCCATGCCACAGCCTGCTGTACTGCTCTGTGTGTTGACACCTCACCTACCACACCTGTATGTGTCCCACCTCTCCTCTGTGCCCTGCTGTGCACCCTGTGGTGATAGTGCTGCATGTGCCAGCCAGGGTACGGCCACATGTGTGTACAGCACATGGCACTTGAGTGGGTGCATCTGCCTGCGCTGCTCCACTGTGGTGTGGGCATGTGTCTGTGTGACTGTGCATTCCCTGTGTGTTCTGTGTGGGTACCTGTGTCCCTGCATGCATCCCTGTGTGGCCATGCGTGTCTGTCTGTGTGTGTGTGGTGTGCCATGCATGCATGGCTGCCATATATGGTACTCACCTGAGGTTCCCATAGTGCTCTTCCACAGTGGTGCCTCAGTGCCTCCTGGCATGGGCCAACAGCCTGGGGTCCCTCCTCTCCATGGGTGGCTGCACACCCCTGTCCGGCTCGTCCTCCCCATCATCATCACTGCTGTTGCCCTCATCCACCTGGACAGCCGTCCAATGGTCAATGGACATGTTGTGCAGCATGCAGCAGGCCAGGAATATGCCACGGGCTTTAGCAGGGTTGTACTGTAGGGCACCACTGGATCTATCTAGGCAATGGAATTGCAACTTGAGCATGCCAAAGACTCCCTCTATGATATTGCATGTTGCGATGTGTGCCTCATTGTGCCACTCTTCCACAGCATTGGATGGTTGTCAGATGGGTGTAAGCAGCCACGGCCAGAGGGGGTATGCATTGTGACCTGCAAGGGGAATGCATATGCTGGTTACCACCTGGCATAGCCTGTTCACACCGCCACCCCCTGCCACCATGTGTGCCTTGGCCCTGGACTCCCCTGCACGGCTACTGTGCCACCATGCATGACACACCATCCATGTCTGTCTTGCCTGTGCAATGTTGTCCATGCACCCCTGCACCATTGCCATTCACCTTCCCTGTCCTGTGACCACACCTTTTGCTGTCCACATCCACCACCACCCCATGCTGTGGCTGTCTGGTGCCCTGCACAGCCTCTCTGTCACCTCATACCACATCCTGCTCACCTACTGGGTGCCATGTGGGGATCACCTCACTCCCAAACATCTGGCACAAGATCAACTGGTGCCATATGAATGCATCATGTATACTCCCAGGGTGTGTGGTGCACACATTGATGATGCACCCAGTGGCATTGCACACTACCTGGCTGTTGACGGAGGGGTAGCCCTTTCTATTGATGTATACCATCCCTTCTGGGCCAGGTGGTGTGTGTATGGCCACATGGCTGCAGTCAATGGCCCCTATCATGCCAGGAGGCGGGACATGGCCAACTGTGTTATGCCAGCGGTTGCCCCCATTGGTGTCTGAAAGGTGCCCATGACAAGCAGGCATATTACCGCTGTCACCTTGGTCTCCACCATCATGGCATGATTCTTTCTGGTGGGTGCCTGCAGCTCTTCATGGCACAGCTCACATAGCTGCCTCAGAATTGCCCTGTTCAGATGGTACTGGCCCACAATCTCAGTGTCCCCATAGTCCTCAAATGTGAGGTGGGCACTGTACTGTCTGTGTTGGGCATACTGCCACCAGATCCTTCCTCGGCCATGTTGCTATTCCTCCCTTGTCCTCACCCCCCTCATCACCTGTACCACAAGGAATGGTCCTCTGTCCATGGCCTATGCTCCCCTGGTTTGAGCATCTGCTGTGTGTGTGGTTAAGGCTTCTTTTATGTGCTCAACTTTGTGTGGCGCATTCTATGAGTTGCTCCTCAGTTGTGCCATGTGTTTCAGCTGAATATGCCATTGCGCTGCATATTCATGGGCATGCCCCCCTGTACTTGCACTGCATACATTACTGTTGTGCAGTGGTGCACTGGATTTTGCGCTGTGCATTCCTGCCATATGAATATGGCACCGGGGCTCATTTCTGTGTTTGCACCAGCACAAGTCAGTTGTGCATTGCGCAACTACTCTGAATATCCAGCCCATTAAATATAAAATATTTATTTACACACAGTTTATAAAATATATAGCAATATAATGATAAATGCAAACACACATGCAAAAATGAAATAAACAGGTTTTGAACACAAATGTACAACTAGGAAAACACTAACTGAACTGACTTAAATTCAGGATTTGTAAGTTGTTAAAATTATTTTGTACTTGTACATAGTGACAGTACTTATCTGATTACACAGCAACTAAGAATTCAATTGGCACTTTTCCTAATGCACATACCCGTCTCAGGCTGCCATCATCTCTCTCCAGCATTGGGGAAAGTAAGAAACTGAGCTTCATTATGCACCCCAGTTAAAGGGAAGGTTCCCTCAGCCTTTTATTCTGTTTGCCTGTGCAGTTTGTAAGCAAGCAATAACACATGACAAGATGTGGGTTATCTCCTGATAATAGCATGCCCAGGTGTGTTATAAGGCACAAGGTGCTTGCGCCAAGTGACTTATGCACCTGGGCATGCTCTTATCAGGAGATAACCCACACCTCAGAGTGTGTTATTGCACTAATAAAATGGGCCCCCAAGTAGCTATTTAAGAAAAGAAAAAGAGTAAATAACATGCCAAAATATTTTAAAATTGAGGTTTTAATAAGTGAACTAGTAAAATAGTCCCTGTATTTCTGAACTTTCTGTTTTGTGTGATGTCCACTGCATGGTGCCCCCTACCTCACACATAGAGATACTGGTCAGGTTGTCTTGCAAATGTTAATACACTGGTAATGCAGCACTGTCTTCTCCCTCTCCAAATGCCCCACTAGCACAGTGACCAGCTGGTTTGACACAGACGATAGTCTGTGAAGGACATTTCCTAACAACGTTGACTGAGCCAGCCACTGAAGTGAGTTTCAACCCCCAACCCCGAGATTTTATTTACGTTTTGTGTGTGTGGTTTTGTTTTTCATTTTTAGCATTGTCATGCTTTGAAAAGGGGAGAGGTTATAGCTTATTTGGAAGATTCACTGACTGCAGTTCAGTAAGCAAGCCAACCGCTGTACAATAACTTCCAGACCTTCTGTGAGCTGTTGAGATCACAGTTAGCGCTGTGGTCAGATTTGCTGAGTTGATTAATTTTTCTGTGGTGTGTACTGTGTTTTTCTGAGGGAAATGAGATGTATGACAGCTTTTTAAGATGTGAAGCTGACAGCTGAATGAGTCATGTGCTGAGGACCGACTTCTGGTTTTGCAGTCAGGTTGGGATAGCAGTGTGGACTTTTAGATCGTGGGTCTGGTTTTGTTTTCAGTGGCCATGGGTCAGTGATAAGGTGGTGTTATGCAGTCAGAGTGGGCAGATTAGTGCCAGTTACGTATCATATACTCTGATAAGGACACGGCTCTGAAGGGCTATTAGCCAATCAGATGTCTTGATTTTAAATGCCCATTGTATATGTATGAACAATGACTGCCCTTATTGCATCCTCCTAATTTCATCAGGATTCAAATGTCAATGAAGTGCATAAGTTCAGTGAAACCTGATTCAGTCCATTGCAAAAGTCATGACCTGACTCATGTAGGGCATCCTGAATTTTTGATGTTTTAGTGCTAAAGCCTGCAGTAGTTATGGAGGGATTAACCCACAACAGGGTATGGGTTTACTGAGCATGGGGGTTGGAATCATGAGGCTTAGCTGAGTGATTTAATCACCCAGGCGTGATTAATGCTCACTAACCCCATACCCTGGAGTGGTTAATCCTCTTATAACATGGGCAATGTTTTGTTAGAGTTTTACCTAAAGAAACAGTGAAATAAAGCCATGTGAACATGGAACTTTGGGTATATCAGACATTAATACATGGTCAAGGACCTGTTTGAACGAATCAGAAGACAGTATTTTAGGAATCTATGTCATAAAATGTATTGATAAGAGCTATTGTTGTCCTCTGCAGTCCCTATAGTCTTGTCTTATGCTGGCCATGAGACTTTTCAAGGCATAGTAACTGCCCTGCTGTTTTCTGTAGTTTAAAGTGTATCTGAATTAGGAAGAAAATGCTTTTAGAGAACACAGAGACTTCTCAAGACATGTAACAGAACTGAATGAGAGTATAACTTCTGCTGGCTTGTGCAGGTGCACATCATCAACTCCCATGATGCCTTGCATGAGTAGGATCGTGACCTTTTCAATGGAGTCAAACAGGTTTTCACACAAGGGTAAAACAAAGTGAAGCAACCTTATTTATATTAAAATTAGGATAACCTTATTTATATTTAAACTAGGATGAAATCAGGGGGATGTAAAAGAGGGAATTATTGTTCATGCCTACAAACTACACAGGTATACAGAAAACAGGTTGAGGGGACTTTCTCTTTAAACACATGCTAAGAGCTCCCATGACCCAAAAGGTTTTGTCTCATACCAACATTAGTTCTATTCATTGCCCATTTTGTTATCTGGGAAGTTACTGGCTCCTCTTAGAACTTTCTGGAGAAAACTATTACTCCTATCTCCTTAATTCTGGCTGAGTCTGGTTCTTCAAAACAGCCATTCACTTTCAAACTGATTACTGGCTTCCTGTATGAAACTAGTGTCCTTAATTATTAAGGGCTAGCGTGAGTCACACTGGGTAGCCATTTGATTAATGAGCAAAGTCAGATAATATGACTCCTACTTGTTTAATTTGCCACTATTAGGAATATTTTTTGCCATTAGGACTGCCCTGTAAGCACCCAGAAAAAAATATTTTCCCCACAAAACAAGTATTTTATCAGTTGAAGAAAAAAGAACAGAAGAATATTTTTTTTATACATTCTGTATCACAATCATGGTGTACTGCTTTGTCACTAACTCTAATGTTCTGCTTTTAGGTAATGTTATTTGTAAATCATAGAATGAGAAAGAGCCAATCAATGATCAAAAGGCTCTGAAAAACTACTATGAAACCCACTGATTTAGAAACTCAGGAAAAGTTCAGTTTTCCCAACCGCTACTAACACTGCCAATAGTCATACGCCATAGTTTTTGTCCAAGTATAATAATATTTTTTTTCATCTTATGCATGTACACCTTAGGTATGATATCATAAAACAGCATCACACCTCTTTGTGTTTTAGTATGTAAGGATATATTCTAAATAACAGAAGCTGCAGAGTCAAAAGCAATATTGTACTTCAGTCCAGAGAATAGAGACTATATACTGAATTTGTGTTGGGTATCTATCCCCACAGGAATGAAACAAGGTCCATAACTCAGAACGGTGAGGTTGCAATTGAGTTATGAAGTTTGACCACCTTAGGAGTGGGAATACATATCTTTGTGCAGTGCACCCTACTTTATAGTTTATATGCCACATTATATGCCATTCTGTTTTTCCTGCTATCTTTGTTTTATTGATAAATAAATCTCAACATCCTGTCCTCCTTACTGTTGCAAATTCTCCAGTTGGCAGATTTCTATTTTAAATGTCAAGTTCTAAAAAATGCATAAAGTATAATGCTTTAAACTGTAAAACAGTAAAACTTCAGACATAATGTACCTATTTAAAAAATAGCACACTGTGTTAGGTGATACTAGAGTGAAGATACATTCATAACTTGTTTCCTACATTAGCTCCCCTCCCAGAATCCAAGAACAGATACCACCAGTATTGTACACAACATCATTACCAATTAAACTTTGTGTTATACTGAACTCATTCCAAACATTCCAACACAGAATCCAAATGATATTACCAAATATGATATCATTGCACAAATATTGATGCCAGTTACATTTAAAACTTAGTTTTATTTTAAAGGGAAAATAAACCTTTTTTTTTTACTTTTTTATATAATTGGAAATCTAGAATCTGTGAAGTCAGTTTAATACCCCCATTATAATGTATGGGTACCCCTTATTACCCACTAAAATCAAGCAGATTACATCCTTGTAATCCCACTGTTGTGATGTCAGAACCTTATAAACCTCTCTCATCTATGTCATAGCAGTGGGTTTACAAAACAGAATGCCAGTGTAATTCAGTATTCTACACACCCAGAATGTGATTGTTAGCCTCAGTACAGTATTCAAATAACATTCCAGTTGTCTCAGTTTTCTGTTACTGAATCTAGCCATCTCTATGTCTGATAGAGATTTTAACTCTGGTGCTATTTCAGCCTGCTGTCGTTCAGTCTGTGTAGCCTAATAAATTGTTTTCCTACACAGTCATGTGGCCATAGTGCAGATTCATTAATAAGGTAAGGCTAAAAATTATTTGTGTTCGGGGGGGGGAAGGGATTCTCATGTCAAGTCCCATACACTATAAATGACAATGCCTGATGTACAGGTGATAACCACGGTGCAATCATCTCTCGTGGTTGCTAGGGCAATTGTAAACCTCTTGAGCTGTGCTCTCAAGGTTTACTGATGCCCTAGCAACCACTCGAGGTGATTACACCATGGTTATCACCTGCACATCAGGCATTATCCTCTACGTATGTATTTATGTGTTTGTATTAATATAGTCCTAATTTGTTTCCCATTATTTAGGATCCCTCATTTATACCCCATTTTTCCACATCTAATTTCAATTTTTTAACTACTTGTCAGCTCAGGAACCTGGTGACATCAGTTGAGGGATTGTCCTGTATGGAAAGCTTCACTCTAAGCTGCTGCTCATCTGATTTCACTGGTTTCTGGAACTGATAAATAATTTAAATGAGAATATTGGCCAGGACTAATTTAAAATGAACACACAAAATAATATACTAGGGCCAGGATATTTGAAGTGCTTTTGTGATCACAAAATGGGTTAGTGACTTGTTAACACCACTTTGCACACCTAAAGCAGTGAGGAACCACAAAATGTCATATTGGATAACATGGTTAGCAAGTCACTAATCCATTTGCGACTGTCCCTAAGACATGCAAAACCCTATCTGGAGGGCCCTCAGACTCCTGTCCTTAGGTATGTGAGCAGCAAGTTGTTCACCTGGTTTCTTTTGTTGTCTGTGCCACAGTCTCTGCCAACTCAGCCCCAAAACTGCAGGACTAGAGGGGGCTGGAGTCTCTGGTATCACAAGACAAGATCATGAGCTCATGGAATTTGATACATATCCTATATACAAAAAGTATCAAACTGTGACTGTAGTAGTGTTGTAGTGAGCCAAGACTTTTGGGAGAACCCTCAGATAAATACCTCAGACTAAGTTCAATGAAGTGAAAAGTTGCTTTACTTCAGTACCAAATAAGGGTTCAAGCAGTTTACTTTGGCAGAGCAAAAACAGAACAAGAACAACATTTTAACTTGATTAAGCTCTCTGGTTCATAGCAGTCTCCCTCCTTCTCTCTCTGTCTCTCTGTCTCTCTGTCTCTCTGTCTCTGTCTCTCTCTCTCTCCCCAAAATTCTCCTCCCTGCTTTTTCTGGTTTTCTTTTCAGGCCTCCCAGGTGAGAACCATTTGTGCACCTCTCCCACTGGGATGTCTAAGCCTCCGTACAGCAACAGCATATGACATTTAAAGGACAAGCTCAGAAATCAACAGGGCTAGGTCTGAAGTCTCCTGTTCTTCTGCCAGTATCTTTCTTTTATTTGGTGTTATCTTTTTCTACCCTCTACTTTGCAGCCATGCCAGCATCTCCTTCAGGCAAGCCAATGCTGCATCCAACCCAACCTGTCCCCTGAGTCCTCTGCTCTCAGATGGCAGCTGATCCTCTGGTAACCTGGGTAACCCTTGCAAGGTGGGTCCCTCCTCTAAGAGGGAAGGCACCAGCCAGAGGGGCCGAGACCAGCCCAACTTCTGGCCCAGAGGGTCCTGCTGAGGTGGAAGGCTTCAGGGCATTGACAGGCTCGGAGAGCTAGGCAGCCATCATCTGGCATGACATGGAGCATTTTCATGTTTTTCTGGTTGATGTCCTATGCTGTCATGCAGTGCTCCTGGTCTCCACCAGAAGTCACTGCTGACCGACATCTTCCCTAGCCCACATCGAGAGAGGAGAGCAGTCCCTGTGATGCTCAATCCTTTCCAGCCCCAGCCAGCCTCCAGCATCCCAAGTCCATTCCCGAACCTGGGTCACTAGCATGGGTCCAGGTAAGGCACCCATGCCTCAACCTTCTACGCCACTGGACTGGCAGTCTGCTAGCATCTTAATGGAAGGGGGTCCCAGGTGAAGGCTGTATAGACTCCTTCACAGTCATGAAGAACTTCTTTCACAAACCACTGGCACCAATTTTTAAGATCAATGACACTTGATGGGGTGATAACTCATTAACGCATTCCCTGGCCAAATCAAAGAAAATTAAAGGGAGCATTGTACCACCTATGCTAATGTTAATTGTAAGTGGTGGCATTGAACTAGATCCGTGCAAAAAATCAAATACTAAAAATAGCTCACAAAAGCACCGAAGCTTGGCATAAAATGAATCCACTTAAAATATGGACAGAGCAAGGTAACTACACTATAATAGGCCCATCCAAGACATGGCTCGCCAGAAAAATTCAGAAAGTGAGGTCCAATTAAATGGATATATACACCACAGATACAACAGACCCAAGAAAGGTGGGGGTTTTATGATTTATGTAAAAAAATGACATTGGCCATGTTGAGCTAACCTTCTGGCTCAATGGGATGAAACTAAATGTGTTCTGGTCACTCTACCACAGAAGAATATATTGATAGTAGTAATATACTTCCCAACAAAGATCAATGTGTGCTTTTTGATAAATGATCCAGAAAATAATGGATCTGGTGAAACATGGTACCTTGTCCTGGTGGATGATTTTTAATGTGGTGAGGGTGGACCCAGAGGAACAGACTTGGATTAACTCTCTGCTCTGGGGCTTATCCAGGTCATTGGTACTCCCATATGAGTGGCTCAATGCAAAGTGCAGGTAATATCCTGACTTAGTTGTTGTATCTCCTGACATAGTATTGTAGGGTAAATCCTGCCCCCTAACTTGGGAGATCACCACCCGACAGTATACCACATGAAAAAGGCAGCTAAAAAGGATACCAGACCCAACTATCAGGCCAACAGATGCTTTGAAAATGATAACCCAGCAAATTTTGTAGCAGGTGTAATGAGAGAGATGGGACAGGCTTGAACTGATCCCAGATACTAACTTTGCCCTAGAAGCTTTTACAAAGTTTTTTTCCCACCACAAGCAACCAGCATGCTCCCCCTCAAAACAAAGAGATTAGAAAGCATCACCTGCCCTGGATCACCGAGCAATTTAAAAAAATTATTATAGTAAAGGACAGAGTATGGTGTAAGGCAAATAAATCATTAAATGTAGAGGACTGGGGGAAAAAACAACTAAGAAACAAATGCAAAAAGAAAAGAGCTCAAAAAGAAATTTGAATTGACTACCAACCCAACAAATTACTAGAGACTAATAAGAAGCATTGAAGGGTGAATATGCAAATACCTTTATCAGATTTATTGGCAACAATGCAACAGAATTACACTCAAAAGAAACTGCAGATATACCCAACAAATGCTTTTGTTCACATCCTGACATCCCACTTCAAAAAGGTTTGGCATCCAACTTTAAAGAGGGTCAAGGAGAGAAAAACAATCACAAACAATGTCCCAACATTCCACTTCAAGATTATAATTAAATCTGAAGTACTTTAGTATTAAACAGACTCAACCCCAAAAAATCCCTAGATTGGATCATGTGGAGATAAAATGTTTCAAAGACTCTGCTGAGGTATCTCCCAGTTTTAACAAAACTGTTTAACAGAAGTCTCCTGAAAATAAATTCTCATACCCTGGAAGTGCTCTAAGTTGGTTCTGGGGGAGAACAAATAACCCATCCAACTACAGGCCCATGGCTTTTCTCTTTAATATCTAAAGTTTCCAGAGACTATTGGTAGGCTAGCTACATGAATATGTTGAGGCTTATGGCTTAATAATCCCCCACCAGTCAGTATTCAGTTCAGAGAGATCCACGGGTTTGCACTTATAGACTGTGTAGACCTGGTCCCTAATGGACAAGATATGGGCAAGTGAATGGGCACTGTATTTATGCTCCTCTCAAAGGCATTCAACCTGGTGGGCCATAAGATACTTCTATCAAGAATTAATCAAATTGTCTTCCTATGGAAGCAAGAAGCTGGCTCCAGTCTTACTTAAATAATACGGCACAAATGGTTTATATAGACAAAACACTTTGGCAACCAGTGACCCATACAGAGGCATCTCACAGAGATCAATCTTGGGACCCTTAATGTTCCTATTATATGTAAATTACCTTCCCTTCACATTAAACACTCTTAAATAAAACTCTATCTGATGACACTGTTCTGTGTCCAAAGCACAATCAAAAATGAAATGGAGCTAAACATGCAACTGGACTTCAACCAACTTCAAAACTGTTTTGTGGCATCAAAATGGCACTCAGCTCCTAAAAGACACAAGTGGTGCTATCCGTAGATTAAGAAAGAGGACTAGGAATCAGGGAGCCGAATTAAAATAACTCAATATGACTTGCCTTGCCGTGACAACTGAATGCAAATATCTGGGGGCTCACAGCCAACAACATGAATCACTTTGGTCAACAGATAAATAATATGGTTCAAAAAGTTAATTCAAAGATAAGGGTACTAAGGTGTAAGACCTTTTCAATTCAATGCTTAGTTAGAGAATTGATTGCCACCCAGCTCATACTTCCTGTTCTAGAGTACTGTAACATGGTATACCAATTTGCCAGTGGGAGTACTGAACAAATTGGACACATCGTATAATAAAGTAGCACGCTTTGCAATACTCTGTCCCTATGACAGTCATCACTGTAAAATGTATGCCAAATTAAAATGGAACTCCTTGTCTATTGGGAGAAAATGAATGCAGCAGTGGCACTCTAAAAAATCATGGGCCCAATGCCTGGAAAGTCAAATTCGGACAGTAATTTCCCAACATAGGAATGTAACCTAGGAGAGGTAAAAAACAGGGGCTTAACCATTCCAAAGATGCACAGCAATTACAGCAAAATGCAGTCACGTTACTATATAGCCAAGGTATGAAACTCCATCAAACCTGAAACCATACGTTCCGAATCTCTGACAGCTCTTAAGCAAACCCTGAGTGAGGAAATACTAGTGTGCAATTGTTTTGCTAAATAATTAACTTCTTGAGAGACACAGTATATTATAGGACACAGAACCTGTGACTGCAATGTGCAAACTTTTCCAAGCTTACCCACTTAACAAGATATGTGACTAGAGTGATCAGATAAATGCATCCTGTCACCCAGGCTCTAACAGGTATCAGGGTATAATGGAGTTTCCATGTATTGTAAGTTATGACCCTGTTAACATTATAGTGACCCCAAAAATATGACAATTGTTCTACCCAAAATAACATCCAAACTACTACTATTAATTAACTACTTTGATTTTCACTAGGGGAAAAAGGGGTTTTTATCCAACAGAATTATTCAGTCAGAAAAAATTTAGTAAACAAAGAAAACTACATTCTCAAATAATAATCATGCATTGTATAACTTAGCAAAAAGTAGGTTCTCTGTACACTCAACCGTGTTCTCTTTTTTGTTAACTATTTTTATCCTCCTGTGGCAGGTCGACATCTGCGTCCGCCTAGCCTACCGAACTCGGGGTCTTTCGGGGGCTTCTAGTGCCATGCGCACCCCGGCAGATCCCCAGAGTCGGTTTGGGAGAATCATCCATGTCAGCCCCCACAATTTCCTCTGTTTTCTTCCCATGACAGTTGTACATATTTGGCAGACTTGAGTGGCATTGAGGAAGCAATCCATATGTGCTCCAAGCCTATAACGAAGCCCTAATTAGATGAAAATGACCCCATTGTGCCTTGCTAATGCTGTGGGGTCATTTGCATTTTAAGGTACTACTACAACAGATTGCTCCAATGGAGCAATCAATATTACTGGGCCCTAACAGTCAAACTGCTCCTGCAATCCTCATAGCACCCTATTGGCCATATACCTTCTGTGGCTAGCAGGGGGCTAGGGGCTAGGGTTTGTGATCGCAGTCAGGACAGTGCCTGGCTGATATACTGAAATTTGGCTTTAATGCTTGTAAAGTGCCCAAGCATGTTCCAATATACCTCTGCTTTTCTCCAGTCACTAATTTGCTCCTGGAGCAAACATTTAGCAGGTCCAAACCAGAACCTTAGAATATCCCGGTCCAGATGTGTAAAACAAACTTCATATGTTCTCAAACTTCTAATTATATTACAAATTTCTAAAAACAAGACTTATATTCCATTTAATATTTTATGTAAAATGAATTGTAGTACTAGGCTAGAATATGGTAACTAAGACAAAGGATTTAGCTACTCATGGAAAGGTCAACATCCTGCAACTTTCTAATGCTTTTCCTGTACAATTAGTCATTCTTCCTCACTTGTAGATAAACCCATATATTATGTGATAGACCACAGCTACCCACTGATTTTAGTGAAGTGAAAAGACAGAACAGTTATTTAGCAGTAAAAGTAGATCTTTGGGAAAATCTCCTGCTTTGGGCCATATCTTTGGATCCAAAAGTCATCGCATCAAGACCACTTGGAAACTTTTGCTAGACGGGGCCACCCATGAGCACTCAAGCACCACTGCCAACTCTATATGGACCTAAAATGTCTTAGCCCCTCTGCCTATCGTCTCCAGTCCTTTGGATCATTAATTGACTCTGTCACCAGAACAGGCCTCCCCCTATCCCTTTCCTCTGCTCTGGAATTACAACCTCTCACCTATGAACTATGATCAAATGAAAAAGCCCTTCTGCACGTTCCAAGATGCAGAACAAACATGGGTGCACGTGCCTTCTCTCATACAGCTCCTAAATACTGGAACTCTATACCCTTCTCTATCCATCAATCAACCACCCATGCTACCTTTAAGAAACTACACCGTGAACACTTGCACACCATAAACCCCTGCACTTGCTTTAACCCACCTTGAACCTTCACCCCCTCCCTGCTCTCTTCTACATCTCCAGATAATCCACCTCCTTGATACCTCTTCCCCCTCCTCTCTTAGTCCTAGCCTGACCACTGTCTTACCCCCTCCCTCTCCTCTCTCCCTACTTTCCTCTCCCTCCTTCTCCACAGTCTTGGCACTTATTGTACTGTACCTCACTACCTATCTCCTTTGAACTATTTTCCTGTGTTACCCATTCCAATCTGTAACTTGATTTCACAGTACTTTTACTTTCATTATTCATTTTTTCAATGCACTTGTATCTACTATCAAAACATTGTTTTCTTACTCTAATTTGTACTGCTTTCATGTGCTGTGTCACATGTATATTGTTTGTCTGTAAACTGTCTTCTCCCGGGTCGTGCCTGAAAATAGGCATTGTTTGCCTAGTGCACTTACCCGGTTACCAAAAGCAAAATTAAAATAAATAAATAAATGATGATGTGAAACTTCGGCTCCTATAAAATGTGGGCAGCCTCATTTATTAGTTCCCCACTGGACACAAGTTCTTACTGTCAGGAACCAGGAGACCAGACCAGTACCAGGCACACAAAGAGAGGCATGTGATTGGGAACTAAACATAGAGGCACCTGCAGACAAGGCAGTGCACAAACTTCCAGCAAATACCTCAGCAACAAAAAAAAAGAGCAAAGAAGGGCAGATGTGCTATGGCCCCATGGTAGAAATTCTCTCGAAGAACAACTGTTACTGCCTATAGTGTTGAGGTCATTGACACCTATGGAGCAGGTGCCAGGGCTGCGTGCACCTAAGGCCAGGTCCCAGTCCCTTCCAGCCACACCCCTGTACCCTGGCCAATCAACTGCCTACACTTGCACAGGGCACGCCCGCCGGGTGCCACCTCAACATTACCCTCATATTGCTGCCATGCCCCCATCACTCCCTATACCACCCTCATGCTCCTTCTGTCCCCAGTCCATCTTTCACCCATATTCACCCCTACCTTCGCAGCCCATCGAGTGCTATGCCAGGTGAGAGGTTGACTGATCCTTCCATCAAACCCCGCAGGTGCGCCACTTCTTCAGCACAACCCTGTGGCTGTGACAAATCTTGGGTCTTGGGCAGTGACCTCATTTTTATAAAATATGGTGCAGGGTCCCTGATGCACCCCAAGATTGCCACAGCCATAGATTGCCACAACTTGCAGCAATCTAAGGACTCTTGAAAATCGAGCCCTGAGTCAAAGTGCAAAACTTCAAACCTAAGATACCAGTTCTTTTGTGACATATCCAAGATGTGCTTCTGCAATTTTCTATGATCATATTTTCTACAAAGCTCATAGATAATAAATTGAGTTGTAGTAGTAGAAATACTAGTCATAATATAAGGCCAGTGTGGGTTACATTATCCAAGCCCTCTATCCACTTCTCAGTACACCACACCATTTTACAAACTGCTCTCTCAGAATGAGCTTCACCATCATACACATCTACCCACTGCTCATGATATTCATGAAAGATTATGTATGGGTGTGAGTGAAGCTTAAGGTGCTAATTTCTTCAAGTGAAGCTGGGGGCCAAATAAGCCACGAGGTCAAAGGCTTTTGACCTAACTTGCCCTCCACTTCATGAGGTGAAATTACTACAAAGTTCTTCATACACTCATCCCTAACTAATGAGTTTAAATACTTGGGGGTTCTATGTCATAAGGGCGATTGTAATTATGGTGAGTGACAATTTTGGCAATGTACACCCCCCCGGCAACAAAGAAAATGGCACAAAGGACTCTAAATTTTACTGTTATGCGGGGATGTGCTTCCTGCACCACCCTATTATTGAATTCTCAACTCCAGGGGTGCATGTTGGGGCAACAGTGAAAAAATAAAGAAAAACCTACTCAGGCCGGGTTCAACAAAACATACCTGTGCCTGAACCGAACCCTGCACCCTAGTCTGAACAGTACAGCTGTCATTTTTCACACCATGGCCGAAATGTGTTTTTGCACTTCCAGCGCAGAAATGCATGGACACTGTGGGAAATCACTGTTTGGGATGGATTAAGAAAATCACAGTGACACTGTTCATGAGCGGAGGTTCCAAAATCCCTGTGTTGACAATCTGCTGTGAAAAATTCCCAAACTAATTGCATTACGGGTGTGCATTGCGCATTTTCTATGCACGCTCGTGACTTCACCAGTTTTTTTTATATTTTCAATGCAGAATTTCAACATTGCCATTTTTTGCACCTCCCCATGAATAGTACAGCTGTCATTTTTCACATCCTGTTCAAAATCTGTTTTCACACCTGTGGTGCCAAATGGCATAGTCGATGTGTGAAATCAGCTTTCCGCTAACAAACTGATATTGCCACTGTTCATAAGGTGGGGGTCACAAAAAACCCATGTTGAAAATTTGGAGAGAAAATGCCAATGAACGCCTGAGGCAATAGGGCTTCTGACCATAACGCCCCACCCTGTAGAGACTTGACAGGCATCATGGGTGTGACCTGGGATTGTCGCCTGTAATGCTCATACCATTCCACCCCCACCCACACCCTGCAGCCAATGAGAGGCATCGAGGTGTGCCTTGGACTCTTCAGCCCCAAAGTTCACCCCATTCTCATATACAGGACCCATCTCACTATATTTCCTGATGGAACGGGGTGAGTATAAGGACCAAAGACCCCAAGGCACACCGTGACACTTGTCAGTGTCTGCAGGGTAGGGTGTGGCGAAATGGCGTGGCCGTTATGCCTGATGACCCAAAGGCACACCCCAATGCCTGTCAGTCTCTGCAGGGTGGCGGTGGGATTGGCTTCAGTTCAATATTTCACTACCATTCCTATTATGCAGCTCTCTAACTCCTACACTACAAATGCCAATGCCAGCAAGCAAACATTCGTCATTGACAAATGCTTGTTAGTTCAGCACCAAAACCGAAATGTAGAATCTCGCTAAGGCTAAACTTAAAATTCTCCTCACAAAATGGCCATGCACTGCCTGTTGGGGTGGAGTGAGGAGGAAGATGGTAATCCCACCATGCTTTAATGTTATTGGATATCCGTTAGGTACCACAAAAGCCACGAGGAGGCAGTAAGCAAGTTAAGTGTCTGGGCAAAAACACAGTACAAGGGTGAAATGCTGACCTATTTGCTCAGACGATAGTGGCTCTTACTGAATGGAGTGTTCCCATAGACACAGAGGCTATGCCCTCTGTTATTATGCCTGAGGGATCCCAGGTGGAATGGAGGACTATCACTATGCATAGTGGTGTGTCTTCCCCTTGGGGTTCACCTAAAGTAGAAGGGTTAAGAGAGAAGCTGAGAAAACTATTAGCAGCTGAGGGACAGACCTTTGAGGATTTGATAAGGGCCATAGAGAGTCCTGGGGGGGCTACTCCAATAAATTCCTCCCTGGCCCCTACACCCCTGCTTACGCCATCTCCCCTTGCAGTGTCCTCCATAGTGGTACCCTCTGTGAATCTGGACTCTTACCGTAGGCTCAGACTGTTTTTGGGCACTGTTCCCACCCCAGTGAGGGAAGATGACTTAGAAACCTGGATGGACTATGCACCTCCATTGGTCCAAGAGTGTCAGTGCTCGGAGGTTGAGAAGCAAAAGAGACTCATGGAGAGTTTAAGGGGCCCTGCACTTGAGACCATCCGACTTCTGAGGTCCACCAACCCAGATGTCTCTGTCAATGAATATCTGTCTGCTTCAGAGGGAGTGTTTGGTAGTATTGAGTCAAAAGAGGACTTAATGTGAAAGTTCAAATCCACCAAGCAATGGAAGAATGAACGCCTGTCTGCCTATGTGACTCAAGTAGAGAGGGCTCTTCAGAAAGTACACTGCAGGGTGGTATACCGGCTAGTGAACTGAACCATGTGAGGCTAAAACATATTCTCTAGTGTGCTTATGCTAGAGTTAAAGTTTCAGGATCACAAGGACAATCCCCCCTGCCTACTGCTGGTTGATAAAGGAAATTTGGGAATCTGAGACCGAAGATGATTGTTGGGACCCATATGCTGGCATGGCACAAATTGCTCCTACTACTGAGAAACATAATAAGAAGGATACTACCCCTGATTCTCCACAGATCAGTGACTTGCTGAGAGAACTAAAAGAACTGTGAGCCAGCATCCAGAACATGGCTGCAATGGTAAAAGGCCATGTCAACTGCACTTCCAACACTGAGGACACTCGCAAAGGTCAACCTGCTGTAAAAGGGGCCACTGTCCAAGTTACTGAAACTAGATCAGGCAGTGATGCAATGGAAGAAATGAGAGAGCTGCGGAGCTATGGTGAGGGACCTCATTCACACATCCCAACAGCCTGTGCCCTGGAGAAATTATGGCAGAGCTGAATCTGAGCCTAGGCCTAAGGAAGAGTACCAGCCTGCACCATCTGACTGCCACAAGCCTAGAGAGAATCCTGCTCGGTCTTCTGAGCCCAGAGCTCAGTATCTTGTCATTCGGTGGCAAAGATGGGCACACTAAGAATCCTTGTCGTGGCACCTGAGGACCTGCACAGAGTAATTGCCAAACTGCTTAACTCATTACCTCCTGGAAATGCCTGTAGGTGATGGCCAAATCATCCCCTTTATCTCCCACAACAACTTTAGTTGGCAGACAAAGACTTCCTGTGTGCTATGGACACTTCTCAGGTCATCATCACTGTTTCTCTGTGTTACTTGCAAACAAAATTGATTAGAACAGACTGCGTAGCACCATTAGAGAGGTAATTTTGTGTTGAACAACTTTGCTACTAATACTTATTTATTTATTTTATTTATTTATTTAGCTTTTGTTGACCGGGTAAGTGCACTAGACAAATCCTGCCTATTTTCAGGCACGACCCGGGGGAAGGGGATACAGATGAATGCCAACTGACCTTGAACCAGATTAAGCTGTTGGTGGTATTTTTAGTGAATGAGGAAAATTTGGCCAGGACACAGGGGAAATTCCCCTACTCTTTTCGATAAGTGCCATGGGATCTTTAACATCCACCTGAACTACCACCAATCCAGGCAGATGGGACCTCGGTTTAATGTCTCATCCGAAAGACGGCACCTCAGAAATGCAGCACCCCTCTCACACTGCATTACAGTGTCAGTACTGGATATTAACCCAAGTGCCAGATGTGGGAACTGAACCCACAGCCCTCTGATCTCCGGTCTCAGAGGCGGAGTGTGCTACCTACTGAGCCACTGACACTGTACACTTTGTGTGCATCACGTATACTTTAGGAGTTATTCACATTTGTTTATGGGATAGCGTGTGTGGCTGTCATTTGTCCCTCAAGCCTCACCTAAGCATTTTGAATAAATGAGAAAAAATACATATTTTATATTAGAAAAATTGCTTTTTAGTACAAAATTACTTTTGTACTTACATCTAATATATGGACGCTAAATTTGGTGTTCATATGTTACATATCTTCATACCAAAAATGGTTTATGTTGGCTTTTTTATTGAAAAAAAACACTTTTTTTTGCTATTTCAGCTAATATAGAAAAAAAAAAGAAATTGCTTATAATTAATTGCATAGCACCATTTTAAAGGTAATTTTGTGCTGAACAACTCTGCCACTGATACTTTGTGTGTAGCACTTACAGTTCATGGGGTATTTACATTTGTTTGTGGCATGCTGATTATAGCCTGATTTTGCTTAGAAAGGCCCAGGATGCAGTGTTAAGAGTATATAGTACACAAGTGGTGGAACTCTCAAAGAGCTCCTGTAGAGTGACTGAGTTAACCATGTTAGGCAAAGTAGCATAAAGCCACAGTATGGACCATCACACAAATCCTATTTGTCTAAAGCCACTGTAAAAGACCTGCTAAGATTGCTTCTCCAGACTGGTCGGAGATGGTAGGCCCCTCTATGGAGACCATAGTGCACATTGATGGTGTCCCAGCCCAAGCCGTGTTGGACAGCGGATCCCATTTCACTATAATATTTAAAGATTGGTATGACCAGCACTTGTCTGACCATCCTTTACAACCCCTAGAACGACTGCATGTATGAGGTTTGAGTGATAAATCTTAACCGTTACCTTGGTCACTTACGGATATGGCTCTTTTCCTTCTATTGCGGCTGGTGTGGATGAGCCTGTGGAGACCCTGGCCTTGGACTGCCTGTCAGTGGGCCTATATGATGGGATCCCTTTATTGATCAGCACTAATGTACATATGTTTGGCTGATTAGCTCAGATGTGACAAGAGAGACAAGCCCGGAAGACTGGACAAGCTTTACACATCCAAGCAATGGTGAAAAAAGCATATGAGATGCAAATGCAGAGCAAAGAATATTTATTTATTTATTTAGCTTTTGTTTACTGGGTAAGTACACTAGACAAGTATTATGCCTATTTTCAGGAACGACCTGGGAGAATGCAACATGAGGAACAACAGTCAAGGAGACATGGCAAAGACAGTACAGTTTTTTGTCACAGTAAACAAACATGTGGGAAATACATCATTTGACGCTAGGGGAAACATACAGTAGTAAGCACATTTCAGATTATACACTCTAGACTAGCTAGTTCAACTGACAGATATATACAGGTCATCATACATAGGAGTGGAGCATAGCTCAAGGACTGGATTGGTTATAATATAACTTATAACATTGTCGTATACACCCCCTAGGCTAGTTGGATCGCAGACAGGTATATACAGCTCATCACATTTTTCTAAATATGCACATGTTAGACAGAAACAGAAACACTTGGTAGTATAAGTTTCTACCAAGTGACCAAGGTGCAATATGTCATGGTTCGCCTATGACCGTGGAGAAATAATGGGTGTAAAAATGCCCAAGGCTTTTTAGGCAGGAGTAGTCAGAAGTCATTGATACAGTGGGGAAAATGTCTCCAGGAATTCAATGGAGACACCCTGGGGAGGTTCAGACAAAACAATTTGACACTTTACTCTAGGGAGGTTTGGGGCAGTCACACTCTGATGCTAGTTTTAGGAAACCCCACAGGGAATTTCAAAAACTCAGATAGGAGGGGGCAGCTTGGATATCCACAGGCAGCGAATTCCAGAGTCTGGGCGCACTTATGGCAAAGTCCCGATCCCCCATGAGGGTCCGGGTAGGAGGGACTTTGAGCATCCCTGATGTGAGAGACCTAAGTTGGTAGGGGGTGGGATTCAGTTTAGGCAGAAGCAGGGCCAGCCCCTGGGGGGTGCTAGTTCTGATCACTTTCCCAGAGAGGCATCCCAAACCAAAATCAAGGTATCTAGCTGGTGAGAGCCAGCAGAGTTTCTCATATAGCTCACCATGGTGGGTGAGTCGGGGGGCAGCCAAAGCAAAATGACAAATGTTATTGTAAGCAGTGTACCACCGGGTGAGATATGTCTTTGGAGAGTGAGCAAATAGGTGCAGCCCATAGCTGAGGGAGGGAAGGAGCACACCCCTTGGCTAGGGCAAGCCTGGCTGCCGTGTGGTTATACTTTGGCCCTATAGGCCAGACCCAGTTTGCAGTTTGCCACCCTGCAGATGTTAAGGATATGATTACCCATGTCAAGTTGGGGTCAAGTGTACCCCAGATATTTGATGGAGCTCACTATGGTAGTGAGGATCCATCTGCGCTGGTGACATGTAAGCAGGCCGATGAGGTTTTGATTTTAGCCATTGAGCCAAAGAGCATAGCCTGTGTCTTTTTCAGGTTCAGGACCAGCTTGTGACTAGTAACCCATGACAATACCCTGTTAAAGTCATCAGTCAGGTTCTGGTTTAGGGTAGTGGCATTCTGGGAGTGAGCCAGGATTACCAGATCATCTGCATACATGGTGGCGCTACAGCTGGTAGTAACCATGGGTAGTTGATTGATGAAGAGGGAGAAGAGGAGGGGACCCAGTACCAAGCCTTGAGGCACTCTGGAGGTCACGGTAGGGGCTCGAGAGGACTTTATTGAGCAGGTATGCTGCTTTCTGCCATGTAGATAACCCATTAGCCATTTCATGGCATGGGGGGAGAGGCCAAGTGACCACAACTGTGCACCAAGCAGTTTAGGTCCAACAGTCAAAGACTTTGGACAGGTTGATAAATATTGCACCAGAGAGTTTGCCCTGGTCCATGGCTGTCTGGATACTTGATGTAACTGAGATTAAGGCTGTGGTGGTGCTGTGTCCCTTATGAAAGCTGTGCTGGGCTGGGGACAGAAGTTCATGAGAGTGGATATATTCCAAAAGCTGCTCAGCCACAACCTTTCAAGGAGCTTGCTAAGGGTTGGGAGAATGGCATTCAGTCAATAATTGTCAGGCAGTTTGGGATTTCCTTGCTTCAGTACAGGGACAATCCTCACCTCTTTCAGATGTCTGAATAGTCCCCAGACCAAGGGATTGGTTGAAGATGAAGGCTACGGTGAGGCAATGTGTGCAGCACCAAGCTTAGGAGTTTAGGCTCCAGGTTGTCTAGGCCAGGACTGGAGTACTGGGAGAGGCCAGCTAGGCGTTTCTGCAAGTCCTGAACTGATACAGCCCTGAGGTGGAACATTTGACGTGGAGGGTGACCCTCCAGCAGAGTGGAGGGAAGGGGGCCGGACAGAGCCTCATCAGGTAAGAAGAGGGTTGTGAAGGCAGAGAAGTCAGAGAAGTAATTATTTAGGGAGTTGGCAATAGTATGGGGATTATGCAGGAGACTCCATTTATGACCATGTCCATAACCCCAGGATGGGAGGATCCGCTGACAAGGGATTTAATATCTCTCCAGAACCTCCTGGGATTACTGGCAGAGCTTAGTAGGGCAGACTTGCAAAAGTCACTCTTTGCTGCCCTCATGGCCTTTTTGCACTTGTTCCTGAGGTGTCTGTACCTTTGAATAATCATGGGATCACTGGTACCTTTGGAACGAGCCCAACACTTATCTCTCTCCCGCATCTGGGCTAGGAGATTCCCATTTAACCAGAGGGTAGCAGACCCCCTCACCCTATTGGTGACCTTGGGAGCATGTTTGTCTTGCAAGGCCCCAAAGGTGAGAGGAAGCAAGAGGTTGCTGCTGAGGGTCAGTGGCACCATACACCCCAGACCAGTCAGTAACTCTTAGGTCCTCCAGGAACTCCTCAGTATCGAATCTAGAGTAGTTTCTGACATGCATAATTTTGTGTGGAATTTTGGGGGTGGGAATTTTCCATACACAGAAAACCAGTGAGTGGTCAGAGATGGAGTCAGATAATGTACCCACTGATGAGATCCTGTCAGGACGGTTAGACATGATCCAGTCCAGTAAGGTGCTGGAGGATCCATTTGCTGTCTGCCTAGTTGGTTCCTGGATGAGCTGGGTCAGGGCAAGGTTAGCAAGCAGAGGCTCAAACTGCTTAACATTACCACTATCCCAGTTAAGGTTTACATCCCCCAGGATTTTGAGTTCGTTATCCCTGACTCTGGGACCAATTTTGATAAGGATGATCCAGTGGGGTTTGTCTAGAAGAAAAAACCCTCACCTCTTGTCCTGCCCCCTAATGCACAGTGTCATGCCAGTAGAGAAAAGTGGATGCATAGAGATGTATCAAATTCTTATGTGGTATGCCCTAGAGGAAGGAGAGCTGCTGGATGGGCTCCTAGTCAAACCTAGTGTGCTACCTATCAGATCCCATGCCTACACTAGGAGAGTAGTAGTGCAGCTCTGCAATGTGACTGACAGAGACATTAAAGTCACTTGAGGCTGTATCCCAGCTAAGGTATACTGCTCAGATACCACTGTGTTACCAAGTAAGTGCCGTACTGGGAAGGATGGTGAAGTAACTCTCAACATGTTCAATTTTGAAGAGTCCCCCATTCCCGAAGAACGGAAGGGTAAAGTTAGCAGTAAGCTAGCACAGCAGAATAAAGTGTTTTCAGTAAAGGAATGGGATGTCTGATGCGTCACCGGTGCTAAACACCATATCAGGCTCCATGACGAGAAGCCATTTCTAGAAAGGTCCTGCAGGTTGGCACCTGCAGACACTGCCTCTAAGAGATGTTAGCAGCTGGAATCATCCAGGAGTCCTGTAGCCTTTATACCTCTCCTTATCGTGGTGGTTCAAAAGAAAATTGCTCAGTGAAGATGTGCATGGACTACAAGACACTTACCTGGAGGACCATACTGGATCAGTATTCGATGCCTCGCATCCAGGATGTCCTTGATTGTCTCAGTGGAAGTCAGTGGTCCTCCATCTTAGATCTCAGAAGTGGGTACTACCAAATCCTGATGGAGCCAGAAGATCACGAGAAAACTGCTTTTGTTTGTCCCTTGAGATTTTACAAATTCTTGCCCATGTCCCAAGGCATATCTAGAGTGCCAGCAACCTCCAGAGATTAAAGGAGCAAGCTGTAGGAGACAAGAACCTCCTTAAATGCCTAGTTTATTTGGACAATGCCATCGTGTTTGGCAAAATGCTCAAAGAGCATGAGGCTCATTTATTTAAGGTCCTGGACCAGTTAGAAGAATTCAGATTAAAATTGTCCATTTACAAGTGCCAGTGTAACCCCTAGGTGGAACTATCCCAAGGGCAACTACCCCTGCCTGATTGGCTAGTAGCAGGTTAAGGGGCCTGAGTTCTGAAATGGGTGCCTCCACCCGGAGGTCAGGGTTGGTAGTTTTCAAGCTAACCTGGGCACAGCCCTCAGGGACACTGTAACCCCCCTCTTTCCCCTCTAGTGGCCTGAACACTGTACAATAATCAATTTCACACTACCCTTGGTACACCACACAAGTACCCACACTGTTTGCACTTACCACCAGGGCTGGTTCCTCTGGCTCGACCCTGGGGACCCCCTGTAAAACAAGGTTATGCACAGCAAATAGCAACAGTACAGTACTTTGAGCACAAACTGGAACCACAGTCAGATTACATGCAGAAAAAGTTAGATCTGATTTATTCAGAGGACTTGAACAAAGGAGAGGCAAAATGAGGTTAATTAGCTTAAAGGGTATATCAATCAAGCAGTTATGCATGTGCTTTGAGTCCCCCCACACAGTCCACCTCTGGGTACCCAGGTGGAGAGGGGATGGGCTAGCCAGGACAGTTGCCTGGGGTTGCAACTGGTTGGGGCCCTGTGATGGAAAACACAACATGCACAGTACACAATATTTGCAATCCGGAACCAGAGGGCTCAGTTCATAAAGGAAATGAAACAACAAGACAATCAGATGACACACTCAGATTAAGCTGTTGTTGCAGGGAGCTACCCTGGTATTTACTCACGATACCCAAGACTGGACACAGGCTGGAAAAAAATCGAGACTGCAGGTGGTTGATCTGGAATGCCAGGAGAAGCAGGGCCACACAAGTCACAGAGATGTCATTCCTATTCAAGCGTGGAGCAGAGGGCTGATCCCCAGGCAGGTCTCTTGATGGCTTCTCTGTGCATCGGTGGTCTTGCTGGGCCAGTCTGGCAAGGCCCAGACCGCATCGAGACAAATTCAGATGCAGTCCATTTTGGCTGATGCAGCTTCCAGCAAGCAGAACGCAGTTCACACAGTGGGGAACTAACTCACAACCCACTAGCACCTCATAGCACATTTACATGCACGGGAATTCTACTGTACCAGGCACAGCGATCCCCGGTCACAGTCGCAAAATCTCTGCACACACTGGGAGTTTAGGGGTAGCTGGAACTCCTGACAGGCCAATCACATCAGCAAAATCTTCGGACTTCTTCAGGTTGAGCCTGGCCCGCTTCAGTAGCTTACTTTAGTCACACAAACTTGGATTTAGTCCACAATAATTCTCTTCTCTCCCTCTCAGGAGCAGCAGGCAGACATGTAGGCCAAACTCTCAGCCTTTCAGTTTTCCCATGCGAATCCACTCAGGATGGCTGCCCAGAATCACTTCAGTTCCTCATTTCACTTCCAGCTCAGAATTAACTGAAAACTGCAAGCAGCCCGGGACTCCCCCAAGACCCAAAAGATTTGGTTGGCTGATTTGGCTGTCAGTCAAAGCAAGAGCTCCTCCTTCAGATGCAAAAAAGGCACAAAAAAACTCCAAACTACAATTCCTACAGATTTTGAATTCAGACAGCTCCTGTAGTCTGGCTACATTTTAGGTCCCACCAGTACTGTTCAGTCCAATTTGCAGTCCAGGACCAAGATAGTGGAGACAAACAAAACAGTTCTTGCTACAAAGAAAGCAGGTTAGACAAACTACATTATCATTATCACGCTAAATGATTTTCAGCATATAGTTACATCTTTCAACAGAGCTCCTTCTCAGATTACTTAAGCTGCAATCAGGCAGCTCTTAAAGAGGCAGTACACAGAGGCTGTACAGGCTCTGGTAATCACATTTAAACTGCTAAAACGCAGGACACCAGCCTGGCAGTGAGCATTTAGGCAAGCTCAAGGAAGACATTTTGGGAACCCCATTTGTGGGGGCACCAGTTTTTTCAGCAATCTGTAAAGTATGTGGGCCACATTGTATATTCCAAAGGCATCCAAAGAGACCAGAGCAAAGTAGAAGCCTTAACCTCCTGGCCAAGGCCTAATAACCTTAAAGAACTGCAAAAATTCCTAGGTTTCTGTGGATACAATCAGCGTTTTGTAAAAGAGTATACCAAAGTAATTTGCCCACTGCTGATTCTTACCCAGGGGTATCCACCTACCAATCAGAAGTACAAAAGGAGTGCTGTAAAAGAAGGTGATAAAGTCTACTTCAAGCCCAATTAAACTTTTGGAGTCAGATGGACCCCTGATTGTGACACACCATTCTATGACATCAGCTCACACATGCTCCAGTACTCACCTCTACTGATCTGTACTACACAATGATGCTAGTCTGAGTAGACTTGAGCTGTACTTTATCAGGAGTATGAGGCAGGATTACGCCCATGGCATTCGCCAGTTTGGTTCCATCTGAGAAAACTATCCTGTACATAAACTAGCATTTCACTTTAAAATGGGCAATAATAGATCAGTTTCATGAATACCTATATGGCGCCAAAATACTGGTAAAACAGACAATAATCCCCTCATGTATGTCCAAATCTCAGCCAAGTTGGATGCCACTGGACACAGGTGGTTGTCAGCTCTCTCATCGTATGATTATTCAGTGGAGTACCATCTGGGCCTCAATCACATTGATGCTGATGCTCTGTCCAGAAGGCCTACTTCCAGTCCTGAGTGGGTGAGAATGTCAGAACAATCTGTAAAGACCCTGTGCCAAAAGTTTGATGGTGATAACTACCCATCGACTAAACCCGTGAATTGCCTAGTCGACTGTTTGAGACCTCCAGACATTTATGTTCCTGTAGCATACTGCAACTTTGCAGCCTTGGACCTGAGCACCTTACTCCAACTCACTCCGCAGACATTCAAAGGGAGCAGTATCATGATCCTATGCTCAAAGCTTGTGCTGAATGCCATAAACATGGGAAAAGTTGTTTCTAAGCTATGGTCAAAGGTCAAAGAGCTGCCTTGTTGTTCAGAAAAGGGCCTAAGCTTAAACTGCAAAATAAATTACTCACGGAGAGGCTACAGATGAACAAGGCAAAGTTATTAAACATCAATTGGTGCTGCCTTCTAGGTTTAGCGGTGGTATTAAGAGCTCGTCACGACCAGATGGAGCATTTGGGCAGTGAAAGGACAATCGACTTAGCTACAGCCCAGTTCTACTGACCCAGAATAAATGCAGATGTAGAGCAGTATATCAAAACCTGCAGTCAATGCCTTCAAAGAAAGGCTAGCCACAAGGAGCAGTGCCCTGGTTATCATTGCTACTAGTGCTTCTATGGAGCTTGCATGTATTGATTTTCAAGCTTGGAGACCGACGAAACAATATTGATAATGTACTTGTCATGACAAACCACTTCATTCATTATGCACAGGCCTATCCAACAAAGGACCAAAAGCAGCCACCGTGAGACAAAGTGCTTATTGAAATTTTTTCAGACACTACTGAGCACCACAGTGGATCCATTCTGACCAGGGCAGAGACTTCAAAGCCATTTAATCAAAGAAATGTTCTCACCTGGAGTGTACAAAGTCAGGAACCACTCCATGTCATCCACAAGTTGATCCACTGCCCAAATGGTTTAATAGAAGATTGCAGGACATGTTGGGCACACTTTTCCCAAAGGACAAACCAAGATGGAGTCAGCAAATAAGTACTTTGGTACATGCTTATAATTGCACTCACAATGATGCAACCGGATTTTCACCATATAAACTGACGTTTGTTTGAGAAGCATGTTTACCTATAGATATTTGTTTTGGAGTCTCACCAGATGGAATCCAAGCAGATAATTATTTACAGTATGTACAAAAACTCAAAGCCCCCCTTAATCACGCCTACCAGCTTGCTCATACGATGGCTGCAAAGAAAAACTTAGCCAGCAAAATAAAGACATGACAAATGTGTTATAGCTCAGGAGTTACAACTCAGAGACCGTGTATTACTAAGTATCTGCAGGAGGAGACCCCTGACCAGGGCACTCTGGCCTGCCAAGGAACAACACCTAGGGACATGACTTAGCTTTGCCACAGTCCCTGCATCTCCACTTCACCCTCCAGCTCTGCAGGAGGCGACCCCTGTCAAGGGCACTCCGGCCTGCCAAGGAACAACACCTTGGGACATGGCTTAGCTTCGCCGCAGTCCCTGAATCTCCAGTTTACATTCCAGCTCTGCAGGAGGTGTTTCCTGACCAGGGCACTTCAGCCTGCATAAGAACAGCACCTAGGGATGTGGCTTAGCTTCGCCACAGTCCCTGCATCTCCAGTTCACCCTCCAGCTCTGCAGAAGGCTTTCCCTGAACAGGGCACTCCAGCCTGCTAAGGAACAGCACCCAGGGATGTGGCTTAGCTTTGCCGCAGTTCCTGCATCTGAAGTTCACTCTCCAGCTCTGCAGGTATGAACTTTCTTGCGGCTTGCCCAACTTTCCCCCCGGTGTTACCTCAAGCTTCAGATTGGACGGTGCTGGTGAATCCGGGCTCCCTACTTCTTTCCACTCTCTGAACTTTGCTGTATGTCTCCTAGCCAGAGTTTTAACTGGTGGCCGTGCATTTTTCAAACCATAACAGCTTTCTCCTCTCTGCCTATGTCTATTGAGTGTACTTTACTGGGACTGTGTGTAGTCATTTGAACTGTATTCATTACACTGTTTAATGCAAGTGATAGACAGTTTAATGCAAGTAATTACAGCTCAGTTTGGAACAGTTGATAAGTTAAACTGAAATTTACATCTGTTTCTCCCTCTACCTTCTACTTTCTTTTTCCCCATACTCCTGTAACCCTCTGTGCTTTTTTTTGTCCATTTTCCCATTAGCAAGTTATACTGTACTGCCACTAAAGGGACATAATCTTTATCTAAGTGATCCCTGCCTGCTGTTCATATAGATACAGCTTCCCCCCTTCATCTGACCAGCCCCCTCCTCTGCGCTCCCTGTTTGCAAATTCTTCCTCTTCCTAAATCAATTATTCACTAATTTCTCTGCATTTATGAACAATGCATCCCCTACTCTCCTCTCTCCCCTTGTTCTGCTCTTATCCCTCTTTTTTCCCACCTCCATTTGCTCTCTACTCACCTATTCCTAATAACTCTGCCAACCCCATCAGTTACTATCTCCAATCTCCCCTATCCACATCCTTGCTATCACTCCCTCCCTGCCATTTGAAATATGGTCTCACTCCACCACTATTCCTCATGTGGCTTTGATAATGGTGTCCACTTTCACTGTGGTTCTCCATCTCCTTCATCCACTTCCTTCTCCTCAAAACTCCCAACCTCCTCGCCAGCCCCTTCAAAATCCTCTATGCTCCACTTTCTCATACTCGCACTCCTCTTGCTCTCTGCAGGTGATATCCACCCCAACCCAGGCCCTATTGCCCCTTGCTCCTCTGGTACCTTCTCCTTTACTACCTCCCCCTGCTCTCTTCTCTCATCTCTCATCCCTCCCAAAGGGCTTAAAGATCCTACATCTAAACACCCGCAGCTTGTTGCAAAAAATAGACCAGATTCAGACCATGGTGTGCACTCTAAAATCAGACATTCTAATCATCTCAGAAACTTGGCTAAAGAGCACTATCCCTGACCACTCGGTCTCCATTCATGGCTACTCACTGCTAAGGCAAGACCATGCTGACAGGGGTGGTGGTGTGCCATCTATGTCCTAGCCTCCATCCAATATTCCATCATCTACTCAGCCTCCAATCCTGAGATGCATGATGCCCTAGCTATCCATGTGACCCTCCCTTCACTCTCCCAATCTTTGTAGCCATCATATACTGCCACCCAAATGTCCATCCTTCGGTCGCCTAGGCCTCCCTAACCGCCATCACTTCCTTTGCTCACTCTGGGAATTAGTCATCCTAGGTGACTTCAATATAAATTGGTTGTCACCTAAAACTACCAAAACTAAAATTGAAATCAGAGCCCTAAACTTCTCCCCAACTGATCTCCGAACCCATCCACCCAAACCACTAGACACAACAACACTCCCTACTGATTGGGCCCTTACCTCCCACCCCACTGCATCATCACCTCTGGCATCCTCCCCACTGCCCTTAGTGACCATAACCCAATATTCATAGTTAGGAAAGTCCACAGAACTAAATTGCCGCACAAAAACATACAACTATGCTCTTTCAAGTCTCTTGACCTTGAACCTCTGCAACCTTGCCTCTTCTGACTGGTCCCCCCAACCTCCTTCCCCATCAGTTGATAAGGTCCTTGCCTACTTCAAAGAAATCTTTCTTGTAAACTGGAATGCCTTTGCCCACTCAAGCAAACCAGAGTCAGAGGTAACCACTTACCTTGGATAACCCCTGAACTTCTGGTCTGCCTACCAACATAAATTCCTCTTCAGAGTTCTGAAAGGTGGTCCACACCCTATTTACCCCCCTCATCTCACCCACTGCCCTAGTACGTAAAGTAAATAGCTCACTAGTGTCCGACCCACCAGCTGTAGCTGCAGAATTTAACTCCTACTATACCTCCTGTGCCACTGAGCTACTGAAATCCCTCCCCTCCTACCTTTCTCCCTCCCCACCCTCTACCGGTGTGTCCCCTCCACCACCCTTCCAACTTCCCTCTCTTTCGCTACTGTAACCCCAAAAGATGCTTTAAGTACCCTCCTCACCATCAACCCCTCTAAAGGTACCTCCAAGATGGCCTTGACTTAAAACTCCTCTCCCTCTCTGCTTCGGCCATTGCCTACCCCCTCTCAATAGTCCTAAATCTCTCATCCCCTCATCCCCTGGCAACTATCGCCCCATTTCTCTCCTCCCTACCCTTACCAAGCTTCAAGAACACATTGTCCTCTCCCAACACACCTCCTTTTTCACCCTTTTCCAGTCTGGTTTCAGGAAAAACCACTCAACCACCACCTCTCTCCTGTGGCTCACAGATTCCATCCTAACCGAATGGACAATGGCCAAATTACCTCTGCCATTTTTGTTGACCTGACCAAGGCCTTTAACACCATCTCTCACTCCCTTCTCCTCTACTCACTCCCAGCAGCTGGCTTATCTCCCTCTGCCATAAACTGATTCAAGGCCTACCTATTGGTAGAACCTAATCAGTTAAGATCTTGGATGCCACTCTCCCCACCCAATTAGCACTGAGTCCCCCAGGGCTCAGTATTAAGACCCTCCTATACCCCTTCTTCTTAAATTACCTTCCTTTCTTTGCTTCCCATCATCTATGCTGATGATACAGTCCTGTATGCATCTGGCTCCTGTCCTGATGAGGTTACAACCAGCTTACAGCAAGACTTTGACAAGGTTCAGCTCTGGTTTGCTAAACAAATGCCAAGAAGACTGTCTCCATGACCTTTGGCATAAGGCAGAGACTCTCTAGGCTTCCTTCCCCACCCACATTTCACATCCTTGAGGGGACTTTACTTGAGGACACATCCTCCTTCAGGTACTTAGGTGTTTGGTTATACCAACACCTAAATTTCTCTGGACATAATGACGCCATCCAGAAAAAACTGTGCCCCAAGCTTGGTGCCCTATTCAGGAACCATAGTTGCATCCCTCCTACGGCTAGGCATGAACTTGTTCAGAAGATGATACTGCCCATTTTTGACTGCTGTGATATAGTCTAAGGTGCTGTCACTAAGTCCTCCCTGGCCAAACTGGATACCCACTTCAATTCCTTCTGCTGATTTGCCCTGGATGCCTCCCCCCCACACATCCATCACTGTGATCTTTATTGTGCTCTATCCTTCCCCTCACTTACAAATAGGTGATTCTCCAACTGTTACAAATTCACCTCCAAGCACTGGTTGGGTGAGCTCCCTTCCTACCTCACCTCCTCTTTCTTTATAATGCCCCCCACCCTCTGATTTCTTAGATCAACCGACTCCCGTACCCTGGTTGTCCCCCGCAGGTCCACCCAAATCAGCCAATCTAGTTACTCTCACCACCTCCCAAAAATGTGGAATTCCCTCCCCCCTCAGATCCGGCACTCATCCTCTGCCTACTCCATTAGCTCTGCACTCTATAATTACCTTGCACCTAACTGCTCCTGCCATGTCCCTCCCTAATTCCCTCCTCTAAGCCCTGGACAAACCCTACCTCTCTACCCTCACCTTCATTTTACCCTGTGCACACCCAACCCCAAATCTCTAGCCCTCATCCCCTTCCCCCAAATTACTCCCCCTTACTGGCCTCCTTGATATGTCTATGTCCTTGCGGAGATGGGGGTCTCCAGAACTGGACACAGTATTCCAGATGGGTCTCACCAACTGTCTGTACAGAGGGATAACAACTTCCTGTTTTCTGCTGCTGATGCCTCTACCTATACATCCCAGTATACCCCCGGCCCTCCCCACTGCCTTCTCACATTGCTTGCTAACCTTAAGATCATCTGATATGATTACCCCCAGGTCCCTTTCCTGTTTTGTTGTTGTTACTACCCCCCACCCATTGTGTATTCTTCCCTGGGTTCTTGTTTCCCAGGTGCATTATTGCACTTTTTGCATTGAATCCTAGCTGCCATCGTCTGACCATTCCTCCAACCTTGCCAAGTCCCTTTTCATCCTTTCCATGCCTCCTTGTGTATCAACCCTGTTGCAGATCTTTGTGTCATCTGCAAAAGGCATACTTTCCTTCAGTCCCTCTGCAATGCCACTGATGAAGACATTAAAAGGACTGGACCCAATACTGAACCCTGCAGTACCCCACTAGTAACCGCCCTTTCTTCAGAGTGGACTCCATTTATTATTACCTTCTGTGTCCTGTTGTCCAGCCAATGTTTTACCCAGGCTACCACCCTGGGACCCACTCCCAGGCTGGTTAATTTGACTAATAATCTTTTGTGTGGGACTGTGTCAAATGCCTTGCTAAAGTCTAGGTAGGCCATGTCCACAGCCCCTCCCTGGTCTACTACTTTGGTCACCCAGTCAAAGAAATCTATTAGATTCGTATGACATGACCTTCCTGCTGTGAACCCATGCTGCCTTGGATCCTGTGCTCCACTGACCTCTAGGTACTCAACTATTCTTTCCTTCAGAAGTGACTCCATCACTTTCCCTACCACAGAGGTCAGACTGACAGGTCTGTAGTTTCCTGCCTCTGTCTTGGTCCCACTTTTGTGAAGGGGAATCACATCCGCCTTCCTCCAGTCCTCGGGTACCTCACCATCCTCCCATGATTTATTAAAAAGAGTAGGCAGTGGTTTCACTAGTTCCTTCCTTAATTCTTTTAGAATTCTGGGGTGAATTCCATCAGGACCCATTGCTTTGTCCACCTTCAGTTTAGGAGTTCTTGCAGAACCCTTTTTCTGTGAAAGGACTGGGATCGACCCCCTATCAAGGTGCTTCTGTTAATTGGATTAGGCACTTCCCTCCTCTTTTGTGAATACTGAGCAGAAATATTTGTTCGTATTCCTGCTTTTTCACTGTCCCCTCTGCCTACCCACCCACCGTTTATTCTATTCAGCCTCACTATCCCTCCTTTGTCTTTCACGCTCACTGATGTACCTATAAAAGTTTTATCCCCTTCTAACTGAGTTGGCTATCTTTTCCTCAGTTTGGGCCTTTGCTATTCTGACTTCTCTCCCTGCTTCTTTCTGCCTTAACTGGTACAGCTCTCTGTCCTGCTCCTTCTGTGTTTCCTTATACTTCTGGAATGCTATCTTTTTCTTCCTGACTTTCACAGCCACCTCTCTTGAGAACCAGAGTGGCTTTTTCTTTCATTTTGATTTGTTTATTTGCTTCACACAAAGGCTTGTTGCCTCTGTGATGGCAGTTTTGATAATTCCCCATCGTTGCTCCACACCTCCTTCTAGCCTGTTTGCTAGTGCTTTTCTGAGGCACTCTCCCATCTTGCCAAAGTCAGCCCTCCTAAAGTCCAGTACCCTCACTTTTGTATGGCTTGATCTGTAGCTGAGTTTAACGTGAACCACACTGTTTGATGGTCACTTGTCCCCAGATGGAAACCCACTTAGATCTGAGATCCTCTCACTGCCCACGCTTGAGAGTACAAGGTCTAAGATTGCTCCCTCATGAGTGGGTTCCGAAACTAGCTGTCTAATGCCTCACACCTGTAGGGCATCAAGAATGGCCTGCTCTTGGATGTCGCTGCAGCAAATGTGTTCAGTTAACATCTGGCATATTCAGGTCTCCCATCAACAGTGTCTCCCTTTCTCTGCCATTGTAAGAATGCCTTCCATCAAATCCTTGTCCATTCCTTCCCCCTGACATGGGGGTCTGTACAACACCCCTGTGTGGATTGCAGTTCCTTTCCAGTCTCCAAGGTGACCCACAGTGCCTCCTCTCTCCCTGTTTATTCTTTTGTTCAGTTGCTTTTATCCCTTCCTTTACATAGAGAGCTACTCCTCCCCCTCTTCTCCCCTGCCTGTCTCTCCTGTAGGTTATGTACCCTGGTGTGTTAACATCCCAGTCATGGTTCTCTGTGTACCATGTTTCTGTCATGGCAGGTTGCATTTGGTTTACTGCTGTGGCAGGTGGGTGTACATTGTGGGGAACATGCATAAGGTATGGCTGAGTACCTGCCCAGATAGCCTGCACATCCTTAGCCAACTCTCTATGCCTTTGTGAATGGCATGGAGTGCTGGCATTCCCCTTGACACTCCCACAGACCATCTGCATGCATAACTGCATGAACAGTCTGGGATTGAGTGTGGCAGGGAAATGTGCCCTTTCCATGCATGCCACTAGTGGTCTGGGTGCCCTCAGTGCATTGCTTTAAGACTTAGGGTTGCCTATGTTTTGTGGATACATGGATCATAGTAATTTCTTTTGTTGTGCATTGCTCCCATTGGGGTCCATTCAACAATGTGGACTGGGTGCATGTCAGAGGTGAATACACAGCTCATGCAGCTGTGAACTCACAGATAAAACAGTGCAGTTTGCCATTCACTACAGTCTGACACCATGGGGTACTTCCCATGACCCTACCACCATAGCACACTAGTGTGTGGGGGCAGATTGGTGGACCCAGGTGAGCATCCAGTCAGATGTTTGTCCTGGTCCTGCAGTGGATCCCCTGCTCCATGCAGAACAGGGGATTGTGGGATGGTATAAGTCCCAAAAAATTGAATTGTCCTGTGAGTGCCCAGATAGTCACACACAGCCCTCTCCACCTGACTGGAGGGCTACTGAAGCATTTTGGGTAGTATTTGGTTTCTCACTTGACTGATGGATGTACATTATGGGGGGCACATAGTGCCTATGGCGATGTGTCTGCCCACATAGGCTGCACCCCCCCTCACCTGACACTCAGTGCCTTCTTGAATGGTGCAGAGTGTGGGCATGTTCCTTGTCACTCTCCCATACTGTCTGCATATGTAACAGATTGCTCATGAATGGCCAAGGGATTGAGTTTGGAATGGGCACACTCCCCTTCCATTAATGCCATCCGAGATCCTTGGAACCTCCAATGTGCAGCTTTAAGACATAGGATTGCCAATGCACCATAGATACATGGCATGTAGGCATTTCAGGTTTTTGTGCATAGCCCCCACAGGATGTGGGTAAGAAAGCAAGAGACACATACTCGGCCTGTGCAGATCCACACAATTGGTTTGTTCAGCATGCATGAACACCAGTCACCACTGGGTGTCCTTTCATGGCCCTGCCCAGGTGCACTGGTGCACAGGGAGTAGATCAGTGGATGAAGGCAGGCATCCAGTCTGATTCCTATCATGGTCATAGAGTGGATCCCCTTCTCTGTGCAGAGCAGGGGAGTTTGGGACAGTGCAAGTCCTGAATTGTAAAAGTGTTGGACGGGTGGCCATATGGTTGCCCCCACCCTTTCTTTCTGACCAGAGGGCTGGGGCAGCAGTTTAATATTTTTTTTATTTATTTGATAATTGGGTAGGTACAGTGGTCTGAGGGACTGTATTCAGGAATAACCCGAGCCATCTACACGGCACATGACAATACGTGAGATTTGCCATACAGTGCAGTAGAATACAATACATCAGATTCAACATACAATACATTAGGATAAGCATTGGCATGGAGATAGTACAAATAGTCTCGTCAAGCACAGTAAGCAACAATTCATATGGATACAGGCTGATGTGAAGGCAGAAATCAAGCAACAAACAAATTAGACACACGGCAGATACACAAATAGACTGGATCAAAAGGAAAATGATAATATTACTAACTTAGGTAGCTAGTTTAGAGACAAGTGCAGTAGGTGGGGTCATAGTGTCCCCATACCTTGTCAGGAGTGGCGCTATAAATCATGGTGGCTAGGAGGACATTTCTAAAATGGAATTTGAGGATAATGGAGGTACCTAGTGAGTGAAGCATGGTTGGTACACCATTCCAGAGTTTGGGGCAGCGATGAAGAAGGCTCTTTGACCCATCTTGGTTGCAGTCAGGAGATGGTCAAGGAGACATTGTGAGGAGACTCCGCTCATGTGTTCTAGACCTAATACTGAAGAGTCTTGTTAGAGGGAGTTAATCCCTTCACAAAGGAACTTTTTGATAAGGGCTCCCAAGAAGTAGTCACAGCAAGCCTGTGGAGACACATTCAACCAAGCAGCGAGTAATGGAAGCAGTGGCGGGTGTTGAATGGGGCCAAAGCAACAAACCTGCAGATGCTGTTCAAGGTAAAATTGAGTCATAAGAGGTATTGATTTGAGGCATGAGTAAAAATAGGGCAACAGTAATCCAGAAGGGGTAGAAGTATGCCTTGAATAATGGCCAGACACACCTCTGGGATCATGAGGTACTTTAGGTGGAAGCAGACACCCAGTTTCTGGTTCACACATGACTACTCCCAATATTATCTGCAAAGGTTAAGGGGAGCTAGGGTGACCCCTGTGTCTTTGAAACTAGTTACTTGTTTGAGAGGGGACCCATTTGGCACCAAAATGCTCAGGGTGTTATTTCTCCCTGTAGTGCATTAGCAAGCCTAGGTCTGGAAACAAAAAGCATTGTCTTCATCTTCTTGGCATTAGCGAGCAGCCTGTTTGATGCTAATCACTTTTAGATAGCCCCAAAATCCTTGGATCGGGAGACTAATAAATTATTTTGACTCTTATCAGTCCTGTATAGAATAAGATCATTTGCATACATTATCATGCAACAATCTAAGCCATTTCTGAAGAGGTTGTTAACAAACAGGGAGAATAAGATGGATCCTGGGATAGACTCTTGTGGAACACCAGCTATACACCCCAATTGTGCTGGATGTGGCCCCTCGGTACAGACCATTTGAGATCTACTAATGAGGTAGTTGCTGACCTGTGTCATGGCTGCTGTTGAGAAACCATACTAGTAAAGTTTACCCAGTAGGATGTTATGATGTACTAAGTCAAAAGCCTTAAAGAGATCCACAAAGATGGCACCAGTAAGTTTTCCTTACCCCCAGTTTCTTTTGGACATGATCAGAGAAACAAGCTAATCCAGTGGTGATAGTGTGGCCCTTTCTAAAGCCATGCTGGTGAGGGGGAGAGCAGATTGTATTAAGAGATGTGGTCTGAAAATTGCTGGAAAACAGTTTTGTACAGAATGTTGCTTAAGTGGGAGAGTATGGACACTGGTCTATAATTTTCTTGGAGAATAAGGCCACCTAATTTAAAATTGGGGATGACTCTAGCCTGTTTCCATAATGAGGGGAAAAATGAAGAGGAAGGAAGCAGATTAAATTAAGTGGCAAGGGACTCTGAAATGAGGCCATCTGTCAGTTTAAGAAATGGGGGCAAAGACCATCACTTCCAGCATTTTTGGACTTTGGGAGGGTCTTGAGGAGATGACAGACCTCTGTGGGAGAAGTGATACGGTTGTAAAATGGAAGGTTGTGGGATGGGGTTTTGGTCCCACCACAATTGACAGGTATACTAGGTTGGGGGATGCAGTGGATATAGCATGGTGCCTTGTGATGTATCCTGTGCCCCTCACCTTGCATGCAACATCTCTACGCAGCTGCATTAATGGCCAGGTAACTGAGTGTAGAAGGGGCATGTGTCCCTTCTGTTAATGGCACTGGTGTCTATGGGACCCTTGGTGTGAGACTTTCAAATGTAGGGATGCCTATGCACCACAGGCATTTACTTTCTTGTACATAGCCCCCATATTTGCAAAATATTCTTGCTCCTTTTCCTCTAGCATGAGCAACACAGATTGTTTATCTGGGGACAGGAGCAACCCATTTTTAATTTGAGCTGAATATGCAAGCACACATTTTGCATGTTTGAAACATGTCTGTGCAGTTTAAATATTACTGAGCCCAAAATGTTGTGTTACATGAATGTATTCTGAACTGCACAAGTAATAACTTACTCCACCCATGCTTCCTGAAACATCAAGCACTAAACAGACTACTCTGTCACCAGCCTGCAGCAATGTCACTTTAGGTGGAGGTGAAGAACCACTCATTGGAGAGGTGTTAATAAGATCACTGGAATTGATGATCACATCCCACGTGCTTCGGTAGTTGCACATTCGATTCTGCAAGTTCGGAGCTTCAGTGTTGTGAGTTTTGTCATCACAAAAATTCACCACCTTAAAGACAGAAAAAAGAACATATAATAAGTATGGAGGTGGTAGGGCTTGTTGATTTAGATGAATAGAAGTGACAATTCAAAACTGCATCACAATTTGCAACAAATGTTTTAATCTATCTCCAGTATACAAACTGTGTGCTTCAAATTGAATATTGATCTCAAATTCCCTATATCATGTAAAACTTGGAGTTGTTTCCAGAATCAGAATATTTTGATAACTGGTTTTGTACTCAGGAAAATATTCAGCACGAATGTTAGATCGGTGACTGGGCAGATGCACCATGAATCATGCTGAGAATTAAACCTACTGCAGGAAACGGAGCCCCAAAGTCAGAAACACAGCTCTCATGTTGGTGTACCTAACAGAAGGGATCTATATTAAAAGAAACTATCTCCCTTGTTACTATAAGCATTCCACCCATTTTAAAAAGAAAAAACACAATGCTGTTTACTCTTTGTTAGTAACCACCTGACTTCTTTGGTGGCACACTGTTATATGCCCTCTAGCCAATCTTCCTCCCACTCTGACACATTCAAACTGGAGCAAGCTGGCACTGTAACAACTATAAAGTTTGCTGAACCCTGAATTGAAATAATGTATACCCACCAGAGAGTCACAAACTGTCTACTCATGGCTTCTGTCAAACAATAACCATTTATCTCAGGAAAATTGCCACATTTGTATGGTTGCAAATAGGCAGAGCCTGCAGCCATCTTGCAGTAGCTCTAAAAATGAGTTACTCTATTCACACCATGGAACACTTCCATTTTGGAATTTTGGAAAGATACTTCCACAACAACAAAACAGTGCATTCCCCCTCTGATTTTTGTTAGTTGCTGCTCTGTCTTAAAGGCATCCAAAGTGGGGATGCTGCTGGGCCTCCCACCTTCTCAGGATATAAACAAAAAAAAACCATTTAAAAGCTCCCATCTTTTGCAGCCTTCAATTTAACCCTTGCAGGACTGCAAACTGAATATCCATCTAGAGCTCAATCAAATAGTTTCATTCTAGTTCTTTCCTCAGCCTAGAGGTTAACCCATTAGACTGCCGGGATAGTAGGAGCCAGCTGATGCTTGTTTTAGTCAGTAAGGAGTAGAGAGAGAATGCAGTGTGTGTGTGTGTGTGTGTGTGTGTTTGTTTGAGAGAGAGAGGAAGAGAGAGAGAGACCACACTTTTCATGTAACAGTCATAATTAAATAATAGGATTTGCAGCCTGAAAGAAAGGGAAATGGTAAAATAAATAACTTGTCTTTCTTTATTGTCCATGCTGCTGTTCTCTTCTGGGGATGTTAAATAAATATCAGAGTCTGAGCTTGTTTAAAGTTGCTTATTTATTTAGCAACAATTATCATCATATATGTTCTATTTAGGGGAAAACAGTATTTATGACATCCTTAATTCATAATGTCTATGTTGGTCCAATAAAAGGTGTCAAACCAATTGTTTCTGGATCTGTTCTAACAAGGACCGAAATGGCAAAAACGAAATCTGTATGACAGAAATTTGGTACTAATTAGGGTTTTATTGCTGATGACTCTGTTTACTGGGGGGACTTGCAGCTGGACTTGCTGAAAGAAGCCAAAATGCAGTTACAATGCATGGTGGTTTGACCACAGAAGAGTATTTTAACAGTTTATTTATTTATTTATTTTATTCTTCGGAGATGACCTTTGAGCACAATGCTCTTTCTCAAAGATTCCATGTCAAGGTTTAGAGACATAACTAATTAAACAGTAACAGTGAAATAACAAGGAGCATGAACAATCCATCAGGTACATTGAAAGATAACAGAGATTTACAATTGGCAACATAATGAATAACATTAAGGCGCCTCAAGAGGCAGCTAGGGTTATAACACAATAAACCAAGTGCAAGAAGCATTGAGAAACCAGGGATATTTGCAAAGTCTAGGAAGAGACAGTTAAGGCTGAAGCTTTTTGACAATCAATGGGACTCAAGTGTAATTAAGAAATAGCTATGCGATAGCATGAGCAGCCTGTTATGGCATTGAGGGGTGTTTAAGAGATGGGCAGAATGGAAGTGGTAATTAGCTGAGTTGAAGAGAGAAGGAAAATTAAAGTGGGAGAAGAGGATCATGGGAGGAGGAAGAGGATGGTGAGGGAGAGCTAGGATGTGAACAAGAAGCACAGTAGCCCTGAAGGAACAGAGAGAGAGAGAATAAGTGTGAGGACAGCTGGGGCAGTGGTGAGGGGATAGAACCAATTCATCACCCTGCAATGGCGGGAGAGGTCAGCACGGCTACCTGTAACAGCAGATGCCAGCAGTGGTGAGATGCTGCTTCAGCTCAATTTGAAGGCTGGGAGACTGGACATATTAGTTATGGGTGGGGGATATAATTTAGCCAGAGGTGCCTATAAGAAAGGACCTTTGGCGAGAGAGATTTTCCTGAATGGGATGGCTAAGGAGCAGTGAGTCGTACCCGAGTGCGATATGTGGAGTGTCTAGCATGTACCAGTGGTTTTGGGGGGCCCAAATAGGATTTTTACTTAGAAGGCATGTTTGGTATTTTATTCTGTTGTCAATGTTCAGCCAGCTAGTAAGTTCATAGATGGTGCAGGTGTGAGCCCTGCTGTCAGTATCAATGCTAATCTGCAGGCCTCTTGAGGGCAGTCATAATCCATTTGAGTGCAGTGTCAGAGGCAGATCCATAGACCACAAACCTGTAATCAATAATTTACAGTATGGTGCTGGAGACGTGAGTTGAAGGGCAGAGGATGTGAGGTATGGTTAATGCCTGTACAAAATACCAGTTTAAGATTAACTGCTTTGATGACTTGTTCTATATGTGGCAAAAGGTAAGGGTAACATAGGACCATGAGGTACTTGAAGGTGTGTACCTGTTCCAGAGGAATGATCTGTTTATTGATCATTGTCAAGCCAGGTGAAGATTTCTTGTGCTGGGGCCAGAGATCAGCATGTTTTTGTTTTCTGTGGAGAACCCCAAAAGGCATAGATGTAGGAGAAGTACAGAATGATTTGCAGAGCTGAAGGACTTAGTGAGATCTATAAATATAGACCCCACTAGTTTGCCATTGTCCAGTGCTTTATGCACATATTCAGAGAATTCTACCAGTGCATTGGTGGTACTGTGGCTTTTTTGAAAGCCATGCTGCTATGGACACTGAAGATCATGCTTCTGGAGATGTTCAGTAGTCTGATTTGCCACAATTCTCTCAAGTGCTTTTGATAATGGGGAAAGACTAGAAATAGGCCTATAACTGGCTGTGCTAGAGTTGTCACCACTTTTCAACATGGGGTTACTAGTGCTTCCTTCCAGGCAGCTGGGAATTTCACTAAGGAAAGATATTTGTTAAATAATTTGGTGATTGGGACCAGCTGCTCTTTGAGGACAACTGCTACAATCTTCAAGTCAGTTATTATCACTACTAAGTATGTTTTTTTCCAAGGATCTTCCTGACATAGGATCTAGTCTCCCTGAGTGTGACACACCTGAAGTAAAAATCTGGAGTTTTAGAGTCATGTCGAGTGCTCAGCTTGTCAGGGTCTAAGGGCACAAGGAAGCCAGGAAGGAGCATGGCACTGAGGTCAGTGAATGCTGAATTGAAGGATTCAGCAATTAGACAGGGGTCAGAGGTGGGAGTTCTGTTCAGATTTAACATAGTGGTTTGCTGGCCAAGGCAGCTATCTTCACCTGAGTTCTTTTCTTCTAGGTTGCTTGAAAGGACAGAGAAAATAACCTTACCAGAGCAAGGAAAGGATTACGGCTTCTTTTGGCTAGCAGATTTACTGTGTGTTGTTATTTTTATTTTGCACTCACAGGGATTGCTACTGTTTATTGTTAACATTGTATTGCTTTATTTTCTCTGATTCAAATTGTTCTTGCTGAGTATACTTTCTGCTGCATTATTACAGGGTGTGCCTACAATGTGTGCTTACAGATTACTGCTGTAATCTGATTCAAATTGTCTTTTGCAAGGTATAGCTTCTGTTACTGCTTTATTTTTCTCTGTAGCAAAGTGTTATTTACAGGGTATATCTTCTGTGAAATTATTACAGGTGGTGCTTTACAGGTTTTATAGTTTAATCTATCATTAGGATAATAATAAATAATAAATAAAATAATAAAACTTTATTTATAAGGTGCCTTTCCAAAACCAAGGCGCCGAACAAGTTCAAAAACAATTTACATGTCAACATATTGCAGCAAGTCAGTTGGTACGCTAACATCAAAACATTAAAATTACAACATAAACAATCAGTCGCTAAATGTCTGGTTCCATAAGTGGGTTTCTAAGACCGTTTAAAACCCTCACAGTTGGCACCTCACGTAACTGATGGGGTGAAATTCCAAAGAAGGGGCCACATGCATAAATACCTGGGCCCCAGCGATTTTGAACTAACTCTTGGAATCTCTAGTAACTCAACGCCAGCTGAGTGGAGTAATCACCGGGTGGTAAGGAATCAGAAACTCTTTCAGGTAGTCAGGGCCCTGACCATGTAGGACTTTATAAGTCAACAAACAGACTTTTCACCATTGGCACTGGCAGCCAGTGCAGACCATGCAGCACCAGAAATATGACAGAAGCGAAGTTCCTGTCAACAGCTGAGCTGCTGCATTCTGCACTAGCTGCAAATGATAATTACAACCCCGAAAGCCCTAGATAAAGGGAGTTACAGTGATCCAAGCGGGAGGACACAAAGGCATGAACCAGCATGGGAAGGTCACTGGACGGAACAAGGTGCCTAATCCTGGTGATATTCCTCAGATGGTAAAAGGAGGTCTTGACAACGGATGACACTTGTGAGTGCAGAGTCAACCCATCATCAAAGACTACCCCCAAGTTACGGACCTATTCAGAGGACAGGAGTGGCTGACCCCCTAGGAATAATCCCGAGGGGGAACCTACCCCCGACCCCTCTATCTGGCATCCTGAATCCACAACCAATACTTCAGTCTTTCCCGAGTTCAACTTCAGCCAGCTCAAATCCATCCACTCCTGGATTTCTAACAAGCAGTTATTAAAGACCAAGACAGCTCTAATTTGGTAGGATGCAAAAGAAAGGTATATCTGGGTATCATCAGCATAGCAATGAAACCTCAGCCCATACCTCCTTACAATGTCTCTGAGAGGTAGCATATACACTGCAAACAACAGAGGGGACAAAATTGATCCCTGAGGAACCTCACAAGACAGAGGAACTGGGTCTGAAGAATAAATCCCAGACACTACCCTCTGAGTTCTTCCAGTGAGGAAAGGTGTAAACCACCTGCGGACTGTACCTGACAGGCCACAGATGAACTTCAGACAGTCAAGCAAAACCCCATGTTCCACAGTGTCAAACGCTGATGAGAGATCAAGAAGAACCAGGATGGAACAGTTCTTCTGATCTCTATCCATCAGGAGATCATTGAGCACCCAAACCAGCGCTGTCTTGATACTATACTTTTTCAAAAACCGGACTGGAGGGGTTCATAGATGTCATGGATGATCAAATGGCTCTCCAGTTGCACAGTCACAACCTTTTCAATCACTTTCCTAAAAGGGAAGGTTAGAGACTGGTCTGTAGTTCACATGGCAGTTTGGGTCCAAAGGCCTTCTTCAGAAGGGTTGTTACCACTGCCTCCTTCAGGAAGCTAGGAAACTCCCTATTTCCAAGGAGCACAAAACTATATGTGCAACGACTGGGCTGATGGAATCAATACAACCCATAATCAGAAAAGTTGGTCCAGGATCCAAACTACAATATATAGGGCATGCATCTTGGACAATCTTCATGACATCCATAAACTCCAGGCAGTCAAAGGTATTCCAGGAAAGCTGAAGGCCAGTGACCAAGCACTGATCACCAGCAATGGCCATAGAGTGTATGGGCTGGAGAGCTGCCCTGATGTTGACCACCTTAGTTGCAAAGAACCAAGAAAGCTCATCACACTCTATTTGTGAAAATGTTTTCCGAACTTGTAGACAAGCTGGGTTGCACAGCCTGCCCACAGTTTGGAAAAGATGAGCTGGTCAGTTCTGAGCAACTGCAAACTCCCTGGACAGGAACTCTGCCTTGTTATGGTGGATTGCAGATTGATAGACTTGATAATGCTCCATCAACCTAAGGTGACTGGAATCAAGGGTAGATCTTCACCAGCAATGCTCTAATCTTTGTCTTTGTAACTGCATCTCTCTCAAAGTCCCATCAAACCAAAGAGACCGAGGCGAAGGAGAGAGGACAAACACGTATAGGAGCAATGACATCCAGGGTCACCACAATGGCCGTATTATAGGCCACTATGAGGTCCTCTGTGTCACTGTTTACAACCAGAATGGGTGATAGGTCAAGCACCGCCATCAGGCCATCAGGATAAGCTTTCAGGGCTACTGCATTTGTTGCTGGCTGATTGTTTCTGCTCTTACCTCCTTGTTTCTTTCATTAATGGTTCTTCCTTTTCAGCAGGGGAAGGGCCCAGCCACCCAGCCCCATCCCCAACCCCAACTACCCCACACTACACTCCTTTTATAAGGCAGCACAGTTGTGACACTTCCTATATCAAAGCAGGAAGGGGCAGATCAAAGGGATATGCACACAGTGACCTCATTTACAGGGGCACTAGTAAATTAACTTGTTATAACAAGTGATACAAAAACAAACAAACAAAATACACAATCATACTTTTGCTCTCATTTGCTTGCTTTTAATTACTCTGACCAGGTTATAAACCCACCAACTTATCTGGAATGGATATCATTAACTTCAGGAACTGTGGAACACTTTTCAGAAGGGCAGTTTTACAGGATTTAGGACACTGTCCAACGTGCTGGGCCATTGGAGATCTAAGGACTCAGCTCCAGGCAGCATGGGCATAGACTGCATACCTCAAATTGCATATTCAAGAGGAAATATTTTGTAAGAACTGCCCACCATTTCCCCAACAACCAACAGCAGCAACTCTATCACAGAGGGTAGTTGGTCCAGGAGGTTGGTAGGTGGCTAGGAGGGGCAAATCAAGTGCCCCATCACTAGGTGCTCTCCAACATATCACCTCCACAAACAATATAAAAACTACAAACAGCTTTCTGCCTCTGTCTCCAAAATCAATCAAAGCGGCAGAGGACACTACAGAGCAGGACACTGCAGCACAAAGCTAGCACAACAAAACTCACCCAAAACAGGAACCAAAACAAAAGAAACAAAAGAAAATCCCAAAACTTCTGATCATAGGAGACTCCATGATTTGGGGAGTTGATCAGTATCTCCAGCCAGGGGTAATGGTCAGATGTCTCCCAGGTACATCAGCATGGAAAGACACTGACCCATTGCTAAAATTGTTCAGGAAGCAGGAGAAAACACTGATGTCCTGGTACATATAGGGACTAACGATCTTGCCAGATAGTCAGTTGTGGAGACCAAGGAACATCTGACAAGGCTGGGTGACAAACTATCAGCCATTTCATCCAGCATCTCTTTCTCTGAGATCCTGCCAGTCTGGGAGAGGAGCAGATGGAAGGATGATCAGGGAAGGGAGACAGAGGAGCTAATCATGTGGTTCAAGGGCTGGTGCCAGGAATAAGGACACACATTTGTAGGGAACTGGAAACAGTTTTGGGAGCAAAAGTTCTTTAAATTTGATGGACTGCATCTGACTAAGGAGGGAGTCAGTACATTGGGGCAGAAGTTTGATGTCTTTGCAGAATATTTAAACTAGCAAATGGGAGAGAGAGGAGCAGCACCCCATTTGTTGAATGGGAAGGACACCCCACCCCCCTCAGCTAGCGGTCAAACAGGAGCTCAGTTTGTTTACAGTTCATTTGCATCACCAGGTAAGAAAAAAGGTCTGGCTCCCCATACGATGCACGGAAATGCCAGACCTTGCCCAGCAACTAACATGCTGAAATCTGACCAATAGAAAATCATGTACAAATGCTCACAGTCTGAGGAAACAAGATCCCAGACCTGCAAGCTATAATGACAGAGGCTAAACTGGACATAGTAGCCATTAGCAAGACATGGTTTACCAGTAACCACACTTGGGAGACTTCAGTACATGGCTATGTACTGTTCAGAAGAGTGAGGTGCAAAAGGGGGGTGGAGTGGCCTTATGTCAATGAGAATATCAAAGCTACAGAAATTCAGAATACACATATGGAGCCAAAAGTGTGGGTCACCCTGGAAACAGGAAATGGGATAGCCATATGAATTGGGGTTGTGTACAGGCCTCCAGACAAGGGGGGGGGGACATATATACATTACTGTTAGAAGATATACAAAATATGACAGCTAAAGGGAAGGTTCTGATAATAGAAGACTTCAACATGCCAGATACAGATTGGTCAATACCAACAGGAACATCTGCCAGAACTAGACACATGGTGCATTCCCTGCAGGGGAGGGACTCAAACAACTGGTACAACAACCCACAAGAGACAGGGCTATCCTAGATCTAGTACTGACTAACAGGGAAAGGATCACAGATATCCAGGTAGAAGGTCAGCTGGGGGCCAGTGACCACCACTTGGTATGGTTCAATTTGGCCACTAGAACTAAATCATCCCATTCAAAGGCAAAATATGGGACTTCAGAGGAGCTGACTTTGTCAAGATGGCCAACAGAGTTAAGCTAGCCCTGACAAAAGAAATACAGGCAAGGGGTACAGGCAAAGTGGGCAAGCATTAAAGATTCAATACTTGAAGCAACATCCCATTATGTTAGAGAGAAAAGGTAGTGCAAAAGAAGAAGGAAACCACTTTGGTTCTCAAAAACTGTAGCAGAAAAGGTCAGAGCCAAATGTCTGGCCTTCAGGAAATACAAGAGAACGCAGCAGAATGAAGACTGGGAGGCATATCAAACTTCCCTAAGGGAATCATGGAAGGCAGTAAGGCAGTCAAAGGCCCAAACTGAGGAAACACTAGAAAAAACAGTAAAAGAAGGTGACAAGACTTTGTATTGATAGATTAGTGAAAGCAGAAAGTCCAGAGGGGGTATTGCTAAGATCAAAGAGGATAAGGGGGCATGTGAGGAGGAGGACAATGTAAAAGCATATATCCAAAATAGATACTTCTGCTCAGTATTTACTGAGAGAAGATAGGGCAGGACCAACAGCTCAGCACCATGGACACAGGGAAGTGAGGTGTGCACTAGTTCCTTCACAAAGAAAGGGTCCTACAAGGCTCGATAAGCTCGGGTGGACAAGGCAATGGGACTGTATGGCATACATCCCAGGGTACTAAAGGAGCTAAGGGAGCTAAGGGTGGAACTAGCAGATCCATTATCAGAATTGTTTAGTGAGTCTCTGAGCACAGAAGTCCCAGAAGACTGGAGAAGAGCTCATGTGATCCTGCTCCACAAGAGTGGTAGCAGGGAGGAGGCAGGGAACTACAGACCAGTCAGTCTTACCTTTGTAGTGGGCAAGATTATGGAGGCACTCCTTAAGGAAAGGAGAGTGCAATACTTGGAATCCATAGGAGCACAGGATCCAAGACAGCATGGGTTTATAAAAGAAGGTCCTGTCAAACTAATCTCATAGAGTTCTTTGACTGGATAACCGGAGTGGTGGACCAAGGGGAGCAGTTGATGTTGCCTACCTTGACTTCAGCAAGCTTTCAATACTGTTCCATATAGAAGATTGATTAATAAGCTGAGTGGGCTTGGGGTGAGTCAGAAGTTGGTCAACTGGGTGGCAAACTGGTTGATGGTCAGAAAACAGAGAGTGATGGTAAACGGTATACAGTCAGAAGCGATGCAAGTCTCAAGTAGGGTACCTCAGGGATCAGTCCTGAGGCCAGACCTCTTCAATATCTTTATCAGTGACATTGCAGATGGACTGGAGGGTAAGGTTTATCTGTTTGCAGATGACACCAAGATCTGCAACAGAGTAGATGATCCACATGGGGTGAGCAGAATGAAACGAGATCTGGATAAACTAGCAAAATGGTCAGAAGAGAGGCTACTGGAGTTTAACGCAAAGAAGTGCAAGATCATGCACATAGGGAAGAGAAACTCTGAAACCACATATAGGCTGGGAGGGGAGTTGCTGGCTGTCACAAGGGAAGAAAGAGACTTGGGCATCATCATCACCGATTACCTGAAATCATCCAAGCAGATCACTAAAGCAGTAGGTAAGGCTAGAGGGATGTTGGGGTGTATCAGTAGGGGTATCACAAATTGGAAGAGGAAGGTAATAATCCCTCTTTACAAGACACTGCTTAGGCCCCATCTGGAGTACTGCATGCAGTACTGGAGGCCACACCTTCACAAGGACACTAACCAAATTGAGGCAGTCCAGAGAAGGGCAACCAAAATGGTGCAGGGACTGCATCAGAAAATATATGAGGACAGATTAACAGAGCTCACTATGTATACACTAGAGCAAAGGAGGGAGAGAGGTGATGTGTTTGAAACATTCAAACACCTTAAGGGCATTAACAAGGTAAAAGAGTTGAACATGTTTCAATATAAGAAAAATAGCAGGACAAGAGGACACAGCATGAGATTAGAGGGAGACTGATTAAGGGGTAATGTGAAGAATCACTTTTCACAGAAAGGGTGGTGGATGCATGGAGCAGCCAGCCTCAGGAAGTGGTGGATATGAATATAGTGCAGGGCTTCAAACAGGCATGAGATAGGCATAAAGGGAGCAATACAGATCAGTATGAATAGATAGGCCATTGACAGAGCAAAGGTCGATGGCATATTCATAAGGCAGAAAATGAAATGGGCAGACTGGATGGGTCTTGCGGCCCTTGTCTGCCATCATCTTCTATGTTTCTATATTTTCCTGTTAATTTCTTGATATTCTACCAGAACCTTTACTATTACCCCAAGTGCTATCTAACTGATCTTTGTAGTACTTACCCTTTGCCAGTCTACTGAGGCAAGTGCACTTGTTTCTGGCTTCCCTGTAATTCTAGAGATGCTGTGGTAGACTAGAGTTCCTAGCAATGGCCCATAGGTTATCCTGGGTCCTGAAATGATTAAGGAGGTCACATGTGATCCTGACATTGGAAGTTCTCTTGATCTTTATTCTTACTGGGGCAAAGGAGTCACACATTTAATTAAATGTGTCTGTGAAATACTTCAGGGCCTGATCTATGTCATGGGTTTGTCCAGGTTGGACCAGCTTACCTGAGCTAGGGCTGATCTGAAGGCTGCAGTTGACCCCTCTTAATGACTCTGCTACTGATGGTGACAAGTGAGATCTTTTCTTCCTTATTTATCCATTTACACATGACTGGAGAATGGTCACTAAGGCAATCGGAGAGAACTGTTACTAGTCTGAGCCTTGCAGGGTGATTGGTTAAGATTCAGTTGAGTAATGTGCCTTTGCCAGCCCTATAATTCAGCATGGTACACTGGGTTTGCCACCTGTGTGAGATATACACCAGCAACCTGATCTTTATATGTATCAGAATCCTAGATAGCAACTGCTACTGAAGTCACCCACGACTATGACATCTGAATTTCTCTTCATTTTAGAGATCACACTAAGTAGGGGTCCCAGCCTCAGCTTTGTCTTACCAGGTGGTAGGTAGACCACAGCAATGGTCAGGAATTTGTTTTGCTTCCCTATTAAGAGGTCTACTGTGAGAAGCTCGAGGTTGTGTGACAATGTCAATGTCCTTCCCGGACTACCTTCTCTCCTAGCAACCCCCCGGGTATCACTACCTAGAACACCAAGCGGTACCTTGTTATCTATATGTATACTAGACTAATTGTAACAAATTGAAGCCTTTGTACACCTTTGAACTACTGAATTGCTATGTGTATTCTTTTATTGTACCTCACCTGTAATGTTCTCCATTATTGTTCTTCACCACCAATTGTTGTCTACCCTCTCTGTGACGAGGTACCTTTCTAAATGAATCCTTGACTCAATGCTTGTAAAATGAATTATGAAATAAATAAATAAACAAATAAATACTCGAGATATTCAACATGCATCCCTGTATGCCTTCCTTGACATAAATGAGGCAGCCACCTCCCCCCCTTTTCCCCGAGTCTGTCTAGTTTTTGTGGGCTGTACCCCAGTAATGTAACAGTTGATCTGAGTAAATGTACTGTAGATTTGCAGTGGACCTGTCCGGGATATTCACTTATTACTACATGCAGAAAGTACTCTCCCCCAAAAGGCAAACCATGGTATATGTGTGTTTACATACAGTGTGATGTAATAGCCACTGATCACTGCACAGCCATCTGAAAGGCATACATCCACAGTCCATGTTTTGTTTCCACCTTAAGAAAAAAAAAACATTGCAAGACAGCAATATCCTAAACTTGATAGGAACAAGCCTAGCAAATCATGACTGTTCCAGAGCAGGTGGCATGATAAGTGATCAATGTTCCAAAAATAGACATGCACATCATGCAATGTAGTATAACAGTAAAAAATGTACATGAATGTTTGCTGATGGCATATACCGATGTCCTTAGTGATGTGTGTGTTGCCCCCCTCCCTGACACACACACACGCACACACTCCCAAATGCATGTCTTTCGGTCAGGGGGAAGAATCTGTAAAAGATAGTAATGCAACTGTTGAATTCCTTAGCAGGGAAAAAAACAGACACATCACAGTTTTAACATTTTTTTAAATAACCAGTAAAGGTTGTAAACATGATCCTAGGAGAAAATACTTTGATACGAGCACACTAGCTTCCCTTGACCCTTGTGACCTCCCATCTATATGGCTGGGAAATATGTTGGATATAAAAATTGATTACAGTTTTGACCAGGCACATGAGGAACGATGTTCAATTACATCACTGTTCAGTAAGGTATGTATGAAAAGTACCCTTCTCTTATTTCATTGTGCTATTTATCTGGAGAAAAGCTGGGACATAAAACATAGAAAAACAGACTCTGAGGGCAGATGAGGACCCTTAGCCCTACCTACAGGATAAGCTGCAGATTCTAGTTAATCAACAACCTATTTCTTCCTCGCCCCACAAAAATTGTCTTATGTCTGTCCCATGCATTCTTGAATTCTCCACAGTTTTAGACCCCAACCTTATCAGGAAGGCTGTTCCCATCCACCACCCTCTCTGTGAATATATACTTCCTCACATTGCCCTGAGCCGTCCCCTCTATCTTCAAATTGTGTCCCTCTGTTCTTGCACATCTCTTTTTCTGAAAGATGCTACCCTCTTGAACTTTGTTGATTCCACTGGGGTACTTAAAAGTTTCTATCATGTCCCCCTCTCCCTCCTTTCCTCATGGGAATACAAATTAAGCTCTTTTAGTCTCTCCTCGTGTAGGCTTCTCTTGCAGACCTTTCACCATTTAGTTGCCCTCCTCTGGACTGCCTCCATTCTATCTATGTCCTTGTGGAGATGGGGTCTCCAGAACTGGACACAGTACTCCAGATGTGGTCTCACCAACTGTCTGTACAGAGGAATAACAACTTCCAGTTTTCTGCTGGTGATGCCTCTCCCTATACTTCCCAGTATCCTCCCAGCCCTCCCTACTTTCTTCTCACATTGCTTGCTAACCTTAAGGTCATATGATATGCTTAGCCCCAGGTCCCTTGCCATTTTTGTTGTTGTTACTACCCCCTCATTATGTAATCTTCCCCTGGATATTTGCTTCCCATGTGCATTATTTTGCACTTTTTAGCATTGAATCCAAGCTGCCATACTTCTGACCATTCCTCCAACCTTGCCAAGTCCCTTCTAATCCTTTCCAGGCTTCCTTGTGTATCAACCCTGTTGCAGATCATTGCATCATCTGCAAAAAGGCATACTTTTCTTTGCAGTCCCTCTGCAATGTCACTTAGCAAGACATGAAAAAAGACTGGACCCATAACTGAACCTTGCGGTACCCCACTAGTCAATCAATCAATCAATCAAATCTTTATTTATTCAGGCGATCATCATTGAGCAAGGCTCATTTACAAGATGGACCTGATAAGGTCAAGGTTCGAGTTGGTGCACAGCAATTACATCACATACTTATGAGACAGTTATACATACAGAAACAAGAAAATGTTATTTATAACACAATAATATACAGAGGATTCACATGTTAAAGCTTGGCAGAGAAAATTAAACTAATATCTACAATATGTACAATACATATATATATCACAATGAGGGCCATGACAGTCACTCACATAATGAGTACAAGGATGGTGAAGGAATATTGGGTGCCATATACTGGCGGTGTCTGGCTGGAAGGAATATGCCATATGTGATTGGAATAAGGTTTTGTGGGATGACTGTTCTATCTCTGGTAACCCCTCTTTCATCAGAGTGGACCCTATTTACAAATACCTTCTGTGTACTGTTGTCCAGCCAATGATTTACCCAGACTACCACCCTGGGACCCACTCCTAGGCTGGTTAATTGGATTATTAGTCTTTTGGGTGGGATTGTGTCCAATGCCTTGCTAAAGTCTATGTATGCCATTTCCACAGTCCCACCCTGGTCTACTACTTTGGTCACCAGTCAAAGAAATCAATTAGATTAGTCTGAAATGACCTTCCCGCTATGAACTTATGCTGCCTTGGGTCCTGTGCCCCACCTTCCTCTAGGTACTCAACAATTCTTTCCTTCAGAAGTGATTCCATCACTTTCCCTACCACAGAGGTCAAACTGACAGGTCTGTAGTTTATTGCCTCTGTCTTGCTCCCACTTTGTGAGGAGATCACATCTGCCTTCCTCAGTCTTCAGGTACCACCATCCTCCATGATTTGTTAAAAGGGTAGTCAGTGGTGTCACTAGTTCTCCCCTTAATTGTTTTAGAATTCTGGGGTGAATTCCATCAGGCCTCATTGCTTGGTCCACCTTCAGTTTTAGCAGTTCTTTCAGAACACATTCCTTTGTGAAAGGACTGGGCTCGACCCCCCTATCCAGAGTGCTTCTGTTAATTGGATTAGGCACTTCCCTCTCCTCCTCTTTTGTGAATACTGAGCAGAAGTATTCATTCAGTGTCCCTGCTTTTTCACTGTCCCTCCCTGTCCATCCACCATCCTTTCTATTCAGCCTCACTATCCCTCCCTTTGTCTTTCTATGCTCCCTGATGTACCTATAAAAGGTTTTATCCCCCTTCTTAACTGCGTTGGCTATCTTTTCCTCAGTTTGGGCCTTTGCTATTCTGACTTCCCTCCCTGCTTTCTTCTGCCTTGACTGGTACAGTTTGCTGTCTTGCTCCTTCTGTGTTTCCTTAAATTTCCTAAATAATATATTTTTCTCACTAACTTTACCTGCCATCCCTTTTTAAACCACAGTGACTTTTTCTTTCATTTTGATTTGTTTATTTGCTTCACACAAAGGCTTGTTTCCTCTGTGATGCAGTTTTGATGTTTCCCCATTGTTGCTCCACCTCTCCTTCTAGCCTGTTTGCTAGTGCTTTTCTAAGGCACTCTCCCATATTGCCAAAGTCAGCCCTCCTGAAGTCCAGTACCCTCACTTTTGTATGGCTTGACTCTGTAGCTGAGTTTATCATGAACCACACTGTATGATGGTCACTTGTTTCCAGATGGCTACCCACTTCTAGATCTGAGATACTCTTACTGTCCCCATTTGAATACGAGATCTAAGATTGCTCTCTCACAAGTGGGTTCCAAAACTAGATGTATGAGGCATGCCACCAGTAGGGCATTGAGAATGGCCCTGCTCTTGGATGTAGTTGCAGCAAAGGTGCTCCAGTTAACATCTGGCATATTCAAGTCCCTCATCAACAGTATCTCCCCCTTTCTCTGCCATCATAAGGATGCCTTCTATCATGTTCTTGTCCATTCCCTCTCCCTGACATAAGGGTCTGTATACAACCCCTATTGTGGATTGTGGTGCCATTTTAAGTCTCAAGTGACCCACAATGCCTCTTTTTCTCCCTGTTTACTCTTTTGTTCCATTGCTTTTATCCCTTCCCTTACACAGAGAGCTACTCCTCCCCCCCTTCTACCCTCCCTGTCTCTCCTGTAGGTTGTATACCCTGGTATGTTAACATCCCAGTCAGGGTTCTCTGTGTACCATGTTTTTGTGACTGCTATGATATCCAGTCATCCCTCTTCCATCAAGGCCACAAGTTCAGGGAGTTTGTTGCCAAGACTACAGGCATTGGTACTCATTATCCTCCATTTATTGATGACCTTACCCCCTTTTTCCCCATCTCTGTCCTTATTGCCTGTGTTATTTTCTCCATTTACCCCTGGCCTGCTCCCTATCGACATCTCTGTCTTGGTATTTACCTCACTTACTACCTTGATTTTTTTTTGGGGGGGCAAGGATTTCCCTACTCCTTTTCAGTGCCTCCCCCCCTTGGCTAGTTGAAATGCTTGACAATGAAGCATTTAAACCTATCACCTAGGATCCTGGTTCCCCTCCTGGACAGATGCAGATCATCACACCAGTATAGGCCTGCATCACTCTAGGTGGACCTCCAGTCCCCAATGAAGCCAACTCCCTGAGATCTGTACCAGTTTTTCAACCACTGATTGAATCCCATTGTGTGGAGCACCCTAGCCTCATCCATGCCATAGACAGGCAGCACCTCTGAGAAGGTTACCATGTGTGCTACTTGCCTAAGGCCCTCCCCAACTCCACAAACTCTTCCTGCACTGCTCAGTCCCTATCTCAGCCAGGTCATTTGTCCCTAGGTGAACAATGACATCCAGCTCCCTCCCCATGCAGCTGCTCCAGCAATCCTGAGGATTCGCTCCCTGTCCTCAAGCCATGGTGCTAGGCAGGCACCTTACTTCCCTCTCCTCTTTCTCCCCAGTTCTACCCTCCTAACTATGGGGTCCCCCACCAGGAGTTGTTTTCTTCCCCTGTAGGGTCCCATGCCATCCTTCTGTAGGTCTTCTTTGTGGAGGTTCCCAGCATCCTCCTTGGTCTCTACTGTGGGTGCCTCCATAGAGGAACCACACATTGCCAGAATGGTGTATGAAGTGTGTATAGGTATAACTGGAGGAATGCACCTCTGTTCCACCACCCTCACCCTACCTGAGCCTACTATGGTCCAACCACTACTCTTTCTTGGCAACCTCTGAGGCAACGGCAGTGGCCCTAGTGGTCCCTGGGTGGGAGAAGAGGTGCCCTAAATCCAGGTCAAATCAGCCTGGAGATGAGCAACCTCCTCCCTCAGCCCAGAGAGGTGCCTGCAGATGGGACAACACTGCATCCTCCAGAATGTCCCCCACAACACTGCTGCTCCACAGCCAATGAACTGCACCACTCCCATCATAGAAACATAGAAACATAGACTTTGATGGCAGATAAGGACCGTAGGCCCATCTAGTCTGCCCATTTCCCTACCTACGGATAGGCCGCAGATCCTAGTTAACCAACAGCCTATTTCTTCCTCCCCCCACAAGAATTGCCTTATGTCTGTCCCATGCATTCTTGAATTCTCCCACAGTTTTAGACCCCACAACTTCATCAGGAAGGCTGTTCCATGCATCCACTACCCTCTCTGTGAAATAATACTTCCTCACATTGCCCCTGAACTGCCCTCCTTCTATCTTTAAATTGTGTCCCTTGTTCTTGCAAGTCTCTTTTCTAAAGATGCTACCCTCTTGGACTTTGTTGATTCCCTTGAGGTACTTGAAAGTTTCTACCATGTCCTCTCTCCCTTCTTTCCTCAAGGGTATACATATTAAGCTCCTTTAGTCTCTCCTCATACAGCTTCTCTTGCAGACCCTGCACCATTTTAGTTGCCTCCTCTGGACTGCCTCTATCCTGTCTATGTCCTTACGGAGATGGGGTCTCCAGAACCGGACACAGTATTCCAGATGGGGTCTCACCAACTGTCTGTACAAAGGGATAACAACTTCCTGTTTTCTGCTGCTGATGCCTCTCCCTATACATCCCAGTATACCCCCGGCCCTCCCTACTGCCTTCTCACATTGCTTGCTAACCTTAAGGTCATCTGATATGATTACCCCCAGGTCCCTTTCCTGTTTTGTTGTTGTTACTACCTCCCCACCCATTGTGTATTCTTCCCCAGGGTTATTGTTTCCTAGGTGCATCATGTCTTATTTCTGGCCCCTTAGCTGTTGTTTGGAATACTTATGCTTTCCTTTGTTTATTTTGTTATTTTTCTTCCTAACTTACTGCCTCTGTGTCCTTTAAACTCTTGATCTTTCTGATCTGAGAGAAGAGGTTCCTATATTTCTCAGTAGTCTTCTTACTTGCTTAGAGTCAGACCTCCAGCAGCTGGGAGATGGGTGACAGAGAGTTACTCTTTTCCTTCTAGAATGGTGAGTCTTTTGTGGCACTGTGATCACTCACTCACTCACTCAGTTCCTGTAACAGGAAGTTCCAATTGTCAGGCAAATCCTGTGCCTATAAAAGTAGGACTGTCTTAGAGTGGGGGCTGGAGGGGAGGGAAGGAGGGCAATATGGTCCCAGTAGAGAAGTATAGTTATAACAGTAGCTCCTTCTTCTTGGTGTTTTCTGCCTGTTCTTTGGCAGAAGCTATCTAGGGCAGTTTTTACAGCTGCAGTAGGTGGAGCCTGCAGACATTTTGCATGTACAAAAGGAGTGATGCCATGATTTCTGTCCATGGAACTGACTCAAGGTGTAAATGGTCTTCTCTTCCTTACGCTTCTTCAAGAAATGATTTATGCCCTCAAATAAATACACTTTCATGTTAGTCAATGGTTGCAGTGCACTATTTTCTTTCTAAAGTGAGAGGTACAAGAACTGGAAACTGAGTAGTGGGAGGCAGCATTAGTTTTTTTGGGGGGAGTAAGATTCACCCCCACCTCCACCCAAGAAGCTCCTAAAGATCCACCCACCTTTTTTTTGGTTCATGTGGGAGGGCATGAGGTGGATCTATTATGCTAGAACAAATGACTATCAGAGCTGCCTGGGGCATTAGAGCTTAAGCTTCAGAAGGAAAAGCCTGACACTGCATCCATATACAGCACTTGTTTAAACAGCATTGGCTCAGCTTACATTCCTCTCCTGGTCACACATTTTCACAAACACATTCCAAGAGGTGAAAAGACCCTCCTGGTGGGTACATGGTGTTATTTAGATCTGTCCTCCAACCCTGCCCCCACCATCTTACTCTGTGTTTTGCATCAGCTGAAGCATGTCAGAGTAGCAAGAGGCTGCGGTGTATATTTTTCACTGAGGTTGCAGTTTTAAAGAAGTAGTCCACAGTCCACTCAGAATTTGTAAAAATATATGTCATGCAGAGTGGTTTGATTTGTATGTTAAGTCCTAGTGTGTCCCTCCCTGTGTCTGCTATTAGGAGTTTTTCCTAGATTAGCCTATTAGCAGATACCTGCAAGCTAGCTAAATTGGGTTTCTTTATGAAAACCCCTACTAAATTAAGTTCTAATTCACTATTGTTGTTTTCTGTGTGAGTCGGGTCTAGCTTGCAGGAGTGTTTTAATTATAACACTTTTAATTTCATCAAACTATACACAACCAGAAAAGCACAGAAATTGCCCAGATCATTAGCACTATAATTAGTTAAGACTTCTAGCTGTTTCTTACAGAAAACCCACTCAGTTAGATTTCAAGTATTTGCTAAACTGTAAATGTAGGTACCAGCTTTCTATTAGGGAACTAGCAATTAGTATGGATTTTGGTCTGTGACATGATTTTCATTTTTTTTTTACAAATGAAGTGCATGGTATGAAGCTGCAGCCTAGGAACTGCAAAGTACTTTAAAGTCACTTTCTCTCCTGTGCGTGATATAGCAAGAACACAACAGGATGACAGTGACTATTTCAGCTACACATCTGATCCCATTTTACAATGGTTCATTGCACTACACAATTAGTAGCTTACATTCCTCTCCTGGTCACACATTTTCACGAATACATTCCAAGAGATGGAAGACCCTCCTGGTGAGTATATGGTGTTATTCAGACCTGTCCTTAACCCTGCCCTTACCACCTTATTCTGTATTTTGCATCAGCTGAAGCATGTCAGTACAGCAAGAGGTAGCAGTGCATATTTTCTACTGAGCTTACAACTTTAAAGGAGTAGTCCACTCAAAATTTGCAAAAACATATGTTATGCAGAGTATTTTGACTTGTGTGTTAAGTCCTAGATTCCTTCCCTCTGTCTGCTATTCGAGGTTTTTCCTATATTAGCTTATTTGCAGTCACATAACAGCTAGCTAACTGGGGTTTCTGTAAGAAAACTGCTACTAAATTAAGCTCTAATTCACTATTGTTGTTTTCTATGTGTGACAAGGCTAGCTTGCAAGAATGTTTTAATTTTAAAACTTTTAATTTCATCAAACTATACACAACCATAAAAGCACAGAAATTGACCAGATCATTAGCGCTATAATTTGTTAAGATTCTAGCTGTTTTCTTCAAGAAAACCCACTCAATTAGATTTCAGGTATTTTCTAAACTATAAATGTAGGTAACTGCTTTATATTAGTTAGAACTAGCATTTAGTTTGGATTTTGATCTGCGTCATGATTTTCATTTTTTTTTTTTTACAAATGAAGTGTATGGTATGAAGCTGCAGCCTAGAAAATGAAAAATACTTTAAAGTCACTTTTTCTCCTATGTGTATTATAGCATGAACACAACAGGATGACAGTGACTATTTCAGTTACACATTTGATCCCATTTTACAATGGTTCATTGCACTACACATTTAATGTATCCCACTTTTTCAAATAATAAAGCAAATATTCGCCAACCTAAATAACTTGCATATACATATTTTTATACTTTCTTAAAAAGATACTTCACATTCGAGGCTGGGAGATCAGAGGGCTGTGGGTTCAGATCCCACATCTGGCACTTGGATTAATATCACAGTACTGACACTGTAGTATGCAGCATGAGAGGGGTGCTGCACTTCTGAGGTGCTGCTTTTCAGATGAGACATTAAACCAAGGTCCCATCTGCCTGAATTGGTGGTAGTTCAGGTGGATGTTAAAGAACCCATGGCACTTCTCGAAAAGAGTAGGGGAATTTTCCCGGCGTCCTAGCCAAATTTCCCTCATTCACTAAAAATACCACCAACTGCTTAAACTGGTTCAAGGTCAGTTGGCATTTACCTGTATCCCCCTCACCTGGGTCATGCCTAAAAATAGGCAGTATTTGTCTAGTGCACTTACCCAGTCAACAAAAATGAATTAAATGAACATTTATAACCCAAAAAAATTTAAAATCATGTCACAGAGCCAAATCAGCACTAACTGACAGTTCTACATATTAGACTAGAGGAAGCAGTATAGTGTGGTGGTCTAAGGCTCTGAGTTGCAAACCTGGTATCCTGGGTTTGAATCCCACAGCCTCCATATACGTACTGTGTGTCCCTGAGCAAATCACTTAACTTTCTTGTGCTCCCAGGTCACACCTGTAAACAAGCTTTAGTGTGTCTCTCCTGCTTAAAAAAAAAAGAATGCTGATACCTACATTTACAGTTTAACAAATACTTTAGAGTGAACTGAGTGAGTTTTCTGTAATAAAATGCTAAAGTCTTTATTAATTATAGCAGTGATGGTCTGGGGCAATGTCTGTGCTTTTTACTGTTGTGCATAGTTTGATGAAATTAAAATTTAAAATGAAAACACATATTACTGCTAGCTAGACATGACACACCCAAAAAACTCAAATAATGAATTAGAGCTATTTAGTAGCTGTTTTCTTACAGAACCCCTAGTTAGGTAGCTGTCAGGCATCTGCTAAATTGTAAATGTTGTGATTTGTGCTCACTGGATAAGAACAGTTACAAAGCTGTGCTGTTATGAACTGATTTTAAAAAGCACTACATATGCTAAATCTATGGGCCTGGATATGTCACTGTCACATGAGACAGGGTGCATTATAAAAGGCAGAAGGCGAGATCCCAGGTGTCATAAAACTACCCTAAAGCTAGCAGCCTAATTTAGGAAAAACTCCTAATAGCAGACAGTGGGAAGAACACACTAGGACTTTGCATACAAATCAAAACATTCCACATAACATATGTTTTTGCAAATTCTGGGTGGACTACTCTTTTAATTGAGCCATCCTCAATCTGTATACTTCCAAGAACCACTTTGTGGTGTGCATACCAGCATGGTTATTTCACTTTTATTTACAGCTTTACACCCTTATCAGTTTTGAATTGCAATTGTGTCTAAATGCTCCACCATGTAGCCTCCAGTCTCCCACTGTACCTGCACACATTGCAGCACTGTTTCACTGCATGCAGGAAGATTGGAGGCTAGCAGGACATATGCAGTTGCCAGCGTGGAGCACAGGTGTAGGCTGCAATACTGGGATGCCTCCATACCACAGTAACCTGACAGCTGTCCCCACCTAACCTACCTCTTTGTCTGCACTTGCCTCATGAGGCCACCTCCTGATGGCATCCACGTACTATCCTTGATTGCTCTTCTTACTGTGCCGAGTGTTGGGAGTACCCCACCTGCTCAGGTGTGATGTGGCAGCAATACTGCATGCAGACAGTGCCAGTAGTGAACACATACATTAGTGGAGCTCCTGAGTGCATCATGGAGCACTGCTATGGTGGACAGTAGATGTGTGGCACAGTGTATAGTGGAGCAGTGGGGAACACTGAAGGCAGTAGTAGAGGGTCTGCCCTTAGCCATAGAGAAGCAGTATGAACTTCTGTTGTGCCCAGGTGCCCTAATACTGGCAGAACTGATGCCATGTCTCCTCCCTCCCTTCCCTCCTCTCTCTCTGATGTAGCCCCGATTCAACATACTGATTTCCCCTCCCTTGAACCTCTCTCTGTCACCTCCACAATATAAGTGTGTCTCAGAACAGTGAAATATGTTTTTTACATAATATGACTGTGCCGTATACACAGTACTCCATAGAACATGTAGGCATCTCAAAATGCATCTGTCATCACGAGTGCACCATGGGATGTGCACTGCTATTACAGGGTTGAGACCACACACGCACACTGTCACACTCCATGTGGACAGGCTGTAAGTTTTCAAACCATTAGCCACAATGTTCACTGGCAGTGTGGACACACTGTAATGTTTACAGACTGTAATGGTTTAAATCTATTACAGCTTTTTTGAGTGTAGTGTGGACAGGGCCTGCATGTCTATGTAATTATCTATTTTTTTTTTTATCAATTGCATGTATTGCTATTTTACCTATTTCTAAAACAAACATGCTTTTCACATTTGCCTGCACTCTGAGCACATACTTATGAAACTGTGCATATTTGTATTACATTTCTGCATAGATCTAATACTTTCCTAATATTCCCATTATCACAAGCATAACTACCATGCCCTTATCAAAAGCGACCCCTTCTGAAAGTTACTATCACATTTTCTCTGCTAACAGTCTATCATCATTACACCTGACTTCCTGACATCAACACATTTCTTAAATATAACTTACATCACCTCATGGACAAAAACCCTGGTTCTCTAAAAAAAAAACCTGTGTCAATAATCACAAGGCTGAGCATATGCCAGCCATTACTTTTTCATGTACTGCCACCTTCTGTACCATCATGGGGATTTGCATATGTTTCCCATAATGATTTGCATTATTGGCGTATGTGCAATTGTTTTCTCTTTAAAATTTGGCTGTCCAGCCAATATCATCAGAGTATTTGCTCTGGGGTTCTTTTGTAAACCTGCAACGCTTCCTATTCCTTCCATTAAAATGTACACCTCCATGTATTTTCCTAATAATGTCTATGCCTTCCATAGAACAGAAACTAAAACAAATCTTACTACTTACAAATCATTGTGTTGTTTCTCCCTACCTCTTTAACAATTCCACACAACTTCACTAATTTTATCATGTAGCCATGGTTGATCTCACGGAACTTGTTAAATTTGGCTGTAACCTGGCTTCCTTCTAGCTAAGCCACTCCCCAACTTCACATGGACACCATTGGGATAGGATAATAAAGCGGAAGTGCTACAAACTTTCGATGCTGGCTTAACAGCAGCACATTAGTTCACTGTGACCCCATGACCTCCATCAGGAGATGACCGTTAAGTTGGATATCAAGTAGCATTAATAAACCACCTTTGGTAAGTCGAGTAATGTAATTTCATGTAGGTTGCTGCAAAATGATAATTTAGACTACACAGTATGCCCCAATGGGAATCAATTATATGTTTTGTAACCATGATATAGATCACACTGTAATATAATACTAAGTTAGGGTTCACTATTTGTTTGTTATCAGTTGCAATTGTCCTTACAGCTGTGCGATTACAGACAGTCACAGTTTCCATCTGTTACAAATATGTATCCACAGTTCGATTCCCAGTTCACTTTCAGGTTCAGAGCCTTGTAAAATGTCACTTTCTTCAATGTAAAGCTGTATGGGCAACTGAAATTCATAAAAAAACAGTCAGCTCATAATGTCCTATTTGTAGTGTGATCCCAATTATGTGTGGTTCATAGCTGAGTGCTTGTGCTATGTACTGTAATTGGATAATGAAGGTTTGTGCTTGCATAACCCCCAAGGGGTGCTACCCTTAGGTCTACTACCTCTGTCTACCCCCACGGAGGCAGGGTGAGGGGCCCAGATCCATGGATGGGTGCCTCCACCCAGAGATTGGGGTCAATACAGCAGAAACTGCCTTGGCTACAGCCCTCTGGGCTACTGCAACCCCCCCATCCATCCCACTAGTGACTCGCACTGGGTGTCAACAATTCTTTCCACTAGTACACTTACCCCATGGATAATATATTCCAACGTACTCCAGGGACCCCCTGTAAAGTAAGTTACAATTATATCACAGTCACCATGCAGCCATTTGTCAGAAAAGTGCAAACCAGCCAGGATATAATTATAGCACAGCAATCTTATTTATTAAAAGGGCAGATAACAGGGGAAAGGGGGAAAAGCAGGTTAATTGGCTTATACTATTCCTATCTATTTAGGGCTCTGTGCACAGGCCTAACCCTACAAGTTACTGTCCCTGGGTACCCAAGCCCTAATGGCTAGTCCAAACAGTGGCAGCTGGTTGGGGCCCTTAACACAGATAAACATTAAAGTCTTGAGCAGGTCAGAATAGAAGAAAGGTTTGCTTAGGCAGTCAGCAATGTAATAATGCACTGAAACCACTGTGTAAACACTCTGCAGGGAGCTACCCTGAATCAGTACTCACAACCCCAGCAAATAACGATTTCTTCAACGCTACCAGGATGGAGACTGAAATTCGGCAGACTTCTCACACATTTATATGGCAAACAACAACAGCAGAGGGGTACCACACCAGGCAGCTGCTTCAGAGCTCTCCAGGTTCCACAGTCACCAAAGCACTGCAACGGCAGCTTTTCACTCCTCCTGTGGACTGAGCACGATTCAGCAATTTTCTCCAGTCCTCCAAACAGGTCAAGCCTGGTGGGTAGCTGTACAGGGCACAGCCTCCTCTGACTGCCCACCGGCCAGGTTTTCAAATCCTCTCTGAGGCAAAATGGCCCTTCAGGCCTTCACGCACTTCCCGCATGAACACTCCTCAGCACAGAAGCACAGATGCTCCTCACTCCTCTCCAGCCACAATGCATCTAACCCCCAACAGCAAGGGTCTCTCTTCTCAGTTCAGGAATGACCCGCTCTGATTGGCTGGTGGCACATGCCAGTCACTTTCTCCAGCTCTCAATGGTGCAGAAAAAGCGCCATAGTCCATAATGCCTTGCTCAAACTACACCCAGCTCTTCATTGGTCAGCCAGCTCTGTAAGGTCCCAGGGTACTGATTGGTCCAATTCTGCAGTTCAGGACCAAAATGGAGGAGGCAATCGAAACTATCGGTACTGCAAAGCAAGGCAGGTTTGAACAACTACATTACCATCATTATGGTACAATATTTTAAGCAAAACAGCTACATCCTCTACTAGAACTCCCTATGCACCACTAGTGATGGCAGCAGGGAGTTATTTGGCCAGTGCCCCAGGCGGGACTCGAGCATATAACACACAATCCCCCCCATTTCAATTACTTATGGCTGCCCGAGGCAGCCCTTAGAGGGACAGCTTATGGAGGCTTTTGGGAGCACTCCACGGCTCCCCATTAAAACGGCTTTATGCCAGTCACCACCCCAGGCATAAGGCATATTCAGAACCCCCATTTGCATGGGGGTTACACCCTCCCTGGCCTGGAAAAGCTTGGCGTCCACGTCAAGCATTCACCCTCGAGGCACTTTAGGCAAATGACCCAATGAACATTATACCACATTTTACCTCACATACATAAACATTAGATTTACAGTGTATTATAACCCATACACATTATTCAAACAAAGGCTTACTCCTTTTTAACCCAGGTCATTGGTTTCTTTGCATGACACTGGGAGTGAGGGAATCCCCCCTCTCTTAGTTACTAACGGGTCCCCCGAGACAGAGACGCCACATTCAAAAGGCACCACTAACAGTCTGGAGTTATCCACCAAGGCTAACTTAGGCAAAGAACTCGGAGATACATATACCCCCTTGTGAACCACATTTAAGGGCAGGTCCACTGGCTGACCCAGGGATTCATAGCTTAACTTTATTACTGGCCGGATTTGCCGGCTGGATCATCTAGGGGGTCTCAGAGGATCCTAACCCAGGGTCTGACTCCACTTCAGTATCAGTGGCATTAGCAACAGGAATCTTTTCAAAGGGAACAGGTTCAGTGCTCATAACACTATCAGGGGCATGACATTCTATCCCTGAACCTACCCCACTGGGCTTATCTAGGGATGGTTTAGGTACCAGCGGGGAACCATGAGGGCATTCAAAATACTCTTCCGCTTCGGGCATATCATTGGCTTGTTCCCCCATCTCACTCTCTTCTTCTGAAAAGTCAGATAATTCAGCCAGGCCAGATAATTCAGCCAGGCCTAAGGACTCAGTCCCTTGAGCTTATCTGCTACCCCATTCATCTTCTGGAGGCATTGCCTCCAGGGACAAAGAAGAGGGCTCAATCAATACAGATGGACCAATTTCAGTTCCTGAATTACCAAAGGGATTGCCCCAAAACAATTGACTCAGTTCATAGGAGGGATAGTATTCAATATCACCTTCGCTATCTTCCGACACTGAGTGTTGATCATCTCCTTCTGCAAGAGGGTGAGCAGGGCTCCCTTGGTGAACTTACTAACGGCTCCACGGGCTTGGTTCTTCTCTTAGCAACAGATCTAGTCACAGGCCGAGAAGGAGCGGCAGGGGAAGGTTCAGTTTCAATTAAGATCTGCCCAATTGGCAGCAGATGATTCCTGTGTATGGTTTTCACATCTTTTGAATTATTTTCAGGCCGCACTTTATATACTGGTAGGTCTGCTAACTGTCCCACAACAATATGAGGGAGGTGATGCCATCTGTCGGCAATCTTGTGTTTGCCATGCAGTCCCAGATTTCTCAACAGCATTCTATCCCTTCTCTCAACTCTACTGTTTTCACTTTTTATCATATCTCTCCTTGTTAGCCAGATTTAGTTTTGCAGCCATAGTCTGAGTCAGTTGATAGGCATGGTTCAATTGAGCCTTTAATCTCTGTACGTACTGTAGGTGGTTTTCTGCTCGCACCTCATTGGGAGAAACCCCAAAACACACATCCACTGGCAATCTAGCCTCTCTCCCAAACATTAATCGATAGGGGGAAAATCCTGTGGCATCACTTTTCATGCAATTGTAGGCATGAACTAAAGTGCTGATCTGTTGACTCCATCTTGATTTATCTTTTGATTGTAAGGTGCCCAGCATGTCAAGCAACGTCCGATTAAACCTTTCAGGCTGAGGGTCTCCTTGTGGATGATAAGGGGTGGTTCATGATTTTCATACCCCCACAAAGATAGCATCTCTTTAATCAAATGACTCTCAAAGTCCCTTCCTGATCGGAATGAATCTGCTGTGGGGCCCCATAGTGGACAAAAAGTTCTCAACAAGTATCCTAGCCACCGTGGTTGCTTTCTGATCCTTAGTCGGAAAGCCTGTAGTACTGGGTAAAATGATCAGTGACCACCAATATATTGCTGACACTTTTCAAATCAGGCTCCAAACTCAGGAAATCAATACAGACCAATATAGTTCCATAGGAGCACTAGTGGTAATGTTGACCAGGGTGCAGCTCTCTGAGTAACGCTTTCTTTGCAAACAATGACCACAGGTCTTGACATACTGTTCCACATCCGCTTCATCTTCGGCCAGTAGAATCGAGCCTGTACCAAGTCAAGTGTTCGATCTATACCCAGGTGCCCCATCTGATTATGCAATGACCTTAGAACAAGTTCTCTGAAAACTGATGGCAACACCAATTGTTGTCAGTGTACCCGGCCTTCCTTATCCACAGTCTCTCTATATAGTAGTTGGTTGATCAACTTTAATTTAGACCTTTCTTTAAACAACAAGGTAGTCCATAAGTCAGTTGAGCGGAGTTTGGATACATCCCTTCTGGCCCGCAAAACCTCTACAGCCGTTCTTATCATAGGATCACAGGATTGAGCCTGTTGGAGATCATCATTGCTGAGTTGTGGCAGAGAACCAGTGTCCAAAGTATAGAAATGACAATAAGCAGCAGGTATGCAGTGGTCCGGCGGCCCCAAGCAATCCACCACACAATCCACCATATCAGGAGACACCTGTTCTTCGTTATCAAATATCTGGCAAAGGGCTCTTATGTCAGGTTCAGACAACCGGACCCATTCAGTCTGGGGCACAGGCCTTCGAGAAAGAGCGTCCGCATCTATATGGTTTAGGCCCTCCCGGTATTCTACAGCGTAATCGTAGGTGGCCAAGGCAGAGAGCCACCTATGCCCAGTAGCGTCCAATTTAGCAGAGGTCTGTACATAGGTCAGAGGGTTGTTATCAGTCTTTACTAATATCTTGGCACCATACAAATAGTCATGACACTGATCAACAATGGCCCACTTTAAAGCTAAAACTCTAGTTTGTGCACGGGTAATTTTTTCTTGAAGGCATCAGACTTCTACTGGTGAATGCTACAGGTCTCAGCCCATTTGAGTGCTCCTGATACAATACAGCCGCCAGCCCTTGTAGACTAGCATCAGTATGAAGAGTGTAGGGCTTGACTAGGTCAGCGTAAGCATGGGTAAGTTGATATATGATATCGAAAAGCTTCCTCACACTCGACAGTCCATCGATCTCTGAACACATCATTTGCCTGAAAATACTTCTTCTCTATATCAGGGTGCACACCTTCTTATACTTCTTTTGAGTAGGCGGATACCCTGAGTAAGAATAAGGAGGGGGCTTAATCAGTGAATAGTCTCTGACAAACCTCCTATAATATCCACAAAATCCCAAGAATTGTTGCAACTCTTTTAAATTCCTGGGTTGAAGCCAAGTGGTCAATGCCTCCACCTTGCCAGGGTCAGTCTCTACTCCCTCAGTGGACACTATATGGCCCACATATTTCACGGAAGTCTGGAAAAACTGACACTTGTCAATAGACAACTTTAGGCCGAAATCCTCCAGCCGATCCTTAACTTTAAATAATCGTTGCACTTGTTCTTCCAATGATCGACCAAACACTATAACATCATCCAAATAAACCAAACACTCGAGTAGGTTCATGTCCCCCACAGCTCGTTCCATCAAGCGCTGAAAAGTGGCTGGGGCACCCAAAATTCCTTGAGGCATCCGAACAAACTCATAGAAGCCTAAGGGGCAAATGAAAGCAGTCTTCTCCCGGTCGTCTGGGGCCATCGGGATCTGATAATATCCGCTCCGAAGATCCAACACAGAGAACCACTTACTACCATTCAAACAATCCAAGGCGTCTTGTATGCATGGCATGGTATATTGATCCGAATAGTTCATCTATTCAAAGTGCAATAATCTCACACATCGAGCGGACCCATTTTTTTCTTACTACTACGATAGGAGAAGCATAGGGCTCCTAGACTCTTGAATTACACTAACAGCCAACATTTCTTGCAGATGCATGCCCATCCTCTATGTCAGCGGCGCCAGATCGGGATCTCTCTTGGAAGGGTCTTTCATCATGCATTCGAATGTGATGCTCAGCTCCTTGTATGCATCCTACATCCCACTCCTTCAGGGAAAAAACCTGGTCCCACTTGGCAAGCTTCTCACTGACCCTTCGCTCCCAGGCAGCGGGGAGTCACCAAAGTCAAATAGATCAGGAGTAACTCTATCACCCATTCGGATACTCTTTCTATTTGGTAGTACAGCAGTATCTGCACAATGAACACTAGCAAGGACACACCCTCTTTTTATTCAAATTTCTTTATCAGACACATTTTGCACTTGAACCATCACCCTCTTAACCTAAGCATGGGCTCTAGCCGGCAGAATGCTGGGTTTCAGCAACAACCCCTCAGGTAATTCTCCCTCTGCAGGCGCATCCAGCATTAACAACTTATTCTTGACATCAGCTTTTAGTCATACCTCTCCATGCAGAACACATTGTGCATTTGGGACAAGTACCATGGGGGCTGGATCCTTTTTCCTCACCACCTCCACAGGGCCTTCGGGTTACTCCAGACTACCCTTTTTCTGAGTGGCTTTAACCTTTTGAATTACAGCAGGTATGCTCAGAGCTCACCCAGTCTGAAATGCTCATTTCTCTGAGCACAATTGAGCCAATCGTCCAAATATGTGTGCATTTGTCCCAATCAACAAGGGCACCCCATCATACAGTTCAGTGGGGGGGCAAACTAACACTAAGGTTTCCACTTGCTCTTCTATTCCATTTGCAGTTGTAGGGAAGATAACCAGACATGGATGAACCTCCAATATGGATAGGCCTTATCGCTCAATCCCCATACATGTAGACCAGTTAGGGGCTGTAGGGTACCTCAGATAAATGTGCTTGATACCAGTCCTGAAACATGATGGTCACCTGGGAGTCACTGTCCAGTACAGCTCGAGTGGGAATTCCATTCACCTGCACCCAGATCTCCATAGGCAGACCCAACCACATCAGACCAGTTGGGGGTAACAGCATTGGTAGCCTGGCAGGCATGGGCCTGAGTCACACAACTTTTCTTAGGGACCTGAGACTGAGCCTGGCGGTGTTGGGCAATCAGCCTCAGTTAACTCTCCTTAAATTCTCTGGCCTCTGGCACTCAGGCTGAAAATGCCCATTTCTCACAGTGATAAAACTCGGGACCCCGGGGTCACTATTCTGTGGGGGGCCCTGAGGGGAGTGAGAAGCTCTCTAAGGCTAGAGTCCAGGGTTCTACATGACTCAGGGGCCCCAGACCGAGTAGGGTACACAGTAGATTGCTTTAACTCCTCACCAATTCCTGTAGATTCCTGATCTCAGCCCTCAACTCACCCCTCCACATAGGGGTCAAGGGAAACAACTCCCATTCCCACAGTACCTAGAAATTCCAGGGCCCCCTTGAACCTTCCAGGCAAACCAGTCTCCTTAGGGGGTTAGACTCAGGGGTCCCACTAGGGTTCACTGCCCCCACACAGGGTTCCCATCCCTCTTCATCAGTCTCCATTTCCCGAATTTCCCTCATCAATTGACAATAGTCAGGCGGTGTAGCCCGCCAATCATGCAATTTGAGTTTTAGCAGCGTTACACTAGAGAATCGAGCAGACTTTAAAATATGTTCTAATTGAACCTGATTCAAGGCTGTAGCAGTGATTCCTCCTTTTCTATACGCCTTCTTCAATGCCCACTCCACTCAGGTAACAAAAGCAGACAGTTTTTCATTTTTCCACTGCTTAGCAGACCTGAATTTCCATAGTAAATCTTCACCAGTTTCTGTAATCCCAAAAACCCCTTCTAAAGCAGAGAGATACTCTGCAGTGGTGGCTTCTAGATGGGTGGCTCGGAAGAACCTAATGGCTTCTAAGGCAGGACCCCACAAACTCTCCATCAGCCTCTTCCATTTCTCCCCCATTTGGAGCATTGCCACTCTTGGACTAAAGGGGTGGCATAGTCCACCCAAGCCTCCAGGTCATCCTCCCCAAGAGGCACTGGTACCATGCCAGAGAAAAGTTTTAATTTATGGTAGGAATCTAGCTGTATGGAGGGGACTGCCAGGGCAGAGAAGCCAACACTGAACTTTTGGGTGGGCAAGAGGAGGTGCCGGGGAACCCGAGGAGTAGTATCACTGGACAAATCCAAGGCTTGCAACAACTCCTGGGTAGTCCTCCCTCCACAGCCAACAATTTAAGCAGTTTGTCTTTAAAACTATTCATCTGGGAGACCCCCAGGGTGACTGACCCACTTTGGACATGAATTAGCCTCCACCCTGGGATGCACCTCTGGGTAAATCACAGGAGGTACCTCTCAGAATCGATGGCCACACTGCATAGGAGTAGCACCTGCAGCGTCTGGTCAAGCAGATCAGCCATACACCTTTCATCTCAACCTTACCCAAACACTTTACTCGCTCAGCAACAGAAACAATATCAGCAGTGGAGGTACCCAGAGGCACATCTAACAATAATACAATCTTCTGGTAGTCTAGCTCTTCAGCCTCACCCCATCCCATCAGTCTGTGTACCATGGCTTTAATGGGCCCCAGTTTAATCTTTTCCAACATAACCCTTCCATTTTTCCATATCTGAGTATTTCCTTACTGAGCCACTAGGGGCGCTTCAGTCCCAGTGGTGCCTCAATTTGTAACCCCCAGGGGCACTACTTTAGGGCTACTACCCCTGTCTGCCCCATGGAGGCAGGGTGAGCGGCCCAGATCCGTGATGGGTGCCTCCACCCAGAGGTCAGGGTCAACACGGCAGAAACTGCCTCAGTTACAGCCTCTGGGCTACTGCAACCCCTATCCGTCCCACTAGTGACCGCACTGGGTGTCAACAGTTCTTTCCACTAGTACACTTACCCCGGATAATATATTCTAACGTACTCCAAGGACCCCCTGTAAAGTAAGGTACAATTATATCATAGTCACCATGCAGCCATTTGTCAGAAAAGTGCAAATCAGCCAGGATATAATTATAACACAGCAATCTGATTTATCAAAAGGGCAGATAACAGGGGAAAGGGGGAAAATCAGGTTAATTGGCTTATAATATTCCTATCTATTTAGGGCTCTGTGCACAGGCCTAACCCTACAAGTTACTGTCCCTGGATACCCAAGCCCTAATGGCTAGTCCAAACCATGGCAGCTGGTGGGGCCCTTAACATAGATAAACATTAAAGTCTTGAGCAGGTCAGAATAGAAGAAAGGTTTGCTTAGGCAGTCAGCAATGTAATAATGCACTGAAACCACTGTGTAAACACTCTGCAGGAGCTACCCTGAATCAGAACTCACAACCCCAGCAAATAATGCTTCATTCAATGCTACCAGGATGGAGCCTGAAATTAGCCAGACTTCTCACACATTTATATGGCATACAGCAACAGCAGAGGTGTACCACACCAGGCAGCTGCTTCTGGGCTCTCCAGGTTCCACACTCACCAAAGCACTGCAACGGCAGCTTTTCACTCCTCCCGCGGACTGAGCGCAATTCAGCAATTTTCTCCAGTCCTCCAAACAAGTCAAGCCTGGTGGGTAGCTGTACAGGGCACAGCCTCCTCTGATCGCCCACCGATGGGTTTTTCAAATCCTCTCCCAGGCAAAATGGCCCTTCAGGCCTTCACGTGCTTCCCGTGTGAACACTTCCCAGTGCAGAAGCACAGACGCTCCTCACTCCTGTCCAGCCACAATGCATCTAACCCCCAGCAGCAAGGGGCTCTCTTCTCAGTTCGGGCGTGACCCACTCCGATTGGCTGGTGGCACATGCCAGTCACTTTCTCCGGCTCTCAATGGTGCAGAAAAAGCGCCATAGTCCATAATGCCTTGCTCAAACTACACCCAGCTCTTCATTGGTCAGCCAGCTCTGTAAGGTCCCAGGGTACTGATTGGTCCAATTCTGCAGTTCGGGACCAAAATGGAGGAGGCAATCGAAACCATCGGTGCTGCAAAGCAAGGCAGGTTTGAACAACTACATTACCATCATTATGGTACAATATTTTAAGCAAAACAGCTACATCCTCTACTAGAACTCCCTATGCACCACTAGCGATGGCAGCAGGGAGTTATTTGGCCAGTGCCCCAGGCGGGACTCGAGCATATAACACACAATCCCCCCCATTTCAATTACTTATGGCTGCCAGAGGCAGCTCTTAAAGGGACATTTTACGGAGGCTTTTGGGAGCACTCCACTGCTCCCATTAAAACAGCTTTATGCGGTCACCACCCCAGGCATAAGGCATATTGGAACCCCATTTTCAAGGGGTTACACTTGGATACAGAGTCAGATAGGTAAATAGGACATTGCTCTTAGATATGTAGCACTTTGAGTTGATCTGTGCTTAGGTACTTTGAACAAAGTAATACAGTCAGTGCTTATGGTACAAGTGAGCTGGATAGTCTTATGCAAAGTGCTTAGATGCTTGAGCTGATGAGTAACGTTGTTATAACTTAGTTTTGGTTTGGCCTTACTCTGTATCCCACCATAAAGAATGCTTAGTCCAGTGTTATGAGACACCCCCAGTGGGATAAGAGCACCAGAAGGAGGAGGTGTTAGAGGAGGATGGAGGGTGAGTGTGACTTGCCCTAAGCAGAGCAGATGTAGCCTGCTAGCTTAAAAGGATGTGGAGGAGGGCTTTCTCCACATAACTTCAGGTGATATCCTATCATTTATGTGTGGTTCATAGCTCAATACTTGTGCTATGTACTATAATTGGATAATGAAGGATTATGCTTGGATACAGAGGCCAGATAGCTAAGTAGGACATTGCTCTTAGATATGTAGCAGTTTGAGTTGATCTGTTCTTAGGTACTTTGAACATAGTTATACAGTCAGTGCTTATGGTACAAGTGAGCTGGATAGTCTTATGCAAAGTTCTTAGATGCTTGAGCTGATGAATAACGTTGTTATAACTTAGTTTTGGTTTGGCCTTACTCTGTATCCCACTGTAAAGAATGCTTAGTCCAGTGTTATGAGACCCCCCAAAAATAATGATATCCATGACTGTTCAGTATCCAACTCTTGAAGGAGTCAAGTAGGATGACTCCCCCAGAAAAATGAGTAGCAGTATGATCACCTCCTCCAACTCTGGACAGTGTGACCAGTAGCACGCGGGAGGAAAAACACCCTTGGGAAACCTCTGAGGATCCATGGCTACTGACCTGCCAATCCTTCTGGGCATACTAAAGGAGAGTAATCCTAAATGTACATAATCAGGTAATTTGAACCCCAGTTGTACAACCGGATCCAGAAAAATGGAGAACTGAAGAACTATTGAAACGTGACGTGACAGGTGAACAGAACAAGCATCATACAGTAAGCTCCAAGTTCGAGAATCCATGAGCAGGCCAGAATGTTAGTAGAGTGGAATCCATGGTTGATATGAATACAAAGCAATGAGTTGCAGTAGTGAAGCACCCAGCTTGTGAGGATGACTTCTCAGAGGAGAACCAGGAATCAAAAGCTCAGCATCCATGACTAGAAGGACTGTTGGGTCATGTTCACTCTCCTCGCTAGCATCTCCGGTACTTTTCTCTCTTCCCATCCCATGCACCATCCTTGTGAGGTCTCGGCAGCTGCAAATGCACCCTACCCTCAGCAACCACTACACTATGAGGTGCCTAATTTTTCTGCTGATCCTGCTCTCAGGCAATGTGCACCCAAACCCTGGGCCTGCCAACTCTGGCATGCCTCAGCCCACCAGTGACAAAGGTCTCCGAGTTGCTTTTATGAACATATGTAGTCTCCCTAATAAAGCTGCAGCTCTCCAATGCTGGCTTACACAATATTCCCCTGACATTCTTATGCTAGCAGAAACCTGGCTCTCCTTGCTTGCGCCTGACTCAGCCGTCTCCCTACCAGGCTTCTCCCTGTTCAGGGCTGATAGGATGGGCAGGTGTGGAAGGGGGTGTGCAATCTACTTGCACAACTAGGTTCTGGGTCATGCCCTCCCTACCCCTGAGCTCAACCACAGGGCGCAAGCCATTACTCTTAAAATCACACCTTACCTGGTCGTGGCCCCCTATACCTAACTACGACACATACCCCAGTACAAAAGTTTAGCGATCAACTCCTCCTTGGCTATCTATCCACCTTACCCCAGAAGGCTGAACAACTAATATTGGGAGAATTAAACACCAACTGGCTCAACCCCTCATCTGATAATATAAAGGATGAGCTTGCAGCCCTTGACCTGTCTCAAATGGTCACTCGGCCCACTACACTTAACAAAGCAATGGGAACCAACTCCTTCCTGGACGTAGTCCTCTCTAACCAGTCACATAAATTGGAATCTGTAAAAGTCCTTGCGGAATCACTTAGCTACCACTCCCCTATCATCTGCTTCTGGTCCTCCCCCACACTCAGCCCTGTGTACAGCAGCACTCCTCGATGCAGATTTCTCCCCAGGGGTCTTGACAACCTCAAGCGTCACCTCACACAAGTCGACTAGACCCCAGTGGACTATGCATCTGACATAAACTCTGCCCTAACCCACCTCACTACGGCCTTCAACTATGCCTGTGACCTGTTTGCCCCCATCACCACATCTAGACAAAAAAAATGGACTGTTACATGGATATCCCCTGCACTGATCCAGCAACTAAAAAAGAGAGACAATCTTTGGCACATAGCAAATGACTCTGGTAGGGTGGCAGACAGGCAAGCCTATAGGGCAGCCCGCAACCAATGCACCTGGGCCATCAAGCAAGTGAAAGCTAAATACTATCAGGCTGCTTTGACATCCTCCTGGGGCTCATCCACAGCCTTCTGGGACAACATTAAAGAACTGAATGGTAAAACCCGCTCCACCCCTCTGTCTCAGATTGTCATAAATGGGGCAGTTTTGACGGACCTAACATGTATTGCAGACTGCTTAATAAAACCTTCACAGACTTAAGTGCAGTTCTCCCTGCCCAATTTTTTGACCCAGTTCCCACACCCACCCACACCCACACCCCCAGGCCGCAATTCCACTTCCGGACAATCTCACCTCATGGTGCCAAACCTTTTCTTCTAAAATCCCTCGCCTCATAACCCAAGTAATGACCCTCTTGACTCCAAGATGCTCCACCTAACGCTGGATGTCATGCTAATCCCCCTCACGCTTATCATAAACAAATCCTTATGCTTAGGTCAATTCCTGGATGCTTGGAAGCAGGCTGAAGTAACCCCCATCCATAAGTCTGGGGACCGTATACTACCAAATAACTACAGGCCCATCTGCATCCTCCCCCCCCAAAGCCTTAGAAAAAATAGTATCCACACAGCTCATAGAATACCTATCTAAATTCGACATTCTATGTCCTAGCAGCATGGGTTTTGTCCAGGCCACAGCATGTCCATTGCCCTTCTGAAATTCTCCCATCACATACACTCTACGCTGACAATGGTCAACTTGCAGGGCAGTTTTCATAGACCTATCAAGGCATTTGACACTGTGTGCCACCCCTGCTGTTAAACTCCCTAACCAACTGGGATTCTCATCCGGCCCCTGAATTGGTTCTCAAGCTACCTGCACAACAGGTCCCAAAGAGTAAAGCTAAATGGGACCTCTCCTCCAACCTACCAGTACTCTCAGGGATCCTGCAAGGCTCCATCCTTGGGCCCACCCTTTTCAGTCTATTTCTAAACACCCTCCCAAGCTCCTGTTCCAACAAAATATTGCTCTATGCTGATGATGCAGTAATCCTAGCATCACACTCAGACCCACTCCTACTCCAAGGCACGCTGCAAAGCACCTTCCTCCAAGCTGAAAAATGGTTCAGTAACCATCGACTAGTCCTGAACCTGAAAAAAACAAAGTCAATGCTGTTCTCACATCGGTAAAACAGCACCAAGGACACTCCCCTTCTCATCACCACCAGCATGCTCCTCACACTAGAACAGGTAACAACATATAAGTACCTGGGCATCACCTTTGACCCAGGCCTTACATTCCATGCACCTAAAAGCCCTGTCATCAGCCATGAACTCCAGGATCGGGCTTCTCTACCGCCATAAAGATTGCCTCCCAGAATCTGCCTTAAAATCAGCCATTACCTCTTCTCTGTTGTCACTGGCTGACTACGGACTTCCAATTTACGCAGAGGCTGACCCCTCCTCCTTATCAAAAGTCCAGACCTCTATTAACAAAGCCTGTAGGCTCCTCACCGGTGCCCACAGCAGAACTCACACCTGTCTGCTGTACTCCGCTGCTAACATACTCACTCTTGAGGAAAGAGTGAAATATCACACCTGCCTACTGGCCAAAAAATACATGTCTGGGCTTTGTCCACGAGGTGTCTCTGCATCCCTGCAACTGGCTGTCCGGACTTTGCCAACCCGTAACTCCACCACAGCCACCTTCATAGTTCCCAGGGCAAGGACCTCTCTCTGCCAAAGATCCTTTAATCATAAAGCCCGCCTGGTTTAACTCCTTCCTGAGGCTGTCACTAAGATCCTGGGATTAGCCGGCTCAAAATAGCCCTCCATCAACACATTATTGACAGTCAATGTTGTAAATGCCTGTAGTGGACCAAAACCCTGTCTCGTATAGCTCTATGCCTTTTGGGTCACATAAACGACTGGGTGCTGGTACACTAGAACAACCATATCAATGATGTTATATAATGATGCGTGTAACTCAACATATGTATGTACCTGTATAATGCTGCCTGTAACTCTTCGTGTGTATTTATGTATCTCACCTGTATGTAACCACTGTTCTAAAGATCACTTAATTGTTGTCTCCCCCCTCCCCCCATGATGAGGTACCCTTGTAAACGAGTCCCTGACTCAAAGGTTGTAAAACTGATTACTTCAATAAATAAAAACAAATAAATAAATAAATGTTCTGCTCGGCAAGCTTTGCAAATGAAGGCCGTGGCGATGAAGCACAAGAACTGGCATATGCTTCGTAGATCGGGAGGATGGAGCAATGGAACCTCAATCCAGAGAGGAAGCAAGTATGTGAAGCAGATAGAAATTGTACAGCGAATAGGTAAACATAAGTCAGATGTATTTCCAGCTCACGAGGAGCAAAGTAGGTTGTAAAATGGTGGGTTATCTTAATGACCTCTAGGCCCTGTAAAGGCAAAGCAGGTAGTATAAGCAAGTATTGTAAATGCGACCCTGTATGTAGGTCAGTTGCAGTAGTAGGCAAGCTGTATAATGCAGATGGTGTAGCAAAGGAGTAGTATTGCATGGATTATGGATGATATATAGTGAGGGAACTTGAAGAAATGGCAATAGCATAGAAATCGAAGAGCCTTGACTGGTGATCCAAATAGTTGCGTAGTGATGAATATAGTCATGGTCCAAAGCCAGAATGGTACAGTAACTAGAATTGACTAGGTAAGACTAATCTGACAAGTCCTGAATAGTTGAGTTTATGAGTCAGAAAAATGGTGAAGGTTGAAGAGACTGAGTCAAATGAAGTATTTATTTATTTAGCTTTTGTTGACCAGGTAAGTGCACTAGACAAATCCTGCCTATTTTCAGGCACAACCCGGGGGAGGGGGATACAGATGAATGCCAACTGACATTTGAACCAGATTAAGCTGTTGGTGGTATTTTTAGTGAATGAGGAAAATTTGGCCAGGACACCGGGGGAAATTCCCCTACTCTTTTCGATAAGTGCCATGGGATCTTTAACATCCACCTGAACTACCACCAATCCAGGCAGATGGGACCTCGGTTTAACGTCGCATCCGAAAGACGGCACCTCAGAAGTGCAGCACCCTCTCATGCTGCACTACAGTGTCAGTACTGGGATATTAACCCAAGTGCCAGATGTGGGAACTGAACCCACAGCCCTCTGATCTCCCGCCCCAGAGGCTAGTGTGCTACCCATTGAGCCACTGACACTGCATGGTGCATTGTCGAAAGATGCAAATACTGTAGGGTATGAATTATGAGATTTAAGTCTTTCGGATAATCTCAACTAAGTCCTAGTAGAAGTAGCAGTGGTAGCAATTTATATGACTGAAGTGGCAGGAACATCCAAATAGAAGATGAATGTCAAAAATCCAAATGCAAGTCCATAGTAAAGGAGCTCCTAAGGTAGGTAAATACGATTGCAGGTAGATATATAGTAGAATGTGGGCCTCCAAGCCCAAGCTGGGTGAGGTAAGTGTTGAGTAGAAGTCAGTAAGCTCTGAGGCCCAATGGGCGAGGCAGGCCATAGAAGTAGATAAATACAGTGAAATGACTGAAGTTCAGTGGGACCTCTGGGCCTGTAAGACGCAGGTCTTCAAAACGAGAAGTGGCCAACCTCAGGTACTATGGGGCAAGGCAGATCATAGAGCTGTGGTAGATAGAGTAATAATAATGACTGGCTGCATGCAATGCAGAAATAGTAGCAATGTTGTAAGGAATCTTCAGCCTCATGGGGCAAGGCAAAGGCTATAGTAAATGCTTGCATACTCTGAGCCAAGTAAAGCAGTTTAGAATATCCTGAGGCATACTTAGGAGACCAAGACAGTGCTGTAGACTGACATTTCCTGATGACCGAGGATGGTAAGTATGCAATGGACATCTAGGTACATGAAGTGGCAACTTGATCTAAAGTGATAAGCATCCTAAACTGTAGTAGTAGAGCCAAATCTTGAGGTTCGGCTATGATAAGGAAGGCAGCATAGGTTCAGGTTACAATATAGAAGGCAATATGGAATACAGCTCAGCTAAGAATCCAGAATAAAGGGGTAGTAGTAAGCTTGATTGAAGCATCCAGATAGGTACATCCAAGGAAGTAAATGGGAGCTTACCCAGATGAGTATAAGCTATGGGCTGTAACTCATGCGTTCTGCTATTTAATTGAGCAGGCAACCAGGTAGACCAATGCACAGGTAGATAATTGTTGGACTACATTGGGAAGCTGAAGGGAAGTAGAGAGTGGCGGCTAGGTCCCACAAAGGTCAGAGAATCAGGACTCACTAGCAGGGAAGCGGAGAGGCCATCATGAGACAAGTGAAATAGCCCAACCCCTGGAAGGCTAGGCAGAAGTAATGAAGCAAGTCAAGCTAGACCCCACATAGGTTAGCATGACCAGGAGCCATCTCGGAGAGCCATCTAGCACAGCATGCATCCTGAAGCTGAACTTGAGGCTGTAGTGGATGGCAGATAAGATAGGGCAGTACAAGACCCAGGATAGCAATGCTATGAGAAAGTCAGAAATGCCTCAGCTGTGTGGAGAGTTGCCACTGGGGTGGCCAATAAGAGGCTATGGCAAGCAGAGTAAGAGAATGGCAGCATGGTGAACTGAATAGCTTGTAGAAATGAACTGTTTTGTGGTAGCAAAGCATAATGCACTGCAGCATGATGTAGGATGAAACTAGTCATAGATAACAGATTGAGTCAGAAGCCAGCTAGCAAGGCCATAAGAATCATGATTGCAATTCCCAAAATACCATGCTCTTGTGTCAGGCATGAAAGGCTGCGAAAATATGTCTGTGCACCCACATAGCAATCCCCAGTTGTTGTTATAGGCTATGATGAAGCTGTCAGCCCAGCTGTAGATCCTTAGATAGATGGATGCCTGGGAATCAGTCAACATAGGAAGCTGGTGACAAATAATTAAGTAATAATAACAGGCAGAAGTACTGCAGTGAATGTATATGGGCAAAGGGTGACTCTGACACAAACAAGCAAGCTAGGAAGAATATGATGAGCCAAGGGTAATCATCTGACATCTGATGTCACTGGCCTAAGGTTTAAATGAGGTAGTGTAATTAAGTAAATTGATTGGTAGAGCCTCTGTTCTGTACAGCAGGATGGGAACTCCAGCTGACTTGGTGTATCCTATGGCTTCTGTAAATCATAAGACCAGCATGTGAATAACATAGGAGTAGAAACCAGTGTTACTAGAACAAGTAACTGCACAAATGAGTAGTTAGTCATGGACCTGGTATGGGCAAAGTGAATGGCAATCTGGGTCCAGCAGGTAGCGTTGCAGCAATATATGCCCTTGATTGTGGTAGAATGAAGAACTGAAACCAGGCAGGGAAGCAGAGCAGTAAAGGTGTAAGGATAGCTCAAGAAATGTACTGAGCAGCAAACCAAGACTGTAACCTAATGTTCTTATAATGTAACTATTGGATACATGATAGAGCTATGTTTGCAGGTGCGTGCAGGCAAAATGTAATGAGTCCCAGTAGGCAATAATGAGCGAAGCAACAGTGGATTAAGACTATGAGCCCTGTCTGGCTAGGAAGCAGCTTGAGGTTGGGTAGTGTAGCGCAGTCGGTCATGCCAGAGGAGGAGCAAAGTGACATAAGGAGTGGACCAGGAAAACTCCAGCCAGTAAGGCAGAAATGCAGGCACGACTTGGCAGTAGCATGGCAATGGCTGACCAAAAGGCAGAGACAGAACTGGAAAACAAAGGAGCAGGGAGTACTAGAGAAGAAGGCAGGAAGGGGAGGAATGAGTAGGCAGGAGGGAGTAGGTAAGTCCCCGCCCCCAAAAAGAAACACATGGAGAACAAGCGGAGGAGCAATGGGGGGAAAGGACAACGACGAACAGAAACACAAGCATAGAGGCACAGGGAACAAGGGGTGGTAGAAGGAGAGAAAAAGAGGGCAGCTGAGCATGAGCAACGTCACTAGCGAGTGTGACCCACTCTAAGCAGAGCGTATGTAGCCTGCTAGCTTAAAAAGGATGTGGGGGAGGAGCTCTTCCTCCCCATAACTTCAGGCGATAGCCTATCATTTATCATTAAATAAATATAATTGGTTTCCATTATCCATCCTTTTGCAGTCACATAAATTATATGTAACTATGGGATTTAAAAAAGTTGGTTTACTAATGTTACTTTAAATCCAGCCTCACAGTCATCTCCTAATGGGAGGTCATGGGTGGCCTCAGTGAGTTACTGCGGTACTCTTAACCATTACCAATGATTATAACACTTCCTTTCCACTGTCAATGGAGTTCCAGCCTTTACCCATGTAAGTAAAAAATGAAATAAGATAAAGGGTACTTTTTCACATGCCATAGTGGAAAGCGATGTAATCAATCTAACTTCATCATTTCGCTGCTCATATTTTGTCACTCATATCTATGTCATACATTGAGCTACATATTTCCCAAGCATGCCACCTATTACAGATGGGAGGTCAGGAAGGGCAAAGGGAGTTACTATTCTTGTATGAAATGATGTGATGCAATATCTCAATTTTAATGTGGTCCTGCTTTTGTATTGTATTGGTGTATGCCAGATCATTTTAGATGAAACTGTTCTTTTGGTACAGGTCTGCTGTACAGTTATGTGCTTTACGCATGTGGTGCAGGATATTTGCTCAGGATAATTCAGATGAGATGCAATATTTGTTTTTGATAGGGGTCCTGCTTTGACTCATTTGTTATAACATTTAATTACGATAACACATCTCACATGCTATTATCTCATAAGTGAAATCCTACCCTCTCCAGTCTTTACTCTGAAGTTCCTGGAATATGGAACCTAGGTTGCGGCACAGTGAAAAAGATAAAAAGAAAATATGCACAAGTTGCTTATTCTAAAGAAGCAGTGTACTAGTATGGTAAGTTGGCTGGCAGTATAGCCTAGAGGTTAGAGGAATGAGGTGTGAATGAGCTTAGTACATTCAGCAGACCAAACCTGAGTTTGATTCTCGCAACCTCCACTTGCATACTGTGTGACTCTAAGCAAGTAACTTAACTGCCCAGTGCTCCCAGGTGACCCCTGAAAACAGGCACTTGTGCTTAGTGGGCCTTACCTGGTTACTAAAAAAAAAAGTAATATTTTAAATGCTGGTCCCCTTTTTTTGCTGTGGAATGTGGATTACAGAGAAACTGATTGGACAGAAGCAGTGATGGTTTGATTCACTACATAACCTTGCTTTTAACTGACAGAAGCAGTGATAGTTTGATTAACTGCATAATCCTGCTTGGAATTATATTTTATTACTGTATTGCCTGTTAATACATTTTGAGATTGTATTTGGAAGGTCTTAATTAGGTTTTATCTGAGTTTCAGTGCTTAATGATTAATACAGAAAGTACCTAGAAATCTGGTTTGAATCCCAGTAAGGCCAGACTTTCGATTTGGGTCCATGTATTGTAAGTTGTCACACTTCCTCCCTTGTACTAAAACTGAATGATCCTCTCTACTTTTCTAGCTGTTTGGTAAATGCATGGGTGAAACAATGGACACTTTACAAAACAATTAATGCCTTCCCTATTAGGTAACAGTTCCACATTTCTTCTGTTACTGTTGTAATAGTGACCCTACAAAAAAATACATAGAAACATAGAAACATAGATTTTGATGGCAGATAAGGACCACTTGGCCCACCCAGTCTGCCCATTTCCCTACCTAATGGATAAGCTGCAGATCCTAGTTAACCAGCAGCCTACTTCTTCCTACCCCCAACCCCTAGAATTGCCTTATGACTGTCCCATGCATGCTTGAATTCCACCACTGTTTTTGACTCCACAACCTCCTCCGGAAGGCCGTTCCATGCATCCACAACCCTCTCTGTGAAAAATACTTCCTAAATTACCTCTGAGCCGCCCCTCTATCTTCTAATTGTGCCCCTTGTTTTGCACACTTTTTTTGAAAGATGCTACCCTCTTGGACTTGATTCCTTGAGGTACTTGAAAGTTTCTATCATGTCCCCCCTCTCCCTCCTTTCCTCAAGGCTATACATATTCAGCTCCTTAAGTCTCTCTCCATATGTCTTCCGGTGCAGACTCTGCACCATTTTAGTTGCCCTCCTCTGGACAGCCTCAATCCTGTCTATGTCTTTGCAGAGATTGGATCTCCAGAACTGCATGCAGTACTCCAGATGGGGTCTCACCAACTGTCTGTACAGAGGTAATAACTTCCTGTTTTCTACTGGTGATGCCTCCTCCTATGCATCCCAGTATCCCCCAACCCTCCTTGCTGTTCTCTCACATTGCTTGCCCACCTTAGGTCATCTGATATGACTACCCCCAGGTCCCTTTCCATTTTGTTGTTGTTAGTATCTCACCCCCATTGTGTACTCTTCCCTGGGTTTTGTTTCCCAGGTGCATTACCTGCGTCTTAGCATTGAATCTAAGCTGCCATACATTTGACCATTCCTCTAACCTTGCCAAGTCCCTTCTCATCCTTTCCACCCCACCTTGTGCATAAACTCTGTTGCAGATCTTTGTGTCATCTGCAAAGAGACATACTTTTCCTTCCAGTCCCTCTGCAATGTCTCTTATAAAGACATTGAAGAGGACCGGTCCTAATACTGAACCCTGTGGTACCCCACTAGTAACCCCCCTTTCTTCAGAGTGGACTCCATTTAGTATTACTCTCTGTGTCCAATTCTCCAGCCAATTCTTTACTCAGGCTGTCATCTTGGGACCCACTCCCAGGCTGGCTAACTTGTATATTAATCTTTTGTGTGGGACTGTGTCAAATGCCTTGCTAAAGTCTTGGTAGGCCATGTCCACAGCCACTCCCTGACCTACTACTTTGGTCACCCAGTCAAAGAAATCTATCAGATTTGTCTGGCATGACCTTTCCACTGTGAATCAATGCTGCCTTGGGTTCTGAGACCCTCTGGCCTCTAGATATTCAACAGTTATTTCCTTCAGAAGTGATTCCATCATTTTCCCTACCACTGAGGTTAAACTAACAGGTCTGTAGTTTCCTGCTTCTGTCTTGCTCCCTGTTTTGTGAAGGGGAATCACATCTGCCGTTCTCCAGTCCTCGGATACCACCCCATCCTCCATAATTTGTTAAAGAGGGTAGTCAGTGGTGTCACCTAGTTCTACCATAGTTCTTTTAAATTCTTGGATGAATTCCATCAGCCCCCATTGCTTTGTCCACCTTCAGTTTTAAGAGTTTTTCAGAACCCTTTCTTCTGTAAATGGCTGGTATCAACTTCTGTATCCAGAGTGTTTCTACTGTTTGTTTTATGTACCTCCCCAACTACTTTGTAAATACTGAGCAAAAATATTTGTTTAGTATCTCTGCCTTTTCACAGTCACCCTCTGCCCACCCTCCCTCCTCTTTATTAAGCCTCACTAACCCTCCCTTGGTCTTCCTTCACTCCCTGATGTACCTATAAAAGGTTTTATCCCCCTTCTTAACTGAGTTGGCTATCTTTTCCTCGGTTTGAGCTTTTGCTGTTCTGACTGCCTTCTCATCTTCCTTTTGCTTTAACTGATACAGTTCTTTGTCCTGCTCCTTCTGTGATTCCTTGTACTTCCTGAATGCTTTCTTTTTCTCTTGAACCTTCACTGCCACTTCCTTTGAGAACCATAGTGGTTTCTTACATCATTTTGTTTTGTTTATTTGCTTCACACAAAGGCTTGTTACCTCGGTGATGGCAGTTTTTATTATTCCCCCTTGTTCTTCTACCCCTCTTTCCTGCCCATCTGCTAGTGCATTCCTTAGGTACTCACCCATTTTGGCAAAGTCAGCCCTCCTAAAGTCCAGTACTTTTGCCTTTGCATTTCAACAGTTGTGTGGCACCTGTGGATGTGTGGCTACTGCGCTCACTTGGGGAGGTATACTATCTCACCCACATATTTATTAAAAAAGCTGAAAATCTTGACAGGGCCAAGCAATTGTATTGCAAAGCAAGAGCTGTGACATCTAGAAAACATGAGAACCACACTTATAGTATGCCCTGGTGCGACTGGAACCTAAAATCTTCAATACTGTTTGTATGACCCATAAAGTACACAACTAGTGCTGAAAAGTATCTGAAAGCTTCAAAATACAATTATAAAATGGGCAAGTAAATCCACACAATGTGATTGGTCAGGCTGGTACCTTATCTGTGTGCATATCTCACAATAAACACATGGATGAAATCCCAGCTGACCACCACTGACTGCACAACAACCATGCAAAGCGGTAATAAGTGACCAAACATTTCGTGGAGTAAAACCAACATTTTAAACTGCTGACACAGTTTAAATATACAGCTATCCCTGAAAACCAAAAAGCTACATGGCCGGCCAAGTAGACTGTTAACCAAAATAAAGTCTGTAAATATGCTGAATACCTGTTTTGTACTGATGACTTGCCTCCTAGATGACTTTATGTTAACTTTTGTCATCGATAACCCTGGTTGAGAAATGAACTGGGTGGATGCCACGGAGTCCAGCAATGACTGTCTTTCAGTCTCCACAAGTGATGGTGCAGTAAAAGAAGCCACAATACCCAGTGGACAAATGGCTGAATCTGCACAGTTAGTGATGAGCACTGGAAAGATTTTACAAGTGCTGCTTCCTGTTTTGGAAGAGTCACTTGATGTCAGTAGCAGCATGGTTGATAATGGGGCATTGACTCCTCTCTCAGAGTGTCACACAACAGTAGATGGCCAGCCCAGGAGATTGCCTTCATTCAAAATGCAGGCTGTGCCTGAAGTAAGACCAGTTCTGCCCCCTGCCAGTACAAATAATGCTGTCAACCTGAGGCAGGAATCTCTCTTAAGTATGCAAAACCCATCCTCATGCTGGCCACAGTACTGAAGCCTTATTAATAATGTTATAAACTGTCAAAAAAACAAACAAAAAAAAAAAACACAGAAACAGCAGCTCAACAACAGAGTGATCAGAAATTATGCATGGACAGGACTATACTGTAGAAACAGTTTAAACACCTTGTAAACATTAAAGCTATAGTAGAGTACTATCCTTGATTAATCACTTAATGCAGCTGGTCAGAAATTGTTCTTGCAAAATCATCTTAAATGAAAAGCACTCGAAGAGAGACCTAACAAGGGCAAGGATCAATTATATGTCTCTATGGTACTGGGACTATTTTTTAATGGGTGGATGACTAAAACACTAAAACCCTTAAAACAATGAAAATAAAATATTGATTTATTAGCAAAAATACTGCATTTTCTCTTGATTCATTTTTAATAGCAATAATGTGCTCCAGGAGATGTGCTGTGGTGAGATTTATCCACACCATGGGTAATTAATGGCACTCGGCCTGCAGCCCATGCTGCACAACACCCGATGTGTGTGTAAATCCTACAGCAACATACCCCCTGTCATGCATTATTGCTTAATTTGACAAGTTATACTGTAGTAACACAATAAGACAATGGAATGATGTGAGACATTATGTAATGAAGCAAACTGTGGCTGCTTCTCCATAACCTGGCACAATGTGCAGTTGATAGAGTTGTACAGATCACTTGGTAACAGTAGTCAGCAAGGATGGAGAAACAAGTAATTAAAGACACAAACATAAAGAGCCATACTTGTAAGTTAGTTGGAAAATAGGTTTGTAATCTGTGCAAGAACATGTTATAATAGTTCCAAAATCTCTGAATTTCAAAGTTATTATGTAGACTGTGGGGCTTACAGCCCCATGTGTAACATGCAAAACTGCTGTGGCTTACTAAAAAGTTTTGTAATCTACCTCCATTCAGTTGAAGTTTGACATATTCAAGATCACTTGCGTTTACTTTCTATACATTTAGTACACCCTTTTCAATAATGTAGTGCTACAGCATAGTCATTTTATTTATATTTTTATACAGTTTGCAAGTGCACTCATATTATTCAGAAACATTTACCCATCAATGTCTGCACACTTTTCAGTCTTGGCCATCATCTGCACTCCCACCGATCTGAATGAATAACAATAAGATTGCTGTGGAGTTCAAGCGGGCGCTAAGGTACTGAGGAGGAGTATCAGTAGCAGGAGACAGTGAAACGCCTTGAAAGGTTTTATAAAAGGCATGCCACTTTTGCCACTAAATATATTTATGGTTTTATGTTTCACTGACCTTTCCAGTCCGTCTTAGTGCTTGAGTTCATTAAAGGTCTGTGGTGTGGCATTTAGAGGCCTCTGGTCCTCCGCTCTAGCAGTATGGAGTTTGAAGATGGAGAAGCCTGATGAGGAACTGGGAAATCCAGAGGAGCCCATGGAGGCTTAATGGCACAGAACACCAAAGCCATAAGGAAGGAAGAAGCAGTCTAACAGGAGAGCTGAAGATAGCAATATTAGCTCCTTTTACTTTGAACAGAAATAAAAGCACAATACTACAATATCACCAGAGTGTTTTATTACTTGTATATTACATAGAAATTGGTGTTTTGTGTTGTTCTTCCCCTTTTAATTTAATATTAGCTGCTGTCCCATTTGCATGAGGAGCGAGATTTTAGAGTAGTTAATGTTTTAACTGTAGCACATATTTTGAGTATTGTGTAATTATCACATGGGCATAAACAATGTTATATAAACATATAAATAAATAGATAAAGGAAAGATTAGGGAAGATTAGAAAATCAGGAAAACTAGGAAGTACATCTCCAGTTGGAGTGCTCTCTCACATGACTCTGAAGCATAAGGCACATGTGTAGCATTCTTTTCCTTCAAGCACCATTTTCTCCAGGTATGTAATAGAGAAGCTTGAATTTAGCAGGGGGAAAAGACTGGGGCATATTTTAACCTTTCAACTAGAGCGTTTTATTAATTACTCCCTTGAGACTCATTTCTCTACTGCTGCTAGTAAGTTTGTTTTATACGGGAGTTGAACCAGCGTTTTGAGCAGTAGATCCCTACTTGAATTTTTTAATTTGTTTTTGTACCTCTTTTGCAGAGTTTGTTAAGCCAGGCCTGTATCCCCCTCTTAGACTGAGTAAGTGATTACGATCAGTTCTGTCTGAAAATTTTGAGGAAATCGCCTCAGCACGTAAAACCAAAATTAAAAATCCTGCTGGGTAAAAACAAGGGGAGCAGTAGTAAATCACTATAAAGGCCAAGAGCTAGCATGGAGAGTGAATTAAAAATCTACAATAAGTGACAGAAATGTCATCTGAGCATGACTGGGAGAGTAAGTAGAATATTTTCAAAACCCACTGCATGCTTTTTTTATACTCTATGGAATTGCATTGTGGTGTTTAGCAACTTTGTGAGAATATTTTTCATTTATATGTTTCTATTTTGTATGATTCTAAGTGCATTTAGGTAGTGTTTAAATTTTCTCTGCCCACATCTGCTTTTTTATTACCTTGATCTATTTCTCTTAATTTATTTTAGTAGACAGAGCAAATAGTATTAAAAAGTACCAGCATAAATTAAAAAGTATTGACTATCGGAAATTCATCTAAAAACTCTATCCAGGAAACCTATTTTCTGATTTGACTGGTTTCAATTAGAGTAACAAAATGTTCTTCTGTGATTTGGGTTTGCGAAGTTGGAGTAGAGGACTAAAAGGATTAAGATACGTATCAACACATTTTTACAAGAACTTTGAACAATACTGACATAGATAAACATATTGAATTAAATGAGAACAAAAGAAATTGGGTATAATAAGACAAAAAGCCAAGAGAAGATTTTAAGATTTGGACTACCGTAAAAAAATCTGAAGAAATTTATATCAACTGTCTATTGAAATTAGTTTATTGAAATTTCTCTTGCCTTTTCAATAATCATTTGTTTAATTATCTATTGTATTGATTATTTAAATTTTAAGCAACATTGTAGTTGCTGTATTAAGCTGGTGATAATAATTATTGGAAAATAGTTGTAGTGACTAGAGGTAAGAACAGGGGGTCTCAGAAATTAAAACAAAAGAGCTAACAATCTCAGCAAAAGTCTGAAAGAAAAACAATGAACTGTAACAAACAAGAGGAACAGAGTGGCTCCCAGATTAGTTATATCGATCAAGACATTCCTGGAAATTTTACAAATAAAGAGAAAGAGGGGTAGGGGAAAGACAAAAAAAAGGATAGTAATAAAGTTAATCAGGACAGAGGGAATAAGAGAAATTTGACTACTGTGGGTATATTTTTATGCACATCTACATCTAATCTTTTTAAAGAACATCAGATAGAACATCAGAACAAGTCTCAGAAATTGGATAAGATAGAAAGTAATAGAGAAGAAAGGATTGCTTAGAACTAGTGAATCAGGGGGAAGAGAATCTGATACCCATGTCGATATTTGTGATGAACAGATTAACCAGAGATTCTGTGAAAATGGAAAATGGAAAGTGTAATTTGAAAGATGAAATTTCCCTACATAATTCAACTGAGTTTGAGTGGGAACCATTTCCAGAATCTGTAACAAAGTTAGATTATTCAGTACTGTCCCTAGAGGCTAATTCCAAAAACAAGTACAGAACACTGATGTGTCCGAAACAAATTACAAAAGTATAAATCATGGCATTAAGGAAGATCTGGAAAATATAACTGATTACCAAATGCCTTTGCACCAACGATTATTAACAGTTCTCAAAGATCCACACATAGCTAATATTCTCTTATTAAAACAATTACACATATTATGAGTTGAGGTCACCTCCTTAAAGTCTACAATGGTGTATCAGGAAGCTCTGATAAGAAATTTATTCAGAGAATTAGTTAAAAAACAGATGGGCTCTGAGGAGGATTCCATGGTCATAGGACAAATGAGTAAACAGGTGGAGTAAGAAACACCCCTTTTACCGGAGTGAGGTTCTGTAATGAGGGAAAGAAAATGTAGAAAAAAGAAGATAAAAGAGGAAAAGAAGTTTAAAGAATTAGAAAAGGTCCAAGAAGAGGTGGGAATAAGCTCCCAAATAATACAAGAGGGAAAAAACATTAGAACATTGGTATGACTAAAAAGACAAAAGCTAAAAAGGAAAAAGAAAAAGAAAAAAGAAACAAAGAAAGCAGGAGAAAAGGGGCAGATAGTATAATAGAGAAAAAGCCACATAGGATAGAGATGTTAATAAATGTGTACTACAGTGGGAAAAAAAAGAACATCAGGGACAGTACTAATAATTAATGCTGACAGAGATAACACAAGCATTATACAGTCCCAATATGGGGGACACCCTTATTGAACTAACCCAGGAATATGGCTTTCAGGGAATGAAGCCATGATAGTCTGTTCAGGGATAGATATTTCTGATCTTTCAGAAAAAGAAGTATTGTGGTATATGATCACACAAGTAATGGAATATATTTATGAGATCCCAAAAGGAAGAAACAACATTATCTTAGCTACAAAATTGAAATCTGAAGGCCATCTTAATTTTTAATACTGTGTGGTAAACTCAGGTACTGGAGGAGATGAGGTTTCCCTGAGTAAGATAGTTAGGGTACAGCTGCAGCTGATTTGGCTGATTAGCTGCAGCTGCACAGACTGGAGAGCTTTAAAAACAGGAAGGAAATGCCAGCAAGCAGTTGCTGCAGGGGTAGAGGGCTGACAAGCTGCTTGGATGTGTTCCAGAACAGGAGTCCCTTAAGCAACCCTCAGGTGATTGGTCTCCTGAATTAGGCCAAAAAGAAAATGTTTTTCTTTCCATTGTGAGTTTTCCATTTTACTGTTTGTGTTCTTCCAGAAGGTCTAGCCTTATGGATAAGGAGGGTTTCTAGTTAGGGTCAGGAATTGTTTAGTCAGCACTTCCACTCGGAGCTAGGCTTCTTTATTTCTGTTTTTGTTTCATTTTCCTCGGTGAAGCTTAAAAAGGAAAAGGGCAAAAGCCCAAAGTTCTGTGTCACCAACCATATTAAGAAAATAAAAATATACCTGGTTGGTTTGATGCTAACAAAATGGTCTTCCTGAGACTCCTTAACCACCACAAAGCTGATCCTGAATCCCATGGTGAGGCAGCGCCTTGTCACAACTGATATCAGATTGCAAGATGGCTTGGGAAACAGAAGCATACAAAGGGAAAGATTGAACTCAGAGTGGTTATGGATGTGGAACAAATACTGAAGAAGGAGTTCAAAGACAAGTCTGAAAGTGTGTTTCTAACAGAAGTAGAATTATCTCAGGCAATGCAGGAATGTTGCTCACAAATTCAGGTTGTGGAAGAAAAACAATATGTTTTATCAATTCATGGGGTTGACCATTTACCAAATGAAACTGAATCCCAACTTATGAAGAAAGTGTGTTATATAATCTCTGAAGTTCTGGGGAAATAGCTTGGGAGAATTAGGTGTTAAATGGGCATACAGAGAAATTGATTATACAAAGCAAGGGCACATTTGTTTTGCTGTTAGGGATTAAATATTACAGCAGTTGATATTAAACACAGTTAGGAAAATTGATGAAAAGGGTATATGAATATATTCATATCAGGAAGTAGAACAATATGGAAACTCCCAGAGATCAACCCCAGGGGAAAATAATGATTCTAATCAGCAAATAGAATATGGTGTGACAGTGCAAAATATGTTTCAGATTTTTACACAGGAAGCACAGGAATGACTGTTTAAGGCAAACATTGAAGAACAGGAGGCTGTCTCAGAGGGAGGGTAAAGTATAGACTTCTATTATGTCTTGAAATATTTCTGGTGTTTCCCAAAAATTGATGGATGAAAATGTTTAGAAGTTCCATTCAGCAAATATAATTTGTTTACAAGAGACCCAGGCAATAGAAGAGCTGCACTTAAATGGTTTTGTCTCCTCTCAAGTGAAAGCCCACAAAGATAATAAATATGGCAGGCCATTGGAGGGGTTAGTAACTGTCATTAAAATAACAAAGGGTGTTAAAATTAGAGCAACAGGACTTAGTTCAGACAGTATTATAGTAGCTGTAGTCACATGCATGGAGATATATATATATATATATATATATATATATATATATATATATATATATATATATATATATAATGTCAATATATATTATTGTCCACCAGTAAACACAAACATTTCTCAAATTTAATATGGGGAATTAGACTATCACATAGAATGTTATGAACAAATACCCAGGTAGTAATGTGATGATGATAGGGGACTTTGATGCCAGATTGGGCCAATTAACAAGAATATTGCTGAAGGGTACTTCAATATCTTATAGTTACATGAAGGATAGAAAAAGTAATACTCAGGGAGGAATTTTTTCAAGATCTTGGAGAAATATGGTCTAATTACACTTAATGATAGTATTAAGGGAAATAATGCATCCTATTTTACATATCTGAGGGCAAAAAGAGCAAGTGTGATAGATTATATTTGTATTTTATCTTGACAGTGTTATAATACAAAGCATATTGAGGTAGTGATATGTCCTGAAAGTGATCACTATATATTAAAAGTAGAACTACCGGTAGATGGGAGTCTGGGGACACAAAGGGAGGAGTTGGCAGAAATACAGATTATTAACCAAAGGTAGGTCCAATATTCTGCAAAGCTGAATATAGATATTGGGACAATATTAAATTTGTCAGAAATCCAAACTATTGCAGAAAGTATTACAGAGGAAAAAACAGTAATAGAGATTCAAAACTTAATACAGGCCATTACAGACAAAGCAGTACCCTTATTATATAAACAATTTAAATGTAGACATGACTATTCCTGGTATGAAAGGGAATGTCTACAATTTAAAAAGTATCTTAATAAAATAATTAAAAATGTACAAGAAAATAAAACAACTGAAAACATACAATACCTCAATAATCAAAGGAAGGAATATAAACATCTTTTAATCAAAAATCTGGTTTGTTTATCCAAGAACAGTGGACATCTATGCTACAAACAATAGAAAATGGGATATAATAGATTTTGGATTAAAGTTGCAACTTGCTCAGAATATCACAGCACATATTCCAGCAGCAAATGGATTATGTATTACCAGAAATTATTCTGGCAAGAGATTGAGGAGGAACACAAGAACATTTTTAACACAATTGAATGAGGCACAATCACACTGAATATAACACCTCATGAAGTTTCTCAGGCAATATCAGCTACTAAATTAAATAAAGCACCAGGTGTGGATCGAGTTCCTTCTTTTCTCTATAAAATAGAACAGGAGTAGGTGGAGTAGTTTACACTCAATATTATTTAATAAAATAATTGAGAAGTAATAATATCCGAAATCACGGAAGTATAACGTAATAATACTGTTACATAAGAAATGTAATTCTTGAATTACCGGAAAATTTTAGGCCTGTTAGTTTGCTGGATAGCCTGAGTAAAAAGTTTCACAAGGATTCATTAGACAGAATACAAATCTGGTAGTCTTATTCAAATATATTGAATAATTTTCAAACAAGACTTAAGAAAAATTATTCAACTGTGGATCAGTGTTTCATATTAATACACTTTATTTAGAAGTTTTATAAGAAAAGAAACTCTATTAATGTAACACTTGTAGATTTTCAGGAGCTTTGATAGGTGAGTCAGGTCTATTATGGCAAACATTAATGGATATGAAGTTGAATCAGACCATTTTATGGATAATAATATAATTATATTCTGAAAAATAAGACATATGTACATTATGACCTGGCTGGTAATTTAACAGAGCTTTTCTAACAAATCCAGGTGTGAAACAAGGCTGTATTTTAGCCCCAACACTATTCAACCTATTCATAAATGATTTCCCTATAAAAACTTGTTTCTATCTCCAGCCACGCACCTGCAGTGGTTGATATTCTGGTACCAATTCTCATGTATGTTGATGATTTAGTTCTTTTTTCACTTTCCCCTATAGGAATGGGCAGATAATTAAAGCAACTACAATCATATTGTAAAGATAATGAGTTAAGAATAATTATGGATAAAACTCAAATAATGATAATTAATAAGAAAACATCAAAATGTAAATGGTGTATTAATGATAACCAGCTTCAATTAGTATCAGGATACATATTTCTTGGTCTACAGATTTCTAGTAATGGTACATTCGCAAAGCAAAGGGCATACACATTAAATAGATTAAAACAACGTAAGAATGGTCTATTGAGATTTAATGCACGATTTGGTGGGTATAGTGTTGATGCAATTCTCAAAGTAGAAGAAATGAAATGAAACCCAATTGCTTTAAATACCATTGAAGTGTGACTTGATGACAATGTGGCAAAATTAGAGAAACCATTTAATAATTTATATAAAAATATACTGGGAGTACCTTGTTCTATGCCAGCAGCTGTTGTTAGGGCTGAATTAGGAAGAATACAAATCAAATATTTAGCATATCCAACAAAGTTAAAGTATTGGATAAAATGCTCTAATGTTGAATCAAATAGACAGGCTTCCAAATGTTTGAATAAGAAAGCAAGCTGGATATCTTAAGGATTATCATCACCCTGATTAAATCAAATAATCCACATTTTAAATCAAATAGGGTTAAATCATTTATGGTGTGATCAACAGAAGGGAATACAAATTTCAAGAAAATACAATCAACTGATCACAAATAAATTGACTAGTGTCTCAGCTAATGAGGATATAGAAAAAAATCAGGTAATTAAAAATATATCAATGGTATGCACAAAATAAAAGGAATCATATTAAGGAGCCATATTTATCTTTTATAACTGATAAAAAAATAAGATTTTATTTACAAAGTTTGGATTAGAGTTATATTGATCTAACCAAGCGGGAGTGCCCGGAACTGGTAATGGTCCCTCTGAAAAGCAAACCGGAGATACTTGCGATGAGAAGAGGCGAATGGAGATGTGCAGATATGCATCCTGCATATCCAGCGCACAAACCATTGACCCTGCAAAAGAAGAGACAGAAGGGTCTGTAGGAGAGCATCCTGAACCTTTTGTATTCCATGTAAGGTTCAAGGAGCTGAGACTGAGAATGGGTCTGAGATCTCCCGTCTTCTTTGGGACCAGGAAGAAATGAGAATAGTAAACCGTCCCTTGAAGGTGAGGGGGAACTGGTTCTATGGCCTGCTTCACGAGGAGGGCAGAGATTTCTTCCCGGACCAAAGGAAGATGGTCCCTTGCATAGGACAACTTCAGAGATGGGTGGCGGGATGGTTTCTGTAGAAACTCTATAGAGTGCCCTTCCGCTATAATCTGAAGCACCCATGAATCCGTTGTTATCCTCTCCCAACCCGGAAGGTGGAGGGAGAATCTCCCTCCTACCGGTTCCTCTGGTTCGTCCGGAGGCAGTGGGAGAGGGGAGGAGTCAGGTGGTGTGGGGCAGCGCCGCAGCTGGGGCACCCGCTGCTTTTTTGGGTGGGGGGGCCTGGCAGCTGTGGGGGCCCGTTTAGTGGCCCGCCTTCCTTGGGGTTTCGCTTGGGGCCGACTGCGTCTGCGAAAGGGCGGTGCTGCAGGTGATGGGGATGGTACATGGATCTACAGTTTCAGGCCGTCCCTTCTCCTACAAGTCGGTGATGATGTCCTGACATCACCGCCGGCTTACCGAACCCTGAAAGGTGCTTCCTGGATCGCGGACTGCACCTCGGGACCAAACCCAACACGCGGGAGCCAGGCATGATGCCGAAGACTCACAGCGGCGGAGCTCCGCCTGGCAGTGTCCACTGCATCGTATGTCATCCGCAGAATGTGGCGACTGGCGAACTGAGCAGAATGGACTAAATCGGCTAACTCCTGCTTGACTTGAGAGTCAGGTAAGGAGTCAATCTTAGATTCCGCCTGGGTAAGGATGGCCTTCTGGTAATCCCCCATATGAGCAACGTAATTCAGGGCCCGAATTCCCAGTGTGGAAGAGGCATAAATTTTCTTCCATACTGGTCCAGGAGGTGAGATTCCTTATCCGGAGGGCGAGCTTAGATGTTTGGGATGCGCTGACCGCCGTGAGCATCGCTAATCATGACCGAATCTGCAGGTGAGAGTCCAAATAGTCTACACCCTCAGGAGCCTGATATAGCCTGTTAAACTTCCTAGGAAGTGGGACTAAAGCCGACGGTTGTTTCCAAATAGTGGAAGCAAGGTGGGCGTGAGGCTCGATACAGGGTGGCACTAAAGTTGGAGCTGTCAGGGGCAGGTCCAGATGTTCGGCGAGTTTGACCCACTGAAGATCTGGTTCCAAGGAGCGCCACTGATGTACTTCCTGGATTTTCTGAGCAACTCCATAAAGGAAGGGTCCTCTGGAGGAGACTTCAGAAGAGTCCTCAGCCGGGGCTTGGATGGAGAGCGAGGCTCGTCGTCTCTCTCGAAGCATCTGTCGGAAGAATCCGAGGAATCCGAGAGGGAAGAAGAAGAATCGGAAGCAGAATAAGACTCTAACACGGCTAGGGGAGGCAGGTTCCTTGGGGGATCCTGGACGCTGTCCTTCCTCTCGGGATCCAGAGGGAAGGGCTCTGGAGTCCGGAGGCGGTGAGGGAGTGTGCCGTCTCGGGCGTATGGGAACCAGGGGTGGCACTGTCGTCGTAAGGCGGCTCTCTACTTCCTTGGTGAGCTGAGCCTTGGCCTCAGCCCACCAGGAAGCCAGAACTCCTGCAGATCCACCGGCGGCCGAGGCGGTGGAGGTGGAGGAGGGAAAGAATAAAGGTTTTATCCGTAGGCAGTATCGAAACGGGCTGCGGAAAACCGGTGCCGGGTATTGAGGCGTCAGGTACTGCAGCGCGGAGGGACCGGCATCGGGTACTGCGGTGCTGGATACTGCGGTCCCGGGTACGACGGCGCCGGATAAGACGGCGGGTACCCGGGTGCCGGAGGAGCTGCCGGAGCAGACGGTCCGGAAGGTGGCCCAACGGGCAGGTCAACATTGAGAGGCCCGGGAGTAGGGCCCGGCGGAAGGAAATCTCTGCCGGCATTGGAGCCGCGCCGGCCAGACCAGCGTTGGGACCGGCGTCCGGGGCGGCGTCAGATCTGGTTCCCTAGGGAGGTCTGATGGAGGTGGAACATCCCCGCATCGCCCGGGCATGGGGGATCCCTAGGTCAGGCTGGGGTGACTCGGGCTCCCGGATGGCAGTGAAGGCTGTGGGGAACCAGGTGCGATGGGAGTTGGAGGTCCATCGTAGGTTCCGCGCACGCCGGGGAGCCAATGGCGCTTAGGGCTGGTGCCCAGGGCGCTGGAGGAGCCGGGGCGTCTGCTCTTACGAGAGGTCCGCTATCGGAAGCAGGCTGAGGAGGAGGAGTGGCCTGGTCTGAGGGGGTCGAGATCGTCGCTGCCCGAAGGTCGGGCATCATATGGACTTATGGGAGTCGCGCTCCAGTAGGCGCAAGCCTGCCGGCTGAACTGGGGCCAGGCCTCCCTTTGCCCAGAGGCGCCCGCAAGGCCAGTGCGAGCCAGGCAGGCGGGCTGGTGTCTCCTCAAACCCTTGGAGGGTGCCGTCAGAGCGGTCCCCGAGGGATAAACGCCTGGGCCGACTCCAGCCGGAGTCGCGGGGCGAGGAGCCTCCGGTGCTTCTCCTGTCCCGCTTTTTACATGTCCTTCCGGAGAAGTAGACACCTGCCTGAGCTTCTTCAATTCTTTCTCTATCAAAGACATCTTTTCTTGAGAAGATGGGCTTCCACGACTGTTGGCGTCATCTGCGGGAAGCGGCGTTGAAGTGAAGGCAATGCGGGCACTTGTCGACTGGGTGGTCGGGGCCTAGGCAGAAGAGGCAGAGGGAATGGCCGTCTTTGTGTGGCAGTTGGGCGCTGCACGAGTCGCACTTGTTTTTGTGCTCAGAGGGTGTAGGGGACGACATACATTGATGATGACCTGACAATAGAAGGAAAAAATACTTTAATTTTCGGTAAAACTGACGAAAGAGCAGGGCTGACTAAGCACGAACTTTACCGTGAGGCGCTGCACGAGCTAATGGTGGGAAAGAACTGGAAGGCGGGTGTCTGGGACCGCCCCTTTATACCGACGTCGCATGATGCCAGTCACCTGACGTGGGGGCGGTCCCTCGCCAGGGACTGCTAGCTAGAAATTTTTCCACGGGGTCCTGCTGCCGGCTGGCGTCAGTCCTATATGTAATTACCTACTGCAAGAGCCCCCTCGAAGTAAGATGCTGGCTTTCCCCAAAGATTCCCGATACAGCAGTCACCATTCCTGGATACACCATATTCCAGCAGGACAGGCTTACTAAGCGGGGTGCTGGCTGTGCCATCTATCTGAAAGAGACACTTATGGGACATGCCTTACCTATGGCCAACCTTGGTTACTCCACCCAGGCACTTGCCATTAAAGTGCTACTTGGTGCACACAATAAGGCATTATTGGCTAATATTTGTATATGTCCTCCCAAAGAACACTCGCCAGGTTTCCACAGCTTAATGGATTATACTCATACCATGAACCACAACTCCTACACTATAGTTTTGGGTAATCTCAATGTCAATTGGCTCTCCCGGACGCTGGTCCATTCAAGGATGCTATCTCCGCACTTCACTTTTCACAGCTTGTTGCCTCCCCAACAAGAGCGAACTACAAAACAGGGACAAGTACCCTTCTAGACTGTGTTCTCCTAATACACTGGTCATATCACTAACGTAACAGTGCACCCAGATACACTAAGCGACCACCCTCCCAATACTTGTTGCTGGTCTAATAAATTCCATAAGACCCCACCACAGACTTTCTATAGCAGGGTCCTAAAACAAGGACACCTTGAGCCCCTAAAACAGCCCTGCATAGTCTCAACTGGTCTCTGCTTGACACCACAGATGATATCAATCTTGCCTAGGAACGCTTCATTAAGCACTTCAACGCTGCCTCCAACATCTATGCTCCATTAAAAAAGATGACAGTCCATGGCACCATAAACCCATGGATAACCCCAAATCTCATTAACATGTTAAAACTCAGAGATCACCTCCGGCACTGTGCTAGAGCCATGGGCAAGCAAGCGGACGTGCATGAATATAAAAAGGGCAGGAACAAATGCACATGAGCAAGCCACCTCGAAAAAGCCAAATATTACAGGGAGGTGCTCACTAATACTTGGAGAGACAATAAGAACTTCTGGAATAACATAAAAGATATGAACATACGAAATTTGCCTAGCAGATAAAGGCCTAGAGGTCTATCAAGTCTGCTCGAATGTGCAGCTAGCACCCCTTATTCTGCAGCTGCCCCCCCCTTCCACCCTTCCCTTCATTAACCCTCCCTTGTCCTGTCCCATCCTCATTTGAAGCAGTCCACTGTTCTACTGGATACCACTTCTGCAGGTAACGCATTCCACCCAGCCACCACCCTCTCTGTAAAAAAGTGTCTCCTCATCTCCCTCCTCAACCTTCCTCGCTCCAGTCTCATATCATGGCCCCTGGTGGCCCTCCCCTCCCTTACTTTGAACAGCTCCTCTGTACCCGTCTTGTTTATTCCTTTCATGTATTTAAAGGTTTCAATCATGTCACCCCTGTCTCTCCTCTCCTCCAGTGAGTACATGTTCAACTCCTTCAACCTCCTCTTGTATGATAAGTCCCCCAGCCCCTTGATCATCTTTGTCGCTCTGCGCTGCACCCCTTCTAGTAACTTAATGTCCCTCTTCAGATACGGACGCCAATACTGCACGCAGTACTCCAGGTGTGTGGTCTAACTAATGACCTATACAGTAGCAGAATCACCTCCTCCCTCCTCGAGGATATACCCTGCAATACAACCCAGCATTTTGTTGGCCTTTGCAGCTGCCTCCTACATTGTGCCGAGTTGTTCATTGACCCTGTAATGAGTACACCCAGATCCTTCTCCTCCTCTGTCTGGGCTAGCTGCACTCCCCTAGCTGGTAACTCCTCCTTGGTTCTTCATCCCAAAATGCAGCACCTTGCACTTTTGGCATTAAAACCAGTTGCCAGGTGACTGACCAGGTTTCAAGCTTTGCCAGATCGTCCTGCAACCCTGCCATCCCCCTCGTCAGGGGTTCTCAAATGGTGAGGCCAGCCTCCCTGAGGACCCACCTGTTCAGGGAGGCTCAAGCAATCCTTGAAAAGTATTCTATTTCAGTTTTGAACTTTATAGATTTTGTGTGAAGGGATAAGGCAAACTGAAAGAGGATAACAGTAGGTGAATTTATGTATTAATTCACAAGTCTGTGACCAGGGACGCACTGTACACTGGGCCATGGCTTATTTCAGGTGTACTCAGGAAGGGTAGTGAGAGAATACAATTCAAAATGTAACTGCAAAACACTCAAGCAATACAAAATGGAAAAAGTGCAAACAAATGAAGAACAATAAACAAACAATGCGAGGAACAATTGATCAATTAGACTGGCAGCAGAACTGTCCAAACACAAGAGTTAAACATACAGGTACTAGGAATAAGAGCAGGAGGAGCAAAATGATCCCTGAGAAGTTGCTAAAAGCAGGGTGAGAGGGGAAGAGGCAGAGGTCAGCAGGAATGTTATTCCAGTTAGAGGGAAACAGAAAAGCAGTCTGACCCATGAAGGTATGGCAGTAAGAGGTAACAATGGTTCGAGTCAAAATATTGGAGCAAGTAAGTTGTCCTGTTTTGGGGGTTACAATAAGCTTAATAACATGAGAGACAGCTATGCAAAGAGGTTTCAATTTATTCCAGATGTACTGTTAAAGGTAGACTGTTTTTCAATGGGGAGGCCCAAAAATATTTCAGTATTTTGGGGGAGGCTCAAGATCTTTTCCATGGCTTAGGGGAGGCTCACTATGACAAGGTTTGAGAACTGTTGCCCTAGGTCATCCACCACCGCGCCTACCTTGGTATCATCAGCAAACAGACTGATCTTGCTCTTGATGTCCCATGATATGTCTGCAATGAATATCCCAAACAACACTGGTAAGATGTTACCACAAAACTTCCTAAGGTTGCGCCGTCCGTGCTAAACATCGATGGAATCCCTACCCTGGACCCCTAATCATAGCAAATACTTTTAACAACACCTTCACCGACCTGAGCAATGTCCCCCCAACCCCGATTTCTTCGAAGACACCACCCCAATTAGTACTGACTACAGCCTCCCGGCTCCACCTCCTTAAGTTCAGAAAGGTTCCACCAAACACAGCTAAGAAATTAAAAGTATTAGGGAAACCTAGACAAAGTGGAGACTCTCTAGACCGCAAACTTGTTGCCCTCCTTAGATGAAATACTGGAACCCCTAAGATTCTTAACTTTTCACTACAACTGGCACAATTTCCCCAACTATGGAAGTCAGCCCTAGAAACCCCTGTACATGACAAGCATTTGTCCATGCTGAATGTTGTCTCGCTGGCATTGGCATTGGTAGTGCAGGAGTTAGAGATGCATAATAGGAGTGGCTGTGAAGTACTGAACTGACACCAACCCCACACCCACCCTGCAGAGACTGATACGCGTTGGGGTGTGCCTTTGGGTCATCAGCTATAACGCTCATGCCATTTTACCTCACCCTACCCTGTAGACACTGACAAGTGTCGTGGTGTGCTTTGCGGTCCTTGGGCGTTATACTCACCCCATTCCATAAGGAAATACGCTGAGGTGGGTGCAGTATAGGAGAATGGGGTGAACTTGGTGGCTGAACACTCCAACGCACACCTCGATGCCTGTCAGTGGCTGTAGGGTGGGGGTGCAGTGGCAGGAGCATTACAGCTGTTGATCCCAAGTCACCCCTGACACCTCAGTCTCTACAGGGTGGGGTGTAACAGTTGGAAACCCTAATGCCATAGGTGTGTGTTGGTATTTTCACCCCAAATTATCAACATAGGCTTTCTGTGACCCCACCTCATGAAGAGTGGCAGTATCAGTTTGTTAGCAAAAGGTGATTTTTTGCAGCAACTGTGCCATTTGTCACAGGTACGTAAACACATTTTAGGCAGGGTGTGAAAAATGACAACTGTATTGTTCATGAAGAGGTGTAATAAAATGGCAATGTTGAAAATCTGGAGCGTAAATATGAAAAATTGGTGAAGTCATGAGCATGCATAGAAACTGCGCAATACACGTCCATAACCCAATTATTTATTTATTTTTTTAAAACCACATTTTCAACATAGGTATTTTGGAACCTCCCTCATAAACAGTGGCACTGTGATTTTCTTAATCTGTCCCAAAAGTTGATCTCCCACAGCGACCATGCCATTATGCATCACAGGTATGAAAATACAGGTTACTCACCTGTAACAGGAGTTCTAGGAATGGTATATGTTGTTCATCCACACTGTCTGGCAGGTTCCTTGCCACTTTAAATCTTGCCAGAAGGTCTTCAAGCTGGCTCCTCCCACCACCGGGTGGTAAAACTCTCGGCTCCGCCCATGGCAGATCTAGCCGGCTGGAAGACAGGTTGTGCATCAAAGCCAGGAGGGTGTGCCTGGGTAGGCTGAACAACATATACCATTCCTAGAACTCCTGTTACAGGTGAGTAACCTGTATTTATAGGGACATGGATATGTTGTTCATACACACTGTCTGGCAGACTCCTAGCAGTTCTCCAGGAGGAGGGAGGCAAGGCACACACCCCCGATACTTACTTGGGAAATAGAGACTGGAGAACTGAGGCCCCAAAACCAGCATCCCGGCATGACTCAAGGTCGATGTGGTAGTGGGTAATAAAGGTATGTGCCAACTTCCAGGTAGCAGCCCTGCAGATATCCTGGATAGGGACATCCCTGGAAGCAGCTACCAATGCAGCAGTATGGCGGGTAGAATGAGCTCTTATCCCTCTGGGAGGCTCCATGCCGCCAACCTATAGCAGAGATCTATGTAGGAAGTGACCCACCTGTCTATCATCCGCTTGGCTGCAGGTCTGCCAGGTGCCTCTTGATTAGGTGACACACAGCTGGCGAACCTCTCCACGAACTTCAGCCGTCCGCTTCTTATAGTAGCGGGCGTTCTTCTAGGCTCCAAAGTATGGAGCCTATATTCGGCATCCGAGGTGTGATTGGGGTAGAACACCGGCAGAGTCAACATCTGGTTAAGGTGAAACTCTGACACCACCTTCAGAAGGAATTTAGGGTGGGGGCGCAGGACAACCTTGTCCCTGTGGTAGACCAGATAAGGAGACTTGATGGAAAGCACCTGGAGCTCTCCCATTCTTCTGGCTGACGTGATAGCCACCAAGAAGGCAGTCTTCCATGACAGGTGAGAGATGTCTCACCTGTGCACTGGTTCGAATAGCTTGCCCATGAGCTAGCAATACCAGCAGTAGATCCACGGAGGTGGTTCTACGCACCGGAGGGGATATGTGATCAAGGCCTTTGAAAAAGCGCCCGACCACCTTCTCCTGCGCCACTGACTGCTTCCCCACGCCGGTAAGCAGAGATGGCTGCCAGGTGCACCTTAAGGGTCGTCGACCGAAGCCCTTGTTGAGAAAGGGACCACAGGTAGTCTAGAATGCTTGCCAAGGAACAGGAGGAAGGGTCCAGGCCCTTGCCCTGACACCAAATGGAGAATCTCTTCCATTTGAAGGCATAGCATTTTCTGGTCGACTCCTTATGGGACGCCTCAACGACGTTGAGGACCTCGCCGAAAAGACCCAAGGCCTGAAACTCTAGCCGCTCAGGAACCAGGCCGTCAGGTGCAGGGATTGACGGTCCAGATGGAATACCTTCCCCTGATTGACTGAGATCAGGTCTGGGCGGGCTGGAAGCCACCTCGGGAGCCTGGAGCTGAGACTGAGGAGATCTGGATACCAGAACTGGCAGGGCCAGTCTGGGGCTACCAGAATCACCTGCACCTTGTCTCTCCTCGCCTTGAGAAGCACCTTGTGGATCAAGGGAAATGGGGGAAGGTGTAGAAGAGGCCCAGGATCCACGGCCTCGAAAAGGCATCCCCCTGCGAGCCCTGCTGAGGGGGGTGGGCATGAAACAGTCGCAGCTTCACATTCTCCCTGAAGGCAAACAGGTCCACCTGAGGCATGCCCCAGTGGAAGAACAGATCTTGTACTACCTCCGGCAGGAGAGACCACTTTGAGACGCAGCCCCTATCCGGATTAGGGCATCAGCCAGAATGTTGGAGGCTCCTGCCACATGGATGACAAGGAGATCCGCCTCCAGGCTGCGCACGAGTGACCAAATGCAGAGAGCTTCCTTGCACAGAGGCATGGAGCGCGTCCCGCCCTGGCGGTTTAGGTAGTACATGGTCTTGGTATTGTCCATCTGGACCTGGACTACTTGACCCAGTAAACGGAGTGAAGGCGGTGAGGGCTAGATGAACCGCTCAAAGCTCCAACAGGTTGATGGGGCATTGGGACTCCCGAGGAAACAGAGGCCGTGCGCTCTGTGCTCTCCCAGATGGGCACCCCAACCCATCAGAGAGGCATCAGTCGATAGAGAGAGACCATCGGCTCGGGAGGACAAACAGGATGCCCTCCTGCAAATGTGCTGGAACAGTCCACCACTGGAGGGTGTTCCACATCTCCTGGGTCACTGTCACTAGCTGATCCAATGGATCGGAGTGCTGTGACCATTGGATGGCCAGCCCCCATTGAAGGGGACGCAAGTACCAACGGGCCCAATGGACCACGCTGGTGCAGGCTGCCATGAAGCCCAGAAGGCGCAGGAAGTCCTGGGCAGGGCGCAGTTGCCCAACCTGAAATGATTGGGCAAAGGAGGAAAGAACCTCAGCCCTGTCCGCCGGGAGCCGTGTTCTGGCTCGTAGAGAGCCGAGCTCTGCCCCGATGAATTGTATCACCTGCTTTGGCACGAGTTCCGACTTGGCCTCGTTGATGAGGAGGCCAACCTGAGAGCAAACCTGGAGGGCCAGATCTCTGGATCGCTACACCTCCATTCTGGAGGGGGCTGCAATCAGCCAGTCGTCCAGGTAGGGGTACACCCGGACCCTTCGGCACCGCAGGAATGCTGTCACCACTGCCATGCATTTGGTGAAGACCCTGGGAGCTAGGGAAAGGCCGAAGGGCATGGCCTGGAACTCGTAGAGGGATCCCTCTGCCCTGAAGCGGAGGAATCTCTGGTGGGACGGATGGATTGGGACGTGAAAGAACGTGTCCTGGAGGTCCAGAGAACAGAAACACACACCTCGTTCCAAAGATGGGATTATCTGAGCCAGAGTGACCATCCTGAAGGTTTGAGACCTTAGAAACCAGGTCGTGCAGGTCTACAATGGGGTGCCAGCCCCCCCCCATCCGTTTCGGGACCAGGAAGTACCTGGACACAAACCCCGGGTTTGGTGGAGGATCCGCCACCTTCCTGATCACCTCTTTTTCGAGGAGCAGGGCGATGTCGGCTCGGCGAGCCGACAGAGAGGCTGTGGACCTTGTAGCCCCCCCGAGGGGCGACGGCTCGGAAGGGCGGGGCCTGCTCGAACTCCAGGGGCAGGCCCTTTCCTACCATCTCCTACACCCAGTGGTCCATGGTGATAGCGGACCAGGCGGAAAGGAAGTGGCGGAGCTGTCACCCCATGGGGGGAACCCAGGGGGGAGTGACGAAGCTGGGTGACACCTCTTAACCGTCACTGTGAAGGTTTGGAGGAAGAACCGCCGAGGGACCTCCTGGGCCTTTTTCCTCCTGCTTCCTGTTAGAGGAAGCCACAGGCTTGGCTTTGGGATGCCAAGCACGAGCCTGCTGCCCTGATGCTGGTGCTGTTGGGCGGACGTGCTGCAGGCGCAGAAGGCGAAAGGACTTATGTTGTTGCGACGGCCATTGTCCTTCTGGGCGAGGTGACCGAATACAGGGTAGCACTGGACTTTTGATCCGCTGGAGGTGGCCTTCCACTCCAGGGCCGAACAGATCAGTCCCAGGAAGGGGCGTCCGCCAGTTTATGCTGGGTATCCGCCATGAAGGTGGATATCCTCAGCCATGCTCTCGCTGTATGGCCACTGCGGACACAACTGATCTGGCACAGGAGTCTCCAATGTCCACAGCCATTTGGAGCTGCTGTTTTGCCACCACTCCCTGGTCCCATACCTGCTTGACTGTGGTCTGCAGGTCGGCCGGGAGATGAGTGATCACCTCATCCAGGGAGCCCATGAGGGCGTGGGAGAAGTGTGCCATCAGCACGGCCGAGCTGCCCTGGCGGAGGCCAAGGGAGGATGCAGCGTACACCTTGCACCTGGCATATTCCAGCTTTTTGGACTCTGTGTCGGGGGTCTTATCCACATCCCTAGCATTCCCGGAACGCCAGAACACACTATTGGAGACCAACCCCTCCGTAGAGGGGTGCTCTGAAAAACCGGACAAAGAGCCAGCAGGGACTGCATACTTCCTGGCCATCCTGGCCGAAGGCGCAGGACAGGAAGCCGCCACTGCCAAAGCTCAAGGCTGGGCCAACAATGGCTTTAGCCACGGAAAGGCCTCCGTGGGTGAATCCCTTGGTCCAGTATCTTGGTCAGGGATACTTGGCCGCTTGACATCGGGCTCAAGCTGCATCCCGTGGACTCCGAGATGAGCGAAGCAGACCCATAAAGGCGATGGGCTCTCGTCCATCCCTGCCCCAGGAGGACTCCAGGTCAAGGGGCCGGAAAAACAGGGAGGAGTCGTCCGTCAGACTCCGAGGAGTCTACGAAGAGCTGCCTGGGGCCTGAGCCACCACCTCCACCTGCCGAGGACGGTCGGGAGTGAGGGTGACCAGCAACCTGCGGGGCAGACCCTGACCCGACTGAGAGTCCTTGGTCGGCGCCCCCGATTTCGGTTGTGGAGGCAAAAGTTCCACCACAATCGGTGGGGCAGCTGGTTTCGGCTGAAAAACCGTCCCAGGCTTGGGCACCTCGACTGCAGCGAGGGGCTGTTTTGGCCGTTCGGGTGACAGCCACTTGATGGCCGGGGAAGGCGATGGTGTTGGCTTGTTCCCGGACAGAAGTAACTGCTGCCACATTAGGTCCTCGTAGCATCGACGCAATTTGCACCAAAATCTCTCCTCTTCCCAGGAGGAAGACAAGGACGAGCAGTGCCGCCACTTACTTCGGTGCTGAGACCAAGACCGCTGATGTCAGCGGGATCGGCTGGACCGAGATGAGGTCCGAGACCGAGACCCTCGGTGTTTCCGAGGGCGGGTCTGGGAAGGGGCAGGGGACACCCGCTCTTCCCTCGGCTCGCAAGCCTTGACCGAGGACTCCGGCACAGGAGGTGCAGGCAAGTCCTCGGTGTCCTCCGGGGGAACCGGTGAAGAAGGGTTGTCGGCTTCACCAGTCGACAGCCCGTCTGACGGGTTGAGAAAAATCTCGACCACGTCGACGGGTGTCTCGGACGGCTGACCTGACGGGGACACCGTGAAGCCAGCAGCTTTAGCTGCAACCTCGACTGAAGTCGAGTGTCGACTGTCCAGGGAAGGGACCTCTCCCACTCCCACGAACGCTGACGGTGGGACTTACCTTTCGAGACCTTATTTTTGGACCGAGAAGAGTGTTCCAATGGCCCCTCTCCTTTCATGGAAAGGGACTGGCAAAGCTTCTTAAAAGAAGCTGTGTAGGGAGGATCCCAGAGAGAGCAGGATAAATGCCACGACCAAGGAAGATGAAGATGCGGTCTGGGCCACCTCCTCCTCGAGGGCGATCATCTGCTTGAGTTGCTTAGCCGAGACAGCCGCCGTGGACACCGCCCAATGGGCCTCCTTAGACTTCACCGGCGGGTAGCGTTACTCGGGGTGCCCAAGCTGTAACCGGGTAGCACGGTCTTCCAGGACGTTGGCCGAACATGAACGGCATAACTCGCAGGCCTGTGGGTCATGATCTAGGCCAAGGCAGTAGACGCATGTGGAGTGCGGATCCGTCCTGGACACTTTCTGCCCATATGGGCATCGCCGAAATCCGGGAGTCAGTTTGTCCATCGCAACCGCGAGGGAGTAATTGACCGAAGTCTTGAAACTTAGAATTAGTTTCGGGCGAACCGAAGAATTGGGATCCAGTCTATACCCAGAGCGTTAAGGAGGGAACCTGAGTTTCCAAGCGGTAAGGAAGATCTGGCGTCATGGGGTGGAGCCGAGAGTTTTACCACCCAGGTGGGTGGGAGGAGCCAGCCTGAAGACCTTCCGGCAAGATTTAAAGTGGCAAGGAACCTGCCAGACAGTGTGGATAAACAACATATCCATGTCCCTAGAAACACATTTCGGGCAGGATGTGAAAAATGACAGCTGTACTATTCATAAGGAGATATTAACAAATGTCAGTGTTAAAAATCTGGCATGAAAATACTGCAAATTTGTGAAGTTACAAGGGTGAGTGGAAACTGTGCAACACATGCTTGTAACACAGTCATTTTATGGACTTTCATCACCAAATTTTCAACATAAGCATTTTAGGACTTCTGCTCATGAACAGAGTCACTGTCATTTTTTCAAACTGTCCCAAAGACGTGCGAAAACACATTTCGGCCAGAATATGTAAAATGACAGCTATACTGTTCTTAAAGAGGTGTAGGAAAATGGCAATGTTGAAAATCTGGAGTGAAAATATTACAAATTCACGAAGTTACGAGCGCGCGTGGAAACTGCGCAATGCACGCTCGCAAAACAGCCATTTTTTGGATTTTTGTCACCAAACTTGCAACACAGGCTTTTTGAGAACCTCCCTCATGAACAGTGGCACTGTCATTTCATTAATCAGTCCTGAAAGGTGATTCCGCGTAGTGACCGCAAAATCACCTTTCGGGACCGAATAACGCCATGATAGTGACTGAATTCATGAGGAGGGGTCCCAATAACCACACTTTGAAAAGTTGGTACCACAATTCCCAAAAATGGCTGAGATATGCACCAAAATTGAAAAAAAAAAAAAAAAAAACCATTTCTGCCATTATACTGCTTACGGCATTTCTTCAGTTCAGCGGTCAGCTTTGAAGTGTTGCAGACATGTTCCCGATCCACCAAAGATCGTGGCGCCGGGCTCTGGAGGTAAGTATGGGGGAGTGGTGGGGAGGGGTACACAGAGGTGGGTGCAGGTAGAGGGAGGGAGTAGGACAGACCATGAGGACATTTTCTGATTTCAAGAAAGTTTAAAAAAAAAAAAAAAACATCGCTGGACGCTTTTTGTTTTTTTACAGGAGCATTTTTAGCACGCTGGGTGGGCTCCAGTATGCCACCTGAGGTGTTTTGAAGGGGTGCTGTAGCCGATGGTGACTAGGCACCCCGTCGCACATACCAAGGCGAAGGGGGAGAGCCGTGGGGGATTGGGCACCCATCTCAGCACACAACAAATGGGGGCATTATGCAGACAGGGAGTGGGCTCCCCATTAGCAAATTAAACTGGGAAGGGGGACTAAAGCTGGCGAGTTGAGGCCCCCGTCAGCAAGAAAAGACTGTTAGGCGCATGATTCGAGGAATTGGCACCCCTCGGCACACACATGAAATGGGAGAGGGTGATATGCTGACGAGGGTGGCCTCCCCATCGGCAAATGAAGTGGGTCGGAGCATGCCAACAGGGGGATTGGGCACCCTTGAAGTCGGCGCTCTGTGCGGCGGCAGTGAATGCCGCCATGTTTATTGAACTGCCTCACCAGGAAAGGCACGCTGCTGCACGATGAGCTTGGCTCTCATTGCAGCAGACCTTTTCTTAGATCTGGTGGCCAGTTTACGTGTTGCTGGTGTCAGCTCCTGCAGCTGCCTTATTGGAGAATGAGGGATGCACCTACTGATGCGTGCCCTGCTGTCGCCCACAGTGACCGCACCTCCAAATCTGCTCCTACTGCAATATGTTGGCTGGCATGCAAGCACAAACCAAAATAAAAATGGTGATTGGGCTTTACATACAAATTATAGGCCAATATCTATCCTTCTTCTTTCTTTATCTAAAAGCGCTTGGCGCATAGTTGTGAGATCAGCTGGTTGACTACCTTGAAAATACTCAATCCAATGCCCGCAGCAACATGATTTCAGAAAAGGGCACAGAACCACTAGCAGCGCTCTAGAGTTCTCCGGTTACATTCATCAATCCCTTGGCCAAGGTAACTTAGTTGGTGCAGCATTCATAGACCTTACAAAGGCCTCTGATACCGTTCACCACCCCTTCTTCTCCGGCAATTGACTACCATTGGTCTTTCTCCAGACACAATGCTCTGGTTCAAAGTTACTTGAAGACTGCTCTTAGCAAGTGAAAATAGTCAATGTCACCTCTGACTGACAACTTGTCCGCTCTGGAGTATCACAGAGCTCTGTTTTAGGACCCCTTCTTTTTAGCTCCTTTCTCAACAGCCTCCCACTAGCCTGCCTGAATCCTCCTTTACGCGGATGATGCTGTCATCTTTATTAGTAACCCCGACATCATGCAATAGGAACACCACCTGCAGCGTAGCTCTGAGCAAGTGGAGGACTGGTTCTACAAACACAAATTGGTTCTAAACTACAAGAAAACTAAAGTCATGGTGTTCAGCAGCACTTGCAGTAAACACAGATCCCAGCCTCTAACCATCAGGAACTGCCTGGGTGTCACCCTTGAACAAGTCCAACACTTCAAATATCTAGGGGTCACCCTGGACAGTCCCCTATCTTTTACCCAGCACAAGGATAATGTTTCCAAAGCAGTCAATATCAAGACTGAATTACTTCACAGACACAAGCACTGTCTGCCACCTGAAGCCCTAAAAATCGCAATACATAGTTCCGTCATTTATATTGTTGACTATGAACTGGTAATCTATGACACAGCCCCCACTACATCTCTCTGCAGGATTACCATTGCTCTAAATAACGCATGCAGACTTCTCACTGGTGCGGTACGTCTCACCCACACTTGTGATCTGTATGCTCAAACAGGCTGGCTTCAGCTAAGTGGTAGGATATAATACCAAACCTGTCTGCTAGCTAAAAAAGGCACTTCTTGGCCTCCAGCCCCCTGGCACTGAAGGCCTCTTAACCCCTCACTGCAGCACTCAGCATACCCGTAGCTCAGCCAACCAACTTCTCAGGTTCCTAGATACTGTACAACTCAAGGACAGCTCATTTGTCTACAGAGCAACTCTCTGGTTTAACGCACTCCACAGAGACATCTTGACCCTTCCAGAACTGGGCCCTTTCAAACATATGCTCCATTAACATCTCACGACTAACAGTTCCTGTGACTGTTCTACCAAAGATGTCACCTTTGCGGAGTTGTCCCACCCAGGCTCTCTCACTTTCTCAAAACATGTGAATCAACCTTTAGCCCCTTGCTTACCTTCCACCCACCTATTCCCATTCACTCTCCTTTCCTCTAAATTTGCTACCCTTTATTCACCTTTGCCTTCACTCTCCACCCCTCTTTTAGTACCCCGCTCTTACTATCTCTATCTACCCTAGCTTGACAAGGCCTTCTGTCTGCCTCCACGTTTTTTTATATCACCCCTCTCCCTGCATTGCATTATCCACCATCCAATCTAATTAGTTTATACTTGTAGATCGGCATTCCATTATTACTTGACTGTGTTATTTGTGATACTGTTTTTCAACAACCTTTGTATGTTTGTTTACCTGTTCCCATTGACGTGGAACCTCTGTAAATGAGCCACTTTGTGCTCAAAGGTACTGTAATCCAAGATTGAGTAAATAAATAAATAAAATAAATAAAGTAATTTTGTTCAGAATTCACAGAAGAAGGAAGCGGAGGGACCAAAGTTAGGCGATGGAAGCACCACTGGGAGGCGAGGTGGACACCAGTCCATTTAAGGAGGAGAGAGTCTTAAAGGAACTCGCTAATCTGAAAGTGGACAAGGCAATGTGGCCAAAAGGGATACAACCCAGAGTATTAAGAGAACTCAGGGAGGTGCTGGCAGCACCACTGTCAGCCCTGTTCAACAGTTCGCTAGAAACAGGTGTGGTACCAGAGGACTGGAGGAGGGCAAATGTGGTCCCTCTCCACAAAAGTGGGAGCAGGGAGGAGGCTGACAAATACAGGCCAGTCAGCTTGACTTCAGTGGTGGGGAAATAAATGGAATCACTACTAAAAGAAAGGTTTGTGATACTGTATATCTCAAATCCAATGGAGCACAGGATCCAAGGCAGCATAGATTACATGGCGGGAAGATCCCGTCAAAGAAATCTGATTGATTTCTTTGACTGAGTGACTAGGGAGGTGCATCAGGGAGAGGCAGTAGATGTGGCCTATCTGGATTTCACCAAGGCCTTCGACACTGTCCCAGACAGGAGGCTAGTAAGCAAACTGGGCAGCCTGGGAGTGGGAGTGGGGAGTGGGTCCAAGGGTGGTAAACTGGGTTAAAAATTGGTTGAGTGATAGGACAAAGAGGATGGTGATCAACGGAGTTTAATCTGAAGGGGTGGTGACCAGCGGGGTCCCGCAGGGATCAGTGCTTGGACCAGTCCTGTTTATAATCTTCATAAGTGACATTGCAGAGACGCTGGAGCGGAAGTGTGTCTCTTGCAGATGACACAAAGATCGGCAACAGGGTTGACACTCCAGGAGGGTAGAGAAAATGAGAAAGGACCTAAGGAAGCTTGTGGGTGGTTAAGGGTGTGGCAGCTAAGATTCACTGCAAAGGCGTGCAGATCATGCACCTGGGGCACAGAAATGCAGGGAGGAGTACATGATTGGGAGGTACTGACGGTCACCAAACAGGAAGGGACCTGGAAGTAATCATATCTGATGATCTAAAGTTACCAAACAATGTGAGAAGGCTGTGAGGAGAGCTAGTGGAATGCTGGAATGCATGGGAGAGGTATCTCCAGCAGAAGGAAGCAGGTGGTGATGCCAACTGTATAGAACATGGTGAGACCTCATCTAAGTGACTGTGTTCAGTTCTAGGCCGCATCTCCAGAAGGACATAGAGTAGAAGCGGTTCAAGAAGAGGCGACAATAATGGTGCACAGGCTGCACCAAAAGGCATATGAGGGTTGACTGGAGGATCTCGATATGTAGTCCCCGGAGAAGAAGAGAGAGAGGGGGAATATGATAGAGACTTTCAAGGGTGTAAATAAGGTACAAGAGGGTAGCATCTTTCAGAAAAAATGATGTTCAAAAACAAGGCACCATGATATGAAAATAGAGGGGGGGTAGAATTAGGGTAGCGTGAAAAAGTATTTTTTCATGGAAAGGATGGTGGATCCATGGAACAGCCTCCCTGTGGAGGAAATGGGGCCAAAAACATTAGGAGAATTCAAGCGTGCATGGGACAGACATAAAGGAACCCTAACAATAGGAAAGAGAGGGTAAGTTGCATATCATTTAGAATCTGTGGTATATGAAATAGTGTGGGAAAATGGGCAGACTAGGTGGGCCAAGCGGACCTCATCTGCCGACATATTCTGTGTTTCTATGTACCTTTTCCATTGTGTAAAATGCGTATGCGGTGGTTCTTTCACTTTCAAAATGAAATGGACTTGTGCGGTCTCTAGAGGCATCAGAATGCTGCTGTACCACAGAAGGGTACAATCATATTCCATGACCTTTGAACTGTGGAACAACAGCACTTTGAAAGGGGTGGTATTCTATACACAGCAGCCACTCTAATATATATTATATAGGGTTTTTCTCCCTGACTGCTAGTTTGTTTTATAATAATAATAATAATAATAAACTTTCTTTTACGCCTTTTTGAAACCAAGGCACATTACAAAGTAACATCATAAAAACATCATAAAACAAGTTAAAAACCAAGCTAAAATATACAGCATTAATTAAAATCTGTATCGTCACCAAATGCCTTTGTCCATAAAAAGTATTTTAGGCCTTTTTTAAAACCTTCCACCGTCGTGCACTCTCTAATCCAATGAGGTAGAGAATTCCAGAGAGTCGGCACCACAAAACTAAAAGCGCGGACACCGGAAGATTTTAAAACTACTCTCGGAATCTCCAGCAACCCCTCATTGGCTGAGCGAAGTGATCGCATCGGAAGGTAAGGCACCAGAAGATCTTTCAGGTAATCAGGGCCCAAACCGTGTAGGGCTTTATATGTTAGTAAACCGACTTTAAAGGTGATCCACCACTGAACCGGCAGCCAGTGCAGATCCCGCAGCACCGGTGTAATATGGGAGAAACGTGAGGTCCCCATTAACAACCGGGCCGCTGAGTTCTGCACTAGCTGCAAGCGGCGGATATCAACCCCAAGAAACCCAAAGTAGAGGGAGTTGCAGTAGTCCAAGCAGGAGGTCACAAAGGCGTGGATCAAAGCAGGCAGGTTGCCAGATGGAACAAGGTGCTTGATTCTAGCGATGTTCCTAAGATGGTAAAAGGATACCTTAACAACCGCTGACACTTGCGCACACAATGTCAGCTGATCGTCAAGGATCACCCCAGATCTCGCACCTGTTCAGAGACAGGAGCTCCACATTCCCAGGTGTAAACCTGAGGTTTGATTTGTTTGAAGGATATACCTTGTTCAGAGAACAAAATCCTGATCAGGCCATACTCGGCCATCATGTAGATAGCTACCGGGTTTTCTCTCCTGCTTTTCCAACCTCTTCCCCTGGTGGAGGTAATGCCTTTGATAGACTTGAATGTGCAAGCATATGTACACGCATGCATACACACATGCACAAAGCTTCCATGGCAGCAGGAACGAGCCCCCTGGCCCACCCACAAGGGTTACTGTTGTGGCAGAGCCTGCCACCAACACTGCCCAGGCAAAATGCACTGCTGGCCAGCAGCCCTCTCAGCCTTGGTTGCCTACCGACACGACTCCTAGATCCTGGTCATCAGCACAGCAGCCCACCAGATCATTGAGGAGGTACCTAGCTGCTATTTTTTGTAATATTATGGATTCCAGTTGTTTACAGTGACAATGTCTGAGAAATTTAAAGTGAATTACTGGTGGAGATGGAGACACTGATTTGTGAATTTCACTCTCACTGGAAGTGTCTGCTATACTGGAGTGAGCAGTTTTCTGTAGTCATGCAACCACTGTCAGGTTTTACTGCATTTGATGATTACAGCAAAACTCGACTTGTGTTAGGAATGAAGTTTTTGTTAAACATTTGAACACATTCCAATGTGACAATGATGGTGATCTGGGAAAGATGATACAACCACACTAGTATTAAAACATTTTTTCTTCCTTTTGCACACTTCCCTATGGGGAAAAATGACAATTTATCATGTTTATCTAATGGGCCCACTGTCCAGTCTGAAAACTAGAGCAGCAGTGCAAAGTGCTCATTTTTAGGCACCAAATGAAGTTTGGAGCTTACTGTCATCAGTGTGACTATTTTATGTGGCAGACTTTCTGTACTGGAGTGTGAGGAACTGTTACCACTGACTTCCACATAAAATTGTCACTGTGATTCAACCAGGTTTTAGCCACTGACTTGCACTGGTGGAGTAATCTCTGGAGTGTGTAATGACTCCTGGTCTTCTCATGAGAGGAGGGCTTTTCAAAAGGACAAGCGGAGGTTTACTCTTGGTCTCCCTCAGTATGGGACCCTTTGACTCTGCTGCTTGAGGCGGAAGATGGGTCCTGGTCACCCTCAACAGGAATCTTTTGATTTTGCAGCTGGATTAGGGTGTCAGGTCCTGGTACCCCTCATTGCTGTCGGACACTCTGTGAGTTAGGAAATGTCTGCAGGCCCAGTACTCATCCTGGACAGCAGCATGTCAATATATTGATCAGTCTAGTACTTCATGGCATACTCTGACCAACTGGAGGGCAGCTCTCACAATGCTTGATGACATCACAATGACCCTGTACTGCACTGAAAACACGGCTCAATTCACGCAGCACTGGTTCAGCTGTCATGTAAATCTCTCACTTGAGAGTATTTAAAGTTCAAAGACTGTACTTCACTGTCTTTTCACTGGTTGCCATGGGGGTAAATATGGGACATAGTTGGCTTATAGGGCATCGAGGAATTAGCTTGTCAGTTATACAGCATTGTCGCACACACCCGGCACTATGCTGCCCTCTCCACAGAACTGTCCTTCACCTCACACCACTGCAACACTTCCTCCCCCACCAGGGTCAAATAAGAGCTCTACAGTATAAAAGCATAAAAACGAATGTTGATTCCCGTTCATCTGTGTATAATATACCAATGAAAGTGGTTGCCCAAAAATGTCACTTCACTCAATTAATTTTCCAGTAATTATGTCTTATTAGTAAAATGAAGGCACACAGTTCTTTCCTCAGCACAGATGTTTAGTTGCACAAATGGGAAATTAGTGTACTAATGTGTGGGCAGCAAAACTGTTTTTGTCCTATTACCAGATGTATGAGAATCAATATTTGATATATTTTGCACTGAAGCACTGCTCTTGGGCCCTGCTGGGGAGGAAGTGTTGTGGTGGAGGTGAAGGCAGTGCAGTGGTAGGGCAAGTAGCAGTACTGTGTCAGAAAAATGAAACTGCTCCTATTCATGCCATCAACTAATAGTTTACAAAACTGAGTTTGGTGCCTTTCAGTACCTTTGGTACTTTGATTGTATTGTATCTGCTATTTCTTTGCACATTTATATTTACTAAAAGAAAAAATTACTTAACCATAGTAATCTTTTTCTTCCCAGTGATGCTCAGACATTCATAACTTTGTGCAGCCATCCTGATGGGTTGGACTGCCCGGAGATGGAACACATGCAAATGATGGAATTTTTTGCAGTGAGCATCTTTCAAATACTGCCTCTACCAACTGTAGTGTTCTAAGCCCTTCAGATTTGTAAGAAGCCTGGAAGTCAGGCAACATGGAAAATCCAACTAATTAATAAAACATTTTTAGGATTAGCCTAATAAAACAACTTACTCAAAAACCTCCAAGGGAGGAACTATATCTATATATAACAATGGTGTTCACCATACAGTGAGAAAAACTATTAAGAGAGACAGAAAACTCTGTTAAAATCTGTCTAGCATAGAGAAATGTATCCAGAAGGAATGGCTATGTGGCACTAGCATGCAGAATGCAGAGGCTGAAGTTCTGGAAGGGGAGGATGGGAGGGAGTTATGAATGTCTGAGCATCACTGGGAAGAAAGAAGATTACTATGGTAAGTAATTTTTTCTTCTAACCCCAGTAATGCTCAGACCATTCATAACTTTGTGCAGACTACAAAGCAGTACCTCCTGGTGGTGGGCACAGAACTTATTTTGGAAACAGACTTTGCAGGACTGCTGTGCCAAACTTGGCGTCACTTCTGGACAAAATATCTAAATTATAATGCTTTGTAAAGGTGTGTACTGATTTCCAAGTAGCTGCTTTACAAATGTCCAACAATTGCACCTCCCTAGCAGCAGCAATAGTGGCAGCTGTTCCTCTTGTTGAATGAGCCCTCAGCCCAGCAGGGGACTCTCTACCTGCTTTAGTGTAGCAGAATTAAATACACTGGACAATCCTCCTAGAAATGGATCTTTTTGAGGCTGGTTTGCCCAACATCCCCATAAGTAAGGAAAAGTTGTTTCTTGTCTTGCCTATGTCCTTTAGTAGCTGTCATGTAGTAACTGAGAGCTCTTTTCACATCCAGACTGTGAAGCCTTCTTTCACCAGAGCTTGTATGGTCTGTGAGGAAGACAGGCAGAGTGATTGATTGGTTCAGATGGAAATCGGAAACCACTTTGGGAAGGAATTGTCTGTTTGTTCTGAGGACTACTTTATCCCTGTGGAAGGAAATGTAGTCCTGGTCAACTCAGAGAGCCTGAAGCTCACTGATTCGTCTTGCTGAAGTAACTGCTACCAGGAAAACTGTTTTCCAGGTAACATACTTTAAATGGGCTGTAGCCATGGGCTCAAAAGGAGCCCACATCAATCTGGCTATACATACATTAAGATCCCAAGCAGGCACTGGTGCCCTGTGAGGAGGGTGCAAATGCATCAGGCCTTTGAAAAATCTTTTGAAAATGGGATCTGATGCTACAGACACCTTTGTCCTAGCAGACAGGTATACAGATACTGCTGCAAGGTGAACTCTTAAGGAACTGGGTTGCAGACCTTGTGAATGTAAATGAGTTAGATAATCCAATACCACTGAGACCCCTGCATCATTTGGGGTGAATTTTCTACCAGAGCACCAGAAAGAGAATCTTTTCCACTTAGCAGAATAAGTTTTCTTAGTGGAAGGCTTCCTATAACCTTTCAAGATGTTTAATACAGCTTCAGAAAGGTTCAAGCCTACATACTCTAACTCCTCAAGAGCCATGCCTTGAGGTGAAGAGACTTGAGATTTGGGAACAGCAATGTTCCCTGATTGGAGGTTAGAAGAGTGTGCCTGAGAGGAAAGCTTATTGGCCTGCTCACTGCCATGGAGAGCAGAAGAGAGTACCATGGCTACCTGGGCCAATCTGGAGCTATCAATATCAGAGAAGCTGAGAGGGATCTGAGTTTCAGCAGTACCCTGAAAACTAGAGGAAAAGGGGGAAAGGCATAGACAAACTTGCCCAACCAATCCAGTACCAGGGCGTCCAGAGGGATTGTGCCTTGGGCTGGTGGCCTGCAACAATACTGAGACAACTGGTGGTTCTGGTGGGATGCGAACAAGTCTATCTCTGGAATGCCCCCACCTGCTGAAAATTACCTGCACCACCCGCTTGTTCAGTGTCCATTCATGATGGGACTGATTGATCCGACTCAGTGTGTCTGCCAAGATATTGTCCTTTCCTGGCAGATGGATGGCTTGCAGGGACACCTTTAGGGAATATGCCAGAGCCCAAATTCTCATGGCTTCTGTGCATAGGGGACCTGATCTGGTGCCACCCTGCTTGTTTATGTAATACATAGTGGTGGTATTGTCCGTTCTGACTTGTACCACTTTGCCCATTACCAGTGTAGAGAAAACTTTTAGTGCTAGCTGCACTGCTCTGAGTTCCAGCAAATGTATATGCTGGAGGGACTCTGCCCCTGACCAGGTACCCTGAGTTGTGTGCTCCCCTAGATGGGCACCCCAGCCCAGAAGGGATGCATCTGTTGTGAGGACCAGTGAAGGATCCTCCTTCTGGAAGGGGACTCCCTGCCTTAGGTTGGATTCCTTTTTCCACCACAAGAGGGCTTGTAACAGAGGCCTTATCACTGGAATGAGTTTTGAAAAGGGATCTTTTTCTGACTCCAATGAGTCCTGAGGTGAAACTGGATGTGTCTCATGTGAAATCTGGAGCCCTGCACTGTGCCTGTGGATGCAGCCATATGACCCAAGAGCTGCAGGAATTGCCTGGCTGTTTTTTTGACCGTGCAACTTGAAGGAGTTTGCTATGGCCTGAAGACTTTCCACCCTGTCTAGTGGTAAAAAGGCCCTGGCCTGTAGGGTGTTGATCTCTGTCCCTATGAACTGTAAAGTCTGTGTAGGGGTGAAGACAGATTTTTTCTGGTTTACTATGAAACCCAGGGACTCCAAAAGATCCTGTGTGAGCCTTAGAGAGGTTGCGACCTGTTGTGGAGATTTGCCCACTACCAGCCAGTCGTCTAGGTATGGGAAGACAGTCACTCCCTGTCTTCGAAGAAATGCCACCACAGCTGCTAGGCATTTTGTAAACACCCTTGGTGCTGAGGAAAGGCCGAAGGGTAGGGTTGCAAACTGATAATGACCTGATGGGAGTCTGAATCTGAGATATTTCTTGTAAGATTCCTTTATGGAGATGTGGAAATAAGTGTCCTGTAAGTCCAGAGATGCCAGCCAGTCCCCTTTTTGGATTGTTGGCAGAATCTGAGCCAAAGTGACCATTTTGAACTTTGGCTTTTTCAGGTGCTTGTTTAAAGCTCTGAGATCCTAAATTAGCCACCACTCCCCATTTTTCTTTGTTGTTAGGAAGTATCTGGAGTAAAAACTTCTTCCTCTCAGGGTTGCAGGGACTAGTTTCACTGCTTTGAGCTGAAGCAGCTTCTGAACCTCTGCCTCTAGCAGAGATTTGTGCTAGGGTGGGAGGTGGAAACCCTGGGTTTTGAGGAAGAAATTTGAACTGCAGAGACAGACCTTTGCCCACTACCTCCAATACCCACTTGTCTGTGGTGATGGTTGACCAGAGGGGGAGGAAATGGGACAATCTGCCTCCAACAGGTAGGGAGGAGGCGGTTTGCATCTCAGGGGTTCTGTTTAGGCTGGGGTTGAGGTTGTGGCTGGGCCCCCTCGCCTAGAGCCTCTTCTACCCCTACTCCATGAGTAGCCCTGTGGGGGGTACTGCTGGTATTGGGGCATGGCTACTGGCTGGAAAAAGGGTCTTGATAAAAAGGAACGACCCCTAGACCCCCTTCCATAGGGCTTGGTGGATGAAGAAGCTCTGTCTCTAGCAGAGTTACTTCTATAAGTGGCCTTATATTCATCCACCTTTTTCATATAGGCCACTGTGGACTCCCCAAAAAAGCGCATTTCCTTCTAATGGGAAATCCAGGGCCTTTGACTGGGTATCCTGAGTGAGGTTTGTGGCCCTAAGCCAAGCAAACCTCCTCTGAGCCACTGTATTAGCCATCCATCTGGCTGCAGTGTCATTTAGATCAGCAGCCATTTGGAACTGGTACTTGGCCGCCTCTAGCCCAAACCTGGCAGTTTCTGCCAGGTCATCTGACAAGGGTGGGGTGGCCTTCATGGACATTGCCAGTACCGACTGCCACAGGGATTTCTGATACTGGGCAGCATAAGCTTGAAAAGTGGCCTGTCTCATGGCCATCGAGGCTGACAAATAGCCCTTTTTGGCCATACTATCCAATTTTCTGGAGTCCTTGTCCGGTGGATGTGAGGACAGAGGGACTTTAGCCTTATCACAGGCAGCTTGCTGTATTACCCCTTGATGATCAGGGTGGGAAAAAAGGAAGTCAGCTCCCTCCCTGTCCAGCTGGTATTTTTTATCTATTCGCTTGTCAATTGGAGGAATAGAATTTGGGGTCTGCTGGAGCTTCACAGCATCCTTCTTAAAGAATTTATATACTGGGAGGAGGAGGGCCTTCGTGGGTGTTAAACCCATTATATTAAGGTACTCAATCTCCTCCTCATCCTCTACTTGTTCTGTTGTGGCAATATCCAGAGCATCTGCCATTTTCCTTACGAAAGAAAAATGGGAGGAAAAATCCTCAGACACTCTGGGAGGCAAACCAAATTCCTGCTCAGGGGACACCTCTGGGAGGATAGGTTTGTCCTCCTCGTAAGGCTCATCATCCTCTTCGAAATAGTGTTGCTCTGGAGCAGGGGGCAACACAGTAGCAGCAACCTGGGGGCCCTGGGAAGGGGCAGGAGGCTGAGGTATGATGCTCTGTAGAGCCTGAATAATTTTAAATGCCTGGGCTATGTCCTGAGCTGAAGGCATTACAGGCTGCTGCGCAGAAGTCCCTGGTTTAGCAGGAGAGGGTTCTGCATGCTTGAGCTTCTTTCATTTCTTTGAGGGAACCAGAGAGTCAGCTGGTTCTTTCCTCTTTGCCCCTTTTCATACGTATCAGGGAGGGTAGAAGCACTCTTTAATTCAACCACAACAGTCTGGGGTGTCAGTTGGTCAGAGCCTGAGGGACCCCTAGGAAACTTTTATTAAACCTTTCAAAGCGCTTTTCAACAGTTTTTCTGGGAATGTTTTACATATCTCACATTCCTGGTCCACATATTTCAAAACCCAGACAAGCTACACATAAGGTGTGCTTGTCTGCCTTAACAAACACATCTCCACACTTTAAACAGTTTTTAAAACCAGGCTCACGGTTCTCTTCTTAGGTTTCTCAGTCATGGTGATAGATAAAAAAAAAAAACCTCAACCGCTAAATGCCAAATGCTAATGCGAGTTATTTAAACAACAAAAAGGTTTTCCTTTTTTTTGGCGTCGGTTCTGGAACGATGGAACTGAAGGAGATGAAATATGAACCGGTTCAGCGGTTCTGTAACCGATAAAAAGCGGTTACAAATAAAGTCTTTAGGACCAAAATTTAGTGATAATGAACAGGTTCTTTAGTTAGAGAACGAAACAAAGTTAAATTCTTTCGGATCCCTCACGGTTATGCCGAACGAGAACGAAAAACAAAATTTAAACAATAATAACTAAATGTAAACTAACAATTAATAGAGCAGTAAAAGAAACTAAAAATACTTATGGTTTTGATTTTTTTATTTCTTCTTCCGAAAAGCGACAGAGACTCGAGCGACCAGACTTTTAGGCGGAGAGAAAAATCTGAAGGGCTTAGAACACTACAGTTGGTAGAGGCAATATTTGAAAGATGCTCACGTGCAAAGAATTCCATCATTTGCATGTGTTCCATCTCTCCGGGCAGTCCAACCCATCAGGATGACTGCACAAAGTTATGAATGGTCTGAGCATTACTGGGGTTAGAAACATACTTTTATATTTCAGACTATTGTATTCTCTGTTGTTAATGATGGTACAAGACCTAGAATTTGAGAGTTATCATTAAAATTTGTATTCATATAATCATACGTGTGTCATCGAGCTTCAGCTCATGCTGTCTAATACAAACATTTAAAGCGTGGTATTAGTACTTATATTGGTAAAAAGTGCAGTACTTGTGCTTATGGCATAAGCGGAGGACTAAGGACTTCATGTAAGCAATAATACATGATGGGGTATGCACTGAAGAGCTATCACCGCACACCCAGGGGCGTAGTAAGGCACGAGGCTGCAGGCCGACAACAAAAACGGCAGCACAGCAGGAGAGGGCAGGCAGGGACTACAGCAGGTGCAGGCGAGGACCTGGAGAAGCCGCAGGACGATATGAGCAGAAACAGTTTTTGTTTCCGTGCAGTTTAAAATCATGTAGGGCTTTCATTAAGTTTACTGAACTTTACCAGTGTAACAACCAATGACAGATATGCTCAGTGAGGAATTTTAGACTGTTAGGTTTCCCTCGCTAACAGATAAAAACATTGCGGCATTTAAACATGGGTGTTCTAACGGCACACTGATTTTTTTTTCCAAATGCAGTCCTGTTTTTGAGTACTTGTTTTTACCTGTGTATCAAACAGACTTATATGCCGTGCCCGCTTCGGCAGTACCGTCACCGTCCAGACCCCCTGCCTAGCAGCACTGAGACCAAGCTCAGCAGGGAGAGGAGCGCCAGCACCACGAGGCATCCGCCGGCGGAAACGGGCAAGGGGGAGCACTACTCGCGGCGGACATCCGCGACAGGCAGCCAGCCAGACCCAGGAGCAGCAGCGAGAGCCGACCTGGAGCAGGGCACCACCAGAGCAGTGTCACGGAGGCAAGAGGAAGGAAGCCCCAGCATGCAGCGCGAGTCGGCTGACAGTCCTCACGGAGACCTCCAGGCGCTCATCACGGCAACAGCCGCAGCGATTCGCACAGGAGTGCGACAGAGAAGTTTGGTGCAGACATCTCCGCGAGTCCAGGGACAGCAGTAATGACCGCGCCGGTACCTGTCTAGTCCTGTGCACCGCACTGTGAGAAACACAACACAGAGTGACAGGTCGCGCAGCTCCTCCGTGTGCCACTGTTAGGTATGGCACAGTGGGACTCCTCAGATAACTCCACCGACCCGCCCGGCCCATGTTACAAGCGCATAAGCCACTCCGTCGGTGGCATCTAATGCGATTGATGCATGGGAGGCGGTGAGTAACCCTCGGCCCTGGGCCTGGCACTTCATGCATCAATCCAGCATTAGATGCCACCTCCGCTGCCGCTAATGCTTACTTGATGCACAGGCAAGAATCAATCAAAATGCAAGATTTTCTCCCCATTTTAGAACATAAGATATATCATTTTGAATACTGAATGCCCTGAACGCTACACACTACTACAGTACATATATATATATATATTTTTTTTTTTGCATTAGCAGACTGGGAAAAGCTCTAAACTGGGGAAAAATGGGGGTAGGGGGCAGAGTTCCCACATGTAACAAAAAACCTAAATACCAGCTGGTTTTATCAAGAACTGCAGGCTCTGCCTCCCATACTCTGATTTTTTATGGCAACAGCGTAGATTATCGGGTATGTGTAGAACCTATGCTGTTAGCATACAGTTCAAGTTACACTATTTAAGCAATAAGGCATGGCCAAGGGTTATGTTAATGGTCTGTTAATCACCTTCTGAGGGTGTACTGTGGCTGAGGTGGCAGCTGGAGTGCCACAGCCTTTACAAAGTGATTAACTGACCATTAATATAATCCTTGGGAGCGCCTTATTGCTATTATAATAAAAATGTTTTTAAACAGTGTTAAATATTGTTCAACATATGGCTAAGCTCTACATGTATGTTAATAAAGATTAACATAAGTCTGTTAGACTGTTTGTAACCCATCAAAGCTCCATTTCTCAAACCCTTTTTATAATTGGTCAAATTGACAGTTCCTTTACTTTTTATTAGTTTATTTGAGTTGGGGGCTTCATCCTCCACACACCCTGTAAAAAAGGGGGACTGGGGCAAAGCCCCCAACTCAAATAAACTAACAACCACAAGCCCGAAAATAAGGCATGTGACCAAAACAGTGCTGTGTTCAGGAAGCTTTACGGCAAGCTTCCGCATACCTGATAATCTACACTATCGCCACTTTTATTTATTTTTACTTTAAAAGGTGGCATGTTGGGTTTGTTTATGCTACAGCAGACCACTACTGTCAATACAGCATAGGGTGTGCAACTATTAACTGTCTCATAGACCTGCCAGATAGGTTGTGAAGGGTTAGGCTTAATAACTGGGGGAGGGAGGGGGCTTGCTCAGTCCTCCACCACTTAGTGTTTATTTGTCCAAATTAGTAGAGTACTTGTATTGCACAGCTCTACTGAAAACATGGGTACCTTGATACAGCAATGCTAAACTGCAAATTCTTAATTGCTGAAGATGCTACTTGCCATACCTCTCAACAGTCCTTTACTACCACGGAGGTCCCTCAATGTGCCCATCAAAAGCAGAAATGTACAATATTCTAGGATGCTGAATCAAAAACAAACGTTGTACTAGTTCAGACAATGGCTTTCACAATGTTTTGAGCTTTTATCTCTATTTGAGGATATGTCCCTCATTTCAATGCCTGCATCCCTGCCCGATTTCAGTGACAAAAGGTTGAGGGGTGTGATAGTTGTTTACTTAGCTTACTTACCTTAATAATATTCGTAGCATCTAGTAGCTTGATAACATCGTGAGTGGAGTGCATGGTTTCCTTTGGAAGCATGCAATAAGCTCAAAGAGCTGAAGAGTCAGTTCTGCAGTAGAGTTCCAGCTGTTTGCCATGCTGTTTACACAGCCTGTCTCTGTCTAAAGCCGTATCCAAAGTAGGTCTCACCAGAACATGCTGTCTGAAAATATTGTTTTCTAGATGAGGAATGACATGCAAAGTGCAGAAAGATTCCCCGCAGTCCACGCAGGTCTTCTCGGCAGGGAGTTTCTTTTGGCCCTTGCAGACATCGCAAAACATTTCCAGCGCAGGCCTCTGGTAATACTTTTCAATGATATTATGCAGAGCGATATTTTTTTTCAGCTCAATCCTGGTTTCGCAAGGGGAGAGGCAAAGAGGACAGGTGTAAGACGGACAGGCGCCCCCTAAATGCTGTGCAGGACTGTCCAAAACAGACTTCTTCAGCCGCGCGATGCAAGTTTCGCAAAAATTGTGACCGCAAGGTAAGGTGACTGGTTCCACAAAAACATCCCGACAAACGGCACATATAAGCTCATCTTCGATTGCTTTTACAAGCCATTTTGTTTTCGAAGCTCACTTCAACAGCTATAAATATCCAGAACAGGCTTACACGGAGAATGCTGCTACTTTCGAACTAACCAATCCGAGTCGTCTTGAAATATTCTAAAATATTTGTCATCCTCCGTGTGCCCGACATTAGACGTGTACACAAACAAGCGAGGAAAGTGGCTAGCAACGACTGTCACGTGGAAATACTTTGGATGCCATACCTCATACCCTTCTTTCAGCGCCCAAATGTCTGGCACTGCACATAATCAAACTTAGGAAAACTCTGTATTGGGCTCTCATTCACAAAGCAGTTTGCTAGGTCAGTATGTAATTCCATATACATGACTTCACCCATATTTCTCAACTGTCCCACGTTAGGAGGAACAGTTCTTCCTCTTACTTCACAAAGATCCCTGTTCCACATCCAATGATAATATTTAAAACAAAAATCCGCAGTAAATAAAATATAATCCAATTAACACCAAACTTTGGTAACATAAAAGTACACATTTTAATAGTGTTTTGAGCTTATTTGATAACATGTCCCACGTCCCTTTTAGGTTTACTTGAGCTAGGAACCTATTTTGTTTTGTAGGAAGGCTTTTCAGAGGTGTGTCACTGCTAAGCCCATTGCAGTTCAATCTACAAGGGGCTGGGCAGCACAGACCAATACCAGACACTCTAGTCATGACACCACTCACTGTTTGCTGGGTGGAACTTCATTACTTAAAGTAAGTCAGCCACACCTATAAAACGGCGGCTGGCTACTTTACGATAAGTGAGATCGCCTAGTAACCAGCCGAGTGTCCCATATGCAGAAGAGAAACCTTCTCATCACTCCCTTCCTCTGTGTGCTGTCCCACCCTCACCCTCTGTTCCCATCCTGGTATAGAAAAAACCTCCTGCTCCCTCCCTCTGTGTACTGTCCCCCCCACCACACACACACACACACACACACACACTGCATTCCCCATCCCAGTATAAATGAAAAAAAACTACCACTCCCTGCCTTTGAGTGCTGTCCCAACCCCACCCTCTGTTCTCTGTCCACGCTTGAGCTCTGAATAAAAGAGAAGTAATCGAGATGCTCGATGTATGTAACACTGTCCTGCTCACCTCACAGTTGATGTTTGTGACATCACAGTCTGTTTGCATAGTGAGCACTATAATGTCTTAAGCAAAGGAACTGTGAGGTTAACAGGGGAGAAACAAAGGTTTTTTAATAACAGACTTTTTAGATAGACAACTAAGATATGCTATAATCGTTTAAAAAGAATACTGTAAGTAGAAAAAAATTATTCTGTAGTAAACTGTAATAGTTGAAACTTCGTATTTATAAAAAAACATGTTGAAGTGCAGCGTTGCTCTTTAAGGAGACCTCCTGGCTCCAGGAGTCAGTCTTGCTGATTTGGGGGAGGGGGGCCAAGAAATGAGAAGGTAGTTGTCCCAGTAGAGCAGTTTGCCTTTTTTTAATTAATCATATTTTATTGAATTTTCTTAATTACACATTACGACAAACAACATATTTTGGCGAGATAAGGCCATATTTTATTATTTTGGGACATGTTTTATATAATTTTATGTGAGAAATGCATCAGATGCCCATGGTAGCCAGTGTAAGTGCAAAGCATCATGGGTACAGAAAACAAAGCCATAAGCCCTAGACGAAGGTTAGAATTCCTGTTACTGGGCAGAAAAGTGGTTTGTTGCTAGCCAGAGAACTGGAGTTAATTCAATTATCTAAAGAGAGACAAAGAATGATTAAGCCTAGCTGGAAGGCCAGCTAGGCCCATTTTTTATGAAAGGGCGGGACCTCATGAAGTCGGGATGTCTGGGCATCCTTTGAATTGAGAGGTCTACAGTGACTTAAGCTCGTTACAACTGAATAGGGTTACCATTTATGTGAATAGCTGTATTTAAGTGTAATGATGGCCATCTCCCAGCAGGGAGGCCTGGAATGTTCCCAGAAAATCTAGTTTGAGCGGGCTACCTCATGTTTTTTTTCTCCTGTGTTCAGAAACTGAATGTCTGTGTTATTGTAATAACATACTGAACTCTGATTGGTTTGGTAACCATAGAAACTGAAATGCTAGCCAGTCACAGGCCAGCCACTATTGACTGGGCCTGCCCTCCTGGACCCCTTTAAAACCAGGATGCAGAGGGGTATCTGAGCCTTTTTGCTGCCTTCTGTTGCCATCTTGCTTGAAGCAGTTGGGACACCAAGTGCTCTAGCCACAAATGGTTACCAGGGCACAGCTGGGGCACAACAGATGGCAGCCAGGGCACTGATATATTGTTACAATGGGGAGGTTCTGCACCATATGGGGCATCTACTGGGGCACAACCTTTTTTCTGGGGCACATGCCTGGCGGACCCTGGTGTAGAGCCACCACTGGGACCCTGCCAGTCTTGAGCAGAGACCATTTCTCTGGATCATGGTGAGCCAAGACTTCATCTACCCCACTTTTTAAGGACACTTCTGCACTTCAAAATTCCAACTAAGGACTCAAGGTAGACTTTTAACCTCAGAGTTTAAAGTGTAGGTTTCTTATGTACATTTTCCTTTTATTTTTTCAATATCTTGTAACCAAAATCTCCAAATTATTTTTCTTTTGTTATTTACTGTTTTCTTATTAATTTAATTAGTAAAGCTTTTGACTTATTTAAAAAATAATTCTGCCTGTATCGTTTGTGTGTGTGGTTGCCTGGGTAAAAGTTGTTCTTGTTTTAAGGACCAATACACTACCAAAAGTGAAGTTCACTAGGGACTTCGTGACAAAAGGAGGGGAGGAAATACGAAGGGTCTCGGGAGGAGCCTGTGGTGGGATTTGAACTGAGTGCTGCATTTCTGGGGAAAGACATGGTAATCAGGTGTATAGGGCCCCCTGAAGCCTATTCAAGCCTGTGGCTTTCTGGTTTGTGGTGCAGTGGCTGAAGGTTCTCCAGGAACACAGACTAGAGACTGTATTTGTATCCCTCGCACTGAAAAGGGTATCTCTGACCCCATTCCCCACCACCACCACAAGAGGATTTACTGTGATGCAGAGGAAATCCAACCCCACGGGAGCGGGCTTGTGACACATGTAACAAGAAAAACAACTGCAACTGTCTGCTCATATGTACTGTATTGCAGTAAATCTTTTTCTACTTCATGATGTTGCTGTGTGGTTCCAGCATTCACCACCTCTTCATACACTGTACAGAATGTGAATATAGTCCCAAAGGAAGCAACAGATAAGGTAATGGATCCCTCATTTCCCTGAGAACTCACCCTTTATCACCAATACTATATGTGGCACCTTCCATAGTTCATGGCACAAAACAGGGTCTCTAGCCATGGTGTACAATACCCAGTGGTTCCACCTATTCAGGCCCTTATCTGCTTGATTCAAGATAGTGTAAGTCAGGATTCGTAAGACACAGATAGAGTTAACCAGCGCCCTCCATTCTGCCAGTGTGAGAGTATCTCTACCTTCAGTCAGTGCTTTGTTATACAGTTCCTGGCCGCTCCCAACAATATGCCCATCAAATATTTAGCAGTAGGATCCCTCAGAGCCGGGGGATATAATGTTAAAATGAATAATTCTTTAGAAAGGGTTATTTGAGGGTGACATGTTAATGTAACATCCCTTCAGTCTCTTGAAAGAAAGGAGAAATTGGGGCAATCCCCATAGTATCGTAATGGGTGGCACTAGGTTCTCCACGTTGCTGCTAGCAGTGCGTCGTTGGACTTGATCCTGTGGACCTGCTGAACTGGAGTAATGAAGTAAACTATTTCCAGTTAAAGTTTTTCCACATTATTAAAGAGGATACCATATGTTTATAGAAAGTTTTCCACACCCTATCCCCCGTCCAATCCCTCCTTTTGTCCTAAAGGTAGGTGACCTCACCATCTCGGATCTCCCACTGTAGCTACTGAATTCAACAATTTCTTCACCACCTGTACTTCCACCCTCCTAGCCTCCTGCCCCTTCAGCTCCTCCTACACCAGCTTCTTCTGCACCTATCTCCACATCCCTACTTCACCTTCCAGCCAGTCTCCCCATTGACACCCTGCAAGCTCTTTTATCCCATAACCCCCACAGGGGCAAAAGCCCGGATGGGCTTGACCCCAAGCTCCTGCACCTATCGGCCCACGCTATAGCCCTCCCTCTATCCACTCTTCTGAACCTATTCTTCTCACTTGCCACTGTCCCTGATGCCTGGAAGCCTGCCACTGTTGTCCCTCTGCACAAGGGAGGCGACTCCTCTAATCCTGGTAACTTCTGCCCGATATCTCTGCTCCCAATCCTTGCTAAACTTGAAGAGCACCTGGCTGTGGCTCAGCTCTCTCCTTTTCTAGATTCCTCGTCCTTCTCCACCCCCTTCCAGTATGGTTTCCATGAGGCAGACTCCACCACAACCTCCCTTCTCTGGCTCACTGGCTCCATTCTCTCTGGTAAGGATCAGAGACACATCACCTCTGCCATCTTTGATGACCTGGCCAAAGCCTTGACACTGTTGCCCACCTCCTCTGCAAGCTTGCTGCAGCTGGTCTCTCAAAGTCCCCACTAACGATTCCATTCCTATCTCATGGGTAGGTCCCAGTCAGTCAGTATTGGCAGCTCCTTCCACCCCCACCCCAATAAACACTGATGTCCCTCAAGGTTGGTACTCTCGGTACTATACTTTTTCTCAGTTTTCCTAAATGACCTGCCTGCTGCCTGCTCAACTGCAAATATCCACATGTACACAGATGATACTGTTTTTGTATGCCTCCGGTACTTCCCTAGGATGTGGCGACCAGCCTCAACTGGATTTCAACAATGTCCAGTGCTGGTTTGCACTAATCAACTCTCACTAAATGGCAGAAAGATGGTGTAAGGTGAGGGAAAATCACATCCACATGTCTCAGGTCTTAGAAACATAGAAGTTGATGGTAGATAAGGACCGCAAAGCCCATCCAGTCTGCCCATTTCTTTTTCTATCTTATAAATGTGCCATCGGCCTTTGCTCTGTCAATGGCCTATCTATTCATACTCATCTGTATTGCTCCCTTATGCCTATCCCATGCCTGTTTGAAGCCCTGCACTGTATTCATATCCACCACTTCCTGAGGTAGGCCGTTCTATGCATCCACCACCCTTCTGTGAAAAATAACTTCCTCACATTGCACCTTAATCGGCCTCCCTCTAATCTCATGCTGTGTCCTCTTGTCCTGCTATTTTTCTTATATTGAAACATGTTAGACTCTTTCACTTTGTTAATGCCCTTAAAGTGTTTGAATGTTTCAATCATATCTCCTCTCTCCCTCCTTGCTCTAGGGTATACATACTGAGCTCCGTTAATCTGTCCCATATGTTTTCTGATCAGTCCTTGCACCATTTGGTTGCCCTTCTCTGGACTGCCTCAATTTAGTTAATGTCCTTGAAGGTGTGGCCTCCAGTACTGCCACGCCAGTACTCAGATGGGGCCTAACCAGTGTCTTGTAAAGAGGATTATTACCTCCCTCTTCCGACTTGTGATACCCCTAGTAGTAAGTGGTGGTAGTAAGCTAGCAGAAGAAACACAGACAAGTGGCAGGGGCAGTAATAAACTTATTTATTACATGAAAACAGATATTTACCATAAAATACAGATCCTACCAATAGACACTGGGAGCCGAGAGTTTCCCAGGGTATGCAGTGGTCTCAGAGGGGATACGTAATGCAGTAACCTATTTGCCATGATAATTGTCATGACAACCATTACATTTGCAGGCTAGCTAGATACATAAAACAAACCCTATAGGCCAAAAGTTAAGTGGCTCCACAGTGTTATCTAAAGATATACAAAAGTGTAAAATCAGCTAAAAATGAGAACAAAGAAAGCATACAGAATACAAGTATAAGTGTGGTGTTAAATAAATCCGCATGATGGCAGTGCAGGCTATACAGTGACTTCTCAGAAGAATATACAAAGAATACATGTACTCTTGGCTTGCTACTTGCCTTACAAGCAGTAATGATTATAACAGTAAGATTTCTGGTTACTTACACTTGTATGGTAAGAACTAATGCCCTAAGTATTAGTAACAATATACATAAAATAACTGGTGACCCACAATATCAACCCGTTTTTGAGACCTGTAAAAAGTCATATTGACCTGCAAGTTGATATGGCAAAGTCATAGCAACCTGTGAGTTGATATGGCTTTTACTGTCGTGCACCGGGTTGTGTGTACCACGCCAAGGTACTTACCGATTCAAAAAGTTGAACCGTTCACATTTTCTTTTTAAACTTTAAACAATGGGGAAGCTGTTGAACCTTTACCATGTCATCATAACAACCAGCATGCCATGGAGCCCATACAGGGGTTGAATCAGCAATGCAGGAAACACATAATGCTAAGACTTTGAGCTTTGTTTACTTAGCATCAGTTATAAAAAATAGCATATGAAGGTGTGCGATCTTCAGTTTTCTTACACACCCTCAGTGTGTGACAATATATAAACCTTTTGAGGGTTTATATATTATCGCATAATGAGTGTGTAAAAAAACTGCATATCACACACTACTACATAATACATTATTCTGTATATAATAACTGGCACCCTTTTCCATAGAGGAGAAACCGTGGTGTAATTGCCATTATAAAGGAGTGTTTATAATGGCAAACGCGCACGATTTCCCTTGCTGTGCGCATGCTCAGGCAGCAGCGCAACCAGTCGAGACCGCTCACCGCTTCCGTCTCGCCAGACACAGAGCCGCCAGAAGAACTCAGCGGTAAGTTCTTTTCTTTTTTCCCCACATACACTGGAAACACATAAAGACCTGCTAAAAGGAAAAAAAAAAAGGTTTACAATATGGCAAATCTCGGCACCAGGCTAAAGCGAAACCACACTGTGGATGCACCGGAAGCTCTGTATTTTATATAATTGCTGAGGTGAAAAAGGGAAACCCAGCAATTATATAAAATAAAAAATGGGTCGGGGTGTCAAAGTCAAACTCGATTTTACACACACCCTTGTTTTGGGACACTTTCCACAAACCCCTCGGGGTTTATGTAGCATTCCACAACTCGGGTGTGTGTAAATCTTGTTACACACCCTGACCCATACTTTATTCTTTATATATAGACCATCAGCAGTTCACAGTGGGTTGCCAATATGAGTGAGGGGACCACGCCTAACAATGGTCTCTATGATTTTGGCACCAGACCAAAGCTCCCAAGACTTGCTACCACCCCTTCCTTCCATACCCTTGACTGTTCCTTACGGGAGGATGTCTTCTCCTTCAAACACCTCAGTCTTTGGCACAACAGGAACCTCTACTTTGCTGGGCATGTGACGTTATCCACAAAAAGCTACTTCCCAAACTTGGTGCTCTGAATAGACACCGCAGCTGCCTTCTCCCACCTGCTCACCGTGAGATTGTCCAAAAGATGATCCTCCAAATCTTTGACTTTGGTGACATAGTCTATAGTACTGCCCCCAAATCCACCCTTACCAGACTGGACACTCTGCTCAACTCCTTCTGCTGGCTTTCTCTTGACTGTCCACCTCGCACCCACCACTGTGACCTCCACACTGCTCTGTCCTTCCCCTCTCTTGATGACAGACGCCTTGCCTATAGTGCTTCTTTAAATGGTAAATACTAGCTTGGCTCTCGCCACCCTACCTTCTCTCTGTCCTCCATCCTGCCTACCCCTTTTATTCACTCCAAAACTCTACCATAGGACCCTCACCCTTGCTCCCCTCCCAATCTTACACTTCAGGAAGAACTGCTTTCTCTTATCACTTTCCTAACATTTGGAACTCCCTTCTAATAAACATCTGCTCTGCCCTGTCTACATGTTCACTATCCCACCTTCTTCGACACCACATATCCCTCTTCTGAAATTGCACCTGACCCTCCCTCTCTTCTGTATTACTCTCTGCTTATTCCTCTATTTTCACTTCTCCGCTGTTCACTCCTTCTACCCTTCCCTTGGCATGCCACCAACCTATAGCACTATCTGGGTTTACCTCGAGTAGTGCCCATATCCCTGGGCTTCTGCCCTGTGGTTATGGCTTGCTCATTGCTTCCCCTTCACAAATTCCCCCCTCCCCCTCTCTATCCCAAACACCACCTCCCCTTTTTCCTCAATGTTGCCACACCATCTTCACAAGTGCCCTTATGTACCTGTATCTTTGTCCTACAAAACTGATCCCATATTATCCCCAGTCAATCCCTTTGCGGGGTTCTTGGGTGTGGGCCCATCTGGCTATCCAAACTCTCCCTAATCCCTATAGTCTGACAAAGTCCTCACTTTCTACCCCAATGTGTTATAAAGCAATGTATATCTGTATTGAAATGGTTTGTGCATATGGCTATGACTTTAGTTCTGAATACTAAATTAAGTGCATTTGTTTATGGAAATAAATAATATAGCTTATATGTGTGTATATGTAAATAGACTATATGTACATACAATGTAATATAAGCTTATACATGTGTGTGTATATGTATATTGGCTATCTGTATCTGCACTCACACAATGGCATAAACTGTCTGCATATCACACTTAATTGTTGATATTTGCCTAATGTTTTCTGTACAGACTTGCCACTATGTCAGGGAGCGTGCACTGTAACAGCTGATTTTACAGTATCGCTCCTTAACAGCTCAGTCGGTGGGCAACCATGGTGGAGATCATGGGCTATGCTGGTCACGGGCTCCAGGATGGGATGGGGACAACCACAGTGATAGCAGCATAGTTCTTTCCAGCATGGATCAAGCAACAGCAGGGACACAGTATCTACTTACATTTTCCCTCTGTGGGCTGCCAATAACCTTAAGACATGACAGTCCACAGAGTGAAACACTCCACTAAAGCAGGGCACAGTTCTATTTTCCCCATGGATCAGCAAATACACAGCAGGGCACATATCTTTGCAAATTAAGCAGGGGCACACGTGCATCAAGTTAAAAATCTCTAAAAACTAAGCAAGGCACAACACTTTTAAATGTCCTTTCCCATATGGGCACACATTATTTGTTGTAAGGTTTTATGTATTTCCCATGCTGTGCACGCAGGGCACGAACACTTGTTGTTAAAAATTGTAGTTCCCCGAACTGGACACACTTTGTGGTTTTAGTTACTGAATGTCCCTCTGCAATTTGCAGCAGAGCAGTCCTTTCCCACTGGTCTGCTTGTTTTTAGTATCTTAATTCCATCTCTGCAAAGCAGGGGGTGGGAGCACCTGCTGGGCTGGGGTCTCTTAGACACCAGGGACTGTTAGGTATTGTTGGACGGGGTGCTCTGGGATGTGGGGGGACACTGGACACACGGGCTGTGTTGACTTTTACGTATACATGGGATTGGAGATGAGGAGTGGGGACCACTAGCCACCAGGGAGTGTTTTATAGTATACCTGTACATGGTACGGGGGATTGTTGATCGGAAGGGGCAGACTGCTGCACACCAGGAAGGGGATGTTCATTATGCATTTTATGGGGACCACTGGACACCAGTGAGTTCTGTCATTTACACATACAGTGGACACTGGGGATTGGGATCACCAGTCTCCAGGTAACTGTTTTCTTTTATTCAACAATGGATTGGGGATTGGGATAGGGGACCATTAGTCACCAGGGAATCCTATGTTTATATTTTACTTGTTTCATGTAATGTTCTAGTGCATGTGCAGTTACCTACAAGATATATAGAATCACACATACCCCCATAATGCAAAGCATCATGGGCTGTATATGCAAATCACCACAAAATACTATGCTGGTTCAACTTTAAGCAGAAACCTACAAGATATGTCTGCCATTCTATGAGTGATGCCCGACTGCCCCGCAGCTTTCGGCAAACATCTCAGGTGCACCATCTGTATGACACACGGTCACATTTGCCGCAAGCTGTGGGACTTTGCCACTAGTACCCTACCTGAAAGAGAATTGGGCACAGGGTCCGTGACACACCAGCAATTGGTGCAGCCTGCCATTGGCGCAGCTTGCGCTACACTTTGAGAATCAGGCCCATAGAATTTGGCAGCAGATAAGGATCGCTTGGCATACCTGCCCATTTTTCCTTATCTACTGTATCACCGCAGACCCTACTTGATCTCTAGCTTTTTCTCCCTCCTTCATTCCTTTCCCCTAAGAGTCTCTTATACCTATCCACAGCTTTTTTGAACCCTTTCACTGTTTTTGTCCTATCTACCTCAGCTGGTAAGCTGTTCCAGGAATCCACCACTCTTTCCATGAAGAAGTAATTTCTCACATCTCTCTTGAATTTACCCTCCCCCCAGCTTTGCATCATGTCGTCTTGTTCTTGAGCACATTTTGTCTGAAAAATACTCCCCTTCTGTACCTTATTTATCCTTTTTAGGTATCCTATATATGTATTTCTCTATCTTATCAACCTCCAGGGTTAACATATTGAGTTCCCTCAGTCTCTTCTCATAGGGCTTCTGATGTAGACCACACACCATTTTAGTTGTTCTCCTCTGGACCACCTCTACTCTATGTCCTTTCACAGATGTGGGGCTGATTCTCAAAAGAGATGGAGCGACTCAAGGGATTTACATCAAAAGCTTTTAACGCAAGAGGTGACTTGCATCACAACTTGCAGCAGTCGGGATTCTGAAATGCAGCTGCATCAAATCCTGACACAGCTGCACCAGGGACCCCTTGCGCCATGGTTGCGTCACACATCCAGGTGCACCAGGTCACAAGGGACTTGTGCCAGGGCAGGGGTGCAACATCTCCTTTGGGGATTTTATAAGCCCGCCATGGACACAACAAGGAGCTTCACTTAGACCAGCCAGAGGTGGTCTAAGTAGCTTGTGCCACAGATAGGAGGTCTGACAGTAGGCTGCTGGGGGGCCTGAAGGGGCACAGGAGGTGGAATGGGGATGACATGGAAACAGCTGGGCATGACAGTGGTAATGTGGCACCAGTAGGGAATCTTTATCTGTTATATGAATTTGTTCCTTTTATCAATATGGGTAGAACACTACACTGTACTGTATCTATTACAAGGCATATAGAGGATAATGTATGGTCCTCTATCATTAACAGGTTTGTTAACCCGTGAGAGGTTTCAGGGTGACCATGCAAGCCTCAGAGGCAGCTTCGAGGTTCACGTCACACCATGACAACCTCGAGACAATCACAAAGCGGTTAACAATAGAGGACCATACATTATATTTCATAGTGTATGGTCCCCATAAACTGGCAAAACAAATGAATGTGGCTTACTTTTGGCACCACCGTGGACATTCTGGGTCATTTTCTCGCCACTGCACTACTTTCAGGAAGGCCGTCGGTGCACGAGATTAAAGGTACACGCATGCATGATGGGCTGTCATTGTAATCCCATCGCATATGCGTACTCCAAGAGAGGTTTATAACCACTTACGTCATAGTGATGGGATTATCAAGAAATAATTTGCCAGTTTTACGGAAAATAAGGGCTCACCATACATTATAAATTAGTGTAGGAGACCTGATTAGCAGCCTTTGCTAATCAAAGTAAAATATGATTAGCAATTGCCCAAAGTTGATTAGCAATTACCAAAATTGATATTATTGCTCAAAACCCATAAAATCTACTTATTTGTCTCTATATTGATAAAATACGCATTGTAAACAAGTTTCTGAGACTGGTGTTTTATTTAGCCAATCAGAGAATACAGCAATTGTAGCAGCACAAATACATTTAAGAGCCATGAAGGATGTCTACCAAAAGCAGACCATGAATTTGTGAAATTGTGAAGGCGTGATCGTGAGTCATGACAAATATAAATTTAAAATGAACCCCCTGCCCCATATAAAACCACTCCACCTGGGACAGTGATATACCATAAACTTCAACAAGGGCTGGGTTGCTACTCTTCTCCACCAGGGCGTAGCCAGTAATTTGGCCTGTTTTTTTGGGCGCTGGGTGGTCCTCTGCAGCTGCCAAATCACCAGGACGCCTTGGTTTAGCACTAAAAAAATATGTCTACAGCCCTGTCTAGATTGAATTCAGCTGGAGGGGGCCCTGCTTTTAATGCAAATCAATGTTTCTACAGTATCCTCTGCCACACTTGCTCTCCAGTTAGTTTTACCTTGTTCATAGTTGAAAACACCTTTCTAAATTGCATTAAACACAGGAAATACTCTCAACACATTGACAAGCTTCAGCAGATCTGGATAAGAATTTTGGAAATCACATGCTAGTTTTGACCAGATATCAGAGGCAGAAAGATTGAATGAAATTGGTTTGAGCAAAAATCTTAAACTCTTGCCATTCTGCAAGTAGCAGAGCTGTCACAGTCAGGCTGCAAAAGTGCTGAAAAGTGGTCAGCTACTGCAGTAATGTCACTGTTACCATAGAGCCCCAGTTCCTTTCTGTCTGCTGGCCAAAGTCTGGTATCTAACACTTTTGTACGGTTATAGATATTACTTTCATCAGTCAAACTGAACCTTTGCTCACAACAGTTCTCAAAGTTTGTAACGTATTTCTTAGTTTGCTGTTTAAAAGTTTTAACAACCTGGCCACTAAAATGTGTTAATTTCACACCCTTGTATGTGACTTGAGCAAATGCTCCTGAAAGAACATCAGACCCATTTTTTAAGAGAATGTCAACTTCACTGCCACCTATGGGGCCACTCTGCTTAGTATGGTCAAGAGTGTTTATCAAAGTTTTAACAGCACTAAGTAGCTCTGGCATTTGAACTACTTCTTTTGAAGTGCTAGCAAGAACCTGGCAAGTGGCTGAAGCAGCTGTTCAAAATACAAAATGTGTGCTACCATTTGGAATTTAATCATAATTTACAACACTCCTTGGCTTTGGCCTGGTCATAGAGTTGGGTCTGTGGCCATAGATTATAAATGGGCACAAATTATGGAGAATGATTTGGTAACAGCACGGGTGGCAAGAAGTTTATGCTGCACCGTGTGCCATGGTCTTCTTGGACTTTTCAACTGACATCTCGATGGCCTGGGCAAGGGACTGTAACTCTCTGAGTCTCTTAGGACTTTTCTGATAGAGATAAAACAGTTGGGTCAGAAAGTTTGAAACATCGTTGAAATAGGTGTTATCCAAAGCGTCTTTTACGGCCAGTTCTAATCTGTGTGAGAAACAATGAACACCAACTAACCGCGGTATGTCTTCCCTTAAAAGAGCAGCAAGACCCCGTCTTACACCCGTGTTGACAGATGCCCCATCAGCCCCAAACCCAACCATGTTCTTTATATTAAGCCCGTACTCTAAAAATGTCTAAAAGGAGATTTTCTAATCCCTAACTTGTGCCATCTGATACAGCTTTCATTTGTAAAAGTTAGTCTCCACGTGACCATTGGGATTTACATAAATTACATAAACAGGTTCCTTTTTCATTTACACCGCTGTCAGTACTACCATCCATAAAGACTTAAAAATAATTTGCATTTTGACAGTTGCCAGCTGGTTTTCTTCTAGGTTCTTGCCAATACACATTGTGAGTTCTTTCCACTAACAGCGTAATGTATTTATTGCCCAAATGAACTCCATGGCACTTCTCTTGTTCTGCTATCGCTCAAACATTTTAATAGGGATGTCCTCTTTGGCCATCATATACAGGATCTCCATCAGCCTGCTTAGAATCATTCTATGCTGTTCCTCTGCATTACTGAAAGTGCTCCTGCAAATAAATGAAAATCGTTTTAGGTCTGGGTCCAAACCCCTACCCCCCTACCCTCACTATTTTAAACTTACCAATTGTGGTATGGTGATATACAGTATATCAAGTGATGATCTTGTTCTACCAAATTTCAAAATTATAACAGCTTTATTGTGCTGCTCTGTCAAAAGATGTTTCTGGATGGTGTCAACTTTAGCTGGGGCCTGTAATCGCTGCAATTAATGCCTCACTGAAGCTCCTCAACCCACATAGCTCATCTATGTAGTCACAGCACAATTTGCAGCTAACACACACTGCAAAGTCTCCCTCATTTATCTGTAGACACTTTTTTCTGGATCATATTTTTGGCGCCATCCTTTGGCAGTTGCTAATTTACTTCAGCCATGTTGCAGACTGCAGTTATTAAAAGTTTGAAGTTAGCAAAACAAGGGTGCTGTCCCTGGTGTGAACTAACACATTTCAGTGGCTTAGTATTAAAGAATAATGGGCAGCTCAACAGATTTGCTTCTGACCCCAGCCCCAGGCTGTGACTGCCAAACTTAATGACATCCACAGTGATAGCAGCACAGTTCTTTTCAGCATGGATCAAGCAACAGCAGGGATGCAGTATTTACTTAAATTTTCATTCTGTGGGCTGCCAATAACCTTAAGACATGACAGTCCACAGAGTGAAACACTCCACTAAAGCAGGGCACAGTTCTATTTTCCCCATGGATCAGCAAATACACAGCAGGGCACATATCTTTAAATTAAGCAGGGCACACGTGCATCAAGTTAAAATCTTGCAAACTAAGCAGGGCACAACACTTTTAAATGTCCTTTCCTATATGGGCACACATTATTTGTTGTAAGGTTTTATGTCTTTCCTATGCTCTGCAAGCACTTGTTAATAATTGTACTTCCCCAAACTGGACACTCTTTGTGGTTTTGGTTATTGAATATCCCCTCTGCAATCTGCAGCACAACAGTCCTTTCCCACTGGTCTGCTTGTTTTTTAGTGTCTTAATTCCCATCTCTGCAAAGCAGGGTACATTAAACTTTTAAAATGTATTTCCAATCACTGCAAAACTACAGGGCACAACACTTAGTTATCATTTCACATCTCTGCAAGGCAGGGCACAGATTACTTTTAAATGTCTTTCCCATCTCTGCAAATGCAGGCACAAGTTACTTTTAAATGTCTTTTCCAATCACTGCAAAACTCTGGGCACAACACTTAGTTATCATTTCACATCTCTGCAAGGCAGGGCACAGATTACTTTTAAATGTCTTTCCTATCACTGACAGCAGGGCACAACGAGTTGTTTGTGGTTTACTTATGTTTTGAACAACCTCTGCAAAAGCAGGGCACATTACTTTAAATGACTTTCCCATCACTGCAACTTGCAGGGGCTCAACAACTAGGGTGGGATATTCAGACTGCGCCAGGCTGTGGTGCAAGCCTGGGCGCCAGCGCAACTGGGATGTGTGCCAGAGGCGTGACAGGGTGATATTCAATGGTGCTGCGCCATGGCTCAGCACCGTTGAATAGCGCTGTGGCCACCCGCAATGTGCATGGCGCAGTGGCACTGCACCAGCGCAAGTGGCCAGAGAGGGGCAGGGAGATGCGCTAGCGCAAGTGCTGTTGCGCTAGGTGCATCACCCGTGATATTCAAAAGTGCACATGCAAATGGGTCCATAATGCATGCAAGGTGCAAATGGGGCCATTTGCATGTCATTATGGCTCCATTTGCATGCAGGTGTGCCGATCCCCGGCGACTTGCGCCTGGCACCCTGCCAGGCTGCAGCCGTCGGGGACCGACGCCCCCTGCACAAGCGCCAAAGTGCCCCACTGCCCGATCGCGGGCATATGTATTAAATCAAAGGCCCAATATCCCTGGTGGTCCAGTGGCCCGCTTCCAGGCATATGTATTAAATTAAAGGTCCAATATCCCTGGTGGTCCAGTGGACTACGTCCAGCCCAACTGCGGCGTCAGTTATAAAATATTAAAACCAATCCATCCCTGGTGGTCCAGCGGTTCCCCTCCCCACCCGCCCACTGAGCACCACCACCCCTCCCCAGTCAGCGCCATGCCAGGCTGCAGCCGTAGGGGACCTACATCCCCTGCAAAAGTGGCAAAGTGCCCCACTGCCCAATTGCGGGCATATGTAGTAAATCAAAGGTCCAGTATCCCTGATGGTCCAGTGGACTGCTCCCAGTCCGATCGCGGGCATATGTATTAAATCAAAGGTCCAGTATCCCTGGTGGTCCAGTGGACTGCGTCCATCCTGATCGGAGGCGTCAGTTATAAAATATTAAAACCAATCCATCCCTGGTGGTCCCTTGGTACCCCCCTCCCCCACCCACCCACTGGAAGGCCCCACCACCCGCTCCCCCAAGTCAGCGGCGAGCGGCAGCTCCCCACCCATGCTCCCCCGCCCGACTGATCATAAGATAGTAGGCTGCCACTGGTCCACAGCAAAGCAATGGCCGCAGCCCATACCGTACTACACAGTCCAGAATTGTGAATGGATCCATTTTTCCTCCAAATACTGCAGAAAATTATACCTTATAATTAGAAACAATATGAACAATTAAACAACAAAACTTAGTGTTAATTCTGATTATTTTTAGAAAACGAGTCTATTGCATTGGTCGAGGTTACATATTGTCCTGCTAAAAATCATGTTTCAGTAAGAAATGCTCCATTTTGGGCTTCATAAAATGTGGTAAAACTATCCTCATTCACTCCACAGGCAGCGGCTTACTAACACCCAGTGCCAAAAACGTTACTTTTTAACTTCTAAGTCTGTATATTTAATTTTGATTACTGAACATAACAAAAAAACATTTACTTTGGGGGAGCGACGCTTCTGTGACTGCTGTGTAGAAAAACACATATGCTAAATACAATATGGGCACGTTTTCACCTCTGAGCTGAGATGACAGCATGATCTCTCGATGTTTGTATGCTGTCATCTCAACCCTTGATGGAAACACAACCTTTCATATATTGTTGCTAATATATTCATTATTCACTGTTTTGCATAGAAAACGGTAGTTATCAGTACCACTGGAACTTTAAGTTCTGACTAACGCGGTATCTATCTGCATTAATGACCTATTTTTTCTGCACAGCGTGCCACATTTCAGAAAGCGATAAACGCACGGAACTAGAAAAAAAAGTTCTAATTTTGTAATTCTGAGTTGTACGAACAAACAGCTTAGCAATACTATAGCTCCACCAAAGACTTTGTAAACATCGCTTGAGTGTTAGCTTCACATCCTGGTCCGTCAGGTATCCAATGAGGAGTAACGTTCCACGCTATTCGTTCATGCTAGCCAATAGACAGACAGAAAGTTTCCCCAATCTTTGAATTAGCCAATTAGGACGCAGATTAAAGCGTCATTGTTGGTAAGCGTGCGTCAGGTGCTGCTAGGGAAACCGTGTGGTATAGCGTGGGCAGAAACGAGAGCTGAGAACCGATAGGTAGGTGACGGCTAGTCATGTATCAAGACTAATAATAAAAATAGACGGCGAGAATCCGTGCACGGAGAGAAGGTTGTTGTCGGTGTCGCCGCCAGCAGTCTGCTCAAGGCTTCAAGTTTCCTGTTGCCAGCGACATTGCATTTATATTTTTTGTTGCATGACAGCTTACAGTTGGGTTCACATGCATGCTCTAGACTTTCTACTTCATTTTTATTTTTAAGTGTATTTGGTACTGAAAAAATGTACTTTAGCGCAGTTGAAACGGATATTTTTGAAAGGAACAAAATATGAAAGTACAGTATTTATTTTAGACCCCTTCTGATGCATGTTCACTTAAATTTCTGGCTTACTGTGCTTTTTTTTTGCTTTTATGTTTTGAAGGGCAGAATCAGCAGGGTCACTGGCTATTGTGTAGAATATCGGACCTACGGTATTATTGTACAGCTGAAGGAAGTTATGCCACTTGGCCAAGTCAGCCTGTCGGTTATTTTTTTTTATTATTTGCATTGGGGTGCTTCACCCCCATGTTTAAAAAAAAAAAAAAAAAAGAAAAAGAGTGTGGGTGCGAAGCCCCCCTACTCCTACAAACTAACACAACCGAGATTAACAGCAAGCATGCAGAAACAAGCGATGACATTACGCTGTATTCTTTGTAGCTTTGCGCTACGGTAACAGTGGTGGTCCGATATTCGCTTTGTAGCTTTACACTGTGCTGACAGCAGTGATGAAAGTGAACAGGAACGCACATGAACTCAGTTCCTGTACCTTTTTTGTACTGACACTAGAACTGGAATTCTTAAACCAGCAACATTATGACAGTTTCTAGACCTGTGATCTGAAATCAGGTTTTCCATAACAACATTTGACATGTACAACAATGCTGATTTCTTAGAAATACTTCAATATCTCTAACTGAATCTACTCATGTCTAAACAGATAGATGTATCTTGACACAGCTATCCTTCAGATTGAGGATCTTCATTCAGCATTTCATATTTGCCTGTGTCTAAGTTCCTGTACTTCCTGTCTACCACTTGCACTACTGGCTGACAGTGGTGGTCTGGTATTCGACACAACAGCGGGTCACCCTTGGGTTTGACTTCATACTGTGCATTATAAAATAGATAAGAAAAGTAAAGCCACCGGATTGGCTAACAGGCCCTCTAAGGTGTGCATTTATGGCATCTGTAAATAGGCATTGTACACAGCACTTTGTTATTGTTCTGTAAGGATATTTTGTGCTGTTTCAAACATGGAAAAGCGAAGAACAGAAAAAGACTTGCACAGGCACCCAGTCTGTCTTATTGGTCCATACTTGGAGACCTCATAAGTCTCCATACTCCTGTGACCCCTGGGATGCTGTTTCCATGTTCACACTCCTGCCTGTGACTGTACAGAGCTTACCAGGTTGAGGTGACGCATTCGTGCCTTCTCCTCTGGTATGGGGTTTGTCCCAGAAAAGATAAATGGCATGGTGCCTCCACCCAGAGAGAATAAGTGGGCCAGATGTTTATTGTAGCACCACCCCTTAGGATGCAGTACCCCACCCCCCCGGGGACCCAACAAGACAATTATCACTTTCACCAATGGACAGTTCAGCAGCATGCACAAATTGAATACCCACACAGTGATAAAATTCAACAAATGAAACTGTCCTTTTATTTTGTCACACAGTCCCAGAGGCTGTGGCGCGAGCAAGGTTAGTCAATAACAAGCTGCTGTACAAACATCCACCCTTTGGCAATTCCCCTTGAAGCCCACTGTACTGTGGGCCACTGTCACCCTCTCAACCCCACATAGTATATATATACACACCCGCCCAAGCAAGGAGGCACATGAGATGACTACTTCACAGGGTGTGGAAACTCTTATTGAATACCAATAATAAAACTAAGTATAAGGAAAATGTTAGAATGTTAGGCTGTGGATACCCAGATGTTATAATACAGTCCCAGTGCAGTCCTGATGGAAGAGTTCAAAACACAAACGAAGCAGCACCACAGATTGCATATAAAATAAATTTTACTGTATAAATAGAAATCACAGACAGCGGTAGCCCAAACATCGACTAAGTACCCAGCCCTTCGACTTTAACAAGTCTTCATCAAGAGTTGCCTGGGATCTTGTGGTGGTGCACTTGGTGGAAAATTGAGCAAGCTCACAATTTAACCCCCAACAGGATCATAGTGTGCAAGACCAATTTTAATTTGAATTCAAAGTGTAAATATCAACCGTCCACAGGCAATAATTGTAATCCAACAGAAAGAATTGAACAGAACCCCAGCCAGCCATGCTAGTACTACGTGACCTCTGGTTCAGACATGTCCATAGGTGGGGCCAGCACAAAGCAGCGATTGACACGGAACTCGGGGTCTCCTCACTTGTCCAAGGCACAACAGCATAGCCCTTCTGGCTCTTCTTTTCACCATTCCAGGAGCACACATGCATTGGTTTCATAGTTGTTAAAGGGCCCACACTCTGGGAATGACCTCCGTGGTCAACCCCAGATTGAGAGTACCTCTGTACTCTGGGCACGTGCCTGTGACTCCGTGTTCCTCGATTCATCCCAATTGGTAAGGGCTAGCTAGCTCCGCAACAGCTTGAGGGAGGTGCAGATATTCATCCCCAAAATCTTGCTTCATCAGTCTCACAGTCATTGAACTTTTCAGGTGTTGATGAAACACAAACTGGTTACACTCCGTTTCTTTCCTCAGGTACTTTTAAAACCTTAGAGAGGGCTTTTCTGAACTGGGCCCGACTAGCCCAAAGACACTAGACTGTCCCCTACTCCTTGAGGGTTCAGCCACTTCGCTGGGACCAAAACAGTTTCTTATTGGTATGAAGGGCTATCCTTCAGTCCTTTTGCCCTCTCATTGGTTCCTTTGAGCCTGCCAGAACTTGAGGGAGTTCCTCTGATGTCATGCCTCCCAGGGTCCTTTGCTGCAGTCCATGGGCTTCCCAAGCCTCTGATCAGTGCCCACAGCGTTGAAGGTCACAAAGATGACTGCTTCCAGAAGAAGGAAGCCTGTTGCTTCCAAAACATGTAATTTTTAAATTTATTTAATGTCTTCTTGTTTTGATGTTGGCCCCATAATCTGCTGCAGCCCTCCTTGTGCTTTCATCCTGTGGCTAAATTAGTTGCTGTTGCAGCTGTTCCCTGGTCAGGTGTGCTGGTGGTTGGAGGTCTGCGAGCAGGAAGCGCTAGGAAGGAGCCCCATTGGGAACCGTCCACCCAAAACTTCAGCATTATTCCGAGGTGCAGAAGGTGCCAAGGAACTTGTCCAGAAGGCTTCCGACTCCCTCTGCCTGAATTGGGGTCCAGACTGCAAGAAACATGACCTCAGCCATGGTAATGGGCACAGCAGGTGCCGAACATAAGCATCTACCCTGGGACCTCGGGAGGGCGGTAGTAGCTGTCCAGGTCTGGGCCCTCCCCAAGGAGGGGGATACATGCCATTACTCTGTCCCTCTTGGTCTCTCTCTCCCTACAGATCTGTTCATCTAAAAACTCCTTTGAGCTCTACTTCATCTTGAACCCAGCTGTTGTCTTTGCTTCATCAGCCTTGTTAGGAAGTATGTTACACCCATTTAACATACTAACATACTAATTGCTAGCAGATTAGGCCTTATGGTCCATCGAGTCTGCTCGAACCTCAGATTCCTATTTGGGTACTGAGGTCATCCCCCCACCTTGTGTTCCAGAAACCCCTATCATCCATCCCCACCCCCCGGGCCAGGCCATCATCTGATACATCCGCTTTCTGTGTCTGTCCCACCCTCTCTTGAAATCCTCCAATGTGGATCTCTGAACCAGTTCGCCAGGCAGCACGTTCCAAGGATCCACCACCCTCTCGGTGAAAAACCTCCTCTTTTCCTCCCTCACCCTTCCACCTTCAAACCATGCCCTCTGGTGATTCCTCCCTGTTTTAGTCTAAAGAGCCCCTCCGTGTTTACCCTATTTATTCCCTTGAGGTACTTGAAGACCTCAATCATGTCTTCCCCCCCCGTCTCTCCTCTCCTCCAATGAAAACAGGCAGAGCTCCTCAAGTCTGTCCTCATACGTCAAATCCCCTAGTCCTCGTATCATCTTAGTTGCCCTCCTCTGTACCTCTCCAGGAACTGTATGTCCCTCTTCCAGTGTGGTTTCCAGTACTGTACACAGTACTCAAGGTGTGGTCTTACCAATCCATTGTACAGTGGCAGAATCACTTCCCTGCTCCTAGAGGTGATCCCCCTTATGATGCAGCCCAACATCCTGTTTGCTTTGCTAGCCGCTCTCCTGCACTGCTCGGAGTTATTCATACATACATGCATCCATCAAGACCCCTAGGTCTTTTTCCCCCTGTTGAGGCCACCAGCGCCTCCCCTCCCAGGGTGTACCTGTGTTTAGGGTTTCCCCGCCCAAGATGTAATACCTTGCACTTGGTGATATTGAAATTTAATTTCCATGTGTGAGCCCACCTTTCCATGGTGTCCAGGTCCCATTGCAGGGCCAACCTCCCCTCTTCCCCCTCAACTACTGCTCCCATCTTGGAGTCATCAGCAAACAGACTCATTTCACATCCTATAACCTCCCTGATGTCTGAAATGTATGCATTAAACAGGATTGGACCCAGGACCGAGCCCTGCGGTACCCCACTACCGACCTCTCTAGGGTTCGAGAGCTCCCCACCAACCACTACTCTCTGAGTGTGTCCAGCTAGCCAGTTTTCAATCCATCTGACCATCAAAGGGCCTTCTCCCAACCCCGTCAGTTTCTCCACCAGACCATTGTGGGGTACAGATTCAAACGCCTTGCTGAAGTCCAAGAATAATACATCCACAGGCTTTCCCTTGTCCAGTTCTGATGTTACCCATTCATAGAACTCCACAAGATTGGTTTGACACCATCTGCCTGGCACAGACCCATGTTGCTGACTATCCAGACCTCCCACCTCCTCCAAGTACACCCCCAATCGTTCCTTTAGTGTACACTCCATTAATTTTCCCACCACCGAGGTCAAACTGATGGGTCTATACTTACCTGGTACTTCCCTCGACCCCCCCCCCCTTATGGATTGGCACCACATGCCTCTCGCCAATCCCTAGGTACCCTCCTGTCTCAAGCGACCTGTTGGAAGCTCGCCAGGGGTGCAGCCAGTATGTGCCACCAACTCCCATAGTACTCGGATGAATGCCATCCGCCCAGAGATTTGTCTTTCTTTAGGTCCTTAAGGGCTAACCACACCCTTTTGGTGGAGATAGCATCATCCGTTCCCTCCACCTTACTGGCCTTTTTATCCTTATCCTGATGTGACACCCTTGGGGCACCTCTCCCTCCCTCTTGCTCCATTTGTGCTGCTCCCCTGATCCCACTCACTACCCCTTGTATCCCCATTGTGCCTTACTTTGTAGATATCCCATCCCCTTCCCTACTGAACACAGAGGCGAACTACTCGTTTAATACCTCTGCCTGGTCCCTTGCCTCTTCCACTCACCCTCCTTCTGATCTCAACCTGCCGAGATGGCCCTTGGTTTTCTCCGGCTCCCCAATGTACCGGAAGAGCCCTTTTCCCTCCCATATTCCTGTGCCAGCCGCTGCTCGCTGCGGACTTTTCCCCCTGCACCATCCGGGTGACTTTTCTAGATGCAAGATGGTACATTTCCTTTTCCCTGTCCCCTCTCGTCGTTTTATATTTTTTGTAGGTAGCCTTCTTTTCTCTGACTGCTACCTGAACCTCACTGGACCACCAGCATGGTTTATGTGACCTTGCTCCCTTACGCTTCATCTTAGTGCAGGTCCTGACTGCCTCATGAAGTCCCCGTTTTATGACCTCCCATCTCTTTTCCACATTTGTCATTGTTGTAATCCCCTTCAAGTGATCCTTGAGAATATTTCCCATGGCCACAAAGTCTGTCCCCCTGAAGTCCACTGCCAGTGTCCTGGATCTCCCCCACCCATGCTTATTTGAAACCAGACAGTAGTGTGGTTGCTCCCAGTCAGGGGATCCTCTACAACCAGGTCCCTTACCAGATTCTCATCTGTCAGAACCATGTCCAGGACATGCCCCTCCCTTGTGGGCTCCATCATGTGCTGTGTTAAGAACACATCCTGGAAGCCGTCCAGCAGCCTCTGCTCCTTAGCCACCTTAGAGGACATGGTTCCCTAGTTTGTACCTGGCATATTAAGGTCCCCCATCAACACCACTCCTTCCCCTTTTGGTCCACACTGGGCAATGATGTTGTCCAGCAAACCATCCTCCAGAACATCACCCATCCGGGGGCTATATACTACACCGCGACTTCACCTCCTGCTGGGGTTCGTGGGTGACTCATATAAGGCCTCCACATTTCCTCTGCCTCTTCTACCCTAGCAATTTCTATGTCATCTCTAATGAACATAGCCACTCCACCCCTCTGCCCTCCTTTGTATCCTTCCTAAGCATAGTGTACCCCCAGCGCTTAGGTTCCAGTCATGGTTTTGTTGGCCCACGTTTCCTGTGACCTGCCACATACACTTCCAACAGCATGGCTCTGGAATTCTGGCAACTTGTTTCCCAAGCTCCTGGCATTTACTAACACCACACCCCACCCTTATCCCTGATCCCTTTGTTGAACCCACCCAGGTTCCTTATGCTCCATCCACCTCTGCTGCTCTGAAACCTCCTCCCCAGTCTGTTCCCCCTCCCTCCCTAGGGTTTGAAGGCTACTCCCTCATGTGGAGAGAGGGCTTCTGTCAGCCCCTCCTTATCCCTCCCCCACAAGTTTAAACTCCACTTTTCTTGAATGTAGTCAGCCACCCCCCTGTTTAAGGACTTCCTTCCCCAGCAGGGCAAGATGGAACCTGTCCTTGGCATGCAGATCCTTATCCTCTCAAACTCCTTTCCAGTTCCTAACACCCCGACCACTTTCTTCACCTCACTTCCACAGGCCATCATCAACCTCTATGATCTTCATTTTGTTCTCCACCGAGGCCTTTGGTACCGGCAATATCTCCGAAAAGGAAATGTTGCATCCATTATCCCGACAGACTCTGGCAAGTTCCTGGAACCTTGCTTGGATTTCCAAAACGCTGTTTCCCTCCATATCGTTGGTTCCCAAATGCACCAGGAAGTCGGTTCCCTCCACAATCCCTAACACAATGTTAGCCTAGCGAATCAGCTTCCCTGTATGTACTTTGTACTGCCATTCTAAAGTGTATTGTTTTTGTTGAATCATTCCTTGGTATTGTATCTTGTCTTGTACTCTCCCGGTGGAGTGCCTGAAAATAGTCACCTGCTGGCTAGTGCACCTACCTGGTAAACAAAAGCTAAATAAAAATAAAATAAATAACCAGTTAGGTACACCATGAACTTTGCTCTGTGCACCGTCAGCCCAGAGATCTCACTACCTTCACCTGGCTATGGCATTCACCCCTGTCCCTCCCAGTGGATACCCCTAATCATCGAAGTCTCCCAATAACAGAACCTTAACACCGCCACCATCCTTATGGTTACCTCACGATGCACTGTCCACCCCCATCCCCCCTTTATTTGTGATCTCAATTCCATGGGAGTTTTCCGCCTTATTAGAGACCCCTTGTCACCCTCCTTTCTGCCTCCCTTGTTTTTTGCCCACTTACTCAGAGCCCCCAGAATAGGTGTCCCCTTTAACCCTCTCTTATCAGAACCATTTATCCTGGCCCTGATGGTTTCCCCTTCCCCCACACCACCATCCTCCTCCCTTGTAATAGTACCCCTGCCTCCAGAGGCCCTCTGTGGGTCCCCTTTACCTAGGGCCCCATCCTTGGTACAGACCCCCCTTCATGAAGGGGTGCCCCTCCCTCACCTCCTTGTCTCCCTGTTTCTCTCCAGTCGTGCTCTCCTCCCTCATGTCTGCAATATGTTGCAGCTCCCCCATCTGCTTAACATTTACGTTTCCCCTTCTCCCTCTGGGACTATTTCTATCCGTTCCGTTGCCGGTCTGTGATGCCCTATGGGTATCAGACTTCTTCCCCCAGCCTCTGTATCAGTTTCTTCATTTCCACCAACCCCTTCCTCCCCCTCTAAGTTGCTTAGTAGCTCAAATTTATTGTGACACTCTATGCCAGCCTCCGTCAAGTAACCCGAGTTTCCCCTGACTGCCCCTCTAAACTACCCCTCTTCTTCCCCTCTTGCCCTGTTCTCCTTAGGCGCTCCCTTCTCACAGTCTGCTCTTTTAGGCTTCCCCATAACAGCCCCTCCCTTCTCACTGTCTGCTTTTCTAAGCTTCCCCACAACAGCCCCTCCTGACTCTTCTCACTCCACTCTCTTTGTATTCAGAATGTTTACCCCGTAAGTTTTCCTCTCAGCGTCAACATCCCTATCTAAGGATCCTCTGTCCCTAATATCCCCCCTCCTGCTTGGTGTAACATAACGTCGTGTAATTTCTGAGCGTTGCCTCAGCCTCCCCTCAGCCCCACCCTGACGCCCATATCCACACCCCTTATACTTGGACACCCCCCAACTCCCCCAGCTTAATCCTTAATATACTTCACTCCTGATATGAGATAGCTGTCTAAAGAGTGGGCAGCCTCCCTCTCTCCAGGCCCAATTGAGAATTATTGCCACCCCACAGCCTGTGCAGCCTGCAACCCTTCCGAAGATGCCTGCCATGGTGGAATGTGGTCACCCTGTTTGTCCCTCTCTGTTCATAATAGCACACACCCCTTTTCTCAGTCCCTTCCCCCTGGAATACCATCCTTCTCTCTCTATACTGACTGCAGTTGTTTATGAACCCTATTTCAACCCCACCAATAATGTTCCCAAGTCTCACAAACACATACAGTCCAGTGTGTGTCCAGTCCTGTTAACAGTGTGTGTGTATGCAGACATCAGGTACCGTATGATGTCACAGGCCCACCCAGTTCCTGTTGCTTCAAATTTCAGTCACAAACAGAAATGCACAGCCCTTCAATCCCAACCCCTGTGGCTTTCACATTAAACATCACATTAAATTTCACTCTAATTATCACTGCCAAACAAACAAGTGTTCACACAAGCCCCAAAAGTTACAATATCACAGCCAAGTAACAGTTCTAACTCAAGTAGTAATTTTAACACACAGAACTAATTTCAAGTACAAAACTATTCAAATATTTTAGTTAAAACAGAATATAAACCAAACCTCTTTCCTAAACAACCTTCTACTTCTGTTCCCAGGTGAACAATTTACTACCTTTTTTGTTAAACAGTATTCTGTTTTTTTTGTTTTACACCAGGAAAGAGACACTAACCTGGAAGCTTGTTTACAGGTGTGACCTGGGAGCATGAGGAAGTTAACTGACTTGCTCAGGGTCAGACAGTATGCAAGTGGGGGCTGTGGGATTCAAACCCAGGTCTCCAGGTTTGCACCTCAGACCCTTAAACCACTGCGCTATACTGCCTCCTTATACTTATGTTCCAAGACACCCTGCTTAATGGTATACTCCACCAGACCTTTCTCTTTAGTTTTTTTTTTTTTTTTTAGAAAAGGAGACAATTATGTGCATTCGGTAACAGTAGCAATTCAAAAAAGTGCCTCAGAAAGCCTGTAATAATAGCGTACAGGCACACTTATTTTCACTTGGCTGTAGTGACTTGTTTACGTACCGTAAAGCATTGCCAGTTGTAGGAGGGCAGAACTGATGATGCTCCATCACCTTGTCTCCCTTGTATGTGTTGAATAGGGAGAAAGCAGTGTAGATCTGGTTTAGCAGGTAAACCTATGTTCCTACTTTTGCACTTGGACGTGTCCCCCCCCCCCACAAGACTACTTGGGATTTGTGAAAAGGCTTGTGTCAGTGGTGATCTGAGTTCATTAGTCTACCAGGGATCTGGGAATAAGCTTATGTCAGGGCTGATCAAGGGCGTCCACTAAACTACTAGGCATTTGGGAATAGGCTTATGTTGGGGCGATTGTGGGTGGAAGTTCTGCTGGACATAGATGTGGGTGGCTGCAGAACAGCCACACTGCCTTTGGAGTGTGGGGGTGTGGTGCTGGTGTTTTAAGGTGCTTTTTTATTTTTTTTTTATTTTGTGGCAGTAAACAACACCACTAGGGGGATATAAGCACCACTGAAACTGAATATACCACTGTGCTGTTATGCATGAGGGTCTCCCTCATTTGCAATAGTGCAGCAGTATGGTTAGCACGATGTGCTGCCGGTTTTGGTCGGCGCTCATGGGGGAATCTGAATATAGCTGCACCCAGAGCACCAGCGTGGATGCTAGCTTGGCTAGTTCTGTGCTATATTTTGAATGTGGGGCCCATATTGTAGTACAGAATTAAGGCTTTTGTTTGTTTGTTTAGTTTTGTTTAGTCACACATAATTCTCAACCATTTTCTTGTTTCGCAGCTTTACACCTTTTGTTCATACCGTATAAGGTTTTAGAAACTTTACAGTGATGGTTTTCTTCAAATCTTTGTGTAGCATGTAGATTTTCAAAACCTTTGTTTCTATGCAAATATTTTGTGAAAACCATCATGCAGCACGTAGATTTTGGAAAGTTATGTAGCATGTCAATCAATTTATTTAACCAGCCGATCACCGTTGAGCAAGCTCATTTTCGAGGTGGACCTGGGTTTGTCAACAAGGAACAATATACATGGGATGCAACACACAAGAAAATAATAAAAATAAAGTGAGATGCAATAATACAGTATATACAAAGTATCAACAGGTAGCATTGACAGTAGTATATGATTGGAACAGAAGATACAGCTAGTTTTGGGTAGGACACAATTTATCATATAAGCAAAGAAATATACATGTCAGGTGCACCGAACATAAATAAAATGTAATATAAAAAGATGTATAGTGATACGATATGCAGAATTTAGAGCTGGAACCAGGGTCAAAGGAATGTGGAAGGGACAGATGTGGGGGGCAGAAAAAGGGAAGCGGGAAGAGTCGAATAATAGATGTGATCAGTCTTTTAACACTAGTAATTAGAGTGTCCTTGGACTTATAGGAGTCACTATTTAGGGTAGACAGGCACAGGACTCCTTATTATGATGTAGATATAGAGATTTAAAAGCTGCTAGGCTGATGGGGTGAATTAATTTCTAAGTTTTTTGCAGCTTGTTCCACAGTTGGTGCACAAAGCTGATGGCTGCTCTGCCAATGCGAGATTTTGCTTTGTAAACATAAAGGTAGATATATGAGGTGCTTCTCAGCATAATTCCCCAGAGTACAAAAAGGTAAACAGACAGTGATATACTGGGGCAGTTTATTTGCGATGGCTTTGTATGTCCAAACCGCAGCATTTTTTTTTTCTTTTGCCATGTGTAAGCAAGGGATGACCATCCCACTGCCATGTACAATGCACAGTGGTGGGTTGAGTAAGGAAGACCCGTGATAAATCTTATAGCTCTGCGATAAAGCGTATCTAGTTAGGCTAGGGTACCTGAAGGTCCCTGACTATATGGAAAATCTGCGTAATCCAATAGGGAAAGAAAGGTAGTTTTGAACCAGTTTCAGTTTAGTGTCTCTTGTGTGGAGATTATTTAATCCTGAAGAACAGACCAAGTCTTTGTCTAAGTTTCTTTGCCAGTTCTTCTAAGTGATCTGTGAAAGTAAGTCTGTGGTTTAACCAGACCCCCAGGCACTTGAACTTTGTTACGTAGTCCAACCGCTCACCTAGAATGGTAGTGATTTGTGGGAGTGTCCCAGCAATTGCAGGATTTATTGCATTGTGAAGGGGCTAGAGGAACATTGCCTTTTTTTTTTTTTTTTTGCATTTAAGAGCAGTTTCTGGTTTATAAGCTAATGTTACAGCAGATTAAATTCATTTTGAAGGGCTTTACAGGCCGCATCGGGGTGGGGCTACTAGCATAGAGTACCATATCATCCGCGAATAGGTGTATTTGTGCTTCTTTGATGGGGGCATCTACATTGTTAATATAAATGGTGAAGAGCAAGGGACCAAGAATGGAGCCTCGTGCACACCCTCAATAAGGGTTTTGTGGAGAAACTTCCCTTCTGCCTTTATTTGTTGAAGTCATCCCGAGAGGTAGTTGGAGAACCATTTAAGGGTTAGGGAATCCAAACCAGTGTTCTGGAGGGATGACAGAAGCAGTCTGTGATCAACGTTATCGAATGTCTTGCTTAGGGCCACGAAAACTGCACAAAGTGTTTTTTTGTTTTTTTTTGTGTGTCTAATTCAAGCTGCCAGTCATTTGTCACCTTGGCTAGAGCAGAGATTGTACTGTGTTGTGCTGTACAACTGGATTGTAATGGGTTGAGCAATTTTTTTCTGATTCCAGGTACTTCCAAAGCTGGGAGTTCACTATTTTCTCCAGCATCTTTGACAGGATTGGAAGTAGGGAGATTGGCCTGTAGTGATTGTGGTCACTAGGATCTCCTGACGTAAACAAAGGGACCACAAGTGCATTTTTCCAAATGGGTGGTAGGTCACCCTGGGACAAGGATAAGTTGAAGAGATGAGTAATTGGGACTGCGAGGACACGGTAGCTGACCTTTAAGAAGCACGGGTCAATGAGGTCAGCCCCAGCACTTTTCCTAGTGCCCAACTGAAGGAGAAGATCTTCGACTTTCAGGGAGGTAGGCTGCAGAGAGGAGGATGGACTGGGGATGGTTTTTTTCTTGTGTATCCAATCCAAGTTGTTGGCGGAGGATGTTTGCGAGAGAGGAGTCAAAGGCTAGCCCTGCAGTGGCAAAATGATTATTGAGAGCGTCGAGGATAGACGATCTGTCGGAGATGACAGTATTGTCGATCAATAATTTAGTAGGTAGGGAATTAACAGTGGTGTAACCTTCAATGTCTTTGATCATCCTCCAGAATTTGGAGGCATTTCTTGAGGAGCTCTCCAGCTGAGAGGTGTAGAAATTAGCTTTGGCTTCTCTGACCATTTTGGTGCAGAGGTTCCTTGCCCTCCGGAAATAATTCCAGTCATTTATTAAATTAGTTTTCCTAGCAGTTCTCCAGAGTACATCCCTACTCTGCAAAGCATCTTTCAGGTCTTCCATAAACCACTGACAAGATTTGTTTCTGGCATGAAATTTTACTATGGGAGCATACTTGTTGAGAGCCTCTAGCACAGTTTCTGAGAAAATATCATAAGCCGTAATTGGGGACTTGGCTAGATAGAAGTTCTGCCATCGCATGGAGTCTCTTATCTCTGATATATCCCCATGGAGATCAAAGTTGCGTATGCACCTTTTAAAGAAGAATTTTGGTGCACTTGTGGATTTAAGAGTGGATCTTACGTGATGAAGCAATGGTCACTAATATCAGAGACAGACACCAGCATGGGAGAATAAATGGGATTTGTTAACTAAAATGATATTCAAGACAGTACTGTTATTAGGGTTGAGCTTGTTAGGATGAGTAGATTTGTTTATTAGCTGTGACAACCCAAGGGAATCACAGAACATTTTAAGTGGGGTGGATGCACTGGAGAGCCAGTCTAAGTTGAAGTCCCCTAGTATGACATACTCTGAAGATGCCGAACCCAGGATGTTTTAGCAACTGTAGTCCAGCTGATGGGGGTCTATAGCATCCTATTATATATAATGAGACACTGGTAGCAATTTCAATCTTTAATGACAAGCTCTCTAATTCTTTTGGGACAGAGGTTGGAGTCAATTATGGAGGCAGGAATTTATCCTTGATACAAATAGCTACCCCACCAACTCTGGTTTGCCTGTCTGCTCTGAACAAAGAGTAGGAGGGGATGTTAACTTTGTTACTGGTCGCCGGTCAGAGCCATGACTTCATAATTACCAGAACATCTGGAGCAGTATGACATACCCAGGCCTGAACTGAAGTGATTTTTTTTTTTTTTTAAACTGGGCTACATACATTAACATGCAAGAATCTAAGCCCTTTGAGGCTTTGTAGCTCTGCTGGGGATTCCATGGGTGCCAGAGGGCCTGGATTAAGCTCAGCATTTCCTGAACATAGTAAAAGCAGGAACAAGAGTTTCCTTCTAAGTCCTAGGAGAAGTGTGGGTGGCTGGAGTCTTCTTTCAGTTAAGTGATTTGTCTGCGGCAGTATAGGAGTTCTGAGGCTTGTTCCCAGTTTGCCTGATGCTGCATACAATAATACTCTGACCGAAAGAGTCAATGGGAATAGGGGAGAGTATGCAGAAGGTGGCGTACCCCTGTGGACAGGCTCTAGGAGAGTTCTTGTATGCCGGTGCAGGTGGAGGACCAGCAGCGGGCTAGGGGAAGTTAGGGCACATGCAAGTTCTTCTACTTGATTGGAAAAGTCCCGATCAGACAATGTGAAAAGAGAGCCATTCTCCACTCTAGGAGTAATTTTTATATTCATGTTTGGGCCCAATACATATAAGATGAGCAAAGACAAGTGTAGAAGCAGGTAATATGCCCTCATTATGAGACTATCACCCAATGGGCACTACAAGTGCTGGCAAGAGAAGGGATTCTCAGTGGAGAAGAATGTCTTAATCCCTGCAGAATAGTACGATAGGCAGTGGAGCCTGAAGCAGTAATCATAAGTATAGCTCCTTGTTAGGCTAAATAAGAAATGAGTTCACCTGACTATAGAGTAGTACTGGGGCAGAGAGGCTCTGAAGCAAATTTTAACTACTATTCTAGAGCAGACTAAGTACTAGAGGTCACCTGACCTAAATCAACTGCCTTAGCAAGACAGGATATGATAGTGAGCAATAAGCAAGCATAAAATATCAAAATGGGATACTTCAGCAAAACAGGATAGGATAGTGAACAATAAGCAAACTTAAAGTACCAAATGGTATGCCTCAACCGACAGAATAAGATAAAGCTGCTAGCAGGCTTAGTTGCAAGGGATGGGAGGAATGGTAGTTGATGACAGTAAGTAACCAATAAATGAAACATCAAATAGGAGTGGGCGAGACTGTGTGCATTTAAAGGAGGCCTGGGGGACAAAAATCAAGGGAAGTTTGTAGAGCTAGCACTGAATCAGTGCACATACAGTTGGAGAGAAACTGCAGCGGGGGATGATGATAAGTTAATTTACAGAGGCCGAGCAGAACAGGCTAAATTTAAAATATGAATTAGGAGCCGAGTACAGGGATGCAGGCTTACATTAAGCGCGCGTCTCAGGGGCTCTGGTCTCAGGCAAGTGAGACCAGCCAATCAGGGAGCTCTACACAGGCGTGGAGCGAATAGCGCTACTCCGAGAAGGTGCCAAAATTGAAAAGAGCAGATTGCAAGTGATGATCCAGTTCAGCGTTCATACAGCCCAGAGAAACTGTGGCAATTTTTTTAAAGCGTCGTACCTTATCTGTTTCTTTGGGGGTGGGGGGTGGATCAGACTCCTTGCACCGCAGAGACGCTATGGCTGGTTCGTGACCGCTGCCCGTGGGGGCAAGTGGCACCTTATCTATCTCTTTGGGGGCAGGTGTATCAAGCTCCTTGCACTGTGGAGGTGCTATGGCTGGATCGTGTCCGCTGCATGTGGGGGCAAGTGGCGATGTAGATTGTTAAAGCTGTCGTGAGGCACATAGATTTTGAATACGGTTGTGCAGCAACAATATTTTGAACCGTATCACGTTTATGTACAGAATTCTTGCAGCATGCAGATTTATGCAGCCCGATTTAAAAATAAATAAATAAATAAATAACAGTTGTGAAGGATTCCTGTGCGATCGTTATCCCAATCTACCGTTCCTCAACAACTAAAATACGCCCATAACATTTAAGTATTTAATAAACTGTCTTACTTTAAAGTTTTTGTTAATGTAGAATGTAAACTCTTACTAACAGACATTCACACAGCGTGTGAATTTTGAAAGCTGTTATGCAGCATGTAGATTTTGAAAACTGTTGCACATCATGTAGATGTTCAAAACCTTCATAAAATATCTCGGTTCACATATTTTGTGAAACCCATGCATGCAGCATGTACAGTAGATTTTGAAAACTGTCTTGCAGCATGTAGATTTTTGAAAACTGTAGTGCAGCAAAAATATTTTGAAAAATATTTGTGCAGCACAAGAATTTTAAAAGTTTGTACAGCTTAAATAGTTAAAAAAATATTCATGCAGCATGTAGATTTTCAAAAATTCATATAGGAGTCCTATGTGCACATTTTGTCTTGATTAAAGTTACTGTATCTAATTACTAAACTAATTAAAAAAAAAAATACATTGTATGTCATTCTTCATACTCACAAGCACTGTCCTCAACACTTAAGTATTTAGTAAGCTATCTAACCTTGTACAATGGTTTTTGTTTGCTGTATACAGAACTTAAACACTAAAACCTTTGCACAGCATATAGATTTTGAAAGTCATCATGCAGCAGTAGATTTAAAAAAAATTTGTAAAGAATTTCTGTTGCAAATATTTCAGAAAACATGCTGCATGTAGATTTTGAAAAATCTCATGTAGCAGGTAGATTGAAAACTCATTTTGCAACACATAGGTTTTTAAAACACATTGTGCGGTACTACTGCTGCCAACTTTTCAAATATCAGCTGCAAAGGATTGTTGATTTTGTAGTAACAGAAAATGACAGCCTAGAACTAAGCAAAATTAGGCTAATACAATCTACTGTACTACGGTAAATGGTAAGTAAATCAAAATGTTTTTGCACAGAAAGTGCACATAGGACCTATGCGTGAGTGTGAACATAATATAGTGCTCCTCTTTAACTTTGAACTATTTAGTAATTTATATGACCTTAAAGTTTTTGGTTGTGTAGAACTTTAAAATAACAAAAATAAAGGGTTTTCAGCTGTTGTTTTTGGCAAACTGAGCATGAGGAACAATTAATATTCTGACGTCAAAACAAATTAAAAATTTGTTCATCAAACCACTAAAAGGGCATGTACCTCAATAACATCTAACAAACCTGTAAGTTTCTTACCTGAACTCTTTGTCAATTTTTTCTCAGTTGTTTGGCAAACATTTGACCTCAAAAATGGGTGGTGTGTGTGTGTGTGTGTGTGTGTGTGTGTGTGTGTGTGTATGTGAGGGATCATAAATTCAAGACCTAATTACTCAAAAACGAACAGATTTTTATGAAACCTATCTTAGTAGACCCAGGGAATGAGATGACGATTTTTATAGTTCTAGCATCTAAGATGGCTGAATTATAAACGTTTTAAAATGGATATAAACAGAAACCCCAGCATAACCTAATAATGCCATGCCCCTATAGATATAGGAACACGGTAGCACCCTGTAATTGGGTTGAGTATGGTGTTCAACTGAACTGTTCAATGTTAAACCCCTAACTTTGCACCTTAATAGCTCTGACAGTGTTTGTGAAATTAGCTGAACTTTTGCTTGTGTTGTCTAGGAGGCAAGGTCTGAATCTATAGAAAAATTTATGACAGCAGGTTGTGCGATCCTGCATATGTCATTTTCCTGTAGACGTCTAATATTTTTCCTCTATATTTAACATGGGATTTAGGTCTGCTCTCATGTACAACCTACGCAGAATATAATTTTTTTTGTCTGAAACTTTTAGGGTAGAAGCAGGCTGTGCCAAGGTAGTGCCTTGGAGGGTTTCTGAAAAAAATATTAAACAGTTCCAAAGTTTTAAGGGTTTAAAGTTTTTTTTGTTTTTGTTTTGTTTTTTTCCGTTCTGAGCAAGCTTTCTGGGATAATGCTCAGATACAACACCAACAATTTGGTGTCAGGAGACCATTTCTAGTTTTGTGAGATGTTGTGCTCATTACACCAAAATGTGTTTTACTTCATAACAGCTGCCATCTTGTTTCTCACCTCAGTAACAAAGTATTATTTCAAACTTTTATAACAGTAGTAATAATTAAAAAAACGACAACAACAAAAAACTGAATCTACCTCATTAGAACTTGCTGGTTCAGATTCTGAGACTTGTTTCAGTCAACGATAATTATAAATAAGTTTTTATGTATTTCTCCTGGCCTTGTTAACATCTTTCCCATTTTTTTTGAATAGTGGCACACTTTTCTGTGTCGCAAGCAAAACTAAATTTGACTTGCAAAACTATTTTTTAATTGTGGTTCAGAAAAGTCTGTTGGAAACACATTTTGATTGTCCAGTATAACTTGATTGCGCACCATGCTTTTTCATTTCGCAACAGAAATTTGTTTCTCAACTTAAAATTTGATTGCTCATCAGAATTTTTTGTTTCAGAGCAGAACATTTGTTCCTCAGCATGAAATTTGATTGTGCACCATGATTTTTCGTTTTGCAACAAAAATTGGTTTCTGAACTTAAAACTTGGTGGCATATCATAATTTTTGATTTTGTGACTTAAATTGGTTTCTTGGCATGAAATCTGATTACGCATATGGTGAAGAAAACTCTTCTCTTGGCATAGGGCCCTGCACATCTGTACCTCTGAGTGACAGAGGGCCCTGCATTGGCTGACAGGTGGACTGTTTCCCCTGTGTATCTGTAGCTACATGGAAACGTAGAAAACATAGAGCCCTGTGCTTCTGCATCCTACCTGATAGCCCCATGAATTTTTAGCATCAGTCACTGCATAGAATTGCAGGGCACGCAAGGACCCTGCATTGCCATAGCCAGATGGAGTCTTCCCTTTCTTCCTTTGGGCCTTGCGCATCTGCATGTTTTCCGACCTGCCTGAGTAAGGATATGATTTCACTATCTCAAGAAGAATGGAAATTCTTTGCAAAAAAAACTTTAATGCACCCGTTGGGGTTCAAGTTAATGCCACAAAAGTAGGGGAAATGTGGTGTTGGGGTTTGCAACCGTAACTCCCCACCTCACCACTGATTCGCCAAGACTCCAGAGATCCCAAATCCTTTTTCCTTTTGCTGCTTGGGGTGGGGAGTAAGGACTGGAAACCCTAATGCCACATTTCCCTACTTTTGCGTCGTTAACTTGAATTCTAACTGGTGCATTAACAAAGTTTTTTTTTATTAATTGCTAAACACTATGTTAATGCAGGCATTAGGGCTGAAGAACACAAATCGCACAAAGTAGGGAAATGTAAATGAAAAACATTATAGGGTTTTGTCTCTGGAGTATTGGTGAATCAGAGGTGAGGTCTTCCTTGGGATTGTCAATCCTGATGTTCACCCGCCCCCCACAGCCTCCTGTTCAAAGCATGAGGTACATCCCCGAGGCCAGGGGTAGCATTAAGGGTGTGCTGTGTTTAGAGCGTGGTCAGTGATTACATGAGCACACTGTTGTGTTTTTTTTTTAGAAAATTCAGTTATCAGTGGTTCCTCTTATGTTTTAGGAGCACAGTTAGAGCAGGAGCTCCAGGTAGTGGGAGGGTGGTAGAGTCCAGAAGGGACACTGGGATGCAGATCAGGCTTTTGTTATTAATTTGCAGAGTTCAAAAGTTAGATCCACAAATTATTGGGTGAGTGGAAAGCCATGAGGCAGTAGGTGAGCCAGTATGTTATTGTGCGCTGTAGCATGCTGGCAGCTACCACAGGCTAGATATGCATGGGCAGGCAGTGGATGAGTATGAGAGCAGCTGGTAGACAAATGCCCACATAGGTGGGAGATAAGGGATGAGTGGATGTGGTTTTAAGGGTTTTATTGGAAGGTTGGAATTGAAATAACTGTCTGAAAGTGGTGCTCGGCATCCAGGCACGCGTATATATCACTCTGCCATGACGGAGGCGTGATGGGCAGAGTGGGAAACCAGCGTCTTTGTGCGGAAGGCTGGCAAAGAGGAATGATGGTACTGCCTATGGGCCAACAGTTAAATGGAAGTGAGGTAACCAAGCAAAATAAAAGAAAAAATATACATTTTATTGTCGGTAGACAGAAGAAACCTGCATGCATCAAGGGAATTCTTTCTGAGTAATATATAGAGCACAATAATATAAAAAGTTGGTATGCACATGGACAAGATCTGAAGGAGCACACATTTTAGAGTACAATTTTGATTTGCTGTGCTCTCCTGATTTGGAGGAGCACACTGAGATAAATCCTTAATGGCAGTACCTCATAGTGATACACTCTTTAAAGGCAGAAATGTATGGCTCACCACATGTTGCCAACATTATCTGTTGTAGATTTCTTCAGGGCCCCGATGAACAAAAGGGATCATGTCAGATCATTGTTTGCTCAGGGCGGGGCAAACATTTAGGTTGGACGACCCAAGGAAGACCTCACCACTGATACACCAATATTCAGAGATCTAAAACCCTATTCTGTAATGCTCTACATTGTCAATGCAGAGTCATTACATAAGAGGGTAATGAACAACCCTACTGGGGTAGTGGCGCAACCTAAAACTATCAATCAACATAGAACTTTGGGCATATGAGCATTCCGAGATCACTGATTCTCTAGTCTTTGCTCTGCCACTAGAGGAGTAGGGCAGCATAGAGAGTGCTCTCAAAGTTTTCTGTCTTCAATTGTTTGCTATTTTCTGACAGAATTGTGCAGCTTTAATGCTGATTTAGGCTGCATGATGACAGGGAACACCCTCAAATTTAGAAATTGTGCCTGCTACACTGTGGCTTTCAAATTGATTAATCTGCTGCTTCTGTACCATTTTCAGTGCATTTTTTGTGCAGTGTGATGGATGGCATAATATACCAGAGAAACTTTTTTTTTTTTTTTTTTAAGTCTGTTGCAACAGCCCTTGTCTGTCTTATTCTCCCCTTCTTCCTTCTGTATTTCTAAATGTATATAGGTAGGCCACCTATATAATGTTCTTGCTATCCCTGCAATTCTCTGCTTAGTAAATTTCCTTGTATGTTAAAAGCATTCATTCACTTGGTTATGTTGTAACCCCACCCTGTTGTACTTTATAAGAGAAAAGCTACTTGATACTTGTTAATAAATGAAACTGCAGCCCTTTGTTTTTGGAATAAAACATATATGGGAGAAAGAGTGAATTCTAAAGTCTTCCATGCTGTTGTCCCTAATTTGAGTATTTAAGATTGAAAGAGGAACAAGAAATGAATAAGGGCACTTGTTTAGCGCTAGCATGTTTTACAATAGCTGGGTATATTTTGTCATGGGCTGATTTTGCTTGTATGCGAGGCAAGCGGCTTATTCCCTGCCTCAATAGTGCCAACCGTCTGTGTGGGTAGACTTTGCAGAATGCGCCTCGATAGTGCGAGCCACCTGTGCGGCTGAAAATTTTCAAAACGGGACCGAACACTTCCTGGTTTGTGTTTCTCCCGTATAAGAGAGAAATTCTCCTCGCCACACTTTTACCTGTACCTAAAACGAATGTGAAACAGTAAAAATAAAAGAAGAGGTAAAAGCACACTTGGTAAGTGCATAGGTAGCGCTAATAATCGTAGGTCTTCGCTTTAGTTCCCCTCAGGTCACAAGGGTGTATTTGTTAGTTTAAAGGTGCGAGCGACTAATGTCCTTGATTTAAACAGCAAAACCTTTAGTTCTGTATAACACTCGCTTGGCTAAACAGTTTATATCTTGATATTTGTCCTGTCTAATGTTATAATACAAAACTCAAGCACTGCTCAGTGTTTAATATGGAATGATAAACGCCAAGTTAAGCATAGTTCATGGTAACACCCTGAATGTTCAATTTCCTGTAAACTAAAGCCAGACTTGCGTTTCTTCTTTTCCTTTTGGTTTTCTGTCATTGATTGGAAATAGAATAAATAATTAAAGTATTAAAAATAATCCTAAAGGCCTTTTAAGGTGATTGTACCTTGTTATGTTATGTTATTCTGTTTTGAGCTGCAGCATAGCTTCTGTGTCCTCTGTGCCGTTACTATAGTGCTGGCTGGCCGGTTTTCATCTATCTTTTAAAGGTACAAACCAGAGGGGGTGGAGCTAATCCTGTAGTTCTTGCAAATGTTTAGTTTCTTTACATTATTATTTCATAAACAAATTGTATGATGTATTTAAATGTTGCTAAAACGATTTCTTAATGTGCTCTATAAAAAAAAAAAAAAAAAAAAACCATTTTTATCTGAAGATTTAGAATTAGAGTGAAAAGGAGGAGTCATACTTGTCACATGTTACTACAGGTATATAAGGCATGCTCCTTCTCAGTTAGATAGATAGCTTGGAGAGGTGCAGACGTATTCTGACCTCAGAAGGATGGTACACTAGCACCTCCTAGTGTCCAGTATGTTGTAACTTTATTTTTGTTGTTTATTTTGTCATATAAGTCTGCAGTTAATTTATTCTGCTACCATAAATTTTGCTTTGGATGTCTACAACTTCTTGTGAGACTCCTCCTTACAATTCCACACCTCATATGCAAGAACTGTGGTCCACATGTCACTGCATTATTTTTTAGGATGTGCAGCTAGGTCGCTGCTCCTTAGCCTTGATGCTTCAGGTAAGTGATTTATTTTTGGGGAGGACACAGTTAGTTAGCAAGCCTGTGTGTTCTTTCAATAATCCTTCTCTTTTTTTTTTTTTTTATGTTTACTTTCTCCTGGTAACAGCCCCCACCACCAACCGTGCTTTTCTACTGTCCTGGTGCTGAACAGTTTGTGTAGTTGTGCTGGGCTGCCTGTTCTCCATCTCCCTTTGTGGGAGAAGTAAAATCCTCAGGCAACACCAGTGTGTTGTTTCTGTTAGAAAGGTTATTGGTATTGTGCTGTTTGTAACTTGGCATTTACTGTTTCCCTTTTTCCCTGGTTTGCTGCTTGCTGATTTACTGGTTTGGTATTGTTGGCAGGATTCACACACTTTTTCATTGTCGGGCACTTCTGCACTGCTGTTTCTTCACAGTATGTTGCTTTCAGTGCCCGTGCAGCAGCTGGGCATGCTCATGTCTGATGTGACAACACACTAGCGTAGAGCTGGGCATGATCCTTCTTGCTTGTCCAGCACAGTAGCTGAGGCAGAGCAGTTTCCTGAGCCAGGGTGTTGTTTCTGTGATTGTTGGACAGCCGCACAGCGAAGGAGATGGCAGTGGCATGCTGACAGCAGCACTATAAAAGGGACAGCATTTTTTTTTGTTTTTGTTTTGTTTTGTTTTCTGACTAGAGGGCAAGCTACTCTCTGGTATTGGTTTCCCTGCTTGTTGTCAGAGCTGGGAGATAAGTACATAAAAAGATTGCAATAGAGCCTTCCCCTTTTGATTGTGTGCAGTCAAGGGCAACAGCAAGCTATAGGATCTGTGCAGAGAGGTTTGCATATAGATTAAAGCATTTTATCTGCATTGTCTTTAATTTGGAATATTGCCTTCTAGGGTCTGGCACCATGGCTTATCGGAGACCTATTGTATTTAAGAGATGTAAGACCTGCAGGTGGATGATGAGACCCTCCCATTAGGGTCCCACTGCCTTAATTGTGTAACACAATCCAAGATGGTTCTTTGGCCCCACCTAGCCGAATCACTGTGTGGGGTTGGGGGTGCACTTGGAGTACCAGCTGGCAGTGGTAAAGCTGAGCTGTGCAAATCCTTTTTTGCTATTTTTAAATGAGCTGCTGAATTCTGGTCTGCATGACATCCCCACCAACACATTTGAACCCAAGGTGGGCCCCTCAGGTGTGGGGCCTTTACAGGCACGTCCAGGTGTGCCAGACCAGAGTAATTTTGCTCCCCCAAATTTGCAGGCAGCCCCTGACATTGACAGCATGGAAGGTCAAGAGGAGATTACAGGGGGACAAAGGGAAAATCCTGACCCTTCAACACTATCATACCAGGAAGAAGATCCCTTTGAAGAGGAGGAGGGGAAAGTAGATGGAGCCCAAGAAAAGATTCCGATCCCGCTGCTGTTTGGTATAAAAACTCTGTCCTATCGTACAGTGGAAGTTTGTCAGATTTTTGCAGCTGAATGAGGTTCACATCATGGAGCCTCTGGATGTGAATCCCACTCTGTCAACTTCTTCCTCTGCACAGAAGTGTTTTCCAAACTGTGCACACTGTAGCCGGATTATTGAACAGCAGTGGAGTGGGCACAGATGGCTTCCTAGGCAGAGGGTGAGATGTTATCTGTTCCTGGAGGAGAGTTTCTAGAAGTGGGTGGTTCCTCCTTGGACAGATTTTGCATAATTGTGTTAAACACACAACTGTACCGTTAAGTGGTGCTAACCGGCACTCACAGCAAGTGGGTGGATGCCTTGTGCGGAAGGGCTTTGTCTCAAATGGAGTAAATCTTTGCACCTTGTATGCATCTTTTACTGTTTCCAAATCATTGAACTCATGGGTCTCAGCCCTGGGTAGTTTCATTCCTCTAGATTCTGAAGGAGCAGACATTTTTGTAGCTGGTGTCCTTGGCCTTCGCCTTTCTGGGTGATGCCACAGTGGACAATTTGTGGATGTCTGCATGCTTTGCTTATCATATTGTGGCACAATGCGGGGTGTCCAGCTTAGGCTTTGGGTCACAGACCAGGCTTTGAAGTCAAAGCTGTTTAACCTGTCCTTTGAAGGAGGACTGTTTGATCTGGCCTGGACAACTTCCTGAAGGATGTCCAGAATAAAAGGATAACTTCCAGTGTCAAAATAGCAACAGAAGGCAAACTCAGAATCAAGAGGCGAGAAGGTACATGGCAGTGGCAGCCCAGAGATGTTTTTCGTCCCTTTCAGAATTTCTGAAACCAGAGCAATAGGGAAGCCTATTCTGGATTTAAGGGCAATAGTAACAGAAGATCCTTCACCCACAGACGTAACAGAGGTGTAGAACGAAGAGGAGGTAATTCGCAGTGAAGGCATACGAGCCCATCTCTGCCTCCTTTCCCGTGGTGGAAGACTGCAGAATTTTTACCAGTGATGGGCTCATTTAAAGCAGCAGTACCGGATAATAGTTTAGTTTTCTTAAGGGCTAGTATTTAGTACTGAGTTTTTAACTCCTTCAGTAGTGGAGTAGCTAGATTGTTGGTGCAGTGTCATCTTTTCCTGCCATTGTTTGCGCTAAATTGTACCTTTTATTCATGTGAAATTCCTGGTCCAGTGTGTGTTTTTCCACTGAGGAGAAATGACTGGCAGTTGTGCGCTGGTGGCAGTTATGTGGTAGGAGAAAAACAACAATCGGTGATATTAAGCAGCAGTACATAGAAACCGCAAGGTGAGCCATTTACATATGTGTTACTGCTTTTGTGTGAAGCAGTTGTATTGTAAGCTGTAACACTTTTATTTTGCAGTGACTGGTACTGACTTTTTTATTGGAGCCAAACAGAGAGCACAACCTGTCAAGCCGACGGAATAGTCAGCTGTGTTAATGTCCTTGAACTGTTTGTGATGTTTCACTAAATGACAGGGACTGTGTTTGTCAGTGACCAAATAATACACATGTATGATTGAATGGGTACTACTTGAGGTGACAGTAGTATGTTATATATATATGTGTGTGTGTGTGTGTGTGTGTTGTTTTTTTTTTTATTTACTTATTTATTTTTTGACCATCCTTTCACAAACAGCACAGTAACTGTGATCTGCCACTGCTGTGTGTTTCTGACAAGATAGGCCTTATATGAGCATAGCTTTGCTAATGTAAGTCTAAATACGTTCGTTGATGCAATCTGATCTGGCTAGTATTTGTATTATACTTCAGAATTTTACATATTTAGTGCTGTCAATGCCCTTCCCCCCCCCTTTCCCGTATGCCTTTTATTGAAGGTGTAGTGTTAGGGCTTGGATGAGAAATCCTGACGCTGTATGCAACACTCACAGTAATAGGGAAATTGTTCACAATTAGCAGTTTAGGGCACTAGACAGCTGGCTTCCCAGATGTCTAAATTATAAATGATTGCCATGGTACCTCGCACCACATCACTTCCACTGCAATCATGCCTGAATGGCGAATCACAGAAAATGTATTCACTAAATCTGAAGACATAATAAAATCATTTACTAAACCTCATTCTTTTCTTTCACCGCTACTTAAACTAATTAAATGCAGGGACTGTGTTTACTACTACAGCAAAATTGACCGTGTTCCGATGACTCTGTCCACTAGCTCTTTAACTTGTTAGAGTGCTCTGACTCATTATGACTCTAGGCGCTTTACAGGTGCTTAAACAGTGCAAACACAAATGAAACTATACACAAAAGCATCAGCAACCAAAATAAGTTAAATTAAAATTAATTAAGAGAAGGGGAAAGACTTTATTAAATAAAAAGGTCTTTATGATCCCATGACCACAGTGAAGAGGTACCCCCTCACCTGTCCCCAATCACAATACAAACGTCCCCCGAACACTTCCATAATATAGTGGCCTCCCACCCTGTCAGGACCGGACTACCCAACCCGCTCTTCCCCCCCGCAGCCGGAACTGTGACTGGCACAGCCCTCCGCGCACCATCAAGGCCAGCTGTCGGCGAGCGTCCCTGAACGGTATTGTACATATTACACGTTCATTGATTGTGAGCACGTAATATGTACAGTACCGTTCATGGACGGTTCAGTCGATGACTGGCCATGGTGGTGTGCGGAGGGCTGAGCCAGTCAATCAATCAGTCAATCAAATCTTTATTTTACCAGGTGAAACATTGTTGAGAAAGAACTCATTTGCACGATGGACCTGGGTTATGGCACACAAGACATATGATACACGAGAATTTAAGGCCAATTCTTGCAACAGAATGAGTCATTACAGGGTAACAAGTTTGTACATGGTATACAAGCATGAGGTGCTACAGTGTGCACTGGTGAGTACAGTAAATACAAGAAATATGTACAGCAGTAGAGAAGCAATATGTATGATATATACAATGTGAACAAAATTATGTGCCCCACTGAGCAGGATGCATCAGGCAGGAGAGTAGAAGGTCACGGTAAGGCAAAGGAAGATGGTAGAGAACAGGATGGTAGGAAGGGATGCTGGTCACCAAGGCCAGAGTGACTTGTATAGCCTGGTAACCTCCACTCCTTCTTGCCCCTCATAACCTTTAGAAAGCAGACAGGGAGGGGGGACAAGCAGATGCGTAGAAGAGCCAGAGGTTCAATGCCGGAAACAGTTACAGGGCTCTAGGAAGGACCATTGAATGAGTTTTTTTAAAAGCAGCTATTGAAACGGGTGTAGCAAGCTGCAATATATTTTGAGCAGTGTTCCAGAGGACCAGTAAGGCATGGCTAATTGCCACATGACCAAAGTGTGTCCTTACAGTGGGGCTATATAGGGGAATTCGAGCTAAGCTTCTCAACAGGTAGTTACCAGGAATACGAATGGGTAGGCAATCCTTGATACATTGGGACAGCTTGTTGGATATGGCCCTGAAGATCCAAAGTACAGAGTTTTTGTGTCACCTGAGGCTAAGTGAGCCCCATCCTATACTTTTGTAAAGTGTACAGTGATGTGTTGAATAGGGGGCATCAGTGATAAACCTAAGCACTCAATGGTACAGGGTGTCTATTTTAGCGAGGGCCACGCTAGAGCTACTTCCATACAGAAAGTCTGCATAGTCAATGAGGGGCAAGAACGTTGTTTGTACCAACCTGATTTTCCCCTCGTATGTTAATAGATGCCTAATTCTGAAGAAAATCCAGAGCCTCTGTTTAAGTGTTTTGGAGAGTTCCTTAATGTGTAGTTTGAAAGAGAATTTGGGGTCAATCCATGCCTCCAGGTATTTGAAGGAATCGATACATTTCAGCACTTCACCAAGCAAGGTGCTGGATTTGAGGGCTGATCCCAATATGGTGGAGTAGGGAGTTTGACACAGGGTGAAAATCATAGCCTTTGTCTTCTTAGCATTTAACAGGAGTTTTGAGTAAAGGAGATTGTTCTGTAGATTAAATTTTGATTGGAGGTCACTGCATGCAAGTTCCAGAGTAGGTCTGGCTACATACAACACAGTGTCGTCCTCGAAGAGTGGATGCCAGCTGACTTGACACTAGCATCAAGTTCATTTATGTAAATAGCGAACAAGAGAGGACCCAAGATGGACCCTTGCGGTACTCCTCTAGTAAGATTTTTGGGGGTGGAGAAATTACCCCCTGCCTTAATTTGCTGGTGACGATCTGAAAGGTAGTTGGAGAACCACTCTAGGGCCATGCCATGAACGCCAATTTTCCTTCGAGCAGCTGGGAGCAAAGAGTGGTCTAAAGTGTCAAATTGCTTTGCTGAGATCAAGAAACAGAGCGCACACATAATTTCCGTCATTCAGAGCTCTCGACCAGTCGTCCGTGACCTTAGCAGGTGCTGAGATGGTACTATGATGGGGGCGAAAGCCAGACTGGGCAGGATTTAGTAGGTCTGAATCACTGATGTGCTGTCTAAGCTGGGTATTGAAAACTTTTTCCAAGCTTAGCGAGGATGGGGAGTAGGAGATAGGGGCGGTAGTTGTTAAGATCAGAAGCACTACCAGATTTAAATAGCGGAATAACATGGGCAATTTTCAAGTCGCCGACTCTGGTTGGGGTCCAGTTGTGATGGGGTGGAGGACGCTACACTACGGAAATACTGGGGGGGGGGGTGCTGATGTTACGGTCATGGAGAATTGGTGTTAGGGGGGCTGTTGCAGACCTCATATGGGATTTGGGGGTCTTGTATAGTGGACAGTGGATCAGGGGACTATTATTACTGGAACCTGGCTCGGAGGTATATTCTATATCACACCTGGAGTGGGGATATTTCTTTAATGAAACAGGATCGGGGGTGATTTCTCTATCGATATGGGGATCGGGGGTATGTTCTGCAACAAACATGGATCGGGTGTACTTTTTTCAAGCAGTCGGGGATTGGAAGGGTGTATTGTACTGGACGGTGTTCTGGGCTTGGTGAGAGCACACTACACTATATGGCAACTAGAAAGTTGTTTCGTTCAGCCATGCACGGGGGTGTGGCATGTCACTTACCTGTCCCTGCTTACGGGGGCCGTCCCTCACTTCACCCCACAAACATGCCCTGTCCCTCCTATCCCCTCATAGCACTGAGTGCACTCCTGTGGCCCACTTGTTTGTAGCTGCCTGTGTTAGGCCAGCTTTCCGAGGCCTATCGATGAGTCGTGCATTACCAACCTGTGAGGGGTGCATTCCCTACGAATATGCTGCTCTTGGACATAGCTTGCGTAGAACGCCCCATCCACATGCGCGGCATACATTATAATGCACCCTAGTCCTTTTTCTTGTGGCCGTCCCATCTCGCCCCTTTGAATATCGCACTTCGGCACATTGTTGGGGATACGCGGCCCATCTCCTTTGAATATCGGGGCCCAGGGATATACATTTTGGGGTCAGAGTGAATGGGCTAAAATTGGAGGGTGGGGGGGTACCACTGGACACCAGTTAAAATGATGTATCTGGCACTGGAAAGGGTGTTGAAATCCTTTTGCATGCCAGTAAATCCTTTTTCATTTATGCGAAAAAGGATCTAATGTCATGCAAAAGGATTTTTGGGACTTTAAAAAAAAAAAAAAAAAAAAATTTTGCGAGTAAGGATTCTTCATTGTGAATTTGTTCTCATTCTCGCAGAAAAGGATCCCATCTCATGATAAGGATGTTGGACTTTTTTTTTTTCCTCCATCCTTTTTCGAATATTTTGTGAGATATCCTTTTTTTTTTTTTTTTTTTTTAAATCTCTTCCCACCCCCAAGATGCAATCCTTTTTCATGAGAACGAAAAAGGATTCATTCATGCCAAAGGATCTTAGCGAATCGCAAAAAAGGAGTTTAAAAATGGTAAAAAAAAAAAACTTTACGTGCCCATATTGGGAGGAAATAAGTAAAGAATCCAATTCACGAAAAATGAATTTTTTCTTGCTAAAAGGATTGGCCCTTCACGAAAAAGAATCCTTTTACATGAGACCAAATTATTTTTTTCGTTCCAGGAAACTATCCAAAAGACTGTACTGAGCATGCTCAGAACCCAAAACTTTAAAATTAAAGAACTTTGGAATGGAACAATATATTTTCACCAGACTAGAAAACGACACTTCTGTGGGGCAAGCCATTTGTACCCTGAAAATTTCAAACCAAAATTCCAAACCGTCTGGGCGCAGCATGATGACCCAAAAAAAAAGGCACAAAAGCGAATTTAAATGTTTTAGCACTGTGCACAGCTCGAAATCCACCAAATGGACTGAAACAAAACTTGGCACGTCAAGAGATCTACCACACAACACTGCACATGCAGAATTTCGTGCAAATCCATTGAACGGTTGCAAAGTTATTAAAGTGCAACATTTAAGATTTAACATTAAAATGCCTACCCAACCCTAACTATAGGGGCGCTACCGTGCTCTATAAAACATCTATATGTCTAAAAGACATGGGCACAGAAGCCATTGTATTTATTTTCACATATGGGGCCAGATATTCAAAGGGGTTACGCCTAGCACAACTAAATTGTGCCAGCACAATCCCAGAACTGCGTCCCAGTGCAGTGTTCAAAAGTGGGATTTGCGCAGTGCAAGTCCCATTGTGCTGGGGTGCAAAGATAATGTATGCTGCACATCTCCAGGGGGTGTGCCCATGCATATGCAGCACATCCTGATATTCAGCCCAGGATGTGCGGTGCATCTGCTGGCACAACCCAGAGATGTGCTGCTGCATCTGGGCTCAAAATTGAGCCGGTATATATATATATATAAAAACTCAAGTGCCTGCCACCTACAGGCATGCTGCTGTATTACAGTCACCTATACAGCAGCTGCCACCCGTGGTGGCAACTCCCCAAGAATCGTGCACAATCACCATATATGTCCCTGGTGGTCAAGTGGTACCCCCCTCCCCATCTCAACCCTCCGATCACCGAATATAAATTCTTATTATAGCCCTGTTATCCCAGTGGTATCTCCCTCCCCATCCTGACTCCCATGAAATTGATTTCCCTGATGGTCCAGTGTTTTCCACCCCCCCGACCATACATCCGATAGCTCCTAATGCTATGTCCCTGGTAGTCTAGTGGTACCCCCCACCCCGCCGGTAAGCACGATCGCCCGTACTGTTAACAGAACCAATTCTCTGGTGGTCCAGTGACACCCCACACAGGTCCCCAGCCCCCCATCATCGGTGGGCAGCTAACCCACCGTATACCTCCATGGCTGCCCGTCAAATGACAGCTTACAGTAGCAGCTGCCCATTGGACCACATTGTGGACCAATGGGCTTGCAGTACATACTGTAGTGCCACATTCACAGAATGAGTATTACAGAGGACTGATCCCAGTACTGATCCCTATGGCAGCCTGCTTGTCACCCTCCCATCCATGGAGTAAATTCCATTTACCACCATCCTCTGTCTTCTGTCTCCCAACTCATTTCTCACCCAGTTTACCACCTTGGACCCACTTGTGAAGCACTATGAGCTTGTGTCTACAGTCTCTATATGTGGAACAGTGTCGAATGCCTTACTGAAATCTAGGTAGGCCACATACCATCGCCCACCCTGATCCAATTCCCTGGTCACCCAGTCAAAGAAATCTTAGATTTGCTTTGACAGCCAACCCCAGTGAATCCATGCTGCCTCTGATCCTGAAAGCCACTGGATTCCAGATATTCCAATAGTGATTCCATAACTTTCCCCACCACCAAGTCAGGCTGACTGGCCTGTAGTTGCCAGACTCCTCCTTGCTTCCACTTTTGTGAAGTGGGACTACATCTGCCCTTCCCACTCCTCTGGAACCACTCCTATCTCCAGTTAGTGGTTGGTTGAACAGGGCTTTCAGAGGTGCAGCCAGCACCTCCCGAGTTCCTTCAGTATCTAGGATGTACCCCTTGGCCCCATTGCCTTGTCGGCGTTCAGTGTTGCGAGTTCTCTTAGAACTCTCTCCTCTGTAAATTAACTAGTGTCTGACTCCCTTCCTTCAATGCCCCTGGCCCTTATCTTTGGTCCCTCTCCTTCCCCTTCCTCTGGGAACACTCTATTCAAGATGTCCACTTTTTCCTTGTCCCCCTCCACATACTCCCCCTCCTTCCTTCGTAAGTTTTATTATCCCTCCCCTGATCTTTCTCTTTTCACTTACATACCTGCAAAATACCTTGTTCCCTTTCTGTACTGCCTGGGCTGTTTTCTCCTCCGTCTGCGCCATCACACTCCTAATCACTTTCCCTGTCTTCCTTTGTTTCTCCTGATACACCTCTTATCTTCCTCTTTCTGTGTCTCCTTATACCTCCTGAATGCAAACCTTTTTGCCCTTACCTTCTTGGCCACCACTTTTGAGAACCATAGCGATCTCTCTTCTTGTCGTGTCTCTCTCTCTCTCTCTATTCCTGCTTTTACATTTGTCTGACAGAAGTGTGTTGCCTTCTGTCCTCCTTTTTAGATTTGCACACTGTTCCTCCACTTCGCCCAAGGCACCCTGAGGCATTCCCCATGTTTTTAATACTGACTCTTCTGAAGTCCAGGACCCTCGCCTGTGTGTGTGGTTCAGTTCTGCCACAGTACTTATATTGAACCACACTGTATGGTGATCACTGGTCCCCAGGTGGCCACCCACTCTGGCGTCTGCAACAGCATCATGGCTTATACTTATGTCACTCGTGAGGTTACCAGAGGTCAAACTGCTCTTGTGAAGATGAATCATTTATCCAACAGCTCTCCATAGTATTTTCCATACGTGTGTGTGTGTGTGTGTGTATATGTGTGTGTGTGTGTGTGTGTGTGTGTGTGTGTGTGTGTGTGTGTGTCTATATATATATATATATATATATATATATATATATATATATATATATATTTTGGTAGCGTCCACTTGTAATAGCCCAGTTCACAGGATACCAACCAATACATCTGACATATAACAACCATCTGTTAATCATCACCTGTAAGATTATGCAACGGAAGGCCGCATCCGAGAGCTTTGAATGTTCAATCTGTAGTGCTTGGTAAATTTATGAAAAGGAGGACCACTATGCCATGTGCACAACTCCAACAGATACCTCAACAGATACCTCCCCTCTCTCCACCTAGGATGTAGTGTAGTGCCCTGGGGGAGTAAGCCTTGATGAGAGCAGGAGCTTTCTTTTTCTCAGCCACATATGCCTTGGCAATGCAGCCCCCCCCCCCACCTACCTAGACAAGGTGACCTTTGAAGCTTTCTGACCCTTTTAAGTTGCTCCAAAAACAGATAGACTCTCAAACTTTCTGAACTCTGTTGTTCTTTCTGGTAAGCCTTGACTGACCTGTGCAAATCCTACTTGTGCAGCTCATTCTCTTCGGGTTTGCCAGCTTGGGACAGAAGGAAGATAAACAGATTTCCTGATTTATGAAGCTTGTAGGTACCTTAGACACAAAGAACGGGACCCACCTTAATACCACTTTTTCTTTATGTATAATAAGGTAAGGTTCTTTACAGGACAGAGCCTGAGGTTTGCCAATTTTTATGGCTGAGCAGACTGCAGTTAAGAAACGCACCTTGTAAGACAGGATGTCCAGGGACACTGACTAAAGGGGTATGGAGGGTGTCCTACAAGGAGCATTCAACACCAGATTCAGGTTCTGTGGGGGCAGTGACAATCGAAACAACAGTTTACATCTGCTGACTGCCCTGAGAAAACCGATAACATCCAAAAACTGCCCTCAAATGTGAAAATTAAGAAGGCAAGAAACACTGCCCTTATCTTCATTTCGTTTATCTGTAGCTGCTGCTCTTGGGGATCCAGACCCCTTGGACTTGTACATGCTCCAGGACTGCTCCTCAGCCCAATAGACTGGCATCGTTCATCAAAATTGGTTCAATTAGAACTTCCAAGACTGAGGTTTTGAGACTCTCCACCAAGCCAGTGACTGCAGGACCGACCACAGTAGTGAGATCAAGGCTTGGTAGTCTTTTGAGGCCAGGTTCCAAGCCTCCAGCATCCTGTTCTGGAGGGGTTGTATATGTAGTCGGGACCACAGTACTAGCTGTATCGCTACAGTCATCCGCCTCAGAATCCAGAAAAGCCTGTGAGCAGAGACTGACACTTGCTTCTCAATCACTGAACCTCTTGCCCTAGGGTCTCCTTCCTGGAAGAAGGCGAAGACTATCTCCTTGTCCATCCAGAACACCGCCCCCAAGTATTCCAACCTCTGAGATGGGATCAGATAGCTCTCTTCCCGAGTGATGACCCAACCATGTGTGTGCAGTACTTCCAGGGTCCTTGACACTGACCTTTCCGCCATCTGAGCAGTCAGCTCTCTGATGAGCAAGTCATCCAGATAGGTATATACGACGCTTGTGTCTCAGGTGTGCTGCTAGCAAATTGAGACCTCAAAATACCCTGGGCACTGTTGCCAGACAAAAGGGAAGCAGCCAGTACTGGAAATGCTGTAGGACCAATGATTTTCCGTGCTTAACGGAAAACACCGGTAAAAAACAATTTGTCATTTTTAAACAAGCACTTGAGAGTCAATTTTTCATGAAAAACAGTGCTTTATATCAGCTTTTTGTTTTGGACAAACCTCCATTTTTTTAAACCAGTTTTTTGTATAAAACATGTTGATTTGCCCTCAATTTTGGGACAAAAATGGAAAAAACGGATTTTAAGATTATGCCAAATGGAAAATCGGTGACTCTAATGCTGTCCCAGAATCGCGAACCTCAGAAACTTCTGATGCGCCCCAAGCGAATGGGAATATGGAGATGGGCATCCTTCAGATCTGTGGACACTAAATAATCCCCTGGTTTGACAACCCAAATGATTGACTGTAGGGACTCCCTCTTGGAAGTTGTGCAGCAGACAAATTTAAGTGCTTCAGGTCCAGAATCTGTCAGACCCCCCCCCCTCAATTTCTATGGGACTGAGAAATAAACTGCGTAGAATCCCAGACCCTCCTCACTGGGGGTCACTCGGACAACTGCCACGATCCATATCAAGAGATCTAAGGTCTGTCACTCCCTGCCTTTTCACTGGGTTTTGGGGCACAGGGGACTGCGGGAAATGATCTCTCGTGGGTACTGCTGCAAATTCTATGGCACAGCCCAGAATCTGGGTTTCTGGAACCCATGTGTCTGACCTTAAAGTAGCAGCAGTACTATATTAAAAAAAAAAAAAACTGGATCTTTTGCAACAGTTCCCTGTGTTCTGTCGAGCACTTACCTGGTAATCTTTCTTGTTTCCACTGTACCATCACCCCGTAATTTGCTCCGTTTTTCTTTGTGTTTGTTTACATTTCCCTCACCGCCATGTTGAACTAGAACCCTCTGCTGCCAACCATGCATGTGCATGACTCGCAGAACTACACAGGGACAGAGTGATTGTGCAGCACAGGGTCTCACGGAAGTAAACAAAAGATGTGATGCAACATAAGGGGGGAGCGCGGTTGCAAATTAGGCAGCAGCTACATTTACTGTGGATCCACAGGAGTGGAAATAAATGTTTGAATATCTAAAAAAAAAAAAAAAGTAAAGCTAGCTAGAAAAACTATTTGCAGATATGGAAACCAGAACTATGGCGTGACTGCTTCCAGCCAAAATGCAAAATTTTGATAATCACTGGGTTCCATTTGTCCCCATTTTGTTTGCTGTACACGCCTCCACTAGGGACATTATATGCGGTACAGGCTGAGTTTTCATTGCTGTGCCGATGACATCGACTGTACAGGATGCGGTCTCAGTTTTCAATCGGTGCCTTGCTGAAATTCAAGAGTGGATGAGTGCCAACTGGTTGAAGTTAAATCTTGATAAAACAGAGGTACTGGTGGTGGAACCTGGTTGCCCAAGGGTTGAGGTGCAGGCTGGTCGGGTCACCAGACTTAGGCTTGGAGACTGCAGCTTCTCACCTTCTCAAGGTGAAAAATCTTGGCGTTGTGCTGGATAATGGCTTTACAGTGAATTTCAGGTGTCTGCTATGGTCCAGAGTGCTTTTTACCATCTTGGAAACATCGCCAGGATTGAACTCCTGATTCCCTCTGACGATCTGTCATCACTAGTCCATGCCTTTGTGACATTGTGACTTGATTACTGCAATGCCCTTTACCTAGGGCTGTCGGGGGCTTATCTTTGCCGCCTACAGCTAGCGCAGAATGCGGCAGCCAGGTTCCTGAATGGCCTTTCGAGGTAATATCATATTACGCCTGTGCTGCACTTTCTGCGCTGGCTCACTGTTAGATGGCGGATCACCTTCAAGGTCGGTTTGCTGACCTATAAAGTCTTACATGTTCTGTGGCTCAGTTACCTGCAAGACATCCCACAGCCCTACCAACCGACTCATCCCCTCCAGTCAGCAGAGGAGGACCTCCTAGTGATTTCCAGGGCTTACTTGAAATCATCTGGCACATGGGCTTTTTCGATGGCAGTGCCCACCCTGTGGAATTCACTGCCTCGTTTGCTGAGAGAGACCCCTTCGGTTAGTGCCTTTCAAGAAGGATCTAATCTCTGCCTCCCTTCCCTTGGTGGAAGCCTGCACAACTTTTACGCTAGACGGGTCCAGATGCCATCACTTGCTGGAGCCTAGAAGATTTCGACCTTAGGTTGTACAACAGATTTTCAACAGTTCTCTCAAAAAGGCTTTCACTGTTGTCCCTGGTTCCTAAGGACACTGTGAAGAGACAAGCAGTGTCATATTCCTAGACCACTGCTGTTAATTGGAATGACTGTTTTGGTACCCTCCGAGCGAGCAAGGCCAGGGATTCTACTCTATCTATTTGTAGTTCCCAAGAAGTCTGAGAGTTTTCAGGCCTATTTCTGATCTGAAACTCCTGCACAGGTTTGTTCATCACATGGCCTTCTAGATGGAGTCCCTGCGTTCAGTCATCTGGGCTGTCCAGCTGGGGAATTTTTTTAGCTTCCATAGACCTGAGGATGCATATCTCCACATTCCCACCCAGTAGTCTTATCAGAGGTTCCTCAGCTCTGGGTCCTGGGACAGCTCTTCCAGTGCAGGGTGCTTCCTTTGGGTCTGGCAGTGGTCCTCAGGGTTTTCTTGAAGGTGCTGCTAGTATTGGTGGCTCAACATCGACAAGAGCAACATATGTATCACTACCTGGATCTTTTGCTTTTCAAGCACTGCCTGCATCATTGGCAACAAAGTTAGTGACCAGGACTCTGAACATGTTGGAGTCCCTTGGATGGGTGGTGAATGTGAAAAGGGTGACACAAAGAACAGGGACATGCTGAGAGAATCCAAGAGACAAAGGCTGCACTCCAATATGAAGACACCGCAGAGTCCAAATTACTGCAGATAAAAATATTTATTTTGGGTAATGAAAGTAACAAACAACTGGGGCATCTGATTGAAGTTGCCTGCGTTGTGAGCCACCTTTTGACTTTGGGGGAAAATATCTGGGCTTCCTAGCCACGTTCCATAGATTTGGTGTTCCTGAGGAAGGAGTGAAAGGGGTTTGGCCTTGGGCTCCGGAGGTCGGGTGTCGGCCCCTTGGAGCCTCCTTGGGTTGGTCCATGAGGGTTAACCAGGAGGCTTTTGGTTTTCTGTAGCTATCAGCGGGAGTCTGCCTCTGTTCCAATCTCTAGTTCCCTCATGGGATCTGAGCCTGGTTCTGAATGCTCTATCTGAGAAGCCTTTTGACCTGCATTCGTTGGTACCATTTGAAGTGCTTCCTCACAGGTATGTTTTCTTTTTTTTTTCAATTTATTCTTTTTGCCTCCCTACTACTCCCGTCGTTATTTTCTGCTCTGGTCACGGACCCCCTTAAGCCGCCACCTCTAGAAATGCCTGCGTCCCCACGGTTATCCCTGGCTTCCCCCCCAGAGAGTGGGGCCGCGGCACCGACCTTCCCCCGTTATCGGAGCCGCGGTACTGGTATCTAGTCGGGGAACTGGCTCTAGAGGCTAATTGAGGCCTTAAGGGGGCAGAGCGCCATATAGACGGCGAGGCTCGGGATTTTATCCCTCAAGCAGGATGGGGACGTGCAATGACAATCTGCGTCTGCCCCATCCTGACGTACTGTTAAGCATCGACGTAACACGGCTACCCAGCCTCCACTAGGTGCCGCTCATATGCCAAATGCTGCCCTGCCCTCCCCCCGGAGAAGGAGAGCTGTCGGAAGGATGCTCGATCCTTCTCCTCCCGGCCGGCCCTCCGGTGTCCCAGGTCCGTTTCCGAACCCGGGTCACCGGCGTCACAAGCAGAAATCCAACTGCTGCGCCGACAGGCCGGCTTCAGGTATGTTTTCTTAGCTGCTAAGTGCTCAGCCCAGAAGAATTGGTGAGCTCTAGGCTTTGTTCCACAAGAACCTTGCTTTGTCATGTATGGACAAGGTGGTGCTTGGGACAGTTCCACCGTTCCTTCTGAAGTTTTTCCACAGTCTTCCATGTGAACCAGAAAATCTGTTGCCAGTCGTTCTGTCTGTAACCTACTCTCCCTAAGGAGAAGGAGTGGCACAACTTATATTTATGATAGGCCATGAGGACATATCTTAGACTGATTGCTGAGTTCCAGAAATCGGATAAGTTGTTTTGTTCTTTTCTGAGTGGCCAAACGGACAAAAAAAACCCTTCAAGGCCACCCTAGCTAGCTAGATAAGGGCCAACAGTGCCAAGGCTTATGTTGCAGAAAAGAAGAGGCTTCCGTCTCTCATCAAGGCTCACTCCACCAGGGCTATGGCCTTCTCCTGGGTGGAGAGAGGTGAGGTGTCTGTTTTAGAGTTGTGCAGGGCAGCTGTGTGGTTCTCCATCCACACATTCCCCAAGCACTACAGATTGGATGTTCAAAGTTCTGCTGATGTGGCTTTTGGTCTCAGATTTTTGCAGATGGCAGTTAGCAAGTAAATTCCTTTCTAGGGACATGGATATGTTGTTCATCCACACTATCTGGCAGGTTCCTTGCCACTTTAAATCTTGCCGGAAGGTCTTCAAGCTGGCTCCTCCTACCCACCTGGGTGGTAAAACTCTCGGCTCCGCCCCATGACACCAGATCTTCCTTACCGCTTGGAAGCTCAGGTTCCCTCCTTAGCGCTCTGCGTTTTCGACTGGTTCCTGGTTTTTCGGTTTCTCTGAATTTAGTTTGGAAGTTTTGTAAACTTAGGTCTTCGCTGCTGCACGATGGATATTTACGTTCCGGCTCGGGCGCCGGGAATACCTCCAGGAAGGACCCTTGCGCCCGTGCGTTACCGCCAGACTTGGACCATGATCCATGAAGTCTGCGAATTTTGCTGTGCCCTTTCGACCAGCGTCCTGGAGGATCGTGCGGCCCGTTTAGGGCTCAGGCGACCTGGAATTTTTTCCGCGCCGGAAAAATCTTTAGGTGCTAGTCGGGCGGTGTCCGCATCGGCTGTCTCAGCTGAGCAGCTCGATTTCTCTTCCTCCATGGAGGAGGCGGCGACCAAGGCTGTTCCCCCCCCCCCTCCTCGGTCGTGGCGCTTATCCTGCTCTCTTTGAGTTTCTTTCATTCAGCTACGTTCAATGAGCTTTGTCAGTCCCTTTCCTCAAAGGAGGGGACCTTCGGGACCTGCCTCTCAGCCCAGGTCAAAGTAGCAGGGGTAAGTCCCATCGTCGGCTGGTGGGGCGGGAGAGGTCCCTTCCTGCCTGCTGACTTTCGACTTCGGTCGAGGTTGCGGCTCAGGCCGCTGGCTTCACGGTTTCCCCGTCGGGTCAGCCGGCCATGACTCCCCATCGGACGTTGTTGTCTTCTCGACCCGTCACCGGGCGGTCTACTGCAGGACCGTCACATCCCTCCGGTTTCCCGGTGGAGGCGAGTCTGCCTGCACCTTCAGGGCGACAGGCCTCAGTCTTTTATCCGAGCCGAGGGAGGTGGGTGTCCTCGCTCCTTCCGGACCCACCCTCGGTTTCCGAGGATCTGAGTCTCGGTCCTCTTCTCGGTCAAGCCACTCCCGCCCGACTTGAGCGGTCTCGGTCAGGGCACCGAGTTAAGTGGCATTACCGTTCCTCCTCGTCTCCCTCCTCGGATGAGGTGGCCTCGATGCAGATGGCGTCGACGTTACGAGGAGTTCATGTGGCAGCAGTTGCTATTGTTTGGGAATCAATCGACTCCGATTCATTCCCCGTCCAGCAAGCAGCTGCCACCCGAATGGCCGACGCAACCGCTCGCTGCAGTCTAGGTGCCCACTTCAGGGCCGGTTGTTTGTCCGAACCTTGCTGCCCCACCGACTTCGGTGGAACCTCGGTCGGGTCATGACCTGTCTCGCAGGTTGTCTGTCACCCTCACTCCCGCCCGCCTTCGGCAGGTGAAGAGTGGCTCAGGCCTGAGGCAGCTCTTTGCAGACCCTTCGGAGTCCGACAACGACTCCTCCATGTTCCCCAGTCGGGAGGACCCGGGGTCCTCTCTGGACCGCTCTGTAGACGACAGCCCATCGTCCTTTCTGGGTCTGCTTCAGCTCATCTCGGAGTTCACCGGGATGCAGCTTGAACCCGTGTCCAAACGGGTCCCTTATCCCCTGACGGAGATTTTAGACCGAGGGGATTCACCCTCGGAGGCCTTCCCAGTGGCTGAGGCCATTGTTGGCCCGTCCTTGGAGCACTGGCAGCGGCCTACTTCCTGTCCTGCGCCCTCAGCCAGGATGGCCAGGAAGTACTCTGTCCCTGTCGGTTCTTTGCTCGGTTTTTTGAAGCACCCCTCTGCTGAGGGGTTAGTTACCGATAATGTCTTCCGGCGTTCGGTGAACGCTCAGGATGTGGATAGGCCCCCTGACAAAGAGTCCAAAAGGATGGACTATGTCGGGTGCAAGGTTTATGCCGTGTCCTCCCTAGGCCTCCGATAGGCCAGCTCGGCCGCACTGATGGCACATTTTTCCCACATCCTTTTGGGCTCCCTGGATGAAGTGCTCCCTCATCTCCCGGCTGACCTGCAACCACGGTCCGGCAGGTGCGGGACCAGAATAGAGGCGGTGGCCGAGCAGCAGCTTCAGACTGCTCTGGACTTAGGTGATTCCTGTGCCAGATCGGTGGCGGCGCGGTGGCCATGCGCCCGCAGGCGTGGCTGAGGTTATCCTCTTTCTCAGCGGATACCCAGCACAAGTTGGCGGACATCCCTTCTTGGGATTGACCTCTTGACCCTGGGTGGAGGGACACCTCCAGGGTACCGAAGAGTCCATTGCCACTCTGGACTCGGTCACCCCCGCCCAGAGGGACAAGGGTCGCTGGCAGCCTTGCGTAGCCCTTGTCCTCCGGCCCCTGCGGCTCGACCGGCCCCTCAACACCAGCATGAGGGCCAGCAGGCTTGTGCTGGGCATCCTGACCCTGAAGCCAGCAGCTTCCTCCCAAGGGAAGCAGGAGGTAAAGGCCCAGGAGCTCCCTCGCCAGTTCCTCCTCCAAGGCTGCTCAGTGAGCGGGCTGAGGGCACTGTCCCGGCCTCGTCACCCCTACCTCGGGTCCCCGTGGAGACGGCTCCGCCCTCCTCCGCCTGGTCCGCTTTCATGGACCGCTGGGTGTCAGAGATGCTAGGGGAAGGTCCTGCCTCTGGATTGCGAGCAGGCCCCACCCTTTCAAGCCGTTGCCCCTCCGGGGGCCATGGGGTCCGCAGCCTCGCTGTCGGCCCGCCGAGCCGACTTGCCCTGCCCCTCGAGATAGAGGTGATCAGGAAGGTGGCGGATTCTCCTCTGGACCCTGGGTTTGTGTCCAGGTATTCCTGGTCCCCAAACGGAAGGGGGGCTTGTGCCCCAACCTTGACCTGCACGATGGGATGGTCACTCTGACTCAGATATCCCATCCTCAGAGCGAAGCATGTGGCTCTATTTCCTGGACCTCCAGGCGTACTTTACACTGATCTGTCCGTTTCTTGGGAGACTTCTCCGTTTCTAAAGCAGGGGACCTCTTCTGAGTTCCAGGCCATGCCCTTCGGTCTCTTCTCAGCGGCATTCCTGCGGCACCGAAGGGTCCGGGCGTAACCCCACCCGGATGGCGGCCTGACTGCAACCCCTCCAGGGCGGAGGGGGACGGTCCAGAGTTCTGGCCCTCTAGGTTGCTCTCAGACTGGTCTCCTCTCTAATGGAGCCATGTTGGAACTCGTGTCTAAGCGGGTGATCCTTTCTTCGGGATGAAGCTTGACTCTTGAGTCTGAGCTCGGCTCCCGGCGGACAGGGCCGAGGTTCTTCCTCCTTTACCTAGTCATGTCTGACTGGACAATTGCGCCCTGCCGGGACTTCCTGCACCTCCTGGGCCTTGCGGCCGCCTGCACCAGCGTGGTCTGTTTGGACCAGCGGTCCATGCATCCCCAATAGGGGCTGGCCAGCCAGCGGTCACAGCTGCGATCCGTTGGACCAGTCCGTGACAACAGCCCAGGGGTTGGGGAACGCCTCTCCTTCAGACCGCTTCTAGCTCATCTGCAGGAGAACATCCCGCTCAATCCGCCCGAGTCGACGATCTTCTCCGACCGATGCATCTCTGATGGGTGGGGCTGCCCATCAAGGGAATACAGAGTGCACCGCCTCTGGTCCTCTCGAGTCCTGATGTCATTCCAACCTGCTGGAGCTCCAGGCAGTCCGCTTAGCTCGCACACGTTCGCTCCGTCTGTGCGGGGTCTAGTGGTTTAGGTCCAGGCGGACAATACCACGACCATGTGCTACCTAACCTGCCAGGGTCGGATGAGCCCCTTGCCATTGCGTAAGGAGGTTCTCCGCATTGGGTCTTACGCGCAGCCGGGAGGCGGTTCCTAGCCATTTCAATGGCAGGAACCTTCAGCACCCTGGCTGATGCCCGAAGCCGGGTAAGGGCTGCGCCTCATGAGTGGTCTCCCTGCCGGAGGTAGCACAAGATCTTTCTCCCTCTAGGTCACGCCTCGGGCGGACCTTTGTTTCCCTCCAGGAGAATCACGAGGGCGAGACTGTCTCATGCCGGCCCCCTCAGCAAGGTTCGCTGTAGTGGATGCCTTTGAGGCCGCGGACCCTGGCCTCTTCTACGCCTCTCCCCCATTTCCCTTGACCCACAGGCAAGGCGAGGAGGGACTAGGCGCAGGTGATTCTGGTAGCCCCAGACTGGTTTTGCCAGCTCTGGTATCCAGCTCTCCTCAGTCTCAGCCCCAGGCTCCCGAGGCGGCTTCCAGCCCACCCGGTCCTGATCTCTGTTATTAGGGGAAGGTATTCCATCCGGACCTTCAATCCCTGCACCTGGTGGCCTGGTCCCTGTGTGGCTAGTGGCCAGGCCTTGGGTCTTCCGGCAAGGTCCTCGACATTGTTGAGGCATCCTGCCAGGAGTCGACCAGATATGCTACGCCTTCAAATGGAAGAGTTCTCCATTTGGTGTTAGGATAGGGCCTGGTCCCCTCTTCTGTTCCTCGGCGAGCATTCCGGACTACCTGTGGTCCGTTCTTCTTCTTGAGCAAGGGCTTCGGTCGACGACCCTTAAGGTGCTCCTGATAGCCACTCCTGTCTTCCGGGCATGGGCCGGAAGGTAGTCGGTGGCGCAGGAAAGGTGGTCTGGCGCTTTCCAAAGCCTTGATCACACCTCCCCTCCGGGGAGAGTATCCCCATCTCTGTGGGATCTTACGCTGGTATGGGCTTAGCTCACGGGCAAGCCATTCGAACCTTTGCACAGGTGCGATTTCCCCCACCTGTTGTGGAAGAACACCTTCTTGGGGGCTACCACGCCAACCAGAAGGCTGGGAGAGCTCCAGGCGCTCTTTTGAGTCTCCCTATCTGGTCTTCCACAGGGACAAGGTTGTCCCGTGCCCCACCCGAAGTTCCTTCCGTAGGCGGTGGCAGAGTTTTTTCCCTAACTGGGTATTGTCTCTGCCGTGGTTCAACCCTATTCACCCCTCGGAGGCTGCATATAAGATCCATTGAGACCCTAATTTAGTGCTCACCTTCCCAGGGAGCATAGGGCTGAAGTTCGGGAGAGTTCGCCAGCTGTTTGTCATCTCACGCTGAAGCCGCATCTGGCAGACCTGCAGCCAAGCGGATGACGAGCGGGTGGGTCACCTCCTGCATAGATCTCCGCTATAGGTGGGTGGGCATGGAGCCTCCCAGAGGGATAAGTGCTCATTTTACCCGCCCTTCCTCTGCATCGGTGGCTGCTTCTGAGAATACCCCTGTCCAGGATATCCGTAGGACTCCTACCTGGAAGCTGGCATATACCGTTTTAACCCCCTTCCGCATTGACCTTGAGTCACGCCGGGATGTTGGTTGGGGCCTCGGTTCTCCAGTCCTTATTCCCTAAGTAGGGGGTGTGCACCTTGCCTCCTTCCTCCCGGAGAACTGCTAGGAGTCGCCAGATAGTGTGGATGAACAACATATCCATGTCCCTAGAAATACAGGTTACTCACCTGTAAGGAGTTCTAGGAATGGTATATGTTGTTCATCCCACCATGACCTGCCCGGCTGATGCACAACCTGGCTTCCAGTGGGCTAGATCTGGCGTCATGGGCGGGCCGAGAGTTTTACCACCCGGGTGGGTGGGAGGAGCAAGCTTGAAGACCTTCCGGCAAGATTTAAAGCGGCAAGGAACCTGCCAGATAGTGTGGATGAACAACATATACCGTTCCTAGAACTCCTGTTACAAGTGAGTAACCTGTATTTCCTGTACGTGGTTCACATATGGGACAATATTCTTCCCCACCCATTTTTTCTGGGTACTGCTTCTTAGAATCCAGTTGTAATGACTAACCATTGGCAATGTGGAGTGCTACAGAAGTAAGACATTTCTTCATACTTAACAGTAATTTCCTTTTCTGTTAGCTCCTACATTGTCAGTGGGGCCCACCTGGGAGCCTTGGTCCTGTGGGAGAATATTGTGCAGTATGCCGTGGGGATGTCCGTTGCCCTGTTATAACCTCTGTTTTTTGTAAATTGATCTGGACTTTCCTCACTAGTTTACTTGCTGCTTTTCTGTTAATTTAGATATACAAAAAACAATAATAAGCAGAGCAGTTCCACATTAGGATATTGATTGCCATTACGCAAAAATTTGATGTAAACCAAGGGTGCTTCCTTTATTGCAGGTGAGTGCTTACACTGCATGCAGTTCTTTGTCTTGATAACAAGTCTGTTTTCTTTCAGGTTGATCTGGTCTCCGAAAGGCTTCCAAGGAGGGATTGATCATTCATTTTTCATCATTTGGCAAGGTAGGTCACTGTTTACTATGTTTTATTATGGCTAGAGTTATGTCTGTGTAGACAGCTGATTGTGTGCTTTTCATGTAAACTCAATCGGTATGGCACGTAGTCCATATTTAGAGGCACTGTGAGACAATAGTTTCTGAAGAATTGTTGCTGTCCATAATCCTCATGTGTCCAACATTCCAAGGCTGATTCAGCCTTTGGGCTGTGCTGTTTCCCCTAGTAAGGTGGTCAATATCCAGTTGTAATGACTACCCATTGACAATGTGGGAGCCAACAGAAAAGGAAATTACAGTTAAGTAATAGAAATTTCTTTTTTCCACACTGCGGTGGACACTCATGACACTGCTGCTAGAGTTTTGGGTCATGCAGTGTCCTTAAGAAGGTTTTCCTGGCTTATGACTACCATGCTTTCTCAGGATGCTCAATTCAAGGCCATGTATTTATTTCTCTTTTTAGAGAAATTCATTATTTAGTGGCAAAACAAGAGGACTGCATGGGAAAAAAAGGGGATGAATACAAAGCCACATTCAAAAGCAACAGTGAGAAGGAAAAGGCCTGTACCACCAACAGGTTCTGTGGAAGGAGAGGCAGAGGCAGGAGATACTTTCCAAGAGCCTATGTCTCTTATGCCCCCTATGAGTACCAGTCAGTCAAAAAGAGGTTACTATAGGGGAAGGGAGGAAAAAGGCTTCCTCGTGTACTGCTGCAGCTCCAGCACCTAAGCCCCAGCCAAAACAAAATCCCTGACAGTTTTACCCAGGTCTCCCAACCATTGCCAGTGGGAGGAAGACTGGCACACTACTTCCAAGAATGGGTAAATATTGTCACAGACAAGTGGGTACTGGACATAGTGGGCCAGGGGTTGTCTGCAGTTGAAACAATTTTCCAGATCTGCATAAACACAAAGTTTTCCTGCTCGCTGTCCTAGAGAAAGAAGTCTGCTCAAACTGGAAATAAAAAAAAAAGAAAAAAAATGTATCAAAAGCCTTAGAAAGAGTCCTTGCTCCCCCACTGGGCAGGGCCCTATTCTCAAGATACTTCCGACCCACAAGAAACATGGGGAGTAGCAACCTATTTTAGAGCTCTGGTTTCTGAACAAGTATTTAAAAGGATTACAATTCAGGATGGTTACACTTAGGACAGTGATACCATCTTTGCAGAAAGGTCAGTGACCTTGCAGCCAATGAATGACCTTTGCAGAAAGGTCATTGGCTGGAATCCCTGGATCTGAAAGATGCATATTTTCATATTCCAGTCAAACAGTCTCACAGAAAATATCTCAAATGCAAGCTGAGGAACTGCCAGTACCAATTAACAGCTCTCACATTTGATCTCACCTCAGCTGTAAGTTTTCACACAAAGTGCTTGGCTGTGTTGGCAGCACATCTGATAAAATGAGCCCTGGTGGTTTTCCTGTTCCTAGATGGCTGGCTTGTCTCAAGAAAAACAGAACAAGAGACAAGGTGCTCAGTTCAGTTGGTAAAAAGCACCTTGGAGAACCTGGGATTCTTGATAAACCTGCAGAAGTCCCAACTAAATACCTTTAGGGAAAAGCTTTTCTCCTGCAGGCCAGAGTTACAGCTTTGGTAGCAGGTCTGCCAAGTCTTGCAAAAGACTTTCTGCAGTTACGAAGGCACACAGCCACATCCATAGCTGTGGTCCCATGGCCCAGGTTCCACTTGAAGCTAGTGCCATTTATAAAAACACTTGCAAAATCTTTAGAGTGGTGGAAGGAAGGAAGAAAGCAACATCAAAGCGGGCATTCTCTTCCTTCAGCAAGCAAAGACAATGTTCTGGCAGATTCCCTAAGCACAGTCTCAGCCAGGGAAATCAGAAATGATCTTTACATCGGCAAGTTCTGGACAGAGTGCTCAGAAGGTGGGGTGCTCCCAATATAGATCTATTCGCATCTTGGGATAACTTGTAGTGCCCTCACTTGTGTTGCAGACCACCAGTCAGAGGGACAGTCTAAGAGGATGTCCTGGTACTGGCCTGGACAGGGCAGTTTCTGTATGCCTTCCCACTCATTCAGAAAGTAATCCTGAAACTCGTGAGGGAACCTGCAATAGTGGTCCTGACAGCTCCAGACTGGGCTAGGTGGGCCTGGTACTTAGTGCTGATGGTCCTGTCCAGCTAGAATCCAATGAACCTTCCACTCAGCCACACTATGTTGACTTTTTTCCCAGGGTAGAATAACATTCTCAAACCTCTGGACCCTATGCCTGAGGGTGTGGTTCTTGCGGAATTAGGAATTTTTGGGATCAGACCTTTCAGAGAAAGTCCTGAAGGTGCTCAAGGTTTCAAGGAAACCAACTACCAGGAAAGCATATTCCTCTAAGTGGAAAAGGTTTTCTTACTGGTGTGTCTGCAGAAAAATAAAACCAGTAGAGGCAGGGTTGTAATTTTGGAATACCTAAATACACCTGCAGTCACTAGGCCTACGGCCTTCAACTTTAAAGGTGCACTTATTGACAGTATCAGCATACATATCAGCTGGTAAGGAAGAGACTTTGGCCTCGCAGCCTATTTTCAGAAGGGTTTTAAAGGCCTTGGCCATTTATACCCACTAGTGAGAGACCCTATCCCACCATTGCATCTCAGTATATGCCTTGCCCAGCTTTTGGAGGCATCCTTAGTGCCTATGGAAACTACTGACCTGAAGTATGTCACAAGCAAAACAATAGTCCTCGTTGCAGTGACCTAAGTGAATTTCAAGCCTTCTGCACAGAACCAAATTCCATAATCTCTGACAGGGATAAGGTAGTTCTTGGAGCCAACAGAAAATGCCTACCTAATGTGTGGTATTTGAATTCCACCTGAATCAGTCAGTGACCCTCCTTGTACTCTTTCCAGAGCATTCCAGTCCATGTGAGGAAGATTTGCAAAGCCTGCACCTTAAGCGAGGTCCTGACTTTCTGCATGGTGTGATATGGAAATTCTCTCACTGTAAAGGGGGTGCCATCATAGCATAATCCGATCAAGCTCTGCAATAGCCCACCATACCCAAAAAAGACATCATTTGCTGCTTTGTAACTGGGCGTGGCCATGTTGCTATGTTTTTAATTCTCTCAGGGTCTAACTTTCTACCACTGCCAGACAACACATGACCCAAATATTTCACTTGCTCTTTACACAATTGCAATTTTTCTCGAGACACTTTATGCCCATTCTCAGCCAAGAAGAGTAATAAAGCTTTTGTATCCTGTTCATTTGCTTCCTTACTGGGGCTAGCAAGCAATAAATCATCCACATACTGTATTAGGGTACTGCCCAATGGGGGCACAAAAGCAGATAGATTCTCTCTCATTTGAGCTGAGAATACTGCTGGAGACTCAGCATAGCCTTGGGGCATGCGAGTCCAGGTCCACTTTTCCCCTTTGTAGGTGAATGCAAACCATTCCTGGCTACTGGGTTCTACGGGATACTATAAACGATTTGCTAAATCAATGACTGTGAAATAACAGCTGTTATGTGGAATGAATGACAATACTGTAATCGGGTTTGGCACTCACGGGGTATGTACATGTACTGCTTCATTTACGCCTCAGATCCTGCACAAAGTGTAACTTCCATTTGGCTTTCTACTGGTAAAATTGGTGTATTTACTGTTGCATATGGGCAGGGACGATTACTCCCCTTTCCACTAATGCTGCATGCACTGGGGCTATTCTCCTCCGCCTCTTTACCCAGCGGATATTGATGCCTATTCGGTCTGTAAGAGGACTTTGGCTTGACCATAAGGGTTGTGCATTCTTCAGTAATCCCACATCATACTTTGATTCTGCCCATAGCTTTGCTGGTAACTCATTTATCCAACTTACACTCTCCTGCATGCCTATTTCTTCACAAACCTTTGCATTCACTTCTCTTTCATCCACTCATACCTGAACTTTTCTGTTGATTATGTATTTTTCACAATTTCCAGCCTTTGATATTAGCTTGCTTCCTACCGTTCCCAATCCATAACTGTACCATTTCTGCCCATGGCTGTTCTTCCACTCAAGGGGGGTTCTCTGGCCAAGAAATACGGATATGACCCTGGCACTTGGAATACTTTCAATTGCTCCGCATTTAGCCTGACTGAGGCTGCACAACGATTCTTTGCCACATATATCTCTGACACCCAGATGGTCTGCTCTACGGGCTGTTTTCCCACTCTTTGCACTCATAATCCATGTCCCGACCCCTACTGCATAGTGTGAGTGCAATGTAAATCTGTTTGTAACTGCAACCTCACGATGTGTTATTTCTTCTGCCCACCCTTGTAACCAACACATTTCCCTTGGTTCTGTCAGTTCCCAGCTATACAGCCAATCCCCTGTTCTTCCGGCTATACATGGGTACAAGCCTCTTCCTGGTGCTTCTATATTGACCCCCTCTGAGGTACAAGTAATTTGTGCATTTACCTTTGACAGGAGATCCCTTCCCAATAAATTCACAGGACAGGTCGTGCTACTGAGGAAAATATGTTGTAATTCCATTTTTCCACACCGAACCGGTAATGAGATTGTCAATTGCTCTCTTTGTGGTACTCCTGATGCCCCTATTGTTGTCACCATTCGACTGGATAAGGGTGCATTTAACTTGCTTCTTTGAATTACTGACATCGAGGCACCTGTGTCTATCAAGAAGGTCAACTTGGTGTTCATGATTATTAAGTCTATTACTGGACTACCTTCTGGCGTTGTTGAAGCACATAGCATTTGTGAAAAGGGGAAGGGGGAGTGTTCCTCTAACCTTCAGCTGTCATTGGCAAAACCAACATTATTAGTCCAGAACTGAGGATCCCGAGGATTTCCACCCCATCCTTGCTGCTGATTTGGCTGCCACTGTTGTGGAGCAGGAGTGGGTGGTGGCGGAGGCAAGAGGGCATTGGAATCTTGATTACACTGCCACTGGTTTGCCTTTACACAATTTCTTGCTATGTGTCCCTGTTCTCCACAAGCAAAGCAGATGATACCACCTCCCGGTCTGGGTCTTTGTCCTGCCGATCCTTCCTATGGTTGCCCTTTTCCCCCTCCTCCCTGTGGATAACCTCCATTATTTCGTCCTCTCTGTCTTCTTCTGTTGCCATTTCCACCTCCCGGTTGGGGCTGCTTCTTGTCTCTTTCAAAATACATTAGCTGAGCCTTTTCCAGCTTTTCTTTCTTCTCCTTTGGTATCTCCTTCTGCTGTCTCTCAGCATGTTCAGCATACAGCACTAGGTCGGCCATTTTCATTGTCTCCCATCCAATGCACACTGTGGTAACTCCCAATCTAATTGGCTCACTCAGTCCAGCGCAAAAAGCCGTACCCAGCTGATGCTGGTATGCGGGATTATCCGGTCCAATACCGGAAAATTGCCTAAAAAACCCCTGCAATCTTTTCTTGTAATCGCATACTGATTCCTCATCTTTCTGTCTCTGTATCCCGGATGCAAGGCCAGTCTGTCACATCCCTGTATTTTTCCGTAGTTTTATGTACACAGCATTAAATTGTGGCATAATTTCGGCCTTAGCTTCTCTGGGTCCCAGGCCTCTTTACTTCCTCCCACATGCCCTTTAGTGTTCGTCTAAAACATTCTCCAACCTCAGTCGTAGATAGTTCATACATTTTGATTAAGTTTGTTAACTCCTTGATATATTCTTCTATCTTATTCTGAGGCTTTGGTATATCTTTCAGGGCCTCTCTCAACTCCTCAGGGTTCCATGGGCGGTCCACTTCAGTGTATTTAAGGACTGCAGGCTGGCCATTGGCAGCCAGTCTCCCTGCCTCGGGGTGTGGGTTGGGATAATGTATCAAAGGCAACTGCTGTTTTAGTTTCTTTCTTCCCCCTGCCTGTTTTGGGCCCTTAGTCCTTGCATCAGTTTGCCTAAACACCCAAGCCTTCCCATCTCCCTTGCCCTGTACCTTCCCCACCAGTGACATAGATTCCACTGCTTCAACCAGGTCCTCTTCCGTCCTCTCTATTTCTATTTCCTCATCCAAGTCCGTGTCCAACTGAACAGGCGTGGGGGACCATTGGGGGGTTCTGACCGCAGCCTCCCGCATCGGAGTCACAGGAGGTTGAACAGGCTGTTTCTGAATTGGTGGGACCTGAGTTGGTAGGGCAGCCTGTTGTACGACCTGCGCTGGTTGTACTGCTTGGGCTGGTTGGGCCACCTGTACTTGCTGAGCAGGAAGGGCAGCCTGCACAGCTGGGGCAGCCTGTTGTACAGGCTGCACTACTGCCTGTATTGGTGGCCCTTCTGGCACCATCCCTGCCTGTGGTTTTGGCGGAACAGTTGGTGGAAGGGGCCGATATGGTGGGGGGGGGTATCGTGATGGTGAAACACCCTCCTACGGCGTTCAGTTTCTTCCTCCTCTTGCTTTACCATTAATCCCTTTACTTGATTTTCATGTCGCTTTTCTGCCTCTCTTTCCCATATTCTAAACCTTGACCAGTCTACCTTGCACCTTTTTGTTTGCTCTTTTCTTTTCTTCCAATGCTATCCTTGCTTCCTTTAGTACATCTATACTAAGTACCTATGAAATATTCCCTGGTCAACTTATACCATTGTCCTATCTCAGAGACCGAATCCTGGCCAAACTTATCAACCATACATTTTGCTGGTCCAGATAATACTAACTCTGGACCTAGGTTATTTTGTTCCCTTGTTTCCCATTTTATCTAGGCCTGTTCTTTATAGTGCACTCGCTCCAAGGTATACTATGTACTTACAGTGATGATGATGTCGCTGGCCCCTAGGTGTCACGTCCTGATGGGGTTCCACAAAAATGTCCTTTTTGTCCAAGGGAAACAACCCGATCACGAGGTGACACGGACCGAAGAACTCATCCTGCCGACTATGCCAAAACTGTGATCGCAAATTCTCTCACTGTAAGTATTACCTGAGCAACCACTCCCGTCGTCACGGGGCAAAAACCACACCACTGGGTTTTGTCTTAACGTTGCTTTATTTGATCAAACCTTACACATGCATGCGGGAGATTCTGCAAAGGAGAAAGCTCCCTGATTAAAGTTTACAGCAGCTTTTTATAAGCTAGATTTTGCACTTCTTATCTTGGAAAAATACCAACATTTTAGTATAAGCCAATCATAAGACAGCATAACAAGTTTTCAGCAATGTAACAGAAAAAACAAGTTGATATGTATGAGGTACTTTTCCACTGCTTATTCCATTTCTTTCCCAATATCTCTTGATACATATGCCTGGGTCAATCTGACCTGAGAGAAAACAATGAGTTTCACACACCTAGCAACGATAGCTTCGCCTCAATGCCTCAACGTGCTGTTATCTTATATTTTGCCCAAGCATGTTGTTATCTTATATTTTGTCCAAGCCTGTTATTCAGGCTGGTACAACCAGTTCTGCTCAGTTTTATCTTGCGTTCTGTTTTACAAATGTACCTCAAATAACCTCAGTATCATTCTATAACCCTGTAAAAACATGAACTCAGAAATTTCTACTACATTCATTATGACTTTGTTACAGCATGGCTTTCAACATGAAGCATAGCTTCAAGGCATATAATAGCAAATATAGCTTTAGGATATATAAAATTCCCTCACAATGGTCTGGACTAAAAAGGTCGGTCCCAGAGTACCCAGCTTTTGATATATATATGAGGTTTGCAAAGGCAAACCAGCTACAAAGAGATCTGTCTCTCACTGGATAGTTTCTTGCATTCAGTTCTGCTATGAAAATTCTGTAAAAATGCCACCAAGTGGCTTAAAGAGCACAATTTTCTATGCTGCACAGAAACAAGAGGAAGCTCCCTTACCTCCATGGGAGCATCTCTGTGATAAAATAAGCCTTTGTAATGACACCCATGAGGGAAGGGAAGAGATCGTAAATTTGCCCCAGGGGCTAGCAGCGCGATACCTTTTTACTTTCTGTTGCTAACTACACCCCAGTTGAATTATATGGAGTGCGATGTTAAACACAAGTTCTAGGGACATGGATATATTGTTCATCCACACTCATTGGCAGTATCCTTGCCGCTTTAAATCTTGCGGAAGGTCTTCAAGCTTGCTCCTCCACCCACCGGGTGGTATAACTCGCTCCGCCCCATGGCGCAGATCTTCCTTACGCTTGGAAGCTCAGGTTCCCTCATAGCAGCTCTGCGTTCGCGACTGGTTCCTATTTCTCCGTTTGCGGATTTAAAAATAATATTTTGCAAAAGACTTCAGTCTTGATCCCTCGCGGCTGCGATGGACAAATCGACTCCCGGTTCGAGGAGATGCCCATGCGGGCGAAGATGTCTCGGACGGATCCACACTCCACGTGTGTCTACTGCTTGGCCTTGAGCACGACCCGCGGGCTTGCGACCTGTGCTCATCTTTCTCGGCCCTCGTCCCTCGAAGACCGTGCCCGATTGCAACTGGGCCGTCCCGAAGCGTTCCCTCCGGTGAAAGTCCAAGGAGGCCGGTTGGCGGTGTCGCGGCGGGCTTTCGGCGGATCAGCTCGGCGGATGGTCGCCTCGAGAGGAGGCGGCGCGGGTCAGATCTTCTCGGCCATGCATTTATCCCGCCTCTCTGGGTTCTTCCTACACGTTCCTTTAAGTGAGCTTTGTCTGTCCCTCTCCACTAAAGGAGAAGGGCCTGCGTCTGCTGGACCTTTTCTCGGTCCAAAAGAGGACAAGGTAAGTCCTCCGTCGACGCTCTTGGGAGCGGGAAAGGTCCTCTCCCGGGCCGTCGACCGTCGCCCGGTCGACCGCTCGGCCGCCACTGGCCTCACGGTGTCCCCGTCAGGTCAGTTGACCGAGACTCCCACTGATGAAGTGAGATTTTCGACCCATTGGACGACTGTCGCCTTTGCCAGCGAGATTCCCTCTCCGGTTCCCGGGAGGAGTTAGGAACTCCGTGGGCTCGCTGTGCCTCGGTTCCGGAGCCCTCGGATGGACCTTCCGAGCCGAAGGAGTGCGGTTCCGGCCGACACCTCCCGCACCCGACCCGGAAATTCCGGGACTCTCGGTCTCGGTCGGACCTCTTGGCGGTCCAGCCGTTCCCACCGTCATGGCGGTCTCGGTCTCGGCATCATGATAAGCGGGCGTCGCCGCGTCTCGTCCTCCTCCTCGGATGAGGGAGGCTTCAGCGTAATTACGTCGGCGGCACGAGACCTTATGTTGCAACAGCTCCTCCTGGCGCGAATAAGCCGACTCCGGCGCCTTCCCGCCATTAAGTGGCTGTCACGGGCAGCCGACACAACCCTCGACTTGTCCGAGGCCTACACCAGGCGGTTGTTCGCCAAAACCACTTCTCCACCGATTCCGGTGGAACCTCCCCTCCACAGCCACAATTGGGGCTCCGACCAAGGATTCTCGGTCGGCTAAGGGTTTACCCATCGGCTGTCAGTTACCCTCACTCCCGACCGACCTCGGCAGGTGAAGGGTGGCTCAGGCCAGAGGCAGCTCTTTGAGGACTCTTCCGAGGTCGAAGGCGATTCCTCCTTCTTCTCAAGCGACTGGACTTGGAGTCTTCAGGAGGTCAGCCAATGGACGATAGCCCGTCGTCCTTCCTAGGACTGCTTGGCTCATCTCGGAGTCTACGGGATGGAGCTCGAACCCGTTTCCAACGGGCAGGTATCCTCACGGAGATTCTGGACCGAGGGATTCTCGACGGAGGCCTTTCCGTGGCCGAGGCCATAGTGGGTCCGGCACTGGAACTTTGGCAGCGCCCTGCTTCCTGCCCTGCGCCCGGCCAGGATGGCCAGGAGTATGCGGTCCCACCGGTTCCTTGTCCGTTTTTGAACACCCTCTGCTGAGGGGTTGGTTACCGACAGCGCTTGCGCTACGCCGCAACGCCAGGGATGTGGACAAACCTCCTGACAAGGGGTCCAAGAAATTGGACTATGTCGGGCGAAAAGTCTCATTTCGTCCTCTCGGCCTTCGTCAGGCCAGTTCGGCCGTCCTCATGGCACATTTTTCTCATGCCCTGTTGGGCTCCTGGATGAGGTCATCCTCATCTTCCGCCGATCTGCAGACTACGGTTAAGCAGGTGCGGGACCAGGGCAGGGCAGTGGCCAAACAGCAGCTCCAGACTGCTTTGGATGTAGGGGACTCATGTGCCAGATCGGTGGCGGCCGCGCGGTGGCTAAGCGTCGGCGGCTTGGCTGAGGATATCCACCTTTACTTGGATACCCAGCACAAGTTGGCGGATGTTCCTTTTGGGGACTGACCCCTCTCGCCCTGGGGTGGAAGGTCACCTGCAGAGGATCGAGAGTCCAATGCCACCTTGGACTCGGTCTCTTCCGCTCAGAAGGACAAGGCACCAAACCACAGCCTAAGCCTTTGGTCCTTCTGTGCCCCGGAGCGCCCGGCCCAGCAACGTCAGGGCCAGCAGGCTCGGCCTTGGCATCCCAAACCCAAGCCGCCGGCTTCCTCTAACAGGAGGCAGGGAGGAAAGGGCCCAGGAGGTCCCTCGGCCGGTCCCTCCTCCAAGCCTGCCCAGTGACGGGCTGAGGGGTGTCGCCCCATCCCGTCCCCCTTACCCTGGGTCCCCGTGGGACGGCTCCGCGCACTTCCGTTCCGCTTGGTCTGCTGTTACCACGGACAGGTGGGTCTTGGAGGTGGTGGGAAGAGGCCTGCCTCTGGAATTGAGCAGGCACCACCCTTCAGAGCCGCGCCCTGGGGGCCTGGGATCCCAGCTCACTGGCGCTCGTCGAGCCGACATCACTCTCCTCCTCCAGAAGGAGGTGGTAAGAGAGGTGGTGGACCCTCCTTCAGACCCAGGGTTTGTGTCCAGGTACTTCTGGTTCCAAGCAGACGGGGCTGGGCCCCATTCTCGACCTACGACTCTAAACAAGTTCCTAAGGTCTCGAACCTTCAGGATGGTCACTCTGGCTCAGATTATACCATCCTTGGAGCGGCGTGTGGTTCTGCTCTCTGGACTTGCAGGGCAGCGTTTTTCACGTCCCTATCCGTCCGTCTCCCACGAGATTCCTTCGCTTCGAGCGGAAGGATCCTCTTCGAGTTCAAGCCATACCCTTGCGCTTGTCTCCAGCTCCCAGGGTCTTCACCAAATGCATGGCAGGTGACAGCATTCTCGCGGCGCCGAGGGGTCCGGTGTACCCTTACCTGGACGACTGGCTGATAGCAGCTCCCTCCAGGAAGGAGGCGGAGTGGTCCAGAGATCTGCCCTCCAGGTCTGCTCTCAACTGGGCCTCCTTATCAGCGAGGCCAAGTCGGAACTCGAGCCAAGCAGGTGATTTTATTCATCGGGCGCAGCTCGACTCTCTTCGAGCCAGGCGCGGCTCCGGCGGACAGGGCCGAGGTTCTTTCCTCCTTTGCCCGATCATTTCTGGTTGGGCAATTGCTTCACCGGGACTTCCTGCGCCTCCTGGGTCTCATGGCGGCCTGTACCAGCGTGGTCCGTTGGGCCCGCTGGAACATGCTTCCCTTCAGTGGGGACTGGCCAGCCAGTGGTCTGGCAGCTCGCGATCCCTTGGACCAGCTTGTGTCGGTGACACAGGGGATGTGGAACGCTCTCCAGTGGTGGACCGTTCCAGATCATTTGCAGGAGGGCATCCCGTTCGTCCGCCCGAGCGACGGTCTCTCTGTCGACCGATGCCTCTCTGATGGGTTGGGGTGCCCATCTGGGGAACACCGGGCTCATGGCTCTGGTCCCGCAGGAGTCGATGCCACATCAACCTGCTGGAGCTCGGCGGTCCGCCTAGCTCTCACCGCCTTTGCTCCGTTCCTCTGGGGTCAAGTGGTCCGAGTCCAGACGGACAATACCACGACCATGTACTATCTAAACCGCCAGGGGGGAGCCTCCATGCTTCTATGCAAGGAAGCTCTCGCGATTTGGTCACTCGTGCGCCAGCCTGGAGGCGATCTCCTAGCCATTCACGTGGCAGGAGCCTCCAACACCCTGGCCGATGCCCTGAGCCGGATAGGGGCTGCATCCCACGAGTGGTCTCTCTCCGGAGGTAGTACAGCATCTGTTCTCCCTTTGGGGCACACCTCAGGTGGACCTGTTTGCCTCCATGGAGAGCAGCTGAGTCTGTTCCATGCCGCCCCTCAGCAGGGCTCGCTGCAGGGGATGCCTTCTCGAGGCAATGGACCCCGGGCCTCTTTTACGCCTTTCCCCCATTTCCCTTGATCCACAAGGTGCTTCTCAAGGCGAGGAGGGACAAGGCGCAGGTGATTCTGATAGCCCCAGACTGGCCTCGCCAGTTCTGGTACCAGATCTCCTCAGTCTCAGCTCCAGGACTCCAGCAGCTTCCAGCTCGCCCGGACCTGCTCTCAGTCAATCAGGGAAGGTGTTCCATCCGGACCTTCAATCCCTGCACCTGACGGCCTGGTTCCTGGCGGCTAGAGTTCCAGGCTTTGGGTCTTTCCGACGAGGTCCTCAATGTAGTTGAGGCGTCCCGTAGAGTCGACCAGAAAATGTATGCCTTCAAATGGAAAAGGTTTTCCATTTGGTGTCAGGGCAAGGGCTTGGACCCTTCCTCCTGTTCCTTGGCAAGCATCTTGGACTATTTATGGTCCCTTTCTAGTCAAGGGCTTAGGTCGCGACCCTAAGGGGTGCACCTGGCAGCCATCTCTGCTTACCGGGCGCGGGCCGGGAAGCAGTCGGTGGCGCAGGAGAAGGTGGTCTGGCGCTTTTTCAAAGGCCTTGATCACATTTCCCCTCCAGTGCAGGAACCCCCACCTCCGTGGGATCTACTGCTGGTACTGGCAAAGCTCATGGGCAAGCCATTCGAACCTATGCACAGGTGTGCTCTCTCACCTGTCGTGGAAGACCGCCTTCTTGGTGGCTATCACGTCAGCCAGAAGGATGGGAGAGCTCCAGGCGCTCCATCGAGTCTCCTTACCTGGTCTTCCACAGGGACAAGGTTGTCCTGCGCCCCCACCCGAAATTCCTTCCGAAGGTGGTGTCGGAGTTTCACCTTAACCAGGTGTTGACTCTGCCGGTGTTCTACCCCAATCACACCTCGGAGGCCGAATATAGGCTCCATACTCTGGATCCTAGAAGGGCGCTCGCTTATTATAAGGAGCGCACGGCTGATATTCGGGGAGAGGTTCGCCAGCTGTTTGTCACCTACGCTGAAGCCGCATCTGGCAGACCTGCAGCCAAGCGGACGATAAGCAGGTGGGTAACCTCCTGCATAGATCTCTGCTATAAGTTAGCGGGCATGGAGCCTCCCAGAGGATAGAGCTCATTCTACCCGCCATACTGCTGCAACGGTGGCTGCTTCCAGGGACGCCCTATCCAGGAAATCTGCAGGGCTGCTACCTGAAGTCAGCAAACACCTTCATTACCCACTACCACATCGACCTTGAGTCACGCGGGATGCTGGTTTGGGGCCTCAGTTCTCAGTCTCTCTTTCCCAAGTAAGTATATGGGGGTGTCGTCTTGCCTCCCTCCTCCCGGAGAACTGCTAGGAGTCTGCCAATGAGTGTGGAGGAACAACATATCCATGTCCCTAGAAATACAGGTTACTCACCTGCCAACAGGAGTTCTAGGAATGGTATATATTGTTCATCCACAACCCCTCCCGACCTCCCGGCCTCGGCGCACAACCTGAGCTTCCAGCGGCCAGATCTGGCGCCATGGGGCTGACGAGAGTTATACCACCCGGTGGGTGGGAGAGCAAGCTTGAAGACCTTCCGCAAGATTTAAAGCGGCAAGGATACTGCCAATGAGTGTGGATGAACAACATATACCATTCCTAGAACTCCTGTTACAGGTGAGTAACCTGTATTTTTTTGACCATTTGGTAAAACCAGAGCCATTGTTCAACTAGCAGAGTATTGTTAGTTGAGCTCTGGCTCCAGTTTTACAAATGGCCACTCAATCGGCCAAAAACTGTTTTAATCACGCTCTATACACTTTAATGGAGTGCATCCCCGTGCTCTTATAACCGTGTCATAAAACTGAGCATGACCAGCAGCAGAGTAGTAGAAAGGAATTGTGCCGCTAGCCCTTCGGGAGTGATTTTACGATCCCTTCCCTTCCCTTGGTGATATAATTACAAAGCTTGCTTTTACTACAGAAGAGCTCCCATGGAGGTAAAGAAGCTTCCTCTTGTTTTTCAGGGAGTTTTAGAAACAGCAGGAATTATTCTCTTTAAAGGGCACACTCCACAGGGGGTACCTCTGCCTCTGTGGCATCCTCAAAAACGATCCCATCGCTGGACATTTGCAAAGCAGCTACCTGGAAAATGGTACATACCTTAACAAAACATTACTGTTTGCACATACAGTCCAGAAGGGATGCCAGCTTTGTAACTGCTGTTTTGCAGAACCTTTTCCCTAATAAGGTTCTGGACCCAACCTCCCAAGCTACTGTTACTGAGTCTACATAAAGTGTAAACATTGAGTGAGTGCTTCTTGAGGTTGGAAGAAAAACAATACTCACTGTAGTAATAGTGTTTCTTTTTCAAGGGGTCACTCACTATGTTTACATTCCCTAACCCTGCCTCCCCTTCCAGAACCTGAAACAGATTCACACAGCAATCTGTTCCTTTTTTCATTGAGGCTGTTTCAGCGTTACTATTACAGTTTCTAAAATTGTAAACTTGTTGTTTCATATGGTAAAATTTCACAAGTCTGCTTTAATTTGTTTGGTGTTTTTAAAAAGTCTATAACATTTGTTTTCTAAAAATGTTTGTTAGCCTTTTATAGGTAGCTTAAACTAGTTTGTGCTCCACTCTGGCTTGGAAACCGATCTGAACAATGTCCAGAGTGGAGCACAGCTGCAGAGTTTGAACCTAGATTCCAGATTGTAAAAATTTGCATAGGTTCTAACCCGAAGTGTCACTCTCAGCCATGATGACTACAAAGTGTAAATATGGTGAGTGATTCCGGAAGAAGAAACATTACTATAGTGAGTAATTTTTTTTTTTTTTTTTTTTTATCCTTAGGAATCACTCAGTATGCTTAAACTAATGCAGGCATCCTTCAGCGTTGAACTGCCAGGGAGAGAGTGGAATGTATGTACAGTAAATGGTGGAACTCTCATTGGCTCTTTTTTTTCAAATATTTTTTATTGTTCCATGATTTTCTGGAGAGCTACAGCATACATCATATATTCACATATATTTTCCATACATTCTGTACAGATATGGCTTTCTTATTATATTCAGGAATTTTTCTTACAATATCTGTTCTCAGAAATACATTTAGAATTTATTTCATAGTTTCCCTTGTGGTGGTCCCAGGTCTGCCCTTGGATTTCTTCCCTTATGGTATCAGTTCAGGTCTATGCCCAGAGATCCAGAGCCACCATTTAGCCCAAAAGGCTGTACATCTCTGGATTTTTAAGTTAATCTGGGCTGTCATCAGTTCCATTCTGTATATTTGATAGGTCTATCTTCCCATTCTAGAGGTAGGTGGGTCTTTCTGTAGCCATTTCCACTTTACACGCTTTGTGCTTGGCCTGTGAGCTATATGGCTAGTAAAAGCCTTGTGTTACCTCTTCCTACTTCTCTATTGAAATTTAAAATAAGTGTTGTTTCTGGTGTCAGAGTCCTCATTTCCAGGAGTAATTCTGCTAATCCCCCCCCCACACTTCTCTCCAAAATGCTTCCAAAATTGGGCAGCTCTAAAATATGTGTTGATGGTTAACTACTGGTTCCCCACACCACCTCCAGCATGTCATTCCCATTTGAGGGAATGACATATTTTCCCACTATTTGTGGGGTTCTAAAAAATCTAATCAGACATTTCCAGCTAAATTCTCTCCAAGTTGGAGATCATGTAATTCTGTGTACTGTTGTGTATATCCTTTCCTAATTCTCTTCCTCCAGATTTATGCCTAGTTCTTCTTACCACCGTTGTTGGGATTGCCTCTTGATCTCTTTCTGGTTGCTGACTAAAGCTTGGTACATTTTAGATATTATATGTTCTGATATTGCAATGTCTATTGTAGTAATTATTGTTCTCGTAAGTGGTGTATCTCTTGGGTCCCAGTCTTTCACGAATTGGTTCTTACAATAATGTCTTATCTGGAGAAATCGAAAAAAATCTTGTTTCCCTAAATGGTACTTTTCTTTTAGTGCCTGGAATTAGCAAACGTCCACTTGTTCGTATAGTTGATAGAATCTGGTAAAGCCCTGTTGGTGCCATCTTGTAAAATTATAATCCTGTTTGTTTGGTTCGAATCTGGGATCTGCTGTAATTTTTTGTATTAAGTATATTTTGGGGTCTTTAATTTTTTTTTTTTTTTAATCATTGATCTCCAAATAGTCAGTAATTGTCTGGTTTGTTTAAATCTGACCTCTTTTTTCATGATTACTTCTGGTACTGTTCGGCCAAATAAATATTTCTCTATTCCCTCTGCTTGGTTTCCTCTCTCAATCACCTTCCAGTGCGGATTGGCTCGTGCCAATTTCAAACTGCTGCCCCCTAGTAACTGCTGTGTTCTGATCAACGATCAGATTCATTGCAAAGCCTAACAAGGTGAAGACACTCTAACTAGCTATACTATATAATTTTAACCTTACTTTATTACCCCAAAAAACACAGTCCCTGAAGAGGGACAACCACAGATACCAGCTGGTGTAAAAACTCAACCATAACTGGAACAAATATAAATAGCCAGTTACCAGCAGGGATACAAAAACAAGATCTCCATTTTTCTTCCTGGTTCAGGCAGGTTGGGAGCTTTAAGCATACTGAGTGATCCCATGAAAGAAACAAGGTTACTTTGGTAAGTAATTTTTTCTTCAAACCCCAGGAATCGCTCTGAATGCTTAAACTAATGCAGACTATCAAGCAGTACCTTTTTGGAGGTTGGGTACAGAACCTATTTTCGAAAAAGGTTCTTTAGAACAGCTGTGCCAAATCTGGCATAATTTCTGGACTGTATACCCAAGTAATAGTGTTTGGTGGAAGTATGGACAGTTTTCGATGTAGCTGCTTTGCAAATTTCCAGTAAGGGTATATCCCTTGCTGCAGTCACTGATGTAACTGTGCTCCTGGTAGAATGTGCCGTGAGGGCCGAGAGGGCTGCTTACCAATCTTAGTGTAGCAGAACTAAATACAGGCCCATATCCAGCATGCACTTGTTCCTCCTAGATGCTGGTCTTCCCTTCCCCACTTCCCACACGCATTAACTGCATTAGTTTAAGCATACTGAGTGATCCCTGGAAGAAACTAGATTAGTATAGTAAGTAATTTTGTCTTCCTGCTCATTGGTTTATGCAAAACCCACAGGACTGCACTTTGGAGACTTGGTGGCCCATGTGATATCAGGTCAGGATGTCTGAACATGAGCGTGTGTCACTTTTCCGTCTCCCGATCTCAGGGATGTGCTAAAGCCTTCAGGATCTAAGAGTCCTGCAGACTACATGCACCAGAGTGCAAGTAAGGGGGGGGGGAGGAACGACATGCACTATGCTATTCCCACTTGCACAGGGAACAGGCTATGTACAGTGGGGCTAGCCACAATGCAATGCAATAACTTGTAGTAAGTGATATGTTGCAAAATTCTGCATTGCCAAAAAGGCTTAATTGCCATTGAATTACACCATTCCCTGTCAGTGTACCACACAGCATTTTGTGATACACTGCATCATTACTGTGTTGAACCCTGGCTGGTGCTGCTGTGTGTTAGTTTTGACCCCTGCTTTGAAGGTTGACAGTTGTATAATTCATTAGAAGACAGTCTAATGAGACATCTGAGCTTAGAAAAAAAATAACACTATTCTAATTAGAAGAAAATATGTAATTCACTCACCCAATTGTCGAAGGACTTTTAATGTCCTCAGCAGGTGCACAGCAGGTAGTACATGCGCTTCGTAAGACATGACAAAAAAAAAAAAAAACAGTCACACAACACAAAAGAGATATTTGTGTGTTTGCATGGGAGTTGTAAAAACAGTCATGAAAAAAGGTCTGGCATGAAGAAAATGACTCTCCTCTGGCTTTGATGTGAGCCAGACCCTGCAGGAAGGGTGTTGGGACTCATGCACTGCTTTGCATGTGAATAATGACATGAGCATAATATAGTTATGAATCCTTTCCTGCTTTACACAGGGCCCAAAGGATTGTGCACAAAGGGAGCTACGACTACTGTATTTAGTGGCACCAGCCAGGAAGCAACACAGTACCTTCCATTATTACTGCAAAATGCTGCAGTATGCTGAAGGGAACAATTTTGTTCAATGGCAATGAAGCCATTTTGTCATGCAGCATTTTAAAACATGTAATTTACTACACAATACTGCATTATAGCCTGGCTAGCTCCAGTATAATTTTTCAAAAAGTAAATTGATGTTACTGAGATCTCAACTCTTGGGTGGACAGGTCGAGGCAGTTTAGTATCTGTATCCTTGCTACATGTATGGTGCTGGTCTGGTTCAACCACTTTTGTAGCTTACGCATCCTGCTGGAAGCAGTATGTACACGGTTCTGTAAATAGAGTGATGCTTAGATTACATGCATACCCTGGGCAATCCTCCCAGTCCGTCCTTCCACAGAACCCAACTGACCTCAGCAAATGTTCCTTCACAGACCAACTTTTCCCCTCCTATAGACAGTACACAACTGTATTAGTGCATACACTGTATTCTGGGGATAGCTGGATCATTTTATCAATATAATTTTATCAATGCATACCATTTGTACATCACATACCTGTTGTACTCTTTCTCTGTTTGTTATAAGGTTTTTAATCAGAAAATGCATTTGTACTTTTTTTTTTAACCAGGAGAGACGCACTAAGCTGAAAGCTTGTTTCCAGGTGCGACCTGGGAGCACAAGGAAATTTAAGTGACTTGCTCAGGGTCACACAGTATGCAAGTGGGGGCTGTGGGATTCAAACCCAGGTCTGCAGCTCAGAGGCTTAAACCACTGCGCTATACTGCCTCCTTGTTTGTATGGTTGTCTGTTATAATGGAAAGATTAACAGCAATCGGATTTTATTGCAAAAAAATGTTAATGCATTGTTACTGTTTCAGTGCCACAAAATGGGGGAAATGTGGTGTTAGGTGTTTTTGTAACCCTAATTCCCAGACCCTGGTCTCATGAGCCAAGGCCGATCTATAGGCTTGGTGTCATGCCACATGGGTCTGTGACAATGGTTTTCTCTGGAGGCTGAGTCCATGTCGGTGTTTAGAAAACCCATTGGGTTGAGCACTAGCCCCACCCCCTTCTAAGCCAGCCTTCTGATGGAGGAGGCTTAAACAACATTATCAAAGCAACATGTTCAGGCAGCATTACTGAAAGAAAGCTTGCCATCCAGGGTAGGTAGTTGTAAGTGAAGACTGACTGCCTCATCCCCCAAGGTCTGACTGGCCAAGATGGCACCTGTGGCATCTTCTGAAGACTGAGGTAGTACAAGAGTTCAGAAAACCCGCAAGTCTAAGCAGTATTCCTGACCTATCTTTCTCCCGATTGGAGGAGGTTCAAATAAAGTCCCAGAAGGATGTTGTTGTACTAGTAATATAAACTGTTGCTTAAAAGACTGTCCTTGATGCTATCATAGTGTTCTACAATGACCTTGAAAAAGAGGAGCTCCAGAATAGAAACTGTCTCTTTTCCTCACCATTGTTTTTCAAATATGTGGTAGTATTATTACTCCAAGTACATGCACATGTTCTAGATCCAGACAGACACTTTGTATACAGCACAACTGGCAACTTAAGGGAAAGTAGGTTTCCTCTGGGTTTGAAGTACTTCTAGTTTCAATAATAGTGAGTAAATTGTGCTTGTCTAATAGAGTTTGTCTCGAACACTGGCTTGAACCCAGAAAACACTCGAGAACAGACAAAATGGAGAATAAATTAGTGATGGGTTAACTTTGGCTTATATTAGATTAAGGTGGCACATATTTATTTCTAACAGTACAGACACAATGGCCCTATTCACAGTTCCAATTGGCCTTGGTGGAAACACATCAAAGGTGATTGATTAATGGAGACCGTCAAAGAGCGACTGAACAACGAGTGCCGACACATTTGGTCCCCAGTAGAAATCTATAGTGGGGGGTGCGGGGTAAGGAAAACACTATCCCTAAAAGCTGTGATCCTGGGGGTTTGGCACCCTTCTAACGGGTCGCCATTATTCGTTCGTCCTAATGACATGGAACCAGCAGTGGCACAGAACATAATGCAGACTGGCCACCTGTCATTCGGCCACTCATTTCTGTCATACACATGCAGGTTTTATAGTCCCTTGATAGTAGTGGATGCAGATAGTTTGCATATTCTGACATGGCATGGTGCCAGCTGCCTAGTGCTGTGTCAAGTGGCAAAAAGCCCTTGGTGGCCAACATTACCACTGTAAGGGTTAATCCCAGCCCCACTACCCTTACCTCAGGGCCTGCTTCTGGGCCAGCTTTTGTTCTGAAAATCCACCAGTCCAGTGCCCCTTCTACCTGCTCCTGATGCTCAAAACACTATCTGGTACCCAGTGGAATCCCCGTCTTGTCGTGATCCACTGTTTGGTTAATCTAAATGCCTGGTCAGTTCCTTCCGGCACATCTGTGTGCTCCTTTAACCTATCTGCAATGTTTTGACACTCCTACCACCTGCCTGTAATAGTTGTACAGGCAAGGATGTCACTAAAACTATGACAGGCCACATAAGGGTCATCATGCTTTGCATGACCCTGCAGGTAATGTGTGGTGACTCCTTTCTTCTATGATCATAGTGGTGGTAGCAACTGTGTGGGGCAGGATTGCAACCCCCACTGTTCCTGTTGTACGTGGTACAACAAAGTGCAAATGACAGGATTGTCAAGTTGCCTTGCAATAGTGTACGAGTCCTCTTATTTGTCAACATATCTATTCATAGTGTTCCATGATATTAGTTGCTGTAATAAGCATTTAGTTTGAGAATAAAATGGCTATAAATTTGATCAAGTAATTTTGCTTGCTGTAGATCACAAGTTTTACTAGTTGTTACCTTTATCAAACATTATTTTTTTGGTTTTTAAAGCAGGTAAGATGCACCAGGTGTAAATACACCTGTTTTCAGACATGACCTGGTAGAGTTACAGTAACTGTCATGAGCAAAAGAACTGTAGAAAACATTAAATGGCAACGTAATAACAAGTGGGAACGGACAAGAAAACTTCACATTTGAGCAGCATTTACATTAATATTTAGAATTAAGTAGTGCAATGATAGCAATGTTTTTATAATTTTTTTATTGCATTTTATAAATGTTACATGTCGGTGTATATCTACCATGAAGTGGCAAAACATTTAAATACTTAAAAGTCACCATACAGTTAATCCAGTAAACAGCTGATAGCACACTTTGTTTTGGTACCTCTTTTGTAAGGTTATAACACTTGAAATTTACAAAGAAAAGTCCAGCAGCAGTGGAGCCTTTTGATGCAGTCAATGCAGGAAAACCGTTCCAAATAAAATATTGTAATGTCCACCAGCTGGGAAGCAAGCCATTTACTTGCACTGAGTTCTGGCACAAGTAATGCCTCTCTTTAAGCTCCTGAGTACTGTCTTCTGCAAAATGTAGATCAAACAAAACATACAGTATAGGCAAACACTCTGCTAACATTGTATGTTACAACCGTTATAACGAATATCATACTTTACATTGTAGAAAACATGCCAATTAAGCACAGCCTTTTTTTTAAAGTTGCATGTGGAGCAGAATTCAAAGTAGCTTACCAAGTCTGCTTCTCTGTGTACGAGAGGTAGTTCCATGCTCCTTTGCGTGGAAGAATGCTCTTCCAAGAAGGAGACATAGAGATGTCCCCTCAGCTGTCTGAATACATCCCAACTCTGAGGGAAACATCTCCACACCATCTTGAAGCACATGGCTTCTGTGGTGCATATAGCACCTGTCCTGCAACCACGTGCACTGCAACTTCCAAACAGTCTTAGGACTCTGCTATCCATTAAGATGATCCGTTACAAGAAGAGGTATAGCTGGAGCTTCAGCGGTATACAGTTTTGAACTATGCCATTAAATAGAAAATCAGTATATGTAAACTAGTCGCCCTCCCCCCATTTTTAAGTAGCAATAAAACCTGTTGGTAAGGGCTTTATCTGTTTGGCAATAGTCCATTAACTGCTGGTAAAGTTTTACATTGACCCGCTTAAGTAAAACAACTGTTGGTAGGTGAAGCTACCAAAGTCCACTGTTGCTGTGTTTTTGACTCTGTTTATGCTCCTTACTTCTCTACCCCTGGACTCTCTTTTGCAAGGTTGCTCGATCTCTGCTTTCTCCCACCTGGTCTGAAGTTGTTTCCTGTGACTGGACCCTTCACCACCTGTACCGCTTGACCCCCCTGGCTGTGGTGGGACCACCTACTTCTGTTTGGTGCTCTATCTAAAATCTGATAAATCGGCCAGATGACGAATCACCAGAGGAGGTGCGAGACCCAACGGTGGGCATGGGTGCAGAGTCCCTGACCCCACCTTCGCCTACCAGGGATAGGGCTGATTTTCCTGTTGTTCCTCCCCCACTGACGTGGACGTACACTGGCATTAGCGCGCAAGGGGAAGGCTCCTGACCCCCTCCACAGACACGCTGCTGCCAGTACCCCATTGGCTGCCCCCGCCAGTGGTGTAACCACCACGGCCTCCGCCAGGCGCTGCCACCATGCGGGAGATCCCCCTGGAACCAGACCCGGCAGAAGAGAGCTGTCCTCTGGACGCTCAATCCTCTCCTCCACCGCTGACCCCTGACAGCCTGAGCTCGTTCTTGAACCCAGGTCACTGGCGTAGTGCGAGGTGTGGCGTCCTGCACCTCAACTCTCAGCACCACTGGGCTGGGTTCACTGTTACTGTTTGTCGCCTTGCGATTTGTTCCCCATCGTGAACCACCTCAGTTGACCGATGAGAGCAATGTTGAATGCCAAACAGACCATCTCAGAGCAGTAGTTTATTATAACTATTGATAAAATGGGTTTTGGAACATTCCTTGATATGAGTGATTTGTTTGGTTAGTGGGTGTCCTGGGGGCATATTATAATCCCTAATGATGGCACACTTTGCTCCTTGGCGTATCTGTGTAATCGTTAACCAGTTAAAAGATAGCTTTAAGGACGCTTGACGGCATCATAGTTTAGCTCTGTTGCACTCAAAACTAAACAGACTCAGTCTGAAACCATTGACAAACTGCACCAACTATGTGTCTTTCTCAGATTTACTTAACTAGAAAAAATACTCATAAGTGGATTAAGAAACTCAAGGATATGCAGTTATTCATATGCACTTCTTGGGTGCTGATGGCACTCTGCCTTTGGTCAAATGCTAGTGCATCTGAGGCATGCGTACATCTCAGTATGGCCACACAGCCTGTTGTGTCTTATCCCTGTGATTTGTTCGAAATTCATAAGTCAAACAATCACAGTTTTAATATTAATTCAAAATGGGAAAGACGATTAAAGCATTTGAAATCTAATGTTTATTTTAGGATGAAGGCCAGATCCTCATCACCAGTCCACATACATGTTGTTGATGTTACTCCAGTTTATGTCCATGTTCATAAAAGCAGATCATCTGCTGTTACTAATGTAAGCTTCCTTGCAACATTTTATTTCTTTGTCCAAATAACAAATCAAGATTTCCTCCTATAGCTACCTTGCATTTGCTCTGTTTCATTGCTACATGCAGGGAATGTATAGTGTTACTGTTGTATCTAGGTGCTAGCATCTTTGTTTCTAAGGAACAGCCCTTCAGAAGCCTGCTGGGATTTGTTCATAGCCACAAGTGTCTAGATTGTGCAGAGCTACACCTTCCTGTGATCTGTGCTGCTTGATTGCACTATAACCTATTAGGTAACAGTGCTTCTTAATAACTAGGGCTGCATATGGGGCTGATTTGGTATTGGTATCTGTCTGTTTGTATCTGCATTTGTACTTTTTGCATGTTTGTGTTCAGTAGATATATATATATATATATATATTTTTAGATTTGGACTTGCTTCTGTTGCTAATGATGGCCAAGACCAAGGGCTTGAGAGTTATCAGTTAACTATGTGTTCATGTTATAATGAGCCTGGTAATACTGTATGTGGTTTAACACAAGCACAACTATTGAAAGGTGATGCAGTATTAGTGTGTATTTGTCACAAACAGCATTTTATATTGCACAACTGTACTTCTTACTGAATGTCATAGAAGTGCAGGGTTTAAAATATATTAAGGGACTGTGGGTATTTGGCCAACTAGATGCAAGACTTGTTAAAATTAAACACAGTTGTGTGCCCCAGCCCCGCCTCCTGATGCTACTGCTTGGATTGCTGCAGTTTTCCTGACTGGTTGGCAGAACAGTGCAAATGTCATACCTTGTACTCAAGTCAGTGCTTCAAAAATTATTTTTTTTATCAGTTTCCAGTGCTGCCATTGATCAGAAAACTTCAGCACAATGAGCAGTAAAATGGTATAAGAGAGAGAGTGTGAGAAGTGATAGAAAAGAAACAAGTAGGAAAGACAATATAAAGTTGACAAATTTTTATTTATTTTTAAATTTATGCTTTTTCCCCTTTTTATCTGCTCTCTTATTTCCTGCTGTCAGCTTCCATCCAGACACCAACTGTGATCCATTGGGAAACATTCTCATTGCACCTCCCTAACAGTCCTGTAGTTGAACCCCCAGCAGTTTGTCGGCTGTTCTCCACCAGTATCTAGTGCAGTGGCAGAAGCCCTGAAGGATGTGGATCAGGCTGTTATGATGTTGATGGGGAGTTCATGCTGGCACGTCTCCAGGCATATTCAGGAATAACAGGAAAGAAGGTGTGTGTGTGGGGAGGGGGGGGGAGTGTGCTTGGATTGTACTGTATGTTAGGGAAGGCATCAGGATGTTGGAGGATAAAGACATGGGGATGGGGCAATATTTATTCATTATTGGCTTAGCTGCCATCTGAATTAAGGAGGTTATTTTCTAGACTACACTGAACTGAATTATTACTTTTTGGACCTGTGTAAGTAACTAGTATTGATTTTGTTTTGTGGTTGACTTTGCTTAGTTTTAACTTTAATTTGCCAGGGAGGAACTGTAGCTGGGAGATATTTTCAGTCATTGTGACTAGCCCTGGTACTTAGCCTCTGTGAAATAGATGTCTGAAAGGAAGGAAGGCATTCTCTGGGGTGGGGGTCAGAGTTGTAGTTGATTGTTTCTGGACAGCATAGGTTTACTTCCTCCCTCACCTCACCTGCCCCAAGCGCATAACTTCCTTTATAGCAGGGTTCTGACATCACTTCCCCAAAACTGCTAACAACATACACCTGTTCATATCCTTAAAGGCACAGCACACTGAATGGGGTAGAGACACTACAAGCTTGCACACAATAAAACAAGAACAAAACAAAAGAAAAGCATCTGTACAGAAAGGGACACAGACATGTGGGGAGTGGTGCAATGCACTGGCTGTGGAGTAGCAGTCTTTCGGGAGACATTCTGGAGATTGCATTGCTTCCCTATTTGCAGACACCTCTCTGGTCTGAGGGAGGAGGTTGTTCGTCTCCATGCTGACCTGGCAAGGATTTGGGAAACCTGCTCCCCCCCAGCCAGGGACCACCCAGACCACCGCCACTACCTCAGAGGTTGCCAAGAAAAAGGAGTGGTTGGACCACGGTGGACTCAGGGAGGGTGAGGGTGGTGGAACAGAGGCGCATCCCTCCAGTTGTGCCTCTCCACAGTTCATTCGCCACTCTGGCGGAGCATGGTTCCTCTATGGAGGCACCCGCAGTGGAGACCAAGGAGGATGCTAGGAACTTCCACAATGGAGACCCACAGGAGGGTGGCACAGGACCCCACAGGGGAAGGAAGCAACTCCTGGTGGGGGACTCAATTGTTAGGGCGGTAGAACTAGGGGAGGGAGGAGAAAGGGAGGTAAGGTGCCTGCCCGGCACCATGGCTTGGAGGGACAGGAAACGAATCCTCAGGATCGTGGGAGCAGCTGCAAGGTGGAGGGAGCTGGATGTCATTATCCACCTAGGGACAAATGACTTGGCTGAGAATGGGATCAGAGCAGTGCAGCAGGAGTTTGTGGAATTGGGAAGGGGTCTTAGACAAGTAGCACACGATAACTTTCGGAAGTGCTACCTGTCTATGGCATGGTTGAGGCTAGGTACTCCGCACCATGGGATTCAATGAGTGGTTGAAAACTGGTGCAGAGCTCAGGATTTGGCTTCACTGGGGACTGGGGCTGTACCTAGAGGGATGCAGACCCATATGGCACGATGGCCTGCATCTATCCAGGAGGGGAACCAGGATCCTAGGTGATAGGTTTAAATGCTTCATTGGCAAGCATTTAACCAGCTGAAGGGGGCACTGAAAAGGAGAAGGGAAACCTAGCTCCCCAAAATCAGGGTAGTTAGTGAGGTAAACACCAAGAAAGAGCAGTCGATATGGAGAAGGGCAGGGGTAAATGGAGAAAAAGACAAAGGCAGTAAGGACAGGGATGGGGCAAAAAGAAATAAAGCCATAAAAAATGGAGGGTAATAAGTACCAATGCCCGTAGTCTAGGCAAAAAGCTCCCGAAAATGGTGACCTTGATGGAAGAGGGATGCCTGGATATTGTGGCAGTCACAGAAACATGATGCACAGAAAACCATGACTGGGATGTCGACATACCAGGGTACACAATCTACAGGAGGGACAGGGAGGGAAGAAGAGGAGGAGGAGTAGCTATCTATGTAAAGGAAGGGATCAAAGCAACAGAACTAAAGGATAAATAGGGAGGAGAGAGGCACTGTGGGTCACCCTGGAGACTGGAAATGGCTCCACAGTCCGCACAGGGGTTGTATACAGACACCCGTCTCAGGGGGAGGAAATAGACAAGGAAATGATAGAAGGCATCCTTGGGATGGCAGAGAAAGGGGAGGTATTGCTGATGGGGGACCTGAATATGCCAGATGTTAACTGGAGCACCTTTGCTGCAGGCACATCCAAGAGCAGGGCCATTCTCGATGCCCTACAGGGGGCATGCCTCAAACAGCTAGTTTTGGAACGCACTCGGGAGGGAGCAATCTTAGACCTGGTACTATCAAATGGGGACGGAGAGAGGACCTCTAATCTTGAAGTAGGTAGCCATCTGGGAACAAGCGACCACCAAACAGTGTGGTTCACGATAAAATTAGTTGTACAGTCAAGCCACAAAAAAGTGAAGGTACTGGACTTCAGGAGGGCTGATTTTTGTCAAAATGGGATAGTGCCTCAGAAAAGCACTAGCAAACAGCCAAGAAGGTGGGGTGGAGCAACAATGGGGAAACATTAAAACCACCATAACTGAGGCAACAAGCCTTTGTGTGAAGCAAATAAATCAAAATGAAAGAAAAAAATATTGCGGTTCTCAAAAGAAGTAGTGGGGAAGGTAAGGGAGAAAGAGGTAGCATTCAGGAAGTATAAGGAAACACAGAAGGAGCTGGACAGAGAACTGTACCAGTTAAAGCAGAAGGAAAGCGGGGAAGGCAGTCAGAATAGTAAAGGCCCAAACCGAGGAAAAGATAGCCAACTCGGTTAAGAAGGGGGATAAAACCTTTTATAGGTACATTAGGGAGCAAAGAAAGACGAAGGCAGGGATACTGAGGCTGAATAAAGAGGAAGGTGGTTGGGCAGAGGGCACAGAGTGTTCACAGTGGAAAGCAGGGGGAGATACCTAATCCAGTCAATAGAAGCACTCTGGATAGGGGGGTTGATATCAGTCCTTTCTCAGAAGAAAGGGTTCTGAAAGAACTCTTAAAACTGAAGGTGGATAAAGCAATGGGGCCTGATAGGATTCACCCCAGAATTCTAAAAGAACTAAGGGAAGAACTAGTGACACCACTGACTACCCTTTTTTATAAATCATGGGAGGACGGTGTGGTACCTGAGGACTGGAGGAGGCGGATGTGATTCCCTTCACAAAAGTGGGAGCAAGACAGAGGCAGGAAACTACAGACCTGTCAGTTTGACCTCAGTGGTAGGGAAAATGATGGAATCACTGCCAAAGGAAAGAGATTGTTGAGTACCTAGAGACCAGTGGGGCTCAGGTCCCAAGGCAGCATGGATTCACAGCAGGAAGGTCATGGCAGACAAATCTAATTGATTTCTTTGACTGGGTGACCAAAGTAGTAGACCAGGGAGGGGCTGTGGACATGGCCTACCTAGACTTTAGCAAGGCATTTGACACAGTTCTGCACAAAAGATTAATAAACAAATTAACCAGCCTGGGAGTGGGTCCCAGGGTGGTAGCCTGGGTAAAACACTGGCTGGACAACAGGACACAACGAGTAATACTAAATGGAGTCCACAGTAAAGAAAGGAGGGTTACTAGTGGGGTACCGCAGGGTTCAGTACTGGGGCCAGTCCTTTTTAATGTCTTTATAAGTGACATTACAGAGGGACTAGAAGGGAAAGTATGTCTCTTTGCAGATGACACAAAGATCTGCAACAGGGTTGATACGCAAGGTGGGGTGGAAAGGATGAAAAGGAATTTGGCAAGGTTGGAGGAATGGTCAAATATATGGCAGCTTTGATTCAGTGCAAAGAAGTGCAAAGTAATGCACCTGGGAAACAAAAACCCAGGGGAAGAGTACACAGTGGGGGATGAGATACTGACAACAAAAATGGAAAGGGACCTGGGGGTAGTCATATCAGATGACCTAAAGGTGGGCCAGAAATGTGAGAAGGCAGTAAGGAGGACTGGGGGGATACTGGGATGCACAGGGAGAGGCATCACCAGTAGAAAACAGGAAGTTGTTGGCCCTCTGTACAGACATTTGGTAAGACCACATCTGGAGTACTGTGTACAGTTCTGGAGACCCCATCTCCGCAAAGACATAGACAGGGTGGAGGCTGTCCAGAGGAGGGCAACCAAAATGGTGCAGGGTCTGCACCAGAAGACATATGAAGAAAGACTAAAGGAGCTTAAGATGTATAGCCTCGAGGAAAGGAGGGAGAGGGGGGACATGATAGAAACTTTCAAATACTTCAAGGGAATCAACAAAGTCCAAGAGGACAGCGTCTTTCAAAAAAAGAGATGCAAGAACAAGGAGGAAAATTTGAAGATAGAGGGGGAGACAAGAGGTAATGTGAGGAAGTATTTCTTCACAGAGAGGGTTGTAGATGCATGGAACAGCCTTCCGAGGAGGTTGTAGAGTCATAAACGGGGGGTGGATTCAAGAATGCATGGGACAGACATAAGGCAGTTCTAGTGGGAGGTAGGAGGAAGTAGGCTGTTGGTTAACTAGGATCTGCAGCTTATCTGTTGGAGTGGAAATGGGCAGACTAGGTGGACCATGTGGTTCTTATCTGCCGTCCAAATTCTATGTTTCTATAGGGAAAGGGCCATCAACACTGAGGTACTTAGCTGGCAGGTGGCACTGAGGGTTGAGCACTGGACGCCACACCTCGTGTCACGCTGGCGACCTGGGTTCGAGAACGAGCCGGAGTCGCTGGGGTTGGCGGGGGAGATTGAGGCGTCATGGACCGCTTCTATTCCCGGGAGGAGGGTGGGAGACGCCGCTCATGGAGCGACCTCTGCTGGCAGCTGGAGGTTTGCCGCCTGGAGCAGCGCTGGAGTGGGTGGGAGCTACGGCACTACGTTGCCTCGCTGGCCGACCTCCGCGGGAGGGGGGACGGGGGAAAAAAAAGAAAGAAATACCCCAATCCTGGGGATAGATGAAGGCGCCTCGACCTTCACAGCCCACACTCTCAACTCTGGGCCATCTTCTCTTCTGCCAGACTCGTGTGTGTGTGTGTGTGTGTGTGTGTGTGTGTGTGTGTGTGTGCGCGCGCTGGGCACTTTGCCCTATAAGATAGAGTGCCCTGGATGGATAGGGCAGCCCTACCTCCGGAGGGTTCAGACCCGGAGGTGGTGCTTGGCGACATGAGGGGGGAGAGGAGTGGTCACGGCGGGAGGTAGAGGCTGGGAGCTTCTGAGGTAGCTGGAAGGAGTTCTTCAGGGGTGGAGAGAAACAGTTAAAAAACCAAACAAACAAAAAAAAAACACTGAAGTATTTTTCAGGCACCACCCTTCTCAGTCTTAGGAGGTGGATAGGGCTATGGCTGAGGCGATCAGGCAGTGAAGTTGTATTGCTAGGTGACTCCAGCATTCTAGATGTGGACTGGAGCATTCCTGGGTCCCTGAGCATTAGGAACCAGATGTTAGTAGATGCCTTCAAGGACTGTTTCCTGACTTATCAGATGGAGGCGCAGACTAGGGATGGGGCCATACTTTCTGTTGTTCTGACCAGCTTGGATTGTAATGAGCAGTTAACCTTGATGGTCTACTCAGGACCAGTGACTAAAACACAGTGTGGTTCGTCATAGCCCTAGAAAACAGAAGCAGAAGTCCTGGGCATTTGGTCTTGGATTTTAGGAGGGCAGACTTCAGGAAGGTGGAAGAGGAACTAAGGGAAAAGCTAGGAGGGTCTTGCCGACTAGTAGGGATGTCGAGCAAGTCAGGATTTATCAAATGGGATCCTTGAGGTACTTTAGTGATGCTTCAGGCAAGTAGGGAAAGGGGGAGGAGAAACAAAAGGCTTATATGGTCTTCTAAGGAGGTTGGAGTAGCAGTGAGGTCCAAAATGTTACCCTTTAGAAGGTGAAAGAGTGATCAGATGGAAGCAAGCAGGGAATCTACCTCAACCAGGCTAAGGACACTAGTAAGGCAGTGAGGAGATACAGATCTTAAAACTGCAGAAGGGGTGAGGGATAATAAGGCCTTCCTTGGGTATATTAAGGAAAAGAAAGAAGGGAAGGGGGTTGAGATGTTGAGAAAGAGGAGTATGGGTAAAGGAAGACGGGCAAAAAGCTGAATACTCTGAATTTATACTTCTACTCAGCCTTATATCAAGGAGGGAGGACCTCTGCCAGAGTGTAGCATTAAAGTTTGGAGGGAAACACAAATGAAAGTTGGGATCATCATCAAATAAAGGGTGTTCCAGGGTCTGAGGGGATTAAAGGTGTGCAAGTCCGGGATGGATGGGTTGCACCCATAGGTGCTCAGGGAGGTTGGACAGGTTCTGGCATCACCTCTGGCAGACCAGTTTGATTGAGATGGGCATAGTCCCTGGAAGCTTGAAGGTGGCAGACATAGAAGCTCTCACAAGAGTGAGATATGGGAGATCCAGGGAATTACAGAGCAGTTCGCCTGACTTTCATTGTGGGGGAATTCCTTGGCTCTGTAGTCGAGGAACTGCTGATTGACTTCCTGGAGTCATGAGGTTTTCAGGACAACAAGCAGCGCAGCTTAAAGGAGAACTATCTTGAACCTGCAAGCCTGTGTTGTCTATTGAAGTTATATTTTAAATATTAGTGCACATTCTGCTATTTCTCTACCTTTTCTGGCCTTTTGATAAATTCAGTGGGCGTTTGTGATGTACACACTGCTAAGGGCCATTTTAGAACTGTGCAATGTAGTTTATGTCCTTGTTAAGATCTTCGATTGTTGGCACAATTAATCCATGTTCTGAAATGAAATTATGTGGTTCAAGGGGACATAATCTACATCACTCAAGTTCTATAATGGTGCTAACCACATGTATGTGAATCGGAAGCAAACACTGAGTTTATTACAAGGCCAGTAAAGACTGAACAACAGAAGGTGATCCAATACATGAAAAAAAAAAATGTTGCAGGAAGAAAGAAAGACAATTTCAAACATAGGTCTCCTTTAAGAGGAGGCCCTGTCAGACAAACTTCATAGAATTCTTCAGTGCTGTTCCCTAGGCGATGGACAAGGACTAAGCGCTGGATGGCTTATACCTGGACTTCAGCAGGGCCTTAGTTTGCCCAGTTTTGCCCTGCTGTACCCTGTGACCTATTGTCTAGATGGCTTTTTCGCCCTCGCCTCTCTCCTCCTTGCTCCCTTCCTTTACAGCTGCCCCCCCCCCAAGTAGCTAGCCCCTGGTTTTCGACCTGCCATTTGTGCTAAATAGTTCTTTGCAGTTTGTCTTTATAACTAGCATGTTATTCATCCTGTGTAAAACTCATTAAAAAATAGTTTTTGATTTTTTTTTTTTCCCCAGTGACTGTTGTAATTGAGTAGCATACACTATGACATCATTCAGGACCCTTTTGGTTATAAAATGAATTAGGCAGAGGTTTTCACTTTTCTTTTTTTCATCTTTATTAGTTATTGTTTGAGATGTACAGTAATTGGGCTGGTTTTTATATTTTTAGAAGTTGCATGATCCCAGATCCCAGTTTGTCAGTCACGGGAGATGCAAATAAAACAAAAGAAGGAAGGAGGCAGAAAAAAACATAGAACTTCAGCAAGCAGCAAGAGCCACAAGTGGGAGGTAACCAACAGATGTATATATTTATTTTATAATCTGATAGCAATGTTTTCTCAGTAAAAGATTGTTTGTCTTCGAGTTATAATCCAAGTGGATATAAACTCCCGATAGAAAACTAAAACTACATTTGTTAGACTGTGTCTGTTGATCTTACTTCGAGGAAGCTCTTGCAGCAGGCCAACACTGATAAGACTTAGCTGCCAGGTGCTAGGAACACACTGAAACTTTTCTAGCTAGTAGTCTATCATGGGGACTGCCCACCATCAACAATGTCAGCCGATCCTATAAAGGCAGGCGGTCCCCCACACCCTCCTCAATTCTTTCCCACCGTCGACCCATGCACTTCTGACCTTGGCAGACGCCGCAGCAGCAGTTGACTGCCTTTACTCGTGCTTGCTGTGCTTTTTTTATTTTCGTTATTTCCTTTTAATATAACATCAAATTTTTGGTGTTCCGACCATCAAGTTTATGTCCTCTCCACCTGCTATGTCTTCCGACTACTCCACAGAGTGTGCCTGCGGCAAACAAATTCCTGAAAAAGAATCTCTTCTTGTATCCTGTGCCTAGGTCCCAGCCATGACACCGTAGCCTGCCAGATTTACCAGAAATTCGACTAGGCCACTTGGAGTTGTCTAAAATCCTGGACAGCCATCAGCAAAGCAAAGATCATCACAATGAAAAAGGAACTGCAGGCCAGGAACTCTTGGAGTCGTCATCCAGTCTTCGGGCTTCCTCCTTTTCTCCGTCCTGGCAAAAATCTGGCAGGAAGTACAAGCACTGGGACAAACACAGGGACTGGGAGCGGTCTGCTTCCTGCTTGTGGTCTCCCCATAAATCTTTGACCGCGTCTGGGTTGGCCTCCCTTGGGGGGTTGGCCCCTACAACTCTGCCATCCCTTTCTTCTGCAGGGCTGCTGGTGGCCTTATGGCCCGCCCTTATTTCAGTCACAGGTGGCGGCTTTTTGGGTCAGGGGACTTTGTCTCCTGCTCCTCAGCCCCTGACATTCAGACCCATCTCTTCTATGGGCTTTCAGCCATGAGGCTTGATTGGCACAGGGACGATTGGTGTCTGCTCCTCTGCCATTCCCCCCCTTCCCCCGGCCCAGGCGCTGCCTGCATCTGTCCCCTTCATGGGGCTGGCACCAGTACCTCTTGGCAATGCCTGCAGTAGGCTACTGGCTTTTCTTGTAGTCCAGTGTCACCTCTGCCTTCGCCAGGAAGGTATCCTTATCCCTTGAAATCCATCTCTCCTCTTCCCGTGCTGGCGGACTCCCCTCCCAGGTGTCCTCATCCAGTGCCTGCTGGCCTACCGTCCGTGTTGACTTTGCCACAGCCTTCGGGCCTGGCGCCAGTATTACCTTTGCCACAGCCTGCAGGCCCCATGCTGGTCTCACAGCTTGCACCTGCTGGCCCTCCTCCGGCATACCCTGTCGGTCCCAGTGGGACCGACGCTCCCTTGTCCTTACCTGGTGCCAGCCTACCCGTATCCCCTGGTTTATAATTACCCTGCGCTTGTGGACTACAATGCCCTGTGTACTTTCATGCAGAAGCAGACCCCCGCTGCTCAGGGCCACCTCTGGTGTCCCTCAGCAGGCTACCAGGGATCTTCCACCCTGGACCAGCCATGGCCTGGTCCTGGTGTCCTCTGCGGCCGGGTACAGTGGATGTAGAACCTGACTCCGGCTGCACTGCTCACCAGGACCAGGCCCACTGGCAAGTGAGCCAGTGGATGAGAGTCTTCCTCCATCCGGGAGACTCTCTCTTCCAAAGGCAAAGAACCCCTTAAGGTGGTTTCAAAGTCCCTCGTGATGATCCATTGCTTATGGACAGCATGAGGCATATCCAGACCACTGTGGGCTGGGAAGCGGAGGAACAAGACCCAGAAAGGCGTCACCTGGCCATCTATTTGAGGCAGCCTGATGCCCTCCCCACAGTACTGATCCACCTCCTTCTTTGTCTCTTATGAGAGATGCCACCAGGGCAACCTGTAATCATCTCTCTCGACCCCGTGGTGCCTAAAAGTAGATGGGCTCTAAGGCTCTACCACGCTCCAGTTGGTAAGCCTTTCTTTTTTTGGGGGTCAGTCCAAAGTTGAAGCACCTCAGCACTCTTTCCCCTGATAGGGAATCTAGACAGCTGAATCACCTGGGCAGGCATGTCTTTGAATTCCACCCTGGCCATCTGAGCCATTAATTGTTTAGCTCATATGGTCCAATACCAGAATGTCCTCTGGGACCAGGCCAGGACACTAATTCAGACCTTGCACAATGACCCCTCCAAAAAAACAGCTCACCCAGGTCCTCAAGGCGGGCTCCAATGTGGGGACCCACATCCTTTGAGCCACCTATGACTCTTTTGGTGGCTTTTGCAGAGATACCGCTACAGGTGTCTGTCTCCAGTGCCATTCCTCTTTGCCTCTGATGTGCAGTCCAGTATTCTGGACGCCCCCTTTCGGGGATCTGTCCTTTTCAGGGGGGATGTTCAGGATCTAATTTCCTCCCTTCAGGAGTCTGGCTGCGCCCTCTGATCTGCTCACTTGCTGTACCATACCCAGTATAAGACAGGTCAGTGGCCAGCCTTTCGCGCTTCTCCAGCAAACAAGCTGTCTTCCTGCCAGGGGTCAAGGCAAACGCAAGGCGGCATCAGCCCCATCTGCAGCTGCTGACAGAGCCTCTAGAGTGCATGCGGCCACCCTCCCAGCACCCATCCCTACCTCCTGACTCCTTGGCCGCCTCCCCCCCCCCCAAAGAGGTTCTGGGAGAGGCAGTCGGGAGTTGGTTCTCTTCACTTGGTGGCAGGCGTTACCTCTTGACAGCTTGGTGCTACAGATCATAGAACATGGCCACATGCTAGAACTTCTCAAGTGGCCCTTGGAAACTCCTCTGGAAACTCCTTTGGCCCCCCCTGCTCATTTGCTCCTCATCTGAGAGGAAATACAGGCTCCTCTGCAAAAAAGGGCCATAGAGCCCGTCCCTCTGGCTCAGTGAGGCAGGAGATTATATTCCCACTTCTTTGTAGTCCCCAGAAAGACTGGGGATCTCCAGCCCATTCTGGATCTGAGTCTGCTCAACTTCTGCACAGAGTACAAACGCTTTAGGATGGTCACCCTTCAGGGGTTGTTGCCCCTCCTGCATGGGGGAGATGGACTCCGTTCTTTGGACATGCAAGACACGTACTTGCATAGCAGAATTTTTCCTTCTCATCGGTGCTTTTCCACTTCCATTTCCAGGGAGCCCATTTTAAATTCAGGGCCCTTCCTTTTGGCCTGTCCTCATCCTCCAAGCGTCTTTACCAAGTGTCTGGCGGTAGTAGCAGCTGCTTTGAAGTGGCAGGGTTTCTGTGTGTTTCCCTACCTGGACAATTGCCCCCTGGCGGCTCCCTCCAGGGACTGTCTTATCCTGACTATGGAGTATACCTTCTGCCTTTTCCAGGCCTTGGGTATCACCATCAGTCACCCGAAGACCTGCCGGTCTCCTTGCCAGTGCGTTCAGTATACAGGGGCGGTCCTTGATACCGCCCAGGGAAAGGCCTTCTTGCCCACTGACATGGTGGAATGCCTGATGGCCCAGGTTCATCTGGTCTCCTCCAGTCACCAGATACCTACCAGGGTCTTCCTGGGCTACATGGCTGTGGCCATTGCCATGGTTCCCCTCACCCATCTTCACATGTGGATTCCTCAATGGACATTGAGGGTCCAGTGAGATCAAAGCACAAATGACCTGGACCAGATGGTCATGGTCTCTGATCCGGTCAAGAGAGTCCTGTTGTGGTGGCTAGAGTCGGCCAACCTACTTGGGGGTTCTTTCAGATCTCAGCCCTTCATCAGATCCTCATGTTGGACACCTCGTGTCTGGGCTGGGGAGCTCACTTGGATGCTCACCAGACCTAGGGCACTTGGACAGACATGGAACGTGGTCTCCACATCAATGTTTTGAAGATGGCGTGCAGTTCTGTATGCTCTGCAGGCCTTCAGACTCATCTCCTCCTGGTCTTCTCCTGGTACAGATGGACAGCATGTGCATGGCGATTATATCAACAAACGGGGGGTTCAGTCTTACCTCCTGTCCAGGGAGGTGATGAGAGTTTGGTACTGGGCCATTGATCATGGTCTGGAGCTCTTGGCTGTCCATGTTCCAGGCATTCACAGTGTCCTGGCAGACAGTCTAAGCTGCTCCCGGTCCAGGGCTCACAAGTGGGAGCTTCTGACTCCGGTGGTCGAAGATCTGTTTGACAGATGGGGTCGGCCAGAGTTGGACATTTTTGCATCCCCACTCAGCACAAAACTGCTGCTTTTTTTGCTTGCTCAATCCTGGGCCTGGAGTTTTCTGGCAAGATGCATTGTCCTTCTCCTGGAAGGGAAGTTCTAGGAGCGTGGATATGTTGTTCATCCACACTCTTTGGCATGTACATTTCCCCTTTAAATCTGGCCGGAAGTCTTCAAGCTGGCTCCTCCCACCCACCCGGGTGGTAAATACCTCGTTCCCCATGACACCAGATCTTCCTTTCCGCTAGAAGATTCAGGTTCCTCGTGCTTCTTCTGCAGTATCGTAGGCCCTGGATACTAGTTTACAGTTTTCACCACAATCGCTTTCTTTGAAACTTGTGCGAGTTTACGATTCCGATCCGAGCACATCGGACATGGAGGACAAGTCATCCCCCAGGTTTCGCCAGTGTTCCTGCGGACAGAAAATGTCATGCACCGATCCCCACATCTCGTGTGTTTATTGTTTGGATGTTGTGCATGACAACTGTTCATGCACCATCTGCTTGGCCTTCCATCCCAACGTTCTGGATGACTGCAAGGCGTGCCTTAAGCTGGGGAGACCGGAGCGTCACAATCCACTAGTGAAATCGAAGGAGGCAAGATGGGCGGTTTCTGCGGCTGCAGGATCCACCGAGCAGCTCGACCAGATGGCGGCATTTGAAGAAGAAGCTGCCCAAGCCTCGGCCAGCCGAGGTTTTTTCATGCTGCTAAACCTTGGCTCTACCTTCACAGGATCCTTTCAGGAGCTGTGCCAGTCTCTCCCCACCGGGGGTGAGGCGCCCTTGGGCATGCACTCCTCCCGTCGTAGAAAACGGGACAAGGACCCTAAGTCTTCTTCTCGGAGAAGACGTTCCTGGGACCGAGAGAGGTCTGAATCCCAGGATCTTGCGGTCTCGGCCTCGGTCGAGATCGCTTACTTAGCTGCCGGCTTCTCTGACCTTCCTTCAGGCCAAGGCACCGAGGCCGAGGAAACGGCCGAACTGGCTGAGATGTCTCCCTACCCGATCGAGCCATTGTTGCCGACCCCGGTCGATGACTCATTGGAGAGGACACCTATCCTTTCCTTTCCTTCCCTGACGAGGAGACCCAGCTCTTGGGTATCCCGGTCGAGGGACAGGAGCCGGAACCTCGGTTTTCACCGACTTCGGCTTCTCCCGATCGAACAAGCCGACCCGTTGGTCTCGATCGAGGACCAGGACCCCTTCAGTCGAAAAACTGAAAAAAGGTGACAAACCCTCTCGGAAGAGGCATCGTCACCGATCCTCATCCTCCTCGGGCGGGGAGAGACTTCGACGGAAGCTCTGTTGGCGTTATGAAGACCTTATGTGGCAACAGCTAATTCTGACGGTCATAAGCCGGCTACACCGTATTACTTGACCACAGCCTCTTAGGCCGACGCCGACCCCTCCGGAACTGAAGACTCCGGTCCTTCCTCCGGTAGGGCCGGCAGGCATTCCTGTTCGACCTGTTCCAGTCTCCCCACCAATTTTGGTGGAGCCACCGCCTAAGCAGCCTCAGGGAGGGGCTCCCTCGAAAGAGGACCGGACAGATATGGGCCTGCCCCGTCGTCTGTCCATCATTGTTGTCTCCGATCGCCCTCGGCGTATTGAAGGGGACATAGGCGGGAGACCCCTATATCCCGACTCTTCGGATTCAGATACCACTGGTCTACACTCACACCCCGATGATGAGTTGTCAGTGACAGGCTTGGAAGAAGGTCCTTCCTCCTTCCAGGGAATCCTCCGCCTTAATTCGGAGTCAGCCGGTATGCCCTTGGAGCATATCCAAAAGAAGGCGGAATATCCTCTCACTGATATCCTTAAGAGGGGGATACCCCGATGGAGGCCTTCCCAGTGGCCGAAGCCATTGTTGGCCCGGCCCTTGAGCTATGGCAGCACTCTGCCTCTTGCCCGGCTCCGTCTGCCCGCATGGCTCGCAAGTACACTGTACCCATGGGGTCCTTGGCAGGTTTCACAGAGCATTCTTTGGCCGAGAGCCTTGTGACTGCCTTTGTGTTTAGACGCATGGGTAGCTCAGCGGATACTGACCACCCTCCGGACAAGGAGTCCAAGAATATGGACCATTCTGCCCGGAAGGTGTATGCGGCCTCATCCTTGGGCCTTCATCAGGCCAGCTCGGCAGTGATCATGGCACACTTCCCTCACGCCCTCTTGGGGTCGCTAGATGAAGTCCTCCCTCATCTCCCAGCGGACATGCAGACCATGGTTTAACAAGTCTGTGACCAGGACCATGCTGTTGCAAAACAGCAGCTCCAGATGGCCTTGGATATTGGAGATTCCTGTGCCTGCTCACTAGCAGCTGCAGTGGCCACTCACTGCAGGGCCTGGCTGAGGTTATCCTCTTTCCTGGCAGATACTCAGCACAAGTTAGCTGACGTGCCCTTCCTTGGCGCCAATCTCTTCGGTCTGGTAGTGGCAGGTCACCTCCAGCGCATAGAGCAGTCCAATGCCACCTTGGATGCCACTTCTGCAAAGGGTTCTTCGGGCAAGAACCAGCAGAAGCACAAGAAGAAGCCTTTTCGGCACTCTTCTCCTGCGATTAGACAGCCCTCCTTCCAGGGAGGTCAGCAGCAGCAACAGCAGGCTCAAGCTTGGCGCCCTAGGCCCAAGCAGGGTCCCCAGCAGCCCCGCAAAGGAGGTCGAGGTGCCAGTCCAGGAGCCTCCTCCTCCTCCTTTAAGCCTGCTCAGTGATGGGTCAGGGGTGGCCACCCCTACACCCATCACGCCAGTTGTGGGTCCTCCCATGGGGGGCCGGCTCTGCCACTTTCTTTCCGCCTGGTCCGGTATCACTTCGGACAGGTGGGTCCTGGAAGTGGTCGGTCGGGACTGCCTCTAGAATCTGGCAGTACCCTTCTGCCGAGCCCAGCCCCTCGGGAGGAAAGGATCTCTGCTTACACTCAGTCGGCTCCCTTCGACCACATTGCTCAGCTCCTCTGCAAGGAGGCGGTAGCTCCAGTGCCAGATCCTCCTACAGACCCAGGCTTCATGACCAGGTACTTCCTGGTGCCCAAGCAGACGGGGGTTGATGTCCCATCCTAGATCTCCATAACCTGAATCAATATCTCAGGTCTGCACCTTCCGGATGGTAACTCTAAATCAGATCATACCATCTCTGGAGCGAAACATGTGGTTCCGTTCACTGGATCTACAGGATGCATTTTTCCATGTCCCAATCTGTCTGTCCCACCAGCGGTTCCTCCACTTCAGGGTGGAAGGGACCCTGTACGAGTTCCAAGCCATGCCGTTCGGCCTGTCATCGGCCCCTCGGGTCTTCACCAAGTGCATCGCAGTGGTGGCGGCCCATCTACGGCGTCAAGGGGTTCGGATATACCCCTACCTCGATGATTGGCTCCTGGCGGGTTCCTCCCTGCAGGAGGTGGAGAGGTCCAGGGACCTGGCCCTCCAAACCTGTTCCCAATTAGGCCTTCTGATCAATGAGGCCAAGTCAGAACTAGTGCCCTCTCAGGTGATTGGCTTTATTGGGGCAGAGCTCAACTCTCGTCAAGCCAGAGCTTGGCTCCCAGTGGACAGGGCGGAGGTTCTTTCCTCCTTTGCCCAATCATTTCTGGTTGGGCACTTGCGCCTTCTGGGTTACATGGCGGTGTGCACCTCAGTGGTCCGTTGGGCCAGATTGCACATATGTCCCCCCTCCAGTGGAGGCTGGCCGCTCAGTTGACTTAGCGTCAGGGTCATTTTGACCAGCTGGTCACTGTCACTCAGAAGATGTGGGATGCTCTCCAATGGTGGACCATCCCTGGTCGTCTGCAGGAAGGGATCCTGTTTGTCCGCCCCGAGCCGCCGGTCGTTCTCATGACTGATGCCTCTCTCATGGGCTGGGGAGCCCACATGGGGGACAACAGAGCCCACGGATTCTGGGCCCCTGAGGAGTCCCGATGCCACATCAACCTGCTGGAGCTTAGAGCAGTCAGACTGGCACTGTCAGCTTTTGCTCCTCAGCTCTGGGGTCAAGTGGTTCAAGTCCAGACGGACAATACCATGACCATGTACTACCTCAACGAACAGGGCAGCATGCATTCCCATCTGCTGTGCAAGGAGGTGCTCCGGATCTGGACCCTCATCAGCCCGGTTGGAGGCGGATCTCCTTGCCATCCATGTGGCAGGAGTCTCGAACCAACTGGTGGATGCTGTCAGCCACATAGGCCAGACATCCCACAAGTGGTCTCTCCATCCAGAGGTAGCTTACAATCTGTTCTCCCATTGGGGCAAACTGTTGGTGGACCTGTTTGCCTCCAGGGAGAACACCAAGCTGAGGCTGTACCAAGACTGCCCCCCTCAGCAGGGCTCGCTGCAGGGGATGCCTTCTTGAGGCCGTGGACCCTAGGCCTCCTCTACGCCTTCCCTCCATTTCCCTTGATCCACAAGGTGTTACTCAAGGTGAGGAGGGACAAGGCGAAGGTGATCCTGGTAGCCCCAGATTGGCCCCGCCAGTTCTGGTATCCCGATGATCTCAGCCTCAGCTGCAGGGCCCCGGAGTGGCTTTGTACATGCCCGGATCTGATATCATTGAACCAGGGGAAGGTATTCCATCCAGAACTTCAATCCCTGCACCTCACAGCCTGGTACCTGAGCAGCTAGAGTTCCAGGCTCTGGGTCTTTCCGAGGATGTCTACACAGTTGTGCAAGCAACTCGTAAGGAATCAACCAGGAAATGTTATGCCTTCAAATGGAAAAGGTTTTCCGTTTGGTATCAGGGTAAGAGTCTGGACCCCTTATCCTGCTCTGTGGCTAACATTTTAGACTACCTTTGGTTTCTCTCTCCAAAGGAGGTCTACGGTCATTGACCCTTAGGGGTGCACCTGGCAGCCATTTCCGCTTACCGGGTGCGGGCCAGTCAGTCAACATTGGCACAGGAGACAGTGGTCGGGTGCTTTTTCAAAGGACTGGATCACATATCCCCTCCGGTGCATGAACCTCCACCTCCATGGGATCTTTTGATGGTTTTGGCAATGCTCCTGGGCAAGCAGTTTGAACCCATGCACAAGTGTGAGCTCTCACACTTGTCGTGGAAGACTGCCTTCCTGGTGGCTATCATGTCAGCCAGAAGGACAGGGGAGCTCCAGGCACTTTCGGTGGACTCCTCTTATCTGGTCTTTCACAGGGACAAAGTTGTCCTGCGCCCCAACCCGAAATTCCTTCCGAAGGTGGTGTCAGAGTTTCACCTTAACCAGGTGTTGACTCTGCCAGTATATTACCCTAACTACACCTCGGACGCAGAGTGCAGGCAACATACCCTGGACCTTAGACGTGCTCTCTCCTACTACAAGAAGAGGACAGCGGAAATTCGGGGAGAGTATCGCCAGCTGTTTGTCACCTACGCTGATGCCACTTCTGGCAAACCTGCAGCCAAATGGACCGTTGCAAGATGGATTACATCATGCATAGGTCTGTGCTATGAGTTGGCGGGCAAGGAGCCTCCCAGAGGGATAAGAGCTCATTCTACCCACCATACTGCTGCATCGGTGGCTGCTTCCAGGGACATCCCTATCCAGGAAATCTGTCTGGCTGCTACCTGGAAGTCAGCAAACACCTTCATTATCCATTGCCACATCGACCTTGAGTCACGTCGGGATGCTGGTTTTGGGGCCTCGGTTCTCCAATCTCTGTTTCCTAAGTAGGGGGTGTGCGCCTTGCCTCCCTCCTCCCGGAGAACTGCTAGGAGTCTGCCAGAGAGTGTGAATGAACAACACATCCACGCTCCTAGAAAAACAGGTTACTCACCTGTAACAGTAATTCTAGGAGTGGTATATGTTGTTCATCCACACGCACCCACCCGGCCTCCCCGGCTTTAGGCACATCACTTTGCTTCCAGCAGGCTAAGATCTGCCGTCATGGGGCAGAGCCGAGGTATTTACCACCCGGTTGGTGGGAGGAGCCAGCTTGAAGATGTCCAGCCAGATTTAAAGGGGAAAGGGACATGCCAAAGAGTGTGGATTAACAACATATACCACTCCTAGATCTATTGTTACAGGTGAGTAACCTGTTTTTTCTGTACGCATTCCCTCCCTCCTTTCCCGCTCCTTCGGAAGGTGCTACTCAAACTTCAGTTTGAGGGGCAGAGATGATACTCTTCATCCCCTTCCGGCCACATCAGATTTGGTTCCCCTTGTTGCAGCATCTAGTGGTGGAATGTGGAATGTCCAGTGTCCTTACCCCTGTGCACTGGCATGCTGTTCCCAGGACAGGGGCACCCTGGTCCATCCGGATCTAAAATCTCATCCCTGTGTCTCCATGCGTGGCTTCTGCGGTCTTAGCCATCACCCACTTTGGGGTTTTCTCTAGGATTGCGGATGTCCTGGTGGCCACAGGAGAGCCCTCCACCAGGGCTACTTATGCCATGAAATGGAAGCGCTTCACCCTTTGTGCTGCTTCACGCCAGCCGGACTCCTTTACCCATCGAGTGAATCAGGTGTTGGAGCACCTTCTCTCCCTCTCAGACTGGGGCGTGGGGTACTCATCCCTCAAGGTGCATCTTTCAGCGATCTCTGCGTACCATACACTGATCGGTGGTAGGGCTGTGGCTCAGCTTGAGGTGTCTCACACTTTCCTGCGAGGCATTTTGCCTCTGAAACCTCCCATTCAGGACCCGGTCCCTCTGTGGGACCTCAATTTTATGTTGGAGAAATTCATGTTACCTCCTTTCATCTGGCCTCAAGTTGGGACCTGTGCCTTTGTCATGGAAAGTGCTATTTTGGTTGCTACTTCTGCTTGAAGGATTCCTGAGCTTCAGGCTCTAAGAGCATTATTTGTTTTTTCACAAAGACTGCGTGTCTTTGCATATGAATCCTAAGTTTCTTCCCAAGGTGGTGTTGGAGTTTACATTGAACCAATCTGCCCACCTAGCGATTTTATTATCCTAGTATTCCAGTCAGGAGCAGGCTTTGCTCCATTCTTTAGATGTACATAGAATCTTGTGATACTGTACGCACCGGACCAAGACTTTAAGGAAGTCTGATCAGTTGTTTCGTTCACCTGTGAGAGAGAGCGACCCGGTTTCCAAACAGTGTTTGTCTTGTGGTTAGCAAATTGCAGTGTTCCAGGGATGTGGATATGTTATTCTTATCCACACTTCTTGGCATGTCCGTTCCCTTTAAATATCTCGCCGGAAGGTCTAAAAGCTGGCTTCTCCCACCCACCCTGGTGGTATAGCCCTTGGCTACGCTCTTGACGCCAGATCTTCCTTTCTGCTGGAAGATTTAGGTTCCTCCTTATTGCTCCTGCATTGAGTAGGCCCTGGCGCTAAATCTTCGGATTACTTACCAAAACTCGTTAGAGTTTCACTGCATCGTTTTCAATCACAGCTGCGATGGAGGACAAGTCCTCACCCAGGTTCTGCCAGTGCTCCTGTGGGCAGAAGATGTCTCGCACTGACCCACATGCCACGTGCGTCTGTTGCCTGGGCCACAATCAAGAAACCCAAACTAGTGACCTTTGTCTCTTTTTCCAGCCGAATGTGTTGGATGATTGCCTCACACAATTACAGCTCGGCTGACCGGAGAAACGGAACCCGCCGGTCAAAGCTAAAGAGGCCCGTTAGGTGGTCTCCGCTGCTGCAGGGTCCACTGAACAACTTGAGCAAATGAAGGCTTTCGAGGAGGAGGTGGCTTGGGCCACTGATCAGTCCTCTTCAGCATTGGTCTTCATACTGCTCAAACTGGGTTGTACCTTTACAGGCTCCTTCATGGAGTTGTGCCAGTCTCTCCCGACCAAGGGGGAGATCCCGTCTGCTTTGCACAGCTCCCATTCCCGTACAAAGGATTCCAAGGAGTTGAGAGAGAGAGAGAGAGAGAGAGAGGGAGAAGAAGTTTTGTTGACGTCGTTCTTGGGATCAAGAGAGGTCTCATTTCCAGGGATCCTCTCAAAATTGCGGCCTCGGACGCTGGCTTCATGGTGCCCCTGTCAGGGCAGCCGGCTAAGATGCGGGATGATGACCCAGTTGAAATTTTTTTATTTTAGTTTTTTTTTGCGTTTTTTATTACTTTACTTTTTGCTGCTCCAGCTCTCAATATTCGTCCTGGTCATGGGTCCCCCGTACTTCCACTTTCTATCTGCCTGCGCTCTCCTGGGCATCCCTGGCTTATCCCCAGGGGGTGGGGTCGTGTGCAGATCCCGGCTTTTTAGTGGTGTGAAACTGGTCCTTGTTGGGAGAGCTGGCTAGGAGGCTAATTGAAGCCCGGGGGCAGGGCTTCACGGTGACAGGCGGCTGCAAAATTTTCTCCCCTGTAGGCTGGGGCAGGGATGTGCAGTGATGGCCAGCGTCCGCCCCGCCCCAGAGTTCAGTAGGCATTGGTGCTATGCGATAGACCCAACCTTTGCCAGGTGTCGCTACTGCACCAAGCACACACCACTCCCCCCCCATCGGAGAAGGAGAGCAGTCCTAGGGATGCTCGATCCTTCTCCCCCCTGACGACCCGGATCTGTTCCCGAACCCGGGTCACTGGTGTCGCAAGCAGAAATCCAACTGCTGCGCCGACGGGACGGCCCCCTGGTCGAAATTGTTATCGACCCTGTCAACCTGTTGTCACTGGATGAGGCTGACAGTTCCTTGTTTAGGATTCTGGTCCTGACTGGACCTACTGAGGAGGAAACACAGCCCGCTTTGAACCTCCTCATGGTCCTTTGCCCTGACCTGAAGGAGCCGCGGGTCTCCCCGGCTCCTTCTGAGCACCCCCAACGGTCGAGGTCTAGGTCTTAGTCATCGTTCGAGGAGAACTCACAAACACCATTCTGGGCTGTCGTCGGAGCACAGGTCAGGAAGCATAGGAAAAACCAGGAGCAGTTGTAGAATTCTCAAAAAGTGTTTATTAGTACTTGCAGTAACATAAAAATTTTAAATTGTTCAGAATAACTGTTTACAAAAGGCCAAATAAAATAGAGAAGATCCATCTGAGTTTTCCTTCAATCTCTGTGTCCCAAAACATTGCAGCTCCTTCTCTTAAGTCTTTGCAACTCCTTCTTAACATGCATCCTGTTTGTTTTTCCTAAAATGTTCTTGTTAAGTATCAGGCAGGTTCAGCTAGAACACAATGTCCCAGAACTGAGGCCCCTTTTCCACAGCTTCTGCAAAAGGCTTAAAATTGCATTTCAGGTAACCCTTGAGTTCCAAATAGCTTTGCAATCATCTCAAAATATAATTATATACGCTTCAACGGTAACACTATATAATTTCTAAACGAAGGATCCCAATATCAATTACATTTCCAGATAATGATTTGTTATATTTTTATGCCAACAGATATGCAAAGGAGGAAAAAGATAGAAACAGCAAGGGAAGACTGAGGACCGTGAGAGGCAAAGAATTTCGAGACCGTCTGGGTGATCAAGTTCCAGGTCTCACAAGACAGTTTGATTGCACAACCAGACAGACGAGAGAGAGGAAAGAAAAGAACAGATCCCTGCATTCAGACTCTCCATAATAACTGGGACAGGGTCCTGTTCAACCCTGTCACCTGGGCGTTTCAAGAAGCGGCGCCATTGCTATTCATCCTCCTCATCCTCGGAAGAGGAGAGGCTTCACGATGTTGTGTCGACGCTTATGAGGATCTCATGGGCAACAGTTGGTGTTGGCTGGTCCGAAATTGACCCTGGTTTTCACACCAGCCATCGATGGCTGTCGCCTCAGGCCGACGCTGACTTCTCTGGAGCCAGCCGATTGTCCCTTCACCGGCGGAGCCAGTGGAGGTCCTCCTGGCTTGGCCAAAACCAGCTTCTCTGCCAATTGTGGTGGAGCCACTACCTAAACAGCCTCCCTCTGGGGTTCCTGTAAAGGGGTCTCAGCCCGCTAAGGGCCTCCTGCATAGGCTGTTGGTCACACTCACTCACTCCCGACTGTCTGGCCGGTCAGAAGTGACTCGGGTGGTCGCCAAATATGTCCAGAATCCGTGGACTCTTCTTTGCACTCACGTCCATTTGAAGTTTTGCTTGGGGGTATCTCGACAGAGGAAGGTCCCACGTCCATCATGGGCATTCTCTGTCTTCTCTCTGAATCCATGGGGATGCCATTGGAGCCTGTACAGAAACGGGCTCAATATCCCCTGACAGACATTCTGACAAAAGGGGATTCTCTGACAGAGGCCTTCTCAGTGGCCGAAGCCATTGTTGGCCCAGCCTATGAGCTTTGGCAGCATCCTGCCTCCTGTCCCATGCCATCGGCCTGGATGGCCCAAAAGTATGTGGTTCCCATCAGCTCCCGTTCTGGGTTCACAGAGCGCCCCTCGACTGAGGGGTTGATCGAATCTGTGTTTTGGCACTCTGGCAATTCAGGAGGCACTGATAGACCTCGGACGAGTCCAAAAACTGGACCACTTCAGAAAAATCTGTGCTGCCTCTTCACTTGGTATCCATCAGACGAGCTCGGCTGTCATCATGGCACACTTCTCCCATGCCCTCCTGGGCTCTCTAGATGACGTGCTTCCTCATCTCCCCACGGACCTTCAGACTATGGTCAAGCTGGTCTGGGATCAGGGTCGGGCTGTGGCAAAATGGCAACTCCAGACTGCTTTGGACATTGGGGATTCCTGTGCCCGTTCGGTGGTGGCCACAGTCGCCATGCACCGCAGGGCCTGACTGAGAGTCTCGACCTTCACAGCAGACACTCAGCACAAGCTGGTGGACGTTCTTTCCTGGGCACTGACTTGTTCGGTCCAGGAGTTGATAGTCACCGTCAGTGCATCGAGAAGTCCAGTGCCACCTTGGACTCCATTGCTTCTGCCGAGAAGGAATCTCAGGGTTCCAAAAAGCAGAAGCGTAAGCCCTTTCTGCCTTCTGCCCCTGCAGCCAAGCAGCCCCAGTACCAGTCGGGGCAGCGTGCTCAGTCTTGGCACCCTTAGCCCAAGTCAGGAGCTTTGGCAGCCCATAAGCCCAGAGGGAAAGGTCCCGGCAGTCCCTCGGCTGGATCCTCCTCCTCCAAGCCTGCATAGTGACAGGATGGGGGCGACCACCCCCATGCCCATCATGCCCACTCAGGGTTCTCTCATGGGGGTCTGGCTGCACCAGTTCCTTTCCGCCTGGTCCGCTGTCGCAACTGGACGGGTGGGTCTTGGGAAGTGGTCAGCCAGGGGCTGCCTCTGGAGTTTGAGCAGTACCCACTGAGCCGAGCCTGTGCCCCACGGGAGGAGGAGGTATCCGTGCACACTCGGTCAGCTCTTCAAGATGACATCACCCAACTCCTCTGCAAGGAGGTAGTGGTCAGAGTCACGGATCCCTCTGTCAACCCAAGGTTTGTTTCCAGGTACTTCCTGGTCCTGAAACAGATGGGGGGCTGGCACCCCATTCTAGATCTGCACGACCTGAGCCAATTTCTCCAGTCTCGCACCTTCAGGATGGTAACTCTGTCTCAGATCATACCATCTCTCAAGCAGAACATGTGGTTCTGTTCCCTGGATCTGCAGGACGCATTTTCGCGTCCCGATCCATCCGTCGCACCAAAGGTTCCTCCACTTCAGGCAGAGAGAATCTATACAAGTTTCAAGCCATGTCATTCGGCCTGTCATTGGCTCCCAGGTTCTTCACCAAATGTATCGCTGTGGTGGCAGCCCATCTTTGGTGTCAGGGGGACAGAGTATACCCCTTTCTAGACAACTGACTTATAGGGGGTCCCTCCAGATTGGAGATGGAGCGGTCCAGGAATCTGGACCTCGAGACCTGCATCAACCTTGGCCTCCTAGTTAATGAGGCCAAGTCAGAACTCGTGCCTTTGCAGGTGATCTGCTTCATTGGGGCAGAGCTCGACTCGTGCCGAGCCAGAGCCAGGCTCTCAGCAGACAGGGCAGAGGTTATCTCCTCTTTTGTCCAATCATTTCTGGTTGGACACTTGCACCCTGCCCGGGACTTCCTGTGACTTCTGGGTTACATGGCAGCGTGCACCTCATGGTCCAGTGGACCTGGTGGCATATGTGCCCCCTTCAGTGGGAGCTGACCAGCCACTGGACTCAGCGACTAGGTCATTTTGACCAGATGGTCACTGTGACCCAGAAGATGTGGGACACTCTCCAATGGTGGACCATCCTAGAGCATCTGCAGGAGGGGATCCTGTTTGTCCACCCTGAGCCGACTGTCATCTTGATGACCGCCTCTCTCACGGGCTGGGGTTCCCACATGGAAGACCACAGAGTCCACATGCTCTGGACCACCAAGGAGTCCCGATGCCACATCAATCTGCTGGAGCTCTGAGTAGTTCGGCTGGCGCTGACTGCATTGGTTCCGTTCCTTTGGGGTCAAGTGGTTCAGGTCCAGACGGACAACACCACGACCATGTACTATCTCAACAAACAGGGTGGCACGCACTCCCGGTCTCTGTGCAGAGAAGCTGTCTGCATCTGGACCCTCGTGAGCCGATGGTGGCAGATCTCTTAGCCATTCATTTGGCAGGAACCTCAAATCAGCTGGGGACACCCTCAGCCTTGTGGGCAAGGCATCCACAGTGGTCTCTCTCCATCCAGAGGGTAGTACACAGCCTGTTCTCCCAGTGGGCACCCCCAGGTGGACGGTTTGCCTCAGATAGAATGCAAAGCTGAAGCTGTTTTGTGTCCACCCCCTTCAGCAGGGCTCGCTGCAGGAGATGCCTTCTCGAGGTTGTGGATCTCAGACCTCTTTTATGCCTTCCTTCCAGTTCCCTTGATCCACAAGATACTCCTCAAGGTTAGGAAGGACAAGGCACAGGTGATCCTGGTGGCTCCAGACTGGCCCTGCCAGTTTTGGTACCCCAATCTCCTCAGCCTCAGCATCAGGCTCCGGAGGCGTCTTCCAACATGTTCGGACCCGCTCTGTCAGTCAGGGGAAGGTCCTCCACCTGGACCTTCAATCCATGCACCTGACAGCCTGGTTCCTGAGTGGCTAGAGTTCCATGCTTTGGGTCTCTCCGAAGATGTCCTCACCGTAATTGAGTCATCTAGGAAGGAATCGACCAGGAAGTGCTATGCCTTCAAGTGGAACAGATTCTTCATTTGGTGTTATGGCAAGGGCCTGGACCCTTTGTCCTGTCCGGTGGCTAGCATTCTCGACTACCTTTGGTCTCCCTCCAAAGGGGGTCTTTGGTCTACAACCCTTAAGGTGCACCTGGCAGCCATAAGCTTATGGGCAAGCCATTCGAATTGATGCACAGGAGTGAGATGTCACATCTGTCATGGAAGACCACCTTCCTGGTGGCTGTTGCATCAGCCAGAAGGATTGAGGAGCTAAGGTGCCTCTGTTGAATCTCCTCTATCTGATCTTCCACAGGGACCTGGATTTGTCCTGCTTTTAACCGAAGTTCCTTCAGAAGGTTGTGTCGTGGTTTCACCTGAACCAGTTGATGACTCTTCCAGTGTATTATCCATTCACACCTCGGAGGCCAAGTACAGGCTGCATACTTTGGACATGAGACAAGCGCTCTTTTATAAAGAGCACACAACTGGAGTTTGGGGAGAGGTTCACCTGCTGTTTGTCACCTGCGCTGAAGCTGCACCTGGCAGACTTGCAGCCAAGCGGACGATTGGCAGGTGGATTACATCATGCAATGATCTTTGCTATTGGTTGGCGGGTAGAAAGCCTCCCATAGGGCTAAGGGCTCATTCCACTCGCCATACCTCTGCATCGGTGGCTGCTTCTTGGGACGTCCCTATCCAGGAAATTTGCAGGGCTGCTACCTGGAAGTCAGCAGACACCTTCATTTCCTGCTACCACATTGACCTAGAGTCATGCCGGGATGCTGGTTTTGGGGCCTCAATTCTTCCAGTCTCTGTTTCCAAGTAGGGGGTGTGCGGCCACCTTGCCTCCTCCTCCTGGAGAACTGCTAGGAGTTTGCCAAGGCGTGTGCATAAAACAGCATATCCATCCTAGAAACACAGGTTACTCACCTGAAGTAGTTCTAGGGTGGTACATGTTGTTCTTCCACACTGATCCACCTGACCTCCCCGGCTTCCACTCACAGCCACTGCTTCCAGCGGGCAAGATCTGGTGTCAAGGGGTGGAGCCAAGGGGATATACCACCGGGTGGGTGGGAGGAGCCAGGTTTTAGACCTCCAGGCAAGATATTTAAAGGGAAAGGACATGCCAAGAAGTGTGGATGAACAACCTATACCACTCCTAGAACTACTGTTACAGGTGAGTAACCTGTGTTTTTTATTGCTAATGTAAGTACAACAAGGTCCTTCCGGGAGGGGTTAAGGGCCATTCTACCAAGGGTATGGCCGTCTCCACTGACTGTTTCAGAAATGTGTCTGCTGTGGACATCTGTGCAGCTGCCACCTGGAGATCTGTCCATACCTTCACCAAGCATTACAGTTTGTACATTGCTTCTAGGCGCAGGGCCAACTTCAGCCTCGCCATCCTGCAGGGCCTTCTTTCGTAAGCCATTGGCTGTGGTCTAAACTCCTCCTGGTACTGCTTCTGTTATACTGACGGAACTGCTTGGGACTCAGTCCTACCATTGTTCGCCTGCTACAAGAGCTTGCTTGAAGTAAGTGTGGTAGGGTGTGGGTGTAAGATAACTCATTCAAAGGCACAGCAGAGACAGGACACAGGTTTGTCAGCTATGGCACACAGTAACTTATAGTGAGCCGTTTATTAAGTAACCAGATTAAACTTGAGACTTTACTTTTAAACTGAGGAAAACAATAAAACAAATAAAAAATGTTTTAGCTCTAAATAGCCATCTAAATCACTAGAACATAGCATGGAAGAAATTGGAGGCAACTCTCCACTATCTTCTATGTTCCATAGGGAAGAGCTAGATCCACTCTTTACTTCAGCTGAGCACTGCACATTCTTATGTATGCTAAGAACCCTGATGCAATAGTCGTGAGCTAGTTTGATCCACCCCCTATTTCTAATAACATTCAGTTTCTACACTAATACAGGCTTGTGGGGGATCAAACAGCCTTATTATCAAAATAAATGTTATTCAACATGAGTCTAGTTTTAAAACAACAAGTTTCATTATTAACATACCAAGATATTCTAGCTGAATAACTAATAATCTCATTATCAAGAAGAAGCTCCTCCGCTTTATGTGAGGTCACTCTTCTCGCTCTCTATAAATAAGCCTCTTTCTGGACTGCTTGCCTCCTAATAGGAACCAAAACCCCAGCCTAGCAACACGGTCCAGGTAAGGCCTTCTCTAATACAGCTTTAAAATGAACTATTTTTGAAGCTCTTTAAACTTTTCTCTCCCCAGGACAGCTGTAACTTTGTGATAAAAACATTTTGGGGGCATTTTAAACAGCATTGCTGCCCAACTGCTGTACATTACAAAAGCTGGTGAAAATGAACAAACTAGTCCTGTTTTATTTTCATTAGAAAGTGCTACAGAAAAGAGACAGTTTCCACTCCCTAGTGCTTTTTTAAACAATCATGTGAAAGAACTAGCTGTGCAAAACAACTTTGTTTTAATGTTCTGGGTCTTTCTTACTTTCTTTTCGGGTTCCTGCTTTTTGGCTCAGCACACTCGGTTTCAGGCTGTGTTTTTCACCACGCCTTTTCAGTTACTGCATGTTTCAGCCACCAAAGCTATTCTAATGCTATGGGGAACATTTTAACAAGAAAAGAGGGTTTTGTTATGAACTGTGCTTGTAGCTACGCTGATACAACAGCAAACCAATTAGCTAACCAGTGCACAGAAAAACAGAAGATCTGCAATAATGAATTAGTGCTAGAACGCTTTACATTTACTTTGCCTGCTTACCAAGCATCTAGCAGGCTTTTGGGCTTTTTAACCACAAACAATGTCTTCAGACGCAAGCGGAGGGGGTTCCAGGCACATATTGCCAAACGGAACACAAGGGTACTCAAGGCAAAGAGGAATTTAAAAGAGGGCAGTGATAGAAGTGAGATACCACAGTAGGAGGCTACCCTACTGTAGTAGAGATGTGAAAATTAAAGAAAGGAAAGATTTATAGCTGCTGCAGCCAGACTTTGGAAAAGGGACAGATAAGAAGGAAGCCTCGAGTTACCTTTATTTGAAAAATGGGGGTGTAACTAAACCTATCACAGTAAGATAGTACAGTTTCGTAAGAACTTGCCATAACAGTAGATCTTGGAGAGGAGTTCTTGCAACAGGCCATGATTTTCCACCCTCCTTTCCCCTACTTTCCTCCTGGTGTTTCTCGTCCATTTGCATGGGTTTTCTGTTCTCTTTTTTTCTTTGTGGCTCTCTTGAATTTCCTCCGCTTTCTTCTGTTGCCCTCTTCGGTCTCTGGTTGGAGAACTGAGAATGGTGTGGGGACCACCTGCCTTTATAGGATAGGCTAACGTCAGAGGATGATGTTGGCGTGGTGGTCCTCGTGGTTGACTGTTAGCTGGAATGTTTCCATGTGGTCCTGGCAGTGGGCGGCTAATTCCTACCAGTGTTGGTCTCAGTTCTACTGTTACGGTAAGTTCTTTCATAACTGTACTATTTAGGGTCTTGTCCACAATAATGGCCAGATACTGTATGCCCCAAAGTGCATGTCTGGGCTGTGTAGCTTAAAACACGCATAGTGCCGCATAAGTGGTGGCATTCACAACCCCTGCAGAACCAATAATTTTTCCATTTTCAAAATGTCCAATTCCATTAAGCAAAATCTTTTAAAGCTACCACTCAAAAACTAAGGGCAGTCAGCATTTTTTGTATAAAATTTGGCTTAAATAGAGAGTTTCCCAAAGCTTGGTGCAAAGTGGAATTTTTCATGAGAAACGGACTCCTATGTGCTGGTTTAAAAGACAGATTCTGTTTTTCTTCTGATGTTTTCTATTAAAAATGAAAAATCATTGGCTTTACCCCTGGCCACCTCACTATGCGATCCGAGAGAAGTGGTGAGGCACCAGGGGTGGAGTGGGACTGGACTGTGGGTATCCAGTTGGAGGCCCATGGCAAGGGCAGTATTAAGAATTTATCACAGTGTGGTCCTTCATATCAGAGGAACACAGTAAATCAAAATTGTACCCTAGAAATTGTGCTCCTGCAGATCTTGGCCGTGCTCCAACCTACTTTTTATGTATTTTCCAACAGGAATTCTCATCGATGCATGCAAGTTTCTTCTGTCTACTGACAGTAAAACATATAATCTCTTTTTTTTTTTTTTTACTCAGTCACCTCATGTTCATTTAACTTTTGGCCCATAGTCAGTAAGGTCATTTCCTCCTTGCTGTCCTTCTACTCAAAAACATGTGCTTCCCATCTGTCTGCAGGCTCTCTCATAGCCAGTGAGTGCACATGCTCTGGTTCCTTGCCTGTGTTGCCGCCACTTGTCCACACACCTGTTTCCAACCTGCCAATAAAAGCTCTTGAAACCACACAAGGGGGAGGGGATGATAAGAGACTTAGTAAGGTTGGAGGGATGGTCAAAAGTATGGCAGCTTAGATTCCATGCAAAAGAAGTGCACCTGGGAAACAAAAACTCAGGGGAAGAGTACACTGTGGGGGGGGAGGTACTAACAACAACAAAAATGGAAAGGGACTTGGGGTAGTCATATCAGATGACCTAAAGGTAAGCAAGCAATGTGAGAGGGCAATAAGGAGGGCTGGGGGGATACTGGGATGTACAAGAAGAGCCATCACCAGTAGAAACAGGAAGTTGTTATCCCTCTGTACAGACAGCTGGTGAGTCCCCATCTGGAGTACGTGCAGTTCTGGAGACCCCATCTCCGCAAGGACATAGACAGACAGGATGCAGGCAGTCCAGAGGAGGGCAACTAAAATGGTGCAGGGTCTGCATCAGAAGCCATACGGAGAGACACTAAAGGAGCTTAATATGTATACCCTCGAGGAAGGGAGGGAGAGGGGGGACATGACAGAAACTTTCAAGTACCTCAAAGGAATCAACAAAGTCCAGGAGGGTAGCATTTTTCAGAAAAAGATGTGCAAGAACAATGGACGCAATTTGAAGATAGAGGGGGAACAGCTCAAGGTCAACGTGAGGAAGTATTTTTCACGGAGAGTGTGGTGGATGTATGGAACGGCCTTCCTGAGGCAGTCATGGGGGTCGAAAATAGTGGGGGAATTCAAGAATGCATGGGACAGACATAAGGCAATTCTGGTTGGGGGTAGGAAGAAGTAGGCTGTTGGTTACTAGGATCTGCAGCTTATCCAGTAGATAGGGAAATGGGCAGACTGGGGGGCCAAGCTGTCCTTGTCTCTGTCAAAGTCTATGTTTCTATGTTTCACCCGTCATCCCTACCACCCAGCTACGTGGGCATTTGTCTACCAGCTGCTGTCATACTCTGCCTGCCCATGTACATAGTAGCCTGTCCTGGCTGCCAACACACTTGTTCCTTGCCAGCAAGCAGACATTAGGGTGCTGGCCCACCTAAGCACTGAACCACACCTGGAAGTATGCTATGGACCACCAGGGCAGGGGGAGCTGAGGATAGGGAACTCAGTGAAGAAATTAGGGGTATGGCAAAGGGAGATGTGGTGGTGGGGGATTTTAACTTACATGACGTAGACTGGAGCATCCCTGTGGCCAAAAGTAAGAGAAGTCAGGCTATGCTTGATACCTTTCAAGATTGCATACTAAGACAGGACGCCATCCTAGATGTGGTCTTGCTAACACCGATGTAACTAAAGCGGTGAGGGTTTGGGAGCCACTTACAAACAGCGAGCGCAACTCAGTTTGGTTTGTCTGTCACTTTACTGTTAGAGATAATGCATATTTCAAACAACATGAAGTCTTGCTGTATTCTGACAATATGCAGTAAGTCCCAGCACTAGAATTGCTCCGGAGGACAAAGAGTTAACTCTGTGCTAGAGCATAGAACATTGAGCTTGTGCTCCATTCAAACCCCTATCTGCTGCACTTCAAAGTGCAACTGTCAGATTCTTTGCTCCGACTGACTGAACAGTCGCTCTGGAGAGTTTCTCCTTCGCTCGGTTTGGTATAGTAAATCATTGGTTCATTCCGATTATTACTTTGTTGTTTTTCTTGGTTCAGATCACTGTCTGCTGTACTGTAAGTAGGTAGATTTAGTTTGTGATTGTGAATCTATGGAAATTGTAAAACAAAAAAAAAAAAAGTCTGTGCGAGGGGGTTTTGTTCAATCGGTTCGGCTGAGCGTTTCAATCTAATTCTTTGTTTCTTCCTAGGTACGGTACGTGTTCCGTACCGCTTGTTCTAAAAAATTTAAAAAATAAATAAATAAAAAATAAAACTTTTTTTTTTTTTTCCAATACCCGTAACACAGTTAGGAACTGATCGGTGAGTCTTGCCTGAAGCAGAGTAAAGAGCAAGTTTTTTTCCATTAGAATGGCTCAGTCTGAGAAACCCAAGAAAAAAAACGGGCCCACTGGGTTTCAGCACTGCAGTGTGTGTGTGTGTGTGTGTGTGTGTGTGTGTGTGTGTGTGTGGAGGTCTTCGCCAAGGTGGATCCCCACACCACCTGTGTTTACTGTCTGGGGTTTGATCACCTCAATTCAGACTGCCAGATTTGTAAAAATTTTCCCAAATCCACCTTGGAAAAAAGAATAGGTAGGCTAAGGGAAAAGGAGGCCAAAAAAAATCCGCTGACCCGGATGGCCAGCCTGGTTCGGCTCTACTGAACCAGAGGAGGTGCCCTCTGACCAGGGTCAGTGTTCCTCGGGCAAGAGGAGAGCGGATCCCAAGGAGTTGGTTCCTATTAAGAGGAAAAGAAGGGACAAGTCGGCCGGTTCAGATCCAGAACCGTTACGTCTGATTGCCGAGGAGATAGCCAGAGCGATTAGCATAGTTGAATCACTCCGTTTGGTTCCGACTGATTCGGCTCAACAAACCAGGCGCTTGGTTCGGTCAGTTCCTCCAGTTCCCGATTATTCACCAGAAGATTATTATGAACCGGATTGGGAGAGGGACGAAGATTTTGAAGATAAGGATGAAGAGGTCGGTGATGAAGGTCTGGATGAGCCTATTGAACCGGACATCTCCCCTCCCAGGCTTTCTGAGTCCTCATCCCACTTTATGTTTTACAGAAAGGTGGCAGAGACCCTCCAGCTCCCTTTGGGGGAGACTGTAGAGGAGTCACAGGAGCCTGACTTTGTGGAGATGATGGATATCCCGGAGTCCAAGAGGTTGTCTATTCCCCCTCCATAAGTCTTTTGGGAAACAGACACAGAAACTGTTAAAAACTCCCAATTCCTTGCCTCCAGTGGACAAAAGAATGGACAAGAGGTACATGCTGTCAGGCTCTGACTCAGAGTTCCTTTGTCAGCAATGCAGCCATGTTGGGGTAGTGCAGGCTGCAGCCTGTGACAAGGCTGGCGTTCCTTTGGCTTTACACCCCCCAGACAAGGACTCCAGGAGGATAGGTGCCGTGGCCAAGAAACAGTACTTGTCATGTTCCCTGGGACTCAGGCAAGCGAATTACATGGCCTATACAGCCAGATACCAAAAGTCCAGGTGGGATGTGGTTTTGGAACTGGCCAAGCAGGCTTCCCCCCAGCTAGTCAAAGAGCTGAAGGAGGCGGCTGCTGATGGGATTGAGGCATCAAAGATCCAGTTTCATGCTGCTGTGGACTCCAGTGATGTTTCATCAAGAGTCATGGCTACATCTGTGGCTCTTCAGAGAATGGCTTGGCTCAGATCTACTTGCCTATTGCAGGATACCCATGCTAAGGCTATGGATTTTCCTGTAGAAGATAATTCTGTGTTTGGGGAGCAGACAGAGAATTACATGAAAAAAATGGACAAATACAGGACCACCTACAGAAGTACACAGGCCAAGGAAAGGCAGACTACTGCACAGAAGCAGCATTCTAGGGGCAGGGGGCAGGCCTTTTCACAGGCCTTTCTACCAGGCACAGGCCTCCTCTCCTTTTCCTGAGAGGGAGAGGCAGAAGGAGGATGAACAGGGCTGCATCCTCCTCTCAGTCCAAGGCTCCTGCCAAGCAGACACCCTGATGTGTCAGCCCGGGTCGACTCCCCAATTTCTGTAGGAGGCAGGCTGGCTTACTACTTCCAGGCCTGGAAGTCTGTTACCTCAGACAAGTGGGTCCTGGAGGTAGTACCAGGGACTGGCCCTCAGCTTCAAAAACATTTCCAAACTGAGGGTCAAGTCTTTTCCTCCTGCGAATGTCTCAGAAACCGTTGCCCTAGAGGCAGAGATTTCCTCTGTCTTGGCTCTCAAGGCCATAGAGAAAGTTCCTCCGATTTCACTGGGGCAAAGACCTGTACTCCAGGTACTTCCTTACCCCAAAAAAGACAGGGGAGTGGCGACCCATCCTAGACTTAAGGTTTCTAAACAAACACCTATTCAAGCCAAAGTTCAAAATGGTGACTCTGGGGCTAATCCTTCCCTCTCTGAGACCAGGAGACTGGCTGTTCTCACTGGATCTCAAGGATGCCTATTTTCACATTCCCATCAGATGCTCCCACAGAAAGTACCTCAGGTTCGAATTGCCCTCAGGTCACTACCAGTTCAGAGCAATGCCCTTCGGGCTAACATCAGCTCCAAGAGTATTTATAAAATGGCCTAGCACCAGTAGTAGCATTTCTCAGAAGACAGAACATTGCCATATTCCCATATCTGGACGACTGACTTGTGGTGGGGCAGTCTCCAGACCAAGTCAAGTCAAGCCTGCAAGTCATTCAGCACTCACTCACCTCTCTAGGCTTTCTTCTCAGTCTTCAAAAATCAGTTCTCGAACCAGTTCAGCTCCTGACCTTCATAGGAGCAGATCTGATACTGTCCAGGCAAAGGCTTTTCTTCCCCAGCAAGGGTAAAGGCCCTGACAGAATTAATTCTTCTTCCCGCCTCTGGTCTCTCGGCCAGCAAGGCATTTTCTTCAGCTTTGGGCCACGTGGCAGCTTCCACCGCATTGGTCTAAGGTGCCAGATTCAGATGAGGGACATTCAGTTCCACTTGAGGGTTTATTGGTCTCAGAAGAAGGATCCTCTGACCAAACTAGTTCCAGTGACTCTGACTCTGATCCAGGCTCTCCAATGGTGGTTGGATCAACGAACCTCAGGCAAGGAGTCCCTTTCATCTCCAGTCTTATTCTAGTCATTCTGACCACAGATGCCTCTCTCCTGGGCTAGGATGCTCATCTGGAAGACCTCACAGTTCAGGGGTTGTGGTCTCCCAGGAGTCCCTGCTTCACATCAGTCTTCTGGAGCTCAGGGCAGTGTACCTGGCTCTACTAGCTTTCAGAGTCGGTTCAGAACAAAGTGGTTCAGGTCAGAACGGACAGTACAACCACCATTGTGGTACATCAACAAGCAGGGAGGCACTCTGTCTACAGCCTTGTGTACGGAAGCCATGAAATTGTGGTCTCTGGCTTATTCCCTACAGACAACTCTAGTATCAGTTCACATTCCAGGGAAAGACAGCCTGATAGCAGATGCCTTGAGCAGGATTTCTCAGGGCCATCACGAATGGTCCCTGGATCCTCTTGTTTTGGAAAAGATTTTCTCGAAGTGGGGCACTCCTCAGATAGACCTATTTGCAGCCCCAGACAATCACCAACTTCCTCTCATGTTGCAGACCCCCAGTCTTGGGCTCAGTCCCCCTGGATGCTCTACTTTTGGACTGGAAGGGGAAATTTCTGTAAGCATTTCCCCCCTTTCCCCTGTTGTTCCAAGTTCTGGTCAAAATAAGGTCACAATCTTGCACAGTGATCCTGATTGCTCCAGATTGGGCCAGACAGCCTTGGTATCCTCTGATCTTACTTTGAGTGGGAGCTCTTGCAGCAGGCTATCACAGTTAGGACTATGATGCAGGCACTAGGACTCCGGAACTTCTCAGCCAGCAATACCCAGCAGGGACCGCCCCCGATGTTGGCTCCACCCCAGCGTCCGCTGTGGTATAAAAGGGGGTGGACCCAGCTCCACCCCAGTTCTTTTCCCACCACGTCCTGTGCATGTGAAGAGTTCCTACTCATCTTGGCTTGCCAACCCAGCAAAAGTTCTCGTTTTCAGATTGTTTGCATTTTCTCTCCCAGTTTTCGATGGTCTATTGACGCATGTCTTCGCCGTCATCGGTCATCTCGGCGGGGCCCCACGTTGATAAGTGCGGTTGTGGCCGCCAAATCCCGTCAAAAGACTGTCATTGGCAGTGTGTTTTCTGCCTCAGGCCTGGCCATGACACCGCGGCCTGTTTGGCCTGTCAGAAATTCACAAGCCGAACCCGGATCCGCTGCCTGAAGGTCTTGAAAGCGTTTCTGCTTGAAAAGAAAATGGATTTGCACATCTTTGGGGAGAAGCAGAAGAAAAAGGACAAGACTAAGCGGTCCCGTGAAAAGGATCATAGTCTGTCCCGGCACCGGTCCAGGTCCCGGTCTCGCTCTCTCTCACAGCGGCCTTCTCCCAAGACAACCCGTGAATCCAAGGGCTCAGGTGAGCATCCCAGAAAAGACCAGGCTAAGGTTGGGCCTTCGGGGGAGAGGCCAGCGAAGCCCAAGGTGACTCCGCTCAGGGTCACCGTGAAGACCTTGGATGCGCAAGCTTCAGCCCCGCCTTCCAAGGCACCGACGCCGCCCATCAAGAGCGCGCCGATGGAGTCTAAGGACACTCCAGCACCCCTGGTCAGTTCCCCATCGTCGGTCCCCCTACCGATGCTGGGTGATGGGGCGACGGATCCAGACGCAGCCGACTAAGGGGCTGCGTCCTCTTCCCCCTAAGTCCTCCTCCCCTCGGGGCTCAGAAGGCTCTCCTGCGAAAGTCACATCCTGGATATTCCATTTCCAGAGGACGAGCTCAAGGATCTTTTTCCTTCTGGTGGGGGCGATTCAGAAGCGGACCCCCAGCCGGCCCCATCACCGGTCCCGGACCCTTCGGGTGAACCACAGCCAGGAGATGCTTCATCCCCGAGGAAGACCCCCGAGAGGCCACTGCCTACTCCTCTTTCTAAGGCTCGTTCCAGGACACGGTCCGTTGACAGACGCTGGCACTCTACCAGATCAGGTAGCCAATGCCGGGTCAGGTCTTGCACGAGGAGCTGTTCCCGTTCTGCTAGACTGGACCACTCCTGACATCGGTCCCCTGACTGATGGCCTCCGCTCTGTCGTTGGTCTTTGGACCGATGTCGGTTGGTGAGCTACTGACACTTGAGTGGAGCTAGCCATAAGGACAGACCTGGCTACTCGTCACCCAGTAGCCATTCTTCCTCTTCCTCGTCATCTTCTGCCTCTTCCTTTTTGGGAATTGAGGATTCCCCAGGAGAAGGACCAGCCCCGCTGGCTCCTGACAATCCCACCTTTATGGACGCCATGAGGCACATCCAGGCCTCAATGAGTGGGACACGGAGGACCTGGATCCGGAACACCCGTTGGCCAAATACCTGAGGCAAAAGGAGCCCAAGCCCTTGGTGGTCCCTCCTTTAATGGACACATTCCAGGACCTCACCAGAGTTACCTGGAAGTGTCCGGCTTCAGTCCCGAAAAAATCGGACAGGCTGTATAGAGCCCCGAAGGATGAACCATTTTTGGCAGAGCATCCTCAGGTGGACTGTTAAGTTATTACGACTGCCCACGACAAATCTAAGCAATCTAAACATCTCAGCTCACAGCCTCCCGACCCAGAATCCCACTGTTTGGACCAGGTGGGCAAGAAGGTGTATTCTGCCTCCACCTGTTCAATTAGGTCCTGAATTCCTCACGCATGGTCCAGTACCAGAATGCGTTGAGGGAGCAGGACAAGAGCTGGTTAATGCCTTGTGAGACTCCTAGAAAACGGAGATCCTGGACGCTCAAGTTGGGTTTGGACTTAGCACACATGTGTTGGCGTGTCTTGTACGATACTGCAGACACAGCCACCAGAGCAACAGCATCAGGTGTGTGTCTCGGGCACCATTCCTGGTTGAGGGGTCAGGCTTTCATCAGGATCTGCAGTCCGATTCTGGACCCACTGCTCCAGGTTTCTGTGTTGTTGGGCTGAGACGGAGTCTTGATCTCTCGCCTCCAAGAGTCAGGCAAATCCATCTGGTCTGTCCGGCAAATGTACCATAGTGACCAGCGGAGACAGCAAAAGTGGCAATTTGAAGCCTCAGGTGGTCAAGCTCATGGTAACCAGCAGGGCCAGAGAGGAGTCTTTCGAGGAGAGCCAGCAGCCAGCAGCCTGGAGGCACTCCTCCCATGGCCCCAAGTCGCCCCAGGCCTCTTGCCAACCCCTGGCTCCGCCTAGTGACTCCCTTTTCTGACACCCCCTCCTCCTCGGAGGCTAGGGGAGATGAAGGCCCCTGTATCTTCAGGGATGGAGCTCAAGAACTACGGACAAATGGGTCCTGGACGTTATAAGGAGAGGACACACTTTAGAGTTCACGGAGATTCCTCCAGACACTCCACCAAGGTTCTCCAGATATCCTCCTTCTCGTATTCCTCTCATAGAAGGAGAGATAAAGGCACTCTTGCCAAAAAGGGAGATAGAACCAGTCTCTCTGCGACAGCGGGGAAAAGGGTATTACTCCCACTTCTTTCTGGTTCCAAAGGAGACCCAGGACCTTTGTCCCATTCTGGACCTAAGCTCACTAAATCTTTATATAGAGTACAAAAGATTTCGGATAGTGACCCTGCCAGGTCTTCTTCCTCTGCTGCACCGATGGGACTGGCTCTGCTCCCTGGACATGCAAGATGCGTATATGCATATCGGGGTCTTTCCCCTCACAGGAAGTTCCTGAGGTTCCACTTTCAGGGGCATTATCAGTTCGAGTTTTTCCGTTCGGCCTCCTCTGCTCCCGAGTTTCACAGAGTGCTTGGCAGTGGTGGCTGCACTCAAGGCGTCAGGGACATTATGTCTTCCTTACCTGAACGACTGGCTACTAGCGGCCCCGTCAAGGTCTCGCCTGTTTCAAGCTCATGGAGGCACTTGTACACTCTTCCGAGACTTGGGGATCACCCTGAGTCTTCCAAAGTCTTCCCCAGAACCCAGCCAAAGACTCGTCTTTATTGGAGCAGTCCTGGATTCGGTCCAGGGCATGGCTTTTCTACCCCAGAGAGCGGCAGTTGCCTGCAGGAGACAGCCAGATCGGTTCTAGTAACTCCTCAGGTCTCAGCAAGGACCTTCCTCAGACTTCTGGGGCACAAGGTGGCAGCCATTCCAGTTACTCCTCTGGCCTGCCTTCACATGCGAATCCCACAGTGGATGCTCAGGGTGCAGTGGGATCAGTGCTCAGACGATCTTGTCCACATGGTCAGAATCACAGGGCCAGTAAAGAGAATAATTCACTGGTGGATGGATCCTCGCAATCTGGAAAGAGGGGTCCCCTTCTGTCCGGAGCCCCCAAATCAGATTCTTACGACGGATGTCTCGGATTTGGGATGGAGGGCACACCTAGGGGTCCACCAAACACAAGGCGTTTGGACCCCGAGGAGCGCGACCTCCACATCAATGTCCTGGAGATGCGAGCAGTCCTCAATGCGCTACATGCCTTTCAGGAGGACCTAGTGCCAGGCTCTCTTCTAATCCAGACGGACAATATGGCAGTCGTCTTCTACATCAACAAGTAAGGGGGAGCTCATTCTTAACCCATATGCAGGGAGGCGGTGAAAGTCTGGTATTGGGAGCTGGAGCAGCACATCACTCTCTCCACGGTGCATGTTCCAGGTGTCCTCAACGACCTGGCCGACTGTCTCAGCAGATCTCGGTCCAGGGCGCATGAGTGGGAGCTACTGCAGTCAGTAGCGGACCAGCTGTTCGACAGATGGGATCGTCCAGATCTGGACCTGTTTGCGTCACCATGCAATGCCAAACTGCCACTTTTCTGCTCGCGAGAGCCCGCACCTGGTGTTTTCTGGCCAGACGTGTTGTCCCTATGTTGGGCAGGGAGGTTTCTTTATGCCTTCCCTCCCTTTCCTCTGGGCCAGAGGGTTCTGTTGAAATTGCAAGCCAAGGGGATGCGACTGATTCTGATCGCCCCGCTGTGGCCTCTGCAGATTTGGTTCCCCACTACTTCAGCGGTTTTCCATGGAACCTCCTTTTCCGCTGCCAGTATGCTCGCAATTGCTGTCCCAGGATCGGGGATCACTGGTTCATCCAGATCTCCGGTCCTTGCACCTTCATGCTTGGCTCCTTCAGACATAGCAAAGCACAGGTACGGGCTATCGCCAGAGGTGTTGAAATTCTTGTGTCGGCGAGGAAGCCCTCCACGCGCTCCACTTACGCTGTGAAATGGAAGCGTTTTTGTTTGTGGGCCTTGTCTCACCATCTGGATCCCTTTTCCTGTCCAGTGAATTCAGCTTTTCAGTATCTTCTCTCCTTATACCAACAAGGCTTGAGCTACTCCTCCATTAAGGTGCATATGTGGCCATTTTGGCTTATCAAGCCCTTTCGGGTGACAGAACCTTAGCCCAGTTGGACGTGGCATGCACATTTTACAGGATTCTCCATATGAGACCTCCCATTCGGGATCCTGTCTCACCCTGGGATCTCCTTTTGTTTTGGAGAAGCATACCCTGCCTCCGCTTGAACCTAGAGTGGATTGTGAGCTGCGATACTTGTCTTGGAAGGTTTGTTTTTGGTTGCCATTACTTCAGCTTGAACAGTTTCTGAGCTTCAGACTCTGATATGAAAAGAGCCATATTTAATTTTCTACAGGGAACGGGTTTCCCTAAGTTTCTTCCAAAAGTGGTCTCGGAGTTGACCCTCAACCAGTCGGTTGACCTTCCAGTTTATGTTCCTTCTCCCTCTAACAGAGGGCAGGCTCTTGTTCACAGGATGCTTAGGTATTACCTTAAGCGTATGGCTAATCTCTGTAAATCGGAGCAGCTGTTTGTGGCCTTTGTGCCACAACATTTGGGTAGACCGGTGTCCAAATAGACCATTTCTAAGCAGAATAGGCCCTTTTTGGGTCTGGTTAGGGGTTACTCCACCAGGGGAGTGTCTGCTTCCTTTACCGCGCTGTGGAACGTATCCATTAAGGATATTTGCGCGGCCGCTACCTGGAATTCAGTGCATACTTTCATAAAGCACTACACCTTGGACATTGCCTCCAGACGCTGTGCAGGCTTTTGGCCTGGCAGTCCTTCAAGGACTACTGTCTTGAGCCTCTATGTTCAGCTTTTTCTCCACCTCCCAGGGTCAATTACCTCCTTGGCGAGGACTGCTTGGGATTCAGTCCTAATTGTGATAGCATGCTGCAAGAGCTCCCAGTCGAGTAAGACAGTACAGTTCACATAAGAACTTACCCGTAACAGTAGATCTTGAGAGGAGCTCTTGGCAGGCGACTGTCCCGCCTCCTTCCCCCTCTGAAGTGTGTAGATTCCATCTTCGCTCCGCCCATTCTCCTGTCATGGCTCGTGCTCGGTACTTGGGGAACTGGGGTGGAGCTGGGTTTGCCCCTTTTATACCACAGCTGATGCCGGGTGGAGCCGACGTCGGGGTCCCTGCTGGGTATTGCTGGCTGAGAAGTTTCCGAGGGTCCTAGTCCTGTGGCATAGTCCTAATTGTGATAGCTCTGCTGCAAGAGCTCCTCTCGAAGATCTACTGTTACGGTAAGTTCTTACGTAACTGTACTTTACTGTCACTGGCAGTTCATCCTACTCTGGTTCTCCCCAAGAGTCACAATCTGTTAACTTCCTCTCAGGGGAGAATTTGGTACCCCAGTCTTCAGTCTCTCAGCCTCAGGGCCTGGCTCTTGAAGAGCTGGAATATGCTGGTATGAATTTGTCCCAAGGGGTTCTGGATATTCTTAAGGCCTCTAGGAAACCTGCTACTAGGAAAATGTACAACTCCAAATGGAAGAGATTTAGCATTTGGTGTTCAGATGGGCATATTTCTCCAAGCACTGCTGACCTGTCTACAGTCCTTGACTATATGGTTCACCTTAACAGCTTAGGTCTCAGACCAGCTACTCTCAAGGTTCATCTGTCAGCTGTTTCTGCTTTTCTGTCAGTAGGAAAGCCCTCTTCACTGGCATCTCATCCTCTGTTCTGCATGTTTTCAAGGGCTCCTCCTTACTAATCCTCCCTTCAGCGAGCCCATTCCTGTTTGGGACCTTAATATCTGCATTGCTCAACTTATACAGCCACCCTTTGAGTCTTTGGCATCAGCAGAGCTTAAGTACTTGACGGGAAGGCTGTATTCTTGGTACCTATCACCTCTGCCAGACGCATCAGTGAGTTGCAAGCTCTCTCTGTGGAGCCTGATTTTATCTCATTCCATAAGGATAAGGTGGTCCTCAGGATTAATAGGTGATTTTTACCTAAGGTGGTCTTGGATTTTCACTTAAATCAGTCCATGACCCTTCCTGTCTTCTTCACTGACCATTTCTCTTTAGGTGAGAGAAGATTACACAGTCTGGATGTTAAGAGGGTCCTTAGCTATTACACTGAGCATACTAAGGCCCTTGGGTCTGGTTCTTCTCAACTGTTCCTCACTTATGGGGAAGTGGGAAAAGGCAGGCCAGCTACTAAAATAACTAGTGCCAGGTGGATTGTCTCCTGTATTCAGTTCTGCTATGAAAAGCTAGGAAAGAACCCTCCCTCAGGCCTGAGGGCTCATTCGACTAGAGGTACAGCAGCTTCCCTAGCTGCTGCCAGAGATGTATCTCTGTTAGAGATTTACAAAGCAGCCACCTGGAAAACAGTCCACACTTTTACCAAGCATTACTCCCTGGATATCCAGACTAGCAGTGATGCTAGGTTTGGCGCAGCAGTACAGCAGAGTCTATTCCCTAAGTAGGTTCTGGACCCTCCTCCTGGGAGGTACTGCTTGGTAGTCTGCATACTGTCAGAATACAGCAAGACTTCATGTTGTTTGAAGAAAAAATTACTCATCTTAGTAATTGTATTTCTTCTAATGGAGTCTTGCTGTATTCTGACCTCCCCCCTTGCCTCCCCTCTCAGAACCTAGTTGTTGGAATGTGGGCTGTCAGGTGCAGTGTTGCACACCAGAGGTGCATTGACCCTCTCCCCTGTTGGGAGAGGGGATCATAGTGTTTTAAGTTTTCTGTTTTAAGTGTGTTTCACTACCATGGTTTTGTCTTGGGGTCTTAGACTTGAGTCTTTGGGGACCCTTTATGTTTGTTGCCTTTTCTGTAGTGTTTTCTTACAATTTCCACATGACAGCTGTAGTTAGTCAGTTTGGGCTCAGAAGAATCTGACTGTTGCACTTTGAAGTGCAGCAGATAGGGGTTTGAACCAGCACGCAGCTCAGTGTTCTATGCTCTTACATAGAGTTAACTCTTTGTTCTCTGGAGCAGTTCTAGTGCTGGGGCATACTGCATATTGTCAGAATACAGCAAGACTCCATTAGAAGGAACACAATTACTAAGGTGAGTAATTCTTTCTTCTAGAGTGTACTATCTGCTGTACTTACAAAAAATGTAAGGTAATGCACCTAGGGAAAAAGAACCCCAAGATAGAATTTATTTATTTATTGCATTTTGGTAACCGGATGAGCCCACTGAGACCAGCGGTCCCTTTTTCAGGGGTGACCCGGAGTTAATTACATACATCATTTATACAGTTTTTCACATACATTACTCATATCTCAGCAGTTCACAATATACATTTGAGTCAGCAATTACAACATTAGAAGCAAAAGACATTGGGTTTACATACAGAGTGCTGTAAAATTAGTCAGAAAGGTAGGAGACAGTTGAACAGTGACATTAGAGTGACAACATTATAGATACCTTCCAAGTGCTTATGCTAGAGGAATGTGTTCCATGTGTCAAAGACTTACTATAGTGTACAGGCCCTGTTAGACCTATAGTAGTATACAGGAGAACAGCGTTCAAGGCTAGGAGGGGAGTTAACGGTAGCAGCTGCAGAGACACTGCTCCGCATGTATGCTTTTAGGCCGGATTTGAACCCTTCCAGGGTGGAACTTCAGGCCAGCTCTTCCGGGAGTGAGCACCAGAGGTAGGGTGATGAGTACCCAAAGGATCTCTTGCCAGGTTGGTGCGCACATGAGGGATATTGAGGAGGCAGCTCCCTGATGTCCGCAGTGTCCGTTGGGGAGCTTTTAGCTCCAGGAGGCCAGCTAAATTGGGGTGGGGGGTGATAACATGGTTGAGTTTGTAGGCCAGACATAGTAAGGGATATGAGAGTTTATGCTCTATTGAGAGCCAGTTAAGGTCTGCAAGGACCTCACAATGATGCCTACTTGTCAGGGAGCGGGTAGCAAAGCGTGCAATCCTATTATAGAGACAGACAGCTTGTGGTGTTCACTCTCCTTAAGTTACTGTGGGAGGGGAGCACCATAGAACGGTGGGAAATATAGCGTGATTTTTATATAGCTAGTCGCATGCTGTCTGTTAGAGAGTTCCCCAGTCTGTAAAGAAGGCCAAGCTTCGGTGAGTGGTCTTAGCTACATAGTCAATATGCGGTTTGTACATTTCTTGATCTAGGTAAACTCTAGGTATTTAATCTTGTCCGCAACTTCAATTCGTGATCCTGAGGCTACATAGAGTGGGAGCAGGTGTTGCCTGTCAGCTGCCAGGCATCTAGTCCCGAAGAGGACAGCCTTGATCTTTTGTCATTCAGCACCAGTGAGTTAGAGGTAAACCATGCCTCTATTACTGTGAGACTGGCCTGCAGCTTTGCAGTAATGACACTTGGTTGAGGATCACTCAGTAAACCACTGAGTCACCCCCATAAAGGATCAGGTTTTCCAGACCACAGTCATGCCCAATGTCGCTGACAAAGAGGGTGAATAGTAGAGGGCCTAAAATCAAGCCCTGGGGTACTCCAGTGGTCACAGGTCTGCAGCCCGATTGTACCCTTTCCATTTTACCTTTTGAGTCCTGTTGAACAGATAGCTTTTGAACCAGGTAAGTGAGAGCATGTCTAGCCCTAGCAGTTGAAGTTTAGTGAGGAGCAGTTTGTATTAACTAGGTCGAATGCCTTCGACAAATCTATAACTATAGCCCCAGTGGGGGACCCACTGTCTGTGGCACCCAGGGTGTCAGCTGTGAGTTTGAGAGTACTGGATGGGTGGGGTAAAACTCAGTACTACAACTGAAGAGCGAGACCTTGGAGGTCTTTATTAGCGACACCCTTAATCAGAATATCCAGTGTGATAGGACTTACAGTAAGGTCAACAGGATGCTGGGTTGTACAGGGAGAGGTATTGACAGTAGTAAGGATGTGATACTGCCACTCTAGGTCCTTGGTGAAGCAACATCTGGAGTACTGCGTCCAGTTTTGGAGCCCTCATCTTAGAAGAGCCAAGGATAATAATAAATGTGGACCAAACAGATTTTGTAGCGGAAAGACAGGCTGAAGATAATATTAGAAGGACTATAAATATAATTGACTATGTCAACTACCATAAAACCCCAATTATAATAACGGGTATGGATGCTGAAAAAGCATTTGACCAAGTTGATTGGAATTACCTCTGTGGGACCTTGCCGAATTTGGGTTCTCCTCTGCTTTATAGATTTCATACGTGTCTTATATCGAGCCCTGTAAGCCTTTGTTCGAGCTAATGGTCACCAATCTACTAATTTCAAGTTAGGTTGAGACAAGGCAGGATGCCCCCTGTTCCCCTCTTTGTTCTACATATTGAACCCTTAGCTCAGAAAATTAGGCAAGCCTAGGGATTAAAGGAATTCAGATAGGCCCAACAGACCATAAAATAGCACTTTTATACTGATGATGTGCTTCTATACATTAGAGACCCCAAAAGCACATCAGGGTGGTGACACTTACACAAGAATTCTCAGTGCTTGGTATACGTTAAATGAGTCACAGACAGGAACTTTGACTATCAATTATATCCCCTAGAGTACTGCAGGACAGCTATCTGATGAATTGGGGTCTACAGAAATTAAATATCTGAGGGTCTAATTGAGACACACAACTAACACTGTGTACCAAGATAATTACTCCCCATTGGTACAAACTTTGAAGGAGGAGTTTTGGAGATGATCTGTCCTCCCCCTCCCACTGTCCTCCCGAATACAAACAATAAAAATGGATGTGCTTCCTAGATATTTATATCTATTCCAATGTGTTCCTATGCGCTTGACCAAACAATGGTCTGCAGAGGAGCAGAGAAAAATATTAAAATTTATATGGCCTGCACATCACCCAAGTATTCGTAGCTCCATACTCCTAGCCAGGAAAGTACAATGTGGGTGGGCGTTACCCTCCTGGAATACTATTGAGCAGCTGCTCAATCACTGCAATGGGGAATTCACAACTGTGAATCCCATTGGAAAAAAAATAGAATGCTATATAGAGGAGAAATACCTGCTATTGGCCGACTCTATCTGTCTCAGAGATAAAATATACCTGGCTACCCTGGAGCTTACCCCCCAGACATGGGAAAAATAGCGAGACAGGCAAAAATAAAAGAACAAGCTTGGAAGTGTAAATGGTTAGCTGGGGACAGTAATTTTGCTCCAAATAAAATGGACCTTTGGTTGAAAAGACAAAGCAAAGTAGGAATACAGTACCCACAACAGTGTCTCTGGGAGTCATTTTCAAAACATTTGAGGAGTTGAAGGCAGATTTTGAATGACAAAATACAGAGATTTAGTTATTTCCAAACTAGAGATTTCGTCATGCAAAATCTGGGATGGTATAGGGAGGGTACTGAGACAAACCTGAGAGTCCCTAACACTGGATTCTGTCATATACAATTTTCAACAGAAAGAGGCAATATTACTTTTATATAAATTCCTAATACTGGATACTCAACGTATAATATCAGCAGTAGAGAACAAATGGAAAAGGGAACTTAATGTGCGACTCGCACAGAATGAATGGGGTGGAGTTTGGAAGAACATAACAGCATCTGCTTCAAAATGGCATGACTATTGGTGGAAGATCAAGACTAGATATTTTGCAGTCCCAGCCATGACAGTCAAATGGGGCACCACCTCACAGGGAATGCTAGAGAGGGTGTGTGAAAAGTGGGAACCCACACACACACATTTTCTGGACCTGTGAGAAATGAAGACCCTTCTGGGACAGTATTATCAAGAGACTACATGAGATTTTTGCAGATAAAACAACACATTTAATCTTGGGGCTTAAACCAAGAGCAATAAAGGGAAAATAATCCACTTACCTCTGGAATATCCTAATAGTAGCGACTTTGAAGGCAACCAGATGAAAGTGGTTAAAACCAACAACCCAGGAGTGGGAAGAAGTGGTAGATGAAATTGCAGAGTGGAAGAGAATAACATTTCAGATCCAAGATAAGGGGGAAGCATACGTCAACAGATGGAATAAATGGATTATGTCTAAACAAAATCAGCAAAGAATAATGAAGGTGGGGATACCTTCCCTGTGAATTGAAAGAGAAGAGGGTGGAGGGTCGAGAGACCACAAGTTACACAAGTACTACAGGTATAAATCAGTGGTGGACCCAGTAGCTTACCCGCACGTCTGTCCAGGTGATAGCTGTATTAAGTAATCTTTGAGATAAAAAATGAGAAACTGACACATTAAGAGAGACTAGAAATATAAACCACTGTAGTTAGCTGTTGTCTGAATTTGTTTGTTAGTTGTTCTGTAAGTGTTATCCATGTATGTAACCTTTTAAAAAACTGGAATGGTAATATGTCCTGATATGTTAAGACAGAGACTGTAAACAAATATAAGCCTTAAAACATGATATAATGGAAAATTTCTGGATATATGATGTGATGCGTACTGTAATACAAACTCTAAATAAAAGAAAATATATAAAAAAAATAAATAAAAAAAATGGAGACGAGGATAGGCTGGAGACGTTGTAGTGCAGGGTGACAAAAATGATTCTCAGGATCAAAAAGGACGACTTAAGACTCTGAATATGTATTTGTTGGAGACCAGAAGGGAGAGGCGGGTTACAACAGAGACATTCAAATTCCTGAAGGGAATAATGTGAGCTTATAAGAACTGTTTAACAGAAGCACTAGCTTTCCAACATGTGGGCATGACTGGAAGCTGACTTGGGGGAGTTCAGGAGGGATATGAGAAAGTATTATTACTTTACGGAAAGGGTGGCAGAATTACCTGCCAGCCAGAGTGGTGGGGACTAAAACCGTGGGAAGTTTCAAACGTGCTTGGGACAAAATGAAAGGTATAGTCATCAGTGGTTGTGACAAGGAAGGAGAATGAAATGGGAGAGGATACGGGTTGGGGGGAGTCGATTCCCTGACAAAGTCATGGATTCTATAGATGCCCAGTGGCAGACTGAATTGGTCTTTTTCTGCTGTCACTTTCTATTTTACTAGCTTCCCGCTTGTCCAGTAGCTTGCTGATCTAGCTTTGAACTCTGCCAAATTAATAACAAAAGCCTGATTTGCATCTCGGTGCCCCATCTGGTCTCCCCCACCACCCTTCCATTGCCTGGAACTCCTGCTTCTGTGTTCCTGAAAGATAAGACGAGCACAGATAATTGAATTGTCTACAAAGAAAATGTGCTTCTGTAATTACTGACTATACTCAGAGCACACCCTTAACGCTATCCCTACCTATAGTGGAGTGGATCCTGTGCTCCATGTGGAGCATAGGATTGTGAAATAAGGCAGTCCTCAAATAACTATTTTTTTGTTTGTTTGTTTTTACTGAGATCCCAAGCTCTCCATACTAGGTTGGCAGGCTGGGGAAAGCCGTAGAGACTTTCGCAGAGGGTGCACAAGTGTTACTTTCCTCCTCTACTGCATAGTGCTGTCACTCTCTCTGCCTTCTCACTGGTGCACAAATGCAGCTATGTGTCATGACTGATTTGTCCCCTCCCCAAAGCCTAACCTACCCATGAGCATAGTGGGGTAGATTGGGTCAGGGCAGATCTCCCCAGGGGCGCATTGGGGGCTTTGGATGTGCTGAGTTCTCTGCGTGTGTGCAACTGCATCCTCCCTGCGCTGGTGCGGAAGGCCCCCTCAGGCTTTTGTGGATTTGGAATGTAATAAAGGTTTAGCAAGCTCTACCTTGGCTAATACATAGACATTTTATTATGTTCCTTATATATCTTTAATTAAAAAAAAAAAAATGTTTATGGGGTGCACCTGATGTGTGGCCAAAATCAAATTGTTATAGTACCAGTGCGCCTCTAAAAAAAAAACAAAACTACTTGAAAGTCTTCAACTCATTCAGGTCAATTCAGTTTTCTTACTGGTTTTCATTCCATCATTTTAACATTTAGAGTGTTTCTTGGTCTTGTTATTTGGCCAAATCACAACTGCCTGACCACTAATGGCAAGGTGACCCACTCATCTGACAGCAAACTACACTTGACATTTTTATATGCCAATATGATTTGAGGCCTACTGCTTACTCTTTCTTGTGTGGAGATCATTGTCTGGCTTCATCTTTTATGTAGTGTACTCTGGCCAATAAGAGGCTTCGTGGGTGACCATTGGGAAGCTCACTATTTGGAAAAGGCCACACCTTAAAATATTGCATTGCAAATTTAGAGAGGTGTGGCCTTCTTCTAAGTGTTGAGCTCCCCAATGACCACTTGTAAGCCTTTATGAGCCAGAGCACACATATAATGTGGGCCATATCCACGGAAAACAGTGAACAGACTAAACATATTTCAGAATCAAACAATCCAGAACCAAGCAAATAACACATAGCAATGTCAGCAGTAGTTACACAGTTTTGTTAATAAAAATATCATACAAATTACTTAGATTCCATGTTGCGCTTTGAATATTGGTAGATATCCTCATTGACCTGTTCAACACACTGGTTCAAATGCAGTTGTCTCTGTGTGTGTGAGCACAATGGCTGCTCCATTGTCTTCATACAGACACTGCTGCACTGCCAGGGCTGGTTTATAAACATTTTGAAATACTTGGCACACAAAATTAATCGATTTAAAATTTGATTAACTGGGAAAGGCACCATGAGCAAACCGCTTGTTTCCAGGTGTGACCCAGGAAGGTGGGTAAATATAACACAGGTGTAACAAAATACATACAGAATAACACAATGTACAATAAAATGCAGTTTACATAGAGATATTTACTTATATATGCAGTTGATATTTATACATACAATATACAATAGCTATAAGCTAGGCAGAGCAAGACTTCCAGAGCAAACATGCAGACTCTAGTTAGGGTTAGGAGATGCAAGAGAGGAAGAAAGACGGGCAAAAAGGAGAATAATCCTGGGGGGACAGGTACAGGAAGTTGTAGGGGTAGGTCTGAGTAGGCACTTAAGGGCAGGAAAGGAGGGGGTGCTATATAAATCGAAACTATTTTATTCAGACATGTCAGTTTTTAATACGTATAGCTTTTTCTCCATGTTGCAGCTTCGGTCAGTCCCTCCTGCCCTGCACAACACCTAAGCACCATCTTCCACAAACCTGGCCACATTTCCCCCCAACATTTCAACCCTTCTCCAGCAGGGCACTAGGGGAATGCCTTGGCCATCACTTTAGGGAAAGGTCATCTGCCCCCACCCCACCCCACCCAGACAGCTAAGGATCCAGACTACTGGCGGACTTCATGGTGTGTGACTCATCATTCAGATGGTGGTGCGGGTTTTGCTCCTGGTTTTTCTGTGCTTCCGCTCTTCATCCTCCATGCACCAACTGGCGCTGCTCAGACTAGCATTGGCCTCAGATGCCATGGAGACTACCCTGGGGAGCCTGCTTTCTGATGGACCACAGAGATCACTGTGTGCTGGACACAGCGTTATCTGCTTTTCAGGCTATGAAGCTCTGCCATCAGAAGCCTCACTGCTCTGGCTGCTCACCCATGCGACCCGAGTATGCTCCTGAACACGGATCACTGGCATAATGATCTGTTGCACGGTCAACAGACACCTTTTATTGGTCAGTTTTTAAAATATCTTTACCCACTGAGGCAGCATTTGCCTTACTACAATCAGGGCTCCAGATAAGATTTTTTGAGATGAGTACTGTACTCCTCATTTTGAAAGTGAGCTGAGTAAAACCAAATTCAGATGCATACAAATGTCTGGATGGAGTGAGGAGAGTACATTTTAAAACAATGTTTTTTAATCTAGATAAGAACTGATCAGGTGCCAGCAGTACCTCAGATAATAATGGCAGGCAGGAGTAGTTTACTTGGGATACAAAGTCCATTTGTACTCCAAGACAGAAGACACTGAAGACAGGTTGCTGCAAATTGTGTTTATTAGCACAAACTCAGCTACCTTACTGCCTTGGCCCTACATTTGGGCCTTCTTAGAAGGTGTTTTAAAACAAAATTTGGATGCATATGAGTGCTGTAAATCTGGAAAGAAATGCTCCATTTGAATTACCAGTTGTGTTATTGTAACCCCCTACAAATTGGGGTTTACTATAATGTCTTCCTGGGCTCCTTAATGCCCGCTGTCAGGCTGGTATCCTGTCTTGAGTATTTCTATTTGTGTGGGAGTGCCCTAGTGAGCCACCGCACCTGTTTCTTTAAGAGTATAGCTGATCTGTGTTTATAAATTGGTTTGGGCTGGGTCCGAGTGATTTAGGGCTTGCGACCGGCCAGACAGTATGTTATTTTGCTCCATTCTGCAGTCGTTAATTGCGCAGAGAACTCTCTTAGGAACTGTAATTGTTTATTGCTTATTTGCGGTTATAGTAAATACAGATAAGTTTGTCTAACCTGCTTTTATTGCAGCTCGAACACTTGAATGGGAGCCACCATGTTAGGTCCTGGACTTCCAATATTTGGACCAATCGAACTGCTGGGGACTTAAAATGGATCCTATCCCCAGGGGTTTTGTGGGACAGAATTCTGTAGTTTTGTAGTTTTAAGTTGGTGCCTAAATAGACCTAGAGGGGAGCCCTAGTGTGATTGACAGTTCCTCAGCTAACTGAACCTTCTGGATTACAAGGGAATGCCCAGAACTGCCTGAAGCAGTGGATCAGTTAGAGTTGGAAGTGAAAGAGTGAACAGCTCGAGCCTTGAGCAGCTGCTCCAGAAGGAGTACAGAGAAATCGGCGGAAGAGGCTTTGCTGGCCTTCCTGCCACTGAACTGACCCTATTGCAGAGGTCAGACGTGTCCGCCGATGTTCAGCCTTGGAACCGCGTGCAGAAGAGAAGCTTGTTATTGCGACTCTGCGATTTGGACTGGACTGAAGACTTGTTCCAGAAGCAATTGGCCCAGCTTGTGACAGACCTTGTCTCGGACTGAAAGGTTTACGCAGTGAGGCTATCAGTTTGCAACCAGACAGTATCCAACTGTTGCTTTAAAGAAGTTACTGATTTACAGTCGTGCCAAAAATATTGGCCTCTTGCAGTTTTTTCTTATAATGCACCATTCCTTCCAGAAAATTGTTGAAATTAAAAATATTTTGGTATCCACATATGTATTTCTTTGGTTTGCAGTGGAATAAAACACAAAAAGCAGAAAAATTTACCAAGTCTTAGCTTATTCACACAGAAATCCTTAAATGGCCAGGACAAAATTATTGGCACCTTTTAGAAGAGTTAGAAATAATTAGATTTCAAGCAGGTGATTCTCCTTCACTTTAGAATTGAACTCACCTGTGGTGAGTCGCAGGTGCCTGCAATATAAAAATCACTCATTCAACCAGTTTGAATAGAGAAAAGGACTCATTCTCCTGTTTTGTGTCACTGTGTGCACCGCAATGAGCATGAAGAAAATAAAGACGGCCAGAGAATTGTCTGAGGAGGTCAGACAGAAGATTGTAGCCAAGCATGGACAATCTCAAGGCTACAAATCAATCTCCAGAGACCTTGATGTTCCTGTTTTCACCGTATGTAATGTTATCAGGATGTTTAAGGCCCATGGCACTGTAGCCAACCTCCCTGGACGTGGCCACAAGAGAAAACTTGATCAAAGATTGCAGCGCATGATTGTTCGAATGATGGAGAAAGCACCTCGATCAACTGCCAAACAGATTCAAGCTGACCTTCAGACACAAGGTACGACAGTTTCAACTCGCACCATCCGTCGCCAACTCAATGAAAGGAGGTTATATGGTAGGAGGCCCAGGAGGACCTCACTGCTGAGAGAGAGAGAGACATAAGAAAGCCCGACTGGGGTTTTCCAAAACACACCTGAACAAGCCAAAATCCTTCTGGGAGAATGTCCTGTGGACAGGTGAGACCAAATTAGAGCTTTGTGGTAAAGCACATCATCTCTATGTTTACAGAAAACAAATGAAGCCTTCAAAGAAAAGAACACTTTCCTACAGTCAAACATGGAGGAGGTTCAGTGATGTTTTGGGTTGCTGTGCTGCCTCTGGCACTGGGTGCCTTGAACGTGTGCATGGCATCATGAAATCTGGAGATTACCAGGCCATTTTGGAGCACAATGTTGAACCCAGTGTCAGAAAGCTGGGTCTCTGTCGAAGGTCTGGGGTCTTCCAGCAGGACAATGACCCCAAACACACTTCAGAAAGCACCCAGGAATGGTTCAAGACAAGACGCTGGGCTGTTCTGAAGTGGCCAGCAATGAGTCCAGCTCTAAATCCCATTCAAAACCTGTGGAGAGATCTGAAAACAGCAGTTGGGAGACGGCACCCTTCAAATCTGGGAGAACTGGAGCAGTTTGCTCAAGAAGAGTGGGCCAAACTGCCAGTAGAGAGGTGCAGGAAGCTCATCCATGGCTATAGGAAGCGGTTGATTGATTGCAGTTATTTTGACCAAAGGCTGTGCTACCAAATATTAAGTCTACGGTGTCAATAATTTTGTCAATGCCATTTCTTTTCATTTTCTGATTTAAATGAATGTATTAAATTCTGAATCAAAAACAAAGGTTCAAACACCATGAAGTCTTGCTATATTATGACTTAAGCAGTTAGCCACAGCACTTGAACTGCCCTGGAGAGGAAACAGTTAACTCCAGAGAGACTGGAGTTCTAAAACGCGAGAGCGCTATGCCAAAGCTCTATCTGGCCAGTTTCAAATGAAACTGTCAGATTCTTTACTCCGCTTCACTGAACAGTTGCTCCGGAGATCAGCTCCTTCAGCTCGGTTCATTTCTCGGTTTAAGCGAGTGTTTTCGGTTCATTTGAACCGGCAATAAGTATTTATTTTACCGCATTTCGGTTCAAAGCTCTATCTGGTAAACCGTAAGTACAGGATTTTAAAAGTCTGTGTGGAAATTATCGGTTCGGTTTTGAACCGATCGGTTTGCTAAAAAAAGCATTTAAATCATATATTGGGCTTTTTAGAGTGCGGTTCCCGGTTCTTGTCGGTTCTAAAAAAACCTATTATTTTAGTGGGTTTTCAAATACCAGTGACACGGTTAGGAACCGATAAAGGGTGTCTTGCCTGCCACTGCCATCAAAAGGGCAAGTTTTTTGGATAGGCTGGCATTATGTCTAGAAACCCAAAAGAAAAACCGAGACCACTGGGTTTCAACACTGTGATGTCTGTGGGAAGCCTTTGCTAAGGCTGACCCACACACCACTGTGTTTATTGTCTGGGGCTGACCACCTCCTGTCAGACTGCCAGGTGTGTAAAAATTTCCCTGCAGCCACCCTGGAGAAGAGATTGGGCGGCTCAGGGCAGAGGCAAAAGTCCGCTGACCCAGATGGCCAGCCGGTCCAGCACCCACTGGACCAGAGGGAGTGCCCTCTGACCAGGCGAGACTTCCTCGGGCAAAGGAAGGCTGGTTCAGAGGAACCAGTCCCAGTAAAAAGACAAAGAAATCAGCAGGTCTGGAGTCTAAAATTGCCTCTCCAACTGCTGCAGAGATACTAAAGCCATACAGATTGTCCAGTCACTGTCTCAGGGACCTGTCAGACCACCAACAATTGGCAAAGGTTGGTTCGTTCGGTTCAGTGGTTCAGGAGTATGATGTTGAGAATTTATGAACCACAGGAGGGAGGAGGATTTGACCATTACGTATGTGGCTGGGAGGGTCTGGGCGTGCCCATTGAACGGACGTTTCTCCAGACAGACCTTTAGAATCTCCCCTATGCTGTCTGAGTCCCTTCTCATTTTATGTTTTACAAAAGGTTGCAGAAACCCTCCAGCTTCCTTTAGAAGAGGCTGTGGATGAGCAAGAGGAGCCTGATTATGTAGAAATGATGGATATACCAGAGTCTAGGAGGTTGTCTATTCCTTTGCATAAGTCATTTAGGAAGCAAACAACAAAATTTTAAAAATCCTCATTCTGTCCTCCTGTAGATAAAAAATGGACAGAAGGTATACTTTGTCAGGCCCTGATACAGACTTCCTCACTGAGCAGTGTAGTCATGTAGGTGTGGTACAAGCTGCAGCCTTGACAGCTAATATTCCCTGGCCTCACATCCTCCTGATAAGGATTCCAGGAAGATTGATGCCATGGCGAAAAAACAATATTTGGCAGCTTCTTTGGGACTCAGGCAGGCAAATTATATGGCTTATGTGGCTAGATATCAGAAATCTAGATGGGACACAGTATTGCAGTTAGCCAAGCAGGCCCATGGCCAGCTGGCTAGTGAGTTGGAACAGGTGGCTGCTGATGGCATTGAAGCCTCTAAAGTTCAATTTCATACTGCTGTAGATGTTAATGATGTTTCCTCTAGGGTCATGGCCACTTCAGCTTTCGAGGTTGGCATGGCTCAGATGCACTAATCTGTCCCAAGATACTCAGTCAAAGGCTATGGATTTTCCTGTAGTGGGAAATTCTCTGTTTGGGGAACAAACAGAAAATTATATGAAAAGATGGATGAATACAGAACTACCTACAAAGTGCCCAGGCCAAGGAGAGGCATGCCACTCCACAAAGGCACACTCCAGAGGTAGGGCAGGCCTTTCCACAGGCCTTTTACCAATCTCAAGCCTCCTCTGCGTTTGCACAGAGGGTTTTTCAGAGGCAGAGGTAGTGGGCAGGCGCGGGTGTAAACGCCCCTCCTCAGCCTAAGGCTGCTGCCAAGCAGGCACCCTGATGGGGTGCCCAGGGCCGATTCTTCTGTACCGTGGGAGGCAGGTTGGCTTATTTCAGCCAGAACTGGGTGTCCCTAACTTCGGACAAATGGGTTCTGGGGTAGTAAGCCAGGGTCTGGTTCTCAGCTTCAAACAGTTTCAAAGATGAGAACCAGACATTTTCCACCTGCAAATCCTTCAGAAGCCCTTGCTTTGGAAGCAGAGGTTTCTTCTCTTCTAGACTGCAAAGCAGTGGAAAGGGTTCCTCCTTGCCATCAGGGCAAGGGGCTGTACTCAAGATACTTTCTTACCCCAAAAAAGACAGGAGAATGGCGTCCCATTCTAGATTTAAGGTACCTGAACAAGCATCTTTTGAAACCAAAGTTCAAAATGTTAACTCTGGCAATGATTTTGCCCTCCCTGAGGCCAGGGGACTGGCTAGCCTCCCTGGACCTCAAGGATGCCTATTTTCATGTCCTGATCAGGCCTTCTCACCGAAAGTACCTCAGGTTCGAACTGCCCTCAGGCCACTACCAGTTCAGAGCAATGCCCTTCGGCCTTACCTCTGCTCCAAGGGTATTCACAAAATGTCTAGCTGTGGTAGTGGCTCATTTAAGAAGGCAAGGGGTTGCTGTGTTTCCTACCTGGACGACTGGCTCATTGTGGGTCAGTCTCCAGATCAGGTAAAATCCCACTTGCAAGTCACCAGCAGCTTCTCACTTCCCTGGGATTCCTGCTGAATTTACCAAAGTCAGTTCTGGAACCAGTTCAGGTACTAACTTTCATAGGTGCAGAATTGAACACAAAGTTGGCCAGGCATTTCTCCCTCGGAAAGGGTAGAGAGACTTATTGCCCTGGCATCCTCCTTTACCCCCAAGGGTCTCTCAACCAGCAAGGCATTTTCTGCAACTCCTAGGGCACATGGCTGCTTCCACAGCTGTAGTGCAAGGAGCAAGATTCCAGATGAGGGACATCCAGTTCCATTTGAGGACCTATTGGTCTCAAAGGAGGACCCCTACCAAGTTAGTCCCAGTGACCCAAACTCTGATCTTGGCTCTCCAGTGGTGGCAGGATCAAAGCAATGTAAGACAAGGGTCCCCTTCATTCTCGTTTCCACTCCTCACCTCACCACGGATGCCTCCTTGCTAGGGGTGGGGGCTCACTTGGGCGACCTTTCCACTCAGGGGTGTGGTCCCCTCAGGATTCTCTGCTCCACATCAACCTTTTGGAACTCAGAGCTGTCTTTAGCTCTTCAAGTTTTTTCAGCATCTGTCCAGAACAAGGTAGTTCAAGTCAGACAGACAACACCACGACAATGTGGTACATCAACAAGCAGGGGGGCACTCGGTCATCAGCCTTGTGCACCGAAGCAATGAAGTTGTGGTCTCTGGCTTACTCCCTGAACACCTCCCTGATAGCAGTTCACCTTCCAGGGAAAGACAATGTCCTGGCGGATGCCCTCAGCAGGATTTCTCAAGGCCATCACGAATGGTCTCTGAATCCTCAGGTGCTGGGGTCGGTCTTTGCCAGATGGGGCACCCCTCAGATAGATATTTTCGCAGCCCCAGACAACCACCAACTTTCTCTATTTTGTTGCAGGCCTCCAGTACTGGGCTCAGTCCCCCGGACGCTTTTCTGTTGGATTGGAAGGGGAAGTTCCTATATGCCTTTCCCCCCTTCCCTCTTCTCTTCAGGGTATTAGTAAAAATCAGATCCCAGCCTGCAAAGTGATCCTGATTGCTCCAGATTGGGCCAGACAGCCCTGGTACCCACTGCTTCTGTCCCTGGCAGTCCACCCTGCCCTGAGCCTGCTCAGAGTCCACGACTTGCTGGCCTGTGCCCAGGGAGAGTGTATCCGGACCTCAAATCCCTCCATCTCAAGGCTTGGCTCTTGAGGAGTTAGAATTTGCTGATTTACACCTTTCTCAAGGTGTCCTGGATCTTTAAAGGCTTCAAGGAAGCCTTCCACTAGGGCCACTTACAATTCCAAATGGAAGAGGTTTTCCATCTGGTGTTCTGAGAAGCAAATTGTCCCAGAATCTGCTGATTTGCCCATTTTACTGGACTATTTGGTCCATTTAAATTCCTTAGGCCTTAGGCCAGCTACCTTAAAGGTTCATCTGGCAGCTGTCTCTGCTTTTGTATCAGCAGGGAAGCCTCCCTTTCTTCTCACCCTGTGTTTTCCAAGTTTTTAAGGGTTACTTCACACTAACCCTCCTTCCGGGAACCAGCTCCAGCCTGGGACCTGAATGTTTGCATTGCTCAGTTAATGCAACCCCTTTGAACCTCTGTCTTCAGCAGACCTTAAGTTCCTAACTTGGAAAACTGTTTTCTAGTGGCCATCACTTCTGCCAGACGCATAAGTGAGTTACAAGCCCTGTCAGTGGAAAAGGATTTATTTCTTTTCACAGAGATAAGGTAGTCCTCAGGACTAACAGAAAGTTTTTGCCTAAAGTGGTTTCAGATTTCCATCTGAACCAATCCATCTCCCTTCCAGTATTTTTCACTGCATTCTTCCTCGGGTGAGAGGAGATTGCACAGCTTGGACGCCAAAAGAGCCTTTAAGCTACTATTGGAACGCACTAAGGGTCACAGGTTCGAATCCCTCCAACTCTTCCTTACCTATGGAGAGGTTGGCAAGGGAGACCTGCCACTAAGAGGACAATTGCAAGGTGGATTGTCTCTTGTATCCAGTTCTGTTACCAAAAACTAGGTAGAGAACCCCCCTCAGGACTGAGGGCCCACTCCACCAGGGGTACAGCTGCATCTCTTGCGGCTGCTAGAGATATTCCCATTCTGGAAATTTGTCAAGCTGCTACCTGGAAAACAGTTCACACTTTTACCAAGCATTATTCCCTGGATGTCCAGTCCAGGAGAGATGCTCGTTTTGGCACAGCTGTGCTTCAGAGCCTATTTCCTAAGTAGGTTCTGACCCTCCTCCATGGAGGTACTGCTGTGTAATCTGCTTAAGTCATAATATAGCAAGACTTCATGGTGTTTGAAGAAAAAATTACTCACCTTAGTAATTGCTTTTCTTCTCATGGAGTCTTGCTATATTATGACCACCCCCCCAACCTGCCCCTCTCAGAACTTCTACTTGGGTAGGGGTTGGCAATTTAGTGCAAGCACTGTGTCATGCCATTTTAGTTCTTCCTTTTCCCCTTTTATTTAGGGTTAGGGAACTAGGTATTTCTGTTGTTTAAGTAATATGGCCCCTTCCTGGACTTGAGTCTTGTGGGGAAGGGGGTCTAATTAGTGCTTGTTAGGGGTGAAACTAATAATATTATTATCATTGTTATTATTATTATTATTATTGCTGTTGTTGTTGTTGTGTTTGTTGTTGTTATTCCTGCTAGTAGGTAGCCACTTGGCTAGTGTAGAGCTTTCCACACAGACTTGCTGCTTAGTGTTAGCTTCAGAAGATCTGACAGTTTCATTTGAACCGGCCAGATAGAGTTTTGGCATAGCGCCTCACGCTTTAGAACTCCAGTCTCCCTGGAGTTAACTGTTTCCTCTCCGGCAGTTCAAGTGCTGTGGCTAACTGCTTAAGTCATAATATAGTAAGACTCCATGAGAAGAAAAGCAATTACTAAGGTGAGTAATTTTTTCTTCTGTAATATTAACAGAGAAATAAAGAGTGTGGAGGCCAAATACTGTACTGTTGTTAATTTCAACTTAAGGTTAGAGGAAATTGTGAGTTATTTGAAAAAGTGCAAGGGCGCCAGTATTTTTGGCCACGACTGTAAATGTGCTGAATGTGTTTCATGGGTCACGATTTGGTTCTCCATGGTCAAATCTGTTACGCCAGCTGCAGGCTTCACCAGCGGAAGATCACAAATGTTTTCAGAACTGTTCATCCTGCCTGAGCCCTGCTATCTCAGCCTAGGCCACTACTCGTGCCTCACAGACCTTCTCGGCGAAAGACTGGCCTGGGGATTCGGCCCCCCTGCTCAACACCATCGAAGCACTGGAGACCACCTGGAGGTGAGCCGTGTCGGCGCTGCTTTCCCTGGCCTCCCAGATCACCATCATGCGGTCACATCTCACCTGTCCAGCATCCAGGTGCTTATAGAGAGTACAGATCAGGGTAACTCCCTGCAACAAAAGCAAAATCATTATTGTGGTACCAACTAATTCTTTCTTTCACTGGGTCATTGCAGCGGACTGAGCCATCCGGCTTGGATTACAAATAACCGGGTTGTGTGCATGTTCAACTGTTTTCCTTTGTAAAGGTCTCCAACAGCGGCTGCAATGCCGGCTACCCCTGAGCAACGCTTCAGGCTAGCCTGTATGACATACTGGATACCCAGGGTTGTTGAACTGACTAATTGCGACTCAGAGTGCATGCTGAACAATCCTGATTTAAATCAGATTGCTAATCATTTGCTAGATTCACATCCCTCCCTTCTTCACTGCCCCTAAATAAATCTGATTGTCTTTTTCACAGTTAACCTGGCTAGTGTACATATTATTAGTTGGGTTACAGTGGTAAGATTGCTTTACTGCATTGCTGGTCTTATTTTCCAGGGGTCTCCAGGGCAGCTGCCATGATCCAGCCTTGGTGGTAAGTGAAAAGGTGTGAGCACATTGTTATTACTGTCTACTGATTGTGAATGTGCCACTGGGTTCTTTCTTAGGCCACTAGAAGGGTTGGGGGTGATATTAGCGTCCCAGAGGGCTATACCTTAGCAGTTGAGCTACCCCATACCATTCCTCTGGGTGGAGGCACCCGATCACAGAACTCTGGCCCCTCGACCTGTATATTGCCATACAGGCAGGGGTAATATTATATAGAATAGCACTGCCTAGAAGTTTACATTATGAAGCACTATTCTATTTTTTTTTTTTTTTTTAAATCTGAAGCCCTGACTACAATATTAAGGTAAAAAAATATATTTAGTATAGTCCTGAATAAGCCATTTAACCATAAAATAAGACCAGTAGACCCAAAAATGATGCTGCTTAAGAACCATTCTTGTTAGATTAGTGATTTTGGGGATGGGAAGGAGTATAAAGAAACAATTATGAATCTCCAAAAAGAAATCGCATTTCTGTGGGAGCCCCCTCCTTTGTCTCATGGCTTGTCTTTATGAAGAACCCGTCGTTGTAATGAAAAATAACTTTTTTAAGTCTGGTATCAGAAAGAAGGGGCAGAGATAATTTATTCACGTTGCTCCTTGTTGCTGGCATTCCTTTCAATTGGATATCAAAATATCTCCTTTACAGTTTGTTTTTAAATGTGATAGGAAACAGATTGTACACCGCTAGATGCCCTCTTGTTTTCCTTTTAGTGTCTATGCAGTGTTCTGATATGTTTTGACTTTTTTGTGTTAAATTAATTTTCTGTATCGGTTGCCGTCTGTTCGGGCTTAATGCCTGAGCTGTAACTTTTTGTGATATACGCTGTTGGAGACTTTTTTGTAAGCATCTGAATGTGCTAAAACGCTTTGTTAAACGTTATAGCTATAGCTGGAGAAGATGTCTTGTATTGGGCCTCATTAAGGTTTTTTAACTAGGATTTAGGTTGGGGAATGTGTTGGCAGGGCATGTAAAGTGAGGTAGCATAGGAGTTCGTTTTATTATTTTTAGTTAGGGGAAACGTTCGAGAAACTTGTGACAGGCATTGAGTGGCTACGTAGGTGCGCAGAGGAGCTAATTTAAGTTTTGGCACTCACCCAAGGGGAGGAGGATGAGAGTTCTTGCTGTCGGGGGATTGGAGTATTGGCCGTCTGGTTGTGGTTGTGACTTTAGCTGTTAAGACTGTAGGATTTTCAGCTGATGTCCCGTGCAACAAAGGAACCCTAAGTAACCGTTACTAAGGCCGCCTCATGGGCTTAGGGGATTTGTGGTGCTGGGGCAGTGGTTGAGCGGTGGGGGTTACCAGTGTGGCAGGAGGTGGGCGCTCCACTGCCTCTTGGGAGAACCTCGCCTGTCTCCCGCTGCCCAAAAGCAATCTTTGGTGCAGATCCTGGGCCAGAGAAGGCGGTCTTCTTATGCTTATGGGCTGAGTTCTTTTGTGGGGCTTCCTTCTGGTAACCTGAGGATTATGGCACTATTCGCGTTTGGATAAATCGACATTACAGGAATGAATTGTATTGTATGAAGGAGCCAAGTCGAATGTGAGGATTTAGAGTTGTCATCGCTGGATTTTCTGATGAATAGCTGCTCCTTGAAAAGAACTGGTGAGAGGAACTTTTCTGTTTTAGAGTCTGTGGAAAATAACTTGCATGAAAACGTGCCACCAGTTTTTCTGCCAGGACTGGATTGACTGTTTGCTGCAGAACTATACGATTGCTCAAACTGAAACTGGGCTAAAATCCTTTGGCGATTGGACTGATTTGGATAGTACTTGTACTTTATTAAGTTTCCATTGTTCGTTGTTTAAATTTTATATATTGGAGTAGGGGTGATAGAATCTGTTTTAGTGGGTTTTTCTGTTTGTGTTAATTGGGTTGAAGAGAAGGGGGTTGTATGTTAGTGTATGAATGAGTGAGTGGGGTATGTGGTTAGGAGAAGAATTAGTGTATGAGTGGTTGAGCAAGGGGGAAATATTTTGTGTTTAGAACTGATAAATATGTGTCGGGGGATGTCTGGCAATTTAGGGCGGGCTAGGATCGTGTACGGGGTGTCCCAGCTTTATGACCTGTGGCCCTTTACCTCCCTTCCTCCCGATATCTAGTATTACAGCTCGTCACTGCTGGGAGATCGGAATTGGAAGAAGATGCGTGGGCAAAAGCTGGCAGGGCACCCCGTGCACGGTCAAGGGGGGCAGGATAGAGGTGGTTGGGTGCAGAAGGCGCCATGGGATGTGACGGGGCCTGGAGAGATGCCAGATGTGTTTAGTACCTGTCCCCAGGGTTCCCATGAGACTAAGTGGGCAGGTAGCTAAAAGGGCTGCACTGTCTACCAATCCCCTCAGGGTGGTGCTATGCAATGCCAGGTTGATCAATAATAAGACTGCAGTTATTGGATCTGATTTACGTCGGTCGACCTGGCTTGTTACTGAAACCTGCTTGAGGGATGAAGCTGGGCCAGTGCTAGAGACTACACGTCCCCGGGGTATTCCGTTGTGCACTGCCCCAGAGTGGAGCATAAGGGTGGAGGAGTGGCTATTTGTTTTAGAGCTGAGCTAGGCAGTGAGAACACTGGGTTCGTTTGAATTGTGTAGCTATTCATGGGGTCCGGTGCAGGTTGCAGGATTCTCCTGATGTACCGTCCTCCTGGGACGGCTGGAGAGTTTCTGCAGGAAGTGGGTGACTTTGTGGCTGGTGAAACATTGGAGTCCTCAGATGTCTGGTCCTGGGGACTTCAGTGTTTGCAGGCGACAGCAGTCATCTAGATTGGAGTTATCACTTCCTCCAGATGATGACATCTCTGGGCCTGCCGCAAGCAGTTACTACCACAACCCACCAGGGTGGCCTCATGCTGGACCTGGTCTTCTCGTTGGGGCTTGAGATTGAGAATCTCAGGACTGATCGGGTCATTTGGTCTGATAACTGTATGGTGGAGTTCTTGCTCAGGGCCCCATCTGAGATCCTTCCCCCTGCAGAGATGGTGAGCTACCGCCCGTTGAGGGGTTTGATCCCGGAGGGTTTTTGTGGAGGTAAATCTATCTCGTGTGGACAGTGAATGCAGGGAGGTGTGGGTGAGGCAGTTGCTGCCTACACTAGGGCAGTGACTGAGGCACTCTACTTCCTTTCACCGTTCTGTGTGCGACCCAGATCTACTCACTTGAGGTACCCATGGTTTGATGGGGGCTCAAGGCATTGAAGATCAAGGGTCAGAGGTTGGAGCACTGCTGGCGGAAGACCGGGTTGGAGGCGGACAAACTGGCCCTCGCGTAAACACTATAGTGTGTACCAGGGGCAGTGAACCATAAGAAGGCAGTGTTCCTGTCCAGGAAGATTGCTGCTGGGAGAAACCTACCAGCTATGCTTTTTTGGACTGTAGACAGGCTATTACATCCAGCCTGTCTACAGCTGAAAAAAGCAGTTTCTGAGGCCTTGTGCAATGAGTTTGCTCATTTTTCCCAGACAGGGTGTCCACCATCAGGCAGGGAATTCTGCCAGTGAGCTGTGTTATGGCCAACAGTGGTCACCTGGATTGTCAACAAAGCACCCGCCTGGTTGGAGGGGGAGAGTTTAAACCAGTGGAGGAGGCTGATGTCATTGAGGTGGCCTCAAAACTGAAGCACACATATTGTGAGCTGGACCCAGTGCCGATGCGTTTCTTAATGGGATGTGTCAACGCTGTTGGCCTGGTGTTCGCCTTGATTGTCCGGTGTTCCTTGTTGGAGGGGTCTTCCCAGATATCTTAAAGGAGGCGCAGGTGAGACCGCTTCTGAAGAAGTCATCATTGGACCCTGACATCAAGGCAAATTATTATCGCCTCCAACCTTCCATTTTTGGGAAAGGTTGTGAAGAAGACTGTGACCAACAGTTGGGAGAACACCTTACTGCATTTGATATCTATGAGCGCTCCAGTTGGATTTTCATGCAGGACATTCAACAGAAACCACATTAGTTTGGTGCATAATGATCTCCTCACAGTGAGGGATCGAGGTGAGGGACAGTTCTCATTCTACTTGATCTCTCCTCAGCTTTTGACACGGTGGACCGTCGTGTGTTACTTGACCACCTGAGGGACTTCTGTGGACTCAGCAGCACTGTAATCTACTGGTTTGAGTCCTTTTTGACAAACAGAAGACAGAGTGTGGTGATGGGGATTTTTTCCTCATTCCCGAGCCTTCTGTCTTGTGGGGTACCTCAGGGTTCAGTCTTGTCACCGATGTTGTTTGCCGTGTATATGCTGCCCCTGGGTGAGATCATTAGGAAGTACAGCTTGGGGTTTCATTGTTATGCTGATGATACCCAGCTGTACTTATCCTTTGCCCCTGGGACATCCAGTGCGGTGGAAGTATTAAACAACTGTCTGGCAGAGATCAACGACTGGATGGCCTCTAGCTGGTTACGACTGAACTCCGATAAGACTGAGGTATTGGTGGTGGAGTCGAACAGGAGGCGTGAGAGGTTGGCCTCTGAGGCAGATACTGAACTAGTTCTATGGTCTGTCCCATTGATGGTCTCCTTTAAGGTGAGTAATCTTGGCGTGGTGTTAGACAGTGGTTTGACGATGGAATATCAGATGTCATCCGTTGTCAGGGTTAGTTTTTTCCATGTGAGAAACATTGCCAGGATTAAGCACCTGATTCCACCCCTGGACCTCCCCACCTTGGTGCATGCATTTGTAACATCTACGCTTGACTGCTGTAATCTACTCAACTTTGGGGTCTCTGGAGGCACCCTCCGTCAACTGCAGCTGGTGCAGAACACAGCTGCCAGGTTGTTGATTGGACAGTCGAAATACTGTTCGTCACCCTGGTGCTGACGGGAATTGCACTGGCTGCCAGTTCGATGAATGGTATTTTTAAGGTGGGCTTGCTCACCTAAAAGGCCCTACATGGACTGGGCCCTTGCTACCTGGTGGACCTTTTTACACCCACTGCCTTGGTTCGCCCCTTGCGATCCTCCTCGAGGGGCCTCCTGGCGATTCCCAGGACGAGGTTGAGAATGGCCGGCGACAGAGCTTGTAGTATCGCCAGCCCCATCCTGTGGAATTCGCTTCTGCCATTGGTGAGGGAGGCCCTGTCGGTGGAGGCATTTAAAGCCTGCCTTAAGTATTATCTGTTTAGCCAGGCTTTCTCAGGTACTGTATGAGAACACAGGTTATCAGTACCTTTTAAAGTAAAGAGAAAGATTTATATATATGATATATATATTTTTTTGATATGTGATTATTTATTGTGTGTTTTACATATTTTTAAATTAAATTTCTGTGTATTTGTACAGCGCCCAGAGCCTCTGGGATTGGGCACTAGAAAAATAAAATTTGCCTTGCATGTATCGTTCCACGTTGTCAGTGGGGAAGTCTTACACGTGGGTAATGAGCTCCCCCAATGGGGTAGAGTGATAAAGCCCAAAGCTGTCAGTTAGAATAGAACTTTGGGCACATGAGGATTCGGAAGACAGCAACTACTCAGTCTTTGCTATACCGCTGTAGGGTAGGACCATAGATAAAGCTCTCTGGAAGATTTCAAGCTTCTACTCCTGTTTGTTGTTTTGCTTTGACATTGTGTGACTCTGAGGCAGGTTGGGCTACATGGTTACAGGTGTGCCATAAATTTAGAAATCTGTGCCTGTTTGGCTAACTTGCTAGCTAAAAATCTTGTCTGTGCCTACAGTGCCTGGATGAGCGCCACTTGCCTTAAGAAAGGTTTTTACTGTGTTGGTCTGGTGTTTACTGTTGTTGTGGTTCTGTCACAAAAATGCCTATAGGCTGGTACCTCATATAAGTAAAAGAAATTGTTTTTTTTTTTTGTGGTGGATGGCTTAGTCTGTTAGTCGGGTGTGGGTAGGTGAATTTCTCAGTCACTTTTGCCTTTGTCCCCCAAACAGCGCTGCCTGGTGTGGTCCCTGCCCTCCTCATTTCATATTCTCGGTAACCCAGAAAGACTTGTCAGCGGAAATTTAGCCTCTCCTGCACTGTTGGGCTGTCTGTTAAGAGGGAAGTTTAGGGTCCCACTGTGTGGTGGGTAACCTTTAGTTCTGCTTCCCACAGTATTTGGAGCTATTTTATTGTTGTGTGGTCAGGCATGCCTGTGTAATTAATTGTCATTTCTCAGAAAGTTGTCAGAAGAAATCTGACGGACAGATTCCTCCTCCTGCAGTGTGGGCTGCATCAGATGAAAGTTTAGGGTCCCTCTGTATTGTGGAGGACCTTATTTGTGGTACCTGCAGTGTTTGGAGCTGGGTTTGATTTTACATTGTGTGACTGGGCATCACCTGGACTGTGAGGAACACTCCTGCCATGCAACGCTTGCGCCTTTTATCAAATCTTGAGTTGCTCGCTGGCTTCATGCCAGCCACTTGACATTTTGCACCTGGCCTCACTTGCCACCTCTTCAAGAGTAAGGGGATGTGTGCACTGGCATAAGGTGTGGATGTGACGACATCATGCACGTTTTCCTGTTGTCAGTGCTGTCACTCCTACACACTCACCAGCCTCAGGACATGTATTTTGGATGTGGAGGGTGAGTTGTGAAAGAGGAGCAGCATTGAGATATTTGGGACTTTCCTTGGGGCATGTGTTAGAACAGGAGGGGTCAGTGACGATGTGGCTTCAAACCTTCTTCCTTAGTGTGCTAATCCGTGATGCAGCCTGCTGCATGGTTTTCCAGACCCTATGGCTTTGCTCTGGTACAGGAGCTCCATTTGTTTTGGAGTGCAGTGAAATGCACATGGTCCGGAGAGCAGTCACTTAGAGATTTCATCCCTACTGGAATTGTCTCCTGTCATCCAATAGTGGAGAAAGTGAAGTGAAGTTATTCCTATTGACACTGTTCCTGAGGGTCAGTTGTTTTATGAGCTGGTTGACTAATTCTCCCACGGAGGCTTGATCCTATTGGGAAGAACAGGTTGGGGGAATTCCCTTCGCTACACCATGTTGTTTTTTTTTTTTTTTACTTTGTTTATTAATGTATAATAAACATACAGTCATAATTACTAATTTCAGATATAACATACATAAGTTATTTATCCAGGAGGGTGCCACTCCTCTTAATACTTGCAGTTTATCCATCCAAAATTAAGATATGTCATAGCGGGTTACAGTAGCTTGAAAATCCAAAGTAAGTTGTTTCACTAGGCTACAAAACGAGCCCAAGAGCTGCATGGTAAGCAATATAAAGTCAAAAACAGTATTTTAGTCTCCTAAACTTTGTTCCCACTGGGAATAAGGGGTGCTAGCTGCACATTCGAGCAGACCTGATAGACCTCTAGGCCTTTATCTGCTGGCAGATTTCGTATGTTCGTATGTACCACCATGCTTAAACAATGAAAAATAGCACAATGAAGTGCAGTAGTCTAAAAATAGAGTCCATATCTTCCTGTAAATGAACTGGGGGAAAAAGAGCAGACAAAATCACTCCCCAAGTATACAATATTTAACCATCTAAGTACTTAGCTTAATGATGATATGACTAATTAGGCGATATGAGAAACAATTATTTGTAGAGAGGATACAGCAATATACAGAATTCTATATTAACTTTAGAACTACATATTCAAACAACATGAAGTCTTGCTATATTATGACATATGCAGTTAGACCCAGCCTTGAACTGCTCGGGAGGTGAAAGAGTTAACTTTCCATGCCAGGCATGGAATCTTGGGCTTGACTCAGTTGAGAACTCTGTCTGTTGTTCTTCAAACTCAAACTGTCAGATTCTTTACTCCATACTCACTGAACAGTGCGCTCGGATTTCTCCTGCTGCTCGGTTCATTTTGTCGGGTTAAAAGTGTAATTTCGGTTTTTAAACCGCATTTTGTCTATATTTTAACCGCACCGGTCGGTTCAAGCTCTGTCTGTGGTATCGTAGTAATAGATAGGTTTTACATTATTTCTGTGTGGAACTTGCAACGATATTATCGGTTCGGTTTGAACCGATCAGGTTGTTGTTAAACTGTATTAAATTGCATTTAGAGTGCGGTTCCCGGTTCTTACGGTTCTAAAAACTGGATTTCATTCGTTTTCCACGACCCGTGACTACGGTTGGGAACCAATAAGGGTGTCTTGCTTGGCGGATTGCGTAAGCGGGCAAGTTTTTGGTTAGGTGGCACTATGTCTGAGAAACCCAAAGAAAAACCGCCCACTGGTTTCAGCACTGTAGTGTCTTGGGAAGCCTTTGCCAAGGCTGACCCACACACCACATGTGTTTATTGTCTGGGGTTTGACCAACTCAATGCAGACTGCCAGATTTGCAAGAATTTCCCTGCAGCTACCCTGGATAAGAGAGTTGGTAGGCTCAGGGAACGAGAGGCCAAGAAGTCCGCTGACCCGGATGGCCAGCCCAGTTCGGTGCCAACCGAACCGGAGGGAGTGCCCTCTGACCAGGGCGAGACTTCCTCGGGCAAACGGAGAGCTGACTCTGAGAAGTCAGTCCCAGCAAAAAGGACTAGAAAATCAGCAGGTGTGGAGCCAAAATTTCCTTCACCAACCGCTACAGAGATAGCCAAAGCGATCAAAATTGTCCAGTCGCTTTCCCCGGTTCCGACCAAACCGGCACCATCAGGTAAGCGGTTGGTGCCACCGGTTCAAGAATATGATATAGAGGAATTTTATGAACCGGAGGAGGGGGAGGAAGGTTATGAAGAGAGTGAATGTGATTTTGAAAGTCTGGATGTGCCCATTGAACCAGACATATCCCCAGACAGACCTTCAGGAGTGTCTCCCTAGGCTTTCTGAGTCCCTTCTCATTTTATATTTTATAAGAAAGTGGCTGAAACCCTCCAGCTCCCTTTGGAAGAAGCTGTGGATGAACAGGAGGAGCCTGACTATGTAGAAATGATGGATATCCCAGAGTCTAGGAGACTGTCTATTCCTTTGCATAAATCTTTGGGAAACAGACAATAAAAATTTTAAAGCTCCTCACACTATACCTCCTGTGGATAAAAAATGGACAAGAGGTACACATTGTCAGGCTCTGATACGGAGTTCCTTTCACAACAATGCAGCCATGTTGGGGTAGTGCAGGCTGCAGCCTGTGATAAGGCAAATATTCCCTTGGCTTCACACCCCCCTGGCAAGGACTCCAGGAGGATTGATGCCATGGCAAAGAAACAGTACATGGCAGCATCCTTGGGACTCAGACAGGCAAATTATATGGCCTATGTTGCAAGATACCAGAAATCCAGATGGGATACTGTTATGGCTCTAGCGAAACAGGTCCCTGGCCAGCTTGCCAAGGAGCTTGAGCAGGTGGCTGCTGATGGTATTGAGGCATCCAAGGTGCATTTCCATGCTGCAGTGGACTCCAATGATGTATCTTCAAGAGTCATGGCTACATCTGTGGCTTTTTGCAGAATGGCTTGGCTCAGGTGTACTAGCCTGTCACAGGACACCCAGGCTAAGGCCATGGATTTTCCTGTTGTGGGTAACTCTCTATTTGGGGAGCAGACAGAGAATTACATGAAGAAAATGGATGAGTATAGGACCACTTATAGGAGTGCACAGGCCAAGGAAAGGCAGGCCACTCCTCAGAGGCAGCTTTCCAGGGGCAGGGGCAGGCCTTTTCACAGACCTTTTTACCAAGCCCAGGCCTCTTCTTCAGCCTATGCCCAGAGGGGGTTCTTCAGAGGGAGAGGCAGACGGGGTACGAGCAGGCCTGCTCCCACCTCTCAGCCTAAAGCCCCTGCCAAACAGGCACCCTGATGGGAGGGCCAGGGCCGATTCTCCATTACCAGTAGGGGGCAGGCTGGCTTACTTCATCCAGGACTGGGAGTATTTAACATCAGACAAGTGGGTCCTGGAAGTAGTAAGCCAGGGACTGGTTCTCAGCTTCAAAAAATGTCCAAAGATGAGAACCAGATCCTTTCCACCTGCAAATCCATCAGAGGCTCTCGCTCTGGAAACAGAAGTCTCAACCCTCCTGGCTCTCAGAGCTGTAGAAAGGGTACGTCCCCTACACCAGGGCAAAGGACTGTACTCCAGGTACTTCCTTACCCCAAAAAAGACAGGAGAATGGCGGCCCATCCTGGATCTCAGATACCTAAACAAGCACCTTTTAAAACCAAAATTCAAAATGGTGACTCTGGGAATTATTTTACCCTCTCTAAGGCCAGGGGACTGGCTAGCGTCCCTGGACCTCAAGGATGCCTACTTCCATGTTCTCATCAGAAGCTCCCACCGAAAGTACCTCAGATTCGAACTGCCCTCAGGCCATTACCAGTTCAGAGCAATGCCCTTAGGCCTCACCTCTGCCCCAAGGGTATTCACAAAATGCCTGGCAGTAGCAGTTGCTCATTTAAGAAGGCAAAAGATTGCCATCTTTCCTTATCTGGACGACTGGCTCATAGTGGGCCAGTCTCCAGACCAAGTCAAATTACACCTTCAGGTTACCCAGCAGCTGCTTACATCTCTAGGTTTCATTCTCAATCTCCCAAAGTCGGTTCTAGAGCCTGTTCAGCTACTCACTTTCATAGGCGCAGAACTGGACACAAAGCAGGCCAGAGCTTTCCTCCCTCTAGAAAGAGCAAAGACCCTGGTGGCTCTGGCCTCCTCCTTCGCTCTGCAGGTCTCTCGACCAGCAAGGCACTTTCTGCAGCTCCTAGGGCACATGGCTGCCTCCACAGCAGTAGTGCAGGGAGCAAGATTTCAGATGAGGGACATTCAGTTCCATTTGAGAGCCTTCTGGTCTCAAAGGAGATCCTCTAACCAAACTGATCCCAGTTTCGAACCCTGATCCAGGCCCTACAATGGTGGCAGGATCAGAGCAATCTGAGACAAGGGTACCTTTCATCCCTCAATCTCACTCCTTGACCCTTACTACAGATCGTCCCTCTTGGGGTGGGGAGCTCACATGGGCAACCTCACCACCCAGGGTTGTGGTCCCCTCAGGAATCTCTGCTCCACATCAATCTGTTGGAACTCAGAGCAGTTTTTCTAGCACTTCAGGTTTTTTCTGCATCTGTTCAGAACAAAGTGGTACAGGTCAGAACAGACAACACCACTACAATGTGGTACATCAACAAGCAAGGGCGACTCGGTCTTGACCTTGTGCACTGAGGCAATGAAGTTGTGGTCTCTGGCTTATTCCTGAACACCTCCCTCATGGCAGTTCACCTCCCAGGCAAGGACAATGTCCTGGCAGATGCTCTCAGCAGGATTTCCCAGGGCCATCACGAATGGTCTCTGGATCCCCTAGTACTGGAGGTAGTATTTGCCAGGTGGGGCACCCCTCAGATAGATCTTTTTGTAGCCCCAGACAATCACCAACTTCCGCTATTTTGCTGCAGGCCCCCAGTGTTGGGCTCAGTCCCTCTGGATGCCTTCCTTCTCAACTGGGAAGGGAAGTTTCTCTATGCCTTCCCCCCCTTCCCTCTCTTGTTCAAGGTGCTACTCAAAATCAGATCTCAGCCTTGCAAGATGATTCTGATTGCTCCAGATTGGGCCAGACAGCCCTGGTATCCCTCCTTCTGTCCTTAGCAGTCCACCTTCCCCTGTGTCTTCCCAGGAATCACAATCTGTTAACCTGTGCCCAGGGGAGAGTTTGGTACCCGAATCTCAAATCCCTCAACCTCAAGGCCTGGCTCTTGAAGAGTTAGAGTTTGCTGACCTACACCTTTCTCAAGGTGTACTCGATATCTTGAAGCTTCTAGAAGCCTTCCACCAGAGCTACTTATAATTCTAAAGGAAAAGGTTTTCCATATGGTGCTCTGAAAGCATATTGCCCCAGAATCTGCTGATTTGCCCACAGTCCTGGATTATATGGTCCACTTAAATACTTTGGGGCTGAGGCCAGCTACCCTGAAAGTGCACTTGGCAGCTGTCTCTGCTTTTATATCAGCAGGAAAGCCCTCTTCTCTTTCTGCTCACCCTGTATTCTCCAAGTTTTTCAAGGGATTGCTTCACACCAACCCTCCATTCAGGGACCCTGCTCCCGCCTGGGATCTTAATGTTTTCATTGCTCAGCTTATCCAACCCCCCTTTGAGCCTTTGTCTTCAGCAGAGCTTAAGTACTTGACTTGGAAAACTGTGTTTCTGGTAGCCATCACTTCTGCCAGGCGCGCCAGTGAATTACAAGCTTTGTCAGTGGAGTCTGATTTTATCTCCTTTCACAGAGATAAGGTGGTCCTCAGGACTAACAGGAAGTTCTTGCCTAAGGTGGTTTCAGATTTCCACCTTAATCAATCTATATCTCTTCCAGTGTACTTCACTGACCATTCCTCCTCTGGTGAAAGGAGGCTGCACAGCTTAGATGTGAAGAGAGCCCTTAGTTACTACATAGAGCGTACCAAGGGTCACAGGTTTGACTCCCTCCAACTGTTCCTCACTTATGGTGAGGTTGGTAAAGGGAAACCTGCCACTAAAAGGTCTGTTGCCAGGTGGAGTTTCTCTTGTATCCAATTTTGTTATCAAAAACTGGGTAAGGTTCCCCCTTCAGGCCTGAGGGCTCACTCTACCAGAGGTACAGCTGCGTCCCTGGCTGCAGCCAGGGACATCCCTATCATAGAGATATGTCAAGCAGCTACCTGGAAAACAGTTCACACTTTCACCAAGCATTACTCCCTGGACATCCAGGCTAGGAGTGATACTCGGTTTGGCACAGCTGTGCTTCAGAGCCTATTTCCTAAGTAGGTTCTGTCCCTCCTCCATGGAGGTACTGCTGTGTAGTCTGCATATGTCATAATATAGCAAGACTTCATGTTGTTTGAAGAAAAAATTACTCACCTTAGTAATGTTGTTTCTTCTAATGGAGTCTTGCTATATTATGACCTCCCCCGCCTGCCCCTCTCAGAACCTCTGCTTTTGGGATGTGGGTGGGCAGTGCAGTGTTGGCACTTAGTAGATGCCCACCTTGTTTTCTTTTTTCACCCCTTTTTGGGGGTGTTTGGGTGTTAATGCTTTATTTTTGGATCCCCTGACTTGAGTCTTTGTTTTGGGACCAAAAATGTGTTAATATTTTAGTAGCCATTTGGCTAGTGTAGGTTTACAGCTTCCACACAGAATCTTAGTGAGTTTTGCTCGTAAAGATCTGACAGTTTGAGTTTGAAGAACAACAGACTGAGTTCTCAGCGAGCTCGCTCAAGATTCCATGCTTGGCATGGAAAGTTAACTCTTTCACCTTGAACGGTTCAAGGCTGGGTCTAACTGCATATGTCATAATATAGCAAGACTCCATTAGAAGAAACAACATTACTAAGGTGAGTAATTTTTTCTTCTAATCCCATAAACTAACTAGACCTAAGAGCCAACTTTGAAAGCTACTCCCTCTCCTATGTCTGATAAAGGACCGGTTTTAAGTCCAGAAATAAAAGATTTGAGTGTCCTCTTCTTTTGAAGAATAAGCCTCTTCTCTCTCCTTTCTTGGCCAAGCTACATATTTTTAGCACCACTTGAGAACATCTTTAGGATCCAAGAATAAAAAAACTTTACCACGGTGTGTGATCCTCATCTGCACCAGGAACACCATTCCATGTGATATCCTGCCTTCACGGAGCATTGCCCTAGCTCCATCAGATTTCGTCCGTTTTTGTCGAGTAGCCTATCCAATGTCCGGGAAATTCAGCACATTTTGGCCCTCGCACAGGAGTACTCACTTTCGTCTGGCCGTTGCAAGCAGCGAGTCTCGAGAGCCGACTCCATCAGTCACAACTACCATAGTGCGTGGGGCCTCTGGGTTATCGGGACGGCTCTGCGATGTAACCCTATACACTTTCTGGATTCGTTGGACTATAGAAGTCACCGCCTCGCCCAGCTTCTGTGTCAACCATTCCTGTGTGAATAGAGGCAAATGGTCTCCCTTTGCTCTCTCAGGTATGCCAAGAAGACAGAGGTTAGAGGCACTAGCCTGATTTTCAAGGCTCTTCAATCGAGTCCTGAGGTGTGTATTTTCATTTATTATCGCTGATACCGCTCCCATTGCTGAATTGGCTCTTTAGTTGCTTCTGAGAATTACACAGGGTGAGCGGACTCCATATTGGTTTCGATACTGGTTACCCTGTGTGTTAGATTGTCAAACTTTTCAGCCAAGCTAGTGACTGAAGAGATCAGTCGACTAATTTTATGACCGAGTGACTGTAACGTCTCCTTACCTGAATCAGCTTCCTCGTGGTCCTGGCCTTGAGTCGATCGGGTTGCCGGAGCACCGGGGGTGTTTTTGGATTTAGATCCCTCTGCAGCCAACTTGTCTCTTTTAGGCTTGCCCATTGCAGAAAGGAAGTATTTAAACACTGTTCTGATGAGTTTTTAACCACTCTGTCCCCGAAAAAATGTAATTAAAGGCATAAAATAATACAGGAAGTATGGAGCTCTGTTGAGATCGTCCTACATGCTCAGGCTCCACAGCACCCTCCGTGACACCATGTGTTACAACAGAGCTAGCCACAGTGCAGTGCAATAACTTGTAGTAAATGACATGTCACAAAATACGGCAGAGAAAAGGGCTTGTCCTTGAATTACACTCCTCCTTGCAGCATTACTCGTTGCACCCTGTTTAGTGCCACTGTAGGTAGTTTTCTCAGTCAGTTGTCTAGTTCTTCCCATGGGAGCTTGGTCCTGTTAGGCAGAACAGATTAGAAATTCCTTCAGGACAGTATGTGTTTTCCCATGTATGTTATTTAGAGTATTTCTGGCACCGCAACATGTATTTACATTTTTTTTTTTTTAATACTCTATGCTGTGAGGGCAGGGCATCTCTCAGAGGTGCTCATTCGTCCTCGCCTCTACTCCCGTCAGAGACCCCACCAGGACTTTCCAGCCCCTGGATCACCCCGGAAGGGCAAGCCTGGCCCCCGATGACCCCCGGCCGCCACACCTACCTGGCGGCCTGCCTGAGATTAGAGGGTCTGTCCCGTAGAGACCCTGGAGGACCGGAGGAGGAATGGTTCAGTGCTGGGGTTGTGGGCTTGGTCCCTGGAGCCCCGTTGCCTTCCTGTCCCTTCAGGGTATTTAGTCTTTGTTTTCCCTCTGGTGCGTGGGTGTGCAATGACATCCTGGCACAGATGTGCTGACATCCGCTGCTGCTTCACCCCCAAGTTGGAGCACTGCAGGTTCCTTGTGCTGCCCTCAGTCTCTGTCAGGGGCTGCCAAGGAGGCGCGCTAAGCCGGATCCTTCCCCAGGGAAGGGAGAGCAGGCCTCTGGATGCTCAGTCCCTTCCCTCCCTGCCGATCCTAGACGGCTCTAGTCCGATCCGAACCTGGGTTGCCAGGCGTGGCACGAGGAGTGGCATCCAGTGTCTCAACCCTCGGCGCCACCAGGCCGGTACATGTATTTAATATTTGTGTAATTTATTTCTGGCACCATAGTTTATTACAGACCAGTATACAGGCAGATAGGTAAGTTCAAACTTCTAGTCGACTCTTTGGTCAGGGGGGAGGAGTATAAGACCTGTTACAGGACTGAGACCTTTGCCTATGGGATCCTGCTGTCCAGACTGCAAAGTAAATGAGCACATCTGGTTCGGTTCCCCACAGCAGAATCCCCGGTTCTCGGGGGTGGGGGGGGTTGCACGCAAGTCCCTTTTCCCCCTAGATGAGATGTTATTATAATGCACCACAGGTCTTGCCTGTGAAGACACCTGATCCCCACATGTGCTTCTCAAGTCGGGGGCTGACACAGATGCAGCTAGGTGTGCCAGAGCAGTCACCTGCTCACCTTTGAAAGTGACTCCCTCACATTGACAGCATGTTAGGTGAAGTGGAGGATACAGGGCGTGTCTGGGAGAATCCTGACCCAAGAGTAATATGAGAAATGTCTCCAAGGAGGAGATGGGGAGCGTACGGAATCCAAACATGTAGATTTCTTTCCCTCCTGCTGTTTGATTGATTATTGATGTCCTATTGTATTGCTGAAGCTTGTAAAGTGTTGCACTTTAAAGGAGGCTCGAACATAAAGAATTGAAATGTGAACCTCATTTTTGTCCTTGTCAACCTCGGAAACAAGCATATGCCATGCCATGTCATGTCATGCTGAGATTGTATCAGGGGTAGGCCAGTATGGAAAAGCAAAATCTGCTGCCCTGGTCCAGGGCTCGCTGAGGTTCCTTTCGGGTTGAATGATCTTTCTTTTAGGAAGAAGTCATTTTGGGAAATGATCAGTTCCTCCAGTCCCAGACTATTTTATTCATTTATTTATTTATTTATTTATTTATTAAATTCTCGGATTACAAATACCTTTGAGCAGAAACTGCTCGTTTACAAAGGTTCCACGTCAAAGGATGAGGGTCAACATACATACAGAGGTAGTAAAAGAATGCACAATAAACAACCAAAACAACTAAAAAAAAAATAAAGATACTCAGTTATAACATACTTTGAGATAATATTCATATAACGAGCAGCTTGATTAGGCAGATGGCTGTGGTAACAATAAGAGATAGAGGGCACCATAGGCATTTAGAATTGCAGGCGTGCGACCGGGAGAGGAAGTTGGCAGGCTACTGGGCCACTGTCCGATGGTGGTGGAAAATATGTCTGTACCAGTGGAGATCTGAGCAGGAAAGGAGTCACAAGGAAGGCCAGGTGCCAGAGGGAATGAGACTGGGAAAGGGCGGGCTGTGAGACATGAGTGAGCTGGGAGGTGTTTAAAGAGATCGCTGTTCAGAGAAGCAGTCACATGGAGCGGTAGAGGTGAGGTAACGTTTGAGATTCCTTTTGAAGGGTCCAAGTGTAGTAGAGGAAAGTGCTTTTTTATTGAGGGAATTGAACCATTGAGCGGCTCTATAGATAAAGGACCGCTGACCCATGGAGGTACGACATCTAGGAACCTGAAAGGTTAGAGATTGGGCACCACGTGTTTGTTGAGTGCCACTGTAGTTGGTAAGGAGTGAGCTAACACCAGGTGGCATGAGACCGAGGAGAATCTTTTTGGTAAGTAAGCTGGTCTGGTATTGTATTCTGCTGAGTAGGGGTAGCCAGCCGGCCTGTGCATAGAGGTCACAGGTGTGAGTTTGTCGGGCCGCACCCGTTAGTAGTCTACAGGCTTTGTTGAGAGAAACTGAGATCCTGCGGAGGGCACTTAAACAGTGCTATGTGTTTGTTTATTTATTGTGATCCCGGTACACTCATTTACAAAGGTTCCATGTCAGTAGAAAGTAACAAATTACAGACAATTCAAACAGAAACAGATGACAGTACTTGAATTTCAAAAATGGGACCATACAAAATATAAGTGCAGTGAAAGATTTAAAACAGTTAATAACACAAGTGAGTATAGAGTTGCATACAATGCTAGAATGGAGCTGCAGTATATAAACCACTAAGCAGAATAACATTTCATTGTCAAAGTATAGGGAAGGAGGAGAGCTGTATGGATGGAAATAAGTGCATCAAGGAGTAAAAAGGGGATAGGATAGGGCTCACGGGGGGTAGGAGGGGAGCGGGAGAAGAGAGGGAGGAGGGTAAGGGAAAAGGAAACAGGGTAAGCAGTCACAGCTCCTCAGGTTGGCCAGCAATCACAGCTGCTCGATTGGTGAGGTGTTGGATGAGTTTTCTTTAAATTACCCCAGCTTGGGCTGATTGGTTATGTCTGGGTGGAGTTCATTAAGCCAAAAAGGGAATGGTATCGAATGTCCTTTGCGCCTATGAAATGCGAAAGAAAGGGACAATAAGAGATTGTCTGGTGCTGCTTCTTGTGCAGTGGGCGTTGGGTGCCATAACAAGGAGGTTTTGGATGGTTTTAGGGGCGAGACCTAAACAGGTGTGTTTTTTTTTTTTTTTAGTTCTCCTCTCTGGCACCCCCAGCCAGCTACTCCTTTGGTCTGCCTAGGTCCCCAACCACCAGCATAACCCTGCCACCATCCACCGACCCCATTGCGGCCCCCCAGGTCACCAGCGTGTCCCTTCATCGGGAGGGTCCCTCTTCCGGGGCACCTGTCAGCAGTCTGAGTGTCCTGGGTGCTGCGGGGTTGAACTAGGCTAACTCTGGGGCACAGTGGCGGCAAGGGCTGGTGGTCATCTGGCTGATCAGGGGGGGAACTTTTTCCATTATCTGGCAGCCCACAACTGCCCCCAGTTGGCCTTGCGGAAGAACGGCGACCTTGGGCGGGGATGCGCAGGGAGTGTGTCGCGGTTGCATGTCCCCCTAGCACATCACCCAATCCGCCCGCAGGTGCCAAGGCCCTGCCAACCTCTGAAGCGTCCAATGAACGCTCTTGATCCTCTCCCTGCCAGACTCTGCTCCTGGTGTCCGGGCTCAGGGTGCAAACCCACGTCACCAGCGTGCTGAGCGAACCCCTTCACTCTGTGCCACGGAGCCAGCCTAGTCAGGCCCCCTCCCCCCCGAGTAGCCATACTTAGTATTGTACTGTGCCTTGAAGATTTAGTCAGTGAGTTTGCGCATATAGGTCACGGATGTGGGTTGGGTGGTTGGCACCTAGGAGCTGTCGGCAGGATTTATTTAGGGCAACAGAAACCCTTTTGAGGGTGGAGACTGGGGCAGCACCATAAACCATAATCAATGACTGACAGAATGGAGCTTTTTATGGCAAGAGACAGGGCATCTTGGGACAGGCAGTATCTGTTCCTGTATAGTAGGACAACTCTAGGGTTGACTGCCTTACAATTTATTCTGTATGCTGAGCAAATGAAAGAGAACTATCCAGGGTGACGCAAGATATCGGAAGGTTTGAACTTGTTCAGCTGGGGTAAGAAGGTTATTGTGATTGTCAGTTGATGGTCTTTATACTTGTTTTGGGGTTCACAATAACATTGATTTAGTTTTTGTTTTTTTTTTTTATAGTTCATAAGTAGCTTGTATTTTGTGGACCAAGTTTCTGCTGCAGTGAAATCACTTTGTAGATGGGACTCAAGTTGGTGTGGGTCAGAGTTTTAGAAAAGATGACATGCCATCTGCATAGAGAAGGATACATTCATGCATACAGAGGGAAGTTTGTTAAAAAGGCTGAACAGGATGGACCAAGAATTGACCCCTAGGGGAACATCTGTGAGTACCTCCCGACTATTGGTGGAGAGGGCACCATCAATTTTTACTGGTTGTGACCTGTTGCTGAGATAGATCTGGAACCATCCTACTGCTTTAGTGGAGAGGCCAATAGAGAGGAGTTCGACAAGAAGTGTTTTATGGTTGACAGTGTCAGATGCCTTGGTGAGGTCGATATAAATTGCCCCAGCAACTTGACGACTGTCTAAAGCCTCATGCAGGAATCCTGAGTACTCCAGCAAGGCAGTGGAGGTACTGTGCTCCTTGCGAAAACTGTGTTGCTGTGGGCATTGGATTCCATACTTAGTCAACCAGCTGGTCAGCAACTATCCTTTCTAATGTCTCGGGGGTGCAGTATAGATATTGGCCAGTAATTTGTGTGTACGGGTCTGTCGCCACTTTTGTGGACTGGGATGACCACTGCAGCCTTCCAAAGCAGGGGGAATTGTCCCTGCTGAAGAGATAGGTTCAAAACCTTTGTTAGTGGAAGGAGCACTTCTTCAAGGGTAAGGGCCAGTAGCTTGTTTTGTACTGATAGGAAATCCTAGGGAGGGGGAGTAGCCATCTATGTCTGGGACAACATTACCGCAACTATAGTGGACACGACTACCATCCCTAAAGAGTGAGTGTCTCATGTTAAGAATTCAACCAGCCAAATCAACCTCTGTCTGCATTAGTGGGTGCTGTTGGCCCTTCAGCTGGCCTCTCTCTGCTCAAACACCTAAGTGACATACTAGCTACCACCTCATCAGAAGTATCCATAATTGGTTACCTCAGCCTTGACTGGCACTCTCCAGTCTCCTTACCATTGAAATAATTCTGTGATACCCGTGGACTTACCCAGATCATTAATGATGCTACCGCCCAAACACCAAATCCCAGAGCATAGCTCATTCTTAATCTAATCCTTCCAAGCAAGCCTTACTCTTCTCCCACTCAGTGTATTCTTTAATGACCCCGGGTGCCACAGGGCTTGGTGCTGAGCCCGTGTCTTTTTAATATATATATATTTCATCCTTACACCTTAGCAATCCTTCTATATGGATTTCAAAATTTGCAGATGATTGCAGACTAGGCATCACAGTGTCTACTATGGTTGATTGTTATCCTTACAACAAGCTATAAATGAAGTTTATGAGTGGACAAAACTAGCAAATTGGAACTTAACATCTCCAAATGTAAAATTATGCACTTAGGTAGAACAAACAACAATCATTCATACAATATAGGAACAACACCTTATTAACAACATCTGAAGAGTGGGACTTGGGCATTAAAATTACGTCAGATTTAAAGTTCAATTCACACTGCAATCAACAAGTTAAAAAAGCTAATCAGATTTTGAATTACATTTTGAGGCACATTTCTAGTAGACACCATAATGTTATCATGCCCTTGTACCAGGCCCTGGTGAGGCCTCACTTGGAGTATTGTGTACAGTTGTGGTCCCCACAGCATAGAGAGGACATTGAGAGAGTGGAGGGTGTGCAGCGTAAAGCGAGTAGATCAGTATTCGGACTAAAAAACTTACCCTACGAGGAGAGATTAACGAAGTTAAATTTATACTCACTGCACTATAGAAGACTAAGGGGAGACCTCTGCATGATGTACAAGATATCACATGACGATATATTAAGAGCAGACTTAAAAATAACCTGTAACACAGGGCTGTAGCACCAGAAAACACAAGTTGCAATTTGTATTGCCTAAGTGGGAACACAAATAAAAGGAAGAACTGGTTTACTGTAAGGGGGGGTGCCAGCATGGAACAACTTACCTGCAAGTATTGTGGGTAGCTCGAGCATTGATATATTTAAAACAAGCTTAGACAAACATCTCTGTAACAAAACTACTAAATTTTAGCGAACGGGCAAGCATAATGGATGTAAGTCTCACTGCTTGAACTAATTTATGAAACTTATGAAACATCAGCGACCACTGTGCCATTGCATGCATAAGGCTGGTGCAACTCCAAACCTCCTCTTCCTCTAAATGCATCCATAAGAGATGTAAACTGAACTTCTGCCCAGATGCTTTTCTCTTTGACCTCCAGTATGCTAACTGGCAGAAGAGTTGCTAGTATGACACGCATTAAGCACGTGAACTCTGTGTTTTAAATTACAGCTGTAGGCTTTTTATAAATGAAACTTGAGTTATATGCTTGAGCCCTACGATATACGTGGGTAGAGAGTTCTGTGCTTGTGCATTATACAGGACTAATAATTCTAGGGACATGGATATGTTGTTCATCCACACTCATTGGCAGTATCCTTGCCGCTTTAAATCTTGCCGGAAGGTCTTCAAGCTTGCTCCTCCCACCCACCGGGTGGTATAACTCTCGGCTCCATGCCTGGCGTAGATCTTCCTTACCGCTTGGAAGCTCAGGTTCCCTCCTTAACGCTCCGTTTGTGACTGTTCCTATTTCTCCGTTTACGGATTTAAAATAATATTTTGCAAAAGACTTCAGTCTTGATCCCTCGCGGCTCGATGGATAAATCGACTCGGATTTCGGAGATGCCCATGCGGGCAGAAGATGTCTCGGACGGATCCACACTCCGTGTGTCTACTGCTTAGGCCTTGAGCACGACCCGCAGGCTTGCGACCTGTGCTCATCTTTCTCGGCCTCGTCCTCGAAGACCGTGCTGCCGATTGCAACTCGACCGTCGAGAAGCGTTCCCTCGGTGAAGTCAAGAGGCCCGGTTAGCGGTATCCTTGTGGCCAGACTTTTCGGCGGATCAGCTCGGCGGATGGTCGCCCTCGAAGAGGAGGGCGCGGGCACAGTATCTTCCTCGGCGCTGACATTTATCCGCTCTCTCTGGGTTCTTCCTACGGCTTCCTTTAAGGAGCTTTGTCTGTCCCTCTCCACTAAAGGAGAAGGGCCTCGTCTGCTGGACCTTTTCTCGGTCCAAAAGAGGGACAAGGGGAAGGCCCCTCCGTCGACGCTCTTGGGAGCGGAAAGGTCCCTCTCCCGGCCGTCGACCGTCGGCTTCGGTCGACCGCTCGGCTTCGGCCACTGGCCTCACGGTGTCCCCGTCAGGTCAGTTGACCGAGACTCCCACTGATGAAGTCGAGATTTTTCTCGACCCATTGGACGGGCTGTCGCCTTTAGCAGCCGAGATTCCCCTCTCCCCGGTTCCCCCGGGAGGAGTTGAGGATCCCGTGGGCTCGCCTGTGCCTCCGGTTCCGGAGCCCTCGGATGGACCTTCCGAGCCGAAGGGAGTGCCGGTTCCGGCCGACACCTCCTCGCACCGACCCCGGAAATTCCGGGACTCTCGGTCTCGGTCTCGGACCTCTTCGCGGTCCAGCCGTTCCCACCGTCATAGGCGGTCTCGGTCTCGGCACAGCGGTGCGCGGCGTCACCCTCGTCCTCCCTCCTCGGATGAGGAAGCTTGGCGTAAGTGCGTCGGCCGTACGAGAACCTTATGTTGCAACAGCTCCTCCTGGCGAGGGAATAAGCCGACTCCGGCGCCTTCCCGGCCATTAAGTGGCCTGTCACGGGCGGCCGACACAACCCTCGACTTGCGAGGCCTATACCCAGGCCGGTTGTTCGGCCAAAACCAGCTGCTCCACCGATTGCGGTGGAACCTCCGCCTCCACAGCCACCAATTGGGGCTCCGACCAAGGATTCTCGGTCGGCTAAGGGTTTACCCCATCGGCTGTCAGTTACCCTCACTCCCGACCGACCTCGGCAGGTGAAGGGTGGCTCAGGCCAGAGGCAGCTCTTGAGGACTCTTCGAGTCCGAAGATGATTCCTCCTTCTTCTCCAGCGACTGGACTTGGAGTCTTCAGGTAGAGCCCAATGGACGATAGCCCGTCGTCCTTCCTAGGACTGCTTGGCTCATCGGAGTCTACCGGGATGGAGCTCGAACCACGTTCAAGCAGGCCAGGTATCCCCTCACGGAGATTCTGGACCGAGGGATTCCTCCGGCAGAGGCCTTTCCGGTGGCGAGGCCATAGTGGGTCCAGCACTGGAACTTTGGCAGCGCCCTGCTTCCTGCCCTGCGCCTCGGCCAGGATGGCCAGGAAGTATGCGGTCCCCTACCGGTTCCTTATCCGGTTTTCGAACACCCCTCTGCTGAGGGTTGGTTACCGACAAGCGTTTTCGGCGCCCGGCAACGCCAGGGATATGGACAAACCTCCTGACAAGGAGTCAAGAAATTGGACTATGTCGGGCGAAAAGTCTCTGTCGTCCTCTCTCGCGCCCGTCAGGCCAGTTCGACCGTCCTCATGGCACATTTTCTCATGCCCTGTTGGGCTCCCTGGATGGTCATCCCTCATCTTCCGCCCGATCTGCAGACTACGGTTAAGCAGGTGCGGGACCAGGAGCAGGAGCAGTGGCCAAACAGCAGCTCAGACTGCTTTGGATGTAGAGGACTCATGCCCAGATCGGTGCGCGACCGCGAGTGGCTGTCGTCGGCCAGGCTTGGCTGAGGATATCACCTTTACGCAGGATACCCAGCACAAGTTGGCGGATGTTCCCTTTTGGGGACTGACCTCTTGACCCTGGGGTGGAGGTCACCTACAGGATCGAGAAGAAGATAGTCAGTAACTCATCAAGGAGGTCAAGATGTTCCTCGATGGTAGTTGCCAACAGTAAGTCATCCACATACTGCAAAAGGCATTGTGGGGCAGAGAAACCCTGCAAGGCATCCATCATGTGTAGACGGAAAAGGGTGGGGCTGTTGTGAAAGCCCTGAGGTAGGCAAGTCCAAATGTACTAACAACCCTCAAACATGAAAGCAAATTTGCATTTGCTTTCCTGAGCAAGGGGCAGTGCCCAAACCCCATTGGAAATATCAAAGGTGCTGAACCACCTATGATCTGGAGTTAGCAGTTTGAGCATATCTGGTGCTGAGGCTACCACAGGAGAACAACAAGAAGTGATTTGCTTATGTTTCCTGTAGTCAATAGTGAGTATCCAAGAGCCAGTGGGCTTTTTAACTGGCCAGATGGGTGAGTTGGTGGTCAAGACACAATGCCTGATCACATCTTGCTTAAGCAGTGACTGAACAGTTTATCTGAGTGATGGTAAGGCCTCTGCAGGAAAAGGCTATTGCCCTTGCCTGTCATGTTGCAATGGCATTGAGGTGCTTCTGCAGAATGGGTAACAGTTCTTTGATGAACCTATTTGTCTAGAATAGAGCTATGATGTCATATTCCTTGTCATTGACCATGATGGCGGCAACCATGTGAGAATCAGGAATCGTGACTGTATGGCATTGTCCTTTTGATTTGGATCAAAAGCATGTTGGCAAATCTACTACACAGCTGTGTAGTGCTATGAAATCAATTCCTAGGATTCTAGGATGGTGATACAATACCATCAGGTCAAGAGTGCAATTCATGCTGAGGCTACCCAACACTACAGAAAGTACAATGGAGCTGTTGGTTGACAATCTAGTGCTACCTATGCCTTGAGCACTGGTCCTCCAATCAGTGAACCACAAGGAATTAGCTAGATCCTTATCATGTAGTAGAGACACAGCAATGCCTGTATCTAGTAGTACAACCATTTGGCAGCCCTGACCATGGCCTTGGTGCAAGGTCTTTCATTTGTATCAATGCTTGTTCACAATATGGACTTGGGCCTGTAGTTGTCATTCCGAACTAGTACTGCTGTCTTCAGGTTGTTCCTGAAAATGTAGGCCAGCAGGATCTCACCTAGCCTCTTCCAGGTCCTACATAGGATACACATAGGTCTGGGTACTGGTAGTTGCAGCAAAAGACAAGGACTCAGGGTTTGGGATTGGTGTGGCCTGTTCTGAGGAAGTTCCAGTATCTCCTTGGCATAGCAATGGCTTGGTTACCATAGCTAACGCTGCAATGGCCTGCCTTGGGATGGATTTAGCCACTGATTGGACCTTCCCAAGGACTGCATGGAGGTTATTATTCTCCGCCACTATATCGCAATAAGAAGGACTGCCACTACATTGCAATAAAAATGACCTTGTCAATAATTTCAATTGCCCTGATTATCATTCTAATCAGAACTGGGGTTGTTCTAATTTCTTTGCTTGTTCCTATTTTTGTTGCATTTTCCCCCCATCTTGTAGTTCTTTTTATCATCCGAGAACATGGCCTCTTTGTACTGGGCCTTGCCCTCCACTTTATAGAGGGTTGTGAGTTCGCTGGTAGATGACACCATGGACACCTTGGATTTTGAGTCAGAATTCAGATCCTGAAGGTAGAGCTGGTAGACATGCTCCGTCCTTGTGAGAATATCTAAAATGTGTCAGTTCTGGGGAAAACAGCAGGTTCAACCTTGTCACACACGGCTGGAATTGTGTTCCGAAAGAACAAGGCCTTGTATTCAATTTGGTCTCTGTCCACCACCTCCTGTGATAGCAGTTTGCCAGTGCAGTAGACCAACCATAGCCTCTGATGGTATGATGCTGGACTTTCCTTAGCATACTATTTAACAGGACAGGCCAACACAACATCAACCACACCTGGGGAGTATGTGGCAATGAGTTCTGTGGCAATGTCATCAAAATACACTTCTGTGGTTTGAGGAGCTGCCACTGAAAGTTTTGCCCAGAGGCCGGGGTCTATGGTCTGCCGGAGGACTTGTACTTGATAGCCTAGCAGTAGACTGAGGATCTCACATTTGGAACCAACCTTTTCCAAATGACAGCTGAGATTGTCATTGGGGTCATGTGGCCTATACTGTCAGCAATCTAATGTACAGAGTGAGCCACTGAAGGGGATTAGTCTGAATAATGAGACATGCATTGGGAAAAGGGTTAAGGGATTGTGCACTGCAAAGGATGGCCTCTGCCATGACATCAGCCACAGTGTGAACAAGTGGCTGCTGAGCAGTGGCTTCCTTCAACATATTTTATGTGCTGCTGGAAGACCTGTCTGTGCTCTTCAGACATCTCAGTCCTAGTGAGGGCAGCATAAATCATCTGATCTATCCCCGCTCTCTCCTCCTACTTCTTCAGGACAGCAATTGGAGGGGCTAGGCTTTGACCTCCCACCTTATCATGAGATCACCATCTTGGCATCGCACATGATAGTCATAATATATTTCATGGCGTAGGGTCACGCTGGAACAGCATAGGGTGCCACCATCTTATGGGTGGTGGTTGGGTAAGGTGACATCTTGAGGGTGTGGCTGGGATCCATCTTGGCTGATGTTGTCACCAGAATCATCATCTCTGGATGACATAAGGTCAATGGGTGTGTACTGAAACCCACCCATTGCCTTGATGTGACCAGCCAACACCTCTCGCTGATGGTGCAGTTTTTCCATTTTAACCCTGCACTGTTTGTGACTAACTTTTGCAATGTTCTGTTCAACACCTTTCGCAACCTCTTTCTGTATCACTCTATATGCAGTGCTCAGTTCATCATTGTCCCAAAGTTTCCTGTCGAACTCTTCACTTACCCATTTCAGGTCATCTCTCATCTCCTCAGTCTCCTCACACAGTCTCATTCATATTACTCAACAGATTGTTCATTTGCAGCACTTGTCTCTTATCCTGCTTTAACCTATGACATTCCTCTCTCAACATGCATAACTCTCGATCATTGTTCTGCACAGTACAGTACAAAAGAGTTTCATTCTTACTATGCAGTGACTGAAGTTCTTCTTCCAGTCCTGCTTTTTCTTAAACATTCAGATGCCTGCAAGCCCATCTCTTTCTTAAAAGCAGAGTTTTGGAGTTTGAGGGAATGTAACCTTGATTCAGAGGCTTCCAAAGCAGAATAGAGACTCATGACCAACAGCCCTTTAGTGTCATGCTTTTGGCTGTCTGTCTTGTATCTGAGTACTGGGTTGAGATTCCCAGTACAGGGTTATCGGAGTGATTCGCATCCAGTGCAAAATCGCTCTAACCCATGGGAGTGGAGGGTGAGAAAGTTTGAGACATCGAGTCTCAGATCTGCATAGATATTAGACATGACAATAAGAAAAAAAGTATGGGAAATCCAAAATGGATCCGTCAGTGGTTACCCTGCTGTGTATCGATCCACAGAGGTTGACCCAACAGACAGCTGGGCATCTGCATTCTTGCAATCCTGTGCCTCAAAACTGCTGTTGAACAAGGTGAGACAGCATGAACCTTGCCCAGTAAGCAGCCAGACTTTACAAGATGCTACGGAGTGACAAAAATAGGTGAGGTGGTACAGGTGTGCATACTTACTACCCACAAGAGAAGAGCCAGCAAACACTAAATCTCTGCTAATTTTGACTACCTGCACATGATCACCAATAATGTCAGGGCACTAAGCCCTGCTCAGGTTCTTGGTGATAATAAACCTGCAAAAGAAGCAACAGACAAGCAGCATATGTGGTAATAAACTTGTTGGGACAGAGTGAGAGGGGGTAATGATGAAGAAGGGAGGGGAGGTGAGGCAGCTGCAAGTTGAGGGGCTAGCTGCATAATCGAGCAGACTTGATAGACCGTGAGGCCTGTTTCTGCTGGCCAGTTTGTATGTTTGTATGTATGTTTATTACACAGAATCAGACATTTGCCCTAATCAGAGTCTTACCAGTATAAACACTGGAGCCAAGAGTTTCCCCAATACCCTCAGGATGAAGAACATCTCAGGGGGAAATGTAATGAAATTACTTATATACTTAGATAATAACCATGGTAACTATTACATTCATAATATGTTAGATACAAAACAAGGCCTGTTCACTAAAAGTTAGGTGGCTCCACAGTGTTATCTAGCAATATACAAATGTGTAAAATCAACTAAAATGAGAACAAGACTTATAAATAAAAGAAAATAAGTGTGGTGTTCCATAGATGCGCATGATGGCAATGTAGGCTATACAATGACTTCTTAGAAGAATAAACAAAAAGCACATAAGTGTATTCTCAGCACAATACTTAGTATGCATTACTTGTAATAATAATATTGGCAATAATCATGACTATGTCCCTGGTGACTTACTTGTATGTTAAGTACCAATGCCCTATATGTTAGTAGTAATTATACATAGCATAACATATGGTAAAATATATATACTGTCAGTGATCCTGTGGGTGTCCAATAGAGAGTGGGGACCAAGTATAACAGTATGTATTCAAACAATGAAATGCCCATTAAGACTTTATTTTTTATCACGAATCATGAAAAAAAGATTTATCACTTTCAAAAAACAACATTTCAAGGACATTTCTGCAACAAAGTTCAGAATCCAGCTAAGAGGGTCCCAATAAGCATGTTTATGTTGGTCACGCTCAGAAATGTCATTTTTGTGGGTTTTCACATTTGAATTTTTATGGTAAAGCAGAAAACAAGATGACGGCAAATGAAACAATGATTTTCCCCCCGAAAAAAAGGACTAGCCATGCAAGAAAACAATTCTTTGCATGTTTCAAAACAGCTATATTGAAGTGCTTACTGAGCATGCTCAGAACCAATTTTGAACATTTCAAATTTTTTTATTTTTTTTTTAGTCTTTGGTAACAATTCCAAATTAAGTAACTTTGGAACTGATTAAAGAGAAACCATTAAAATTAATAGGGGAAAAAGTGTGAAAAATTACCTTTTTTCACTATCCAGAATTCAGAGTTTGCCACCTGGCCAGAATGAAACTTGGCTCATTCAGAGATCAACCCCTCAAGACCATGCATGCAAAATTTCATGTAAAGTCATTAAACAGTTCTGAAGTTATTAAAGTGCAACAACTAGGATTTAACATAGAAATCCATACAGCCCTAACTATAGAACAGTAGTGCCCCTATAATACATATTTAGTATAGTGGTGCGGTTGCACTATAATTAGGGTTGAGTAATCTGTTTAATGTTAAAACCCAGTTTTGCACTTTAATAACTTTGCTACCGTTTAACAGATTTGCACAAAATTTGCATGTATGGTCTCATGGGAACACAGAAACATAGAAACTAACAGCAGATGAGGACTGCTAGGTCCACCCAATCTGCCCATTTTTTTACCTGCTGCAGAAACCACAGCCCCTACTTTGATCTCTGTCCTATCGCTAGGTTTCCTATGCCTATCCCATGCATATTTGAATTCCCCTACTGAATTTGCCCCCACCACATCCACTGGAAGACTGTCCCATGCATCCGCCACCTTTTCTGTGAAGAAATACTTCCTCACATTACTCATTAGTCCACCCCTTCCAGCATCATGTCATGGCCCCTTGTTTTAGAACATCTCTTTTTCTGAAAGATGCTACCCTCCTGTACCTTATTTATGCCCTTGAGATATTTAAAGTTCTCTATCATATCCCCCCTTCCCCTCCTCTCCTCCAAGGAGTACATATTGAGGTTCCCCCGTTCTCTCCTCATATGACTTATGGTGCAGGCGCTGCACCATTTTTTTGTCCTTCTCTGAACTGCCTCTACACTGTCTATGTCCTTATGGAGATGTGGCTCCCAGAACTGTACACAGTACTCCAGATGAGGTCTCACTAATGATTTGCACAGAGCCATCACCACCTCCTACCTTCTGCTGGTGATATCTCTGTCTATACACCCCAGTACCCCACTGACCCTTCACCAGATTTGACACATTGTTTGGCCACTTTTAGGTCATCTGATATGATTACCCACAGATCCCTTTCCTGTTTGGTGGCTGTCAATGTCTCTCCCCTATCATGTAAGCCTCCCCTGTGTTCCTATGCTCTGTTGGCCTGCAACCCCTCTGGTCCCCCATATACCATCACTATAACATGTTGGGAAATGATTATGACAAGTTTACTAATGATTTAGTTGCTGTTTAGTGTACTGAAAAATCCACAGTAGAACTGCGGTTTTAGGATGCCACCTTTTGGCTTTAGCAAACATGACTGTTTACTGATATTTAGGCTCTCACCATCCCCTTACCGGGCTCCATCCTCCATGGTACTCACACCCCGGTGGCTCCCACAGTGCACTGTCTGCCCATCGAGCAGCCCATCCATGAACTCTCCAGAAGGCTCTCTTTAGCCCCTTACCAGGCTCCAGCCTCCCTGGAACTCATGCCTCAGTGGTGCCCACTGAGTGCTGTCCGCCCACTGAGCAGCACATCAATGCACTCCCCAGAAGGCTTTCACCATTCCCTTACCTGGCTCCAACCTCCATGAAACTCACTCCCCTGTGGCTCTCACACAGTGCCATCTTCCCACTGAACAGCCATCCCTGAACTCCCCAGAAATCTCTCACCAGCCCGTTGCCAGGCTCCAGACTCCCTGGAACTCATACCCCAGTGGCTTATGCAGAATGCCATCTGCCTGCTGAGCAGCCCATCCCTGCACTCCCCAGAAGGCTCTCAAAATCCCTTACCAGGATCCAGCTTCCCTGGAACTCACACCCTGGTGGCTCCCACAGAGTACAATCTGCCCACTGATCAGCCCATCCCTGCACTCCCCTGAAGGCTCTCACAGACCCTTACTGTACTCCAACCTCCCTGAAACTCACACCCCCATGGCTCTAGCAGAGCACCTTACACCTACCAAGCAGTCCAACCCCACACTCCCCAGAAGCTCTCACCAGCCCCTAACTGGGCTCCAGCCTCCCTGGGACTCATGTGCCGGTGGGTCCTGCAAAGCACCTTCCACTCACCAAGCAGCCCATGCCTGCATGCCACGGAAGACTTTCACCAGCCCCTTAATGGGCTACAGCCTCCCTTGAAATCACACCATGGCAACTCCCACAAAGCGCTGTCCACCTACTGAGCAGCCAATCCTCGCACTCCCCAGAAAGCTCTCACCATCCCCTTACTGGGCTCCAGACTCCCTGGTATTCATGCCCAGTGGCTCTCACAAAGCACCATCTGCCCATCAAGCAGCCGATCCCTGAACTACCTGAAGGCTCTCTTCAGCCCCTTACCAGGCTCCAGCCTCCTGAACTCACGTCCCGTGGCTCTCGCAAAGCGCCATCCACCCACCAAGCAACCCATCCCCGCACTCTCCAGAAGGCTCTTATCAGCCCCTTCACTGGGCTCCAGCCTTCCTAGAACTCATGCCCTGTCGGCTCCCACAGAGCACCATTCACCTGCTGAGAAGCCCATCCCTGCACTCCCCAGAAGGCTGTCACAAGCCCCTTACTGGGTTTCAGCCTCCCTGGAACTCACCCCCTGCCAGCTCCTGCAGAGCACTGTCCACCCTCTGAGCAGCCCTTCTCTTCACTCTGTAGAGGGCTCTCACTAACAGCCCCTTACCGGGTTCCAGCCTCCCTGGAAGTCATGCCCCACAGGCTCCTGCAGAGCACTGTCTGTTCACCGAGCAGCCCATCCCTGCACTTCCCAGATGGTTTTCACCAGTCCTTTACCAGGCTCCAGCCTCCCTGGAACTCACCCACCACTGGCTCCTGCAGAGTGCTGTCCACCCATTGAGCAGCCCATCCCTTTATTATGCAGAAGGCTCTCACTAGCAGCCCCTTGCTGAGCTCCAACCTCCATGGAACCCATGCCCTGGTGTCTCCCACAGAGTACCAGCTGCCCACCAAGCAGCCCATCCCTGCACTCCTCAGAAGGCTCTCATCAGGTCCTTACCAGACTCCAGCCTCCCTGGAACTCATGCCCCAGTGGCTCCCACAGAGTGCCATCTGCCCGCCTAGCAGCCCATCCCAGCACTCCCCAGAAAGTTCTCACCAGCCCTTTACTGGGCTCCAGCCTCCCAAGAATGTATGCCCTAGTGACTCCCGCAGAGCACCATCTGCCCACCCAGCAGCCCATCTGTTCACTCCCAGAAGGTATGGGTTTGCCACAATGCATCCAGAAAATACAGGGACCAGGACTGTTAAATCTTGGTGTCTGTATTCTCCATGAGCTTCACTGCTCCCTGCTATCAGTGCTGCCCCATGAAAGACTGGTTCAGTGCTTGTTATTTGTTCAGCGCTTTAGTATTGTTTCCTGCTCTTCTGAGCAGATTTTACAGTTAAATTGTATGCTGCATGTTATTTCAGTTTTTCTAGGGCAGCATTTAAACAGTCCAATATCTGCACTTTTAAACCTATTTTAAGGACTGCTTTTAAAGTAAGTGTGGAACCTACCAGCAACTTTGCAGCACCAAAAGCCAAATGGCATAAAAATGCTGAAACGCTGCACCACCTGTCCAAATGTTAACTGTGAGAAGAAAATGTGAAACAACCAGAAAAATCAGGAAGTGCAAGCTGGTGGAAGCTGCAGACAGGAGATCACATAAAGTCTCACAAGAACTGAGGCATGATGTCCTACCAGGGACAACCATCTGAAAGTATGGCAACTGGAAGTAGAGCCAGAGGAGTGGAGGTGAAGATTCTGATGACTAAGTCTTGTCCAGCGACACGCAGCAATGTCAGTGAACTGGAGGCAGGGATCTCAATACTCTGTCCATACAGGGATGACCCCTAAGAGACAGATACATCTGCTGCCTCTGAGTCAAGCAACAGTGAAGGCAGTGCAGTGGAGGATCCTGAGCCATATGGGGGAGAAGTACATCTGGCACATGACCAATGGTAAGTGCCCACAGCAATGTCAAAAAACTGCCACAATGAATGTATGTATGTAGTCTGGCAGAGGGAAAAGCAATCACTGTTTGAGATGTAAACACAAGTGCAGCATTGTGGCAGGTGACAAGTGGAAACCAGCAGCAATGTGAATTAGGGGGCACTGGAACATACAAAGAATGATGGAGAGAGCAGATAGCTTAACAACGGAAAGCCACAAAGTGCAGAGCTGAGAACATCTGCATGTATGTCTGACAGCATTCCAAAAACATGAACACAGCGCAGGGCAAGCAGGAGAGACATACAGAGACAATCAGTCAACCCCCACCCCACCCACAGCACAGCACAACTATAGCAGAACAAGGAGACAGCATGGCAATACAACTGTGCAACTGGGATGTACAAAATCTTTGGCAACCAGTCAGCAGCTCATGACCACACAGCAGAATGCAGACACCAGACACATGCTTAGATGTCCCTGCATACGAGTAAAATGTCGTGCCCCCCCACACACACATACACATATGGCATGGACAGCCACAGGAATGCAGACAGTGGTCCACTAGCACCCCTGCAAGCCAACTCAGCACACTGCAAGAAGGGAAACAGGGCACAAAGGAAGTCAACCCAGGAACTGGGTACCTTACACACTGCATGTAGGAGGCTGTGTCATTAAAACAGCACAGAGCTGGTACAGAGCACAGGAACCCCAGCACCGTCAGGAATGCCCACCACAATCCCTGGAGAATGAACAGGGGTTCCAAACTGCAATGGTGCAGCTCCCAAACAGTGGACCGTGAGATGCAATCAGGTGCTGACAGAATCAAGACTGCAGAAAGCAGGTAAAGACATGCATAGCAATCACAGTAAGATTCAGTAACCCACCCCTGACCTGAACTGTAGCTCCTGCCACCATGCAGACACATTGTCACCCTGCAGACAAACCCTGTAACCCCAAATGACACAAGCACAGACTCCAAACATCATGTGTAGCCATGGGACTAGAAACGAGCCTGCGCTGTGCCACCCCCATAGCCGCAGACAGCACAGTGCCCAAACAAACATCATCCTGGCAAATTGCAGTAGGGCATCCCACACAAACAATGGAAATTGCCAGACAACCTGCAGGGCATGATGGCTGTGTGGTGGACAGTATCATAACATGCATTCTGTGCGTGCTCATGCAACTGGCATAGCTGTATCATGAATGATACATGTACAGTATTACTGCACTCCCACAGTCCAGTGAAATAGCTGAGCATGTAGGCACAAACCGAAGCCACTGTAATGTCCTAGTGCATCCAGGCCACACAGATAGGGCATGTCCATGTCCCACATCTGCAGGTGAACCCTGTGTGGACCCCAGGAAAGACTGGATACCAGAGAACACCCATTCCCAACATTGAGTACCCCTGACATCGAGAGAGAGTGAGAGTCAGGGAGAGAGGGAGATGATACTGGATACCAGGCAACACTGTCACGAGTGAGACACACAGAATGACATAAGGATATTGACTGCTACACTGTCTAAAATGCATCAGACAGAGATATCACCAATTGCCCTATAATGCAGAATGCACAGTATTGCAAGTGTTGGAGGCTGACAGAGCAACAGCAGCTGACACACAAGAACAGGATGCCACACAGTGTATCCTGTGCTACACTGTCATATACAGCAAGAGGGCATACATTAAGCAGACATGTAGCACCCCCCCCAACATGATGTACGACAAAGCTCTGTACAAGCAATGCCAGACTGTCAGTGAATTGACCCAATGTCAACTGGCGGCCATCCCACACAGCCACACCTACACACAGCCTGGAAAATCATACAAAAAGTGTCATGGAAGGGGACTGCTGGGCAGGACATCAACAACCCCAACACATTGCCAAAAAACCCTGGTATAATGCTCATACCTGGCAACACACAGGCAACCCAGAATCTCACAGAAATGCTGAGAGGTGTAACCCTCTGTGGATGCATGGAGGGCATAGTAGAGTAGAACACCAAAAATGTGACACGACCCAGCTGGTCCTCTGTTGATGATGGTGTTGTCTGTCACCGCTCAGACACTGCACTCAATGTGTGGCACACTATTCTGTGTTGCAGTTTTCCACTGCATATGCCTCTTGTCAGTCACCTGTCACTGTGCTGTATACATGAGCATTACTGCTCACTATATAGTCACTCTTGGTGTCTGACCAGCTTGCTGGGCATCAGTGGCACTGATTCCATGCAGATGTGTCTGACAGTCACAATCCAATGAGTGGTGCTGGTGTATTGTACTTGCACTACTGCCCTCTTTATGTAGTTGTTTCTGTACTGTATGCTATTGCTTGTTATTCCAATGGTGGTATCTCTGTGGCATCAATGTTGCTGTTCTCTCCAGGGCCTAGCACTGCATGTTGAGTCCAGCTGTCTTCACACACTCCCTTCTGGTGCACAGATGCAGAGTCACTACTGCTGCACTGTTTCTGTAACTGACTGGGATATACATTCTATCAGCGCTTGGTGGGGGAGACTCTTTTTCATCTGTAATCCAGTTGTGTGGTCATACAGTTGCTGGGTGACACTGTCTGCTGTTGCCACTTTGATCCACACATCGTGTTGCATGTGGCGGGTTTGGTTACTTGTCAGTGTACCATCATTGGTGTGTGCTGTTCAGTGTGGGCTACGTGTGACTGCTGGGTGTCATGCCTCAGGACTGGTCCCCACTCTGCAGTACTCTTCTCTGCTTGTGGTACACTCTACTTCCACTCTGTTGGGGTGCGGGGTTTCCTTTCTGAGACCTCAATTTCTTTGTTGCAGCTCAGTCTCTCCACACAGTGATGCTTTCTGAGCTATTGCACTGTTTGGGGGCTATTTTCCTCGGGGTGCAGCTGCTAATCTTTCTTTGTCAGTCAGGATACCATTCTCATTTCTGTGTCCACAGATGGCTTTGGGCTACAGTTCAATGCAGGACTGGTCTGCTGTGTGGGTTTTCTGTGGTCCTTTACCATTTTCCCAGCCCTTCTGCTGTTCTCTTTGCCTTATAGCAGTTGGCTGACTACCTGTTCTGACATCACAGTGCCTGCACTTTGCATCATAGGATTGCTTTCAGAATGTAAACAATGCTACTGTCTGCAAGTCGATCCTCACATGAAATTCGCCATAACTTTGCACTGGTAAGTCATTTTGACATGCTGTTTCTTTTCGTGCACACCTAATGACTCACTGCATTACTGCATGACCGACATTTAAAACACAATTTAGCTTCCACACTTACTTTAATTCAGTGTTAGACAAAATTTAACCCTGCTTTACAACAACTGCTGAATCTATTTGTATGGTAATTCCTTAGACTGCATTTAAACTAGCTTTACACGACATTTAATTCCATTTTCTAACTTCTGCTGAATCTATTTACATTTAAATTCTTTACACCCTCCCTGGTCTTTTACTTTGACTCTGTCACATTTACATTCTTTTGACTCAGTTTGCTTTTAAATTCTTTAACCCTCCCCAGTCTTTTCTTTTCATTGATGCTCACACCAGGTTCATTTACTCGTTATAAGAGTTGGCCACTAGAGGTATCACCATATCTTCCCTTTTTGTTCCCCCTTTTTCCTATCGAGTATTCTCAGCCCCTCTGTTGAAACTTTCTATCCATTATTTACACAAGAAATTTATAATCAAAGCCTGCCTTTGCATCTTACATGTTTGGCATTTAGTAAACTCTTGCATGTGCAGGTCTTCCTCCTCTATTGGTTGCCACTGTCCCTTAATATATGCTCCATATTTAAACATAACTGGGCTATCCCATGAGAACCATGCCTTCTTAGACCTGCTATTGATGCCCTTATGTAAGTCTTTGTAGGCTCTTGCTCCTTGACACTTTCTTTCTCAAGCGAAGCTCCCCTGTTTCAAGTTAAAACCTCTCCTGTGACGTACCTACAAGAAATATTTAACCTAAGCCTGCCTTTGCATCTTACATATCTGGCATTTAGTAGGCTCTTGCATGTGCTGGTCTTCCTCCTCTATTAGTTGTCAGCTTATATCCTGCCTCTGGCAGTTCCATCTCTCTCACTGACCAGTATCCTTTGGATTCCCACTAAACATATAATCATGACTGAATGGAATTTGCCTATCATTAAGCCTTACTTTTTACATGTGCTTACACTGCTGATCCTTATCCTCCCATCTGGACTCTTGCTATACCAAGTCGCCAACTGTAACCAGCATGCTCCCTGTATCACTCCACCCTATTTCTCCCATTCCAGCCCTGATCCTTAGTTATCAAGGCCTTTCCTGTTATCCAAATACCTGTCAGTAATATCAATACTCCATATGTCTTCTCCACTAGGGTGATCCTGCTTACTAACATACTAGATGCCAGCAGAGTAGGCCTATTGGTCTATCAAGTCTGCTCATGCTTCAGCACCCTGATTGAGTACCATGGCCCTCTACCTGCCTCCTTCCATTGTTACTCCATCCCCCAGTCCTACCCCTCTAGGCAAACCAGACTCTGCTTCGCCCGTTGCCTATACCTGTCCCACCCTCTTTTGAATCCCTCCACCATAGTTACCTGTACCAGTTCCCCGGGAAGTGCATTCCATGGTTCCACCACTCTCAAAGTGAAGTACCTCTCATCCTTTCCCCTAATCCTACCACCCTCAGTCGTCCAGCTGTGTCCTCTGGTGATACCACCCTCCTTCAGTCGAAAGATCCTGTCTTGGTTTACCTTATTTACTCTCCTGAGGTACTTGAAGATCTCAATCATGTCTCCCCGGTCCCTCCTCTCCTCCAGCGAGAACAGGTTGAGCTCCCCTAATCATTCCTCATATGTCATATCCCCCAGGCCCCAGATCATTCTGGTTGCTCTCCTCTGAACCTTCTCCAGGAGTTGGATGTCGCTTCTCAGGTGCGGCCTCCAGAACTGCACACAGTACTCCAGATGTGGTCTAACTAGGCTGTTGTACAGTAGCAAAATCACCTCTCTGTTCCTTGAGGTAATCCCCCTAGCGATGCATCCCAGCATCCTATTTGCCCTGACTGCAGCCCTCCTGCACTGCTCTGAATTATTCATGTTAACATCCAGCAAAACTCCTAGGTCTCTTTCCTCTGCCGTGGCCTGCAACTCATCCCCCCCCAAGGATGTACACATAGTTGGGGTTTTCCCACCCTAGGTGTACCACCTTGCACTTGGAGGAGTTAAATTTCAATTTCCAGGTGCAGAACCACATATCCAGAGTATCCAGGTCCTTCTTGCAGGGCCAATCTCCCCTTCTTCCCCTCCACCACTGCTCCCAACTTAGAGTTGTCCACAAAGAGACTCATTTCATAGCTGATACATTCCCTGATATCGGAGATATAGGCGTTAAACAGGAGTGTCCCCAGGACTGATCCCTGTGGGACCCCACTTATGACCTCCCTAGGAGATGAGACCTCCCCTCTGACCACTACCCGCTGAGTGTGACCTGAAAGCCAATTTTTAATCCACCTAACTGCAATGAGCTTACCCCCATCCCCCCCAGCTTCTCCCTTAGGCCAATGTGAGGGACCAAATCAAATGTCTTGCTGAAGTCCAGGAAAAGTACATCCACTGGTATCCCCCTGTCGAGTGCTGATGTCACCCACTCATAGAACTGTACAAGGTTTATTTGACACGATCTCCCTGGCACAAACCCATGCTGCCAGTCATTCAGGTAACCCATCTCCTCCAAGAAACCTCCCAGCCTTTCCTTAAGTATGCACTTCATTACATTCCCACCACTGACATCAAACTGTTGGGTCTATTGTTTCCTGGCTCTTCTCTTGATCCCCTTTGTGGATGGGCACAACATGCACCTGCTTCCAATCCCTTGACACCCTCCTGTCTGGGTGACAAGTTAAAGAGATCGCCAATAGTGCAGCCAAACATCCACCAACTCCCCAGTACTTGGGACGAATAGCATCAGGCCCTGAGATTTATCCTTTTAAGGGACTGAGGGCTTCCCACACCCGACCGATAGGAATATCAGCATCCCCCCCCCATTCAGCAGAACCAGCCTGATTCCTCACCCCTGGCCTACCTCTTCCAGCAGCTTGTTCTTCAGCAGGTACCCGAATACTCAGGTCTGCAGCACCTTCCTATCCTTCAACCCCTTTTTTGGAAGTTCCCCAGCCTCCTTCCTAGTGAACACTGAGGCAAAGTACTCATTCAGTAACTCTGCCTGCTCTCCAGCCACCTCCACCCACCCTCCAGCTGTCCTCAACCTATTGAGCTGGCCGTTGACCACACTCCACTTACTAACATACCTAAAGAACTCCTTTTCACCACCTTGTATCCCCTGTGCCAGCCTCTGCTCTTTTCAGGCCTTTGCCCCCCTCACCACTCTGGTGACTTTCCCGGTTGCAAGGCAATAGATCTTTCTATCCCTCTCTCCCCTCATTTTTTTGTACCTACTGCAGGCAGCCTTCTTCTCCCTTACTGCCTCCTGGACCTCCTTGATCCACCAGCATGATTTATGTGACCTACTGCCCTTGTGCTTCACTCTTGCACAGGTTCTGGTGGCCTCCTGTAGCCCCAAATTTATGATCTCTACCTACCTTCCATGTCCAAACCTGGTTTTATTTCCTGCAAATGCCCCTTGAGAATTTCCCCCGTGTTCTGAAAGTCTGCCCCCTCAAAATCAACTACCATTGTCCTTGAATGATTCCCCCCCAGTTTAAGCCAAAACCAGACTGTGTTGTGTTCGCTCCTAGCAAGGGGTTCTTCCACAACCAGATCTCGTACAAGATCCCCATCCACTAAAACCACATCCAGGATATGACTTTCCCTTGTTGGGTCCATCACCTGCTGATTGAGAAACACATCCAGGAAGCCTTCCAGCAGCTTCTGCTCCCTGGTTACAGCCCCCTTCCCCTTTTACAAGTTTAAACCCCATCTAGCCTGCATGAAATCCATCATCCCCCATTTGAGAACTTCCTTCCCTATAAATTTAGGTGATGCCTATCCTGGCATACATTCCCTTGTCTTCCCAAACTCCCCCCACCCTTAAAAATTATACTAGCCAGCAGATTACATAGCTCCCTTTACCCAGTCAAACAAGGACAAGTCCTGTTCCTCAAATTCCTAGTTTTGCCCTTAAGACAATTTCCTACATTTACTATGCTCTGGGAATGTGGAGCTGAATGCTGGCCCAAGTCACCCATCTTAGCTCCTTCTTACCTGGGCTCCAGACTAAAGGTCTGAGCTTTATGCACATTACCACTTGCAATCTCCTAAGAAAACTGGATGCCATCCAGATATGGCTCTGTCTCACTAATTCAGATGTTTTAGTTCTCTCAAAACATGGCTAAAATCTCATAATTCTGATCAGGTCTTAAATATCCCCTCATGTAATGTGTTTGGACTGACAGATCCTCTAGAGGTGGGGGGTTGTAATATATGTGCAAGATACATTCTCGGTCTCACTCATCAGTTCCAACTCTGTACACAGAGAATTCGAATGCCTTACTGTTAAGGTTAGTGTCTTCTGTACTGAGTTGTTAATTATTTCTGGTTGCTACAGGCCACCCTCAGGGAGGCTTGAATTGCTACAACATCTCCAATCCTTGCTTGGTCCCCATACCATGGAACTAATCATTATGGTTGACTTGAATCTGGATTGGTTCTTTCCCTGTTCATTACTCCCATAAGCTCTCTGTGATATGCTCAGGCTTTCCCAGCTAATCATGGAGCCCACTTATATTAATTCCAAAAACCCCACAAAGAATACTTTACCCGACCTCGTCCTGGTTAACAAACCTCACAATTTTACCAGTGCAGGTTTTTTTTTAATGATATACGTGATCATAATGACGTGGCTTGTGTGAGAAGCTTGCTCAAACCCATCTCCTCTTCTGACTATATCTACTGTGCTCACTTCTTGTCAGATCTCAGTAACATCGGATGGCAAGACTTTACCTTGCTCCCTCAGTGGATTTAGCTTACACTACATTCAAAACTGGTTACTACTGGTTATCAATAAACATACCACACTAGTCAAAATCAGAACTAGGAAAAAATACTGCCCATGGTTCAATGATTCTCTTAAGTCTGCCCTACACAAAGAGTTGTCCTCTGGAAAAGGCATGTAAAACTAGATTACCAACTGATTGAGCAGCTTTAGAGCCTCCAGGAACCTCGGTACAAAGTTAATCAGAGTTGAAAAGCAAAATACCGTCAGACAGCCCTGGACTCATCCTCTAATGACCAAATTCTGGAAGACACTGAGAGAGATACAAGGGCACAACCCCCCCAACCCCTGTAAATATCTCCACCAACAACATTACAACCACTAGCAAAAAGGACATCCTTAACCTTCTAAATAACCACTTTGCTATGGAGGGTCTTGCCTTCAACTCATCCCCTGCCAGTATGTTACTCTCCTCTCTTCTTAACTCAGAGACCTTTCCTCCCTCTGTTAGGGCCCCATCCCATGCAAATTCCTTCAGTTTTAGTCCAATCATCTTTAAACAGGTGGAAGAACTTCTGCTAGCCTTTGACATTACTAAGAGTGCTGGGGCAGACAAAATTTGCCTATATTTCTTGAAACTCGGTTTCCAAGTGCTGTCTGCCCCATCACTCATCTCTTTAACAAATCTCTCACCGAAGGTGTCCTCCACCATGAGTGGAAAATAGTACATGTCATCCTTCTCTTTAAATCAGGATACCCAAGTGACCTAAACAATTACAGGCCCTTACTCCTATCACCAATCCTCTCCAAATTACTGTACTCAAAAAAATAGTTAACTCCCAAATCAGAGAACACCTTGAAACACACAACATGCTAAAGCCCCTTCAATATGGCTTCAGACCTAAATACAGCACCATAACCACTTTCTCCAAAGTAACCAATGATTGGCAATCAGTGCTTGATGCCAAGAACCATATGTTTGCCCTATTTCTAGATTTAAGTAAAGCATTCGATACAGTAGATCACAATCTCATCCTGCACATGCTGCAGAATATTGGCCTAAATGACACCTTCCTCAAATGGTTTACGTCTTACCTAGTTGGCCGACAGCAACAGGTTAAAGCTGAGTGTGAACTCTCCTCACTAAAAACCCTTATGTGAGGAGTCCCCAGGGCTCTATTCTTGGGCCCATCCTATTCACAATCTACATTGATGACACTGACCTTAATATCTCCTCAGCAAATCTATACCTCTTTGTAGATGACACTTTACTGTACATTCCTAAACCATTGCTGGAACTGGCCTGTTCAGACCTACAGTAAGAATTCTGCTTGCTGCAGCACAACCTACTGCACCTCAAACTGCTGCTCAACACCAAAAAAAAAAGTCATGTTTCTTTTTCCCCAGGCTAACTCCACAGTCACCCATCTTCAAGGTGCTAGGCCCCAAATCACAACCCTCCTTGGTGAACCTCTAGAGCCAGTAAATAAATTCAAATACCTCGGGTTTTGCATCAATATTAGGCTCTCTTTCATACTGCATGTCAAAGAATTAGCCAAAAAACTTAGACACAGATTAGGAATTTTCTACAGAATCAAGTACCTTCTCACTGTAGAGACAAAAACAAGGCTAGTTCAAAAACTTTCCTTCCACTCCTGGACTATGCCGATTTTCTCTACAGTCATTGTACCATCACTTCTCTTTCCAAACTGGACACCCTGTATCACAGAGCCCTCAATTTCATTATTAACATGCCATACAACAGCCATCATTGCACCCTCTATGCCCAACTTGGCTGGCATTCCCTAAAAATGAGGACATTAAAGAATGTGTTAATCTGGATCTACAGAGCCATTTCAGGTAAGCTCACCCAATATATTTCTGATCTCCTACATAGAAACATAGAAGCTGACAGCAGATAAAGACCACAAGGGCCATCCAGTTTGCCCATTTTTTGTACCTTAAGAATGTGCCATAGGTCTTTACTCCGTCAATGGCCTATTTATTCATCCTATCTATTTATCCTGGTTTGCTCAAAGGGATCCTATTCCTTTAGATTATATTCTTGCCTCTCATTTGACATCCCCAGAGTCGAAACTCAGCATGGTATCTCTTCTTTATGTTATTTGCTTCCTTTCATCTGGAATAGTATCTGAAAATCCCTAAAACACCCACAAATTGTTAGTATGTCTACCTTCAAAATGCTGCTTTGCCATCTGTTGAAAGAAACTTGCAACTGTTTCCACAAGCCATAGAACTCTAACATGCTGATTGGTTAAGCCCATCCACCTCCATGTCCTTCTAGTTAGACTGGAGTCCTTTGTGAGCTTCACCTCCTCTTACCCTTTTCTCTCACTTTTCTAAGTAGCACTTGAGTCCCCAGTGACCCTCACCTAGTCTTATACCCTCCTCACCCCCTTCCCCCTACCTCACCCTTTCCACTCCTGGCTTCTCCTCTCCCAAACACCACTTACTCGCTTGCTCGCTTGGTGTCCTCATCCACCTTCTCTTCTCTCCTCCTTTCTCCTCCCCTATTAAATTGTTGCCCCCATACTTTCTTTTATTACCCCTGTTTTTCTATCACTCTAGGTTGTATATATTGCACATATTGTTTATTGAATATCATGTTACATATTGTTTATTGTATATTTTATGTTTTGTATTCTGGCATCTTTGTATCTATTTATTGTACATTATTTTCTTAAGACTGTTCTTTTTAAGTGTCAATTTTATGTGCTTTGTCCACCCAGGACCACTTTGTAAATGAGTTTATCTCAATGGTGCTTCTCCTGGTTAAATAAAGATTGATTGATTAATTGATTGATTGATAATAATGTAATTAATCTCAAAAGTGCCAATGCATGCAGTAATTGTATATCAGAAGTTGTGATATCAGTGCCAAAGATGCCCACCAGATTGACCAATGAGGTTGTTTTTAGGGATTTATGAATGAGACATTGCTACAATAATGGACAGTTTTATCAGCACTGTATACGCCTTAGGTATGTGTTTTCCACCTTGAGTTCCACCATCATTCCTGGGAATATGAGGTCTTCCGGGCTCCCAGCTATAGTAAGCGGTACTGTTTGTCTTTGGGGTATGTAATAAATGTTTCTGTGATACACCTGTTCCTGAGTTGGTTTTGCCATTTGGTTCAGAGCCCTGCAAGGGATTAGGCCTCCCATCATTTTGGCAACTGAGGCAGGACCAAATTGAGAAGGACCAAATTGGACAGAACTGAACTATTAACTCGACAGGTGTGCAGAGAATGGTACTGGGATAAGCAAAGATTCAAACCTCCACCCACCCATTCACCCCAAAATCTGAGCGATCTTCCACAGTAATGGATGGACTAGGATACTGTCTCCTTCTGTCCCTTAGTGGAACCATCCTGTGGGAACTTCAGATTCCTCAAGACAAACCTGCCTAATCCGACAAATACTGAGTGGATCAATACACTCTGTGCCTGCAATTAGTGCAAACTAATTTGAAAGACCTCACAAAATGGCCACCACTACCGGCACAAAACTGAGACTTGATGTCTCAACCTTTCTAGCTTCTAATGTAGGCTGGAGCAATTTCTCACTGGATGCTAAATTGCTGAACAACCCCATACAGCACATGTGCATACTGTATGTGGAGTCCAAGCCCACAGTTAAGAAACATGATCAGAAAGGGTTGATGGTTGTTGCACTTTTCACCACCTTGCAGGCAGCAGAAACAAGAATCAAGGCAGTGGAATCAAAAGTTTTACTTCTGAAAAAGGAACTGGGCTGCTGGTCTGCCAAACTATCCAAGCAGCGGCAGCAAATGGAAGCAGAAATCCAAATGCTCCACAGTAAGTCTCAGAGTGAACTGCATTGTGCTGTGCAAGATACAGACAGAGAACTAGGTAGGTTAATGGACAAATGTGTTAAGTTGCAGGAGGAGAAGAGGTAAGTGTTACAAATGAATGATTTGTTATCTGGTACAAGTGATATGTTGAGAGAGGAGAATGGTGAGATATATGAGGAGATGTGAAAGATGCAGGAAGAGTTAGACAAAAGACTTAGAGAAAATCGTGAACCTGGCACCGCGTACAGAGTGTTACAGGGACATTTTAGCAAGAGGCAGCACAATCGCAGGGAAAATCACGTTTAATGCAGAACCAAGATGACAAAACTGTATCATCAATGAGAGGTGTTGGCTGGTCATGTGAAAGTGATGGGAGGGGGTGCTCCCCCGCCCATCAACCTTGCATCATCAGGGGATGATGATGTCATCCAAGATGGTGACCTCCACAGTGACAGAGGTGGATGGCAATGCCCATTACTGATCACTTTTCTCAAGAAGGAGGATAAGCAGATTGATAACATGATTCATGATGTGATCGCAAAGGCAGGGGTTACCCCAATGCTCTCGGATGAACAAACATGGGCACTGAGGGAGGAAATGAGGAGAATGTTTCATGTCGAGGCAGAAAGACAACCCATCTTCAGCGGCATAGGCACTGTCACAGCTGAAGCAGTCGTCCAAGGTATAAGTAGAGTGGAGTGTGATGACAGCCCCATCATCATTGCCAACCCGCTCCAAGCTGCTCAGGTGAGATAAACTATTGTAGACAAAGTAGGCTACATGACCACCAATGATAATCTGAGTTGTCACCTAGAAAAGGTCAGAAGCCAATGTGAAATGCTCAAGGCTCCCAGCAGAGCACTGAATTTAGGTTCTGAGGCAAACCATTGAGCCCACCTTTTGGGCAAAACTACCCAAAGCAGCTTGGACTGGCACAGGTGCACAGTTTGATCACAAAGCTGCTCAGCTATTGAAGACCCACAACCACAACCTTGTTGGTGAAATGCTGGCCCAACCAATCAAGCAGTACACCAAAAGGAGCCCAGGCCATTAAGGGAACCAGTTATGGATCACCTACCAAGTCTGAAAGCAAGCACTCAAAGAGAAAAGCAATTGTGATTCTATTGAGTACAAAGCCCTGTTCCTGAAGAAAATGCTGCTGGCCCTCCATGAAAAGGTTGAGCTGGTAGTGTTTCCTAAAACCAAAAAATTTTCCAAGATCCTAGAGAGAACAGAAAGAGTTTTCCATCTCTAGATACGAGACCTGAAACCTAAAGTGGCCATGGTACAGAACACTGCTGAGTCATCTATTCACTATGCTGTAGAAGGAAAGACCAAGGAGGCACAGCCAACAAGGCCTCAGCCTAAAAGCAGAAAAACTCCCAAAGGGGGCGCATTACAAGAATGACAAAAAAGGCTGTACCAGCATAGGCCAAATTAGCAGCCCAACCAACAACAACAACAAGGGAAGCAGGGGATACGGAAATAGATGCCAATGCCTTGGCCCTACCTACAAAGAGCTAGCCTAAGAGAACAACAAGCTTAAGGACCTAGTGGCAAGAGTCCAGTCTCTAGCCAAGTTCCATCCCAGAGCTACCATGACTTGGGTTGCTGCCACAACCACAGTTCCAGCTGCAGCACTCAAGAAGCTTCTTCAGAGTCTCCAGATATTTTGGACTCACTCTACTCTGAGTACTGACAAATACTGGAGGAGGTGAAAGCCACCCAGCAGAGGAATGCTTAATACTCCTCCTGAGGAAGATCATGAGAATGCTGATCGAGAGTTCCAGGCCCCGGTTCAGATCATCACTACTCTCAAGGCTGATGATAACAGGTGGCCTTGCTTAAAGGCCATGGTCAGGGGATGCCAGATGGAATTATTTTTAGATACAGGCATGGCTGTGTCTGTATTGCATCATAACAATACATAGCAGTCACCGTGGTGCCCCAAAAGAGCCACTTCTGCTTAAACCTTTGATAGGACCATATTCACCACCTATTGGTCCAATTCAATACCAGAGCAGATTGGCTAACTCTCTGTGATGCATTTACTTGATTTGATGGTAACATGTCATCATCTCACCATCCTAGGAATTGATTTTCTAGCAGAACACAGCTGTGTTGTGGACCTAACCAACCAACTCCTGATTTAGATTCCAGGACAGTACCATGCACTGCTCATCCCTGATTCATGTGTGCTGGCTGCTGTAGTTGCCAATGACATGGAATATGGCATCATCACAATGCTTCTCAGACATGAATCATTCTCTAAGCTGGAATGAATTCTGCAGAAGCACCTGAAAGCCCTTGCTAAAAACAGGCATGATTGTGGGAGAATGAATACTCTCATAGAAATTGCAGGAGATGAACCAGCTTGACGGAAACAATATCCATTTCCTGTAGAGGTATTACCCTTACTGAGGGCCATCAGACCATGTGTGCCAACAGCCAACTCACCCATCTGGCCTGTGAAAAATCAAAAAAATACTTGGAGACTTACTATTAACTACAGGTGACTTAACCAAGTCACCCCCAGCTGTGCCCCAATGGTGGCATCTGCCCAAGATGTGTTCAAAATGAAGAAACCAAACTACAAGTGGTTTAGCACTCTGGATAGTGCCAATTGCTTCTAGTCACTCCCATTGCCGCTGACAGCCAATACAAATTTTTCTTCAAGTTTGGATTAAGACAGTACACATGGAACTGCCTTCTCTATGGCTTTCACAACAGTCCATCTCTGCTTCACATTCACATGAGGGATGCCATCAGAAATTTCTCAACCAGAAGGCCTCTTGCAGTATGTGGATGACTTGCTCTTGGCAACAACTACTGTTGAGGAGCACCTTGAGCTCCTAGATGAGCTCTTGACACTATTACAGAGAGCAGGTCTCAAGTGCAACCCTGCAAAGGTACAACTGTGCTAAGAAGAGGGTAACTTCCTTGGCCTATGCATTACAGTGGAAGGAAGGATCCCTGCCCTAACCAAGATACAGAGCCTACAAGAATTGCCACTCCAAACCAGTGTGGTAACACTGAGATGTTTCTTGGGTATGGTCAATTATTCCATGGATTTCATCTGTGACTTTGTAAAGAAGGTCACTCCTCTATATGAGTTTTTAAAGAAAGATGTGACTTGGCCATGGGGACCTCAACTCACAGGAGCAGTGGCTGTCCTCAAGCAGTCCTTGGCCTCTGCCCCAGCATTTGTTGTCCAATTGTTTAACCAGGAGAGACACACTAAGCTGAAAGCATGTTTACAGGTGTGATCTGGCAGCACAGGGAAGTTACGTGACTTGCTTAGGGTCACACAGTATGCAAGTGGGGGCTGTGAGATTCAAACCCATGTCTACAGATTTCAGATCACAGCATTAAACCACTTTGCAATACTGCCTCCCTAGGCATCTGGAGAGCCATTAGATGAGGCATTTTTTTTCTTTGGGAAGATGCACCATTGGTGCACAGCTCGTCAGTGTGCTGCTCTGCCATCTACTTTTCATTATGTTATATAATATTTGTGATATCGATATGATGTTCTGTGAATGTCTGCTTAGGAAATAGCAGCTAGCAGTTGTAGGGGTCTGACCCTCTGACCCCTAACATAGTAACTGCAAAAAACAGATGGCTAGTTTACTTCTCTGTTGAGACATAGTGCCTCCTTCCAAAATGCCAGGTTTTAACACATCATAAAATATTCCTACTTTGATCTGCTGGTAACAGGGTATGCATTTTATAACCATTGAGGAAAGGGGACATTTGGTCAATTCCTGTTGGCTTTTACACCTAGAAGGGAACTGTTGACAGGATGTGTGTTCTGAAAACATCAAAGGAAATGCTCTGATCAAAAAGACTGTCATATTTTGATATTGCTAACTTTGCAGATTTTCAGCCAACAGTAAAATGACACCTTCTTGAATATACTTGGTCAGGTTACAGATTAATTACAGGACTAACAGGGACCTCATGTGCTGTTACATCGCAAGGAGGTGGAGAGACTGATTTTCAGTATTGCCAAGCATCTGAGGGGACAGTGCAGACTTTATCTCTGCATTCCTAAGAGAACACATACTGTGTTCTGAAAGTAAAATGCTCTTCTGTTACATTTAGGTAATACCAACTAGAAAACTAGGTTAAGACTAGAAATTCAGTTACAGAAGTATTTGTTTCTGAAATTCCCTTTTATTTTGACTGTAAGTATTTATGCAGGCAGTTGTGCCAAGAGAAAGGAGTCCAGCATGAGGGGTGAGGCAAAAAGCATCTTGTGGAGGCTCTTATGGCAGACGATGCCCAGGACCTCGAGTCTCAGTCTGTGACTGAAAAGGACTAACCCTTGGGTATGGAGGGGCCAAGGTCCAACACAGTGTCCAGACCCAGGAATGAGGACAGGGCCAGTGCAAGCCAACAGCCACAGCAGAAGGAGAAGGTCACCAACATTCTGAAGCCAGAAGGGCTCAAGCTACAGATGGAGTTGAGGAGGATGGAGCTGGAGTTTCAACAGAAAAGGTTCAAAGCCCAGCAGTGAAGGGAGCTTGAACAGAGGAAGCTGGAAATGGGAGAGAGAGAGAGAGAGAGAGAGAGAGAAGAACCGAGAACAGTGAGAGGCAGAGAAAAGAGAGTGACAGTGTCAGAGAAAGGCTGAGTGAGAGCAGTGACAGGCTGAGCAAGAAGAGAGAGAGTGCCAGAAGAAATTTGAACTGGAGAAGCTACAATTCCCAAGACCAGCACCAGAGCAGGTAAGTGGCAAAGATATACAGGGAATTCCAGGACTGGGTTACAAACTGAATTCTAAATTGATAGCTGAATTTAAAGAGGGTGAGGATCTTTTACCTCTTTAAATTCAGCTATCAATTTAGAATTCAGTTTGTAGCCCAGTCCTGGAATTCTCTGTATGTCCATGCTACTTACCTGTTCTGGTGCAGGTCTTGAGAGTTGTAGCTTCTAACATACTAACATACTATTTGCCAGCAGATTAGGCCTTATGGTCTATCGAGTCTGCTCGAACTTTAGATCCTGAGTTGGGTGCCAAGACCCTCCCATCCCTTGTGCTCCAGAAACACATATCATCCATCCCCACCCTCCTGGGACAGGCCATCATCTGATACATCCACTTTCTGTGTCTATCCCATCCTCTCTTAAAGCCCTCCACTGTGGATCTCTGAACTAGCTCACCAGGCAGTGCATTCCAAGGGTCCACCACCCTCTCAGTGAAAAACCTCCTCCTCTTTTCCCCCCTCACCCTTTCACCTTCCAACTTCAAACCATGCCCTCTGGTGATACCTCCCTGCTTTAGTCTAAAGATCCCCTCCATGTTTACCCTATTTATTCCCTTGAGGTACTTGAAGACCTCAATCATGTCCCCCCTGTCTCTCCTCTCCTCCAGTGAAAACAGGCAGAGCTCCTTAAGTCTGTCTTCATACGTCAAATCCCCTAGCCCTCGTATCATCTTTGTTGCCCTCCTCTGTACCCTCTCTAGGAGCTGTATGTCCCTTTTCAAGTGTGGTCTCCAGTACTGTACACAGTACTCAAGGTGTGGTCTAACCAGTCCATTGTACAGTGGCAGAATCACTTCCTTGCTCCTAGAGGTGATCCCCCTTATGATGCATCCCAACATCCTGTTTGCCTTGCCAGCTGCTCTTCTGCACTGCTCAGAGTTATTCATACATGCATCCACCATGACCCCTAGGTCTTTTTCCCTATTGAGGCCTCCAGCGCCTCCTCCCAGGGGTGTACCTGTATTTAGGGTTTCCCACCAAGATGCAACACCTTGCACTTGGTGATATTGAAATTTAATTTCCATGTGTGAGCCCAGCTGTCCAGGGTGTCCAGGTCCCCTAGGGGCAACCTCCCTCTTCCCTCAGCTACTGCTCCCATCTTGGAGTCATCCACAAAGAGACTCATTTCACACCCTATACCCTCCCTGATGTCTGATATGTATGCATTAAACAGGATTCTCCAGTTCAAATTTTAACTGTAAGTATATGTTCTGTGTTTTGTATTTTATCTGTTTTCAATTTTTAGTAGACACTATTTTCCTTGAAATTCTGCCTATGCCTTCTCAGTTTCTTTTGCATGTGAATGCTGGAAATGTGTTGATTATTCTGACAACTGTTAAGGGCTTACAAAGTATTACTAATTTTGCTAAGGTGAGAATATGCCTAGGTCTCCAACTGAGTCATAAGGGTAGACTTGTGAGCCTGACTGGGTACCCACTAGGTGAAATATTGTACTGCGTCCCCCAAAGAGGATACATATCTGAGCCTGTTAACCAGGTGTGCTTACAGAAAGGTTCCCATTTGACCCCAAGGACAAGAGGCTAGTAGAGGATTCAGACTCAAAATGGACAGGAGGGTTACCCTGTTTGTCTCCTGTTCATATACTGCACTTTGAGGTTTGGCACTGTAGGAGCAGAGGGTTTGACCTGTGGGGTGCATTTGTGTCAGATCTGGTTGGCAACGGTACAATTTAAAAGTATTTGGTAACACGAGCATTAACAGTCCAGCATGTCAGATTAAATACTGTACAGCTCATATGCAAACAAGGCAGTAATTTAAAAAGTAAAGAACTATATAATTGTACTTACAGTCTAAGTTCCCTACTTTTTTTCAGGTGTAAGCTAGTGTAGCCATACATAGGGAAGAACATGACTTCCAACTACATCGAGTACACTGCATTCTACCTAAGGCAGTTGTGCCAAGAGAAAGGTGTCCAGCATGAGGGGTGAGACAAAAAACATCTTGTGGAGGCTCTTATGGCAGACGATGCCCAAGACTTCAAGTCACAGTCTGTGACTGGAAAGGAATAACCCTTGGGTGTGGAGTTGCCAAGGTCCAACACAGTGTCCAGACCCAGGAATGAGGACAGGGCCAGTGCAAGCCAACAGCCACAGCAACACGGGAAGGTCACCAACATTCTGGAGCCAGAAGGGCTCAGGCTGCAGATGGAGTTGCAGAGGATGGAGCTGGAGTTTGAACAGAAAAGGTTCAAAGCCCAGCAACGAAGGGAGCTTGGGGAGAGAGAGAGAGAGAGAGGAGAAGCAAGAACAGTGAGAGGCAGAGAAAAGAGAGTGACAGTGTCAGAGAGGCTGAGCGAGAGCAGTAAGAGGCCAAGCAAGAGGAGAGAGGTGCCAGAGGAAATTTGAACTGGAGAAGCTACAATCTCCAAGACCTGCACCACAGCAGGTAAGTGGCTATGGATATACAGCAAATTCCAGGATTGGCTACAAACTGAATTCTAAATCGATAGCTGAATTTGAAGAGGGAGAAAATATGGATACATATTTAAATTCATTTGAAAATATATGTATTCAGGCAAAACTTCCCAGAGAGTCCTGGAGCTGCCAGCTATCCCTGCTGCTTATCGGGAGAGCTCATGATGCATTGGGCCAAATGGACTATCAGGACAGTAATGATTATAGCAAACTAAAAGCTGCCTTGTTAAAGAAATATGATTTAACGGCAGAGGCATACAGAGTTAAATTCCGTAAGCTCAGGAGAAGCCCTGACATGAGTTACAAGGAGCTAGCCACTAAACAACGTCAATTTTTAAAACATTGGTGGGAAGAGATTCAAGCAGACTCTGTAGAGAAAGTTGAAAATGTTGCACTGTTAGAGCAGTTTTTCTGGGCATGCCCAGCAGAGCTGAAAACCTGGCTAGAGGACCGAGATCCAAAAACAGCACAAGAGGCTTCTGAACTCTCGGACCACTATGCCAGAAGCAGACCCAATCTGAGAGGGAATGGAGTGGGTGTGGCAGGCAGAAAGGGAAAAGTGCACCTTGAGGGCAGCTAAAACCGTCCCTGCCTCCAATGAAACCAGGAAGTTCCAGGTTACAAAGAAAAGACTTGCTGATAAAAGAAATGAGTGTTGGGTCTGCAGACAAGCTGGGCATCTTCCCAGGTAGTGTCCAAAAGGGGCAGACAGTGCACAAAGTGGTGCTAGGAAAGAAGTGGGTTGTTTGTGTGTCCCTGAAAGCATGCAAGCAAACATGAGGGAACACATAAACCCATGTTCCATAAAGTGGTGCACAAGACATGCCAAAACAAAAGGACCTAAAACAAGGCCTCACCTTAAAAAGTGTAAGACCTACATGAAACGTTGGTCGAAGGGGTGCCACTATTACCCTGTATGTATTTTTAGCTTTTTCGTGAAATAAAGCCATTTTTTACTAAGACCTGGTTTTAGGTCTTTTTGTTTTGGCATGTCTTGTGGGTGCGCTGTATGGAATGTGGACTTGTGTAAATTTGTGGTAGCACAGACAATATACCTGTTAGCCATCTTAAATGGTGTTGAACACATAAATCCAGTCACTGTGAATGGGGTACAGACCCATGGATTAAGGGACATGGGGGCATCCCTGACTTTGGTAAAGGGGATTTGGTAGAGCCTGAGCAACTTATACCCAATCAAATTGTGACTGTACAGTGATTCACTGGGGAAGAGAAAACGTTGCCACTTGTTAGCGTCCTCCTAGACTGTGGTAAGACAGGGGGGACTGTGCAAAAAGTTGCCACAACAGAGAACTTTGCTATAAATGTAATTATTGTCAACAATCTCAAACAGGGAATAATGTCTGCAGTTACCAGCAGCCAAGCAGCAAAGGTAAACTGTAGTTCCCTGGACCCCATAGAAGCCCCTGTGGAAATCACTTGGAGGCTGGTTTCCCAGCCTGTGTCTCCTGATATGGAGAATAATGAAAGAGGGTAGAAATTCTCCAGGTAGTAGTTAACAGAACAGTTACAGAGGACTACTCTGAGGAAGGAGGGGTATCCTGTTGTCAGAGGGTTAGGGATGACAGTGACCCTGAATGCCTTGATGCTAGAGCTCAGGACCCTAGTTTAGGAGCTGGAGGGGACCTGTACCATGCCTTGGGAATGTGTAAGGATTTTTCAGCCAAACAGAAAAATGACCCAAGTTTAGAGAAGCTGAGAGCTTGGGCAGACTCTGTTGGAGCACAGGCAGGTGACAGGAAACATAAAGTTTATTGGGATCATGGACTGATGTATACGCAGGATGTCAAGACAGAGGGAGGGGTGATGGGCAGACAGCTTGTCATACCCCATGGGTACCATGAGCAGTTGCTCAAGATTGCACATGATATTCCCATGTCTGGTCATCTGGGAATAACATGCACTATGCAGTGATTGGCTCAGAATTTCTATTGACCCAACTTCACCCAGCAGGTGAAGGAATATTGCAGGCCTTGTCACCGGTGCTAAGAAATAGGAAAGTCGGGTAAGAAAACCCAAACCTCTCTAATTCCCTTGCCCACAGTGGAGGAGCCATTCCAAATGGTAGGAACGGATATTGTGAGGCCTTTGAATACCCCCAGCTCCTCTGGGAAGAGGTTTATCCTAGCCATTGTGTATTATGCCATCCAGTTGCCAGAGGCAGTCACCCTATCCTCCCTGAGGACAGACAAGGTGGTAGATGCCTTGATAGGGATTTTCTCCCATGTTGGGTCTCCATAGGAGGTTATCACTGATCGAGAGGTTCCTTCATGTCGGACCTGATGAATTGTTTGTGGGAGAAGTATGGAGTGGTGCAGAAATGCATGACACCTTATCACCCGCAAACCAGTGGGTTTGTGGAAAGATTCAATGGTACACTTAAATCGATGCTCCAAGCATTTGCTGAACAGCATGGGAGGGACTGGGAGAAATACCATCCCCACCTGATGTTCACATGCAGGGAGGTGACCCAAGAGTCAAAAGGGTTTTCCGCCTTTGAGCTCTTATATGGATGCAGGGTAAGTGGGCCCCAAGACTTGATCTGGGAGGACTGGGAAGGAAAGCACACCACTCAGGGAACTCCCATAGTGGATTATGTCCTTCAGTTTAGGGAATAGCTGAAGGAGTTTATGTGGACAGCCCAAAGCAACCTGACAGCTTCCCAACAAAAACAAAAGGTATGGTATGACCACAGAGCCAGAGTTCACTCATACACTGTGGGTCAGGAGGTAATGGTCCTAATCCCAGTCTGGAAAGACAAGCTGTAGGCCAAGTGGACAGGACCATACAATGTAGTCAGACAACTGAATGATGTAAACTACATTATGGAACTACCTGACAGGAGATATACCCGAAGAATGTACCATGTCAACATGATGAAGCCATATGCTAATAGGGCTGACATGATGTTTGCAGTGTCTAGTCCTGAGGAGGGAATGGACAAAAGAGACCCCCTTCTGGACTTGCTGGAAGAAAGCAAGTGGGAGTCCTCTGTGGCGGCAATTAAAATGTAGCCCCAGTTAACTCCGGACCAGATCCAGAAAGTAGGGGAGGTTTTAGCAGTCTTTGTGACATTGTTTAGCACCAAGCCTGGACTAACCCCTTAGCAACACATAAACTGGAGACAGGGATTCAAGTGCCAATATGGCAGATGGCCTATCGGGTGTCAGAGGCTGTCCAAAAGGACATTAGGAGAGAGGTGGAGAAAATGCTGGATTTAGAGGTAATACAGAAATCCCACAGCCCCTGTGTCTCACTCGTAGTCCTTGTTCCCAAGCCAGATGGCTCTACTCATTTTTGTGTGGACTATCATGGACTCAATGCAGTCAAGAAGTCAGATGCCCACCCAACACCATGGATGGACAAACTCCTGGACAAGTTGGGAGGGGCAACATACCTTACCACTATTGACCTGACAAAACGGTATTGGCAGGTAGAGTTAAATGCCAGAATGAGGGAGGGGTTGGCCTTCATCACTCCAATAGGGTTATTTGGGTTTAAAGCAATGCGTTTTGGAATGAAGAATGTCCCTGGCACCTTCCAAAGGTAGGTGAACCAGGTGTTAAATGGTACGAGGAGTACGCCATAGCATACCTGGATGGCATTGTTATCTTCAGTACCAGCTGGGAGGAACACCTGGCCCACCTTAGGGAAGTGCTGGGCAGGATACAGAGGGCTTGACTCACTGTAAAAGCTGAGAAGTGCCAGGTGGTCATGGCTGAGGTTGCATACCTTTGGGCACATAGTAGGCTGGGGACAGCTTCATCCTAACCAAGCAAAAATAGAGGCAATCAAGGTATGTCCCAGACCTGAAACACAGAAGCAGGTTCAGAGTTTTTTAGGGGCAGCAGGGCACTATAGGAAATTTGTACCAAACGACAGTGCCCTGGACACTCCTCATCTGGCCTGTTAAAGAAAAGAATACCTAAGAAAGTTATCTGGGAACCAGCCTGTGAATAAGCCTTTACATGGCTAAAGGAGGCACTGTGCAGTGCTACTGTAATAGCAAGTCCAGACTATACTAAACCTTTTGTAGTCCAGACTGATGCCTCTGATGTGGGTATTGGGGCAGTGCTTAGTCAAATGTCCAACCAAGGAAAAGATCACCCCATAGAGTACCTCAGTAAGAAGTTACTTCCCAGGGAGCAGGCTTACTATACAGTAGCAAAGGAGAGTCTTGCTATGGTGTGTGCACTAAAGAAGTTAGAGCCATACCTATTTTGGCAGCATTTTGAGGCACAAACTGATCACAACCCCCTGGTTTGGTGTTCACAAATGGGTAAAATGAATGGTAGGCTGTTAAGATGGAGCCGTGCCTTGCAAGGTCATGACATGACTGTCTCACACAAGGCAGGGGCAGCAAATGAAAATGCAGATGGGCTTTCATGTCAGTTTGAGCTATGAACTGACTTTTGGGAACTCATGCAGGAATCGAGCCCCCAAATTCAGTCTAAAAGGGGAGGAGTGTGATGCTCTGCCATCTATTTATCATTATGTTATATAATATTTGTGATATAAATATGATGTTATGTGAATGTCAGCTTAGGGAATAGCAGCTAGCAGTTGTAGGGGCCTGGCCTTTTGTCCCCTAACACAGTAACTGCAAAAAACAGATGGCTAGTTTACTTCTCTGTTGAGACATGGTGCTTCTTTCCAAAATGCTAGGTTTTAACACATTGTAAAATATTCCTACTTTGATCTGCTGGGGACAAAGTATGCATTTTATAACCCTTGAGGAAAGGGGTCATTTGGCTGATTCCTGTTGCCTTTTACACCTTGAAGGAAACTGTTGGACGGATGGGTGTTCTGAAAACATCAAAGGAAATGCTCTGATCAAAAAGACTGTCATGTTTTGATATTGCTAACTTTACAGATTTCCATCCAACAGTAAAATGACACCCTCTTGAATATACTTGGTCAGGTTACAGATTAATTACAGGACTAACAGGGACCTCATGTGCTGTGACATCACAAGGAGGTGGAGAGACTGACGTCAATATTGCCAAGCATTTGAGGGACAGTGCAGACTTGATCTCTGTACTCCTAAGAGAACACACATGGGCCAGATATTCAAAGGGTTGCACATGGCGCAACAGTGTTGCACCAGAGACCTCACTGATGCCCCAGCAAAATATTCAAATGGAAATTGTGCCTGGCAGATATCCCAATGCGCTTGGGCACATCAGTACGTATGCGGCGAGAGGTGGGGGGCGGCCCATGCATACTCTGCACATACCAATATTCAGCCCTGGATGTGCTGAGTCCATGCATGCACAACCCCTACTTGAGCCACACAGAGTTGATCCAAAAAGGAACAACGGCTGGCCACCCACAGTTGAGCTGCTGTATTGCAGGGCTCAACACTGCAGCTGCCACCTGTGGGAGGCCGCCAAGCTCTGGCTGCACCTGCTGGCACTCCCCCCATGCCCAATCATGGGCAGTAGTAAAAATGAAAGAATTCAATATCCCTGTTGGTCCAGTGGACCGCTGTCAGCCCAATCGTGGGCTTCAGTAAAATAATAGAACTCCTATATTCCTGGTGGTCCAGTGGACCACTCTCAGCCTGATTATGAGCATTTGTATAAAACATAGTATGGCCACTACTCTGGTGGTCCAGCAGACCCCCTCACCCACCCACTGATCCCCACTGCCCTCTCCCCCAGTCAGTGGCAGCAGCAGCACCACCCACCTGCCACCCCACCTCCCACTGGTGACTGACATAGGTGGCTGTACACCATTGGTCCACAGCATAAGTTAGGCAAGAGTCTATACACATTACACATTCCAGATATGTGAATGGATCCATTCACACATGTGGAATGTGTAATACGGTATGGCTGCCCACCCATTGGCCTCATGATGTGGACCAATGGGTGTACAGCCCTGCCTATGGTGTCAGTCGGCGGGCAGCGGGGTGGCAGGCAGGTGGGTGTTAGCTGCCCACCACTGACCTGGGGTAGCTGGGGCAATGCGGATCAGTGGGTGGGTGGGGAGGGGTCTGCTGATGCATGAATGCTGGAAAAGTATTAATAATTCTGACAACTGTTAGGGGCCCAAAAAGTGTTACTAATCTTGCTAAGGTGAGAATATACCTAGATCTCTGATTGAGTCATAAGGGTAGACTTGTGAACCTGGTTGGGTACCCGCTAGGTGAAGTATTGTATTGCATCCCCAAAGAGGGTACATATCTGAGCCTGTTAACTGGGTGTGCTTGCAGAAAGGTTCACATTTGACCCCCAGGACTTTAGGCTAGTAGAGGATTCAGACCCAAAACAGACAGGAGGGTTACCCTGTTTGTTCCCTGTTCACATATTGCCCTTCAAGGTTTGGTGCTGTGGTAGCAGACAGCCTGACCTGTGGGGTGCATTTGTGGCACTCAGTACCAATCCAGAACTTCCATTTGGAAACTACAACCTCTAAAAAGGGCATGTCAGCAGTCCTAGCTCAGAAGGTTAATAACACACTTAGACACATTGCCTATGTATCCCAGCTGTTCACTCCATTTGAACTGAAATACTCTCTTTGTGAGAGAAGCCTTTTGGTTACATACTGGGCAATCAAGCATTCCCGATATATCACAGGGTTTTCTCCAATTGTTCTTCACACAAATCACACCCTTGCCAACATTTTTCTATCAGACAGAGTCAAGGATGGTACACTCTCCAACACCAGACTCACATACTGATCCCTCCTCTTGCATGATTAGGATATCAAAGGACAGCCAGCAAAATGAGCCTCCATATTGGTCCAGGACCTACTTTTCTCAGGAATACTACAGAAGTGTGGACTTTAGCCACCGGTAGTACTAGACTTAGACCCATTCTTTCCAGCCACAGAGGTGGACCTGAAAAAACCCAATATGTGCCATGTTTTCACAGATGGCTCATCCTCATACAATGAGGGACAACAAATAGCACAATTAGGTGTGCTGATCATCTACCCCAAGGAGATGCCACACAGGCATCCAAGAAATGCCTCATATGATCAACTCAGTATGCAGAATTGGCAGCTGTAGCCTGTGCTTTGGAAATAGTCAAAACAGGAAAAGTTGATACCATTATCTTTTCAGACTCCTCTTGTGTATGTAATTCCCTCACCTTTTGGAGACTCTATGTCTTTGCCTCGTCTGATGGCACTCCAATCAAATACAAAGATCTCTTTGCATACATTGAGGGCCTTGTTCAAAACTTCAAGTACAAACTACACATCCATAAGGTAAAGGCCCACTCTAAGGCCAAACATTTTATGATTTATTTATTTTATTTATTTAACAAATCAGAAAGACCTTTGAGCCAATGGCTCTTTATAGAGGTTCCATGTCAACTCACAAGAATAGCAAATCACAAAAGTTTCAGTAAGTAGTATGACATGATGAAAGTAATTATATAAACAAAAGAACACTATGGCAAGATAAATACTGTGTCAAGTGTAGCCAGTGGCCTTGTCTGAAGAGGGGTGAAAGGGATTGTGAGGAAAGAAGTACAGGGGGTGAACTGGGGGGTGGAAGGAGCAAAATAAGAGCAAGAAGGGAGATTCCACAATGAAGCTTATGCAGGAAAGACCCACAAGGGGGTTGGGGATAGAGGGAGAGAGAGAACAAAGTGAAGAAACAGAGGAGGAAGGGGGAAGTGGGAGTGGAGAGGTAAAGGAAGGGGGATGAGGTAGGATGAAAAGAGGACAAGAATGGGACAGAGATAATGGAGGAAGTGCTGTGAGTGGAATAGCGCAGCAACAGGATAGGGCTATACAGGGCAAATGATAAAAGAGGGAGGTCCTAGTGCATTTGCTGTCAGCAAAGATTAGGTATAGCAGTCACAAGATACTCTGGAAACTAGGAATTGATGCAACTTCTGCTAAATGATCCCAAGGTTGCAGTCATCACAATCTCAGGAGAAAGGAAATTAAATACATTAGCAGCTCTAACTGCAATGGATCACTGTCAGAGTGAGCTTTGACAGAGAGGGACAGTAAAAGTTTGGCTCACGGAACTTTATGTGTTACAAGTGTCCCAGAAGGAACTGAAAAGCTGAAGGGAACCTGGTGGTAGGAGACCAAGATCTGCCTTCTTAGCCAGAAGACAGGCTTAATATTCAATGTGAACCTAGAGTTGAAGCCAGTTTGCTTGTTCATAAATGTCACAAGTGCAAGTACCTTACACTGCACCAGTTAGTAGATGGCATGCCTTATTCAGAGCTGTGGTGAGCCGATGTAGGGCTGTGTCTTTGGTGGAACCATACATGACCAAACCATAGTCAATTATACACAAAACTGAACTTCGAATAGCCAGTCTGAGGGCTTCGATAGTAAGGCAGTGTTTATGCCTGTGTAGAAGGCCTAGGTGAATGTTAACTGCCTTGGCAATGTTCTCAACATGGTTGGAGTAGGACAGCGTACTATCCAGAGTAACTCCTAGGTGTTTAAAAGATTGAGTCTGATGAAGAACAACACCTGCACTGTTTTTAATCACCAATCATTTGGCTTTGTGCTTACTGTGGGTACCATGGAAGAGCATGACCTTTGTTTTTTTGCAATTAAGCACCAACTTATGAGAGCTGAACCAGGACTCAGCTTCAGTAAAACTTTTCTGAAGTTGGGCCTGAAGGAGGATAGGGTTAGCAGTCTTTGAGAAAATGCTTGCATCATCCACATAGAGGAGTACTGGTTCAGAACAGGATGCCAGAAGATTATTTAGAATGGTGCTAAATAGAAAGGGGTCCCAGTATCGATCCCTGAGGAACCCCAGAGCAGACAGACAGTTTAGGAGAAAAGGCAGACTCTATTCTCACCTGTTGTGTGCAGTTTGCTAGATAGCTTGTGAACCACTTTAGGGCTTCTGAAGATATACCAAGCCCAGCAAATTGATGTGTCAGCAAATGGTGATTGACCATGTCAAATGCTTTAGACAGGTCAATAAAGATTGCAGTGATCAAGCAGATACCCTTGCCAAGGGTGGTGCTCAAGAGGGGGGCATGAGGACCATGTCACACCCCATACTAGCAGCAATAGTTGCAGCAGCAATTAAGAAGGACCAGATGGTCCCACTGGATCAAAATGCCATTCAGAAGGCTGATTCACAGATTGAAGAGGTGTCTAACTACTTGTCAAAAGAAAAAGAAAAAGAACTGGCAACTCACAATCCATGCAAAAGATATGCAGACAACCTACATCTCTCAGAAGATCAGAAACCAGTATGGCACCAGTCAAGGGAAGACAATCACAGAGCGTGGGTGGTTCCTACATCAGTGCAATTAGAATTCATCCATCAGGTACATAACACCCCTACAGGTGGACAACAAGGGGTGGACAATACCCTGCAAAGACTCAAAACTGCGGGATGGTGGCCTAGTATGACAGTGGGTGTCCAGCGCCATGTGGTCAACTGCTTAGTCTTTGCATAAAACAACCCAATTCCTGGAAAAAAAATTGAAATTGCTATCCCAGAGGCAGTCAAGCCCCTGGCATGCAAATCAGATTGACTTCATTGGCCACTTACCAATAGGGAGGCAGCATAGTGCAGTGGTTTAAGGCTTTGAGCTGAAAATCTGGTGACATCCAGCAGGCCAGACCTGGATTTGAATCCCACAGCTTCCACTTGCATACTGTGTGACCCTAAGCAAGTCATTTAACTTCCCTGTGCTCCCAGGCCACACCTGTAAAAAAGCTTTCAGCTTAGTGTGCTACTCCTGGTTAAACAACTAAACAAAAAAAAAAAACTAGCAGACAAAACAAGTTTGCACTTGTGCATGTGTGATCACAGACTTATTCTCCAAATGGGCAGAGGTCTTTCCAGCTCAATCACCCATGGCGTTGCTAACAGCTAACATTCTGGTAGAACAAGTATTTACCAGATGGGGGCCTACCTCTCAAGATAGACTCCAACCAAGGAATCAGTTTCACAGCTGAGGTAATGGAAGAAAGTTTAAAATTGCTTGGTGTACACTAGAAATTTCACATTCCCTACCATCCTCAATCTTAAGGCCAGGTAGAAATAGTTAATCATAGGTTCAAGCTAATGCTGTCTAAATTCATAGAAGACAACCCCAAAAACTGGGATACTTTGTTGCCCTTAGTCCTAATGGCAATTAGAGCGACCCCAGCTGCTACAACCCAGTGCACTCCATTTAAAGTCATGACTGGGAGACAAATGAGATTACCTGAGCATGTGTTGATTGACCTCAACACCCCTACAGCAGATAGAGTGGCAGTAGAAACCTATGTTGCACAATTGAGGGACAACATAAGACAGACTCTCCTGTTTGCAGCTCGTCACCTGGAGATGGCCTAACAAAAGTCCAAATTGTACTTTGACAGAACCATCAAAGAGGTTTATTGGATAGTGGGAGATCAGGTTATGGTACTAAAATTTGCCACACCCAGCCACCCAATTGCAAACAAATGGAAGGCCCCTATGACATCTTAAACAAGCTCAGCCAAGCAGTGTACCAAGTCAGAATCACAAACCACAAGAAACCAATAACTAAATGGCTACATGCCAGCCAGCTTAACATCTACAAAGGTAATTAAATATCACTTTCCAGCATGAGGGAAGGTTCTTATTTATTAATCAGCATGTTTTACTTCTGCAGGTACCAAGGATGTCAGTGGCCCATTTTATCCTATTGCTCCTGATCCATGATACACTGGCATGTGTGCTCCTACAGGATGTCTTTCCAGAGTCCAAGAAGGAGATCAATCCCATGAAGCAAATCACCACCCCATCTAAAAAGTCTACTCCAAGCCCTACATCCAATGGATGACTGATATCCCCCCAAGTTATATGCCCCCACCAAAACCATCCAATGGGGTCTGTATCTCTGTCCCATCCAAATCTGTCATGGTGCAAGAGGGTAATGATGTCTACCTGAATGCCATGATGGTAGCACCTGACCAAGCATCCCTACAACTTGAATGGCAGACTGATAATAATGGTAAACAAATCCCACTTGCACACCTTTCCAAAGGCACCTTCCAAGGCTCACCAAATACCCACATTTCTCCCAATGATGCCCTATCCATATGCTAAACACTACCACAACATACAGGTCTGTATAACCTCACTGCACTCATAAACCCAAATTTCTATGCCAAAGTTGTAAACTTGACAACCAGACAATATTGTGCTGACCATGCCACTGATAGTGCTGCCATGTTTCTTACTGTAATCCCTCCTATTCAGGAGGAACTTGTTCATTGTTCAGCTCAAGAACAAGGACTAACTAGTGGTCTAGTAGCATCTTCACTCCCAGGTACCCTTGTAAATAATGCACAATTCATGCATGTCCCAGTGGTGCTTAACCTCACCAACTGGAACATGGCAATGTTTGGATACTGGGCAAATACTAATACTTCAAGGTCCCACAGTGTTATGTTATTAGACTTACTTGCAGCCTATCAAACATGAACACAGGACCCAATAGCCAGGCCACACACTATAAAATATCTAGAGTATTCCATTTTCCTAAGCAATGTAAAAAGCAAAAAAGAGACCTTACTGATACAGCCAACACCACAGGCATAGATACAGGTTTATTTGGTACAGGTATGTAAATTTTGAATAGGGCTCATATCACAGCTATTAAAAGTCAAACTCTTAAGTTTCAGACAGGTGTATGACAAGATGTACTTACTCCTGTATTACATTGGTGATGGTATTACCCAAGATGAGAGGCATACAGTTTATAATATGTATGATATTGCCCACAGGTTTAATGAATCTAAACATAAAATCAATGAGCTAGTCTTCCAGAACAATAAAGAAGCCTCTGAGCATCACATAGCCAGGGAACTTTTACGTTGAACTTATGGTTCTTATGTCATGACTGTCTCAACCCCACTTCTGGGGGCTGGGCCCATTGAGCTTACAGCACCCACCCCTAAATGCAATCTGTGACAGGGGTGAACAGGAATACCCTCCTTGTGTTCTCCTATAGTGCTCACTGTGTTCACAACACTTGCCATGAGGTCTCAGGGTTTCCTCTCAAATCTGAGTAAGGGTAAAATACAGTCACACGTCTGTAACCAAGTGAGGGCCCTCCTTGGTTACTGTACTGGGGTGGGGAGGAATCAGGTGTTATGACCTATTCGGGGCTGGCTTTTCATAACCCTGATTGGTGTCTTCTCCCAGGGGTTGTACAGTGACCTAGTTCTCCCTTCCAGACTCCTACTGAGACCTTTGTATCTCCCCTACATTTAGCACCCAAATTTCCCTTTCTGGATCCTAGTCTTGGTAGCAACAGGTGACACTTTAGCAATTAAACAGGCTGGTCTCAAAATTTAATAAACCTTTACACACATAAATTACTCTCAGGCAGCTTTTAAAGCAAAGTGCTCCACTGGCCGGTGGCACAGAGGGCTGAGGCACTGGATGCCACACCTCGAACCACGCCAGCGACCTGGGTTCAGGAATGGACTTGGGTCATCGGGGCTGGCCGGGGAGGAGGATTGAGCATCTGGAGGACTGCTGTCCCTCTTCTGGGAGTGGGTTGAGTGGGCAGCTCCTCCTGTAGCGGCCCCTGGTAGAGACCAGGGCACTACTATGCAGTTGGCAGGAGGGACAACCAAAGAAAAGCAGAAAAACAACTTCAGTGGCAGCGGATGATGGCTTCCACATTCTCCACACCTGGAACCTCCAGGAGCCTGCCCCTCCACAGCAGCACCCCCTAGTCAAGTAAAGACAATAGAGTGCTGGGGTCTTCCTCTTTTCTGGTGCCTGCCCCTCAGTGGAGGGAGACACACCCAGAGATGGGTTACTCTGGGATGACTCGGAGGGTTGGCTGCGATATGTGTTGGTGGCAGTGTTCGGAAGAGGATGGCCAGGGAGTGGAGAAGACTAAGAGGGCCTGAAGGAGAGGCAGACACCAGAGCATTATAGGAGGGGGAAAAAGATCACACACAAAAAAAAGCAAAGTGCTTTACTAATTTTAAATAATTATCATACAAAAGATTCAGACATTTTGGTTACAAGATAACAAAATAAAGGTTGAAAAATATACATCAAAATGCAGTGTAAACTTTTAACTGTCTAGTTTCTACCTGATCTGTGGGAAATCTGAAGTCCAGAAAACAAATAAAGTTTGCAAAAGTTTCAGTCCTTCTGTAGCATTCACCGGTTCTTAGTTTGTCTCTGTGGCAGTCTTGCTTCTCTTGTGTATCAGAAAAGTGTCCAAAATGCAATGCAATGCCAAAATGTACTAAGCTTCTGTGTGGAGGAGTTTATATAGCACATCTGGTAGGCTGTAAAAAACCTTTCTGGTTTCACTGATGGCCTTCTCTTTTAGGCCAGCAAGGGTCTTTCTTGCTCGTTCCACATTTTTAAGGGAATCAGCATTAGTAATATTCCAGGTGCCCCACCACACAGCCCAGCTTCCTGCCCTTATACAAAAAAAATGTGGCAACTTTCTGACACCTCCTGCCTAAAACCGATTTTCTCTTTGATTTTAGTTTTACAACAAGAGATAGAGTCTACCATCTCCTAAGGTTTATGACCCTCTTCCTTTTGATTAGCTAACTAGGGAAATCCCCTTTGAACATGGACTCCTAGTTTTCTGGCTAATCTGCCTGTTCTCAAATCACAGAGGAATGTCAAATATTTTGCAAGATGTCCCCTCTTTCCTGTACCCTATCAGTGAAACTACGTACCTCTTTTAAGAAAAACACATGGAATATTTCTGTCCTGTTTGATCTCCAGGACCTTTTTTGGAGGATTTAAAACCTACACAAAAATCACAGAATAATGCCAACCCATAGTGATGAGGATTGAGGCACTGGATGCCGCACCTCGCGCTATGCTGGCAACCCAGGCTCGGGAATGAGCCTGGGTCATTGGTGATCAGTGGAGCAGGGAGGCTGGGAGTTGGATCAAGCTGCTGTGGTGCAGATGCCCTCTTGTGGGTGAAGATTCAGTTGCAACTGCTATGAGGTTGCCCCAGTGTGGAGGCCTGAGGCTAGTGCAGACAGGAGCAGCTAGGATAGGGAGGGTGCTGCAGATCATTGTGTGCACATGCCCCACACATGCTCACTTGGCCATTACAAGGGAGGGGAGAACAACATGATGAAAAATGGAGGAGCAGGCAGGCTCTATGATAGCTCTGTGGCAGCCATACCATTTCCCCAAGTCTGGATGTTGGTCTCTGAGGGAAGGGGGAAAGCTGATGCTCTCCACCTTGGCCTTGTCATGGGGGCTACCTGTGGGGGATTACTGGGTGGGTCAGGTGTGGAAGTGCTGGAACCAGACATCGGACCTCTCTGAGGGAGGGGCCAAGACACCTGCCAGCTGCTGGAGGGAAAAATGTATATGGAAAAAATTACAGAAGAATATAACACCAATATGTTTACAACAATTATTACCACAGTGGCCAAATCACAACATCGCTCCTTCATAGACTGAAGTTATAGGAACATGCCCCTATCATATGGTAGAGCTTCCATAATTCTATTCACTGTTCTAACTGGGGAGATAGGACATCTGTGTAATTGCCATGTTATAGGCCTGTAAGGCAATACTTCGTCTGAGTAGCCATCCATTTGTTTTTCCATCTGATTTAACCACACTAGAGGGTTGTAATTGGTCTGTACCTTGAAGTGTCTCCCATAGAGGTACGGCTCTATTTTTTCATGGTCCATACCAGTGCAAGACATTCCTTTTCAACTGTGGAATATGCCTGATCCCAGGGAAGCAACTTCTTGCTAAGGTACACTATTGGGTGGTCTTTGCCCTGATTAGATGTCTGGCTAAGGACTGCTCCAATCCACACATCTGAGGCATCTGTCAGGACTACAAACTGCTTAGTGTAATCTGGATTGGCCAACACAGGGGCACTGCACAGTGCCTATTTTAGCTGTGTGAAGGCTCATTCACAGTTTGGCTCCAACTTTACTCATTTGGGCTGTCTTTTCTTCAGTAAGCTAGATAGGGGAACAGACAGGGTACTGTAATTGGGTACAAACGTTTGGTAGTAACCTGCAGTCCCTAGGAAACTCCTAACCTGTTTCTGGGTTTCAGGTATGGGCCATGCCTCTATTGCCTCAATCTTTGCATGATTAAAATGAATCTGCCCCTGCCCCACTACATGGCCTAGGCATGCCACCATAGCCACCTGGCATTTTCCAGCCTTGACAGTGAGCCATTCCTTCTGTATCCTGCCTTCCATCTGGAATTGAAGATGGCAGTATCATCCAGATAAGTCACTGTGTACTCTTCAGTACCATGTAACAGCTGGTTGACCAACCTTTGGAAGGTGACAGGGGCATTCTTCATTCCAAAAGGCATTACCTGGAATTCAAATAATCCTATTGAACTGATGAAGGTTGACCATTCTCTAGTTCTGGCAGTTAACTCCACATCTCTCTTAGTTTTGCAAAAAAAAAAAAAAAAAAGAATCTTTATGTCAATTTTTGTAAAGACAATCCATTGGCTATAAACAAAGAAAAGACTAAGTTGGAGGTTTTCAGTAATTGAACTAGGAGAATGCTTAAATTAATTATCAGAACTGAGGCAATTTTAATGAAGAATTACTATAATTATTTGGGCCTCTGCTTTTCTGATTACTCCCTCCAGAACAGACATTTTAAGATAACAGAAACAAAAATGACAATGGTATTTAAAAGATTTAATTGCAAAATGGGCAAAGGCGCTGTCAAAGGACTTCTTACAGTTATCAATGCTAAAAATAAATTGTGTATCTTATATGGAGCATATATGGGTTCTACCAAGATATCCATTTTGAAGGTTGTTTTGCATAAAACACGTCACTATGTATTTTCCATTCTTAACTCAGTCACTGCAGAAATGTTAAGAGTTGAAACAGGCTAATTCTCTGCTACTTTGGTGAAGGAGAGATCTTTTTTTTGTCAGCCTCTTTCTACTGCTGGAAGAGAGAGAGATTACACAGACAATGCCTTGAGAAAGAAATTGCTTATACTGTGAAGGAATTTTTCTGTCCGTCTATCAGGATTGTCAGAGAACATTTGTCACCTTTGGGTCTGGAAAATCTGCTACATGAAATATATATTAAACAATTCCTTGAAATCAAAATGCAGATTAAGAACGGGGTTTGGGATGTTGCAATTGGTCAGGATTTTTCTAGTAGTTCTTCTCTGAAATTTTACATATGGTGCAAACAATTTAAAGTCTCTCACCAGCTTCAGTATTACTTGACATTTCTCTAATACACTCAACCATAAAATAAGTATGAAATTTAGAATGGAACTGTATGAAGACAATTACTTATTTTTTCAAACAAAATCAACCTGGGATAATGATTAGATACTGTAAATGTGGATGTCTAGTCAGACAATTTAAAGCATGCAATTCGTTTGTGTCCCTTGTATAATGCTAGAAGAACTTACTGGCTGGGAATCATCTTGCTCATCTGTAAAATTTCACCAGACCTAATAAAGCTTAACTTATGTAACACTCATGATCCTATAATTCTGAATAGACTGACTGGTTATTTTAAATCTATGAAACAGTGTCACACTTTATAACTGCTATATTATTGTATATTATATTCGAGGGCATGAGAGGTTTTTTTATTCCTTTTTTTTTCCACTTACTATATAGCCTCTTTTTTCAAAATCCTTGAAATTTATTTGTGATTATGGAGGAGAATACTCCTCCGGGCATGTAGATAACCAGACCCATACCCAGTCAAGTTCCATTTAATCCTGTGTTCAAGATACCTAAAGGATAGATCCTCTCAGATTCTCTTACTCAAAACAGGATAGAATCAATAAATGTCTTAATATGTTTACTGTATCCATTTTGAATTATTATCTTAAAACCATGACTTTTATTCAGATATATTCACCTAGAATTATAACAATTTGTGGTTAATAAGCCCATAGTAACTTGACTGCATAGTTATGCAATTATTTATGTTGCGTATTTCATTGACCAATATTTTTGAATCCGATGTTAATTATTGAAGTGTAAGATATTCCACTGCTTATCTTCTTAGGGGTTTAATCACAGTCCCAATTATAGCCACAGCTAGTCACACAGGAATAGACAAAATTTTTAATGTATATGAGTATTTAGTAACCAAGATTAAGGTATATAGGCCAGCCCAGTAGCACTGGAAGTTGAGACACTGGTCACTACACCTCATGCCATGCCAGCAACCCAGGTTCGGGAATGAGTCAGGGCCACCAGGGGTCAGCAGAGGGGGAGAGAGGACTGAGCATCCAGAGGACTCCTCTCTCAGGGGAGGGAGACTTGTCCTGCTCATTGACTGCCCTCTGGTGGTGACTAGGGGGCAGCATGGGTTGGGAGGAATGGTCCAACATCCTCACATCAGCAAGGCAGGGGGATGGGAGAAAATGGAGGGAAAAGACCCTGGCAGGCTCTGTGATGTCCATAACCTCCTTCATGGCCCTGCTGTGGGGGACAATCCATGGGGGAATTACTGGGGATCGGTGAGTGTGGGAGCAACAGGACCAGAGAGAGATAGTCTCTCTGTCAGGAGGGCCATAGCTGCCTGCTAGGGCTCTGGAGGGAAAAACATCTATGTGGAAAAAAATTAAGGTGTATACTGTAAGAATAATAAGACTATCATATATAGTTGTGCTATATTTTTTCTTCTCTTTTTCCTTTCCCTTTAAACTGTCATTATGTAAAATGCAGACGTCACTATTAAGATTCTTTGTCCTTCACACTTATCATGAATTTATGTCACATTTAATGGCACCAGTAGCTTGAATTTATTGTATCCTTCAAAGGCTGGTTCATTTAATTTTTGTCTTACTAGTGACATAGAAATTAATATGTGATAATAATGAATCTAATGTAACAGGGACTAATATGTTCTAAAGAAATGTAACATTTATGAAAGACCTCACAATATCATGGAAATTCCATTTTGTCTTTGTATATTTTGTATTATATACATGTGGTTTCCTTTTTATCTTTGCTGTTTTAATGAAATGGTGGTTGTTGATCAATAAACTTGAACTTGACTAAACACCAGAAAAACATATAGAACAGGGGTGTCCAACCCACAGCTTACAAGTCACATGTTGCTCACAAAGCAGTTTGATGTGGCTCGCTAGAGACTACTGAAGGCACAGACTAAATTAGTAATTTGTCAGTTACTTATCAATTACACATTACAGTCTCCCCTGGCACATTTGATATTCATCCGATGGCAGATTTGATGTTCATGGTGCCTATCAAGGTAATTAAATTTCTGTGCTGCTTGCTTGCTTAAGCAAGCTCCCCCTGTGCCCCCTGCTCGTTGTGTGTTGAAATGCTGAATGCATTCAGCAACATTTTTTTTGGCCCACAGTGTTCTCTCTCTGTTTCTGCTGAACCCTTCTCCCATCCCAGCCAGTTTTCCCTCCCAACTGCTTTAATTATAGCCAGGGAATATGAAAAATGTTTACCACCAGAAGATGCAGCTTAACATCATTGCCATGACAAGTTCTGCTGTAGTTTTATAGTGGGACTTACAAGGTCATGGGTAGCAACTCAATGCATATGTTTTTGTGCTGTGTGAGGGGCTACAGTGATCTATCTGATAAACAATAAACACATTTATTTTGTTCTGGTGTAATACACTTGCCCTAGTCATCCCTCCTCCCATGGACCTGACATCACCAGTAAGTAACTCATGTGCATGAGTAACTCTGAATAATGATTTTAAAAATACAACTATTCTTTAAAAATACAATAACTAAATAAGATTACTGAATACTGACTATTGACTATGTTATTATTTTAACTTCTGAATATGGGTAAGGTATGGGTATGATATGGGCCTCACATTGCTGTGGCTCACATCTTAGTCAGAAAATTAAAAGTGTCTCACATCCAAGAAAAGGTTGGACATCCCTGATATAGAAATATGGGGATGGCAATCAAAGAGCCGGTCACCACTAGACATCAAGGAAACATTGTTCATATTATGGAAATGGTGATCAGAAGATGGAGTTGCACCTTGCTCCAAACCTGGAAGTGAACCAAAAGTGAGGGCAGAGCAGGAAAATAGTGTGCCCATTGTGGGGGAGGGACAGCACTGTGGTCAATGGAAAGGACCACATGTGCTTCATCTCCACTGTGAAAGGACACAGTCTAGGTATCTGCTCAAGTGCTTCCATAGTCCCCTTTCTCTATTATGTAATAGCAAAACATCAGCATAGCTCTGCTATGCAGCCATAAAAACAAACTCAAACAACGGAATTAACAGAACAAACTATGTTTAAACAGTTGTTAATGTGATTTTTCCTAATTTGAACTCTTTACTACAAGATATTTATTTTATAAGTGAAATAAGATACTCTAGGATGTGTAGTCATTGATATATGCACACTTTTTGTGTGACATTGGCACTCCACCTTTGGCTTTGTGCAAATGCATCTGAACAGTGTGTATCTCTCACTATGACCATACACCATTTTGTGTTTTATCCCTCACTTATAGCAACAGTATATATTTAAGCTATAAACCACAAAAGGGTGTTGGTTATGCTGGGATTTACCTATGTGTGGAATATTTTGGTCATAAGGCCGTAGGTCGAGTGACCAAATCCACACCAGAAGATGATAAATACTAGCATAACCCATACCCTAGAGTGGATTATTGAGATTATGCAATGTGTAGGAAGTGAAGGATTAAAAATAGATTATTAAAATATATTTAAAAAAACATGTTTTTCATTTATAATATTCTTCCTCTGAATATTAAATAGTCCCATGTTGCTAGGTAAACTTGTGTGTTGAAAGAGTCTTTTACAACTCTTTCCCCCTCACCATCGCACATATACAGTGATATGATATTTTAATTTCTTTTTTTAGAGAGACAGAGATGACATGGTGTTACCTATAAGGGGAGTTGTGCATCAATGCAGTCTGTTATGAGCTGTAAGCAGCTTACTTATGTTACTTTCAGGCAGTATGTTTGTGGAGTGAGTATTGTGAGGAACTGCAGTACATGCGTAGTGCTATTGCATAGTGGCTGTCATGAAGTTTTACATACTGGAGAAGAAATGAGTTGGAGCATCAGAAGGCTATTCACTGTGGTTTACAGTGGCAAAATGTACATTTCTTTTCAGGAAACACTTGCCGTTTGGTGGCTTTTTTCTGTCCAGTGTGGTTATGAGTGCTGAAGGGCTGCTGTCAGGGTCTGGTTCCAGGGTTTCTGTGTTCTTCTAGCTAGGAGAAAGTGACATTTCCACTTGGCAATTTTTTTCTTTCTTGTTTTGGTATGAGTTTGTTTTTTTTTTAACAGTGATTGGCAATGCATGTGTTTATGATGCAGGGCACCAGGGCATTTTAAAGTAATTTCATGGAGCATATATTGTGGAGCTGCCACTTTAAGAGCTGTGGAGAACGTAAGGATGAAACTGACACCATGGCTAAACAGAGGTGGAAAACTGAAAAACAGAAAAGAGGTAGTGAGTTTTTGTGTTGTGCAGCGTTCAGCTGGGCTGGCTAGAACTTTAACCATGGGTTGTGTTGAGATTTACCCAAGGGTGAAGACCCCTGCTGACCAATCAAGCTAGTGGATTTAGGAATCCCATTGTATAATAGTCACAATATAATTGTTTTCAGCAATAATGTTTTTCTGGCAAAAACATCAGTATGCAGAACTTATTTTTTCGTATTCCTGAATAAAGATATGGAATTTAGAAGTTTTAAAGTTCCCACTCCCGTGCTATGCCCATGCTGAAAAAATTAAATTTTTTGGTATAGCACCACCCTTTTTTAAAAAAATTGTGAGTGAAGGCCATCATTCAGTATATCATAGAAATATAGAAACATAGAATTTGACAGCAGATAAGGACCGCTTGGCCCACCTAGTCTGCCCATTTCCCTACCTGATGGATAAGCTGCAGATTCTAGTTAATCAACAGCTTACTTCCTCCTACTCAGTTACTAATTATAACATGAATTATAAAAGTTGTTTTAAAATATCTGAGAAAATTAAAAATATATTAATAATGATTCTAAGGATGTCAGAGATATATTTTTTACTAAAACAAAACTATGTGATGAACTTTTATGCCAACTAACCAATACTCCTGCTTTATTTACTGCCCTCAAAGCATATGACACAAAACCACACCTTATGCTCATTATACCCCAAGGGTGACCAACTCATGTAATACAAACCTATAGAGCTGCTAAAGCTCACAAACTAGCAGTTTTTCTAGCAACAGACAGATTTTGCTGCTTCCTAACTATGCCTAATTAGTATCCAAGAGGACATTACAGGGATATTATCAAGAAAAACTCTATTATCTTTAACAGCTGTTTTCTTAACACAGAAAAAAAAATAACTCAACTATCAATAACGCTAGTAGCATATACAAATCTTACAATGTGTTCTCCATAAGACTGTTTTCTAATACTTACATCTGGTAAACCTTGTAGATACATTATGGATGATGTTGTAGGTTGGTACGTATATGGGAAAAACATGCAGCCTTCTTCAGGCAAACTTGTGACTGGGTCAATTGCACATTTGCAGACACTTCCTTTACATAGTGTTCCCTTAATGTCACTTGAACACCTAGAAAAGTAAGCAGATAATAAATAAATGTTACAAATACCCAATCCATACCTTTTAGTAAGAGGTGACACTTTTCACAAGTGCAGTCAAGATTTACTGAGTGGCTGCTGAAATTATATTTTAAGGGCTTGAGCCACAAAGCAGTCAGTGTTATGTGCCATTTGAACATATTCCGGCCATGATTCTCTGCATTCTAATTCCTATCTGCATCTGAACATCCACCACCACTGCCCACAAGTGTGCAGCTCTACACGAGGGCAGGGGTCCCAGGGGTTAAACTGTTCTGTACATTAGACATCCAACCAAATACGCCTGGGTCAGCACTGCAGTGGATACCCATTCTGGATGGAACAGGGGAACACGGGATGTGGTAGTCAACTGAAGACCAACATATCTTTGTTGAGCACTCTTAAGTGCTTTGAAACAAATAGACATTCCCAGAATGACCCTTAGCCCTCCTCACCAGCTCAGAGGGCTGGTGGCAGGCAGAGGGAAAGACATTCTGATCCCAAGGGATGAACTGCAGCTGGGTAGAGGTGAGGCACCGTCACTAAGGTAGTGTCCTGCCTGATGTTTCCTATGCTTCTCTTTGCCAGTCCTCCACACACTGAAGAATGAGTCTTGAACTGGAACCTTGCATAACCTTTTGCCCCACCCCAAAACTGGTCACACACACATATGAGAATTGGTTGCATCAGACTGGATAAAATGGAACACACATTCAGGACTGTGGACGCAAGAAGGTCACTACATGTGTGGCATGGGGCCTCTGCCAACCACCACCAGCTTTCACAGACACCCATCCATGAATGCACATCTCTTTGTGAATCAGGCTATGAGTCATATTAGTCAATTGTTTGCAAACTGCCTTTGGAAAGCATAGTGTAACTGTAGTGCTCAGTCTGATGTATAATCTTTACAGGTTTGGGGCACTAATTGAACTCTCAAAATAATAAGGGATTTTCTAATCAGGGTCCCTAGGGCACATGGGGAAAAGAGGTAGCAAGAATCTGGATCTGGGTTCACACATAGAAATAGATGAAGTTAATGTTAGGGCATCTTTACTTTTAGGTCAAGCTGCATAGTCACGAAAATGTACGTATTGTGCCAAATGCTCCTCCCTAGTGCTCTTCCCATCTTCCATGGATATTTGAGACAGATGTGAAAAACATAGCATCATAGCATAACATACAGCTGTGTGTGGGCCAGAGCCAGCACCCTTCATGTCTCGCTATATCAGCACATAATCCAGAAAGATATCTCTGGTTACAGGGATCACAGTGTCTATAGACAATGCATGTCAAGTGTGTGGGCCATGGTGACAACCAGACACAGTCAAGGCTGTTCATCTGATCTTGTATGTCAATGGTCACACTTCCAATGCCATTAGCATCTGGTTTCATTTGAATAATATGCAACCTGTACACCATTAGTAGGTATAATTCTTCCCTTGTAATCTTCTGCTTCTTACCTTTCATCCATTCTGACCTTTACAGACTATAGCCTTCACCATTTAAGATGGTTACTGAGCACTTTCTCCTCATGCATGGAGAGGATGTTTGGGACTAAGATGAGTGCTTTAAGATTCACACCCAGAGGTCTATGTCAGACGTTTGCTCTGAACAGCATCAGGTATCTCCTCTTGTCCTACCACTGAAAGATCTGTGATTATGTAATTACACACTTTCAAATACTGAAAGACGTGGCACTCCAGCATCAACCTCCTTATTATCAAGATAGTTGCCTGAGTATAACTAAAGGGAACCCTTGGGCATCAAAGGCATCACATACAGAATAATACATAGGGTGGTGTGTTTAATAAGCTTTGACACATGCTCCAGGTATTGAATGCTACTTAAACCCCAAGAGAGAAGCTTGAGGGTTTTTGAGCATCCAACACTGAGGGTGTGTGTAAAAGTCTAGTTAAATACATCACCCTATTGTTTATACTATATAATTGCTCAGGATTACTTTTTCCCAAATATAAAATGAAAACACATCCCTGTGCAGCTGCAAACCATTTGGGTTCCAGCATGGTCTGTGGTCAGGTTGAAGTGGCTGGTAAAACAAAACATTTCCCTTTTATTTATTTATTTTTATTTTTAAAGCTTAATTGTACTACCATAAAGAGATGATTTTTTTTTATTATTAACTTACTGCTGAGTATCAGTGGTGGTGAAGTGTCCCAGTGCAGCGCTGAGAAAAGGTAGATCAGTGGTTGACGCATGCATGGACCAAGGGAACCCCAGCTAGTTATAACATTGAATTTATACCTGGGTTTCCCTATGGTGAAAAAAGCTGACCAGTAATGTACAACTATAGTAAACAAGAATTGGTTTGTGCCAACAAGACTGGTCTTGTAATCACAATGCTGTTACATCTGTCAAAAATTCAGTCTATTAATTGTCTACCCTTCATCTCCTGTATTAGAAAGCATTGTAGTATACAGTGTTGGTCCCCACCCTGCCTCTAGCCTAGTGGTTGGCAACTTCTTTGCCTTCCCTCTCCCATTCTAGTGAAAAAAGTCTATTAGCACTCAGTGATTGCCTTTTGAATCACTAGCATCTTTAATGATGCAGATCGCTCATTTTTCTCTCCCTCCCAATCCTGCAAACCATCACTCACTAATACAGCCTGATGATGGAGATGGAATTGCTGTCCAGGCTGGAGGGGGTTGCAGCAATAGTGACTGTCAGCAGAATGAGCATGACTCACGAGTAAACAACATGAGCATCCTAAAAAGTCTTGTGGCTGTTACAGCCTTGAAATGCACATTCATCATGACAGTCAAAACTATTGTTTATCACGTTTATGGACATGGAAGCCAACAAATAAGAAGGCACAGTGGTCACTCATTTTATGTAATCAACTTGAAATAAGTCCCACCTATCCCCGTTAGTTCCTAATGGCAGAAGGTCATTGCCCACTTCTCTATGATTGCAATAGGAACTGATCAGTTACAATGACCAGCCCTAAAAGAAGGACATTAATGGCCTGATCCACAATGCTTTAAGAGCTATGCAGAAAAGTCAGGCAGATGGCACAGGTATCTACATGCCACACAGCAACAGTGCACATCACTGTATTCACAGGGGTAGTGGGATGGGACACCATGTGTATAAAGGGATCCATGATAGTCAGTCTACAAATTCATTGTCGACCGGCATTACAGCAACACATTTATGACAACCACATTTGCAGTCGGCATAAAGGTGGTCACATTTGACTGTGTTTTCTTCGGGGGTTTTGCCCCCAAACCCCCATGCAGGGGCTCTGCCCCCCACATCCCCATAACTAAAATAATCAACTTCAAGTAAGAGTTGATTTGGGGAGGTGGTCTAAGACCACCTGAAAGCAGTGCTGAGGTCCTGCACTGACACTACAGTGACCTGGTGCTGTTGTTGCTGTAGTGTCAGTCATGGTAAAAGTGTTGCTGTAGTGACAGCATACCTGTATAAAGTGGTGCAGAATGGCATGGATGAAGATGGAGCTATATTAGCAGACAGGATGACACACCCCATGGAATGCCCCCTTAACTGCACCACATAAGGATATGAAATGCTCTGCAAAGACTTAACATACAAATGTCATCTGGGGATAATACAATAAAACCAAGAGCACCTGCACCAGTGGACAGACACTAGGGAATAGGGCAGGAGGCAGGGCGTGATTGTCTATGGTTTCAGAAACAAAGAGCACTCAGTTTGTCCCATGAAAAGACAGTTATACTTGCCACAGAGGTCTGCTAACATTATTTTATTTATTTCAGTTTCGTAGTTAAACCTTTGAGCTGAAAGACTCCTTTTACGAAGGTTCCAAGTCAAATGAGAACAACACAAGTACAAAGGGCATATAGAATTGTTACAATAAGCAAGTAATAACGAAGGTATAATAAACAAGTGAAACAAAGAAAACAGTGAAGTACAACAAGTGCAGGAATTAGGCTATATGCTTCATAATAGTTTCACTGTTATGAGGTTCAGGACATCAATAAGTTGATAAGTGCAGATAATAGGGGGATTATAGCAGCCTGAGTGAGCACTGTCCAGTAGGAGGACAATGAGATTGATGGGGAGGTAGCTGGAAGGAGGAGAGTGAGTCTGTCAGATGACAAGTGAGGAAGTAGTTACCCAGGCAGACATTGTTTAATGGGGGGAGAGGGATGTAGTGGTGAATGTTGTTGGAGGAAGTAGGGTGAGATAGCCAGGGTTAGGGATATTATGCTGAGATCGTCTTTGTAATAGAGGGAGGGGGAGGGGAGGAGGTGGAGGAGGAAAAAAGGGATGAAGGGGGAAAGGCATCAGAAGTGGGTGTACCACATGGCTAGGATGGGCAGCCACTGTGATTAGCACTGGCTAGATGGAGGCGGAGGTCTTTTTTTTGAAGAGACCAATCTTTCCACATTCAATGAGCTGGGCCAGAAGTTCATTTATCGACAAAGGCTCACAGTATATGAGGGCTCTCTGGGCAAATGTGATGCACTTGAAAGGGATATCAGAGCACCTTTGGTTGTTCTCCTTGTCTTCTGTGGTGTTGTAGAGCACTGGATCCTGGTATTGGACCCAGAGATGCAATGGAAGCCAACCCATTCTGCAACATAGGCTACATGGATGAGTGAGTTTATGTGCCCATAGAACTAGTCTGCAGGCCTTGTTAAGTATACCTTAATTCTTTTCAGAGTGGTATCAGAGCCAGCACAGTACATGACAAGCTCATAGTCGATAGTTGAAAGTATTGAGCTTTGAGTGACAAGGTTCAAAGCCGCAGGGGACACAGCTTGCCTATGATGGTACTATTTACAAAGCTTGGTGTTAGCTATATTGATTACATTATCAATGTGTGGTGTATAGGATCAAGTGTCATCAAGGAGGATGCCAAGGTATTTGAAAGTAGTTACATGTTTAAGGGTATCTCCTTTCTGACTTTGAATAGATATTAGGCTGGATTTATTTTTGTTAAGGGACATTATGAAGAGCATAGCTTTTGCCTTCTTGTAGTTTAGCAGTAATCTATGCGATGAAAACCTGTTCTCAAGTTGCATGAAGATATTTTGCAGAGCAGTTGCAATATCAGTGGGATTACCTGGTACAAAAATAACGGCATCATCGGCGTAGAGCATCATTTTGGCTGGGCAAGTGGATGGGAGGTTGTTAATAAATAGGCTGAATAGCAACAGATCTAGAATAGACCCTTGTGGGACTCCTAAGGATATAGCCCTGGGCTCAGACAGATCTATATTTATTTTTACCCTCTGACACCTGTTGAACAGGTAGCTACAGAACCAGGAGACAGTGTATTGTGACAAACCTAGAGTCAGGAGATTGTTAAATAGTATCTGATGATTCACAGTATCAAATGCCGTGGTGAGGTCAATGAAGATTGACCCCACCGACTTACCGGTGTCTAAGGCATCATACAACTGGGAGGTGAAAGCTGTGAGGGCTGTTATGGTTCTGTGGCTTTTGTGGAAGCTGTGATGTTGAATGCGGAGCAAATTGTATTTGTTAAGGTGATCAGTAAGCTGATCAGAGACGATCCTTTCAAGGGCTTTGGACAGTGGTGGAAGTCTAGAAATTGACTGGTAATTGCCTAGGTTAGTTTTATCCCCACTTTTAAACACAGGGGTAACAAGGGCTGTTTTCCATCTATCAGGGAATACTCCCATTCTTAAGAAGATGTTGAATAGCTTGATAAGAAGAAGGGCTAGTTCATCGAGGGTGAGGCCTATGATCTTCATGTTTGGTTTGTCACTCGCCATTCTGGTTTTGCCAACAACCCTCCTGATATATTTAATGGTCTGAGTCCTTGTTACTTCACTAAAATAGAAGAGGGGTTGCCCCATGTTTTGTGTAGGGTGAGGTTTAGTGAGGAGGATCATGCTGTTGGATGGGGTTTTTAAGTAGACAGGGGGCAGAACTGAGCTTAGGTCTGTAAATGCATTGTTAGAGGGATTTGCAATGTCCCTGGGTTATTGTAGAGGGCCTAATGAGGTGACTATGAGGTCAGATGGTGTCCTGGAATCCCCGACAGTCAAAAATTTAACATTATTCCAGAATTCCTTTCCATTGCCACAACTTTTTTCCATTCATTCTTTAGAATAGCTTGCCTTAGCATTCCTCACTAGCTTAGTACAACTGCTTCTGGCTGCTTTGTATGCAATATAGTCAATTGTTTTCCTGTTGCCCTGGCCTTGTGCCAGAAGATATCTCGTAGGTTCAACTGCTCTTTTATGGAGCCCATGAGCCAGGGGTTTGTTGTGCCTTTGACTTTAGAATTTTGTAAGGGGCAAATAGGTCGCAGGCACTGTTGAAAGTTGAAGTGAAATAGTCAAGGGCCTGATTTGCATCATCTAAGATGTCTAGGGAGAACCAGTCAAAGCTCTTTAGATGCTGTTTGAAGAGCTCTAGTTGCCCTTTTTTAGGGAGTGGTGCTTAGAGAGCTTAGGGGCATCCATCAGACCAACAGCAGATGATCGGTGAGTGGTCATTTAAGGAGTCCGGGAGGACAGACACACCTGTTATGTGTTCAGGGCAGTTGGTCAGAAGCCAATCAATGAGGGTACTGGTCCCTGTGCGGTAGTTCAGTCTGGTGGCTTGTGAGACCAGCTGCATGAGGTACAGGCTGTTTATTTTGTCTCTGATGGCAACAGTCTCTTGTGCCAACCAGTTTGTATTAGTCACCCAGGATTACCTGTTCCCGGCTTTGCTTTATCTGGTTAAAGTGGTCATGCAATTGTTCCATTCCTGGACCTTGCTTTCCTGGAGGAATATAGACTGAAGAGCAGCACTGCTTTACTATGACGTCTGATAGTAAGCCTGATGGAGAGAATTTGGGCATCACTTGTATTGATACCGTTTGCTAGTACCTGTCCATTGATGTTATTCTTAGCCATACCAGGCAGCCATTCCCTCATTTGGTTAACCTGCCCAGTTGGAAGATGTTATAGCCAGGCATGGAAACTGCTGCATCAGGTATTTTTGGGGCGAGCCAGGTTTCTGATAGAGGGATAATGTCAGGATTGTGTTGGTCAGCCCAGACCCTTTAGCTAGGGAATTTTTGGTAGCAGGCTACAGATATTGATGGAAGCAGTTTTGAGGTGACTTTGAGCCTTTCTAGTCGACAGTCCAATGGGGCCAGGGTTAAAATGACATTTGTGGAGAGTAAAAGGAGGATGATAACTAGCATTTTCAGGTAATGCTTCCAGTATGCCCTTAGTCTACAGATGTATCTGTGTTTGCTAGGTTTGGGCATAGAAGTTCTAGATGTGGGGGATAGCATCCTGAGTGTTTCTGTTATAGGTGCTGGAGTAGGGGTATGTGGCCAGCCCTTTGAGGAAAGTGGCTGCATAGAGTTAGGCCATAATGTTTAACATCCAACTCCCCCATTGTACCCACAGACTGAGCTAATTGGGGCATACTGTCAGTAGGCCAAGGAGGGGTGTAAGCCTTGACATCCCATCTTCAACCTCAGACAGATTTGGCAAGAGAGTTATTAACAGCACTCACAAGAACATATGAGAACCCATGGTAGTGGGTGTTCATTTTGTTAGAATGAGTATTTGTCACTTTAAGAGAGGGTGAGGTGGCACCTTAGTGACTGGTTTGGGTGGTGCTTATACTGGTGAAAGTTTAAAGAGTGTCAAGGGCAGGGGGGGTCGGGAGAAAATACATCTAGCTAACAGTTCCCTTTATAAAATGCAGAGAGAGAGATACAAAAAATATAGAATACAGGAACAACAAAAATTGGCACTCCTCTGCTCGGTATCACAAACAGGCATCTACTTTATTAAAAAATTATTTAAAAACAGCCGCCTGAACCTGCCATTGCACTTTGCCACTTTATATTTATGTATTAGCACTTTACCATTCAGAGACTGTTATAATAGATGTACTGTCACTTTAAATTTTTCTCTATCTAGTGTATAAAGCAATGATGAACCACCCCCTGATGACGTACTGTTAGTACGAAACTAGTCTGGGTTTAGCATTGCAATATCCTGATGTTGGCTAACACAGGGGGCTGCTTTTAAACTTGTTTTTCAATAAAGTATATGCCTGTTTGTGATACGGAGCTGAGGAGTACTGGGTTTTGTTGCTCTTGTATTTTGGTTGGTTTCCCAAGCACCCTCACTCAGCAGTGGAGCTGCATTTGTGTTTCTGTTAAAAAAATATAGAAAGCAGAGTAATAGCCAGTTGGAGGAGGTCAGAAGTAAGGAACAGTCAATCCACAGGCAAAGCTGAGGGCACTAAGAGAATTCAAACTTAGGTGCACAAGCTGGAAATTCACAGCCGGGGAAGAGGTCCAGCAGGTCAGCTACCAGAAGACTGGTGGAGGGCTGGTGGTGCGGTGGCGGGAGGAGCAGAGAGCCACACTAGCCGCAACACGTAGCACTCACTCAGGGCACTTGCAATTTGGGGAGGGGGAGAGTGAAAGGGAGAGACGTTAATACCAAGCTGAGAACGGGGGACAGGTAAAGGAGGAACAGAGGCAGACAGCCGAAGATTAGCAGGGCAAAAGAAAAAAGGTTGAGGCTGGAGACAAGTCAATTTCGTAGACAATGGCAGGTTCAGAGGACAAAGCCTAGCAGGGTGCTACAAAGGAGAGGGCAGTGAAATTGCCAAGATTGGGGGGGGGGAATAGGCAAAGGCAGAGTAAGTAAAAAATAATTTTGGATTGCACAATTCAGTTAAATACGATAAACAGTTCAAAACCATCAATTTGGCTATCAAAAAATACAGCGACAACTCAGCTAACAGTTCCCTTTAGAAACTGCAGAGAAAGATATACAAAAAATATAGAAAGCAGAGTAGTAGCCAGTCAGAGGAGGCCAGAGTTGAGGAACAGACCAATCCACGGGTAAAGGTGAGGGCACCAAGAGAATTCAAGCTTAGGTGCCCAAGGTGGAAACTTACAGCCGGGGACAGGTCAGCTATCAGGAGATTGGTGGAGGGCTGGTAGCACAGCAGCAGAAGCAGAGAGTTGCACTATCCACAACAGGGAGCTTCCACTCAGGGCACTTGCAATGGCCATGGAAGAGGTTGGTTAGCATGAAATTGGTGGAGGGCTGGTGGCACGGTGGCAGCAGGAGCAGAGAGCTACACTAGCTGCAACAGGAAGCACCTGCTCAGGGCACTTGCAATGGACAGGGATAAGGTTCAGCAGGTCAGCTAGCAGAAGATTGGTGGCAGGCTCGTGGTGCAGCAGCGGCAGAAGCAGAGAGCCGCACTAGCAGCAACAGAGTGCACCTGCTCAGGGCTCTTGGAATGGCCAGGGAAGAGGTCAAGCAGGTCAACTAGCAGGAGATTGATGGCGGGCTAGTGGCATGCTCGTGGCAGGAGCAGAGAGCTGCACTAGCCGCAACAGAGCATGCCAGCTCAGGGCACTTGCAATGGCCAGTGAAGAGGTCCAGCAGGTTGGCTAGCAGGAGACTAGTGGAGGGCTGGTGGTGCGGTGGTGGCAAGAGCAGAGAGTCACACTAACCACAACAGGGGGCGTCAGCTCAGGTCACTTGCAATCTCTTATTTACTGGATTAATTACTGGACACTGTATGTGTTCAAGGCATTGATGGGTATGCCAGCCTACAAACAGGTGGCATGGAAGCATATGCAGGCTACACGTAGCATGGCTCAACACCAACTTTATAGAAAAACACAAATGGCCTGCTCACCATGACAAAAATTTAAAAAGCTGGCTTTCTGCTGCCAGGCCCAGCTAGATAAGGAGCCTAAGATGAACTTGTTGAAGGGTATGCTGGAAAATGCATTTAGCTGGCATTTGATTAATAAAGGAATAATGCCCGACAGGGTGGGTGTTATGCTGGGATAACATCCCACCTTGGGTGGTTGGGCCCGAGGCCAGCGGCCGGCGTCCACCTGGGCGGATCCCATCTGCAGCCTACCCCTGGAAGCGTTATTCTATAATACTATTCGCTACTGTAAAAATGAAAAGATAAAAAATATATTTTAAAAAGTGGATTTTTGCTGTTTATTTCATGTGTAGTGTACTTATTAAAAAATAGTGCTGTTTTACTGTTGTGACCAGTGGGTGGAGGTGCTGTTTTATTGTTGTGACCAGTGGGTGGAGCTGCTGTTAATGTCTTTCATTCAGACTAAGCTGCTGGTTTGTACTTCTCCACAGTAACGTCCTGGTTTATTTTTTTCCCCACAGTAACGTCCTCGTTTGTCATTTTTCATATTGCTTCGGTTTGCGCTGTTTCCGCTGTCCGACTGGTGCCAGGAGGATGTGGTGAGTGAAATGAGCGTCGTTGGTAGGGAGCAGATTTTATTTGAAATAAAATATTTTCAGGTAATTCGTTTAAGTGCGGCGTGTGAAAGGAAGCTTGGCGTGTGGGACTTTGAATAAGGGTTAGACTCGTTCACTCGCTGCGCACTATAAATCGTTATGTTATCGTTTTTTTAAGGAATATTTTGTTTGTGTGTGGTGGGGTGCACTATTTATACTTGTTTTGCCCAGAAGTATTGATTTGTGTGTCACTGGTGAGCTGGGCGGGACAGCCCGATTTCGAGCAGCACAGGTTACTGGAAGCTGCTCGTGGACAAGGTTGCGGAGCGTTTCTTTTTAAATTATTTATGCGGTCACGTTTGTACTGGGACTACAGTCGGGATGTTATGCTGGGATAACATCCCGGCTCCAGTACCAGTTTGACCAATCAGAGTTCAGGAAATTTCCTTGCCATTGTATAATGGGGAGTATGACACACGTGACATACGTGAACATGAGTACCATATTGCACCACATCCACATCATATTGTACAGTATCCAGCAACTAGCAACAAGGTAATATCCGACTTTGCTTCATAGATACTGATCCCCCAAAACCCACAGAGGACTATGGGAATAATATTCAGCTCCTGACACAGGAGAGATCAAGTGCAGTACTCCTTTCAGGCCAACCAGTGAGTAACCTTATGAGTGACACACAATCAGCTGTGTAACAGCAAACACAAGCACACACACAGTGCAGTAATATGTATGTTATTTTTGTAAGTTCAGTTGACAGCAGACCATACGCTGACAGACAAACCAGCTCAGCAGTAAAACCACCCAGCCAACAGCTTTCAGAGCGGACAGAGTTACTGGACCTTGTTCACAGTACATCAGGAGCACAGACACCATAGGAGAATGGCAACAGCATGCATGCCACAAGAGGGACTGAGGACACTATTCCTCCTCCCTCCGCAACAAACCCACAACTTATGGGATGCAAGTCCAGTACTCCTACACTCCATTACCCCTTGCTCCTTACCACCAACAAACATACACAACAGCAGACAGCACACTAGCCTCCTAGTGTATCCTCCCACCACACAGCATAACACACCCTAGAACTACTCAGCTCAGACTGAATGAAGGGATATTCCTTAGGGACTGTAAAGTACTGTGACAGTAGCCACTATTAAGACCTTGCATGGAATCTACTCCAAACTATGGTTCGATGTGCTTACGCAACTGGATGAGATAATATGAGATGATGCTTGTGTAACTAGATTTGCTTTGTGGCTTTCCACCTCTCTATCCATGGGATATATCACCCTGTAAGGGTACAACACAAAGAACCCCAGAGGAGGGTTTCTTCCCTACAGGTGCCGGGAATTAATGCATCAGCTAAAGTTAGGTTAGGAAGAAGCCCACGGGGAAGAGAGACGAGCCGCTGGAGGAGGAGAGGTGGATGGTGGGCAATGAAAAACAATCCTGACAAGGGCCAGGATGTTGTAACCTTTTAAGCTTGATGGGGGAGTGACGTTATTGCTCTGCCCATCAAACCTCAGGCTTAAAGCCCTCCCATTTGATGTGCTTATGCAACTGGATGAGACAAGCAAGCAATAATACCTGACAGGATGGGCGGTATTGGGCAATACCAGAATGCCCAGGGGCATAATGAGGCCCGACACCACAGACGGAGGGCCTTACAGCCACTGGAATGTCCGGTATTGCCCATACCGCCCAACCTGGAGGATATTATTGTGCTTAGAAAATAGGCACAGTGTTATTTTTTATGGGATTAGGAAAAAAAAAGTTAATTCTACAAAAAATGACTGCAAATCAATTGTTTGTCATTTTGTGGTAAAGTAGACCCTTTGCTACTGGCAGTAGAGGGCACTGACATGTTTGTTACTGTGGTGCTCCCCCAAGACACACACACACATTAATGTGTCTCGTTGTTTGTTTTATCTTTACACCCCATTGATGGAATTTATTTATTTTTGCGAAGTGCTTTCAGTGGAAGCGAGCTGTGAGGGGGGAATGTTGTTGAATAGAAAAAGGAAACAGATTAATGGAGCACCTGATCGCGACTGTGGTAAGCTGTGCAAAAGGTCTTCAGGTGCTGGCAGTTCAGTACATAGAGGCACTTTAGATAGGTTTTGTCAGTTGTTTTATGTGTTTCTCGGAGGCAGGGAGTATTAAAGTATGATGAGACAAGAAGGATTTTCTAGTTAAGCTGCTGTGAGGAGTTTCGCACTGCACTTTTCATAACGCGGTGACAGGAGGTGGTTCCATGAGCCGATCAGTGTTACGACCTCACTGTTTTCTTTCTGTTTTTATGACTAACTGTGTTTTTTAGTTTAAAAATAGTAAGGCACACTGTTGGGGGGGAGCAGTTTTCTCACTGCTGGTGGTGGTGGGGGCTGTCTTCATATTTCATCCGGTTACCATGATTACTAGGCAGTTTCAGTAGTGAGCGGGCAGGTTGCCGGCTGGAGGATATAGGAGAGATACCGTGGTCAGCTGTCAGATAGAAAAGGTGCTGTAGTAAAAGAAAACAAAATAAAGAAATGCTAGAAACGAGGTAAACTGAAGTTCTCTATGCAAACTGAATAGGCAGCTGGTATTAGCAGTGTGGCAGTATGGTTGGAGAGTGCTATCTCTCTCTTAACGAGACAAAAAAATGGCAGCAATTTTAAATTGAATTGGGAGGTTTGAGCCAATTAGCAAGCAGGGTTGGCACATGGATGTCTGAGGGAGTGAAGGGGCACTGGGGATGGCACCTTTTATTTCCTGGTCATATATAGAAAGTTAATGTACCCCCCTGCAGGGGTATCAGCCAATCAGAGATCAGGAAATAAATAGCCTGTTTTATAATATGAGATGATACTTGTGTAACTTGATTTGCTTTGTGACTTTCCACCTCTTTTTCCATGGGATACACCACCCTGTAGGGGTACAATGCAAGGAACCCTAGAGGAGGGTTCTCCCCCGACAGGTGCCAGGAATGAATGTGTCAGCTAAAGGTAGGTTAGGAAGAAGCTCAAAAAGAATATCCAAAGATGTCAAGCTTCGAAGAGGCGATGATGATGAATGAATTCTGTGACGAGAAGGGCTAACTTCCTAAGGAGAGAGGGGAAAGCCTGGCCACCATCCACCTACATCCAACAGAAGAACCTAACTAACTAATGTGAAGAAAGCACTAACTCTAACTAATATTATGATCACTGGCACGGAGGAGAGGCCCCCCCCTTTGAGAAGGAAACCTCTGGGGATCCAAGGCCTAGGTCGCTTTCCCTCCAGGCTGACAATGTTTGATTTGAGGATGTATGTCAGCAAAGAGAACGGTTCATAGATGAGGGATATAAGTAGGGAGGATGATGATGGGATTGGGAAAAACTCCAAAGAAGCACAGCTTAAAGAAGGAACATGAAGCAGCAGGGATCCAAGGAGGGTATGCTTGAGTAGTCGATGCAAGAAAGTAGGAGATAGGAGGCAGTATAGTGCAGTGATCTAAGGCTCTTAGCTGCAAATCTGGTGACATCCAGCAGACCAGACCTGGGTTTGAATCCCACAGCTTCCACTTGCATACTGTGTGACCCTGAGCAAGTCACTTAACCTCCTTGTGCTCCCAGGTCGCTCCTGTAAAAAAGCTTTCAGCTCAGTGTGCTATACCTGGTTAAACAACGAAATAAATAAATAAAAAATTAAAAAGTAGATCAGAGAAGCAAGGGTTATCTATATCTGCTCATGAGGAGAATCCAGATGCGCTGATGAGGAGACCAAGGATAATGCATACTGGCTTGACTGACCGATGAGAGTGAGCAAACACTGAGGTTGAAGAGGCATTCTTGATTATGCGATGTGAATGATTAGACCCTGAACAATTAGACCCTGAGGTTGTAGTCGATGAGGTAGTATAGGATACAATGATAGGAATGCTCGAATAAGCTATGTAAATAGATAAACCTTGAGGTAAGGATGAGCGAACGTTCGGAGTTATGAACTTAATGCTGAGTGAATGATGACTGGAGTTATGAACTCAATACATGCAGCAGGATGGCCGTGGGTTGATAAGATGGCATAGGAGTCATGATAGGTACATCCAAAAAGAAAATCGATAGCAGGCCATGTGTCTAGTGAATCCTGGATGGCCGGTACAGAACTGGAAGAGGAGGAGACAGGAATGATTAAATGATAATGATGAGCACCACAGAAGTACAGCGGTTCAACATGAGCAGATTGGGGAAAAGGAGACTGTAAATTAACTTGAAATTGAACTTGAACGATGGTGGAGAGCAGCCAGCTGGCCCATAGCGAAGGGCGACTGACAAGAAGGCATGGCTAGGAGCAGAGATAGAGCTGAATCGAGGTGACTGAGGAGATAAATACGGACGATGATGCGATGATGATCACTGCAGGAGCACAATAGGTAGATTAGGTAGCATGGGACCTAATGGGAACTTGTACAAAGGTAGTATGAGTAAGTAGGATCCTTGAAAGAAGGTAGACTCTGAGGCCAAGAACACATGTCAAGAACCAGATGGCATGTGAACCAGAGGGTATGTTCAGGAGGAGCAGTCGAGAGGCGCAAAATCGGATGATGGACAATGAGGAGTGAAGCAATGAGTGGAAAGAATCCATGACTGCTAAGATGAGAGTAGGTGCTAGGCCAAGGAAGGCAAAATAGGAACAGATGAGGTACAATGATGGATTGAAGCCATGGAGTATAGTATGGGAAAGCAAGGTATGAAAGGACGAAGAACAGTAAGGAGGTCAATGGGGTAGTGTAGAACCCAGCCTCTACGGGATGAGAACTGCAGTAGGGCGAGTCGTATGAGGCTGGATGGAGTCAGCCAGGGCATATGATTAAGCATAGGTATGCCCAAAAAGAAATATCGAGCGCAGGCCAGACAGAGCCCACTGAGGCATGCCGAGTGGTCAGCGACTGAGCAAGAGAATAGCACAGACATGGCAGCAAACCATGCCAAGGCATATGGAGTAAACAATGGAAAGAGATGAGCAGGTTGAGACAAATATCATGGGAAAGTGACAGAGAATGAGGATCCCAGGGCCAGAATAGGTCACAGATGGGTGGTGGTAGGGAAATGGACCCTGAGGTTGGACTGAGCAAAGGAGGACCAGACAGTCACCTGGACACCAAACAGACCAGGAGAAGAGGAATAGGAATGAAGGAAGGCAGGCATTAAAGAGAATGAGAAAATGAGAGAAGGATTAGAGGTGGGGCCATGCCAAACAGCACCTGAAATGGAATCCAGCAGAGCCAAGAAGAAATGAGCACCACGGGGGAACCTGTGCCACAGACATGGAGAAGAAAGTACAATAGTGAAGGTAGGCAATATGGCAGGGCAGAATAATAGGGTCCACCAGTCAAATGCTTCAGTGGAAGGGCCAAGGCCCAGTACATGAGAAAGTCAATTATTTATAGAGTTATGTAGAAATATATGTTCCCGGAAGGACTGATCCCAGCAGGTAGAATGACAAGCAGCCCAAACAAGACTAGAACTGACAGACTGGTAGGCAGGTTTTATCACCAGCTGTATAGTGAACTCCTGTTGGTGTTGTAGACATCCTCCCAACGGACATGGGGAAAATTAGCTTGCTCAATGGAGATTTGCCCGGTGAAAGAAAGATATGAATGAATGATTGATTGATCGAGTGATAAGGAAACATACAATAGAGATGCCCATACAGCAGAACAAGAGGACAGGTATGATAAAAAAAAGCCAGACGTGAACTTCAGAATGAGAAAAGACATAGAAGAGCATGTGAACTAAAGAACTGAAAATGCAGAGTCACAGAGGAATATATGCACCAGCAAAGAAGGACACGTATAACTGGACTGTCGTGCAGCATAGCAGAAGCCCTCAATCAATCCTCAGCATGGAGAAGAACGAGGAAACATGAAGCGAAGGTAAAAATACAGGAAACCAAGCCCAAACAACGTGCAGGACAGACCTGAATGCACTAAAGCTGCTCCAGGCATGCCAGCACTCACTGGAGTGAGGCAATGGGAAGTCCCCAGGAAAACAGACGGATCACAGTGAGGCAAGGAAAGTAGAGCAAGCCGACTCGGCAGAAGCAGGGAGTCAGGCACAGAGCACTCGCAGGGGAGCAAAAACCCATAATGGAAGGGGCACAGGCACGATGAGAGATGCCATCGAGCAGGAATGACCCAGGCTGGAAGGAGACAGAATGCCAGAAGCACCAGCAAGGCGGTGGGGAGTAGCGGACATGGGGGGGCACAGCAAGGATGAAGGAGAGGGGACAGTCATGCAGTGAGCAGCTTTCAGGGAAAAGAAGCGGGGCAACAAGCAGAAGTAGAGCGAAAGATATAGGGAAGCAGGGGGCACCAGGACCAAATGGGGAGGCAACAAATGAAAGAATGAAACAGAGCAAGAGAGAGAGAGAGAGAACAGCTGACGGAGCCTCTGGCTACAACGAAAAAGAATCCTGGAGAGGCCCAGGATGTTGTGACCTTTTAAGCTCGATGGGGAAGTGACGTTGTTGCTCTGCCCATCGAACCTCGGGCTTAAAGCCCGCCCATTGTTGAAACAGCAGTGGCTAGATCAACTAGTGGCTAGCCAACTGCAGCTGCAGCATATATCCACAGAGGTTGGTGTCCTGTACACAGATGTGACTGACGTGGCGAGACAGGTGGGTGTCATCAGTACACAGGTGGGTGCTGTGCACACCAAGTTGGGGACTGTGCACAAGGAGACAAAGTGCACAGAAACTGGTGCCATTAGGCTGGCTGTGGAAAGAGTTTTGACTGACTGTCTGATATGATTGAATCTGCAGTAGATTTGCAACCCCTACACAGGCTGTCATAACCAGCCAAGATACAATCTGGGTTCCCTGAGAACACCAGGCCTAACAAGCACTGTGCCTGCAGCCTCCCACTCCTTTGAGTAGACGGCCTTGTGTAGGGACGCATGTAAAGGGAAGTTCAATAATCTGACATAGAACCACCACTGGGCAAGTGGAAGACCATATCCCAAGGTTGCATGGAACACTGCCCCAGCAGCAGTGGACAGACCCTAGGGAATAGGACAGGGGCAGGGCATGCTTCTCTGTTTCAAAAACAAAGGTCACTCAACTTGTCCCATGAAGAGACACCTATTTATTTATTTAAATCAGAATTGCAAACCTTTTGAGTCGGAGACTCCTTTACAAAGGCTCCACGTCAGTGAAACAGTGTACAAAACATAAGACAGACGATCATCAAAAAGCATATACAATGAGTTACAGAGCATGGTGGTCATAATAACACATTGTTACAATTGAGAATGTAGCTCCTAGAGAGAGAGATTAGACAATGGTTATAGTCTTGAGGGTGAAACAATGGTGGGGTTAAGTAGGATTAGCCAGTAGAAATCAAGCTGGATAGGTGACAATGAGACACTAGTACTTTGTCAGGGATAAAAGTAATAATAATAATAATGAGCGGTAGGTAGGGTGGGGATAAGGGGTAGTGGGTGGGGTGAGTCGACATGGCAAAGGAACATAAGGGGTTGGCTATACTTGCCGCAGAGGTCCACTAACATTACTAGATGCTGTATACTGGTTCGAGGCATTGATGGGTATGCCAGCCCACAAACAGGTGATGCGGAAGCATAAGCAGGCTACAGTTAACATGGTCCAACACCATTTTCACTGAGAAATACAAATGCCCAGCTCCCAGTGGCAAAAAAAAAAGAAAAGCTGACTCTGTTACCAGGCCCACCTAGTTAAGGAGCCTAAGATGAACTTGTGAAGGGCATGCTGGAAAATTTATTTAGCTACCACGTGACTGATGGGGAGTATAACACACTTGACATACTTCAACATGTGAATAGGGTTAGGGTGGAGCTACATACAGTAGATTGAGGGTGGACAAAGCAATGGGGCTGGACGAGTTACACCCCAGAGCAATCAGAGAACTGAAGGAGGAGTTGGCCGCCCCATTGACAAGGCTCTTCAACTTGTCCCTCAATACGGGAAGAGTACCAGAGGACTGGAAGAGTGCAGATGTGGTGCCTTTAAATAAGGAGAAAGTAAGTTAGTGAAGGAGAACTAGCAAGTGGTCAGTCACACCTCAGTAGTGGGAAGGTAATGGAGGAATTAGTCAAGGAGAGAGGGTGGTGGACTACCTGGAGTAGAGGGGCTTGCAGGAGGCAGGCAGCATGACTTCATGAAGGGAAAGTCATGCCAGACAAACCTGACCGAGTTCTTCGATTGGGTGACTCAGGTGATTGACCAGGGAAGGGCTGTGGACGTGGCCTATCTGGACTTCAGTGAGGTCTTTGACACCGTCCCCCACAGGATGCTGGTGAGCAAGCTGGAAAGTCGAGGGGGTAGGTGGGAAAATAACAAGGTGGGTGGAGGCCTGGGTAGCAGTAAGAACTCAGAGGGTGATTATAGATGGGGTTTCCTCCAGGATGGCAAGAATGAAGAGTGGAGTGCCACAGAGGTCAATTTTGGGTCCACTTCTTTTAAACACCTATATCAGCAATATTTCAGAGAGTTTGAAGGGGAGGGTGTGCTTATTTGCTGACGATACTAAGATCTGCAATAGGGTGGACACCCTGGGGGTGGAGGACATGAGGCAGGACCTGAAGAAGCTCAAGGAGTAGTTAGAGACATGGCAGCTGACATTTAATGCTAAAAAGTGCACCGTAATGCACATAGGGAGAAAAAACACACAAGCAGGATACACCATAGGAGGGGAGGCAATCAAAGTAACAGAACAAGAGAGGGATCTGGGATAATGGTCTCCTCCAACCTTAAGGTAGGAAACCAATGTACCAGGGCGGTGGGAAAGGCCAATGGAATGTTGGCTTGCATAGGCAGGGGCATTACTAGCAGAAGAAGGGAGGTAATAATGCCTCTCTAGAAAGCCACAGTGAAGCCACAACTGGAGTATAGGGTCCAGTTCTGGAGACCACACCTACACAAGAATATAGATGGGATGGAGGGGGTTTGGAGAAGGACAACCAGGATGGTGCAGGATATGCAGGGGAAGAGATACAAGCAGAGATTTAAGGAGCTGAATCTGTACACGCTGAAGACTAGGAAGGAAAGAGAAAACATGATCGAAACTACAAAATTAGTGAAGGGGCTCAGTAAAGTAGGGGAAGGGGGTTTACTTAAGAAGAAGGAGGGAGACAGAACTAGAGGACATAGCCTCAGACTGTAGGGAAAAAGATATCAGGGCAATGTTTTTTTTATTTAGTTGTTTTTAACCAGGTATAGCACACTAAGCTGAAAGCTTTTTTACAGGAGCAACCTGGGAGCACAAGGATGTTAAGTGACTTGCTGAGGGTCACACAGTATGTAAGTGGAAGCTGTGGGATTCAAACCCAGGTCTAGTCTGCTGTATGTCACCAGATTTGCAGCTCAGAGCCTTAGCCCACTGCACTATACTGCCTCCTTAAATGTGAGAGGACGATTCTTCACAGAGAGGATGGTGGAGCCCTGGAACAGACTACCAGATTAAGTGGTAGGAGCTGAATCAGTGGAAGGATTCAAGAGGGCATGGGACAGGCATATGAGTCTGAGTAGCGGGGGCATGGTGGGGGCTGGTAGGGAGGGGGAGTAGTGGGGGGAAATGAGGCAGACTAGATGGGCCGGTGTGGCCCTTTACTACCATCAAGTTTCTATGATTCTATGGTTTACCATGAGTACCATATTGCACCATATAATACTATACTGTATTCAACAACCAGCAACAAAGTAATGTCTGACTTCCATTCATAGATACTGATGCCCCAAAGCCTACAGAGGACTACCGGAATACCAGCCAGATCCTGACGAAGATGAGATTAAGTGTAGTACCCCTGTCAGGCCAGCCAGTGAGTAACCGTATGGGTGACACACACTCAGCTGTGTAACAGCAAACACAAACGTACACACAATGCAGTAATATGTATGTTGTTTCTGCAAGTTCAGTTGACAGCACAGCATGCACTGACAGATCACACAGCCCAGCAGTAAAAAGACCAGGCCACAGCTGTCAGAGAGGACAGAGATACTGGACCATACTCAGCACATCGTGGGCACAGACACAACTGGAGAATGGCAACAGCATGCATGTCACTAGAGGGACTGAGGACACTGTTCCTCTTTCCCCCACAACTCATGGGGCACACGTCCAGTACTCCCCCACACCTTTACCCCTTGCTTCTTACCATCAACAAACACACACAACAGCACACTAGCCTCCTAGTGCATTCTCCATCACACATCGTGATACATCCTGGAGTACCTCAGCTCAGACTGAAAGAAGTGATATTTCTTACGGACTGTAAAGTACCATGACAGCAATTAATATTACCAAAAGGCAGACCTGGTAGGAAATCTACCCCAAAGTATAGCTGCTGAGACAGAGGAGGCTAGATCACCTAATGGCTAACCAAAAGGAGCTGCACCATATAGCCACCCAGGTTGGTGTCATGTACAGATGTGACTGACATGACTACATACTGAAGGTGGGTGTCATCAGCACACAGGTGGGTGCTGTGCGCACCAAGTTAGAGGCTGTGCACATGGAGATAGAGTACACAGAGACTGGTGCCACTAGGCTGGCTGTAGAAAGAGGTTTGACAGATTGTCTGATATGATTGAACATACATTAGCTTTGTAACCCCGACACATAGGCTGGCATAGCCAGCCAAATCTACAATCTGGGTTCCCTGAGAACACCAGGTCTAACGAGCACTGTGCCTGCAGACTCCCACTACTTGAGTAGGTGGACCTGTGTGTAATGGCACATGTGAAGGGAAGTTCAAGAATCTATCATAGAACCACCACTGGGCAAGTGAAGGAACTTATCACAAGTTTGCATGGAACACTAATTCCCCCCCCAACACCACCACCAATTAGGCACCGCTCTTTTGGACACCTCAGATGTATGCCCTCTCCCCCACTACAATGAATTTATATACTAGTACAGCTGAAACTGTTTCACATCACTGTACAGAAAGCACATTGCACATTCTGTTTCAATGCACATTCATTGTAACACCACACTACTCCACACAACACTGCAGTCCTACACACACAATGCCTCACAGCACCCCTAAGTAAATTACGTGTTTCACCTTTTGTTGGCAAACCCTGCCCCTTCTGTGCACAGCAGCTCAACAGTTGTGATGAGAAGGGTGACGTGGTACATAAGCATCCACGGGAGCATCATCATCTGCAAGAACATCACAGTCCTCAGTTATAAAATTGATTGGCATTTCATGCTTCCTGATTGGCTAAACACGTTCTGAGACCACTGCACAGGTTTGAACAAGTTCAGGCAGTGGGATTGGAATTTGGGCAACTCACATACAGCATTTGTGAGCTACTTCACTCTTTCCTGATTTCCATCACAAAAGTGGCTGCCACTTTACTCATATATAAAAGTTTTTAGCTAGGCCCTACAAGTAAAACTCACTTTCATTTTTTTATCATCTTTCTATTTATCTCCTTCGCAGCCACTGACCTGCCTTATCATCCAGCCGCCACTCACTTCCCCTGGCATATGCAGCTGTACCCGGGAAAGGGACCCCCACCCCGGTCCCCGCTCCAGGCCAGGATTCAATACCGGCTCTGGTTTCATGCCCACGAGCCCCGCTGGGCTCAGGAAGCATGGCCATCAAGCTGCTGTGGACAGTACTGCCATTTTCCACCAACTTTGTTCCCCAGGAGTGCAGACGTGCAATGATGTCAAGCACTGACATGCTGACATCCGCTGCACTCCTCCCTCCATTTCACCGACTCTGGCAGCACCCCTGGGTGTCCCTAGGGGCCACTGCAGAGCAGTGGAGACCAGTATCCCTCCCCAGGATAGGAGAGCAGTCCTCTGAATGCTCAATCCTATCCTCTCCTGCCAACCCGGGCTCACGTCTGAACCCGTGTCACCAGCGTGCCGTGAGGTGTGGTGTCCAGCCCCTCAACCCTCAGCGCCACCAGGCCACAAACTCACTTTAATTAAAAAAATGAATGAATAAGTGAATGTTCATTCCACTTATGAACCTGTCTTGCACACATAAATAAAAAAAATAATTAAATACTGTTTAGAGTTTCCATTTCTTCTGTTTTTGATAACTGTGAAAAATCCCCCTCTTATTCTTACTGGTTTGGCAGAGAACTCCCTGCTTCTTACCCTACAACAGATGAAATTTAGGTTCTGGCTCCACTAGAAGCCTGTGTGTGTATTCCAGTGAAATTCTGCAAAAGTTTTAATTCATGTGCAACCCCCCTGTTACCCGGGGTTATTAGAATCCCAGTAAGACCTAGTGGTAGGCAGGGAAGGCAGATTGTGAAACTCCAGTTAAATGGATTTCACACTGTCTCACTCTGTTCTCAGTCTCAGCTGAGACTGAGGGATGACATCACCATAGAACTATCGCAGCTGCATGAGCCACATTGGAATCTGCAGATGAGAGTTAGGTTAGAATGTTGGGAGTTTTTGAACAGTGAGCAGCAGCAGTTGTGTGTGAGCAGTGAAGAAGAGAGGAGCACAGCACTCTGTGCACAGGCTCTTGGAGCCTAACGCTCTGATATAGAGCTACTTTTAGGGAAAGATGTGCGTTTCTGCCTAAAGAGGAACACAGTAAGCTGTTCTTGAAGTGGTGGAGACCGCTGATACTGGTCTCTGTGCCCCATCCCTGAGGGGATGGGGGTGGAAGGTTTGCCTGTTATTCCAGGGGCAAACTCCTGGTTTCAGGCTAGGGAAGAAGCTGCCATATTTTCTGAAATGTGTTGTGGCACCAGAAGCTGTCAAGATTCACCTGTGGGGCACCTGCAACCAAAGGGTGAGTTCTGCTCTTGTCAAAGGGCTTATGTTTCACCTGAACTGTTGTTAAAGTGGGGATTGGACTGCTGAATCAGTGGGAGACCTAGAGGAATAGGCTAAGCCAAAGTAAAAGTATGTTCAAGTCCAGCACAAGGGGAAAGTCAAGACATGTAGAGGAAATGTGCTATACATTTACCCTTTAATCTACATTGCCAAGCTTTTCAGGAAGAGATGTTTAAGTATGTTCGAGTTTAGTACAAGGTGAAAGTCAAGACATGTAGAGGAGATGTGCTATACGTTTACCCTTTAATCTACATTGCCAAGCTTTCAAAAAGAGTTGTTTAATGTCCAGAGAAGTGGCCGGGTATGGATTGTGGAAGCTGGAGGTGGGAGACCCCCATCATTAGTAACCAGGTTCACCTCTACGAATTTGCTCTGTGGCCTTTACTTTGCCTCAGGCACTTGGCCAGTGCTGAGGAAGTACCCAGACATGGGATTGAAAGGAAATTTCCCTTAAGGTCGAAGGCTGTAAAGGTGGTTTGGGGGCCTGGACGAATGTGTCCCCTGCCATATGGACAGGAGTTGGGTGGCAGCAGGAGAGCCAGGCCAGAAAAAAAACAAATAGTGTACAAGTCGGGCTGTGTACCCAAAGCAGTGTGCAAGTCTGGACTGTGTGCCTGGTGGGTTCAGAGCCTGAGGGCTGAAGTGTTGAAGAAGTGTTCTGTTACTCTTATCTGCATTACCAGGAATGTAGCCCCATGGGGATCCATCTACGCTTTGTTTGTTCAGTTTGGATGTGAATAAAAGCCACACTTTAGAATCCCATTCCTGGTATTGGACATTACAGTTATTGCTTCCTGTGTTCGGATTTACTTGGGTGCCCCTGTGCAGAGTAGCCAAACCTAGGCCCCTTGTGCCAAGTAACCTAGTCCTCCCCGAACCCAGTCCCCACCTGGTACTGCTGTCAGCTTCAACAGCATACCACCTGTCATTGCAAAAAGGCAGGGGTGTAGGGGTTACACATGTATTCCATTGTACCATTCAGTGTGTATTGGGGGGGCATAGTGAACATTTTGCTAGTGGAATACAGCACAGTTGTGAATTCTTGCCTTCCATGGTAAACAAGCACTCGACATGCATTGACTGTGTAGAAAGACAGATGACTGACAGGTGAACATCATATTATATTTTTGTGTCTTTTAACCCTTAGACTGCTGACAGAATTAAAATATATAGTAATTTTGGACTGATATATCAGTCCATGGCCATGCAACGGTTAAAACATTTAGAGTTTTTCTAAGTTGCCTATGAAGCCATTTTACAAGCATAATAAAACATTTTGTGGGTGTTGGATGTGCTGGTTTTACTACACTTCCAATGATTAAAGACACTCAGCCTGCAGCCACCTGCCTTACTATACCCTGGGCATGTGGTAAAACCAGCACAAGCAACACTCCATTTTGTCTCATTGCTTGCAAACGGAATTCTTTTTGACACGGGTAGGTTGTGCAGCATGCTGCATACTACAAATGTATACAGTAGGCACCATATATTGTTACACTTGTGTATGGAAATCAGCCAGTTCAGAATCATTGTTGTGCATGTTCCAATTGGTTGTATACATTCAAACGTTGTTGTGCATGTTCTAATGTGTTCTGCACATTCCAAACAAAAACAAAACAGGGACAGCATCATTAATTCCGTTGGGTGGCAATGATAAATAACCATATAGTTTATGTATAAATCAATGGTTCCACCCTCAGAACATGCCAGGCTACAAAAAGAGGCCTCCACTGATGAAGAGTGTACTGGTAATACCACCAGAGATGCAGAAAGGGCAAATTAAAGTCACCTAAACCATTTTTTATGGTTGCGTGCTGCAGTCATTTTTGGATAACATCACTGTAGGAGAAAAGCAGAAATGATCACCATCTTCTCCTACAGTGATGCAGTCTGCGTTCACAGCACTGAAGTTGCTGTTTCTCTGTGGTGTGCCTTCCTCCAGTCACCTCTACAGCCCTCACCCCCCCCCAGTGCACTACATTCCGCAACTGCAGAAGTGACCCTCCGACTGCAACTGTGAATGTGCAGGTATTGTGCACACTCAGGTCAGTCAGAGCCACCATCTTGCGTATGGCAGGCAGGTCTTACTCAAATTATGCATGCACCACTACCATGCATGTGCAGCTCTAATGAAGGTTCCACAAGGCATGGCACAGCAGGCCCCAGTGCAGCAAGAACTTTGATAATGCTTTTACTCACTCGTGCCACACAACATCACCACCATTGCTCTGAACAGTCTATCAGTTCTGACTAGAGTTTGTTTTTACTGGGGCTGCTATTTAAAAAAAAAATCAAAACTACAGAGACATAGAGCAGGAGCTGACATTTTTCATTATAGTGCTCCTTACCTTGCGTGTACTGATTTTAAGGGTTTTCATGATTTTTAAAGAAAGTAAATGAACTTCCCCCTGCTTTGAAAATCTGTGACACAATCCAAATATAAGATAGAGTCTAATGCATGTGTTAGGTGCTGATCAACATGTTTAAGTGCTTCATAAGTTACACACTACAATAAGTGCTGATTAACATGTGTACAGTCAGAAATGAGCCAGCACATAGGGCTTCTATGGCTCTTAAGTATCAGTTTCTCTTCAATGACATTAGCACCTCTCACAGCAGCACCATCTTATGACTGTGGATTTCCAAAGCTGGAGGAAGTTTGTTTACTTTCTTAACACAGAACAAAAACATTTAAAATTGCCACAGACAAGATAAGGAGCACTGCAATGTAAAATGCCAACTTCTGCTCTCTCCACGATTTTGGATTTTTTCAATAGCCACCCCAGGACTGGAGGAAGGCGGATGTGATTCCCCTTCACAGAAGTGGGAGCAAGACAGAGGCAGGAAAATACAGATCTGTCAGTTTGACCTCTGTGGTAGGAAAAGTGATGGAATCACTTCTGAAGGAATGAATTGTTGAGTACCCAGAGGCCAGTGGGGCACAGAACCCAAGGCAGCATGGATTCACAGCGGGAAGGTCATATCAAACAAATCTAATTGATTTCTTTGACTGGGTGACCAAAGTCGTAGACCACAGAGGGGCTGTGGACATGGCCTACCTAGACTTTAGCTAAGCATTTGACACAGTCCCACACAAAAGATTAATAGTCAAATTAACCAGCCTGGGAGTGGGTCCCAGGGTGGTAGCCTGGGTAAAACATTAGCTGGACAACAGGACACAGAAGATAATTGTAAATGGAGTCCACTCTGAAGAAAGAGGGGTTACTAGTGGGGTACCGCTAGGTTCAGTTCTGGGTCCAGTCCTTTTTTAATGTCTTTCTAAGTGACATTGCAGAGGGACTGGAAAGAAAAGTATTCCTCTTTGCAGATGACACAAAGATCTGCAACAGGGTTGATACACAAGGAGGTGTGGAAAGGATGAGAAGGGACTTGGCAAGGTTGGGGGAATGGTTAGGAAGTATGGCAACTTGGATTCAATGCAAAGAAGTGCAAACTAATGTACCTGGGAAACAAAAACCCAGGGGAAGAGTACACAGTGGGGGGGGGGGGTAGTAACAACACCAAAAATGGAAAGGGACCTGAGGTTAATCATATCAGATGACCTTAAGGTTAGCAAGCAACGTGAGAAGGCATTAGGGAGGGCTGGGGGATACTGGGATGTATAGGGAGAGAGGCATCACCAGCAGAAAACAAGAAGTTGTTATCCCTCTGTACAGACAGTTGGTGAGACCACATCTGGAGTACTGCATCTAGTTCTGGAGACCCCATCTCTGCAAGGACATAGACAGGATGGAGGCAGTCCAGAGTAGGGCAACTAAAATGGTGCAGGGTCTGCAAGAGAAGCCATACGAGGAGAGACTAAAGGAGCTTAATATGTATTCCCTTGAGGAAAGGGGGGGAAGGCGGACATGATAGAAACTTTTAAGTACCTCCGTGGAATCAACAAAGTCCAAGAGGGTAGCATCTTTCAGAAAAAGAGATGTGCAAGAACAAGGGGTCACAATTTGAAGATGGGGGGGATGACTCAGGGGCAATGTGAGGAAGTATTTTTTCACAGTAGGGTGGTGGACGCATGGAACAGCTCTCCTGAGGAGATTGTGGGGTCTAAAACTGTGTGAGAATTCAACAATGCATGGGACAGACATAAGGCAATTTTTGTGGGGGGGGGGTAGGAAGAAATAGGCTGTTGGTTAAATAGGATCTGCAGCTTATCCTGTAGGTAGGGAAATGGCTAGACTAGGTGGGCCAAGCGGTCCTTATCTGCAGTCAAAGTCTATGTTTCTATGTTTCAGAACATATAAGATAGTGTATGGTAGCCCATACACAACAACACTGTTCTTACACCAAGTGGTTACTATGATGTCAAGGACCTCGAGAGCGAAGCTCGAGAGGTCCATCTGACATCATAGTAGCCACGAGGTGTTAGAAGAGTGAAGTTGTGTATTTGGGCTACCAAACACTATTCTATATGTTCTGGGATGGCTATTTAAAATATCCAAAATTGTGGAGAGAGCATGGCACACTCAATGTTACATCCAGGCCTGAGCAGGATATGCCACCAGTACAGCCCAGCCATGAAGCAGCTAGCAGTTATTGCTTTTATTTAGGAGTTTTACTGTAATTTTTATGCATTAAATTGTTTCCTTTGGGCCTCTGTGTTAAATATGACTGACTTTGGTTGCCTTTATGCATTTTATCACATTATTTTCAAATATTTATAAACAATCAGAACAAATCAGAACTCCAGCATGTTCAGGTTCTTATTTAATAAGGGTCAGAACTTCACCGAGTTCTCCCAACCCTACTTGCAATCTAGATAGATAAAGAGTTGGTGAAGTTTGGTTGTGTGCTTGTATCTTATTGGGGAACTTTCAACTTCTGCAATATACTTTCACAGAAACTGTTTTGTACTGAATCTCAAAGTCCTCAGTGCACCTACCCCTGCATCTACTGGTTGTCCACCAGCAACCTGGTAAGGTATCCGCTGCAACAGACTAACTGATATTGTACTAACAGCCATTTGGGTGGAAAGTCAAGTGCACCCGCAGGGGGAAGGAACTGGGACAGTGTGGGGTACAACTGCCACAAGTTATTGTGTTGTGCCATTTCCCTTTTTAACCCTTCCTATAATAAAACTGAAGTTAGTTTAGGCTGCCATTTGGAATTGCTGATTATTGCCAAGGATGTTCTGTTACTGTGTGGGGAAGATACTGTGGGGGTATGTATTGTATTTTTCTAGGGGGATGGTTACCTTGTGTTTTACTTATCAGGTGCCCAATATCACTATCCCAAGTGGAGGCACCATGTAATTTTTTTCCAGGTAGTACTGCACATTTATTTATTTAAGTATTTGGTAACCGGGTAGGTGCACTGATCTAGGGGACCGTTTTCAGGCACAACCCCAGCCACAACATGTAGCACAAAATAAAATATAGAGAGGAAATAACAGTAACAAAATACATTCAGCATCTTACAAATTCAGCATCTTACAATCATTGACAAAATGGACAAAAGTACAATTCAATTTACATAAAAAAATCACATAGTAGACAGTAGCAGCCTATTAAATAATTACCCATTGTCTGCTCAAAACAGAGGATACATAATGCATTTACAGAATATACAGGAGTGGCAGAACAAACTGCACTAGCGTATACAAGGTATTAGGGTAGGGAGAAATCATGGCATTGGAGAAGTGGTGACATGACAAGGAAGAAAACTGGTAGCGAACATGGCAGGCACAGGGGGGTGATAAATTGTCCCCTGTAAGAGAGGTAAGGTGGTAGGAGAAAAATAGATTATCCTGGGGAGCAGAGGCACTTGGCTTCATTGAGTACATCCATTAGTGAACCCAGCCCCTTGGGAGGTGTGTCCAGGTGATACCTAAGGGCCCCGGGACAGCCAAGGTGAGTTGGGAGACGTGGTACACTTGTAAAGTGATTTAGGATACAATGTGTATGAAACATGCTGTATAAGTGCTGATTCTTCTTCTACATACTGTGTTCACATATCCAGATGCTTGTCAATGTAACTGTCAGAAAATAGTGCTCACAGCTGGCCAGGTAGCGCAGAGGGCTGAGGCGGTGGTGCCATATTTCATGCTATGCCAGTGATCCAGGTTCAGGAACGACCTCGGGTCACTGGGCTGCCAGCTCAGGGGGAAGGTTGGAGCAGGATTGAGCCATGGCTTTCCCCTCCAAGGGGTGGATGCCCACCCATCTGTAGTCCTGCTCCCACTGAGTGGAGGTCCTGTGGATGTGTAGGCGTCATGGTGCAGCGACAAAAGTCCGGGGAAGGGCCACCTGATCCTGGCTTGTGCATATATGTACCTGCATGTTACAGTATGCTGTGTCCTCGGGTGGGTGGGAGAAAATCTAAAAATAAATAAAGTGTATATGGAAAAAAAAGAAAATAGTGCTCGACAGCTAAACTTGAGAGATGTGACAGCAAAGTTCCATGGCAAGTATAAAGCATACTCTTCTTTCTACTTCAGCAATTCAGATATTGGAATTTCGTATGTTTAGCTGAACTATATTAAGTGTTTAACCTGGTTGCTTCAACTTTTCCAGCTCCAGATATATAGAAGGGTCTGTCACTATTGTATTCATCAAACACTCCCCACCGAAAGTGAGCCCATTCATGAACCAGAAGATTTCCTAAAGGGAGATAAAACAAAAACAAAACCTTAATTTACCCTAATATATATTAACCACAGGTGTTACTTCGACCTTTCCATAAATATATTGCACTTTTCAACTGCTTGCACTGCCTTTTAAATTGTCAGTTCCACATTGTATTTATGCCAGGAGTCCTCTTTTAAATATTACTTGTGGGGTTACTTGCTAGCTAGAAACAGTGTTGGTTCAGAGTGCCAATTATATTGGTTCTCCCCAAGGCTGTGCCTCTATTTTGTGTACCTACTTCTAGCTCCCTTATCCTTCCAATTGCTTTACCTAGCCTTCTCCCTCTACTGGACTCTTCCCCACTGCTCTCTCCTCCTGACCTACTGATTGTGCTTTACCTATGCTCTCCAATCCACAGGACTCCCCCCCCCCCTTTGCTCCTTTCAGTCCTCTAAGCTTTATGAGTCACCTTCTAGCCCCTCTCCTCACTCTGCTGCTATTCAATAATTTCAAAATCCCTTCTGTGCACCTATAATCATGCCCCAATTCCTACTACTTCTTCCTCTCTTGTTCTCCATTGCCTCCCCACCACTGCCTTTCAATTCTCTCCTCTTCTGCTCTCCTCCTCCTCTTCCCCTTCACTATCCCACTTCCTACTCCCCCACACTCCCTTTCTCCTGCTTTCCTTCTCTCTTCCACTTCCCTTGGTCCCCCAGTTGCTCTCTCCTCCCATCACATTCACTCCACCCTGTGACTCAACTCCCTGCTTCCCTCCACCATCCTCTCTCCATCCAACCGCTACTCTCCCTCTCAACTGCTAAGTAAGTGCTCTCCTGCCCCCTCTAAACTCCTGAGTTTCCTTCTGTTATTACTTGCAGGTGATATACAGCCTAATCTTGACCCTATTCACCCCTTCTGCACCTGTCTCCCCAAATGTCTGAGTGTAGTACATGTAAATGTCCACAGCCTTTTCCCCAAAATTGACCTATTGCAACCCTTCATGCTCAGTCTACAGCCAGATGTGTTAATATATCTGAAGCCTGGCTCTCCCATAAGATCCCTGCCTATGCTGTATCCATCCCTTGTTATTCCATTACCCAACAGGATACAGCCAGGAGGGGTGGTGGGGTTGCCATCTACCTAAACTCTGCAATTCCGTCTACTCCTCTCCTCTCTATTTCCTCCCCATCTGCCTATGAACTACTGCTAATCAAACTCTCCCTCACTTTCTCTCTCCCTATCTTTTTGGCTGGCGTCTACTGCTGCCTCAGCCTACCTTCTCCATCAATGATCTTCTCTGTACCATCTCTTCACATTCACATGAGGGAGGCAGTATAGCATAGTGGTTTAAGCCTCTGACCTGAAAATTTGGAGACCTGGGTTTGAATCCCACAGCCCCCACTTGCATACTGTGTGACCCTGATCAAGTCACTTAACTTCCCTGTGCTCCCAAATTGCACCTGTAAACAAGCTTTCAACTTTGTGTGCTACTCCTGGTTAAACAATTGGGAAAAAAAAAAACATCCCTCATCTGGTGAACTTATCATACTTGGGGATTTCAATAAAAATTGTCTTTTTCCCTCCTCATCTAAATTTTGCAATAATGTCAAGTCCCAAAATCTCACCCACTTAATCTCTGATCCTACCCACCACAAATCCCTTAATCATACCCTATTGGACTGGACTCTGAACTCCTACCTCCACTGCATTACTGTGTCAGGCACCCTCACGGAGTCCCCTTAGAGACCATTACATGGTCTACTGTATACGCAAAACCACAGACCAAAAGCCCAGCCAGATTTCCTCCACCTATGTTCCTTCCAAACCTTGGGCCTATTCTCCTTCATTGAAGACCTAGCAATATTAGACTGGTCACCTATTTCCATTGCTAGTTCCATGGAATCTGCTCTACTGCACTTCAGGACCATGTTCCTGTCCATTTGGGATCACTATGCCCCCATTAGGAAAACTAGGGTACATCACAATCATGTCCTCTGGGTCTCTGTCGAACTCCTGGCTTGTCTGCATGCTAGAGCCATAGCTTAGAGAGCCCACAAGGCCTCAGGCTCTGCATCTAACCTGCACAAATACAGGACCTTGAGGAATACATGCACAAGAGTAACTAAACATGCTAAGCCAGAATAAGTCTCCCCAGTCTTCCAGAATAACTTTAGCCAACCTTCAAAGTTTTGGAAGGTGATCCATGCCCTCTTCTCACCCCAACCCAAGCCATTCTCCTGATCCTCAAGGTGAAAGACACCACCATCTCCAACTTCTCTTCTGTCACTTCTGAATTCAATAATTTCTTCATTAACTGAACCTCCTCCCATCCTTCCTTACTCTCATTCTTTCCCTCACCCCCCACTGCCTCTCTAAAGCCCTCTTCCACCCCTCCTTTCACCTTTTCCCCAGCTCCCCTTCTAATGCTTTTAAGGCCTTCCTGCCTCTTAACCCCCTCAAGGGCAAAAGCCCAGATGGACTGGTCTCTAAACTCTTTTATCACTCTGCTATCTGTCTTCTGCTCTCCTTTCTGAGCCTCTCTCTCTCTCCACCCCATTCTTTTTTGCTATCCCTTGTGAATATGAGTAGACATGGAACGGGGTGACATTTAGGGCTCACGACCCCAATGACACAACCCGTCATCTGTCAATCTTGGAATGATTGGCGGGTCCGGGGGGAGGGACAACCCTAAAGATTTTTCATTTCCTGAGTTTTTGTGGTTTAACCCTAAATGATGCATTAATGCAGTATTTTGCATAGAATATATATATATATATATATATATGAATATATATATATATATATGTATACATTCATAAATATTTTGGATTAGCCAGTTACAACCTGGAAGGAAAAAATTATGTTTTCCAAGAAATATGACATACTGTACAACAATTTTTTCTAATGAATTGTTTTGTGTTTCAGTTAACAAGTAAGGAATAAGACACAAGTAATGATGGATTATACTCTCTTAACAACCCAAGTGCAACGTTTAACTCTTAAAACCAAAAGGATGCTGGCAAGATAGTAACTAATCTTTTTGAGCATCATATTCTACTTATACTTTTAGTAATTTTTAAGGTTTTTGTCAGTCAGGTACATAGGCTGTGCATACAGGTAAAATGGCTAGTCAGTCTTAAAGAAATTAACTAAATATGACAAAGATGTAGATGTATTTGCATGTGACATCCCATACTGCAGTCTGAAAAATTTTTTTTGAAACAGAAAGAACTGGAATACTGCGGTATGTAGGCAAGCCACAGAATACACTTAGGTATGGGCAGAGTCATTGTTGCTGTAGTTTGACATTCTGGCAGGTTTAGATTTTGTGTGTTGTACATGGTGGTGTTTCCATGTGAATGTGAAGCTTTAATTAAGTTTTTTTTTTTTCGTTCAAGGCGGGGGGGGCATATTTGTTACCTTTAGGAAGTTTTGTGTGCCTGTACAGTAAATATGAAGGTGTCATTAAATTTAGTTTCCATGCAGGCAGGTGGAGTTGTCCTGTGTTTGATCTCAATAATGCCTTTTGTAGAGTTATTTGCATAGTGACTTGTGGGTAATTGTTTGTCAACAACATAACCGAGCCATGGTCATACCCATTTAACCCACCTCCATGCAACTAGGTTTAGACCATCTCAGAAGCAGAGTTATCCAGATTCCACTCGTTAAAAAGGAAATAATGCCTGTGCTGGTGTGTATTATGAGGAATTTTTACACACCTAAGTTGTGTGATAAATCCATAAACCCAGAGAGCGATGTTTGAGGGGTTTGAGATTATCACACTCCTAAGGTGTGTGAAAAATCCTCACAAGACAAACCTTACACAGGCATTATTTTTTATAACTGGTGCAAGGTTTTGACAGTGACAAAAACTGTAAGCTGTTTTGTATGAGCAAGCATGTCTTGAGGCAACTGCCGTAGTCATGCATATTAGTGCGCTTTTCTGTGCTTTAGTGAAGTGAGAACATGAGGAAGAAAACACCATAATAACCCACTATCAAGTTATTATGGAATTCAGTGGGTTATTACGGCATTTTATCAGGACTTGACACACAATCATTATAGGGGGTCAACAGTTATTATATATACTGTATATAATTATGTATGGGCAACAGTGTGTAATGAGTTTATTTTGGTCCCAGTGTTGTCGGCGCTTGAGTGGATATTGAGTTGCTGTGTCACCTTATTGCTGAATTGGTGGTGGAATGTTGCGACAAGAAAGAGTTGTGACTCAGTAAACCTTCCCGAGGGCACTGTCCAGGTGTCCCTCAGAGTTTTTGGACTTTGAACTGCTTCAAACTTGAATTCAAACTCAAGAAAATTAGGAAATTCTCTGATCGCCTGTCTTAAGGTACATTTGTTCAATTTTTTCATTTCAAATTTTTTTTTTTTAAAACAACAATGAACAAAATCAACAAATATTAGCAAAATATCACAATTACAGAAAAGACTATAGAATATCAAGAAACATCACAGGATTTTATTTCATTCTAAAAATTGATTAGCGTTTTGCTCATAAAAGCTAAATCTTTGTGAAAATGCATAGCTCTTGCCTCACTGTGTTTAACAAACACAGCACTTCTCGAAAATCGATATAAATACTTTCTGTGCAGTTAGTATCATCCCAAGAAAAAAACTGCTAATCAATTATTTAAAACCCTGCATCATAGTGACCATATGAAAACATATACGCGAATATCTATAAATGCAATCACAATACTTATATCTATGACTGTAATACATTAAGGATTATTAACAGTATGTGAGCAAAATTCTATAAAAGGGCCCCAGGTATCATTAAAAATTTCATTTTGATTAAGTACTGAGTAGCTGATTCTCTCATTATTTGTTCAATTTTGGAGGGAAATCTAAAGAAATTAAATCATAGCTAAGCTTTTTGCGAAGGGAAGTGCTTTTTGTTGAGCCCGTTGGAAAATCAGACTGAGAGCAACTGACTGGGGACTATAGATTGTGCTGTGAGGTTAGTTGGCCATGAGAGGACCCCTACTGAAAGCCCAAATCAGTACTACTGATAATTGTTTTGGAGAGGTTCCCTGGGCTCAGTAATAAATTTCAGCACCCAAACACAAAGGCGGGACCAGAACAGTCCTCGACTAGTGATAGGGGTTGAGGGTCTGTATTTTCTGGTCCAACCTGAAGTCTTAGATCTTAGGGGTGAGAGCCCTGAAGATTTTCAAGTCTGGCTTGTTTGGTGACTCTGGTGCCTTTGTGCAGTGCTCCCCTTTAAAGAAACTGTTCCATGTACAATAATAAGAACTGTTGTTGCATCATGGACTTCTGGATTAATTTGAAATAGGAAATTGTTATTAAAGATTATTGGTGTTGAGGGGGGGAGGTTGGTTTTGGGAGGTGGGGGGTGAAGAGTGGAAGTACTGTAAGTGAGCGTAAGTGGTGAGGGTGGGTATGTGAGAGTGTGTGGTATTAGGGAATATTTGTTACTAAGTGTGAATTGTGGGGGTTGAATTTCTAGTGGAAAGCTATTGGGATGTGATGGTCTTTGACTCCCAACATAAAATGCTACTCCTCCTTCAGGCTCTGCAGTCTCTGGCCCTTCGAGTATCGCCCATTGTTACCTGGGGTATATAAGCACAGTAGAGTGCTAGGAATAGTATGGAGTGGAAGGAAATGGGGATTTGCCAGGGCTGGTGGGGGAAATATAGTGGGGGGGTGGACTGGGGTGGTGGGAATCAGAAGATGCCCTGTGGAAAAATGGGCCCAGCAGAGGGGTCCTCCTTGCTTGGTGCACATACCCCAAGGACTCCACAATAGGTGGGTAGGTGACCAGACTAGCCTCACTGACCTATCCTTCTTGGGCAGTGTCTTGCAATGCCAGATTGATTAAGAACAAGATGGCTAGTATAGCTGATCTTGTTGCAACATCTGATGTGGCTTGTGTCACTGAGAGCTGGCTGGATGAACATGCCAGCCAGTTTTGGAATTGGCTATTCCAGCTTCGTACTCAGTGATACATTGCGCAAGAAACGATCGTAGCGGTGGAGGTGTGGCAATATGTTTTAAGTCAGACCTGAACCTCACAGCCCTTCTGGTGAGATAGGCAAGGTCCTTCAAGTGTGTCATCATTCAGGGGAGTGCGGGTGCAGGTTGCAGAATCTGCATCATCTACCGACTACCTAGAGATGGTAAGGAATTTCTGTAGAAAGTCACGGACTTCATCATTGAGATGGTGTTGGAGTTGCCCAGATGGATTATTCTGAGTGACTTCCAATGCCTGGGTCAATAATGAACTGTCACAGTTTGGTCAAGACTTCCTCTAACTAATGCATTCATCTGGCCTGACACAGGTTGTTACCTCCACTACCCCATATACACAGCCACTCATTGGACCTCATCTTCCTAATCAGAATGGAAGACTCTGACCTGATGGTGGAACCAGTTGTTTGGTCGAACCACCATATTGTGAGGTTGTCGTTTGAGCCCCCCCCCCCCCCCCCCAGAAGAGACCCTCCCCCACTGAAATGGTCCAGTGCTGCCTGTTAAGCGGTTTGACCCCACAGGGTCTGATGGCAGTGATGGACCTATCCGGTCCAATGAGTGCATGCAAGAAGCTGGGGGAATTGGTTCTGACCTTTAATAGGGTATTTATTGAGACCCTCAACTCTATCGCACCTGTCTGTGTTTGACCCCTCTCTTCACACCAGAGATCCCCTGGTTTTGTGATACTGTCATGGAGATGAGGGGGAGTGGTTGAAGGTTAGAGTGGTGCTGACAGAGATCTGGTTTGATAATGGGCAAACGTATATATGGCCCATTATAGGGACTATCAATCAGCAATCTCATGTAAGAAGGCAGAGTTCCTGTCCAAGGAGATTCTGCACCACGGACAGGCTTTGTAATTTGGCCTGTCTTCGATCCGAGGGAGCTTTTACGCAGTCAAGATGCAATGAGTTTGCTCTGTTTTTTGCCGATAAGGTTGCCACAATCAGATCAGAGGTCCAGTCAGTGCCCTCAAATGGGCATTGTGGTGAAGGGCTTGAGGTTACAGGCACTTAGTCTGTCTGGTCTGACTTCGATCAGGTTTTGGTAGTAGATAACGTGAGGGTCATCCGGGAGCTGTGGCCAACCTACTGTAATTTGGACCCCAGCCCAACATGCCATTTCATAGGATGTGTTGATACCATCAGCCCGACCCTTACCAAGATAGTCTGATGTTCTCTGGTGACAGGGGGTTTTCCAGAGCCCTTGAGGGAGACAGTCATAAGAAGTGAACAATAGCACATGACAGAGTGTGTGGTTACTGGGGATTAAGTAACACCCTGGGTGCATTGTGAGGCATGAGGGCAAAGCCTGAGTGTCCTTACACCACCCAGGGTGTTAAGTAAGCCACAGTAACTACACAGCCTGGAGTGGGTTATTGTGCTTATAACATGGGGGAAATGCAAACTGAAAAATATTAACATATGTAATATACAACATTTGAAATGTTGTTTTACATTAATGTATCCTGCCCCTCAAGAAAGTAGTGCCTCACTAAAAAACGGTCTCTGTGGTTTAATTTTTCTATTGTTGTATCATTCAGTTACCCGTTTACTTTTGTCTGCAGTAATGACTGCTGCACTTTTCTTACCATGTATGTAAATTTAATATTTTTAGTCATATCTTGATGACATTCAGTTACACAACTTCATCACTTCAATAAGTATTCTAAGATGTCTACAACATGTAGTGCCATGTCAGGACATGAAATACATTCAGGAACAAAAATACATTTACTAATACAATGCACATAACGATGCAACTAAATAGTCATTGAAAAACAGAATGCAAAGTTTTTAATTAATGTAACGCACATGGCAAAATTAGATAGACACATTTTGAAGGGCATGGATGTGGCACTCTGTTATGGAATCTTCAGAAACATTAGTTATGCAAACAGGTCCATATCTCCCAGATTACTGCCATAGTACGAGTTATATGCTTGTTTTTAATATAACATTGAGCAGCACTTTTTAGAGGTAAATTAACTTTATTTTCTGGAAATAACAACTAATCCCTGCTGGAGGACCTAATGTGACAAACTACAAGGTAATATCACCATAGAATTGTGCAGCTGTTTGTACATGGACATGATCATTTTCACATACACATAGATCATCAGAAACACTCAGTGACAGTACAGGTTTCAAATCCTTGTATGTTAATTATACTGCTGCTGTTCTTTTTGACTGTAAAAATGGAGAGACTAAAATAATACTTGTAAAGTCTTGGTTTAGGGAGATGCATGGAGATTGCTGAGTGGGTGGGTGGGAAACAATTTAGTTGCTTGTAACTCTGGAGCAGGCAAACAATGCCAGTTGCTAAAAAAAAAAAATAAACATTAATGACATGTAGGTAGGAGAAGTAAGTTAACCGGTCAGACTCAGGGAATTGGATTCACAGCTGATCTGCACTCACTTCTGTGGGGGTGAAATGCACACTGCTCCTGATTCCTTGATTGTTCTCCAGGTGGTAGAACAGAACAAACACTGCCCGCTTTCAGCACAGTGCAGGACTGATCGAGCGATGTCACACCACCGGAGAGAGAAAAAAAATTAAACGAGGGTCACACAACAGCGGACAGAGACAGAAGACATTTGCAGCCATCTACTGCAGGAGCACTCTCCCTCAGATCAGGCTCTCTGTCTCTAGTGGGGCTTGCAGGCTCCATCTGCGACCACCGCACTGTTAAATATTTGCAGGAGAGACATGTCCCGGCTGAACTAACAGGTACGACGCCCAGAGGTCCACGAGGTGGGTGGGTGGAAACTTTTAAGAGTGCAGCCGCTGTGCAAAAACTTTTAACAGTGAATGCACTGTTGGTGCACTGTCTGTCCCACAGTACATGACAGGTTTGTGTTGCAGGGGGATTGCTCACTTAGCAAGCAATACAATGGCTGATAGTGATACTGAATTTACAGCATGGTAACGAGACTGTCAGTGAAACTTATGAGTTGTGATCTTAGTAAAAGACTGCTCACCCTCAGCATGCATATAACATGGATTAATCAACTGTCAGGTGACATTTCTTAACCAATAAATTTACTTGCTGAGATCTCCCATATTATAACCCTTCTTAAGAAACCTTCACTAGATCTGGATTGTCTGGCAAACTACAGACCGGTCTCTAACCTTCCTTTTATGGGGAAGATTATTGAGAAGGTGGTGGCTGTGCAACTGGATACCTATGTAAGAGCCCATGACATATGTGAACCTCTCCAGTCAGGATTTAGGAAAAGTCATAGTACTAAGACTGCCCTTGTTCAGGTGTTGAATGACCTCCTGACAGCGAGGGATAGAGGAGATGGTCCATTCTTGTTCTCCTCAATTTCTCGGCAGTGTTTGACACCATGGACCATGGGGTGCTGATAGAGCATCTGCAGGTAACTGTGGGCTGATGGGTGAAGTCCACAAATGGTTTAGAGCCTACATCACTGGTGGGTAGCAGCAGGTAGTATCAGGGGTTTGTTCCTTGGTCCCCATAGCCCTGAAGTGTGGGGTCCCACAGGGCTCCATTTTTGTCCCCCATGTTGTTCGCGGTGTACATGCTACTGTTGGGGGACATTATAAGGCAGTATGGTCTGAGTTTTCACTGCTATGCAGATAATACTCAGCTCTATATGTCCTTTATTTATGTATTTTATTTATTTATTTAAGTCTTTGTTTACCAGGTAAGTGCACTGATCCAAGGACCATTTTCAGGCATGACACAGGCCACAAACAATGGCACAGAACAAACTATTTGAGATATTATGTAAGCCGAGTAGTAGTAGCAGGTTACAGGCAATACAAATAAATCACAAGAAAACAGTACATGACAGAGTAAGCAATGGTACAGAGGGTTCTCTGTCATACGGGCAACCGGCAAAGTCACAGCACCGAAAATCAATTTCAGCGCTGTGACTCCCCAACGCACAGCAGAATGGTGCCAGGGACTTACATTTTTAATGTTTTATTCAGGGTGCCCCCCCAAACCCCCATACTTAAGGATTCTCAGCTCCAGGAGGATGCATGTCGGTGGGTGCAAAACATAAAAAAGAAATTTGGGCGGGGAACAACAAAAATGTACCTGCGCCCAGACCCGAATCTATTAACCTGTCCACCCAAGTTGAGGACCCATCCACCACACCACAGGGCCAGCTTGGCAGCTCTCCTTTGCCCCACCCCTCAAAACCCCTCCCACTTCTCGCTGAGTGTGCTCGCTCCCACCCATCCCTGCGCGCATGTACATGTAGCGACATCCTGTCGCTTCATGCGTGAACCCACTCCATCCGGTCAGCCTACCTCATCTGTAGCCCTCATGACATGCACCGCGACTGAGTTACCATTTTGTGGTTCGCTCAATCGCAGTCGCGTATGTCACGGGCTACCGGTACAGAGAGATAATGCATTATGTACAATTACTAGTTTTAAAACAGAGTAGCCAAAAAATTTGGTACCAGCAGTAAATACTAAATTGAGACATGGCAAACAAAATCTAGAAGGTGAAACAGTGCACAAGCAGAACAATACATAGGTGGAGGTGAAACAAGGAGAAGCAAGAGAGATGAGTGCAGGTAGGGAACAATAGAGCCAGTTCAGAGTCTTCCACCGAGTGCACTAGGTACTGAGGCAAGTGATAGGGTGAGATTCCCAGGAGGGATCTATAGTAGGGGAGGAAGGGAAAGTAGTGAAAGTAAGTGGCAGTGGAGTCATAGACACACACCAGGTTGCTAAGTAACTAGGTAAATAGGGAGGGGGAGGGAAAGAGAGTAGTATGACAAGGCAGGACATCTATGGAAAAGAGCTGGGGAGAGGAGGAGGTGGTGGAGACAAAGGGGACATAAAGTAGCAGGGGTAGGGATCGGGAGTGGTGACAGAGCACTTGCATAAGGGCGAGGGGGAAAGGGAAAGACAAAAGGACCAAAAAAGGAGTGCAAAAAAAAGGAGTGGAACTGGAGTGAGGGAGGGCAGCAGGAGACGATCTCAATAATGTACACCTGCCTTAATGAGATCCAAGACTGGATGAGGGTGAGCTGGTTGAGGTTGAATCCAGATAAGTCAAAGGTACTGGTGTTGGAACCTGGTCACCAGGGGATGAGGGTGCAATCTGGTCAAGTCTCAGTGCTTAGGCTCGGGGACTCCAAGCTGCTTAGTTCTGTTCAGGTGAGGAATATTGGTATTATTTTTGACTGTGGCTTGACCCTGAAACCACAAGTGTCAGCAGTGGTCAAGACCCCACCAGGCTCAGAGAATTACATCCCTTTGAATGTCCCCTGTTATCATCTGACACCTATTTTAGGTGTCGTGCCTTGGGGATAATTAGAAAGCATATAAGAAGGGGGAGAGTGGGGCATGGTGGGGGGAAAGGAAAGGGGAGGGCGGATTGGAGTCATGAGGTCCAGGAGGTGCCCTGGGGAGAAATGGAGTCGGGACAGAGGTCCTCCCTGCCTTGTCTCCATACCCAAGGGCTCCTATGTTAGAGGGCAGGTGCCGAGGTCTTCCCCGACAGCTCACCCCACTTGGGCGGTGTTATGCTATGCCAGATCTGTCAAGAACAAGACAGCTATTGTAGCCGATCTTATTGTAACAACTGATCTGGTTTGCATCACCGAGACCTGGCTGGATGAAAATGCAGGCCCTGTATTGGCCTGTGCAGTTTCGTCCAGGTTCTCGGTGATACACCGCCCAAGGTTGGATCATAGGGGCAGGGGTCTGGCTATTATATTTAAGACTGAGCTGGGCCTTGTGGATGTGCCATTGGGAAATACCAGATCCTTTGAGTATATCCTGGGAGAGGGTGTAGGCTGTGGGATACTTCTCATCTACCGTCCACCAGGAGATAGCGGAGAATTCCTGCAGGAGATAGCGGACTTCACTGTCGACATGGTGTTGAGGTCCCCCAGATGGATAGTTCTGGGGGACTTCAATGCCTGGGTTGATGATGAACTCTTGCATTTTGGTCAATATCTCCTCCAGCTGATGACAATGCTGGGCCTCACACAGGTAGTTACCTCCTCAACTCATGTAGGGGGGGTCACTCATTGGATCTGATCTTCCTTTTGGGTATGGGGATAACTAATTTGGGGGTGGAACCAGTCGGCTGGTCTGGCCATCACACCATAAGGTTTAGTTTCAGGGCCCCCCCAATAGGTCTGCCCCTATGGAGATGGTTCAGTACCACCCTTTAAGGGGAATTACCCCCAGTGACCTATCTGTGGTGCTGGACCTATCGGACTTGTCGTGCGAATGCATGAGTCCAGGTGATCTCGTATTAGCCTATAATAAGGCTGTGGGAGATGCCCTGGACAAGATTGCTCCTGTTCATGTTCGGCCTCTCACCCTTCACCCAAGGAGCCCTTGGTTTGATGATGCCTTGAAGGAGTTCAGGTGACTTGGCCAAAGAAAGGAGAGAGTCTGGCGGATGTCTGGCCTTGATGCTGCCAGGCTTAGGTTGATGGCACATTAATGATGACTATCAATCAGAAATCACCAGTAAGAAGACATAATTCCTGTCCAGGGAGATTTCTGCTGTGCAGAATCAACCAGCTCAGCTTTTCCAGACCGTTGACTGACTGGGCAATCCAGTCTGTCTCCAGTCCAGAGAAGCCTTTTCTCAGTCGAAATGCAGAGTTTGCTCAATTCTTGACAGATAAGGTTGCCAGCATCAGGTCTGGCATTGGCCTGACCTCTCCTATGAGGGATTGTAAAGTTCGGCAGGAAATGGCATGCACTCAGTAGATCTGATCAGATTTCTGCCTGCCAGAATTCATGGACATTGTGAAGATCATCCAAATATTGCATCCAACCAGTTTTAGTTTGGATCCGTGCTCTACACCCCTTTTAGTGGGATGTGTAGATGTTATCTGCCTGATCCTTGCTGAAATTGTTTGAAAGTCCTTGGGGGGGGTCTTTCCAGACCACCTCAAGGAGGTGGTCATTCAACCACTCCTTAAGAAATCCTCCCTGAATCCAGATTGTCTAGCTAACTATCGGCCTAGTTCTAACCTGCCATTTGTTGGTAAGGTTATTGAAAATGTGGTTGCACTGCAATTGGATGATCACCTCACAACTCACAATGTCTATGATACTCTCTAGTCTGGTTTTAGGAAGAAGCATAGCACAAGACTGCACTTGTCAGGGTATTGAATGACCTCCTGATGGCTAGAGATTAAAAGGCATGTACCATTCTGGTTCTTCTTGATCTCTCTGCTGCATTTGAAACTGTAGACCACGGTGTGCTTCTGGAGTGCCTGCAGCTTTTTTGTGGGCTGTCTGGTACAGTCCTCAAATGGTTTCATTCGTTCCTCGTGGGCAGGTCTTGGAGAGTTGCCATCGGAATCTATTCCTCTGGTGCTCACCCCCTACCCTGCGGGGTGCCGCAGAGCTCCATTTTGGCCCCATGTTGCATGCTGTGTACATGCTGCCATTGGGAGATATTATCAGGTGATACAGTCTGAGTTTTCACTGCTATGCAGATGATATTGAGTTGTATATGTCCTTTCTATCTGGACAAAATGATGTACTCTCTGTGCTAAATAATTGCATTACCGAGATCAGAACTTGGATGAGTACCAGCTGGCTGAGACTGGATCCAGATAAGACTGAAGTGTTGGTAGTGGACCCTGGTCATCCGGGGGAGGGTTTGGGGGCTGGGCAGCCATCATGTTTATTCCTTGATGACATACCGCTCACTACTTCAGACCAGGTGCATAACCTGGGCGTTATTTTTGATGAAGGTCTGATACTAAAATCCCAGGTGTCGGACGTCATCAAATCCTCTTTTTACCATCTTAGGAATATCGCCCGGGTGAAACACTTGGTTCCTCCTGATGATCTTCCAACATTGGTCCATGCCTTTATCACTACCTGCCTTGATTACTACAATTCCCTCTACCTAGGGCTACTAGGGGTTGATATCCGTTACTTGCAGCTGGTGCAGAACGCTGCGGTCAGGCTCTTGACTGGGACCTCCAGGTCCAGTCATATTACGCCACAGAGAAGCTGGCACAGAGAGATTCGGATTTAGTTAATAGATCCTTTAATGCCATCTGTAGATTTATTTTAGCTAAACCATTTAGAATACATCATTGTGTTCTTTACAATGATCTCTGTTGGCTTCCCCCTAGATTGATGTATTTTGATAATTTGGGTTGTTTGACCAATAATATACTGGCTCAGGGTTGTAAATGACCATTATATAGTTTAATAAAGTATAGTAAATATATAGTTAGGTCATTACATTCATCTAATACGCAACGGTTATTTACTCCTAGATCTGTTACCTGTATGGGTGAGGGAGCTTTTTCTTTGCAATGTCCAATTTTTTGTAATACACTGTCTTTTGATTGGATCTCTATTCATAGTCAAGAACATTTTAAAAAAGCGTTGTTCCATCATTTGCAACTTTCTGCTGTATGTAACTGTTCTTAGGTACTATTTTTGTACAATTTTATTACATTGTACCATTGTTATTAATGTATTTGTCAATGTTTGTAATTGCATGACATCTAAGCTTCTTTGTGTATGAAGCTCTGGGTCGATCCTGAAAAGGAGCCTTTGGCCCAGTGATCTTACCCGGTAAATAAAGTAAATTGAATTGAATTGAATGCTTGTGCTCTGCGAGCTGCACTGGCTGCCTGTTCAGTGGTGGATCACCTTTAAGGTGGGCTTGCTAACCTTTAAAGCCCTACATGATCAGGGACCTGGCTACCTGCAAGACCTCCTGGTACCCTACTGTCCTCTCCGTCCTCTCCTATCCACCGATGAGGGATTACTAGAGATTCCCATGGTGCAACTGAAGACATCTGGTGCCTGTCCTTTTTCTTTTTCAGCTCCAACCCTATGGAATTCTCTACCTCGTTGGTTAAGAGAATGCCTGACCATTGATAGGTTTAAAATTGAGCTAAAAACGTATTTAATTTAGCCTCCCCCTAACTATCTTTAATTTGTCTTTAGTGTCCCTGCTTTTAACTTATATTTATCTGCATCTGATTTTATGTGCAGTGCCTTGGTTCTGAAAGGAAGTATAAAAATAAAATTTGATTTGATTTGACCTCATTCTACCATATGAGGAATATAACCAGGATGAATCATTTGATAACAAACCGGCTAATCTGCCAACACTAATGCATGCCTTTGTGATGTTGCGCCTGGATTACTGTAATGCCCTCTAACTGGGGATAGTGGGGGGTAGATCTGCACCTTGCAGCTAGTGCAGAATGCGGCAGCCAGGTTGTTGACCAGTGTGTCCAGATCATGTCATATTACCTGTGCTGTGCTCTCTACACTGGTTGCCAGTTAGGAGGCAGATCCCTTCAAGGTCAGATTGCTAACCTACAAGGTTCTACGCAGATGGGGGCAGGGTTACCTGCAGGTCTCTTGTGTCCCTACTGGCCCATCTGCTCCTTACACTCCACTGATGAGAGTCTTTTGGGAGTTCCTAGGGCTTACCTAAGGAACTCGTGCTTTTGTATCAACTGCCCTATCTGTGGAACTCCCCTCCCTCATCACATATGAGAGAATCAGACTGTAGATATTTTCACGAGGGAGCTGAAGATGTTTTTATTTAATCAAGCTTTTATACTGTAACTAACTAATATGCTTGATATGAATGATTATTTATGTAAATGTAATCTTATGTTATTTGATTGAAACGTTTTAAATTTCACTTTGTAAAGCACATTGAGACACAGTTTGAGAAATGTGCTTAAATAAAGTTGATTGATTGATAGATTGACTAACCACATTATCAAAGCTGAGCAGTTTATGTAAGTATCACGCACTGAGGGTATGTAAATAAATGAGTTTAACTGTTACTCATTTTTATATAATTACTAGTTTTATGTATCATTATGTAGTGTAGAACGAACAGTTTACCATATGCAACAGAACAGCTGAGGTTAATGTGTGGTAATCTCCATTACACATGCATACGTGTAACAGGGAATGTGTAATGGTGATTTACCCATACTGCTTTTAGGTTGTTATCATACTGTACCTAAACAGTATGTGCAGTACAGTTATACATTTCTGTATATAAGTTAACAAACTTCTTGAGTTCAGCTGTAAGAAGATCCTAAATAACATCTTTTTAAATGTCAATTATCCTTTAAAGACTTTGCAGTATATTTTTCAACACAGAAACATATAAATTGTTGGCAGACAAGGACCGCCAGGCCCAACCAGTCTATTCGTAAGCCCTTGTACTTGATTACGACTTCTGATTCTCCTGCTGTTTCAACTCTATGGTTCCCCTATGCCTCTCCCAAGCATGTTTAAATACATCCACAGTGCTCACTCCCACCAACTCCTAAGGCAGATCATTCCATGCATGCACCACCCTCTCTGTGAAGAAGAACTTCTTCACATTCCCTCTTGACCTCCCACCTTCCAATTTTATGTCATGCCCCCTTGTTCTTGTACTTCTCCTGTATTGGAATATGTCTTCACCCTGCACCTTGTTTATGCCCTTGAGGTATGTGAATGTTTCTATCATGTCCACTCTTTCCCTCCTCTCTTCCAGTGAGTACATATCAAGGTCAGTCTCTCCTCGTATGTCTTGTGTTGCAAGCTCTGTACCATCTTAGTCGCCCTTCTGTGGACTGTCTGAAGCCTGTTAATGTTATTACGAAGGTGCAGCCTCCAGAACTGCACACACTACTCCATGTGAGGCCTGACCAGGGTTTAATATAACAGCATCACTACCTCCTGCCTTCTGCTGGTGATACACCTTCCTTTTCACCCCAGCATGCCACGGGCTCTCCCTGCTGCTTTAGTACTCTGCTTCGACACTTTCAGGTCATCTGAAATAATAACCCCCAGGTCCCTTTCTTCCTTTGTGACTGTCAGCAACTCCCCCATTCTGAAGCTTTCCCCAGGGTTTCTATGTCCCAGGTGCATAATTCTGTACTTCTTTGAATTAAACCTCAGTTGCCAGTCTTTAGACCATTTCTCAAACTTCCCCAGGTCCCTCCTAATTGTCTCGACCCCATCCAGGTAATCCACCCTGTTACAGATATTGGTGTCATCTGCAAACAGGCAGATCTTTCCTTCCAGACCCTCGGTAATGTCACTAATGAATATATTGAACAGGATTGACCCCAGTACCAATCCCTAATGTACTCCACTGGTCACCCCCCTTCCCAGATTGTACCACATTTACCACCACCCTCTGCCTCCTGTCTGTTAGCCAGTTTCTAACACAGTTTACCTCCCTCTCCCCCATGATCAGACTACCCACCTTGTTTACCAGCCTCCGATGTGGGACAGTGTCAAAGGCTTTGCTGAAATCAAGGTAGGCAACATCCACTGCCCCACCCTGATTTACTTCCTTTGTCACCAAGTCAAAGAAATCAATCAATCAGATTTGTCTGATATGACCTACCCACTGTGAATCCATGTTGCCTCAGGTCCCAGGCCCTGATGGCTTCTAGATGCCCCACTATCCTTTGTTTATGCAATGTCTCCATGATCTTCCCCACTACTGAGGTGAGACTAACTGGCCTTAGTTTCCTGCCTCCTCCCTGCTGCCGACTTTGTGTAGAGAGACCACATGTGCCCTCCTCCAGTCCTCTGGCACCACCCCTGTGTTGAATGACTCAGTGAACGTGGCTACCAGAGATTCTGCTAGCTCTTTTCTCAGCTGCCTTAATATCCTTGGGTGTATGCTGTCTGGCCCCAATGCTTTGTCCACTTTCAATTTAGTGAGCTCCTACAAGACTCCCCACCCTGTAAATGGACTGGTGTCCACCTCTCCCCCTCCTTGGCACTTGTTTCTCAGCAGCTCAACTTATTTATGGTCTCAATCAAAACATTTATCAGCTTCTTCTGACTTCCCAAATGTACTTGCCATGATGCCATTGTACTTATGCTTACCATGACACCAAATGGATTTATGACTGGTCGTCAACAAAAATTTTGTCAAACGACCAGACAATGAAACCGTCATGTCAACCGTTTTTTGCGGTCGGCATGACGGTTTCTTACACACTAACGTGTTTTTCCTGGACCCCCCCCCACTATATATAATCAACTCTGAGTCACAACTAATTAGGGGACGGGGTGCAAAACCCCCCAAATATAGTGCTGGGGTCCAGCACTGACACTACAGCAACCTGGCACTGTAGTCGCTGTAGTGTCAGTCGCTGCTGAAGTTTCGACGTCGGGTGGGTATACCACACCAAATAGTGATGTCAGAAGTGAAGCAATTGAGAGGCTAGCTGGAGACAGTCGTGTGTGAAACAAACAGTAGAATATGTACTTGTTAAGGTGAAATATTTGAAAGAGTGATGATGGGATGAAGCAGAATACCTAGAAAATATCCAAGTTAAGGGAGAAGACCTGTTCCATTAACAAGCCCACCTCTGATGGATAAACCTCAAATTTGGAGTTTCCCAAGGAAAAAAACATTGTTAGTTCCTTTTAGCTCCTTTATTCAGAGTGTGCTAATATTCTGATTTGTAAACAATAGTCATGTTGCACCACCCTTTTTCAAGTTACACTCCACATTTGAAATGGTGCCATGCCAACAACCAACAAAGCTATGAAGAAATGTTAACATTTTTCAATGTTTACTCATAACTTTTCAATTTTTTTCCAAGATTTTAGAAACATAGAAACATAGAATTTAACAGAAGATAGGGACCGATTGGCCCACCTAGTCTGCCCATTTCCCGACCTAATGGGTAAGCTGCAGATCCTAGTTAACCAACAGACTACTTCCTCCTACCATCCACTAGAATTGCCTTATGTCTCTCCCATGCATTCTTGAATTCCCCCACTGTTTTTGACTCTATGACCTCCACAGGAAGGCTGTTCCATGCATGTACAACCCACTCTGTGAAGAACTACTTCTTCACATTACCTCTGAGCCATCACCCTTCTGTCTTCAAATTATGCCCTCTTGTTCTTGCACATCCCTTTTTTTTGAAAGATGCTACCTCTTGGACTTTGTTGATTCCCTTGAGGTATTTGAAAGTTTCTATCATGTCCCATCTCTCCCTCCTTTCCTCGAGGTTAGACATCTTAAGCTCTTTAGTCTTTCTTCATATGTCTTCTGGTGCAGACCCTGCACCATTTTGGTTGCCCTCCTCTGGACAGCCTCCACCCTGTCTATGTCTTTGCAGAGATGGGGTGTCCAGAACTGTACACTGTATTCCAGATGTGGTCTTACCAACTGTCTGTACAGAGGGCCAACAACTTCGTTTTCTACTGGTGATGCCTCTCCCTAAACATCCCAGTATCCCCCCAGCCTTCCTTATTGCCTTCTCACATTGCTGGTCCACCTTTAGGTCATCTGATATGGCTACCCCCAGGTCCCTTTCCATTTTTGTTATTATTAGTATCTCACCCCACATTGTGTACTCTTGCCCTGGGTTTTTGTTTCCCAGGTGCATTACTTTACACTTCTTTACATTGAATCTAAGCTGCCATACATTTGACCATTCATCCAACTTTTCCAAGTCCCTTTTCATCCTTTCCACCCCACCTTGCATATCAACCCTGTTGCAGATCTCTGTGTCATCTGCAAAGAGACATACCTTCCCCTCCAGTCCCTCAGCAATGTCACTTATAAAGACATTAAAAAGGACCGTCCCCAGTACTGAACCTTGCGGTACCCCACTAGTAACCCTCCTTTCTTCACTGTGGACTCCATTTAGTATTACCCGCTGTGTCCTGTTGTCCAGCCAGTGTTTTACCCAAGCTACCACCCTAAGACCCACTCCCAGGCTGGCTAATTTCTTTATTAAGCTATAGTGTATGTTAGAATGTAGTTCTCACTTGATTTCTGTAACAATGTAAATGTGGTTCTGCTGCAGTAGTGAAGTCCATACTGCAGCAGAACGAATTTTCGTTCTGCTTCAGTACAGATGTCATACTAGCTCCCCTACGTGCAGCTGGATTTCTCTGGTAACCAATCATGCCCATTGCTCACACCCGCGAAAGCGGCAGTTTGAAAATTTTAAAAAAAGTTCATCAGTGCATTATCAAAGTCGCGCCACCTTCAACGTATTGTAATTTGAGTAAATGATTGCTAGCCAATGTCCGCAGTGGATGTGAGGAGTAATGGATGACAGGAGAAGGCTGAAGTGTGCTCCGGTAGTGGTCAGGGTGCGATTCTACGAGAGCAGCTAGCGAGTGTGCACACCTATAATCAGTTCTCGGAATCACCCTGCAGTGACCGCTTTCAAAATGTATTTAGTAAGTTAACCGATTTGGTTCTCTTTTTCTCTCTCTCTCTCCCTGTTATGCTGTCATTGGCCATAACATACACTATATAGAAAAGTGTATGGCTAAACATTAACAACAAGTCAAATTCTCACACGTGGCTGCTATGGCGATATGGTGACCTCTGAGGCTGCGCTCTTGAGGTCAACACATGTATTGCACTAACGTGTGAGACTGCCTGTTGTTAACGTTAAGCCATACACTATCCTATATTTTGTGCGGTACTGTGTCAAATGCCTTGCTAAAGTCTAGGTAGGCCATGTCCACAGCCCCTCCCTGGCCTACTACTTTGGTAACCCAGTCAAAGAAATCAATTAGATTTGTTTGACATGACCTTCCTGCTGTAAATCCATGCTGCCTTGGGTCCTCTGCCCCACTGGCCTCTAGGTACTCAACAGTTCGTTCCTTCAGAAGTGATTCCATCATTTTCCCTACCACTGAGGTCAAACTGACAGGTCTGTAGTTAACTGCCTCTGTCTTGCTCCCACTTTTGTGAAGGGGAATCACATCCGCCCTTCTCCAGTCCTCAGGTACCACACCATCCTCCCATGATTTATTAAAAAGTGGTGTTACAAGTTCTTCCCTTAGTTCTTTTAGAATTCTGGGGTGAAACCCATCAGGCCCCATTGCTTTATCCACCTTCAGTTTTAAGAGATCTTTCAGAACCCTTTCGTCTGTGAAAGGACTATTATCAACCCCCCTATCCAGAGTGTTTCAATTGACTGGATTAGGTCTCTCCCCCTGCTTTTCCATTGTGAATACTAAGCAGAAATATTCATTCAGTATCCCTGCTTTTCCACTGTCGCTCTCTGCCCAACCACCTTCCTCTTTATTCAGTCTCAGTATCCCTGCCTTCATCTTTCTTTGCTCCCTAATGTACCTATAAAAGGTTTTATCCCCCTTCTTAACTAAGTTGGCCATCTTTTCCTCAGTTTGGGCCTTTGCTATTCTGACTGCCTTCCCCACTTCCTTCTGATTTAACTGGTACAGTTCTCTGTCCTGCTCCTTCTGTGTTTCCTCATACTTCCTGAATGCTATCTTTTTCTCCCTTACCTTCCCCGACACATCTTTTGGGAACCACAGTGTTTTTTTTTTTGTTTTGATTTGTTTATTTGATTCACACAAAGGCTTGTTGCCTCTGTGATGGCAGTTTTGATGTTTCCCCATTGTTGCTCCACCCGTCCCCACCTTCTTGCCTGTTTACTAGTGCTTTTCTGAGGCACTCTCCCATTTTGACAAAATCAGCCCTCCTGAAGTCCAGTACCTTCACTTTTGTGTGGCTTGACTCTACAACTAAGTATATCGTGAACTACACTGTTGTGTGGTCACTTGTTCCCAGATGGCTACCCACTTCAAGATCGGAGATCCTCTCTCCTTCCCCATTTGAGAGTACCAGGTCTAAGATTGCTCCCTCCCGAGTGGTTCAAAAACTAGCTGTCTGAGGCATGCCCTGTAGGGCATTGAGAATGGCCCTGCTCTTGGATGTGGCTGCAGCAAAGGTGCTCCAGTTAACATCTTGAATATTCAGGTCACCCATCAACAATATCTCACCTTTCTCTGCCATGCCAAGGATGCCTTCTATCATTTCCTTGTCCATGTCCTCCCCCTGAGATGGGGGTCTGTATACAACCCCAGTGCAGATTGTGGAGCCATTTCCAGTCTCCAGGGTGACCTACAGTGCCTCCTCTCCTCCCTGTTTACCCTTTAGTTCTGTTGCTTTAATCTCTTCCCTTACATAGAGAGCTACTCCTCCTCCTCTTCTTTCCTCCCTGACCCTCCTGTAGATTGTGTACCCTGGTATGTTGACATCCCAGTCATGGTTCTCTGTGTACCATGTTTCTGTGACTGCCACGATATCCAGGTATCCCTCATCTATCAAGGCCACCATTTCAGGGAGCTTTTTACCTAGACTATGGGCATTGGTACTCATTACCCTCCATTTTTTTCTGGTTTTATTTCTTTTTGCCCCATTCCTGTCCTTACTGCCTTTGTCTCTTTCTCCATTTATTCCTACCCTTATCCCTATCGACTGCTCTATCTTGGTGTTTACCTCACTATATACCATGACTTTTGGGGGGGGCTAGGATTTTCCTTCTCCTTTTCAGTGCCTCCCCCTTGGCTAGTTTAAATGCTTGCCAATGAAGCATTTAAACCTATCACCTAGGATCCTGGTTCCCCTCCAGGACAGATGCAGACCATCACACTTGTATAGGCCTGTATCCCTCCAGGTGGAGCCCCAGTCCCCAATGAAGCCAAATCCCTGAGCTCTGCACCAGTTTTTCAACCAGTCATTGAATCCCATGGTACGGAGTACCTTAGCCTCATTCATGCCATAGACAGGTAGCACTTCTGAGAAAGTTACCATGTGTGCTGCTTGTCTAAGGCCCCTCCCCAACTCCACAAACTCCTGTTGCACTGCTCTGATCCCATTCTCAGCCAGGTCATTCATCCCTAGGTGGATAATGATATCTAGCTCACTCCCCCTTGCAGCTGCTCCCACAATCCTGAGGGTTCATTTCCTGTCCCTCCAAGCCATGGTGCCAGGCAGGCACCTTACCTCCCTTTTCCTTCCCTCCCCCAGTTCTACCACTCTAACAATCGAGTCCCCCACCAGGAGTTGTTTCCTTCCCCTGTGGGGTCCTGTGCCACCCTCATGTGGGTCTCCATTATGGAGGTTCCCGGCATCCTCCTTGGTCTCCCCTGTGGGTGCCTCCATAGAGGAACCATGCTCCACCAGAGTGGCGAATGAATTGTGGAGAAGCACAACTGGAAGGATGCACCTCTGTTCCACCACCCTCACCCTCCCTGAGCATAGCGTGGTCCAACCACTCCTCTTTCTTGGCAACCTCTGAGGTAGTAGCGGTGGCTCTGGGTGGTCCCTGGGGGGGGCAGGTTTTCTGAATCATTGCCAGGTCAGCATGGAGACGAGCAACCTCCTTCCTCAGATCAGAGAGGTACCTGAAAATAGGGCAGCAACGCAGTTTCCAGAATGTCTCCCGGAAGACTGCTGCTCCACAGCCAGTACATTGCACCACTCCCCACATGTCTGTGTCCCTTCCTGTTACAGATGCTTTTCTTTTGTTGTTTTTTGTTCTTGTTTTAGTGTGTGCAAGCTTGTGAGTGTCTCTACTCCCTATTCAGTGTGCTGTGCCTTTAAGGATATGAACAGGTGTATGTTGTTAGCAGTTTTGGGGAAGTGATGTCAGAACCCCTGCTATAAAGGAAGTTATGCTCTTGGGGCAGGTGGGGTGTGGGGAAGGGTGGGAGGCAGTAATCCTATGCTGTCCAGAAACAACCAACTACAACTCTGACCCTCCACCCCAGGGAGTGCCTTCCTTCCTTTCAGACACCTATTTCACAGAGGTTAAGTACCAGGTCTAGTCACAAATGACTGCAAATATCTCCCAGCTACAGTTCCTCCCTGGTAAATTAAAGTTAAAACTAAGACAAGTCAACCCCAAGAACAGAATCAATACTAGTTACTTACACAGGTCCAAAAAGTAATAATTCAGTTCAGTGTAGTCTAGAAAATAACCTCCTTGATTTAAGGAATCTCTGGCTGTTTTCTCTCTCTCTCCCTCTGTCTCAGCAGACAGAGACCACAAACAACAACTGTTTTAAGTACACAGTTCAACTAGCCCCATTCAGCTCCTCCCCTTAACAAACACCTATTTCACAGAAGTTAAGTACCAGGTCTAGTCATACATGACTACAAATATCTACCAGCTACAGTTCCTCCCTGGCAAATTAAAGTTAAAACTAAGACAAGTCAACCCCAAGAACAGAATCAATACTAGTTACTTACACAGATCCGAAAAGTAATAATTTTGACCTCACATTTTCAACATAGCCTTTTGCTTACCCCACCTTGTGATCAAGACAGGTGGAATATTTTAAATCCTCTCCAAAAAGGTTTTGTCAGTTGCTCCATGAAATCACCTCTTGTACAGGGGTTGATTTTAACATTGTTTTACTAGTTCAAACACTAGTGCAAATTGACCAGGGCTAGTGCAGCTAACTCTCTACTTGCCCATCTTGACTAGTGCAGGTTTTCATGGCTGTTAATGAAGTTAAAAAAGTCTCTACTTTAGCAAGCTCTAGTCCTCATGCTAATCTCTCTCAATGTTCCAGCTGGCCTAGTGTGATTAATAGCTCATAAACAGCTGCAGTTATCTGGCAGTTCAAGAGGGGGATCCCACAAAAGACTTAATGTGAGTCATTATCAATCCACTGTTAGGACTTTCAGCTAGTGTCTAGGGTGTGATCAAGGTTAGAGTTCTGTTAAATCATTAGCTTCCAGTTTTCTGAATGAGTCTCTAACATTTAGTCCCATATTATTAATATCAGTGCTCCTCATTTCCCTACATTTTGATTGTCTGTATCCAACATTTCAGTGACAAAATGTAAGGAAGTATACAGGGACGGCCTTACAGGTGGTGAGTTCACCATAACTTCCCTCCTCCCTCTAATGCTCTTAACTATGTTCTTTACCTGGACACCACTGCAGATCAGACTCTGAAATGACCATCTAGAGAACCATAGCTGCCATTACTGGCAAGTGTAGGGGGTCCCTAGCTCTTCTAAATGGACCAGGCCAGCCATCACCATCCATACAGTCTCACCCTTATCCCACCCAATATGTCCTTTCATCCTAAAAACAAAGCTTTGGATCATGTATGGTACACAAATAAACCTTAATAAAATACACAATTTGAAAGCTTTAAATAGGCATTCCTGTGGTACAGAGATCATCCTGTATAGAAATAGAGATAGTATAGCATTATGCCGTTATACTGCTTCCCCTTGGCTGATGAAAGGACAATGTTAAAGAAAAATATGTTATTGTTGGGGCAGAGCAATGCTTTTAAAACTAAAAATGTCATAGTTTTCAATTTCCCAAGCCCCGTAGCTTTGCGTAGCCCCCACCCCAGAGAAATCTTAGATGTGCTCCTGGCTCATGTGAGACTGTACAGAAACTTTGAGAAGTGCAGGTCTCCAGTTGACTATAGGATGGGGGCCAAAAGTGTCTTTCTCTGCCTGACTCTGTTCATTGTCCTGGGGGTGGTGACAGTGTGGTGAGCTGCATGATGATGTCAGCTATTGTGAGTGCAGAGCTAGGACTGCTTGATTAAACATTTGCTGCTGTGATGTCCTCTGATTTGGTGGTGGTTGGGGGGGACAGAAAGAGGAAGAGAGGAGGCCCTGATAAGAAAAAAAATGTGAGGGGGCTCACTGTGTGTGATGGCATTGCAGTCTTTTTTTACTTCTGGGGAGCTGGAAGCAATGCGGGAGCAGGATAAATGTGTAGTAATCAGAGTGTTGCTTGCCTTGTTTCCTGTATAAGTGATCAAAGTTTATCATTACAATTGAGGGCTAGTGCAACCATCTGTGAGCTAGTGCAATTTTGAATCAACTTGCCCTGCTGGCTAGTGCAAAAAAAGGTTAAGATTGACCCCTGTTCTTGGACAGGATTTAAAGCATTTCACTTGTGCTGATCATAAGGTAAAAAGACCATGCTGAAAATTTGGGGTCACAATAACCTCAAAAAAAGACAACGTTATGAAGAAACATGTACATTTTTGAATGTTTACTCCTAGCTTTGTTATTTTATTGCAGTTTGATCCCACATTTTCAGCATAGTCATTTTTATACCTCACCTCATGAACATGATGTCTCATTTTTCAAATCCTACCCAAAATGTCTTTTCACACTTGTGCCAGAAAAGCATTTTGGACAGGATTTCATAAACAAGACCTGTCATGTTTATAAGGTGGTTAAAGTAAATTTCAAAGATGTGGGGCTGGGCTTTACAGCCCGTTAACTCACTGCAGTGTCAGTCCTGTGAGCCATAAAAGAAAATGTTTCATTAGTCCTGTTAGGAAGGCAAGGGATCATAAATTGGACAAATCCTGATGGCCGGCCTATCCCTTCCACTTCCTGGTCTTCCGGCCACACCCCTGCACTCAGACATTTTGTCACATCTAACCAGGGAGAGCGTGGAGGTTCGCCCCACTGAAGTCTATGGGCTCATTTTCAAAACATTTTTACTTGATAAAATAAAGCAATTGTTGGTATACATGAAAGCCATGGCTCAAATAACAGAGGGTCTATTAGTTGAGCAGTGATTTTCATATATACCAACAATTGCTTTATCATGTAAAAAAAATATTTTAAAAATGAGCACCATAGACATTAAGGGGGCATGTCCCCACATTCTCCCTTGTTAGACATCAAAAAAAGTCTGAGCACAGGGGCATGGCTGGCAGACCTGGAAGTGGAAGAGACTGACCATCCATTAAGCTTTTCCTAATTTACAATCCCTTCCCTTCCTTGCAAGACTAATGAAAAAGTTATTTTATGGCTCAAACAACTTACGCTGCACTGATGTAACAGGTTATAAAGCCTAAAAGTCCCAAAGGAAATGTTGTAAATTCACTCTAACAAAGTCTATGCTGAACGTTTGGGACCAATATTGAAAAAAATATGAATGAAAGTTGACATTTTTCAGTACTTACCCATAATATTGCAATATTTTTACTTTATGAACCCACATTTTCAACATATTTATTTTATCCTCATCAAATGAACATGGCAGGTGTCATTATCAAATCACCCTACAAAACTATTTTCATGGTCGGTCTACAAAACAGTATTTCAGGTAGCACTTCATAAATGACACCTGTCATGTTCATATGATGGGGCAATAAAAACTAATATTTTGAAAATTCAAGGTCACAGTCTCAGAAAAAAACAATGTTATGTGTGAACCTCTTCACTTCCCAATCATGACAATTTCATTATTATAACTTAGAAAATGGCAAGAATCAATTGTAAAAGCTGATTGTCTCAGACAGGCTCCAAGCTGGGCATTTATTTTTCAATAAATGCCCAGCTAAAAATAAGAGCCAGTCCAAATGCCACTTTACAGTGTAGCATTTTCCAGAGGTGCCTAGCCTGCTTTCTAATTGGCTGAAACACCCTAGAAAATTTGAAAAACCCGCCATGTTTTTCTCTACTCGCTTAGCGAAGCACAGCTACCATAACAGTACTGCCTTCAGCATTGACGACGCTCTCCTCCACGACCCAGGTAAAAAACAAAAACTCTTTTGCCATTAAATGGCACTGCATACTAAATGCTTCAGTCCGATCATAAAATCTGCTCACTGTACTGCCATACAAAGAGTTATCGCGAAACAACCACTAGAGCACTAAACAGCGGTATTTCCTTGGTTTTCATACTGCACCGGACGTCCATCTGCGGTATGAAAAATTAAGAAAATACCAGTGTTCTCATGCACAGTAAGCGGTGCTGGAGAATATCGCAATCTCTGCTTTTACCACAGAGAAGCGGCAGGCAGAGATGAGTAATGTCCTTTGCCCTTGTCTTTTTCTCCCCTACCACAGACAAATGGGGGGGGGGGGTAGGTACCTCACAAAAAAAAAGCATTGTCATGCAGGTGGAGGAACTCTTTTATTACAAAAATGATTTTAAACAACTTTATGTACATTATTTTATTACATTTTTTTTCCTTTTACAGTGGCCATTTTCTAAGCACAATAATACCCTCCAGGGTTGGCATTATTGGGAAATACCGGACTTGCAGGGGCTATAAGGCCCTCCGCCTGTGGCGTCAGACCTCATTACTTTCCCCATGTCCGGGTATTTCCTGGTCACCACTCTGTCGGGTATTATTGTTTTTACTTATGTTTTAGTTTGTTAATATTAGCCTATGCACTGTCAATGCCAAATACCTACAAAGTGAATACAAACCAGCAAAATTCAACATTGACAAATGTTTGTTTACCTTTATGTAGCCTTCTATGTACATTACCTACTATGATGTAATTAGCTTTCTTCTTTCTGTAACTAGCTACAGTTTTCATGATGCAATTTAAAATGTATGTCATAATAATTATTAGGACTCAAAATGACATATGGCATGTAAATTATACATATTATTACCTATAGATGCCTGTGTGTTATGTGACCTTTTTTACAGCCTGACTGTGATCAAAGCGAGAGGGAACTCAGGGGAACTAGTTCCCCCATGCCGCTTCATGATACACATAGAGCAAGGCAAGGCAAGGCAATTTCTAAGGTGCCCAATCTCAGAGGCTCTGGGCGCCATACATAATAAAAACAAAAATACAAAATACATAAAAATATTTGTGCAGTAGCAGTAAAAACTTTAAAACAGCATTCTTAAAAGTCTAAATATAAAATGTGAAATAGCTGAGGGTGGGAGGAGGGAGAAGACTTAATCCCCAAAAGCCTGGCAGAAGAGATGTGCCTTAAGCCTCTGCTTAAAAACATCAATCGAAGGGGCCTCCCAGACTGCAGCTGGAACTGTGTTCCACAGGATCAGCCCAGAGACACTAAATGCCCGCTCACAGGAGGTCTTGAGCCGGACCCTGGGAAGATCCAGGAGGCCCCTCAAAATGGAGCTGAGGGAGCAGGCACAGGACACAGGTGACAGGAGCTCAGACAGATAGCCAGGACCCAGCCTGTATAGGTCCCTATAGGTGAGCAAGCCCACCTTGAAAAGGACCCTTCACCTGACCAGTAGCTAGTGCAGAACATGCAAAACCAGGGTCACATGGTGCAACTGAGATAGTCCCGCCAGTAGGCAGGCCACTGCGTTCTGCACCAGGCTACAGCCTGTGGAGGGTCTCCCTCCCATGACCCTGAAGTAAACAGCATTACAGCAGTCAGGTCTGGGGATCACAAAGGCGTGTACTAGGGTCGGTAGATCTTCGGGCGGAACAAGGGTCTTGAGCCTGGTGATGTTCCATAAGCGGTAAAAACTACTCTTCACAACAGATGACACTTGATCTTCAAAGGTCAGCCTGCTGTCCAGGATTACACCTATATTTTGCACCTTTAGGGAAGCAACCAATAGAGCAGACCCTGGAAAAAGACCAGAATCTGCTCCAGGTAGCAACCCATCATGCCCATGACTTGGCTTAACCACCAGCACCTCTGTCTTGTCGAGGTGAGTTTCAGCCAGCTGGAAGCCATCCAGTCATTGATTTTGGCCAGATAGATGTTAAGCACATCAACTGCACCGGATGTCCTGGGGCAAATGACAAATGCAGCTGGGTGTCATCTGCAAAGCAGTGAAACTCCACACTGTACTGTCGAATGATCTCACCCAGAGGCAGCATATACACCACAAACAGCATCGGTGACAAGATTGAGCCCTGTGGAACTCCACAAGACAAAGGCATTGGGGAGGAGGAGAAATTCCCCATCACTATTCGCTGCACCCTGTGTGAGAGATAGGACTCAAATCATTTGATGACAACACCGACGAGTCCACAAAATTCACAGAGCTGATCGAGAAGCACAATGTGGTCCATGGTGTCAAAGGCTAAAGACAGATTGAGAAGAACAAGAACTGACCTGTCTCCTTTGTCTCTAAGTAAGTCATTATGCACCCTGACTAGTGCAGTTTCTGTGCTATATCTAGCCTGAAAACCCTACTGAAATGACTCATAGATGTCAAAGGACATGAGTTGATACTCTAGCTGCTATGCTACCAATTTCTCAACAATCTTGCTCATAAAAGGCAGGTTGGAGACAGGACAATAACTCGCTAGGATGTCTGGGTCGAGGGAAGGTTTCTTTAGGAGGGGTCTCGCCATTGCCTCTTTCAGAGGAGCTGGAAACACCCCCTCTGCCATCGAACACCCAACTATCCCAGTAAACACTGGGTCAACAGCCTCGGTGCATCCCATCAAGAAAAGCATCGGGGCTGGGTCCAGTTCACAAGATGTATGCTTCAGCTCTAAGATCACCCGAGTCACCTCAGACACCTCCACTGGCCTAAACTCTTCCCAGGCAGGCAGAGTTCCTCTGTTCCCAACAGACCAGCAACTGCGAGTCATAAACCTACCTGATGGAATCATCAACTGGATAACCAACACCCTGTCAGAGAAGAACAGAGCAAACTCCTCACATAAGGTTGATAAAAAGCTTTTTTCATCTGAAGGCAGGCCGGATGAAGAAGCCTGTCCCCAGTCCAAAAAAGCTGAGCAGGTCTGTTCCTCCCTACCGCAATCTCCCTGGACAGGAACTCTGCCATCTTACTGGAGAGTGCTTCCTGGTACTCATTATAGTGGGCACACAGGACCAGTTTGTCAGCATCTAGCCGGGACTTCTGCCAGCAACACTCCAACTTCCGACCCTTGATCTTCATCACCTTGAGATCCCCATCAAACCATGGGGATCGCAAGTGAGAAGATCTGGGTCATATACAAACCTGTACTATGGCATCCAGATCATCAGATACCACCTTACTATAGGTGGCCACTGCCTCCCCAGTGGCAATTATACAGGTCACCTCTAACCTAGATAGGTCAGCTACCACCAGAAGTCCTTTTGTGTCTAACCCCCCTTAAAAGGTGATAGCTAACCATTTCCACAGGGACAGAACTATTGGGGGCCCCAAATGTGAACTCCACAGTGTAGTGATCGGACCAAAAGACAGGATCAATCTTGAGGTTATCAACCCCAAGACACAGCTGGAACACCATATCAAGTGTGTGACCATGCTGGTGGGTCGCAGAAGCAACCGCTGTGTCAGGCCCAGTGAAGATATTAACTGGAGGAGGTCATAACCGAAATGCAAGGATTCATCATTGACCCAGGCACTAAAGTTCCCCAGGATTAAATACCTGGGGGACTCCAACACCTGGCCGATGACGAAGTCTGCTACCTCCTGCAGGAAGTTTCCCCCCTGGCCCGGGTGGGCGATAAATCAGGAGAATCCTGCTACCTGAACCTGGACCCCCATGAATGGTGACACATTCAAAAGACCTGGTGTTATCAACTGAATGCACTGTGAAACCCAGGTTGGCTCTAACAATGATGGCCACACCCCCGCCCCTACGATCCTTCCTTGAGCAGTGCACCACAGAGTACCCAGTGGGGATGGTGGCCACTAGAACTGGGCCAGCATCATCATCCAACCAGGTCTCCATAATGCAAGTCAGGTCGACAGAAGAAATCAAGTCCTCAAAAACAGCAGTCTTGTTCCTAATCGATCTGGCACTGCAGAGCACCATCTGAACAGGATTAGGGGAGGTAGCCAGTCCTATAGCTAACTGCCCACTCAGTCTGGTGGAACCCCTGAGTATAGGAACCAAGCACGCCAGGCATCTCCTTCTGCCCTGTTTGCACCCAGGGTGTCTCCTGGACTTTACAACCTAGGGGGAACTCAGGGGAACTCACATGCCCCCACCATCACCATTTTTGAAAGTGTGCCTGTCTCTTGAAGAGGCACTTTATTTTCATGTATTAAGCAAGTTACATTGCTGCGCACTAGGACCCAGCAGAATAGTTGCAGGTGAGGAGGAGGAGAGGATCCTTACATAAAGACATCGAACCACAAGACATCTCAAATGTCAGGAAACAGTGCACCACCACCCACGCTGCCCATTGCTACCACTGTGAATTTGGTGACCACATACTGACCGTGTCACCTGACTCTGCAGCAATCTTGAAGTGGCAACAGACGGGAAGAGGCATCCAAGAAACAACTGAACATGTCAAGTGCGCATGTTCGGATTGTCATTGTACATGCGTGATTGACGTGTTCTTGTTCACTCTCCTAATTCCATGAACTGCATTCCTGTGAAGTTGTCCGACCAGCTAGTGGGTGAGTGAGTCTTAAGTGAGGGGGGTGGGGAGTGTGCATTCCTTCTATCCTAATTTTCAAAACAAACTCAAACATTTAGTGAAAATAATTGCCCTTTTTAGGGCTCTTGGGAAAAACATTTTAAAAGTCAGATAACACAAGACTGCCTTGAGGGATGCAGTGTCAGCTCTCAGCAAGTGTAGGGAAAAGAAGTGTGATTGAATAGAGACAAGGCATTACTGTGATCTTTTGCAAACAGCTGTCAGTGTTTGTTTGTTTTTTTTTGGCAGGGGAAGAAAGCCAAGGAAATAACTTTACACAAAAAAGAAAAGCCAAAGATGGAAGGTAGGGGATAACTGTCTGAGCAAATGAGGAGAGGAGGGGAAGGAAAGTCAGAGGCAGCAGCCATGAGACAAGTGATGTCCTCTAGAAAACAACCCTTCAGGGCTTTGTGGGGCAGAAAGCCAAGGAAACAACTTAAAAAAAAAACAACAGAAAGGACAAACAGAGCAGGCAGGGGGCTGTCTGAGCAAGTGGGGAGAGGAGGGAAAAGAAAGTCAGAGACAGTAACCAGTATGTATACCTCAGCATTCTGCTGCTTTTTAGTAGGCTGTCATGAAGCTGCTTCACAGTCTACTAAAAGCCACCAAAATACACCATTTGGCATCAAATGTATCAACTTTTTGCAGGGGAGCATGCCCCTGGACTCCTTTGGGGAGGTTAGGATGTTGTGCCTCTCCAAATTTTCTGGTGGCTGATGCCCCCTGTTGACACCACTCCACCTATAGGGTTCCCCCTGTTATGAATGCCTGTATTAATCACTGCACCCTGAGGCATGTGATACTGCATAAACCATAAGAGCAGATCTTGAGTAAAATACTGATGTCCATTATTTAGCCACTAACACATGACACTGTGTGCTTTGTGCTGGGATAGTGGAACACATTAGGTAGATTGAAGCACAAGGCTGAAGACTAAGTGATTCCACAGTCCAAAAAGAGTCTTTCTCCCAGCACACAACACACCCTGAAGTGCCTTATTGTGATTATGAAATATTTCCTTGAGGACTAGTAAAGAAATATGTAAAACTATGTATTAAAAAAAGGTTTAAAAAAAGTAGAAAAAGAAAAAAAGTAGTACTATTGAGCCATTGTGATTTTGTTGTTTGGCTAGTAAATGGTAGATGTATTATTTAAAACACATGTATGTGAATTAAGGTGTACTGATACAATTGTGCCTGCTTAATGTGAACAGGCCAGTGAGGCCACTGTTTTTTTCAGTGCTGTGGTGATAGGATATCAGCACTGGGTTCTGTTTCTCAGTTAATTAGGTTTCTGAAATTATTAATACCTATTTCATAATTTAATTTTTATAATTACTGCTCTGAGAAAAGGGATATTTTGCTAAGCAGAGGAGCGCAACTTATGGGGCTTAGCTGTATTACAGTTTGATATTAACTGATTTAAGGTTGATATCAACCCTAACCAGTAATTATATTGCAGTTATTAAAGTAGGTCATTGGCTTCTTGTTTTCACCAGTCTGCACACAGGTAAAATCAATGAATTTCCTAGAATTCATTGTATTTATTTATTTATTGAATTTTGGTAACCGGGTGGGCTCACTGAGACAAGACAGTCCCTTTTTCAGGGACGACCTGGGAAGTGCAGTACATTGACAGTGCCTTGCATTGAGAATAATACAGTCACTAAAACACCACGTTGAAAACAGCACACTCTAAACAATACAAACAATACAGATGCAGGATATATTTGGAACAAATAATACAGTAATTTTAGAGCAAATACAGTAATAGCAAATTTAAAAACAGGCAGTAGTTGGAGAACATAGATACCTTGTGCTCAAAATCTCAGATTAAGTCAGAATCAGGGGTCAAGCTTTCACTAAATATCATACACTAATTACAATTAACAAATATAACTTGCAGGATGGGTAATCAGGCATTAGAAAAGGTTGTGCATAATTTATCAAGGAAATACAGGTTGGCAGGTCGGAGTTATCAGACTCCATGAGTCAGCGAAAACAGTTACATTGTATCACAGCAAGGAGAAGTAGCAGAGACACTTAAAAAAGAGGAAGAGAGGTGATAGCCAGAATGGTTGGGGGAAGTGAGTTCCAACAGGATACAGTTGAGAAGGCAAAAGACCTCCGGGCAATGGCTAGCTGAGTGTTAGGCAATAGGAGTATGGGCAGTGAGGCAGATCTGAGAGGGTGCCTTGGGTGCTTATATTGCACTAAGTCAGCAAGACAAGGTGGGGTATAGTGGTGTACCAAATTATGAGTGAAGTTTAGGGTAGAATACCGTAGTTTTGCTTCATAAGGTAGCTGTCCTAGGGAAGATAGTACATCACAGTGCTGAGGTCGAGCATTGACCCCCAAAGCAAACCTACCCACTCTATGGTAGACCAGAGTGAGATGAGACATGATGGTGGAGGACATAGAGAGAAGCAGTGCACTCCTCCAACTCAACACCCCGACAGCTACACTAAAAAAAAGACCATTACGGTGACAGTTGCTGTAATGGTCTGGTTTCCAGCGTAGCATTCCCCCAGTGTTCTGTCCCCTCCCGGAACAACTCCAGCCTGGAGTTGACAATCTAAAATACCGGGGTTGTAGGGGGCACAGCCCCCCACAGAAAACACTTGTGTTTCCGATGGCACAATACAGATGTGGGTATTGTGCCATCACTGTGCGGGAGGTCGGCATTTTCACTGTCGACCTCCCTTGGTGCTTCCAAGAGAATTAAGGGGGCTGCATAAGTTAAGAAAAGGAGGAGGGTGGCAGACATTATCTTGTGACAGGAGGACAGAGTGAGGAAGGAAGGAACACATTTGGTATAGTACACTAAGCTTTTGGTTTAGGGCTTTGATGAGGACTGATACATGTGTGTCAAGAGAAAGAGAGGAACCTAGGGTGACACCCAAGTATTTAAAGGACTTAACCATTTTGAGAACTGCCCCAGTTCGAGAGGGAGCAACCAGAGGGGGGAGCGGGCATGAGGTGGGCTTGGAAAACACCATATACAGATGAAGCCACTTAATCGGGACGCGGTTAATCGGGACGTCCGCTTAATTGGGACGTTTCCATGGTAACCAATTATTCCTCTATTATAGTTAATGGGAGCTCCTGTCGTTTAATAGGGATGCCAATTTTGACTAATTGGGATGTTTTGGGGGGGGAATTTCCACATAAAATTAGATCCTGTGAGCTGTTTTTTTCAACTGCCATTTCCTTGCTGGACATGAACATGGACTCAAAACGTAAGGAGCTGTCCCTTGCTGAGCGTGTTAAGGTTCTTGAAGCTCTTCAAGGACCAAAAACCTCCTTGTCAAAGGTAGCTGCTGCCTTTGGGATATCAAAAAGCCAGGCTGGCAGAATCAGCCAAAATCGTGATTCAATCATGGCTGAGTGGCTAGCAAACAACAACCCTCAGAGAAAAAGGAAGAGAGATGGAAAGGACTCTGAGGTGGAAGAAGCACTATTCACCTGGTTTAATAATGCAGTTAGTAGAGGTGCTCGAATCTCCGGTCCCCTTATGAAAAAAAAAGCTAATGAACTGGCAGCATAGCTAAATCATGAAACATTTGCTGCTTCTGATGGCTGGCTCTCACGGTGGAAGCAGAGGCACAATATTGTTTGTAAAAAGGAACAAGGAGAGCGTGGTGATGCTGATAGTAGTGCCACAGGGGATTGGGTGCCAAGCATGCTACCAGCTCTATTGCAGGAATATACACCTGGTGATGTCTACAATGGAGATGAGACTGGACTGTTTTATAGGGGGTACCCAGATCATGGTCATATGCACAAACACTCAGAGTTGTTGGGGGGAGAAGGCAAAAGAGCATGTTTCTTAGCTTGTTTGTGCTAACATGGATGGGACTGACAAACGGCCACTTCTCCTGATTGGCAAAAGTGAACTAACAACTGAAGAGATCTGTTTGTTAATTAAGAGGCCGCGCACCGATGAGCCAGATTCAGAAGCTGAAGCTGAAGCTGACAGCCAAGATACCCAGCTTGGTGCTCCAACTAACTGTGAGGCAGTGGCCCATCTGCATTCGCTCATGGCGTGGTGCCAATACTATGGTAAGATTGACGAGTGGAACATGCTACAAATTGTTGAAAATGCAGTCGCTAGTAAGATGTGCTCTGATTCCAGGCAGAGCCAAATGACTGATTTTTTTTTTTTAAACTGATGTCCAATTTTTAGTTACATGTGCTGCATGTCTATAACATTAAATTGTTTGTTTCTTTAGTACTAAGTACAAGCTGTTTTTGCAGAAACCAGTCTTCGGAGGTATGGAAGTCAGAGGTTAACATTGAGTTGATCCACCCTATGTCAGCCAAGGAACAGTAAAGGATAGCATCATCTGTATACACAGATGAACAATGGCCCCTCCACAGTTATCTGGGAGGCCATTGATAAAGAGTCAAGAAAGTAACAGTCTCAGAATAGATCCCTGGGGGATGCCACGAGTAATGGCTCGAGGGTCAGATAGTGATCCCGCTCACTTTACTCTTTCAGTGCGGCCTTCAAGGTAGGATTGAGTCCAAGTAAGGGCACCAGCATCAAGGCAAATGAGGTTGCAGCTGCTGTAACAGAAGACAGTGATTGACCAGGTCAAAGGCCTTAGTCAGGTCCACAAAGATTGCTCCAGTGGATTTATGTTTGTTATAGTGAGGAGTTACTGTACCATGGTCCATTCCTTGGAATATGTCTGAGGTGAAGTTAATCAAGGCTGTGAGTGTGCAGCAGTTTTTCCTGAACCCATGCTGGGAATTTGAGAGCAGATGGTGGAATTCTAGATACTCCTGCACATGCTCATAAAGTTTTCTCTCTTGTATTTTGACTAAGGGATACAGAATTGAGATTGGATGATATTTTTCATCAGTTGTATTGGAACCACACTCATGCACAGGTACAATCACTGCAACCTTCCATTTCTCAGGGACAGTACCAGATAGGAATGAGCAATTTAAAAGGTCATGAATGGGGCGATCAAGGGCATCAGCCCCCAGCTTGAGGAATTTTGGCTCGAGTGTAGCTTAAAGGGCACAGAGGCAGTAAGTAGGGAGAAAAAATAAATAAATAAATAAACAGAGGAAAGAGTAAGGATTCCAAACAACAGTGAAGGGTCCAGAAATAAGACATGATGGGAGTGGTGCAGTGCAGTGGCTGTGGAGCAGCAGTCTCCCAGGAGACGTTCTGGAGGATGTGGTGTTGTCCCATCTTCAGGTGCCTCTCTGTGCTGAGGGAGGAGGTTGCTCATCTCCAGGCAGAATTGGCCAGGATTTGTGGGACCTCCTCTCCCATCCAGGGACCACCAGGGCCACTGCCGTTGCCTCAGAGTTTGCCAAGAAAGAGGAGCAGTTGGATCACAGCGGGCTCAGGGAGGGTGAGGATGGTGGAACAGAGGTGCATCCCTCCAGTTGTACCTCTCCACAATTCATATGTCATTCTGGCAAAGTGTGGTTCCTCTATGGAGGCACCTGCAGTGGAGACCAAGGAGGATGCTGAGAACCTCCACAAATGAGACCCACAGGAGGGTGGCATGGAACCCCACAGGGAAAGGAAACAACTCCTGGTGGGGAACTCCATTGTTAGGAAGGTAGAACTGGGGGAGGAAGGGGAGAGGGAGGTAAGATGCCTGCCTGGCACCATGGCTTGGAGGGACAGGGAGCGAATCCTCAGGATTGCCAGAGCAGCTGCACTGGGGAAGGAGCTGGATGTTATTGTCCACCTAGGGACAAATGACCTGGCTAAGAAAGGGATCAGAGCATTTCAGGAAGAGTTGGGGAGAGGCTTTAAACAAGTAGCATGCGCGGTAACCTTCTCGGAGGTGCTGCCTGTCTATGACATAGGTGAGGCTAGGGTGCTCCACACCATGAGATTTAATCAGTGGTTGAAAAACTGGTGCAGAGCTCAGGGATTTGGCTTCAATGGGGACTGGGGGGCCACCTGGAGTGATACAGGCCTATACTGGCATGATGGTCTGCATCTTTCCAGGAGGGGAACCAGGATCCTAGGTGATAGGTTTAAATGCTTCATTGGCAAGCATTTAAACTAGCCAAAGGGGGAGGCACTGGAAAGGAGCAGGGAAATTCTAGCCCCTCCCCAAAAAAGTCAGGGTAGTAAGTGAGGTAAACAACAAGTTAGAGATGTTGATAGGGAGAAGGACAGGTTTAAATGGAGAAAGTGACAAAGGCAATAAGGACAGGGATGGGGCAAAAAGGGGTAAGGCCATCAGGAAATGCAGGATAATGAGTACCAATGCCCGTAGTCTGGGCAATAAGCTCCCTGAACTGGAGATCATGATGCCTTGATGGGAGAGGGATGCCTGGATATCACAGCAGTCACAGAAACATGGTACACAGAGAACCATGACTGGGATGTTAACATACTAGGGAACACAACCTACAGGAGAGACAGGAAGGGGAGAAGAGGGGGAGGAGTAGCTCTCTATGTAAGGGAAGGGATAAAAGCAACTGAACAAAAGAGTACACAGGGAGGAGAGGAGGCACTGTGGGTCACCTTAGACACTGGAAATGGCACCACAATCCACACAGGGGTTGTATACAGACCCCCATGTCGGGGGGGAGGGAATGGACAAGGATATAATAGAAGGCATTCCTAGGATGGCAGAGAAAGGGAAGATACTGTTGATGGGAGACCAGAATATGCCAGATGTTAACTGGAGCACATTTGATGCAGCCATATCCATGAACAGGGCCATTCTTGATGCCCTACAGGTGGCATGCCTCAGACAGCTAGTTTTGGAACCCATTCATAAGGGAGCAATCTTAGACCTCATACTCTCTAATCGGGACAGTGAGAGGATCTCAGATCTAGAAGTGGGTAGCCATCTGGGAACAAGTGACCACCAGTGTGGTTCATGATAAACTCAGCTACAGAGTCAGGCCATACAAAAGTGAGGGTACTGGATTTCAGGAGGGTTGACTTTGGCAAGATGGGAGAGTGCCTTAGAAAAGCACTAGCAAACAGGCTAGAAGGAGGGGTAGAGCAACAATGGGGAAACATCAAAACTGCCATCACAGAGGCAACAAGCCTTTGTGTGAAGCAAATAAACAATCAAAATGAAAGAAAAAAACACTATGGTTCTCAAAAGAGGTGGCAGGGAAGGTCAGGGAGAAAAGGACAGCATTCAGGAAGTATAAGGAAACACAGAAGGAGCAGGACAGAGAGTTGTACCAGTTAAGGCAGAAGGAAGCAGGGAGAGAAGTCAGAATAGCAAAGGCCCAAACTGAAGAAAAGATAGCCAACTTGGTTAAGAAGGGGTATAAAACCTTTTATAGGTACATCAGGGAGTGTAGAAAGACAAAGGGAGGGATAGTGAGGCTGAAAAGAATGGGCAGTGGGTGGGCAGAGAGTGACAGTGAAAAAGTAGGGACACTGAATGAATATTTCTGCTCAGTATTCACAAAAGAAGAGGAGGGGGAGGTGCCTTATCCAATTAACAGAAGCACTCTGGATAGGGGGGGTCGATCCCAGTCCTTTCACAGAAGAAAGGGTCCTGAAAGAACTCCTAAAACTGAAGGCAGACAAAGCAATGGGGCCTGATGGAATTTATCCCAGAATTCTAAAAGAATTAAGGGGAGAACTAGTGAAACCACTGACTACCCTTTTTAACAAATCATGGGAGGATGATATGGTATCTGAGGACTGGAGGAGGGCGGATGTGATTCCCCTTCACAAAAGTGGGACCAAGACAGAGGCAGAAAACTACAGACCTGTCAGTTTGACCTCTGTGGTAGGGAAAGTGATGGAATCACTTCTGAAGGAAATAATTGTTGAGTATCTAGAGGCCAGTGGGGCACAGGACCCAAGGCAGCATGGATTCACAGCAGGAAGTTCATGTCAGATGAATGTAATTGATTTCTTTGACTGGGTGACCAAAGTAGTAGACCGGGGGGGGGGCTGTGGACATGGCCTAGCTAGACTTTAGCAAGGCATTTGACACAGTCCCACACAAAAGATTAATAGTCAAATTAACCAGCCTGGGAGTGGGTCCCAGGGTGGTAGCCTGCGTAAAACATTGGCTGGACAACAGGACACATAAGGTAATTGTAAATGGAGTCCACTCTGAAGAAAGAGGGGTTACCAGTGGGGTACCGCAGGGTTCAGTACTGGGTCCAGTCCTTTTTAATGTCTTTATAAGTGACATTGCAGAGGGACTGAAAGGAAAAGTATGCCTCTTTGCAGATGGCACAAAGATCTGCAACAGGGTTGACACATAAGGAGTTGTGGAAAGGATGAGAAGGGACTTGGCAAGGTTGGAGGAATGGGCAGAAGTATGGCAGCTTGGTTTCAATGCAAAGAAGTGTAAACTAATGCACCAGGGAAACAAAAACCCAGGGGACGATTACACAATGGGGCAGGGGGAGGTAGTAACAACAACAAAAATGGAAAGGGACCTGGGGGTAATCATATCAGATGACTTTAAGGTTAGCAAGCAATGTGAGAAGGCAGTGGAGAGGGCTGGCAGGGGTATACTGGGATATATAGAGAGAGAGGCATCACCAGCAGAAAACAGGAAGTTTTTATCCCTCTGTACAGACAGTTGGTGAGACCCCATCTGGAGTATTGTGTCCAGTTCTGGAGACCCCATCTCCACAAGGACATAGACATGATAGAGGCAGTCCACAGGAGGGCAACCAAAATGGTGCAGGGTCTGCAAAAGAAGCCATACGAGGAGAGACTAAAGGAGTTTAATATGTATACCCTTGAGGAAAGAAGGGAGAGGGGGGACATGATATAAACATTTAAGTACCTCAGTAGAATCAACAAAGTTCAAGAGGGTAGCATCTTTCAGTAAAAGAGATGTGCAAGAACAAGGGGACACAACTTGAAGATGGGGGGGCAGTTCAGGGGCAATGTGAGGAACTATTTTTTCACAGAGAGGGTGGTGGACACATGGAACAGCCTTCCTGAGGAGGTTGTGGGGTCTAAAACTGTGGGAGAATTCAAGTGTGCATGGGACAGACGTACAGTAAGGCAATTTTTGTGGGGGGTAGGAAGAAATAGGCTGTTGGTCAACTAGGATCTGCAGCTTATCCTGTAGGTAGGAAATGGGCAGACTAGGTGGGCCAAGTGGTCCTTATCTGCTGTCAAAGTCTATGTTTCTATGTTTCTGTGTATAGTGACCTAGTGAGCTATCTGCCTTCAGGTTTTTGAAAAGCTGATGCACCTCATTAAAAGTAGCCAGTTTCAAATGAAAGGGGGGGGCTAAGGAATCAATGGACGAGAGGGGGTCAGGACAGGGAGAAGGAGCTCTAGGACAGAGTGATGTATATTTATGCAGATCAGTAAAAAATTTGTTAAAGCCATCTGCATTGGAAGAGGGGTTATTGAGCACAGTGTCTGGGTCTTCAATGGAACTAGGGGTTTCTGAGGTATGGCCCTTTAGGAGGGAATTAACCTACTTCTGGAATTCCTTAGGGTTGCTAAGATGATCAAAATGCTGTCATTTGGCTTTCTGGATGGAGTTCTCGCAGTGGTTTCTTAGCTTACCTATATGATTGCCAATCTGAGGGAAGCCCGCTGGCCTTATATGTCTGCCAGGCTTTATCATGAGTGACATGAGCTTCCTTAAGTCCTTTGAAAGCCAAGGTGCTTTAGAACCCTTTATCTGGCTTGGCTTAATGGGAGCATGACGATTAAGAATTTCAGTGAATTGGGATACCAAAAAAATCAAGGCTTGATTGACATCCCTCAAGGTATTTATAGGGCTCCAATCAGTGTCACGGAGTGTGGTGGAGAAGGCAGTGGGATCGGACCTACTTATATCTGGATAACTCTGGGCGGAGTGTTTCAGGAATTGTTGTGCCATATGCAAAACATAGCAGAATGGTTGCTTATGCTGTCAGGAAGCACATCCACTGCCTTAATCTTGGTGAAACAGTTAGTAACCATCCAGTCAAGTAGGGTGTGATTACTAGACTTGTTATTGATTCTAGCTGGGTCCTCAATAAGTTGGACCAGGTTGGAATCAACAAGTGCGGAACACATTTTGTGAGAGCTAGGGCTTAGCAAGTGTATATTAATGTCCCCACAAAGTATTAGGTCATAGCGAGGGAGATTTGTGAGGGAGGAAATCAAGGAAGGGGGAGACTGGAAGTAGCTACCTTGGGGGGTAGGTAAACGCATCCAACCAAGAGTTTCTTAACGGTGCCAAGGGTAAGAGAAAGGAATATGGATTCAACCGAGGTGAGTCCTGGCTCAGGCATTGGAATTTCAGTCACATCTAGGTTATTCTTGGCATAAGGAAACATAGAAGTTGACAGCAGATAAGGACCGCAAGGTCCATCCAGTCTGCCCATTTCTTTTTCCTACCTTATGAATGTGCCATCGGTGCTCTGCCAATGGCATATCTATTCATACGCATCTGTATTGCTCCCTTATACCTATCCTATGCCTGTTTGAAGCCCTGCACTGTATTCATATCCACCACTTCCTGAGGTAGGACGTTCCATGAATGAATCATCCTTTCTGTGAAAAAGAACGTCCTCACATTACTCCTTAATTGGCCTCCCTCTAATCTCATGCTGTGTCCTCTTGTCCTGCTATTTTCTTATATTGAAATATGTTAGATTCTTTCACCTTGTTAATGCCCTTAAGGTGTTTGAATGTTTCGATCATATCACCTCTCTCCCCTCCTTTGCTGTAGGGTATACATATTGAGCTCTGTTAATCTGTCCTCACATGTTATCTGATGCAGTCCATGCACCATTTTTGTTGCCCTTCTCTGGACTGCCTCAGTTTGGTTAATGTCCTTGTGAAGGTGTGGTCTCCAGTACTGCACGCAGTACTCCAGATGGGGCCTAACCAGTGTCTTGTAAAGAGGGATTATTACCTCCCTCTTATGACTTGTGATAACCCCCCTAGCCTTACCTACTGCTTTAGTGGTCTGCTTGGATGATTTCAGGTCATGTGTGATGATGATACCCAAGTATTGCAGGATACCACCTCCTCTTTTTCACAGCCTATCCTTTTTAGAAGCACTTGTAGACAGATCGTGCCACCTTGTGTTGCTGAATGCAAGGCTTCAGCCATGTCTCAGAAATACCCAGGATATCCATGCTATGTTGGTTAACCCAGGCTTCAAGCTCTGGCATTTTGGGTCTGATACTCTGTGTATTCAGATATGCTATTTTCATCCCTTTAGGGAGTAGGTGTGTTGATGGTGGGGGGAAGGGGTTCAGCAAAGAGTAGTTGGGCCAAGATTGGGCTCAACATCACCCGAGAGGGTTAAGAGGAGGACAGCCAGAAGGTGGTACCTGACTGCAGGCAGGAGATTATGTTTTATGGATGTGGTGCTACTAGCAGCCATTAGTAGCCTTCTAAAGTACCAACATCCAAGATATGAAGTGTCTTGTTTAGGGAGACAAGATACGAGGAGGTGCAGACGTAGGGGTATGTGAGTCATAGTAAGTGGGAAGACAGGTTTGCTATGCTGCTGAGATTATATTAGGGTCAAGGATATGAAGTAGTCAGCAACAAGAAGTAGAGCTAGGTAGGAGGGGATGTGTAAGGGAGAAAGTTAAGCCATTATTATATGTCTGATATATAATTAGGAAGGAAGAAAATCAGGAGGGGTAGAAAGGGGGTAGCAGCAAATCTGAAGGGCAGAAATGGGAGCAAAGAGGGTAAGCAGGCAGATGTGACTTAAGGATAGAGCGTATAACTATCCGAGTATAGGAACAATACTCAAGGCACAGTCTAGTCCTTGCTAAACCATGCACAGGAATTATGGATTCCCCTACCAGGTTTGCAGTGTGCCAAGTCCTGCAGCCAGTAAGAGGGGAGTAAGGTTGAAGGGGAGGAGCATATGCTTATTTAATTAAGGCGGGGAGGGGGGTGGACAGCAGAAAATCTGACTGAGTAAAAGTTGCTAGCACACATGAATTGGTAAGAATTAGTTAGGGGAAATAATAAATCTAATCTGCTTGTCCACAATAGAGCAGAGGAAAAGAGGCTGGAGTAGCCAATGGCCAGGCAGAGCAGAAAGGAATCAGCCAATCAGCGTGGAGGCACTAGAAGTTTGAAATTCTCCATGCCTTCATTTTGTGCATGGGACCGGGAATGAAGAGGCAGCTGGTGGTAGTCTGAGAGCCTTCAGGCTGCTGGCAGCAGCAGGAGAGTGCCCTTGCCAGGGGCTAGAAGCTAAAGGGAGAGAGGAGAGAATGACTGGGTTAAATAAATGCAGAAATGAGGATGAACTTAATCGGTGGGAGGGATACAGAGCAGGGGAAGTAGACAGACAGTGGTGGTGGTGGTGAGGGGGGCAGTGGTTTTAGCAAGAAGCACCCCACAGCAAATAATTTATTGCACTAAGGCAAAATGGTGCCAGTGAGAAGGTGGAAAACAATAGAGGAATTAGTGGGGACAGACCAAGAATAGGACCTGAAACCTTGGTCGAGATGCCCCACAGCAGGAGTCAGCTCAGGTGGGTTCAGTGGGGTTAGGGGAAAGGAGTAGAAGAAATTTGGAGCAGGGGCAGAGAGAAAAAGGAAACAGAAATTAGCACAAGAGAGTTAAATCACTAATTACCTGTACAGACTTACAAATTCCTGAAATCACAGATTACCTGGTCAGGCTTACAATTCCTACAAACTAGCATGGTAAAAACAGAATTACAGTGGATTTAAACACGAGCTACCACTTGTAGATAGAGCAAATTATTTTTACACAACTACTTGCATGCTACTGCTAAAAACGAAATAATTTGGCATTTTTTACCAGAGCAGTGAGCATACATTACATGTAAAATATTTTGCTGTGAATTATTTCCTTTACTGTTTTCATCTTGCTATATTTTATTTGTAAATTCTCTGCTCATCTAAGCAACCTAGACTGGAGACCGATCAAGTGTCTCCCTACCCTGGACAAGGCTGTGGCCTTCTTTCAGAGGACATTTAACAAGGTAGCTAACCTCCTTGCCCCCATGAAAAAACTGCATGCCAAGGGCGGATGTTACAAATGGGTAACCCTGCCACTAAAGGCCCTTATGACTCACAGAGACAAGGCTTGGAGAAAGTACAAGCACTCCTCTCTACAGTTAGACCTTGTGGCATACAAAACCTTCAGGAACAAATGCAAATTGGCCGTAATAAAAGCTAAAAAAGAGTATGTCACAGGCCTTCAGAAAAATAACTTGGGTAACCCTAGACTTTTCTGGGCCCACAGCAATGAACTGGTGAAGGGGAACGGCAAGTCAGAACCCGGCCCCATCGAGGTCAATGGACAACTAATTTACGAGGGCCCTTTAATCATCTCCGCCCTGAACCACCACGTCATTAACCTAGACCACTACAAGGCTGACTTACCCCCATTCACCATAGGTCCCAGCACAAGGGTTCCCCATGACCTCGATCACCCATCCTTTCATCTATGATTAGTCAAGCCCAAAGAGATTCTGCTACAACTGAAAACTTTAAAAACCTCTGGCTCAGGGGGTCCTAATGGGATTCACCCCAAGCTACTGAAGGATGGGGCCCCAGCCTTAGCCAAACCCCTATCCTATAGGTTCATTGGTTCATAGGTGTATACGAGCTCGAGGGACAAGCCCATAATGAACTCGCCATCCTCTCCTGGATGGAAATCATATTTGCTGTTACCCATAAAGAGATCTAGTTTTGTTTTGAATATTTGTAGAGTACTACTATTTACCACTTCTACAGGCAATGCATTCCAGGTAGGTACCACTCTCTGAGTGAAAAAAAGATTCCTACTTGTAGTTTTATTAATAGATAATTTTAATTTAAGTTTATGGGACCTAGTAAAATTTGTGTTTGTCTGCCATTCTAGACATATAGTTTCGATAATGTTTGATCCTCGTGGCTTTATATATTAGACAAAGATCGCCTATGGATCGATATTCCAAGGAATAAAGATTCAGTTTCTTCAGCCTTGTACTATATGAACATTTTTATAATCAAGGACCTGTCTAGTAAATTGTCGCTGCACCTTTTCAGCCAGTATTTTATTCTTAATTAGGTTGAGCACCAAATGAAGCGCAATAATCAATATTTGACCTGATAACACTACAGTATATTGGGACTAATACTTCAGGTTCTCTAGATTTAATGTTCTCCAACATACAGGTAATAAGTCGCTGACATTTTTGAGTAGTTTTGTTCATATGTTCAGAGAATTTTAAATTGTTGTTAATTAGAACACCTAAATCCTTTTCAGAAGTTACTTTGTCCAATAAAATATTATCCAAAAGTAAGAGACTAGTCTATTATTTTTACCAAAATGCATTACTTTGCATTTTGTAGTATTAAATATTAATTTATGTTCTCTAGCCCATTTGGATAGTTCATTTAGATTATCCTGTAACATAGAGGCAGAAATATAATTGTAACCCCCTTATAAATGGGGGTTCCTGAATGCTTTCTCGGAGCTCGTTTCATGCTCCACGCCTGGTTGGTGATCGGCATAAAAGCCGTTTAAATGGGTAGCAGTGAAGCGCTCTTAAAAGCCTCTGTAGGCTGTCGCTTTAGGGGCTGCCTGTTGCAGCCATAATTAACTGACATAGAGGGAGACTGTGTGGTTGTATGCCCAAGTCCCGCCCGGGCCACTGGAGAATGGCTGTTTATCTGCCACCGCTAGTGGTACAGGGGGAGCTCTGCTAGAGGATGTGATTGTTTGCTGGAAATAACATAAAGTAATAATGATAATGCAGCTGTTCTAACCTGCCTTCCTTTACAGCAAAGACTGTGTCGACTGTCTCTTCCATGTTGGTCCAGAACTGCTGAATGGGACCAATCAGTGCCTTGGGACCTTACAGGGCTGACTGACCAATGGGGAAACCGCTTGTAATTTGAGGAAAGGCATTATGGACTATGGTGCTTTTTCACACCACTGAGAGCAGGAGAAGCTGACTGGCAGGTGCCACCAGCTAATAGGAGCGGGTAGCACCCGAACTGACAGAAGAGCCCCTGGCTGTTGGGGGCAGATGCGTTGTGGCTTAGGAGAGGAGCTCTGTGCTTCTGTGCTGGAGTGGTGTTCGCGCAGAAAGCGTGTGAAGGCCTGTGGCGGCCATTTTCTGCCTTGTGAAAATTCGGACTAAATCCACCGGCGTGCGGTCAGAGGAGGCTGGTGCCACCCCAGCTACCTACCAGACTCAACCTGAGAGGACTGGAGAGAATTGCCCAATTGCGCTCAGTCCATCCGTGATGTTGAAGCTGCAGTTTGCTGCCTGAGTTTCTGCAAGTTTGAAAGCAGCTGCCTGGTATGGTACCCCTCTGTTGTTTGCCATATAAATGTGAGAGGAGGCTGGTGAAAATTCAGGTGTAACCCTGCCAGTGTTGAATGAATCGTTGTGTGCTGGAGTTGTGAGTACTACATCAGGGTAGCTCCCTGCCAGTGTTGCAAACAGTGGTTCCCAGTTGAATGATCATACCTCTGACTGCCTAATTAAACTTTCTGCTTATTCTGATTTCTCAGGATCATAGCTGTTATCTGTGTAAGGGCCCCAACCAGCTGCCACGTGTGAACTAGCCTTTAGGCTTGGGCCCAGGGACGGTAAAGACTAGTTCAGGCCTGCACAGAGCCCCAGGTAGATAATTATAGTGATAAGCTAATCAACTTGATTCCCCATGACCTTGTTATTTCTCCCCTGAATAAATCAGATTGTTCCTTGTGCAATTACACCCTGGCTATTGTGTACATTACTGGTGACTGCAATATAACTGTGCCTTATTTTACAGGGGGTCTCCAGAGGGAGTGGAGATATTAGCCGGGGGGTGAGTGTATCGGTTAAAAGTGCTACTGGTACCCAGTGTGAGCCACTAGTGGGACGAACGGGGGGTTGCAGTAACCCAGAGGTCTGTGACCGAGGCAATCTCGACAATATTGACCCCAACCTCTGGGTGGAGGCACCCATCAACGGATCTGGGCCCCTTACCCTGTCTCTGTGGAGGCAGGCAGGGGTAGTAGCCTAAAGGGTAGCGCCCCCTGGGGGTTACATAATCATTGACAATACACCCTAATTTAGCATCGTCTGCGTATTTATTTACCCAGACTCCATTTTTGGTTTTCATGCTAGAGATAAGAACGTTGAACAAAATTGGGCCCAACACCAACCCCTGGGGTACTCCACTGGTCACCTGACACCAGGTTGAGGTATAACCTCTAATGCTTACTTGTTGCCTTCTGTTTGACAACCAAGCTGAAATCCAGACAACTATGTTTTTGTGCAAGCCAATGTTGTATAGGCATTCTATCAAAATTTTGTGAGAGACAGAATCAAATGCCTTTTCGAAGTCCAGAAAAACCACATCCACTGGGAGTCCTACATCCAAGGCAGCACTAACGGGTTCAAAAAAGTTAATCAGATTGTTCTGACATGATCTGCCCAAGGTAAAGCCGTACTGTGTTATATCCACTATTCCATTAATATTAGTATGTGTGTTTATTCTATTCATTATAAGTTTCTCCATGACTTTTCCTATACATGATGTTAAACTAATGGAATCGGTGTTAGCCACTTTTGTTAGTCCCTCCCTTATGAATTGGTATTACAAGGCTTCTTTCCAGACATCTAGGACTTCACCATATTTTAATGATTTATTGAACAGTATTGATAGAGCGTCTGCCACTTCATATGAAATTTCTTTTAGGAAAACAAAAGGAAATCCATCTGTTCCAGCTGAAAAGGATGATTTAAATGAATTTATGGTGGAGTAAACTTCAGGAATTGTTATTTCTACAAAGCATTGGTTATAATTATGATCAGAATCGTTAAGAGTTTCCTTAGTTTTAAAACGACTACTGAAATATTTGTTAAACTCAATTGCCATTCTCTGTTCATCAGAAATCAAGTTGTTATCTATCAATATTGAGCCAACTTTAGAAGAATTATTTCTCATAGAGCCAATATAGTTAAAGAACTGTTTTTTGTTGTCTTTAGTTGTTGCCAGTCTAAGCTCTAATTCTTTTTTAGCCCTTTTTATTGCTAATTTAGTTTTATTTGCTTTTTGTTTAAATCGGGTCCAGTTGATTTCTATTTTTCTGCTTTTTATATTTATTGAATGCTCTTTTTTTAGCTCTTACTAGTCTTTTGATCTGGAATGAAAACCATGGTGGTAGTCTTTTACAATGATGGTATTTGTTACGAACATTTCTCTTCACAAAACCTCAGTTTTTCCTGAATTTTATACCATATTTGTTCTGCTGGTAATTCACTAAGTTCATAACTCCAGTTCCATTTTTCTAAGTAGGCTTTTATTTCCTTATAATTAGCTTTAGAGTAGTTGAGCATTTTAATAATACCTTTGATGGCTACCTTATAATCTTTAATTGTCCACAATACCATATAGTGGTCACTATCAGCTAAAGGTGGCAATATTGTGGGTAAATCTACTTGGTCATAGATGTTAGTGAATATTAAATCCAATATATTCTCCCTCCTAGTGGGTTTATATACTAGTTGATCAAGACCCATGGATATAACTGTTTCCACAAATTTAGTTTCCTGATAACAAGAGCCTGATAGTGTAGCCCAATTAATGCCTGGATAATTAAAATTACCCATAAATATGATATTGTCTAAATGGTTTAATTTAAGTAAATAATCCAAAAAGGAACTATTACTTTCCTTATCTAAGGAGGGAGGGCAATAACAGAGTCCTAAAATTATAGCTTTCTGTTCAAAGGTTAGTTTAACCCACACACATTCAATATTATCAGGATTTGGTAAATCATTGTACACTACATGACAGGTTATTCCATCTTTAATGTAAATTGCAATTCCCCCTCCTTTAGTAAGTTCTCAATGTTTGGTAAATAGTGTGTATCCTAAGATATTTTGCCCCCATTGTTCTTTATTAAACCATGTCTCAGTCACCCCACATATATCTACCTTTTATCTATTAATGTTAGGCTAAGCTCGTCCATTTTATTGGTTAGACTTCTTGCATTTAATAATAAAATATTAAGTTTAGAATGTTGTACTGTACTGGTTTGATCCAAGAGACTATCTACTGATATTCCTACCTCAATCAATCAATCCTGGCTCATCAACTGCTCTGTGAAGGAGGGCATCATCCCTACACAGTGGAAACAGGCCCATGTGGTACCTATCCACCAGGGCAGCCGCCGGGAGAAAATTGGAAACTATAGACCAATCTCCCTACTCTGCATCCTGTCAAAAATCCAGGAAAAGCTGATCTACGGACAACTCTGAGACTACTTGGAGGCCCATAATATTCTGGCACCCTACCAATATGGCTTCAGAACTGGGCATGGGACAGACGCTGCACTGACCAAATTTGCTACAGATGTACTCTGAGGCCTAGATAAGGGTACCCCTACTGGTGCGGTCTTCATAGACCTCTCCAAGGCCTTCGACCTTGTCCATCACAATCTCCTTTTTACTAAGCTGAACAACACAGGCCTAGACTACCACACTCTAAAGAGGTTTGAGAGTTGCTTGACTGGCCAGACGCAGAGGGTAAGGTGGAAGGACGCCCTATCTGGGCCACTCCCACTAAAAGAGGGGGTACCTCAAGGGTCGATACTCGGCCCCCTCCTCTTCTCCCTGTTCACTAATGGACTAGCTGACCACTGTGGAGGGAGCCATGTCGTCCAGTATGCGGATGATGCAGTCATCTACCAGTCCACCGTCAACCAGGGATGACTTAGCCCCCTACTGCACGGTGACCTTCAGTCACTGGAGCACTGGTTCACTAAGAACAGAATGGTCCTCAACACATCCAAAACTAAAGCAATGCTGTTTGGCCCTAGAACACTTGTTCAGGACAGAACACAGCACCTACAACTCACCACTGCATCTGGCTACTGCCTAGAAGTTGTGCCCTCCCTGAAATACCTCAGCCTAACTCTGGACCAGGACTTCACCCTGAAGAACCACATGGACTCAGTCACCAAAACCTTACACGGGAAACTAGGCATCCTCTACCAGCTGAAAGACCAGCTTGTACCCAAAGCCAGAACCTCAATTGCCACTAGTGTCCTTCTCCCTACACTCTTATATGCCACCCCAGTTGTGCAAGGGTTGGGAAAGCTGGGAGAGGAACAGACTACAGGTGCTGTACACAAGGTGGCCCACTTCACCTCACAGGCCAATCCTAGGGATCACCACTGTGACTCCCTAACTTTCCTAAACTGGCCCTTTCTGGAGGCGTGCATCCAGTACCCACTGCTCTGCCTAGCATACAAGCTAATAGGACCAACCCCCCCCCAGCCTCTTTGGCCTCATGACTATAAAGGCCAATCACCGACACCTCCGCACAACTGGCTGAACTCTCCTAGATGTCCCCAGGGTCAGAACCAAGGCAGGTGGTATGTCATTTGCCTTCACTGCTCCAACACTGTGGAACCAGCTCCCTCCTGTGGTGCAGGAAGCCCTCACTATCAAAAACTTCCACACTAGGCTCAAGGCCCACCTAGTGGAGGCCAGGTCCTGCCATTGTACCAGCCCCTGACAGGAACAGAGGGTCAAATTACTAACCAGGTCCTAGTCTCCAACACTCATTATACTCCATGTCACACTGCTAACATCCACACAATGTTGTCACTGATGACCAACCTATTCAATACCTTGTGTGCAGTTACGCACTGGCTTTGCCATATTAACTGTGTTGCTGCAATGCCTGTAACTCACTGTTGATCAACCTATTCTATACCTTGTGTACTGTTATGATCTGCTTTGCCATCTTAACTGTGCTGCTGTAACTTGAACAAATGTTGTATTTATCTCTTGTGTTATGTAACACCCGGGTAGCCCCTGAAAAAGGGACCTCAGTGAGCTTACCTGGTCACCAAAATGTAATAAATAATAAATAATATATTTAACTTTCTTTTATTCTGTATAGGTACATGCTTACTAAAAGTTAGGACAGTCTTGGTAATTGCTGGAAATTGTACCAGGGATCAAACAGTGCAATCCCAGAATGCCAAATCTTGAAAACTGAATTTTATTATGTCATTTGCCATAAATCAGTGGCACAGTTTGTCATGATATCTGACAATAATGGCTGCCAAGAAAATTCAAAATTACCTTTGGCAGAATCAAAAAAGTTGATAAACTTGGCACATTTCTCAAGTGGGGTTTCATGGATTCTAATAATCTAATCCACAGCAGGAAAATATAACATTAAACTTAACTCTGTCATATTCTTTTATAATCAACATCAACTTAAGATGTTATTAAGTACTAGGTGAACATGGATGAACAGAGTCCACAGTCTTCTTAAAAAAAAATAAATGAAACAGAGCGTTTTACCTCGTGGTCCATAGGCATCAAGTAATCTATCATTCAATAAAAAGTTAGGCGTTAAATGGATATATCTTCCTGTTTCACCACATCTTCCATATTGCAAAGTGTATGGATCATCTCCATACTTCCAGGTATGGTTCTGCAACGATGATGGCGGCCTAAAAATATATAAATATATAAAATGATAGTTGGAGGAATCATAACAATTTGATACGATATAGTTTCCCACATTGTGTTTTGTGAAGTCAGGTAATCAAGCTCACTAAAGCTATGGGCAGAATATGCTGTAGATCAGTAGTTTTTAGGGTCAAACCTAATGTCACCTCAGTGTGTGGCCACTAGAATTTTACAGGTTGAATCACTCTCTTTTTTCCCCCAACCCAAGCCTCCCCAAACAACAAGCCACTTTTTTTGCACAGTAGGCATGCATGTATGGATGCTCTAGATTGGTGACCAAAAGAGTTCAGGCCTAAGACGAACTGTGGAATAAATTGCTCATGTTTGCTCATGTTTGCTATGTCTGGCTGTATAAAAGTCTTTGTCTGCAGCAGTACATTTTAGTGGTTGTGTTGTACCTGAATGAGGAGCAGCAGAAGAACAACACATATAGAAGAAATGTAGCAACAGGAAGAGCACCCATTTTAAAAGTCATCAAGACACATCTAAATTGTCTGGGGGTTTAAGGTTGTGTTGACCACTAGTTTGTATAGTAGAGACAAATATCAATAGCTGCAGCATCATCTGGTTTGAGCACTCAATTATACTTGAGTGCCAGAGTTGTGAACACTCTCTTACTAGCCCCAACTTTTGTTAAATAATTGTGAACATAGTTTTAAACGGAAAAGGCTATAAAATACTCAATTTGTGATGTGGGTTTTGCATGTCATGTTAATTATTTTACCTGGGCGGTATTGTGGTCAGGGTGATACAAATGCAATACCATGAAACAGTAAATCATGGATCAGAATCTTACTATAGTCAATAATTTACCATGTAACCTTGAGTAAATCATTTGACCCTCCTGCGCACAAGTCATCTCAGCTATAACAAATTCTGGTCAGAGCCAAAATGGCTACAGATGCATTAATCAGATAAAATATATACAGTAAGTGTGGGTTGGATTGCATTGCATTTGTTATATTGTTGTGATATAAAAATTCTAGATTTATATCACAATAATAGGGAAAAAATGTCAAGGTAAAGATACTACCTCTGCACCAATGTATTTACCTAGGATAGCATAGCTGTTATGTAATATTTTATTTTCCATGAAAGTAATGCTTTCACAAATGTTTACACTGTATTTATCCAGGCTAGTGTAGTAGAGATGCAATAGCTTATTTTCAGTAGAGGTCTTGCTGTTACCAATTTTTACAATGTATTTACCCGGGTAGGCCAGTTGAGAGACAAAATCTCAATTTCAGTGAGGTCCTGCTGTTACACATTTTGGCACATTGTTTATATTGGATAGCACAACAGAGATGTAATACTGTATGTCTTTCAGTGATAATCCTTCTTGTACACCTTTTTACAGTTTCATTATAATACAAACCCTCACTTGTGTCTAGCAATCCCCCCACCCCTACTCCACTCCAGCAAGTATAGCCCCACCACTCTACTCCCCCCATTATAGCCCCAAGATGGTAACTGACACAGCCCTTCTATCACCACCACAGCTGGCCAGCAACTGAGCTGTCAAGGAGTGTGTGTACTGTAGAATCAGCTGTTGCAGTATGCACTCGTTGACAGCTCAGTCAGTGGCCAGCCATGGTGGTGACAGCAGAACTGTTCCAGTTGCCATCTTGGGGGCAGGATGGGGAGTGAGGTTGTGGAGCAGTACCTGCAAGGGTATATAAATAAGGGATTTGCAATGGGTGCGACTTAAATAAATGATTTATTTGCACAAGAGCAGTTTGACCTCAGATAACCTCACAAGTGGCATAAGCCACTAGTCAAGTGTCCAAGGTCAAACTGCTCAAGTGCAAATAAATCATTTATTTAATAAGTTTCCCATTGCATATTCCATTTATGCAAGAGGGTATGGGTATGTGTTAGCAGCATTTAGTTTGTTATACATTTTTTTGAGTTTTTTTTTTTTATAAAATATAGGGGATTATTTGAGATGTGCCTTTTATCACTGCACAGTAAGCAATGATTGACTCTAAGTATGTTTGCAGCATGCTGTTTTATTGGTCTGATTTTGTATGCTGGTGTACTGATCATTTTTTTTTTAATGGCGGCTGTTTTGTGCTTAGCGAGGAGGTGGTAGCTAATTGAGTGAGAGTCGGGGCTGAACACTTATATTTCTTAATTGAGTCAGAAGTAGGAGCAGTCGCGTGGTTCCCCAGCACAGTTTTATAATTTCAGTGACACTTTCTGAGCATGAAGTACTGAGGGATTCAGTAAAAGTGAGTCGGGCAGTGACGACGAGAGGATGCCGTGGGACTGGAGTCGGCGATGAACGCTGTAGAAAAGGTAGAGCAGCAGTTTGTAAACAATGTGATAATTGGATGATTAAGAATGAAAAGTGTACTACAGGAAGGTGGTTATTTTTTTTTTTTTTGAGGCTGTGTGAGTGAAACGGAAGCTCTACTTTACTTTTCAAGTGTTCTCCAGATTGTGAATGTATGTGCGTTTGGCAGGGTTATTTTTTAATTTCAATAGGAGAAATGTGATGTTAAAGAATAATGTGGCAGTGATCAATGGAGCAAAGATCTAGGTAGAAGTGACTAGGTTTGTGAGGTATGGAGAAGAGACCACTGCAAGAGATGTGCTAATTTTCCTCTCGGGCTACTGTGTGTGAAGCAGGGAAAGTGAAAGCATGATGAAGCGGGAAGTAGTCCGGCACTGTGTGGATAAATAGGAACTGTGTGGATAAATGAAATTTACCCACACAATTACTCAGATAAACAGATTTATCACAACACACACACACTACAGACACACACAAGCTCATACCTTCAAACACTTAGCATTAATCATTTAGTATGAATGAGCTAACGTATCCGATTTAAATCTGATTTTTAGTTTTATGTTTCTTGTGTTGGTGTGTGCTTGAGGTAGCTGTCAGTCAAGAAGCTGACTGGAATATAAATAGTTGATGTTAAAAATAAGAATACATTGCATTCAGCAATCCAGGTACATTCTTGTGAACAACGCATATGAGACCTGGTGGATTAATATATGGGATGGGGGTGGGAGAGATGAAAGCTGGATATAGTGCTCATTACTGGTAACTTTGCCTCTAGCAGTAGTAAACTTCTGTTTATGATTTGACCAAAGTGCTGTCAGGGTTTATTTAGAAATCGGAATGTACCAATGAACTGTGATTGTACTAAACCCATTGCCATGATGTTGTTCTATGTTATTTACATCTTGATTTGTATGAAAATGATAGAGAGCAACATAGAGCAAACAGTTTAGTGATTGCACAGTTCACTGTTACATTAGATTTCTAAATCAACCCTAACAGACATACAGAAATATGAGAAGTGAGCACTACATCCAGCTTTCATTTCACCTCCACATCTATCCATCCTCTCTATCACATGTACTTTGCTCACAATATTGTGCCTGGATTGTTGGATATAACTCTCGATGTTGGTATCAGATTCTAATATGTCAGTCAGCTCCTTGACTTACAGCAACATCCTTCATCACTCATCAGCACGTACAAAACAAAACAAAATCAATGAACAGTTATTTTGTGCACTGTTACAGCATTTAGAAAAAAAAACAAAGTAATACCTTTTAATTTTTAAACTCAGACATCACCAGTATCATTACTGACACCTCAAGGTAAAAACGAAACCGACCATTTGTACATACATACATGGTGGTAACTTATGCTGACCATTATAAAAACTAAATTAAAAAGATAGAAGAGTCAGGCTCTTTGCTAATTCTACAATGAATACTTACTTCTGCAAAAACCTAACAATAGGAATTAAAGGAATTTGCTGCAGTTTAATGAAACGGTCTTGAAGATCATGGTGTTGCTGTACTTATACTGATCTTCTGAGACCACTCTGCGTGAGCACACTGCTGGTGCCAACACACAATTGTAGACATCACTTCAGAACTGGCTCAGTCTGAACCCCCATCAGAGAATGAGAAAGTAAAAAAGATATCTTATACAGTTATGGCCATATTGTGGAAACCAACTAAAACTTTAAATTATAAGCATATACTGTATCTAATTTAACATGGTTTCTGATACATGAATTTATACACATAATGCAGCAAAAAAAGACAGGTCAGATTTGAAATTTTTTACTTGTTTTTTATTTTCTGTCCTCTATAAATGTAAGTTATTGGAACTAATTGGAAATTCACATATGATAACTCAGAACTAGATATGAGGTATCATAATTTATCATTTAAAAGAGTAAAGGAAAACTCCAAACAGATGTTGTATCTCTAGGCAACTGTACTTTATAAGAAAACATAAAAGTATATATCACAGTAAGGCCAATAAACCCCAGTAAAAAAGAGTAGCAGAGTGAAGGGGAAAACAGTAGCTGTCTGAGGTTAAAAAACATTTCTGAAAAAATACCAAACAGTGATCTAATACACTGGAGTAAGGTAGTTTTAGATCCATGTTTTACTCAGAGGCTTGGATATTCAGACTGCACCGGACAGTGGCACAAGCCTGGGCACAGCGCAACAGGGCCGCGCCAGGGCAAGGACCAGGCGATATTCAACGGTGCTGTGCCATGACTCAGCACCGTTAAATATGGCATGGAGAGCACACACACTGTGTCAGCGCAAGACTCAGAAAGGGGAGCATGGGGATGCACCAGCGCAAGTGCAGTTGTGCTAGGTGCATCACCCGCGAGCATTCAGCCTGGGCATGCAAATGAGGTCATATCGTATGCAAGGCACAATGGGGCCATTTGCATGTCATTACGGCCCCATTTGCATGCAATGCAACGATTCCCGGTGCATTGCACCTGGCACCCTGCCAAGCTGCTGCCATCAGGGATCAATACCCTGTTGGGCTATTGCAGCCCTCCCCACTCCCGTATGCCTGATCATGGGCATCTGCACAATTAACAGCATTCCCTGGTGGGCTAGCGGTCCTCCCATGCCTGGTCATGGGCAGCTGTACAATTAACAGCACTCCCTGGTGGGCTAGCAGTCCCCCCCCCATGCCTGATCGTGGGCTGAAGTAAATGGAACCAAAATCCCTGATGGTATAGCGGTAACACCCCCCCCAGTACACCCGTTCATGGGCTGGAGATGAAATACCGAATTACCTGGTGGTCCAGTGGTATCCCTTCCCACCCACCCACCCACAGAGGTTCCCTGTCACCAAGCACCCCCCATCATTGGCAGGTGGCAGCTGAATTACCTGGTGGTTCAGTGGTACCCCCTCCTCACCCACTCACAGAGGTCCCAGTATGGTCTGCAAGCAGTGGACCAATAGGCGTACCGATCGTACTGTACACTGTCATTCGGTGGGTGGCCAGGAGGCATCGGAGGGGTGCTGCCACCCGCCGGTGACAAGGGGTGCTGGGTATGGAGGACCTCTGTGGGTGGGTGGGGAAGGGGATACCACTGGACCACCGGGTAATTCAGTTTTTCAACACCAGCCTGCGAATGGGCATACTGGGGGGGAAGGGTTGCTGCTATACCACCAGGAATTTTGGTTCCATTTATGTCGGCCCACAATCGGTCATGGGGGCACTACTAGCCCACCAGGGAGTGCTGTTAATTGTGCTGATGCCCACGATCTGGCATGGGGGGACTGCTAGCCCACCAGAGAGTGCTGTTAATCGTACAGATGCCCACAATCGGGCATGGGGTGGGGGGGCACTAGTCTACCAGGGGGTCTGGGTGCCTGTGACCACTGTACCTGCTGGACGGGGTGGCCACCCATGACCAGCAGCTGTTGTGTTGCACCTTGTACTACAGACACCCACCTGTGGGTGGCCAGCATTTGGGCCTGGGATTTTTGGGTTCAACTTTGAGCCCCACTGTGCGGCACATGTAAGGGTTGTGCCAGCATATGTGCTGCATATCCAGGGCTGAATATCGGGATGTGCTACATATGCATGGGCACACACCCTGCATCTGTGCTGCATACATTGCCAATGCACCCCGGCGCATCAAGGGTTGCACTGTGCACCTCAGCCCTTTGAATATTGCGCCGGGATATATTGGGGGGGCTGCACATGGCACACCCTGTTGCACCAGGCACAACCCCTTTGAATATCCCACCCACAGGGTTTTCATTCTCAAACCAAATTCCGTTGTCATCAGACATGTGTAACAATGTTGAAATAGAAAAGAAATGCATAAAACCATCTGTACTCCGAACCCCTCCATCATAACAAAACTGTCAGTGTTTTATAGTCTAATTAAGCTTGTGTTTTGGGTCTGAAATAGCTGTCACTATAGGGCGTGCACCACTTTGGTTTTCCAAAAAAGTAAATTTCATATTTTATGTCCATAGCTGGCTCAGTTTTCCACTTATCTCCCCCTTTTTGCTTATACTGTAGATAAGGTTTGTTTTTATTTTCTTGACAGCTTTCAAATACTGCTGTCCTTTTTTGTCACTATTATTGTTTCTTTGTTTTATCCCACCAGATGTTGTGAATGAAAGCAGTGGCACTGTTTTTTTTATTGTGGCATCATATCCTGGTGTGCATGGTGGAAGGAAGCTCAATGAGGCATGGTCAAAGTAGGGAAAAGTATAGTATGTTGACAAAAAAAATTGTTTAAGAAAAATGGCATAGTTAAATCTTTCTTAGCACAAAAAAAGGGACAGCACTCAAGCACATAAAAGAAAAGGCATGTGCTCATGGGAACTGCATAAGTATATTCTTTATTCTGAAATCTGAGTTACAAAATGTGCAAATCAAACAGTTCTGCTAGGAGCCATTGGCCAGCATTCATGGGGCTGACGCCATGGGGGTATTGTAGCACTGTTTGATTTGCAATTTTTGCAACTCACATTTTGGAATAAAGAATCCAGTTTTGAGGTTTCAGTGAGTACATGCATTTTATTTAGGAGTCTGAATGCCATCTCTCTCTTGTGCATCACAGTTTGGTGGAATTAGCACCAGTGCCCAGTGAGTGCCTTCATTTCTTGTTTATGAAACCTCTCCTCATCTGCATTTTCCTATGCGCTGACACACCTTCAGTTAACATTTCAATACTCTCCTGCTTCTTTATTATGTTTTCCTTTATGCGCCCTTTTGCATAATTAAAAACATAAACATATTATTTGTGTGATGCCAGCACAATTGTGACACATCCGATAGCCTTTCTGAAATACTGTATCACTGTATCTTATTTACAGCGAAGTCTGGTTTCTAGAAATTGTGCAAACTAACATATACACACTGATGCCTACTCTATTTATAGCAGCATCCTGAGAAAACAGTGGGTTACTTGCATCATTGCATTTTCTTTTCAATGCTACTGAAAAAAGGAATGCGCATATTGCAGCCTGTTTGTGTAATCTATTTCATTTGCACAGAATGTTGACATGAATTCAGGGTTGCATAGTACATTTAGTAAGTCTGGGACACCATATGATCATAATGTTTACATTAAAGTATTAATCACATGTGGCAGACCCATTTTGTTTTCGGTGGTCTAGCTTCTAATAATTGTGTGAGCTTTATGATGCAAGCTGCAGCTGACTCCATTCATAGCTTCTGCAATCTGCAGTTCTGTTGCTCTACACTTCACTGATTGTATTAAACTGCTTCAAGTGCCCAGCATGGAATCACTATAAAAAACAGCAGTCTTGTATTGAATGGATTCATTCTGGATTTTATAATGCAAAATTTGAATGTGCAGTTTTGGCTTTCCTGGTAGAGATAATTTTAAAAGTCCTCCAATAAAGTAAACACGCTTGTTAAATTGGTCCATATTCAATGTTGGAACTGTAAGGGGAGGGCATAACACACAGCACTAAAATGCATAGCACTAGCCTTCAAAATTGGGAGCAACTGGCTCTGCTGCTGGGGGTGCAGGGATGACTGCCGCAATTACTTTGATCCACCACATAACAAGTGGTTCCAATTTGTTGATGTATTTCAAGCAGTCTTATATGGAATGGTTTCACTGTGGCTTTTATAGTGCAAAATTAGAAAGTGCAGTTTCAGCTTTCCAGGAAGAAATAATTTTTTTAATTTATTTTATTAAACTCTAGGATTACAAATACCTTTGAGCAGAAAACTGCTCATTTACAAAGGTTCCATGTCAAAGGATGTAGGGTAACATACATACGAAGGTCAACAATGGTTACAGTCTTAAAAACACAAAGATGTCTAAGCATTTATTTTACAGCCAAAAATGGAGAGAGACAACAAAAGCCAGCTTCAGACAAGTTTCGGGGTGAACAGTATATAGTTAGTATAGGGTAGAAGGGAGTCAGGAAGAAGCAGGCAGGCTAAAGAGCCATTGTCAGTGGGTAGAGGTGGGTGGCAAAAGTGCAAGGTGGATGAGCTGGAGGGCCCCATATCTGAAAGTGTCATTAGAGAGGGGAAGGGGTGGGTGAGGCAGTGTGGTATAGAGGGTGAGGGGTGAGAGTGGGGGAAACTGGTGCCAAAAAAGTGGAGCACTAGGGGAGGTTACAGGTCCACTGGTAAAATAAGCATGCTGTTTGTTACATCGGTCCATATTCAGTGTTGGAATTATAAGTGGGGGCATGCCTCTCAACCTCCCAGCATTAAAATGCATTGCAACTGGAAGTAAGCCATACTGAAGTCAGAATCAATTCTTAACTTTCTGGGTTGTTTTCTGTCTTTAATCCAGCTCTGCCCAGGTGGCCCCAGTTTATCTCTTTGATTTCAACTCAGTTCTGGCAGGTTTAACATTAGTTTAATCCACCACATTACAAGTGGTTCTGATTTATTGATGTACTTCCAGCAAATACGGAATGCATTCACCCTGGCTTTTATAATACAAAATTAGAAGGGGCAGTTTTTAACGGAAGTGAACTGGAAGTAAGTGCACAGCAAGAAAATAGTGCAAGAAGGACAGAGAGGAGGGGGACAGACAAAAGAACAGAACTGTGGTGAATGGAGAGAACAACATGTGCTTTGCTTCCACTGTGGGAGGACACAGTCTAGTTATTCAATCATGTGCTTCCTCAGCCCCTTCTTCTGTTATGTAATACAAATAGGTTGGCATGGCTATCACCATGCAGTCATAAAAATGGGTAGAAGCAGAGTCTACATGGCCAGCTAGACAGTGAACCATAATTTCAAAATCAAAGTACCAATGGTACTCAGCAGCACCAAGCTGTCCAAAGCAGAATCAGTACCACACTTGAAATTGATGTGGGTTTTCAGCTAGACTATATTGTAGGACCATACTAAGTATAAATTCTTTTGATCAATTCAGCCTACCAAAGGGCCATAGTACACAGTCATATGGTGTATGTAATCCCTGCCAATCCCATAGAGAACCAAAACAATGTAGCACAATGAATCTCTCTTTCAGTAAAGCAGCCAGTCCCTTACAGATCCATGTATGAGGCACTTATTACAGTCAGACATCACATACCAGCAAAGTAGTTAAAGAAAGAGCCAGTTTGGAAGATAGTCAGTATGTCAGATGCTTAAATGATACAAAAAGTTGACAATTTCCAATTATTTTTTTGTAAATGTCTTCAAGTTACATACATGCATTCTAAAGCCTGAATCCAACTGTAAAGTATCATGCATATGTAAGTCTTTGTGAGTGAGGTAAGCTGCATAGGAAATGGCACACGTGATATAAAGGATGGTGGAGAGGAAGGTGGGGAACTGGGGGTGCTGGTACACCTGGGTACACCTGGGTACCAATGACCTGGCCAACCAGTCAGGAGAGACAGTGAAGCTGAACTTCCAGGGACTGGGGTACAGAAAGGAGGCACACTCAGCCTTCCTGGCCAGTTACAAAGTCCTTCATGTTTGGGGCAAACTGGAGAGGCAGGACAGACTTAGGAGTAATGAAATAAAATAATTTAACAGTTGGCTTAAAAGGTGGTGTCAAGACATGGGGTACCATTTTGTCAGGGATCGTGGAATTTCTAGGACAGAAGATTCTTCAAGAGTCATTGAATTCACCTGACAGAAGAGGAGGCTAGTACACTAGGTCACAAATTTGACATCTACCGTACATCAGACATTTAAACTTACTGTTGGAGAGTCCAGGTCTAGGAGATCCATGGTGGGTAGTGAGCAGAAGGGAATCCTATATAGAACTCCACCACATCCAGGGGACAGTAAGTCCAAAGAGGGCATAGGGAATGCACTAGGGTTTGCAAGACCAAGGGGAGGAGTACCAGTGAGGAGGAAAGTAAAAGGTGTAAGCACAAATGAGGAGGGAAGAAAATGCAAAAAGCAAAAGGACAGTAGCAGAAGTCAAATGGAGGGGGTATGCCTTATTGCCGGGAGCCTAGGCAACAAACAAGATGCAAAACATCTTAATCACTACATGGTCCCTAAGGACAATAGTATAATGAAATGCAATATGGTGCTAATATCTAGGAATTAAATAAAATTAATAAAAACCAAAAACTAGAGGAACACAACATTTAAAAGCTCCCTCAATATGCCACAATGTTAGATACAAAAATAGCTAGAACTGAAGTCCTTTACAATCTATCTTATAGTATTGCAAAGGGCAAAAGAGGAGTGATTAAGATGTTTTGCACTATTTTACACTATTTCACTTTAAATGGTTTTGGTCATGTGATGATGCTTGGTGCTCTATAAAGGGTAAGTGCACTAGGGGGCACTTTCTTTGAAAAAGCCTCTTGTAAGTGAAACGTCAGAGCGCTTTTCACTGATTGACCCTGCTAGGTTACATGTTCTATTGCTGTCTTTAAAATAAAACAGATTTTGCTTCACATTTACAAGACTGTTAGTCTGTTTTATATCAGTGCTGAGGTGAGTGCTGTGACTGTTCCTTTCTCTGTTTGGTTGGTTGTCACAGAGCACCCCTAGGCCACCCTGTGCAGATCTTTCTTTTTTCTAAACTCAGCGAGCTCCAGGCACTGATGGCAGATACTGAAGTAAACCTAGTAGACATCACAGAAACATGCGCCACAGATAAACATGACTGGGAGATGATGGTCCCTGGGTATTTATTGTTCTGGATGGATTGAAGAACTGGTAGGGGTGAAGAAGTTGTCCTGTTTGTCAAGGAGGACATTGAAGTGGCAGAGGATGGCAGTATTAGGGATAGCAGAAGCTGAGCTAGTATGGGTGCAACTCATGACAGCCTCAGGCAGGAAAATGTGCTTAGGGGTGATCTATAGGCCTCCAGGGCAAGGACAGGCAAGGGACAGAGAACTAGAGAATGGACTTAAAAGAAGAGCAGCAAAGGGAAAAGTAGTGGTGGCGGGTGACTGTAGCCTGCCTGGCTTTGACTGGGTGATCCTTGGGGCCAAAAGTGCCAAGAGTCAGATATTAGAGCCAGCCTGGTGGTGCTAAGGGTTGAGAAGCTGGATGCCACACCTCACACCATGCCAGTGACCCGGGCTTGGGAGCGAGCTTGGGTTGCAGGGGGTCGACCAAAGAGGAGATGATCAAGTGTCTAGAGGACAGCTCTCCTTTCCTGGGGAGAGTGGGTCAATGACCCCAGCAGCAGCGACTCCCAGTGGAGACTGGGGGTGCAACAGCTGGGGGTCATGCACACAAGGGGTGGAGGTCTTGGTTGACATCTGTGAGAAGGGTGTGGGAGTGCACTTAGCTTGTGCTGTACATCCATGCTTCCAGGGTATCACATGCACGCAAGCAGGAAACACCCCAGCACCTGAGGAGACGATGGAGCACCTACCCCTGGCCCACTGTCGGACCCTGCATTCTCCCAATCCTGATAACCCTCAGCCTGCATCCAAAAGCCCACTGGACTAAATTGAAGGCATTCACAAGGTAGGTGGAGGGTAGCCCCACCCTGAGGGGCACAATTCTGGGGGTTTACTAGTGGGGACTTGCGATGCCAGGCTGGGGTTCCATGAGGGATATGGGATGAGAGGGGGGTCTCATGCAAGGCAGGACAATCAGATGCCTCCCAAGGGATGACTCAGGATCCAGCGCCTACAGGGAAAAATGAGTGAAAAAAAAAAGAGTAAGACATTATTGGACACATTCCATGACTGTCTACTGGTGCAGCTTCTTAAGGAACCTACTAGGCAGAACACAATTCTTGATGTGGTTTTCACCAACTCAGAAACGGTGGGTGCTGTGGGAGTAGGAAAAAGCAACCGCAACTCCATGTTCTTTGAAATGGCCCTCAAGGCTGGCAACACACAGTCAAGAACTGAAGTCCTTGGCTTTAGAAGGGCAGACTTTGATAGGTTGAGGAAACTGGTCAGGGATAAGTTAGTAGGGGTGGAAGACATAATGGGGTAGAGGAGATATGGGGCAATGAAGGAAATCATCCTCAAGCCACCAAAGGCAAGCATAGGAACAGTATCTGAAACAAAAACAGGTTTAAGAGACCACTATGATTCTCAGCTAGGGCCAGGGAAGCAGTTAGGCCTAAAAGAAGGTCTTCTATAAATACAAGAAAAAGTAGTGAGAGGCAGAATGGGAGGATTAGCTACAGAAAAAAAGAAGGTAAAAAGGGCCACCAGGGAGGCAAAAGCAGACATGGAGCTGTGTATTGCACTGGAGGTCAAGAACAGAAGAAACAGTTCTTTAGATATATCAGTGAAAAAGGAAAAAAGGGGACATTGCATGGTTAGTTCAGAGAGGTAGTTTGATAGAGGATGGGCAAAAGGCGGCTGTCCTGAATGACTACTTTTGCTCAGTATTCACTTAAAAGGACTGCAGGTCCATGCCAGAAAGTGGCATCAAAACAGCCGCTATGGGAGTCCTGGAAATGAGGCACCCAATACTTACTAGTGAGAGGTTCATGAAAGGGCTGGCAGCCCTTAAAATAGATAAGGCCCCAGAACCAGGACTGCATCCAAGGATTCTTTGGGAACTAGAAACAGAACTGGCAGAAACAGTGGTTGTGCTGTTCAACAGCACACTTAGGTCCGGGGAAGTTCCACGGGATTGGAGGATGGCAGACACTGTACCACTTCATAAGGTGGTGGGGATAGAGAGCAACCAGGAAACTACAGGCCTGTTGGTCTAATCTCCATCAAGGGGAAGCTGATAGAATGGTATCACAAATCAAAGAGGACCTTGTGGACTACCTGAGAACAATGGGTTCCAGGATAGCAAACAACATGGTTTCATGGCAGAAAGAACTTGTCAGACTAACCTGATTGTTTTCCTTGACTGGGTGACCAAGAAAGTAGACATGGACCATGCTGTGGATTTGCTGTACTTTGACTTCAGCAAGACTTTTGATTCGATACTGCACAAAAGGTTGCTCAAATAGGTGGAAGACCTCGGTATGACTAAAACCTTACTGAACTGGGTGGGTAGTTGGCTAGAAGGGATGCAACAGAGGGTGTTGGTCAATGAGGTTAAATCAAAGGAAAAAGACGTTATGAGCAGGGTTCCATAGGGATCTGTCCCAGGTCTGGTCCTCTTCAACATGTTCATTTGTGAGACTGATGAGGGAATCCAGAGCAGGATGTGTCTCTTCACAGATTACACAAAACTATGTGGGAGGGTGGATATTGGTGACAGAAAAAGGTTTATGCAGAGGAACCTACAAAAAATAGAAGGGTGGTCAAAGGTCTGGCAGTTAAACTTCAACACATAAAAGTGCAAGGTAATACACCTAGGGAAAAGGAACCCCAAAATGGAGTACTGGATGGATGGGGTGAGATTTAGCACTACAGTAGAGGAACATGATCTAGAGTTATCATCAGTAACTCCCTTAAACAAAGAAGCCATTGCAACAAGGCCTATAGCAGGGCTAACAAAATGCTGGGATGTACTGGGAGAGGTACTGAAGCAGAAGAAAAGAGGTAATACTTCCCCTATACAGATCCCTGGTGAGGCCTCACCTGTAGTACTGCATCCCATTCTGGAGCCCTCATCTCAGAAATGACAGGGATAGGTTGGTAACAGTGCAGCACAAAATAACAAATATGTTCCAGGAGCTGCAGGAAAGAGCCTGTGAAGAGCACCTCAAGTCACTGAGTATGTACTCACTGGAAACCAGAAGGTAGAGGTGTAAATATAATAAGGACCTTCAAGTTCCTTAAATGATTAACAAGGTAAACTGGGGGAAATTATTTACATTAAATACCAACTTGAGGTCACGTGGTCACAAGGGGAAATTAGCAAGAGGGAAGTTCAAGAAGGACATGATGAAGTACTTCATTATGAAAAGGGTGGTGAAACCTTGGAACAGGCTGTCGACTGGGGTGGTGGGTGCAAACACAGTCAGCAGATTCAAGCAGGCATGGGATAGAATGAAGGGATTAGTGGTTGCCCGGGACAACAAGACCAAGGAGGAGAATGGGGATGGAATGGGAAGGATAAGTATCTTGGAGGAACAATAGGCTCCAGGGAAGGTTCCAGGGATTATATGGAATATGGGAAAACTGGATGGACCTCTGGTCTTTTTCTGCTGTCATGGTCTATGATTCTATGATGCTACATTCTGCTGAACCATGTCACTCCATAGACTGTATCACTGCTGGCTCATGCATACTAAATGTAACAGTAAACTTGAATCAAAGCACCGAAGGTAATGAGTATTGAAAAACCAGTTGCTCTAACTTTGCCTTACTTTCTTCAGTCTCCTCATTCCTGTTTTGTTTCTTTCTTGTATTTTGTTTCTTGAAATGTAAGACCATACTAGGGGGCCGATTTTAATACAGCCCGAAAACAGCCCTTACAGTGACACAAGTTGAGTCACTCTAAGGGTTGCAGCAAACTCCGGGTGCACCAGGGACCATGAGCATGATTTTATAAAAAGCAGTGTCCCAGAGCCTAACTCCACAGGTCTGCCAGAAGTCAACTTCTATGCCAAAAAGTTGGCACAACTGCGGGAATTGCCCCAGGAATCCACCCCCACCCGATGCAACACTAGAGGGGCCAGAATGGTGGTGGGGGGGTGAAGCTGCTGGATAGGAGGGGCTGGGGCACAAGAAGTAGGGAAGATGGTATGGGGGGGTTGGGGACCAGCTGGGCATCACCGGGAGTGATGTGGCACCCATCAGGGTGTGTTTACATTGTACTGTATAGTACAGTACACTTATCATTCCTGGTGGTCTAATGGTTCCTCCCCTCCACCTGATTATCAGCTTGTTTTATTAAAAACTATTTCCCTGGTGGCTAGTAGGCTTCCACCACCCAATCATCTGCCCTCTTTAGTAAAATTATTTCCCTAATGTCTAGCAGACACCCTTCCCTATCCCTGATCCCCTGTATTGTGCAAGTAAATCATTCCTAGGTGGTGTAGTGGACCTCCCACCCCAGCAGGTAGTGCCCTTTCATCCAGCTCCCCCATCCCGAAACAGAGCCTGCAACCAGCACAGCCCTCCTCTCTCCACCACGTCTGTCCTCCAACTGATTTGCCTAATGTATACAGTACATACTCATTGAATGACAGCTCACTCTGTCAATCAATGTCACTGAGTGTGTACTATATACAGTATTTGGCAGGCATCATAGAGAGAGGAGGACTGTGCTAATCACCGGCTCTATTTCAGAATGGGTGGATCTGGGTGGAGGGCATACCGGGTGGGGGGGTCCACTAGACCACCAGGGAATGATTTACTTGGAATATACAGGGGATCAGGAATAGGGAGGGGGATCTGCTAGACATCAGGGTAATCATTTTACTGAAGCAGGCAGATGATCGGCTGGGGGGAGAGAGACTGCTAGCTACCGGGAAATAATTTTAATAAAGTGGGCTGATAATTGGGTGGGGGGAGGGACCACTAGACCACCTGCAATGATACATACACTGTACTACAGTACAATGTAAATGCACCCCACCAATTGCCATATCACCCTAGTGATGCAGAGCTGTCCCCCCCCAACTCTGCCACCTCCCATGCCTTTTATCCCTGGCAGCTCATTGTCTGACACTGTCCCACTAGTGCAAGCTACTTAGACCACCTCCTGGCTGGTCTAAGTGGTGCCCCTGGCTACATCCATGACAGGGCTTGTAAAATCCCAAAAAAGGGGATGTTGTAGCCCCATCGTGGTGAAAACCCCCTTGAAACCTGGCAAACTGGGTTGTTTGGCACAACCCTGATGCAACCAGGCTTTGGCACAGTGGCATCAGTATTTGATGCAGGCTGCTTTAGAAAATTGCATTTGATGCAAGTTGTGGCACAAATCACCTCTTGCATCAACCTCTTTTGACACAAGTCCCTTGCATCGATCTAAGTCCTTTGAAAATTGGGCTTTAAGTACCAATTTGCTTGATTGGCAACAGAGAACAAAAGTGAGTGATCAGCTTATGTAATCATTGACAGCTACACCCAGGGCCATGACAGTGGACTACAATGAAACACTACACCAGACTATTGAAGAAAGGGACCTTGGTCTACTCCTTACCCCCAATTTAAAATTTAATTTGCATTGTAACAGACAAGTTAAAAAGGCAAATCAAAATCTGAATTGTATATTCAGACATTTGGCCAGTCGGTCATTGGAGATATTATTACTGTTATATAATGCTTTAGTGAGACCACATCTTGAATATTGCATATAAGTATGGTCCCCATATACAAAGGATGACATACATAAAATTGAAAGAGTCCAGAGAAGATTTAGTATGGCAATAGTATGGATGAAAGGGAAAACTTATGAGGATAGGTTAAAAGACTTAAATTTATATACTTTGAGATACAGAAGGCTAAGGGGAGATCTGTGTCTTATTTATAGCTTACTACAGGATTCAACCCTTACTAAGGGGATGACATTAATAGAATCCAAATTTAGACTTAGTAGCCGTAAACATAAAAGACAGCTATTGATCGGAAAATGGAACTCACTGAGGAGGAAAAATTGGTTTAGTGTAAGATCAGTCCCAATATGGAACACCCTTCCTACATTTGTGGTAGAGAGTCCAAATATGGATATATTCAAAGCCAACTTGGATCTAGCGATGTCGGACATAGATAAATATGTATAATTATAGACAAGAGATCAAAAGGCAAGCATTATGGACTCATTGTTCTCTAGCTTGAAAAAAAAAAAAGACCAAAAAATGATTTCACACCTTCAACAAGGCACCCACTCAACTACAGACCACTATATGGGACAGCCATTACAGTTGATATGATACACCTGAGAAGCAGAATAACAGAAAGACAGTTTGCAAGAAGGGTAGTTTGTAGACGGCATAAACAATACAGCAAGAGAGAAAATGTACAGTTTGTTTGGTATGTTTCATTCTCTCCAAGGCACATGCATGTATTATTCGTGTATTTGTGAGGGGAGGGTCCAAGCTGTAAGAGAAATCTTTCAACTGTCACTGCATCTTGCTGACCATGTTACTACCCAAACCTTACCACAGCTGACTTGCATACTAAATGTAACAATAGTCTTGAAAAACAGCATGAGACAAGGCAATTTCATTTTTAGATGCCCTTCCCCTGAGATGCATCACACCATATGGAAAAAAAACAACCCAGAAATTAAATACAAAATACAATACAAAGAATAAAAATAAAATAATTAACTTAAATAAATATCTCCAAGGAACAAAAAACATTCCCGCTTGCTACAGTTCAATAAATTAGATAAAATAAAATATATCAACTCAGACAGTACACTACCTTTAAGAGGTGGAATTTCAAGACCCCTTTAAAGGCCTCCACCATCCATCCTCATCATCACTGATCATTACTCCAGTTATGCACAAAAAGGCCAAAAGGCCAGTAAAGAGTTTTAAAGTCTTACAGCAATATAATGCTCTCCCCCCCAAGTGGAAGCATATACATGGAAAACAATACCAGAGATAATCAACCCCTGGAGCACAGCCCAGTCCAGGCCTATTAGCTATAACTGGTAGAGGTCTGTCACAAAAGAATCCTGTCTGATAGAAAAAACTGGAGCCATGCAAGCATAGTACCAGTTTCTCCTAGTTCTATGTGGTAATTGCGAGTGTAGAACGGTGACTCGCATTATCGCAACATCAGGGCGCCGAAAACATTTTCGCCGCCCTGACATCCTCGGTGCACAGAAGAACGCTTCTCCTCCCTCACCCCCTACTTAAAGATTCTCAACTCCAGGGAGGTGCATGTCGAGGGGGTGGTGCAAAAGCAAAAAAAAATACACGTCTTGGGCCGGGCGCAACAAAAACACAGTAGCAGCCAGACCCAGATCCGAACCTGGAACCCCACGTGCTGCAAGTGGAGTCCAACCCGTGATGCCATGGCGTAGCTTGGCAGCTGACCACAGCACCACCCCCTACATCCCTTCTGCCCCCTCTCAGGCCACGCTCGTCATGCTCACTCCCCTCTGCGCACATGTACATATAGCGACATCGTATCGTTAGGGTCGCCCACCCCACCACATCTGGTCACCCTCCCTGCCCCCTCACCTTTTGGGCTTTTGCTCACATCATGTTGCCATTTTGGGCGGCGCCGTGATTCAGGCACCCACATCACATGCTACCATTTCACCCATGTACTCCCTAAGTCTGTCCATCATCTCCAAGTGAAATCTACCATGCCAAATGCTGATGACATATCAAGGAAAATTAAAAAGGAAGTCTCATTACAACACCTTGCTATGAGTAACATAAATCTAAACATAAACATTGATGGCAGGAAAGGACCTCATTACCCACTGAGTCAACCCAATGAATCCAACCGGTTATGTTGTAAATACCCTTAGTAGGTCATAACAAAACTTAAATAGAGCCATCTCAATGCTATGCTTTTGCCAGAATCCAGGATGGACAGGCTCAAGAATGTTATCTGATTCTTATTGTTGACTATGCTGTGCCATCTCCACCATCTTTTCTACAACCTTAGCCAAAAATGGCAGGTTGGAGCTACAGTAGGCCAGAAATTTGACAGTTCCTCAGGATCAAGTGAAGACTTTGGGGGCAAAGTCTTTACCACAGCACACTTAAGGGCAGTGAGAAGAAACCTTCTGCATATATTCCTGCAAACAACAGGCCCATGCCTCCAACTCAGCCCTGAACACCTTATGTGGGGCAGGATTCAACTTCAAGCTAGTGATAAAATGTGTCTGAATTCCTCTAACTAATGCTCTGGCCACTCACTACTGTGGTGGCTGAGGGAAAGCAGTCCAGGATGTCCACAACCTTGGCTATAAAGCACAAATGTAATTGCTCAGACCTATCCTGGGAACCAAATTCCATGAACTGTAGAGGGTGTAAAAATCTGTCCATGGTATGTAAAAGTTAAGCAGGCCTGTTCATCTCAGTTAGCATGACAACAGAGAGGTCGCTTTGTCTTCTGATAGTGATCATAATACATCATCAGGTTATCTGGTCTCATTCACCAGTGCTTTCCTCCCTTTGCCCTCTAATTTCCAACCTAATACTTTCAGATGCTGAAACTCATCATTATACCACAGATCACTGTGGCGTGAATTAACAAGGTTGCAATGGACCAAAGCCAGGGATTCCATGACTGAGGATATGGCTATGTTATTGGCCTCAGCCCTGGCAGCAACCCCTGACTAAGGCACCAATCCCTCTTGAGGTCTCCAACATATCTATAAATTATCTTGGCTCCAGACTTCATCAGCATCAGAAATGAATCACCTCTGCAGTGAGGAGTGGCATCTTGGAGGCACTGATGCTGTACTTTACCACACAGTGGTCAAGTCAAGCAGAAGTCCACTAAAAGTCTCCCACCATGCAGAAAAGACAAGGTCCAGTATATGTCCACATTTGAGAATGACTGTAGAAGTATCTTGCCAGAAGCCAAGCAGATCCGTTAACTTGAGGAGTTGACAGGAATGTTATGCAAGTGTTCATCTATACAGACATTAAAATTTACTGAGAAGAATTAGCCTTGGTGATTCCAAAGTTAGGACAGATAGTCTCTGGTAAACTTCTGCAAAAACTCAGATTTGCATTGTAAAGGATGATAGAGCAGGATATTATGCCACTCATTCTAGCCACAAATCAAAAGGGCCGCCCACTCAGTGTCAACACTCATACCAGGTCACAAGGTCCTTTTCACAAAGCAGTATTTTTCACCAGGAAAGACATACTGAGCTTTAAAATAGCTAGTTTCCTGAAAGGTTTTGTTACACCTAGCTCCCTTGAAGGCAACAGATGCTTTGTGTGTGTTTTGTTTGTGTTCCTTGCAGGCTTGACCCTAGAAGTACATCTCAAGTTGCTCAGAGCAGGGCGCTGTGGATCATCTCTCAGAGCTGGTACTCCGGGCAAGCACAGGTAAGCCAGGTTATAGTCCCACAGTAGCACTCTGGATGCAAGGGACCTCCCACAGATTAGTTTGGGCAAGGCATGGTTATAGATCATCACCAAGAGTGTTTAAAATTAAGTTATGACTAGGCCTGCAACAGAAGACTGTATCTCTCTGCTCCAGTTTAAAGTTCATACTGTTTTTGTATGTGTGCTATGTACAATCAACCTTACTGGCACACTATGTCTGTATGTAATACATGGTCTTGTTGATTTTATGTTGTCTTGCACACACAGCTGAACAACATATTGTGGTACTTTGGTGTGGAGTAGCAGGTTTTGGAGGTGCAGTCATGTTATGACCAATGGTGCCACTGCTTTTTCGGGTTGATCTCTATGGCACAAATGAAATAGCATGCTATCTATGACAGCACTACAAAAGCATGCCACCAACTTGAAACAATTTCACCACTGCAATGAGGGAGCAACCCATCACTGCAGGGCGTGCCTTGCCTAGTGTAACATTTAAGTAAACATGGTGGTGGCTGTCAGCCGTCCACCTCTCACAATCCCCAGCAAGCTAACTTCAGGGTGTCCAATCCACCTATCAGCATGTCCCCTCCTCAGTTCATTTGCCGATGCGGGAGCCCAATCCCCATTGGCATATATTCCACTTTGTTTTGTTTGTTTGCCAGGGTGGTGTCCAATCCCCCCTCGGCATCACTGCCCCCAAACACAGACACGCTTGCCAACAGGGGGCTTAATCCCTGTCGGTTTCAGTCCTCTGTCTGCAATCTGCCGAGGGGGGTGCCCAATCTCTTCAGCATCATGCCCCCCCAAACACAGACACACTGTCTTTGCCAATGGGAGGACCAGTCCTCATCCGCTTCAGTCCCCCTCCCCAAAAAACACAGGTGGCACACTGGGAGCCCACTCCAGTATGCCCAAAGCAAACCTGTGGGGGAAAAACCATCCTGCAATGTCCGTTTTTTGTTTTTGTTTTGTTTTTTACCTGTAAAACAGAACACGGTCCCTCATGGTCACAACGGCCCCCCCCAACCTGCACCCACTCTCTGCGCACCCCACCTCCACGCACCCCCCTCACCCCATACTTACCTCTGGAACCCAGCGCGACGATCTTCGGTGGAGCGGGAAAACATCTGCACTCTTCAAAGCTGACCACAAAATGAAGAAAATCATGGTAAGCTGTATAATGGCATCAATGGGGGGGGGTTCAACTTAGGTGGATATCTTGGCCATTTTTGCAGCTTTTATTTATTTATTTATTTATTGAATTTCGTTGACCCGGTAAGCCCACTGGGCCTAGAAGTCCCATTTTCAGGGGCGACCGGGGGGGTAGGTGGGAATACAAATGGTAAGCAACTGGAATTGAACCAGATCAAGCTGTTGGTGGTATTGTTAGTGAATAGTGAGTTTTGGCTCCAAATGTTCAACATGGAGTTCTCAGAACCCACCTCATGAATTTGGTCACTGTCATTTCCTTATTCAGTCCCGAAAGGTGATTGCGCGGTCACTGTGCGGAATCACCTTTTGGGACTGATTAATGAAACGACATGAGGTGGGCTTCCGTAAAACCTATGTGGCAATTTGGTGAACAAATTCCAAAAAATGACTGTGTTATGAGTATGCGTTGAGCAGTTTCCATGCACGCTCGTAAGTTAGATAATTTTTAATAGTTTCACTCCAGATTTTCAGCATTACCATCTTTTCACACTTCCTTATGAACAATATAGCTGCCATTCTTCACATCCTGCCAAAAATGTGTTTTCACAGATCTGGTGCACAATGGCGTTGTTCACTGCGGGAAATCAATGTTCTGAACAGATTAAGAAAATCACAGTGATACTGTTCATGAGCAGAGGTCCTGAAATGTCTATGTTGAAAATTTGGTGAAAAAATTCCATGAAATGACTGTTATGTGCGAGCATTGCGCAGTTTCCACGCACAATCCTAACTTCAAGAATTTTTAATATTTTTCACTCCAGATTTTCAACATTGCCATTTCTTCACACTTCCTTATGAATGGTACGACTGTCATTTTTCACATTCTGCCTGAAATGTGTTTTCACACATCTGGCACAGAATGGCGTGGTCACTGTGGGTAATCAATGTTCAGGATAGATTAACAAAATCACAGTGCCACTGTTCATGAGAGGATGTCCCAAATACTTTCATGAGGTGGGGTCACAAAAACCCCATGTTGAAAATTTGGAATGCAAATACCAACAAACACCCAGGATGTCAGGGTTTCCAACCATAACATCCCACCCTGTAGAGACTGACAGGCATCAGGGGTGTGACTTTGGATTGTTGGGTGTAATGCTCATGCCATGCCACCCTTCCCCCCACCCTGCAGCCACTGACAGGCATCAAGGTGTGCTTTGGACTCTTCGGGCCTAAAGTTCACCCCATTCTCCTATACTGCACCCATCTCAATGTATTTCCTTATAGAGTGGGGTGAACATAAGGCCCAACAATCCCAAGGCACAACATTACACTTATCGAAGTCTGCAGGGTAGGGTGAGGTGAGATGGAATGGCATGAGCATTATGGCCAGTGACCCAAAGGCACACCTCAATACCTGTCAGTCTCTGCAGGGTGTGGTGGGGTTGGCATCAGTTCCAAACTTCACTGCCGTTCCTAATATGCATGTCTCTAACTCCTGCACTACCAATGCCAATGCCAGCACGACAACAGTCGGCATTGAAAAATGTTTGTTTTTGTACTGTGTAAGATGGTTTTGAAAATAAAAACCTTTTAACCAAAAAAAAAAAATAGCTTGTTTCCCGATGTGTCCTGAGGGGGAAGGGGATAAGTAGAGAAATTACAATTGAATATACAATAATAGGGTCTGGTATGATGTTCCAACATAAATAATCCTGACACTTATATTCCCAATGGAAAAATCCCAATGGTCTTATTGTCAGGTACTGTTTGCCGACAGTTCAAAATCCCATCTGATAAAACTGCTACACAGTTATCCATGTAAAGTAGTAAAAAATAACGCTGTCTGCTGTTTTCTTCCCTATATGTCAACCTATATCAGGTGGGGAGAAACAGAAAGGAACCTCTATGACACCCCTTATAATTAATTTTAAGATTAGATGTGAAAAAAATGTTAAACATAAATTAATGTTGAGTGACAAACTGTGGGCTGTAGCAGGGAGTAGCTCGAGCATTTTCTTTTTATAGTAAATGCCTAAGAATTACTAACAATTAGGCTACAATGCTAACAACTCCGTTCCGAAGGTGAGCTGTTGCCGAAAACTGCTCCCTATATGGCAGTTCTCCTGTATGCTCCTTACACAAATGAATATCCTCAGTGGCAGTGAGGAATTAAGAAAAAGATAACTGGAAACTTTTTGAGAAAAAGTAAATAGTTTTTTTAAAACAAATCTGGCACTCCACGGGCCAGGCTGTTCAGAGTCAGCTGTGTGAAAAGGGATTGACAGCTTCGCAGTGGCACCAAAAGTTTTCCGTTTTCTTGACTACCCTACAAATGTATCTGCCAAATGCCAAATTATGGTACTTGAATCCCACACACACATATCATGTCAACGTTAAATAATTTAAAATACAGCCCAATGCTGTCTGCGGACATTCCAAATCAGGGTATTTTAAAAATGACTGTTATTCTATTTAATGCTGCATTGTGAAAGTAAGTAGTTTTTTACACTGTTGCCCGCAATGTCCTGATTTCATGTGTTGGCAACTAGTTTGATGAGATCGCGTACCAGACGGGAACTCAGAGTCAGGCATCCCAGTGTCAGGATTTTGTATGGAGCCCCAAATAATACAATAATTACATAGCAATTATACAATATTACAATATTATACGGCATTTTACAATAAGATGTTATTATAAGGGGTAGGCATTCGCAGTGTACAATTGCTCATTGGGATTGCAGGAATATCTGGCACACACAAGACATAATTAATAATGAAACTGGGCCAGGATGAATGGGGGTGGTTGAGGGGACTAGTATGGAAGGGGTGAAAGTGAAGGAGAGGGGTAGAGAGTGTAGTGGTTTGATATAGCCAGGAGTAGGAGGAAACATGAAGATAGGAGTGTTGGGTGAGGGGATAGGATAATTAACTAAGGGCAATTACAGGAGGGATCAGTGTGAACTTGGAGTAGAGAGGACAGAATGTGTTTGGGGGAGCACAGCAAATGGCTAGGGAGAGGGAATTCCAGAGTTTAGGAAATCAGAAGGAGAAGGTAGCCTGAGCAGCAAGGGATTTACAGGAGGGGAGCAAGAGGGAATGGTAGCCTGGATTATGGAGGAAGTAAGAGGAGGGGGGCATAGGCAAGAGAAGAGAACTCAGAAGGGGGGGGAAGGCAGCCAGTATTTAGAAATGAAAGAGGCACAGTGGGTCAGGTGGTGATCTTCCAGGGAAGGGAGGCAGAAAGCAGAGCACAGATAACAGTGGTAGGGAGAACAGTACAAGGCAATATGCCAGAAGGAATGGAAGACGGGGTACAGTCTGGCCAAGGTGGACCTTGGGGCAGTATCATAGATTATGTCGCCATAATCAAAGATAAGGAGGATCATTTTAGTGATGATAACATGGGGGGCAGGCAAGGAAATTGAGTTTTTGTTCCTAAAAAGGGCACAGAGCTTAGGGTGTTTTTTTTTTTTGTGAATGGCACCTGTGTGCTGTGAAAAGTTAAGGTGCTGGTCAGGCCAAACACCAAGGAATTTGAACGAGGGCACGTCACCAGTAGTGCTCTCATCCAGGGTGTGGAAGCAAAGGAGGGATGGGAGCTTAGAAAGCCTTGGATTAGTGCTAAAACACATAGAGATAATTTTTTTAGCATTAAGGGATAGTTGATTTGATCTGAACCATTTCTGAACAGCATCAAAATCAGGTTAAAGCTTGGCTATTAACTCAACTGGAGAAGTCCCAGAGGTAAATAGGACTGTGTCATCTGTGTACATGTGGATGGATGCAGATGAGCAGACTGAGGGAAGATCATTAAGGAAAATGGAGAAAAGTAATGGGCCAAGGACGGAGCCTTGGGGGACACTGGTGGGAATGGGGAGGTTTGGAGATAAGGATTCACCAATTCTCACTAATTGCGATCTATCTATTTAGGAGCTGAACCAGTTTGTAGCAGAGTCTGAGAGATGCACTGACTTCAGTTTGCCAAGAAGGAGAGGGTGGGAGACAGTGTTGAAAGCTATCACAGTGTGGATGGCATCGGTGAGCCTGAGGAGAGAGGAAGTGGTGGAGTGGTGTTTGCAAAAGCCAGATTGAAAAGGGGCGAATAAGGAAAAGGAGTCAAGGAAGGGGAGAGCTGGGACAGAATTATGTGCTCTTGGAGTCTGGATAAGGTTGAGAGGAGGGAGATAGGGCAGAAGTTGCCAGAAGAGGAGGAGTCACCTCCTTTTGGCAGGGGAATGACTATTGCATGCTCCCATGTGTCCAGGACAGAGGTGAGAGTGAAGGAGAGGTTGAGAATGGAGGAGATGGAAAAGGCAATTGCAGGAGCAGAGAGGTGACAGAGCTTGGAGTCTAGTCCATCAGGGCTCCTGCCTTTCTGGGATTGAGGGCAAGGAGGGCTCTTAGAGAAATAGCTGGGGTAACTGATGAGAATGAAAATGGAAGAACAGGAGGGACATTGGGGGAGGGGGAGAGGGAGAGGTGATGGGGGAGGGCAGAGAGGAGTGAGAAGGCACAGGTGGTAAAGTAGGAGCTGAAGGCAGAGGTAACAGAAGGAGGATCAGAGATGATGGAGTCGTCCACCTTGAGAACAGGAGGGGCAGACTGGGTAGGGGAGAGAAGAGGGCATGGATGACTTTCCAGAACTTGGAGGGGTGGTTAAGATTGTTCTGGAAAGAGGAGGAAAAGAACTCATCCTTTGTTAGCCTGGTGGCTCTAGTACAAGTATTCTGGAGGACTCAGTTACTGTTAAGGTCTGCCAGCTTACCAGTGGATTCATAGTCTTCCATGCAAGGTCATGTGCCCGGAAGCAGGCCAGACGTTCTGCTGAGATCCAGATGAGGTGAGAACCTCTGACTCTGGTTTTCCGTAGGGGAGCATGCTGATCCCATATAGATAAGAATATGAAACAGAAGTAATTGAGGGCTTGGTTGACATTCCTGGACACAGAGATAGGGGACCAGTCAGTGATTAGCAGATCGACATGTACCGTAGATAGGTCAATTGATCAGAAGGACGTGATCTGGATGATTTTCAGGGGGATTCTGGGGAGTGAATGTTATGCATGCAGTATACCATATGGTAGTTGCTGAGTGCATTAGGGAGGGTGCCAGCATCAAAGATCCAATGCGGGTGAGTTGTGAGTACCCAGTCCAGTAGTGAGTGGTTTGAGGATCTGCAATTGTGGAAGGTAAGGACTGAAATAAGTTGAGTAAGATGTAGGGACTTAACATTCTGACAGAGTTTAGAGTTAGAATGGGAAAGCCAATTATTGTTAAAGTTTCCCAGGATGAGAAGCTCACCAGAAGAGACATAAGAGGAGATGGTAGTTAAGAGTTCAGAGAAAGAAGGAGGAGATAGCTCTGGGCAGCAGTAGATGCCTGCCATGAGGATGGGGAGGGAGAAAGGGAAGGAGATTTTGAGGATGCGGAGTTTGTAGGCTCTTGGGGGGGGCAGAAATCACTGTGGTAAACAGAATGGAAGAAGAAAGGTAGATGGTGATACATCCACCCTTCGTGGTATGGTCTTGGCAGGTGAGAGTGTAACCAGGGATGGTAATAGCAGAGTCAGGAATCTGGTGTGAAAACCCAGATTCAGATACTATAAGTAGATCAGGGAGGAAGAAAACTGCTAGTGGTTAAAGCTGATCAATTTTTGGCAGGAAACTGCAGATATTGATGTGGGCCACCCGTAGACCTTTGAGAAGGTCATTGGGAAGGGAGTGAGCAGAACCAGGGTTAGAAAACAGAAGGGGGGGAGCAACCTGGAAGCAAGAGGGATTGAGGAAGGGGGCAGGAGGTGGAGAGGGTAGGGGAGATGGATGGGGTGGGGTAAGAAAAGGGGCAGAGGAGGAGGGAGGAGCAGGGAAGCTGGTATGGGAAGAGAGGTTCTGGGAAACAGAAAGGGTAGGAACTAGAAAGTTGCATGATCAGGAGAGAGGGTAGCTAAGAGGAGACAAGGGAGGTGTAGGTAGCTATGAGGAGTCAAAGGAGGGAGCAAGAGCTAGAAGGAACTAAGGTGGGAGAGGGGTGCTTCTGGAGATGTGGGGCCCCATCTGGGAGATACAATAATAGTGGAAGAGTGAGGAAGCATGAAGTTAGTAGAGGCAATGTGGTAATTTACCAGCTGTGAGAGGTAGGTGCAATTAGGCAGACTACCAGAATAAGTGGCCCAGTAATAAAACATATGAAGAAAATAGCAATTACAGCTGAGGCAACAGTATAAACACAGGAAATAGGGACATAAGATAAATGCAAGGTTGGTAGCAGTTTTATGGGGTAGCAACAGGACTGCAAGCAGCAGGGTCAACAATTTAGAATAGAAGGGCTATAAGAAGATTTTAACACACGCTAAAAGTCCCATACTATGAATACTACAGGTCACCCAGTATAAATATTTTTAAATTGTTAGGGTATTGCTCTACAAAGTCTTATACTTATACTGCTGACTATGGGGGACAGGCCAGGTTGGTCTATGATCATTATTAAGGTGTGGCTGCTAGGACATGGGGCGGGATTTACTAATGGACATTCAATTGGAAAAAATACCCTTTGGTAAGCTCTGCCTTACTAACCTAACTGCCTAACTAGGATCTGCCTAATTAGGATCTACAGTTTATCAAAAGGTAGGGAAAAGGGCAGACTGGGTAGGCCAATTGGTCCTTATCTGCCATCAAAGTCTTTGTTTCTGTGTTTCTGTGTTTGTCTTCCTGGCCTCACTGTGCAGTAGCAAATCCACCTTTACTTTGGTAATAACATGCACTCACCCACCTGACCTGCCTCAAAATCCTACTTCTACCAGTCTTGAAGTTGTGCCAGCTAATTTTACTAAACTGTCATGGCCCATAATGTTTTCTTTTCTGAATCCCCCAACTAGCTATCTGTTTATTCATCTGCTCAGTGAGATAGAGCAGTCCATGACATCTGCAGTGTGTAACCAGTCAGGAGATTCCAGGTGGCTTGTCTCTAAATTGTCATCCTGGGACTGGGTCCCAGTGTCATGTTGGCAGGTTCAGCAGTCAGGAAGGTCCATATTATTGTGTATGTTGGAGGAGCAGGTGTTGTTGTGAGAATGAGGCAGACAAGCAGAAAGATTTTGAAAAACGGTAAATATCTGGGTAATATTGTTTGGCTAAAGGGCAAGGCTAGAGGCAGGTAGTTTTAAGCTTAAAATTAAAGCAGAGGAAAGGCTGTAGTTTGATTGAAATAAAAACAGCAAATGCATTGTGCATCACAGACTAACGATTACTAAGACTTTGTTGAAATACAAAAGAAATATTTATTGGAGCAAACACATGGGCTGCTTATCAAGCCCAGAAATGTGTATTTTGGTGAGATGAAATGGTGAAGTGTCTGTCTAATGTCATCAATAAGCCACTGAAACCAAGTATAGAATTTTCTTTTTTTTAACTAGTTTGAGGCATTATTCTTGACATCTACTCAACAGAAAATGTATGTGCTAGCCAAAATGACAGTGATATTAAACAATTTTAATAATCCTCAATTTATAGGATTTAATAAGCAATCCTGGATTAATAATTTTAAACATTTACTTATGAAAGGCTATTTAATCACATACACGAACAGGAGGATATAGTTCACCGTTTATGGAGGCAGATATATGATAGTCTTCTTCTGCCTATAAAATTTGAGATGAGCCTTATTGTAGTGTCAATGGCTCAGCAGGTTGCACACTCACCTCTGAGGCCAGAAGAATCGAAGGCTATGGGTTCTATCTCACACCAGGCACTTGGGTTAAATCCCAGTACTGACACTGTAGTGCAGTATGAGGGAGGTGCTGCACTCTTGAGATGCCATCATTATTTTTTTTATTATATGGATCCAAGTTGTTTTTCCTCTGTTGTTTTGTTACAGGCTGTCAGCCCTTCAGTGAAGGACTCTCTGAGTCCTAGCCAACCACTGCACTTTCTCAGGCTGTCTCGCTGTGTCTCTCTCTGTACCTCCCACTCCTGCCACCCACATGCACACACAGATGGTATCACAAACAGTTTTCTTTTAGCCCTACCTTTTGCTTTCTTGGGGCAGCACAGGCTCAGTCACATAACTCCTTTTTGTGGTATAATTTTTTTTAGAAAGAAAGAAAAAATTGGGAAGTACTGTGGATGCTTTACATTCTCGCTAAGTGAGAGGCTGCCGCAATGTTTTTGAAACGGTTTTGGCTGCCCACAGACAGAAAGCTGCCAATGGTGAACTGTGGTGTGAATGTGAATGCTTGAATGATGTTTGGGAGCATCGCTGATTTAAGGAGTTGTGCGCCTGCGCCGTTGAACTTCGATGAGAATACTATAATTTAGGTACCAAACTGTACTATTACGAGACCTGAATGATAGTATTATCACTGCTGAAATGTGGTATTATCACTTCAGGAGTGATTATATTACTGACATTTTTTTGTATACTTTAGTGGACTATTAAATTGAAGATCCATATATTTAAAATAAATAATTGCTGTGTGGGATAGCTGTGATGAAGAATTCACCCTTACTGTCAATGTTCTAGCCTCTAAAATGAATAGAGACCTAAGCCCTGTGGTAATATATTTTTGGTTTGCATATTAATTTGAGTTTCCGTAAGGTAATGTGTGCTGTGGTTATGTTTTATTTATGAAAGTATTTACAGTATGTTTTTCTTTTGTTGCATAGTTTATGTTTTATGTTAACCATTTCCCCTACCTAGATTGCTGGAAAAGTAGGGTTATTTCATAACAGAAATCAAGAAGGTTATAAAGCATAAACATGGATATTGATTTATTATTTGATATCATGCTTGTAACATATAGATTAAATGAAATTTAAGGGTGGCATGTTATCTTTTTTGTAGGGAAGTTTTCACATACTGCGTGAAATGACCAATAAAAATGATATCTAGAAAAATATTATTTTGTACTTTAGCAAAGTTTAATTGTTTTTAGGGCTGCATTAGGTGGAACCCTGCAGACCTCCTGTGATAAAAAAAGGGGAGATTTTTCCAAACAAACAACAGTGTGGCATTGCCTCACAGTCGACTCTGCAGCCATAAAGCACTCCGTGCTGTCCATTAGCAGCTGCAGAGCACTGTTTGTTGCAGAACACTATTTTTTCACAGTCGGAGGTCACGGCAGGACATGACACTGCCCACCATGTCCAAGATAGTCAACAACCTCTATTGTACATGCATGATACTTGTGCATGTGCAATACAGGTTGTCAGCCATCTTGAACATGGAGGACTGTGCCGTGTTCCACCATGCTCTCCATTTCTTTTTTTTAAATCTCCCACCAACATGACCCAACAATAGCCAACAAATCCTTCTCAGTACCCACTACCCCACTCCACCCCCCCCCCAGAAATGTAACAGTCAAACTCAAGGTGCCCAGTCCCCCAGTGCTGGAATCCATGATCTGTTTCACTGGGGGTGCCCAATCCCCCAGTGCAAGAATCCTTGACCCGTTTCCCCCTTTCCCATTTATTTACTCCCTCTCAGCACCCACCATCCCACTTCCTGCTAAAATGTTACAGAGCCACTGGGGATGCTCACTCCCCCAGTGCAGGAATCCTCTGTCACTTTTTTCACCCTATAATAAGAAAACCGTCCATCAATGTCTTTTACACTATTACAGTTCCTCCATCAAACCCTCCCACTGAACACCCACCACCCCATACCCCTCTAAAGCCCCTACTTTCCCATCAGGGGTTCAACACCATAATTCCTTTGTGGTCTGCAGACATATCTTCACTTTTCAAAGCCCGACCATGGACTGAAGAAACAGGTATGTGGCTCAATATATTTCAATGTGGTTTTGAACTTAGTGGCATAACTTGGGCATTTTTGCATATTTTAGGCCCAAATTTTCAACTTGCCTTTTTTGGGCACCTACCACATGAACAATTGCACTGACATTAGGCAAATCTGTCCCAAAAGGTGATTTTGTGGTTGCTGCATGAAATCACTTTTCAAGCAGGAGTTGAATGTTTTCTCCACTGTTGTTTATGAAGTTGGGTCATAAGAAGGTTATGTTGAACATTTTTTGTAAAAATATTAAAAAACAACAACATTATGAGCCTACGTTTAATTTTTTTGAATGTAGGCGCGTAACTTTGGTAATTTGCAATAGTTTTACCCCAACTTTACAACACAGCCATATTTTACAGTGCCTCTTTAATGTGACAGCTGTCATTTTTCAAATCCAGGCCAAAATATATATTTTTTTAAAATCCCAACAGATGATTTTTCAGTCCCTGCACAAAATCACTTTTCAGACTGGAGGTGACATTTTTCACTGCCCTTGTTCATCAGGTGGAGTCATAAGGATATGTTATAAATTTGGTGTAAAAATATAAAAAAAAAAAAGTTGTGAGGCTATATTGAATTTTGCAAATGCAGGCTCGTACGTTTAGTAATATTCAATATTTTTACATCAAATTTTCTACATAGCCATTTCTTTATAGCACCTTATGAATATGACAGCTTTAATTTTTCAACTCCTGGCCATAATTTGTTCATGTGGCTCCAAAGGTGATTTTGCAGTCCCTGTGCAAAATCACCATTAGGCCAGGACATGAACATTTTCTCTACCCTTCCTCGTGAGGCAGTGTCATAACAATGTCTTGCCGAAAATGTGGTGTACAAATATTAAAAAACAACAAATGTATGAGCTTGTGTTACATTGTGTGAACACAGGCGCATAACCTTGGTAATTTTCAATATTTTTACCCCAGTTTCCTCAGCAGCAGCCCTATCAGCTCTGACCAGAATTTGTTTAGTGTATGTCATGTGTTTGGTGGGCATGTTTGTTTGTTTGTTTGTTGGGACTTTGCCATCACCAGTAGCCAGTACCGATTCCTGGAGAATAAAAGTGTTTCATTGTGGCTATTGTAGTATAAATGAACCTGCCACTGGGACCTTAATCACTTTAGCACCCCAGCTGTCTCTCTTACCCCTCTCTAATCTGTCACTACTAGATTGATCCATGCTGTTTAAATCTCCTGGACTCTGTACCTAAAGACAGCAGCATTCTTTTGACACAGCCTTCAGATTTCTAAGTGCTTTGGGATACAATCTGTGATAAAGGCACTATTAAAACTGTGTAGTGAGGGTATCTGAGACTGAGATCAAAGATATGTCAGCAGAGGTTAGAGATATTCTTTCTTGTCTGGAAGTGGTGTGTGTGAGTGGGTGAACCAAATAGGCATCTAAATGGAAGAATTTATACCATGCTTACCAGATGGAGCATGTTATGTTTTACCCTCAGTATAAGCCCTAAAATGCATCCCCCCTCAGGAAAATGAACTGTCAGGTGCCATGCATGCACTTTGTACTAATTTGTTTCTAGATTTTTACATGAACTCTTTATAGCTGCTAGGTCCCTTTGCTTGTAGAATTTAAGAAATAAAATGACCGAGCACAAAATCCCCCCCCCCCGGCCCCATCAGCAGCTCTGTATAAAGAAGTGCTGTATTACCCTATGGATTCCATGATCAAAAACAGCATGCATCATTACTTTGTTTTTTGCCTTTGTATTGAAAAGATAAAGAAAAACTGGAACTCTGTTGTTTAAGGGTGCAGCTACCAGTGGTTAGACCAAAACAGCCAGATCCGGTTCAATACAAATGATATTACACCAAACAACTTGCTGTGCAAAGAAATTTGTACAAACACGTAAGTGTTCAAACTCTCTGGTGAGTGTAGTGTCACAAACCACCCTTACACTTTGGAACACCCTGCTCCTTCTACTGGGGATGTGGAGAATGGCCTGCACCCTTACCTAAATAGTGAAGGGGTCTAGCATATAACAACATTTTCAAAAGTCATGCGACAAGGTTATAAAATCAAAGGGATCATTTACTATTATCTTGTATTCATACCCCACTATTATAACTAAAAGGCTCTAGAAGGCTCACAAACACCACAATGTGTGATAAAGTACTAGTGCTTAAAATATTAGTGAAAATACCATTATATTATTTAAAAAGACCTGTTTATTTGTAGGCATTATTGGTATTTGTTGCAATAACATTTAAAAATTGAATGGCCCCGTGTGAGCTATCATTTGTACTGAATTTACTTAGGTAATGTATGTTACTTCAAAGCTTGTTAAAAGCTATTTGGATGTTATTACAGCATGCAAAACACCTACATTATCAAATGTTTCTCTCGTTGGTCTCTTATAGCTACTTTTGCTCATCCAGGTTATAGGGAGCAGAATCTTCACATCCTTGAAGTATGCTCTTTGTTTTGTTGCACTGAACAGATATGAAGAGGCATCATTTACCATGGCCTATAACAACAACCATGAAAACATAGTTAGAAAACAGAATAAAGTATAGCAGCATTATACAAACTGAAACATGGACTAGTAGAAATACATACAGCATGTTTTTTTTTTTTATTAGCACATGATGACAATGCAAGTAGTCTTGGTGCATTCATAAATTAAGTGAAAAACAATAATGCAACTCAATAATTGTTAAAACTTTGAACCTGAACTTATAATAAGTGACTACCGCTTCAGTGCCTGTATGTACTAATTAGTCAACTATTAAAATATGGCATTTGGATAAATTTAGGCCATAGCCAACAAATACATCTACACCCCCTTCCACACCGATTTTTACACTGGTTTAACTATGATGAACTGTGTAAATGTATCTGACCCAGTGTGCATTCAGGCTATTGTGGTTGTAAAACCTTTTTTGAAGCTGAAGCACAATATATAGTCACAATTCAGGAGTGTGAAGTGGTCCAAAGAATCCCATCATGCCAATATTGTTAATTGGACCCTTTGTGACATACACAGAGAAGTGACAAGCTTTTTCCTACACTGCCACAATATTGAGGTCTGGCATGTAAATGAGCTACTGAGCCATGCTCAGAGGGCCACCAGCCCCTGAGCAGCCAGCAACTGAAGGCTATGCAGGCATGAAGCAGTGTGTGGAGGACTCATTGTGGGAAAAAAGACTGACAATGAACCATTAAGGAAGGACCAGATGGGAAGAAAAGGAGAGGGTGTGGTGCTTTATGTGAGGGAAAGCATAAAAGCAACACATTTTCAGGGAACACAGGAGGAGGCAGAGGTACTGCAGATCACCACAGAGACATGGAATGGAGCGACTATTCACTGGGAATATTTTATAAACATGGGTGAATGCATCAGGGATACCCTGGTGAGGGGGGATGGCCTGGGTGGGGTGGAGGAACAGTGAGCATAGATAAAAGATTGCATAGTAAAGGCAACAAACCTCTGTGTCAAACACATGAGCAAAAGCAAAAGGAAAAAGGGACCAGTCTGGTTTTTGAAACAGGTGTCTGAAAAGATAATGGCTAAAAGGGTGGCAGAAGGGGCACTGACAATAGCATGGTCAAGAACCATGCCATAAAAATGCTGCCACTTTTTGTTTCTGCCTCCCCCACACCCATGGACTAATAGAGCTTAACTCCAGGGGGAGCAGATCACAGGGCAAGAAGACAGTCATGGGGCCATGGAATACTGTTTCCATGGCCCCTTGTAAAAAAATGTAAATCCCAATAGGCAAAATCTAGGGAGACAAGGATTAGAACCCTGATCTCCACTGCCACCTGGCTGAGCTGTTCCATGCCTCAGCCCTCCATGCCACAGGAGCAGTTCAGCCAGCCTCTGGCATTCTGCTGCCTTGTCCTGTGGCAGCACCATGGTCAGTGACCAGGGGAGCACTTACTGCCTTGCTCTCATGATCGTCGCTCGCCGTCCATGGTAGCACTGTGCAGACTAGCACTGTGGTGTGCAGTGCTATTCTTGCAGCACTATTATAGCTGGTTCCCTTCAGGAGGTATAAGGAGATGCAGAGGGAGGAGGATAGGCAGGTGTTTCAGGGGAAATAGAGGGGTGCAGGGAAAGCAGTAAGGAAAGCAAAGGTGCAAACTGAAGAGAGCCTAGTCCAGGAGGTAGCTCAGTTAGAGGTAGACAGTTTTTTAGGTGTGTAGATAGAAAAGGAAGACCAAGGAGGGGATTATAAGGTTAAAAAGTGAAGTGGGAACTGTGCGGAGTGGGACCAAGAAAAGGCAGAAATCCCAAGCAAATACATTTGTTCAGTATTCACAGTGGAAGGAGAATGGGAGGTGCCACCAAACAGTAGCAAAAACGTTAGATGGAGGAGAATGAACAGTAGCCCTTTTTTGAAGATGAGAGTACTGAAAGGACTTGCTAATCTGAAGGTGAACAAAGAAAGGGAGCAGAAGGAGTGCATTCAAGGATATTGAGGGAGCTCAGAGAAATACTAGCTGCACTTCTGGCAGTTCTGTTTAACAGCTCATTGGAAACAAGTGTGGTTCTGGAGCACTGAAGAAGGGTGGATGTAATCTCACTACACAAACGTGGTAGCAGGGAGAATACTGGCAATTTTAAGTCAGTAAACCTGACATCGGTGGTGGTAAAATTTAATGAAATCACCACTGAAGGAAAAAGTTTTGAAATATCTTGAATACAGTTTACAAGACCCAAGGCAGCATGGTTTCCAAGGAAGGAAGTCTTCGGCTGTGTGACAAAGGTTTTAGATTAGAGTGGAGCGGTGGATGTGGCTTATCTAGAGTTCAGTGAGGCTTTTGACACAGTTCCACATATGAGACTAGTAAGCAAGCTAGATAGCCTAGGAGTGGGTCCAAAGGTTATAAACTGGATAAGAAATTGGTTAGGGATAGGCAACAGATGGTGGTGGTAAATGGAGTTCACTCCAGGAAAGGGAGGGTGACCAGTGAGGTGCTTCAGGAGTCAGTGCTGGAACCTGTTGTCTTTAATGTCTTTATAAGTGATGCTGCAGAGGAGCTGGAAGGGAAGGTCTGCCTCTTTGGGGATGACTCAAAGCTCTGCAAAAGTGTGGACATTCCAGTGGGGTGGAAAGCATGAGAAAAGATCTGAGAAAAATACAAGAGTGGTCAAGAGTATAACAGCTGCATTTCAGTGCAAAGAAAGTTAAAAATAATACACTTGGGGCACAGAAATCCAGGGGCAGAGTTCAAAATGGATGGAGTGGTACTGATTACCACCAAGCAGGAAAAAGACCTGGGGGGAATTATATCTGATGACCCAAAGATAGCCAGGCAAGGCAATTAGGCAGCAGGGAGAGATAGGGAAATGCTGGAGTGCAAAGGGAGGGGTATCACCAGCAAAAAGAGAGAGCTGGTGTTCCTTCTGTATAGATTCATGGTTAGACCCCACCTAGAGTATTGTGTCCAGTTCTGGAGATCATATCTCCAGAAATGCATAGACAGTGTAGAAGCAATTCAGAGGAGGGCAACCACCTTTTTTGCCCCCTCAATAACCCACATTCCTATCCTCCCTTCCCCACCTAACCCCTCTGACAAGGTCAATTCTGGAACACCCTGAAATGTCTACTATGTCTACTAAACGTATTTGTCTACTCGTCTGAATTGCTTGTCCTCCATATTGAAGTAATTGTTCAAATGTACACGGGAAATGTTACAGACTGCCTTTTATGTCAACAAATTGCCCTGGGTGGAGATATCCAGACTAGATCAGATTACTATAAGTTACTGGAGGCTGCAATTTTTAAAGACACAAAGCACATTTTCTGGACCTGGAAGGACACTACTTCTTTATTCAACTGCGAGCTGTGTGAGAAATTCTATATTGCACTTGATATCTGCAACAAACGTGCACTTTTGCTTAATTCTGTGGGAGGTGAAACTAACTACCCTTGGTAATTGCTTTTATTCACATATTTATTTAGTGTTTAACCAAGAAGGGCTTGCAAACTCTGTTTATCTTGTTAGTAACTCAGAAGGATTTAAATACTGCATTTGGGTAGATCCTTGGAGGTAGCTAGATTGTCTACTAGGATTTTCTGACAGTTAAACTATTTTTAAATAAATTACAGGTGGTTGAGGAGTTGAAAAAGAAGCTTGCAAACTCTGCTTATCTTGGAAGTAACTTCATAAGTGTTTGAATACTACATTTTGGTTGTCCCTTGGGGGTAGCTGGATTGACTACTAGGATTTTGGGACAGAAACTATTTTTAAACAGTTTACTGGTGCGTAGGAGTTTGTGATAGTTAAACTATTTTTAAAAAAGTTACTGTGATTAAGGAGTTGTCATAGCAAAACCTGCAGTGTGAAACAGGAAAAGACAGTCTTTCAAGCAACAGAGGGAGGTGGATCTAGGTTTACATTTGTTTGTTACAATTCTTAACATTTTCAGTGCAGGAAGAGTTTAAAGCACAGCTGACTTATTTTGGGGCTGACAGCTTTCAGAGCACAAACCACCAGGCCTGTTTTGGGGCTGGGGAGGTTTACCTGTGTCTGACTTGGATGTGTGGATTTTTCTCTGTTTGATTAGCAGGATATTTTCTCTGTCAAATTGTTGTGTAGGGCATCTTGCTGACAGGAAGGCACTCATCACAGCGGTGGGTCAGAGCTTTTAGCTGATTGTTTTGTGAGGGCACAGTTTAGCCCAACCCCTTCCCCTCTCACCCCACCCACCCTGGAAATAGTTCCTTTATTCCTGGGGTTCTGACATATTTCCTCAAGAGTGCAAGGTGCATATCACTGTCATATCCTCTCTAGCACACTGCACTGACAATATAAGCATACACATTGTATAATATATATTTTTCTATATTACAAACCAATCACACACACACAAAAAAAATGTGGGAGTAATGCAATGTAATGGCTGTGGGGCAGCAGTCTTCTGGAGTCTTTCTGGAGGCTGAGATGCTGCCCTATTTGCAGACAACTCTCTGCCCTGAGGAGGAAGTTGCCCATCTTCAGACCACACTGGACAGTAGTAAGGGACCTTCCCCAGGCCACACTGGACAGTGGAAGGAACCTCCCCATCCAGGGAGCACCAGAGCCACCACCACTACCTCAGAGGTTGTGAAGAAAGCACAGCAGTTGGACCACAGTGGGCTCAGGGAGGGTGAGGATGGTGGAACAGAGGCACACCCAGTCAGTTGTTCCACACCACAATCCATACACCATTCTGGGGGAGCATAGCTCCACTATGGATGCACCTGCAGAGGAGGCTGAGGACAACTGTCACAAGGGAGGCCCACAGGAAGGAGACAGAGGACACCACAAGGAAAGGAAGCAGCTCCTGGTGGGGGACTCAATTATTAGGGGGATAGAACTGGCAGGAGCAGGGAAAATTGAAGTAAGGTGCCTGCCTGCCTGGTGCCATGGCTTGGAGAGACAGGAAGTGCATCCTCAGGATCATGAGAACAGCTGCACGGGAGTCTGAGCTGGATGTCATTATCCACCTAGGGACAAAAGACTTGGCTAATCATGAGATTAGAGCGGTGCAGAAGGACTTTGTAGAATTGGGGAGGGGCTAAGACAAGTAACACACACAATATCCTTCTCTGAGGTGCTGCCTGTCAATGGCATGAGTGAAGCGAAGGTACTTTGCACCATGCAGTTTAATGAATGGTTTAAAAAATGGTGTGGAGCCCAGGGGTTTGGCTTCATTGGGGACTGGGGTTCCACCTGGAGGGACACCAGCCTATACTGGCAGGATGGTCTGCATCTGACCAGGAAGGGAACAAGTCTTTTGAGCAATCGGTTTAAATGCTTCATTGGCAAGCTTTTAAACTAGTCAAGGGGGGAGGCACTGAAAAGCAGCAGGAAAATCCCAGCCTCTCCCTACAAAACAGGGTACTAAATGAGAAAAAGACCGAGGTAGACAGGTCAGTGGGGGATGCTGCAAAAGAAGGTAAAGCCATCAAACAATGGAGAACAATGAGTACCAATGCCCGCAGTCTGAGTAACAAGCTTCCTGAATTAGTGGCCTTGATGGAGGAGGAACATCTGGATATCATGGCAGTCACAGAAACATGGTACACACAAAACCATGACTGGGACATAAACATACCAGGATACACTATCTACAGGAGGGACAGGGAGGGTAAAAGAGGAGGAGGAGTAGCTCTTACATAAGGGAAGGAATCAAAGCAACAGAACAAAATGGAAAACAGGAGGAGAAGAAGCACTGTGGGTAAATTTGGAGATCGGCAATGGCACTCACAATCCGCGACAGGGTTATACAGACCTCTTCTCAGGGGGAGGAAATGGACAAGGAAATGATAGAAAGAATATTTAGAATGGCAGAAAAAGGGGAGATATTGCTGATGGGTGATCTGAATATGCCAGATGTTAACTGGAGTGCAGTTGCAGCAGCCACTTCAAAGAGTGGGGTTATTCTAGATGCCCTACAAGGTGCATGCCTTAGACAACTAGTATTGGAGCCCACTCGAGAGGGAGCAATCTTAGAACTGGTTCTCTCAAATGGAGATGAAGAGAGGATCACAGATGTAGAAGTGGGTAGCCATCTGGGAACTAGTGACCATCGAACAGTATGGTTCACAATAAACACAGCAATAGAGTCAAGCCATACAAAGGCAAAAGTACTGGACTTTAGGAGGGCTGACTTTGTCAAAATGGGTGAGTGCCTAAGGAATGCACTAGCAAATGGGCAGGAAGGAGGGGTGGAAGAACAATGGGGAATAATAAAACTGCCATCACAGAGGTAACAAGCCTTGTGTGAAGCAAATTAACAAAACAAAATGATGTAAGAAACCACTATGGTTCTCAAAGGAAGTGGCAGTGAGTTAAAGAGAAAAGAAAGCATTCAGGAAGTACAAGGAATCACAGAAGGAGCAGGACAGGAACTGTATCAGTTAAAGCAAAAGGAAGCTGGGAAGGCAGTCAGAACAGCAAAGGCCCAAACCGAGGAAAGATAGCCAACTCAGTTAAGAAGGGGATAAAACCTTTATAGGTACATCAGGGAGTGAAGGAAGATCAAGGGAGGCTAGTGAGGCTTAATAAAGAGGAGGGAGGGTGGGCAGAGGGTGACTGTGAAAAGGCAGAGATACTAAACAAATATTTTTGCTCAGTATTTACAAAGGAAGTGGGAGGTACCTAAAACAAACAGTAGAAACACTCTGATACAGAAGTTGATACCAGCCCATTTACAGAAGAAAGGGTTCTGAAAGAACTCTTAAAACTGAAGGTGGACAAAGCAATGGGGCCTGATGGGATTCATCCAAGAATTCTAAAAGAACTAAGGGTAGAACTAGTGATACCACTGGCTACCCTCTTTAACAAATCATGGGAGGATGGGGTGGTACCCAAGGACTGGAGAAGGGCAGATGTGATTCCCCTTCACAAAAGTGGGAGCAAGGCAGAAGCAGAAAACTATAGACCTGTTAGTTTAACCTCAGTGGTAAGGAAAATGATGGAATCACTTCTGAAGGAAAGAATTGTTGAGTATCTAGAGGCCAGAGGGGCTCAGGACCCAAGGCAGCATGGATTCACAGCGGGAAGGTCATGCCAGACAAATCTGATAGATTTCTTGACTGGATGACCAAAGTAGTAGATCTGGGAGGGGCTTTGGACATGGCCTACCTAGACTTTAGCAAGGCATTTGACACAGTCCTCACAAAAGATTAATATACAAGTTAGCCAGCCTGGGAGTGGGTCCCAAGATGACAGCCTGGGTAAAAGGTGGCTGGAGAATAGGACACAGAGGTAATAGTAAATGGAGTCCACTCAAGAAAGGGGGTTACTAGTGGGTACCGAGGGTTCAGTATTAGATCGGTCCTCTTCAATGTCTTTATAAGCGACATTGCAGAGGGACTGGAAGGAAGGCATGTCTCTTGGCAGATGACACAAAGATCTGCAACAGAGTTGATGCACAAGGTGGGGTGGAAAGGATGAGAAGGGACTTGGCAAGGTTAGAGGAATGGTCAAATGTAGGCAGCTTAGATTCAATGCTAAGAAGTGCAGGTATGCACCTGGGAAACAAAACCCAGGGAAGAGTACACAATGGGGGTGAGATACTAACAACAACAAAATGGAAAGAGACCTGGGGGTAGTCATATCAGGTGACCTAAAGGTGGGCAAGCAATGTGAGAGGGCAACAAGGAGGGCTGGAGGGATACTGGGATGCATAGGGAGAGGCATCACCAGTAGAAAACAGGAAGTTATTATCCCTCTGTACTGACGGTTGGTGAGACCCCATCTGGAGTACTGCATGCAGTTCTGGAGACCCAATCTCCACAAGGACATAGACAGGATGGAGGCTGTCCAGAGGAGGGCAACTAAAATGGTGCAGGGTCTGCACCGAAGACATATGAAGAGAGACTTAAGGATCTGAATATGTATAGCCTTGAGGAAAGGAGGGAGAGGGGGGACATGATAGAAACTTTCAAGTATCTCAAGGGAATCAACGAAGTCCAAGAGGGTAGCATCTTTCAAAAAAAGAGGTGTGCAAGAACAAGGGGGCACAATTTGAAGATAGAAGGGGGGCAGCTCAGAGATAATTTAAGGAAGTATTTTTTCTCAGAGAGGGTTGTGGATGCATGGAATGACCTTCCGGAGGAGGTTGTGGAGTCAAAAACAGTGGTGGAATTCAAGCATGCATGGGACAGTCATAAGGTAATTCTAGGGGATGGGGGTAGGAAGAAGTAGGCTGCTGGTTAACTAGGATCTGCAGCTTATCCATTAGGTAGGGAAATGGGCAGACTGGGTGGGCCAAGCGGTCCTTATCTGCCGTCAAAATCTATGTTTCTATGTTTCTATGTATTCCATTTAGTTAATTTCAGAAATGTATGTTCTACTATATATCTCTGACGTGGAACCTTTGTAAATGAGCTTCCAGATCAAAGGTATTGAATCCAAGAATTTAATAAATAAATAAAAACTAAAATGGTTAAGGGTCTACATCAAAAGCCCTATGAGGAGAGACTAAAGAACCTTAGTATGTACACCCTGAAACAGAGGAAAGGGGATATAATAGAGCCCTTTAAATACCTCACAGGGCTAAATAAGGTATGGGGGAAGTGTTTTTCCAAAACAAGTGTGCTCAAGAACAAGGGAACATGCTATGAAGCTGGAGGGGGTAGATTCAGGAGAGATGTGAGGAAGAACTTCTTCACAGAATGAGTGGTGGATTCCTGGAACAGCCTTTCAGTGGAAGTGGTAGGGGCAAAAACAATGGTGTGTTTTAAGAATGCATGGGATAAACATGAGGGCATCATAGTGGAATGGAATGGGGAAGGAAGAAAGAGCTGTTGATTGGGCACAGACAGCGGTAATAGTGTAGGTAGGGAGAAATGAACAGACTGGATGGGCCAAGTGGTCATTATCTGTCATCAAATTCTATGTTTCTATTTATGTTGGGGAATAGAGTCTGGGAGGGGAGTTATGTTGAAAGCAAGGGTAGTTAGAATTAGCAGAACTATTTAGTGGTCAGCACTGGACAATGAGGAATGACCAGCAAGGGCCACAAAAATTCAAACACCACAACCCAAAAGTGGGCCTAAAGGTATGGTTTGGATGGGTGAGGGGATGCATAAGGTTGCAGCACCTCATGCTGTGAACTCTGGGCATGTCATTGCACTATGCAACTGGTGTAAGACCATGCCCCAAAGTTGATGGTGGCTGCAATTGTCATGCTTGCAGTCTGAAACCCCACTGCTGTCCACAAATGTCTGGCAACCACAATTAGCATTGTGATCTGGAAGCTGGGGGAATCTTCTTCCCCAGTGGATAAGTTTGAGCTTTGTATATGGCAGTTTCTGGAGATGGAAGACAAGGGTACCCCTTTGCACCCCAAAATATTGCCTCCTAACTGTTACTGTGTATCATCCCAGTGATCAATGGTACCTCAATGAGTAGATCAGAGAGCAATTTAGTTTACTTAAATTGGTTGTACTATAGTATGGCTTTGACATGAGTTTTTTGTAAAAGGGTCTATGCATGAAAAAGAGCTACCAAAGTGCGACATTAGTGTCATTTTTGAAACTCTATAATTTAATGATTATTATAAGCATTTCTTAATGCTTTGACTCACCTTATAAAAATGTAGTGTGGTGTGGGATAACTCCAATTTTGGGGTCTGAGAAGAAGCCTCCACAAAGTTGCATGTGTAACAGGGGACATAAAAGCAGGGCTGCACATGTAACAGGGGACATAAAAGCAGGACTGCACATGTAACAGGGGACATAAAAGCAGGGCTGCATGTGTAACTGAGGACATTAAAGCAGGGTTGCACATGTAACAGGGGACATTAAAGTACCACAGGCACACCACTACCTGTCTGCACACAACATGGAGGCATGTCACCACTCATCTGTAGACAACATGGAGGCATGTCACCACCCATCTGCAGACACTATAGAGGCATGCAGCTAAATACCTGATGGAATCTTTTAATGAAGTTCATCATTAAAGTATGTATTCCAATCAGGGCATCATCAGTCCATATCACCTGAATAATGGACTGTCCATGTAAACTGAGCACAGACAACACCCGCAAAAAACAGCATAGTTGGTTTTCACAGTAAGGTTTTTTTTTTTTGCTAGGCAAAGTTGTGTAAACCCACCACACACGTATGATATGGCTGACAGAATAATGTATCCTAATTAGGACACCACAACAAGCAGCACGGGGAGAGTGTTTTTTAACATTGAGCTCCACCCCTCCAAAAACAGTGACTATATGGTTTTGTGCTATGATTAACAATAGGCTGTGGTGGCCCTGCGATGCAACCAGAAAATCCACAAAGGCACAATAATGAACACTTTAAATGTGCAAAGAATAGAATACTGCAGGCAGCGCCAGACAAGTTAGCTAATGCAGCAGCATCACCCAAACACCATCTGAATCACAGCACACAAACCAGCCACCCCACCAACATTAGTTGTTACCTACTTAGGCGTACAACTCAGTTGTGCATGAACAGGTAACTGTGTAATGGTGTAGCAAATACATGTGTAATATGCATAACTGTTTGGTTTTTTGGGGGGTGGGGGTTGTGGACATAGTCACACACAAAATGGGTTTTGCCAAGATCACCAGCCCAGTACAAGCTACTTCTTTGAATGAAAAAAGTGCATATCTGGGGTTGTTTGGTGATTTTGAATTTAAACCAAAATGGCAGGTAGGGTGGTGTCCAAGCTAACAAAAAAAACGAAATAAGCAAATTCATTTTGTTCATGTTTTTGTTTTCAAATACCAAAATCCTAATCCAATGTTCAAACAATCACACATTTACTAACAAAGCTGTTCAAATTACTAAATCACTTTTTAAGTGAAGACAAAAAAAGGAGAAAAACAATAAATGCAATATGAGACATGCATCATCCCATCTGCCAAAAAGAAAAAAAAAAGTAAAATACTGAACCCAGGCATCCACAGGTCTGCCAACAAAATGGCAGCAAGCATACACCCATCTGGTAACAAAAGGAAGCCATGCATGCACACAGCTGCAGACAAAATGAAGGTATGCAGCCATCTGTCTGTAAACAAAATGAAGGCATGCATCCACCAATCTGCAAATCAAAATGGTGGCAATCATACACAAATCTGCAAACAAAATGGAGGCATGCATCCACCCATCTGAAAATCAAAATGGAGGCAATTATACACAAATAAGCAAACAAAATCGGGGCATGCATCCACCCATCTGCAAATCAAAATGGAGGCAATCATACACAAATCTGAAAACAAAATCAAGGCACACATCCACCCTTCTAAAAACAAAATGAAAGGAAGCATACACCCACCTACAAGCAAAATGAAGGTATGCATCTAGCCATCTGCAAACAAAATGGAAGCATGCTTCTAGACATCTGCCGACCAAAAACGGAGACACACCGCAAAACATACCACAGGGACCCAGTCAAAAAACGGTCATCAGACCTGATACACACAGACCAAATAGTGCACCAATCCCCCCACCCCAGCAAAATAAATAAACAAATAAATAAATAATTGGTGACCACTTGGTTTGGTAACCCGACTGACAAAAAATGCTGTAGGTGCCCTGTGATGCACAATGACAAAACAAAAGTGGTAAATCCCAATAATAAAGAAGCCAGTAACAAACACATTATGCAATGCAACACCCCATCACAACAAATGTCAAGATTGTGCCAGGCAAACCTACCACTTCACCTAAATTTGTGGTTGACACCAGCCCAGTGGCATGGAGGGCTGAGGCATCTGTGCTTTACCTACTACCACGCTGGCAACCAATCAGCGTGTCATAGGTGGAAGCGTGCACTGAACGGCCATAGAAACATAAAAACATAGAATTTGACGGCAGATAAGGACCGCTTGGCCCACCTAGTCTGCCCATTTTCCTACCTAACAGATAAGCTGCAGATCCTAGTTAACCAACAGCTTACTTCCTCCAACCCCTCACTAGGACTGCCTTATGCCTGTCCCATGCATTCTTGAATTTCCCCACTGTTCTTGACTCCATGACCTCCTCAGGGAGGCTGTTCCATGCATCCACAACCCTCTCTGTGAAAAAATACTTCCTCACATTATCTCTGAGTCGTCCCCCCTCTATCTTCAAATTGTGCCCCCTTGTTCTTGCACATCTCTTTTTCTGGAGGATGCTACCCTCTTGGACTTTGTTGATTCCCTTGAGGTACTTGAAAGTTTCTATCATGTCCCCTCTCTCCATTCTTTCCTCAAAGGTATACATATTAAGCTCCTTTAGTGTTTCTTTGTATGTCTTCTGGTGCAGACCCTGCACCATTTTTGTTGCCCTCCTCTGGACAGCCTCCACTCTGTCTATGTCTTTGCGGAGATGGGGTCTCCAGAACTGCAGACAGTACTCCAGATGGGGTCTCACCAACTGTCTGTACAGAGGGATAACAACTTCCTGTTTTCTACTATTGATGCCTCTTTTATGCATCCCAGTATCCCCCCAGCCTTCCTTACTGCCTTCTCACATTGCTTGCCCACCTTTAGGTCATCTGAAATAATTACCCCCAGGTCCCTTTCTATTTTTACTGTTGTCAGTATCTCACCCCCATTTGTGCACCCCCTGGGTTTTTGTTTCCCATGTGCATTACCTTGCACTTCTTTGAACTGAATCTGAGCTGCCATACATTTGACCATTCCTCCAACCTTGCCAAGTCCCTTCTCATCCTTTCCACTCCATCTCGTGTATCAACCCTGTTGCAGATCTTTGTGTCATCTGCAAAGAGACATACTTTTCCTTCCAGTTCCTCTGCAATGTCACTTATAAAGATATTAAAAAGGACCGGTCCCAGTACTGAACCCTGCAGTACCCAGCTAGTAACTCTCCTTTCTTCACTGTATACTCCATTTACTACTACCCTTTGCGTCCTGTTGTCTAGCCAATTTTTTATCCAGACTACCACCTTGGGACCCACTCCAAGGCTGGCTATCTTGTGTATTAATCTTTTGTGTGGGACTGTATCAAATGTCTTGCTAAAATCTAGGTAGGCCATGTCCACAGCCCCTACCTGGTCTACTACTTTGGTCACCCAGTCAAAGAAATCTATTAGATTCGTCTGACATGACCTTCCATCGTGAATCCATGCTGCCTTTGGTCCGTGCCCACTGGCCTCTAGGTACTCAACAATTTTTCTTCAGAAGTGATTCCATCATTTTCCTATCACTGAGGTCAAACTAACTGGTCTATAGTTTCCTGCCTCTGTCCTGCTCCCACTTTTGTGAAGAGGAATCACATCTGCCCTCCTCCAGTCCTCGGGTACCACCCCATCCTCCCATGATTTGTTAAAGAGAGTAGTCAGCGGTGTCACTAGTTCTACCCTTAGTTCTTTTAGAATTCTTGGGTGAATCCCATCAGGCCCCATTGCTTTGTCCACCTTCAATTTTATCAGTTCTTTCAGAACCCTTTCTTCTGTAAATGGACTGGTATCGACCCCCGTCTTCAGAGTGTTTCTCTTGTTTGGTTTAGGTAACTCCCCCTTCTCTTCCTTTGTGAATACTGAGCAGAAATATTCGTTCAGTATCCCTGCTTTTTCACTGTCACCCTCTACCCACATTCCCTTCCCTTTATTAAGCTTCAGTATCCCTCCTTTGGTCTTTCTTCGCTCCCTAATGTACCTATAAAAGGTCTTATCCCCCTTCTTAACAGAATTGGCTATCCTTTCCTCAGTTTGTGCCTTTGCTATTCTGACTGCCTTCCCAGCCTCTTTTCTGCTTTAACTGATAAAGTTCTCTGTCCTGCTCCTTCTGTGTTTCCTTATATTTCCTGAATGCTGCCCTTTTCTCCTTAACCTTCCTGCCACCTCTTTTGAGAACCATAGCAGTTTTTTCCTTCATTGTGTTTTGTTGATTTGCTTTACACAAAGGCTTGTTGCCTCTGTGATGGCTGTTTTGATCACTCTCCATTGTTCCTCTACCCCTCCTTCTTGCCTGTTTGCTAGTGCTTTTCTGAGGCACTCTCTCATTTTCCCAAAGTCAGCCCTCCTAAAGTCCAGTACTCTTGCTTTTGTATGGCTTGATTGTATGGCTGTGTTTATCGTGAACCACACTGTTTGGTGGTCGCTTGTTCCCAGATGGCTACCCACTTCTAAATCTGAGATTCTTTCTCGGTCCCCATTTGAGAGTACCAGGTCTAAGATTGCTCCCTCCCAAGTGGGTTCCAATACTAGCTGTCTGAGGCATGCTCCCTGTAGGGCATCAAGAATGACCCTGCTTTTGGATGTGCCTGCAGCAAAGGTGCTCCAGTTAACATCTGGCATATTCAGGTCCCCCATCAACAATATCTCCCCTTTTTCTGCCATTCTAAGAAAGCCTTCTATCATTTCTTTGTCATTCCCTCCTGAGATGGGGTCTGTATACAACCCCATGCGGATTGTGGTGCCATTTCCTGTCTCCAGGGTGACCCAAAGTGCCTCATCTGCTCCCCTGTTTACTCTTTAGTTCTGTTGCTTTGATCCTTCCTTTACATAGAGAGCTACTCCTCCTCTTCTTTACCTCCCTGTCCCTCCTGTAGATTGTGTATCCTGGTATGTTGACATCCCAGTCATGGTTCTCTGTGTACCATGTTTCTGTGACTGCCACAATATCCAGGCAACCCTCTTCCATCAAGGCCACTAGTTCAGGGAGTTTGTTACACAGACTACGGGCATTGGTACTCATCACCCTCCACTTTTTGATAGCCTTACCCCTTTTAGCCACACTTCTGTCCTTGCTGCCTTTGCTTTTTTTATATTTAAATCTGTTCTGCTCCCTAATAACTTCTGTACCTTGGTGTTTACCTCACTAATCACCATGTTTTGTTGGCCATTGCCAACATTGCATGTTCTACCCAGGGGGAAACACAGGACAAGGAAAAATGAGGTCCCAGATCAAGCAGAATGATGACAGCCACCCACCACTGGCCTGACTCTGAATGGCACCCCACAGAATCTGAATCATAATCAAGGTGAGTTTAAGTAAGGGGGAGAGCTCCCCACCACCCTGACACAGAGGATAAATTGTGGGGGGGAAGAAGAGGTTAGCTGCCCAATGTCAGGGTGTGAGACTGGGAAGGAGGCTGAAAGATTGATGGCAACAGGTGGGGACCCGAAGTAAAATCAAATAAGGTAAAAAGAATAACATTTGTGGTTGCCTAATTTGGCCACACCAAACTAACATGCACATCTGATCAAGCCACACCTCTCAGCTGTACCGCATCATGAGGAACAGTTCCACATTTTATTCACAAAAGCCCCTTGCTACATATTGAGAAGGTTTGTCCAATGTTCAACAACAACATTATAAAGCAAATATGCATAGTAGTTCATATGAAAACTGTATTATTTATTTATCTGCAAACTTTGTGACCACAGAGGCACACATTTCAACAGTGGTCTGAGCTTCTGAGTAATAGATTTGATGAAGTGTTCCACATTCTAAGGGGCAGTGTTTCACATTTGGGGATGTACTGAGGTACAATGCTCATACAACTCTTTGGTAGGAAGAAGTGCACATTCAGGAGTGTTGGTGGGTTGTACTGCAGTGCCCAGGTTAATACAAGAAAATATATATTTTTTTAAAATACCAAAAACCACAATAAATATCAGACATCACACTCAATCTTTTTAACAACCCCCAAGAAGAACAATCATTGTAACAGCAGTATGTAAAATACCATCCCAACATATGAAAAGCACATCTAAAACAAAGCATTGAAACCAAAAACCAAACTAAATATCAGTATCCCAAAAATAAAGCGCCAAAGATTAGATGCATGTACCAAACCCTCCCCAATAACCAAATAATGCAGTGTGCTAATCCCAGATACTCCCCAATCCCAATCCCATCCCTCTCCAAAACTGACCGTAACAGCAGCGTGTAAAATACAGTTCCAACATAAAAAGAGCATTTAAAATAAAGCATAGTAACTTAGAAAGTTGATCTATGCAACCTCCTTATCAACTCCTTCAAGAAGACCTCATGGTGAACAGGGACATAAAGAAGTTTAAGGTCCCAAATTCACATTTTAATTCAAATGGCACCCCTTACACCAAATCATGAAGGCAAAAAGGGAAATCCAGGGTGTAGGTCCATCTGCACTATTAATGAACCCCACCCCCAATGGCTCGCTTACATTATCAAAACTAGTAAAAAAAAATGACAGTATTTTTGGCAGAAGGCTTGATCGGTATTTACCTGCTGCAGTGAGGATAGTGATGTATCGAGGGTCACACAGGAGGACAAGAGCTCTTCAGGACAAGACAGTCAATCACAGGAAAGGGCTAGAAATTGCAAGGAATGGTCTTTTAAATCCCCCCATGGCCTGCCCCAATCCCACACTGATATAAGTGCTCAAATGTTTTCACAAGTGGCTGCCCTGGACCCCTGCTGTCACACGTGAACATCCAGTGGTGGGAGACAGGAAAGGATCAGGTGAGCAAAGGAGGCAGCTTGTGATCATGCTGTGTACTTAAAGAAACAGGGCAATGCACTGTAGTACCCTAAACACATACAGCATGTAACCTGGGGACAAAATTACAACACAAATAGCATCAAAGTGCAGATTATTACTAAACTTCAGAAGTAACACAAGGGAGACATTAATGGTTACATGCAAGACCACATTTTTAGGGCCCCTGGAGGTGAGTGGGAATCAAGGTAGCACAATAAAGAAGTGTGATAAATGAGAGCAGGACACGGAATTAGTTACAAAAATAGTTTTATTGCCAGAAAAGTCTAGTTAAATGACACTGAGAGACTATTTCACACACATGGGTGGCCATGTCACAAATTAGTACACAAATTTGCATGCATTTTGACTAATGAAAGTGCATTTTTTAAATATGGAATCATCTGATTCCATTAATGTTATCTTATGTATCTCCCCACATAGGCTACTTAAAAAGCCCATATCAGTGACTGTATTATACTCAAAATCCTGCATATGTACTGCATTACAAACTTTAGGATCCATTGGTAACCCCTTTTTATGCACAGAGCCAAAACTGTATTGAGACTCTTGTAAACTTCCACAGCTCTTAAAAAACATTCTCATAATACAATCAGCTCCAAGCTGAAATATAAAATGGATCTAAGACGCAGTCTGAGCATACTGTAGTAGTCCTGTTCTGCTTTCAGGTATGAATGCACTAAACTGGTTCAACTGAACTGATTTCAAAAACAGTTTTTGAAACCAGTAAGGTTGTCAAGATTGGGCCTTAAAAACGGTTAGTACACTACATGAAATTAATATTTATTTATTTAAAGAGTTTCACCAGGAAAAACATGCTAAGATAACAGCATGTTTCCAGATATGTCCTGGGGGGGAGAGTATGTGGAAAGTGCAATAATAAGTTACTTTAGTGATGTTACAATTCATTTTATTTTCATTTCATTTTTATTAATTTTACTGGAAAGGCATGTGAGCATTGCTGCCCATTTACACAAGTGTCCAGTTGCATTCAACAATCATGAGACATGACATAGGCTAAAACATTTAACTTACAGTGATGGTTAGTACAATGGTACATAAAATCTAAATAATATAGACTAAAGGGCAAACCATGAAGTAGCATTGGTAAATTAACAAATACAAGGTGACATTAAGCATTCAGTGAGGGTTTAACAATAATATAACAGTGGGAAGCAAAAAATTTAATGTAACAGTGGGAAACAAAAAATGTAAGTGCATTCTGAAAACTAGCCTAGGTGGATTAACAATACTACAAGTGCTAGAAACAAGGCAGGTGCCAGAGGTGGATAACCAGAGGGTGTGGGGGAAAAGAGTACAGAAGGGGAGTCAGATTAGGGCTATGAGCAGGTGCAGGTGAGGGAGAAATGTCTCCTGACATTGTGTTTGAAGGCGTTTGTGGAGGGACAGAGTTTTAGTTCCAGAGGGAGAGAGTTGAAGAGCTTGGGTCCCAGAAAGGAGAGTGATTTTTGGCCTTGAGCGGTCTGTCAGAAAGGAACAGTGAAAGCGAGAGTGGAGGACAGTCTAGTGGTCCTGGTGGTGGCAGCTGTCTGGAAGAGAGAGATAAGGCAATCAGGGAGCAGTCCGCAGGAGAGTTTGAAGAAGAAGGTGGCCATCTTGTAGTTGAGGCATGCCTCAAGGGAGGGCCAACTGGTGACCCTATAAAGATCACAGTGGTGTGTGTGAGTTCAGGGAGACCAGAGGCAAAATGGATAGCATAGTAGGAACTTTGAAGTCTGGAGACATTTTTGATGGAGAGGCGGAGGAGGGAGACAAGTGAACCACAGTTGAAGACAGGAAGGAGGAAGCTGTAGACTAAAAGGGATTTGGATTCCCTGTTAAGGTAATGCTTGGTTCTGTGGAGGATACTGAGGCATTGGCGGGCTTTTTTGATTGTGAGGCTAGTGTGAGCATCGAAATTGAGGTGGCTATCCAGGAGTAAGCCAAGGTACTTGAATTCACTGACTCTTTCAATGGAGTTACCAAGGTTGTCTTAGAGGGAGAGATCAAAGCCAAGGGGTTTGCAGGGTCTGGAGAAAACCATGAACTTAGTTTTTTTGGAGTTGAGTACAAGACCTTTGGACGTGAACCAGGTGTAAAGTCTGCTGAAATCGAATTGGAGTTTGTTAATGAAAGCATTGGGGTTTTTGTCCTGACAGAAAAGGGCTACATCGACAGCATAGAGAATGAGATCAGAGGAGGTGCATATGTCAGGCAGGGAGTTAACGACCAGAGAGAAGAGAGGAGGGCCCAGGATGAACCCTTGGAGGAAGCTGTATTTGATGGAGCAGTATTCAGAGAGGACACCACCAATAATGGTGCAATGAGATCTACCCGTTAAGTAATCCTTGACCCAGAGGTAGACCTCAGGTGACAAATGGAGGCCAGCCAGGGTATGGAGGAAGACTTCATGATCAGTGAGGTCTACGAATGCAGCACAGGTGTAGAGGCCTCTGTTGTTAGCTTTGTCTATGGAGTTGGTGAACTTGATGAGGGCAGTTTCGGTATTGTGTCAGGCACAGATCCCATGCTGGGCCTCTGTGGGTAGGTTGTTTTTGGAGAGGAATTATGTGCTTTGGCTGTGGACCACTTTCTCTAAACTTTTGAAGAGAGGGGCAAGGAGGGAGATAGGATGGTAGTTGAATACTAGATCCCTGGAACCGGAATTTTGAAGAGGTTTAATAATGGTGCACTTCCATGCTTTCAGAAAGGACCCCGTGCAGAGGAAGTGGTTGAGTATGTTAGTGAGAGGGATGGTCAGTGAGTCACAAACAAGATGGAGAACTCTGAAGTCAATGTTGATAGCACTCTTGGATGGTCTTGGGTCATTTGTTCTGATTAACTTGACCACCTCACCAGGAGTTAGGTACCTGAAATGGAATTTAGGGTGGGAGACTGGGAGGGATGCGGGGATAAATGGGGTAGGAGTGGAGCTGGGCTTGTGCTGATTTAGGTCACTGAAGTATTTATTGAAAAGAGAGACTATTTCACTTGGCTCAGTGGTGGTTGTCCCTTCAGGAATGAGACAAATATGTTCTTCAGAAATTCCCCTACCAATAAGACTGCTAAGAATGTTCCAGGTCCTCCTAGGGTTCCCCTCGGCAGCACATTGTTTTTCCAGGACGAGAGAGGATTTAGCAGATCTTGTGGAAGATTTGCACTTGTTCCTGAGGGTTTTGAAGTCTTGGAGGAGTTGGGGGGTTGTGTGTTTTCTGTACAACTTTCAGGCTCAGTCCCTATCCCTCATTAGTTTGTGATGCTCGGGGGTGACCCATTCTTGACTAGAACCCTTAACCCAGATTGTTTTTAAGTGGGATGAAACAATCGCAGAGGGCAAGGAACTTATTGCTAAAGGCTTCAAGTGCTTTGCAGATGTCAGAAATGTTTTCAGTGAAGGACCAGTCTTGGCCTAGGGTGGCTTTGGAGAACTTGGTGGCATCCAACTTCTTTAATTGCCTGATTTGGATGAATTTGTGTGTGCGGGGCGGGGGTTGTGGACCATCAGCAGAAAATAGCACAGTAGTCACTGACTGAGTCTGGAAGAACTCTGGAGGCAGTGACATGGGAGGGGTGTTAGACCAGGACCCAACCAATGAGGGCTGAGATCCAGTTTTATAGTTGGTTCTGGTACATTCAGTGATGAACTGGTGTAGGCCAAGGCCAAGTATGGATTTCTTGGTGGAGTCACAGTGAGGGGACAGCAGTTTAGGTTGAAATCACCTAGGATGATCCAATCTGTCCCTTGGGGGAGGGAGGTCTTGATATCGAGGAAAAGGTCGCGATCACGGGGTGAGCAGGAGGGTGGCAGGTACACCACACTGACTGTGATCATTTTATCTGCTCCAAGGAGGAGGTTAATTGAGATGGTCTTGAGGGAGGAGGTGGGAAGTGGGGGAGTTGAATTCAGTGGCAATGAGGTCATCGGCAACTCAGATGAGGCAGCCTCCCCCACGTTTCCCCACACTGTCTTTTCTAAAGACTGAGTAACCTTTAAGGAGGATTTCATTGGGGAAGATGTCTTCCTTCAGCCAGGTTTCGGTGAGGGCAATGACATCAAAAGTGTTAGCCATCACCCAGAACTAAATTAAGGATTTTTTTGCCAAAAGGCTTTGCACTTTAAGGTGAGCAAAAGTGAGCTGTTTAGTGGGTTTGGGGGAGGAGTGAGGGGTGAAATCAGTAGAGAGTGTGGGGTCAGAGTTGGGGTGAACAGAGCCTGAAATAAGGAGTAGTAGGAGAAGGAGCCTTAAGTGCCTCCAGTTCACAAGCAAAGACAGCTTGGAGGAGTATAGCCTGGTGTAGTAATGGGTGAATAAGATATGGCTGTGGTAGGAAGGAGAGAACTCATGGAACAGGCAAAGACCCCATGAAGGGGCTCACATAGGGAGGGGCCGGGACAGATTTGGATGTGCAAGTGGGGGAGTGGGGAAGGGGGTGTGTGGAAGTGTGGGATGAGGGGAGAGTAACAGAAATGAGGGAGGTGCAAGAAGGATTTTGGGGCAAAACTAGTGGTGAGGGGATGGGAGGAGGGGAGGTCAGGGTGAGGGGGTGAGCAGAGAGGGGCAGAGGGGAAGAAGAAGGGGTGAGAGTAATTTAGGAACATGGAACTGCTTAGCACACTCCATACTGGTGGCCAGAAAGAGGGAAGGTAACAGAGCAGTAATGAGTGAGGGAATAGAGAGTAGGGTACAAAGTTGAATGTGGTAGAAGAAACTATGTCCAGGGGTAGGCTGAAGTGGAGAGCCCAATTTGGACTTGTGGCTAAAAAAAGCAGAAAAAGGCGGGCTGTTAGTTAAAAAAAAAAAATTACAAAGCTCAGGTAAATTGGTGGGAGGGCCCTGGGCAATTAAGTGCTCAGGGCAGAAGTAGATGCAAATAGTGGGCATGAGGGGAAAGAATTCCTGCAGAGAGGTCTGGTCAAAGGTGCCAGGTAGGAATTTAGGAAAACAAAAGGCTGGCTCAGGAGGTTGATGGGGAGGAGGCATTATAAAACAATAAATAATTATAAAGATAAAAAGTAGGCTGTAGACAATTAAGAGGACTCACAAAGTAAGTAATGCAAAATATAGATTGTCATCAGCATATCAACAGTTCAGCAAAGTGCAACTGGCAGCAAAATGATGGAGTGAACTAATAAACCAGGGCAGCTCAGGGAGGAAGTAGAATACAGGGAGGGGCAGTGTGACTAGTCTAGGACAAGGTCCCATGTTTACTGCAGCAAAGTGGACCTACATTCTGCAGCAGGACTTCATACTTTCTGCGGCAGAACTACTGCTGATTCTGAGGCAGATAAATTGTGGTTAAACAGCATACCTTTAAGGGGATTAAGTCTTAGTTTACCCTTTAACTGCCTTCGTGCAACCACTCCACTACACTGAAAATGGAACAGCAGGCCATTTAACAGTATGTAGTCTTCTTATCACAAATATTAAACTGCAATAACCCAAACCTGGTGTTCTCTTTTAATGACTTTTCCCTCCCACCCCGAATTTGAAGGCTCATCTGTTCTTCTGGAAATTGGTGGCTTTTGCTGTTCTCCTAGGTTATAATTGGAGGAGAACATAAACACTCAGCTTAAACTACACAGAAAGCAAAACCTGCTTGGATTTCTTCTAGTTTATATATACAGTTAGCAGAAATAAAGAGATTCCAACTTTTTTTTTTTTAACTCTATTTTTACCTTCCCAGCCTGTGGAACTCTTTCGGGCATCCTGTAGTGTCCCCGTCTCTACCTCCATGCCTGAGAGGCCTCCTGAATCCTGGCACCAGCCCGGCTATCCCCCCTGGCTCTGAGCCGCCCTGAGGTAGGGCTGCCCTATCTACCCAAGGTGCTCTATCTGTAAATTCGGGTCAGGCTGGGCTTGGCCCAGGTAAGGAGTGCAACCGGCATTGGAGTGTGGTCGGTTGGATGCAGGTTCTGTCACCTATCCACAGGCTGAGGTTTTTTTCCCTTTATACCCTCCCCTTCCCTTCCTGATGGGCCTCGATGTGCAATGACACCAGGGAACATCTTGCCATGGCTCCATAACCCTCTTCTGTAGCCCTGTAGCATTGCGGTACTTCCAGTTTCCACCAGAGGTCGCTACGGTGCCGGGCTTCATCCCTGGACCCCCCCCCAAGGAAGGAGAACAGTCCTCTGGATACTCAATCCTTCCCCTCCCCTATGACCCCCGGTGATCCAGGCTCGTTCCCGAACCCAGGTCGCCAGCGTGGCGCAAGGTGTGGCATCCAGGGCCTCAACCCTCAGCACCACCGGGCCAGCCAGATAGATTTCAGCTTGAAAGCCATTTTATTTTTTTTCTGATTTTGATCAACATTCTTTTAGATTATAATTTTTTTAAAACTAGGAATACCCCAACTGTCTTGCAGCAAACATGTTCAGTGCAGTATGCAAATCTGTGTGTGTGTGGGGGGGGATTGTCTTCCTATAATAGTGATGGAGGGTGTAACTTGCAGTGTCTGTAGGATTTGTTGACTCCTGATTTTTCTTTTGGGGAACACACTAAAACATGCAAGCGAGTCTTTCTTATTAAGCTGGAGTAACCTTGGTTAGCATGTTTTCTCCCAGCAACTCAGGGGGTGGTGGTGTTCTTCAGTCAGTGATCCTCATTTCACTTATGTGTAGCATCAATCAGTACAATTCTCCATTCTGATCTTTTTCCTTATCTGCTCGCTCCAGTTCTAGTATACCCTGGTCCCCAACTCTACTGCAGCTGGGCAACTTGACCCTCCTTAAGAATTGAGCTTGATGCCCCACTTAGGCTGCAGGTTCAGATCTGCCAAGAAATTACTGTCACACTTGCAGGTACAGATCTGCAGCCCACAAATCAAAACTGTGATCGATGTCTACCAGTGAGAACTGAGTCCTCTGCTTAGTCTGCTGCCAGCCACATGTTTCTGCAATCAGCTCCTCCTCCGATACCAGCCACCACACCGAGATCGATTCCACCTCCATGGACACCACTGAATCTTCTCACTTCTTGACTACTGCTCGCCTACCAGTTCTTCCTTCCAAATTCATCTTCCAGGGACTCAGCATGCACTGTGTGCAGCCTCACAATGAAAAATTAACATGGCTGAGATAGCCACACCTACACAGCAGCAAATCATAACTGCTGTGAGCCTAATCAAGCTCTACTACTTTTGTGTCAGTCTCCCCCTCCCCACAATACTGGCTGGACAGAGTTATGTAACAAGAGCCAGCATGAGTGAAGATGCTATGCGGCCACTAGCTTTTCGGCTTTGTAGTGGGTGGCATCAGTTTATTGCCCCTTCTAATGAGTATGCATGCCATGGCATACTTAACATATCAATAGCTGTGCCCTTGCCTTGTGTCATCATATAGCACAGTTAGCATTTCTGCAGACATATGGCTGGTTTTCCCAATATCTGTGGCCAGTACCAATTTCTGCGGTCAGCCCTGATTTCTGTGGCCACTGCTGCAACTGCAGAATTTCAGAAAACATGGGGCCCTGGTCTAGGACCACGTGCAACCACAGGAGTGAATAGTAAAGTCATGCAGGAGGGATTTTAATGGCAGGGAAGAGGAAGCATTTGAAATAGCAGCAGGGAGGGTACTTCAAAGTTTGGGGAAGCCGAAGGAGAAAGCAGCTTGACCTACAGAGAGGAGAGTGAGACAGCTGGTGTCAGAGCTGAGGAGGTGTAAGGAGGAGAGGAGAAGAGGGAGGAAAGGTAAGAGGGAGGAGGCCCGGACAGAATTTGGAGATGAGGGTGGCACAATGAGTGATATCAATTTTTAAGTTAGTTAGTGTGGCAAACTACCCCTCTGCTAGTCCTTATTTGTAGAAATAATTCTGTTGTATATATGTTTTTTTATGTAATTCTATGTATATATACATGCCACAAAATGCCAGTGATGTTTCAAGGGACACAGAGAAAAGACTGGATTAAAAAAAAAAAGGTTTTGACCTTCCTTTGACATGGAATGCCTACTTGCCAGGAATCTGGCAAGCTATTGTCAAAGGCTTTGGGGATAACTGATCAAAGGGGTATTTCCAATAGTTAACTGATCAAGGGAAACAGAGAGGAGTAGACTGTTCAGGAGATAGCCCTTTTAACTTTAAAAAGCAGGATAATGAGTTCCAAGGTATTGCCTTTGATTAGATGAAAGGAATAAAACAGGAAACATCCTTCTAACAGTCCTGTGTGAGATTGTAATATCAGGTGTCATAAATGTATATTGGGTGACAGCACCAGGTGGCAGACCATTGTGTTGGGGAAGCACAGGAGTGACACCAATTGGCCTAAAATGGAAAGGCCAGCCTCTATCCACAGACAAGTAAACCTTAATCCATGACAAAGGAGGGCTCTATTAGGGAATTAATGCCTGGTTGGGGGGGGGTTGGGGCACAAGACCGCAGGCCAAGTGTGTCCAATTACCAACCAGGCATTAATTCTCGAGTAGAGCCTGAATTTGGAGTGGATTAGTGTGCTTGTAACATGACAAGTGCTAATTTAGTACTCTTAACAGTCATAATTATATGCCATATACATGAACAGCAATTTATTATATTGTGTAGTACAATATTTTGTGCTGTTCAACTGTGTACTTCTGACACTACACGTCCATCTCCTATGGGTGCGTGCACGTTGAGATGGCAGTATCTATTTATATTGCTACTGCTCTTTCTTGCACGTGTACAACTGCTCTTTAAAACCTATATGCTGCTACATCGAACTTGCCACGGTACCTTTCTTTGCCACCTGAGTGGCTGTTTCCACTCATTTCTTTGCTTTACATTTAGAGTTAAATACAGCATTCTGGTAACATAGGGAATATTTACATATCTAGGATTTCACTTCATTCGAGAGACCACAGTATGCAAATATTTCTTATGTCCCCACTATTCTCTGATTATTTCACAGTACCGGTAACAGTGTCACACACTGGTTCTTGCACTCCTTGTCCTTCTATGACTGCATCAGGTTGCTGACCTTACTCCCAGGATTCCTGCTACATCATAGCGTGGCACTGGACTACACTCCTTGGGTCCGTACCTGCCTCTGACCCTTGCTCCCCATCAGTTTACTCATCTCCAACAAGCAGCGGGCTCCATATGTGTACAGCTCATTCACAGTGCAAAGGGTGCTCTAATGGTTTCCTCTGCACGCTCCCGATGGCAGCACACCATCTATCATGGAATAATGCTGTGTTGCTCTTCTGCCACCTGATGCGATTGCGCCAGTTGGGTTTTTTGTTTCCACTGCTGTGATTTATGCCATGTTACAAGTATAAATAACCCCAGATCAGGGCATTTACACACACATTTTCATCTGGATACTCTGCTTGACACACACCAGAAGCCAGACTGCTGACACCAGTGTGGCTGCCAAGGACTAAAGGAAACTGAAAACCTTCATCCACTAATTCTGGACTTCAATTTACTGCAAAGATAAGGTAGACTTTCAGCTAACAGTCTTAGTTCTTTTCTCTGAATATATTTTTCCGATTTTGTTTCTGCATACTGTAACTCAACTTAGTATATTCTCTTTTTAGCTGCAACTATATTTATTTATGTATTTTAGTAAAAACTTTTATTTTTCTAAAGAAATTCTGCCTGCATGAGATTTATCTATATTTCTGTGTGAATTGAGAAACAGTATTGATAACCTGTGACAACCAAACTGAGAAAATGGTCTGTAAGGGATCTGGAAGGATTGGGAGAATACCAAAGTCTCAGGGATGAGTCTGCAAGGATTTTGAACCAGGCTGTTGCATGTCCTGTAGGAAGAAGGCCATATCAGCCTTTACACTGCTACCCCAGAAAAGAGTGTGACACCTAGGTCTTCCTCCTTTGTGTAATAGCCAAGGAATGGTTCATATTTGGCTACAAGACTTGAAACTGGTATTGTGCCCTTATCCAGAGTTAGAGGGATACCCTGTATTCTAGTGGGAGAGGTGCAGTTGTGACCTCAGCGAGCATTCTAAGAGGACGAGGGTATCCCTGTCCCCCCATCACAGATTGCACTTTAGGGTGAGCATTGAGAGCTCAGTGGACCTCACCCCCAGGAGTGGGTGCATGACAGTCAGCTATTACTTTTAGTAGCTGAAGCATTTTGTTCAGTACCCTTTTTTTAATCAGATTTTCTAGTTGATAGTAGTAGGCATGATGTGTGGAACAGTACTCTTCCCAGAGTCTGGCATATCTAGTTCTATTCCTGCTCATACCTCATCTGCATTGTAACTTCATTGAAGGTGACATTACAGCTTACTAAGACTCAGTTATCTTGTACCAGACTGGTCACTAATGATGTCAGTATGAGTAAAGTCCCAGTTCTGATGAGGTTATGAAGGAGAATGAATGTATTCATTGCTCATTTTTATGTGCGCTGTGCATGCGCATGTAGCAAACATTTTGCTAGGTGAGTAGCGTTTGAGGGGTGTGGCACTTTTGTTCCAGTGCATAGTGATCTGCAAGGGGCTCATCAGTGTCACAACAATCATCAGCCAGGCTGATTATGACACTGTTTTGGCTTGCTGGGTGGACTGTTCATGTATTTCATAGGAAAGAGCTGACCCAATCATAGATTGGCTCTTTCCTTTGATCAACGCCAACCAGAAAGCACAGGTGATCCATCATAATTAGCCTGCTTAGGATGTGTATGCACTACATACTTAACTGGTTAATAGTAGGGTGACTTTTCTATCTTACTCTAAACAACTACTGTTAGTCTGTTAAAATATTTAATAATGGATTTATTGTTTTGTTCTTTGTTTAAGCATGTCATCTCGCACTGTATTTAGAGCTACAGTATATGCTTACAAGAGTGTAGGTCTACAGTGTTATGTGTTTCGTCTGTTGCCATAGGACCCGCTCACTAGCACCATGAGTTCCCCATCAATATCCATACCATAGAGGCCCAATGGGACCCAACCTTGCAGAAGCTCAGCATCTCCTATGACCCATCCAAGACATCAACCATTTCCTACAATAGCCACTTGTTCAGAGTCCAGTACGAGGACAGCGATGACTGCCCAGGTCAGTGTGCAAGTAAGCTTGACTCAATGGCTACATTCCCTAATAAAGTTGTATTGAATTGAAAGTGTGACCTGGGACCCCTGCACATTCCAAAAGAGTGGGAGCCTTTGCTCAGCATCACAGGGTCTCATTCAAACAGCAACTGTTGTGCTTCCAAGAGATGTTGTGATGGGAGCAGCAAAAGCCTTTATTTTGGTACTATCTTTTATCCTTCAGAGCTGTGTTGATTGTTCACCTTCCTTATTAAACATGTGTGGTGATAGAAGTGGTGGTTGATGGGAGGTTGGCAATGCTGTTAAAATGTATCTGCCAACACCATGCCTGGAGACTTTCCAATAAGAAGATAACTGGTTGTCACTGTGGGTAGCTTCTGTACCTGCTGCTGGTGGCGGTGATGGCAACTTGTGTCCCGCCATGGTGGTTAATTGCTGGATAGTGGGATGGTGCAAGGCAGAGACCTGCTGAGGCTGCAAGGTTTAACTACTTAGGTGTGTGCATCATCGCAGGGATGCTTCATATACTGTGGACTACCAGTCCGGTACCAGTGTAACTGTAGACATGGGTGTCATAGCTGTCAAAAGTCAGAAAAACATAACACTAACAGGACCAGTGGTGCAAAAGGCTAAGGCACTGGGCACCTGACTTCGCATCATGCCAGCGACTCAGGTTCAGGAACAATCTCGGGTCATTAGGGAGCCGGCAAAGGGGAAGGAGGAACTAGGATTGAGCAGTCGAAAGGCAGCTTTCCTCTCCCGGGGAGGTTCCCCCCCCCCCACCGTAGTTCACTCCCATTGTGTTGAGGTCCAATGGGTAGTGTAGGCAGAGGGGCTGGTGATGATTGCCTGGGGTGGGGTGGAAAGGGCCAACCTGATGCCTGTCATGCGTGTGTGCCTCCATGCACATGTGCACGTGTGTCTGCCGGGGTTTGGGAAAAAACGCAAAAACTATTGATAAAAAGGAAAACATAACACTCACACTGGGGTTGCCCAAACTCCCAGTGTCGCCACCTGAAATCAAGAAAACTGTCCCTCATAGTGTTTTTTAAACCCTGTAAAAAAGGAAAATGTCCATCAATGTCTGTTGCTGCTGTTACTGTTCCCCACCCAACCCTCCCACTCAGCACCCACCACCCCACATGCCCCAAGACCTTACTTACCCACCAGGGGTCCAACACCATAATCCTGTCTGGACAGCAGATATGTCTTTGCTCTTCAACGTTGGACCATGAACTGAGGAAATCAGGTATGCAGTTCAATGTATTTCAATAGGGTTTTGATCTTAGTGACATAACCTGGCCATTTTTGAATATTTTTGCCCCACATTTTCAACATGACTTTTTTAGGACCACATCTCATGAACAATGACAGTGACAGTGAAATCACCTTTTGGGCAGGGGCTGAAAATTTTTTCTGCCCATGCTCATGAGATATAGTTTATAAGAAGGCTATGATGAAAATTTGGGGTAAAATATTAAAAAATAACAAAGTTATGAGCCTACATTGAAATGTGTGAATGTAGGCTTGTAACTTTGGCAATTTTCAGTGTTTTGACCCCAAATGTTCAACACAGCCATTTCTTCATGGCACCTAACAAATGGGACAGCTGTCATTTTTCAAATCCTGGCCAAAATGTGTTTTCACACTTGTGGTGCAAAATCACCTTTTTGGGTAGGATTTGAAAATGTTATCCAACCTTGCTCATAAGGTGGGCTCATAAGAAGGCTATATGAGGTCATAAAAAGGCTATGTTGAAAATGTGGGGTAAAATATGAGAAAACAACAAAGTTATGAGTCTATGTTGCAATTTTTCAATGCATGCTCATACCTCGAGTAATTTTCAATATTTTGACCCTAACTTTTAAACATAGCCATTTTTTCACATCAACTCTTGAATGTGACAGCTGTCATTTCTCAAATCCTACCCAAAATGTGTTTTAACACTTGTGGCACACTATGACATTTCAGCCACTGTGCTATAAATGATACCTGCCATGCTCAGAAGGAGTGGTCATAAAAAGATTATATTGAAAATGTGAAAAAAAAAACAAGTAAGTTATGAGAAAATTAGTTCTTCCAACATTTACTCATAACTTAATATTTTGCAGATTTTGGCCCCTAATGTTCAACATATCCCTTGTGTTACATCACCTGCTGAACGTGGCAGGCGACATGTTTTTAAATCCTTTCTGAAACTTGTTTCCACAGTGGTACAGTGAAATCACCTTTTGGATGGGATTTTAAAACTTCCATCGATCTTGATCATAATGTCAGGTCATAAAAAGACTGTTGGACATTTGGGGTCAAAATGTGGGAACCCACTTAAAAGTAGACATTGCCTCTCAGCTGCCCTATCCTGTGTAATTACAATCTAGCGATGTGTCAAAGCAGAACACCACTGAAAATGAGATATTGCATATCATCTGAACTATACTGGGTAAATATATATTAAAAATGTATACAGACAGGACCCAGTACAACAGCAGTACCAGCAGTGAACATGCAACATTGACAAATGCCTGTTTGTAACTGTAGATCAGTTGAAATTAATACACAATCTATTTAAAGCAGCAGTGCAATGAAATGGGGCAAACATTTTGACCCTACCTATTTTTCACAGTAAAAGATTTCAGGCATTTACAGGTTTCATTTGGAGGTAAGATTTTCTGTTTCAACCAGAATGTGAGACTTTTGTAAATGTTTTAATGTATTTTTTTCTTTAAAAAAAAAGATGGCTGCCATTTCATACAACCAGAATCCATCAATAAAATGCTTTCCTAATGACAGCCTTCTATCAGAGTGTGATGCCCGCAAGATATAACTTTATGCTAGCTTTAGAATTTAAAAAATACAAGTTTAAACTCTGCACTGTAGTAATGCTCCCTCTGCTGTTCTATCGTCAGATATGATTCTCTGCTGAAGAGCGCAGTCACCCCAAAGTCAGATCCAGTCTTCTGGTCAACAACTTTAATTCTTTTTATTATTGTTTGTTGTTTTTATTATTTCTAATTAGTTTTTTAATACTGTGCATTAGCTAGGGTGTTTATTTTATAATTAGTTTTTTCCCATTTTCTCCAGTTCCCAACTGATTCCAGGAACTGGAGAAGACCATTTTGTAACATGGTTCCCACGTGAACAGAACTGATTGCATTTAACTAAAAAACAAAATTTTAATTGCATGTATTTTATTCATTTTAAGCAGTTTTTCACATTTCAGATAAGCGGTTCCTGCCTAAAGGGAACAAACCACGTTGCGGCTAAAAACATTAAACCACTTTACGTTAACTTCCATTTTAGTGGCTTTTACATATTCAGAGATAAAATATATTTTATTTTAACACGTCTGTGAATGGGAACTGAATCATTTAATTAAAAGGTATGTTCAGTGTTTGGCATGATTGAGAGAGCAGAAAAGAGAACAGGAACCACAGGTTTTAAAAAAACTATAACTTTTTTTTTAGCACTTGGCACTGCCTCAAGCTTTGCCTAAAGTGCCTGGGTTCAGATAATGATTTTAGCAATTGTGAATGTTGTAAAATGTGTTGCCCTAAAACCCAAAAGAGCAAGCATTTGTCAATGCCAGATGTTTGCTTGCTGTCATTAGCAGTGGAAGTGCAGGAGTTAGACAGATGCAGTATAGAAATGGCAGTGATGTATTGAACTGGCGCCAGCTCCACCGCCACCCTGCAGAGATGGACAGGCATTGGGGGGTGTCTTTGGGTCATCACCCATAACGGTCACGGCATTTCACCTCACCCTACCCTGCAGACACTGACGAGTATCGAGGTGTGCTTTAGGGTGTTCGGGCCTTACACTCACCTCATTCCATAAGGAAATGCACTGAAATGGGTACAGTATAGGAGAATGGTGCAAACTCTGGGGCCAAAGAGTCCAAGGCACACCTTGATGCCTGTCACTGGCTGCAGGGTGGGGGTGGAATGGCGTGAGCATTACTGTTGACAATCCCAAGTCACACCCCTGATGCCTATCAGTCCCTACAGGGTAGGGCATTATAGTCAGAAACCCTAATGCCCTGCGTGTTTCTTGGTATTTTTACTCCAAGTTTTCACCATGGGCTTTTTAGGACCCCACCGCATGAACAATGACACTATCAGTTTGTTAGCTGAAAGGTGACTTTGCACAGTGACTGCACCATTTGGAGTCACAGGTGCAAAAACACATTTCGAGCACAATGTGAAAAATGACAGCTGTACTGTTTATGAGGAGGCATAAAAAAATGGTAATGTTAAAAATTGGGAGTGAAAATATAAAAAAACTGGTGCATAGAAACTGTGCAATGCACACCCGTAACACAACTCTTGTGGGGAATTTTTGCACCAGATTTTCAATAGAGGCATTTTGGGACCTCTGCTCATGTACAGTGTTACTATGATTTTCTTAATTTGACCAGAACACTGATTTCCCACAGCGACTGCACTATTCTGCACCAGAAGTGCGAAAACACATTTCGGCCAGGATGTGAAAAATGACAGCTGTATCGTTCATAAGGATGTGTGGAAAAATTTTGAAAATCTGGAGTGAAAATAGTATAAATTCATGAAGTTACAAGGGTGCATAGAAACTGCGCAATGCATGCTCATAATACAGTCATTTTATGGACTTTTGTCACCAAGTTTTTAACATAGGTATTTTAGGACCTCTGCTCATGAACAGTGTCACTGTGATTTTCTTAATCTGTCCCAAACACTGATTTCGGCCAGGATGTGAAAAATGACAGCTGTGCTGTTCACAGGGAGGTGTGAATAAATGCCAGTGTTGAAAATCTGGAGTGAAAATATTACAAATTTGTGAACTTGCAAGTGTGCATGGAAACTGCACAACACATGTTGGTAACACAGTCATTTTAGGGAATTTTTTCATCAAATTTGCAACTTAAGCTTTTTGAGACCCCACCTCATGAACAGTGGCACTGTCATTTTGTTAATCAGTCCTGGAAGGTGATTTTGTGCAGCGACCACGAAATCACCTTTCAGGACCGACTAACCAGATGACAAGAACCCCGTATTGAAACTTTGGTGCAAAAATTCAAAAAAACAACCAAGATATGAACCAAATTTGAAAAAACCCTATTTATACCATAATACAGCTTATCGGCATTTCTTCAGTTCGCGGTCGGCTTTGAAGAGTGCAGACGTGTTCCCGGTCCAGCGAAGATCGTTGTGCTGGACTTTGGAGGTAAGTATGGAGTGAGGGGTGTGTGTGGGGAGGTGGGGTGTGCAAAGGGTGGTCATGGGTTGGGGACGAGGCACAAGAAACAGCGAGGAACCGTTTTCTTTTTTCACTGTTTTTTTTTAAAAAAAGACAATGTGGGACTTTTGACATGCTGGGGTGGACTCCCAGCATGGCACCTGTAAGTTTGTTTGGGGGGCAGTGGAGCCAACGAGGGACTGGGCACCCCCCATTGGCCACACAGTGTGTGGGGGAGCACATGATGACACAAAACGTTTGCCATGCTGGGGGCACCCCATTGAACATACAGTGTGCTTGGGGGGGTGAAAATGCCGAGGGGGATTGGGCACCACTCAGCACACAACAAATGGAGGGGCACATCAGTGCAGTGACGTACAGTTCGACTGCTAAGGTGGTGATGTGTAGGCAATTTGCATATTGTTGATGGCATGGCAATATGAAAATTGCCTACATGTTACCACTGCTGATTGTAGCAGTCATTCTCTTTCAACTGTACACCACTGCATCTGAACTGCTGTCAGAGACAGCTCGGCCATTCATTGGTGTGGTGCTGCCGTGCCCGCAAAAATGATCAGGGCATTGGAAGCGGGGGTGCCACACCTACGAAAACTCATATGGTGGCACTATGTTTCCTGCACATGCATGAAAGCAAACATAAAAAGGCTTTAAAAGGAGAATTTATGACTTCTCAGTCTACTTCTATGTCACCAAAGCACAATACACAATAAAGGCCCAGAGGGAGCTCCTAATGATTTTATTTATTCATTCATTCATTTAGTTATTTATTGAAATGTTTCACCAGGAAGGCACACTGAGCAACAAGTTGCTCATCTCCTGGTGCAACCTGGGGGAGGGGTACAATAGGATGTGACAGAATGATGTACAAAAGCATTTAGATAGCAGCGTATAACAGTACAACATAAGCAGTTGAAAAATGGCATGTTTTATGCATTTGAAAGGTGGTTAACAGAATTTAAATGTTTAACATGGCTGAGAATTTCTATCTGTATACAGTAATAAACACTAACAAGATAAGACTGAAAGTGCTGCAGTTCAAGTATAGGTAGCTGGTACCAATCCAAGTGCTAAGCAGAAAGGAGTTAGAGGGAAATTTGGGAGGGGGAAGGGGAAATGGCCAGGGGCTGAAGCTCAGTAGGCACAAGAAAGAAGGGAGTGAGGGTAGAAGATGAAAGCTTGGTAGGCACAGAGGGAGAAGGAAGTTGGGGAAGGAGAACAGGGGAAGGGAGGCAGTAGGAAGAAATGGGAAGACAAGGTAGTGATTATCAGAGAAGTTGAGGAGGGGTATATTTAGAAGGTGGTGCATTTGATTAGGGAGGGTTGAAGCAGGAGCAGTTGACACAGTTTGAAGTCCTTCCCATTGGTCTCCCCTCAGCACCAAGAGTATTCACAAAGTGCCTTGGCATGGTGGCAGCTCACATGAGAAAACAATATGTGGTAGTTTTTTTCTATCTAGAGAACTGACTAGTTTCAGGGAAAAATGGAACAAGAGGCAAGGTGTTCCATACAACAGTTAAGGAGCACCGTAGAGAGCCTGGGATTCCTGATAAATCTGCAGAAGTCTCAGACAGCACCAATGCAGGTGCTGGACTTTGTAGGTTCACAGCCAGATACCTTACAGGGGAAAGCTCTCTTCCACAGGATAGGGTTTCAAACCTGATAGTGCGGAAGCAGCCTGCGAAGACCTCCAAGTTGAGTTTAACCTTCTACAATACCAGCTCATAAAAAAAGAAAGCTTTTGCTCAATGCAAAAAAGACAAAAGACATGCTCTTCTCCCCCTCTTTGCATGTGGCAATTCCTGCTGGGAGTGGCTATCCCACAAATTACCACTGTTCTTGAAGAAACACTGGAAGTATGTAGCTAAATTCAAATATCTAGGAGTTTGGCTCGATCATAAACTTTCCTTCATCGACCATGTCAAAGAACTACAGAAGAAACTAAGGCAAAGATTAGGACTATTCTACAGAATTAACCACCTGCTCACAAAAGTGGCCAAGATTCAACTGGTTCAAGCTACCTTCCTATCTTTAATAGATTACGCGGACCTGCTCTACAGCCACTACACTGCCTCTGCACTGGCTAAGTTGGACAACCTCTACCACAGAGCTATCAGGTTCATTACTGGCCTTCCACTTTCCACACACCACTGCTCCCTGTACTCATCATTAGGCTGGACTTCCCTTCACTATAGAAGGAATAGAAAAGCTGCCCTATGGGCCTTCAGAGCGGTGACCAACAAGCTCCCCTCACATGTCTCAGATTGTATTCCCCGGAGTGTGTTAGGCACCTACGCTCTAAGGAGCTATTCCCTAATTGCCCTCCAATTTCCAAGGGTCAAAACTCATTTCGGCAAAGCTGCTCTAAGCTTCTGTTTACCCACATTGTTGAATGGTTTACAAAGGAACTGGAAGCTGAGCTGTCCTGTTAGCCTGAATATCTTCAAGGCGCTCTATGATCGCTACATGAAAGCACCTTGCAAATGTTTTCCTCACCGCTAGCCCACTAATTCCACAACTCCCCCTTTCCATCCTGATGCTCACCATGTTTCTACCCCTGGCTCTCACTCTTTCCCTATTAACTGTTCCCACTGCACCCACCCTTCCCCGTCCGCTCCAGCCTGGCTAAAGTCCCACCCCATCCATAGTAGTGTCCCAATTATCTACCCCTTCTCCATCATTATCATAATAAACAAGTACACGACAGCCATCATCACTTTCTGTGGTTTTAGCCCAATTTTTCCCTCAGTCACCAGTAATATATCCCTTCTCTTCTTTACCTCTCTAACCTGCCACCCCATACACGGCCTCTTTCCCCTATATGTGTAGTTGCCGGCTGCCTCACTCAAAAGATCTCTGCTTATAACCCCTGTATGCCTATGGTTGATTGTACATCTGCTGACTTCTTCAACTGTAAAATAATGCTGCTTTTTTTTTATTTCAACCTTGTACTGTACTGTATACACTGTATATGTTTTTTTCTTCCTTGCATATTATTGCTTTTTGTATACCTGCTTCTGTACTGTACTTTGATGTATTCATGACCAGGTCCACCTTGCAAATTAGCCTTGCTCAATGGTGCCCGCCTGGATAAATAAAGATTTTGACTGATTGATGGATGGTTTTGATTGATTGGAATCCTTCACACTGGGCTGCCCAAGACCTGCAAGGGATTTTCTGCAGCTACTGGGCTACATTCCTTCATCCACAGTCATGGTGTCATAGACCAGATTTCAGATAAAGGACATCCTGTACCATCTAAAGAACACTGGCCCCAAAGGTCAGTCTCGCTGTCCAAGCTAAAGCCAGTCACATAGGTCTTTGTGCAAGAACTAGAGTGGTCTAAGGAGGAAAGCAACCTCAAAGTGAGTAGTCCCTTCTTCCAGCAATTGCCAACAAGGATTCTCACAACAGAAAGTTCACTCCTAGGGTGGGGTTCCCACCTTGAGGATCTTTTCTTTTTTTGGGGGGGGAATGTGAGTGGGGAATTTTAGGATAGAATACAATTTGTGGGGTTTTATATTATTTAAGGCTGTCGTAAACTTGTGTTTATTAGCTAGATGTGTACTGTATTGGTTTCCCTGTGCCATGTCGTGGGCCTGAGATATATGTAATTGTTCTACCCCCCCAGGTCATGCACTATTCAGCCTCCACTCTTCATGCCCTCCATCCCTTTTCCCCCCACCATTGTTTTTCTCCACCTATCAACGCTGTCGGGCTTTGGGTATTGCTTGTAGGAGGGGGGTGTGGGGGTGAGAACAGCAGAGGTTGGAAGAGAGAGGCACTCACATTGGGGTTGTTAAGCCCAGAAGATGCCCTGGGGCAAAGTGGAGTCTAGAATGTGGGCCATTTTGTCTAGTCTCTATACCCAAGGGCACCACCATCGGGTGGCGGGCAGGAGGTCAGGGTAGCCCAGGAGTTCTGTCCAACTCGAGCGGTGTTATGCAATGCCAGATCTGTTAAGAACAAGACTGCAATTATTGCAGATCTTGTCAGGTCAGCAAATCTGGCGTGCATCACCGAAACCTAGCTGGATGGTAATGCAGGCCCCATATTTGAGGCTACAATTCCAGCTGGGTATTCGGTGATACACCACCCTAGATTGGACTACAGGGGTTGGGAGGTTAAGGTCTGTTTCAAGACTGAATTGGATCTCACAAGTGTACCACAAGGAGACCAGATCATTTGAATGTGCCATTGTAGCAGGTGTGGGTTATAGGATGGCCCTCATCTACCGTCCACCCGAAGATGGGAAGCTATTCCTTAAGGAAGTGGTGGACTTCATGGTTGACCTGGCGTTTGAGTCACCCAGGCTGATGGTCCTGGGTGACTTCATTGCCAGGATCGACAGCGAACTCTCACAATTTGGACAACACTTCCTCCAGTTGATGAATTCACTGGGCCTCACACAGATGATTACCTCTGCGGCTCATAAACACGGCCATTCTCTTGTTCTGGTTTTCCTCCTGGGGATTGAGGCCTCTGATGTGGGGGTGGAACCCATCGGATGGTCCGATCACTACACTGTGCGATTCAATTTTTGCATCCCTCCTTGTAGGCCAACCCCTGTTAAGATGGTCAAGTACTGCCCTTCACGGGATGTGACTCCTGATGATCTAGCTGCAGTGCTTGATCTATCAGAATTTCTTGTGGAAAGCATGGATCCGGAGGTTTTGGTTCTGACCTACAATAAGGCCATTACCTCAGCACTGGATTCCATTGCTCCAGTCCATGTGCATCCTCTCTTCCTTCGCCCTCAGTCTCCATGGTTTGATGGGGCCTTGAGGGAATTACGGTGACTAGGACGAAGGTTAGAGCGGTGCTGGCAGAAATCCAGGTTAGATGCCGACCATCTTGCACTGCTAGAGCATTATCGACTCTGTCAGTCAGAAATCTCTCATAAGAAGGCAGAGTTCCTGTCTGGGGGATTTCTGCCGCTCAGAACTGACCAGCTCAGCTCTTTTGAACTGTGGACAGGCTGTGCAACCCAGCCTGTCTGCAAGTTTGAAGAGCGTTTTCACAATTGCAGTGTGAAGAACTTGCTCAGTTCGTTGCTGATAAAGTGACTGACATCAGATTGGAGACTCGAGCAGCACACTGTATGGGAGTTGTTGATGATCGATGCTTGGCCACTATCCCTCCTTTCTCCTGGAGTTCCTTCAACTGGACGGAAATCATGGATGTTATGCAGATTGTCCAGGGTATGCACCCTACATGCTGTAGTTTAGATCTGGGTCCTACACCCTGATAATGGGTTGTGGTGATGCTATCAGCCTGGTTCTGGCACAGATAGTCTGGTGCTCTCTTGACTTGGATGAGTTTCCCTGCTCTCTGAAAGAGGCAGTGGTGACACCTTTGTTGAAGAAAGCTTCATTGGACCGAGACTCTCTCGCAAACTACAGGCCTATCTCTAACCTTCCCTTTGTGGGGAAGGTGATTGAGAAAGTAGTGGCTGCACAGCTGGAGAACCATTTGACCATCCATAGTATCTATGAACCTCTCCAATCCAGTTTTTGAAAGAGGCACAGTACCGAGACTGTGCTGGTTCGCGTGCTCAATGATCTCCCGATGGCGAGAGGCCAGAAAAAATGGTCCATTTTGGTACTTCTTGATCTGTCATCAACTTTTGACACAGTTGATCATGGGGTTCTGCTTCAGCGCCTGAGAGTCATCTGTGGGCTTTCTGGGTCGGTCCACAGATGGTTTACATCATTTCTCACTGGTAGAACTCAGAGGGTGGTGTTGGGTTTTTTTTTCTCTGACCCTGTCTCTCTGTCTTGTGGAGTTTCTCAGGGCTCAGTGCTGTCCCCCATGTTGTTTGCAGTGTACATGCTTCCCCTCAGAGACATTGTAAGATGATATGGGCTGAGGTTTCATTGCTATGCTGATGATACTTAGCTCTATCTGTCTTTTGCGCCCGACCAGGATGGAGCACTCTCGGTATTTAATGACTGCCTTGCTGAATCCAGGATTGGATGAAGTCCAGCTGGTTGAAGTTGAACGCTGGGAAGACGGAGGTGATGGTTGTGGATCCAGATCACCGGATAGGGGGGTTGGGGGCTGGCCAACCTACAGGTTTATTCCTTGGGGACTCCGAGCTTCCTACCTCTGAACAGATGCGAGACCTAAGGGTGATACTTAACAATGGTCTGACACTTCGATCCCAGGTGTCGGCTGTCATTAAGTTATCCTTTTATCATCTGAAGAACATCACTAGGATCAAGCACCTGGTTCCATCCGGTGACCTTCCTACATTGATCCATGCCTTTGTGACCTCACATCTGGATTATTGCAACTCCCTTTACTTTGGGCTGCTGGGGGTTGATATCTGCTGCCTGCAGCTGGTGCAGAATTCTGCAGCCTGGTTGTTGATGGGAATTCCTTGATCTTCTCACATCACACCAGTGCTGCAGGAACTGCACTGGCTGCCAGTTCAGTGATGGATCACCTTCAAAGTCAGATTACTGACATATAAAGCCCTACACGGACTGGGCCCTGACTATTTGAAAGAGCTCCTGGTTCCTTACCATCCTGAGAGACTGCTCCACTCAACTGATGAGAGGTTGCTGGAGATTCTGAGGGTGTCTTTAAAATCTTCCAGAGCCCGGGCATTTTTGTTCATGGCCCCAACCCTCTGGAATTCTGTAGCCCACCAGATTAGGGAGTGCATGACCATGGGGGGATTTAAACAGGCTTTAAAGATGCATCTATGGAACAGGGCATATGGTGATGAGGACGACAGATTGTAACTGTATTGTACATTTCTATTGCAATTGTAGCACTGGTTTTAAAATTGTTAGAATGTGTACTGTGCCTTGATATTTGAAAGGTGCATTAAAAACAAAGCATATTATTATTATTATTATTATCTTAAAGTAAGTGGCATCTGGAGCCCTCAGGAGACTCAGAAGCTCATAAATCTCCTCAAACTCAGCACAGTACTATTAGCAATGCAGTCTTTTCTCTTCCAGCTACAAGTTCAGTCTGTCCAAATTGCAACAGACAATACCACAATAATGTACTACACAAATAAGAAGGGAGGAACAAGATCCTCAGAACTGTGCACAGATGCTATGAGGCTCTAGGATCTGGCTTATTCCCTGGACACCAAGATTTCTGCAGTACATCTACCAGGCAAGAACAATGTGCTGGCAGACTCCCTGAGCAGAATCAGTCAGGGAAATTGCAAATGGACCTTAAACCAGCAAGTGCTGGCTTCAGTCTTCAGAAGGTAGGGTACTCCAGAAATAGATATGTTTGCCTCTTGGGAGAACAATCAGTTTGTAAGGTTTTGTTGCAGGCCACCAGCCACAGACACAGTCCCAGATGACACCTTATCTCTGGACTGGACAGGGAAGTTCACATATGCATTTTCACCATTTCCAATCATACAGAGAGTGTCCAGGAGAGAGCCAGCAACAGTGATCATGATAATCACAGACTGGACCAGACAGGCTTGGTACCCAGTGCTTCTGACCCTGTGCAGCAGGATTCCAATCAACCTGCCACTAAGTTTCAACCTGCTGAGTCTATCTCAGGGCAGAATAAATTCCCAAACCTCAGAACACTACATCTGCAGGCATGCATTTGAAATAGCTAGAATTCTCTAGTATGAATCTATCAGAGGAGGTGCTGAGGGTGCTAAAGGTTTACAGAAAACCAAAAACAATGAAGGCATAATCCTCTAAGTGATTTGCTTACAGGAAACATGGCATAGTAAGCTGGATAACATAAATTTAAATGGTTATTTGACAATACAATGTCCAAGTCTCAAGATCTCTAAATTTGGTAGAAGAACAGGTAGATTAATAACACATATTAAGATAGGCATCTTTAATAAAATAGATACTGAGGCAAGAAGATTTCTATATGATCATTAGGTTAACTGTACAGACAGTAAAGTTGATTTTGATCACGTGCTATATTCCACCAATAAAATCTCAGTTTTATAAAGGAAAGATTTGGACTATGTTAGAAGAGGCCATCTATGATATTTAATTTGAGTACCCGGATGGTTTTCTTCCTGCTACTAGAGGATTTTAATGCCCAGGTAGGATCCTATGATGGGTTGTTGGATGTTATTATGCAGATGATATACTCAGCTTCTGCATCTTTCAAGCATTCAACAAAGAACCCTAGGGTTAATCCTAATGGGGAACATGTGTGTGAATTGTTGAAAAATGGTGGTATATGATACATGATGGGCATGAGTGGAATATGGAAAATATTTTCACTCCTGCAGAGTGAGCCTGGATATTTCATGAGTGCCAAAGGCACAAGTGGAATATACAGTGCTCACAAGGCAGGAGTGAAAATATTTTTCATATTCCACGATGTGCCCATCATATGTCCTATTTATTCAATGGGGCCTCACTGTTGCAAAATGTACAATTTGCACGGCTTGCGTGGTATTAGCGTGGGTTTAGAGCAGCTTGCATAGGTTTAGTGTGGCTTGCATGGCTTGCACGGGATTAGTGCAGGATTAGCGCAGGTTTCGGGGTGTAATAAATGATATTTATTTTAACTCTGCTGACGTCATCAGGATTTATTTCTCTGCAGTGAAAATAACATGGTTTATTTCACTGGAATATGTCTCACCCCCATTATATATATATATATATATATATATATATATATATATACACACACACACACACATATATATAGAATGGAAGAATAAAAGGGGACTTGGAGGGTGCAGCAACATTTTGTCAAATAAAGGTGCAACAGTGTTGGACCTGGTATGCTGGAGGGGCCCAGTAGATTTCAGGAACTATATGCAGGTTCCTGTCAGTACTGAAAGTGACCATTTTCCTGCATTATTTCAGGCTCAGAAAATTGCAATCAATGAAGAAGTAGTTAATGCAGGAAAGGCTCTAGAAACAGCGAAAGTATGGTATGAAAAAATGATTCGTATGGACAGACTTTTAGCAGTCACAACTAATAGACCAATTGGAAGCTTTTTTGAAAAATGCAGTATTATTATTATAAAATATGGAGTCTGCAGCATTTTATTAAGCTTTGGATAACTTTTTTAAATGTAACCAACCATTTTTTTTCTTATAAGGAAGGTAGTCTTAAGAAGAATAAATCCAAGAAAAGAGGATGGTACAACATAGAGTGTTAGACGTTAAAGAAGGAAGTAGCAAGAGTTATCAGATTGTGTAGGATTAACTTAACATTGGAGGCAAAGAACAATTTGAAGAGTTTAAGAAAATAATATAGAACAATAATCATGATAAAAAAGCATTATATAAATATCAATTGGAACAGATGATTAATGTTATAGAAAATAAGGGTGCTAAGAAATTTTGGTCTTTGGTGGCATCAGGATGTAAAGGAAAAATTGATGAGATAGAAAATTATGCTGCTGCAGCTGAGTGGGTAAATTATTTTTCTCAGTCAATGATGGATTTTCAGGAGAAGCAATATTGAGCAGCATTAGATAAATTAATGATTCACTTAAATTTTCAACAAATAATACCTACAGAGGTTATGGAAGCATTGGATACTTTAAAATCTAAAAAAGCTCCAGACCTGGATATGGTACCAGGTGAATTATTTAAATGTAGAAAACAGGAATGGACTGTGGTCTTTGCTTCTTTTTTTAATAAATGCATAATGGAAAATTTCATACCAGATTCCTGGAGGGGAGCAATAATAGTCCCCATTTAGAAAAAAAAAGGGGGGGGGATAAATGTGATCCAAAAAACTATAGGGCCATAATTCTGTTAGATGTCATAGGGAAAATCTTTGCACGTGTCTTATTAATTAGACTCCAGAATGAGATTAAAAATGTAGGTGGGTTATTGCTATTTCAAGCTGGTTTCCATCAGTCCCTTTCTACTATTGGCAATTGTTTTATTTTCCAACATTTGTGTGAGAAATATATGAAATTAAGAAGACAAAAATTATATGTAGCTTATATAGATTTTACAGCCGCATCCTATACTATTAATAGAAGTAACCTGTGGCAAGCCATGGACATCTGGTGCATATCTATAATAATTATGAATGCAGTAAGATTACTTTATTCTAATACTAGAGCACAGGTTAGATTGGATTTTTGGGGGAATTTTTCTACACAGTTTGCAACAAATACAGGGGTTAAGCAGGGACACATTTTGGCCCCTACATTGTTTGCTATATATTAACAGACTACTTTTAATGTTGGAACATTCACAGACTGACTCACCAAAGATTGGTCTGGACAATTGTCCAGCACTGGCATATGCAGACGATGTGCTTATTCTTTCTTTGACTCCACATGTACTTAAAAAAAAAATAGACATATTTCAGTCCTATGCAGATGATATGAGTTTAAAGATAAACATGCAAAAATCAAATATAAGGGAAAACAGACTATTAGCTCAAAAAAAGTTACAGGTAGTAGATGACTATACAGTACATATTTAGTTGAATTTTTTCTAAAAATCTTTAGTGGAAATCAAATTGTAATGGACTTTTAAAAAAGATAAATAATACATCCTTAGCCCTAAGAAGATTTGATCTGTGTTTTGGGGGACATACTATAAGGCCCCTCTTAAGTGCAACAGAGGGAAAATACAATGTTCAAATACTGTATGGAGTTCAGCTCTGGAATGATAAACATGTTGATATACTTGAAAAAACAGAAATATGCCTTTTGAAAAAGTCTTTGGGATTTCCGAAAATGAGTCCTACCCCTTATTTTCATGCTGAAGTGGGCTTACCAGATTTGTTCGCATTAGCAGAATCATGACTCAAACTTTTGGATAAGAGTCACAGGTCTATCAGAAGATAGAATATCCATACGAACATATATACAAACATACAAAGAAGCCAGTAGAAGAAAGCCATTTGGTCTATCAAGACTTCTCGTATTGCAGGGTCCACAGCTTGAGCTAATGTCTCAGCTCTCCTTCCCCACTCCTCCCATCCTCCCTACCCATGGTCCTTACCTTCCCCCTATGTTTATCCCAGCCTCTCTTAAAGCTGCCCACTGTCTTCAATGAGATGACCTCTTCCGGCAATGCATTCCAAGTGTCCCCAACCCTGCCTGTGAAGAAGTGCTTCCTGACCTCCCTCCTAAACCTCCCACCCTCCAGCTTAAAACTGTGCCCCCTCATGTTATGATTGCCACTCAGCTTAAAGAGACTCTCCTTATCAACCCTATTTATCCCTTTCAAGTACTTGAAGGTCCCAAGCATGTCCCCCCCTCCTGTATTCCAGGGAGTACATATTAAAGAGGGAGTACAAATATTACATTTCAGAATTAGAATCAGCCTACCCCAAATAAATTTCATACCAAAAATTAGGTTTCTACGTTACTTTGTTTTAAAGTTATGAGCTATTTTGTAACACTGTTTTCACTCTCTGTTCAAAAAAGCCAGTTTCAGAGAAAAGCCACTGATGATGTCACAACCAGAACTCACAGATTAGTCCTCCCTATCAGCAACCTTTAGGACTTATTTCTACAGTCATCAAAACTGTAACTGTAGTATTGATTTTAAAAAACAAAAACTGACACAGGGTTGCCTGCAGAGCTTGTATTTCAAGAATGTTCAGATGCATGGTACTGTACTTTAGAACAGATAAAGAGGTGGTTTTAGAATGCAGTGCTGAACAAAGGTATAGACTGTCAAAGTGGTAGACAGTTTTAGAATGTTAGGGGGGACATGTAATCTCAGCATGTGGCAGGGATGTGCCATCTCACAGTGTGGTCAGACACTCAAACTCAGAATGCGACAGGGACACACATCAAAGAATTTGGTGGAGACTGGCAATTCTGGAATATAAGTAAGGACATACACTGTTGGAATATGGCAGGACACACCGTTTTATTTTTAAACTGCTTGTCCTTGCCACATTCTGTAATTGTATGCTTCCACCACATTTTAAAATTGTACATCACATCCCCACCACAGTCCAACATTGTGCGTCCCAGCCACATTCCAAAATTGCACATCCACACCATGTTCCAAAACTGTTTCAATGCCACATTCTTATACTGTCACCATCACATTCCAAAATTGTGTCATTACCACTTTCCAAAATTGTACATCACTGCCACATTCTGAAACTGAGTGTCACCACCAAATTCTGAAATTGAGCATCACCACTGCATTTCAAAACTGTGCCACCACCGCATTCCAAAACTGTGTGCCACTGCCACATTCTGAAATTGTGCATCACCACCACATTATGAAGTTTTGCACCACCACCACATTCCGAACTTGTGTATCACTGCCACATTTTGAAGTTGTGCATCACTGCCATATTCTGAAGTTGTGCATCACTGCCACATTTTGAAGTTGTGCATTACATCCATATTCTGAAGCTGTGCGTCACCACCACATTCCAAAGTTGTGCATCAATGCTCCATTCTGAAGTCATGCATCACCACCCCATTCTGAAGTCATGTATCACTGCCCCATACTGAAGTCGTGCTTCACCATCCCATTTTGAAATTGTGCATCACCACCCCATTCCAAAGTCGTGCATCACTGCCTCATTCCAAAGTTATGCATCACCTCCCCATTCTGAAGTCATGTGTCACCGCCCCATTCCAAAATCATGCATCACCACCCCATTTTGAAGTTGTGTGTCATGGCTCCATTCCGAAGTCGTGCATAACCGCATCTTTCTGAAGTCGTGCGTCACCGTCCCATTCCACAATTGTGTGTCACAGCTGCATTCTGAGGTCGTGCATCACCGCCCCATTTCAAAGTCACCCAGCACTACCCCATTCTGAAGTTGCATGGCACCGCTTCATTCCAAAGTCATGCAGCACCACCCCATTCCAAAGTTGTGCATCACCACCCCATTCCAAAGTCGTGCATCACCACTCCATTCTGAAGTTGTGCATCACCGCCGATTCCGAAGTTGTGCATCACCACCCCATTCCAAAGTTGCACAGCACCGCCACATTCTGAAGTCTCACATCACCACCATATTCTAAAGTCACATGGCACTGCCACATTCTGAAGTCGGGTGGCACCACTACATTCTGAAACTGCACTAGTGTTCATTGCCACCTCATTCTGAAACTATATATCACTACCACATTCTGAAACTGCATGCCACTGCCACCACCACATTCTAAAACTGCACATCATCGCCACATTCTGAAACTGCGCATCATCACCACATTCTGAAACTGTGCATTATCGCCACATTCTAAAACTGTACATCAGCATCACCACCACATTCTGAAATTGCACGTCATCTCCACATTCCGAAATTGTGCGTCAGCCACATTCCAAAACTGCATAACAGACACATTCTGAAACTGCACATCAGCCAAATCCTGAAATTGCATGTCACTGCTACATTCTAAAATATTCAATCATCACCACATTCTGAATTTGTGCATCATCACCACATTCTGAATTTGTGCGTCATCGCCACATTCCAAAATTGTGCATCACTATCACATTCCAAAATTTGTGTCCCCACCACATTCCAAAACTGAGCGTCACTGCTACATTCTGAAATTGTGTCACTACCACATTCCAAAACTGCATGTCTCTTCTACATTCTAAAATTGTACTTGTTTGCCACATTCTGAAATTGTGTGTAAATTTCCATGCTCCAGTATTGCCTGTCATTGTCACATTCTGAAAATGTGCATTTCCACCATATTCCAAAACTGTACATCCCCACCACATTCTGAAGATGAGTGTCACTGCCACATTCAAAAAATTGTATGCTCAAGTTACATTCTAAAATTTTGCATCCCTGCCTCATTCTGAAATTCCATGTGGCTACCAGATTCTGAAACTACGTCACTGCCTCTTTGAGATTTCATGTCCACGCTGCATTCTGAAATTGAATGTTGCCACCACAATCTAAAATCAAGCACACCAGCCATGTTTTGAAATTTTTCATCACTACACCACATGCCAAATTAATACATTCAAGACACATTACAAAATTACAAATCCCTACCACCTTCCAAAACTATGTGTCTCCTGCATTTCAAAATTGTGCATCTCTGCCACATTCTAAAACTATATGACACCACTACACTAAGAATTTTAGCATCCCTGCCACTTTCTAAAATTGTGTGTCCCACCTACTTTTTGAGATTGTGTTATTGACACATTCCACATTTTCAGTCTGATGACATTTTGCAATCTCATACCTGCACTATTATAAAAATTGCACATATTTTTGTCATTCTAAAGCCATGTTTGCCGTTGTATTCCAAGCCCCCATCACATTCTTAAGTACTGTACCTTGCGTCTGTACATTATGGAAATGCATGCTCTGACTCACCCATTGTCAGCTTTAATTTTCCAGATGTTTAATACCACTGCAGTTTTATGTAATGTGAGAGAAATAAGTCTTGTAAAGTAGCTTGCAAGAAGGACAAGGCTGTGAGTTCTGGTTGTGACATATCAGTAGCTCTTTACTGAAACTGGTTGTTTTGAACAGGCAGTAAATTTAGGGTTACAAAATGACTTGTAACGTTTAAACAAAGAAACCTAGAGATCTCATTTTTGGCATGCAGCTGACTGGGGATATGCTGATCCAAATTCTGAATTTACTGACACTAGAAATTTTGGCCAGACTCCCTCTTTAAGCGCCCTCAGTCTCTCCTCATATGACTTGCCCTGCTGACCTGCTATCATCTTTGTAGCCCTCCTCTGGACCTTCTCCAGCAGGTTAATGTTATTTTTGAGGTGTGGGCACCAGTACTAAACACCATACTCTAGATGCGGCTTTACCAGTGACCTGTACAAAGGCAATATAACCTCTTCTCTCCTACTACTGATCCCCCTAGATATGCATCCCAGCATCTTGTCTGCCTTTGCTGCTACTTTCTTGCACTGCCTGGAGTGCTTCAGGTCACTAGTGTGCATCATTCCCAGGTCCTTCACCTCCTCCTCCTCCTCCTCCTCTGATGCAGATACTTGGACTCCACTCAGGTAGTACTCTGTCCTATTATTCTTGACTCCAATATGCATAACTTTGCATTTCTTGGCATTGAAGCCAAACTGCCAGATCCTGGACCACCTCCCCAGCTTTTCCAGATCTTCCTGTAAGTCCTGTATCCCTTCAGTTGTGTCCACTCTCCCATAGAGCTTGGTGTCATCCATGAATAGGCACAATAGAAAATTTCTGGAGGAAAAAAATGTTTTGGCAAGCTAGTGTGTGCTGGAAATCACCTTGGTTATTAGGGGTAGAAAAATACTATTACCTATAGGACTAAAAACATTATTGGATATGGCACACAAAAATATTACAATATAATATCAATACAAGAGATATATTAAGAAATTACTTATAAAAATATAAAAAGGATGATATGGAAAGAATAACCAGATCAAGATTCTCACTTTGATATAATGAAAATGTACAAGATCATAAGTATAGATATTATCTAGATATGCTAGAAGATCCAAACCTAAGGAAAATCTATGCCAAGTTTAGGATAGAGTTTTTTGACTCTAATGTATTGAATGCTAGCTTCAACAAATTGAAAGATCCTGTACATTGTCATTGTTATTGTGGGAGTGGTGAGGTTGAAAACCTACAGCATGTGATATTGAAGTGTTCTTGGTATAAAGGGGTAAGGAAACAATGGTTGGGCATGATCTTGACACCTTTTGAAGAATGTGATGAGCGGACATAAATTAATATATTATTGACTACTGAGGATGATTTTATAATTACTAGAGTAGCAAATGTTCTTGTTGCAATTCAGAAATTAAGGAAAATGATAAAAACAATAATTAAACTGTAGGGTAAATGCTCAGAAATAAGAATACAGATAAATTACAAGAATCTGTTGTTAGCGACGGATGCTAATTTTGACTGAGTTATGTGAAATTGGTTTTGATATACAGTATGTATTTATTTTTTGTGTAAAGATATTGTAATGATCTTTTATGATTGAACAATAAACATATTACTACTACTCTAAGTGGAAAAGATTATCATACTGTTGTGTCCCACAAAGATAATCACAATGCAGGCAGGGCTGCCTACAGTTTGGGTCTGTCTGATACACTTATCTCCCTGGTAGCAACCCCACCATTATATGATATCTCCCTCCTTCAGGTTACCTGATAACCCTCTTCACCCTCAACCCTCTTCCAGCTCCCTCCCCCTCTTAGATAGGAATTAAGGATAAAGCCTCCTCCTGGCTGCTTTACCTTTTGCTAATTTTATTTCTTAAATCTACATCACCATGTATCTCGGGATGTACTAAATTGCAATATGCAGTACCTTTATATGAGTTAGCCTACAATTGTTAATTGTTAGATCAATTGCTGTTATATCTTGTATCTTTTGTCTCTGTACTTGTTAACCCATACCCTGTAACTTTCCTTTTTGTGTTGTCCTCCTGTCAAGACGTGGAACCTTTGAAAAAGAGCATTTTGCTCAAAGGTTATTTCTGAAAGATGAAATAAAAAAATAAAATAAAAAATAAACTTACAGTTCTATGGTCTGAGACCCTCAGCCCTGAAGATACATTTGGCAGCCATATCAGCCTACACATCAGCACCAACAACAAGTCCTTTGCCTTATAACCTGTTTCTATGAGGTTCTCTAAGGGCCTTAATCACCTGTATCCCCTGTGAGGGACCCAGTCTCTCCATGGGATTTAAGCATCTGTATTGCCCAGCTGATGGAGGCTCCCTTTGAGCCTATGGTTGCAGTTGATTTAGAATATGTCACGTGGAAAACAATTTTCTTGATAGTCATGAGATCTGTCAGTAGGGTAAGTGAACTGCCAGGCCTCTGTACAGATCCAAACTACCGTATATAATCTTCTACATGGATATGTAGTCCTTGGGACCAATAAGAAGCTCCTACCTATGGTGGTAGTGTCAGAATTCTATTTAAACCACTCATTTACTCTTCCTGTTCTTTAACCGGAACATTCCACTACAGGTGAGCAGAAATTGTGCTGTCTGGATGTTAAAAGGGCTATAGGTTACTACATGGACCAGACAAGGGATATCAGGTCCCAGGGGCACACAGCTTCTTGTTACCTATAAAGAGGTTAGCAAAGGTAAGCCTGCTGCTTGGAAAACTGTCTCTCATTCTGTCTCCTGCGTACAGTTTTGTTATAAAAAAAGATGGTAAGGCACCCCAAGATGCCTACAAACATATTCTATAAGGGCAACATCTGCCTGTTGAGGCTAGTAGTAGGGTTAGGGGATGTAAACAGTTGCAAGAGATGTGGCATGACCAATTTCCAGAGGTGCTCTGGGAGATGGGGAGCACCAGATGTGTGGGATGTTTCAGGTCCTATGGTGGAAGATAGTCACTACAGAGCTGAGGTTCAGCACCTGAGGGGAGACCGTACATCCAGAATGCATGGCACTGCTGTCCCATAGCCCTGAAGGTCCCAAAGGGTCCACTTTGGAGGATGGACTATAGTTGGAAGGGAAGACAGGCAGGCTGGTTCAGGCAGGATAGTGTTCCCAGGAGTGCACACTCAGAACTGCTTTGCCAGTCTGGTGGCTGAGGCACTAGATGAGAACCCATGACACCCATCTGCTTCTGAGCAGAGGGTGCATCAGTGCACTAGGGAAGACATTAGATATTTTCATTACAATATATTTAACCTAGATGAATAGGAGGGCTGTACTGGGGCACAGGGGCCAGAATAGGATCACTGTGGGAGGCTTGTTGCCTTTCCAAAAAAGCAGGATAGTAGGGCCTACTAGAGTATGGAGGAAAAGGATAAAGGAAAGGAATCCAAGAAGGAGGAAGGAAGACAAATGTGGTGATATATACAAACAAGCAAAAGTGCATGGGATAAGCATAAAGGCACCCTCCTGTAGAGCAGAATGGGGGAAATGCAATCCAGATAAGAGTAGGGATTGCCAAACCAAGTAGGGAAATGGGCAGATCAGGTGGGCTGTATTGTCCTTATCTGCCAATAGATTCTATGTTTCTGTGTTTCTATTAGCTATCTGAGCAACAAGATGGATGATGCACAGGTGGTGATGGCTGCAGAAGAAATAAACATAGTGAACATTACTGAAACATCAGCTAATCTGAACAACTATTGGGACCTAAATATTTCAGGGTAAAAGCTCTTCAATGGGGAGAAAGAAAACAAGAAGCGAGGGGTAACCAGTGTATGTGATGGAAGATATTAGCATGTCTGAAGATAGAGTAGTCATGGAAGGGGTAAGAGTAGCATGACTGTTGATACAGGTGATGGGAGAAGAAGCATAGGGTAAGGGTAGTATACAAGCCAGGCACTGCTCAGGGCAAACATTCCAAAATACACAAAGTCTATCAAGTAATATATTTGCTTTATTCAGTGTGTCCCATGATGCACTGAATAAAGCAAACTGATTGTTTGAAAGACTTTGTGTGTTGTGGCATTTTTTCCCTGAGCAGCCCTTATCTGCTCCTGCATTTGGTTGCACACCATACAGCAGGTATGCTCCACTTGAACTATATTATAATGGTGTGATGCCCTGTGGACATATTTTCTTTCTCTGAGTTGTGTTTATTTATTTATTTATTGAAATGTGTCACCAGGAAGGCAGCTAAGGTAAGACAGAAGTGCAAATTTGTTCAGAAGTGCAAAAGATTAGGGTTAGCCAAAGCCAAGGCTAAGAAATAGAGGGGGAAGGGGAGGGGAAGTGGGGAAGGGAAAGTGAGGTGAGAGGAAATTTAAGATGCATGTCTTACAGGAAAGTAAGAACCCAGCCAGGGTCAATTTAGGGCATGGATAGGGGAGCTAAGACCCTAGGGGAACTGAGAATCCCTTCTGGGGATAGGCAATGGAGGAGAAGGGGAAGGAAGAGGGAGGAAGAGAGAAGTCTGCCAGGGACTGACCATTCTACGATGCTGAGAACTCTGCCTGCACAAGGCAGAGGTGGAGCATGATGGGAGGGAAGCAGGCTATTAGGCAGTAGTGGTGAAACAGAGGGCTTGACCCAATTCTGACCAGTTCCAGATCCTGAGAACCCTACCAGGGGAAGGTGAAAGGCAAGCATTAGGGCAAAGTGGTGGAGGAAGAAGGAGGACAGGGGAGAAGGAAAACAGAGAAAGGGGGAGAGAGGTAAGGGCTTTACTAGGGTACAGCTAAGACCCTAGGGGAGCTGAGGTCACCTTCAGAGGACAAGCAATGGAGGAGGAGGGGAAGGAAGAGCAAGATGGAGAGAGGTATGCTGGGGCCTGACCACTCCAGTATGCTGAGAACCCTGCCTGCACAAGGCAGAGGTGGAGAAGGAGAGGAGGAAAGCAGGCTGTGAGGCAGTGAGGGTGTGTATGCTTCAGGATGCTGGGAGCCTGATAAGGTTTGAGGAAGGCCAGAAGAGAGGTTACGGTGACAGAGTAGAGAGGCCAAGTCCAGAAAGAGCCTTTTCAGGATGCAGAGAAACCCTCTAAGGGGACAGGGATGAAAGGAGACTTTTTTGTGGGGGAAGGAGGAAATGTAGGGTAGAGTGGGGACAAGCGCACAATAGAACTTTCTGTGCAGAGAAACACAGTGAAAGAGTAAGGGAGGCCAGTAGGGGAGGGAGTTGGGGGAAGGGTAGGAGAGCTGCAGTTTGGGGGTGGGGGGTGAAGGTGCATCAGGGTCCGAGAGAGGGTACTGACAGGGGTAAGGTTTGTCCAGTGCTTAGAGTGGGGAATTAGGGAGGATCATGGCAGGAACAGCTAGGTGCAAGGTAGTTATTGAGGGCAGAGCAAATGGATTAGGAGGAGGAGGAAAAGAGACAAATTTGAGGGGGAAGGGAATTCCAAATTTTGGGGAGGTGGTGAGAGTAACGAGATGGGCCAATAAGGGTGGATTTGCTAGGGACTACCAGGAGCTGGGATTCAGTTGATCTAAGGGAGTGGGAGGGTGGGGGGTGTTATAAATGAGGAGGAGAGGTAGGAAGGGAGCTCGCCCAGCCAATGCTTTGAGATGAATTTAGTGCAGTGGGAGAGTCACCTATTTGAGAGAGAGGGTAAGAATAGGGCATGATAAATATCACAATGGTGGGTGCAAGAGGGAGCATCCAGGGCCAAACGGCAGAAGGAATTGAAGAGAGTGTCCAATCTGGCCAGAGAGGACTTGGTAGCAACACTGGAGACTATGTCACAGTAGTTAGAAATGGGCAGTATCATCTTCTGTACAAGTTTACACCTAGCCATAGGAGGGATGCAACTACAGTTCCTGAACAGGGAACCAAGCTTGGGGTGCAGTTTTTCTGGATGGCATCAATATGTATAGAGAAATTTAAGTATTGGTTTAACCAAACACCTAGGTACCTGAAGGAGGAGGTGTCCTCAAGTAAAGTCCCATCAAGAGTGTGGAAAGTGGGCAGGGAGGGAAGCCTAGAGAGTCTTTGCCTTGTGCCAAAGGTCATGGAGACAGTTTTCTTGGTGTTGAGGAAAAATTGATGGTTAGCAAACCAGAGGTGAACCTTGTCGAAGTCTTGCTGCAAGCTGGTTGTAACCTCAGCAGGACAGAAGCCAGATGCATACAGGACCATATCATCAGCATACATGTTTATAGCAGAGGAAGGGGGGGAGCAAACAGAGGGAAGGGCATTTAAGAAGATGGAGAATAGGAGGGACCCTAGTAGAGAGCCCTGGGGGCCAGTGCTAATCAGGAGGGGAGAGAAAATTACATCCGATATCTTAACTGATTGGGTTCAACCAGTAAGGTAGACCTTGAACCACTTAGTGATGGAGGGAGACAGACCAGCTGTCAGAAGGGACTCAAGGAGAAGGGAGTTGGAGATGGTGTCGAAGGCCTTGGTTAGGTTGACAAAAATGGCAGAGGTGATTTGGCCATTGTCCAGCCTGTTCACAACAGAGTCAGTGACCCATAGGAGAGAGGTGGTGGTTCAGTGTTTTTTCCTGAATCCAACTTGGAAAGGAGTGAAAAAGGAGGAGCCTGATAGAAAAGTGGTGAGCTGGGAGAGGACAATATGTTCTTGAAGCTTGACAAGGGTAGGGAGGAGAGAAATTGGGTGATAGTTGCCAGGAGATGAGGGATCACCCCCTTTGGCTAGAGGGAGGCCCACTGCATGTTTCTATGGAAAGGGGACAGAAGCAGTGGAGAATGAGAGATATAGGATTATTGCGAGGGGATAGTCAACGGCTGGGGCAGAGAGGGAGAGAGGAGTTTTGGGTCAAGGCCCTCGAGGGAGGCACCTTTAGAGGTGTTGATAGTGAAGAGGGCACTTAGGGCATCATTTGGGGTTACAGTAGCAAAGAGGATGTGAGAGGGTGATGGGAAAGACACTTCGTTAGAGGGTGGGGTAGGAAGGAAGGGACTTCAGTAGCTCAGTGGCACAGGAGGTACAATAGGAGTTAGATTCTGCAGCTACAGCAGGTGGGTCAGCCACTAGCAAGCCATTTACTTTAAGCACCATGGTGGTGGGTGAGATGGGGGGTAAACAGGGTATGGACCACATTCCAGAACTTTGAAGGGGAATTTATGTTAGTGACAAAGGCAGATTTGAAATTTTCGGACTTGGCTAACCTAGTAGACCTGTTGCAAGCATTTCAGAGCATGTGGTAGTTTGTGAGGTCACTAGGATGCTGGGTAGCTTTGTGATGCTTCCAGGTTCAATCTCTAGCTTTGAGACAGGCCAGAAGTACAGGGGTAATCCAAGGTAGGTGGTTACCTCTGACCCTGGTTTGTTTGAGTGGGGCAAAAGTATTCCAGTTTATAAGAAAGATTTCTTTAAAGTAGGCTAGGGCCTTGTCAACTGAGAAGAAGGAGGTTAGGGAGCACCAGTCAGAAAGGGCAAGGTTACTCAGGAGAGGTTCAAGGTTGAGAGACTTGAAAGAGAGTAGTTGTATGGTTTTGTGTGGAGATTTAGTTCTGTGGACTTTCTTGACTATGAATATTGGGTTGTGGTTGCTGAGAGCATCAGGGAGGATGCCAAAGGTGATGACTCGGTGGGGGTGGGAGATAAGGGCCCAGTTGAGTAGGGAGTGTTGTTGTATCTTGTGGTTTGGATGGGTGGATTCCAAGATCAGTTGGGAGAGGTTTAGGGCTTGGATTTTGTTTTTTATTTTAGTAGTTTTAGTTGACAACCAATTTATATTGAAGTCAACTAGGATGAATAGTTTCCCTGAGTGAGCAAGGGCGATGATGGAGGTTAGGAGGTCTAGGGTGACCGAAGGCTGGACATTTGGGTGGCAGTATATGCTGGTTATGAAGATAGGGAGAGTGAAGGGCAGGGTTACATGGATAGCTAGGGCATCATGGGTCTCAGGATTGGAGGATGAGTAGACGATATATTGGATAGAGGCAAGGACATATATGGCCACACTGCCTCCCTTGCCAGCACGGTCTTGCCTTAGCTGTGAGTAGCCAGGAATGGAAACTGTGTGGTCGGGGGTAGTGCTGTTTAGCCAGATTTCAGAGATGATTAGAATGTTTGGATTTATAGTGCTCGCCACGGTCTGAAGGTGGTCTATTTTTTGCAACAAGCTACGGATGTTAAGATGATTAAACCAATCACAATATCGGAAACTGACATGCATAGTGAATTGTTACTACTAAAGGGTAAAACCAGTGCCTCACCAGACTATATTTCTGGTCACCTTTTATATCTTCTTGCTGATAGTCTGTCACTCCCGCTAAAACTTCTGTTCGAGCAATTTATCAACTTGTCTTATGTTTCAGAACTTTGGAAAACTGCCTTTGTTATCTCAATCCATAAATAAACTCTGGCCAGAGCCAATAGTAGAGGAATCTGGGTTTAAAATATTTAAAATTATTTTTTTGAAATATTTTTACACCAAGGCCCAGATATTCAAAAGTGTTGCACCATGCGCAACAGGGATGCACCAGCGCAAGTCCGAAAATGCGCCATTGTGCCATATTCAGTGGTAGGCAGCTGCACCCCACAAATCGCAATGCACAAGAGTGCAATGGTAATGAATGCATGCTCAACAGAAGTGGATAAATGGCGCAGTTCGATATTCAACAGCATGTGCCATGCGCAATAGGGGAGCAAACGGAAGTCGCGCGATAGCGGAAATGATCCAAAATAAAAAGGAACAAGAGAGAGGTGCAAGAATGCTACAGAAAAGCCACATGTGGGAGTGAGCTAACTGCAACCAGGCACACAGTAGCTGTAAGCAGGACAGGGCAGGAGCAGGACAGAGCACCTGGAAACCACCAGGAACAGGGAAGGAGTGGGGAGCCTGTGCCACTGTGCAGGAAGAAAGGGGGAAGTGCCACATAGGACTGAGGGCACTGACAGTGGGCAGGATGTCCAATACTGGGAGGTGTTCCCAGTGCAGGGGGAGTAGCAGTAAGGACAGTGGGGGGAACAGTAATACAGCTGCCGGGGGGGTAACACAAGCCAGGGACATGGCCAGTGCCACCATTCAGATGGAGGCAGTAATGAGGGGTGTGAGAAGACAGGCAGCAGGGGGGCACAGCCGTAGAAGTGCCCATCGGTAGTATGCCCCAAACAGGCAGTACCGAGCCCACACCAGCTTCGAGCAGTACAGTGACACTGAGATCGTGGGACGGTACCGCCTGAACCGGACGATCCTGAGGTGGCTCTACGAGCTGTACAGTGATGTGATGCAGGCACCCACACGACGGAGCCATGCTATGTCAGTGGAGACAAAAGTGACAGCTGTCATGTGCCTGCTTGCCATGGGTACCTTCCAGAGACCAACAGGGGACACAACAGGCATAACCCAGTCAGCCGCGTCACATCTACTCACCCAATTCCTCAGCGCACTGCTGCCACATGCTGTGGAGTACATCCATTTCCCCAGCACACATACAAGAATTCCACAGGGTAGCAAGTATGCCTGGTGTGCTTGGGGCCATTGACTGCACCCATGTGGCCATCCGCATGCCACCTGGCCCCGAAGGGGCAGCATACATAAATCGGAAGGGGTATGCAAGCATCAACTGCCAGGTGGTGTGCGATGCCAGGGGGGTGCATAACCAATGTCTGTGCCACGCACCCTGGGGGAGCACATGATGCCTTCATCTGGTACCAGTCTGCACTGTGCCACAGGTTCGAGAGAGGGGACATCCCCACTGGCCACCTAGTGGGTGAGTATGCAAATCACACAGAAAGACATGGATCTTGGGAGAGACATAGTCAGAGGTGACATGGGTACTGGCCTAGATGGCCCATGGCAGAGCAACGCTGATCACCAAACTAATGTCCACCCTCTACACACAGGTGACAGTGGATACCCACTCCATCCCTGGCTGCTCACACCATACCCCATCACAGCAATGCTACAATGAGGCACATGCCACCACATGCAATGTCATCAAGCGGGTGTTTGGGATGCTGAAGGCACGTTTCTGTTACCTGGACACGTCTGGTGGTGCCCTACAGTACAGCTCTTCAAAGGCCTATGGGCTATTCCTGGTCTGTTGCATCCTGCACAACATGGCCAATGACTGTGGGATAGCTGTACAGGTCAAAGAGGGGGACAGCGATGGGGACGATGAGGACGTTGGTGCAGATGGTGATGGGCAGCCCCCCCTTGGTCGAAGGGACCCCGACTGATCCGGATGGCACAGCTGCACCGGGACACCATCACAGAGGAGCACTTCAACCAACCCAGGTCATGGGGCCAGTGCAACCACCAATGGCAAGGGCACAACCCACAAACATGCACGGACAAACCCCAGGGGTGCATGTCATAAAGGGAATTGGCTGAGCATGGAACTGCACACGCCGTCAGGGATGGGCAAGGTCTAACATGGCACGCGGTCACACACACACACCCACAAGACATGCACAAAGGGTAGGAGGCACGCTGACCACATCCACCAACCCTAGCCACACACACGTCCACAGACCACCCCGCCTAGTGCCTGTCATTCTGCGTGTGTCAGACGCTGGGCACCATTGCACAGTGGCGGACAGTGCAACGCAGACATCATCATGCACACACCACAATGGCCAGCAGCCGGGAGGGTGTGCAGATGGAGTGTGTGTGTGTGTGTGTGTGTGTGTGTGTGTGTGTGTGGCAGGGCTGGGTACCCCACCCGTGCATTGCACGTTGAACAACACACTGCACACAGGGCAGCGTCAGACAGTAGCCTTGGTGGGAGACAGGTCAGTCACGCTCCACAGTGCCACGGCTGCCATGGATGCATGGATGGCCCCACTGAGACCTGCCAGCAGTGACAGGCTGACCAATGGGCTCATGGTGGCACCGACGGTCCTCAGAGGTTCTTGCTGCGCATTACGACCGCTTTAGCAGGGGTTCAGCCACCCAACATGCCTGCATCAGGCGCAGGCTCGATGCCTACAGCCGAACCCGGTGTCGACAAGGAGGGTGTCGCATGACGCCAGGAATGGGGGGTGGACATTGTACTGCTCAGTGTCTGCGACGCATGGGCAAATAACTGTGTGCCCATTGTGGCCATGACAGCTGTGATTCCCTGTGTCAGCCTGTCAATGGCGGCGGTCACATCCTCCCGCAGCCAGTCCATCCCTGCCAGGAGCAGACTGGTGTCCCTGCTGCGCCGCTCCTCTGCCTGGCGCAGGGCCACACTGAGTGCATCCACCACCATCACAAGCCGCAACTTCCGATTGACTGAATCATGGAGTATGCGGGCGTGCTCATCTAAGAGGTCATCCGCCTGATCGGCATGCTGTCCCTCACGGTGTTCACGGCCGTGATGGGCAGCACCCCTTGAGGGTGGGTGCTGCACACTTGGGCCATGCCTGGGCATGTCCACAGGAGGTGCACTGACGCCGCCCCCGACACTGTCCCCCCATGGCCATTGGCCAACTGCTGACACTGTCCCTCAGGCTGCTGCTCTCCAGGGCTCAATGGTGCTGCCGCAGTGGCCACAACATCCCCACTGTCCTGAACACACACCAGTGCTGCCCCACTGGTGCAGACAGGCACAGGCTGGGACTGTGATGTCACGCAGGCCTCCACGGTGGCACCACCCACGGCTATGCCCATGCTGTAACCTGCTGTGCAGCCATCCTGCAGCCCACATGTATCACTGTCAATGATGTGAGCTCCATCATCATCAGTGACGGATCCAGCACCAGTCTGAGTCTCAGCATGCTGGCATCCATGGACGCTGGCACACTCGGACACGGGCAGGGCCTCTTCTGCACCTGCTCCACCAACATCAGTCCGGACAGCCAGGTGGACCCACTGTCATCCTGACCCTCGGACACCTGTAGAGGTAGATGGGCCCTCCTCTGTGTCCAGGGTATCACCCTCAGTGGATGAGCCCACCACCGCTGACCCATGTAGACGCTCAGGAGCTGTAAGGGAACACAGTAGCATTAATGTATCTGCCCTACCCTGTGTCATCCCCCCCAGTGACAGATCAGGACCTATCATGCAGTGACGGGCTACCACCCATCTGGAATCCACCACCTGGAACACCCTCGATGGCACAACGCCGCATGCTGTCAGCAACCCGCTCTTCTTGTGGGGTCAGGCATTGCACGGCCAGCTGTCCCCCACCAGTCGCAGCCCATGGTGCCCTGATGGCAGCCACCTTATCCTTAATCCTCCTCCTGTCCGTACCCATCTTCTTCTTGCACTCCTGCACGGACCGCTGGTGGCTGCCAAGCTGGTTGATGGCACGCGCCACCTCTCCCCATGCAGCAGCACGGGCCTGTGGTGTTCCCCGCTGTCCACTGAGCAGCGGCTCCTGGTCAAGGTAGGCCTCAAACAGGGCATCTGTTTCTACCTTGGTGAAGTTTGGCCTCCTCTTCCTACCACATCTCTGTTCCTCCTCCACCACCTCATGATCGCTCATCATTGATCCTGTGGGAATGGCAGGTCTTACCTCTGACTGTGCAGTCCCATGCATCTCCCACACACCACAGTCCACACTCCCAAACAGCATGCAACTCACCACAATAGACTGCAATGCCAGACTATGGTCTCTGCAGCCCAATGTTGCATTTATATAGCACAATGCATGCAAATGAGGTGAGGTGCAATTTTAAGTGAATGTTAATGCAGTATCTGCACCATTGAATAGCTGATGAGCTGATTTGCATATGCTGGCTGAATATCGCGCTGTTGTGCCTTGCACAATTCTGTTGAACGTGCTCAGGCAAAGGCGCATTTCTGTGACATGTGCAGTGGACACCGAATGGCGCATGCCCGGGGTGCTGACACTGATGCCTGTCGTGCTGCTGATGTGCTGTGTGCAGGAGGCAGTGCAGGCACGGCCATCATTGTGCCAGTGGCGCGGTAGGCCATTACAGGAAGTGCCACACAGGTGCCCTCTAGGTGCTACACCAGTGAGTACCTGATTGCACAGTGGCAGTTCATGAAGAAGACCCCTGACCCTGTGTTGACCTTTACCCCTAAGCGCCATGTGTCCGCATGGTGCACTCTATCACACTGTTTGGTGACAGCGTGATGGGGAATGGCAGCTAGTACCACGGTCATCTGCACATGGCAGATGTGCACTACAGAGCCCCATTTGATACTGAATGCTGGGAGGATGACACGGAGACGGGCACCAATCTGGAGCCAGGTCAAACTGGCCAACCTAGTGTCCCTGGTGGAGCCCCATGCTGCTGCTCTCTTTGGGGAGGCACCCCTGGAGAGGGCCAGGAGTGCCATGTGGGAGGAGGTGGCGGTGGCCCTGGAAGAGGCAACGGGCATACAGTGCATGGCAGAGAAGTGCAGGCACCGCTATGGGGACCTGCAGTGTAGGGACCCGGACAGGCTTGCCTGCCTGCAGGCACGCGCCAGGAGGGGTGCAGTTCCACAGCCAGGTAGGTGCCCCATCCATACATTGTTTATGTCCATACGGGTATCGCGGTGGCATGTGTCCAGCACATGGGGGGGCCATCCAGTGTGGGCCATGGTGGTGGTAGGGGTGGGGGTCAGATGGGTATGGCTGTGTGGGATCACACACACCCGGGGGCAGGAGGACTTTGCTACCAGATTGTACTGATGTTCCTCTCTCCATGTTTGCACCCTAGGCCCTGAGGAGCACCGGTGTGCCAGGGAGGGGAGGCTGTGGCGTGAGGCACATCATGCTGCAAGAGTGACCATACAAGACCAGCACCGGGACCAGTCTGATGATGGTGAGTGCCTTACATCCAGGATTTTTTGTGCATGCTGTGTAACAGGGTGGCCAGCAGGGCATGGCCACCATCCATTGACACCACTGCAATGCATGCAACATGGTACAGTCAGCACTGTCCAGTGACACTGCATGTCTGGGAGTGCATCAATGGTGGTCCATGCGTGCACTGGGTACATGGCTGTGCCACTGCCTTTGCACCGCATAGCCATGTCACTGTACAGCCACGGTGGTGCTGTGCGGGACTTGGGCGGTGGGTGTGTGCAGTGGTCCGCATGGCTGTGTGCACCTGGGGGGGCAGGTCTTGTGGACACGATCACTGTGGGTGGTCGTACACCATCACAGAGGCATGTCCCATGGCCGAATGCCATGCACAGTGGGTGGGCTGCAGAGGGCTGCGCATTCACACCTATTGATTCTGCTCCCTTGTCCTAGGTGGATGGCGGTTGCAGACCATAGAGCGGACACTGCAGGAGATACTGCAAGTAGGCCAGGGCCTTCCTGGAGATTTTGCAAAGGATAGACCATCTAGGAGTCCGAAGGAGGCACAGTGGGACGAGCCTTCAGAGCAGGGAGTGGGGCTCCCGCTGAACATGTTTCACCCCATGAGTTCTCCTACACCCCTGGACCCACCTTCACACCCTTCTTCCCTCTACCATTTGTTCACCCCTGCCCCTTACCCACCCCCACCTGGTTTGTGGCCCCCCCAACCTTTTGTACATATATGTAAATAGTTGTTTTTGATCTTTTAAAATACATTTGCTTTGTTATGCCTACTGTGGTGGTCTCTGATTTGCAGCAGGCTAAAGGTGCTCAGCTGCAGTGGTGTGCATGGCGTCAGGGGTGGTGCAGTCATGGGCGTGTGTGTGTGTCCATAGGGGAAGTCACTATGGTGTGGGAATAGCTATCAGTCACTGTCTGTGGTTTGTGTGTTGTTCCCTGTGAACTGGATGACTGTGTGCAGTGGTCCACGTGCATGCACTGTGTCCATGGTGGACTTGTCAGACCATCCATGGCCTGTGCAGCTAACACCCTTGCATGTCTGTGACCTGCACGGTCTGCTGGCATGTCAGTGGTGGCTGTCCATGCTGGACAGCCACTGTACCCAGCACAATGCCGGGTTGCCTCCTGTCACTGGTGTGGTGCATGTCTGCCTCAGGTGGCACTGTGGCCTCCACTGTAGTTGTCCCACCTCCATGCTGTCGCTTGTGTGTGTCGCAGGGGATATGCTCCACTGTCTGTCACTTGTGCTCCGGGCGCATGCTGGTGGCGTACAGCTCCATGGTGCCTGCACAGGGTGGCTGGCACTCCTGTGCCTTGGAGGGGTGCTGGCCGTGTGTACACGGTTTCCATGGCCACACGCTGGGGGTTTGGTTACCCCATTATTGTGTCCCTGTGTTGGTGTTCCCTTGGGTATGGGTGGGTGTTTGTCCATGCACTGTGTTGCATCCTGTGTGGCGCATGCTTCCATGCACCACTGTGGGTGTCTGTGCTGGCTGTTGTGGCCAATGCTGGGTCAGGGTGTGTCCTTGGGAGGGTGTGCAGGGTGCTGTACCACTGGTGGTGGGGTCCAGGGCATGCGCTGTCACGTGGGGTACCTCATTGCCAATGCATGGTCAGTCTCTCAGCTGTACTGGGGACGTGCACGGTGGCACTGTATGCAGTTGTTGCATCGCTGTCTGCTGCCACCCACTGATGGGTGCTCATGGTGGGGCTGCCTTGCATGCTTCTGTGGTGCATAGGGTTGCATTGTCACAGTGGGGGTGGTGGCATGCATGGGGTGTCCTGCACTGGTGGACACTTCTCCTGGGCAGGGTGTCTGGGGATCATGGTGCAGGGTGTGCTCTGCATTGGTGGAATGGTGTGGCATGGGGTGGTCAGACCTCCTTGTGTGCCATTCACAGCTTGCCAGGAGGTGTGCTGGGGCACCATGCCCCAGCTGTGGGTTTGTTGCTGGTATCCATGGGCCAGTGGTTATTCCAGCTGTCCCCCGGTTGTTGTGCAGTGCATGGGGTGTGGGGGGTGATGTCTGTTCTGCTGTGTGCTCCTCTGCCCATCTGTAGCATGGGTGGTGGGCCCCTGCATCCTGTCCCTGCACATCCCTGGTTGTGCTGTTGTACTGCTGCCCTGCTCCACTGAGCATCCCTGGTCATGCTGTTGCACTGCTGCCCTGCTCCACTGAGCATCCCTGGTTGTGCTATTGCACATCTGAACTGCGCCACTGCACATCCCTGGTTGCGCTATGGCGCAGGTGGTGCGATATTCAGTCGTGTGCCGCAGGCGCATCTTGACATGCGCAGTTTTTGAATATCGCGATTATTGCACTTGGGCACTGTGGACTTGCGCTTGCTCCTGCTGTTGCGCACTTTTATGGCGCAGTTTGAATATCTGGGCCCAAATGTTTAACACAGCTTTGTGATGAACCTGCCTCATAAAGAAGGGCAGAGAAAATGTTTAACTCCTGGTGTAAAGGTGATATTGTGCAGGGACTGCAAAATCAGATTTTAGGCTGAAAACACACATATTGGGCAGGAGTTGAAAATGACAGCTGTCACATTCATGAGTCGCTGTTTTGAAATAGCTATGTTGAAATGTTGTGGCAAAAATATTGAATATTACAGAAGTTATGAGCCCGCATTTGCAAAATTCAGCATTGCCTCATAAATTAATAGGTGAACATACTAGAATCATAGAATACAAGAATGTGCAAGTATAATATGAAAGCAATAAGACATGACATGGTGTGGGTTGTTGATTGATAACAGCACATCCCCAGGTACATATGTTAGGCATGAAGCACTTTGCGCTGAGTGACTACAGTAGCTAGGTAGTGCTCTTATCAATCAACAACCCACCACCCTGAGGTGTCTTATTGCTCTTATAAAATGGGTGACAACTATTTCTATAACAATTAAACAAAACTCTGGACACATTATTAAAGATTTAATAACAGTATGTTATTTTATTTAAATGCAGTGAAAATAGTCCCAGACTTGGGTAGAGGAGTGGTAAAATTGATTGAACTGCAACTCACTGACAAATGCTAAACCGGTGAGTTGAGGGACAGTAATATATTATTTGAGCAGTTTGGGTCTGCCTCTACCTATATAACTGTGTTTTCCCACCTTTTCTTTTGTTTATAAAATATTACTGTACTGCCTACTTTCTGCATCCGTTTTTTCTGTTTTCCCCTCATTCAAGACATAGAATGTTTATCACGGAATGTTTACCATGGCATACAGGGATTCAAAACTCTGCTTAGTTCCACTGGTTGAATGTTACTCTAGTAACATACTGTACACAGACAACATATAGGATAGTGCACGGGGAACAGTTGACAACAGGGCTATTCATTCACCGAGTTGGCACTATGTTGACAGATTACTTCCAGAGCGCAGCTCGAGAGGTAATCCGTCATCATAGTGCCAATGAGGTGAAAGATTAGCCCTGTTGTCAACTGTTCCCCATGCGCTTTTCTTTATAGTGTATGGTGGAATGTTGTTTTTTTGGGGGAAAAAAATCACTACAGCATGTTTCTGCTTCAAAACATTTTTACTGGGTTACTAGAAGGAAAAAAGAACTTCACATTTTGAACATTTTCATGCTTGACATTTTAACTGTTTAAGAACTTTACATTTTGAATAGTTTAACGCTAAACATTAGTACTGCCCCCGACATTGCTGCTTTCGCTATGTGTCCTGTCTATGGAGTGAGCCCTAACTGTCAAATGCTGCTCGAGGACACAGTGTGTGATGTGCACAGTGCAGTAGAACAAAAAATCGTTCTGCTGCACTGCGAACGTCACTAGTGTAGGAGAACAACATTTCGACAGCGATGGATTTCGGTGGAGAACGATGTTCCACCATACACTATAAAGGCCTGTTTTAGAGCCAGTGACTCAATTATTTCACTGTCAGGACAAGCAGAAGAGATTTCCCTGATGAGCAGGTAAAAACAGAAGGGGGGTCATGTGATGCTTTCCATGTAATCCGTTCTCACCTAACGGCTATAAAACTTTAAAAATACCCACATATTGTGCTAATCCAGTAGCAAAAAATGACTAGATCATCAGCGGAAACCTCCAGGAATGCTATGGCGTGAAAATCAAACCTTCAGAAAAGGGAGAAACCCGGAAGAATGGACGCCAAGATGAAGCAGGCCCTCCCTGCGTGCATGCCACCTACGATTCCCAACAAGCAAGCTAAGAGGCCTAAGACCCAAATTGCAGCGTTAACCAAGTCCTCACAAGGGCCTAGTGCTATTATTCCACTGTCCAAAGACAAATTCCTTGCAGAATTGGCCTCGCTAATGACTGCCTTTCAAGATTTCGCCTCTGACCTAAAAACTATAAAGGAAGAATTAAAAGATACCACCCGGGTGGTAGCCGATGTCGCAGCACGAGCATCCTCACTAGAAAACTGGCAATCCCAAATGGAACCTGAAATGGCATCCATGAGGCAAAAAATGAGCAAGTTGGAGCTAAAACTAGAAGATCTGGAAGGCCATAACAGGCGTAACAACCTGGTTATGTTTGGCCTTCCAGAAGAAGTGGAGGGTCACTCTCCTGTAATTTTTGCACAGAAGTTACTGCTGAAGATAGCTGGCTCCCCACCTCACTCAGCCACATACGTTGTGGAAAGAGCCCATAGATCCCTTCGACCAAGACCCTCTCCTGGTTCTAAACCCAGACCATTCATCATGTGGCTACTAAGCTATTTGGATCATCAACATATACTGGCCAAAACCAAGGAGTTACAAGAAATCAAATGGGACCATGCTGATTTATGAGTCTCACAGGATCTCCCAGTAGCTACTCACCAGAAAAGAGCTGAATATCACCCCAGTGTCACCAAATTGCTTGCAGCCAGCATTAAGTTCTGGATGTTAGGCTCTCTGTTCTATATCAAGGTTCATGGAAAATCTTTGAGAATGCCAAGCAGGCTGCCTGAAACCTAACTACCCTGTTTCCTGGTTTATTTGCTCAGCGCTGATCCAGATATCCATGAGGTAAGAGGATCTGACCTCAGTGCAGAGCTATGGTAATTTTTTGGATGGGTTTTGCAGGCTGGATGATTGGTCTGGTGATAACTGAACTAAAATTTCGAATTGGCTTTGGAGGGGAGGAAATTTCACAGATTTACCCCTGAGTCCAATTGAGGTGCCCAAACGAGTGCACACTCACCATTTTCTTTCTCCACTGGAAGTGTTTCCAGGACAGACTCTAATTTTGTCTCAGTCCTTTGATCCTGGGGAGATGGGGAGGTTGCCGGTATGAAGAATGGTCCCAAGGAGCCCCCTGAGTTTCAAATGCACCTCTGAAAATATTACCGTGGAAGAGCAGCTCGAGGGGGAACATGATCGTACTTCTGTAATCGCCATCTGAACATTCGGACTAGAATCACCATTCGAGGAAATAATTGGCCTATTAATTACTATCTTGGCACCATTAAATTTCATGCGGCAAGTAGCTAATTCCAAAGGTTATGCCTGGCTAATGCGCTCAGTATTACAGCAGTGTTTATATTAAACTTTTGAAAAAAGCCAAGCAAGCTGGCCATGATATAATAATACCGCATCAGGTCTTCGTGCTCAATGTGGTTCCTGTTCTTCTACGGGAATGAAGCAACGACTTCAATAAGGAGCTTTGGCAATTCATAGTTGGACTTTACTCACTGATGGCTGCAGCTGATTAGATTAGTTTTTTTTTGTTTGTTTTTTTATTTTTCTTTCCTTTTTTAATCAAAATTTGCCTTGTGTTGGTTGGTTCCCCTACAGAATCATTACCTGAATTGTATAGGGAGCCCCAAGGAGAGATCACATTCCTTTTATTTATTTTAGTGGAGGCGAGTTCTGGTTTGTGTATACCTCAGTTCACCCTGAAGATTAGAGGGAGATGCCATGGATGTCATCAAGATTTTCTTTCCCGAGGAGCTCACTTGACTTTCAGCAAGTGCCTTTGGTAAACACTCCAGCGGAGGACTCGCTTGAGGGTGCGAATGATCGCAATCCGGAGAATATTATCTGGACTTCCAGGTTATACTTGTTATGTGGGGTAATAAATGGTCACCCATTTCCTTTGTTTCTTCTAGTTAAATATAATCAAGTCCAGTACAATAGTTCTCTGTCTCTAATGCGGGGGTTTTCCTTCCTTCCTTCCTTCCTTCCTTTTTTTTTGTTATTATTGTTATATACATATATACAGCCTAATCATGTAAATCAGTCTGGCTATGGCCTGAATCATTTTCAAATCAGAGTGCTGGACAATATTTGTAATTTTTTTTTTCAGTTTTAAATACGATTGGACTAATAAGAAAGGGTGTCTATGTGTAATACACCAGTTTATTACAATCAAGGGACTATCGTTCCTAGTTAAACCAGATTTAAATGCCTTTTGGATACATTGTCAATGTTTATTAGTTTTGCTATGGTAAGGCTATGTTCCCTTACTGCATATATACAATTTTAGGAGTTCAATTCTTTAGACTAGTGGAGACCATGACTATATATGAATGTAATGGTTTGCTATAGGGATAATTGTCACATAAGTTTTCAACTTAACCTCGTCTGGGGGTACTTACATACAGTTATTATATTTGGTTTTGGAATATAGTAGGGTTTATTTTTGTATAAATCCTTTTGTTATCTTAGTCTGGGGGGAGCGTGGAAGGAGTTGGATTGTCTATAACTTGGAAGCAGTCATGAACCATATATTGGGTTTTGATCTTCCCATACCAGTTTGCCTGATTGAGCTCCTTAAGATATTAAGGACTAATTGTATGGTGGGAGGATCAAGGGAGTACTTCCAGAGAACTGAGTCAGGGTTTAAGTAAATGGGTTGGGGAGGGGAGATAGAGGATAATACAGGGAAGTCTGCCACTGGTCTGAGAGGTATTATTATTAAAACAGATGTTCTGTACTGGTTCTTTCCTGGTAGCACATATTTCACCTTGCTAGGTTTTAATCTCAGTCATGATGGGTCTTAATTATTGTTGGAATATAAAAGGAGCTCAGACCCCAGCCAAGAGAACCAAAGTCCTACTTCATCTGAAAAGCTTGCAAATAGACGTTGCTTTTTGCAAGAGACACACTTGTTGCCCAATCAAACAAATTATTTACGGAGAAATTGTGGGCCAGGTATTTGGTTCTGGACTTGAGTCTCGTAAAAGGGGACAAATATTCTTATATCTAAGAGAGTCCCATTCTGACTTATTCACCAAATTGCTGATCCTGAGGCCGATCGTGATTCTTAGAGCCATATTAGGCCACTCAGAATTAATATTAGGATCCATATACGGACCCAATGTTGATGACCCGAATTTTATACTGGACTTATGACCACCCTTGGCGTGCTACAATTCCAACACTTTTGGGGAGACTGGAATCTGGTCTTGTCTAATCAGCTAGATAAAATGACCCATACAAAGCAAAAACCAACCCCAGGGCAAAAAGCACTATACGAGTTAATGCGTTCAATGGGTCTAATAGATCCCTAGAGGCTTTTACACCCAGACAGCAAAGAGTTTTCATTCCACTCCCCTCCTCACCACTCCTTTTCCCAACTGGATTACTTTCTTTTGTCAACAGGCCTCTTGCTGGGTGTCTCTTTGGCATACTACTCTTCCAAAGTAATTTCTGACCATCATATCGCCCATATTCTTCTTGATATTTCACCTAACATACATAGGGACAAAATCTGGAAACTAAACAGTCAACATTTGAAATCAGAGGACCAAATTCAACTCCTTCAGGCTTTCATATCTAATTTGATGGATATTAATGCCCCTACAATGCCTAAAAAAGATTTCTTGTGGGGTTCATTGAAATGTGCACTGAGGGGTGAATTTATTCGCCTGGCATCAAAATGAAAAAAGCAGAGAGCGGTAGCCCTAACCACAATCCTGGCCCAAACAGAGGAACAAGAGGACCTCCTTTTACCATCTGCCCCAATAGAAGACTGGGTAAAAGCAGAATCTCTTCGTGCACTGTACAATCAGTTACTAGCTGAGAAGGCTGAATTACTTATGCTCTGGTCCAGAATATCTTACTTTGATCAGGGAGAAAGGGCCGGGAGGCTTATGGCCCTCCGTCTCCATACTCAAATGGCTGACAAGATAGTCACCTCAATTTACTTGGCTTCGGGGGTTTTATTAACCTCTCTCCCAGATATTGTGAATGCAATTCACGAATACTATCGGCATCTTTACTCAGCCCCAGTCCACTCTTGCTTGCCCCAACAAATGGATAGTTTTTTTCCAAGATATTGATCTACCAGTGTTATCAGAGTCCCAGAGTAAAATCCTGGAAGCCCCTATTACTGTTTTAGAAGTTCAGGAAGCAATAGATTCCTTGTCACCGGACAAATCACCGGGTCCAGATGGATTCACTACAAATTTTTATCAAACATTTAAAGAAACAATTGCCCCTATTATCCCTGATACTTTTCAATGCATTTTTAACAAAGGTATTTCCGACACCTCCCTGAATCAGACCTTCATAATTGTCATTCCTAAACCAGATAAAGATCCTCTTCTTATTCCAAAGTATAGACCAATCTCCCTAATTAATGTGGATTTCAAGATTTTAGCTAAAATACTCTCATCTAGACTAGGCCAGGCCTGGGAGTCCCTTATCAGTATAGAACAGGTTGAATTTGTTAAAGGGAGACTATCTTCGGACCACCTTAGAAAGGTAGCTTATCTCTCTTCTGCATCCAGTGACCTCACTACTTCCGCAGCTCTTGTATCCCTGGATGCAGAAAAGGCCTTTGATAGGGTCTCTTGGGACTATGCCTTTTTGTTACTGGCCAAATATCATATTCCACAGGAATTTATACAATGGGTTAAAATACTATATACATTACCAAAAGCTCAAATTTATTGTAATGGTGTTTTCTCCCTGTCTTTTACGTTATCCCAGGGTACCCGACAAGGTTGCCCACTCTCCCCATACCTTTTTAATTTGTACTTGGAACCACTTATTAGGAAAATAAAAAACTCGGAGATGGTATCCGGGATACTAATTGGCCATACAGAATACAAAATATCGGCTTATGCAGACAATTTACTTCTGCATATCACCAACATAACCCAATCTCTTCCAGCAGCCTTTCACATCATATCACAGTTTGGGACCATTTCGAACTATAAACTGAATATCGTAAAAACAGAAGTTTTTCCCCTTAATAAATTTACTCTCAAGAGTGAAATTGATTACTTGGGCTTAAGATGGAATACGGCAAAATTCAAATATCTCAGAATCCTACTGCATCCCCTTTCACGAGTAATGAAAAAACTTAATTTAGATGTTCTCATTAGGACCCTATCAGAGGACTTCGTTATAGTCAAAATTACCCATTTCATTATGGAGCCGTTTGAGCATAATAAAACTGAATGTGCTACCCCAAATCTTATACCCTTTGCAAACGCTCAATGGGGTCCTCCCAATGTCATGGTTTTCACAGATACTCAGAATCCTTAGCACTTTTATCTGGCAGGGGAAGAAAGTTAGCATAAATTACCTTAAACTTACTCATCAGAAAATTGACGGTGGTCTTCAAGCCCCTAATTTTATATATATTATTTAGCCATACATTTGGCAAGGATTATATTCTGGTTACACCTCAGAAGTTGTTTTAGACTCCTCCAATTGTCCCTCCTGGGTCAGAATTGAACTGGATCTATGTTTGGTGAATGGTTCTTTTATCACTAGGAAGAATCTCCCAAATCCTTGCAGGACACACCATTATAAGCCTTAATTAACACTCAGCATCAGTTAAATAATTTTCTTAAAGTAGATGCAAATAGACATATAGCTCAGCCCTGTTCTCTAACCCTAACCTTTAATATACAGGTAAGACAGTTATACAACACCTTTTTGGCCACATATGGGAGTGAAAAGTGTAGATCAGCTTGTTCAAAATCAAAAGCTGTCTCTTTACAGAAGCAAAATCCATTTTTAAATGGTCTGTGAATCAAATGTTTAAATTCTTTCAAGTATCACATCTATTAGTTTCCCATTTTGGCACTGAGGTATGGAGCAGCTCCCTAATGTCTACCTTACTCCCATATTTAGAATCCATCCCTACATCTCACATTATTTCCTACTCATATAAATTTCTCCTCAAGAAAATTGCTGTTCTCGATGGTCAATGGTTTTATTGGTGGGACAACATTTTAAATTTGAACCCCCCACAAGAGGAATTGGATCAGAATCTGGAAACACCTATATAAATACATTAAGTGGGACAGGTACAGACTTACGCAGTTCTATATTAACCAAAATGTATATTATACACCATCCAAACTGCATCAAATAGGGGCCTTATCTTCCAGCAAGTGTCCAAAATGTCAAAAAGATTCTGCTGATTTATTTCATATGTTATGGGCCTGTGAGAATATCCACTCTTTCTGGATGGATATACGAAATCGTCTTAACCACTTACTTACGCTTGCTGACAACTTCAACCCTGAAGTATGTATTTTGGTTGATTTCAAGCAGATTCCAGGGTCGCAGCAGAGAGCCCATATTGCTTTCATTTCTATTTGTGCTAAGCAAGTAATACTAAGGCACTGGTTAGACTCATCCACACCACTTTACTTACAATGGTTCAAGGAATCATGTTTGCTTTACAGGCAGAACACACAATCGCTGGAACCAAAAATAGACTGGGAAGTTATAAGCATAGATGGGAAACATTACACACTTATATCGGTACAATAGTCTCTACTATTACTAAATTTGTACCGGTGTGTTAAACGTAGGTTGTATCCATCAGGTATAATCCTGAAGCCAGTATTGTCATATCTATATTCTTTACAATAGTTCCTTACAAGATCATGTGGCAGACAAGGTAGGGTTGGGAAGGGAAGTGGGAGGGGGGGGGTGGTAGGCAGCTTAACTGTATTTCATGTAATTGTCTCTCACCAGTTGTATTCCCTCTAACAGCCATGTTAAGTTGTCTGCTCTGATTGTACTAAAAAAAAATTTAAAATGAATAAAGTATATTAAATAAAAAAGACAGAAGGGGGAATTTTCACTGTTGGTAAAGAAACAGTTGTAATGAAAATTATAAACAATATTGTTTCTAATTTGTTTATGTGTGCAAGGAGAGTGTGATGATCAGGAAAAACAATGTTTAATAAATTTGTTTTATTCTTTATTTAAGGTAGTTTTATTTTTAGGGCCCAGTTGAAGGTTTTTACAGTGTAAAGGTAGCAGCCATGTTTGTGATGGAAGATCAGTTCTGGTTGCATAGGGACTGATGGAAGATAGTTCTGGTTGTTGGAGGACTGATTTGCTCATTGTGTAATGTGGTTTAGGACCAGGATGACTGTGTGTATATAGAGATTTAATGTACAGTCAGCTGATGCCTCTTAGCCAATGAGATTTCTAGATTTTTTTCTTGCCATTTTATAACACTCCATATTACATTTACAGGGAAAGTGAGGTTGCCCTACAGGGAAATGTTTTGTTCAGTCTGGGAACACTGCAGTTGACACCCCTATGATTTCTTTGTAATCCCCTATGACACCCTTTGAAAACTCTGAACCCTACTAAATCATTAGCTACCTAGAATTTACCCTTCCTACAAATATAAAACCAATGCCATGAATTAGATAGGACCCTGAAAGGATTAACATAAATCAACTCTTCAGAGAACATATTGTAAATCATTGCTACACACACATACACACATTGGGAGAGATGGCCAAGGATGTAATTTGTAACTGCTCTCAGTTAGATGCTATATACTCTGTTGGAACTCAAACATGGGTAAAAGTAAGACCCCACTGAAAATGAGATACTACAGCTTGACCAGGCTAACCTGTATCAGTACACTGCAGAAACTGGTAAAATTAGGACCCCTCTGAAAATGAGAGCCTGCATCTCATCAATACTATCCTGTGTCAGTACATAGTCAAAATGGATAAAAGTATGACCCCACTGAATATGACATATTGCATTTCAACCAGGCTATCCATCTGTGCCAGTATATTGCAACAATGCTATAATACTAGATGGATGAATAAAGCATAAAACGTTTAATAAATATAAAAATAAAAACATTGTAACTACCTAAAGAATAGGACAGCTTCTAATTGGGAATCCTAAGTAGGAAGTGTAAATTAGTCATCTGTAGGGCCAAATCTAGATGGGAAATGAAATTGGCAACAACAGCTAGTAAGTCTAATTCCAAACAATTTTACACTTATAGAAACTCCCTCAGGAAAAGTCCAAGTGTAGTGGGGCCTCTTACAACAGAAAACATACTTATCCATGAGCTGAAAGCCATGGCTGATATATTTAATAATGAATTTTGTAAGTTTTCTCTGCATCAGAAGTTCAATCATCTGTACCTATGATTTCACCATCAGATACTTTTATCACATTCTCAGTTGAGTCTATTCTTAAAAAACTACACTTACTAAAAGGTAAATTTTGTTTAGGCCCAGACAATATAGCAGGGCATTTACTTTAGCTATTATCTAAACATATTGCCTTTCCACTCAAACTTTTATTCAACCTTTTTTTTACAATATAATTTTATCCCTTGTGAATGGAAAGAGGTGTTTGTGGTACCAATACATAAGAAGGGATCAAAACATCTATGGGAAAATTATCGGCCGATTAGTTTGACTTCATCCATATATGAGGTGTTAGAAGGTCTACTAAAGGATATTATTGCCCCTATTATTGATGCATCTGATTTGGAACAACATGGCTTTAAGAAGGGTAGAAGCTGTCTGACAAATTTGCTCTGCTTTTATGAACATTTTAGTTCTTGTTTGGATAACCGGTTAGCCTGTGACATTGTCTTTATTGATTTCAGTAAAACTTTTGACACCATGCCACTCTGGGCTCTAATTCAAAAACTCACAGGTCTTGGTATTAATAGTTATATAATTACATGGATTCATAATTGGCTTTCAAACAAAACTCAAAAGGTGATGATTAATGGGGCATTTTCTACCTCTGGTAAAGTTTTAAGTGGTATTCCACAAGGCTCGGTTCTCGGCCCATCTTTTTCAGGCTTTTATATCTGATTTAACTAATTCCTGCCTTTCATTTACAATTAAATATGCAGATGATGTAAAGATCAGAGGACCATGTTCTAATTTAGACCAAATATCTTGTATTCAGCATGATCTTGATATTATTAGTACCTGGGTTAATAAATGGGGCATGAAGTTAAACTCTACAAAATGCAAAGTAATGCATTTGGGTTCTAATAATTTAAATTTCCAGTATATTCTGAATGATTTACCATTGTGTGCCACTAATGATGAGAAGGATTTGGTATAAACATTTCAGATGACTTAACATATTCCAAGCATATGCATTCGGTTATTAGTACATCTAATAAAATGATTTGGTCTATTTTAGTAATATTAGATCTCGAGACCAGGAGGTGTTGTTACCCCTATTCAGGTCCTATGTCTGTCCCCATCTTGAATATGCTTCACAGTTGTGGTGTCCTTTTAAAAATCAGATAGTTACTCTTGGAAAGGGTTCAGCGAAAATACACTAAAAAAATATCTGGTCTCGAATCCTCATCTTATGAGTTTAGGTTGGATACATTGAAACTAATGCCTCTTACTATCAGACGCATTAGAGGTGACCTTCTCCTCCTATATGACATTATTCATGACCCATATATCATGACTGAGTTAGGATTTTCTTTTAAGTCATCAATACATAATACTAGAGGTCATGTCCTCCAGTTAACTGATAAATCTTTTAAACATAATAATCGTAAGTTTTTCTTTTCTATAAGAACTATTGGGCCTTGGAATAGACTTCCATCTGATGTAGTAACAAGTAATACTAAAGAGATTTTTAAACATCATCTCGACACACTAATTATGTCTGGGTATGACTTAACATTCTACTCTATGGCCTAGCATAGGAGCATTATGGACTTTGGCCTACTAGCTCTTTCTTCTCACCTTAGTATGAACCTTAGTATGAATACCATCAAGAGGTTCTGGAGATATAAGAACATTGGGAACAAAGCTTGAGAGAGTCCAACAGTTTTACATGGAAAATACAGGGAAAAGGAGGCTGCTTTACAGGGAAATGCTATGTTCAATCTTTGAGCACTGCAGTTGACACCGCTGTGATTCTTTGTAATTCCCTAGGATGCCCCTTGCAACCTCAGAAAATGCCTAAAACATTAGCTACCTAGCATTTATTTACCCATCCTACAAGTATAAAACTATGAGAGTTCCAATGCCATTAATTACATAGGTCCTAAAAGGTTAATATAAACCAACTCTTTTCAATTTCTTTGAGTAAATATTGCAAAGATTGGTGTGAATGATGATGTATTAGGACTCATGTACATATATTTCATTCCTACTAGTTTCCTTTCCCAGGGAAGGGGGGGCTGTGGGATTTTATTTCTATGAGTTTTTATTTAGATTCCTTATACTGGTTCTGTACACGTTTGTTATACATTGACACTAATGAAATCTGCACATATCAGGCTCATGGTCTCATTTTCTTGGGGGTCCTTGACAAGTAGTTTTTTTTTTTTTTGTTCAGCACTTATACTTACAATTGATATTATCATGTATTAAATGTTGTTACAACACTGAAGGCTTTGAAGTTTATGTAGTTTATTAACTGGTTGAGAATATAGTTGAGAAAATGTCTCAAGCTAAGTTCTGTGTTATATTTTGTGTGAAACATTTGTTCAGTTTGAGTAAACTTCACTTTAAACCCTCTGTATGCCATATGTGTATGTGTGTGCATATATTTGTGTATGTGTATGTTTATGTGTGTATTGTGTGTGTGTATATATATATGTATATACTGTATATATATACAGTATATATATCTATCTATATATACATATATATATATATATATATACACACATACACACACACACACACACACACACACACACACACACACACACACACACAAACAATGGAAAGACAAAAATCTGGAAATCTCTTTGCCCAAGAGACAGCAGCTGACTGTACATTAAATCTCTTTAGAAAATGGGCTTTTTATTTCCTGGCATCTGATTGGCTAGTACCCTTGCCGGGGGGTACATTAACTTTCAATAGATGCCCAGGAAATAAAAAGTGCCAACCTATAGTGCCCCTTAACCCACTGTGATATCCAAGAGCTCACCTTGCATTCTCATTGGATAAAACCCCTTGTTTCATTTTAAATCACCTCCATTTTTTACCCTCACTTAGCGAGAGAGCTAACGAGCCACCCCATTTCTTAGCCCATTCATACACTATACTTAGAAGACAAAATTAAGCACACCAGTACAAAAGAAATATTAAAATATGTGTTTTGTTCTTTCCGTTCCAATCACTGATGGAATGACAAAGTGAGTGTGCCAGTTCCCTGCCACAATTCCTTCCCTACCATATAACAGTATGCCCACAATGTCCCCGCTTGTTAAACTAAATGGAAAAAAAAAACTCATCAACAAATTTTCCTGAAAACTGTCCACTACCACGGCTGTTGTTTGTGCCTGGTACTGCTACAATCACTTCCCCAATGGCACTGGCAGCACCGTTGTCGTTCCTTCTCTGGTTCTGCCATACTGTACAACCAACCGAACAGCACTCCTCTTCATGCTCCTGGTCCTCAGGGTAGGCAGTGAGGACTGGGAAAGAATAAAACAACTGAACTGACTCGGTCCTCAGGGTAGACAGCAAGGACTGGAAAACTGGGGAAAATGAAAACACAGCATGATTGCTCCACAACTATGCTCCTCTTCATACTCCTGGTCCTCAGGGCAGGCAGTGTGGACCGGGAAACAGTAAAACAATAACTAATTTTTTTTTAAAGAGAAACAGTAAGAAGTTACTCCCGATCATCAGTGTAGGCAGCGAGCACCTGGAAACTTTACAAAAAAACTTTATTATCTCCAGGACATGCAGCAGTTAGAAAGTTAAACAAGACATGGTTAACAGCATTTCAGTTTATTTAAATGTTTCAAAAAGGGACTATTTTCTTTCTTTTACACAGTAAAAATTACTTATTTAATAAAATAATAAGAATTTACTTTTTCAGACTTACAAATCAGACTCTGCCTATTTTTTTTACAGCAGGTGCCCATTTTCTAAGCACAATAATGCCCTCCAGGGTGGGTGGTATGGGCAATTCTGGACCGGCCAAGGGCTATAAGGCCCTCCGCCTGCAGCATCAGGCCTCATTATGCCCCTGCCCAGTCTGGTATTGCCCAATACCGCCCACCCTGTCAGGCATTATTGCTTGCAGATACCCATAGTCATCCTGGTCCTAAACCACATCGCACAAAGAGCAGATCAGTCCTCCTACAACCAGAACTATCTTCTATCAGTCCCCCTGCAATCAGAACTGATCTTTCTTCACAAACATGGCTGCTACCTTTACACTGTAAAAACCTTCAGCTGGGCCCCAAAAAATAAAACTACCTTAAATAAAAAATAAAAAAAATAATTAAATGTTGTTTACCTGATCATCACACTCTCTTTACACAAGTGAACAAATTAGAAACATTAAGTATTGTTTATAGTTTTCATTACAACTGTTTCTTTACTAACAGTGAAAAATCCCCCTTCTATCTTTACTTGCTCATCAGGAAATTTCTTCTGCTTGCCCTGATAGTGAAATAATTAAGCAATAAACCACATCAGGGTGTGGGTGATGCTGGAGTTTACCCATGCCTGGCATGGTTCGGTCACAAGGCCACAGTCCGAGTGACCAAACCTCGCCAGGCATGGGTAAATCCCTGAATCCCTCATCACCCTGTCATGGTTTATTGCGATTATACATATCCCCTTTACTTTTGTAAGAAAGAAATTAAGATAAATACATTTTTGTTAATTTAAATGATTTTTAAGACTGTATTCTTACGTGAAAAAATATAGTCCGATGTTCCTATGCATGTTTGAATGCAGAGTGCTCCCTGAACTGATCATCTGCATATCTACATTTGAAATTATTATTGTTGTAGGTTAACTTTTTACCTTTGCATTTATGTTGTTCATGGAGCAGTGCTGACAGTTAAAAACTGTTAAGAAGTGAGCCGGAGATTTAAACTGTGGAGCTGGAGTGATTGTGACTGGTGATGGATGCAGGGGCTAGAGATAACAAGTATAACAGCACCTGACATCTCAGTTCAGCTAAACAAGTATGTGAATAGTTTAAAGAATGTTGAACTGGGAGAAGTGTTTTTGAATTAAAAATGAGAGTTAGACTTTAAGAAAATCATGGCCAAAAAACCAAGCCTTGATACTAGGCATGCACCTAAGTATATGCAAGACGCATGCCAAGTATCACAGCTACAGTTTTCGGTCATGATTTCCATAACTTCAAGGGCTCATTTTTAATTCAAAAACACTTCTCCCACTTGAGCATTGTTTAAACTATTTAAATATTTGTTTAGCTGCAGGGGTTGGTGTGATGTGTGTGTGTTTTCTGGTGGCCGAACTGTGGCAGCAGGCGTGGTCAGTTTGAGCAGTTGTACATTTTTAGTTGTCAGAGTTTTGTTGCAGTTCTAACTCACAGGTCTGCATTTAAATGCATTAACTGATGTAGTAGGCAGGGTTTGTCACTTGTGGAGCTGTGAGATTTGTGTTGTGCCGTTTGAGATTACTGGGACCCTGTTAACCGTGTTAAAAATGTGAAATTTACCACTTTACTGGTGAGCCAATATGGCAGTTTCTCAGTCTGGTTTTGGTGGTTGGAGTGATTTTTAAAATGCGGCTTACTGGCACCTCTTTCTGTGGGTAATGTCAAAATTTACCACAGCTGGGAGGTGCTAGTCAGCCAATCAGAGAGTGAGAATTTAATAGCCATCATATAATTGAGTCTATGGCTCTAAAACAGGCCTTTATAGTGTATGGATAAGGGCTACTGTGTATGAAAATCAATGGAAACACAATGCTGTTGTACCATCGATGTGATGTCAACTTGTTGTTGTACCATTTTGAGTACGTCACATCGATGGTACGACAGCATTGAACATGATTGCGCATGTGCAGATCTCGATTGCACTGGACTCAGGGAAATGGCCGTTGCCGAGAGTGCTCACAAAAAAAGAACTGCATGGAGCAAATCCGTTATTGTAAGGGCAGTGGTCACTTTTTATTTAACAAAATATCTGTGAGAGCAAGGGGTATCATTTAATAAAAAAAAAATGTTTATGCAAAAGCGAGGGGGGAGACCGTGATACAGTGGACTTGTCCTTGCATTTGGGGGTGGGGAGAGGGACAGAAATTGTGAAAAGAGCAGCTGTTGAAACTGTGAAATGAGTAGCTGTTGATTTTACTGTTGCCCCTACGATATACAAGATGATGGATGGGCAACAGTAAACAACAACAGTTGTTCACTACTCGAGGTTGTATGACAACGAAAACCTCTTGAGCTTTCTCTCGAGGTTTACATGGTTGTCATGACAACCTCTCGAAGGTGAACAACATTGTTGTTGTTCACTGTTGCCCATCCATTATCCTCTATGTTGTCTGTGTGTACAGTATGTTAGGAGAGTAACATTCTACCAGTGGAAGTGAGCAGAATGTTTGAACCCCTGTATTCTATGGTAAACATTCCATGACAAACATTCTATGTCTTGAATGTGGGGATAAACAGAAAAAAAACAGGATGAAGAAAGTAGGCAATATAATAATACTTTGTAAACAAAAAGAGAAAAGGTGGGAAAACAGTTACATAGGCAGAGGCAGATCCAAACTGCTCAACTACATTGCTGATGTTTATAAAAGCAGATACATTTTAATCATATAGAGGTGTTTTCAGGTGAAATCTACCCCCCCACCACCACCACCAAAAAAAGGCAACTTGGCAGACTGAACTTTTTTTTCTTACTAACCTTTCACCTCAATCCTATAGCAGTTTTCCTTTTATGTACTAGACCACAACACATAAGTAAAAAACAAAAATAATGAGAAGGTTGCCTTCAATGAAAGTATATAACTACAGTGTAACGAAAATTAAGTTTTAAACACTACTTATGTTTTACAAATTTACAGATGTTACAGTGCATTTATATGATAATTTACATTTTACAGAGAAAATATTTATTTTCAACCAACTCTACTAATAAATAATTTTACTGCAAAGTACTGTACTAGTTAACCTACTGTTGAGATATGCTATTTTATTCATTAATAGGGACTACTTTTTTCAGATTTTAGATGTTGTAGAGGTAATGTATTGTACACTCTTTTGAAAATAGTAAATAAGTTTGAATCCCTATCAGAGTAAATCAGACTAATTCTTTTATGATAGTGGCCCATTTTATAAGTGTGATAAGCCACTCCAGGGTGTGCCTTTGGCCTTGTGCCTTAGCACGCCCTGGGGCATGCATTAAAATCCTTAAAGTACACCTGTCATGGCTTATTACTTACATATATATGTATATGTATGTATGTATGTATGTATGTATGTTGTGTGTGTGTATATATATATTCTATGCAAAAACTACATTAATACATTGTTTAGAGTTAAACCACAAAAAGTCAGGAAATGAAAAATCTTTAGGGTTGCTCCTCCCCAGACCACCAATCAACCCAAAGTTGATAGATGTGGGGTGTGTCATTGGTGTAAATGAGCCATAAATGCCACCCCATTCCATGTCTACTCATATTCACAGGAATAGCAAAAAAGAATGGGGTGACATTTAGGCCGCATGACCCCAGTGACACACCCCATCATCTGTCAATCTTCAGATGATTGGCAGGTCTGGGGGGAGGGGCAACCCTAAAGATTTTTCATTTCCTGGCTTTTTGTGGTTCAACCCTAAATGGTGCATTGATGTAGTTTTTTGCATATAATTTCCTTACTTTTTAAGAAAGAATAAAAAAGTACAAAGTTGCACAGGTTGGTGAAAGGGCCCCGTGCTCCCACCAACTTGCAAGTGGCGAGCTATATTACACACCTAATGACTAAAAAGTGCATTGACAACAGCAAAGCCAACTACCATACAAATGTCAAGCTAGTACAACAATGGAAAACGCTGTCTGCAAAATGTAAACTGAGCCACACAGTATTTCCACAAGAAATATATTCTCTGACACGTAAGCACCGCAATTCATATCTACAGGACATGCAGTCAACACCCTCCAAATTTCAAGTGAAAAGACCAAACCGTGTCCAAGATATAACATTTTAAATTTGAGATTTTCATTCATCAGAGTGGCAGAGTTCCGCACCTGTTGACATTTAACAGACCCAACGACTGGAAACTACGTTCATGACATTAAGATTAGGTATCCTATCAATTTCAAGCCACCATCACAATGCAAAATGCTGTCCACAGAACGTAAACTGCACCACGCAATATCTCCACAAAAATACATTTTCTGACACATAAACACTGTAATTCACAACTACAGGACATACCATAAACACTCTCCAAATTTCAAGTAAAAAGACCAAACTGTTTCTGAGATATTTAATGTTAAAGATTGGTAAAATTGCCCTATCTATTCCATTATAAAAATCTGGCCATCTTGTCCCTATTTAGATCAAAGATCGTGATCAAAGAATCTACGATCAAAGAATTTCAGGCTATGATCAAAGAATTTGCAGGCTCACGATCAAAGAAGAAAAATGCTGTAATTCAAACATTTGAATCAATTGCGATAAACCACTGCCGTGGTTCGACAGAACGATGCCCCTTGAGCAAAACCCACCCTCATTTGTCTTCCTAGGGCACCCCTGGGCTGAGAAATTAGATTTTTTTAATTCGGTCATCTTGTCCCTCACTCGCAATGCACGATCGCAATCAAAGAATCTCACGATCAAAGAATTTGCAGGTTTGCGATCAAAGAAATTGCACGCTCGTGATTAAAGAATAAAAAATACTGAAACGCTATTTTTTTTTTACAGATTTAAATGAAACCAGTGCCATACCTTGATATAACAAAGCCCCCTGAGCAAAACCCATCCTCATTTGTGTCCCTAGGCCACCCCTGATCTAAGAAAATTGTGTTTTTAACTCGCATGCAAGATCGCGATCAAAGAATCTTGCAATCAAAGAATTTGCAGGCTCGCAATCAAAGACCATTAGCGAGCCGCGATCAAAGATTTTAAAATATTATAACTCTATTTTTTTGATCATTTTAAATCAAACCAAAGGCATGGCTCAATAGATTGGAGCCCCCTGAGTAAAACCCATCCAAGTTTTACTTCAGGAGTGACCCCTGAGCAGAAATATTTGTTTTTTTACGATTGAAAATCTAAAAACAAGATGGCGGACCTCCTGATCAAAGAATTCTCGGGGACAAAGATTCTTTGACTGTGAGGCTGCAAATTATTTTATCGCCAGCCAAGATGAGATGGCCCAAACCCCATTCTTTGTTCACAAAACAACCATAATATATGTTCCCATTGATTTATAATGGGGACTTAAAAGTGGCATAACTTTTGAATGCCTTAACATTTTTTCACTAAATGAAAAGCGGCGTGTTCAGCCACCAAGGCTCTTTCAAATGAGCAATCTCACAGAGCAGCACTCCACATGATGGCCACGCAGCACCACAGACAAGATCCCCAAAACTGTCCCCAAAACTGGATAATTTTGCATTTTTCAGTGTTTTCTGCACAAAGACCGTAAGTCTGAGCAAAGCAAAATTTGGAAAATCAAGAGATCTACCATGCCCCACTGTGCATACCAAATTCCAGGCAAATCTGTTGAACAGATCCAAAGTTATTAACTCACAAAATTTTGACTTTAACATAGAAGTGCCTTTCATAGCCCTAAATATAGTATAAAACACACACACACACATATATGTATAATTTTATTTTAATTTCAACTTGCAATTAGGCCTCATTTCAGCATTTTGTCTTTCATTGACTGTGCTCTTTAAAACACAAGGACACTTGCAATAAAAGTTGTAAGCTCATTTTACATGTATTAGGGAGTATAGAATCCCAAGATTTTTCTATCAGTAGAATACGTTTTTGAAACTTAATGAGGCAGTTTAAAATTTATGTGAGAGGGGGTCTATACTTGTTGATAATTCTTGATAAACTTTGCACTTCAGGGGCTTCTCAGCTAAAAACATACTGGTGTTAACTAGCTTCTCTGATGTAATCTTTTGTTATGTTTCAAAAGTATTGTAAATCATTGCTCTACACACACACACACACACACACACACACACACACACACACACATGGAGAGATGGCCAAGCATGTAATTTGATACTGCTCTGCAGTTAGGCGCTGTTATGTGTAATGTAAACCAAAAACTGGAGCACTCTCACTACAAGAACTACAAGGCTGGCAAAAGAACTAGAATTAATCTATTTGACTGAGCTCTGCACAGATGGTTAGTCTGCAGCACTGCAAGGGTTAAATCGAAGGGCTGCAAAGTAAAGAAAGGATCATTTGAAAGCTTCAAAAAAAGTGTTTTTCGGTCTGAATCCTGTAGCTCATTTTTAGAGCTGACGCAGTAGGGCTGCAGGCTTCGCCTATCTGCAGCCCTAAAAAGGACCACGTAGTAACTGGGAGAATTATAGACCAATTAGCCTTTCATCTCCGCTATGTAAACTATTAAAAGGTTCATTAAGATACGATTTTTGAAGCTCTGGATAACTTAGACACTAAACCAACATGGGTTCAAAAAGGTCGAGTTGCCTGACTAATTTGCTCTGCTTTTATGAAGACATCAGTTATCAAATCGACAATAGACTCCGTATCCTATTGTGTTTATAGATTTTAGTAAAGCCTTGATTCCATACCTCATTGTTCTGTTATACATAAGTTAGGCACTTTACAGATTAATTATAATTTCATTAAATGGATATCAAATTGGCTAACTGGTAGAACACAGCGAGTATTGATTAATGAACATCTTTCTAAAATTGGTTATGTCTGTAGGGTTCCACAAGGGTCCATGTTGGGCCTTGTCTTTTCAGGCTTTTACTGCAGACTTAACTCAGAAATGCTACTCCGCCGCTATAAAATACCCTGATGATATTAAAATTGGTAGACCTTGGGGTCACATGATGCAGGGCAGCTACAGGCAGCACTTCTGTGCGGCTCCGCTCACAACCCTTTATATATTGTTTTTTCCTCCCTACTTAGGTAAAGTGAGCAGTGGTGTTATCGCAAGCTGAATTATTATAACTACATTCACGGAGTGGTGGTTTAGCTTAATTGACCATCTTTACTGGCCTGTATTGAAGATGGAAGCAAAGATGAAGCCAGTCGGTATTAAACATACCCCTGTCAACTCCTGAAAATCTACTAAAAAACTAAGAGCCAAGGTTCGGGGACCACTTCTAAAGTAACCTCGTCCAGTGTTTCCCCGATTCCTCTTACCGAGGACCGATTTCTCCAGGAGTTGCTACCTTTCAAAGAAGCGTTGGAGGACATCTCGGCGGAGTTAAAGTCATTGCGAGAGGATCTCAGCATGCTTACGACCCGAATGGGAGATTCGGAGGCAAGAACCTCCTTACTAGAGAGGTGGAAGGAGAAAGCAGATTCAGAGTTTGTCCAGATGAGGCTGCAAATTGTGAAGCTTCAGTTAAAAATGGAGGACTTAGAGGGGAGAAGTCAGAGAAACAATTTGCTGATACTGGGCCTCCCGGAGGCTGGAAGAAGGAGCCGACATTGTCCTCTTCCTGCAAAGTTCTCGACTAAGGTGGTTGGCACGCTCCCTTAACCCCCTATATCATATAGAGCGAGCGATCGCCTCCCTCTGACCAAACCTGCATCTGGTATACCTCCAAGACCTATTATTGTAAAATTCTTGAGCTTTTGGAGAAGCAACACGTCCGACCAAGGCAAGGGAGCTGCAAGCAATTGCATGGAGTGGTTCTAAACCACGACACCCAAGACCTCCCCTATGAAACAAGGCAGAAGCGAGCAGCTTTTCATCCGGACGGTCAGCAAGCTGATTGCTGCTTGCATCCGATTTAGAATGAATTATCCAGCCAAACTACAGGTGTCCATTGATGGGACCTGGCACACCTACAATGCCCCGGATCAAGCCTCAAAGGATCTCAAGATTCAGCTGCCCAATTTGTTCAAATCGGCTGACCAGTTATTGCATTGTTGGACTGACAAGAGTCACTTGTGGTGAGAGGTTAAACCCTACCTGTTTGCTGGTTTAATTTCCTTTTTGTTTCTCTTGGCTTTTCATCGGTGGGGGACAGGGTCAGACAGGTCGGGAGCGGCCTAGCAGGCCTTAGGCCTGTTTAGAGAAGCGTGAGCTGCGTTCCAGGGAGAGGGAGGAACTCTGTCCTGGTTGGTATTCCCAGGGACTTTAAATAAACTGGACATTCTGTTCACCTGACTTTTCCTCCAGTTGTATCCCTGTTCCTATATGCAGGGAGGGCCGAGACCTTTGGAAGGCATCGCCTCAGAGGAGTTTGAAGGCCCACCCTCTAATCTCAATGTGGGCTGAATATGGCAGTTTTAGCTGGAACTCTCCGATTAATCCTTCCTGGGCTCAAGTAGGTTCAACAGCTAACCTACAAGTTTCCTCTGCTCAGCTATACTTGAAAGTAAAGGGTAATTATCCAATATTTTGACCTCCATTGTCTCACTTCTGGTTCTCTGATCTCTCGATGAATAGTAGGGTTATTCTTTGCTACCTAGGGGGGTTGGGAGGAATGGGGGCTCGCTCTGGAGGATCAGCACACTAAAGTGTGGGGGGGAGGGCACCTGCTTTGGGAGGCCTTTTATTATAGATGTTTTGAGGTTATGGTCTGGGCTGGAGAAGTATTCAGGCTATTGGCATTGCTTCTTGTTCACAGGAGGTGCCTCCCACTGGAAGGGTGCCTACAGGTTTCATTTTTCCGATTCAAGATTTATGGGAACATCTACACTTCAGGTCCCGACTGGGAATTCTTTTGTATATAGTTCGAAGGGATTGGGGGGGAGGGGGATCTCGAGACACTGATGTCCTTCCTTCTCGTGACTCTGTTTGGAGAAGCTACTGCAAAGTTGATGACATTTGTGCACGTATTAGTTTGTACAAGTAATCATGGGGGGAAGGGGGTCCTAGATGTGTATTCCTTAAGATGTTGATGGGGGAGGGAAGATGTGCCTCTTGGGATGGATTTCTCCTGTACAGATGTTCATATATGGATTCCTCAAATAAAAATTAATGGTAATGGTGTCGCTTAAAATCGCCACGTGGAATGTCAGAGGTGCTAGAGAATTGCCTAAGAGATACCAGGTTCTCAAAACTCTGCCCTGTTGAATATTGATATCCTTTGCTACAGGAAACTCATGTAATGACTTCAGAAATCAGTGGGCTACCGGGCAGGGATACTCTCAGATTTTTGCTTCCACAGGATCATCGAAGTAGTAGAGGGTGGCCATATTGATGAAAAGACATGTCCCATTTCTGGCAGAAGAGTGCCTAGTAGACCAAGAAGGTAGATTTGTCATAGTTATGGGCACCCTCAATAATATTAAGTTGATACTGGATGCTATTTACAGTCCTGTGGGAAGGGATTAGGATTTTCTTATGAGACTAGCTGACAAATTGAGTGGCTTCCTGCCCTTTCCGATAATACTCGGAGGGGACTGGAATATTGCTCCGTCTCAAGATTTAGACAGATCCTATCGACCTCTAAAACCACCTTCCCCTTCACAGCTTGCTCTATGAGATTTCATGGACTTATTGGGGCTATGCGACCCATGGCGTTTGCTTAACCCCTCCGGTCAACTTTTTTCCTTTTACTCCCAAGTCCATCGGTCATGGTCCAGAATTGACTTTATTTTGGTCAGTAACACCCTTATGTCGGATATTTTACAGATGGGAATAGAGCCAATTGTTATATCCGACCATTCGGTAGCATGGATCTTGATCTCACCAGACTCACAGGTCCAAAGGGATTCCTCCTGGAAACTAAACACACAACTTTTGAAGGAGGAGCGCACTGCTTCTCATATTAAGTCGCTGATCTCATCCTTCATGACTACCAATTCAGGTTCAATCAACCAGGAAGACCTGATTTGGTGCTCCTTAAGTGTTTCATTAGAGGTGAATTTATTAAATTAGCATCCAGGAGGAAAAACAGAGAGAGGCTAGGATTCTGGTGCTCTTAAGTCAGATAAAACAGGCCGAAAATACCCTATCCTCGACATCTTCCTAGATGGATTTAGAGGCCCTAATGAAACTTAGGAATGAGTATTCAGACCTGTTAAGAGAGAAGGTGGAGTATGCTATCCTCAAGACTAAGGCTCGCTTATTTTGAGCAAGGGACAAACCAGGCAGGATGCTAGCCCTCCGATTGCATGAGGTAGAGGGCCCAAGATGGATCCTGCTTTGTTTTCCCCTGATGGCTCGCTTCAAGACTTCCTCGACATTTCTCAAATCTTGAGTCATTTTATCGGGACCTTTATAGTATAGGGCCGCCTCGGCTTTCCCTTTCCCAAATTGAATAATTTTTGGACAGTCTTCAACTCCTCCTGCAGGCCCACCAGCGTGAGTTCTTGGCCTCCTATTACCTTGGCCGAGGTGGAAGAGGTGATCCAGGGACTAGCTCCAGATAAATCCCCAGGTCCTGATGGTTTCCTCTAATTTTTATAAAGTTTTCTGTAAGGAGATTGCCTTGCTTTTGAAGCTGTTTGAGTATATGTTCATTAATGACCTCCTCGACCACTCTCTGTTGGAAGCCACGACTGTCTTGATTTTAAAGCCGATAAACCCTAGAATGAACCAGCCAGTTATCACCCATTTCACTACTAAATTATAACATGAAAATTTTAACTAAAATCCTATCGCTTAGAATTAAACAAGTTTGGGCTAACCTGTTGAGCCTGAACAAGTGGGGTTTGTACAAGGCAGATCTTCTGCAGATCATTTACGTACCCTGTCACACATTTTTGAGTCCACCCAAGAATCCCAAGCTCCCATGGTCTTAGTTTCATTAGACACAGAAAAAGGCTTCGACAGAGTTCACTGGGATTTCCTCTGGGCTACCCTTAAGAAAATGGGGTTCTCGGACATGTTTATCCAGTGGATTTGGAGGGTATAAGTTCCTACTGCCAGAATTTATTGTAATGAGGTCTTCTCATCCCGATTGCCTTTATTTACGGGTACCAGACAGGGGTGTCCTCTTTCTCCTTTTTTGTTTAATCTATACTTAGAACCCTTTGCTCAGTATTAAAAGTTCTCCCAGGTTAAAGGTTGCTCAGTACATCAACACATTGACTCTTTCGCCTATGATGACATCCTTTACACTTAACTAATCCGGAGTGTTCCTTGAATCCATTTTACAAATTGTTGTTTGTTTTGGTAAGGTGGCCAACTATAAGTTCAATCTATCCAAATCAGTTATTTTCCCGCTAAACAATAGCACACCTCATGCCAAATTCACTCAGTTCGGTATGAAGTGGGCCTCCTCTTCATTTAAATACTTAGGTATACATCTTACTAGAGACCCTGAGGTCTTTAGAAAACTTAACTTGGCCGACCTAATCTCAAGGATACAACAAGACTTTCAGAGACGGTCCACCCTCCCTTTATCACTGTGGGGTCGCATAAGTATTATTAAGATGAATGTGCTACCTCGGGTTTTTTACCCGCTAAATCTACTGAATATTTATCTTCCCACGTCCTACTTCCAGCAGCTTCATTCTGCTATTATTAAATTTATTTGGCAGGGTAAACACCCCAGGCGAGCCTTCTCCAAACTTAACCGACCTAAAGAAAAGGAGGCCTCCGCCTTTCCTAATTTTATGTTATATTATTGGGCTAGTCATTTATCCAAGATGGGAGGTGGTCATGGCAAAAGCCAAGGGATATCTTCCGCTTGATTGCAGCTGGAAAAGAGGATGCTGGACAAATATAAACTTCAGTCATTCAAGGTTTTCTATTACTCCTTTTCCGCTCTACCCTCCAATTACAAAGTAGTGTCATAGGGTTTGTATTAGGTGCTGACTCAGTGCTGGAACTTCCTTAATATTTCAGTTAAAAAGATACAGCTCAGCCCCTTACTTTAAACCCCAATATCAGGATTGGCAGTTCACCAATTCCTCCAGACTGGCTCCTGTAGTTACAGGACTGTTGTGGAGAGTCTCTTCTCTCAGGAATCCTTCTTTCCTTGGTAGAGATTATGATCAAGTTTAATATATCTCGAAACTTATATTCAAGGTCTTCCAATTGAGACACCTCATGGCTTCCTTTGGCCCAATATTTACTCCATCCCAAGTTAGACCTATTCTAAAACAGATACAGGACTATGCGAATAACCCTCATAGTATATCTAGGATTTACACTTATCTACTGGATGCCAAGTATCCAAATCCTCTCAAAGGATCTAGGATCTGGGACACTCTTCTGCCAGACTCTCCCTTGATTTGGGGTCGGATATGGGGAGACATGCATAAATACCTCACCCAAGATAGACATAGGCTTACTCAATACCACATTCTAAATAATTTATATTATACACCGTCAAACTGGCCTAGACTAGGTAGATTGCCTTTGAACACCTGTACAAGGTGCGTATTGCTGAAGGTAACCTGGTACACATTCTTTGGCACTGTGACAAAGTGGCCTTTATGGTCTTTAATTCAATCTAAGTTGGACCCTCTTCTGGGATTAAGTGATTTGTTTACTATAGAAATTTGTATTTTAGGACAGTTCACTAATATTCAGGTTCTGGAATGTAGATTCCATATGGCTTTAATTTCGATTGCAGTGAAAAGACTGGTTCTTAGACATTGATGGATCAATTAGCTATGTCATACGAGGAATGGATCAAAGAAATGTCTCTTTATTTTAAGACTGAGAAGCTAATAGCAAGTACTTGGAACTATTTGACATCTTTTAGCAGGAGATGGGGCAAATTGTATGCTCTTTACTTGCATTAAGTCTCACATGGGAACACCTCTGATTACCTGATGTGTATTAAGTTTCCTTGATGTTGGTTACTGTATATTGAATAGTTCTTGATGTATTTCTGAACAGGTTTTCTCCAACAAGGCACATCCTGGGGGGGTAGAGATTTGCATGGGGGGTTCTTTTTGGGGTATTAGGAAGGAGGGGGTATGTTTTTGATATTGCTTCAGATCATGGGGACATGACACATCTCAATTGTAACTCTGAAATTGGGGTGGTTCCTGTAAGTAGCCTACGTTCTCAGTTCTTACTGTGAGTATATTTTGCTTAGGTTTCAAAAATTTAATAAAAGTTTGAATTTCAAAAAATTGGTGGACCTTGTTCCAATCCTGACAATATAGCGTTTATTCAAAAAAATCTGGATTACATCACACACTGGGTCAAGACATGGGATATGAAATTGAATCATAACAAATGCAAAGTCGAGCATTTGGGTCTTCATAACCAATGTCATACATATAGTCTAGATGACAATTTACTTATCAGTATGCCCTCAGAAAAAGATCTTGGTGTCCACATAATGGAAGATTTTTCACCTAGATTGCAGATTAATAAAACAATTTGAAAAGCAAATAGTGCTGTGTGGTCCATATGCAGGAATTTCAAATCACATGAGGAAAAAGTGTTAATGCCACTATATAGAGCTTATGTCCATCCCCATCTGGTCTATGCATCACAGTTGTGGTGTCCTTTTAAGAAACAGGATATTTCACAAATTGAAAAGTCCAGAGAAAATTTACAAAATATATTAAAGGATACTCGGACATTCCATATGGATCCAGACTTAAATTTAAATTTAATGGCATTATCTATCACATGTTTGAGTGGGGATCTTCTACTTATGTTTGACTATAGTACAAGATCCATTTCTAATGACTGCAATGGGTTTAGACTTCAAAATAATGTTTTAACACTAGGGACACCTCTACAACTACAAGGTAGAGGCTTAAATCTAAATCCTCAGAATACTTTTATACTGTAAGAACCATTAACCCCTGGAATGCACTTCCATTGGAAATTATTATCAGTAAAAACAAAGCTACATTTAAGTACAGATTGGATAAATTTATACTTTCCAAGGTTACATTTAATTATTAACTACAGGCCCTCACATTAGCCTCAATCAATGTCTTCAGCCTCCTTAACAAACTTGACATCATGCAAACCTGGGTCCAGCAACATTTTGGTTGCCCTCCTCTGGACAGCCTCCACCCTTTCTATGTCTTTGCAGAGATGGGATCTCCAGAACTGTACGCAGTACTCCAGATATGGTCTTACCAACTGTCTGTACAGAGGGCCAACAACTTCCTGTTTCCTACTGGTGATGCCTCTCCCTATGCATCCCAGTATCCCCCCAGCCCTCCTTACTGCCTTCTCACATTGCTTGCCCACCTTTAGGTTATCTGATATGACTACACCCAGGTTCTTTTCCATTTTGTTGTTGTCAGTATCTCACCTCCATTGAGTACACTTCCTTGGGTTGTTGTTTCCAGGTGCATTACTCTGCACTTCTTTGTGTTGAATCTAAGCTACCATACATTTGATCATTCCTCCAACCTTGCCAAGTCCTTTTTCTTCCTTTCCACCCCACCTTCAGATCAACCCTTTGCAGATCTTTGTGTCATCTGCAAAGAGACATACTTTCCTTCCAGTCCCTCTGCAATGCCACTTATAAAGGCATTAAAAAGTACTGGCCCCTAGTACTGAACCCTGTGGTACCCCACTAGTAGCCCCCATTTCTTCATTGTGGACTCCATTTACTATTACCCTCTGTGTCCTGTTGTCCAGCCAATGTTTTACCCAGGCTACCACCCCGGTACTCACTCCCAGGCTGGCTAATTTGTTTATTAATCTTTTGTGTGGGACTGTGTCAAATGCCTTGCTAAAGTCTAGGTAGGCCATATCCACAGCCCCTCTCTGGTCACTTTGGTCACCCAGTCAAAGATATCAATTAGATTTGTCTGACATGACCTTCTCGCTGTGAATCCATGCTGCCTTGGATCCTGTGCCCCACTGGCCTCTAGGTACTCAACAATTCTTTCCTTCAGAAATGATTCCATCATTTTCTCTACCACTGAGGTCAAACTGACAGGTCTGTAGTTTCCTGCCTCTGTCTTGCTCCCACTTTTGTGAAGGAGAATCACATCTGCCTGTGTGTGTGTGTGTGTGTGTATGTGTGTGTGTATGTGTGTGTGTGTGTGTGTGTGGTGGGGCCACCAATCTTCACTCCATCTTGCTGACTTACAAGCATTATAAAATGGTGGCAGTTTGAATTGTGTGCCCAGTGCTTCACCCAATGAGGAAGCAGGCTGGGCACAAAGATACTTGGCTGGGCATGAGACAGGTTTGAGCTTTTTTTTTTTATATGAAGGGCATCCATTGAAAGTTAATGTGCCCTTGTGGAATGGGTAGCAGCCAATCAGATGCCTCCAAATAAAAAGCCCATTTTCTAATATATCTTAATTTTACCTCTCAAAACTCTCTAAAGGAGGTACATCCTGATCATGTTCAGCTGTAATTAATATAAATAATGTATACATTCTCTGTGAATAAACCATCGATTATTCAGATATAAATTTGCGTGTGTTCAAAATTATTAACATTCAGGTGTTGTAGGTTAACTTAAACAGGTTAAAGAAGGCAAATGTTACATGCTAGTGTGCCACCACAGCTGGCCACATGCAGCCACAGTTCTCACAGCTACTGCCTTTACTTACTTATTTGAAAATTGGTAATGGGGAAAGGCTCACTGAGCCTGGGTTCATTTCCAAATGCAACCAAGGGGAAAGAAAATGGGGAGTACAGTGTCACAAAATTAGAGTTAGTCATAAAATAGCTGTTTTGACAGATTAAAAAAGTGCAATAAGAGTACAGAGCAATCAGGTGATAAAACCATAACAAGTGAAGGAAGCATAATATTAGCTTACAGGGCAGCATTCAGTGTAGACAAGATCCAAAATAAAATGCAAGGCGCCTGTAGAAAAAGGTGATGGTGCTTGAACACTGCAGATGAGTCAAAAACAGGCAACTATGGTTCAACGGTAAGAGCCAAATCATGAGGTGGGGGAGGGGCAGTGGCAGCTGGACATGTCAGAAGTAGGAAGTCAGGTGATAGGTTGACAGGAGCAGGAGGGAGCAGGGAGAAATCTTGGCTGGTATCTAAGGAACAGAAGTGAGGGGTAGAGACAAGGGAGGGAGAAAGCAGGTTCCAAAGGGATGGGAAATGATAGGAGAAGCAGGACTGCACAGAAGAGGAGTATAAGCTAAAAGGGAGTATGTGTGAGGTTCCATGGAGTGATGATGATAGGAAGAAGAGGGGATGGAGGAATGGATGGGAGAGAGGACTGAGAATAGGCAAGAGGGGAGGGTCCCAAACCAGTATTTTAAGATGAAGAAAGCACAATAGGACTGGTGACATGAAGGGAGGGAGAGAGAGAGGATGGAAAGGGAGGAATAGCAGGAACAATGATGAGTACAAGAGAGTGGGTTTGTAGCAAAGTGGAAGAAAGGACTGCATAGGGTATCCAGTCTGAGAATGTAGGTGGAGGGGCAGTGCCTAGACCACATCTGCATAGTTAGAAACTGGGAGAACCATTTGGTGACCAGCTTCAGATGGATCAGGGGAAAAGGTCAGTCCTTGCTGTGGTACTGTACAGTGCACTGAGTTTGGGGTGGACCTTGGCACGGATGGTATTAATGTGGGCAGAGAAGTCCGGACAGTTTACTATCTAGCCTGACACCAAGGTACATGAAAGCAGGGTCTACTTCAAAAGCAATGCCATGCAGCATTGGGAAGAATGGATGTGGAGACAGCCTGGCCATATTTCTGGATGTGCCAAAGGTCATGAACACTGTTTTTTCAGTGTTCACCTGGAGATGGTTGGCATGGAAACAGTGCAGGACACTGTGGAAGTCTTGCTGGTGCAGTCTTCCCATGGCTGTGGCTGAGGGGTCGGCGGTGTAAATGACTGTGTCATCTACATACATACTGATATGAAATGTGGCACAGGCAGAGGGCAAGTCATTGAGGACAACTAATAATAGGATTGGAGCAGGATGGAGGCCCGTGGGAGCCCATCTAGGAAAGGTAGGGGAGGTGATAGGGTGTCTTTTACCACTGAATGTTGGAGGCCCATAAGATAGGAAATGAACCAGAAAGCAATGGGTGCTGACAGACTGGCAGAGCACAGCTTGTCCAGGAGGAGAGGGTGGCACACAGAGTCAAAGTCTTTGGCCAGATCTATGAAAATAGCTGAAGTAATGTTTCTGTGATTCATCCCAGTGAAGATGAAGTAGGCAACACACAACAAGGAGAAGATAATGGAGTAGTGCTTTGAAAACCAGACTGGAAGGGAAGAGCTAACTGGAGTAGAAGAGGTAGTCACCAAGCCAATTCTAAGTCATCTTTCAATTTCATCGAACTGTTATCATGCCATGTTATCTTGATACATCACAGCCATAGCAAACTAGTTCTGGGCATTTAAAATGACGTGTTTTTCCCATGTGGGGGACAGACATTTTAGGAAGTATTCTCCCTCTTTGCAGCAGCCTTTCCTGGAGCCAATATGTTATCTAACACCATCACTGAAAAGGAAACAGACCTATCACACCCAATTACATGGAGGACTGAGATTCTGATGCACACCTCCTGCCATACTGTCAACCCAAGTTCGGGAACATGCCTGGATCACCAGAGTCAGCTGGGGGGATGGGAGAGGATTGAGCACCCTATGACTGCTCTCCTCTCCCAGGGAGGGAAGGTAAGTGCACTGCTCACAATACTGCTACTGCGTGGAGGTACAATGGCAGGGCAGCAGTTGTGACTCTGGTAGGGTTTGTTTGGCAGCAGGAGCATAGTGCATTTGTGCCTCTGTGTATACACACTGATATCACTGCACTCCACTAAGCTAGGAACCAGAGCATTGAAAATGGGGCTGCACCATCATGTTTACCCCACTCTCCAGTCTGTGCTGCCATCCAGAACCACATATTCTGGATGAGGTCTCAGAGAGGAGAATGGTCCTACCTCTCCTGGCCCTACCATGCAGGGTAATCCAAGGGGGATTGTAGTATAAGTGCTGGAGGAGTCATGCACTGTTTGGGACTGGCTGGTGCTCAGCAGTGCCGGCCCTGAAGGATAAAGAGCAATATGAAAAAAGGAAAGGAAACAAAGTAAGCCAGAAAAGGGCTGTTCTCAGTTATCCTGGGGAGATGGGGTGCTAAAAGTGGCCTCACAAAGAGTGACTGAGAGACATCCCAGAGCTTAAAAAGAATCAGCAAGGGGAGGCTTATCTACTGCACCTATTGTGGAACAGAACCAAAGACCAAGAGAAGAGTAGTCCCTACAATACCGAGTGGCTCATTGGCTTGCCAGAGGGAGTCAAACAGACAAACCCAGTCTCCATCACACAAAATGTTCTCCCAGTACTCTTGCACCATCAGTGGCCACACCCTCCCGATACTGAGAGGGCTCACAGATCCCTGGCACTGAAGTCTAAATGGAGAGACAGATTGCAACTCCAAATTTCTTCACTTCCCAGTGAAGAACTGGATGCTCCAACTGACTAGAGAGAGAGTGGGAGTGGGTGTTTGAGATGGCAAGGCCACCTCATGCAAATCTATTAAGACTTCTCCCATTAGCTGGTTACCCAGTGTTATGCTTTCTGCAACGTTCGCTGGACCATGATGAACTTGGGGTTAAATATTGTATACTCAGCCTGTCCTCTTCTTACAGTGATTAACAAAATGAGCTCTCTAGTTCATCTGGCACAGTTGGTGTGCCCTGATTTGGGGGTGGGGGTGGGGGTTGTTATGAACTGTCTCTGCTATTGTACAGTGACTTGACAGCTATTGGAAAAGGGACTCTTTCTCCTTCCTCATGCTCCCATTTCTCACTATCTCCTTTATCTCTAAATGATTTTATCAGTCAGGTAAAAAGATAAGATAGACGTTAACAAATTTAGTGAATATGTATAATATATGGTACGTGTGCCGAGTAACATTTGACCAAATGGAAAAAACACTGTAAGAAATTTTCTACCTCCAGTGCTAATAAAATATCTGTGGTCTGAAAACATTGTGGAAAATGTCCTAAGTCAAACCGGAACAAGAAAGTATAAAAATCATTTTGAACATTTTTCCATATCCAGCACAAACAAAACAGCATGAAAATTGCTGCAAAAAAAGTTCTAAGGCCAACACAAACAAACGCAATAATCATCATGAAACATTCTCAAAGTTCAACATGAACAACATGTTCAAAGCAGTAAAATTGTTGCAAAAAATGCACTAAGTCCTATGCAAACAAAAATGTCTTAAAGCTAAGATGCACAAAAATGGTTGATATGTAATGTAACAGAGCTAAGCCAATTTCTAGGGTTCTGCCCCACTTTATCTCTCACAATGAGGGTGAGGAGACCCATGGGACCACATCAAGAGAGGCATCTTTCAATTCTCTGCAAAGGTGAAGAAGGGCCAGGTTCAGAGGCTCAGTTTCAGAACAACCATTAAAATTATCCAGTAAGGGCAAGTCGAGGCCATTTTTCCTCTGTCATGGTTGGGTTTACCTGCAGTTCTCTTCAGGTATGGAGCTGAATGGCTTGTATTGTTTTTAAACCCTCTCCATGCAACGTTTTAGGTTGAGGTGTGTGATTTTATAATCTGGTTGTCGATAGATGGCAGGTAAAAGAGACTGTCTTAGCCTAACTGTGACCAGACTAGGAATGGGACCTAAAGATGGAAGAGGGAAGATTTTGACAGTTGGGGAAGGAGAGCACTGTTCTTATTGCTGTAGTTGCTACTGTCGTGAATGTTCAAATCTTAGGGAAGGGGGTTGCAAATGAGTATGTCATCATGGATAGCGCTCAGCCACCCAGGTATAGGTTGTAATATGGCCATTGAAGCACTCCCCACCAAGTTCTGGATACATGTCCCAGAGGTTCTCACACAGTGGCTAGAATATTTCAGTAGAAATAGTCAAAGGGGTGCCACACCCACTACGTGTAAAAAAGCCTTTATCATACAACCAGATCATGGTGGTTGTGGAGTGAAACAAGAGTCTAACACTACCTGAATAAACTCCCTTTGGCTAAGGTTGGTGGTGCTAAAGATTAAGTTTATCACCTAGCATATCATGGGAGTTATCACTCCAGTGATAAAAAAGAAAATAACCCATTGTACTATGGAGGGATTAACCCATGACAGGGCATGGGTTCATTGAGCATTAATCCACACCTTAGGGGGTGATGAGGCATGCTGCAACAGGCTAAGTGACTTCAACCACCCAGCCATGATTAATTAAATAACATTCAGTGAGTTAGAGTATACAAGCAATAACCAGCTTCTGTGGATGAATAAATGCTGAGGCAAAGCCGAGGCATTTAATTCTGCTGAAGCTGATTGTCTTAATGCTCTCAACTCACTGAATGTTATTACTATTATACAAGTTGGAGTTGCTTGCAAGTGTAGTTTTTATTGTGTTACTGTACACATGTGCATGAAACACATTGCTTCAGTGGGTCAGTTAATGAGATGCTTTTATGCTCAAAGAAACTTGTGTCATGGTCAGCTGTGGTCTGTAAACACATTAGTCTGCAGCTATTATCTCCCATTGCCTCACACCACATTCTCTCTCTCTCGCTGACACACACACACACACACACACAAACATATGCATAGAGGGGACAGCTGCATTATTTACAGTGGGGTCAGCTCTGAACTGACACAGCCAGAGATTTACAATTTTCATTTAATTAGCAAGTGGTCCAGCAAGTGGTCCAGCACTCCACTTACATGTTTCTCATATGCAGGAAGTGTGGACAGTTGATCAGCTGGACCAATCAGTACAGATCATTATGGCTTCAGGAATGTGTTTTTTTTTTTATTCCCACCCAGTGACTTGACAGAGAAGTTATACTCAAAAGATAGCTCTATATGCAGTCAACTGGTGGAAAAGTTAACAGAAGTCTGGATTTCTTTTACTATTATCTCTGCAGTGGGAACCTGAAAATGATCCTCTACAAATTGTGAAAAAGTCCTATGAGGCATTGATCAGTACAGGTACTGCCCTACTGGAATTGTGAAAAATGTAAATTTGTTGTAGTAGGCAATGCTTTTAAGTAATTGTTTCTTAGAAACATAGGCATAAGAGTGAACCCTCTATGTCAAAGAGGTTACTTGCGATTGTTAGCGTGCACCCTATATTTCTGTATCCGAATGTTATGACTCTGTGCTGTTGGAAAATAATAACAATAAAAATTGTTCAATAAAAAAAAAAACCTGGTAATACTACATCTGACATAATCACGTACTGGCTACTTCTTGAGATTTCAGATGTCAAATTAAATCACATAAGGGCTTATATTACCTAATTATTATTATATTAAGAGGACTTCCTTGAAATGAGTGTGTTCAATGGTGTTTTCCTGCAAATAAACTGGAAACTTGAACTTGAAACTTATATTAAGTGTACACAGTGATCCTGTATATTTAGTAACTTGGCTTCCCTACCTTATAGTATTGATGCTATGCAAGGCAGGCATCAACATATTTTAATATAATCATTTAACAATAAAATCATTTAACAACCCTCATTTTATGGCCCTCAGTGTGAGATAGGATTTTTTCAACTTTGGTGCATATCTCCACCATTTTTGAGAAATTTGCAACCAAATTGTCAACATAGGGTTATTGGGATCTCTCCTCATGAAGTCAGCCACTGTCATGGTGTTATTCAGTCTCAAAAGGTGATTTTACAGTCACTGCGAGGAATCACTTTTTGGAACAGATTAATGAAACAACAGTGCCACTGTTCATGAGGTAGGCTCTCAAAAAGCCTATGTTGCAAAGTTGGTGAAAAAATCCAAAAACATAACTGTTTTACAAACATGCATTGCACAGTTTTTGTGCATGCTCATACCGCGAATCTGTAATATTTTTCACTCAAGATTATCAACATTGGCATTTTTCCACACCTCCTTATGAACGGTACAGCTGTGATTTTTCATGTCCTGGCCGAAATGTGTTTTCGCTCATGTAGCTCACAATGGCGCGGTTAGTGTGCAAAATCAATATTCAGGACAGATTAAGAAAATCACAGTGACATTATTCATGAGCAGAGGTCTTAATCTGGCTATGTTGAAAATTTGGTGACAAACGACCATAAAATGATTGTGTTATGATGTGCATTGCACAGTTTCACACCCTATAAAGTTCACAAATTGAATATTTTCAGTCCAGATTTTCAACACTGGCATTTTCCACACCTCCTTATGAACAGTACAGCTGTCATTTTTCACAACCTGGCCAAAATGTGTTTTTGTCTTCCAGCGCAGAATAACGTGTTCACTATGGAAATCAGTGTTCAGGACAGAGTAAGAAAATCACAGTGACACTGTTCTTGAGTGGAGATCCAAAATGCCTATGTTAAAAATCTGCAGTAAAAATCCCCAAACTAATTACATTACGGGTGTGCATTGTATAGTTTCTATGCATGCTTGTGGCACCAAATGGCCCAGTCACTGTGCAAAATCACCTTTTGGCTAATGAACTGATAGTGTCACTGTTCATGCGTGGAGTCACAAAAGCCCATGTTGAAAACTCAGAGTAAAATACCAAGAAACACCTAGGGCATTAGGGTTTTGACCATAATGCCCTACTCTGTAGGGACTGACAGGCATCAGGGGTGTGACTTTGGATTGTTGACAGTAATGCTCATACCATTCCACCCCCACCCTGCAGCCAGTGACAGGCATTGAGGTGTGCCTTGGACTCTTTGGCCCCAGAGTTCACCCCATTCTCCTATACTGCACCCATTTCAGCATATTTCCTTATGGAACGAGATGAGAGTAAAGCCCGAACACCCTAAAACACACCTCAACACTTGTAAGTGTCTGCAGGTAGGGTGAGGTGAAATGCCGTGAACAGTTATGGGCGATGACCCAAAGGCACACCCCAATGCCTGTCTATCTCTGAAGGATGGGGTGGAGTTGGCATCAGTTCAATACTTCACTGTCATTCCTATACTGCATCTGTCTAACTCCTGCACTTCCTTTGCAAATGCCAGCAAGCAACATTCGGCATTGACAAATGCTTGTCTGAAGTGTTACAAATGACAGGTTTAGAGGAGAGTGACAATGGGAGATGTTAGGAGAAAGTGAAACATAGGAGTAGCAGCTAAAAGAAATGGAAGTATTTTTTACAGTCCATGCCCTATGAAGTGTGTGTCTTTAATGATGTTCAACTAGGTTTTTTTTTTTGCTGCTTATATTTGTCCCTGTATTGTGTTTGAGTTGACCTGTTAGGGTCTTCTGAGGTAGTAGGCAACAGGAAGCAGTAAAAGATACGAGCAGCATGGAGCAAGTGAAACAGAAGATACTTTTAGTGCTGCATGCCATAATCGCAGTTCAATTCGGATTTTTCAGAGGTTGTGGACAAAATAGCTTGATTTAGGTAATCTGCTTTGATGAAGGATTTAAGATTTTTACCAGAAAGTTTGAAAATTTTTTAAATGTTACCGTGGGTTGTTGGAGTGTGAGAAGGTGGTGCACGGTGGAGGCTGTTCAGACACCATTTTTTTTTCTCTTGGAATGCTCAAGAAATGATTAAACAACTGTGGCCGTGGTTTTGGTTTCATTAAATGACTGTGGGTGGTGTTTGGTTGAATAAATGACTCTGCAGGTATTTTTTTTTTTTTTTCACTTGTCTGGCTCCCATGGCTTTGGAGGAAGCCTTGTACCTCCTCCTACTCCATCCACCAGGACAATCCCCAAGGCATCCATCCCCAGTTTCATTGTGCTTGTAGGCCATGGTTTTGCATTTTTCCCCAATTTTTTCTCCCATCCTCATGGGACGCCAGCGTGAAAGACGTATGTCCAGGCTGGTGACATGCTGATGCACGCTGACTTCCAGGCACCTGACAGCATCCCCCCTTCCCTGACTCTGCAGAGCAGAGTTGCTGGTGCCCCAAAAGTCCTTGCTTCCACCGGCTTCGAGGGCGTTGGGTGCTTGAAGCACCCCTGGTGTCCCACCCCTGAAGGAGGAAAGCATCCATAGGGGCACTCAATCCTCCTTCACCCCACCGACCCCCGACAACCCTGAGTCCGTTCCCGAACTCGGGTCACTGGCATAGCTTAAGGCATGGCGTCCAGCACCTCAATCCTCAGCAACACAGGGCCGGCCTGCAGGTATTTTTTGAAGGTTGTGGTGGCATAATTGACAGCTGTTCTGTTTTCTGATTGGCTGATACACCTTACCTCTTGGATAATCCTTATTAAACCCATGCCCTAGAGTGGGTTAATCCTCTTATAACATGGGCAATGTCATGTTAGAGGTTTATCTAAAGCAGTTGTGCACAACTTTTTTTTGTGGAGAGCCAGACTAAAACTTGAGTCAAGGCCAAGGGCCACTGTAAAATGGCCCAAGGTGACAAATGTCTAGTAAGAAATTATTAAATATACACATAAAATAAATCAAAACATACATACATACATACATCCCTCCATCCATCCATCTATCTATCCACATGTTACTAAAACTAAAAACAAAACAAAATAAGCAAAGGCTGCAAGGTGAAACTGATAGGTCCTCAGGGCCACAGACAACTTCTGTGGAGGCTATTTGTGGCCCCTGGGCTGTATGTTGTGCATCAATGATCTAAAGGAATATTACAATAAATCTCTGTGAACATGCATTTGTTGTTGTTGTTGTAAAAGTTTATTCCTAAAAGAAGGAGCTTCAAAGGAATAGGATTACCCAGTTGAGAAAAAGTGCTCATTTACAATGGGGTCCCATGTTTGCATAATATAAAAATACAAGATACAGAACACAAAATATAATACAGTATAGTTTCAACAAATATATAAATACATAGGATATGCTTTTCTTGTTTTTGTTTAAGAAAGAAAAACACATTCAAAGTGCATATTAAGAGAAGACATACATAAGCTTTAACATTCACTGTGAGCAACAACTTTTTGTTGAGCAAAGGACTAAAGCAACCAGCCCTTAATTTTATTCCATGGAGTTATTTCCATAGTTCTTAAATGGGGAGCTTGTTCCAGGATTTTGGTCCTGAGCAGCTATAATAGAGCTACCCTTAGTTGTTCTCATCATGGGATATTAAGTTCTAAGTTTTGGGCTGACTGTAGTTCTGACCTTGTAGTTAATTTCAAATAAAGTATTTAAACAAGGCGGAGTAATAAAATAGTCCTTCCACCTAATGAATATTGTTTACTAAGGATGCTCTACTTATCGACTAGGTGGATTTGTTATTATAAGGATGCAAGTGCTGTTAAAGATAAAACAAAATTTGCCATTCTCAGGCAAGCTTCCACCATTCAGGGTGAAATTCTGCCATTCTTGGGTGAAATTTCACTGTTCTCAGTGAAATTCCATCAATCTCCGGTGAAATTCTGCCATTTAGGATGAAATTCCATTATTGGGAGCAATTCCACCATTTGAAGCAAAATTCACGTTATTTTTTAACATGTGTCTATGGTGAAGTGATTTGACTGAGTCAGTTTACATTGCTGTCAATCAGGATTTTGTGGTCTGGCAAGGCAACTGTCACATAGATTATGTTCCTCCATAAGTTGCTTCAGTGTATACTGGGATTAATCAATGGTCAGATGACCTGTTTGGATGAATCAGAATACAGATTTTGTACCCATGTTATAAATATGGTTAGGAGCTGACATAGCATGTCTGCAAGAGGTCCACCCTGTAAGCACAGAATCAGCAAAGCTAAAGATGGAATGGGTCAGGCTGGAGGTACCCAGTACTTGGCAACCAAGAAATGTGGTGTTTCAATTCTGATCCATAACCACCTGTGGTGACAGATTTGAGAATCCTGGACAAAGTGGGCAGATGTATACTAGCTAGAATGATCACTCCAGAGGGCCAGCTGGCACTGGGGGAATGTGTGTTGCCCTATTGCAGACTCATTAGCATTCTTCCTCACCCTTATACAGGTCATTGCTCACCTTAACCACAGGAGTCTCCCAAATCTTATCATTTGGGACTTTAATCTAGTGCTGAACTCCATGTTAGATTGCAGCCCTGGCAGTATAGCAGTATTATCCAGGGAAAGGGGAACACTGAAGCGACTTATGGAGGAACATCATCAATGTGACAGTTGGTGCCTATGGCTTGATTGGGAAACTGACTACACATTTTTCTCACCTCTGCACCAGTCTCACAGCTGAATAGATTTGTTGTCGATGTCCTCTGTGATCACATGGGACCTAGTGGGTTTCACCATAGGAGCTATCACTTCTTGAAACATGCTCCAGTGACTTCTGGGCTACTGTGTGAGACCCTCCCTCACCCAAATCAACCATGAGGAGATTAGACCCCTGTTGTTACATGATCAGACCTTCTCTGAGTGGGTGATAAAAGACAACAACATTTTCTTTGCGCTTAATAATACCGAAGACATGACTGGCAACTTGCTTTAGGAGGCCTTCAAGGCCTACATGTGAGATTATCTACTATGTGGTCCATCATAGAAGAGAGTTGGAAAAGAAGTTCCTCTTAGGCTCCGCTAATATTGACAGATGTAACATACATGACAGGGGCTGATAGAGCCTCTGACAATCTTACAAAAATCATGGTTATGACAATAAAATTCAACAAGCTGAGCACCAGAAAGGTTGAGCTGGCCATTCTGAATCTGAAGCATAAATACTGGGAAGTGGGAAAAACAGGGTACATTGCTAGCCTACTAGTGCAAACTGCAGGCAGAGAGGCATATAGAAGGTCTGCACTCCCGGGGTTATGAGGTCCATACTAAAGGACATAAATAGGATGATGAAGACCATCTATCAAGACTTGTATGCCCCTCCTAAAACACTGCCCATTATTAAGAACAATACCTTTCTGGATACTACCAGTTCTATACCTGACAGAAGAATATAACTCAGTGCTTAGGAGCCCACTCACATCCCTAGAAATCAGCTCAGCTGTTAAGGCACTCAACTCACTCAAAGTACCTGGGGATTATGGGTTCCTGTAGATTTTTATCAAGTCATACAGCAAGTGATAGTTCTTGCGCTGAAACGTTTTTTTTAAGATGCCCATATCTGAGAGTAGCTGCTTCCATTAATGCAGGGTGCAGTGATAACTGTGCTGCCCTAGAAGGGCAAAGACCTCATGCTTTGCAAAAGCTACAGACCAACAGACCAGTATCATTGTTCTATGCAAATTACAAATTACTGGCAAAGTCTATGGCAACCAGACTGGAAAGCATGCTCTCCAGATTAGTTCACAGTTCACAAGCGTGATTTGTAAAGGGTGGCACAGGAGCAGATCACCTTCATTCCTTGAAAAGATCTGATTTGGACTGCAGTTCCAAAAGCCCCCAGCAGCAGTAGCCATAGATTTGAAAAAGCTTTTGATTCTGTAAAATAGTTGTTCCTATTTTCCTCTCTTGGGATTTAGCCCTGCTTTACCCACTGGCTACATGCACTGTACCACTCCTCACCAATGGGTGCTTGACAATATCCTTCCCCTTCAACAATGACTAGACGAGGCGCCCCACCCCCTTGTCCATGCTATGTATCAAACATCTAGCAATAGCTATACAGTCCTTTCTGGATATAGTAGGGATGGTGTTACATGAGAATACAAAACCAAGTAGTATGCCAACAATTTTTGATGACTTTGTCAAACCCTACCTCTAGTACCCCAACTTCTTTTGCAGTCTAGCAATTTTTCATGCTGTTGGGCCTTACCATTAACTAGGATACAATTGAAGTGCTCCTGCTTACGGGCTCATGCAGTTTAAACCAATTTACCAGGCAGGGGCTAAACTGTTCACCAGATGGCATGGTATACATCAGAGTTAAAATAAACAAGGCCTCTCTCAGTTAACCTTGATAAATCTCATCCCCGTTGATTTCAGGGAAAGAGGTGTGTCAAAATGGAAGCTCCTCCACCTCTCTCTGGTGGGCTAGACAGAAGCGCTATGCTTATGTAACCCCCGGATCCCTGCCTTTTTTACAAAACGACAGGTGACATGCTGTTGAAGCTGACAGCAGTACCTGGTGGGGACTGGGTTCAGGGAGGACTAGGTTACTCGGCACAGGTGGCCTAGGTTTGGCTACTCTGCACAGGGGCACCCAAGTAAATCCAAACACAGGAAGCAATAACTGTAATGTCCAAAACCAGGAATGGGATTCTACAGTGTGGCGTTTATTCACATCCAAACTGAACAAACAAAGCATAGACGGACCCCCACGGGGCTACATTCCTGGTAATGCAGATTAGAGACAACAGAACAGTTCTTCACATTTCAGCCCTCAGGCTCTGAACCCACCAGGCACACAGCCCAGACTTGCATGCAGCTTTGGGTACACAGTCCGACTTGTACACTACTTGGCTTTTCCCCACTGGCCCGGCTCCCCCGCTGGCCACTTGATCCGCAGTCCATTATGGGAATGAACCAGTTTTCCTCTTGGTGGATCTCCAAACCACCTTAGAGCCTTCGACTCCTAGAGGGAATTTTCCTTCCATCCCACGTCTGGGTACTTCCCTCATCACTGGCCAAGTGCATGAGGTAAAGTAGAAATCCACAGAGCAAATCCGTAGAGGTGGACCTGGTTACTAAAGACGGGGGGTCTCCCACCTCCAGCTCCCACAATCCATACCCGGCCATTTCTCTGGATACTAAACAACTCTTTTGAAAGTTTGGCAATGTAGATTACAGGGTAGACGTATGTCACATCTCCTCTACATGTCTTGACTTTCCCCTTGTGCTGGACTTGAACATACTTTTACTTTTGGCTAAGCCTATTACTCTAGGCCTCCCACTACTTCATTAGTCCAATCCCCGCTTTAACACAGTTCAGGATGAAACATGGGCCTTTTAACAAGAGCAGAACTCACCCTTCAGTTGCAGGTGCCCCACAGGTGAATCTCAAAATCTTCTTGTATCCCACACACTTGGGAAAAATAAGGCAGCTTCTTCTCTAGCAGTAGCCAGAGGGTTGCCCCTGGAACAGCAGGCAAACCTTCCTGCCCATTGCCTCAGGGATGGGGACAAAGAGACCCCAATCAGCGGTCTCCACCATTTTAAAGAACAGCTTACTGTGTTTCTCTTTAGGTGGAAGCACACACCTTTCCCTAAATTGTAGCCCTATTTCAGGGCTGAGGTTCCAAGAGCCTGAGCACAGAGCTGCTGTGCTCCTCTCACAACAATCTCCAAACTCAGACTGAACACAGACTACTGTTCAAACCTCCCAACATTCTACTTTAACTCCCTTCTGCAGATTCCATTGTGGCTCATGCAGCTGCGATAGTTCTATGGTGATGTCATCCCTCAGTCTCAGCTGAGACTGAGAACAGAGTGAGACAGTGTGAAATCCATTTAACTGGAGTTTCACAAGCTGCCTTCCCTGCCTACCACTAGGTCTTACTAGGATTCTAGTAACCCCGGGTAACAAGGGGGTTACACTTAGGAACTGCTCCCAAAATTCTGTATTGCTTAAGTCACCTCCCCATCCGGATCCCCCTTTAAGGATATCAAGCAGCTCTTTGGCAATTTCTTTTGGGAAGGGATGCCCCCAAGGTACAGCATGATGAATCTCTGCACTCACTGGAACTAGGGAGGGAAGGGGTGCCATGACTGCAGAGTTATCATATGGCATTTTTGGAACATAAACAGTTCACTGGTTTAAGGAGCAAATAGACTCCTCCCCAAACACCATAGTACACATGGAAACAGGCATTTTAGGAGAATGCTTGCATAGTACTCGGCTGTAAACTGGGAGGAAGTACACAGGTATGCAACACTGTACTATTGGGGCCCTATGTGTGGGATAGGTCAGTTTACAGAATCATTTGTATATATCTCTTCTTTCACTCACTAGAATGCCTCTGTGGGGAAATTTGGCTCTTAAGATTGGGAGCTTGATGCTTAAACAGAATTCCTGAAAGGGGATGGGTATACAGAGGTTTGTTAAGCTAACAGACCCAGCAACCAGGGTACTGTACTTGTTTGACTCCTTGAAAACTATGCATAACCTCCCATCTACTGATTTCTGGAAATATCTCCAACTTAGAAGTACACTGGTATCATATATAGGCCCAGGCTACAACACTCCAGCAACTCCAAATACTTACTTATGCCCTTGTGGAGCCAGGCACCAGAAAGGTGGCAAGCAAAATATACAAAACCTTCTGTAACTTACAGTTCACCCCCCCCCCCCCAGTTTGCCTCAGTCTGAAGGTGGAGTATGCCTAAGAAAAAGAGCTGTGGATATTGTTCACATATAAGGAACAGACCATATTCTGGCACTGGTTTCATCTAACCTGTAAGGACAGTAAGAGCAGATCACTGCAGAAAAAAATCCTACGCCTGTGGCATAGGATTCTGCAGGTACTACACTACCTAGATGTCATTGCCAATTGTAAGTCCTGGCACTATGAATCTGTTTTTGTCTCCTTAAACTATATCCTGTGGGACTGCCATGTGATTCAGCCCTTCTGGAAGGCAGTCTGGGCATACTGTAATGAGGTACTAAGATTTTCTTTCCCTATGGAGGGGTCACTCTCTCCTCAGTCACATAGCTTGTCTCCAAGGAGTACCAGAGGGTTTGTACAACAGTATGATGGTTGTCTGCAGTGGAAGCCAAAAGCTGTTGCTCTACAACTGGAGGTTTCCACTATCCCTTATTCAGAGGCTTACAGAGCAACAGTTAGGACGCAGGCAACTTATGAGAGAATGAGTTGCTTTATTATTCACAAAATGGTTGCATGAGATCTGAGATGCTTATCTCTCTTCCTGCCTCTGTAAAATCACTTAGGATGGGTAAGGGTGGTCAGATAGTTGATGGGGTATCCAGTGATAATAGTGACAGTAAATGAGCAACTGTTAGAACAACAACTCATTTACAATGCTATCCTGTTGGGCTACCCTGTAAGGAAGTGACCTTATGTGACCGTGACTGTGGGAGAGCAACCAGAAGGGAGGGATAGGGAGGGAAAGGGCAGAGAGAGAAGAGGGTTTGTCTGGGGTAGTGTGCCTGCTGCAGCCAAGACAGTCATGTGGTGTGGTGGTGAGGTGGCTAGCACCAGTGCAGCAGGTACTGGTTTGAGCTGGGGACGGGGAGAAAATGTTGCTGCTGCCTGCTGCCTCTGTGTTTTATTTTTTTTATTTTGTAGTGTTCCCCCAACATGCACTCCCTGGGTTGGTAATCTTTAATCGGGGTGAAAGGAACTCAAGGCAGCCCCACGCAAACATTAGCTTACTTGCTAGATGTCTATTCGCCAGCATGTGCATATCGCCAATCTGCTTTTCAGTGATATACACTTGGCTATAACAGCAATTACTATTTTGCGATTGCTGTTATGACATGAATCAGCTGATGGTCATGAACCTGAAGCGTACACCATTACCAGTTATCCTTCTCCGCTTCTGTTAATGTATTGGGGCCCGCACTGGCTGAACCATATGAGGTCAAAATAGGAAAGTAATCGTGCAGGTGATACACTTCGTACATTTTCATTTCAGTGCGGAGGAGGGCTGTATATTGCTATTAATTAATATACATTGATATTAAATAGTAATGTAATATTGTATTATGAGCATTAGCTCTACTGTTATGAGTATTCTTACTGTATTTATAAACTGTGGAAACCTGTGTTCATGCGATATTTGTATTATTGTTTACAACTTGTACTCATAGAAAGTTTAACTAAACAGAAGGCAAATGTTTTATAAGTGCCCTAGACTGAGGTACTCACACCTCAGAGAGACCTTATAAACTAGTAGATTGCTAACCATGTGACTACTCCATTGGCCCCTAGCATGACTAGAGGCCATCTTCAGTTACGGCAGTGCATGGGAATTCCCAGAGACAGATTTTTCACATCACCCTCTGAAAATGTGCCTAAGAAAATTTCCATTCAGTGCCCTATTTGAAGAGGACAGTGGTCATCAAGCAGAAGTCACAGTGTTAGCACTCTTGCATTTTATTAGAGCTCTATGGCATAGCTCCACCTTCTGGCCTATACATATCTGACCCCCACATCACTTCCGCATATGTGCACACACACAAATGTTTTTCCATATTCTCTGCTAATGTTGACAAATCCTCTAACTTGCATACAGTTCTGTTCCTATAATAATTTTTTTTGGTTCATCTGTATTTTCTTATTTTATAAGCTTTGAGTTCCCACTGGAATGGTGTAGTTGAGGTATGAATTTTAACACTTAAGGACTGGTATACTGTAGTGCTAGAGCCGTGTTGCATCACTGATCCTCGTTCAATTCCTTAATGAGTCTGTTTATCTTTGTCACTCTCTTGCTCTCCCTCTCCTTTAATTTCACTTTCCACAGTTAATAAAATAAGATCAAGGTGAACAAAATACTTGCTTAAGATTGTTCTCAACACTTCGGAAAAGATAAGATCACACTTTCTGAAAACAAGTGCTTAAGTAATGTGAAGAAATCAAGAGACCCATTTAGCATCCAATATTCACACAATGTTATGGCATGTAAGGGTCACCTGTTGTCTTGGTTTGTCAGTTTATAACCATTATTCCCCTCCTCGTTCTTACTTTGTTCTCTCATGCTCTACCACAATCATGGACACCCTGCCTGCACCCCTCCTCATGTCTGAAGAGTAGGTGAGCAACTCCCTGGTAAGTCAAAAACACTAATACATCTCTTTGGCACGTCACTCCTTTAATTAATAAAAAAAGTCTCATCCTGGGTGGGCGAGGCTAGTCCCATGGTCATTCCATCCTCTACATTAGTCATTTGTTTGCCCTCCTCCTCTCAACATTCCCCAAAACATTTCTTTGAGTTTGCAATACTCTAGTCCCCAACCCTATTTTCATTACTAGGTGCCATTCTCCTGAAACTGATCCTTGATTTCGGGTGAGGGACTAGAAAAATATATTCCAGATAAATCAGTCCCCCGAGCATACCATCTGCTATGTCTGACCAAATGTTCCAAATGAAATGAGCAGGAATGTTGTTGATAGGGGAACAGGCAGAACTGCATAATTAGTAATGTTTGGCAGACTGATTAGGTCAGCCAGCCTATCGTCACTTTACATGTGTAATTGCCCCACCACTGCACTGATGTCAAATCCCATTGTTTTTTGTTTGGGTAATTGGGCTAGCCTGGTTTATGTTTGCTAGCCATTCCTCCCATAATCAAGGATCAGAGTTCGGTGGGGCACCTTTTAATAACAATAGGATTGGGGAATGAGGGGTCAGGTTGGGGAGGGGATCCTTGAAAAAAGCATAGCGCCAGGAACTGGAACTTTCTTATACTTTAAAAACCAAAAGTCTGGGTGAACAAGGGAGGAGCGTGAAAGTGACTGGGGTGTTAGGGGTGCTTTTTCAGTCTGCTACTGCTGCATACCCTGGACCCAAAAGTTGTGAAGTTGAACAGAAAACAGGGATTCAGTTTGAAGGTGAACAAAATTTGCCAAATTCCAAAACTGCTTACCATTATTCCTTAGTCCGACAGCCAAGGATACACAAATACCAAGCAGCCCACTCATGTTAACTTAAGGTAGGAAATCATTAGAAATACAAGGGAAAGCGTCACTTAGAAAAGATTAGTTTATCCAACCATTGCCACTCACTTTGCATGGTGTATTGTGGCTGTTCTCATTATACCTTAAAAGTGTTAAAGTAAATGTTTGTATTGTTTATCTGAAAAGAAGAGATTCAGCAGTCAGATCAATTTAGGATAGAGTAAGGTGCTGGAAGTGTTGTCACAAGATGGTACTGCTTTATTACTCTTGTAGGTCTGTTCTTTTTGCAATGCTAATTTTATATGTTCTGTATAATAATTGTTATGAATTATTGTTCATAGGCAGTTGGGTCTGTATTCCACATCTACTAAAAAGAGAGTGTGTCTCCTTCATTCATTATAGGATGTGTTTCTAGTTGCAATAAAATTAGGCTTGCCAATAAAAGGCAGGCAGGGTTGTCCTGGGACGCAGCCAGGAATACAGGCAGGGGAGGGGCAGGGGGTCTACAGAGAAAGGGGGGGGATGACCTCATCGAGTGGTCATACAACCAGGCCAGGGAGTTTGCTGGCCATTGGCCAGGGGCCAAATAAGGGTCTCTGGGCACTTAAGGGCAGGCAACTTACAGCAAGACCTCTTTCTGCTGTAATATTCCACTATAGCACATTCATTGGCAGTAAGGTAAGGCACGAAGGTTTGGGGCCTCTCAGGTTCATTGGGATGTTCTCATGCTTTAGAGGTAATTAAAAAAAAGAAAGAAAAATGTATGAGTTGGCGCGAGTATTACAAGCTAGTACTGCGTTGTGGTGGATTACTAGGCTGATGTGCAGCTTTCTGGCAGCAAGGCTTTTGGTTCAGGTGTCCAGTTGTGTGGATGTGGCATGTAGCCCAAAAGTAGAGGAAATTAGGAAAGTGGTTGCGGCTGAGATATTGTGGAGCATGAAGATGGTCAAGTATTGCATTGTGCTGGATAACCAGGCTGATGTGCACAGCTTTCCTGCAGCAAAGCTTTTAGTTCAGGAATCGGTTGTGTTGATTTGTTGTGTGTAGCCGAAAGTAAAGGGAAGCGGTTGCTGCTGAAATATGTTGGGTAAGTCGAACTGTTGAGGAGCTGGCAAGAAAGCCCGTCTCACAGCACAGAAGGCTGGCAGGAGAATTGGTGGTGGGCCAGCTTGTGGGAGCACCACTCAGTGCAATTTAGGTGGAGGGTGCATTGGGCCGGGAGACGGGCTGCAGGTGAGGCGCCACATGGTGAGAATGTCCAGTGTGGATGGCCCCAGGCTGGTGTTGTGTTGGTAGCCAGAAGGACAGCAAGCAGGAGGCGGGGAAGTTTTGGCACTGGTTGAACAGGAGGGAGGAAGGCCGGCGGTGGGGCCACGAGGCTGGAAGGGCAGCAGTCGACAGGAACAGGCAGAAGGTCTGGTCTGCAGCGAGGATTATGGGAAGGAGCAGATAGCAGGCCTGTTTGTGTGGGCATTGCATGGCGCAGGTGTGCAAGAAATCAAATTGTTTGTTTTTGGCCTGGAGGAGGCGGGTCGGCTGGTGGGGGCACCACACGGCGCAAGGAAAAAACAGAAAGACCCAGTCACAGTATGGAAGGCTGATGAGAGAATGGGTGGTGGGCCAGCATGGTGGAGCATCATGCGGTGCAATTTAAATGGAGGGTGTGTTGGGCCCGGAGACGCGGGCTGGGGGGTGGGGCACCACATGGCAGGCATACAGCCAGCAGGCTCGATGGCGTGGCAGCACAACAGAGGCAAGAAGCGGGGTTTTGTCCCAGTCTTTTGGGGTGAGGGGTTTGTAGACACCACAGGGCAGGGGCAGATGGCATGGTGAGCTTGGGGTCTTCTAGCAAGACTGGATAGAGTTTGTTTGGGCACTACGATCTGGACTCATTTAACTGAGGCCTACAAGGCTAAGTGGAATGACTTGTGCTTGCTACCGATACAGCTCCTCTGTGCTAGGAGGGTGCGTGAAATAAAAATAAATAAATAAATAAACAAAGAGCCGATGAACAACCGCACTCTTCCGCTACTTTCAAAAGCTTTAATTTAGATTTTAAAATATGCTGCCAGAAACCATCATGGTAGAATCTGCATCTCTGAAACCCCGACTGGTTCATACACAGTACGTCATCATGGGGCACACAGTAGGCACATGGGGCCAATATTGTCGGCCACATTCATGGTTACGGAAACGGGACAACAGGGGCAAGAGCTCTGGGATGGGGAAGGAATTCAGGTGGGACAAGTGACTCAGGGGGAGTTTCACAGGCGATGCAGGGGGCAGGGGCCAATTTTTAAAAATAAAGCAACAAAAAAAGTATAAAAATAATAACATAAAGAACGGGGCAGTTTTTGAAGGAGTCTCAGCCGCTATGGGGGAGTGGGTGGGGGGTGGGCACAATGGTGCAGGTAACCGGGGCCTTGGCAACCAGTGAAGCTTCATTGGTAAAGTATGATCTTGTGGTTCCTATTATGTAGCCTAGAATGCAGTGGTAGAGATGGCACCAAAGAAGGCTCCAATTTCCAGCACTACCATGTTGGCAGAAGCTTCAGAATTGATGTTGCAGATGACACAGTTGATGGAGGCAGCAAAGAAAAAGGAGGCAGAGGAGGAGCCCCAGAGGAAGAAGAAGGATTGAGGTGAACATCCTGGAAAAGGAAACAAGAGACTGAAGAGGGTGGCACCCAGCCCTCTGGTGGAGCCCAGGACAGGTGTAGGTCCCAACAGGGCCTCATCTGGATGGGGTTAAGGATGAGATAGATATGAGCAATGATGCGGACTTGAACAAGTACACAATGAGGGTTTGCTGGGGGACATGGGGAGGAAGGGTCTCAAAAATGGGCCGGGCTCTGCAGGCCATCAAAGAAAGGGCAAGCAAGAAAAGAAGGAGGCGGGAGCCAGGGCGTGTGAAAACTATACAATGGTCCGCTGGGCTTTACACTCTGCGACCATGTGCGATTGTGATAAAAGAACAAATTTGGAAGGGGGAGTACGTGGATATCTTCGATTTAGTGTATGGGAGATGGCCAAAAAGCCGAGCAAAGGAGTCAGTGAGCAAGTCAGAGATGGTGGTGGCTTTGGCGGTAGTGGGGCATAACATGGAGGAAGCCAGGTTTAAGGACAAGAGCATTGTTACCTGGCAGGTGGGCTTCCTGACTTATAACGGGTTGGTGCTGGAGAAGCAGCCGGATCTGTGATCCTTTTGTTGACATGTATGGCAATCATCAGGGACGCATACAAAACGAAGCTGGGGTTTGGTTGGCTTAAATATGATGAGGTATTCTGGAGGAGAATGGCGGTGAAAGGAGACCTCCAGTGGGACTGCACCCACGCAGAGTTGTGGGTGAGGACGCTTTTAGGTTCAGCGGGGGGACGGTGGAGCAAAGAAGGAGAGTAGCACCGGCCCAGGGTGCCAAGGCATGTTGGGAGTTTAACCAGACTTCGTGTACATGGCCTAGCTGCAAGTTCAGGCATGTATGCTCACAGTGTGGGGGGTCACACCCAGTGATGAGCTGTAGACAAGGGGATGAAAAAGGTGCAGTGCCGAACAGGCAGACCCAGAAACAGCCCTTTCGGGAGGGTGGAGGGGCAGGGAAGGGGTGTGGGGGCCTTGGGAGAGGGCTATGGATCCAACTATGGTTGGAATTAGGACAGGATCTGAAGAGGGAGGTGGGGCTATGCTTTGGCCCATACCACCATCAGGTTAAGGGTAGTGGAAGAACGGAAGAGTGGGCTACTCTGACAGATGAGGGGCAGAGTTGCTGAGGTCTGGTTTAAAAGCAGTTTTTCACTGGGCTTGAAGGGCACAAGTGAGGATACGGGCTGAAGAATCTGGGGTCAGTGAGAGGAAGGAGGACGTCAGCGAGGAAAAATCTTGAAAGAGGTCAGGGCGGGAGGGTAGAGGGGCGATGCATGGCCCCTGCACGCAGTTTCAAGTGTCACCATTAGGGGTGATACTGAATAAACAGGTGGGAGAGATCCGGCTCATACATCACCTGCCCTACCCCGATGAGGGGTTAGTAAATGGAGGAATCTTGGAGGCGCTGAGCATGGTCTTGTATGCATCTCTGGACCAGGTGGTGGAATTGATCAGGGCAGCTGAGGGTACTTGGCTGGCAAAGATGGACATGGAGTCCACTTTTCACCTGCTACTGGTCCACCATGCAGACTGGGATTTAATTGGCTTTCAATTCGAGGACGGGCTGTATTTCGACAAGGCGATGCCCATGGGGTGCTCAGTAGCATGTTCCACTTTCTAGATTTTCAGTCCATGGGTACAATGGGTGTTTGGGGCATGGTATGGGCACAGGAGAGTGGCCCATTACCTGGATGACTTCTGCTGATTGGCACCAGCTGGTAGGAGACCCCAGGGATATTGAATGATTTCCAGGACCTGTAAGACAAGATAGGGATCCCACTGGTGGCTGGGAAGACCGAGGGCCAAGCACTGATATTGGAGTTCCTGGGCATTGAGGTGGACACTAAGGAGGAGTGTTTCCAGCTGCCAGGGGACAAGGTGGCATGGCTATGGGGGTTGTTCATGCTAGTGAGTGGGAGGCAGAGGGTGCCACTGGTACAGGTTCAGCAACTGCTTGGGCACCTTAATTTTGCCTGCAAGGCCATAAGCCCAGGAAGGGCTTTTATGAGGAGGCTGGGGAGGATCACGGGAGGGCAAAACAACCCCATCACTGGGTGGACATAAACAGGGGTTAGGAGGACCTTTGGGTCTGGGAGGTTTTTCTCGAATTATATAATGGGGTGACTTTCTGGCAGGAGGGTGGGCATATAGTGCAGACATGGAGCTGTATATGGATGCAGTGGGTGGTCTGGGGAAGGGGCATAGTTTCAGGGGAATGGATCACGGGCCATGGCCAGCCCAATGGCATGAATGGAGCTGGACCAAGGACATTACGTTCCTTGAGATCTTTCCGATCTGGGTGGTCCCATGAATTATGGGATGCCTGGATGGTGGGTCAGTGCGTCCTATTCTGGTGCAATAACAAGGGTGTGGTAGAGGTAATCAACAGGCAGAGTGACTGCACGGAGTCAGTAGGGTGAGTCTTAGGGTGCATGGTGTTGCTAGGGCTATGTTTGAACTTATCATTTAAGATGCAACACATTGAAGGGGCACAGAACGAGGTGACTGACTGTCTTTCTCATTTGCAGATTGAGCAGTTCTGTGAGTTGGCACCATAAGCTGTGCCTACCCGGACCAGGGTCCCAGACTGGATGTGGGAGATTGGAGAGTGACGGCCAGGGCTTTTTACCAAGGGTCATGGTCAGCCAACACACTGAAGGCCTACGAGGAGGTCTGGGCAAGCTTTCAGGTGTTTTGGACTGAGAGGGGTTGGAAGATGGAGTGGCCAGTTCACGATGGGCAGGTTATGCAGTACGTGGTGAAGAAATGGGAAAGGGGAGCAGCCCACACCACCATGGGGGTCCAGCTGGCAGGGATCAGCTGGGCCTGCTGGGAATATGGCTGGGAGGACACCATGGGTGACAGGGTCATCAGGCAGATGGTCATGGGATGGATGAGAGGGCAGGGATCAAGGTAGGATGGGAGACTGCCCCTGATGGGGCCCCTCCTTACAAAGGTGGTGCAGGCGTTGGACCACGTGTGCAGGTCCACTAAAAGGCTTGCCTGCTTCAGGCAATCTTTGTGGTAATGGCAAAAGGGGCTTTCAAGTTTGGAGAGATGATGGCACCCAGAAAGGGAGCAGCCACTGCAGATTTACAGGAAGAGTATGTGAGGTTGGAAGGGGTGAAGATGGCCATTTGGCTCCGGTGGTCAAAAATGGATCAGAGGGGTAAGGGCACCTCAGTGGAACCGCTCAAGCAGGTTGGGGCAGCAGTCTGTGCAGTGCAGGCCATGGCGGACTATGGGAAGGTTAGGGGCCCGGGGCCTGGTTCATACATGGGGGTGGGTCACCAGTGAGAGATTTTCAGGTATGGGCGGTACTGAAGAAGGCACTGGCATTCATGGGGAAGAACCCCAAGGAGTTCACCCCACACTCCTTCTGGATTGAGGCAGCTTCAGAGGTGGCTGCTACGGGGACAGGGGAGAAGGAGGTCAAGAGGGTGGGTAGATGGACATCGAACTGTTATAGGAGATATGTACGGTGTTAACAATGGTTATTTTGTATCCCTTTTCTCTTCCCACAGCAGGCTACAAGAGACAGGTCTGGATTGTGGGGCCCGCCTTCATCTACTGGGCAGAGAGGTTTGCAGCCACCATGAGGATAGGGACGCAGTTGCTTCTGAGAGCAGAGCACACCAAGGTGCGGTGGAAGGGACTGGGAGGCATGTGTTGGTCACAGCTGCTACCCCTGTTGGAAGAGCTTTGGGTGCACTGGGCCACACCGGACAGTATCATTGTCCACTTAGGGGGTAATGACCTAGATAGAGTGCCCTGGGGTCCCTGTTATGGGCCATTTTAGCAGATTTGGAGAAAGTAAAGGGCTCGGTGGCCATGGGTGGTGATTGGCTGGTCCGAAATCACATTCCGGAGGGTCTGGAGGGGAGCAAGGACTGAAGGCAATAGAGGTAGCACACAAGTGCCTGACCAGAGAGGTGGCTAGGGCAGTGATCAAAATGGGGTACACATACAACATAGGCATATTCACACGAGCAGGAGGGGTGTACAGGGCGAATGGGGTGCACCTGATCGAATTAGGGCATGGGGTTGTTCCTCTGGCCTCTGGGGAAATGGTATGGGATATCAATAAGAAGGAGCTTAAGGGCTAACCCACAGGGGAGCCCATCTTCCATCTCAAACTGGAGATGGGTCAGTGGAAGGGTTTAGGGAGCAAGGGAAAAGGGGGTCAGGCAGGCGGGGAGGCAGGTAGGTACCACAGGCTGGGGACAAAGAAACCCAGGCATGGGAGTAACAGGGGGAGGGGGAAGGATGTAGAGCTAGGGGGTGGATCGCTGTGTCCACACCTGGTGGGGTGGTCTGGGTAAGGTGGTACCCGGTTCATGGTGATGAGAAATGGGGGCCGGATCATGGTGTCCAGACCCCGAGAAGATAATCAGAAGAGGAAGACCTCTCGATGAAAAAACCACCAGGGGGAAGACAGGACTGTTATGCTCTAGGAGGGATATTGGACTGTTATGTGAAAGTTGTAAAATACTTATTGTTGGACATGAACTTGGGATATACATATAATGAGATGATTGTGCCTTTTAATAAATGCCTGGCGAGCATCAAAAGTGATAATTGAGTGGCCTGAGTTATTACTGGTTGTGGATCCAGGGACAATTAGGCTTGCCAATAAAAGCATGGCAGGGTTGTCCTGGGACACAGCCAGGAATACAGGCAGGGGAAGGGGCAGGGGGCAACAGAGAAAGGAGGGGATAACCTCATGGAGGGTCATATGACCAGGCCAGGTAGCTCAATGACCATTGGCCAGGGGAGGGCCAAATAAGGGTCCTGGGGTACTTAAGGGCAGGCAACTTACAGCAAGCCCTCTTTCTGCTGTAATATTCCCACCCACCTCCCAGTAAGAAAAGAAAAGGGAGTAATGTTGGAAATAGGCACTGGAAAAGGAGGCGCCAGGAGGTGGTGGCCTCATGATGGGGCCCCAGCACAGGCCGAGGAGCCGCAGATGGTGGCCAGTGGTCCAGGAGACTAGGTGGAGTTCCGTTAGAGGATGGGAGAGGCAAAGGAGAGGCACTAGGGAAAAAGGGGAGGCAGGCGGGGGCAGGTAGGTACCACGGGCTGGGGACAAAGGAACACAGGCATGGGAGTAACTGGGAGGGAGGATATAGAGCTAGGGGTGGATTGCTGTGTCCACACTTGTGGGGAGGAGTGGTCTGGGTAAGGTGGTACCTGGTTCATGGTGATGAGAAGGGGGCTGGATCCTGGTGTCCAGACCCTGAGAAGATAATTGAAGAGGAAGACCACCTGATGAAGAACCACCAGAGGCAAGACAGGACTGTTATGTCCTAGAAGGGATATTGGACTGTTATGTCAAAGTTGTAAAATACTTGTTGTTGGGCATGAACTTGGGATGTACATGTAATAAGATGATTGTGCCTTTTAATAAATACTGCCAGCGAGCATCCAAAAGTGATAACTGAGTGGCCTGAGTTATTACTGGTTGTGGATCCAGGGACAAGTAGTTTTACCTTATCTTATTATAAGAGTAGTGGATTTTAAGTGTCTTAGCTGAATTTCCCCATTTACTAAAATGGCTAACATCTTAATCTGGTTCAATTTATTTATTTATTTATTGAATTTTGATGACTAGGTAGGCCACAGGGGCCGGAGGTCCACTTACAAGAGGCGACACAGGTGTAACTCTAATTACATGCAGGTAGCAGATCAGGCACAGTCAGGTGATAGTAATGTTTTTACAATAGAAGACTTCATAGGATTACAGGCGGCAGGTAGTGGAAGACATACAGGCAATAGGACATGGAAGTTGCACATGAAGAACATTTTATGTAACGGGTACAAGATTAGTTAGAGAGTGCTTTGCAAGCAGTATGTCTTGTATTCCACCCCCAACCCCCAGACCAGGCAAAACATGATATACATATTTTCCGGCCTTCCAGTCAACAAAAAAAAAAAAAAACTGAAACATAAATAATAAACTATTATTTTTTAGTGTGGTATTATATTTGAAATATTTCTAATGGTATACTATGCTTACTTCTTTTATACAAGTCACTTCTGCTCCCCCACTCTTTGTGTGACCTACATGATGCTAATGAATTGCCTTCCTAGTCCCAAAAATGTACTGATCTGAAAGCCCTTGTGAAGGCATCTCTGCTCCATCTCAGTGCCCCTACTAGAAGTTTCCAGAACACTGACCACATTCAGTCAAAGGTCCTTCTCACATCAAGTCTTACTACACTACAACAAGCTTCCTCTCCCTGTCCAGAAAAGCCATACATTTAGGGGAACCTTAACAATGGGTAAGAGGGGGTAAAGCTGGAGATCAAGAAGGATCTACAGTTTTTGCAGTAGGTATGGAACATGGGCAGGCTGGGTGGGCCTTGCAGTCCTTTTCTGCCATCAGTTTTTATGTTTCTATGTATTGTCTTTCAAAGGGCAACTCAAAGCACAGTTGTTCCTATTTCCATTGAGTCAAGCTCTGATAGTACTGTTCCAATGCTAGGGTGATTTGTCCCCTTTTATTTAAAATGACTATTTATAGACCCTATTTGTGATTTACTGCATGTTGTAGCATTGCACACATGCACTTTGTTTTTTTGATAAGTATGAATAAATTAGATGCATTATAGCCTTATTATACCCATTGTTGCAAACACTGACAAGTTGTCTCAGATGTCATTTTTATGTTGCTTGCACGCACGTGCAAGAAACATAGTGCCATCATCCGAGTTTTTGAAGGTGTGACACTCGTCTTCCAACTCAGTCAGTGTGTTTGCAGGCACAGCCGCAGTTCTCCCAATGACTGCTGCAGCTGTCTATGACAGCAGCTGAAAATGCAGTGGCATACACTGGAAAGGGAGAGCTCCACTTCAGTGAGCAGAGCTCTCTCCCCCCACACACACACTCACAAGCACGCATATTGTCTTCTGATGCACTCACTCCCCCCCCATGCACACAATGTATGGCCGAAGGTGGCCCCCAATCCTCTGTTGACTCCATGCCTCCCCCCTCCACAAAAGCTGTACAGGTGCCATGCTGGGAGCCCACTACAGTGTGGCAAAAACTGTAATAGCCAATGGGGGTGCCCAATCCCCCATTGGCTCCACAGCTGCATAGCCCCCCAAAAGCTTTCCAGGTGACACACTGGGAGCCCAGCCCAGCATGGCAAAATTTTGTTATGGCCGACGGGGTGCCCAATCCCCCATCAGCTCCAGCCCACCCAAACAGCCTTTCTAGCTGCCATGCTGGGAGCCCACCCCAGTGTGGAAAATGTCCCACGTCGTCTTAATAAAAAAAAAACTGTAAACAAGAAAACATTCCCTCGCCGTCTCCCTGCCCCCCCAAAACCTGCACCCACCCACTGCGCACCCTGCCTCCCCACACTTCCCCTCACCCCATATTTACTTCCGGAGCTCGGAGCGATGATCATCAGTGGACCGGGAACACATCTGCACTCTTCAAAGCCGACCACGAACGAAGGAAATGCTGGTAAGCTGTATAATGGAATAAATAGGGTTTTCAACTTTTTGCATATCTCATGCATTTTTGGGAATTCTGGGCCCAAATTTTCAACATGGGGTTTTGGGCCACTCCTCATGATTATTGCACTGTCATGGCATTAATCAGGCCTTAAGGGTGATTTGCGGTCACTGTGCGAAATCACCTTCAGGACCGATTAATGAAATGTCACTGCCAGTGTTCATAAGGTGGGCTCTCAAAAGCCTATGTTGAAAATTTGGTAAAGAATTCCTAAAAATGACTGTTTTACGAGCATGCGTTGCACAGTTCCTATCGTTGCTCATAAGTTCAGGGAATTTTTAATATCTTCCTCAGATTTTCAACATTGCCGACTACCACACCTCCTTATGAGCAGTGCAGCTGTCATTTTTCACATCTCGCCCACAATGTGTTTCTGCCCACGTAGCGCACAATGGCGCAGTCGGTGTGTGAAATCAATGTATGGGACACATTAAGAAAATCACAGTGACACTGTTCATGAACAGAGGTCTTAAAATGGCTAAGTTGAAAATTTGGTGAAAAAATTCCTAAAATTGACTGTTTTACAAGCATGCATTGGGCAGTTCCTACGCATGCTCGTAAGTTCGCGAATTTTCAATATTTGCACTCCAGTGACTTCCAAATACCTAAACAGCATATACAAGCAAGCAACATTCAGCATTGACAAATGCTTGTTATGTTTGCTTGTGCACATGTGCAAGAAACATATTGCGACCATATGACTTTTTGGAGGTATGTGACCCTCCTGTCCAATGCAATGCTCCACTTAGCAGGTGTGACCCTACCACACCAATGGATGTGTAAGCTGTCTATGACAGCAGTTCGGCTGCAGTGGTCTTCAGTTCAAAGAAAACCACAACTGCAATCAGCGGTGGTAGTGTGTGTGTGTGTGTGTGTGTGTGCATTTAGCATATTGACGTCACGCAATTCCCCTGGCCCTCTTGCACATTGTTGCCAATGAAATCCCTCACACTTCCTCCCTCTGCTGCTGTCCTCCCTGCTCCCTCATTCCTTGGCTTACCCTCTGGCTGGTCAAGTTTCCTTTTTTGCTGATAGGGTGTCCAATCCCAATTAAGTCCAGTCCTCTCCAAACAAAAATACCCAGGTGGCATGCTGGGAGCCCACCCCAGTGTGCCAAATGTCCCTGTAAGAAAACATTCCCACAATGTGTTGTTTTTTAATTTTTTACCTGTAAAGAAAAAAAGGGTCCCTCATTGTCTATAGTGGCCCCACCCCAACCAGCACCCACCCTCTGCACACCCCACCTCTCCCCACCATATACTTACCTCTGGATCCTGGCACAATGATCTTTGGTGGAGCAGGAACACATCTGCACTCTTCAAAGCAGACCAGGAACTGAAGAAATGCTGGTCAGCTTTATAATTGCATAATTTTCTTTTTTCTGCTTAGGTGGCTATCTTAGCCATTTCTGTGACTTTTAGCACCACAGTTTCAACATGGAGTTCTTGGGACCCCACCTCATGAATTCAGTCACTGTCATGTTGTTATTTGGTCCCAAAAGGTTATTTCACTATCACTGCACAGAATCACCTTTTGGGACCAGTTTAATGAAATGACAGTGTCACTGTTCATTAGGTGGGCTCCCAAAAAGCCTATGTTGCAGTTTTAGTGGAAACATTCCAAAAAATGACTGTGTTATGAGCGTGTGTTTGCAGTGTCCATGTACGCTCATAACTTCAAGAATTTTTAATATTTTCATTCCAGATTTTCCACATTGCCATTTTTTCACACCTCCTTATGAACAGTGCTGCTGTCATTTTTCACATCTTGCCCAAAATGTGTTTTTGCACATCTGGCGCACAATGGCACAGTCGCTGTGGGAAATTAATGTTTGGGACAGATTAAGAAAATACAGTGCCACTGTTCGTGAGCAAATGACCCAAATTATCTAAGCTGAAAATTTAATGACAAAATTCCACAGAATGACTATGTTACTAGTGTGCATTGCACAGTTTCCACTCACACTCATAACTTCAAGAATTTTTTGTATTTTCAGTCCAGATTTTCAACATTGCCATTTTTGCACACCTCCTTATGAAAAATACGGCTGTTATTTTTCACATCCTGCCCAAAATGTGGTTTTACACATCTGGTGCATAATGGGTGCAGTCACTGTACGAAATCAATGTACAGGACAGATTAAGAAAATCATAGTGCCACTGTTCATGAGCAGAAGTCCCAAAATGCCTATGTTGAAAATCTGGTGTAAAAAAGCCCCCAAATAATTACATTATGAGTGTGTGTCACACAGTTTCTACACACGCTTGTGGCTTCACCAATTTCTTTGTATTTTCACTCCAGATTTTCAACATTGCAATTTTTTTCACCTACTCATGAATAGTACTGCTGTCATTTTTTACATCCTGTTCAAAGTGTATTTTCACACCTGTGGCGCCAAATGGCACAATCACTGTGCAAAATCACCTTTCAGCTAATGAACTGAAAGTGTCACTGTTCATGCAATGGGGGTCACAAGAAGCCCATGTTGAAAACTTGGAGTGAAAATACCAAGAAAAGCCCAGGATGTTAGGGTTTCTGACCATAATGCCCTGCCCTGTAGGGACTGACAGGCGTCAGGGGTGTGACTTGGGATTGTTGACAGTAATGCTCATGCCATTCCACCCTCACCCTGCAGCCAGTGACAGGCATTGAGGTGTGCCTTGGACTCTTCAGCCCCAAAGTGCACCCCATTCTCCTACACTGCACCTATTTTAGTGTATTTCCTTATGGAATGGGGTGACTGTAAAGCCGAACACCCCAAAGCATCCCTTAACACTTGTCAGTGTCTGCAGGGTAGGGTGAGGTGAAATGGCATGAGCGTTATGGGTGATGACCCAAGGCACACCCCAATGCCCATCCATCTCTGCAGGGTGGGGTGGGGTTGGCATCACTTCAATACTTCACTGCCATTCCTATTCTGCATCTGTCCAGCTCTTGCTCTTTCAGTGCTAAAACCAGCAAGCTAACATTTGGCATTGACAAATGCTTGTTGTATCTGACTTTGCATCACGCAAATGCCATTCTACTGTATTGAACTTATTCTGGGTTGCTCTTGAAAAAGGGTTGCAAGTCAAAATGAGACCACCTGGTTAACAAAATGCAGTAAATAAATAAATTTAAAAAGCTATGTGTAAACATGTCTAATCATAAATCCTTTTTAACTGTTTTGCAAATAAACTGAAACAGTCTACAGCAATATATTGCTTTTGGCAGAGGTAGTGGCATTCTGCTATAATGTGAAGCACAGTTAAAATGAACCAAGAATAAAAACATTTCAATAAATAACAGTAAAGGTATACAAGACCTCCAAAATGCTGATAAATTAGGCAAAGCTATAGGGAGTCATTTGTTAATGACTAACATAATGATAGTCAACATTTAAAGGACCTTTCATTATAAAAATATTTATTTAATGTAGACCTCTAATATGGGCAAAACAAGATCATTTGCCTCTTATAATTGCAAAGTACATTAACCTGAATAATTCAAGCTGCTCTGATGATGATGTTGGGTACTATATCTATGCTGACATCCTAAAGAGGCTTTGTTCCTCAGAGGAAAAAATGCTCAGTGTTGGAGGACCACAAAAATATTTAGTTTTCCAGTAAGTCATCACTGAGTAATAATTTACACAAACATAGCATTTCATGGACATATGTGTACTACTGTAAGTACAATGACACATGTCATCTGCTAGTTTTGTTTAACTCTAACCTGTTTGCTTTCTTTATAAATGTGTAGATACAAAGTACATCAAGGGGTCCGTTTTCCACCATTGTACATAAATCAAGTAGCAGGAAAACAATAATCCTTACCTGGATTTTTGTGATTAAGTCGTCATTTTCTGTAACTTCAGGATGGATTGCAATAACTACATTTTCATATCCATTATTTACTGAATTGAACATTGGAACTCTTCACTATAGGAGACAAGTGTAGAACCAGCAGCAGAGTGCAGAGCTTTAGCGAGAACATTGTTATATCTCAGTGAGGAGAACTTAATGATCTCTAGCAAAGCTACCAGAATGAAACCTTCAGATCTATTTATACTGGCCACGTGAAAAATTATCAAAGAAACTGTCAATAAGGACTCTGACTGTCAGTTTTAAACATTCCCAGAATCTAAGGTGGGGCAGCCAGTACAGTGCTTTACAGCACATTATACAATGTCCATACCTCCCAGTTCTCACGTTTTACAACACTTAAGGGAAGCTGGAACTTAAAAGAAATAAGGCTTATGCAAGTTACCTTTTAAAAAGGAAAATGAAATAAAAAAAGATCAATCATACAACAGAACAGAACTTACCTCTCCAAATCTCAGTCTTGGCCAAATACATGAGAAGAAAAAAAGTGTTTAAACTCGGCTTGAAAAGTAGAAACAAAATAATGTATGCAATTCATTATAAATGGACATTTGGCCCCCACATGACAAGCTTCTCCTTTCAAACTAATAGCAGGTGTGATAGTGTCTTAAACACAGACTTTCACTCTCTATTTAAGACTGCTAAACAAAAAGAAATTGAAGAAAAAATAAACAGCATCATATTGCTTTGGTAACAGTAAACCCCATACCTATCGGTTTACTTGTATTAGGTATGTACCCAGAATGTTGACAATGTTAGAATTATGCTTAACCTAAGTTTAAAAAGCTAAATGTTATTTAGAGGTCACAAACACAGAAAGTGAAGTTTGGTATTTGTGACTGTTGCTCTTTGACAGAATCTTCACCACTGAGTCACACACTTTGACCTTGGGCTGCAAGAACTAGGACTCCTAGGAAAATGAGAACGTTGGTAGTACTGTATGTTAATATGGATTATGAGACTACTCTTGTGGTCTCAAGTGCATTCTTAGAGCATAAGAACTACAAACAAAGTTGAGTGGTTCTGATACCCTCAGAATATGAAACCACTCTTAAAACTGTAAGAGTGATCTTGTCACCCGTATTAACATATTATTGATCAAGCTCAAACATAGAGAATAATGTATGGGTAATGGGTAATAACCAGGCTGTAATTACTTTGTGAGGTTGCCAGGACAACAATGTAAACCTTGATAGTGAAGCTCAAGAGGTCTACTGTTGTCATCGCAACCTTAGGTAGTGATTCCATTGTGGTTATTACCCATTGCCCATACATCGTCTTTTATAGACTACGGGCACCAGGCAATGCTCCTTAGACTGGTAACGTCACACAGTTACCCCAATACCCTTTCTCACATGCCTCCATTTTTGGCTCCTTTCTAACATTTCTAACCTGCCACAACAACCAACAGAAAAGGGTCTGCGTGACTGACATCACAGGCATGCGCCATGACTGGATGATTTCAGCAAAGTGGAGAGCAATAAACAGGGCAAACACAGACACTCAAGTATCTTATTCTGGAGACCTTTATACAATGTGTTTCTGACTCCTAAACTGCAGCTTCTCCAATTCCTGTACGTTGCCTGTACTCCTGGTGCTGTTCTCCTGGTCTCCTGGATGGCATTATTCAAAGCTGAAATGTGGGAAGACCAAGAGACATGCATGTGCAAAGGAGCAAATGTTGTTATGGTATCATTGTGACATAGTCCAGAGGGGTTAAAAACCTCTTGATGTCATAAAGATACCATAACAACATGGTAAATTAATGATTTCTATTAATAATAAGCACCTGTCATACATTATAATAATGTATTAAACATTTTAAAAACTTTACTTAAACATAGTCTTTTTCTTAGCAGCTGAGAGTGCTTTCCCTTTCTCTGCATACTGGTGTTTTTTTACACTCTTGACAGGAAAAGAGTGTCTCACATGCACAGGAAAGAAACATTCAGATTGGTTGTGAGTGGTCCTTCAAACTATAATGGTATCCAATGATGCCTTTATCTTTATTGAGGCCCAGTGTCACTAGTGGCCAGTTGGCTTGAGTACACTTCTTTTATTTAAAGCTGCCAGCCCCTTTTTCCTAAGAAACAGCTTTTTGGAACTTTATGCTCCCTTAGTTCTCAAGAGGATAGTATTGCTACTCCATTTCTAAAAGCATTTGTATACTGTCATTCAGGCACTTTGAAGAACTTGGCACTTTACTTTGGAGCAAATTTGGTTTTGAGCACAGAAGCACTTTGAAATACATTTGTACTGCCTTATAATATACTTACAAAATACACTGCATTCATTACAACATATGCTGAACTGATTTGAATCTCATTTAATAGAGAGGATACTGCCTTACTAGAAATGCTGCTTATCATTCTGAGCTCAAGCTGCAAAAATGGAGATCTAAATGATTGAATATTGCCATGGATAAATACGAATTAACGTTTTCCCTGATCAATAAATAATACATGGTACTTTGAATTTTATATACTGAAAATTCTAGATGAGTAAAAACTACAGAGACCATTTTGCACAGCTTATAAATATTCAATAGGTAAATGAGATGTGCTCTATAAACAATTTCAAATTGATCATTAATATTAAAACAAACTCTGGTCAGAGCCATAATGGCTGCTAATGCATTAATGTGATAAAGATGTATGTATGTGTGTTTGAAAGCTTACCAGGAAAAACATACTGAGCTGATAACAGCTTATTTTAGATACATCCTGGTGGAAGGAGAAAGGTGAAAAGATAACTGATACAAACATACAAAATATAAAATACATATAGTAGTAGTGCCAAATTTGTCAAGCAATTTCATGAGATTTCCTGTTCATCCTTCATTAAATGTAGGGAAAAAAATCCTCTATAATTCTTTTCATTATACTTCCAGAAAGAGGCCAGTTCCTATTACAGTATTTAATCATCATGTAGTGGATTTTCAACTAGACTATCAGATAGAAGCAACCTCTCCTGGTAGCAGTGAACACACTATCAAACATAAAAATCCCTAACAAAGGTTTCAAATTCTCAAAGGGATTTTCAAAATCCTTAAAATCCCTTGACTAATTCAGCACTACTATTGAAGAAATGAAATAAGTATAACAAAAATAAACAGGACAATTATGCCTATAAATAAATTGACAAAATAAGTTACCAAGCAATAAGTTGTGGAACAGACCAAAGAACAATAGTTATCAACATACAAAACAAAAACTAAAGAAATGACTAATACTGCAAAACAGATATAGAATTAATGTGACTTAGTCATACTTGTATTATTGTGATGTAAAAGTCCCACATTTGCATCACAATAGCTACGTATAAAATAACTGGTATCGCATCATACTTTGCGATGTGAACCATTTGCTCCCCAGATCAATTTTTACTTTTGGATCACAAACAAATGCAATCCATTCCATGACCCTTCCCCTCACATCTCAGCCCCACCACTCTCCCCATCCATGTCCCTATAGACACTCACCCACAAGTAGTTAATGTTCTCCATTGACCCGCAGAGTGCTGCTGATGGTATACTGCCAGTTTCAGTGCCATGGCCCTGAATGCTGACATTCACTTCCCATAGTGGTTTGCAGTATTCTGAGTGATTGCTGGCATTCAGGCCATAGCGGTGATATTATTAACAAAATATTAGCAGCAGCCTGCTGATAACTGGAGAACAGTTAACTACTTGTGAGTGAGTGCATCTGGGGACATGAGGATTGAGATGGGTGTGGGAGGTTTTGCATACATGGGACCAGAGCTTTGGCAGGGGACATGAGTGGTGAGTGTGGTGGTACTAAGATGGGTGGGGGAAGGTTTTGGCATACATGGGATCAGGGCTATTATGAGCTGGCATACCTCTTAACCTATTGTCACAGAAAAGAGGGACATAGGCCTTCAAAGTAAGGGACACATTCTTAAATATAAAGATAAATGCTCAGAACACTGTGAAAAACCATTGCAGGTCCTTGAATAAAGTTTTTTTTTTTATTCGGCATCTTGGAATATTATGAAATGTTGCAATAAGGCCTCAATTTGCGTTGGGAGTACATTTTCTGTGAGGGATGGGTGACAGACAAAGCAATTTAAAATGAGGGACATACCTCGCAACGGACAGTTCAAAGGTATGTCAGCTAGTGCCTCATTTGGTTGGGTATCTGAAAGCAATCTGCATCTCCCTGCAAAATAAGTATGAGTGAGTGAGTGTGAGTGACTAAGTGCGTGTGTGTGTCTGTGTTGGGGTTATTGAAACAGATGAATCAAAGACAGAACTAATCTTAATAAAGGACTCATTTAGGTTCAAATAGTTTTTTTTTAAATTGTATGTACATTATATATATATTTTAGTACAGTATTTTTAATTTTGCTAATCAAATTGATGCAAGTGCTACACATTTATACAACTGATTAGCACTTTCATGTGCAGAACTGCTAATCAGTTTTTGCAGCTTATTTAGTACCCTGCAGCAGTAGGAAAAACAAAACCATAAATGTCAAAGTACTGTAGTACAGTGAACAGTGTTTTTGGTTCTGGACATACACAACTCCTTGAAAATACACACAACAAACAACACACACACATACTGTTACAACAGTTGAGCACACACCAAGGGTATGAGTGTGAGTAGTAGGATTGGGCAGCTGAGCTGCAATATTTCATTTTCGGTGGGATCCTGCTTTACACAGATTTTGACAGTGTATTTAATAGAGTTAGCACAGCTAAAATGCAAAATCTCATCTTTTCTGGGGTCCTGCTTTTATACATTTTTACAATGTAGTTACCCAGGATAGGTCAATTAACATCAGTATCTCATTGCCCTGAGGTACTGAATGTGTGTATTGTTGCAATGTGTTTTTCCAGTAGTGACCAGCTGAGATGCAACATCTTGTTTTCAGAGGGATCTTGCTTTTGGTAAATGCAGGTAGCTATTAACACAATTCTTCATTTCAGTAGAAGATGGGGATTTATGATGCCAACATGGAAATACAGAGCTGGTGAGGTGCTGAAATTATGGATAGCATTCTATTGTAGTTTACAGTTTATTTACCCAGGACAGCTCAAACGAGTTGCAACATCTCATTGCCAGTATAATCCTGCATCTACCTGCAGTGCGAAGCACAATAACCCCTGATACAGAACTCTGGAGCACAGTCAGCAGTAATGTTGGTTTAGCACTGACACATTGACTACTACTAATACTGGATTGTATGTGATAAAGGCGAGTACTTTATCTCACCGTCCAAAAAGACCAACACAAAAACTGCCCGACATCAAAAGGGTGACTAACATTACATCGACCTTCGGAAATAGTAACAGTCACTTATTCCATTACCAAAACCAGCCAAAATAAGAATTTTTAAGTGGGAGACTATGCCGCCTGCACCACCCTTTGTGGGGGGACAAGCCCTCCATGCCCCTAGATTAAATATAATCAACTCCATGGGGGGGGGGCTGACTTAGGGGAAAAGAACAAAAATGGGAAGAACATTTTGTTTCTCCCAGTACCAGTACTAAACCTGGGTCTGCTGGCTTCAGGGGTGGTAGTGTATGTCACTATGCTAAATGGCCAGCTCAACAGGGCCTGGCCAAACAACATTGTATATCCTGCTGTAATGAGTGTGTAGCTCCTGCTACACTTGCTGTACACTATATAATGATCTCTTTCAGCACTCGCTATAACTATGAGCAGTATTACTGAGTCACTCATATTGAGTCACTCAATAATACTTTCTCATATCACTGTACACCCTAATACTGTACAATCACAATGCAAAAATAAATCAATCATTTCAAAAGTCAATGTTTTATTTATGATTTTGGTTATCTTAACACAGTACTTTAGAAGGCTGTTTGATTGGTTGGCCATTTCCTCATTTTTTTTGGCATCCATGACATGAAGTAAACATGTATACTAGACACATGGTGGATTCCCTGCAGGGGGAGGGCCTTAAACAACTGGTACAACAACCCACAAGAGACAGGGCTATCCTAGATCTAGTACTGACTAACAGGGAAATGATCACAGATCTCCAGGTAGAAGATCACCTGGGGGCCAGTGACCATCACATGGTATGGTTCAATTTGACCACTACAACTAAATCATCCCATTCCAAAGCAAAAATATGGGACTTCAGAGGAACTGACTTTGATAAGATGGCCAAGAGAGTTAAGCTAGCCCTGGCAAAAAGAAATACAGGTGAGGGGGTACAGGCAAAGTGGGCAAGCATTAAGGATGCAACAGCCCATTGTGTTAGAGAGAAAAGGAAGTGCAAAAGAAGAAGGAAACTACTTTGGTTTTCAAATACAGTAGCACAAAAGGTCAGAGCCAAAAGGCTGACCTTCAGGAAATATAAAGGAACACAGTGGGATGAAGATAGAGAGGCATACCAAACTTCCCTAAGGAAAGCAGGGAAGGCAGTAAGGCAGGCAAAGTCCCAAACCAAGGAAACACTAGCACAAACAGTAAAGAGGTGACAAGACTTTCTATAGATACATTAGTGAAAGGAGAAAGTCCAGAGAGGTATTATTAAGATCAAAGGAGATAAGGGGGCATGTGAAGAGGGGACCATGTAAAGCATATATCCTAAATAGATACTTCTGCTAAGAAGAAGGTAGTGCAGGGCCGCAGCTCAGCACCATGGACACAGAGGAGAGGAGATGAGCACTAGTCCCTTCACAAAAGAAAGGGTCCTACAAGAGCTCGATAAGCTCAGGGTGGACAAGGCAATAGGACCTGATGGCATACATCCCAGGGTACTAAAGGAGCTAAGGGTGGAACTAGCAGAGCCATGTTTAGTGAGTCTCTGTGCACAGGGAGGTCCCAGAAGACTGGAGATGGGCTCATGTGATTCCGCTCCACAAGAGTGGTAGCAGGAGGAGGCAGGGAACTACAGACCAGTCAGTCTTACCTCAGTAGTGGGCAAGATTATGGAGGCACTCCTTAAGGAAAGGATAGTGCAACACCTGGAATTCATAGGAGCAAAGAATCCAAGACAGCATGGGTTTACAAAGGAAGGTCCTGTCAAACTAATCTCATAGATTTCTTTGACTGGGTAACCAGAGCGGTGGACCAACGGGGAGCAGTTGATGTTGTCTACCTTGACTTCAGCAAAGCTTTTGATACTGTTCCACATAGAAGATTGTTTAATAAGCTGGGTAGGCTCTGGTGGGTCAGAAGTTGATCAACTGGGTAGCAAACTGGTTGATGGGCAGAAAACAGAAAGTGGTGGTAAATAGTATGCCGTGAGAAGAGATGCAAGTCACAAGTGGAGTACCTCAGGGATCAGTCTTGGGGCCAGTCCTCTTCAATATCTTCATCAGTGACATTGCAGATGGACTGGAGGGTAAGGTGTGTCTGTTTGCAGATGACATCAAGATCTGAAACAGAGTAGATGATCCAGATGGGGCGGGCAGAATGAGAAGAGATCTGGATAAACTAACAAAATGGTCAGAGTGGCAACTGGGGTTTAATGCAAAGGAGTGCAAGATCAGGCACATAGGCAAGAGAAACCCTGAAGCCACCTATAGGCTGGGAGGGGAGTTGCTGGTAGTCACAAGGGAAGAAAGAGACTTGGGTATCATCATTACTGATGACCTGAAATCATCCAAGCAGACCTCTAAAGCAGTAGGTAAGGCTAGGGGGAAGTTAGGGTGTATTAGTAGGGGTATCACAAGTCAGAAGAGGGGGGTAATAATCCCTGTTTACAAGACACTGGTTAGGCCCCATCTGGAGTACTGCGTGCAGTACTGGAGGTCACACCTTCACAAGGACATTAACCAAATTGAGGCAGTCCAGAGAAGGGCAACCAAAATGGTGCAGGAACTGCATCAGAAAACATATGAGGACAGATTAATGGAGCTCAATCTGTATACCCTACAGCAAAGAAGGGAGAGAAGTGATATGATCAAAACATTCAAACACCTTAATGGCATTAACAAGGTGAAAGAGTCTAAAATGTTTCAATATAAAAAAAATAGCAGGACAAGAGGACACAGCATGAGATTAGAGGGAGGCTGATTAAGGGGTAATGTAAGGAAGTTCTTTTTCACAGAAAGGGTGCTGGATACATGGAATGGCCTGCCTTCAGAAGTGGTGGATATGAATACAGTGCAGGGTTTCAAACAGGCATGGGATAGGCATAAGGGAGCAATCACGGATGAGTATGAATAGATAGGCCATTGACAGAGCAAAGGCCGATGGTACATTTATGAGGTAGAAAAGAAATGGACAGACTGGATGGGCCTTGCAGTCCTTATCTGCTGTCAACTTCTATGTTTCTATGTTCTATGTATAAACAGAGTTTCTGATGAGGAGCTAAGTCTTTCTATAGCAGACTACAGTAGACTACAAAACATACAATATTAATAAATAAATCAGTGTTTACTGATACTGTATGTTCTGTAGTCAACTGTAGTTTGGTATAGAAAGGCTTGATTCCCTCATATCAGAAATCCTACTTATACATATGTTTAACTTTATGTCACTTTACTTTTTTAATATGACAGACAAAAGTCATCCAAAAGGGGACAGTGTTCCTTTTAGGCATATGACTCCTAAGGTGTGGGAGTGGAGTGGCACATCATAAGCATTGCCTCAGTGAAGAGAGAGATTTCCAGTAGCACTGACACATCTGGTGTGTATGTGGGGGGGGGCAACAAGTTGAAAGACAGCATCTCATGTAAATACTCATAAATGTAATCTATCTGTAACTGCATACCAGTCAGATAGAAGCTATCTGTGTGACCTATTGACATGAAAATACACTGTTTTCTATCCAGGAGAAAACAGCAGGCTACTGCAGCTTTTTTATCCATGTGTCACTGCAGGAGAATACTGTATAACACAGCCTGACATAGGAGCTCTCACTGGAGCTTGTTCTCTTAATTGAGCCACCTGGTACTGAAGTGTGTGTGTGTGTATGCCAAGCTACCGCATTCAGGCTTTTTACTTTTGAGGACAATCAGTAGCAATAGCAGTAGTGATCTCTTTTATGAAGCCAAGCAAGAGAAGTGTGTGGGGCTGTGGCAAGAATCAGATTTTAGAGACACAGACCTGTAATGCTGAATCAAGCTGAAGCACTGAGACCTGAATGCTGAACATGAGAGAAGGATGGCAGACTGTAGGACAGAGTGATGCTGAGCAACTCTGTTACTGGAGGAGGGGGAGAGAATAGAGTGAGTTTTAACTGCCAGCTTTCCACTGTTTATGGGAGTCCTGTGTTCTGGAAGTGAGCGCAGAGCAAGAAAATAGTGCCACAGCACAGGGGAGGGGGAGAGAGCAAGGAACAGCACTGTGGTGAATGAAAAGACCACATGTGCTTCATCTTCATTGTGCAAGAACACAGTCTAGGTATCCTGTCATGTGGATTCACAGCCCTTTCTTCTATTATGTAATAGCAATATGTCTGCATGGCTCTGGCAATGCAGCCATAATGAGGAAATGAGATGCCTTAGTCAGACCTGTGTTCAAAGTAATGTAAGCTGAATATCTAAATGTGAAAATGAAATGCATGGTTTGCATTGCAGTTTCTAAACTGCTTTTAAAATCTCTTCTGGCCAATATTTGACTTTGAAATAAAAAAAAGAATTAGTTGGTTTTTTTTTTACACATTCTTTTCTGCTTTGTGGCTAATTTACTTGGTGCTAATCCCACTTCAGGAGCTGAGTGGGTGTAGAAGTTACTCTTGTTTTTTTTTTCTTCAAGATATTGAAACTTGTTTGAGATGTGCACACAATTTAGCCCCCTGAAGTTGGGTATATAATTTCCCTTTATGTCTGGACATTCTTAATATTGCCTTCTAAACTCATGAAACCAAGATACAAATTGGTTGGTAGTGAATTATTAATGGGAATGTTTTGCTAAAAGACTATGTAAAAATCAAACTCTGGCAACTCTCTCAGATGTATGTTGTATCCATTGCAGAACAAATGCTGAGTTTTGATTTTTTTGTGCACAGTGCATGTTAGAGGGACTTCCTGCTCTCACATTAGTTATCTTACATAGCTGGCAACTTTCATTAGCATTCTAACAATTGGCAAAATATTCCCATTTCAGAACTTGTATCCTAATGAAAACAATGCCCAAATACATCAAACTTGTGATGAGTTTCATAAAGGAACAACAGTGGCTGATCACAGCTGCTCAAAAGGCAATTTAATTGTAAATAGTTTCCAGAAGGAAACCTTTTTTTCTTATTTTCCTAATTTATTTAAATCAGACATCTAGTAAGCGTTAGTGAACATGGGGCAGAGGTGACGCACAGCAGAGGTAAGCAGCATCTGCTGACATCACCTGGAGACATCAGGTAGGTGGCCTGTTTGCTTTTCGTCATTGAGAATGAATCAGTTTTATGATGGGCTTTGTAAGGTAGGCACAAGATCATGGATCCTACAGCAGATATTTTAAATTTGTTGTGCATCGAGGGGTCAATCGTGTGCTGTCAAAGATGTCTAAAGAATACCAAAAAAATGAAATTTCTTCATACTTACTGTAAATTCCTTTTCTGTTAGCTCCAACATTGTCAGTGGGTAGTCAATACATATGAGGTAATGTTCACCCACACAAGGGGAAATGGCACAGCCCAAAGCTGCAAACCAGAAAAGAATCATGGGCACATGAACATTCTGGACAGTAGCAACTCTCCAATCACTTTTGTCCTTGCTGTGCCCCTAATTGCATAAGAGTAAACTTGTATAGATTATACTGCTCATCTTGCAATGAACCAGTGCATATACAGTAAATTGTTTGCATACTCATACCTTTTCCTAAAAAGAAGATACTGTAAAAGAATCCCTACCTTGCCTGGAGAGTGGGAGGATGGAAAAAGGTTTGTCTTATGCTTCTCTCTTGTGGTAGAACTTCTTTAAACTACTGAACCTACTTGAAAGAGACTCATCAAAGGTATTAATAAGAAAAGGTAACACTGGAAAGGAACTTCAAGCAGAATAAGTACTAACCTATAACAAGTAGGAACCTTTATTGATCAGAAAACTCAAAACCTGTTACTCTATATGCCAGTAAACAATATTTAGATGTAGAACTCCTTGATTTGTTGTATAATCATTAGGAGGTATATTATAGAAAAATGTCCAAGCAGACTTACAATCTAAAACTTCCTCAGAATACAACAGACATCCCAGTTCTGGCATACCAGACATTATTCTCATTACATTACAGGTGATGTCAACACATCGGGGGGCACATGCTGTAGCCAAGAGCCATGAAACTGAAAGCACTGAGGCTCGGGATGGCCACCTGTGAGAAAGAAGAGCATCAGCCTAACTGACAGGCACTGCAGAATGACAAGAATCCATGCAGCTCAGAAGAGCTGTTAGAAAAGATCATCAGTGCTCTGAAAGGTCTGCCCCCAAGTAAAATGCCTGATTGAAAGGCAACAGTATTTTCTCCCTTTTTTCTTTTTCTTTTTTCTTTTGTCTGTCTCCAGACAAAAACTTCCTGTTCACAGTCAAAGTCAGAAACACAGTCCCTAGAGCAAGAAAAACACTAATACCTCACCAGACAGTGTGAAGCGCTCAGTAGGGCACCTATTGCTAAAAACAAAACCAATAACATCCCTATACCAATGCTTGGGGAGTGACAGCAATATAGATGCTAGGAAAAAAGTAAAAGGCTAAGTACTAGACCCTAACAATCACCCTCAAACAAGAAGAGTACTTCCTGAGGCATAATAAAAGAGAATTGGACACCTTATATGAAACAAATACCCATAGAACAGTGTAAAAGAATGTGGCCCTAATCCAAGCATTGACAGGCAGTGGAAATGGGAGAAAATGCAGGTTATTCAATTTAAAAGACACAGTTTAACAGGCATTATTTTAAATTTAGGGTGTAGCCCTGTCACCAGAGTAGCCCCAACCTGCTCAACAAAATGGCAGTCAGGAAGGCTTAAACACCAACAATATTTTTTTCTTCAGAAAAATCTTCTATGCTACTTCCCTTTAACGGCACAGCAAAGACTGGAGAGTTGCTGCTGTCTGGAATGTTCCTATATCCAAGATTCTATGCTGGTCTGCAGCCTTGGGCTGTGCCATTTCCTCTAGTAGGGTACACATTATCCCACATGTAATGATTACCCATTGACAATGTGGAGTAATACAGAAACAACAAATGACAATCAGGAATGCTTCACTTACCATAAATGTTATGCATACCATGAAATGCAAATTGAACTTAAAAATTAAAAATAAAACCACAGAATTCTGCCGAAATACAAGATTGAAACCATTGTTAAAGCACCTGAGAGCGATATCAATAGTGAAATACATAATTTAAGCGGGAAAAGTGGAAGCAAAAAAAAAAATAGGGAGGATAAGGAAGAAAACAATGAGTCCACATTAGGTAAAAATGGAGCTATAAGAGGTAGGGAGGATTATGCTATATCAGATAATGATGATCTGTGTATAGTTAAAAATAAAGCAAAACCTAAACAAAGAGAAGGGTGAAAGCTGGCAGCTATAATGGCATCCCACTGACCAACAGATATTCAAACCTGGAAAATACAGATGAGGCAAACACAGAAACAGCTGAACAACATAAACTATTAATAATACTGCCAATGATGAGAAGAGTCAACTAGTAATCCTGAGTGACTCAGTTATTAAACACTGTGACACAATCATTTGTCAACCTGATAAGCACAGCATGATGGTATCAAGTTTCCTGGGTGCAAAAACACAAGGCATAAAAAATGCATCCCAGCAATCTTTCAGCAATGTAGTCAAAACTCAATAGTTGCCATGCATGTGGGAACTAATAATATCGGAACCAACCATGAGAAGGATATCTGCCACAAATTAACAGAAATAGGTAAAGCTATAAGGAGTAGAGGTGACATAGTGCAAATATTTTGAATAATACCTGTACCAAGAGGACATGTAGAAAAGAATAAATTCATTTTCTAGACAAACACACAATTACAAAACTGGAGCAAAGGGAAGAGATTCATTTCACAAAATGTTAGAACCTATTCAGAAATAAACCAGACATGTTTAGTAGTAAAGACAGCTTTCACTTAAATGACACAGGCACAGAGCTACTTGGGAATCTAATAAAAACAAGGATTTGTCAATGCCAAATGTTGCTTGTTTTATGTGCTGTTTAGGTATTTGGAAGTGATAGTTCCATGCCTTCCTCCCAAGACATCCACTGTGTCTTTCCATTCAGTATTCAGAGAAGAGTGGGAGGGGCAAGGGCCACAGCAGTACAGCAGTTGCCAAGGGGGTGAAGAGGTGGACAATAGTCCATTCAAAGGCAAAAGAGTCCTGCAGGAGCTCACTAAATTGAAGGTGGACAAAGCGATGGAACCAGATGGCATACACCCAAGGATATTAACAGAACTGCGAAGGGAGATAGCAGTACCTCTGGCAGCCATGTTCACTGAGTCATTCAACTTGAGTGAATTGGAGGAGGGCACATGTGGTCCCCCTATACAAGTATGGCGGCAGGGAGAAGGCAGGGAACAATACGCCATTCAGCTTCACCTCAGTAGTGAGGAAGATCATGGAGACATTGCTTAAAGAAAGGATAGTGGGGCATCTAGATGCCATTGAGCCCAGGACCTTAGGCAACATGGATTCACAGTGGGGACATCATGTCAGATAAATCTGGTTGATTTCTTTGACTGGGTGACAAAGGAAGTGAATCAGGGTGGGGCAGTGGACAACGCTTACCTTGATTTCAGCAAAGTCTTTGACACCATCCCATATAAGAGGTTGATAAACTAGCTGGGTAGGCTGGGCATGGGGGAAAGGGTGGTAAAGTGGGTTAGAAACTGGCTGACAGACAGGAGGCAGGCAGTGGTGGTAAATGGTGTGCAGTCTAGGAGAGAGGTGACCAGTGGGGTGCTGCAGGGATCGGTTCTGGGGCCAGTTCTGTTCAATGTCTTCATTAGTAATATTGCAGAACATCTGAAGAATTTTTCACCAAATTTTCAACATAGCCATTTTAAGATCTCTGCTCATGAACAGTGTCACTGATTTTCTTACTCTGTCCCAAACATTGATTGCACACACTGAATGCACCATTTGTGCGTTACATGCGAAACACATTTTGGGCGACATGTGAAAAATGACAACTATACTGCTCTCATGGAGGTGTGGTAAAGCGGCAATGTTGAAAATCTGGAGTGCAAATATTAAAAATTCACAAACTTACGAGCATGTGTAGGAACTGCGCAACACACGTTCGCAAAACAGTCATTTTTAGGATTTTTTCACCAAATTTTCAACATAACCATTTTAAGATCTCTACTCATGAACAGTGTCACTGTGATTTTCTTAATGTGTCCCATACGTTGATTGCGCACACAGACTGCGCCATTGTGTGCTACATGCACGGAAACACATTTTGGGTGATGTGAAAAATGATAGATTTACTGCCATAAGGAGGTGTGGTAAAATAGCAATGTTGAAAATCTGGAGTGAAAATATTGAAAATTTGCGAACTTACGAGCGTGCATAGGAGCTGCACAATGCATGCTTGTAAAACAGTCATTTTTAAGAATTTTTTCACCAAATTTTCAACATAGACTTTTTGAAAGCCCACCTTATGAACACTGGCAGTGTTGTTTTGTTAATCAGTCCCGAAAGGTGATTTCATGCAGTGACCGCAAAATCACCCTTCGGGCCCGATTAATGCCATGACAGTGCAAGAATTCACGAGGAGGAGTCCCAAAAACCCCAAGTTGAAAATTTGGGCCCATAATTCCCAGAAATGCCTGAGATATGCAACAAAGTTGAAAAAAACCCATCTATCCCATTATACAGCTTACCAGCATTTCCTCAGTTTGCAGTCAGCTTTGAAGAGTGCAGACATGTTCCCGGTCCACCGAAGATCGTCGCATCGAACTCCGGAGGTAAGTATGGGGTGAGGGGGGTGTGGGGAGGCAGGGTGTGCAGTGGGTGGGTGCGGGTTGTGGGAGTGGGGCAGGGAGAAGCGCCGAGGGACAGTTTTTGTATTTACAGGTTTTTTTTGTAATAAGACGACGAGGGACATTTGCCACGCTGGGGTGGACTCCCAGAGTGGCAGCTGGAAGGCTGTTGGGGGGCTGGAGCCAACGGGAATTGGGCGCCTCCATTGGCCATAACATCATTTTGCCATGCTGTGGTGGGCTCCCAGCATGGCACCTGAATCCTCTGGGGGGGCATAGAGCCGACGAGGATTGGGTACCCCGTCAAGCCGTACAGTGTGGGGAGGGAGGAGGAAGGTGCATGAGCATGCAGTGTGCATGCGTGCGCGTGTGTGTGTGTGGAGGGGGAGCTCTGCTCACTGAAGTGGAGCTCTCCCTTTCAACTCTCGACCACTACATTTTCAAGAGCTATCATAGACAGCTGCAGCAGTGATTGGGGAACTGGGGCCGCGCCTGCAAACACACTGACTGTATTGGAAGACAGATGACACACCTCCGAAAACTCGGATGATGGCACTATGTTTCTTGCACATGCATGCAAGCAACATAATGAAGTAGAGAAAATGCTTAACTGTCCAACTGTGAATTTAAACTGAATAGACTGGGGGAAGGGAGATCAAATATTTAATGTAATGGCAATACTAACAACCAGCTAGCAAGGATAAAATCGACAAAATAAACACCAACCAGACAATACATTGTATCCTTTGTCATGGTGGAGGCCTTGATAACAAAAACAACTGAACTAGAAGCACTAATAACTTCAGAAAGAAATCCAGAACTGATATTCATAATGAGGACATGGGAGACCCAAAGTGAAACATTGGGGAAAATATAGATGGCAGTCACCTGTTGATATCAACTGTTTGGATAGGGAGAACAAAAGATGTGGAGGTAATGCAGTGTATTTATCAATTAAAATATCAGTTACTGAAGTCTTACTTAAAATAAAGAGTGTAAGTGCAAACATAGAAAACATATGGATCAAAATAACTACTTAACAAAATATCACAATAATTACTGGCTTCTGCTACAGGTCACCAGGCTCAAGTAATGAAAGTAGCATCAAAAATTTGAGGAAACTCATGACACTGGTAACTTTATTTACTGAATACAATAATAAGGGGCTATCCATTCCAAATCAAACCAGAGAGATTCCATACTAATAAAAGAAACTGCATTTACACACAAAGAGTGGGCAACCCATATAATGCATTTCCTGATGAATATTTTTAATAACAACACAAAAATGAAATTTAAACATTGGCCCGGATATTCAAACTGCGCTAGTCTGTGGCACAAGCCTGGGCACAGCTCAACTTTGTTGCACAGTGGTGTGGCCTGGGAGATATTCAACGGAGCTGCGCTATGGCACAGCTGCTTTGAATATCGCACCCTGGCCACCCCCACTGTGCATGGCGTAGTGGTACTGCACCAGCGCAAGTGGTCAGAGTGGTGCATGGAGATGCACTAGAGCACGTGCCATTGCGCTATGCACAGCAACTGTGATATTCAAAAGGGGACATGCAAATGAGGCCATAAATTATGCAAGGCACTCATGGGACCATTTGTATGTCATTATGGCCCCATTTGCACCCCATTAGCATGCAGGTGCGCCAATCCCCGACGACTTGTGCCTGGCGCCCTGCCAGGCAGCAGCTGTCGGGTACCGACGCCCCCTGCAGCCCAATTGTGGGCATTTGTCTAAATGAAAACCCCCTTCTAATATCCCTGGTGGTCCAGTGGACCGCTATGTGCTCGATCGCAGGCACTGGTATAATAAATCCCCCCATCCAATATCCCTGGTGGTCCAGTGGACCACACTCTGCCTAATCATGGGCATCTGTAAATCATAAAATAGTCCTATTACCCTGGTGGTCTAGTGTACCCCCTACCCACCCACCCACTGAGCCACACCACCCGCTCCCCCGGTCCAGCCGCGGGCGGCAGCACCCCACCCGCCTGCCACCTCTCCGCCTGCCGACTGACAACTCGGTAGGGCTGCACGCCCATTGGTTCACAGTGTGAGCCAATGGGCATGCAGCCCATACCGTACTACACTTTTCAGACATGTGAATGATTCTCCATCTCCATCTTTGTAAACTCACTGATATAGCCCTCCCCCCAACATTACCCTGAGGCACTTTACCCAATTACTGTTTTCACCCATTGCTGCTATACTGAATTGTATATATGAATATGAACTGATATATGAATGCTATATAAATATGCTTCTAACAAACTGTAATTGTGTTTGATAAAGTTTGATTGTGTACTGTAATTGTTATATATTCATTTCTAATGTAATTGTACTTGTACTATTCCCTTGTCCTCCTACCTCCTTTACCCACCAGGCTGCATCTGGAAACAGTGGCTATACAGCTCAAGTATGCTTTTCATGGTGAAACTTTTGAAATAAATAAAATATAGTAATCCCAAGAGCAAATCATAGGCTAATATCTTCTCAGCTTCTGTTTCCTAAGTATTTTACCACATGTATCTGCATGACACAGTCAGTAGAGACTCCATGCGAGAACCGCACCTAGTTAGAAACTGTTGTGCCCCAGTTGGTGCCTCATGTGTACAACACTATCCTCATCATAACAATATACAGGTTTCCTGGCTGCTAACTGCTACCCCTCCCCATCATGGCCTGGTAACCAGTGGAGGCTGGAAGCATAACTGGAAACATTTGGAAATCTTTATGTGACTGAGGAAACACTAGCTGCTATGAAATAGAAACATCAACTCTAATTTTTTTTGTCAGGTCCCCAAATGCAAGTTTAGGAATATTAATAGGTAAAGCCTGGAATACATACAAAATATTTGGAAAAATCAATTCATATTACCTGTGTGTATCCTAGTAAGGTCAATGGAAGACTCCTCCATCTCATAAAGTCCTGACCAACAGCATCAAACAAGGGATCCAGATTAAGGCTTAGAGGTTTCTCAGGGTTATTGGTTAACTGTATCCCCAGATATGAAATGCTCTCTTTTTTCATAATGACCGAGAACAGTGCTACATTAATCAAATATTTACTAGGTAATATAGACAAAGCCTCTGATTTTTCTCCAATTGACCAAGTATTCTGACTGTTCTCCATATTCCTGTACCACTTTAAGAATAATCTTGAGTTCTAGTTCTGGGTCTTTTAGATACAAAAGCACATCATCAGCAAACAGATAGATTTTCCATTCCTTCTGCTTATCATATTTAAAGCCCTTGATATCAAGAGATTTTCTAATAGTATTTGCTAAGGCTCTGTAACTAATGTAAATAATAAGGGTTATAAAATGCCATTGCATTGCACCTCTAAATAATGAAAACACTGGTGATATGTGGCTGTTGGTTCTTACCCACCCTAGGAGTATAATAAATTGCTCTTATCCAAGGAAAACAAATTCTTCCAAATATATTAAGTTGGGGTTAAAGTAACCTAATTTTAAATTTTATCATCGGGTTTTGATTCTAGAACTATTGAAATAATTATTTAATAAAAATCCTCCCCATGGGTATATTTTGAAACATATCAATCACCCTGTATGAATATTGAAGCACTTTTGTTCCAAAACCTGAATAGTTAATCTTTGCTTGGAAAAGCTAATATTCTCCTGAAAAATACACTTCTGGTATGGAAAAAGATTATACCGTATTAACCCTAGGAATTAAAAATTAAATTAATACATTATCTCCCCTATATGGTAATAACTTTCATCCAGATTATAATCCCAATGTTTTTAAAAAATGGTTATCATATAATATTCATTATGTTGACTTATTTTCTGCTAATGTTTTCAAATCTTTCCTGCCACTTGATATACTATACCTGATGTCGAGAACATTATTTTGAAGTTAAATACAAATTACAACAATTACAAAACTTATGTACAAAACAAAATATTAGTAATAACCTTCTGAATTTTATGACCTCATTCAGGTTGCTACAAACTGTTCTAAATTAAAGTATAAGTGGTATATTTTTTTATTTACATTTTATACCCTGATTTTTCCTTTGTTTTTTCCCCATCCCCGTGTCTCAGCTGCACACGCATGTGGTGGCATGTGCGTGCCATGGTTCTGAGGCACCCTTCTTCTGCTTTGCCACTCATCCACCTGCACTGCCTTCGCACCTCCACCTGGGGGCAGTGGAACTATGGTGGGTGACAGGGTTCTTCCCCGGTAGAGGAGAGCAGCCTTTTGGCTGCTCGCTCCTGCTTCCTCCCTCCCCCGGCTGGCTCCTGATGATCCTGGCTCATTCCCAAACCTAGGTCAGCAGTGTGACGTAAGGTAAGGTGTCCAGTGCCTCAGCTCTTAGCGTCACCATGCCAGCTATCATTTTTTTTTTAAATGTAAAAACTAAAGCAAATGATCTTAAAATAAATGGGAGAATGATCCCCAAATTTCTATTTCTAATAAAAATAGAAATTAATATATCTTGTATATCATTAAATTCAGCTACTAAATTAAATCAAATTCAGTTTTATAACCTCTAGGGGCTATTACTCACCCTATTGTGGAGGTCCCAGTAGTGATCACCAGATCCGTTGAGTGCATCATGGGAGCAGGTGTGGGCAGCAGAATTCTACTCATTTACTGTCCACCTGGTGATGGGAAAGTTTTTCTGCAGGAAGTTGCAGACTTCATTGTCTACCTGGTGTTGGAGCTTTCCAGTTGGCTGGTCCTGGGGGACTTCAATGCCTGGGTCGACAATGAACTCTCACATTTCAGTCAAAACTTCCTCCAACTAATGACCTTGTTGGGCTTTACACACGTTGTTACCACTGCTACCCATATGCAGGGTCACTCCTTGGATCTGGTGTTCACCCTGGGATGGAGATCATGGAGCTGGTGGTGGAACCAGTTGGGTGGTCTGACAATCACTCCATAAAGTTCTGTTTCATGAGCTCCCCATGAGACCAACCCCTTTGGAGATGGTCTGGTACATGCCTTAAGAGATTTACACCTGAAGGTCTGATGGCCATGCTGGACTTATCGAGTTGGCCTTTGCACGCATGGAACCAGATACCTTACTGGTGCACTATAATAGTGTGGTACTGAAGGCTCTGGATTCCATAGCACCTGTCCATGTTTGTCCCCTTTCCTTCCACCTCGGTCCCCATGGTTTGATGGGACTTTGAGGGAGTTGAGGAGAGTGGGACAGAGGTTAGAATCTGACTGCGGAAATCTGGCCTGGAAGACAACACACTTAGATTGATGGCCCATTATATGGACTATCAAACAGAAATCTCCCATAAGAAGACAGAGTTCCTGTCCAGGAAGATAGCTGCATCAAGAAATTTACTGGCTGATCTCTTTCAGACTATGGACAGACTGTGCAATCCAGCCTGCCTGCAGGGTCGGAGAGCCTTTTCACAAATAAAGTGTGACAAGTTTGCTAGTTTTTTTGGATGATAAGGTGTCGTCGATCAGGTCGGAGATCTGCAGTATGTGTTCAAATGAGCATGGCGGTGATTGATGCAAGGTTACAGGCCCTCGGTTTATCTGGACAGACTTTGACCAGCCTGTGATCACGGATATCATGAAGATTGTCCAGAGCTTGTGACCGACTTGCTGTAGTTTGGATCCTGGTCCTACCGCTTCCTTGTGGGGTGTATGGATGTGATCGGACCAGTCCTTACTGAGATATTCTGGTGCTCTCTGGACCAAGGGGTGTTTCCAGAGTCTCTAAAAGAGGCTATCATAACGCTCCTTTTGAATAAATCTTCCCTTGACCCTGACTGTCTCGCCAACTACAGACCGATTTCTAACCTACCCTTTTTGGGTAAGGTTATCGAGAAAGTAGTTGCATTGCAGATCAAGGACTTTATTGCTGCCCATGAAGTCTATGATCCCCTCCAGTCCAGTTTCAGAAAGAGGCATAGTACCTAGACGGCATTGGTTCAGGTATTAAATGATCTCCTAATAGTGAGAGACTGGAGGAGTCATTCTATCTTGGTCCTCCTTGATCTCTCTGCAGGATTTGACACCGTGGACCATGGGATGTTGCTGGATTGCCTGTGGCTACTCTGTGGACTGTTGAGAACAGTTCTCAGATGGTTCCATTCTTTCCTTACGGGCAGAACTCAGAGGGTAGAATCAGGAATTTTTTCTTCTGCTCCCTTTGCTCTGCCCTGTGGGGTACCACAGGGTTCTGTGCTTCCCCATGTTGTTCATGGTGTATATGCTGCCATTGGGAGACATTATAAGGTGTTATGGGATGAATTTTCACTGTTATGCAGATGATACTCAGCTCTATATGTCCTTTGTACCCGAACAGAATGAGCGCATTATCGGTCTTTAACAACTGCCTCACTGAGATTCAGGAGCGGATGAGTGCAAACTGGTTAAGACTGAATCCAGACAAGAATGAGGTGCTGGTCGTGGACCTGGGTCACCGTGTAGAAAGTTGACTCCTGGGTTTCCCTCTGGCTTTGTGCTGAGGGCAACCAGTTGAGACCTTCTGAACAGGTGCGGAATCTGGGAGTAATTCTTGACAATGGGCTATCGCTGAAGACACAGATGTCAGCTGTTGTCAGGTCTTCCTTTTACCATCTGAGAAATACAGCCAGGATAAAACATCTAGTTCCACACGATGACCTTCCGGTATTGGTCCACGCCTTTGTTTCTTCATGTCTTGACTACTGTAATGCTCTATACCTAGGGTTGCTGGGGGTGGATCTTCACTGCCTGCAGCTGGTGCAGAATGCTGCAGCCAGATTGTTGACTGGATGAGGAAGAACGTGTCACATCACACCTGTGCTGCGCGGACTGCACTAGCTGCTAGTGCAGTGGAGAATCACCTTCAAGGTCACAATGCTGACCTATAAGACCCTAAATGGTCAAGGACCAGGCTACTTGCAAGATCTCCTTTGACCCTACCGCCCTCTCCGCTCATTCCGCTCCACCATCCAGTGATTGCTAGAGGTTCTCAGGATTTGTCTTCAGTCATCGGGGGCCAGAGTTTTTTCCTTTGCTGCCCCGAGCCTGTGGAATTCTCTACCTCGTCAGACTCGAGAGTGCCTGTCCACAGAGTCATTCAAGGCAGCTTTGAAAACCTATTTATTTGAACTAGCTTTTGCTGGATAGGTTGCTCTGCTATTTTTAATTGATTTTAGAAATTATATTTATATTTATGATGCTGATTGCTTTGGTTGTGTATCTGCACTTTGATTTTTTGAAAAGTGCAATATAAATAAACTTGACTTGACTTGACTATTTATTGAATACATGTATTGCTTCCATTTCCTAGTATGTAATAGATGTCAGGAAGGTAGTAACATCAACTCCAGCCATATGTCCTAATATTATTTATTTTGAGAGAAAGTTCTTGAATCAATGAATAACGTATTGGGCAGGATTCACAAAGCAGATGCACTGGGTGCAACTGAGATGAGCTAGCACAACCTAGATGTGCTGACCCAAGACCATACGATTCACAAAGGATGAGCTGCAAGATTCTCTGTGCACATACCCTGTGAATCGCATAGATGGTGAATGGCTCAATTAGAGATGACCCAGCACAACCATGATGCACCTAACCATCCAGGGCAGCAGAACAGTGTACATGGAGCAACTCAGCAGGAAAGGAGGAGCAACAGGAGGAAACCACAGTAGAACAAAGGATGCAGGGACACACACCCAAAGGGGCCAGCCAGAGAGGAAAAGGGCCCAAGAGTGGTCACAGCAGACAAGGTGCACAGACAGGGCACACAGGCAACACCCAGAAACACAACACAACCCACACAAGATCCAAGGTGGCACATATGGCAGGAACACTGGTGCCTGTCAAGGTGTGACACAGCTGCTGGGGACACCATGCAGCATGGAGGTATCCACATGACATGGTCACCTGCACAGGATCCCAGGGATGTGGAGGTGGGTGATGCCACACAGGGGCACACCAGTGGCTAGGCTGGCTGGCACACAGGTGACAGCAGTACACCACACAGGTGTATAATGCCCACAACCAATGTGGACCATACGCAGGGCCACTGAACAACAGTGCAGCAGTGCAATGGATGCAGGCCACAGGCACCACACAGAGACCAGTGGCACAGATGAAGGCAGCATGACACCATGCCCACTCACATACCACAGGCAACATGGTAGGCACACAATGGGTGGAACATGGTGGGGGCAGGAGGCAGCTGCCTGCTGTAACCTGCGTGCTGATGTGTGTGTGCAGCAAAGATATAGTGGACAGCTACAGACAACAATATAACACAACCACAATATACAGTGAATGACCACAGACAGCGGTTTAAAAATAAACCTATTTACTCAAAACAATGTAACAAACACAACTATATGCAACAACAGCAGTAGGAACTGGGAAGGGAGTGTGGGGACTGAACATGTACAAAAGGAGTATGCAAGGGAGGAATGTGGTTGTGGGTGCAGTAGAGGACACCTAGGGTAACCTGTGGGATGGAAGGGATGGTGAACAACACACAGCAATGTCCATGTTCTTGAGACATGGGACATGCCACAACACTGCGCACATGCCTACATCCCATGATGTTGAGCAACCGGAGCAGTCATGTCACTGCACATAACAGCTGTCACTGACGCAGGTACAGTGACCACAACTTTGTTTTCAGAGACCTCCGGATATGGTGCTCCAACCACTGTAGCGGTCCTTGACACCTCCTATGACCATGGACATGTGGCTGTACACCTCATGGACCTACAATGGGGGACACAGATAACAGAGACTAAGTGCCATGTTCCACATTCCCCACCCCTCACTCCCCTGCGTGTGTGCTGGAGGCATCCACCACAGAAATGGCCAAAAGCCTGCCAAGCACACTGCACCAGGCAGGCACACAGTACCACACTGTGACCATGCGCAGTAACCAAGTGGGAACATGTCCCACACGTGCATACGGGGTGTGTACAGACGGGCATAAGGCCATGCCCCATGCAACATGTGCACATGCCAGCAGGCTGCACAAGCATGCATGCTCTGTCAGGACATCACTGGAGCACCACTGTGCACACGATATGCACATATGGTGAGTGTGCACACAGGGACCAGGAGCACTGTGGCCCAAGCACATGCCACAATCCCTACTCCCCAGGTATGTGTGTACCTGGCAACACAAAGACATGCACAATGTACTAGTAACAACCAGCAAAGCACACACCCACCCCACTAGACACACAGGGAATGTACAACACAGTCACTCACCTGCACCAGCATGGCCCCATTTACTGGCACTGCCAGTGGCCCTAACATGCATGTCCTCCACCACTTCCATGGCCTACCACCTGGCCACCTGCCCTGCAGGGGAAACAAATGCAGAGAACACCATGAGGAGATGCGAGGTGTGACATGCCCCCCACCACAACATCGGTGCCAACATTAGGTGAAGGCATCAGCACAAAGTGCACCATTGATGATGACCCTGGCTGTGTGCAGCTGCGCACAGCACCCCTTCCCATGCCCAACATGTGTGCAGATGTATACTTGCAATGCGAATGGCTGTATCACCCCATGCATGCCACAGTGGCCATGCCCCACCCAAACACCATGGCACATGCCCACCCCTGTGATGTGTAGGCTGATGGCAATGCTGTGTATGTGCTGCATGCCCGTGTGTGTGAGTGGTGTCCCTGTGTATATAGTGGTGTGCGGTGCAGCTGCCCCAATCCCCCATTCTACCCCTGTGCATATGTAGAACTGTGACATACCTGGGTGTGGCACCACACCCCTGTTTGCACGGTCCCATAGACTCGCCAGCCTGATCTGGTCCCTGTGCTGCAGATCACTCTACTGGTGCTCGCATTGCTCCCTAGTGCAGGAGACACCTGTCCTGCACAACAGGTATGCGGCTGTCTGGGCCCACCCAGTGGACTGTGGCTCATGAAGGTCATCTGACCTGAACAGCTGTCCCTCAACCTGCATCACCAGGGCCACAAGGTTGAGGAGCTCCGCCTCACTCCAGTTTACGGCCCTTGCGCCAAGCCTCTGGGCACTTGGCATGTTCACAGACAGTGCCAGCAGAGCAGCTGTGCACAGACAAGTATGCTGCACCTCACTGGCACAGTTGCACTACATACATAGTTGTCATACAATGCACCACGCATGGCATGCTGATGCGCAGTTACCACCAATAGCGCTTGATTGCGCATGTGCACTGGACACTGCCAGGGTGGGAATGTGGGGTCATGGGTCATGGCCAGGTCGCACATGCACACACCACATGTGGCGCCACCTTGTGACTGGCATGCAATGTTATGCATAGTGCTGGTGTTGCACCGTAGGCCACAGTTATGCAAAAGCACTCCATTGTGGAATCAATGCACACAATTTAACAGATAGCACAGTGGGCATTGTACACGTGGATGTTCATGCATGGCCAGGGGCAATTGTGTGTTGCATGCAACCAGATTGCTAGCGCTGTGCCTGTCAGGCCAATTGCGCATGCACGTATATGCACCGTGACAGTTGCGCTGTATTCAGGACTTACCCCAAGGTCAGCTTGCATGAACTGGATATGCGCTGGGTAAAGATGTGCCCAATGTAGCAGATGCATCATGCTGATTGGGATGAGCTGAGGGCAATTATGCAATTCACAGACATTGCTCCCAAATCAGCTCATTGCTGAATTCAGGGGCATCTCACCTGTTTAGCATCTCATTAACACTGCTCCAAACCTCATCTGCATGCTCTGTGCCATAAATGCTCCTGAATGTGCCTCCACAGAGCTCAAGTGACTGACAGGAATTGCAGCCTTAAAGATAGGTTTTTAACACTATTCCAAAGGTGATGTAGCAGCACCAGAGGACAGTGGGAGGCCTTGGGCATACAATTATTGTCCATGGCTGTGCAAGGACAACAGACACATCCAGGTGTGTGCCACACACTGTTTCACTGGCCATAGGATGCACGGCTGTGGGTGGGTTGCTGGTGGGTGGTGTACCATGGCATGGCTGCCATGTTTGCTGCAGTCCTGGCCACCAGTCACTGTTCCATGACCTGCAGCACCTGCATCATGTTCAGGATAGTGCACCTACACATACCACTGCAACAGGACTGGATGGCCAATGCACAGCTGTCCCTGACAGTCCCAGATACTGTTCCTGATATGCACGGCAGGCAAGGGTGTGGTTGGCAGGCAGGGTGCCTTCTCAGCACTTGTATGGGGCTGCATGTGTAGGGCTAATGGCTGTGTAGTCTCACCCACAGTAGCCAACAAGGCTGGATGAGACACAACCGCTGGATGCAGACATCCAAACTTCACTGACGACAAGGATAGGGCACTGATTGAGGCATACCTGCTGCAGAAGAACCTCCGCTCTGGCAGGGATGGTAGCTGTAAGCTACAGGATGAGGGCTGGGAGGCAGTGGCATAGCATGTGAGCGCCATTGGGAAGTACAACAGGACCCCACAGGAGTACAGAAAGCATCTGAACAATGAAAGGAAAAGAGCCAAGGAAAAGGTGGCATACATAGAGGCCTCCCTGAGCAAGAGGTGGCCTGGGATATGGGTGTCAATGACTGAGCACTTTATAAAATGGTGACTCAATCCCAGCACATGTCAACAGGGCTACCAATGAGGAAGGGTGACCGGATGGGGGAGGTTCACGCATATAGCGACAGGACATTGCTATACAGTATGTATATGTGTGTGTGTGTATATATATATATATATATATATATACATACACACACACACACGTGGGGGGGTGAGCATGATGGAAGGGAGGGAGGGTTGGTCTGGCATGGTTGGCAAGGCCTGCTGAGCTGGCCCCATGGCATGGTGGGTGGGTGGCAGCCTCGAGCTGCAAGTGTTCTGGGTTCAGGTCTGGGTGCGCCTACATTTTTGTGTGCTCAGTCCCCCAATTTTTTTTATTTAAGAATTTGCACCGCCTGACATGCACCCCTCTTGAGTTGAGAATCCTTTAGTAGGGGTGCGGGGCACCCCATAAAACAACCTAAAATCTAAGTCCCTGGTGCTCTTTTGCTGTAGCCGAGGTGTACATTGCTGAAACTGATTGCCATTATCACATGGAACCAAGCAAAATGGGGGGTCCATAGAGAGGAGTGCACCTCACACCCACAGAGAAGCTGCTTGTGGCCAGCATGGGCTGTGCAGCCATGCAAGGTGTTGCCAGAGGGGGGTTCCAGATGGGTGGCAGCCCAATGCAGCACTGTGAGCATACATTCCCCAGACACGTGTCTGTCCACATGTGTGTCATGTGCACCGTGACAGCCCCGCTGTGTGTGACTGTCAAGCTATGTGCCTGTGTACATCACCATGGATCTGTGTGCCTTATCCATGGCCCATGCTGTGCTGCCATGTGATGGGATGGGCATGTTCGGGGGCATTCATGGTGTTGTGGTACTCTGCACACCAGTGCTGCCATCCTAGTGGTTGGTGGCCAGGGTGTTGCCAGTCCCACATGGTGACATGTAGGCATGTACAGACACTGGGCCTCTCCAGCTAATGCCAGGGCATGGCTGCATCAGCAGAATGGACACTGCATGTCCATTGGAGGGACTGTGAGGAGCAACAATGGCACACCTCTATGTCACACTGTACATGCCTGTCTGACCCCTTCTGTCTCCCATGTTTGTAATCATGTTTCCGTTCTTTCTTTTGCAGCTCCATCACCCCTCACGGGTGCTGCCATTTCTGGTGCACCATGGTATGCCATAGCAGGTGATGATATAGGGTCATGCCACAGGGCTGTGGACATGACTGAAGATGGTGCCATCCCTGGACTTTCCCACACTACATCTTCCCCAGCCCCATCACCAGTGGTGACATGCCCATCAAACACCTTGGCAAGTGGTGTCATTGCTGGCAAGACACCACTTGTCTGGATGGTTTCCTGGGTTTGACTGATGATGACCCATAGGACGTGGTGTACATCACTGATGCCCTGCTGGTGCTTGCATCCAGTACACAGGGGGCATACAGTGATGTTGCCGATGATCTTGATGCCACACAAATCCCAGTGGACACGGTCAACAGTGTGGCACACGACACACAGGTAAATGCACAGGTGGCACCTGCAGGCATTGGAGTTCCTGACACCACGGCACACCCACAGAGCCCACACAGCTGCCCATGGTGGTGGGTGCTGTGGGATGTGTGTCTGGTGCTGATGTGGCAGAGGGGACCACCAGTGCAGCTCAGCAGGGTGATGTGGGTCCGCCACAGGCAGCGGTGGTTTGTGATGCAGTCATACCTGGACACACTGTGGTTGCACAAGCCCATTCCCCACCCATACCCCAGCCTGCTGCGGTGCGTCCACCAACAGTGTATGTACAGTGGAAGGCTGGCACACCACCCAGCCATAGACACTATCCTCGTGAGCCTTCAGCCATCAACAAGTTTGAGAGCTATACACACCTCCTGTGGGACACTGTGGAGGGGCAGGCAACCCTACGGGGGGGAACTCAGGGGCCTTCAGATGCTGCTGTCCATTGTGCATGAGTCGGCAGCCTCATGGCATGCCCAGATGTTGGCAGAGGAATGCCTACTGTGGTTGGCCATGACCACAGCTCTGGAATGAATTGTGCACACTGCTGAGGCTGCATGTGCATCCAGTGTGCAAAGTGGCTGCCGGGCCTCCAGCCAAACACCCAGGAGTGCCTCACACACACCCAGGCAGTGGCATCAGGTGGACCCATTGCTGCTGATGCTGTCTCCACAGCTCTCCGTGCCCCGCATCCCCATAACTGACATGGATCATGGGGCCACAGCACCAGGGAACACTCATTCATGGTCTCGCTGTAGTACACCTCAAGTGGTGTTGACAACCCCCCTGTGGCTGATGGTGCTGCTTCAGGGACCACCAGTCATGGACGTGGCACCCACATGTCGGTGGTGGCCATGGTGCCTCCCTGTGATGTCTGGGTCACTGATCACATGGCCCCTGCACCTGCAACCTGTGTGTCCCACTTACCTGGCTCCCCATACCTGGGGTGGTGTGGACGGCATGTGCCTGCCCCAGTGCATTGCCGTAGTGGGTCCCCTGTGCATTTCCACATGCATGTCCATGTTCACCATTGTTGTGCTGTATGGCATGGGTGTGATGAGTGTGGCCCTGTGTCTGCTGTGCATGTGTGCCAGCAGCTGTACACTGATCCATACCATCCCCGGCACATACACTGTGATTCATGGCCATGCGAATCCTGTTCTATGTGCATATGTGTGTGTGTGTGTGTGTGTATGTGTGCAGCATGGTCATCATCATGGGTGTACTGCACTGCAGCACTGCTGCTGTTGCATGGCCTGTGCTATGGGCCTGGCTGTGTGGAGCTCTGTGTGTGGTGTGGGGTGCCATCCATGTAGTACCCACCTGTGATACTCACCTGCAGTCACCAAAGTGCTCCTCCACGATAGTGTCCCTAGGCTGCTGGGCCCTTGCAACCAGCCATGGGTCCCTATGGCATTGGTGATCCAGGCTGATGCCCCTGGACCACTGCATCCTCTTTTCCCCATCCTCCTCCTCGGAACTGTCAGCCTCCTCAACCTGGACAGCTGTTCCACGGTCAATGGCCATGTTGTGTAGTTTACAACAAGCCAGGAATATGACACAGGCTTTCTCTGGGCTATACTGTAGGGCACAGCCCGACCTATCCAGACACTGGAAGCGCATCTTCAGCATGCCAAAAAACACACTTGATGATGGCTCACGTAGTGATGTGTGCCTTATTGTAATGCTCCTCTGCTTCTGTTCTGGGTCACTGGAATGAGGTCAGTAGCCAGGGTGGGAGTGGGTCTGCAGCATCACCTGTGGGGAGCAAGGATGGCTGTTACTCAACTGCTTACATGTGCATCATGCCCTCCCCCCTGCACCATGGCACACTGTTGTGGATGCCAGTTGTACACCACAGACCATGTGTCGACCATCCCTGCCATCCTACATCCCCCTTCCACCTGCTGTGGCCTGACCATGCTGTACAGGTCTGCCTGTACCTAACCAAGCTATGGTTTTCTACGTGTCTTCTAGCCCCCATTGTCTGCCCCAGTGTGCTCAGTGGCCACACTTGCCTGTCTGTGTGTGGTGTGGTCTGCCTTGCCACACATGCCTAGTGTTACGCTGCACCCCACATCCCATGCATTGTTGTTGTGCTGCACTGTCCCACTGTGTGCACAGGTGCAGTGCTGTCCCCCCTCCAGTGTCCCACCTGTGCTACCCCACCTGTGCTACACCCTCTGCACAATGTGCATCATGCATCATGCCACTTGCATACCTGCCTCCTCCCATTCTGTACTGCACCACGGTGTCCCGTTCATGTGCAGTTCAGCATAACCCACACACCTACGAGATGTCTGCATGGCATGTTACCAGCCTCGAACCTGCAGCACAGGGTGGACTGGAGCCATATGAAGGCATCATATGTGCTCCCAGGGTGTGTGGCACAGACATTGCTGATGCATTTTGTGGCATTGCACACCACCTGGCTGTTTACCGAGTGGTAGCCCTTGCAGTTCACATATGTCCCGCCAACCTCACCAGGTGGTGTGTGGATTCCCACATGAGTGTAGTCAGTAGCCCCTATGACACCTGGCACACATGTCACCCTGTGGAACTGCTGCATGGCTTCTGTCTGCTCTACCTGTGTGCTTGGGAAATGGATGTATTTTGAAGCATGTGGGAGCAGTGCAGTGGAGGAATTTTGTGAGGAGATGGGATGTGGATGGCTGGGAGATGCCAGAGGTGTCTCTGGCTGGCCTCTTGAAGGTTCCCATGGTGAGCAGGCACATTATTGTTGTCACCTTGGTCTCCACTGCTGTGGAATGACCTCTTCCAGTGGGTGCCTGCATTTTGTCATGGCACAGCTCACAGAGCTACCTCAGAATAGTCCTGTTAAGGTGGTATCAGATTACCATTTCAGTGTCCATCAGCTGTTCAAATGTCAGTCTGACACCATACCACCATGGGGCTGGCTGCCTACAGTGCCTTCCACTGTCATGTTGCTGGTTCACCTGTCTCCTCATCCCTATTACCATGCCCACCATCAGGAATGAGGCACCATCCATTCTTGTCTTTCTGCTGCTTCTTTCCTCCAGCTTGCCCCTGCTATCCTGATGTCGGCCTACTGGGGGCTTGCATTTAAGTCTACTCCTTTTATACTTATCTCCCCATGGCATTTTAGTATTTCGCCATGGATGCTCCTTACTTGCACATACATTTTGCTCTGTGAATGGCTCTGCATTGTATATGCAGGTAAACGCATCCTCAAATTGTGCCTCATGTCATTACTTTGCATCTCCGGGGCATCCTGTTCAGTGCAGCGAATTCGGCTTGCACCAGGGCATCTGCGCTTTCTGTGAATGGCTCCATGGCACATTTCCAGGTTGCGCCAGCACATCTCATTTACACCCAGCACATCTGCTTTGTGAATCCTGCCCACAATATCAAACTTACTGGAGGATGGCAGATGTGATTCCTCTTCACAAAAATGGGAGCAAGACAGAGGCAGGAAACTGCAGACCTGGCAGTTTGACCTCAGTGGTAGGAAAAATGATGGAATCACTTCTGAAGGAAAGAATTGTTGAGTACCTAGAGGCCAGTGTGGCACAGGACCCAAGGCAGCATGGATTCACAGCAGGAAGGTCATGTCAGACAAATCTAATTGATTTCTTTGACTGGGTGACCAAACTAGTAGACCAGGGAGGGGCTGTGAACATGGCCTACTTAGACATTAGCAAGGCATTTGACACAGTCCCACACAAAAGATTAATAAACAAATTAGCCAGCATGGGAGTGGGTCCCAGGGTGGTAGCCTGGGTAAAACACTGGCTGGACAACAGGACACAGCAGGTAGTAGCAAATGGAGTCCACAGTGAAGAAAGGAGGGTTACTAGCGGGGTACCACAGGGTTCAGTACTGGGGCCGGTCCTTTTTAATGTCTTTATAAGTGACATTGCAGAGGAACTGGAAGGGAAAGTATGTGTCTTTGCAGATGACACAAAGATCTGCAACAGGGTCGATACACAAGGTGGGGTGGAAAGGATGAAAAGAGACTTGGCAAGGTTGGAGGAATGGTCAAATGTATGGCAGCTTAGATTCAACACAAAGAAGTGCAATGTAATGCACTTGGGAAACAAAAACCCAAGGGAAGAGTACACAATGGGGGGTGAGATACTGACAACAACAAAAATGGAAAGAGACCTGGGAGTAGTCGTATCAGAGTACCTAAAAGTGGGTCAGCAATGTGAGAAGGCAGTAAAGAGGACTGGGGGGATACTGGTATGCAGAGGGAGAGGCATCACCAGTAGAAAACAGGAAGTTGTTGGCCCTCTATACAGACAGCTGGTAAGACCACATCTGGAGTACTGTGTACAGTTCTGGAGACCCCATCTCTGCAAAGACATAGACAGGATGGAGGCTGTCCAGAGAAGGGGAACCAAAATGGTGCAGGGTCTGCACCAGAAGACGTGAAGAAAGATTAAAGGAGCTTAAGATGTATAGCCTCGAGGAAAGGAGGGAGAAGGGGGACATGATAGAAACTTTCAAATACCTCAAGGGAATCAACAAAGTCCAAGATGGTAGCATATTTCAGAAAAAGAGATGTGCAAGAACAAGGGGGCACAATTTGAAGATAATGGGGGGACAGCTCAAAGGTAATGTGAGGAAGTATTTTTTCACAGAGAGAGTTGTAGATGCATGGAGCAACCTTCCTGAGGAGATCGTAGAGTCAAAAACAGTGGGGGAATTCAAGAATGCTTGGGACAGACATAAGGCAATTCTAGTGGGGGGGTAGGAGGAAGTAGGCTGTTGGTTAACTAAGATCTGCAGCTTACCTGTTAGGTAAGGAAATGGGTAGACTAGGTGGGCCAAGCGCTCCTTATCTGCTGTCAAATTCTATGTTTCTATGTATATTTATATTCATTCCTGGTACCTCATCATTTCAAATTCTCCCAGAAGTACACAAGTCAAAATTATTACATATGGTGCTATTAAATGCTAGACATTGTACAGCACACCACTGAAAAGATCCTGTAACACCTTACTGGTAAACAAGTTGAGAAATATTGGAACATTTGTTCCCCACATAAAAAGATAATTATGTATGGAGGATTATGAAATATTGTTTTTAATTTATTTTCAGTCCCAGGTATTATCAATGAATGTAATGTATTAGTATTGTTTAGGAGTTGTTGATGTAATGTACTAATTAGATTTTATCCCAACATATTTGTTTTTGTTTTGTAAAATGTTATTCAAATTCATGCAAAATGAACAAGAATATAGGATAAACTCTGTTGAGTTGAAAACTCATTTCCAAGGAGGTTCATTAATAAACATACATTGCTACAGTAGTTCCAAACATGGTTTACAATTTTAAATATTACGATATAAAACACACCTAACAAACATACATGTAGTTACATCACAACAAAGTATAAAGTCCAGAAGGACAAACACCAATCAATTATCAAAACCACATACAGGGAAATGTTAACAGTTCAGAATTATGGAAATGCAACAAATATCCTTAATTCCAACAACATGATGCCTATTTCATAGAATATAAGCTACGACAAGAGTTATCTTATTGTTTTATTTTATAGCACACCTTATCCATGACTAAGTATTATTATTACATGAGGCATTTATACTTCATTGCTTATTATAGTGTTATAGAAACATAGACGTTGATGGCAGATAAGGACCACTTGGCCCACCCAGTCTGCTCATTTCCCTACCTAGTGGATAAGCTGCAGATCCTAGTCAACCAACAGCCTACTTCCTCCTACCCCCACCATAATTTCCTTATGTCTGCCTCATGTATTCTTGAATTCCCCCACTGTTTTTGACCCCATGACCTCCTCAGGAAGGCCGTTCCATGCATCCACCACCCTCTCAGTGAAAAAATACTTCCTTGCATTGTCCCTGTGCCATCCCCCCCCCATCTTTAAACTGTGCCCCCTTGCTCTTGCACATCTCTTTTTCTGAAAGATGCTACCTTCTTGGACTTTGATGATTTCATTGAGGCACTTGAAAGTTTCTATCATGCCCCCCCCCTTCCTCAAGGGTATACATATTAAGCCTCTTTAATCTCGCTTCGTATGGCTTCTGTTGCAGACCCTGCACTATTTTAGTTGCCCTCCTCTGGACTGCCTCCATCCTGCCTAGGTATGCTACTTGATAATAATGTGACCACTGTAATGTACTGCTTTTCATATGAATGTAATTAAGTAATAACATTCTGTTGCTTGGAGTGTACGAAGCAATAACCGGCTTCTGTGGATAATTAAAAGCCGAGGCGAAGCCGAGGCATTTAATTATCCACAGAAGCCGGGTATTATGAGTATACTCCAAGCAACTGAATGTTACTACTATGATGTTTGTTTCTTGCACTGTTTTGTCCTCACTGTGACGAGGTACAATTGTAAATGAGCCTCTGGCTCAAAGGTTGTTAAACTGATGTTCTAATAAATAAATAAATAAAATAAAATTATACAATTTGGAGGAATCATGTTTATTTATTTTTTGTAAAATAGAAGTAGAAACACATTTTGGGTCAAGCAACAAAAAGCTCAGTGCTGCACTTTCACTCAGTGCAGCGGTGTGGATCCGAGGAAACACTCATTCGTAAACGAGTTATACATTTTTAATAAAACAGAAGTAAAACATAGGTTTGGATATATCTGGCAAGACAGAATAGCACAAATTTTCTGATAGCCTGAAACAAGTGTTGTAAAGTTATATAGTTTGCATCTAAAAACGAAAGCAGGATTTCAGGCATGTGTATTAGCGATTGTGTTAATGTGCGTGCCTGGAATCCTGCTTTCATTTTTAGATGCAAACTATATAACTTTACAATGCTTGTTTCAGGCTATCAGTAAATTTGTGCTATTTTATGCTGTTATATGTACCAAAAATATGGTTTACTTGTGTTTTTAGCAAAAATGAGTAACTTGTTAACCAACGAGTTTTCTGTCAGCTCCGCGCTGCTGGAGTAGGTGAACAGAGGTGACTGAACTTTGCGACGATTGATTCAAAATGTGTGTATAATTGATATGGGGGAAAAAGCACTTCAGGATACAGTTAAGACCATATTTGCATTTTACAATAGCAATTTGTATTCCACAGACCTTCAGTCGTTGTAAATCTTGACTGGGTCCTGAATGTGGACTTGGTATGCACCCCATTAAACTACTGTAGGCATGATTATGGTTCATTAAATGACTGCGGGCTGGGTTTGAGTAAATAACGTCTCTGGAGGGTTTGGTTTGCAGTTTGTGAGGGAATAACTGACAGGTGTTCTGTTTTGTGGTTGGCTGAGAACAGATACCTGTCATATAATTTGTAATAATGTATTAATAAAAAATTAAAAAGAAACATAGAAACATAAAATAAGAAAACTGCAGTCAGTGAGAAATAATGTGACCTACTGGAAACTGAACCCAGGCCACCAGAATACTATCCCAGTGCTCTAACAATTGAAATATAGGCTTACATGGTTGGACCTAGGGTTCCTGAACACATTTCTTTTCTCTGGTATTGGGTATGCATCCAGTGGCTCATCTAGTCTGTTCTGATTCTGCCTACTGGCCCAGAAAATAATAACCAGCTATTCAGGACCAGGTTAGCCCAGATCACACAGAACCCCCTTTGTATTTATCCCACCCTGCTTTGAAACCTGCCATGCTGCAAGCATTCACCACCTCACTCGGCAAGCCATAAAGAAAACTACCACAAATCATTTTTTTACTTACCCCCTGCCTACATGTAGTTATGCTCCTAGTGACTATGGTGCTTTTCATTGTGAACAGTTCTTCCATTTCCACCCTCTTAATACTTCATAGAAGCCTGAATATTTCTAACATGTCTCCCCTCTCCCTCCTGGTCAACAGAGTATATATGTTCAGATTCTAGCCTTTCATCATATGCACATCTTGAAAATCACTGATGAACTTTATCGCCCTCCTCTTGATTGATTTCAGATGTTCCCTGTCATTCTTTCTGATGAGGGGATTTGAACTGGATGCAACACTCCAGGTACAGTCTCACCAGTGACCTGTTTAGAAGTAGAATCACCTCCCTTTTTGGGTAATGATATCTCTTCCTGTGCATCCCAGCAGAGACTGAAGACATTGTTAATCAAATGGCAAAGCACTTGTGTACAGCAGAACATCCAGGATTTGCTGCACATCCAGGATTTTCTCCTGTCATTAGCAGTATGGTAATGCTCCAATTCATACAATTGAGTATGCACATATATAGTCCCCTAAATAGGGAGCAATCTTTGTCAGCGATGTTTATTTATAAAGTGGGTCTAAAAATCAAAGAACTTTAATTGGTTAAAATCAGTCAGGTGGCCATGCATTATTAGAGCATAATGCACAGTCATGCTGATAATAAACTACATAACTCAACGAGCATATCAGTCCTCCTACAAGCAGACCTACTGTATCTTCCATCAGTTCCCCTACAACCAAAACTGATCTTCCATCACAAACATGACTGCTACCTTTGCACTGCAAAAACCTTCAGCTGGGCCCTAAAAATAAAACAACCTTAAATAACAAATAAAACAAATTAATTAAATGTAGTTTCCCTGATCATTATACTTTCCTTTCACACACAAACAGATTAGAAGAGGTCACGTGATGGCAGCCAGCTAAGTGGCAGCTGAGGCCTAGAGCTCTTCCCTCCTGCTGCTTTAATCGCCAGAATCTGAATTCCCCGGCGCAGCAATCTTTGGGGAAACAACCTTAAACGGGTGCTGATATACTCCCTAACGACCGAAAGTGCGCCAGCAGAAATATATTGCCCACGCGAAGATGAATGTGGATGGGAGGCAGGCCGTACAGCACACGCCGCCTGCAACCCCCAAGAAGGCAGCCAAAAGCAACGAATCAGGGAGGCCTGAAGTCGAGAGATGTGGGAAAAGGCACAAGTATCTAATCCCTGACGGAGGACAGGTTCCTGCAGGAGCTGACCCCATTGAAGGAAATTCTCCAGGAGTTAACTGGGGAGTTCAAGTCCCTACGGAGAGTGATCTTTCCTCGGTTTCAACACGGGTAGCTGATGCGGAGGCCAGAGTGTTTTCCTTGGAGCAGTGGAGGGCCAAAGCAGAGGTTGAGATGGCTGGATTTAATCAACAAATACGGAAGCTCCAGGCTAAAACCGAAGACCTAGAGGGGCGTAATTTATTGATCTTGGGCCTACCGGAGATGGAGGAGGGACCCGATCTTATGGCCTTCTTGCAAAGGTTTCTGGTTAAGGTGGTAGGCCCATCGCCAATCAGTCCATCTTATCACCTTGAACGGGCTCATCGATCACTGAGGCCTTGACCCCCCATCTGGATCTCCTCCGCATCCCATCATCATGAAATTCCTAAGTTATATTGAGAGACAGCATGTGTACAGTAAATCTCGGGATCTGAAGGAGATTATGTGGGGTTCGGTCAAGATTCAGATAGCCCAGGACCTCCCGAAAGAAACTAGGGAGAAGAGAGCAGCCTTTCACCCTACAGTCCAGAAGCTAATTGCTGCATCCATCCCCTTCAGAATGTTATACCCCGCGACTCTCAAGGTTACAATCGGAGGTTCTACCTACAGCTTTAACACACCAGAAGCGGCTCTGAAGGACCTCTCTATCAAATTGCCGGACTTGTTTAAGACCCCTGGTTGAGAGACTGTTCACGTTTATACTATTGTAGTGTTGTTGACTTTAGTGGCTACCTGTTAAATGAGTTTTTATCCTCTCCTGTTATTTTTAGCCCATATGCTGGTGGTTTTACCAGCTCTCGCCCTTTCCCCAGAACTAACGTCGGGTATCCCAAGCTTCCCCGACTGCTTCTCATTCCTTACCTGGGTTGCGGCCGTTTGCTGGCCAGGATGGCTGAGCGTTGTCCTGTGGGGTGGGAGCTGAGCATTTTAGACCGGGGTATTGTGATCCGCAGTTTATTCCCGGAACTCGTCTGTTGGGAAACAGTTCCCCGGGGGTAACTTCCTGTTTGACGGACCGGTTTGGTCCTATACGGAAACAGTACCCTCCGGAATCAAAGGGCCCAGCCTGTGAGCTCCCCTGGATATGGAGCGTGGTCTTCTGCTTCGAACTTCCCATTTTACAGACGCCTGACCCAGGGGGTGAGTGCATATAGAGTTAAGATCCAGGCCGAGTTGGCTTATCACGATGTGTCTCAATTAGAGGTTGGGGCCGCATCGGGGTCGTTTTTTCCCTATTTGTACATCCCATGGTCTATCTGGCACTTGGGTCTGGGGCCTAGCGACTAGCTGAATGTGGAATTGCGAGCCTAGGGTAGGGGGGTTGGCTAACCTCGCCCCAGTCGTTGGATTACTGTTATTTATTTTATGTGGGACTGGGTTCATTTTTTGTTTTGGAGATCCTGTGGTCTGGACCCATCTCCCACTGCCTGATCAGATTGAACTGGGGTTTCTGGGGTTCGCAAAGTGGGTTGGGTGGCCAGGGCTTGTCCTTTTTACTGGAGTCCGTTTCGCTATCAGTCCTGGCTCCTTGTTGTAAATAGTTGTTTGTTGGGGTAGGGAGGGTACAGGAGGGGTCGATGGGAGGATACCTGTGGTAACTTCTTTTCTTAGATCAGTGTCTGGATATGTGGAGGGTCGGGGTGGGGTGGGGAGGGTACTGCCTGATATATACTGTGTTTTGCTATATATTAATATGCCATTTCGTACTGTATAATTCATACTTTAAATGTCTTTGGTGGCATTTTGAGAGGGTGGGATTTTTGGGGACTGTATTGGGAGGGGTTTGGGGGAGGATTAGTCTGCCGGTTTAGATTGATGTGTTACTATACTTCGGTTGGAACAATGCTGATTATTTTTTGGGTGTTTAATTCTGGTATATCCTGGCAGACTGTTGGGCTTTGGGTATACTTGATCTTAGTGTGCCGTTCCCTTTTAACCATTTCTGGATATTTCTGGTTCTATACTCCTTTTATACTGTACTTAAAATGGCTATTAATACGGTTAAAATAGTTTCCTGGAATGTACGCGGACTCAGGGATCGGGTCAAACGGTCTCAGGTATTTAATCACTGCTCATTGCTGCAGGTTGATATACTCTTTCTTCAGGAAGCCCATTTGGGTCAAGCAGACACCAAATCCCTATCTCGCTCTGGCTTCTCGCAGGTCTATTTGGCTGGAGGTTCTAACCTTAGTAAGGGGGTTGCAGTTCTCATTAAAAAACATGTTCTGTTTATGAAGGAACTGGTTGTATTGGACCCAGAGGGGAGGTTTGTCCTGGTTAAGGGTACCCTTAATGGGAGTACCGTTGTTTTAGGTTCTGTGTATGGGCCTGTTGGGGGGGAACCCTGAGTTCTTTATGTCCCTTGCAGACAAAGTTAGCACTCTCCTTCCCTCCCAGCTTATACTGGGTGGAGACTGGAATGTTCCCCTCTCATCTGTATTGGATAAGGAACCTCAGGACAATCATCCCCCTACTCCTGCCCAAACAGCCCTTCAGGATCTTCTATTACTGTTAGGGTTATGTGACCCCTGGAGACTTTCGAACCCCTCTTTTCGGGCTTTCTCTTTTCTCTCCCAACCACATAACTCAAGGTCGAGAATAGACCATGTACTGTTTAGTAAAACTTTTCTTCCCAGTCTTTTTCAGTCTGGTATTGATCCAATTATCCTCTCAGATCATGCAATAGTTTGGATCAAACTTTCCTTAGATCCGGATTTTTGTCGAGACACTACATGGAGGCTGAATACTCAATTGCTTAAAGACCCCCACACGGTCTCACATATAAAATCTTTGCTCTCTTTCTTCCTTGCGGACAATCTTGAGTCTACCCTGAGATTTGATATAGTTTGGAGCTCATTAAAATGTTATCTCAGGGGTAAGTTAATTAAGATTGCTTCTGCAAGGAAGAAAGCCAGACTTGCAAAATCTCTTTCTCTGTTGAGTAAAATTAGAGAATTAGAAGCAAGTTATTCCTCAACCTCCTCGCTGCTGTCCCTTAAGGCTCTCCTGGTAGCTAAGAGTGAGTACATGGATCTCCTGAAAGAGAAAACTGAATACTGCCTTGTGAGAACTCAAGCTAAATATCTAGATCATGGGGAAAAGGCTGGGAAACTTCTGGCCTTGCGCCTACAGGTGCTGGAAGGCTCCAGAATAATCCCATCCTTGCATTCCTCAACTGGTTCCATTGAAACTTCCCTAGAGGTATTGCCCGAATATTCGAAAAAATATTATCACGGACCTCTATAGCAAACCCTTGTCTTCTGCTCTATTTGAGTATTACAGCATATTTAGGGACATGGATATCCCCCATTTGTCAGCGTCCCATCATAAAATTCTGTGGCTCCATCTCTCTTGAGAGGTAGAGAACTATCACCTCTATGACTTCAGACAAAGCACCAGGGCCTGAAAGGCTTCCTGCTAATTTTACAAAGTTTTTCTATAGAGGTGGCACCTACACTCCTTAAACTGTACGAGCATCTTTCCATCTCTAGTGATATAGATCCCACTCTTTTTGAAGCCACAATTATTTTGATTCCCAAACCTGATAAGGCCCTCACGGACCCGACAAATTACCGACCTATTTCCCTCCAGAATTATGACATGAAAATCTTCGCTAAGATCCTAGCCGAAAGAATTAAAAAGGTCTGGTCTGATTTACTTAGTCCCGAACAAGTAGGTTTTGTGTCTGCTAGATCCTCTGTGGATCACTTAAGAACCCTATCTCATATTTCCCAACAAGCTCAATCAGTCCTTTACCCTGTGGCATTGGTTTCGTTGGACGCAAAGAAAGCCTTTGACCGAGTGGATTGGACTTTTCTTTGGGCTGTGATGGAGAGGATGGGTTTCCGTTATCATTCTTAAAATGGGTTCAGGTTTTACGGTGCCCTTCGCCAAAATTTATTGTAACGGGGTTTTTCCTCCCTTTTTCCGTTTATATACTGGCACCAGACAGGGATGTCCTCTCTCGCCTTTACTATTTAATTTATACCTAGAACCCCTTCTTATTAGACTTAAATCTTCTCCACTTGTTAGAGGCTGCATGTTACAGCAGCAGGAATTGGTCTTTCAGCTTCATGAGATGACATACTCCTGCATCTGGAGCGTCGGCTGAGTCCCTAAAAGTGGCGATTGATGTTATTAAGCAGTTTGGAGCCCTCTCTCAATACAAATTGAATATTTCATAGTCTGAAATCTTCCATTAAATGTGCATACTTGTAAACAGGGTTTATTTCTTTTGGGATGAGGTGGGCTCCCAAATCGATCAAATATTTGGGGATTCATTTTACGACAGAACCCTCTCTCTTAAAGCTCAATCTGGATAATATTAAAAATCTTGTCCACCAAGACTTGCAGCGGTGGTCTACCCTTCCCATCTCTCTCTGGGGCCGGATCAATATTATTAAAATGAACATCCTTCCCCGGGTCTTTTACCCCCTTAATTTGTTAAATCTATGGTTGCCCATCGCTTACTTTCAGCAATTCCATACGATGTTTTCCAATTTTATCTGGCGAGGAAACGGTGTTAGACGCTCGTACGCTAAGTTATCTCTCCCTAAAGATAAAGGTGGTCTTCGGCTTCCTAATCTCTTATTCTATCACTGGGCAGCCCACCTCTCTAAGCTAGGGAAGTGGTTTTCCATGGACCCCAACCTTCCATGTCAGACCTGGCTTCAGATTGAGCACTCACTTCTCTCGGGGGCTAAACTAGATACCTATGCTGTATTCTTTACTCCTCCATCAGCAGTTTTGCACTGGTTGACTGATAATACGATTTTGACATCTCTTAAGTCACTTGCTCAATGTTTACTGTCCCTTAGCATTCTTGTTGGTTCGGATCTGGGCCAACTGGCGATCCTTAATCCCAATATCAAGTTGGGTAACTCAAGGCTTACTCTGATTGGCTCCCACAACTTAGAGAGGCTAGACTGGTGCATTTTTATAGTCAGGGATCCCCCCTTTCTTCTGTCGATATACTCGATAAGTTTGACATTCCCAAAGGAGAGATATTCAAAGTTTATCAATTAAGGCATCTTATCATGGGGAAATTTGGTACCTCCTTTAGTGAATCAGTGGTCTACCCCTTTCTCTCTCAAATAATAAATCTTGCTTCTCAACCGCAATCTATTTCGTTAATTTACTCCTTTCTTTTAAACTATAAGTTTCCCGAGATAGCTGGGGCCTCTAATGTCTGGTCATTTTTGTTGCCTGAATCTCCCCTAAATTGGTCCTGTATATGGAAGGATCTTCATAAATATCATACTCAGGATAGATTAAGGTTAACTCAATATTATATTGTAAATAATTTGTACTATACCCCTGCAAAACTTTTTAAGCTTAAAAAGCTTCCCCACCCTACCTGTTCTAGGTGCTTGCAGGAGGAAGGGAATCCCCTTCATGTTTTTTGGTCCTGTAGTAAGGTTGCTCCCCTGTGGTCCCTTGTCCAGGACAATCTGGACCCTCTTCTGGGTTTGTTGAGCTTTTTTACTCCTGAGATTTGCATTCTGGGCGAATATTCTCACATAGACAGTGTGGGCGTCGGTACCATATGGCTTTTGGTGTCATAGGCAGTCAAGAAGTTGGTCCTGAGGCACTGGACTGATCAATTGGCCCTGACGTCGCTGACTGGCTGACTGAGCTTACCCATACCTTGGTCGGAGAGTCTAATTGCCAGCCTGCACTGTCGTATGGACCTGTTTCAGAAGAGATGGGGTAGATTACAGTCGTTATGTTTGCATTAATGAGTTCATGACCTGATCCCTGCAGTCCGCACAGACAATGTATATTATGTCATGTATGTTGTTCTTAGTAAGTTTACTGTCAAGGGAGACTTCATCTATGAATGATCGGTGTTAGACATATCAGATTACAGGAAATATTGAGAAGGCACACTTGTATAGGGGACAGGAGGGAGGGGTGGGTGAAGTTGTTTTGGGTATGGTTGAAGTTTATGTTTCCTCCACACATGTAGATTGGGAGGGGTGGTGGGGACCTTCGATTGTGGGGGGTTGGGGGTTGGGTTTTTGGGAGCTTTGGTTTCCGTGTATTTTCATGTTTTATTTACCTGGTGTGTTTTGTTATGTTTTGTAATTTTATATTTGAAAATCTAATAAATTTAAATTTCAAAAAAACAAACAGATTAGAAACATTAGGTATTGTTTTTAGTTTCATTACAACTGTTTCTTTGCTGACTATAAAAAAATATTTCTACTATCTTTACCTGCTCATCAGGGAAATCTATTCTGCTTGCCCTAGCAGTGAGATAATTGAGCCTCTGGCTCTAAAAGGCATTTGTTGTGAATGTGTACAATATGTTATGAGAGGAGCATTCTGCCAGTGGAACTGAGCAGAATTTTGACTCCCTGTATTCCATGGTAAACATTCTATATCTTGGATGTGGGGAAAGACTGAAATACAAACAAAAAAAACAGGATGAAGAAAGTAAGCAAAAATACTTCATAAAAAAGAGTAATGGTGGGAACACACAGTTACATAGGCAGAGGCAGATCCAAACTGCTAAAATGCATTCCTGGGCCCAGATATTCAAAAGGGTTGTGCATGGCGCAACAGTGTTGCGCCATGCTCAACCCACTGATGCGCTCCGGCGCGATATTCAAAAGGGAAAAGTGCACGGCACAAATCCCAAAGCGCCGGAGCACATCAGTAATATATGCAGGCACAGGTAGGGGGAACATGCCCATGCATAACCTGCACAGCCGATATTCAGCCGGGATGTGCAGGGGCCATCATCGACAACCCCTACCTGTGCCAACGCGGATACACCAAAACAAAAGAACAACTGATGGCCACCCACAGGTGAGCTGCGCGTGCGAGGGTGCAACGCGGCGGCTGCCGCCCCATGTGGTTGCCACCAATTCTGGCTGCACCTGGCGGTGCCCCCCATGCCCAGTCATGGGCATCTGTAAAAAAAGAGAACCCTGTCCTATATCCCAGGTGGTCCAGTGGACTGCTTTCTGCCCGATCGCAGGCATTTGTAAATAAAAAACTAATTTCAATATCCCTGGTGGTCTAGTGGTACCCCCCCACCTGCCCACTGAGCCCCACCACCCCACTCCCCCCCCGGTCAGCCAGCAGGTGGCAGCACCCCACCCGCCTGCTGCCCCACTGCCTGCCGACTAACACCTGTGAACCACTGGGCGTGCAGCCTTCCTACTACACATTCCAGTTATTTCACATAACTGGAATGTGTAGTATGAGGAAGCATGCCCATTGGCTCACGCTGTGAACCAATGGGCATGCAGCCCTACTGAGGTGTCAGTGGCGGCTGGCTGGGGTGGCAGGCGGGTGGGGTGCTGCCGCCGCCAGCTGACCGGGGAAGGAGCGGGGCGGTGGGGCTCAGTGGGCAGGTGGGAGGGTACCACTAGACCACCAAGGATATTGGAATTAGTTTTTTTATTTACAAATGCCTGCGATTGGGCAGATAGTGATCCAGTGGACCACCAGGGATATGGGACGGGGTTCTCTTTTTTACAGATGCCTGCAATTGGACACATAGCGGTCCACTAGACCACCAGGGATATAGGACTGGGTTCTCCTTTTTACAGATGCCCGCGATCGGGCAGATAGAGGTCCACTGGACCACCAGGGATATAGGACGGGGTTCTCATTTTTACAGATGCCCGCGATCGGGCAGATAGCGGTCCACTGGACCACCAGGGATATAGGACGGGGTTCTCTTTTTTACAGATGCCCATGATTGGGCACATAGTGGTCCACTGGACCACCAGGGATATAGGACAGAGTTTTTCTTTTGTACAAATGCTGCAGAATTGGGCTGCAGGGGCGTCGGTCCCCGGCGGCTGCTACTAGCTGGGCGTAGGCGCAAGTCATTGGGGATCGGGTACACCTGCATGCAATGAAGAGATGACATGCAAATGGCCCCATGTGTGCCTTGCATACATTATGGCCCCATTTGCATGTTAACTTTTGAATATCACTGGTGCTGTGCATGGCGCAATGCAACTTACGCTAGCGCATCTTCAAGCTACACTCTGGCCACTTGCACTGGTGCAGTGCCACTGCGCCATGCACACTGGGGGCTGCTGAGCCATGGTGCAGTTCCGTTGAATATCGCCCAGTCCACACCCCTGTACAGCCAAGTTGAGCTGCACCCAAGCTTACGCCACAGCCTGGTGCAGTTTGAATATCCGGGCCCTGAAGTTTAAAGAAACAAATACATTTGAATCATAAATGGGTGTTTTCAAGTTAAATCAATCATGCATCCCAACCCGCACTAAAAAAAACAGCTTCACAGGTTTAAAGTTTTGAACACATTTTCATTAAAAAAAAAACAGTACTTATATTGCTTTGAAATTGAAGGTATCATATTTTTTAATAACACAAATGTGTGCCACACATAGTTTTCATTATTTTTTAGCTACCCCCGTTACAAGAATAGGGACTTTTTGTATTCAGAGTAAAAATGGAAATATGTTTGAAGGAAAAGTCAAATTTGTATCTTTTTAAAATACTTTTTTCTTATTTTCATTCATTTTAAGTCACATATCTAAATGCCATTTTATAAGACGAATAAGACATTCCAGGATGTGTCATTATGGTAAAAAAAATCACACTTCTCAGGTGCATTCAATGGCACTCAGCTGCACCTCGTGCCAAACAACACACACCTAAGGTGTGCAATTATTTCATCATAATGCACACCCTGTTGTGTCTTACTGCTTACTTAATACACTGAATTTGAAACCTCCATTAACACAGAGAGCAGAGGTCAGGGAAGCACCAGAACTTGAGGAATTTAAAAGATAAAATAACAGTGTTTACTCACTGAAGAAGAATTGTGTATCTGAAATGTTTGGGTTTATGAACACTGTATTTCAGTATTATTTGGAAAAAAACATAAAAGAAGAGAAAAAAAAAACTGAATTATGGTGAAGAAAAATAAACTACTGAAAATTACTTTTACATTTGCTGAGTGGGCTCAATCACTACCAATTTGTCTTTTCTGTTTATTTGCCTTGATTGGTAGAGAGCTATTCCCTTAACGATATATATTTTGCTTTGACTGAGGTTGGCTGTTCTCAATCTTGATCTTTCAAGTTTCCACTGAAAGATTGGGCAGCCCATATGTGCATGAGGACATTTCTGTTATCGTGTCTATTATCGTGTGTAGAACTGGTGGGTGACCTTCATCCAGACTGATGATTAGCACTGTAAACCCACATATGTCATGTGAGATGCTATAAGTTCAGTAATACTGTGTGTCTGTTGTCATAGGAGAAACAAATGTTTTTCCTACACCTACTCACAACATGGTGTATGTTATCCAGTGTTGTTAATTTTGTTCATAAAATTACATTTGGCAATACAACCTTTGTAAACTGTTGTGCACCATTATCACAGAGTAAATAGTTACTTGATAATAATTTGCTTACTACTGTGCTTACTTTCTCAAAGGCAAACAAGACAGCTAGTTTCTTTTTACTATTGGTAAACATCATCACTATTTAAGTAAAACAACTGTCCTAATAATTTCAAATCATACACTAACAAATGTCTTAATTTTTTTTTTTTTTATTCAGGTATTTTTCCTCCCCAGCATACTTCTGTCCACCTCCAGCCCCGGTAACCATCTCACCCCTTGGCAACTCCCAAGCCCTGTATCACCCATGGACTACCACCTGTGGTGGTGGGGTGGAGGGGGGGAAGGCCATCCTCCCTTCTCCCTAGTACACATCTGGAATGGGCCTGGGAGTTCCTTGAGGCAGCAGCACCGGAGTACTGGAGGGGATGCATGGAGCTGGCAGCCACTTTTCTCGCTTTTGTTGATCCCTCTCCTCACAGCTGTGAATGCACATGTGTGGAGGCATGCGTGCATCATGAAGCCACTTTACTTGTCTCTCTAACTCTGGCACTACCTCCAGCCTCCACCTGGGGAAGCCAAGGAGTGGGATGACATGCCCACCCTTCCCCTGGAAAGGAGAAGAGAGCAGTCATCGGATGTTCAATCTTCTCTCTCCCCTGCCGACTCCCCATGGTCTGTGCTCAATCCTGAACACAGGTCACTGGCATGACATGGGGTGTACTGTCCAGCACCTCAACCCTCAGTGCCACCAGGCCAGACTACAAATGTCTTTAAATATTAAATAATGTTGATTGTCATTACTTCACATCCACATACCAAAGAGGCTGAGATTCCAAATAAAGGATTTTTTGCACTTGCCTGGCCACACATTTTAGTTAACTGTTGCAGTTATGAGCACCAGTGAAATGTGTGATGACTGCAAGCATGTCCACTATGGTGATGGTGCAAAACATCATGTTTTGCTATTTTGCGACAGTCTGCTGCACATGTGATTGATTTAAGCAACAATACATGACAAGGTGTGTGTCATGCTGGGATAACATCATGCCTTGAGTGGCTGGGCACGAGGCCAGAAACTGACTGCACCCAACACCCAAAAAGTGATGTTATCTGGGCACAGCACACACACACTGAAGTACATTATTGCTATCATACAGTGGATCCTTTGTTGAAAACAAAGCAAAATATTTTAAAATAAATACATTTTCCCTTACATTTTAACATTTGGACATAAAGTTGTCCATTCTTCTTAAATCAGTTAACTCTTATTTTGGTAAAATGGCTACAGCAGTATAACAGCTAAAATGCTGATTCACAAACAGCAATAAGGAATTATGGGTAAATTATAAAATTAATTTAAAGTTTCCTTACTCAGCAGTGCAGTCCCTTACTTTGGTAGTGGTGACTGCAGTATATCACCTTAATAAAAGTACTGTGCTGTGCTCCTTCCTCGCTCCTTCTTGGGCTTGGTTTTTTGGGCTTGATTCCTTTTTAGGATTTTTTAACTTCCTTGCCTAATTTCTTGTAAAAGCAATTGTTAGTAATTTTTATGTTGGCTTGTGTACATGTACAAACAACATATTGGGACAGTTGCACTTTCAGAGGTGTGTCAGTGTTGTGGCAAATGGAGGGGATGTTTTAGTCGGTGTGTCCCTCAACCACCAACCAGTGAGCATGCTGCCGATGACAGCAGTTTCAGAGTGCCACCTAGTTGAAAGAAATCTGCCACTGCAATGAGAGACAGGCTCCATTACGTGCCATTCCTGGTGAAACAGTTCAATACATATGGCGGCTCCTGCTGTCCGCTACACAATCCCAGCATCGGAGTGCCCAATCCCTGTGTCGGCATGGGCCCACCATTATGTGGCATACCTAACATGGCAGCACCTGCTGCCCACCACGTACTCCTGAAAAGCCAAAATTGGGGTGCCCAGTCCCAGTATTAGTATCACCTTTTAGTGTGTGCTACCGTTGACAATGTCCCTTTCTAACACCAGGATGCCCACTCCTGGTGTTAGATGCACCCCAACCCACCTATTCAGCTTACCAACATCGGGGTGTCCAATCCCCATGATGGCATCTCCCTCCAAATTGTGGCACACTTGGAGCCCACCCCTGTGTGTCTATTTTTTGTGTGTGTAAGCTATTTAAGTAAATAAAACCTTCCCTTGTGGGTTTTCCCCCCTGCAAAGGCGAAAATGGTCCACTGTGGTCTCCCTCGTCACCCTCCCCCATCTATGCTCTTTCGTAAGTTCGCAAATTTTTCATAATTTCTCCACAGATTTTCAACATTGCCACTTTTTCATACTTCCTCATGAACAGTACAGCTGTCATTTTTTGCATCCTGCCCGAAATGTGTTTCAGTACCTGCGGCTTCAAATGGCGCAGTTGCTGCGTGAAATCACCTTTCAGGATTGAGTAAAGAAATGATAGTGCCACTGTTCATGGGGTGGGGTCCCAAAAAGCCAATGTTGAAAATCTGGAGTGAAAATACCAACAAATGCCTGGGGCATTAAGGTTTCCAACCATACACACACCCCGATGAGACTGACAGGCATCGGGGACATAACTTGGGTTCATCGGCAGTAATATTGGCAGCATTCTACCCCACACCCCATCCCTATAACCAATGACAGGCATTGAGGTGTGCTGTGGATTCTGTTTCCCAACATATACCCCATTCTCCTATACTGCACCCATCTCAACTTATTTCCATATGGAATGGAGTGAACATAAGGGCCAAAGACCCCAAAGCACACCATGACATCTGTCGTTGTCTGTAGGGTGGGGTGAGGTGGAATGAAGTAAGCGTTATGACCGACGACCCAAAGCCACACTCCCAATGCCTTTCAGTCTCTGCAGGGGGGTGGCATTAGTTCACTACTTCACTGCCATTCCTATTATGCATCTCTCTAACTCCTGCACTATCAATGCCAATGACAGCAAGCCAGCATTCGGCATTGACAAATGCTTGTTACCTTCTGTACCCTATAGCTATTTGTTATAATGTTTGTCTCTAAAGAGACTGCCTGTTGTGAGCATTAGCTGGGAGTTTTTTCTTTCTTTTCTGCTCTCTCTCATCCCTATCCCTTGCCTACAGTTCACCCCAGATTCTCTCACCCCAAACTTGTCTCTCTCTTGAAATGCCTACCCTTGCCTTAAGCCACTAAGACTGCAATATGTACTGATATTTCTCCTCCTTTCTTTTCAGGGTCTGAGGTCTAGAGTTCTGAGCCTTCCCCAGCCCCTCATTGGACTGTCACTGCAGCTGAATCTCTCCCAGCACTTACAAACTAGGAGGAGGAGGAGAAGAAGAAGAAGAAGAAGAAGAAGAAGAAGAATAATCAGCATTTATATAGCACTTTTCATACATCCAAAGCGCTTTACAAGCAATGCTAGACTGGTAGTGAAGTGACTGAATGTGTGGTGGAGGCCATATCGCACATCATCACCCACACACAGCCTGGATAATTGCATTAACCGGTTTATGGGAAGGGGAATGTTGGCCAGGATACCGGGAATGTTCCCTACTCTTTTCGAAGAGTGCCCTGGGTTCTTTTACTTCCACCTGGACACCCACCAGGACAACACTAGGATGGGCAGAAGGGGCCTCGGTTTAATGTCTCATCCGAAGGACAGCACACTCCAGCAGTACAGCACCCCCCAATACTGCACTCAGATGCCAGCGATTTTTAGGTGTAAGTCCAATCCCGGTGTTAGAAGTCCCCAGTGCACAGAGTAGAGCAACTTAAACTTGGTGTCTTTTGGTGGTGCAGTAGCAGAATTAGCTCTGCCTAATTAATGATTTAAGTACTGCACTGTGCTCCTTCCTTGCTCCTTCTTGGGCTTGTTTTGTCCATCCACCCTCCCATACCTGCTCTCATTATTAAATACTCCTTTGATCCACCCTTAGCCTTCTGTGTTTGGCCTACAGAGTTAGTTGAATAGGATATATCCTGTGCAAGCTGTGGTCCTGCTGACTACTGCTGTCTACTACATGTCAACCGAGATTGCTGCACTGTCCTTCCCCTTTTGGAAACCTGTTTCCCACTCATCACCATGCAGCTTCCTCTTTATTTACTAGAACTACTGCTTCCAGTCTGCTCCATTATTGCCCTGGAATATCTTACCTCTCTACCTGCTGCTTCACCTGGCCCTGTTATCAATCTGTAGGACTTTACTTTTTCCAATTTGCTACTTCTCCTTCGGTGGCTCCCAAGCCCTGTTGTGTATCATAGTCCTAAAAATGGTTTTCCACCTTATTAGATACCTAATCAGATCTAAACTCCACTCTCAATCTAGGATCTTTTTTGCCTTCTTGATCTCTACTATCTGGGTTATGGTCCTCTCCTTATCCCTATCAGGTGATGTGGAGGCTAACCCTGGTCCTGTGGCATCTGAGCCCTCTCACAATCTGTATGGTTCCTCAGCAGGACTACATTCTAGTGGTCTAAAGATTTGCCACCTAAATATAAAAAGCCTGTTGGCAAATCATGCAGAACAAGTGGCATGGTCAGCCACCCATGGGCCTGATCTCCTAGCAATTACTAAATCCTGGCTTAAGCCTTCTCATCCTGACACTCTGTGTACCCTCCCTGGATGTAACAAGATCCAGTTTGATCAGCCCTCATCCAGAAGGGGTGGCGGCCTGGCACTAGTCTGTAAGCCTCATCTACACCTAACCTTAATGCCTTGCCCCCCATTCATGTCCTGTGAGGTACTTCATGCACTTCTTCTGCTGGGAGATTCCAAGAAGCTACACATTGTTTGTGTCTACATGTCCTCTGTTTCCTGCAAACCAGGGCTCAAGGAATTCCTGGTATTCATACCCCAGGCCATCAAAAAGAATGAAGTGATATGACTTGGTGACTTCAATCTGGACTGGCTCAGTCCAAGCTCACTTATTCTACACTCTAATATTAGTAAGGCTAACCTTTACCAGCGTGTCACTGTGCCTGCAAGACACTCTAGCTATGGAAATAGTCACAAACTCCTCAGCTGGATCCTCACCAACAGACCGGATAGGATATCCTCTGTTACCATGCTGTCTGACTCTGTCAGTGACCATTCACCTGTAACCTGTGTCTGGGATGCCTGCCCTCCCTTGTCCCCTCCCAAAATCATCACCATGTCTGGCTTCTCTGCCCTTGACACCATGACTTTTCTCAGTGATCTCCAGAATGTTGACTGGGCTCCCTTATACAGCATGGACAACACTGACTTGGCTGTCAAATACTTCACTAACTCTCTGCGCTCACTGCAGTCCAAGCACGTTCCTTCCATAAGGCACAGGGGTCATTGACTGCAAACCAAATGGCTAACTTGCCTCTTTCTCCACCTGCTTCAGTCTTGTGATAAGCTTTGGACCAGATGGAAAGCATCCTCCCTACAGTCCAATTTCATTGTCTATCGATCCCTAGGGAACTCATGTAAGAAAAAGATCTGTGTTGCCAAAAGTAACTATTATAGAGGCCTTCTCCATGCCTCCTCTAGCAACCCAAAAAGGTACTGGGCACAAATCAACCATATAATGGTCCACAATACCCCACAACCCCCCGAGACATGCTAATAGATAATGTCTCCTGCAACAACCCAAACGCTATTGCTAATGCTTTCAACTCACACTTTACCTCCCTCCCTAACTCCACAGCTGGTGAAACCCACCCACGCTGATCCATCTCCATCCTGGCTCCCACCTGACACATCCTCCTTTGGTCCTCCACCTGGACACCAGGTCAGACATCCTTCGTGTCCTCAACAAGATGTCATCTCGTGAGAGCACAAGCTCTGATGGTCTGGAACCTAGAATTCTCAAGTTAGGTGTGTCCGTTCTTGCCACCCCTATTATGTGCTTGTTCAGCCTCTCCATCAGCTCTGTTATTGTACCCCTCTTGTGGGAAAAATGCCAGGGTTATCCCTATCTATAAAAAGGGTGAACCTCAAAACCAAATGAACTTCCACCCTATTGCTCTCCTGTTGACCATCAGTAAACTTCTGGAGAAGCTTATCCATTGACAGGTTGTTGACTATATAGCCAACTCTAACCTGCAATCCCTTGCTCAGCATGGCTTTAGAATGGACCACAGCACCACAACAGCCCCAATACCATTCACTAGTGACATTCAAACTAACATGGACAGAGGCCAGCTTACAGGGGCTGTTTTTATTGACATGTCTAAGGCTTTTGACTTGGTCAGCCGCTCCCTCCTCTTACATTAACTAAGCTCACTTGAAGCCTCCCAAACCACCACTGCCTGGTTTTCTGGCTATCTGCTCAACTGTCACCAGTCCATCACTTATTATAAAGTTCTCTCTGCCCCTGCTCCCTACATTCTGGAGTCCCGCAAGGTTCCATACTTGTGCCCCTGCTCTTTTCTTTTTTCATAAATAACCTGCTTATCCACTGTTACTTCCTACTCTTGCTGATGATTTGGTTCTTTACGTTTCCTCCGGTTCAGTCTTTGAAATAAACTTTCACCTCTCCTCTGATCTGCATCGAATCCAAACATGGCTCATGTCCCACTGCTTGGTACTAAATGTGGCCAAGACCCAGGCTATGCTCTTTGGGTTCTGAAGGAAACTTGGTGCCTTCTCCCATCTCTTCAGGTAACCTGCCTCAACGGCTCCCTCATAGATGTTATCCACTCTTTCAAATACCTATGGGTCCCACTGGATCCATCTCTTAATTTCTCTCTCCATGTCAATGCAGCTTGCAAGTCAATCATGGCTACAACTGGCCAGACTTACCAGGTCTGAAATTTCTTGACCCCAACTGTCGGGATCTCTGTCACACAAGGCCTCCTCCTCCCCAGCTTTTGCTATGCTTTGCCTGTCTTTGCAATGGCATAGGCTAATATCCTTCAAACATGGGATGTTGCCTAGAACAATATCTGTATATTTGCTTTATCTGCTCATCATCTTAAGCATCACTGTACACGTTACTCTGATCCTAGCTTGTCATTCCCCTCTTCCCATTGGTCTTATTCTATAGGTTGCCTGACAGACAATATAATTCATTCGTTTCTTCCCTCTGTCCAGGCAGCTATGCTCACCCCTGCTGACTTTCCCCGTTCCATCTGGTACTTGATTCTAGCTCTGCTCTCTGTTCCCAAATGCTTCACCAGGATAGGTGAACTTGCCTTCTCCACCTTCGCCCCTAAATTCTGGAACTCTCTACCTCTTGGCCTCAGATGTGTTATGTCCCACCTTGCTTTCAAGAATGCCCTTTCTGATTACGTCACCACCCTTGACACATGTAACTGCCCTTAGCCTTACAGGTTCATGCTCACTGACCCCGCCTCACACTTATATCCACTCTGACCTCTCCTCTCCTCTTGTCCTTTGCCACCTTTATGCACTTAGCTTTCTCTGTTTCATAAACTGCCTTCTTGCTAGACTTAGTTTAAAGTGCCTTCTTGTATTTGTATTTATATTTATATCTGTTCTTTTAATTGCCTGCTTCGTTACCTCTTATATCATGTTATTATACTATCCACCTATGTGGTATGTAACCTGAACTGCTGTAAATTTGTTGAACTCTGTGACTGCAGTGCATTTATGCTCCATGTAGCTAGAGATGTATTCTCTCAGGTTGTGCCTGAAAATAGGCAATATTGTCTAGAGTGCTTACCCAATAAAGAAGTGTGCTCATCATCTTATGGGAGGGGTAGGTGATGTGGGGTAGCTGTCCTGATACCTATCATGTCCCCTTCAAAGTGGTAGAGAGGATAAAAGACAAAGAGAGTAGATATGTCCATGTAAAAGGAACACTGAATGGTCAGATGATCACCTTGGCCTCGGTATATGTGCCCCCGAATTCATCCTATAAATTATATAGCAAAATGTTATTACTCATTTTGGAAAAGGCAGAGAGGATTCATATTTCTGGGGGAGATTGGAATATGACTTTTGACTCAGTTAATGACACTACATCAAAAATACCCAGGAAATCCTATAAAACCATGAAGTTGGTTAGATCTCTGTTGCAAAAGCTGAGACTTCAGGATACCTGGAAATTTCTGGAAGGTTCAACAAAGGGTTATATACACTATTCTGCCACATATCATATGTACTCTAGATTAGATAATTTTTTCTTGGCTAGGGAATCTCTCTCACAGGTTAGAGGATGTAAGATGTACTATCGACCTCTCAGACCATGCCCCACTGACTTTAAATATGGCTCTTTCTTTGCCCTGCAAAAAATGCTTTCTAGAGACTAAACTTATCTCTTCTTAATGATCCAGAGGTGGCGGAACAAATCCCCAAAACTATAGCTCAGACCCTTCAGGATAACATCAACACTGAAATAAGATGTGGAATGATATGGGATACAATAAAAGCTGTAATTCAGGGTAAACCTCACAGCGATAGCTGTAGCTAGGAAGAAGCAGTGATATGAAAAAAAAAGTGTAGAGAAGCAGATCCAGACTTTATTTATTTATTTGTATATTCGGAAACAACTGTTGAGTATACACTCTTTTACAAAGGTCCCACAACAGGATATAAAACAGCAGAGACATAACAAAAACTTGACAGTTAACACAAAACATAGGATTGCTATGTAATACAGAAAATAGATAAATAATACGTCTGAGTAGCCTAGACAACTGAAATTAAACAGCAGGAGGAGAATCCCAATTAGCAACATATGGCATAGCTGCCCCGGGGGCCTGTCAAGGTAGAGTATCAGAAAGGGAAGGAGAAATAAAGGGGGGAGAGTGCAGACAAGGTGTAGATTAGAGAGAAAGATAGAGAGAGAGAGAGAGAGAGAGAAGGAGGAGAGAGAGAGAGAAAAAGAGATTGGGAGAAGGAGAATATTTGGGGTGAGAGTGGGTAGAAAGGGGAGGTGCTGGGGGAGTATGGAGGGGAGAGAGTTGGAGGGAGCTAAAGAGGGTGTATATCAAGGGATGGCATGTGGGGGTCCAGGGTAGGTAAAACAGTAGAAAAGCTCAGACAGATAAGGGGGTTATCTGGGTTGAGGATATGGACTCAGGTAAGGGAGTCAGAGGTGTGTAAGAGGGAGTATCCATGTTGAAGATATGGATTCAGATAAGGCAGTTGCAGGCATTTGAGTTCAGCAGGTATTGCTTCAGTTCTCTTTTAAAGGACCAAACATTTGTTGTATTAAGAGCTGCAGCAGGGATCTCATTTACAAGTTTCACCCAGGTACTTGAAGGAGTGAACCTGTTGCAGTGGGGCAGTCAGGTGATTTGTGATTGTTAGTTCTGGGCATCTCATTTTTAGTTGGGGGATATAGAGGAGCATTGTCTTGTTTTTTTGTTTTTTTGTAGTTTATTAGCAACCTTTGGGAGTAGAACCAGGTCTTCAGTTACTGGAAGGATGATTGTAGCTCAGCCTGAAGGTGCTCTATGCGAGAGTGACAGCTAAGCAGGACAGCATCATTGGTGTATAGAATTACTTCACTAGTGCAGGCATCAGGTAGGTTATTCAGGAACATGCTGAAAAGCAGTGGACCCAGGACAGATCCTTGAGGCACCCCTAGCAACATTTCCTTGGATGCAGATACAGAGTGACCTACCCTTTGAGACTGGGAGGATAGGTAGTCCTAGAACCATAGAGGGGCATTTGGGGAAACACCAAGGGCATGCAGTTGAGACAAGAGGAGTGGGTAGCAGACTGTGCTGAATGCCTTTATTAGAACAATGAAGATGGACCCAACCAGTTTTCCCTCATCCAACACCTTATAGACATACTCAGTGAAATCCACCAGTGCAGTGTCCATGCTGTGGAGTTTCCTAAGCCGTGTTGCTGGGGACATTGCAGCTGGTATTTGTCACTATAGTCAGTAAATTGGTCTGCCACAGTCCTTTCCAATGCTTTAGAGAAGGGGGGGAGAGGATATAGATGGGCCTGTAGTTTGCGGTCAATGACCTACCACCTCCCTTATGCACTGGGGTGAGCAGCACTTGTTTCCAATATGAAGGGAATTTGGTGAACTGGAGGGATTTATTGAAAATTATAGTGATGGGAGCGATGACTTCGTTGATTGCCAGCACCAGCAGTTTCATATCAATGTTGTCAGACCCCATTCTATTTTTCCCCAGGATCTTTTTAACATAACCCAGTGCTTCTCTGACAGTGAATCTCTTGAAGTAAAAGTGAGGGTGTGAGTTGATATCCAGTGGGTGTCTATTATCAGCTTTGATAGGCTTGAGATATTCAGCTGGTAGAACAGAGCTAAGATCCGTGAAGGTGGGGTTGAACTCTTCGGCAATGGTGTGGGGTCCATGGTATTTGTGGCATTAATGTTCAGCAGTGGTGGCTGTGTTTTGTCGTCCTTCTCTGTGAGTGCCTTTATATTGTCCCAAAACCACCTCCCATCACCCCAGGTTCTTTCCAATTGATCCTTGTAGAAATTAGCCTTAGCATTCCTGATGAGATGTGTGCATTTATTTCTGGCTGCCTGCATCTTTGAAGGACACTGGGCTTACCAGAGGCCCTGGCTTGATACAAAGGTCATCCCTTGCCCTCATGTGATCTTGAAGGTCACTAGTAATCCGCTCATTGTTATAGCTGCATGTTTTTCTTATTTAAATGGAGTAAATCTGTCACAATTGCTTTTAAAGTTACCAATAAAGTACTGGAGTGTTATGTCAGGGTCATGCAGTACCTAAAGGGGAGACCAATCAGTCTGAGAAAGTGTCTCCTTGAAAGCTGAGAGTTGCCCTTTCCTGAGAAGTCTGCTGTTCACAAAGACAGGTGTCGCTTTTTTGAATTTATTGGACCACAGATAGGTGATAGGGGAGTAGTCGCTTAGTGAATCCGGTAGTACCAAGACATCGGTAATCCTGTCAGGTAAGCTTGCAAGGAGCCAGTCCAGGAGTATGTGCTTACTGGTCTTATGGTTCATTCTAGTGGGCTTCATGACTAATTGTGTGAGGAGGGAGCTAGCTATGGTATCCTTCTGGTTGGTAGATTCATTACTGAGCCAATTGATGTTGAAGTCCCCAGTCACAATGAGCTCACAGTTGTTGTTAACGCCAGCCAAGGACCCTAGTAGTTTAATATTATTTAATAGTTTTCAGTACTTTAGAAAGCTTGCGGCATGAAAAGTTTGATAGACAGCGGGAAAAAGAGTTGGCAGACATTTTGAGAGAGCTTAATAAAATGCTGGATGTTAAAGCTGAATGGAATCTACAATTCCTTAAACAAAAATATTATGAAGGGGGCCGAGAGCCTTAAAACTTCCCCCTCTTAGACATAGGACAAATAATATACATAGTTCACTCACAGACTAAAGTGAAGTTCACTACTCTTGATCAAATCTCTGAAGCCTTTATGGTGTATTATATAATAAACAACTTTATACTCAACAGGAAAGTCCTGAGATAGCTAAGATCCAGAATTTTGTCAGGAGATTGAACCTACCAAATTTGACTGAGGATTTGGGTGCCCAACTCATGGCCGCCATTATGGATATGGAGATCAGTACAGTAATTAGGGAGGGTAAAACTGGAAAGTCCCCTGGTAATGATGGTCTCCCTGCAGAGTTTTACAAAAAAGATTCCAAGAGACTGTCATCCCTATTTTAAGGCCCGCATATCAGGAGATTCTGGAAAATGGCTCTACTCTACCTCCCTCCTGGAGACAGGCTGTGATTTTGGTGACTCCCAAGCCTGACAAGGATCTTGCCTCTGCTTTTCTTATAGGCCCATCTCTGTCCTTAATACGAACATACAAAATTTGCCAGCACATAAAGGCCTAGAGGTCTATCAAGTCTGCTTGAATGTGCAGCTAGCACCCCTTATTCTGCAGCTGCCCCTTCCTTCCACCCTTCCCCTTCATTAACCCTCCCTCTTGTCCTGTCCCATCCTCATTTGAAGCAGTCCACTGTTCTACTGAATACCACTTCAGCAGGTAACGCATTCCACCCAGCCACCACCCTCTCTGTAAAAAAGTGTCTCCTCATCTCCCTTCTGAACCATCCTCGCTCTAGTCTTATATCATGGCCCCTGGTGGCCCTCCCCTCCCTTACTTTAAACAGCCCCTCTGTACCCATCTTGTTTATTCCTTTCATGTATTTAAAGGTTTCAATCATGTCACCCCTGTCTCTCCTCTCCTCAAGTGAGTACATGTTCAACTCCTTCAACCTCCTCTCGTATGATAAGTCCCCCAGCTCCTTGATCATCTTTGTTGCTTTGTGCTGCACCCCTTCCAGTAACTTAATGTCCCTCTTCAGATACAGATGCCAGTACTGCACACAGTACTCCAGGTGTGGTCTAACTAATGACCTATACAGTGGCAGAATCACCTCCTCCCTCCTGGAGGATATACCCCTTGCAATACAACCCAGCATTTTGTTGGCCTTTGCAGCTGCCTTCCTACATTGTGCCAAGTTGTTCATTGACCCTGTAATGAGCACACCCAGATCCTTCTCCTCCTCTGTCTGAGCTAGCTGCACTCCCCCTAGCTGGTAACTCCTCCTTGGGTTCTTCATCCCAAAATGCAGCACCTTGCACTTTTTGGCATTAAAGCCCAGTTGCCAGGTGTCTGACCAGGTTTCAATCTTTGCCAGATCATCCTGCAACCGCTGCCATCCCCCTAGGACATCCATCACCGCGCCTACCTTGGTATCATCAGCAAACAGACTGATCTTGCTCTTGATGTCCCATGATGTATCTGCAATGAATATCCCAAACAACACTGGTTCCAGCACTGAGCCCTGTGGAACACCGCTCATCACTGCCCTTGGGTGTGAGAGCTCCCCACCCACCACCGCCCTCTGTTGCCTTCCCTGCAGCCAGTTTCCTACCCATCTCATCAGTTTTGCACCCGGCCCTGTGCCTACTAACTTCCATCCTTAATGTAGATTATAAGTTTCTAACAGCTATTTTAGCTAAACATCTGCAACAAGTAATATCGATGATGGTTTATAGAGACCAGACCAGGCTTGTCCCTGATAGACAGGCTGCAGACAATGTCCACTGGACCAAACATATTATAGATCATTTGAATAAATATAATACCCCTGCTATGGTCATGAGTTTAGATGCTGAAAAAGCATTTGACCAAGTTGATTAGGGATTTCTTTATCAGGTCCTTACTGGGTTTGGGTTCCCTGACAGTTTCATAGACACCATAAAGCACGTCTATTCAGACCCCCAGGCTTATAGCCGCATGAATGGAATGGTTTCACAGAGCATTGAGCTGTGATGGGGCACGTGCCAAGGATGTCCATTGTCTCCATTATTATTTGCATTATATATTGAGCCTTTGGCTCAATGGATTAGGACAGATTGGACATTACATGAAGTGGAAGTGGGAGGACTTACATGAAGTGGAAGTGGGAGGACGGGAACATAGAGTCAGGCTATACGCAGACAATGTTCTGCTATATTTAATCTCTCTAAACACATTGTTACCTCAATGAATGCATATGATTGCAGAGTTTTCTACACGCTCTGGATATTCGCTTAACTCCACAAAAATGGGGATCTTGAAGTGTAACTACGAACCAGCCCCCTTCTCCACCTTAAATATTAGATGAGATGGAATATGCCCATCCTTAAATATTTAGGGGTTACATTAGAAGCTACCAATGAACACCTATATACAGTATATAGATAACTATAAGCATATGCTTGGACAAACGGGGGAAGATATGAAACACTGGTCCTTACTACCCTTACAAATGCATACCAGAATCCATGCAGTAAAAATGAAACTTCTCCCAAGACATATGTACTAATTTCAAACTGTCCCTGTACAGTTGTAACAATGTTGTTTTAAGGAGACTCAGACCAAGATTTTCAAATTTGTTTGGGCTAATAGAAGACCACAGATCAGAGACTCCCTCCTTATGGCAAGTAAGCAATCTGGGGGAAGAGCGGTACCAGATTTTTTGAAATATTAGCTAGCAGCACAAGTAAGATGGGTGCTATTTTGGTCACACAATCCTACATCCATACATTGTCAGGATATGGAGAGGGCTTTGTTATATTACTCTGCCACATCTTCTTGCTTGTTTTACCTCCCTCATATGAGATCCTGTCTACCTATTGACTATTCTGCTACCCAGGTGACCCTAAAGGCTTGGGATCTGTTCCGAAAATATGATGTGGTAAAGAGAGGGATCTGGAGGCAATGTTGGTTCATCAAGGCCTCTGACCTTTTACCTGACTCTGCCGACCAATGGTATAGGAGGCAGGCGGCTCAAGGTTTTTATTGCCCAGCACAGATAATGTGGGGAGACCTTAGCTTGTCCTTTGAGGAATGCTCTAAAAAATAGGGATGGACCTCCAGGGACAAACTATATTATTTACAAATCCAAGCCTAGGTACAAACAAAATAAAGGCATCAGCCTAATGTTTTAAATCATTCCTCATCAGGTCTGACTCTAGCAGAGCTTTTCTCAATCTCAAAGCCCAAGCATGTTATTTCCAAGATATATAAGTTTCTGAACTCTCACAGAGAGAAAACAGCTAAACCTGTTATGGTAAGCTGGGATCAGGAGGTTAGATTTCACTTATCTAAACTAGAGTGGAATAAGATTTGGGAAACTCTTCCAAAGTGATGGCTTCACCATTATAGCAGGAATATTTATGGAAGGTAAAAGTGAGTTTCTTCCTGACGCCTACCCAGGTTGCTAAATGGAATCTGACCATATCTCCATCTTGTTGGAGGTTATGCAGAGAAGGAAAGTCCTTCTATTCCCATAAATGTTTTATGTGTCCAACTGTAGAATCTTTTAAATATGAGGTTACACAGAGCATAATCAAGTTATTCCAAATGTCAGGACCCCTGTCCTTGTATAATTTGGTTCTGAGCCTACCTTCTTGAGAAGTTAAGGGAGGGAATTCTTTATATTTGTGATATAGTTGTGTCACTGCATATAATAAAGCTATCACTAGGAGTTGGTTAAATCCACATCCATTAAATATTGCAGAATGGAAACAGATTATTACAAACATATAAAACATGCAAGCTCTGGCTTATCAGGTGCAAAATAGGAAGGAGAAATTTGTTGAAAAATAGACAAGATGGAATGGAATATAATACAGGGCCCATAAGGGATGGAGATTATCTCAATTCTATTATAATAAACACAAGTTCTTGTCAAACAGTAATTGTTATGTTACAAAGCGATATGAAACTAATCAATTTTATAACAGCTTGGTACATTACTTTTGGAGAGACAATGCCCCTCCTGTGTAGCACCCCCAATACAAAGTCAAACTTATGTTTTTTTTGCTTATAGCCCCACTTGGTTTGTTTTTTTAATTACTCTTTATGTCCCCTGGACTCCATGGCAACCCCTTTGTTTGGGGTTCCTAATGCACCCCACAGTTAGTACCAGAGGGGGCTGAGAGGCAGTGGCTTCCTCATGAGTGCCCCATTCTCTATTGTTACTCGAGCCTCTGGTTTGCCCTCTGGCAGGGTGGAGGAGTCCCCTCTTCTTCTCCATACTTCAGGGGAGAGTGTGCACCAGAAGCCACCTCAAACCTTCTGGCCGGTATAGGGACCTGTCAGCAGGTGTCACCATGGGTATTTTTCTGTTTTCTGGTCCTGCCCCATACAGACGTTGAAACACTAGGAGGGCCAGTGAGGTGAAGGCATGCAGGCATGTGCCATTGCTCAGGCCCTCGTCCAATGTCTGCCCCTCCCTGTACTGCTCCCTCATTTGCACCACCACCTGTGGTCACCCAGGTGGTGGTATAGCAGCAAGGTCGGCAGCCCTCCCCACCAGGAGAAGGAGAGCAGCTTGGTGGGTACTCAGTTCTTCTCTCCCCAGCCAGCCCTCCAGCAATCCAGGCTCGCTACTGAACCTGGATTGCTGGCGTCACAAGCAGTAGTGCTACCATTGCACCAGCATGCCAGCCACTTAGTTGTTTTTGATGTTTTATTAATAGGATTTTTTAGTTTTGTTACATAGAAACATAGAAACATAGAATTTGATGGCAGATAAGGACCGCTTGGCCCACCCAGTCTGCCCAGTTCCCTACCTACTGGATAAGCTGCAGATCCTAGTTAACCAGCAGCCTACTTCTTCCTACCCCCGGCCCCCAGAACTGCCTTATGACTATCCCATGCATGCTTGAATTCCACCACTGATTTTGACTCCACAACCTCCTCCGGAAGGCCATTCCATGCATCCACAACCCTCTCTGTAAAAAATACTTCCTTAAATTACCTCTGAGCACTCCTCTATCTCCAAATTGTGCCCTCTTGTTCTTGCACACCTCTTTTTTGAAAGATGCTACCCTCTTGGACTTTGTTGATTCCTTGAGGTACTTGAACGTTTCTATCATGTCCCCCTCTCCTTCTTTCCTCGAGGCTATACATATTAAGCTCCTTAAGTCTCTCTTCATATGTCTTCCGGTGCAGACCCTGCACCATTTTAGTTGCCCTCCTCTGGACAGCTTCCATCCTGTCTATGTCTTTATGGAGATTGGGTCTCCAGAACTGCACACAGTACTCCAGATGGGGTCTCACCAGCTGTCTGTACAGAGGGATAATAACTTCCTGTTTCTACTGGTGATGCCTCTCCCTATGCATCCCAGTATCCCCCAACCCTCCTTGCTGCCCTCTCACATTGCTTGCCCGTCTTTGGGTCATCTGATATGACTACCCCCAGGTCCCTTTCCATTTTTGTTGTTGTTAGTATCTCACCCCATTGTGTACTCTTCCCTGGGTTTTGTTTCCCAGGTGCATTACCTTGCACTTCTTAGCATTGAATCTAAGCTGCCATACATTTGACCATTCCTCTAACCTTACCAAGTCCCTTCTCATCCTTTCCACCCCACCCTGTGCATCAACTCTGTTGCAGATCTTAGTGTCATCTGCAAAGAGACATACTTTTCCTTCCAGTCCTTCTGCAATGTCACTTATAAAGACATTGAAGAGGACCGATCCTAATACTGAACCCTGCGGTATCTATCATAATGTGATTATACACTATTAATCAGTTTGTACTGAATGTATATGAATTGTATTTACTGCACCTTTAAAAAACCTTTAAAAAACAGAAAAAGAGTAGAACTGCTTATTATCTGTACACTCTGGATGATATGTCAGATATATCCCTATGTCTGTTTGTTGAAAACTTCATAATTGGTACTTTATACAAACTGAAAATAAAGTAAGTATAGAAAAAGAGTGCTTACCCAGTTACCAAAAGGAAATAAATAAATAAATATAATGGTTACAGCAGTATAACAGCTAATATGCTAATTTATATACAGCAACAAGGAAATGTGGGAAGAATCATATAGGTATCTTAAACTTTCCTTACGCAGCAGTGCAGTCTCCTATTATGGTAGTGATGGCTGCAGAATAGCACCGTAATATAATGGTTTCAGCAGTATAACAGCTCATATGCTGATTTACATGCAGCAGCAAAGAATTCTGGGTATATTAAAAGTTAACTTAAATGTTCCTTACTCAGTAGAGAAATCTTCTACTTTGGTAGCAGTGACTGCAGTATGGGACCTAATATGTAGATATATGTTGCAAATCATTGTGGACACCATATGAAGTGTCTTCCATTTTTCCTTACTGGAAGTGTAATCTCCTATTTTTGTAGTGGTTACAATAATATATAATCTCAGATGTGTATTTTCAAAATAAAGCATTGTGCATTCACTCAGCAGTGTGGGTTCATCTCTGGGAGATCCTGGCAGACCAACGTAATAGAATACTATGATTGGGTCACAAGAGAGTTGGACAAGGGCCATGCAGTGGATGTCCTATATTTGGATTGCAGCAAGGTCTTTGATTTGGGCACAGGTGGCAGGGGGCCAAGCTGAAATATGTAGGGGTGAGGGCTAAGTTGACCAACTGGATCAAGAATTGGCTGCAAGATAAACTGCAACAGGTGGTTGTGGGGGGGGACTCTCGTCTCCTAGGCCAGTGACCAGTGGTGTGCCGTAGGGCTCTGTGCTGGGGCCAGTGTTGTTTGGTCTGTTCATATCGGATATTGCACAAAGGATTGTGAGCAGGACCAGTCTGTTCACTGATGACGCCAAGATGGGGGCTGTTGTGGATGACATAGAGGGGTGGCAGAAGCTACAGGTTGACCTAACCAGACTTGAGGAGTGGTTGGCAAGGTGGCAATTAGATTTTAATGCAAAGAAGTGCAAGGTTGCATTTCGGGGTGAAAAAAACAAGGAGGGAATATATTATTGATGGGGTGCAGTTGGGAGTCACTGAGGACTAGAAGGATCTAGGGTGTCATAGTAATGGGGATCATGAACAACTCTGCTCAATGCAGGAAGGCTGTAGCTAAGGCCAATAAGATGCTGGGGTGCATTGCATGGCAGTTCTCGTCCAGGCACAAGGATGTGATTATGCCCCATATAGGTACTTGGTGAGGCCACATTTGGAGTATTGTATGCAGTACTGGCATCCATATCTGATAAAGGATATCAGGCTGCTTGAGACGGTGCAGCGAAGGGTGACAAAAATGATACAGGGGATGGAAGGCAGAAAGAAAGGCTGAAACACTTGAATTTGTACACCCTGGAGGAGAAAAGGGATTAGGTGGATATGATTGAAACTTTCAAATACTAGAGGGGGGGATCAACAATCTGGCATGGAGGGGTTGTTTAGGCTGGGGAAGCAAAGGTGCATGGGGAGCAGGGGCTAAGACTGGAGGGTGGAAGATTCAGGAGGGAGATGAGGAGGCATTATTTCACTGAGAGAGTGTCATCAAAATGGAATGCTCTACCAGAAGAGGTGGTGGCATGCCGGATGATGGGCAGTTTCAAAGGGGCATGGGACAGGGCAAGGAGGGCTGGGTAAACAATGCTGAGCAGTTTCTGAAGGTGAAAGGGGGGATGGGGTGGGGCAGCTGCAATATAATGGTGCTAGCTGCTCATTTAAGCAGATTTGATAGACCCTGAGGCCTCTTTCTGCTGGCAAGTTTCATATGTTCGTATGTTCATATTTTTGTTGTGAATTCAGAAATATAATAACCTGTATACTAGTTTACACAGTGAGGAATTGTGGGTACAGTAAATAGCACATTTTTCTATCTCCCTAATCTTTATTTATTTATTTATTCACTTATTCGTTGAAAAGCTTCACCAGGAAAGGCACACTGACCAAATAAAACTGCTTGCCTCCCAGTGCATCCTGGGGGGAAGGGGGATAGCAGGGATCAAATACAGAAGATGCATTAAAGAGCAGTAAGATAGCTGCAATAACAGATCAAATTAAAGGGAAGAGTGCACTGATAACAGCAAGGACTTAAAATGTACGTAGAGTAACTAAGTGTGATAATTGCCAACATACTGAAGTGCTATCATAGTGAGGGACTCACAGTAGAATGTATGTGCAAAGACAAGGGGAGAGGACAGAGTCCAGACAGAAGAAGAGAGGACTAGAAGGTGTGAGGAGGATGGAACAAAATTAGAAGCAGGAACAATTTGGAGAAAAGTAGTTGAGCAGGATAAAGAAAGGGAGTAGTGGCTGGAGGGGTGTCTAATTTGAGGAGGGAGTTGGTTCCAGAGTTTAGGGATATGGTACAAGAAGGCTTATTGGCCTACTGAAGTTAAATTGTGAGGGACAGACAGGGCATGTGTGTCATGAGATCTGATGGAGGAGGGAGGAGGAAGGAGGGAGGAGGAGGAGGAGGAGTACTAATAGAGATGGATAGATAGGATAGAGTGTGAGGGAGCTGAACCAAAGTTTGGACACAAATCTGGCTATTCTGGGGAGATGACAGTTGTCAAGTGAAGGAAAGACTAGGGAGTGATATAAGGTACAGTGATGAGTGTGGGGGGGGGGAAGAGTCCAAGACAAAGTGGCAAAAAGGAGTTTAACAGGGTATCTATCCTGGATTGGGTGGTCTTGGGAGCAGCACTGTAGACTATGTCACAGTAGTCAAAGATCATCAAGATCATTTTCTGAACTAGTTTGCACCTTACCAGAAGGGATAAACAATTTTGTTTCCAGTACAGGGCACCTAGCTTGGGGCACAGTTTTTTCAGGATGGCATCAACATGATCAGAAATGTTTAGGTGTTGGTCAAGCCAGACACCAAGATACTGAAAAGAGGAGGAGTCCTCAAGTGTAGTCCCTTTGAGGGTGTAGAAGCGGAATGAGGAGGGGATCCTAAAGAGTCTCTGCCAAGTGCCAAAGGTCATGGAGACAGTGTTCTTGGCATTTCGGAAGAGCTGATGAGAGCTAAGCCAGTGTTGAACTTTATCAAAGTCAGCTTGGAGTCTGGTAGTGACATCAGCAGGGGACTGGCTTGAGGCAAACAGCACCGTGTCATCAGCATATATATGGATAGAGGATGTGGTACATACCATAGGAAGGTCATTTAGGGAGATAGAGATCTGCATGTTGAGTGATTTTTATTTTGCTGGTGATTTTTGGTCATGTGTGTGGTGGGATTAGATCTGTAATGTTATGCTGGGATAACATCATTAGTCTAGCCCCAGATTTGCCAGTCAGGGCCCAACATTCTTTCTTGCCATTGTATAATAAATGTTGTATTTTTTTAAGTAGTTATTATGAAGATTTTATTTATTTATTTATTTATTTATTGAAACATCAGTTTAAAACCTTTGAGCCAGAGGCTCATTTACAAAGGTACCTCGTCACAGATAGGACAAACAGTACAGAACATGCTTATACAATATGGTCATTTACAAAAATATGGGAAGACATATGAACATAGGTGGTTACAGTTTGCAGCTACACAGTCGAGCAAGACCAAGTCGGTTCAGCATAGATTTCTATAGCTATACAATACAACTCATTATAGATACATACAGAGAGGTGGCAGACCACCGAATGAGCTTGGAAAAGGTAGGGAGAAGCCACTCAGGGAGTTGTGTCAGACAAGTTGACCAGAAACAGACTAGATACAATCACAGTGACAAGAGGTAAGTAGGTGATTATGGAGTGAGGTTTTTAAAGCAGGAGATCCTGGTCCCCCCATCCAATTTAGTTTAAGCAAACATTCTTAATGAGTAAATTCTGAAGGTTTCCCAGGACCTTTGCACCTTCTCTATTAAGTTGCAATCTATCTTTGCTATATAGATGGTATTTATTATGAAAGAGTCCCCATAAATCAATAAAGCTTATACCGGACTTCCTACACCAGATGCTGAGTGTAAAATTTATTCTCATAATGGTTTGTTTCTTTTTTCTTTGCTAGCCCTTGGAATAAGAAGTATTACAAATATACAGACAGTAACTCCTCCATTTTTATGTCTTCTATTTAAATCAAACTGTAACAAATGTCCTTTTTATGGTGTGTGCCTACATTGTTGGTATCAATATCAAGAGTCACAATGGGATCTCTGCTGTTGTTTTTTAGAATTATTGGTATTCTGGTTTTGATGTTGGAGATTTTAGCACCCAAGAGACATGCAAGAGTAGTATTCATTTTGTCTTATTACATGTGTATGAGTTACATAATCTGATTATTGAGCCACCAACCACAACAGTTTTTTCTCTGTTTACGTAAGAATGCTCATCTGTTTCAGAGGTGCTTGGAGTAACCTCAGTGCCGCTTAAGCATTCATATCTATTTGCTATTTCTAACTGGTTGTCTCTGCCTGCCAACATCACTGTCCCAGGCACACACACTGACCAATCAGAGCCCAGGATTCTTTTCGTGCCATTGTGTAATTACATATGTTGTACTGTTGTTTGCAGTATAAATAATAAGGTAAGTTCTGGATTTCACAAATTATTTTAATATAAATAGGTTACTGATGATATTAGCAATGTGTATGCCCACAGACATTATGATGTTGAGTGAATGTTTCCTTAAAACACATGCAGTCAATATTATTAGGTAAATTACAAATAATGACGTAATTCTTGCCCAGTGGGAATTATTTATTTCTAAAAACTCCATGTACACTTATAGCCATAAGAGGGTAGCTCATGCACATACTGTAGTTATAAAAGTCTGAAGTTCTATATTTGTTCAGTTGGCATAATCCATTCTCCACAATGGGAATTGTCTAACATTATGTAATGTAAAACATTTTGATTTTAAATTCAAATGCCAGTTTTTAAACAAAGGTCTTTAACATGATTTATAATATGTGTATTTGCACAGTTTATGTGTCTGTCATGGTTATGAATTTGTTCTCAAGCTCTTTATGTGCCAGAATTGCTCAGCTTTGCTTCACAACACTCTCTTCCAAAGAACTTGAGAATGTACTCATAACCATAAGTGAAACAGTAACTGTACATATAAACATACTGTTGGATATGACATTTGAATGGTTTATTATATACAGTAGAAAATAATGTATGGGGTGGAGTGCATTACAAGAATGCCATGTACACCCAAGGTGTGTGATGCTACATAAATCCCTAGGGCGAAACTCAAGTGGCTTATATCAGCTTAAATTTGAGACTGCCTCCATCCCATACATTAGTTTTTATGATTTCCAGGGGGCAATTTTTTTCCACCAGAGTACAAAGTTGTTCCTCTTTATCATAGCACAGTATCAGGAGAATAGTGTATGTTGCTACATTTGAAAAGGAAATATTGAGATGCAGAGCTTTGTAAATCAAAAAACTTTTATCAGAAACACCTTTTCTGCAGAAATGGTTGGAGGCAATGTAACACCCAGGTTCCCCTGGGGATACTGGAACCCATTCAGTATAGTGTAGGTAGGTGTGGGCAGCACCCAAAAAGATGAAATCCTTAAAATGTACATTTCTCTGCTGAGCAGGGAGAGCTAATTAGCTTATGGAACTCTCGCAACAGCAAGGCCCCCTGGCTCCTGAGAGCTGCAGTGTGACTCATTAGTCAGTAGAGTTTACAGAAAATTTGGAGTTTTGATCAGGTTAGTACCAGCTAGCTAGCAGCCCAACTTCTAGAGGGAGAGCCCCTCTTCTCTTTTCTTCACCTTAGTTTGTCAGGGATCGGTCTATGCACGAGGTAGTGATGGAGACTGTCTGTTGGAAGGCCCAGAGGGGGTGGATTTCACCACAAGTGTATGATCATCTGGATTGGTATCAGTGAGTAGCTGATGGGGCAAGCCCCCACACCATGTCACTTCATAAGTGCTGCCCAGAATAGTCTGTGTGAGTGTTTTTACATCAATGCTCCAACATTTTAAAATGTTAATAACCTGGTATTTCTATCACTTGGAGTCCAGTACTTCAGAAAGCCCTACAGCCTTTGGGGCTTATGTGTGATTACTTAAGTGTCTTTTTTAAATGTGGTACTGTGGGTGGGTTCAATGGAAGAGGACCCTTACAGTTTGCAACAAGTGTTAGTTCTATGGGAACATAACAAATGCCTTGTGAGTACACTTCTGCCTTGTACAAAGGTGCATTTGCTGCTCACTTTGGGTTTACTGGTGCCTAGCAAGGAGCTCAACAATGTTCAAAGTCGGTTCACTGGTGCCTAGCACAACATATGCATTTTGGATTGTCTTCAGTGGCCAGCAGTGTCTGAAGAGTCAGTAAGGGTTGTAATTTCAGAGGAAATCTGACTTTGGCAGAAATTGAGCTAACCACTTAATCCAGGTTGCAGAGGGACCCAATTTACGTACAGGTTCTGGGGTTGTATCATAGTTCACCCAGAGTGGTAATGTAGTTCACCCCATTGATCAATAATCGCTAAATAAGTATTATGGAATCTCCCATTTGAATATGCCCTTATGTAGTCCTGGGGATCACCTGATGCCCCATTTTTCTAAGTTGATCCCAAAACAAATGGATGAAAGTTGGAAAAAAAATGTTCTTGTGACAAGTCTATACCTGCAAAAGAGTTGTGTTCTCTGTGCGTTCTGTACCTGCAAAAGCCTGGAGGCACTACATTTTCTGACTGATGCCTTGTCAGGAATAAAGCCAGACAGTACGATCTCATTCCTGTTGTGGACATTCCATCTATTTATGACCTGTGTGCATTTTTGGGAGCCCCTCAAACATATTGTGCCAGACCATAGACCAGGTACTTCTCCCTCAGACTCATGTAAATAGAAATGCTGTTGTGTACCCCTCCCTCTGATCGCCTAGATGCCCAAGCCAGGTGTTGCTCTTACACCATGGTTAGTACCTTTTATTGTTACTGCTACTGCCTTGCCTGTAAAGGGGGGGAGGGGTTACAGCAACATGGAAGGAAGCACAACTTGAATTGTTTGTTTGTTTGTTTGTTTGTAAAATGTTATTCTTATTCATAATACGATGAACAGGAATATAGGATAAACTCCATTGAGTTAAAAATTCATTTCCAAGGAGGTCCAATCCATGCATACAATTACAGACTTGTAAGGCAAACAATCACAATATACAATCATGATCACAGGTACTACTAGAAAAAAAAAAAATAAAACCATATAACAAAAAACAAACATCTACACAAATCACATAACAAACCTTTTTCACACATATATGTCAATTATAATAGTACAAAAAATACAACATTGAATTTGAATGAATGAACAGCAAAGTTAGGAACAGAGCAGAAATCAGGTTCAGGACAGTAGGAAATTGTGTTTTTTTTAAACTGCTTATAAAGAACAATTGATTAACTGTATATGGTGGGTTATTCAGACTGCACCAGGCAGGGGCACAAGCCTGGGTGCAGCACAACTGGGCTGAGCCAGGGCATGGACAAGGTGATATTCAAAAGTACTGTGCATGGCTCAGCACCGTTGAATGTGGCATTGAGGGTGCATGCACTGCATGTGGCACAGTGGCACTGCACCAGTGCAAGTGGCAGAAGGGAGCAGGGGGCTTTGCAAGTGCAAGTTCAGTTGTGCTAGACACAGCAACTGCGATATTCAGCTGTGGGCATGCAAATGAGGCCATTATGCATGCAAGGCACAAATGGGGCTATTTGCATGTCATTATGGCTCCATTTGCATGTGGTGCACTGATCCCTGGCGACTTGCGCCTGGCACCCTACCAGGTTGCAGCCATCGGGGGCCAATGCCCTGCTGCCTCTCAGCCTGGCTCCACTCAGATTCACCCGATCATGGGCATGTGTAAAATGAATCCCTGGTGGTCCAGTGGACCGATCCCTATCGTCCAATTGCAGACATAAGATAAAACTCCCTGGTGGTCCAGTGGACTGCTATCCAGCCCCCGATTGTGGGCATGACATGAATAAATACCTGGTGGTCCAGTGGACTGCTACCCAGTGCCCAATCATGGGCATAGGTTGATAAATGCCCTGGTGGTCCAGTGGAAACCTCCAGCACCATATCGAGGGTGGAATGTACAAAGGACACTCTGGTGGTCCAGTAGTACCCCCTCCCCATGCGCTCAGTGAGACCTCCACCACCTTGCACCCCCTCAGTCAGCGGTGGGAGGCAACACCCCAACCGCAAGCCACCCGGCTGCTCACCAACTGACAGCATACAGTAGGGTCTGTATGCCTATTGCTCCTCTTTGTGGGCCAATGGGCATGCAGATCAAACTGTACTACACAGGCCCGAAATGTGAATGGTTCATTCACATTTCAGGCTTGTGTAGTACAGTATGGTCTGCATGCCCATTGGCTCATGCAGTGGAGCTTATAGATGTACAGACCCTACTGTATGCTGCCAGTTTGCAAGCGGCTGGGCGGTTTGTGGTGGGGTACTGCCACCCACCACTGACTGGGGGTGCAGGGTAGTAGAGGTCTCAGTGGGCGGGTGGAGAGGGAGTACCACTGACCACCAGGGTGTCCTTTGAACATTCCACCCATTATCAGGTGCTGGAGGATTCTACTGGACCACAAGGGAGTTTTAATTTACACCCATGATTGAGTGATGTGGATTGGTCCCCTGGACCACCAGGGATTATTTTAACATATGCCCATGATTTTGCAATGGATAGTGGTCCACTAGACCACCAGGGCTTACATTCACATATGCCCATGAACGGATGAGGAGGGGCACAACACTCCCTGGGAAGGGGGCATGTGGACTGTGTCCTGGGTGGGCGGGTGGCCTCCCACAGCAGGTGGCTGCCATGTTGTGCCTTGCAATACAGCAGCTCACCTCTGGGTGGCCAGGACTTGTTCCTGGATTTACCAGGCACATCTTTGCACTCCTCTGAGTGGCACAAGGTGGGGTTGTGCCCGGCATATATGCCACCCATCCTGGGCTGAATATCAGGATGTGCCATTATTATGCATGGCACGCCCACACTTGCACCGCATACATTATCGACGGTTCCCAGCACATCAGTGCGATGTGCTGCTCAACATGTCCCTTTGAATATCATGCGGGTATTGGTAGGTTGCGATGGCACAACCCTGTTGCACCATGTGCAACCCTTTGTATATCCCACCCATAGTGTTAAGGAGAGTGGTGCTTATATTTAAATTCTTTAAATCAAAGTATCAGAAGCAGATTAAGAACTGCAAAAAAAAGTTGAACATTTATTGATGTGTTTTCTTCCAGTTTTCTTCCTTTGTAGTCACAAGATCTGGTTGCTTTAGAGATTTCAATGTCTTTTCTATGAAGCATCATAAAACTCGTATGGAAAAGCTATTTGTTATAACATTTTAATAGAAGTTAAATCTTGTTTATGGGAAGTAAGAAACGGCACTGGTTTTGTGAGTAGTTTTGTTTTTGTGTTGAGCAAGATGTGGAGTGCAATTCTAAAGGGTTTCTCAGAGTTGCAGTGCAAATGATTGGACACAGCAGCTGCAAGGCGATGAGAACAGGGTTTGTGCTCCGAGTGCCAAATGGAGCACGTGTTTGACATAATAACCAGCCAGTCATTATGGCAAATAATATCTGGGTGAGCTCATAGAAAAAATTGCTCACCAGTTATTATTGTCAGTTATAGAAAAACTCGAAATTATATCTGCAAAACCAAAATACAATGACAGGCTATCTAAAACTTTATGTAGCATTGACTAGTAATTTAACTGATAGTTTAAAAAAATCAGTTGTTCATTGGGATGTTGTACTGTCTGAGTAATGGAATTCAATAAGCTTATACTTGGCACAGCCTCTAACCCAACATGAAATCTTAGATGCCATTAAATCCCTACCCATGGATAAGGCTACAGGGCCAGATGGATTTTCTCCCAATTTTTATAAAGTTTTTTCCAAAGAACTGGCCCTTTTGCTGCATCAACTCTTTCTTTTCCTTTGTGAATCAGGTATATCTGATAAGACTTTGAGGCTATGATTGTTGTACTATTCAAACTGGATAAGCCCTAGGATAAAGTCACTAGCTACTGGCCTGTCTCACTTATGAACTATGATATTAAAGTTTTGGCCAAAATCCTGGCCTCCAAGATTAACGCAATATGGGCAGGGCTTATAAGCCATGAGCAGGTCGGTTTTATTCAAACCCATTCTTTCCTGATCACTTCTGTAAATCATCCCATATCTTCTCCATGTCCCAAGACACTGGGGCTCCTGTAGCCCTGGTCTCCCTGGATGTGAAAAAGGCTTTTGATAGGGTTAAGTGGGCTTTTTTATTTGCTACTTTAGAAAAATTTTGATTTCCACCCATATTTCTCCATTAGATTACTTTTATATTCTTGTCCGAGTGCCAAAATTTACTGTAATTGCATTCTTTCTCCAGTTCCCCCTATGTTCTGGTACTTGGCAGGGATGTCCTATGTCTTCTCTTTTATTTAATTCATATTTAGAGCCCTACTACTAAAACTCAGGGGATCACCCCGTCTGACGGGCATGTGGACTGGGACATGGGCATGTGGAATTGCAATTGTCTGCATATGTGGATGATATGTTGTTACATGTGACCAGCTCTGAAAGTTGCATCCCAGCTACTTTAACAGTTATTAAGGAATTTAGTAGGTTTTTCCAGTTATAAACTGAATCTTGATAAAAGAGCACTGATGCCTCTCACCCCTGGTATTTTTAATCAGACATTCTAGAGATGGTCTGAGGAAACAAGGAATGCAAAGATTGATCTGATTATTTCTATTTTTTGGAGTGGAAAAGTTAACTGAAGAAAATAATAATATGTTGAAATCCTTTATAATTGTGTTACTCTCCTCAGTTATAGGGACCCAAAATGATAAACAGGACATTCTAAAAGTAGAAATAGTGTTCAAAAGAAAGAGAAGAGGGAAGTCAAATTAACTTCATCTGTGCAACTAAAGATCTATTTTATAAGCTAAAAATAGGTGCTGAAAAATTAGACAATGCTTGGATCCTATTATTGGATATGTTTAATCTTGGAACTATAGGCACAAGTGAAGTAAAACATGATAATTGACTAAATGAACATGTTTCACTGTGCACAGACTGTTGTAACATAATCAGTACCCATGAAAAGAATGCAAATTTTAAAAGCTGGAATGTTGCTGGAATTTTGGGAAAGATTGCTAACACACATTGGCTATAGTACATGAGCAAATTTGATATTATTTTGTTCCACAAAACTTGGGTAGCAGAAACTATCAATTTAAGTGGATATCAGGCATGCTGTTCTCTGGCAGTTATAGTTAAAAAATATGGAAGACCATTGGGTGGCATCTTTACCTACAGTATGTTAAAACAGGTACGAATATTTCTGAATTGGATATTTTCAAAACTGATCCAAATTATTTTAATATTTTCATAAAATGGAACAAACAAGATGTTTACTATTAACAAAGTATATATGCACTTTCATTCTAACAAACATGAAAACATTATAATAGTTGGAAAAACCTCTCTAGAGATGTTGGTTTGGCTTTTAAAAAAAACATCCATTTAGTACTTTAATAACTGTCAGGGACTTCAATGCCAGAATATCAGATTATGACAACATAGAAACTTTTGAGTCATTAAGCAAGCAATAATGCCCGACAGGGTGGGCGGTATTGGGCAATACCGGACTGCCAGGTGTAATGAGGCCCGACGCTGCAGGCGGAGGGCCTTATAGCCCTTGGTCGGTCCGGTATTGCTCTATACCGCCCACCTGGAGGGCATTATTGGCTTTAGAAAATGGGCTTTCATTTTTTTATTTATAAAATGAGTTTCTAGGGAAAAACAGGTACAAAAGTAATAACATATGAGAAACAGGAGTTTCTGTTAAATAGTCCCTTTAGGAGATGCCACTAGAGGGTGCTGCTGCCTATAATAAGCTTGTTTTGTGTACATTCATTTGCAGTAGCGCACTCCCCCCCCCCAGCATGGAATTCTGTTTTTTTTTTAATTTAAAAAGCGCGTTTCAGCCATCCCCATTACTGTATCCCATTCTTACTGCACCTCATTGGTTAGATTTCTTTTCGCTGTCCTGCTTGGTGAAATTTGGTGGTTGCAACTCGGCCCTGTTCCGCAGCTAAGGCGCACACAGAGAGAGACAGAAGGAGTATTTGGAGTTTTAAATATTTTTTTAATTTAATGTTTTTCTCGTATATGTTTGTTTGTGGGCAGTGAGCGTGGTAACCGGAAGTGTATGGAAGGGTCACGGAAGATGCGAGGAAGCCGCGGTATTTACAGCGCTCAAAATAAAAACTGCAAGGGAGAGCGAGGGTCAGCAGTTTGAAGTAAGCATGTTTTCAACTGATTTTTCAGCTGTAGACTGGGATGGTAGGTGGGGGAAGGTGACGCATGAGATGCTATGCGATGACCACATCTCAGTGATTTAGCGAGGGCAAAAAAATGGCAGCTGCTCATTATGTCAATTCGAGGTGCCCAGGGAGATTCTTAGGTAATGGGGCACCTTGAATTGGCACTTCTTTCAAAGCGTGCGTCTATTGAAAGTTAATGTACCCCCCGTTTTAGCTCTCAGCCAATCAGAGAGCTGATAGTGTTTTGCCCATTTTCTAATGAATTTGAATGACTGTAGCAAAAGAATAAGTCAGGACTAAAAATGTAACAAGAATGGTATGGAACTACAGAAGTGTATTGAAACAATACACTGTTAATTCTAAATGATAGGCTCCCAGGGGACCTGGAAGGAAACACCACATACTTTTTGCACAACGGCCAAAGCACAATTGATTTTGCTCTATGTGGTCCTGAAAGCCATAGTATTTTTAGTAATGTATCTATTAAAATGTGATCAGAAAGTGATCCTGCTCTGTTAGTGCTAACAATTGATATTAATAAAGAATACACAGAAGAGAAGAGATCCCAAACTCATCCAGTTACTTTAGGTACAATAGGAACAAATAAGCTAGTCAGAGCGAAGCTTAATACTTCTTTAATAGCAAACATTTTAAGCTAATTCCACTAGGGACTGGCTCTTGATACTATATACCTTCAAACAATAGAACATTACATCAATGATACTCATGAAAAAAATTAAAATTAAATATATGTTAATAAGGATACACATAAAATTAAAGAAATTGAATCCTGGTTCAATGCAGAGTGTAAAAAAGCAAAAAAAGAATTAAACAAATAAATAAGATAGACAAACAAAATCCATCTAAAAATAATTTTGCACATTTAAATCAAACTAGAAAACACTACATAAAATTTCTTGAAACTAAAAAGATGGATACACAAAATAAATGCTGGCAAGAAATGTATGCAGTAATTCGTTCAAATGACAATAATGTTTTTTTGTAAGCTTATGTCAAAAGGGGCTAATATAGGGCGTGGCCTGGACGCTGAAAGATATGGCCGCTTAATATCATAGCTCAAGCCCCAGCTAAGCCATTCTGTGGGAAATAATCTGGCATCCAAGACTAATTTCACTCAAAATAACCCCAATACATCTCCAAAGCTGCAAGAGTCAGCCCAATGAGGTAATATTTTCGGGGTATGGTGAGTGTTCTAATGATGACGGTCCCATGCGTGACTCGATCGGGCCACAGATAGGCTGTGCACCCTCTACATTCTGGGGGATTAATGATAATGTCATAATACAGGTCAGTGCCTGACTCACTCTCTCCCACTGTTGTATACACACAGACTCAGCTCTAAGACATGGAGGAAAGTAAACTGTGATGAGCCTTACCTGCACACCTTTCCCCAAGGACTTTGCCATCACAACCTATATGAGGCTTTCCTACCATGGCCACAGAGCCCTCTGCACACCCATCTGATGTTCACTCCTCCCTACAACACATAACATCTTTGCTGGAAACAATGCTTTCTAGGGTCGATTCTTTATCGATACCCTCCTGGTATTGTAGCCGGGGTGCATGTCCTAAACAACAAAGTCAATGTGTGGTGCAGAAGACTGAAAGCCTAGAATCAAGCCAAGCCAAAATCCTGCAATGTCTCCAGGATCATGACAGCAAGGTAGCTACTTTGTGGCAGAGGACCAAGAAAACCGCAGCAGATGGAACAACATAAGGATTCGGGGCATTCCTGAGGGATCGGAAGGGGTGAATGTGGATCATTTTTCAAATGAGGAAATCCCAAAGATGCTGGGGGATAGGTGGCTTAGGTCACTAGATGTTGAAAGGGTGCATCAGGCTCCTGGGGGCCCCAACCGAAGAATTCTGCGCCATGACCCATAGTTGCCTAATTTCTAAGATATTCCATGAAAGAGCGAGTATTGTGAGCAGCTAGGGAATTGGAGGAGGTGATGTGGCACGGGGCAAAAGTTACTTTTTACAGGGATTTCTCTGCTGAGGTGGCAGCTCGGAGGAAGGCCTTTGCCCCTATTAAAAGGTACTGGCCCAGCACAGCTTCAAATGTGGATTTCGTCAGCTAGCTTACCTGGCTGTGTCAAAGGAGGGGAAGGAAATAGTGGCAGAATCTCCCCAAGAGGTTGAAATCTGGATCTCTAAGAACTGGCCATGCTTGCCTATAAAAACTCTTTATCCCAGGAAGCTTTAGTGCCCCGACAAGTACAGTAGGAACCCAGTTAAAGGCAGCAGTATCCAGAGGGACCAAAATATAAGTTGGATGATTCCTTCAGGAAATGGACCCCCTAGCCCTTCTCAATCTTGGCAAGCTGCTACGGAGAGCTCTGGAAAAGTAGCTGACCATCCAAGGGTCCCTGGTGATTCCTCCTCCATAAAGCCTACTCGGGATAATGGTTTTGTGACTCAGATAAGGCACCAGTACAATAGTGACTTGGACTCTGCAGGAGGGTGAGAAATGGTGCCTCCTACCTAGCTAACCAAGGATGATTCCCTTTACATGATACAACCTGACCCAGAAGATATACCAGATGAGACTATAATGGAAGCAGTGGAATGGGATCCTGGGCCGATTATCTGCCAGATACAGATGAACTCACAACTAATGCTGCACTCCCCATTAAACCAGGGGCACTGTCTTTTGTGGTAGATCTGTCAAAGGATCTGCAGGGCACAACTATAGAACCTCTCTAGAATGGCAGAGCTTCCCCACCAGACTGAATGATATAAATGACCTTCTTTGATATTATTTTTCAATGGTGCAGGGAGATTAGTTTCTCCCCCTTTCCCTCCCCCTAACACTGCATTTTAGGTGTTTTGTAAAGTGGAGTTAGGGTATATATTTGTAGAAGTTAAAGCAAGGCATGGTGGGTTTAGGAGCTTCAAAGGGTAGCCACCCCGCTTGAGAAGCTATATATGCAAGGACTTCCCAGTACCGCTACCGGTGATACGCTGAAATATCCTTCGTTTGGGGGTCCTCCCATCCTCCAGCTGCCACTGCCTCTGTTCCAAGGGATCCCTCTTAGAGCATGCATCCGCAGAGAGGGCTGAAGTGTGGCAGGGTGGTAGACAAGTAAAAGCCTTGCATAAAATGTGCCCCTTCCCCCTCCCTCCCCCCTTTTTTCTCCAGACTTGGATGCCCCTCCCAATCTTATACTGTGGGTGGTATATATGATGTAATACTGATTAGGCATGGCTGGGGTCTGAGCAGCAAGCAGTTGAACAGTTCTACCCCTTTCTTCCCCATTCGAGTCTTTGGCTAGCACAGCAGAGTGCTTACCCTTGTGTCTGGCAAGGGAATAGTACCATTGTGCGTACACCAAGTCTCACTAGCTTATTGCTTGTTATTCTTTGATATATTGTACCTGATATTGTAGTTAATAGGAAATTATCATATTATTGTTCAACCCACAGTTTAGTGGGTATCTTTAAAAGTTATATAATACTTGTTGGTTTAGAGTGTGGTATATTCACTCCTGTTTGTGTTTCCTTTTTTGCTTCTAGGTCATTTGTGTCATATTCAACTTGGCAAACTCTCCTGGTCTTTCCTCTGCTGAACACCTTTTCATACCTCAGGTACCTTGACCACTTATCCTACCCTACATTCTTAGGACCTCTGAGGTGAGTACTTCTTTCTTTCTTTAGAACCTCAGCATAGCAGAGTCGTACTCCAGAGTGGGGCTTAAGCTCATATCCTGGAATGTGAAGGGACTGAATCACTCAACTAAACAAAATATTGTCCTTAAATACCTTCACTCTTTGCAGGCGGACATTGCGTTGCTCCAAGAGATGTATGTTACTGCAAAGACTGTCGGATGGCTCAAAAAGGCGTGGGTAGGGACAGTAATCGCCAGTTTGGCCAAAACAAGTGCAAGGGAGTGGCCATTTTGGTCAAAAAACATGTCCATGGATGATTGATAAAAAAATCACGGATGCTCATGGTCGTTGGATAGGGGCTAGGTTCTCCTACCCAGGGAGACATAAGGTGTTAGCAAGTATCTATGGCCTGAACACAGACTCTCCTGAGTTATTCCTCAGTCTCAGTCATGCCTTGGAATCCCTCACTGAGGGCTACCACAATAGCCCAATTATGATATGGGGGATTTTAATTTCGCCCTGGATATATTCTTGGATAAGTCTAAGCCCACCCCACAAACCCATCCTAAGGCAGTGGGCATACTACTGGAAATGATGAGGGAATGGGCCATAATAAATTTCTGGCAGAGAGACCACCCCACGGGGAGAGACTACTCTTTCTTCTCGACAGCGCACACAACTTACATCCACACTGACTTCTGGCTTATGAATGTGTATGCAGCCCAGGATATTGTAGCAACTGAGATCAAGTATCAGACCACGCTCCTGTTTCCTGTACCCTCCTGCCTGCTGGGCAGTGGGGCGCTGGCACCAGGCGGTGTTGCAACCCCTTACTGATCAAAGATCCCTCCTTTCGGAACATGGTCTAAGACGCTGCCCGGGATTACTTTGCATACAATAAGCTGGGGTAAATGTCCACAGCCATGGTTTAGGAGGCTTTCAAAGCCATGTTAAGGGGGCATATTTTAGCTTTTGTGGCTCAGAAAAACAGGGAGTGAAAGGCAAAGCTCACTAGGCTCCAAGCAGAACTCTCAGACAGGGAATCACAGTTTAAGATAGCTACTGCTGGGTGTCCTGATGCAACCAAACTCCGGGAGATTGTCAGGTTAAAATATCAGATAAACATTATACTCCACCTACAAGTTGAGTGACATATGACTAGGATTAAACATACATAGTGAGAGGGTATAGATAAGAATGGGAAACTATTGGCATATCAACTGAGGAAGCAGCAAGCTGCTTCCTGTATCCATGCCCTTAGGACTGCCAATGCGGAGACAGTTATGGACCCCAAGCAAATTAATGAGTACATGACACAATATTACCGGCAGCTGTATCAATCATGGATCCCTAAAGAGAAGGATCAAATGACAACATATCTAAAGGACTTTTGTTCAATAGTTAATCTTCCTTAGCTCCCAGAAGCTATGAAAAATGCCATGGATGCCCTATTACAGAGGTAGAAATCCATGAGGCTTTATCCCAGCTGTCAAAAGGTAAAGCTCCAGGATTGGATGGAATGACCACCGAATTATATCAGATACTAAGCTTCGAAATTCATACCCCTCTACTTGCTGCCCTTCAGGAAGCGCACTCGAAAGGTTCCCTCCCACCAAGAATGCGAGAGACTTTTATTACTCTCATTCCGAAGAAATCTGATGACCCGCTAAACTATGCAAATTATCACCCTATCTCATTAATATCTGTAGACAATAAGATCGTAGCCAAAATACTCACCAATCATACGATGGAGGTCCGACCCTCCATAGTACACCCCTCCCAAGCCGGATTCACCAAAGGTAAGGCAGTGGCTGGCAACATCCGCCTCGTGCTCAGCATCAAATGGCTAGCCCTTCGGTCTCCCACCCCTATGGCAGCCATAACAGTCGACTTCTTGAAAGCTTTTGATTCAGTTGAGTGGCCCTATCTACATGAGGTGCTTGAACTGTATGGTTTTGGCACCTACTTTAAACAATGGGTCCATGTTTTGTATAATAAACCTGCAGCCAGGATACTTACCAATAAAGACATATCCATGCCCTTTCTTTTGCAGCGGGGCACCCGGCAGGGGTTCTCGCTATCCCCATTACTCTTTCTGTTGGCTCTGGATCCTCTTATCCAAGTACTCCAGGCCAATAAAGCGATTCAGGGTATCTCGGTAGGTGATGGTCCTTATCTTGCAACTGCGTATGAAAATGACTTACTCCTCACTCTTTCTGGCCCACAGAAGTCTCTCAGCCCAGTGCTGGAGACTTTACAATCATTTGCCAGTATATCAGGATTGCAAGTCAACCAAAAGAAAACCAGTATTACCCCATCGAATGGGGCCTGCACTAAAGACTGTCTGCAGGGGCTGGGATAGTCTTGGGCTCCCAATAACTTACAATAATAGGGTAAACATTTCTTTTGTCTGGGGGCACATTGAATTCAAGAACTTTACCCCATTACTCACACAGCTGACAATTGAAGCAGCACATTGGCGACAGCTGAATCTGTCCGTCCCAGGGAAAGTTGCAGCACTTTGCATGCTCCTGCTGCCCAGAGTAGCGTATTGGTTGAATAACCTTCCCATAACTTAGTCAAAGTATTTTGAACAGTAGATAAACTAATCTCATTTTTTCTGTGGGATGGAAGGAAACCAAGATGGGGAGTTCATAAACTATGGGCACATTGGTCGGGGGGCTTATTGCTTCCCTAGCTTCGGGGATATCACTGGTCTTTCTTAGCTGCTCAAGAAGTTAAAAGGTTTGTCCCAACCCCTCTTACTTCACCGCCGTTCATACAATTTGAAAAGCAAATTTGTCAGCCCACCCCTCTTAGCCTACTCTTGACTAACACCGTTATATCCCCAGACAAACTCACCCCAGTCATGAACACTACTAGGAGAGCCTGGTTCCACCTTATGAAGGCAGCCAAGACAATGAACCAAGGAGCCATGATACCCTTTAGGTATTCAGACCTCTGGCACAACCGTCTTATTAGGGTGGACAACAAACCCCTGACTTGGTCCTCATGGGAAGGGAAAGGGATCCGCATTGTGCAAGATCTCTATCTACCAAATGCTGGTACCCTTATGTCCTTTGAACAACTCCAAGCACACTTTTCATTAAAGTCATAAGGCTTCTGAAAGTTCCCGCAACTTCGCAACACAGTACATGCCATTGACTGGACTGCTAAAGGGGAACCGAGATGGCTCAGGTTACCCTCACTACATCAAAAGCCTTCCTTTCGAGGTTTAGCAGGTAGGTTCTATAACACATGGCATGAGGCGCAACTGGATCATATGGAGACATGCAGAATGGCATGGAGCATGGATATAGGGGAGTCATATTGGTCCAGAGACCTGGTCCTGCTGTCTACACATGGCACATTCCACCTATAAAGATGTTAGAAGCCAGTTAATTCAACTTAAGGTTCTCATTAGCTGGTATAGAACACTGGCTGTTTTATTCACGTGGGGGGCCCCTTCGCATGCATGGTGCTGGAGATGTGAATATAGTCCTGCTGACACTCTGCATCTTCTATGGCAATGTCAAGCCTTAGTTCCTTTCTGGTCAGTGGTAGCAATGGACTATTCTGGGGTGCTGGGACAGCCCATAGGCCTTTCACATCCTATGCTGCTGCTGGATGATCAGGCGCCGCTAAGGCACCTAAGACCACTGCATCTGAATTGGATCCCGGTAGTTTTGCTGGAGAATAAGTGGCTCCTCTTGAGACATTGGCAGCAACCTCTATCCATGGCCATTTCTTTATGGCACTCAGCTATAGCCATACTGGCTACTTTTGAAAGGCTCATTTATGCCACTAGGGGGCAGTTGTCCACGTACCTTTCCAAATGGGAGGTCTATCTTAACTCTGCATTGTGCCGCGTTCCCCCACCGCTTTGGGAATCCACCCATCCTGACCACTGTTAGAAGGACAGCTCCTATTCATGCAATTTGAAATATTAGCACCAAGACCTGATTTCTTTGTACACATTCAGATGAGATTTTGGCTGCTGCTATGCTGAGGTTTGACTTATTCTATCTTTCTTTTCTTTCTTTTGGTAGGCCTGATCTTAACTATATGATTGGCCTGTAAGTGTAGTTGGAAAACTGAACACTGAAGATAAGGCACTTATATGACCTAGGTGTGAGTATAAGTTATAGGTGAGTTAAGGTGAATTAAGATAGATAGGAAAAGGCGTAGTTACCAGTTACATGGTGTAGCTCTGAACCTAAGATATCTTTTCTTCTTCGATGTATACCAGCATGTGTAAACAACACTGTAGTGCCTTAATGTAGCATGAGTTTTCTTGTTTGGAATATAATATGTGATGTATTGTATGATTACAGCTTTGACGGAAACAATAACAATTATTCTATGATAAAAAAAAGGGGTTAATAGTTACCAGCCCTCATTCTCTACATATATCCTAAAAGAAACATGGGTCACATATTTCAAAACTATTTTTACATCTAGTAAAGATGCAGAGGTAAATCCCTACTTGAATTCTAACAACCTAAAAGGTGAATACCGCCCCTTAATTTTATCAGAACAGTACATTGTAATTGCTATTAATAAACTTAAAAACTATAAGGCCCCAGGCTTGGGTCTAATCCCACCAGAAATCTACAAAAACTATAGCCAATTTTGGATTCTGTTTTTAACATTTTTTTAAGTTATGTTTAAAACTCAAATATATACCTAAAGCATAGGCAAAAAATATTATAGTTATTCGAACCTCATCTGGAGCGGTCTGTGTTTACCGGTGCTGGCTTTTTGATTCCGGGGAAAAAATATTATAGTACCTGTACACAAAAAGGCTCGGTATATGATACAAATAACTGTAGGCCTATTAGATATTGCATCTAAAATCTTTAGTAGAATTTTTCTTGGCAATTTAATAGATAGGATAGACACACAAGGAATAGTTTCACCCTCACAGGAAGGATTTAGAGAGGTCCATTCAACTATAGACAATGTTTTTGTTTTTTCTCATCTTATAGAAAAATATGTCCATATTCGGAAGATTAAACTTTTTGTTTTATATGTCAATTTCTTCTCTGCATTCAACTCAATAAACAGACTGAAACTATGGGATATCTTGGTACAAAAAAGATGCCCTACTCTTTATTAATGTCAATATACTTACTGTACACTAACATAGAAATATAGAAACATAGAATTTGATGGCAGATAAGGACCGCTTGGCCCACCTATTCTGCCCATTTTCCTACTTAACAGATAAGCTGCAGATCCTAGTTAACCAACAGCTTACTTCCTCCTACCCCCCCACTAGGCCTGCCTTATGTCTGTCCCATGCATTCTTGAATTCTCACACTGTTCTTGACTCCACGACCTCCTCAGAGAGGCTGGTTCATGCATCCACAACCCTCTCCGTGAAAAAATACTTCTTCACATTACCTCTGAGCCGTCCTCCCCTCTATCTTCAAATTGTGCCCCCTTATTCTTGCACATCTCTTTTTCTGAAAGATGCTACCCTCCTGGACTTTGTTGATTCCCTTGAGGTACTTGAAAGTTTCTATCATCTCCCCTCTCTCCCTTCTTTCTTCAAGGGTATGCATATTAAGCTTCTTTAGTCTTTCTTCATATGTCTTCTGGTGCAGACCCTGCACCATTTTGGTTGCCCCTCTCTGGACAACCTCCACTCTGTCTATGTCTTTGCAGAGATGGGGTCTTCAGAACTGCACACAGTACTCCAGATGGGGTCTCACCAACTGTCTGTACAGAGGGATAACAACTTCCTGTTTTCTACTATTGATGCCTCTTCCTATGCATCCCAGTATCCCCCAGTCTTCCTTACTGCCTTCTCACATTGCTCGCCCACCTTTAGGTCATCTGATATAAATACCCCAGGTCCCTTTCTGTTTTACTGTTGTCAGTTTCTCACCCCCATTGTGTACTCTTGCCCTGGGTTTTTGTTTCCCATGTGCATTACCTTGCACTTCTTTGCTTTGAATCTGAGCTGCCATACTTTTGACCATTCCTCCAACCTTGCCAAGTTCCTTCTCATCCTTTCCACTCCATCTTGTGTATCAACCCTGCTGCAGATCATTGTGTCATCTGCAAAGACACATACTTTTTCTTCCAGTTCCTCTGCAATGTCACTTATATTTACTACTACCCTTTGCGTCCTGTTGTCTAGCCAATTTTTTATCCAGGCTACCACCTTGGGGCCCACTTCAAGGCTGGCTAACTTGTGTATTACTCTTTTGTGTGTGACTGCATCAAATGCCTTGCTAAAATCTAGGTAGACCATGTCCACAGCCCCTCCCTGGTCTACTAATTTGGTCATGCAGTCAAAGAAATGTATTAGATTCATCTGACATGACCTTCCCATCATGAATCCATGCTGCCTTGGGTCCTGTGCCCCACTGGCCTCTAGGTACTCAACAATTCTTTCCTTCAGAAATGATTCCATCATTTTCCCTACTACTGAGGTCAAACTAACTGGTCTGTAGTATCCTGCCTCTGTCCTGCTCCCACTTTTGTGAAGAGGAATAACATCTGCCCTCCTCTAGTCCTCAGGTACCACCTCATCCTCACATGATTTGTTAAAGAAAGTAGTCAATTCAACACCTCAACTGCAGTTAGATATGGTAATAGCAACATAGCAGACTACTTTTGCTCCAACAGAAGAGTTAAGCAGGGAGTCTACTTGCCCTTGCATTATTTAACATTTATATTCAGTCCTTACTTGAACATAATAATGCCCCTCAGCTGGATGCCCCTTCAATTAATAAAACACAATTACATTCACTCGCTTATGCAGATGATATAGCTTTGTTTCTCTCTCTCTCTCTCTCTCCAGAATTGGCTTACAAAAACAAATAGACAGCGTTACAGAAAAATGTAAGAGATTAGAGTTCAAAATAAATTTAAAGAAAACTAAATGTATGATAAGAATTCCCCCAAAACTGAATAACTATTTAATAACAATAGATTCCAAAAGAGTAGAAATTGAGGAAGAAAACACATATCTTGGAATAACAATATCATCCAATGTTAGATGGAACAAACATTTCAAAGAACAATATTTCAAGGCAAAATTAACAACTGAAGATCTTTTAAAATTACGCTTTATGGAGGGGGATACAATTCTACCAGCCCTTGTGCCTGGAGAATCAAAAATTAACCCAGTAATCACGTAAGGGGCAGAAGTTTGGGAAACAGACACCTGTAATACCCTGGAAAATCACCTTACATATTTTTACAAATCATTAATCAACATTTTAAAATCAGTCCCTAACACTATGGTAAAGACAGAACTGGGCAGGATAGAAATTAATGGTACAAAAGAGATATGCCTTATAAACTGTTGGTTAAAAAATCATAAATAACCCACATAATAAACTTCCCAATATATGTTTTGATAAAAAAATGGGACATAAGGTCTAAATATTTGGACTTCCTAAAAGGAATCATACTAAAAATAAATATTCAACCTCTATGGACTGATTATAATAGAAATATTACGTTTGCCCCACACTATAAAGAGGTGATTCAGCAAAAAATGTTTGCGTATATGAAAAACAAGGACATGGAAAGAATACAAACTAAAAGAGTAGCAAGTTGGTATAAAAAAACAATAAAATTAGACACTATTTAGTTAATGATTCCCATAACACCAGAGCAGAGGAAAAATATAACCTGGGGCAGATTTGAATTAATCTCTTCCAAATACACTTATTTTAACAGATTTAGAATTTCCAACCCAATAAATGATTGTTCATTCTGCCTATGTAACAAAGGGCTCATAGATACAATAAATCATGTGACTATGAGCTGCCCGTTGTACTCCAGACCACATACTGAATACTTATTAAATACACTTACAGTACTTTATACTCAAAAGCTATGTGTGATCCCATTTTCATTCTATTGCATTCAAGAACTGTGGAAGAAGCTACAAGAAATGCAAACTTTGTGACTTCAGTTGTTAAGATAAAAAAGGTTTTCTAGATCACAGACAGCAACAAACTAAAAAAACAATAAAAAAAAGAAATATATATAATTGGACTGTATTACAGCCTTTTTTATCTGAATTTTGTTCGCATATAAAACATGTAACTTGGGGGATGGATTGAGGCTGTTTTAATGCATTACATTATGTTTTGTCATTTGATACACTCTGGAAATGAAGACTCAGCACACTTGGAGCTTAGATGCTCGCTGGCAACATTTTATTGAACATCATTAATATTTACACACTCAGGGCCAGATATTCAAAACTTTGCCCCAGGGATAATTGAGCACTGCCTGGCAGTCAAAATTAGCCCAGAGCACAAAGCAAGCCATATCCAAAAGGAATAGCCCAGGGCAAACAACTTCTGAATATAGCATGGGAATGATGCCGGGCAAACTGGCCTGGCAGTGCAGGACAATCTTAGCCCTGGAATAACACAGCTCTGAATATGGCAACCAGGAAGTGCAAACCACAACAGCAACACAGTGCACAGTGACATGAAGGTAGGTAGAGGTGAACTATGAGGCCATTGTGTGTGCCAGCAAATGCATGGACTCAGTACAGCTGCAGACAGCAGCGTATGTGAAAGTACAGTGTGCAAAACTGTAAAATAATCCCCAAACTGCTTGCACAGTGCTAAGACATTTACGTGGGTTTAGCTCAGGGCTAAACCGTTAGCATGGTGCAAACACGTTTACCCAGTGCTAAATTTTGCCATATTCAAAAGTGAAATGCAAATGAGCCTACTTAGGTAGTCTCTTGGCAAACATCCAGATTAGCATCTCATTATGCCCTGATTTGCATGCAGTTTGACTAGCGTTACTGCTGGGTCCCACAGCTTCATCTGTTGGTCAGTCTGGAAGTACAGGGGCTGGCCAAGTCTGACCATAGCTCCACCTGTAGGTCAGTCTGGCAGTGCATGATGATAGCTGTAGGCTACATGTAAACAGTACAGCATAGCATAGAATATTGTACCCCAGGAGACAACACAGCATAGGCACAGAGGGTGGTGGTGCTGCATGTAACTGTCACACTGTAGGTCATGCTAGTGTGTTCAGCAGACACTACAGTAGCAAGGGGGCCAGTAGTGTGTGGACACAGCAATGACTATGGTGTCTAGGGCAGTGATGATGACTGCACTATACACAGTGAAAGGCCCATCCTGCAGGTGTTTACTGACAGAGGACATTACTGTTACACAATTGTGTGACACACAGATGCTGCACCTCTGGCATGGGATGCTCACAGTGACATATACATGTCTGTCTTTGTGTGCAATGGCAGTTGTACAGCTGTGCAATATGTGGCTGGGGGGGGCATATATTATCAGAAAGATACACTGGTGTTGGGGTATTCCCAATACTGGCCCATGTGTGCTGCATGAAGTGTCCCAGCCTTGTGGCCACACCTGGTCTGTGAAACAGCTTGGCCACCCATACACTTTCCCTGCAACATCCTCCATGCCCACAGTGCTGCATGTGTGTGCTGGCATCTGTTGGGTTCCACAGAAGAGTGGTCAGCAGGTGTGTGCTGTATGGCCACACTGCCATGCTGTCCACTGGAGGCAGGGTCACCACTTACTGCCTGGCATGGCTGGGACTGGTGGCAGATGCTGGCATCATTGTGATGCCATCTGTTAGCAGCATGTACATGGGGAGCACAGGGTAAGACTGGAGGGTGGAAGATTCAGGAGGGAGATGAGGAGGCATTATTTCACTGAGAGAGTGTCATCAAAATGGAATGCTCTACCAGAAGAGGTGGTGGCATGCAGGATGATGGGCAGTTTCAAAAGGGCATGGGACAGGGTAAGGAGGGCTGGGTAAACAATGCTGAGCAGTTTCTGAAGGTGAAAGGGGGGATGGGGTGGGGCAGCTGCAATATAATGGTGCTAGCTGCTCATTTAAGCAGACTTGATAGACCCTGAGGCCTCTTTCTGCTGGCAAGTTTCATATGTTCATATGTTCATATTTTTGTTGTGAATACAGAAATATAATAGCCTGTATTCTACTTTACACGGTGAGGAATTGTGGGTACAGTAAATATCAAATTTTTCTATCTCCCTAATCTTTATTTATTTATTTCTTCACTTATTTATTGAAACATTTCATCAGGAATGGCACACTGACCAAATAAAACTGCTTGCCTCCCAGTGCATCCTGGGGGGAAGGGGGATAGCAGAGATCAAATACAGAAGATGCATTAAAGAGCAGTAAGACAGCTGCAATAACAGATCAAATTAAAGGCCAGTGTACACTGATAACAGCAAGGACTTATAATGTATGTTAAGTAACTAAGTGTGAAAATTGCCAACAAACTGAAGTGCTATCATATTGAAGGAATCACAGTAGAATATATGTGCAAAGACAAGGGGAGAGGACAGAGTCCAGACAGAAGAAGAGAGGACTAAAAGGTGTGAGGAGGATGGAACAAAATTAGAAGCAGGAGCAATTTGGAGAAAAGTAGTTGAGCAGAGATGAAGAGAGGGATTAGTGGCTGGAGGGGTGCCTAATTTGAGGAGGCAGTTGGTTCCAGAGTTTAGGAATATGGTACAAGAAGGTTGATTGGCCTACTGAAGTTAAGCAGTGAGAGACAGACAGGGTACGTGTGTCATGAGATCTGATGGAGTGGGAGGAGGGAGAAGGAGGAGTATGAATAGAGATGGAGTGGGAGAGAGCTGAACCAAAATTTGGACACAAATCTGGCTATTTTGGAGAGACGACAGTTGTCAAGGGAAGGAAAGACTAGGGAGTGATATAAGGTACAGTGATGAGTGTGGAGGGGAAGAGTCCAAGACAAAGCGGCAGAAGGAGTTAAACAGGGTGTCTAACCTGGACAGGGAGGTCTTGGGAGCGGCACTGTAGACTACGTCACAGAAGTCAAAGATCACCAAGATCATTTTCTGAACTAGTTTGTGCCTTACCAGAAGGGATAAATAAATCTGTTTCCAGTGTAGGGCACCTAGCTTGGGTCACAGTTTTTTCAGGATGGCATCCACATGATCAGAAAAGTTTAGGTGTTGGTCAAGCCAGACACCAAGGTACTGAAAAGAGGAGGAGTCCTCAAGTGTAGTCTCTTTGAGGGTGTAGAAGTGGAGTAAGGAGGAGAGCCTGGAGAGTCTCTGCCTAGTGCCAAAGGTCATGGAGACAGTGTTCTTGGCATTTAGGAAGAGCTGATGACAGCTAAGCCAGTGTTGAACTTTATCAAAGTCAGCTTGGAGTCTGGTAGTGACATCAGCAAGGGACTGGGTTGAGGTAAACAGCACCGTGTCATCAGCATATATATGGATAGAGGATGTGGTGCATACCATAGGAAGGTCATTTAGGAAGATAGAGATCTGCATGTAGAGTGATTTTTTTACTGATGATTTTTGGTCATGTGTGTGGTGGGATTACATCTGTAATGTTATGCTGGGATAACATCATTGGTCTAGCCCCAGATTGACCAGTCAGAGCCCAACATTCTTTCTTGCCATTGTATAATAAATGTTGTATTGTTTAAGTGTTTATTATGAAGATCCTGGTTCCCCCTTCCAATTTAGTTTAAGCAAACATTCATAATGAGTAAATTCTGAAGGTTTCCCAGGACCTTTGTACCTTGTCAATTAAGGTGCAATCCATCTCTGCTATATAGAGGGTATTTATTATTAAAGAGTCCCCATAAATCAATAAAGTTTACACAAGACTTCCAATACCAGATGCCGAGACTAAAATTTATTCTCATAATGGTTTGTTTCTTTTTTCTTTGCTAGCCCTTAAAATAAGAAGTATTACAGACAGACAGACAGTAACTTCTCCATAATTATGTCTTCTATTTAAACCAAAATGTAACATATGTCCTTTTTATGGTGCGTGTCTACATTGTTGGTACCTATATCAAGAGTTACAATGGGATCTCTACTGCAGTTTTTTTTAGAATTATTGGTATTCTGGTTTTGATGTTGGAGATTCTTGCACCCGGGAAATATGCATGAGTAGTATTCATTTTGTCTTATTACGTGTGTATGAGTTACATAATCTGATTATTGAGCCACCAGCCACAACAGTTTTTTTGCTGTTTACATAAGAGTGCTCACCTGTTTCAGAGGTGCTTGGAGTAACCTCAGTGCTGCTTAGGTATTCATATCTATTTGCTATTTCTAACTGGTTGTTTCTGTCTGCCAACATCACTGTCCCAAGTACACACTGACCAATCAGAGCCCAGGATGCTTTCCATGCCACTGTGTAATTAGATATGTTGTACATTTGTTTGCAGTATAAATAATGAAGTAAGTTCTGGATTTCACAAATTATTTTAATATAAATAGGTTACTGATGATATTAGCTATGTGTATGTATGTTTGCCCACAAACATTATGATGCTGAGTGAATGTTTCATTAAAACACATGCAGTCAATATAATTATGTAAATTACAAATAATGACATCACTCTTGACAGTAGGAATTGTCTATTTCTAAAAACTCCATGTACTCTTATAGCCATAAGAGGGTAGCTCATGCATATGCTGTAGTTATAAAAGTCTGAAGTTCTATATCTGTTCAATTGGTATAATCCATTCTCCACAATGGGAATTGTCTAACATTCTGTAGTATAAAACATTTTGATTTTAAATTCAAATGCCAGTTTTTAAACAAAGGTCTTTAACATGATTTATAATATGTGTATTTGTTCAGTTCCTGTGTCTGTTAAGGTTATGAGTTTGTTTGAAGAAGCCAGAAGGGGAAGGAAACATATTCAATTCAGTGCTTTAGAGTAACTGGTAATTGCTATTTTTCTTTTAAACTTAGATTGAGGGCTTTTAGTGACACTATAATTTCTTTGTTGTCTTTACTTATAATTGTTTTTTGGGCTGTTGAAACTTTAAAACATAGTGGTGGTGTAATTCTGTGCTGTCTTTAATTGCTGCAAAATTTCGCCCCCCCCTCCCTCCCCTTCACCCAACTCTTAATTATATGCCCTGTTAAATCTGATTGATAGGAGCTAAACACAGGGTATAGTAAGGGGTGTGAAGCAGGAGGGGCATAAGGGGGAAGAAGCCCACCCTCAGCACGACAAGTGTTTTGATTCATTTATTTATTGTTTTCTTTTTCTTTAAAAAAAAAAATTATCTGAGGATCAGTGGCAGGATTTTAGGACAGTAAATTAATAAAAAGGAACTAGGAGAGCTTCAGTAGCAGACAAGTAGTGAAATTGCAGTATAATGTGGGGAGTGGTGCAATGCAGTGGCGTGGGGCAGCCATATTCAGGCAGACCTTCTGGACACTGAGGTGCTGCCCTATCTGCATGCATCTCTCTGACTGTGGGAGGAGGTATCCAGACTCAGAGCGAAGTAACTGGGTTAGGAGTACCATCACCCCTATCCAGGGACCACCCAGTCCAATGCAACTGCCTCAAAGGATGCCGAGAACGAGGAGCACTTGGATGACAGTGGGCTCAGGAGGGTTAGAGCGGTCAGGCAGAGGCACATCCCAGATCCTATTCCACTCAAGAACTCATATGCCACACTGGCAAATGAGGACAACCAAATAGAGGTACCCAGGGAAGTGGAAGGAAAGGATGTGGAGGTTAGCCAGGGAGGTGAACCTCAAGGGAATGCAGTGGACCCCAGAGGAGGAGGAAGGAATCCTGGTGGGGACTCCACTCATAAGAGGATCCAGCTAGGGACACAGGAGGGGAGGACAGGGAGGTGAGGTGCCTCACCAGGTGCCACGGCATGGAGGGATGGAAGGAAGATCCTGGGATCACTGGGAAGGCAAGACGGAGGGTGAGCTGGATGTCATTATCCACCTAGGTACTAATGACCTGGCAAATGGGGAGCCAAAGGAAGTTCAGGAAGAGTTTAGGAAACTGGGGAGGGGTCTCAAGCAAGTAGCTACTTCTGTCACTTTCTCAGAAGTACTACCTGTGAGAGGCAAGGGAGAGCATAGGAGTGCATGCACCAGGAACTTTAACTCATGGTTGAAGAACTGGTGCTGTGAGGAAGGGTTTGGATTCATTGGTGGCTGGGGACCCACCTGGAGGGATGGAGGTTTGTTCAAGCCTGACGGCCTGCATCCATCCTGGAGGGGAATACAAGCACTCAATGATAAGTTTAAATGCTACATTGACAAGCATTTAAACTAGCAAAATGGGGTGGCAGGCCAGCAAGGAGGGTACCTACTTGCTCACCCCCCACAGCTAGCAGTGGAACCAATGAACCAGAGGAGTAGCTATCTCTGCAAAGCAGTGTGCAAAAGATGGAGATTAGTGCCCAAGAGGTGGATAAGCAGATAAGGGCAAAATTCAGCAGAAGGCAGACAGCAAGGAGAACCAGGGATAAATGACAACCAAGGAAGGGCAGGAGTAGAACTGTGAAACAGTCTAGGAGGTCAAATCATGAAAGCCAGGTGTGCAAATGCCAGGGCCTTAGCAACAAGATGGAAGATCTGAGGCTGTCATGGTGCAGTCAGACCTGGACATTGTGGCCATCACTGAAACCTGTGTAATGATAACCACGACTGGGGATGGCCATACCTGGCTGCAACATATTCAGAAGAGACAGAGCAGGCAGGAAGGGAGGAGGAGTGGCACTGTATGTGAAAAATGACATAAGGGCCACAGAGATCCAGGAGGAACAAAATGGGAGAGATACTGTGGGTTAAGCTGGAAAGGAAAATGGGGACAGTCGTCTGCACAGGTGTGGTCTATAGACCACCAGCACAGGAGGAAAAACAGATAGAGTTGATGCTAGCCATCCAAAGGATGGCAGACAAGGGTGAGGTAGTACTGGTTGGAGACTTCAATATTCCAGACGTGGACTGGAGCATCCCAGCAGCAGCATCAACTAGGAGCAGATTTATCCTGGACTCCTTCAGGGTGCCTTCCTCAAGCAACTGGTCATGGAACCAACTCGGCAGAAGGCAATACTGACCTTGTGCTCACAAACAGGGACAGTGTGATGGGGGTAACAGTGGGGGAGCACCTGGGAAACAGTGACCACTAGTCATTGTGGTTTGAAATCACAGAAAGAGCAGAACCAAACCACACAAAAACACGATCCTGGATTTTAGGGGGCGGACTTTGGGAAAATGGGGAGATACTTGAAAGAGGCATTAAGGAATGGGACAGGAATCAGGGGTTGAGGAACAGTGGGCAGTATTTAAAATGGGGATTACAAGAACAACAGAATTATGCATTAGCAGGTTAGCAAGAGGAAAAGGAAGAGACCATTATGGTTTTCCAAAGAGGTAGCAAGAAAGTGAAAGCCAAAAGATTGCATTCAGGCAATACAAAAAGTACAGGCAGAAGGGATAGGAGAAGTACCAGGAGAAGCAAAGGAGTCAGGGAGGTCAGTAAGGGAAGCCAAAGCTCAGACAGAAGAGCACACTGCAAAATCAGTGGGTAGAGGGACAAAACCTTTACAGGTACATAAGTGAAAAAGAAAGACAAAGGGAGGGATAGTGAGACTGAAGGGGAGGATGGGGCCACGTGGAGGATGACAACAGTAAAGCTGACATATTGAACAGGTATTTTGCTCAGTCTTACTGAGGAAGAGGAGGGTAATGGGTCTGAAGGAGTACAAGGGTGAGAATGGTGCAGAAATGGACACAAGTCCCTTTACACGAGAAAGGGTCCCAAGGAACTGGAAGTAATAAGAGTTGATAAAGCTAATGGGGCCAGATGGGTGCACCCCAGGTCCTTAAAGAACTAAGAGAGGTGGTGGCTGAACCTCTGGCTATCCTGTTTAGCGATCACTGGAAACAGGGAGGTACCCAAGACTGGAGGACAGCAGATGTAGTCCCTTATACAAAAGTGGGAACAAAGAGGAAGCAGGGAACTACAGACCAGTCAGCCCTCACCTCAGTAGTGGGGAAGATCATGAAGCACTACTGAAGGAGAGATTGGTAGAACATCTGGTTGTCAATGGACTACAGGACCCAAGGCAGCATGGTTTCACCAGGGGGAGGTCATGTCAGACCAACCTCATTGAATTTTTTGACTGGGTGACTAGGGAGGTGGATCAGGGGAGAGCGGTGGACATGGCCTATCTGGACTTCAGCAAGGCCTTGACACTGTGCCACATAGAAGACTATTACACAAACTGGGGAATATGGGTGTGGGCAGGACAGTAGTGTGGTGGGTAGGTAACTGGCTGGGTGGCAGGACACAGAGGGTGGTGGTAAATGGCTGTCACTCCACAGAGGGAAGAGTGACCAGTGGGGTACCACAGGGATCAGTGCTGGGACCGGTCCAATTCAACATCTTCATCAGTGACATTGCGCAGGACCTAGAAGGCAGAATTTCACTGTTCACTGATGACACAAAGCTCTGTAACAGAGTAGACACACCAGAGGGTGTAGACAAATGGTCAGGGGTTTGGCAGTTGAAATTCAATGCAAAGAAGTGCAAGATAATGCATATGGGGCACAAAAACCCTGGCACAATATATCAGTTGGGGGGTGAGGATATAGCATGCACCAAGCAGGAAAGGGATCTTGGGGTTATCATCTCTGATTACCTCAAGGTAGGGAAACAGTGTGACAAGGCAGCAGGTAAAGCAAATAGGATGCTGGGATGTATAGGCAGGGGCATCACCAGCAGGAAAAGGGAGGTCATAATTCCGCTATACAAGACACTAGTGAGGCCCCACCTGGAGCACAGTGTACAGTTCTGAGACCATACCTATGTAAGGACACAGACAGGGTAGAGAAGGTTCAGAGGAGGGCAACAAAGATGGTACATGGATTGCATCACAAGTCCTATGAAGACAGGTTGAAGGAACTGAACATGTACTCCCTGGAGGAGAGGAGGAGAGGGATATGATAGCGACATACAAGTATCTTACAGGGAGGAACAGGGTGCAGGAAAACACTATTTTAAGTGAAAAGATGTTCCAGGACTAGAGGGCATGGGATGAAGTTGGAGGAGGACGATTCAGAGGAAACATGAGAAAGAATTTCTTCACAGAACGGGTGGTGGACAAGTGGAACACCCTGCCAGAGGAAGTGGTGGGGGCTGAAACAATCACGGGATTTAAGAATGCATGGGATAGACATACAGGAATTCTGGAGGTCAGGGGTAAGGGGCAACAGACTTCTAGGAAAACAAACTGAATTTACAAGCTCAAATGGGCAGACTGGGTGGGCCATAGGCCCTTATCTGCCGACACTGTCTATGTATCTATGTATCTATGTATGTTCTCAAGCCCTTTTATGTGCCATAACTGCTCAGCTTTGCTTCACAGCACTCTCGCCCAAATAACTCGAGAATGTACTCATAACCATAAGTGAAACAGTAACTGAACATATAAACATACTGTTGGACATGACATTTGAATGGTTTATTATATAGAGAAGAATGTATGGGGTGGAGTGCATTACAAGAGTGGCATATACACCCAAGGTGTGTGATGCTATTTAAATCCCTAGAGCGAAACTCAAGTGTTTTTTATCAGCTTAAATTTGAGATTGCCTCCATCCCATACATTATTTTTTATGATTTCCAGGGAGCAATTTTTTTCCACCAGAGTACGAAGTTGTTCCTCTTTATCATAGCACAGTATCAGGGGAATATTTTATGTTGCTATATTTGAAAAGGCAGTATTGAGATGCAGAGCTTTGTATATCAAAAAACTTTTATCAGAAACACCTTTCCTGCAGAAATGGTTGGAGGCAATGTAACAAATAGGTTCCCCTAGGGTTGCTGGAACCCATTCAGTACAGTGTAGGTAGGTGTGGGCAGCACCAAAAAAGATGAAATCTTTAAAGTGAACTGTTAAGCATTTCTTGCTCAGTCTCTGCTGAGCAGGGAAATCTAATTAGCTTATGGAACGCTCACAACAGCATGGACCTCTGCCTCCTGAGAGCTGCAGTGTGACTCATTAGTCAGTAGAGTTTAGAGAAAGTTTGGAGTTTTGAACAAGTTAGTAACTGCTAGCTAGCAGCTCAACTTCTAGGGGGAGAGCCCCTCTTGTCTTTTCTTCACCTTAGTTTGTCAGGGATCGGTCTACGCACCAGGTAGTGATGGAGACTGTCTGTTGCAAGGCCCAGAGGGGGTGGATTTCACCACAAGCGTGTGATCATCTGGATTGGTATCAGTGAGTAGCTGTTGAGGCAAGTCCCCACACCATGTCACTTTGTAAGTGCTGCCCAGAATAGTCTGTGTGAGATGTTTTTACATCAATGCTCCAACATTTTAAAATGTTAATAACCTGGTATTTCTATCACTTGGAGCACTAGTACATCAGAAACCCTACAGCCTTTGGGGCTTAAGTGTGATTACTTAAGTGTATTTTTCAAATGTGGTACTGTGGGTGGGTACAATGGAAGAGGACCCTTACAGTTTGCGACAAGTGTTAGTTCTATGGGAACATAACAAATGCCTTGTGAGTACACTTCTGCCTTGTACAAAGGTGCATTTACTGTTCCCTTTGGGATTACTGGTGCCTAGCAAGGAGCTCAACAATGTTCAAAGTCGGTTCACTGGTGCCTAGCACAACATGTGCATTTTGGATTGTCTTCATTGGCCAGCAGTTTCTGAAGAGTCAGTAAGGGTTGTAACTTCAGAGGAAATCTGACTTTGGTATAAATTTAGCTAACCACTTAATCCAGGTTGCAGGGGGACACAATTTACGTACAGGTTCTGGGGTTGTATTATAGTTCACCCAGAGTGGTAATGTAGTTCACCCCATTGGTCAACAATCGCTAAATAAGTATTATGGAACTTCCCATTTAAATATGCCCTTATGTAGTCCTGGGGATCACCTGATGCCCCATTTTTCTAAGTTGATCCCAAAACAAAGGGATGAAAGTTAGAAAAAAAAATGTTCTTGTGAAAAGTCTATACCTGCAAAAGAGTTGTGTTCTCTGTGCATTCTGTACCTGCAAAAGCCTGGAGGCACCACATTTTCTCACTGATGCCTTGTCAGGAATAAAGCCATACAGTACAATCCCATTCCTGTTGTGGACATTCCATCTATTTATGACCTGTGTGCATTTTCGGGGGCCCCTAAAACATATTGTGCCAGACCATAGACCAGGTACTTCTCCCTCAGACTCATGTAAATAGAAATGCTGTTGTGTACCCCTTCCTCTGATCGCCTAGATGCCCAAGCCAGGTGTTGCCTTTGTACCAGGGTTAGTACCTTTTATTGTTACTGCTACTGCCTTGAATGTAAGAGGGGGTAGTGGGGATACAGCAACATGGAAGAAGCACATGAATTGTTTGTTTGTTTGTAAAATGTTATTCTTATTCATAATACAATGAACAGGAATATAGGATAAACTACATTGAGTTAAAAATTCATTTCTAAGGAGGTCCTACCCAAACACACAATTATTAACTTTTATGGCAAACAATCACAATATACAATCATGATCACAGGTACTATTAGAAAAAAATGAAATAAAACCATATAACAAAAAACAAACATCTACACAAATCACATAACAAACAATTTTCACACATATTGTCAATTATAATAGTACACAAAATACAATATTGAATTTGAATGAATGAGCAGCAAAGTTAGCAACAGAGCAGAAATAAGGTACAGGACAATAGGAAATTGTGTTTTTTTTTTCAAACTGCTTATAAAGAACAATTGATTAACTATATAGGGTGGGATATTCAGACTGTGCCAGGCAGGGGTGCAAACCTGGGTGCAGCATAACTGGGCTTAGCCAGGGCATGGACAAGGTGATATTCAACAGTACTGTGCATGGCTCAGCATCATTGAATATGGCATTGAGGATGCATGCACTGGGTGTAGCACACTGGCACTGCACCAGTGCAAGTGGCAGTAGGGGAGCAGGTGGCTGTGCCAGTGCAAGTGCAGTTGTGCTAGCCACAGCAAATGCAATATTCAGCTGTGGGAATGCAAATGAGTCCATTATGCATGCAAGGCACAAATGGGGCCAGTTGCATGACATTATGGCCCCATTTGCATATGGTACGCTGATCCCTGACTACTTGCACCTGGTGCCCTACCAGGCTGCAGCCATCTGGGGCCGATGCCCTGCTGCCCCTTGGCCTGGCTCTGCTCCCATTCGCCCAATCATGGGCATGTGTGAAATTAGTCCCTGGTGGTCCAGTGGACCGATCCCCATCAGTCGATCGCAGACATAAGATAAAACTCCCTGATGGTCCAATGGACTGCTATCCAGCCCCCAATCATGGGCATCACATGAATAAATCCCGGGTGGTCCAGTGGACTGCTACCCAGTGCCCAATCATGGGCATGGGGTGATAAATGCCCTGGTGGTCCAGTGGAAACCCCCAGCACTATATTGTGGGTGGAATGTACAAAGGACACCCTGGTGGTTCAGTGGTACCCCCTCCCCACCTGCCTCTGAGATCTCTGCCACTCTGCACAACCCCAGTCAATGGTGGGCGGCAGCACCCCTCCTGCAACCCACCCGGCCACTCACCAACTGACAGCATACAGTAGGATCTGTACGCCTATTGCTCCACTTTGTGGGCCAATGGGCATACAGACCATACTGTACTACACAGGCCCAAAATGTGAATGGTTCATTCACATTTCAGACCTGTGTAGTACAGTGTGGTCTGCATGCCCATTGGCCCATGCAGTGGAGCTATAGGTGTACAGACTGTACTGTATGCTGTCAGTTGGTGAGTGGCCGGGCAGCTTGCGGGTGGGGTGCTGTTGCCCAGCGCTGATGGGGGGGCAGGGTGGTGGACCACCAGGGACTATTTTAACATATGCCCATGATTGGGCAATGGATAGTGGTCCACTGGACCACCAGGGCTTACACTCACATATGCCCATGAATGGGCGAGGGAGGCATAATGCTTCCTGGCCAGGGGGCATGTTGACTGTGTCCTGGGTGGGCGGGTGGCCTCCCACAACAGGCAGCTGCCATGTTGTGCCTTGCAATACAGCAACTCACCTCTGGGTGGCCAGGACTTGTTCCTGAATTTACTAGGCACATCTTTGCACCCCCCTGAGTGGCGCAAAAGGGGGTTGTACCAGCATATGTGCCGCACATCCCAGGCTGAATATCGGGATGTGCTGCATATACATGGGCACGCCCCCCGCACTTGAGCCACATACATTTCCAATGCACCCCAGCACATTGGGAGTTGTGCTACGCAACATGTCCCTTTGAATATCATGTGGGGGTGCATTGGTGGGTTGTGCATGGTGCAACCCTGTTGCACCATGCGCAACGGCTTTTGAATATCCCACCCATAGTGTTAAGGAGAGTGGTGCTTATATTTAAATTCTTTAAATCAAAGTCTCGGAAACAGATTAAGAACTGTAAAAAAAAGTTGAACATTTATTGATGTGTTTTCTTCCAGTTTTCTTCCTTTGTAGTCACAAGATCTGGTTACCTTAGAGATTATAAAGTCTTTTCCATGAAGCATCATAAAACTCATATGGAAAAGCTATTTGTTATAATATTTTAATAGAAGTTAAATCTTGTTTATCAGAAGTAAGAAACGGCACTGGTTGTGTGAGTAGTTTTGTTTTTGTGTTGAGCGAGACATGGAGAGTGATTCTAAAGGGTTTTTCACAGTTGCAGTGCAAATTATTGTACACAGCAGCTGAAAGGCCATGAGAACAGGGTTTGTGTCTCAGAGTGCTTAATGGAGACAGTGTTTGTATAATAACCAGCCAGTTATTATGCAAATAATATCTGGGTGAGCTCATAGAAAAATTGCTCACCAGTTATTATTGTCAGTTATAGAGAAACTCAAAATTATATCTGCAAAATCAAAATACATTGACAGGCTATCTAAAACTTTATGAAGCATTGACTAGTAATTTAACTGATAATTTAAAAAAATCAGTTGTTCATTGGGATGTTGTATGTCTGAGTAATGGAATTCAATAAGCTTATACTTGGCACAACCTCTTACCCAACATGAAATCTTAGATGCCATTAAATCCCTACCCATGGATAAGGCTCCAGGGCCAGATGACTTTTCTCCCAATTTTTGTAAAGTTTTTTTCCAAAGAACTGGCCCTTTTGCTGCATCATTTCTTTCTTTTCCTTTGTAAATCAGGTATATCTGATAAGACTTTGAGGCTATGATTGTTGTACTACTCAAACTGGATAAGCCCTAGGATAAAGTCGCTAGCTACTGACCTGTCTCGCTTATGAACTATGATATTAAAGTTTTGGCCAAAATCCTGGTCTCCAACATTAACACAGTTTGGGTAGGGCTTATAAACCATGAGCAGGTCAGTTTTATGTAAACCCATTCTTTGCTGATCACTTCTGAAAATCATTCCACATCTTCTCCATGTCCCAGGATACCAGGGTTCCTGTAGCCCTAGTCTCCCTGGATGTGAAAAAGGCTTTTGATAGGGTTAACTGGGCTTTTTTATTTGCTACTTTAGAAAAAATTTGGATTTCCACCCATATTTCTCCATTAGATTAAGCTTTTATATTCTTGTCCGAGTGCCAAAATTTACTGTAATTGCATTCTTTCTCCAGCTTCCCCCCATGTTCTGTTACATGGCAGGAATGTTCTCTGTCTCCTCCTTTATTTAGCTAATATTTAGAGCCCTACTAGTAAAACTCTAGGGATCACCCTGTCTGACAGGCATGAGGACTGGGACATTGGAATTGCAATTGTCTGCATATGTGGATGATATGTTGTTACATGTGACCAACCCTGAAAGTTCCATCCCAGCTACTTTATCAGTTATTAAGGAATTTAGTAGGTTTTCCAGTTATGAACTGACTCTTGATAAAAGAGCAGTGATGCCCCTCAACCCTGGTATTTTTAATCAGACATCCTACAGATGGGTCTGAAGAAACAAGGAAAGCAAAGATTGATCTGATTATTTCTATTTTTTGGAGTGGAAAAGTTAACTGAAGAAAATAATAATATGTTGAAATCCTTTATAAATGCATTACTCTCTTTCAGTAATAGGGACCCAAAATGATAAACAGGACATTCTAAAAGTAGAATGAGTGTTCGAAAGAAAGAGAAGAGGAAAGTCAAATTAACTTCATCTGTGCAACTAAAGACCTATTTTATAAGCTAAAAATAGGTGCTGAAAAATTAGACATTGCAGGGTTCCTATTATTGGATATGTCTGATCTTTTAACTATAGGCATAAGTGAAGTAAAATATGATAATTGACTAAATGAACATGTTTCACTGTGCACAGATTCTTGTAACATAATCATCACCCATGAAAAGCATGCACATTTTAAAAGTTGGACTGTTGCTGGAATTTTGGGAAAGATTGCTAAACACACATTGGCTGCAGTACATGAGCAAATTTGATATTATTTAGTTCCAAGAAACTTGGGTAACTGAAACTATGAATTTAAATGGATATCAGGCATGCTGTTCTCTGGCAGTTATAGTTAAACAATGTGGAAGACCATCGGGTGGCATCTTTACCTACAGTATGTTGAACCAGGTAAGAATATTTCTGAATTGGATATTTTCAAAACTGATCCAAATTATATTATTATTTTCATAAAATGGAACAAGCAGATGTTTACTATTATCAATGTATATATGCACTTTCATTCTAACAAACATGAAAACATTATAATAGTTGGAAAAACCTCTCTAGAGATGTTGGTTTGGCTTTTAAAAAAACATCAATTTAGTACTTTAATAACTGTCAGGGACTTCAATGCCAGAATATCAGATTATGACAACATAGAAACTTTGGAATCATCAATGAATTTGAATGACTGTAACAAAAGAATACGCCAGGACTAAAAATGTAACAAGAATGGTATGGAATTACAGAAGTTTATTGAAACAATACTCTGTTAATTCTAAATGGAAGGCTCCCAGGGGACCTGGAAGGAAACACCACATACTTTTTGCACAACGCCAAAGCACAATTGATTTTGCTCTATGTGATCCTGAAAGCCATAGTATTTTTAGTATGTATCTATTAAAATGAGATCAGAAAGTGATCCTGCTCTGTTAGTGCTAACAATTGACATTAATAAAGAATACACAGAAGAGAAGAGATCCCAAACTCATCCAGTTACTTTAGGTACAATAGGAACAAATGAACTAGTCAGAGCAAAGCTTAATACTTCTTTAATAGCAGACATTTTAAGCTAATTCCACAAGGACTGGCTCTTGATACTATAGACCTTCAAACAACAGAACATTACATCAATGATACTCATGGAAAAATATAAATTAAATATATGTTAATAAGGATATACATAAAATGAAAGAAATTGAATCCTGGTTCAATACAGAGTGTAAAAGCAAAAAGAAGAATTAAACAAATTAATAAGATGGACACACAAAATCCATCTAAAATTAATTTTGCACATTTAATTCAAACTAGAAAACACTACATAAAATTTCTTGAAACTAAAAGATGGATACACAAAAGAAATGCTGGCAAGAAATGTGTGCAGTAATCCATTCAAATGACAATAATGTTTTGTAAGCTTATGTCAAAGGGTTAATATGGAGGTGGCTTGGCGCCAAAGTATGGCAGCTTAATATCATAGCTTGAGCTCAGCTAAGCCATTTTGTGGGAAATAATCTGGCATTCAAGACTAATTTCACTCAAAATAATCCCAATACATCTCCGAAGCTGCAAGAGTCAGTCCGGTGAGGTAATATTTGCCCTCGGGGTACGGTGAGTTGTCTAATGATGACGGTCCCTTGCGTGACTCGATTGGGCCACTGATAGGCCGCGCACCCTCTACATTCGGGGGGCTTAACACTAATATCGTAATACAGGTCGGTGCCTGACTCACTCTCTTCCACTGTTGTAAACACTCAGACTCAGCTCTAAGACATGGAGGAAAGTAAGCTGTGACGAGCCTTACTCACAGCACCTTCCTTGAGGACTTCACCATCACAACCTATATGAGGCTTGCTCGCCATTGCCTCAGAGCCCTCTGTACACTCATATGATGTTCACTCCTCCCTACAACACATAACATCTTTGCTGGAAACACCGCTCTCTAGGGTCAATTCTTTATCAACTACCCTCGCTGGTACTGTAGCTGAGGTGCAAGTCTTAAACAACAAAGTCAATGTGGTGGAGCAGAACACTGAAAGCCTAGAATAAAGCCAAGCCAAAATCCTGCAATGTCTCCAGGACCACTAGTGCAACGTAGCTACTTTGTGGCAGAGAGCTGAGGACCAAGAAAACCGCAGCAGACGGAACAACACAAGGATTTTGGGCATTCCTGAGGGATCGGAAGGGGTGAATGTGGAGTGTTTTTTAAATGAGGAAATCCCAAAGATGCTGGGGGATAGGTGGCATCGGCCACTAGATGTTGAAAGGACACATCGGGTTCCTGGGGGCCCCAACCGAAGAATTCTGTGCCACGACCCATAGTTGCCTACTTTCTAAGATATTCCACGAAAGTGCAAGTATTGCAAGTAGCTAGGGAATTGGAGGAGGGGATGTGACACGGGGCCAAAGTTTATTTTACAGGGATTTCTCTGCTGAAGTGGCAGCTAAGAGAAAGCCTTTGCCCCTGTTAAAAAGGTACTGGCCCAGCATGGTTTCAAATATGGATTTCATCAGCTCGCTTATCTGGCTGTGTCAAAGAAAAGAAAAAAATAGTGGCAGAATCTCCCCGAGAGGTTGAAATCTGGATCTCTAAGAACTGGCCATGCTTGCCTATAAAAACTCCTTCTCCCAGGAAACTTTGGTTCCCTGACAAGGACAGTAGGAACCCAGATAAAGGCAGTAGCATCCAGAGGGACCAAAATAGAAGTCAGATGATTCCCCCAGGAAATGGACTCACTATTCCTTCTCGATCTTGGCAAGCTACTACAGAGAGCTCTGGAAATGTAGCTGACCATCCAAGGGTCCTGTCATTCCCCTCCATAAAGCCTCCTTGGGATAATGGTTTTGTGACTTGGATAAGGCACCGGTCCAATAGTGACTGGACTCCGCAGAGGTGAGAAATGATGCCTCCTGCAAAGCTAACCAAGGATGAATCCTTTACATGATGCAACCTGGCCCAGAAGATAAACCAGATGACACTATAATGGAAGCAGTGGAAATGGGATCCTGGGCCAATTATCTGCCAGATACAGAAGAACTCACAGCTAATACTGCACTCCCATTAAACCAGAGACACTGTCTTTTGTGGAAGATCTGTCAAAGGATCTGCAGGGCACAACTATAGAACCCTCTAGAATGGCAGAGCTTCCCCACCAGACTGAATGATATAATTACCTTCTTTGATATTATTTTCAATGGTGCAGGGAGATTAGTTTCTCCCTTTCCTTCCCCAACACTGCATTTTAGGTGTTTTGTAAAGGGGTTAAGGCATATATTTGTAGAAGTTAAAGCAAGGCATGGGGGTTTGGGAGCTACAAAGGGTAGCCACCCCACTTGAGAAGCTATACATACAAGGATTCTCAGCACCGCTGCCGGTGATACGTGGGAATATCCTTCATTTGGGGTCCTCCCTCCTCCAACTGGCACAGCTTCTGTTCCAAGGGATCCCTCTTAGAGCATGCATCAGCAGAGAGGGCTGTAGGGTGGCAAGGTGGCAGACAAGTAAAAGACTTACATAAAAATTGCCCCTTCCCCCCTTCCAGACTTGGCTGCCCCACCCAATCTTATACTGCTGGTGATATTTATGACGTAATGCTGATTAGGCATGGCTGGGGTCTGAGCTGCAAGCAGTTGAACGGTTCTATCCCTTTCTTCCCCATTCGAGTCTTTGGCTAGCATGGCAGAGTGCTTACCCTTGCGTCTGGCAAGGGAATAGTTCCATTGTGCATACACCAAGTCTCGCTAGCTTATTGCTTGTAATTCTTTGATATATTGAACCTGATATTTGTAGTTAATAGGAAATTATCATATCATTGTTCAACCCACAGTTTAGTGGGTATCTTTAAAAGTTATATAATACTTGTTGGTTTAGAGTGTGGTATATTCACTCTGTTTGTGTTTTCTTCTTCACTACTAGGTCATTTGTTTGTATTCTACTTGGCAAACTCTCCTTGTCTTTCCTCTGCTGAACACCTTTTCATACCTCAGGTACCTTGACCACTTATCTCTTCCCTTATTAGTATCTCACATAGTGCATACTGTTAAGAAAATCTGACTTTATTATGCTTGACATACCAAGGACGCGGACTTGCTTTGTTAACGTATATTGCATATGCCCTTCCTCCATTTGGAACCACTACAAACCGCATTGAAACTAACTAGCACAGTTTCAATAAACTTCTACAAATTGCTAAGTTCAGCCAAAATAAAAGACACCTGTAACTGTCATTAAGTCTCTTCCTTCCCCATGTGTGCCATATTTATCCACTGGTAAGGTATAATTGATTTGTCATATTAACTGCTTTCCTTCCCTTTACTCCTGACTTTATCTTTGCTTACGCCCACTGCTACTCTATCAAATCACTCCTCCCCATATCAGTTGTAGACTGTTGTTTGTTCTAGCTGCCAAAATACTGTATATGTATTGCACACACCAGTCATCATGTTTCATTTATCAGTATGCAAACTGTAAGTCGCTTCCCTGTCTCATATCAGTGTTACCACCTCGCGGTCACCCTATGCGGGTACCCTTGTATGTATATCCAGCCTGTATCATGTAATGTGCATTTCATGTATATACTGTTATTACCTATCTGTGTTTGTACTTTAAGCGTTTATGTCACAGGACCTCCTTGTGAATGAGCTTGCTCAATTGAGTTTTCCTGCAATAAACTTGAACTTGAACTTATCCTACTACATTCTTAGGACCCTGAGGTGAGTACTTCTTCTTTCTTTAGAACTCAGCATAGCAGAGCTGTACTCAGAATGGGACTTAAGCTCTTATCCTGGAATGTGTAGGGCTGAATCACCCAACAAATGAAATATTGTCTTTAAACACCTTCACTTTTTGCAGGCAGACATTGCGTTGCTCCAAGAGACGATCTTACTGCAAAGACTGTCAGACGGCTCAAAAAGGCGTGGGTAGACAGTAATCACCAGTTCGGCCAAAAACAAGTCAAAAGGAGTGGTCATTTTGGTCAAAAAGACATGTCCATGGACGGTTGATAAAACAGTCACGGACACTCATGGTAATTGGATCGGGGCTAGGTTCTCCTACCTGGGAGAACATACAGTGTTAGCAAATCTCTATGGCCCAAACATGGACTCTCCCAAGTATTCCTTGATCTCAAGCATGCCTTGGAATCCCTCACTGAGTGCTACCACAATAGACCACTTATGATGGAGGGGATTTTAATTTGGCCCTGGATATTTTCTTGGATAAGTCTAAGCCCACCCCGCAAACCCATCCTAAGGCAGTGGGCATACTACTGGAAATGATGAGAGAATGGGGCATGATAGATGTCTGGTGGAGAGCACACACCACAGGGAGAGACTACTCTTTCTTCTTGATGGCACGCACAACTTACAGCCGCATTGACTTCTGGCTTATGAACATGTATGCAGCCCAGGATATTGTTGCAACTGAGATCAAGAACATCCTAGTAGCAGACCACGCTCCTGTTTTCTGTACCCTCCTGCCTGCAGGACAATGGGGCGCTGGCACCAGGTGGCATTGCAACCCCTTATTGATCAAAGATCCCTCCTTTCGGAACATGGTCCAAGATGCCGCCCGGGATTACTTTGCACACAATAAGGTGGGGGAAATGTCCACAGCCATGGTTTGGGAGGCTTGAAAAATATGTTAAGGGGGCATATTATAGCTTTTGTGGCTCAGAAAAACAGGGAGCAAAAGTCAGAGCTCACTGGGCTCCAAGCAGAACTCTCAGTCAGGGAATCACAGTTTAAGATAGTTACTGCTGGGTGTCCTGAAGCAACCAAACTCCGGGAGATTGATGGGTTAAAATATCGGATAAACACTATACTCCACCAACAAGTTGAGTAGCATATGACTAGGATTAAACATACATATTGGGAGGGTGGGGATAAGAGCGGGGAACTATTGGCAATTCAACTGAGGAAGCAGCAAGCCGTTTCCCGTATCCATGCCCTTAGGACTGCCAGTGCGGAGACAGTTACAGACCCCAAGCAAATAAATGAGTGCATGACACAGTATTACCAGCAGCTGTATCGATCATGGATCCCCCAAGAGAAGGATCAAATGAGAGCCCATCTAAAGGATTTTTGTTCAATAGTTCATTTTGCCCAGCTCCGAGAAGCTATGAAAAATGCCTTGGATGCCCCTATTACAGATGTAGAAATCCATGAGACTTTATCCCAGTTGGCAAAAAGTAAAGCTCCAGGACTGGATGGTATGACCACCGAATTATATCAGATACTAATCTCTGAACATGGTACCCATCTATTTGCTGCCCTTCAGGAAGTGCACTCGATAGGTTCCCTCCCACCAACAATGCGAGAGGCTTTAATTACTCTTATTCTGAAGAAATCTGACAGCCCGCTAAACTGTGCAAATTATAACCCTGTCTCATTAATATCCATAGACACTAATATCATAGCCAAAATACTCACCACTCATATGATGGAGGTCCTACCCTCCATAGTACACCCCTCCCAAGCTGGATTCCCCAAAGGTAGGGCAGTGGCTGACAACATCTGCCTCATGCTCAACATCAAATGGCTAGCCCTTCGGTCTCCCACCACTACGGCAGCTATAGCAGTCAACTTCTTGATAGCTTTTGATTCAGTTGAGTGACCCTATCTACATGAGGTGCTTGAACTGTATGGTTCTGGCACCTACTTTAAACAATGGGTCCATGTTTTGTATAATAAACCTGCGGCCAGAATACTTACCAATAAAGACATATCCATGCCCTTTCTCTTGCAGTGGTGCACCGGGCAGGGGTGCCTGCTATCCCCATTACTCTTTCATTTGGCTCTGGATCCTCTTATCTGAGTACTCTAGGCCAATAAAGCGATTCAGGGTATCTCGGTAGGTGATCATTCTTATCTTGCAACTGCGTATGCAGATGACTAACTCCTCACTCTTCCCACCAACAGGATTCCCTTAGCCTGGTGCTGGAGACTTTACAATCATTTGCCAGTATATCAGGATTGCAAGTCAACCAAAAGAAAACCAGTGTTACCCCTTTGAATGGGGCCGGCACTAAAGAATGTCTGCAGGGGCTGGGATTGTCATGGGCTCCCAATAACTTACAGTACTTGGGTATACACATTCCTTTTGTCTGGGGGCACATAGAATCCAAGAACTTTACCCAGTTACTCACACAGCTGACATTTGAAGCAGCACATTGGTGACAGCTGAATCTGTCCTTTCCAGAGAAAGTTGCAGCACTTTGCATGCTCTTGCTGCCCAGAGTAGTGTATTTGTTGAATAACCTTCCCATAACTTTGTCAGACAAAGTATTTCGAACATTAGAAAACTAACCTCATTTTTTCTGTGGGAAGGAAGGAAACCAAGGTGAGGAGTTCATAAACTATGGGCACATTGGTTGCGGCGGGGGGCTTATTGCTTCCCTGGCTTTGGGGATATCACTGGTCTTTCTTAGCTGCTCAAGCAGTTAAATGGTTTGTCCCAACTCCTCTTACTTCACCGCTGTGGATACAATTTGAAAAGCAAAATTGTCAGTCCACCCCTCTTAGCCTACTCTTAACTAACACTGTTATATCCCCAGACAAACTCACCCCAGTCATGGACGCTACTAGGAGAGCCTGGTTCCACCTTATGATGTCAGCCAAGACAATGAACCAAGGAGCCATGATACCCTTTAGGTATTTAGACCTCTGGCACAACCGTCTTATTAGGGTGGACAACAAACCCCTGACTTGGTCCTCATGAGAAGGGAAAGGGATCCGCATTGATCTCTAGCTACCAAATACTAGTACCCTTATGTCCTTTGAACAACTCCAAGCATGCTTTTCATTAAAGTCATAGGACTTCTAGAAGTTCCTGCAACTTCGCAATGCAGTACAGGCCATTGACTGGACTGTTAAAGGGGAACTGAGATGACTCTGGTTATCCTCACTACATCAAAAGCCTTCCTTTTGAGGTTTAGCAGGTAGATTCTATAACACATGGTGAGAGGCACAACCAGATCATAAGGAGACGCAGAATGGCATGGAGCATGGATATAGGAGTCATATTGGTCCAGAGACCTGGTCCTGCTGTCTACACATGGTGCATTCCACCTATAAAGGAATTAGAAGCCAGTTAATTCAACTTAAGATACTCCTTAGATGGTATAGAACACCGGCTGTTTTATTCAAGTGGGGGAACCTTTCACATGCATGGTGCTGGAGATGTGAATACAGTCCTGCTGACACTCTGCATCTTCTATGGCAATGCCAAGCCTTAGTTCCTTTCTGGTCAGCAGTAGCAATGGACTGCTCTGGAGTGCTGGAACAGCCCATAGACCTTTCACATCCTATGCTGCTGCTGGGTGATCAGGTGCTGCTAAGGCACCTAAGACCACTGCATCAGAATTGGATCCCAGTAGTAGGAGGCTAAGCGGCTCCTCTTGAGACATTGGCAGCAACCTCTACCCCCACCCAATTCTTTATGGCACTTAGCTATAGCCAGACTGGCTACTTTTGAAAGGATCACTTATGCCACTAGAGGGCAGTTGTCCATGTACCTTTCCAAATGGGAGGCCTAGCTTAACTCTGCATTGTGCCGGGTTCCCCCCAACCCTGGGAATCCACCCATCCCAACTACTGTTAGAAGGACAGCTCTTATTCATGCAATTTGAAATATAAGCACCAAGACCTGATTTCTTTGTACACATTCAGATGAGATTTTGGCTGCTGCTATGCTGAGGTTTGACTTATTCTATCTTTCTTTTCTTTCTTTTGGTAGGCCTGATCTTAACTATATGATTGACCTGTAAGTGTACTTGGAAATCTGAACACTGAGGATAAGGCACTTATATGACCTAGGTGTGAGTATAAGTTATAGGTGAGTTAAGGTGAATTAAGATAGATAGGAAAAGGTGGTTACCAGTTACAGTGTGTAGCTCCTAACCTAAGATATATTTTCTTCATGAGTATACCAGCATGTGTAAACAACACTGTAGTGCCTTAATGTAGCATGAGTTTTCTTGTTTGGAATATAATATGTGATATATTGTATGATTACAGCTTTGACGGAAACAATAACAATTATTCTGTGATAAAAAAAATGAGCTAATACTTACCAGCCCTCATTCTCTACATATGTCCTAAAAGAAACATGGGTCACATATTTCAAAGCTATTTTTTCATCTAGTAAAGATGCAGCAGTAAATCCCTACTTGAATTGTAACAACCTACAAGGTGAATACCGCCCCTTAATTTTATCAGAACAGGACATTGTAATTGCTATTAATAAACTTAAAAACTATAAGGCCCCGGGCTTGGATCTAGTCCCACCAGAAATCTACAAAAACTATAGCCAATTTTGGATTCTGTTTTTAACATTTTTTTTAAGTTATGTTTAAAACTCAAATATATACCTAAAGCATGGGCAAAAAATATTATAGTACCTGTACACAAAAAGGCTTGGTATATGATACAAATAACTGTAGGCCTATTAGATATTGCATCTAAAATCTATAGTAGAATCTTTCCTTGGCAATTTAATGGATTGGATAAACACTCAAGGAATAGTTTCATCTTCACAGGCAGGATTTAGAGAGCCCCATTCAACTCTAGATAATGTGTTTTTTTCAACTTATAGAAAAATATGTCCATATTCGGAAATGAAACTTTGTTTTAGATGTTGATTTCTCCTCCGCTCAACTGAATAAACAGGCTGAAACTATGGGATATCTTGGTACAAAAAGATGCCCTATTCCTTATTAATGTCAATATAGTGTACTTACTGTACACTAACACATCAACTGCAGTTAGATATGGTAATAGCAATGTAGCAGACTTTTTTGCTCCAACAGAGGAGTTAAGCAGGGTGTCAGCTTGCCCTTGCATTATTTAACATCTATATTCAGTCCTTACTTGAACATCATAATACCCCTCAGCTGGATGCCCCTTCAATTAATAAAACAAAATTACATTCACTCACTTATACAGATTATATAGCTTTGTTTCTCTCTCTCTCTCTCTCTCTCTCTGCCCAGAATTAGCTTACAAAACAAATAGACATCTTTACAGAAAAATGTAAGAGATTAGAGTTAAAAATAAATTTAAAGAAAACTAAATGTATGATAATAAGAAGTTCCCCAAAACTGAGTAACTATTTAATAACAATAGATTCCAAAAGAGTAGAAATTGTGGAAGAAAACACATATCTTGGAATAACAATATCATCCAATGCTAGATGGAACAAACATTTCAAAGAACAATACTTCAAGTCAAAATTAACAACTAAACATCTTTTAAAATTCAGCTTTATGGGGGAATACAATTCTACCAGTCCTTGTGCCTGGAGAATCAAAAATTAACCCAGTAATCATGTAAGGGGCAGAAGTTTGGGAAACAGACACCTGTAATACCCAGGAAAATCCTCTTACATATTTTTATAAATCGTTACTCAACATTTCAAAATCAGTCCCTAACACAATGGTAAAGACAGAACTGGGCAGGATAGAAATTAATGGTACAAAAGAGATATGCCTTATACACTATTGGTTAAAAAATCATAAAATAACCCATATAATAAACTTCCCAAGATATATTTTGATGAATAAATGGGACATAAGGTCTAAATGGTTGGACTCCCTAAAATGAATCACATCAAAAATAAGAATTCAACATCTATGGACTGATTATAATAGAAATATTAATATTACTCCACACTATAAAAGGTGATAAGCAAAACGTTTTGCTTATACAAAAACAAGGTGATGGAAAGAATACAAACTAAAAAGTAGCAAGTTGGTATAAAAAACAATAAAATTAGACACTATTTAGTTAATGATTCCCATAACACCAGACAGAGGAAAATTATAACCTGGGTCAGATTTGAATTAATCTCTTCCAAATACACTTATTTTAACAGATTTAGAATTTCCAACAAATAAATGACTGTTCATTCTGCCTATGTAACAAAGGACACTAGATACAATAAATCATGTGACTATGAGCTGCCCATTGTACTCCAAACCACATAGTGAATACTTATTAAATACACTTACAGTACTTTATACTCAAAAGCTTTGTATGATCCCATTTTCATTCTATTGCATTCAAGAACTGTGGAAGAAGCTACAAGAAATGCAAACTTTGTGACTTCAGCTGTTAAGATAAAAAAGGTTTTCTAGATCACAGAGAGCAACAAACTAAAAAATGATTAAAAAAAGAAATATATATAATTGGACTGTGTTACAGCCTTTTTTTATCTGAATTTTGTTTGCATATAAAATAAGTAACTTGGGGGATGGATTGAGGCTGTTTTAATGAATTACATTATGTTTTGTCATTTGATCCCCTCTGGAAATGAAGACTCAGCACACTTGTAGCTTAGATGCTCACTGGCAATATTTTATTGAACACCATTAATATTTACACACTTAGGGCCAGATATTCAAAACCTTGCCACAGGGCTAAATTATCACTGCCCAGCAGGCAAACTTAGCCCGGAGCACAAAGCAAGCCATATTCAAAAGGAAAAGCCCAGGGCAAACAGCTTCTGAATATAGCATGGGAATGAGGCCGGGCAAACTGGGCTGGGAGTGCAGGGCAAACTTAGCCCTGGGAATAACACATCTCTGAATATGGCAACCAGGAAGTGCAAACCTCAACAGCAACACAGTGCACAGTGATGTGAAGGTAGGTAGAGGTGAACTATGTGGCAATGTGTGTGTCAGCAAATGTGTGGAACCAGTACAGCTGCAGGCAGCAGCGTATGTGAAAGTACAGTGTGCAAAACTGTAAAAATCCCGAACTGTTTGCACAGTGCTAACATGTTTACATGGGTTTAGCACAGGATTAACTGCTAGCCCAGTGCAAACACGTTTGCCCGGTGCTAAATTGCTGCCATATTCAAAAGTGACATGCAAATGAGCCTACTTAGGTAGTCTCTTGGCAAACATCCAGATTAGCATTTCATTATGCCCTGATTTGCATGCAATTTGTCCAGTGTTACTGCAGGGTCACACAGCTCCATATGTGGTCAGTCTGGAAGTACAGGGTTGGCCAAGTCTGACCACAGCTCCACCTGTAGGTCAGTCAGGCAGTTAATGATGATAGCTGTAGGCAACATGTAAACAGTACAGCATAGCATAGAATATTGTTTCCCAGGGGACAACACAGCAAAGGCACAGATGGTGGTGGTGCTGCATGTAACTGTCACACTGTAGGTCATGCTAGATTGCCTAGCAGACACTACAGTAGGAAGGGGGCCAGTAGTGTGTGGACACAGCAATGCCTATGGTGTGTAGGGCAGTGATGATGACTGCACTATACTCAGTAAGAGGCCCAACCTGCAGGTGTTTACTAACAGTGGACATTACTGTTACGCTGTTGTGTGACCTACAGATGCTGCACCTCTGGCATGGGATGCTCACAGTGATATATACATGTCTGGCTTTGTGTGCTGTGGCAGTTGTACAGCTGTGTGGTATGTGACTGGGGGCATATATTATCAGCAAGGCACACTGGTGTTGGGGTATTCCCAATACTGTCCCACGTGCACTGCATGATGTGTCCCTGCCTTGTGGCCACACCTGGTCTGTGAAACAGCCTGGTCACCCATACACTCTCCCTGCAACATTGTCCATGCCCACAGTGCTGCATGTGTGTGCTGACATCTGTTGGTGTCCACAGAAGAGTGGTCGGCAGGTGTGTGCTGTATGGCCACACTGCCATGCTGTCCACTGGTGGCAGGGTCACCACTTACTGCCTGGCATGGCTGGAAATGGTGGCAGATGATGGCATCATTGTGATGCCATCACTTAGAAGCATGTATATGGGGAGCAGGGGCTAAGACTGGACAGTAGAAGATTCAGGAGGGAGATTAGGAGACATTATTTTACTGAGAGAGTGCCATCAAAATGGAATGCTCTACCAGAAGAGGTGGTGGCATGCAGGATAATGGGCAGTTTTAACAGGGCATGGGACAGGGCAAGGAGGGCTGGGTAAACAATGCTGAGCAGTTTCTGAAGGTGAAAGGGGGATGGGTGGGGCAGCTGCAATATAATGGTGCTAGCTGCTCATTTAAGCAGACTTGATAGACCGTGAGGCCTGTTTCTGCTGGCAAGTTTCATATGTTCATATGTTCATATTTCTGTTGTGAATACAGAAATATAATAGCCTGTATACTAGTTTACACAGTGAGGAATTGTGGGTACAGTAAATAGCAAGTTTTTCTATCTCCCTTATCTTTATTTACTTATTCAGTTATTTATTAAAAAGTTTCACCAGGAAAGGCACACTGATCAAATAAAACGGCTTGCCTCCCACTGCATCCTGGGGGGAAGGGGGATAGCATGGATCAATTACAGAAGATGCAATAAAGAGCAGTAAGACAGTTGCAATAACAGATCAAATTAAAGCAAGAGTGCACTGACAACAGCAAGGTTTTAAAATGTACGAGAGTAACTAAGTGTGATAATTACCAACAAACTGAAGTGTCATATTGAGGGAATGACAGAATGCATGTACAAAGACAAGAGTCAGGAGAGGACAGAGTCCTGGCAGAAGAAGAGAGGACAAGAAGGTGTGAGGAGGATGAAACAAAATTAGAAGCAGGAACAATTTGGAGAAAAGTAGTTGAACAGGGATGAAGAGAGGAATTAGTGGCTGGAGGGTGCCTAATTCGAGGAGGCAGTTGGTTCCAGAGTTTAGGGATATGGTACAAGAAGGCTGATTGGCCTACTGATGTTAAGCGTGAGGGATAGACAGGGTATGTCTCTCATGAGATCTGATGGAGTGGGAGGAGGGGGGAAGAGGAGGAGGAGGAGGAGGAGTACTAATAGAGATGGATAGATAGGATAGAGTGTGAGGGAGCTGAACCAAAATTTGGACTCAAATCTGGTTATTTTGGAGAGATGACAGTTGTCAAGTAAAGGAAAGACTAGGGAGTGATATCAGGTACAGTGATGAGTGTGGAGGGGAAGAGTCGAAGACTAAGCGGCAGAAGGAATTAAACAAGGTATCTAACCTGGACAGGGAGGTCTTGGGAGCGACACTGTTAGACTACGCTACAGTAGTCAAAGATCGGCAAGATCATTTTCTGAACTAGTTTGTGCCTTACCAGAAGGGATAAATAAATCTGTTTCCAGTACAGGGCACCTAGCTTTGGGCGCAGTTTTTTCAGGATGGCTTCCACATGATCAGAAAAGTTCAGGTGTTGTTCAAGCCAGACACCAAGGTACTGAAAAGAGGAGGAGTTCTGAAGTGTAGTCTGTTTGAGGCGTAGAAGGGAGAAAGGAGCGGAGCCTGAGATCATGGAGACAGTGTTCTTGGCATTTAGGAACAGCTGCTGAGAGCTAAGCCAGTGCTGAACTTTATCAAAGTCAGCTTGGAGTCTGGTAGTGACATCAGCAGGAGACTGGCTTGAGGTAAACAGCACTGTGTCATCAGCATATATATGGATAGAGGATGTGGTGCATACCATAGGAAGGTCATTTAGGAAGATAGAGATCTGCATGTAGAGTGATTTTTTACTGATGATTTTGGTCATGTGTGTTTGGTGGGATTAGATCAGTAATGTTATGCTGGATAACATCATTGGTCTAGCCCCAGACTGACCAGTCAGAGCCCTAACATTATTTCTGCCATTGTATAATAAATGTAGTATTGTTTAGGTGTTTATTATGAAGATCCTGGTCCCCTTCCAATTTAGTTTAAGCAAGCATTCTTAATGAGTAAATTCTGAAGGTTTCCCATGACTTTGCACCTTTCTATTAAGGTGCAATCCATCTCACTATATAGAGGGTATTTATTATTAAAGAGTCCCCATAAATCAATAAAATTTATACCAGACTTCCTACACCAGATGATGAGCCTAAAATTTTTCTTATAATGGTTTGTTTTTTTTCTTTGCTACCTGAGGATAAGAAGTATTACAGATACACAGACAGTAACTCCTCCATTTTTATGTCTTCTATTTAAATCAAAATGTAACAAATGTCCTTTTATGGTGCATGCCTACATTGTTGGTACCTATATCAAGAGTTACATTGGGATATCTACTGCAGTTTTTTTAGAATTATTGGTATTCTGGTTTTGATGTTGGAGATTTTTGCACCCGGGAGACATGCTAGAGTAGTATTCATTTTGTCTTATTACATGTGTATGAGTTACTTAATCTGATTATTGAGCCACCAACTGTAGCAGTTTTTGTGCTGTTCACATAAGATTGCTCATCTGTTTCAGAGGTGCTTGGAGGATCCTTAGTGCTGCTTAGGCATACATATCTATTTGCTATTTCTAACTGGTTGTCTCTGCCTGCCAACATCACTATCCCAGCACACACTGACCAACCAAAGCCCAGGATTCTTTCCATGCCATTGGGTAATTAGATATGCTGTACTGTTGTTTGCAGTATAAATTAAGAAGTAAGTTCTTTATTTCACAAATTATTTTAATATAAATAGGTTACTGATGATATTAACAATGTGTATGCCCACATACATTATGATGCTGTGTGAATGTTTCCTTAAAACACATGCAGCCAATATAATTATGTAAATTACAAAAAAATTACATCATTCTCGCCCAGTGGGAAATGTTTATTTCTCAAAATTCCATGTACACTTTTAGTCATAAAGGGTAGCTCATGCATATACTGTAGTTATAAAAGTCTGAAGTCCTATATCTGTTCAGTTGGCATAATCCATTCTCCTCAATGGGAATTGTCTAACATTCTGTAATGTAAAACTTTTGATTTTAAATTCAAATGCCAGTTTTAAACAAAGGTCTTTAACATGATTCATAATATGTATTTGTACAGTTCCTGTGTCTGTTATAGTTATGAGTTTGTTCTCAAGCCCTTTATGTGCCAGAACTGCTCAGCTTTGCTTCACAAGACTCTCTTCCAAAGAACTCGAGAATGTGCTCATAACCATAAGTGAAACAATAACTGCACATATAAACATATGGTTGGACCTGACATTTGAATGGTTTATTACTGTATAGCAGGTTATATTGGCATCCGATATATTTAGCGGATGTAGACTTTGAGACCTTGTTTATATGTTACGCCTGATATATTTAGCGGTTGCTGTGCCTGTAGTTACGATCACAGCCATCAAAGTCAGGAACATGACTCACTCCTGCAACAAGATGCTCCCCCAAAAACTCACTCCCATTCATTTTTTATTTACAACTCTTTCCACTGAAACATGGCATCTACTGCCTGGGCACAGCTGGAACAGCGCAGACTGACAAAGGCAGCAGAAGAGGCATCGGCATCGATCAGCTGGAACCAGTTGGGACATGAGCTTATTTTAACACTAATACCAACTTGGTACGCTCCCTTAAAGTGGGTGTTTTATCGGTGGGTGGGTGGGTGAGATTGATGTTCTGGACATCATTCGGACTGACTGTTCACCACTTCAGTGGCTGCCTATATCCATGGCTTGGGTGCAAGTGCATAAATCTGATTAAACACAATGTGTGGTGGTAGCACTGATTCAGTGTCACGTGGTGTTGTAGTGCTCCCAAGGTATCTAAAGCAGATGACCCAGTGTATTTGATAGTGGGCTTTATTTAAGGTTAAAGGGAAAGGAAAAGAAAACACACGATCAATGTTGAGATGTAAAAGAAGTCAGAGGGTGGTGACTCATGTAGCTTATGTAGGTGCAGTACCTGGCTGGATAGCTGAGTGAAGTAGTGGATCGTTATGACTAGAATATTAGCAGTCTGTTAAATTTAGAGCATGTTAATAGGTCCGCTAATAGCGCTAAATTTATCAGACCGCTAATAAAACCTACTATACAGTATATAGAGAATAATGTATGGGGTGGAGTGCATTACAAGAATGCCATATACACCCAAGGTGTGTGATGCAATATAAACCCCTAGAATGAAAGTCAGGTGGTTTATATCAGCTTAAATTTGAGATTGCCTCCATCCCAAACTTTATTTTTTTTGATTTCCAAGGAACAATTTTTTTTCCACCAGAGTACAAAGTTGTTCCTCTTTATCATAGCACTGTATCAGGGGATTAGTGTATGTTGCTACATTTGAAAAGGAAATATTGAGATGCAGAGCTTTGTAAATCAAAAAATTTTGATCAGAAACACCCTTTCTGCAGAAATGGTTGGAGGCAATGTAACACCCAGGTTCCCCTGGGGTTACTGGAACCTATTCAGTGTAGTGTAGGTAGGTGTGGGCAGCACCCAAAAAGGTGAAATCCTTAAAGTGTACATTTCTCTGCTGAGCAGGGAGAGCTAATTAGCTTATGGAACTCTCGCAACAGCATGGCCCCCTGGCTCCTGAGAGCTGCAATGTGACTCATTAGTCAGTAGAGTTTAGAGAAAGTTTGGAGTTTTGATCAGGTTAGTACCTGCTAGCTAGCAGCCCAACTTCTAGAGGGAGAGCTCCTCTTGTCTTTTCTTTACCTTAGTTTGTCAGCAATCAGTCTATGCACCAGGAAGTGGTGGAGACTGTCTGTTGCAAGGCCCAGAGGGGGTGAATTTCACCACAAGTGTGTGATCATCTGGATTGGTATCAGTGAGTAGCTGTTGGGGCACGTTCCCACACCATGTCACTTCATAAGTGCTGCCCAGAATAGTCTGTTTAAGTATTTTTACATCAATGCTCCAATCTTTTAAAATGTTAATAAGCTGGTATTTCTATCACTTGGAGTCCAGTACTTAGAAAGCCTGACAGCCTTTGAGGCTTATGTGATTACTTAAGTGTCTTTTAAATGTGGTACTGTGGGTGGGTTCAATGGAAGTGGAATTTTACAGTTTAGCACAAAGTGTTAGTTCTATGGGAACATAACAAATGCCTGTGAGTACACTTCTGCCTAGTACAAAGGTGCATTTGCTGTTCACTTTGACTTTACTGGTGCCTAGCAAGAAGCTCAACTATGTTCAAAGTTGGTTAACTGGTGCCTAGCAAAATGTGTGCATTTTGGATTGTCTTCAGTGGCCAACAGTGTCTGAAGAGTCAGTAAGGGTTGTAATTTCAAAGGAAATCTGACTTTGGCATAAATTTAGCTAACCACTTAATCCAGGTTGCAGGGGACCCAATTTACATACAGATTCTGGGATTGTATCATAGCTCACTCAGAGTGGTAATGTTGTTCACTCCATTGGTCAATAATCGCTAAATAAGTATTATGGAATCTCCCATTTGAATATGCCCTTATGTAGTCCTGGGGATCACCTGATGCCCCATTTTTCTAAGTTGATCCCAAAACAAAGGGATGAAAGTTGGAAAAAAAATGTTCTTGTGACAAGTCTATACCTGCAAAAGAGTTGTGTTCTCTGTGCGTTCTGTACCTGCAAAAGCCTGGAGGCACTACATTTTTTGACTGATGCCTTGTCAGGAATAAAGCCATACAGTACGATCTCATTCCTGTTGTGGACATTCCATCTATTTGTGGCCTGTGTGCATTTTTGGGGGCCCCTCAAACATATTGTGCCACTCCATAGACCAGGTACTTCTCCCTCGGACTCATGTAAATAGAAATGCTGATGTGTACCCCACCCACTGATGCCTAGATGCCCAAGCCAGGTGTTGCCCTTACACCAGGGTTAGTACCTTTTATTGTTACTGCTACTGCCTTGCCTGTAAAGGGGGGGGGGAGGATACAGAAACATGGAAGGAAGCACAACATGAATAGTTTGTTTATTTGTAAAATGTTATTCTTATTCATAATACAATGAACAGTATAATAGGCTAAACTCCATTGAGTTAAAAATTCATTTCCAAGGAGGTCCAATCCAAACATACAATTACAGACTTGTAAGGCAAACAATCACAATATACAATCATGATCACAAGTACTACTAGAAAACAAATAATAAAACCATATAACAAAAAAACAAACATCTACACAAATCACATAACAAACCTTTTTCACACATATGTGTCAATTATAATAGTACAAAAAATACAACATTGAATTTGAATGAATGAACAGCAAAGTTAGGAACAGAGCAGAAATCAGGTTCAGGACAATAGGAAATTGTGTTTTTTTTAAACTGCTTATAAAGAACAATTGATTAACTGTATATGGTGGGTTATTCAGACTGCGCCAGGCAGCAGCGCAAGCCTGGGTGCAGCACAACTGGGCAGAGCCAGGGCATGGACCAAGTGATATTCAACAGTACTGTGCACGGCTCAGCACCGTTGAGTGTGGCATTGAGGGCGCATGCACTGCACGTGGCACAGTGGCACTGCACCAGTGCAAATAGCAGAAAGGGAGCAGGGGGCTATGCCAGTGCAATTGCAGTTGTGCTAGGCACAGAAACTGCGATATTCAGCTGTGGGCATGCAAATGAGACCATTATGCATGCAAGGCACAAATGAGACTGTTGCATGTCACTATGACTCATTTGCATGTAGTGCACAGATCCCCGTGATTCTGCGCCGGGCACTCTGCCAGGCTGCAGCTGTTGGGGCCAATGCCCTGCTGCCCCTCAGCCTGGCTCCCATTCACCAGATCATGGGCATGTGTTAAATGAATCCCTGGTGGTCCAGTGGACCGATCCTCATCGCCCAATCGCAGGCATAAGATAAAACTCCCTGGTGGTCCAGTGGCCTGCTACCCAGTGCCCAATCATGGGCATGGATTGATAAATGCCCTGGCAGTCCAGTGGAAACCCCCAGCACCATATCACAGGTGGAATGTACAAAGGACACCCTGGTGGTCCAGTAGTACCCCTCCCCACTCGCCCAGTGAGACCTCCACCACCCTACACCCCATCAGTCAGCAGTGGGTGGCAGCACCCCACCAAAAGCCACCCAGCTGTTGCTTGCTATCGACAGCATACAGTAGGGACCGTAGCACCTATTGCCTCCTGTGGGCCAATGGGCATGCAGATCAACTGCTACACAGGCCTGAAATGTGAATGGTTCATCTACATTTCAGGCCTGTGTAGTACAGTATGGTCTGCATGCCCATTGGCTCATGCAGTGGAGCTATAGGTGTACAGACCCTACTGTATGCTGCCAGTTTGCGAGCGGGTGGGCGGCTTGTGGGTGGGGTACTGCCACCCACCACTGACTGGGGGGGTGCAGGGTAGTAGAGGTCTCAGTGGGCGGGTGGAGAGGGGAGTACCACTGGACCACCAGGGTGTCCTTTGAACATTCCACCCATTATCAGGTGCTGGAGGATTCCACTGGACGACCAGGGAGTTTTAATTTACACCCATGATCGGGTGATGTGGATTGGTCCACTGGACCACCAGGGATTATTTTGACATATGCCCATGATTTTGCAATGGATAGTGGTCCACTGGACCACCAGGGCTTATACTCATATATGCCCATGAGTGGGTGAGGGGGCACAACCCTCCCTAGGGAGGGGGCATGTGGACTGTTTCATGGGTGTGCTGGTGGCCTCTCACAGCAGGCGGCTGCCATGTTGTGACTTGCAATACAGCAGCTCATCTGTAGGTGGCCAGGACTTGTTCCTGGATTTACCAGGCACATCTTTGCACTCCCCTGAGTGGCACAAGTTGGGGTTGTGCCAGCATATACGCCACCCATCCTGGGCTGAATATCAGGATGTGCCACATATGCATGGGCACGCCCCCCCACACTTGCACCGCATACATTACCGACGTGCCCCAGCACATCAGTGATGTGCTGCTCAACATGTCCCTTTGAATATCATGCGGGGTGCATTGGTAGGTTGCGCATGGCACAACCCTGTTGCACCATGTGCAACCCTTTTGTATATCCCACCCATAGTGTTAAGGAGAGTGGTGCTTATATTTAAATTCTTTAAATCAAAGTCTCAGAAGCAGATTAAGAACTGTAAAAAAAAGTTGAACATTTATTGATGTATTTTCTTCCAGTTTTCTTCCTTTGTAGTCACAAGATCTGGTTGCCTTAGAGATTACAATGTCTTTTCCATGAAGCATCATAAAACTCATATGGAAAAGCTATTAGATATAACATTTTAAAAGAAGTTAAATCTTGTTTATGGGAAGTAAGAAATGGCACTGGTTTTGTGAGTAGTTTTGTTTTTGTGTTGAGCAAGACATGAAGTGTGATTCTAAAGGGTTTCTTACAGTTGCAGTGCAAATGATTGGACTCAGCAGCTGAAAGGCCATGAGAACAGGGTTTGTGCTCAGAGTGCTTAATGGAGCAAGTGTTTGCCATAATAACCAGCCAGTTATTATGCAAATAATAACTCGGTGAGCTCATAGAAAAAACTGCTCACCAGTTATTATTGTCAGTTATAGGAAAACTCTAAATTATATCTGCAAAACAAAACTACAATGACAGGCGATCTAAAACTTTGTGAAGCATTGACTAGTAATTTAACTGATAGTTTAAAAAAAATCAGTTGTTCATTGGGATGTTGTATGTCTGAGTAATGGAATTCAATAAGTTTATACTTGCCACAACCTCTTACTCAACATGAAATCTTAGATGCCATTAATTCCCTACCCATGGATAAGGCTCCAGGGCCAGATGGCTTTTCTTCCAACTTTTATAAAGTTTTTTTCCAAAGAACTGGCCCTTTTGCTGCATCATCTCTTTCTTTTCATTTGTGAATCAGGGATATCTGATAAGACTTTGAGGCTATGATTGTTGTATTACTCAAACTGGATAAGCCCTAGGATAAAGTCACTAGTTACTGGCCAGTCTCACTTATGAACTATGATATTAAAGTTTTGGCCAAAATTCTGGCCTCCAAGATTAACGCAGTTTGGGCAGGGCTTATAAGCCATGAACAGGTTGGTTTTATGCAAACCCATTCTTTTCTGATCACCTCTGTAACTTATCCCATATCTTCTCCATGTCCCAGGATACTGGGGCTCCTGTAGCCCTGGTCTCCTGGATGTGAAAAAGGCTTTGACAGGGTTAACTGGGCTTTTTATTTGCTAATTTAGAAAATTTGGATTTCCACCCATATGTCTCCATTAGATTAAGCTTTTATATTCTTGTCCGAGTGCCAACATTTACTGTAATTGCATTCTTTCTCCAGTTTCCCCCCATGTTCTGTTACATGGCAGGGATGTCCTATGTCTCCTCTTTTATTTGATTTATATTTAAAGCCCTACTACTAAAACTCAAGGGATCACTCCGTCTGATGGGCATGTGGACTGGGACATTGGAAATGCAATTGTCTGCATGTGTGGATGATATGTTGTTACATGTGACCAACCCTGAAAGTTCCATCCCAGCTACTTTATCAGCTATTAAGGAATTTAGTAGGTGTTCCAGTTATAAACTGAATCTTGATAAGAGAGCAGTGATGCCCCTCACCTCTGGTATTTTTAATCAGACATCTTAGAGATGGGTCTGAGGAAACAAGGGAAGCAAAAATTGATCTGATTATTTCTATTTTTTGGAGTGGAAAAGTTAACTGAAGAAAATAATAATATGATGAAATCCTTTATAATTGCATCACTCTCCTGATTAATAGGGACCCAAAATGGTAAACAGGACATTCTTAAAGTAGAAAGAGTGTTCAAAAGAAAGAGAAGAGGGAAGTCAAATTATCTTCATCTGTGCAACTAAAGATCTATTTTATAAGCTAAAAATAGGTGCTGAAAAATTAGACAATGCTGGGTTCCTCTTATTGATATGTTTGATCTTGGAACTATAGGCACAAGTGATATCAAACATGATAATTGACTAACTGAACACGTTTTACTGTGTACAGACTCTTGTGACATAATCAGCATCCACGAAAAGCATGCAAATTTTAAAAGCTGGAATGTTGCTGGTATTTTGGGAAAGATTGCTAACACAGATGGGCTACAGTACATGAGAAAATTTGATATTATTTTGTTCCAAGAATCTTGGGTAGCAGACACTATGAATTTAAATGGTATTAGACAAGCTGTTCTCTGACAGTTATAGTTAAAAAATATGGAAGACTATCGGTGGCATTCTTATCTATGTTAAAACAGGTAAGAATATTTCTGAACTGGATATTTTCAAAATTGATCCAAATTATGTGATTATTTTTATAAAATGGAACAAACAGATTATCAATGCATATATGCCCTTTCATTCTAGCAATCATGAAAACATTATAATAGTTGGAAAAACCCCTCTAGAGATGTTGGTTTGGCTTTTAAAAAACATCCATTTAGTACTATAATAATTGTCAGGGACTTCAATGCCAGAATATCAGATCATGACAACATATAAATTTTAGAGTCATTAATGAATTTGAATGTCTGTAACAAAAGAATAAGCCAGGACTAAAAATGTAACAAGAATGGTATGGAATTACAGAAGTTTATTGAAACAATACTCTGTTAATTCTAAATGGTAGGCTCCCAAGGGATCTGGAAGGAAACACCACATACTTTTCACACAATGGCCAAAGCACAATTGATTTTGCTCTATGTGATCCTGAAAGCTATAGTGTTTTTTGCAATGTATCTATTAAAATGTTATCAGAAAGTGATCCTGCTCTGTTAGTGCTAACAACTGACATTAATAAAGAATACACAGAAGAGAAGAGATTCTGAACTCATCCATTTACTTTAGGTACAATAGGAACAAATAGGCTAATCAGAGCGAAGCTTAACGCTTGTTTAATACCAGACATTTTTTAAGCTAATTGCACTAGGGACTGGCTCTTGATACTATAGACCTTCAAACAATAGAACATTCCATCAATGATACTCATTAAAAAATAAAAATTAAATGTATGTTAATTAGGATACACATAAAATGAAAGAAATTGAATCCTGGTTCAATACAGAGTGTAAAAAAGCAAAAAAAGAATTAAACAAATTAGTAAGATGGACAAACAAAATCCATGTAAAAATGATTTTGCACATTTAAATTGAACTAGAAAACACTACATAAAAATTCTTGAAACTAAAAAGATGGATACACAAAATAAATGCTGGCAAGAAATGTATGCAGTAATCCATTCAAACAACAATAATGTTTTTTAGAAGCTTATGTCAAAAAGGATTACTACATACCAGCCCTCATTCTCTACATATATCCTAAAAGAAACATGGGTCACATATTTCAAAACTATTTTTTCATGTAGTAGAGATGCAGCGGTAAATCCCTGCTTGAATTTTAATAACCTACAAGGTGAATACCGCCCCTTAATTTTATCAGAACAGGACATTGTAATTGCTATTAATAAACTTAAAAAACCATAAAGCCCCAGGCTTGGATCTAATCCTACCAGAAATCTACAAAAACTATACCCAATTTTGGATTCTGTTGTTAACATTTTTTTCAAGTTATGTTTAAAACTCAAAAATATACCTAAAGCTTGGACAAAAAATACTATAGTACCTGTGCACAAAAAGGTTCAGTATATGATCCAAATAACTGTAGACCTATTAGATATTGCATCTAAAATCTTTCAGAGAATTTTTCTTGGCAATTTAATGGATTGAATAGACAACCAAAGGAATAGTTTCACCCTCACACAGGATTTAGAGAGGCCCATTCAACTATAGACAATGTTTTTGTTTTTCTCATCTTATAGAAAAATATGTCCATATTCAGAAGATGAAACTTTTGTTTATATGTTGATTTCTCCTCTGCATTCAACTCAATAAACAGACTGAAACTATGGGATATCGTGGTACAAAAAGATGACTTATTCTTGATTAATGTCAATATACTTACTGTACACTAACACCTCAACTGCAGTTAGATATGGTAATAGCAATGTAGCAGACTACTTTGCAGATGATGTAGCTTTGTTCTCACTCTCTCTCTCTCTCCAGAATTTGCTTATAAAACAAATCGACATCTTTACATAAAATGTAAGAGATTAGAGTTAAAAATAAATTTAAAGAAAACTAAATGTATGATAATAAGAAGTTCTCCAAAACTGAATAAATATTTAATAACAATAGATTCCAAAAGAGAAGAAATTGTGGAACAAAGCACATATCTTGGAATAACAATATCATCCAATGCTAGATGGAACAAACATTTCAAAGAACAATATTTCAAGCCCAAATTAACAACCAAACATCTTTTAAAATTCAGCTTTATGGGGAGAATACAATTCTACCAGACCTTGTGCCAGGAGAATCAAAAATTAACCCTGTAACCATGTAAGGGGCAGAAGCTTGGGGAACAGACTCCTGTAATACCCAGGAAAATCCTCTTATATATTTTTATAAATTATTACTCAATGTTTCAAAATCAGTCCCTAACACAATGGTAAAGACAGAACTGGGCAGGATATAAATTAATGGTACAAAAGATATATGCCTTATAAACTGTTGGTTAAAAAGTCATAAATAACCCACATAATAAACTTCCCAAGATATGTTTTGATAAAAAAATGGGACATAAGGTCTAAATGACTGGACTCCCTAAAAGGAATCATATCGAAAATAAATATTCAACATCTATGGACTGATTATAATAGAAATATTAATATTGCCCCACACTATAAAGAGGTGATTAAGCAAAAAACGTTTTGCTTATATGGAAAACAAGGACATGAAAAGAATACAAACTGAAAAAGTAGCAAGTTGGTATAAAAAACAATAAAATGGGACACTATTTAGTTAATGATTCCCATAACACCAGAGCAGAGGAAAAATATAACCTGGGTTAGATTTGAATAAATCTCTTTCAAATACACTTATTTTAACAGATTTAGAATTTCCAACCCAATAAAGGACTGTTCATTCTGCCTATGTAACAAAGGACACATAGATATAATAAATCATGTGATTATGAGCTGCCCATTGTACTCCAAACCACATAGTGAATACTTATTAAATACACTTACAGTACTTTATACTCAAAAGCTTTGTATGATCCCATTTTCATTCTATTGCATTTGAGAACTGTGGAAGAAGCTACAAGAAATGCAAACTTTGTGACTTCAGGTGTTAAGATAAAAAAGGTTTTCTAGATCACAGAGAGCAACAAACTAAAAAATGATTAAAAAGAAATATGTTTAATTGGACTGTATTACAAACTTTTTTATCTGAATTTTGTTCGCATATAAAACAAGTAACTTGGGGAATGGATTGAGGCTGTTTTAATGAATTACATTATGTTTTGTCATTTGATCCCCTCTGGAAATGAAGACTCAGCACACTCGTAGCTTAGATGCTCACTGGCAACATTTTATTGAAACATAGAAACATAGACTTTGACGGCAGATAAGGACCGCTTGGCCCATCTAGTCTGCCCATTTCCCTACATACAGGATAGGCCACAGATCCTAGTTAACCAACAGCCTATTTCTTCCTACCCCCGCAAGATTTGCCTTATGTCTGTCCCATGCATTCTTGAATTCTCCCACAGTTTTAGACCCCCAACCTCCTCAGGAAGGCTGTTCCATGCATCCACTACTCTCTCTGTGAAATGATACTTCCTCACATTGCCCCTGAACTGCCCTCCTTCTATCTTTAAATTGTGTCCCCTTGTTCTTGCATGTCTGTTTTTCTGAAAGATGCTACCCTCTTGGACTTTGAAGATTCCACTGAGGTACTTAAAAGTTTCTATCATGTCCCCCCTCTCCCTTATTTCCTCAAGGGTATACATATTAAGCTCCTTTAGTCTCTACTCATATAGCTTCTCTTGCAGACCCTGCACCATTTTAGTTGCCCTCCTCTGGACTACCTCAATCCTGTCTGTGCCCTTGTGGAGATGGGGTCTCCAGAACTGAACACAGTACTCCAGATGGGGTCTCACCAACTGTCTGTACAGAGGGATAACAACTTCCTGTTTTCTGCTGCTGATGCCTCTCCCCTATACATCCCAGTATACCCTCAGCCCTCCCTACTGCCTTCTCACATTGTTTGCTAAGCTTAAGGTCATCTGATATGATTACCCCCAGGTCCCTTTCCTTTTTTTTTGTTGTTACTACCTCCCCACCCATTGTGTATTCTTCCCCTGGGTTCTTGTTTCCCAGGTGCATTATTTTGAACTTCTTTGCATTGAATCCTAGCTGCCATACTTCTGACCATTCCTCCAACCTTGCCAAGTCCCTTTTCATCCTTTCCACACCTCCTTGTGTATCAACCCTGTTGCAGATCTTTGTGTCATCTGCAAAAAAGGCATACTTTTCCTTCCATTCCTTCTGCAATGTCACTGATGAAGACATTAAAAAGCACTGGACCCATTACTGAACCCTGCAGTACCCCACTAGTAACCCCTCTTTCTTCAGAGTGGACTCCATTTACAATTACCTTCTGTGTCCTGTTGTGCAGCCAATGTTTTACCCAGGCTACTACCCTGGGACCCACTCCCAGGCTGGTTAATTTGATTATTAATCTTTTGTGTGGGACTGTGCTAAATGCCTTGCTAAAGTCTAGGTAGGCTATGTCCACAGCCCCTCCCTGGTCTACTACTTTGGTCACCCAGCCAAAGAAATCTATTAGATTCATCTGACATGACCTTCCTGCTGTGAACCCATGCTGCCTTGGGTCCTTTGCTCCACTGGCCTCTAGGTACTCAACTATTCTTCCTTCAGAAGTGACTCCATCACTTTCCCTACCACAGAGGTCAGACTGACAGGTCTGTAGTTTCCTGCCTCTGTCTTGGTCCCACTTTTGTGAAGGGGAATCACATCCACCTTCCTCCAATCCTCGGGTACCACACCATCCTCCCATCATTTATTAAAAAGAGTAGCTAGTGGTTTCACTAGTTCCTCCCTTAATTCTTTTAGAATTCTGGGGTGTATTCCATCAGGACTCATTGCTTTGTCCACCTTCAGTTTTAGGAGTTCTTGCAGAACCCTTTCTTCAGTGAAAGGACTGGGATTGACCCCCCATCAAGAGTGCTTCTGTTAATTGGATTAGGCACTTCCTCCTCCTCTTTTGTGAATACTGAGCAGAAATATTCATTCAGTATCCCTGCTTTTTCACTGTCCCCCTCTGCCCTCCCACCGTTCATTCTATTCAGCCTCACTATCCCTCCCTTTGTCTTTCTATGCTCACTGATGTACCTATAAAAGGTTTTATCCCCCTTCTTAACTGAGTTGGCAATCTTTTCCTCAGTTTGGGCCTTTGCTATTCTGACTGCCCTCCCTGCTTCCTTCTGCCTTGAACATCATTAATATTTACACACTCAGGGCCAGATATTCAAAACGTTGCTGCAGGGCTAAATTAGCACTGCCCAGCAGGCAAACTTAGCCTGGGGCACAAAGCAAGCCATATTCAAAAGCAGTAGCCCGGGCAAACAGCTTCTGAATATAACATGGGAATGAGGCCAGGTAACAGTGTGGAGTGCAGGAAACCTTGGTCCTGGGAATAACACAGCTCTGAATATGGCAACCAGGAAGTGCAAATCACAACAGCAACACAGTGCACAGTGATGTGAAGGTAGGTAGAGGTGAACTATGTGGCCAATGTGTGTGCCAGCAAATGTGTGGACCCAGTACAGCTGCAGGCAGCAGTGTATGTTAAAGTGCAGTGTGCAACACTGTAAAATAATCCCCAAACTGTTTGCACAGTGCTAACATGTTTACATGGGTTTAACACAGGATTAAACTGCTAGCCCAGTGCAAACACGTTTGCCCTGTGCTAATTGCTGCCATATTCAAAAGTGACATGCAAATGAGCCTACTTAGGTAGACTCTGGGCAAACATCCAGATTAGCATCTCATTATGCCCTGATGTGCATGCAGTTTGCCCACCATTACTGTGGGGACCCACAGCTCCATCTGAAGGTCAATCTGGAAATACAGGAGCTGGCCAAGCCCGACCGCAGCTCCACCTGTAGGTCAGTCAGGCAGTGCATGATGATAGCTGTAGGCTAGATGTAAACAGTACAGCATAGCCTAGAATATTGTACCCCAGGGGATAACACAGCATAGGCACAGATGGTGGTGGTGCTGCATGCAATTGTCACACTGTAGGTCATGCTAGAGTGCACAGCAGACACTACAGTAGCAAGGGGGCCAGTAGTGTGTGGACACAGCAATGCCTATGGTGTGTAGGGCAGTGATGATGACTGCACTATACTCAGTAAGAGGCCCAACCTGCAGGTGTTTACTGACAGTGGACATTACTGTTAAACTGTTGTGTGACCCACAGATACTGCACCTCTGGCATGGGATGCCCACAGTGACATATACATGTCTGGCTTTGTGTGCGGTGGCAGTCGTACAGCTGTGCGGTAAGTGGCTGGGAGGGCATATATTACCAGAAAGGCACACTGGTGTTGGGGTATTCCCAATACTAGCCCATGTGCACTGCATGATGTGTCCCAGCCTTGTGGCCACACCTGGTCTGTGACATGGCCTGGCCACTCATACAATCTCCCTGCAACATCCTCCATGCCCACAGTGCTGCATGTGTGCTGGCATCTGTTGTGTCCACAGAAGAGTGGTCAGCAGGTGTATGCTGTATGACCACACTGCCATGCTGTCCACTGGTGGCAGGGTCACCACATACTGCCTGGCATGGCTGGGACTGGTGGCAGATGATGGCATCATTGTGATGCCATCAGTTAGCAGCATGTACATGGGGAGCATGGGCTAAGACAGGAGGGTGGAAGATTCAGGAGGGAGATGAGGAGGCATCATTTCACTGAGAGAGTTTCATCAAATTGGAATGCTCTACCAGAAGAGGTGGTGGCATGCAGGATGATGGACAGTTTCAAAAGGGCATGGGACAGGGCAAGGAGGGCTGGGTAAACAATGCTGAGCAGTTTCTGAATGTGAAAGGGGGGATGTGGTGGGGCAGCTGCAATATAATGGTGCTAGCTGCTCATTTAAGCAGACTTGATAGACCGTGAGGCCTGTTTCTGCTGGCAAGTTTCATATGTTCGTACTTCTGTTGTGAATAAAGAAATATTATAGCCTGGTTACTAGTTTACACAGTGAGGAATTGCGGCTACAGTAAATAGCAAATTTTTCTCTCTCTCTAATCTTTATTTATTTATTTATTCACTTATTTATTGAACGTTTCACCAGGAAAAGCACTCTGACCAAATAAAGCTGCTTGCCTCCCACTGCATCCAGGGGAAGGGGATAGTAGGGATCAAATACAGAAGATGCATTAAAGAGCAGTAAGACAGCTGCCATAACAGATCAAATTAAAGGCAAGAGTACACAGACAACAGCAAGGTTTTAAATGTACGTTGAGTAACTAATGCAATAATTGCCAACAAACTGAAGTGCAATAATATTGAGGGAATCACAGTAGAATATATGTGCAAATACAAAAGTTGGGGAGAGGACAGAGTCCAGACAGAAGAAGAGAGGCCTAGAAGGTGTGAGGAGGTTGGAACAAAATTAGAAGCAGGTACAATTTGGAGAAAAGTAGTTGAACTGGGTTGAAGAGAGGGAGTAATGGCTGGAGGGGTGCCTAATTTAAGGAGGCAGTTGGTTCCAGAGTTTAGGGATATGGTACAAAAAGGCTGATTGGCCTACTGAAGTTAAGCGGTGAGGGACGGACAGGGTATGAGTGTCATGAGATCTAATGGAGTGGGAGGAGGGAGAAGGGAGGAGGGAGGAGGGGGAGGAGGAGTACTAATAGAGATGGATAGATAGGATAGAGTGGGAGAGAACTGAACCAAAATTTGGACACAAATCTGGCTATTTTGGAGAGACGACAGTTGTCAAGGGAAGGAAAGACTAGGGAGTGGTATAAGGTACAGTGATGAGTGTGGAGGGGAAGAGTCCAAGACAAACCAGCAGAAGGAGTTAAACAGGGTGTCTAACCTGGACAGGGAGGTCTTGGGAGCAGCACTGTAGACTACGTCACAGTAGTCAAAGATTGGCAAGATAATTTTCTGAACTAGTTTGCCCTTACCAGAAGAGATAAACAAATCTTGGGTCACAGTTTTTTCAGGATGGAGTCCACATGATCAGAAAAGTTTAGGTGTTGGTCAAGCCAGACACCAAGGTACTGGAAAGAGGAGGAGCCCTCAAGTGTAGTCCCTTTGAGGGTGTAGAAGCAGAGTAAGAAGGGGAGCCTGTAGAGTCTCTGCCTAGTGCCAATGGTCATGGAGACAGTGTTCTTGGCATTTAGGAAGAGCTGATGAGAGCTAAGCCAGTGTTGAACTTTATCAAAGTCAGCTTGGAGTCTGGTAGTGACATCAGCAGGGGACTGGGTTGAGGCAAACAGCACCGTGTCATCAGCATATATATGGATAGAGGATGTGGTGCATACCATAGGAAGGTCATTTGGGAAGATAGAGATCTGCATGTAGAGTGATTTTTTTTACTGATGATCTTTGGTCGTGTGTGGTGGGATAAGATCTGTAATGTTATGCTGGGATAACATCATTGGTCTAGCCCCAGATTGACCAGTCAGAGTCAACATTCTTTCTTGCCATTGTATAATAAATGTTGTATTGTTTAAATGTTTATTATGAAGATCCTGGTTCCCCTTCCAATTTAGTTTAAGCAGACATTCTTAATGAATAAATTCTGAAGGTTTCCCAGGACCTTTGCAACTTCTATTAAGGTGCAATCCATCTCTGCTATATAGAGGGTATTTATTATTAAAGAGTCCCCATAAATCAATAAAGTTTATACTAGACTTTCTACGCCAGTTGCTGAGCCTAAAATTTATTCTCATAAAGGTTTGTTTCTTTTTTCTTTGCTAGCCCTTGGAATAAGAAGTATTACCGATATACAGACAGTAACTCTTCAATTTTTATGTCTTCTGTTTAAATGAAAATGTAACAAATGTCCTTTTTATGGTGCGTGCCTACATTGTTGGTACCTATATCAAGAGTTACAATGGTATCTCTACTGCAGTTATTTTTAGAATTATTGGTATTCTGGTTTTGATGTTGGAGATTTTTGCACCCGGGAGACATGCAAGAGTAGAATTCATTTTGTCTTATTACATGTGTATGAGTTACATAATCTGATTATTGAGCCACCAACCACAACAGTTTTTTTGCTGTTTATATAAGAATGCTCATCTGTTTCAGAGGTGCTCGGAGAAACCTCAGTGCTGCTTAGGCATTCATATCTATTTGCTATCTCTAACTGCTTGTCTCTGCTTGCACAACATCACTGTCCCAGGAACTCACCGACCAATCAGAGCCCAGGATTCTTTCCGTGCCATTGTGTAATTAAATATGTTGTACTGTTGTTTGCAGTATAAATAATTTAGTAAGTTCTGGATTTCACAAATTATTTTAATATAAATAGGTTATAGATGATATTAACAATGTGTATGCCCACAGACATTATGACGCTGTGTGAATGTTTCCTTAAAACACACGCAGTCAATATAATTATGTAAATTACAAATAATTACATCATTCTTGCCCAGTGGAATTGTTTATTTCTAAAACTCCATGTGCACTTATAGCCATAAGAGGGTAGCTAACTCATAAATATGCTGTAGTTATTAAAGTCTGAAGTTCTATATCTGTTCAGTTGGCATAATCCATTCTCCACAATGGAATTGTCTAACATTCTGTAATGTAAAACATTTTGATTTTAAATTCAAATGCCAGTTTTTAAACAAAGGTCTTTAGCATGATCTATAATATGTGTATTTATACAGTTCCTCTGTCTGTTATAGTTATGAATTCGTTCTCAAGTCCTTTATGTGCCGGAACTGCTCAGCTTTGCTTCACAACACTCTCTCCCAAAGAACTCGAGAATGCACTCATAACCATAAGTGACACAGTAACTGTACATATGAACATATTGTTGGACATGACATTTGAATGGTTTATTATGTAGAGAATAATGTATGGGGTGGAGTGCATTACAAGAATGCCATATACACCCAAGGTGTGTGATGCTATATAAACCCCTAGAGCAAAACTCAAGTGGTTTATATCAGCTTAAATTTGAGATTGCCTCCATCGTATACATTATTATTTATGATTTCCAGTGAGCAATTTTTTTTTCCACCATAGTACAAAGTTGTTCCTCTTTATCATAGCACAGTATGTGGAGAATATTGTATGTTGCTACATTTGAAAAGGAAATATTGAGATGCAGAGCTTTGTAAATCAAAAACCTTTTATCAGAAACACCTTTTCTGCAGAAATGGTTGGAGGCAGTGTAACACCCAGGTTCTCCTGGGGTTACTGGAACCCATTCAGTATAGTGTAGGTAGGTGTGGGCAGCACCCAAAAAGATGAAATCCTTAAAGTGTACTGTTAAGCATTACTTGCTCAGTCTCTGCTGAGCAGGGACAACTAATTAGCTTATGTAACTCTTGAAATTGCATGACCCCCTGGCTCCTGAGAGCTGCAGTGTGACTCATTAGTCAGTAGAGTTTAGAGAAAGTTTGGAGTTTTGAGCAGGTTAGTTCCTGCTAGCTAGCAGATCAACTTCTAGAGGGAGAGCCCCTCTTGGCTTTTCTTCACCTTAGTTTACCAGCAGTCAGTCAATGCACCAGGTAGTGATGGAGACTGTCTGTTGGAAGGCCCATAGGGGGGGAATTTCACCACAAGCGTATGATCATCTGGATTGGTATCAGTGAGTAGCTGATGGGGTAGGTCCCCACACCATGTCACTTCGTAAGTGCTGCCCAGAATAGTCTGTGTGAGATGTTTTTACATCAATGCTCCAACCTTTTAAAATGTTAATAATCTGGTATTTCTATCACTTGCAGTCCAGTACTTCAAAAAGCCCTACAGCCTTTGGGGCTTATGTGTGATTACTTAAGCATCTTTTTTAAATGTGGTACTGTGGGTGGGTTCAATGGAAGAGGACCCTTAGAGTTTGCGACAAGTGTTAGTTCTATGGGAACATAACAAATGCCTTGTGAGTACACTTCTGCCTAGTACAAGGTTACATTTGCTGTTCACTTTGGCTTTACTGGTGCCTAGCAAGGAGCTCAACAATGGTCAAAGTTGGTTCACTGGTGCCTAGCACAACATGTGCATTTTGGATTGTCTTCAGTGGCCAGCAGTGTCTGAAGGGTCAGTAAGGGTTGTAATTTCAGTGGAAATCTGACTTTGGCAGAAACTGAGCTAACCACTTAATCCAGATTGCAGAGGGACCCAATTTAAGTACAGGTTCTGGTGTTGTAGCATAGTTCACCCAGAGTGGTAATGTTGTTCACTCCATTGGTCAATAATCGCTAAATATTATGGAACTTCCCATTTAAATACGCCCTTATGTAGTCCTGGGGATCACCTGATGCCCAATTTTTCTAAGTTGATCCCAAAACAAAGGGATGAAAGTTGGAAAAAAAATGTTCTTGTGAAAAGTCTATACCTGCAAAACAGTTGTGTTCTCTGTGTGTTCTGTAACTGCAAAAGCCTGGAGGCACTACATTTTCTGACTGATGCCTTGTCAGGAATAAAGCCAGACAGTACGATCCCATTCCTGTTGTGGACATTCCATCTATTTGTGACCTATGTGCATTTTTGGGGGCCCCTCAAACATGTTGTGCCACACCATAGACCAGGTACTTCTCCTTCGGACTCATGTACCCCTCCCTCTGATCTCCTAGATGCCCAAGTCAGGTGTTGCTCTTATACCGGGGTTAGTACCTTTTATTGTTACTGCTACTGCCTTGCTTGCAAAGGGGAGTGGGGTTACAGCAACATGGTAGGAAGCACAACATGAATTGTTTGTTTGTAAAATTTTATTCTTATTCATAATACAATGAACAGGAATATAGGATAAACTCCACTGAGTTAAAAATTAATTTCCAAGGAGGTCCAATCCAAACATACAATTACAGACTTTTAAGGCAAACAGTCACAATATACATTCATGATGACAGGTACTACTAGAAAAAAAAAATAATAAAACCATATAACAAAAAATAAACATCTACACAAATCACATAACAAACCATTTTCACACATACATGTCAATTATAATAGCACAAAAAATATAAAATTGAATTTGAATAAATGAACAGCAAAGTTAGGAACAGAGCAAAAATCAGGTCCCGGACAATAGGAAATTGTGTTTTTTTTAAACTGCTTATAAAGAACAATTGATTAACTATATGGGGGGATATTCGGACTGTGCCAGGCAGGAGTGCAAGCCTGAGCACAGCACAACTGTGCTGAGCCAGGGCATGGACCATGAGATATTCAACGGTGTGGTGCATGGCTCAGCACCATTGAATATGGTATTGAGGGCACATGCACTGCGCATGGCACAGTGGCACTGCACCAACACAAGTGGCACTAGGGGAAACAGGCTGCGCCAGCCCAAGTGCAGTTGTACTACAGGCACAGCAACTGTGATATTCAGTTGTGGTAGCACATGAGGCCATTATGCATGCAAGGCTCAAACTGGGCAATTTGTATGTCATTATGGCCCCATTTGCATGTGGTACACTGATTCCTGGCACCTGTGCCTGGCACCCTGCCGGGCTGCAGCCATCGGGGCTGACGGCCTGCTGCCCTCGGCCTGGCTCGCTTCCTATTCGCACAATCATGGGCATGTGTAAATGAATCCCTGGTGGTTCAGTGGACCAATTCCCATTGCCCAATTGCAGGCATAAGATAAAACTCCTGGTGGTTCAGTGGACCGCTATCCAGCCCTCGATCATGGGCATGACATAAATAAATCCCTGGTGGTCCAGTGGACTACTATCAGTGCCTAATAATGGGCATGGGTTGATAAATGCCCTGGTGTTCCAGTGGAAACCCCCAGCATCGTATCATGGGTGGAATGCACAAGACACCCTGGTGGTCCAGTGGTACCCTCCCCACCTGCCCACTGAGACCTCTGCCACCTGCACCCCAGTCCAGGTGATGGGTGGCATCACCCACCTGCATGCTGCCCAACTGCTCACCAACTGATGGATAGCAACAGTAGGGTTTGTACTATTATAGCTCCATTTTCAGGGCTATCGGGCATGCAGACCATATTGTACTACACAGGCCTGAAATGTGAATGGCTCATTCACATTTTGGGCCTGTGTAGTACCGTGTGGTCAGCATGTCCATTGGCCCACGCAGTGGAGCTTATAGGCATCACAGACCCTACTGTATGCTGTCAGTTGCAGCCGGTGGCCAGCTTGGGTGGATACTACTACCCACAACCGACTGGGGGCTGCAGCATGGTAGAGGTCTCAGTGGGTGGGAGGAGGGGTACCACTGGATCACCAGGGTGTCCTTTGTACATTCCACCTGCAACGGGTGCTCTGGGGGTTCCACTGGACCACCAGGGAGTTTTAATTTACGCCCACGATCGGGTGATGGGATTGGTTCACTGGACCACCGGGATTATTTTAACATATGCCCATGATTGGCAATGGATAGTGGTCCACTGACCACCAGGGCTTAAACTCACATGTCCCATGAATGGGCGAGGAGGGCATAATGCTTCCTGGGCAGGGGGCATGTTGACTGTGTCCTGGGTGGGCGGGTGGCCTTCCACAGCAGGTGGCTGCCATGCTGTGCCTTGCAATACAGCAGCTCACCTGTGGGTGGCCAGGGCTTGTTCCTGGATTACCAGGCACATCTTTGCACCCCCCCGAGTGGTGCAAGGTGGGATTGTGCTGGCATATGTGCCGCACATCCTGGGCTGACTATCGGGATGTGCACCCCCCCTGCACTTGCACTGCATACATTACTGATGCACCCCAGCAGATTGGGAGTTGCGATACACAACATGTCCCTTTGAATATCATGTGAGGGTGCATTGGTCTGTTGCGCATGTAGCAACCCTGTTGCACCATGCACAACCCTTTTGAATATCCCACCCATAGTGTTAAGGAGAGTGGTGCTTATATTTAAATTCTTTAAATCAAAGTCTCAGAAACAGATTAAGAACTGTAAAAAATAAGTTGAACATTTATTGATGTGTTTTCTTCCAGTTTTCTTCCTTTGCAGTCACAAGATCTGGTTGCCTTAGAGATTACAATGTCTTTTCCATGAAGCATCATAAAACTCATATGGAAAAGCTATTTGTTATAATATTTTAATAGAAGTTAAATCTTGTTTATGGGAAGTAAGAAACGGCACTGGTTTTGTGAGTAGTTTTGTTTTTGTGTTGAGCAAGACATGGCGTATGATTCTAAAGGGTTTCTACAGTTGCAGTGAAAATAATTTGACACAGCAGCTGCAAGGCCATGAGAACAGGGTTTGTGCTCAGAGTGCCAAATGGAGCACGTGTTTGCCATAATACCAGCCAGTTAGTATGGCAATAATAACTGGGTGAGCTCATAGAAAAATGCTCACCAGTTATTGTTGTCAGTTATAGAAAAACTTAAAATTATATCTGCTAAACAAAAATACAATGACAGGCTATCTAAAACTTTATAAAGCATTGACTATTAATTTAACTGATAGTTTAAAAAAATCAGTTGTTCATTGGGATGTTGTATGTCTGAGTAATGGAATTCAATAAGCTTATACTTGCCACAACCTCTTACCCAACATGAAATCTTAGATGCCATTAAATCCCTACCCATGGATAAGGCTCCAGGGCCAGATGACTTTTCTCCCAATTTTTATAAAGTTTTTCCAAAGAACTGGCCCTTTGCTGCATCATCTCTTTCTTTTCCTTTGTGAATCAGGGATATCTGATAAGACTTTGAGGCTATGATTGTTGTACCATTCAGACTGGACAAGTCCTAGAATAAAGTCACTAGTTACTGACCTGTCTCACTTATGAACTATGATATTAAAGTTTTGGCCAAAATCCTGACCTCCAAGATTAACGCTGTTTGGGCAGGGCATATAAGCCATGAGCAGGTTGATTTTATGCAATCCCATTCTTTGCTGATCACCTCTGTAAATCATCCCATATCTTCTCCATGTCCCATGACACTGGGGCTCCTGTAACCCTGGTCTCCCTGGATGTGAAAAAGGCTTTTGATAGGGTTAACTGGGCTTTTTTATTTGCTACTTTAGAAAAATTTGGATTTCCACCCATATTTCTCCATTAGCTTAAGCTTTAATATTCTTGTCCGAGTGCCAAAATTTACTGTAATTGTGTTCTTTCTCCAGTTTTCCCCTCTATGTTCTGGTACATGACAGGGATGTCCTATGTCTCCTCTTTTATTTGATTTATATTTAGAGTCCTACTACTAAAACTCAAGGGATCACCCTATCTGATGGGGATGTGGACTGGGATATTGGAACTGCAATTGTCTGCATATGTGGATGATATGTTGTTACATTTGACCAACCCTGAAAGTTCCATCCTAGCTACTTTATCAGTTATTAAGGAATTTAGTAGGTTTTCCAGTTATAAACTGAATCTTGATAAGAGAGCAGTGATGCCCCTCACCCCTGGTATTTTTAATCAGACATCCTACAGATGGGTCTGAGGAAACAAGGGAAGCAAAGATTGATCTGATTATTTCTTTTTTTGGAGTGGAAAAGTTAACTGAAGAAAATAATAATATGTTGAAATTCTTTATAATTGCATTACTCTCCTCAGTAATAGGGACCCAAAATGATAAACAGGAAATTCTAAAAGTGAAAAGAGTGTTCGAAAGAAAGAGAAGAGGAAAGTCAAATTAACTTCATCTGAGCAACTAAAGATTTATTTTATAAGCTAAAAATAGGTGCTGAAAAATTAGACAATACTGGGTTCCTATTGTTGGATATGTTTGATCTTGGAACTGTAGACACAAGTGAAGTTAAGCATGGTAATTGACTTAATGAACATGTTTCGCTGTGTACGGACTCTTGTCACATAATCAGCACCCATGAAAAGCATGCAACTTTTAAAAGTTGGAATGTTACTGGAATTTTAGGAAAGATTGCTAACACCGATTGGCTATAATACATAAGCAAATTTGATATTATTTTGTTCCAAGAAACCTGGGTAGCAGAAACTATGAATTTAAATGGATATCAGGCATGCTGTTCTCTGGCAGTTATAGTTAAAAAATATGTAAGCCCATCGGATAGCATCTTTACCTATGTTAAAACAGATAAGAATATTTCTAAACTGGATATTTTCAAAATTGATCCAAATTATATAATTATTTTTATAAAATGGAACAAACAAATGTTTACTATTAGCAATGTATATATACACTTTCATTCTAACAAACATTAAAACATTATAATATTTGGAAAAAATTCTCTAGAGATATTGGTTTGGTTATTAAAAACATCTGTTTAGTACTATAATAACTGCCAGGGACATCAATGCAGAATATCAGGATTATGACAACATAAAAACTTTGGAGTCATTAATGAATTTGAATGACTGTAACAAAAGAATAAGCCAGGACTAAAAATGTAACAAAAATGGTATGGAATTACAGGCATTTATTGAAATAATACTCTGTTAATTCTAAATGGTAGGCTCCCAGGGGAACCTGGAAGGAAACACCACATACTTTTCACACAACGGCCAAAACACAATTGATTTTGCTCTATGTGATCTTGAAAGCTATAATACTTTTAGTAATGTATCTCTTAAAATGTGATCAGAAAGTGATCCTGCTCTGTTAGTGCTGACAACTGACATCAATAAAGGATACACTGAAGAGAAGAGATCCCAAACTCATCCAGTTACTTTAGGTACAATAGGTACAAATAGACTAGTCAGAGTGAAGCTTAATACTTCTTTAATAGCAGTTATTTTTTAAGCTAATTCCACTAGGGACCTGGCTCTTGATACTATAGACCATTAAACAATAGAACGTTACATCAATGATACTCATGAAAAATTAAAATTTAATATATGTTAATAAGGATATAAATTAAATGAATGAAATTGAATCTTGGTTCAATACAGTGTGAAATAGCAAAAAGAATTAAACAAATTAATAAGATGGACAAACAAAATCCATCTAAACATAATTTTTCACATTTAAATTGAACTAGAAAACACTACATAAAATTTCTTGAAACTAAAAAGATGGATGCACAAAATAAATGCTGGCAAGAAATGTATGCAGTAATCCACTCAAATGACAATAATGCTTTTGGAAGCTTGTGTCAAAATTGGTTGATTCTTACCAGCCCTCACTCTCTATGTATCCTAAAAGAAACATTGGTCATATATTTCAAAACTATATTTTCATGTAGTAAAGATGCACAGGTAACTCTCTCATTGAATTGTAATAACCTGCAAGGTGAATACCACCCCTTAATTTTATAAGAGCAGGACATTGTAATTGCTATTAATAAACTTAAAAACGATAAGGTCCCTGGCTTGGATCTAATCCTACCAGAAATCTACAAATACTATAGCCAATTTTGGGTTCTGTTGTTAACATTTTTTTTATTTATGTTTAAAACTCAAATATATACCTAAAGCATGGACAAAAAAATATTATAGTACCTGTACACAAAAAGGCACTGAATACGATTCAAATAACTGCAGGCTTATTAGATACTGCATCTAAAATCTTTAGCAGAATTTTTCTTGGTAATTTAGCAGATTGGATAGACACAAAAGGAATAGTTTCACATCACAGGCAGGATTTAGAGAGACCCATTCAACTATAGATAATGTTTTTGTTTTTTCTCATCTTATAGAAAATATGTCCATATTCGAAGATAAAACTTTTGTTTTATATGTTGATTTCTCCTCTGTGTTCAGCTCAATAAACAGGCTGAAACTATGGGATATCTTGGTACAAAAGATGCGTATTCTTTATTAATGTCAATATACTTACTGTACACTAACACCTCAAATGCAGTTAGATATGGTAATAGTAATGTAGCAGACTACTTTTGCTCCAACAGAGGAGTTAATCAGGACTGTCTACTTGCCCCCTGCATTATTTAACATTTATATTAAGTCCTTATTTGAACATAATAATGCCCCTCAGCTGGATGCCCTTTCAGTTAATAAAACAAAATTACATTTGCTCACTTATGCAGATGATATAGCTTTGTTCTCTCTCTCTCTCTCTCTCTCTCTCTCTAGAATTGACTTACAAAAACAAATAGACATCTTTACATAAAAAAGTAAGAGATGAGAGTTAAAAATAAATTTAAAGAAAACTAAATGTACGATAATAAGAAGTTCCTCAAAACTGAATAAATATTTAATAACAATAGATTCCAAAAGAGAAGAAATTGTGGAAGAAAACACATATCTCAGAATAACAATATCATCCAATGCTAGATGGAACAAACATTTCAAAGAACAATTTTTCAAGGCAAAATTAACAACCAAAGCTCTTTTAAAATTCAGCTTTATGGGGGGAATACAATTTTACCAGCCCTTGTGCCTGAAGAAGCAAAAATGAACACAGTAATTATATATGGGTCAGAAGTTTGGGAAACAGACACCTGTAATACCTTGAAAATCCTCTTACATATTTTTATAAATCATTACTCAGAGTTTCAAAATCAGTCCGTAACACTATGGTAAAGACAGAACTGAGCAGGATAGAAATTAATTGTACAAAAGAGATATGCCTTATAAACTATTGGTTAAAAAATCATAAATAACCCACATGATTAACTTCCCAAGATGTGTTTTGATGAAAAAATGGGACATAAGGTCTAAATGGTTGGACTCCCTAAAAGGAGTCATATCTAAAATAAATATTCAACATCTATGGACTGATTATAATAGAAATATTAATATTGCCCCACACTATAAAGAGGTGATTAAGCAAACACCTTTTGCTTTTGCTAAAAACAAGGACATGGAAAGAATATAAACTAAAAAAGTAGCAAGTTGGTATAAAAAACAATAAAATGGGACAATATTTAATTAATGATTCCCATAACACCAGAGCATAGGAAAAATATAACATGGGCCGGATTTGAATTCATCTCTTCCAAATACACTCATTTTAACAGATTTAGAATTTCCAACCCAATAAGTCACTGTTCATTCTGCCTATGTAACAAAGGACACATAGATACAATAAATCATGTGACTATGAGCTGCCCGTTGTACTCCAAACCGTGTAGTGAATACTTATTAAATACACTTACAGTACTTTATACTCAAAAGCTTTGTATGATCCCATTTTCATTCTATTGCATTCAAGAACTGTGGAAGACGCTACAAGAATTGCAAACTTTGAGACTTCAGTTGTTAAAATAAAAAATGTTTTCTAGATCACAGAGAGCAACAAACTAAAAAACGATTTAAAAAAAGAAATATATATATATAAGATTGTGTTACAAACTTTTTTATCTGAATTTTGTTCATGTCTAAAACAAGTAACTTGGGGGATGGATTGAGGCTGTTTTAATGAATTACATTATGTTTTGTCATTTGATCCCCTCTGGAAATGAAGACTCAGCACACTTGTAGCTTGGATGCTCACTGGCAACATTTTATTGAACACCATTAATATTTACACACTCAATTTCTTATAAAGTCACACATTTCGTATTCCAGTCCAAAATCCACATTTTATAATCCAGTCCTTTTCTTCTCATATTTCCTTGATCTTCCACCTTGGTCCTCTTTTTCCAACCCTTGTCTTCAGGGTATGGATGCCAGATCCAACCCCCCACACCATCACCAGTACCGGGTACCAACTTACCAGGAACTCCCCCCTCTTATGTCCAGACACTAAGATCTGACCCCTAGCGCTACCTCCTTTGTCCCTCCCCCCTTTAGGTCTGTGCCTGAGTGCCTTTCACCCTAGCCCATGTTTCCCTGCCCCTTATGTCTGCCACCCTTATTCCATCTTTTGCTTCCCCCTCTGCCCCTCCTCCCCTATCTTTATCTCCCCTGTCACGGGTGACTTGTTGCCCAACTGGGCTCTGGCAGCCCACTGCTGCCCCTCCATAGCACCTTTCCTCTCAGTATTGCCATTTATGGCCCCACAGCCAAATAATGCCACCCTTCTGTGGCCCCAGGCCAACCTTTGGCCCCCCAACCCCCTCCCTCCCTCTTCTGGCCTAGTTTCTTTTGGGTGGGTGGGATCAAATTCTTAGCAGAAGAGGGAGATATGTGGACTACCTTACAAACCCCATTAGGACCCCATTCAGGACCCCACCAGGCCCCTCCCCTCGACCAGTCACCACCCTGGCCCTGCACCTGCATCATATGACACTACTTGTTTGGCCTCAGTAATGATGTCTCCAGTTCCCTCTCTCTTCCCCAACTGCATCTCCCCTCCCCCAATAACCACCTAGTTATTCTGGGCCACCTGACAATTCAATTTGCCTTTTAGTGGCAACCCTATTTGTCATTTGATCCCCTCTGGAAATGAAGACTTAGCATACGTCTAGCTTGGATGTTCACTGGCAGCATTTTATTGAACACCATTAATATTTACACACTATTTCTTATAAAGTCACACATTTTGTATTCCAGTCCAAAATTCAGATTTTATAGTCCAGTTAATTTCTTCTCATATCTCCTTGATCTTCTGTCTTGGTCTTCTTTTTCTGATCCTTGTCTTGGGGTCCAGATGCCAGACAAACATTAAAGTCGAGGCCATCACCCTACGCTGGGCCAAGGGTGACAAACATTAAAGGTGAAGCCACGTCATCCGCCTAATTCCAACCCTTGTCTTCAGGGTATGGATGCCAGATCCAACCCCCCACACCATCACCAGTACTGGGTACCAACTTACCAGGAACTCCCTTCCCTTATGTCCAGACACTAAGATCTGACCCCTAGCGCTACCTCCTTTGTCCCTCCCCCCTTTAGGTCTGTGCCTGAGTGCCTTTGACCCCAAGCTGTGTTGCCCTGCCCCCTCCCACTTCTATAGAAATGGGGGGTGCATAGCTTGGATGCTCACTGGCAACATTTTATTGAACACCATTAATATTTACACACTCAATTTCTTATAAAGTCACACATTTCGTATTCCAGTCCAAAATCCACATTTTATAATCCAGTCCTTTTCTTCTCATATTTCCTTGATCTTCCACCTTGGTCCTCTTTTTCCAACCCTTGTCTTCAGGGTATGGATGCCAGATCCAACCCCCACACCATCACCAGTACCGGTACCAACTTACCAGGACCTCCTCCCTCCTAAGTCCAGACACTAAGATCTGACTCCTGGTGCTACCCCTTTGTCCCTTCCCCTTACATCCATGCCTGGGTGCCTTTGACCCCAAGCTGTGTTGCCCTGCCCCTCCCACTTCTATGTCCCCTTATTCCATCTCTTGCTCCCCCCTGCCCTTCCACTGACCCATCTCCAGCCAAGTAAGTCAGAATGGGGCTCCCCCTTGTGGGCTAGCACTTTGGGTTCCTCCCCTCCTACCTACCCACTAGGTCTATCAAGGGCCTTAGGAAAAACACATTCTGAACTCTGAGAGGTGGACCCCATCTGACCTGTAAACCTCAGTGGCCTTGCATGAAATGTGCCTGTGCTGTATATGCACCCCCCATTTCTATAACCAGTCTGGCTACCTTCCTATTGAGATGCTTTCTCCCCTTCTCTACAGATCTGACATCCCTGGCATGCCACCACACCTTCCTGCAGGTGATCTTGGACCAGCCAATCACCACTGCCACCACAACCCTTTCATCCTTTCTAAGTCTGCTGATATGGCCTGCAACAATGAACCCCATGGGGTTTCCCCTAAATCATTACCCCTCCCAGATGTATTATTAGCATGTCTGGCCTGCTGCATTGCACCCTCAGCTCTTCTAACAGTGGCATCAGTTGGGCCCATCTCATGCCACAGATCCTGTTCCAGTGCACATTTTTGTGCTCCAAATCCATCCTCAGCTGCATCCCACCATGTCTGGTTGGTGCAAATTTTTCGGCCCAATAAATAAGGGAATGCTCGATGATCCAAATGTGTCTCTGTGTTCCTCCTGCCAGCTAAATGAAAATCTCCATTAACATCACTTCTTGGCATACTTTTTGTAGCAACTGGACCTCCACCACCCCACCTTCTTCACCTCTTCATCTGACCCACCCTTTGCTCCAGCTTCTGATGCTACCCCTATCTGGAATGAATGGGGGCAAATAGGTCTGGGTCCTCCCTCATAAACTTTAAAGCATTTTAATAGACCCCACCCACTTGGAATCCCATCACCGGACTCATGCCACCATGCCAGAACCAGGTTCCACCCCACTCTCCGGGTTCTCCTGCATTCTCCCAACTCCCTAACTGCACAAACCTCTCAGGTGCATGCTGCTGCAGCACCACTTCCTCCTCCCTTGCCAAGCTGGTCAGTTTTTGATCTAGGCAGCCTGTATCCCCATGGTGCCTTGGCCAAAACTGATATCACTCTCCTTCTATCCTCCCTGCAGATCAGATTTTCTCTGCGCCATCACCTCACATATCCAGAATGCCCTTTCACAATGAGTGCAATGATTGCCAAAATAATCAGGCTTCCTTAGCAGATGTACAGACTTGCTGCATTGCTCCTGAAGCTGCAACAACAGCTGCCCCATGATGGGTTGCCATTTGTCCATCCGCACCCCTTGGCCTTTCTGCCAATCCAATAGCATCCATCTCATGATCCTCCCCTTCATCGGGTCAGGCCATGCCATGTCACTACATACCCATCCAATCCCTGCCACCTGTACTCCCATGGTGGTATGGACCATCCCCTCCTCCCATCTCTTGATCATTTTTTTCTTTACTTGATCCTCTGTGGCTGGCATACCTACCTCAAACCCTCCTGCATCCAAATCTCCTGAAAGGCCCTCAATGCCCCTTTATGTTCCTTTAACATTTTGACCAACCAGGAATTCTGACACAACCATCGGTTATCTCAGCCAGTCTCCACAACTGGTCCAGGATCTGATCCTGTACTGCTGTCGCAGGGCCAAGTCCTGAACTTGTTTAACTGCAAGCAGGAGAGACTGTCATCAGTTTAGTTCTGAATACCATCAATACGCTGAGCCTCATATAAGTTCAGTTGTAGACCCAGCAATACCAGTTGTCGCATACTCTACCCACCATATCCGTAGAACCCTCCTTGCCCATCGATCACTTCCACAACTCCTTGTTGTTGTCACACCAGAACAGGATGCTCTTCCTCCATCCTGTCCCCCCAAACCTTTATCCCCACAAAAATGGGAATATCCCCAAGAAAGTAATGTCTTTCAGCAAACCCGCTTCGCCCCATGCACTTGGCCAGACCTCTGAGATTCACTCCCCTTTAAAGTATGCTCCCAAAGCATCTGTGTATAATGCCATATCCATATCCATATTATAGGCTTATTCCTCCTGTCAAAATGTGACCCCATTGTAACTCTCCAAAAAATCCACCCAAACCTGCAGATCCTCCCGCACCTCCTTTGTGATATCTACCCAATGATGTGGCAGTTTCACCTTCTCAGTCCTGCTCCAATCTCCTGGTAAATGCTCTGCCTGTGCTTATGGCCTTGCAGGTGAAATTAAGGTGCCCCAGCAGCTGCTGTACCAGTATCAGTGGTGCCCTCCTCCTACCCCCATTCACCCTCTTGTTTGTTCTTATTCAGTGGAGAAAGATGGCACCAAAGAGAGCCTGCTCCAACAAACACCTAAGGTGGGCCACTTTATCTCCTGGGAGGCGACAACATTCCTGCACCATGTCCGCTTCTATACCCAGAAACTCTAGCTTGTGCACTGGGCCTTTGGTCTTCCCCTCCACTAGTGGGATCCCTATTTTCTCACACATTTTTTAAAAATCTGCCAGCATCCCCTCCATCTTGTCCCTTGCATCCCTGATGAGCTGAAAATCATCCAGATAATGTGCTGCCTGCCTGTGACCATACCACCACCCAAAAACCCACTACACCCATGAACTGAAGGCTTCAAATGTAGAACACAATACTGAACAACCCATGGGCATGGCCTTGTCAAAAACACCCCCCACCAAATTGAAATCTCTGCAGGTCCCAATCCTCAAGCCTGGCTGGTAGCAACCAAAAAGCAGACTCAATGTCCTTCTTTACCAGCCATGCCCCCCCCCAACTGCCATGATTATCACAACTGCTAGGTCCAAGGATGTGTAAGATACTACCCAGAGGTCCTTGAGAATCTTGTCATTCACCAAGGCCCCCCACCTTTGGATATGACAGGTGGTGGATAAGGCAAAACTCGCCTGGCTTTTTCTTGAGTACCACCCCCAGTGGAGATATAAAGAAATTGGCACAGTGGGGCGCCTCAAAGGGGTCCTCCACCCTGCCTGCATCTCTTTCTGGATTTTGTTCATGACCATGTCCTCCTTCCCCTTCACTGATCCCAAGTTTTTCACCTTCATTCCTTCCTGCCCCCCTCCAAAAAAACCTAAATGGAAACCTTCTCTGAAACCCTGACACAGCAATGCCCCCTTCTCCTTGTCTGGGTAAAGCTGCATCCAGACCTCGACCACCTCCTTGACTATAGGGGTTGCTGCTTGGGTGAAACTCAACCACCCTCCCAACCGGTTCAATTCCACCCATAGTTGGACTCATCACCTCCCTATTGTGCATCCCTCTTCCTCTCCCATTGAAACTCCCTCTTCAGCCATCCCGAAAGGACTGCTCATGCCCTTGTCCACCTTGCTGGCACCCCTGTCCCTCCTCCCAGCAGCCAGATGCTGGGTGCTGCCTAATGCCTAGAACACATGTGCCTGAACTTGCAGCTTGCCCATGTTTAAAATGCTCTGTTATAACCCCAGCATGTCTTGGCCACCAGGTAGGGGCACTCTTCTTGTAGCGCTCCCCAGTCCCCCCACCCCGCTGGCCTGACATGGTCCGGTACCCACAGTTCTGAGTGGGTCAGTCCCATCTTAAATCTCCTTTTGCCCCATCTGCTTCTGAAAGGCCTCATATATAAGCCACCCATACTAAGCTATGCCTTTAGGCATCGTGAGATGATGGCTGTGTATATCAGTAGAGGAATTGTCAGCTCCATCTGCTTCTCCAGTACCAGGGAGCTGTAAATGAGAAACCCCACCTGCCACATATCTATGTTCTTCCCTTGTACTTAGTCTCCTCTTCCTTATGCCTTACCACCGCTAATGCTACTGCCATCTCGAACTTGCCCACCTACTCCTTCTGCTTGTACTTCCTCACAGTATCCTTGTCTACCAGCCCAAAATGTCACATACTCCCCTTCCAAATCTTTTCTTTGAGAAGTGGGGCATGGTCAGCCAGAGGTGAAACCCGCAGCCCATCATACAGTTTCTTCCCTCTTTCTTGTCCATGCCTGCTCCAGTATCACCTACACTTTCTTTATTGCTTAGGCATCTTCTCCATTTTTCCAGCCTCTTCACCCCATATCCCCAGGAAGCCCTCTAAACATTCCTTCAAATTCCCTTCATTGGTTAGATCTGCATTTCCTTTACCTTCACTGGGCTAGGCCCTACCGGTGTTAGTGCTGGTTCAGGTTAAGGAGCGGGTGGTAGGCTCGGTGCAGCTCCATGTGGCCTCTTTCCCCTCTGCCCTGACCCATCTGCCCTCCAGCTTCTTCCTCTTCCTAGACACCTCTTCCTCTTCTTCCCAAGCCATGCCACCTCGATGAGGTCCGTCATCTTTTCCATCAGCTTGGATGCTTCCTTCATCAATTTAGCACTGGAAGCCTCAGGCCTCTTTGTGCCATCTTTCTCTGCTGAATAAGAACAAAAGAGGGTGAATAGCTCAAACCAATCCTAGAGACAACTAAATGAGATTACGCACCTGGCTGCTCCCATCCCACCCTGCAACACCAGGCAACTGCCATCTATGTGCCTCCATGCCATACTGAGCCACCCAAAACGTGGTGCAGTACTGTATTTTCCAAGTCTCCATGGCAATTGTTTGCAGCATGGCCATAACTCAAAGAATGCTGTTCATCAGTCTGGATGTGGGTCTTATGCCCCTACCATCACACTGGCCAAAAAAATCACCTTGGCTAGCAGCAGTGAGCCTGAGCTTTATCCCCTCAATAGCACCACTGGGGACTCATAAATATCAGAACATCAGTGACCACCAGGGGGCTTTTCCCCAATAGCACAGCCCTCACTCATCTGAGCCAACTAATCCTCCCAAGCTGCAGAACTTGCCCTGTAGTCTGCAGCTGTCTTGGCCTCAGGCCCCAGGTCCCAACGTGGACCCTGGCTATACTCTCACCTTGGCTTTGCAGCCCATTACTCCTAGTGTTCCCTCCTGCGCTAGTGTCCCTTTCATTTGCATTCTGCTGCCCCTCCCATCTTAAAATAGGGAGGGACAATGTCAACTAAGGAATCCTATTATGGCTTGCACCCCCATCCAGCCCTCCCCACCTAACTCCTTGTTGGTGTGTGCCATGGCCATTTTGCCCTCTGTGGCAACACGCTGGTCTGTTCCATGTGGCCTCCAGCCCCCCCCGGTGGCTCCATTGCCACCATCACTCTGATGCATCCACCACTGAACAAAGCTCCTGCAGGCAGCACCCACTAAAGTTTCCCAAAAAACACATTCCGCACTCCGCAATGGCTGCCTGCAATTCAATGCACTCCACTGGAAGAAATTTCCCCAAGCACTTTTCCCTTCTCCTGCTTGTCAGTTTTTCTTTTTCTATATATTTTTGAAAAGAAAAAAACAGCCCAGCAAAGAATGGGCCAGCTGTGATGCCTCATTAAACCACCCGGCCTCAACCAAGGCCTGGCCAGACAGTACCCACTTACCAAGAAACCAGAGGCAGCCGCCCCCTGACCCAGTCCACCCGAGCCCGCTTGCCTGTCATTCCCTTGACAGGGAAATGAAAACTGCCTGGATGAAGTGCAAGGCCTCTTACAACCACTGCTATTGCTGACATAAAACCTGGCATCACACCAGAAGACTTTGCCAATCCTCCCCCGCAGTGCCGGGGTCCACAGACCTGACCACGTGGCCACCTATCCCACTTCCCTGATGCCGACCATTGCCATTGTTTGCTCCCATCACCTGGTTCATCTGAAAACCAGGAACCACAACAGGAGAACTCTGAAATCCCCGAGGTTCCAGGGGCCACAGTCCTGACCATGTGGCCACCTGCTCACTCCTCCGGTGCTGCTGTCATCTCACCATCTGGCTGCGAGGCACACCACATGGTTCAAATAAGCTGCACTTCCAATGCTCCTTACACAAAATGGCTGCAATCCATTCATGGCCCTCTAAGGCTCAGGCCTCTGTGGCCCCATCCTTGTGCTCCCAAATGAGCAGAAACCACTATGCTCCCTACCAAATGTCCATAAAACATTCTCTGTGGCCCTCTAAGAGCAAGCGCCTCTTGGGCCACTGCAACCCTCTCTGGCTGATCCCTTGCTCCATGCAGCCATATGACCACACTTGCCACAAACAGCCCCAAACTAGAGGAAAGCTCCCTCATTATCTAGCTAGCCTAGCCCAGCTCATCTGCATTGCCCACACCAGGCCTGTGGCCAAATCTACCTCCCTAGTCTCTCAACCTCATTTCTTTTACAGGCCCACCACATTTCTTGAAAACCACTGCAACCCTGACTCGAAGTACACATAGCTTGTAGGCTAAACCCTGTAACTAGCTCTCTAGCAACCTCAACTAACAAACAAACACCGTCACCTATTCTTCTCTCTTTACTTTTATTTATAATATATACATATACATACATATATATATATATATATATATATATATATATGTAATAGATAACCCACTCTTAGGTGTGCGATCACGCTCTGATATACGCACGCCTTGGTGTGTGTTGTACGCATGAGGCCACAGGCCGAGTGCATCAACCACCCAAGGCCTGCATATATCAGAGCGTGACTGCACATCCTAGAGTGGGTTATCTAGCTTATAAAATGGTAAAATTGTTTTTTAAGGGGGTAAAAGTGCAAGTGTGTGGTCACGCTCTGATATACACACGGTCATGTGATTGCCATCATCCTATAGGATATCCTCATATTCCCTATCCATTTTATAAATATGTATATATATATATATATATATATATATATATATATATATTTAACGTTTCAAATACTAGATATACCTGCTAACTAAAAACAAAACTCCTGCTCTGAATTTAATCATAACAGAACCAACTTATACCTTACTATTCCAACAACCACATGGATCAGAGGCCTGCTCTGGCTTGCATGCCTGTACCTTACCTAAAATGGTGTTCAGCTCCAACCTGTTGCTACAGCAAAGTGCTAAGAACTTGTCTCAATCAAATTCTCAGCAGAAGAGGAAGATCTGTGGGCTACCTTACCTTATAAACCCCTTTAGGACCCCAATCAGGACCCTACTAGGCCTCCTGGACCAATCACCACCCTGGCCCTGCACCTACATCATCATTTACCTGTGTGACCTCAGTAATAATGTCATCGAGCCCCTCCCCTTCCTTAGCTGCATCCCCCCATAACCCCATAATCACCTAGTCATTTCCATCTGGACCACCTGACAATTCAGGTTGCCTTTTAATGGCAACCCTATTTGTGTTTAGTCTGTGTAGGCTTATCTGTATTCTTTTTGTTTGTCTTTTCTGTATTTAATAATGTTTTTATGTTTGTCTGTGTTGTAATGTTGCTCACCTATTATGATCTAACAATAAAAGTTTGATGATGACATTTTGATGATGATGGGTCTGGCCTGGGCTCCCACATGACTTAAGTATCTCGGAATTATCTAGGCCATACTCAAGGAATATCTAGAGGAGAAAGGTCACCAGGATGAGAGGCAGAGGCAGCATGGCTTCATGAGGGGGAGATCATGTCAAACAAATCTGATTGACTTCTTTGACTGTGTCACTAAGACAGTAGACAGGGGCCAAGTGGTAGACATCCTCTATCTTGATTTCAGCAAGGCCTTTCACTCTGTACCCCACAAAAGGCTGATCTGGAAGTTGTTGGGTCTTGGAGTTGTGGAAAAGATGGCCAGATGGGTGGAAAACTGGCTGTGGGACAGAAACCAGAGGGTGGTTGTGGGGGGAGAGTTATCTGGCACCACAGAGGTAACAAGTGGGGTCCCACAGAGCTCCATGCTGGGGTAGCGCTTGTCCAATGTCTTCATCATATGACGCTAGGATGGCATTAAAGGCAAATGTGCCTATTCACGGATGACGCCAAGCTCTGTGGGACAGTGGACATAGCTGAAGGGATGCAGGACCTACAGGAAGATCTGGAAAAGCTAGGGAGGTAGTCCAGGATCTGCCAGCTTTGCTTTAATGCCAAGAAATGCAACGTTATGCATATTGGAGCCACGAATCCCAGGACAGAGTACTGCCTGGATGGAGTCCAAGTATCTGCATCAGAGGAGGAGAAGGATCTGGGAGTGATGATCACTATCACTAGTGACCTGAAGCACTCCAAGTAGTGCAAGAATGCAGCAGAAAAGGCAAACAAGATGCTGGGATGCATAGCTTGGGGGATCAGTAGGAGGAGAGAGGAGGTTATACTGCCCTTGTACAGGTCACTGGTAAAGCCCGCATCTACAGTATGGAGTTCAGTACTGGTGCCCACATCTTAAAAAGGACATTAACCTGCTGGAGAAGGTCCAGAGGAGGACTGCAAAGATGATATCCAGGTCAACACGGCAAATCATACAAGAAGAGGTTGAGGGCACTGAACATGTACTCCCTGGAAGACAGGAGAGAGAGATGGGACATGATTGGGACCTTCAAGTACTTGAAAGGGATAAATAAGGTTGATAAGGAAAGTCTCTTTAAGCTAAGTGGTAACCATAACATGAGGGGGTACAGCCTTGAGCTGGAGGGTGGGAGGTGTAGGAGGGAGGTTAGGAAGCACTTCTTCATAGAGAGAGTGGTGGACACTTGGAATGTGCTGCCAGAAGAGGTTGTCTAGTTGAAGACAGTGGGCAGCTTTAAGAGAGGCTAGGATAGGTATAGGGAGAAGGTAGGGATCATGGGTAGGGAGGATGGCTAGAGTGGGGAGGGAGGAGAGGGACATTAGCTCAAGCTGTGGACCCTGCAATACAAGCAGACTTGATAGACCAAATGGCCTTCTTCTGCTGGCTTCTTCGTATGTTCATCTGTATGTATGTATGTAAAAGCATAGAGTAGTCCAAGAAGCTCAATTTAGATGAGTTGGTAACCGCCATACAGCAAGATCTAAAGAGATGGACATCCCTGTCACTGATCCTCTGGGGTAGAATAAATACTGTTAAAATGAATGTGCTTCCCAAAATTTTTTACCCTCTTAGTATGCTGAACATTCCTCTCCCCTTCTCCTGGTTTAAATGGCTCCATAAAGTAATATATGATTTTATTTGGCTGGGAAACCCCCGAGAAGAGAGTATAACCCTCTAAGGCACTGGGTGGACTCTGCCTTCCAAATGTTCTTATTAACTACCTTGCTGGCCACACCAGTAAATATCTTAGGTAGCCACTTCAAACTGTTTCAGAGGAGGTACACCTTCATGTTCCTATCTGGTTGAAGCTAGAAAGGGAAATGATCAAGACAGCCGGTTTACACCTTCTGGCTATGTTCTACATTGTCCCTAAATCTTTGCCTGTGCATCTTCCAGACTCTCCCAGAGGTTTCTCTTTGTGAGCTTATGCTCAGCTATGTAGGTATATAGACAGAGAATAATGCATATGTAGGTGTGTGATATGCAGTTTTATTTACACACCCAAGGCGTGTGATAATATAGAAACCTCAAGAATGAAGCTTATCTTTAGGTCATCTGATATGACTACTCCCAGGTCCCTTTCCATTTTGTTGTTGTTAATACACCCCCACCCCATTGTGTCCTCTTCCTGCATTTTTGTTTCCAAGGTACATCACTTTGCACTTCTTTGCACTGAATCTAAGCTGCCATACTTTTGACCATTCCTCCAACCTTGCCAAGTCCTTTATCATCCTTTCCACCCACCCGTATCGACTCAGTTGCAGATCTTTGTGTCTTCTGGAAGAGGCATACTTTTCCTTCCAGTCCCTCTGCAATGTCACTTATTAACACATTAAAAAGGACCAGACCCAGTACTGAACCCTGCAATACCCCACTAGTAACCCAACTTTCTTCAGAGTGGACTCTGTTTACTACTACCTTCTGTGTCCTGTTGTCCAGCCAATTTTTTTACCCAGGCTATCACCATGGGTCCCACTCCCATGTTTGCTAATTTGCTTATTAATCTTTTGTGTGTGACTGTGTCAAATGCCTTGCTTAAGTCTAGGTAGGCCATGTCTACAACCCCTTCCCTGGTCTACTACTTTGGTCACCCAGTCAAAGAAATTTATTAGAGTCGCCTGACATTACCTTCCCACTGTGAATCCTTTCTGCCTTGGTCTTCTGCCCTGGTGGCCTCTAGGTACTAAACAGTTCTTTCTTTCAGAAGTGATTCCATCATTTCCCCTACTACTAAGGTCAAGCTAATAGGTCTGTAGTTTCCTGCCTTTGCTTTGCTTCCACTTCTGTGAAGTGGAATCACATCCACCCTCATCCAGTCCTTAGGTTCCACACCATCCTCCCATGATTTGTTAAAATGGGTAGTCAGTAGTGTCACTAATTCTCTGCATAGTTCTTTTAGAATTCTAGGGTTAATCCCATCTGGCCCCATTGCTTTGTCTACCTTCAGTTTTGGGAGTTCTTTCAGAACTCTTTCTTCTGTGAATGGACTGGTATCGACCCCCCTGCCCAGAGTGCTTCTGTTGATTGGATTTGGCACCTCTCCCTCCTCTTCCTTTGTGAATACTGAGCAGAAGTATTCATTCAATATCCTTGCTTTTGACTGTCCTTCTTTGCCCACCCACCCTTCCCTTTATTAAACCTCATTATCCCTCCCTGGTCTTTCTTCACTTTTTAATGTACTTATAAAAGGTTTTATCCCCTTCTTAACCAAGTTGGCCATTTCTTCCTCGGTTTAGGCCTTTGCTATTCTGACTGCCTTCACCTTCCTTCTGTTTTAACTGGTATAATTCTATGTCCTGCCCCTTCTGTGTTTCCTTATACTTCCTGAATGCTATCTTTTTCTCCCTAACCTTCCCGCCACCTCTTTTGAGAACCATAGTGTTTTTTTCTTTCATTTTTGATTTGTTTATTTGCTTCAAACAAAGACTTGTTGCCTCTGAGATGGCAGTTTTGATGTTTCCCCATTGTTCCTCCACCCCTCCTTCTTGCCTGTTTGCTAGTGCTTTTCTGAGGCACACTCCCATTTTGATAAAGTCAGCCTCCTAAAGTCCAATACCTCACTTTTGTATGGCTTGACTCTGCAGCTGTGTTTATCATGAACCACACTCTTGGTGGTCACTTTAACCCCAGATGGCTTTCCACTTCTATATCTGAGATGCTCTTCTGTCCCTGTTTGAGAGTACTAGGTCTGAGATTGTTCCTCCCAAGTGGGTTCCAACACTAGCTTTCTGAGGCATGCCCCTGTAGGGCATCAAGCAAGACCCTGCTCTTGGATGTGGCTGCAGCAAAGGTACTCCAGTTAACATCTGACATATTCAGGTCCCCATCAACAATATCTCCTTTTCTGCCATCCTGAGGATGTCTTCTATCATTTTCTTGTCAATTTCCTCCCTGAGAGAGAGGTCTGTATTTTTTTTATTACAACTAGGATTACAATTACCTTTGAGCCAGGCTCTTTTACAAAGGTTCTGCATCAGAGAACAAATGCAATACAAGTTACAGAAATTGGAACAAAACAATAAATTGGTCGGCATATTAGGTTACAATGGTAGATCAATAAAATAGCTACAATAAGTAGAATGCACATGGGAACACAGAGTAATAGAGGGATAAGTAGGAGGGAGGGTGGAAGATGAAGATAAATGTGAAGAGCGAGTTGAGAGGGCAGGAATTAGAGCTAATGGGCATGGTCTACAACCCCCATGCAGATTGTGGTGCTTTTCTGGTCTCCAGGGTGACCCAGTGTCCCTCCTCCTCCCTGTTTACCCTTTAGTTCCATTGCTTTGATCCCTTTCCTTATGTAGGGAGCTACTCCTCCTTCTCTTCTACCCTCTCTGTCCCTCCTATAGATTGTGTACCCTGGTATGTTGACATCCCAGTTATGGTTCTCTGTCTATCATGTTTCTGTGACTACCACAATATCCAGACATCCCTCTTCCATCAAGGCCACCAGTTCAGGGAGCTTTTTTCCTAGACTACAGGAATTGGTACTCATCACGCTCTTTTTTTTGATGGCCTTACCCCTTTTTGCCCCATCCCTGTCCTTACTGACTTTGCCTTTTTCTCCATTTACCCCTGCCCTTCTCCCTATCAATGACTTTATCTTGGTGTTTACCTCACTAACTACCCTAATTGCTTGGCGGGGTTCTAGGATTTCCCTGCTCTTTTTCAGTGCCTCCCCTCTTGGCTAGTTTAAATGCTTGCCAATGAAGCATTTAAACCTATCACCTAGGATACTGGTTCCTTCCTAGGCAGATGCAGACAATCATGCCAGTATAGGCCTGCATCCTCCATGTGGATCCCCAGTCCTCAATGAAGCCAAAACCCTGAGCTCTGCACCAGTGTTTCAACAATTGATTGAATCTCATGGTGTGGAGCACCTTAGCCTCACTCATGCTGTAGACTGGCAGCATCTCCAAGAAGGTTACCATGCATGATACTTGTCTATGGCTATTTCCCAATTCCATAGACTCCGCTTCACTGCTCTGATCCCTTTCCCAGCAAGGCCATTTGTCCCTAGGGTGGACAATGACATCCAGCTCCTTCCCCACTACAGCTGCTCCTATAGTCCTGAGGATTCACTCCCTTTTCCTCCAAGCCATGGTGCCAGGCAGGCACCTTAACTCCCTCTCCCCTTCTCCCAGTTCTACCATCTTAACAATGGAGTCCCCCACCAGAAGTTGTTTCTTTCCCCTGTGGGGTCCCATGCCATCCTCCTGTGGGTCTCCTTTGTGGAGGTTCCCAGCATCCTTCTTGGTCTCCACTGTGGGTGCCTCCATAGAGGAACCACACTCTGCCAGAATGGTGTATGAATTGTGTAGAGGTACAACTGGAGGGATGTGCCTTTGTTCCACCACCCTCATCCTCCCTGTGCTCACTGTGGTCCAACAACTCCTCTTTCTTGGCAACCTCTGAGGCAGCGGCAGCAGTCCTGGTGGTCCCTGAATGGAAGAGGAGATCCCGAATCCTGTCCTACTCAGCCTGGAGACAAGCAACCTCCTCCCTCAACCCAGAAAGATGCCTGCAGATGATACAACACTGCATCCTCCAGAATGTCTCCTGGAAGACTGCCGCTGCACAACCACTGCACTGCATCACTCCCATCATGTTTTATTTGAGCCCAACTGTTGTTTTGTATGCTTACTCTTTCCTCTCTCTGTTTATTTTTTTTATTTTTTTTTATGTTATGTATATTTTTTCTTCCTACTTTCCTACTGCCTCCATGCCCTTAAAGCTCATGCTTTTCCTGTTCTGGGACAGGAATCTCCTATATTCCTCAGTAGTCTCCTTCTTACTTGCTCAGAGTCAGACCTCCAGCAGCTAGGGGGGATGATAGCTACTCTTTTCCTTCTAGGATGGTGAGTCTTTAATGCCTCTGTGATCACTCTCTTCCTTTTCTGAAAGGAGGAAGTTCCTGTTGTCAGTCAAATCCTGTGCCTATAAAAGTAGAACTGGCTAAGGGTGGGGGGTGTAGGTAAGGGAGGGAGGGCTATATAGTTCCAGTAGACTAATAAAGTTCTAATAGCACCTTCTTCTTCTTGCTGTTTTCTGCAAAAAGCTATCAAGGGCAGATTTAAATGCAAACACCTGGCTTCATGCTGCCTACACCACTCTCCTTAATTCACAGTTCCCTTCTTCACCTAGGTAACTGCACAGATAACAATTCACTTCACCCAACTCAGACAAACACACTAACTCTTGTTTTGTTTTTGTTTGTTTTTACCCTAAATTGAAGGTCCCAGTAGAAGAGTTCTAGTTTTTAAGTCCCAGTAGAGCAGTAAAGTTCTAACAGCACCTCCTCCTCCTCCTCCTTCTTGCTGTTCTTTGCCAAAAGCTATCTAGGCAGATTTAAATGCAAACACCTGGCTTCCTGTTGCTTAAGCCACTCCTCCAATTCACAGTTCTTTTCTTCACCTAGCTAACTGAACAGATAACAATTCACTTCACCCAACTCAGACAAACTAACTCTTTTTTGTTAGCTTGGTTTTACCCTAAATTGAAGGTCCCAGTAGAAGAGTTCTAGTTCTTAAGTCCCAGTAGAGTAGTAAGGTTCTAACAGCACCTCCTTTCTCTTGCATTTCTCACATTGGGGATGGATGGCAGACCTGTATAGTTTCATTAGGAAGGTTTTGTAAGTGGGACAGGGTGGGAGCAGGTTTTGGGTGCCAGGAATGGGCCTGACCATATTGGCAACATGGCCGCTGGGCGGACAGGGGAATCCGGTACAATGCCTGAGGCAGGTGGCAAGCTTGTAGGGTTCTTTTGAGTGGGTTTAAAAAACTAACTAAACAAATAATAAATATGTTTTCCTTAGAAACAATGTCATGCTGGTAGAGATGGGGGCTAGATGGGCTGCTATGGGGCTGAATGGCAGAGGGTTTATTAAAAAAAGAAGCAATCGGAGAGCCCAGACCAGAGGTATTTGAGTGAAGGACAACAATAACAGGTGCTAGTGTGACAGGCTGGGCCAGACTCAATTGGCTGAGGTCAGATTATGGACAAGAGACAGCCAAGATAAGTTTGTATCATGGGGCACTCATTGGTGTATTGGGCAGAGAGGCTGGTGTCTACCATCCCAGGAGGGAGACAACTATGGAGGACAGTGGAGGAGACATGAATACTATGGAAAGGGGTCCAGGGCATGAAATGGGCAATGCTCTTGCCAGTTTTAGAGTAACAAAAGTAAAATGTCCCAAGCTGGACCTGTAAATAATCCATCTGGGGGGGAATGTTTGGGGAGACAGTCCCTGGGGGCATTAGTTCAGGACATAATAAGGAATCTGAAAATTATTAGAGGATGTTGGCCATAGGTAATGATGGGGTGGTCAAAAATTAATTCTAGAAAGGTATGGAAGCATGTGAGGGACATAAGCCCCATAGAACAGGCTAGAAAATGCTTGAATCAGAGAGTGGCTTCATATGTATCCAAAGCAAAGGGTATATACATTCCACATAAGGATTTACTATGACTGTCTGGGGTATTATAGGGCAGATGGGGGGCACCTATCAGGGGTAGCAATGTCATTCTTTCCTTACCAATTTGTGGGGCCTTAAATGGATGGGATAGAAGGGGAGCAAGGGGTGGGGGGAAGCCCATCATTCATTGCTAGGCTGGAGATAGGCTAGTGGAAGGCAGGAAAAAGGGGCAGGGGAGGTGCACAACAGGGGCAGGAGTTGTTATGGGGAGGGCAGTGGTGCTACAAGGCATGGGCCAGGGTCATGGGCATCTGGCCATGGTTGCAACATGTAAGCTGGGGGTTAGTTATTGGTATCCAACCCAGGAGAGAAGGAATTGGATCATAAAGAAAATGGTTTGTGAGAACTGAAGAGTGTGCTGGGTCACACTGGAGAAGATTGTTGAAGGAAGAATGGTGAGAAAGAAGATGAACTTGAATGTTGTTTAATTTGTAAATATGAATTATGAAGTGAAGTGATTAACATATGTGGTGTTTGTCAAAGTATGTATTAATAAATTAATTACCAATCAAGCACCCAAAGAAATATGGTCTGGTGTATTCATTTTCATGGGAAATCACTCTGACAAATGGGACTACCATCACAGGGCAACTTGAACTGTCAGAGGTTTTCCAAGGGAAATGACAGAAGGTGCTGATTGGTGAGGAGGGAGGGATGTTAGGCTAGACATGGGGAGGGGAGAAGGAAAGAGCTTTGTAAGCAAAGGGGAAGGAGTCATGTGAGGTCACAAGATGAGTCAGATGATGCAGGCAATGAAGGAACAAGGGAATTGGCTGGGGAGCAAACTTAGTGGTCCTCAAGGGGTATAAAGTGGTTGCAGAAGAAGGGATCTCCTTCTTTTGCTAATAATTAAGCCCACCCACCCCAATAGTAAAAAAACTATATAATAATAAAGTAGAGAGGCTACAATTATGGTAGGGGATATGAGTAGGGCAGCTGAGTGAGGTTGGCAGCCAAAAAGGTGGACAGCATGGGTTGCCTAAAGGGGCAATGGTGGAAGGCTTGAAGGGATCATGGGTTGCCTAAAGAGGGCAATGGTGGATAGGCCAGGAAGGCCTAATGGGCTGCCAAAAGAGGACAGTGGTAAGTGGAAAAGGGCAGAGAATAGTAAAGGTTGCCGTTAAGAGGGCAACAAATTATCTGACTTTTCAAGAGGGCCAGACAAGTAGAATTAAAGAGGGAAAGGAGGAAAAGGAGGGTCAGGGAGGGGCACACAAGAGAAGATAGAGGGAGGGCATGGGGCAGGGGAGATAATCAGGCCAGCCTGGGCCATGCACATCCGGCCATGGCTGCAACATGTAAGCTGAGTGTTGAATTATTGATATCTGTCCTCAGGGAGAGAAGGAACTGGATTGTAAAGAAAATGGTTTTTGAGAACCTGAAATGGGTGTCGGGTAATGCATCCGGACCCTGAGAAGAATATTGAAGGAAGAACGGTAAGAAAAAAAATTAAGTTGAATATTGTAGAATTTGTAATTATGAATAATGAAGTGATGTGATTAACCTGTATGATGTTTGCCAAAGTATGTGTTAATAAATTAATTGCCAATTGAGCACCCAAAGAAATATGGTCTGGTGTATATATTTCCATGGGTGATCCCTCTGACAACATTTATTTATTTATTTCAGCATTCAGAAATAACCTTTGAGCAAAGTGCTCTTTTTCAAAGGTTCCACATCAAAACAGGCCGATTATACACATGGGGCCGGATATTCAGACTGCACCTGGCAGTGGCACAAGCCTGGGCACAGTGCAACTGGGTTGCGCCAGGGCCAGGACCAGGACCAGGTGATATTCAAAGGTGATGTGCCATGGCTCAGCACTGTTGAATATGGTGTAGTCGTTGCACATACTGTGCATGGCGCAGTGGCACAGCACCAGTGCAAGCTACAGAGAGGAAGCATGGGGATGCACCAGCTCAAGTGCAGTTGTGCTAGGTGCATCACCTGTAATATCGCTGGGGCCATGCAAATGAAGCCTGTCTATGCAAGGCACAAATGGGGCCATTTGCGTAATGGTATAGCCCCATTTGCATGCAATGCACTGAGGCGTCCCAGTAAATTGCGCCTGGTGCCCTGTCAAGCTGCTAACAATGGAGTTGGCTCCCTGGAGGGCTATTGCCGTTCTATATGCCCACTCATGGGCAGTAGTATAAAGAAACACGCTCCCATGCCTGATTGTGGACAGCAGTAGAAATAATCATACTCCTGGTGTCTAGTGACCCCTCCCATATGCATGATTGTGGGCAGTAGTAGCAATAAACATGTTCCTATGCCCGATCGCGGGCAGTAGCATAATGAAACACAATCCCATGTCCATTCACGGGCAGTAGTAGAATTAAACATAGTCCTATGCCCAATTGTGGGCAGTAGTAGGAATAATCATAATCCTGGTGGTCAGTGGACCCCTCCTTCCCATATGCCCGATCGCAGGCAGTAGTAGAAGTGAACATATCCCATGCCCGATCATGGGCAGTAGTAGTAAAAATAGCCCTTGCCTGATCGCAGGCAGTAGCAATACGAGAGTATAACCTGCTGGTCCAGTGGTACCCCCCTCCCCACCCACTGTGGCCCCTGGCCACCCAGCATCCCCATCATCGGTGGGTGGCAGCACCCCACCCGTGTATCACCTGGCCACCCACCAGAGTCAGTAGCAGTATGATCTACAGGCTATTGGGCCACATTGTGCCAATGCTGTGACCATACTGTACTACACAGGATCAGATATGTGAATGAACATGATCGGGGATAGGGCTATGTTCATTTCTACTACTGCCCATGATCAGGCATACGGGGAAGAAGGGGGATCCACTAGATCACCAGGATTATGATTATTCCTACTACAGCCTGCAATCAGGCATAGGACTATGTTTGCTTCTACTACTGCCCACAAATGGGCATTGGAATGTGTTGAATTATGCTACTGCCAACGATTGGGCATAGGAATGTGTTTATTGCTACTGCTGCCTGCGATCGGGCATATGGGAAGCTACCGAATATCAGTGGGGTCTGGTGCTTGTGGATGGTGTTCCTGCTGGCGAGTGGCCACTCACAGCTGGCGGCTGTTGTGTTGTGCCATGCAATACAGCTGCCCACCTGTAGGGGGCCAGTATTTGAGCCTGTTTATTTTGGCTCAGCTTTAAGCACCAGTGTGCAGCACATGGATGGGTTGCACCAGGATATGCGCCGCACAACCCGGGCTGAATACCGGGATGTACCGCATATGCATGGGCATAACCCCTGCATCTGTGCTGCATACATTACCAATGCACCCCCATACACTGGGGGTTGCGCCGTGCAACCTGCCCTTTTGAATATTGCACTGTAGCACACTGGGGGGTTGCGATGGTAAACCCCTTCGAATATCCCAGCCATAAAGCATATAAGATGTTCCATGTTATGGATCTACAATGCTGCATCAACAATTTCTTGTCAACGCAGCATTTTCCGAACATCACTGTGTCATCTGAAATTGGGTTGGCATGGTGCCTCTGAGCTAAAACTTGTTGTTTTGCAGAGGTTCATGCCCCTGCACCCTCCATTATAATCATCAGACAGAGCTGTTTTGGGGAAGGGTGCAGAACCTTAGGAAAGGATGCCAGGGTCCAAGACGAACTTTACAGAGACATGGTGGTGTTGTTGGCATCGACCATGCTGTTGTGAAGTTGTCGCTGTAGGATGGTATACCCATATTACAGAAGCATGAGAAGAAAAATACAATAATTTAAAATGTAAAAACAAGGTTTACAATAGCAGCAAATCCATATTCAGGAGAAACAAATGGGAAAATCATGTGCATCCTGAAGATAGAGAGAGTGCATTATGTTAAAATAGCAAAATAGTAAAAGGTGAAGCAGCCAGGGGGAAGGCATTGTCATTGGTAACAGGAACCAAGGGGATGATGAGGAAGGGAGGGAGGGAAGGAGGGAGAACAGGGCAGTAGGGTGAGTAGATCATACAGGAGGTAGTTTAATGGGGTGCTACATGCCAGGAGGGGTAGGAAGGAGAGGATTGTATAAGTTGAGGTCAGGAAGATGGTGTAAGTGGGTAGGCTAAGGGAATAGTGCCAGGCTAAGTGTACTCTGGTGGAAGTAGTGGAGCAGTCCAAGGCAATAGTGAGAGGTAGAATGAGAGAATAACCAGTAAGGGGGGGAGGAAGTGCAGTACAAGAGTTATAGTGCAAAAGCCAGGTAGAGATTGGGGGCAGTATTCTCGGTTACACTTTATTTTAAGTATCCTTAATGACACTGAAACTACTAAATAACTACAATGTAACTACTATGTAACTTCTGTGTAGTTACCTGTAACTACAATGTAGTAGTTAACTAGTTTCACATGTGTGGTTTAGTGTAGTTACATAATTTGCATGAACTGGTAGGTACTGCAATTACTGCTGCTAACTGTTACAGGTGTAGTTACACTTCTAGCATAAATCAATTTGTGCCAAAGAGAGACAGCTGTGGTTGCATATGTAACTACCACATCATGCAATTTGTGTAACTACACATCAGGAAGGGTCCCTACCTGTGTTTCCTTCACCACCCACCACCACTCCACACAGCAGATCGGTGGTAAAGTGAAGGGAATGTAGCTGTGCCCCACCCCCAGCCACTCATCTGGGCCATATCAGACCAGGAGTGTGGGTACAGAAGAGGTGTGGGCAATGCCACAGAAGCAGCACATTTCTTAATAACTACAGCATTGTTACAAGCTAATAAGTAGTTATGTAAATTATTTTTATTGCATAAGTAACCAATGTAGTTGTATTGCAATTAGGAATATTAGATTGCATGTTTATTAAGTAGTAAGTGCATGAGGGACTGATTTCTGAAAGAAAACATACATCAGAACTACAGCATTGACATTCAGTGTAAGTGTATAGTAGTTACACCCTTCTTCGTATGCTTTATTTTAAGTGTCAGTTTCTGCATACTTAATTTGCAAATACATGTTAGTTAGTCATTAACTGTGGGAAACAATGTCACAGAAGCAGCACATTCCATAGTAACTATAGTACAGCACTGTTACACCCTTCTTCTTACACTTTATTTTAAGTGCCTGTTTCTGCATGTTCTTTAATAACTACAGCACTCTTACACCCTTCTTCTTACATTTTAAAGCTGCTCTGTCAGAGTTACTAACTGGATTTTTAATGTCAGTGCGTCTTGTAACAATTCTCATTTGCAGAATGTTCTTCCCCCGGCTTACCTTTATCCCTTTTTTTCTATTTAATTGGTTTCTAAATCTCTTACTTTATCCCCTTTTTGTTATCCCCCTCGGTCCGACAGTATATCTCCGTTCTGTTGTCCCAGCCCCACGCCCATGCGTCATACTTCTCCCACGAGTGTAGCCCCAGGCACCTGAGGTAATTTGTCACCTGTGGGCAAGCATTTCCATCTCTTTAGATGTGCCAGTGTGGAAGCAGTCCCAATTCCTCTTTAGTTCCTGCTCAGACGCCTCGTAGGTGAGTTCCCATCAATGCAAAGCTTCACCCTACTTTTATGCTTAATTTTAGTAACGCTTTCTTTGTCTGTCCTTGCATGTACCAATGAATGCCAGTGAGAGAAAACAGATCTGGCACTCTGTCATTTGTTCAGATTCCGTTTTTTTTCTTGAAAACGTGTAACAGAAAAATTACTGCAATATAGTCGTTTATAGACTTCCAGACTGTACATATATTGTTAGTGTCTGTGAATCCAAACTGTGCAGCTCCGATTCAGTTCAGTACTATCTCTCTTTGCATTCCATCAAAATAGTGCACTTTTGGTTTCCAGTTCCACAAGCCTGCACAGATTCTTAGCTTTACAAAAAGGTTTGCTGTGCAGACTGTGACTGTTATATAGTACTAGTCAAGCCAAGCTTCTACTTGCGGAGCGGGAGCAGCAACTGTTTCCATAACTGATCATGCCCATTTGAATTAGTGCCGTGGTCCCTTATAAATTAGTAAAAACTCCTAATCTATCTGATTACGCTTGCATTCCGGATTTGCAGTCAATTTCCTTCTCCCATTAGCAATCCCATTTTACACATTGCTCCCAGGGTAGCTACTGATGGAGGGTCACGATTTTTGTGTGGCAGAATCTCGGGATCTCAGTTGTGTTGTATGAACTATTTCCTGTTATATTGCAACCTTTTTGTTCCACTTATATAGTGTTCTCCCAATTTTTTTTTTACATTTCACACCATTTTAGCACTAGATTATATCTTGTAATTGTAATTGTAGTATGCTTTTTAACTTTAAAACATCTATATAACGAAATAAATGTATGCATTCCATCCAATTGCTGGTCAGGTTATACCTGCTCCAGACCAAACTCGCAAGTCTGACCCTGTTTTTTACATTTTCAATGGCAAAGCTGTTATTTTTCTCCGGTAGCTATGGTCAAAGAAAAAATTCTTTACAGAATTCTTCTGTATTTCTGTTGTTGTCTCTAGTTCAGTGGTACAGTGCAGCTGTGTTGGGTTGTTCATTGACTCCTTTAGAGCATGATGTCTGCTTTGTGAATGTGAGGTGCTTACTTTATTTAGCACTCTGGGTTAATGGCATGCAAATCCTCTTCTTCACAATAGGTCCTGAGCTTCTATGTACATTTCGTTTTATTTTGTTTGCTCTGAACGGAATGTAATATTTATTATAACTGGACCTTTTTTTCCTATGTTTATTTACTGTGTGTTTGTGTGTGTGTGGTGCAAACAAAATAATTAGGCTTGTTTCTTATATCAATTCTAATGGCGGTGCGTGAGGTGGCTGGAGTGGTCAACAACCCACTCGGACCATTTTTTGTCTGATTTTGCGCCCCTTTCCTCAACTAAAGTACCCATTTAGCTGCTTCCTGGCTGTATTTCAATCCTGCAGGCAGCAGTCCTGCCTGGTACCCCTATATCCCATCCCCAATTAATCAGCTGCAGTAAGCGCGACAACACAGGGGCCCCCCGATATTCAGTAGAGGACAATTGACATATATTCCTGATTTATCAATGTAAGCCAGCACAGAATTTATCCCTCCAATGCCATGCATTTTGCTTAATATAAGCAACTGACAAGAACTGTTGTTGGCATATTTTAACGCAGGTCTGGATAGTGCTGGTGGTCTAACAAATGATCTGAAAAAGAAAAAAAAATACAGACACATGTTTAATCCAGTTTAGGACTCATCAGTGTACTGTAGACTTTGCTTAAGTCAAGTAAAATGCAATTCAGTTTATTTTTATATTGCATCATTCAGACAAATGTATTGCAAAATGCTTCAAGAGTATTAATCAATGTAGAGAAACATATTCTCTTGATAAATCTATCATAACAGAGGAAGGTAATTATTACAGCAAGAATGTGGCCAAAGGGAAAATAATGTGTTTTGTAGCTGAGACTTGAAATGCTGAAAAAAATTGTGTACTGTAGGTGGAGAGAGCTGGGGGCTCTATACAGAGTCACAATGGGCAGTCACATTTTGTGAAATGACCAGTTAGTGACCATCCCTTGATCTATGCTCTGTTGTACCATGCACAAAGAGGGTCACAAGCCACCCTGTGTGGTCATTAAACCCAATCTGACCTTGCATGGCAGGCAAGCAGATTGCCATGCAAATGGCCTGAAGGGACATATATATATATATATATATATATATATGAATATATATATATATATATATATACACCCATACATATATATATAACATGGTGAGCCCCACTTACTAACTGGTCACAACATTTGACTAATCCTGCTGCCTGTACAGCGGTGACAGGCTGGCAGTGGGGTCACATACTGATATCAGAATGACTGTGGGACTTACTGAACCATGGTAGTTTGAAAAGGAACTAGTTTAGAAAGGGTGTTTCATTGGATGACAGTGTAAAAGACCTCTCTGCTGCTCCTGCCTACCACAGTGACTCACACTGCTATACTACGTGCATGTAAAAGGCAGTGTTGAAAAGTTTCTTTATTTCTGTTCTTAGTGTTTGTGTATTGCCCCTATCTGCCCCACTCAGACATAGTAGCACTCGGGCATAGTAGCAGAAAAAATAATCACTGGCAGTTTTATAGTGAGTAGAAATAAACATACAGTTTACTGTCATAATCTGTTTCTCACAACTTGCTATCACAAAATCCATGTGTAGCTAATTGAAACAGAAAAGTAATGACTGGCTCCTAATTACTGCTATGCTCACACTGCAGCTTCAGCTTGACTTGCTTACTCAAGGCAGGGAACCCAGTACAGATTCTATCAAAATTAACTAGTAAATCTTAATGTATAGAAAATGATGTTCGTACAGTGTAGAGGTACTAGACTTGCTATCTAAGTTTTTTGAGATATAACATGCAAATTATTAACATCTAACACAATTGACTGCATGGCGTGTTCCCCGCCGCCTGCGCCAATCACATTTCATTCACCAAGCATACCATCTACAAGGGACTGACTCAAACTCTTTCTCTTGTGGGTCTGTCTGCCTTATATTATCTTTTTATTTTTCAAGCTGCATTTGCTGTTGTCATACTTCTACTTGTTTAGGCACTCTCTTTTCCTGTATGGCTTCTGGCGATTAAAAGATTTGCCATCTGAGAAACCAAAATCACGATAATGCAGTATGAAAGAATCTAGTCCCTAATCAGGCGTACTCCATTCATGTAATAAAAAGTCTCTCACTAGGACACCTAATTAATGTAAATGTGGATACCAGGGACAGCTGTCATGCAGAGTTATTCACAATAATTTTTGACTGCAGGAGTCATAACATAGCAGGATTGGTATGTTTGTCTGATTCATTCAATGACCAAACAGTTGGCAAATAAGCCTGCTTCACCTTTTTTCTCGAGACCTTTAGTAAGACAAACTGTTATGGTTCGGTGGGAATAGGTGGCAAAATGCACAGTTTCCCATTGCATATACATAACTCAAGGTACTGTTCCAATGAAATCATTGTCTCATCTACAGTAATCGAGTCTTCCCACTCCATCTCAAATGGCATGAAGAGATGTGCAAGCACGGTTTTATACCACCGCAATAAAGCGGCGATCATAACCTAACAGCTTTCATACAGTAGCATATTTCAAAGCATTGGGTACTGTATCCCACCCTGCTTAAAACGGGCTTTATTTTTGCAACAATAACATGATAACCCATTTCTGAGGGATAATGCAATAGAAGAATTATAGCACCATGTTGTGGGCGATGCCATGGACTAAGTCCTTTGCAGAGCGATGCTAATTACCTGTTGTAGAGCATGTTGTGATAGCATATTAGCTTGTAGCTTGTATCAGACATTTACACATTCCATTTGTATTATTTGAGCGGACAAGCATTTGTTGTCACTGCACGCAGTTTTATAGCAGCAACTGCCTCAGCAACTTACCCTTCATTTGCATCTGGAGAATGAGTACGCTCAATATCGCTTCTCAGCTGGTGCGCCTCAATCTTGACTCTGCTTGTTCTGCCACTGGAGCCAGACTTGCGTTTTAATGTGCAATGTACTGTATAGTTCCCATGTATTTGGAAAAACATGCCAACCTTTCTGTCCTCCAAGATTGAAGCCGTAGTACTAACAAGGGATGACTCTTGTGTTCTGGTGAAAAGTCATCTAGTTCTCCTGTAGTCCTAACTCACCTCACACACGCTTATCTCCATAAATCAAACTGCAATCTCCAGGGTCACCTAAACACATACATTTCCTTTGATCAGCACCTACCTCTTAATCTTTCTGCCATACCTTGTAAATAACCTAATTATGGTCAGCTATTTATTGATGTAACTACAAAGAAGCTAACTGCTTCTAATCAACCGCTTCAGACATTGGCTCTAAAGCTTTTCTTTCAACATTTGTTTTCTTTCAACACATTAATCTTGACACTGTGTTTTCGGAATGGCACAACTATATTTGGAAAGTGCTTTGGGAACTGTGCTTTTTGAAAAACAAACAGACACTGGTGCATAATGAACAACTCTGTACTGTTACTTTCGGATTCAAAACGGTTATCTATAAAAAAGCACTTTTACCCCTTTCACAACCTCAGTTGTCTATTCTCTCCATTATAAATATACTTGTTACTGTAAAACATTTTAACATGTTCTCATTCCAGTTATAGTAAAACACAATGTGTTCATCTCATTAATTTGATTTTGATAATGATGCAAAATTGATTTTGAAAAGACCACACCATTGAGCATACATCTGCATAGCCTAAACAGCATCTTTACTGGCTGTACAGTTCCTGAAACCCTCCCGTCTGTGTAATTGAAATGGCTATGTGCTGAATGTTACATTTAATTTCCTGAAACTTTGTTAAGGTTCAGCACAATTGTTTCACTTCACTGCAGTAAGCATTCGATCAGCACTGTGCCAACGGCAGCATATGCCTGCCAGAACCTGCTATACTGATCATGTCATCTTAGCTAGGCATCTACTCCATAATATCGAGTCCCAATGGAGCCTTTAGCATCATGTCTTCAATTAGTGCTAGTATGAGTAACCTTTGCACACATGTAGTCCTAATCTTAGACACTATATAAAAGGCTCCATAGAGATTCAATATGATGGATCAGATACCTTGCTAGCATGACATCTTCCTTTGTGCTACACTTCCATGGGATGGTTTCAGGAACAGTCTAGTCAGAAAAGGCACTGTTTCGGTATCATTTAAAAATAAAGCTTAATTCAGTCTATATATCATCCATAGCTGCCCTAGAATGATTCTCATAATCCTGATCACAGTACCCGACTGTGTCGGCCTGCAGTTCTGCTCTATGTTCTCTCTTTAGCAGGTGCACAACAGTGGAAATACTATATGGCAGTCATTCCAGAGGTGTTTGTTGCAGATGTCAGTTCAAATCATGATTTCCCACTGGTGTGTGTGTGGGGGGGGGGCTTAAAGAACTGCTCTTTGCCTGGGGAGAGTACAGAATGTACAGCAACCAGCCCCTTACAAACAAACACGTATATGCACACAAAACCATTCTGGACTCTGAAAAGCTTTTACTCTCTTGCCCCAAGGATGTATTAGTCTTGTCACATCAGTCCCTACAAAGCCCCAACAAGAAACAGACTGCATGGATACAGTTAATTATTGTAGATGGAATCCTCATTTTCTACTCTCTAAACTGGAACTCTTAGCAGCCAAAGTGCACATAATTAGCCCATCCTTTTGAAGTGCATGCAAGTCATTAAGAGCCGCATGTCAAAATTTTACAGTTTGCCAGCATGAGTCTGCATTAGTGCAGGTGGCATCTAGTGTTGCAATTTCCTTCCGATATCTTATGTCTAAGAAATATAGAAAACTAGTGAACTGAGACTTCTTTCCTGCAATCTGGGAATGCTAATCAAATCATCAAACCACATGGGAACAACTGCACTAAAAGTGTCATTTGAGACTCCAACACAGCTGAAGCTTCTTCTTTCGGTCTTAGGTCTTGTCATATGCATCCAGTTTCACGTGATTTGCACTATCTGTTGTTGATGTGACAGATTTCCTTCGTGGTAAGCTTGCTGGCCTATAAAGCACCACATCGTTTAGGCCCTTTCACCCTGTTGAACCATCAGTTTACTCATCAGACCTCCCTCCCTCATTGTTCCTCTGGGGCAGGCTTCCTGTCAGTTCCCAGGGTTTGGCTGAAATGGTCACCTTAGCTTACTACCATCTTGGCTGCCACTTAATTAATTAGCCTGAGCGCTAGCACCCATTTTACCAGACGATCAGAACACCAGCCTCTCCAAGTCCCCCGATGCCGGACTTCTCATGGACAAAGATCATTTGCCTATCATGCCCCAGCTGGCTAAATGCCCTCAGCAGTCATATTACTGCCTCCACCTCTCTAGGTATTTTCAAATCAAGGCTGTTCTCTCACCTTGCCACCTCCAGCTCCTGTGACTGCCCTGATTAAACCTCTGATTTTCTCACTACCCACCCTGTTCCGTTATTTGACAAAGACATGTTTGGGAAACCTTTTCTCCTGCTATTGTCTGCTCCCCACACCTTTCACTTACCCTCTCTGTTCTGGACTTTTTCCCTATTTGTTTCTCCTAATCTGGCATGACCTCCTTCTTCTCATAATAATGTGATTATTGATATCTCATGTCCTTTGCACAAATGATTTGATATGTATTTGCATATGTGTTCTCGCCTTGACACAGCACAAATCGTTGTGTTATCTATGTAACCTTTTGTACTGTACCTAATTGACGTGGAACCTTTGTAAAGAGCCTCTGGCTCAAAGGTAGTAATTCCTAGAACAATTAACTAAACTAAACTTGCCCTCCCTACCAAACCTTGATCCACTACCTAAATTGTTTTAAAATATAGCATATGGCAGCATTATGTGGCATCTCTTAGAATATTGACATCGGAGAAAAGGCAGATTCACAATTAATGATGACAGACATGAATGACTTATAGGCCAGATATTCAAAGGGTTGCATGCTCAAGTCCTACATTGCGCCATTCTGGATATTCAGCAGGAGGCAGTTGCACCACTGAAAACAGGTTGAGCAACAGCGCATGCAAATGAATGCATGCTCAACAGGAGGGGGAGGAACCATGCATAAACTGCACAGCCCGATATTCAGTCGGGTTGTGCAGAGTTGTGCAGGCGCAACCCGCAACCTGCGCCTGCACAACTTTGAGCCAAAAAAAAAGGATCAAGTTGAGGGCCACCCACAGGTGAGCTGCTGTATTGCAGGGCGCAACACAGCAGCTGCCACCCGTGGCTGGCTCCCAACTCAGTCCCTGTGCCCCGCCACCAGCCCGATTGCTGGCATCAATGTGGCCCCCCTCCCGTTCACATCCCTGGTGGTCCAGTGGACTGTAATGCCCGATCACGGGCAGAATGTACAGTGACAACCCCCCCAGTGCCGATCGCGGGCAGAGCGTGAAAGAACCCCCGCATAAACATCTCCTCTAATGACCGATCATGAGCAGAATGTACAGTGACAACCCCAGTGCCCAATGGTGGGCAGAATGTAAAAGACCCCAACCCAAATATCTCCTGGTGGTCCAGTGGACGTAATGCCTGATGCGGGCAGAATGTATAATAACCCCAGTGCCGATCGCGGGCAGAATGTAAAAGACCCCCAAACATCTCCCTGGTGTCTAGTGTCCCCCACCCCACCCACCCACAAAGCCCCACCACCCCGCTCCCCGCAGCGGCGGGCGGCAGCATTCACACACTCACGCCTGCGCCCGCCGACTGACTGTCCAGGGTTGCACGCCATTGGTGCAGAGCTAGAGCCACAGGGTGCAATCACAGTCATGACAGTCCAGACTTGTGAATGAACATCATTCACAAATCTGGACTGTCATGTACGGTATGGGCTGCATGCCCATTGGCTCTAGCCTGCTCCACTGGTGTGCAGCCCTCACCGGACAGTCAGTCGGTGGAGGCGGGCGGCAGGTGGGTGGACGCCGCCGGGGAGCAGGGTGGTGGGCTTCGTGGGTGGGTGGTGGGACACTAGACACCAGGGAGATGTTTGGGGAGGTCTTTTACATTCTGCCCACAATCGGGCACTGGGGGTTGTCATTATACATTCTGCCAGCGATCGAGCATTACGGTCCACTGACCACCAGGAGATATTCGGGTTGTGGGGTCTTTACATTCTGCCCACGATCGTGCATTAGGGAGATGTTTGGGGGGGTTGTTTTCATGTTCTGCCCGCGATCGGGCTGCAGGGTGCATCGGTCCCCGACGGCTGCTGCCTGGCAGGGCGGCCAGGCGCAAGTCCTCGGGGATCGGCACACCTACATGCTAATGGCATGCAAATTGGGCCATAATCAGATGCAAATGGCCCTCTTGGCGCCTTGCATGAATTATGGCCCCATTTGCATGTCACCTTTGAATATCGGAAATTTGGCGTATGGCGCATGGTACTTGGCGCCAACGCGTTGAATGCTCCACTGACACTGCCTGGTGGTGCAAGTTCCACTGCACCGCACAGTGGTGTGGCTGGGGTGATATTCAAAGGAGTTCTCAACAGCGCAACTCCTTTGAATATCACCCAGCCACACCCCGCGCAACTATTTTGAGCAGCGCAAGAGCTTGCGCCCAGAATGGCGAGTTTGAATATCCGGCCATAGTGTTTTCAATAGCTCTGTTATGTACACTCCGCAGTGTACACAGGCCATAATGAGTTACATCCGATAGCCCCACAAGATACTATAAGAAGACGTGCATGTGATTTTTTTTTATACCATGCAGCAGTGACAATGCTATTAGAACAATGTGTACCGTGTGTGTAGAAATCAAACACTGCAATCTGGTTAGTGTTCATGTTTTGTTTATGCTTTGTTGTAAATCTGACTTGTCAACTCAGTGATACAGTTCAAGTGGTCCATCACTTTGCAGCAAAGTGACTAACAGACCAACACTTGCGGACCTTCTTTAAACGCATTTTACTGGTATCCTATCTTAATATAAATCTTCATAATTCATGATGATTACTCCCTCTAGTTTCACTTCAATTCGAAAACTGAAGTTTCCTCCAATACAGTGTTGACTGCCTGTTTTTTACATTGTCCTTGTTCACTGTTCTCTGGTTGTAGAAATTCATCCCTACTCAACCGTCTTACAACATGAGTGTGCATAACATGTCTCCACATACCCAATGTTAGTAGGGCAGTGTATAGTGACAATATGTTGTGTTTTGAGAATCAGAGATCAATGAGCAAGTGCAATTTAAGAAACATCCAGTCAGACTGTTCCTAAGGAAACTGCTTTCTCATCATTGTGCGATGTTTTTTCAATACAGAATACCCATAAAATGCTTGTAAATGAAATTCCTCTAGTTTTGTTCTGTTATTCATTTTGCTGCAAAGTGATCTTGCACTTTTCCAGTGTGTTGAAATGTCATATTTACCATCCCATGCATAAAAAAACCTGCACACTAACCCAATTGCAGTATTTCCTTTCTACAGACATGCACACACACACATACACACACACACATCAGTTTGTTTCTTCTAATCGCGCTGCCAGTATTGCCACTGTGTGAAGCTTTCTTATATAATCAAACAAGTATTGTTGTTAAATTGCATCCCTAAAATTTTTTGTGTGTATCCTGATGTTACTCACTGTGTCTGATAGTTCAGATCAAGTGTCATACATAACGCAAACCCTGCAATTAAAAATCTCAGACTGGGAGCCTGTGTTTCTTTGTGCATAGGTCAGCCACCTGCTGTCTGCACTTTGTTGCACTCTGTATCCATTGTGTGACTCCATCGATGGGATATTCATAGGAGACATATCGTGTGACATCATGAGCGCGGTCATTCTGTTTGCTCATGATACCAAGATGTGCTCATTGGTGCCTGACCTAGGTTAATGGCAGTGGTTGCTGGACCATCTGGCAACGCATAAAACCTGGTCAGACACCTGGCAACTGGGGTTTAATGACAAAAAGTTCAAGGAGGAGTTTGCAGTGGGGGTGGGAGGTACAGCTAGCACAGACAGAGGAGGAGAAGGATCTGTGGGCTATCCTTACAGGGTCAATGAACAACCAGAATTTTATATGGTTCTGACAACCCTAGGTCTCATTCAAGTGTACTTGGGTTGGTGATGGTGGTGTGAAGTCATCACAGCTGTGGATATTAGGCATTTCAGGCTTGTTAAGTATGTGCTGTTCACATCTGTTTTACTGTACTTTCTGTTGCCGCTATGTGCATTGTATTGTCATCTCTTGTTCCTGCTGCACATGACATCCAACATGGTCAAAACAGCAGAAAGTTTCCACAGTCATCTAGTCGTGGCCTTCAGTGTTTCAAAATGGCCTTTTCCATGCAAAACAGATCCAGCACATAGTGCCATTATTAAGATGATGAAGTCCAATACAGGGTGGAATATATTGCACAGGGCATAGTGAAAGCCAAGGTGGTGGTGGGCATGCAGAACTGGTTTCCATTATGGGAGCTAACTATCGAGCATACTTCAAAACACTAAAGTCTGTTAGTAAGTACTTATGCAACGTGCATGACCACTAAACAACAGTTGCTAGTAAACTATACATGTGTCTTTGCTTTTATTCTTCTCAGAGCAAACAGTCCAATTATTTTTCTTACTTTGCACCATGCAACAGGGCTATATTAGCAACTCAAGCGACCTGGATACCTTCACATTTCACTCTTTATCAGCAACACTATTAACTTTTGTAGGCGTACTACTGCTTTTTATCTTTTGTTTCTTTCTTTTTGTTACTTTAATGATGCAATCCTTACGCTCATTGATTGGTTCTGTTTTTTAGTGTGCCGTGAACATCGCATCCGCTTTTGTGCTACTGTACTGTGTGTAATCACAGCGCTACTGTCTGTCAGCATTTTTGTCTGGCACCATTTTAGATGTATTTGTTTTCTCACCGCTACAGTGATTCAATGCATGTTCAAATTTTTCTGTACTTCAACAATCATTTTAATGCCATGTTTTCCAGATTTTCCACCTCTCATATTATGGCTACTATGGAAAATCTCACCGTGACTGATACTCCAGTACTGAAATGTGGCTGTCCGCGCACACTCACTGATTCCACCAGGAAACAGCACAAGAAAGCCCTCGATACTGCGCGTGCAAAAAGCCGAATCTCCATTGGTTCACAAATGTCTCGCTGGTTAGCAATCAAGCAGGAACATAACTTGTCTTCACATTGTGACATTGCATGCTTTTTACTAGACTGGTATGCTACCACTAAAAAATTTTGTCCATCATTTTAGGAGTACATTTTTCATGGTTCACTACATAGAGCATCAGCCGTTAATGTTTTACATTCCTTGTCCACAGGTATTATAATACAAGTCATGGAACAATTGCTAATGGCTACATCACCAATTGTGCATTCCACTCCCAACAGGTGAATAAATGGAACCATGCCAGAATGACGCATTCAGATGACCATGGGACAACACAGTATCAATTACACGCATTGCCTCACCATGAATCTGCAAATAGGCAAGTGAGTGCCTCATTAGATAATCACATAATCTAAAGTGTTTGTCCAAACCAAAACAATTCATTTCTTATTTGATTAATATATGTTGTTGTTTCCATGTAGTTTGCCATATCCAGAGCATTCCGACTAAATTGAATGCAACAATCCACACAGAGGTAGTTTAGCAGCACACTATGGATACACTGAAACAAGAAATAACACTGATGGATTCCTATACATGCCTATCTCTCAGTACGTCACCTTGATGGGTTTCTGTTTTTTGCATGTTGTTCTACTGCCACACTCATAGCTGTTTCCATTCTTCTTCTTTTTTTCAGATTTTTGACATTTCTTTTGTATTTCAGGCATGGCGACTCCCACAATCAAGACAATAGTGACGCATCTGATCGTTTTCCTCTGGATAATCCAGTCCTCAGTGCTGCACCACAAGAAATTGGATTTGCACCAAGGTACCATAGTTCACGCTCATGCTTTTGGGGTGGTTGCTTTGTGATGGCTTTAACGAAATGTCAGCAAATACTAAACATGACTGTGACCTACACGTGAGTGGTCACACTATGCTTAGGTATGTTAGAAAGGAGGGAAGGGCAGGAGTGGCACAAAAATTAAGGAGACAACTAGTAACACCACTGACTACTCTTGTTAACAAATCATGGCATGGTGTCTTGTTACCTGAGAATGGAGAAAGTCTGTTGTGATTTCCTTCACAACAGGGGAGCGAGATAGATGCAGTAAACTAAGTACCTGTCCGTTTGACCTCTGTGGTAGGCAAAATGATGGATTACTTCTGAAATAAAGAATAGTTGCATGCCTAGAGCCCAGTGGTGCCCAGCACCCAATGAAGCATGTATTCACAGCAAAAAGGCATGTCAGACGAATCTTATTGCTTTTTTACTGGGTGACACAAGTACTAGACCAGGCAGGCTTGTGCATATTGCCTTCCTACAGTTTAGCAGGTCATTTGACACAGTCCCACACACAAGATAAATACATTTTAGCCACCCTTGGAGTGTTTCCAATGGTGGTAGCCTGGATAACAAACTGGCTGGACAACCGGACACAGAAGGTAATGTTAAATTGCGTCCACTTGTAAGAAAGAGTGTACTAGTGGTGTAGCGCATGGTTCTGTGCAGGCTCAAGTCCTTTTAATGTCTTTTTAAGTTACACTGTTGCATCACAGGAAGGAAAATATGCCTCTTTGAAGATGACACAAAGATCTGCAACAGGCTTTATACACAAGGAGATATGGAAAGCATGATATGGGAATTGATAAGGTTTGATGAATGGTCAGCAGAATGGCAGTTTTTATTATATGCCAAGAAGTGTGACATCATGCACCTGGGAAACAATAACCCCATGTAAGATTACACATTGGTGGGGTGTTAGAAATAAAATAAATAATGCACATCTAGCTAAAGGTGGGAAAGCAATGTGAGAATGCAGTTAAGAAGTGCTAGGTCGAGACTGGCATGTATGAAGACAGTCATAACCAGCAGAGAACAGGAACTTGTTATCCCTCTGTAGAGACAGTTGGTGAGATCCATTCTACAGTACTGACTCCACTTACAGAGACCCAGTCTCTGCAAGGACGTAGACAGAATGGAGCAGTCCAGAGGAGGGCAACTAAAATGGTCCTGGGTCTACATAAAATGCCATATGAAGAAATACTAGAGAAGCTGAATATGTATACCCTTGAGTAGGGAGACCGGCGACATGACGGAAACAGTCAAGTACCTCTGTGGAATCAATAAAGTGCAAGAGGTTAGCATCTTTAAGATAAAGAGTTGTGCAAGAACGCAGAGACACAATTTCAATATGGGGTCATTCAGTGGTAATGTGAGGAATTATTATTTAACAGACAGTGTTGTTGGATTCCTTGACTCAGCATTCCAGAGGAGGATGTCCGTCAAAACTGTGTCAGCATTAACGAATTCATTGGACAGACATAAGGTTCTTTTTGGTTGGTGGGGACAAAGCAAACCTGCATACTAGGTTTGCATGCTGTCGTTATTGTCATCAAAGTCTATGTTTCTATGCCCTCATCACACTGTCACCACCACCCATGGGGCACTGAACAGAGTCAGGGACAGAAACACACACTCTGGCCCCACCCTATAGTGAACTGGAGACATTCACTTCTACAGTTTTGCTACCTGCCTCAATTGCTGCAGGATCATATCTAACATTTTTTTGTGTGGTGTATAGACAAACCAAAGGGCTTGAGAAATAGAAATATATGAAATATTTATTTGTAAACACATTTACTTCAATATGCTCTTGCCCAACAATAGCAGATGACTGGAGTAGCCTGTAATTATTATTGTAAATTGTCATCACTTAGGCAGGCAGAAATGCAAGCAAAGCCAAAAATACTCTCACTATTGCACATTTATCCTGCTCCCACATTGCTTCCAGGTCCCGGCATAAATAAACAAAATGCAGTGCCATCACAGTGAGCCACCCCTCATTGTTTTGTACCATAGCCTCCTCTCTACCTCTTTCTGCCCCCCAACACCAAACAGAGAGAGAATATCACAACAACAAATGTTCAATAAAGCAGTCCTATCCCTGCGCACACAATAGCGCATCATGTACCTCAACACACTCTCACCACCACCCACAGGGAAATGCTCAGAGTCAGACAGAGAAAGACACTCTTGTTCCCTATCCTATAGTCAACGATAGACCAGCACTTTTGAAAGTTTTTTTACAGTCTCAGTTGAGCAAGAAGCACATCTAAGATTTCTTTGTGGGGGTGCTAGACAAACCTAAGGTGCTTACAATAGAGAACTTTTAGATTTTCACATGCTCAGTTCAAACAGTCAAGAGGCATCACACAAAACTATTTATATTCTGTTTATGCTGATCTATGCACCACCAGTATGCCCAATTAAAGTTTTAAGAATTGGTGATTCGATCAAGGTATATTTCCATACCATACGTAATCCGAATTTTTTTTCTGCCTAAAATCACATGCGAGTGGGATAATGGTGGAACTGTATGGATGGTGGTGTCAGGCATGGTACGTTTAGCAGCACTGGGGAGCACCTACACTTCCCAGTAATGGCAGCTATGGATTTATGTATGTTCACTTCCCAGTCTGGTCTGCAGTGGTGTACAGGGAGAGAACATTGTGAGAATCTGATAAAATGCACATCCTGTTAGGACAATCCTGTATACCTCTTTGCATTTTGTCACAGAGATGTTGTAAACAAGCAATCAAAATGTAGAGAAATATTGGTCACTGGCCTTAGTAATATAACAAAATTGTTACACATAGACACAATCAGAAAAACCTTGGTCACACTCGGAACTCTCTCTCAAATTCTTAACAGTGAAGTGAGAATGACTCACACTGAGTCTGTTTTGTTATCACTCTCTTGAACTGCCAGATAATTGCAGCACTTAATGAACTGTTAATCACACCAGGACATCTGGAACATTGAGAGAATTTAGCATGAGGACTCATGACAATCTTCACTAATCAAGATGAGCAAGTATAGAGTTAGCTGCACTGTCCTTTGTCACTTTGCACTAGTTTTTGGGCTAGTAAACCAATGTTACGATTGACCCATTGGCTATGTACATTACATATTGCATTCAAATTGCTATGATAGAATAGGCGTAGGTAAACGTGGGTAGGGTTTGTAATGAGTCTCTTTGCTCATGACTCCATGTTGTGAGTATAATTTGAGGTTGAACAGGGAGTTTGGGCAGTCAAGTGGACCTCAACAGCATTCAAAGGTGGCGTCACACAGGCAAAATAAATTTCAATACCACCAAGTGCACTGTGTTACTCTGAGTGCATGAAGCTTAAAGACAGTTATAACCTGGTGTGGGATGTGCTGTGCAATGGTCTGGTTAGACAACACATCAAGTACTGAGTAAAGTACTGGAGACCGCAATGGAAGAGGGACATGCCGGTCCTGTAGAGGGTTCAGATGACAGCTACCATGGTGATTCTAGTAGTGGAGGAGTTGATGTATGTGTACAGACTTAAGGAGCTCTGCATGTTTTGCTATGAGGACAGTAGACGAGACACGGGGGGGGGACTTGTTGAGGTCTTCGAGTACCTCAAGGGAATACATGGGGTAAACACAGAGGATAGCTTTTGACTACAGGAATCAGTTATCAGCAGTGGACATTGTTTTTACTTGGAAGGTGGAAGGATGATGGGGTGGAGGGGAAGGATTTAATGGACAATGTGGTTGCTCCTTGCAACGCGGCTCCTGGTGACTGGATCCAGATTACCACCGTTGAGTGCTTCAAGAGAGGGTTGGACAGATGCAGAAAGTGGATGTATCTCAATTAATTTGAATGTGCTGGATGCTGTCAAAGTCCAGCTGGAATCTGGCCATCAAATCAGAGGGAGAGGATAGAGGCAAAGTGCTGTACCATCAGTGTACATGTGAATGGACACTGAGCTACAGATTGTAGGGAGGTTATTTAGAAAAATGGAGAAAGGATGGGGCCCAAGCACAGAGCCTTGGGTGACTCCAGTGCTGATGGGGGGGGGGAAGTGTGATAGGGAGGGGTGGGAAGTGGTGTAGCCAATTTTAACCGATTGGGTTCTGCCCAGAAGGTATGTGTGGAACCAATCAATGGCGTGGGAGGAGAGTACTGCAGTGGTAAGCTCAGCAAGCAGAATGCGGTGGGCGATGGTGTCAAAGGCTTTGGCCAGGTCGACAAAAATAGTGGATGTGATTTGGCCCTGGTCCATTCCAGAGAGAAAGGAGTCAGTTAGCCTGAGGAGGAAGGTTTAGGTGGAATGAGATTTGTGGAAACCAGACTGGAATGATGTGAAGAAAGATGTGTCCAGGAAGGGGGATATTTGAGAAAGGACTAGGTGTTCTTGTAGTTTGGCAGAGGTGGGTATAGCGTGATAGGGCAATAGTTGCCTGGGACAGAGGGATCTCTACCTTTAGGAAGGAGTAATACTGTAGCATGCTTCCAGGCACCTGTGACAGAAGCAAGAGAGAAGGAGAGGTTTAGGAGGGAGGAGAGCAGAAGACAGATGGCAGGAACAGAGAGATGTAAGAGTGTAGGGTCCAGTCCATCTGGGCTTTTGCCCTTGAGTAGGTTTACAGCCAGGATGGCCTTAAGGACATTGAAAAGGGATATAGGGGAAAAGGTGAAAGGAGTGGTGGAAGAGGTGTTTAGAGAGGCAGTAGGAAGGGTGGATGACAAGGGAAGGGGGAGGAATGAGGAAGGATGGAGAGGAGGGAGGAGCTGCAGTTAGTGAAGAAAGTATTGAATTCAGAAGTGACAGAAGAGGAGTTAGACATGGTGGTGTCTTTCACATGGAGGACTGGGAGTGTGGCTTGGGTTGGGGGTGAGAAGAGAGCATGGATCATCTTCCAAAACTTTGAAGAGTAAAGTTGTTCTGGAAGATTGTGGAGAAATGTTCTGCCTTAGAATGTTTAGTTGCTCTAGTGCAGGGGTTCTCAAATGGTGAGGCCAGCCTCCCTTGGGAGGCCCCAACCTGTTCCAGGGGAGGCTCAAGCAAGTCTTGAAAAAGTATTATATATCACTTTTGAACTTTATAGATTTTGTGTGAAGGGATAAGGTAAACTGAAAGAGGATAATAATAGGTGAATATATGTATGTATCTATTCACAAGTCTGTGACCAGGGAAGGTACTGTACACTGAGCCATGGCTTATATCAGGTGTACCCAGGGAAGGGTAGTGAGAGAATACAGTTCAGAATGTAACTGCAAAACACTCAAGCAATGCAAAATGAATAAAAGTACAAACAAATTAACAATAAACTAACAATGTAAGGAACAGTTGATCAATTAGACTGGCAGCAGAACTGTCCAAATACAAGAGTTAACCATACAGGTACTAGGAATAAGAGCAGGAGGGAGCAAAATGATCCCTGAGAAGTTGCTTAAGAGCGGGGAGGCAGAGGTCATCAGGAAGGTTATTCCAATTAGAGGGAAAATGGAAAGCAATCTGATCCATGAAGGTATGGCAGTAAGGATAACAATGGTTCGAGTCAAAATATTGGAGCAAGTAGGTTGTCCTGTTGGGAGGGGGTTACATTAAGCTTAACATGAGAGCCAGCTATGCAAAGAGGTTTCAATTTATTCCTGATGTACCTGTGAAAAGTAGGCTATTTTTCTATGGGGAGGCCCAAAAATATTTCAGTATTTTGGGGGAGGCTCAAGATCCTTTCCATGGCTTAGGAGAGGCTCGCTATGACAAAGTTTGAGAACTGTTGCTCTAGTGCATGCATTCTTCAAGGTCCTGTATTTGCACAGGTCAGAAAGAGAACGTGAGGCCTTTTGCTAGTATGCAGGAAGGCCTGGAGTTTGGCAGAGACCCAGAGGAGATGACTGCCATGTACCCTAGTTTTCCTAATGGGAGCATGGTGATCCCAAATGGACAGGAATGTGGTCCTGAAGTGCAGTAGAGCAGTGTCCATGGAACTAACAATGGAAATAAGTGATCAGTCTGATATTGTTAGGTTTTCCAGGAAGGATGACAGGTCCAAGGATTAGAAGGAATGGAGGAGGAATTTAGGTCTGTGGATTTTGCGTACACAGTAGACCATGTGGTGGTCACCGAGGACATCTGTTAGTGTGCCTGACATAGTAATGCAGGGAGAGAGGGAGGTCAGGGCCCTGTCCAAAGGGCATAATTAAGGTATTTGTGGTTTAGGTGGGTAGGATCAGAGATTAATTGGGTGAGATTTAGGGACCTGACATTGCAAAATTTGAATCAGGAGGGGGAATACCAATTTTTACTGACATGCAAAAGGATGATAACTTCATCGGATGAGGAATGTAAAGCGATGGTGGAGAGAAGGTCCTTGAAGGTATCCAGTGAACATGACGACAGTGAATGAGCCCTTATAAAAAGGGTGACTCAACCACAGCACCTGTGTTCTGGATTATCTGGTAGGGTAGCGACCGGAGGTAGGGGTAGGTGAATACAGCAACAGGATAGCACTTTATATACACATGCGCACACGGGGGGTAGAGACCATGCCACGTGACATGTGGAAGGGGGAGGAGGGTATGTGAGGTGTAGTGTAGCAGTTGGCTACCGAGCTGGCCATGTGGTGTGGCGGGTAGGTGGCAGGCTGGAGTTGGGAGTGTGCCGTGCTTGACTCTGGGATGCGATCACATTTTGTGTTGGGTCAGGTTTTCTTTTTTTTTTTTTTACTTTTACACTTGACATGCACCCTTGGAGTTGAGAATCCTTGAGTAGGGGGATGTGAGGGGTGCAGCCCTGCTTAACATAAACCAGTCCCAGTTTCACAGTACTGTAGTGTACATCACTGTAATTAATTTTCAGCAATGTACACTCACCCAAATGACAATCACCCTTCTGTGATTGCGATTTTCACACGGAACCATCATTGACAGATGGAGAAGGTAGGCTGGGTCAGCAATAGACGCCAGCCACAAAGACAACAAGAGAGAAAGGGACAGACAGTTTTGTTAGCAGTAGTTCTTAGACAGATGGGGAGGAGATAGAGAGGACAGGGATGGACTGAACTGCAGAGTTTAGGTAGATGGCATCCCCACCTCCCCTCCTGGCTTGATCCTGCTGGGTAATGGAATAACCAGAGATGGCTACAGCAGAGGCAGAAAGCTTATGGGAGAGCCAGGATTCAAATATTAACACATGTGACTGTAGATTGAGCATTAGGGGTTGCAATAGGTCAGTTCTGGGGAGGAGGCTGTAGACATTTACATGTACGACATTCAGACCTTTGGTGAGACAGGTGGAGGAGCAGTGAATAGGGCTAGTGCTAGCCTGTATATCACCTGGAAGTAATAACAGAAGGAAAATCAAGAGTTTAGAGGGGACAGAACAGCATTTACATAGCAGTTGATAGGGAGAGTAGCGGTTAGATGGAGGGGGGGTGGTGGAAGTAGACAGGGAGTTATGAGTTGGAAGGTGAAGTGAAGATGATGGAAGGAGATAACAACTGGGGGGGCAAGGGGAGTGGAAGAGGTAAAGAAGGCAGGAGGAAGGGAAGCAATGGAGAACAAGTGAGGTAGGTGAAGTAGTAGGAATTGGGGCATGATTTTAGCTGTAGAGAAGGAATTTGGAATTTATTGAATAGCAGGGGAGAGAGGAGAGAGGATGGAAGGTGACTCAGAAAGCTTAGAGATCAAGAAGGAGCAAAAGATGGAGGGGTGGGGAGAGTCCTGTGGATTGGAAAGCATATGTAAAGCACAACTGGCAGGTCAGGAGGAGAGAGCAGTGGGGAGAGTCCAGTACAGGGAGAAGGCTAGGCAAAGCAATTGGTAGGATAAGGAAGACAGAAGTACTGCAGATACACAAGATAGAGGCACAGCCTGGGGAGGAACCAATATAATTTTGCACTCTGAACCAACGCTGTTTCTAGCTGGCAAGTAACCCCACAAGTAGTATGCAAAAGAGGGCTCCTGGCATAAATACAGTGTGGAACTGACAATTTAAAAGGCAGTGCAAGCAGATGAAAAGTACAGTATATTTAAGGAAAGTATAAAGTGGCACCTGTGATAAGTACATATTAGGGTATATTAAGGTTTTGTTTTTGTTTCAAAATCTATTTAGGAAATCTTCTGGTTCACGAATGGGCTCACCTTCGATGGGGAGTGTTTGATGAATACAATAATGACAGACCCTTCTACATATCCGGAGCTGGAAAAGTTGAAACAACCAGGTTAAACAATAATATATTTCAATTAAACATATGAAATGCCAATATCTGAATTGCTGTAGTAGAAACAAGAGTATGCATTATAGTTGCTGTGGAACTTTGCCGTCACATCTCTCATATCTAGCTATTGAGCACTTTTTCTTGACAGCTACATTGTCAAGCATCTGGATGTGTGAACACAGTACATAGAAGAAGAATCAGCATTTATATCGCATGGTTTCTTATACATTTTATCCCAAATCACTTTACAAATGTAACACATCTCCCAACTTACCTTGTCTGTTCTGGAGCCCTCAGAGCTCACCTGGACACACTTCCCAAGGAGGCCAGCCTGGGTTCACTAATGGATGTACAGTACTACCTGGAGAAAAAATGTCTTGGTGCCTTCACCTAGGGTAGTGATATTGGGCACCTGATGAGTAGAACACAAGGTAACCATCTCCCCAGAATAATACAATAACTCCCCCAACAGAATCTACCCCACATAGTAACCGTGCATCCTTGGCAATAGTCAGCAATACTAAATGGCAGCCTAAACTAACTTAAGTTTTATTATTGGGAGGGGTAGAAAGGGAAACAGCCCAACACAGTAACTTGTAGCAAATAGTCGTACCCCACACTGTGCCAGTACCTCCCCCCTGCGGGTGTACTTGGCTTTCCCCCCAAACGGCTGTTAGATCAATAACAGTTAGTCTGTTGCAGTGGGTACCTTACCAGGTTGCTGGTGGACAAGCAGTAGATGTAGGGGTAGACTGACAATTTTGGAATTCAGTACAAAACAGTTTCTTTGAATGTAAACTGCAGAACTTGGTGGGGTTCCAATAAGATACAAACACACAATTGAACTTTGCAGTTTTCTGCATGGGCTTTTCCTGAACATTGCACAATCCTGACCAGGACTTCAACCCTCTTTACCTATCTAGATAGCAAGTTACTTGAGATGCATAAGACTCCTCAGAGCTGCAGCTCAGAGGTACTTGCAGTTCTGATGTCTTCAGGAGATATGAGGAATACAGTTGTATAGTACTGTTTTGGTATCAGGATATAATCTTGTGGTGCACCACAGCAGCTGGATAAGGATGAGCAGCAGACTGGACCTTCACATGTCAGGCCTTTCATGGCTTCACCTTTAAGGTCTTTTAAGTCTTTGGTTGACAGGCTTCTTGACATATATACTTCTTCTGGCCTTTCAGTGTATTCTCCCTTCTGACCTTTCAGCACTCTGGGGTGTCTGGGCAGGCTGAAATCACCCTGGGTATTTACTGGACACACTGCTTTCTCTGGCATGTGAAACACAGCTGGGCTCCTACACAGTCTTGAGCCAAGCACAAACAACTTCCTTCCAGGCTAACCAGTTCAGACAGTCTCAGATACTGGTCTCTTAGCAGGGAGCACAGTTTGCATAACTGAAGTTCATAAAACTTCAAACAGTTTCTTTACATTTCAAACAGCAACCCAACTCACAAGACCGGATCAGTTCTTACTCAGTGAATATAAAATCAGCGGTTCCATCTTTCCCCAGTTACAAAATAACACGGCAGCCACTGTGCCAAAATCTCTTTAGGGTTGAAAGGGTCTAAAGGCACCCAGATTCACCTATGGTTGTGGCGCAGCCCTGGTGCAGTCTCTCCCTCGCTGATCTCTCTGGGGATATCCCCTTTGGCGGGCTCTAGACTGACTTTTTATAGCAGCCTAAAGCTTACTACCTCATTGGTTGCTTCTTTCCCATGCTCTCTTTTCTGATCTTTGACTTTTTCCAGTGGCCCCTGCTGCCTAGAAACTAATGGTCACTGCCTTTGTTATTTACCTTTAGCTGTCCTGGTTTGGCAGCTCTTATTTAATTATAGCCCATTCATGGGCTGTCACCCACATGTCCTGGCTCTACTTGCCAACTTGAGGCCAGGAAACACTTTGCTTACTTTAGTGGGTGCCCCATTTACCCATTGGAGTTCCCAAAACAAGAGCCACCCATTCTCGTACCCTTCAGACTGCCTAGACATGGAGCCATGACTCCATAAGATTTTTGTCCATGCATGCACAAATGGCACATGGTGGTCAAGTTTTTTGTTTACAGTCTTGATCTGCTTTCTTGCTTCTCCCCAGGTCGAGTAACTTCCCTCAAAAATGCCAGTAGGCACAAAACAGCCCAATGGACCTCAGCCATGCTCCCACCATGAGGCTGGGGACCACATGGTTATCAAAAAAACACAAGAAACGGAAACTCTGAACAGTATTTGATTCTTTTTTTAATTTGTTTATGTGTGTAAGAAGGGGTTCATGAGTGGAATGAACATTCACTTATTCATTTATTTTGGTTTAGTGAAGGGAGTTTTACTTGTAGGGCCTAGCTAAAAGTTTTTATATATGAGTAAAGTGACAGCCATATTTGTGATGAAAATCAGGAACAAGTGAAGTGGCTCATGAATTCTGTATCTGAGCCACCCAAATTCCAATCCCACTGCCTGAACTTGTTAAAACCTGTGCAGCGGTGAAGAATTAAGTTGTGAGTCTCAGAACTTGTTTAGCCAATCAGGAAGCAAGAAATGCCCAACCTATTTTGTAACTGAGGACTGTCATGTTCCTGCAGTTGATGCTGTCATGGATGCGTATGTACCACATCCTCTTCTCATCACAACTGGTGGGCTGCCATGCACAGAAGGGGCAGGGTTTGCCAACAACAGGTGAAACACGTAATCTACTTAGGGGTGCTGTGAGGTATTGCATGTGTAGGACTGCAGTGTTGTGTGGAGTGGTGTGGTGTTACAATGAATGTGCATTGAAACAGAATGTGTAATTAGCTTTCTGTACAGCTATGTGAAACAGTTTCAGCTGAAGTAGTATATAAGTGCATGGTAGTGTTGGAGGGTACACATCTGCAATGCCCAAAAGAGTGGTGCCTGCTTGGTGGTGGTGGTTGGGGGGCAGAGTTACATGCAATATTGTGATATGTTCCTCCACTTGCCCAGTGGTTGTTCTATGTTGGAATCTTGGACTTACATTCACATGTACCCTTACACAGGTCCGCCTACTCAGAGAAATAGGAGGCTGCAGGCATAGTACTTGTTAGGCCTGGTGTTCCCAGAGAACCCAGATTGTAGCCTTGGCTGGCTATGACAGCCTGTATAGGGATTGCAAAGCTACTGCACATTCAGTTATATCAGACAGTCTGTCAAACCTCTTTCTACAACCAGCCTAGTGGCACCAATCTCTGTGTACTCTGTCTCCATGTGCATAGTCTCTAATTTGGTATGCACAGCACCCACCTGTGTACTGATGACACCCACCTGTATAGTCATGTCAGTCATGTCCGTGTACAGGATACCGGCCTTGGTGGATATATGGTGGAGCTCCTGCTAGCTAGCCACTAGTTGATCTAGCCTCTACTGTTTCAAAAGCCATACATAGGGGTAGATTTCCTGCAAGGTCTGTCCTTTGGTAATATTGATTGCTGTCACAGTACTTTACAGTCACTCAAGAATATCACTTCGTTCAATCGAGCCGAGGTACTCCAGGATGTGTCATGCTGTGTGATGGAGAATGCACTAGGAGGCTAGTGTGCTATCTGCTTTTGTGTGTTTGTTTGGTGGTAAGGAGCAAGGGGTAAGGGAGTGGGTGAGTACTGGACTTGCACCCCGTGATTTGTGGGGTGTGTTGTGGGGGGAGGAGAAACAGTGTTCTCAGTCTCTCTGGTGACATGCGTGCTGTTGCCATTCTCCAGTGATGTCTGTGTCCCCAATGTGCTAAGCATGGTCCAGTATCTCTGACCTCTCTGAAAGTTGTTGGCTGGGTGCTTTTATTGCTGGGCTGTGTGATCTGTCAGTTCATGGCCTGCTGTGAACTGGACTTGACAAAAATAACATACATATAACTGCATGGTGTGTATGTTTGTGTTTGCTGTTACATAGTTGGGTGTGTGTCACCCATAAGGAATATGCGGGGGGCCGGTGTGTGATAACCAAGTTATGTTGTACAGTTGCCAGTGACCTCGAATGACCTCATGAGTGGCAAAGCCAAGAATGAGGTTCATGAGAGGTCACAGGCAACTGTATAATGTAATTTGGTTATCTCACACTGGCCCCCCGCATATTCAATTTATGCAACAAGTGTGAACCTTTGTGTTAGTGTCACTTGTTTCTTTTTTTTTGTATGCTTGTAGTTTTTTCTAAATTGTGATGGAAGTTTAGGGGTTATTTTTTTGTAACTGTTGCTTTCCACTCCCCCTCCCATGCCTGGTTGCGATGTCTTAATGACATGACAGCATCTCTGTTGACTGGCGGAGGGTAGAGGTTTTCAAAAATGGTGGATCTGCTAAATAAAAACAAGAGCGAGTGCCCATGTAGAACTTGTGCAGGAAGTTTCTTTACATGTTGTTCATTTCTTGTGTTTTTGTTTAATTAAGAAAAAATAAGTTTCTTATTTTAGAAAGAGATGGCAGGGGTTGTGAGGAGGTGTTAGAGTACGAGCAGAAAGTGTTGGAGATGAGTTCAAATGGGAGGAGCTGCTTTGTAGACTTGGTATGGAGAACAGAAGGTAAATTATAGAATTAAAACACACAGAGAAATTACACTGAAAAAGCTGGAAAGTGGGGAAGCTATTGCAGGTATTGCTGTTTTCTTCATGGTTGGGGTGCTTGAAGGAGATGTCAGCTTTGTCATGAAGGAAAGGGAGACTGTGAGGGAGGGAGTATGGGGACAGTTGTTACTGAAGGAGCTGCATTTATGTTGTGTATTCATGAGAGAAAACTTCAGAAGAAAGGGAAAAGATTATAGCTGCTCAAGAATGCATACTGGTTTTTTTGGCTGCTTAAATTCACAGAGTGTTGGGGGATGGGCAGTTGGTGACGTAGTCACTGTGTGGATAATGGGGGAATGATGTATCACTGAAGCTATAAATAAATGTATTAGCACAGTGACTCAGATAAATGGATTTGTGAGAGTTTTTATACAGATACTGTACCTGTTGCATAAATATGGTTATTCACTGGTTGGCCCGAGAGGAGTACTGCACTTGGTCTCACCTGTGTTAAGGTCTGGCTGTTATTCATGTTGCCCTCTATGGGCTTTGGGTCATCAGTGTCTATGAAGGGAAGTCGGACATAACTTTGTTGCTAGTTACTGAATACTGTACAATATTATGTGGTGCAATATGATACTCTTGTTCAAGTAAGTCGAGTGTGCCATGCTCTCCATCAGTTGAATGCTAGCTAAATGCATTTTCCAGCATGCCCTTCACAAGTTCATCTTAGGCTTCTTAGCTAGGTGGGCCTGGCAGCAGAGAACCAGCTTTCTCTTTTGCCACAGGGACTTGGGCATTTGTGTTTGTCTGTGAAAACGGTGTTGGGGTATCCTGTGATGCCAGTGACAAGGATTGAGCGCTTTCTGAAAGGATGACTCAGTTGCGGCACCTGTGCATAAGGCTACATGTGAATATAGCAACAAGATGTCACTTTGTATATACGCATACGGGGGGGAGCGGAGGTTCCATGCCTTGTAATGGATGAAAGGGCAGGGAGGGTTTGTAGGGTGTAGTGCGGAGGTGGGCTGCTGTGCTGGTCATGTGATGTGCTGGGTTGGGGGCAGGCTGGGGTTGGAAGGGTGCTGGGTTCGTTTCTTGGCATGCTTATTTTTTGTGCCGGGTCCGGGATATTTTTATTTTTTACTTTTGCACTCCTCAACATGCACCCCCACCACAGAGATGAGAATCCTTTAGTGGGGGGAAGGCACATCCTCCATATGAAGCTAAAAATCTAACTGTCGTGTGTCTGTGAGTGTACATTGCCCGAAATTTATTTTCAGCGATGTACACTCACCCAAACATTATGACACAGAACCGGTGTTAGGCCATGCTAATTGTGACCTGCTTGTGCTTCCATATCACCTGTTTGTGGGCTGGCATACCCATTAATACAGCGAACAAGCATACAGTGTCCAGTAATGTTAGCTGACCTCAGTGGTATGTATAGCTGCGTCTTCATGGGACAAGTGTCCATTGTTTTTGAAAAAGACAATCATGCCCTGTCCTGCTTCTTTGAATCTGTCCACTGTTGCTGGGGCAGTGTTCCATGCAACCTTGTGATATGGTCCTCCACTTACCCAGTGGTGGTTCTATGTCAGATTCTTGGACTTCCCTTCACATGTGCCATTACACAGGTTCACCTACTCAGAGGAGTTGGAGGCTGTAGTCATAGTGCTTGTTACTGTAGTTCTGGTGTTCCCAGGGAACCCAGATTGTAGCCTGATGTCACAAAACTTTACAGTCGCTCAGGAATATCACTTCATTCAGTCTGAACTGAGGTACTCCAGTGTGTGTGTGTTATGCTGTGTGATGGGAGGATACACTAGGAGGCTAGTGTGCTGTCTGCTTTTGTGTGTTTGTTGGTGGCAAGGAACAAGGAGTAAAGGAGTGAGAAGTACTGTACTTGTGCCTCATGAGATTTGGGGTGTGTTGTGGGGGAAGGAGGAATAGTGTCCTCAGTCCCTCAAGTGACATGCATCCTGTTGCCATTCTTTTGTGGCGTCTGTGCGACCGATGTACTGTGAGCATGGTCCAGTAGCTCTGTCCGCTCTGAAAGCTGTTGACTGGGTGGTTTTACTGCTGAGCAGGTTGGTCTGTCAGTGTATAGCCTGCTATCAACTGAACTTACAGAAATAACACACATATTACTGCACTCTGTGTGTGCTTGTGTTTGCTGTTACACAGCTGATTGTGTATCACTCATAAGGTTACTCACTGGTTGGCCTGAAAGGAGTACTGCACTTGATCTCTCCTGTGTCAGGAGCTGGATGTTATTCCCATAGTCCTCTGTGGGTTTTAAGGATCAGTATCTATGAAGCAAAGTTGGATATTACCTTGTTGCTAGTTGCTGGATACTATACAATATGATGTGGATGTGGTGCAATATGGTACTCGTGTTCAAGTATGTCACGTGTGTCATACTCCCCATTAATCAAATGCCAGCTAAATGCATTTTCCAGCATGCCCTTCAACAAGTTCATCTTAGGCTCCTTAGCTAGCTGGGCCTGGCAGCAGAGAGCCAGCTTTTTAAATTTTTGTCATGGTGAGCAGGCCATTTGTGTTTTTCTATAAAGTTGGTGGTGGGCCATGCTACGAGTAGCCTGCATATGCTTCCATGCCACCTGTTTGTAGGCTGGCATACCCATCAATGCCTTGAACACATACAGTGTCCAGTAATTAATCCAGTAAATAAGAGATTGCAAGTGACTTGAGCTGATGCTCCCTGTTGTGGTTAGTGTGACTCTCTGCTCCTGCCACCACCGCACCACCAGCCCTCCACTAGTCTCCTGCTAGCCAACCTGTTGGACCTCTTCACTGGCCATTGTAAGTGCCCTGAGCTGGCATGCTGGGTTGCGGCTAGTGCAGCTCTCTGCTCCTGCCACCAGCATGCCAATAGCCCTCCATCAATCTCCTGCTAGTTGACCTGCTTGACATCTTCCCTGGCCATTCCAAGAGCCCTGAGCAGGTGCACTCTGTTGCTGCTAGTGTGTCTCTCTGCTCCTGCCACTGCTGCACCATGAGCCTGCCACCAATCTTCTGCTAGCTGACCTGCTGAACCTCTTCCCTAGCCATTGCAAGTGCCCTGAGCAGGTGTTCCCTGTTGCAGCTAGTGTAGCTCTCTGCTCCTACTACCACCGTGCCACCAGGCCTCCACCAATTTCATGCTAACCAACCTCTTCCATGGCCATTGCAAGTGCCCTGAGTGGGCGCTCCCTGTTGTGGATAATGCAACTCTCTGCTCCTGTTGCTGCGCTACCAGCCCTCCACCAATCACCAATAGCTGACCTGTCCCTAGCTGTAAGTTTCCACCTTGGGCACCTAAGCTTGAATTCTCTTGGAACCCTCACCTTTGCCAGTGGATTTGTCTGTTCCTCAACTCTGGCCTCCTCTGACTGACTACTACACTGCTTTCTATACTTTTTGTATATCTTTCTCTGCAGTTTTAAAGGGAACTGTCAGCTGAGTTGTAGCTATATTTTTTAGATAGCCAAATTGATGATTTTGAACTGTTTATCATATTTAACTGAACTCTGCAATCCAAAATTCTTTTTACTTGCTCTGCCTTTCCCTATCCCCCCACCGATCTTGGCAACTTCACTGCCCTCTCCTTTCCAGCACACTGCTGTGGCTTTGTCCTTTGAACCTGCCATTGCCTACTAAATTGACTTATCTCCAGCCCCAAACTCTTTTCTTTTGCCCTGCTAATCTTCGGCTGTCTGCCTCTGTTCCTCCTTTACCTGTCCCCCGTTCTCAGCTTGGTATTAACGTCTCTCCCTTTCACTCTCCCTCCCCAAATTGCAAGTGCCCTGGTGATGCTCGTGTTGCAGCTAGTGTGGCTCTCTGCTCCTGCCGCCGCCGCACCACCAGCCCTCCACAAGTCTTCTGGTAGATGACCTGCTGGACCTCTTCCCCGGCTGTAAATTTCCAGCTTGGGCACCTAAGTTTGAATTCTCTTAGTGCCCTCAGCTTTGCCTGTGGATTGACTGTTCCTTACTTCTGACCTCCTCCAACTGGCTATTACTATGCTTTCTATATTTTTTTAACAAAAACACAAATGCAGCTCCACTGCTGAGTGAAGGTGCTTGGGAAACCAACCAAAATACAAGAGCAACAAAACCCAGCACTCCTCAGCTCTGTATAACAAACAGGCATATACTTTATTGAAAAACAAGTTTAAAAGCAGCCCCATGTTAGCCAACATCAGGATATTGCAATGCTAAACCCCGACTGGTTTTGTACTAATGGTACATCATCAGGGGGTGGTTCATCATTGCTTTATACACTACATATATAGAGAAAAATATAAAGCGACAGAACATCTGTTATAACAGTCTCTGAATGTTAATGTGCTAATACATAAATGTAAAGTGGCAAAGTGCTATGGCAGGTTCAGGCGGCTGTTTTTAAATTTGTTTTTTAATAAAGTATATGACTGTTTGTGATACCGAGCAGAGGAGTGCCAAATTTTGTTGTTCTTGTATTGCTATATTTTTTTGTATCTCTCTCTCTCTCTGCATTTTATAAAGGGAACTGTTAGCTAGATGTATTTTCTCCCGACCCCACCCTGCCCTTGACACTCTTTAAACTTTCATCAGTATAAGCACCACCCAAACCAGTCACTAAGGTGCTATCTCACCCTCTCTTAAAATGACAGATACTCACTCTAAAAATGAACTCTGGTAGAACACCCACTACTATGGGTTCTCATATGTCCTTGTAGGTGCTGTTAATAACTCTCTTGCCCAATCTGTCTGAGGTTGAAAATGGGATGTCAAGGCTTACACCCCTCCCTGGCCTACTGATAGTATGCCCCCGATTAGCTCAGCCTGTGGGTACAATGGGGGAGTTGGATGTTAAACATTATGGCCTAACTCTATGCAGCCACTTTCCCCAACAAGACTGGCCACATGCCCCTACTCCAGCACGTATAACAGAAACACTCGGGATGCTATCCCCCACATCTAGAACTTCTATGCTGAAACCCAGTAAACACAGATACATCTATAGACTGAGGGCATACTGGAAGCATTACCTGAAAATGCTAGTTATCATCCTCCTTTTACTCTCCACAAATGTACACTCTAACCCTGGCCTCACTGGACTGTCGACTAGACAGGCTGAAAGTCACCCTCAAAACTGCTTCCGTCAATATCTGTAGCCTGCTACCAAAAGTTCCCTAGCTAAAGGGCCTGGGCTGACCAACACAATCCTGACATTATCCTCTATCAGAAACCTGGCTCACCCCAAAAGTATCTGATGCAGCAGTTTCCGTACCTGGCTATAATATCTTCCAAGTGGACAGGTTAACCAAATGAGGGGATGGCTAAGAAATAACATCAATGGACAGGTACTAGCAAACGGTATCAATACAAGCGATGCCCAAATTCTCTCCATCAAGCTTACAATCAGACATCATAGTAAAGCAGTGCTGCTCTTCAGTCTATATTCCTCCAGGAAAGCAAGGTCCAGGAATGGAACAATTGCATGACCACTTTAACCAAATAAAGCAAAGCTGGGAATAGGTAATCCTGGGTGACTAATACAAACTGGTTGGCACAAGATTCTGTTGCCATCAGAGATAAAATAAACAGCCTGTACCTCATGCAGCTGGTCTCACAAACCACCAGACTGAACTACCGAACATGGACCAGTACCCTCATTGATTGACTTCTGACCAACTGCCCTGAACACATAACAGATGTGTCTGTCCTCCAGGACTCCTTAAGTGACCACTTGCTGATCATCTGCTCTTGGCCCGGTGGATGCCCCTAAGCTGACTAAGCACCACTCCCTAAAAAAGGGCAACTAGACCTCTTCAAACAGCATCTAAAGAGCTTTGACTGGTTCTCCCTAGACATCCTAGATGATGCAAATCAGGCCCTTGACTATGTCACCTTAACTTTCAACAATGCCTGTGACCTATTTGCCCCTTACAAAAGTTCTAAAGTCAAAGGCACAACAAACCCCTGGCTCATGGGCTCTATAAAAGAGCAATTGAACCTACGAGATAACCTCTGGCACAAGGCCAAGGCAACAGGAAAACAATTGATTATATTGCATACAAAGCAGCCAGAAGCAGTTGTACTAAGCTAGTGAGGAATTCGAAGGCAAGCTATTCTAAAGAACGAATGGAAAAAAGTTGTGGCAATGGAAAGGAATTCTGGAATAATGTTAAATCTTTGACTGTCAGGGATTCCAGGACACCATCTGACCTCATAGTCACATCATTAGGCCCTCTACAAGAACCTAAGGACACTACAAATGCCTCTAACAATGCATTTACAGACCTAAGGTCAGTTCTGCCCCCTGACTATTTAAAAACCCCATCCAACAGCATGATCCTACTCACGAAACCTCACCCTACACAAAACATGGGGCAACCCCTCTTCTATTTTAGTGAAGTAACAATGACTCAGACCTTTAAATACATCAGGAGGGTTGTTGGCAAAACCAGAATGGTGAGTGACAAAACAAACATGAAGATCATAGGCCTTGCCCTAGATGAACTAGCCCTTCTTCTTACCAAGCTATTCAACATCTTCTTAAGAATGGGAGTATTCCCTGATAGATGGAAAACAGCTCTTGTTACCCCAGTGTTTAAAAGTGGGTATAAAACCAACCTAGGCAATTACCAGCCAATTTCTAGACTTCCACCACTCTCCAAAGCCCTTGAAGGGATCGTCTGTGATCAGCTTACTAATCACCTTAACAAATACAATTTGCTCCGCATTCTACATCACAGCTTCAACAAAAGCCACAGAACCATAACAGCCCTCATAGCTTTCACCTCCCAGTTGTATGATGCCTTAGACATGGTAAGTTGGTGGGGTCAATCTTCATTGGCCTCACCACAGCATTTGATACTGTGAATCATCAGATACTATTTAACAATCTCCTGACTTTTGGCTTGTCACAAGACACTGTTTCCTGGTTCTGCAGCTACCTGTTCGACAGGTCTCAGAGGGTAAAAATAAATACAGATCTCTCTGAGCCCAGGGCTATATCCTTAGGAGTCCCACAGAGGTCTATTCTAGATCCATTGCTATTCAGCCTATTTATGAACACCCTCCCATCCACTTGCCCAGCCAAAATGATGCTCTGCACCGATGATGCTGTTATCTTTGTACCAGGTAATCATCCCACTGATATTGCAACTACTCTGCAAAATAGCTTCATACAACTTGAGAACAGGTTTTCATCACATAGATTACTTCTAAACAACATGAAGACAAAAACTATGATCTTCATAATGTCCCTTAACAAAAATAAATCCAGCCTAATATCTATTCTAAGTCAGAAAGGAGATGCCCTTGAACATGTAACTACTTTCAAATACTTTGGCATCCTCCTTGATGACACTCAATATTATGCACCACACATTGATAATGTAATCAATATAGCTAACACCAAGCTTTGGATATAGTACCATCATAGGCAAGCTGTGTCCCCTGCGGCTTTGAACCTTGTCACTCAAAGCTCAATATGTTCAACTATTGACTATGAGCTTGTCATGTACTGCGCTGGCTCTGATACCACTCTGAAAAGAATTAAGGTATACTTAACAAGGCATGCAGACTAGTTCTATGGGCACATAAACTCACTCATTCATGTAGCCTATATTCCAGAATGGGTTGGCTTCCATTGCATCTCTGGGTCCAATACCAGGCTCCAGTGCTCTACAACACCACAGAAGAGAAGGAGAACAACCAAAGGTGCTCTCAAAATTCCTTTCAAGTGCACCACATTTGCCCAGAGAGCCGTCGTATACTGTGAGCCTTTGTGGATAAATGAACTTCTGGCCCAGCTCATTGAATGTGGAAAGATTGGCCTCTTCAAAAAAGACCTTTGCCTCCATCTAGCCAGTGCTAATCACTGTGACTGCCCATCCTAGCTGTGTGCTGCACCCACTTCTGATGCCTTGTCCCGCCATCCCTTTTTTCTCCCCCATTTCCTCCCCTCCCCCTCCCTCTATTACAAAGACAATCTCAGCATAATATCCCTAACCCTGGCTATCTCACCCTACTCCCTCCAACAACATTCACCACTACATCCCTCTCCCCCCCATTAAACAATGCCTGTCTGGGTAGCTACTTCCTCACTTGTCATCCTGACAGACTCACCGTCCTCCTTCCAGCTACCTCCCCATCAATCTCATTGTTCTCCTGCTGGACAGTGCTCACTCGGGCTGCTACAATCCCCTATTATCTGCACTTATCAACTTATTGATGTCCTGAACCTCATAACAGCGAAACTATTATGAAGCATATAGCCTAATTCCTCCACTTGTTGTACTTCACTGTTTTCTTTGTTTCACTTGTTTATTATACCTTCGTTATTACCTGCTTATTGTAACAATTCGATATGCCCTTTGTACTTGCATTGTTCTCACTTGACTTGGAACCTTCATAAAGGAGTCTTTCGGCTCAAAGGTTGTAATACAAAACTGAAATAAATAAATAAATAAAATAATGTTAGCAGACCTCTGTGGCAAGTATAACTGTCTTTTCATGGGACAAACTGAGTGGTCTTTGTTTCTGAAACCATAAACAATCAGACCCTGCCCCCTGCCCTATTCCCTAGGGTCTGTCCACTGGCGCTGGGTGCAAGCGCTGTTGGTCTTACTGTATTATTCCCAGATGACATTTGTATGTTGAGTCTTTGCAGCACATTTCCTATCCTTATATGGTGCAGTTAAGGGCATTCCATGGGGTGTGTCATCCTGTCTGCTTATATAGCTCCATCTTCATCCATGCCATTCTGCACCACTTTATACAGGTATGCCGTCACTACAGCAACAATTTTACCATGACTGACGCTACAGCAACAACAGCACCAGGTCACTGTAGTGTCAGTGCAGGACCCCAGCTCTGCTTTCAGGGGGGGTCTTACACCCCCTCCCCAAATCAACTCTGACTTGAAGTTGATTATTTTAGTTATGGGGGATGTGGGGGGCAGAGCTCCTGCATGAGGGTTTGGGGGCAAAGCCCCCAAAGAAAACACAGTCAAAAGTGACCGCCTTTATGCTGACCGCAAATGTGGTTGTCATAAATGTGTCGCTGTAACGCCGGTCGACAGTGAATTTGTAAACTGACTATCATGCATCCCTTTATACACATGATGTCTCATCCCACTACCACTGCGAATACAGTGATGTACACTGTTGCTATGCGGCAAGTAGATACCTGTGCCATCTGCCTGACTTTTCTGCATATCACTTAAAGCATTGTGGATCAAGCCATTAATGTCCTTCGTTTAGGGATGGTCATTGTAACTGATCAGTTCCTATTGCAATCATAGAGAAAGTGGGCAGTGACCTTCTGCCATTAGGAACTAATGGGGATAGGTGGGACTTGTGTCAAGTTGATTACATAAAATGAGCGACCACTGTGCCTTCTTATTTGTTGGCTTCCATGTCCATAAAAGTGATAAACAATAGTTTTGACTGTCATGATGAAAGTGCATTTCAAGGCTGTAAATGAGCCACAAGACTTCTTAGGATGCTCATGTTGTTTACTTGTGAGTCATGCTCATTCTGCCTGACAGTCACTATTGCTACAACCCCCTGTAGCCCAGACAGCAATTCCATCTCCATCATCAGACTATATTAGTGAGTGATGGTTTGCAGGATTGGGAGGGAGAGAAAAATGAGCAGTCTGCATCATTAAAGATGCTAGTGATTCAAAAGGCAATCAGTGAATGCTAATAGACTTTTTTCACTAGAATGGGAGAGGGAAGGCAAAGAAGTTGCCAACCACTAGGCTAGAGGCAGGGTGGGAACCAACACGGAGTACTACAATGCTTTCTAATACAGGAGATGAAGGGTAGACAATTAATAGACTAATTTTTTGACAGATATAACAGCCTTGTGATTACAAGACCAGTCTTGTTGGCACAAACTAATTCTTGTTTACTATAGTTGTACATTACTGGTAAGCTTTTTTCACCATAGGGAAACCCGGTTATAAATTCAGTGTTACAACTAGTTGGGGTTCCCTTGGTCCATGCATGCATCAACCGCTGATCTACCTTTTCTCAGCACTGCACTGGGACACTTCACCACTACTGATACTCAGCAGTAAGTTAATAATAAAAAAAAATCATCTCTTTATGGTATTACAATTAAGCTTTAAAAATAAAAATAAATAAATAAAAGGGAAATGTTTTGTTTTACCAGCCACTTCAACCTGACCACAGACCATGCTGGAATCCAACTGGTTTGCAGCTGCACAGGGATGTGTTTTCATTTTATGTTTGGGAAAAAGTAATCCTGAGCAATTATGTAGTATAAACAATAGGGTGATGTATTTAACTAGACTTTTACACACACCCTCAGTGTTGGATGCTTAAATAAACCCTCAAGCTTCTCTCTTGGGGTTTAAGTAGCATTCAATACCTGGAGCATGTGTCAAAGCTTATTAAACACACCACCCTATGTATTATTCTGTATGTGATGCCTTTGATGCCCAAGGGTTCCCTTTAGTTATACTCAGGCAACTATCTTGAGATTGAGGAGGTTGATGCTGGAGTGCCAGGTCTTTCATTATTTGAAAGTGTGTAATTACATAATCACAGATCTTTCAGTGGTAGGACAAGAGGAGATCCCTGATGCTGTTCAGAGCAAACGTCTGACATAGACTTCTGGGTGTGAACCTTAAAGCACTCATCTTAGTCCCAAACATCCTTTCTATGCATAAGGAGAAAGTACTCAGTAACCATCTTAAATGGTGATGGCTGTAGTCTGTAAAGGTCAAAGTGGATGAGAGATGAGAAGCAGAAGATTACAAGAGAAGAATTACACCTACTAATGGTGTACAGGTTGTGTATTATTCAAATGAAACCAGATGCTAATGGCATTGGAAGTGTGACCATTGGCATCCAAGATCAGATGAAGAGCCCTGACTGTGTCCGGTTGTGACCATGGCCCACACACTTGACATGCATTGTCTATAGACACTGTGGTCCCTGTAACCAGAGATATCATTCTGGATTATGTGCTGATATAGCGAGACATGAAGGGTGCTGGCTCTGGCCCACACACAGCTGTATGTTATGCTATGATGCTATGTTTTTCACATCTGTCTCAATTATCCATGGAAGATGGGAAGAGCACTAGGGAGGAGCATTTGGCACAATACATACATTTTCATGACTATGCGGCTTGACCTAAAAGTAAAGATGCCCTGACATAAACTTCATCTATTTCTGTGTGTGAACCCAGACCCAGATTCTTGCTACCTCTTTTCCCCATGTGCCCTAGGGACCCTGATTAAAAAATTCCTTACTATTCTGAGAGTTCAGTTAGTGCCCCAAACCTGTAAAGAGTACACATCAGACTGAGCACTACAGTTACACCATGCTTTTCAAAAACAGTTTTCAAACAATTGACTAATATGATTCATAGCCTGATTCACAAAGAGATGGATGTCTGTGAACGCTGGTGGTGGTTGGCAGAGGCCCTATGCCACACATGTAGTGACCTTCTTGAGTCCACAGTCCTGAATGTGTGCTCCATTTCATCCAGTCTGATGCTGCCAATGCTCATGTGTGTGTGACCAGTTTTGGGGTGGGGCAAAAGGTTGTGCAAGTTTCCAGTCCAGGACTCATTCTCCAGTGTGTGGAGGACTGGCAAAGAGAAGCATAGGAAACATCAGGCAGGACACTGCCTTAGTGACGGTGCCTCACCTCTACCCAGCTGCAGTTCATCCCTGGGGATCAGAATGTCTTTCCCTCTGCCTGCCACCAGCCCTCTGAGCTGGTGAGGAGGGCTAAGGGTCATTCTGGGAATGTCTGCTTGTTTCAAAGCACTTAAGAGTGCTCAACAAAGATATATTGGTCTTCAGAGGACTACCACATCCCATGTTCCCCTGTTCCATCCAGATTGGGTATCCACTGCAGTGCTGACCCAGTCATATTTGGTTGTATGTCTAATGTACAGAACAGTTTAACCTCTGGGACCCCTGCCCTCTTGTAGAGCTGCACACTTGTGGGCAGTGGTGGTGGATGTTCGGATGCAGATAGGCATTGGAATGCAGAGCATCATGGCCGGGATTTGCTCAAATTGCACATAACACTGACTGCTTTGTGGCTCAAGCCCTTAAAATATAATTTCAGCAGCCACTCAGTAAATCTTGACTGCACTTGTGAAAAGTGTCACCTCTTACTAAAAGGTATGGATTGGGTATTTGTAACATTTATTTATTATCTGCTTACTTTTCTAGGTGTTCAAGTGACATTAAGGGAACACTATGTAAAGGAAGTGTCTGCAAATGTCCAATTGACCCAGTCACAAGTTTACCTGAAGAAGGCTGCATGTTTTTCCCAAATACGTACCAATCTACAACATCATCCGTAATGTATCTACAAGGCTTACCAGATGTAAGTATTAGAAAACAGTCTTATGGAGAACACATTGTAAGATTTGTATACACTACTAACATTATTGATAGTTGAGTTATTTTTTTTTCTGTGTTAAGAAAACAGCTGTTAAAGATTATAGAGTTTTTCTTGATAAAATCCCTGTAATGTCCTCTTGGATACTAATTAGGCATAGCTAGGAAGCAGCAAAATCTGTCTCTTGCTAGAAATACTGCTGGTTTGTGAGCTTTAGCAGCTCTATAGGTTTGTATTACATGAGTTGGTCACCCTTGGGGTATAATGAGCATAAGGTGTGGTTTTGTGTCATATGCTTTGAGGGCAGTAAATAAAGCAGGAGTATTGGTTAGTTGGCATAAAAGTTCATCACATAGTTTTGTTTTAGTAAAAAATATATCTCTGACATCCTTAGAATCATTATTAATATATTTTTAATTTTCTCAGATATTTTAAAACAACTTTTATAGTTCATGTTATACTTAGTAACTGAGTAGGAGGAAGTAAGCTGTTGATTAACTAGACTCTGCAGCTTATCCATCAGGTAGGGAAATGGGCAGACTAGGTGGGACAAGCGGTCCTTATCTGCTGTCAAATTCTATGTTTCTATATTTCTATGATATACTGAATGATGGCCTTCACTCACAATTTTTTTTAAAAAAAGGGTGGTGCTATACCAAGAAATTTAATTTTTTCAGCATGGGCATAGTACAGGAGTGGGAACTTTAAAACTTCTAAATTCCATATCTTCATTCAGGAATACGAAAAAATAAGTTCTGCATACTGTTGTTTTTGCCAGAAAAACATTATTGCTGAAAACAATTATATTGTGACTATTATACAATGGGGATTCCTAAATCCACTAACTTGATTGGTCAGCAGGGGTCTTCACCCCTGGGTAAATCTCGGCATAACCCATGGTTAAAGTTCTAGCCAGCCCAGCTGAACGCTGCACAACACAAAAACTCACTACCTCTTTTCTGTTTTTCAGTTTTCCACCTCTGTTTAGCCATGGTGTCAGTTTCATCCTTACGTTCTCCACAGCTCTTAAAGTGACAGCTCCACAATATATGCTCCATGAAATTACTTTAAAATGCACTGGTGCCCTGCATCATAAATATCTGCAGGGCCAATCACTGTTAAAAAAAAAAAAACTCATACCAAAACAAGAAAGAAAAAAATTGCCAAGTGGAAATGTCACTTTCTCCTGACTAGAAGAACACAGAAACCCTGGAACCAAACCCTGACAGCAGCCCTTCAGCACTCATATCCGCACTGGACAGAAACAAGCCACCAAATGGCAAGTGTTTCCTGAAAAGAAATGTACATTTTGCCACTGTAAACCACAGTGAATAGCCTTCTGATGCTCCAACTCATTTCTCCTCCAGTATGTAAAACTTCATGACAGCCACTATGCAATAGCACTACGCATGTACTGCAGTTCCTCACAATACTCACTCCACAAACATACTGCCTGAAAGTAACATAAGTAAGCTGCTTACAGCTCATAACAGACTGCATTGATGCACAACTCACTTTATAGGCAACACCATGTCATCTCTGTCTCTAAAAAAAGAAATCAAAATATCATATCATTGTGTATGTGTGATGGTGAGGGGGAAAGAGTTGTAGAAGACTCTTTCAACACACAAGTTTACCTAGCAACATGGGGCTATTTAATATTCAGAGGGAGAATATTATCAATAAAAAACATGTTTTTTTAAATATATTTTAAAAATCTTTTTTTAATTCTTCACTTCCTACACATTGCATAATCTCAATAATCCACTCTAGGGTATGGGTTAAGCTAGTATTTACCTTCTTCTGGTGTGGATTTGGTCACTCAACCTACGGCCTTATGACCAAAATATTCCACACATAGGTAAATCAAAGCATAACCAACACCCTTTTGTGGTTTATAGCTTACATATATACTGTTGCTATAAGTGAGGGATAAAACATAAAATGGTGTATAGTCATAGTGGGAGATACACACAGTTCAGACGCATTTGCACAAAGCCAAAGGTGGAGTGCCAAAGGCACACAGAAAGTGCACATATATCAATGACTACATATGCTAGAGTATCTTATTTCACTTATAAAATAAATATCTTATAGTAAAGAGTTCAAATTAGGAAAAAGCACATTAACAACTGTTAAAACATAGTTTGTTCTGTTAATTCTGTTGTTTGAGTTTGTTTTTATGGCTGCATAGCAGAGCTATGCTGATGTTTTGCTATTACATAATAGAGAAAAGGGACTATGGAAGCATGTGAGCAGATACCTAGACTGTGTCCTTTCACAGTGGAGATGAAGCACATGTGGTCCTTTCCATTGACCACAGTGCTGTCCCTCCCCCACAATGGGCACACTATTTTCCTGCTCCACCCTCACTTCTGGTTCACTACCAGGTTTGGAGCAAGGTGCAACTCCATCTTCTGATAACCATTCCCATAATATGAATAATGTTTCCTCGGTGTCTAGTGGTGACCGGCTCTCTGATTGCCATCCCCATATTTCTATATCAGGGATGTCCAACCTTTTCTTGGATGTGAGACACTTTTAATTTTCTAACTAAGATGTGAGCCGCAGCAATGTGAAGCCCATACCATACCCATACATTACCCATATTCAGAAGTTAAAATAATAACATAGTCAATAGTCAGTATTCAATAATCTTATTTATTTATTGTATTTTTAAAGAATAGTTGTATTTTTAAAATAGTTATTCAGAGTTACTCATGCACATGAGTTACTTACTGGTGATATCAGGTCCATGGGAGGAGGGATGACTGGGGCAACTGTATCACACTGGAACAAAATAAATGTGTTTATTGTTTATCAGATAGATCACTGTAGCCCCTCACACAACACAAAAACATATGCATTGAGTTGCTACCCATGACCTTGTAAGTCCCACTATAAAACTACAGCAGAACCTGTCATGGCAATGATGTTAAGCTGCATCTGCTGGCGGTAAACATTTTTCACATTCCCTGGCTATAATTGAGGCAGCTGGGAGGGAAAACTGGCTGGGATGGGAGAAGGGTTCAGCAGAAACAGAGAGAGAACATGGTGTAAAAAATGTTGCTGAATGCATTCAGCATTTCAACACACAACGAGCAGGGGACACAGGGGAAACTTGCTTAAGCAAGCAAGCAGCACAGAAATTTAATTACCTTGCTAGGCACCACGAACATCAAATGTGCCATCGGATGAATATCAAATGTGCCGGGGGAGACTGTAATGTGTAAGTGATAAGTAACTGACAAATGACTAATTTAGTCTGTGTCTTCAGTGGGCTCTAGTGAGCCACATCAAACTGCTTTGTGAGCAACACGTGACTTGCAAGCTGTGGGTTGGACACCCCTGTTCTATATGTTTTCCTGGTGTTTAGTCAAGTTCAAGTTTATTGATCACCAACCACCGTTTCATTAAAACAGCAAAGATAAGGAGGAAACCACATGTATATAATACAAAATATACAAAGATAAAATGGAATTTCCATGATATTGTGAGGTCTTTCATAAATGTTATATTTCTTTAGAACATATTAGTCCCTGTTACATTAGATTCATTAATATCGCATATTAATTTAGATGTCACTAGTAAGACAAAAATTAAATGAAACAGCCTTTGAAGGATACAATAAATTCAAGCAACTGGTGCCATTAAATGTGACATAAATTCATGATAATTGTAAAGGACAAAGAATCTTAATAGTGACATCTGCATTTTACATAATGGCAGTGTAAAAGGGAAGGAAAAAGAGAAGAAAAAATATAGCACAACTATATATGATAGTCTTATTAGTCCTACAGTATACACCTTCATTTTTTTCCACATATATGTTTTTCCCTCCAGAGCCCTGGCAGGCAGCTATGGCCCTCCTGACAGAGAGACTGTCTCTCTCTGGTCCCGTTGCTCCCACACTCACCAATTCCCAGTAATCCCCCTTTGGATTGTCCCCCACAGCAGGGCCATGAAGGAGGTTACGGGCATCACAGAGCCTGCCAGGGTCTTTTTCCTCCATTTTCTCCCAACCTCTCTGCCTTGCTGATGTGAGGATGTTGGACTATTCCTCCCAACCCATACTGCCCCCCAGTCACCACCAGAGGAAAGTCAATGAGCATGACGACAAGTCTCCCTTCCCTGAGAGAGGAGTCCTCTGGATGCTCAGTCCTCTCTCTCCCTCTGCTGACCCCTGGTGGTCCTGGCTTATTCCCAAACCTGGGTTGCTGGCATGGCATGAGGTGTAGTGACCAGTGTCTCAATTTCCAGTGCTACTGGGCTGGCCTATACACCTTAATCTTGGTTGCTAAATACTCATATACAAAATTTTGTCTATTCCTGTGTGACTAGCTGTGGCTATAATTGGGACTGTGATTGAACCCCTAAGAAGATAAGCAGTGGAATATCTTACACTTTAATAATTAACATCTGATTCAAAAATATTGGTCAATGAAATATGCAACATAAATAATTGCATAACTATGCAGTCAAGTTACTATGGGCTTATTAACCACAAATTGTTACAATTCTAGGTGAATATGTCTGAATAAAAGTCATGGTTTTAAGACAATAATTCAAAATGGATACAGTAAAGATATTAAGACATTTATTGATTCTATCCTGTTTTGAGTAAGAGAGGATGAGAGGATCTATCCTTTAGGTATCCTGAACACAGGATTACATGGAACTTGACTGGGTATGGGTCTGGTTACCGACATGCCCGGAGGAGTATTCTTCTCCATAATCACAAATAAATTCCAAGGATTTTGAAAAAAGAGGCTATATAGTAAGTGGAAAAAAAAAAAAAAACACCTCTCATGCTCTCGAATATAATATACAATAATATAGCAGTCCTAAAGTGTTTCACTATTTCATAGATTTAAAATAACCAGTTAGTCTATTCAGAATTATAGGATCATGAGTGTTACATAAGTTAAGCATTATTAGGTCTGGTGAAATTTTACAGACGAACAAGATGATTCCCAGCTGGTAAGTTCTTCTAGCATTATACAAGGGACACAAACGAATTGCATGCTTTAAATTGTCTGACTAAATATCCACATTTACAGTATCTAGTCATTATCCAAGGTTGATTTTGTTTGAAAAAATATGTAATTGTCTTCATACAGTTTCATTCTAAATTTCATACTTATTTTATGGTTGATTGTGTTAGAGAAATGCAAAGTAATACTGAAGCTGGTGAGAGACTTTAAATTGTTCGCACCATATGTAAAATTTCAGAGAAGAACTACTAGAAAAATCCTGACCAATAGCAACATCCCAAACCCCATTCTTAATCCGAATTTTGATTTCAAGGAATTGTTTAATATGTATTTCCCAGACCCAAAGGTGACAAATGTTCTCTGACAATCCTGATAGATGGACAGAAAAATTCCTTCACAGTATAAGCAATTTCTTCCTCAAGCATTGTCTGTGTAATCTCTCTCTCTTCCAGCAGTAGAAAGAGGCTGAAAAAAAAAAGATCTCTCCTTCACCAAAGTAGCAGAGAATTAGCCTGTTTCAACTCTTAACATTTCTGCAGTGACTGAGTTAAGAATGGAAAATACATAGTGACGCGTTTTATTCAAAACAACCTCCAAAATGGATATCTTGGTAGAACCCATATATGCTCCATATAAGATACACAATTTATTTTTAGCATTGATAACTGTAAGAAGTCCTTTGATAGCATCTTTGCCCATTTTGCAATTAAATCTTTTAAATACCATTGTCATTTTTGTTTCTATTATCTTAAAATGTCTGTTCTGGAGGGAGTAATCAGAAAAGTGGAGACCCAAATAATTATAGTAATTCTTCATTAAAATTGCCTCAGTTCTGATAATTAATTTAAGCATTCTCCTAGTTCAATTACTGAAAACCTCCAACTTAGTCTTTTCTTTGTTTATAGCCAATGGATTGTCTTTACAAAAATTGACACAAAGATTCTTTTTTTTTTTTTTTTGCAAAACTAAGAGAGATGTGGAGTTAACTGCCAGAGCTAGAGAATGGTCAACCTTCAACAGTTCAATAGGGTTATTTGAATTCCTGGTAATGCCTTTGGGAATGAAGAATGCCCTTGTCACCTTCCAAAGGTTAGTCAACCAGTTGTTACATGGTACTGAAGAGTACACAGTGACTTATCTGGATGATATTGCCATCTTCAGTTCCAGATGGAAGGCAGGATACAGGGGGAATGGCTCACTGTCAAGGCTGAATAATACCAGGTGGCTATGGTGGCATGCCTAGGCCATGTAGTGGGGCAGGGGCAGATTTATCTTAATCATGCAAAGATTGTGGCAATAGAGGCATGGCCCATACCTGAAACCCAGAAACAGGTTAAGAGCTTCCTAGGGACTGCAGGGTACTACCAAAAGTTTGTATCCAATTACAGAACCCTGTCTGCTCCCCATCTAGCTTACTGAAGAAAAGACAGCCCAAATGGGTAAAGTTGGAGCCAAACTGTGAATGAGCCTTCACACAGCTAAATTAGGCACTGTGCAGTGCCCCTGTGTTGGCCAATCCAGATTACACTAAGCAGTTTGTAGTCCTGACAGATGCCTCAGATGTGTGGATTGGAGCAGTCCTTAGCCAGATATCTAATCAGGCAAAGACCACCCAATAGTGTACCTTAGCAGAAGTTGCTTCCTGGGATCAGGCATATTCCACAGTTGAAAAGGAATGTCTTGCACTGGTATGGACCATGAAAAAATAGAGCCGTACACCTCTATAGGAGACACTTCAAGGTACAGACCAATCACAACCCTCTAGTGGTTAAATCAGATGGGAAAACAAATGGATGGCTACTCAGACTAAGTATTGCCTTACAGGCCTATAACATGGCAATTACTCAGATGTCCTATCTCCCCAGTTAGAACAGTGAATAGAATTATGGAAGCTCTACCATATGATAGGGGCATGTTCCCATGACTTCAGTCTAAGAAGGGAAGGATGTTGTGATTTGGCCACCATGGTAATAATTATTGTAAACATATTGGTGTTATATTCTTCTGTAATTTTTTTCCATACACATTTTTCCATCCAGGAGCTGGCAGATGACTTGGCCCCTCCCTCAGAGAGGTCTGATGTCTGGTTCCAGCACTTCCACACCTGACCCACCCAGTAATCCCCCACAGGTAGCCCCCCAAGACAAGGCCAAGGCAGAGGGCATCAACTTTCCCCCTTCCCTCAGAGACCAACATCCAGACTTGGGGGAAATGGTATGACTGCCATGGGGCCAACATAGAGCCTACCTGCTCCTCCATTTTCCACCATGTTGTTCTTCCCTCCCCTTGTAATGGCCATGTAAGCATGTGTGGAGGCATGTGCACACAATGATCTGCAGCACCCTCCCTATTCTAGCTGCTCCTGTCTGCACTAGCCACAGGCCTCCACACTGGGCCAGCCTCGTAGCAGTTGCAACTGAATCTTCATCCACAAGAGGGCATCTGCACCACAGCAGCTTGATCCGACTCCCAGCCTCTCTCCCCCACTGACCACCAATGACCCAGGCCCGAGCCTGGGTTGCCAACATGGTGCGAGGTGCAGCATCCTGTGCCTCAATCCTCATCACTATGGGTTGGCATTATTCTGTGATTTTTGTGTAAGTTTTAAATCCTCCAAAAAAGGTCCTGGAGATAAAACAGGACAGAAAGATTCCATGTGTTTTTCTTAAAAGAGGTACGTAGTTTCACTGATGGGGTACAGGAAAGAGAGGACATCTTGCAAAATATTTGACATTCCTCTGTGATTTGAGAACAGGCAGATTAGCCAGAAAACTAAGAGTCCATGTTCAAACGGGATTTCCCTAGTTAGCTAATCAAAAGGAAGAGGGTTATAAACCTCAGGAGATGGTAGACTCTATCCCCTGTTGTAAAACTAAAATCAAAGAGAAAATGGGTTTTAGGCAGGAGGTGTCAGAAAGTTGCCAAATTTTTTTTGTGTAAGGGCAGGAAGCTGGGCTGTGTGGTGGGGCATCTGGAATATTACTAATGACGATTCCCTTAAAAATGTGGAATGAGCAAGAGAGACCCTTGCTGGTCTAAAAGAGAAGGCCATCAGTGAAACCAGAAAGGTTTTTTACAGCCTACCAGATGTGCTATATAAACTCCTCCACACAGAAGCTTAGAACATTTTGGCATTGCATTGCATTTTGGACAATTTTATGATACACAAGAGAAGCAAGACTGCCACAGAGATAAACTAAGAACCGGTGAATGCTACAGAAGGACTGAAACTTTTGCAAACTTTATTTGTTTTCTGGACTTCAGATTTCCCACAGATCAGGTAGAAACTAGACAGTTAAAAGTTTACAGTGCATTTTGATGTATATTTTTCAACCTTTGTTTTGTTATCTTGTAACCAAAATTTCTGAATCTTTTGTGTAATAATTATTTAAAATTAGTAAAGCACTTAGCTTTTTTTTGTGTGATCTTTCCCCCCTCCTATAATGCTCTGGTGTCTGCCTCTCCTTCAGGTTCTCCTAGTCTTCTCCACTCCCTGGCCATCCTCTTCCCGAACACTGCCGACCTACCACATATCGCAGCCAACCCTCCGTGTCATCCCAAAGTAAACCATCTTCGGTTGTGTCCCCCTCCACTGAGGGGGCAAGCACCAGAAAAGATGAAAACCACAGCACTCTATTGTCTTTACTTGACTAGGGGGTGCTGCTGTGGAGGGGAAGGCTCCTGGAGGTTCTAGGGTGTGTGGAGAATGTGGAAGCTGTCATCTGGCTGTCACTTAAGTTGTTTTTCTGCTTTTCTTTGGTTGTCCTCCTGCCCACTGCACAGTAGTGCCCCTGGTCTCCACCAGGGGCCGCTACAGGAGTGGAGCTGCCCACTCAACCCACCCCAGAAGAGGACAGCAGTCCTCCAGATGCTCAATCCTCTCCTTCCCCGGCCAGCCCCCGATGACCCGAGTCCATTCCTGAACCCAGGTCACTGGCGTGGTTCGAGGTGTGGCATCCAGTGCCTCAGCCCTCTGTGCCACTGGGCCAGTGGAGCACTTTGCTTTTAAAAGCTGCCTGAGAGTGATTTATGTATGTAAAGGTTTATTAAATTTTGAGACCAGCCTGTTTAATTGCTAAAGTGTCACCCTTTGCTACCAAGACTAGGATCCAGAAAGGGAAATTTGGGTGCTAAATGTAGGGGGTTTACAAAGGTCTCAGTAGGAGTCTGGAAGGGAAAATTAGGTCACTGTACCACCTCTGGGAGATAACACCAATCAGGGTTATGAAAAGCCAGCCCCAAATAGGTCATAACACCTGATTCTTCCTCACCCCAGTAGAATAACTAATGAGGGCCCTCACCTGGTTACAGACGTGAGACTGTATTTTACCCTTACCCAGATTTGAGAGGAAACCCTGAGACCTCATGGCAAGTGTTGTGAACACAGTGAGCACTATAGGAGAACACAAGGAGGATATTCCTGTTCACCCCTGTCACAGATTGCATTTAGGGGTGGGTGCTGTGAGCTCAGTGGGCCCAGCCCCCAAGAGTGGGTTCGAGACAGTCATGACATAAGAACCATAAGTTCAATGTAAAAGTTACCTGGCTATGTGATGCTCAGAGGCTTCTTTATTGTTCTGGAAGATTAGCTCATTGATTTTATGTATAGATTCATTAAACCTGTGGGCAATATCATCCATATTATAAACTGTATGCCTCTCATCTTGGATAATACCATCACCAATGTAATACAGGAGTAAGTACATCTTGTCATACACCTGTCTGAAACTTAAGAGTTTGACTTGTAATAGCTGTGATATGAGCCCTATTCCAAATTTACATACCTGTACCAAGTAAACCTGTATCTATGCCTGTGGTGTTGGCTGTATCAGTAAGGTCTATTTTTTGCTTTTTACGTTGCTTAGAAAAATGGAATACTCAAGATATTCTATAGTGTGTGGCCCAGCTATTGGGTCCTGTGTTCATGTTTGATAGGCTGCAAGTAAGTCTAATAACATAACACTGTGGGACCTTGAAGTATTAGTATTTGCCCAGTATCCAAACATTGCCATGTTCCAGTTGGTGAGGTTAAGCACCACTGGGACATGCATGAATTGTGCATTATTTACAAGGGTACCTGGGAGTGAAGATGTTACTAGACCACTAGTTAGTCCTTGTTCTTGAGCTGAACAATGAACAAGTTCCTCCTGAATAGGAGGGACTACAGTAAGAAACATAGCAGCACTAGCAGTGGCATGGTCTGCACAATATTGTCTGGTTGTCAAGTTTACAACTTTGGCATAGAAATTTGGCTTCATGAGTGCAGTGAACTTATACAGACCTGTATGTTGTGGTAGTGTTTGGTATATGGATAGGGCATCATTGGGAGAAATGTGGGTATTTGGTGAGCCCTGGAAGGTGCCTTTGGAAAGGTGGGCAAGTGGAATTTGTTTACCATTATTATCAGTCTGCCATTCAGGTTGTAGGGATGCTTGGTCAGGTGCTATCATCATGGCATTCAGGTAGGCATCCTTACCCTCTTGCACCATGACAGATTTGGATGGGACAGAGGTACAGACCCCATTGGATGGTTTTTGATGGGGGCACATAACTTGGGGGGGATATCAGTCATCCATTGGATGTAGGGCATGGAGTAGACTTTTTAGATGGGAGTGGTGATGGGATTCATGGGATTCATCTCCTTCTTGGACTCTGGAAAGACATCCTGTAGGAGCACACATGTCAGTGTGTCATGGATCAGGAGCAATCAGATAAAATGGGCCACTGACATCCTTGGTACCTGCAGAAGTAAAACATGCTGATTAATAAATAAGAACCTTCCCTCATGCTAAAAAAGTGATATTTAATTACCTTTGTAGATGTTAAGCTAGCTGGCATGTAGCCAGTTAGTTATTGGTTTCTTGTGGTTTGTGATTCTGACTTGGTACACTGCTTGGCTGAGCTTGTTTAAGATGTCATAGGGGCCTTCAGTTTGTTTGCAATTGGGTGGCTGGGTGTGGCAAATTTTAGTACCATAACCTGATCTCCCACTATCCAATAAACCTCTTTGATGGTTCTGTCAAAGTACAATTTGGACTGTTGTTAGGCCATCTCCAGGTGACGAGCTGCAAACAGGAGAGTCTGTCTCATGTTGTCCCTCAATTGTGCAACATAGGTTTCTACTACCACTCTATCTGCTGTAGGGGTGTTGAGGTCAATCAACACATGCTCAGGTAATCTCATTTGTCTCCCAGTCATGACTTTAAATGAAGTACACTGGGTTGTAGCAGCTGAGGTCGCTCTAATTGCCATTAGGACTAAGGGCAACAAAGTATCCCAATTTTTGGGGTTGTCTTCTATGTATTTAGACAGCATTAGCTTGAACCTATGATTAACTATTTCTACCTGGCCTTAAGATTGAGGATGGTAGGGAATGTGAAATTTCCAGTGTACACCAAGCAATTTTAAACTTTCTTCCATTACCTCAGCTGTGAAACTGATTCCTTGGTTGGAGTCTATCTTGAGAGGTAGGCCCCCATCTGGTAAATACTTGTTCTACTAGAATGTTAGCTGTTGGCAACGCCTTGGGTGATTGAGCCGTAAAGGCCTCCGCCCATTTGGAGAATAAGTCTGTGATCACACATGCACAAGTGCAAACTTGTTTTGTCTGCTAGTTTTTTTTTTTTTTAGTTGTTTAACCAGGAGTAGCACACTAAACTGAAAGCTTTTTTTGTATCGGTGAGACCTGGGAGCACAGGGAAGTTAAATGACTTGCTCAGAGTCACGCAGTATGCAAGTGGAAGCTGTGGAATTCAAATCCAGGTCTGGTCTGCTGGATGTCACCAGATTTTCAGCTCAAAGCCTTAAACCACTGCACTATGCTGCCTCCCTATTGGTAAGGGGCCAATGAAGTCAATATGATTTGCATACCAGGGGCTTGACTGTCTCTGGGATAGCAATTTTCAATTTTTCTTTCCAGGAATTGGGTTGTTTTTTGCAAAGACTAAGCAGATGACCACATGGTGCTGGATAACCACTGTCATGCTAGGCCACCATCCCGCAGTTTTGAGTCTTTGCAGAGTATTGTCCACCCTTTGGTGTCCACCTGTAGGGGTGTCATGTACCTGATAGATGAATTCTAATTGCACTGATGTAGGAACTACCCATGCTCTGTGATTGTCTTCCCTTGACTGGTGCCATACTGGTTTCTGATCTTCTGAGAGATGTAGGTTGCCTGCATATCTTTTGCGGGGATTGTGGGTAGGCAGTTTTTTTTCCTTTTCTTTTTACAAGTAGTTACACATCTCTTCAATCTGTGAATCAGCCTTCTGAATGGTGTTTTGATCCAGTGGGACCATCTGGTCTTTCCTGCTGCAACTATTGCTGCTAGTATGGGTGTGACATGGTTCTTATGTCCCCCTCTTGAGCACCACCCTTGGCAAGGGTATCTGCTTGATCACTGCAATCTTTATTGACCTGTCTAAAGCATTTGACATGGTCAATCACCATTTGCTGACACATCAATTTGCTGGGCTTGGTATATCTTCATAAGCCCCAAAGTGGTTCACAAGCTATCTAGCAAACCACATACAACAGGTGAGAATGGAGTCTGCCTTTTCTGCTAAACTGTCTGTCTGGTCTGGGGTTCCTCAGGGATCGATACTGGGACCCTTTTCTATTTAGCACCATTCTAAAAAATCTTCTGGCATCCTGTTCTGAACCAGTACTCCTTTATGTGGATGATGCAAGCATTTTCTCAAAGACTGCTAACCCTATCCTCCTTCAGGCCCAACTTCAGAAAAATTTTACTGAAGCTGAGTCCTGGTTCAGCTCTCATAAGTTGGTGCTTAATTGCAAAAAAACAAAGGTCATGCTCTTCCATGGTACCCACAGTAAGCACAAAGCCAAACGATTGGAGATTAAAAACAGTGCAGGTGTTGTTCTTCATCAGACTCAATCTTTTAAACACCTAGGAGTTACTCTGGATAGTACGCTCTCCTACTCCAACCATGTTGAGAATGTTACCAAGGCAGTTAACATTCACCTAGGCCTTCTACACAGGCATAAACACTGCCTTACTATCGAAGCCTTCAGACTGGCTATCCAAAGTTCAGTTTTGTGTATAATTGACCATGGTTTGGTCATGTATGGTTCTGCCAAAGACACAACCCTACTTCAGCTCACCACAGCTCCAAATAAGGCATGCCATCTACTAACTGGTTCAGTGTAACATACTTGCACTTGTGACATTTATGAACAAGCAAACTGGCTTCAGCTCTAGGCTCACATTGAATATTAAGCCTGCCTTCTGGCTAAGAAGGTGGCTCTTGGTCTCCTACCACCAGATTCCCTTCAGCTTTTCAGTCCCTTCTGGGACACTTGTAACACATAAAGTTCTGTGAGCCAAACTTTTACTGTCCCTCACTGTCAAAGCTCACTCTGACAGTGATCCATTGCAGTTAGAGCTGCTAATGTATTCAGTTTCCTTCCTCCTGAGATTGTGATGACTGCAACCTTGGGATCATTTAGCAGAAGTTGCATCAATTCCTAGTTTCCAGAGTATCTTGTGACTGCTATACCTAATCTCTGCTGACAGCCAAATGCACTGGGACCTCCCTTTTTTATCATTTGCCCTGTATAGCCCTATCCTGTTGCTACGCTATTCCACTCACAGCACTTCCTCCATTATCTCTGTCCCATTCCTGTCCTCTTTTCATCCTACCTCATCCCCCTTCCTTTACCCCTCCACTTCCACTTCCCCCCTTCCTCCTATGTTTCTTCACCTTGTTCTCTCCCTCTACCCTCCACTCCACCGGTGGGTCTTTCTTGCATAAGCTTCATTGTGGAATCTCCCTTCTTGCTCTTATTTTGCTCCTTCCACCCCCCCCAATTCACCCCCTGTACTTCTTTCCTCACAATCCCTTTCACCCCTCTTCAGACAAGGCCACTGGCTACACTTGTCACAATATTTATCTTGCCATATTGTTCTTTTGTTTATATAATTACTTTCATCATATTGTACTACTTACTGAAACTTTTGTGATTTGCTATTCTTGTAAGTTGACATGGAACCTCTATAAAAGAGCCCTTGGCTCAAAGGTCTTTCTGATTTGTTAAATAAATAAAATAAATAAATCATAAAAATGTTCGGCCTTAGAGTGGGCCTTTACCTTATGGATGTACAGTTTGTACTTGAAGTTTTGAACAAGGCCCTCAATGTATACAAAGAGATCTTTGTATTTGTTTGGAGTGCCATCAGACGAGGCAAAGACAAGGAGTCTCTGAAAGGTGAGGGAATTACATACACAAGAAGAGTCTGAAAAGATGATGGTATCAACTTTTCCTGTTTTGACTATTTCCAAAGCACAGGCTACAGCTGCCAATTCTGCATACTGAGTTGATCATATGAGGCATTTCTTGGATGCCTGTGTGGCATCTCCATTGGGGTAGATTATCAGCACACCTAATTGTGCTATTTATTGTCCCTCATTGTATGAGGATGAGCCATCTGTGAAAACGTGGCACATATTGGGGTTTTTCAGGTCCTCCTCTGTGGCTGGCAAGAATGGGTCTGAGTCTAGTAGTACAGGTGGCTAAAGTCCACACTTATGTAGCGTTACTGAGAAAACTAGGTCCTGGGCCAATATGGAGGCTCATTTTGCTGGCTGTTCTTTGATATCCTAATCATGCAAAAGGGGGATCAGTATGTGAGTCTGGTGTTGGAGACTGTACCATCCTTGACTCTGTTTGATAGCAACATGTTGGAAGGGGTGTGATTTGTGTGAAGAACAATTGGAGAAAACCCTGTGATATATCAGGGATGCTTGATTGCCCAGTATGAAGCCAAAAGGCTTCTCTCACAAAGAGAGTATTTCAGTTCAAATGGAGTGAACAGCTGGGATGCATAGGCAATGTGTCTTAAGTGTGTTATTAACCTTCTGAGCTAGGACTGCTGACATACCCTTTTTAGAGGTTGTAGGTTCCAAATGGAAGTTCTGAAATGGGACTGACTGTCACAAATGCACCCCACAGGTCAGGCTGTCTGCTACCACAGCACCAAACCTTGAAGTGCAATATGTGAACAGGGGACACACAGGGTAACCCTCCTGTCTGTTTTGGGTCTGAATCCTCTACTAGTCTAGAGTTCTGGGGGTCAAATTTGAACCTTTCTGCAAGCACACCCAGTTAACAGGCACAGATATGTACCCTCTTTGGGGGATGCAGTACAATACTTCACCTAGTGGGTACTCAACCAGGTTCACAAGTCTACCCTTATGACTCAGTCGGAGATCTAGGTATATTCTCACCTTAGCAAGATTAGTAACACTTTTTTAGGCCCTTAACAGTTGTCAGAATTATTAATACTTTTCCAGCATTCACATGCAAAAGAAACTGAGAAGGCACAGGCAGAATTTCAAGTAAAATAGCGTTTACAAAAAAATTAAAATAGATAAAATTCAAAACACAGAACATATAAATGCTTACAGTCAAATAAAAGGGAATTTTGGAAACAAATACACCTGTAATGGAATTTCTAGTCTTAACCTAGTTTTCTAGTTGGTATTACCTAATTGTAATAGAAGTGCATTTTTCTTTCAGAACACAGTGGCCCAGATATTCAAACTGCACCAGGCTGTGGCGCAACGCAACTTGGCTGTGCAGGGGCGTTGACTGGGCGATATTCAATGGAGCTGCACCATGGCATAGCATTGTTGAATATCACACCCTGGCCACCCACAGTGTGCATGGTGCAGTGGCACTGTGCCTGCACAAGTGGCCAGAGTGGAGCAGGGGGATGTGCTAGCGCAAGTTCCATTGTGCTATGCACTGCAACCGCGATATTTAAAAGTGCACATGCAAATGGGGCCATAATGTATGCGAGGTGTAAATGGGGCCATTTGCATGTCATTATGGCCCCATTTGCATGTAGGTGTGCCAATCCCCGGTGACTTGCACCTGCTGCCCTGCCAGGCAGCAGCCATTGGGGAACTGATGCCCCCTGCACAGCTCGGCAATGTGCCCCACAGCCTGATTGCGGGCTTCAGTAAAAATCAGAAGAACTCCAATATCCCTGGTGGTCCAGTGGACCACTCTCAGCCTGATTGTGGTCATTTGTATAAAAAACAGTACGGCCACTCTCCCTGGTGGTCCAGCAGACCCCCTTCCCACCTGCCCACTGATTTGCACCACACTGCTACCCCAGATCAGCAGTGGCAGCAGCACCCCACCCGCCTGCCACACCACCACCTGCCGACTGACACCATAGGCAGGGCTTTACACCCATTGGTCCACAGCAACAGCTAACGGGTGTGCAGCCCATACCGTATTACACATTCCACATATGTGAATGGATCCATTCACATATCTGGAATGTGTAGTATGGTATGGGCTGCACACCTATTGGCTTATGCTGTGGACCAATGGGCATACAGCCCTACCTACGGTGTCAGTCAGCGGGAGGTGGGGTGCTGCTGCTGCCACTGACTGGGGGGAAGGGGCAGTGGGGATCAGTGGGTAGGTGGGAAGGGGGGTCCACTGGATCACCAGAAATAGTGGCCATATTGTTTTTTATACAATGCTCATGATCGGGCTGAGAGCGGTCCACTGTACCATCATGGAAATTGGATTCTTTCATTTTTACTACTGCCCGTGATCGGGCATGGGGGGAGTGCCACCGGTTGCAGCTGGAGCTTGGGCGGCTACCTACAGGTGGCAGCTGCCATGTTATGCCCTGCAATATGGCAGCTCAACTGTGGGTGGCCAGTCATTGTTCCTTTTTTTTGGGGGATCAACTCTGTGTGGCTCAAGTAGGGGTTGTGCATGCATGGACTCAGCACATCCGGGGCTGAATATCGGTATGTGCAGAGTATGCATGGGCAAGCCCCCCCACCTGCGCCACATACATTACTGATGTGCTTCAGCGCATTGGGATATGTGCCAGGCACAGTTCCCATTTGAATATCGTGCTGGGGCACATCAGTGGGTTGCGCATGGTGCAACACTGTTGCACCATGTGCAACCCTCTTGAATATCTGGCCCATGTGTGTTCTCTTAGGAGTACAGAGATCAAGTCTGCATTGTCCCATTAGATGCTTGGCAATACTGAAAGTCAGTATCTCCACCTCCTTGTGATGTCACAGCACATGAGGTCCCTGTTAGTCCTGTAATTAATCTGTAACCTGACCAAGTATATTCAAGAGGGTGTCATTTTACTGCTGGATGGAAATCTGTAAAGTTAGCAATATCAAAATATGACAGTCTTTTTGATAAGAGCATTTCCTTTGATGTTTTCAGAATACACATTCTGCCAACAGTTTCCTTCTAGGTGTAAAAGCCAACAGGAATCAGCCAACTGTCCCCTTTCCTCAAGGGTTATAAAATGCATACCTTGTCCCCAACAGATCAAAGCAGGAATATTTTACAATGTGTTAAAACCTGCCACTTTGGAAAGAAGCACCATGTCTCAACAGAGAAGTAAACTAGCCATCTGTTTTTTGCAGTTACTGTGTTAGGGGACAAAAGGTCAGGCCCCTACAACTGCTAGCTGCTATTTCCTAAGCTGACATTCACATAACATCATATTTATATCACAAATATTATATAACATACTGATAAATAGATGGCAGAGCATCACACTTCTCCTCTTCTAGACTGAATCTGGGGGCTCGTTTCCTGCATGAGTTCTCCAAAGTCAGTTCATAGCTCAAACTGACATGAAAGCCCATCTGCATTTTCATTTGCTGCCCTTGCCTTGTGTGAGACAGTCATGTCATGACCTTGCAAGGCACAGCTCCATCTTAATAGCCTACCATTCATTTTACCCATTTGTGAACACCAAACCAGGGGGTTGTGATCAGTTTGTGCCTCAAAATGCTGCCTGAATAGGTATGGCTCTAACTTCTTTAGTGCCCACGCCATAGCAAGACTCTCCTTTGCTACTCTACAGTAAGCATGTTACCTGGAAAGTAACTTCTTATTGAGGTACGCTATGGGGTGATCTTTTCCTTGGTTGGACATTTGACTAAGCACTGCCCTAATATCCACATCAGAGGCATCAGTCTGGAAAACAAAGGGTTTACTATAGTATGGACTTGCTATTACAAGAGCACTGCACAGTGCATCCTTTAGTCATGTAAAGGTTTATTCATAGGCTGGTTCCCAGATAACTTTCTTAGGTATTCTTTTCTTTAACAGGCCAGATAGGAGAGTGGCCAGGGCACTGTAGTTTAGTACAAATTTCCTATAGTGCCCTGCTGCCTCTAAAAAACTCTGAACCAGCTTCTGTGTTTCAGGTCTGGGACATGCCTTGATTGCCTCTATTTTTTCTTGGTTAGGATGAAGCTGTCCCCAGCCTTCTATGTGCCTGAAGGTATGCCACCTCAGCCATGGCCACCTGGCACTTCTCAGCTTTTACAGTGAGTCCAGCCCTCTGTATCCTGTCCAGCACTTCCCTAAGGTGGGCCAGGTGTTCCTCCCAGCTGGTACTGAAGATAGCAATGCCATCCAGGTGTTTAACACCTGGTTCACCTACTTTTGGAAGGTGCCAGGGACATTCTTCATTCTGAAACACATTACTTTAAACCCAAATAACCCTATCGAAGTGATGAAGGCCAACCCCTCCCTTGTTCTGGCATTTAACTCTACCTGCCAATACCCTTTTGTCAGGTCAACAGTGGTAAGGTATGTCACCCCTCCCAACTTGTCCAGGAGTTTGTCCGTCCATGGTGTTTGGTGGGCGTCTGACTTCTTGACTGCATTGAGTCCATGATAGTCCACACAAAAATGAGTAGAGCCATCTGGCTTGGGAACAAGGACTATGGGTGAGAGACAGGGGCTGTGGGATTTCTGTATTACCTCTAAATCCAGCATTTTCTCCATCTCTCTCCTAATGTCCTTTTGGACAGCCTCTGACACCCGATAGGCCATCTGCCATATTGGCACTTGAATCCCTGTCTCCAGTTTGTGTGTCACTAAGGGGTTAGTCCAGGCTTGGTACTAAACAATGGCACAAAGTCTGCTAAAACCTCCCCTACTTCCTGGATCTGGTCTGGAGTTAACTGTGGCTACATTTTAATTGCCACCACAGAGGACTCCCACTTGCTTTCTTCCAGCAAGTCCAGAAGGGGGTTTCTTTCTTCCATTCCCTTCCCAGGACTAGACACTGCAAACATCATGTCAGGCCTATTAGCATATGGCTTCATCATGTTGACATAGTACATTCTTCGGGTATATCTCCTGTCAGGTAGTTCCATAATGTAGTTTACATCATTCAGTTGTCTGACTACCTTGTGTGGTCCTGTCCACTTGGCCTACAGCTTGTCTTTCCAGACTGGGATTAGGACCATTACCTCCTGACCCACAGTGTATGAGTGAACTCTGGCTCTGTGGTCATACCATACCTTTTGTTTTTGTTGGGAAGCTGTCAGGTTGCTCTTGGCTGTCCCCATAAACTCCTTCAGCTTTTCCCTAAACTGAAGGACATAATCCACTATGGGAGTTCCCTGAGTGGTGTGCTTTCCTTCCCAAGCCTCCCAGATCAAGTCTTGGGGTCCACTTACCCTGCATCCATATAAGAGCTCGAAGCTGGAAAACCCTTTTGACTCTAAGGTCACCTCCCTGTACGTGAACATCAGATGAGGATGGTATTTCTCCCAGTCCCTCCCACGCTGTTCAGCAAATGCTTGGAGCATCGATTTAAGGGTACCATTGAATCTTTCCACAAGCCCACTCATTTGTGGGTGATAAGGTGTCATGCGTTTCTACACCACTCCACACTTCTCCCACAAACAATTTACCAGGTCCAACATGAAGGAACCTCTCGATCAGTGATAACCTCCTATGGAAACCCAACATGGGACAAAATCCCTATCAAGGCATCTACCACCTTGTCAGTCCTCAAGGAGTATAGGGTGACTGCCTCTGGGAACCTCTTCCTGGAGGAGCTGGAGGTATTCAAAGGCCTCACAATATCCATTCCTACCATTTGGAATGGCTCCTCCACTATGGGCAAGGGAATTAGAGAGGCTTGGGTTTTCTTTCCCGACTTTCCTATTTCTTGGCACCGGTGACAAGGCCTGCAGTATTCCTTCACCTGCTGGGTGAAGTTGGGCCAGTAGAAATTCTGAGCCAATCACTGCATAGTGCATGCGATTCCCAGATGACCAGACATGGGAATATCATGTGCAGTCTTGAGCAACTGCTCATGGTACCCATGGGGAATGACAAGCTGCCTGCCCATAACCCCTCCCTCTGTCTTGACATCCTGCGTATACATCAGTCCATGATCCCAATAAACTTTATGTTTCCTGTCACCTGCCTGTGCTCCGACAGAGTCTGCCCAAGCTCTCAGCTTCTCTAAACTTGGGTCATTTTTCTGTTTGGCTGCAAAATTCTTACACATCCCTAAGGCATGGGACAAGTCCCCTCCAGTTCCTAAACTAGGATCCTGAGCTCTAGTGTCAAGGCATTTAGGGTCACTGCCATCCCTAACCCTCTGACAACAGGATACCCCTCCTTCCTCAGAGCAATCCTCTGTAACTGTTCTGTTAACTACTACCTGGAGAATTTCTATGCTCTTTCATTATTCTCCTCATCAGGAGACACAGGCTGGGAAACCAGCCTCCAAGTGATTTCCACAGGGGCTTTTATGGGGTCCAGGGAACTACAGTTTACCTTTGCTGCTTAGCTGCTGGTAACTGCAGACATTATTCCCTGTTTGAGATTGCTGACAATAATTATATTGACAGCAAAGTTCTCTGTTGTGGCAACCTTTTGCACAGTCCCCCCATCTCACCACAGTCTAGGAGGACACTAACAAGTGACAACACTTTCTCTTCCTAAGTGAATCACTGTACAGTCACAATTTGATTGGGTATAAGTTGTTCAGGCTCTACCAAATCTCCTTTTACCAAAGTCAGGGATGCCCCAAGTCCCTTAATCCATGGGTCTGTACCCCATTCACAGTGACTGGGTTTATGTGTTCAACACCATTTAACATAGCTAACAGGTATATTGTCTGTGCTACCACAAATTTACACAAGTCCAAGTTCCATACAGCGCACCCACAAGACATACCAAAACAAAAAGACCTAAAACCAGGTCTTAGTAAAAAAAATAGCTTTATTTCACGAAAAAGCTGAAAATACATACAGGGGATGATAGTGGCACCACTTCCACCAATGTTTCATGTAGCTCTTACACTTTTTAAGGTGGGGCCTTGTTTTAGGTCCTTTGGATTTGGCATGTCTTGTGCACCACTTTATGGAACATGGGTTTATGTGCTCCCTCATGTTTACTTGCATACTTTCAGGGACACACAAACAACCCACTTCTTTCCTAGCACCACTTTGTGCACTGTCTGCCCCTTATGGACACTGTGCCCAGCTTGTCTGCAAACCCAACACTCATTTCTTTTATCAGCAAATCTTTTCTTTGTAACCTGGAACTTCCTGGTTTCATTGGAGGCAGGGAGGGTTTTACTAACATACTAAAATGCAAGCAGAATAGGTCTAACAGTCTTTCCAGTCTGCGCAATTGGTCATCCCCCACTCTGGGTGCTGACCTTGCTGCCCCCTCACCTTCTCTGGCTTCTCCCTTCCCAGTTCTGAATATTCTTGCTGCATTGGATTTTGCTGCCTGAACCCTTCCTCTGTACCTGTCCCAGCCCCTATTGAACCCCTCCACCATCTCTGCCTCCACCAGCCCCCTAGGCAGTGCATTCCATGGCTCCACACCCTCTCAGTGAAGTAGCACCTCCTCCTTTCTCCCCTGAATCTTCCCCCCTCCAGCTTCCACCCATGTTCTCCAGTGGCCTCCTCCTCCTTCCTTCAAAGCACCCTAACTGTTTCTCCCCTATTTACCCTCTTCATGTACCTGAAGACTTCTATCATGTCCCCCCGGTCCCTTCTCTCTTCCAAGGTGTACATATTTAGCTCTTCGAGCCTCTCCTCGTAGATCCTGTCCCCCAAGCCCCAAATCATTTTGGTTGCCCTCCTCTGGACCCTCTCCAGGAATTTAATGTTCCTGTTTAAGTGTGGCCTCCAAAACTGCATGCAGCACTCAAGGTGTGGCCTCACCAAGCAATTATACATAGGGAGTATCACTTCCCTCCTTCTGGAGGTGATCCCCCTAGCGATGCAGCCCAGCATCCTGTTGGCCTTTTCTGCTGCCCTCCTACAAGTCTCCAAGTTGTTCATCTTGACATCCACCACCACTCCCAGGTCCCTCTCAGCCATTGAGACTTGTAGCCTCCCCCCAGGGTGTACACTTGGCCCAGGTTTCTGGCCCCCAGGTGGAGTACCTTGCATTTCCCTGCATTGAACCTCAGCTTCCACTTTCTAGACCATCTTTTCAGAGCCTCCAGATCCCCCTGTAGGGCCACCCTCCACTCCTCTCCATCCACCACCGCCCCCAGTTTTGAGTCATCCGCCAAGACTCATCTCACTCCTGATTCCTGTCCTTATGTCAGAGACGTAGGCTTGAACAGGAGGGGCCCAAGGACTGATCCCTGTGGGACCCCACTAATGACCCTCCTTGGGGATGAGACTATCCCACCAACTACGACCCTCTGGGTCTGGTGCTGGAGCCAATTGCATATCCATCTACTCATCTGGTTCCCCACTCCCATTTCTCCCAGCTTACCCAACAGGCCCATGTGAGTAACAGAGTCAAATGCCTTGCTGAAGTCTAGAAAGAGAATGTCCACTGGTCTACCCAGGTCCAAGGCACTCACCACCCAGTCATAGAACTCCCCAAGGTTTGTCTGACATGATTTCCCCGGGATGAATCCATGCTGTCTATCATCCAGGCACCCTGACTTTTTCAGGTCCCCCCCAGCCTCTCCTTGACAATGCCCTCCATCACCTTGCCCACCACTGATGTCAGGCTGACAGGCCTTTAGTTCCTTGCCACCTCCCTTGATCCCCCCTTGTGGATAGGCACTATATGTGCCACCTTACAGTCCTGGGGCACCCACCCTGTCCTCAGAGAGATGATGAAAAGCTCCACCTTAACTGCCCTCAAGGTGCACTTTTCCCTTTCTGCCTGCCACACCCACTCCATTCCCTCTCAGAGTGGGTCTGCTCCTGGCATAGCGGTCCGAGAGTTCAGCAGCCTCTTGCATTGTTTTTGGATCTTGGTCCTCTAGCCAGGTTTTCAGCTCTGCTGGGCATGCCCAGAAAAACTACTCTAAAAGTGCAACATTTTCAACTTTCTCTACAGAGTCTGCTTGAATCCCTTCCCACCAATATTTTAAAAATTTACTTTGTTTAGTGGCTATCTCCTTGTAACTCATGTCAGGGCTTCTACTGAGCTTATGGAATTTAACTCTGTATGCCTCTGCCATTAAATCATATTTCTTTAACAAGGAAGCATTTAGTTTTCTATAATTATTACTGTCCTGATAGTCTATTTGGCCCAATGCATCACAAGCTCTCCCGATAAGCAGCAGGATAGCTGGCAGCTCCAGAACTCTCTGGGAAGTTTTGCCTGAATACATATTTTTTCAAATGAGTTTAAATATGTTATCCATATTTTCTCCCTCTTTAAATTCAGCTACCAATTATTTAGAATTCAGTTTGTAACCAATCCTGGAATTTGCTGTATATCCATGCCACTTACCTGCTGTGGCGCAGGTCTTGGGAGTTGTAGCTTCTCCAGGTCAAATTTCCTCTGGCACGCTCTCTCCTCTTGCTTGGCCTCTTACTGCTCTGGCTTAGCCTCTCTGACACAGTCACTCTCTTTTCTCTGCCTCTCATTGTTCTTGCTTCTCTCCTCTCTCTCTCGCTCTCTCTCCAAGCTCCCTCCTCTGCTGGGCTTTGAACCTTTTCTGTTTAAAATCCAGCTCCATCTTCTGCAACTCCATCTGCAGCCTGAGCCCTTCTGGCTCCAGAATGTTACTGACCTTCTTGCGCTGCTGTGGCTGTTGGCTTGCACTGGCCCTGTCCTCATTCCTGGGTCTGGACACAGTGTTGGACCTTGGCCATGCCACACCCAAGGGTTATTCTTTTCCAGTCACAGACTGTGTCTTGAAGTCTTGGGCATTATCTGCCATAAAAGCCTCCACAAGATGTTTTTTGTCTCACCCCTCATGCTGGACACCTTTCTCTTGGCACAGCTGCCTTAGGTAGTCTGCAGTGTACTCGCTGTAGTTGGAAGTCATCTTCTTCCCTATCTATGGCTACACTAGCTTACACCTGAAAAAAAGTAGGGAACTTAGACTGTAAGTACAATTATATAGTTCTTTACGTTTTAAATCACTGCCTTATTTGCATAAGAGCTGTACAGTATTTAATCTGACATGCTGGACTGTTAATGCGTGTGTTACCAAATACTTTTAAATTGTACTGCTGCCAACCAGATCTGACACAAATGAACCACACAGGTCAAACCCTCTGCTCCTACAGTGCCAAACCTCAAAGTGCAATATGTGAACAGGAGACAAACAGGGTAACCCTCCTGTCTGTTTTGGGTCTCAATCCTCTACTAGCCTCTTGTCCTTGGGGTCAAATGGGAACCTTTCTGTAAGCACACCTGGTTAACAGGCTCAGATATGTATCCTCTTTGGGGGATGCAGTACAATATTTCACCCAGTGGGTACCCAGCCAGGTTCACAAGTCTACCTTTGTGACTCAGTTGGAGACCTAGGCATAGTCTCACCTTAGCAAAATTAGTAATACTTTGTAAGCCCTTAACAGTTGTCAGAATAATTAACACTTGTCCAGCATTCACATACAAAACAAACTGAGAAGGCACAGGCATAATTTCAAGGAAAATAGTGTTTACTAAAAAATTGAAAGCAAATAAAATACAAAACACGGAACATATACTTAAAGTTAAGATTTGAACTGGAGAAGCTACAACTCCCAAGATCTGCACCAGAACAAATAAGTGGCATGGATATATAGGGAATTCCAGGACTGGGCTACAAAGTGAATTCTAAATTGATAGCTGAATTTAAAGAGGTAAAAGATCTTCACCCTCTTTAAATTCAGCTATCAATTTAGAATTCAGTTTGTAACCCAGTCCTGGAATTCCCTGTATATCCTTGCCACTTACCTGCTCTGGTGCTGGTCTTGGGAATTGTAGTTTCTCCAGTTCAAATTTCTTCTGGCACTCTCTCTCCTCTTGCTCAGCCTGTCACTGCTCTCACTCAGCCTCTCTCTGACACTGTTACTCTCTTTTTTCTGCCTCTCACTGTTCTCACTTCTCCTCTCTCTCTCTCTCTCTCTCCCCATTTCCAACTTCCTCTGTTCAAGCTCCCTTCGCTGCTGGGATTTTAACCTTTTCTGTTCAAACTTCAGCTCCATCCTCCTCAACTCCATCCGTAGCCTGAACCCTTCTGGCTCCAGAATGTTGGTGACCGTCTCCTTCTGCAGTAGCTGTTGGCTTGCACTGGCCCTTTCCTCATTCCTGGGTCTGGACACTGTGTTGGACCTTGGCCCCTCCATACCCAAGGGTTAGTCCTTTCCAGTCACAGACTGAGACTCGAGGTCTTGGGCATCGTCTGCCATAAGAACCTCCACAAAATGTTTTTTGTCTCACCCCTCATGCTGGACTCCTTTCTCTTGGCACAACTGCCTGCATAAATATGTACAGTCAAAATAAAAGGAAATTTTAGAAACAAATACTCCTGTAACTGAATTTCTAGTCTTAGCTTAGTTTTCTAGTTGCTATTACCTAAATGTAACAGAAGTGCATTTTACTTTCAGAACACAGTGTGTGTGTTCTCTTAGGAGTGCAGAAATCAAGTCTGCACTGTCCCGTCAGATGCTTGGCAATACTGAAAGTCAGTCTCTCCACCTCCTTGTGATCTCACAACACATGAGGTCCCTGTTAGTCCTGTAATTAATCTGTAACCTGACCAAGTATATTCAAGAAGGTGTCATTTTACTGTGGGCTGAAAATCTACAAAGGTAGCAATATCAAAATATGACAGTCTTTTTGATCAGAGCATTTCCTTTGATGTTTTCAGTACACACATCCTGCCAACAGTTTCCTTCTAGGTGTAAAAGCCAACAGGAATTGACCAAATGTCCCCTTTCCTCAGTGGTTATAAAATGCATACCCTGTTACCAGCAGATCAAAGTTGGAATATTTTATGGTGTGTTAAAACCTGGCATTTTGGAAGGAGGCACTATGTCTCAACAGAGAAGTAAACTAGCCATCTGTTTTTTGCAGTTACTATGTTAAGGGTCAGAGGGTCAGGCCCCTACAACTGCTAGCTGCTATTTCCTAAGCAGACATTCACAGAACATAATATCTATATCACAAATATTATATAACATAATGATAAGTAGATGACAGAGCATCACACTGACCAGCTGTGCACCAATGGTGGCATCTTCCCAAAGGAAAAAAAATGCCTCATCTAATGGCAATCCAGATGCCTAGGGAGGCAGTATAGCACAGTTATTTAATGCTGTGATCTGAAATCTGTAGACATGGGTTTGAATCCCACAGCCCCCTCTTGAATCTGTGTGACCCTAAGCAAGTCATGTAACTTCCCTGCGCTGCCAGATCACACCTGTAAACATGCTTTCATCTTAGTGTGTCTCTCCTGGTTAAACAATTGGACAATAAATGCTGGGCCAGAGGCCAATAACAGCTTGAGAACAGCCACTGCTCCTGTGTGTTGAGGTTCCCATGGCCAAGCAACATCTTTCTTTAAAACTCATACAGAGGAGTGACCTTCTTTACAAAGTCACAGATGAAGTCCATGGAATAATTGACCATACCCAAGAAATATCTCAGTATTACCACACTGGTTTGGAGTGGCAATTCTTGTAGGCTCTGTATCTTGGTTAGGGCAGGGATCCTTCCTTCCACTGTAATGTGTAGGCCAAGGAAGTTAACCTCTTCTTAGCACAGTTGTACCTTTGCAGGGTTGCACTTGAGACCTGCTCTCTGTAATAGTGTCAAGAGCTCATCTAGGAGCTCAAGGTGCTCCTCAACAGTAGTTGTTGCCAAGAGCAAGTCATCCACATACTGCAAGAGGCCTTCTGGTTGAGAAATTTCTGATCGCATCCGTCACATGAATGTGAAACAGAGATGGACCATTGTGAAAGCCATAGAGAAGGGAGTTCCATGTGTACTGTCTTAATCCAAACTTGAAGACAAGTTTGTATTGGCTGTCAGGGGCAATTGGAGTGACTAGAAGCCATTGGCACTATCTAGAGTGCTAAATCACTTGTAGTTTGGTTTCATCATTTTGAACACATCTTGAGCAGATGCCACCATTGGGGCACAGCTGGGGGCGACTTGGTTAAGTCACCTGTAGTCAATAGTAAGTCTCCAAGTATTTTTTGACTTTTTCACAGGCCAGATGGGTGAGTTGACCATTGGCACACATGGTCTGATGGCCCTCAGAGAAGGTAATACCTCTACAGGAAATGGATATTGTTTCTGTCAAGCTGGTTCATCTCCTGGAATTTCTATGAGAGTATTCATTCTCCCATAATCATGCCTGTTTTTAGTGAGGGCTTTCAGGTGCTTTTGCAGGAATCATTCCAGCTTAGAGAATGATTCATGTCTGAGAAGCATTGTGATGATGTCATATTCCATGTCATTAGCAACTGCAGCAGCCAACACACATGAATCAGGGATGAGCAGTGCATGGTACTGCCCTGGAATCTGAATCAGGAGTTGGTTGGCTGCTTCCATAATACAGCTGTGTTCTGCTAGAGAATCAGTTCCTAGGATGGTGAGATGATGACATATTACCATCAGATCGAATAAATTAATCACAGAGAGTTAGCCAATCTGCTCTGGAATTGAATTGGACCAATAGGTGGTGAATATAGTCCTATCAAAGGTTTAAGCAGAAGTGGCTCTTTTGGGGCACCACGGTGACTGCTGTGTATTGTTTTGGTGCAATATGGACACAGCCATGTCGTATGTAAAAATAATTCCATCTGGCAGCCCCTGACCATGGCCTTTAAGCATGGCCACCTGTTATCATCAGCCTTGAGAGTAGTGATGATCTGAACCGGGGCCTGGAACTCTCGATCAGCATTCTCATGATCTTCCTCAGGAGGAGTATTAAAGCATTCCTCTGCTGGGTCGGCCTTCACCTCCTCCAGTATTTGTCAGTACTCAGAGTAGAGTGAGTCCAAAATATCTGGAGACTCTGAAGAAGCTTCTTGAGTGCTGCAGCTGGAACTGTGGTTGTGGCAGCAACCCAAGTCATGGTAGCTCTGGGATGGAACTTGGCTAGAGACTGGACTCTTGCCACTAGGTCCTTAAGCCTGTTGTTCTCTTAGGCTAGCTCTTTGTAGGTAGGGCCAAGGCATTGGCATCTATGTCCATTATCCCCCCTTCCCTTGTTGCTGTTGGTTGGGCTGCTGATTTGGCCTATGCTGGTACAGCCTTTTTTTTTTGTCATTCTTGTAATGGCCCCCCTTTGGGAGTTTTCTTGCTTGTAGGCTGAGGCCTTGTTGGGCTGTGCCTCCTTGGCTTTTCCTTCTACAGCATAGTGAATAGATGACTCAGTGGTGTTCTGTACCATGGCCACTTTGGGTTTCAGGTCTTGTATCTAGAGATGGAAAACTCTTTCTGTTCTCTCTAGGATCTTGGAAATTTTTTTTGTTTTAGGAAACACTGCTCTTCAGGAACAGGGCTTTGTACTCAATAGAATCACAATTGCTTTTCTCTTTGAGTGCTTGCTTTCAGACCTGGTAGGTGATCTATAACAGGTTCCCTTAATGGCCTGGGCTCCTTTTGGTATACTGCTTGATTGGTTGGGCCAGCATTTCACCAACGAGATTGTGGCTGTGGGTCTTCAACAGCTGAGCAGCTATGTAATCAAACTGTGCACCTGCACCAGTCCAAGCTGCTTCAGGCAGTTTTGCCCAAAAGGTGGGCTCAATGGTTTGCCTGAGAACCTAAATTCAGTGCTCTGCTGGGAGACTAAGGATTTCACATTGGCTTCTGACCTTTTCTAGCTGACAACTCAGATTATCATTGGTGGTCATGTAGCCTACTTTGTCTATGATAGTTTATCTCACCTGAGCCGCTTGGAGTGGGTTGGCAATGATGATGGGGCTGTCATCGCACTCCACTCTACTTATACCTTGGATGACTGCTTCAGCTGTGACAGTGCCTATGCCACTGAAGATGGGTTGTCTTTCTGCCTCGACATGAAACATTCTCCTCATTTCCTCCCTCAGTGCCCCTGCTTGTTCATCGGAGAGCATTGGGGTAACTCCTGCCTTTGCGATCACAGCATCAAAAATGTTATCAATCTGCTTATCCTCCTTCTCGAGAAAAGTGATCAGTAATGGGCATTGCCATCCACCTCTGTCACTGTGGGGGTCATCATCTTGGATGACATCATCATCCCCTGATGATGCAAGGTTGATGGGCAGGGGGACACCCCCTCCCGTCACTTTCACATGACCAGCCAACACCTCTCATTGATGACACAGTTTTGTCATCTTGGTTCTGCATTAAACATGATTTTCCCTGCGATTGTGCTGCCTCTTGCTAAACTGTTCCTGTAACACTCTGTACATGGTGCCAGGTTCACAATTTTCCCTAAGTCCTTTGTTTAACTCTTCCTGCATCTTTCACATCTCCTCATACATCTCACCATTCTCCACTCTCAACATAGCACTTGTACCAGATAACAAATCATTCATTTTTAACACTTACCTCTTATCAAAGAAACATAGAAACATAGACTTTGACAGCAGATAAGGACCGCTAGGCCCATCTTGTCTGCCCATTTCCCTACCTACAGGATAGGCCACATATCCTAGTTAACCAACAGCTTATATCTTCCTGCCCCCCACAAGAATTGCCTTATGTCTGTCCCATGCATTCTTGAATTCTCCCACAGTTTTAGACCCCACAACTTCCTCAGGAAGGCTGTTCCATGCATCCACTACCCTCTCTGTGAAATAATACTTCCTCACATTGCCCCTGAACCGCCCTCCTTCTATCTTTAAATTGTGTCCCCTTGTTCTTGCAAGTCTCTTTTTCTGAAAGATGCTACCCTCTTGGACTTTGTTGATTCCCTTGCGGTACTTGAAAGTTTCTATCATGTCCCCCCTTTCCCTTCTTTCCTCAAGGGTATACATATTAAGCTCCTTTAGTCTCTCCTCATACGGCTTCTCTTGCAGACCCTGCACCATTTTAGTTGCCCTCCTCTGGACTGCCTCTATCCTGTCTATGTCCTTGTGGAGATGGGGTCTCCAGAACTGAACACAGTATTCCAGATGGGGTCTCACCAACTGTCTGTACAGAGGATAACAACTTCCTGTTTTCTGCTGCTGATGCCTCTCCCTATACATCCCAGTATACCCCGCCATCCCTACTGCCTTCTCACATTGCTTCTAACCTTAAGGTCATCTGATATGATCACCCCAGGTCCCTTTCCTGTTTTGTTGTTGTTACCTACCTCCTACCCATTGTGTATTCTTCCCCTGTTCTTGTTTCCAGGTGCATTATTTTGCACTTTTTGCATTGAATCTTAGCTGCCATAATGTCTGACCATTCCTCCAACCTTGCCAAGTCCCTTTTCATTCTTTCCACGCCTCCTTGTGTATCAACACTGTTGCAGATCTTTGTGTCATCTGCAAAAAGGCATACTTTTCCTTCCAGTCCCTCTGCAATGTCACTGATGAAGATATTAAAATGGACTGGACCCAATACTGAACCCTGTGGTACCCCACTGGTAACCACCCTTTCTTCAGAGTGGACTCCATTTACAATTACCTTCTGTGTCCTGTTGTCCAGCCAATGTTTTACCCAGGCTACCACCCTGGGACCCACTCCCAGGCTGGTTAATTTGACTAATAATCTTTTGTGTGGGACTGTGTCAAATGCCTTGCTAAAGTCTAGGTAGGCCATGTCCACAGCCCTCCCTGGTCTACTACTTTGGTCACCCAGTCAAAGAAATCTATTAGATTCGTCTGACATGACCTTCCCGCTCAGAACCCATGCTGCCTTGGATCCTGTGCTCCACTGACCTCTAGGTACTCAATTATTCTTTCCTTCAGAAGTGACTCCATCACTTTCCCTACCACAGAGGTCAGACTGACAGGTCTGTAGTTTCCTGCCTCTGTCTTGGTCCCACTTTTGTGAAAGGGGAATTACATCCACCTTTCTCCAGTCCTTGGGTACCACATCATCCTCCCATGATTTATTAAAAAGAGTAGGCAGTGGTTTCATTAGTTCCTTCCTTAATTCTTTTAGAATTCTGGGGTGAATTCCATCAGGACCCATTGCTTTGTCCACCTTCAGTTTTAGGAGTTCTTGCAGAACCCTTTCTTCTGTGAAAGGACTGGGATAGACCCCCCTATCAAGAGTGCTTCTGTTAATTGGATTAGGCACATACCCCTCCTCTTTTGTGACTACTGAGCAGAAATATTTGTTCAGTATTTCTGCTTTTTCACTGTCCCCCTCTGCCCACCCACCGTTCATTCTATTCAGCCTCACTACCCCTCCCTTTGTCTTTCTACGCTTGCTGATGTACCTGTAAAAGGTTTTATCCCCCCTTCTTAACTGAGTTGGCTATTTTTTCCTCAGTTTGGGCCTTTGCTATTCTGACTTCCCTCCCTGCTTCTTTCTGCCTTAACTGGTACAGCTCTCTGTCCTGCACCTTCTGTGTTTCCTTATACTTCCAGAATGCTATCTTTTTCTTCCTGACTTTCACAGCCACCTCTCTTGAGAACCATAGTGGCTTTTTCTTTCGTTTTGATTTGTTTATTTGCTTCACACAAAGGCTTATTGCCTCTGTGATGGCAGTTTTGATAATTCCCCATTGTTGCTCCACACCTCCTTCTAGCCTGTTTGCTAGTGCTTTCTGAGGCACTCTCCCATCTTGCCAAAGTCAGCCCTCCTAAAGTCCAGTACCCTCACTTTTGTTGGCTTGACTCTGTAGCTGAGTTTAACGTGAACCACACTGTTTGATGGTCACTTGTCCCCAGATGGCAACCCACTTCTAGATCTGAGATCCTCTCACTGCCCCGTTTGAGAGTACGAGGTCTAAGATTGCTCCCTCATGAGTGGGTTCTGAAACTAGCTGTCTAATGCCTGCCACCTGTAGGGCATCAAGAATGGCCCTGCTCTTGGATGTCGCTGCAGCAAATGTGCTCCAGTTAACATCTGGCATATTCAGGTCTCCCATCAACAGTATCTCCCCTCTCTCTGCCATTCTAAGAATGCCTTCCATCATATCCTTGTCCATTCCTTCCCCCTGACATGGGGGTCTGTACACAACCCTGTGCAGATTGTGGTGCTCTTTCAGTCTCCAAGGTGACCCACAGTGCCTCCTCTCCTCCCTGTTTACTTTTTGTTCAGTTGCTTTTATCCCTTCCTTTACATAGAGGCTACTCCTCCCTCTTCTCCCCTGCCTGTCTCTCCTGTAAGTTATGTACCCTGGTATGTTAACATCCCAGTCATGGTTCTCTGTGTACTATGTTTCTGTGACTGCTACAATATCCAGGCATCCATCTTCCATTAAGGCCACCAGCTCAGGAGCTTGTTGCCCAGACTATAGAGCATTGGTACTCATACCCTCCATTTCCTGATGGTCTTACCCCTTTGCCCCATCCCTGTCCTTCTTGCCTTTGTCACTTTCTCCATTTACCCCTGCCCTTCTCCTATTGACACCTCCATGTTGGTGTTTGCCACTACTACCATGATTGTTTGGGGGCTAGGATTTTCCTGCTCCTTTCAGTGCCTCCCCTTGGCTAGTTTAAAAGCTTGCCAATGAAGCATTAAACCTATCACCTAGGATCCTGGTTCCCCTCCTGGACAGATGCAGCCCATCATGCCAGTATGGCTTGCATCACCCAGGTGGACCCCAGTCCCAATGAAGCCAAATCTCTGAGCTCCACACCAATTTTTCAACCACTGATTGAATGCCATGGTACGGAACACTCCCAGCCTCTCCTATGCCATAGATGGGTAGCACCTCCTAAAAGGTTACCGCGGCGTGCTACTTGACCAAGGCCCCTCCCCAATTCCACAAACTCTTCCTGCATTCTCTAATCCCTTTCTTAGCCAGGTCATTTGTCCCTAGGTGGACAATGACATCTAGCTCTCTCCCCTGTGCAGCTGCTCTGGCAATCCTGAGGATTCTCTCCCTGTCCCTCCAAGCCATGGTGCCAGGCAGGCACCTTACCTCCCTCTCCCCTTCCTTGCCCAGTTCTACCTTCCTAACAATGGAGTCCCCCACCATGAGTTGTTTCCTTCCCCTGCAGGGTCCCCTGCCACCCTCCTGTGGGTCTCCTTTGTGGAGGTTCCCAGCATCCTTCTTGGTCTCCACTGTAGATGCCTCCATAGAGGAACCACACTTTGCCAGAATGGCATAGAAATTGTGGAGAGGTACAACTGGAGGGATGTGCCTCTGTTCCACCACCCTCACCCTCCCTGAACTCACTGTGGTCCAACCGCTCCTCTTTCTTGGCAACCTCTGAGGCAATGGCAGTGGCACTGGTGGTCCCTGGATGGAAGAGGCGGTCCCACAAATCCTGGCCAACTCAGCCTGGAGATGAGCAACCTCCTCCTTCAGCCCAGAGAGGTGCCTGCAGATGGGACAACACCACATCCTCCAGAACATCTCCTGGAAGACTGCTGCTCCACAGCCACTGCACTGCACCACTCCAATCATGTCTTATTTCTGGCCCCTGAACTGTTTGCAATCCTTACTCTTTCCTCTTTTTTTCCTCTCTCCTTACTTTCTGCCTGTGTGCCCTTTAAGCTCCTGATTGTCCTGTTCTGAGACAAGAATATCCTATATTACTCAGTAGACCACTTACTTGTTCAGAGGCAGACCTCCAGCAGTTAGAGGGGGCCGGAGAACTACTTTTGCCTTTCTAGGATGATGGGTCCTTGGTGGTTCTGTGCTCACTCACTTTCTGCCCCTAAACGGGAAGTTCCTGTTGTCAGTCAAATCCTGTGCCTATAAAAATAGAACTAGCTTTGGGTGGGGGGAGGGATGGAGGGCAATATAGTCCCAGTAGAGAAGTTCAGTCACACAGCTGTCCTTTCTCTTGTTGTCTTCTGCCAAGCTATTCCATCCATTACTGCGGAAGATTGCTCAGATTTTATCTTCCTGCAACTTAACACATTTGTCCTTTAACCTACCTAGTTCTCTGTGTGTATCTTGCACAGCACAATGCAGTTCACTCTGAGACTTACTGTGGAGCATTTGGATTTCCTCTTCCATTTGCTGCCACTGCTTGGATAGTTCTGCAGACCAGCAGCCCAGTTCCTTTTTCAGAAGTAAAAATTTTGATTACACTGCCTTGATTCTTGTTTCTGCTGCCTGCAAGGTGGTGAAAAGTGCAATGACCATCAACCCTTTCTGATCATGTTTCTTAACTGTGGGCTTGGACTCCACATACAGTGTGCACATGTGCTGTATGGGGATGTTCAGCAATTTAGCATCCAGTGAGAAATTGCTCCAGCCTGCATTAGAAGCTAGAAAGTTTGAGACATCAAGTCTCAGTTTTGTGCCGACAGTGGAGACCATTTTGTGAGGTCTTTCAAATTAGTTTGCACTAATCACAGTAACAGAGTGTATTGATCCACTCAGTACTTGTCAGATTAGGCAGGTTTGTCTTGAGGAATCTGAAGTTCCCACAGGGTGGTTCCATTAAGGGACAGAAGGAGACAGTATCCTGGTCCATCCATTACTGCGGAAGATTGCTCAGATTTTGGGGTGAATGGGTGGGAGGAGGTTTGAATCTTTGCTTATCCCAGTACCATTCTTTGCACACCTGTCGAGTTAATAATTCAGTTCTGTCCAAATTGGTCCTTCCCAATTTGGTCCTGCCTCAGTAGCCAAAATGGTGGGAGGCCTAATCCCTTGCAGGGCTCTGAACCAAGTGGCAAAACCAACTCAGGAACAGGTATATCACAGAAACATTGATTACATACTCCAAAGACAAACAGTACAGCTTACTATAGCTGGGAGCCTGGAAGACCTCATATTCTCAGGAATGATGGTGGCATTCAAGGTGGAAAACACATACCTAGAGCATATACAGTGCTGATAAAACTGTCCATTATTGTAGTAATGTCTCATTCACAAATCCCTAAAAACAACCTCATTGGTCAATCTGGTGGGCATCTTTGGCACTGATATCACAACTTCTGATGTACAATTATTGCATGCATTGGCACTTTGTGAGATTAATTACATTATTATCAATCAGTTAATCAATCAATCAATCAATCAATCTTTATTTAACCAGGAGAAGCACCATTGAGATAAACTCATTTACAAAGTGGTCCTGGGTGGACAAAGCACATACAATTGACACTTAAAAAGAACAGTCTTAAGAAAATAATATACAATAAACAGATACAAAGATGCCAGAATACAAAATATAAAATATACAATAAATAATATGTAACATGATATTCAATAAACAGTATGTACAATATATACAACCTAGAGTGATAGAAAAACAGAGTGAATAAAAGAAAGTATGGGGGCAACAATTTAATAGGGGAGGAGAAAGGACGAGAGAAGAGAAGGTGGATGAGGACATCAAGTGAGCAAGTGAGTAAGTGGTGTTTGGGAGAGGAGAAGCCAGGAGTGTAAAGGGTGAGGTAGGGGGAAGGGGGTGAGGAGGGTATAAGACTAAATAGGGTCACTGGGGACTCAAGTGCTACCTAGAAAAGTGAGAGAAAAGGGTAAGAGGAGATGAAGCTCACAAAGGACTCCAGTCTAACTAGAAGGACGTGGAGGTGGATGGGCTTAAGCAATCAGCATGTTAGAGTTCTATGGCTTATGGAAACAGTTGCAAGTTTCTTTCAACAGATGGTGAAGTAGCATTTTGAAGGTAGACATACAAACAATTTGTGGGCGTTTTAGGGATTTTTGGATACTATTCCAGATGAAAGGAAGCAAATAACATAAAGAAGAGATACCATGCTGAGTTCTGACTCTGGGGATGTCAAATGAGAGGCAAGAATATGAGCTAAAGGAATATGATCCCTTTGAGCAAACTAAGATAAATAGGTGGGATGAATAAATAGGCCATTGATGGAGTAAAGACCTATGGCACATCTTAAGGTACAAAAAATGGGCAAACTGGATGGGCCTTGTGGTCTTTATCTGCTGTCAACTTCTATGTTTCTATGTAGGAGATCAGAAATATATTGGGTGAGTGTACCCAAAATAGCTCTGTAGATCCAAATTAACACATTCTTTAATCTCCTCATTTTTAGGGAATGCCAGCCAAGTTGGGCATAGAAGGTGCAATGATGGCTGTTGTATGGCATGATAATGATGAAACTGAGGGCTCTGTAGTACAGGGTGTCCAGTTTGGAAAGAGAAGTGATAGTACAATAACTGTAGAGAAAATTGGCTTAGTCCAGGAGTGGAAGGAAAGATTTTGAACTAGCCTTGTTTTTGTCTCTACAGTGAAAAGGTACTTGATTCTGTAGAAAATTCCTAATCTCTGTCTAAGTTTTTTTGGCTAATTCTTTGACATGCGGTATGAAAGACAGCCTAATATTGATGCAGAACCCTAGGTATTTGAATTTATTTACTGGCTCTAGAGGTTCACCAGGAAGGGTTGTGATTTGGGGCCTAGCACCTTGAGGATGGGTGACAGTGGAGTTAGCCCGGGGAAAAAGAAACATGACTTTTTTTTTTTGGTGTTGAGCAGCAGTTTGAGGTGCAGTAGGTTGTGCTGCAGCAAACAGAATTCTTACTGTAGGTCTGAACAGGCCAGTTCCAGCAATGGTTTAGGATTGTGCAATAAAGTGTCATCTACAAAGAGGTATAGATTTGTGAGGAGATATTAAGGTCAGTGTCATCAATGTAGATAGTGAATAGGATGGACCCAAGAATAGAGCCCTGGGGATTCCACTCATAAGGGTTTTTAGTGAGGAGAGTTCACACTCAGCTTTAACCTGTTGCTGTCAGCCAACTAGGTAAGAAGTAAACCATTTGAGGGAGGTGTCATTTAGGCCAATATTCTGCAGCATGTGTAGGATGAGATTGTGATCTACCATATCGAATGTTTTACTTAAATCTAGAAATAGGGCACATACATGGTTCTTGGCATCGGGCACTGATTGCCAATCATTGGTTACTTTGGAGAAAGTGGTTATGGTGCTGTATTTAGGTCTGAAGCCATATTGAAGGGGCTTTAGCATGTTGTGTGTTTCAAGGTGTCCTCTGATTTGGGAGTTGACTAATTTTTTGAGTACAGTAATTTGGAGAGGATTGGTGATAGGGGTAAGGGCCTGTAATTGTTTAGGTCACTTGGGTATCCTGATTTAAAGAGAGGGGTGACATGTGCTATTTTCCACTTATGGTGGAGGACACCTTCGGTGAGAGATTTGTTAAAGAGATGAGTGATGGGGAAGACAGCACTTGGAAACTGAGTTTCAAGAAATACAGGTCAATTTTGTCTGACCCAGCACTCTTAGTAATGTCAAGGGCTAGCAGAAGTTCTTCCACCTGTTTAAAGATGATTGGACTAAAACTGAAGGAATTTGCATGGGATGGGGCCCTAACAGAGGGAGGAAAGGTCTCTGAGTTAAGAAGAGAGGAGAGTAACATACTGGTAGGGGATGAGTCGAAGGCAAGACCCTCCATAGCAAAGTGGTTATTTAGAAGGTTAAGAATGTCCTTTTTGTTAGTGGTTGTAATGTTGTTGGTGGAGATATTTATGGGGGGTGGGGGGTGGTGGGATTGTGCCCTTGTATCTCTCTCAGTGTCTTCCAGAATTTGGGTCATTAGAGGATGAGTCCAAGGCTGTCTGACGGTATTTTGCTTTTTCAACTCTGATTAACTTTATACCAAGGTTCCTGGAGGCTCTAAAAACTGCTCAATCAGTTCATAATCTAGTTTTACATGCCTCTTTCCAGAGGACAACTCTTTTGTGTAGGGCAGACTTAAGAGAATCATTGAACCAAGGGCAGTATTTTTTCCTAGTTCTGATTTTGACTAGTGGGGTGTGTTTATTGATAACCAGTAGTAACCAACCAGTTTTGAATGTAGTGTAAGCTAAATCCACTGAGGGAGCAAGGTAAAAGTCTTGGCATCTGACAAGAAGTGAGCACAGTAGATATAGTCAGAAGAGGAGATGGGTTGCTTCTCACACAAGCCATGTCATTATGATCACGTATATTGTTAAAAAAAACCTGCACTGGTAAAATTGTGAGGTTTGTTAACCAGGACAAGGTCAAGTAAAGTACTCTTTGTGGGGTTTTTGGAATTAATACAAGTGGGCTCCGTGATTAGCTGGAAAAGCCTGAGCATATCACAGAGAGCTTATGGGAGTAATGAACAGGGAAAGAACCAATCCAGATTCAAGTCAACCATAATGATTAGTTCCATGGTATGGGGACCAAGCAAGGATTGGAGATGTTGTAGCAATTCAAGCCTCCCTGAGGGTGGCCTGTAGCAACCAGAAATAATTAACAACTCAGTACAGAATACACTAACCTTAACAATAAGGCATTCAAATTCTCTGTGTACAGAGTTTGAACTAATGAGTGAGACCGAGAATGTATCTTGCACATATATTGCAACTCCCCCACCTCTAGAGGATCTGTCAGTCCTAAACACATTACATGAGGGGATATTTAAGACCTGATCAGAATTAGGAGACTTTAGCCATGTTTTGGCGAGAACTAAAACATCTGGGTTAGTGAGACTGAGCCATATCTGGATGGCATCCAGTTTTCTTAGGAGATTGCAAATGGTAATGTGCATAAAGCTCAGAACTTTAGTCTGGGCCAGGTCAGAAGGGGCTAAGATGGGTGACTTAGGGCCAGCGTTCAGCTCCACATTCCCAGAGCATAGTAAATGTAGGGAATTGTTTCTTAAGGGCAAAAACTAGGAATTTGAGGACCAGGACTTGTCCTTGTTTGGACTGGGTAAAGGGAGCGTATGTGATCTGCTGGCTAGTATAATTTATAAGGGTGAAGGGGGTGAGTTTGGAAAGACAAGGGAATGTACGCCCAGAATAGGCTTCACCTAAATTCAGTAGGGAAGGAAGTTCTCAAATGGAGGATGATGGATTTCATGCAGGCTAGATGGGGTTTAAACTTGTAAAAGGGGGAAGGGGCACTGCCAGGCTGATCTGGCCATCCATACTGCTGGTAGGACTGGCCTACAACCCCATGGAGGGTGAACAAATGGTACCCTAGGGGAGAAGTGTGGATGGACATATGAAAGATCTGGGGAGGATATGGTAAAGAGGAGTAGGGACAAGAGTTGGAGGGTGGCTTTAATAAATGCCAGGAGCCTAGGCAATAAAATGCCTGAGTTCTAGGCCATGCTGTTTGAGGTTGGGGTGGATGTTGCAATGGTCACTGAAACTTGGGCCACCCCTGGCCATGACTGGGACCTTAATCTGAGTGGGTACCTTGTGCTAAGGAAGGACAGAAAGGTGGGCAGAGGGGGAGGAGTAGCAATGTTCATTAGGGATAACATCGAGATTATGAGAGAATGGAGGAAGCAGAGGACAATATGGAGGCACTATGGGTCACCTTATGAACCCCCGTGGGAGGGAAGATCAAGTTGGGGGTGGTATATAGCCCCCAGGACTAGCAGAGGACCCGGAGGATTGCCTATTGGCTAACATTAAGGGGAAGTGTGGACTGGAAGGGGAAGGAGTGGTGTTGATAGGGGACCCTAATATACCAGCTACTGACTGGGGTACTATGACATCCGCTGTAACCAGGGAGCAGAAGCTGCTGGAAGGCTTCCTGGATGTGTTTCTCAATCAGCAGGTGATGGACCCAACGAAGGAAAGTCATATCCTAGATGTGGTTTTAGTGGATGGGGATCTTGTACGAGATCTGGTTGTGGAAGAACCCCTGGCTAGGAGCGAACACGACACAGACTGGTTTCGGCTTAAACTGGGGGGGGGATCATTCAAGGACAATGATAGTTGATTTGGGGGGGCAGACTTTCAGAACATGGGGGAAATTTTCAAGTGGCATTTGCAGGAGATAAAACCAGGTTTGGACATGGAAGGTAGGTGGGAGATCATAAAGTGGGAGCTACAGGAGGCACCAGGACTTGTGCAAGAGTGAAGTGCAAGGGCGGTAGGTCACATAAATCATGCTGGTGGATCAAAGAGGTCCAGGAGGCAGTAAAGGAGAAGAAGGATGCCTGCAGTAGGTACAAAAAAATGAGGGGAGAGAGGGATAGAAAGATCTATTGCCTTGCAACCGGGAAAGTCATCAGAGTGGTGAGGGGGGCAAAGGCCTGAAAAGAGCAGAGGCTGGCACAGGGGATACAAGGTGGTGAAAAGGAGTTCTTTAGGTATGTTAGTAAGTGGAGTGTGGTCAACGGCCAGCTCAATAGGTTGAGGACAGCTGGAGGGTGGGTGGAGGTGGCTGGAGAGAGGCAGAGTTACTGAATGAGTACTTTGCCTCAGTGTTCACTAGGAAGGAGGCTGAGAACCCAAAGAAGGGTTGAAGGATCGGAAGGTGCTGCAGACCTGAGTATTTGGGTACCTGCTGAAGAACAAGCTGCTGGAAGAGGTAGGCCAGGTGTGAGGTATCAGGCTGGTTCTACTGAATGGGGGTGCTGATATTCCTATCGGTCGGGTGTAAGAAGACCTCCAGTCCCTTAAAAAGGATAAATCTCCAGGGCCTGATGCTATTCATCCCAGTGTACTGAGGGAGTTGGTGGATGTTTTGGCTGCACTATTGGCGGATCTCTTTAACTTGTCACTCCAGACAGGAGGGTGCCAAGGGATTGGAAGCAGGTGCATGTTGTGCCCATCCATAAAGGGGGATCAAGAGAAGAGCCAGGAAACAATAGACCCAACAGTTTGATGTCAGTGGTGGGGAGTGTAATGGAGTGCATACTTAAGGAAAGGCTGGGAGGTTTCTTGGAGGAGATGGGTTACCTGGATGATCGGCAGCATGGGTTTGTGCCAGGGAGATCGTGTCAAACAAACCTTGTACAGTTCTATGAATGGGTGACATCAGCACTCGACAGGGGGATACCAGTGGATGTACTTTTCCTGGAATTCAGCAAGGCATTTGATTTGGTCCCCTCACAGTGGCCTAAGGGAGAAGCTGGGGGGGATGGGGGTAGGCTCATTGCAGTTAGGTGGATTAGAAATTGGCTTTCAGGTCACACTCAGTGGGTAGTGGTCACAGGGGAGGTGTCATCTCCTACAGAGGTCATAAGTGGGGTCCCACAGGGATCAGTCTTGGGGACACTCCTGTTTAATGCCTATATCTCCGATATCAGGGAATGTATCAGCTATGAAATGAGTCTCTTTGTGGACAACTCTAAGTTGGGGGCAGTGGTGGAGGGGGAGGAGGGGAGATTGACCCTGCAAGAAGACCTGGACACTCTGAATAGGTGGTCCTGCACCTGGAAATTGAAATTTAACTCCTCCAAGTGCAAGGTGGTACACCTAGGGTGGGAAAACCCCAACTATGTGTACATCCTTGGGGGGGGGATGAGTTGCAGGCCACGGCAGAGGAAAGAGACCTAGGAGTTTTGCTGGATGTTAACATGAATAATTCAGAGCAGTGCAGGAGGGCTGCAGTCAGGGCAAATAGGATGCTGGGATGCATCGCTAGGGGATTATCTCAAGGAACAGAGAGGTAATTTTGCTACTGTACAACAGCCTAGTTAGACCACATCTTGAGTACTGTGTGCAGTTCTGGAGGCCACACCTCAGAAGTGACATCCAATTCCTGGAGAGGGTTTACAGGAGAGCAACCAGAATGATCCGGGGCCTGAGGGATATGACATATGAGGAATAACTAGGGGAGCTCAACCTGTTCTCGCTGGAGGAGAGGAGGGACCGGGGAGACATGATTGAGATCTTCAAGTACCTCAGGAGAGTAAATAAGGTAAACCAAGCTGGATCTTTTGACTGAAGGAGGGTGGTATCACCAGAGGACACAGCTGGACGACTGAGGGTGGTAGGATTAGGGGGGAAAGGATGAGAAGGTACTTCACTGAGAGAGTGGTGGAACCATGGAATGCACTTCCAGGGGAAATGGTGCAGGTAACTATGGTGGAGGGATTCAAAAGAGGGTGGGACAGGTATAGGCAAGGGGTGAAGCAGAGTCTGGTTTGCTTAGATGAGTAGCACTGGGGGTGGAGTAACAATGGAAGGAGGCAGGTAGAGGGCTATGGTACCCAATCAGGGTGCTGAAGCATGAGCAGACTTGATAGACCAATAGGCCTACTCTGCTGGCATCTAGTATGTTAGTATGTAGGATCACCCTAGTGGAGAAGACATATGGAGTATTGTTATTACTGACAGGTATTTGGATAACAGGAAAGGCCTTGATAGCTAAAGAATCAGGGCTGGAATGGGAGAAATAGGGTGGAGTGATACAGGGAGCATGCTGGTTACAGTCGGCGACTTGGTATAGCAAGAGTCCAGGATGGGAGGGATAAGGATCAGCAGTGTAAGCACATGTAAAAAGTAAGGCTTACTGATAGGCAAATTCCATTCAGTCATGACTATATGTTTAGTGGAATCCAAAGGATACTGGTCAGTGGGAGATGGAACTGCCAGAGGCAGGATATAAGCTGACAACTAATAGAAGACCAGCATGCAAGAGCCTACTAAATGCCAGTTATGTAAGATGCAAAGGCAGGCTTAGGTTAAATATTTATTGTAGGTATGTCCCAGGAGAGGTTTTAACTTGAAACAGGGGAGCTTCGGTTGAGAAAGAAAGTGTAGAGGGAGCAAGAGCCTACAAAGACTTACATAAAGGCATCAATAGCAGGTCTAAGAAGACATGGTTCTCATGGGTATAGCCCAGTTATGTTTAAATATGGTGCATATATTAAGGGGACAGTGGCAACCAATAGAGGAGGAAGACCTGCACATGCAAGAGTCTACTAAATGCCAAACATGTAAGATGCAAAGGCAGGCTTTGATTATAAATTTCTTGTGTAAATAATGGATAGAAAGTTTCAACAGAGGGGCTGAGAATACTTGATAGGAAAAAGGGGGAACAAAAAGGGAAGATATGGTGATACCTCTAGTGGCCAACTCTTATAACGAGCAAATGAACCGGGTGTGAGTATCAATGAAAAAAAAAGACTGGGGAGGGTTAAAGAATTTAAAAGCAAATAGAGTCAAAAGAATGTAAATGTGACAGAGTCAGAGTAAAAGACTGGGGAGGGTGTAAAGAATTTAAATATAAATAGATTCAGCAGAAGTTATAAAATGGAATTAAATGTAGTGTAAAGCTAGTTTAAATGCAGTCTAAGGAATTACTATACAAATAGATTCAGCAGTTGTTGTAAAGCAGGGTTAAATGTTGTCTAACACTGAATTAAAGTAAATGTGGAAGCTAAATTGTGTTTTAAATGTCAGTCATGCAGTAATGCAGTGAGTCATTAGGTGTGCACGAAAAGAAACAGCATGTCAAAATGATTTACCAGTGCAAAGTTATGGCAAATTTCATGTGAGGATCAACTTGCAGACAGTAGCATTTTTACATTCTGAAAGCAATCCTATGATGCAAAGTGCAGGCACTGTGATGTCAGACCAGGTAGTCAGAACTGCTATAAGGCAAAGAGAACAGCAGAAGGGCTGGGAAAATGGTAAAAGGACCACAGAAAACCCACACAGCAGACCAGTCCTGCATTGAACTGTAGCCCAAAGCCATCTGTGGACACAGAAATGAGAATGGTATCCTGACTGACAAAGAAAGATTAGCAGCTGCGGCCCCGAGGAAAATAGCCCCCCTCCCCCAAACAGTGCAATAGCTCAGAAAGCATCACTGTGTGGGAGAGACTGAGCTGCAACAAAAAGAAATTGAGGTCTCAGAAAGGAAACCCCGCACCCCAACAGAGTGGAAGTAGATGTGCACCAAGCAGAGAAGAGTACTGCAGAGTAGGGACCAGTCCTGAGGCATGACACCCAGCAGTCACACACAGCCCACACTGAACAGCACACACATCAATGATGGTACACTGACAAGTAACCAAACCCGCCACATGCAACACGATGTGTGGATCAAAGTAGCAACAGCAGACAGTGTCACCCAGCAACTGCATGACCACACAACTGGACTACAGATGAAAAAGAGTCTCCCCCACCAAGCGCTGACAGAAGGTATATCCCAGTCAGTTACAGAAACAGTGCAGCAGTAGTGACTCTGCATCTGTGCATCAGAAGGGAGTGCGTGAGGATAGCTGGACTCAACATGCAGTACTAGGCCCTGGAGAGGACAGCAACATTGATGCCACAGAGATACCACCATTGGAATAACAAGCAATAGCATACAGTACAGTACAGAAACAACTACAAAAAGAGGGCGGTAGTGCAAGTACAATACACCAGCACCACTCACTGGATTGTGACTGTCAGACACACATCTGCATGGAAGCAGTACCACTGATGCCCAGCCGAAGCTGGTCAGACACCAAGAGGTGACTGTATAGTGAGCAGTAATGCTTATGTATACAGCACAGTGACAGGTGACTGGCAAGAGGCATACATAGTGGAAAACTGCAACACAGAATAGTGTGCCACACATTGAGTGCAGTGTCTGAGCAGTGATCGACAGAGGACCAACCGGGTCGTTTCACATTTTTGGTGTTCTGCTCTACTATGCCCTCCATGCAACCAAAGAGGGTTACACCTCTCAGCATTTCTGTGAGATTCTGGGTTGCCTGTGCGTTGCCAGGTCTGACCATTATGCCTAGGTTTTTTGGCAATGTGTTGGGGCTATTGATGTTGTCCTGCCCAGCAGTCTCCTTCCATGACCCTTTTCATATGATTTTCCAGGCTGTGTGTAGGTGTGGCTGTGTGGGATGGCCACCAGTTGACATTGGGTCAATTCACTGACATTCTGGCATTGCTTGTACAGTACTTTGTCATACACCGTGTCTGGGTTGGGGTGCTACATGTCTGCTTAATGTATGCCCTCTTGCTGTACATGACAGTGTAACACAGGATACACTGTGAGGCATCCTGTTCTTGTGTGTTAGCTGCTGTTGCTCTGTCAGCCTCCAACACTTGCAATACTGTGCATTCTGCATTATAGGGCAATTGGTGATATCTCTGTCTGATGCATTTTAGACAGTGTAGCAGTCAATATCCTTATGTCATTCTGTGTCTCTCACTCATGACAGTGTTGCCTGGTATCCAGTATCATCTGTCCCTCTCTCTCCCTGACTCTCACTCTCTCTCGATGTCAGGGGTACTCAGTGTTGGGAATGGGTGTTCTCTGGTATCCAGTTTTTCCTGGGGGGTCCACACAGGGTTCACCTGCAGATGTGGTGACATGGACATGCCCTATCTGTGTGGCCTGGATGCACTAGGACATTACAGTGGCTTCAGTTTGTGCCTACATACTCAGCTATTTCACTGGACTGTGGGAGTGCAGTAATACTGTACATGTATCATTCATGATACAGCTATGTCAGTTGCAACAGCATGCACAGAATGCATGTTATGCTACTGTCCACCACACAGCCATCATGCCCTGCAGGTTGTCTGGCCATTTCCATTGTTTGTGTGGGATGCCCTACCGTAATTTGCCAGGATGATGTTTGTTTAGGCACTGTGCTGTCTGCGGCTATGGGGAGGTGGCACAGCGCAGGCTCGTTTTCTTGTCCCATGGCCACACATAATGTTTGGAGTCTGTGCTTGTGTCATTTGGGGGTTACAGGGTTTGTCTGCAGGGTGACAATGTGTCTGCATGGTGGCAGGAGCTACAGTTCGGGTCCAGGGGTGGGCTACTGAATCCTTACTGCAATGTGCTATACAAGTCTTTACCTGCTTTCTGCAGTGCGGTTCTGTCAGCATCTGACTGCATCTCAGGGTCCACTGTTTGGGAGCTGCACCATTGCAGTTTGGAACCCCTGTCCATTCTCCAAGGATTGTGGTGGGCATTCCTGATGGTACTGGGGTTCCTGTGCTCTGTACCAGCTCTGTGCTGTTCTAACAACACAGCCTCCTACATGCAGTGTGTAAGGTACCCAGTTCCTGTGTTGACTTCCTTTGTGCCCTGTTTCCCTTCTTGCAGTGTGCTGAGTTGGCTTGCAGGGGTGCTAGTGGACCACTGTCTGCATTCCTGTGGCTGTCCATGCCATATGTGTAAGTGTGTTGGGGGGGGGCACATTTTACTTCGTATGCAGGAACATCTAAGCGTGTGTCTGGTGCCTGCATTCTGCTGTGTGGTCGTGAGCTGCTGACTGGTTGCCAAAGATTTTGTACATCCCAGTTGCACAGTTGTGTTGCCATGCTGTCTCCTTGTTCTGCTATATAGTGCTGTGCTGTGAGTGGTGGTGGGGGGGTTGACCGATTGTCTCTGTATGTCTCTCATGCTTGCCCTGCGCTGTGTTCATGTTTTTGGAATGCTGTCAGACATACATGCAGATGTTGTTCTCAGCTCTGCACTTTGTGGCTTTCCATTGTTAAGCTACCTGCTCTCTCCATCATTCTTTGTATGTTCTAGTGCCCCCTAATTCACATTGCTGCTGGTTTCCACTTGTCACCTGTCCACAATGCTGCACTTGTGTTTACATCTGAAACAGTGATTGCTTTTCCCTCTGCCATACTGCATACATACATTCATTGTGGCAGTTTTTGGCATTGCTGTGGGCACTTACCATTGGTCATGTGCCAGATGTCCTTCTCCCCCATATGTCTCAAGATCCTCCACTGCACTGCCTTCACTGTTGCTTGACTCAGAGGCAGCAGATGTATCTGTCTCTTAGGGGTCATCCCTGTATGGACGGAGTATTGAGATCCCTGCCTCCAGCTCACTGACATTGCTGCCTGTGTCGCTGGATGAGACTTAGTCATCAGAATCTTCACCTCCATTCCCTCTGGCTCCACTTCCAGTTGCCATACTTTCAGATTATTGTCCCTGGTAGGACACCATGCCTCAGTTCTTGTGAGACTTTATGTGATCTCCTGTCTGCAGCTTCCACCAGCTTGCACTTCCTGGTTTTTTGCTGGTTGTTTTCACATTTTCTTCTTCTTCTCGCAGTTAGCATTTGGACAGCTGGTGCAGTGTTTCAGCATTTTTATGCCATTCGGCTTTTGGTACTGCAAAGTTGCTGGTAGGTTCCACACTTACTTTAAAAGCAGTCCTTAAAATAGGTTTAAAAGTGCAGACATTGGACTGTTTAAATGCTGACCGAAAAAACTGAAATAACATGCAGCACATACGATTTAACTGTACAATCTGCTCAGAAGAGCAGGAAACAATACTAAAGCACTGAACAAATATTAAGCACTGAACCAGTACTTCATGGGGCAGCACTTATAGCAGGGAGCAGTGAAAGCTCATGGAGAAAAAAAAGGCACCAAGATTTAACAGTCCTGGTCCCTGTATTTTCTGGATGCATTGTGGCAAACCCATACCTTCTGGAGAGTGAACAGATGGGCTGCTGGGTGGGCAGATGATGCTCTGCGGGAGTCACTGGGGCATACATTCCTGGGAGGCTGGAGCCCAGTAGAGGGCTGGTGAGAACTTTCTGGGGAGTGCTGGGATGGGCTGCTCGGCGGGCAGATGGTGCTCTGTGGGAGCCACTGGGGCATGAGTTCCAGGGAGGCTGGAGCCTGTTAAGGGCCTGATTAGAGCCTTCTGGGGAGTGCAGGGATGGGCTGCTTGGTGGGCAGCTGGTGCTCTGTGGGAGACATAAGAGCATGGGTTCCATGGAGGTTGGAGCTCAGCAAGGGGCTGCTAGTGAGAGCCTTCTGCATAATAAAGGGATGAGCCACTCAACAAGTGGACAGCACTCTGCAGGAGCCAGTGGTGGGTGAGTTCCAGGGAGGCTGGAGCCTGGTAAAGGACTGGTGAAAACTGTCTGAGGAGTGCAGGGATGGGCTGCTCGGTGAACAGACAGTGCTCTGCTGGAGCCTGTGAGGCATGAGTTCCAGGGAGGCTGGAACCCGGTAAGGGGCTGTTAGTGAGAACCCTCTGCAGAGTGAAGAGATGGGCTGCTCAGCAGGTGGACAGCACTCTGCAGGAGCTGGCAGGGGGTGAGTTCCAGGGAGGCAGGAACCCAGTAAGGGGCTTATGACAGCCCTCTGGGGAGTGCAGGGATGGGCTTCTTGGCAGGTGAATGGTGCTCTGTGGGAGCCAATAGGGCATGAGTTCCAGGAAGGCTGTAGCCCAGTAAGGGGCTGATAAGAGCCTTCTGGAGAGTGCGGGGATGGGTTGCTTGGTGGGTGGATGGTGCTTTGTGAGAGCCACTGGGACGTGAGTTCCAGGGAGGCTGGAGCCTGGTAAGGGGCTGAAGAGAGCCTTCGGGTAGTTCAGGGATGGGCTGCTTGATGGGCAGATGGTGCTTTGTGAGAACCACTGGGCATGAGTACCAGAGAATCTGTAGCCCAATAAGGGGATGGTGAGAGATTTCTGGGGAGTGCAAGGATTGGCTGCTCAGTAGGTGGACAGTGCTTTGTGGGAGTTGCCATGGTGTGAGTTCAAGGGAGGCTGTAGTCCAGTAAGGGGCTGGTGAAAGTCTTCTGTGGCATGCAGGCATGGGCTGCTTGGTGAGTGGAAGATGTTTTGCAGGAGTTACCGGGACATGAGTTCCAGGGAGGCTGGAGACCAGTAAGAGGCTGGTAAGAGCTTCTGGGGAGTGTGGGATTGGACTGCTTGATAGGTGAAAGGCGCTCTGCTAGAGCCATTGGGGTGTGAGTTTTAGGGAGGCTGGAGCCCAGTAAGGGTCTGAGTGCCTTCTGGGGACTGCAAGAATGGGCTGCTCAGTAGGTGGATAGTGCTTTGTGGGAGTTGCCATGGTGTGAGTTCAAGGAAGGCTCTGGTCCAGTAAAGGGCTGGTGAAAGTCTTCCCTGGCATGCAGACATGGGCTGCTTGATGAGTGGAAGATGCTTTGCAGGAGCCACCAGGACATGAGTTCCAGGGAGGCTGGAGCCCAGTAAGGTGCTGGTGAGAGCTTCTGGGGAGTATGGGGTTGGACTGCTTGATAGGCAGAAGGCGCTCTGCTAGAGCCAACGGGGTGTGAGTTTCAGGGAGGTTGGAGTGCAGTGAGGGTCTGTGACAGCCTTCAGGGGAGTGCATGGATGGGCTGCTCAGTGGGCAGGCTGTACTCTGTGGGAGCCATCATGGTGTGAGTTCCAAAGAAGCTGGAGCCTGGTAAGGGGCTTTTAAGAGCCTTCTGGGGAGTGCAGGGATGGGCTGCTCAGCAGGCAGATGGCGTTCTGTATAAGCCACTGGGGTATGAGTTCCAGGGAGGCTGGAGCCTGGCAATGTGCTGGTGAGAGATTTCTGGGGAGTTCAGGGATGGGCTGTTCAGTGGGAAGATGGCACTCTGTGAGAGCCACAGAGGAGTGAGTTTCATGGATGTTGGAGCCAGGTAAGGGAATGGTGAAAGCCTTCTGGGGAGTGCATTGATGGGCTGCTCAGTGGGCGGACATCACTCAGTGGGCAACACCGAGGCATGAGTTCCAGGGAGGCTGGAGCCTGGTAAGGGGGCTGAAGAGAACCTTCTGGTGAGTTCATGGACGGGCTGCTTGATGGGCAGATAGTGCACTGTTGGAGCCACCGGGGTGTGAGTACCAGGGAGGCTGGAGCCCGGTAAGGGGATGGTGAGAGCCTAAATATCAGTAAATAGTCATATTTGCTAAAGCCAAAAGGTGGCATCCTAAAACTGCAGTTCTACTGTGGATTTTTCAGTACACTGAACAGCAACTAAATCATTAGTAAACTTGTCATAATCATTTCCCAACATGTTATAGTGATGGTATAGGGGACCAGAGGGGTTGCAGGCCAATGGGGCATAGGAACACAGGGGAGGCTTACATGATTAAGAAGAGATATTGACAGCCATCAAACAGGAAAGGGATCTGTGGGTAATCATATCAGATGACCTAAAGGTGGCCAAAACAATGTGTGAAATCTGGTGGAGGATCAGTGGGGTGCTGGGGTGCATAGACAGAGGTATCACCAGCAGAAGGAAGGAGTTGGTGATGGCTCTGTGCAAATCATTAGTGAGACCTCATCTGGAGTATTGTGTCCAGTTCTGGGAACCGCATCTCCATAAGGACATTGACAGTGTAGAGGCAGTTCAGAAAAGGAGAACAAAATGGTGCAGGGCCTGCATCATAAGTCATATGAGGAGAGAATGGGGGAACCTCAATATGTATACCTTGGAGGAGAGGAGGGAAAGGGGGATATGATAGAGACCTTTAAATATCTCAAGGGCATAAATAAGGTACACGAGGGTAGCATCTTTCAGAAAAAGAGATGTTCTAAAACAAGGGGCCATGACATGATGCTGGAAGGGGTGGACTAATGAGTAATGTGAGGAAGTATTTCTTCACAGAAAGAGTGGAGGATGCATGGGACAGTCTTCCAGTGGATGTGGTGAAGGCAAATTCAGTAGGGGAATTCAAAAATGCATGGGGTAGGCATAGGGAACCCTAGCGATAGGACAGAGATCAAAGTAGGGTCTGTGATTTCTGCAGCAGGTAAAAAAAAATGGGCAGACTGGGTGGATCTAGCAGTCCTCATCTGCTGTCAGTTTCTATGTTTCTGTGTTCCCATGAGACCACACATGCAAATTTTGTGCAAATCTGTTAAATGGTGCAAAGTTATTAAAGTGCAAAACTGGGGTTTAGCATTAAACAGACTACTAAACCGTAATTATAGTGGCGCAACCACACCACTATGATACATATGTACTATAGGGGCACTGTTGTGCCTCTATAGTTAGGGTTGTATGGCATTTCTATGTTAAATCCCAATTGATCCACCTTAATAACTTTGCAACCGTTTAATGGCTTTACAAGAAATTTGCAAGAATGGTCTTGAGGGGTTGATCTCTGAATGAGCCAAGTTTCATTCTGGCAAGGTGGGCAAACTCTGAATTCTGGATAGTGAAAAAAGTTAATTTTTCACACTTTTTTCCCCCTATTGGTTTTAATGGTTTTCTCTTTAATCAGTTCCAAAGTTATTTAATTTTGAATTGTTACCAAAGACTAAAATAAAAATAAAAACAATTTGAAATGTTCAAAAACTGGTTCTGAGCATGCTCAGTAAGCACTTCAATATAGCTGTTTGAAACATACAAAGAATTATTTTCTTGCATGGCAATGGTCCTTTTTTGTGGGGGGGAAAATCATTGTTTCACTTGCCGTCATCTTGTTTTCTGCTTTACCATAAAAATTCAAATGTGAAAACCCACAAAAATTACATTTCTGAGCGTAACCAACACAAACATGCTTATTGGGACCGTATTAGCTGGATTCTGCTCTTTGTTGCAGAAATGTCCTTGAAATGTTGTTTTTTGAAAGTGATAAATCTTTTTTCATGATTTGTGATAAAAAATAAAGTCTTAATGAGCATTTCATTATTTGAATACATACTGTTGTACTTGGTCCCCACACTCTTACTGGACACTCACAGGGCACCGCTGACAATATATATGTTTTACCATATGCTATGCTATGTATAATTACTACTAACATATAGGGCATTGGTACTTACCATACAAGAGTAAGTGATTATTGCCAATATTATTATTACAAGTAATGCATACTAAGTATTGTGCTGAGAATACACTTTTGTGCTGTTTGTTTATTCTTCTAAGAAGTCATTGTATAGCCTACACTACCATCATTTGCATTTATGGAACACCACACTTATTTTCTGTTTTATTTGTAAGTCTTTGTTCTCATTTTAGCTGATTTTACACACTTTGTATAGTGCTAGATAACACTGTGGAGCCACCTAAGTTTTAGTGAACAGGCCTTGTTTTGTATCTAACATATTATGAATGTAACAGCTACCATGGTTATTATCTAAGTATATAAGTAATTTCATTACATTTCCCCCCTGAGATGTTCTTCATCCTGAGGGTATTGGGGAAACTCTTGGCTCCCAGTGTTTATACTGGTAAGACTCTGATTAGGGCAAAAGTCTGATTCTGTGTAATAAACATACATACGAACATACAAACCCACCAGCAGAAACAGGCCTCATGGTCTATCAAGTCTGCTCGATTATGCAGGTAGCCCCTCAACTTGCAGCTGCCTCACCTTCACCTCCCCTGCCTTCTTCATCATTGCCCCCTCTCACTCTGTCCCAACAAGTTTATTACCACATATGCTGCTTTTCCGTTGTTTCTTTTGCTGGTTTATTACCACCAAGAAACTGAGCAGGGATTAGTGCCCTGACATCATTCTTGATCACGTGCAGGTAGTCAAAATTAGCAAAGATTTAGTGTTTGCTGGCTCTTCTCTTGTGGTTAGTAAGTATGCACACCTGTACCACCTCACCCATTTTTGTCACTCCGTAGCATCTTGTAAATTCTGGCTGCTTTCTGGGCATGGTTCATGCTATCTCACCTTGTTCAACAGCAGTTTTGAGGCACAGGATTGTGAGAATGCAGATGTCCGACTGTCTGTTTGGGTCAACCTCTGTGGTCGATACACAGCAGGGCAACCATTGACAGATCCATTTTGGATTTCCCATACTTTGTTCTTATTGTCATGTCCAATACCTCTGAAGATCTGAGACTCGATGTCTCAGACTTTCTCACCTCCCACTCCCATGGAGGTTAGAGCGATTTTGCACTGGATGCGAATGACTCCAATAACCCTGTACTGGGAATCTCAACCCAGTACTCAGAGACGAGACAGATAACCAAAAAGCATGATACTAAAGGGCTGTTGGTCATGGCTCTCTGTTCTGCTTAGGAAGCCTCAGAATCAAGGTTACATTTTCTCAAACTCCAAAACTCAGCTTTTAAGAAAGAGATGGGCTTGCAGGCATCTGAATGTTTAAGAAAAGAGCAGGGACAGGAAGAAGAACTTCAGTCACTGCATTGTAAGAATAAAACTCTTTTGCACTGCACTGCACAGAACAATGATCGAGAGTTATGCATGTTGAGAGAGGAATGTGATAGGTTAAAGCAGGATAAGAGACAGGTGTTGCAAATGAACAATCTGTTGAATGATATGAATGAGACTTTGTGTGAGGAGCCTGAGGAGATGAGAGATGACCTGAAACGGTTAAGTGAAGAGTTGGACAGGAAACTTTGGGACAACGATGAACTGAGCACTGCGCATAGAGTGATACAGATAGAGGTTGCAAAAGGTGTTGAACAGAATATTGCAACAGTTAGTCACAAACAGTGCAGGGTTAAAATGGCGAAACTACACTATCAACGAGAGATGTTGGCTGGTCACATCAAGGCAATGGGTGGGTTTCAGTACACACCCATTGACCTTATGTCATCCAGAGATGACGATCCTGGTGGTGACATCAGCCAAGATGGATCCCAGCCACACCCTCAAGATTTCACCTTACCCAACCACCACCCACCTGATGGTGGCACCCTGTGCTGTTCCAGCGTGACCCTGTGTCATGAAATATGATGACTATCACGTGCGATGCCAAGATGATGATCTCATGATAAGGTAGGAGGTCAAAACCTAGCCCTTCCAATTGCTGTCCTGAAGAAGTAGGAGGAGAGAGCAGAGATGGATCAGATGATTAAGGCTGACCTCACTAGGACTGAGATGTCTGAGAGCAGAGACAGGTCTTTCAGCAGCACAAAAAATATATTGAAGGAAGCCACTGCTCAGCAGTCGCTTGTCTACACTGTGGCTGATGTCATAGCAGAAGCCACCCTTTGTGATGCACAATCCCACAACCCTTTTCCTGATGAACGTCTCACTATTCAGACTAGTCCCCCTCAGGTGGCTCACTCTGCACATCAGATTGCTGACAGTATAGGCCACACATGACAATCTCAGATGTCATTTGGAAAAGGTTTGTTCCAAATGTGAGATCCTCAGTCTACTGGCAGGCTATCAAGTACAAGTTCTCCATCAGACTGTAGACCCCGGCCTCTGGGCAAAACTTTCAGTGGCAGCTCGCCAAACCACAGAAGAGTATTTTGATGACATTGCCAAGGAACCCACTGCCACACACTTCCCAGGTGTGCTTGATGTTACTTTGGCCTGTCCTGTTAAACAATATGCCAAGGAAAGTCCAGCGTCATACCACCAGAGGCTGTGGTTGGTCTACTACACTGGCAAAGTGTTATCACAGGAGGTGGTGAACAGAGACCAAATTGAATACAAGGCCTTGTTCTTTCGGAACACAATTCCAGCCATGTGTGACAAGGTTGAACCTGCAGTTTTCCCCAGAACTGACACATTTTTAGATATTCTCACAAGGATGGAGCATGTCTACCAGCTCTACCTTCAGGATCTGAATTCTGGCTCAAAACCCAAGGTGGCCATGGTATCATCTACCAGTGAACTCACAACCCACTATACAGTAGAGGGCAAGGCCCAGGACAAAGAGGCCACGCTCTCAGATGATAAAAAGAACTACAAGATATGGGGAAAATGCAACAAAAATAGGAACAAGCAAAGAAATTACAACCCCAAATCTGATTAGAATGATAATTGGGGCAATCAAAATTATTGACAAGGTTCTTTTTATTGCAATGTAGTGGCAGTCCTTCTTATCGCGATGTAGTGGTGGAGAATAATAAACTCCATACACTCCTTGGGAAAGTCCAATCGGTGGCTGTCCATCCCAAGGCAGGCCATTGCAGCATTAGCTATTGTAACCAAGACCCTGCTATGCCAAGGAGATACTGGAACTTCCTTAGGACAGGCCACACCAATCCCAAACCCTGAGGCCTTGTCTTTTTCTGCAACTACCAGTACCCAGATCTATTTGTATCCTGTGTAGGACCTGGAAGAGGCTAGGTGAGATCCTGCTGGCCCACATTTTCAGGAACAACCTGAAAACAGCACTATTAGTTCGGATTGACAACTGCAGGCCCAAGTCCATATTGTGAACAAGCATTGATATAAATGAAAGACCTTGCACCAAGGCCACAGTTGAGGGCTGCCAAATGGTTGTACTGCTAGATACAGGCATGGCTATGTCTCTACTACATGATGAGGATCTAGCTAATTTGTTGTGGTTCACTGATTGAAGGACCAGTGCTCAAGGCATAGATAGCACTAGATTGTCTACCCACTGCTCCATTGTACTTTCTGTGGTGTTGGGTAGCCTCAGCATGAATTGCACTCTTGACCTGATGGTATTGTTTCACCATCCTAGCATCCTAGGAATTGATTTCCTAGCACTACATGATTGTGTAGTAGATTTGGCTAACATGCTTTTGATCCAAATCAAAGGACAATTCCATACAGTCATGATTCCTGATTCTCACATGGTTGCTGCCATCATGGTCAATGACAAGGAATATGACATCATAGCTCTATTCCAGACAAATAGGTTAATTAAAGAATTGTTACCCATTCTGCAGAAGCACCTCAATACCTTTGCAACATGACAGGCAAAGGCAATACCCTTTTCCTGCAGAGGCCTTACCATCACTCAGATGAACTGTTCAGTCACTGCTTAAGCAAGGTGTGATCAGGCATTGTGTCTTGACCACCAACTCACCCATCTGGCCAGTGAAAAAGCCCACTGGCTTTTGGATACTCGTTATTGACTACAGGAAACATAAGCAAATCACTTCTTGTTGCTCCCCTACAGTAGCCTCAGCACCAGATGTGCTCAAACTGCTAACTCCAGATCATAAGTTATTCAGCACCCTTGATATCTCCAGTGGGTTTTGGGCACTGCCCCTTGCTCAGGAAGGCCAATGCAAATTTGCTTTCACATTTGAGGGTCGTTAGTACACTTGGACTTGCCTACCTCAGGGCGTTCACAACAGCTCTTCCCTTTTCCATCTACACATGATGGATTCCTTGCAGGGTTTCTCTGCCCCACAATGCCTTTTGCAGTATGTGGATGACTTGCCATTGGCAACTGCCACAGAGGAACATCTTGACCTCTTTGATGAGTTATTGACTGTCTTGCAGAGAGCAGGCCTCAAGTGCAATCCTGCAAAAGCACAACTGTGCCAAAAAGAGGTTATCTTCCTTGGCCTGAGAAACACAGAACAAGGTGAAAGCCCTGCATGGAAGGAGATCCAAGACCTACAAGAGTTGGCACTTCCTCCCAGTGTGGAAACATTCCATACATTTCCTGGAAATGGTCAACTATTCCAGGGATTTCATTTATGAGTTTGCACAAATGGCTAGCCTTTTTACCGAGCTCCTGAAAGAGGGTGTTCCCTGGACTTGTGGTCCCATTCACACTAATGCTGTGACCCTTCTGAAACAGGCCCTGGCCATGTTCCACAATTAGTTAACCCCAATCCAGTCTTACCCTTCCATCTGGAATCTGCTAGTTCAGACATAGCCATGTCTTCAGTACTTGCTCAGAAGGTTAATGGCACTTTCAGACCCATTGCCTATGCTACCCAGGTGCTGTCCCCAGTGGAACTGAGCTATAGTCTTTGTGAAATAAACTTTCTGGTTACCTACTGGGCTGACAAGCACGTTTTGTACATCATTGGGTATTCACCCATTATTTTGCATACCAACCACACTCCCACAAACTTTCTGCTGTCAGAGTGAAGGATGGTTCAGTGTCTTATACCAGACTGATTCACTGGTCTCTTCTTCTCAAGAACTGTAACATACAGGTCCACACTGCCAAAATGGCCTCAATTTTAGCCCATGGTCTTCTCTACTAGGGAGATGTGAATGATTGCTCACTCCCATCTCCTAATTTGCCTGATCCAGGCCCATTTTGTCATGCTGCTACAACACTCCTTGCTGACACTTTCCTATGTCAAGTCTTTACTAATGGCTCTGTCTCATACTGTCAAGGAGAACAGATAGCTGGATTTGGATTGCTCATCATGCACCCTAATGGTAACACTGCTCATGCTTTCAAATGCTACAGCGTTGCATCTTCTCAGAATGCAGAACTGGCAGCTGCGGCATGTGTTTTTGAACTGATACAACATGATACCACAGATACCATCATTTTTATTTACTCTAACTGAGTCTGTAGCTATCTGATTGAATTTCTACCATTCTGGAGAAGAACTCCTTTGCATCTTTTGATGGCACCCCTGTGAAATGCAATGCACACTTAGTATATATTCACAACTTGACCCAACAGTTTAAACACAAACTATCCATCCACAAGGTGAAGGCCCATTAGAAATCTGACCCATACCATGTTTTCAACGATTGAGCAGACACTCTTGCAAAAGAGGGCACTTGTGGGGGGGCAGAAGGGATATGGCTCACCATGTGGCTCAGGTAACTGTACTAATAGTGGTTGCAAAGATGAAACCTGAATCTTTTGTGCCGCTGAACTTGTCCACAGCACAAAAATCAGACCCTCAGCTGAAAGAAGTGTGCATATTACCAGACAAAGGAACTGGACAAGAATTGCTGACCCACAACCCTTACAAAAGACATGCAGACAAATTGCATCTATCTCATGACAAAAAGCTAATATGGTATCAACCTGATGGCCTAAATTATAGGTTGTGGGTAGTTACTGAAGCACTGAGATCTGAATTCATTCATAATGTCCATGACACCCTGACTCGTGGACACCAAGGGGTGTAGAATACAGCCCAGAGATGGAACTCTGTGGGTTGGTGGCCTGGCATCACTAGGGATGTCAAACATTACATCCAAAACTGTCTAATTTGTGTGCAGAACAATCCTGTCCCAACCAGGAGAAATGCTAAGTTACTTCCCCAGAGACAATTTAGTCCCTGGCATGCAATTCAGAATTATTTTATTGGTCCATTAACCAATACAAGCAGGAACAACAAGTATGCACTTATGATCACTGACCTATTTCCCAAATGGGCTGAGGCTTTTCCCACTCAAAAATGCACAGGCAACTGCAAAAGTTCAGGTAGAACAATTGTTTACCAGGTGGGGCCTACCTCTCAAGGCAGACTCTGATGAAAGAACCAGCTTTACAGGTGAGTTGATGCAAGACACTTTCAAACTTCTTGGTGTACACCAGAAGTTCCACATTGTTTACCACCCACAATCTTCAGGTCAGGTGGAAACAGCCAACAGATGGATTAAGCAAATGCTATCCAGATTTATGAAGGACAATCCCAAGGAGTGGGATTCACTTTAACCTTTACTCTTATGGCAGTTATGGGTACTCTTTCAGCCACTACCCAGTGCACACCCTTCGAGGTACCGACTGGTAGAACCATGAGATTACCTGAACACCTGTTGATTGATCTGAACACATCTACACTGACAGTGTCCACAGACATATATTTTGAAAAATTCAGAGAAATTACATCAACAAAACACACTTGTATGCTGCACATCATATGGGCAAGGGCCAACAGCAGTCCAAGATTCACTTTGACAAACATGCACAAAAGATGAATTGGCAAGTTGGACATCAGGTAATGGTACTCACATTTACACACCGTACACATCCCTTCTCTGATAAATGGGAAGGACCCTACCCTATCATTAATAAACTCAGTCCTGCAGTCTAACAAGTTAGACTCATCAGTCAGAAGAAACCTGCTGAGAAATGGCTGCATGCTAATCTGCTCAAGTTGTATAAAGGAGAATAATTGCTTTTATATATTTGTGGAATGGCATTGGGTTATATAGTGTTTGTGTAACTTGTAGTACTTTTTGGAGCTTTACTTTATTCCCACCCTTGAGCAGTAGGCATGTAGGCAGGAATTTGTAGGGAACAGAAGGCCCAGGAACAAGGGTGAGAAGAGCACTGGAGAAGGAGGAGGAGAGGATGGTGGTGGACAAAAAACACTCCCTAAGCAAGGGAGGTGCATTAGTGGATGGCTTAAGTAGAGGTTGAGGGAGGAGGTATTCCCTACACTGAACCTTGGGCTAAGCCCTTCCTTTCAACATTTGTGGTATAGCATTGGGGTATATAGTGCTTGTACAACTTGCAGTACTTTTTGTGGCTTTACTCTCTTCCCTCCATTCAGCAGTAGGTATGTAGGTAAGAATTTTTAGGGAGTAGAAGGTCCCAAAAGACACCTCTTCCAACTCATGGAGAGTATGATCCCTGGCACTCAGGAGAGGAACCCCCCCAGGTGGAGGAAACCTCTGATGACCCATGGCCATTGGTCTGGCCATCCTCTGGGCGTACTAAGAGGAGATGGACCTAGGTTCTAGTAACCATAGCTAATCTGAAGAAGGTGAGCTTCTTGGTGAGATAGTGGCCATCATCAATCCATGGATGATGCAGATTGAATGATGATCCTCAAGTTGAAGAGTAGGTCTTTTCTGAAGGAGTGATAGAATTCTATGTGTGAAGCAGATCCAGTTGATGAAGGGCAAATGAAGTCCAGGTTTCCAAGGTGAAGAAGGATGCTTGAGCCAAGGAATTGTATGGGTATAGTGAGCAAAGAGGGCATGAATTGATTGATAAGTTACTAGACAGTGAATGGTAGACAAGCTATGCTATGAGAAGTCATGAGCAAATGATCCAGCTTGTGTAAGATTTGACTTTTGAGGTAAATTCTGGAGGCAAGGAATTTAGTAGTGAGCAATAAGTCACTAAGTAAGTAACCATAAAGTAGAAATGAGTAGAAGAGCGTCTTTAAGTGCCTGATGGGAATAATACCATAAGTGATTAGTAAACGAATGGAGAAAGATTTGCAAATGCTGGCTAGACAGTGACAGAATATATGCAGAGTATGATTGGAAGTTTGGTATGAGGAATTGAATGGCTTATTTGGGCATGCTAATATCACTATACTTGTAAATTATGCGCTGGTACACTGGCTGATATAAATATGGGTATTTCTGTGACATTATTGTCCATGAGATGTGCTGTGGTGGCTTATAGTTGGTTAGGTTTACAGATGATCCGATGCAGAAATACTTGAGAGCAACTTGGAGGAGGATATATGGAAGAGTCTGTAGGCTGGATTAGTTGTGAAGTTGAGTACTGTGTGTGTGTGTCAGAAGATCTTAATGCTATGGCTGTTTAAGACCAGTTGGGAGGCAAGACTGAGGATAGTGAAGATACCTTAATTGTTGCGTATGTCAGGATAGAAATTTGGAGGAACTTGTTCTCGGTGATAGTCTTTACCAGAGGGATTAATGGAGATAGTTCATGAAGGATAGCTGGAGGATCCACTGGAAGGATGGATAACATGACTGAAGGTAATGAATGAGGAATTGTGGATGATTATATGAGGTATGGTGATGTCCAGGAGCCAGAAAACAGTGGTTCAGATAACCTGATGTTAATAAGTGGCTAGACACTGAAGATACAATGGTGCATGTTCTGGAAGGCAGCTGGAAGGTTGTGGGGCAAGCAATGTCTGTTGAGGAAGTAGAAGTTGAGTAATACGGTCAATGAGTCAATGATGGTAGGAGAGGCTTCAGAAGGTGATTGAATAATGGCCACGGTGGGGTGCAGTATCTTGTGAGTCCTGGTATCCAAAGCAGTGATAATGGAGATTAAGTCAGACTGAGACAGAAGAATTGAAATCCTTTCCATGCTAGGGGATAGCCTGTGAGGCACAGTAGACAGTGAAGTCCAGGAAGACTGAATAGGCAAGATTCAAAGGGGGTATCCAATAAAGAGAAATGGGAATCTTTCCAGTATCCAAGTCAAATGAGATTCTGATTTGATTAAGGGGAGCTGATTGGGCAGTATGGAAAACTCTATGATTACATAAGAGGTTTTGAGGCATGCTATCCAAGGAATGTGTGTTAGAAGTAGTTTCCTCCAGTGAAATGTATAGTGATTCATCGAGTAGTATATGGGAGCCATTAAAGTGGCCAGAGTAGGATTATGAGATGGATAGAATGGAATAGTAGTTGACTGAGTAGAAATACTGGCCAGGTCTCTGAAGATGGAGAAAGCACCAGGGCCAGATAAATTACATCCCAGAGTGCTGAAGGAACTGGTGGATGTCCTAGTGAAACCCCTGGTGGAGCTCTTCAGCATCTCTCTGAGGACAGGATGGATGCCCAGGACTGGAAGGTGGTGCATATAGTGCCTATCTACAAGGGGGGATCAAGGGAGGTGGCAGGGAACTACAGGACTGTCAGCCTGATATCGGTGGTGGGCAAGGTGATGGAGGGCATTGTCAAGAAGAGACTAGGGAGGACCTGGAAAAGTTAGGGTGTGTGGACAATAGACAGCATGGATTCATCCCAAGGAAATTGTGTCATACAAACCTTGTGGAGTTCTATAACTGGGTGATGAGTGCCTTGGACCTGGGTAGACCGGTGGATGTCCTCTTTCTTGACTTTAGCAAGGTGTTTGACTCTGTTCCTCATGGGGGCATGTTGGATAAGCTTGGAGAAATGGGGGTGGGGAACCAGATGATCAGATGGATAGACAATTGGCTCCAGGACTGGACCCAGAGGTTCATGGTTGGTGGGATAGTCTCATCTCCAAGGAGGGTCATTAGTGGAGTACCTCAGAGATCGGTCCTTGGGCCCCTCCTGTTCAACACTTATGTCTCTGACATAAGGAAGGGTATCAGGAGTGAGATGAGTCTCTTTGCGGATGACTCAAAACTGGGGGCAGTGGTGGATGGGGAGATAGGGAGGGTGGCCCTACAGGGGGAACTGGAGGCTCTGGAAAAGTGGTCTAGAAAGTGGAAGCTGAGGTTCAATGCAGGGAAAGCAGGTACTGCACCCGGGAGCCAGAAGCCCAGGCCAAGTGTGCACCCGGGGGGGGATGCTACATGTCTTGATGGCAAAGAGGGACCGGGGGTGGTGGTGCATGTCAAGATGAACAACTCAGAGACTTGTAGGAGGGCAGCAGCAAAGGCCAACAGGATGCTTGGATGCATAGCTAGGGGGATCACCTCCAGAGGTATGGAAGTGATACTCCCACTCTATAACTGCTTGGTGAGGCAGCACCTCGAATACTGTGTGCAGTTTTGAAGGCCACATTTAAACAGGGACATTAAACTCCTGGGGAGGGTTCAGAGGAGGGCAACCAAAATGATTTGGGGTTTGGGGGATAGGACCTATAGGGAGAGGCTCAAAGAGCTAAATATGTATGCATTGGAAGAGAGAAGGGACCGGGGGAACATTATAGAGATCTTCAGGTGCATGAAGGGGGTAAATAGGGGAGAAGCAGTCAGGGTGCTCTGAAGGAAGGGGGAGCAACTAGAGGGCATGGGTGGAAGCTGGAAGGGGGAGATTCAGGGGAGAAAGGAGGAAGTGCTACTTCACTGAGAGGGTGGTGGAGCCATGGGATGTCCTGCCCAGGGGGCTGGTGGAGGCAGAGACAGTGGAGGGGTTCAAGAGTGGATGGGACAGGTACAGGTGAAGGTTTCTGGAAGCAGAAACTAGTGCAGAGAGAATATCTGGGACTGGGAAGGGAGAAGCCAGAGAGGGAGAGGGGGGCAGCAAGGTCTGACCAAATGAGCAAACACGGAAGACCATTAGGCGTATTCTTCTGACATTTTGTTATGTTAGTAAGTATGGAAGGATGCCCAAGGAAGCCAAAACAAACAGGATGAAGCCCCAAGCCAACAAGGTGGAGATGAAAAAATGCTATCTGAAGATGAAAGGAAAGTCTGGAAGGGATACTGATGATCTGGAGGACTGGTCTGGGAAGGTGCCAGGCTAGACAAAGTCAGAGGACATATAATGCAAGAAGGAGCAGGACCGGATCAACTTCACAGGGAACTGCTGGAAAAAGTGGAAGGCTGAAGCAAGTCACTAGAAGATAATCCATGGAAAGCCAATGGGTGAAGCTATGCACCAAGAGCAAGTGGGCTGAGGTACTTCAGTCTTACATCTGATGAAGGCTGTAGTAGATGAATATAAAGGATGGAAGGTGCTGGACTGACAAAGGATGGAGGTTCCATATCTGAAAGAAAAATGAACTCAAACAGCTACTGGAAAGTGTGACCTGCAGCAAGGAAGTCCCAGGGGCAGTCAAACTGGATTGAGATACATACTGGACCTGCTGGGAAGATCCATATCGTAAGGGATAGGAGGCCAGTGGGGTGAAGGAAGATGGTCCATGGATGAGTGGGATGGAGTGGTGAGAAATGATGGAAGTTAGTCAGAGTAAAGGGGTCCCAAGACTGGAGTGAAATTGTAATCAGGTAGAACATGGGAACTGCATAAATAGGGACCTGCAGGTGCAGATACAGGCACCTAACCAAAGTAGGTGAGGTGAGATGATAGGCATGATGCTCCAGACAATGGTTGAGGATGAAGGCACATTAGGGAGATGCTTAAGTCAAGGAGGGAGCAGCAAGCAATGGTCTGGTGGAGAGCAGTAGGACTGAAATGGTTGATTGTAGAAATGAGCTTCCAGGCTTGGTAAAGGAGGAGAGAGAACTAGTCCACAGTACCATGCCACAGAGGTAGGAGGATGGAGGCAAGCAAGTTACAGAGGTCCTTTTAAAAAGGGAGTAGCAGCTGGGCAAGAGACAGGGAATACAATAACCCAGTGAATCCAGAGATGGGCTACCACTCCGTGAGGTCGATGAGATGATATGCCGTCTATGTTGATAGCAAAGCCAAGGGTGGAAGGCAGTTGGAATGTGATGGTCCCATTCCTGAAGGGAAGTGGTGAACTGTATAGGTAGAGGATGCAGAAGTGCAAACAGTGATATGAACTCAGGCTTTCAACCAGGTGAGTTAATGCAATGAAACCTGAGGGAAGGCTGCAGGCAAGGAAGAACGGAGACTATGAGCAGGAGGAGATCCATGTTCAGAAGGGTTAAAGCATTCAGTAGCAGGTCAAGAATGGATGTATATGAAGCAGTGGAGTGGAAACTCAGGTATCCATCCGTGATAGTTGAGGCAGCATACTAGGTATGATGGAGAAAGCAAAACAGGTAGAGTCAAGTTCTTGAAGGGAAGCGGCATCTGGTTCTCAGGCTGAGGATGCGTAAGTGCAGATGTAGAATGTAGACATAGACAACTGTTGGGGATAGCTGAGGCAGGATGATGGTGGCATGAAGCAGTCAGGCATAGGTAAAATAATTAAGGCACATGGGGTGAAGAAATTCAATTTCCGAAGGGAAGTGGCAACTGGTATGAGGTAGAGAAAGTATGTTGTAACTCGGTAAGTTGTAGACATGGCTCCCATCCCTGGTAATTGGGGTGAGCCAGCCTTCACTCAATGCTGTCCAGCAGGGTTAAGGATGGAGGATGTCAAGATGGTAAGTAGTATAAGGTGATTAATGTAACAGAATCCCATTCCTGGTAGACAGGAGAAGCCTACCTTCACTCAGCACATCAGAAGGTGCACATTAGGGACAGAGTCCAAAATACTATGAACATACGAAACTGCCAGCAGATACAGGCCTTATGATCCTAGTCTGCACGAGTGTGCAGCACATCAGTCCATCAGATTGCAGCTGCCCCCCCCACCCTACATCTTCTCCCTCCTCCAATCCTGCCCCCTCCTGGTATGTACTTTCCCCTTGAATCTGTCCCACCCCTTCTTGAAGCTCCCCACTGTCTGTAATGATATAAGTTCCTCAGACAAGAATGGTAGCAGGGTGGCTACCACTCTTTTAGTGAAATAGTGCCTTCTTATTTCCCTCCTGAATTTACCCCCTTCAGCTTCAGGGAGTGCCCTCTGGTTTCTCTTCTGCTCTTGAGAGTGAGCCCACTACTGAAGCCCACTCTGTTCATCCCCTTCAGGTACTAGAAGGTCTCGATCATGTCCCCTCTCTCTTGTCTATTCTCCAGGGTATACATGTTGACTTCTTTTAGTCTTTTCTGATAAGGTCTTGCCCCCAACCCCAGAATCATCTTTGTTGCTCTTCATTGCATCACCTCCAGCAGTTTGATGTCCTTTTTTAAGTAAGGGCACCAGAACTGCATGCAGTACTCCAAGAGTGGCCTCACCAGTGACCTGGACAGGGGCAATATGACCACTACTACTGGATGTAATCCCCTTTGCTATGCACCCTAGCATCCTGTTGCCTTTCCTGCTGACTTCCTACACTGAGCTGAGTGTTTCACTTCCTTGGTCACCTGCACCCCCAGATCCTTCTCCTAATTGGATGTGGACAATTGGACTCCATCTGGCTCCGAAAATGAATCACTTTTCACTTCTTGGCATTGAACCTAAGCTGCCAGGTATGTGACTGCTCCGATGCCTTACCCCCCACCACTACTCTCTGCTGCCTCCCCCCGCAGCCAGTTTTCAACCCATCTGGCCAGTTTCCACCCAAGTCCTAGTCACCTCAACTTGCAGGTCAACATACCGTGTGGCACTGAATTGAAGGCCTTGTTGAAATCCAGGTAGAGTACATCCACCACATGGCCCCTGTCTAGTGCCCTCATGACCCAGTCAAAAAAGTCAACTAAGTTTGTCTGACAGGATCTGCCAGAGACAAACCCATGTTGCCTGTCATTCTGTAGATCATTAGTCTCAAGAAACTGCACCAGCTTATCTTTCATGATAGACTCCATCAATTTACCTACAATTGCAGTCACACTCACCAGTCTGTAGTTCTTTGGTTCATCCTTGGGCCCACTCTTATGGAGTGGTATCAAATGTGCCTCCCTCCAATCCCTGGGCACACAACCCATATTCAGTGAGGTGTTGAACAGGTGTGCCAATTGCCCAGCCAGGACCTCTGCCAGCTCCCTCAGCATCCCGGGATGAACTCCGTCTGGTCCAGGTGCCTTGTCTACCCTCAGGGACCTAAGGCCCCCCCAGCACCCTTTCCACCATGATAACCCCATCCTTGATCATCTCACCACCCCCTTCTGACTCCCTCTTTCCCTTCAGGAATGGGCCCATCCCTCTCCCTTGTGAACACTGAACAGAAGTACTCATGAAGTACTTCTGCTTTCTCACCCCCCCTTATCTAACCACTTGCTGCCTTTCCTGATCCTAACTATTTGATCCTTGCACTTCCTTTCTCCCCCCAATATATCTGAAGAAATCCTTTTCCTTTTCTTTAATCCCCTGCAATAATCTCCTTGTCCTTTCCCTGGCCACCTTCGCAGCTCTTACCGCTCTGCTCACTTCCCTGGATTTCCTCACAAAATTCTCTCTGTCCTCTGCCCTGTTGGTTCTCTTGTAGGTCTGGAAAGCCCTTCTCTTATTCCTCACCTTCTCCACTACCTCCATAGTCATTCAGCTTGTTTGCTTGGTCCTTGATTTCTTTTGCTGGTTCTTGACACAGTTTTTAGTGGATTCAGTCATGTGATTGCCCACTTCTGTTCTTCATCCATTTCAGGATGGATCTTATCTATGTGTGTTCTCAGTACTTACCTCATCCTACCAAAGTCTGCCCTTCTGAAGTACAGGAACTTAGTTTTTGTAGTGGTGATATCCCTACCCAAATTGATAGAGAACCACACTGTGTGGTGATCACTACCTGCTAGTGGTTCCTCCACCTGTACATCCATGACATGTTTCTCATCCTCCAGCACCAGGTCAAGAATTTCCCTATTAGTAGCTGAAATGTGCTGGTTAAAGTGCAAATGCTGTTGAAGAGAGAGAAAGGAGATTTAGGTCATGGAAATAGGGGTAGGATGATGAATCAGTTAATGATGTTGAGATAATAGGTATAGCAAACACAAAATAGCCGATGTGAGACATACATGGCATGACTGGATATGGTAAACACAAAGCAGAAATAATAGACTGGGTAAGTGCCCTGGAACGTATGGTGGGCAAGAAGACTGTAGAATGAGGGCAGTAATGAGGAAGCTAGTAATAGAGAAGAGGACTCTGTACCTCATGTTATAGAGATGTGTTACGGGGAGTGCAGCCATGCAGAATTCTGCTGAGCTGAGTTCCCTTACCCCCTGAAAGTTGGATGACACTGATGAAGGCGCTTGTAACATGACCACTTACCACACTATTTCAGAGCTGGATCACTGGGTTGTGCTTTCCTTTCATCCTGAGGGGATAGAGCTAATTACTGTATGGTGATGTGCAGCTAGAGTAATTTGGTTAGGTACTGGAACAATAATGAAAGAAGAGGTATAGGGAAGCATCAGACATTGAAACTCTTGTTTGCCTTGAAAGCAGTTTGTGTAAAGCTGTATTCTTCTTTGAGGAAGAGGGTGATGACTAAATATACCTGCCAGCATGTAGAGTAAATAAGAAAAATACAGCGAACACCTCTGCTTCCTCCAGGCTGATTGGCAGCAGTGAACTAAGCATGGCTGCCTATCCTGCTGACAGACTGAAATGTTGCTAAAGTTGGAAAGTGCTGCCTGAATTCCTGTAGTGGGGAAGCATAGGAGAAGTGGTACACAACTTACAAAGTTGGAACATAGGCTTATAATACCCCCCATACCCTTTATAATATGCAGGAGCATGGTAGTAGCTGAGTTGGAGCTCGACTAATGTGTTACTTCATTGAATTAAACTAGCTTGGGGCATAGTTGTAGGATGAAGTAGCAGTTGGAATAAATGAGGAGCATCAATGAATATGAAATTAAAGTAATGAGCTGTGAAAGAGCATCCAGCAGACTAGACCTTGGTTTGATTCTCACAACTTCCACTTGCATACTGTGTGATTCCGAGCAAGTCACTTAACTGCCCAATGCTCCCAGGTCACCCCTGAAAACAGGCACTTGTGCCTAGTGAGCCTTACCTGGTTACCAAAGACTAAAAAGAAAAAAAAGAGTGAGAAGGGGTCTCTACTCATAGCTAGTGATTGGAAATGCCAGTGTGTCATTGCTGAGTAAAGAATGGTAGCTCGAGACGAACGACTGACAGTGGAGGCAACACAGGACAGAGAAGTACTTACTGTGGAGTTGGCTGGCAACAGCAGAACTAGAGTACTTTTGTCCATTTGGGGATTAGGCAGGGAGAGATTAGAGATGTGAGGCCTTGGTAACCGGTGAGACTAAGCATGAACAGGAGCTATGGGTGCAACGGGGACGTGGAAGGCAGGCATATGGAAGAACAGGAAGGGGAAGCTTACTCATAAGGCAAAGCGGATGGGACACGTAGAGTGGAGTGGGGATGCTCATAAGCAGTGTCAATGGGGGCTGAAGAACACACAAAAATGAACAAAGGAATGGAGAACTCCAGAACGGCAAAGAAGGAGTGAGAAAGGGAGCAGGGATGTGGCCGGAGCCACTGAGGAGGCAAAGGAAGACACAAGATGAATGGTAGGCAATATACACAGAGTGGAGCAGATAGGAGAGATAAGAGGTGAGCAAAGAAAGATTTGAAGCAGGCAGAAGCAAGCACAGATAAGCACAGTCGCACAAGCCATGCAGGGAGCTCAGGGAAAAAACACTTCCTAAGCAAGGGAGGTGCGTTAGTGGAGGGCTTAAGTAGAGGTTGTGGGAAGAGTTTTTCCCCACACTGAACCTCGGGCTAAGCCCTCCCATTCCTAACCCCATTGGGTGGAATTGTACATACTGATATTTTCTTGTTATGTAGAGGTATCTGTGCAGCATGGCTATCTTGCATGTAATCATCCTTCTAGGAGCACTGCCCTTTTTCTGGGGGAAGGATATGAAAACTTTATCCAAATACAACATATGCCTAAGGTGACTCCTTCCACTCCTTGGTCATACTGAGGGAAGGCACATGATACCACCATCCCTGAAGGCATTTGCATAGACAGTCCCCACAAACTGATCACTGTTCAGGAACGCACGGATGCCTACCTGACTGACATGGTTGTGGCACCTGACAAATCATCCCTCCAAACTGAATGGCCAACTGACAGTAATGGACCAACACTTCCTGTTGCCCACCTATCCAAAGGCACTTTCCAAGGCTGGCCCAATACTAGAATTGCCCCAAATGGTACCCTGTCCATTTTCCAAACTAATTACAAACATCCTGGTTTATAGAACCTTACTGCTTTGATCGATCCTATCTTTTGTGATAATATCCAGAAGACTGCAAAAGATTTTTGCGTTCGCAACTGCATGACTACAGCAGCTATATATCTGTCTGTAGTACCTCTACTGAAAGAGAACTTACTGATTGTCCTTCACAGGATCTTAGTTCACCTAGTGGTCATACTGCCAACTCACTTCCAGTCACATTTGTGAATAATGTGCAATTTATACATGTTCCAGTTTTTTTATCTCACTTATTGAAATATGGCTGAATTTGGTATGTGTTTTAAAATTAACTCTTCTAGATTTTTCAGCACTATGTTATTAGAAACAAAGAAACATAGAATTTGACAGCAGATAAGGACCACTTGGCCCACCCAGTCTGCCCGTTTCCCTGCCTACTGGATAAACTGCAGATCCTAGTTAACCGGCAACCTACTTCTTCCTACCCCCGCCTCTTAGAATTGCCTTATGACTGTCCCATGCATTCTTGAATTCCACCACTGTTTTTGACTCCACAACCTCCTCTGGAAGGCCGTTCCATGTATCCACAACCTCTCTGTGAAAAATACTTCCTTAAATTACCTCTGAGCTGCCCCCATCTTCAAATTGTGCCCCTTGTTCTTGCACACTTCTTTTTGAAAGATGCTACCATCTTGGACTTTGTTGATTCCCTTGAGGTACTTGAAAGTTTCTATCATGTCCCCCCTCTCCCTCCTTTCCTCGAGGCTATACATATTAAGCTCCTTAAGTCTCTCTTCATATGTCTTCTGGTGCAGACCCTGCACCATTTTAGTTGCTCTTCTCTGGACTGCTTCCATCCTGTCTATGTCTTTGCGAAGGCTAGGTCTCCAGAACTGCAGTCAATACTCCAGATGGGGTCTGACCAGCTGTCTGTACAGAGGGATAATAACTTCCTGTTTTCTACTGGTGATGCTCCTCCCTATGCATTCCAGTATCCCCCCAGCCCTCCTTGCTGCCCTCTCACATTGCTTACCCACCTTTAGGTCATCTGATATGACCACCCCCAGGTCTCTTTCTATTTTTGTTGTTAGTATCTCACCCCTCATTGTGTACTCTTCCCCTGGGTTTTGTTTCCAGGTGCATTACCTTGCACTTCTTAGCATTGAATCTAAGCTGCCATACGTTTGACCATTCCTCTAACCTTGCCAAGTCCCTTTTCATCCTTTCCACTCCACCTCGTGCATCAACTCTGTTGCAGATCTTTGTGTCATCTGTAAAGAGACATACTTTTCCTTCCAGTCCCTCTGCAATGTCGCTTATAAAGACATTGAAGAGGACATATTGGATAGTCTTGCTGCATACCAGACACTCACACAAGATTTTGTGGTTGGTCCAAATACCACTGAAGATTTAGAATTATTCAGATCTAAACTTACTTCAAATAAAAAGAAAACTTCTGCATAACACAGGAGCCATGCCACTGCTGATGTCACTGGTGCAACTGGAACCATATTGGGACTTTTCAGATCCAGCATGTCCATCTGGAATGGAGCAGACATTGCTTCCATCAAAAACCAAGCAGCTAAACTCCAGACTGGCATAAAGAATGATGTTTTACCACCCGTATTGCACGGTGTAGATGGGCTTAGTCAAGAAGAGATGTACACTGTACAACATGCATGATATTGCTAAGGGTTTTAATGAAACTAAGAATACAATTAATGAACTTGTTTTCCAGAATAACAAGGAGGCAGACAAGCAATATATTGCCAGGGAACTTTTGTGCTCTGCTTAAGGCTCTTATGTCATAACCACTGTCAATAATCTCTTCCAGGATTTGGAATCCAGAAGTGTTCCAGATAATTTCCATGATAGGCTACTTGCAAAATGGTATTGTACACATTGTAGGTCTGCCGCTTGTATTACAATGTGTATGTCCAGATCCATTACTATATCAATGTCTACTACTAGAAATCTTAAGTAATATCACACGCCATTTGAACAGGGGCCCATGTTATACTGCCAGCCACTGCACCATATGGGATACAATGTTCGTTACCTTTACTATATCCCTTCCATACTTTGATCTAGAGACTGATATTTTTGATAGATTGGCCTCCATTCATTCCATTGGACATCTTGATGAGGGCATCTACTGAGAGAGGACTGATATTTCACCTCTTCTGGTCTTTCATCCCACCCTGGAAGCCTGGGTGGTGCCTCATACAGATTGTAGTGCCAAAAAGGGATATCACTACTTTTGTTGCTGCAACATATTCAGCATCGTCAAGTTGGTTTGTGGATACTCACCAGACAGCATTGACTGGTCTTTTACTTTGGACTTAGACATTGACTCAAATGAAACTGGTGCCCCTAGGGCAACAGCATCTTCATCTTCAACTACATCATCATCAGGGGCAACACTGGATGCCTGTACCAGAACTACACTGAAGATGTTCATCGTTTCACTGCAAGACTCACAAATCAATCTTTCACCTGCCCAATTTGTCTGCATAAATGGAGGGTTCCTACTCTGAAAATGTTATACAGTTCTGATGGGCAGTACTGTGTGGTAACTAATCATAAATCTTTTGACTATGCTCTTAAGTCTTGTGACATACAGTTTCCTAATTTCTGTGTTATTCCTCATCAAACTAGTTGATCACACCATGATTACTCCTGTTCCTATTCTGGAACCAGATGTTATTGACAGTGATCCTGCATATTTGCTTGCTCTATCTCAGCAATTACCTATCTTTAATGTCTACATTGGCCCCTTGACATTATTTCTGAAAATACTTTTAGATAGAAAGGATACCCATCTCATCTACATCAGCAATAATATCTCTGAAGCTGGAGATGTCTTCAACACCCTTATTCATGATGCTGATTTAAGTACTGCACTTTCTAATACATAGTTGGAGTTAACCTTTAAAAGTTTTGTTATTATACAACTGTTTTCATAATATTTTTGATACTAACTCTTTGCAGTCTATGGCACATGCTAAAACAATACTGTGAGCAACTCAAGTTCCTTTAAAGGCTCTGGAATTGGGTCTGTAAACAATGGGAATTGTTCCCACTGCTTTCCCATAGTGTTGCTGCCTTTTTAGTAAGGCAATGGGGGGTAAGGGGAAGTTATATTTGGTCTCCACACTCTCAATGAATACCCACTGTGCACTGCTGACAATATATGTATTTTACCATATGCTGTATTATGTTTAATTACTACTGACATATAGGGTGTTGGTACTTACCTTACAAGAGTAAGTCACTAAGGACATATTCATGACTATTGCCAATATTATTACTACAAGTAATGCATACTATTATGCCAAGAATACTCTTATGTGCTCTCTGTTTATTCTTCTGAGAAGTCATTGTGTAGCCTACTTTGCCATCATGTGGATTCATGTAGCACCACACTTATTCTCTCTTTTATGTATATCTTTGTTCTCATTTGAGCTGATTTTACACATTTTGTATATCACTAGACAACACTGTGGAACCATCTAACTTTTAATCAGTAGGGCTTTGTTTTGTATCTCTAAAATATTATGGATGTAATAGTTACCATGGTGATTACCCAAGTATATAAGTAACTGCATTACATTTTCCCCCTGAAAACTTCTTCTTCTTCTCGAGGGTTATTGGGAACCTCTTGGCTCCCAGTGCCTATATCGGTAATACTCTGATTAGGGCAAATGTCTAATTTTGTGTAATAAACAAGTTTATTACCACAGTTGCCTCATCTGTTGTTTGTTTTGCTGGTTTATTACCACCCATAATGGCTTATCACCCTGACACATAATGGCATTAAAAAACTGTAAGGAAGTTTATATTGTTATCAGATATGTCAGACTGACAGATGTCCTTTACTTGGAATGTTTATATTTAAAGAATCATTATAATACATGTCCCATTTCCTCCATATTCCATTGTGGATAGTTAACAAAGTCCTCCGTTTACTAATTAATTCTATAGACAGCACATCCAGTAGTATCACTCTGCAGTTTTGCACTCTAGTGTATACAGCAGTCATAAGCCAAGCCCTGTGTGGGACTAAAACCCCTAACCCAATGGCTTCAATAGTTTTAAGTGAAATTGGTTACTGCTGTTCAAGTAAATAATATTTTATTTGTTCGGACTTCAGGTCATTACAAATTATCATGATAAAATCCACAAATTACACATCATATACTCTCATACATTTTAAAAAGCAAGAAAAGTTCACATATAATTTACTTATACAGACTAAAGACATGCACATATTTATTGTACTACTCAATTTTTAAACCCAATGACCCCCAATCCAATTAACAATTTTTAATTTTTTTTATAAATCCAGTTTATATATGTTGCCATATCTGTGGCAATAAAATCCAAAGGTGGATTCATTCAAATTCCCAATACCTGATCAGTCTGGCAGTATGGGGACACTATTTTTATTGCACAGCTCTACATTCTTTGGCCAATACAACATCAAATGTTCTAATGTTTCCAGGTATTTCATGCCACAATTGCAGTTTAAATTCTGAAATTCTGATTTGTCCTTTGCATATAAATATTGTCTATACTTAGATCAATATAACTCTAATCCAAACTTTGTAAATAAAAATCTTAATTTTTTATCAGTTAGAAAAGATAAATATGGTTCCTTAATATGATTTCTTTTATTTTGTGCATACCCTTGATATATTTTTAATTGCCTGATTTTTATCTATATCCTCATTAGCTGAGACACTAGTCAATTTATTTTGATCAGGTGATTGTATTTTTTGAAATTTGTATTCCTTCTGTTGATCACACCATAAATGATTTAACCCTATTTGATTTAAATGTGGATTATTTGATTTAATCAGGGTGATGATAATCCTTAAGATATCCAGCTTGCTTTCTTATTCAAACATTTGAAGCCTGTCTATTTGATTCAAATTAGAGCATTTTATCCAATACCTTAACTTTGTTGGATATGCTAAATATTTGATTTGTGTTCTTCCTAATTCAGCCCACAACAGCTGCTGGCATAGAACAAAGGTACTCCAGTATATTTTTATATAAATTATTAAATGGTTTCTCTAATTTTGCCACATTGTCATCAAGTCACACTTCAATGGTATTTAAAGCAATTGGGTTTCATTTCATTTCTTCTACTTTGAGAATTGCATCAACACTATACCCACCAAATCTTGCATTAAATCTCAATAGACCATTCTTACTTGTATTAATCTATTTAATGTGTGTGCTTTGCTTTGCACTGGAATGTACCATTACTAGAAATCTGTAGACCAAGAAATATGTATCCTGATACTAATTGAAGCTGGTTATCATTAATACACCATTTACATTTTGATGTTTTCTTATTAATTATCATTATTTGAGTTTTATCCATAATTATTCTTAACTCATTATCTTTACAATATGATTGTAGTTGCTTAATTATCTGCCCATTCCTATAGAGGGAAAGTGAAAAAGAACTAAATCATCAACATACATGAGAATTGGTACCAGAATATCAACCACTGCAGGTGCGTGGCTGGAGATAGAAACAAGTTTTTATAGGGAAATCATTTATGAATAGGTTGAATAGTGTTGGGGCTAAAATACAGCCTTGTTTCACACCTGGATTTGTTAGAAAAGCCTCTGTTAAATTACCAGCCAGGTCATAATGTACATATGTCTTATTTTCAGAATATAATTATATTATTATCCTTAAAATGGTCTGATTCAACTTCATATCCATTAATGTTTGCCATAATAGACACCGACTCACCCTATCAAAGCTCCCTGAAAATCTACAAGTGTTACATTAATAGGGATTTCTTTTCTTATAAAACTTCTAAATAAAGTGTATTAATATGAAACACTGATCCACAGTTGAATAATTTTTCTTAAGTCTTGTTTGAAAATTATTCAATATATTTGAATAAGACTACCAGATTTGTATTCTGTCTAATAAAATCCTTGTGAAACTTTTACTCAGGCTATCCAGCAAACTAACAGGCCTAAAATTTTCCGGTAATTCAGAATTACATTTCTTATGTAACAGTATTATTACGTTATACTTCCGTGATTTCGGGATATTATTACTCTCAATTATTTTATTAAATAATATTGCTAGTAAACTACTCCACCACTCCTGTTCTATTTTATAGAGAAAAGAAGGAACTCGATCCACACCTGGTGCTTTATTTAATTTAGTAGCTGATATTGCCTGAGAAACTTCATGAGGTGTTATATTCAGTGTAGATTGTGCCTCATTCAATTGTGTTAAAAATGTTCTTGTGTTCCCTCCTCAATCTCTTGCCAGAATAATTTCTGGTAATACATAATCCATTTTGCTGCTGGAATATGTGCTGTGATATTCTGAGCAAGTTGCAACTTTAATCCAAAAATCTGTTATATCCCCATTTTCTATTGTTTGTAGCATAGATGTCCACTGTTCTTGGATAAACAAACCAGATTTTTTGATTAAAAGATGTTTATATTCCTTCCTTTGATTATTGAGGTATTGTATGTTTTCAGTTGTTTTATTTTCTTGTACATTTTTAATTATTTTATTAAGATACTTTTTAAATTGTAGACATTCCCTTTCATACCAGGAATAGTCATGTCTACATTTAAATTGTTTATATAATAAGGGTACTGCTTTGTCTGTAATGGCCTGTATTAAGTTTTGAATCTCTATTACTGTTTTTTCCTCTGTAATACTTTCTGCAATAGTTTGGTTCTGACAAATTAATATTGTCCCAATATCTATATTCAGCTTTGCAGAATATTGGACCTCTCTTTGGTTAATAATCTGTATTTCTGCCAACTCCTCCTTTGTGTCCCCAGACTCCCATCTACCAGTAGTTCTACTTTTAATATATAGTGATCACTTTCAGGACATATCACTACCTCAATATGCTTTGTATTATAACACTGTCAAGATAAAATACAAATATAATCTATCACACTTGCTCTTTTGCCCTCAGATATGTAAAATAGGATGCATTATTTCCTTAATACTATCATTAAGTGTAATTAGACCATATTTCTCCAAGATCTTGAAAAATTCCTCCTAGGTATTACTTTTCTATCCTTCATGTAACTATAAGATATTGAAGTACCCTTCAGCAATATTCTTGTTAATTGGCCCAATCTGGCAATCAAAGTCCCCTATCATCATCATATTACTACCTGGGTATTTGTTCATAACATTCCTATGTGATAGTCTAATTCCCCATATTAAATTTGAGAAATGTTTTGTGTTTACTGTGGACAATACATTGACAATATATATATATATATATATATATATATATATATATATATATATATATATATATATATCTCATACCATCTTGACTACAGCTACTATAATACTGTCTGAACTAAGTCCTGTTGCTCTAATTTTAACACCTTTGTTATTTTAATGACAGTTACTAACCCCTCCAATGGCCTGCCATATTTATTATCTTTAGTGGGCTTTCACTTGAGAGGACAAAACCATTTAAGTGCAGCTCTTCTATTGCCTGGGTCTCTTGTAAACAAATTATATTGCTGAATGGAACTTCTAAACATTTTCATCCATCAATTTTGGGAAACACCAGAAATATTTCAAGACATAATAGAAGTCTATACTTTACCCTCCTCTGAGACAGCCTCCTGTTCTTCAATGTTTGCCTTAAACAGTCATTCCTGTGCTTCCTGTGTAAAAATCTGAAACATATTTTGCACTGTCACACCATATTCTATTGCTGATTAGAATCATTATTTTCCTGGGGTTGATCTCTGGAGTTTCCATATTGTTCTACTTCCTGATATGAATATATTCATATACCCTTTTCATCAATTTTCCTAACTGTGTTTAATATCAACTGCTGTAATATTTAATCCTAACAGCAAAACAAATGTGCCCTTGCTTTGTATAATCAATTTCTCTATGCCCATTTAACACCTAATTCTCCCAAGCTATTTCAGAACTTCAGAGATTATATAACACACTTTCTTCATAAGTTGGGATTCAGTTTCATTTGGTAAATGGTCAACCCATGAATTGATAAAACATATTGTTTTTCTTCCACAACCTGAATTTGGAGCAACATTCCTGCATTGCCTGAGATAATTCTACTTCTGTTAGAAACACACTTTCAGACTTGTCTTTGAACTCCTTCTTCAGTATTTGTTCCACATCCATAACCACTCTGAGTTCAATCTTTCCCTTTGTATGCTTCTGTTTCCCAAGCCATCTTGCAATCTGATATCAGTTGTGAAAGGTGCACCTCACCACAGGATTCAGGATCAGCTTTGTGGTGGTTAAGGAGTCTCAGGAAGACAATTTTGTTAACATCAAACTAACCAGGTATATTTTTATTTTCTTAATATGGTTAGTGACACAGAACTTTAGGCTTTTGCCCTTTCTCTTTTAAGCCCCCAGGAAAATGAAACAAAACAGAAATAAAGAGGCCTAGCTCCGGGTGGAAGTGCTGACTAAACAATCCCCGACCCTAACTAGAAACCCCCTTTCCATAAGGCTAGACCTTCTGGAAGAACACAAACAGTAAAATGGAAAACTCACAATGGAAGAAAAATATTTGTCTTTTGGCCTAATTCAGGAGACCAATCACCTGAGGGTTGCTTAAGGGACTCCTGTTCTGGAACACATCCAAGCAGCTTGTCAGCCCTCTACCCCTGCAGCAACTGCCTGCTGGCATTTCCTTCCTGTTTTAAAGCTCTCCAGTCTGTGCAGCTGCAGCTAATCAGCCAAATCAGCTGCAGCTGTACCCTAACTATCTTACTCAGGAAACCTCATCTCCTCCAGTACCTGAGTTTACCACTACAGTATTAACAAATTAAGATGGCCTTCAGATTTCAATTTTGTAGCTAAGATAATGTTGTTTCTTCCTTTTGGGATCTCATAAATATATTCCATTACTTGTGTGATCATATACCAACAATACTTCTTTTTCTGAAGATCAAATATCTATCCCTGAACAGACTATCATGGCTTCATTCCTGAAAGCCATATTCCTGGAGTTAGTTCAATAAGGGTCCCCCATATTGGGACTGTATAATGCTTGTGTTATCTCTGTCAGCATTAATATTAGTACTGTCCCTGATGTTCTTTTTTCCCACTGTAGTCACATTTATTAACAAGTCTATCCTATGTGGCTTTCTCTATTATACTATCTGCCCTTTTTCTCCTGTTTTCTTTGTTTCTTTTTCTTTTCTTTTTCCTTTTAGTTTTGTCTTTTTAGTCATAACAATGTTCTTAATTTTTTTCCCTCTTGTATTATTTGGGAACTTATTCCCACCTCTTCTTGGACCTTTTTTAATTCTTTAAGCTTCTTTTCCTCTTTTATCTTCTTTTTTCTACATTTTCTTTCCCTCATTACAGAACCTCACTCCGGTAAAAGGGGTGTTTCTTACTCCACCTGTTTACTCATTTGTCCTATGACCATGGAATCCTCCTCAGAGCCCATCTGTTTTTTAACTAATTCTCTGAATAAATTTCTTATCAGAGCTTCCTGATACACCATTGTAGACTTTAAGGAGGTGACCTCAACTCATATGTGTAATTGTTTTAATAACAGAATATTAGCTATGTGTGGATCTTTGAGAACTGTTAATAATGTTGGTGCAAAAGGCATTTGGTAATCAGTTATATTTTCCAGATCTTCCTTAATGCCATGATTTATACTTTTGTAATTTGTTTCGGACACATCAGTGTTCTGTACTTGTTTTTGGAATTAGCCTCTAGGGACAGTACTGAATAATCTAACTTTGTTACAGATTCTGGAAATGGTTCCCACTCAAACTCAGTTGAATTATGTAGGGAAATTTCATCTTTCAAATTACACTTTCCATTTTCCATTTTCACAGAATCTCTGGTTAATCTGTTCATCACAAATATCGACATGGGTATCAGATTCTCTTCCCCCTGATTCACTAGTTCTAAGCAATCCTTTCTTCTCTATTACTTTCTCTATCTTATCCAATTTCTGAGACTTGTTCTGATGTTCTATCTGATGTTCTTTAAAAAGATTAGATGTAGATGTGCATAAAAATATACCCACAGTAGTCAAATTTCTCTTATTCCCTCTGTCCTGATTAACTTTATTACTATCCTTTTTTTTGTCTTTCCCCTACCCCTCTTTCTCTTTATTTGTAAAATTTCCAGGAATGTCTTGATCGATATAACTAATCTGGGAGCCACTCTGTTCCTCTTGTTTGTTACAGTTCATTGTTTTTCTTTCAGACTTTTGCTGAGATTGTTAGCTCTTTTGTTTTAATTTCTGAGACCCCCTGTTCTTACCTCTAGTCACTACAACTATTTTCCAAAAATTATTATCACCAGCTTAATACAGCAACTACAATGTTGCTTAAAAATTTAAATAATCAATACAATAGATAATTAAACAAATGATTATTGAAACAAGGCAAGAGAAATTTCAATAAACTAATTTCAATAGACAGTTGATATAAATTTCTTCAGATTTTTTTACGGTAGTCCAAATCTTAAAATCTTCTCTTGGCTTTTTGTCTTATTATACCCAATTTCTTTTGTTCTCATTTAATTCAATATGTTTATCTATGTCAGTATTGTTCAAAGTTCTTGTAAAAATGTGTTGATACGTATCTTAATCCTTTTAGTCCTCTACTCCAACTTCGCAAACCCAAATCACAGAAGAACATTTTGTTACTCTAATTGAAACCAGTCAAATCAGAAAATAGGTTTCCTGGATAGAGTTTTTAGATGAATTTCCGATAGTCAATACTTTTTAATTTATGCTGGTACTTTTTAATACTATTTGCTCTGTCTACTAAAATAAATTAAGAGAAATAGATCAAGGTAATAAAAAAAGCAGATGTGGGCAGAGAAAATTTAAACACTACCTAAATGCACTTAGAATCATACAAAATAGAAACATATAAATGAAAAATATTCTCACAAAGTTGCTAAACACCACAATGCAATTCCATAGAGTATAAAAAAAGCATGCAGTGGGTTTTGAAAATATTCTACTTACTCTCCCAGTCGTGCTCAGATGACATTTCTGTCACTTATGTAACTTTTAATTCACTCTCCATGCTAGCTCTTGGCCTTTATAGTGATTTACTACTGCTCCCTTGTTTTTACCCAGCAGGATTTTTAATTTTGGTTTTACGTGCTGAAGCGATTTCCTCAAAATTTTCAGAACTGATCGTAATCACTTACTCAGTCTAAGAGGGATACAGGCCTGGCTTAACAAACTCTGCAAAAGAGGTACAAAACAAATTAAAAATTCAAGCAGAGAGTCTACTGCTCAAAACGCTGGTTCAACTCCCGTGATAAAACAAACTTATTCAGCGGCAGTAGAGAAATGAGTCTCAAGGGAGTAATTAATAAAATGCTCTAGTTGAAAGGTTAAAATATGCCCCAGTCTTTTCCCCTGCTAAATTCAAGCTTCTCTATTACATACCTGGAGAAAATGGTGCTTGAAGGAAAAGAATGCTACACATGTGCCTTATGCTTCAGAGTCATGTGAGAGCACTCCAACTGGAGATGTACTTCCTAGTTTTCCTGATTTTCTAATCTTCCCTAATCTTTCCTTTATCTATTTATTTATATGTTTATATAACATTGTTTATGCTCATGTATAATTACACAATACTCAAAATATGTGCTACAGTTAAAACATTAACTACTCTAAAATCTCGCTCCTCATGCAAATGGGACAGCAGCTAATATTAAATTAAAGGGAAGAACAACACAAAACACCAATTTCTATGTAATATACAAGTAATAAAACACTCTGGTGATATTGTAGTATTGTGCTTTTATTTCTGTTCAAAGTAAAAGGAGCTAATATTGCTATCTTCAGCTCTCCTGTTAGACTGCTTCTTCCTTCCTTATGGCTTTGGTGTTCTGTGCCATTAAGCCTCCATGGGCTCCTCTGGATTTCCCAGTTCCTCATCAGGCTTCTCCATCTTCAAACTCCATACTGCTAGAGCGGAGGACCAGAGGCCTCTAAATGCCACACCACAGACCTTTAATGAACTCAAGCACTAAGACGGACTGGAAAGGTCAGTGAAACATAAAACCATAAATATATTTAGTGGCAAAAGTGGCATGCCTTTTTAAAACCTTTCAAAGGCGTTTCACTGTCTCCTGCTACTGATACTCCTCCTCAGTACCTTAGCACCTTGAACTCCACACAATCTTATTGTTATTCATTCAGATCGGTGGGAGTGCAGATGATGGCCAAGACTGAAAAGTGTGCAGACATTGATGGGTAAATGTTTCTGAATAATATGAGTGCACTTGCAAACTGTATAAAATATAAATAAAATGACTATGCTGTAGCACTACATTATTGAAAAGGTGTACTAAATGTATAGAAAGTAAACGTAAGTGATCTTGAATATGTCAAACTTCAACTGAATGGAGGTAGTTACAAAACCTTTTAAGTAAGCTACAACAGTTTTATGTTGTTATATATGGGGCTGTAAGCCCCACAGTCTACATAATAACTTTGAAATTCAGAGATTTTGGAACTATTATAACATGTTCTTGCACAGATTACAAACCTATTTTCCAACTAACTTACAAGTATGGCTCTTTATGTTTGTGTCTTTAATTACTTGTTTCTCCATCCTTGCTGACTACTGTTACCAAGTGATCTGTACAACTCTATCAACTGCACATTGTGCCAGGTTATGGAGAAGCAGCCACAGTTTGCTTCATTACATAATGTCTCACATCATTCCATTGTCTTATTGTGTTACTACAGTATAACTTGTCAAATTAAGCAATAATGCATGACAGGGGGTATGTTGCTGTAGGATTTACACACACCTCGGGTGTTGTGCAGCATGGGCTGCAGGCCGAGTGCCATTAATTACCCATGGTGTGGATAAATCTCACCACAGCACATCTCCTGGAGCACATTATTGCTATTATAAAATGAATCAAGAGAAAATGCAGTATTTCTTGCTAATAAATCAATATTTTATTTTCATTGTTTTAAGGGTTTTTAGTGTTTTAGTCATCCACCCATTAAAAAAATAGTCCCAGTACCATAGAGACATATAATTGATCCTTGCCCTTGTTAGGTCTCTCTTTCGAGTGCTTTTCATTTAAGATGATTTTGCAAGAACAATTACTGACCAGCTGCATTAAGTGATTAATCAAGGATAGTACTCTACTATAGCTTTAATGTTTACAAGGTGTTTAAACTGTTTCTACAGTATAGTCCTGTCCATGCATAATTTCTGATCACTCTGTTGTTGAGCTGCTGTTTCTGTGTTTTTTTTTTTTGTTTGTTTTTTTGACAGTTTATAACATTATTAATAAGGCTTCAGTACTGTGGCCAGCATGAGGATGGGTTTTGCATACTTAAGAGATTCCAGCCTCAGGTTGACAGCATTATTTGTACTGGCAGGGGCAGAACTGGTCTTACTTCAGGCACAGCCTGCATTTTGAATGAAGGCAATCTCCTGGGCTGGCCATCTACTGTTGTGTGACACTCTGAGAGAGGAGTCAATGCCCCATTATCAACCATGCTGCTACTGACATCAAGTGACTCTTCCAAAACAGGAAGCAGCACTTGTAAAATCTTTCCAGTGCTCATCACTAACTGTGCAGATTCAGCCATTTGTCCACTGGGTATTGTGGCTTCTTTTACTGCACCATCACTTGTGGAGACTGAAAGACAGTCATTGCTGGACTCCGTGGCATCCACCCAGTTCATTTCTCAACCAGGGTTATCGATGACAAAAGTTAACATAAAGTCATCTAGGAGGCAAGTCATCAGTACAAAACAGGTATTCAGCATATTTACAGACTTTATTTTGGTTAACAGTCTACTTGGCAGGCCATGTAGCTTTTGGTTTTTAGGGACAGCTGTATATTTAAACTGTGTCAGCAGTTTAAAAATGTTGGTTTTACTCCACGTAAATGTTTGGTCACTTATTACCGCTTTGCATGGTTGTTGTGCAGTCAGTGGTGGTCAGCTGGGATTTCATCCATGTGTTTATTGTGAGATATGCACACAGATAAGGTACCAGCCTGACCAATCACATTGTGTGGATTTACTTGCCCATTTTATAATTGTATTTTGAAGCTTTCAGATACTTTTCAGCACTAGTTGTGTACTTTATGGGTCATAAAACAGTATTGAAGATTTTAGGTTCCAGACCCACCAGGGCATACTATGAGTGTGGTTCTCATGTTTCTAGATGTCACAGTTCTTGCTTTGCAATACAGTTGCTTGGCCCTGTCAAGATTTTCAGCTTTTTAATAAATATGTGGGTGAGATAGTATACCTCCCAAGTGAGCGCAGTAGCCACACATCCACAGGTGCCACACAACTGTTGAAATGCAAAGGCAAAAGTACTGGACTTTAGGAGGGCTGACTTTGCAAAATGGGTGAGTACCTAAGGAATGCACTAGCAGATGGGCAGGAAAGAGGGTAGAAGAACAAGGGGAATAATAAAACTGCCATCACCGAGGTAACAAGCCTTTGTGTGAAGCAAATAAACAAAACAAAATGATGTAAGAAACCACTATGGTTCTCAAAGGAAGTGGCAGGAAGGTTCAAGAGAAAAGAAAGCATTCAGGAAGTACAAGGAATCACAGAAGGAGCAGGACAAAGAACTGTATCAGTTAAAGCAAAAGGAAGATGAGAAGGCAGTCAGAACAGCAAAGCTCAAACCGAGGAAAAGATAGCCAACTCAGTTAAGAAGGGGGATAAAACCTTTTATAGGTACATCAGGAGTGAAGGAAGACCAAGGAGGGTTAGTGAGGCTTAATAAAGAGGAGGGAGGGTGGGCAGAGGGTGACTGTGAAAAGGCAGAGATACTAAACAAATATTTTTGCTCAGTATTTACAAAGTAGTTGGGGGAGGTACATAAAACAAACAGTAGAAACACTCTGGATACAGAAGTTGATACCAGCCCATTTACAGAAGAAAGGGTTCTGAAAAAACTCTTAAAACTGAAGGTGGACAAAGCAATGGGGGCTGATGGAATTCATCCAAGAATTCTAAAAGAACTAAGGGTAGAACTAGTGACACCACTGACTACCCTCTTTAACAAATTATGGGAGGATGGGGTGGTATCCGAGGACTGGAGAACGGCAGATGTGATTCCCCTTCACAAAACAGGGAGCAAGACAGAAGCAGGAAACTACAGACCTGTTAGTTTAACCTCAGTGGTAGGGAAAATGATGGAATCACTTCTGAAGGAAATAACTGTTGAATATCTAGAGGCCAGAGGGTCTCAGAACCCAAGGCAGCATTGATTCACAGTGGAAAGGTCATGCCAGACAAATCTGATAGATTTCTTTGACTGGGTGACCAAAGTAGTAGGTCAGGAGTGGCTGTGGACATGGCCTACCAAGACTTTAGCAAGGCATTTGACACAGTCCACACAAAAGATTAATATACAAGTTAGCCAGCCTGGGAGTGGGTCCCAAGATGACAGCCTGAGTAAAGAATTGGCTGGAGAATTGGACACAGAGAGTAATACTAAATGGAGTCCACCTGAAGAAAGGGGTTACTAGTGGGTACCACAGGGTTCAGTATTAGGAACGGTCCTCTTCAATGTCTTTATAAGAGACATTGCAGAGGGACTGGAAGGAAAAGTATGTCTCTTTGCAGATGACACAAAGATCTGCAACAGAGTTTATGCACAAGGTGGGGTGGAAAGGATGAGAAGGGACTTGGCAAGGTTAGAGGAATGGTCAAATGTATGGCAGCTTAGATTCAATGCTAAGACGTGCAAGGTAATGCACCTGGGAAACAAAAACCCAGGGGAAGAGTACACAATGGGGGGTGAGATACTAACAACAACAAAAATGGAAAGGGACCTGGGGGTAGTCATATCAGATGACCTAAAGGTGGGCAAGCAATGTGAGAGAACAGCAAGGAGGGCTGGGGGGATACTGGGATGCATAGGAGGAGGCATCACCAGTAGAAAACAGGAAGTTATTACACCTCTGTACAGACAGTTGGTGAGACCCCATCTGGAGTACTGCATGCAGTTCTGGAGATCCAATCTCTGCAAAGACATAGACAGGATTGAGGCTGTCCAGAGGAGGGCAACTAAAATGGTGCAGAGTCTGCACCGGAAGACATATGGAGAGAGACTTAAGGAGCTGAATATGTATAGCCTTGAGGAAAGGAGGGAGAGGGGGGACATGATAGAAACTTTCAAGTACCTCAAGGAATCAAGTCCAAGAGGGTAGCATCTTTCAAAAAAGTGTGCAAAACAAGGGGCACAATTAGAAGATAGAAGGGGCGGCTCAGAGGTAATTTAGGAAGTATTTTTCACAGAGAGGGTTGTGGATGCATGGAACAGCCTTCCGGAGGAGGTTGTGGAGTCAAAAACAGTGGTGGAATTAAGCATGCATGGGACAGTCATAAAGGCAATTCTAGGGGTGGGGTAGGGAAGAAGTAGGCTGCTGGTTAACTAGGATCTGCAGCTTATCCATTAGGTAGGGAAATGGGCAGACTGGGTGGGCCAAGTGGTCCTTATCTGCCATCAAAATCTATGTTTCTATGTTTCTATGTATTTTTTTGTAGGGTCACTATTACAACAGTAACAGAAGAAATGTGGAACTGTTACCTAATAGGGAAGGCATTAATTGTTTTGTAAAGTGTCCATTGTTTCACCCATGCATTTACCAAACAGCTAGAAAAGTAGAGAGGATCATTCAGTTTTAGTACAAGGGAGGAAGTGTGACAACTTACAATACTGAGGACCCAAATCCGAAAGTCTGGCCCTACTGGGATTCAAACCAGATTTCTTAGGTACTTTCTGTATTAATCATTAAGCACTGAAACTCAGATAAAACCTAATTAAGACCTTCCAAATACAATCTCAAAATGTATTAACAGGCAATACAGTAATAAAATATAATTCCAAGCAGGATTATGCAGTTAATCAAACTATCACTGCTTCTGTCAGTTAAAAGCAAGGTTATGTAGTGAATCAAACCATCACTGCTTCTGTCCAATCAGTTTCTCTGTAATCCACATTCCACAGCAAAAAGGGACCAGCATTTAAAACATTACTTTTTTTAATTTTAGTCTTTTGGTAACCGGTAAGGCCCACTAGGCACAAGTGCCTGTTTTCAGGGTTCACCTGGAAGTTAAGTTACTTGCTTAGAGTCACACAGTATGCAAGTGGAGGTGCGAGAATCAAACTCAGGTTTGGTCTGCTGAATGTACTAAGCTCATTCACACCTCATTCCTCTAACCTCTAGGCTATACTGCCAGCCAACTTACCATACTAGTACACTGCTTCTTTAGAATAAGCAACTTGTGCATATTTTCTTTTTATCTTTTCACTGTGCATAACCTAGGTTCCATATTCCAGGAACTTCAGAGTAAAGACTGGAGAGGGTAGGATTTCACTTATGAGATAATAGCATGTGAGATGTGTTATCGTAATTAAATGTTATAACAAATGAGTCAAAGCAGGACCCCTATCAAAACAAATATTGCATCTCATCTGAATTATCCTGAGCAAATATCCTGCACCACATGCAAAGCACATAACTGTACAGCAGACCTGTACCAAGAACAGTTTCATCTAAAATGATCTGGCATACACCAATACAATACAAAAGCAGGACCACATTAAAATTGAGATATTGCATCACATCATTTCATACAAGAATAGTAACTCCCTTTGCCCTTCCTGACCTCCCATCTGTAATAGGTGGCATGCTTGGGAAATATGTAGCTCAATGTATGACATAGATATGAGTGACAAAATATGAGCAGCGAAATGATGAAGTTAGATTGATTACATCGTTTTCCACTATGGCATGTGAAAAAAGTACCCTTATCTTATTTCATTTTTTTACTTACATGGGTAAAGGCTGGAACTCCATTGACAGTGGAAAGGAAGTGTTATAATCATTGGTAATGGTTAAGAGTACCGCAGTAACTCACTGAGGCCACCCATGACCTCCCATTAGGAGATGACTGTGAGGCTGGATTTAAAGTAACATTAGTAAACCAACTTTTTAAATCCCATAGTTACATATAATTTATGTGACTGCAAAGGATGGATAATGGAAACCAATTATATTTATTTAATGATAAATGATAGGCTATCGCCTGAAGTTATGGGGAGGAAGAGCTCCTCCCCATCCTTTTAAGCTAGCAGGCTACATACGCTCTGCTTAGAGTGGGTCGCACTTACTAGTGACGTTGCTCATGCTCAGCTGCCCTCTTTTCTCTCCTCTACCCCCCTTGTTCCCTGTGCCTCTATGCTTGTGTTTCTGTTTGTCGTTGTCCTCTCCCCCATCTCCGCTTGTTCTCCATGTGTTTCTTTGGGGGCGGACTTACCTACTCCCTCCTGCCTACTCATTCCTCCCCTTCCTGCCTTCTTCTAGTATCCCTGCTCCTTTGTTTTCCAGTTCTGTCTCTGCCTTTGGTCAGCCATTGCCATGCTACTGCCAAGTCGTGCCTGCATTTCTGCCTTACTGGCTGGAGTTTTTCCTGGTCCACTCCTTATGTCACTTTGCTCCTCCTCGGCATGACCGACCGCGCCACTACCCAACCTCAAGCTGCTTCCTAGCCAGACAGGGCTCATAGTCTTAATCCACTGTTGCTTCGCTCATTATTGCCTACTGGGACTCATTACATTTTGCCTGCACGCACCTGCAAACATAGCTCTATCATGTATCCAATAGTTACATTATAAGAACATTAGGTTACAGTCTTGGTTTGCTGCTCAGTACATTTCTTGAGCTATCCTTACACCTTTACTGCTCTGCTTCCCTGCCTGGTTTCAGTTCTTCATTCTACCACAATCAAGGGCATATATTGCTGCAACGCTACCTGCTGGACCCAGATTGCCATTCACTTTGCCCATACCAGGTCCATGACTAACTACTCATTTGTGCAGTTACTTGTTCTAGTAACACTGGTTTCTACTCCTATGTTATTCACATGCTGGTCTTATGATTTACAGAAGCCATAGGATACACCAAGTCAGCTGGAGTTCCCATCCTGCTGTACAGAACAGAGGCTCTACCAATCAATTTACTTAATTACACTACCTCATTTAAACCTTAGGCCAGTGACATCAGATGTCAGATGATTACTCCTTGGCTCATCATATTCTTCCTAGCTTGCTTGTTTGTGTCAGAGTCACCCTTTGCCCATATACATTCACTGCAGTACTTCTGCCTGTTATTATTACTTAATTATTTGTCACCAGCTTCCTATGTTGACTGATTCCCAGGCATCCATCTATCTAAGGATCTACAGCTGGGCTGACAGCTTCATCATAGCCTATAACAACAACTGGGGATTGCTATGTGGGTGAACAGACATATTTTCGCAGCCTTCATGCCTGACACAAGAGCATGGTATTTTGGGAATTGCAATCATGATTCTTATGGCCTTGCTAGCTGGCTTCTGACTCAATCTGTTATCTATGACTAGTTTCATCCTACATCATGCTGCAGTGCATTATGCTTTGCTACCACAAAACAGTTCATTTCTACAAGCTATTCAGTTCACCATGCTGCCATTCTCTTACTCTGCTTGCCATAGCCTCTTATTGGCCACCCCAGTGGCAACTCTCCACACAGCTGAGGCATTTCTGACTTTCTCATAGCATTGCTATCCTGGGTCTTGTACTGCCCTATCTTATCTGCCATCCACTACAGCCTCAAGTTCAGCTTCAGGATGCATGCTGTGCTAGATGGCTCTCCGAGATGGCTCCTGGTCATGCTAACCTATGTGGGGTCTAGCTTGACTTGCTTCATTACTTCTGCCTAGCCTTCCAGGGGTTGGGCTATTTCACTTGTCTCATGATGGCCTCTCCGCTTCCCTGCTAGTGAGTCCTGATTCTCTGACCTTTGTGGGACCTAGCCGCCACTCTCTACTTCCCCTTCAGCTTCCCAATGTAGTCCAACAATTATCTACCTGTGCATTGGTCTACCTGGTTGCCTGCTCAATTAAACAGCAGAACGCATGAGTTACAGCCCATAGCTTATACTCATCTGGGTAAGCTCCCATTTACTTCCTTGGATGTACCTATCTGGATGCTTCAATCAAGCAAGCCTACTACCACCCCTTTATTCTGGATTCTTAGCTGAGCTGTATTCCATATTGCCTTCTATATTGTAACCTGAACCTATGCTGCCTTCCTTATCATAGCCGAACCTCAAGATTTGGCTCTACTACTACAGTTTAGGATGCTTATCACTTTAGATCAAGTTGCCACTTCATGTACCTAGATGTCCATTGCATACTTACCATCCTCGGTCATCAGGAAATGTCAGTCTACAGCACTGTCTGGTCTCCTAAGTATGCCTCAGGATATTCTAAACTGCTTTACTTGGCTCAGAGTATGCAAGCATTTACTATAGCCTTTGCCTTGCCCATGAGGCTGAAGATTCCTTACAACATTGTTATTATTTTGCATTGCATGCAGCCAGTCATTATTATTACTCTATCTACCACAGCTCTATGATCTGCCTTGCCCCATAGTACCTGAGGTTGGCCACTTCTCGTTTTGAAGACCTTCGTCTTACAGGCCCAGAGGTCCCACTGAACTTCAGTCATTTCACTGTATTTATCTACTTCTATGGCCTGCCTCCCCATTGGGCCTCAGAGCTTACTGACTTCTACTCAACACTTACCTCACCCAGCTTGGGCTTGAGGCCCACATTCTACTATATATCTACCTGCAATCGTATTTACCTACCTTAGGAGCTCCTTTACTATGGACTTGCATTTGGATTTTTGACATTCATCTTCTATTTGGATGTTCCTGCCACTTCAGTCATATAAATTGCTACCACTGCTACTTCTACTAGGACTTAGTTGAGATTATCCGAAAGACTTAAATCTCATAATTCATACCCTACAGTATTTGCATCTTTCGACAATGCTACATGCAGTGTCAGTGGCTCAGTAGGTAGCACACTCGCCTCTGAGGCCGGGAGATCAGAGGGCTGTGGGTTCAGTTCCCACATCTGGCACTTGGGTTAATATCCCAGTACTGACACTGTAGTGCAGCATGAGAGGGGTGCTGCACTTCTGAGGTGCCGTCTTTCGGATGCGACGTTAAACCGAGGTCCCATCTGCCTGGATTGGTGGTAGTTCAGGTGGATGTTAAAGATCCCATGGCACTTATCGAAAAGAGTAGGGGAATTTCCCCGGTGTCCTGGCCAAATTTCCCTCATTCACTAAAAATACCACCAACAGCTTAATCTGGTTCAAATGTCAGTTGGCATTCATCTGTATCCCCTCCCCGGGTTGTGCCTGAAAATAGGCAGGATTTGTCTAGTGCACTTACCTGGTCAACAAAAGCTAAATAAATAAATACTTCATTTGACTCAGTCTCTTCAACCTTCACCATTTTTCTGACTCATAAACTCAACTATTCAGGACTTGTCAGATTAGTCTTACCTAGTCAATTCTAGTTACTGTACCATTCTGGCTTTGGACCATGACTATATTCATCACTACGCAACTATTTGGATCACCAGTCAAGGCTCTTCGATTTCTATGCTATTGCCATTTCTTCAAGTTCCTCACTATATATCATCCATAATCCATGCAATACTACTCCTTTGCTACACCATCTGCATTATACAGCTTGCCTACTACTGCAACTGACCTACATACAGGGCCGCTTACTTACAATACTTGCTTATACTACCTGCTTTGCCCTTACAGGGCCTAGAGGTCATTGCGCATAACCCACCATTTTACAACCTACTTTGCTCCTCGTGAGCTGGAAATACATCTGACTTATGTTTACCTATTCGCTGTACAATTTCTATCTGCTTCACATACTTGCTTCCCCTCTCTGGATTGGAGGTTCCTATTGCTCCATCCTCCCGATCTCGCAGCATATGCCAGTTCTTGTGCTTCATCGCCACGGCCTTCATTTGCAAAGCTTGCCGAGCAGAACATTTATTTATTTATTTGTTTTTATTTATTGAAGTAATCAGTTTTACAACCTTTGAGTCAGGGACTCGTTTACAAGGGTACCTCATCATGGGGGGAGGGGGGAGACAACAATTAAGTGATCTTTAGAACAGTGGTTACATACAGGTGAGATACATAAATACACACGAAGAGTTACAGGCAGCATTATACAGGTACATACATATGTTGAGTTACACGCATCATTATATAACATCATTGATATGGTTGTTCTAGTGTACCAGCACCCAGTCGTTTATGTGACCCAAAAGGCATAGAGCTATACGAGACAGGGTTTTGGTCCACTACAGGCATTTACAACATTGACTGTCAATAATGTGTTGATGGAGGGCTATTTTGAGCCGGCTAATCCCAGGGATCTTAGTGACAGCCTCAGGAAGGGAGTTAAACCAGGCCGGGGCTTTATGATTAAAGGATCTTTGGCAGAGAGAGGTCCTTGCCCTGGGAACTATGAAGGTGGCTGTGGTGGAGTTACGGGTTGGCAAAGTCCGGACAGCCAGTTGCAGGGATGCAGAGACACCTCGTGGACAAAGCCCAGACATGTATTTTTTGGCCAGTAGGCAGGTGTGATATTTCACTCTTTCCTCAAGAGTGAGTATGTTAGCAGCGGATACAGCAGACAGGTGTGGAGTTCTGCTGTGGCACGGTGAGGAGCCTACAGGCTTTGTTAATAGAGGTCTGGACTTTTGATAAGGAGGAGGGGTCAGCCTCTGCGTAAATTGGAAGTCCGTAGTCAGCCAGTGACAACAGAGAAGAGGTAATGGCTGATTTTAAGGCAGATTCTGGGAGGCAATCTTTATGGCGGTAGAGAAGCCCGATCCTGGAGTTCATGGCTGATGACAGGGCTTTTAGGTGGGCATGGAATGTAAGGCCTGGGTCAAAGGTGATGCCCAGGTACTTATATGTTGTTACCTGTTCTAGTGTGAGGAGCATGCTGGTGGTGATGAGAAGGGGAGTGTCCTTGGTGCTGTTTTACCGATGTGAGAACAGCATTGACTTTGATTTTTTCAGGTTCAGGACTAGTCGATGGTTACTGAACCATTTTTCAGCTTGGAGGAAGGTGCTTTGCAGCGTGCCTTGGAGTAGGAGTGGGTCTGAGTGTGATGCTAGGATTACTGCATCATCAGCATAGAGCAATATTTTGTTGGAACAGGAGCTTGGGAGGGTGTTTAGAAATAGACTGAAAAGGGTGGGCCCAAGGATGGAGCCTTGCAGGATCCCTGAGAGTACTGGTAGGTTGGAGGAGAGGGTCCCATTTAGCTTTACTCTTTGGGACCTGTTGTGCAGGTAGCTTGAGAACCAATTCAGGGGGCCGGATGAGAATCCCAGTTGGCTTAGGGAGTTTAACAGCAGGGGGTGGCACACAGTGTCAAATGCCTTGGATAGGTCTATGAAAACTGCCCCTGCAAGTTGACCATTGTCAAGCGTAGAGTGTATGTGATGGGAGAATTTCAGAAGGGCAATGGACATGCTGTGGCCTGGACAAAACCCATGCTGCTCAGGACATAGAATGTCGTAATTAGATAGGTATTCTATGAGCTGTGTGGATACTATTTTTTCTAAGGCTTTGGGGGGGGAGGATGCAGATGGGCCTGTAGTTATTTGGTAGTATACGGTCCCCAGACTTATGGATGGGGGTTACTTCAGCCTGCTTCAAGCATCCAGGAATTGACCTAAGCATAAGGATTGTTTATGATAAGCGTAAGGGGATTAGCATGACATCCAGCGTTAGGTGGAGCATCTTGGAGTCAAGAGGGTCATTACTTGGGTTATGAGGCGAGGATTTTAGAAGAAAAGGTTTGGCACCATGAGGTGAGATTGTCCGGAAGTGGAATTGCGGCCTGGGGGTGTGGGTGTGGGTGGGTGTGGGAACTGGGTCAAAAATTGGGCAGAGGAGAACTGCACTTAAGTCTGTGAAGGTTTTATTAAGCAGTCTGCAATACATGTTAGGTCCGTCAAAACTGCCCCATTTATGACAATCTGAGACAGAGGGGTGGAGCGGGTTTTACCATTCAGTTCTTTAATGTTGTCCCAGAAGGCTGTGGATGAGCCCCAGGAGGATGTCAAAGCAGCCTGATAGTATTTAGCTTTCACTTGCTTGATGGCCCAGGTGCATTGGTTGCGGGCTGCCCTAGGCTTGCCTGTCTGCCACCCTACCAGAGTCATTTGCTATGTGCCAAAGATTGTCTCTCTTTTTAGTTGCTGGATCAGTGCAGGGGATATCCATGTAACAGTCCATTTTTTTTGTCTAGATGTGGTGATGGGGGCAAACAGGTCACAGGCATAGTTGAAGGCCGTAGTGAGGTGGGTTAGGGCAGAGTTTATGTCAGATGCATAGTCCACTGGGGTCTAGTCGACTTGTGTGAGGTGACGTTTGAGGTTGTCAAGACCCCTGGGGAGAAATCTGCATCGAGGAGTGCTGCTGTACACAGGGCTGAGTGTGGGGGAGGACCAGAAGCAGATGATAGGGGAGTGGTAGCTAAGTGATTCCGCAAGGACTTTTACAGATTCCAATTTATGTGACTGGTTAGAGAGGACTACGTCCAGGAAGGAGTTGGTTCCCATTGCTTTGTTAAGTGTAGTGGGCCGAGTGACCATTTGAGACAGGTCAAGGGCTGCAAGCTCATCCTTTATATTATCAGATGAGGGGTTGAGCCAGTTGGTGTTTAATTCTCCCAATATTAGTTGTTCAGCCTTCTGGGGTAAGGTGGATAGATAGCCAAGGAGGGAGTTGATCGCTAAACTTTTTGTACTCGGGGGTATGTAAGCCGTAGTTAGGTATAGGGGGCCACGACCAGGGTAAGGTGTGATTTTAAGAGTAATGGCTTGCGCCCTGTGGTTGAGCTCAGGGGTAGGGAGGGCATGACCCAGAACCTAGTTGTGCAAGTAGATTGCACACCCCCTTCCACACCTGCCCATCCTATCAGCCCTGAACAGGGAGAAGCCTGGTAGGGAGACGGCTGAGTCAGGCGCAAGCAAGGAGAGCCAGGTTTCTGCTAGCATAAGAATGTCAGGGGAATATTGTGTAAGCCAGCATTGGAGAGCTGCAGCTTTCTTAGGGAGACTACATATGTTCATAAAAGCAATCCGGAGACCTTTGTCACTGGTGGGCTGAGGCATGCCAGAGTTGGCAGGCCCAGGGTTTGGGTGCACATTGCCTGAGAGCAGGATCAGCAGAAAAATTAGGCACCTCATAGTGTAGTGGTTGCTGAGGGTAGGGTGCATTTGCAGCTGCCGAGACCTCACAAGGATGGTGCATGGGATGGGAAGAGAGAAAAGTACCGGAGATGCTAGCGAGGAGAGTGAACATGACCCAACAGTCCTTCTAGTCATGGATGCTGAGCTTTTGATTCCTGGTTCTCCTCTGAGAAGTCATCCTCACAAGCTGGGGTGCTTCACTACTGCAACTCATTGCTTTGTATTCATATCAACCATGGATTCCACTCTACTAACATTCTGGCCTGCTCATGGATTCTCGAACTTGGAGCTTACTGTATGATGCTTGTTCTGTTCACCTGTCACGTCACGTTTCAATAGTTCTTCAGTTCTCCATTTTTCTGGATCCGGTTGTACAACTGGGGTTCAAATTACCTGATTATGTACATTTAGGATTACTCTCCTTTAGTATGCCCAGAAGGATTGGCAGGTCAGTAGCCATGGATCCTCAGAGGTTTCCCCCAAGGGTGTTTTTCCTCTCCTGCGTGCTACTGGTCACACTGTCCAGAGTTGGAGGAGGTGATCATACTGCTACTCATTTTTCTGGGGGAGTCATCCTACTTGACTCCTTCAAGAGTTGGATACTGAACAGTCATGGATATCATTATTTTTGGGGGGTCTCATAACACTGGACTAAGCATTCTTTACAGTGGGATACAGAGTAAGGCCAAACCAAAACTAAGTTATAACAACGTTATTCATCAGCTCAAGCATCTAAGAACTTTGCATAAGACTATCCAGCTCACTTGTACCATAAGCACTGACTGTATAACTATGTTCAAAGTACCTAAGAACAGATCAACTCAAACTGCTACATATCTAAGAGCAATGTCCTACTTAGCTATCTGGCCTCTGTATCCAAGCATAATCCTTCATTATCCAATTATAGTACATAGCACAAGTATTGAGCTATGAACCACACATAAATGATAGGATATCACCTGAAGTTATGTGGGAGAAAGCTCCTCCTCCACATCCTTTTTAAGCTAGCAGGCTACATCTGCTCTGCTTAGGGCAAGTCACACTCACCCTCCATCCTCCTCTAACACCTCCTCCTTCTCTGGTGCTCTTATCCCACTGGGGGGTGTCTCATAACACTGGACTAAGCATTCTTTATGGTGGGATACAGAGTAAGGCCAAACCAAAACTAAGTTATAACAACGTTACTCATCAGCTCAAGCATCTAAGCACTTTGCATAAGACTATCCAGCTCACTTGTACCATAAGCACTGACTGTATTACTTTGTTCAAAGTACCTAAGCACAGATCAACTCAAAGTGCTACATATCTAAGAGCAATGTCCTATTTACCTATCTGACCTCTGTATCCAAGTGTAACCCCCTTGAAAATGGGGGTTCCAAATATGCCTTATGCCTGGGGTGGTGACCGGCATAAAGCTGTTTTAATGGGGAGCAGTGGAGTGCTCCCAAAAGCCTCCGTAAAATGTCCCTTTAAGAGCTGCCTCTGGCAGCCATAAGTAATTGAAATGGGGGGGATTGTGTGTTATATGCTCGAGTCCCGTCTGGGGCACTGGCCAAATAACTCCCTGCTGCCATCGCTAGTGGTGCATAGGGAGTTCTAGTAGAGGATGTAGCTGTTTTGCTTAAAATATTGTACCATAATGATGGTAATGTAGTTGTTCAAACCTGCCTTGCTTTGCAGCACCGATGGTTTCGATTGCCTCCTCCATTTTGGTCCCGAACTGCAGAATTGGACCAATCAGTACCCTGGGACCTTACAGAGCTGGCTGACCAATGAAGAGCTGGGTGTAGTTTGAGCAAGGCATTATGGACTATGGCGCTTTTTCTGCACCATTGAGAGCCGGAGAAAGTGACTGGCATGTGCCACCAGCCAATCGGAGTGGGTCACGCCCGAACTGAGAAGAGAGCCCCTTGCTGCTGGGGGTTAGATGCATTGTGGCTGGACAGGAGTGAGGAGCGCCTGTGCTTCTGCACTGGGAAGTGTTCACGGGAAGCACGTGAAGGCCTGAAGGGCCATTTTGCCTGGGAGAGGATTTGAAAACCCATCGGTGGGCGATCAGAGGAGGCTGTGCCCTGTACAGCTACCCACCAGGCTTGACTTTGTTTGGAGGACTGGAGAAAATTGCTGAATTGCGCTCAGTCCGCGGGAGGAGTGAAAAGCTGCCGTTGCAGTGCTTTGGTGAGTGTGGAACCTGGAGAGCCCAGAAGCAGCTGCCTGGTGTGGTACACCTCTGCTGTTGCTGTATGCCATATAAATGTGTGAGAAGTCTGGCGAATTTCAGGCTCCATCCTGGTAGCATTGAATGAAGCATTATTTGCTGGGGTTGTGAGTTCTGATTCAGGGTAGCTCCCCTGCAGAGTGTTTACACAGTGGTTTCAGTGCATTATTACATTGCTGACTGCCTAAGCAAACCTTTCTTCTATTCTGACCTGCTCAAGACTTTAATGTTTATCTATGTTAAGGGCCCCGACCAGCTGCCATGGTTTGGACTAGCCATTAGGGCTTGGGTATCCAGGGACAGTAACTTGTAGGGTTAGGCCTGTGCACAGAGCCCTAAATAGATAGGAATATTATAAGCCAATTAACCTGATTTTCCCCCTTTCCCCTGTTATCTGCCCTTTTTGATAAATCAGATTGCTGTGTTATAATTATATCCTGGCTGATTTGCACTTTTCTGACAAATGGCTGCATGGTGACTATGATATAATTGTACCTTACTTTACAGGGGGTCCTTGGAGTACGTTAGAATATATTATCCGTGGGGTAAGTGTACTAGTGGAAAGAACTGTTGACACCCAGTGCGAGTCACTAGTGGGACGGATAGGGGGTTGCAGTAGCCCAGAGGGCTGTAACTGAGGCAGTTTCTGCCGTATTGACCCTGACCTCTGGGTGGAGGCACCCATCCACGGATCTGGGCCGCTCACCCTGCCTCCATGGGGGCAGACAGGGGTAGTAGCCCTAAAGGTAGTGCCCCCCTGGGGGTTACAAATTGGAGGCACCACTGGGATCAGCGTCCCCTAGTGGCTCAGTAAGGAAATACCTCAGATATGGAAAAAATGGAAGGGGTTATGTTGGAAAAGATTAAACTGGGGCCCATTAAAGCCATGGTACACAGACTGATGGGATGGGGTGAGGCTGAAGAGCTAGACTACCAGAAGATTGTATTATTGTTAGATGTGCCTCTGGGTACCTCCACTGCTGATATTGTTTCTGTTGCTGAGCGAGTAAAGTGTTTGGGTAAGGTTGAGATGAAAGGGTGTATGGCTGATCTGCTTGACCAGACGCTGCAGGTGCTACTCCTATGCAGTGTGGCCATCGATTCTGAGAAGGTACCTCCTGTGATTTACCCAGAGGGTGCATCCCAGGGGTGGAGGCTAATTCATGTCCAAAGTGGGTCAGTCACCCCTGGGGGGTCTCCCCAGATGAATAGTTTTAAAGACAAACTGCTTAAATTGTTGGCTGTGGAGGGGAGGACTACCCAGGAGTTGTTGCAAGCCTTGGATTTGTCCAGTGATACTACTCCTCGGGGTTCCCCGGGCACCTCCTCTTGCCCACCCAAAAGTTCAGTGTTGGCTTCTCTGCCCCTGGCAGTCCCCTCCATACAGCTAGATTCCTACCATAAATTAAAACTTTTCTCTGGCATGGTACCAGTGCCTCTTGGGAGGATGACCTGGAGGCTTGGGTGGACTATGCCACCCCTTTAGTCCAAGAGTGGCAATGCTCCAAATGGGGGAGAAATGGAAGAGGCTGATGGAGAGTTTGTGGGGTCCTGCCTTAGAAGCCATTAGGTTCTTCCGAGCCACCCATCTAGAAGCCACCACTGCAGAGTATCTCTCTGCTTTAGAAGGGGTTTTTGGGATTACAGAAACTGGTGAAGATTTACTATGGAAATTCAGGTCTGCTAAGCAGTGGAAAAATGAAAAACTGTCTGCTTTTGTTACCTGAGTGGAGTGGGCATTGAAGAAGGCGTATAGAAAAGGAGGAATCACTGCTACAGCCTTGAATCAGGTTCAATTAGAACATATTTTAAAGTCTGCTCGATTCTCTAGTGTAACGCTGCAAAACTCAAATTGCATGATTGGCGGGCTACACCGCCTGACTATTGTCAATTGATGAGGGAAATTCGGGAAATGGAGACTGATGAAGAGGGATGGGAACCCTGTGTGGGGGCAGTGAACCCTAGTGGGACCCCTGAGTCTAACCCCCTAAGGAGACTGGTTTGCCTGGAAGGTTCAAGGGGGCCCTGGAATTTCTAGGTACTGTGGGAATGGGAGTTGTTTCCCTTGACCCCTATGTGGAGGGTGAGTTGAGGGCTGAGATCAGGAATCTACAGGAATTGGTGAGGGAGTTAAAGCAATCTACTGTGTACCCTACTCGGTCTGGGGCCCCTGAGTCATGTAGAACCCTGGACTCTAGCCTTAGAGAGCTTTCTCACTCCCCTCAGGGCCCCCCACAGAATAGTGACCCCCGGGGTCCCGAGTTTTATCACTGTGGAGAAAATGGGCATTTTCAGCCTGAGTGCCAGAGGCCAGAGAATTTAAGGAGAGTTAACCGCAGGCTGATTGCCCAACACCGCCAGGCTCAGTCTCAGGTCCCTAAGAAAAGTTGTGTGACTCAGGCCCATGCCTGCCAGGCTACCAATGCTGTTACCCCCAACTGGTCTGATGTGGTTGGCCCGTCTATGGAGATCTGGGTGCAGGTGAATGGAATTCCCACTCGAGCTGTACTGGACAGTGACTCCCAGGTGACCATCATGTTTCAGGACTGGTATCAAGCACATTTATCTGAGGTACCCCTACAGCCCCTAACTGGTCTACATGTATGGGGATTGAGCGATAAGGCCTATCCATATTGGAGGTTCATCCATGTCTGGTTATCTTTCCCTACAACTGCAAATGGAATAGAAGAGCAAGTGGAAACCTTAGTGTTAGTTTGCCCCCCCACTGAACTGTATGATGGGGTGCCCTTGTTGATTGGGACAAATGCACACATATTTGGACGATTGGCTCAATTGTGCTCAGAGAAATGAGCATTTCAGACTGGTGAGCTCTGAGCATACCTGCTGTAATTCAAAGGTTAAAGCCACTCAGAAAAAGGGTAGTCTGGAGTAACCCGAAGGCCCTGTGGAGGTGGTGAGGAAAAGGATCCAGCCCCATGGTACTTGTCCCAAATGCACATGTGTTCTGCATGGAGAGGTATGACTAAAAGCTGATGTCAAGAATAAGTTGTTAATGCTGGATCGCCTGCAGAGGAGAATTACCTGAGGGTTGTTGCTGAAACCAGCATTCTGCCGGCTAGAGCCCATGCTTAGGTTAAGAGGGTGATGGTTCAAGTGCAAAATGTGTCTGATAAAGAAATTTGAATAAAAGAGGGTGTGTCCTTGCTAGTGTTCATTGTGCAGATACTGCTGTACTACCAAATAGAAAGAGTATCCGAATGGGTGATAGAGTTACTCCTGATCTATTTGACTTTGGTGACTCCCCGCTGCCTGGGAGCGAAGGGTCAGTGAGAAGCTTGCCAAGTGGGACCAGGTTTTTTCCCTGAAGGAGTGGGATGTAGGATGCATACAAGGAGCTGAGCATCACATTCGAATGCATGATGAAAGACCCTTCCAAGAGAGATCCCGACATCTGGCCGCCGCTGACATAGAGGATGTAAGGCGGCATCTGCAAGAAATGTTGGCTGTTAGTGTAATTCAAGAGTCTAGGAGCCCCTATGCTTCTCCTATCGTAGTAGTAAGAAAAAAAAATGGGTCCGTTCGGATGTGTGTAGATTATTGCACTTTGAATAGATGAACTATTCCGGATCAATATACCATGCCATGCATACAAGACGCCTTGGATTGTTTGAATGGTAGTAAGTGGTTCTGTGTGTTGGATCTTCGGAGCGGACATTATCAGATCCCAATGACCCCAGACGACCGGGAGAAGACTGCTTTCATTTGCCCCTTAGGCTTCTATGAGTTTGTTCGGATGCCTAAAGGAATTTTGGGTGCCCCAGCCACTTTTCAGCGCTTGATGGAACGAGCTGTGGGGGACATGAACCTACTCGAGTGTTTGGTTTATTTGGATGATGTTATAGTGTTTGGTCGATCATTGGAAGAACAAGTGCAACGATTATTTAAAGTTAAGGATCGGCTGGAGGATTTCGGCCTAAAGTTGTCTATTGACAAGTGTCAGTTTTTCCAGACTTCCGTGAAATATGTGGGCCATATAGTGTCCACTGAGGGAGTAGAGACTGACCCTGGCAAGGTGGAGGCATTGACCACTTGGCTTCAACCCAGGAATTTAAAAGAGTTGCAACAATTCTTGGGATTTTGTGGATATTATAGGAGGTTTGTCAGAGACTATTCACGAATAATTCGCCCCCCTCCTTATTCTTACTCAGGGGTATCCGCCTACTCAAAAGAAGTATAAGAAGGGTGTGCACCCTGATATAGAGAAGAAGTATTTTCAGGCAAATGATGTGTTCAGAGATCGATGGACTGTCGAGTGTGAGGAAGCTTTTCACGATATCATATATCAACTTACCCATGCTTACGCTGACCTAGTCAAGCCCTACACTCTTCATACTGATGCTAGTCTACAAGGGCTGGCGGCTGTATTGTATCAGGAGCACTCAAATGGGCTGAGACCTGTAGCATTCACCAGTAGAAGTCTGATGCCTTCAGAGAAAAATTACCCCGTGCACAAACTAGAGTTTTAGCTTTAAAGTGGGCCATTGTTGATCAGTGTCATGACTATTTGTATGGTGCCAAGATATTAGTAAAGACTGATAACAACCCTCTGACCTATGTACAGACCTCTGCTAAATTGGACGCTACTGGGCATAGGTGGCTCTCTGCCTTGGCCACCTACGATTACGCTGTAGAATACCGGGAGGGCCTAAACCATATAGATGCGGACGCTCTTTCTCGAAGGCCTGTGCCCCAGACTGAATGGGTCCGGTTGTCTGAACCTGACATAAGAGCCCTTTGCCAGATATTTGATAACGAAGAACAGGTGTCTCCTGATGGTGGATTGTGTGGTGGATTGCTTGGGGCGCGGACCACTGCATACCTGCTGCTTATTGTCATTTCTATACTTTGGACACTGGTTCTCTGCCACAACTCAGCAATGATGATCTCCAACAGGCTCAATCCTGTGATCCTATGATAAGAACGGCTGTAGAGGTTTTGCGGGCCAGAAGGGATGTATCCAAACTCCGCTCAACTGACTTATGGACTACCTTGTTGTTTAAAGAAAGGTCTAAATTAAAGTTGATCAACCAACTACTATATAGAGAGACTGTGGATAAGGAAGGCCGGGTACACTGACAACAATTGGTGTTGCCATCAGTTTTCAGAGAACTTGTTCTAAGGTCATTGCATAATCAGATGGGGCACCTGGGTATAGATCGAACACTTGACTTGGTACAGGCTCGATTCTACTGGCCGAAGATGAAGCGGATGTGGAACAGTATGTCAAGACCTGTGGTCATTGTTTGCAAAGAAAAGCGTTACCTCAGAGAGCTGCACCCCTGGTCAACATTACCACTAGTGCTCCTATGGAACTATATTGGTCTGTATTGATTTCCTGAGTTTGGAGCCTGATTTGAAAAGTGTCAGCAATATATTGGTGGTCACTGATCATTTTACCCAGTACGCACAGGCTTTCCCGACTAAGGATCAGAAAGCAACCACGGTGGCTAGGATACTTGTTGAGAACTTTTTTGTCCACTATGGGGCCCCACAGCAGATTCATTCCGATCAGGGAAGGGACTTTGAGAGTCATTTGATTAAAGAGATGCTATCTTTGTGGGGGGTATGAAAATCATGAACCACCCCTTATCATCCACAAGGAGACCCTCAGCCTGAAAGGTTTAATCGTACGTTGCTTGACATGCTGGGCACCTTACAATCAAAAGATAAATCAAGATGGAGTCAACAGATCAGCACTTTAGTTCATGCCTACAATTGCATGAAAAGTGATGCCACAGGATTTTCCCCCTATCGATTAATGTTTGGGAGAGAGGCTAGATTGCCAGTGGATGTGTGTTTTGGGGTTTCTCCCAATGAGGTGCGAGCAGAAAACCACCTACAGTACGTACAGAGATTAAAGGCTCAATTGAACCATGCCTATCAACTGACTCAGACTATGGCTGCAAAACTAAATCTGGCTAACAAGGAGAGATATGATAAAAAAGTGAAAACAGTAGAGTTGAGAGAAGGGGATAGAATGCTGTTGAGAAATCTGGGACTGCATGGCAAACACAAGATTGCCGACAGATGGCATCACCTCCCTCATATTGTTGTGGGACAGTTAGCAGACCTACCAGTATATAAAGTGCGGCCTGAAAATAATTCAAAAGATGTGAAAACCATACACAGGAATCATCTGCTGCCAATTGGGCAGATCTTAATTGAAACTGAACCTTCCCCTGCCGCTCCTTCTCGGCCTGTGACTAGATCTGTTGCTAAGAGAAGAACCAAGCCCGTGGAGCCGTTAGTAAGTTCACCAAGGGAGCCCTGCTCTACCCCTCTTGCAGAAGGAGATGATCAACACTCAGTGTCGGAAGATAGCGAAGGTGATATTGAATACTATCCCTCCTATGAACTGAGTCAATTGTTTTGGGGCAATCCCTTTGGTAATTCAGGAACTGAAATTGGTCCATCTGTATTGATTGAGCCCTCTACTTTGTCCCTGGAGGCAATGCCTCCAGAAGATGAATGGGGTAGCAGATAAGCTCAAGGGACTGAGTCCTTAGGCCTGGCTGAATTATCTGGCCTGGCTGAATTATCTGACTTTTCAGAAGAAGAGAGTGAGATGGGGAACAAGCCAATGATATGCCCGAAGCGGAAGAGTATTTTGAATGCCCTCATGGTTCCCCGCTGGTACCTAAACCATCCCTAGATAAGCCCAGTGGGGTAGGTTCAGGGATAGAATGTCATGCCCCTGATAGTGTTATGAGCACTGAACCTGTTCCCTTTGAAAAGATTCCTGTTGCTAATGCCACTGATACTGAAGTGGAGTCAGACCCTGGGTTAGGATCCTCTGAGACCCCCTAGATGATCCAGCCGGCCAATACGGCCAGTAATAAAGTTAAGCTATGAATCCCTGGGTCAGCCAGTGGACCTGCCCTTAAATGTGGTTCACAAGGGGGTATATGTATCTCCGAGTTCTTTGCCTAAGTTAGCCTTGGTGGATAACTCCAGACTGTTAGTGGTGCCTTTTGAATGTGGCGTCTCTGTCTCGGGGGAACCGTTAGTAACTAAGAGAGGGGGGATTCCCTCACTCCCAGTGTCATGCAAAGAAACCAATGACCTGGGTTAAAAAGGAGTAAGCCTTTGTTTGAATAATGTGTATGGGTTATAATACACTGTAAATCTAATGTTTATGTATGTGAGGTAAAATGTGGTATAATGTTCATTGGGTCATTTGCCTAAAGTGCCTCGAGGGTGAATGCTTGACGTGGACGCCAAGCTTTTCCAGGCCAGGAGGGTGTAACCCCATGCAAATGGGGGTTCTGAATATGCCCTTATGCCTGGGGTGGTGACTGGCATAAAGCCGTTTTTAATGGGGAGCCGTGGAAGTGCTCCCAAAAGCCTCCATAAGCTGTCCCTTTAAGGGCTGCCTCGGGCAGCCATAAGTAATTGAAATGGGGGGGATTGTGTGTTATATGCTCGAGTCCCGCCTGGGGCACTGGCCAAATAACTCCCTGCTGCCATCACTAGTGGTGCATAGGGAGTTCTAGTAGAGGATGTAGCTGTTTTGCTTAAAATATTGTACCATAATGATGGTAATGTAGTTGTTCAAACCTGCCTTGCTTTGCAGTACCGATAGTTTCGATTGCCTCCTCCATTTTGGTCCTGAACTGCAGAATTGGACCAATCAGTACCCTGGGACCTTACAGAGCTGGCTGACCAATGAAGAGCTGGGTGTAGTTTGAGCAAGGCATTATGGACTATGGAGCTTTTTCTGCACCATTGAGAGCTGGAGAAAGTGACTGGCATGTGCCTGCAGCCAATCAGAGCGGGTCATTCCTGAACTGAGAAGAGAGACCCTTGCTGTTGGGGGTTAGATGCATTGTGGCTGGAGAGGAGTGAGGAGCATCTGTGCTTCTGTGCTGAGGAGTGTTCATGCGGGAAGTGCGTGAAGGCCTGAAGGGCCATTTTGCCTCAGAGAGGATTTGAAAAACCCGTCGGTGGGCAGTCAGAGGAGGCTGTGCCCTGTACAGCTACCCACCAGGCTTGACCTGTTTGGAGGACTGGAGAAAATTGCTGAATCGTGCTCAGTCCACAGGAGGAGTGAAAAGCTGCCGTTGCAGTGCTTTGGTGACTGTGGAACCTGGAGAGCTCTGAAGCAGCTGCCTGGTGTGGTACCCCTCTGCTGTTGTTGTTTGCCATATAAATGTGTGAGAAGTCTGCCGAATTTCAGTCTCCATCCTGGTAGCGTTGAAGAAATCGTTATTTGCTGGGTTGTGAGTACTGATTCAGGGTAGCTCCTGCAGAGTGTTTACACAGTGGTTTCAGTGCATTATTACATTGCTGACTGCCTAAGCAAACCTTTCTTCTATTCTGACCTGCTCAAGACTTTAATGTTTATCTGTTTAGGGCCCCAACCAGCTGCCACTGTTTGGACTAGCCATTAGGGCTTGGTAGGGACAGTAGCATTAGGAGTTAGGCCTGTGCACAGAGCCCTAAATAGATAGGAATAGTATAAGCCAATTAACCTGCTTTTCCCCCTTTCCCCTGTTATCTGCCCTTTTAATAAATAAGATTGCTGTGCTATAATTATATCCTGGCTGGTTTGCACTTTTCTGACAAATGGCTGCATGGTGACTGTGATATAATTGTAACTTACTTTACAGGGGGTCCCTGGAGTACGTTGGAATATATTATCCATGGGGTAAGTGTACTAGTGGAAAGAATTGTTGACACCCAGTGCGAGTCACTAGTGGGATGGATGGGGGGGTTGCAGTAGCCCAGAGGGCTGTAGCCAAGGCAGTTTCTGCTGTATTGACCCCAATCTCTGGGTGGAGGCACCCATCCATGGATCTGGGCCCCTCACCCTGCCTCCGTGGGGGTAGACAGAGGTAGTAGACCTAAGGGTAGCACCCCTGGGGTTATGCAAGCACAAACCTTCATTATCCAATTACAGTACATAGCACAAGCACTCAGCTATGAACACACATAATTGGGATCACACTACAAATAGGACATTATGAGCTGACTGTTTTTTTATGAATTTCAGTTGCCCATACAGCTTTACATTGAAGAAAGTGACATTTTACAAGGCTCTGAACCTGAAAGTGAACTGGGAATCGAACTGTGGATACATATTTGTAACAGATGGAAACTGTGACTGTCTGTAATCGCACAGCTGTAAGGACAATTGCAACTGATAACAAACAAATAGTGAACCCCTAACTTAGTATTATATTACAGTGTGATCTATATCATGGTTACAAAACATATAATTGATTCCCATTGGGGCATACTGTGTAGTCTAAATTATCATTTTGCAGCAACCTACATGAAATTACATTACTCGACTTACCAAAGGTGGTTTATTAATGCTACTTGATATCCAACTTAACGGTCATCTCCTGATGGGAGGTCATGGGGGTCACAGTGAACTAATGTGCTACTGTTAAGCCAGCACGAAAGTTTGTAGCACTTCCGTTTTATTATCCTATCCTAAATGGTGTCCATGTGAAGTTGGGGGAGTGGCTTAGCTAGAAGGAAGCCAGGTTACAGCCAAATTTAACAAGTTCCGGTGAGATCAACCATGGCTACATGATAAAATTAGTGAAGTTGTGTGGAATTGTTAAAGAGGTAGGGAGAAACAACACAATGATTTGTAAGTGGTAAGATTTGTTTTAGTTTCTGTTCTATGGAAGGCATAGACATTATTAGGAAAATACATGGAGGTGTACATTTTAATGGAAGGAATAGGAAGCGTTGCAGGTTTACAAAAGAACCCCAGAGCAAATACTACTGATGATATTGGCTGGACAGCCAAATTTTAAAGAGAAAACAATTGCACATACGCCAATAATGCAAATCATTATGGGAAACATATGCAAATCCCCATGATGGTACAGAAGGTGGCAGTACATGAAAAAGTAATGGCTGGCATATGCTCAGCCTTGTGATTATTGACACAGGTTTTTTTTTTTTTCAGAGAACCAGGGTTTTTGTCCATGAGGTGATGTAAGTTATATTTAAGAAATGTGTTGATGTCAGGAAGTCAGGTGTAATGATGATAGACTGTTAGCAGAGAAAATGTGATAGTAACTTTCAGAAGGGGTCGCTTTTGATAAGGGCATGGTAGTTATGCTTGTGATAATGGGAATATTAGGAAAGTATTAGATCTATGCAGAAATGTAATACAAATATGCACAGTTTCATAAGTATGTGCTCAGAGTGCAGGCAAATGTGAAAAGCATGTTTGTTTTAGAAATAGGTAAAAATAGCAATACATGCAATTGATAAAAAAAAAAAATAGATAATTACATAGACATGCAGGCCCTGTCCACACTACACTCAAAAAAGCTGTAATAGATTTAAACCATTACAGTCTGTAAACATTACAGTGTGTCCACACTGCCAGTGAACATTGTGGCTAATGGTTTGAAAACCTTACAGCCTGTCCACACGGAGTGTGACAGTGTGCGTGTGTGGTCTCAACCCTGTAATAGCAGTGCACATCCCATGGTGCACTCGGTGATGACAGATGCATTTTGAGATGCCCGCCTACATGTTCTATGGAGTACTGTGTATACGGCACAGTCATATTATGTAAAAAAACATATTTCACTGTTCTGAGACACACTTATATTGTGGAGGTGACAGAGAGAGGTTCAAGGGAGGGGGAAATTGGTATGTTCGAATTGGGGGCTACATCAGAGAGAGAGGGAGGGAAGGGGAGGGAGGAGACATGGCATCAGTTCTGCCAGTATTAGGGCACCTGGGCACAACAGAAGTTCATACTGCTTCTCTATGGCTAAAGGCAGACCCTCTACTACTGCCTTCAGTGTTCCCCACTGCTCCACTATACACTGTGCCACACATCTACTGTCCACCATAGCAGTGCTCCATGATGCACTCAGGAGCTCCACTAATGTATGTGTTCACTACTGGCACTGCTCTGCATGCAGTATTGCTGCCACATCACACCTGAGCAGGTGGGGTACTCCCAACACTCGGCACAGTAAGAAGAGCAATCAAGGATAGTACGTGGATGCCATCAGGAGGTGGCCTCATGGGGGCAAGTGCAGACAAAGAGGTAGGTTAGGTGGGGACAGCTGTCAGGTTACTGTGGTATGGAGGCATCCCAGTATTGCAGCCTACACCTGTGCTCCACGCTGGCAACTGCATATGTCCTGCTAGCCTCCAATCTTCCTGCATGCAGTGAAACAGTGCTGCAATGTGTGCAGGTACAGTGGGAGACTGGAGGCTACATGGTGGAGCATTTAGACACAATTGCAATTCAAAACTGATAAGGGTGTAAAGCTGTAAATAAAAGTGAAATAACCATGCTGGTATGCACACCACAAAGTGGTTCTTGGAAGTATACAGATTGAGGATGGCTCAATTAAAAGAGTAGTCCACCCAGAATTTGCAAAAACATATGTTATGTGGAATGTTTTGATTTGTATGCAAAGTCCTAGTGTGTTCTTCCCACTGTCTGCTATTAGGAGTTTTCCTAAATTAGGCTGCTAGCTTTAGGGTAGTTTTATGACACCTGGGATCTCGCCTTCTGCCTTTATAATGCACCCTGTCTCATGTGACAGTGACATATCCAGGCCCATAGATTTAGCATATGTAGTGCTTTTTAAAATCAGTTCATAACAGCACAGCTTTGTAACTGTTCTTATCCAGTGAGCACAAATCACAACATTTACAATTTAGCAGATGCCTGACAGCTACCTAACTAGGGGTTCTGTAAGAAAACAGCTACTAAATAGCTCTAATTCATTATTTGAGTTTTTTGGGTGTGTCATGTCTAGCTAGCAGTAATATGTGTTTTCATTTTAAATTTTAATTTCATCAAACTATGCACAACAGTAAAAAGCACAGACATTGCCCCAGACCATCACTGCTATAATTAATAAAGACTTTAGCATTTTATTACAGAAAACTCACTCAGTTCACTCTAAAGTATTTGTTAAACTGTAAATGTAGGTATCAGCATTCTTTTTTTAAGCAGGAGACACACTAAAGCTTGTTTACAGGTGTGACCTGGGAGCACAAGAAAGTTAAGTGATTTGCTCAGGGACACACAGTACGTATATGGAGGCTGTGGGATTCAAACCCAGGATACCAGGTTTGCAACTCAGAGCCTTAGACCACCACTATACTGCTTCCTCTAGTCTAATATGTAGAACTGTCAGTTAGTGCTGATTTGGCTCTGTGACATGATTTTAAATTTTTTGGGTTATAAATGTTCATTTAATTCATTTTTGTTGACTGGGTAAGTGCACTAGAACAAATACTGCCTATTTTAGGCATGACCAGGTGAGGGGGATACAGGTAAATGCCAACTGACCTTGAACCAGTTTAAGCAGTTGGTGGTATTTTTAGTGAATGAGGGAAATTTGGCTAGGACGCCGGGAAAATTCCCCTACTCTTTTCGAGAAGTGCCATGGGTTCTTTAACATCCACCTGAACTACCACCAATTCAGGCAGATGGGACCTTGGTTTAATGTCTCATCTGAAAAGCAGCACCTCAGAAGTGCAGCACCCCTCTCATGCTGCACTACAGTGTCAGTACTGTGATATTAATCCAAGTGCCAGATGTGGGATCTGAACCCACAGCCCTCTGATCTCCCAGCCTCGAATGTGAAGTATCTTTTTAAGAAAGTATAAAAATATGTATATGCAAGTTATTTAGGTTGGCGAATATTTGCTTTATTATTTGAAAAAGTAGGATACATTAAATGTGGTGCAATGAACCATTGTAAAATGGGATCAAATGTAACTAAATAGTCACTGTCATCCTGTTGTGTTCATGCTATAATACACATAGGAGAAAAAGTGACTTTAAAGTATTTTTCATTTTCTAGGCTGCAGCTTCATACCATACACTTCATTTGTAAAAAAAAAAAAATGAAAATCATGACGCAGATCAAAATCCAAACTAAATGCTAGTTCTAACTAATATAAAGCTGGTACCTACATTTATAGTTTAGAAAATACCTGAAATCTAATTGAGTGGGTTTTCTTGAAGAAAACAGCTAGAATCTTAACAAATTATAGCGCTAATGATCTGGTCAATTTCTGTGCTTTTATGGTTGTGTATAGTTTGATGAAATTAAAAGTTTTAAAATTAAAACATTCTTGCAAGCTAGCCTTGACACACATAGAAAACAACAATAGTGAATTAGAGCTTAATTTAGTAGCAGTTTTCTACAGAAACCCCAGTTAGCTAGCTGTTATGTGACTGCAAATAAGCTAATATAGGAAAAACCTCGAATAGCAGACAGAGGGAAGGAATCTAGGACTTAACACACAAGTCAAAATACTCTGCATAACATATGTTTTTGCAAATTTTGAGTGGACTACTCCTTTAAAGTTGTAAGCTCAGTAGAAAATATGCACTGCTACCTCTTGCTGTACTGACATGCTTCAGCTGATGCAAAATACAGAATAAGGTGGTAAGGGCAGGGTTGAAGGACAGGTCTGAATAACACCATATACTCACCAGGAGGGTCTTTCCATCTCTTGGAATGTATTCGTGAAAATGTGTGACCAGGAGAGGAATGTAAGCTACTAATTGTGTAGTGCAATGAACCATTGTAAAATGGGATCAGATGTGTAGCTGAAATAGTCACTGTCATCCTGTTGTGTTCTTGCTATATCACGCACAGGAGAGAAAGTGACTTTAAAGTACTTTGCAGTTCCTAGGCTGCAGCTTCATACCATGCACTTCATTTGTAAAAAAAAAATGAAAATCATGTCACAGACCAAAATCCATACTAATTGCTAGTTCCCTAATAGAAAGCTGGTACCTACATTTACAGTTTAGCAAATACTTGAAATCTAACTGAGTGGGTTTTCTGTAAGAAAACAGCTAGAGTCTTAACTAATTATAGTGCTAATGATCTGGGCAATTTCTGTGCTTTTCTGGTTGTGTATAGTTTGATGAAATTAAAAGTGTTATAATTAAAACACTCCTGCAAGCTAGACCCGACTCACACAGAAAACAACAATAGTGAATTAGAACTTAATTTAGTAGGGGTTTTCATAAAGAAACCCAATTTAGCTAGCTTGCAGGTATCTGCTAATAGGCTAATCTAGGAAAAACTCCTAATAGCAGACACAGGGAGGGACACACTAGGACTTAACATACAAATCAAACCACTCTGCATGACATATATTTTTACAAATTCTGAGTGGACTGTGGACTACTTCTTTAAAACTGCAACCTCAGTGAAAATATACACTGCAGCCTCTTGCTACTCTGACATGCTTCAGCTGATGCAAAACACAGAGTAAGATGGTGGGGGCAGGGTTGGAGGACAGATCTAAATAACACCATGTACCCACCAGGAGGGTCTTTTCACCTCTTGGAATGTGTTTGTGAAAATGTGTGACCAGGAGAGGAATGTAAGCTGAGCCAATGCTGTTTAAACAAGTGCTGTATATGGATGCAGTGTCAGGCTTTTCCTTCTGAAGCTTAAGCTCTAATGCCCCAGGCAGCTCTGATAGTCATTTGTTCTAGCATAATAGATCCACCTCATGCCCTCCCACATGAACCAAAAAAGGTGGGTGGATCTTTAGGAGCTTCTTGGGTGGAGGTGGGGTGAATCTTACTCCCCAAAAACTAATGCTGCCTCCCACTACTCAGTTTCCAGTTCTTGTACCTCTCACTTTAGAAAGAAAATAGTGCACTGCAACCATTGACTAACATGAAAGTGTATTTATTTGAGGGCATAAATCATTTCTTGAAGAAGCGTAAGGAAGAGAAGACCATTTACACCTTGAGTCAGTTCCATGGACAGAAATCATGGCATCACTCCTTTTGTACATGCAAAATGTCTGCAGGCTCCACCTACTGCAGCTGTAAAAACTGCCCTAGATAGCTTCTGCCAAAGAACAGGCAGAAAACACCAAGAAGAAGGAGCTACTGTTATAACTATACTTCTCACTGGGACCATATTGCCCTCCTTCCCTCCCCTCCAGCCCCACTCTAAGACAGTCCTACTTTTATAGGCACAGGATTTGCCTGACAATTGGAACTTCCTGTTACAGGAACTGAGTGAGTGAGTGAGTGATCACAGTGCCACAAAAGACTCACCATTCTAGAAGGAAAAGAGTAACTCTCTGTCACCCATCTCCCAGCTGCTGGAGGTCTGACTCTAAGCAAGTAAGAAGACTACTGAGAAATATAGGAACCTCTTCTCTCAGATCAGAAAGATCAAGAGTTTAAAGGACACAGAGGCAGTAAGTTAGGAAGAAAAATAACAAAATAAACAAAGGAAAGCATAAGTATTCCAAACAACAGCTAAGGGGCCAGAAATAAGACATGATGCACCTAGGAAACAATAACCCTGGGGAAGAATACACAATGGGTGGGGAGGTAGTAACAACAACAAAACAGGAAAGGGACCTGGGGGTAATCATATCAGATGACCTTAAGGTTAGCAAGCAATGTGAGAAGGCAGTAGGGAGGGCCGGGGGTATACTGGGATGTATAGGGAGAGGCATCAGCAGCAGAAAACAGGAAGTTGTTATCCCTTTGTACAGACAGTTGGTGAGACCCCATCTGGAATACTGTGTCCGGTTCTGGAGACCCCATCTCCGTAAGGACATAGACAGGATAGAGGCAGTCCAGAGGAGGCAACTAAAATGGTGCAGGGTCTGCAAGAGAAGCTGTAAGGAGGAGAGACTAAAGGAGCTTAATATGTATACCCTTGAGGAAAGAAGGAGAGGGGACATGGTAGAAACTTTCAAGTACCTCAAGGGAATCAACAAAGTCCAAGAGGGTAGCATCTTTAGAAAAGAGACTTGCAAGAACAAGGGGACACAATTTAAAGATAGAAGGAGGGCAGTTCAGGGGCAATGTGAGGAAGTATTATTTCACAGAGAGGGTAGTGGATGCATGGAACAGCCTTCCTGATGAAGTTGTGGGGTCTAAAACTGTGGGAGAATTCAAGAATGCATGGGACAGACATAAGGCAATTCTTGTGGGGGACAGGAAGATATAGGCTGTTGGTTAACTAGGATCTGTGGCCTATCCTGTAGGTAGGGAAATGGGCAGACTAGATGGGCCTAGCGGTCCTTATCTGCCATCAAAGTCTATGTTTCTATGTTTCTATGATGGGAGTGGTGCAGTTCATTGGCTGTGGAGCAGCAGTGTTGTGGGGGACATTCTGGAGGATGCAGTGTTGTCCCATCTGCAGGCACCTCTCTGGGCTGAGGGAGGAGGTTGCTCATCTCCAGGCTGATTTGACCTGGATTTAGGGCACCTCTTCTCCCACCCAGGGACCACTAGGGCCACTGCCGTTGCCTCAGAGGTTGCCAAGAAAGAGTAGTGGCTGGACCATAGTAGGCTCAGGTAGGGTGAGGGTGGTGGAACAGAGTGCATTCCTCCAGTTATACCTATACACACTTCATACACCATTCTGGCAATGTGTGGTTCCTCCATGGAGGCACCCACAGTAGAGACCAAGGAGGATGCTGGGAACCTCCACAAAGAAGACCTACAGAAGGATGGCATGGGACCCTACAGGGGAAGAAAACAACTCCTGGTGGGGGACCCCATAGTTAGGAGGGTAGAACTGGGGGAGAAAGAGGAGAGGGAAGTAAGGTGCCTGCCTAGCACCATGGCTTGGAGGGACAGGGAGCGAATCCTCAGGATTGCTGGAGCAGCTGCATGGGGGAGGGAGCTGGATGTCATTGTTCACCTAGGGACAAATGACCTGGCTGAGATAGGGATCAGAGCAGTGCAGGAAGAGTTTGTGGAGTTGGGGAGGGGCCTTAGGCAAGTAGCACACATGGTAACCTTCTCAGAGGTGCTGCCTGTCTATGGCATGGATGAGGCTAGGGTGCTCCACACAATGGGATTCAATCAGTGGTTGAAAAACTGGTACAGATCTCAGGAGTTGGCTTCATTGGGACTGGAGGTCCACCCAGAGTGATGCAGGCCTATACTGGTGTGATGATCTGCATCTGTCCAGGAGGGGAACCAGGATCCTAGGTGATAGGTTTAAATGCTTCATTGTCAGCATTTCAACTAGCCAAGGGGGAGGCACTGAAAAGGGTAGGAAACCTTGCCCCAAAAAAAAATCAAGGTAGTAAGTGAGGTAAATACCAAGACAGAGATGTCGATAGGAGCAGGCCAGGGTAAATGGAGAAAATAACACAGGCAATAAGGACAGAGATGGGGAAAAGGGTAAGGTCATCAATAAATGGAGGATAATGAGTACCAATGCCTGTAGTCTTGGCAACAAACTCCCTGAACTTGTGGCCTTGATGGAAGAGGATGACTGGATATCATAGCAGTCACAAAAACATGGTACACAGAGAACCTGACTGGGATGTTAACATACCAGGGTATACAACCTACAGGAGAGACAGGGGGAGGTAGAAGGGGAGGAGTAGCTCTGTGTAAGGGAAGGATAAAAGCAATGGAACAAAAGAGTAAACAGGGAGAAAAGAGGCATTGTGGGTCACTTGAGACTTAAATGGCACCACAATCCACAATAGGGGTTGTACAGACCCTTATGTCAGGAGAGGGAATGGACAAGAACATGATAGAAGGCATCCTTATGATGGCAGAGAAAGGGGAGATACTGTTGATGAGGGACTTGAATATGCCAGATGTTAACTGGAGCACCTTTGCTGCAACTACATCCAAGAGCAGGGCCATTCTCAATGCCCTACTGGTGGCATGCCTCATACATCTAGTTTTGGAACCCACTTGTGAGAGAGCAATCTTAGATCTCGTACTCTCAAATGGGGACAGTAAGAGTATCTCAGATCTAGAAGTGGGTAGCCATCTGGAAACAAGTGACCATCATACAGTGTGGTTCATGATAAACTCAGCTACAGAGTCAAGCCATACAAAAGTGAGGGTACTGGACTTCAGGAGGGCTGACTTTGGCAATATGGGAGAGTGCCTTAGAAAAGCACTAGCAAACAGGCTAGAAGGAGAGGTGGAGCAACAATGGGGAACATCAAAACTGCATCACAGAGGAAACAAGCCTTGTGTGAAGCAAATAAACAAATCAAAATGAAAGAAAAGTCACTGTGGTTTAAAAAGGATGGCAGGTAAAGTTAGTGAGAAAAATATATTATTTAGGAAATTTAAGGAAACACAGAAGGAGCAAGACAGCAAACTGTACCAGTCAAGGCAGAAGAAAGCAGGAGGGAAGTCAGAATAGCAAAGGCCCAAACTGAGGAAAAGATAGCCAACGCAGTTAAGAAGGGGATAAAACCTTTATAGGTACATCAGGAGCATAGAAAGACAAAGGGAGGGATAGTGAGGCTGAATAGAAAGGATGGTGGATGGACAGGAGGGACAGTGAAAAGCAGGGACACTGAATGAATACTTCTGCTCAGTATTCACAAAAGAGGAGGAGAGGGAAGTGCCTAATCCAATTAACAGAAGCACTCTGGATAGGGGGGTCGAGCCCAGTCCTTTCACAAAGGAATGTGTTCTGAAAGAACTGCTAAAACTGAAGGTGGACCAAGCAATGAGGCCTGATGGAATTCACCCCAGAATTCTAAAACAATTAAGGGGAGAACTAGTGACACCACTGACTACCCTTTTTAACAAATCATGGGAGGATGGTGTGGTACCTGAAGACTGGAGGAAGGCAGATGTGATTCCCCCTCACAAAAGTGGGAGCAAGACAGAGGCAATAAACTACAGACCTGTCAGTTTGACCTCTGTGGTAGGGAAAGTGATGGAATCACTTCTGAAGGAAAGAATTGTTGAGTACCTAGAGGAAGGTGGGGCACAGGACCCAAGGCAGCATAAGTTCATAGCGGGAAGGTCATTTCAGACTAATCTAATTGATTTCTTTGACTGGTGACCAAAGTAGTAGACCAGGGTGGGACTGTGGAAATGGCATACATAGACTTTAGCAAGGCATTGGACACAATCCCACCCAAAAGACTAATAATCCAATTAACCAGCCTAGGAGTGGGTCCCAGGGTGGTAGTCTGGGTAAATCATTGGCTGGACAACAGTACACAGAAGGTATTTGTAAATAGGGTCCACTCTGATGAAAGAGGGGTTACCAGAGATAGAACAGTCATCCCACAAAACCTTATTCCAATCACATATGGCATATTCCTTCCAGCCAGACACCGCCAGTATATGGCACCCAATATTCCCTTCACCATCCTTGTACTCATTATGTGAGTGACTGTCATGGCCCTCATTGTGATATATATGTATTGTACATATTGTAGATATTAGTTTAATTTTCTCTTGCCAAGCTTTAACATGTGAATCCTCTGTATATTATTGTGTTATAAATAACATTTTCTTGTTTCTGTATGTATAACTGTCTCATAAGTATGTGATGTAATTGCTGTGCACCAACTCGAACCTTGACCTTATCAGGTCCATCTTGTAAATGAGCCTTGCTCAATGATGATCGCCTGAATAAATAAAGATTTGATTGATTGATTGATTGACTAGTGGGGTACCGCAAGGTTCAGTTATGGGTCCAGTCTTTTTCATGTCTTGCTAAGTGACATTGCAGGGACTGCAAAGAAAAGTATGCCTTTTGCAGATGATGCAATGATCTGCAACAGGGTTGATACACAAGGAAGCCTGGAAAGGATTAGAAGGGACTTGGCAAGGTTGGAGGAATGGTCAGAAGTATGGCAGCTTGATTCAATGCTAAAAAGTGCAAAATAATGCACATGGAAGCAAATATCCAGGGAAGATTACATAATGAGGGGTAGTAACAACAACAAAATGGCAAGGGACCTGGGGCTAAGCATATCATATGACCTTAAGGTTAGCAAGCAATGTGAGAAGAAAGTAGGGAGGGCTGGGAGGATACTGGGAAGTATAGGGAGAGGCATCACCAGCAGAAAACTGGAAGTTGTTATTCCTCTGTACAGACAGTTGGTGAGACCACATCTGGAGTACTGTGTCCAGTTCTGGAGACCCCATCTCCACAAGGACATAGATAGAATGGAGGCAGTCCAGAGGAGGGCAACTAAAATGGTGCAAGGTCTGCAAGAGAAGCCATACGAGGAGAGACTAAAAGAGCTTAATTTGTATTCCCATGAGGAAAGGAGGGAGAGGGGGACATGATAGAAACTTTTAAGTACCCCAGTGGAATCAACAAAGTTCAAGAGGGTAGCATCTTTCAGAAAAAGAGATGTGCAAGAACAGAGGGACACAATTTGAAGATAGAGGGGGACGGCTCAGGGGCAATGTGAGGAAGTATATATTCACAGAGAGGGTGGTGGATGCATGGAACAGCCTTCCTGATAAGGTTGTGGGGTCTAAAACTGTGGGAGAATTCAAGAATGCATGGGACAGACATAAGACAATTTTGTGGGGGCGTAGGAAGAAATAGGTTGTTGATTAACTAGAATCTGCAGCTTATCCTGTAGGTAGGGCTAAGGGTCCTCATCTGCCCTCAGAGTCTGTTTTTCTATGTTTTATGTCCCAGCTTTTCTCCAGATAAATAGCACAATGAAATAAGAGAAGGGTACTTTTCATACATACCTTACTGAACAGTGATGTAATTGAACATCGTTCCTCATGTGCCTGGTCAAAACTGTAATCAATTTTTATATCCAACATATTTCCCAGCCATATAGATGGGAGGTCACAAGGGTCAAGGGAAGCTAGTGTGCTCGTATCAAAGTATTTTCTCCTAGGATCATGTTTACAACCTTTACTGGTTATTTAAAAAAATGTTAAAACTGTGATGTGTCTGTTTTTTTCCCTGCTAAGGAATTCAACAGTTGCATTACTATCTTTTACAGATTCTTCCCCTGACCGAAAGACATGCATTTGGGAGTGTGTGCGTGTGTGTGTGTCAGGGAGGGGGGCACCACACACATCACTAAGGACATCGGTATATGCCATCAGCAAACATTCATGTACATTTTTTACTGTTATACTACATTGCATGATGTGCATGTCTATTTTTGGAACATTGATCACTTATCATGCCACCTGCTCTGGAACAGTCATGATTTGCTAGGCTTGTTCCTATCAAGTTTAGGATATTGCTGTCTTGCAATGTTTTTTTTTTCTTAAGGTGGAAACAAAACATGGACTGTGGATGTATGCCTTTCAGATGGCTGTGCAGTGATCAGTGGCTATTACATCACACTGTATGTAAACACACATATACCATGGTTTGCCTTTTGGGGGAGAGTACTTTCTGCATGTAGTAATAAGTGAATATCCCGGACAGGTCCACCGCAAATCTACAGTACATTTACTCAGATCAACTGTTACATTACTGGGGTACAGCCCACAAAAACTAGACAGACTGGGGAAGAGGGGAGGTGGCTCCATTTATGTCAAGGAAGGCATACAGGGATGCATGTTGAATATCTCAGTATTTATTTGTTTATTTATTTATTTCATAATTCATTTTACAAGCATTGAGTCAAGGATTCATTTAGAAAGGTACCCGTCACAGAAGGGTAGACAACAATTGGTGGTGAAGAACAATAATGGAGAACATTACAGGTGAGGTACAATAAAAGAATACACATAGCAATTCAGTAGTTCAAAGGTGTACAAAGGCTTCAATTTGTTACAATTAGTCTAGTATACATATAGATAACAAGGTACCGCTTGGTGTTCTAGGTAGTGATACCCGGGGTTGCTAGGAGAGAAGGTAGTCCGGAAGGACATTGACATTGTCACACAACCTCGAGCTTCTCACAGTAGACCTCTTAATAGGGAAGCAAAACAAATTCCTGACCATTGCTGTGGTCTACCTACCACCTGGTAAGACAAAGCTGAGGCTGGGACCCCTACTTAGTGTGATCTCTAAAATGAAGAGAAATTCAGATGTCATAGTCGTGGGTGACTTCAGTAGCAGTTGGCTATCTAGGGATTCTGATACATATAAAGATCAGGTTGCTGGTGTATATCTCACACAGGTGGCAACCCAGTGTACCATGCTGAATTATAGGGCTGGCAAAGGCACATTACTCAACTGAATCTTAACCAATCACCCTGCAAGGCTCAGACTAGTAACAGTTCTCTCCGATTGCCTTAGTGACCATTCTCCAGTCATGTGTAAATGGATAAATAAGGAAGAAAAGATCTCACTTGTCACCATCAGTAGCAGAGTCATTAAGAGGGGTCAACTGCGAGCCTTCAGATCAGCCCTAGCTCAGGTAAGCTGGTCCAACCTGGACAAACTCCATGACATAGATCAGGCCCTGAAGTACTTCACAGACACATTTAATTAAATGTGTGACTCCTTTGCCCCAGTAAGAATAAAGATCAAGAGAACTTCCAATGTCAGGATCACATGTGACCTCCTTAATCATTTCAGGACCCAGGATAACCTATGGGCCATTGCTAGAACTCTAGTCTACCACAGCATCTCTAGAATTACAGGAAGCCAGAAACAAGTGCACTTGCCCAGTAGACTGGGCAAAGGGTAAGTACTACAAAGATCAGTTAGATAGCACTTGGGGTAATAGTAAAGGTTCTGGTAGAATATCAAGAAATTAACAGGAAAATATAGAAACATAGAAGATGATGGCAGACAAGGGCCGCAAGACCCATCCAGTCTGCCCATTTCATTTTCTGCCTTATGAATATGCCATCGACCTTTGCTCTGTCAATGGCCTATCTATTCATACTGATCTGTATTGCTCCCTTATGCCTATCTCATGCCTGTTTGAAGCCCTGCACTATATTCATATCCACCACTTCCTGAGGCTGGCCGTTCCATGCATCCACCACCCTTTCTGTGAAAAAGTGATTCTTCACATTACCCCTTAATCAGTCTCCCTCTAATCTCATGCTGTGTCCTCTTGTCCTGCTATTTTTCTTATATTGAAACATGTTCAACTCTTTTACCTTGTTAATGCCCTTAAGGTGTTTGAATGTTTCAAACACATCACCTCTCTCCCTCCTTTGCTCTAGTGTATACATAGTGAGCTCTGTTAATCTGTCCTCATATATTTTCTGATGCAGTCCCTGCACCATTTTGGTTGCCCTTCTCTGGACTGCCTCAATTTGGTTAGTGTCCTTGTGAAGGTGTGGCCTCCAGTACTGCATGCAGTACTCCAGATGGGGCCTAAGCAGTGTCTTGTAAAGAGGGATTATTACCTTCCTCTTCCAATTTGTGATACCCCTACTGATACACCCCAACATCCCTCTAGCCTTACCTACTGCTTTAGTGATCTGCTTGGATGATTTCAGGTAATCGGTGATGATGATGCCCAAGTCTCTTTCTTCCCTTGTGACAGCCAGCAACTCCCCTCCCAGCCTATATGTGGTTTCAGAGTTTCTCTTCCCTATGTGCATGATCTTGCACTTCTTTGCGTTAAACTCCAGTAGCCTCTCTTCTGACCATTTTGCTAGTTTATCCAGATCTCGTTTCATTCTGCTCACCCCATGTGGATCATCTACTCTGTTGCAGATCTTGGTGTCATCTGCAAACAGATAAACCTTACCCTCCAGTCCATCTGCAATGTCACTGATAAAGATATTGAAGAGGTCTGGCCTCAGGACTGATCCCTGAGGTACCCTACTTGAGACTTGCATCGCTTCTGACTGTATACCGTTTACCATCACTCTCTGTTTTCTGACCATCAACCAGTTTGCCACCCAGTTGACCAACTTCTGACTCACCCCAAGCCCACTCAGCTTATTAATCAATCTTCTATATGGAACAGTATTGAAAGCTTTGCTGAAGTCAAGGTAGGCAACATCAACTGCTCCCCCTTGGTCCACCACTCCGGTTATCCAGTCAAAGAACTCTATGAGATTAGTTTGACAGGACCTTCTTTTTATAAACCCATGCTGTCTTGGATCCTGTGCTCCTATGGATTCCAAGTATTGCACTCTCCTTTCCTTAAGGAGTGCCTCCATAATCTTGCCCACTACAAAGGTAAGACTGACTGGTCTGTAGTTCCCTGCCTCCTCCCTGCTACCACTCTTGTGGAGCAGGATCACATGAGCTCTTCTCCAGTCTTCTGGGACTTCTGTGCTCAGAGACTCACTAAACAATTCTGATAATGGATCTGCTAGTTCCACCCTTAGCTCCCTTAGCTCCTTTAGTACCCTGGGATGTATGCCATACAGTCCCATTGCCTTGTCCACCCCGAGCTTATCGAGCTCTTGTAGGACCCTTTCTTTTGTGAAGGAACTAGTGCACACCTCACTTCCCTGTGTCCATGGTGCTGAGCTGTTGGTCCTGCCCTATCTTCTCTTCAGTAAATACTGAGCAGAAGTATCTATTTTGGATATATGCTTTTACATTGTCCTCCTCCTCACATGCCCCCTTATCCTCTTTGATCTTAGCAATACCCCCTCTGGACTTTCTGCTTTCACTAATCTATCAATACAAAGTCTTGTCACCTTCTTTTACTGTTTTTTCTAGTGTTTCCTCAGTTTGGGCCTTTGACTGCCTTACTGCCTTCCATGATTCCCTTAGGGAAGTTTGATATGCCTCCCAGTCTTCATTCTGCTGCGTTCTCTTGTATTTCCTGAAGGCCAGACATTTGGCTCTGACCTTTTCTGCTACAGTTTTTGAGAACCAAAGTGGTTTCCTTCTTCTTTTGCACTACCTTTTCTCTCTAACATAATGGGATGTTGCTTCAAGTATTGAATCTTTAATGCTTGCCCACTTTGCCTGTACCCCCTTGCCTGTATTTCTTTTTGTCAGGGCTAGCTTAACTCTGTTGGCCATCTTGACAAAGTCAGCTCCTCTGAAGTCCCATATTTTTGCCTTGGAATGGGATGATTTAGTTCTAGTGGCCAAATTGAACCATACCAAGTGGTGGTCACTGGCCCCCAGCTGACCTTCTACCTGGATATCTGTGATCCTTTCCCTGTTAGTCAGTACTAGATCTAGGATAGCCCTGTCTCTTGTGGGTTGTTGTACCAGTTGTTTGAGTCCCTCCTGCAGGAATGCACCATGTGTCTAGTTCTGGCAGATGTTCCTGTTGGTATTGACCAATCTGTATCTGGCATGTTGAAGTCTTCTATTATCAGAACCTTCCTTTAGCTGTCATATTTTGTATATCTTCTAACAGTAATGTATATATGTCCCCCCTTGTCTGGAGGCCTGTACACAACCCCAATTCATATGGCTATCCCATTTCCTGTTTCCAGGGTGACCCACACTTCTTTTGGCTCCATATGTGTATTCTGAATTTCTGTAGCTTTGATATTCTCATTGACATAAAGGGCCACTCCACCCCCCCCTTTTTGCACCTCACTCTCTTCTGAACAGTACATAGCCATGTACTGAAGTCTCCCAAGTGTGGTTACTGGTAAACCATGTCTTGCTAATGGCTACTATGTCCAGTTTAGCCTCTGTCATTATAGCTTGCAGGTCTGGGATCTTGTTTCCCAGACTGTGAGCATTTCTGTACATGATTTTCTATTGGTCAGATTTCAGCATGTTAGTTGCTGGGCAAGGTCTGGCATTTCCCCGGTGCATCGTATGGGGAGCCAGACCTTTTTTCTTACCTGGTGATGCAAATGAACTGTAAACAAACTGAGCTCCTGTTTGACCGCTAGCTGAGGGGGGTGGGGTGTCCTTCCCATTCAACAAATGGGGTGCTGCCCTCTCTCCCATTTGCTAGTTTAAATATTCTGCAAAGACATCAAACTTCTGCCCCAATGTACTGACTCCCTCCTTAGTCAGATGCAGTCCATCAAATTTAAAGAACTTTTGCTCCCAAAACTGTTTCCAGTTCCCTACAAATGTGTGTCCTTATTCCTGGCACCAGCCCTTGAACCACATGATTAGCTCCTCTGTCTCCCCTTCCCTGATCATCCTTCCATCTGCTCCCCTCTCCCAGACTGGCAGGATCTCAGAGAAAGAGATGCTGGATGAAATGGCTGATAGTTTGTCACCCAGCCTTGTCAGATGTTCCTTGGTCTCCACAACTGACTATCTGGCAAGATCGTTAGTCCCTATATGTACCAGGACATCAGTGTTTTCTCCTGCTTCCTGAACAATTTTAGCAATGGGTCAGTGTCTTTCCATGCTGATGTACCTGGGAGACATCTGACCATTACCCCTGGCTGGAGATACGTATCAACTCCCCAAATCATGGAGTCTCCTATGATCAGAAGTTTTTGGGATTTCCTTTTTGTTTCTTTTGTTTTGGTTCCTGTTTTGGGTGAGTTTTGTTGTGCTAGCTCTTGTGCTGCAGTGTCCTGCTCTGTAGTGTCCTCTGCCCCTTTGATTGATTTTGGAGACAGAGGCAGAAAGCTGTTTGTAGTTTTTATATTGTTTGTGGAGGTGATATGTTGGAGAGCACCTAGTGATGGGGCACTTGATTTGCCCCTCCTAGCCACCTACCAACCTCCTGGACCAACTACCCTCTGTGATAGAGTTGCTGCTGTTGGTTGTTGGGGAAATGGTGGGCAGTTCTTACAAAATATTTCCTCTTGAATATGCAATTTGAGGTATGCAGTCTATGCCCATGCTGCCTGGAGCTGAGTCCTTAGATCTCCAATGGCCCAGCACGTTGGACAGTGTCCTAAATCCTGTAAAACTGCCCTTCTGAAAAGTGTTCCACAGTTCCTGAAGTTAATGATATCCATTCCAGATAAGTTGGTGGGTTTATAACCTGGTCAGAGTAATTAAAAGCAAGCAAATGAGAGCAAAAGTATGATTGTGTATTTTGTTTGTTTGTTTTGTATCACTTATAACAAGTTAATTTACTAGTGCCCCTGTAAATGAGGTCACTGTGTGCATATCCCTTTGATCTGCCCCTTCCTGCTTTGATATAGGAAGTGTCACAACTGTGCTGCCTTATAAAAGGAGTGTAGTGTGGGGTAGTTGGGGTTGGGGATGGGGCTGGGTGGCTGGGCCTTCCCTGCTGAAAGGAAGAACCATTAATGAAAGAAACAAGGAGGTAAGAGCAGAAACAATCAGCCAGCAACAAATGCAGTAGCCCTGAAAGCTTATCCTGATGGCCTGATGGCGGTGCTTGACCTATCACCCATTCTGGTTGTAAACAGTGACACAGAGGACCTCATAGTGGCCTATAATACGGCCATTGTGGTGACCCTGGATGTCATTGCTCCTATACGTGTTTGTCCTCTCTCCCTTCGCCCTCGGTCTCTTTGGTTTGATGGGACTTTGAGAGAGATGCAGTTACAAAGACAAAGATTAGAGCATTGCTGGTGAAGATCTACCCTTGATTCCAGTCACCTTAGGTTGATGGAGCATTATCAAGTCTATCAATCTGCAATCCACCATAACAAGGCAGAGTTCCTGTCCAGGGAGTTTGCAGTTGCTCAGAACTGACCAGCTCATCTTTTCCAAACTGTGGGCAGGCTGTGCAACCCAGCTTGTCTACAAGTTCGGAAAACATTTTCACAAATAGAGTGTGATGAGCTTTCTTGGTTCTTTGCAACTAAGGTGGTCAACATCAGGGCAGCTCTCCAGCCCATACACTCTATGGCCATTGCTGGTGATCAGTGCTTGGTCACTGGCCTTCAGCTTTCCTGGAATACCTTTGACTGCCTGGAGTTTATGGATGTCATGAAGATTGTCCAAGATGCATGCCCTATATATTGTAGTTTGGATCCTGGACCAACTTTTCTGATTATGGGTTGTATTGATTCCATCAGCCCAGTCGTTGCACATATAGTTTTGTGCTCCTTGGAAATAGGGGAGTTTCCTAGCTTCCTGAAGGAGGCAGTGGTAACAACCCTTCTGAAGAAGGCTTCTTTGGACCCAAACTGCCATGTGAACTACAGACCAGTCTCTAACCTTCCCTTTTTAAGGAAAGTGATTGAAAAGGTTGTGACTGTGCAACTGGAGAGCCATTTGATCATCCATGACATCTATGAACCCCTCCAGTCCGGTTTTTGAAAAAGTATAGTATCAAGACAGCGCTGGTTTGGGTGCTCAATGATCTCCTGATGGATAGAGATCAGAAGAACTGTTCCATCCTGGTTCTTCTTGATCTCTCATCAGCGTTGACACTGTGGAACATGGGGTTTTGCTTGACTGTCTGAAGTTCATCTGTGGCCTGTCGAGTACAGTCGCAGGTGGTTTACACCTTTCCTCACTGGAAGAACTCAGAGGGTAGTGTCTGGGATTTATTCTTCAGACCCAGTTCCTCTGTCTTGTGAGGTTCCTCAGGGATCAATTTTGTCCCCTCTGTTGTTTGCAGTGTATATGCTACCTCTCAGAGACATTGTAAGGAGGTATGGGCTGAGGTTTCATTGCTATGCTGATGATACCCAGATATACCTTTCTTTTGCATCCTACCAAATTAGAGCTGTCTTGGTCTTTAATAACTGCTTGTTAGAAATCCAGGAGTGGATGGATTTGAGCTGGCTGAAGTTGAACTCGGGAAAGACTGAAGTATTGGTTGTGGATTCAGGATGCCAGATAGAGGGGTCGGGGGTAGGTTCCCCCTTGGGATTATTCCTAGGGGGTCAGCCACTCCTGTCCTCTGAATAGGTCCGTAACTTGGGGGTAGTCTTTGATGATGGGTTGACTCTGCACTCACAAGTGTCATCCGTTGTCAAGACCTCCTTTTACCATCTGAGGAATATCACCAGGATTAGGCACCTTGTTCCGTCCAGTGACCTTCCCATGCTGGTTCATGCCTTTGTGTCCTCCCGCTTGGATCACTGTAACTCCCTTTATCTAGGGCTTTCGGGGGTTGTAATTCATCATTTGCAGCTAGTGCAGAATGCAGCAGCCCAGCTGTTGACAGGAACTTCTCGCTTCTGTCATATTTCTCTGGTGCTGCATGGTCTGCACTGGCTGCCAGTACAATGGTGAAAAGTCTGTTTGTTGACTTATAAAGTCCTACATGGTCAGGGCCCTGACTACCTGAAAGAGTTTCTGATTCCTTACCACCCCGGGTGATTACTCCACTCAGCTGGCGTTGAGTTACTAGAGATTCCAAGAGTTAGTTCAAAATCGTCTGGGGCCCAGGTATTTATGCATGTGGCCCCTTCTCTTTGGAATTCTCTACCCCATCAGTTACGTGAGTGCGTAACCGTGGAGGGTTTTAAACGGGTCTTAGAAACCCACTTATGGAACCAGACATTTAGCGACTGATTGTTTATGTTGTAATTTTAATGTTTTGATGTTAGCGTACCAACTGACTTGCTGCAATATGTTGACATGTAAATTGTTTTTGAACTTGTTCGGCGCCTTGGTTTTGGAAAGGCACCTTATAAATAAAGTTTTATTATTTTATTTATTATTTATTATTATCCTAATGATAGATTAAACTATAAAACCTGTAAAGCACCACCTGTAATAATTTCACAGAAGATATACCCTGTAAATAACACTTTGCTACAGAGAAAAATAAAGCAGTAACAGAAGCTATACCTTGCAAAAGACAATTTGAATCAGATTACAGCAGTAATCTGTAAGCACACACCTGTAGGCACACCCTGTAATAATGCAGCAGAAAGTATACTCAGCAAGAACAATTTGAATCAGAGAAAAATAAAGCAATACAATGTTAACAATAAACAGTAGCAATCCCTGTGAGTGCAAAATAAAAATAACAACACACAGTAAATCTGCCTAGCCAAAAGAAGCCGTAATCCTTTTCCTTGCTCTGGTAAGGTTATTTTCTCTGTCCTTTCAAGCAACCTAGAAGAAAAGAACTCAGGTGAAGATAGCTGCCTTGGCCAGCAAACCACTATGTTAAATCTGAACAGAACTCCCACCTCTGACCCCTGTCTAATTGCTGAATCCTTCAATTCAGCATTCACTGACCTCAGTGCCATGCTCCTTCCTGGCTTCCTTGTGCCCTTAGACCCTGACAAGCTGAGCACTCGACATGACTCTAAAACTCCAGATTTTTACTTCAGGTGTGTCACACTCAGGGAGACTAGATCCTATGTCAGGAAGATCCTTGGAAAAAAACATACTTAGTAGTGATAATAACTGACTTGAAGATTGTAGCAGTTGTCCTCAAAGAGCAGCTGGTCCCAATCACCAAATTATTTAACAAATATCTTTCCTTAGTGAAATTCCCAGCTGCCTGGAAGGAAGCACTAGTAACCCCATGTTGAAAAGTGGTGACAACTCTAGCACAGCCAGTTATAGGCCTATTTCTAGTCTTTCCCCATTATCAAAAGCACTTGAGAGAATTGTGGCAAATCAGACTACTGAACATCTCCAGAAGCATGATCTTCAGTGTCCATAGCAGCATGGCTTTCAAAAAAGCCACAGTACCACCAATGCACTGGTAGAATTCTCTGAATATGTGCATAAAGCACTGGACAATGGCAAACTAGTGGGGTCTATATTTATAGATCTCACTAAGTCCTTCAGCTCTGCAAATCATTCTGTACTTCTCCTACATCTATGCCTTTTGGGGTTCTCCACAGAAAACAAAAAACATGCTGATCTCTGGCCCCCAGCACAAGAAATCTTCACCTGGCTTGACAATGATCAATAAACAGATCATTCCTCTGGAACAGGTACACACCTTCAAGTACCTCATGGTCTATGTTACCCTTACCTTTTTGCCACATATAGAACAAGTCATCAAAGCAGTTAATCTTAAACTGGGTATTTTGTACAGGCACCATACCTCACATCCTCTGCCCTTCAACTCACGGTCTCCAGCACCATACTGTAAATTATTGATTACAGGTTGGTGGTCTATGGATCTGCCTCTGACACTGCACTCAAATGGATTATGACTGCCCTCAACGAGGCCTGCAGATTAGCATTGGATACTGACAGCAGGGCTCACACCTGCACCATCTATGAACTTACTAGCTGGCTGAACATTGACAACAGAATAAAATACCAAACATGCCTTCTAAGTAAAAAAATCCTATTTGGGCCCCCAAAACCACTGGTACATGCTGAACACTCCACATATCGCACTCGGGGTATGACTCACTGCTCCTTAGCCATCCCATTCAGGAAAATCTCTCTCAGCCAAAGGTCCTTCTTATAGGGAACCTCTCTGGCTAAATGAGATCCCCCCACCCATAACTAATATGTCCAGTCTCCCAGCCTTCAAATTCCAGCTGAAGCAGCATATCATCACTGCTGGCATCTGCTCTTACAAGTAGCCGTGCTGACCTCTCCCACCATTACAAGGGGGGGGTGAATTGGTTCTATCCTCCTCACTGCTGCCCAGCTGTTCTCACACTTATTCTCTCTCTGTTCCTTCAGGGCTACTGTGCTTCTTGTTCACATCCTAGCTCTCCCCTCACCATCCTCTTCCTCCTCCCATGATCCTCTTCTCCCACTTTAATTTTCCTTCTCTCTTCAACTCAGCTAATTACCACTTCCATTCTGCCCATCTCTTAAACACCCCTCAATGCCATAACAGGCTGCTCATGCTATCGCATAGCTATTTCTTAATTACACTTGAGTCCCATTGATTGTCAAAAAGCTTCAGCCTTAACTGTCTCTTCCTAGACTTTGCAAATATCCCTGGTTTCTCAATGCTTCTTGCACTTGGTTTATTGTGTTATAACCCTAGCTGCCTCTTGAGGCGTCCTTAATGTAACTCGTTACGTTGCCAATTGGAAATCTCTGTTATCTTTCAATGTACCTGATGGATTGTTCATGCTCCTTGTTATTTCACTGTTACTGTTTAATTAGTTATGTCTCTAAACCTTGACATGGAATCTTTGAGAAAGAGCATTGTGCTCAAAGGTCATCTCCGAAGAATAAAATAAATAAATAAATAAACTGTTAAAATACTCTTCTGTGGTCAAACCACCATGCATTGTAACTGCATTTTGGCTTCTTTCAGCAAGTCCAGCTGCAAGTCCCCCCAGTAAACAGAGTCATCAGCAATAAAACCCTAATTAGTACCAAATTTCTGTCATACAGATTTCGTTTTTGCCATTTCGGTCCTTGTTAGAACAGATCCAGAAACAATTGGTTTGACACCTTTTATTGGACCAACATAGACATTATGAATTAAGGATGTCATAAATACTGTTTTCCCCTAAATAGAACATATATGATGATAATTGTTGCTAAATAAATAAGCAACTTTAAACAAGCTCAGACTCTGATATTTATTTAACATCCCCAGAAAGAACAGCATGAACAATAAAGAAAGACAAGTTATTTATTTTACCATTTCCTTTCTTTCAGGCTGCAAATCCTATTATTTAATTATGACTGTTACATGAAAAGTGTGGTCTCTCTCTCTCTCTCCCTCTCTCTCAAACAAACACACACACACACACACACACACACTGCATTTCTCTCTCTCTCTACTCCTTACTGACTAAAACAAGCATCAGCTGGCTCCTACTATCCCGGGCAGTCTAATGGGTTAACCTCTAGGCTGAGGAAAGAACTAGAATGAAACTATTTGATTGAGCTCTAGATGGATATTCAGTTTGCAGTCCTGCAAGGGTTAAATTGAAGGGCTGCAAAGATGGGAGCTTTAAAAGGTTTTTTTTGTTTATATCCTGAGAAGGTGGGAGGCCCAGCAGCATCCCCCACTTTGGATGCCTTTAAGACAGAGCAGCAACTAACAAAAATCAGAGGGGGAATGCACTGTTTTGTTGTTGTGGAAGTATCTTTCCAAAATTCCAAAATGGAAGTGTTCCATGGTGTGAATAGAGTAACTCATTTTTAGAGCTACTGCAAGATGGCTGCAGGCTCTGCCTATTTGCAACCATACAAATGTGGCAATTTTCCTGAGATAAATGGTTATTGTTTGACAGAAGCCATGAGTAGACAGTTTGTGACTCTCTGGTGGGTATACATTATTTCAATTCAGGGTTCAGCAAACTTTATAGTTGTTACAGTGCCAGCTTGCCTCCAGTTTGAATGTGTCAGAGTGGGAGGCAGATTGGCTAGAGGGCACATAACGGTGTGCCACCAAAGAAGTCAGGGTGGCTACTAACAAAGAGCAAACAGCATTGTGTTTTTCTTTTTTAAAATGGGTGGAATGCTTATAGTAACAAGGGAGATAGTTTCTTTTAATATAGATCCCTTCTGTTAGGTACACCAACATGAGAGCTGTGTTTCTGACTTTGGGGCTCCGTTTCCTGCAGTAGGTTTAATTCTCAGCATGATTCATGGTGCATCTGCCCAGTCACCGATCTAACATTCGTGCTGAATATTTTCCTGAGTACAAAACCAGTTATCAAAATATTCTGATTCTGGAAACAACTCCAAGTTTTACATGATATAGGGAATTTGAGATCAATATTCAATTTGAAACACACAGTTTGTATACTGGAGATAGATTAAAACATTTGTTGCAAATTGTGATGCAGTTTTGAATTGTCACTTCTATTCATCTAAATCAACAAGCCCTACCACCTCCATACTTATTATATGTTTTTTTCTGTCTTTAAGGTGGTGAATTTTGTGATGACAAAACTCACAACATTGAAGCTCGAACTTGCAGAATCGAATGTGCAACTCCCGAGCGTGGGATGTGATCATCAATTCCACTGATCTTATTAACACCTCTCCAATGAGTGGTTCTTCACTCCACCTAAAGTGACATTGCTGCAGGCTGGTGACAGAGTAGTCTGTTTAGTGCTTGATGTTTCAGGAAGCATGGGTGGAGTAAGTTATTACTTGTGCAGTTCAGAATACATTCATGTAACACAACATTTTGGGCTCAGTAATATTTAAACTGCACAGACATGTTTCAAACATACAAAATGTGTGCTTGCATATTCAGCTCAAATTAAAATGGGTTGCTCCTGTCCCCAGATAAACAATCTGTGTTGCTCATGCTAGAGGAAAAGGAGCAAGAATATTTTGCAAATATGGGGGCTATGTACAAGAAAGTAAATGCCTGTGGTGCATAGGCATCCCTACATTTGAAAGTCTCACACAAGGGTCCCATAGACACCAGTGCCATTAACAGAAGGGACACATGCCCCTTCTACACTCAGTTCCCTGGCCATTCATGCAGCTGTGTGTAGAGGTGTTGAGTGCAAGGTGAGGGGCACAGGATACATCACAAGGCACCATGCTATATCCACTGCATCCCCCAACCTAGTATACCTGTCAATTGTGGTGGGACCAAAACCCCATCCCACAACCTTCCATTTTACAACCGTATCACTTCTCCCACAGAGGTCTGTCATCTCCTCAAGACCCTCCCAAAGTCCAAAAATGCTGGAAGTGATGGTCTTTGCTCCCATTTCTTAAACTGACAGATGGCCTCATTTCAGAGTCCCTTGCCACTTAATTTAATCTACTTCCTTCCTCTTTATCTTTCCCTTCATTATGGAAACAGGCTAGAATCAACCCCATTTTTAAATTAGGTGGCCTTATTCTCCAAGAAAATTATAGACCAGTGTCCATACTCTCCCACTTAAGCAACATTCTGTACAAAACTGTTTTCCAGCAATTTTCAGACCACATCTCTTAATACAATCTGCTCTCCCCCTCACCAGCATGGCTTTAGAAAGGGTCACACTATCACCACTGGATTAGCTTGTTTCTCTGATCATGTCCAAAAGAAACTTGGGGTAAGGAAAACTTACTGGTGCCATCTTTGTGGATCTCTTTAAGGCTTTTGACTTAGTACATCATAACATCCTACTGGGTAAACTTTACTAGTATGGTTTCTCAACAGCAGCCATGACACAGGTCAGCAACTACCTCATTAGTAGATCTCAAATGGTCTGTACCGAGGGCCACATCCAACACAATTGGGGTGTATAGCTGGTGTTCCACAACAGTCTATCCCAGGATCCATCTTATTCTCCCTGTTTGTTAACAACCTCCTCAGAAATGGCTAGATTGCTGCATGGTAATGTATGCAAATGATCTTATTCTATACAGGACTGATAAGAGTCAAAATAATTTATTAGTCTCCGATCCAAGGATTTTGGGGCTATCTAAAAGTGATTTGCATCAAACAGACTGCTCGCTAATGCCAAGAAGATGAAGACAATGCTTTTTATTTCCAGACCTAGGCTTGCTAATGCACTACAGGGAGAAATAACACCCTGAGCATTTTGGTGCCAAATGGGTCCCCCCCCTCAAACAAGTAACTAGTTTCAAAGACACAGGGGTCACCCTAGCTCCCCCCTTAACCTTTGCAGATAATATTGGGTAAGTAGTCAAGTGTGTGAACCAGAAACTGGGTGTCTGCTTCCACCTAAAGTACCTCATGATCCCAGAGGTGTGTCTGGCCATTATTCAAGGCATACTTCTACCCCTTCTGGATTACTGTTGCCCTATTTTTACTCATGCCTCAAATCAATACCTCTTATGACTCAATTTTACCTTGAACAGCATCTGCAGGTTTGTTGCTTTGGCCCCATTCAACACCCGCCACTGCTTCCATTACTCGCTGCTTGGTTGAATGTGTCTCCACAGGCTTGCTGTGACTACTTCTTGGGAGCCCTTATCAAAAAGTTCCTTTGTGAAGGGATTAACTCCCCTCTAACAAGACTCTTCAGTATTAGGTCTAGAACACATGAGCGGAGCTTCTCCTCACAATGTCTCCTTGACCATCTCCTGACTGCAACCAAGATGGGTCAAAGAGCCTTCTTCATCGCTGCCCCCAAACTCTGGAATGGTGTACCAACCATGCTTCACTCACTAGGTACCTCCATTATCCTCAAATTCCATTTTAGAAATGTCCTCCTAGCCACCATGATTTGTAAGCGCCACTCCTGACAAGGTATGGGGACACTATGACCCCACCTACTGCACTTGTCTCTAAACTAGCTACCTAAGTTAGTAATATTATCATTTTCCTTTTGATCCAGTCTATTTGTGTATCTGCCGTGTGTCTAATTTGTTTGTTGCTTGATTTCTGCCTTCACATCAGCCTGTATCCATATGAATTGTTGCTTACTGTGCTTGACGAGACTATTTGTACTATCTCCATGCCAATGCTTATCCTAATGTATTGTATGTTGAATCTGATGTATTGTATTCTACTGCACTGTATGGCAAATCTCACGTATTGTCATGTGCCGTGTAGATGGCTCGGGTTATTCCTGAATACAGTCCCTCAGACCACTGTACCTACCCAATTATCAAATAAATAAAAAAAATATTAAACTGCTGCCCCAGCCCTCTGGTCAGAAAGAAAGGGTGGGGGCAACCATATGGCCACCCGTCCAACACTTTTACAATTCAGGACTTGCACTGTCCCAAACTCCCCTGCTCTGCACAGAGAAGGGATCCACTCTATGACCATGATAGGAATCTGACTGGGCCTGCCTTCATCCACTGATCTACTCCCTGTGCACCAGTGCACCTGGGCAGGGCCATGAAAGGACACCCAGTGGTGACTGGTGTTCATGCATGCTGAACAAACCAATTGTGTGGATCTGCACAGGCCAGTACGTGTCTCTTGCTTTCTTACCCACATCCTGTGGGGGCTATGCACAAAAACCTGAAATGCCTACATGCCATGTATCTATGGTGCATTGGCAATCCTATGTCTTAAAGCTGCACATTGGAGGTTCCAAGGATCTCGGATGGCATTAATGGAAGGGGAGTGTGCCCATTCCAAACTCAATCCCTTGGCCATTCATGAGCAATCTGTTACATATGCAGACAGTATGGGAGAGTGACAAGGAACATGCCCACACTCTGCACCATTCAAGAAGGCACTGAGTGTCAGGTGAGGGGGGGTGCAGCCTATGTGGGCAGACACATCGCCATAGGCACTATGTGCCCCCCATAATGTACATCCATCAGTCAAGTGAGAACCAAATACTACCCAAAATGCTTCAGTAGCCCTCCAGTCAGGTGGAGAGGGCTGTGTGACTATCTGGGCACTCACAGGACAATTCAATTTTTGGGACTTATACCATCCCACAATCCCTGTTCTGCATGGAGCAGGGATCCACTGAGACCAGGACAAACATCTGACTGGATGCTCACCTGGGTCCACCAATCTGCCCCACACACTAGTGTATGTGGTGGTAGTGGTAGGGTCATGACAGTACCATGGTGTCTGACCACAGTGAATGGCAAACTGCACTGTTTTATCTGTGAGTTCACAGCTGCATGAGCTGTGTATTCACCTTGACATGCACCCAGTCCACATTGTTGCATGGACCCCAATGGGAGCAATGCACAACAAAAGAAATTACTATGATCCATGTATCCACAGAACATAGGCAACCCTAAGTCTTAAAGCCATGCACTGGGGCACCCAGACCACCAGTGGCATAAATGGAAAGGGCACACATTCCTGCCACACTCAATCCCAGACTGTTCATGCAGTTATGCATGCAGATGGTCTGTGGAGTGTCAGGGAATAGCAGCACTCCATGCCATTCACAAAGGCATAGAGAGTTGCAAGGATGTGCAGGCTATCTGGGCAGGTACTCAGCCATACCTTATGCATGTTCCCCACAATGTACACCCACCTGGCACAGCAGTAAACCAAATGCAACCTGCCATGACAGAAACATGGTACACAGAGAACCATGACTGGGATGTTAACACACCAGGGTACATAACCTACAGGAGAGACAGGCAGGGGAGAAGAGGGGGAGGAGTAGCTCTCTATGTAAAGGAAGGGATAAAAGCAACTGAACAAAAGAATAAACAGGGAGGAGAGGAGGCACTGTGGGTCACCTTGGAGACTGGAAAGGGAACTGCAATCCACACAGGGGTTGTGTACAGACCCCCATGTCAGGGGGAAGGAATGGACAAGGATTTGATGGAAGGCATTCTTACAATGGCAGAGAAAGGGGAGACACTGTTGATGGGAGACCTGAATATGCCAGATGTTAACTGGAGCACATTTGCTGCAGCGACATCCAAGAGAGGCCATTCTTGATGCCCTACAGGTGTGAGCATTAGACAGCTAGTTTCGGAACCCACTCATGAGGGAGCAATCTTAGACCTTGTACTCTCAAGCGTGGGCAGTGAGAGGATCTCAGATCTAGGGGGTTTCATCTGGGGACAAGTGACCATCAAACAGTGGTTCACGTTAAACTCAGCTACAGATCAAGCCATACAAAGTGAGGGTACTGGACTTTAGGAGGCTGACTTTGGCAAGATGGGAGAGTGCCTCAGAAAAGCACTAGCAAACAGGCTAGAAGGAGGTGTGGAGCAACAATGGGGAATTATCAAAACTGCCATCACAGAGGCAACAAGCCTTTGTGTGAAGCAAATAAACAAATCAAAATGAAAGAAAAAGCCACTCTGGTTCTCAAGAGAGGTGGCTGTGAAAGTCAGGAAGAAAAAGATAGCATTCCAGAAGTATAAGGAAACACAGAAGGAGCAGGACAGAGAGCTGTACCAGTTAAGGCAGAAAGAAGCAGAGAGAAGTCAGAATAGCAAAGGCCCAAACTGAGGAAAAGATAGCTAACTCAGTTAAGAAGGGGATAAAACTTTTATAGGTACATCAGTGAGCGTAGAAAGACAAAGGAGGATAGTGAGGCTGAATAGAATAAACGGTGGGTGGGTAGGCAGAGGGGACAGTGAAAAGCAGGAATACGAACAAATATTTCTGCTCAGTATTCACAAAAGAGGAGGGAAGTGCCTAATCCAATTAACAGAAGCACTTGATAGGGGGTCGATCCCAGTCCTTTCACAGAAAAAGGGTTCTGCAAGAACTCCTAAACTGAAGGTGGACAAAGCAATGGGTCCTGATGGAATTCACCCCAGAATTCTAAAAGAATTAAGGAAGGAACTAGTGAAACCACTGCCTACTCTTTTTAATAAATCATGGGAGGATGGTGAGGTACCGAGGACTGGAGGAAGGCGGATGTGATTCCCTTCACAAAATGGGACCAAGACAGAGGCAGGAAACTACAGACCTGTCAGTCTGACCTCTGTGGTAGGGAAAGTGATGGAGTCACTTCTGAAGGAAAGAATAGTTGAGTACCTAGAGGTCAGTGGAGCACAGGATCCAAGGCAGCATGGGTTCTGGCGGGAAGGTCATGTCATCTAATCTAATAGATTTCTTTGACTGGGTGACCAAAGTAGTAGACCAGGGAGGGCTGTGGACATGGCCTACCTAGACTTTAGCAAGGCATTTGACACAGTCCCACACAAAAGATTATTAGTCAAATTAACCAGCCTGGGAGTGGGTCCCAGGGTGGTAGCCTGATAAAACATTGGCTGGACAACAGGACACAGAAGGTAATAATAAATGGAGTCCACTCTGAAGAAAGGGCGGTTACTAGTGGGGTACTGCAGGGTTCAGTATTGGGTCCAGTCCTTTTTAATGTCTTCATCAGTGGCATTGCAGAGGGACTGGAAGGAAAAGTATGCCTTTTTGCAGATGACACAAAGATCTGCAACAGGGTTGATACACAAGGAGGCATGGAAAGGATGAAAAGGGACTTGGCAAGGTTGGAGGAATGGTCAGACGTATGGCAGCTAGGATTCAATGCAAAAAAGTGCAAAATAATGCACCTGGGAAACAAGAACCCAGGGGAAGAATACACAATGGGTGGGGGGGTAGTAACAACAACAAAACAGGAAAGGGACCTGGGGGTAATCATATCAGATGACCTTAAGGTTAGCAAGCAATGTGAGAAGGCAGTAGGGAGGGCCGGGGGTATACTGGGATGTATAGGGAGAGGCATCAGCAGCAGAAAACAGGAAGTTGTTATCCCTCTGTACAGACAGTTGGTGAGACCCCATCTGGAATACTGTGTCCAGTTCTGGAGACCCCATCTCCGCAAGGACATAGACAGGATAGAGGTAGTCCAGGGGAGGGCAAGTAAAATGGTGCAGGGTCTGCAAGAGAAGCCATATGAGGAGAGACTAAAGGAGCTAATATGTATACCCTTGAGGAAAGAAGGAGAGGGGGACATGATGGAAACTTTCAGTACCTCAAGGGAATCAACAAAGTCCAAGAGGTTAGCATCTTTCAGAAAAAGAGACTTGCAAGAACAAGGGACACAATTTGAAGATAGAAGGAGGGCGGTTCAGGGCAATGTGGAAGTATTATTTCACAGAGAGGGTAGTGGATGCATGGAACAGCCTTCCTGAGGAAGTTGTGGAGTCTAAAACTCTGGGAGAATTCAAGACTGCATGGGACAGACATAAGGCAATTCTTGTGGGGGGCAGGAAGATATAGGCTGTTGGTTAAATAGGATCTGCGGCCTATCCTGTAGGTAGGGAAATGGGCAGACTAGATGGGCCTAGTGGTCCTTATCTGCTGTCAAAGTCTATGTTTCTATGTTTCATGCCACTTTAGCCCTATGGTCAGGCGGAGAGTGCTTGGTGGCATTTTGGGCACTCACAAGACAATTCTATTTTTTGAGACTTATGCCATCCCACAATCCCCTGCTCAGTACAGAGCAGGGGATCCACTGCAGGACCAGGACAGGCATCTGACTGGTTGCCCATCTGTGTCCACTGCTCTGCCCCCCCCCAGCACCAGCATGCTGAGGGGGGGGGAACCGTAAACAGGCACCCTGGAGTGGCCAGCTGTAATAAAGTTCAAACCATGTGCACCTGTCCATGGGTGCAGAGCTGTGCAAGCTGGGTATGTGTCTTTTGCACCTACCTGACCCACATTGGTGTATAGCGCCTACGGTGATGGTGCAGCAAGCATAGTGTTATGGCTTCTGCACACAGGTTGGATAGTCCTTTCCCACCCCAAGCACTAGACCAGTAAAACAAGAAGACAACACACAAAACTAGGGATGTTATATAAAATGTTATGTGGGAGAAATTAAGGTGTTAGAAATAGGGAAATTTGGGCTCATACTAATGCTAATGGCTAAAATTTCAAAGTTGATATGTTGTTTCCATCCAAACCATTTAGTATATTAATCTTTGTATCGATTCTGATCCTTTGCACATAAATATTGGGCCTAGTACAACCTCTATATGGGTTTGTTTGTCCCCAAAAAGGGAGCATTTACAAAGGCATGCTCAGTACAGACAAAACATTAAAATACAAAATAAAAGTATTACAGCAGGCAAATTGTCCATATCTGTAGTACAGGTACTACATTGTTATTCACAGGGATGAACAATAAAATCTTCCATAACAGTTACAGACAGGGGGATACATTTTCAAAGTCTGGACACAGAACTTGCATCAGCTGCATTATTTCAAATACACCAAAAAGTATCCATGTGATTTTCAAACATTTTTGACAAATTTGTGACCCTTTGCTCACTTTATGGCAGAAAATAATGCGTGTATCATTTTTTGAATGCATGTATCATTTTTAGTGCATAACTTGCAGCACTTGCAACATGAAGTAAGACAACATTTTATGTAATCATAAGCAAATGGAGTGGGTTGTCAGGTCTAGACATGTGAACATGTCACATCACAAGTAGTGCAACTGTGACATAATCATGGCACATTTCTTTGAAAATCCAGCCCATGTCAGTTTATGGACTGCTTTAAAGAGCCCCTGACACTGTTAGAAAAACTTGGAAAAAGTGTGAGATTTAGATAGTTCAGTTTATATTTCATGTATTTTCTATAGCTATTTACCTTTTTTCTTTACTACCGAGGACAGCAGTATGGAAGAGGCTTACTGCCCCTTAGACTTTATCTGCTCTTTTCGCTATCCTACCTATGACATCATAATCTGGGTTGCACCTGGAAACAAGCTTCTGGTCATGGTGCTTTTCCCAGTTATCAACTTTTAAATAAATAAAATATATAATCCCCTGTTTATGGCATTGTAATTATCCCCACAGCATCAGACTGATGTCATAAACAGAACTGTGATGTCATGTGTAGGCAAGCAGCCAAACAGATAGGGCAGTGATCCTGTTTACATGCAAATGCCTTTAGTAATAAAGAAGAATGAGAAATACAGAAACAATATTAAAAGTATAAGCTCACTTATGCTAAACATTACATTTTCTCAAAGTTGTCACAACGGTGTCAGGGGCTCTTTAAGACCACTTTAAAACAGGAAAATATAGAGATGGTCAAATTCCTGGGAACTAAGTCCCAAAATATAATAGATCTATAAAAAATATTTCTAGACCAGTTTTTTTCTCCTGGAAAGGAGATAAAAATTGCTGCTGATAATGTCTTGTTTTATGAGTACTACGCTGGGGTGTCATTAGATCCAAAAGATTAGATGGAACTTGGCCTTTCTGAATTTTATCAACAGTAAAGGCCTGCAAAATATAGTTGTCATGCAAGGGGTGGCAACCCTGGTAAAGTGCATAAGTATTAAAAAGGGGACTCTAATTGCAGAAAATGTATGGAACAGAAATCGAAATGTGGCTACAAAATTTTTTCTATGCTCTCTGTGTAATATCAGGGGCTCTTTGCATTAATACTGGCCTCTCACAAATAAGGGATGCTGCTGTTGCCATTTCTCAATGTTATAAGATGAAAAGCTACATTTACAGTAGATGGGGCAATCACTCACATACTATGCAACTTGCAGGTGCAGGGCTGGTCCACAGTGACAAACTTAATGGAGAACCTTGCTGAATCTTTAAATCATTTCCCTTGTAGAAGATAGTTTTAAAATACTGGTTCCAAATTCTGTTACTGTTCCATGTTAGCAGGCGTTTTAGCTACCTTAGGGGTGTTCCTGATAGAGCTGCAACAAAGTTTTATTTCGCCATCAAATTTCTGGTGTAGTCCCCAGTTTCACCTCTGCAGATCATCTTGCAAAGTTGTCCTGTTTAATAGTAATTTTGCCATTTGGAACTTGGCCTTGCTTTTGTTTATTTATTTATCTATTTTTTGCATGATCTGTTAACTCACCTTCACGCTCCTGTATTCCCCTCTCCTTTGGGCTCCACAGTGCTCTCAACTCACTGGCTGCCCTCTTCCTGGGCACACTTCGATCCTCAGATAGCAGTCGACTCCCGAGGGGGTATCCTAGTGTATTTCTTCTTCGAGTGAGTCCCTCTTTTCCAAGGGGGAAGGCACCGGGAGTGTACTTACCAGTACACTATCTATTAGGTCCCCCCAGAAGTGCTGCTGAGGTACAGGAGGCCCATGGAAGTTCCAGTGTTTGTCGCAGAGCAGGGAAGCTGTCATCCGGCAAACATAGGAGCCATTTTCCAGTTTCCTGGTGTTCCCACATTGCGCTGCTCTGAACAGTGCCTCCAGTCTCCACTGGGAGCTGCTGTTGAGTGAGGCGACCCAATTCCCCCACCCCCAAAGAGGAGAGCATTCCTCTGGATGCTCAGTCGTCTTCGTCCCCTACCGACCTCCAGTGCCACAAGTCCGTTCCTGAACCCGGGGTGCTGGCGTGGTTTGAGGTGTGGCGTCCAGTGGCTGAACCCTCTGCACAGCCAGGCTGGCTTTATTTTTAAGAGAAAATTGCACTTAAAAAAAACCCAGAAGCAAGGCCAAGATACAAACAGCCAATTCTCCAATTGTTAGCCATATCTTTCCCTGATGTCTAGTTGTCCCCTTCCAATGATCACCGGCCCAATGTAAAATAAAATGCCTTGGTGTTTAGTGTCTCCTCCATTGATTATTGGCCCAATGAAAATGAAGTTCCCTTGTGTCTAGCAGTTTCCTCTGCTGATTGCTGGCCCATTATTAAACATATAAGTTCTCCCTGGTTTCCTGTGCCCCCCACCTGAAGCCCTGCCTAACATAAAAATTATATTCCCTGGTGGCTAGCGGTCCCTCTCCCCACCCAATCGCTCACCCAATATATCAGAAAGATGTCTCTGATAGCTGGAGGGCCCTCCTCCCACCTTATCATGCTCCTGATATATAAAAATAATTTCCCCATTGGCTAGCCATCCCATCCTCCCCGTTAACATGCCCGTTGTATTTAAATGCTTTCCTTGGTTTCTAGCAGTCCCTTCCCCACCTGATTACTCACCCAAGATATCAAAAGGATGTCCCTGGTGACTAGCATTCCTTCCCCCTCACCCAATCCCTTGACTGATATATAAAAAACATTTCTGTGGTGGCTAGCAGTCCCTTCCCCGCCCAATCAGTTGCCAGATATACTAAAATGCTTTCCCTACTGTCCAGTGGTCCTTCTGCCCCGCTTGATCACTTAACTAATATATCAAAAAGATGTTAAAATAGCAACATAGAATTTGACTGCAGATAAGGAATGCTTGGCCCACCCAGTCTGCCCATTTTGCTACCTAATGGATAAGCTGCAGATCCTAGCTAACCAACAGCCTACTTCTTCCTACCACCACCCCTTAGAATTGACTTATGACTGTTCCATGCATTCTTGAATTCCACCACTGTTTTTGACTCCACAACCTCCTCAGGAAGGCTGTTACATGCATCCATAGCCCTCTTTGTGAAAAAATACATCCTCACATTACCTCTGAGCCATCCCCCTCTAGTTTCAAATTGTGCCCCCTCCTTGGGGCCGGCCCGGTGGTGCTGACAGTTGCGGTGCTGGATGCCACACCTCGCGCTATGCCAGTGACCCGGGTTCGGGAACGAGCTTGGGTCATCAGGGGTTGGCAGGGGAGGACTAGGATTGAGCATCTGGAGACAGCTCTCCTAGTCCTGGGGTGGGCTGGGGAAACTACACCACATAGTGGCAGTCCCTGGGGATGCCCGGAGGTACTGCACATGACGATGTGACTGGAGGGGGGAGCGCAGCGGACATCTGCATGAATGTGCGCAAGACATCATTGTACGACCACACTCCCAATGGGGAAAAAAATTGGAAAATGGCTGGGCACGACCATGCAGCTTGATGGATGTGCCATGCCTCACCGAGAAGACTCACATGGAAATGCATGCGGGGGGGGGTCAGGGCTGATCTGGCTGGACAGGATATGGGGAGACCCTCCAGAGGACCAGCGATGACCATGCTGGATCCCCCATCATGTGAGTGCGCCTGCTGCTCTCCCGGTGGGCATGCCCCCGCTGGTAAGTCACCACTGCAGGTGAATAAATAAGAATAAAAAAATATAAATTGTGCCCCCCTTGTTCTTGTATACCTCTTTTTCTGAAAGATGCTACCCTCTTGGACTTTACTGATTCCCTTGAGATACTTCAAAGTTTCTATCATGTCCCTCCTCTCCCTCTTCTCCTCAATGCTATACATATTAAGCTCCTTAAGTCTCTTGTGATATGTCTTCTGGTGCAGACCCTGCACCATTTTAGTTGCCCTCCTCTGGACTTCCTCCATCCTGTCTATGTCTTTGCAGAGACAGGGTCTCCAGAACTGTATGCAGTACTCCAGATGGGGTCTCATCAGCTGTCTGTACAGAGGGATCACAACTTCCTGTTTTCTGCTGGTGATGCCTCTCCCTCTGCATCCCAGTATCCCCCAGCCCTCCTTGCTGTCCTCTCACATTGCTTGCTCACCTTTAGCTCATCTGATATGACTACCCCCAGGTCCTTTTCCATTTTTGTTAGTATCTCACCCCCCCCCCATTGTGTATTCTTCCCCTGGGTTTTCATTTCCCAGGTGTATTACTTTGTACTTCTCAGCATTAAATCTAAGCTGCAATACATTTTATCATTCCTCCAACCTTGCCAAGTCCCTTCTCATCCTTTCCACCCCACCTTGTGTATCAACTCTGTTGCAGGTCTTTGTGTCATCTGCAAAGAGACATACTTTTTCTTCCAGTCCCTCTGTAATGTCACTTATAAAGACATTAAAGAGGACCGGTCCTAGAACTGAACCCTGCAGTACCCCACTAGTAACCCCCTTTCTTCATAGTGGACTCCGTTTACTATTACCCTCTGTGTCCTGTTCTCCAGTCAATTCTTTACCCAGGCTACCATCTTGGGACCCACTCCCCGGCTGGTCAACTTGTGTATTAATCTTTTGTGTGGGACTGTGTCAAATGCCTTGCTAAAGTCCAGGTAGACCATGTCCACAGCCCCTACCTGCTCTACTACTTTGGTCACCCAGTCAAAGAAATCTATTAGATTCATCTGACATGACCTTCCCACCATGAATCCATGCTGCCTTGGGTCCTTTTCCCCTCTGGCCTCTAAGTACTCAACAATTCTTTCCTTCAGAAGTGATTCCATCATTTTCCCAATCACTGAGGTTAAACTAACAGGTCTGTAGTTTCCTGCTTCTTCCCTGCTCCCACTTTTGTGAAGTGGAATAACATCTGCCCTTCTCCAGTCCTCAGGTACCACCTCATCCTCCCATGATTTATTAAAGAGGGTAGTCCGTGGTGTCACTAGTTCTACCCTTAGTTCTTTTAGAATTTTGGGATGAATCCCATTAGGCTCCATTGCTTTGTCCATCTTCAGTATTCTGAGTTCTTTCAGAACCCTTTCTTCTGTGAATGGGCTGGTATCAACCCCCCATATCCAGCGAGTTTCTATTGTTTGGTTTAGGTACCTACCCTTCTTCATTTGTGAATACTGAGCAAAAAGCAAAAATATTTGTTTAGTATCTCTGCCTTTTCACAGTCACCCTCTGCCCACTCCCCTCCCCTTTATTAAGCCTCACTATCCCTCCCTTGGATCTTCCTTCGCTCCCTGATGTATCTATAAAAGGTTTCATCCCCCTTCTTAACTGAGTTGGCTATCTTTTCCTCAGTTTGGGCCTTTGCTGTTCTAACTGCCTTTCCTGCTTCCTGTTTGCTCTAACTGATACAATTCTCTGTCCTGCTCCTTCTGTGATTCCTTGTACTTCCTGAATGCTCTCTTCTTCTCCCTAACCTTCCCTGCTACCTCCTTTGAGAACCATAGTGGTTTCTTAGATCATTTTGTTTTGTTTACTTGCTTCACACAGAGGCTTGTTGCCTCTGTGATGGCCATATTGATTATTCCCCATTGTTCTTCCACCCCTCCTTCCAACCCATTTGCTAGTGCATTCCTTAGGCACTCACCCATTTTGGCAAAGTCAGCCCTCCTGAAGTCCAGTACCTTTGCCTTTTTATGGCTTAACTCTACTGCTGTGTTTATCGTGAACCATACTATTCAAAGGTCACTTGTTCTCAGATGGCAACTCACTTCTAAATCTGTGATCCTCTCACCATCTTCAATCGAGAGTACCAGGTCTAAGACTGCTCCCTCTCCAGTGGGTTCTGATACTAGTTGTCTAAGACATGCCCCCTGTAGGGCATCTAGAATGACCCCACTCTTAGGAGTGGCTGCTGCAAATGCACTCCAGTTAACATCTGGCTTATTCAGATCCCCCATCAGCAATATCTCCCCTTTTTCTGCTGGTGTAAAGATACTTTCTATCATTTCCTTGTCCATTTCCTCCCCCTGAAATGGGGGTCTGTATACAACCCCTGTGCGGATTGTGGTGCCATTGTTTGTCTCCAAATTGACCCACAGTGCTTCCTCTCCTCCCTGTTTATCCTTTTTTTCTGTTGCTTTGATTCCTTCCCTTTTGTAAAGAGCTACATTAGGGCATTACCTGTTGGGGTGGGGGAATCCACTAGACCACCAGGAAAGGATCCCCACCCATCTCCCCACCTGATCACTTAACTGATATATCAGAAAGATGTTTCTGGTGGCTAGAGACCTCCCAGCCAATCATATGCACAATAAAGAAGAAAGTATCCATGATGTCCAGTGTAACCACCCCATCCCTATCCCCCATATGGTAAAGTAGAAACATTTCCTGGCGGTCTAGCAGACCCCAGTCCTTATCCCTGATCTGCTGTATACAGAATGTAAACCTAACCCTGCTGGTCTAGTGGATCCCTCACCTAAGCAGGTAATGCCCCTCCACTCCACTTTTCTCCCCACCCCAACCCTGAACTGATGACTGACACAGCCCTCCACTCTCCACAATGGCTGTCTGCCTGACTGAGCTATCAGTAAATGAGCATGTACTGGTACAAGCATGCACTCCTTCATCGACAGCTAAGCTCGTGCTCATTCACTGAGCTGTGTTGGTGGCACAGACAAAAGTGGAGGGTTGATCTGGTTGCCGGTGGGGCTTGGGGTGGGATGCAGGGGATGGTGTTGTGGACCCCTGAGTAGTCCACAATGCCATTCCTCCACCCTTTCCTACCACCCACAAATGGAACAGCCCTTCACTATTGTCTGTGCTACTGAGAGAGTATGAAGAGTTCAATGAATAAGTGTGAGCTGGCAACGAATGAACGCATGTTTGTAAAACTACGTGCTCATTCATTGACAGCTTAGTCAGGCAACCAAACCTGGAGCAGAGCAGAAGGCTGTGCCAGTTACCCACCTGAAGTCAGGTGAGGAGAGCGGAGTGGTAGGGCATTACCTGTTGGGGTGGGGGAATCCACTAGGCACTAGGGACATCTTTCTGATGTATCAGGCAAATGATTGAGTGGGGGAGGGGTTGCTAGGCACTAAGGAATATTATTTCTATGTCAGGCAGGGCTTTGGGTCTGGGATGGCACTGGACACCAGGGACAACTTTTATATTTTTAATATCAGGTTGGCAATCAGTGTGGGGGGGAGAGCACTAGATACCAGAGAATGTTATTCTACCTGGGGCAGCAATCAGTGTGGGGTGGGGGATACCACTAAACACTAGAAAAAAAAAACCTCTGCAAAATATGGAGTTTGAATTCCACTGGCAGAGTTAGCAAACTCTGCCAGTGAAATCATCACTTCTCATTTACACAAAGTCCTTACTTTACCTGGAGGTTCTGACTTCGCCTGGTAGAATATTTTGTCAAATGAGGCAAATCTGCAAAATATTCAGGGAAGCAAAATCTTCTAACTTCGCAGATCTCTTGTTTCCAATTTACAAACAAGTAGTAAGTACCATTTTTGACTTGTATGATGTAATTTATGTCCCTTGCCCTTCTCTTCCACTGTTGGCACAATGCATCCACGTTCTGCTCTAGGACTATGTGGCGTAAGATGGACATAGACTACATCACTGAGTTCTAAAATAGTATTTAATGTAAGAGTATAAATCAGAAATACCTATGGAGGTTACTAGTAGGCCCATACACATGAAACAATAATAGAATTAAAACCAGTATTTAACAAACATTTGTCAATGCCGAATGCTTGCTTGTTGCCATTGTCATTGATAGTATAGGAATTACAGAGCTGTATAATAGGAATGGCAGTGAAGTATTGAACTGAAGCCAACCCCATCACCACTCTGCAGATAGTGACAGGCATTGGGGTGTGCCTTTGGGTCGTCAGGCATAACGGCCATACCATTTCACCACACCATACCCTGCAGACACTGACAAGTGTCACGGTGTGCCTTGGGGTCTTTGGCCCTTATGCGCATCCCATACCATCAAGACATAAGGTGAGATGGGTGCAGTATAGAAGAACGGGGTGAACTTTGGGGCCAAAGAGTCCAAGGCACACCTTGATGCCTGTCACTGGCTGTAGTGTGTGTGTGGGGGTGGAATGGTATAAGCATTGCAGGCAACAATCCCAAGTCACAGCCCTGATGCCTGTCATTCTGTACAGGGTGGGGCGTTATGGTCAGAAACCCTAACACCTCAGGCATTTGTTGATATTTTCACTCCAAAATTTCAACATGTTTTTTTTGTGACCCCACCTCATGAACAGTGGCAATATCAGTTTGTTAGCCAAAAGCTGCTTTTGCACAGTGATTATGGCATTTGGCACCATAGGTGCAAAAACACATTCTAAACAGGATGTGAAAAATGACAGCTGTACTGTTCATGGGGAAGTGTAAAAATGGCAATGTTGAAAATCTGCAGTGAAAATATTTAAAAAAAATGGTGAAGTCACAAGTGTGTATAGAAATTGTGCAATGCACACCAGTAATGTAATTAGTTTGAGGATTTTTACAGCAGATTGTCAACACAGGCATTTTGGGACCTCTGATCATGAACAGTGTGACTGTGATTTTCTTTACCTGTCCTAAAAATTATTTCCCACAGTGACCACGATTTTCATGCTGAAAGTGTGAAAACACATTTTGGCCATGTTGTGAAAATGACAGCAGTACTGTTCATAAAGAAGTGTGGAAAATGCCACTGGTGAAAATCTGGACTGAAAATATTACAAATACATGAACTTACTAGAAACTGTGCAATGCTCACTTGTAACACAGTCATTTTATGGACTCCTGTCACCAAATTTTCAACACAGCAATTTTAAGACCTCTGCTCATGAACAGTGTCACTGTTATTTTCTTAATATGTCCAAAATATTGCTTTCACACACCGACTGCACCATTGTGTACTACATGTGCGGAAACACATTTTGGGCGAGATGTAAAAAATGATAGCTGTACTGCTCATAAGGAGGTGTGGTAAAATGGCAATGTTGAAAATCCAGAGTGCAAATATTAAAAATGTGTGATCTTATGAGCGTGCGTAGGAACTGCTTAATGCACACTCGTAAAATGGTAATTTTTAGGAATTGTTTCACCTAATTTGCAGCATAGGCGTTTTGAGAGCCCACCTTATGAACAATGGCACTGTCATTTCATTAATCAGTCCCGAAAAGTGATTTCGCCCGGGGACTGTGAAATCACCATTTGGGCCTGATTAATGCCACGACAGTTCAGAATTCATGAGAAGGGGTCCTAAAAACCCCATGTGGAAAATTTGGTGCCAAAATTCCAAAAAATGCCTGAGATATGCATCAAAGTTGAAAAAAACCCTATTTATGGCATTATATAGCTTACTTGCATTTTCTCAGTTAGCAGTTAGCATTGAAGAGTGCAGATGTGTTCTCGGTCCCCCGAAGATCGTCACGCTGGACTCCCAAGGTAAGTACGGGATGAGGTGGGGGTGTGGGGAGACAGAGTGCACAGAGGGTGGGCACAGGTGGGCAGGGAGACCACCGAGGGAACATATTTTTTCCTTTAAAACTGCAAGCTCAGTAAAAAATATACCCTGCAGCCTCTTGCTATACTGAGCTGATGCAAAACACAGAGTATGATGGTGGGGGCAGGGTTGGAGGACAGGTCTGAATAACGCCATATACCCACCAGGAGGGACTTTTCATCTCTTGGAATGTGTTTGTGAAAATGTGTGACCAGGAGAGGAATGTAAGCTGAGCCAATGCTGTTTAAACAACTGCTGTACAGGGATGCAGTTTCAGGCTTTTCCTTCTGAAGCTTAAGCTCTGATGCCCTAGGCAGCTCTGATAGTCAATTGTTTCAGCATAATAGATCCACCTCATGTCCATCCCACATGAACCAAAAAAAGGTGGGGTGGATCTTTAGGAGCTTCTTGGGTGGAGGTGGGGGTGGATCTTATTCCCCCCAAAAAACTAATGCTGCCTCCCACTACTCAGTTTTCAGTTCTTTTACCTCTCACTTTAGAAAGAAAATAGTGCACTGCAACCATTGACTAAAATGAAAGTGTATTTATTTGAGGGCATAAAACATTTCTTGGAGGAGGGTGAGGCGGAGGAGACTATTTACACCTTGAGTCAGTTCCACGGACAGAAAACATAACACCACTCCTTTTATACATGCAGAATGTCTGCAGGCTCCACCTACTGCAGCTTTAAAAACTGCTCTAGATGACTTCTGCCAAAGAACAGGCAGAAAACACCAAGAAGAAGGAACTACTGTTATAACTATACTTCTCTACTGGGACTATATTGTCCTCCTTCCCTCTCCTCCAGTCCCCACCCTAAGCCAGTTACACTTTTATAGGCACAGGATTTGCCTGACAGCTGTAACTTCCAGTTTAGGAGCAGGAGCTGAGTGAGTGCGTGATCACAGAACCACAAAAGACTCACCATTCTAGAAGGAAAAGAGTAGCTCTCCCCCCCAGCTGCTGGAGGTTTGACTCTGAGCAAGTAAGGAGACTACTGAGAAATATAGGAACTTCTTCTCTCAGAACAGGAAGATCAGGAGCTTAAAGGACACAGAGGCAGTAAGTTAGTAGGGAGAAAAATAAAAAAATAAACAGAGGAAAGCATAAGTATTCCAAACAACAGTTAAGGGGCCAGAAATAAGACATGATAGGAGTGGTGCAGTGCATTGGCTGTGGAGCAGCAGTGTTCTGGGAGATGTTATGGAGAATGCAGTGTTGTCCCAGCTGCAGGCATCTCTCTGGACTGAGGGAGGAGGCTGCTCATCTCCAGGCTGAGTTGACCAGGATTTGGGGCACCTCCTCTCCCACCCTGGGACCTCCAGGGCCACTGTCGTTGCCTCAGGGGTTGCCAAGAAAGAGGAGTGGTTGGACCACAGTAGGCTCAGGTAGGGTGAGGGTGGTGGAACAGAGGCACATTCCTCCAGTTATACCTATCCACACTTCATATGCCATTCTGGCAAAGTGTGGTTCCTCTATGGAGGCACCTGCAGTAGAGACCAAGGAGGATTCTGGGAAACTCCATAAAGGAGACCCACAGAAGGGTGGTATGGGTCCCTACAGGGGAAGAAAACAACTCCTGGTGGAGGACTCCATTGTTATGAGGGTAGAACTGGGGGAAGAAGAGGAGAGAGAGAGGTAAGGTGCCTGTCTGGCAGCATGGCTTGGAGGAACAGGGAGCGAATCCCCAGGATCACTGGAGCAGCTGCACAGGGGAGGGAGCTGGATGTCATTGTTCACCTAGGAACAAATTACCTGGCTGAGAAAGGGATCAGAGCAGAGCAGGAAGAGTTTGTGGAGTTGGGGAGGGGTCTTAGACAAGTAGCACACATGGTAACCTTCTCGAAGTTGCTGCCTGTCTATGGCATGGATGAGGCTAGGGTGCTCCACAGCATGAGATTCAATCAGTGGTTGAAAACTGGTGCAGAGCTCAGGATTTGGCTTCATTGGGGACTGGCGGTCCACCTGTGGTAATGCAGGCCTATACTGTGTGATGGTCTGCATCTGTCAAGGAGGGAACTAGGATCCTAGGTGATAGGTTTAAATGCTTCATTAGCAGCATTTAAACTAGCCAAGGGAGGCACTGAAAAGGAGCAGGGAAATCCTTGCCCCTAAAAAATAATCAAGGTAGTAAGTGAGGTAAACACCAAGACAGAGATGTGGGTAGGGAGAAGGGCTGGAGTAAATGGAGAAAATAACACAGGCAATAAGGACAGGATGGAACAAAAAGGGTAAGACCATCAATAAATGGAGGATAATGAGTACCAATGCCCATAGTCTGGGCAACAAGCTCCCTGAACTTGTGGTCTTAATGGAAGAGGGATGACTGGATATCATAGCAGTTACAAAAACATGGTACACAGAGAAACCTGACTGGGATGTTAACATTCCAGGGTACATAACCTACAGGAGAGACAGGGAGGGTAGAAGAGGGGGAGGAGTAGCTCTCTCTCTGTAAGGGAAGCAATAAAAGCAACAGAACAAAAGAGTAAACAGGGAAAAGAGGAGGCACTGTGGGTCACTTTAGAGACTGGAAATGGCACCACAATCCACAATAGGGGTTGTATACAGACCCTCATGTCAGGGAGAGGGAATGGACAAGGATATGATATGAGGCATTCTTAGGATGGCAGAGAAAGGGGAGATACTGTTGATGGGGGACCTGAATATACCAGATGTTAACTGGAGCACCTTTGCTGCAGCCACATCTAAGAGCAGGGCCATTTTCTCTTACAGAAGGCATGCCTCATACAGCTAGTTTTGGAACCCACTTGTGAAGGAGCAATCTTCGATCTCATACTCTCAAATGGGGACAGTAAGAGGATCGCAGGTCATGAAGCGGGTAGCCATTTGGGAACAAGTGCCCACCAAACAATGTGGTTCATGATAAACTCGGCTACAGAGTTATGTCATACAAAAGTGAGGGTACTGGACTTCAGGAGGGTTGACTTTGGCAAGATAGGAGAGTGCCTTAGAAAAGCACTAGCAAACAGACTAGAAGGAGGGTGGAGCAACAATAGGGAAACATCAGAACTGCCATCACAGAGGAAATAAGCCTTTGTATGAAGCAAAAAACAAATCAAAATGAAAGAAAAGCCACTATGATTCTCGAAAGAGGTGTCAGGAAGGTTAGGGAGAAGAAGGTATCATTTAGGAAATATAAGGAAACACAGAAGGAGCAGGACAGAGCACTGTACCAGTTAAGGCAGAAGGAAGCAGGAGGAAGTCAGAATAGCAAAGGCCCAAACAGGAAAAGAGAACCAACTCAGTTAAGAAGGAAATAAAACTTTTATAGGTACAGCAGGGAGTATAGAAAGACAAAGGGAGGGATAGTGAGGCTGAATAGAAAGGACGGTGTGACAGAGAGAGAGGAATAAAAGTAGGACACTGAATGAATACTTCTGCTCAGTATTCACAAAAGAGGAGGAAAGGGAAGTGCCTAATCCAATTAACAGAAGCAATCTGGATAGGGGTCAATCCCAGTCCTTTCTCAGAAGAATGGGTTCTGAAAGAACTCCTAAAACTGAAGGTGGATAAAGCAATGGGGCCTGATGGAATTCACCCCAGAATTCTAAAAGAATTAAGGGGAGAACTAGTGACACCACTGACTACCCTTTTTAACAAATCATGGGAGGATGGTGTGGTACCTGAAGACTGGAGGAAGGCAGATGTGATTCCCCTTCTCAAAAGTGGGAGCAAGACAGAGGCAGGAAACTACAGACCTGTCAGTTTGACCTCTGTGGTAGGGAAAGTGATGGAATCACTTCTGAAGGAAAGAATTGTTGAGTACCTAGAGGAAAGTGAGGTACAAGACCCAAGGCAGCATAGGTTCACAGCGGAAAGGTAATTTCAGACTAATCTAATTGATTTCTTTGACTGGGTGACCAAAGTAGTAGACCAGAGCAGGGCTGTGGACATGGCATACCTAGACTTTAGCAAGGCATTGGACACAATTCCACACAAAAGATTAATAATCCAATTAACCAGCCTCAGAGTGGGTCCCAGGGTGGTAGCCTGGGTAAATAATTGGCTGGACAACAGGACACAGAAGGTAATTGTAAATGGAGTCCACTCAGAAGAAACAGGACTGACTAGTGGGGTACCGCAAGGTTCAGTTCTGGGTCCAGTCCTTTTTAATGTCTTTCTAAGTGACATTGCAGAGGGACTAGAAAGAAAAGTATTCCTCTTTGCAGATGATACAAATATCTGCAACGGGGCTGATACACAAGGAAGCATGGAAAGGATGAGAAGGGACTTGGCAAGGTTGGAGGAATGGTCAGAAGTATGGTAGCTTGATTCAATGTCAAAAGTGCAAAATAATGCACATGGGAAACAAAACCCAGGGAAGATTACATAATGGGGATAGTAACAACAACAAAAGTGGCAAGGACCTGGGGTAATCATATCAGATGACCTTAAGGTTAGCAAGCAAATGTGAGAAGGCAGTAGGGAGGGCTGGGAGGGTTCTGGGATGTATAGGAGAGGCATCAGCAGCAGAAAACAGGAAGTTGTTATCCCTCTGTACAGTCAGTTGGTGAGACCACATCTGGAGTACTGCGTCCAGTTCTGGAAACCTCATCTCCGCAAGGACATAGACAGAATGAAGGCAGTCAAGAGGAGGGCAACTTAAATGGTGCAGGGTCTGCAAGAGAAACCATATGAGGAGAGACTAAAGGAGCTTAATATGTATACCCATGAGGAAAGGAGGGAGAAGGGGACATGATAGAAACTTTTAAGTACCTCAGTGGAATCAACAAAGTCCAAGAGGGGCATCTTTCAGAAAAGAGATGTACAAGGACAAAGGACACAATTTGAAGATAGAGGGGGATGGCTCAGGGGCAATGTGAGAAAGTATATTTTCACAGAGAGGGTGGTGGAGGCATTGAACAGCCTTCCTGAGGAGGTTGTGGGGTCTAAAACTGTGGGAGAATTCAAGAATGCATGGGACAGACATAAGGCAATTTTTGTGGGGGGTAGGAAGAAATAGGTTTTTGGTTAACTAGGATCTGCAGCTTATCCTGTAGGTAGGGAAATGGGCAGACTAGATGGGCTAAGCGGTCCTTATCTGCCGACAAAGTCTATTTTTCTATGTTTTATGTCCCAGCTTTTCTCCAGGTAAATAGCACAATGAAATAAGAGAAGGGTACTTTTCATACATACCTTACTGAATAGTGATGTAATTGAACATCGTTCCTCATGCGCCTGGTCAAAACTGTAAACAATTTCTATATCCAACATCGAGCTACATATTTCCCAGCCATATAGATGGGAGGTCACAAGGATCAAGGGAAGCTAGTATGCTCGTATCAAAGTATTTTCTACTAGGATCATGTTTACAACCGTTACTGGTTATTTAAAAAAAATTTAAAACTGTGATGTGTCTGTTTTTTTCCTGCTAAGGGATTCAACAGTGTCATTACTATCTTTTACAGATTTTTTCCCCCTGACTGAAAGACATGCATTTGGGAGTGTGTGTGTGTGTGGGTGGGGGGCAACACACACATCACTAAGGACTTCAGTATATGCCATTAGCAAACATTCATGTACCTTTTTTACTGTTATACTACATTGCATGATGTGCATGTCTATTTTGGAACATTGATCACTACCATGCACGCTGCTCTGGAACAGTCATGATTTGCTAGGCTTGTTCCTATCAAGTTTGGGATATTACTGTCTTGCAATGTATTTTTTTTTCCTTAACGTGGAAACAAAACATGGACTGTGGATGTCTGTCTTTCAGATGGCCGTGCAGTGATCAGTGGCTATTACATCACACTGTATGTAAACACACACATACCGTGGTTTACCTTTTGGGGGAGATTACTTTCTGCATGTAGTAATCAATAAATATACTGAACAGGTCCACTGCAAACCTACAGTACATTGACTCAGATCAACTGTTACACTACAGAGGTACAGCCCACAAAGACTAGACAGACTGGGGGAATGGCTGCCTCATTTATGTCAAGGAAGGCATGCAGGGGTGTGTATAATATTTCAAGTATTTATTTATTTCATATTTCACTTTTACAACCTTTGACTCAAGGACTCATTTACAAAGGCACCTCGTCGTAGGGAGGGTAGACAACAACGGTGGTGAAGTACAACAATGGAGAACATTACAGGTGAGGTACAATAAAGAATACACATAGCAATTCAGTAGTACAAAGGTGTACAAAGGATTCAATTTGTTACATTAGTCTAGTATACATATAGATAACAAGGTACCGCTAGGGGGTTCTAGAGTAGCGATTCTGGGGGAGGGTTGCTAGGGAGAAGACAGTCTGGGAAGGAGCGTTGGCGTTGTCACGTGACCTCGAGCTTTCACAGAAGACCTCCTAATAGGAAGCAAAACTCATTCCTGACCATTGCTGTGGTCTACCTACCACCTGGTAAGACAAAGCTGGGTCTGGGCCCCAACTTGGTGTGATCTCAAAATTAAGAGAATTCAGATGTCATAATCACGGGTGACTTCAATAGCAATTGGCTATCGAAGGACTCCGATACATATAAAGACCAGGTTGCTGATGTATATCTCACTCAAGTGGCAACCCAGTGTACCATGCTGAATTATAGGACTGGCAAAGGCACATTACTCAACTGAATCTTAACCAATCGCCCTGCAAGGCTCAGACTAGTAACAGTTCTCTCTGATTGCCTTAGTGACCATTGCTCAATCATGTGTAAATGGATGAATAAGGAAGAAAAGATCTCACCTGTCACCATCAGTAGCAGAGTCATTAAAAGGGGTCAAATACGAGCCTTCAGATCAGCCCTAGCTCAAGTAAACTGGTCCAACCTGGACAGACTCCAAGACATAGATCAGACCCTGAAGTACTTCACAGACACATTTAATGAAATGTGTGACTCCTTTGCCCCAATGAGAAGAAAGATCAGGAGAACTTCCAATGTCTGGATCACATGTGACCTCTTTAATCATTTCAGGACCCAGGATAACTTATGGGCCGTTGCTAGGAACTCTAATCTACCACAGCATTTCTAGAATTACAGGGAAGCCAGAAAAAAGTGTACTCGCCTCAGTAGACTGGCAAAGGGTAAGTGCCACAAAGATCAGTAAGATAGCACTTGGGGTAATAGTAAAAGGTTCTAGCAGAATATCAAGGAAATAACAGAAAAAGATAGAAACATAAAAGATGATGGCAGACAAGGACTGCAAGGCCCATCCAGTCTGTCCTTTTCATTTTCTGCCTTATGAATGTGCCATCAGCCTTTGCTCTGTCAATCGCCTATCTACAGTATTCATACTGATCTTTATTGCTCCCTTAATGCCTATCCCATGCCTGTTTGAAGCCCTGCACTATATTCATATCCACCACTTCCTGAGGTTGGCCTTTTCATACATCCACCACCCTTTCTGTGAAAAAGAACTTCCTCACATTATCCCTTAATCGGCCTCACTCTAATCTCATGCTGTGTCCTCTTGTCCTGCTATTTTTCTTATATTGAAACATGTTCGACTCTTTCACCTTGTTAATGCCCTTAAGGTGTTTGAATATTTCAAACATATCACCTCTCTCCCTCCTTTGCTCTAGGGTATGCATACTGAGCTCCGTTAATCTGTCCTCATATATTTTCTGCTGCAGTCCCTGCACCATTTTGGTTGCCCTTCTCTGGACTGCCTCAATTTGGTTAATGTCCTTGTGAAGATGTGGCCTCCAGTACTGCACGCAGTACTCCAGATGGGGCCTAAACAGTGTCTTGTAAAGAGGGATTATTACCTCCTCTCCAACTTGTAATACCCCTACTGATACACCTCAACATCCCTCTAGCCTTACCTACTGCTTTAGTGATCTGCTTGGATGATTTCAGGTAATGGGTGATGATGACACCCAAGTCTCTTTCTTCCCTTGTGACTGCCAGCAACTCCCCTCCCAGCCTATAGGTGGCTTCAGAGTTTCTCTTCACTATGTGCATGATCTTGCACTTCTTTTCATTAAACTCCAGTAGCCTCTCGTATGACCATTTTGCTAGTTTATCCGGATCTCTTCTCATTCTGCTCACCCCATCTGGATCATCTACTCTGTTGCAGATCTTGGTGTCATCTGCAAACAGACAAACCTTACCCTCCAGTCCATCTGCAATGTCACTGATAAAGATATTGAAGAGGACTAGCCTCAGGACTGATCCCTGAGGTACCCCATTTGTGACTTGCATCTCTTCTGACTGTATCCATTTACCACCACTCTCTGTTTTTGACCATCAACCAGTTTGCCACCCAGTTGACCAGCTTCTTGACTCCCACCCCAAGCCCACCCAGCTTATTAATTAATCTTATGTGGAACAGTATTGAAAGTTTTATTGAAATCAGGTAGGCAACATCAACTGCTCCTCCTTGGTCCACCACTCTGGTTACCCAGTCAAAGAAATCTGAGATTAGTTTGACAGGACCTTCCTCTTGTAAACCCATGCTGTCTTGGATCCTGTTCTCCTATGGATTCCAGATGTTGCACTATCCTTTCCTTAAGGAGTGCCTCCAGAATCTTGCCCACTACTGAGGCAACGACTGACTGGTCTGTAGTTCCCTGCCTCCTCCCTGCTACCACTCTTGTGGAGCGGGATCACATGAGCTCTTCTCCAGTCTTCTGGGACTTCTGTGCTCACAGACTCACTAAACAATTCTGATAATGGCTCTGCTAGTTCCACCCTTAGCTCCTTTAGTACCCAGGGATGTATGCCATCAGGTTCCATTGCCTTGTCCACCCCAAGCTGATTGAGCTCTTGTAGGACCCTTTCTTTTGTGAAGGGACTAGTGCACACCTCACTCCCCCATGTCTGTGGAGCTGAGCTGTGGGTCCTGCCCTACCTTCTCTTCAGTAAATACTAAGCAGAAGTATCTATTTAGGATAGATGCTTTTACATGGTCCTCCTCCTCACATGCCCCCTTACCATCTTTGGTCTTAGCAATACCCCCTCTGGACATTCTGCTTTCACTAATGTATCTATACAAAGTCTTGTCAGCTTCTTTTACTGTTTGTGCTAGTGTTTCCTCAGGTTGGGCCTTTGCCTGCCTTACTGTCTTCTCTGCTTCTCTTAGGAAGTTTGGTATGCCTCCCAGTCTTCATCCTGCTCGTTCCGGTATATTTCCTGAAGATCAGCCTTTGGTTCTGACCTTTTCTGCTACTGTTTATGAGAACCAAAGTGGTTTCCTTCTTCTTTTGCACTTCCTTTTCTCTCTAACATAATGGGATGTTGCTTCAAGTATTGCATCTTTAATGCTTGCCCACTTTGCCTGTACCCCCTCACCTGTATTTCTTTTTGTCAGGGCTAGCTTAACTCTGTTGGCCATCTTGTCAAAGTTAGCTCCTCTGAAGTCCCATATTTTTGCCTTGGAATGGGATGATTTAGTTCTAGTGGCCAAATTAAACCATACCATGTGATGGTCACTGGCCCCCAGGTGACCTTCTACCTGGGGATCTGTGATCCTTTCCCTGTTAGTCAGTACTAGATCTAGGATAGCCCTGTCTCTTGTGAGTTGTTATACCAGTTGCTTGAGTCCCTTCCCCAGCAGGGAATGCACCATGTGTTTCCTATTATCAGAACCTCCCCTTTAGCTGTCATGTTTTGTATATCTTCTAACAGTAATGTGTCTATGTCCTCACCCTTGTCTGGAGGCTTGTACACAACCCCATTTCATATGGCTATCCCATTCCCTGTTTCCAGGGTGACCCACAGTTCTTTTGGCTCCTTATGTGTATTCTGAATTTCTGTAGCTTTGATATTCTCATTGACATAAAGGGCCACTCCACCCCATTTGCATCTCGTCTCTTCTGCACAGTACATAGCCAGGTACTGAAGTCTCCCAAGTGTGGTTACTGGTAAACCATGTTTGCCAATAGCTACTATGTCCAGTTTAGCCTCTATCATTATAGATTGCAGGTCTGGGATCTTGTTTCCCAGACTACGAGCATTTGTGTACATGATTTTCCATTGGTCAGATTTTGGTGTGTTAGTTGCTGGGCGAGGTCTAGCATTTCCCCGGTGCATGCATCATATGGGGTGCCAGACCTTTTTCCTTACCTGGTGATGCAAATGAACTAAAAACATGCTGAGCTCCTGTTTGACCGCTAGCTGAGAGGGCAGGGGTGTCCTTCCCATTCAACATACGGGGTGCAGCACCTCTCTCCCCCATTTGCTAGTTTAAATATTCTGCAAAGACATCAAACTTCTGCCCCAATGCACTGACTCCCTCTTTAGTCAGATGCAGTTCATCAAATTTAAAGAACTTTCGCTCCCAAAACTGTTGCCAGTTCCCAACAAATTTGTGTCTTTTTCCTGGCACCAGCCCTTGAGCCACAAGTTTAGCTTCCCTATTTCCCCTTCTCTGACCTTCTGTCCATCTGCCCCTCCCAGACTGGCAGAATCTCAGAGAAAGAGAAGCTGGATGAAATGACTGATAGTTTGTCACCCAGCCTGGTCAGATGTTCCTTGGTCTCCACAACTGACCGGCTGGCTAGATCGTTAGTCCCTATGTGTACCAGGACATTAATGTTTTCTCCTACTTCCTGAACAATTTTAGCAATGCAGTCAGTGTCTCTCCATGCTGATGTACCTGGGAGACATCTGTCCATTACCCCTGGCTGGAGATACGTATCAACTCCCGGAGTCATGGAATCTCCTGTGATCAGAAGTTTTTTGAATTTCCTTTTTGCTTTTTTTGTTTTGGTTCCTGTTTTGAGCAAGTTTTGTTGTGCTAACTCTTGTGCTGCAGCAGTGTCCTGCTCTGCAGTGTCGTCTGCCCCTTTGATTGATTTTGGAGACAGAGGCAGATAGCCATTTGTAGTTTTTATATTGTTTGTGGAGGTGATATGTTGGAGAGCACCAAGTGATGGGGCACCCGATTTGCCCCTCCTAACCACCTGCCAACCTCCCAGATCAACTACCCTTTGCTGTAGAGGTGCTGCTGTTGGTTGTTGGAGAAATGGTGGGTGGTTCTTATAATATATTTCCTCTTGAATATGCAATTTGAGGCATGCAGTCTCTGCCCATGCTGCCTGGAGCTGAGTCCTTAGATCTCCAGTGGCCCAGCATGTTGGACTTTGTCCTAAATCCTGTAAAAAAGCCCTTCTGAAAAGTGTTGCACAGTTCCTGCAGTTAATGATATCCATGTGACAAACTGTGTGAGAGGCCTTTCAGCACCATGCAATTCTGCTTAAAGTTGGACCAGCATAACATTCTGTGGTGATTTGCATATGCAGCCCATGATGCTTTGCATTGTGGCGGCATGTGTAATATTGTATTTTCTTGGAACTTGGCTTCCCAGCCAAATGCCCCTTGGTGTAACCCTTACCTCAGTGTTTGCACACAGAGGTTCTTTGTCTTTTAAATGTTTTTTTATTTTAATGGGTTCACCACAATATATCCAAGGCACACTGCCTTAAGGGTAGCTGGTCCAGTACACTGGGGTGTCGAACAGATGAGGCATACTGATGAGTCCTGGTAGCACCCTTTGCAAACTGTGTGAGAGGCCTTTCGGCACCATGCAATTCTGCTTAAAGTTGGACCAGCATAACATTCTGTGGTGATTTGCATATGCAGCCATGATGCTTTGCATTGTGGAGGCATGTGTAATATTGTATTTTCTTGAAACTTGGCTTCCCAGCCAAATGCCCCTTGGGGTAACCCTTGCCTCAGTGTTTGCACACAGAGGTTCTTTGTCTTTTAAATGTTTTTTTATTTTAATGTGTTCACCACAATATATCCAAGGCACACTGCCTTAAGGGTAGCTGGTCCAGTACACTGGGGTGTCAAACAGACGAGGCATACTGATGAGTCCTGGTAGGACGAAACACGTGTCTATGTCTTCTGTTAGCACCCTTTGCAAACTGTATGAGAGACCTTTCGGCACCATGCAATTTTGCTTAAAGTTGGACCAGCATAACATTCTGTGGTGATTTGCATATGCAGCCCATGATGCTTTGCATTGTGGCGGCATGTGTAATATTGTATTTTCTTGAAACTTGGCTTCCCAGCCAAATGCCCCTTGGAGTAACCCTTGCCTCAGTGTTTGCACACAGAGGTTCTTTGTCTTTTAAATGTTTTTTTATTTTAATGGGTTCACCACAATATATCCAAGGCACACTGCCTTAAGGGTAGCTGGTCCAGTACACTGGGGTGTCAAACAGATGAGGCATACTGATGAGTCCTGGTAGGACGAAACACGTGTCTATGTCTTCTGTTAGCACCCTTTGCAAACTGTGTGAGAGGCCTTTCGGCACCATGCAATTCTGCTTAAAGTTGGACCAGCATAACATTCTGTGGTGATTTGCATATGCAGCCCATGATGCTTTGCATTATGGCGGCATGTGTAATATTGTATTTTCTTGAAACTTGGCTTCCCAGCCAAATGCCCCTTGGGGTAACCCTTGCTTCAGTGTTTGCACACAGAGGTTCTTTGTCTTTTAAATGTTTTTTTATTTTAATGGGTTCACCACAATATATCCAAGGCACACTGCCTTAAGGGTAGCTGGTCCAGTACACTGGGGTGTCAAACAGACGAGGCATACTGATGAGTCCTGGTAGGACGAAACACGTGTCTATGTCTTCTGTTAGCACCCTTTGCAAACAGTGTGAGAGGCCTTTCGGCACCATGCAATTCTGCTTAAAGTTGGACCAGCATAACATTCTGTGGTGATTTGCATATGCAGCCCATGATGCTTTGCATTGTGACGGCATGTGTAATATTGTATTTTAATGATATCCATTCCAGATAACTTGGTGGGTTTATAACCTGGTCAGAGTAATTAGAAGGAAGAAAATGAAAGCAAAAGTTTGATTTTGTGTTTTGTTTGTTTGTTTTTGTATCACTTGTTATAACAAGTTAATTTACTAGTGCCCCTGTAAATGAGGTCACTGTGTGCATACCCCTCTGATCCGCCCCTTCCTGCTTTGCTACAGGAAATGTCATGACTGTGCTACCATATAAAAGGAGTGTGGGGTGGTTGGGGTTGGGGATGGACCTGGGTGGCTGGGGCCTTCCCCTGCTGAAAAGGAAGAACCATTAGCAAAAGAAACAAGGAGGTAAGAGCAGAAACAATCAGCCAGCAACAAATGCAGTTGTCCTGAAAGCTTATCCTGATGGCCTGATCATGGTGCTTGACCTATTGCCCATTCCGTTTGCAAACAACGACACAGAGGACCTCATGGTGGCCTATAATATGGCCATTGTGGATGCCCTGGATGTCATTGCTCCTGTCTGTGTTCGTCCTCTCTCCCTTCGCCCTTGGTCTCTGTGGTTTGATGGGACTTTGAGAGAGATGCAGTGACAAGGATGAAGATTAGAGCATTGCTGGTGGAGATCTGCCCTTGATTCCAATCGCCTTAGGTTGATGGATCATTATCAAGTCTATCAATCTGCAATCTCCCATACGAAGGCAGAGTTCCTGTCCAGGGAGATTGCAGTTGCTCAGAACTGACCAGTTCAGCTTTTCCAAACTGTGGACAGGCTGTGCAACCCAGCTCGTCTATAAGTTTGGAAAGCGTTTTCACAAATGGAGTGTGATGAGCTTGCTCGGTTCTTTGCAACCAAGGTGGCCGACGTTAGGGCAGCTCTCTAGCCCGTACACTCTATGGGCATTGCTGGTGATCAGCGCTTGGTCACTGGCCTTCAGTTTCCTGGAGTACCTTTGACTGCCTGGAGTTCATGGATGTCATGAGGATTGTCCAAGATGCATGCCCTATGTACTGTAGTTTGGACCCTGGACCAACTTTCTGATTATGGGTTGTTTTGATTACATCAGCCCAGTCCTGCACAGATGGTTTGGTGCTCTTTGGAAACAGGTGAGTTTCCTAGCTTCCTGAAGGAGGCAGTGGTAACACCCCTTCTGAAGAAGGCTTCTTTGGACCCAAACTGCCATGCGAACTATGGACCAGTCTCTAACCTTCCCTTTTTAGGGAAGGTGATTGAGAAGGTTGTGGCTGTGCAACTGGAGAGCCATTTGACCATCCATGACATCTATGAATCCCTCAAGTCCGGTTTTCAAAAAAACATAGTACCGAGACAGTGCTGGTTTGGGTGCTCAATGATCTGATTGCTAGAGATCGGAAGAACCATTCCATCCTGGTTCTTCTTGATCTCTCATCAGCGTTTGACACTGTGGACCATGGGGTTTTGCTTGACCGTCTGAAGTTCATCTGTGGCCTGTCGGGTATAGTCCTCAGGTGGTTTACATCTTTTCTCACTGGAAGAACTCAGATGGTGGTGTCTGGGATTTATTCTTCAGACCCAGTTCCTCTGTCTTGTGGGGTTCCTCAGGGATTGGTTTTGTCCCCTATGTTGTTTGCAGTGTATATGCTACCCCTTAGAGACATTGTAAGGAGGTGTGGGCTGAGGTTTCATTGCTATGCTGATGATACCCAGCTATACCTTTCTTTTGCACCCGACCAGAATAGAGCTCTCTTGGTCTTTAATAACTGCTTGTTAGAAATCCAGGAGTGAATGGATTCGAGCTGGCTGAAGTTGAACTCGGAAAGACTGAAGTACTGGTTGTGATTCAGGACACCGGATAGAGGGGTTGGGGGTAGGTTCCCCCTCGGGATTATGCCTGGGGGGTTGGACACCGAAGCACGTGGGATGTGATCATCAATTCCAGGGATCTTATTAACACCTCTCCAATGAGTGGTTCTCCATCTCCACCTAAAGTGCCATTGCTGCAGGCTGGTGACAGAGTAGTCTGTTTAGTGCTTGATGTTTCAGGAAGCATAGGTGGAGTAAGTTATTACTTGTGCAGTTCGGAATGCATTGATGTAACAGAAACATTTTGGGCTCAGTAATATTTAAACTGCACAGACATGTTTCATACATGCAAAATGTGTGCTTGCACATTCAGTTCATATTTAAAATGGGTTGCTCCTCTCCCCCAGATGAACAATCTGTGTTGCTCATGCTAGAGGAAAAAGGGGCAAGAATCTTTTGCAAATAAGGGGTTGGGAGTGCTATGCACAAAAAAGTAAATGCCTGTGGTACATAGGCATCCCTACATTTGAAAGTCTCACACCAAGGGTCCCATAGACACCAGTGCCATTAACAGAAGGGACACATGTCCCTTCTACACTCAGTTCCCTGGCCATTCATGCAGCTGCACATAAAGGCGTTGAGTGCAGGGTGAGGGGCACAGGCTACATCAAAAGGCACCCTGCTGTATCCATTGCATCCCCCAATCTAGTACACATGTCAATTGTGGTGGGACCTAAATCCCTCCCCACAGCCTTCCATTTTACGACCCTACCACTTCTCCCACAGAAGTCTGTCATCTCCTCAAGATCCTCCCAAAGTCCAAAATGCTGGAAGTGATGGTCTTTGCCCCATTTCTTAAACTGACAGATGGCCTCATTTCAGAGTCCCTTGCCACTTAATTTAATCTGCTTCTTTCCTCTTCATCTTTTCCTTCATTATGGAAACTGGCTTGAGTCATCCACATTTTTAAATTAGGTGGCCTTATGCTTCAAGAAAATTATAGACCAGTGTCCATACTCTCCCACTTAAGCAACATTCTGTACAAAACTGTTTTCCAGCAATTTTCAGACCACATCTCTAAATACAATCTGCTCTCCCCCTCACCAGGATGACTTTAGAAAGGGTCACACTATCACCACTGGATTAGCTTGTTTCTCTGATCATGTCCAAACGAAATTGAGGGTAAGGAAAACTTACTGGTGCCATCTTTGTGGATCTCTCTAAGGCTTTTGACTTAGTACATCATAACATCCAACTGGGTAAACTTTACTACTATGGTTTCTCAACAGCAGCCATGACACAGGTCAACAACTACCTCATTAGTAGATCTCAAATGGTCTGTACCGAGGGGCCACATCCAGCACAATTGGGGTGTATAGCTGGTGTTCCACAAGAGTCTATCCCAGGATCCATCTTATTCTCCCTCTTTGTTAACAACCTCCTCAGAAATGGCTCAGATTGCTGCATGATAATGCATGCAGGTGATCTTATTCTATACAGGAGTGATAAGAGCTAAAATAATTTATCGGCCTCCTAATCCAAGGATTTTGGGGCTATCTAAAAGTGATTTGCATCAAAAAGACTGCTCACTAATGCCAAGAAGTTGAAGGCAATGCTTTTTGTTTCCAAACCTAGGCTTGCTAATGCACTGCAGGGAGAAATAACACCCTGAGCATTTTGGTGCCAAATGGGCCCCCCTCAAACAAGTAACTAGTTTCAAAGACACGGGGATCACCCTTGCTCCCCCCTTAACATTCGCAGATAATATTGGGCAAGTAGTCAAGTGTGTGAACCAGAAACTGGGTGTCTGCTTCCACCTAAAGCACCTCATGACCCCAGAGGTGTGTCTGGCCATTATTCAAGGCATACCTCTACCCCTTCTGGATTACTGCTCTCCTATTTTTACCCATGCCTCAAATCAGTAACTCTTATGACTCAATTTTGCCTTGAACAGCATCTGCAGGTTTGTTGCTTTGGCCCCATTCAACACCCGCCACTGCTTCCATTACTCGCTACTTGGTTGAATGTGTCTCCACAGGCCCGCCGTAACTACTTCTGGGGAACCCTTATCAAAAAGTTTCTTTGTGAAGGGATTAACTCCCTTCTAACAAGACTCCTCTATATTAGGTCTAGCACACGTGAGATGAGCTTCTCCTCACAATGTCTCCTTGTCCATCTCCTGATTGCAACCAAGATGGGTCAAAGAGCCTTCTCCATTGCTGCCCCCAAACTCTGGAATGGCTTACCAGCCATGCTTCACTCACTAGGTACCTCCATTATCTTCAAATCCCATTTTAGAAATGTCCTCCTAGCCACCATGATTTGTAAGCACCACTCCTGACAAGGTATGGTGGCACTGTGACTCCACCTACTGCTCTTGTCTCTAAACTAGCTACCTAAGTTAGTAATATTCTTGTTTATTTTCCTTTCGATCCAGTCTATTTATGCATCTGCCGAGTGTCTAATTTGTTTGTTGCTTGATTTCTGCCTTCACATTGGCCTGTATCTGTATGAACTGTTGCTTGCTGTGCTTGACGAGACTATCTGTACTATCTCCACTTCAATGCTTATATTAATGTATTGTATGTTGAATCTGATGTATTGTATTCTACTGCACTGTATGGCAAATCTCATGTATTGTTATATGTGCCATGTCGATGGCTTGGTTATTCCTGAATACAGTTCCTCAGACCAGTGTACCTACCCAATTATCAGGTAAATAAAAAATATTAAAATGCTGCCCCAGCCCTCTGGCCAGAAAGAAGGGTGGGGCAACCATGTGGCCACCCTGCCCAACACTTTTACAATTCAGGACTTGCACTGTCCCAAACTCCCCTGCTCTGCACAGAGAAGGGATCCACTCTATGACCATGATAGGAATCTGACTGGATGCCTGCCTTCATTCACTGATCTACTCCCTGTGCACCAGTGCACCGGGCAGGGCCATGGAAGGACACCCAGTGGTGACTGGTGTTCATGCATGCTGAACAAACCAATTTGCAGATCTGCACAGGCTAAGTACGTGTATCTTGCTTTACCCACATCCTGTGGGGCTATGCACAAAACCTGAAATGCCTACATGCCATGTATCCATGATGCATTAGGCAACCCTAAGTCTTAAAGCTGCACATTGAGGTTCCAAGGATCCCGGATGGCATTAATGGAAAGGAGTGTGCCCATTCCAAACTCAATCCCTGGCCATTCATGAGCAATCTGTTACATATGCAGACAGTATGGGGGAGTGTCAAGGAACATGCCCACACTCTGCACCATTCAAGAAGGCACAGAGTGTCAGGTGAGGGGGTGCAGCCTATGTGGGCAGACACATTGCCATAGCCACTGTGTGCCCCCCATAAATGTACATCCACCAGTCTAGTGAGAAACCAAATACTACTCAAAATGCTGCAGCAGCCCTCCAGTCAGGTGGAGAGGGCTGTGTGAGACCATCTGGGCACTCACAGGACAATTCCATTTTTTGGGACTTATACCATCCCTCAATCCCTGCTCTGCTTGGAGCAGGGGATCCACTGCAGGACCAGGACAAACATCTGACTGGATGCTCACCTGGGTCCGCCAATCTGCCCCCACACACTAGTGTGCCATGGTGGTAGGGCCATGGAAGTACCCTATAGTGTCCGACTGTAGTGAATGACAAACTGGCGCTTTTTATCTGTGAGTTCACAGCTGCATGGTCTGTATAGTCACCTCTGACATGCACCCAGTCCACATTGTTGCATGGAACCCAATAGAGCAATGCACAAAAAGAAATTACTATGAGCCATGTATCCACAGAACATAGGCAACCCTAAGTCTTAAAGCCATGCACCAGGGGTACCCAGACCACCAGTGGCATTCATGGAAAGGGCACACATCTCTGCCACACTCAAACCCAAACCATTCATGCAGCTATGCATGCAGATGGTCTGTAAGAGTGTCAGGGGGAATACCAGCACTCCATGCCATTCACAAAGGCATGGAGAGTTGGTGAGGATGTGCAGGCTATCTGGGCAGGTACTCAGCCATACCTTATGCATGTTCCCCAAAATGTATACTCACCTGCCACAGCAGGAAACCAAATGCAACCAACCATGCCACTTTAGCCCTATGGTCAAGCGGAGAGTGCTGGGTGGCATTTTGGGCACTCACAAGGCAATTCTATTTTTTGGGACTTATGCCATGCCACAATCCCCTGCTCAGTACAGAGCAGGGGATCCACTGCAGAACCAGGACAGGCATCTGACTGGATGCCCATCTGTGTCCACTGATCTGCCCCCCCCCCGGCACCAGCATGCTGAGGGGGGAACACAAACAGGCACCCTGGAGTGGCCAGCTGTAATGAAGTTCAAACCATGTGTACCTGTCCATGGGTGTAGAGTTGTGCAGGCTGGGTATGTGTCTTTTGTACCTACCTGACCCACATTTGTGTATAGCCCCCATGGTGATGGTGCAGCAAGCATAGTGTTACAGCTTCAGTACACAGGTTGGATAGTCCTCCCCCACCCTCAAGCACTAGACCAGCAGAAAAAGAAGACATAACACACAAAACTAGGGATGTTATTCAAAAAGTTATGTGGGAGAAATTAAGGTGTAAGGAATTGGGAAATTTGGGCCCATACTAACGCTAATGGCTAAAATATCAACGTTGATATGTTGTTTCTATCCAAACCATTTAGTATATTAATCTTTGTATCGGATCTGATCCTTTGCACATAAATATTGGGGCTAGTACAACCTCTATATGGGTTTGTTTGTCCCCAAAAAGGGAACATTTACAAAGGCATGCTCAGTACAGACAAAACATTAAAATACAAAATAAAAAAATTACAGCAGGCAAATTGTCCATATCTGTAGTACAGGTACTACATTGTCATTCACAGGGATGAACAATAAAATCTTCCATAACAGTTACAGACAGGGGGCTACATTTTCAAAGTTTGGACACAGAACTTGCATCAGCTGCATCATTTCAAATACACCAAAAAGTATCCATGTGATTTTCAAACATTTTGACACATTTGTGACACTTTGCTCACTTTACTGCAGAAAATAATGCGTGTGTCATTTTTTGGATGCATGTATTATTTTCAGTGCAGAACTTTCAGCATTTGCGACATGAAGTAAGACTACATTTTATGTAATCATAAGCAAATGGAGTGGGTTGTCAGGTCTAGACATGTGAACATGTCATATCACAAGTAGTGCAACTGTGACATAATCGTGGCACATTTCTTTGAAAATCCAGCCTGTGTCAGTTTATGGACTGCTTTTAGACCACTTTAAAACACGAACATATGAAGGGGGTCAAATTCCTGGGAACTGAGTCCCAAAATGTAATAGATCTATAAAAAATATTTCTGAACCAGTTATTTTCTCCTGGAAAGGAGAGAAAAATTGCAGCTGATAACGTCTTCTTTTACTAGTACTACCTTGGGGTGTCATTAGATCCAAAAGATTAGATGGAACTTGGCCTTCCTGAATTTTTTAACAGTACAGGCCTGTAAAATATAGTTGTCATGCAAGGGGTGGCAACCCTGATAATGTGCATAGGTATACAAAAAAGGGGACTTTAATTGAGGAAAACGTATGGAACAGAAGCCGAAATGTGGCTATAAAATTTTTTTCAATGCTCCCTGTGTAATATCAGGGGCTTGTTGCATTAGTACTGGCCTCTCACAAATAAAGGGTGCTGCTGTTGCCATTTCTCAGTGTTATAAGATGAAAAGTTACATCTACAGTAGATGGGGCTATCACTCACATACTATGCAACTTGCAAGTGCAAGGCTGGTCCACAGTGACAAACTTAAAGGAGAACCTTGCTGAATCTTTAAATAATTTCCCTTGTAGAAGATAGTTGTAAAATACTGGCTCCAAATTATGTTACTGTTCCATGTTAACAGGTGTTTTAGCTACCTTAGGGATGTTTCTGATAGAGCTGCAACAAAGTCTTAATTTCGCCATCAAATTTCTGGTGAAGTCCCCAGTTTCACCTCTGCAGATCATCTTGCAAAGTTGTCCTGTTTAATAGTAATTTTGCCATTTGGAACTTGGCCTTGCTTTTGTTTATTTATTTATTTATTTTTTGCATGATCTGTTAACTCACCTTCACGCTCCTGTATTCCCCTCTCCTTTGGGCTCCACAGTGCTCTCAACTCACTGGCTGTCCTCTTCCTGGGCACACTTCGATCCTCAGATAGCAGTTGACTCCTGAAGGGGTATCCCGGTGTATCTCTTCTTCAAGTGGGTCCCTCTCTTCCAAGGGGGAAGGCACCGGAAGTGTACTCATCAGTGCACTATCTATTAGGTCCCCCCAGAAGTGCTGCTGAGGTAGAGGAGGCCCATGGAGGTTCCGGTGTTTGTCGCAGAGCAGGGGAGCTGTCATCCGGTGAACATAGGAGCCATTTTCCAGTTTCCTGGTGTTCCCACATTGCGCTGCTCTGAACAGTGCCTCCAGTCTCCACTGGGAGCTGCTATTGAGCGAGGTGACCTGATTCCCCCACCCCCAAAGAGGAGAGCATTCCTCTGGATGCTCAGTCGTCTTCGTCCCCTACCGACCTCCGGTGCCACAAGTCAGTTCCTGAACCCGAGGTGCTGGCGTGGTTCGAGGTGTGGCGTCCAGTGGCTCAACCCTCTGCACAACCAGGCTGGCTTTATTTGTATGAGAAAATTGCATTTAAAAAAAACAGAATCAAGGCTAAGATACAAATGGCCAATTCTCCAATTGCTAGCCAGATCTTTCCCTGATATCTAGTTGTCCCTCCCACTGATCACCGGTCTGATGTAAAATAAAATGCCTTGGTGTTTAGTGTCTCCTCCATTGATTATTGGCCCAATGAAAATTAAGTTCCCTTGTGTCTAGCAGTTCCCCCTGCTGATTGCAGGCCCATTATTAAACATATAAGTTCTCCCTGGTGTCCTGTGCCCCCCACCTGAAGCCCTGCCTGACACAAAAATAATATTCCCTGGTGGCTAGCAGTCCCTCTCCCTACCCAATCACTCACCCAACATATCAGAAATATGTCTCTGATAGCTGGAGGGCTCTCCTCCTACCCCATCATGCTACCGATACATAAAAATAATTTCTCCATTGGCTAGCCATCCCTTCCTCCCCATTATCATGCCTGGTGTATTTAAATGCTTTCCCTGGTTTCTAGTAGTCCCTTCCCCACCTGATTACTCACCCAAGATATCAAAAGCATGTCCCTGGTGACTAGCAGTCCTTCCCCTCACCCAATCCCTCGACTGATATATAAAAAAATATTTCTGTGGTGGCTAGCAGTCCCTTCCCCACCAGATCAGTTGCCAGATATATTAAAATGCTTTCCCTACTGTCTAGTGGTCCTTCCCCACCACCTGATCACGTAACCAATATATCAAAAAGATGTTAATATAGAAACATAGAATTTGACGGCAGATAAGGACCGCTTGGCCCACCCAGTCTGCCCATTTCACTACCTAATGGATAAGCTGCAGATCCTAGCTAACCAACAGCCTACTTCTTCCTACCACCGCCCCCAGAAGTGCCTTATGACTGTCCCATGCATTCTTGAATTCCACCACTGTTTTTAACTCCACAGACTCCTCAGAAAGGCTGTTCCATGCATCCACAACCCTCTCTGTGAAAAAATACATCCTCACATTACCTCTGAGCCATCCCCACTCTAGTTTCAAATTCTGCCCCTCCTTGGGGCCGGCCCGAATGGCGCTGAGGGTTGAGGCGCTGGACGCCACACCTTGCGCTATGCCAGCAACCTGGGTTCGGGAGTGAGCTTGGGTCATCGGGGATTGGCAGGGGAGGACTAGGATTGAGCATCGGGAGACAGCTCTTCTAGTCCTGGGGTGGGCTGGGGAAACTATACCACATGGCGGCAGCCCCTGGGGATGCCAGGAGGTACTGCACATGATAGTGTGACTGGAGGGGGGAGCACGGCAGACATCTGCACGCATGTGCACAAGACATCATTGCACGACCATGCTCCCAAAGGGGAAAAAAAGTGAAAAATGGCTGGGCACAACCATGCAGTTTGATGGATGCACCATGCCTCACCGAGAAGACTCATGTGGAAATGCACTGGGCAGTCCAGGGCTGATCTGGCTGGACAGCGTATGGGAAGACCCTCCAGAGGACCAGCGACAACCATACTGGATTTCCCATCATGTGAGTGAGTCTGCTGCTCTCCCGGTGGGCATGCCCCCACCGGTAAGTCGCTGCAGCAGGTGAATAAATAATAATAAAAAAAAACAAATTGTACCCCCCTTGCTCTTGCACACCTCTTTTTCTGAAAGATGCTACCCTCTTGGACTTTGTTGATTCCCTTGAGATACTTGAAAGTTTCTATTGTGTCCCTCCTCTCCCTTCTCTCCTCGAGGCTATACATATTAAGCTCCTTAAGTCTCTCGTGATATGTCTTCTGGTGCAGACCCTGCAGCATTTTAGTTGCCCTCCTCTGGACTTCCTCCATCCTGTCCATGTCTTTGTGGAGATTGGGTCTCCATAACTGCACGCAGTACTCCAGATGAGGTCTCATCAGCTGTCTGTACAGAGGGATCACAACTTCCTGTTTTCTGCTGATGATGCCGCTCCCTATGCATCCCAGTGTCCCTCCAGCCCTCCTTGCTGCCCTGTCACATTGCTTGCTCACCTTTAGGTCATCTGATATGACTACCCCTAGGTTCTTTTCCATTTTTGTTAGTGTCTCACCCTCCACTGTGTACTCTTCCCCTGGGTTTTTGTTTCCCAGGTGCATTACTTTGTACTTTTTAGCATTGAACCTAAGCTGCCATACATTTTATCATTCCTCCAATCTTGCCAAGTCCCTTCTCGTCCTTTCCACCCTACCTTGTGTATCAACTCTGTTGCAGATCTTTGTGTCACCTGCAAAGAGACATACTTTTCCTTCCAGTTCCTCTGCAATGTCACTTATAAAAACATTAAAAAGGAGAGGTCCCAGGACTGAACCCTGTGGTACCCTGCTAGTAACCCTCCTTTCTTCACTGTGCACTCCATTTACTACTACTGTTTGCGTCCTGTTGTCTAGCCAATTTTTTATCCAGGCTACCACCTTGGGGCCCACTCCAAGGCTGGCTAACTTGTGTATTAATCTTTTGTGAGGGACTGTATCAAATGCCTTGCTAAAATCTAGGTAGGCCATGTCCACAGACCCTCCCTGGTCTACTACTTTGGTCACCCAGTCAAAGAAATCTATTAGATTCGTCAGACATGACCTTCCTATTGTGAATCCATGCTGCCTTGGGTCCTGTGCCCCACTGCAATGTCACTTATAAAGACATTAAAGAGGACCGGTCTTAGTACTGAATCCTGCGGTACCCCACTAGTAACCCCCCTTCCTTTAGAGTGAACTCCATTTACTATTACTCTCTGTGTCCTGTTCTCCAGTCAATTCTTTACCCAGGCTACCATCTCGGAACCTACTCCCAGGCTGGTCAACTTGTATATTAATCTTTTGTGTGGGACTGTGTCAAATGCCTTGTTAAAGTCTAGGTAGGCCATGTCCACAGCCCCTCCATGATCTACTACTTTGGTCACCCAGTCAAAGAAGTCTATTAGATTCATCTGACATGGCCTTCCTGCTGTGAATCCATGCTGCCTTGGGTCCTGTGCCACTCTGGCCTCTAGGTACTTAATTCTTTCCTTCAGAAGTGATTCCATAATTTTCCCAATCACTGAGGTTAAACTAACAAGTCTGTAGTTTCCTGCTTCTTCCCTGCTCCCACTTTTGTGAAGTGGAATAACATCTGCCCTCCTCCAGTCCTCAGGTACCACCTCATCCTCCCATGATTTATTAAAGAGGATAGTCCGTGGTGTCACTAGCTCTACCCTTAGTTCTTTTAGAATTCTGGGATGAATCCCATCAGGCCCCATTGCTTTGTTCACCTTCAGTATTAAGAGTTCTTTCAGAACCCTTTCTTCTGTGAATGGGCTGGTATCAACCCCCCATATCCAGCAAGTTTCTATTGTTGGGTTTAGGTACCTCCCTCTTCATTTGTGAATACTGAGCAAAATATTTGTTCAGTATCTCTGCCTTTCACAGTCACCCTCTGCCCCCACCTCCCTTTATTAAGCCTCACTATCCCTCCCTTGGTCTTCTTTCGCCTCCTGATGCACCTATAAAGGGTTCTATCCCTTCTTAACTGAGTTGGCCATCTTTTCCTCAGTTTGGGCCTTTGCTGTTCTAACTGCCTTTCCTGCTTCCTTTTTGCTTTAACTGATACAATTCTCTGTCCTGCTCCTTCTGTGATTCCTTGTACTTCCTGAATGCTCTCTTTTTCTCCCTAACCTTCCCTGCCACCTCCTTTGAGAACCATAGTGGTTTCTTACATCATTTTGTTTTGTTTACTTGCTTCACAGAAAGGCTTGTTGCCTCTGTGATGGCCATTTTGATTATTCCCCATTGTTCTTCCACCCGTCCTTCCTACCCATTTGTTAGTGTATTCCTTAGGCACACACCCATTTTGGCAAAGTCAGCCCTCCTGAAGTCCAGTATCTTTGCCTTTGTATGGCTTGACTCTACTGCTGTGTTTATGATGAACCATACTATTTGAAGTTCACTTGTTCCCAGATGGCTAACCACTTCTAAATCTGTGATCCTCTCACCATCTCCATTCGAGAGTACCAGGTCTAAGACTGCTCCCTCTCGAGTGGGTTCTGATACTAGTTGTCTAAGACATGCCCCCTGTAGGGCATCTAGAATGATCCCACTCTTAGGAGTGGCTGCTGCAAATGCACTCCAGTTAACATCTGGCATATTCAGATCCCCCATCAGCACTATCTCCCCTTTTTCTGCCATTGTAAAGATACTTTCTATCATTTCCTTGTCCATTTCCTCCCCCTGAAATAGGGGTATGTATACAACCCCTGTGTGGATTGTGGTGCCATTGCCTGTCTCCAAATTGACCCACAATGCTTCCTCTCCTCTCCTCCCTGTTTATCCTTTTGTTCTGTTGCTTTGATACCTTCCCTTATGCAAGAGCTACATAAGGGCATTACCTGTTGGGTGGGGGAATCCACTAGACCACCAGGAAGGGATCCCCACCCATCTCCCCACCTGATCACTTAACTGATATATCAGAAAGATGTTTCTGGTGGCTAGGAGCTCCAGCCAATATGCACAAAAAGAAGAAAGTATCCATGATGTCCAGTGTAACCACCCTCATCCCTATCCCCCATATGGTAAAGTAAAACATTTCCCTGGTGGTCTAGCAGACCCCAGTCCTTATCCCTGATCCCCTGCATACAGAATGTAAACCTAACTCTGGTGGTCTAGTGTTTCCCCCACCCAAGCAGGTAATGCTCCTCCACCCCGCTTTTCCCCTCACCCCAGCTCTGAGCTGATGACTGGCACAGCCATCCACTCTCTACCATGGCTGTCCACCTGACTGAGCTGTCATTAAATGAGCATGTACTGGTACAAGCATGCACACATTCATTGACAGCTAAGCTTGTGCTCATTCACTGAGCTGTATTGGTGGCGCAGACAAGAGCAGAGGGCTGATCTGGTTGCTCGTGGGGCTTGGGGTGGCATGCAGGTGATGCTACTGTGGACCCCTGAGTGGTCTACAATGCCATTCCTCCACCCTTTCCCACCACCCACAATTAGAACAGCCCTTCACTATTGTCTGTGCTACTGACAGAGCATGAAGAGTTCAATGAATAAGCGTGAACTGGCAATGAATGAACGCATGCTTCTAAAACTATGTGCTCAGTCATTGACAGCTCAGTCACGCAACCAAACCTGGTAGAGAGCAGATGGCTGTGCCGGTTACCCACCTGAGGTCAGGTGGGGGAGTGGGGTGATAGGGCATTACCTGTGGAGGTGGGGGAATCCACTAGGCACTAGGGACATCTTTCCGATGTATCAGGCAAGTGATTGGGTGGGGGATGGATCGCTAGCCACTAAGGAATATTATTTCTATGTCAGGCAGGGCTTTGGGTCTAGGATGCCACTGGACACCAGGGACAACTTATATTTTTAATATTGGACTGGTGATCAGTGTGGGGGGAGCACTAGACACCATTGAATGTTATTCTACCTGGGGCAGCAATCAGCATGGGGTGGGGGATACCACTAAACACTAGAAAAAAAAAAACTCTGCAAAATATGGAGTTTGAATTCCACTGGTAGAGTTACCAAACTCCACCAGAGAAATTATCTCTTTTTAATTTACATGAAATCCTTACTTTACCTGGAGGTTCTGACTTAGCATGGTAGAATACTTTGCGAAATGAGGCAAATCTGTGAAATTTTCAGGGAAGCAAAATCTTCTAACTTCGCAGATCTCTTGTTTCTGATTTACAGACAAGTAGTAAGTACCATTTTTGACTTGTATGATGTAATTTATGTCCCTTGCCCTTCTCTTCCACTGTTGGCACAATGCCTCCACGTTCTGCTCTAGAACTATTCGGTGTAAGATGGACATAGACTACATCACAGAGTTCTAAAATTGTATTTAATGTAAGATTATAAGTCAGAAATACATATGGAGGTTACTAATAGGCCCATACACATGAAACAATAATAGAATTGAAACCAGTATTTAACAAACATTTGTCAATGCTGAATGTTTGCTTGCTGCCATTGGCATTGGTAGTGTAGGAGTTACGGAGCTGCATAATAGGAATGGCAGTGAAGTATTGAACTGAAGCCAACCCCATCACCACTCTGCAGATAGTGACAGGCACTGGGGTGTGCCTTTGGGTTGTCAAGCATAACAGCCACGCCATTTCACCACACCATACCCTGCAGACACTGACAAGTGTCACGGTGCACCTGGGTCTTTGGCTTTATGCGCACCCCATTCCATCAGGAAATATAGTGAGATGGGTGCAGTATAGAAGAATGGGGTGAACCTTGGGGCCGAAGAGTCCAAGGCACACCTCGATGCCTGTCACTGGCTGCAGTGTGTGGGTGGGGGTGGAATGGTATGAGCATTGCATGTGACAATCCCAAGTCACAGCCCTTATGCCTGTCATTCTGTACAGGGTGGGGTGTTATGGTTGGAAACCCAAATGCCTCAGGCATTTGTTGGTATTTTCACTCTAAATTTTCAACATGGTTTTTTTGTGACCCCACCTCATGAACAGTGGCAATATCAGTTTGTTAGCCGAAAGCTGCTTTTGCACAGTGACTATGGCATTTGGCACCACAGGTGCAAAAACACATTCCAAATAGGATGTGAAATATGACAGCTGTACTGTTCATGGGGAGGTGTAAAAATGGCAATGCTGAAAATCTGCAGTGAAAATATTTAAAAAAATTGTGAAGTCACGAGTGTGCATAAAAACTGTGCAACTCACACCCATAATGTAATTAGTTTGGTGATTTTTACAGCAGATTGTCAACACAGGCATTTTGGTACTCCGATCATGAACAGCGCCACTGTGATTTCTTTATCTGTCCCGAAAATGATTTCCCATAGCAACCACGCATTTTGCACTGAAAGTGTGAAAACACATTTCGCCATGTTGTGAAAAATGACAGCAGTACTGTTCATAAAGAAGTGTGGAAAATGCCACTGGTGAAAATCTGAACTGAAAATATTACAGATTCATGAACTTATGAGGAAACTGCACAATGCTCACTTGTAACACAGTCATTTTGTGGACTTTTGTCACCAAATTTTCAACATAGCCATTTTAAGACCTCTGCTTATGTCCAAAACATTGCTTTCACACACCAACTGCACCATTGTGTGCTACATATGCGGAAACACATTTTGGGTGAGATGTAAAAAATTATAGCTGTACTGCTCATAAGGAGGTGTGGTAAAATGGCAGTGTTGAAAATCCAGAGTGCAAATATTAAAAATATGTGAACTTATGAGCGTGCATAGGAACTGCTTAATGCACACTCGTAAAATGGTTATTTTAGAATTTTTTCACCTAATTTGCAGCATAGGCTTTTTGAGAGCCCACCTTATGAACACTGGCACTGTCATTTTGTTAATCAGACCCGAAAGGTGATTTTACTCAGGGGCTGTGAAATCACCCTTCGGGCCTGATTAACGCCATGACAGTTCAGAATTCATGAGAAGGGGTCCCAAAAACCCCATGTTGAAAATTTGGTGTCAAATTCCAAAATGCCTGAGATATGCATCAAAGTTGAAAAACCCTATTTATGGCATTATATTGCTTACTGGCATTTCCTCAGTTAGCGGTCAGCATTGAAGAGTGCAGATGTGTTCTCGGTCCCCCGAAGATCATCGCGCTGGACTCCCGAGGTAAGTATGGGATGAGGTGGGGGTGTGGGGAGGCAGAGTGTGCAGAGGGTGGCTGTGGGTGGGTAGGGAGAACATCAAGGGAACATATTTTTGTTTATAGTTTTTTTTTTTAGGAAGACAATGCAGGACGTTTGCCATGCTGGGGTAGACTCCCAGGGTGGCAGCTGGAAGGCTGTTTGGGGGGGCCTGGAGATGATGGGGGATTGGGCACCCCTGTTGGCCATAACAAATTTTGCCACGCTGGGGTGGGCTCCCAGCATGGCACCTGGAAAGATTTTTTGGGGGGAGCGTAGCAGAGTCGACGGGGGACTGGGTACCCTAGTCGGCCATGCAGTGTGTGTGAGGGGGCATATGAGCACGCAATATGCTTGCGTGCGTGTGTGTGTGTGGGGGAGTGCTGTTCACTGAAGTGGAGCTCTCCCTTTCAACTGTATGGCACTGCATTTTCAACTGCTGTCATAGACAGCTGCAGCATTCATTGGAGAACTGCGGCTCTGCCTGCAAACACACTGACTGAATTGGAAGATGGGTGCCACATCTACAAAAACTCGGATGATGGCACTATGTTTCTTGCACATGCATGCAAGCAAACATAAAAATGGCTTCTAAGAATCATACTAAGAAACTGTATGAAGCAAAAGGCTTAGAAGCACACAATGCTTCAGACCTACATATAGTATTTTAACATCTTACTAGATTTCATATAGCTATCAAGTCTATTCTTAAAGATATCCTTATTGTCACTAACAATGACAGTTAAAGGTAACTTATTCCAGGGCCTTATAACCGTTTGTGAAAAAAGTATGCCCTTTTCTTGGTTTTATACTTGTTTCTAGCAAGTTGCAGAGGGTGACCTCTGGTATTGACCCTGATTTGTTTTAGATCCAAACCACATTCTGCTGATAAGTGTTGATCATAAATTATGTCCCATGTGAGCAGGAGATGATCGCTTACGCTTCTATCTTCTAGGAACATCAAGTCAAATTTGGAAAGTCTATCTGAGTACGAAAGAGATTTTGAGGACACAAAATATTTCGTTACCTTTCGCTGAACTCTCTCAGCTCTAGCTATATTTTTTTTTATATGGGCTCCATAATGGTGAAACAAAACCAAAGTGAGGTCTCACATATGCTCTATATAGAGGCATCAGAATTTCCGGATTTGTTATATTGTGGCGAATTGCCTGCCATATCTTGTTAGCTTTACTGATGGTATTTGAGATATGGGAATCAAATGACAAACATAGATCAATAGTAATCCCCAAATCTCTTTCACTATCCTTACTTACTAAAATACTATCGTATAGACAACATTGGTTATTGGGATTTTTTTTCCCAAAATGCAAGTCATAACACTTAAAAATGTTGAAATATAGATTCCATTTTATGGACCAGGACTGTAATGACTTCAGATATTCCTGCATAACCATGTAATCAGCTGCACTCTTGCAGATGTTGGCAATTTTGCAATCATCTGCATATTTAATAATCTTACTTTGGATGTTCATTGATAAATCGAACTGGAAGTAATAAGAGCTGATAAAGCAATGGGGCCAGATGGGGTGCACCCCAGGGTCCTTAAAGAACTAAGAGAGGTGGTGGCTGAACCTCTGGCTATCCTGTTCAGCCAATCACTGGAAACAGGGGAGGTACCCAAAGACTGGAGGACAGCAGATGTAGTCCCCTTATACAAAAGTGGGAATAAAGAGGAAGCAGGGAACTACAGACCAGTCAGCCTCACCTCGGTAGTGGGAAAGATCATGGAAGCACTACTGAAGGAGAGATTGGTGGAACATCTGGTTGTCAATGGACTACAGGACCCAAGGCAGCATGGTTTCACCAGGGGGAGGTCATGTCAGACCAACCTCATTGAATTTTTTGACTGGGTGACTAGGGAGGTGGATCAGGGGAGGGCAGTGGACATGGCCTATCTGGACTTCAGCAAGGCCTTTGACACTGTGCCACATAGAAGACTATTACACAAACTGGGGAATATGGGTGTGGGCAGGACAGTAGTGTGGTGGGTAGGTAACTGGCTGGGTGGCAGGACACAGAGGGTGGTGGTAAATGGCTGTCACTCCACAGAGGGAAGAGTGACCAGTGGGGTACCACAGGGATCAGTGCTGGGACCAGTCCTATTCAACATCTTCATCAGTGACATTGCACAGGATATAGAAGGCAGAATTTCACTGTTAAGCTGATGACACAAAGCTCTGTAACAGAGTAGACACACCAGAGGGTGTAGACAGAATGAGAAGGGACCTGCAGAAACTTGAAGAATGGTCAAGGGTTTGGCAGTTGAAATTCAATGCAAAGAAATGCAAGATAATGCATATGGGGCACAAAAACCCTGGCACAATATATCAGTTGGGGGGTGAGGATATAGCATGCACCAAGCAGGAAAGGGATCTTGGGGCATCACCAGCAGGAAAAGGGAGGTCATAATTCCGCTATACAAGACACTAGTGAGGCCCCACCTGGAGTACAGTGTACAGTTCTGGAGACCATACCTGGACAGAGGTAATACCTGTGATGTTATTCTTCTGAATTTTAAAAATGCCTTTGATTCTGCACCTCATTTGGCCTTGATCCAGAAGTTACAGCTCCGCAATATAGAGCCAATATATATCAGATGGATTATAAATTGGTTGACTAAAAGGAAGCAGAGGGTTATAATAGATGGTCATGCTTCTACCTGGAAAGATGTGAAGAGTGGTGTACCACAGGGATCAGTTTTGGCCCCACTAATTTTCCAGGTTTTCATATCTGATTTACATAGATACATAGATACATAGACAGTGTCGGCAGATAAGGGCCTATGGCCCACCTAGTCTGCCCATTTGAGCTTGTAAGTTCAGTTTGTTTTCCTAGAAGTCTATTTCCCCTTATCCCTGACCTCTAGAATTCCTTTATGTCTATCCCATGCATTCTTAAATCTCGTGATTGTTTCAGCCCCACCACTTCCTCTGGCAGGGTGTTCCACTTGTCCACCACCCTGTTCTGTGAAGAAATTCTTCTCATGTTTCCTCTGAATCGTCCTCCCTCCAACTTCATCCCATGCCCTCTAGTCCTGAAACATCTTTTCACTTAAAATAGTGTTTTCCTGCACCCTGTTCCTCCCTGTAAGATACTTGTATGTCTCTATCATATCCCCTCTCTCCCTCCTCCAGGGAGTACATGTTCAGTTCCTTCAACCTGTCTTCATAGGACTTGTGATGCAACCCATGCACCATCTTTGTTGCCCTCCTCTGAACCTTCTCTCGCTGTCTATGTCCTACGTAGGTATGGTCTCCAGAACTGTACACTGTACTCCAGGTGGGGGCCTCACTAGTGTCTTGTATAGTGGAATTATGACCTCCCTTTTCCTGCTGGTGATGCCCCTGCCTATACATCCTAGCATCCTATTTGCTTTACCTGATGCCTTGTCACACTGTTTCCCTACCTTGAGGTCATCAGAGATGACAACCCCAAGATCCCTTTCCTGCTTGGTGCATGCTATATCCTCACCCCCCAACTGATATATTGTGCCAGGGTTTTTGTGCCCCATATGCATTATCTTGCACTTCTTTGCATTGAATTTCAACTGCCAAACCCTTGACCATTCTTCAAGTTTCTGCAGGTCCCTTCTCATTCTGTCTACACCTCTGTGTGTCTACTCTGTTACAGAGCTTTGTGTCATCAGCGAACAGTGAAATTCTGCCTTCTATATCCTGTGCAATGTCACTGATGAAGATGTTGAATAGGACCGGTCCCAGCACTGATCCCTGTGGTACCCCACTGGTCACTCTTCCCTCTGTGGAGTGACAGCCATTTACCACCACCCTCTGTGTCCTGCCACCCAGCCAGTTACCTACCCACCACACTACTGTCCTGCCCACACCCATATTCCCCAGTTTGTGTAATAGTCTTCTATGTGGCACAGTGTCAAAGGCCTTGCTGAAGTCCAGATAGGCCATGTCCACTGCCCTCCCTGATCCACCTCCCTAGTCACCCAGTCAAAAATTCAATGAGGTTGGTCTGACATGACCTCCCCTGGTGAAACCATGCTGCCTTGGGTCCTGTAGTCCATTGACAACCAGATGTTCCACCAATCTCTCCTTCAGTAGTGCTTCCATGATCTTTCCCACTACCGAGGTGAGGCTGACTGGTCTGTAGTTCCCTGCTTCCTCTTTGTTCCCACTTTTGTATAAGGGGACTACATCTGCTGTCCTCCAGTCTTTGGGTACCTCCCTGTTTCCAGTGATTGGCTGAACAGGATAGCCAGAGGTTCAACCACCACCTCTCTTAGTTCTTTAGGACCCTGGGGTGCACCCCATCTGGCCCCATTGCTTTATCAGCTCTTATTACTTCCAGTTCCTTCAGGACCCTTTCTCGTGTAAAGGGACTTGTGTCCATTTCTGCACCATTCTCACCCCTTGTACTCCCTTCAGACCCATTACCCCCCTCTTCCTTAGTAAAGACTGAGCAGAAATACCTGTTCAATATGTCAGCTTTACTGTTGTCATCCTCCACGCGGCTCCCATCCTCCCCCTTCAGTCTCACTATCCCTCCCTTTGTCCTTCTTATATGCAGCAGATCACCCACCCCTTGCTGACACCTCACATAAGAAGCGGCTGCAGTAATCTTCAAACTTGCCAACTTCTGAGGGGAATAATAAATGTTATGGAGTATCTTAAACTGGATCAATCTCAGGCGATCCTGAGAGATCAATTTATGACAACTATGCCACAACGCCATCCAATCCAGTTCCCTGCTGGGAAAAACAGAGGCCCAGTAAGAAGATGGAGCTAAATTCTGAGAATAGGCCCAGTTAAACAGCATTGCATAAATGATTGAAACAGCATGAGGTAGACCTGCCATAGGCCTTAAATTCTCCAAGAATTCTGTTTTGGGAGTTTGTGTAAACCTGCTATCCAACTTACTAATAGATGATGGAGCTGGTAAACCTGAAAAATCGCCGAGGCTGACAACTTAAATTTGCTCATAATCTCAGATGCAGGAAGCACGTGTCCATCTGCTGAGATTAAATCACTTATACAACACTCTCCCCCCTGCGCTAACCAGGTAGCCTTCATAAGTCTGCCATCAATGTGAAACCGCGGGTTGCCCCTTATAGGCTGGGATGGGTTGCTAACATGAGAATATTTCAGGAAACCGCAGAGCTGCGTATGAGCCCTCACAGAAATCCCAATCGGGATTTCCTGGAGACACTGGTAGGAGATTGGGATTAATATACAGCAGGGCCTCAGGAACAAAACCTGCTCCTTAATGAGGGCTAATTCAATCTGTAACCACAAGGGGAAGATATACCAGGTCTCCGCACCTGCACCCACCTCAGATACTTGTTAGCCTGGCCCGCCCAGTAATAGAGTCCCAGATGTGGTATTCTAAGTCCCCCCAATGGTTTGGGGGCTTCCAGCTTATGATAGGCCATTCTTGCCTTCTTATACCCCCACACAAAATTAGCAATAAGCCCATGAATCTTCCTAAACCACGAAAGCGAGAGCGAAATATTCAAAGCACTAAGAGGATAAAACATCCTATTAAACACATTCATTTTGACCAAACTTATCCTTCCCCACAGCGAAACTGGAAGCTTTGCCCACCTTTTTAAGTCTAAATCTATTGTATGGACCAAGGCGTCTAAATTTAGATGCCTTACTCGCCTCGAATCCCTAGATAAGGTAAGACCCAAATACCTGATGGAGTCCGAATTCCACGTCAGGCCCAGCTCCATTATCTCCTGTTTGAAAACCCTCCTGTTAAGGGGGTACACCACAGTTTTACCCAAATTTCAGCTTATAGTTGGCCAAAGAACTATACTCTTGGATCGTGTTCAATAGGGCAGGTATAGAGGCACTCGGATGCGAGATATATACCAGGAGATCGTCCGAGTAGGCTGTTACCTTGACAATACTATCCCGAATCTTAATACCCTTTATAATATGGTTATGTAGTATACTTTTAATAAGGGGTTCAAGATATAAATTAAAAAGAAGGGGGGACAGCGGGCATCCCTGACGAGTGCCGACATATAATTTAAAGGGGTCCGACGTCACTCCATTACAAGAAATCCTGGCTGTGGGATTAAGGTAAAGACATCCAATCCATTGCAAAAATAGATCAGGGAAACCAAATTTCCTCATAGTGGTTATTAAGTACCGCCAGTGGACCCTGTCGAACGCCTTCTCCGCGTCTAACAAGACCAGAACCATGGCATCACCGTTCTCCTCAGACGCAGAGAAGACGTGTGCCACCGTTCTCAAGTGATCACTTATAGACCTTTCCTGCATAAATCCAACCAGCTCTACCCCAATAAAATCAGGTAAAACCTTATTTAAACGGTCGGCTAACATCTTCACCGTATTTTAATATCATAATTAAGCAGAGAAATGGGCCTATAACTAGCAAGTTGCTCAAGAGGTTTATCAGGTTTCGGGATTAAGACAATAAGTGCCTCGGATGAGGATTGATCCACTGCCGACCACTAAGAATATACTGAAACAAGGACACCAGGAGTGGTGACAGTTGTTTGGAAAATACCTTATAAAATTAGGTGAGAAACCATCCGGTCCTGGTGTTCTGTCAGAGAAGCCCTTGATAGCCTTCTCAATCTTGTCCTGAGAAATCTCCATGGTAAGAACCACCCGCTGTTGCTCTGCAAGGGAAGGGAGATTTAACTCCTCAACAGAAGACAATATTTCCTCCTCTGAGGGGGGTTTCGCCATTGGACTGTACAGGGATTCGAAATAGCTTCTAAACTCCTCCACTATCTCTTTTGGGGAGGTCATAATCCAACCATCCTTTTCGGACTGGACTGCCTGAATTATACGGGAGGCCTCAAGTTGTTTGATATGCCTCGCCAGAAGCTTACCCGCCTTTTCCCCCTGGTCCACATAACTCACTTTAGTTTTGATTAAAGCCAACTCAGCTTGTTCCCCTAATAATGTAAGATAAAGATCTTTCAATTTAATTAATTCTTGTTTATCTCTCTCTCTGAGGGATAGTGAGGAAGGTTAACCTCTCTGAGTCTTATTCGGGCCAGTAGATCTGATATGAGTCGCTCCTTTTCTCTCTTCCTTTTAACTGTCTGCCCTATCAGAACTCCCCTTATAAATGCTTTAAATGCCCCCAGACCATGTCTGGATGGGCATCATCATTCACATTGTTTAGGACAAACTCATCTATTTGAGAGGAGATCTATTTAACTACATTATGGTTTCTCAAAATTTGATTATTTAACTTCCATCTATTACTGCGCTTGGGAAGGGAATCAAAAGTCATTGAAGCTGAAACAACTGCATGGTCAGAGGGGGGCCCAGATTGTATTTCCGAACCTAGTACCCCGGGAAGGAGGGTACGAGAGACCATAATGTAGTCGATACGAGAGGCTGTACCATGAGCGGAAGATAAAAAGTATACTCACATTCCCCAGGGTGAGAACCTTCCACACATCCGATAGACCAAATTGATCCACCCAGTCCCTCATGGCTCTTTGGGCCAGAGAAAGTCCTAGGTTTGTGGGCTTAGACCTATCCACTAAAGGGTCCACCACCAAATTAAAGTCCCCACCAATAATAATAGGGACTTTGGCAAAAGGTGCCAAAACTTCCCCTAACTGCACAAAAAAGTTCTGAGTGTCCGAATTGGGACCATAGACTGAGCCAATTAGGATCTCTAAAGTCTATAACTTACCAAAAACCAATATGTATCTGCCCGCCTTATCTTGCACTATCTGAAGGGGAGAAACGGGCATGCCCCTATGGACTAAAATCATAACGCCTCTGCTTTGGGAGCTTCCTTGTGAGGCAAAGACTTGCCCAACCTGAAGGCGCCTCATACTATTACTCTCTGCAATTAATAAATGTATCTCTTGCAAAAACACTATATCTGCTCCTAAAGCACCTACGTGCTTCAGAATTTTATACTGTTTGGACTTCTGTCTTGCCCCCTTAACATTCCAACTTAGAAATTTAAAAACTTTATGGGATGCCATCAACCCCTACAACAAACCAGCAATCAGTGTTAGCATCCTTCATCCACATACCTTTACCTGCAACCCCAGAGCCTTGTGTAACTCCCCACCCCCCACCGAGCCCCCCAATCCAAGAAACTGAACCTCCCATACCCCAAGAAAACACCCCTAATAGACCCTCCCACCTGATCGCGGCCCACGATGACAGCTCGCTCCACCGCCTCATCCACTGCCCTGCCACCCCCCAGCCCAATAACTGGCTAGACTATACCAGGAACCACTCACCCCTTCAGTTTCAGAACCCAATACCTGGGTAAACCTGTCCTACCCCGTCCATAATAACCTGACTGTTGATCATCCAACCTAACTCCCCACACTATATTAACCATCCCCCTTTCCAGAAAGATTATCCCAAAACAACTATTCTAATATACCTTAGGTCCCAAATAAAAGAAACACCTGCAACCATTCAACATGATCAAACTGCCCTCCTAATAGCCTCCCCTCTCAACCGGAACTTTATTAAAGCTACTCGGGTACAGGGAAAAAAAAAAAAAAGGGGGGGACCTCAAGTTCCCATTTCAACGAGCAAAAACCCCATGCATAACAACACCCATATGCACTTGAGCTCCTTCACCCTTAAGATATGCAACCCAGGAGCTCCTAAATAAAACTCGGAGCTTTATTTAGCCCCTCAATCCATCATTTACCCATTTTAGTTACCCGACTAACATACCCCCAAAAGGAAAAATAAAAAACACATGTTGAAGAGACCAAATGTTTATTCCTCTCACAGGAGCATCCAACGTCCACCGTGAGCAACTCCCTTAGTGCCAATAAGTTCTCCCACATCACCCGAAAGGGAGTTGCACCAACACTCCACCTTCAAAGTGGTCTGCTTCCTTCTTCCGTTCTTCCAGACACCCAATGTGTCCTTGGACATATATACTCCCGGGTTGCAACATAAACAGAAACAACAACTGTCAAACGTTCTGGTACTCCCTTTAAAGAGGCTTCACAGGACTAGGCATGAGAGGGTCTGCGCCCCTACAAACAATGATCCGCACCAGCCTTCCCCCAAGTCACATCCAGCTAAGTCCATCCCCCAAAGGGGGCCCATTAGCACACTCATCTAGGCTTGAACAGATTAGGCAGGACCCTCTGTAGTACATCTAGGGCTGAATCCACATCCTCAAAAGCCTTCCAGGTGTCATCCACGAGGACTAGCAGCTTTGCAGGGTAGGTCATCCTGTACTTGATGCCCCCATACCTGAAACCCAGAAACAGGTTAGAGTTTCCTAGGGACTGCAGGTTACTACCAAACGTTTGTACCCAATTACAGTACCCTGTCTGTTCCCCTATCTAGCTTACTGAAGAAAAGACAGCCCAAATGAGTAAAGTTGGAGCCAAACTGTGAATGAGCCTTCACACAGCTAAAATAGGCACTGTGCAGTGCCCCTGTGTTGGCCAATCCAGATTACACTAAGCAGTTTGTAGTCCTGACAGATGCCTCAGATGTGTGGATTGGAGCAGTCCTTAGCCAGACATCTAATCAGGGCAAAGACCACCCAATAGTGTACCTTAGCAAGAAGTTGCTTCCCTGGGATCAGGCATATTCCACAGTTGAAAAGGAATGTCTTGCACTGGTATGGACCATGAAAAAATAGAGCCGTACCTCTATGGGAGACACTTCAAGGTACAGACCAATTACAACCCTCTAGTGTGGTTAAATCAGATGGAAAACAAATGGATGGCTACTCAGACGAAGTATTGCCTTACAGGCCTATAACATGGCAATTACACAGATGTCCTATCTCCCCAGTTAGAACAGTGAATAGAATTATGGAAACTCTACCATATGATAGGGGCATGTTCCTATAACTTCAGTCTATGAAGGGAGCGATGTTGTGATTTGGCCACTGTGGTAATAATTGTTGTAAACATATTGGTGTTATATTCTTCTGTAATTTTTTTCCATATACATTTTTCCCTCCAGCAGCTGGCAGGTGTCTTGGCCCCTCCCTCAGAGAGGTCCGATGTCTGGTTCCAGCACTTCCACACCTGACCCACCCAGTAATCCCCCACAGGTAGCCCCCATGACAAGGCCAAGGTGGAGAGCATCAGCTTTCCCCCTTCCCTCAGAGACCAACATCCAGACTTGGGGGAAATGGTATGGCTGCCACAGAGCTATCATAGAGCCTGCCTGCTCCTCCATTTTTCATCATGTTGTTCTCCCCTCCCCTTGTAATGGCCAAGTGAGCATGTGTGGAGGCATGTGCACACAATGATCTGCAGCACCCTCCCTATCCTAGCTGCTCCTGTCTGCACTAGCCTCAGGCCTCCACACTGGGGCAACCTCATAGCAGTTGCAACTGAATCTTCACCCACAAGAGGGCATCTGCACCACAGCAGCTTGATCCAACTCCCAGCCTCCCTGCTCCACTGATCACCAATGACCCAGGCTCATTCCCGAGCCTGGGTTGCCAGCATGACGCGAGGTGCGGCATCCAGTGCCTCAATCCTCATCACTATGGGTTGGCATTATTCTGTGATTTTTGTGTAGGTTTTAAATCCTCCAAAAAAGGTCCTGGAGATCAAACAGGACAGAAATATTCCATGTGTTTTTCTTAAAAGAGGTACGTAGTTTCACTGATAGGGTACAGGAAAGAGGGGACATCTTGCAAAATATTTGACATTCCTCTGTGATTTGAGAACAGGCAGATTAGCCAGAAAACTAGGAGTCCATGTTCAAAGGGGATTTCCCTAGTTAGCTAATCAAAAGGAAGAGGGTCATAAACCTTAGGAGATGGTAGACTCTATCTCTTGTTGTAAAACTAAAATCAAAGAGAAAATCGGTTTTAGGCAGGAGGTGTCAGAAAGTTGCCACATTTTTTTTGTATAAGGGCAGGAAGCTGGGCTGTGTGGTGGGGCACCTGGAATATTACTAATGCTGATTCCCTTAAAAATGTGGAACGAGCAAGAAAGACCCTTGCTGGCCTAAAAGAGAAGGCCATCAGTGAAACCAGAAAGGTTTTTTACAGCCTACCAGATGTGCTATATAAACTCCTCCACACAGAAGCTTAGTACATTTTGGCATTGCATTGCATTTTGGACACTTTTCTGATACACAAGAGAAGCAAGACTGCCACAGAGACAAACTAAGAACCAGTGAATGCTACAGAAGGACTGAAACTTTTGCAAACTTTATTTGTTTTCTGGACTTCAGATTTCCCACAGATCAGGTAGAAACTAGACAGTTAAAAGTTTACACTGCATTTTGATGTATATTTTTCAACCTTTATTTTGTTATCTTGTAACCAAAATGTCTGAATCTTTTGTATGATAATTATTTAAAATTAGTAAAGCACTTTGCTTTTTTTTGTGTGTGATCTTTTTCCCCCTCCTATAATGCTCTGGTGTCTGCCTCTCCTTCAGGCCCTCTTAGTCTTCTCCACTCCCTGGCCATCCTCTTCCCGAACACTGCCTAACCAACACATATCGCAGCCAACCCTCCGAGTCATCCCAGAGTAACCCATCTCTGGGTGTGTCTCCCTCCACTGAGGGGCAGGCACCAGAAAAGAGGAAGACCCCAGCACTCTATTGTCTTTACTTGACTAGGGGGTGCTGCTGTGGAGGGGCAGGCTCCTGGAGGTTCCAGGGGGTGTGGAGAATGTGGAAGCCATCATCCGGCTGCCACTGAAGTTGTTTTTCTGCTTTTCTTTGGTTGTCCCTCCTGCCAACTGCATAGTAGTGCCCTGGTCTCTACCAGGGGCCGCTACAGGAGGAGCTGCCCACTCAACCCACTCCCAGAAGAGGGACAGCAGTCCTCCAGATGCTCAATCCTCCTCCCCGGCCAGCCCCGATGACCCAAGTCCATTCCTGAACCCGGGTCGCTGGCGTGGTTCGAGGTGTGGCATCCAGTGCCTCAGCCCTCTGTGCCACCGGGCCAGTGGAGCACTTTGCTTTTAAAAGCTGCCTGAGAGTAATTTATGTGTGTAAAGGTTTATTAAATTTTGAGACCAGCCTGTTTAATTGCTAAAGTGTCACCCGTTGCTACCAAGACTAGGATCCAGAAAGGGAAATTTGGGTGCTAAATGTAGGGGAGATACAAAGGTCTCAGTAGGAGTCTGGAAGGGAGAACTAGGTCACTGTACAACCCCTGGGAGAAGACACCAATCAGGGTTATGAAAAGCCAGCCCCGAATAGGTCATAACACCTGATTCCTCCCCACCCCAGTACAGTAACCAAGGAGGGCCCTCACTTGGTTACAGACGTGTGACTGTATTTTACCCTTACTCAGATTTGAGAGGAAACCCTGAGACCTCATGGCAAGTGTTGTGAACACAGTGAGCACTATAGGAGAACACAAGGAGGGTATTCCTGTTCACCCCTGTCACAGATTGCATTTAGGGGTGGGTGCTGTAAGCTCAATGGGCCCAGCCCCCAGAAGTGGGGTTGAGACAGTCATGACATAAGAACCATAAGTTCAACGTAAAAGTTACCTGGCTATGTGATGCTCAGAGGCTTCTTTATTGTTCTGGAAGACTAGCTCATTGATTTTATGTTTAGATTCATTAAACCTGTGGGCAATATCATACATATTATAAACTGTATGCCTCTCATCTTGGGTAATACCATCACCAATGTAATACAGGAGTAAGTACATCTTGTCATACACCTGTCTGAAACTTAAGAGTTTGACTTTTAATAGCTGTGATATGAGCCCTATTCAAAATTTACATACCTGTACCAAATAAACCTGTATCTATGCCTGTGGTGTTGGCTGTATCAGTAAGGTCTCTTTTTTGCTTTTTACATTGCTTAGGAAAATGGAATACTCTAGATATTTTATAGTGTGTGGCCTGGCTATTGGGTCCTGTGTTCATGTTTGATAGGCTGCAAGTAAGTCTAATAACATAACACTGTGGGACCTTGAAGTATTAGTATTTGCCCAGTATCCAAACATTGCCATGTTCCAGTTGGTGAGGTTAAGCACCACTGGGACATGCATGAATAGTGCATTATTTACAAGGGTACCTGGGAGTGAAGATGCTACTAGACCACTAGTTAGTCCTTGTTCTTGAGCTGAACAATGAACAAGTTCCTCCTGAATAGGAGGGATTACAGTAAGAAACATGGCAGCACTATCAGTGGCATGGTCAGCACAATATTGTCTGGTTGTCAAGTTTACAACTTTGGCATAGAAATTTGGGTTTTTGAGTGCAGTGAGGTTATACAGACCTGTATGTTGTGGTAGTGTTTAGCATATGGATAGGGCATCATTGGGAGAAATGTGGGTATTTGGTGAGCCTTGGAAGGTGCCTTTGGAAAGGTGTGCAAGTGGGATTTGTTTACCATTATTATCAGTCTGCCATTCAAGTTGTAGGGATGCTTGGTCAGGTGCTACCATCATGGCATTCAGGTAGACATCATTACCCTCTTGCACCATGACAGATTTGGATGGGACAGAGATACAGACCCCATTGGATGGTTTTGGTGGGGGCATATAACTTGGGGGGATATCAGTCATCCATTGGATGTAGGGCTTGGAGTAGACTTTTTAGATGGGGTGGTGATTTGCTTCATGGGATTGATCTCCTTCTTGGACTCTGGAAAGACATCCTGTAGGAGCACACATGCCAGTGTATCATGGATCAGGAGCAATAGGATAAAATGGGCCACTGACATCCTTGGTACCTGCAGAAGTAAAACATGCTGATTAATAAATAAGAACCTTCCCTCATGCTGGAAAGTGATATTTAATTACCTTTGTAGATGTTAAGCTGGCTGGCATGTAGCCATTTAGTTATTGGTTTCTTGTGGTTTGTGATTCTGACTTGGTACACTGCTTGGCTGAGCTTGTTTAAGATGTCATAGGGGCCTTCCATTTGTTTGCAATTGGGTGGCTGGGTGTGGCAAATTTTAGTACCATAACCTGATCTCCCACTATCCAATAAACCTCTTTGATGGTTCTGTCAAAGTACAATTTGGACTTTTGTTAGGCCATCTCCAGGTGACGAGCTGCAAACAGGAGAGTCTGTCTTATGTTGTCCCTCAATTGTGCAACATAGGTTTCTACTGCCACTCTATCTGCTGTAGGGGTGTTGAGGTCAATCAACACATGCTCAGGTAATCTCATTTGTCTCCCAGTCATGACTTTAAATGGAGTGCACTGGGTTGTAGCAGCTGGGGTCGCTCTAATTGCCATTAGGACTAAGGGCAACAAAGTATCCCAGTTTTTGGGGTTGTCTTCTATGAATTTAGACAGCATTAGCTTGAACCTATGATTAACTATTTCTACCTGGCCTTAAGATTGAGGATGGTAGGGAATGTGAAATTTCTAGTGTACACCAAGCAATTTTAAACTTTCTTCCATTACCTCAGCTGTGAAACTGATTCCTTGGTTGGAGTCTATCTTGAGAGGTAGGCCCCCATCTGGTAAATACTTGTTCTACCAGAATGTTAGCTGTTAGCAACGCCATGGGTGATTGAGCTGGAAAGACCTCTGCCCATTTGGAGAATAAGTCTGTGATCACACATGCACAAGTGCAAACTTGTTTTGTCTGCTAGTTTTTTTTTTTTTTTTTGTTTAGTTGTTTAACCAGGAGTAGCACACTAAGCTGAAAGCTTTTTTACAGGTGTGGCCTGGGAGCACAGGGAAGTTAAATGACTTGCTTAGGGTCACACAGTATGCAAGTGGAAGCTGTGGGATTCAAATCCAGGTCTGGCCTGCTGGATGTCACCAGATTTTCAGCTCAAAGCCTTAAACCACTGCACTATGCTGCCTCCCTATTGGTAAGTGGCCAATGAAGTCAATCTGATTTGCATGCCAGGGGCTTGACTGCCTCTGGGATAGCAATTTCAATTTTTTTTCCAGGAATTGGGTTGTTTTATGCAAAGACTAAGCAGTTGACCACATGGCGCTGGACACCCACTGTCATACTAGGCCACCATCCCGCAGTTTTGAGTCTTTGCAGGGTATTGTCCACCCCTTGTTGTCCACCTGTAGGGGTGTTATGTACCTGATGGATGAATTCTAATTGCACTGATGTAGGAACCACCCACGCTCTGTGATTGTCTTCCCTTGACTGGTGCCATACTGGTTTCTGATCTTCTGAGAGATGTAGGTTGTCTGCATATCTTTTGCATGGATTGTGAGTTGCCAGTTCTTTTTCTTTTTCTTTTGACAAGTAGTTAGACACCTCTTCAATCTGTGAATCAGCCTTCTGAATGGCATTTTGATCCAGTGGGACCATCTGGTCCTTCTTAATTGCTGCTGCAACTATTGCTGCTAGTATGGGGTGTGACATGGTCCTCATGCCCCCCTCTTGAGCACCACCCTTGGCAAGGGTATCTGCTTGATCACTGCAATCTTTATTGACCTGTCTAAAGCATTTGACATGGTCAATCACCATTTGCTGACACATCAATTTGCTGGGCTTGGTATATCTTCAGAAGCCCTAAAGTGGTTCACAAGCTATCTAGCAAACTGCACACAACAGGTGAGAATAGAGTCTGCCTTTTCTCCTAAACTGTCTGTCTGCTCTGGGGTTCCTCAGGGATCGATACTGGGACCCCTTTCTATTTAGCACCATTCTAAATAATCTTCTGGCATCCTGTTCTGAACCAGTACTCCTCTATGTGGATGATGCAAGCATTTTCTCAAAGACTGCTAACCCTATCCTCCTTCAGGCCCAACTTCAGAAAAGTTTTACTGAAGCTGAGTCCTGGTTCAGCTCTCATAAGTTGGTGCTTAATTGCAAAAAAACAAAGGTCATGCTCTTCCATGGTACCCACAGTAAGCACAAAGCCAAATGATTGGTGATTAAAAACAGTGCAGGTGTTGTTCTTCATCAGACTCAATCTTTTAAACACCTAGGAGTTACTCTGGATAGTACGCTGTCCTACTCCAACCATGTTGAGAACATTGCCAAGGCAGTTAACATTCACCTAGGCCTTCTACACAGGCATAAACACTGCCTTACTATCGAAGCCCTCAGACTGGCTATTCGAAGTTCAGTTTTGTGTATAATTGACTATGGTTTGGTCATGTATGGTTCCACCAAAGACACAGCCCTACATCGGCTCACCACAGCTCTGAATAAGGCATGCCATCTACTAACTGGTGCAGTGTAAGGTACTTGCACTTGTGACATTTATGAACAAGCAAACTGGCTTCAACTCTAGGTTCACATTGAATATTAAGCCTGTCTTCTGGCTAAGAAGGCAGATCTTGGTCTCCTACCACCAGGTTCCCTTCAGCTTTTCAGTTCCTTCTGGGACACTTGTAACACATAAAGTTCCGTGAGCCAAACTTTTACTGTCCCTCTCTGTCAAAGCTCACTCTGACAGTGATCCATTGCAGTTAGAGCTGCTAATGTATTTAATTTCCTTTCTCCTGAGATTGTGATGACTGCAACCTTGGGATCATTTAGCAGAAGTTGCATCAATTCCTAGTTTCCAGAGTATCTTGTGACTGCTATACCTAATCTTTGCTGACAGCAAAATGCACTAGGACCTCCCTCTTTTATCATTTGCCCTGTATAGCCCTATCCTGTTGCTGCGCTATTCCACTCACAGCACTTCCTCCATTATCTCTGTCCCATTCTTGTCCTCTTTTCATCCTACCTCATCCCCCTTCCTTTACCTCTCCACTCCCACTTCCCCCTTCCTCCTCTGTTTCTTCACTTTGTTCTCTCTCTCCTCTATCCCCACCCCTTGTGGGTCTTTCCTGCATAAGCTTCATTGTGGAATCTCCTTCTTGCTCTTATTTTGCTCCTTCCACCCCCAGTTCACCCCTGTACTTCTTTCCTCACAATCCCTTTCACCCCTCTTCAGACAAGGCCACTGGCTACACTTGACACAGTATTTATCTTGCCATAGTGTTCTTTTGTTTATATAATTACTTTCATCATGTCATACTACTTACTGAAACTTTTGTGATTTGCTATTCTTGTGAGTTGACATGGAACCTCTATAAAAGAGCCATTGGCTCAAAGGTCTTTCTGATTTGTTAAATAAATAAAATAAATAAATCATAAAAATGTTTGGCCTTAGAGTGGGCCTTTACCTTATGGATGTGTAGTTTGTACTTGAAGTTTTGAACAAGGCCCTCAATGTATGCAAAGAGATCTTTGTATTTGATTGGAGTGCCATCAGACGAGGCAAAGACATAGAGTCTCCAAAAGGTGAGGGAATTACATACACAAGAGGAGTCTGAAAAGATAATGGTATCAACTTTTCCTGTTTTGACTATTTCCAAAGCACAGGCTACAGCTGCCAATTCTGCATACTGAGTTGATCATATGAGGCATTTCTTGGATGCCTGTGTGGCATCTCCTTGGGGTAGATGATCAGCACACCTAATTGTGCTATTTGTTGTCCCTCATTGTATGAGGATGAGCCATCTGTGAAAACATGGCACATATTGGGTTTTTTCAGGTCCACCTCTGTGGCTGGAAAGAATGGGTCTAAGTCTAGTACTACCGGTGGCTAAAGTCCACACTTCTGTAGTATTCCTGAGAAAAGTAGGTCCTGGACCAATATGGAGGCTCATTTTGCTGGCTGTCCTTTGATATCCTAATCATGCAAGAGGAGGGATCAGTATGTGAGTCTGGTGTTGGAGAGTGTACCATCCTTGACTCTGTCTGATAGAAAAATGTTGGCAAGGGTGTGATTTGTGTGAAGAACAATTGGAGAAAACCCTGTGATATATCGGGAATGCTTGATTGCCCAGTATGTAACCAAAAGGCTTCTCTCACAAAGAGAGTATTTCAGTTCAAATGGAGTGAACAGCTGGGATACATAGGCAATGTGTCTAAGTGTGTTATTAACCTTCTGAGCTAGGACTGCTGACATGCCCTTTTTAGAGGTTGTAGTTTCCAAATGGAAGTTCTGGATTGGTACTGAGTGCCACAAATGCACCCCACAGGTCAGGCTGTCTGCTACCACAGCACCAAACCTTGAAGGGCAATATGTGAACAGGGAACAAACAGGGTAACCCTCCTGTCTGTTTTGGGTCTGAATCCTCTACTAGCCTAAAGTCCTGGGGGTCAAATGTGAACCTTTCTGCAAGCACACCCAGTTAACAGGCTCAGATATGTACCCTCTTTGGGGGATGCAATACAATACTTCACCTAGCGGGTACCCAACCAGGTTCACAAGTCTACCCTTATGACTCAATCAGAGATCTAGGTATATTCTCACCTTAGCAAGATTAGTAACACTTTTTGGGCCCCTAACAGTTGTCAGAATTATTAATACTTTTCCAGCATTCATGCATCAGCAGACCCCTCCCCACCCACCCACTGATCCGCATTGCCCCAGCTACCCCAGGTCAGTGGTGGGCAGCTAACACCCACCTGCCTGCCACCCCGCTGCCCGCCGACTGACACCATAGGCAGGGCTGTACACCCATTGGTCCACATCATGAGGCCAATGGGTGGGCAGCCATACCGTATTACACATTCCACATGTGTGAATGGATCCATTCACATATCTGGAATGTGTAATGTGTATAGACTCTTGCCTAACTTATGCTGTGGACCAATGGTGTACAGCCACCTATGTCAGTCACCAGTGGGAGGTGGGGTGGCAGGTGGGTGGTGCTGCTGCTGCCACTGACTGGGGGAGAGGGCAGTGGGGATCAGTGGGTGGGTGAGGGGGTCTGCTGGACCACCAGAGTAGTGGCCATACTATGTTTTATACAAATGCTCATAATCAGGCTGAGAGTGGTCCACTGGACCACCAGGAATATAGGAGTTCTATTATTTTACTGAAGCCCACGATTGGGCTGACAGCGGTCCACTGGACCAACAGGGATATTGAATTCTTTCATTTTTACTACTGCCCATGATTGGGCATGGGGGGAGTGCCAGCAGGTGCAGCCAGAGCTTGGGCGGCCTCCCACAGGTGGCAGCTGCAGTGTTGAGCCCTGCAATACAGCAGCTCAACTGTGGGTGGCCAGCCGTTGTTCCTTTTTTTTGGATCAACTCTGTGTGGCTCAAGTAGGGGTTGTGCATGCATGGACTCAGCACATCCAGGGCTGAATATTGGTATGTGCAGAGTATGCATGGGCCGCCCCCCACCTCTCGCCGCATACGTACTGATGTGCCCAAGCGCATTGGGATATCTGCCAGGCACAATTTCCATTTGAATATTTTGCTGGGGCATCAGTGAGGTCTCTGGTGCAACACTGTTGCGCCATGTGCAACCCTTTTGAATATCTGGCCCATGTGTGTTCTCTTAGGAGTACAGAGATCAAGTCTGCACTGTCCCCTCAAATGCTTGGCAATATTGAACGTCAGTCTCTCCACCTCCTTGTGATGTCACAGCACATGAGGTCCCTGTTAGTCCTGTAATTAATCTGTAACCTGACCAAGTATATTCAAGAGGGTGTCATTTTACTGTTGGATGGAAATCTGTAAAGTTAGCAATATCAAAACATGACAGTCTTTTTGATCAGAGCATTTCCTTTGATGTTTTCAGAACACCCATCCGTCCAACAGTTTCCTTCAAGGTGTAAAAGGCAACAGGAATCAGCCAAATGACCCCTTTCCTCAAGGGTTATAAAATGCATACTTTGTCCCCAGCAGATCAAAGTAGGAATATTTTACAATGTGTTAAAACCTAGCATTTTGGAAAGAAGCACCATGTCTCAACAGAGAAGTAAACTAGCCATCTGTTTTTTGCAGTTACTGTGTTAGGGGACAAAAGGCCAGGCCCCTACAACTGCTAGCTGCTATTCCCTAAGCTGACATTCACATAACATCATATTTATATCACAAATATTATATAACATAATGATAAATAGATGGCAGAGCATCACACTCCTCCCCTTTTAGACTGAATTTGGGGGCTCGATTCCTGCATGAGTTCCCAAAAGTCAGTTCATAGCTCAAACTGACATGAAAGCCCATCTGCATTTTCATTTGCTGCCCCTGCCTTGTGTGAGACAGTCATGTCATGACCTTGCAAGGCACGGCTCCATCTTAACAGCCTACCATTCATTTTACCCATTTGTGAACACCAAACCAGGGGGTTGTGATCAGTTTGTGCCTCAAAATGCTGCCAAAATAGGTATGGCTCTAACTTCTTTAGTGCACACACCATAGCAAGACTCTCCTTTGCTACTGTATAGTAAGCCTGCTCCCTGGGAAGTAACTTCTTACTGAGGTACTCTATGGGGTGATCTTTTCCTTGGTTGGACATTTGACTAAGCACTGCCCCAATACCCACATCAGAGGCATCAGTCTGGACTACAAAAGGTTTAGTATAGTCTGGACTTGCTATTACAGTAGCACTGCACAGTGCCTCCTTTAGCCATGTAAAGGCTTATTCACAGGCTGGTTCCCAGATAACTTTCTTAGGTATTCTTTTCTTTAACAGGCCAGATAGGGGAGTGTCCAGGGCACTGTCGTTTGGTACAAATTTCCTATAGTGCCCTGCTGCCCCTAAAAAACTCTGAACCTGCTTCTGTGTTTCAGGTCTGGGACATACCTTGATTGCCTCTATTTTTGCTTGGTTAGGATGAAGCTGTCCCCAGCCTACTATGTGCCCAAAGGTATGCAACCTCAGCCATGACCACCTGGCACTTCTCAGCTTTTACAGTGAGTCAAGCCCTCTGTATCCTGCCCAGCACTTCCCTAAGGTGGGCCAGGTGTTCCTCCCAGCTGGTACTGAAGATAACAATGCCATCCAGGTATGCTATGGCGTACTCCTCGTACCATTTAACACCTGGTTCACCTACCTTTGGAAGGTGCCAGGGACATTCTTCATTCCAAAACGCATTGCTTTAAACCCAAATAACCCTATTGGAGTGATGAAGGCCAACCCCTCCCTCATTCTGGCATTTAACTCTACCTGCCAATACCGTTTTGTCAGGTCAATAGTGGTAAGGTATGTTGCCCCTCCCAACTTGTCCAGGAGTTTGTCCATCCATGGTGTTGGGTGGGCATCTGACTTCTTGACTGCATTGAGTCCATGATAGTCCACACAAAAATGAGTAGAGCCATCTGGCTTGGGAACAAGGACTACGAGTGAGACACAGGGGCTGTGGGATTTCTGTATTACCTCTAAATCCAGCATTTTCTCCACCTCTCTCCTAATGTCCTTTTGGACAGCCTCTGACACCCGATAGGCCATCTGCCATATTGGCACTTGAATCCCTGTCTCCAGTTTATGTGTTGCTAAGGGGTTAGTCCAGGCTTGGTGCTAAACAATGTCACAAAGACTGCTAAAACCTCCCCTACTTTCTGGATCTGGTCCGGAGTTAACTGGGGCTACATTTTAATTGCCGCCACAGAGGACTCCCACTTGCTTTCTTCCAGCAAGTCCAGAAGGGGGTCTCTTTTGTCCATTCCCTCCTCAGGACTAGACACTGCAAACATCATGTCAGCCCTATTAGCATATGGCTTCATCATGTTGACATGGTACATTCTTCGGGTATATCTCCTGTCAGGTAGTTCCATAATGTAGTTTACATCATTCAGTTGTCTGACTACCTTGTGTGGTCCTGTCCACTTGGCCTACAGCTTGTCTTTCCAGACTGGGATTAGGACCATTACCTCCTGACCCACAGTGTATGAGTGAACTCTGGCTCTGTGGTCATACCATACCTTTTGTTTTTGTTGGGAAGCTGTCAGGTTGCTTTGGGCTGTCCACATAAACTCCTTCAGCTATTCCCTAAACTGAAGGACATAATCCACTATGGGAGTTCCCTGAGTGGTGTGCTTTCCTTCCCAGTCCTCCCAGATCAAGTCTTGGGGCCCACTTACCCTGCATCCATATAAGAGCTCAAAGGCGGAAAACCCTTTTGACTCTTGGGTCACCTCCCTGCATGTGAACATCAGGTGGGGATGGTATTTCTCCCAGTCCCTCCCATGCTGTTCAGCAAATGCTTGGAGCATCGATTTAAGTGTACCATTGAATCTTTCCACAAACCCACTGGTTTGCGGGTGATAAGGTGTCATGCATTTCTGCACCACTCCATACTTCTCCCACAAACAATTCATCAGGTCCGACATGAAGGAACCTCTCGATCAGTGATAACCTCCTATGGAGACCCAACATGGGAGAAAATCCCTATCAAGGCATCTACCACCTTGTCTGTCCTCAGGGAGGATAGGGTGACTGCCTCTGGCAACTGGATGGCATAATACACAATGGCTAGGATAAACCTCTTCCCAGAGGAGCTGGGGGTATTCAAAGGCCTCACAATATCCGTTCCTACCATTTGGAATGGCTCCTCCACTGTGGGCAAGGGAATTAGAGAGGTTTGGGTTTTCTTACCCGACTTTCCTATTTCTTAGCACCGGTGACAAGGCCTGCAATATTCCTTCACCTGCTGGGTGAAGTTGGGTCAATAGAAATTCTGAGCCAATCACTGCATAGTGCATGTTATTCCCAGATGACCAGACATGGGAATATCATGTGCAATCTTGAGCAACTGCTCATGGTACCCATGGGGTATGACAAGCTGTCTGCCCATCACCCCTCCCTCTGTCTTGACATCCTGCGTATACATCAGTCCATGATCCCAATAAACTTTATGTTTCCTGTCACCTGCCTGTGCTCCAACAGAGTCTGCCCAAGCTCTCAGCTTCTCTAAACTTGGGTCATTTTTCTGTTTGGCTGAAAAATCCTTACACATTCCCAAGGCATGGTACAGGTCCCCTCCAGCTCCTAAACTAGGGTCCTGAGCTCTAGCATCAAGGCATTCAGGGTCACTGTCATCCCTAACCCTCTGACAACAGGATACCCCTCCTTCCTCAGAGTAGTCCTCTGTAACTGTTCTGTTAACTACTACCTGGAGAATTTCTACCCTCTTTCATTATTCTCCATATCAGGAGACACAGGCTGGGAAACCAGCCTCCAAGTGATTTCCACAGGGGCTTCTATGGGGTCCAGGGAACTACAGTTTACCTTTGCTGCTTGGCTGCTGGTAACTGCAGACATTATTCCCTGTTTGAGATTGTTGACAATAATTACATTTATAGCAAAGTTCTCTGTTGTGGCAACTTTTTGCACAGTCCCCCCTGTCTTACCACAGTCTAGGAGGACGCTAACAAGTGGCAACGTTTTCTCTTCCCCAGTGAATCACTGTACAGTCACAATTTGATTGGGTATAAGTTGCTCAGGCTCTACCAAATCCCCTTTTACCAAAGTCAGGGATGCCCCCATGTCCCTTAATCCATGGGTCTGTACCCCATTCACAGTGACTGGATTTATGTGTTCAACACCATTTAAGATGGCTAACAGGTATATTGTCTGTGCTACCACAAATTTACACAAGTCCACATTCCATACAGCGCACCCACAAGACATGCCAAAACAAAAAGACCTAAAACCAGGTCTTAGTAAAAAATGGCTTTATTTCACGAAAAAGCTAAAAATACATACAGGGTAATAGTGGCACCCCTTCGACCAACGTTTCATGTAGGTCTTACACTTTTTAAGGTGAGGCCTTGTTTTAGGTCCTTTTGTTTTGGCATGTCTTGTGCACCACTTTATGGAACATGGGTTTATGTGTTCCCTCATGTTTGCTTGCATGCTTTCAGGGACACACAAACAACCCACTTCTTTCCTAGCACCACTTTGTGCACTGTCTGCCCCTTTTGGACACTACCTGGGAAGATGCCCAGCTTGTCTGCAGACCCAACACTCATTTCTTTTATCAGCAAGTCTTTTCTTTGTAACCTGGAACTTCCTGGTTTCATTGGAGGCAGGGACGGTTTTAGCTGCCCTCAAGGTGCACTTTTCCCTTTCTGCCTGCCACACCCACTCCATTCCCTCTCAGATTGGGTCTGCTTCTGGCATAGTGGTCCGAGAGTTCAGAAGCCTCTTGTGCTGTTTTTGGATCTCGGTCCTCTAGCCAGGTTTTCAGCTCTGCTGGGCATGCCCAGAAAAACTGCTCTAACAGTGCAACATTTTCAACTTTCTCTACAGAGTCTGCTTGAATCTCTTCCCACCAATGTTTTAAAAATTGACGTTGTTTAGTGGCTAGCTCCTTGTAACTCATGTCAGGGCTTCTCCTGAGCTTACGGAATTTAACTCTGTATGCCTCTGCCGTTAAATCATATTTCTTTAACAAGGCAGCTTTTAGTTTGCTATAATCATTACTGTCCTGATAGTCCATTTGGCCCAATGCATCATGAGCTCTCCCGATAAGCAGCGGGGATAGCTGGCAGCTCCAGGACTCTCTGGGAAGTTTTGCCTGAATACATATATTTTCAAATGAATTTAAATATGTATCCATATTTTCTCCCTCTTCAAATTCAGCTATCGATTTAGAATTCAGTTTGTAGCCAATCCTGGAATTTGCTGTATATCCATGCCACTTACCTGCTGTGGTGCAGGTCTTGGAAGTTGTAGCTTCTCCAGTTCAAATTTCCTCTGGCACACTCTCTCCTCTTGCTTGGCCTCTTACTGCTCTCGCTCAGCCTCTCTGACACTGTCACTCTCTTTTCTCTGCCTCTCACTGTTCTTGCTTCTCCTCTCTCTCTCTCTCTCTCTCCCCAAGCTCCCTTCGTTGCTGGGCTTTGAACCTTTTCTGTTCAAACTCCAGCTCCATCCTCTGCAACTCCATCTGCAGCCTGAGCCCTTCTGGCTCCAGAATGTTGGTGACCTTCCCGTGTTGCTGTGGCTGTTGGCTTGCACTGGCCCTGTCCTCATTCCTGGGTCTGGACACTGTGTTGGACCTTGGCAACTCCACACCCAAGGGTTATTCCTTTCCAGTCACAGACTGTGACTTGAAGTCTTGGCATCGTCTGCCATAAGAGCCTCCACAAGATGTTTTTTGTCTCACCCCTCATGCTGGACACCTTTCTCTTGGCACAACTGCCTTAGGTAGAATGCAGTGTACTCGATGTAGTTGGAAGTCATGTTCTTCCCTATGTATGGCTACACTAGCTTACACCTGAAAAAAAGTAGGGAACTTAGACTGTAAGTACAATTATATAGTTCTTTACTTTTTAAATTACTGCCTTGTTTGCATATGAGCTGTACAGTATTTAATCTGACATGCTGGACTGTTAATGCTCGTGTTACCAAATACTTTTAAATTGTACCGTTGCCAACCAGATCTGACACAAATGCACCCCACAGGTCAAACCCTCTGCTCCTACAGTGCCAAACCTCAAAGTGCAGTATATGAACAGGAGACAAACAGGGTAACCCTCCTGTCCATTTTGAGTCTGAATCCTCTACTAGCCTCTTGTCCTTGGGGTCAAATGGGAACCTTTCTGTAAGCACACCTGGTTAACAGGCTCAGATATGTATCCTCTTTGGGGGACGCAGTACAATATTTCACCTAGTGGGTACCCAGTCAGGCTCACAAGTCTACCCTTATGACTCAGTTGGAGACCTAGGCATATTCTCACCTTAGCAAAATTAGTAATACTTTGTAAGCCCTTAACAGTTGTCAGAATAATCAACACATTTCCAGCATTCACATGCAAAAGAAACTGAGAAGGCATAGGCAGAATTTCAAGGAAAATAGTGTCTACTAAAAATTGAAAACAGATAAAATACAAAACACAGAACATATACTTACAGTTAAAATTTGAACTGGAGAATCCTGTTTAATGCATACATATCAGACATCAGGGAGGGTATAGGGTGTGAAATGAGTCTCTTTGTGGATGACTCCAAGATGGGAGCAGTAGCTGAGGGAGAAGAGGGGAGGTTGGCCCTACAAGGGGACCTGGACACCCTGGACAGCTGGGCTCACACATGGAAATTAAATTTCAATATCACCAAGTGCAAGGTGTTGCATCTTGGTCGGGGAAACCCTAAATACAGGTACACCCTGGGAGGGGAGGCGCTGGAGGCCTCAATAGGGAAAAAAGACCTAGGGGTCATGGTGGATGCATGTATGAATAACTCTGAGCAGTGCAGAAGAGCAGCTGGCAAGGCAAACAGGATGTTGGGATGCATCATAAGGGGGATCACCTCTAGGAGCAAGGAAGTGATTCTGCCACTGTACAATGGACTGGTTAGACCACACCTTGAGTACTGTGTACAGTACTGGAGACCACACTTGAAAAGGGACATACAGCTCCTAGAGAGGGTACAGAGGAGGGCAACAAAGATGATACAAGGGCTAGGGGATTTGACGTATGAAGACAGACTTAAGGAGCTCTGCCTGTTTTCACTGGAGGAGAGGAGAGACAGGGGGGACATGATTGAGGTCTTCAAGTACCTCAAGGGAATAAATAGGGTAAACATGGAGGGGATCTTTAGACTAAAGCAGGGAGGTATCACCAGAGGGCATGGTTTGAAGTTGGAAGGTGAAAGGGTGAGGGGGGAAAAGAGGAGGAGGTTTTTCACTGAGAGGGTGGTGGACCCTTGGAATGCACTGCCTGGTGAGCTAGTTCAGAGATCCACAGTGGAGGGCTTTAAGAGAGGATGGGATAGACACAGAAAGTGGATGTATCAGATGATGGCCTGTCCCAGGAGGGTGGGGATGGATGATATGTGTTTCTGGAGCACAAGGGATGGGAGGGTCTTGGCACCCAACTCAGGATCTAAAGTTCGAGCAGACTCGATAGACCATAAGGCCTAATCTGCTGGCAAATAGTATGTTAGTATGTTAGAAGCTACAACTCTCAAGACCTGCACCAGAACAGGTAAGTAGCATGGACATACAGAGAATTCCAGGACTGGGCTACAAACTGAATTCTAAATTGATAGCTGAATTTAAAGAGGTAAAAGATCCTCACCCTCTTTAAATTCAGCTATCAATTTAGAATTCAGTTTGTAACCCAGTCCTGAAATTCTCTGTATATCTTTGCCACTTACCTGCTCTGGTGCTGGTCTTGGGAATTGTAGCTTCTCCAGTTCAAATTTCTTCTGGCACTCTCTCTCTTCTTGCTCAGCCTGTCACTGCTCTCACTCAGCCTTTCTCTGACACTGTCACTCTCTTTTCTCTGCCTCTCACTGTTCTCGGTTCTTCTCTCTCTCTCTCTCTCTCTCTCTCTCTCTCTCCCCATTTCCAGCTTCCTCTGTTCAAGCTCCCTTCACTGCTGGGCTTTGAACCTTTTCTGTTGAAACTCCAGCTCCATCCTCCTCAACTCCATCTGTAGCTTGAGCCCTTCTGGCTTCAGAATGTTGGTGACCTTCTCCTTCTGCTGTGGCTGTTGGCTTGCACTGGCCCTGTCCTCATTCCTGGGTCTGGACACTGTGTTGGACCTTGGCCCCTCCATACCCAAGGGTTAGTCCTTTTCAGTCACAGACTGAGACTCGAGGTCCTGGGCATCGTCTGCCATAAGAGCCTCCACAAGATGCTTTTTGCCTCACCCCTCATGCTGGACTCCTTTCTCTTGGCACAACTGCCTGCATAAATACTTACAGTCAAAATAAAAGGGAATTTCAGAAACAAATACTTCTGTAACTGAATTTCTAGTCTTAACCTAGTTTTCTAGTTGGTATTACCTAAATGTAACAGAAGAGCATTTTACTTTCAGAACACAGTATGTGTTCTCTTAGGAATGCAGAGATAAAGTCTGCACTGTCCCCTCAGATGCTTGGCAATACTGAAAATCAGTCTCTCCACCTCCTTGCGATGTAACAGCACATGAGGTCCCTGTTAGTCCTGTAATTAATCTGTAACCTGACCAAGTATATTCAAGAAGGTGTCATTTTACTGTTGGCTGAAAATCTGCAAAGTTAGCAATATCAAAATATGACAGTCTTTTTGATCAGAGCATTTCCTTTGATGTTTTCAGAACACACATCCTGTCAACAGTTCCCTTCTAGGTGTAAAAGCCAACAGGAATTGACCAAATGTCCCCTTTCCTCAATGGTTATAAAATGCATACCCTGTTACCAGCAGATCAAAGTAGGAATATTTTATGATGTGTTAAAACCTGGCATTTTGGAAGGAGGCACTATGTCTCAACAGAGAAGTAAACTAGCCATCTGTTTTTTGCAGTTACTATGTTAGGGGTCAGAGGGTCAGACCCCTACAACTGCTAGCTGCTATTTCCTAAGCAGACATTCACAGAACATCATATCGATATCACAAATATTATATAACATAATGAAAAGTAGATGGCAGAGCAGCACACTGACGAGCTGTGCACCAATGGTGGCATCTTCCCAAAGAAAAAAAATGCCTCATCTAATGGCTCTCCAGATGCCTAGGGAGGCAGTATTGCAAAGTGGTTTAATGCTGTGATCTGAAATCTGTAGACATGGGTTTGAATCTCACAGCCCCCACTTGCATACTGTGTGACCCTAAGCAAGTCACGTAACTTCCCTGTGCTGCCAGATCACACCTGTAAACATGCTTTCAGCTTAGTGTGTCTCTCCTGGTTAAACAATTGGACAACAAATGCTGGGGCAGAGGCCAAGGACTGCTTGAGGACAGCCACTGCTCCTGTGAGTTGAGGTCCCCATGGCCAAGTCACATCTTTCTTTAAAAACTCATATAGAGGAGTGACCTTCTTTACAAAGTCACAGATGAAATCCATGGAATAATTGACCATACCCAAGAAACATCTCAGTGTTACCACACTGGTTTGGAGTGGCAATTCTTGTAGGCTCTGTATCTTGGTTAGGGCAGGGATCCTTCCTTCCACTGTAATGCATAGGCCAAGGAAGTTACCCTCTTCTTAGCACAGTTGTACCTTTGCAGGGTTGCACTTGAGACCTGCTCTCTGTAATAGTGTCAAGAGCTCATCTAGGAGCTCAAGGTGCTCCTCAACAGTAGTTGTTGCCAAGAGCAAGTCATCCACATACTGCAAGAGGCCTTCTGGTTGAGAAATTTCTGATGGCATCCCTCATGTGAATGTGAAGCAGAGATGGACTGTTGTGAAAGCCATAGAGAAGGCAGTTCCATGTGTACTGTCTTAATCCAAACTTGAAGAAAAATTTGTATTGGCTGTCAGCGGCAATGGGAGTGACTAGAAGCAATTGGCACTATCCAGAGTGCTAAACCACTTGTAGTTTGGTTTCTTCATTTTGAACACATCTTGGGCAGATGCCACCATTGGGGCACAGCTGGGGGTGACTTGGTTAAGTCACCTGTAGTTAATAGTAAGTCTCCAAGTATTTTTTTGATTTTTCACAGGCCAGATGGGTGAGTTGGCTGTTGGCACACATGGTCTGATGGCCCTCAGTAAGGGTAATACCTCTACAGGAAATGGATATTGTTTCCGTCAAGCTGGTTCATCTCCTGCAATTTCTATGAGAGTATTCATTCTCCCACAATCATGCCTGTTTTTAGCAAGGGCTTTCAGGTGCTTCTGCAGAATTCATTCCAGCTTAGAGAATGATTCATGTCTGAGAAGCATTGTGATGATGCCATATTCCATGTCATTGGCAACTACAGCAGCCAGCACACATGAATCAGGGATGAGCAGTGCATGGTACTGTCCTGGAATCTAAATCAGGAGTTGGTTGGTTAGGTCCACAACACAGCTGTGTTCTGCTAGAAAATCAATTCCTAGGATGGTGAGATGATGACATGTTACCATCAAATCAAGTAAATGCATCACAGAGAGTTAGCCAATCTGCTCTGGTATTGAATTGGACCAATAGGTGGTGAATATGGTCCTATCAAAGGTTTAAGCAGAAGTGGCTCTTTTGGGGCACCACGGTGACTGCTATGTATTGTTATGATGCAATACAGACACAGCCATGCCTGTATCTAAAAATAATTCCATCTGGCATCCCCTGACCATGGCCTTTAAGCAAGGCCACCTGTTATCATCAGCCTTGAGAGTAGTGATGATCTGAACCGGGGCCTGGAACTCTCGATCAGCATTCTCATGATCTTCCTCAGGAGGAGTATTAAAGCATTCCTCTGCTGGGTGGCTTTCACCTCCTCCAGTATTTGTCAGTACTCAGAGTAGAGTGAGTCCAAAATATCTGGAGACTCTGAAGAAGCTTCTTGAGTGCTGCAGCTGGAACTGTGGTTGTGGCAGCAACCCAAGTCATGGTAGCTCTGGGATGGAACTTGGCTAGAGACTGGACTCTTGCCACTAGGTCCTTAAGCTTGTTGTTCTCTTAGGCTAGCTCTTTGTAGGTAGGGCCAAGGCATTGGCATCTATTTCCAGTATCCCCTGCTTCCCTTGTTGTTGTTGTTGGTTGGGCTGCTAATTTGGCCTATGCTGGTACAGCCTTTTTTTTGTCATTCTTGTAATGCGCCCCCTTTGGGAGTTTTTCTGCTTTTAGGCTGAGGCCTTGTTGGGCTGTGCCTCCTTGGTCTTTCCTTCTACAGCATAGTGAATAGATGACTCAGCAGTGTTCTGTACCATGGCCACTTTAGGTTTCAGGTCTCGTATCTAGAGATGGAAAACTCTTTCTGTTCTCTCTAGGATCTTGGAAAATTTTTTGGTTTTAGGAAACACTACCAGCTCAACCTTTTCATGGAGGGCCAGCAGCATTTTCTTCAGGAACAGGGCTTTGTACTCAATAGAATCACAATTGCTTTTCTCTTTGAGTGCTTGCTTTCAGACTTGGTAGGTGATCCATAACTGGTTCCCTTAATGGCCTGGGCTCCTTTTGGTGTACTGCTTGATTGGTTGGGCCAGCATTTCACCAACAAGGTTGTGGTTGTGGGTCTTCAATAGCTGAGCAGCTTTGTGATCAAACTGTGCACCTGTGCCAGTCCAAGCTGCTTTGGGTAGTTTTGCCCAAAAGGTGGGCTCAATGGTTTGCCTCAGAACCTAAATTCAGTGCTCTGCTGGGAGCCTTGAGCATTTCACATTGGCTTCTGACCTTTTCTAGGTGACAACTCAGATTATCATTGGTGGTCATGTAGCCTACTTTGTCTACAATAGTTTATCTCACCTGAGCAGCTTGGAGCGGGTTGGCAATGATGATGGGGCTGTCATCACACTCCACTCTACTTATACCTTGGACGACTGCTTCAGCTGTGACAGTGCCTATGCCGCTGAAGATGGGTTGTCTTTCTGCCTCGACATGAAACATTCTCCTCATTTCCTCCCTCAGTGCCCATGTTTGTTCATCCGAGAGCATTGGGGTAACCCCTGCCTTTGCGATCACATCATGAATCATGTTATCAATCTGCTTATCCTCCTTCTTGAGAAAAGTGATCAGTAATGGGCATTGCCATCCACCTCTGTCACTGTGGAGGTCACCATCTTGGATGACATCATCATCCCCTGATGATGCAAGGTTGATGGGCGGGGGAGCACCCCCTCCCATCACTTTCACATGACCAGCCAACACCTCTCATTGATGATACAGTTTTGTCATCTTGGTTCTGCATTAAACGTGATTTTCCCTGCGATTGTGCTGCCTCTTGCTAAAATGTCCCTGTAACACTCTGTACGCGGTGCCAGGTTCACGATTTTCTCTAAGTCTTTTGTCTAACTCTTCCTGCATCTTTCACATCTCCTCATATATCTCACCATTCTCCTCTCTCAACATATCACTTGTACCAGATAACAAATCATTCATTTGTAACACTTACCTCTTCTCCTCCTGCAACTTAACACATTTGTCCATTAACCTACCTAGTTCTCTGTCTGTATCTTGCACAGCACAATGCAGTTCACTCTGAGACTTACTGTGGAGCATTTGGATTTCTGCTTCCATTTGCTGCCGCTGCTTGGATAGTTTGGCAGACCAGCAGCCCAGTTCCTTTTTCAGAAGTAAAACTTTTGATTCCACTGCCTTGATTCTTGTTTCTGCTGCCTGCAAGGTGGTGAAAAGTGCAACAACCATCAACCCTTTCTGATCATGTTTCTTAACTGTGGGCTTGGACTCCACATACAGTATGCACATGTGCTGTATGGGGTTGTTCAGCAATTTAGCATCCAGTGAGAAATTGCTCCAGCCTACATTAGAAGCTAGAAAGGTTGAGACATCAAGTCTCAGTTTTGTGCCGGTAGTGGTGGCCATTTTGTGAGGTCTTTCAAATTAGTTTGCACTAATTGCAGGCACAGAGTGTATTGATCCACTCAGTATTTGTCGGATTAGGCAGGTTTGTCTTGAGGAATCTGAAGTTCCCACAGGATGGTTCCACTAAGGGACAGAAGGAGACAGTATCCTAGTCCATCCATTACTGTGGAAGATCGCTCAGATTTTGGGGTGAATGGGTGGGTGGAGGTTTGAATCTTTGCTTATCCCAGTACCATTCTCTGCACACCTGTCGAGTTAATAGTTCAGTTCTGTCCAATTTGGTCCTTCTCAATTTGGTCCTGCCTCAGTTGCCAAAATGATGGGAGGCCTAATCCCTTGCAGGGCTCTGAACCAAATGGCAAAACCAACTCAGGAACAGGTGTATCACAGAAACATTTATTACATACCCCAAAGACAAACAGTACCGCTTACTATAGCTGGGAGCCCGGAAGACCTCATATTCCCAGGAATGATGGTGGAACTCAAGGTGGAAAACACATACCTAAGGCGTATACAGTGCTGATAAAACTGTCCATTATTGTAGCAATGTCTCATTCATAAATCCCTAAAAACAACCTCATTGGTCAATCTGGTGGGCATCTTTGGCACTGATATCACAACTTCTGATATACAATTACTGCATGCATTGGCACTTTTTGAGATTAATTACATTATTATCAATCAATCAATTAATCAATCAATCTTTATTTAACCAGGAGAAGCACCATTGAGATAAACTCATTTACAAAGTGGTCCTGGGTGGACAAAGCACATAAAATTGACACTTAAAAAGAACAGTCTTAAGAAAATAATGTACAATAAATAGATACAAAGATGCCAGAATACAAAACATAAAATATACAATAAACAATATGTAACATGATATTCAATAAACAATATGTGCAATATATACAACCTAGAGTGATAGAAAAACAGGGGTAATAAAAGAAAGTATGGGGGCAACAATTTAATAGGGGAGGAGAAAGGAGGAGAGAAGAGAAGGTGGATGAGGACACCAAGCGAGCAAGCGAGTAAGTGGTGTTTGGGAGAGGAGAAGCCAGGAGTGGAAAGGGTGAGGTAGGGGGAAGGGGGTGAGGAGGGTATAAGACTAGGTGAGGGTCACTGGGGACTCAAGTGCTACTTAGAAAAGTGAGAGAAAAGGGTAAGAGGAGGTGAAGCTCACAAAGGACTCCAGTCTAACTAGAAGGACATGGAGGTGGATGGGCTTAACCAATCAGCATGTTAGAGTTCTATGGCTTGTGGAAACAGTTGCAAGTTTCTTTCAACAGATGGCAAAGCAGCATTTTGAAGGTAGACATACTAACAATTTGTGGGTGTTTTAGGGATTTTCAGATACTATTCCAGATGAAAGGAAGCAAATAACATAAAGAAGAGATACCATGCTGAGTTTCGACTCTGGGGATGTCAAATGAGAGGCAAGAATATAATCTAAAGGAATAGGATCCCTTTGAGCAAACCAGGATAAATAGATAGGATGAATAAATAGGCCATTGACGGAGTAAAGACCTATGGCACATTCTTAAGGTACAAAAAATGGGCAAACTGGATGGCCCTTGTGGTCTTTATCTGCTGTCAGCTTCTATGTTTCTATGTAGGAGATCAGAAATATATTGGGTGAGCTTACCTGAAATGGCTCTGTAGATCCAGATTAACACATTCTTTAATGTCCTCATTTTTAGGGAATGCCAGCCAAGTTGGGCATAGAGGGTGCAATGATGGCTGTTGTATGGCATGTTAATAATGAAATTGAGGGCTCTGTGATACAGGGTGTCCAGTTTGGAAAGAGAAGTGATGGTACAATGACTGTAGAGAAAATCGGCATAGTCCAGGAGTGGAAGGAAAGTTTTTGAACTAGCCTTGTTTTTGTCTCTACAGTGAGAAGGTACTTGATTCTGTAGAAAATTCCTAATCTGTGTCTAAGTTTTTTGGCTAATTCTTTGACATGCAGTATGAAAGAGAGCCTAATATTGATGCAAAACCCGAGGTATTTGAATTTATTTACTGGCTCTAGAGGTTCACCAAGGAGGGTTGTGATTTGGGGCCTAGCACCTTGAAGATGGGTGACTGTGGAGTTAGCCTGGGGAAAAAGAAACATGACTTTTTTTTTTGGTGTTGAGCAGCAGTTTGAGGTGCAGTAGGTTGTGCTGCAGCAAGCAGAATTCTTACTGTAGGTCTGAACAGGCCAGTTCCAGCAATGGTTTAGGAATGTACAGTAAAGTGTCATCTACAAAGAGGTATAGATTTGCTGAGGAGATATTAAGGTCAGTGTCATCAATGTAGATTGTGAATAGGATGGGCCCAAGAATAGAGCCCTGGGGACTCCTCATAAGGGTTTTTAGTGAGGAGAGTTCACACTCAGCTTTAACCTGTTGCTGTCGGCCAACTAGGTAAGACGTAAACCATTTGAGGAAGGTGTCATTTAGGCCAATATTCTGCAGCATGTGCAGGATGAGATTGTGATCTACTGTATCGAATGCTTTACTTAAATCTAGAAATAGGGCAAACATATGGTTCTTGGCATCAAGCACTGATTGCCAATCATTGGTTACTTTGGAGAAAGTGGTTATGGTGCTGTATTTAGGTCTGAAGCCATATTGAAGGGGCTTTAGCATGTTGTGTGTTTCAAGGTGTTCTCTGATTTGGGAGTTAACTATTTTTTTGAGTACAGTAATTTGGAGAGGATTGGTGATAGGAGTAAGGGCCTGTAATTGTTTAGGTCACTTGGGTATCCTGATTTAAAGAGAAGGATGACATGTACTATTTTCCACTCATGGTGGAGGACACCTTCGGTGAGAGATTTGTTAAAGAGATGAGTGATGGGGCAGACAGCACTTGGAAACCGAGTTTCAAGAAATATAGGCAAATTTTGTCTGCCCCAGCACTCTTAGTAATGTCAAAGGCTAGCAGAAGTTCTTCCACCTGTTTAAAGATGATTGGACTAAAACTGAAGGAATTTGCATGGGATGGGGCCCTAACAGAGGGAGGAAAGGTCTCTGAGTTAAGAAGAGAGGAGAGTAACATACTGGCAGGGGATGAGTTGAAGGCAAGACCCTCCATAGCAAAGTGGTTATTTAGAAGGTTAAGGATGTCCTTTTTGCTAGTGGTTGTAATGTTGTTGGTGGAGATATTTACAGGGGGTTGGGGGGTTGTGCCCTTGTATCTCTCTCAGTGTCTTCCAGAATTTGGTCATTAGAGGATGAGTCCAGGGCTGTCTGACGGTATTTTGCTTTTTCAACTCTGATTAACTTTGTACCGAGGTTCCTGGAGGCTCTAAAAGCTGCTCAATCAGTTGGTAATCTAGTTTTACATGCCTTTTTCCAGAGGACAACTCTTTTGTGTAGGGCAGACTTAAGAGAATCATTGAACCATGGGCAGTATTTTTTCCTAGTTCTGATTTTGACTAGTGTGGTATGTTTATTGATAACCAGTAGTAACCAGTTTTGAATGTAGTGTAAGCTAAATCCACTGAGGGAGCAAGGTAAAAGTCTTGCCATCCGATGTTACTGAGATCTGACAAGAAGTGAGCACAGTAGATATAGTCAGAAGAGGAGATGGGTTTGAGCAAGCTTCTCACACAAGCCACGTCATTATGATCACGTATATCATTAAAAAAAAACCTGCACTGGTAAAATTGTGAGGTTTGTTAACCAGGACGAGGTCGGGTAAAGTATTCTTTGTGGGGTTTTTGGAATTAATATAAGTGGGCTCCATGATTAGCTGGGAAAGCCTGAGCATATCACAGAGAGCTTATGGGAGTAATGAACAGGGAAAGAACCAATCCAGATTCAAGTCAACCATAATGATTAGTTCCATGGTATGGGGACCAAGCAAGGATTGGAGATGTTGTAGCAATTCAAGCCTCCCTGAGGGTGGCCTGTAGCAACCAGAAATAATTAACAACTCAGTACAGAAGACACTAACCTTAACAGTAAGGCATTCGAATTCTCTGTGTACAGAGTTGGAACTGATGAGTGAGACCGAGAATGTATCTTGCACATATATTACAACCCCCCCCACCTCTAGAGGATCTGTCAGCCCGAAACACATTACATGAGGGGATATTTAAGACCTGATCAGAATTATGAGATTTTAGCCATGTTTTGAGAGAACTAAAACATCTGAATTAGTGAGACAGAGCCATATCTGGATGGCATCCAGTTTTCTTAGGAGATTGCAAGTGGTAATGTGCATAAAGCTCAGACCTTTAGTCTGGAGCCCAGGTAAGAAGGAGCTAAGATGGGTGACTTGGGCCAGCATTCAGCTCCACATTCCCAGAGCATAGTAAATGTAGGAAATTGTCTTAAGGGCAAAACTAGGAATTTGAGGAACAGGACTTGTCCTTGTTTGACTGGGTAAAGGGAGCTATGTAATCTGCTGGCTAGTATAATTTTTAAGGGTGGGGGGAGTTTGGGAAGACAAGGGAATGTATGCCAGGATAGGCATCACCTAAATTTATAGGGAAGGAAGTTCTCAAATGGGGATGATGGATTTCATGCAGGCTAGATGGGGTTTAAACTTGTAAAAGGGGAGGGGCTGTAACCAGGAGCAGAAGCTGCTGGAAGGCTTCCTGGATGTGTTTCTCAATCAGCAGGTGATGGACCCAACAAGGGAAAGTCATATCCTGGATGTGGTTTTAGTGGATGGGGATCTTGTACGAGATCTGGTTGTGGAAGAACCCCTTGCTAGGAGCGAACACAACACAGTCTGGTTTTGGCTTAAACTGGGGGGGAATCATTCAAGGACAATGGTAGTTGATTTTGAGGGGGCAGACTTTCAGAACACGGGGGAAATTCTCAAGGGGCATTTGCAGGAAATAAAACCAGGTTTGGACATGGAAGGTAGGTAGAGATCATAAATTTGGGGCTACAGGAGGCCACCAGAACCTGTGCAAGAGTGAAGCACAAGGGCAGTAGGTCACATAAATCATGCTGGTGGATCAAGGAGGTCCAGGAGGCAGTAAGGGAGAAGAAGGCCTGCAGTAGGTACAAAAAAATGAGGGGAGAGAGGGATAGAAAGATCTATTGCCTTGCAACCGGGAAAGTCACCAGAGTGGTGAGGGGGCAAAGGCCTGAAAAGAGCAGAGGCTGGCACAGGGGATACAAGGTGGTGAAAAGGAGTTCTTTAGGTATGTTAGTAAGTGGAGTGTGGTCAACGGCCAGCTCAATAGGTTGAGGACAGCTGGAGGGTGGGTGGAGGTGGCTGGAGAGCAGGCAGAGTTACTGAATGAGTACTTTGCCTCAGTGTTCACTAGGAAGGAGGCTGGGGAACTTCCAAAAAAGGGGTTCAAGGATAGGAAGGTGCTGCAGACCTGAGTATTCGGGTACCTGCTGAAGAACAAGCTGCTGGAAGAGGTAGGCCAGGGTGAGGAATCAGGCTGGTTCTGCTGAATGGGGGGGGGATGCTGATATTCCTATCGGTCGGGTGTGGGAAGCCCTCCAGTCCCTTAAAAGGATAAATCTCAGGGCCTGATGCTATTCGTCCCAAGTACTGGGGAGTTGGTGGATGTTTGGCTGCACTATTGGCGATCTCTTTAACTTGTCACCCAGACAGGAGGGTGTCAAGGGATTGGAAGCAGGTGCATGTTGTGCCCATCCACAAAGGGGATCAAGAGAAGAGCCAGGAAACAATAGACCCAACAGTTTGATGTCAGTGGTGGGGAATGTAATGAAGTGCATACTTAAGGAAAGGCTGGGAGGTTTCTTGGAGGAGATGGGTTACCTGAATGACTGGCAGCATGGGTTTGTGCCAGGGAGATCGTGTCAAATAAACCTTGTACAGTTCTATGAGTGGGTGACATCAGCACTCGACAGGGGGATACCAGTGGATGTACTTTTCCTGGACTTCAGCAAGACATTTGATTTGGTCCCCTCACATTGGCCTAAGGGAGAAGCTGGGGGGGATGGGGGTAAGCTCATTGCAGTTAGGTGGATTAAAAATTGGCTTTCAGGTCACACTCAGCGGGTAGTGGTCAGAGGGGAGGTCTCATCTCCTAGGGAGGTCATAAGTGGGGTCCCACAGGGATCAGTCCTGGGGACACTCCTGTTTAACGCCTATATCTCCGATATCAGGGAATGTATCAGCTATGAAATGAGTCTCTTTGTGGACAACTCTAAGTTGGGAGCAGTGGTGGAGGGGGAGAAGGGGAGATTGGCCCTGCAAGAAGGACCTGGATACTCTGGATATGTGGTTCTGCACCTGGAAATTGAAATTTAACTCCTCCAAGTGCAAGGTGGTACACCTAGGGTGGGAAAACCCCAACTATGTGTACATCCTTGGGGGGGGATGAGTTGCAGGCCACGGCAGAGGAAAGAGACCTAGGAGTTTTGCTGGATGTTAACATGAATAATTCAGAGCAGTGCAGGAGGGCTGCAGTCAGGGCAAATAGGATGCTGGGATGCATCGCTAGGGGGATTACCTCAAGGAACAGAGAGGTGATTTTGCTACTGTACAACAGCCTAGTTAGACCACATCTGGAGTACTGTGTGCAGTTCTGGAGGCCGCACCTGAGAAGCGACATCCAACTCCTGGAGAAGGTTCAGAGGAGAGCAACCAGAATGATCTGGGGCCTGGGGGATATGACATATGAGGAATGATTAGGGGAGCTCAACCTGTTCTCGCTGGAGGAGAGGAGGGACCGGGGAGACATGATTGAGATCTTCAAGTACCTCAGGAGAGTAAATAAGGTAAACCAAGACAGGATCTTTCGACTGAAGGAGGGTGGTATCACCAGAGGACACAGCTGGACGACTGAGGGTGGTAGGATTAGGGGGGAAAGTATGAGGAGGTACTTCACTTAGAGAGTGGTGGAACCATGGAATGCACTTCCCGGGGAACTGGTACAGGTAACTATGGTGGAGGGATTCAAAAGAGGGTGGGACAGGTATAGGCAACGGGCGAAGCAGAGTCTGGTTTGCCTAGAGGGGTAGGACTGGGGGATGGAGTAACAATGGAAGGAGGCAGGTAGAGGGCCATGGTACTCAATCAGGGTGCTGAAGCATGAGCAGACTTGATAGACCAATAGGCCTACTCTGCTGGCATCTAGTATGTTAGTAAGCAGGATCACCCTAGTGGAGAAGACATATGGAGTATTGATATTACTGACAGGTATTTGGATAACAGGAAAGGCCTTGATAACTAAGGATCAGGGCTGGAATGGGAGAAATAGGGTGGAGTGATACAGGGAGCATGCTGGTTACAGTTGGCGACTTGGTATAGCAAGAGTCCAGATGGGAGGATAAGGATCAGCAGTGTAAGCACATGTAAAAAGTAAGGCTTAATGATAGGCAAATTCCATTCAGTCATGATTATATGTTTAGTGGAATCCAAAGGATACTGGTCAGTGAGAGAGATGGAACTGCCAGAGGCAGGATATAAGCTGACAACTAATGAGGAGAAGACCAGCATGCAAGAGCCTACTAATGCCAGTTATGTAAGATGCAAAGGCAGGCTTAGGTTAAATATTTATTGTAGGTATGTCCCAGGAGAGGTTTTAACTTGAAACAGGGGAGCTTCGCTTGAGAAAGAAAGTGTCAAGGAGCAAGAGCCTACAAAGACTTACATAAGGGCATCAATAGCAGGTCTAAGAAGGCATGGTTCTCATGGGATAGCCCAGTTATGTTTAAATATGGAGCATATATTAAGGGACAGTGGCAACCAATAGAGGAGGAAGACCTGCACATGCAAGAGTTTACTAAATGCCAAACATGTAAGATGCAAAGGCAGGCTTTGATTATAAATTTCTTGTGTAAATAATGGATAGAAAGTTTCAACAGAGGGGCTGAGAATACTCGATAGGAAAAAGGGGGAACAAAAAGGGAAGATATGGTGATACCTCTAGTGGCCAACTCTTATAACGAGTAAATGAACCTGGTGTGAGCATCAATGAAAAGAAAAGACTGGGGAGGGTTAAAGAATTTAAAAGCAAACTGAGTCAAAAGAATGTAAATGTGACAGAGTCAAAGTAAAAGACCAGGGAGGGTGTAAAGAATTTAAATGTAAATAGATTCAGCAGAAGTTAGAAAATGGAATTAAATGTCGTGTAAAGCTAGTTTAAATGCAGTCTAAGGAATTACCATACAAATAGATTCAGCAGTTGTTGTAAAGCAGGGTTAAATTTTGTCTAACACTGAATTAAAGTAAGTGTGGAAGCTAAATTGTGTTTTAAATGTCGGTCATGCAGTAATGCAGTGAGTCATTAGGTGTGCACGAAAAGAAACAGCATGTCAAAATGACTTACCAGTGCAAAGTTATGGCGAATTTCATGTGAGGATCGACTTGCAGACAGTAGCATTGTTTACATTCTGAAAGCAATCCTATGATGCAAAGTGCAGGCACTGTGATGTCAGAACAGGTAGTCAGCCAACTGCTATAAGGCAAAGAGAACAGCAGAAGGGCTGGGAAAATGGTAAAGGACCACAGAAAACCCACACAGCAGACCAGTCCTGCATTGAACTGTAGCCCAAAGCCATCTGTGGACACAGAAATGAGAATGGTATCCTGACTGACAAAGAAAGATTAGCAGCTGCACCCCGAGGAAAATAGCCCCCAAACAGTGCAATAGCTCAGAAAGCATCACTGTGTGGAGAGACTGAGCTGCAACAAAGAAATTGAGGTCTCAGAAAGGAAACCCCGCACCCCAACAGAGTGGAAGTAGAGTGTACCACAAGCAGAGAAGAGTACTGCAGAGTAGGGACCAGTCCTGAGGCATGACACCCAGCAGTCACACGTAGCCCACACTGAACAGCACACACCAATGATGGTACACTGACAAGTAACCAAACCCGCCACATGCAACACGATGTGTGGATCAAAGTGGCAACAGCAGACAGTGTCACCCAGCAACTGTATGACCACACAACTGGATTACAGATGAAAAAGAGTCTCCCCCACCAAGCGCTGATAGAATGTATATCCCAGTCAGTTACAGAAACAGTGCAGCAGTAGTGACTCTGCATCTGTGCACCAGAAGGGAGTGTGTGAAGACAGCTGGACTCAACATGCAGTGCTAGGCCCTGGAGAGAACAGCAACATTGATGCCACAGAGATACCACCATTGGAATAACAAGCAATAGCATACAGTACAGAAACAACTACATAAAGAGGGCAGTAGTGCAAGTACAATACACCAGCACCACTCATTGGATTGTGACTGTCAGACACATCTGCATGGAATCAGTGCCACTGATGCCCAGCAAGCTGGTCAGACACCAAGAGTGACTATATAGTGAGCAGTAATGCTCATGTATACAGCACAGTGACAGGTGACTGACAAGAGGCATATGAGTGGAAAACTGCAACACAGAATAGTGTGCCACACATTGAGTGCAGTGTCTGAGCGGTGACAGACAACACCATCATCAACAGAGGACCAGCTGGGTCGTGTCACATTTTTGGTGTTCTACTCTACTATGCCCTCCATGCATCCACAGAGGGTTACACCTCTCAGCATTTCTGTGAGATTCTGGGTTGCCTGTGTGTTGCCAGGTATGAGCATTATACCAGGGTTTTTTGGCAATGTGTTGGGGTTGTTGATGTCCTGCCCAGCAGTCCCCTTCCATGACACTTTTTGTATGATTTTCCAGGCTGTGTGTAGGTGTGGCTGTGTGGGATGGCCGCCAGTTGACATTGGGTCAATTCACTGACAGTCTGGCATTGCTTGTACAGACTTTGTCTACACATCATGTTGGGGGTGCTACATGTCTGCTTAATGTATGCCCTCTTGCTGTATATGACAGTGTAGCACAGGATACACTGTGTGGCATCCTGTTCTTGTGTGTCAGCTGCTGTTGCTCTGTCAGCCTCCAACACTTGCAATACTGTGCATTCTGCATTATAGGGCAATTGGTGATATCTCTGTCTGATGCATTTTAGACAGTGTAGCAGTCAATATCCTTATGTCATTCTGTGTGTCTCACTCGTGACAGTGTTGCCTGGTATCCAGTATCATCTCCCTCTCTCCCTGACTCTCACTCTCTCTCGATGTCAGGGGTACTCAATGTTGGGAATGGGTGTTCTCTGGTATCCAGTCTTTCCTGGGGGGTCCACACAGGGTTCACCTGCAGATGTGGGGACATGGACATGCCCTATCTGTGTGGCCTGGATGCACTAGGACATTACAGTGGCTTCGGTTTGTGCCTACATGCTCAGCTATTTCACTGGACTGTGGGAGTGCAGTAATACTGTACATGTATCATTCATGATACAGCTATGCCAGTTGCATGAGCACGCACAGAATGCATGTTATGATACTGTCCACCACACAGCCATCATGCCCTGCAGGTTGTCTGGCAATTTCCATTGTTTGTGTGGGATGCCCTACTGCAATTTGCCAGGATGATGTTTGTTTGGGCACTGTGCTGTCTGCGGCTATGGGGGTGGCACAGCGCAGGCTCGTTTCTAGTCCCATGGCTACACATGATGTTTGGAGTCTGTGCTTGTGTCATTTGGGGTTACAGGGTTTGTCTGCAGGGTGACAATGTGTCTGCATGGTGGCAGGAGCTACAGTTCAGGTCAGGGGTGGGTTACTGAATCTTACTGTGATTGCTATGCATGTCTTTACCTGCTTTCTGCAGTCTTGATTCTGTCAGCACCTGATTGCATCTCACGGTCCACTGTTTGGGAGCTGCACCATTGCAGTTTGGAACCCCTGTTCATTCTCCAGGGATTGTGGTGGGCATTCCTGACGGTGCTGGGGTTCCTGTGCTCTGTACCAGCTCTGTGCTGTTTTAATGACACAGCCTCCTACATGCAGTGTGTAAGGTACCCAGTTCCTGGGTTGACTTCCTTTGTGCCCTGTTTCCCTTCTTGCAGTGTGCTGAGTTGGCTTGCAGGGGTGCTAGTGGACCACTGTCTGCATTCCTGTGGCTGTCCATGCCATATGTGTATGTGTGTGTGGGGGGGCACGACATTTTACTTCGTATGCAGGGACATCTAAGCATGTGTCTGGTGTCTGCATTCTGCTGTGTGGTCATGAGCTGCTGACTGGTTGCCAAAGATTTTGTACATCCCAGTTGCACAGTTGTATTGCCATGCTGTCTCCTTGTTCTGCTATAGTTGTGCTGTGCTGTGGGTGGGGTGGGGGTTGACTGATTGTCTCTGTATGTCTCTCCTGCTTGCCCTGCGCTGTGTTCATGTTTTTGGAATGCTGTCAGACATACATGCAGATGTTCTCAGCTCTGCACTTTGTGGCTTTCCGTTGTTAAGCTATCTGCTCTCTCCATCATTCTTTGTATGTTCCAGTGCCCCCTAATTCACATTGCTGCTGGTTTCCACTTGTCACCTGCCACAATGCTGCACTTGTGTTTACATCTCAAACAGTGATTGCTTTTCCCTCTGCCAGACTACATACATACATTCATTGTGGCAGTTTTTTGACATTGCTGTGGGCACTTACCATTGGTCATGTGCCAGATGTACTTCTCCCCCATATGGCTCAGGATCCTCCACTGCACTGCCTTCACTGTTGCTTGACTCAGAGGCAGCAGATGTATCTGTCTCTTAGGGTCATCCCTGTATGGACAGAGTATTGAGATCCCTGCCTCCAGTTCACTGACATTGCTGCGTGTCGCTGGACAAGACTTAGTCATCAGAATCTTCACCTCCACTCCTCTGGCTCTACTTCCAGTTGCCATACTTTCAGATGGTTGTCCCTGGTAGGACATCATGCCTCAGTTCTTGTGAGACTTTATGTGATCTCCTGTCTGCAGCTTCCACCAGCTTGCACTTCCTGATTTTTCTGGTTGTTTCACATTTTCTTCTCACAGTTAACATTTGGACAGGTGGTGCAGCGTTTCAGCATTTTTATGCCATTTGGCTTTTGGTGCTGCAAAGTTGCTGGTAGGTTCCACACTTACTTTAAAAGCAGTCCTTAAAATAGGTTTAAAAGTGCAGATATTGGACTGTTTAAATGCTGCCCTAGAAAAACTGAAATAACATGCAGCATACAATTTAACTGTAAAATCTGCTCAGAAGAGCAGGAAACAATACTAAAGCGCTGAACAAATAACAAGCACTGAACCAGTCTTTCATGGGGCAGCACTGATAGCAGGGAGCAGTGAAGCTCATGGAGAATACAGACACCAAGATTTAACAGTCCTGGTCCCTGTATTTTCTGGATGCATTGTGGCAAACCCATACCTTCTGGGGAGTGAAGAGATGGGCTGCTGGGTGGGCAGATGGTGCTCTGCGGGAGTCACTAGGGCATACATTCTTGGGAGGCTGGAGCCCAGTAAAGGGCTGGTGAGAACTTTCTGGGGAGTGCTGGGATGGGCTGCTAGGCGGGCAGATGGCACTCTGTGGGAGCCACTGGGGCATGAGTTCCAGGGAGGCTGGAGTCTGGTAAGGACCTGATGAGAGCCTTCTGAGGAGTGCAGGGATGGGCTGCTTGGTGGGCAGCTGGTACTCTGTGGGAGACACCAGGGCATGGGTTCCATGGAGGTTGGAGCTCAGCAAGGGGCTGCTAGTGAGAGCCTTCTGCATAATAAAGGGATGGGCTGCTCAATGGGTGGACAGCACTCTGCAGGAGCCAGTGGTGGGTGAGTTCCAGGGAGGCTGGAGCCTGGTAAAGGACTGGTGAAAACCATCTGGGAAGTGCAGGGATGGGCTGCTCGGTGAACAGACAGTGCTCTGCAGGAGCCTGTGGGGCATGACTTCCAGGGAGGCTGGAACCCGGTAAGGGCTGTTAGTGAGAGCCCTCTACAGAGTGAAGAGAAGGGCTGCTCAGAGGGTGGACAGTGCTCTGCAGGAGCTGGCAGGGGGTGAGTTCCAGGGAGGCTGAAACCCAGTAAGGGGCTTGTGACAGCCTTCTGGGGAGTGCAGGGATGGGCTTCTCAGCAGGTGAATGGTGCTCTGTGGGAGCCGACAGGGCATGAGTTCTAGGAAGGCTGGAGCCCAGTAAGGAGCTGATAAGAGCCTTCTGGAGAGTGCGGGGATGGGTTGCTTGGTGGGTGGATGGCGCTTTGCGAGAGCCACCGGGACGTGAGTTCCAAGGAGGCTGGAGCCTGGTAAGGGGCTGAAGAGAGCCTTCAGGTAGTTCAGGGATCGGCTGCTTGATGGGCAGATGGTGCTTTGTGAGAGCCACTGGGCATGAATACCAGGGAGTCTGGAGCCCAGTAAGGGGATGGTGAGAGCTTTCTGGGGAGTGCGAGGATTGGCTGCTCAGTAGGTGGACAGCGCTTTGTGGGAGTTGCCATGGTGTGATTTCAAGGGAGGCTGTAGCCCATTAAGGGGCTGGTGAAAGTCTTCCGTGGCATGCAGGCATGGGCTGCTTGGTGAGTGGAAGGTGCTTTGCAGGACCCACCGGCACATGAGTCCCAGGGAGGCTGGAGCCCAGTTAGGGGCTGGTGAGAGCTTCTGGGGAGTGTGGGGTTGGACTGCTTGGTAGGTGTAAGGTGCTCTGCTAGAGCCATGGGGGTGTGAGTTTCAGGGAGGTTGGAGTACAGTAAGGGTCTGTGAGAGCCTTCAGGGGAGTGCAGGGATGGGCTGATCAGTGGGCAGATTGTACTCTGTGGGAGCCACCAGGGTGTGAGTTCCAGGGAAGCTGGATCCTGGTAAGGGATTTTGAGAGCCTTCTGGGGAGTGCAGGGATGGGCTGCTCAGCAGGCAGATGGCATTCTGCATAAGCCACTGGGGTATGAGTTCCAGGGAGTCTGGAGCCTGGCAACGGGCTGGTGAGAGATTTCTGGGGAGTTCAGGGATGGCTGTTCAGTGGGAAGATGGCACTGTGTGAGAGCCACAGGGGAGTGAGTTTCATGGAGGTTGGAGCCAGGTAAGGGAATGGTGAAAGCCTTCGGGAGTGCATTGATGTGCTGCTCAGTGGGCGGACAGCACTCAGTGGGCACCACTGAGGCATGAGTTCCAGGGAGGCTGGAGCCTGGTAAGGGGCTAAAGAGAGCCTTCTGGAGAGTTCATGGATGGGCTGCTCGATGGGCAGACAGTGCACTGTGGGAGCCACCGGGGTGTGAGTACCATGGAGGATGGAGCCCGGTAAGGGGATGGTGAGAGCCTAAATATCAGTAAACAGTCATGTTTGCTAAAGCCAAAAGGTGGCATCCTAAAACCGCAGTTCTACTGTGGATTTTTCAGTACACTAAACAGCAACTAAATCATTAGTAAACTTGTCATAATCATTTCCCAACATGTTATAGTGATGGTATATGGGGGACCAGAGGGGTTGCAGGCCAACAGAGCATAGGAACACAGGGGAGGCTTACATGATAGGGGAGAGACATTGACAGCCACCAAACAGGAAAGGGATCTGTGGGTAATCATATCAGATGACCTAAAAGTGGCCAAACAATGTGTCAAATCTGGTGAAGGGTCAGTGGGGTACTGGGGTGTATAGACAGAGATATCACCAGCAGAAGGTAGGAGGTGGTGATGGCTCTGTGCAAATCATTAGTGAGACCTCATCTGGAGTACTGTGTACAGTTCTGGGAGCCACATCTCCATAAGGACATAGACAGTGTAGAGGCAGTTCAGAGAAGGACAAAAAAATGGTGCAGCGCCTGCACCATAAGTCATATGAGGAGAGAACGGGGGAACCTCAATATGTACTCCTTGGAGGAGAGGAGGGGAAGGGGGGATATGATAGAGAACTTTAAATATCTCAAGGGCATAAATAAGGTACAGGAGGGTAGCATCTTTCAGAAAAAGAGATGTTCTAAAACAAGGGGCCATGACATGATGCTGGAAGGGGTGGACTAATGAGTAATGTGAGGAAGTATTTCTTCACAGAAAAGGTGGCGGATGCATGGGACAGTCTTCCAGTGGATGTGGTGGGGGCAAATTCAGTAGGGGAATTCAAATATGCATGGGATAGGCATAGGAAACCCTAGCGATAGGACAGAGATCAAAGTAGGGGCTGTGGTTTCTGCAGCAGGTAAAAAAATGGGCAGATTGGGTGGACCTAGCAGTCCTCATCTGCTGTTAGTTTCTATGTTTCTGTGTTCCCATGAGACCATACATGCAAATTTTGTGCAAATCTGTTAAACGGTAGCAAAGTTATTAAAGTGCAAAACTGGGTTTTAACATTAAACAGATTACTCAACCCTAATTATAGTGCAACCGCACCACTATACTAAATATGTATTATAGGGGCACTACTGTTCTATAGTTAGGGCTGTATGGATTTCTATGTTAAATCCTAGTTGTTGCACTTTAATAACTTCAGAACTGTTTAATGACTTTACATGAAATTTTGCATGCATGGTCTTGAGGGGTTGATCTCTGAATGAGCCAAGTTTCATTCTGGCCAGGTGGCAAACTCTGAATTCTGGATAGTGAAAAAAGGTAATTTTTCACACTTTTTCCCCTATTAATTTTAATGGTTTCTCTTTAATCAGTTCCAAAGTTACTTAATTTGGAATTGTTACCAAAGACTAAAAAAAAAATAAAAAAATTTGAAATGTTCAAAATTGGTTCTGAGCATGCTCAGTAAGCACTTCAATATAGCTGTTTTGAAACATGCAAAGAATTGTTTTCTTGCATGGCTAGTCCTTTTTATGGGAAAATCATTGTTTCATTTGCCGTCATCTTGTTTTCTGCTTTACCATAAAAATTCAAATGTGAAAACCCACAAAAATGACATTTCTGAGCGTGACCAACATAAACATGCTTATTGGGACCCTCTTAGCTGGATTCTGAACTTTGTTGCAGAAATGTCCTTGAAATGTTGTTTTTTGAAAGTGATAAATCTTTTTTTCATGATTCGTGATAAAAAATAAAGTCTTAATGGGCATTTCATTGTTTGAATACATACTGTTATACTTGGTCCCCACTCTCTATTGGACACCCACAGGATCACTGACAGTATATATATTTTACCATATGTTATGCTATGTATAATTACTACTAACATATAGGGCATTGGTACTTAACATACAAGTAAGTCACCAGGGACATAGTCATGATTATTGCCAATATTATTATTACAAGTAATGCATACTAAGTATTGTGCTGAGAATACACTTATGTGCTTTTTGTTTATTCTTCTAAGAAGTCATTGTATAGCCTACATTGCCATCATGCGCATCTATGGAACACCACACTTATTTTCTTTTATTTATAAGTCTTGTTCTCATTTTAGTTGATTTTACACATTTGTATATTGCTAGATAACACTGTGGAGCCACCTAACTTTTAGTGAACAGGCCTTGTTTTGTATCTAACATATTATGAATGTAATAGTTACCATGGTTATTATCTAAGTATATAAGTAATTTCATTACATTTCCCCCTGAGATGTTCTTCATCCTGAGGGTATTGGGGAAACTCTTGGCTCCAGTGTTTATACTGGTAAGACTCTGATTAGGGCAAATGTCTGATTCTGTGTAATAAACATACATACAAACATACAAACTGGCCAGCAGAAACAGGCCTCACGGTCTATCAAGTCTGCTCGATTATGCAGCTAGCCCCTCAACTTGCAGCTGCCCCACCTCCCCTCCCTTCTTCATCATTGCCCCCTCTCACTCTGTCCCAACAAGTTTATTACCACATATGCTGCTTGTCTGTTGCTTCTTTTGCAGGTTTATTATCACCAAGAACCTGAGCAGGGCTTAGTGCCCTGACATTATTGGTGATCATGTGCAGGTAGTCAAAATTAGCAGAGATTTAGTGTTTGCTGGCTCTTCTCTTGTGGGTAGTAAGTATGCACACCTGTACCACCTCACCTATTTTTGTCACTCCGTAGCATCTTGTAAAGTCTGGCTGCTTACTGGGCAAGGTTCATGCTGTCTCACCTTGTTCAACAGCAGTTTTGAGGCACAGGATTGCAAGAATGCAGATGCCCAGCTGTCTGTTGGGTCAACCTCTGTGGATCGATACACAGCAGGGTAACCACTGACGGATCCATTTTGGATTTCCCATACTTTTTTTCTTATTGTCATGTCTAATATCTATGCAGATCTGAGACTCGATGTCTCAAACTTTCTCACCCTCCACTCCCATGGGTTAGAGCGATTTTGCACTGGATGCGAATCACTCCGATAACCCTGTACTGGGAATCTCAACCCAGTACTCAGATACAAGACAGACAGCCAAAAGCATGACACTAAAGGGCTGTTGGTCATGAGTCTCTATTCTGCTTTGGAAGCCTCTGAATCAAGGTTACATTCCCTCAAACTCCAAAACTCTGCTTTTAAGAAAGAGATGGGCTTGCAGGCATCTGAATGTTTAAGAAAAAAGCAGGGACTGGAAGAAGAACTTCAGTCACTGCATAGTAAGAATGAAACTCTTTTGTACTGTACTGTGCAGAACAATGATCGAGAGTTATGCATGTTGAGAGAGGAATGTCATAGGTTAAAGCAGGATAAGAGACAAGTGCTGCAAATGAACAATCTGTTGAAGTAATATGAATGAGACTGTGTGAGGAGACTGAGGAGATGAGAGATGACCTGAAATGGGTAAGTGAAGAGTTCGACAGGAAACTTTGGGACAATGATGAACTGAGCACTGCATATAGAGTGATACAGAAAGAGGTTGCGAAAGGTGTTGAACAGAACATTGCAAAAGTTAGTCACAAACAGTGCAGGGTTAAAATGGAAAAACTGCACCATCAGCGAGAGGTGTTGGCTGGTCACATCAAGGCAATGGGTGGGTTTCAGTACACACCCATTGACCTTATGTCATCCAGAGATGATGATTCTGGTGACAACATCAGCCAAGATGGATCCCAGCCACACCCTCAAGATGTCACCTTACCCAACCACCACCCATAAGATGGTGGCACCCTATGCTGTTCCAGCGTGACCCTACGCCATGAAATATATTATGACTATCATGTGCGATGCCAAGATGGTGATCTCATGATAAGGTGGGAGGTCAAAGCCTAGCCCCTCCAATTGCTGTCCTGAAGAAGTAGGAGGAGAGAGCGGGGATAGATCAGATGATTTATGCTGCCCTCACTAGGACTGAGATGTCTGAAGAGCACAGACAGGTCTTCCAGCAGCACATAAAATATGTTGAAGGAAGCCACTGCTCAGCAGCCACTTGTTCACACTGTGGCTGATGTCATGGCAGAGGCCATCCTTTGCAGTGCACAATCCCTTAACCCTTTTCCCAATGCATGTCTCATTATTCAGACTAATCCCCTTCAGTGGCTCACTCTGTACATTAGATTGCTGACAGTATAGGCCACATGACCCCAATGACAATCTCAGCTGTCATTTGGAAAAGGTTGGTTCCAAATGTGAGATCCTCAGTCTACTGCTAGGCTATCAAGTACAAGTCCTCCGGCAGACCATAGACCCCGGCCTCTGGGCAAAACTTTCAGTGGCAGCTCCTCAAACCACAGAAGTGTATTTTGATGACATTGCCACAGAACTCATTGCCACATACTCCCCAGGTGTGGTTGATGTTGTGTTGGCCTGTCCTGTTAAATAGTATGCTAAGGAAAGTCCAGCATCATACCATCAGAGGCTATGGTTGGTCTACTGCACTGGCAAACTGCTATCACAGGAGGTGGTGGACAGAGACCAAATTGAATACAAGGCCTTGTTCTTCGGAACACAATTCCAGCCGTGTGTGACAAGGTTGAACCTGCTGTTTTCCCCAGAACTGACACATTTTAGATATTCTCACAAGGACGGAGCATGTCTACCAGCTCTACCTTCAGGATCTGAATTCTGACTCAAAATCCAAGGTGTCCATGGTGTCATCTACCAGCGAACTCACAACCCTCTATAAAGTGGAGGGCAAGGCCCAGTACAAAGAGGCCATGTTCTCGGATGATAAAAAGAACTACAAGATGGGGGGAAAATGCAACAAAAATAGGAACAAGCAAAGAAATTAGAACAACCCCAGTTCTGATTAGAATGATAATCAGGGCAATTGAAATTATTGACAAGGTCATTTTTATTGCAATGTAGTGGCAGTCCTTCTTATTGCGATATAGTGGCGGAGAATAATAACCTCCATGCAGTCCTTGGGAAGGTCCAATCAGTGGCTAAATCCATCCCAAGGCAGGCCATTGCAGCGTTAGCTATGGTAACCAAGCCATTGCTATGCCAAGGAGATACTGGAACTTCCTCAGAACAGGCCACACCAATCCCAAACCCTGAGTCCTTGTCTTTTGCTGCAACTACCAGTACCCAGACCTATGTGTATCCTATGTAGGACCTGGAAGAGGCTAGGTGAGATCCTGCTGGCCTACATTTTCAGGAACAACCTGAAGACAGCAGTACTAGTTCGGAATGACAACTACAGGCCCAAGTCCATATTGTGAACAAGCATTGATACAAATGAAAGACCTTGCACCAAGGCCATGGTCAGGGCTGCCAAATGGTTGTACTACTAGATACAGGCATTGCTGTGTCTCTACTACATGATAAGGATCTAGCTAATTCCTTGTGGTTCACTGATTGGAGGACCAGTGCTCAAGGCATAGGTAGCACTAGATTGTCAACCAACAGCTCCATTGTACTTTCTGTAGTGTTGGGTAGCCTCAGCATGAATTGCACTCTTGACCTGATGGTATTGTATCACCATCCTAGAATCCTAGGAATTGATTTCATAGCACTACACAGCTGTGTAGTAGATTTGCCAACATGCTTTTGATCCAAATCAAAAGGACAATGCCATACAGTCACGATTCCTGATTCTCACATGGTTGCCGCCATCATGGTCAATGACAAGGAATATGACATCATAGCTCTATTCTAGACAAATAGGTTCATCAAAGAACTGTTACCCATTCTGCAGAAGCACCTCAATGCCATTGCAACATGACAGGCAAGGGCAATAGCCTTTTCCTGCAGAGGCCTTACCATCACTCAGATAAACTGTTCAGTCACTGCTTAAGCAAGATGTGATCAGGCATTGTGTCTTGACCACCAACTCACCCATCTGGCCAGTTAAAAAGCCCACTGGCTCTTGGATACTCACTATTGACTACAGGAAACATAAGCAAATCACTTCTTGTTGTTCTCCTGTGGTAGCCTCAGCACCAGATATGCTCAAACTGCTAACTCCAGATCATAGGTGGTTCAGCACCTTTGATATTTCCAATGGGGTTTGGGCACTGCCCCTTGCTCAGGAAAGCAAATGCAAATTTGCTTTCATGTTTGAGGGTTGTTAGTACATTTGGACTTGCCTACCTCAGGGCTTTCACAACAGCCCCACCCTTTTCCGTCTACACATGATGGATGCCTTGCAGGGTTTCTCTGCCCCACAATGCCTTTTGCAGTATGTGGATGACTTACTGTTGGCAACTACCATCGAGGAACATCTTGACCTCCTTGATGAGTTACTGACTATCTTGCAGAGAATAGGCCTCAAGTGCAATCCTGCAAAAGCACAGCTGTGCCAAAAAGAGGTTATCTTTCTTGGCCTGAGAAACACAGGACAAAGTGAAAGCCCAGCCTGGAGGAAGATCCAAGGCCTACAAGATTTGGCACTTCCTACCAGTGTGGAAACACTCCATACATTTCCTGGGAATGGTCAACTATTCCAGGGATTTCATTTATGAGTTGGCACAAAAGGCCACCCCTCTGTATGAGCTCCTGAAAGAGGGTGATCCCTGGACTTGTGGTCCCAGTTACACTAATGCTGTGACCCTTCTGAAACAGGCCCTGGCCTCTGCTCCACCATTAGTTAACCCCAATCCAGTCTTACCCTTCCATCTGGAATCTGCTAGTTCAGACATAGCCATGTCTGCAGTACTTGCTCAAAAGGATAATGGCACTTTCAGACCCATTGCCTATGCTTCCCAGATGCTGTCCCCAGTGGAACAGAAGTATAGCCTTTGTGAAAGAAACCTTCTGGTTACCTACTGGGCTGTCAAGCACTTTATGTACATCACTGCGTATTCACCCATCATTTTGTATACCAACTACACTCCCACAAACTTTTTGCTGTCAGAGTGAAGGATGGTTCAGTGTCTAATACCAGACTGACTCACTGGTCTCTTCTTCTCCAGGACTGTAATATACAGGTCCACACTGCCAAAATGCCCTCAATTTTAGCCCATGGTCTTCTCTACTAGGGAGATGTGAATGATTGCTCCTCCATCTCCTAATTTGCCTGATCCAGGCCCATTTTGTCATGCTGCTACAACACTCCTTGCTGACACTTTCCTATGTCAAGTCTTTACTGATGGCTCTGCCTCATACTGTCAATGAGAACAGATAGCTAGATTTGGATTGCTCATCATGCACCCTAATGGTAACACTGTTCATGTTTCCAAATGCTGCAGTGTTGCATCTTCTCAGAATGCAGAACTGGCAGCTGTGGCATGTGTTTTTGAACTGATAAAACATAATACCACAGATACCATCATCTTTATTTACTCTAACTGAGTCTGTAGCTATCTGACTGAATTTCTACCATTCTAGAGAAGAACTCCTTTGCATCTTTTGATGGCACCCCAGTGAAATGCAAAGCACTCTTTGTATATATTCACAACTTGACCCAACAGTTTAAACACAAACTATTCATCTACAAGGTGAAGGCCCATTAGAAATCTGACCCATACCATGTTTTCAAAGATTGAGCAGACACTCTTGCAAAAGAGGGCACTTGGGGGGGCAGAAGGGATATGGCTCACCATGTGGCTCAGGTAGCTGTACTAATAAAGACCACAAAGAAGAAACCTGAATCTTTTGTGCCACTGGACTTGTCCACAGCACAAAAATCAGAGCCTCAGCTGAAAGAAGTGTTCAGATTACCAGACAAAGGAACTGGACAAGAATTGCTGACCCACAATCCTTACAAAAAACATGCAAACAAATTGCATCTATCTCATGACAAAAAGCTGATATGGTATCAACCTGATGGCCTAAATTACAGGTTGTGGGTAGTTCCTGAAGCACTGAGATCTGAGTTCATTCATAAGGTCCATGACACCCTGACTCGTGGACACCAAGGGGTGTAGAATACAGTCCAGAGATGGAACTCTGTGGGTTGGTGGCCTGGCATCACTAGGGATGTCAAATATTATATCCAAAACTGTGTAATTTGTGTGTAGAACAATCCTGTTCCAACCAAGAGAAATGCTAAGTTACTTCCCCAGAGACAATCTGGTCCCTGGCATGCAATTCCAAAAGATTTTATTGGTCCTTTGACCAATACAAGCAGGAACAACAAGTATGTACTTATGATCACTGACCTATTCCCCAAATGGGTTAAGGCTTTTCCCACTCAAAAATGCACAGCAAAGGCAACTGCAAAAGTCCAGGTAGAACAATTGTTTACCAGGTGGGACCTACCTCTCAAGGTAGACTCTGATCAAGAAACCAGCTTTACAGGTAAGTTGATGCAAGAGACATTCAAACTTTTGGGGTACATCAGAAGTTCCACATTGTTTACCACCCACAATCTTCAGGTCAGGTGAAAGAGCCAACAGACTGATTAAGCAAATGCTATCCAAATTTATGAAGGACAATCCCAAGGAGTGGGATTCACTCTTTGCCTTTACTGTTATGGCAGTTAGGGGTACTCCTTCAGCCACTACCCAGTGCACACCCTTCGAGGTAATGACTGGTAGAACCATGAGATTACCTGAACACCTGTGGATTGATCTGAACACATCTACACAGACAGTGTCCGCAGACATATATGTTGCAAAACTCAGAGAAGTTACATAATCAAAACCCACTTGTACACTGCACATCATATGGGCAAGGGCCAACAGCAGTCCAAGATTCACTTTGACAAACAAACACAAGAGATGGATTGGCAAGTTGGACATCAGGTAATGGTACTCACATTTGCACATCTTCACATCCCTTCTCCAATAAATGGGAAAGACTCTACCCTATCATTAACAAACTCAGTCCCACAGTCTAACATGTTAGACTCATCAGTCAGAAGAAACCTACTGAGAAATGGCTATGCTAATCAGCTCAAGTTGTATAAAGGAGAACAATTACTTTTCAATGTTTGTGGAATGGCATTGGGGTATATAGTGCTTGTGTAACTTGTAGTACTTTTTGTAGCTTTACTCTGTTCCCAGCCTTGAGTAATAGGTATGTAGGTAGGAATTAGTAGGGAATATAAGGCCCAGGAACAATGGTGAGAAGAGCACTGGAGAAGGAGGAGGAGGGGATGATCATGGACAAAAAACACTCCCTAAGCAAGGGAGGTGCATTAGTGGATAGCTTAAGTAGAGGTTGTGGGAGGAGGTATTCCCTACACTGAACCTTAGGCTAAGCCTCCTCCTTCAACATGTTTGTATAGCATTGGGGTATGTAGTGCTTGTGTAACTTGCAGTACTTTTTGTGGATTTACTCTTCCCACCATTGAGCAGCAGGTATGTAGGTAAGAATTTGTAGGAAAGAAGACCCCAACAGACACCTCTTCCAACTCATGGAGAGTATGACCCTGGCACTTAGGAGAGGAACCCCCAGGTGGAGGAAACCTCTGAGGACCCATGGCCATTGATCTGGCCATCCTCTGGGCATGCTAAGAGGAGAAGGATCTAGGTCTAGTAACCATAGCTAATTTGAAGAAGATGAGCTTCTTGTGAGATGGCGCCATCGCCGATCTTTGGACAATGCAGATTGAACGATGATCCTGAAGTTGAAGAGTAGGTCTTTCTGAAGAAGTGAAAGAATCCTATGTGTGAAGTAGATCCAGTTGATGAAGGGCAAATGAAGTCCAGGATTCCAAGGTGATGAAGGATGCTTGACCTAAGGGATTGTATGGGTGTGGTGAGCAGAGAGGGCATGAATTGATTGATAAGTTACTAGACAGTGAACAGTAGACATGCTATGCTATGAGAAGTCATGAGTGAATGATCCAGCTTGTGTAAGGTTTGACTTTCAAGGTAAATTCTGGAGGCAAGGAATTTAGTAGTGAGCGATATGTCACTCAAGTAAGTATCCATAAAGTAGAAATGAGTAGAAGAGCACCTTTAAGTGCCTGATGGCAGTAATACCATAGTGATTAGTAAGCCATCGGAGGAAGATTTTCAAATGCTGGCTAGACAGTGACCGAATATATAGAGAGAATGATTGGAAGTTCGGTATGAGGAATTGGATGGCTTATTTGGGCACGCTATCATCAATATACTTGTAAATTCTGTGCTGGTACACTGGCTGAAGTAAATATGGGTATTTCTGTGGCATTATTGTCCATGAGATGAGCTGTGGTAGCTTATAGTTGGTTAGGTTTACAGGTGATCCGATGCAGAAATACTTGAGAGCAACTTGGAGGTGGATATATGGAAGAGTCTGTAGGCTGGATTAGTTGTGAAGTCGAGTATCAGTGCATGCCAGAGGATCTTAATGCTATGGCTGATTAAGACCAGTTGGGAGGCAAGACTGAGGATAGTGAAGATACCATAATTGTTGCATATGTCCGGATAGAAATTTGGAGGAACTTGTTCTCAGTGATAGTCTTACCAGAGGGACTAACGGAGATAGTTCATGAAGGATAGCCGGAGGATCCATTGGAAGGGTGGCTAACATGATTGAAGGCAATGAATGAGGAATTGTGGATGATTATATGAGGTATGGTGATGTCCAGGAATCAGAAAACAGTGGTTCATATAACTCGATGTTAATAAGTGGCTAGACACTGGCGCTACAACGGTGCATGTTCTGGAAGGCAGCTGGAAGGTTGTGGGACAAGCAATGTCTGTTGAGGAAGTAGAAGTTGAGTAATACAGTCAATGAGTTGATGATGGTAGGAGAGGCTGCAGAAGGTGATTGAATAATTGCCACAGTGGGGTGCAGTATCTTGTGAGTTCAGGTATCCAAAGCAGCGATAATGGAGATTAAGTCAGAGCAAGACAGAAGAATTGAAATCCTTTCCATGCTGGAGGATAGCCTGTGATGCATGGTAGACAGGGAAGTCCAGGAAGACTGAATAGGCAAGATTTGAAGGGAGTATTCAATAAAGAGAGATGGGAATCTTTCCAGTGTCCAAGTCAATGAGATTCTGAATTGATTAAGGGGAGCTGATTGGACAGTATGGAAAACTCTATGATAACATAAGAGGTTCTGAGGCATGTTATCTAAGGAATGAGTGTTAGAAGTAGTTTCTTCCAGTGAAATATATAGTGATCCATCAAGTAGTGTATCAGACCTTTAGAGTGGCCAGAGTAGGATTATGAGATGGATAGGCTGGAGTAGTAGTTGACTGAGTAGGAATACTGGCCAGGTCCCTTAAGACAGAGAAAGCACCATGGCCAGATAAATTACAGCCCAGAGTGCTGAAGAAACTGGCGGATGTCCTGGCGAAACCCATGGTGGAGCTCTTCAGCATCTCTCTGAGGACAGAGTGGGTGCCCCAGGACTGGAAGGTGGTGCATATAGTGCCCATCTACAAGGGGGGAATCAAGGGAGGTGGCAGGGAACTACAGTCCCATCAGCCTGACATCGGTGGTGGGCAAGGTGATGGAGGGCATTGTCAAGGAGAGACTGGAAGGGACCTGGAAAAGTTGGGGTGCCTGGACGATAGACAGCATGGATTCATCCCTGGGAAATTGTGTCAGACAAACCTTGTGGAGTTCTATGACTGGGTGATGAGTGCCTTGGACCTGGGTAGACCAGTGGTCATCCTCTTTCTTGACTTCAGCAGGCGTTTGACTCTGTTCCTCACGGGACCTGTTGGATAAGCTGGGAGAAGTGGAGGTGGGGAGCCAGATGATCAGATGGATAGGCAATTAGCTCCAGGACTGGACTCAGAGGGCTGTAGTTGGCAGGATAGTCTCATCCCCAAGGAGGGTCATTAGTGGAGTCACTCAGGGATTGGTCCTTGGGCCTCTCCTGTTCAATGCTTATGTCTCTGACATAAGAAAGGGTATCAGGATTGAGATGAGTCTCTTTGTGGATGACTCAAAACTGGGGGCGATGGTGGATGGGGAGATGGGGAGGGTGGCCCTACAGGGGACCTGGAGGCTCTGGAAAGGTGGTCTAGAAAGTGGAAGCTGAGGTTCAATGCAGGAAATGCAAGGTACTGCACCTGGGAGCCAGAAACCCGGGCCAAGTGTACACCCTGGGGGAAATGCTACAAGTCTTGATGGCTGAGAGGAACCTGGGGGTGGCGGTGGATGTCAAGATGAACAACTCGGAGACTTGTAGGATGGCAGCGGCAAAGGCCAACAGGATGTTTGGATGCATCGCTAGGGGGATCGCCTCCAGAAGGAGGGAAGTGATACTTCCACTGTATAACTGCTTGGTGAGGCAGCACCTTGAGTACTTGTGTGCAGTTTGGATGCCACATTTAAAAAGGGAATTGAACTCCTGAGAGGGTCCAGAGGAGGGCATCCAAAATGATTTGGGGCTTGGGGAATAGGACCTGTGGGAGAGGCTCAAGAGCTAAATATGTACGCATTGGAAGACAGAAGGGACCGGGAGACATGATAGACGCCTTCAGGTACATGAAGGGGGGTAAATAGGGAGGAGCTGTTAGGGTGGTCTCAAAGGAAGGAGGGGGCAACTAGAGAGCATGGGTGGAAGCTAGAGGGGAAGATTCAGGGGAGAAAGGAAGAGGTGCTACTTCACTGAGAGGGTGGTGAGCCATGGAATGCACTGCCCAGGGGACTGGTGGAGGCAGAGATGGTGGAGGGGTTCAAGAGGGGGTGGGACAGGTACAGGGGAAGGGTTCTGGAAGCAAAAACCAGTGCAGCGAGAATATCTGGGACTGGAAAGGGAGAAGCCAGAGAGGGAGAGGGGGGCAGCAAGGTCAGCTCCCAGGGTGGGGGCTGACCAAATGAGCAGACACGAAAGACCGTTAGGCCTATTCTGCTGGCATTTTAGTATGTTAGTAAGTATGGAAGGATGCCCAAGAAAGCCAAAACAAACAGGACGAAGCCCCAAGCCTGCAAGGTGGAGATGAAAAAAAATGCTATCTGAAGGTGAAAGGAAAGTCTGGAAGGGATACTGATGGTCTGGAGGACTGGTCTGGGAAGGTGCAAGGCTAGACAAAGTCAGAGGACATATAATGCAAGAAGGAGCAGGACCGGATCAACTTCACAGGGAACTGCTGGAAAAAGTGGAAGGCTGAAGCAAGTCACTAGAAGATGATCCGTGGAAAGCCAATGGGTGAAGCTATGCACCAAGAGCAAGTGGGCTGAGGTACTTCAGTCTTACATCTGATGAAGGCTGTAGTAGATGAATATAAAGGATGGAAGGTGCTGGACTGATGAAGGATGGAGGTTCCATATCTGAAAGAAAAATGAACTCAGACAGCTACTGGAAGGGGTGACCTGCAGCAAGGAAGTCCCAGAGGCAGTCAAACTGGGTTGAGATATATACTGGACCAGCTGGGAAGATCCATATCGTAAGGGATAGGAGGCCAATGGGATGAAGTTAGATGGTCCATGGATGAGCGGGATGGAGTGGTGAGAAATGATGGAAGTTAGTTGGAGTAAAGGAGTCCCAAGACTAGAGTGAAATTGTAATCAGGTAGAACATGGGAATTGCATAAAAAGGGACCTGCAGGTGCAGTTACAGGCACCTAACCAAAGTAGGTGAGGTGAGATGATGGGCATAATGCTCCAGACAATGGTTGAGGATGAAGGCACATTAGGAGATGCTTAAGTCTGGGAGGGAGCAGCAAGCGACGGTCTGGTGGAGAGCAGAAGGACTGAAATGGTTGATTATAGAAATGAGCTTCCAGGCTTGGTAAAGGAGGAGAGAGAACTAGTCCACAATACTATGCCACAGAGGTCGGAGGATGGAGGCAAGGTTAGAGGTCCTTTTCCAAAGGAGTGGAAGATGGGTAAGAGACAGGGAATACAATAACCCAGTGAATCCAGAGATGGGCTACCACTATCTGAGGTTGATGAGATGATGTGCAGTGTATGTCGATGGCACAGCCAAAGGTGGAAGGCAGTTGAGTGTGATGGTCCCATTCCTGAAGGGAAGTGGTGACCTGTATGGGTAGAGGATGCAGAAGTGCAAACAGCATATGAGCTCAGGCTTTCAACCAGGTGAGTTAATGCAATGAAACTTGAGGAAGGCTGCAGGAAAGGAAGAATGGAGACTATGAGCAGGAGGAGATCCATGTTCAGAAGGATTAAAGCATTCAGTAGCAGGTCAAGAATGGATGTATATGAAGCAGTGGAGTGGAAACTCAGGTATCTATCCATGACAGTTGAGGCAGCATACTAGGTATGATGGAGAAAGCAAAACAGGCAGAGCCAAGTTCCTGAAGGAAGCAGCATCTAGTTGTCAGGCTGAGAATTACTGTAGTGGGGAAGCATAGGAGAAGTGGTACACAACTTAAAAAGTTGAAAAGTAAGCTTATAATACCGCCCCTTTTTACCCTTTATAATATGCAGGAGCATGGTAGCAGCAGAGTTGGAGCTCGGCTAATGTGTTGCTTCATTGAATTAAACTAGCTTGGGGCATAGTTGTAGGATGAAGTAGCTGTAGGAATAAATGAGAAGCATTAATGAATATGAGATTAGTGTAATGAGCTGTGAAAAGAGCTTAGTATATCCAGCAGACTAGACCTTGGTTCGATTCTCACAACCTCCACTTGCATGCTGTGTGACTCTGTGCAAGTCACTTAACCACCCAATGCTCCCAAGTCGCCCCTGAATACAGGCACTTGTGCCTAGTGGGCCTTACCTGGTTACCAAAGACTAAAAAGAAGAAAAAGTGTGAGAAAGGGTCTCGATTCATAGCTAGTGATTGGAAAGGCCAGTGTGCCATTGCTGAGTAAAGAATGGTAGCTTGAGATGAATGGCTGATGGTGGAGGCAACACAGGACAGAGAGGTACATACTGTGGAGCTGGCTAGCAAGAGCAGAACTAGAGTCCTTTCATCCATGTGGGGATTAGGCAGGGAGGGAGTAGAGATGTGAGGCCTTGGTAACGGGTGAGACTATGCATGAACAGGAACTACGGTGGAAGTGGGAAGTGGAAGGCAGGATACGAAGAACAGGAAGGGTGAGCTTTGTTTATAAGGCAAAGTGGATGGGACACAGAGGGGAGTGGGATGCTTTGTAAGCAGCATCAACGGGGCTGAGAACACACAAAAAGGAACAAAGGAATGGGGAACCCCAGGACAGCAAAGAAGGAGTGAGAAAGGGAGCAGGGAGGTGGCCGGAGCCACTGAGGCGGCAAAGGAAGACAGAGGACGAATGGTAGGCAATATACACAGAGTGGAGAGGAGAGGGGAGATAAGAGGTGAGCAAAGAAAGAATCAAACCAGGCACAAGCAAGTACAAATGAGCACAGCCACACAAGCCATGCAGGGAGCTCAGGAAAAACACACTTAAGCAAGGAGGTGCGTAGTGGAGGGCTTAAGTAGAGGTGTGGAGGAGTTATTCCCACATTGAACCTCGAGCTAAACCTCTCATTCCTAACCCCATTGGGTGGAATTGTACATACTGATCTTTTCTTGTTCCTTAGAGGTATCTGTGCAGGATGGCTATCTTGCATGAAATCCTGTTTCTAGGAGCATTCCCCTTTTTCCATGGCAAAGATATGAAAACTTTATCCAAATGAAACATACATCTAAGGTGAATCCTTCCACTCCTTGATCATACTGAGGGAAGACACATGACACCACCATCTCTGAAGGCATTAGCATAGATAGTCCCCACAAGCTGATCACTGTTCAGGAAAGCACGGATGCCTACCTGACTGACATGGTTGTGGCACCTGACAAATCATCCCTCCAAACTGAATGGCCAACTGACAGTAATGGACAGACACTTCCTGTTGCCCACCTTTCCAAAGGCACTTTCCAAGGCTGGCCCAATACTAGAATTGCCCCAAATGGCACCCTGTCCATTGGCCAGACTAATTACAAACATTCTGGTTTATATAATCATACTGCTTTGATTGATCCTACCTTTTGTTATAAATATCCAGAAGACTCTGCAAGAGATTTTTGTGTTTGCAACTACATGACTACAGCAGCTATATTTCTGTCTGTAGTACCCCTACTGAAAGAGAACTTACTGATTGTCCATCACAAGAACCTAGTCCACCTAGTGGTCATACTGCCAACTCACTTCCAGTCACATTTGTGAATAATGTGCAATTTATACATGTTCCAGTTATTTTAATCTCATCTATTGAAATATGGCTGCATTTGGTATGTGTTCTAAAATTAACTGTTCTGGATTTTTCAGCACTATGTTATTGGATAGTCTTGCTGCATACCAAACACTCACACAAGATCTTGTGGCTGGTCCACATACCACTGAAGATTTAGAATTATTCAGATCTAGACTTACTTCAAATAAAAAGAAAACTTCTGCATAACGCAGGAGGCATGCCACTGCTGATGTCACTGGTGCAACTGGCACCATATCAGGACTCTTCAGATCTGGAATGTCCATCTGGAATGGAGCAGACATTACTGCCATCAAAACCAAGCAGCTAAATTCCAGACTGGCAGAAAGAATTGTGTTTTACCACCAGTATTGCATGGTGTAGATGGGCTTAGTCAGGAAGAGATGTACACTGTTCAACATGTATGATATTGCTAAGGGTTTTAATGAAACTAAGAATAAAATTAATGAACTTGTTTTTCCAGAATAACAAGGAGGCAGACAAGCAGTATATTGCCAGGGAACATTTGTGCTCTGCTTATGGCTCTTATGTCATAGCTATTGTCAGTAATCTCTTCTGGGATTTGGAATCCAGACATGTTCCAGATATTATCCATGATAGGCTACTTGCAAAATGGTATTGTCCACACTGTAGGTCTACTGCTTGTATTACAATGTTTATGTCCAGATCCATTACTATATCAATGTCTACTACTAGAAATCTAGGTTATGTCACACGCCATTTCAACAGGGGCCCATGTTATACTGCCAGCCACTGCACCATATGGGATGCAATGTTCATTACCTTTACTATATCCCTTCCATACTTTGATCCAGAGACTGATATTTTTGATAGATTTGCCTACATTCATTCCATTGGGCATCTCAATGAGGACACCTACTGAGAGAGGATTGATCTTTCACGTCTTCTGGTCTTTCATCCCATTCTGGAAGCCTGGGTGGTGCCTCATACAGACTGTAGTGCCAAAAAGGGATATCACTACTTATGTTGCTGTGACATATTCGGCATCATCAAGTTGGTTTGTGGATACTCACCAGACAGCATTGACTGGTCTTCTACTTTGGACTTAGACATTGACTCAAATGAAACTGGTATGCCTAGGGCAACAGCATCTTCATCTTCAACTACATCATCATCAGTGGGCAACACTGGATGCCTGTACCAGAACTACACTGAAGAAATTCATCGCTTCACTGCAAGACTCACAAATCAATCTTTCACCTGCCCAATTTGTGTGCATAAATGGAGGTTCCTACTGTGAAAATGTCATACAGTTCTGATGGGCAGTACTGCGTGGTAACTAACCATAAATCTTTTGACTATGCATAAGTCTTGTGGACGTACAGTTTCCTAATTTCTGTGTTATTCCTCATCAAACTAGTTATTGATCACACCATGATTACTCCTGTTCCCATCCTGGAACCGGATGTTATTGACAGTGATCCTGCATATTTGCTTGCTCTATCTCAGCAATTACCTGTCTTTAATGTCCACATTGACCCCTTGACATTATCTCTGAAAATACTTTTATATGGAAAGGATACCCTTCTCATCTACATCAGCAATAATATCTATAAAGCTGGAGATGCCTTAAACACCCTTATTCATGATGGTGATAAGTACTGCACTTTCTAATATGTGGTTGGAGTTAACCTTTAAAAGTTTTGTTATTATACAACTGTTTTGGTAATATTTTTGATACTAACACTTTGCTGTCTATGGCACATGCTAAGGCAACACTGTGAGCAACTCAAGTTCCTTTACAAGGCTTGGGAATCGGGTCTGTAAACAATGGGAATTGTTCCCACTGCGTTCCCACAGTGTTGCTGCCTTTTAGTAAGGCAATGGGGGTGAGGGGATGTTATACTTGGTTTCCACACTCTCATTGAATACCCACTGTGCACTGCTGACAATATATGTATTTTACCATATGCTGTGTTATGTATAATTACTACTGACAAATAGGATGTTGGTACTTATCTTACAAGAACAAGTTGCTAAGGACATATTCATGACTATTGCCAATATTATTATTACAAGTAATGCGTTCTAAGTATTATGCCAAGAATACTCTTATGTGCTCTCTGTTTATTCTTCTGAGAAGGCATTGTGTAGCCTACATTGCCATCATGGATTTATGTAGCACCACACTTATTTCTCTTTATGTATGTCTTTGTTCTCATTTGAACTGATTTTACACATTTTGTATATCACTAGATAACACTGTGGAACCATCTAACTTTTAACCAGTGGGGCTTGTTTTGTATATCTAAAACATTATGGATATTATAGTTACCATGGTGATTATCCAAGTATATAAGTAACTGCATTACATTTTCCCCCTGAAACCTTCTTCTTCTTCTCAGGGGTTATTGGGAACCTCTTGGCTCCCAGTGCCTATATCGGTAATACTCTGATTAGGGCAAATGTCTAATTTTGTGTAATAAACAAGTTTATTACCACATTTGCCTAATCTGTTGTTTGTTTTGCTGGTTTATTACCACCAAGAATGGCTTAGCACCCTGACACATAATGGCATTAAAAACTGTCAGGAAGTTTATATTGTTATCAGATATGTCAGACTTGCAGATGTCCTTTACTTGGAATGTTTATATTTAAAGAGCCATTATAATACATGTCCCATTTCCTCCATATTCCATTGTGGATAGTTAACAAAGTCCTCTGTTTACTAATTAATTCAATAGACAGCACATCCAGTAGTATCACTCTGCAGTTTTGCACTGTACTGTATACAGTAGTCATAAGCCAAGCCCTGTGTGGGACTAAAACCCCTAACTCAATGGCTTCAATAGTTATAAGTGTAATTGGTTACTGCTGTTCAAGTAAGTAATATTTTATTTGTTCGGACTTCAGGTCATTAAAAATTATCATAATAAAATCCACAAATTACACATCATATACACTCATACATTTTAAAAAGCAACAAAAGTTCACATATAATTTACTTATACAGACTAAAGGCATATACATATTTATTGAACTACTCAATTTATAAACCCAATGACCCCCCAGTCCAATTAACAATTTTTAATTTTTTTTATAAATCCAGTTTATATATGTTGCCATATCTGTGGCAATAAAATCCAAAGGTGGATTCATTCAAATTATCAATACCTCTTTTTCTAATACCTGATCAGTCTGGCAGTATGGGGACACTATTTTTTTGCACAACTCTACATACTTTGGCCAATACAACATCAGATGTTCTAATGTTTCCAGGCATTTCATGCCACAATTGCAGTTTAAATTCTGAAATTCTGATTTGTCCTTTGCATATAAATATTGTCTATACTTAGATCAATATAACTCTAATCCAAACTTTGTAAATAAAAATCTTAATTTTTTTATCAGTTAGAAAAGATAAATATGGTTCCTTAATATGATTTCTTTTATTTTGTGCATACCCTTGATATATTTTTAATGGCCTTATTTTTATTATATCCTCATTAGCTGAGACACTAGTCAATTTATTTTTGATCAGGTGATTGTATTTTTTTGAAATTTGTATTCCCTTCTGTTGATCACACCATAAATGATTTAACCCTATTTGATTTAAAATGTGGATTATTTGATTTAATCAGGAGATGATAATCCTTGAGATATCCAGCTTGCTTTCTCAGTCAAACATTTAGAAGTCTGTCTATTTTATTCAAAATTAGAGCATTTTATCCAATACCTTAACTTTGTTGGATATGCTAAATATTTGATTTGTGTTCTTCCTAATTCAGCCCTTACAACAGCTGCTGGCATAGAACAAAGAAGTACTAGTATATTTTTATATAAATTATTAAATGGTTTCTCTAATTTTGCCACATTATCATCAAGTCACAATTCAATGGTATATAAAGCAATTGGGTTTCATTTCATTTCTGCTACTTTGAGAATTGCATCAACACTATACCCACCAAATCTTGCATTAAATCTCACTAGACCATTCTTACTTTGTATTAATCTATTTAATGTGTATGTCCTTTGCGATCGGGCTAGTGGGGGGTTATTTAACCTTATGCCCATGATCAGCCAGTTGGGGGGAGGGGAGATTTTTACACTTTTGCCCACGATCGGGCTACAGGGGGCGTCGGTCCCCGATGGCTGCTGCCTGGCAGGGCGCCAGGTGCAAGTCCGGGGATCAGTGTGCACTAGAGAAGATCGAGACAAATGGGGCTATAAATAGATGCAAATGCCCCTGTGCCTTGTATGAATTATGGCCCCATTTGCATGTCACCTTTTGAATATGGGAAATTTGCACATGGCACAATGGTACTTGCGCCACCGCAGCTTGAATGCTCCACTCTGACCACTTGCAGTGGCGCAAGTTCCACTGCTGTGGCCGGAGGGTGATATTCAAAGGAGGTGCTCACTAGCGCAACTCCTTTGAATATCGCCCCGGCCACACCCCTGCACAACTATTTTGTGCAGCGCAAGGGCTTGTACCACAAAATAGCACAGTTTGAATATCCAGCCCATTGTTTTTCTTCTACAACCTGAATTTGTGAGCAACATTCCTGCATTGCCTGAGACAATTCTACTTCTGTCAGAAACACACTTTCAGACTTGTCTTTGAACTCCTTCTTCAGTATTTGTTCCACATCCATAACCACTCTGAGTTCAATCTTTCCCTTTGTATGCTTCTGTTTCCCAAGCCATCTTGCAATCTGATATCAGTTGTGAAAAGGTGCAACCTCACCACAGGATTCAGGATCAGCTTTGTGGTGGTTAAGGAGTCTCAGGAAGACAATTTTGTTAACATCAAACTAACCAGGTATATTTTTATTTTCTTAATATGGTTAGTGACACAGAACTTTGGGCTTTTGCCCTTTTCCTTTTTAAGCCCCACCGGGGAAAATGAAACAAAAACAGAAATAAAGAGGCCTAGCTCCGGGTGGAAGTGCTGACTAAACAATCCCCGACCCTAACTAGAAACCCCCCTTTTCCATAAGGCTAGACCTTCTGGAAGAACACAAACAGTAAAATGGAAAACTCATAATGGAAATAATTTTTTGTCTTTTTGGCCTAATTCAGGAGACCAATCACCTGAGGGTTGCTTAAGGGACTCCTTTCTGGAACACATCCAAGCAGTTTGTCAGCCCTCTACCCTGCAGCAACTGCCTGCTGGCTTTTCCTTCCTGTTTTTAAAGCTCTCCTGTCTGTGCAGCTGCAGCTAATCAACCAAATCAGCTGCAGCTGTACCCTGACTATCTTACTCAGGGAAACCTCCTCTCCTCCAGTACCTGAGTTTACCATACAGTATTAACAAATTAAGATGGCCTTCAGATTACAATTTTGTAACTAAGATAATGTTGTTTCTTCCTTTTGGGATCTCATAAATATATTCCATTACTTGTATGGCCATATCCCACAATACTTCTTTTTCTGAAAGATCAGAAATATCTATCCCTGAACAGACTATCATGGCTTCATTCCCTGAAAGCCATATTCCTGGGTTAGTTCAATAAGGGTATCCCCCATTTTGGGACTGTATAATGCTTGTGTTATCTCTGTCAGCATTAATATTAGTACTGTCCCTGATGTTCTTTTTTTCCCACTGTAGTCCACATTTATTAACAAGTCTATCCTATGTGGCTTTTTCTCTATTATACTATCTGCCCTTTTTCTCCTGTTTTATTTGTTTCTTTTTTCTTTTCCTTTTTCCTTTTAGTTTTTGTCTTTTAGTCATAACAATGTTCTAATGTTTTTTTTCCTCTTGTATTATTTGGGAACTTATTCCCACCTCTTCTTGGACCTTTTTAATTCTTTAAGCTTCTTTTCCTCTTTATCTTCTTTTTCTACATTTTCTTTCCCTCATTACAGAACCTCACTCCGTAAAAGGGAGTTTCTTGCTCCCTGTTTACTCATTTGTCCTATGACCATGGAATCCTCCTCAGAGCCCATCTGTTTTTAACTAATTCTCTGAATAAATTTCTTATCAGAGCTTCCTGATACACCATTGTAGACTTTAAGGAGGTGACCTCAACTCATAATATGTGTAATTGTTTTAATAAGAGAATATTAGCTATGTGTGAATCTTTGAGAACTGTTAATAATCTTGGTGCAAAAGGCATTTGGTAATCCGTTATCTTTTCCAGATCTTCCTTAACGCCATGATTTATACTTTTGTAATTTGTTTCAGACACATCAATGTTCTGTACTTGTTGTTTGGAATGAGCCTCTAGGGACAGTACTGAATAATCTAACTTTGTTACAGATTCTGGAAATGGTTCCCACTCAAACTCAGTTGAATTATGTAGGGAAATTTCATCCCTCAATTTACACTTTACATTTTCCATTTTCACAGAATCTCTGGTTAATCTGTCCATCACAAATATCGACATGGGTATCAGATTCACTTCCCCCTGATTCACCAGTTCTAAGCAATCCTTTCTTCTCTATTACTTTCTCTATCTTATCCAATTTCTGAGACTCTTTCTGATGTTCTATCTGATGTTCTTTATAAAGATTAGGTGTAGATGTGCATAAAATCTATCCACAGTAGTCAAATTTCTCTTATTCCCTTTGTCCTGATCAACTTTTTTACTATCCTTTTTTTGTCTTTCCCCTTACCCCTCTTTCTCTTTATTTGTAAAATTTCCAGGAATGTCTTGATCGATATAACTAATCTGGGAGCCACTCTGTTCCTCTTGTTTGTTACAGTTCATTGTTTTTCTTTTAGACTTTTGCTGAGATTGTTTGCTCTTTTTGTTTTTTAATTTCTGAGACTCCCTGTTATTACATCTAGTCACTACAACTATTTTCCAATAATTATTATCACCAGCTTAATAAAGCAACTACAATTTTGCTTTAAAATTTAAATAATCAATACAATAGATAATTAAACAAATGATTATTGAAACAAGGCAAGAGAAATTTCAATAAACTAATTTCAACAGACAGTCGATATAAATTTCTTCAGATTTTTATGGTAGTCCAACTTTAAATCTTCTCTTGGCTCTTTGTCTTATTATACCCAATTCCTCTGGTTCTCATTTAATTCAATATGTTTATCTATGTCAATATTATTCAAAGTTCTTGTAAAAATGTGTTGATAAGTATCTTAATCCTTTTAGTCCTCTTCTCCAACTTCACAAACACAAATCTCAGAAGAACACTTTATTACTGTAATTGAAACCAGTCAAATCAGAAAATAGGTTTCCGGGATAGAGTTTTGAGATGAATTTCCGATAGTCAATCCTTTTTAAACTATGCTGGTACTTCTTAATACTATTTGCTCTGTCCACTAAAATAAATTAAGAGAAATAGATCAAAGTAATAAAAAAAAAAAAAGCAGATGTGGGCAGAGAAAATTTAAGCACTACCTAAATACACTTAGAATCATAAAAAATAGAAACACATAAATAAAAAATATTCTCACAAAGTTGCTAAACGCCACAATGCAATTCCATAGAGCATAAAAAAAGCATACAGTGGGTTCTGAAAATATTCTACTTACTCTCCCAGTCGTGCTCAGATGACATTTCTGTCACTTATCGTAGCTTTTTAATTCACTCTCCATGCTAGCTCTTGGCCTTTATAGTGATTTACTACTGCTCCCCTTGTTTTTACCCAGCAGGATTTTTAATTTTGGTTTTATGTACTGAGGCAATTTCCTCAAAATTTTCAGAACTGATCGTAATCACTTACTCGGTCTAAGAGGGGGATACAGGCTGCTTAACAAACTCTGCAAAGAGGACAAAACAAATTCAAAAATTCAGCAGAGAGTCTACTGCTCAAAACGCTGGTTCAACTCCCGTATAAAACAAACTTACTAGCGGCAGTAGAGAAATGAGTCTCAAGGGAGTAATTAATAAAATGCTCTAGTTGAAAGGTTAAAATATGCCCCAGTCTTTTCCCCCTGCTAAATTTAAGCTTCTCTATTACATACCTGGAGAAAATGGCACTTGAAGGAAAAGAACGCTACACATGCACTTTATGCTTCAGAATCATGTGAGAGAGCACTCCAATTGGAGATATACTTCCTAGTTTTCCTGATTTTCTAATCTTCCCTAATCTTTCCTTTATCTATTTATTTATATGTTTATATAACATTGTTTATGCTCATGCGATAATTACTCAATACTCAAAATATGTGCTACAGTTAAATCATTAAACACTCTAAACTCTCTCTTCACATGCAAATGGGACAGCAGCTAATATTAAATTAAAAGGGGAAGAACAACACAAAACACCAATTCCTACATAATATACAAATATTAAAACACTCTGGTGATATTGTAGTATCGTGCTTTTATTTCTGTTGAAAGTAAAAGGAGCTAATATTGCTGTCTTCAGCTCTCCTGTTAGACTGCTTCTTCCTTCCTTATGGCTTTGGTGTTCTGGGCCATTAAGCCTCCACGGGCTCCTCCGGATTTCCCAATTCCTCAGCAGGCTTCTCCATCTTTGAACTCCATGCTGCTAGAGCGGGAGGACCAGAGGCCTCTAAATGCCACACCACAGACCTTTAATGAACTCAAGCACTAAGATGGACTGGAAAGGTCAGTGAAACATAAAACCATAAATATATTTAGTGGCAACAGTGGCATACCTTTTATAAACCTTTTTAAGGCTTTTCACTGTCTCCTGCTACTGATACTCCTCCTCAGTACCTTAGCACCCGCTTGAACTCCACAATCTTATTGTTATTCATTCAGATCGGTGGGAGTGCAGATGATGGCCAAGACTGAAAAGTGTGCAGACGTTGATGGGTAAATGTTTCTGAATAATATGAGTGCACTTGCAAACTGTATAAAAATATAAATAAAATGACTATGCTGTATAGCACTACATTATTGAAAAAGGTGTACTAAATGTATAGAAAGTAAACGCAAGTGATCTTGACTATGTCAAACTTCAACTGAATGGAGGTGGCTTACAAAACCTTTTAAATAAGCCACAACAGTTTTGCGTGTTACGCATGGGGGCTGTAAGCCCCACAGTCTACACAATAACTTTGAAATTCAGAGATTTTGTAACTATTAAAACATGTTCTTGCACAGATTACAAACCTATTTTCCAACTAACTTATGAGTATGGCTCTTTATGTTTGTGTCTTTAATTACTTGTTTCTCCATCCTTGCTGACTACTGTTATCAAGTGATCTGTACAACTCTATCAACTGCACATTGTGCCAGGTTACGGAGAAGCAGCCACAGTTTGCTTCACTACATAATGTCTCACATCATTCTATTGTCTTATGTGTTACTACTGTATAACTTGTCAAATTAAGCAATAATGCATGACAGGGGTGTGTTGTTGTAGGATTTACACACACCTCAGGTGTTGTGCAGCATGGGCTGCAGGCGAAATGCCATTAATCACCCATGGTGTGGATAAATCTCACCACAGCACATCTCCTGAAGCGCATTATTGCTATTAAAAATGAATCAAGAGAAAATGCAGTATTTTTGCTAATAAATCAATATTTTATTTTCATTGTTTTAAGGGTTTTTAGTGTTTTAGTCATCCCCATTAAAAAATAGTCCCAGTACCATAGAGACATATAATTGATCCTTGCCCTTATTAGGTCTCTTTCGAGTGTTTTTATTTAAGATGATTTGGCTGGAAAAATTTCTGACCAGCTGCATTAAGTGATTAGTCAAGGACAGTACTCTACTATAGCTTTAATGTTTACAAGGTGTTTAAATTGTTTCTACAGTACAGCCCTGTCCATGCATAATCTCTGATCACTCTGTTGTTGAGCTGCTGTTTCAGTGTTTTATTTATTTATTTTTTTTTTTACAGTTTATAACATTATTAATAAGGCTTCAGTACTGTGGCCAGCATGAGGGTGGGTTTTGCATACTAAAGGAGATTCCAGCCTCAGGTTGACAGCATTATTTGTACTGGCAGGGGGCAGAACTGGTCTTACTTCAGGCACAGCCTGCATTTTGAATGAAGGCAATCACCCGGGCTGGCCATCTACTGTTGTGTGATGCTCTGAGAGAGGAGTCGATGCCGCATCATCAGCCATACTGCTACTGACATCGAGTGACTCTTCCGAAACAGGAAGCAGCACTTGTAAAATCTCTCCGGTGCTCATCACTAACTGTGCAGTTTCAGCCATTTGTTCACTGGGTATTATGGCTTCTTTTACTGCACCATCACTTGTGGAGACTGAAAGACAGTCATTGCTGGACTCTGTGGCATCCGCCTGGTCACTTCTCAATCAGTTATCGACAACAAAAGTTAACATAAAGTCATCTAGGGAGCAAGTCATCAGTACAAAACAGGTATTCAGCATATTTACAGACTTTGTTTTGGTTAACAGTCTACTTGGCCGGCCATGTAGCTTTTGGTTTTCAGGGACAGCTGTATATTTAAACTGTGTCAGCAGTTTAAAAATGTTGGTTTCACTCCACGTAAATGTTTGGTCACTTACTACCACTTTACATGGTTGTTGTGCAGTCAGTGGTGGTCAGCTGGGATTTCATCCAAGTGTTTGTTGTGAGATATGCACACATATAAGGTACCAGACTGACCAATCACATTGTGTGGATTTACTTGTCCATTTTATAATTGTATTTTGAAGCTTTCAGATACTTTTCAGCACTAGCTGTGTGCTTTATGGGTCATACAAACAGTATTGAAGATTTTAGGTTCCAGACCCACCAGGGCATACTATGAGTGTGGTTCTCATGTTTTCTAGATGTCACAGTTCTTGCTTTGCAATACAGTTGCTTGGTCCTGTCAAGATTTTCCAGCTTTTTAACAAATATGTGGGTGAGATAGTATACTTCAAGTGAGCGTAGTAGCACACATCCACAGGTTCCACACAACTGTTGAAATGTATTTTTTACAGGGTCAATATTACAAGAGTAACAGAAGAAATGTGGAACTGTTACCTAATAGGAAGGCATTATTTGTTTTGTAAAGTGTTCATTGTTTCACCCATGCATTTACTAAACAGCTGGAAAAGTGGAGAGAATCATTCAGTTCTAGTACGAGGGAGGAAGTGTGACAACTTACAAAACTGCAGACCCAGATCCTAAAGTCTGGTCCTACTGGATTCAAACCAGATTTCGTGTACTTTCTGTATTAATCATAAAGCACTGAAACTCAAATAAAACCTAATTAAGACCTTCCAAATACAATCTCAAAATGTATTAACAGGCAATACAGTAATAAAATATAATTCCAAGCAGGATTATGTGGTCAATCAAACTATCACTGCTTCTGTCAGTTAAAAGCAAGATTATGTAGTGAATCAAACCATCACTGCTTCTGTCCAGTTTCTCTGTAATCCACATTCCACAGCAAAAAAAGGGGACCAGCATTTAAAACATGACTTTTTTTTTAATTTTAGTCTTTTGGTAACCGGGTAAGGCCCACTAGGCACAAGTGCCTGTTTTCAGGGGTCACCTGGAAGTTAAGTTACTTGCTTAGAGTCACACAGTATGCAAGTGGAGGTTGCGAGAATCAAACTCAGGTTTGGTCTGCTGGATGTACTAAGCTCGTTCACACCTCATTCCTCTAACCTCTAGGCTATACTGCCAGCCAACTTACCATAGTAGTATACTGCTTCTTTAGAATGAGCAACTTGTGCATGTTTTCTTTTTATCTTTTTTACTGTGCCCCAACCTAGGTTCCATATTCCAGGAACTACAGAGCAAAGAGTGGAGAGAGTAGGATTTCACTTATGAGATAATAGCATGTGAGATGTGTTATCATAATAAAATGTAATAACAAATGAGTCAAAACAGGACCCTATCAAAACAAATATTACATCTCATCTGAATTATCCTGAGCAAATATCCTGCACCACAAGCGTAGCACATAACTGTACAGCAGACCTGTACCAAAAGAATGGTTTCATCTAAAATGATCTGGCATACACCAATACATTACAAAAGCAGGACCACATTAAAATTGAGATATTGCATCATATCATTTCATACAAGAATGTTAACTCCTTGCCCTTCCTGACCTCCCATCTGTAATAGGTGGCATGCTTGGGAAATATGTAGCTCAATGTAAGACATAGATATGAGTGACAAAATATGAGCAGCGAAATGATGACGTTAGATTGATTACATCATTTTCACTATGGCATGTGAAAAAGTACCTTATCTTATTTCATTTTTTACTTACGTTGGTAAAAGCTGAAACTCCATTGACAGTGGAAAGGAAGTGTTACAATCATTGGTAATGGTTAAGAGTACCGCAGTAACTCACTGAGACCACCCATGACCTCCCATTAGGAGATGACTGTGAGGCTGGATTTCAAGTAACATTAATAAACCTCCTTTTTTAAATCCCATAGTTACATATAATTTATGTGACTGCAAAAGGATGGATAATGGAAACCAATTATATTTATTTAATGATAAATGATAGGCTATCGCCTGAAGTTATGGGGGGGAAGAGCTCCTCCCTCACATCCTTTTTAAGCTAGCAGGCTACATATGCTCCGCTTAGAGCGGGTCGCACTTGCTAGTGACGTTGCTCATGCTCAGCTGCCCTCTTTTTCTCTCCTTCTACCCCCCCCTTGTTCCCTGTGCCTCTATGCTTGTGTTTCTGTTTGTCGTTGTCCTCTTCCCACCATTGCTCCTCTGCTTGTTCTCCATGTGTTTCTTTTTGGGGGAGGGGACTTACCTACTCCCTCTCGCCTACTCATTCCTCCCCTTCCTGCCTTCTTCTTGAGTATCCCCTGCTCCTATGTTTTCCAGTTCTGTCTCTACCTTTCAGTCAGCTGTTACCATGCTACCGCCAAGTCGTGCCTGCATTCCTGGTCCACTCCTTACATCACTTTGCTCCTCCTCTGGCATGACCGACTGCGCTACACCACCCAACTTCAAGCTGCTTCCTAGCCAGACAGGACTCGTAGTCTTAATCCACTGTTGCTTCGCTCATTATTGCCTAATAGGACTCATTCCATTTTGGCTGCACGCACCTGCAAACATAGCTCTATCATGTATCCAATAGTTACATTATAAGAACGTTAGGTTACAGTCTTGGTTTGCTGCTCAGTACATTTCTTGAGCTATCCTTACACCTTCACTGCTGTGCTTCCCTGCCTGGTTTCAGTTCTCCATTCTACCACAATCAAGGGTGTATATTGCTGCAACGCTACCTGCTGGACCCAGATTGCCATTCACTTTGCCCATACCAGGTCCATGACTAACTACTCATTCGTGCAGTTACCTGTTCTAGTAACACTGGTTTCTACTCCTATGTTATTCACATGCTGGTCTTATGATTTACAGAAGCCACAGGACACACCAAGTCAGCTGGAGTTCCTATCCTGCTGTACAGAATAGAGGCTCTACCAATCAATTTACTTAATTACACTACCTCATTTAAACCTTAGGCCAGTGACATCAGATGTCAGATGATTACCCTTGACTCATCATAGTCTTCCTAGCTTGCTTGTTTGTGTCAGAGTCACCCTTTGCCCATATGCATTCACTGCAGTACTTCTGCCTGTTATTATTACTTAATTATTTGTCACCAGCTTCCTATGTTGACTGATTCCCGGGCATCCATCTATCTAAGGATCTACAGCTGGACTGACAGCTTCATCATAGCCTATAACAACAACTGGGGACTGCTATGTGAGTGCACAGACATATTTTTGCAGCCTTTCATGCCTGACACAAGAGCATGGTACTTCGGGAATTGCAATCATGATTCTTATGGCCTTGCTAGCTGGCTTGTGACTCTGTCTGTCATCTATGACTAGTTTCATCCTACATCATGCTGCAGTGCATTATGCTTTGCTACCACACAACAATTCATTTCTACAAGCTACTCAGTGCACCGTGCTGCCATTCGCTTACTCTGCTTGCTATAGCCTCTTACTGGCCACCCCAGTGGCAACTCTCACACAGCTGAGGCATTTTGACTTCTCATAGCATTGCTATCCTGGGTCTTGTACTGCCCTATCTTATCTGCCATCCACTACAGCCTCACGTTCGGCTTCAGGATGCATGCTGTGCTAGATGGCCCTCCGAGATGGCTTCTGGTCATGCTAACCTACATGGGGTCTAGCTTGACTTGCTTCATTACTTCTGCCTAGCCTTCGAGGGGTTGGGCTATTTCACTAGTCTCATGATGGCCTCTCCTGGCATGTTTCACAGCTCTCCACTTCCCTGCTAGTGAGTCCTGATTCTCTGACCTTCGTGGGACCTAGCCGCCACTCTCTACTTCCCCTTCAGCTTCCCAATGTAGTCCAACAATTATCTACCTGTGCATTGGTCTACCTGGTTGCCTGCTCAACTAAATGGCAGAACGCATGAGTTACAGCCCATAGCTTACACTCATCTGGGCAAGCTCCCATTTACTTCCTTGGATGTACCTATCTGGATGCTTCAATCAAGCAAGCCTACTACCACCCCTTTATTCTGGATTCTTAGCTGAGCTGTATTCCATATTGCCTTCTATATTGTAACCTGAACCTATGCTGCCTTCCTTATCATAGCTGAACCTCAAGATTTGGATCTACTACTACAGTTTAGGATGCTTATCACTTTAGATCAAGTTGCCACTTCATTTACCTAGATGTCCATTGCATACTTACCATCCTCAGTCATCAGGAAATGTCAGTCTACAGCACTGTCTTGGTCTCCTAAGTATGCCTCAGGATATTCTAAACTGCTCTGCTTGGCTCAGTGTATGCAACCATTTACTATAGCCTTTGCCTTGCCCATGAGGCTGAAGATTCCTTACAACATTGCTACTATTTCTGCATTGCATGCAGCCAGTCACTATTATTACTCTATCTACAACTGCTCTATGATCTGCCTTGCCCCACAGGACCTGAGGTTCACCACTTCTCACTTCGAAGACCTGTGCCTTACAGGCCCAGAGGTCCCACTGAACTTCAGTCATTTTGCCGTATTTATCTACTTCTATGGCCTGCCTCACCCATTGGGCCTGAGAGCTTACTGACTTCTACTCAACACTTACCTCACCCAGCTTGGGCTTGGAGGCCCACATTCTACTATATATCTACCTGCAGTCGTATTTACCTACCTTAGGAGCTCCTTTACTATGGACTCGCATTTGGATTTTTGACGTTCATCTTCTATTTGGATGTTTCTGCCCTGCCACTTCAGTCATATAAATTGCTACTACTGCTACTTCTACTAGGACTTAGTTGAGATTATCCGAAAGACTTAAATCTCATAATTCGTACCCTACAGTATTTGCATCTTTCGACAACGTTACTTCATTCGACTCAGCCTCTTCAATCATCACCATTTTTCTGACTCATAAACTCAACTATTCAGGACTTGTCAGATTAGTCTTACCTAGTCAATTCTAGTTACTGTACCATTCTGGCTTTGGACCATGATTATATTCATCACTACGCAACTATTTGGATCACCAGTCAAGGCTCTTTGATTTCTATGCTATTGCCATTTCTTCAAGTTCCTCTCTATATACCATACATAATGTATGCAATACTACTCCTTTGCTACACCATCTGCATTATACAGCTTGCCTACTACTGCAACTGACCCACATACAGGTCCACTTACTTTGCTACTACTTGCTCATACTACCTGCTTTGCCCTTACAGGGCCTAGAGGTCATCGCGAATAACCCACCATTTACAACCTAGCTTGCTCCTCATGAGCTGGAAATACATCTGACTTATGTTTACCTATTTGCTGTACAATTTCTACCTGCTTCACATACTTGCTTCCTCTCTCTGGATGGGAGGTTCCTACTGCTCCATCCTCCCGATCTCGCAGCATATGCCAGTCTTGTGCTTCATCGCCACGGCCTTCATTTGCAAAGCTTGCTGAGCAGAACATGATTGAACAGTCCTTCTAGTCATGGATGCTGAGCCTTTGATTCCTGATTCTCCTCTGAGAAGTCATCCTCACCTGCTGGAGTGCTTCACCACTGCAACTCGTTGTTTCATATTCATATATCAACCATGGATTCCACTCTACTATCATTCGCCTGCTCATGGATTCTCGGGTTGGAGTTTACTGGATGATGCTTGTTCTGTTCACCTGTCACGCACGTTTCAATAGTTCTTCAGTTCTCCATTTTCTGGATCCGTTGTACAACTGGGGTTCAATTAACCAATTATATAAATTTAGGATTACTTTCCTTTAGTATGCCCAGAAGGTTGGGCAGGTCAATAGCTATGGGCCCTCAGAGGTTTCCCCAAGGGTGTTTTCCTCTCCTCGTGCTACTGGTCACACTGTCCAGAGTTGGAGGAGGTGATCATACTGCTACTCATTTTCTGGGGTGTCATCCTACTTAGCTCCTTCAACAGTCGGATACTGAGCAATCATGGATATCATTATTTTGGAGGGGTCTCATAACACTGGACTAAGCATTCTTTACAGTGGGATACAGAGTAATGCCAAACCAAAACTAAGTTATAACAACGTTACTCATCAGCTCAAGCATCTAAGAACTTTGCATAAGACTATCCAGCTCACTTGTACCATAAGCACTGACTGTATAACTATGTTCAAAGTACCTAAGAACATATCAACTCAAACTGCTATATATCAAGAGCAATGTCCACTTACCTATCTGGCCTCCTGATTCAAGCACAAACCTTCATTATCCGATTACAGTACGTAGCACAAGCACTGAGCTATGGACCACACATAAATAATAGGTATACATAAAGTTATGTGGGAAAAGCTTCTCCCCATCCTTTTTAGGCTAGCAGGCTACATCTGCTCTGCTTAGAGCAAGTCACACTCACCCTCCATCCTCCCCTGACACCTCCTCCTTCTCTGGTGCTCTTATCCCACTGGGGTGTCTCACAACACTGGACCAAGCATTCTTTACGGTGGGATACAGAGTAAGGCCAAACCAAAACTAAGTTATAACAATGTTACTCATCAGCTCAAGCATCTAAGCACTTTGCATAAGACTATACAGCTCACTTGTACCATAAGCACTGACTGTATAACTATGTTCAAAGTACCTAAGCACAGATCAACTCAAACTGCTACATATCTAGAGCAATGTCCTACTTACCTATCTGGCCTCCGATCCAAGCACAAACCTTCATTATCCAATTACAGTACATAGCACAAGCACTGAGCTATGAACCACACATAATTTGATCACACTACAAACAGGATGTTATGGGTTTTATGGATTTCAGTTGCCCATACAGCTTTACCATTGAAGAAAGTGACATTTTACAAGGCTCTGAACCTGAAATGAACTGGGAATTGAACTGTGGATACATATTTGTAACAGATGGAAACTGTGACTGTCTGTAATCGCACAGCTGTAAGGACAATTGCAACTGATAAAACAAATAGTGAACCCTAACTTAGTATTACATTACAGTGTGATCCATATCATACGAACATACAAAATTTGCCAGCAGATAATGGCCTAGAGGTTTATCAAGTCTGCTCGAATGTGCAGCTAGCACCCCTTATTCTGCAGCTGCCCCTGCCTTCCACCCTTCCCCTTCATTAACCCTCCCCCTTGTCCTGTCCCATCCTCATTTGAAGCAGTCCACTGTTCTACTGCATACCACTTCAGCAGGTAACGATTCCACCCAGCCACCACCTCTGTAAAAAGTGTCTCCTCATCTCCTCCTGAACCTTCCTCGCCCAGTCTCATATCATGGCCCCTGGTGGTCCTCCCTCCTTACTTTGAACAGCCCCTCTGTACCCATCTTGTTTATTCCTTTCATGTATATAAAGGTTTCAATCATGTCACCCCTGTCTCTGCTCTCTTCCAGTGAGTACATGTTCAACTCCTTCAACCTCCTCTCATATGATAAGTCCCCCAGCCCCTTGATCATCTTTGTCACTCTGCGCTGCACCCCCTCCAGTAACTTAATGTCCCTCTTCAGATACGGACGCCAGTACTGCATGCAGTACTCCAGGTGTGGTCTAACTAACGACCTATACAGTGGCAGAATCGCCTCCTCCCTCCTCGAGGATATACCCCTTGCAATGCAACCCAGCATTTTGTTGACCTTTGCAGCTGCCTTCCTACATTGTGTGTACATTGTGTATCATGGTTACAAAACATATAATTGATTCCCATTGGGGCATACTGTGTAGTCTAAATTATCATTTTGCAGCAACTTACATAAAATTACATTACTCGACTTAACAAAGGTGGTTTATTAATGCTACTTGATATCCAACTTAACAGTCATCTCCTAATGGGATGTCATGGGGGTCACAGTGAACTAATGTGCTACTGTTAAGCCATCATGAAAGTTTGTAGCACTTCCCTTCCATTATACTATAAATGGTGTCCATGTGAAGTAGGGAGAGTGGCTTAGCTAGAAGGAAGCCAGGTTACAGCCAGATTTAACAAATTCTGGTGAGATCAACCACAGCTACATAATGAAATTAGTGAAGTTGTGTGGAATTGTTAAGGAGGTATGGAGAAACAACACAATGATTTGTAAGTAGTAAGATTTGTTTTAGTTTCTGTTCTAAGGAAGGCATAGACGTTATTAGGAAAATACATGGAGGTGTACATTTTAATGGAAGGAATAGGAAGCACTGTAGGTTTACAAAAGAACCCCAGAGCAAATACCACTGATAATATTGGCTGGACAGCCAAATTTTAAAGAGAAAACAATTGCACATATCTCAATAATGCAAAGCATTATGGGAAACATATGCAAATCCCCGTGATGGTACAGAAGGTGGCATTACATGAAAAAGTAATGGCTGGCATATGTTCAGCCTTGGGATTATTGACACAGGTTTTTTTTTTTAGAGAACCAGGGTTTTTGTCCATGAGGTGATGTAAGTTATATTTAGGCAATATGTTGATGTCAGGAAGTCAGGTGTAATGATGATAGACTGTTAGCAGAGAAAATGTGATAGTAACTTTCAGAAGGGGTCACTTTTGATAAGGGCAAGGTAGTTATGCTTGTGATAATGGGAATATTAGGAAAGTATTAGGTCTATGCAGAAATGTAGTACAAATATGCACAGTTTCATAAGTATGTGCTCAGAGTGCAGCAAATGTGATAAGCATGTTTGTTTTAGAAATAGGTAAAAATAGCATACATGCAATTGATAAAAAAAAAATAGATAATTACATAGACATGCAGGCCCTGTCCACACTACACTAAAAAGCTGTAATGGATTTCAAACCATTACAGTCTGTAAACATTACAGTGTGTCCACACTGCCAGTGAACAGTGTGGCTAATGGTTTGAAAACTCACAGCCTGTCCACATGGAGTGTGACAGTGTGTGTGTGTGGTCTCAACCCTGTAATAGCAGTGCACATTCCAAGGTGCACTCGGTGATGACAGATGCATTTTGAGATGCCCCCCTACATGTCCTATGGAGTACTGTGTATATGGCACAGTCATATTATGTAAAAAAAAACATATTTCACTGTTATGAGACTCACTTATATTGTGGAGGTGACAGAGAGAGGTTCAAGGGAGGGGGAAATCAGTATGTTGGCATCAGGGGCTACATCAGAGAGAGAGGGAGGGAAGGGGAGGGAGGAGACATGGCATCAGTTCTGCCAGTATTAGGGCACCTGGGCACAACAGACATTCATGTACTGCTGCTCTATGGCTAAACGCAGACCCTCTACTACTGCCTTCAGTGTTCCCCACTGCTCCACTGTACACAATGCCACATATCTATTGTCCACCATAGTAGTGCTCCATGATGCACTTAGGAGCTCCACTAATGTATGTGTTCACTACTGGCACTGCTCTGCAGGCAGTATTGCTGCCACATCACACCTGGGCAGGTAGGGTACTCCCAACACTTGGCACAGTGAGAAGAGTAATCAAGGACAGTACATGGATGCCATCAGGAGGTGGCCTCATGGGGCAAGTGCAGACAAAGAGGTAGGTTAGGTGGGGACATGGGGGTTCACGGGGGGGTGCACGTACAGCTGTCAGGTTACTGTGGTATGGAGGAGTCCCAGTATTGCAGCCTACACCTGTGCTCCACACTGGCAACTGCATATGTTCTGCTAGCCTCCAATCTTCCTGCATGCAGTGAAACAGTGCTGCAATGTGTGCATGTATAGTGGGAGACTGGAGACTACATGGTGGAGCATTTAGACACAATTGCAATTAAAAACTGATAAAGGTGTAACGCTGTAAATAAGAGTGAAATAACCATGCTGGTATGCACACCACAAAGAGGTTCTTGGAAGGATACAGATTGAGGATGGCTCAATTAAAGGAGTAGTCCACCCAGAATTTGCAAAAACATATGTTATGTGGAACATTTTGATTTGTATGTAAAGTCCTAGTGTGTCCTTCCCACTGACTGCTATTAGGAGTTTTTCCTAAATTAGGCTGCTAGCTTTAGGGTAGTTGTATGACCCCTGGGATCTCCATCACAAATAAGTTTATTGCCTTCTGCCTTCTGTAATGCACCCTGTCTCATGTGACAGTGACATATCCAGGCCCATAGATTTAGCTTATGTAGTGCTTTTTAAAATTAGTTCATAACAGCAGAGCTTTGCAACTGTTCTTATCCAGTGAGCACAAATCACAACATTTACAATTTAGCAGATGCCTGAGAGCTACCTAACTGGGGTTTCTGTAAGAAAACAGCTACTAAATAGCTCTAATTCACTATTTGTGTTTTTTGGGTGTGTCATGTCTAGCTAGCAGTAATACGTGTTTTCTTTTTAAAATTTAATTTCATCAAAGTATGCACAACAGTAAAAAGCACAGACATTGCCCCAGACCATCACTGCTATAATTAATAAAGACTATAGCATTTTCATACAGAAAACTCACTCAAGTTCGCTCTGAAGTATTTGTTACACTGTAAATGTAGGTATCAGCATTCTTTTTTTTTTAAGCAGGAGAGACACACTAAAGCTTGTTTACAGGTGTGATCTGGGAGCACAAGAAAGTTAAGTGATTTGCTCAGGGACACACAGTATGTATATGGAGGCTGTGGGATTCAAACCCAGGACACCAAAGGTTTGCAACTCAGAGCCTTAGATCACCACGCTATACTACTTCCTCTAGTCTAATAGGTAGAACTGTCAGTTAGAGCTGATTTTGCTCTGTGACATGATTTTACATTTTTTTTGGTTATAAGTGTTCATTTATTTCATTTTTGGTGACCGGGTAAGTGCACTAGACAAATACTGCCTATTTATAGGCACGACCCAGGGGAAGGGGATACAGATGAATGCCAACTGACCTTGAACCAGATTAAGCTGTTGGTGGTATTTTTAGTGAATGAGGGAAATTTGGCCAGGACACTGGGAAAATTCCCCTACTCTTTTCGAGAAGTGCCATGGGTTCTTTAACATCCACCTGAACTACCACCAATCCAGGCAGATGGGACCTCAGTTTAATGTCTCATCTGAAAAACAGCACCTCAGAAGTGCAGCACCTCTCTCATGCTGCACTACAGTGTCAGTACTGTGATATTAATCCAGTGCCAGATGTGGAACTGAACCCACAGCCCTCTGATCTCCGGCCTCAAATGTGAAATATCTTTTGAGAAAGTATAAAAATATGTATGTGCAAGTTATTAAGGTTGGTGAATATTTGCTTTATTATTTGAAAAGTGGGATACACTAAATGTGTAGTGCAATGAACCATTGTAAAATGGGATAAAATGTGTAACTGAAATAGTCACTGTCATCCTGTTGTGTTCATGCTACAATACACACAGGAGAAAAAGTGACTTTAAAGTATTTTGCAGTTTCTAGGCTGCAGCTTCATACCATACACTTCATTTGTAAAGAAAATGAAAATCGTGTCACAGACCAAAACCCGTACTAAATGCTAGTTCCCTAATAGAAAGCTGGTACCTACATTTACAGTTTAGCAAATACTTGAAATCTAACTGAGTGGGTTTTCTGTAAGAAAACAGCTAGAGTCTTAACTAATTATAGTGCTAATGATCTGGCAATTTCTGTGCTTTTCTGGTTGTGTATAGTTTGATGAAATTAAAAGTGTTAAAATTGAAACACTCTTGCAAGCTAGACCTGACTCACACAGAAAACAACAATAGTGAATTAGAGCTTAATTTAGTAGGGGTTTTCATAGAAACCCCATTTAGCTAGCTTTGCAGGTATCTGCTAATAGGCTAATCTGGAGAAACTCCTAATAGCAGACACAGGGAGGGACACACTAGAACTTAACATACAAATCAAAACACTCTGCATAACATATATTTTACAAATTCTGAGTGGACTGTGGACTACTCCTTTAAAACTGCAGAAGCTCAGTAAAAATATACACTGCAGCCTCTTGCTATACTGACATGCTTCAGCTGATGCAAAACACAGAGTAAGATGGTGGGGGCAGGGTTGGAGGACAGATCTGAATAACACCATATACCCACCAGGAGGACTTTCCATCTCTTGGAATGTATTTGTGAAAATGTGTGATCAGGAGAGGAATGTAAGCTGAGCCAATGCTGTTTAAACAAGTGCTGTATAGGGATGCAGTTTCTGGCTTTTCCTTCTGAAGCTTAAGCTCTGATGCCCCAGGCAGCTCTGAAAGTCAGTTGTTCCAGCATAATAGATCCACCTCATGTCCCTCTCATAGGAACCAAAAAAGGTGGGTGGATCTTTAGGAGCTTCTTGGTGGAGGTGGGGTGGATCTTACTCCCCCAAAACTAATGCTGCCTCCCACTACTCAGGTTCCAGTTCTTGTACCTCTCACTTTAGAAAGAAAATAGTGCACTGCAACCATTGACTAAAATGAAAGTGTATTTATTTGAGGGCATAAAACATTTCTTGGAGGAGGGTAAGGCAGAGGAGACTATTTACACCTTGAGTCAGTTCCATGGACAGAAATCATGACATCACTCCTTTTGTACATGCAAAATATCTGCAGGCTCCACCTACTGCAGCTGTAAAAACTGACCTAGATAGCTTCTGCCAAAGAACAGGCAGAAAACACCAAGAAGAAGGAGCTACTGTTATAACTATACTTCTCTACTGGGACTATATTGCCCACCTTCCCTCCCCTCCAGCCACCACCCTAAGACAGTTCTACTTTTATAGGCACAGGATTTGCCTGACAACTTGAACTTCCTGTTTGGGAACAGGAACTGAGTGAGTGAGTGATCACAGAGCCACAAAAGACTCACCATTTTAGAAGGAAAAGAGTAGCTCTCTGTCCCCCACCTCCCAGCTGCTGGAGGTCTGACTCTGAGCAAGTAAGAAGACTACTGAGAAATACAGGAACCTCTTCTCTCAGAACAGGAAGATCAGGAGCTTAAAGGACACAGAGGCAGTAAGTTAGTAGGGAGAAAAATAACAAAATAAACAGAGGAAAGCATAAGTATTCCAAACAACAGTTAAGGGGCCAGAAATATGACATGATGGGAGTGGTGCACTGCATTGGTTGTGGAGCAGCAGTGTTCTGGAAGATGTTCTGGAGGATGCAGTGTTGTCCCATCTGCAGGCACCCTCTGGGTTGAGGGAGGAGGTTGCTCATCTCCAGGCTGAGTTGACCAGGATTTGGGCACCTCCTCCCACCCAGGGACCACCAGGGCCACTGCCGTTGCCTCAGAGGTTGCCAAGAAAGAGGAGCGGTTGGACCACAGTGGGCTCAGGTAGGGTGAGGGTGGTGGAACAGAGGTGCATTCCTCCAGTTATACCTATACACACTTCATACACCATTCTGGCAAAGTGTGGTTCCTCTATGGAGGCACCCACAGAAGAGACCAAGGAGGATGCTGGGAACCTCCACAAAGAAGACCTACAGAAGGGTGGCATGGGACCCTACGGGGAAGAAAACAACTCCTGGTGGGGGACTCCATTGTTAGGATGGTAGAACCGGGGGAGAAAGAGGAGAGGGAGGTAAGGTGCCTGCCTAGTACCATGGCTTGGAGGGACAGGGAGCGAATCCTCAGGATTGCTGGAGCAGCTGCATGGGAGAGGGAGCTGGATGTCATTGTTCACCTAAGGACAAATGACCTGGCTGAGAAAGGGATCAGAGCAGTGGAGGAAGAGTTTGTGGAGTTAGGGAGGGGCCTTAGATAAGTAGCACACATGGTAACCTTCTCGGAGGCGCTGCCTGTCTATGGCATGGATGAGGCTAGGGTGCTCCACACAATGGGATTCAATCAGTGGTTGAAAAACTGGTGCAGAGCTCAGGGAGTTGGCTTCACTGGGGACTGGAGGGCCACCTAGAGTGATGCAGGCCTATACTGGTGTGATGATCTGCATCTGTCCAGGAGGGGAACCAGGATCCTAGATGATAGGTTTAATTGCTTCATTGGCAAGCATTTCAACTAGCCAAGGGGGGAGGCACTGGAAAGGAGTAGGGAAATCCTTGCCCCCCCCCAAAAAAAAATCGAGGTAGTAAGTGAGGTAAACACCAAGACAGAGATGTCGATAGGGAGAAGGGCAGGGGTAAATGGAGAAAATAACACAGGCAATAAGGACGGGGATGGGGCAAAAAGGGGTAAGGCCATCAAGAAATGGAGGATAATGAGTACCAATGCTCAGAAGTCTGGGCAACAAGCTCCTGAACTTGTGGCCTTGATGGAAGAGGGATGACTGGTATCATAGCAGTCACAAAAACATGGTACACAGAGAACCCTGACTGGGATGTTAACATACCAGGGTACACAACCTACAGGAGACAGAAAGGGTAGAAGAGGGGAGGAATAGCTCTGTGTAAGGGAAGTGATAAAAGCAATGGAACAAAAGAGTAAACAGGAGAAAGGAGGCACTGTGGGTCACTTTAGAGACTTAAAATGGCACCACAATCCACAATAGGGGTTGTATACAGACCCTCATGTCAGGGAGAGGGAATGGACAAGGACATGATAGAAGGCATCCTTAGGATGGCAGAGAAAGGGGAGATACTGTTGATGGGGGACCTGAATATGCCAGATATTAACTGGAGCACCTTTGCTGCAGCCACATCCAAGAGCAGGGCCATTCTCAATGCCCTACAGGTGGCATGCCTCATACATCTAGTTTTGGAACCCACTTGTGAGGGAGCAATCTTAGATCTCGTACTCTCAAATGGGGACAGTAAGAGTATCTCAGATCTAGAAGTGGGTAGCCATTTGGGAACAAGTGACCACCACACAGTGTGGTTCATGATAAACTCGGCTACAGAGTCAAGCCATACAAAAGTGAAGGTACTGGACTTCAGGAGGGCTGACTTTGGCAAGATGGGAGAGTGCCTTAGAAAAGCACTAGCAAACAGGCTAGAAGGAGGGGTGGAGCAACAATGGGGAAACATCAAAACTGCATCACAGAGGAAACAAGCCTTTGTGTGAAGCAAATAAACAAATCAAAATGAAAGAAAAAGCCACTGTGGTTCTCAAAAGAGGTGGCGGGGAAAGTTAGGGAGAAAAATATATTATTTAGGACATATAAGGAAACACAGAAGGAGCAAGACAGAGAACTGTACCTGTTAAGGCAGAAGAAAGCAGGGAGGGAAGTCAGAATAGCAAAGGCCCAAACTGAGGAAAAGATAGCCAACTCAGTTAAGAAGGGGGATAAAACCTTTTATAGGTACATCAGGGAGCATAAAAAGACAAAGGAGGGATAGTGAGGCTGAATAGAAAGGACGGTGGTGGACAGGGAGGGACAGTGAAAAGCAGGGACACTGAATGAATACTTCTGCTCAGTATTCACAAAAGAGGAGGAGAGGGAAGTGCCTAATCCAATTAACAGAAGCACTCTGGATAGGGGGTCGATCCCAGTCCTTTCATAAAAGAATGTGTTCTGAAAGAACTCCTAAAACTGAAGGTGGACCAAGCAATGGGGCCTGATGGAATTCACCCCAGAATTCTAAAAGAATTAAGGAGAGAACTAGTGACACCACTGACTACCCTTTTTAACAAATCATGGGAGGATGGTGTGGTACCTGAAGACTGGAGGAAGGCAGATGTGATTCCCCCTCACAAAAGTGGGAGCAAGACAGAGGCAGGAAACTACAGACCTGTCAGTTTGACCTCTGTGGTAGGGAAAGTGATGGAATCACTTCTGAAGGAAAGAATTGTTGAGTACCTAGAGGAAGGTGGGGCACAGGACCCAAGGCAGCATAGGTTCACAGTGGGAAGGTCATTTCAGACTAATCTAATTGATTTCTTCGACTGGGTGACCAAAGTAGTAGACCAGGGTGGGGCTGTGGAGATGGCATACCTTGACTTTAGCAAGGCATTGGACACAATCCCACCCAAAAGATTAATAATCCAATTAACCAGCCTGGGAGTGGGTCCCAGGGTGGTAGTCTGAGTAAATCATTGGCTGGACAACAGGACACAGAAGGTAATTGTAAATGGAGTCCACTGAAGAAAGAGGGTTACTAGTGGGTACCGCAAGGTTCAGTTATGGGTCCAGTCTTTTTTAATGTCTTTCTAAGTGACATTGCAGAGGGACTGAAAAGAAAAGTATGCCTTTTTGCAGATGATGCAAAGATCTGTAACAGGGTTGATACACAAGGAAGCATGGAAAGGATGAGAAGGGACTTGGCAAGGTTGGAGGAATGGTCAGAAGTATGGTAGCTTGGATTCAATGCAAAGAAGTGCAAAATAATGCACCTGGGAAACAAAACCCAGGGAAGATTACATAATGGGGGTAGTAACAACAAAATGGCAAGAGACCTGGGGTAATCATATCAGATGACCTTAAGGTTAGCAAGCAATGTGAGAAGGCAGTAGGGAGGGCTGGGAGGATACTGGGATGTATAGGGAGAGGCATCACCAGCAGAAAACAGAAGTTGTTATTCCTCTGTACAGACAGTTGGTGAGACCACATCTGAGTGCTGTGTCCAGTTCTGGAGACCCCATCTCCGCAAGGACATAGACAGAATGGAGGAGTCCAGAGGAGGGCAATTAAAATGGTGCAGGATCTGCAAGAGAAGCCTACACGAGGAGAGACTAAAGAAGCTTAATATGTATACCCATGAGGAAAGGAGGGAGGGGGACATGATAGAAACTTTTAGTACCACAGTGGAGTCAACAAAGTTCAAGAGGGTAACATCTTTCAGAAAAGAGATGTGCAAGAACAAAGGGACACAATTTGAAGATAGAGGGGGACAGCCTCAGGGCAATGTGAGGAAGTATATATTCACAGAGAGGTGGTGGAGGCATGGAACAGCCTTCCTGAAGAGGTTGTGGGGTCTAAAACTGTGGGAGAATTCAAGAATGCATCGGACAGACATAAGACAATTTTTGTGGGGGGTAGGAAGAAATAGGTTGTTGGTTAACTAGGATCTGCAGTTTATCCTGTAGGTAGGGCTAAGGGTCCTTATCTGCCGTCAAAGTCTATTTTTCCATGTTTTATGTCCCAGCTTTTCTCCAGATAAATAGCACAGTGAAATAAGAGAAGGGTACTTTTCATACATACCTTACTGAACAGTGATGTAATTGAACATCGTTCCTCATGTGCCTGGTCAAAACTGTAAACAATTTTTATATCCAACATATTTCCCAACTATTTAGATGGGAGGTCACAAGGGTCAAGTGAAGCTAGTATGCTCGTATCAAAGTATTTTTACTAGGATCATGTTTACAACCTTTACTGGTAATTAAAAAAATTTAAAACTGTGATGTGTCTGCTTTTTCCTGCTAAGGATTCAACAGTTGCATTACTATCTTTTACAGATTTTTTCCCTGACTGAAAGACATGCATTTAGAGTGTGTGTGTGTCGGGAGGGGGCACACACATCACTAAGGACTTCAGGATATGCCATTAGCAAACATTCATGTACATTTTTTACTGTTATACTACATTGCATGATGTGCATGTCTATCTTTGGAACATTGATCACTTAACATGCAGAATGCTCTGGAACAGTTATGCTAGGCTTGTTCCTATCAAGTTTGGGATATTGCTGTCTTGCAATGTATTTTTTTCCTTAAGGTGGAAACAAAACATGGACTGTGGATGTATGCCTTTCAGATGGCCGTGCAGTGATCAGTGGCTATTGCATCACACTGTATGTAAACACACATATACCGTGGTTTGACTTTTGGGGGAGAGTACTTTCTGCATGTAGTAATCAATGAATATCCCGGACAGGTCCACTGCAAACCTACAGTACATTGACTCAGATCAACTGTTACATTACAGGGCTACAGCCCACAAAGACTAGACAGACTTGGGGAAGGGGGGATGGCTGCCCATTTATATCAAGGAAGGCATACATGGGTGCGTGTCGAATATCTTGAGTATTTATTTGTTTATTTATTTATTTCATAATTCGGTTATTGAGTCAAGGACTCATTTACAAAGGCACCTTGTCGCAGGGAGGGTAGACAACAACTGGTGATGAAGTACAATAATGGAGAACATTACAGGTGAGGTACAATAAAAGAATACACATAGCAATTCAGTAATTCAAAGGTGTACAAAGCTCAATTTGTTACAGTTAGTCTAGTATACATATAGTTAACAAGGTACTGCTAGGGTTCTAGGAGTGATACCTGGGGTTGCTAGGGAGAAGGCAGTCCGGGAAGGACGTTGACATTGTCACGTGACCTCGAGCTTCTCGCAGTAGACCTCCTAATAGGGAAGCAAAACAAATTCCTGACCATTGCTGTGGTCTACCTACCACCTGGTAAGACAAAGCTGGGGCTGGGCCCCCTACTTGGTGTGATCTCTAAAATTAAGAGAAATTCAGATGTCATAATCACAGGTGACTTCAGTAGCAAATGGCTATCGAGGGATTCTGATACATATAAAGACCAGGTCAGTGGTGTATATCTCACACAGGTGGCAACCCAGTGTACCATGCCATGCTGAATTATAGGACTGGCAAAGGCACATTACTCAACTGAATCTTAACCAATCGACCTGCAAGGCTTAGACTAGTAACAGTTCTCTCCGATTGCCTTAGTGACCATTCTCTAGTCATGTGTAAATGGATGAATAAGGAAGAAAAGATCTCACCTGTCACCATCAGTAGCAGAGTCATTAAGAGGGGTCAAATGTGAGCCTTCAGATCAGCCCTAGCTCAGGTAAACTGGTCCAACCAGGACAGACTCCAAGACACAGATCAGGCCCTGAAGTACTTCACAGACACATTTAATGAAATTTGTGACTCCTTTGCCCCAATGAGAAGAAAGATCAGGAGAACTTCCAATGTCTGGATCACATGTGACCCCCTAATCATTTCAGGACCCACGATAAACTATGGGCCATTGCTAGGAACTGTAGTCTACCACAGCATCTCTAGAATTACCAGGAAGCTAGAAACAAGTGCACTTGCCTCAGTAGACTGGCAAAGGGTAAGTACTACAAAGATCAGTTAGATAGCACTTGGGGTAATAGTAAAAGGTTCTGGCAGAATATCAAGGAATTAACAGGGAAAGATAGAAACATAGAAGATGATGGCAGACAAGGACCGCAAGGCCCATCCAGTCTGCCCATTTCATTTTCTGCCTTATGAATGTGCCATCGGCCTTTGCTCTGTCAATGGCCTATCTATTCATACTGATCTGTATTGCTCCCTTATGCCTTTCCCATGCCTGTTTGAAGCCCTGCACTATATTCATATCCACCACTTCCTGAAGTTGGCGCTCCATGCATCCACCACCCTTTCTGTGAAAAGAACTTCCTCACATTACCCCTTAATTGGCCTCCTCTAATCTCATGCTGTGTCCTCTTGTCCTGCTATTTTTCTTATATTGAAACATATTCTACTCTTCACCTTGTTAATGCCCTTAAGGTGTTTGAATGTTTCAAACATATCACCTCTCTCCTCCTTTGCTCTAGGGTATACATACTGAGCTCCGTTAATCTGTCCTCATATATTTTCTGTTGTAGTCCCTGCACCATTTTGGTTGCCCTTCTGTGGACTGCCTCAATTTGGTTAATGTCCTTGTGAAGGTGTGGCCTTCAATACTCCACGCAGTACTCCAGATGGGGCCTAACCAGTGTCTTGTAAAGAGGGATTATTACCTTCCTCTTACGACTTGTGATACCCCTACTAATACACCCTAACACCCCCCTAGCCTTACCTACTGCTTTAGAGGTCTGCTTGGATGATTTCAGGTCATCAGTGATGATGATGCCCAAGTCTCTTTCTTCCTTTGTGACTGCTAGCAACTCCCTCCCAGCCTATAGGTGGCTTCAGGGTTTCTCTCCCTATGTGCATGATCTTGCACTCTTTGCATTAAATCCCAGTTGCCACTCTTCTGACCATTTTGCTAGTTTATCCAGATCTCTTCTCATTCTGCCAACTCCATCTGGATCATCTACTTTGTTGCAGATCTTGGTGTCTTCTGCAAACAGACAAGCCTTACCCTCTAGTCCATCTGCAAGGTCACTAATGAAGATGATGAAGAGGACTGGCCCCAGGACTGATCCCTGAGGTACCCCACTTGTGACTTGCATCTCTTCTGACTGTATACCATTTACCACCACTCTCTGTTTTCTGCCCGTCAACCAGTTTGCCACCCAGTTGACCAACTTCTGACCCACCCTGAGCCTACCCAGCTTATTTATCAATCTTCTATGTGGAACAGTGTCAAAAGCTTTGCTGAAGTCAAGGTAGGCGACATCAACTGCTCCCCCTTGGTCCACCACTCTGGTTACCCAGTCAAAGAAATCTGTGAGATTAGTTTGACAGGACCTTCCTTTTGTAAACCCATGCTGTCTTGGATCCTGTGCTCCTATGGATTCTAGGTGTTGCACTATCCTTTCCTTAAGGAGTGCCTCCATAATCTTGCCCACTACTGAGGTAAGACTGACTGGTTTGTAGTTCCCTGCCTCCTCCCTCCTACCACTCTTGTGGAGTGGGATCACACGAGCCTTTCTCCAGTCTTCTGGGACCTCTCCTGTGCTCAGAGACTCACTAAACAGTTCTGCTAATGGCTCTGCTAGTTCCACCCTTAGCTCCTTAAGTACCCTGGGATGTATGCCATCAGGTCCCATTGCCTTATCCACCTGAGCTTAGCAAGCTCTTGTAGGACCCTTTCTTTGTGAAGGGAGTAGTGCTCACCTCCTCCCCCTGTGTCCATGGTGTTGAGCTGCGGGCCCTGCCCTACCTTCTCTTCAGTAAATACTGAGCAAAAGTATCTATTTAGGATAGATGCTTTACAGGGTCCTCCTCACATGCTCCCTTTTCTCCATTGAGCTTAGCAATACTCTCTGGACTTTCTCCTTTCACTAATGTATCTATAGAAAGTCTTGTCACCTTCTTTACTGTTCATGCTAGTGTTCTCACTTTGCTTGCCTTACTGCCTTCCCTGCTTCCCTTAGGGCAGTTTGGTATGACTCTCATCTTCATCCCGCTGTGTTCCTATATTTCCTGAAGGCCAGCCTTTTGCTCAGACCTTTCTGCAATTGTACTTGAGAACCAAAGTGGTTTCCTTCTTCTTTTGCACTTCCTTTTCTGTCTAACACAATGGGATGTTGCTTCAAGTATTGCATCCTTAATGCTTGCCCACTTTGCCTGTACCCCTCACCTGTGTTTCTTTTGCCAGGGCTAGCTTAACTCTGTTGGCCATCTTATCAAAGTCAGCTCCTCTGAAGTCCCATATTTTTGCCTTGGAATGGGATGATTTAGATGTAATAGCCAAATTGAACCATACCATGTGATGGTCACTGGCCCCCAGGTGACCTTCTACCTGGAGATCTGTGATCCCTTCCCTGTCAGTCAGTACTAGATCTAGGATAGCCCTGTCTCTTGTGGGTTGTTGTACCAGTTGTTTAAGGCCCTCCCCCTGCAGAGAATCCACTATGTGTCTAGTTCTGGCAGATGTTCCTGCTGGTATTGACCAATCTGTATCCAGCATGCTGAAGTCTCCCATTATCAGAACCTCCCCTTTAGCTGTCATGTTTTGTATATCTTCTAACAGTAATGTGTCTATGTCATCCCCCTGGTCTGGGGGCCTGTAGACAACCCCGGTTCTTATGGCTGTCCCATTTCCTGTTTCCAGGGTGACCCACAGTTCTTCTGGCTCCTTATGTGTATTCTGAATTTCTGTAGCTTTGAGATTTTCATTGACACAGGGCCACTCCTCCCTCCTTTTGCACCCGGTCTCTTCTGAACAATACATAGCCAGGTACTGAATTCTCCCAAGTGTGGTTACTGGTAAACCACATCTCACTAATTGCTACTATGTCCAGTTTGGCCTCTGACATTATTGCCTGCAGGTCTGGGATCTTATTTCCCAGGCTGTGAGCATTTGTGTACATGATTTTCCATTGGACAGATTTCGGTGTGTTAGTTGTTGGGTGAGGTTTGGCATTACCCTGTGCATCGTATGGGGAGACAGACTTTTTTTCTTATCTGGTGATGCAAATGAACTGCAAACATGCTGAATCCCTGTTTGACCACTAGCTGAGGGGGGAGGGGTGTTCTTCCCATTCGACATATGGGGTGCTGCACCCCTCTCCCCATTTGCTAGTTCAAATATTCTGCAAAGACGTCAAACTTCTGCCCCAATGCACTGACTCCCTCCTTAGTCAGATGCAGTCCATCAAATTTGAAGAACTTTTGCTCCCAGAACTGTTGCCAGTTCCTGACAAATCTATGTCCTTTTTCCTGGCACCAGCCCTTGAGCCACGTGTTTAGCTCCCCTATCTCCCCTTCTCTGACCTTCTGTCCATCTGCCCCCCTCTCCCAGACTGGCAGGATCTCAGAGAAGGTGATGCCGGACGAAATGGATGATAGTTTGTTACCCAGCCTGGTCAGGTGTTCCTTGGTCTCCACAACTGACCAGCTGGCGAGATCATTAGTCCCTATATGTACTAGGACATCAATGTTTCTTCTGCTTTGTGAACAATTTTAGCAATGCAGTCAGTGTCTCTCATGCTGATGTACCTGGTGACATCTGACCATCACCCCTAGCTGGAGATGGGTATCAACTCCCCGAATCATGGAGTCTCCTATGATCAGAAATTTTTTGGATTTCCTTTTTGCTTTTTTTGTTTTGGTTCGTGATTTGGGTGAGTTTTGTTGTGCTAGCTCCTGTGCCACAGTGTCCTGTTCTGCAGTGTCCTCTGCCTCTTTGTTTGATTTCAGAGATAGAGGCAGATACCTGTTTGTAGTGTTTATATGGTTTTTGGAGGTAATATGTTGGAGAACAGAGAGTGATGGGGCACTCGATTTGCCCCTCCTAACCACCTGCCAACCTCCTGGGTCAGCTACCCTCTGCGGTCGAGGTTTTTCTGTTGGATGCTGGGGAAATGGCGGGTGGTTCTTACAATGTATTTCCTCTTGAAAATGAAATTTGAAGTGTGCAATCTCTACCCATGCTGCCCGGAGCTGAGCCCTAAGATCTCCAATGGCCCAGCATGTAAGACAGTGTCCTAAATCCTGTAAGACTGTCCTTCTGAAAATTGTTCCACAGTACCTGCAGTTAATGATATCCATTCCAGATAAGTTGCTGGGTTTATAACCTAGTCAGAGTAATTTGAAGGAAGAAAATGCAAGTAATTGTTTGATTGTGTTTTTGTTTTGTTTAACTTGTTATAACAAGTTAAATTACTAGTGCCCTGTAAATGAGCTCACCTTGTGGATGCCCCACTGATCCGCCCTTCCTGCTCTGCCACAGGAAATGTCACAACTGAAAAATAAAGCAATACAATGTTAACAACAAACAGTAGCAACCCCTGTGAGTGCAAAATAAAAATAACAACACACAGTAAATCTGCCTAGCCAAAAGAAGCCTTAATCTTTTCCTTGCTCTGGTAAGGTTATTTGCTCTGTCCTTTCAAGCAACCTAGAAGAAAAGAACTCAGGTGAAGCTAGGTGCCTTGGCCAGCAAACCACTATGTTAAATCTGAACCGAACTTCCACCTCTGACCCCTGTCTAATTGCTGAATCCTTCAATTCAGCATTCACTGACCTCAGTGCCATGCTCCTTCCTGGCTTCCTTTTGGCCTTAGACCCTGACAAGCTGAGCGCTCAACATGGCTCTAAAACTCCAAATTTTTACTTCAGGTGTGTCACACTCAGGGAGACCAGATCCTATGTCAGGAAGATCCTTGGAAAAAACAGGCTTGGTAGTGATAATAATTGACTTGAAGATTGTAGCAGTTGCCCTCAAAGAGCAACTTGCCCCAATCACCAAATTATTTAACAAATCTCTCTCCTTAGTGAAATTCCCAGCTGCCTGGAAGGAAGCACTAGTAACCCCATGCTGAAAAGTGGTGACAACTCTAGCACAGCCAGTTATATGCCTATTTCTAGTCTCTCCCCATTATCAAAAGCACTTGAGAGAATTGTGGCAGATCAAACTACTGAGTATCTCCAGAAGCACGATCTTCAGTGTCCGTAGCAGCATGGCTTTCAAAAGCCACAGTACCACCAGTGCACTGGTAGAATTCTCTGAATATGCATAAAGCACTGGGCAACGGCAAACTAGTGGGGTCTATATTTATAGATCTCACTAAGGCCTTTAGCTCTGCATATCATTCTCTACTTCTCCTACATCTATGCCTTTTGGGGTTCTCCACAGAAAATAAAACCATGCTGATCTCTGGCGCCCAGCACAAGAAATCTTCACCTGGCTTGACAATTATCAATAAACAGACCATTCCTTGAACAGGTCACACCCTCAAGTACCTCATGGTCCATGATACCCTTACCTTTTGCCACACATAGAACAAGTCATCAAAGCAGTTAATCTTAAACTGGGTATTTTGTACAGGCATTAACCATACCTCACATCCTCTGTCCTTCAACTCACAGTCTCCAGCACCATACTGTCAATTATTGATTACAGGTTTGTGGTCTATGAGTCTGCCTCTGACACTGCACTCAAATGGATTATGACTGCCCTCAATGAGGCCTGCAGATTAGCATTGGATACTGACAGCAGGGCTCACACCTGCACCATCTATGAACTTACTCGCTGGCTGAACATTGACAACAGAATAAAATACCAAACATGCCTTCCAGGTATAAAAATCCTGTTTGGGAACCCCCCCTCAAAACCACTGGTACATGCTAGACACTCCACATATCGCACTCGGGGTACGACTCACTGCTCCTTAGCCATCCCATTCAGGAAAATCTCTCTCGGCCAAAGGTCCTTTTCTTATAGGGCACCTCTCTGGCTAAATTATATCCCCCCACCCATAACTAATATGTCCAGTCTCCCAGCCTTCAAATTGAGCTGAAGCAGCATCTCACCACTGCTGGCATCTGCTGTTACAGGTAGCTCGTGGTTGACCTCTCCCGCCATTGCAAGGTGATGAATTGGTTCTATCCCCTCACCACTGCCCCAGCTGTCCTCACACTTATTCTCTCTCTCTCTCTCTCTGGTCCTTCAGGGCTACTGTGTTTCTTGTTCCCACCCTAGCTCTCCCCTCACCATCCACCTCCTCCTCCTCCCATGATCCTCTTCTCCCACTTTAATTTTCCTTCTCTCTCCAACTCAGCTAATTACCACTTCCATTCTGCCCTTCTCTTAAACACCCCTCAATGCCGTAACAGGCTGCTCATGCTATCGCATAGCTATTTCTTAATTACACTTGAGTCCCATTGATTGACAAAAAGCTTCAGCCGTATCTGTCTCTTCCTAGACTTTGCAAATATCCCTGGTTTCTCAATGCTTCTTGCACTTAGATTATTGTGTTATAACCCTAGCTGCCTCTTGAGGCGTCCTTAATGTTATTCATTATGTTGCCAATTGTAAATCTCTGTTATCTTTCAATGTACCTGATGTATTGTTCATGCTCCTTGTTATTTCACTGTTACTGTTTAATTAATTATGTCTCTAAACCTTGACGTGGAATCTTTGAGAAAGAGCATTGTGCTCAAAGGTTATCTCCGAAGAATGAAATAAATAAATAAATAAACTGTTAAAATACTCTTCTGTGGTCAAACCACCATGCATTATAACTGCATTTTGGCTTTCAGCTAGTCCAGCTGCAAGTCCCACCAGTAAACAGAGTCATCAGCAATAAAACCTTAATTAGTACCAAATGTCTGTCATACAGATTTAGTTTTTGCCGTATTGGTCCTTGTAAGAACAGATCCAGAAACAAATGGTTTGATACCTTTTATTGGACCAACATAGACATTATGAATTAAGGATGTCATAAATACTTTTTTCCCCTAAATAAAACATATATGATGATAATTGTTGCTAAATAAATAAGCAACTTTAAACAAGCTCAGACTCTGCTATTTATTTAACATCCCCAGAAGGAACAGCAGCATGAACAATAAAGAAAGACAAGTTGTTTCTTTTACCATTTCCTTTCTTTCAGGCTGCAAATCCTATTATTTAATTATGACTGTTACATGAAAAGTGTGGTCTCTCTCTCTCTCTCCTCCTCTCTCTCTCAAACAACACACACACACACACACACACACACTTGCATTTCTCTCTCTACTCCTTACTGACTAAAACAAGCATCAGCTGGCTCCTACTATCCCGGGCAGTCTAATGAGTTAACCCCTAGGCTGACGAAAGAACTAGAATGAATCTATTTGATTGAGCTCTGGACAGATGTTCAGTCTGCAGCCCTGCAAGGGTTAAATTGAGGGGCTGCAAAGATGGGAGCTTTAAAATGGCTTTTTTTTTATTTATATCCTGAGAAGGTGGGAGGCCCAGCAGCATCCCCCACTTTGGATGCCTTTAAGACAGAGCAGCAACTAACAAAAATCAGAGGGGGAATGCACTGTTTTGTTGTTGTGGAAGTATCTTTCCAAAATTCCAAAATGGAAGTGTTCCATGGTGTGAATATAGTAGCTCATTTTTAGAGCGACTGTAAGATGGCTGCAGGCTCTGCCTACCTGCAGCCATACAAATGTGGCAATTTTCCTGCATATAGATGGTTATTGTTTGACAGAAGTCATCAGTAGGCAGCTTGTGACTCTTTGGTGGGTATATGTTATTTAAATTCAGGGTTCAGCAAATTTTATAGTTGTTACAGAGCCAGCTTGCCTCCAGTTTGAATGTGTCAGAGTGGGAGGAAGATTGGCTAGAGGGCATATAACAGTGTGCCACCAAAAGAAGTCAGGGTGGCTACTAACAAAGAGTAAACAGCATTGTGTTTTTCTTTTTAAAAGGGTTGGAATGCTTGTAGTAACAGGGAGGTAGTTCCTTTAATATAGATCCTGTCTGTGAGGTACATGAGAGTTGGGTTTCTGACTTTGGGACTCCGCTTCCTGCAGTAGGTTTAATTCCAACATGATCCATGGTGCATCTGCCCAGTCACCGACCTCAACATTAGTGCTGAATATTTTCCTGAGTACAAAACCAGTTATCAAAATATTCTGATTCTGGAAACAACTCCATGTTTTACATGATATGGGGAATTTGGGATCAATATTCAATTTGAAGCACACACTCTGTATACTGGAGATAGATTAAAACATTTGTAGCTAATTGTGATGCAGTTTTGAATTGTCACTTCTGTTCATCTAAATCAACAAACCCTACCACCTCCATACTTATTATATGTTATTTTTTCTGTCTTTAAGGTGGTGAATTTTTGTGATGACAAAACTCACAACATTGAAGCTCCGAACTTGCAGAATCGAATGTGCAACTACCGAAGCACGTGGGATGTGATCATCAATTCCACTGATTTTAAGAACACCTCTCCAATGAGTGCTTCTCCACCTCCACCTACAGTGACATTGCTGCAGGCCGGTGACAGAGTAGTCTGTTTAGTGCTTGATGTTTCAGGAAGCATGGCTTCTGTAAGTTATTACTTGTGCAGTTCAGAATGCATTGATGTAACAGAAACATTTTGGGCTCAGTAATATTTAAACTGCACAGACCTGTTTCATACATACAAAATATGTCCTTGCACATTCAGCTCAAATTTAAAATGGGTTGCTCCGTCCCCAGATAAACAATCTGTGTTGCTCATGCTAGAGGAAAAGGAGCAAGAATATTTTGCAAATATGGGGGGGGGGGGCTATGTACAAGAAAGTAAATGCCTGTGGTGCATAGGCATCCCTACATTTGAAAGTCTCACACCAAGGGTCCCATAGACACCAGTGCCATTAACAGAAGGGACACATGCCACTTCTACACTCAGTTACCTGGCCATTAATGCAGCTGCGCATAGAGATGTTGCATGCAAGGTGAGGGGCACAGGATACATCACAAGGCACCATGCTATATCCACTGCATCCCCCCAACCTAGTATACCTGTTAATTGTGGTGGGACCTAACCCCCCCCCACAGCCTTCTATTTTACGACCGTATCACTTCTCTCACAGAGGTCTGTCATCTCCTCAAGACCCTCCCAAAGTCCAAAAATGCTGTAAGTGATGGTCTTTTCTCCCATTTCTTAAACTGACAGATGGCCTCATTGCAGAGCCCCTTGCCACTTAATTTAATCTACTTTTCCTCTTTATCTTTCCCTTCATTATGGAAACAGGCTAGAATCAACCCCATTTTTAAATTAGGTGGCCTTATTCTCCAAGAAAATTATAGACCAGTGTCCATATCTCCCACTTAAGCAACATTCTGTACAAAACTGTTTTCCAGCAATTTTCAGACCACATCTCTTAATACAATCTGCTCTCCCTCACCAGCATGGCTTTAGAAAGGGTCACACTATCACCACTGGATTAGCTTGTTTCTCTGATCATGTCCAAAAGAAATTGGGGTAAGGAAAACTTACTGGTGCCATCTTTGTGGATCTCTCTAAGGCTTTTGACTTAGTACATCATAGCATCCTACTGTAAACTTTACTACTATGGTTTCTCAACAGCAGCCATGACACAGGTCAGCAACTACCTCATTAGTAGATCTCAAATGGTCTGTACCGAGGGCCACATCCAACACAATTGGGGTGTATAGCTGGTGTTCCACAACAGTCTATCCCAGGATCCATCTTATTCTCCTCTTTGTTAACAACCTCCTCAGAAATGGCTCAGATTGCTGCATGGTAATGTATGCAAATGATCTTATTCTATACAGGAGTGATAAGAGCCAAAATAATTTATTAGTCTCCGATCCAAGGATTTTGGGGCTATCTAAAAGTGATTTGCATCAAACAGACTGCTCGCTAATGCCAAGAAGATGAAGACAATGCTTTTTATTTCCAGACCTAGGCTTGCTAATGCACTGCAGGGAGAAATAACACCCTGAGCATTTTGGTGCCAAATGGGTCCCCTTTCAAACAAGTAACTAGTTTCAAAGACACAGGGTCACCCTAGCTCCCCTTAACCTTTGCAGATAATATTGGGCAGAGTAGTCAAGTGTGTGAACCAGAAACTGGGTGTCTGCTTCCACCTAAAGTACCTCATGACCCCAGAGGTGTGTCTGGCCATTATTCAAGGCATACTTATACCCCTTCTGGATTACTGCTCCCCTATTTTTACCCATGCCTCAAATCAGTACCTCTTATGACTCAATTTTGCCTTGAACAGCATCTTCAGGTTTGTTGCTCTGACCCCATTCAACACCCGCCACTGCTTCCATTACTCGCTGCTTGGTTGAGTGTGTCTCCACAGGCCCGCCGTGACTACTTCTTGGGAGCCCTCATCAAAAGTTCCTTTGTGAAGGGATTAACTCCTCTAACAAGACTCTTCAGTATTAGGTCTAGAACACATGAGCGGAGCTTCCTCACAATGTCTCCTTGACCATCTCCTGACTGCAACCAAGATGGGTCAAAGAGCCTTCTCCATCGCTGCCCCCAAAGTCTGGAATGGCTTTCCGACCATGCTTCACTAATAGGTACCTCCTTATCTTCAAATCCCATTTTAGAAATGTCCTCCTAGCCACCATGATTTGTAAGCACCACTCCTGACAAGGTATGGGGGCACTATGACCCCACCTACTGCACTTGTCTCTAAACTAGCTACCTAAGTTAGTAATATTATTGTTTATTTTCCTTTCTATCCAGTCTATTTGTGTATCTGCCGAGTGTCTAATTTGTTTGTTGCTTGATTTCTACCTTCACATTGGCCTGTATCTGTATGAATTGTTGCTTACTGTGCTTGACGGGACTATTTGTACTATCTCCACTCCAGTGCTTATCCTAATGTATTGTATGTTGAATCTGATGTATTGTATTCTACTGCACTGTATGGCAAATCTCATGTATTGTTATATGTCGTGTCGATGGCTCGGGTTATTCCTGAATACAGTCCCTCAGACCAGTGTACCTACCGAATTATCAGGTAAATAAAAAAAATATTAAAATGCTGCCCCAGCCCTCTGGTCAGAATAAAAGGGTGGGGGCAACCATATGGCCACCCGCCCAACACTTTTACAATTCAGGACTTGCACTGTCCCAAACTCCCCTGCTCTGCACAGAGAAGGGGATCCACTCTATGACCATGATAGGAATCTGACTGGATGCCTGCCTTCATCCACCGATCTACTCCCAGTGCACTGGGGCAGGGCCATGGAAGGACACCCAGTGGTGACCGATGTTCATGCATGTTGAACAAACCAATTGTGTGGATATGCACAGGCTGAGTACGTGTCTCTTGCTTTCTTACCCACATCCTGTGGGGCTATGCACAAAACCTGAAATGCCTACATGCCATGTATCCATGATGCATTGGCAACCCTATGTCTTAAAGCTGCACATTGAGGTTCCAAGGATCCCGGATGGCATTAATGGAAGAGGAGTGCCCATTCCAAACTCAATCCCTTGGCCATTCATGAGCAATCTGCTACATATGCAGACAGTATGGGAGAGTGTCAAGGAACATGCCCACACTCTGCACCATTCAAGAAGGCACAGAGTGTCAGGTGAGGGGGGTGCAGCCTACATGGGCAGATACATTGCCATAGGCACTATGTGCCCCCCATAATGTACATCCACCAGTCAAGTGAGAAACCAAATACTACCCAAAATGCTGCAGCAGCCCTCCAGTCAGGTGGAGAGGGCTGTGTGTGACCATCTGGGCACTCACAGGACAATTCCATTTTTGGGACGATACTATCCTCAATCCCTGCTCTGCTTGGAGCAGGGGATCCACTGCAGGACCAGGACAAACATCTGACTGGATGCTCACCTGGGTCCGCCAATCTCGCCCCACACACTAGTGTGCCATGGTGGTAGGGTCATGACAGTACCCTATGGTGTCTGACCACAGTGAATGGCAAACTGCACTGTTTTATCTGTGAGTTCACAGCTGCATGAGCTGTGTATTCACCTCGACATGCTCCCAGTCCACATTGTTGCATGGACCCCAATGGAAGCAATGCACAAAAAAGAAATTACTATGAGCCATGTAGCCACAGAACATAGGCAACCCTAAGTCTTAAAGCCATGCACTGGGGCACCCAGACCACCAGTGGCATAAATGGAAAGGGCACACATTCCTGCCACACTCAATCCCAGACCGTTCATGCAGTTATATATGCAGATGGTCTGTGGGAGGTCAGGGGAAAGCAGCACCCATGCCATTCACAAAGGCATGGAGAGTTGGGTGAGGATGTGCAGGCTATCTGGGCAGGTACTCAGCCATACCTTATGCATGTTCCCCACAATGTACACCCACCTGCCACAGCAGTAAACCAAATGCAACCTGACATGCCACTTTAGCCCTATGGTCAGGCGGAGAGTGCTGGGTGGCATTTTGGGCACTCACAAGACAATTCTATTTTTGGGAATTATGCCATCCCACAATCCCTGCTCAGCACAGAGCAGGGATCCACTGCAGGACCAGGACAGGCATCTGACTGGTTGCCTATCTGTGTCCACTGCTCTGCCCCCCCCGGCACCAGCATGCTGAGGGGGGACCGCAAACAGGCACCCTGGAGTGGCCAGCTGTAATAAAGTTCAAACCATGTGTACCTGTCCATGGGTACAGAGCTGTGCAGGCTGGGTATGTGTCTTTTGCACCTACCTGACCCACATTGGTGTATAGCCCCTATGGTGATGGTGTAGCAAGCATAGTGTTACGGCTTCTGTACACAGATTGGATAGTCCTCTCCCACCCCCAAGCACTAGACCAGCAGAAAAAGAAGTCATAACACACAAAACTAGGGATGTTATACAAAAAGTTATGTGGGAGAAATTAAGGTGTTAGGAATAGGGAAATTTGGGCCCATACTAACGCTAATGGCTAAAATTTCAAAGTTGATATTTTGTTCCCATCCAACCCATTTAGTATATTAATCTTTGTATCGGATCTGATCCTTGCACATAAATATTGGGGCTAGTATGATCTCTATATGGGTTTGTTTGTCCCCAGAAAGGAGCATTTACAAAGGCATGCTCAGTACAGACAAAACATTAAAATACAAAATAAAAACATTACAGCAGGCAATTATCCATATCTGTAGTACAGGTACTACATTGTCATTCACAGGGATGAACAATAAAATCTTCCATAACAGTTACAGACAGGGGGATACATTTTCAAAGTCTGGACACAGAACTTGCATCAGCTACATTATTTCAAATACACCAAAAAGTATCCATGTGATTTTCAAACATTTTTGACACATTTGTGACACTTTGCTCACTTTACGGCAGAAAATAATGCATGTGTCATTTTTTGGATGCATGTAACATTTTCAGTGCAGAACTTGCAGCACTTGCGACATGAAGTAAGACAACATTTTATGTAATCATAAGCAAATGGAGTGGGTTGTCAGGTCTAGACATGTGAACATGTCATATCACAAGTAGTGCAACTGTGACATAATCGTGGCACATTTCTTTGAAAATCCAGCCCGTGTCAGTTTATGGACTGCTTTAAGACCACTTTAAAACACGAAAATATAGAGATGGTCAAATTCCTGGGAACTGAGTCCCAAAATATAATAGATCTATAAAAATATTTCTGGACCAGTTTTTTCTCCTGGAAAGGAGATAAAATTGCTGCTGATAATGTCTTGTTTTAGTACCACCTTGAGGTGTCATTAGATCCAAAAGATTAGATGGAACTTGGCCTTTCTGAATTTTTCAACAGTAAAGGCCTGCAAAATATAGTTGTCATGCAAGGGTGGCAACCCTGGTAATGCATAGGTATAAACAAAGGGACTCTAATTGCAGAAAATGTATGGAACAGAAACCAAATGTGGCTAAAAAATTTTTCAATGCTCCTGTGTAATATCAGGGGCTTGTTGCGTTAGTACTGGCCTCTCACAAATAAAGGGTGCTGCTGTTGCCATTTCTCAATGTTATAAGATGAAAAGTTACATCTACAGTAGATGGGGCTATCACTCACATACTATGCACCTTGCAGGTGCAGGGCTGGTCCACAGTGACAAACTTAAAGGAGAACCTTGCTGAATCTTTTAAATCATTTCCTTGTAGAAGATAGTTTTAAAATACTGGTTCCAAATCCTGTTACTGTTCCATGTTAACAGGTGTTTTAGCTACCTTAGGGTGTTTCTGATAGAGCTGCAACAAAGTTTTATTTCGCCATCAAATTTCTGGTGAAGTCCCCAGTTTCACCTCTGCAGATCATCTTGCAAAGTTGTCCTGTTTAATAGTCATTGCCATTTGGAACTTGGCCTTATTTTTGTTTATTTATTTTATTTTTTTGCATGATCTGATAACTCACCTTCATGCTCCAGTATTCCCCTCCTTCGGGCCCCACAGTGCTCTCAACTCACTGGCTGTCTTCTTCCTGGGCTCACCTCAATCCTCAGATAGCAGTTGACTCCTGAGGGGTATCCCGTGTATCTCTTCTTTGGTGGGTCCTCTCTTCCAAAGGGAAGACACCGGGAGTGTACTACCGTGCACTATCTATTAGGTCCCCCAGAAGTGTTCCTGAGGTAAAGGAGGCCCATGCAGGTTCCAGTGTTTGTCGAGAGCAGGGAGCTGTCATCTGATGAACATAGGAGCCATTTTCCATTTTCCTTATGTTCCCACATTGCGCCGCTCTGAACAGTGCCTCCATTCTCCACTGGAGCCGCTGTTGAGCGAGGTGACCCAATTCCCCCAACCCCGAAGAGGAGAGGAGAGCAGTCCTCTGGATGCTAAGTCCCCTTCGTCCCCTGCTGACCCCCGGTGCCGCGAGTCCGTTCCTGAACCCGGGGTGCTGGCATGGTTCGAGGTGTGGCGTCCAGTGGCTCAACCCTCTGCGCAACTGGGCTGGCTTTATTTATAAGAGAAAATTGCACTTAAAAAAACCCAGAAGCAAGGCCAAGATACAAATGGCCAAATCTCCAATTGCTAGCCAGATCTTTCCCTGATGTGTAGTTGTCCCTCCCACTGATCACGGCCCGATGTAAAATAAAATGCCTTGGTGTTTAGTGTCTGCTCCATTGATCATTAGCCCAATGAAAATTAAGTTCCCTTGTGTCTAGCAGTCTCCTGCTGATTGCTGGCCCATTATTAAACATATAAGTTCTCCCTGGTGTCCTGTGCCCCCCACCTGAAGCCCTGCCTGACACAAAAATAATATTCCTATTGGCTAGTGGTCCTCTCCCCACCCAGTCGCTCACCCAATATATCAGAAAGATGTCTCTGATAGCTGGAGGGCCTCATCCTACCCTATCATGCTCCTGATACATAAAAATAATTTCCCATTGACTAGCCATCCCTTCCTCCTTGTTAACATGCCCGTGTATTTAAATGCTTTCCTGGTTTCTTGTAGTCCCTCCCCACCTGATTACTCAACCAAGATATCAAAGCAATGTCCCTGGTGACTAGCAGTCCTTCCCCCACCCAATCCCTCAACTGATTGATAACATTTTTCTGTGGTGGCTAGCAGTCTCTTCTCCACCCGATCAGTTGCCAGATATATTTAAATGCTTTCCCTACTGTCCAGTGGTCCTTCCCCCCCCCACCTGATCACTTAACCAATATATCAAAAAGATGTTAATATAGAAACAGAATTTGATGGCAGATAAGGACTGCTTGGCCCACCCAGTCTGCCCATTTCGCTACTTAAAGGATAAGCTGCAGATCCTAGCTATCCAACAGCCTACTTCTTCCTACCACCACCCTCTAGAATTGCCTTATGACTGTCCCATGCATTCTTGAATTCCACCACTGTTTTTGACTCCACAACCTCCTCACAAAGGCTGTTCCATGCATCCACAACCCTCTCTGTGAAAAAGTATGTCCTCACATTACCTCTGAGCCATCCCCACTCTAGTTTCAAATTCTGCCCCCTCCTTGGGGCCGGCCCAGTGGCGCTGAGGGTTGAGGCGCTGGACACCACACCTCATGCTATGCCAGTGACCTGGGTTCGGGAATGAGCTCGGGTCGTTGGGGGTTGGCAGGGGAGGACTAGGATCGAGCATCAGAAGACAGCTGTCCTAGTCCTGGGGTGGGCTGGGGAAACTACACCACACAGTGGCAGCCCCTTGAGATGCCCGGAGGTACTGCATATGGCGGTGTGACTGGAGGGGGGAGCGCGGCGTACATCTGCATGCATGTGTGCAAGACATCATTGCACGACCACACTCCCAAAGGGGAAAAAAAGTGGAAAATGGCTGGGCACGACTATGCAGCTTGATGGATGCGCCATGCCTCGCCGAGAAGACTCGTGTGGAAATGCACTGGGGGGTCCAGGGCTGATCTGGCTGGACAGGGTATGGGGAGACCCTCCAGAGGACCAGTGATGACCATACTGGATCCTCCATCATGTGATGAGCCTGATGCTCTCCGCGGCATGCCCCCACTGGTAAGTCACCGCAGCAGGCTAATAAATAAGAATAAAATAAATAAATTGAGCCCCTTGTTCTTGCACACCTCTTTTCTGAAAGATGTTACCCTCTTAGACTTTGTTGATTCCCTTGAGATACTTAAAAGTTTCTATCATGTCCCCCTCTCCTCCTCTCCTCGAGGCTATACATATTAAGCTCCTTAAGTCTCTGCGTGATATGTCTTCTGGTGCAGACGCTGCACCATTTTAGTTGCCCTCCTCTGACTTCCTCCATCTTGTCTATGTCTTTTTAGGAGATTGGGTCTCCAGAACTGCACGCAGTACTCCAGATGGGGTCTCATCAGCTGTCTGTACAGAGGGATCACAACTTTCTGTTTTCTGCTGGTGATGCCTCTCCTATGCATCCCAGTATCCCCCAGCCCTCCTTACTGCCCTCTCACATTGCTTGCTCACCTTTAGGTCATCTGATATGACTACCCCCAGGCCCCTTTCCATTTTGTTAGTATCTCACCCCCATGTGTACTCTTCCCCTGGGTTTTTGTTTCCCAGGTGCATTACTTGTACTTCTTAGCACTGGAATGTAAGCTGCCATACATTTTATAATTCCTCCAACCTTGCCAAGTCCCTTCTCATCCTTTCCACCCCACCTTGTGTATCAACTCTGTTGCAGATCTTTGTGTTATCTGCAAAGAGACATACTTTTCCTTCCAGTCCCTCTGCAATGTCACTTATAAAGACATTAAAGAGGACTGGTCCTAGTACTGAACCCTGCGGTATCCCACTAGTAACCCCCCTTTCTTCAGAGTGGACTCCGTTTCCTATTACCCTCTGTGTCCTGTTCTCCAGTCAATTCTTTACCCAGACTACCATCTTGGGATCCACTCCCAGGCTGGTCAACTTGTATATTAATCTTTTGTGGGACTGTGTCAAATGCCTTGTTAAGTCTAGGTAGACCATGTCCACATCCCTCCTGATCTACTACTTTGGTCACCCAGTCAAAGAAATCTATTAGATTTGTCTGACATGACCTTCCAGCTGTGAATCCATGCTGCCTTGGGTCCTGTGCCCCTCTGGCCTATAGGTACTCAACAGTTCTTTCCTTCAAAAGTGATTCCATCATTTTCCCAATCACTGAGGTTAAACTAACAGGTCTGTAGTTTCCTGCTTCTTCCCTGCTCCCAGTTTTGTGAAGTGGAATAACATCTGCCCTCCTCCAGTCCTCAGGTACCACCTCATCCTCCCATGATTTATTAAAGAGGGTAGTCAGTGGTGTCACTAGTTCTACCCTTAGTTCTTTTAGAATTCTGGGATGAATTCCATCAGGCCCCATTGCTTTGTCCACCATCTGTATTTAAGAGTTCTTTCAGAACCCTTTCTTCTGTGAATGGGCTGGTATCAACCTCCATATCCAGCAAGTTTCTATTGTTGGGTTTAGGTACCTCCTCTTCATTTGTGAATACTGAGCAAAATATTTGTTCAGTATCTCTGCCTTTCACAGTCACCCTCTGCCCACCCTCCCTTTATTAAGCCTCACTATCCCTCCCTTGGTCTTCTTTCGCTCCCTGATGCACCTATAAAGGTTTCATCCCCTTCTTAACTGAGTTGGCCATCTTTTCCTCAGTTTGGGCCTTTGCTGTTTTAACTGCCTTTCCTGCTTCCTTTTGCTTTAACAGATACACTGTCCTGCTCCTTCTGTGATTCCTTGTACTTCCTGCATGCTCTCTTTGTCTGCCTAACCTTCTCTGCCACCTCCTTTGAGAACCATAGTGGTTTCTTACATCATTTTGTTTTGTTTACTTGCTTCACACAAAGGCTTATTGCCTCTGTTATGGCCGTTTTGATTATTCCCCATTGTTCTTCCACCCCTCCTTCCTGCCCATTTGCTAGTGCATTCCTTAGGCACTCACCCATTTTGGCAAAGTTAGCCCTCCTGAAGTCCAGTATCTTTGCCTTTGTATGGCTTGACTCTACTGCTGTGTTTATCGTGAACCATACTATTTGAAGTTCACTTGTTCCCAGATGGCTACCCACTGCTAAATCTGTGATCCTCTCACCATCTCCATTCGAGAGTACCAGGTCTAAGATTGTCTCTCGAGTGGGTTCTGATACTAGTTGTCTCAAGACATGCCCCTGTAGGGCATCTAGAATGACCCCACTCTTAGGAGTGGCTGCTGCAAATGCACTCCAGTTAACATCTGGCATATTCAGATCTCCCATCAGCAATATCTCCCCTTTTTCTGCCATTGTAAAGATACTTTCTATCATTTCCTTGTCCATTTCCTCCCCCTGAAATGGGGGTCTGTATGCAACCCCTGTGCAAATTGTGATGCCATTGCCTGTCTCCAAATTGACCCACAGTGCTTCCTCTCCTCCCTGTTTATCCTTTTGCTCTGTTGCTTTGATTCCTTCCCTTATGCAGAGAGCTACATAAGGGCATTACCTGTTGGGGTGGGGGAATCCACTAGACCACCAGGGAAAGGATCCCCCCACCCGATCTCCCCACCTGATCACTTAACTGATATATCAGAAAGATGTTTCTGGTGGCTAGAGACTCCTCCCAGCCAATCATATGCACAATAAAGAAGAAAGTATCCATGATGTCCAGTGTAACCACCCCCATCCCTATCCCCCATATGGTAAAGTGAAACATTTCCCTGGTGGTCTAGTAGACCCCAGTCCTTATCCCTGATCCCCTGTATACAGAATGTAAACCTAACCCTGGTGGTCTAGTGGACCCCCCACACAAGCAGGTAATGCCCCTCCACTCCACTTTTCCCCCACCCCAACCCTGAGCTGATGACTGGCACAGCACTCCACTCTCCACCATGGCTGTCTGCCTGACTGAGCTGTCAGTAAATGAGCAATCACTGGTACAAGCATGCACTCATTCATTGACAGCTAAGCTCGTGCTCATTCACTGAGCTGTGTTGTGGCTCAGACAAGAGCGGAGGGCTGATCTGGTTACCGTGGGGCTTGGGGTGGGATGCAGGGATGGTGTGTGGACCCCTGAGTGGTTCACAATGCCATTCCTCCACCCTTTCCCATCACCCACAACTGGAACAGCCCTTCGCTATTGTCTGTGCTACCGACAGAGCATGAAGAGTTCAATTAAAGGCAGAACTGGCAATGAATGAACTCATGCTTGTAAAACACGTGCCCATTCATTGACAGCTCAGTCAGGCAACCAAACCTGGTGCAGAGCAGACGGTTGTAAGCAGTTACCCACCTGAGGTCAGGTGGGGGGAGTGGGGTGGTAGGGCATTACCTGTTGGGGTGGGGAATCCACTAGGCACTAGGGACATCTTTCTGATGTATCAGGCAAGTGATTGGGTGGGGGAGGGATCACTAGCCACTGAGGAATATTATTTCTATGTCAGGCAGGGCTTTGGGTCTGGGAGGGCACTGGACACCAGGAACAACTTATATTTTTAATATTGGAGTTGGCGATCAGTGTGGGGGAGGAGCACTAGACACCAGGGAATGTTATTCTACCTGGGGCAGCAATCAGCGTGGGGTTGGGGATACCACTAAGCACTAGAAAAAAAAACCTCTGCAAAATATGGAGTTTGAATTCCACTGGCAGAGTTACCAAACTCCCAGTGAAATTATCACTTCTCATTTACATAAAATTCTTACTTTACCTGGAGTTTCTGACTTGCATGGTAGAACATTTTGCAAATGAGGCAAATCTACAAATATTCAGGGAAGCAAAATCTTCTAACTTTGCAGATCTCTTGTTTCTGATTTACAAACAAGTAGTAAGTACCATTTTGACTTGTATAATGTAATTTATGTCCCTTGCCCTTCTCTTCCACTGTTGGCACAATGCCTCCATTCTGCTCTAGCACTGACTATGTGGCGTAAGATGGACATAGACTACATCACTGAGTTCTAAAATAGTATTTAATGTAAGAGTATAAATCAGAAATACCTATGGAGGTTACTAGTAGGCCCATACACATGAAACAATAATAGAATTAAAACCAGTATTTAACAAACATTTGTCAATGCCGAATGCTTGCTTGTTGCCATTGTCATTGATAGTATAGGAATTACAGAGCTGTATAATAGGAATGGCAGTGAAGTATTGAACTGAAGCCAACCCCATCACCACTCTGCAGATAGTGACAGGCATTGGGGTGTGCCTTTGGGTCGTCAGGCATAACGGCCATACCATTTCACCACACCATACCCTGCAGACACTGACAAGTGTCACGGTGTGCCTTGGGGTCTTTGGCCCTTATGCGATCCCCATTCCATCAGGAAATACAGTGAGATGGGTGCAGTATAGAAGAATGGGGTGAACTTTGGGGCCAAAGAGTCCAAGGCACACCTTGATGCCTGTCACTGGCTGCAGTGTGTGGGTGGGGGTGGAATGGTATAAGCATTGCAGGCAACAATCCCAAGTCACAGCCCTGATGCCTGTCATTCTGTACAGGGTGGGGCTGTATGGTCAGAAACCTAACACCTCAGGCATTTGTTGATATTTTCACTCCAAAATTTCAACATGTTTTTTTTGTGACCCCACCTCATGAACAGTGGCAATATCAGTTTGTTAGCCAAAAGCTGCTTTTGCACAGTGATTATGGCATTTGGCACCATAGGTGCAAAAACACATTCTAAACAGGATGTGAAAAATGACAGCTGTACTGTTCATGGGGAAGTGTAAAAATGGCAATGTTGAAAATCTGCAGTGAAAATATTTAAAAAAAATGGTGAAGTCACAAGTGTGCATAGAAATTGTGCAATGCACACCAGTAATGTAATTAGTTTGAGGATTTTTTTACAGCAGATTGTCAACACAGGCATTTTGGGACCTCTGATCATGAACAGTGTGACTGTGATTTTCTTTACCTGTCCCAAAAAATTATTTCCCACAGTGACCACGCATTTTCATGCTGAAAGTGTGAAAACACATTTTGGCCATGTTGTGAAAAATGACAGCAGTACTGTTCATAAAGAAGTGTGGAAAATGCCACTGGTGAAAATCTGGACTGAAAATATTACAAATACATGAACTTACGAGGAAACTGTGCAATGCTCACTTGTAACACAGTCATTTTATGGACTCCTGTCACCAAATTTTCAACACAGCAATTTTAAGACCTCTGCTCATGAACAGTGTCACTGTTATTTTCTTAATATGTCCAAAATATTGCTTTCACACACCGACTGCACCATTGTGTACTACATGTGCGGAAACACATTTTGGAAGTAGATGTAAAATGATAGCTGTACTGCTCATAAGGAGGTGTGGTAAAATGGCAATGTTGAAAATCCAGAGTGCAAATATTAAAAATGTGTGATCTTATGAGTGCATGAGAACTGCTTAATGCACACTCGTAAATGGTAATTTTAGGATTTTTCACTCAAATTTGCAACATAGGTTTTTGAGAGCCCACCTTGAACATTGGCATTGTCATTTCATTAATTGTCCTGAAAGGTGATTGCCTGGGACTGTGAAATCACCATTTGGGCCTGATTAATGCCATGACAGTTCAGAATTCATGAGAAGGGGTCCTAAAAACCCCATGTGGAAAATTTGGTGCCAAAATTCCAAAAAATGCCTGAGATATGCATCAAAGTTGAAAAAAACCCTATTTATGGCATTATATAGCTTACTTGCATTTTCTCAGTTAGCAGTTAGCATTGAAGAGTGCAGATGTGTTCTCGGTCCCCCGAAGATCGTCACGCTGGACTCCCAAGGTAAGTACGGGATGAGGTGGGGGTGTGGGGAGACAGAGTGCACAGAGGGTGGGCACAGGTGGGCAGGGAGACCACCGAGGGAACATATTTTTTCCTTTAAAACTGCAAGCTCAGTAAAAAATATACCCTGCAGCCTCTTGCTATACTGAGCTGATGCAAAACACAGAGTATGATGGTGGGGGCAGGGTTGGAGGACAGGTCTGAATAACGCCATATACCCACCAGGAGGGACTTTTCATCTCTTGGAATGTGTTTGTGAAAATGTGTGACCAGGAGAGGAATGTAAGCTGAGCCAATGCTGTTTAAACAACTGCTGTACAGGGATGCAGTTTCAGGCTTTTCCTTCTGAAGCTTAAGCTCTGATGCCCTAGGCAGCTCTGATAGTCAATTGTTTCAGCATAATAGATCCACCTCATGTCCATCCCACATGAACCAAAAAAAGGTGGGGTGGATCTTTAGGAGCTTGTGGAGGTGGGGTGGATCTTATTCCCCCCAAAAAACTAATGCTGCCTCCCACTACTCAGTTTTCAGTTCTTTACCTCTCACTTTAGAAAGAAAATAGTGCACTGCAACCATTGACTAAAATGAAAGTGTATTTATTTGAGGGCATAAAACATTTCTTGGAGGAGGGTGAGGCAGAGGAGACTATTTACACCTTGAGTCAGTTCCACGGACAGAAAACATAACACCACTCCTTTTATACATGCAGAATGTCTGCAGGCTCCACCTACTGCAGCTTTAAAAACTGCTCTAGATGACTTCTGCCAAAGAACAGGCAGAAAACACCAAGAAGAAGGAACTACTGTTATAACTATACTTCTCTACTGGGACTATATTGTCCTCCTTCCCTCTCCTCCAGTCCCCACCCTAAGCCAGTTACACTTTTATAGGCACAGGATTTGCCTGACAGCTGTAACTTCCAGTTTAGGAGCAGGAGCTGAGTGAGTGCGTGATCACAGAACCACAAAAGACTCACCATTCTAGAAGGAAAAGAGTAGCTCTCCCCCCCAGCTGCTGGAGGTTTGACTCTGAGCAAGTAAGGAGACTACTGAGAAATATAGGAACTTCTTCTCTCAGAACAGGAAGATCAGGAGCTTAAAGGACACAGAGGCAGTAAGTTAGTAGGGAGAAAAATAAAAAAATAAACAGAGGAAAGCATAAGTATTCCAAACAACAGTTAAGGGGCCAGAAATAAGACATGATAGGAGTGGTGCAGTGCATTGGCTGTGGAGCAGCAGTGTTCTGGGAGATGTTATGGAGAATGCAGTGTTGTCCCAGCTGCAGGCATCTCTCTGGACTGAGGGAGGAGGCTGCTCATCTCCAGGCTGAGTTGACCAGGATTTGGGGCACCTCCTCTCCCACCCTGGGACCTCCAGGGCCACTGTCGTTGCCTCAGAGGTTGCCAAGAAAGAGGAGTGGTTGGACCACAGTAGGCTCAGGTAGGGTGAGGGTGGTGGAACAGAGGCACATTCCTCCAGTTATACCTATCCACACTTCATATGCCATTCTGGCAAAGTGTGGTTCCTCTATGGAGGCACCTGCAGTAGAGACCAAGGAGGATTCTGGGAAACTCCATAAAGGAGACCCACAGAAGGGTGGTATGGGTCCCTACAGGGGAAGAAAACAACTCCTGGTGGAGGACTCCATTGTTATGAGGGTAGAACTGGGGGAAGAAGAGGAGAGAGAGAGGTAAGGTGCCTGTCTGGCAGCATGGCTTGGAGGAACAGGGAGCGAATCCCCAGGATCACTGGAGCAGCTGCACAGGGGAGGGAGCTGGATGTCATTGTTCACCTAGGAACAAATTACCTGGCTGAGAAAGGGATCAGAGCAGAGCAGGAAGAGTTTGTGGAGTTGGGGAAGGGTCTTAGACAAGTAGCACACATGGTAACCTTCTCGAAGTTGCTGCCTGTCTATGGCATGGATGAGGCTAGGGTGCTCCACAGCATGAGATTCAATCAGTGGTTGAAAAACTGGTGCAGAGCTCAAGGATTTGGCTTCATTGGGGGACTGGCGGTCCACCTGTAGTAATGCAGGCCTATACTGGTGTGATGGTCTGCGTCTGTCAAGGAGGGGAACTAGGATCCTAGGTGATAGGTTTAAATGCTTCATTAGCAAGCATTTAAACTAGCCAAGGGGGGAGGCACTGGAAAGGAGCAGGGAAATCCTTGCCCCCCTAAAAAATAATCAAGGTAGTAAGTGAGGTAAACACCAAGACAGAGATGTGGGTAGGGAGAAGGGCTGGAGTAAATGGAGAAAATAACACAGGCAATAAGGACAGGGATGGAACAAAAAAGGGTAAGACCATCAATAAATGGAGGATAACGAGTACCAATGCCCATAGTCTGGGCAACAAGCTCCCTGAACTTGTGGTCTTAATGGAAGAGGGATGACTGGATATCATAGCAGTTACAAAAACATGGTACACAGAGAAACCTGACTGGGATGTTAACATTCCAGGGTACATAACCTACAGGAGAGACAGGGAGGGTAGAAGAGGGGGAGGAGTAGCTCTCTCTCTGTAAGGGAAGCAATAAAAGCAACAGAACAAAAGAGTAAACAGGGAAAAGAGGAGGCACTGTGGGTCACTTTAGAGACTGGAAATGGCACCACAATCCACAATAGGGGTTGTATACAGACCCTCATGTCAGGGAGAGGGAATGGACAAGGATATGATATGAGGCATTCTTAGGATGGCAGAGAAAGGGGAGATACTGTTGATGGGGACCTGAATATACCAGATGTTAACTGGAGCACCTTTGCTGCAGCCACATCTAAGAGCAGGGCCATTTTCTCTTACAGAGCATGCCTCATACAGCTAGTTTTGGAACCCACTTGTGAGGAGCAATCTTCGATCTCATACTCTCAAATGGGGACAGTAAGAGGATCGCAGGTCATGAAGCGGGTAGCCATTTGGGAACAAGTGCCCACCAAACAATGTGGTTCATGATAAACTCGGCTACAGAGTTATGTCATACAAAAGTGAGGGTACTGGACTTCAGGAGGGTTGACTTTGGCAAGATAGGAGAGTGCCTTAGAAAAGCACTAGCAAACAGACTAGAAGGAGGGGTGGAGCAACAATAGGGAAACATCAGAACTGCCATCACAGAGGAAATAAGCCTTTGTATGAAGCAAATAAACAAATCAAAATGAAAGAAAAAGCCACTATGATTCTCGAAAGAGGTGTCAGGGAAGGTTAGGGAGAAGAAGGTATCATTTAGGAAATATAAGGAAACACAGAAGGAGCAGGACAGAGCACTGTACCAGTTAAGGCAGAAGGAAGCAGGGAGGGAAGTCAGAATAGCAAAGGCCCAAACAGGAAAAGAGAACCAACTCAGTTAAGAAGGGAAATAAAACTTTTTATAGGTACAGCAGGGAGTATAGAAAGACAAAGGGAGGGATAGTGACGCTGAATAGAAAGGACGGTGGGCGTACAGAGAGGGACAATGAAAAAGTAGGGACACTGAATGAATACTTCTGCTCAGTATTCACAAAAGAGGAGGAAAGGGAAGTGCCTAATCCAATTAACAGAAGCAATCTGGATAGGGGTCAATCCCAGTCCTTTCTCAGAAGAATGGGTTCTGAAAGAACTCCTAAAACTGAAGGTGGATAAAGCAATGGGGCCTGATGGAATTCACCCCAGAATTCTAAAAGAATTAAGGGGAGAACTAGTGACACCACTGACTACCCTTTTTAACAAATCATGGGAGGATGGTGTGGTACCTGAAGACTGGAGGAAGGCAGATGTGATTCTCCCTCAGAAAAGTGGGAGCAAGACAGAGGCAGGAAACTACAGACCTGTCAGTTTGACCTCTGTGGTAGGGAAAGTGATGGAATCACTTCTGAAGGAAAGAATTGTTGAGTACCTAGAGGAAAGTGAGGTACAAGACCCAAGGCAGCATAGGTTCACAGCGGAAAGGTAATTTCAGACTAATCTAATTGATTTCTTTGACTGGGTGACCAAAGTAGTAGACCAGAGCAGGGCTGTGGACATGGCATACCTAGACTTTAGCAAGGCATTGGACACAATTCCACACAAAAGATTAATAATCCAATTAACCAGCCTCAGAGTGGGTCCCAGGGTGGTAGCCTGGGTAAATAATTGGCTGGACAACAGGACACAGAAGGTAATTGTAAATGGAGTCCACTCAGAAGAAACAGGAGTGACTAGTGGGGTACCGCAAGGTTCAGTTCTGGGTCCAGTCCTTTTTAATGTCTTTCTAAGTGACATTGCAGAGGGACTAGAAAGAAAAGTATTCCTCTTTGCAGATGATACAAATATCTGCAACGGGGCTGATACACAAGGAAGCATGGAAAGGATGAGAAGGGACTTGGCAAGGTTGGAGGAATGGTCAGAAGTATGGCAGCTTGGATTCAATGCAAAAAAGTGCAAAATAATGCACATGGGAAACAAAAACCCAGGGGAAGATTACATAATGGGGGATAGTAACAACAACAAAAGTGTAAGGGACCTGGGGGTAATCATATCAGATGACCTTAAGGTTAGCAAGCAATGTGAGAAGGCAGTAGGAGGGCTGGGAGGGTTCTGGGATGTATAGGGAGAGGCATCAGCAGCAGAAAACAGGAAGTTGTTATTCCTCTGTACAGTCAGTTGGTGAGACCACATCTGGAGTACTGGTCCAGTTCTGGAACCCCATCTCCAAGGACATAGACAGAATGAAGGCAGTCAAGAGGAGGGCAACTTAAATGGTGCAGGGTCTGCAAGAGAAACCATATGAGGAGAGACTAAAGGAGCTTATATGTATACCCATGAGGAAAGGAGGAGAAGGGGACATGATAGAAACTTTTAAGTACCTCAGTGGAATCAACAAAGTCCAAGAGGGCATCTTTCAGAAAAGAGATGTACAAGGACAAAGGACACAATTTGAAGATAGAGGGGGATGGCTCTAGGGCATGTGAGAAAGTATATTTTCACAGAGAGGTGGTGGAGGCATTGAACAGCCTTCCTGAGGAGGTTGTGGGTTCTAAAACTGTGGGAGAATTCAAGAATGCATGGGACAGACATAAGGCAATTTTGTGGGGGTAGGAAGAAATAGGTTTTGGTTAACTAGGATCTGCAGCTTATCCTGTAGGTAGGGAAATGGGCAGACTAGATGGGCTAGCGGTCCTTATCTGCCGACAAAGTCTATTTTTCTATGTTTTATGTCCCAGCTTTTCTCCAGGTAAATAGCACAATGAAATAAGAGAAGGGTACTTTTCATACATACCTTACTGAATAGTGATGTAATTGAACATCGTCCTCATGCGCCTGGTCAAAACTGTAAACAATTTCTTATATCCAGCACATATTTCCCAGCCATATAGATGGGAGGTCACAAGGATCAAGGGAAGCTAGTATGCTCGTATCAAAGTATTTTCTACTAGGATCATGTTTACAACCGTTACTGGTTATTTAAAAAAAATTTAAAACTGTGATGTGTCTGTTTTTTTCCTGCTAAGGGATTCAACAGTGTCATTACTATCTTTTACAGATTTTTTCCCCCTGACTGAAAGACATGCATTTGGGAGTGTGTGTGTGTGTCGGGGGGTTGGGGCAACACACACATCACTAAGGACTTCAGTATATGCCATTAGCAAACATTCATGTACCTTTTTTACTGTTATACTACATTGCATGATGTGCATGTCTATTTTTGGAACATTGATCACTTACCATGCCGCCTGCTCTGGAACAGTCATGATTTGCTAGGCTTGTTCCTATCAAGTTTGGGATATTACTGTCTTGCAATGTATTTTTTTTTCCTTAACGTGGAAACAAAACATGGACTGTGGATGTCTGTCTTTCAGATGGCCGTGCAGTGATCAGTGGCTATTACATCACACTGTATGTAAACACACACATACCGTGGTTTACCTTTTGGGGAGATTACTTTCTGCATGTAGTAATCAATAAATATACTGAACAGGTCCACTGCAAACCTACAGTACATTGACTCAGATCAACTGTTACACTACAGAGGTACAGCCCACAAAGACTAGACAGACTGGGGGGGGGGGAATGGCTGCCTCATTTATGTCAAGGAAGGCATGCAGGGGTGTGTGTCGAATATTTCAAGTATTTATTTATTTCATATTTCACTTTACAACCTTTGACTCAAGGACTCATTTACAAAGGCACCTCGTCGCAGGGAGGGTAGACAACAACCGGTGGTGAAGTACAACAATGGAGAACATTACAGGTGAGGTACAATAAAAGAATACACATAGCAATTCAGTAGTACAAAGGTGTACAAAGGATTCAATTTGTTACAATTAGTCTAGTATACATATAGATAACAAGGTACCGCTAGGGGTTCTAGGTAGCGATTCTGGGGGGAGGGTTGCTAGGGGAGAAGACAGTCTGGGAAGGACGTTGACGTTGTCACGTGACCTCGAGCTTCTCACAGAAGACCTCCTAATAGGGAAGCAAAACTCATTCCTGACCATTGCTGTGGTCTACCTACCACCTGGTAAGACAAAGCTGGGTCTGGGCCCCCAACTTGGTGTGATCTCAAAAATTAAGAGAAATTCAGATGTCATAATCACGGGTGACTTCAATAGCAATTGGCTATCGAAGGACTCCGATACATATAAAGACCAGGTTGCTGATGTATATCTCACTCAAGTGGCAACCCAGTGTACCATGCTGAATTATAGGACTGGCAAAGGCACATTACTCAACTGAATCTTAACCAATCGCCCTGCAAGGCTCAGACTAGTAACAGTTCTCTCTGATTGCCTTAGTGACCATTGCTCAATCATGTGAAATGGATGAATAAGGAAGAAAGATCTCACCTGTCACCATCAGTAGCAGAGTCATTAAAAGGGGTCAAATACGAGCTCTTCAGATCAGCCCTAGCTCAAGTAAACTGGTCCAACCTGGACAGACTCCAAGACATAGATCAGACCCTGAAGTACTTCACAGACACATTTAATGAAATGTGTGACTCCTTTGCCCCAATGAGAAGAAAGATCAGGAGAACTTCCAATGTCTGGATCACATGTGACCTCTTTAATCATTTCAGGACCCAGGATAACTTATGGGCGTTGCTAGGAACTCTAATCTACACAGCATTTCTAGAATTACAGGAAGCCAGAAAAAGTGTACTCGCCTCAGTAGACTGGCAAGGGTAAGTGCCACAAAGATCAGTAAGATAGCACTTGGGGTAATAGTAAAGGTTCTAGCAGAATATCAAGAAATAACAGAAAAGATAGAAACATAAAGATGATGGCAGACAAGGACTGCAAGGCCCATCCAGTCTGTCCTTTTCATTTTCTGCCTTATGAATGTGCCATCAGCCTTTGCTCTGTCAATCGCCTATCTACAGTATTCATACTGATCTTTATTGCTCCCTTAATGCCTATCCCATGCCTGTTTGAAGCCCTGCACTATATTCATATCCACCACTTCCTGAGGTTGGCCTTTTCATACATCCACCACCCTTTCTGTGAAAAAGAACTTCCTCACATTATCCCTTAATCGGCCTCACTCTAATCTCATGCTGTGTCCTCTTGTCCTGCTATTTTTCTTATATTGAAACATGTTCGACTCTTTCACCTTGTTAATGCCCTTAAGGTGTTTGAATATTTCAAACATATCACCTCTCTCCCTCCTTTGCTCTAGGGTATGCATACTGAGCTCCGTTAATCTGTCCTCATATATTTTCTGCTGCAGTCCCTGCACCATTTTGGTTGCCCTTCTCTGGACTGCCTCAATTTGGTTAATGTCCTTGTGAAGATGTGGCCTCCAGTACTGCACGCAGTACTCCAGATGGGGCCTAAACAGTGTCTTGTAAAGAGGGATTATTACCTCCCTCTTCCAACTTGTAATACCCCTACTGATACACCTCAACATCCCTCTAGCCTTACCTACTGCTTTAGTGATCTGCTTGGATGATTTCAGGTAATGGGTGATGATGACACCCAAGTCTCTTTCTTCCCTTGTGACTGCCAGCAACTCCCTCCCAGCCTATAGGTGGCTTCAGGTTTCTCTTCACTATGTGCATGATCTTGCACTTCTTTCATTAAACTCAGTAGCCTCTCTTTGACCATTTTGCTAGTTTATCCGATCTCTTCTCATTCTGCTCACCCCATCTGGATCATCTACTCTGTTGCAGATCTTGGTGTCATCTGCAAACAGACAAACCTTACCCTCCAGTCCATCTGCAATGTCACTGATAAAGATATTGAAGAGGACTAGCCTCAGGACTGATCCCTGAGGTACCCCATTTGTGACTTGCATCTCTTCTGACTGTATACCATTTACCACCACTCTCTGTTTTTTGACCATCAACCAGTTTGCCACCCAGTTGACCAGCTTCTGACTCACCCCAAGCCCACCCAGCTTATTAATTAATCCTCTATGTGGAACAGTATTGAAAGCTTTGCTGAAATCAAGGTAGGCAACATCAACTGCTCCTCCTTGGTCCACCACTCTGGTTACCCAGTCAAAGAAATCTGAGATTAGTTTGACAGGACCTTCCTCTTGTAAACCCATGCTGTCTTGGATCCTGTTCTCCTATGGATTCCAGATGTTGCACTATCCTTTCCTTAAGGTGCCTCAGAATCTGCCCACTACTGAGGTCAACGACTGACTGGTCTGTAGTTCCCTGCCTCCTCCCTGCTACCACTCTTGTGGAGCGGGATCACATGAGCTCTTCTCCAGTCTTCTGGGACTTCTGTGCTCACAGACTCACTAAACAATTCTGATAATGGCTCTGCTAGTTCCACCCTTAGCTCCTTTAGTACCCAGGGATGTATGCCATCAGGTTCCATTGCCTTGTCCACCCCAAGCTGATTGAGCTCTTGTGAGGACCCTTTCTTTTGTGAAGGGACTAGTGCACACCTCACTCCCCCATGTCTGTGGAGCTGAGCTGTGGGTCCTGCCCTACCTTCTCTTCAGTAAATACTAAGCAGAAGTATCTATTTAGGATAGATGCTTTTACATGGTCCTCCTCCTCACATGCCCCCTTACCATCTTTGGTCTTAGCAATACCCCCTCTGGACATTCTGCTTTCACTAATGTATCTATACAAAGTCTTGTCAGCTTCTTTTACTGTTTGTGCTAGTGTTTCCTCAGGTTGGGCCTTTGCCTGCCTTACTGTCTTCTCTGCTTCTCTTAGGGAAGTTTGGTATGCCTCCCAGTCTTCATCCTGCTGCGTTCCGGTATATTTCCTGAAGATCAGCCTTTTGGTTCTGACCTTTTCTGCTACTGTTTATGAGAACCAAAGTGGTTTCCTTCTTCTTTTGCACTTCCTTTTCTCTCTAACATAATGGGATGTTGCTTCAAGTATTGCATCTTTAATGCTTGCCCACTTTGCCTGTACCCCCTCACCTGTATTTCTTTTTGTCAGGGCTAGCTTAACTCTGTTGGCCATCTTGTCAAAGTTAGCTCCTCTGAAGTCCCATATTTTTGCCTTGGAATGGGATGATTTAGTTCTAGTGGCCAAATTAAACCATACCATGTGATGGTCACTGGCCCCCAGGTGACCTTCTACCTGGGGATCTGTGATCCTTTCCCTGTTAGTCAGTACTAGATCTAGGATAGCCCTGTCTCTTGTGAGTTGTTATACCAGTTGCTTGAGTCCCTCCCCCAGCAGGGAATGCACCATGTGTTTCCTATTATCAGAACCTCCCCTTTAGCTGTCATGTTTTGTATATCTTCTAACAGTAATGTGTCTATGTCCTCACCCTTGTCTGGAGGCTTGTACACAACCCCATTTCATATGGCTATCCCATTCCCTGTTTCCAGGGTGACCCACAGTTCTTTTGGCTCCTTATGTGTATTCTGAATTTCTGTAGCTTTGATATTCTCATTGACATAAAGGGCCACTCCACCCCCCCCCCCATTTGCATCTCGGTCTCTTCTGCACAGTACATAGCCAGGTACTGAAGTCTCCCAAGTGTGGTTACTGGTAAACCATGTTTTGCCAATAGCTACTATGTCCAGTTTAGCCTCTATCATTATAGATTGCAGGTCTGGGATCTTGTTTCCCAGACTACGAGCATTTGTGTACATGATTTTCCATTGGTCAGATTTTGGTGTGTTAGTTGCTGGGCGAGGTCTAGCATTTCCCCGTGCATGCATCATATAGGTGCCAGACCTTTTCCTTACCTGGTGATGCAAATGAACTAAAAACATGCTGAGCTCCTGTTTGACCGCTAGCTGAGAGGGCAGGGTGTCCTTCCCATTCAATATACGGGTGCAGCACCTCTCTCCCCCATTTGCTAGTTTAAATATTCTGCAAAGACATCAAACTTCTGCCCCAATGCACTGACTCCCTCTTTAGTCAGATGCAGTTCATCAAATTTAAAGAACTTTCGCTCCCAAAACTGTTGCCAGTTCCCAACAAATTTGTGTCTTTTTCCTGGCACCAGCCCTTGAGCCACAAGTTTAGCTTCCCTATTTCCCCTTCTCTGACCTTCTGTCCATCTGCCCCCCCCTCCCAGACTGGCAGAATCTCAGAGAAAGAGAAGCTGGATGAAATGACTGATAGTTTGTCACCCAGCCTGGTCAGATGTTCCTTGGTCTCCACAACTGACCGGCTGGCTAGATCGTTAGTCCCTATGTGTACCAGGACATTAATGTTTTCTCCTACTTCCTGAACAATTTTAGCAATGCAGTCAGTGTCTCTCATGCTGATGTACCTGGGAGACATCTGTCCATTACCCTGGCTGGAGATACGTATCAACTCCCGGAGTCATGGAATCTCCTGTGATCAGAAGGTTTTTGAATTTCCTTTTTGCTTTTTTTGTTTTGGTTCCTGTTTTGAGCAAGTTTTGTTGTGCTAACTCTTGTGCTGCAGCAGTGTCCTGCTCTGCAGTGTCGTCTGCCCCTTTGATTGATTTTGGAGACAGAGGCAGATAGCCATTTGTAGTTTTTATATTGTTTGTGGAGGTGATATGTTGGAGAGCACCAAGTGATGGGGCACCCGATTTGCCCCTCCTAACCACCTGCCAACCTCCCAGATCAACTACCCTTTAGTGTAGAGGTGCTGCTGTTGGTTGTTGGAGAAATGGTGGGTGGTTCTTATAATATATTTCCTCTTGAATATGCAATTTGAGGCATGCAGTCTCTGCCCATGCTGCCTGGAGCTGAGTCCTTAGATCTCCAGTGGCCCAGCATGTTGGACTTTGTCCTAAATCCTGTAAAAAAGCCCTTCTGAAAAGTGTTGCACAGTTCCTGCAGTTAATGATATCCATGTGACAAACTGTGTGAGAGGCCTTTCAGCACCATGCAATTCTGCTTAAAGTTGGACCAGCATAACATTCTGTGGTGATTTGCATATGCAGCCCATGATGCTTTGCATTGTGGCGGCATGTGTAATATTGTATTTTCTTGGAACTTGGCTTCCCAGCCAAATGCCCCTTGGGGTAACCCTTACCTCAGTGTTTGCACACAGAGGTTCTTTGTCTTTTAAATGTTTTTTTATTTTAATGGGTTCACCACAATATATCCAAGGCACACTGCCTTAAGGGTAGCTGGTCCAGTACACTGGGGTGTCGAACAGATGAGGCATACTGATGAGTCCTGGTAGCACCCTTTGCAAACTGTGTGAGAGGCCTTTCGGCACCATGCAATTCTGCTTAAAGTTGGACCAGCATAACATTCTGTGGTGATTTGCATATGCAGCCCATGATGCTTTGCATTGTGGCGGCATGTGTAATATTGTATTTTCTTGAAACTTGGCTTCCCAGCCAAATGCCCCTTGGGGTAACCCTTGCCTCAGTGTTTGCACACAGAGGTTCTTTGTCTTTTAAATGTTTTTTTATTTTAATGTGTTCACCACAATATATCCAAGGCACACTGCCTTAAGGGTAGCTGGTCCAGTACACTGGGGTGTCAAACAGACGAGGCATACTGATGAGTCCTGGTAGGACGAAACACGTGTCTATGTCTTCTGTTAGCACCCTTTGCAAACTGTATGAGAGACCTTTCGGCACCATGCAATTTTGCTTAAAGTTGGACCAGCATAACATTCTGTGGTGATTTGCATATGCAGCCATGATGCTTTGCATTGTGGGCATGTGTAATATTGTATTTTCTTGAAACTTGGCTTCCCAGCCAAATGCCCCTTGGAGTAACCCTTGCCTCAGTGTTTGCACACAGAGGTTCTTTGTCTTTTAAATGTTTTTTTATTTTAATGGGTTCACCACAATATATCCAAGGCACACTGCCTTAAGGGTAGCTGGTCCAGTACACTGGGGTGTCAAACAGATGAGGCATACTGATGAGTCCTGGTAGGACGAAACACGTGTCTATGTCTTCTGTTAGCACCCTTTGCAAACTATGTGAGAGGCCTTTCGGCACCATGCAATTCTGCTTAAAGTTGACCAGCATAACATTCTGTGGTGATTTGCTATATGCAGCCCATGATGCTTTGCATTATGGCGGCATGTGTAATATTGTATTTTCTTGAAACTTGGCTTCCTAGCCAAATGCCCTTGGGGTAACCCTTGCTTCAGTGTTTGCACACAGAGGTTCTTTGTCTTTTAAATGTTTTTTATTTTAATGGGTTCACCACAATATATCCAAGGCACACTGCCTTAAGGGTAGCTGGTCCAGTACACTGGGGTGTCAAACAGGCGAGGCATACTGATGAGTCCTGGTAGGATGAAACACGTGTCTATTGTCTTCTGTTAGCACCCTTTGCAAACAGTGTGAGGAAGCCTTTCGGCACCATGCAATTCTGCTTAAAGTTGGACCAGCATAACATTCTGTGGTGATTTGCATATGCAGCCCATGATGCTTTGCATTGTATGGCATGTGTAATATTGTATTTTAATGATATCCATTCCAGATAACTTGGTGGGTTTATAACCTGGTCAGAGTAATTAGAAGGAAGAAAATGAAAGCAAAAGTTTGATTTTGTGTTTTGTTTGTTTGTTTTGTATCACTTGTTATAACAAGTTAATTTACTAGTGCCCTGTAAATGAGGTCACTGTGTGCATACCCTCTGATCCGCCCTTCCTGCTTTGCTACAGGAAATGTCATGACTGTGCTACCATATAAAAGGAGTGTGGGGTGGTTGGGGTTGGGATGGACCTGGGTGGCTGGGGCCTTCCTGCTGAAAAGGAAGAACCATTAGCAAAAGAAACAAGGAGGTAAGAGAAACAATCAGCCAGCAACAAATGCAGTTGTCCTGAAAGCTTATCCTGATGGCCTGATCATGGTGCTTGACCTATTGCCCATTCCGTTTGCAAACAACACAGAGGACCTCATGGTGGCCTATAATATGGCCATTGTGGATGCCCTGGATGTCATTGCTCCTGTCTGTGTTCGTCCTCTCTCCCTTCGCCCTTGGTCTCTGTGGTTTGATGGGACTTTGAGAGAGATGCAGTGACAAGGATGAAGATTAGAGCATTGCTGGTGGAGATCTGCCCTTGATTCCAATCGCCTTAGGTTGATGGATCATTATCAAGTCTATCAATCTGCAATCTCCCATACGAAGGCAGAGTTCCTGTCCAGGGAGATTGCAGTTGCTCAGAACTGACCAGTTCAGCTTTTCCAAACTGTGGACAGGCTGTGCAACCCAGCTCGTCTATAAGTTTGGAAAGCGTTTTCACAAATGGAGTGTGATGAGCTTGCTCGGTTCTTTGCAACCAAGGTGGTACGATCCAGGGCAGCTCTCTAGCCCGTACACTCTATGGGCATTGCTGGTGATCAGCGCTTGGTCACTGGCCTTCAGTTTCCTGGAGTACCTTTGACTGCCTGGAGTTCATGGATGTCATGAGGATTGTCCAAGATGCATGCCCTATGTACTGTAGTTTGGACCCTGGACCAACTTTCTGATTATGGGTTGTTTTGATTACATCAGCCCAGTCCTTGCACAGATGGTTTGGTGCTCTTTGGAAACAGGTGAGTTTCCTAGCTTCCTGAAGGAGGCAGTGGTAACACCCCTTCTGAAGAAGGCTTCTTTGGACCCAAACTGCCATGCGAACTATGGACCAGTCTCTAACCTTCCCTTTTTAGGGAAGGTGATTGAGAAGGTTGTGGCTGTGCAACTGGAGAGCCATTTGACCATCCATGACATCTATGAATCCCTCAAGTCCGGTTTTCAAAAAAACATAGTACCGAGACAGTGCTGGTTTGGGTGCTCAATGATCTGATTGCTAGAGATCGGAAGAACCATTCCATCCTGGTTCTTCTTGATCTCTCATCAGCGTTTGACACTGTGGACCATGGGGTTTTGCTTGACCGTCTGAAGTTCATCTGTGGCCTGTCGGGTATAGTCCTCAGGTGGTTTACATCTTTTCTCACTGGAAGAACTCAGATGGTGGTGTCTGGGATTTATTCTTCAGACCCAGTTCCTCTGTCTTGTGGGGTTCCTCAGGGATTGGTTTTGTCCCCTATGTTGTTTGCAGTGTATATACTGCCTTAGAGACATTGTAAGGAGGTGTGGGCTGAGGTTTCATTGCTATGCTGATGATACCCAGCTATACCTTTCTTTTGCACCCGACCAGAATAGAGCTCTCTTGGTCTTTAATAACTGCTTGTTAGAAATCCAGGAGTGAATGGATTCGAGCTGGCTGAAGTTGAACTCGGGAAAGACTGAAGTACTGGTTGTGGATTCAGGACACCGGATAGAGGGGTTGGGGGTAGGTTCCCCCTCGGGATTATGCCTGGGGGGTCGGACACCGAAGCACGTGGGATGTGATCATCAATTCCAGGGATCTTATTAACACCTCTCCAATGAGTGGTTCTCCATCTCCACCTAAAGTGCCATTGCTGCAGGCTGGTGACAGAGTAGTCTGTTTAGTGCTTGATGTTTCAGGAAGCATAGGGAGTATATTACTTGTGCAGTTCGAATGCATTGATGTAACAGAAACATTTTGGGCTCAGTAATATTTAAACTGCACAGACATGTTTCATACATGCAAAATGTGTGCTTGCACATTCAGTTCATATTTAAAATGGTTGCTCCTTCCCCAGATGAACAATCTGTGTTGCTCATGCTAGAGGAAAAGGAGCAAGAATATTTTGCAAATATGGGGGCTATGTACAAGAAAGTAAATGCCTGTGGTGCATAGGGATCCCTACATTTGAAAGTCTCACACCAAGGGTCCATAGACACTAGTGCCATTAACAGAAGGACACATGTCCCTTCTACACTCAGTTCCCTGGCCATTCATGCAGCTGCACATAAAGGCGTTGAGTGCAGGGTGAGGGGCACAGGCTACATCAAAAGGCACCCTGCTGTATCCATTGCATCCCCCAATCTAGTACACATGTCAATTGTGGTGGGACCTAAATCCCTCCCCACAGCCTTCCATTTTACGACCCTACCACTTCTCCCACAGAAGTCTGTCATCTCCTCAAGATCCTCCCAAAGTCCAAAAATGCTGGAAGTGATGGTCTTTGCCCCCATTTCTTAAACTGACAGATGGCCTCATTTCAGAGTCCCTTGCCACTTAATTTAATCTGCTTCTTTCCTCTTCATCTTTTCCTTCATTATGGAAACTGGCTTGAGTCATCCACATTTTTAAATTAGGTGGCCTTATGCTTCAAGAAAATTATAGACCAGTGTCCATACTCTCCCACTTAAGCAACATTCTGTACAAAACTGTTTTCCAGCAATTTTCAGACCACATCTCTAAATACAATCTGCTCTCCCTCACCAGGATGACTTTAGAAAGGGTCACACTATCACCACTGGATTAGCTTGTTCTCTGATCATGTCCAAACGAAATTGAGGGTAAGGAAAACTTACTGGTGCCATCTTTGTGGATCTCTAAGGCTTTTGACTTAGTACATCATAACATCCAACTGGGTAAACTTTACTACTATGGTTTCTCAACAGCAGCCATGACACAGGTCAACAACTACCTCATTAGTAGATCTCAAATGGTCTGTACCGAGGGGCCACATCCAGCACAATTGGGGTGTATAGCTGGTGTTCCACAAGAGTCTATCCCAGGATCCATCTTATTCTCCCTCTTTGTTAACAACCTCCTCAGAAATGGCTCAGATTGCTGCATGATAATGCATGCAGGTGATCTTATTCTATACAGGAGTGATAAGAGCTAAATAATTTATCGGCCTCCTAATCCAAGGATTTGGGGCTATCTAAAGTGATTTGCATCAAAAGACTGCTCACTAATGCCAAGAAGTTGAAGGCAATGCTTTTTGTTTCCAAACCTAGGCTTGCTAATGCACTGCAGGAGAAATAACACCTGAGCATTTTGGTGCCAAATGGGTCCCCTTCAAACAAGTAACTAGTTTCAAAGACACGAGGATCACCCTTGCTCCCCCCTTAACATTCGCAGATAATATTGGGCAAGTAGTCAAGTGTGTGAACCAGAAACTGGGTGTCTGCTTCCACCTAAAGCACCTCATGACCCCAGAGGTGTGTCTGGCCATTATTCAAGGCATACCTCTACCCCTTCTGGATTACTGCTCTCCTATTTTTACCCATGCCTCAAATCAGTAACTCTTATGACTCAATTTTGCCTTGAACAGCATCTGCAGGTTTGTTGCTTTGGCCCCATTCAACACCGCCCTGCTTCCATTACTCGCTACTTGGTTGAATGTGTCTCCACGATCCGCGTAACTACTTCTGGGAACCCTTATCAAAGTTTCTTTGTGGAAGGGATTAACTCCTCTAACAAGACTCCTCTATATTAGGTCTAGCACACGTGAGATGAGCTTTCTCCTCACAATGTCTCCTTGTCCATCTCCTGATTGCAACCAAGATGGGTCAAAGAGCTCCATTGCTGCCCCCAAACTCTGGAATGGCTTACCAGCCATGCTTCACTCACTAGGTACCTCCATTATCTTCAAATCCCATTTTAGAAATGTCCTCCTAGCCACCATGATTTGTAAGCACCACTCCTGACAAGGTATGGTGGCACTGTGACTCCACCTACTGCTCTTGTCTCTAAACTAGCTACCTAAGTTAGTAATATTCTTGTTTATTTTCCTTTCGATCCAGTCTATTTATGCATCTGCCGAGTGTCTAATTTGTTTGTTGCTTGATTTCTGCCTTCACATTGGCCTGTATCTGTATGAACTGTTGCTTGCTGTGCTTGACGAGACTATCTGTACTATCTCCACTTCAATGCTTATATTAATGTATTGTATGTTGAATCTGATGTATTGTATTCTACTGCACTATATGGCAAATCTCATGTACTGTTATGTGCCATGTCGATGGCTTGGGTTATTCCTGAATACAGTTCCTCAGACCAGTGTACCTACCCAATTATCAAGCAATTAAAAAAAATATTAAAATGCTGCCCCAGCCCTCTGGCCAGAAAGAAAGGGTGGGGGCAACCATATGGTCACCTGCCCAACACTTTTACAATTCAGGACTTGCACTGTCCTAAACTCCCCTGCTCTGCACAGAGAAGGGGATCCACTCTGTGACCATGATAGGAATCTGACTGGATGCCTGCCTTCATTCACTGATCTACTCCCTGTGCACCAGTGCACCGGGGCAGGGCCATGGAAGGACACCCAGTGGTGACTGGTGTTCATGCATGCTGAACAAACCAATTATGCAGATCTGCACAGGCTAAGTACGTGTATCTTGCTTTTACCCACATCCTGTGGGGGCTATGCACAAAAACCTGAAATGCCTACATGCCATGTATCCATGCTGCATAGGCAACCCTAAGTCTAAAAGCTGCACATTGGAGGTCCTGAGGATCCCGGATGGCATTAATGGAAGGGGAGTGTGCCCATTCCAAACTCAATCCCTTGGCCATTCATGAGCAATCTGTTACATATGCAGACAGTATGGGGGAGTGTCAAGGAACATGCCCACACTCTGCACCATTCAAGAAGGCACAGAGTGTCAGGTGAGGGGGTGCAGCCTATGTGGGCAGACACATTGCCATAGCCACTGTGTGCCCCCCATAAATGTACATCCACCAGTCTAGTGAGAAACCAAATACTACTCAAAATGCTGCAGCAGCCCTCCAGTCAGGTGGAGAGGGCTGTGTGAGACCATCTGGGCACTCACAGGACAATTCCATTTTTTGGGACTTATACCATCCCACAATTCCCTGCTCTGCTTGGAGCAGGGGATCCACTGCAGGACCAGGAAAAACATCTGACTGGATGCTCACATGGGTCCACCAATCTGCCCCCCACACACTAGTGTGCCATGGTGGTAGGGCCATGGGAAGTACCCTATAGTGTCCGACTGTAGTGAATGACAAACTGCGCTCTTTTATCTGTGAGTTCACAGCTGCATGGTCTGTATAGTCACCTCTGACATGCACCCAGTCCACATTGTTGCATGGAACCCAATAGGAGCAATGCACAAAAAAAGAAATTACTATGAGCCATGTATCCACAGAACATAGGCAACCCTAAGTCTTAAAGCCATGCACCAGGGGTACCCAGACCACCAGTGGCATTCATGGAAAGGGCACACATCTCTGCCACACTCAAACCCAAACCATTCATGCAGCTATGCATGCAGATGGTCTGTAAGAGTGTCAGGGGGAATACCAGCACTCCATGCCATTCACAAATGCATGGAGTGTTGGGTGAGGATGTGCAGGCTATCTGGGCAGGTACTCAGCCATACCTTATGCATGTTCCCCACAATGTACACCCACCTGCCACAGCAGTAAACCAAATGCAACCTGACATGCCACTTTAGCCCCTATGGTCAGGCGGAGAGTGCTGGGTGGCATTTTGGCACTCACAAGACATTCTATTTTTGGGAATTATGCATCTCACAATCCCTGCTCAGCACAGAGCAGGGATCCACTGCAGGACCAGGACAGGCATCTGACTGGTTGCCTATCTGTGTCCACTGCTCTGCCCCCGCACCAGCATGCTGAGGGGGACCGCAAACAGGCACCCTGGAGTGGCCAGCTGTAATGAAGTTCAAACCATGTGTACCTGTCCATGGGTGTAGAGTTGTGCAGGCTGGGTATGTGTCTTTTGTACCTACCTGACCCACATTTGTGTATAGCCCCCATGGTGATGGTGCAGCAAGCATAGTGTTACAGCTTCAGTACACAGGTTGGATAGTCCTCCCCCACCCTCAAGCACTAGACCAGCAGAAAAGAAGTCATAACACACAAAACTAGGGATGTTATACAAAAGTTATGTGGAGAAATTAAGGTGTTAGGAATAGGGAAATTTGGGCTCATACTAACGCTAATGGCTAAAATTTCAAAGTTGATATTTTGTTCTCATCCAACCCATTTAGTATATTAATCTTTGTATCGGATCTGATCCTTTGCACATAAATATTGGGGCTAGTACAACCTCTATATGGGTTTGTTTGTCCCCAAAAAGGGAACATTTACAAAGGCATGCTCAGTACAGACAAAACATTAAAATACAAAATAAAAAAATTACAGCAGGCAAATTGTCCATATCTGTAGTACAGGTACTACATTGTCATTCACAGGGATGAACAATAAAATCTTCCATAACAGTTACAGACAGGGGGCTACATTTTCAAAGTTTGGACACAGAACTTGCATCAGCTGCATCATTTCAAATACACCAAAAAGTATCCATGTGATTTTCAAACATTTTGACACATTTGTGACACTTTGCTCACTTTACTGCAGAAAATAATGCGTGTGTCATTTTTTGGATGCATGTATTATTTTCAGTGCAGAACTTTCAGCATTTGCGACATGAAGTAAGACTACATTTTATGTAATCATAAGCAAATGGAGTGGGTTGTCAGGTCTAGACATGTGAACATGTCATATCACAAGTAGTGCAACTGTGACATAATCGTGGCACATTTCTTTGAAAATCCAGCCTGTGTCAGTTTATGGACTGCTTTTAGACCACTTTAAAACACGAACATATGAAGGGGGTCAAATTCCTGGGAACTGAGTCCCAAAATGTAATAGATCTATAAAAAATATTTCTGAACCAGTTATTTTCTCCTGGAAAGGAGAGAAAAATTGCAGCTGATAACGTCTTCTTTTACTAGTACTACCTTGGGGTGTCATTAGATCCAAAAGATTAGATGGAACTTGGCCTTCCTGAATTTTTTAACAGTACAGGCCTGTAAAATATAGTTGTCATGCAAGGGGTGGCAACCCTGATAATGTGCATAGGTATACAAAAAAGGGGACTTTAATTGAGGAAAACGTATGGAACAGAAGCCGAAATGTGGCTATAAAATTTTTTTCAATGCTCCCTGTGTAATATCAGGGGCTTGTTGCATTAGTACTGGCCTCTCACAAATAAAGGGTGCTGCTGTTGCCATTTCTCAGTGTTATAAGATGAAAAGTTACATCTACAGTAGATGGGGCTATCACTCACATACTATGCAACTTGCAAGTGCAAGGCTGGTCCACAGTGACAAACTTAAAGGAGAACCTTGCTGAATCTTTAAATAATTTCCCTTGTAGAAGATAGTTGTAAAATACTGGCTCCAAATTATGTTACTGTTCCATGTTAACAGGTGTTTTAGCTACCTTAGGGATGTTTCTGATAGAGCTGCAACAAAGTCTTAATTTCGCCATCAAATTTCTGGTGAAGTCCCCAGTTTCACCTCTGCAGATCATCTTGCAAAGTTGTCCTGTTTAATAGTAATTTTGCCATTTGGAACTTGGCCTTGCTTTTGTTTATTTATTTATTTATTTTTTGCATGATCTGTTAACTCACCTTCACGCTCCTGTATTCCCCTCTCCTTTGGGCTCCACAGTGCTCTCAACTCACTGGCTGTCCTCTTCCTGGGCACACTTCGATCCTCAGATAGCAGTTGACTCCTGAAGGGGTATCCCGGTGTATCTCTTCTTCAAGTGGGTCCCTCTCTTCCAAGGGGGAAGGCACCGGAAGTGTACTCATCAGTGCACTATCTATTAGGTCCCCCCAGAAGTGCTGCTGAGGTAGAGGAGGCCCATGGAGGTTCCGGTGTTTGTCGCAGAGCAGGGGAGCTGTCATCCGGTGAACATAGGAGCCATTTTCCAGTTTCCTGGTGTTCCCACATTGCGCTGCTCTGAACAGTGCCTCCAGTCTCCACTGGGAGCTGCTATTGAGCGAGGTGACCTGATTCCCCCACCCCCAAAGAGGAGAGCATTCCTCTGGATGCTCAGTCGTCTTCGTCCCCTACCGACCTCCGGTGCCACAAGTCAGTTCCTGAACCCGAGGTGCTGGCGTGGTTCGAGGTGTGGCGTCCAGTGGCTCAACCCTCTGCACAACCAGGCTGGCTTTATTTGTATGAGAAAATTGCATTTAAAAAAAACAGAATCAAGGCTAAGATACAAATGGCCAATTCTCCAATTGCTAGCCAGATCTTTCCCTGATATCTAGTTGTCCCTCCCACTGATCACCGGTCTGATGTAAAATAAAATGCCTTGGTGTTTAGTGTCTCCTCCATTGATTATTGGCCCAATGAAAATTAAGTTCCCTTGTGTCTAGCAGTTCCCCCTGCTGATTGCAGGCCCATTATTAAACATATAAGTTCTCCCTGGTGTCCTGTGCCCCCCACCTGAAGCCCTGCCTGACACAAAAATAATATTCCCTGGTGGCTAGCAGTCCCTCTCCCTACCCAATCACTCACCCAACATATCAGAAATATGTCTCTGATAGCTGGAGGGCTCTCCTCCTACCCCATCATGCTACCGATACATAAAAATAATTTCTCCATTGGCTAGCCATCCCTTCCTCCCCATTATCATGCCTGGTGTATTTAAATGCTTTCCCTGGTTTCTAGTAGTCCCTTCCCCACCTGATTACTCACCCAAGATATCAAAAGCATGTCCCTGGTGACTAGCAGTCCTTCCCCTCACCCAATCCCTCGACTGATATATAAAAAAATATTTCTGTGGTGGCTAGCAGTCCCTTCCCCACCAGATCAGTTGCCAGATATATTAAAATGCTTTCCCTACTGTCTAGTGGTCCTTCCCCACCACCTGATCACGTAACCAATATATCAAAAAGATGTTAATATAGAAACATAGAATTTGACGGCAGATAAGGACCGCTTGGCCCACCCAGTCTGCCCATTTCACTACCTAATGGATAAGCTGCAGATCCTAGCTAACCAACAGCCTACTTCTTCCTACCACCGCCCCCAGAAGTGCCTTATGACTGTCCCATGCATTCTTGAATTCCACCACTGTTTTTAACTCCACAGACTCCTCAGAAAGGCTGTTCCATGCATCCACAACCCTCTCTGTGAAAAATACGTCCTCACATTACCTCTGAGCCATCCCCACTCTAGTTTCAAATTCTGCCCCTCCTTGGGGCCGGCCCGAATGGCGCTGAGGGTTGAGGCGCTGGACACCACACCTTGCGCTATGCCAGCAACCTGGGTTCGGGAGTGAGCTTGGGTCATCGGGGATTGGCAGGGGAGGACTAGGATTGAGCATCGGGAGACAGCTCTTCTAGTCCTGGGGTGGGCTGGGGAAACTATACCACATGGCGGCAGCCCCTGGGGATGCCAGGAGGTACTGCACATGATAGTGTGACTGGAGGGGGGAGCACGGCAGACATCTGCACGCATGTGCACAAGACATCATTGCACGACCATGCTCCCAAAGGGGAAAAAAAGTGAAAAATGGCTGGGCACAACCATGCAGTTTGATGGATGCACCATGCCTCACCGAGAAGACTCATGTGGAAATGCACTGGGCAGTCCAGGGCTGATCTGGCTGGACAGCGTATGGGAAGACCCTCCAGAGGACCAGCGACAACCATACTGGATTTCCCATCATGTGAGTGAGTCTGCTGCTCTCCCGGTGGGCATGCCCCCACCGGTAAGTCGCTGCAGCAGGTGAATAAATAATAATAAAAAAAAACAAATTGTACCCCCCTTGCTCTTGCACACCTCTTTTTCTGAAAGATGCTACCCTCTTGGACTTTGTTGATTCCCTTGAGATACTTGAAAGTTTCTATTGTGTCCCTCCTCTCCCTTCTCTCCTCGAGGCTATACATATTAAGCTCCTTAAGTCTCTCGTGATATGTCTTCTGGTGCAGACCCTGCAGCATTTTAGTTGCCCTCCTCTGGACTTCCTCCATCCTGTCCATGTCTTTGTGGAGATTGGGTCTCCATAACTGCACGCAGTACTCCAGATGAGGTCTCATCAGCTGTCTGTACAGAGGGATCACAACTTCCTGTTTTCTGCTGATGATGCCGCTCCCTATGCATCCCAGTGTCCCTCCAGCCCTCCTTGCTGCCCTGTCACATTGCTTGCTCACCTTTAGGTCATCTGATATGACTACCCCTAGGTTCTTTTCCATTTTTGTTAGTGTCTCACCCTCCACTGTGTACTCTTCCCCTGGGTTTTTGTTTCCCAGGTGCATTACTTTGTACTTTTTAGCATTGAACCTAAGCTGCCATACATTTTATCATTCCTCCAATCTTGCCAAGTCCCTTCTCGTCCTTTCCACCCTACCTTGTGTATCAACTCTGTTGCAGATCTTTGTGTCACCTGCAAAGAGACATACTTTTCCTTCCAGTTCCTCTGCAATGTCACTTATAAAAACATTAAAAGGAGAGGTCCCAGGACTGAACCCTGTGGTACCCTGCTAGTAACCCTCCTTTCTTCACTGTGCACTCCATTTACTACTACTGTTTGCGTCCTGTTGTCTAGCCAATTTTTTATCCAGGCTACCACCTTGGGGCCCACTCCAAGGCTGGCTAACTTGTGTATTAATCTTTTGTGAGGGACTGTATCAAATGCCTTGCTAAAATCTAGGTAGGCCATGTCCACAGACCCTCCCTGGTCTACTACTTTGGTCACCCAGTCAAAGAAATCTATTAGATTCGTCAGACATGACCTTCCTATTGTGAATCCATGCTGCCTTGGGTCCTGTGCCCCACTGCAATGTCACTTATAAAGACATTAAAGAGGACCGGTCTTAGTACTGAATCCTGCGGTACCCCACTAGTAACCCCCCTTCCTTTAGAGTGAACTCCATTTACTATTACTCTCTGTGTCCTGTTCTCCAGTCAATTCTTTACCCAGGCTACCATCTCGGAACCTACTCCCAGGCTGGTCAACTTGTATATTAATCTTTTGTGTGGGACTGTGTCAAATGCCTTGTTAAAGTCTAGGTAGGCCATGTCCACAGCCCCTCCATGATCTACTACTTTGGTCACCCAGTCAAAGAAGTCTATTAGATTCATCTGACATGGCCTTCCTGCTGTGAATCCATGCTGCCTTGGGTCCTGTGCCACTCTGGCCTCTAGGTACTTAATTCTTTCCTTCAGAAGTGATTCCATAATTTTCCCAATCACTGAGGTTAAACTAACAAGTCTGTAGTTTCCTGCTTCTTCCCTGCTCCCACTTTTGTGAAGTGGAATAACATCTGCCCTCCTCCAGTCCTCAGGTACCACCTCATCCTCCCATGATTTATTAAAGAGGATAGTCCGTGGTGTCACTAGCTCTACCCTTAGTTCTTTTAGAATTCTGGGATGAATCCCATCAGGCCCCATTGCTTTGTTCACCTTCAGTATTAAGAGTTCTTTCAGAACCCTTTCTTCTGTGAATGGGCTGGTATCAACCCTCCATATCCAGCAAGTTTCTATTGTTGGGTTTAGGTACCTCCCTCTTCATTTGTGAATACTGAGCAAAATATTTGTTCAGTATCTCTGCCTTTCACAGTCACCCTCTGCCCCCACCTCCCTTTATTAAGCCTCACTATCCCTCCCTTGGTCTTCTTTCGCCTCCTGATGCACCTATAAAGGGTTCTATCCCTTCTTAACTGAGTTGGCTATCTTTTCCTCAGTTTGGGCCTTTGCTGTTCTAACTGCCTTTCCTGCTTCCTTTTGCTTTAACAGATACAATTCTCTGTCCTGCTCCTTCTGTGATTCCTTATACTTCCTAAATGCTCTCTTTTTCTCCCTAACCTTCCCTGCCACCTGCTTTGAGAACCATAGTGGTTTCTTACATCATTTTGTTTTGTTTACTTGCTTCACAGAAAGGCTTGTTGCCTCTGTGATGGCCATTTTGATTATTCCCCATTGTTCTTCCACCCGTCCTTCCTACCCATTTGTTAGTGTATTCCTTAGGCACACACCCATTTTGGCAAAGTCAGCCCTCCTGAAGTTCAGTACCTTTGCCTTTGTATGGCTTGACTCTACTGCTGTGTTTATGATGAACCATACTATTCGAAGGTCACTTATTCCCAGATGGCTAACCACTTCTAAATCTGTGATCCTCTCGCCATCTCCATTCGAGAGTACCAGGTCTAAGACTGCTCCCTCTCGAGTGGGTTCTGATACTAGTTGTCTAAGACATGCCCCCTGTAGGGCATCTAGAATGATCCCACTCTTAGGAGTGGCTGCTGCAAATGCATTCCAGTTAACATCTGGCATATTCAGATCCCCCATCAGCACTATCTCCCCTTTTTCTGCCATTGTAAAGATACTTTCTATCATTTCCTTGTCCATTTCCTCCCCCTGAAATAGGGGTATGTATACAACCCCTGTGTGGATTGTGGTGCCATTGCCTGTCTCCAAATTGACCCACAATGCTTCCTCTCCTCTCCTCCCTGTTTATCCTTTTGTTCTGTTGCTTTGATACCTTCCCTTATGCAAGAGCTACATAAGGGCATTACCTGTTGGGTGGGGGAATCCACTAGACCACCAGGAAGGGATCCCCACCCATCTCCCCACCTGATCACTTAACTGATATATCAGAAAGATGTTTCTGGTGGCTAGGAGCTCCAGCCAATATGCACAAAAAGAAGAAAGTATCCATGATGTCCAGTGTAACCACCCTCATCCCTATCCCCCATATGGTAAAGTAAAACATTTCCCTGGTGGTCTAGCAGACCCCAGTCCTTATCCCTGATCCCCTGCATACAGAATGTAAACCTAACTCTGGTGGTCTAGTGTTTCCCCCACCCAAGCAGGTAATGCTCCTCCACCCCGCTTTTCCCCTCACCCCAGCTCTGAGCTGATGACTGGCACAGCCATCCACTCTCTACCATGGCTGTCCACCTGACTGAGCTGTCATTAAATGAGCATGTACTGGTACAAGCATGCACACATTCATTGACAGCTAAGCTTGTGCTCATTCACTGAGCTGTATTGGTGGCGCAGACAAGAGCAGAGGGCTGATCTGGTTGCTCGTGGGGCTTGGGGTGGCATGCAGGTGATGCTACTGTGGACCCCTGAGTGGTCTACAATGCCATTCCTCCACCCTTTCCCACCACCCACAATTAGAACAGCCCTTCACTATTGTCTGTGCTACTGACAGAGCATGAAGAGTTCAATGAATAAGCGTGAACTGGCAATGAATGAACGCATGCTTCTAAAACTATGTGCTCAGTCATTGACAGCTCAGTCACGCAACCAAACCTGGTAGAGAGCAGATGGCTGTGCCGGTTACCCACCTGAGGTCAGGTGGGGGAGTGGGGTGATAGGGCATTACCTGTGGAGGTGGGGGAATCCACTAGGCACTAGGGACATCTTTCCGATGTATCAGGCAAGTGATTGGGTGGGGGATGGATCGCTAGCCACTAAGGAATATTATTTCTATGTCAGGCAGGGCTTTGGGTCTAGGATGCCACTGGACACCAGGGACAACTTATATTTTTAATATTGGACTGGTGATCAGTGTGGGGGGAGCACTAGACACCATTGAATGTTATTCTACCTGGGGCAGCAATCAGCATGGGGTGGGGGATACCACTAAACACTAGAAAAAAAAAAACTCTGCAAAATATGGAGTTTGAATTCCACTGGTAGAGTTACCAAACTCCACCAGAGAAATTATCTCTTTTTAATTTACATGAAATCCTTACTTTACCTGGAGGTTCTGACTTAGCATGGTAGAATACTTTGCGAAATGAGGCAAATCTGTGAAATTTTCAGGGAAGCAAAATCTTCTAACTTCGCAGATCTCTTGTTTCTGATTTACAGACAAGTAGTAAGTACCATTTTTGACTTGTATGATGTAATTTATGTCCCTTGCCCTTCTCTTCCACTGTTGGCACAATGCCTCCACGTTCTGCTCTAGAACTATTCGGTGTAAGATGGACATAGACTACATCACAGAGTTCTAAAATTGTATTTAATGTAAGATTATAAGTCAGAAATACATATGGAGGTTACTAATAGGCCCATACACATGAAACAATAATAGAATTGAAACCAGTATTTAACAAACATTTGTCAATGCTGAATGTTTGCTTGCTGCCATTGGCATTGGTAGTGTAGGAGTTACGGAGCTGCATAATAGGAATGGCAGTGAAGTATTGAACTGAAGCCAACCCCATCACCACTCTGCAGATAGTGACAGGCACTGGGGTGTGCCTTTGGGTTGTCAGGCATAACAGCCGCCATTTCACCACACCATACCCTGCAGACACTGACAAGTGTCACGGTGCACCTGGGTCTTTGGCTTTATGCGCACCCCATTCCATCAGGAAATATAGTGAGATGGGTGCAGTATAGAAGAATGGGGTGAACCTTGGGGCCGAAGAGTCCAAGGCACACCTCGATGCCTGTCACTGGCTGCAGTGTGTGGGTGGGGGTGGAATGGTATGAGCATTGCATGTGACAATCCCAAGTCACAGCCCTTATGCCTGTCATTCTGTACAGGGTGGGGTGTTATGGTTGGAAACCCAAATGCCTCAGGCATTTGTTGGTATTTTCACTCTAAATTTTCAACATGGTTTTTTTGTGACCCCACCTCATGAACAGTGGCAATATCAGTTTGTTAGCCGAAAGCTGCTTTTGCACAGTGACTATGGCATTTGGCACCACAGGTGCAAAAACACATTCCAAATAGGATGTGAAATATGACAGCTGTACTGTTCATGGGGAGGTGTAAAAATGGCAATGTTGAAAATCTGCAGTGAAAATATTTAAAAAAATTGTGAAGTCACGAGTGTGCATAAAAACAGTGCAATTCACACCGGTAATGTAATTAGTTTGGGGATTTTTACAGCAGATTGTCAACACAGGCATTTTGGTACTCCGATCATGAACAGCGCCACTGTGATTTCTTTATCTGTCCCGAAAATGATTTCCCATAGCAACCACGCATTTTGCACTGAAAGTGTGAAAACACATTTCGCCATGTTGTGAAAAATGACAGCAGTACTGTTCATAAAGAAGTGTGGAAATGCCACTGGTGAAAATCTGAACTGAAAATATTACAGATTCATGAACTTATGAGGAAACTGCACAATGCTCACTTGTAACACAGTCATTTTGTGGACTTTTGTCACCAAATTTTCAACATAGCCATTTTAAGACCTCTGCTTATGTCCAAAACATTGCTTTCACACACCAACTGCACCATTGTGTGCTACATATGCGGAAACACATTTTGGGTGAGATGTAAAAAATTATAGCTGTACTGCTCATAAGGAGGTGTGGTAAAATGGCAGTGTTGAAAATCCAGAGTGCAAATATTAAAAATATGTGAACTTATGAGCGTGCATAGGAACTGCTTAATGCACACTCGTAAAATGGTTATTTTTAGGAAATTTTTTCACCTAATTTGCAGCATAGGCTTTTTGAGAGCCCACCTTATGAACACTGGCACTGTCATTTTGTTAATCAGACCCGAAAGGTGATTTTACTCAGGGGCTGTGAAATCACCCTTCGGGCCTGATTAACGCCATGACAGTTCAGAATTCATGAGAAGGGGTCCCAAAAACCCCATGTTGAAAATTTGGTGTCAAATTCCAAAAAATGCCTGAGATATGCATCAAAGTTGAAAAAACCCTATTTATGGCATTATATTGCTTACTGGCATTTCCTCAGTTAGCGGTCAGCATTGAAGAGTGCAGATGTGTTCTCGGTCCCCCGAAGATCATCGCGCTGGACTCCCGAGGTAAGTATGGGATGAGGTGGGGGTGTGGGGAGGCAGAGTGTGCAGAGGGTGGCTGTGGGTGGGTAGGGAGAACATCAAGGGAACATATTTTTGTTTATAGTTTTTTTTTAGGAAGACAATGCAGGACGTTTGCCATGCTGGGGTAGACTCCCAGGGTGGCAGCTGGAAGGCTGTTTGGGGGGGCCTGGGGTGATGGGATTGGGCACCCTGTTGGCATAACAAATTTTGCCACGCTGGGGTGGGCTCCCAGCATGGCACCTGGAAAGATTTTTTGGGGGGAGCGTAGCAGAGTCGACGGGGACTGGGTACCCTAGTCGGCCATGCAGTGTGTGTGAGGGGCATATGAGCACGCAATATGCTTGCGGCGTGTGTGTGTGTGGGAGTGCTGTTCACTGAAGTGGAGCTCTCCCTTTCAACTGTATGGCACTGCATTTTCAACTGCTGTCATAGACAGCTGCAGCATTCATTGGAGAACTGCGGCTCTGCCTGCAAACACACTGACTGAATTGGAAGATGGGTGCCACATCTACAAAAACTCGGATGATGGCACTATGTTTCTTGCACATGCATGCAAGCAAACATAAAAATGGCTTCTAAGAATCATACTAAGAAACTGTATGAAGCAAAAGGCTTAGAAGCACACAATGCTTCAGACCTACATATAGTATTTTAACATCTTACTAGATTTCATATAGCTATCAAGTCTATTCTTAAAGATATCCTTATTGTCACTAACAATGACAGTTAAAGGTAACTTATTCCAGGGCCTTATAACCGTTTGTGAAAAAAGTATGCCCTTTTCTTGGTTTTATACTTGTTTCTAGCAAGTTGCAGAGGGTGACCTCTGGTATTGACCCTGATTTGTTTTAGATCCAAACCACATTCTGCTGATAAGTGTTGATCATAAATTATGTCCCATGTGAGCAGGAGATGATCGCTTACGCTTCTATCTTCTAGGAACATCAAGTCAAATTTGGAAAGTCTATCTGAGTACGAAAGAGATTTTGAGGACACAAAATATTTCGTTACCTTTCGCTGAACTCTCTCAGCTCTAGCTATATTTTTTTTTATATGGGCTCCATAATGGTGAAACAAAACCAAAGTGAGGTCTCACATATGCTCTATATAGAGGCATCAGAATTTCCGGATTTGTTATATTGTGGCGAATTGCCTGCCATATCTTGTTAGCTTTACTGATGGTATTTGAGATATGGGAATCAAATGACAAACATAGATCAATAGTAATCCCCAAATCTCTTTCACTATCCTTACTTACTAAAATACTATCGTATAGACAACATTGGTTATTGGGATTTTTTTTCCCAAAATGCAAGTCATAACACTTAAAAATGTTGAAATATAGATTCCATTTTATGGACCAGGACTGTAATGACTTCAGATATTCCTGCATAACCATGTAATCAGCTGCACTCTTGCAGATGTTGGCAATTTTGCAATCATCTGCATATTTAATAATCTTACTTTGGATGTTCATTGATAAATCGAACTGGAAGTAATAAGAGCTGATAAAGCAATGGGGCCAGATGGGGTGCACCCCAGGGTCCTTAAAGAACTAAGAGAGGTGGTGGCTGAACCTCTGGCTATCCTGTTCAGCCAATCACTGGAAACAGGGGAGGTACCCAAAGACTGGAGGACAGCAGATGTAGTCCCCTTATACAAAAGTGGGAATAAAGAGGAAGCAGGGAACTACAGACCAGTCAGCCTCACCTCGGTAGTGGGAAAGATCATGGAAGCACTACTGAAGGAGAGATTGGTGGAACATCTGGTTGTCAATGGACTACAGGACCCAAGGCAGCATGGTTTCACCAGGGGGAGGTCATGTCAGACCAACCTCATTGAATTTTTTGACTGGGTGACTAGGGAGGTGGATCAGGGGAGGGCAGTGGACATGGCCTATCTGGACTTCAGCAAGGCCTTTGACACTGTGCCACATAGAAGACTATTACACAAACTGGGGAATATGGGTGTGGGCAGGACAGTAGTGTGGTGGGTAGGTAACTGGCTGGGTGGCAGGACACAGAGGGTGGTGGTAAATGGCTGTCACTCCACAGAGGGAAGAGTGACCAGTGGGGTACCACAGGGATCAGTGCTGGGACCAGTCCTATTCAACATCTTCATCAGTGACATTGCACAGGATATAGAAGGCAGAATTTCACTGTTAAGCTGATGACACAAAGCTCTGTAACAGAGTAGACACACCAGAGGGTGTAGACAGAATGAGAAGGGACCTGCAGAAACTTGAAGAATGGTCAAGGGTTTGGCAGTTGAAATTCAATGCAAAGAAATGCAAGATAATGCATAGGGGCACAAAAACCCTGGCACAATATATCAGTTGGGGGGTGAGGATATAGCATGCACCAAGCAGGAAAGGGATCTTGGGGCATCACCAGCAGGAAAAGGGAGGTCATAATTCCGCTATACAAGACACTAGTGAGGCCCCACCTGGAGTACAGTGTACAGTTCTGGAGACCATACCTGGACAGAGGTAATACCTGTGATGTTATTCTTCTGAATTTTAAAAATGCCTTTGATTCTGCACCTCATTTGGCCTTGATCCAGAAGTTACAGCTCCGCAATATAGAGCCAATATATATCAGATGGATTATAAATTGGTTGACTAAAAGGAAGCAGAGGGTTATAATAGATGGTCATGCTTCTACCTGGAAAGATGTGAAGAGTGGTGTACCACAGGGATCAGTTTTGGCCCCACTAATTTTCCAGGTTTTCATATCTGATTTACATAGATACATAGATACATAGACAGTGTCGGCAGATAAGGGCCTATGGCCCACCTAGTCTGCCCATTTGAGCTTGTAAGTTCAGTTTGTTTTCCTAGAAGTCTATTTCCCCTTATCCCTGACCTCTAGAATTCCTTTATGTCTATCCCATGCATTCTTAAATCCCGTGATTGTTTCAGCCCCCACCACTTCCTCTGGCAGGGTGTTCCACTTGTCCACCACCCTGTTCTGTGAAGAAATTCTTCTCATGTTTCCTCTGAATCGTCCTCCCTCCAACTTCATCCCATGCCCTCTAGTCCTGAAACATCTTTTCACTTAAAATAGTGTTTTCCTGCACCCTGTTCCTCCCTGTAAGATACTTGTATGTCTCTATCATATCCCCTCTCTCCCTCCTCCAGGGAGTACATGTTCAGTTCCTTCAACCTGTCTTCATAGGACTTGTGATGCAACCCATGCACCATCTTTGTTGCCCTCCTCTGAACCTTCTCTCGCTGTCTATGTCCTACGTAGGTATGGTCTCCAGAACTGTACACTGTACTCCAGGTGGGGGCCTCACTAGTGTCTTGTATAGTGGAATTATGACCTCCCTTTTCCTGCTGGTGATGCCCCTGCCTATACATCCTAGCATCCTATTTGCTTTACCTGATGCCTTGTCACACTGTTTCCCTACCTTGAGGTCATCAGAGATGACAACCCCAAGATCCCTTTCCTGCTTGGTGCATGCTATATCCTCACCCCCCAACTGATATATTGTGCCAGGGTTTTTGTGCCCCATATGCATTATCTTGCACTTCTTTGCATTGAATTTCAACTGCCAAACCCTTGACCATTCTTCAAGTTTCTGCAGGTCCCTTCTCATTCTGTCTACACCTCTGTGTGTCTACTCTGTTACAGAGCTTTGTGTCATCAGCGAACAGTGAAATTCTGCCTTCTATATCCTGTGCAATGTCACTGATGAAGATGTTGAATAGGACCGGTCCCAGCACTGATCCCTGTGGTACCCCACTGGTCACTCTTCCCTCTGTGGAGTGACAGCCATTTACCACCACCCTCTGTGTCCTGCCACCCAGCCAGTTACCTACCCACCACACTACTGTCCTGCCCACACCCATATTCCCCAGTTTGTGTAATAGTCTTCTATGTGGCACAGTGTCAAAGGCCTTGCTGAAGTCCAGATAGGCCATGTCCACTGCCCTCCCTGATCCACCTCCCTAGTCACCCAGTCAAAAAATTCAATGAGGTTGGTCTGACATGACCTCCCCTGGTGAAACCATGCTGCCTTGGGTCCTGTAGTCCATTGACAACCAGATGTTCCACCAATCTCTCCTTCAGTAGTGCTTCCATGATCTTTCCCACTACCGAGGTGAGGCTGACTGGTCTGTAGTTCCCTGCTTCCTCTTTGTTCCCACTTTTGTATAAGGGGACTACATCTGCTGTCCTCCAGTCTTTGGGTACCTCCCTGTTTCCAGTGATTGGCTGAACAGGATAGCCAGAGGTTCAACCACCACCTCTCTTAGTTCTTTAGGACCCTGGGGTGCACCCCATCTGGCCCCATTGCTTTATCAGCTCTTATTACTTCCAGTTCCTTCAGGACCCTTTCTCGTGTAAAGGGACTTGTGTCCATTTCTGCACCATTCTCACCCCTTGTACTCCCTTCAGACCCATTACCCCCCTCTTCCTTAGTAAAGACTGAGCAGAAATACCTGTTCAATATGTCAGCTTTACTGTTGTCATCCTCCACGCGGCTCCCATCCTCCCCCTTCAGTCTCACTATCCCTCCCTTTGTCCTTCTTATATGCAGCAGATCACCCACCCCTTGCTGACACCTCACATAAGAAGCGGCTGCAGTAATCTTCAAACTTGCCAACTTCTGAGGGGAATAATAAATGTTATGGAGTATCTTAAACTGGATCAATCTCAGGCGATCCTGAGAGATCAATTTATGACAACTATGCCACAACGCCATCCAATCCAGTTCCCTGCTGGGAAAAACAGAGGCCCAGTAAGAAGATGGAGCTAAATTCTGAGAATAGGCCCAGTTAAACAGCATTGCATAAATGATTGAAACAGCATGAGGTAGACCTGCCATAGGCCTTAAATTCTCCAAGAATTCTGTTTTGGGAGTTTGTGTAAACCTGCTATCCAACTTACTAATAGATGATGGAGCTGGTAAACCTGAAAAATCGCCGAGGCTGACAACTTAAATTTGCTCATAATCTCAGATGCAGGAAGCACGTGTCCATCTGCTGAGATTAAATCACTTATACAACACTCTCCCCCCTGCGCTAACCAGGTAGCCTTCATAAGTCTGCCATCAATGTGAAACCGCGGGTTGCCCCTTATAGGCTGGGATGGGTTGCTAACATGAGAATATTTCAGGAAACCGCAGAGCTGCGTATGAGCCCTCACAGAAATCCCAATCGGGATTTCCTGGAGACACTGGTAGGAGATTGGGATTAATATACAGCAGGGCCTCAGGAACAAAACCTGCTCCTTAATGAGGGCTAATTCAATCTGTAACCACAAGGGGAAGATATACCAGGTCTCCGCACCTGCACCCACCTCAGATACTTGTTAGCCTGGCCCGCCCAGTAATAGAGTCCCAGATGTGGTATTCTAAGTCCCCAATGGTTTGGGGGCTTCCAGCTATGATAGGCCATTCTTGCCTTCTTATACCCCCACACAAAATTAGCAATAAGCCCATGAATCTTCCTAAACCACGAAAGCGAGAGCGAAATATTCAAAGCACTAAGAGGATAAAACATCCTATTAAACACATTCATTTTGACCAAACTTATCCTTCCCCACAGCGAAACTGGAAGCTTTGCCCACCTTTTTAAGTCTAAATCTATTGTATGGACCAAGGCGTCTAAATTTAGATGCCTTACTCGCCTCGAATCCCTAGATAAGGTAAGACCCAAATACCTGATGGAGTCCGAATTCCACGTCAGGCCCAGCTCCATTATCTCCTGTTTGAAAACCCTCCTGTTAAGGGGGTACACCACAGTTTTACCCAAATTTCAGCTTATAGTTGGCCAAAGAACTATACTCTTGGATCGTGTTCAATAGGGCAGGTATAGAGGCACTCGGATGCGAGATATATACCAGGAGATCGTCCGAGTAGGCTGTTACCTTGACAATACTATCCCGAATCTTAATACCCTTTATAATATGGTTATGTAGTATACTTTTAATAAGGGGTTCAAGATATAAATTAAAAAGAAGGGGGGACAGCGGGCATCCCTGACGAGTGCCGACATATAATTTAAAGGGGTCCGACGTCACTCCATTACAAGAAATCCTGGCTGTGGGATTAAGGTAAAGACATCCAATCCATTGCAAAAATAGATCAGGGAAACCAAATTTCCTCATAGTGGTTATTAAGTACCGCCAGTGGACCCTGTCGAACGCCTTCTCCGCGTCTAACAAGACCAGAACCATGGCATCACCGTTCTCCTCAGACGCAGAGAAGACGTGTGCCACCGTTCTCAAGTGATCACTTATAGACCTTTCCTGCATAAATCCAACCAGCTCTACCCCAATAAAATCAGGTAAAACCTTATTTAAACGGTCGGCTAACATCTTCACCGTATTTTAATATCATAATTAAGCAGAGAAATGGGCCTATAACTAGCAAGTTGCTCAAGAGGTTTATCAGGTTTCGGGATTAAGACAATAAGTGCCTCGGATGAGGATTGATCCACTGCCGACCACTAAGAATATACTGAAACAAGGACACCAGGAGTGGTGACAGTTGTTTGGAAAATACCTTATAAAATTAGGTGAGAAACCATCCGGTCCTGGTGTTCTGTCAGAGAAGCCCTTGATAGCCTTCTCAATCTTGTCCTGAGAAATCTCCATGGTAAGAACCACCCGCTGTTGCTCTGCAAGGGAAGGGAGATTTAACTCCTCAACAGAAGACAATATTTCCTCCTCTGAGGGGGGTTTCGCCATTGGACTGTACAGGGATTCGAAATAGCTTCTAAACTCCTCCACTATCTCTTTTGGGGAGGTCATAATCCAACCATCCTTTTCGGACTGGACTGCCTGAATTATACGGGAGGCCTCAAGTTGTTTGATATGCCTCGCCAGAAGCTTACCCGCCTTTTCCCCCTGGTCCACATAACTCACTTTAGTTTTGATTAAAGCCAACTCAGCTTGTTCCCCTAATAATGTAAGATAAAGATCTTTCAATTTAATTAATTCTTGTTTATCTCTCTCTCTGAGGGATAGTGAGGAAGGTTAACCTCTCTGAGTCTTATTCGGGCCAGTAGATCTGATATGAGTCGCTCCTTTTCTCTCTTCCTTTTAACTGTCTGCCCTATCAGAACTCCCCTTATAAATGCTTTAAATGCCCCCAGACCATGTCTGGATGGGCATCATCATTCACATTGTTTAGGACAAACTCATCTATTTGAGAGGAGATCTATTTAACTACATTATGGTTTCTCAAAATTTGATTATTTAACTTCCATCTATTACTGCGCTTGGGAAGGGAATCAAAAGTCATTGAAGCTGAAACAACTGCATGGTCAGAGGGGGGCCCAGATTGTATTTCGAACCTAGTACCCGGGAAGGAGGAGTGAGAGCCATAATGTAGTCGATCGAGAGGCTGTACCATGAGCGGAAGATAAAAAAGTATACTCACATTCCCCAGGGTGGAGAACCTTCCACACATCCGATAGACCAAATTGATCCACCCAGTCCCTCATGGCTCTTTGGGCCAGAGAAAGTCCTAGGTTTGTGGGCTTAGACCTATCCACTAAAGGGTCCACCACCAAATTAAAGTCCCCACCAATAATAATAGGGACTTTGGCAAAAGGTGCCAAAACTTCCCCTAACTGCACAAAAAAGTTCTGAGTGTCCGAATTGGGACCATAGACTGAGCCAATTAGGATCTCTAAAGTCTATAACTTACCAAAAACCAATATGTATCTGCCCGCCTTATCTTGCACTATCTGAAGGGGAGAAACGGGCATGCCCCTATGGACTAAAATCATAACGCCTCTGCTTTGGGAGCTTCCTTGTGAGGCAAAGACTTGCCCAACCTGAAGGCGCCTCATACTATTACTCTCTGCAATTAATAAATGTATCTCTTGCAAAAACACTATATCTGCTCCTAAAGCACCTACGTGCTTCAGAATTTTATACTGTTTGGACTTCTGTCTTGCCCCCTTAACATTCCAACTTAGAAATTTAAAAACTTTATGGGATGCCATCAACCCCTACAACAAACCAGCAATCAGTGTTAGCATCCTTCATCCACATACCTTTACCTGCAACCCCAGAGCCTTGTGTAACTCCCCACCCCCCACCGAGCCCCCCAATCCAAGAAACTGAACCTCCCATACCCCAAGAAAACACCCCTAATAGACCCTCCCACCTGATCGCGGCCCACGATGACAGCTCGCTCCACCGCCTCATCCACTGCCCTGCCACCCCCCAGCCCAATAACTGGCTAGACTATACCAGGAACCACTCACCCCTTCAGTTTCAGAACCCAATACCTGGGTAAACCTGTCCTACCCCGTCCATAATAACCTGACTGTTGATCATCCAACCTAACTCCCCACACTATATTAACCATCCCCCTTTCCAGAAAGATTATCCCAAAACAACTATTCTAATATACCTTAGGTCCCAAATAAAAGAAACACCTGCAACCATTCAACATGATCAAACTGCCCTCCTAATAGCCTCCCCTCTCAACCGGAACTTTATTAAAGCTACTCGGGTACAGGGAAAAAAAAAAAAAAGGGGGGGACCTCAAGTTCCCATTTCAACGAAGCAAAACCCCATGCATAACAACACCCATATGCACTTGAGCTCCTTCACCCTTAAGATATGCAACCCAGGAGCTCCTAAATAAAACTCGGAGCTTTATTTAGCCCCTCAATCCATCATTTACCCATTTTAGTTACCCGACTAACATACCCCCAAAAGGAAAAATAAAAAACACATGTTGAAGAGACCAAATGTTTATTCCTCTCACAGGAGCATCCAACGTCCACCGTGAGCAACTCCCTTAGTGCCAATAAGTTCTCCCACATCACCCGAAAGGGAGTTGCACCAACACTCCACCTTCAAAGTGGTCTGCTTCCTTCTTCCGTTCTTCCAGACACCCAATGTGTCCTTGGACATATATACTCCCGGGTTGCAACATAAACAGAAACAACAACTGTCAAACGTTCTGGTACTCCCTTTAAAGAGGCTTCACAGGACTAGGCATGAGAGGGTCTGCGCCCCTACAAACAATGATCCGCACCAGCCTTCCCCCAAGTCACATCCAGCTAAGTCCATCCCCCAAAGGGGGCCCATTAGCACACTCATCTAGGCTTGAACAGATTAGGCAGGACCCTCTGTAGTACATCTAGGGCTGAATCCACATCCTCAAAAGCCTTCCAGGTGTCATCCACGAGGACTAGCAGCTTTGCAGGGTAGGTCATCCTGTACTTGATGCCCGCCGCTATTAATTTGGAAACCAGCGGTTGAAAGGTAGCCCTCCGTTGCTGCACTGACAGTGGCAGATCTTGTGTCCCCCTGAGATTCGCACCCTCCCACTGCAGCATCTTGACTTCCTTAACCTTTTGAAGAAACAGCTGCCTTTCTTGGTAATTTAAAAACTTAGCCAAGAAAATGCGAGGAGGTGCACCTGGAGGGGGGGTAGGTTGCAAGGCACAATGTGCTCTCTCGATGTAGTAGCAGGAACCTAAGGGCAAAGGGCCGGCAACCTTCTCCACAAACTGTTGAAAAAACTTAACTGGATCCCCTCCCTCCTCTCTCTCAGGCAAGCCAATTAAAACAACGTTGTTGCACCGACTTCTACGCTCTAAATCCTCGGTCTTCATATCCAGCTTAGCCACACGCTGAGCAATCAAAGTGAGCGTCCCCTCCAACTTTTCCTCTCTGTTCTCCAATGACTTCACCCGGGCCTCACTGTCTGTGGTTCTTCTAGACAGGTCACTCAAAGCGGTGGTAATATTTTTAATTTCTGAGGCCATCTCCGCCATTTCTGCCTTAAAGGGACGGAATTCCTCCAAGAAACGCGACACCGTTAGCGGTTCTTCCCCTCCGTTACCTGGGCTACAGGGCTTGGAGATTTGTGTTGGCAGGGCCCACGACTTCTTCGGGCCTTCTCAGGAGTTGCGGGTGGTGTGCGTTTTGGCAAAGCCTTCGGCATCTCCTCCTCCATTGGCAAAACCAACGACTGCCTCCTGGTATCCACAACCTTAGCGGATTTGTCTAGATGCAATTTTGTGTAAAGGTGAGCAAAATACACTTAAATTAGGCAGGGGTTAAGTGGAGCTTCCAGAGAGTGCAGCTAGCAAGGAAACAGCATCACGTGACTCTCCTTCAGAGTTATTTATAATTTGAACAGAGTCCTGTGCTAGCTGTGAGCTAGGAAGACTTCTGATCATGTTGTCCAGAAAGTTTTCCAGCTCTTTAATCTCTTTGACTGCTTGTAGTTCTCTTGTTAGAGCTGCTTAATCTTTTTTCATAGCATCCATTCTAAACAATTTGAACAATTTATAGTGATAGGCAAGTGAGAGATATCAGGCTCGCTACATATCACATGCCTACAGGTAGAACACACCAATAAAACGTGTCCTGAGTGAAGAGTATACATTTCTGTTTGTGGCATACCAGTATTCATTTTACACAAATTTGCATGTCTATTGGTGCCCCTTATTCTACGAACTGTACACCTTGTCACACTACTAAACAACTAACCTGACATCCTGCTATTCTCTGCTAGACATGCTTGACACGCGCATCTCTGCGCGCATCTCTCTGCACGCTCACCTGCGAAAATGCTTGCTCTGCTCACTACTGAGAGCATTTTGTAGTCAGGATACTGGAGTCACAGGTCACATGACTAGCAACCAGGCATCCCTGACTACAATCACTATACCAAGAAATAAAGAAGCCAAAAAAAATTATCCCCTAATCCTTCCAAAGTCAGACACTCACAAAAAACACTCCATTGTTAATGCACTACAACACAAGCCTGCTCAGTCACTGATAACAGCCCTTAAAAGGACTAGCTCTCAGCGCTAATATTACTACTACACTCTTTGCCTGTACAGATTTTAAAATGATATATCTGCCCTCTCCTGTAACTGTTGCCTGTCACTCAGCTTTAGGCTATCTCACAGGTTAGTTACCAGCGTGGACTTTTGCAGAGCTACGTAGTTTGAAAATCTCTGACCCACTCGCACCATGAGCATTTTGTAGTCAGGGCCCTGGAGTCACAGGTCACGTGACTAGCAACCAGGTGTGCCTGACTACAATCACTATAACAGAAAATAAAGAAACCAAAAGAATTAGCCCTTTAATCCTTCCAAAGTCAGACACTCACTAAAAACACTCCATTGCTAATGTACTACAGCACAAGCCTGCTCAGTCACTGATAACAGCCCTTAAAAGGACTAACTCTCAGTGCTGATATTACTGCTACACTCTTTACCTATACAGATTTTAAAATGATATATCTGCCCTCTCCTGTAACTGTTGCCTGTCACTCAGCTTTAGGCTGTCTCATAGGTCAGTTACCAACTTGGGCTTTTGCAGAGCTATGTATTGGGGGAAAAAAGACTTTCAGGTTCAGCGCAGTCCTCCTTTGAGGTTAAAGCCACAGTTTACTACAAGCAACTCCTTATTGCTATGTTGAGGCTCCCTTCTCGAGATAGGAAAATGAACTTATTTTATCTACATCAGTTATGGCTATACTACAGTACAATGCTGTTACGTTGGAAAAGCATGCTACAGTATTACCATTACCAGTTTGCTGAAGCACTTTAAAGCGCCCACAACACTGATGGGGAACATGTTATGAATATTAAGATTTAGACACAATAAAGTTAATATTTCACATGTTTTCTGAAATTCTTTCCTCCTTTTTACACAGCTGTGGGAAGATCCTGCAGCTGTTTAGCGATCACTCTAAAAGTAGGTGATCGTGGCACAGCTTCCTTTGGACTTTCTGAAGTATCCCTCTGAAAGTCCATCACAGCATAAAACAAGCTTCCATGGTTGGTTGGTTGCTTGCTGTAGAGCTATGGCCAAACTATTTTGGCTGCTACTTCTGGATTGCAGACTAGAACTACACATGCCTGCCATGTGCAAATGCATAGGTCTGCCAGTGCCACCATCTTGGGAATGGCAGTATGCCATTTAATACAACTGTGCATGTGGGAGTGCTGTGCATGCCCAGTTCTGTCACTGCCACCATCTTGCAGATGGGTTTTGGTAGCTCTCATCTTAAGGAGCTTTTCAAGCTCACCACAGCTATATCGGCTTTGGCTAGAGTTTGTTCTTTATTGCTGAGGACAGCTGCATGAAATTAAGTTCACAGACACCTAGGGCCAGATTTTCAAAGGAGGAAGCAGGACTTGTGTCAAGCCCTGTGCCCAACCCCCCTTTTTTTTGCATAGCTACACTAAATACCTTTGCTGCAACTCTGCCCAGTTTTAGTAGTTCAGTTGCATTTGTGGCAGTTTGATTTACGGCAGCTTGTGCCAACTATCTGGCACAAGCCCCATAAAAAGGGTACCTGGAATTTTTGCAAGCTAGACTGGAAAAATCTGGTCTAACTTGCAGCAAATGGCACATGGGATAAGAAGTCCTGATTGGTGGCTGGAAGAATGCTGCAAGCTTCATGTGCCAGATGTTCAGCACACCTGGGGCTTGTGGAATTTGGTAACTTTTGAAAGTCTGTACTCTAGACATTATCTGCTCTGGCTGCCTGTCTTCACCTGGCTTTATAATCCCATATCAATATCATAATGTCATCAACAGCAACAAACTATGATGTCATAAACAGAACTGGAGTTTCAGTAGTAGTCCAGCAGCCAGAGCAGCTAGAGAAGAGATGCTATCTCATGTAACTGTCCTTAGTAATAAGGAAATAGAGTGAACATTGCAGAGAAAATATGAAATTTAAAGCTAAATTGTGCCAACATATTATATTTCTTAGATTGCTCCAAATGGACACAGGGGCTCATAAAGCATTTTATCTAATACTTTGGGAAACTGCGTCTTGATTTTAGTGCTTAATTATTTCTCCATGTGATTCAGCACACTCACCGGTTGTACTGTTAAATAGTGTTACTAACGTTAGCTGGAAATATATTACAATTGTCAGTGATTTGAAAATTCAATTATAATTTGCAATGTCTTTGTACTCATACATTTGTTTTCTCACATCCATCTTTTTCATGCAGTCTAATCGAATTAACAGGCTGAGACAAGCAGGAGAAGTTTTCTTGCTGCAGATTATTGAAACAGGCTCATTTGCTGGCATTGTTACATTTCAAAGTTCTGCTACTATTACAAAATCCCTGGTACAAATAGACAGTGATGCCAGACGGAAAGAGCTCACAGCAGCCTTGCCTACAACAGCAGGTGGTGGAACAAATATCTGCAGTGGAGTTCTAAAAGGCTTTGAGGTGAGAATGTAACTGAATCTTTTTTAACAAAATATATAGAGCTTTACTTTTTTACCTTGCAAAATCTTTTTGAAAAGCTTAGTTTTATATGTCCTTTGTACTGCAAGTGCAAAACCTCATTACTAGTTAAACAAAGATAAATGTTTCCAGAGTGTCAAAAATAGCTTTAAACTTGAGGGTTTAGTGACTACCAGGTCTGAATATCTGGTAGCCAACACATATGTTTTTATAGTATGGCAATAACATCTGTGCACCCTTATCTTGGAGGATATTTGGTTCCTTATGAGACTGTTTTTACACCCATCGATAATTTGAGGTGATTGTTTGTCACTTGAATTTTTCTTGAATTGAAACATTGTAATTTCACATAAATGCTGATAAAATAAAAAGTTGTTGATCAGCCACAGACATCTGACTAATATTCTTCCAAAATGCACCGAACAGATGAAACAAGGAACTCTATAATATTCAATTAAGAGTTTTAAACTGGGGGGGGGGGGCATGGCCTGGCACGGTGCAAGATGGAAGGTTGATCTCTGAGCTCCGACCAACAAACACCATCTAACATCATATTTAGTCATCTAAGTCATTCGAGAACAGCCTATTAAGGCAAACAATATTGATATAAACCTGCAGTAAGCTTTTAAAAATTCGTATTTTTTTTTCTCGATCCCTTTGGTCGGATTGTTTTACTGGAACAACTCAGAATCTGGAAGGCCTACTACCGATCGTAAGAATGGCATACTCTGAACTGCAGATATCTTCTTTGCAAAAAATAGAAGAAATGTTCACTAAAATATCAGCGGACATGCAGGATTTAAAAATCGCTACTCAACGCAACTCGCAAACCATGAAGGTTATTGATTCCAGACTTGCCTCTACAGAAAATAAAACTAGTGCCAATGAGGTCTCTATACAGGATCTTAAAAACATCATCAGATCTCAAGATAGAAAAATTAAAGAATTTCAAGCAAAACTAGACGATATGGAAAATAGAAACCGGAGAAATAACCTCCGAATCTTTGGTTTCCCAGAAGGAGTGGAAAATGATAACATGGTATCCTTTCTATCTCTAGTGCTGCCGCAATTGCTCAAACTACAAGCTGGTGCTGATCTTACTATAGAGCGTGCGCACAGGTCACTAGGCCCTAAACCAGCTGTACATCAGAGACCAAGACCGATAATTGTTACATTTCTCAATTATGCCAGTGTTGACATTATTTTACAAAATTCACGGGACTTGGGACAACTTATATGGCAAGGCAACAGAATATTCATTTACCGTGATTTCTCTAAGGAACTCTCTATCAGCGAAGGGCCTACTCCAGCGAGAAGAATCATGCACCAAGTAGGCCTCGCTTCTCACTTAGATACCCTGCAATAATGAGGTTCTATGATGGCAACTCAATAAGGACTTTCATATGCTGGAATCTTTATTAACCTTTCTGAAGCCTTATTTGACAACTCACCAGGAGGATGCGAGTACTGGGAGGCCGCCTGCTCCGACTTCGTTCTCGAGTGGGGACGATTCTGGTGCTGCCTCTGCTGGGACAGTCGTGTAGAGTGTGTCGAGGCCGGCTGACCCCCCGGAGATGTCTAAAAGAAGACAATCTGATCGAGTGAAGGAAAGGGTGTCCTTAGGTCTTGACCACCCGAGATTGCGATGTTGCAGCCCAGAGAAAACATGCATCAATGAAACTAACCCTATTTCCGACTCTCTAGCTATCCCTAATATTCCTGTGCAAAATAAATATGCTCTGCTACAGGATTTAGACAATGTGGATGGAAATTTATCTGAAGAAAGAAACGGGTTATTGGAAGTTGATACAAGTAATAATCTTATGGATATTTCTTGGGGTAACAACATAGATAGCTCTCCTACAAAATTAAACGTACCTCCTAAAAAGAAACATTGAGGTAAAAGTAAATATAAAGGAGCTACTACACCAGTGAAATACCAAAGATGACTGCAAAGTGTTCCCTAATGATCCTGGTATCTTTGGCTGATCATGTATGATTAATATATGAATAAATAAATAACATCAGATTTAAGGTCACACTGACTTGTGACCTGATACTTTAAAGTTTTGGCAATGACATAGACATAGCATTGCTATATGTCAATAGCACTAATGTAATGTAATGGGATCTTCTGTTACCTTTTTTTTTTTTCTTTTCTTCTCTCATATTTACATATACTATTTATAACCAGGATTGAGACTATTTACTAAGGTGAATCGCTAAAACTAACACAGACTAGAGACTAACTGCTGTATGTATGGCTCACTGTATATGGTACTTTAACCTGATATACACCAGAATCACATGACCACTGGAAAATCCTTATAGTCTCGAAATAAGGTTGCGATTTATACACGTAGGATTCATCAAGTATACAATTACTAATTCTAAGCACGGATGTCAGGATTCACCTATGACAGGACATATGTCCTCATTTATTAATGTGTAATAAAAATATATATATTTATTTTCTTCTTCTTTACCAAAGTTGGCTGTTCTAGTGAACCTTGAACCTACTATGATGTTGGAGGTGTTTATGTTGATAAAACCTAATCAGATTTACATTTATAGTGCGAGAATTCAATATAGAATTTTATTGGTAGTCTAAGATTTCATTTCATTGTAATTTCATCCTAGAAGACTACGATTTAAATCTGTTCTTTTTGAAGTAGTTCAATCTATTACTTGAGTGAATTGGATAGTATTTTAGTGTGTTCTAACTATTTGACTTACTATTACAGTTCTTATTAGATAAGCTGTGTCCTAGAGAGCAAAGGAGTGGTCTTGGTCCCTTTTTATTTTGCAGTTTTCTTTATTGATTGGACTGACCCTCTCTCCTCTGCTTATCCTAAACGATATTATTGTATTGTTCTTATCAAGTCAGGTTATTTCTAGATAATATAGTTAGTTTAGTTGTAAGGAACTGCATGGAAGGTAGTTAGGTAGATTATATATATTTCTTTAAGTGATTGTTTTTACAATATCTTGCCAATTATATCTCTATGCTTGATATATACATAGAGATATTCGGTAGATTCATACCAAGATTACTTGGGTACACGACTCCCCTGAATCCTTACATAACTTATTACGAATATTATATACATATAGATGATGGCCAATCTATCAATATGTACTTGGAATGTCAGGGGACTCAGTACTCCAAGTAAACGTAAGCAAATTCTTAATAACCTCAGAAAACATAAAATACAAATTGCTCTACTGCAGAAACTAAACTCTTAGATGCAGATAACTCTAGATTAAAGGGAATGGGTTGGCCAGGTTTTGCAGCCTCCACTCCTACAAAAAAAAGAGGGGTAGTGATACTAATTCATAAAAACCTAAACTGGAAACCCTTTAATGTCTTAAAAGATATGGATGGCAGGTGGCTCATTATAACCCTAGACACCCCTTCAGGCCCACTATCAATAGTCAACATCTATGCGCTAAATGTGGATAATCCTCAATTTTTTCAAGAATTGATTAAACACCTAGTTGCATTAAACTTAGCTAAATCACCCTTACTGATCAGAGGAGATTTTAATCTTACTCTTGATCCATTTATGGATAAAAGTAATCATTCAGATGAAAGTCATCCTAAAAGCTCAAATTTGGTAATACAACTTATGAAAGATCTGGGCTTATCTGATATATGGAGGATTCTTCATCCCAGAGACAAAGACTTCACCTTTTACTCCCCCCGTCACCAATCCTATAGCAGAATTGACTACTGTTTAACATCTCCCAAAGTTACAGCAAATATATTAGAAGCTAATATTCTCCCCTTAATCATATCCGATCATGCCCCGGTTAAACTTTCACTTATATGGGGCCCTACTCCTAAAAAATCCCTATCTTGGAGACTGGACCTCTTATTACTGAAAGATCCAGAATTTTTACCCTGGATCAAAACACAAATTGAAGAATTCATTCTTCATAACAATCCAAATGATACATCCATGGGAACTTTTTGGGAAGCTCTTAAAGTTACTTTAAGGGGCAAAATAATTAGCTTTGCAGTGCATAGAAGGAAAGACAGAGAGCAAAATATTAAAAACCTTGAGAATTTACTTCAAGCAAAATAAAAACTTTATATGGCTAAGCCTCACCCTGATACTTCATCTCCTTTGCACTATGAAATTTTACAACTGCGCATGAAAATCAATGAAATAATTGCTTGTAAGACTGAAAATGCGCTATTAAGAATAAAACATAAATATTGGGAAGGAGGGGAAAAAGGAAGCAAAATACTTGCTTATAGACTCAGGATGCAACAAATGGAATGAAATATTGCTGCTCTAAAAGATCAGGCGGGTGGAATTCAAACTAATGAATCCTTAATTAATGAGATTATGACTTCCTTTTACAAGAATTTATATAAGACCTTTCCCTCAGCATCAGACTCAGAGATATCATCCTTTCTTGATAAAATAATGCTCCCCAGACTTCCCCCTGATGCAATATGTTCTTTAGGCACACCTTTTACTGAACAAGAAGTAAAGAAGGCACTTTTTTCCCTTAAGTCTGATAAATGTCCTGGTGGAGATGGTTACCCAGTGGACTTCTATAAACTCTTATCAGATCAACTAGTTCCCATATTATGTAAGGTATTTATAGAGTCCTCTAAGAAAGGTGCATTACCTCATACAATGACTGAAGCAATTATCACTGTTCTTCCCAAAAAAGACAAGGATAACACCCTACCGGAGAACTATCGCCCCATATCTTTACTTAATACAGATGGCAAAATATTTGCTAAAATCTTAGTTAGTCGTATTGAACCACATATTCCCAAATTAATTCACAGATCGCAAGTGGGTTTTGTGAAAGGTAGGGCAGGATCTGATCATCTTCGTTCTTTGATTAATCTAATGCATAAAGCCCAATCCCTTAATTCACCTGCTGCAGCCATCGCTGTTGACTTCGAAAAAGCTTTTGATTCTTTAGATTGGAAATTTCCTTTTATGGTGTTAAGCCATTTTGGTTTTAGTAATAATTTTTGTTCTTGGATTAAACTTCTATATACAAACCCTCAAGCCAGGGTTCTTACCAACTCTACGTTATCTGAATCCTTTAAACTTGAAAGAGGATCTAGACAAGGATGCCCCCTTTCACCATCATTATTCATCTTAGCTCTAGAACCTTTTGCTGCATTCTTAAGACAACATAAGGACACTATAGGAATACCTATATGTAGCGTACATTATACATCTTTATCATACGCTGATGATATGCTTATTTTGCTTGAAAATTTAGAACTATCCGCACAACCACTTATTCAAAAATTTAATATATTCTCTAAACTCTCTGGTCTGAAAGTTAATTATCAAAAAACGGAGATATTACTGTTAAATAAATGCTGTAAACCCTCCTTAAATAACTCACTAAGTTTTCGATGGGCTCCTCAGGGCATCACCTATTTAGGAGTAAAAATCAGCCCGGATCTTAATAAAATTTGGGAACTAAATCTACACCCTTTGCTGACAGATATCCAAATGGATATAAACAAATGGAAAAATCTAAATCTTTCACTTCCTGGTAAAATTGCTGCTATAAAAATGAATATTACTCCTAAAATTCTTTACTTATTCTCTTGTATTCCTCTAAAAATTTCCCCTCACCTACTTCAAAAAATTGACAAAATAGTAGGAAATTTCTTATGGGAGGGCCGTGCTCCGAGGTTTAATCGAATTAAACTACGTGCACATTGGTCTAAAGGAGGTTTTGGTTTACCTTGGTTCATGGCATACTTATGTGCTTTCAGAGCAGTGCAAACTATTAAATGGTTTTCTAAACTAACCATAATTCACCATTGTGGCTTGACATGGAAGCCTCCATGTCTAGAGGACGAATACCTAATAACTTTTATATTCCTTAGCAAACTCTAGAACAAATAATCATCCCACAATTAAGTCGTCTATGTATTATTGTTCTGCTAAATGGCTCAAAATGGACCCTACCCCTATAACCTTTACACCTCTATGGGGAAATTTGAAAATTACCTTAGAGAACAAACCTATATATTGTAATTCATGGAAACTAAAGAATATATTTTCCTGAAAGATATTCTGGATAATAAAAGTAAGACATTAGATACTTTTGGCAACCTACAAGCAAAGTGGCATATTTCCAAAAACGAATTCTGGAAATATTTGCAAATTCGATCGGCTACACTCCATGTTATTCAACAAATCAAGGAACCACTTACAAACTTATTACACATTAACTCATGGATTAATACTTCCTCTGGGTTGGTCAGTAAGATCTATAAATCAATTAGGGATATGCTACCAAATCAGTCTCTTAAGGGCCAAAGACAGATGGAATATTGTTTTAAAAGATAACATTCTAATTCCCAATGGGATGATTGCTGGAAAACCTGTCATTACACCTTTAGAGATGTTCACAGTATGCTGATACAGTACAAGATATTGCACTTATGGTATAGAACCCCTTTTCACCTGCATAAATTAGGCCTAATAGCTAATAATAATTGCTGGAGATGTAATCTGCCTAATGGAGACCTCCTACACATACTATGGTCATGTAAACCAATATATAAATTATGGCAGTCTGTTTTCAATTTGATATATAAAATTATTGGCCACCACATCTTACTTGATCCCAAATTCTGTCTACTCGGCGTTATTGATAAAAATACAAAACTAACAAAATACCAGCATAAATGGCTAAATATATTATTTATGCAGGTTAAAAGGATGATATTAGTAAGATGGAAAACTCAGTTAATACCCTCTATGATAGATATTTTGGATAGCTTAACTTACTACGCCTCTTTGGAAAGGATATCATATTTGATACAAGGTCGACTCAATGAGTTTTATTTATGTTGGCAAGATTACATAAACTTTCTTCAGAAATAAAGTTTTTTTTTTTCTCTCTCAATTTATCTCTTCCTTATGATAATACTTTATAATTATTGTATGATATATCCATCCTTCCGTGCAGCTCCTTTAAATAGTTATACCAATATATGGTTAATTATATATGCATTTTAAATTACCCAGTACATATTCTCTCTTTCTTCTATATAAACAGTACAATGTATTTTGTCCTATTAGTGTATCACTTTATACACATATGTATCTATGCAACTTTCAGCTATTTAGCAATCGATATCAACTATTGTATAAAGTGCCAGTATACACTTATGTGTATATAACTACAGTATGTCATCATTGTACTGTAACTGATAAATGGGAAATAACTCAATAAATAAATTAACTGCAAAAAAAAAAAAAAGAGTTTTAAACTGGTACATCTACAGCAAATGGTCTGTATACTGTAATTGTGTGTAGACCTACATTTATAAGGACATACTGTATATAAAGTGCTGTTTATCAGGATCAAGCCCACTGTGGGAGATTTAACATTTCACCACATGACAGTTTACCAATGGATTTTCTTAAACCTTTGGGAAAAATCCTGGACTTTCATTGACCAAATTCTTGCCACATGGCCAGAAACGACTGCCACTAGTTTCCTGCCTTACCCTCGGAATGGGCAGTAGTCCTAGCAATCAACTTGCACATGCGCACCATCTTTTAATTTTGAATGGCACTGACCTCCATCAAGCACTAGTTCAGTTTCCAAGTAGCCAGCCAGTCTCCCTTTCTGAACTATATAAGCAGTTCCTCCCTGCCTCTTTGTAAAGCACTTTTTTCTTTGCAGCTGGAGGCTCTGTTGGCCTGTCTTCTCTCCTGGGACCTATTGGGGCTTTGCTCCCCCTCTTGTGCCTGCTTGACTCTGCTTGGTTTGTGCTGGACTTCTGTTTTTCTGTTCTTCTGCTTTTGGTTTGTATTGCTTGCCTCTGACTGCTCCGTGCTTCTGTGTGCTGGTTCAGCTCCTGCTCCTGTCCTTGTGTTTGCCTTGTTTGTTTCTTTTAGGCTTTCTAGTTTTCTAGTGCCCTGTGTATACATTGCTACTTCTGCTTCAGATTACACTCTGTGTTTTCTTGCCTCATGCTGCCCTGTGCCTGTAGCCACAGGCTCTATTTCTCACCTGACATTGCAGCCTTCTGTTCACTGTATGGTTCTCTGTATGCTGTAGCTCAACCTGCTTTTCTGCCTAAAAACCTCAGTCCATACAATTGTCATTGTCTGTTTCAGCTCACACTGCAATCTGCTGTTTTGCTCCCCTTAATTGATTACACCTGGTTCATGGCTTTGCTGCCTAGCAAACAACTGCTCCCTGTTTTACTGCTTTACAAACTAAACAACCTAGTCATGGAACGCAATCCTGCTTCCTGAACTTAGGCCAAGCAAATATTGCTGCTGTTTTCAGTGCATTGCCTCTCCCTACAGTTTCTATGTTCATTCAGATAGCTACCCCTATAAGCTATAGTTAATTCTGCTGGATGCTGCTCAATTACTTTTGCAAACTGCTTTATTATCTCTATCCTAAATAGGCATCTATCCTAAATAGATACTTTTGCTCAGTTTTTACTGAAGAGAAGGTAGGGCAGGGCCCACAGCTCAGCATCATGGACACAGGGGGGAGGGAGGTGAGCACTACTCCCTTCACAAAAGAAAGGGTCCTACAAGAGCTTGCTAAGCTCAGGGTGTATAAGGCAATGGGACCTGATGGCATACATCCCAGGGTACTTAAGGAGCTAAAGGAGGAACTAGCAGAGCCATTAGCAGAATTGTTTAGTGAGTCTCTGAGCACAGGAGAGGTCCCAGAAGACTGGAGAAGGGCTCATGTGATCCTGCTCCACAAGAGTGGTAGCAGGGAGGAGGCGGGGAACTACAGACCGGTCAGTCTTACCTCAGTAGAGGGCAAGATTATGGAGGCACTCCTTAAGGAAAGGATAGTGCAACACCTGGAATCCATAGGAGCACAGGATCCAAGACAGCATGGGTTTACAAAAGGAAGGTCCTGTCAAACTAATCTCATAGATTTCTTTGACTGGGTAACCAGAGTGGTGGACCAAGGGGGAGCAGTTGATGTCGCCTACCTTGACTTCAGCAAAGCTTTTGACACTGTTCCACATAGAAGATTGATAAATAAGCTAGGTAGGCTCGGGGTGGGTCAGAAGTTGGTCAACTGGGTGGCAAACTGGTTGACTGGCAGAAAACAGAGAGTGGTGGTAAATGGTATACAGTCAGAAGAGATGCAAGTCACAAGTGGGGTACCTCAGGGATCAGTCCTGGGGCCAGTCCTATTCAACATCTTCATTAGTGACCTCGCAGATGGACTAGAGGGTAAGGCTTGTCTGTTTGCAGATGACACCAAGATCTGCAACAGAGTAGATGATCCAGATGGGGTGGGCAGAATGAGAAGAGATCTGGATAAACTAGCAGAATGGTCAGAAGAGTGGCAACTGGGATTTAATGCAAAGAAGTGCAAAATCATGCACATAGGGAAGAGAAACCGTGAAGCCACTTATAGGCTGGAAGGGGAGTTGCTAGCAGTCACAAAGGAAGAAAGAGACTTGGGCATCATCATCACTGATGACCTAAAATCATCCAAGCAGACCTCTAAAGCAGTAGGTAAGGCTAGGGGGTGTTAGGGTGTATTAGTAGGGTATCACAAGTCGTAGAGGGAGGTAATAATCCCTCTGTACAAGACATTGGTTAGGCCCCATCTGGAGTACTCGTGCAGTATTGGAGCCACACCTTCACAAGGACATTAACCAAATTGAGGCAGTCCAGAGAAGGGCAACCAAAATGGTGCAGGGACTGCATCAGAAGACATATGAGGACAGATTAACGGAGCTCAATATGTATACCCTTGAGCAAAGGAGGGAGAGAGGCGATATGATAGAGACATTTAAACACCTTAAGGGCATAAACAAGGTGAAAGAGTCTGACATGTTTAAATATAAGAGAAATAGCAGGACAAGAGGACACAGCATGAGATTAGAGGGAGGCCGATTAAGGGGGAATGTGAGGAAATTCTTTTTCACAGAAAGGGTGGTAGATGCAAGGAATGGCTTACCACAAGAAGTGGTGGCTATGAATACAGTGCAGGGCTTCAAACAGGCATGGGATAGGCATAAGGGAGCAATACAAATGACTATGAATAGATAGGTCACTGACAGAGCAAAGGCCGATGGCACATTTATAAGGTAGAAAAAGAAATGGGCAGACTGGATGGGCCTTGCGGTCCTTATCTGCTGTCAACTTCTATGGCTCTGGAGGCCATCCCAGCTTCTGCTGTTGTTGTAAACTAGTTTTAAAATCTGCATGTGGGTCTCAGTGCTTTCCCTTTGTTTCATTGTTTTTCCTACAGTGAGGAACTGGGGGTTTTGTTGAAGAGCCACGGCCCCATGTGGCCTACTTACTTCGTGTTTGACTACTCGACTATTCTCGATTGAAGCTCCCTCAATTAAGGTGTTTAAGGGGAGGCTAAAGGCCCACCTCTTCAGCTTGGCCTTTGTTTGCTGATATCATCCCTTGCTTTGGCCAGAAGGGCATATATAGAATACACAAATGTGATGCTGTGGCTCCTTTGATAGAGAAAGTGGTGATGGGGTTGGCCCAATAAGGAAAACCCCTGAAGGGGAAGTAAAAGAATAGTTTGTGAATCCCAGAAGTGAAAGTTTAACAAAACAGATATCGACCAACATTTCTGTGATACAGTGGGAAAATATTGACCCCTCAAGATAAATTATTGCCTTCCATTAGTCACAGTGCCCTGAATCATTAGCTTCTAACAATATACTGTAACTATTTTCAGTCAATAGTTCATCCATCTGGGTCAGTATTATTATTTTCCCACTATATCCCTCAACTCTGGTCAATATTTGTATAATATTGAATTCCTGCAATATCCTGCAAGATATCAAAGCAAAAACTATGATACCAGTGTTTGATCCTGGCAGATGGCATAACAGTTAACATTTTATAATTGCATACTGTACCCTATTTGTATTACTTTATTTATCAAACAGCCTGCAGATTAGCTACCTGGGGAGGGTTAATTCTATTACATCTCAAAAGCTAATTAGGGTTGGGCTTCGTCTGTTACTGAATGAGAGGAGACCTCCTGTGAACACCAGCTACTAAAGCAGGTAGTATTGGTAGCTATACAGGGGGCACTGTTGGGACACTGTGCTGTTGTGTCATGCAGTCTTTTAGATGTTAAACCAAACTTCAGCTGCTTGTTCTAGTGGTTGTTCGGGTGGATGTTATACATCTCATAACAGCCTTTTTACCTTTTAATATCTTTATTTATGTTATTCTGTCAAATACTTTCTAACCATAAACATAATTCATACAAAGGATTTATAGATTTTTTCTGCCATTTTTTTTCTTTTTCCATCTTTTGTTTCTGCACATTTGGTCTCCTGGCTCTCCTTCCTCTGTTGTTACCCCTCCAGCCCCATCGCTAAGCTTTCCATGGACTTACAGATTATAGTGTGTAGTTGAGCATTGTTCTGTATGGAAATCCATCCTTTTCAAAATACTGATGTACCACAGTTCAAAAGTCATGAAATGTGATTGTACCCTTCTGTGGTAGAACAGCATTTCAGAACTGCTAGAGACTGCATAAGTCAGCTTCATTCTGAAAGAGAAAAAACACAATGCACACATTTCACATAATATATGCCCTATATAAAATATAGGATGAGCAACTCTATGCATAACCAGTGTGTTCTGCCACCCCGGGGTCTTATTCCCACAGATCTCTCGAGCTTCGCTCTCGAGGTCAGAGGAAATCAGATCCCCTCTGTGGCAGGACACACTGGCTGTGCATAGTTGCCCATCCAGTATTCTCTATATCCACCACTTACCCAGAACTAGTAAGGTGGTGGGTGGCCTGCCTGTTGATCATGTGTAGTCCTGCTAGGGGTGGTGGCATCTACCCCTCCATGGTACAGGGCTTTTCTCACTGATTTTCTTCTGAGGGGGATGATGTGCAAAGATGCAAATACTTGTGCATAGTGGTTGCTTCCCCTGTAGTGTGTTCTTGCTGTGCAACCAACTGGGTTCCTCCAGCTGGCAGCCAAGCAGCAGGATGTAGTTTCCCTCCACACTGAGGGAGGACTGCCTTCTCTGGAATGCTGAATTCTCCCTCCTCATCCAGCCACTGAGTGGTCTTAGTTGATTCCTGAAGCTGGGTTGCCAGCATAGCAAACCCTTGACTCTATGTTTGAAGTCTTTGAGCTTGTCTCTGTAGATATTTGTGCTTTTGCAGGTACCAGTATCTTGAAGTTTATTCATCTTGTATGGCTACTTCTTTTTTACTGGTTACATTATGTTGACTACCTCATTCAATATCCACGTACAGTGGGATTACCTCTTCTACTGTTACATTTTCTCTTTTGTGAGATATATTCTTGTTTCAAGCTATACAGGTACAGCAGATATCCGGGGGCACTTTACTGTTGTGGAGCACTGCTGTCCATGAGTTTGTTTTCCCAAGGTACTTTAGCTGTGAGCTCCCTCATTTTTCCAAATCCACCATGTGCAGCAGCATTGTGTATGTCCTTCCCTTCCTTTTTGCCCTATACTTTCCAGCGATGAATCAAAGGAAAACTGTTCCCCAGTGTCTAACCAATTTATATGTCTCTGACTAAATCACCATTATTGCTAAAGATCTGGCCAAGTGTTGCTATTTCCCTCATTGTTCTTGTATCACACTATCAGATACCAGTTTTCTATAGTAATCTCAAAGGTATGCTGTCGCTACAGTGATAATTTTAGTATGACTGATGCTACAGTGACAACAGTGCCAGGTTGCTGTAGTGTCAACATGGGACCCCGGCACTGCTTTCTCGGGGTTTTGCACCTCCTCCCTTAATCAACTCCCACTTGGAGTTGACTACTTTAATTATGGGGTTTCAGGGGGATCAGGGGGCAAAGCCCCCTGAAGGAAACATTGCCAAAAGAGACCACCTTCATGTTGACTACAAATGTGCTTGAGATAAAGGTGTTGCTGTAACATCAGTCAACAACAAATTTGTTAACAGACTGTCATGGATCCATAACAAATTATTTTCTTTGCCTGTTTTATGCAATTTTCTACTCCTGGTCTATGTTTGGGTGATTGAAATTACCCATAAGCAACACACCATACTTTGGTTGTTGCCTTTTAGATTACCTCACGAAATATAAGATTGTGGTTCTCCTTCTGGTCTCATTGTCTATATCAAGGCCTCAATTGTTTTGCAGCACTTTATGACCGCGTTCTGCAGCAGGATTATTATTTGTCACAGAACTTCAGCGGCGACGGTTTGTAATTTCTGCAGAAGTTCTGTGGCACCAATTTACTGCCACATCACAGCACCAACTTATCATCCTGACACTACGTCCATGGCAATGGCCTTTTAGTTTACCTCATGAAATATGAGATTGTGGTTCTCCTTCTGGTCTCATTGTCTATATCAAATAATTTGAATAATTGAAAATAATTTGTTATGGATCCATGACAGTCGGTTAACAAATTTGTTGTTGACCGATGTTACAGCAACACCTTTATCTCAAGCACATTTGTAGTCAACATAAAGGTGGTCTCTTTTGACGATGTGGAATGTAGTGCAACTAGTTCAAAAAAAATAAACCTGCAGACTTTTTGAAACAATACAAAAAAAAGCTAAAAAAAAAAATTATCAGTTAAGGTATTATCCTATTGCAGAAAAGTAATACGCAGAGGGGACTTCGTATGATGAATGATTTATCTGTACTCATGCTGTTTATGCCACTCATGAGGTCCCCACTGCGTATCATTTATATATTTATACGCACTCTGTAACAAGTTGTTTTTTTTCAATTTCCCTTTTTGTGACAGTGAAATTGTATCCTCATTCAGAAAGGCTCTTTGGAAATGGAATAAACAGAATAGTGAAGCTATTTCAAGACATTTTTCATGCTAACCCACTTCTCCTGATGCACTACATCACCCCATCAAGCCATGACATGCTCACAAACCTTTTGTGAAGAACGCTGTCTGGTATGTCACAAGGTGTCTCCTTTTCAAAAGAACACTTCACCATTCCTTCCCAGAATATGAGTAGTGGTGTGTGACAGTTCTGTGCCCCCATCCCTGTGTTGCCCAGTCAGCTGCCCAAGTTTGTTCCCAAACTTGAGTTACAGGAACAGGAACACATCTGCTGCCCTGTGCCGGGGTGGGGTGGCACATAACCTGCACACAATGTTTCCATCTTTTAGGTAATTCTGTTACCCCATAATAACATGGACTCAATAATTCTGGCAAAAATGTGTACAGCACAATTATTCATTTAACAAGTCTATTCTTTCAGCAGGTCTGCACATCATTATATGCCACTTTTCTGGGCATTATTTTTTTATTTCTTTTTTAAATGACAGGTTAATTCATTAGACCAGTTATTCATTTCTGAGGGCTTCCTTATACCTTGAAGGCACAAATACATCAGTAGAAAGTAAAATATTTAGTTAATAGGTATATGCTGCTGTCAGTATTTAAGTTGGCGCCAGTGCAATAAAACTGAACATTTTATTAGACAATAGTATAAGTTGTACAAATATCAGAGTAGCTGATGTGCTGTGCCACTACCTCGGAGAGTGGGAGCAGTTGTAGAGAAATGACTATTAATTTCTGTGGCAGAATGCAGTCCTGTCATTAGCTAATGTATGATATGATGGTATTGATAACGTCATGTGCTGAGTATAGAGGGGATTTGGATATAAAAAGAGGTGACAGGAACCAGGTATTATGGAAAAAAAAGTGAATATTAATAAAGAATCATGAAGAACCATAAAGTCTATGACACTGCAGATATTCTGCGGTATGTTGCAAGTTCTGTGCAAAATTCTGTGTCTGCAGAATTTTAGGGTACTTGTCTACAGTATAGAACAACAGTGGTTGTTTCTTCATTTCCTTTTAAGACTGCCAGCCAGAATGTCTTAATCTCAACTGTGCTAAGTTCCTGTATTTCAGTAATCAGCAATTGGTTTTTGACATGCATTGCTCTCCTTCCGTCTTTCATGCCTACATTTGCAGCCAAAGACATGCACAGATATTCCTGAAATTTCTTTGATCTATCCAGAGAAATTCCTTGCCTGTCTGCAGTGATACTTTGGGCCACCAGAGAGAATCACCTTATAAAAATAATGTGCGCCCCGAAGTTGCGTATCTGGGTGCGTAGCTCTGCACCCTTGGGAGTTCCTATCAGGGGCCATGTTCACAAACACCAGCCCCTGCATGGTTCCCGTATGCACCCCCCCAGCATGCAGGTCCCTGGGGGTAGGTGGGTGGGTGCAGAGTGAAAGATCCAGGTGGGCAGCCAGTTGGCTGTCCAGGCTGGGGTTCCACAGTGGATCTCTTGTGTCCATTGAGCACCATGATGTTGGCCAGCATGCAAAGTGCTGACCATGCTGTTGAGGGCAGTACCCTGGATGACTGCCCCAAATCTCCCGGTGTACCTCGACAGCAGGGGCATCCCTACTGTGGGGCCAATGCCCCAGGCTGTGTCCACCATGACTGTTGGCTGCTTTCTGGGGGGCATGTAACCAGCCACTTGGGGTTACAGGTGCCCCGAGGATGTGTAGCCACCCTCCAACATATGCAGCACTCTGCTGCTTTGTGAATTGTGTGGAGTGGTGGCACATCCTTCGTCCCACCCCTAGGCCCACCTTGGTGCAAAACTGGGCATTCAGCTGGGGGATTGGGTACAAAGGGGCCTCTTTCTTCATTTGTGAAGATGTGCAGGGGACTAGCAGGTGCAGAGTGTGTTCTGCACTACAGATGCATGGCACATATCCCATTCCGCACCTTAGTGAATAGGTCCAAAGATTTGGAAATACTATGACTGCAATGCATATGTAACTCCTTGTTACCTAGGGTTACTAGAATCCCAGTAAGACCTAGTGGTCAGCAGGGAAGGCAGCATGTGAAACTCCAGTTAAATGGGTTTCACACTGTCTCACTCTGTTCTCAGTCTCAGCTGAGACTGAGAGATGACATCACCAATAGAACTGTCGCAGCTGCATAAGCCACATTGGAATCTGCAGCAGAGGGAGAGATAGAACATTGGGAGTTTTCAAAGTCAGTTCCTGTTTACCTTTTGAAAGAGAAGATGAGAAGCCAGTTTCAAGTGGTGGAGACCGTTGTCCAGGTCTCAGTGACCCCCCTCCGGGGAAGAAGTATCCCCATGTAGATTCCAGGGCAATCCCCAACTTCTGCTGAAGAAAGAAGGCTGCTTTTACAGTTTTGGTTTGTGCTGAAAAGTGGAAAAAGTTGTACTTCGCCTGTGGGGCACTTACAACAAAAGGGTGAGTGTGTGCTTTAATATGAAAGGGCAAAAAATGTGTTTCTTCAGCCTGGGAAATGTGAAGAAATCTGGGATTTGAACTACTATTTGGGAAGCCTATAGTACTAGGACAAACAAATGGAGTAGTGTCAAAAGCTAAAGTGCTGTATGGATTCAAGTAATGTTGTAGAGGGATGTGACAGTTCATCCACCGTTTAATCTACATTTAGAAGTTTCAGTTTGTCCAGAGAAATGGCCGGGTATGAGCTGTGGGAGCTGGAGGTGGGAACATCCTCCCCATCTTTAGTAACCAGGTCCACCTCCACAGATTTCTGCTGTGATTGCTACTTACCTCATGCGCTTGGCCAGTGATGAGGGAAGTACCCAGACGTGGGTCGCAAATGGGAAAATCTCTCTAGGATTCGCAGACTCTAAGTGGTGTGGGGAGCCACAACAAGGGTAAAGAATTCTCTTTGTGACATGGGAGTCAGAAGAAGTAAGAAGGAAATCTCTCTCTAGGGGTCACAGACTCTAAGTGGTGTGGGGAGCCACAACAAGTAAAATGGGTTCATTCTTCCAATGAACTGCCAGTTAAGTGGCTGGCAGGGGAGCCGGGCCAGTCGGGCTGTGTATCCAAAGTGCATGCAAGTCCGGGCTGTGTGCCTGGTGGGTCCAGAACCTAAAAACAGTAGAATTGGTCCATTCTTCAAGTGGACTGCCTTGTAGTCTCTAATCTGTATTATCAGTAAAGGTAGCCCCATGGGGGTCCATCTATGCTTTGTCGTGTTCAGCTAGTTGTGAATAAAAGCCACACTGAAAAATCCCAATCCTGGTTCTGGACATTACAGTAATTGCTTCCTGTGTTCAGATTTACTTGGGTGCCCCTGTGCAGAGTAGCCAAACCTAGGTCCCCTTATGCCAGGTAACCTCATCCTCCCCAAACCCAGGTCCCCACCAGGTATTGCTGCCAGCGCCAACAGCATGCCACCTGTCATTTTGGCAAAAAGGCAGGGGTGGGAGTTACACATATCTATCTGTGTAGTTTGTCATTGTCTAGTTCCTTTCTCCATGTGTCATTTTTATTCCACTGTGCCTCTCTTATTCCAGTTATATCTATTTTGTCTAGGGAGTTCAGTGCTTCTAGTTCATCTGGTTTGATTTTCAGGTGTCTTGTAATGACTTCTATTAATGTAGAAACAGAGAAAAAAAACAGAGGACTGTGTATGAACAGTCATACACAACAAGGATATTCTTATATCGAGAGGTTTCCTTGGTAACAGATGACCTCGAGAGTGCAACTCGAGAGGTGCTGTGTTTCCAAGGGAACCTTGAGATACTAGAATATCCTTGTTTGTGTATGACTGCTTATGCACAATCTTTTATAGTGTATGGGCAGTCATTGCATAGAAAACCACACAATACCAGTTAGTGAAGACAATGGAGAATATACATTTTAACATTTTCTTTTTAATTTTTAGCTGACACAGTGTGATGCAGGTGTTTCTGCAAGTTCAAGTTTAAAAAAAAACTACTTCCAGCTTAACTGGATAGAGGAAAGCAACTATTTAGCAGCATTCCAAGTTGTTCTGCTGTAGTGGTATTACTGTAGCAGAACAACATAATGATGTCACTACTGCAGCAGAACATAGAGAATAATGGATAGGGAACTGAACTGTGTACAACAAGCCTGTGTTTCCCTTGAGGGGGTTGATGACATCATAGACCTCGAGAGTGAAGCTCAAGAAGTCCTTCTGATGTCATCAACCCCCCCGAGATGGAAACACGGTCTTGTTGTACACAGTTCACTATCTGTTATTTTATATAGTATATAGTATATAGTTCTCCCAAAATATGCCAGCCAGTATTTGTCGGTTTCTATACCTTTCCATAGCTTGTTCTGACACTGCCGTTTCCTCCTGGTGCACGCTGGGGTCCCGCTCCACTACTGATCCTGAAGGTTCTTGCTGTTATCTGACTTAGCTTTAGTCCCCAGGACCACTCAGTTATTAAAAAAAATAAAGACTGTTGACAAACTGATAGTTTGGAAACACAGTGCCAACTATGGCAGTCTGTGTCCAAACTATCTGAGAAGTTCATTCCCAGCCGCTCGCTTAGTAGGGCCGCCATGATGTAGATTTTTTTTTTTGTGAAGCCCAATGTTTCAGCCAATCGGGAAACAGTTGAAGATTAAGAAGTTGTTGTACTATCGTTGTGAGGTCAGAACGATAGTACAACAACTTTTTTGACTTTTGAACTGTCCTACAACAGGATTTGGAAAACCACTATTTTCCATCCACAATAAACCCTAACCATATACTATAAGCATATAGGGTGTGGTAGAATGCTGTTGAGCATGGAAATCCATGCTCCCAACAGTGTTGTTGTGCTTGTTTCAGTGCATCATGATCTTGTGCTGCACTGAGTATGTCACCGGTGCAGCACAAGATTGAACGCATTTGCGCATGTGCAGTTGAGTGGCCCATGCAATGTGGAAGTAAATGCGCTGCTACAGATCGCCGAGTAAGATTTTTTTTTGTCTTGTAGACATGTTTGAAGGATCATGGAGTGCTCATTATGGTTGCCCATGCACTATAAAAGATTGTGTATGAGCAACCATACACAGATCTCGAGGTTTCCATGGTAATGGACCTCTCAAGCTATGCTCTTGAGGTCTCTGGTTACCATGGAAACCTCTCGATCACAACTGCCTTGTTGTGTATGCTTGCTCAAACACAATCCTCTATATTCCAGGCATGGAATTTCATGCATAACAGCATTCCACCATACACTATGAATACATTGCAGGTGATATATATGATTAGACTAACAAAACTGTTTTAGAAAATAGCTTTTGAGAAATATACTCCCTTTATCAGGTCAGTGGTTAACTTCAGTTTTAGAAAAAGTAAGCTCTGTGGTAGTGCAGACAGGGAGGAAGTGGTAAGAGAGTTGCAGATGGACCTGCAAAATTAGAGATATGGTCCAAGGTTTGGCAGCTGAAATTCAATGCTGAGAAGTGCAAGGTGTTGCCCATATGGAGCAAGACCCCCAGGATGGAATATTAGATTTGAGAGGCTAGTTTGGATGCTATGTCTGAGGAAAGGGACCTGGGAATCATCATAAATGGCTCCCTAAAACAATCTAGCTAATGTGTCAAGACTTATAACAGGGCAATCAGAATGCTGGCAGCTTATTGGGAGTGGGGTCGACAGCAGAAGGAAAGTGGTCATCTAATCTCTCAATAGATAGACTATTATACGCAGCATGTGATCGGGATGTGTACAATATGCTTCCAGCTGACCTCACTGAAGCAGATGAAAGTAACACTTGTTTGAAACAAGGGCTAGATAACTGGATGGGGATGGATGTATTCTCCCTGAGAAAGTGAGGGATAAGGAATACAGTACTAGACAATTTGGTGTACTGTGCAGTATTTCAGAAGAACAAAAAGGGTACTGTATTTGCTGACCATTCTTGCTTCAGTGGAGGTAATCACCTATAAAGTGTATGGTCAAGCACTTTCAGTATGAAAAACCATACACTGTAAAAAGTTGTTCTGCATTAGTAATGATGTAGCTATTAACACAGAATTACTTTTTGTTCTGAGTTAGTAGCTACATCACAATGCAACTGCCCCCATAAGCACGGTTCATAGGATGGGGTGGTGGAAGCGTTTCGCATGTGAGTTGGCCGGCAATTGCATGACGGAGAAATGGGTGTCGTGGACAACAAAGGCTGGCCTCCTTTACAAGAAAAAAAGTAAGTGATTCTATTTTTTGGGACCATATATTATAAACAACAGTGTATGGCATCCCATACACAACTCGGCTACACTTTACCCTCGTGGTTACTATGATGACTGAAGGACCTCTTGAGCTTCGCTCTCAAGGTCTGCAGTTGTCATAGTAACCACTCGGATAAAAAATAGCCTTGTTGTGTACGGAATGCCATACGCTATCCTATATTTACTTATTAGAGTGCAGTTTAATATTTATAATAATAATAGCAACATTTAGACCTAAATGTTGCTATAAATATTACTATAAACATTAAAACCCCAGTTTAAACAATTAAAACAGTAGTGTAATATCTTGCCACTGTTCTTTCAGACACAGCAGTGGCGGGATGTGCCTAACAATTCTTGTTTAATTTCCCATGAAGCTTTGTACTCTCTTAATGGGGGCCAGTGAAGCAGCATTCTAACTTCTTCATTTGACAGTTTAATAGTACATTAGGTAAACACTATTTATGAAACATCACATGTTACTGCATGATTAGTGGCATGACAATGCAGAGCCCTATTCTGAGTCACAAATGGTAGTGGCATCAAACCAGTGGCAAACTCCCAAAATTGTGGGGATTGTTCCAACACCCTTTTGCATTATACTCAAGTGTTGCACTTAATTGCAGGGAGAAGAAGTTGCAACTGGAAATCAGAATGCAAATTAGTATGCCAGAATTGAGTCACTAACCGATATACAGTATTAGTGTATGCAAACACAGTACTTGCTAACATGCTAGTTAGAGACTAACAAAGATAAGCATTTCTGCATAGTACCAGTCCCATAGTACTATGTTATGCTATTAATCTATCCCATCAAGTGGTACTGTCCAGTATCCCCCCAACACTACGCCCATGATTGCATCCCTTTATGGGCCAGTTAGGGAAGCCCACTTGCCTTGTCACAAGTAGTCCATGGCTTTCCACCTACTCTTGAAGCCTTTTGATATCCCTGGCATCCAGTAGCCCCTCCTTCTAGTCCTGGGCCTTCTCAATAATGTCTTGACCACAACATGTGACAGAAAACCATTTAATATCTCTCACCAGTGGTTCCTGTCACAGCACTATACTCTCTTTCCCACCTTATTTCCTGTAGATGTTCCATGCGTGGGGAGAGAAGGACAAGGGAGGCTATTATAGGTAGTATGAGAGTTGTCTTACCCTATAAATGTATCTGCATGTCATGTACATAGTAGCCTCCCTTTCTTAATGATTGCAAACTGTTTAGCAACTATGCAGGCAGGAATGTGACCTCTTTTGTGCATAAAACAACAGGACTGTAAAGTATTATCTGGTGCTAATTGGCTGCAGGGACCACTTAACAGCAGTATTTAATAATAGTTTAAAGTTGGCCCTTGTTCTGTATTGCTTTCCATCTTATTAGAAATGTTACTGTGACATAGTTGAAATGTCATGGAACGTCTGTGCACCCTTCTGTGGTACAACATTCCAGCTAATCGTAAATTCTTGTACCACCTGTTTTTTACGGCTGCAGTATTGCTTCCTTATGCCTATCCCATGCCTGTTTGAAGCCATGCACTGTATTCATATCCACCACTTCCTGAGGTAGGCTGTTCCATGCATCCACCACCCTTTCTGTGAAAAAGAACTTCCTCACATTACCCCTTAATCGGCCTCCCTCTAATCTCATACTGTGTCCTCTTGTAGTGTTATTTTTCTTATATTGAAACATGTTAGAATCTTTCACCTTGTTAATGCCCTTAAGGTGTTTGAATGTTTCGATCATATCACCTCTCTCCCTCCTTTGCTCTGGGGTATACAGATTGAGCTCTGTTAATCTGTCCTCATATGTTTTCCAATCCAGTCCCTGCACCATTTTGGTTGCCCTTCTCTGGACTTCCTCAATTTAGTTAATGTCCTTGTGAAGGTGTGGCCTCCAGTACTGCACACAGTACTCCAGATGGGGCCTAACCAGTGTCTTATAAAGAGGGATTATTACCTCCCTCTTCTGACTTGTGATACCCCTACTAATACACCGCAACATCCCCCTAGCCTTACCTACTGCTTTAGTGGTCTGCTTGGATAATTTCAGGTCATCAGTGATGATGATGCCCAAGTCTGTTTCTTCCCTTGTGACTGCCAGCAACTCCCCTCCCGGCCTATAGGTGGCTTCAGGGTTTCTCTTCCCTATGTGCATGATCTTGCACTTCTTTGCATTAAACCCCAGTTGCCACTCTTCTGACCATTTTGCTAGTTTATTCAGATCTCTTCCCATTCTAGCCACCCTATCTGGATCATCTACTCCGTTGCAGATCTTGGTGTCATTTGCAAATAGACAAACCTTACCCTCCAGTCTATCTGCAATGTCACTGATGAAGATATTGAAGAGGACTGGCCCCAGGACTGATCTCTGAGGTACCCTACTTATGACTTGCATCTCTTCTGACTGTGTACCATTTACCACCACTCTCTGTTTTCTGCCCATCAACCAGTTTGCCACCCAGTTGACCAACTTCTGACGCACCCTGAGCCTACCCAGCTTATTGATCAATCTTCTGTGTGGAACGGTATCGAAAGCTTTGCTGAAATCAAAGTAAGCAACATCAACTGCTCTCCCTTGGTCCACCACTCTGGTTACACAGTCAAAGAAATGTATGAGATTAGTATGGTAGTGGTGTGGAATTTATCTGTGAAGTGCAGAATTCTGCCAGCGAATGGTGGAATTTACCAGTAAATTTTGCGTTTTATGGTGAAGACTTTGTAATGTTAGATATAGTAAAATTTGCTAAGGGCAATGAAACTTTGGAAAACTCTACTTGAGGGGGATAAAATCTCCAAAACATTGTTACATAAATGTTTTAAAATACTTTTCTCTCACTCTGTCTATACTTCAGTGAAATATCGACATACATAAATTGCAAGTTTTACAAACCAACTCATTCTGTCACATTGTAAATGTTTTTAATTATTTAAAATTGTTGTTTAAATCTGCTGCTATTTATATTTAGTACAAATATGTGTTGTCTTTGCTATTTGTATGTTGTAATACTTGTTGTTAATTTGTATCATCTTTAGCTACAATTCTGCAGCTACGGGTCATTTCTGAAAAGGGCTATTGCTCAGTGTACTTTAAACGATAAACAGGATCACCATGAAGACTATCCTTTGGCCCTAATGGTGTTAAGATATAATTTTCATTTATAAAAATAAGGATTTTTTTCTTACTTATCCAGTACACAAAGTAAATAAATAAATACAATTTTTAAAAATGCATATTAATCGAACACTTATTTAAAGCTTTCATCTCAGAATAGACAGTCTGTTAATATGTTAATCCACATTATTTTGTCCTATGTTATACAATTAATCTTTGTGTTGTAGGGCATGCCATTGATCCAAATGGTCTCCTAACATTTTATCCAGCTGTTTGACCATCATTACCACCTGCCACCTTCTTGGCAATGGGGGTACATGGTGGAGCTGGTAGGCAGCTCTGGCCCCCCCTGTGAGGGGCTTAGTCTTGGGCCTTCTCTACTCCCACATCTGACCTTCCCAGCAATCCCCCATGGGTTGCACTCCCTGTGACATGGCTAAGGGTGAAGGGCATCAACTTTCTTCCCCCAGAGATGAACATCTGGACTCCAGGGGGGCTGTCATGGGTGCTGTAGGGCTGTCAGAGAGCCTGCCAACTCCATTTTTACTAATTTGTTCCTCGCTCCTTGCTGCAGTTGCTCACATGCGTGTGGAGGCACACACACACACAGAAACCCATGGCGCCTTCTCTACTCTAGTCACTCCTGACTGCACTGCCTCTGGGCAGCTGCACAATGGGCATGGCTGGGTCCCCACCCTGGAGGGGAGAACTGACTTATGGCTGCTTAATCCATCTCCCTGCCTCCCCCCTCTACTGATCCCTCATGGCCCAGGCTTGTTCCTGAACCTGAGTTGCTGGCATGGCATGAGATGTAGTGTTTAGTGCCTCAACCCTCAGTGCCACCAGGCTGGCAGCTGTCTCTTAAATTTTAAAGCAATTTCCCACTCCAGAATATTGGTTCTGTACTAGGAGTGACAAAGAAATTACCAGAGAAAATCTCAACTTTCGCATGACAGAATTTCCTTTCATCTGTTTTTGAATCATAAAAACTGGACAGCTGTTCTCTCTTCTCATGATGTTCACAGATTCATTCAATTTGCAAACTGTTTCTCTAAGAGCTACTATTGTTAAATCAGAACTTTAACTCATGCAACTATAAGGGAGGGGCTGACCAGAAGCCCTCTCCTCCAGATGAGGGGAGTAGCCTTCACGCCCAAGGGGGGAAGGGGGGAAACAGATTGGGGATGGAGGATACAGGAGGAGCAGAGGGAGGATGGAAGTATAAGGAATCTGGGTGGGGTTCGACAAAGAGAATCAGGGATAAGGGGTGGGGGTTGGTGTTAGTAAATGCCAGGAGCTTGGGAAACAAGTTGCCAGAGTTCCAGGCCATGCTGTTCGGGGGTGGATGTGGCGGTCACACGAAACGGACAACAAAACCATGACTGGGACCTAAACGCACGGGGCACACTATGCTCAGGGAAGGATATAAAGGAGGGCAGAGGGGGAGGAGTGGCTATGTTCATTAGAGATGACATAGAAATTGCTAGGGTAGAAGAGGCAGAGGGAAACGTGGAGGCCTTATGGGTCACTTTACGATCCTCAGCAGGAAATAAGGTCAAGCTGGGTGTAGCATATAGGACTCCCGGGATGAGTGAGGTTCTAGAGGATGGTTTGCTAGACAACATCATTGCCCAGTGTGGACCAAAAGGGGAAGGAGTGGTGTTGATGGGGGACCTTAATATGCCAGGTACAAACTGGGGAACCATGTCCTCTAAGGTGGCCAAGGAGCAGAGGCTGCTGGATGGCTTCCAGGATGTTTTCTTAACACAGCATGTGATGGAGCCCACAAGGGAGGGGCATGTCCTGGATGTGGTTCTGGCAGATGGAGATCTGGTAAGGGACATGGTTGTACAAGACCCCCTGACTGGGAGCGACCACAATACTGTCTGGTTTCAAATAAGCATGGGGGGAGGGAGGGGAGATCTAGGACACTGGCAGTGGACTTCAGGGCGGCAGACTTCATGGGCATGGGAAATATTCTCAAGGATCACTTGATGGGGATTACCTCAATGACTAGTGTGGAAAGGAGATGGGAGGTCATAAAACGGGGACTTCATGAGGCAGTCAGGATCTGCACTAAGTTGAAATGTAAGGGAGCAAGGTCACATAAACCATGCTGGTGGTCCAGTGAGGTACAGGTAGCAGTCAGAGAAAAGAAGGCAGCCTACAAAAAATATAAAACAACAAGAGGGGATAGGGATAAGGAAATGTACCAGCTTGCATCTAGAAAAGTCACCCGTATGGTGAGGGGAGCAAAGTCCAGTAAAGAGCAGCGGCTGGCACAGGGGATACATGGAGGGAAAAGGGGTTCTTCCGGTACATTGGGGAGCGGAGAAAAACTAAGGGCCATCTCAGCAGATTGAGATCAGAAGGAGGGTGGGTGGAAGAGGCGAGGACCAGGCAGAGGTATTTAACAAGTACTTTGCCTCTGTGTTCACTAGGGAGGGGATGGGATATCTACAAAGCAAGGCATGAAGGGATAGAAACATCAGTAAGTGGGATCAGGGAGCAATAAAATGGAGCAAGAGGGAGAGAGGTACCCCAGGGGTGTCACATCTGGGTAAAGATAAAAAGGCCAGTAAGGTGGAGGGGACGGATGATGCTATCTCTGCCAAAAAGGTGTGGTTAGCCCTCAAGGCCCTAAAGAAAGACAAATCTCCTGGGCCAGATGGCATTCATCCGAGAGTACTATGGGAATTGGCGGACATACTGGCTGCACCCCTGGTGGAGCTTTTCAGCAGGTCACTTGAGACTGGGAGGGTACCTAGGGATTGGCGAGAGGCACATGTGGTACCAATCCATAAAGGGGGGTTGAGGGAAGTACCAGGTAACTATAGACCCATCAGTTTGACCTCAGTGGTGGGAAAATTAATGGAGAGTATACTAAAGGAACGATTGGGGGTGTACTTGGAGGAGGTGGGAGGTCTGGATAGTCGGCAACATGGGTTTGTGCCAGGTAGATCATGTCAAACCAACCTTGTGGAGTTCTATGAATGAGTAACATCAGAACTGGACAGGGGTAAGCCTGTGGATGTATTATTCTTGGACTTCAGCAAGGCGTTTGACTCTGTCCCCCACAATGGTCTGGTGGAGAAACTGATGGGGTTAGGAGTAGGCCCTTTGATGGTCAGATGGATTGAAAACTGGCTAGCTGGACGCACTCAGAGAGAGCTCTCGAACCCTAGAGAGGTTGGTAGTGGGGTACCGCAGGGCTCGGTCCTGGGTCCGATCCTGTTTAATGCATACATATCGGACATCAGGGTAGGTATAGGGTGTGAAATGAGTCTCTTCGCGGATGACTCCAAGATGGGAGCAGTAGTTGAGGGAGAAGAGGGGAGGTTGGCCCTGCAAGGGGACCTGGACACCCTGGAAAGCTGGGCTCACACATGGAAATTAAATTTCAATATCCCCAAGTGCAAGGTGTTGCATCTTGGTCGGGGAAACCCTAAACACAGGTACACCCTGGGAGGGGAGGTGCTGGAGGCCTCAATAGGGGAAAAAGATCTAGGGGTCATGGTGGATGCATGTATGAATAACTCTGAGCAGTGCAGGAGAGCGGCTAGCAAGGCAAACAGGATGTTGGGATGCATCGTAAGGGGGATCACCTCTAGGAGCAAGGAAGTGATTCTGCCGCTGTACAATGGACTGGTTAGACCACACCTTGAGTACTGTGTACAGTACTGGACACCACACTTAAAGAGGGACATACAGCTCCTAGAGAGGGTACAGAGGAGGGCAACAAAAGATGATGAGGGCTGGGATTTGACGTATGAGGACAGACTTAAGGAGCTCTGCCTGTTTTCACTGGAGGAGAGGAGAGACAGGGGCACATGATTGAGGTCTTCAAGTACCTCAAGGGAATACATAGGGTAAACATGGAGGGGATCTTTAGACTAAAGCAGGGAGGCATCACCAGAGGGCATGGTTTGAAGTTGGAAGGTGGAAGGGTAAGGGGGAAAGAGGAGGAGGTTTTCACTGAGAGGGTGATGGACCCTTGGAATGCACTGCCTGGTGAGCTAGTTCAGAGATCCACAGTGAGGGCTTCAAGAGAGGATGGGACAGACACAGAAAGTGGATGTATCAGATGATGTCCTGTCCCAGGGGGGTGGGGATGGATGATACGGGTTTCTGGAGCACAAGGGATGGGAGGGTCTCGGCACCCAACTAAGGATCTAAAGTTCAAGCAGACTCGATAGACCGTAAGGCCTAATCTGCTGGCAAATAGTATGTTAACTCTGCATTAAAGACAAATATATTATTTTTAGGTGATCCGAAAACACAATGGAGAAACTAGTGGTTTTGAAATTGTGTTGCTAACAGATGGAGAAGACAGCGGTATAAGCAGTTGTTTTACCCAAGTACAAAACAGCGGTTCCATTATTCATACAATTCGACTAGGACCACAAGCAGCCAAAGAACTTGAACAACTGGCAGACATGACGGGTAAATATTTTCTATATAAATTATCATTACCACCATGTACAATATTGAAAGTGTTCAGTTTTAAGTTTTCTATGTAAGGTCACTACCTAGTGCTGACTTTTCAAGTACTGACTACTGTAACTATGTGTATTTTATGAAACAGTTTTGACTAAATGAAATGAAGTTTTGATACTCCTTCAACCTGGTGTGATGAGATGTAGGTGTACATAGTGTACTAACCAGCAAGGTTGGGCAGGCAGGTGATGTATACTATGAATCTGTAAGTACAGTTTTTTTATAGCTAGCACTGCCAACATGTTTAATGGAGTGACTATTGGTTGAAAACTGTGAATCATTTAATTTTTAGAAAGCTCACAAAGGGGGAATTGTGATTAGAATACAGGGCACCTAATTCTTGTAATAAACTGCCAACTGACACAAGATTGATAAACACAGAGTATGTGTGTAGGTTTGATGAAATTAATTAAGTCCAGACTGCCCATCTAGTTCAACTTGTTGTTTTCTGTGCTCCTAGAGTTTCCTGCATGGAACTAGACAGGTTTAATAGCTGCATCTCATATGCATGTTTGCTGGAGTTCCCAAGCACCTCCTGTATGAAAGCAGAACTTCCCCTAGATTCCACAAAGTTCAGCAAAACATAAAGAAATATAAATAAAAGAAATACAGAGGGGCACATTATAGAAGATAATGGATGGGCAACAGACAATAACGTCGCTGTAATTGCATTGAGCGGTTTCCATGATAACTGGGTAACAGTCGAGAGCACAGCTCGAGAGGTTTACAGATGTCATGGAAACCAAGAGATGCAATTTCAGTGTGGTTGTCTGTTGCCCATCCATTAGCTTTTATACTGTATGGGGCTAAATACACTATGAAAGTTAATGGAGGAACCGTCATGGCCCTTGGTCAGAAGCCCCATGATAGGGGCTAACACAAACATACATTTTTTATCCGTTGCCTGAGTCCACGGTCCCTTTATAGTGGTGCTCATCACCATGGCTCTGGATCTGGGTATGCGCACTGTGGATCATGTTGTTATGGTATTGATGTGACGTAGTCAAGAGGGGTTAATAAGCCCTTGACATCACATCGATACCATAACAATGTGGTTAACTGTCTGAATTCAGACAGTAATAAGGGCTCCCCATACATTATTATGTATTTGTGATAGTTTGACTTTAATTTTCAATGTGTTTATGCTGGGGAGGGTGGGTTAGAGATGGTATGAGTATGATGGGCAGGGGAACTGAGACCTGGAAATCAGGAGCACAGCACTCAACAGTAAGGAACAACATAGTAATCTGGTACCCTAAAAAATAAACCAGTACAGTCAGATTTTCTGTGTGTGTGTGTGTGTGGTGGGGGTGGGGGAAGGAGTGACTGAGTTTAGCTCAGTAAAGCAGTAGCCAGAAGGTGAGCTGAGGTGAGGGTATACACATAGGGAAGGATTCTCAAAACTTTCGGGACTGAAGTCCCACTCTGCAACTGCAGTTGTGGGTTGCAATCGCCTCCAGTGGCGGTAGTTCTGATTCACAGCTGCAGCAGTTGCAGAGGGTGTTACAGCTGCTCCTACCAGCCATAACATCTTGCCGCAGCTGCAGTGATCTCCCGGGCAACACCACCCACAAGCTGCCTTAAATCATGGAGCTGGTCGTAATCCAGCTCCACTTTTGAGAATACCCACCGCTGCGGGACTCCTGTGGCTCCGCAAGTGGCCACCCTTTGGTGCCAATGTTTCTCCGCAGCTGCAGGACTTTCGGGATCTTTGAGAATGCTGCCCATACACTATAGGTCATTATTGAATAAGAGCTATTTGTGCTAACTCAGCAAGTCTTGTAATTTGGGTTAGAAAATCGGCAGGTTAAAAAAGCCAACCAGTCCAGTTCGGTTTTCTTTTCAGAGAGAACTGTGGGAGGCAACAAGTAGGGCATTTAATTCAGAATACAAACAGCGCGGTACAGAATTTCAGCAAGTAAGGATTCTGTTTTGGATATGCCATGGCAGAAAATGAAATGAATAAAATTAACGAAAATGTTCAGTGCAAAACTAAAACATTTTTACAGTGAACATTTCTAGTTCTACTGTGTATTCTAAATGGTATCTGGAATTGTTCAAAATTGGCCTTTTTTAACCACCAGAACTGGGATAATTTAATTCCAGAAAACACACTGGCCCTACTTATCACTCACTAGATGAAACCTTTTTTTTTGTATATGCTTCCTGTCTCCTCCTTAGAACTTATGTTCCCTGGTTTAAGTATCCTGAATTTTGTGGAACAATCCAATCTGATCTCTTTTAGTGTACCTGTGGAAAAGGGTGGGGGAGGGTCCGTGATATATGTCCATGAGAAGTTAAATTTCTCTGTTGTGAATCACTCAACATGAAAATCTGAGTGTAACTTAATAACTGTGGAGCTACTATTTGTCCAGCACATACACTTAACAGTTAGTTCTACCAGAAAGATTTGAGCTTGGAATGGAGTTAATAACAACAGCAAGCAGTGAGTTACCTCCAAATAGAGAGTGAATTCTTCATGGTGACTTTAATTGTAACTGGGGGCCAGATTTCAAAGATGGAGTTTGGGAGCCTCTGCTGGACCTGGGCATTCACCAAATCATTGAAGACGAAATCAGGCCCAATTATAGGTCAAGTGCTGGAACCATTCTTGACTGGATTGTGACCACTCATGCCAACAGGATTATCAGTTGTGGTGTTCTGCCAGATGTCACTAGTGACCACCATCCAGTCTACAATGAGTGGTCCATACAGGTCAGTAAGGGACCTCCAAAGTACATAGAATTCAGAAATCGTTCACAGTTAACCCCTGCAATGGTAGAATCTGCTTGTATGAAGGTAGACTGGATCATTTTTGATTCTATTGATGACATTAACTCACTTTTAGAGACATTCTTTACAGTTTATACTTCCATAGTCAATAATGTTGCACCTTTAAAGAAAATGAGAATCAGAGCAAACAAGCAAAAATGATTATCTCAGGATTTGCCTCATCTCAAGAGAGCAAGTGACAAGAGTTGGAAACAGTTTAAGATTAACAAAGATCCTACAAAACTATAAGACATTGTAAAATAAATGCAAAACTGAGATCAGGGGCTCGATATTCAAAACGTTGCCTCGGTTCTAAATTAGCACTGCCCAGCATGCTAAATTAGCCCAGAACCAGTAGCCTGCTATATTCAAAAGGAATAACCCTGGTATGGTATGCTAGGAAAGCTGGGCAAACTGGGCTGGGAGTACAGTGCAAAAATAGCCCGGGAATAAGACAGCTCTGAATATAGCAACCAGGAAGTGCAAACCACAACAGCAGCCCAGTGCACAGTGATGTGAAGGAATGTAGAGGTGAACTATATGGCCAATGTGTGTGCTAGCAAAGGTGTGGAGTCAGTAAATCTGCAAGCATCAGTGTATGTGAAATTACATTGTGCAGAAATATAAAATGTTTCTGAAACGTTTGTGCGGCACACACACATTTGCGCAAGTCTTGCGCTGTGCTAAGCCATTTGCCACGTGCTATTACATTTGCCTGTGGCATACCTTTGCTATATTCAAAAGTGATGTGCAAATGAGCTTACTTAGGCAATCAGTGAGCAAATATCCAGATTAGTATCTCATTATGTCCTGATTTGCATGCAGTTTCCCCCACACTATTGCAGGGTTCCCACATCTACACCTGTAGGTCAGTCTGGAGGTACAGGGGCTGGCTGGATCTGCCAAAGCTCCACCTGTAGGTCAGCCGGGAGGTACATGGTGGTAGCTGAAGGCTAAATATGTACAGAACTGCACAGAATAATGTGCTTCAGGGGACTACACAACACAGGCACTGGTGGTGGTGCCGGATGCAATAGTCAAACTGTAGTTTCTGCTGTACAGCGCACAGCAGACAGCACAATGATATGGGAGCTAGTGGTGTGTGTTACACAGCACTGCCTATGGTGTGTTGGGCATCAATGATTGCTGCACTGTACACAATGACAGCCCCATCTAGCAGGTATTTACTGACAGTGGCCATTACTGTTCTGCTGTTGTGCAACTCACAGACACTGCACCACTGGCAAGGGAGGCTCAAAGTGACATATACATTGCTGGGTGTGTGTGCTGTGGTGTCTGTACAGCTGGGCGGTATGTGGCTTGGAGGGCTCCTACCATTGGACAGGCACACAGATCTTGGGGTAATCCCTACACTGGATCATGTACACTGTGTGGCATGTCCCAGCCATGTGGCAGCACCCAGTATGTGGTGCAGACTGGTCACCTGTACACTCTCCATGCCCCCATTGTGCTTTTGTGTGCTGGCTTCTGCTGGTGTCCTCTGAAGGGTGGTTTGCAGGTGTGTGCTGTATGGACACACTGCCATGGTGTCCATTGGATACCAGGTCACCACTCACAGTCTGGCATAGTTGAGGCTGATGGTGGATGATGGCATCATAGGAGGTGCCAGCCGTGTGCAGCATGTGTCCTCACTGTCTAGTTTCTTACTATGCTTAACATGGGATCCACCACTGGTCAACAAAATTTTTATCGAATGACCAGACAGCAAAACTGGCAGGTTGACCACATTTTACAGTCGGCTGCTGGTTTTGTATTAAAACAAGTGTTTTCTTTAGGGGGCATCATCCCCTGAATCCCTGCCCCGGCACCATGAACTGAGGATTGTCAACTCCAAGTTGGAGCTGATTTGAGGAGGGGTGCAGGACCCCTGACAGACAGTGCCAGGTTCCAGCGGGTTCCCTACAGCGACATGGTGCAGTTGTCACTGTAGGGGACCGCACTGTTGAAATGTCACTGACGGTGTGGTATACCCTTAACATGTACTGAGTAGAGTCATGCAAAGCCCCACAAAGCCACAATGTTGCACAATCCATTTGCCCAGAGTTAAGACTATCTTTTCCTTGGCAGTAATTTGCAATGTGCAATGTCTCGCACTAAGTCATGCAAACACACTTCACACAGCGCTATTGTGCTGTATGTAGCATTGTACCTGTATTCATGAACACACACCCTTAGTTTGCCCCTTGCATACATTATACCTTTGCCTGGTGCTAGTGTGGTTCCCCTGTACTATTTGGTCTTTTAAATTTAGCGGTCCCGCGTAAACCCCTTGCTAACCCTGCACTAATGGTTTGCGCCCAGCACAACGTTTTGAATATAGGGCCCCAGGAGAGCTAAAATCCAATATTGTCTGTCTGAGCAAAAAAAAGACCCCCAAAATATGGCAAGCTTTGAGTAGGTTGATAGGTAGGGAAAAAAGAGATTATACACTCTCATCACTAGGGATGTAAGTTTGTCATGGATGAGGTTTTAATGACTCATTGTTTGTTCATTAGCAAACAGTAGTAAATGTTGTGGCACTGTCATCATTGCTACATTCTGATGACACTAGTGAAAGTCTTGGAAGTCCTGAATAAAGATCAAACGTCATGGAATCAATGACGTCTATGACTGCCATGACAAACTTACATCCCTACTCATCACAAAATGATGGACAGCATGTTTCTGACTACAGTCTGGTCTAAGAAATATTTTATAACTTTTTCAGGAATCTTAATATAATCCTTTATATATAATATATTTATTTTATTGTTTTAACCAGGTATAGCACACTAAGCTGAAAGCTTTTTTACAGGAGTGACCTGGGAGCACAAGGAGGTTAAGTGACTTGCTCAGGGTCACACAGTATGCAAGTGGAAGCTGTGGGATTCAAACCCAGGTCTGGTCTGCTGGATGTCACCAAATTTGCAGCTCAGAGCCTTAGACCACTGCGCTATACTGCCTCCGATATATCTTAATAGAGCACCCTTATATCCAGATTGTTTTGGCCCCCCAAAGAGGAACCCTTTAATGTTCATGCTAAGTTTTATTTTAAACAAGTATCACTAGATTTAGTTAAGAAATATGTTTTTAAACAGGATGCTCTACCTTGCCGGTTCTTTATATCGACCGGCATTTCACCGACACTAATCATTTCAACTGCAAGTTGCAGTCTACATGATTCCTGTATGTCTTTTGGTCCTGTTTTTTTATCAGATGGGTTCGCCCCCTGACTGCCCCATGCAGGAGGCTCTGTCCCCTGCCTCCCTCCATCTTTAGGATTGTCAACTCCAGTCGGAGTTGATTCAGGACAGGGGTACAGGACTGGGAGACATCTTAGTCCTGTCTCAGGCACATGAACACAGCGACCTGTCAGCAAAGTGTAAATTTTGCCAACAGGTGTGTATTTCACTGTGTTGGTGTCTCCATAAGGGTGGCATACCAATCAGGATCCTAGGCCATTCCTCGGTCATGATGGTGCTGACTATAGAATTATGAAATTAGGGATACATTTTCTTTTTTCATGTCCCTGTCATTATTTTTTAACTTTTCTCTCCGTTATGGTATTTTTTCCAGTATCTGAAAATTGGTGACCATCAAGCCCATCCTCAAAAATGGTAACCCAGCTTTGGTATCAAACTACTGTCCCATTTCACTCTTATCATCACTCTCAAAAATATTTGAAAAAATCATATTAGATCAAACTCTTGAACTTCTTGAAAAATATCACTTACTTACTTACTGCCTGTCAGAATGGATTCAACCCAAAACATAACACAGAGACAGCCTTGGTGGGGTTCCCAGGCCGCATTCAGGGCACCCTCAATAAAGGGCATTCTGCTGCAGCATTGTTAACTGGATCTCTCCAAAGCCTTTGATCTTGTTGAATATAGCCTGCTCCCTGGTATTCTTCACAACCTTCCTTTGGACAGGAGCCAAATTACAGCCACTGTTTTCATTGACCTGGCAAAAGCTTTTGATTCTGTCTCCCATCCCCTACTACTACAAACTCTTGGCTCTGTTGGCCTTGCTGACGCTGCCATTAACTGGTTCCAATCTTACCTCCATGGTAGGGAACAATTGGTTCAAACAGGTGATGCTTTATCCTCCCCTCTCCCCATCCTCTCTGGCATCCCCTAATGCTCATTCATCGGCCCCATCCTCTTCTATTTATAAATAACCTCCCTTCTGTCTGTAGGTCCACTGAAATTCACATGTACTGTACATGAACAATTCTATTCTTTTCCTCACTGGGCCCTCTGTCAGCAGTGTGCAGCTCCCCCTTCAGGAAAATTCCAGTCTAGTCCAGTCCTGGTTCAAGATTAACTAACTCAAATGTAACATTAAGAAAACAGTGGCCATAACCTTCGGTACCAGGCAAAAGCTGGCCACCCTACCATGACACCCTAATTTCACTACCTTGGACAGTTCCACTCTTGAGAATGTCTTGGACTTCAAGTGCTTAGGGGTTTGGCTGGATAAAAGTCTGGATTTCTCCACCCATGTTGGTGCCATCTGTGCCAAACTTTGTCCTAAACTAGGCTCCCTTTACTGGCTCAAAGCCAACCTACCTCTCCCCACCATCCGTGAGCTGATCTCTAAAATGATATTACCAACTTTCAACTATGCTGACATGACGTACTGCACTGCCTCTCTGAGGCAGGCTTGACACCCTGCTAAATTCCTTCCACTGTTTTGCCACTGCTTCTCCCCCTCTCACTCATCACTGACTTCTCTATTCTGCCCTATCACTTGCTTCCCTGCCTCATAGACGACTACTACACTGTGCTGCCTTCATTGCTAAACTCTGGTTTGGTTCCCTGCCATCCTACCTCTCCTCCCATCTTGCCCAAGCTGCCTCCCCAAACTAGTCTGTTTGTCACAGAGATTCTCGGACCTTGTCTATCTTCCCATCCCCATGCAGTTTCTGGACAATCTACTTTTTTCTTGCATTTCCCTTCTCTCTGCAACTAACTACCCTCTGACATATGCTCATGCTCTTCCCTCTTCCCTCTTCTCTCTCAAAAGGCTAATCAGGCTCCTTCCCCACCAGCCTTGCTCCCAATGTCCCCGACCCCAACCATCTTATTTTTGGTTACCCTGTTTGGGCTTCCCATTACTTGCCATTCCCGCCTATGTGTTTAGTTTTTGGGGAGGGGTAGCATAACCTAACCCTCACGTATTGCTGATACTTTATGTTACTAGACTTTTGATTGTCAGTGTTTTTCTTTTCTTATTTGCTGTGTTGTTTCTGGTTCTTCATTTTTAGTGGGTGGGTCTTGTAACCCAGACCTTTGACTTGTGCTCTGTATTTTGTGTTTATGCTTGCCTTTTGTGTATTGATTCCATTGTTCCCCTTCCCCGGGTCGCATCTGAAAATGAGCTTTGGTTCATGTTGCTTTTCCTGGTTATCAACCTTTTAATAAATAAATACATTTCTCTGAAGATGTTATTGAGTGGTACCTTAATTACTTTACCAATAGGACACACAGAACTCTAATTTTAACAGTGTTTCCCTGTCTAGAACTATCCAATGTGTCGTGCCCCAGGGCTCTATCCTGGGCCCTCTCATTTTCTCACTGTTTCTGAATTCTGCCCATAGCATCTGCACACATACTAGCATGACCTTATACAGAGATTATACCATTATTCTCAGCACGGGACCTTGTCCTAATGAAGTACTTCAAAATGTTCAAACTGATTTCAATTATTTCCAGGATTGGCTGTTTCATAATCATATGGTTCTCAACTCTAAAAAAAACAAAAGAGATATTTTTCTTAAGCAAAAAGCACGGGGATGGTGAATTTTAATCAGTCTTAGACAAGAAAGGGACCCATATTGAACTACTGGACCATTTCAAATATTAGATTCAATTCAATTCAATTTTATTTTAAACAGGAAAGTACGCCATTGAGATACTCATTTACAAGGTGGTCCTGGAAGGACATCAAAAGATTGTACAAGTCACAACATGATTTTCATGATACAGACTGGACAATACACAATAAAGTAAACAGAATGGAAAAATTATGCAAGTTGTAACATGTTTTTGTTGTTTTATTTTTACATGAAAACATAGAGGGTAATACATAACAAGTTGACAGTCCAGATACACAGAGATCAAGTGTCTACATAAGTGATAAATAACTAACAGCTTAATCTGGTTCAAGGTCAGTTGGCATTCATCTGTATCCCCCTCCCCCGGGTCGTGCCTGAAAATAGGCAGAATTTGTCTAGTGCACTTACCCGGTCAACAAAAACTAAACAAATAAATAAATAAACTGTATATTTAGATTGTAACACAAGGTGGCAAGGAGAAAATGGGCTTTAAGGATGAGGGCTGAGGAGTGATAGAGGATCAGGTGCAGTGAGGGAGAGAAAAACAGGGGCTAGTGGAAAGTTAAAAATGGGAAAGCAAAGCAGAGGCAGACAAAGGAATATGAAGAAGGAAAACAGGGCTAACTTTTGAACCCCATATCAATTACTTGTGAAAAATATTATATCAGAGGTTAGGGTTGTTGTATCGTATAAAATATTTTCTAACTGCTGATTCCAGAAAGTTACTTTCACACATAGGGCCGGATATTCAAACTGCGCTATTTTGTGGAGCAAGCCCTTGCGCTGCACAAAATAGTGGGGCAGGGGTGTGGCCAGAGCGATATTCAAAGGAGTTGCGCCCTTGAGCAACTCCTTTGAATATCACCCCCCGGCCACAGCCACTGTGCATGGCGCAGTGGAACTTGCACCACTGCAAGTGGTCAGAATGGAACATTCAACCTGCGGTGGCTCAAGTACCATTGCGCCATGCGCAAAATCCCAATATTCAAAAGGTGACATGCAAATGGGGCCATAATTCATGCAAGGTGCAGGGGAGGCCATTTGCATCTGATTATGGCCCCATTTGCATGCCATTAGCATGCAGGTGCGCTGATCCCCGAGAACTTGCACCTGGCGCCCTGCCAGGCAGAAGCCGTCGGGGACTGATGCCCCCTGCAGCCCGATCACGGGCAAAGTGAAAAATCCCCACCACTCCCCACTGGCCCGATCGCGGGCAACTGTGAAAGTCCTCCCTCCCTGACTGGCCCGATCGTGGGCATGGCTGAAATCCCCACCAGCCCGATCACGGGCAGCAAAGCCCAACATATCCCTGGTGGTCCGATAAGCCCGATCGTGGGCTAGGTTATGTAAAACACCCCGAACATATCCCTGGTGGTCTGATAAGCCCGATCGTGGTTCGAGATATGTAAACCCCACCGAACATATCCGGTGGTCCGATAAGCCTTATCGTGGGCTTGAGATATATAAACACCCCCAACATATCTAGGTTCACCACCCCATCCACCAAAAGTCCACCACCCGCTCCCCGCAGCTGGCTGGCGGCAGTATCCACCGCCTGCAGCCCGCCGCCCGCCCGACTGACTGCCCAGTGGGGCTGCATGCCCATTGGTGCAGGCAGAGCCAATGGGCGTGCAGCCCATACCATGGGAACCAGTCTAGATCTGTGAATGAATCCATTCATTCACAATCTGAACTGCCGTATCGGTATGGGCTGCCGCCCAGTAACGCTCTGCACCATCGTGCGGCAACCACCGAGCAGTCAGTCGGCGGCGACAGACAACGAGCAGGTGGGATGCTGCCACCCGCCAGCTGTGGGAAGGCGGACCTAGTGTGGTGGGCTGGGTGAACCTAGATCACCAGGGATATGTTGGGGGATGTTTATATCTCAAGCCCGCGATCGGGCTTATCGGACCACCAGGGATATGTTGGGGGGAACCTTTGCTGCCCACAATCGGGCTGGTGGGGGGGATTTCAGCTATGCCCGCGATCAGGCCAGTAGGGGGAGTAGAGACTTTTCCACTGTCGCCCACGATCGGGCCAGTGGGGAGTGGTGGTGGGGATTTTTCACTCTTTTGCCCATGATCGGGCTGCGGGGGGGCACAGAGAGTGGGTTGGGGGCCAGCCACAGGTGGCAGCTGCTGTGTTGCACCCTGCAATGCAGCAACTCACCTGTGGGAGGCCCTCAACTTGAGCCTTTTTTTTTGGCTCAAAGTTGTGCAGGCGCAGGTTGGGGGTTGCGCCTGCACAACTCTGCACAGCCCGGCTGAATATTGGGCTGTGCAGTTTATGCATGGTTCCTCCCCCTCCAGTTCAGCATGCATTCATTTGCATTGCGCTGTTGCTCAGCATGTTTTCTGTGGCACAACTGCCTCCTGCTGAATATCACAGAATGGAGCAAGTTCGGACTTGCGCAGGCGCAACCCTATTGCACGTGGTGCAACCCTTTTGAATATCTGGCCCATAGTTTTTTATTTAGTCAATTATTTTCATTTCCACTAGTTGTATATACTTAAGGGACTTAGGCACAGATATTCAAAGCTTTGCACTGGGCACAAACCATTTTCAGGTTTAGCATGGGATTAGTACAGGACCACAATATTCAAAAGGCCAAATAGCATGCACAAACTGCATTACCACTGGGCAAAATCATAATGGGTGAGATAGTCTGACTGCACTGAGCAGCGGCGCAAGAGGGGGTGCAGCGCAACTGAGATGCCTTGGGACCAGGACAGGGTGATATTCAAAGGTCACACACCAAGGCACATCACCGTTGAATATGGCACAGAATGCTCCATGTTTAAGTACAATGCTCCAGCACATTCACCAGACGGGGAGGTCCGGGACTGCTTCAGCGCAAATTCAGATGCCTGGATGCAGCACCTATGATATTCAGAAGTGCGCATGCAAATGAGACCATAATGTATGCATGGTGCAAATGGGCCATTTGCATGTCATTATAGCCCTGTTTACATGCGGTGAGCAGGGCCAGCCGGCGCAATACACCTGGCACCCAGCATAACTGCTGACATAGTAAGGTGAGCCCTTGGTAGCACAGTGGACCCCCCTGTGTGCCCGATCATGGGCAGGACTAACATAGATGTATTACCTAGTGGTCTAGTGGTACCCCCTTCCTCCCATCCATATGCCCAATCACAGGCATTTGAGCAGTACCAACTAACCTGGTGGCCTAATGGTTCCTCCCACTTTACGTCCGATCGCGGGAGTTAAATAGTAACACCCAACCTAGTGGTCTCTCTCCCGCCCTTCTGTAAGCCCAATCACAGGCATCAGTTCCAAACATGTACACCCAGTGATTCAGAGGTACCCCCCTTTCCACTCACCCACAGAGGACCCTGGCCACCCAGATCCCCCAATCATTGGCAGGTAGCTGCACCCCACATGCATACCACCTGGCTGCCCACCAAATGACAGTTTACAATTTGATCTGTAAGCCTATTGGTGCACAGTGTGTACCAAGGGGCTTGAAGACCATAATGTACTATGCTGGCACAAATACGTGAATGGCAAATAGCACCGCCTAGGGGATACACTAGTATAACCCACGACCTGTCATGATATAGATTCATAGGTATATACAAGTTTGAGGCTAAGCCCATAATGAACTCTATTTTATCCTAATGGCAGGAAAATTGTTTATTTTTTACCCACATACTGGTCAAGTCTATATTTAAGTTGCTCGATATCGCTAAATATGACAGATGAGGGAAGGGAGTTCTATATGGGAGGAAGTCTTTCAGTGAGAAAGTTACTTCATCTGACTATTTTGTTAAGACTAGCAGAAAGTTAAAATTTATGTGATCTTGTGTTGGCAGCTGATGCATGCCTTTCAAGGCACATGGTCTAAAACATGGCAAGATCTTGAAAGGCCTTATAAGTCAAACGTAAATCTCACCTGAGTGTTCTATTTTCAAGGAAGTATAGTCCCAAGGATTTTAATCTATCAATTTGCTCAGTGTTAATCAGATTATTTATGTTCCTAGTAATTTTCCTCTGAACTTTCTCTATGCTGGCTTTCCCACCAATGGAGATGGATGCACAGATGGGAGCACAATAATCAATGTGTGATCTAAATAAGCTGGTGTATAATGGAATAAAGACCTACGGTTCCTCTTGATGTTTAAGGATGCAACTGATTATGCCATGGAACTTTTTAATTGTTTTATTAATATGGGTGCTAAATTTTAAATTATTTGTTATGGTAACACCTAAATCTCTTTTGGACATAACCACCTGTAATTGGATACCATTGAGTGTGTAACTAGCCATGGTATTGTTTTTACCTAAATGTATTACATTACATTTGGTAGTGTTAAATTTAATTTTTTTCTTAATTGCCCAGCTGGATAGTCTGTTTAAATTATTCTGTAAATGGATTGATTATTGTTGACAATACAGCCTAGTTTACTATCATCAGCATACTTATTGATCCAAACTCCGATGGAGGTTTGCCTGCTTGCAACCATGATATTACACAGTATGGGTCCCAGTACAGAGACCTGGGGGACACCACTGGTCACTTTGCCCCATGCTGATTTATGACCTCTAATGTTGACCCTTTGTTGTCTGTCATTGAGCCATGATTCAATTCACTTAGTAATGCTAGGATGGAGCTCGATCCTGATAAGATGTTCAATTAAAGTTTTATGGAACACTGAGTCAAATGCCTTTTCATAGCCCAGAAAGATAACATCGACTGGAAAGCCAATAACAAGGGCCTTACTGGTTCAAAAAAAATTTATCAGGTTACTTTGGCAAAATCTGCCCTGTGTAAGTCCGTGTTGGGATATATCATGGATACCCTTATTCTGCAAGTGTGCATTGATTTTGTTTTGCAGTAGTCTTTCCATTAATTTTCTAATGCAGGAAGTGAGACTTATGGGCCTATAATTTGTAACATTTTGTTTTGTACCTCCTTTATGTATAGGTGTGATAGTTGCTATCTTCCAATCTGGAATAGCAACTCCCTTAGTAATGGATGTGTTAAATAATAATGTGAGTATTCCCGTTAATGCTTTAGAAAGATTCTTTATGAAGCTAGGTGGAATATTATCAGGTTCAGCAGATGAGTTGGGTTTAGTGAGTTTAATAGCTGCAGTAATTTCTTCCTGGGTAAATAGCACCAGTACCATCAGACTCCTTAGTTGGTCAAGACTAATTTTTCCCTTAGGCTTAAATACACTTAAAAAGTAAGTATTTAGTTCTTCAGCCATAATACCCTCATCAGTAATTGGCTGCTGATATAACTAATGGGCCAACTCCAGATGACTTTCCTTTTAGTGATCCTATCTAATTATAAAACTGTTTCCCATTGTCCTTGGTTACATTTGCTAAGTTGTATTCTAGTCTCTGTTTTGAGGACCTTTTCAGCGTTCTTGTTTTGTTTGTTTTACCTTTAAATTTTAGCCACTTGATCTCTGATGTTTTTTCTTGTGTTTATTAAAGGGCTTTTTCTTATTCCTTATAGATTTCTTTATATTATTATTCCACCACAGGAAGACTCTTTGCTTGTTGCTATTATATTTTATATGTCTGGTACCCAATTTTTAATGCAGAATTGAATTTTCTTATATATAGCCAGTCACATACTTGTGACACCTAAGTGCTTAAGCTCATCATCCCAGTTCCAGGCGTTAAGGAAATTTTTGATTTTACCATAGTTGGCATTGTCAACATTTCTAATCCTGGCAGTACCTATTAAAACTGGTTTGAAGTATTTGAGAGTCCATAATTAAGCAATTTACGATGGCAAGGGTGTGGGTTATGTTGGATTTACAATGCTTGGTGTGTTGTTTGGTCACGAGGTTGCTACACCTGGTAAATTGCAATTATACATTGTTCTTTTATTTTGCATCTGAAAAAATAAAATAGTTTTTTTTGTATATTTTAAATAATTGTTATTGTTATTGCTCCGCATGGAAAAAAAAGGTACCCGTTGTGTCCCAAAAGTGAGAGCGTGTGCTGTTTAATTTTCTGCATGTTGCAATGTGGGTGGGGAGGTTTGAAACTGCGAGTCATTAAGAACATGATTTTATCTTGAATGAACAGAGCCATTTAGAGGTACAAATGCATGTGTGTGTGTGTGTGTGTACAATATGATGGGACAGCTTTTTTTTTTTTAATCAGGCGGGCTTTATTGGGGTGTTCTGGAGTCATTAGAAGATTGTGAGCATCTGTTCGTTCTGTGCTAGTTTTGCCTTCGTGGAGGTTGGAGTGATTTTGGGGGATTCATTAGTGCGGCTTAGTGGGGAACTGACACATATTGCCATTGGTACCGTGGAAGATTTACAATGGGCACGAGGTGCCAGTTGACCAATCGAAGCCTGCCATTTTTGGACCCCATTGTATAATACTTTATTATGGTCACCATCACCAAGTGGTTCTAAACTTACTGGGGCTTATCCAATATCATTAATATTTGTAAGAATCAGATCAAAGATAGTATTGCTTAAATAACCACTCTGGTTTATGCTGAGATTTACCCACTTCTGGTATGGTTTACTCACTTATCTCCTTACCAGATCACACCAGACATGGGTAAATCCCAGCTTTACTCACACCCTGTAGTGGTTTGCAGCCTTGTTGGCTGTTGAGAAACCCTTTTTCAACATGATACGATCTGAATACACCCTCCCAACAAAAAAAAATAAAACAGAAATTGGTTGAAGGTACACAACTGAAATGTATGGGTTCTGGATATAGTTGAAGCAAGATGTTTTCACCTCAATTTGATAAAAAAATCCAATTTAATTAGAAAATAAATGTGAGAAATAATGCTCACTGTTTGCAGTGTACATAGTCGACCTACTGGAAAAGTGTTACGTAACTCAGTGGGCCAACCAGAGGTCACTAGGTTGTGCTCCAGTGATTCTGTAGTCCTGCAATTGCTCCCAGCCCTCTGCCTTTGCACCCGGTTACTTGCCAGTGAGGAAATACTACTTTCTGACTGATTCAGTGAGGCCAGCAGCAAACAAGCAGAGCCAGTGGATGGGTGTGGCACCTCATCACATCCTTGTGCTCAGCGAGGTCACTTAGCGAGATCCCTCTGGTCTCACTGCTGCACACCACTGCACCAAAGATAAACATCATGGACTTCAAAGTGAAGAAGTTAGCAACTGAAACCAGGACTTTCTTGAGCTGTGCAGTCCAGGTAACAGTTCTCGCCATGGTTGGGCAGAGCCCAGTTGAGGGAGCTGCTGACTGTTCCATGCTCAGCAGTGACTGCCCGAGTCATGTGAGGGGGACAGTGCCAGCCCTGTTTGATGCTGCTTACAGACCTGTCCGGGTCATTAACTGAGCTGCAGGCCTCGCAGTCAGCCTATTGATAGGGAATCACAGGATTTGAAGCAGCAGATGGTGGAAATGGGTCACTGTGCATTGGTTCTCTGCATGTACTTTTCTGTTTTGCTTTAAGGGCATTTGTGGAGAATGTTGGACCGCGGGTGTGTATTAGGTTATTTATGGTACCAGACACCCATAGCATTATCAAGAGCTTATCCATGTGAAAAGAAGCACAGTATTGTAAACCATGCATAGACATGCACATTATTGGAATTATTGTTATTGGACAAATGTGAATTATTGTAAATTGTAAATAGTTGCCTTCTGGTATCGGTGTCATGGAACTTTAATTATTGTTGTAATTGGGGGGCTCTGCCCCCACACCTCCAAAATAATGTGTCTTTTGGTACGTTATACTGATACAGAAGCGATTCATTTAAATTGTTGACAGGGGGTGTGGGGGCAGAGCCCCCCAATTACAACAATAATTAAAATTCCATGACACTGATAACAGAAGGCAACTCTTTAGCAGTATATGCAGCACAGTGAAACCCGTAATAATGTGACTGCCTCTGAACTTTCTTGTTTTGGACTCTGAATAGCAGTGATGTCCTGTATGCTGGAGTGGGCATTTTGTGTTATAATATTTTGTGATATTATTGTTCTGTGGGGGTGCTTCACCCCCATACCCCCGGGTAAAAAATGCAACTTCATGGGTGTGGGAGAGGAGTGCCCCCACAGCAAGAATAAGATCATGGAATATTACAATACATAACACCAGAAACAATACCAAACTAAAAGCATTCCTGTAAATGTACTTTGTGCTTAGTTTTCACTCTGCTCTACAGTTCCCTCATTACTAGTTTTCAGAGATTGTGGAGGACGTTGGACTTTGCAACATGAGCATGCCCACAGCATGATCACATCTTCACCGTAGTATGTGGGATTTTCAGAAAAGCACACGAGTGGCCCACTGTTCTCCACAAATACCGAGCTGCACTTGAATGCATGTCTCCAGCTGCTTAGTAAGTGGGTGGTGTAGTTTCCTGTGGACTAATTCTGCTCCTATGTGGAGATGGTGACCCCTCCCAGTTAGGTATAAATAAGACAGCTAAGTCTGTCTTATGATAGTTAACTGTGTGTCAACTAACTGTTGTTGGTTGATCTGGGACTTTTAACATTAACATGTCTGCAATTTTTTTTAATGATATTATATAGTTAGGATCCCTCTTTATCTTGATATCCTTAACAATATCCAATAATTTTTCAGCATGTTTTCTCTGATGTTTTTTTAATATAGTATATTTTAACATATGTAATGTACATTAATGAATGTTCTTCTTTTCATGGCTGCAGGAGGACTCAAGTTTTTGGCCACAGATAGTCTTGACTCCAATGGCTTAATTGATGCATTTACTGGAATATCATCTTCAAGTGGTAATCTTACACAGCAATCTATTCAGGTTTGTACATGCATTTTTTAATACTGTACACATATTCTGCCTTTTTCTTACTAGTTGAGCTCCATGAACAGGCAAATATATTTTTATTTCTGTTTTTGCAGCTTGAAAGTGATGGCCAAAACATCAAAATTAAAGAATGGTTTAATGGCACAGTGCCCATAGACAGGACTGTTGGAAAGGACACCTTCTTTGTGGTCACATGGCAGTCCACTGAGCCAGATATCTATGTGCAGAGCCCCAGTGGAAAACTCTACACTATTGCTGACTTCAGTAAAGAGACAACATTAAAAACAGCTCGTCTTCAAATCTTTGGAACTGCAGAGGTACAGATCATACAGTATACTCTGTCATTTCCTGTTCTGTTTGACAAGGTAGTGCTTTAGTTATCATAAGTTGCAGTCCATTGAATTCTACTGTAAGTGTTGTACATCAATGTATACTGAGCAATTTATCACAATTCTCACAAAATACAGAGTCACAGCAATTTTATACATTAGTATGCACAGTTACTGTGCGTCTCATGATTATAGCAGTGCATTCTTCAGTTCTTTAGGTGAGAGAACTGTGACACAAAGCTGAGAAGTTCTGGCACACAAAGAGCTTGAGAAGAAACTCTTATAACCATAAGAGGCACACTGACTGCACATATAAACATGTTATAAGTCATGCTAAATACCTTTGTATAAGACCGCATGCATAAGCTATAAATTTGAGACTTTCCCAAGTAATGTATGTTCTGCTAGATTTGCTGGCATCCCAAATGCTGTCCAAACTTCCTGCTCTTGTTCTCTGAGAGGCTTGGAAAATACATATTGTGCTGTTTAAATGCATCTCGTATGGAAAAATTCACAATTCTGTACATGGATATACAGCATATGGAGAGAACTGACCTGCATTCTAGAAGAACCTCTGAACTTTTTACTCACAGTGCAAGATGATACTATTGTAAATAAACTGGCAGCTTATTTGCAATGATAAGTACACCTTTTAGATACTAAGATGTTTTACACATTTAATTGGATTTTATGCATTGTTTGAATGTACAGGTATGTCAGTTTTACATGTTTTCTTTTTATATATCTGTATTTGACATCTTTTAGTGATAATAGCATGTGCCAATCTAATAAAGCCTTGATGATGATGACCTTTGTTTAAAAAAATTAATTTTGTATTTAAAATCAAAATGTTTTATTTTGCAAAACATTAGAGAAGCCTATGTGTGGAAATGGACTATGCCAACTGAACTTAGAACTTCTGAATGCTTGAACTGTATGCATGCTACATCATCTGATGGTTTTAAGAGTACCTGGAATGTTTAGGAAGGAATAATCCTGATTGGCTAATGATTTCAAGATTTGTAATTTTAATTATTGATACTACAGTTGGATAACAAATATAATTTTATTCTACCAAACTAGATATTTGGCTATATGTAGTGACTTGTTGTCCACTTTTTGCTTTGTACATTTTAACAATATAGTTATCATTTTGTCTATCGGGAATAGTAAATTTCCTATTTATTTAAGCCAGGGGACTGGAATTATGGACTTTACAACAAAGCCAACAGCAATCAAGTTCTTGGAATAACAGTGACATCTCGAGCAGCAGATCATAATGTTCCTCCAGTCACCGTTAATGCTCACATGAACGCAGATACCACTACTTATCCTGCTCCAATGGTTGTTTATGCAGAAGTCAGTCAAGGGTTTTTGCCTGTTGTTGATGCAGACGTGGTGGCTACAATTGAACCAGAGACTGGAACACCATTTAGTTTGGAACTCGTTGATAATGGTGCAGGTAAATCATCTGTTAAAAATTTGAATATATACAGTATTTATTTGTATAATTTTGTTAACCAAGTTGATCCCACTGGGCCCAAAAAGGTCCCTTTTCAGCTATACTTTATATCTATATTCTTGGCAAAGTGCATAGTAGGAAGACATTTTTCTGAGCTGTTGATTCATGCGTTATTTGTGCACTTTATGCTGCCACCACAGCACCTCTGGTACCAAAACTCTGATATTCAACTTACTGCTGCAGATAACAAGCCCTTATTAAATTCTGCACTTGCAAAATATCCAAGCTATGGTGGCTTTTTTTAAATAATGTGCCAAGGGAGATCTGTTTGATTATTAGGGTCTGAACTTTCAGTTCCTTTAATAGTCCTACAGTAGGGAAAGATCTGCAGGTGTTTTATGCCCACAGATTTTAGGAATCATCTAGAAATGTCCAGTGGTAGGCAAAACTTGGTTTGTAAGAAGACCCAGGTCTCACACCCTGAAACTGGTAGAGGACTCAGTGCATTATGGAGGTGAGGCTCTAGACCCCTAGCTAGGGTGGACATTGGGCACTCAGTATCTGTACACTTCATATCATTCCTATTAAGCATAATGTTCACCTCATAATCTTTGTGCATTTATTTTCTCATTTCATAATTTTGCAATGTTCCGTATTTGCATTTATGTTCTTTTACTGTCCTTGCATATCCCCTGAATATTCATTTTCACACTCTGCACAATTTAACAGTCTTGTTTTTTTACATGTTATATTTTATTGCACTTGCACTAACTCCTAATGATTCACCATTTATACTTTTATCTTGTTTATTTACTGTTGTTAACATTTTTTCTGTACTGTCAGTATGCATTTGGAAATGATTGTTCTCTGCTTAGTATATATTCCTTGTTTTTTTTTTAATAACTAAATGAATAAATCAGTACCGTACAAGCTTATTAACAGGGCAGAGAAAAACACACACTCAATCACACATTGCACTTAGGTGAAAATGCAGACATGAAAATGTTACCAAACTTGTTGCATACAGCACCAAAAAATTACTGACACCCCTTGGAGGCTTAACAAGGCTTGTTTAGGAGGCAGAGGCTACATGCAAGTAAGTCTTTATATAGGGCATTCTTAATGCAGCCTTATTTAATTCACATTGCAGCCTACAATTTGTGGAGAATACCATTAAATAATGGTGTAAGGCTAAGTGGATGCAAAAATGTGAAATAGTAAAAATGTGACACGTAGAACATTTTTAATTAATCAAGTTACTGTAAAAGTAAACATAAGATTCACAGAAATAAAATTGGTAAACAGAAAAGTGAATGTGAAAGAAAGAAAGTTTCAGGTTTTAAGGAATTACTAGACAGGATATCTATGTAAACTTTAAACATACTGCAGTTCTTCAAAATTACCCCAAATTAGGTTAATAGCATAGAAACTACAAAGATACATAGAATAAATCCATTGGCCCCAAACACACAACATTAATTATTGAAGAATAGTAGGTCCATTAATATCCAAGAGAGAATAGTAAATCCTTCAGTTCAGAGACAAAGATATCCACATGTCACACCTGAACAGAAAAGGGGTAACAATTCTTAAAGATGAACACAGAAACATAGAATCTGATGGCAGGTAATGGCTGTTTTGCCCAACAAGTCTGCCCAGTTTTTATCTTCCTTTTTGCTGTAGATCCTTCTTAATTATTGGCAATTTTTCCAATCACCCTTCCACATCTCTATGATTCTCTTGTGCCTATCCTGGTCATTTGTTTTTTATTATCTTTTTCTCCTGGGAGAGACCTCCGTCCTGTTTATCCACCCTGGTCACAGCTCCCGGAGCTCCCACCAACTGCCCATTGCCACAACTCCCAGTTACCCCCGGCTTACCCTCCCGGAGGGTGGAGCCGCGGCACAGGTTCCCCAAATTCTGGTGCCACGGGATTAGTGATTGGTTGGGAGTGTGGTGGCAGTGGCTGATTGAAGCCCAGGAAGGGCTTCATGTAGGTGGATGTTCTCCCCTCCTCCATTTTCTTGTTTTTTTCCTCTGGGAGGTGGGGATGTGCAATGAAGTCCAGCGTCTGCCCCACCTCCATTAGCTGCGAGTGCTGGTGGCTGTGGGACCCCTGGCTTCAGCTAGGGGTCCATCATGCGCTGGACACTTCCCCATCCTCCCCCAAAAGAAGGAGAGCTGTCCATGGGATGTTCTATCCTTCTTCCCCTGGCTGGCCCTCTGGTGACCTGGGTCCATTCCTGAGCCTGCAGCATCGCAAGCAGAATTCCAATTGCTGCACCAGTGGGCTGGCTTATCCTGGGCATTTTTGAACCCCACCACTGTTTTCAACTTCCCATCTCCACTGGAAGGCTGCTCCATGAATCCATCATGCTTTCTGTGAAGAAGTACCTCTTTTCATTTCTCCTGAATCTATCCCCCCTCCAGTCTCATAGCATGCACCCTTGTTCTAGAGCACTTTTCTTCCTGAAATATAGCCCCATACCTTGTTTCCCCTGTGAGATATTTAAAGGTCTGTATCAAATCTCCACTTTCCCTCATCTCTTCTAGGGTATACATATTAAACTCCTTTAGCCTGTCCTCACAGGGCTGTTATGTACACCCTGCACCATTTTGGTTGCCCTCTTCTGATCCACCTCCACTCTCTCTATATCATTTTTGAGATGTGGTCTGCAGATCTGGTCATAGTACTCAAGATGGGGTCTTACCAGTTATCTATATAGGTGTCACATCACTTCCCACTTTCTTCTGGTGATACTCATTCCTATGCACCCCAGCATTCCTAGTAGCCCACCCAACTGCCTCATCACACTGCCTACCCACTTTTATGTCACCTGATATGATTACACCCTGGGACTTCTTCCTGCATGGTCTTTGTCAGTAATACTCCACCCATTTTTTACTGTTTCCTTAGGTTTCTGTGTCCCATGTGCATTATTTTGCACTTTTTTGTATTGAAATCCAGCTGACATACACTTGACCACTCTTCCAGTTTTTTTCAGATCTCTGCTCATCCGTTCCACCCCTTCCCCCACCTGGAGTGTCTATCCTGTTGCAAATCTTGGTGTCATCCTCAAAGAGACAGACCTTCCCTTCCAGGTCCTCTGCTATGTCATTTACAATGTCATTAAAGAGGACCAGTCCCAACACTAAACCCTGAGATACCCCGCAGGTCACCCTTCTTTCTTTTGGAGTAGACTCAATTTACCACTATCATCTGTCTTCTATCCCCTAACCAGTTTCTTACCCAGGTTACCAACTTGTTGCCCACACCCAAGTTACCCAGCTTGCTTACCAGTCTCCTATGTGGAGTAGTGTTGGAAGCATTACTAAACTCAAAGTAGGTCATGCCCACTGCTCCTCCCTGATCTAATTCCTTGGTCACTCAGTTAAAGAAATCTGTCAGATTTGTTTGACATGACCACTCCCCCCGGTGACTCCATGTAGCTTCAGATCCTGTAACCCACTGGATTCAAGATATTCCACCGTCCTTTCCTTTGGCAGTGTTTCCATTAACTTGCTCCCCATTGATGTCAGGCTGACAGCCCTATAATTGCCTACCTCTTCCATGCTACCACTTTTGTGAAGTTGAACTACATCTGCTATTCTCCAGTCCTCCAGGACCACTTCGGTCTCCAGTTATCTGTTAAATAGGAGTGTCAGAGGTGCAGGTAGTACCACCCTGAGCTCCCTCAACAACCTTGGATGCACCCTGTCTAGCTGCATAACTTTGTCCACCTTCAGGTTAGCAAATACTTTCAGGATTCTCACCTCAGAAAAAGGACTAGTATCAACTTTCCTCCCATTGAAGTAAATATATTTGTTATTCTGTTATATGCATCAATGTACTATTCATTAACATGACTATGATCATATACTGTAGCATCAGAGTTCAACAACATTCCAGAAATATTTCAATACATTCTACAATGATAAAAAAAGTGGCGTGGTCTTCCTTTATAGAATACCACCAGTGTATTTGGTTACATATTGTAGCAAGAGATTTGAAGAACACTCCAAAAATATTTCAATAAATTCTGCAGTGATAAATAGACTAGAAATCAGGGTGTGCTCTTCCTTTATAGAATACTGCCAGTATCTTTCAAAACCCCCTAACAGAAATGTTTTCATGTAAAAAAATACATTTCCTATCCCTAATGGTTCCAAAGCAGAGCTGTGTGAATGTTTTCCTCCACAGGTAATGTAGTGCATAGTTTTTAACTTTGTTTACATTTTTCACTTAAGAAAATGTTTTTTTAACTGTTGCTGCTGCACACAATGCAAGTTATTTACTAGTTGGTGGATAACTTTAGAGCCAATGGGATTATGGACTTAATTTGTTTAAAATTAAAGCTTGGAACGAGGGTACTATCCAAATGTTTCCCTGCTGTAGTTTGCATGCTGTACCTTATTTCATAGATTAGAAGCAGAGGCATCTCATTGCATTTACTGTAGTTGCTAATAAACAGGGGCAGTTTTTAATAAGACTGCTCTCCCTGGATGCCTGGCCACTCAGTTGTCTTGCTTTTGCTCCCGCATATGATCATATGATGAAGCCAGCAAGTAAAGGCTTAATGGCTAATCATGTCTGCTTGAGTGTGCAACTCTCAGTGCTGTGTACTGGTGCTGCCCCTCCCCCCCACTGACTGATCCCACTGTTTTACCATTTCCTCTTCCCCATTTTGATTTTGCGCTTAGGTTTATCCACCCACCCTTAAGTCCCCCCACTGATGCCCTCAAAACCAGCTCCTCTGGTAGAGCATTCCATGCTGTCACCACCCTCTCAATGAGAAAGTGCCTCCTCATCTCCCTTCTGAACCTTCTCCCTTCAACTTTAGACTATGCTACCTTGTAACACCTTCCTTTCTAATTTTAAACAGACCCCATGACTTACCTTATCAATGCTCTTCAAGTATTTAAATGTCTCAATCATATCCCCCCTGTCCCTTCTGTTCTCAAGTGGGTACATATTGAGCATCTGTAGCCTCTCCTCATAGGGCTTTTCCCTCATCCCACTCAACATCTTGGTTGCTGTCCTCTGTACCCCCTCCAATAGTTCAATGTCCTTTTTGAGGTATGGATGCCAGAAGTGCAAGCAGTACTCCAAGTGAGGCTGCACCAATGCTCTGTATAACAGCAGGATCGCATCTTCACTCCTTGAGGAGATTCCCATTGCTATACACCCCAGCATCCTATTAGCCTTCACTGCCACTTTTCTATACTGCACACAGTGATTCATGTGGCCTGTGACTAGCACACCCAGATCTTTCTCCTCATTGGATACCAGTAACTGCACACCTCCTAGCTTAAAGCTAAATCCAGGATTCCTGTTTCCGAAGTGCATAATCTTGCACTTCTTTACATTAAAATCCAACTGCCAGGGACTTGACCATCTCTCCAAGGTTTCTAAGTCTGTCTGCAGCACCCCCCATCCACCACTGCACCCAATTTAGTATCATCAGCAAACATACTCATCTGACTCTGAACCCCAGCTGACATATCAGCTACATAGACATTGAATAACATTGGTCCCAGCATTGAGCCCTTTGGGACCCCACTGATGACATCCCATGGTGTTGATAATCCCTCCTTTACCACCACCCTCTACTGTCTCTTTTCTAGCCAGTTATGGAACCAGCTGACCATCCTGTCGCTAACAGTATACTACCAGTGACATGTGTCACTTGCTTTCAATTTTATGTTTTTTTCACTGCTGTCTTGATCATAGCTCTCATGATTTTGCTTGCTTCCCTCACCAAACCATTGCTTGCTTCAATGATTGCCTCTTCTGTTCTCCCCTGACCTCAATGCATGTTTCATGTTGCATGTAATGTGTCTCTTGAGACCCAGACAAGAAGCAGAGAAACAGACAAAACAAGCACCTCAGGACTTGGACTTGGACTGGGACCAAAATATATGTATAATGGCATTTCACTGATTAGTTAGTCATCCTCAGTTAGTAGCCATGGTAAATAACTGAGGGTGGCTGCTATTAAATATTGCTTCTTTGACTGCAGCTGTTATCTGAGGGTGGGTTCTGACTGAAGGTGGCTTCTAAGTGATGAAATAAAGTATATAGATATTTGATTAAAGATTAAGTTCCTACCCCTAATAGTTTCAAATGTCAACCTTTATGAAGCTAAATGTATTTATAAGGAGATACAGTGGTAGCCAGGCTGCAATGCAGTGTCTTGAGTTACTGCATAACAAAAGGGATTAACTGATTAACTGCCACTGAAACTGCCTTTCTTACTGTAGTGATTCAACTACAGTAGTGGTTTGCATTATGGCAGGCACCACTGCACTTTTGGAACTGGAAGAGGCCAGGTCATCTTGTTTTATAAAAGCTGGAAGATAGGAAAATACCAACATACTGCCCATGTACAGCTTACTTATATTGATTTTTCAAAGTTTTATTGATGATGTTTTTCATGGTTTTCACATTTTTCCCAAGTTCAAGTTTATTGACAATAAAATACTCCATTGAGCAGGCTCATTTACAAGTAGGTCCTGAGCAGACAGATACATACATAAGCAGATTTAAACCACCATACAGAACGTGGTACATAATAAACAAAACAAATGAAAGACTATACAGTAATAAGCAAAATAATATATACATAATATATACAATAAAATAAATATAGTGGTCCTCAAATTTCATAATACTATAAAGTTAAACATGGTGCTGTGCAAACAGTGTGGTTCACGATAAACACAGCCATACAATCAAGCCAAACAAAAGCAAGAGTACTGGACTTCAGGAGAGCTGACTTTGGGAAAATGAGAGAGTGCCTCAGAAAAGCACTAGCAAATAGGCAAGAAGGAGGGGGTGGAGGAACAATGGGGAGTGATCAAAACAGCCATCACAGAGGCAACAAGCCTTTGTGTAAAGCAAATCAATGAAACACAACAAAGGAAAAAAACGCTATGGTTCTCAAAAGAAGTGGCAGAAAAGGTTAAGGAGAAAAGGACAGCATTCAGGAAATATAAGGAAACACAGAAGGAGCAGGACAGAGAACTTTATCAGTTAAAGCAGAAAGAGGCTGGGAAGGCAGTCAGAATAGCAAAGGCCCAAACCGAGGAAAGGATAGCCAATTTTGTTAAGAAGGGGGATAAGATATTTTATAGGTACATTAGGGAGCAAAGAAAGACCAAAGGAGGGATACTGAAGCTTAATAAAGGGGGGAGGGAATGTGGGTAGAGGGTGACAGTGAAAAAGCAGGGATACTGAATGAATATTTCTGCTCAGTATTCACAAAGGAAGAGGAGGGGGAGTTACCTAAACCAAACAAGAGAAACACTCTGAAGATGGGGGTTGATACCAGTCCATTTACAGAACAAAAGGTTCTGAAAGAACTAATAAAATTGAAGGTGGACAAAGCAATGGGGCCTGATGGGGATTCACCCAAGAATTCTAAAAGAACTAAGGGTAGAACTAGTGACACCGCTGACTATTCTCTTTAACAAATCACGGGAGGATGGGGTGGTACCCGAGGACTGGAGGAGGGCAGATGTGATTCCTCTTCACAAAAGTGGGAGCAGGACAGAGGCAGGAAACTATAGACCAGTTAGTTTGACCTCAGTGATAGGGAAAATGATGGAATCACTTCTAAAGGAAAGAATTGTTGAGTACCTAGAGGCAAGTGGGGCACAGGACCCAAGGCAGCATGAATTCATGATGGCAAGGTCATGTCAGATGAATCTAATTGATTTCTTTGACTGGGTGACCAAAGTAGTAGACCAGGGAGGGGCTGTCGACATGGCCTACCTAGATTTTAGCAAGGCATTTGATACAGTCCCACACAAAAGATTAATACACAAGATAGCCAGCCTTGGAGTGGGTCCCAAGGTGGTAGCCTGGATAAAAAATTGGTTGGACAACAGGACGCAAAGGGTAGTAGTAAATGGAGTACACAGTGAAGAAAGGAGGGTTACTAGCGGGTACCACAGGGTTCAGTACTGGGACCAGTCCTTTTAATGTCTTTATAAGTGACATTGCAGAGGAACTGGAAGGAAAAGTATGTTTCTTTGCAGATGACACAAAGATCTGCAACAGGTTGATACACAAGATGGATGGAAAGGATGAGAAGGGACTGGCAAGGTTGGAGGAATGGTCAAATGTATGGCAGCTCAGATTCAATGCAAAGAAGTGTAAGATAATGCACATGGAAACAAAACCCAGGGGAAGAGTACACAATGAGGGGTGAGATACTGACAACAGTAAAAATAGAAAGGGACCTGGGGGTAATTATATCAGATGACCTAAAGGTGGGCAAGCAATGTGAGAAGGCAGTAAGGAAGGCTTGGGGATACTGGAATGCATAGGAAGAGGCATCAATAGTAGAAAACAGGAAGTTGTTATCCCTCTGTACAGACAGTTGGTGAGACCTCATCTGGAGTACTGTGTGCAGTTCTGGAGACCCCATCTCCGCAGAGACATAGACAGAGTGGAGGCTGCCCAGAGGAGGGCAACAAAAATGGTGCAGTGTCTGCACCAGAAGACATACAAAGAAAGACTAAAGGATCTTAATATGTATACCCTTGAGGAAAGAAGGGAGAGAGGGGACATGATAGAAACTTTCAAGTACCTCAAGGGAATTAACAAAGTCCAAGAGGGTAGCATCTTCCAGAAAAAGAGATGGGCAAGAACAGGGGGGCACAATTTGAAGATAGAGGGGGGATGGCTCAGAGGTAATTTGAGGAAGTATTTTTCACTGAGAGGGTTGTGGATGCATGGAACGCCTCCCTGAGGAGGTCGTGGAGTCAAGAACGGTGGGGGACTTCAAGAATGAATGGGACAGGCATAAGGCAGTCCTAGTGGGGTGTAGGAGGAAGTAAGCTGTTGGTTAACTAGGATCTGCAGCTTATCTGTTAGGTAGGAAAATGGGCAGACTGGGTGGGCAAAGCGGTCCTTATCTGCCGTCAAATTCTATGTTTCTATGCTGTGTAACAATTGGATAATACATACTATGAACAGTTGGTACACATTTAGAACATTTTGAAAGCACCATGGTCAGTTAAGGTAATAGATTAGATTCTGAGACATAGTAGGGAGGGGAGACAATGGGTGTGGTTCGTGGGGGAAAGGTGATTGGAACAGGGGTTCATTACTATATTTTCAAGCATTGATAAAACCTTCATATAGCAGTGTTTGTGTGTGTGTGTGTGTGTGTAAACTGTACCTACTGTTGGTAATATATCAATATTGCTCTAATTCCAAGCTTTCATTAAAAAAAAAATATGTTCCTAGTTCTTCTGGTTCCAAAGTTATATTGTTTCAAAAAATAACTTCAAAAGTGCAAACTTTGGAAATGGTATGGATAGGAGATACATTTTAAGCAACATGAATTAGAACACCCTAGTCAAATAAGTGCATCATGCCCTCGAGATGCTTGCTGCTACAGAATTTAGAATGTTTTTTTGAAATATGCTCTCTCACTGTACTTCTCTTGAGACGTCCATTATTCCCATGGTAGATCTTTACTTTTCACTGAAGAGATTGGTCACCTTGGATCTTGCTCCTAGCCAATTCTATGACCATTTCCTAAACATTTGTTGTTTTGTGAAGTATTCATTTACTTTAGTTAATTTAGTTTTCTTCTTCTCTGAACTGTGCTTTTGCAGAAGAAAGGTTATTTCTCAGCCTCTGTCACAGTTGCCAATCGTTCCAGAGTCCACAACCAAAAATGCAAATATGATTTCTTCACAATGAAGATTATTTATTAAGGAGCATAGGGTACATGCAATATACACAAACCTGGCCTGTATGGCTCTGCAATCCCGGATAGGAGCAGGGTATGCAGTATTCACAGCAGTGAGCACCTGCAAGACACCTGTCCCTGGCCTCCCCACCTGGTGTGCAGCTGCACAAGGGCAGATCAGGGGACTGGGGTGGAGGCCTCCAATGAAATGCCTGTCCTGGGTCACAAATTGGATACCTTGATCCACCCAAGCAAGAGATTCTGGGCACGTGTGGGTCCCAGGAATTATGGACATATGGAATAGTGCCTGAATAGCTGCCCCCAACACTATCACACAGCTAGGTGGGTTGGGGCAGCATGTTGAGGGGATTTCATGTCCCACCAGAGTCTGAGGGTGTCATCAGTGGGGGCACATAACAATTATGGTAGGTTCTCCCCTCGTGTAACTTGTGCCCCCTTGTCCAGCACTCCACGTCTTATTGAATGGTGTAGAGAGTGAGCACACCACCTGACATCATCCCCCCCAGACAACCTGTAGTGTGAGTTAGCCAGGGAATTGTGTGTACAAGGAGCTTGTACACCTGCTCTGAATGCTGCTGGGGATCCACTGGACCCCCTGCTGTGTGGCATTCCAACTTAGGGTTGCCTACATGCCTCACATACACAGTGTGTAGGCAATCCAACCTTTTGTGAATAGGCCACAATAACTGTAATGGAGTTTGTAGTTTAGAGTTATAGATTAGTGGTTCCATGGTATAGGTTCTGGTTTAACAAAAAAAGATACTGTGCTTCTGCCTATGTTATTTAGAACACTCCAGGCTGTTTTTGGCTCACACAGACTGTGGTCAAATGAAATGAAGACTGACTGGCTCATAGTGACTGTAGTCTACATAAAACGCTGACTGTCAATGACTAAGGTCAGGGATTCTACTGTGGCTCCATTTTCTGGTCTCATGTCTGAGTTAGAATTGAAAGAAAAGCCTAAAAAGAGAATTTGGCCCACAGGTTTCAGAAAGTGCCCAAAGGGTGGTAACCGCTTGCCTAAGGCAGATAGGTATACAGAATGCTACAAGTGTTTATGCTGTGATCACAGTTTGATAAACTGTGATCTAGGCAACATGTTTAGTCCTAAGACAAAGAAAATGAGACAAGCAAAAAGACAGTTTTTATCCACTCTATCCTCTCATTTTTAGCTCTAATTTAGCTCCTAAGAGTGTTCCTGTAGTAAAAAGGTTGAACACATCCTTATGATAATGTCTAATGAACTTGCCTCCTTAAAAGACCAGTCTAAAGCAGAGTCTACAAAGAAACCCACCAAAGAGTATTAATCTTCAGATGAGGACTGTTCGGGTAGAAAGGACTCCAAGAAATCACAGGCAGTGGAGTATTTCTCTTATGCATCTGTAGCTATTGTACAAAAAACAAAAAGAAAAAAAAAGAAATTGGAGACAGAAGATTAAACCTAAATGAGCCAATTGTCCATCATTTTGTAGGTTCATTCCCAAATCCTGGCTACACTCCTGCTGGTGATGCTCAGATGTCCTCCATGGAGGAATTCAAGCACATGTGGCAAATCTTCCAGACCATAAAATAACAGGCATCCAAAATTCCTTACTCAGTTGCCCCTAAATGTCACAGAAGATGAATTCGTTTTTGAGGAAGAGCAGGAGCTGGATACTCCGGAAATCACAAGTTATGTGAAGAGAGGTTCACCACCAATCTTTTAGAGGACTACTCTTCATATACAGCTTTCCTTAAAAGCATGATTGACAGCTATGACTAATAGCCCCACTGTGGAAACAGATTCTGACACTGGGGTGTCAGATTTCTGAAGCATAAAGCAAAGAGAGTCAGTATACCCATTCATAACACTTTCAAAAAGATGAATGAAAAGATTCTACAATTGCCTACATCTGCAACAACAATTGGTAGGAAAAAGATATTTAGTAACTAGGAATATCTCAACTAGTTCCATTACCATGAAGGTATAATACCAGCTGCTACAAGTGAAAAGGCAAAAACAATATTTTTTATACCACTATCTAGCAAAGTTTCCAAAACAATTAACACTATTGGAAAAAATATACTTTTCCACCTCACCCATCATGAGGGGTGCATCATTTCAGTTACACATCATTACCAGGAAGGACTCTGGAAAGCTGTGCTACCTGTTTGTGACAGGTGGTGCTATCTTTGTTTGACAATCTGCCCTCTGATGAGATGTTACAGGTGTTGCAGCATGTAAAAGCTAATCTGGATACAGCCAAATACAGATGCAAATGGCTGTGGACATTAATGATTCAGCAGAGAGAGCCCTAGAAAATACAACATCTACTTGAAGGTATTCATGATTAAGATCTACAGATCAATACTGCAGACTTCCCCTTTAAAGGTACATCTCTCTCTTTGGAGATCAAACAGAAATCTATATGAATAAGGTTGATAGAAACAAAAAGAAAAGTCCAGAGGGCTCTACAGACCCCATGGCAGGGAAGGCATGGAAGGGGGTACTATCACAGGCAGTACCACCATCAGCCATACTGTGAACCCAGAGGTTCAAAGAGGTAGAGGTGGAAAACACAGGATGCAAACAGGAGTTTCAACTGTCCACCACAGACAAAAGCTAACCCCTGATAAGTCACAGGTCCTCAAAACTCACCCTCCAGTGGGGAGACACCTGCCTCATCATTTCCAGCAGTAACAGTCTGTTACAACAGGCACATGGATGCTGCAGATTGTAACAGAAGGCTCCATCTACTGTATCTTTTTGTTACCAGTCCAAAACAAAAGAAATTCATAGTATTCAAACACAATTCATCATAGAGCTGAGATGCAGCAATTAAAATTGATCTCTGCATGCCGTGAGATGGTACCAGACAAGGAAATGGAAAAATATTTTTCATAAAGTACTTTCAAAAACAAAAATCAGGAGAGTTGCAACCAATCCTCAACCTCGGATGTCTAAACAGGTGCATAAAAAATGAGAAAATCAAAATGGTCACCTTGCAAACAGTAATTTCATCTTTGCAACCAAGTAACTGGCCATGCTCATTGCCTCTGAAGGATGCTGACGTCCTCATCCCAGAAACAGTAAGCCACACAAAGTACCTTACTTTATGTTTCACAGTAGGTATGTGTCAGTACCACCACAGGGCAATGTCTTTCAGACTGATCTCTGCTCAAAGAGTGTTCACAGTGTGCCTGGATGTTGTAGCAGCAGCACTTTGAAGAAATGGAGCAACACTCTGTACATACTTAGACAACTGGTTAAAGTATGGGGGAACCAGGTTATATGCCCGGTCCTTGATGGCTTGTCCTTGATGATGCAAACTATGCATTAGATTTCTGGGTAATACAGTACAGATAAAAGGAAACTACAGGATTTATCATGTTTGTCTGAGGCTGTTCAACACCTATTAATGCCCACCTAGCTCACATATTGTCTAAACTACAGAATGCCTACACTGATACATTATCAGCCACATAAGCTGGTAATGTGTTCCAAAGACTAACTACTCTCTGTGCAAAAATATTTAATCTTTCCTAAGTATTACAACATTGTTCCATCAGCTGGAGTTTGTGACTCCTAGCACTCGAGACATTAACTTTAACATAATAACATAGTAGTTGTTGCCAAGAAAAGGACTTCTTGGCCCACCTAGTCTGTCCTAAATGTTTCCTACCTACTGTGTAACTGCAGACCCTACTTGATTTTCACCCCACCTCATTACTAAAGTCCCCTTGTGTCTATCCTATGCATGCTTAAAATCTGCAACCATTTTGTTATCTACCACTTCTGCTGGGAAACAGGTTCAGAATTCATTGCACACCACAAAAGAGAAGTCCAAAATCTTTTTTCAATTAAAATATTTTTATTTTTCAGCTGCTCAGAGAAACTTGAGCTGTTGCTAGTCACCCTTATTGGGGTCCCCTGGTGCTTCACCTGTAGCCAAGGCTTCCTGTTAATAAAGTGTGCAACTGCATTAACATATTATGCACTGCAATACAGAATACATTTTAAAGATGTAATGTCTACTGTCAACTAGAAAAAATGCAGTTTGTATTAGTGCTTCCATTCTATTAATGACATCCAATGTGTCAAAGATGGCAAATGTATTTAATGACTACTACTGTACAGTTCTTAATTAAAAAATTGACACACAATCCAGTCTGGTGGTGCTGAGGGCTAAGGCGCTCGATGCCACACCTTGCGCCATGCCAGTGACCCGGGTTAGGGAGTGAGCTCAGGTAGCCGGGGGTCGACAGAGGTGAGAGAGGATTGAGCAGCCATAGGACAGCTCTCCTCTCCTGGGGAAGGATAGGGCACAGGACCAGCATAGTATGACACCTAGTGGAGGCTAGGTGTTGACACACCTGGTCCTGATAGATCTGGGTCAGAAGGCGGGACAGCCAGTAGGCAGCTGTATATGGATGCATGCATGGCACAGCCCTTGCCAGCATTCCGCGCTTCACCTCTGCAGGCAGAAAAAGGGGCACCTCAGTCATAGTGGCTTGATGGTCATCCATGTGTACCCACGCTAGCTCGAGGAGGGGACCACCAGTGTGGATCCAGACTTGGTGGGGGAGTTGGTCGCCTCCTGTCAACCCACCATGGGGAGCAAGCTGTGGGGTTTTGGGTGATTGCCCTCAGTGGGAGACTGGTGTGGGTCAGACGGTGGCTGAAGATAAAGACGTGAGGACACCAGGGTCCACTGGGGGCCCTGAGGAGAAAAAGTAGTATTAAAAAAAAATATATATTGACATGCAAGATCAGGATGCAGTGGTTCAGGAAAATATAATTGGCTTCACAGAGGTAGAAGTAGTAGATGCCATTAACTCTATGAAAACAAATGCTGTGCCAGGGCTGGATAGTATACACCCACATATGCTAAAAGAGCTTTCCAAAGCTATGAGTATTACATTCATGATTCTCTTTAATAAATCTCCAATATCAGGAAAAGTCTATCTAGATTAGAAAAAAGCAGTGGTCATAAAAAGTGGAGAAGGGCCACACCTAGAAATTATAGGCCAATAAACCTCACTTCCATTCCATGCAAAGTTATGGAGAAATTGATAAAAACAAGATTTGATGAGGAGGCATCAAAAAAGTGGTTGACAGACCATACCCAACATGGATACAAGCAGGGAAGATCATGCATAACTAATATTATTGTCTTTCATGACAACGTTAGTGCTGCCATTGATAAGGGATTACCCCCGGATACTGTGTACCTGTATTTCGGGAAAGCGTTTGACACCATCCCCCATCTGGAATTGACTACTAAGCTTACTAAAATGGGGTATAGTGACTATTTAGTGAATTGGGTTCAATCCTGGTTATCCTAAAATACACAGCAAGTAAGAATAAAGGCTAAGCTGTTTATGGAGGGGAATGTCACTAGTGGGGTTCTACAAGGGTCAGTTTTGGAACCCACATTGTTCGGCAACTTCACATATGACTTACATCATGGGATATCTCAAATAATTGAGAAGTTTGCTGATGACACAAAAATACATAGATACATAGACAGTGTCAGCAGATAAGGGCCTATGGTCCACCCAGTCTGCCCATTTGAGCTTGTAAGTTCAATTTACGTTTTCCTAGGAGTCTGTTGCCCCTCACCCCTGACCTCCAGAATTCCTTTATGTCTATCCCATGCATTCTTAAATCCCGTGATTGTTTCAGCTCCCACCACTTCCTCTGGCAGGGTGTTCCACTCGTCCACCACCCGTTCTGTGAAGAAATTCTTCCTCATGTTTCCTCTGAATCATACCCCCTCCAACTTCATCCCATGCCCTCTAGTCCTGGACCATCTTTTTCACTTAAAAATAATGTATTCCTGTACCCTGGTCCTCCCTGTAAGATACTTGTATGTCTCTATCATATCCCCTCCCTCCTCTCCTCCAGGGAGTACATGTTCAGTTCCTTCAACCTGTCCTCAGATAAAGCCAGATAAAACACTATGGACGAAATTTCAATTGCCAAAAAAGGCTATTAAAAGAGATACTTGCTGATGGCATAATCTTCCCATCAGTGTTAGTGCCAGACATACTGTAGCTATTTTGGCTTGAGGAAGGGTGAACATGGTCAGGACCCCTTAGCAACTGAGCTGCATATGCAGCTAATAAGTCAAGATAGATTAACTTACCCCAAAACTGTTGAGTCTCCCTATATTTCCTGACTGAAGTGGTACAGGTATACATTTTTCCTTTTGCTTTTCATGCTGGCATTTGCAATGTCACCTGCAAATTTATGATACTGCTTCTGTCATTAACTGTGCTTTTACTGTCATTTGAGAAAACCATCACCCTTGATAGTTTTTTTCATTTAGTTCAGCTTTTTATCCCCCCCCACCATTCATGTGGCATGTTGCACTGTGCTAATTTTACACACAGATTATCCTGAACTACACATTGTTTTCAGTAATTGACCACATTACAATATATGGCAAGATGCTAAAAATATTAATTTTGACATTAGATGCCTAACTGAAGTGAAAAAAATATTTTTTGTTTCTTTTTATAGTTACAATTTTGGCCAACTGCATTTAAAATGCAGAGCAATTTGGTGCTTTCTTTTTTTATACTTTGAATACAGCATTTTTCTGTATTGTAAAGACACTGTTTTAGGGTAAGACGTTCAGACAATATGGATATTCATAAGTGACAAAGTAAGGTGATAATTTAGTACATCATTATTGAATGGGGAACATTAAGCTGGTTACAGTGAACACAAGACTTAGTTTTATATCACATTATGATGCAGGCAGATGCAAGATATACTTTCTGCATCTTCTTTGTCAAAAACCTTGATGTTCCCTCTGAGGCTGTTATTGCAACCTAGCAAAGGTAGAAATGATGAGGTATCTCCTCCCTATTCCTGAATGCAAGTTTCTTCCACCCTGGGAACACCTGCCTGCTCTTAATGGGAGGCAGATGCTTGCCCTCCTCCCCCAAACCTGTCTATCTAGGTGTCCTGGTCATGCCTCTAGACAAAGTCCTGCCTCCTTTGATGTCTTGCAGGGAAGGAACATGAGCTAGAGGAAAAGCAGTGTTCTCTACATTCCATACACACACAGTCAGCATAGTAATGAGGCATCAGTGGAGGACACTATTTTTAACACTCTACCATGTTGTTTGAAAGGTAATTATGCAGGGAGTCCTTTTCTCAAAGCAATACATCTGTAGTCTCCGCCTACTGCAGCTGTAAAAAGAAGACGTAATTATTTTACAATAAGGGTTGCAAGCACTTGGAAGAAACTCCCTCAGAATATATGTGTTCCTACATTTAAATTGTTTAAAGCAGAAGTGGACAGATATACAGTATAGGTATACATTAAATATGTGCCCACAAAGTGTGGGAGATAGTGTTATAGAAACATAGAAACATAGAAACATAGACTTTGACGGCAAATAAGGACCGCTAGGCCCATCTAGTCTGCCCAATTCCCTACCTACAGGATAGGCTGCAGATCCTAGTTAACCAAGAGCCTATATCTTCCTGCCCCCCACAATAATTGCCTTATGTCTGTCCCATGCATTCTTGAATTCTCCCACAGTTTTAGACCCCACAACTTCCTCAGGAAGGCTGTTCCATGCATCTACTACCTCTCTGTGAAATAATACTTCCTCACATTGCCCCTGAAACGCCCTCCTTCTATCTTTAAATTGTGTCCCCTTGTTCTTGCAAGTCTCTTTTCTGAAAGATGCTACCTCTTGGACTTTGTTGATTCCCTTGAGGTACTTGAACGTTTCTATCATGTCCCCCTCTCCCTTCTTTCCTCAAGGGTATACATATTAAGCTCCTTTAGTCACTCCTCATCGGCTTCTCTTGCAGACCCTGCACCATTTTAGTTGCCCTCCTCTGGACTGCCTCTATCCTGTCTATGTCCTTGCGGAGATGGGGTCTCCAGAACTGGACACAGTATTCAGATGGGGTCTCACCAACTGTCTGTACAGAGGATAACAACTTCCTGTTTTCTGCTGCTGATGCCTCTCCCTATACATCCCAGTATACCCCGCCCTCCCTACTGCCTTCTCACATTGCTTGCTAACCTTAAGGTCATCTGATATGATTACCCCAGGTCCCTTTCCTGTTTTGTTGTTGTTACTACCTCCCACCCATTGTGTATTCTTCCCTGGTTCTTGTTTCCAGGTGCATTATTTTGCACTTTTTGCATTGAATCTAGCTGCCATATGTCTGACCATTCCTCCAATCTTGCCAAGTCCCTTTTCATCCTTTCCACGCCTCCTTGTGTATCAACCCTGTTGCAGATCTTTGTGTCATCTGCAAAAAGGCATACTTTTCCTTCCAGTCCCTCTGCAATGTCACTGATGAAGACATTAAAAGGGACTGGACCCAATACTGAACCCTGCGGTACCCCACTAGTAACCGCCCTTTCTTCAGAGTGGACTCCATTTACAATTACCTTCTGTGTCCTGTTGTCCAGCCAATGTTTTACCTAGGCTACCACCCTGGGACCCACCCCAGGCTGGTTAATTGACTAATAATTTTTGTGTGGGACTGTGTCAAATGCCTTGCTAAAGTCTAGGTAGGCCATGTCCACAGCCCTCCCTGGTCTACTACTTTGGTCACCCAGTCAAAGAAATCTATTAGATCTGCCTGACATGACCTTCCGCTGTGAACCCATGCTGCCTTGGATCCTGTGCTCCACTGACCCTAGGTACTCAATTATTCTTTCCTTCAGAAGTGACTCCATCACTTTCCCTACCACAGAGGTCAGACTGACAGGTCTGTAGTTTCCTGCCTCTGTCTTGGTCCCACTTTTTGTGAAGGGGAATCACATCCGCCTTCCTCCAGTCCCTCGGTACCACACCATCCTCCCATGATTTATTAAAAGAGTAGTCAGTGGTTTCACTAGTTCCTTCCTTAATTCTTTTAGAATTCTGGGTGAATTCCATCAGGACCCATTGCTTTGTCCACCTTCAGTTTTAGGAGTTCTTGCAGAACCCTTTCTTCTGTGAAAGGACTGGGATCGACCCCTATCAAGAGTGCTTCTATTAATTGGATTAGGCACTTCCCCTCTTCTTTTGTGAATACTGAGCAGAAATATTGTTCAGTATTCTGCTTTCACTGTCCCCTCTGCCCACCCACCCGCTCATTCTATTCAGCCTCACTATCCCTCCCTTTGTCTTTCTACGTCTGCTGATGTACCTATAAAGGTTTATCCCCTTCTTAACTAGGTTGGCTATCTTTTCCTCAGTTTGGGCCTTTGCTATTCTGACTTCCCTCCCTGCTTCTTTCTGCCTTAACTGGTACAGCTCTCTGTCCTGCTCCTTCTGTGTTTCCTTATACTTCCGGAATGCTATCTTTTTCTTCCTGACTTTCACAGCTACCTCTCTTGAGAACCATAGTGGCTTTTTCTTTCATTTTGATTTGTTTATTTGCTTCACACAAAGGCTTGTTGCCTCTGTGACGGCAGTTTTGATAATTCCCCATTGTTGCTCCACACCTCCTTCTAGCCTGTTTGCTAGTGCTTTTCTGAGGCACTGTCCCATCTTGCCAAAGTCAGCCCCCCTAAAGTCCAGTACCCTCACTTTTGTATGGGTTGACTCTGTAGCTGAGTTTAACGTGAACCACACTGTTTGATGGTCACTTGTCCCCAGATGGCAACCCACTTCTAGATCTGAGATCCTCTCACTGCCCCGTTTGAGAGTACAAGGTCTAAGATTGCTCCCTCCGAGTGGGTTCTGAAACTAGCTGTCTAATGCCTGCCACCTGTAGGGCATCAAGAGATGGCCCTGCTCTTGGATGTGGCTGCAGCAAATGTGTCCAGTTAACATCTGGCATATTCAGGTCTCCCATCAACAGTATCTCCCCTTTCTCTGCCATTCTAAGAATGCCTTCCATCATATCCTTGTCCATTCCTTTCCCCTGACATGGGGGTCTGTACACAACCCCTGTGCGGATTGTGGTGCCCTTTCCAGTCTCCAAGGTGACCCACAGTGCCTCCTCTCCTCCCTGTTTACTCTTTTGTTCAGTTGCTTTTATCCCTTCCTTTACATGAGAGCTACTCCTCCCTCTTCTCCCTGCCTGTCTCTCCTGTAAGTTATGTACCCTGGTATGTTAACATCCCAGTCATGGTTCTCTGTGTACCATGTTTCTGTGACTGCTACAATATCCAGGCATCCTCTTCCATTAAGGCCACCAGCTCAGGGAGCTTGTTGCCCAGACTACGGGCATTGGTACTCATTACCCTCCATTTCCTGATGGCCTTACCCCCTTTTGCCCCATCCCTGTCCTTCATGCCTTTGTCGCGTTCTACATTTACCCCTACCCTTCTCCCTATTGACACCTCCTTGTTGGTGTTTGCCACACTTACTACCATGATTGTTTGGGGGGGCTAGGATTTTCCTGCTCCTTTCCAGTGCCTCCCCCCTTGGCTAGTTTAAAAGCTTGCCAATGAAGCATTTAAACCTATCACCTAGGATCCTGGTTCCCTCCCGGACAGATGCAGCCCATCATGCCAGTATAGGCTTGCATCACTCAGGTGGACCCCAGTCCCCAATGAAGCCATCCCTGAGGCTCCACACCAGTTTTCAACCACTGATTGAATCCCATGGTATGGAGCACCTAGCCTCTCCTATGCCATAGATGGGTAGCACCTCCGAAAAGGTTACCGTCATGCTAAGCTTGACCAAGGCCCTCCCCAATTCCACAAACTCTTCCTGCACTTCTCTAATCCCTTTCTTAGCCAGGTCATTTTTCCCTAGGTGGACAATGACATCCAGCTCCCTCCCCTGTGCAGCTGCTCCAGCAATCCTGAGGATTCTCTCCCTGTTCCTCCAAGCCATGGCACCAGGCAGGCACCTTACCTCCCTCTCCCCTTCCTTGCCCAGTTCTACCTTCCTAACAATGGAGTCCCCCACCAGGAGTTGTTTCCTTCCCCTGCAGGGTCCTCTGCCACCCTCCTGTGGGTCTCCTTTGTGGAGGTTCCCAGCATCCTCCTTGGTCTCCACTGTAGGTGCCTCCATAGAGGAACCACACTTTGCCAGAATGGCATAGGAATTGTGGAGAGGTACAACTGAGGGATGTGCCTTTGTTCCACCACCTCACCCTCCTGAGCCCACTGTGGTCCAACCGCTCTCTTTCTTGGCAACCTCTGAGGCAACGGCAGTGGCACTGGTGGTCCCTGGATGGAAGAGGAGGTCCCACAATCCTGGCCAACTCAGCCTGGAGATGAGCAACCTCCTCCTCAGCCCAGAGAGGTGCCTGCAGATGGGACAACACCGCATCCTCCAGAACATCTCCCGGAAGACTGCTGCCCACAGCCACTGCACTGCACCACTCCAATCATGTCTTATTTGTGGCCCTTAACTGTTTGCAATCTTACTCTATCCTCTGTTTTTTTCTCTCTACTTACTTTCTGCCTGTGTGCCTTTAAGCTCCTGATTGTCCTGTTCTGAGACAAGAATATCCTATATTTCTCAGTAGACCACTTACTTGTTCAGAGGCAGACCTCCAGCAGCCAGAGGGGCCGGAGAGCTACTCTTGCCCTTCTAGGATGGTGGGTCCTTGGTGGTTCTGTGCTCACTTCCTGCCCCTAAACAGGAAGTTCCTGTTGTCAGTCAAATCCTGTGTCTATAAAAATAGAACTAGCTTTGCGTAGGGGGGTGGAGGTGAGGGAAGGAGGGCAATATAGTCCCAGTAGAGAAGTTCAGTCACACAGCAGTCCTTTCTCCTGTTGTCTTCTGCCAAGCTTTTAGCAGAATCTTTCTAAGGCAGTCTTTAAATGTAGCTTCCTTCTAGCTAAGCCACTCCCCTACTTACCAGATCTTTGTACAAGTAATTTAAACCTCACAGCAGTTAAGTCCTTTCAGTCACCTGAGATTTACACCTAGATGACTTTTCAGTTACCCATTCAGTTCAGTTAACCCAAACACACACTTTTTTTTTGTTTTGTATGTTAGTTTTTTACCCTAAATTAAAGGTCCAAATACAAAAGTTCTTTTACTTTAGTCCCAGCAGAGAAGTTCAGTCACACAGCAGTCCTTTCTCCTGTTGTCTTCTGCCAAGCTTATGTGCAGTTGCCGCCTTCTGTTTTATAACACCAAGTTGCCAAATTAGCAAGCTACAGCAGTATGAGAGGGCAGATTAAGGACCAGGGGCTGGACTTTCAGCCTGTCAGGGACTAAGTCCTACTCCACAGCTAGCTGATGTGGGCTGAATTCTCCTTACTTGTGGAGTTTGCTATTTTCAGTCCATGTTGCTATGGGAGATGTTACGTATGGTCCCACCAGGTGTAATATTTTGATGAAACTGCACCATATATATGGTCACAAGATGCCATAAATTGGAGAGTCAGTCATAAACTGACTCCCACTTTGAAAATACAGCATGTGCAGGGGAAACTGTGGTTCTGCAAGTGAAGCCCCACTTTTGGCAGTTTTTTCCTGCACCTGTGCCGATTTTGTGGGTCGGAAAATCCAAACTCACACATTTTGTGTGAAAATCCACAGTTTGAGAGAGCCTTACTGTTACTGTACCTAGTCCAGACACAATTAGTATTCCAAGCAGTTCACTCATTGTTTTGCAGACTTTTGAAAGAGAATAAAAAGTGGGAACAATAGGACGATTAGGTCTAAGAAATGATGCTGCAACCATAATTATCAATTTATGCTGACTTTCCTGTCTTTTATTGCCTATTTCCAGTTCAGAACTGGAAGTGGGCAAGCAGTGGTTTGAAGCTCTTCTCCAGTAGGTTGTGTATGATACAGCTTTGTCCATTACCACCTTTATCTGCTGATTTGATAATCACATCAGTCACATTTTAAAGATCAACCAATACTATATTTTCCTCTTTGCAAAGACTGTGGTAATGCAGTTGTTGATGTTGCTCTGTGGCTTGCCAATATTTTCTGGTACTGTTTGTGATGAATTTGCTATATTTCTTCTTTTGTATTAGTAGTTTATCTCCTTGCTACCCAGTCAGCTCCATTCTGGACCAATCCCCCAGCCCCATCATTCAGCTTCTCTGAGACTTACCTATTTGTTCTGTTGCCTCCTGCAAAAGGACCTGGGAGCCCAGTCATCAGTGTGGGGCCTGCGGGGACCATCCATTTCATCTTGCTGGCCAAATTTCTTTTTCCTTTTTTCCTTCTTGGGCCCACAGCATGTGCAGTGATGTGTTGTGTGAGTTCCTTCTCCACATAGATGCCCACACTGCAGTGTCAAGTGGGCAGAACCCCTTCCCTGGCATCCTGCTGGACTGACACTTAAAGCCTCCAGGTGGCAGCTGCACATCAGGACACAGAGATATCCCTCTTCATGGGAGGTGAGCTGCCCTTAAGATGCTCAATCTTCCCTCCCCTCACTGGCCCCCAAGCAACCAATATCTATTTCCAAGCCAGGGTTAAAGGTTTAGCAGGAGGTATGGTGCCCAGCTCCTCAACCCTCCACTCCAATGGGTCAACTTGAATTTGCTACATTTCTATATTTCACACCTCAGTGTAGCAATATTTTTCTACTCTTGTACTTGCTGACCCCCCATACCAGCAGATCAAAGAGGCATTACTGATGTTGGCTGTAAGAGCAGCAGATCAACCACAATCTCAAATAAAGAGCAAGGTGTGGTTGTGGAAATTCCATTATCACAAGACTGTGAGATTTTTTTGTAAGATGTCATACTTTGTACTGCTTGGTAGTTCAGTAAATCTGCTCATTCCTGTGTTACTGTCACCTTTATGGACATGCTTGAAATGTAAATGTTTTAATCATAGTGTGCCCTAGGTACCATTGCTAGGTACCCCTACATGCTATGATGCATAGTGTGTATGGCTAAAATATATGCATCCCGGGTGTCCAAAGGACACCTGTGGATGCATTAATCACTGACCCATGCCAATTATTTCTTTCCAGCCCCACTCATACTTCTACCTGTGCAACTGAAGGGCCAGTTGGGGTGGGAGGTGGAAAGTGGGTGTGCCAGCATTGGGCAGGTGGCATGACATGAATGATGCCATGTATAACCTACCATTCTGGTGTTTGAGAGGTTGTTTATTAGAAACAAAAGGGGTTTCCCTGTACAACAGAAGAATGTCTCAGACAATGACAAATTATATAATTACAATGCTGCCACCGAATGCTGCACAAACAGTTCAAAAAAATGAAGGGGGATGCTTCTATGTTAAATAAACAGTCATTATGTCTTCTTGCAGTTTTTCTTTAGTTGTTTAATTTTGGTTAGCCAGGCTTACAACTTTGTCAATGTGTCACACACTTGTAGTACAGTATATAAAAATAGATTTTATTTTTCCCTGTACAATATAGCTAATTACTAATAACTGTTGCAGAGATATAAGTTCACGTAGAAGTTTATTTGCAGGACAATCAGAGGATCACACTCATTTACAAGGAGGTCCTGGCAGGAGAACTTGGCACAAAGTATACACAATATTACAATACAATGCAATATAGTACAATACAGTACAGTACAATGGTGATACATCAGGTTTGAACAGTGTTGAGACAGGTAAACAGTATACAGTAATACAATATAATACAATTGCAATACATCAGGTTCGAACAGTGTTGAGACAGGTTAACAATATACAGTAGGAGGGGAGTTATGGCTAATTTATATACATTTCAAGAACTAAGCTAACAAGCAGGAAAGGAAAAAAGGGGAAATATGAAAGAAGTTTACATTCAAGTGCTTTTTGAGTCTATAACAGTTTGTTCACTAGGAGGGCTACTAGGTGCTTTGACAGTTGCAAATTTCTATAAATACTTTGTTGGCCAGGCTTTTAAATACATTTAAGGAGACCAGTTCAAAGAGTTTTAGTGTGGCTTGTAGTTTGTTCCAGGTGGACTGGATCACATGGCTAAATGCAGTTTTACCACAAAGTATGTGGAACTTGGGTACTTTTAATAGTATGAAAGCATTTTTTCCAATGGTGTAGGAGCTGGTGTTTGAGTGAGTGTTCTTTAGAAACAAAAAGGGGGGGGGGGGGTCCCTGTACAACTGAAAAATATCATGGGAAATTAAAAATTATATAATTATAATGCTGCCAACCCAGTGCTGCACAGACAGTTCAAAAACCTGTAGTGGGGTGCTTCTATGTTAAATAAACAGCTGCTACAGCTTCTTGTAATTCCTTCTTTAATTGTAAATTGTTTTTTTCAATCAGGCTCACATCTTTGTCAATGTTTCACCTGTATTACAAAAGGCTTCTTCAGGAGATAGCCTAAAAATCTAATTATATATATATATATATTTAAAACAATTATAATTAATGGCTATGATTTTTTTCCATTGGAAACCCATGGCATAATTTGCCATTATAAAGGAGCATTTATAACGGCAAACATGTGCCAGGTTTCCCTACCACTGCGCATGTGCCTGGTGCCGCTCTGCCCTTCCTGGTAGTCTGAGACTGTGGCTTACTGCCGGAGATCACACAGTAAACTCTGACTGGGCGGTAAGTCCAAAAAATAAATACAAGAACTATGGGCTAAAAGCAGGCTACTGTTTAAGAAAAAAGATGATGTGTCTTCAGCAGCCACTTCTGACTGCGAACCCAGTCGGGATTGGAGCGCAGCTGCACAGGGATATTTTATTTTATTCAATAGCTGTGGCAAAAAAAAATCATAGCCATCAATCATATAAAATAAAACATGGGGCTGTGTATAAACTCGAAGTTTACACACCCTTGGGGTTAGATGCTGACATAAACCCCTCGAGCTTCGCTCTCGGGGTTTATGAGCATCTAACCTCTCGGATGTGTGTAACCTTCTTGTTACACACACCACCCCATACTTTATTTTATATATTGTTTATTTATCTGCTTTTGGTAACCAGGTTAGTGCACTAGACATAGAAAATACCTATTTTCAGGCACTATCCAGGAGAGTACAAAACAAAACACAGTTACAGTCAATACAGGGTAGTAAGAGAACATAAAATATCAAAACAATAAGCAGTTCAAGGAGAAACAAACAATCATAATCTACAAGGCAGACAAGCAAATGTACAGACATCTTAGACCTGGGTATATTACATCAGAAATCTGAAACTATCCTTCTTGGAGACTTTAAAGTAAATTGGTCTTCCCCCAGTGCATATAAGTATAATGATGCCTTGACAGCTGCCAATTTCTCCCAAATGGTTAAAACACCCACCCGAGTAAACTGCAGTACAGGTACCCCAACTCTTCTAGACTGGGTTCTTACAAACTGCCTGGAACACATTACTAATACAGTAGTTCTCCCTGACTGTATAAGCGACCACTCACCAGTCCTACTCCTATGGTCCAACAAATTCATTAAGACCCCCCCTAAAATCATCAACAGTAGAAAACTACTGCCTGGCCACCTGCGGCCACTAAAAACATGCCTATGAGATCACGACTGGTCACCTATAGATGCAGCCCCAGATGTGGACACTGCACTTGACTACTTTATCCAAAGCTTCAACAAAGCCTGTGATGTACATGCACCCTTCATGAAACACAAGATTAAAGGTGTTAACAACCCTTGGATCAACCTTGGTCTCCTTGAGCAAATGAAGGTCCAGGATCACTTCTGGCAATATGCTAAGCTGACCAGAAACAGGGCAGACACTCAAGCCTTCAAAGCTGCAAGAAATGCCTGCACCCACGTGATTCAAAATGAAAAGGCCAACTACTACAAAAGAGTGCTAACAAACTCTTGGAAAGATTGAAATAAGTTTTGGGCCAACCTAACAGAACTAACTGGAAAAAAAAAGTTCCACTCGCTATGGTCCACCTAAATGGCCACATTATCACAGATCAAGTCACTGTGGCAAATGCCTTTAATGCAGCATTTACCAGTCTTAGCCATGTTTTGATGCCAACTTTCTTTGGTCCCCCTCAAGATACCATTAACTCAGTCAAAGTCAGAAATTTGGAGGGAAATCCACCATTCTACTTCAAAGCCATCTCCAAGGACATCACAAAAAAGTAACTCCTTCGAGTATTTGGAAAGTCTAGACGATCAAGAAGTGACTCTTTTGACCTGAAACTCCTTGCTCTTACCCTCAATGAAGTCCTGACCCCCCCTCACCAAAATCCTTAATAGATCTCTCATGCTCTCACAGTTTCCCACAAAATGGAAATCAGTGATGGTGACACCTATCCACAAAAGTGGTGATAAATCTGTTTCAAGCAACTATAGACCAGTCTCCATTCTCCCCCCTCTCTCAAAAGTGCTGGAGAGAATAGCTGCTGACCAACTGATAGAATACCTTACTAAGTATAACCTGCTATGTCAAGAACAACACAGATTTCACAAGGGCCACAGCATGACCACGGCACTCCTAGAGCTTACCTCCTACATCCACAATGCCCTGAACCAAGGGGATCTCGTTGGTGCCACCTTCATCGACCTAACTAAGGTGTTTGACACCTTCAACCATTCACTACTGCTTCAACAACTATCTCTAATAGGTCTATCTCTGGACACAACTCTTTGGTTTCAAAGCTACCTCAGTGACCGAACACAGCAGGTAAAAAATTGGTGAATACCTCTCAACACCCCTCTTGGTCTCATCAGGAGTCCCACACAGATCCATCCTGGGTCCTATGCTTTTCAGCATTTTCTTAAATAGCCTCGCTTCATCTTACTCAGAAAAAATCCTACTCTATGCCGATGATGCTGTCATCTTCACCTCCCACACTGACCCCTCCTTTTTTCAGTTGCTACTACAAGAAAGCTTCACTGATGTAGAGGCATGGTTTAAATCCCACAAACTTATTCTTAACTATAGCAAAACCAAATCAGTGCTGTTCCATGGTACCCACAGCAAACATAAAAAACAGAGACCTATCTATCTCAAACAGAAATGGGGCCACCCTTGAACAAGTACAGCTATTTAAATATCTTGGGGTGATTCTTGACCCAACACTTGAATACTCTGAACATATCAACTACATAGCAAAAACTGTGAATACCCACATAGGCCTGCTCTATAGATATAAGAACTGCCTCATGGATGAAGCCCTAAGCACTGCCATTCACAGTTTAGTAATCTCTATAATTGACTATGGGCTAGTGATCTACGGGTCTGCCACTGACACATCTCTCTGATGCATTGCCACAGCACTAAACAAGGCATGTCATCTCCAAACACCTGCAAACCACCTTACACATACCTGTGAGATCTATGAACATGCAAACTGGATCCAACTATCTGGCAGAATTAAATATCAAACTTGTATCCTAGCAAAAAAGTAAACATTGGACCTACTACCCCCTGGATCACAGGCACTGCTGAGACCATATAGCGGTCCACAACAAACCAGGAATTCAAACAACCTCTCCTTCACTGTTCCCCTTTGCAGGACTACCCAAGGCCAATGATCCTTCTTTTTCAGAGCCTCCTCCTATTCAACAACTTGCCAGCAGAAGTTACCAGCAAAGCAACCCTGGGTGCCTTTAAGATCAGCCTGCATCAATACCTCATCTCCTGTGTCTCCTGCGATTGCTACACCTAAATGGTTTATCCCTCCCACCCCCCATACCCCACCTTTCTCTCCCTACTCCTTCCCTCCTCCTCTCCCACCACACCTCCTCACTGACCCTGACCCACCCCCACTCTCTCTTTCCCTCTTTACACCAGCCTCTGGCATCACCTCCCACTGTCGGATGGCTACCTATATGAATCTATATTGTTTAAATTGTTATAGAAGTGATTTACACAATTGTGATGTTTTGGTAATTGACAAAGCCCTCCAGCTGCTCTGTTTATTTCTCTTTTGCACAAAACCACTGCCTGTCCTAATATTTCAAGTTACCTGATGTGGAACCTTTGTAAAAGAGCCCCTGGCTCAAAGGTGTATCTGATTCCCTTAAACAAGTATTAAACAGTACAGTACAATAATCATTGACAGAAGGTACAATTTTCAGTGATGGTACAGAAAATCAAGTAATAAGAATAAAATAAAAATGCAATATCCTAGGTCAAAACCTACAGAGATTAAGTGCATGGCAGAATAGGCTAAGGAATCCCTTAGTAGGAAGAGAAGAGTACATGCAGCATTTGAGGGAGGGGAAGAGGAGTAACACAGATTTTATGAAAATGAGAAATAGGTAGGGACTAATACAGTCCAAGCCACCTAAACGGGATGCACCTAAGCGGGACTCCCGCTTAAGCAAGACGTCCTTCCAGGAACAGATCTTTCTCCATTAAAAACATAAATGTTAAGGTTGTTTAGTAGGCACAGTCCTAATTGCCAAAGCCACTTTAGTGGGATGAATCTGGGAGCATTTGCAGCTGATTTTGCATGTCATCTGACAAGTCCATTAGTGTAATTGTCCGTAATCACCTGTAAACTGGTTAACACCACATAGCCTGCCAAGATCTTTAAATTATTCCACACCTTCTGTATGCTTCTTTGTGAGTGACGACGAACCCCAAGTGATAACATCTGAAGCTCTGTCAGGTCTGGTGTCAGTATAGGGGCCAAAATGAAACCTAGCAGCAGCTTTTCACTTGCAAGTGTGGTACATATCCAACAACTCGCAATCACTGAAGGACGCCAGCATTCCATCACTGACTTTTTCTGCACAGCGGCTCCTTCAATATCGGCTGCTTCAGTGCATACTCCTACATTAACTGCTTCTTCAGCAGCTGCTGGATCAGCTGAAGCCTTTGATACTGAAGCATTCACATTCTTCACACAGTCAGCAGCCCTTCTTATGAGAAAAATAACATTTACAGTGTCCTGTAACATTCTAAACTAACTGCAGTGTGCAAGCTAAACTAAAATAAATTTAAGAAAATGAACAAAAAGAAAAGAACAATAAAAGCACTAAAGCACAAGCACAAAACACAAAAAAAACCAAAAATGTCATAAAGCCCATTTAATTCACATACAGTAACACCTCTTGCCTCACATGAGTTCTAGAGTCCACTTAACAACAAAAAAGGGTTCTAAAAACAAGCTTTGTTTTACAGAGATGGTCGCTTAAACAGGACAAACCCTTTTCCACCAGGGTGTCCCATTTAAGCAGCTTGTACTGTACAAAGGTAGAAGGAAGTAAATGCACTGGGAGGGATTTTGCCTTGAACAGTTCATACAAGGCCCAGAAACAGATTAGTCATGTCCGAAAGAGGGACCAGTAGAGTTTAAGGTTGTCAGAAGCAGGAGCAATGGTCTGCAAGAGGGAACTTACTTTTTAGGAGGTGTTTAAAGTAAGTGGGAACAGAGGAGATATAAATTTGAGGGTAACAAGTCCCAATAGACAGGTGCAATGTGAAAGAAAGCTTGGGTACTCATGCCTGTTTTACATCCTGGCACCAGAAGGAGCATTTGATCATCGGAGTAAAGATCATAGTGTGGGCTTTGAGGGATTAGCATTTGGGCTAGAGAAGAGGGTAGAACAGCCTGAGAGATGCTATCAGTCAGGACACCAAGAGAGTAATGATGATGTGCCATGAATAATAACCATTAAAGACTGTTGTATAGATGACAGTGGTGAGTGTGATGATGCAAAGCCAGTCCAAAGTGGCATATGTTGTTATGTGAGGTATTCCATGTAAGCAGACTAGATTTAGATACACCAGCATAAGTCACAGAGCTATAAATAAGGGATGGCATAAATATGCCTTTGACTATAGCTACATATGCAGAAGGGATGAGGGCATATCCAGCTCTGTAGGCTAGTCCAGTCTTAGAGTTTACAGCTTTACAGATGAGGGAAATGTGTAAGTCAAAGGCCAGGGAAGGGTCTAGGGTGATGCCCAGATATTTGAAAGATTGCACACCACTGAGAATAGAGCCATAACTGCAGGAAACAGATAACTGGCTATGGCATGTCTTTAGTCTTGGGGCAGGCCCAGAAAGCATGGCTTGGGTTTTATTAGTATTTAGAACTAGTTTATTACTGGCAAGCCAGCCTTGAATATGACAACAGTCAGAAGATAGAGTAGAACTGATGTTAGGGACATCCTTGGCACTATAGTAGAGAACAAGGTCATCAGCATAAAGAAGGGATGACGAATGGGAGGCATTAAGAGAGAGATGTCATTATTGAAGATTGAGAAAAGGAGAGGGCAAAGGATGGAGCCTTGAGGTACCCCCGTGTTGATAGAGGTGAGTTCAGATGAGGCAAAACAGTATTTCACATATTGCCATCTGTCAGAGAGGTAGCTAAGTTGCCAAGCAACGACCTCAGAGGAGAAGCCAAGAGAAGTAATTTTGATCATAAGTAAGGTGTTGTCTACGAGGTCAAAAGCCTTGGTAAGGTCAATAAAGACTGCCCCAGTTAGGAGGCCAGAGTCCATAGCAATTTTGGCATAATTTGCATACTTACAAAGAGCAGTAGTTGTGCTATGTCCCTTTCTGAAGCCATGCTGAGACTCAGAAATAAGATCATTATCATTAAGAAATGCAGTGGTTTGAAGGGAGACAGGTTTGTTCTAAAGTTTACTTAGAACAGGAAGTATGGCAATAGGTCAGTAAGTAAGAATGGATTTAAGGTCTCCTTTCTTAAAGACAGGGACTATTCTAGCAGTCTTCCAGATTGGGGGAACAACTCCAGAGCAGAGAGATAAATTGAAAATTCTGGCCAAAGGAATTTCAATAAGAGGAGCAGCTAACTTTAAAAGTTGAGGCTCGAGGCTGTCTGCACTAGCACTGCAGCTATCCAAGATAGACGTGAGGAGATTATAAACACCCTTATAAGTTAACCCGAAAGCAAAACCAATGGGTGTGCTGGGGGAGGGTAAGCAGAGTCAAGGGGTGGGATGTAAACTAGTATAGTTTGACAAATCTGTGAATTGTTGATTAAAGGAATTAGCAATTCTAACTGGATTGTTACAATGCAGTCCACAGAGCACCATGTTGTTGGTAGACTGAAGTTGCTTGGACACCATAAAATCCTTATTATGTGCCAAAAACGTCTTAAGAGCTACTACAAGATTTACTAGTAGACTTTTGCAATAAGCACTCTTGCAAGGTGAATAACTATTTTATAGTGGTTTCTCTTAGTGTGATACTCCTGCCGATCTGAGAGGTGGCCAGTGGATTTATATCTGGACCAGCACTTATCATGAGATTTTAGTTGGGCCAGGAGATCCTTACTGAGCCATCTGGTAGGGGCCCCACAGATTCATCAAGATATGGTGGGAACAAATGACTGCTATATAGTAGATACAGCAAGAATGTCTGATTTAGGAAACAAACTGCAAACTATTTACAGTAACATAGCCTCTTGAAATACTGTGTACACACTTGTCATTTCATTCAGTGTGCTAAATAATCTGTATTTGCCTAAGAAAAACCACATGTACAGTCTAACTAATAATCATCAAAATAAGGCTTTCAATAACCTCATGGAGAACACCCCTCCACCGCTCACTCACAAACTACCACTCAAGTGTTAACATGGATCCCGGTCCTTTTCAGTAATGTAATAATATCTTTTTAACATATGTAATCACCAAAGAACCTAACATTATATCAAACATGTGGGCTTTCAAAAAGCCTTTGTCCCTTGTGTAAGCTGAAAAAAGGCACACAGAAATGTATAAATAAGTATGAACCATTATAACTTAGATTATCTGTTGCTAAACAAATTTGCTTATCAGAATACTGTGTATTTAGATAGTGATTTTTTATATATGCTCCTTCTTCCAGGGGAAAAAGGTTCCCCAATGTATGCTGAAAAAGGTTCCAAAATGTTTTCTGAAATGCATATTTAAAACTCGGAGGGCCAGATTCACAAAACTTTTCTCTGGGTTTTGCTTGCAGTTGGTATTCACAAATTCCAGTTTGCCCCTTCAAACTAAGTTTGCACCTGGGCAAAGTTGAGAGGGGGCCACAGTGCAAATGGGAGGGGGGGCTCCATGCAAAGGCCTTTTGCAAAGGCCCTTGCATGGAGAAATTACTGCCAACCAAAACCTGGCCGTAATTTGTGCAAACCTAATGGTTAGCAGAGGTACTGCGCCTCCACCTCCCCATCCTCTGATCACCGTCCCCAAAGCAATAAAGTTACCCTGGCAGTGTACAATCCCTTCCCCTCCCTGAGCATGACTCATATAAAAATGTACTGTTGCCATAGTGTAGTAGTGCCTCACTGGTCTCCGATCCCCCCTCGAAGAAATAGTGTCAGTCCCTGGTAGTGCAGCATCCCTCTTCCCTCCCCAATCACTGACTCATCTAAAAATGTAATGTTGCCATAGTGTACTGGTCCCTCCCTAGTCTCCGATCCCCTTCCTGAATAAACAACCCCAGTCCCTGATAGTGTAGTGTCCCTCCCCCCTCCCTGATTGCCCGCTCATATAAAAATGTAATAAAGTAATGTTGCCCTAGTGTAATGATCCCTTCCCAGTCTCCCTGTAAAGGAAGAGATAAAGGCAACTGAACAAAAGAGTAAACAGGGAGGAGAGGAGGCACTGTGAGTCACCTTGGAGACTGGAAAGGGCACCACAATCCGCACAGGGGTTGTGTACAGACCCCCATGTCAGGGGGATGGAATGGACAAGGATATGATGGAAGGCATTCTTAGAATGGCAGAGAAAGGGGAGATACTGTTGATGGGAGACCTGAATATGCCAGATGTTAACTGGAGCACATTTGCTGCAGCCACATCCAAGAGCAGGGCCATTCTTGACGCCCTACAGGTGGCAGGCATTAGACAGCTAGTTTCAGAACCCACTCGTGAGGGAGCAATCTTAGACCTCGTACTCTCAAACGGGGGCAGTGAGAGGATCTCAGATCTAGAAGTAGGTTGCCATCTGGGGACAAGTGACCATCAAACAGTGTGGTTCACATTAAACTCAGCTACAGAGTCAAGCCATACAAAAGTGAGGGTACTGGACTTTAGGAGGGCTGACTTTGGCAAGATGGGAGAGTGCCTCAGAAAAGCACTAGCAAACAGGCTAGAAGGAGGTGTGGAGCAACAATGGGGAATTATCAAAACTGCCATCACAGAGGCAACAAGCCTTTGTGTGAAGCAAATAAACAAATCAAAACGAAGAAAAGCCACTATGGTTCTCAAGAGAGGTGGCTGTGAAAGTCAGGAAGAAAAGATAGCATTCGGAAGTATAAGGAAACACAGAAGGAACAGGACAGAGAGCTGTACCAGTTAAGGCAGAAAGAAGCAGGGAGGGAAGTCAGAATAGCAAAGGCCCAAACTGAGGAAAAGATAGCCAACTCAGTTAAGAAGGGGGATAAAACCTTTTATAGGTACATCAGCGAGCGTAGAAAGACAAAGGGAGGGATAGTGAGGCTGAATAGAATGAACGGTGGGTGGGCAGAGGGGGACAGTGAAAAAGCAGGAATACTGAATGAATATTTCTGCTCAGTATTCACAAAAGAGGAGGGGGAAGTACTAATCCAATTAACAGAAGCACTCTTGATAGGGGGTCGATCTCAGTCCTTTCACAGAAGAAAAGGTTCTGCAAGAACTCCTAAAACTGAAGGTGGACAAAGCAATGGGTCCTGATGGAATTCACCCAGAATTCTAAAAGAATTAAGGAAGGAACTAGTGAAAACCACTGGCTACTCTTTTAATAAATCATGGGAGGATGGTGTGGTACCCGAGGACTGGAGGAAGGCAGATGTGATTCCCTTCACAAAAGTGGGACCAAGACAGAGGCAGGAAACTACAGACCTGTCAGTCTGACCTCTGTGGTAGGGAAAGTGATGGAGTCACTCTGAAGGAAAGAATAGTTGAGTACCTAGAGGTCAGTGGAGCACAGAATCCAAGGCAGCATGGGTTCACAGCGGGAAGGTCATGTCAGACGAATCTAATAGATTTCTTTGACTGGGTGACCAAAGTAGTAGACCAGGGAGGGGCTGTGGACATGGCCTACCTAGACTTTAGCAAGGCATTTGACACAGTCTCACACAAAAGATTGATAGTCAAATTAACCAGCCTGGGAGTGGGACCCAGGGTGGTAGCCTCGGTAAAACATTGGCTGGACAACAGGACACAGAAGGTAATTGTAAATGGAGTCCACTCTGAAGAAAGGGCGGTTACTAGTGGGGTACCGCATGGTTCAGTACTGGGTCCAGTCCTTTTTAATGTCTTCATCAGTGACATTGCAGAGGGACTGGAAGGAAAGTATGCCTTTTGCAGATGACACAAAGATCTGCAACAGGGTTGATACACAAGGAGGCGTGGAAAGGATGAAAAGGGACTTGGCAAGGTTGGAGGAATGGTCAGACGTATGGCAGCTAGGATTCAATGCAAAAAAGTGCAAAATAATGCACCTGGGAAACAAGAACCCAGGGGAAGAATACACAATGGGTGGGGAGGTAGTAACAACAACAAAACAGGAAAGGGACCTGGGGGTAATCATATCAGATGACCTTAAGGTTAGCAAGCAATGTGAGAAGGCAGTAGGGAGGGCTGGGGTATACTGGGATGTATAGGAGAGGCATCAGCAGCAGAAAACAGGAAGTTGTTATCCTCTGTACAGACAGTTGGTGAGACCCCATCTGGAATACTGTGTCCAGTTCTGGAGACCCCATCTCCGCAAGGACATAGACAGGATAGAGGCAGTCCAGAGGAGGGCAACAAAATGGTGCAGGATCTGCAAGAGAAGCCAGTATGAGGAGAGACTGAAGGAGCTTAATATGTATACCCTTGAGGAAAGAAGGAGAGGGGGACATGATAGAAACTTTCAAGTACCTCAAGGGAATCAACAAAGTCCAAGAGGGTAGCATCTTTCAGAAAAAGAGACTTGCAAGAACAAGAGGACACAATTTAAAGATAGAAGGAGGTTCAGGGGCAATATGAGAAGTATTATTTCACAGAGAGGGTAGTGGATGCATGGAACAACCTTCCTGAAAGGGAAGTTGTGGGGTCTAAAACTGTGGGAGAATTCAAGAATGCATGGGACAGACATAAGGCAATTCTTGTGGGGGGCAGGAAGATATAGGCTGTTGGTTAACTAGGATCTGCGGCCTATCCTGTAGGTAGGGAAATGGGCAGACTAGATGGGCCTAGCGGTCCTTATCTGCCGTCAAAGTCTATGTTTCTATGTTTCTATGTTCCCAACCCCTTCCTGAATAAATGCCTTCAGTCCATGGTAGTCTAGTGTCACTCTCCCCTTCCTGATCACTGACCCCATCGAAATAATCATGCTCCATGGTGTATTGTCCTCCCCCATCTCCGGTCACCAATCGCTGTCCCCAAAGACAGTAAACGTACTACCCTGTAATGTTAGGGTCCCTCCCCCACCCCTAATGATCAGTGGTAACCAGCACAGACCTCCTCATACCACCATAACTGGCTGCTAACTGAGCCCTCCTTGAGTGTGTACTGTATACTGTATGGCTCATTGACTGTGATCAATCACAGTTGAGGAGCTGTACTTTATACAGTACTCGCTCGAGGAGGGCTCAGCCAGTAGTCAGCTATGGTGATGTGAGGAGGGCTGTGGTGATCACTGACCATAGCTTGAGATGGGGGAGTGGGATGGTGGAGCACACTGGATGGGATCGGGGTTAGGGGGTCCACTTAACTGTCAGGGGATTCTTGCTCAGATGGGACCAGCGATCACTGGGTGGGGGTAGGGGAAGGGACCCTAGCATTACAGGGTAATACATTTATTGTCTTTGGGAACAGACATCAGTGACTGGGTGGGACACTACACTACAGAACATGATTATACCTATGTGTTCAGTGATCAGGGAGGGGTGAGGAACTCTAGGCTACCAGGGCTAAAGTTATTTATTTTGGGTGGCGAAGAGAGACCAGGAAGGGACAACTACACTAAGGCAACATTACAATTTTATATGAGTCAGGGTTTTGGGAGAGGGGAAGACATCACCAGACTGCCAGAGAATCACATCATTTATTTGTGGACTGTGATTGGAGGATGTGGTGGGCTACAGATCACCAGGGAACATGGCTGTGTAGGGCATGTGCTGGTGGGGGAAGGGGCTGCACTAAGACACCCAAGGGCTGTGCAAATGGGTCCATAATTGGCATGTTAATGACCAAGTGTACCTTGCATGCCCAATGGGCTCATTTGCATGGCTACATTAGTGAATAGTAGTAGTAGTAATAAAAGATTTATTTTTATTCAGGATAAGTTCTTTCTTCACATCTTAGGCCGAAGTCTTTTTTCAAGATGGTCCTGAACATAGGACTTTAAAATTGTTCAAATACAAACTCAATACAAACATCACTTTCAATCTCTAAGACCTTACAAACATATAATAAATATACTTCTATTCCAACAAGACTTGTACAACTCATTTCATAACATGAAATATCAATTAAAAATCCAAGAGATTTCTTATTCATCCATTGCACATACATCTAACTTTCAATTCCTCTGTCAGCAACTTGGTAATCAGAGATGGTTTATAGCCTGATTTACTTTTTATATCATTCAACAGTTGACTGTCTGAGGCATATTCAGCTTTAAATGTCATTTTAGTAAAACGATTTTTTACCATAGATTTATAGGGAGTCGCCCCATTATCTCTTAATTTATATTTATGCTTAACATTTTTCTCCTCTATTTTATCTCTAAGAAATTTTGGTTCTCCTGTCATTTGTAATCTATGTGTTTGTAGGGCCCTTATCATTTTTCTCCTATTTTGAAGTGTTAAGCAATCCAGTGTCAAATACAAATTACAATGGCGGGTTTTATAATCACATTGTAAAATGAATCTGGCTAAATTATTATAAGTAACCTCAAGCTTTCTTAAGAGAAAGCCAGAGGCCTTTCCATATATATGACTGCCATAATCTATTATAGGAATTAATAACTGATTTACTATTGATTTCTGCATACTAATATCTGTACAAAACCTATTTCTTCGAAAAGCCCCTAGTTTTCTATTTACTTTACCCACCAATTCTTCTATATGTTTATCAAATTTCAGTCCCTGGTCAACCCAAACTCCTAAGTATTTATAAAAAGAAACCTGCTGTAATGTTTCCTGTCTTAATGTTTTTATATTCAAATCCTGTTTATGATTTATTCTATCCTTCTGTGTTGAAAAAAGAAGAGTTTTAATTGTTTTACTGTTTAATACTAATTTTGAATTTACTAACCATTTTTCTAACCTGTGAAATATTTCTGAAGTCCCTTTTCTATCTCATTAATATTTGTACCACATGCTAGTAAAACTGTATCATTCACGCATAATTTAATTTTAGTGTTAATAGCTACTTTACCAAATCATTAACATAAATCAAAAAAAAGAGTCAGGCCCAAAATGGACCCCTGTGGTACCCCTCTAACAACTTTAAGCTGTTTTGACGTTACATCATTAAGTTGAACCAGTTGTGTTCTTTCAAATAAGTAGGAAGAAAATCATCCCAGTGTTTCACAATCTAGGCCCAATCCATCCAACCTCTGGAGCAAAACCCTGTGCTCCACGGTGTCGAGGCTTTGGATAGGTCCACAAACAGGGGCCTAGTATGTGTGTACTATTGTTGGTGGGCCATTCTCCTGGCTGGCTGTGGGGGCAGCACTACTGGGGTTCCTGGTGCTTTTCTTGGGTTAGTGCTTCCCCCGCCTGTCCCGATTCACAGTTGGATAGTGCAACACATTATCCGACTGTGAATAGCATTATTGCCCACCAGGGCAACCGCGAGATGCAGCACAGACTTTTGCATGGCACTTTGTGTTTTTAGAGAGTTTTAAGTAAGTATTTCATCAAACATTTGGGAACTTTTTTCCCCTGGCAGATGGAACACACATGAAAAAAATGGCTTCAGGTAAGCACTATTTAAATACACAGTATTTGCATGTGTAAATTTGTCTAATAACAGATAATCTAAGTTATAATGGTTCATGCTTATTTATACATTTTCATGTGCCATTCTCAACTTACACAAAGGGCGTAGGCTTGAAAGCCCACACCTTTGTTATAATTTTGGGTTATTTGTTAAGTAGGTATGTTAAAAAGATGATATTATGTTATTAAAAAAAGGACTGGAGTCCATGTTAACACTTGAATGGTGGTTTATGAGTGAGCAACAGAGGGGTGTGCTTCATATGGTTATTAAAATCTTATTTTGAGGATGATTAATTAGACTGTACATGTGTTTTTGTTTAGGTAATATAGATCATTTAGCACACTGAAAGAAATGACAAGTGCATATATAATATTTAACAGACTATGCCACTGTGAGTAGTTTGCAGTTTGTTACCTAAATTAGAAATTCTTTGTATAGCCACTATATAACTGTCAAAATAAACGTTTTTTATGTTTGTTTGCATGCATGTGCAAGAAACATAGTGCCATCATCTGAGTTTTTGTAGGTGTGGCACCCTGTCTTCCAATGCAGTCAGTGTGTTTACAGGTGCGGCCACAGTTCGCCAATGAATGCTGCAGCTGTCTATGACAGCAGTTGAAAATGCAGTGCTGTACAGTTGAAAGGGAGAGCTCTGCTTCAGTGAGCAGCGATAAGATGCGTGCTTATGCGCTCCACCCACTCACACACACACACACACACACACATTGCATGCTCATGCTTCCCCCCCACGCACACACTGTAAGGCCGACAGGGGGTGCCCAAACCCGGTTGGCTCTGCTGTGCTCCCTTCCCCCCAAGACAGTTCCAGGTGCCACGCTGGGAGCCCACGCCAGCAAAGCAATAGTCCATATGGCTGACAGGGGTGGCCAATCCCCCATCGGCTCCACTGTTCCCCCCCAACAGACTACCAGGTACCATGCTGGGGCAACAGTCCTTATGGCCGATGGGGATGCCCAAACCCCAATTGGCTCCACTGCCCCCAAACAGCCTTCCAGCTGCCATGCTGGGAGCTCACCCCAGCGTGACACAAGTCCGCGTCGTCAAAGGGAAAAAAAAACCCTGCAAGACAAAAACCTTCCCTTGCTGACTCTCCTGAACCCCGTCCCCCCACCCGCACCCACCATCTCTGCACCCTGCCTCCCCACACCCCCTCACTCCATACTTACCTCTGGAGTCTGGCGCGATGATCTTTGGTGGACCGGGAACACATCTGCACTCTTCAAAGCCGACCGTGAACTGTGGAAATGCCGGTAAGCTGTATAATGGAATAAATAGTTTTTTTTTTTATTTTGCTGCATACCTCAGGCATTGTTGGGAATTTTTTCACCAAATTTTCAACATGGGGGTTTTGGGACTCCACCTCATGAATTCTGTCACTGTCATTTTGTTAATCGGTCCTGAAAGGTAATTTTATGGTCACTGCATGGAACCACCTTTCAGGACTGATTTATGAAGTGACAGTGTCACAGTTCATGAGGTAGGCCCCCAAAAACCCCATGTTGAAAATTTGGTGAAAAGATTCCCAAAAATGACTGTTTTACAAGCATGCGTTGTGCTGTTCCTACGCATGCTCATAAGTTCACGAATTTTCAATATTTTCACTCCAGATTTTCAACACTGCCATTTTACCACACCTTCTTATGAGCAGTACAGCTGTCATTTTCCACATCTCACCCAAAATGTGCTTCCGTGCATGTAGCGCACAATGGCGCAGTCGGTGTGCAAAATCAATCTTTGGGACAGATTAAGCAAATCACAGTGACACTGTTCATGAGCAAAGGTATTAAAATGGTTATTTTAAAAATTTGGTGAAAACGTCCATAAAATGACTGTGTTACGAGTCACCATTGCGCAGTTTCCGTGCACCCTCGTAAATTCATGGATTTCTAATATTTTCAGTCCAGATTTTCACCATCGGCATTTTTTTCACACTTCCTTATGAACAGTTCAGTTGTCATTTTTCACACCATGGCCGAAATGTGTTTTCACACTTCCAGTGCAGAAATGCATGGTCACTGTGGGAACTCACTGTTTGGGACAGATTAAGAAAATCACAGTGACACTGTTCATGAGTGGAGGTTTCAAAATGCCTGTGTTGACAATCTGCTGTAAAAAATCCCCAAACTAATTGCATTATGGGTGTGCGTTGCACAGTTTCTAGGCACGCTCATGACTTCACCAGTTTTTTTAATATTTTCACTGCAGATTTTCAACATTGCCATTTTTTGCACCTCCCCATGAACAGTACAGCTGTCATTTTTCACATCCTGTTCGAAATGTGTTTTCACACCTGTGGTGCCAAATGGTGTAGTTGCTGTGCAAAATCAGCTTTCGGCTAATGCACTGTATTGTCACTGTTCATAAGGTGGGGGTCACAAAAAACCCATGTTGAAAATTTGGAGTGAAAATGCCAACAAACGCCTGAGGCATTAGGGTTTCCAACCATAATGCACCACCTTGTAGAGTTTGACAGGCATCAGGGATGTGACTTGGGATTCTCGCCTGTAATGCTCATACCATTCCACACCCTGCAGCCAGTGAGAGGCATCGAGGTGTGCCTTGGACTCTTTGGCCCCAAAGTTCACCCCATTCTCCTATACAGCACCCATCTCACTGTATTCCCTGATGGAATGGAATGACCATAACGGCCAAAGACTCCAAGGCACACCGTGACACTTGTCAGTGTCTGCAGGGTAGGGTGTGGTGAAATGGCATGGCCGTTATGCCTGATGACCCAAAGGCACACCCCAATGCCTGTCACTCTCTGCAGGGTGGTGGTGGGGTTGGCTTCAGTTCAATATTTCACTGCCATTCCTATTATGCAGCTCTGTAACTTCTACACTGCCAATGCCATTGCCAGCAAGCAAACATTCGGCATTGACAAATGCTTGTGTATAAAAATATATTACTAGTTTTTTAGGCTAGCTCTTGAAGAAGCCTTTTGTAATATAAGTGAAATGTTGAGAAAGATGTAAGCCTGGTTAAAATAATTTTGAACAATTAAAGAAGGAATTGCAAGAAGACATAATGGCTGTTTATTTAACATAGAAGTAACCCCCCCTTTCTGTTTTTAGGCTGGGTGTTTATTACACCAACCAGAGGGATGCTGCAGTGGGTACACAGCCCAATGGCACCCCACAACCATGGATGCTACTGGGTCCAGTCCATTTTAATGTCTTTATAAGTGACATTGCAGAGGGACTGGAAGAAAAACCATGCCTCTTCGCAGATGATACAAAAATCTGCAACAGGGATGATACACAAGGGGGGGGGGGTGGTGGAAAGGATGAGAAGGGACTTGACAAGATTGGAGGAATGGTCAGAAGTACAGCAGCTTGGATTCAATGCAAAGAAGTGCAAAATAATGCACCTGGGAAACAAAAAACCAGGTGAAGAGTACACAATGTGGGGGTGGGGTAACAACAGCAAAAATGGAAAGGGACCTGGGGTAATCATATCAGATGACCTTACGGTTAGCAAGCAATGTGAGAAGGCAGTAGGGAGGGCTGGCGGAATACTGGGATGTACAGAAAGAGGCATCACCAGCAGAAAACAGGAAGTTGTTATCCCTCTGTACACACAGTTGGTGAGACTCCACCTGGAGTACTGTGTCCAGCTCAGGAGACCCCATCTCCACAAGGACATAGACAGAATAGAGGAAAACTGGAGGAGGGCAACTAAAATGGTGCAGGGTCTGTAAGAGAAGCCATACAAGGACAGACTAAAGGAGCTTAATATGTACACCCTTGAGGAAAGGAGGGATATGACTGAAACTTTTAAGCACCTCAGTGAAATCAACAAAATCCAAAAGGGTAGCATCTTTCAGAAAAGGAGATGTGCAAGAATAAGGGGACACAATTTGAAGATAGAGGGGGGATGGCTCATGGGCAATGTGAGGAAGTATTTTTTCACAGATAGGGTGGTGGATGCATGGAACCACCTTCCTGAGGAGGTCATGGTGTCTAAAACTGTGGGAGAATTCAAGAATACATGGGACAGATATACTGTAAGTCAATTCTTGCAGGGGGGTAGGAGGAAATAGGCTGTCGGTTAACTTGGATCTGCAGCTTATCCAGTAGGTAGGGAAATGGGCAGACTAGGTGGGCCAAGCTGTCCTTATCTGCCGTCAAAGTCTATGTTTCTATATTTCCTCCATGCCATTGAGGGTTGGGAGAGGATGATTACTGTGAGGCATAGTTTATAACAGCCAATAAAAAAAATAAATGATCTGTGGGGGACATGGCAGTTATTTCATGAATTGTCATATCCCTTGATCCTCAGCACCCAAGGAGCAAGGCATGTACTGTGGGGCCCAGCTGGAGCTTCTGATTGGAAGCTCACAGTCCAGCCTAGGTCTTTCCACATGGCTTATTCCCTTCCTTGTGTGGAAATATGAGGATAGTGAATCTATGCTGTGCATGTCAGGCTGGGACTGTGTGCATGGCATGCGGTTGCCAAGCTTGGTACCTGCCCTTTCTGGTGCTTACTGAGCCCGTTCATGCATAGGCCCATAAAGAGCTTCAGTTTCATCATTGAGAACAGATGAATAAACTAGGAATGTGAAAGGGACTCAGTCATGCAGAGAAAAGCAATTGTAGCTTAGAGGTAAGAGTGCAGAATTGCAAAACTGGAGACCGCGGTTGAAATCTCCCCATTACTCATGTTGACTGAAAATAAGTACCTCAACCTCTTTGGGTGGGATATTTAAAGGGGTTTCACATGGCACAACAGGGTTGTTCCATGTGCAACCAACCAATGTGCCCCAGTGTGATATTCCAACAGGTGGGTTGCACTGCGCAACCCCCGATGCGCCGGGGCACACCTGTAATGTATGCGGCACAAGTGCGGGGGGCATGCCCATGCATATGCAGCACATCCCAATATTCAGCCTAGGATGTGTGGCATATATGCAGGCACAAAACCGCCTTGTGCTGCACAGGGGGGTGCAAAGATGAGCCCATCAAAACCAGGAACATGTCGAGGGACACCCACAGGCAGGCTGCCATATTGCTGGGCGCAACATGGCAGCCCCCTGCTATGGGAGGCCACCTGACCTCTCTGGACACAGTCCAGATGTTGTGCCCCCCCTCACCCAATCACGGGCATAGTAATAAAATAGCCCTGGTGGTCCAGTGGACCCTATCCCCTGCTCGATCATGGGCATAGTATTATATTAGCCCTGGTGGTCCAGTGGACCGCAACTCCTGCCCGATCATGGGCATACATTTAAAATAACCCTGGTGGTCCAGTGGACCCTATCTCCTGCCTGATAGTGGGCATGTATGTAAAAAAACCCTGGTGGTCCAGTGGACCAATCTCCATCTCCCACTCACGAGTGATAGTCAAACACCCTGTGCTCCAGCGGTCCCCTCTCCCCCACCCACCCACCCACCCACCACTGTGGCCCCACCACCCCTGCACCATGCCCGGCCACCCACCGACTGACAGCATACAGTATGGTTATATGCCTATTGGTCCACTGTGTGGGCTGATGGACATGCAGACCATACTGTACTATACAGTCCTGAAATGTAAATGAGCCATTCACATATCGGGACTGTGTAGTACAGTATGGTCTGCATGCCCATTGGACCACACAGTGGACCAATAGGCATATAGCTGTAATGTACACTGTCAGTCAGTGAGAAGCCGGGCAACTTGCGGGCAGGGAGCTGCCACCTGCCACTGACCGGGGGGTGCAGGGTGGCAGGGTCACAGTGGGCGGGTGGGGGTACCGCTGCAGCACAGGGTGTTTGACTACCACCTGTGAGCGGGCAATGAGATCAGTCCACTGGACCACCAGGGTTATTTTAAATACATGCTCGTGATCAGGCAGGGGATAGGGTCCACTGGAACACCAGGGTTAATTTAAACATATGCCACAATTGGGCAGGAGTTGCAGTCCACTGGACCACCAGGGCTAATATTTTACTATGTCTGCAATCAGGCAGGGGATAGGGTCTACTGGACCACCAGGTATATTTATTATACATGCCTGTGATTGGGCAGGAAATAGCGGTCCACTGGACCACCAGGGTTTACATTACTTTATGCCTGTGATCGGGCAAAGGGGTATGGTCCATTGGACCACCAAGGTTTTTCTACACATGCCCATGGTCAGGTGAACAGGTGTGGCACCCGCCGAAGGGCAGCAGGACGTCGGTCCCCGATGGCTGCAGCCTGGCAGGGCGCCAGGCGCAAACCGCTGGGGATCGGCGCACCACATGCAAATGAGACCATAATGACATGCAAACGGCCCCATTTGTGCCTTGTATGCATTATGGCCTGATTTTCATGCCCACAGCTGAATATCACTCTTGCTGCGCCTAGCGTAGCTGCACTTGCAGTGGCACAGCCCCCTGCTCCCCTGTTGCTACATGCACTGGCGCAGTGCCACTGCTCTGTGTGCAGTGCGTGTGCCCCCAGTACCATATTCAATGATGCTGAGCCATGGTGCAGCACCACTGAATATCACCTGGACATTGCCCTGCCTCAACCCAGTTGCGCTGCAACCAGGCTTGTGCCCCTGCCTGGCGCAGTCTGAATATCTAGCCCTTTGTGCTTAACTTCTCATTCTATAACTCTGAATTGCAATACCATACTTTAGAATTGTATTCCCTCCTAGCACAAATAACACCTGTACAAATACTCTCTGTCCTCCTAGAATTTGTAGGCACAGTCTACTGCATACAGCAAGGTACCCGACTGGACTCTCTCTCCTTGAACTCCTATCTTCTCTCTCCTCTGGTGAGCACTTAGTTCTCTGCAAGCTTATCTCTGTTGGCTCTCCCTTATGATTATAAAATGTTTCCTTCGAATACAATCACTAAACAACATGCAACTCTTCTCTCAGCCCACAAGCCTTAACCTAAACTCTTCTTACCTTTTTATCATTGATGGGGTTCATCCTTACATCTCAGTCCTGCTATATTGTAGATACTGGCATGCTTTTTGACTATCAGTGTCCACAGACTCGTTTACTCTCCAGAAAGATCCACAGCCCCAAAGTTTCTAATACATTATGTAAAATGTGGAACATTTGCTGTAACAATATTTCCTCTATTTTCATATACTGCATAACATCCATGAAAATATGTTAAGACAACTTTCATTTTCAGTAGCAACACATATCAAGTGATCAAATGATAGAAACATAGAAACATAGTATGTGATGGAAGATGAGGACTGCTTGGCCCACCTAGTCTGCCCATTTCCCTACCTAATGGATAAGCTGCAGATGTTAGTTAACCAACAACCTACTTCCTGCTATACCCCACTAGAATTGCCTTATGTCTGTCCCATGCATTCTTGAATCCCCCCTCTGTTTTAGACTCCATAACCTCCTCAGAAATCTGTTCCATGCATCCACAACCCTCTCCATGAAAAAGTACATCCTCACATTACCTCTGAGCCATCCTCCCTTTATCTTCAAATTGTGCCCCCTTGTTCTTGCACATCTCTTTTTCTGAAAGATGCTACCCTTTTGGACTTTGTTGATTCCCTTGAGGTGCTTGAAAGTTTCTGTCATGTCCCCCCTCACCCTTCTTTCTTCCAGGGTATACATATTAAGCTCCTTCAGTTTCTCTTCATATGTCTTCTGGTGCAGATCCTGCACCATTTTGGTTGCCCTCCTCTGGACAGCCCCCACCCTGTCTATGTCTTTGTGGAGATGGGGTCTCCAGAACTGCATGCAGTACTCCAGATGGGCTCTCACCAACTGTCTATGCAGAGGAATAACAACTTTCAATTTCCTACTTGTGAAGTTGTGATGCTTCTCCCTATGCATCCCAGTATCCCGTCAGCTCTTCTTACTGCCTTCTCACATTGCTTGGCCACATTTAGGTTATCTGATATAACTACACAAGGTCCATTTCCATTTTTGTTGTTGTCAGTATCTCACACCCAATTGTGTACTCTTCCTCTGGGTTTTTGTTTCCCAGATGCATTACTTTGCACTTCTTTGCTTTGAATCTAAGCTGCCATACATTTGACTATTCTTCCAACCTTGCCAAGTCCCTTCTCATCCTTTCCACTCCACCTTGTGTATCAACCCTGTTGCAGATTTTTGTGTTGTCTGCAAAGAGACATACGTTTCCTTCTAGTCCCTCTGTAATGTCACTTATAAAGACATTAAAAAGGACTGGACCCAGTACTGAACCCTGCAGTACCCCATTAGTAACCCCCCTTTCTTCACTGTGGACTCTGTTTACTATTACCCTCTGTGTCCTGTTGTCCAGCCAATGTTTTACCTAGGCTACCACCCTGGGACCTACTCCTAGGCTGGCTAATTTGTTTATTAATATTTTGTGTGGGACTGTGTCAAATGCATTTCTAAAGTCTAGGTAGGCCATGTCCTCAGCCCCTCCCTGGTCTACTATTTTGGTCACCCAGTCAAAGAAATCAATTAGATTTGTCTGACATGTCCTTCCTGCTGTGAATCCATGCTGCATTAGGTCCTGAGCCCCACTGGCCTCTAGGTACTCAACAATTCTTTCCTTCAGAAGTGATTCCATCATTTTCCCTACCACTGAGGTCAAACTGATAGGTCTATAGTTTCCTGCCTCTGTCTTGCTCCCACTTTTGTGAAGGGGAATCACATCAGCCTTCTTCCAGTCCTCAGGTACCACACCATTCTCCCATGATTTGTTAAAAAGGGCAGTCAGTGGTGCTGCTAGTTCTCACCTTAGTTTTTTTAGAATTCTGGGGTAAATCCCATCAGGCCCCATTGCTTTGTCCATTTTCAGTTTTAGGAGTTCTGTCAGAACTCTTTCTTCTTTGAAAGGACTGATATCGCCCCCCCCCACCCTATCCAGACTGCTTCTATTGACTGGACTAGGTACGTCCACCCTCCTCTTCTTTTGTGAATACTGAGCAGAACTATTCGTTCAGTATCCCTGCTTTTTCACTATCCCTCTCTGCCCACCCACCTCTTCATTCAGCATCAGTATCCCTCCATTTGTCTTTCTTTGCTCCCTAATGTACCTATACAAGTTTTTATCTCCCATCTTAACCGAGTTGGCTATCTTTTCCTCAGTTTGGGCCTTTGCTATTCTGACTGCCTTCTCTGCTTCCTTCTGCTTTAACTTGTACAGTTCTCTTTTCTGTTCCTTCTGTGTTTATTTATACTTCATGAATGCTATCTTTTTCTCCCTAACCTTCTCTGCCACCTCTTTTGAGAACCAAAGTGATTTTTCTTTTGTTTTGATTTGTTTATTTGCTTCACACAAAGGCTTGTTGCCTCTATGATGGCAGTTTTGATGTTTCCCCATTGTTGCTCCACCCCTCCTTCTTGCCTGTTTGCTAGTGCTTTTTTGAGGCACTCTCCCATTTTGACAAAATCAGCCCTCCTGAAGTCCAATACCTTCCATTTTGTATGGCTTTACTTTGCAGCTGAGTTTATCATGAACCACACTGTTTGGTGGTCACTTGTTCCCAGATGGCTACCCACGTCTAGATCCAAGATCCTCTCTCCATCCCCATTTGAGAGTAACAGGTCTAAGATTGCTCCCTCCTGAGTGGGTTCCAATACTATCTGTCTGAGGCATTGGAAATGGCCCTGCTCTTAGATGTGGCTGCAGCAAAGGTGCTCCAGTTAACATCTGGCATATTCAGGTCCCCCATCAACAATATCTCCCCTTTTTCTGCTATCCTAAGGATGCCTTCTATCATTTCCTTGTCTATTTCCTCCCCCTGAGATGAGGGTCTGTATACAACCCCTGTGTGGATTGTGGTACCAATTCCAGTTTTCAGGGTGACCTACAGTGCCTTCTCTCCTCCCTGTTTACCCTTTAGTTCTAATAGATTTGATCCCTTCCCTTACATATATAGCTTCTCCTCCTCCTCCTCCTCCTCCTCTTCTACTGTCCGTGTCCGTCCTGTAGATTGTGTACCCTTGTATGTTGACATCCCAGTCATGGTTCTCTGTGTACCATGTTTCTGTGATTGCCACGATATCCAGGCATTCCTCTTCCGTTAAGACCACCAGTTCAGGGAGCTTGTTACCTAGACTACAGGCATTGGCACTCATTAGCAGGGCCACTGGAAAATTGCGGGTGCAATTTCTCCGTAATTTCCACAATTTTTACCCTTCTCCACACAAAATCCGAAATTTCTTGCAATTTCTTACATTTATGGAATTGTTGACTGAAATTGTATAAAAATATTTAAATTCTCAAGGAAATCTACTCAGATATGGTACACAGACTTGGATTTGACCAAAACAGTACAGTGTGAGGTGAGAAGGGGTCAAATGTGACTCTGCTTTCATGTGATTCACTCCCTGCTTTGGTTTCAGAAACCTCTGGTCATGCATATGTAGACTGGAACACTTAAAATCTGTGTTAAAGCAGACTATGGGAGAACTTTTTGCTGACACAGAGACTGAAACAATAGGTGTGAGAAGAGGTGCAAAGTGCCCCATTCACCTAAATGAAGCCTTGACCACAATGCTTGTTTTTGAATGGTAGAGTAGATTTTCCTTGTATAAATACTTTCAATCTGAAAGGATTTTGATTCAAATGTGTCAAGAGTTTGGATGGCGCTGCTGATTATAAACTTGAATGTGCTTCTGAGGGGATTGGTGACAGTGATTCCTTACATGTCAGTCTGCCACAACTGTATACTCACATACAAAGACTACAAAAAGCAAACATTTCTGAAAACATGCTGAACAGGTTAAGTATCGTTAAACAGTTACCTTCAAATAGACAAAATAATTGCAACCCAAATAAAATCACTGCAGACCGAGTAGAACAAAAGTACAGTGTATTAAAAACTATTGTGTGATGTAATGAAAAGCTAATGTTACAATTGGATACTTTTATCATGTGACTTTAAAATGTACTTACAATGCTGATTAAGAACAGTAATCATTTTAACAAAATAAATATTTTTTTACTAGACCTTTATTAGGCACACTGGTTATCTATTTTTTTCTTGCACCAATGCAAGTAGTTTAAACAGGCTTCATTATTTAATATCTAGAAACTGGCAAAATGTGTTGTTTCAGGATGTATACAGTACAGACTAACTGTAAATTACTGAATAAAATCTAGTTAACACTGCATGACTTAGATGTCTTGATTTTTCGAAGATACGCTACATAATGATTAGTTTACAGTGAATTTCAAAAACACACATCTTTCTTCATATTAAAAGCATTTACAAGTGGCAGTACATTTGTCTAACAATTTATGTGATCAACACATGCTGCAACAAACAATAAAATATTTATTAGGGGGCAGTGAGGATGTATAATGAACCCCCGAAATTTTTGCAAGAAAATCCCCGCATTTTTGGTTAAAATTTTCCACAATTTTCCAGTGGCCCTGCTCATTACCCTTCACTTTGTGATGGTCTTACCCCTTTTTGCCCCATTCCTGTCCTTACTGCCTTTGTCTTTTTCTCCATTTACCCCTGTCCTTATATCAACTTCTCTATTTTGGTGTTTACCTCACTAACTAGCCTGATTTATTCTGCAAAAATAACACTACACTATTTTTCATGGTCAGGTGTATTTTATAAGTATATTCAGTAACCTATACTTTAATAAAATGTAAAGCAGCAACATACAAAAGTTAAAATCAATGTTAAAAAGCTTTTGTAATTCAACTATATATATATCAATAGCATTTCTGATAAGATGGTAGCAGCATTCAATGTCTTTCAGCCTATTCAAGACAATGTCAGCAGTGCTAAATCACTTGTTTAAAAAAATAATCCATGTCAGAATAATAACCGGAACTAATTAAATTGTCTGCAGCAAAGTATAACTTTAATGCTCTGAAAGCCTGCTTCAAATCTTGCTGAAACTCTGTCACTGACAACAGCAATGATGTCTGACAAGATCTCTCATACTGTATAAATTGTACTGAGGAAGAAAAAATGTTCTTCACTGAGGATTGACCCAAAGCCCCCTTCAACTACTGTCTTGGTGCTCTACCACTGTGCTTTTTTTCCATGTGGTAATAAAAAGGTTTCTTGACAAGAAACATATGCATTGAGACAGCACATCCTACACTGAGTGCATACTCTCTATGCATAGCTGCAGTAAAGTTTAGTAATGAACCTTTTGCCAACTTGAAGTAATGCTTGCCACTAAGTTCTATTCAAACCTAGACAAGCCTCAAAGTATCAGCTGTGATTAATTAAGTTGACTCTATCACTGACATCAGCAGTGGCATCTAGTGATTTCTCTTATACAATAAAAACTATACTGAGAAAGAAAAAAAATGTTCTTTACTGGGGCTTAAACCCAGAACCCCTTCAACTACTACCTTGTTTCTCTTCCTCTGTGTACTATCTTTCCACATGGCATTCTGAAACAGAAGATTTTTAGTCAAGAAACTTATGCAAGGAGAAAGCCAATCCTGTACTGTGTGCATCCCCATATACAGCCGCAGTGGAGTTTAGTAGTGAACGTTTTGACAATTTGAAGTAATGCTTCCATCAAGTTGCATTTATACTTAGACAAGCCCTAAAGTGTCAGCTGGAACTAAGAAAACTGACTGTAGCCAATTACAGTTGTAGCCAAGGAAGTTGACAGATATTGCCTGATATTTCTAAAGACATTCTCTCTGGTAGACCATTAGTGGTACTGCAGGCAGGCAGATAACTTTTCTAATGATAGCACAGAAATTAAGGGAATGGCCATGTCTTTGGCTGCAAGTGTAACAGTTTAATGTTCTGATAGTTTGCTTCAGACCTTTTTGAAACTCTTATCATTGACATCAATTTCTGCCCTATTACATAAATTGTAATGACAAAGAAGAAAGGTTCTTCACTGTAGAACAAACCCAGGACCTCTTCAGCTACTGTCTTGGTGCTCTACCAATGTGTGCTATCATTTCACATAGTAAAATAAAAGGTTTCAAGACAAGAAATCCATGCAATGAGAATATGTATCCTGCACTGAGTACAGCCCTCCCTTTCACAACTACAGTAGAGCTTAGCAATTAACTTTTTGCCAGCTTGAATTAATACTTACCACTAAGTTGCATGTCAATCAAGACACACTTCTAAGTATCAGCCAGAACTAATTAATTGACTGTAACAAACAAGTGACTATCTAATGCTTTGAAAGATTGCTTCAAACCTTGCTGAAACTCTATAATTGATATCAGCAATGACATCAAACAATTTCTCTCATACTACATAAATTGTAGCTGCTGAACCAACTGTGTGAGTTTGTGGGTGCAACCGAAACAGTACTGTTCTGGTTCTGTTCCTTCCTCTCTGGTAGATCTCAGTGTGTGATTCTTGGGATTTTTTCCTCAAGTCCCTTTGCACTGTCTTGTGGGTCCCACAGTGGTCCATTTCGGCACCTATGTTGTTCTCTGTGTATATGCTTCTACTTGAAAAGATCATTAGATGGTACAACTTGGGTTTTCACTGCTATGCAGATGATACCCAGATGTAAATGTTGTGTGCTCCCAATGACCTCTCTGCCTCAGATACACTGGGTCACCATTTGGCCAAAATCAATGATTGGATGTTTACTAACTGGCTGTGTCTCATCCCAGGCATGACTGAGGTCATGGTTATCAAGCCAAGCCGTGGGGGAGTTCTCACTGGTGGGAGATTTCCTCCCCTTATGGTTATAGAGTAACATAGAAACATAGAAGTTGACAGCAGATAAGGACTGCAAGGCCCATCCAATCTGCCCATTTTTTCTACCTTATGAATGTGCCATAGTCTTCTACTCCGTCAATGGCCTATTTATTCATACTTATCTGTATTGCTCCATTATGCCTATCCCATGCCTGTTTGAAGCCCTGCACTGTATTCATATCCACCACTTCCTGAGGTAGGCCATTCCATGCATCCACCACCCTTTCTGTGAAAAAGAACTTCCTCACATTATCCCTTAATTGACCTCCCTCTAATCTCATGCTATGTCATTTTGTCCTGCTATTTTTCTTAGATTGAAACATGTTAGACTCTTTTATCTTGTTAATGCCCTTAAGGTGTTTGAATGTTTTGATCATATCACCTCTCTCTCTCTCTTTTGCTCTAGGGTATACATGTTGAGCTCCATTAATCTGTGCTCATATGTTTTCTGATGCAGTCCCTGCACCATTTTGGTTGCCCTTCTCTGGACTGCCTCCATTTTGTTAATGTCCTTGTGCAGGAGCAGCCTCCAGTACTGCACACAGTACTCCAGATTGGGCCTAACCAGTGTCTTGTAAAGAGGGATTATTACCTCCCTCTTATGACTTGTGATACCACTTCTAATACACCCCAACATCCCTATAGCCCTACCTACTGCTTTAGTGATCTGCTTGGATGATTTCAGGTCATCTGTAATGATGATACCCAAGCTGTTTTCTTCCCTTGTGATTGCCAGCAACTCCCCTCCCAACCAATAGGTAGCTTCAGGGTTTCTCTCCCCTATGTGCATGATCTTGCACTTCTTTGCATTAAACCCCAGTTGCCACCCTTCTTTTACTGTTTATGCTGTTGTTTTGATGGTTTGGCCTTTTGCCTGCTTTACTGCATTCCCTGCTTCCCTTAGGGACATTTGGTATGCCTTTCTATCTTCATCCTGCTGTGTTCCCTTATATTTCCTGAAGGCCAACCAGATAGCTGTCTTCTTTCAGTGACTAGGATGATTAAAGATCTAGATGTCAATCCTGATGACCAGTTAGAACTGAAAGAACAGGTTGCTTTGGTAGTCAAGGCTGGCTTTTTTCATTGTCAAAACATTGCCACGATCCGTCCATTCCTATTCCCTTCAGACCTGGCCATAGTCATCCATGCCTTTGTCACCAGTGGACTTGATTACTGTAATGCCCTATACCTAGGGTTATCTGGAGGTTTGATGAGTCACCTGCAGCTTGTGCAGAATGCCATGGCTAGGTTGTTGACTGGTACCTCTGTGAGGGACCATGTCACTCCTGTTCTGCACTCTCTGCATTGGCTGACTGTGAAAGTGCGTATTGCCTTCAAGATTGGCTTGTTAACTTAAAAGGCACTATGCGGTTTTGGATCCCACTACCTTAAAGAGCTCCTGATTCTGTACTCTCCAGTCCACCCCTATGCTCCACTGATGCTGACCTGCTGGTTGTTTCTTTTTCACTCTTAAGAAGATCTGGTTATAGAGCCTTTGGAGAGGCTGCCTCTCTTCTTTGGAACTCCTCCCTCCCTCCCTTCCCCATGTTAAGGCAGCCAGCTTGGTGGAGGCCTTTAAAGCCTCTTTGAAAACTTATCTCTTTGAGAAGCTCTTTGATTTAATCTGATTTTGATTTAATCTGATTTTATGCTGAGCTTGCTTTAGTCATTTATGCCTTTTTATTCTGTTGTCTTTTGTAAAGTGCTAGGAGCCTTTGGACAGGGTACTACATAAAATAAAGTTGCCTTGCATTGCCTAGGAAAGAATGTTCCACATTGAGACTGAGCCCAGGCTTCTGCAGGTCTCAAACCCAACCCTAGGACCGAAAAGTCCTATCACTGACATCATCAATGACATCATGTAGCAGAATCACTCTGTCTGAATGATACCATTGTTACAGCAATGCCGTGAAAGCGAATCCCCTACAGTAACACAGGGGCAGTGACTGCACCTCTGATGAGCTGTATTCGCTGCAGACAGCATGTTGCAGTGACTTGTGTGAGGGCAGCATGACTGGCCATTTCTCCACTGTGTAATGTAGAGTTAGATATATTAAATAGGGGTGTGTGAGGGGAAGGCTTAGCCCCCTCTTATTGATACTGAGTTGGTGTCAGTGTGCTTCCCGGTCGGTGTCGGGATGTGGAGGTGTCGGGGATGTCAGTGGCATTGTGCCATTGTAGGGGATGTCCTTGAACTTTCTGTTGCCACAGGTTGGTGGAACCATCTGAATGTAACCTTAAGCTTGACTAAATGCAGAAAAGAACACATGACTACAATAGGCATGTACAAGCTTACATTTGTTGTCACCTAAAAATGTATCCTATCCCAATGTTCCTATTTTCTAGACTCCTGCTCATGTTTCTGTTTCTACCAGTTTAACGTACAGAACTCCCATCTCACATGCTCATCCCTGTTACAATTTAATGATTTTGTCCTGAAAGGAACAGATCAGGGACAGTTCACCTCAGCCACCTTTATCATCCATTCCAAGCCCTTTAACATTGTGGCTCACCCAATCATACTAGAGAACCACATAGGAGCAGGACTCTCTGACATTTTGGTTGGTTGGTTTTGTTTATACTTGTCAGACAGATTTCAGTCAGTCCAAGTATGGTGCTGCCCACTAGGATGAAACACTGTGAGCAAGATGATGCACTTTCCCATGTGAAAATCAGAGCAATTGTCATTATGTTAATATGTGTTCCTGAAGTATCCTGCAGGACATCACTGTCAGAAACTGTGATAAGAGTGCTTCAGCCTGGTGGGTGGCACTATGAGTGATGCCTTTTCCTCTGTCCCCTCTCTTACCCTTCATCTCAGGTGTCCCACAGGGTTCAATCCTGAACTAAATCCTTTTCTCCATCATGCTAAATTACCTCCTCTTAGTCTGTGTCTTACACTTTCATGTACTGTATGTGAATGGCACAATAATTTTCCTCATGTGCCTCTATCCACAAGTTGCAACATCTTTGGAACATGACTTTGACAATAGCCAACACTGAATTTGCTCAAGGCAGCTATTGCTTAATTCCAAAACCCTGTTTCCATGCCTTGTGGCAGTAAGCAGAGGCTTACAAGGCTTCATAAAACCCCTGTATTTTCTAGATGTCCCTGCCTTGAAGAAATTCTTCTCTTCAAGTACTTCAAAGTGTACCTGGATTGCAACTTTGACTTCTTCACCCTCATTGGTGTTATATATAAAAACCTCTCCCCAAACTGGGTGTACAGTACCACAATAAATACTGTCTCTCACTTCTTGTATTCTCTAAGATATTTCTCAGAGTGGTCCTGCTGGTATTTGACTATGTGGAGATTGAGTGCAGTGCTATCTTCAAATCCTTCTTAGCCAGACTGGATCTCTTTTTCTACTTCTGCCATTTCATTATTAACTCACCTTCTGGAATGAACACTTGTTCTCTCTGTTCTTTGTTTTACATTTTCTCTTCTGGTGCCATGCACACTCTTCTCTGGCCAGAACTACATCTCTGGCAATCTCCCAACCCCATCTGTGGTTATCCCCACTGACCAGCCCCAGTCAGGGGTTATGTTGAGCAAGACCAAAGAGTGCCATCAGCTGTCATCACAATGGCACTGTGTTGTTTTCCTCCATTTTCTAATATCTCTTCTACAACCCTGTGGCACTGCACCTACCAACAGTAGTCCTCCCATATAGACAGCATACTTGGGAAAGGTTTGATGGCCATTATGAACTATTTGCTTTTGATGGACTTCATCTAAATGAAAAGGGCAGTGCATACTTGGGGAACATCATCAGAGACATCATTAGAACAAAAGTTTTAAACTAAATGCAATGGGGTGAGGGGATTTAAAACAAGGAAATAGTACTGTAGGAAACCAAAAAATATGTAACCAAAATAATAGGAAATAAAATTTACATCGAAGAACTAAAAGTGTTATCAGTAAATGCAAGAAGTGTAGCAAATACAATAGATGAAGTACGGGTCTTAATGATAATGGAAGACATTGATCTATGTGCAGTCACTGAAACATGGGGTCAGAAGAATGACTGGTGTTTACATGTTCCTGGATATAAGATGTTTATTAAAAGCTGAGATGAGAGGAGGGGAGGGGCATCGTGCTGTACGTTAGAGACACATATGAAGCATATGAAATTAAACCAAATAGTGTAGACCTAGTAAGGTTGAAGAATTATGTGTAGATAATATTCAGCACCATATCAGAAAACAAGCATTTGCCAATGCCAAATGTTTGCTTGCTTGTATTAGCATTGGAAATGCAAGAGTTAGACAGATGCAGAATAGGAATGGCAGTGAAGTATTGAACGTCACGCCAACCCCACCTCCATCCTGTAGAGATGGACAGGCATTGGGGTATATGTTTGGGTCATCACCCATGACATTCATGCCATGTCCCCTTACCCTATCCTGCAGACACTGACATGTGTTGAGGTGTGCCTTGGGATGTTCAGCTTTACAGTCATCCCATTCCATATGGACATACGCTGAATGAGTGCAGTATAGGAGAATTGGGTGAACTCTGGTGCCAAAGAGTCCAAGGTACACATTGATGCCTGTGACTGGCTGGGGGTGGGGTTGGGATTGTATGAGCATTACAGTCAGCAATCCAAAGGCACACCCTGATGCCTGTCAGTCTGTGCAGGGTGGGACGTTATGCTTAGAAACTTTAATGTCCCGGGAGTTTGTTGGTATTTGCACTACAAATTTTCAACATGGCCTTTTTGTGACCCCACCTCATGAAAGCATTTGGGACCTCTTCTCATGAAGAGTGGCAGTGTGATTTTGTTAATGTGTCCTGAACTTTGAGTTCCAACAGTGACCATGCCATTCTGCACCAGATATATGAAAACACAGATTGGGCAGGATGCGAAGAATGACAGCTGTACCATCCATTGGGAGGTGTGAAGAGATGGTAATGTTGAAAATCTGTAGTGGGAATATTAAAAATGCTCGCACTTCTGAGCATACGTGGAAACTGTGCAACACATGCATGTAACACAATCATTTTATGGACTTTTATCATCAAATTTTCAACATAGGCATTTTAGGACTTCTGCTCATGAACAGTGTCACTGTGATTTTCTTAATGTGTCCTGAACACTGATTTCTGAAGTAGAGAAAGTACAATTGCCAATGTTGAAAATCTGGAGTAAAAATATAACAAATTTGCAAAGTTATGAGCGTGCATGGAAACTGCGCAACGCATGCTCATAACACAGTCATTGTATGGACTTTCATCACCAGGTTTTCAACAATGGCATTTTAGAACCTCTGCTCATGAATAGTGTCACTGTGATTTTCTTCATGTGTCCCAAACACTGATTTCCCACAGCAACCATGCTATTCTGCACTGAAAGTGCGAAAACACATTTCGGTCAGGATGTGAAAAATGACAGCTGTATTGTTTATAAGGAGATGTGGAAAAATGCAAACGTTGAAAACCTGGAGTGAAATACTACAAATTTGTGAAGTTACGAGCATGTGTGGAAACTGCACAATGCACACTCATAAAAGTAATTTTTTTGATTTTCACCAAATTTGCAACAAAGGCATTTTGAGAGCCCATCTCATGGACACTGGCACTGTCATTTCATTAATCAGTCCCAAAAGGCGATTCTGCATAGTGACCGAGAAATCACCTTTTGTGACCAAATAACACCATGACAGTGGCCGAACTCATGAGGAGGGGTCCCAATAATCCCATGTTGAAAATCTGGTGCCACAATTCCCCCAAATGCTGGAGATATTCACCAACATTAAAAAAACCTATTAATGCTATTATACAGCTTAATGACATTTCCTCAATTCATGGTCGGCTTTGAAGAGTGCAGACGTGTTTCTGATCCACTGATGATCGCCGTGCTGGGCTCTAGAGGTAAGTATGGGGTGAGGGGGGTGTGGGGAGGCAGGGTGCACAGAGGGTGGGCATGGGTTAGGGAAGGGCCACCAGACTGAAAGAGGGATCATTTTCTATTTTACAGGTTTAAAGTAAAAAAAAACTCTTTTTAACAGGGACATTTGGCACACTGGGGTGGTTTCCCAGCATGCCACCTGAGTGTTTTGGGGCTGTAGCCAACAGGATTGGGCACCCCATCAGCACATACCAAGTGGGGGGAGAGCAGAGGGGGATTGGGCACCCCCTCGGCACACAACAAATTTGGGGGAACATTAGACCAACAGGGAGTGGGCTCCATCAGCAAATTTACTGGGAAGGGTGGGGACTAAAGCTGATGGGGATTGGGCCCCCTGTCAGCAAAGAAAGACTGTTGGGGGGTGCATGATGCTGAGGGGAAGTGGGCCCCCCTCGGCACACAAAAAATGGGGGAAGGGTTACAGTGTGCCAATGGGGAGTGCGCTCCTCATTGGCAAATGAACTGGGTTGGGGGCATGCAGACAGCAAGGTGCCCTGCAATGATGGGTCACTCCCTCATTGCAGCAGAATGGCTGATGCTGTAATGATGAGGCAGCCCCTGATTACAGCGGCAAAATCATTTCAACTTGGTGGCACTTTTGGAAACCAATGTCATCAGCACAGTGTGCCTGCATTGGTCCATCAGTGCCAGGCCCCAAAATGCAGTGTTGCAATTGGCTGCCACAGTGTCACACCTCCACAACCTGCTTCTCTCCTAAGCTGCCACATAATGTTTGTTGCACATGCGCACAAGCAAACATAAAAATAGAGTAGAGATGTGTTATAAGGCTCCAGGACTAGGATTGGAAGAAAATAAATCAGTCTTAGGGGCAATAAAAATTATGGATCTCAATGGCAGAGTAACTCTCTTAGGAGATTTCAAGTTTTACCCTCATTAACTGAGAAAACTTAACAAGTACAACGAAAATAGAAAATAACTTTATAGATGTGATCATCTCCAGTGAGTTGGAGCAGTTTGTGTGCCAAAGCACTATGGTCATAATATACTAGATTTAGTCCTCAATAATATGAAAGCTGATTTACTGGACTACAGAGTAAGGGAACCACTCAGACATAGTGATCATAACATGATTAAATTTAAGATCATTAATAAATTAGTATTGAATAAAGGGGTAACAAAAATAAGGCTTGGATGGGGTGATTATGATGCAGTATGTCATGAAATAGCTGCATGGAACTGGGGGAGAGGAACCATATGGTTTAGGCATCAACAAAATATGGGAAGGAATTAAAGGAATGATAGAATATTGCACAAAGAAATATATACCTGAAAAAAAAACAAATATAATAGCTTAGGGAAAATACCATAAGGTCAAAATACGAAGGTTAAAAAACAGATTAAAAGAAAGAAAGAGCCTTTTATAAGTACAAAAAGAATCAAACTGAAGGAACCTGGCAGCATTATAAAGATACAGCTAAACAATAGAAAAATACTATCAAAAGGGCCAAAATCAAGGAGGAAGAACGAATATCAAAACTAACATCCGATAATAAGAAAAAATGTTTTAATTATATAAATGATCAAAGGAAAAGACCAGAGGGAATAGGACCACTATGCGTCAATGGTAACATTGTAATGGATGAATTAGCCATGTCCAATGCATCTAATGAATACTTTTCAAGTGTGTTTCATGAACAGGAGGTTACACCAAATTTAACAGAGAACATTGATGGTAATACCAGGTTTAATAAAATGATCTTTGATAAACCAGGAATAGCTAATAGACTAAAAAACTGAAAACAAATAAATCACCAGGACCAGATGAAATACACCTACGGTTACTTGCTGAACTAGCATTGAAACTTCCAGGTCCCTTATGTCAGCTATATAGAGAATCTCTTAAAAGTGGAAAGGTGCCTAGGGACTTATGTAGAGCACACATTTCTCCAATTTTCAAAAAAGGTGATGATTCTAATCTGCAAAACTACAGACCTATTAGTTTGACCAGTATTGTCTGTAAATTAATGGAAGAATATATCAAGGAATACCTTGAAACAACATTTAAGGAAAAAGGCTGTATAGATGCAACACAGCATGGTTTTACAGCTTGTAGACCATGTCAAACTAACTTGTTATACTTTTTTGATCAAGTAAGCTTTGCCTTAGAAAAGGGACTTGCATTTGATGTATCTATCTTGATTTCTCTAAGGCATTCGATTTAGTGCTACTTGTAGAACTAATTAAAATCATGTTGGACTTGGATATGGATACACCTGTTATAAAATGAGTAGATTTTTGGTTAAAGGATAGACAACAGAAAGTCAAGATAATGGGGGTTTTCATCTAATTGGGGAAAGTCACTAGTGGAGTCCCTCAAGGGTCTGTGTTGGGGCCCATTTTGTTTCATTTTTTTTATTATCCTGGCAAACATCTAATAATACTTGGCTAGTCAAGTTTGCGGATGACACCAAGATTGGAGACATTGTACAAAACAGTGATGACATAAAAAAATCTCCAACTTGAAACTGACCATCTAAGTACATGGGCCGAAGAACGCAAAATGAAGTTCAATATAGATAAATGTGCAGTGATGCACTTTGGCAAAAACAACTCAGAAGCAGTATACAAACTAAATGGGCATGTGTTAAATAAAGTCACGTGAGAAAGATCTTGGAATTTTTGTAACGAATGATTTAACATTCAAAATCCATACGATGGAGGAGGCTAGAAAGGCAAATAAGATGCTAAACTGCATTTTGCATCATATCAAAAGTAGAGAAAGAACAGTACTACTACCACTGTACACTTCACTGGTTAGACCACTGTTGGAGTATGTGGTGCAATTTTGGAATCCAATTTACAAAACAGATATACAATTATTAGAGAAAGTACAGAGAAAAGCAACAAAAAAAAATCTGGGTGGCTTAACATAGAGAGAAAGAATAGAGAACCTATCATTATTCAGTCTAGACTATGGAAAACAGACAGGAGATCTCTGTTTAGTCTATTCGGCCTTTAGAAATTGAGATTTATGGGAATGCACTGGTCTACAGAAGAAACAACCTGTAATAAATACCAGGGCCCATCGGTATCATTTCCTGGGAGAACTCTATAAGACTAGCAACTGCGGCTCCTGGTTTAATCAAAAAGTTGCAAATGATTGGAATAAGTTACCGGAAAGCATTATAGAAAATTATACTATTATTACATTTAAAAACAAATTAGACCTATATTACATTAAATAAATTCCATCCAAGTCATACTGAATAGCAAGACTATACTGGCAAAAAGCTATTGTCTTGAACTAGTACTTATGATACTTATGATACCCCACAAGATGACACAAGCTTCCCATCCTACCACAGGTCTCACGGGGGTGGCAGAACACAGTGCTATCCAGCCCTGACTTGGAGTGCTGCCACATGACAGTGCTTCTCCAGATTGCCCAGCCACCTTCTCAGTCTTTTCCTCAACTTGGGCCACTGACAGCCTCGGTGCAAACAGTCATGTGGCCATCTTCTTTCTTTTCTAAGTTCTCTTTTCCCTCACTTAAGACCAGTCTCTCTCTCTCTCTCTCTCTCTCTCTATCACATTCATCTCCACATTTTAATATAGTTGCTTTCCTTGTTTCTTCTTCTCATCTCTCACACCATTCCTTTCCTCATGCTATGCCTTCAGTTCCCCTGATTTATTATTTCTCTATCCCCTTCTTATTCTCCTTCAGTCTCTTCTCTCTCTTTCTTCATCTCTCCTGCCCCTACTTCACCATGATTCCTCCATACACCATATTGTGCCTCCCTCTAGCTTTTACTTCTCTATCTTCTGCCCTTATGGCATTGACATCTATTACATACTGTATATATCTTGGGGTGCAGTAGTGCTCCTATAGTTTGACTTGAGTACGATGTTCAATGTTAAACCCCTAACTTTGCACCTTAATAGCTTTGGCACCATTTAACAAAATCAGCTGAAATGTTGCATGTTTTGTCCAGGAGGCAAGATATAAACATGTGAAAAGTTTTGTGATGGCAGTTTGTACGGTTTCTAAGATCCGCGTGTTATTTTTCTGTAGATGTCTAAATTTTTCCTACAGTCAGCATGAAATTTTTTTTTGCTCTCATTCATAGTTGACACAGAACAGAATTTCTTCCCAGGCTTCTAGGGAACAGGGGTAATGTCCTAAGGTAGTGCCTTTGAAAGGTTTTGTGAAAAAATATTAAATGGTTCCAAAGTTATAAGGCTTTAAAGGTTTGTGTTTTTCTGTTCTGAGCATGCTCAGTAGGGTTCTTGGGATAATGTTCTGATATGACACAAGGAAAATCTGTGTTGCAGAGCCATTTTTGATTTCTCACCACTTGCTTCTCACAGCACAAAGCATTTTTTGTACCATGAGACCTGCCATCTTATTTCTTTTCTCCTCCAACTAATAAGCATAAACATTACATAAAAATGCCATCATTTAGAAAAACAAACACCAGAACCTAGCTAAACAGGATCCATTTAATTAGATTATGATGTTTGCTTCTTCAATAAATAGCAAGAAATACCTTTCCTGGGCATCCCCAAATCCTGAGTGACCAGGTTAGGAGAGGAGCCATTGACCTGAGTTATGTGTATGAGAACAGCAGACTTCCTTTAGTTCTGTAGCTGGAACTCATGCTGCAGGCTACTCTGAGAGCAGTGAGCTGCCATTTCTCTGGTGTCTAGTCATGCCCCCGCCCACCCCATTGCTGTCCTGTTAAGTATATCATTTTTCCCTGGGGTCTAGTGGCACCCCTTATCCTCTGATTGCCATTCCACTATGTATGTTACATTTTCCAGGTGTCTAGTGGCACCCCAACCTCTGATTGCTGTCCCCATATTTATATAATGTTTCCCTAGTGTCTAGTAGCACCCCATTCCATGATTGCTGTCCCAGGATGTATGTTACATTTCCCTGGTGTCTAGTGGCATCTCCACCTGCTAATTGCCATACCCATATTTATATAATGTTTTCCTGGTGTCCAGTGGCACATCCATCTTCCTATTTCTGGCCCTGGTTTTATATGATGTCTCCCTGGTGTCTTGTGGAACCACTACTCTCTGATTTCTGTCCTATTATGTACATTAATTTCCCTGGTGTCTAATGTCACCCCCACCTTCTGATTGCCTTACCCGTATTTTTTTTTTTATTATTATTATCATTATTTTTTTCCTTTTGAGTCCAGCCCCCCAATGACCCTAGTGGAGTTCAGTCCCTGCCCCACATGCTAACTCACCATCCCCAGGCTTACCCCTGGGCAAGGCTGCCAGGTAGACACCCCAATGGTCAAAGGTAGTGAGCTCTGGTTTACCCCTCCAGCGTAGGTCCATGGGAGTGGGACCCACTCTGGCAGACACTAGTGGCCGCAGAAGAAGTGATGCAGCAGGCACCATAGCTGAGGGACCAGAGATTTTTGTAGCTATGATCCTCTGGGAGGTGGGGCATGCAATGATGCCAGTGTCTGTCCCGCCTCCCACCCAAGCAGGCACTGGCCTTTTCCGGCAATTCCCCCAGCCTCTACCAAAGGTTTCCAGCAGGCTGGACACTTACACTCCCTCCTACCAGAGAAGAAGAGCCACCCCTCAGGTGCTGTAGCCTTCTCAGCCCAGCTGGTCCTCCAGCTCCCAGGTTTATTCCTGAACTCAGGACATGGCATCACAAGTGATCACCTTGCTGCTGCACCATCAGGATGGCTCACCTTCCCCATATTTATATACTGTTTTCATGGTGTCTAGTGGCATCCCCACCCTCTGATTACAATCTTCTTTTTTATATATTTTTGCATTAAAATTAGATGTAATAAAGAAAACTCTCCCTCTATGTTTTTTTTGTTAAATCTGTAAAAAAAAGAAAATGGTACCTCATCAGTCCAACCCCCCACCCTACCTCCCACTGAGCACCCACCACCCCATACCCCACACACACACACTCCACACACCCTCAATCACCTGAACACCTCCCATGGTGATGATCCAATCTCTGATGGAATACAACTGTTGATGCATAACTTTGTCATTTTTGAATATTTATAAATCACATTTTCAACATGGCTTTTTTGGGATCCCACCTCAGGACCTATGGTGTTGGAATTATGCAAATCAGGCCCAAAAGGTGAGTTTGTAGTTGCCTGATGAAATCACCTTTTGGGTGGGATTTGAAAATTTGCACCACCCTTGTTCATGAGGTGATGTCATAAGAAGACAATGTGTAAAATGTGGGATCAAAATATGCAAAAATGGCAAAGTTTTGCATGCGCCTTGACATTTTTCTGTGCTCGCTGGTAACGTTGGTAATTTTAAAATATTTTAACCCCAAGTTTTTAACAAAGACATTTTTAACACCACTTCACAAACATGACAGCTGTCATTTTTCAAATCATGGCCAAAATGTGTTTTCATACCTGTTGCATGGAATGACATTTTGGTGGGGGCAGAAAGATGTTTTGGCAGGGATTCAAAACATTTCACCTACCAGGTTCATAAGGTGAATAAAAAGGCTATGCTGAAAATCTGGTGTACAAATTCAGTAAAATGCCAAGGTTTTGAGTGAGCATTGTAGTATTTCAATGTTCACTCATACCTTCAATAATTTTAAATATTTAGATGTCTGGGCATGGGCATGGGAAATATTCTCAAGGATCACTTGATGGGGATTACCTCAATGACAAGTGTGGAAAGGAGATGGGAGGTCATAAAACAGGGACTACATGAGGCAGTCAGGATCTGCACTAAGTTGAAACGTAAGGGAGCAAGGCCACATAAACCATGCTGGTGGTCCAGTGAGGTACAGGTAGCAGTCAGAGAAAAGAAGGCGGCCTACAAAAAATATAAAACAACAAGAGGGGATAGGGATAAGGAAATGTACCAGCTTGCATCTAGAAAAGTCACCCATATGGTGAGGGGAGCAAAGTCCAGTAAAGAGCAGCGGCTGGTACAGGGGATACATGGAGGGGAAAAGGGGTTCTTCCGGTACATTTGGGGAGCGGAGAAAAACTAAGGGCCATCTCAGCAGATTGAGATCAGAAGGAGGGTGGGTGGAAAAGGCGAGGGACCAGGCAGAGGTATTTAACTAGTACTTTGCCTCTTTGTTCACTAGGGAGGGGGATGGGATATCTACAAAGCAAGGCATGAAGCGGATAGAAACATCAGTAATTGGGATCAGGGGAGCAACAAAAATGGAGCAAGAGGGAGAGAGAGGTACCCCAGGGGTGTCACATCTGGGTAAAGATAAAAAGGCCAGTAAGGTGGAGGGGACAGATGATGCTATCTCTGCCAAAAAGGTGTGGTTAGCCCTCAAGACCCTAAAGAAAGACAAATCTCCTGGGCCAGATGGCATTCATCTGAGAGTACTATGGGAATTGGCGGACATACTGACTGCACCCCTGGCGGAGCTTTTCATCAGGTCACTTGAGACAGGGAGGGTACCTAGGGATTGGCGAGAGGCACATGTGGTACCAGTCCATAAAGGGGGGTCGAGGGAAGTACCAGGTAACTTTAGACCCATCAGTTTGACCTCGGTGGTGGGAAAATTAATGGAGAGTATACTAAAGGAACGATTGGGGGTGTACTTGGAGGAGGTGGGAGGTCTGGATAGTCGGCAACATGGGTTTGTGCCAGGTAGATCATGTCAAACCAACCTTGTGGAGTTCTATGAATGGGTAACATCAGAACTGGACAGGGGTAAGCCTGTGGATGTATTATTCTTGGACTTCAGCAAGGCGTTTGACTCTGTCCCCCACAATGGTCTGGTGGAGAAACTGATGGGGTTAGGAGTAGGCCCTTTGATGGTCAGATGGATTGTAAACTGGCTAGCTGGATGCACTCAAGAGTAGTGGTCTGTGGGGAGCTCTCGAACCCTAGAGAGGTTGGTAGTGGGGTACTGCAGGGCTCGGTCCTGGGTCCGATCCTGTTTAATGCATACATATCGGACATCAGGGAGGGTATAGGGTGTGAAATGAGTCTCTTCACAGATGACTCCAAGATGGGAGCAGTAGTTGAGGGAGAAGAGGGGAGGTTGGCCCTGCAAGGGGACCTGGACACCCTGGAAAGCTGGGCTCACACATGGAAATTAAATTTCAATATCACCAAGTGCAAGGTGTTGCATCTTGGTCAGGGAAACCCTAAACACAGGTACACCCTGGGAGGGGAGGTGCTGGAGGCCTCAATAGGGGAAAAAGACCTAGGGGTCATGGTGGATGCATGTATGAATAACTCTGAGCAGTGAGGAGAGCGGCTAGCAAGGCAAACAGGATATTGGGATGCATCGTAAGGGGATCACCTCTAGGAGCAAGGAAGTGATTCTACCGCTGTACAATGGACTGGTTAGACCACACCTTGAGTACTGTGTACAGTACTGGAGACCACACTTAAAGAGGGACATACAGCTCCTAGAGAGGGTACAGAGGAGGGTAACAAAGATGATATGAGGGCTAGGGGATTTGACGTATGAGGACAGACTTAAGGAGCTCTGCCTGTTTTCACTGGAGGAGAGGAGAGATGGGGGGGACATGATTGAGGTCTTCAAGTACCTCAAGGGAATAAATAGGGTAAACATGGAGGGGATCTTTAGACTAAAGCAGGGAGGTATCACCAGAGGGCATGGTTTGAAGTTGGAAGGTGGAAGGGTAAGGGGGGAAAGAGGAGGAGGGTTTTTCACTGAGAGGGTGGTGGACCCTTGGAATGCACTGCCTGGTCAGCTAGTTCAGAGATCCACAGTGGAGGGCTTCAAGAGAGGATGGGACACACAGAAAGTGGATGTATCAGATGATGTCCTGTCCCGGGGGGGTGGGGATGGATGATACGGGTTTCTGGAGCACAAGGGATGGGAGGGTCTCGGCACCCAACTAAGGATCTAAAGTTTGAGCAGACTCGAGAGACCGTAAGGCCTAATCTGCTGGCAAATAGTTTGTTAGTATGTTAGTATGTCAAACTTTCAACATAGCCATTTTCCCACACATCTCATAAACATGATATGTGTCATTTTTTTCAATGTTGAATGAGGTGTGTTTTCAGACTTCTGGTGCAAAATGACATTTAGTCCAATAAACTATATGTGTCATGTTTAAAAGGTGCAAATTTGTTAAACTTTGTGTATAGTGCAAGTCTTGACCCCAGCGGGTATGCTTTATAATGCTGTGCTGTGTGCTGAGTTCAGTGGTGAGATCAGTGACCCAGTTGGATGGGGTACGGATTGGGGATTGTGCTGTTATGTGACACCCCTCCAGCCAGGAAATAAAAGGTGCAGAACTGTCCACATGGCCCTGGCTACCATATAGTGAAGACATATGGCACTGTTTATTTGCTTACATTTGCACTCTTTGCCCACCCTGTGCATCCGTAGCTGTGGCTACATAAAAGAGCAGGGACCAAAGGGCCCTGCACTTCTACAGCCCACCAGATAGCTCAATGAATTCTTCACATCCATTGTTGTACAGAACTGCAGGATCCACAAGGGCCCTACAGTTCTGTAGGTGGACAGAGTCTCCCCATGGTGCAAGGCATCTGCATCTGCTCAGGATCTATGTGAATGAGAATACAATTCCACTATCTCAAAAAGACAGGAAATTATTTGCAGAAAACGTTGTTAATGCACCAGTTAGGGTAACTTAATACTACAAAAGTAGGGAAATGTTGCATTAGGGTTTCCAACCCTAACTCCCACCCCCACCCCCAAGCAGCAAAAAGAAAAATAATTAGGGTTTTGGGTCTCAGATGTCTTGGTAAATCAGTGGTGGGGTCTTGCTTGGGGTTTTCCACCCTAATGTTCTCTGAGCAGACAACATCACACATGATTTCCTTTCTTCACAGAGCTGTGCTGGCCTTACATGATGAAAGCTACAATAAATTATGTTGGCAACATGTGGTAACATATAAATCTCTGCCTTTGAAGGGTGTATCACCATGAGGCTGTTCCTTGTGCTTTGGACTACAGGCTATGGGCTGAAGAGGAAGGTGAACCGGCATGGTTGAAAACACTAATTAAGATCCCACCACTGATTTGCCAAGACTCTGGAGACCCAAACTCCTTATGTTTTTTCCTTTTGCTGCTTGGGGTTGGGGTGGGGAATTAGAGTTGGAAACCAGTTCCCCTAGTTTTATGGCATTATGTTAACCTAACTGATGAATTAATGAAGGTTTTTTTTTTGCAAAGAACCTCTCTCTCTCTATGTATGAATATAAAGTGCTGCCCACCAGGATGACATACTTTGTGATAAAGATGTCACCATTCCCTGCAAGATAAATTGGAGTGCCACTGAACTGTGCTCTGGTTAGGCAGTGTCCTGCAGGCTACTGCTGGAAAAATCTGTGATAAATGGGCTTCGTGCTGAAGGTGGCACAGCCTGTTAGTTGGGGAAACAGTTTAAAAGGCACTTTACAAAATAATGTTTTTAATTTAATTTCTGGGCCAGAGACAAACTGTACCAAATCTAGGGTCTTGGACTTCAGGAGGGCTGACTTCATGAAAATGAAGATATACCTGAGGGATGCCCTGGCAGAGATAGAGGAACAAAAGGGGGTGGAGGAACAGTGAACTACAATAAGACAGGGAATTGATAGAGCTACCAAGCTATTAATATTAATATACATAATATTACTACAGTATACATATTAATATGTATATCCTCGAGGAAAGGAGGGAGAGGGGGAACATGACAGAAACATTCAAGTACCTCAAGGGAAACAGACAAATCCAAGAGGGTAGTATCTTTCAGAAAAAGAGATGTGCAAGAACAAGGGGGCACAATTTGAAGATAATGGGGGATGGGTCAGAGATAATGTGAGGAAGTATTTTTTCACAGAGAGGGATGTGGATGCGTGGAACAGCCTTTCTGAAGAGGTCGTGGAATCAAAAACAGTGGGGGAATTCAAGAATGCACAGGACAAACATAAGGCAATTCTAGTGGGGGGTAGGAGGAAGTAGGCTGTTGGTAAACTTGAATCTACAGCTTATCCATTAGGTAGGAAAATGGGCAGACTAGGTGGGCCAAGCAGTCCTCATCTGCCATCAGTTTCTGTGTTTCTATGTTAAGCTATTTGTCAGGCAGGTCAACAAGAACAGGAAGAGGAGGAAGCCAATGTGGTTTACTAGGGAGATAACAGAAGTAGTAAGGACAAAAAAAAATAGCTTTTATAAAGTACAAAAGGTCTTAGAGGGAGAAATATAGGGATTGTTACCAGGAAAGGCAAACGAAGGCAGGGAGAGCAATTAGGAAGGCAAAGGCATTAACAGAAGAAACTATAGCCAAGACAATTAAGAAGGGGGGCAACATATTCTACAGGTACATGAGTGAAAGAAGGAAAACAAAGGAAGAGTCAATTAGGCTGAAAGGGGAAGGGATACACATAGAACAGCACCATCAAAAAGCAGATGTACTAAACAAGCACTTCTGCTCAGTATTTACAGAGGAAGGGGCAGGGACAGGACCAGAGAGGCATGGCAAGGGCCAAAAGAGTTAGGGAAGAGGACACCAGCCCCTTTACAGAGTAGAGAGTCCTGAGTGAGCTAGAGAAACAAAGGATGGACAAGGTGATGGGTCTGGAGGCAGAGTACCCCAGGATGTTGAAGGAACTCAAGGAGGTTTTGGCTCCACCCCAAATGGCACTGTTCAACTTATTGTTGGAGAGAGGGGAGGTACCAGGTGACTGAAAGAGTGCAGATGTGGTCCCACTCTACAAAGGTGGTGATAGGGAAGAGATTGGAAAGTACAGGTCAGTCAGCCTGACTTTGGTAGTAGGCAAGGTAATGGAGACACTACTGAAGGAAAGAATAGTTGAATATCTTGACACTAGTGTCCTGCTGGACTAAGGACAACATGGATTCAACAGAGGGAGGTCCTGCCAGACAAATCTAATTGAGTTTCTCAATTGGGTGCCTAAGGTGATAGACCAGGGTGGGGTGGTGGACATGGCCTATCTGGACTTCAGAAAGACCTTCGACACTGTCCCCCATAGAAGGCTGATAAACAAACTGTACAACCTAGGGGTGGGTCCTAAAATAATAAAATGGATGGAGAACTGGCTTACTGGCAGGAGCCGAAGGGTGATGGTAAATGGGGAACACTCTGGAGAGGGAGAGGTGATGAGTGGGTGCCACAGGGGTAAGTGTTGGGGCCGGTCCTCTTCAATGTCTTTAACCCTTGCTGTGTCATGAACTGATATAGCAGTCCAAAATTCCTATATGTTCTAATTCGGCTGGCAGCCTAAGGGTTAATGGGATATTGCAGTGGGACTAAGTGGAAAGGCATGCTTATTCACAGATGACATGAAGGTATGCAATTGGGATGGACATGCTGGGGGAGTTGAAAGGATGAAGGAGGGCATTAAAAAACTGGAGGAATGGTCAGGAGTACAGAAACTGGGATTCAATGCAAAAAAGTGCAAGATCATGCATATAGGGTCCAAAAACCCAGGGGAAACACACAAACTAGGAGGGAAGGAACTGGCAGTCACAAAGCAGGAAAGATACCTGGGAGTTATCATCTGAGATGACCTCAAATAGGCTAGACAGTGTGACAAGGCAGTGGGAAAGGCTAGCTGAATGCTTGGATGCATAGGAAGAATTATCACCAGTAAAAGGTAGAAGGCCATTTTGCCCCTGTATGGGACACTCATGAGCCCTCACCTGAAGTACTGCATCCAGTTCTAGAGACCCCACCTGAGAAAGGACATGGACAGGGTGAAGGCAGTGCAGAGGAGTGCTACTAAGATGTTATAGAGACTGCATGAGAAGTCTTATGAGGAAAGACTAGGGGAGTTGAATATATATTCCTTGGAGATGAGGATGGAGAGGGGGGACATGATAGAGACATTCAAATGCCCTACTGCTTTAAACATAGTACAGGAGGGGAGCATTTTCTAAAGAAATTGATGCTCCAAGACAAGGGATCACAGTATGAAGTTTGAGGAGGATGGCTCAGGGGTAATGTGAAAAAGTACTTTTTCATGGCGAGGGTAGCAGCCACATGTAATAGCCTCCCCGAGGAGGTAGTTGGGACTAAAACAGTCACAGGATTTAAGAATGAGTGGGAAGGACACAGGGGTATCCTGGAGGCAAGATGAGGATTCTCCAATGTTTAGACTGGGCAACAGGCTTCAAAATAGGTTGGGTTTGAAAGGGCAGACTGGGTTGGCCAAGATTTCCTTATCTGCCAACAAATTGTATATATCTATGTATTTCCTTTTAAATGATTTTGCAAAATATAATGGACAACAAAATAAAACAGTGGAGCCCCCTGTAGATAAGGTATTAGGTAAACATTTAGCAGAAAATGGGTCTATCATATTTGTAAGAGTATAAGTGGAAGAGCAGTTTAAAGAAAACTTGAGAGATAGACTATTAAATCAATGTACTGTAAGCAGATGTAATTGAAACAGATGTACAATGCTGATTATTTCTGTAGAAGTCCATAATTAATTATGGGTAATTCTATAAATTTATGTCTGCAATTACTTGTATGTTTTTTTCTGTGCAGCAAACAAATAGAAGTTGGTAAGTAAATATACACTATACCAAAAGATGCAGAGCATGGCTGGTTGTTAGTAGCAGGATCAAAGAGGCATACTAAACCATAAAATTGCTACTAAGGGTCAACCATTTTCTACTGTTTGCCTGTTACAAAAAAAAGTTAAGAAAGTTGATTCTCTGTCTTTAGTATAATGAAAGTCAAGAAGAAATACAGATGATTTCTTTGACAAGACCTGGTGCACAGATGACTGTTGGTTATTACTACTGCTAAATAAACTCAGGTCAGAGCCAATACAGCTGCAACATTATGGTATTGATACCGCCATAACATGTAAGAGGCTGCTTCAGACCTGAGGAAAGCTGAAGATTTCACTGATGCATGAACAGAAACAGATGTGTAGGGACCTTTGTGCTGTGTGCTATGAGAAGACTCTGTCTGCCTACAGATTTGCAGGGCTTGGCACATTCACTCTTTACACATTCACTGTTCTCATATCTAGTACACATTGATTCACTCTTTGCACATTCAGCCTTCATATCTTCACTTTTTACACATTCACTCTTGACACATTTACTCTTTTTTAGAATTTTGACCCATTTTTTTTCAAGATAGTCATTTTACGAGTGCTTTTATAAACATGGCATGTGTAATTTATAGTATTTTGGCTGAAAAGTAATTTTGAACCACAAGTGTGAAAAGACATCTACTCCGCAATTTAAAAAATGGTACCTGTCATATTTATGAGTTGGTATGGAAAAACAGGTATGTTGAAAGTTTGGAGTCAAAATATTAAGAATTAGCAAAGTTATGTGTGAATGTTGAAATACTGCAACATTTAGTCATACAAAAGACCAAAATGACCCCACGGCTGGGTGTGCTGACTGAGAAACAGTGCAAATATCCAACCACTCCAGCACCACCCACTGTTTAAAAAACACTACAACCACACTAAAGGGCTCAAAGGGCCCCAGAGAAGATGGCAACTGAATATGAGCAATTGTCAAAATGGCAACTCATATTCAACATTTTCCTCATGGGCTGCCTTGTAAGGGTAGCCACCCTACATCAAAGCAAGTGTAGGGAAGGGTGACCAGAAGGGGGGATAAGCAAAGAGAAGGGGAGGGATATGGAAGAGGGTTTGTAAAGTGGCAGTGTACCCGCTGCAGCTGAGCTAGCCTTGAGGTGGTGTGGTGGTGAGGGTGCTAGGTGTGGCACAGTAGGTACTAGGATCGGGGCAAGGTGTGGGTAGTAATTTTGCCACTGGCCACAGATGTGTCTTTTTTTTTAGAGTCTGGAGTGTTGCCCCATCCTCGACATGCACCCCCCAGAGTTGAGAATCCTTAAGTAGGGGGACATGGGAGGTGAATCCCCCCACCATATAAATGCTCAAACTCCCTGTCAGATGTCTCTTCGCTGGCATGTGTATATCACCGATTTGCTTTTCAGCGATAAACACTTGCCATAATAGCGATCGCTATTATAGATTTTGACGCCAGATAAGGACCGCTTGGCCCACCCAGTCTGCCCATTTCCCTACCTAATGGATAAGCTGCAGATCGTAGTTAACCAGCAGCCTACTTCTTCCTACCCCACCCCCTAGAATTGCCTTATGACTGTCCCATGCATGCTTGAATTCCACCACTGTTTTTGACTCCACAACCTCCTCCGGAAGGCAGTTCCATGTAACATGAAACTGGCCTTAAATGCAACTAACTTTAACTCATCAAGTAGTGTGTGACCTCTTACCACAAACAAGGGAAACCCTAGCAGGACCCCAGCAACTCCTACTGGTCTCATTACTGCATCCTCAGGGAGTGTCCAACACACAGGTTAACTCCATTTCTAAATCACAGTCTTAAGGTGATAATACCATTTTTAACCACTAGTGAATATGTGAACAACAGAACATATACAAGTGTGCAAACTTAATATATATCCTACGTGTAAAGGAATATTCTAGTCATGATACAGCAGTAATCTGCAAGGATTGCAATATGAGAAAGATTACAGCTGTACTGCGTATGTTCCCATAATAGACATGAATGTTCAAATATATTGAATCTTATAAATGGGAACAAAACCAAATGTTACAAATAACCGAAAAGAAATACAAACCCAGAATAAAGAAATATTTAACAATAAAAATAATGAAACAAGCTAATAAACAAAATGAAATATAATCAATGTTTGCAAAAGCTTCACAACAATTCTTGTATGTAAAACATTTAATTCAACATAAAGACATTGGACTTTACCCAGATACTATCTAGATGACAATAAAGAAAAAGTGTCACAGAAGTCGGTGTATCCTGATGGTACAAAGATACCTGTATATTGGTGTTTTGGTGTTTTTGTTTGAGATATATTATTTTGAGTATACCCAACTGGTACAAATTTATTCTTCAGGTAATAATTTTTTAAACTCCAGCCAGTTGGGTATCCAGTGATATGGGTGAGTCAAATTGAACGACTTAATATGAGCAACTCAATTTGACCGCCTGTCAGATGAGCTACTGGTACAGAAGAGGGAGATGTGGTATGAGCTGCAGTGAAAGAGGAAGAATAGTGAGTGAGGAATACAGCGACTGATAGAGGGAGCTATAGGGCAGAAGAATATGGGATGTGGTTGAGTGGGCTGTTCCTGCCTGGCCATTTGGTGCTGTGGCTTGAGACACTGCCTGCAGTACATGAGGACCTGGGTTTGGAGTTCAGAGGTGCATGCATGTAGTTTTACAATTGTGTGTGTTCAACTGTTTTTTTGTTCTGCCAATCTCCGGAACTGCGCATCATGAGTAGCCCCTTCTTGAGATACCTCCCTACCCCAGTGTCAGGCCCCTCTTCAGAGTTGATTATATAAAGTAAGTGGGGTGTGGGGGGGGTACAGACCCCCACATAAAACATTAGAAGCAGCATCCTGTTGAGCGTGGTCCACCATTCACTGTTGTTGGAGTTGCTGTAGTGCACAGGCACCTTGTTTGTTTTCAGAATTGTGCACTCGCTGCATTGTTTAGCGCTGCTGTTTCTTCACTGTTATGACATGGGACTATATAGCTGTGGGCAACCTAATATACAGGTATCTTTATACCATCGGGATACAGGGAAACACTAGATATATAGGGGGATGGATACTGGAGGGTGATGGGTACCACTAGACATCAGGGAAACATCACAGATATATGGAGATGGGGATTGGATGGGGCAAGGCAAAGTGACTTTTATTTATATACCACCCTATCCAGGGGCTCAGAGTGCTTCATAATAAAACATCCCAAAAATTTTAAATCTCATATATATTTAGATAAAGCTTTCTTGAACAAAAATGTCTTTAAGGAGGCTTTAAAGGTCTTAGCTGAGCTGGCTGCACGAATGTAAGGCAGAAGAGAATTTCACAAAGATGGTGCAGCTGTACAAAATGCTCTATCACCAGCTTTCTTTAGGTGAGAGGAGGGTACAACAAGCAGACAGCCTCGGTGGAGTGTAGGTGGTGGATAGGCCTATATGGAACCAGGAACTCTTTGAGGTAGTCAGGTCATGAACCATGTAGGGCCTTGTAAGTTAATAAGCATATCTTGAAGATGATGTGCAAACTCACAGACAGCCCGTACAGAGCATGCAGAACAGTTGTGGCATGGTCACTCATAAAGGCACCCATCAGCATCTTGGCAGCATCTAGTGGGGGGTGCCACTTGACACTGGGGAAATGTACAGAAATACGGGGACAATTATTTGAGGGTGGGGGTGTCACTAGACACCAAGCAAACATATAAGGGGATGATGATCGGAAGGTGGGGTGTGCCACTAAATATCATAGAACCATTACTCATATTATGGAGGTGGAGATTGGAGGATGAAGGAAGCACCTAGCTCCTAACCCAGAAGTGAACTGAAAGTGGACGCACACCTGGAAAATAGTGTACCCAGTGTGGTGGGAGGACAGCACTGTGGTCAATGAAGAGAACAGCCTGTGGTTCAAATCCACTGTGGATGGAGACAGTCTAGATATCCAGTTATGCTTCCACAGTCCTCTCTCTCTACTATGTAATAGCAATATGTCAATATAGCTCTCCTATACAGCCATAAAATATAAGGTGCCACATCAGCATGTGGTCTGTAAACAAAACAAAAAGGTAATATCAAATGCATGCTAAACCTAGAGATAGAATTGACCTTTGCTATTTTCACTTTATAGATAATTCCTGAAGAAGACCTTAGGTTGAAATGTCAATCTTAACTGAGTTTTCTACTTTTGTGTGACTTTATATAACCTTTTGGTGTCGTTACTAGGGCTGTAATTTTGATGTGAATAGTTTTGGGAAAATCATGTTATTGCCAGGACAAAAATAACAGAAATCATGGAAATCATAGCAAAAATCAAGAAAAGGCATTATTTCATTCTACGTTAAACAAATTATATAGATGTTGACATGTATTTTACCAGCAAATCAACAAAGATTTTAAACGTTTTAAAACATTGTTAGGCTGCTCCTGTAGCTTGAGGTAGCACATTCATTCTGCTTTGTGATCTTGCTTAGAGTTGTTAAGCTCTGGGCATTGGACAATCTTTGGAACTATCTTTGTTGGATATTTTATATTTTATACAGTATATCTGTTGTACACCACATTTCCACCTACTTGAATCAGTTTATTATGTTTACATGCTTTATTGTTGGAGTGTGGCAGGCTGTGCATATTTGATTTAGAACTGTGTAAAATTAATGACTGGAGTGTGTCTGGGAGGTATTAATGGTATGAGTGTGAATATTTTTAAGGAATGTTTTTAAAGAAGGGGGTGTGTTTGAGTGGTGGTTTCAGTGGCTTTGGGGTTTATAACTATTTTTAGAAAAAAGGTTGGGTGGAGAAGAAGGGGTAGAGCTGTGCTATGGTGCAGAACTCTGTCCTTAAGGGGGAGTTTTGGGTTGTGGTTGGAGTATGTGTATAGGTGTAGGGCCACCTAGGTTTAGTTACTCCTTATCCCAGCAGCTGGATCTTCACCCCTTCGATGACTGCCTTGTCAACAGTGGCATACAGGCACTTCAGGGAGGTGGGTATTGTAAGTTAGATACAAAAAAGCTGTTGCACAAAAAACATCATCAAAGACCAAGTATAAGATGCTTAAAGTGCTTTAATAATGAAACGGGTGCAAAACATACAGAGGCACAAGAGAAAAATGCAATAAAACACTCCCCAGCGCATCGGATTACTCTGACTCTTCCTCAAGGGGGCGAGCTGGCTCATAGTAAGTTCTAAATTTATACAGGTAAATTCAGGTATTGCTAATAGTTCATTAATTACTTTCAAGCCAGCTCTGCATACATCGGTTAAAGACACAAGTGAATTCCATTCCATAATAAAATGCATTAGTTACCATTAACCATATAAATAAAAAGTTTAATATACTAACCTCTAAAGTGCTATACGATCCATTATATAATAGATTAACCACCATATAAGTGCAAATGGAATTAAAACAAGAAGCATCATATTGGGTGATAAATTCAAAGGCTAATCAATATATTTGCAAATTCCTTGTAGGCTTTATTTATATTAGATGCAAGGAGGCTTTATGCTTCTTCCTTGTTCTGGGTAAATAGTCATCCATTCAGCTTTTTGTTTTTCTTTTTAAGTCTTGGGTCCTCTTAGCTGCATGCTACAGGACAGTGATAGATCAAGAAAAAAGAAATATGTAAGACACAATATTTACATCAAGTTCACATATGCATAAAAATGACTTATATATACACCAAACTGCCAAGCTCTAAACAAATTTCACTAAAATGGTTTATTGATATTTATACATAAAGTAGAAATATTGACCCTGGATAGGAATGATAACAAATATAATGGATGTATTTTATAACACATTTTAGTCTCCCTCCTTGTAAGTAAATGGAAGCAGAAAAGCAATGCAGGCAAGAACACCTCTATTGTATTGCAATAGTAAAAACTCTGTATCTTACACAAGCAGTACAAGACAGACATGAAAGTGGAACCTCATAGATTAAATGGCTGATAAGCCATATTTGTATATCCATTCAAACTTGAAAACCTTGAGTGCAATTTCCAACTAAGATTTTAACATTAGAAATTCATAAGATGATGAAATTAAATATAAACTACAGATAGGGCTGCAGTTCTCAATCGTCATTTAGTCTTCCTGCTGTGCATCCCACCAGTTTGAAAATAAGTTTACCCTCCAATTTGGAGAGCATTTTCACTCTGTCTCCCCTACAGATCTGTGCAGGCATGTGATCAATTCCTATAAAATGAAAGTCAGTCAGGGAGGTGGGTATTGTAAGTAGTGGGTGGCAGGGGGAAGGGGTTGCTAATGGGGTGATACTATAATGGTGGTGAGGACTAAGAAATACTCCAGGATGAGATGGGACATTGGAAGAGGCCAGATGTGGTTGGTTCCCATACCCATGGCTCTCACCAGATTGAGTGGGCAGGTAACTATTAGGCCAGCAGCCTTCACATGTCCCCTTCAAGCAGTGTTGTGCAATGTGGGATCAATGAGAAAAAGAGTGCCATTTTGTCAGACTTGACCAGTACAGCTGATCTGGCTTGCATCACAGAGGCTTGGCTTGGTGATGGTGCTGGTCCAGTTTTGGAGGCATCAGTCCCAGCTGGATTCTTTGTGATTCACTGGCTACAGGTGTGGGGAGGGGGCTGCCATCTGTTTTAGATCTGAACTGAACTTTGGTGTGCATCCAGTGGGAATTACTTCATTGTTTGAATGTGTGGTCATGTAGGGGGAGGGTCCATGTGCAGGTTGTAGGATCCCTCTCCTGTACCAGCCTCCAGGATGTAAGAAGGCATTCCTACAGGAAATCACAGACTTCCTTGCCAAAAAGATATTGGAGTCTCTCAGATGGTTGGTACTGAGTGACTTCAGTGAATGGATCTATGAAGAACTCTTGCAGTTTGGACAGGGTTTCCTCTAGCTGAGGAAATTACTGGGCCTTGCACAAGCTGCTATTACAGTGACCCATCAACATGGACATGCCTTGGACTTAGTATTTTCACTGATGCTCTAGAGTAACAGTCTCAGGATGGATCCTGTCCCTTGGTTGGATCACTACACAGTAAGATTCTCATTTGCCTCACCCCTCATTGTCCACCCCAGTGGAGATGTTCTGTTACCTCCCTTTAAAGAGGTTGTCCCCAGCAGGACTCCAGGTGGTGATGAACCTTTCAGGTGTGATGGACGCTTGTGTGGCAGAATCTGGGGAGGTGGTGGTGGCCTATAACAGGGCTATCACCTTGACCCTTGATACTGGTGCACTGGTTTGCATATGACCCAGGATTTCTCACTTAGGATCCCTGTGGTTTGAATGGAAACTTAGGGGAATGAAGGCCATGAGTTGAAGATTGGAACATTGTTGGTGTAAGTCCAGGACTGACAGGATAGATTCACTCTGAGAACTCATTACAGTGAATATCAGATGGTAATCTCCTGTAAGAAAGCAACATTCCTGTCCAGATAAATTGCAGCAGGAAAGAACAAACTGATTCAGCTTTTCTAGACTGTAGGTAGGCTATTATATCCTGCCTGTCTTCAACTGGTTAAGGCATTTTCATTGCTAGGTGTGAAAAGTTTGCTCAGTTCTTCTCTGGCTAAGTGTCTTCAGTCAGGTCTAGGATAACCCCAACTGGGCTGTTGTGACTTAGCAGAGGAGAGCTGGTTGTCACTGGGGGCATTCCTCCTGTTTGGGATAAGTTTAGGTCTGTAGTGGTAGAGGAGGTTTATGAGGAGATCTCTGAGTACAACCCACCTATTGCAAATTGGACTCTGATCCAACACATTTTATAGAGAGCTGTGTGGAAGTCCTGGGTCCAGTGCTCGCTGAGATAGTCCAGTGCTCCCTTTCTGAAGGGTCATTTCTGAGTGCATTGAGAGAGATACATTGGTGAGGCTCCTTTCAAAAAAAAAAACACATCTCTGGACCCAGACTGCTTAGCCAATTATAGACCTGTCTCTAACCTTCCATTGTTGTGAGAGGTTATTGAAAAAATAGTGGCTCTTCAGCTTCAACCACACCTTATGACCTTCAACATCTGCAAGCCAATCCAGCTAGGATTTAGGTCTAAGCAGAATATGGTGACCATATTGATCATGGAGCATGATGACCTATTCAGGGTTAGAGATTGAGATGAATGAGCAGTTCTTGTTCTACCTCATCACTCTTCAGCATTTGACACCTGTAGACCATGGGTTGCTGTTGGACACCTAAGGGAGTACTGTGGACTTGCCAGCATAGTCATTAGCTGGTTTGAGTCTTTTCTCAGAGATAGGATGCAGAGGGTGGTGATGGGTAATTTCTCTTCACTCCTAAAGCCTTTGTTTTGTAGTGTTCCCCAGGGTTCAGTCCTCTCACCTATGTTACTCACAGTGCATATGTTGCCCATGGGAGAAATCACCAGATGTTACAATCTAGGTTTTCACTGCTATGTGAAGGACACCCAGCTGTACTTGTCATTTGCACCCAGATGCCTGGCACAGTTGAAGTACTAAAGTTGTATCTTGCTGAGATTCAGAACTAGATTTCCTCCAGCTGGTTTAGACTAAATCTGAACAAGAAGGAATTACTCATGACTGAGCCTGGTTGATGGCAGGGTGTGGGGACTATTGTACAACAGAAATGATGAGCCTTGTGGGTGGTTTCTCCAGTTGTTTGACCTCCATTAAGGTTCCGAATCTGGGCATCATTCTGGATGAAAGACCGATACTTGACGTTCAGGTGTTGTCTGTAGTCCAGAGGAGCTTTCACCATGTCAGGAACATTGCTTGGATTAAAGCCTTGATCCCACAGATGACCTACCCTCATTGGTATATGCCTTTGTGACTTTCAGACTTGACTACTATAAGGCTCTGTATCACAGGGTTGGTGGAGGGGTCCTATGATGGCAGTAATTAATGCAGAATGCAGTGGCAAGGTTACCAATGGGCCTTGCGAGGTCTAGTAATGTGAACCTAGTCCTGCGAGATCTGCAGTGGCTGCCAGTGAAGTGGTAAATTTCCTTCAATAAAACTGTATGTGGACTTGGCCTGAGTTATCTGAGTGAAGTCCTGTCTTCCTACCACCCTTCTCACCCTCTCTGCTCCTTTGAGGTGGGCCTTCTTACATTTCCTAGGGCTAGGCTTAAGACATTCAGGGATCGCACTTTTGAAGTTACTGGCCCTTCCCTGTGGAACTCGCTTCCCAGATCCCTGAAGGGGCCACCTCGGTGGAGGCCTTTAAGAGGGGCCTCAAGATCTACTTGTTTACAGAGACTTTTAACTTGATCTTATTCTAACTGGCTTTTTTAGCCCAATGCTGTATTTAAATTTATTTATGTTATTTATTATTCATTTTGAAGTTTTTATTTGCCTAGTATGATATCATGTCTGTTAGTTTTAAATTATGTACAGCGCTCAGAGACCCTGAGATCTGGCACTCAACAAATAAATCTACTACTACTACTACAATGTGCTGCCGTCTCACTGACTATGGCTCACATACATGCCCAAGAATCTGGCACTGGGGGTGACTGCAGAGACCCAGCACACTGTGGTGGTGAGACACAAAATTATGGTCTTGTCATTTGCAAACACCAAAACTATTGTGCTTTCATGGAAAATGGTCAAAACCATGGTGCTCACAAGGGAAATGCTAAAAATCCTGGAGTTTTTATAAAAATGGGAAGACTCGTGGGATCCATGACTTACATGATAAAGGTACAGACCTAGTCATGGCCAGATTATTTAGTTACACAATACAGGTTGCCCAGTGATTTCAGAATGCCAGTGGAGGCTCTGCTGCTTTGGTTTAATTCTCTGGACAAGAACAGAAGAACGCACTAAAGTATTTGATATTCCCTTTACCTGGTTATCATGATCTCTGTACTCTTTTTCATTTAGATCCTGATATTGCCAAGCGAGATGGAATTTACTCAAGATATTTCACTGCCTACAAAATGAATGGAAGATACAGCTTGAAAGTTCGTGTTCAAGGAAAAAAGACTACCAGACTAGCAGGCCGGAGGCAGAATCGTGCCATGTACATACCAGGATATATAAATGATGGTAATATTGTGGTTTTGAGTGCACACATTGTATGCACTGGGCAGTTTCTTCACATTTATATCCACTACAATTAAAAAAAATATATATATAAATGCTGCAGGTGTGGGAATGGGGAAAAAATCATTAAAGGAACCCAACCAGTTTGATGTAGGATTGAACATACCTGATAGTTGTTTAGGCACATGTTTCCTCACTATATGTTGTTTTTTCTACACTTCATGTAGTTAGTCTAATGCCTTTAGGGGAGTATATTTACCCAAGAGCTGTCTTTACCCATTCTGCCCCAGAACTCCGTCGGGATTTTCATTTCACTCCTGAACTTGAAAAACCCTGAATTCTCTTCCCCTAACCCTTTTCCACCACTGATTGCTGCCCTTTGATATCATTACACATTTTTTAATTGTTTAGAAACAAATAAATGGTGCTGGCAGTTATCACTACATGTATAGATTTAAAAATTATTAATCTTTTATTCCATCATTTATGCCTAAAAGAAGCTGAACCCTGAGCTGGTCCAGTGGCACTGATGACTGAGATGCTGGTTGCCACACCTTGCACCATGCCGGCAACCCATGTTTGGGCGCGAGCTCGGGCTGCCGGGGTTTTGCAGGGGAGAAGAGAATTGAACATCCAGAGGACAGCTCTTCTATCCTAGGGAAGGTGGGATGTGGACCCTGCGGTTTTAGCGACAGCCGGTGGAGACCGAGAGTGCTGCAGCCAAGGGGACACTTACGCAGGAGGATGGAAGTGATGGTGGACAACCTACAGGCAGGTGTGGGAGGGTGTCCACTGCAAGCTGGATGTCATTGCATGTCCATGCCTCCAGGACCAGAAAAAACAGGAAAAGCCCTGGCAACCAGGTAGACGATGACGGGCATGATAGTCAGTCCCCATGTCCATTGCCGGACCATCCCAGGATAGCCTCTGAATTTCCTTCTCATCACTCCACCCTGTTGTCTGGATTTCAGATAGATCACCAGGCAGGAGTTGGTGGCCCTGCCTTGTGGGGGGGTTAAGCTGGGGGGGTCAGCAGGGTTAGGGTCAAGAGGGGAGCACTCTGGAGAGGAGGACTGTGTGGGTAGTCTCAGGCAGGACGGTAGAAATGCCGGCTTAATTGGTTCCTCATTGGAGGGAGTCCTATAGGGCCAGTGTCAGGATGATAAATAGAATTGACAAAAAAAAGAAACATGATCCAGACACAAATGTTTTGATACCTTTTACTGGACCAACATAGATGTTACAAAAAGAAAGCAGTATCTAAGCTTTTGGACCAAGCAAGTCCTTTCTTGAAGAGTTATTACAATTGTTCAGAGAGTCACAATCTATTAACACCCAGATCACACATAAAAAAACAGAAAAAAAATTCTTATTGGTTAGAACTACCTATTTTAAAAAATCACAAATTTAAATGTAATGAATAGCATTCCTTTAGCTTGCTATTACTGAGAGCAAAAAGAAAGCTTTTTTATTACCATAAATCTCTGAAATACATATTAGCTTTCAGCAAGGCATTAACACAGGAAATCTACTGATGAAAGTTTGTTGTACTTTTAAACTAAAGCAGCAATATTGTTCACAAATTGTGTAAACTACACATAATTAATGCCAACATACATTTTCTGTGTTTTGCATAGTGATTGTGTTTCATATTAATTTATTTAAACTTCATTATGACATAAATGTTTGCATCAGACTAGCTGTTAAAACATGTATACAGATATTGCTGCTGAAAAGTAATGCAGAATGGAAAACAACTGCATATAGATGTAATTGCTAAAATTCTCAGTTAAGTTCTATTTGTTTGCTAAAGTGCATACCTTGCAAAGCTGGTCCATTTATATTTTGGGGTGAAAAAAGGATACGTACCTACTGACTGTAAGGATACCATGAATACTAAGACCTCTGCAAGGAAGACAGCAGATGTTATAGGTATAATCCTAATCAAGACTGGGGTAGCTATTTGCCTAATACAGTGTGTTTTATATTTTTCTGCTGCTGTATTTAAATTACCTCTGTGTTTTTATTTGGTACCCTGTGTGTCTATAGTATGGTTTGTTTATTTATTTATTTATACCAAATAGTACCCAGAGCATCATGCTCAGTTCCAGGAATCTTCTGTTTAAAATCTGATCAGATTTAAGGAGGACAGACTGAAAAAAACGACTGCTAAGGGTGCAGTGATTAACTTTACATTTGTGCTGCAGATTTATATTAGAACCCCCACAGACTTAAAATTTTCTTATGTTGCTTTTATAGCTTGTATTGGGAGTGTTACAGTTGCCCAAGTTTTATTTTAAACAGGAAATAAATGATTGTAATTTTTTTTAGACATTATCCAGTATTAGCAGCTTAAACTGCATGAACCCAAATTCCATTCACAAAATACAGCTCAACTTAATGCAGAAGTATAGTTTTCACTGAATATACTTAAAGGGGCACTGTCGGCATTCGACTGTCATTTCTGGCTAAAAACAAACAGTGTGCCTCTTGATGCGAACCACCAAGCATATGCCGCAGAATACTCCTATGTATAATAAAGATATATTTTTTTTAACAGTTTGGCATTTTTAAAACAAATACCTTGTCACTCATCCGATCGCAATGCCCCGTGATTCCGGAAGCACATCCAGGTCAGAACCCCTTCGGGAACGCCGCGAACTGCTGCGAAAAGGTCCTGAAGTGCATTTTTTTCATATACAGCATATGGTGTTAGAATGTACCTAAACCCCACATGATTCTAAAATGGCCCGTTTATCTATGCCAGCAAACTGAGCACTGGAAATACTTTAATTCTTTATTTTTAAGTCATAGCCGAAATCCTGCACATATGCACTTATGACATGCTCTTGTGCATGCGCGAGATCTTTAGTCATGCCATCAGTGCGCACGCGCGGAATTTTGGCCACAACTTAAAAATAAGAATTAAAGTATTTCCAGTGCTCGGTTTGCTGGCATATATAAACGGGGCATTTTAGAATCATGTGGGGTTTAGGTACGTTATAATGCTATATGCTGTATATGACAAAACTGCACTTCAGGATCGCACTCTCGGCAGACACCTGATCCCGACCTGGATGTACTTCTGGAATCGTGGGGCATTATGACCGGGACGAGTGAAAAGGTATTTGTTTTAAAAAGTGCCAAACTGTTTAAAAAACATTACCTTTATTATACATAGTAGTATTCTGCAGCATATGTTTAGTGGTTTGCCTCAAGATGCACTCTGTTTGATTTTAGGCAGAAATTACGGTCAAACGCTGACAGTGCCCCTTTAAGAAAACAGGGTGTTTTAGCTGCTGATGCATGCTGCAAATACTGAGAATTTGACTTTAGCCAAGAATTCAAACAGGTGCAAAGTGCTAGATTTAATGACAACTGTTAGCATATTTTATCTAAATGATTTATGTACTACCATCACTAAAATAACACTTAAGTCTACTTTTTGTGTTTTGCTGCTTTCTTCTGGGTTACATAGTTGTGATTACTGCTACAAGACTGCCATTGTTGGGCAACAAATTTTCTGAGGAGGCTGGAGAAATGGTCTGTGGCCTTGCAGTTGAAATTGAATGCACAATATGCTTAATCGTGCCCACACTGGCCTGTAACCTGAAGACAGAATGGAGAATGGGGGAGCTGTGAGGGAAACAGTGGCAGCTGATGTACTGTAACAGCAATTGAGAGTGGAAATAGAATGATGGGTGCATCAGAATGAGGATCAGTAGTAGAAGATAGGCGGTGATCCTGCCCCCTGTACTGATCCCTGGTGCAGGCAAGTTTGGAGTATTGCATGCATTTCTAGAGGCCACACTTAAAGGATGGAAATAGGATGGAGGTGGTGCAGAGAAAGGTAATCAAGATTAATCAGGCATAACAAGGGACGTCCTTAGTGGAGAGGCTTGCAACATGTTAACCATGAAAGCTAAGGGGGGGGGCATGATAGAGACATGCATGTTTCTGCACAGGACAAACGGTGGATAGCAAGAAACTGTTCACAAACAGTGTGAACATGTGCACATAGGGGAATTCTTTGAAGCTGGTGAAAGGGTGATTCAAGAAGGGCAATGGGAAGTATTTCTTTTCAGAAAGGGTGGCAGAGAAGTGTAACAAACTGGCAAAAGAAAGGGATCTGTGCCAAATCTGTGGTGGAATTTAGCTGAGATAGGAACTTGGGGATATTTTATTTATTTTTTGATGACCGAGTAGGTGCGCTAGACATGAAAGTGACTATTTTCAGGCACGGCCCAGGATATTGAAGGAAAGGTGGGGCTAGCACAGGAGAAGGGACGGTGGGCAACTACTAGGGTACTCACTGCATGCCTGTGGTAGGGTTGGACAGCCATGAGGCTTTTTTCTGCCCTCAATGGCATGTTTGTATTTTTATGATTCTTTGTGCTTGCTGCTACTTTTGACTCTCCAGCTTGTTTGGGTATTGTGCCCCCTTGCAGTGTTGCTGTTGATTGACCAGAAGACTCAGTAGTACTACTTAGAGCATGTGTATGGTGGCTATACTGATGGTACAGGAGAAAGGTCAACAGAATTAAGTACATTTGGGAGATAGATACTAACTGACATAAATTTCTGGAACCATAACACAAGTAAGACAGCTGCTTAAAACTTTATTAAGGCTGCTATAAATACTGTACCTATATTACATGACTTTTAAAAGTTGTTCACAGTAGTCCCCTGAGGGACTGTATCTGAGCTGGTAGCAGCCCCATGAAGAATGAAGGGTGTTATTGTATAACCTAAGTCTGAGTAGGTACACAGCACACCTAGCAAAAGGGAACTGGAAAATTACCAGAGTCCTTTTATACCCAACCAGGAAGGCGGTTATGTAGAGGTGTAACTATTAATTGACTCAGTTTCTCTAAACATGAGTTTTGATTATATGTGAGGAGGAGCTGGCATGGTGTGAAAGTGGCTTGATGTTTACTCTTTAGAATGCATCTAAATTTTTCTTGAACCATGTTATTGTATACTTTCACAACCTTGTCTGAAAATGTGTTCCACCCACCACCCTTTTCATAAGGTAGCTTATCCTCCTAGTTTCAGCAAGGGCTCATAGAGGAAGGTCATGCCAAATGAATCATATATTTCTATGACTGTGTGACCAAGAAAATAGACCAGGGAAGGTCAGTGGACATAGCATATCTATACTTCAGCAAGGTCTTCAATTCTGTGCCGCACAAAAAGCTGATGAGGAAACTGACCCATAGGTGTAGAGTTTGGGGGGCTTCCAGGTTCAAGCCCCCCTGGGAAAGCTCCCCCCCAGTTAGAGTAGTCTAAAAACAGGTTCACTGTTTAGGTCAATAGTTTTCAGCCTAGTCAGCCCAGTGGCATGGAGGGCTGATGCATCATACATTAACTCTTGCCATGCCGATGACCTATGTGTGTGGTGCGAGCGTATCGCCGGGGCTCAGCCAGGGAGGGAGAGGATCAAGCATTCAAGGGACAGTTCTCTTCTCCCGTGGAGGGTGGTTCCATGGACTGGCACTTGCCTGAAGCCTAGTGGAGGCTGAGTATTAGTATGCCAAGTCCTACACATTGGGGAGCAGAGGAGAAGCAGCTGGCTAGCATGCAATGTATGGATGCACATGCTGCATGCTATTCTCAGCATTGCATGCTCCTCTCTGCAAGAAATGTGGAAAATGGAACCTAGCCGAGTGGCACAAAACCGTCCCTGAAGCTGGATCTGTTTTGGGTGGGTTGAGTCACTCCCCACCACCCTGCCATGAATGTAAGTCGGGGGGGGGACAAGAAGAGAGGGAGATTGATGCTAGGGTGATGGTGCTGGGGGATGGGAGAGAGAGAGACACACACACACATATGAACACACACACACACACACACACACACACACACAAAACTGGGTCCATTGGGAGAAAGAGTACTAAAAAAATAGTTTTGAGCCTGAGAACTCTCCTCCACCAGAGAAACCTAAACTCTGCACCCATGAGCTGACCAATTTGATGATGGGGACCAACATGGAAAATTGGGTTCAAAGTTGGCTCATGGATAGGAGCAGTGGACAATGGTAATTATACCATGGCAAGAAAGAATGCTTGGCGCTGATTGGTCAGTCTGGGTCTGGATCCTTAATGTTATGCCAGTTTATAAATGGGCAAAACATTTTGACAACTCTGATTGGCTGAGAGCCTGTTAGAGCCATGTCCTTATCAGTGCATATTTATGCAACCTGCACTACTTCAAAAGCACCCTCCGCAGCACAGCTGACATATCGTTGTGCCCCCACTGACCAACTGTGGCACTGCAAACAGCAGAGTGCAATTTCTGACATAAACTGCACATTCGCACAGTGTCTCCTCAGAACTGCGGCACCTCAAAGACGTTGCACCTCAGAAATCTGGGGATACCTCATAAAACTGGCTGCACATCACAAAAGTTGTACCTTGCTTAAAAAAAACAAAATGTCAGATTACCAGAACTGAACTTTCAGCTAAACATTGAATAAATACTCACCCATCTCAAGCAAACAGCTGCCAATGATGAAAACCAGCTGAGACTTTGAAAAAGGAAATCAAACACAAATCCAGTGAGTCAGTTTGCCCATTTAACTGCAAAAGAGATAAACAAATTAGAAACTGAGAAAGATGAAGTTAACATACAAAAAACAATTTTGTGGGCACTGTCTGTGTTCAACAAATGGTGCCAAGCTAGAGAAGTGACAGCCAGTTTCGCAACAAGTACAGTATCAGAGATATGCCAAATGTTAAAGCAATTTTATGTGGCAGTGTGGCAAAGCAATAGCAATGAATATATTCTTGCAAGCCTCCTAGCAATCAGAGCTGGATTAAGTTGCTTCATAAATAGCTGGCTAATAAAAAGAAATTTTAATTTACACACTGACCTTCAATTAAAGCCAGCTAATAACATTTTTACAGCAATGTGTAAATGCTATTGAAGGGACGGTAAAGACACCTCACACCACCATCCCCCATATCAAAACATAACCTGGCACTCCTAATAACTCCTAATAACATCTCCAATACTGTCAGCAGACACACCAAAATGGCTCCTATACAAAGTGTGGATAAACATTCAGCTTTATATGATGGGCCAAGGCCTTTGACACTTAAAGCCACAGCACTTCGAAATTAAGCAAGCAGGTGACGGAATAAAGTTCATCACCTATGTTCAATGGATTTTCTAAAAAGCATAGAAGAGTGACCCGGACCAGCATCAGCACCGGGGATTCATATATGCTCTGCCTGGCAATCCTCTTTGCCCTGCCACTTCTCTTAAAAAATATATTTTGAAGCTACCGCCTGACCCTTCTGCCTTCTGCCTACACTCATGCTGCCTTCAGCCTACTGAGTGCCAAACTGCTGACATCTGGTACACCTGTGAGCCCTTTGGGATAAATTATCTTTCCAAACTCATGTTGAAAATCAGCACAGAAGCTGGACTTTCTACCCAATATGCAATTTATAGCACGTGGGCAACAGCCGTCCAACTATCATCAGAGGCCGGTCTATAAGCCCATCAATCATGGCAGTGACAGGTCACAAAAATGAATGCAGTCTCAGATTGTATTGAACAGCCACACAAGAAGATTGCTGAAAATAGAGCAACATACTAGCCCTAAGAGAAAAACAAGATGAACAAATAAATACCCCAGCAAGATCTTCACAAACACAGCCTTCCATGAGTGCATTCTTTCTGCAGACACTTCCAATGTTACAAACAACCAGCAGCAAATCCGTGAGAAATGAGATGTGGTACAAGAAAATCACAAAGGAAATGAGAATCCCATCACAGAAACCCTTACAGTGATCCAAAGCTTTATTAAAGAGACTATAAACACACCATTCATCATATAAAACTGTTCAATAAAAAAAATACAATTTAGTAACTATACCAAATGAACCCATAGTGATCCAGCTTCAGTTGCCTAACTAAATAAAATGAAAATGTATTTATCTAACAGTTTTAAAATGTAACTGCAGTTAAAGTTCAAGTTCTACTTAAAGATTAAAAGTGCAAATTAAAAAAAAAATAAAATGTTCTCATAAAAATGTATGCAAATTCATTACAATACATGTTACCAGTTACCACGGTAAACTGAACTATTTTCTTGTTTTTTTGCTGAAAAAGTTGAAAAAAATGAAATGCTTACAAAAACTAAATACAATTGTTCGCCCATTTTTTCAAACTCTAAGGTAGAATTTTTTTGCCCATTTTATCAGTGCAATAAAACACTCCGAGGTATGGGTTATGGCCTGATAAGAGTACGCCCAGGTGCTAAAGGCACTTGGTGCAAGTACGTTGTGCCTTATAATGCACCTGGGCATGGTCTCATCAGGCCATAACCCACACCTCATTGTATCTTATTGCTGGCATAACATCACATATCTTGTCCCAGCACACACATGACTGAATGTCATCAGTACAAAAAAAAATCACTCCACATGCGGATTAGGGAGATAGAAAAATTACCTATTTACTGTACCCACAATCCCTCACTATGTAAATTAGTATACAGGCTGTTATATTTCTGTACTCACTACAGAACTAGGAGATTATATCTCTCAGTTAGGAAATCTTGACAGCTATCAGTGTATGCACAATGGTTCATTTTTAAAAATAAAAATCTGAGCTCTTATATTGTAACCACTATAAAAATAGGGGACTACATTTCTCAGTAAGAAAAAACTTGAAGACAGCTTTATTTTGTACCCACAATTCCTTGACACACACCCACACCCACACACACCCCCACACACCCCCACACACACCCACCCAGCAGGTGCTATTCTGCAGTTAACACTACCAAAATAGGAGACTGCACTGCTGAGTAATGACAATTTAAGTTATCTTTATAATCTACCCAGAATTCTTTGTTGCTATATGTGAATCAGCATGTTAGCTGTTATACTGCTGTAACCATTACATATTAGGCACTATACTGCAGCTGCCACTTTCAAAATAGGAGACTACACTGCTGAGTAAGGAACATCTAAGTTAACATTATAGTGTATCCAGAATTCCTTGTTGTTGTATGTAAATCATCATATTACCTGTTACACTGCAGCAACCATTACCAAAATAAGAGTTAACTGATTTAAGAAAAAGGGACTACTTTAAGTCCAAATGTTAGTACAGTATGTAAGCTTGGAGTGGCTAAGACATGGCAGTTGGGTTTAATATCAGAATGTGCAAAGTCATGCACCTAGGGCACAAGAACCCCAGTGCTAACTATTGGATGGGACCTCAGGGTTATTTTTTCAGACCTCATAGTGGTAGCCCAGCATGACAAGGCTATGGCTAAGACTTGTGGGATGCTGGGTGCATAAGATGGGGCATCACCAACAGGAGAAGGGAGATGATACTATCATTGTGCCACTCACTGGTACATCCCCACCTGGAATACTGTGCCCATGTCTTGAGACTGTATCTTAGGAAAGACATAGATGAGGTGGAGGCGGTCAAGAGAAGGCTAACTAAGATAGTGCAGGAGCTGCAAGGGAAACCCTATGATGAAAGACTGAGCAATCTCAATATGTACATTTTGCAGGACAGGAGAGTGATGGGTGACATGAAGGAGACCTTCAAATACCTCACAGGGTGAACAGAGTGCGAGGAGGGAGGCCACCTCCACAAGAGGGAAAGCTCCAGGACTAGGGGTTATGCAATAAAATTGAAGGATGGAAATTTCAGGAAGGATGTAAGGAAATGTTTCTTCATAGAAAGGGTGGTAGAAGCATGGAACTGAGTACCAGTCAAAGTTGTGCAGAGTAGAACAGTTGAAAGCTTCAAGCATGTTTGTGATAGACCTTGGGGCATATTACAGTGACAGGGAGATAAGAGTGCCCCTGGAGACCAGTTAGGGTCTGCAGAGGTACAGTAGGTAGGGAACACTTGAACAGACTAGGTGGGCCTAGCAGTCCTTTTCTGTCAACAATTCTTTGTTTTTTAAACTTTCTAACTTAAACACATGCCCCTTGGTGGAAAGTACTTTTCTCAGATTAAATAAACTTTTGTCCTTTCTACTGAACTCCTTCAAAAACTTGCGAGCTGAAGGTAAGGCATTTCAGCCCCTCCCTCTTATGTCTTGTCCTGTTGTCTATGGATCATCTTTTGGCCATTTGCTGCACTGTCTCTAGTCTAGTCCTGTATTTGCTGAGATTCAGGCTCCAGAACTGAAGAGAACTCCATATGTGGTCTGATGAGTGATATATACAGTAGCAGTAGTACCACCATGCTTCTGCTAGTAATCCCCCACCATCTGCACTCCAGTATCCTGTTAGCTCTCCCATGCAGTATGCCTTCTTGTACTGAAAATCTGCTTTTTAGATAATTGTGTATCATTACTCCCAGGTCTCTCTCCTCCTCTGCAGTCTTTAATGGCATCCTATCAGTATAGGACACTGCTCTAGGACTTGTCACCCCATATATGTCACCTTCCTGCTTTTTTGCATTGAATTTAAACTGCCATATACAGTACTACAGCATTCCTCTAATCTTTTCACACCCTGCCTCATAATGTTAACTCCCTCCTTATCATCCACCCTCTTGCAGAGTTTGGTGTCATCTCTGAGCAGTCTCACCTTGCTTTGGGTACTCTCGTTTATATCATAAATATACTTTTGAAAAAGAGTGGTACCAGGACAGACCCTTGTGGTACTCCATTAGTCACTTCCCCATACTCAGAGAATTTTCTGTTAAGGACCACTTTCTGGGTTATCTATATCAACCATTTTTTAGAACCAATCAATTATTCCATCTCCTAGCCATAGTTCACTTATCTTCCTAACCAATCTTTTATACCATGCTGAGTCAAATGCCTTGCTAAAATAGAGATATTGTACATCCACTGCCTTATTGCTGTCTGCCATTTGTGTTACTACTTTAAAAAAGTTTATTGTGTTGGTCTGACATGCTGGACCCTTGGTGATTACATGCTAGTTCCTATTCTTTAAGTTCTTTTCTTCCAAAAATTTGACTATCTCCTCCTTATTTATTAAAAGTTTTCCCACTGTCTATGTGAGGCTTGCTGGGCTATAGTTTCCTAAATTTTCCCTATTGTGCCTTCTGGTAGGGAAACCACACTAGCCACCACCAATCTATAGGTGCAACTCTAGTTGCTAATGATTTGCTATATAGGACTGATACCAACTCCACAAGCGCGTGCTTCCTTTAACACTATAGGAGGAACCCCATAGGGGCCTAGTGAGTTAATGGATTTTAAGTTACCCAGTTCCTTTTGCACTGTAGGTTGGGATTGTTGGAGTTAGTATTGGTTTCAGTTTTTGGTCCTAATGCTGACTCATCTCAGTTTTTTGCCAACCAGCTGTCCCAGCTTGCCCCATTCATGTATCTACCTTGGAGGTGATTGGAATTTGATCTGTGACTCAGACATTGATCTGCCTGGGGCCTCCAGAAAGATGCTTTCCCCCAGGGCAGTGGGACCTCTGTGAACTGCTGGATGTCTCCGGTCTGGTTGACCCCTGGCATCTTTTACACCCTTCTGTGTGACAATACACCTTTTACTCCATACCATGTGCTTTGCAGTGTAGAACTGATTACTTCCTTATTAGTACATCTATTGTGTCTGGTCTGCAGGTCTGTGATATATAGCCCATGGTAGTCTCTCACCATGCTGCAGTATCTTTAGATCATACTCTGCATGGTCTAGATGAGCAGGATTCCACATGGTGGCTTAATTCCACCCTGCTTAGGGATCCAGATATCCTTGCTGCAGTCAAAACCTTCCTTTGGAATTTTCTTTTGGTCAGTTAGGGTTCTGTTTCCTCATTGGACATGTTGTGGGGTGCTGTGAAATGTGCAGTACGTATGGAGGGAGTTTATCAGATTTGCTGCTATCCACAAGAAAGAGAGGGTGGGTAAGATGGACAATTTGCTTCAGCAGATCAGAGACCTTGAAGGCTCCCTTTCTGATTCCACGGACTCTAATACATGGCACTAGTTGAGTACCCTAAGGGATCAATACTTTGGTCTCTTGGCAGGCAGGCCCATCTTACTCTTCAGAGCAAGAGAATGAGCTACCTGCAGTCCACAGAAAGAGTCAGAAGGCTCCTGGACCTATGTCTCCAGCAGTCTGAGGCTAAGATGACCATACAGTCTCTCCAGCCCGAACCATGTGGGCAGATCCTCACCAAGCCCTGGGAGATTGCTGATGCTTTCCACCAGTATTATCAATCCTTATGTGCTGCCGATTTCACCTCCTCTGATTCTCCCACCTGAATTGCTGACTATCTGGAGGCATTGCACCTCCCACAGCTTTCTCCTCCCCAGCAGCACTTTCTGGACTCAACCATAATAGAGGAGGAAGTCAGGGCAGCTATTCCATCCCCCTCTTCAAATAAAGCCCTGAGCCCCTATGGTTTCCTTAATAACTTTTATATTGAGTGTAGCGATCTGTTGACCCCTGCTCTTAATCATCTCTTTAATTATTTGTGATTTTCAGGCTTGTCTGACCTTTCTTTTACTCAGACTTGGATTCCCTGATTTCTAAGTTGGGTAGAAACTCCTTGCTTCCCAGTAGTTACAGGCACATTTCCTTGCTCAGTTCAGATCTGAAAATCATGGCAAAGGTCTTTGCCTCCCCCTTGCCTCAAGTCTGGTCAGGTCTTATCAGTCTAATGCAGGTTGGATTCATGGCTGGCTGTCTGATCCTCATCTGACCATCTCCAGAAGCTCTTGTGACTGACCTCTGCGTCAGGTGAGGGCAAGGCTCCTGCAGCCTTGGTCTCACTAGATGTGGAGAAGGCTTTCAAGTGGGTCTCTTTGCCCTTTCTTTTTGCCACACTCTGTAAATTTGGTTACCCTGATGGCTTCTGTGACTGGGTGCATGCCTTATACTCCAACCCTACTGCTAGGATCTGCTGCAATGGTATCTTGTCTGCTCCACTTACCTTGCAGTGCGGAATGCAGCAGGGATGTCTCTTATTCCCATTTTTATTCAGTCTTTACCCTGAACCCCTGTTACGCAACCTGGAGAACAACCCAGCGGTTGAAGGCATTCAGGTTGGTAGCATTAGTTGTAAACTCTCAGCCTATGCTGACAATCTATTCCTTCATTTAGTAAATCCACACTCTTCTATTCCTGCTGCACTCCGTGAAATCTGTTGGTTTTAGGAGATGGCTGGCTATAGACTTAATCTTGAGAAAACTAAGGTCATGCTGCTTAATGCTTATGTCCTTCGTCTGCAGATTTTGGATTTGGGCCTGCTCTGGGAACCTCATGCTCTTACTTATTTGGGCATCAGGGTTCACAGGACTGGGCTGCCCTGGGAAAGGATAATCTTGCCTCCCTGCTGAAAGAGGTTTCTGCTGACCTCCAGAGATGGATGCACCTCCCCCTCTCACTATGGGATAGGGTGAATGTCATCAAAATGAATATCTTACCCCGCATTTTATACCCATTGGGAATATTGAGACTTTTCCTACCTAAGACTTCATTTGCTAAGCTTTACTCATCCATTTCTGCTTTTCTCTGGAGGCAGAGGGCCTCCCGAAGAGACTATTACAAACTTACCTTGTCTACAGAGAGGGGTGGTCTCTGACTTCCAAATTTGTTCTTATATTATTGTGCCCTGCATAGTTCTAAATGTTTCCTTTGGGCCTCCTCCCGCTCCCTCCTGACGCAGTGGATTACCAGCTGCTGTGGTTGTCTTTGAAACAACACCCTTGTATACAAGCCAGTTTCCTGCTTCCCAGACTCTTATATCTCAGACTTTCCCAGTTGCCTATCAAACTTCATGGTACACTCTTGTAATGGTTACTAAAAGCTCTTAGGCAACTTTGTGGGTATATGTGTTTGGATTGGAGAAAGGACCTGTCTCAGTCAATTCTGGGGGAGTCCTAACATTCAGATTGCCCACCGTCCCATCCCTTTTCATTTTTGCCCTTAACTCAGGTCTGTCTCTCTCTCATCATTGATTGACGGAGAGGTTATGGTCTCACTCCCTGTTTTCCAACATAAGTTTGCTCTCCCGGTAGTCCAGTCTTTCAAATCTCTGCAACTAATCAGTGCTCTCATCTCTTTTTGCGGCCCTTGTCCCTGATCTTCCTCATCTGAGGAGAACCTACCTGAACTCCTTCATTTGGCAATTCAACACCACTCTGTTTCTATTTTTTATCATTTTTTTCCAACTGAAGGACCCAGCCAGCTTGGATGGTATTTGTTACTATTGGAAGTAGGCACTACAACTCCAGGTCAAGGTTAAGGTCTGGCAAGGTGTCTTGCAACTCTTTTACAAATTCGTTAAGCAGGACCAATACCATTTTTTGCAGTTTCATATTCTGCACAATCTCTATTTCACATCTGTCAGGCTGTATAGGATGGGAAAGCATGCCTCTCCATCTTGATTTCACCATGGCATAGCTGAGGGTCACCTGATCTATATTCTGTGGGATTGCCCAACAGTGTGCCCCTTTTGGAATTCTATTTGGCTTTCCCTAGACCCACTTTTAGGGTTGTAATCTTTTTTTTACTCTGGAGGTCTCTCTGGTTAGCCTTTACCCGAAGGAGCTTCTCGGACCCCACAGTGCCGATATGTCCCTAATTTCGATAACAGCAATGTTAATTATTTGTCGGCACTGGTTGGATGATACTATCCCATCCTTTAGGGAGTGGCACCAGGAGATTTTGTTGGCCTTCAAGATGGAAAAACAGATAGCATGCAGGCAAGGTAGGCCCCTTACTTTTTACTCTCATTGGGACCCACATTATGCTCTAATACCCATCTTGCATGGTCCACAGGATCCACAACCCACTTCTAACTTAAAAGGCAATACTGCTCATCACCATCTGGGTACATTGTAAATTACTAACTGTTGGGTACTTTATGGATCAGTGTCCAGATCTAGAGTTTCAGGTGCGCTTTGGGTGGGTGGATGTGGAGATTGTTCTCTTTTTTCTTTGGGGGGAGGCGTTGTTGGATTACTTCTGCTTTTTCCATTGTATCTACCACTATGCCTCTGGGTTTGTGTATCCTGTGTGTTTTGTTGTTGTGTTGTTGAAAATTAATAACGTTTAGTAAATTGGAAAAAGAAAACAGTTGCCCACTTCATGTAGTACCTGTTCCCTAGTAATTTCTCCCATTTCTAATCTTTCCCCTATATTACCTATAAATTTCATCCTGCTGTGCCTGTTTTTAAGGGCAACCTTGGAGGTTAAGGTTAAGTGACTTGTTCAGAGTCATACAGTATGCAAGTGGAGGTTGTGAGAATCAAACCCAGGTCTGGTTTGCTGGATGTACCAAGCTTGTTCACAGCTTGTTACTTTAACCTCTAGGCTATACTGCCAGCCTGGTCCCTTGACCATGAACATCAAACACATACGGGCATATAGTATGTCTTTTTTCTCCCTATCATCAACTGTAATAGCCCCATTGTTCCAAATCCTTTTTATGCTGTTCCTTGTCTTTGTATTTTCATTAATGTATTTGGAAAAGTATTTTTCATTTTTCATCACCCTTTCTGCTCACCTTAATTATGCATTTGTCTCTTGAGCAAGTTTTTTGCTTACAGGTAGTTTTTCTATGTACCGTTCTCAGTTTCTTTCACTCTGCTCCTTCTCATAAATCCTAAACCTTCTTGTTTCCTCTAATACTGTCATTTATATGCCTACCTAACCATACTGATTTCCTATACTCCTTGGACTTTTCTATGATCTTGACACAGTTCTATGTGGCATCTGTAAGGACATTTATAATTCTGCCATTTTACCCTTTTTTTTTAATATAGCTCTTTGGTCCCCATCACCTCTTCCTCCTGCCAGCTGGCAACTGGGGCACATAGATATTTTACTGTTTTTCTCCCCTGACCCCAGCATATAGCTGTAAGAGTGTGTGGAGGCATGCTACACACCCTGTGGTGCCAACTCAGCCCCTTCCACATGCCAATACTTTTGCCGCCCCCTGTTCGCCGACACTACCCACTGGACCTCCACCCAGTGGGAGCGGAACTACAGGGGGGTGCCAACCACCCTCACCACCCTTGGGAGAGGAGAGTTGCCCATCGGCATGATTAATCCTGCTCCACCTCCCCCTACGCCAGCAACCTGATGACCCAAGGTTGTTCCTGAACCCGAGTCACTGGCATAGCACAAGGTGTGGTGTCCACTGCCTCAACCCTCAGTGTCACTGGGCTGGCCTACCAATTTACTCTTGACCTTTGGTTTTATTTATTATTTATTATTTATTACCTGAAAATTGATGACCAGAAAAGGCACACTGAGCTGAGGCTCATTTCCAGGTGCAATCCAGGGGAAAGGGTTACAGAAGGAACCATGAACATAGCACACTACTTACTTGGTACAGATAAAGTGCAAGTATAGTGAAATTAATAAATCATCATGAGCACTTATCTTGGTACAAAATTTAAGTGCAGGTTATAGAATATGGATGTTGTGTCAGTTCAAGTGCAAAATAATGCCATGGGTAATCACAAAGGCAGGCATTCTAGTGCATTAGAGAACTGCTAGGCAGAGGAGTGCCTTTCTCTTGTGTCATTTTGCAACCACGGAGGGCTATGTGCAATAAGAAAGTAGAGGTGGGGGGGCAGAAGTTTCAACTGGTGCTTAAGAGAGCCTGGAGAGGTAGATTGGTGGAAGGAGGAAAAAAGCAGGTTCCAAAGTTCTGGACATTGACATGAGAAGGTAGATTGCCCTGCAGAGAAATGGGTATGAAAAGTGGAAATGGTTCAGTGGTCCCTGGAGCAGAGTGAGCATGGAACAGGGAGGATTGGAGATTAGAATAATGAGAGGCAGAAGGGAAGGGAACCAAACCAGTATTTGGAAATGAAGGAGGTACAGTGTGACTGGCAATGTGATAGTATAAGGAGAACGTATGGGGAGAAGTAGAGGGACAAGTGTCTATGAGGAGGGGAGTTTGTAATGAAGTGCCAGATGGCATTGTAGAGGGTGTCCAGTCTGACTAGTGAAGTGGAGGGGGCAATAACTTAGACCTCATCTGCATAGTTATAAATCAGGAGTACTATTTTGGTGATTAGCTCCCTGTGGACTAGCAGGGGAAGGCAGTCTTTGTTACATTGCAGGGCATCCAGCTTTTGGTGGCATTTTGCATGCATTACATTGATGTGGGCTGAGAAGCCAAGCCTGCTGTCAAGACACACACTGAGGTACTTGAAGGACTGCACTGCTTCAAGTGGGAACCATCCAGTGTGGAGAAAACAGGAAGTTCTGAGAGCCTGGCCAGTTTCAGGCAGGCACTAAAAGCCATAGCCACCATTTTTTGATTTTGACCCAGAAGTGGTTGGTATGGAACCAGCACAGAACATTGTGGAAGTCCTGCTGGAGCAGGTCTTATACCGCTGAGGTAGAGGGACCACAGGTGAAGATGATGGTGTCATCTGCATACATGTGAATATATGAGCTGGCACAGACAGAGGTTAGACTGTTCAGGCAAATGGAGAAAACAATGCAGCCCAGGATGGAGTCCTGCAGGACCCAAGCCTGGATGGGAAGGAGATATAATAGGATACCTCCAACTTATGCCAACTGTTGATGGTCTTTTAGGGAGGAATGGAACCAGCCAATGGTGGGAACTGAGAAGCCAGCAGAACTCAGCTTGTCCAGTAGTAGTGGGTGGGACACCGAGTCAAAGGATTTGGCCAGGTTATTGAAAATGTCAGCAGTGATGCACCCCCAATTCATCCCAGAAAGGATAGAGTCAGTGATGCACAGCAGGGACAATACTGTGGAGTGGTGCTTCTGGAAGCCAGACTGGAAGGGGAGAAGAACTTGAGAGAGGAGATGTAGTCTAAAAGTCTAGAGTAGACTAGGTTCTCTTGTAACTTAGCAAGAGAGTGGTGGAGGGAGATAAGTCATGTCTTTAGAAAGCCATTTAGTCCTTCCTGTATTTTCCTCTCTATTTTTCTGATATCTACTGTTTTTTAAGCATTCATTATCCTTGAGTCTGTTGTTTTGGTTCCATGTCAAAAGAATGGCTGCAAAATGGCACCAACCAAATACAACAAACACATAACAGTGAAACTCAAAATGATGACAAGCACTGCAGCACTCACCAAAAAAGTGAACAGATGTAGTGACTTTCTTTGTGGGGGTTGCTCACTGCACACACCCTTACTTCAAATACCCATCTCTGGGGTGAACTGGGGGTGGGGAGAAACTCATGAGGATATGTGAAACCTTTTACAAAAAAAAAACAAAATCACACCACCAGTCTCGAACCCGTATGTGCCTGGCACACAGGTAGTAACCCTGTCCTGTATACAATGTGGCCAGCATGGATCCAGCCATCCAAATAATTGCCTACGTGCTTTGACAACTCCCTGCCCACATCACTGACTCCTTAATGTACGATGCTGAATGAACATGCGCTGTTAAAATTCTCTTTTGACGTGCTATTTTGGAGTTGCCGAAATTGAGTCACTCAAATTGACTCACTGTTTTAACTGGATACCTGTGGTCACTTGTTACCATCCTGACATCATACTAATTCTCATCATGCAATGGTCAGTTTGATCAATTAGGGCATCCATCTTAATATGTCTAATAATGTCCTTATTGGAGAACACCAAGTCTTGTATTACCTCCCCTGTGCATCCTCCCCTACTGTGCAATGAAGCAGTCTTGTGTGACATCCACAGATTTTTGCCCCTTCTGGCACCTATTCGCTTGTGTACCCCAGTCTAAAACAGGAAGGTTAAAGTCTCCCACTAATTCTGCTTCTCTAAATTCTGATGGTTTTTTACCTATTCAGTGCTTCATTCATCTTCACTGTTTGATCTGATGCTTTGTACAGTACGCCTGTCTTTTGCTTTTTCTCCCCCTTCCATCATTGGAAACCAGAGTAATTCTACTCTTTGTCCTCTTTGATTGCTGCATCTTTAGACACCCCACTATATTCCTTTATGAACAGTGCCACTTCTCCATTTCTGTTTCCCCTGTCCTTTCTAAAAATTTTATATCCTGGAAATTGAGGTGCCAGTTGTTATTCAGATTAGCCAATATTTCATCAATGGCCACTATGTCTATTTCTTCTGCAGGCATCACTGCTTCCAGTTCATTCATATTATTCCCCAGGCTTCTGCCATTTATAAAAAAAAGATAATCCATTTGTTTACTTTTCCCAGTTTCTCGCTGTTCCTCTTGTATTACCTACTATTATTTTTAATGCTGGGATTCCTAGGATCCCACAGTAAAACTATTCTGTTCCCTGTGCCCTGTTACAGCCCTCTCCTCATCTAGCTTAAACTTCAGCTAGTGAACATCTATAACTTTTTTTCCCAGCAGATCGGGTATGCTTTCATTTAGATGCAGATATTACTCTTGTACAGCCTGTCAGCATCCCAGTATTTAGCTCAGCCTCACACAAATTTGAAACCCTCCTTACAATACCAACCATTTAGCCACACAGTAAACTCCAAACTTCTTTCCTTCCTACCTTTCCTTCCATTTGGCACTGGCAGGGCCTCTAAACAGGTTATTGAATATGCAGCTTTTCTCAGCTTGATAGCCATTTCCTTGAAATGTTTCTTAGCATTAAGCATTACCTAATCTACTGTGTACTATATCACTGATTCCTATATGAATCACAATGTTTGACTCCCCTCACCTGTTCAGACTCTCCAGCTCTGGAATTACTTTCACAGATGTCATCTTTGGGAGGCATATAATAGATCTTTCACCCACAGCTGAGCCACTGTTATGCCCATTTCTCTGGGGTGGAATAGCTCAAGACAGCTAACAGTGATTTCAATGGTTAGAGTTAGCATAGTCTGCTATGTAGGTAAATAGACTGAATTGTACTTAATTGAACTTATGCTCAGTAATCCGTATATGTTACAAGGTGATTAGCAAACTGAGAAGTACCAAGTCCAACGTATAAAACAATAGTAGGGAGATGAGTTTTGTGAATTAGTAATTAATCTAGGGTATAAGACAAGACTCTAGTGAATGGGGATTCTACTAAAATATTCTAATCTAGCAAGGAAGGATTAAAAGAAATAATGGAAAAGGAAACTTTCTGAGAGAGTTGTCAAATGTAAAATATTCAGATACAGAGTACTACTTAAGGTGATGGAGTCAGGTTTCTATCTGTAACAAGTGCAATATCATTAATGAGCTAATTTAACATAATGGCTGACCCAGAGAACATGCTGAAGATCATTACAAAGCTAGATGAGTAAAAAAAAAAAAGACTGCATAGGAAGAATAAAGAATACATGAAATATAAACAACGAAGGAAATAGCAGCAGACATTATCTACCAGGATGGGAACAAGGACATAACAGGCACAACTATTAACAAACAGTTAAACAGGAAAGCAGATCCATATAGGAAACTACCAAGAAAAGGAAGCAAACTAAGAAGGAAAAGTGAGGAGCAATGAATAGCTACTACTATTCACAGCAAACAGTTTTGTTGTACAGTACTGCTAGGCTAAGAAAACATATGGCAAGACAAATAAATCAATCCTAGCTGTGCCAAGCAAGACAAAACACAAGAATACAATGGCTATGGGTGATTCGCTCCTGAGATATACAGATGGACATGTGTTCTATAAAGAACAACATAAACAATGGACTCTACTGCATGAATTAAGCACATTACTGAAGGATTGACAGACTCTTGGAACCCCTGGAGAGCACCCCTTGGTAGTGGTACATGTTGGAACAAGCAACACCATAGACAGAATAAAGATCAAATTATGAGGGATTTCAGAAACCTATGGCAGAAGATTAAAGACTGAAAAACAGATGTCATCTTAGAGATACTACTAATTCTGTATGCAGATGACAAGGGTTAACATCAGGATTCAAAGGACTAATGCTTGGATCAGATGTTAATGCAATGAAAAAGTATTCAGCTTCCATAGAAATTGGATGAACTTTCATGAAAGACGTGAACCTGAATAAAAAAAGAAGCATGCATCTTGGGAAACCTAATCAATACAATAATATAAACATTTTAAACTGATCAAGGGAAGAAAAGAGACACTGGATAGGCTACTGAAGGCAAAATGAACAGGGTGAGGGATAAAAAAAGAACCATAGACTCTGATGACAGAAAGAGTCCAATAGTTCACTGAGTCTACACTACCTTACAACCTAGTGTCCTAGAAGGTTGTTCCCCCTGTCTCTTCTCCTCAACTCTCCTCCACTATGAGTCCCCTTGCTCTGTTCCAGTCATATTTGAACCCTCAGTTTCTGCTGTCAGTCTGTTCCATAGCAACACCAGCTCCAGCCCCTCAAGGTAGTAGAACTTCCTTCCATCCCTTCTGAACTTACTCCATTAACCTCTAATAGTGCACTGTTGTGACTGCATTTCTGTTTCTAATAAACAGGAGCACACTATTCACTTTATTTATACACCTTAAAAGTTATATTTCTCTATCATGTTCCCCCGCTTGTGTGTGTCCTCTGGTGATTACATGTTGAGGGGCTTCTACCATTTCTCTCAGGATCTGATCTGGTGGCCATGGATCATTTTGGAGACCCATCTCTGTGCTGTCTCCAGTCTGTCTACATCCTTTCCAGGTGAAGGCTGCAGAATTGGTCACATTATTGCAAGTGGGGCCTCACCAAAAATCTGTATAGGAGCAGTATCACTTCACTCCTCCTGCTGTCAAATTCCTCCCCAAATACACCCTAGCATCCTTGATGCTTTACTGTAGACTTTATTGCACTGGCTGGTTTGCTTGAGGGAGCCACTGATAATGACCTCCAGATCTTTTTCCTATGATATATTAGCCAGCTTAACCCCTCCCATCCAACACTCCATGGGAGCAAAGTCCCATCAAACAACTTAATTCAGAGGAGATGACAAGCAACACAAGTAAAGCAACACAAGATGCTAAGAAGTAAAACAATAGGGAGACAAAACTGCAACTGAAAATGCATGTTCACTAATGCAAGAAGCCTGAGAAACAAACTGGATGAACTTGACTGATATCCTAGAAAGTACTATATATAATATGAATATTAGAGACTTGATGGGATGCAAATGACCACAAGGAAATGGAAATAGCTACAAACTATATAGGAAGAATTAACCAGGCAAGCAAGGAGGATAGATAGCAGTGTATGTCAAATACCACTGCTGGTAATTGAAATACTGGCCTTTAGCACAGATGAGATAAAAACCCTCTGGCTAAGAGTCTCAGATGGAAGTGGAGACACAGTCACTACTAAGGTTCATACTAAGAGTTAATAGATATACAGAAGGCCATAGCTCATATGAGTATATCTCCAGCAAGCTGGTACTTGAATAAATTAATGAATGACACTTTATTTATATGGTGCCTTTCTTAAACCAAGGCACCTTACAATAATTAAACAATATACAATAAATAAACACAGATCCATAAATAATTTGTAAATCCATGATACAGTAAATAGCAGTCCAGATTGTGTTTGAAATTTGCCTAAGGTTCATACTAAGAGTTAATAGATAACGTCACCAGAATGAGAACCAGGATCTTATACTTCATAAAGTAATCCAAAAGGTAGCAACCAAAGGAAGCATGTTGATTATGAGAGATTTCAGTCTCCCTGATAATGACTTGGAGGAGGGATTCATTAAGACCAGGCAAAAAAGGAAATTCTAGCAATATGAATATGAATTGTCAAATACAACTTGTACATCATGTCCAGCTGGGGCATGATGTCATAGAATTAGAATCTTGTTTCAATGGTGCTCAAACACTGCACTGATCTTAGGCCTCCCAGCATGCCTGTGGTAGGATCTTTAGTTTTCAACAAAGAAAGCTGTGGTCACACAGACTGATGCTCCCAACTACAGTATTCAGTGGCTAAGTAACTAAAATTTATTACTTTAAAAGTGCGTATTAGTCACAGTATATTATAATAGCTGTCTGTACCCACACAGGGATTTTAACAAACATAAACATTGTGTTTGTCTTTTTCCTGGTTTTCAAAATGCTCTGGCTCAATGACGTAAACCACATTTCACATTCTGCTCACAATGACTTTGATGGAGTCCAGGTTTAAAGCATAACAGCTTAATGGTTCATTTATAAGTTCTGTATGAAATTTAGAAAATAAGTGCTTCAGACATCCTTTTATAGAACTTCAAGCTGCTTTTTTTTAACTTACAAACACTGGTCAAAAGTCATGATAAATAAATTGGCTCACAAAGTTGTTGACATCATCTATCAGCTCTCAAGGGTTGATGTCGATCTTACTGTGATGCCTTTCTGTTGGTCTAACGTCTGAGCCTAAATAAAAGAACAGAAAGAAAACTGAGTCCACAGGTGGCAAAAAGTGATAGACACCTAAGACAGACAGGCAAATAGACTGCTATTGCTATTTGTGCCAAAATCATAATTTGACAAAGTATGACTTGTACAAGGTGTTTTGAGCAAAAACACAGGAAAGCAAACAGTTACATAGATACATAGACAGTGTTGGCAGATAAGGGCCTATGGCCCACCCAGTCTGCCCAAATACATCTTCCAGTTACTGTACCATGGCTGGGCCCATTCCGCTTGTGAAATCTTACAACACAAAAGCAGAAGACCGTCTTCATATGTTTCTTATGCGACAGGACAACACCTGCCTCTTGTAGCTTTGATTAGCTCGGTTTTGCCGGGTGGTACTGAAAAGTTTACAGCATTCTGCTTTTCCAGTTAGGATTTATCTTTCTGAGTGTTGAAAGACCACCTACTACGCTCAGCAGCCGGGAAACAAATGGCGTACCAATAAATCTGAGTTTTTTTTTTATTTCATTGTTTAACCAGCTAAGCTGAAAGCTTTTTTACAGGAGCAACCTGGGAGCACAAGGAGGTTAAGTGACTTATTCAGGGTCACACAGTACGCAAGTGGAAGCTGTGGGATTCAAACCCAGGTCTGGTTTGCTGGATGTCATCACATTTGCACCTCAGAGCCTTAGACCACTGCGCTATACTGCCTCCTTAAAAAGGCAATCGTTAACATCGTTAACATCTCCAGCATTTCTGTCTAGCTTCAAAGAGTGTTCCACTTTTAAAAGGCTGAAAACGTATTTGGAAAAAATGTCCACAGAGGCAGCTTCTAAAAAGAGATTATAGCGGAGTCCTCATAGAAGTTACGTTAAGAGCACAAATTCTCAGCTGAGGCATACACTGATAAAAAAAAAAAAACTCCAGAAAAGGCATGCAGAGAAGCCATCTACTCACTGAAGCCTTAAAAAGACCAGAAAAGCAAAACAGTTGGAACCAGAAAAAGAAAAAAACAAACAAAAAAACCCTCAAAAACAAGTCAATTGTCGAGCAGGCTGGTGATACTCAAATTCATACTATGGAGGAGTTTAAACAAACGTGGCAATTCTTTCAAACTATGAGAGACCAGGGATCCAAAGGTACTACCTCGGCTGTTCCAAGCATTGTTGAAGAAGCATATTACTTTGATGAGGGAAAAAAAGGGACTTATTACTACCAAAGTCACAAATGATGAGGAACTACGTTCTCCCCAGGAACATTACAAGATATAGCAGCTATGATTAAGATCCCAACTTTCATAACAGAGATAGATGTTGGGGAATCAGACATTTGGAAAATATTGGGACAATAAAGCTCAGTCTTACCATCCATGATACATCCATAACAAGCATTTGTCAATGCCAAAGTTTGTCTTTGGAAATGATGATGGTATGCACAGATTGGCAGGACTACAGTTCCCAGCAGAAAGAACAAGTTATGCCACCAAGTTCATATTCCTGTTGAAATACAGCAAAGTGCATACCTGTTTCCTCAGTTTGTGATCTGGCTTTGAAGAGTAAAGATGTGTCTGCGGTTCAGAGAAGATGAGAGCACTGGAGCCCCACCATGGGTTGGGGGGGACGTTATGGTTAGAAATCCTAATGCCCCGCGCCATTTGTTGGTATTTGCACTACAAATTTACAACATGGCCTTTTGTGACCCCCACCTCATGAAAGCATTTGGGACCTCTACTCATGAACAGTAACACTGTGAGTTTGATAATCTGTTCTAAACGTTTATTTTTCACAGTGACCATGCCATTCTGCACCATATGTGCAAAAAAACAGTTCGGGCAAGATGTGAAAAATTACAGCTGTACCATTCATAGGGAGGTGTGAAGAGATGGCAGTGCTGAACATCTGGAGTGAAAATATTAAAAATGCAGGAATGTACAAGCATACATGGAAACTGCACAATGCACACTTGTAACAGTTATTAAGTGGAATAATTTCACCAAAATTTCAACATAGACATTTTGTGATCTCTGCTCATGAACACTGTCACTATAATTTTCTTAATCTGTCCTGAATGTTGATTTCCCACAGCGACTGCGCCATTGTGCGCCACATGTGTGAAAACACATTTCAGGCAGGGTGTGAAAGATGACAGCTGTACTGTTCATGAGGAGGTTTGCAAAACTGACAATGTTGAAAATCTTGAGTGAAAAGATTACAAATTCTCGATGTTATGAGTATGCGTGGAAACTGCGCAATGCATGCTCATAAAATAGTCATTATAAGGACTTTTATCACCAATTTTTCAATATAGGTATTTTGAGACTTCCACTCATGAACAGTGTCACTGTGATTTTGTAATCTGTCCCAAACACTGATTTCCCACAGCGACCACACTATTCTGAGCCAGAAGTGTGAAAACACATTTTGGCCAGGATGTGAAAAATGACAGCTGTACTGTGCATGAGGAGGTGTACAAAAATGCCAATGTTGAAAATCTGGAGTGAAAATATGACATATTCGTGACATTACAAGTGTACATGAAAACTGTGCAATGCACACTCGTAACAGTCATTTTTTTGGAATTTTTTCATCAAATTTTCAACATAGGCTTTTTGGGAGCCCACCTCATGAACAGTAACACTGTTATTTCATTAATAAGTCCTGAAAGGTGATTCCATGCAGTGACCTTGAAATCACCTTTCAGGATTGAATAACCAGATGTCAGTCACTGAATTCATGAGGTGGGGTCCCAAGAACCCCATGTTGAAAATTTGGTGAAAAAATTCATACAAATGGCAGAGATATGCACTAAAGTTGAAAAAGAAAAACATTTATGCCATTTTACAGCTTACTGGCATTTCTTCAGTTCGCGGTTGGCTTTGAAGAGTGCAGATGTGTTCCTGCTCCACCAAAGATAATTGTGCTGGGCTCCGGAGGTAAGTATGGGGTGAGGATGGGTGTGGGGAGGTGGGGCACACAGAGGTGGCTGCAGTTTGGAGGAGGGGCACCAGACTCAATGAGGGACTGTTTTCTTGTTTACAGGTTTAAAAAAAATTCAAAATGCTGTGGAAAGGTTTTCTTTCTTACAGGGACATTTGGCACACTGGGGTGGGCTCCTAGCATACCACCTGAGTATTTGTTGGGGGGACTGTAGCCGACAGGGATTGGGCCCCCCCATCAGCACATACCAAGTGTTTGGGGGAATTGGGCACCCCCCTTGGCACACAACAAATGGGGGGGACATTATGCCGACTGGGAGTGGGCTTCCCCATCGGCAAATGAACTGGGAGGGGGCATGCTGAATGGGGGATTGGGCACCCCTGTCAGTTTGTTTATTTTTAAACATCAAGGGAGCATGCCGACAGCCTTGGCTCATTGCATTCACACTGCTGTATGCTACAGCAATGTGAACGCCCAACCAGGAATGCAACATCAAAGGACCGAGCCACGCCACTATTGGTGTGGCTCTGTCCTTTGAAAAGTTGGCCAGCTCTGCCCCAACAGCGAAAGTGAGTCATCGCCAGCCTGCTGACTGATTTTCCTGTTGCTGACCTGCCCCTAGAAATGGAGCTCTCCATTGGGCACATCCCTGTATAGCACCTTTTATAGCAATGAGTTTGTCTGCACCTATGCGTCACAATGAACTCAAAAATTAGTAAGAACATCTTGTAACTGGCAACATTTGGGACAGCATTTTTTTTTTTAGTTGTTTAACCAGGAGTACCACACTAAGCTGAAAGCTTTTTTACAGGTGCAGCCTGGGAGCACAGGGAAGTTAAGTGACTTGCTCAGGGTCACACAGTATGTAAGTGGAATCTGTGGGATTCAAATCCAGGTCTGGTCTGCTGGATGTCACCATGCTTGCAGCTCAGAGTCTTAAACCACTGTGCTCTACTGCCTCCCTGCACTGCGTTATACTGCCTCCCAGGTTGAAAACTTCATTGCATATCATAGCCAAATATGGTTCAGAGTATCTTTACACCCTAATCCAGAAGATTTAATCCTAGCTCCTGTACTGTATGTGAAAGACTGAGACCACTTTCTCTTCAACACCCTCCTGATAGATATACAAGCTAATTTAACACTTCAAACACATAAATTCAGTTTCTCTGCAACACTTCTTATGAAACATACCGTCTTCCTTAGTTACACATCACACTACTATGATGCTCTTTGGAAACTTGAATCTCTTTTGTGGCAGTTTGCCCACTGATGACTGGGCACAGTTGCTGCAGCACATGAAATCTAGAATGGACACAACCATGAACCAGCTGCAAATAGCTGTGAATACTGTATTAGTAGTAACCAGCAACAAGGTCCTTAGCAAATGCAATTATCAATTAGAAGATATTATCGGCTAAGAACAACAGTTTTGTTTGCTGACTAACAAAACAAGGCAGCAGACTTCACCCTTGAGGATACTTCTCTCTTTGGAGATCAGACAGAAAGCTATGTGAATATAGTTGATAAAAGCAAACCCATGTTTAAGAATTTTATTGAAAAGGTGCTATCTAGAAGGATCTACCGACCCTGTGTAAGGTGAGGCAAAGGAAGAGGGTATTATAACTGGCATAATCAATACCAGAGTTTTGGTACACCTAGAAATTCCTATAGAAGAAGAAGCTCTATGGACGGGAGACAACCAGAAGCTACAGCTTCTACATCTCAAACTAAGTTAAACCCTTTATGGGATAAAGGTTACTACAATTCTTACCTAAGTAGGGTCACAGTAGTAATTTGTAACAACAGATATATGGGTATATGATATTGTGAAAGAAAGCCTTATACTTTCTTTTGCTACCATCCTAAAACAACAGAATAAAAAACAAGCAAATTCAAAAATGGAGTAAGAGAAATTAAAGAAACTGGAGGAGTTCAGAAGCTGCAGTTTCTAAATGCTGGGGAACAAATGCCAACAGAAGAGACAGGAAAATGATTTTCTCAATATATTTTCTGACAAAGATAAAAATGAGGAGTTTAACAACCACTACTCAACCTCAGGGGCCTAAACAGACACATGAAGAAAGAAAACCTCAAAACAGTCACCTTGCAGACAATCATTCCATATCTATAGCAAGATCAGCTATGCTCCCTGGATCTGAAGGATACATTAGTCCACATTGCAATCAGAGCAAGCAACAAACACCACATATGGTTTGAGTTACATTAAGTATGAATTCAAATCAATACCTTTCATGCTGACTTCAGCACCAGAGTTTTCATAAAGTGCCTGGTGGTAGTAGTAACTCCACATTGAAAAAAAATGGAATGACAGTCTGCCTATACATGGATGACTGGTTAGTGTGTGGGAGAACAAGGGGACAGGCCAAGTTGTTCACGGAACAGACAATGTCCCTGATGACACTGTTGTGATTCATTCTGTGTTTTAAGAAGGCAATGCTGAAGTCCAGAAAACAACTGCAATTTATAGTAACAGAGATGGGCACAGCCTATGGAAAGCTTTCCTTCCTCTGGAGAGGGCTCAGACATTAATGCAGTATGCAGCCACTTTCAAAACTGAAACGTCAATGACTGTGCAAGAATTATTAAGACTTACTGAGCCTTATGTCCTCTATGACCAGTAGCGCCCTGGGTAAGGCTGTACATGAGGAGTGCACAGTGGTACCTAAAAGAACACTAGTCATAATTCAGGGATCCAGAGACTTCTTTGGTTCCAGTACAAGCAAGGTTGATGAACCCACATCAGTGGTGGCTATAAATTAAGCACTTAAGAAAATGCATTTCTTGTTCGCTACCACTGCTTTCACTAGTGATTATTACAGATGCTTCTCATGAGACTGGGCAAGTGACAATTCAGAGTACATTTTGAAGGGCATTTGGAACTCAGCAGACAAATTGGAGTATACAAGTCTGCTGGAGCTCAAGGCAGTTTACCATGAGGCACTCAAGATTTGGGATCCGAGTTATAGATTAAATACAAACCAAAACATAAAAGGCTCCATAACGAACTGTCTGCTCTGTGGTGCCTTGTTCCCAAAACTGAAGAAGAAAAACAAAAAAGGACCAGCAATAAAGAACTGCCAGACTGTTCTCATTTATTCAAACCATATAAAGTGTATCCATGTGCAAATCCAGCATAGAGAGACAAAACACCCTGTACACATTACAATCCTTATGATCCTTCCTCACCAAGTGGAGCCCTACCAAGGTCCCACAGAATAAATAGAATAATTTTTACATATTTAATACATATTCATTCCAAAGGGTTCAGGGTACATTTCTCCCTCAAGGAAGCAATGTTAACCATTTCCATGCAACATAGCAATCATAAATTCACCCATGATGAAGGCATTTAAAAGTGTTATGTAACCCACCAAAACTGAAAACATAACAGTCCATCATATCACAGCATAACATAATGTAACATGTAACGTAACATATTTAAAAACAATTGAACAGCAGATTGCTGATTACAGTTGGAAGTGTTTCTATTATATTTGTATAACATTTATACTTTCAAACAGATACTGTTCTTTCACATTATTTTAATTAAATCTATCCTAGCATAAGTGGTGTTAAAAAACCTGCAGATAATAGTTTCTGCAGTACGTGTTGCAGAAGAAGAGAATGTACTGGTTAAGGCTGTGCGAATACCTTTTCCCGAATATTCGGCCGAATATTCGGTATTCGGGTCCCAAGTATTCGGTATTCGTTATTCAGTATTCAGCCAGAAAAGGTGTTTTTTTAAAGAAACTTTAAAAAAGCACTTCAGCAACACCATTAATCACCCATTGAACCTGGTATACCATATACACCTCAATGACACTTCACCCACCAACATTGAGCTCTCACTAATGAAATGCAAGCTTCATGTGACACACTCGATCCACCACAACACACACATAGCACTCTGAAAACAATATCAAGCATTGCATTGGGTCAGCACTAGAGGGCGTTCATGGTCACAGACATGGGGTAGAAGGTGCTTTGGCCATGGGCATAGGAATAGTGGTAGCATTGGCTGCAGTAGTGGTGACAGCTGAAAGGGTGGCTGCTGCAAGAATGGCACTGGCGGTGGTGGGAAGCACACTGGCTGTGGATGTAGCAGCCATAATGGTAGCAGTGGGAACACTGGTGGTGGTGTCTGCTGCTTGCTGCACAAAGCATGTATACTCTAATTCCCCCCTACTACTACACAACAGGATGTGACAGTGAACGTACAGATGGACAGGTGGTGACACTAGCAGTAGTAGTACTGCTATTAGTATTAGTGGTAGTAGTAGTACTATTACTAGTGCTACAAGAACTAAAAGGCTTGCTTGGGGAGAACAATATTTGAGCCCATTGAATAAAGAGAGACACCTGTAGGTCATTGTCTATGTAGTCTATCTCACCACCTTCTCTGGAAGTGTATTATGTATCAATAATTTACAGGGGAGCAAGACACAATGCAATTCAGTACTTTGCAGTAAATGACATGCCACAAAATATTGGATGACTGGAGGGCTTAATTGCCATTAAATTACACTGCTCCTTGCAGCATACTGCAGCATTTTACAGCAATTTTGCAAGATACTGCATTGCGTACTGTCTGGCACCACAGTATGAACTATGTTCTATAATCTTGATGCAGCGTTTCATCCTTGGGTATGTTAGTTGTGGATTGTTTTGTTACAAGGGCATCTCAGTCTCATTCATTTTAACTTCACTTATTTATAGTGTGTGTTTCTTTAAGGGTTGTGTATTCATAGTGTGTCTGTATGTTCCCGACATGCACCCTGACAAAGACCAGGTTCTGGTCAAAGCACCAGGGCTCTACTGGCATCCTCCAGCCTTAGCACAAACAAATGTATTGGCAACTTCCTTTGTTCTACATAGATTGTTTGGAGGTTTGGCAGCCCAGGGACAACACTAGCAGTAATTGTGTGGATGTGCTGTATGTTTGTGGTCTATCATCCTGTCCCTCACCACTTGGGGCCAGTGGTGCAGATGCTTTGCTGGGGCTGGACCAAGCATGTTTGCAAGATTGCTAAAGACATGATGGATCAGGTCACTAGTGGTTACTGTGTAAAACACAAACTATCACTACATAGTACCTGTGTGTGATGTGTTACTTAGTGCCTGTGGAACTACAGCAATACACCAAACTTTCCAGTTATACTGCACCACAAAATAGTAGCAGTAAAGAAAAACACTGCTACTAAGAAGGGGAAGAAAAGGGCAACCTATTTAGTCAAACATGGAACCAAGCAAGGAACAGACAGATGACATACAGTTAACTCAGTGAGACAAGCCTGCCCCACTAAGTGCAATGGTTTAATTAACAAAACAACAATAAACAAACAAAAACAATGCATGTGCGCAACTGTGTACATACACATGGCACAGACTTGCAGGAGGATATATTTCACAAGCACAGCTTAATTGTGTGCAGTGGGCTGTAGAAGTGTGGGGGAGGGAGGGAGGAGGGAGGAAGGAAGGAAGGAAGGAAGGAAGGAAGAGTCAGCCGAGTGGCTCAGTTGGTAGCACATCCGCCTCTGGACTAGAAGGTTGTGGGTTCTCGTCCCACACTGGGATTGGACTTGTGTGTAAAAATTGCTGGCATCCAAATGCAGTATTGAGGGTGCTGTACTGCTGGGGTGTGCCACCCTTCAGATGAGATATTAAACTGAGGTCCCTTCTGCCCATCCTGGTGTTGTCCAGGTGGAAGTAAAAGAACCCAGGGCACTCTTCGCAAAGAGTAGGGAACATTCCCAGTGTCCTGGCCAACATTCCCCTTCCCATAAACTGGTTCATGCAATTATCCAGGCTGTGTGTGGGTGATGGTGTGTGCTATGGCCGCCACCACACATTCAGTCACTTCACTACCAGTCTAGCATTGCTTGTAAAGCGCTTTGGGATACACTGTGTATGAAAAGTGCTATATAAATGCTGATTCTTCTTCTTCTCCTTCATGTGTACAGGGATCTATCCCCAGAACCAGAAGACACTAATAATACTAATTAAGTGAGTCAAGTCTGACAGGCTTAGAACTGAAGAAGTTTATTTCAAAATCTGTGTGCACACAGCTGTGCACACGTGAGGCCCTGCCTCATAAAAAAATGTATTAAGCATGCACATGCAGGGTGAAGCCTCACAAAATCAAATATTTTGCACATATACAGCAAATTATAAGCAGTGACCTGCAGGAGGGGGAGTTAGCAGACACCCTCATCAGTCATGCAGGGAACCAAGCCTGGAACCAGACAACAGCAAAAAACAAACAAAAAAAAAATGTGCTCCACCCAAAGAAAAATCACACTGGAGCTATGTCAACAGCAGCAGAGAAGGGGTGTTAGCAGACAGCCCTCCTAGTCCCTGTAACTGAGTACAGCAATAAGGACAAAACACCTGTCAGAAAGCCAAACAAAGCTTTTCTGACACTGATCAAAATAACAATACTGACCCAAAAAAGCCAGTGAAGCAAAAATCAATTTCTTTTTTAGCAAGTTTAAGGTCTCAAAAGCACTGCAGAGCAGTTCTCAGAAACCACTGTCTCCTGTCTTCTACCAGCTCAGAGTGAAGAAGTCACATGGTGTGCTTGCCTTTGAGATCAAGAAACAGTTTTTGTTTGGCCAACAAAGCTCTGCAAGACTTGGAAATATCACTGAATAGTAGTTCCTGAATAGTGGCCGAATAGTGAACTATTCGGAAAATGCATCCGAATATTCGGGAAGCCTACTATTCGTGGTATCCAGAAAATACTATTCGGTCCATGCACAGCCCTAGTACTGGTTGCCCACTCAGCAGTATTGGTCAGATGACCCAAGAATGGTCCCTCAACAAACAGTATGAGATCCAATTTTCAGGACATGGGGTGTACCAGAAGTGGACCTGTTTGCCTTATGGGAGAACAAAATCTACCACTTTCTGCTGCAGAGTCCCATCCCAGGCAACAATCTCAGAGGATGCTGTGAGCATGTAATGGAACAATAGATTTATTGATGCTTTCCCACCATTCCCACTACTTCTAAAAGTACTTCAGAAAGAAAGGAAGTAACATGCAGCCATGATTCTGGTAGCACCAAACTGGCAAATCAGCCATGGTGTCCACTGTTACCACAAATGTCCCAGAAGCTCACTCACGTCCCCTGAGTCAGGACCATCTCACAACATTAATAAGCCAGGTGCATATCCCAATCTGGAATCTCTTGATTTCTAAGGCTCAGACTTCTCTGACTTAAATTTTTCTAATCGGACCATAGAGGTCCTTATGGTGGCTTAAAACCTATCCACAAGGAAAACCTGTATTTTAAAGTGGAAAGGATTCTCTATTTAGATTAAGAATAATTCAGAATCAGTAGAAAATACCACCATTGCTTAAATTTTGGACTACGTATTGCATTTACACTCCTCAGGCTTGCAACATGTTACTTTAAAGTTAATTTATCTGCTACAGTATCTCTGTATTGCACTGAAATGATTCAGCATGTTCTTTGCACAGCCTGTGTTGAAGAGGTTCTTTATTGATCTCATTCATGTATACCCCCCATAAAGAAAGCAACACTTGCATGGGATTTAGATTGGTTTCTCACTCAACTGGAGAAATGTCCCTTTGAATCTATGGATATTTTTGAGCTGAAATACCTAACTTGGAAAACGCTGCATCTGATTGCTAATACTATAGCTAGTAGCCAGTGAGCTGTAAGCACTCAGGACTAACATACTAACATATGAATTGCCAGCAGATTAGGCCTTATGGTCTATCAAGTCTGCTCGAACCTCAGATCCCTAGTTCGGTGCTGAGGCCCTCCGCACCTTGTTTTCCAGAAACCCCTACCATCCATCCCCACCCCCCCCGGGCCAGGCCATCAACTGATACATCTGCTTTCTGTGTCTGTCCCACCCTTTCTTGAAGCCCTCCACTGTGGATCTCTGAACCAGCTCACCAGGCAGTGCATTCCAAGGGTCCACTACCCTATCTCTAAAAAATCTCCTCCTCTTCTCCTCCCCTCACCCTTCCATCTTCCAACTTCAAACCATGCCCTCTGGTGATACCTCCCTGCTTTAGTCTAAAGATCTCCTCCATGTTTACCCTATTTATTCCCTTGAGGTACTTGAAGACCTCTTTCATGTCTCCCCTGTCTCTCCTCTCTTCCAATGAAAACAGGCAGAGCTCCTCAAGTCTGTCCTCATATGTCAAATCCCCTAGTCCTTGTATCATCTTAGTTGCCCTCCTCTGTACCCTCTCCAGGAGCTGTATATCCATCTTCAAGTGTGGTCTCCAGTACTGTACACAGTACTCAAGGTGTGGTCTAACCAGTTCATTGTACAGCAGCAGAATCACTTCCCTGCTCCTAGAGGTGATCCCCCTTACGATGCATCCCAACATCCTGTTTGCCTTGCTAGCCGCTCTCCTACACTGCTCAGAGTTATTCATACATGCATCCACCATGACCCCTAGGTCTTTTTCCCCTGTTGAGGCCTTCAGCGCCTCCCCTCCCAGGGTGTACCTGTGTTTAGGGTTTCCTGCCCAAGATGTAACACCTTGCACTTGGTGATATTGAAATTTAATTTCCATGTGTGAACCCAGCTTTCCAGGGTGTCCAGGTCCCCTTGCAGGGCCAACCACCCCTCTTCCCCCTCAACTACTGCTCCCATCTTGGAGTCATCAGTGAAAAGACTAATTTCACACCCTATACACTCCCTGATGTCCAATATGTATGCATTAAACAGGATTGGGTCCAGGACCGAGCCCTGCGGTACCCCACTACCGACCTCTCTAGAGTTCGAGAGCTCCACACCAACCACTACTCTCTGGGTACGTCCAGCTAGCCAGTTTTCAATCTATCTGACCATCAAAGGGCCTACTCCCAACCCCGTCAGTTTCTCCACCAGACCATTGTGGGGGACAGAGTCAAACGCCTTGCTGAAGTCCAAGAATAATACATCCACAGGCTTTCCCCTGTCCAGTTCTGAAGTTATCCATTCGTAGAACTCCACAAGATTGGTTTGACATGATCTACCTAGCACAAACCCATGTTGCCGACTATCCAGACCTCCCACGTCCTCCAAGTACACCGCCAATCGTTCCTTTAGTATACTCTCCATTAATTTTCCCACCACTGAGGTCAAACTGATGGGTCTATAGTTACCTGGTACTTCTCTCGACCCCCCTTTATGGATTGGCACCACATGTGCCTCTCGCCAATCCCTAGGTACCCTCCCTGTCTCAAGCAACCTTTTGAAGAGCTCTGCCAGGGGTGCAGCCAGTATGTCCGCCAATTCCCATAGTATTCTCAGATGAATGCCATCTGGCATAGGAGATTTATCTTTCTTTAGGGCCTTGAGGGCTAACCACACCCTTTTGGCAGAGATAGCATCATCCGTCCCCTCCACCTTACTGGCCTTTTTATCCTTATCCTGATGTGACACCTCTGGGGTACCTCTCCCTCCCTCTTGCTCCATTTCTGTTGCTCCCCTGATCCCACTCACTACCACTTCTATCCTCAACATGCCTTGCTTTGTAGATATCCCATCCCTCCCTAGTGAAATACAGAGGCAAAGTACCTGCTATACCTTGCCTGGTTCCTCACCTCTTCCACCCACCCTCCTTCTGATCTCAATCTGCCGAGATGGCCCTTAGTTTTTCTCTGCTCCCCAATGTACCGGAATAACCTCTTTTCCCCTCCATGTATCCCCTGTGCCAGCCGCTGCTGTTTACTGGACTTTGCCCCCCTCACCATCCGGGTGACTTTTCTAGATGCAAGATGGTACATTTTCTTTTTCCTATCCCCTCTTGTTGTTTTATATGTTTTGTAGGCCGCCTTCTTTTCTCTGACTGCTGCCTGAACCTCACTGGACCACCAGCATGGTTTATGTGACCTTGCTTCCTCATGTTTCACCTTAGCACAGGTCCTGACTGCCTCATGAAGTCCCCATTTTATGACCTCCCATCTCTTTTCCACATTTGTCATTGATCTAATCCCCTTCAGGTGATCCTTGAGAATATTTCCCATGCCCACAAAGTCTGCACCCCTGAAGTCCACTGCCAGTGTCCTAGATCCCTCCTCCCCCCAAGCTTATTTAAAGCCAGACAGTATTGTAGTTGCTCCCAGTCAGGGGATCATCTACAACCAGGTCCCATACCAGATCCCCATCTGCCAGAACCACATCCAGGACATGCCCCTCCCTTGTGTGCTTCATCACATGCTGTGTTAAGAACACATCCTGGAAGCCATCCAGCAGCCTCTGCTCCTTGGCCACCTTAGAGGACATAGCTCCCCAGTTTGTACCTGGCATATTAAGGTCCCCCATCAACACCACTCCTTCCCCTTTTGGTCCACACTGGGCAATGATGTTGTCCAGCAAACCATCCCCCAGAACATCACCCATCCTGGGGGGCCTATATACTACACCCAGCTTGACCTTACCTCCTGCTGGAGTTCATAAGGTGACCCATAAGGCCTCCACATTTCCCTCTGCCTCTTCTACCCTAGCAATTTCTATGTCATCTCTAATGAACATAGCCACTCCACCCCCTCTGCCCTCCTTTCTATCCTTCCTAAGCATAGTGTACCCCCACATGTTTAGGTCCCAGTCATGGTTTTTGTTGGCCCACATTTCCATGACCACCGCCACATCTACCCCCCCTTGAACAGCATGGCCTGGAACTCTGGCAACTTGTTTCCCAAGCTCCTGGCATTTACTAAAACCACCCCCAATCCTTATCCCTGATCCCCTTTGTCAAACCCCACCCAGGTTCCTTATACTTCCATCCTCCCTCTGCTCCTCCTGAAACCTCCTCCCCCAGTCTGTTTTCCCCCCTCCCCCCTTGGGTTTGAAGGCTACTCCTCTCATCTGGAGGAGAGGGCTTCTGGTCAGCCCCTCTCTTATCCCTCCCTCCCACAAGTTTAAACCCCACCTTTCTTGAATGTAGTCAGCCACCCCCTGTTTAAGGACTTCCTTCCCTAATGGGGCAAGATGAAGTCTTTTCTTGGCATACAGTCCCTTATCCTCCCAAACTCCTTTCCAGTTCTCTAACACCCCCAACCCACTCTCTTCACCCCACATCTTGAGCCAGTCATTAACCTCTGTGATCTTCATTTTTTTCTCCACTGAGGCCTTTAGCACTGGCAATATCTCCAAAAAGGAAATGTTGCATCCATTATCCCGACAGACTCTGGCAAGTTCTTGGAACCTTGCTTGGATTTCCAAAATGCTATTTCCCTCTAGATCATTAGTTCCCAAATGCACCAGGGAATCCAGTTTCCCTCCACAGTCCCTAACCAGTTCATACACCATGAACTTTGCTTTGTGCACCGTCAGCCCAGAGGTACTCACTACCTTCACCTGGCTTTGGCATCCACCCCCCCATCCCTCCCGCTGGATACCCCTAATCATCGAGTCTCCTAATAACAGAACCTTAACACCACCATCATCCTTATGGTTACCTCCACTATGCTCTCTCAACCCCCTCTCCCCCTCTTTATTCATGATCTCAATTCCATGGGAATCTTCCTGCCTTATTAGAGACCCCCTTGTCACCCTCCTCTTTCTGCTTCCCTTGTTATTTTGCCCACTTAACTCAGACCCCCCAGAATAGGTGTCCCCTTTGACCCTCTCTTATCCAAACCATTTATCCTGGCCCTGATGGTTTCCCCTTTCCCCACACCACCCTCCTCCCCCCTTGTAATAGTACCCCTACATCCAGAGGCCCTCTGTGGGTCCCCTTCACCTAGTGCCCTATCCTTGGTACAGACCCCCCTGCTGAAGGGGGTCCCCCTCCCCCACCTCCTTGTCTCCCAGTTTCTCTCCAGTCATGCTCTCCTCCCTCATATCTACAATATGTTGCATCTCCCCCATCTGCTTAACATTTATGTTTCCCCTTCTCCCTCTGGGACTATTTCTATCCTTTCCATTGCCAGTCTGTGATACCCTATGGGTATCTGACTCCCTTCCCCAGCCTTTGTATCAGTTTCCTCATTTCCACCAACCCCTTCCTCCTCCTCTAGGTTGCTTAGTAGCTCAAATTTATTGTAACACTCTATGCCAGCCTCCATCAAGCAACCTGAGTTTCCCCCGACTGCCCCTCTAAACTGCCCCTCTTCCTTCCCTCTTGCCCTCTTCTCCTTAGGAGCTCACTTCCCACAGTCTTCTCTTTTAGGCTTCCCCACAACAACCCCTCCATTTGCACTGTCTGCTCTTTTAGGCTTCCCCACAACAGCCCTTCCTGACTCTTCCCCTCCACTCTCTTTATATTCAGAATGTTTACCCCGTACATTTTCCCCTTAATGTCAACTCCGCTATCTAAGGGTCCTCTGTCCCTAATATCCCCCCTCCTGCTTGCTGTAACATAACATCCTGTAATTTCTGAGCATTGCCCCAGCCTCCCCTCAGCCCCACCCTTCTGCTGCCCATATCCACACCTATTATCCTTGGACAACCCCCAACTCCCCCAGCTTACTCCTTAACCAACATACTTCACTCCTGATTCAAGATAGCTGTCGACAGAGTGGGCAGCCTCTCTCTCTCCAGGCCCAATTGAGAATTATTGCCATTCCACAGCCTGTGTAGCCTACAACCCTTCCAAAGATGCCTGCCATGGTGGAATGTGGCCACCCAGTTTGTCCCTCTCTGTTCATAATGGCACACACCCCTTTTCTTAGTCCCTTCCCCCTTGAATACAGTGTCTCTCTATACTGACTGCAGTTATTTATGAACCCAATTTCAACCTCACCAATAAAGTTCCCAAGTCTCACAAACACATACAGTCCAGTGTGTGTCCTGTCCCACTAACAGTGTGTATATGCAGACATCAGGTACCATATGATGTCACAGGCCCACCAGTTCCTGTTGCTTCAAATTTCAGTCACAAACAAAAATGCACAGCCCTTCAATCCCAACCTCCAGTGGCTTTTCAGCATTTAAGAAAGCCTACAAAACAGGGTGGGTGGGAGGGATCTACCACCACCAGGCAAACATCACATTTAAATTTCACTCTAATTATCACTGCCAAACAAGTGTTCTCACACCCAGCACACAAGCCCAAATAGTTGCAATATCACAGCCCAAGTAACAGTTCTAACTCAAAGTAGTAATTTTTAACACACAGAACTAATTTAAAGTACAAAACTATTCAAATAGTTCAATTAAAACAGAAGATAAAACCAAACCTCTTTCCTGAACAACCCCCTACTTCTGTTCCCAAGTGGACAATGAAAGACAAGCTGATTCTTGTAATTACCCCTGCCCCTAACACCAGGCAAACATCACATTTAAATTTCACTCTAATTATCATTGCCAAACAAGTGTTCCCACACCCAGCACACAAGCCCCAATAGTTGCAATATCATAGCCCAAGTAACAGTTCTAACTCAAAGTAGTCATTTTTAATACACAGAACTAATTTCAAGTACAAAACTATTCAAATAGTTCAGTTAAAACAGAAGATAAAACCAAACCTCTTTCCTGAACAACCTCCTTCTTCTGTTCCCAGGTGGACAATGAAAGACAAGATGATTCTTGTAATTACCCCTCCCCCTAACACCAGGCAAACATCACATTTAAATTTCACTCTAATCATCACTGCCAAACAAGTGTTCCCACACCCAGCACACAAGCCCTAATAGTTGCAATATCACAGCCCAAGTAACAGTTCTAACTCAAAGTAGTAATTTTTTAACACACAGAACTAATTTCAAGTACAAAACTATTCAAATAGTTCAGTTAAAACAGAAGATAAAACAAAACCTCTTTCCTGAACAACCTCCTACTTCTGCTCCCAGGTGGACAATGAAAGACAAGATGATTCTTGTAATTACCCCTCCCCTAACACAAGGGAAACATCACATTTAAATTTCACTCTAATTATCACAGCCAAACAAGTGTTCCCAGACCCAGCACACAAGCCCCAATAGTTGCAATATCACAGCTCAAGTAACAGTTCTAACTCAAAGTAATAATTTTTTAACACACAGAACTAATTTCAAGTACAAAGCTATTCAAATATTTCAGTTAAAACAGAAGATAAAACCAAACCTCTTTCCTGAACAACCTCCTACTTCTGTTCCCAGGTGGACAATGAAAGACAAGATGACTGATCCCTCATACTTCATGTTCCACAAAGAGAAGCTGGTATTAAGAGCTAACCTACAGTTCCTACCTAAGGTGATCTCTGGATTTCATTTAATCTAAACTTTAAAGAGCAGGTGATTACCACCATCAAAACTGATCCAGGTGCCAGCATGGTGGTGCAAAGGGCTGAGACACTGGTGCCTTACCTTGAATCACATGGTGACCTGGGTTCAGGAAGGAACTTGGATGTTGGGGGTTGGCAGGGGGTCAGAGAGGATTGAGCATCTCCTCTCCTGGGGTGGGGATTGGAGAAGCATCACTCAGCAGCGGAAACCAGGAAACAGCTTCAGGGTCTGCCAGATGATGGCTGACAATCTCCAATGCCACCAAAGACCTCCAGGGAGTCATCTTTGCCTTAGCAGCACCCCGGGACCCAGTAGTGAGTGTGCTGGCAAATGTCCCCATGTGTCTTCCCTCTCAGAGGAGAGGAACCCACCTGGTGAAGGGTTACACTGGGATACCCTGGGGTCAGCTGCGATGTGAGGATGGAGGGAGCTCAAGAGAGAGGTTAGTAAGAGTAAGTCAGGGACCTTGGTGGCCTGAAGGAGTGGGAGATACTGGAGCATGTAGGGGGATAAACAGATCATCCCCAAAAAATATCTAGTCATTTGGTTGGATCACTACACCATCAGATTCAGTTTTAGTACCCCCCAGTTGTCCCATCCCCTGTGGAAATGGTCTAGTTCTGCCCTTTAAAAAGGATTCAGCCTGAGAGACTACTGGCGGAAGTGGGCATTTTGTCTGAGTTGGGTACTTGTGCTAGTTGCCATGGGGAGGATATGGCAGCTTATAACAGGGCTGCCACAGGGATCCTGGACCACTTAGTGCCAATCTGTGTACATCCCCTGGTTTTGTGCCTTGTTTCACTGTGGTTTGATGGCAAGCTGAAGATTTTAAAAAACAGAGGATGGAGGTTGGAGAGTTGTTGGAGGAAGACTAGATCCCAGGAGGATGAGCTGATTCTGTTGAGTCATTATAATGACAATCAGAATGCAATCACCAATAAAAAGGCAGCATTTATGTCAAGGATGATTGCAGCTGGGAGAAATCGACCAGCTCAGTTCTTTTAGGTTGTAGACAGGTTATTGCATCCTGCTTGCCTAGAATCTATTAGAGCATTATCAAGTAACAAATTTGTGGAGTTTTGCTTGATTTTTCTCAGACAGAGTGTCCTCTGTGAGGGCTGAATTTTGACAAGCGGAATACCAGCATCCAGCAGTACTGAGCCTCGGGACAAAAGACACGTTTGGCCTGACTGGGGTAGTTCCATCCAATTTCAGTGATGAAGGTCTGTGAGGTGCTTTCAACCTTAAACCAACTTCTTGCAACTTGGACCCAGGCCTGATGCGCCTACTTGTGGGCTGCATTGGAGCCTTGGGTCCAATGTTCACCAACATTGTGGGGTCTTCTTTAGTGGTGGGGTGTTTCCCAGAGCTTTTTAAGGAAGACTGGTTAAGCCCCTGCTAAAAAACAGTACTTGGACCCTGATGTCTTGCCAAACTATCAACCCATCTCGAATCTTCCTTTTCTCAAGATGGTTCTGGAGAAGGTAGTCACACAACAGCTTGAGTGTCACCTTGTGGAGTTTCAGATCTATGAATCTTTCCAGTCCAGGTTTAGGGCCATGCATAGCACAAAGATGGCATTAGTTAGGTTGTGGAATTACCTGCTCATTCTCCTTGATCTGTCCTCTTCATTTGACACTGTGGACCAAGGGGTGTTATTGGACAGACTGCGGGAGTATGTAGGACTCACCAGCAAGGTAATCAGCTGGTTTAAATCCTTTCTGTGGGGCAGGTTTCAGAGGGTCATTTTAGAGAATTATTCTTCTAACCAAATCGTCATGCCCTACAGAGTGCCCCAAGGGTCTGTCCTTTCCCCCATGTTTTTCACAGTGTATATGGTGCCCCTGGATGAGGTCATTAGGTGGTATGACCTGAGTTTTCATTGCTATTCTGTTGATACTCATCTCTACCTGTCCTTCATACCCAGAAGATTTGATGCTGTTGATGTGCTGAATAAGTCCCTCATCGAGATCAGAGCCTGGACATTGTCTAACTGGTTGGAGCTCAATCCAGTAAGACTTAAATATTTGTGGTGGAGTTGGGTTGAAAGGGGGGGTCTGGGGGCCTCTGTGGAGAGTCTAAGACTTTTTATTGGCCAGACTAAACTAGAGGCCTCCCCTTAGGTAAAAAATGTGGGCGTTATTATAGACAGTGAGCTAACACTTGACTCTTAGGTGTCAGCCGTTGTCCATGTCAGTTTCTACTATCTCTGCAACATCACTCAAATTAAGTCCCTTGTCCCTCCTGAAGACCTGGCCACTCTAATACATGCATTTGTCACCTCCAGGCTTGACTACTATAATGCCCTCTACCTCGGGGTCAGTGGAGGTGCACTGAGGTGCCTGCAGCTGCTTTAGAATGCTACAGACCAGCTATTGACTGGTCTGTCAAGATCCTGTCATATAACACTGTTTCTGCATGAATTGCACTGGCTGCCAGTGCATTGGTGCATCTCCTTTAAAATAGACCTTTTGACCTACAAGACCCTACATGGGTTGGGTCCTGGTTACCTGAAAGAGCTCCTGCATCCTTACACCTTGGGTCTCTCCCTTAGGTTAGCTGGGGAGGCCCTCCTGGAGGTGTCCAGGGAGAGATTAATATGGCTGGATGATTAGGTATTAGAGGCTATGGCCCTAGTTCTTTCTAACTCTCTTCTGGGCTACCTCCAGGAGGAGCCTTCCTTGGAGAGCTTTAGAAGGAGTCTGAAAACCTTTCTATTTCAAGCTGCCTTTGATCTATGATTAGCAGAATTATTTATATTGTTTAGATATCTGTTTTGAGGATTTTCTTTGCTACTACGTTTACTGAAATGTCTAATCATGTGTTATGTCTATTGTTTATTTCTGTAAGAGCACCCTGCGCCTTCAGGGAAGGGCACCCAAAATAAATACAATTTACTACTACTACTACCTGTGGCAAATTTTTGGAAATCATAATATTTAGACACAATTAAGCTTATATTTCCTATATTTACTATGTATTTCTCCTCTCCTTATTTATGCCCTTATTTATCACGAAGAAATTCGCACAAACATAAATGTATTATTCCTTATGCATCTGCCTGTGTAGTATGTTCCTTACCTGAAGTTATAATTCTCTGCTGTGGCATCACAGTGTTTTACAATGGAAGACAACTATGATGTTACAAGCAAAGTATTATGACATCAGGCTGGTAAGAATCAATAGGAGGTGATTAACCCCCAAGGAACAGCTATCCTGTTTTCATGCATATGACCTAAGTAACAGATAATATAGATAAGAAAAATACAGAACTAATGAGAAATGAAAGTTGCTTTGTGTCTTCATATTATGTATTTCAAAGTTCTTCTGGAAGTGGTGGTGTCTCTAATATTGTCAATGTATTTCCCTAGGTCACATTCCAATAAAAGAGAAGAAAAACTCCACTCATTGAATGTTAGAAGAGCTATCTGTGCCTATAAGCCCAAGACTGAGGAATTTAGAAGAGACAACAAGTACTTGTTTGACACCTATGGCAAGGTGTCAAACAACACAACACACAACCTCTGAAATTCAATATCAAGATAGATAGTATCCACAATAAATTTCTGTTATGAAAAGGCCAGGAAAGAACCACTAGAGCTCATTCTAGTAAGGGCACAGCTGACTCAGTAGCTGCAAAAGGTGTGTCATGAACAGAGTTCTGCACAGCAGCTAGTCCACTGTTCACACTTTTACATATTTTCATAAACTCTGGTCCTCTCTCCCCATCTATCCACTCTTCTTCTTCCACCTTCTCCATAGTCTCTTCTTTGTGACTTTAGAGCTCCCTCCTGCAACTGTCCCTGGCCCCAGACTTTAGCAGCCCCCCCCCCAGCTTGCTCCACCCTTTATATGCTCTTGACTTCCCTGCCACAACATGCCCAGGTTGGGATTGTTTCACTGCAACTGTTCAACTTCAGTTTTATCTACCTTATGCATCATGTACTGTTTTACCCTGTATAGTATACATGTCTGCAAGGTAAGGTTTTGTACTTGCTATTATTTTTAATTAGCTATGTTGCTTGCCATTTACATGATGCATTTCTGTTAATGTACTTTTAATTCATTTACTTTATTGTATTTTATTTCCTCCCACCCCCAGGATGCATCTTGATATGATATGCTATCAGCTCAGTTGTCTTTCTCAGTTAAACTTTAACTACCTAACGAACTAATAAATGAAGTAACTAACTAACTAACTAACTAATTTTCACCTGAATATCTAGGCCAGAGAAGATGCTAGGTTTGGGATATCTGCTCTTTAGAACCTATTTTCTAAGTAATCCTGAAAGCCTCCAACCCAGGTACTGCTTAGGTTCTGCTCAAGTTTGACTTGACAGTTTACATTCATGTTATTAATTAAAAAGTTGCTCGCCATAGTAACAACTTTTCTTCTAGGGGACAAGAACTGAAAGTCAAACTAACCTTCCCTGATTGAGCCAGAGAAGCTATGTTTTTTGAATCATCTATTATTTATAGTGCTTCAGCTTTTTGCGAGTGGTCATGTTTTCCTATCTCATTAAAACACTTATAATTACATTTTGATTTTCATAATTGTAATAATTTTTTTCAAATTAGATCTTGAGTCCCAAGACTTTTAGCTCAGATATGTTCTGTTGGAATGCTGTACGTTTCTGGTCCAGCATAGTGCTAGAACACCTTTGTACAAAGATTGTAATTCAACAACATCATGCACCTGCTGGAGATGACGCATCAGTTTGATTAGCACTTCAAGGATGATGGCCTTCGCCTGACAAGAGAGGTTGCTAGTGCGTATGGACAAAAGTTTGATGTTTACATCGGCAGACATTTGAACTAAGCAGGCAGGTGACTGAGGCTGGGGAACACTAGTGGATGAAGAACAAAAGAAGAAGACAATCCTACAAATGAGGACTAGGAGAAGTGGGAATGATAAGAAATGAGACTAGGAACAGTGGGGATGACAGCAGCAAAACGGGGGCCCATAATAAGTTTAAAATGGGTGACAGGGAACAGGGAAGGGGCTTCAAATGCTGGATAGCAACAGAAAGTTTGCTTTGTTGTTTGTGGATAAGATTACCTTCATCAAATTGGAAATCCAGTCACTGCCCTCGAATGGGCATTGCAGTGAAAGACGTGAAGTGGCTGGCACTCTGTCTGGTCTGACTTCAACCAGGTAGCTGTAGTAGATGTTGTGAGGGTCTTCTAGAAGTTATGGCCAACCTATTGTAGTTTGGACCCAGGACCAACATGCCTCCTTGTGGGGTGTGTTGATGCCACTGGCCCGATCCTAGCCAAGACAGTCCGATGTTCTCTGGTGTCAGTGTTTTTTCCTGGAGCCCATGAAGGAGGCAGTTGTAAGGCCACTCCTAAAAAAACTCACTAGACATGGACTGTCTGGCAAACTATAGGTCTGTCTCTAACTTCCCTTTGTGGTGAAGGTTAACAAGAAGGTGGTGGCTGTTCAGCTGGAGACCTTTTTAACAGCCTACGACATCTACAAGCCTCTCCATTCAGGATATTAGGAAGAGGCATAGTACTGAGACTGCCCTGGTGCAGGTGCTAAATGATCTCCTGGTGGCAAGGGATCAGGGGAGATGTTCCATTTTTGTTCTCCTTGATCTCTCAACAGCGTTTGACACCATGGACCATGGGATGCTTATGGACACCTTTGGGTATGTTGTAGACTGATGGGTATAGTCCACAATTAGTTTAGGTCTTACCTCACTGGCAGGTTAAAGCGTGTGCTGTCTGGGGTTTATTCCTCAGCCCCATGCCCCTGCTGTGTGGGGTCCCTCAGGGCTTTGTCTTGTCCCCCATGTTGTTTGCAGGTACATGTTACTGCTAGGGGACATTATAAGGTGGTATGGGCTGAGTTTGCACTGTTACGCAGATGATACTCAGCTCTACATGTCCTTTGCACCCAAGCAGCAGGAGATGGTCTCAGCATTGAACAGCTGCCTGGACGAGATCCAAAACTGGATGAAGGTGAACTGGTTGAGGTTGAACCTGGATAAGATTGAGGTACTGGTGCTGGAACCTGGTCGCCAGGGGATGAGGGTGCAATCTGGTTGAGTGCCAGGGCTTAGGGTCGGGGACTCCCAGTTGCTCACCTCTGATAGGGTCGAAATTATTTTGTTGTCTTAGACCATGGTCTGATGCTTAAACCACAGGTGTCTGCCATGGTCAAGACCTCTTTTTAGCATCTGAGAAACATCGCCGGGGTTTATCACCTGATACCCCCAGCTGATCTGCCAGCACTAGTCCATGCCTTTGTGACAGCGCACCTGGACTACTGCAATGCTCTGTACCTGGGGCTAGTGGGGGGAGGTCTGTGCAACCTGCAGCTAGCACAGAATGTGGCAGCCAGGTTGTTGTCTGGTCTACTTAGATCATGTCATGTTACACCTGTGCTGCGCTCTCTGCACTGGCTGCTGGTGAGTTGGCTAATCTCCTTCAAGGTCAGTCAGCTGACCTATAAGGCCCTACACTGTCAGGGGCACAGTTATCTGCAAGATCTTCTATGTCCCTATCAGCCCATCCTCTCTCTGCGTTCTGCAGATAAGGGTTTGTTGGGCATTCCCTGGATTCATTTAAAGACATTGGGGGCTTGCACCTATTCTTCTGCATCCCCCATCCTGTGGAACTCTCTCCCTCACCAGATTCAAGGGTTCTATGTGATAAAGGCGAATCTGAAAGACCGCCTATGACATAGAGTGAACAAACTAGAGCCCATAGTAAAAAGGGCGATGGATATTGTACCGACCGTCGCAAATAGCGACAATCGCTATAATACTTTCCAAAATCACACAGAAATCATTTTTTCAAGTGGGGGGCTGCACAATCCATGCCCTTCCCTTGCAGGTGGCAAGCCCCCTGCACCCCACACTTAAATAATCAACTCCAAGTGGGGTGCGGACCATGGGGCAGGTTATTGGATTTAAAAAAAAAAAAACGGATTCTGCCTATAGTCAGACCTGGTTCTATTTGCATTGCAAGCAGTGGTGTACACCACTATGCTATGCAAGCAGCTCGGCAGGAATCAGCCACATTGGATGCTATATCCTGTAATAGTGAGTATAGCTCCTTGCTATACTCGCTATACAGGATATAGCGATGTATTGCCCCACTCCTTCTCTTGTAGACTGCTACTATTGAGTCGCTCAAAAGTGCAGCGGTCAATAATCAGTGCTCTACATGAGTGCTACCGATTCGAGAAAGCCAGACCATTGACGTCTTGAAATGGAAGCAGAAGACCTTTTTATTTAATCAAGCTTTTATGAGTAATTAGTATGTTTTTATTGGAAATAATTTTTTTTTTATTTGTGTGTCTTTGTCTGGTTTGCATTATATTTTTAAAATGTTTTAGAATCACTGTTAATTGCATTGAGTAGCAATGTAGAAATGTGCTATAGTAAATAAAGTCTGTGTAAGGAAAATAGGAAAAGAGCTAACAAGAAAAGAACACGCACAGGCACAAGGTGGAAGGCAGCCTGTCTAAATGCCAGGAGCCTAGGAAACTAAAGTAGTGAGCTCCTGGGCACGGTGGCAGATTGACGGTTAGACCTCCTAGCCATTACAGAAACACAGGGATGCAAAAGCAGACACAGAGTTACATACTCCATAGGGGGTCACAAGCGGGCAAAATATTTTTTAGATTAATAAATTAGAAAAGAAAGACAAGAAGAGGAATTGTAAAGCTGACAGAAAAGGGTAGGGTAATAGAGTAGAACAAGCAAAGAAATATATTTGGCTTGATGATTACTTCTGCTCTGTATTTACTGTGGAGGCTAGTGGGCCCTTGCCAGAAAACAGCAAAAAGGCTGCTGCAAGAGGTAGTAACCACAGGGAAAGGGTCAGAAAAGAGTTTACTGCCTTAATGCCTTAAAGTAGATAAGGCCCCGGGCAGTATAGACTGCACCTGAGGTTGCTCAGGGAACTAGCATTGAAACTGACTAAAATCTTGACAGGGCTATTTAGTAGCACACTACCGTCAGGGGTAGTTCTGAAATATTGAAGGGTAGTGAATGTTGTTCTGCTTCACAAGGGAAGGGACAAGGAGCAATAGGTTACCTACTTGTCCATCGGTTTTGCCTCCATTATTGGTAAACTGATAGAGGCACTAGTAAGGAGGACTTACTGGACTATCTTGCGAGAAATAGACTGTAGGATAATAACCAGCATGGGTTTGTAGTGGGGTGGTCTTGTCAGAACAAGGTGATAATGACGGGGTAACTAGAGCAGTAGATAAGGGATGATCAGTGGATTTACTATAATTCAACTTCAGCTTCTGTTTTTATGTGTTCCATAAATATGTATACTGCATTCCAGTGTGATTACTACAAGTAAATATTTGTGTTGGCATTGGGTTGTGCATTTAAGAAAGAGTAATTTGCTTGGGACAGCCCAGGTTCCAGTTGTCTCAGTGGTGCAGCTGGTTAGCGCAATCAGAACGGTATTCTAGGCAATCGGAGTTCAAGCCCCAGCTGAGGTGCTTATTTTTTTCTCACCTCTACTTGTATGTGTTCCATAAATATGCACACCACACTCTTGTGTGATTGTTACAAGTAAATATTTGTGTTGCGATTGGGTTGTGCATTTGAGAAACAGTAGTGTGCTTGGGGACAACCCAGGTTCCGGTTGTCTCAGTGGCGCAGCTGGTTAGCACAATTAGAATGGTATTTCATTTGGCCTGGGTTCAAGTCCCAGCTGATGTACTTACTAGTTTCTCATCTCTGCTTGTATGCGTTCCATACCTATGCATGCCACACTCCTGTATGATTGTTACAAGTAAATATTTGTGTTGCCATTGGGTTGTACATTTGAGAAAGAGTAATGTGGTCAGGGACAGCTCAGGTTCCGGTTGTCTCAGTGCGCAGCTAGTTAGCACAATTGAAATGGTATTCCAGGCAGCCTGGATTCAAGTCCCAGCTGAAGTACTTGCTTCTTTCTCACCTCTGCTTGTATGTGTTCCATAAATAAGCACACTGCACTCCTGTGCTATTGTTACAAGTAATTTGTGTTGCCATTGGGTTGTGGATTTAAGAAAGAGTAATATGCTCGGGGACAGCCCAGGTTCCAGTTGTCTCAGTGGCGCAGCTAGTTAGTGCAATTGGAACAGTATTCTGGGGGGCCTGGGTTCAAGTTCCAGCTGAGGTACTTGCTTCTTTCTCACCTCTGCTTGTAAGTGTTCCATAAATATGCATACTGCACTCTTGTGTGATTGTTACAAGGTTATTGGCTGGACAGCCACCAGGGCTTTGGCTGGTGGGCAACCAGCTAGTGACCTCTGATCGGGTGCAGAATCTGGCCATTATGCTTGATAGTGAGCTGAAGCTTAAGTTTCAGGTGTCGGCCATTATTAAGACCTAATTTTATCATCTGAGGAATATCACCCAGATAAAACACCTGGTCCCACTTGATGATCTCCCGACATTGGTCCACGCCTTTGTGACCTTGCACCTTGATTACTGCAATACCCTATACCTAGGGCTACCAGGGGTGGACAGTCACCTCTTGCAGCTGGTACAGAATGCAGCTACCAGTTTGTTGATGGGCTTACCGAGATCCTGTCCTGTCACACCTGTGCTTTGCCACCTGCACTGGCTGCCGGTGTGGTGGAGGGTCACCTTCAAGGTCGGATTACTGTTCTATAAGGCCCTATGCAGGCAAGGTCCATGGCATCTGCAAGATCTCCCTCATCCCTACTGCCCCCTTCATCCTCTCCACTCTGTAGATGAGGGATTGCTAGAGAGTCACAGAGTCCATTTGACAACTGCTGGAGCTAGATAATTTGCTTTTGTTGCCCTGACCCTGTGGAATTCTCTACCTCGACTGGTTAGAGAGTGCTCTTCTTTAAGGTCTTTAAATATGCCTAAAAACTTATTTATTTAAGTCAGCTTTTCTTGATATTTTAAAATGTTAAATTATGTGAAGTTTTGATATTTAAAGTCCTGCAGTTTTAGTATATATTTTTAATGTCTTTTTATGAAATATGTTTTTTGTTGATTGCAGTTTGTTGATCTAATGTAAAATGCTATGGTCTCCTGGAATAACATTTCATAAATAAAGGATTGATTAATTGATTAATTGATTGATTGATTGATTGGTGAATAGTCTGTCCACAGACTGAAAAGCACGGTTGGTCGATTCTTCCCTGCTGCAATCTCCCTTGACAGGGACTCTGCCTTCTTATGGTTGATTGTCCCCTGGTACTCACTATAGTGTGCATGCAGGCCCAGTTTGTCTTTCTCCAGCCTGGTCTTATGCCAGTAGCACTCTATCTCCTAACCCGCAATCTCCATCACCTTGAGTTCCTCATCAAACCAGGGAGATCTCAAGTGAGATGATTTGGGCCAGACATGGATCGGCGCAAGGGTATCATGCGCGGCAGATATCACCTTGTTATAGTTGGAAGCCACCTTACTCAGTCCCTTGCACATGCAATAACCACACTAGATAGATAAGTCACCACCAAGAATCCCTCCAGGGTCAATCCTCCCAAGGGGTGATAGCTGGCCATCTCTTCAGGGAGAGGGCTCTTGGGGGGGCCCCGAATGAGAATTCCACCATGCAATGATCAGGTCAACTGATCCGGTCAATCTTGATGATGTTAATCTCAAGCCCCAGTGAAAACACCAGATGCAACATGTGGCCACCCTGATGGGTCACGGAAGAAACCTCTTGTGACAGGCCCACAGATGACATCATGTGGAGGAGGTTAAAGCCTAGTCTAAAGGATTCATCGTCGTCCCATACATTGAAGTCCCCCAGTATTAGACATCTGGGGGTCTTCAACATCTCACCGACAATGAAACTGGCTACTTCCTGCATGAAATCTCCCACCACCCCAGGGGGGTGGTAGATCAGGAGAATCATGCAGCCTGCACCTGGATCCTCATATACTGCCACACATTCAAAGGAACCAATAGTTCTCACTGGGTGCACGGTGAAGCCCAAGTCAGAGCTAAAACAGATGGTCACTCCCCTGGCACTGTGCTCCACTCTGCGGCAGTGCCCCACCGAGTACCCATGTGGGGATGGCAGCCTCCCATACTAGGCTGGTGTCATCACCCACCCAGGTTTCAGTGATGCATGCCAGATCGATCATAGAAACCAAGTCTGCTATAATTGCAGTATTGTTTGATCAATCTGGCATCATAGAGCACTGTCCTTAGGGAATTGGCAGGCAGTGCAGCCCCTCTAGCTACTTGCCCACTCAGTCTGGTGGGCTCCCTGCCACCTGGGGATGGGGACCAAACATGTCTGGCCTCTCTTTATGACCCATCTCACTTCAGGGTGCCTTCTGCACCTGACCACCTCAATCATGTCCCCCCTCAGAAGTACCAGAGGTGCCCACCATGACCGATCGATACAGCGCCTCCTCATTCAGACCTCCCAACAGCGATGTGCTGTTGTGGTGGAAACAGGGAGATCAGTTAAAGACCACAGATCCAGCAGTTGGGACACCCCATAAACAATCCTAGCCCACCCCAGACCCTTACACATCTCAAACTCTAGCTGATTATCTGCACTATGCCCAGGCAAACTACTAAAACCTGCTAAAAACTTTTAAGACACACACTCAGACACACCACTTATACAAAAGAAACCGAAGCATTCACACAACCACACCAAACAATACAAAAAACAATTGTAAAATCCCCCCATTTTGCTCCCCCAACCACCCCCACAGAGATGAGAGCAAGGAAACTAGGAACTTTGTGTCCCAACATTTAGGAAAGCAACCTGCTGGGCTTTACCTGTCAGGTAAGATATCATCCTGATTGCCCATTGCTGCTTTGGCCACTGGCAGGCTGTGACAACCCTTTCAAAAGTTGTCAGGTATGCTTCAGAATCATCTGAGGGACATGACTTTGTAAGTTTCATGTCGTTTAAGTTGTTTGTGTTTTGTTGCTCTGCTGGACCTATGCCAGATCCTCCAGCTTTGATAACTTGCAAGATATCCAGCCATCACTGTTCCTGTTGCTGCATATCTTCTCTTCTCTGCTTCTCTGTCTCTTCTTCTTGTATAGCCCAACATGTGAAAAAGGCATTCAGACTTTCAGGTTCTGCCACTGCCTGCTCTTTTTCCATCACTGGTTCAGGCTGTATAGTCTCAGCTTGGACTTCTGTCTCTGCTAGTTTGGCTGCCATTCTTCTGCTAGTGACTCCTGGGCTTGCTGCTGCAGAATCCATACTTTTCTGCTGTGGTTCCGTGGTACCAGGTCTAGAACCCACACACCAAACTCTAGGTTTAGAGTTTGCATGGCATAAATCCCACTGACACCATCTGTCATAGAGGCACAGATCAGAAAGCATAGGAAAATCAAGAGGAGTTATACAATTAACAGGTAATGTTTTATTATTTTCAATAACAATAAAAAATATATACATTTTTCAGTATGACTATTTAGAAACACAGTGCAAACAGAGAAAACAAAGTCATTCATCTGAGTTTATCTCTAATTCCAAGTTTCAGTCTCTCCCTCTCTCTCTAGCAAAAGTATTGTAGCTATTGCTGCTTTCTTTTTTAGAAGTCTTTGCCTGGGAACTCGTTAAGAGAACATACCTTTTCTCAGAAAATGTTCTTGTCAATTTCTTTGTAGGTGCAACAAATAGAACATGGTGACCCAGAACTGATCTGTTGTTGAGAGCTCTGCAAAGAGTTTGCAAACAAGCCTGAGAAGAGCTCAAACTGCATCTCATGTTAGCCCCCTAAATTCCAAATAGCTTTTTACAATCATTTCAACAATATAACTATATACATTTTCAAACCAAGGGATCCCAGTTACAGTTTCATATGAAGATTCACATATATTCTGTAACTGTAGATATGCAAGGAGGAAGAAAAGATAGAAACAGCAAGTGAAGCCAGAGAGATAGTAAGAGGCGGATAATTGCAAGACCATCAGAATGATCAGTTCCTAGGTCTCAGAAGAACATTTGGTTTGCACAACCAGACAGACAAGAGACAGAAAAGGAGAGTATAGAACAGATCCTTGAATTTTACTCTTTCTGCATAACAAATGGGACAGGGTCTTATTCAACCCTGTCACAGGAGGAAAGAGGTAATACCACATCTCTATAGATCTCTTCTTTATAGTTGTCCCCTTGCAAGTTGTACCTGAAAATAGTCAACTGTTCAGTGAACCTACCTGATAAATAAAAACTAAATAAATACATAAAGATTACTGGTGAGGTCAAATCTGGAATATTGTGCACAGTTCTGGAGTCACCACCTAAGGAATGACACAGGCAGACTGGACTGGAAATGTACAGTGTAGGATAATGAAAATGACTGAGAGCCAACAGGTGACAGCCTGTGAGGAATGGTTTAGTCATGGTTCAAAACATGTGCTTGCTGAAGTGCAGAAGGGAGAGAGAAGACATGTTACAGCCCTTCAACTTCCTGAATGGAATGAGTAAGGTAACCTGTGAGGAGCTATTCAGCAAGAGTGGTGAGTCAAAAATAGGGATATGAATGGATGTTGATAGGGGAGATCCAGGATTGATGTGAGAAAGTTTTACTTTACAGAAAAGATGATTAAACTATAAAACCACCCTCCCTCTTCCTCTACCTCATATGTCTTACCAAGCACAGCAATTTCAACTCCCCACCTGTTTTTTTTTTTCTCTCTTTAATTGACCTACATACATGTATGGAATGCTCAATAGATAATGTTTATGTGTATGTACCACACTGCCTTTACTAGACCTACCTAGTACTCTAACCCTGTGTAATTATCTTAAGCCTGTGTACAGTAGTTTTTGATTCCTTGTCTTGACTGTTTATTGTATGATATATTGAGTATAACCACAAGTCATAATGCATCTTTGTGCATTATATGTTTTAATTTACTGTACTTATAAGTGTAGTGTGTTTCCCCACTGTATAGCAATGTTTAACTTATGTATGGAATGCTTGTATTTCTCGGGTCGCCCCTGAAAAAGGGACAGCTTTGTCTCAGTTTGCCTACTCAGTCAACAAATTCAAAAAAATAAACAGCCTAATGTTTGAAGTGGTGAGCAAAAAAACAGTGGTTTCAGGCACAGCTATAACAGTGTTTAGGGATCAATAGTTAGTCAGGGGCATACAAGTGAGGCAGAGGGTGAGGGGAAGTGAGGGCATACACTTTCTCTAGACAATACGTCCTAGAGTAAAATAGGATATAACACAGCAAACTGCATGGACCAATGATCTTTTTTCTGCTGACATTGTCTATGTTTTTATGTTTCTATGCAATTCACATTCACTAGGAAAAAAGGGGTTACTATAGTAAGTAACTTTTCCTCTTTGGATATTTTAAAGGACTGCTATACGGGAACCGCTAGAGGCAATATGCCATTTCCTCAGGATATGCAGGACTAGAAAAGATATAATTACAGAATATGCACATTTATGTTTTTTTTTAATTCTTCACAGTTTGTCTTTTTTATCATGTTATATAAGATTTCTATCAATTTGTTTGAGGTTTGGACAATCCTCTATAAATAAATAATTTGCACTAGACATTGGAAACATAATTAAAAATAAAATATAAAAATTATTTTTTTCTAAAAAATCTTTTGGTCACGTTCTTATCTCTGAGTCATGCACTGTTCAAAGGCAAGATTATATTACAGTATCCATCAGTTACACTTCTCTAAATTTTGATATATCAAATACCATCAGTGTATACATTCAGTTATAGAGACAGCCTTCTGTTTTTTCATATTCTATTTTGCCCTCCCATGACCAAGCCAGGCTGGGCTTCCATTCAGCTCTGCCCTGCTGATCCCCCACTGTCCAGCACCTCCACAGGTCTTACCTGAGGTTGAAGTATCCCCACTGATTCAACCCTTCGGTGGAGTTAGGCGGGGAGGGCCATCCTCTCCCCAATGCACAATTCAGTCTGGTCCAGAGTCCCAGTGATGTGGCAGGTGAGAGCTGGCAGGCAGGCTTTGTGAACACCTGCTCTGCCACTTTTTCCACTATTTGTAACTCATTCCCCATGCAGTAGTGCACACATCAGCATGCACATGTGGAGGTACTTGCATGCTGGGGAGTCTCACAGCACTTCCCTGAGACAGCTCTCATCAATCCACACAACCATCATGCCAGTACATAGTGGCAGTCATTTTGTGGGGCATGCAGTTTCCCTCCCTGAGAGAGGAGAGCAGCCTGCGGGCATTGAATTCTCTTCCTCCCTGGTCAACCATCGGCAATCCATGCTCATTCCTGAATGCAAGTCGCTGGTGTTCCTTTTTTTCTTTTTTGCCATTTATGGCTAGGACTGAACCTCAAGGCTTTGTTTTATGCTTAATGTTTGGTGCACCAATGAAGTATGGGTCAGGCAGCATCTCCTCTTTTCTGATATCTGACTAGTACTGAGATAAACATTTAAAGTGATCAATTCACCAAAATCAGACTGACTTCAGTACTGTGGACCCACATATGTCATTGTAGTGTGACAATTATTCAAGTTTGTGTGCTGTTCTGGGCAGACCTGCAAATAAATTAATTTGATCTTGTCACTCCTATGCTCATCCTGTCTTTGGACAGTACTACACATCATACAGAAAGTGTAACGTTTGCAATGTTTGACTAGCAAAGGGTACATTTTATAGGCTATTTCTAATTTGTGTGCACATTTATGTTAATGTGCACTACTGGTATTGTTCTGGAATAAATGGGTATATCTCAAATGTAAACAACAATAATTATAAAAAATCAATGACACTTTTTTTTTTACTTTGTGTATACTTTGTAGTACTGTACATGCAAATTCGCAAACATCAGTTTTGGCTTTTCTTCCATTTTCCTGTTCCTTATCCATGAAAATAAAAACACCCCACAAAAACAAATCTCTTCTATAACTTGTAAATTCTGCCTAGCAAAAAAGAAAATAATTTCAGAAGACTGATTCAACTTCCAACAAACTGACTTGAAACATAACATGTTTAAAAAAAGAAACAAATGTAAAGGCTTTAAGAAAACAAATAGTGAATGTGCATAAATGTATTTATGCAACACCTTTGACTATATTTAACAACACCTTAAGGAAGATAGTCTTGTGGAGGGGGGATTAAAATGTTTGCCGATTGCTATTAAGTTCCTGCATGTAAAACCCCTTTTTTAATGGGAATTTACAAACCACCTAAGGTTAAAAATGAGATTCTTCTTCAGCTACAAGCGTAGTGTATGGAATATAGGGATACTCACGAGATTCTTTGGTTAGGGGATTTTAACATTAACTGGGCTCAGATAAATTCCACCCATCCCTTAATTGAATTACAGGGAGGTGTTGGGATTAGTTCAAATAATAGAGGACCCAACCAGATTGAACATGAAACCATTGTAGAATACCACAATCCTGGATCTTATATTTACAAATTGTCCAGAAGTTTATGGGGAAAAAAGGGTTTTGGTAGATGCTTTTTCAGATCATCAAGTTATCTTTGCTACACATAAGGATATGAAGGTGTCCTACAATCCCACTTTTGTAACTTGGAGAAGCTTTAAAAGTTTTGATTACGTGAATTTTATGATGGACTTAGAAAGTAGAAACTGCGATAGACTGGCATTGATCCCCGAGGTGTCTGAGGTCTGTTCCTATTTTCATCAAGAGTTCATTGACATTTGTAATTACCATGACCCTTTAAGATGCAGGAAGGTTAAGGCAACTAATGTAAGGTGGTATAATGCCTCTCTGCATAAATTAAAAATAGCAAGGAACAATAGTTGGATAAGAGCCAAATGATCAAGAAGGGCTATTGATTGGCTGACTTATAGACAGCTAAGAAACTAGTACACAAAGGATCTTAGAAGAGTAAAACAGGAATACTTTAGGGGAAAACTTCATCTGAATTATAAATCAAATCCAAGGCAGTTTTGGGGTATTGTATCAGATCTTATGGGGAACAAAAATAGGCAACAAATATTGAGTATTGAGTGTGAAGGGAAATCTGTACCTGTTGGCACTAAAGTATCCAACATGTTTAATAAATATTTTAACAGTGTGGGGGTACAGACCCAAAATCATAGTCCTGGGTCAGTGATTGATATGGGTAAGGTGGGGGTGGGAGAAAAGCTAATGGTAAGTGGACGTAAAGTTTTTTCCTTTGGCCATATATTGGTGGATGAGGTGAGAATTGAATTGTTAAGTATGGATGCTTCAAAAGCAAAAGGTTTGGACAACATCCCTGCTAATTTATTGAAATTTGCAGCTCTGTGTATTGCATTCCCATTGGACTATTTATTTAATTATTCACATGCAACAGAAAAGTACCCAGAGGGTTGGAATGTGGCAACAATTGTCCCAGTTTATAAGGGGGGTTCAAGGATGGAGATAAATAATTTTAGACCCATTTCCCTGCTTTCACAAGTTTCTAAGATAATGGAAAAGTTGGTAGCTAGACAGTTAAAAAATTATTTAGAGGGGGGTAAATTGTTAAATGAGTATCAGTCTGGTTTTTGATTAAAACATAGTACTCAGTCTGCTCTTTTAAAAGTGGTAGGGGATATCCAGCTGGGCCTGGACAGGAGGAACTCTATTGGGGCTATCTTTATTAATTTGTCAAAGGCTTTTTACACCTTAAATCATGATGTTCTCCTGTCCAGGCTCAGGGATCTGGGTATTAGAGGGTCAGAACAAAAATTGTTTAGTTCTTATCTTATAAATAGGGAGCAAATGGTGGAAATTGGAGAATTTAAATCTACAGTACTTCCGATTAAGGTAGGGGTACCTCAAGGTTCTATATTGGGACCCTTACTTTTTAATATCTATATAAATGGTATAAAATTCAGTGACCCTGAAATTAGATATCACATATATGCTGATGATAAGTTGGTATATGTGGAGGGGAGCTACTTGGATGGTATCAACACTAAGTTACAGCTTGCTTTTTCTGAATTACAGACACTTTTTGATTCCCTGAATTTGATTATAATGTAAAGAAAACACAGGTGGTTCATTTTAGGGGTCCAACAATTTCATATCCCCCCCTTAGATATTAGGACCAAACGGAAGAGAAAGTACAACAAGTAACAAATTATAAATATCTGGGGATATGGTTAGACTTTAGGTTAAAATGGGACAAGCATTTGGATTGTTTATTGGGAAATCTTAGTAGGAAACTGGGAATGCTTTACAAATTAAAGTATTATACAACCAGGGAGACACAATGCAGGACTGTAGAAACTATGATTTTGCCGGTACTGGATTATGGGGATTTGGTCTATGGTGGGGGGGCATCAGGGGTGGAGCTGGCTAGGCTGGATGTGATGTACAACAGGCTTGCCCGCTTCATCCTCGATGCCCCCAGAAATATACATCATTGAGATTTGCATAGGGCACTAGATTGGTAGTGTTTGGAGGAAAGGAGAAAGTTACATCTTGCAATTTTTATGGGTAAAATAAATGGGAATAAATTACCCAATTATATTTTGAATATGTTTGTTGTTAGGGAACAAAGAGAGGATTGCGATCTTTTAGAGGTATGCAATATGTTATCCCAAAATGTAATCTAGGGGTGGGTAGAACTTCCACTTTATGTAGGGGTCCCAAAATCTGGAATACACTGCTGTTAGAAATGAGAGGCGGTAGAGTTCCTATTAATTCTAGGATGATAAAACATTGATTTACAGAGTTCATTCATAGATTGAAACAGTGTTGTCAATAAACTGGTAAAGGAGGGTTTTTTCTATATCTATAGGAGTAAGCTGAAATGTTGTTCCCAGTTAAGGCACTTTATAAAAAAAACAGTAATGGATGGAAACCTGACATAGTATTTTAATCTTAGGTATTGCGTATTGTTAATTAGACAGAACAAAGCTTAATATTTGTATAAACTATAAATGTCACTTTTGTGTGTAAACGGATAGTCTATGTGATCTGAGTAAGTTACGTTTTTCTGATTATTCAGTTTTTTTCAGTATTGAATTGTGATTTTTTGTCCTTGAATGTATGTATTTAGATATTTTAGATTGGACCTCCTTGGAAATGAGTTTATCCTATATTATTGTTCATTTTTCTTTGAATAAGAATAACATTTTACAACAACAACAACCTATCATATTTATTTCTGCTTCCTAGGGACCCAGAGTGAGAATATTGAAGTATTCTCACTCTGAGTCCTAATATATCTATTGTTAAGGCCCCCTAGCCTTCTATGGCACTTTGTCCCGATTTCTGCAGCAGGGTTTCTAGGTTTTTGCAGCAGCATTTTCTGATTTCAGTGGCATGATTTATTCATTTCTGTGGCAGAATGCTATCCTGTCATTGGCTAAAATATGATGTAATGTCACTGATGCCATCACATGCTGAGCATAAAGGAGGGGCTTCAGGATAAATGAGATGGAGAAGAGACCCAGGCACTATGGAAAAACTCCATTTTTGAATGACAGTTCATCAAGAACAATGAATTCAGCAGCAGTATATATATATATATTCTGCAGCATGATGCAAATTCTGTGGAAAATTCCACATCCATGGAAATGCAGAATATCAGGGGCCTTTCCTATATTAGGTCTTCATTGTTTGGAACTGGCAGCACAAGTAACACAGTCGGAATGAACCTGCTCACTTGTGGGCTAGCTCCAGTTTCACAACCTTGGCAGCTCTCCCAAGGTACTTTAATTTTCTCCCTCCTGTTTTTTGAGTTCAAATGATATTAAAAAATCAATTGTCAGCCACAAACTCATATTCCCTTTCTGGTGATGGTCTCCAGGACCACACAAAGCAACCCACTTTCTGTTATGTTCCCAAAATGCTCTTCCCATTCATAGAATGCCAGCATGTCTCTCTGACTGGCTGTCCAGTACAACTGATGCCACCACCACACACCTCATCATGAAAGTCTTCTCTGCGCCAAACCACTCAGTCTACTCTCAGTCAAGCTGCCACAAACCTAAACAAATCATGTCAGTAAGATGTGCTGATCCACTCACAAAATAGCGTTAACTGTGTCAAATAGAAATAAACACACTCAGTCATCCTGAATCATGGCTTGGACATCCATTAAAAAGCAAACACACAAAAAAAAACACAAAACACATCTAGAAAAACAAAGGTGTTGCGTAAATGAGATATGCCATTGGTGCAACAGAAATATGCCTGCTGTTTTCCCCTCAACCAGTTTGACCTTTGACTTCACTCATGGCTTTGCCACTCAAGATGCATAAGGTCAAACTGCACTTGGGGAAAATATCAGGCATATGTCTGATGCACCCATGGCATATCCCTTATATATTTCCTAGTCCTGCATATCCTGAGGATGTGGTGAATTGACACCAAGAAATTATGATTTTGCAGGATGCTGTCCATAGTTTTAGAGTAGCCATGCATCAGTTAAATGGAAGACTATTTATGAGAATTTCTGAGTGAGTGGAGTTCTTTTTTAGAACATTTACACAAGTAAGCAACACTTGAACTGATCTGTAGCAGTAAGTATGATTTCAGCAGACACATGGGAGCTGCAGAGGAACTATGGAACAGTGATCATAACATGAACATACGAAATTTGCCAACAGATAAAGGCCTAGGGGTCTATCAAGTTTGCTCGAATGCGCAGCTAGCACCCCTTATTCTGCAGCTGCCCCTTCCTTCTACCCTTCCCCTCCATTGACCCTCCCCCTTGTCCTGTCCCATCCTCTTTTGAAGCAGTCCACTGTTCTACTGGATACCACTTCTGCAGGTAATGCATTCCACCCAGCTACCACCCTCTCTGTAAAAAAGTGTCTCTTCATCTCCCTCCTGAACCTTCCTCCCTCCAGTCTCATATCATGGCCCCTGGTGTCCTTCCCTCCCTTATTTTGAACAGCCCTTCTGTACCTGTCTTGTTTATTCCTTTCATGTACTTAAAGGTTTCAATCATGTCCCCCCGTCCCACCTCTCCTCCAGTGAGCAGATGTTCAACTCCTTCAGCCTCCTCTCGTATGATAAGTCCCCCAGCCACTTGATCATCTTTGTTGCCCTGCGCTGCACCCCCTCCAGTAACTTAATGTCCCTCCTCAGATATGGGCACCAGTACTGCACTCAGTACTCCAGGTGCGGTCTAACTAATGACCTATACAGTGGCAGAATCACCTACTCCCTCCTCGAGGATATACCCCTTGCAATGCAACCCAGCATTTTATTGGCCTTTGCAGCTGCCTTCCTACATTGTGCTGAGTTGTTCATTGACCCTGTAATGAGCACCCCCCAGATCCTTCTCCTCCTCTGTCTGGGCTAGCTGCAATCCCCCCAGCTGGTAACTCCTCCGTGGGTTCTTCACCTCAAAATGCAGCACCTTGTGCTTTTTGGCATTAAACCCCAGTTGCCAGGTGTCTGACCAGGTTTTAAGCTTTACCAAATCATCCTGCAACCCCTGCCATCCCCGTAGGTCATCCACCCCCGCCCCCATCTTGGTATCATCAGCAAACAGACTGATCTTGCTCTTGATGTCCAGTGATATGTCTGCAATGAATATCCCAAATAACACTGGTCCCAACACCAAGCCCTGTGTAACAACGCTTGTCACTATCCTTGGGTGTGAGAGCTCCCCACCTGCCACCCCCCTCTGTTGCCTTCCCTGAAGCCAGTTCCCTACCCATCTCACTAGCTTTGCACCCACCCTTGTGCCTTCTAACTTACTTCCCAGCCTCCCATGCGACACCGAGTCGAATGCCTTATTGAAGTCCAGATACAGGACATCCACTGCATGGTCCCAGTCCAGTTGCCTAGTTACCCAGTCATAGAACTCCACCAGGTTGGTTTGGCAGTATCTGCCACATATAAAGCCATGCTGTCTGCTGTCCTATAGTCCTTTGGCCTCTAGGAGAGCTACCAGCCCCTCCTTCAGGATAGTCTCCATCAGCTTACCCATGATGGACATGAAGCTTACTGGTTTGTAGTTCCCCGGTTCATCCTTGGGGCCACTCTTGTGGAGGGGCACCACATGAGCCATCCTCCAATCCTGAAGTACACACCCTGAGTGTAGTGAGGCATTAAATAGGTCTGTCAAAGGTCCCATAAATGACCTCTGCCTTCTCCTTCAGTACCCTGGGGTGGATGCCATCCGGGCCTGGTGCCTTGTCCATCCTCAGTACCTTCAAACCCTCCCAAACTCTGCCCTCCATGATTTCCCCATCTGTCACCCCCTCCCCCATTACCAAGCAGAAGTAATCATTTAGCGCTTCTGCCTTATCACACCCTGCTTCCACCCAACCCCCTCCTTCCTAATCCTTACTATGTGGTCCTTACAGCTCCTTTTCTTCCTGATGTACCTAAAGAAGTCCTTCTCCCCCTTCTTAATGCCTTGTGCCAGCCTGAGCTCTGGAGATGCCTTGGCTCCCCTTACTACCCGTGTCACCTCTTTTGATTCTGTCAGGTACTCCTCCCTGTCATCCCCCCTCCCTGTTTTCTTGTACCTCCTAAATACAGCTCTTTTTCTCTTTACCTTTTCCATGACCTCCTTGCTCAACCAGCTTGGTTTCTTAGCCCTAGCCTTCTTGCTTTGGGCCTTGCAGCAGGTTTTGGTTGCTTCCACTATCCCCAGCTTTATGAGCTCCCACCTCTGGTTAGTGCCCATACTAGGTTGAATTCTCATTAGGTACCTTTTTACCACTTCCCCCATCCTCCCAAAGTCAGCCATCCTGAAGTCCAGCACTCTTGTGCCAGATTCCACTAGTTTCTTGCCCATATCCAATGTGAGCCATACTGAGTGGTGGTCACTCCCTGACAGTGGTTCTTCCACCATAAGTTCTCTCACAAACTCCCCATTTGCCAGCACAAGGTCAAGGGTATTCCCTAACCTGGTTGATTCACTGACCATTTGCTGCAGGAAGCTGTCCTAGGAGGCATCCAGTGGTACCTGCTCCCTTCTATTCCTGGTTGTTGGGGTACTCCAGTCCACTCCTGGTATGTTGAAGTCCCCCCACAATCACCACACTACCCTTCTCACAGTTCCTCCTGATCTATCTCGCTAGTTCCCTTTTGGTTCAATGTTAAAATCACGCAACCAAATTAGCGCTGCACATATGAACGCAGTCACGCTAGCACTATGCTCTCAAAGCGTATAGTGAAAGGAGTGAAAATAATAGCGTTGACTCAATCAACAAAAAGAAATACACCCTACCTTCCTTCTTGAAGAAATACTGATATCAGGTTAAGGTTCACATATGTTTGTGTGTTCCTGTCTATTCTGTTCCCTCACAACTAGTGTTATTCTCAGCAGTTCCTCCTACAGTCTCTTCCTGTCCCTTGCTCTCCTTCCTGTCCCATGCACTCCTTTCAAAATGGCACAGAATAACAGCAGCATGACGCAATTACAGTTAAAAAGGTAATCTTTATTTAATATGCTATACACCCAACTAGTGATTCAGCAAAAAGTATGAAGTGTAATGACAGAGTCAGTTCAGTCAGAGTCAGTTCATAGTAGCGGTACTGTTCGGGCATCTAGACCTGCAGCTGAAAATTATAAGCTATGCCCCTCAGATACTCAGCTCTAGGCCTTTCCCTGTATTCTTGCACTATGTCACAAATACGCTTTGCAATGTAATTATACTTTTTACTCATTTCACACTCAGTACTGCTTGCCACTAGTTGCTCCATTAAGGTGGTGTTGCACTGCTGTTCCATTTTTAGATACTCAATGAACTTCCAGATTGATGGATGGTGTGCCCCTACAAAATGATTACATTTTCTGTGCCATGCCTCCACGGAGTTTATTGTGCATGGCAAGTTGGACTGCACAGAGTCATAGCAGTTCCACAATTCAGGTACAAACATGGCCCTCTGTCTCCCACCACAACCCAAGTGTCTACCCAGCCATGTGTCCTCAAAGTAATCAATCAAAGGACTCAGTAGTTCACTGTTTTCAGTGTGAAACCCTGTACTCAGAATATCATCACATGTAGTCAGTACATCTTGTAGAGAAACATATGCTAAAGCAGGGAGAAACCGGATTTGTAAAGAGAATGTAGGGTCTGTCATGTATTTACTGCAGACATCAGGCAACTCTTGAATTTTTCTCCACAATGCCTGACAAAAGTGAAAAAAACATCCACGCATAGCAGCAGTGGGGAAAGCAAGTTTAAATCCTTTAATTGCTGCAAGTTCAAAATCAATTAATATAGTGTCAGGATGCAATGTGCCACATAACCTTTGTAACTCAGCAAAAACTTTGTTACATGAGGCAGCAGTACAATTAGCCATCCAAATATAAACCAGTGGGATGACTTTGTTGTATTTGATAACATGTATTGTATAGAGCTGAGTGAATATTGATGGACAACATTTGAATGTTCCATCTGCAAACCAGTGAGGTGATGCTTTAAGATGTGCTAGGTCAGTAGTGGTAGAAAAAAATCAATAACCGGTCAGCAGATGGACCTGAATCATGCATCAGGAAGTTCTCTTTCTGTAAAGTTTGCACACATTCAGGGGGTAGAATAAGTGATGCAACATCTGCTGGCTCAGGGGGAGGTTGTGAATTTACATGTCTGTTTCTCCTTATTGTACAATTTAACAAAGGTACAGCAGGCAGTTGGCTTGAAACAATAGGTGGCATTTGTGAGATACCTGCAGCAACAATTTGGTGTGTTGTCTCACAGGTTGCTGTTGACTGTTCTTTCATATAAGCTATCACCTCCTTCACAGAAACATAAGCGGGATCTGGTACATGATTATGCTTCCCAATTAGTTTTAGGGCCTTAGGACCATCTAAGTGCAGCTGTGCCCTACAGAACCCCTTATCATATGCCAAGCATTTCCAGTAGGATTTTGAGGATGTGATGTGCTCTCGCTGATAAATAAAACCATTAACTGTAGCTAAATCCCTTCCTTTCTGGCTCTTCACGAAGCACACGTCCTTTTCACTCTCCATCTCCAAAAACATTAAATCTGATGGGCTGGAATATTCTGCAATTTTATTACCCTGGGTTTATGCAATTTTGTACATGCGCTACATTGCCAGATGCTATTTTGGTCCCACACTGAGATGACAGCGCTATTTTGACCCACGCTATAGTGGTTGCACTATATTCACTGGATACCTTCCCTGTCTAACTCCTCTGTCTGAGAGGGCAGCCTGTACACCACTCCCATTCTGAGAATCCTATTCTTGGAATCCTAGATTTGCATCCAAAGTGACTCCGTACTACCCTCCTCCCCTTCTTTCCAACATTAATAGTTTCACAACTGGAAAGAACAGGAGAAAATGAGGGGAGGGATGTATATGTATCTGCACAAGTCAGATTTTGGAAAAATTAGTTAGCCCACAGCACAGGTACCTTGGGCAAGCAACCTCATCAGCAGAATATTAAGCAACAATGTGACATGCTCAGAATCCATCTAGATGCAATGGTATCAGTGACAAGATACACTATGTTTCTGGATGTATCAGTAAATGTCACAAAAATCCAGTTGAAGGCATAAACATGTTTAGATGGTGGAGGAGGCACTCAACATAATCATTGGAATAAGTCCTATAAGAAGAGTAAATTGCAAGACACTAGTAAAAAAGACTAATCTGCAGACAAGCCGAGAAAATGGAAGTGTAGAACAGCTGTACAAAACAAATGGCAGAAAATTAGATACAGAAGTACTTGCAGTCATATCCAATAAAATCAGCTGTGTTAATGAGAAAAAGAAAACTAATGACTGCCTGCCCACTGCAAAATCAGGAAAGATTGCTAAGGAGGAAAAGACAACTGAATGCTTTATTTTGCATTGGTATTCATGGAATAAAGAGATGGGATGTTATCCAATTATGAAACCTAGTTTACAGGTTAGCACAGAGTTACTCTATAGGACATGTGTGAGAATGCAGAAGCAGTTAGAAGAATGCTGAAAAAGCTAACCATCAACAAAGCAATAGGGTCTGATGAAATATACCCAAACATCTTGAAGGAACTATCCACAGAAGTCTATCCCAGAGACAATAACTTTCAATTAATCATTGAGGACTGCACATGTGCCTGAAGACTGGAGGGTGGCCCACATGGTACCAGTATTCCAAAAAGGCTCTGGAGCTAAGCATTGAAACTATATGCCAGTCAGCAACATCAATACCCAGAAAGACGTGTGAGGCAATCATAAGAAACAGAAATGTTAAGCACTTAAAAAAATCACCCAATATGAACTTTGCAGAGTAACTCATTTCAGGCCAGTCTTACTGCATGCTTTGATAATGCTACCAATGAGCTTGATGAGAGTAAACCTGTAGATGCTGTACATCTGGACTTCAGCAAAGCCTTCAACACTGCATCGCACAAAAGGCTAATTCATGAAATGGAGAAACTTGGCATAACTGATTATGTAATGTAGTCAATGTGATGTTGCAGGGAAGAAAACAATGGGTTGTAATAAATGATAACCTATTCACATGGCAACATGGGACCAGTGGAGTCCTGCACAATTATGTGCTGAAGTTAGCACTGTTTAATGTATTCATAAGTGATCTGGAAGTGGGCACTAGGATTTGGGTTACTGAGTTCACTGACACCAAAATAGGAAATGTAGTTACATCACAGAAGGAGGTTAAGAAAATGCCAAGGGATCTGGACAGGCTCAGGAAAGGGGCAGAAAAATAAACAATGCTGTTCAGCACTGAAAAATGTAATGTGGTCCATGGTGGTCAAAAAATGATAAAAGCAATGTAATATCAGAATGCTACAGAGATTACTGAAACTTATCAGGAAATATATCTTGGGTTAATGATCAGCAATAACTTTCAATGGAGACAACAGTGTGTGGAAGCAGCTAGCAAAGCAACTAAAATCATGAGGCCCAGTTCCAAGTCACATTATGCATGGCGCAATGTGATTTATGCCAAACCCTATGGGCATAAATCACACCTTGTGCCATGCGTTACGCTAGTCGCAATTCCAAGTTGCAGCTTGTGCTGTGCCACATGTAGGTTGCACCAAAGGTGGGCTACACCACCCACTATGCCCACAACTTGCTGTGGCATGGCACAAGGGTGGGTTACAGCAGCACCTGTGCCCTATTCCAAAAGGGCAGCTGCCGTAGCCTGCCTATGCCATTCCAGGTCCCAATACGGCAGTGCGGGGTTAGACCAGCACTTAGCTGGTCTAAGGGGCATCTGTCCTGGCAGAACAACAGATGCCCCCATGCAGTGCTGTGAATCGCACATTGTCATGCTCACAGACCCCCCAGCACAGTGATGCCCCCACCCCTGAATTTCGGGGTGCCACCCAGGTCCATAGTGATCATGCCCCCCTTGCACCTGTGCCACCCAGCCTACCCACCCAGGCCCCCTGAGGATTGTGAGCATGTTACAGGGCAGGGGGCATGGGGGAAGTTACTTGTAGTCTGCAACTTGCAGCACCCAGGTCCATTGCACCATTCCCATGAAGCAAGCCTGTGGCTGCCACAAGTTGCGGGTCATAGGTGCCGGGGACCCTGCCTGTCCTGGAGTAGAGCGCAGGGTCCCCGGCCTAGTGGCACATGTCACAACTCACATACACCAATGAGTTATGCCATGCATTCAGGAATCAGGCCCCTGGTGTTAAGAGCTCAAAATACATCATGATGTCCCTATACAGAACGTTAGTCAGACCCCATCTTGAGTATAGTTTACAGTTTTGGTTCCCAAACCTATTAAGGATATCATCTGGGTTTCAACAGTGCAGAGTAGAGTGGCCAAGTAGTTGAGAGTTTGGAAAACATGAGCTATGAGGACAGTCTGGCAGAACTGAGATAGTTCTCCTTGGAAATGAGGAGATTCAGGAATGACACTGTTGCCGTTTTAGAATATCTGAAAGGGCTAACACCATCAGACCAAATGCAACCCTTCAGGATATACAAGGATAAAAAGACAAGTGTGCACTCATAGTCTTTGAAAGGAGGAAGATTAAAGTGGTGGGAGTCAAAAGTGTTTTTGCCTTTAAATTATAACTTAATAAGTACATTGATAACAAATAAAAGTCTGCCAGGGTATTTAAACCAACATGGTAGGGGAATTCCTCTCTTCCTCCCTTCCTTCCTGTAAATGAATCATGACATGTGCTCATGTTTTATTGTTTAGTGTTTTCAAATGAAAGCCCCAATGTTCCTTTGTCTTTCCCAATGTCCCTCTTCAGATTTTATCATGGTCTTACATAGGCGGACAGAAGACTCAGTAGGACTGAAAACTGTGATGAAGTTGCAGAACCCAGAGAAATGTTTTATAAACAGTGTCAGTCTGGCCCTGCATGAAGACCCATTTTGAGAAGGAAAGGTTAAATTCAAACAAAACAAAACAAAAAAAGTCATACTTTTTTAACATGTTCATAGCTTCGCTGTTAAAATCAAATCATGTTGATCAACTGTCATTTTAAAAAATTGTAATATTCACACATTCACACAGAAAAACAACTCTTTGTTTTATCTTGAATTTTATTTTGTAGGTGAGATCCAGTTTAACCCAACAAAGCCTCCTGTCAATGATGATGACTTAAATGTCAATATAGGCAGCTTCAGCAGAACATCCTCGGGCGGAACATTTTCAGTATCTGGAATTCCAGCTGGAGGACCAGCTGATTTGTTCCCACCTAGTAAAATTATTGACCTTGAAGCTACGATAGAAGAAGATATGTTCGTCTTGACATGGACTGCACCAGGAGATGACTTAGATGATGGGAATGGTAATTTACTATTTATTTCTTGAAATGCAAACAGTGTATTTTACTAGGTGCCTTACTATCTCAGCACCAGGAGACTGTATTTATTTATCATTTATAGGTAAGTTTGGGGCAAAAAGTGCCCATTTTCATCATACAAACAATCAGACAAATAACATTTAGACATCAGGGCCCACATATTCAAAGGGGATGTGCAGCCCAAAATGGAGATGAGTGGTGCATCTCAGAAAATACGCGTAAGCGTGATATTCAAAAGGGAGTGATGTGTTGCGCGTTCTCAAATGCAAAATAATATATGCAGCACAGAAAAAGGGGACAAATGCCTGAATGTGCCACATAACTGTATATTCAGCCAAAATGTGTGGCGCATGTGTCGTGCATCATAGAAATGTGCAACACAAAGTTAGATATGAAAGGGAATGGCCTAAATCAGCCAGCCACCCACAGGCGGGTTGCAGAATTGCAGACAGGCAAAGCTGGAGACAGACCTCAGAGGTGCACTAGGATGTGCTCCAGACACCCACACACAGCAGCCATGCCAGGATTGTGGGTGCTGTAGTACCCACAGCTGCTCTGTGCCTGCCCACCAAGCAACTGCAGGGTGCTGGTGGGTGACACTACTGGCAGCGTCTAGTCAGCCACTCTACTCACCACACCCAGACCCCCCAGCACACAAGTGGAGCAGACAGCTACAATGTGGCACATGTACCAGGTGCCATGGCCTGCACCCATGTGGCGATAGAGTGCCACCCAGTGGAAGCATATACCCATGGTGGTGTTTGGGACAACATTGATCAGGATGTATGGTGGTAATGGTGACAGCATGGCATGGATCAGGGACAGCCTAGTGGCACAGACCCATGGTGGGACACCATGGGCGCACACAGCACACCCATGCCAGACCTACACCACCAGGAACCACATACATATCACCTGTACCATCCAAGTACAAATACATAACATTTTTTTTTAATGGCGGTAGCCATTATAATATGAAAATCACAAAACAATATTAAAATACAGTGTACAAATCTTGATATAAAAAATCACAAAGTTGCTCAGTGCAGTACAGTACTGTTTACCACTTCATTAATAGCATAATATGAAGCAGCATCTCTTGAGGATAGTAGTTTAAGGAAGGAGACTAAACTATCCAATGGTTAATCATTTACATATAAGTTGTCATCAGAAATCTAGCTAGTCTGTCTTTAACATTAAGATCCTGTGAGGTGAATAGATGGACTACTGTGTTAGTAGGAGGGAGACCGAGACCACCCAATATTTCCCCTAACCATTGCTTCTTGTTCTTTTCATAAAGCGAGCAAATCAGAACCGCATGTTTAAGATCATCATATGTCTTAGAGCTACTTTTGCAATAAGGAGCTGGGACATTAGGCCTTTTTTGCCTACAGTGAATATATTGGGCATTATAAACCTCTGTACTAAATCTAGTGAAAATTCTGCGCTTCTTGGGATTAGTTAGTTTAGATAATAACATTCATAGCGCCACACAATCTTGAACTGTCCGACTGTACCAGGCTTGTAATTATAATACAGATTGGTGAGAGAATAAACTTGAGTCCATATCCCTCAGTCTAATCTTAATAGAGGAGACTACATCTTCCCATGGAGATATATATATATATATATATATATATATATATATATATATATATATATATATATATATATATACACACACACACACACACACATACATACATCTATATACAGTATGTATGTATATATATTATAAAATGAGTATATATAAATGGTCCAAATCCACACTTCTGATTGTATAAAACACATCACATGACCCTGCGTATATCAGAGCGCGACCGCACACCTGTACTTTTACCCCTCTCCAAAACAATTTTGATATTTTATAAGATAGATAAACCACTCTGAGGTGTGCAGTTGCACTCTGATATACACATGCCTTGGGCGGTTGATGCACTCAGTCTGCGGCCTCGTGCGTACAACATACACCAAGGTGTGCGTATATCAGAGCGCGACCATACACCTCAGCATGATTTATCTATGGCATATATATATATATATATATATATATATATATATATATATATTATAGAAGGTGTCCTAGTTCTGAAAGCAGGACTTTTTTTTTAATTAACTGAATGGATTGATGAACATATTCCAAAGTAGAAAACATTATTTCCTCTTTCAGACAAATTCTGGGAAACCAGGTGTCTAGAAAAGGAAAAGTCTTTAAGAGAAACATGATCCATCTCTCTCGAACTAATGAGTACACAGAATGTTGTCCCAATTCTAGTTTGAGGATACAAGTTGGGGTCCTGAGTGGGACCATAAGAATGTATCTGTATAGGTTATTAAGAATAGTCTCTATGGTTATTAAATTGGATGAGCTTCAGATCTCAGAGCCATATAGTATGCTTGCCTTTATTTTTGCATTGATTATCCTCAGTATGCCCCTAACTGTAGTTTTGCCCGTTTTAGCTGTAAAGATTTTGAGAGCATTAACAGCAGTAATCATTTTGATTGTATTAATTTAAGATGTTTATTCCATGTCAGGTATTGTGCAAATCGGACACATAAATAGTCATAATGGTCTATAACTTATACTTCATCCTCATCTACCCAAAATGTTGGTGTTGTTTTAGACTTATTCCCAAAAATAACAATCTTTGTCTTGTTTAGGTTTATCCTTAGCATTTTATTTTTGCATAAACTCATAAAATGTTTGTTTCCTTTTTTAATCCCAAAGCAGAAGTCAGAATGAGTACTAGATCATCTGCATAGGCAAGACAGTCAATTCTTTTCTCCAAAATTTTTGAACTCCTGTTCAGTATCTTCCTTAATAAACTGACGGAATACTATCATGGCCAAATCCTCTTATATGCCGATGATGCAGTTATCTTTACCAGTAACCCCTACCCTCAGCATCTACAGGAACAACTACAATTAGGAATTTCATCTAATGAGAAATGGTTTGAGAAACATAAGCTTGTAATAAACTACATAAAGATAAAGATGATACTGTTCTCTAGCTCCAAAAGTAAGTATAAGGCCTTCCCCCTTTGCATCACCAATATAAAGAGCTCTCCCCTGGAACTTGTACAACACTTCAGATACCTGGGAATTACAACTGACTCCACCCTGTCATATGCCCTTCATATAGACAACATTGCCAAGGCAATTAATATGCATCTTGGGTTGCTATACAGGCATAAATATAACCTGACCATGGAAGCTTTTAATCTGGCTATAAACAGTTCCATTGTCTCACCCATAGATTACGGCCTAGCCATTTATGGTTCTGCCATGGACACAGCCCTTCACCAGATCAAAATGGCATTAAATAAAGCTTGTCAGCTTCTCACTGGTGCTGCACACCTTACACACACACTTCTGACCTGTACTCCCAAGCTTGCTGGTTGCAGTTTAATGGCAGACTCAAGTAAACTTGCTTGCTGGCAAGAAACATTTGCTCAGAAATGATGCCACCTGGGGTTCGGAACCTTCTTACTCCACACCAAAATGAAAGAAGTACCAGAAGCTCCGAAAACCAGTTCTTCAAATCTCCACACTGCAGGACTGCCCTTGGTCAATGTGCTTTCTCCTACAGAGCTCCACTCTGGCTGAACTCTCTGCATACTGACATAACTTCTTCAGCCATGCTTGGATCTTTTAAACATAAGCTTCAGAAACATTTTGTTGCTAGCACCACCTGTGACTTCTTCCAAGGAGTCCCTTCCTAACTTTGGGTTCCCTGCCAGCGCTTGCATTAAACAAAATGTCACTGCCTCGTTTTGGTGCATATCAGACACCTTTAGCACTTACTTCTGACTCCTACACATTCCTTCCTGACCCTCTCCTGCTCCATTATTTTCTCCCTCCTTCACTTTCTCCCCTTCTTTATCTACTCTATTCCACACCTCTCCTGTACTTCACCCCCTATATCTCCTCTGATCGCACCCCTTAATCCATCTTCCCCACCTTCACCCACCTCTAGCTTTTCATCAATGGCAAGGCTTCAAAGGCTATAAATTTTCTCTTTTTCCAGTTGTTCCCTATTGTATGTTAGTAAATTAACACCATGACTCAGGCATCCCTTATTCTGGCACCTTAGCGACCTGCATTTATTTCCATGTCACAACTTATGCTTACAGTATAGTTGTCTTCTGTTCTTGCTTGACACTGTAATCACTATAATTGCTTGTTTAGCTGGTGACACAGTGTCTATCACCCGACTATGTAGTCTTCTGATGTGAAACCTATGTAAAGAGTTTCAGCTCAATGGTACTAATTGAGAATTTAATAAATAAATAAATAAAACATTTTTGTAGCATGAAAGTCAGGGTAGGAGATGCTCTTTAGGATGCTATTAATATAGATGTTAAAGAAAGTTGGTGCCTAAAGGCAACCTTGCTTAATGACGAGATTGGTTTGAAAAGAGGGTGTGGTATGTCCATATTGATCGTATTTGACTTTAGCACATGTTTTTTTCAAGAAGCTTAATCAAAATGTCAAGGAGAACTCTACCAAGACCAAGATTTTCTAGCATATATCAAAGGATGTTCTGATTAATGCTCTCAAAAGCAGCCAAGAAGTCAATAAAACAGAAAACCAAATTCCCTTCCATACTTTTGGTGTATTTCTGGATTAAATGATGCAAAACTTAACAGTGTTGTATAGTTGATCTATGCTTCCTAAAACCATTCTAACATTTACTTATGAGGGAATGTTCATCTAACCAATCCAAAAGTCTGCCTAAAATTATTTTGGAAAAAAAAATTCTGAGTTACAAAGATCAGGCTTGTTGGCCTGTACAACTTTGGATCATGAGGGGTTTCTGTTTTGTAAATAGGGAATATGACACTACCCTGCCAACTGGAATTCTTGATTTTTGGATAAGTGTGTTAAAAATTCTGTACAATATAGGTGATCACCATTCTGGAAATAATTTTAGTTTGTCCCCAATAATTTTATCAGGATCTGGTGCTTTGCTGGATGCCAGAGATCTGAGAACTAATGTAATTTCTTCTTCTGATATAAATAACAGGAGAGGAAAGCTTACTGAGGTTATTTTATCAGGCTTTAATTCTATAGCTTCTTCCTCTCTAGAGTAATATAATCCTGAAAAATAAGATACCCATAAACTGGGAGTGATGGATGTCTTCACCCAAGTTAAATATTTATTATAACCCTGAGCAACAACATTCCAACACTGTTTACCTTCTCTATTTATAACATATTTCCTCAGCCTTTCCCACAACATTGCAGAATGTTTCCAACACTCACTCTCCAAGATTTTTTTTATATTTCTCTCTTTCCTTTTTTAATATTATATGTTGTGTTTTTATGTGTAATTCCCTTTTTGTGAAGTCTGAGAGCCCTGTTTAAGCTTTGTTTAGCCTGCCTGCATTTACTCTTGAACCATGTTTTCCCTCTTCTGTTAGAATTTGATTTTGTGAGTTGATTAATTGTGCAGTGCAGTCTCAGAAAAGTACAATCATAGTGCCAGTTTTTAATAATTTCGAGCTGGTCTATGAGGTATCACCCTATATGGAAGCATATTATTGAGTGGCTCAATATGAGTGACTCAATAATACCACGCGTAGGAATAGCGACTGCTTCAAAATGCAGACTGGTATTTTAAAGTGAGTGTAGCAGTGAACTACATTCACTAGAAGGATCTAACAGAATGTTTTTGGTCGAGTACTGCTGACACCTGTTTTGTCCTAATCAGGACTCATCAGTGTGTCTCATCTGTATCTCACGCCAGGGGAACAGTTAAACAGGCCTAATGTGGTCTTACAGGTTTGGGTCATGTTGGGTCCAAAATAAGAAAGCAAGTTAAAAAAATAAAGCACAAAAGCAGAAGCAAGGGTTACCCCAAAAGACATTGGCAACAGTCGGGTTTCAAAGAAATATCAAACCACATAGCTAGAGTAACAAAGCTGACTAGTTTAGCTGATCCTCCATAATCCACAAAGCACTTTTCCTTTATAATACTTTTCTGTCACCTGACTGAAGGAGGATGCTGAGTGCATGACTGGTATGGAAGGGAGTGGTCCATGTCATTGATAAAGCTTCCTGGCCAGATAGGGAGTACTACACTCTGAATGTTTTTTACTTTCATGGTCAAACAGCAGTTACCAAATTCAAAGAATATGATGGTGCTGAGTATTAATGTTCAGCAAATATTCAAAAAAAGGTGCTTATGCACCTAATGCAGAACTGTTTTCTTCTGAACAATGGTTTTCACACAACCCAAACTTTTTGGCAAATCATCACAAACACAGATGAAGCTTTTTATTTATTTTTCTTTTATACCTAAAAAGAAGAAATCAATGCTGTTATAAAGGAGATGTGTCAGCTGACCTGTAATTTTTTAAATGTACGCTAACCAATGTTGGAAAAGGGTATGAGCCTCCCAAGTCTACAAGAAAGAAAATCACTTTGGGATAATACAGGGGCTTTCACTTGGAAGTCCTCTGTGCATTTTTTATCATCTCTGGAGCATCCGTATTCCATCTACATGGTTTTCTACAGTTGCATAAACATGGTTCTATCTAAAGGCAAATGTCACACAAGGAACTCTGTGGAGAACATCTGGTGGAAAGAATCAAATTACGTCGCTGATAATGACCCACATTTCATACTAGATCCCTAGGGTTGTGTACATCCTTCAGAACAAGAACTTTTTACAGTAGTTTCCATCAACAGTAGAGGGGTTATAATAGGGGCAATGGGAGATGGCAAATTCTCTGAATGTATAGTTGTCTGGAGGAGTGATTTAAGCAATAAGGCATGATGGGGGGTGTTATGGCGTGATAATGGCCCACCTAAGATGGGTAGAAGCATGAGGCATAGCCAAGTGCTTCCACCACCTGAGAAGGGCCGTTAACCCACCATAACACACCCCCTGAAGTGCCTAATTATGATTATGAAATGGGCCATTTTTAGTAAATTCTATGCTTTTTAAAACATTTTACTTTCAGCTGGGCCATTGTGCTGGGGATAACGGCCCAGCTGAAAGCTGCTCTTGGCCAATCAGGAGCCAGCATTCTTTCTACCCATTTCATAATACTTCACATTACATGGTTCTTTCTGATTCAATAAAATGAGACCTTGTTTAACCATATAATTTACCATTTTTAACTTGTCAGGCCCACAAAAGACACCTAGGAACTGACTGATGACTTCATATGTTGGTGGAAACATTACAGTAGAATTCTACTACTCTAAATATGTATAGCCATCACTGGCATTTTTCATAGATTTTACGTTTCTCTTGTTAGTACGGTTTTAGTTTTATTTCATTTCACTATTTGAAGGTTAAATGTAGTACAACAACTGTATTAATATTCTTTCTCACTTCAGCTACAGTCTACGATATACGAATGAGCAAGAACCCACTGAACCTGCGAAATGACTACAACAACGCAAGACGTATTGACACCTCCAGTCTTATACCTCAGGTTGCTGGCTCAAGAGAAGTGTTTTCTTTCATACCTGAAGATTTTACAATACAGAATGGGACTATCTTCTACTTTGCTGCACGTGCCATTGATAAGTCTTCAAACGCTGCAGCTGTATCTAATGTTGCACAAGCGGCCATGATTGTTCCCTCAAGTGATCTCGGTGGTGGTGTTAACATTACAGTGCTTGTCTTGATAGTAGCAGGATCAGTACTTCTGGTTCTGATTGTTATAAGTGCAATTGTGTGTGGTGTAGGTGTCAGCAAACGGAAGAGAGCATCTTCAGAGGTTGCGTGAGTTCAATGATTACACTTGATTTATTTTAAACTGTTTATTACTAAGAAGCAGGATAACACTAAATTCAGACTCAGAAGTATAGAAATCATATACATATTTGTTTGATAAACAAAACTTTATAAATATTTCACCTTAAATTCTACTCTTATTTTCATGGCATTAATAGATTACCTCAATGATAATCTGGAATAATTTAGATCACTACAGTTTATCTAAATAATAGAGTTGTGCTGTCCATTTTGCATATTTTTAATGAAACAGTATTTGTATCTTTATCTTAATTCTCTTAAAACAATATTTATTATTTTAATATATACTGTAAGTACATTAAGTATTATGCACCTACATATGGAGTCTTGTTAAATTAAAGGAGCATTTCTAATCTGTGCTTTGTGTATTTTATTATTTCCTTTATATTATTTTTATTCATAAATGCATTTTTTTGCCATTTCTCATCATAAGCAGAATGCACAAACATAATGTATACTGGGATTTCTGATTCATTTTCATCACGTATATGCTTACATCAGAAACCAAATTCTCTGCACCTGCAACAATTATTTCTAAGAAACAACTATCATAGGCAACATATAGTAGTGGCTGAAATACAGAACAGTAATTGTGATGACACAGGTTTGAATCCAGTGATCACCACTTTATATCTGAACACCATGAGGAAGTCACTTGCTCCCCCATGCTTAACCTCCATTCCCTATCTGTGCTGAACCTCTGAAGCGTTCCTTATCTTCTCTCAATCTCACTTCGTGTGCATGCTTATTGGAAAGGTCTCATTTTACAGCCATCAACTGGTCTCACCTCCAACTAGCAGTTGATAGAATGATTCTATATTTTCTGCTGCCCTGTTCTCTTAATACCTTTTATTATTTTGAGGGCAGTCTGATTAGAGAGTAGGCTGCTACTTGATAACATACAATACACTGTTCTACACTCAACCCCATTAGAGTGCTAATCTAACAGAGCAATCTGCAATGAGTGCTGCAAAAGGTGTAGAGCAAAATATAGTGATGGAAGAGACTGTGAAAGATCTGCGCTCATAATGACAGCTTAGGAAAGGGCACATACTGTACATGCTGTGTTTGGCCTTCACGCATACAGTACTCTTCCCCATTTAGCAAATCCAGGTATAGTGCACACTTGTCTGTTGCCAGTTGCAGCATGCAGAGCAGACAAATTACCCTGTTACATCAGCACAGCAGCAGTATTGGGGGTAGAACAGTGGAGAATGGGTAACTCTTGGATGTTCACAGAATAAAAGATACAAATGCATTAGACTTGTAACTAAGCTAGAAATACTAGTTTGAGGTTACTTCATGTGGAGGCTGAACAGTGGTTTATGAGCCCTTCTGTTCAATTACTTCCACAGCAGTTCATGAGTTTTAGGACCTGAAGATAGTTAGGTCATGCAGCATTGGTGAAACTGTTGTCAGCTTTAAGACTCACACAGGTCCAGAGAGACAGGATTCTGGTTCAAACCAAACCAAATATTTGAAGAAATGATATATTATTAAGTTGAATAGGGAGTCCACAACATACAGTGAAAGACCACCATACTATTAAATAACACCAGATGTGCAAAACTACAAGCCTGGTAGCAGTACTTATCTAAAATAAAATTTGAATAGTTGATAATGAACTCCTCTGTAGATCACTATGCAGCTGTTTTATTTCACCTGTCCCTCTTTCCCTATTGTTGTAAATGTCTAGATATCTGAGCTTACCTCACTGCTACTTGTTGATCATGTCCTCTGGGGCTGATGCTACACAGTTCTGTCATTAACTTCCTGTATTTTCTGCTATGTGTATGTAACCCCAGTGCTGTGGTCTAACTGAGGGCCACTACCCCTGCCTTTTGGTCACAGTCAAGGTTGAGGGACCTGGGCTTTGTACAGTATGACTGGGAGTTCATGTCCAAAAGGTAGGATAAATAATGTGGTGCCTCCGCCCAGGTGTTTTGTGGGCCAGAATGGTAAATAAGGTAAAACCCCATGGGATGCTGTACCTACCCACCTCCCTTCCCCATTGACACTCTACACACAGAAATTCACTTTACCTTGCACTTCAATAATGAACACACACACTTTAAGGAACTCTTTAATAATATGCTCATGGCCACAGTGGTAAAGAATAAATAACAAATACAGATTTATTTATTGGGGGGGGGAACAGGACTAAGGAGGGGATACAGGGAACAGGGAGGTACACAGGCTTGGTTCTGATTGGTTTTGACAAAAATCAATGCAAAAGCAGACACAACAGTAAAACATTTAAAACATTGAACATATAAGAAACAACAATTTCCCATCCTCCTATCAGCATGTAGCAATATCACACACCATCCCATCTGGTACCAGACCCCCTAGTTCGAATGCTGGGGTACCCCAGACTGGTGCAGGCCTGTGGTTGCCATGGGTTGGCTAGTGTTGGTGCACTTAAACTTTAATAAATAAGATGATGTAACTGGCTAAAACTGGTTATTCCAATTGTTCGGTTCCCATAAGTATTCGCAGGGCAACCCTGCTTACTCACAGTTTGTTGAATACTTTGGAGGACACAAACAGGCTGGAGCTGAGACTGGTGGTTTTGGTTCTCTTGCTTTCAACACTGTGGGGTTTCAGTGATGGTCGGTGGCGCACCACATCAGCAGGCAGTTTGATGCAGAGAGCAGAAAATGCAATGTGGGGTTACAGGGATGAAAGATGATGGTTTTCACCTGTCAAGCCTTTCCAACCTTCATCAAGATGGTCTTTGTAAACAGTGTTCACTTGAGAGATCTGTATCTTTTTGTCTTCAATAACACTTAGGATGGGGGGGTGACAGGTAGCTGTAGTCACCCTGCAGGCTCCATTTAATACTGCAGTCACCCAGCTGGCCAAGCAGCAGCCAAAGGGTAGACAAGGTTGAAGATTCCTCTCAGGAAACAATTTCACACAAAAGAGTAATAATTAAATTAAGTAGCCTGGAAGTGGGTCCCAGGGTGGTAGCCTGGGTAAAACATTGGCTGGACAACAGGAAACAGTGTAAATGGAGTCTGCACTGAAGAAAGAGGGGTTACTAGTGGGGGTACCGCAGGGTTCGGTACTGGGTCCAGTTCTTTTTAATGTCTTTATAAGTGACATTGTAGAGGGACTGGAAGGAAAAGTAAGCCTCTTTGCAGATGACACAAAGATCTGCAACAGGGTTGATACACAAGGAAGCATGGAAAGGATGAGATGGGACTTGGCAAGGTTGGAGGAATGGTCAGAAGTATGGCAGCTTGGATTCAGTGCAATGAAGTGCAAAATAATGCACCTGGGAAACAAAAACCCAGGGGAAGATTACACAAGGGGCGGTAGTAACAACAACAAAAATGGAAAGGGACTTGGGGATAATCATATCAGATGACCTTAAGGTTAGCAGACAATGTGACAAGGCATTAGGGAGGGCTGGGGGATACTGGGATGTACAAGGACAGGCATCACCAGCAGAAAACAGGAAGTTGTTATCCCTCTGTACAGACAGTTGGTGAGACCCCATCTGGAGTACTGCATCCAGTTCTGGAGACCCATCTCTGCAAGGACATAGACAGGATGGAAGCAGTCCAGAGGAGGGCAACTAAAATGGTGCAGGGTCTGCAAGGGAAGCCATATGAAGATAGACTAAAGGAGATTAATATGTATACCCTTGAGGAAAGGGGGGGCATGATAGAAACTTGTAAGTACCTCAGTGGAATCAAGAAAGTCCAAGAGGGTCGCATCTTTCAGAAAAAGAGATGTGCAAGAACAAGGGTCACTATTTGAAGATAGAAGGGGGACGGCTCAGGAGCAATGTAAGGAAGCATTTTTCACAGAGAGGGTGGTGGATGCATGGAACAGCCTTCCTGAAGAGGTTGTGGGGTCAAAAACTGTGGGAGAATTCAAGAATGCATGGGAAAGACATAAGGCAATTTTTGTGGAGGGGTAGGAAGAAATAGGGTGTTGGTTAACTAGGATCTGCAACTTATCCTGTAGGTAGGGAAATAGGCAGACTAGGTGGGCCTAGCAATCCTTATCTGTCATCAAAGTCTATGTTTGTATGTTTCTATGTCTCAAGCTTTAAATTTAATTTTTAATGTCACCTGAATACTCCTGCAGACAAGCAGAACCTTTGTAGAAATGTTCATCAACACCAGGAGACACCAGGACAGGGTGATCCCCTCAGGAGCAATTAGTTGTGAGTAACTTTTTCTTGTCAGAAGCATAGCAGATTCACTTCACTGACAGGATTTATCTTGCAAATCCAGTCACAACAGCAACAGGCAGACTGATTCTTTTCCTTGTGTTTGGAAAAACCTATTTTTCTACAGAAAATTGCTTCACAAGGCTGGAGATCAGCCAGAAGCCCTCTGACAGGCTTGAGGGCTCTCTTCCAACTGTCACAGAGTGATCCCTCCTTCAAACCCTCGAGCAGCAAAGCAACAAACTTCTACATTCTTTTCCCTCCTCCCTAAAACATCTAGCAGCCTGTGATTGGTTGATTTGGTAGTCCATACTGATTCTGGGCAACTGACTGGCCATTGTGTTGCCAACAAGCACATTGACCACTCCCGTCTCCCAGAAGCCATGTCTCAGTTCCTCTGGGCTTCTGTGAGATCTGATTGGTTTAAACTGGTCACAAGGTCTCTGTTAAGATGGCTGCTGGCAAAACAGTTTGTTGCAGTCCTAGCTTCTAGAGTTTCTTGCAGCCAAACCATTAGGAGTTGCATGTTAATGATTAGTGGGCTTGATAGCCCATACTGTGCCCTTTCAAGCGACTACTAGATTGTGGTTGTTATGGCAGCCGTTCCGCTGTTGCATCTCCCATTTTGGGGCCCCCAGGCACTTAGCAGGCTTCCTATGACTCAGCACTAAATTTCCTAGCAGCCTCAGTTGCTGGGGCCTACTGTTTATGGCACTGAAGAGTGCTGTTAAAAATAAATATTTTTGGTGCCCTTTGCACATTTGCGGCTTCTCTTTCATGTCTCTGGACCCCAATTAGCTAGGGTAAGGCTCTGGGATCATGGGGGTTACCTTGGTTTTCACTGCAATGTGGTGCTTCTGAAATACACATCTGTGAATGCTTGACCTTGTCAGCTCACAGTCACAAGTGTGGCCACCCAGCAGATCATGTCTTCTGCTCCTCTGGACCTACTTTCAGCAGTACCCACATATGGGGGCCAGGGGAGACTTGGAGAAGCAGCAGGACCGTAAGCTGCTTCCAGGAGGGATCGGGAGTTCCACAGGGTTGACACTGGTAAGGACCACACTTTGGGGGGTTACACTCTTCCATGCCTTATAGTTTTGGTGAGCCCACCAAGCCCTTAACCAGGTCCTGGCACAATTATCCATTGCTATAACATATTTACATTACGCATCTATCTAGAGGCATACTCTTTATCTATTATATACAACAAACAGTCTAGGCTAGACAGTTGGTTCCTAATCAGTGTTGGGTAAGTTACTTTTTTTATTATCACTAGCAAAGATGGAGAAATATTAGAAAAAGTAAAACACCTTACAGTTACAGTTAAGTATTTCATTCCATACAAAAACAATACAAAAGTAATAAATAACTATAACAGATTAAATTTTTTGAGAGTAATAGGTTAGTTACTAGCTACGTTCAAATACATGTAATCAGTTACAGTTACATATTACTTTTTTATAAAAAGACATAAGTAACTGTAACTGTAAGGTGTGTTACTTGTTCTAGTACTTCTCCATCCTTGCCTCAGTTCTGTGTAGTATGTGTGTAGTGGTAGCTGCAATAAGTTTGCTGTCAGTGCTCTACGATTCAAACCCTCTAAAAGCTGTTAAAAAAGCCTTTTTGACCCATTTTTTAATCCAAATTTAGTACATCAATTGTAGGAAACCCTCCTGTGCTCATATCATCGAGTGTTTATAGTTTGTGTGCAGATTTTGAATATTAATTTAGGACATTCAGTCTGGGTACTGACAGACACTTGAAGTGTGCTTTGGGGGAGGGGCATATCTTTGGTGGAGGTAGATTAACTGGGAGAAAAAAGCAATCTTTCTGGTTTGGCAGTGCTGGGTAAGTTACTTTTTCTACTACTTTCTATTATGTTTGGAAACTTTTCCAGGAAGCTCTGTGCAGTCACTAGCAAGTATGGAGAAGTAGTAGAAAAAGTAATACACCTTACAATTATAGTTACTTATTTCTTTTTATACAAAAACAATACAAAAATAATAAATAACTGTAACAGATTACATTTTTTTAAAGTAATAGGTTAGTTACTAGTTACTTTCAAATAAATGTAATCAGTTATAGTTACGTATTTCTTTTGTATAAAAAGACATAAGTAATTGTAACCGTAAGGTGTTTTACTTTTGCCAGTACTTCTCCATCCTTGCTAGTGACTGCACAGAGCTTCCTGGAACAAGTTTCCAAAAGTAACAGAAAGTAATAGAAAAAGTAATTTACCCAACACTGTTCCTAATCTACACAGCAGACAGACATACATTAAAGAAAAAACTAAAGGCCTTTAGATTTAAACTTCAAAATGTTGTACCACCTGTTTTTTTTTTATTACATCATTAAATGCTATAGCATGCAATCAACATTTCTTAGAGCTCTAAACATTGACAGTTTTACATTAGCATCCCAACTGTAAAAAAGTTTCACTTTCTTAACCTGTGTTAAGCTCCCTTGGTAACCTTTGGGGTTGTACCCGGCCTGGGGGATTTAACTTCTGGAGGGCATAAGACAATTCTGGGTAACGATCTGGGTATAACATAAATCCCTTTGTGCACCACAAACATTGGCAGATTAGTAGGATCTCCTGGAGTGTCATATATGAGCTTTAGAATAGGTTTGTGGCTTTGTGCAATGTGTCACACTGACACCATCTCTTCTTCGGCTTCAGGGGTCATGACTCCCGGCTCATTGACCAGCAATGAACTATCCAGAGTTCAAAAAGTTCCTAGTGCCTACTCTGGGAGTTCTATAGGTTGCTCTGGTTCTTCAGGTTCTGTGTTTTTTGACACAAATGCAATGACTTCTTCATCACTTGTCTCACTCGCCACTTCAGATGTAGTCCCTTCACTTGAGTTTTTGATTTCATACAGTTCAGGGCAAGCATTAAAGATGCAATACTTGAAGCAACATCCCATTGTATTAGTGAGAAAAGGAAGTGCAAAAGAAGAAGGAAACCACTTTGGTTCTCAAATACAATAGCAGAAAAGGTCAGAGCCAAAAGGCTGGCCTTCAGGAAATATAAGTGAATGCAGCAGGATGAAGATAGGGAGGCATACCAAACTTCCCTAAGGGAAGCAGGGAGGCAGTAAGGCAGGCAAAAGCCCAAGCAGAGGAAACACTAGCACAAACAGTAAAAGAAGGTGACAAGACTTTCTATAGATATGTTAGTGAAAGGAGAAAGTCCAGAGGGGGTATTGCTAAGATCAAAGGGGAGGACCATGTAAAAGCATCTATCCTAAATAGATACTTCTGCTCAGTATTTACTGAAGAGAAGGTAGGGCAGGGCCTACAGCTCTGCACCATGGACACAGGGGGAGGGAGGTATGCAGTAGTCCTTTCACAAAAGAAAGGGTTCTACAAGAGCTCGTTAAGCTCAAGGAGGACAAGGCAATGAGACCTGATGGAATACATCCCAGAGTACTAAAGGAGCTAAGGGTGGAACTAGCAGAGCCATTAGCAGAACTGTTTAGTGAGTCTCTGAGCACAGGAGAGGTCACAGAAGACTGGAGAAGGGCTCATGTGATCCCTCTCCACAAGAGTGGTAGCAGGGAGGAGGCAGGGAACTACAGACCAGTCAGTCTTACCTCAGTAGTGGGCAAGATTATGGAGAACTACCTTAAGGAAAGGATAGTGCAACACCTGGAATCCATAGGAGCACAGGATCCAAGACAGCATGGGTTTACAAAAGGAAGGTCCTGTCAAACTAATCTCATAGATTTCTTTGACTGGGTAACCAGAGTGGTGGACCAAGGGGGAGCAGTTGATGTTGCCTGCCTTGACTTCAGCAAAGCTTTCAGTACTGCTCCACATAGAAGATTGATTAATAAGCTGGGTAGGCTCGGGGTGGGTCAGAAGTTGGTCAACTGGGTGGCAAACTGGTTGATGGGCAGAAAACAGAGAGTGGTGGTAAATGGTATATAGTCATAAGAGATGCAAGTCACAAGTGGGGTACCTCAGGGATCAGTCCTGGGGCCAGTCCTCTTCAATATCTTCATCAGTGGCAATGCAGATGGACTGAAAAGTGAGGTTTCTCTGTTTGCAGATGACACCAAGATCTGCAACAGACCAGATGATCCAGATGGGGTGTGCAGAATGAGAAGAGATCTGGATAAACTAGCAAAATGGTCAGAAGAGTGATAACTGGGGTTTAACACAAAGAAGTGCAAGATCATGCACATTGGGAAGAGAAACCCTGAGGCCACCTACAGACTGGGAGGGGAGTTGCTGGCAGTCACAAGGGAAGAAAGAGACTTGGGCGTCATCATCACCGATGACCTGAAATCAACCAAGCAGGCCTCTAAAGCAGTAGGTAAGGCTAGAGGGATGTTAGGGTGTATTAGTAGGAGTATCACAAGTTGGAAGAGGGAGGTAATAATCTCTCTTTACAAGACACAAGACACTGATTAGATCCCATCTGGAGTACTTCGTGCAGTACTGGAGGCCACACCTTCACAATGACATTAACCAAATTGAGAATTGAGGCAGTCCAGAAAGGGCTACCAAAATGGTGCAGGGACTGCATAAGAAAACATATGAGGACAGATTGACCGAGCTCAGTATGTATACCCTAAAGCAAAGGAGGGAGAAAGGTGATATGATTGAAACATTAAAACGCCTTAAGGGCATTAACAAGGTGAAAGAGTCTAACATGTTTCTACATAAGAAAAATAGCAGGACAAGAGGACATAGCATGAGATTAGAGGGAGGCCAATTAAGGGGTAATGTGAGGAAGTTATTTTTCACAGAAAGGGTGGTGGATGCATGGAACGCCTATCTCAGGAAGTGGTGGATATGAATACAATGCAGGGCTTCAAACAGGCATGGGATAGGCATAAGGGAGCAATAAAGAAGAGTATGAATAGTAGGTAGCACACTCACCTTTGAAGCCAGGAGATCAGAGGGCTGTGGGTTCAGTTCCCACATCTGGCACTTAGATTAATATCCCAGTACTGACACTGTAGTGCAGCATGAGAGGGGTGCTGCACTTCTGAGGTGCCGTCTTTTGGATGAGATGTTAAACCAAGGTCCCATCTGCCTGGATTGATGGTAGTTCAGATGGATGTTAAAGATCCTATGGCACTTATCGAAAAGAGTAGGGGAATTTCCCCAGTGTCCTGGCCAAATTTCCATCATTCACTAAAAATGCCACAAACAGCTTAATCTGGTTCAAGTTCAGTTGGCATTCATCTGTATCCCCCTTCCTGGGTCGTGCCTGAAAATAGGCAGGATTTGTCTAGTGCACTTAACCGGTCAACAAAAATGAAATAAAATAAATAAAATGATAGGCCATTGACTGAGCAAAGGCCTTTGGCACATTCGTAAGGTAGAAAAAGAAATGGGCAGACAGGATTGGCCTTGTGGTCCTTATCTGCCGTCAACTTCTATGTTTCTATGATAACATTTGTTGGGATTAACTCTATTGTAGGTGCCAAGGTTGCTTGGTCAATGAAACTGCCATCACTTTGAAACATTTAAGCCAGATCTAGAGCAGGATCATACACTTCAATATCAGTTTCTGAGTCAGAATTGTCGTGTTCTGCAGCCATCTCTAATGAACCAGGGTTGAATTCAGGGAGTTGCTCTGGACTCTTGTTTTGATGTCTGTATGGGGCAGATAGTATTACAGGAGATTCAGCTACAACACTACTTGGGATCGACATTTGCCCAATAGGAAGTAAGTGATTGTGGTGGACAATCCTCTGTCTGTTCTTAGTTCCTTCTCGCTCATTTCTGTACACTGGCATCTTTTGCATTTTCTACAAAACAATGTAAGGGATACTGGACCATCTGTTTGATATCTTATGCTTCCTGGGATGCCCAAGTTTCATAGGAGAACACAGTCTCCAGGATGCAGTTCTTGTGCTTTAAGTTTCTTATCATGTCTGTCTTTATTGAGTTTGTTGTGCTTAGCAACAGTTTCTCTGGCTAACTTGGATGCAGCATTGAGTTGATCTTGCAGTCTCTGAACATACATACAAATACATCTCTGGCCTAGATCCATCAGTTGAGACACTGAAACACAGGTTGACAGGTAATTTGGTTTCCCTGCTGAACATAAGACTGTAGGGTGAGAACCCAGTGGCATCATTTCTGGTACAATTGTACGCATAGACCAGGGCACTGACTCCACTGATGTTTGCCTTTCAGGTCTACTGTTCCCAAAATATCAAAGAGAATCCAGTTGAACTGTTCTGGTTGAGGATCATCTTGAGGGTGGGAGGGAGTCTTTCTGGATTTTGCAGTACCTCGCGCAATGACAGCAATTATTTTATTAAGCGGTTCTCAAAATCTCTGCTGTAGTCAGAGTGAATTCGTTGTGGAACTTCATAATGAATGAAAAATGTTTCTACTAGCAGTTTCTCCACCATGGAGGCCTTCTGGTCTTAATGGGATATGCTTGTGCATAGCACAAAATGATATGTGGCCACTAAGATATTTGCAACATTCTTTGAGTTAGTTTCTAAACTAAGAAAATACATGCACACCAGTTCTATGGGAGCACTTGTGGATATGTGTACTGGGGGGGGGGGGACCCTCTGTGGTTGCACTTTCCTCTGCACACACATCGACTACCAGTCTTGCAATATCTTTCTATATCACTTGCCATGCGAGGCCAATAGAAATGTGATCTATAGCTGGCTCGATGGTGCTGAGGGTTGAGGTGCTGGGTGCCACACCTTGTGTCACGCCTGTGACATGGGTTCGGGAACAAGCCTGGGTTGCTGGGGCTTGGCAGGGGGGAGGGAGAGGATTGAGTGTCCAGAGGACAGCTCACCTCTTCTGGGGAGGGGCAAGAGTCCCTGTTCAGTGCTCTGCTGATCTTTGGTGGAGGCTGGAGATGCAGCAGGCATTGAGGAGTAGAGAGAGAGGAGGCGTGGGCGAGTGGCGGATATCGGTTATGCCTTGATGTCAGGGCACCAGCTACCCCCAGGGGGAAAACAAAGAAAATGCCTCTTGGCTGTGGTGGAGATGGAGCACCAGAGCTTGCCCCCTGATTTACGGCTGCCCACCTGGCATCCTCCTAACTGATGTTACTGCAGTGTCGGGGCATTGAGTTCCACCCTGTCCCCACCCGGAGGGTACAACTGAGGCTACATGGGCAACGTAGGATGGCCAGGTAGGGTGTGGGCCATAGGAGGATGACTCCATGTGCTTCTGAGGAAGACCAGAGCTAAGGGGGGATGAAGGAGGCATAAATAGTAAAATAACAAAAAAAAAATAAATAAAAAGAAACGTGATCTGGCTAAGTCCAGTTTTCATTCATTGCCAAGATGCCCCATTTTGTCATGTAAGGCATGTAAGATGGTCTGTTTATACTTTGAGGATAAGACAAGTTGTGACTTAATGAAACCTTGAGGACCTTGTATTTCTCGATACAGCAGTCTATTCATTATTTCTAATTTGGACCATTCTAACATCAACAGTCTTGCATCTGGATGATTGGTTATGACTTGGCTTGCATCACCTCCATTTTCTAAAGCACAGAGAATGCCTTTGATGATTGCATATGCCCTTTGCTCTCATTGAAGGTCTTGATTTGTAAGCTGTGGCAGTGAGCTGATATTAATGGCAGCAAAGTTGTAGTAAGCTGTGCACATTTTGCTGAAGTACCAAGGGTTTCGATTAGTTGATTTGAGTTAGCTATTGACGGTTGCTCATCAGTGTCAAATTTCTTACAAAGAGCTTTCACTGTCTGTTCAGGAATTTTGATCCAAGTTGTATTGTTCTGAGAGGTGGTTGATCTTCTAGATAATGCATCTGCATCAACATGGTTCAACTCTGGTCTGTACTCAACACTATAACTGTAAGTAGACAAAGCTGATAAACATCAGTGCCTGGCTGCGTCCAACTTTGCAGTGGCCTGTACATATGTCAAGGGGGTTATTGTCTGTTTTAACAGTGTTTTTTACTCCATAGAGATACTCATGGAATTGGTCAACAATCACCCACTTTAATACCAAGAACTCTAGCTTGTCAACAGGATACTTCTTCTTTGTACTGTTGAGGCTTCTGTTGGTGAAGGCCACAGGTCGTGACCCTTGAGGAAATCTTCGGTAGTGTACAGCACCTAATCCACTGAAAAGTGCATCCACATGGAGTACATATGGTTTCTCTGGATCAACATATGCTAAGACAGGGGCATGCATCAAACAATGAATAATGTCTCTAAAAGCATTTTTGCACTTGGGTGTCTGTTGCAGTCCAAATGGTTCTGACTGCTTTTATTAAAACTTGGGGTCATCTCTCCTGACTGGTGAGTTCTTTCCTTTTCAGGTGGGTGGATAGCCTTGTGTGTGGTTCAGCAAAGGTCTCACTGCTCTGCTATAGTCCTTCATGAATCGTCTGCAGTACCCACAAAACCCAAGGAAATGCTGCAGCTCTTTCAGAGTGGATGGTTTGGGCTATGTTGTCAGCATGTCCAACTCACTGGAGTCAGTCTGGATTCCATCTGCAGATACAATATGGCCAACTTACTTAACTGAGGTCTGGAAGAACTGGCACTTATCAATTGGGAGTGTTAATCTGAACTCTTCTAGAAGATCTAGCACCTTCAGAAGCCTTGCTTCGTATTCTTCTAATGCTTTGCCAAAAACTATTACATCATCCAGATACACCAAACACTGAAGTAAATTCATATCACCAACAGCCTTCTCCATGAGCCTTTGGAATGTAGCAGGGGTACCAGAGCTCTCTTGTGGCATTCTTAAGAATTCATAGAACCCCAGTGGATAAATGAATGCAGTCTTTTTTTGATCTTGAGGAGCCATGGGTATCTGATAGTACCCACTTCTTAGATCTAATACAGAGAGACATTTACTGCCATTTAAGCAACCTAAAGCATCTTGGATCCTTGGCACGGTGTACTGATTCAGTCTGGTTCTCTTGTTAAGGGTGCAGTAATCCATGCATATACATACAGATTCATTATTCTTTCTGATGACCACAATGGGAGAGGCATAGAGACTTCTGGATTCCTGAATAATTCCAGCAGCCAACAGTTCTTGAAGATGGCACTGCACGTCATCAATATCTGCAGGGGCTAATCTTTGTGACCTCTCACAGAATGGTTGGGCATTGTACAGTCTTATTTAATGTTCTTCACCATCCACACATTCCACATCCCTTTTGTGGAGTGAGAAAACTTTAGTGCGCTCAGACAGTTTCTTGCTGATTCGGCTTTTCCAGGTTTCAGGAACTGGAGAGTCTCTAAAATCAAACAGCTTGGCATCTAGCCTAGAACTAAGATCTTCATCTTCAGCAGATGGTTTCACAGCAGAGTCAGCACAGTACACACTAGAAAGGGTGTGCCCTCACTGTATGGTCACCTCTCTGTCTGTGATGTTCTTCACATGGACAGTCACTCATTGAGCATAAGCATTTGCTCATATTGGAAGGACACTGGGCTTCACAAGTACTCCTTCAGGTAGTCTATGTTCTTCTGGAGCATTTAGCATCAATAATTTATTCCTGACCTTTTCAGAAACTAGCCATGCCAGCTATGACACATTCAGTTTTTGGGGGTATCACAATTTCTTCAGCGTCCTTCTTCCATACAATGTCCACAGGATTATCTTGGGTCTCTTGAGCAGACTTGGACTGCTTCTGATATGCTTACCTAATCTTGGCATGTACACTTAGTGTTCTGCCCCTACTCTTGGCTTCCTCTTCTTGGCACAGTTGAATCAGTCGGCTGAACATATGGGCATTTTTTCTGATGGGCACAGGTACACCATCATACAGGGCAGATTCTGGACACACAAGAGCAAATGTTTCAACAGTATCTCCTACATGAGTAATCTGTGATGAGAAAGCTATCCACACTCTGATGTATCTCAAGTAGGGGTATGTTTTGTCACTTAGGCCCCAAATATTTAATCCATCAATCTGTATCAGGGAGATGTGAGATAAATTCCAGTCATACCATTCTGTAAAAATTATTGTCACCTGTGATCCACTAGGACAGCTCTGGTCTGCACATCTTCAATGATTAAAATACCTCCCATGGTAGGATCAACAAGTCTATCAACTTCTGTTCATGGAAGCCCAAACTTTCTTGCAAATGACTTGCCTACTGATGGGTTCACATTTTGTCTAGTTACATTACCAAGGGGATTCCTCTGCTTTCAGGGTGCTTCAATCAACCTGGTATTGACCTTGTGTAAACCTTCTGGAGACTGACACTGTCTGTTCAGGTGGCCATCTTCACCACAGTGGTAACAAAAGGTGCCTTCTCAAACTGGTCCTGAGTTAACTGTTCCAGCAGAGGGCTGGGGAGTACTTATCTGATTTCATCTCTGTCTCTGACAGGTCACTATGCATCATTTCTTGCAGAAGGTCCTCCATTATTATTTTCATTCCTTTGATACATCATAGGTTCCAGTTTACTTCTCTTTAGGTCATCCACAGTGGCTTTTAGCTCCTGCAACTAGCTCTGAAAATCAGAAACATTAGTAGAATTAGCTAGTTGGGCCGTGGCACCCAGCACAGACAAGTTGTGGTCAGGAGACATGTCCATGGGGTTCTGCTGCACTTCACAGCTTCAACTTGAAGCTGCAGTAACTTTTGGGGTGGCTCCCAACTCATTGAGCTCTTGAAAAAGTTCATAAAGTTTATGACTGTCACTACTTAAGTTTCTTTCACTCTGAGAGGACACTGTGGTTATCCCAGCATTGGATTACCGAAAGTTTGTCTCATTTTAGACCTCCCTCACTTCCTTCATCAGGACACTGAAGGTGGGTGGATTGTCTTTTTGATCCTTCAAGCCCAGTTTCAACAATAGCAAACTTGAGTACTGAGCAGCTTTGAGTACTTGGTCGATTCTCACTTTGTCTAGATCAGAGGAAGCCATGCCTCCTTTATGAAAAACTTATTGCAATGTTCGTTCGAGATGAGTTAGAAAGTCAGATAATGTCTCTCCTCTGCACTGCTCGGTTGCTTTGTATTTCCACAAGGTCTTTACCTGACTCAGTGCTTCCAAACATGCTATCAAGAGCATTCAAACAGTCTCATGCAGTGTCGTCAGGCTCTGAGGCCCTTAACAAATGGTTTACATTGAGGGCAGGCCCTTGGAGACTTTCTCCTGTTCTCTTATGCTTTTCTGCCTCAGGACACTGCCAGTCCTGAACCAACTGAGTGGCATAGTCTATCCAGGTGTCAAGGTCCTCCTCCCATGCTGGAGTGGGTTTGATCTCAGAAAACATGCATAATCTTCAATAGGAATCATACATAACATGCAGTAAGTAGCTTGGCATGCCTACTGAAACTTGAGGCAAATTACCTTCTAGCACACCAATTACTTTTCTAACTTCATCAGTGTACTTCACTTCTGCCAATAACAAAAGTCTCAATTGTTCTTGAAAACCTTCAGCTTTTCAGGAGAACGTGGGGCGTGGGTGCCTTACATGCATGATGCACCAAAGTGCAGGCAGAGTGGGAATCTTCATGGTCATGTGGTCTAGTACTTTAGCAACATCTACAGTCTCTCTGCATTCAACAAGGACAGTCAGTGTCTTGGTGGAGTGGTCTCTCACTTGCCCTCATACTGTAATCTGACCTATATTTGTTTTTGCAGACAGCAACTCTTTGAATTTTCCATTTCTATTTCCGGTAGGAGCTCCTAAAATTAATGGTGCTTTCTTGAAATCAATGCCCTCATCATCACACCAGTCCAGCAAATGTTCATACATCTTTGTGTCAACCATCATTTTAGCTTTGGGGATTGCCTCCCCTGTTGCTTGGGCAATAAAACTCCATGTGGGTGTGTTTGGGGTAACAGGATATCCCAGCAGTGTCTCCAAGCTGTGTAACCCCAGTGCAGTGGTCTAACTGAAGGCTACTACACCTGCCTTTTGGTCACAGTCAAGATTGAAGGGCCTGGGCTCTGTAAGGTATGGTCTGGGAGTTTGTTTACAAAAGATTGCATAAAAAATGCAGTGCCTCCACACAGAATTTTTGTGGGCCAGAATGGTAAATTGGGTACAACCCCCTGTGATGCTGTACCTACCCACCTCCCTTCCCAAATGACAGCCCACATACAGAAAATCCCTTTACCTTGCATTTTAATAACCAACATGCACTTTAAGGAACTATCTAATAATATGCTCATGGACACAGTGGTAAAGAATAAATAACAAATACAGATTTGTTTATCAGGGGAGCAGGAGTAGGGAGGGCATACTGAGAACAGGGAGGTACACAGCATTGTTTCTAATTGGTTTTGGCAAAAATCAATGCAAAAGCAGGTATAACAGTAAAACATTTAAAACATTGAGCATATAAGACAACAATTTTCCAGCCTCCCACCAGCATCTAGCAATACCACACACCCTCCTGTATAGTACCAGACACCTTAATTCACATGTTAGGGTACCGCAGACTGGTACAGGCCTATGGTTGTTGCAGGTTAGCTAGTGTTGGTGCACTTAAACTTTAATAAATAAGATGATGTAACTGGCTAAAACTGGTTATTCCAATTGTTCAGTTACCATAAATATTTGCAGGGCAGCCCTGCTTACTCACAGTTTGTGGAACACTTTGGAGGATACAAACAGGCTGGAGCTGAGACTGGTGGTTTTGGTTCACTTGCTTTCAACACTGTGGGGTTTCAGTGATGGTTGGTGGTGCATCACATCAGCAGGCATTGGGATGCAGAGAGCAGAAAATGCAATGTGGGGTTGCAGGGATGAAAGATGCTGGTCTTCACCTGTCAAACCTTTCTAAGCTTCATCAAGATGGCCTTTGCAAACAGTGTTCACTTGGCAGGCCTGTATCTTCTTGTCTTTGACAACCCTCAGGATGGGGGTGGGGTTGACAGGTAGCTGTAGTCACCATGCAGGCTCCAGTCAATGCTGCAGTCACCCTGCTGGTCAAGCAGAAACCAAAGGGTGGACAAGGCTAAAGATTCCTCTCAGGAAACAGTCTCAAACTTTAGATTTAATTTTATAAGTCACCTGAATACTTCTGCAGGCAAGCAGAACCTTTGTAGAAATGTTAATCAATGCCAGAAGACACCAAGACAGGGTGATCCCCTCAGGAGCAATCAGTTCTGAGTGACTTTTCTTGTCAGAAGCTGAGCAGATTCACTTCACTGACAGGATTTACCTTGCAAATCCTGTCACAACAGCAACAGGCAGGCTGATACTTCTCCTTATGATTGGAAAAACCTTCTACAGAAAATTGCTTCCCAAGGCTGGAGATCAGCCAGGAGCCCCAATGACAGGTTTGGGGGCTCTTCTCCAGCTGTCACAGAATGATCCCTTCTTCAAACCCTTGAGCAGCAAAGCCTTGAGCTTCTACATTCTTTTCTCTCCTCCTTAAAACAATTGGCAGCCACTGATTGGTTGATTTGGCTGTCTATACTGATTCTGGGTGACTGATTGGCTGTTGTGTTGCCACCAAGCACATTGACCACTCCCTCTCCCAGAAGCCATTTCGCAATCCCTCAGGGCTTCTGCGAGATTTGATTGGTTTAAACTGGTCACAAGGTCTCTGTTAAGATCGCTGCTGGCAATACTATTCTGTATATACGAACGCTGTTGTCTACTCTGTACAATGTATGTATTGCAATATGTATTTTCCACTGTATACCTTCCTCACCCACCTCACCTCAGGGCACATCTGGAATTGAGTGGTACCCTGCTGAGTATGCCTTCCTGGTAAAACTCTTAAATAAATAAATAATACATAGATACATAGATAGTGTCGGCAGATAAGGGCCTATGGCCCACCCAGTCTGCCCATTTGAGCTTGTAAGTTCAGTTTGTTTTCCTAGAAGTCTGTTGCGCCTTACCCCTGACCTCCAGAATTCCTTTATGTCTATCCCATGCATTCTTAAATCCCGTGATTGTTTCAGCCCCCACCACTTCCTCTGGCAGGGTGTTCCACTTGTCCACCACCCGTTCTGTGAAGAAATTCCTTCTCATGTTTCCTCTGAATCGTCCTCCCTCCAACTTCACCCCATGCCCTCTTGTCCTGGAACATATTTTTCGCTTAAAAATAGTGTTTTCCTGCACTCTGTTCCTCCCTGTAAGATACTTGATGTCTCTATCATATCCCCTCTCTCCCTCCTCTCCTCCAGGGAGTACATGTTCAGTTCCTTCAACCTGTCTTCATAGGACTTGTGATGCAATCCATGCACCATCTTTGTTGCCCTCCTCTGAACCTTCTCTACCCTGTCTATGTCCTTACGTAGGTATGGTCTCCAGAACTGTACACTGTACTCCAGGTGGGGCCTCACTAGTGTCTTGTATAGCGGAATTATGACCTCCCTTTTCCTGCTGGTGATGCCCCTGCCTATACATCCCAGCATCCTATTTGCTTTACCTGCTGCCTTGTCACACTGTTTCCCTACCTTGAGGTCATCAGAGATGAGAACCCCAAGATCCCTTTCCTGCTTGGTGCATGCTATATCCTCACCCCCCAACTGATGTATTGTGCCAGGGTTTTTGTGCCCCATATGCATTATCTCGCACTTCTTTGCATTGAATTTCAACTGCCAAACCCCTGACCATTCTTCAAGTTTCTGCAGGTCGCTTCTCATTCTGTCTACACCCTCTGGTGTGTCTACTCTGTTACAGAGCTTTGTGTCATCAGGGAGCAGTGAAATTCTGCCTTCTAGGTCGAGCGCAATGTCACTGATGAAGATGTTGAATAGGACCGGTCCCAGCACTGATCCCTGTGGTACCCCACTGGTCACTCTTCCCTCTGTGGAGTGACAGCCATTTACCACCACCCTCTGTGTCCTGCCACCCAGCCAGTTACCTACCCACCACACTACTGTCCTGCCCACACCCATATTCCCCAGTTTGTGTAATAGTCTTCTATGTGGCACAGTGTCAAAGGCCTTGCTGAAGTCCAGATAGGTCATGTCCACTGCCCTCCCCTGATCCACCTCCCTAGTCACCCAGTCAAAAATTCAACGAGGTTGGTCTGACATGACCTCCCCTGGTGAAACCATGCTGCCTTGGGTCCTGTAGTCTATTGACAACCAGATGTTCCACCAATCTCTCCTTCAGTAATGCTTCCATGATCTTCCCACTACCAAGGTGAGGCTGAGTGATCTGTAGTTCCTGCTTCCTCTTTGTTCCCACTTTTTGTATAATGGGACTACATCTGCTGTCCTCCAGTCTTAGGTACCTCCCTGTTTCCAGTGATCGGCTAAACAGGATAGCCAGAGGTTCAGCCACCACCTCTCTTAGTTCTTAAGGACCCTGGGTGCACCCATCTGGCCCCATTGCTTTATCAACTCTTATTACTTCCAGTTCCTTCAGGACCCTTTCTCATGTAAAGAGACTTGTGTCCATTTCTGCACCATTCTCACCTTGTACTCCCTTCAGACCCATTACCCTCCTCTTCCTCAGTAAAGACTGAGCAGAAATACCTGTTCAATATGTCAGCTTTACTGTTGTCATCCTCCACGCTGCCTCCATTCTCCTCTTCAGTCTCACTATCCCTCCCTTTGTCTTTGTTTTTCACTTATGTACCTGTAAAGGTTTTGTCCCTCTACCCACTGATTTTGCAATGTGTTCTTCTGTCTGAGCTTTGGCTTCCCTTACTGACCTCCCTGCCTCCCTTTGCTTCTCCTGGTACTTCTCCCTATCCCCTTCTGCCTGTGTCTTTTTGTATTGCCTGAATGCAATCTTTTTGGCTTTCACTTTCTTTGCTACCTCTTTGGAAAACCATAATGGTCTCCTCTTCCTTTTCCTCTTGCTAACCTGCTTAATGCATAATTCTGTTGTTCTTGTAATCCCCATTTTAAATACTGCCCACAGTTCCTCAACCCCTGATTCCTGTCCCATTCCCCTTAATGCCTCTTCCAAGTATCTCCCCATTTTCCCAAAGTCTGCACCCTAAAATCCAGGATACGTGTTTTTGTGTGGTTTGGTTCTGCTCTTTCTGTGATTTCAAACCACAATGACTGGAGGTCACTGTTTCCCAGGTGCTCCTCCACCGTTACCCCCATCACACTGTTCCTGTTTGTGAGCACAAGGTCCAGTATTGCCTTCTGCCGAGTTGGTTCCATGACCAGTTGCTTGAGAAAGGCACCCTGAAGGGAGTCCAGGATAAATCTGCTCCTAGTTGATGCTGCTGCTGGGATGCTCCAGTCCACGTCTGGAATATTGAAGTCTCCAACCAGTACTACCTCACCCTTGTCTGCCATCCTTTGGATGGCTAGCATCAGCTCCCTATCTGTTTCTTCCTCCTGGGCTGGTGGTCTATAGACCACACCTATGCGGATGGCTGTCCCCATTTTCCTTTCCAGCTTAACCCACAGTATCTCTCCCCCATTTTGTTCCTCCTGGATCTCTGTGGCCCTTATGTCATTTTTCACATACAGTGCCACTCCTCCTCCCTTCCTGCCTGCTCTTTCTCTTCTGAATATGTTGTAGCCAGGTATGGCCATCTCCCAGTCGTGGTTATCATTAAATAAATAAAACAGTTTGTTGCAGTCCTAATGTCTAGAGTCTTTTGCAGCAAAACCATTAGGAGCTAAATGCTAATGATTAGTGGACTTGATAGTCCATGTTAGATTGTGGTGGTGATGGCAGCCATTTGTATCTCCCATTTTGGGGGCCCCCTAGGCACTTAGCAGACTTCCTATGACTCAGTACTACATTTCCCAGCAGACTCAGTTGCTGGGACCTACTATTTATGGCACTTAAGAGTGCTGTTAAAAATAAATATTTTTGGTGCTCCTTGCACATCTGGGACATCTTCCTCATATCTCTGGACCCCAATTAGCTAGGGCAGGTGCCTGGTTCCACAGGGGTAACCTCCATTTTCACCACAATGCGACACTTCCAAAATGTGCATCTGTGCATGTGTGACCTTGCTGGCTCTCTCTTGCAAGTGTGGCCACCTGGCAGGTCACGTCTTTTGCTCCTCTGCCCCCTCTTTCAGCAGTAAACACATGTGGGGGCTGGCAGGAGACTTGGAGAAGCAGCAGGACCATGGGCTGGCAGCAGGAGGGATTGGGAGTTCTGTGTCGTGGCACTGGTAAACTCCACACTTTTGTGGGGATTACATGTACCTGAACAAGCAACCTATGGAGCTGGTTATAGTTTGTATTGTACCTATTTATTCCTGTATTGATGTGGAACCTTTGTAAAAGTACTTGTGTTCAAACGTGCTGTCTGAATGAATGAATACATAAATAAATAACATAAGTAATGATTTTCTGAGCGAGTGCCTGATTCTCAAATTTGATGATGATGTGACTAAATGCTTAGAATTAGCCCCTCACCCTATCTGTCTTTTATGTCCGTTATAGTACTAGGATTTCCTATGGACCTCCCTATACAAAATAGAGATTTTTAAAACCATCATACTCACTTCTTTCTTACCATGTCAAGTCAAGTTTATGAAGCTTTTGTTTTCCATCTCTGCCAGCAATACTACAGTTTATAAAATGGGTCCCATAAATCATGTATTCTAATTTGTCAAAACAGGACACCTGACTATGGATTAATCCCCTGTAAACCCACAGTAGCCTTGCTGCACTACAAAATCCTGAGTGACAGTAATGTAAAGTGACCTTTTCAGATCACTCCAACAGAAAACATGTAAAAAAACTACAATTACAGCATCGGTATCAGGACAAATCCACTTAGTGGAGAACTACAACTATGGCATCCTCTGAAGGACAACCCCATTAGGCGGAGGAACTATTTTATTACAAATGCATGCAAACAGTGTACTTTTAAATATTTATTTGGGTAAACCTCTAAACTAATCTGCCCATTTTATAAGGGGATTAACCCACACCAGAGCATGGTTTTATGTTGCATTAGTCAATGCCTGGGTGCTTCAAGTCACTTAGCCTGTGGCCTTGTGTCTCACAATCCCCCCAAGCATGGATTAATGTTTAGTAAAACCATGCTGTGTCATGGGTTAATCCATCCATAACATTTAAAATAGTACATGTAACCCAGATCCTCACGTGGTTGTTTCCCTTTAGATGAAGAGGCAGTAAACAGGCTACACAGATTGAAGGCCACATAAAGATTAAGGTTCAAGCAGTGCATAATTTTATTGAACAGTCTCTCATAATCACTGGTATGATACACTTGTTTTCTGTCCAGTGAATTTCATTACCCTGGACTAGGACATTATGGTTATGACTAGAGACAGATATAAGTCCACCTGTTGTGCTTCAGGCAATCTTCGCAATCAAGTTTCAAAACATTGGGAAGTGTGCCCTTCAAAATGGGGAAGTCTACGGAGCAAAAGTCTACAAAATTTATCCTTGGTGAACTGCCAGCTTTGGGAGGTCAGAACTTCACTATTAAAATCTGCTTCACAATGCAAAATGGCCAAAAAACCCCAAAACAAAACAAAACAAAACAAAAACATAAACTCCCTGAACTCTCAAAGTACTACATCTCACAGCCTACTCCCAAAAACCAAGTAATGAAAAAAATACTTCCCTTCTCCCTGACCCACAAAGAACCCCAATACACATAAACCCTCTCCCCCCAGTCTATATAAGAAAAAAAAAAGATACCAATGCAAACTGAGTGAGGCATCATGCAAATGGTATACCACTATACCCTCTAGTAAACTGCACCACAAGCTTGGTGCCCTGTTCAGGAACTGTAGTTGCATCCCTCCTAGGGCTATGTGTGAACTTGTTCAGAAGATGATACTGTGCATTTTCGACTATTGTGATGTGGTCTGTGGTGCTGTCACTAAGTCCTCCCTGGCAAAACTGGACACCTTCTTCAATTCCTTCTGCTGCTTTCCGCTGGATGCCCCCCTCACACCCATCACTGCAATCTTTATCGTGCCCTATCCTTCCCCTCTCTTACAAATAGGCAACTCTCCCACTGTGCTAAATTTAGCTTCAAGCACTGGTTGGGTGAGCTCCCTTCCTACCTCACCTCTTCCTTTATAACATCCCCCCCACCCTCTCATTCCCTTAGATCAACTGACTCCCGTACCCTGGTTGTCCTCCGCAGATCCACCCAAACTGGCCAATCTAGTTACTCTCACCACCTCCCAAAAAGTTTGGAATTCTGTCCCAAAATTCAGCACTCATGCTCGGCCTACTCCATCAGCTCTGCCCTCAATAATTACCTTGCACCTAACTGCTCCTGCCATGTCCCTCCCTAATTCCCTCCTCTAAGCCCTGGACAAACCCTACCATCCTAACCTCACCTTCATTTTACCCTGTGCACACCTACCACCCAAATTCCTAGCCCTTCTCCCCTTTCCCCTAATTGCCCCTCCTTTCTGGCCTCCCTTGATCTCTCACAGAATGCACAGGACCCTGGATGCTCTTCATAGGTCCCTCTCCTTACCCAAGGGGCTGGTATCTCTCATCTTTTCCCTTCCTCCACCATATTCTAGAAGTCTCTGTGGGGTACTGCCTTACCCACTTCTCTCTGGTCCCCCAGTCCCCTTGCAGGGTTCCTCGCATACTGAAGGTGTCTCCAGGAGCATGACTCTCTCCCACCTCACCCCTCCATCCCCTTTCCCCCTTTTCTTTCATGTAAGCACTTGTTTACTTATTAACCTGGCACTTATTTTTATTCACTCTTTCTACATGTTATGCTTAACCCTGTTGTAACACTGTTTGTAACACCTACCTTACAACTGTATGTTAATGTTTATCTTGTAACTTGAATGTTGAATGTCATATTCCAGTTGTACCCCCTCCCCCCCAGGTCACACCGGGAGATGAGTGACTTGTTGCTCAGTGTGTCTTCTTGGTGAAACATTTCAATAAATAAATAAATACTACTTGAATTTGCTAAATGGCAGCAGGACATTGTAGAACAATTAGGGATGCAAAGATATCCATCTCTTCTGTAAAGGAATTTTCTGTTTTGTTTAAAGTTAGTGGTGAACCACCTAAGGAAGAAGAAAGGTAGATGTTGAGTTGATTGCTAAGTGGGTTGGGGGGAATAGGTAAGCAATAGCCCACAAAAGGATGTGCTGTTTTTAGGGGGATAATCAACACCCTGAGTGCATTGTGAGGAATGAGGCCTCAGGACGAGTGTCCTCACAGTACCCTGGGTGTTGATTAATCTCCAATAACTGCACACTATGGAGTGGGTTATTGTGCTTATGAGTTATGTTTAAATAACAAAAAATACTGAAAAATGTGTTTTTTTTTTGCTGTTTAAATAGCAACACCTTACAAAATAGTCCCTAACAAATTATGCATAGTGCATTGTGCTTATGCACACAGAAATGTTGCAGATACACTACTGAAATGATCTGTGACATTTCTACTGCATAATACTGTATGGTAGATTGGCTACTACCCATACTGTCCTCTCCTCCCCACTTGCACACTACCAGGGAACACTTCTGCTCAGTGGAGACTGCACAGGATTCAATACATTGCTCCCTGTGGAGGAAATGGCCTGGTTCTGTGACTGGGGTTAATACACTGTTGTATATAATTACTAAGCACCACCTGAATGAGAATGTCCTGCCTCTCCTCTCCTCTCCTCTCCCTCTCTGTCTTCCTCCCTTGGAGACACTCGCTGCTGCACTTTGCACTACATGACAGTGCATGAGCTCTCTTGCTCATTTCTCCCTCACTAAAACAGAGACATAGCGAGAAACAGAGAGACAGACAGACAGACAGACAGACACACACACACACACATCAGCAGTAACTACCAAACAGCAATTCTGAGTGAAACACCACTGTTCAGGTGTGTCTCACACTTGCTTTCATTCCTTAGGAGACAGTGATTAATACCCAGAGAAACTGGGGCAGCTGGCAAGATCTACACTACTGCTGATATTGTCCTGTAGCTCCTTTGTGGGAGGGGGGCACAAGGTGTTGGGAAAGGCCAAGGTACAACACTCTCTGGTGGCTTTACTCTCTGTCTCCCTCTATCTGCCATGTTATGCTGTCTCTGTCCTGGTCATGCTCCAACTTATACTCATTGCCTGTCTGGGGGACTATGGGGGGATTGGGCACACTCACCACTGTTCTACTTGCAAATTATGCACATTGGTACTGGACCTGACAGGTGGGGATGCAGCTGGTTTTGATTGCGCAGGGAACATCAGCTGCACAGTGGCACACAGACACGGGGAATAATCTCTCTCTTTCCAGCACAACAAAGTCTGTCTCTCACTTGCTGGTGCAACACTGAAAGCAGCACCAGGGTTGTAGGCACTGACAGAGCTATAGCACAGACCATGCTGCACCCCGCTGTCCCACTCATTAGGTTTGTCTGCTTGATTGCAATTGCTCACTGTACTGCACTGAGTCTCATCAGGGTGCTGCTGAGTGAGGGATGGGTGTGAAGTAAAGCGTAGTGCCATTTTGTTTGACAGGGGGTCAGCAACAGCATAGAACACCCTAGTCACACAGACACAGTGGGCACTATGATTGACTCATGCAGCTCTCTGCCCACTGTCATCCCCATACTGTCAGCTGCATAGGAAGTACAGAAGCTAAAAGGAGCAGGGATAGCTATGCTTGTGGCACTCTGCAACTTTTTGTCTCAGTGCTCCATGCAAGGTGATGTGGCAAATGGGCTCTTATCTTTCTCTGTCATTCCATGAAGGGGGATCAGCACACAGCCTGTCAGAAGCTCATGACACTTGTCTGTGATCACTGTTCCTACTGCACTGAGCCACATCTGGGTGCTTCAGACTGAGTGGTGGGTGCTAACTGAAGCACAGTACCATTTTGATTGATAGGAGAGCACAGCATAGAATGCCGTAGTCACACAGACATAGCAGCCACTATGTTTCACTCATGCAGCTGTCTATCCGCTGTCATCCCCATACTGTCAGATGCATAGGAAGTGCAGAAGTTGACAGGAATGGGGATAGCTGCTTGAGGCACTGTACAGCTTTTTGTCTCCGTGCTCCATGCAAGATGGTGTGGCAGCTGGGCTCTTCTCTCTCTCTGTCTGTCATGGCCCAAGAGGGAGATCAGCATACAGTCTGTCAGGCACTCGTGACACCAAGTCAGAGCTCTGAGGTCTGTGCGGTGGATGTTGGGCAGAGACAAAGTACTGATGGATACTGTACTTCTGAAGCAAAGGTTTCACTATTTCTATGTACTCTGTGCCTGCAACTGAGAAGATTCCACTTTTGCTGGGTCCTCTGAGGTCCATTGGATGGGTGGTGTTAGAGACAAATAGCACTGAGGGTTACTGTACTTGTGGTGCTGCACACATTTATCTGCTGTGTTCTTGCCCCAGAGAGATACAGTCACGTCCATTGTATGTCACTGAGTGTGTCTCTTTTGCTTAGTTGGGGGATTAATAGTCACCTAGGAAACTGTGTTTCAGGCACAATAACAAGATCTGGCCACTTCTTGATCTGTTTGCTGAGGTCCAGTCACCACTTGCTGTGTGGATAGCAGAGATCAATGAATGGTCAGGTGGTGGCCATCTGCAAATCACATCACAGATAGATCCCTGCCCATGTTTTAATGGGTATTATATAACTGGGAAAGGGAGTTATGTGTTTAGCAGGTTGGGAGGAAGGCTGTTTTGCTTCTTATATGGACCTAGTGGGATGGCATGGGGTATGGGTATTAGTGAGCAGAGGAGGTCAGAGGAAGGGAAAGATTTTCTTTACTTGGTCCATGGAGGAGATACAGTGTTATGAGGGTGGGGAACATTTTAAAGTGTTTAACATTTTTAAGCTCTTTTTAAAGATGTAACAGTCCCTACTTACCGCTTGGCTGTTCAAACAACATGAAGTCTTGCTGTATTCTAACAATGTGCAGTTAGCCCTTCCAGTTCAACTGCTCCAGAGAGGAAAGAGTTAAGTCTATGCAGTTGCATAGAACGTTGAGCTCGAGCTCGGTTTTCAAACCCCTGCCCCTGGTACATTCTCTGTAACCATTAGATTCTTTATTCTGCCTAACTGTGTAGATGCTCTGGAGATTTCTTCTCGCTGCTTCAGTTCAGTAATTGTTTGCCATTTGGTTTTTCAACCGTTGTTATTATTTTATCCTTTGGACTTCAAACTTCTGTCTACAGTACAGGTAGTATTGTTAGATAGCTAGTTTGGGGTAAGTCTCATTTCTAGATCAGTTGGCTTTCTGGTGTTATAACTATACTTCTCTACTGGGACTAAAGAACTAGAACTCTACTACTGGGACCTTCAATTTAGGGTAAAAAACCAAAAAGTTAGTGTGTTTGTCTGAGTTGGCTGAAGTGTATTGTTATCTGTGCAGTTATCTAGGTGTTTGTCTTAGGTGGCTGAAGGGAATTGTTATCTGCAATTAACTAAGTGTAGAAAGATCTGTGAAGTAGGGGGAGTGGCTTAGTTAGAAGGAAGCCAGGTTAAAGCCAGATTTAAAAACTGCCCTAGATAGCTGTTGCCAGAGAACACCAAGAAGAAGGAGCTGCTGTTATAACTATACTTCTCTACTGGGACTATATTGCCCACCTTCCCTCCATCCCTCCACCCCCCATGCTAAGCCAGTTCTACTTTTATAGGCACAGGATTTGACTGACAACAGGAACTTTCTGTTTGGGAACAGGAAGTGAGTGATGACAGAGCCACAAAAGACTCACCACCCTATAAGGGCAAGAGTAGCTCTCCATCCCCCCCCCCAGCTGCTGGAGATCTGCTCTGAGTAAGTAAGGAGACTACTGAGAAATATAGAAACATCTTGTCTCAGAACAGGAAGCTTAGGAGCTTAAAGGGCACAGAGGCAGTGAGTAGGGAGAAAATAAATAAATAAATAGAGAAAAAAGTAAGTATTCCAAACAACAGTTAAGGGGCCAGAAATAAGACATGATGGGAGTGGTGCAGAGCAGTGGCTGTGGATCAGCAGTCTTCTGGGAGATGTTCTGGAGGATGCAGTGTTGTCCCATCTGCAGGCACCTCTCTGGACTGACAGAGAAAGTTGCTCATCTCCAGGCTGAGTTGGCCAGGATGTGCGGGACCTCTTCTCCTAACCAGGGACCACCAGGGCCACAGTCATTGTCTCAGAAGTTGCCAAGAAAGAGGAGTGGTTGGATCACAGTGGGCTCAGGGAGGATGATGGTGGTGGAACAGAGGTGCATCCCTCCAGTTGTACCTCTCCACAGTTCATATGCTGTTCTGGCAAAATGTGGTTCCTCTATGGAGGCACCCACAGTGGAGACCAAGGAGGATGCTGGGAACTTCCACAAAGAAGACCCACAGGAGGGTGGTATGGAACCCCACAGGGGAAGGAAACAACTCCTGCTGGGGGACTCCATTGTTAGATGGGTAAAACTGGAGGAGGAATGGGAGGGAAGGTAAGGTACCTGCCTGGTGCCATGACTTAGAGGGACAGGGAGCGAATCCCCAGGATTACTGGATCAGCAGCATGGGGGAGGGAGATGGAAGTCACTGTCCACCTAGGGACAAATGACCTGGCTGAGAAAGGGATCAGAGCAGAGCAGGAAGAGGTTGTGGAAGTGGGGAGGGGGCCTTAGACAAGTAGCACACATGGTAACCTTCTCAGAGGTGCTGCCTGTCTACAGCATGAATGAGGCTATGGTTCTCCACACCAAGGGATTCAATCAGTAGTTGAAAAACTGGTGCAGAGCTCAGTGATTTGTCTTCATTGGGGACTGGGGGTCCACCTGTAACGATGCAGGCCCATACTGGCATAATGGCCTGCATCTGTCCAGGAGGGGAACCAGAATCCTAGGTGATAGGTTTAAATGCTTCATTGGCAAGCATTTAAATTAGCCAAGAGGGGGAGGTACTGGAAAGGAGCAGAGAAATCCTAGCCGCACCCCAAAAAAAATACGAGTAGTAAGCGAGGCAAACACCAAGATAGAGATGTTAATAGGGAGAAGGGCAGGGGTAAATGGAGAAAATGACAAAGGCAATAAGGACAGGGATGGGGCAAAAAGGGATAGGCCATCAAGAAATGGAGGGTAATGAGTACCAATGCCCATAGTCTGGGCAACAAGCTCCCTGAACTTGTGGCCTTGAGGGAAGAGGGATGCCTGGTTATTGCAGTAGTCACAGAAACATGGTACATAGAGAACCAGGACTGGGATGTTAACATACCAGAGTACACAATCTGCATGAGAGACAGGGAGGGTAGAAGAGGGGGAGGAGTAGCTCTCTATGTAAAGGAAGGGATAAAAGCAACAGAACAAAAGAGTAAACAGGGAGGAGAGGAGGCACTGTGGGTCACCTTAGAGACTGGAAATGGCACCACAATCTGCACAAGGGTTTTATACAGACCCCCAAGTCAGGGAGAGGGAATGGACAAGGATATAATAGAAGGCATCCTTAGGATGGCAGAGAAAGTGGAGGTACGGTTGATGGGGGACCTTAATATGCCAGATGTTAACTGGAGCACCTTTGCTGCAGCCACATCCAAGAGCAGGGCCATTCTCAATACCCTACAGGTGGCATGCCTCAGACAGCTAGTTTTGGAACCCACTCATGAGGGAGCAATCTTAGACCTCGTACTCTCAAATTGAGAGAATACTGAGAGGAAGGAGCTGCTGCTATAACTATACTTCCCTACTGGGACTAAAGAACTAGAATTCTACTACTGGGACCTTCAATTTAGGGTAAAAACAAAACAAAAAAGTTGGTGTGTTTGTCTGAGTTGGCTGAAGTGAATTGTTATCTGTGCAGTTATCTAGGTGATTGTCTCAGGTGGCTGAAGGGAATTGTTATCTGTGTGTTAACTAAGTGTAGAAAGAGCTGCTAAGTAGGGGGAGTGGCTCAGCTAGAAGGAAGCTAGGTTAAAGACAGATTTAAAAACTGCCCTAGATAGTTACTACTTGAGAACAGGCAGAAAACACCCCAAGGAAGGAGCTGTTGTTATAACAATACTTCTCTACTGGGACTAAAAAACTAGAACTCTACTACTGGGACCTTTAATTTAGGGTAAAAAAAAAGTTAGTGTGTTTGTCAGAGTTGGCTGAAGTGAATTGTTATCTGTGCAGTTATCTAGGTGTTTGTCTCAGGAGGCAGGAGGGAATTGTTATCTGTGCATTAACTAGGTGTAGAAAGAGCTGTTAAGTAGGGGGAGTGGCTTACCTAGAAGGAAGCCAGGCTGAAGCCAGATTTAAAAACTGCCCTTGATAGCTTCTGCCAGAGAACAGGCAGAGAACACTGAGAAGAAGGAGCTGCCGTTATAACTATTCTTCTCTACTGGGACTAAAGAACTAGAATTCTACTACTGGGATCTTCAATTTAGGGTAAAAACAAAACAAAAAAGTTAGTGTGTTTGTCTGAGTTGGCTGAAGTGAATTGTTATCTGTGAAGTTATCTAGGTGTTTGTCTCAGGTGGCTGAAGGGAATTGTTTTCTGTGCTTTAACTAAGTGTAGGAAGAGCTATTAAGTAGGAGGAGTGGCTTAGCTAGAAGGCAGCCAGGTTAAAGATAGATTTTAAAACTGCCCTAGATAGCTTCTGCCAGAGAACAGGCAGAGAACACTGAGAGGAAGGAGCTGTTGTTATAACAATACTTCTTTACTGAGACTATATTGTCCTCCTTCCCTCCCTTCCACCCCCCAAGCCAGTTCTACTTTTATAGGCAAAAGATTTGACTGACAACAGGAACTTCCTGTTTAGGAGCATGAAGTGAGTGATAACAGAGCCACAAAAGACTCATCATCCTAAAAGGAAAAGAGTAGCTCTCCATCCTCTCATAGCTGCTGGAGACCTGACTCTGAGCAAGTAAGGAAACTACTGAGAAATATAGGAACTTCTTGCCTCAGAACAGGAAGATCAGAAGCTTAATGGGCACAGAGGCAGTAAGTAAGTAGGGAGAAAAAATATATAAATAAACAGAGGAAAGAGTAAATATTTCAAACAACATTTAAGGGGCCAGAAATAAGACATGATGAGAGTGGTGCAGTGCAGTGGCTGAGGAGCAGCAGTCTTCCGGGAGACATTCTGGAGGATGCGGTGTTGTCTCATCTGCAGGCACCTCTCTGGGCTGAGATAGAAGGTTGCTTATCTCCAGGCTGAGTTGGCCAGGATGTGGGGGACCTCTTCTCCCACCCAGGGACCACCAGGGCCACTGCCATTGCCTCAGAGGTTGCCAAGAATAAGGAGCAGTTGTACCTCAGTGGCACAGTTGTACCTCTCCACAATTCATATGCCATTCTGGCAAAGTGTGATTCCTCTATGGAGGCACCTGCAGTGGAGACCAAGGAAGATGCTGGGAACTTTCAAAAAGGAGACCCACAGAAGGGTGGTATGGGACCCCACAGGGGAAGAAAACAACTCCTGCTTGAGGATTCCATTGTTAAGGGGTAGAACTGGGGGAGGAATGGAGAGGGAGGTAAGGTGCCTACCTAGTGCCATGGCTTAGAGGGACATGGAGCAAATCATCAGGATCACTGGAGCAGCTGCACAGGGAGGGAGCTGGATGTCATTGTCCACATAGAGAGAAATGACCTGGCTAAGAAAGGGATCAGAGCAGTGTATGAAGAGTTTGTGGAGTTGGGGAGGGGCCTTAGACAAGTAGCACGCACGGTAACCTTCTCAGAGGTGCTGCCTGTCTATGGCATGGGTGAGGCTAGGGTGCTCCACACCATGGAATTCAATCAGTGGTTGAAAAACATGTGCAGAGCACAGGGATTTGGCTTCATTGGGGACTAGGGGTCCACCTGTAGTGATGCAGGCCAATGCTGGTGTGATGGTCTGCATCTGTCCAGAAGGGGAACCAGGATCCTAGGTGATAGGTTTAAATGCTTCATTGGCAAGTATATAAACTAGCCAAAAAGGAGGCACTGGAAAAGAGGTTGGAAATCCTAGCCCCCCCAAAAAAGTCCAGGTAGTAAGTGAGGTAAACACCAAGATAGAGATGTTGATATGGAGAAGGGCAGGGATACATTCAGAAAATAACAAAGGCAATAAGGACAGGGATGGGGCAAAAAGGGGAAAAGCCATCAAGAAATGGAGGGTAATGAGTACCAATGTCCATAGTCTGGGCAACAAGCTCCCTGAACTGGTGGCCTTGATGGAAGAGGGATGCCTGGATATCGTAGCAGTCACAGAAACATGGTACACAGAGAACCATGACTGGGATGTTAACATACCAGAGTACACAACCTACAGGAGAGACAGGGAAGGGAGAAGTAGCTCTCTATGTAAAGGAAGGGATAAAAGCAATGGAACAAAAGAGCAAAAAGGGAAGAGGGGAGGCACTGTGGGTCACCTTAGAGACTGGAAATTGCACCACAATCCACTCAGGGGTGGTATACAGACCCCCATGTCAGGGGGAGGGAATGGACAAGTATATGATAGAAGGCATCCATAGGATGGTGGAGAAAGGGGAGATACTGTTGATGGGGGACCTGAATATGCCAGCTGTTAACTGGAGCACCTTTGCTGCAGCCACATCCATGAGCATTATCGATGCCCTACAGGTGGCATGCCTCAGACAGCTAACTTTGGAACCCACTCATGAGGGAGCAATTTTAGACCTCATACTCTCAAATGGGGACAGTGAGAGGATCTCAGATCTAGAAGTGGGTAGCCATCTGGGAACAAGTGAGCACCAAACAGTGTGGTTCACGATAAACTCAGCTACAGAGTAAAGCCATACAAAAGTGAAGGTACTGGACTTCAGGAGGGCTGAGTTTGGCAAGATGGGGGAGTGCCTTAGAAAAGCACTAGCAAACAGGCTAGAAGGAGTGGTGGAACAACAATGGTAAAACATCAAAACTGCCATCACAGAGGCAACAAGCCTTTGTGTGAAGCAAATAAATAAATCAATATGAAAGAAAAAGCCACTATGGTTCTCAAAAGAGGTCGCGGGGAAGGTTAGGGACAAAAAGATAGCATTTAGGAAGTATAAGGAAACACAGAAGGAGCAGGACAGAGAACTGTACCAGTTAAGGCAGAAGGAAGCAGGGAGAGAAGTCAGAATAGCAAAGGACCACACTGAGGAAAAGATAGCCAACTCAGTTAAGAAGGTTGATAAAACCCTTTATAGGTACATCAGGGAGCGCAGAAAGACAAAGGGAGGGATAGTGAGGTGGAATAGAAAGGATTGTGTGTGGGAAGAGAGGGACTGTGAAAAAGCAAGGATACAGAACGAATATTTCTGCTTAGTATTGACAAAAGAGGAGGAGGGGAGGTGCCTAATCAAATTAACAGAAGACCTCTGGATAGGGGGGTCGATCCCAGTCCTTTCACAGAAGAAAGGGTTCTGAAAGAACTCCTAAAACTGAAGGTGGACAAAGCAATAGGCCTGATGGAATTCTCCCCAGAATTCTAAAAGAATTAAGAGGAGAACTAGCGACACCACTGACTACCCTTTTTAATAAATCATGGGAGGATGGTGTGGTACCTGAGGACTGGAGAAAGGCGGATGTGATTCCCCTTCACAAAAGTGGGACCAAGACAGGCAGGAAACTACAGACCTGTCAGTTTGACCTCGGTGGTAGGGGAAAGTGATGGAATCACTTCTGAAGGAAAGAATTGTTGAGTACCTAGAGGCCAGTGGGGCACAGGACCCAAGCCAACATGGGTTCACAGCAGGAAGGTCATGTCAGATGAATCTAATTGATTTCTTTGACTGGGTGACAACAGTAATAGACAAGGGAGGGTTTGTGGACATGGTCTACCAAGACTTTAACAAGGCATTTGACACAGTCCCACACAAAAGATTAATAATCAAATTAACCAGCCTGGGAGTGGGTCCCAGGGTGGTAGCCTGGGTAAAATATTGACTAGACAACAGGACACAGAAGGTAATTCTATAGGGAGTCCACTCTGAAGAAAGAGGGGTTACTAGTGGGGTACCGCAGGGTTTAGTACTGGGTTCAGTCCTGTTTAATATCTTTATAAGTGACATTGCAGAAGGACTGGAAGGAAAAGTATGCCTCTTTGCAGATGACTCAAAGATCTGCAACAGTGTTGATACACAAGGAGGTGTGGAAAGGATGATAAGGAACTTGGCAAGGTTGGAGGAATGGTCAGATGTATGGCCATATGGATTCAATGCAAAGAAGTGCAAAATAATGCACCTGGGAAACAAAAACCCAGGGGGAAGATTACACAATGGGGGCGGAGGTAACAACAACAACAAAAATGGGAAGGGACCTGGGGGTAATCATATCGGATGACCTTGAGGTTAGCAAGCAACGTGAGAAGGCAGTAGGGAGGTCTGGGGGGATACTGGGATATATAAGGAAAGGCATCACCAGCAGAAAACATGAAGTTGTTATCCCTCTGTACAGACAGTTGGTGAGACCCCATCTGGAGTGCTGCATGCAGTTCTGGAGACCCCATCTCTGTAAGAACATAGACAGGAAGGAGGCAGTCCAAAGGAGAGCTACTAAAATGGTGCAGGGTCTGCAAGAGAAGCCATATGAGGAGAGACTAAAGGAGCTTAATATGTATACCCTTGAGGAAAGGAGGGAGAGGGGGGACATGATAGAAACTTTTAAGTACCTCAGTGGAATCAAGAAAGTCCAAGAGGGTAGCATCTTTCAGAATAAGAGATGTGCAAGAACAAGTGGACGCAATTTGAAGATGGGGGGGTGGATCAGGGGCAATGTGAGAAAGTATTTTTTCACAGACAGGGTGGTGGACGCATGGAACAGCCTTCATGAGGAGGTTGTGGGGTCTAAAACTGTGTGAGAATTCAAGAATGCATGGGACAGACATAAGGCAATTCTTGTGGTGGGTAGGAAGAAATAGGCTGTTGGTAAACTAGGACCTGCAGCGTATCCTGTAGGTAGGGAAACGGGCAGACTAGGTGGGCCAAGTGGTCCTCATCTGCCATCAAAGTTTTTGTTTCTGTTTCTATGGGAACAGTGAGAGGATCTCAGATCTAGAAGTGGGTAGCCATCTGGGAACAAGTGAGCACCAAACAGTGTGGTTCACGATAAACTCTGCTACAGAGTAAAGCCATACAAAAGTGAGGGTACTGGACTTCATGAGGGCTGACTTTGGCAAGATGGGAGAGTGCCTTAGAAAAGCACTAGTAAACAGACTAGAAGGAGTGGTGGAGCAACAGTGGGGAGACATCAAAACTGCCATCACAGAGGCAACAAGCCTTTGTGTGAAGCAAATAAATCAAAATGCAAGAAAAATCCATTATGGTTCTCAAAAGAAGTAGCGGGGAAGGTTAGGAAGAAAAAGATAGCATTTAGGAAGTATAAGGAAATACAGAAGGAGCAGGACAGATAACTGTATCAGTTAAGGCAGAAGGAAGCAGGGAGAAAAGTCAGAATAGCAAAGGCCCAAACTGAGGACAAGATAGCCAACTCGGTTAAGAACGGGGATAAAACCTCTTATAGGTACATCAGGGAGTGTAGAAAGATAAAGGGAGGGATAGTGAGGCTGAATAGAAAGGATGGTGGGTGGGCAGAGAGACACAGTGAAAAAGCAGGTATACTGAATGAATACTTCTGCTCAGTATTCACAAAAGAGGAGGATGGGGAGGTGCCTAGTCCAATTAACAGAAGCACTCTGGATAGGGGGGTTGATCCCAGTCCTTTCACAGAAGAAAGGGTTCTGAAAGAACTCCTAAAACTGAAGGTAGACAAAGCAGTGGGGCCTGAGAGAATTCACCCCAGAATTCTAAAAAAATTAAGGGGAGAACTAGTAACACCACTGACTACCCTTTTTAACAAATCATGGGAGGATGGTGCTGTACCCAATTACTGGAGGAAGGCGGATGTGATTCCCCTTCACAAAAGTGGGGGCAAGACAGAGGCAGGAAACTACAGACCTGTCAGTTTGACCTCTGTGGTAGAGAAAGTGATGGAATCTTCACAGCGGGACGGTCATGTCAGATGAATCTCATTGATTTCTTTGACTGGGTGACCAAAGTAGTAGACTAGGGAGGGTCTGTGGACATGATCTACCTAGACTTTGGCAAGGCATTTGACACAGTCCCACACAAAAGATTAATAATCAAATTAACCAGCCTGGGAGTGGGTCCTAGGGTGGTAACCTGGGTAAAACATTGGCTGGACAACAGGACACAGAAGGTAATTGTAAATGGAGTCCACTCTGAAGAAAGGGGGGGTTATTAGTGGGGTACCACAGGGTTCAGTACTAGGTTCAGTCCTTTTAAATGTCTTTATAAGTGACATTGCAGAAGGACTGGAAGGAAAAGTATGCCTCTTTGCAGATGACACAAAGATCTGCAACAGTATTGATATACAAGGAGGTGTGGAAAGGATGCGAAAGGCTTTGCAAAGTTGGAGGAATGGTCAGAAGTATGGCAGCTTGGAGCCGGCTCGTCGGCGCAGCGGTTGGATTTCTGCTTGCGACGCCGGTGACCTGGGTTTGGAACGACTCGGGTCGCTGGAAGGCTAGCTGGGAGAAGGATAGAGTGTCCACGGACTGCTCTCCTTCTCCAGGGGAGGGTGGGATAGTGCTCAAGCACTAGTGACTCTCAAGGAGGCCGGGAGTCACACAGCTGCCGGGCGCACACCACCTGGAGGCGAGGCGTGATGTTTGACGCCATTGCATGACCCCACCTCCCGAAAACCGGAAATGGACGGCTGCCGCCGCTCCATGAAGCCCGCCACGGTTTTAATTAGCCCCAGGCCAGCCTCCGACCTATCCCGTCTCTTCGGGATGTCTCCTCTGCATCCCGCAGCCCCACCGTGGGGGTAAGCCACGCTGTATCGGAGGGCCCAAGGCCGATCTGGGGTGGATGCCCGCGTGATCGGCTGGAAGGTACCGGGCGGCCGCAGCTAGGTGGTGGAGAAAATGAAAATAAAAAAAAAAAGAAGTATGGCAGCTTGGATTTAGTGCAAAATAATGCACCTGGGAAACAAAACCCAGGGAAGATTACACAATGGGGGCGGAGGGCGGGGTAGTAACAACAACAAAAATGGAAAGGGACCTGGAGGTAATCATATCAGATAACCTTAAAGCTAGCAAGCAATGGGATAAGGCAGTAGGGAGGGCTGGGGGAATACCGGGATGTATAGGGAGAGGCATCACCAGCAGAAAACAAGACGTTGTTATCCTTCTGTACAGACAGTTGGTGAGACCCCATCTGGAGTACTGCATCCAGTTCTGGAGACCCCATCTCCGCAAGAACATAGACAGGATGGAGGCAGTCCAGAGGACGGCAACTAAAATGGTGTAAGGTCTGCAAGAGAAGCCATATGAGGAGAGATTAGAGGAGCTTAGCATGTATACCATTGAGGAAAGGAGGAAGAGTGGGGACATGATAAAAACTTTTAAGTACCTCAGTGGAATCAAGAAATTCCAAGAGGGTAGCATCTTTTAGAAAAAGAGATGTGCAAGAACAAGGGGACACAATTTGAGGATAGAGGGGGGATGGCTCAGGGGCAATGTGAGGAAGTATTTTTCCACAGAGAGGGTGGTGGACACATGAAACAGCCTTCCTGAGGAGGTTGTGGGGTCTAAAACTGTGGGATAATTCAAGAATGCATAGGACAGACATAAGGCAATTATTGTGGGGGTAGGAAGAAATATGCTATTGGTTAACTAGGATCTGCAGCTTATCCTGTAGGTAGGGAAATGGGCAAACTAGGTGGGCCAATCAGTCCCTATCTGCCATCAAAGTCTATGTTTCTATGGGGAACCAATCTTTTTTACTGTATTTTCATGTAATTTTACTGTGTTTAAATGCGCCTCGTCATACTAAAAATGTAGATAATGTTTTTTTACCATACAACCTTGAAGTGGTTGGTAATGAAGGTTTTAGTTATTCAGCCTTACCACCACTTCAGGATAACTTGGCAAAAAGTTCTATGTCACAGAAACCCAAGAGAAAGACCACCACTGAGTTTCAGCACTGCACGTAATGTGGGGAAACTTTCGCTAAAGCAGATCCCCACCTTATCTGTGTGACTGTTTGGGGTTTGACCACCTAAAAACAGACTACCAAATTTTTACTAACTTTCTTAAAGCCATGCTGGATAAGTGTTTAGCCCGACAAAAGGAAAGGATGGCCAAAATATCCGCTGACTCGAATGGCCAGCCCGGTTTGGGTTCAGGTGTAACTGAACCAGAGGAGGTGCCTTCTGACCAGGGCGATACCTCCTTGGGCAAAAGAAAGGCCGACACCGACATCTTGGTTCCAGTGAAAAAGAAGAGAAAGTCTGCTGGTTTGGATCTGAAGTCCCTGACCCCAGCTGTAGACAAAATTGTGAAAGCAATTAGAATTGCTCAATCGCTTCACTCTGTACTGACCGGCACGATGCATACTTCTCGTCGGTCAGTTGAGTTGGTTCAAGTTCGTACAGGATATGATCCGGAAGCCTACTACTGCATGAGCTTGAATGGGAGGAGGAGGAAGGAGAAGAAGTAGAAGAAGAAGAAGAAGAAGACGGAGGAGGAGAATGAGGAAGAAGAAGAGGAAGAGGAAGAAGACCTTGCTGAACCAGTGGAGCCTGACATCTCCCCAGATAGACATGACTCTGTCACCCCTCCCAGACCTGTTGAGTCCTCTTCCTACTTTGCTTTTTACAAGAAAGTGGCTAACTCTTTATAGTTGCCTACTGTGGAGGCAACTGAGGAGGAAGAGGAACATGATTTTATTGAAATGATGGACATCCCAGAGTTCAAAAGACTGTCTATTCCAGGGGTTGATCTTAACATTCATTTACTAGCCCGGGTACTAGTGCAGATTGCCACAGGCTAGTGTAGGATCTCTGTCGCTTGGCCGGTTGGGTTAGTGCAGTTCCTCTGATGGAAAACTGCAGTTCCATTTTCTGCCTGTTGTGCTGTGTGGTGCACGTGCGGTCGCAAAAAAAAAAAAAAAAAAAAACTGGCGTGAAGCGTGGTCGGAGCAGTGAGACCACAAAGAAGTAAAGCAAAACGGGACTGGACAACTGACAGAGACCACAAAGGAGGCCTCCCCTCTCAGTCAAACTGAACAAAACTCTAGCAGCAGCATTCAGGACACAGCATGGTCAGAAATGTGAGACCGCAAACTGTACTTAATTAAAGACAAGCAGCTCAGTACTTATGTCAAGACTAGTGGTAGGGCTGCACGTGTGCCATAATGTTGGTTCAGAAGTAAATCAAAACAGACTGCCGAAGCTGAAATAAAGTTAGCTTACCTGGTATTGTACTCTGGCCTCATCTCTGCTGTTCCATTTGATTTAGCCTTGTCCCCGTCACCGTGTGCTGTGGTCACCATCTGAGAAGCTGCGAAGCAGCAATGGCAGGCAGTAGATAATACCTGTGAGTGAGAAAATGGGCTCCTCCAAAGAAAGAAATGACCGGAGCACAGCCCCCTCCCCCCAAACTGAACAATCAACACCCTGCAGCATTCAAGAGTCAGGACACGGCATGGTCGGAACAGTAAGATACTTTGTCCTGACCCTGTCACTCTGTGGTCACCATCATTCTGAGATGCTGCTTCCAAAACTCTGAAGCAGCAGCTGCAGAAAATATGCACCAGTGAGAAAACAGGCTCCTTCATCCTAACTGTAACAGCTGGTCTCGATCTCCACAGGCAGCAATGGTACAAAGACAGATTCCTGAGTCTGCCTCCCAAAGTAAAACAATATTGCTAGATTTGTCAGCATTCACACCAGGGTGTGGTCAGAACAGTGAGAGACCACGGCGCTAATCAAACAAGAGAATAACAGGCTACAGCCCAGGAACACAGGGGGATTAAACTAGCACTCCAGCCTCCACTCTTCTTTTCAGCCTTGTCCCTGTGGTCTGTCTGAGCAGAGAATTACTGTGTTAGTGATACAAGTATGCATGAGAGTGAGCCACACTCCCCTGACACCACACAATCCAGCAACATTTAAGGATCGTTTGACTTTTATATTAAGAACTTTAAGACAAGGACATTAAGACACTGACTTCACTGAGTGATATATATATATATATATATATATGAAGTATTTTACTTCACAAACAAAGTTCAGACGTGCTTGATACATTTTGATTTTATTTGCCTTTTGTATAACAAATCACTGTGAACCGTACTGACTGCGGGCTATTGCAAACTTCTGTGGGCTAGTGCAATCTCTGGTTCACTAGTCCAGCTGTCTAGTGCAAAAAAAAAGTTAAGGTAGACCCCTGGTCTGTTTCTTTACACAAATCTTTGAGGAATCAGACAAATAAGATTTTGCAATTGCCTACTTCCATACCTTCAGCAGATAGGAAGATGAACAGATGGTATTTGCTTTCAGGTCCAGGCATGGAGTTCTGTACAATCATTGTAGCCATGTTGGGGTAGTGCATGCTGCAGCCAGTGATAAGGCTAATATTCCCTTGGCTTCACATCTCCTGGATAAGGACTCCAGGAAGGTGGATGCTATGGCAAAAAAAACAGTACTAGGCATCCTCCTTGGGCCTCAGGCAGGTTTCCTGCATGGCATATGTGGCAAGGTACCAGAAGTCTAGGTGGGAGACTATCTTGGACCTAGCCAAAGGTGCCCCTTCCCAGCTAGACAATGAACTGGAGCAGGTGGCTGCTGATGGAATTGAGGCATCCAAGATGCAATTCCATGCTGCTGTAGAATCTAATGATGTATCATCCAGAGGCATGGCTACATCTGACTCCCTGCAGAGATTTGCTTGGCTCAGATGTACCAATCTTTCACAGGATACCCAGGCTAAGGTCATGGATTTTCCTGTTATTCAAAACTCTCTGTTTGGGGAGCAAACAGAGATGTATCTGAAAAAGATGGATGAGTATAGGACTACTTACAGGAGCGCAGTTGCAAAGGAGAAGTCTGCTACTCCTCAGAAACAGCAGTCTAGGGCTGGCAGGGGTAGACCTTTTCAAAGACCTTTCTACCAAGCTCAGGCCTCCTCTACTTTTCAGGAAAGAGGTGTCTTTAGAAGGAGAGGTAGGAGAGGGATGAGAAGGGCTGCATACACATTCCAGCTTAGAACCCCTGCCAAACAGACACCTTGATGTATCAGTCTGGGCTGCCTCCTCTATCCTAGGAGGGGGCAGGCTGGCTCACTACTTCCAGGTCTGAAAGTCTGTTACAACAGACAGGTGAGTCCTGGAGGTGGTGAGCCAGGGACTTGCTCTGAACTTCAAAAGGTTCTCCAAGACCAGGGCAAGGTCCTTCAAGCCTGCCAGCCAGCTGGAAACAGTTGCGTTAGAGGCAGAAGTTCTTCTTTGCTGCTCCTAAAAGCAGTGGAGCAGGTCCCCTTCTTACACAGGGGAAAATGGTTGTACTCAAGATACTTACTTACCCCAAAGAAGACAGGGGAGTTGCGACCCTTCCTAGACCTCAGGTATTTAAACAGACATCTTACAAAACCCAAGTTCAAGATGGTGGCTCTGGGCACTATTCTTTCCTAAGGATCCACGACAGGAGTTCAACAAACTTTATGTCGAATGCCCCGTCAGCGACACCGGCAGGTCGACCACATTCTGCAGTTGGCTGCCAGTTCACTATCTGTTTCTTTGTCTTCTTTGGGGGGCTTCACCCCCCCGAACCCCCCACGCAGGGGGCTGTGCCCCCCCCACACACCCCCACTTAAGGATTCTCAACTCCAGTCAGAGCTGATTGGGGGGGGCGCAGGACCCCCGACAGACAGGGTTCCAGCGGGTCTTCCACCATGGCTAGGCACTGTAATCGCTGTGGGGGACCTCGCTGGTGAAATGTTGCTGTGGGGGGGTAACCACCTCTCTAAGGCCAGGAGACGAGTTAGCCTCCCTGGATCTCAAGGATGCCTATTTTTACACACTGGTCAGGTGCTCCCACAAGAAATACCTAAGGTTTGAGTTACCCTCAGGCCATTACCAGTTCAAGGCTATGCTTTTCAGCCTTTCTTCTACCCCCAGAGCTTTCACAAAATGTCTAGCAGTGGTAGTACAATTTCTGAGAAAACAGGGAGTGTCTGTTTCCCCCACCTGGATGACTGGCTCATTGTAGGCCAGTCCCCAGAACAGGTCAGGACAGCCTTGTCAGCAACCCAACAGCTCTTGGGCTCTCTGGGGTTTCTCCTTAATTTGACCAAGTCAGTACTAGAACCAGTCCAGATACTAACCTTCATAGGGGCAGAATTGGATACGATTCTAGTAGAAACTTTTTTACCAGCACAAAGGGTAAACACGTTAGTTGGTCTGGCACAAGTGTCTCGCTCAGCCAGACATTTCCTCCAACTCTTGGGCCACATGGCAGCATCCACTGCACTGGTCCCAGGAGCCAGGTTTCAAATGAGGGATATTCAGTTTCACCTCAGGTCTTTTTGGTCTCAGAGAAGGGATCCTCTTTCCAAACTGATCCTAGTATCTCAGACATTTGTTCAGGCTGTCCAGTGGTGGACGGAGGAAGACAACCTCAGTCAAGGGGTCCCTTTTCTCCAGCAGCCCCCCTCAGTGATTCTCACTACAGATGCTTCCCTTCTGGGGCGGGGAGCCCGTCTAGGGAGCCTCACTGCTCAAGGGACATGGTCAGAGCAGGAGTCTCTTCTCCATATCAACCTTCTGGAACTCAGGGTTGTGCTCCTGGCTTTTCAGGCCTTCTCAAAGGAAGTACAGCTCAAGGTGGTGCAAATCAGAACAGACACCACCACCACCATGTACTACATAAAGAAGCAAGGAGGGAAAAGGTAAACAGCTTTGTGCACAGAAGCCATGAAGGTTTGGAGTCTGGCCTACTCTCTTCAGGTTTCTCTAACAGCAGTGCATCTCCCAGGCAAAGACAACATGCTAGTAGATGCTCTCAGCAGGATCTCTCAGAGCCTCTATGAGTGGTCACTGAACAAAGAGACACTTCAAGTAATTTTCAGGAAATGGGGCACTCCAGAGACAGAGCTCTTTGCAGCCCTAGACAATCACCAGCTTCCTTTATTTTGCTGCAGGCCCCTAATCTTGGGATCTGTACCACTGGATGCTCTAGTACTGGAATGGGGGAACAGGTTCCCGTACACTTTCCCTCGATTCCCCCTTCTCTTCAAAGTACTAATAAAAGTCAGGACCCAGCCCTGTACAGTGATTTTAATTGCACTGGACTGATCCAGACAGCCTTGGTACCCTCTGTTAATGTCCCTGTCAGTGGCGCCTCCTATCTGCCTCCACAGGAGGCACAATCTCCTGACTTCCTCCCAAGGGAGGATCTGGTACCTCAACCTCAGCTCCCTCAGCCTCAAAGCTTGGCTCCTGAGGAGCTAGAATATGCAGGCTTGCATTTCTCACAGGGAGTACTGTATGTCTTAAATGCCTCAAGAAAGCTTGCCACCAGAAAAACTTATAATTCCAAATGGAAGAGAGTTTCCATTTGGTGCTCTCAGAAGGGTCTGGATCTGAATTCAACAGGTTTGCCTGAAACATTGGACTATTTAGTCCATCTGCATTCACTGGGCCTTTAGCCTGCTACTTTAAAGGTTCACTTGACAGCTGTGTCTGCTTTTCTCTCTGCAGGTAAGGGATCTTCCCTGGCATCTTAATCAGTCTTTAAGAAGTTCTTCAAAGGACTGTTGCACTTATACCCTTCTCATAGACAGCCCACTCCTGCTTGGGATCTGAATGTCTGCATTGCACAGCTTATGCAGTCCCCCTTCGAACCTATGTCTTCAGCTGAGCTTAAGTACCTGACTTGGAAGACTGTTTTTCTTGTAGCCATTACATCCGCCAGGAAAATTAGTGAACTACAAGCCCTTTCTATTGAACCTGACTATATTTCCTTTCACTGAGATAAAGTCGTTCTCAGGACAAATAGGACATTTCTTCCCAAAGTGGTGTCAGAGTTTCATCTCAACCGAACAATAACACTCCCAATGTTCTTCACTGATCATTCTTCCTCAGGGGAAAGAAGGTTGCACAGGTTGGATGTCAAGAGGGCCACAAGCTACTATATAGATCAAACCAAGGCCCATCAAAATGAATGTTCTCAGCTGTTCTTTACCTGTCGGGAGGTGGGCAAAGGAAAGCCTGTCACCAAGAGGACCATTGCTAGGTGGATTGTCTCTTGTATTCAGTTATGTTTCAGTAAACTGGGCAGAGAACCTCCTTCAGGCCTGAGGGCTCACTCAACCAGAGGCACAGCTGCTTCTGTGGCAGCAGCTAGGGACATTCCCCTATTGGTCATCTGTAAATCAGCCACCTGGAAGACTGTTCACACATTCACCAAGCATTACTGTCTGGACACTCAAGCTAGGAGTGATGCCAGGTTTGGCACAGCGGTACTGCAGAGTCTGTTCCCCAAATAGGTTATGTACCCTCCTCCAGGGGATACTGCTTGGTAGTTTGCAGATTGTCAGAATACAGCAAGATTTCATGTTGTTTGAAGAAAAAATTACTCACCATAGTAATCTTTGTTTCTTCTAATGGAGTCTTGCTGTATTCTGACCTCCCTCCCTCCCTCCCTGCCTCCCCCACAGAACCCCAAAGCATTTGATTCAGGGATGGCATGTGCCAGTGCTGCACCCCAGAGGTGTTGCCCTCTTTCACTATCCTCTTGGGGGAGAGAGGTTTATGTTTTTATATGATATTATTTATTGTGGGGATTTTTTCTTGGGTTCTCGACTTGAGTCTTTGGCCCAAGTGGTTGGTTTTGGCCTGTTGCCTTTATAGTTTTATTAGAGTGATAGTTAGCCTTAAGTCATTTAGTACTCGTAAGAATCTGATGGTTACAGATAATGTACCCGGGACAGAGGTTTGAAAACCGAGCTTGAGCTCAACGTTCTATGCATCTGCATAGAGTTAACTCTTTCCTCTATGGAGCAATTGAACTGGAAGGGCGAACTGCATATTGTCAGAATACAGCAAGACTCCATTAGAAGAGACAAGATTACTATAGTGAGTAATTCTTTCTTCCAGGGCCCTCAGGGGCCACACTGTCTTCACCTTCGAAGGGGCCAGCCTGGGTTCAATAATGGGCATGTTACACTGTATTTGAATTGCATAATGTCTCCACCTGGGGTAGTGGTATGGGGTACCTGGTGGATAATACACAAGGTTACCAACCTCCAGGGAAAAAAATATTTGTTCTCTCCCACACACAGTGACTTTTCCCCACACAGTAGTAATACACACCAAGCAATAACCAATGATCCAGTATTATAACGTAAACTAACCTCAGATTTATTGTAGAGGAGAGTATACAGGAGTTCTGTGCAACAGTTGTTCCCCAACAGTCCTGGTAGCAACATGGGAGCACATTTGGCATTCCCCCAGTGGCCATACTAATGTTAACAATCCATTGTAGTGAGTGACTCACCGAGTCGCTAGTGGCCAAACAGAGTTTGCAGAGCTAGTGCAGAGTGGATGTGTGGATGCAAAAGGAGTAAGAGTCTGAACTTGAACTGTAGAAGTAGTTGGCTTCAGCTCAAAGATCACATCAAATATCAAACATTCCTAATGGCCAAGAAAATAACCCTAGGCCTCCTACCACCTGGAATTCAAGGTCTTCTCAGCCTCTCTCTTAATACCAGCCATACCCCTGGCTCAGAATCCCAGTTCTTTCTGGTCCCTCGCTGCCGTACCTCCCAGGGACAAAGATCATTCACCTACAGAGACCCTCTTTGGATGAATGCCCTCAACTGTGACAGTTCCTTCTAATCCAAAGTGGGCCCTTTCAAATCCAGGCTACAGTGACTACTCTCTGCCACTTGCTCCTGTGACTGTTTCCACTAAACCCTTTTTGGCAACCTAAAACCCCAAGGACTTGATTACTGTTAAATCTCCTTAGCAATATCTCTGACATCCCCTTCCCCTGCTAACCTACCCCTTTCACCTTTTCTCCCCTTTACCTAATGCCCCCCCATCCATCCTGGCAAGGCCTGTTGGCTGATTTCAACTTACTTTATGATTTTGCTGATTTCAACTTACCCTATGATTTTGCCAGTAACTGACAAAGCTTGTTTTGGCTGATTTTCAATTTACTGTATGTATTTCTGTGCATGAAACTGCTTAGTGTTACTCATTTCTATTCTTTAATTCACTGTGAATGTCAACTATTGCTTCTTTTCTTATTTACGATTATTTTACCATGCCCAGTTTAGTCTGTAAACCTGTTGATCTCCTTTCTCTATGTATACTGTTTTGCCGTACTTTTTGTTCTGTTAACCTGTTGTATTATGCTGCTGTCGTGGAACCTTTGTAAAAGAGCTCTAAGCTCAAAGGTATTTGTAATCCAAGATCTAAATAAAAAAATTAAAAAAATAAATAAAAAAGCTTGACAAGGGGCCCCAAAAGAGTCAAACACAGCAGAATTTTTTCCAGTTTTCTGCCTGGGCTTATCCTGCATATTTCAGAGTCCTGCTCAGGACTTTACCCCCTTTAAACTATCTAACTAACTACAGTAACTAGAATGCAGAAGAACACCTTGGGGCCACAGCCCAGAGATACTTACAGTCTCTGAAAGCTTAAAGGAGGTGCTGAAAAACACAATTTAGCAATACCATTCTGGTATCAGCAGACAATCTTGTGGTGCACTGCATTAGCTGGCTAGGAATATGCAGCAAACCGGACCTTCACCTAACAGACCTTCCATGGCCTTCACCACTGGGGCCTTTCGTTATATTCACCTGACAGGTCTCTTGTCATCTTCTCCTCTTCTGGCCTTTTTGTCAGTCCAGGAGGTCTTAGCAGGTTGGCAGTCACCCCAGACATCTACTGAAGCTCAAACACAATTTGATTTCAGAACAATCTCTGACAGCCCCAAATCCTTCTTCTTTCAGACTTGGGGAACAGTTTACACGGTCTCAAAACATTTACAGTTTCAAACTACAAAACACAGCATGGGTTCAGCTTTCCCAAGGACCACAGATTACCAGTACAGCTTTTTCCCTGGTTGCTCACCAACTCATAGGCACTCTGCCTCGATGCCTTTGCAGGCTTGGGGGAGCCTTCACATACCCACAACTTAGGCCTGTGTCATGCCACACAGTCTATATGTCTCACTTCTCCCAGGGAAGCACCCACTTTTCAAGTCAGACACCCTATTTATAGAGTCCCAGACCTCCCTTTTTGATTGGCTAGTTCTTTTCCAGATTTCCAATGGTGCTCCCTTACCTTTCCCAGTGGCCCCTGCTATAGGGAAAACTACTGGTCACTGTCACAAACTCGCTCAGCCAGTCAGTCCTCTACTCCCAAAATGCCAACCTCTGAGCGTATGATTTATGTACAGTGAACAGAGCAAGGTAACCTTCTTGTCTGTTTTGTGGGTTTAAGTCACCTTAGTCTCAAGCTCTGGAGGGATTCAAACTGATAACTGCTTGTTAGTGTACCCAATTATCAGGCTCAGATAATTCTGTCTTCAGGGGGCCAGATATCTTTGCCTACGGGCACCGACCAGGTCTTTCAAATGAACCCTTAGAACTCTATGCAAGACTTTAGAGAACTCTATCCATTTCCCAGTTTGGTATACAATAAGCCCATACACAGTGTTACTTATAACCTTTAAAAACTCCACTTAAAATAAAAAGAAATGTCAAGGCACTTCATGCAGTTTCTGTTTGTAAAATATATCTTTACTTTAAAAATATCAAAACAGAACAATAATTACAGAACACACTATATCCCAACACATACAGCCTTAAAACAAATAGGTTTAAAGTGCAAGTTTGTACAATATATACATTCAGACTGGTCTAATCTTACTGTCTTTCAGTACTGTGATGATTCTGCCTCAGTCAGATAATATTGTCTTGTGTGTCTCTGTCCAGGTTCGTTCTCTCAGCAATTAAACACAGTTCTGAGCCGGACCTTTCTGAGGTCACATAACCCCGCCTTGGTGTATCAACATCTATATTTTATCTTACAGGATGTTCAAATAAAATATAAAAAAAAACCATAATAGGTGACCTCACTGCCTTTCCTCCCTCAGGTTAACCAGACCAAACTGGTTTGTGCTCTGCTACACATACATCTCAAAAGTTTCTTTGATCTAAGTCACTATATTCAAAGCAAAAGTGTATTTGCCTTTTTAATCCCATCTGGACCTTGGAATCTACACCTCAAAGGTCTCTCTGATGTAATTCAAGGGTTCCTCAGGAAAGTATATTGGACCTTCCAAATTCATCTGGGTCCTCCCTTCAATGTCCATTCTGGCTTTTCTCTGACACCCCTCCTTCTCAAGTTCTTCCTGACAACTATTGTAAATCAAAGGATTTTCCCTGAGGAAATTATGAATGGCTAATCTTATTTCTTGGGATGAAAGCAAATTGACAAGGTAATTACACCCAAGATATCTGCAGTTTAGCTATGTCCTGTCCTTTGAACTTATCCCAGGGGGGGGTCTTGATGTGTCAGTTCCAGTAAGACAGTAGTTTCCTCAAACTGACCTTCTCATCAAATATTTTATATGTAGTAAAAAAAAATTGATACAGCACTCAGATCTGGCTGTCTACGTCACAGTCATCACCATTATTATTTACATTTTTGCTGCCCTCTTGTGTAGCTCATGTCTTATTCCAAGCACACTTCAGGGGCAAATTTATTCATTTATTGAGAATATCATAATTACAAACCTTTGAGTCAAAGACTAATTTACAAAGGCTTCATGTCAGGAAATACATAAATAAGTCACAGTCATGGTGCAACCTGAGTATAAAGTCACATGAGGCAGCAGTTTGCAAAAAACATAGCAGTACAATGTCAGTGACAGATGGATACAGCGTATACAAAAAAGAAAAAATACATGCACAATAAACAAACATACAGGCACAATATGTAGATAATTGTAAGGGAAACTGAAGGCAAAATAGTAGAACTAGAAACATAGAAACATAGACTTGGTGGCAGATAAGGACCGCTAGGCCCATCTAGTCTGCCCATTTCCCTACCTACAGGATAGGCTGCAGATCCTAGTTAACCAACAGCCTATATCTTCCTGCCCCCCACAAGAATTGCCTTATGTCTGTCCCATGCATTCTTGAATTCTCCCACAGTTTTAGACCCCACAACTTCCTCAGAAAGGCTGTCCCATGTATCCACTACCCTCTCTGTGAAATAATACTTCCTCACATTGCCCCTGAACCACCCTCCTTCTATCTTTAAATCATGTCCTCTTGTTCTTGCAAGTCTCTTTTTCTGAAAGATGCTACCCTCTTGGACTTTGTTGATTCCCTTGAGGTACTTGAAAGTTTATATAATGTCCCCCCTCTCCCTTCTTTCCTCAAGGGTATACATATTAAGCTCCTTTAGTCTCTCCTCATATGGCTTCTCTTGCAGACCCAGCACCATTTTAGTTGCCCTCCTCTGGACTGCCTCTATCCTGTCTATGTCCTTGCGGAGATGGGGTCTCCAGAACTGGACACAGTATTCCAGATGGGGTCTCACCAACTGTCTGAACAGAGGGATAACAACTTCCTGTTTTCTGCTGCTGATGCCTCTCCCTACATCCCAGTATACCCCGCCCTCCCTACTGCCTTTCTCACATTGCTTGCTAACCTTAAGGTCATCTGATATGATTACCCCAGGTCCCTTTCCTGTTTTGTTATTGTTACTACCTCCCACCCATTGTGTATTCTTCCCTAGGTTCTTGTTTCCCAGGTGCATTATTTTTGCACTTTTTGCATTGAATCCTAGCTGCCATACGTCTGACCATTCCTCCAACCTTGCCAAGTCCCTTTTCATTCTTTCCACGCCTCCTTGTGTATCAACCCTGTTGCAGATCTTTGTGTCATCTGCAAAAAGGCATACTTTTCCTTCCAGTCCCTCTGCAATGTCACTGATGAAGACATTAAAAAGGACTGGACCCAATACTGAACCCTGTGGTACCCCACTGGTAACCGCCCTTTCTTCAGAGTGGACTCCATTTACAATTACCTTCTGTGTCCTGTTGTCCAGCCAATGTTTTCAGGCTACCACCCTGGGACCCATCCCAGGCTGGTTAATTTGACTAATAATCTTTTGTGTGGGACTGTGTCAAATGCCTTGCTAAAGTCTAGGTAGGCCATGTCACAGCCCCTCCCTGGTCTACTACTTTGGTCACCCAGTCAAAGAAATCTATTAGATTCGTCTGACATGACCTTCCCGCTGCAAACCCATGCTGCCTTGGATCCTGTGCTCCACTGGCCTCTAGGTACTCAATTATTCTTTCCTTCAGAAGTGACTCCATCACTTTCCCTACCACAGAGGTCAGACTGACAGGTCTGTAGTTTCCTGCCTCTGTCTTGGTCCCACTTTTGTGAAGGGGAATTACATCCGCCTTCCTCCAGTCCTCGGGTACCACACCATCCTCCCATGATTTATTAAAAAAGAGTAGCCAGTGGTTTCACTAGTTCCTTCCTTAATTCTTTTAGAATTCTGGGGTGAATTCCATCAGGACCCATTGCTTTGTCCACCTTCAGTTTTAGGAGTTCTTGCAGAACCCTTTCTTCTGTGAAAGGACTGGGATCGACCCCCCTATCAAGAGTGCTTCTGTTAATTGGATTAGGCACTTCCCCCTCCTCTTTTGTGAATACTGAGCAGAAATATTCGTTCAGTATTCCTGCTTTTTCACTGTCCCCCTCTGCCCACCCACCGTTCATTCTATTCAGCCTCACTATCCCTCCCTTTGTCTTTCTACGCTCACTGATGTACCTGTAAAAGGTTTTATCCCCCCTTCTTAACTGAGTTGGCTATCTTTTCCTCAGTTTGGGCCTTTGCTATTCTGACTTCCCTCCCTGCTTCTTTCTGCCTTAATTGGTACAGCTCTCTGTCCTGCTCCTTCTGTGTTTCCTTATACTTCCGGAATGCTATCTTTTTCTTCCTGACTTTCACAGCCACCTCTCTTGAGAACCATAGTGGCTTTTTCTTTCATTTTGATTTGTTTATTTGCTTCACACAAAGGCTTGTTGCCTCTTTGATGGCAGTTTTGATAATTCCCCATTGTTGCTCCACACCTCCTTCTAGACTAGTAGGTACCAGCTACAAGACTGGGGAGAGATGGGGGGAAGGTAGGGAACAGAGAGAAGAAAAAAAGAATGAAGGGGAAAGGAGGGTGGGAGAGACAGAGTAGAGGGGGAAGAGTTGGGGGAGCAGTCAGAAAAGACAATAGCTTAGGGGACGTTCAGGGATTCGTGAGTTACAAGGTGAAAGAGAAGGAGTTGCTAGAAACAATCACAATTATTGGAGGCAAGAAGATGCTGTCTGAGTATATAAAGTATTTAACCGGGCCTAGCTTACAGACAGAAATGACCTTAGAAGGCAAATCATTGAGCCAGAGAGGGGCCCCTATACATGAAAGCCCACTGCCCCAAAGAGGTTTTACAAAAAAGGACGAAGATATGGGCTTTGGAGGAGCTTCTGGTTGCCTGAGTGGCAGGGGCCAGTACAAGGAGATACTGGGAAGTAGGGAAAGGAGGCCGAAGGCTAGTTTTCTGGCTAGGAGGCAAGTATGGTAGGATAGCCAACCCTCAAAGTTCAACCAGTCTGCTAGTTCATAAAGCTCACAGATGTGTGTAAGCTGACTACAACCAGTGAACGGTTGACATGCTTTATTCCTGGAGACCTTGATTCTTCTAAGGGCAGAGTCAGTAGCTGATCCATAAATAACAATGCCATCGTCAACTGTGGACAGTACCAAACTGGTTACAGCCAGGAGCAAGGCATCAGGTGGCATGCAGGACCTATGTTGATAGAGAAGGCCAATTCTGGATTTTACTGCCTTACAGACCAGGTCTATATGTTCTTGAAAAGAGAGTGTGGAGTCCAGAGTAAAGTCAAGATATTTGAAGTAGGGCAACTGTTCAAGGGGAGTGTACTGGGAGTTTAGAACATTTAGGGGAATGCCTTTGTGTTTGTTTTGTGGGTTGGCAAAATGCATAACTTTAGTTTTTTTATAATTTAAAATATGTTTATGGCAGGAAAACCAAGATTCTGCATCAGAAAAAAAAACAACTTTAGGTTTTTCTTTAATTGAATGGGATCAGGGTGGCTGGTAAATATTACTGTGTTATCCAAGTAAAGTAACATCTGACAAGAACAGGCTAGTGGAAGGGTGTTGAGGAACAGACTGAACAGGAGCGGGCCAAGGATTGAGCCTTGGGGGACTCCTGAATCAACCAGTAAACTGATGGAGAGCATATCATTAATTTTCATCCTCTGTGATATACCACTCAGGTAGCTGGTGAACCATGAGGTGGCATCCAGGGAGAGGCCTAGAGATGTGAGAGATTCAATAAAGAGCATGTGACTGACCATGTCAAAGGTTTTAGTTACGTCTGTGTACACAGACCCAACTAAGTGGCTATGGTCCAGGGACTTGTGGATGAAGTCAACATACTCCAGTAATTCAGTAGTAGTACTGTGGCCTTTCCTGAACCCATGCTCCTGCTGACATTGAAGATTGTACTTCACAAGATAATCAGAAATTTGATCAGAGGCAATCCTTTGAAGAGCCTTGGAAATGGGAGGAGGGAGGCTAGAGATTGGGTGATAGTTACTGTTGAAGGTTCTGCCACCACTTTTAAGGGTAGGGGTAACTATAGCTTATTTCCATTGAGAAGGAAATTGTCCCAAGCAAAGGGAGAGAGATTAAGGATTTTGGTAAAGGGGGATAGAACAACATCCAGGCCAGCAGCAGGAGCTTCAGATGCAAAGAGTCACCACTAAATCTAAATTTCCCCAGTACCCTGGTAAGGTAGTATCTAGCTTCATGGGGGGAGATGGTCCTAAAGAGGAATGGGGGACACCAGAGGAGATGGATAGTGGGGAGGAATTACTGGAATTGTTGAAAAAATTAGTGGGGAGAACACCACTAATGTCACAGAATGCAGAGTTGAGGGTGTTTGCAATGAGCTGTGGGTTCTGGATACTAACACCATTGATATTCAGCAGTGAGGGGAGGGGAAGGGAGAGGCTTTCCAGTCAGGTAGTTAATATTGTTCTAGAATTTCCTCCCCTCACCCTAGGAGGATGAGAGGTGATCCTGGAAGTGGGCAGTTTTAGCCCAACAAATTTCTCTGGTGCAGACATTTCTGGAAGCTGTGTAGTTCTGCCTGTCAGCAGAGTGACCAGACTAAAGGGCCTTGTACCAAAAATAGTTGAGGGTGTGCATGAGGTCAAGGAGGGCCAGAGTGATCCATGGGGTTCCAGGGCCTTTTATTAGGTGCTTGGTATATGGGGCAAAGATGTCACAGGCAGAGCTAAAGGAGGAAATGAAGAAAGCTAAAGCATTGTCCACACTAGTAGCTAAATCTAGAGGGGACCAATCACAGTGAAGAAGATACTCCTTAAATTTCATCAAAGGGTCTTTCTTGAAGGAATAAAAGTACAGGTACATTGGGGGGAGTTTTTGGGGAGCAGTTACACAAACAACACAGAACAGAAGAGTAGTCATGTAATGGAAAACTACACCCTCATATCTTCTAAATGTTATTTGTTACCATATCAAAAGACAAATCTTTTCATGTAGCTGTTGAAGATGTATGCAATTGCATCAGTCAGTTTTCACAGTTCATACTTGGCCCTGTTACAGCCCTGGGAAGCTCCATTTTGTGGTTGTTGAAATCTCATTGTTCTTAATAGCTGTATTAGCATATGAGAACATGATGCATAATCACCCTTTAAACTCCCAGTATTCCTGTCTGCTTAATTAGTCTTCAAATAAATAACCTATAAGATGGTCACACTGCATTTACCCTCAAGCTATCTGAGTTGGAGCCATATGATAATGGCGATCGCGAAAAAGCGATTGCCATTAGGGCGAGTGTACATCACCAAAAATAAATTTTGCTGATGTACACTCCCACGCATAAAGAAAAAGGCACTGGGAACATGTTTTTTTTATGCAGGGATCCAGGAAGGCATGTTGGGGGTTGAAAAATAGGGAAAAAAATTTTAGGCCAGGCACAACAAAATGTGCATGTGCCCGGACCTGAACCTAGTACCTTCACAACCCTAACCTGCCACCCACCCACCATGTCACGGGGACAACTCGGCAGCCTACTGCCATGCCATGCCTCACAGACTTTCCCTTCCCTTCCACCCATCACTTTGCATGCTCACTCCTTCCCCCGAGCATGTGTGTGTTTATATAGCAACAACTTGTCTCTGTATTCATGGACCTCCCTATGTGGTCACCCTCCCTGCTTGGTATCCCAGTTTATAGGTGCTGCGATTGAGTCACCCTTTTTTGAAAGCACCCAATTGCGGTTACCTTTGTCACAGGCTACCGCTGAGTTACAATGCATATTTTTCCCTTTAAACTCTGTTTAGTTTATGAGTTTCCAGACAGTTTATGCAGGGTATTTGTTCTTTCAACATAGAGATTCATGATATAAATGGTGGATCTGACATCATGTTCTCATATGCTAATGCAGTTCTCATGGACAATGAGATTTAAACAACCATGAAATGGAGACCCCCAGGGGAATCAAAGAGGGCTACCATAAGCAGTGAAAACAAACTAAGGCTAACACATATAGCCCTAACAGCTACAGGAAATGAGTTGTCTGTTGACATGGAAACAAAATTTAAATGACAAGAGGGTGTAGTTTTCCTTTCAGGAATCTGGTAGTATGGAGACATTAGGGATACTCTCTGGGAGGTTAGTAAAAACAAGATCAATTAGGTAAATGATCATGGTTCTATAATTTATCCTAGTAAGTGCTGACATGACCTGAGTAAGGTTAAGGGCTGCCATGGTGTGTCATAGTGTGGTGCAGCAGTTGGTGCTGACCAGCTAATGTTGAAGTCACCCAGAATGATGACCTCAGCCTTTGTGGGCAATTGGAAGACATAGTCAAAAATGGAATCACATGCAGACTTAGAGCTGCAGGGGTGGTGTAGACGGCCATGACTGTAAGACACTTGCCCATGTTACTAATGGAAATTGTGACTGACAGGGCCTGCACTCCATGGCTAGGTGAGGTAGAGTGTAGAATCCACCCCTGTAGGGAATCATGGAGGTAGATGGCTCAGCCCCCACCTGTTTTCCCCATCCTATCTTCCCTGAAAATAGAGTAGCTAGGCAGGGTGACAGCAGAGTCATGGATTTTAGGAAAGAGCTATGTTTCTACAACACCCAGGATGTCTAGATTATGCTGAAATACAAACAGACCACTTCTCTCAGTGCAGTTTAGCCCCTGCAAGGCATATTTTAAATCAAGGATGGAAATGAGAAAGGAAAAGTGCGGCCTACTTGGAATTGAACCCACCTCTGGTATGCCGTTCCAGTGTTCTAACCATTAAGCTACAGGCTCACATGGTCAGAGAGACTGAGGAACTTCCTTAAATCCACACATTCCTTTCTCAAGTGTGTTGCATAATCCTGCAACTAGGAACATGTCAGAAATACAAACTGGATTATGCTGGGTAATCCAGCCTTGAAGGAGGTCAAATTTAAGGAGAAGACTACAAATGTTTATTGAGGCTAGTGTTAGACCACCAACCCATCAACTAGTAGGATTAGGCAGAGTAGGGGGCCCAGGATTAGGGTGCACGTTGTTGGAAAGAAGTAGAATAAATAGAGAAAGGCTGAAGAGAATGCAATTTAGAACCTTGTGATGGAGTAACTGTTTGCAATAAGGTGAGTTGTCACCAGTGGAAGGAATCAGAAGGGAGAGGACGTGGGGGGGGGGGAGAAGACCTGGATTTTGTACAGGTTTCATTTTCATTGTTTTATTTTTTATACTTGAAAGCAAGATGAGCACAAGTGCCCATTTTCACACGTGTGAAGTGCACAAAAAACATTTAAATAGACAAGACATAATTCAATAATATGTATATGTATATATATATATATATATATATATATATATATATAACAACCAATCCAATAAACAATTATTAAGAATTGTAATAGCAGTCATTTCAAGAATCCAATCATAATTTCTGTTGAGATTTAAAAATACGAATAGTGTTACAATTTAATAGGTCACTTGGAACAGAGTTAAAAAAGTGTGGAGCACAATATAATAAAGATCTTTGACCATAGACTTTTTTACATAGTGGGAGAGGGATGACATAGCCACTCAGAGATGTAGTTATACGTAAAGTAGGACTTTTTGTAAACAATTTAGTAAAGAAAAAAGGAAGAAAATCCTTGGTTACTTGAATAAGAGGGGGCCTAAACTTACCTTGACCCTGTTTCTTAAGGAGGTACAGCCTGCAATCTTATAGAATAAACAGTGAGGGGGTTCTTTGAGGGAGATCATTTAGTCAGAGAAGGAGGGAGACACCAGCTGTTGATTTTGTGACTGTGTTTATAATTGTATTTGAGGTATTTTCTGATGACATTTCTAGATGTTTGTAATTGTATTTGAGATATTTTCTTAACTGCCATTTAGGTGCTTTCCTATTTAGTTTTGGCAGGACTGAAGGATTCTAGCTGACAGGTTTGTGACTGTGTGTTTAAAAGTGGCTGTCTGGCCTTTGAGTGCAGGCATCATATTATAGGGATTAGAGTAGTTTGAATGTGAGGTTTTAACTGCCAGCTCAGCTGAGTCTTCACTTAGTTGGAGAAGGAGGGAGAGACTTTAGCTTGTGATTTTGTGACTGTGTTTGTAATTGTATTTGAAGTATTTTCTTAGCTGCCATTTCTGGGTGTTTGTAATTGTATTTGAGGTATTTTCTTATCTGCCATGGGGTGCTTTTCCATTTAGTTTGGGCAGGATTGAGGGATTTTAGCTGACAAGTTTGTGAGTGGAGTGAGGTGTCACTGCCAGACGACTCCTTGGCTGATTCTTTTTGGACACAGCCTGTAGTGTAGTCCTGCCCTCCCACCCCACTCACCCACCCACCCACTCCAAAGCTCACCCTACATTTATTGGGTGAGTCCCATAAGGCCTTGACACATCCTACATCCGTACAGGAAATAGCAAATAGAGGAAGCATAACAGAACACAACAGAAATAAAACATCTATTTGGGGGATATCAACTAGCCCTCTTAAGCAGGCAGTTGATTGAGAAGGGCATCGAACATGATAGGAGTGGTGCAGTGCAGTGTCTGTGGAGCAGCTGTCTTCAGGGAGACATTCCGGAGGCTGTGATGTTTCCCTAACTGCAGGCACCTCTCTGTGCTGAGGGAGAAGGTAGCCTGTCTCCGAGCAGAGTTGGCCAAGCTGAAGGCAGCATCTACCCCCACCCAGAGACCACCGGGTTCACAACCCTTACCTCAAAGAATGCCAGGGAAGAGACATGATTGGACTAGAGAGGGCTCAGTGAGGGTGAGGAAGGGGATTGAAAGCACATCCCCCAACTGGTCCCACTTAATAACTCCTACACTGTTTTGGAGGAAAGGGAAAGCCCCATTCAGGATCTCGAGGGTGGGACCAGGGAGAATGGGTGGTTCCCCAGGATGGAGCCCCAGGAAAGGGAAACAGGGAACCCTGGAGGAGGGGGAAGCTTCTTCTAGTGGAGGATTGGAGTTAGGGTCATCTAGCAGGGGAGAGAGGGAGGTCAAGTGCCTCCCAGGAAGTGCTGCATGGAGGGATGAGAAGTGGATCCATAGAATCACTACAGCAATAGCTAGGAGGTAGCAGCTGAATGTCAATGTCCACCTGGGAACCAATCACCTGTCCAGGAGAATGGTGGAATTAGCCAGAGTCCAGGATGATTTAAGGAAGCTGGGGGGAAAACCTGAAACAGACAGCACACTCTCATTCTCATTCTCAGAGGTGCTATCTGTCCAGGGCACATGGGAAGCTAGGGCATTTCACATCCATACCTTCAACTCACGGTTGAAGGATTGATGTGGAAGGTTTTGGCTTCATAGGGGACTGGGGCCTGACCTGGGCAGATGCAGGCTTATATAAGGAGGACAGCCTGCACTGTCTGAGTAGGGGACCTTAGTCCTCTGTGAGAAGTTTAAATGCTTCAGCTGTGAGCATTTAAACTGGCCAAGGTGGTAGAGCTAGGAGAGTCAGGAGGCTTAGGAACCCAACCCAAATGGAACATGCAAGACATAAGTTGACTATGGGAACAGCAAAAGCAGGCAGGGAGGGGCAGACAGGTGAAGAATATATAATGAGTGATATGGGGGGGCAAGAGCACATAGGAAAGGAAACTGGGGTGGCGGGAAGATGCTGGAGAGTGAGAACAAGAGTAGAGGGAGGGCAGACTGTAAAACATGGAAGGTCATGCTAACGAATGCCCATAGCCTAGAAAATAAGGTTCCAGACCTGGAGGCCTTGTTGGCAGAAGTGGACCCTGACATAGCAGCGATAACAGAGACATGATACTCTGCTAATCATGGCTGGGAGATCAATGTACCAGGCTATACATTGTTGAGGAGGAACAGGGAGGGTAAAAAGGATGGAGGAGTGGCCCTGTACATCAGAGATGGTATAAAGGCTACAGAAGTTCAAGGAGGACAGCGGGAGGCCGATGTAATGTGGGTCACCCTGGAAACAGAGAATGGAACAGCAATACACACATGGGTGATATACAGACCTCCAGCACAGAGGGAGGAAGCAGACAGGAAACTAGTGGAGAACATACACGACATGGCAGCTAAGGGCAAAATCCTGCTACTGGGGAATTTCTATATGCTGGTCATGGATTGGGCCACCCAGATGGCTGTTTCAGCCAGAAGTACAGCCATCCTTGAATCCCTGCAGGGGGTTGGACTCAGGCAGCTGGTGCATGAGCCAACCAGGGACAAATCAGTTCTGGACCTGGTATGGACCAATGGGAACAGAGTCAAAGAAATACAGGTGGATGGGCAGCTGTGGTCCAATGACCACCACATGGTGTAGTTCAGCATGGAGACATGGACTCAGTTAAGCCACACAAGGGCAAGAGTAATAGATTTCAGGTCGGATTTCACTGAAATGGGTAGATGTATGCAAGCAGTCCTGTGGAAGGGAGAGGTAGTACAGGGGGTGGAAGTACAATGTGAAAAACCTGAAAGAAGCCATAGTGGATATAACAAACCAATGTGTTAGGATAGCGGCCAAATGGAAAAAAAGAAGAAAACCACTATGGTTCTCCAAAGTGGTGAGGGACAAAGTCAAGGCTAAAAGGCAGTTTCAGAAAATATAAGAGGAGCCAAAGGGAGGAGGACAGGGAGGTGTACCTTGAATGTCTAAGAGAAGCAGGGAAGGCTGTCAGGATGGTGAAGGCACAGACAGAAGAGAGCTTAGTACAGTCTGTAAACAAAGGGAATAAGGCATTTTATAGGTGCATCAGTGAAAGAAGAAAAACTGGGGAAGGGGATTGTGAGGCTCAAAGGGAGAAGGGAGAGTGTAAGGAGGGGGATCTGGACAAGGCAGAAATACTGAACAAATACTTCTCAGTATTCACTAAGGAGGAGGAGGAGGGTCAAGGACCACAGTTGAGTTGCAGAGGCAGTCAGGGTGAGAGAGATGAACACCAGTCCATTCTCAGTGGAGAGAGTTCTGGAAGAATTCACAAAGCTGAAGGTGGATAAGGCCATGGTGCCAGACAACATCCATGTGAGGATATTAAAGGAGCTGTGAAGGAAACTAGCAGTGCCTCTGACAGCTCTGTTCTCTGAGTCACTCAACATGGGTGTCATTCCAGAGGACTGGAGGAGGGCACATGTAGTCCCATTGCACAAAAGCGGCAGTAGGGAAGAGGGGGGGAACTATAGTCCAGTCAGCCTCACCTCAGTGGTGGGAAAGATCATGGAGACACTGCTGAAAGAAAGTATAGTGGCACATATGGAATCCAGTGGTGCTCAGGATCTGAGGTAACAAGGATTCACAACAGGAAGGTCATGTCAAATGAATCTAATAGTTTTTTTCATTGAGTGACTAGGGAACTTAATCAGGGAGGAGCAGTAGATGTCGCCTACCTGGGTTTCAGCAAAGCCTTCAACACCATCCCACATAGAAGGCTGATAAGATGGGTAGTCTGGGCATGGGAGACAAGGTGGTGAACTGGGTTAGAAACTGGTTAACAGACAGAAGACAGATGGTGGCGGTAAATGGGGTTCAATCTGGGGAGGGGGGGTACCACAGGGATCAGAACTTGGACCAGTCCTGTTCAATGTCTTCATTAGCGCCATTGCAAAGGGTCTGGAAGGAAATGTCTGCCTGTTTGCAAATGACACCAAGATGTGCAACAGGGTGGATACTCCAGAAGGGGTGCAGAAAATGAAGAGGGACCTGGAGAAGCTTGAAAGATGGTCGGAGATGTGGCAACTGATGTTCAATGCAAAGAAGTGCAAAGTAATGCACCTGGGTAGAGGGAACCCTGGGGAGAGCTACAGGTTGGGGAGGAAGGAGCCGACTGTCACCAAAGAGGAAAGAGACCTAGGGGTTATCATCTCTGATGACCTTAAGGTATCAAAGCAGTGTACAAAGGTGGCAGAGAGGGCAAGAGGTATGCTGGGATGCACAGGCAGGGGTATCACTAGCAGGAGGTGGTGATGTCATTGTATAAAACATAGGTAAGGCCTCACCTGGAGTACTGCGTGCAGTTCTGGGGACCACACCTGCACAAGGTCATAGATAAGGTGGAAACTATCCAGAGAATGGCAACAAAGATGGTGCAGAGCTTACACCACAAAACATAAGAGGCGATACTAAGGGACCTCAATATATACACTCACTGGAGGAGAGGAGACAGTCGGGGGACATGATTGAAACTTTCAATTACTTCAAAGGGCATAAACAAAGTGCAGGCGGGGGACCTTTTCCAATGTAGAAAAAGTATGAGAACAAGGAGGCACAATATGAAATTGGAAGGGGGTAGATTAAGAGGTAGTGTGAGGAGCTTTTTCTACACCAAAAGGGTAGTCAACACTTGGAATAGTCTGCCACAGGAGACAGTGGGGGCAAGCACAGTGGAGGGGTCTAAGCATGCTTGGGACAGGCACAAGGGAGCCTGAGAGAGGAGGGAGTGATGTAAAGTAATTTATCACATAGGGTCAGTGGCCACATACGATGTATTGGGCCTACAGACAGACTCGATAGGCCTAGCGGTCCTTATCTGCCAACAATTTCTGTTTCTAACCTTAAAGAAGAATTGTATGTGGCATTTAATTTAGACAACATCCTTTCACTGGTGGCAGAATAAATTGCTAAACCATAGTCAAGCAATCCAAAAATAAAGCTATGCATTTATGTCCTTTTCAAATCCACAGCCAAAAACTGCTTAATCCTAAACATGCAACCCAGCCTCTGATGCAAGACTTTAACAATGCTGATAATATGAGTCTCAAAAGTGAAACCAGAATCCAAGGTAACACCCAGATATTTAAAACTATCTACAAACTCGATAGCTTCACCCTGGATATTGGCCAGAGGGGCCACTAAATCCCTTTTCTTTTTAGAATAAGAAAAGATTGTAAGTTTTGTTTTTTTTGAGTTAAATATAATTTTTAGGGCTGCATGGGCGGAGCCTGCAGTCCTTTTATGAACAGAGTGAGGACTCTGCATATTTTCCTTAATTAAAACAAAACGGATTCTCTCCACCCATCACAACCTCTCTGGTGCCCATGCTCTTTTACTGCAGCTCTCAAAATCCTCCTACTACTGCCCACTGTGCACTGTACCACCCCGCCCCTCTGTTCCCATCCCCTTTATTCTGAGCATGCACGCAGCTAAATCTTATGGTGCTCGAAAAAAAATCCCCTTCCTGTTGAGCATTTTCTGGTGAGGTGAGGCAAAAGCTTCAGAGTCAGGGAAACCACTCTATCACAGTTCGAAGTATGCACAGATTTCTCTCCCCGCAGTCCAGAGGTGCTGCGCTGCCACCTCAAGGGACTCCTCAGGTGGGTCTGCATCTCAATGTGCTTACTCTTATTCCCTACAGGCAAGTGACCTGTCTCACAGTAACAGCCAGCCTTGGTGCTGAAATAGCTGCAGAGCTTGACGTGGAACTGCTGGAACGTCAGCTCTGCAGGAAGTTGATCCAGGAGGCCGGCGCACTCTTCTGCCTCCTGCCCCAGTTCCAGCACCTTGCAGAGTATCCTGAAGTCCTCCCCTGGAATCTTGCCCTCCTGCTCGTAGTCCAGGTGATGGACGATATCCTGCAGGTACTGATCCAGACCAGTGGCCAGCATGATGATCTCGTTCTCCACCCCGCGATCCAAGCCGTAGTGATAAACCACGGCCTAACTATCACTGAGTTCTGCGGGCTGGCCAACTGTAATGATTGCAGGTATCAGCTGAGGAGGCGCGCTCCATCATTAGATCTTTCCAATGGGTATGGGAACCATGCCTCCGCTTAATGAGAAGAAACAGTAGCGGTAATTATATACAAGTAGGAATGTGCACACCTTGCAACCTCTTAGTGCAGCATGTAAGAGAGCCCGCCTGGCTCCACGATCAGCCTTACTAACTTTGGGGTGCAGCATAGAATGTGTGTGTAAAGTGTATCAAGTAAAGCAGATAGCATGCCCCTTGAAGAAACTCATTGGAGCAAAGCACTGGGGCATTTGGGTCACATCCTGCTTTCCTTGTATTTTTTTTCTAGTACTACTGTTTAAATGAAAGACTTGCCTGTAGTTCAGTGGCCAAGCAGCCAGCCACTCCCACTTCCTGAGCTATATAAGCAGTTCCTCTAAGCCTCAATGTGAAGCATTTTTTTCTTTGCAGCCGAAGGGTCTACCGGTTTGTCCTCTGAGCTGGTTGGGCCTCCCTGGCTGGGGCCTCCCCCCCAACTCCTGCTTGTCTCTGCAGGGCTTCTTTGTTTATTTTCCTGCTTTTGGTTTGTATTCTGCCTTCGGCTGTTTGTGCTTCCTTCTTTTTTTTGGGGGGGGGCTTTTCTAAGCTTCTAGCTTGCTGCTATTTCAGAGCTCATACTGCTTGCTTTCAGTTACTCACAACTCTCAAATTACTTGCACTGCAACTGCAAACCAGATGTGTGTGTTTCAGCTCAACTAGCTGTTCATGGCATACTCTATTACTTTCACCTGACTCAGTTTTATGACCTAGCTCTACAGCTCACTCATGCTTGTTCTAATTACCTCATTGAAGCAGTCTCATTGCACTGCCTGGTGACAGTGCTTTAAGAGCATTATGCCTCCTTTTATTTATTGCAGTTATAACTCAGTGTACTCATTTGTTTTCCCTACTGCTGCACAGGCCTAATTGCTTCTTGCTACTGCTTGTTTACTCCCATTGCTATTGTACATTGTGCTACTCTGAGGTTAGCTGACGCTTCTGCTGAGGCTATTAAATTAGCTTTATATCTGCATGTGGTTCTTGGTCCTTCCATCACTTCCTTGTTTGTCCTACAGCAGGGACTGGGAGGTGTTTGGGGGGTCGTGGCCTCTGTGGTTAATTCATTCTGTTCTAAATCCTGTCTTCGCCACCGAAAATCCTCAGAATTTATCACCCTGATTTGACTTTGAACTGTTTAGCTGGCTTGCCCCACTTCAGTGCTGTTTATTGCTATCCAGTATATTATGCAGGTCCATCTATCACTACTACAGCTTACTGACCTATTAGGTCCACACTTGCTTACGCAACCGTTGCTCCTTGCTTACGCAAATCATTGCTTCTTGCCTACTGCCATCCCCTTGGCTTCAGCCTGGGATTCTGCTGCACTCAATCTGCATTTGACCTTGCAACGTCTCAGCACTCAATGCTCATTAATATCTTAGCACGCTGTGCTCATTCAACTCACCAGCTTTTCAGCTCTCAATCAATTTCTGGGGCATGCCAGCCATTCTATTTTGGTGCAGGGTTCCTTGAGCTGACGGACTCGCTCTGCTTTAGTCCGCGTCTCGAGCGTGTCCAGCTTGGGGCAAGATCCTTCTCACCTGGCCCATAGCTGGGAATGTCCTCACTCCAGGCTTGGCTTTAGCTGCCTGCTATGTGACAGCAGCTCCTGGTGTAGAATTTAAGACTAGCGGTGAAGGGTAGTTACGATGATCTCCTTTGGCTCTAGTGTTCCACTATGTAGTGTTTCCCTAGCTAGACACCTTCACAGCATCCTCCCTACAACTGCCTCTGGTTCACCTGGTTTGATTTAGGGTGGGTAGGCCAGGTGAGTGCCTCAGCAGTCGTTGCTCTCCTCCTGTGCCTTGGATGCACATTTTATTGCAGAGTTTTCTCGCAACCTTCCACAGCATTCCCGCTAGAGGGTTTGAGCGAGAGCCTTCCTCCAAATTGGAATATTTTCCACCTCCCTTTAATTGGGTTTTCCAAATTGCAGCTGCAGAGCTGTCACTAAATACACTATCCCAAGCCTGGAGGGAAGGTGACCTAGGCCTTGGATCCCCAGAGAGCTCCTCCACATAGGGTTTTTTTCTCTTCTCCGTTGCCTTAGATCATAACACTTAGTTAGCTTAGTTGTTTCCCCTAGTTTCTTTAGTTAGGTTCCATTACTGGACGGAGGTGGAGGATGTCCTGCCATTCCCTCTCTCCTTAGGTGATCCCTACTCTTAAAGCAAATTATCAGTATCATGCTGCGCAGACCTGGGCAGTCATTACGACAACTGAGCATCTCATTGCATTATCAAACTGCCTATACTTCTCTACTACTACGTTACAGTTACTACTACTTAAGTTTACTGTTATCTGCTATAACCTGCCTATTGTCCACTAACATAAGAGTGCTGCTATTGTGCTTTATTGCTCCTGGGTCATTACCTTATTGCCCTGTTAATAGCTATGTGTTGAACTATGCTGCACTGCTTTCCTCCTCATCAAACATTTGTCAGCTCACATTTTTAGGGCTGAATGGGTGGAGCCTGCAGTGCTTTTACGAAGAGAGTAAGGACTCTGCATATTTTCCTTAATTAAAAAAAACAGGATTCTCTCCACCCATCGCAATCCCGCACCTCTCATTGGTGCCCGTGCTCTTTTACTGCAGCTCTCAAAAGCCTCATGCTACCACCCACTGTGCACTGTACCGCCCCCACTCCTCTGTTCCCATCCCCTTTATTCTAAGCATGCACTCACCCATTTGAAGCTGCAGTTAAATCTTAAATGCAAAAGAAAATCAGTTACAAGAATGTCCTTGTAGCACAGTGTACACACCTTCATATATTTTCCTAGTAATGTGTATGCCTTCCTTTGAACAGAAACTAAAACAAATCTTGCTACTTACAAATCATTGTGTTGTTTCTCCATACCTCCTTAACAATTCCACATAACTTCACTAACTTCATTATGCAGCCCTGGTGGATCTGACCAGATTTTATTTTTTTATGACAACCATGATTGAAAAAACAGAACAAACAGAAATGGTTAGAAGAGCAGAGAGCCATGCCAAGGGGATGTGTAATGCATTGCATAGGGTCACAGTACCACTCAATGGAGCAAATGGGTAATTATTAGGTAGGGGGCTAGAGGACTGAAGGCTAGTGAGAGAGGGTGAGGGGTGGGAGAAGATAACCAGAAATAATAAGGGGCAGAAAAGCTGTGGTGAGGGCAGCCTTGTTGCAGGGAGGAAGAGGAGGGGAGCTAGGGAGTAGGAAAAGAAATTGGATGCCGGATGGAGTAAGGCAGTGAATAATTTAGATAAATGGACAAGTGAAAATTAGCCATGCAGAGTGGTGCAGTGTTAGAGTGACCACCTACAGTGCAGAAGGTCAAGGGTACAAACCTCAGTGCAAAAAGAGTGGAAAATAGGTGCAGAAAGGCAGGCAAGGGGTTGCGGACAGCAATATGCTAGTGCAGAGAGAGGGAGAGGAGCTGTGTGGAAGTAGGAAACAGAAGGGGAATGGCAAGGTCAGGAGGCAAGGTGACTGACCCCTAGTGGTTAACAACTATACACTGCAAATTGGAATGCTGACACCTGAACACTGCCTTTTCTTTTTTAACCAGGAGAAACACACTAAGCTTAAAGCTTGTTTACAGATGCGACCTGGGAGCACAAGGCAAGGCAAGTTTTATTTAAAAAGACTACCATCTCAGAGGCTGTGGGTGCCATACAGCAATCAGAATAAATAGAAAACAACACAATAACAACACTTAAATACAATATTCCAAGCAATTAAAACAGAATTTACTACCCTCAACAGTAACTAAATAAATTAAATAAAAACTACATCAGACATCAATTCCTAAAACAGGTAGGGACTATAAAACACATTCCAGGAAGGCCTGCTTATACAAGAAGGCCTTGAGGTGGGCCTTAAATACCTCCACAGAAGGAAGTTAAGTGACTTGCTCAGGGTCACAAAGTATCCAAGTGGGGGCTGTGGGATTCAAACCCAACTCCAGATTTGCAGCTCAAAGCCATAAACCACTGTGATATACTGTCTTGCTATACTGACTCTAATGGATCACGTGACAGGTCACATAAACAGGACCTCCCAATAAGTCTGAGGCAGGCCTTAGGTGGGAGGGTGGCTGGGGTGGGTGAGGCAGTCTATGAGTAGTGTTGACGAGCTAAGATCCCCACCAGAACAACAGCACCAGGCCTCAGTAATTCGTCCTCCAGGAGATAAATTATCTTGCAGGCTGCTCCCCGATGCAACCACTCCATCTGTGGAGTGAGAGAGTGTGTATGGAATAACTCCGGGAAGGAGCCTGTTAATGGAGACAAAAAAGGTGTCAGAAAACTGGTGGGAAGGCCAGACACAGGAAAGACTGGCTGTGCACCACTGCACATGCGCAGGCATGGAGACACAGCGAGTAACTGCAGAGAGGAGAAAGGTACCAATTTAAACTAAATGGCTAAAACAGAATGTAAAACTAACATGCTAGGTAGAAATAGCATTTCTCAGCACATGTTACTAAAGTCCAGGTTCAGCTCACAGATTATTACAGGTAATGCTCTTAAAGAACATTGGAAATCAGCACATGATACAGTACTGCAGCAGACATTTGAATAAAAATAAAACTATCTATAAAGCTCTGCTGATTGTAACTGTAACTCCCAGAACAGGTTAAATCCCTTTAACACCCCGATCAGAACAGCACCAGACCTCACTAGTTCATCCTCCAGGAGATAAATTACCTTGCAGGCTGCTTCCTGATGCGACTGCTCCATCTAAGGAGTGACAGTGTGTGTAGGGGGGTAACTCCAGGAGGAAACCTTGCAGGCTGCTTCCCAGTGCGACCACTCCATCTGTGGAGCAAGAGTATGTGTGCCACTAATACGGCACCCAGAGGCATCCGCCATGTGATCCCCAGCTCTGCTGCCTGCCCTGGAGCTGGGAATTCCTTTTTGAGGTTCTCACACAACCCATACCGTTTTAGGAGCCATGACCTCTTTAAGGCCAGCCGCGTATGCATGGAATGTCTGCATGCACACTGCCATGTTTATTTACATTCCAGCCCAGGCCATGCTAACCCTGGATCAGACACAACACCTCCAAAATACCCAGAGATGCAAAACAGATTCAGAATCTCAGCCACCCCTTGTCGGAAGGGGCTGAAAAACAAACACATCTGGTGGCAGCTGCAGCAAAGATTGGGCAGAAGCCATGGCCCAAGTTCCACCCAGAGCCACTGAACAAGCCCTCCAGTCCTGAGTCTGCAGTCCAGGGGACCAAAGGCAGAACATGTCGTACAGAAAACCGGCTCACATTTTACAGTTATAATCCTCCTTCCCTCCTGTTCCCCAGATGAATCTTCAGGTATAAATGCTCAGTCTTTTCTCTTAGCTCCTGCTCAGGGAATCTCAGCTGGAAATATTCACACAGTCCATGAAGAGGAAGGCAGCTCCCTCACTCCCTGTCCCAGAGGTGACACTTCTTTGTGGCTACCCTCTTCCATTCCCATGTCTAGGGGTTTTGGTGGTTTGAGTTTGTGCAGGAAGGGAGGGGCACCAGCAGTCTGACCAAGCGGTGAAACCTTTGAAGCAAGGCAATAAATTCACAGTACCTTTTGATAAGCAGAATCTGGATTCCTTCCATGACAGTGTGGACTCCGTTGAGATGCTGGCTGATATTATCTCTTCCTCCTTATCAAAACTGGGGGCACAGGCTTGTTATGAAAACAACTTGGTCAGGAACAGAACAGCAGCAGTCATTTACTTAAGCAGCAATGATTCAGCCCAGGCAAGGAATCAGATGCAATCAGGCAGTTTTTTTTTAAAAGTCAAAGACTGAAGCCACAACAAATGGTTTCATGGAGAGGGAAGGGGTATTTATAGCTCAGACACATTTCCTCACACAGCACTATGGCAAGTGGCCAGGGAACAAGCTATTTGGGGGACCTGAGTCATAAACCTGGATCCCGTGTAACACGTTTCTTCCTTTGTGAGCCAAAAGAGCTTCACTTCCCTCAGTATAGCACTCTCAAGGGCTCAGCACAGACAATCTCTTTTCATTCTTTCCCTGATTGTGGGAGCAAAGCAATTCCTACCTCAAACCTTTTTTTCCTTCCTCTTTGGACACTGATGTCACCTTTTCTTAGCACAGTTCAACCTCCAGATGCTGACTGCCCTGCTGATAAATGGGCAGGATTCATGCAGGGCAGCAGCCACCTTTTTCCTCTCTGGGCATAGCTCTGCTCTTTCTCACCACAGCAGCTCTTTACCTTTTTGGGTGGACATGGAAAAGGCAAGGGGTCTGATCTGCCACCTCAATCCCTCTGGGAACTTCATTGCCACCTCGGTGACCCGGGCCCACCATGGTAGCAACCTCTCTCTAGCCTTCCTCTTCACGGAGCCAATTAGGCTTGAACAGTCCTCTCTCGCTCTCTCTCTTTGCTGCTTTATCATGGATGCTATCCACCCTTCTCACTGATGGGCTATGGGGGTCCATGCTGCTGCAGTAGGGCTGGGGGGGGCAATCTCCCCACCCTGGGCCTACCTGGCCCCAATTTGCTGCCCTCCTCACATGGCCTAGGAGCAGGCTCCAATCACTCTTCTTCCTTCAGCCACTACACAACAACTCCCACAATGGCTTCCCTCACGTCAGTTGGTGCTTGAAATCCCTCTTGCACTGCCCAGGCCCTGCTGTCCAGTAGGCCTAGCAGCGAGCACACATGAACGGTGATGCCAACAGGTCATAGAAACACAGAATCTGATGGCAGATAAGGACTGCTTGGCCCACATAGTCTGTCCATTTACCTACCTGATGGGTAGCTGCAGATCCTAGTTAACCAACAGCCTGCTTCCTCTTACCCCCCCACTAGAATTGCCTTATGTCTGTCTCATGCATTCTTGAATTCCCTCACTGTTTTTGACCCTACGACCTCCTCAGGAAGGCTGTTCCATGCATCTACAACCCTCTCTGTAAAGATATACTTCCTCACATTACCTCTGAGCTGCCCAGCCCTCTATCTTCAAATTGTGCCGCCTTGTTCTTGTACATTTCTTTTTCTGAAAGATGCTACCCTCTTGGACTTTGTTGATTCCCTTGAGGTATTTGAAAGTTTTTAACATGTCACCCCCTCGCCCTCCTTTCCTCGAGGCTGTACATCTTAAGCTCATTTAGTCTTTCTTCATATGTCTTCTGGTGCAGACCCTGCACCATTGTGGTTGCCCTCCTCTGGACAGCCTCCACCCTGTGTATGTCTTTGTGGAGATGGGGTCTCCAGAACTGTACACAGTACTACAGATGTGGTCTTACCAACTGTCTGTACAGAGGGACAACAACTTCTTGGTTTCTACTGGCGATGCCTCTCCCTATGCATCCCAGTATGCCCCCAGCTTCCTTATTGCCTTCTCACATTGCTTGCCCACCATTAGGTCATCTGATATGACTACCTCCAGGTCTGTTTCCATTTTTGTTGCTGTCATTATGTTACCCCTCATTGTGTACTCTTCCCCTGGGTTTTTCTTTCCAAGGTACATTATTTTGCACTTCTTTGCATTGAATCTAAGCTGCCATACATTTGACCATTCCTCCAACCTTGCCAAGTCCCTTTTCATCCTTTCCACCCCACCTTGCGTATCAACCCTGTTGCAGATCTTTGTGTCATCTGCAAAGAGACATACTTTTCCTTCCAGTCCCTCTGCAATATCACTTATAAAGACATTAAAAAGGACCAGCACCAGTACTGAATCTGCGGTACCCCACTAGTAACCCCCCTTTCCTCACTGTGGACTCCATTTACAATTACCCCCTGTGTCCTGTTGTCTAGCCAGTGTTTTTCCCAGGCTACCACCTTGGGACTCACTCCCAGGCTGGCTAATTTGTTTATTAATTTTTTGTGCGGGACTGTGTCAAATGCCTTGTTAAAGTCTAGGCAGGCCATGTCCACAGCTCCTCCCTGGTCTACTACTTTGGTCACCTAGTCAAAAAAATCAATTAGATTTGTCTGACATGACCTTTCTGCTGTGAATCCATGCTGCCTTGGCAACTAAGTAACCCCCAAATCGACACAAAGGTTACACAATTAAGCCCTTATTTGTGCGTGTGGGGGGGCTTATACAGATTTAGTTGCCTGCAGAGTCCACTGTATTTGGCAGTGGACCCTGCAGGTAAATTAAAGTGAAATTGTGCTGGAGAAGAGCAGTTCACCACACTTCATGATAATTTGGGTGATATGACACATTTCTCAGCACGTTGCCTCATCTTTGTCAGCAAAAGTTTACTTTAAACATACTAGGCAGGATTCACAAAGCCTTTGTGCTTGGTGTATCTCAGCTGCCCCAGCGCAAATGAGATGCACCAAGCCCAAACTGTGGCATTCACAGAAGATGTGCCTGAAGATGCTCTCAGTGTATCCCCTCTGTGAATACCACAGTTGCATCCAACCCAAGATGCACCGGTGCAACCCCCTGATTGGGCTGGGAAACCAGTGGGGCAGTGCATCTCCAGATGCGTAGCGCCCAAAGTTGGGATTCACAGCCCGAGACATGCAAATGGGACCATTAGACATACAAGGTGCAATGGGGCCATTTGCATGTCATGATGGCTCCATTAGCATGAGTCTTGCTGGGATGCAATCAGCAGAATGCGCCGGATACCTTACAAGTGCAGCAGTACAACCAGAAACACAACACCCAAGGAAGTCTAATGGCTCCCATGCCCTGCCTGCATCCCTGATCATGCAGCAAACCCCCCATAGATTGCATTGTTGGTATAGTGGTACCCTCCTCCCTGGCTGTAGTCTCAAACATGAAGTAATACCCCATAGATACCACTAGTTGTACAGTGATACCCCCCTCCCTGGCCATAGCCCTGAACATGATGTAATTCTCCATACATTGCCCTGGTGGTATAGTGGCACTCATCTTCCTGTCTTGACCTGATTGCATTGTGATAGTAACTGACAAAATATCCCTGGTGGTCCAGTGGACACCCCAATCTACCCCACTCCCCCCATCTCAGCATGGGTAGAAAGCCGGCAGGTAGCTCAATCCACCTGCACACCACCACATCTGACCACTGGCTCTGCTGTCCATGACTGACACAGTACTGTACTACTGTAAGCACATTGGTAGACCTTGTCGACCAATGGGCTTGCAGCATGTACTGTACAATGTCATTCACAATGCTGTGAATAACCTGTTGTCATTCACAAAGTTGTAAATGACAGCTTACAATACACACTGCAAGCCCCTTGGTCAACAAGGTCTGCCAATGTGCTTGCAGTAGTACAGTACTGTGTCAGTTATGGACAGCACAGTCTGAGGACAGCTGTGACAGTATGAGGGTGGGCTGAGCTGCCTGCTTGTCTTCAGTCCATGCTGGGATGGGGGGCAGTGGGGTGGGAGTCCATTGGACAACCAGGAAAAATTCAGCAGTTACTATCACAATGCATTCAAATCAGGGCAGGGAGGGCTGTATCACTATACCACCAGGACACTCTACAGGGAATTAGTTCACATTCAGGGCAATGGACAGGGAGGGGGTTTCCACTATACCATTAGGGCATTATATGGAGAATTACTTTGCATTCGGGGCTAAGGGCAGGGAGAGGGTACCGCTATACCACTAGGGCATTATACAGTGTATTACTTCATGTTTGGGGCCACGGGCAGGGAGGGGGCATTCTTCTATACCAACAGGGCAATATACAGGAATTTACTGCATGATCGGGGATGTGAGTGGGGGGAACCAGTGGACTTCCAGTGTAGGCAGGCTACCATGCTGCCGTCTATAGTACAGTGACCTGCCTCTGGGCAGACACCCACTTAAGTCTAATTATTGTAGACTTATCTTTTGGAGGCACATCCTTGGACTTGCTCTGTATATGCGCATCCAAGGTGGGTTATGAACAGGGCTGTGCCCCAATTGCATGGGCACACCCTCTGCACAACCCCTCTAGATGCACTGCATAACATTATGGGTGGTGTGCAGTGCATCTGCAATGAGCCAGTGCATCCCTGCCCTTACAGAATCACGACTGGGTGCAAGTCAGGGATGTGCTGGTGCATCTCAGAGGCGCTGGGCACATCCCTTTTTGTGAATCCTGCCCATCTAGTCAGCACATATATATATTTTATTGGAAAATGGACATTTGATTCATACAGTAGCCCTGTGTAAGGACTAGTGAGATACTAAAAGAGATATAATACTTGATATTTGCTTTAAGCATGTTGCACTTCATCAAGGCACATGCAGTCCCTGCCCTACCTTTGACCAAAATTGCATCTGTACAGTGCCCCATATTTCCTCTTGTTCAGACATCATTACAAACCATTTTCATCAACACTTAGGCATACTTCCTATATTGAAATCATTTTACTATGTTATTTGGAAATGAGATTCCCCCAAGCAAAATAGCATTACAACCAGGGACCCTTGTACTACAGATCCCATTCTTTCACAAGGAGCTAGTTTTGGGTACCTCAGCCTATTTTCTCCTACAAACTAAGTGAAACTAAATGAAATGTACAGTCCCATTGTAAGGGATTGTAATTTTGTCCCTGTAGAGGTGAACAGCCCAATCCTTTCCACTTGTTTGTGAACAGCTGCATCAGGCTCCAACCAGACTGCCAGCATTTCTTAATCTTACAGTCTGGAGAGTACAGGGAGGACCCTGCATTGGAAACAATTTGAGCATGTTTTCATTTACAGTTTTGCTAGTTAAAGGCCAGCAAACATCATGATAGGTCTGAGCTCTTAAAGTGTTTTTGTGGGCTTGGCAATCCTTCACATATCACAGCTTCAGAATCACCAGTCCATACCTCTCAACCTCCTGCCTCATAAATTAGGGACAAGGCTTAAAAAAATCAGGGACAAATGACCAAAATCAGGGATATATCTTCAAAACTGGAGATATCAATTCAGGAAGCTGGTAGAACAAGGGGCTTAGTGTAAAATGCATTTTCTAAGGAAGAACAAGTCTGTAACTTTAAGGTTTGACATTATTTTGTGCTTACAACACTCACTGTTTGGACACGAAAGCACAATTTTTAGGAGGGACAGAGTAATTATTTGAGGTAAAATCAGGGACATCCCTGATAATCAGGGACAGTTGAGAGGTATGCACCAGTCTCCACCCCAGTTCTGTCAATTCTCTATGTTTTTGCTGCTTTTGGCTTTGAAGTAATTGACCAATCAGAAGCATGGAAAATGCAAGGAGGAAGTGAGTTTTCTTGTGCAGCTTGTAGTTCCTACTAGCAACATTTCCAGCAATGTTATTTCCACATATGAGATGCTATTCAGTGTTTTGTTTATCTGCCGGTAGGGCATAGCACAGATGTTGCACAACACCCACACCTTGCTCCTGCTTGCAGCTAACCACCAGGTTTTCACTTTGTACTGCACTTTTACTGAACACATTACTATTTAATCCACTACATTGTTCATAAAAAGGCAGTGTTAATATATTCTCATATAATGTAAGTACTAAAGTAGTGAGGACTATGTTAAACACATAAAATTAATGTTTTAAAACATTTTTAAAAATGTGTGCATCAATTATGTAAATTCGCCGCATGAACACATGTCAATGCCCTGCATAAATTATGCTACTTATCCTTGCAGAAGTCAATGAACAGCATACCTGTATACAGTGGTCGTTACGCAAAAGTTTAATGATAACGAGTTGTGACGTTCGGTACCGGTCTGTGCGGAGTGTTAAAGAGGCATTAGAGATGCGGTAGCTCATTACCGAGGTGTGGAATGCTGTATTACAACATTTCTTTAAATGCACTTCCTCCCCTATCCAAAGGATGGCTACCATGAGTTGTCATTGCATTAATGATTACACAAAAGTGTAAAAATATGTCTCTGCCCAAGTGTACCTACAGATGGTGTCAGGTTAGTGCAGGGACACTGTTAGATTTTATACGCTACATGTAGCTATCCAAAATTGAAAATGAGCTACTGTACAGTACATCTATCATTGAATTTGTAGTTCCCCATGTACTTCCCGATAGTTCAATGAACAGGGTGCAAAAAAAAAGGTGGAAAGAAATTACTTTCTCTGTACTTTTCTGTTCAAACTATGTCTGTTAGACAGACATTGAGTCACTGCAAGACATCAATTCATGCATCACTGAAGTTTATTAGAAAATAATGTCCCTTTGTACTGTACTTCCCAATAGCTCAGTGAACAGGTTGCAAAAAAACAAAAGTTGGAAAGAAACAGCTCTCAATACTTTTCTGTTCAAACTTTGACTGTTATACAGCACTGCATGTTCTGCAGTTCCTTTGATGCAGATGCTGGGATTTTATCTGCTAGTGCAGACTGACACTTTTTTTACTGTTATGGAGGGCGTTTAGGATTACAGGACTGCATGACCCATGGGTGCATGCTGAGTTAAAAAATACACTTGCTTAGTGCTTGGGGTATCCTTACTTGTAATGCAGTATATTAGGCCTAATCTGGGTATTAAACCTTCTGTCGGCTTATGTAGAATCTGATAGTAATTGATATGCACCTCATCCTAACTGACTTTGTGAGAGTAAATCAGCATCAATTCGTGCATGGAGCAGGCAGGCAGGACTCAGTAATCCAAACAATGTCATGTTACTTACAAAAAAAGTAATAAGACATGTTCCTAAAACATCAGATATACAGTAGATAAAAACATGAAACAACCCTATTTTCAAAGATGGACCCTATAAATTATACAGTGCCTAATAACAAAGCCAGGGAATGTCAGAAAAGTCAAGACATGTGTGAAGGGGTGAGGAAAGAGATTCTTTGGAGTCCTGTGTTATTTGCAGTCTGCATGTCAAAAAAAGGCAATGAAATAATGCAAAGCACTTCCTTAGATGCTGACAACCACAATTAGCTCAGGAATTGAGGTGACCTTTTTTTGTTACTGGATTGCTAAATTTAGAGGGAACAGAGGACTATTTGACAAAAAGGAGTAAAATTAAACAAAACAAAACAATTTATAATGTTCAGATGTCAAAATCCCAGAGTTTACATCAAAGAAACTGCAGCACATACAATACATTTATTCCAACTGTCCTTGTGCAAAATGATACTTGGGGGAGCGGGATTTGAACCTCTTGCAGCTATGCAATGTCTGCTCTCATTTAACATTCAGTGGAAACATGATTTTGTGGTCATACATGCAGTATTAGTATCCAGATCTCCCCACCCAATTACCAAAAAAAAAAAAAAATTACAATTTGTAGTAAAGGAGGGAAATGTATTTTATAATAGATATTGGATGAGGTGTGTGTGTGTGTACTGTATGTGTATGGGGGTGGTAGACATGTCATGAACCAATGTACCAACTTATGGCTGTACAGCTGATGAGGTTATTTAATGAATCAGTATTTACAATTTATTCAGATAGTAAAAACTACATTGCTTATGTCATTTCACAGAACGATGCATATAAATTAATTACTGCATAAGGCAATCGATTAAAACTCTACACGTCTTGATATTTCATGTAAGGGATTACAACCTGAAAATGAACAGCATCCCCATTGTTAACATAATTCATTCAATAACATACAGTAGTAAGACTTTTTTCATTATCCAGACCAGAAATAAAAAAAAAAAAGTTAAACTAGCTATTGGCCAATCAGTCCCTTATTGCTTCATTCATTGCTCCTGGCCCTGTACCTTGTGAGTCTTTCATGATGCAGCACAGCAGATCAGGAGCAATGAATGAGGCAGTTAGGGACTGGCCAACTGGGAGTTTAACATTTTTTTCTGCAGCTGCTACAGCTCAGTCGAAGTAAATTTCAACATCATCTTTTTTAAATCGTATATAGTAGTTACATTTTGAATTGGCAAGAGAATGCTTTTAATAGAAGAGGATCACTACATAACTTCGATACAAACCCACTCAGCAGGTCAGGCCCTCTGTTCCCACAGTGCCAACCTCTGAGCACAGTATTGTGAACAGGTAGCAGAACAGGGTAACCCTCCTGTCTGCTTGTGGATCCGCATCACCTTTAGTCTCAAGTTCGCGGGGGATTCAAACTGTGAACCTTATGCTAGCGTACCCAATGTACAGGCTCAGATAATTTGTTCTTCAGGGGATGCCAGATATATTTTGCCTAAGGGCACCTAACCAGGTATCCAAAATGAATCCTTAAAACTCTATAAAAGACCGTAGGTATATTCTTACCTTTTCCCAGTTTAGTACACCATCAAGCTTTGAACAGTTATAGTCAGTCTTAACTGTCTTTACTTCACATGCAAAAGAAAGAACTTTGAAGACCCAGGCAGCCTCTTTAAAATAAGGGGTTTACTTACAAATGGATAAAAATGTATAGAATGCAAACACAGAACACTATATCACAAAGCATACAATCACTTAAAAGAAAAGCAAAGAAAACTCCAAACTCCTACCAACATACAGTTAGACTTTTTCTATCTAATGTATACCTCTACAAGTGCCTTTAGTTAGTTCTTGTTTCTAAGAGCCCACAAAGAAAATGTGTCTAAAGATCAGACACAGAATAGCTTAAACTGTATCTCAAACACACCCCTTCCATGATGTCACCTAGCTCCTCCTTGTTAAAGATAGATAGATAGATAGATAGATAGATAGATAGATAGATAGATAGATAGATAAAAACTTTTGTTTTTTGACAGGTAAATAATGTTTAGAACCAGGAGGCCCTGTTTATCAAAGCTGCCCTGTTTTAGATTACAGTTTCAACAAATACAAATCATCATGTAATAAAATATTACAGGAACAATCTTAAGAACATCACTCACTTGATTTCCAAGATGATACATACAAAGACATAAATACACAATATACAATAAGTCTAAGTAGAAAATGTTATACTGGAAATTAGATTTAACCATTTAAAAGTGGACAGAATGTATTTAAATACAATTAGTGCAAGACAATCTTCTAGGATTTCAGATCTAGAAAAGGAGACATCGAAAGAAGAAGGGGAGAGAAAATAGTAATACCATCCCCTAATACTACCAAATACCCCAACCCAGAAATAATAAAGCAGAGAAAGTTTGAAGACAATCTACAATCTAGGGAAACAGACAAATGACAGGATCACTTGATATCACCATAACAAGCACATCTGTCTCTCCAGATTAAATCTAGATGGTGCTTAAATTTACCTAAACTATCAATAATCCTGATTTCTGGATCTATCTCATTTCAAATTTTTGATAAATAGAAACATCTTTGCATTCTACTGTAAATATTGATTTCTAGAGGGACTTTTAAACATCTATGTTTCAATTGCCTCAGATTATGCTTATAGGGAGTAAAGACACACCGAGGGAGTTCATTCCATACTTATCTTCCCCCATACTCCATATAATCTTTATACTCTACACGTTTTTTTTTCTAAGAGTTGTGAGAGAATCCCAATCTAGATTTTGAAGTAGAATGCAATGATGAGTGGAAAAAGGACATTTCGCCACACATCTTGCCATTCTATAATATGTTTTATCAAAACAATTCAATAATGTTTTAGAGGCAAATTGATATATTGCACTACCATATTCTAATGTTGGTAAGAGTAATTGAACAGCCACTCTATTTCTTGATTCTCTCGCGAGAATCAATGTTTGCCTTCTAAGCACACCCAGTCTAGAATTAACCTTCTTGGCTACATTTGTTATGTGTGAAGAAAAAGTAAGAGAACTATCCCTATAAACTCTTAAATACTTATAGGCCTGAACCTACTCTAATACTTGACCCCTTAGTGAATATATATTTATTGTTTGATTATGAGGTAATTTATCTTTTGAATGAAAAAAAACATTACTTGGGTTTTCTTTGTGCTAAGAACCATTTTTGATTGTAGTAACCAATTTTGTAAAATATCAAAATCAAATTGAAGAGTTTTTTGTAAATTATCTGTATTTGTAGCTTTTCCTATTAGGGCCATATCAACTGCATACAGATAAATATTGTTATTTTTAATGTATGATGGGAGGGGGTTTATATAAATCAAAAATAACAGGGGGCCCAAAATTGAGCCTTAAGGGACACCCCTATAAGTGCCTTTCATATCTGACAATGTTTCATTTACATAAACCTGTTGTGTACGCTTGGTCAAATAGGATAGTAACCAAGTTTGAACAGGTTCAGATATGCCTATTTGAGCTAGTCTCCCTAGCAATATGTTGAAGTCAACCAAGTCGAAGGCCTTTGAGAGATAGATGAACACCACACCGACAGACTCCTGTGCCTCTATCCCACTTGCCACAGAGTCCATGAAGTCCATCAGGGTGGTGTCCGTTGACCTCCCAGGTCTGAAGCCTGCTTGACAATCTGTCAATAGTTTATACTTCTCCAGATATTCATATAACTGGGCACAGACCAGATGCTCAAAGACCTTTGAAATGATCGACAGCAAAGCTATCGGACGATAATTTGATTGGTTGTTCTTAACCCCTCCCTTAAATACAGGAATCACTTTAGAGTTTTTCTAAAAGTCTGGGAAGCTTTTTTGCTGTAAATTAGAGTTAAAGATGTTAGACAGAATTGGGCTTATTTGTTCTACTGAAGCTTTTAAAAAGATTGTCTCTACTTTATCCATGCCTATTGCTTTCCATGGATTTAATTGCCTTATTTGTTTCTTTACTTCACTAATTTTAATTACTTGAAAATAAAAGCATGGAATGTTCTCCCTATGGTGTCTCTCCAATTGTTTAGTTTGCTGAAAAGCATATTTCTGTTTGCCATCTTCCTGTTCCATTTTTATATCTGGGAGATAGCAGAAATATTGATTCAAGCTTTTTAATACTTGCTTTGTTGACATTCCCCTCCCAACTCATCCTTGAAAGTTACACTCTAATGTTTCCTTTCCCTACCTTCCAAATCTTTAATTAAACTCCAATACTGGGCTGGGTTTTTTGTTTGGTTTACTTTATTTCTATAGTATCTTTTCCTTGCCTTTTTTATCATACTTTTACTTTTATTCCTAATCTTTTTGGACAATTCCCAATCTTCTACTTTTAAAGATTGATTTGCCTTTTTCCATACCCTGACTTTCCATCTTATTTGTTTTTTGATTGCTTCATTTGCCCAGGGATTATGTTTATGTCTTTCTTTGGATTTTTTAAAAGGGCATGTTCATCACATACAATATATCTTAGTAGATCTTTGTAAACTCCCTAACTGCCATATTTACTTCTGGGATCAAATCTATACAGGCCCAGTTTACTTGTTCCATTTGAAACTGAAAAGAAGATTTATTAAAATGGGGAAAGTCTCTGACATACCGACATTTTAAAATATCAGTATTTCCAGAGTTTTGTTTTATGTTACACTCAAGGTAACTGTGATCTCCTAGATTCAGAGGACCCACCTTATAGTCCAGCAGGTATATACCGTTTGTTATAAATATCAGATCCAAGATATTCCCTATACTGGCATGGGTACTTCTACGTGTTTGAGTTTTCACTACTTGGTTGAGGCCCAGGGACTGAAATTCAGATTGAAGCTTCAAACCTCTTTCTGCTCCCCATGTTGCGTTAAAGTCTCCAATCAATAGTGCTTTTCTTTGCCCAACAACTCATTTAATCTTAAGGCCAACAACTTGAAAACTGATGTTTTTATTCTTGGGTGGGAATATATCACTCCAAAACACATTTTCAACCCAGTTATGTGTACCAGTATTATCTCAATACCCTCGATATTTCCTGAAAAAAGTAACTCTACTTGACCCAGATTATTTCTAATATAAAGTGCTACACATCCTCCTCTAGTTGGCCTGTCATACTTATAAAAATCATAATTTTTTTTTTAATTCAGAATCTGGATGCTTTTTTGAAAGCCATGCCTCCTTGATGCCTATAATGTCGTAAGCATTGTCAGATATCCAATGATTGAATAAAGGCTGTCTTCTAGCAAAATTTCTGGCATTGTCATGAGCTATCCTGACAATGTCAGTCTGGTTTATTAGACCTGGGTTTGGTTTAATATCCCCACTAGGCAAAGCAATGATGAGGAGAGATACCAAACCCTTACTAGCCTTAGGAAACTTTACACTTCAACTTAATTTTTTGCAATGGTCCCAATCTTACCCATGTGACAACAAAGATGACATTTATTTCTTCTGCTAACCCCCTCTATGGGGGGAGTCATTTTTGTCATAGCTATAGAAAAGGAATATGTCCTAATCTCTGAGTCTGACTGGAACCCAAAAATATGTTTATCTGAAAATGCCAGAACCAGCATTCCTAACAAAAAACCAGAATAAGTCATGCTTTTGTAACTACTAGGACTCAAAAGAGTAATTTAAGTAAACTGGCTTAAGAGGCTTTCCTTTAGGTATCACAGAGAACTGTACTTGGGAAAAAGCAAATATACACAAAATAGAAAAAAAGGCAACATTAAAACATTATACTGATAAACTTTCAGGGAAGGTAAAAAACAAAATGGATGAAATCACTCAAATACACGATATAGACAAATAAAACTACTCTAATTTACCTAAAAAGCATACAGTTTTAAGATTAGAGCATCACTGTATTGCAAATGCCTTAAAATTCAGTTTTTAATAGTATAATTTATACATACAACATGAGAGAACAAATCCACAATGCAGGTCCTTTACTATAAGTCTTCAAAATCTATTAAACAGGATCTAAATATGTAAACAAGATGTCCTAATCAGGAGGTATATTAAATAAGGTGACATCACAAAAACTCATTTCCCAGTATGACTCCTTAATTAACATCCCCTTCTTTGATCTCGAGTAGATCCTCTTTTCTCCAGGATCAGAAGATTTTATATAACTTTAGCACCATGATAGGAACATGTTTTTCCTCTAAGATGTCATAAAAATTTACGAGCCCTATATCCTGGCAGCTGGTTAGCTCTAATTAAGTCAGCTAAACAGGAGATCCTTAATTAAGCCTCTCCAGTCTTTTATTACCTACTGGTTTCAGGTTAACATATCCTGTTACTTCTCTGAAACCTGGGGGAAGGGGGCATTCATGGAAGCACTGACAATCACACACTATATTTTATATTACAAAAATCATAGAGCAGTCATAACTAGCTGGCCAAGCATCACAAATCCTCCCCACCTCGACTGAATTTGGGGGCTCTATCCCTTGCATGGGATGAACTTCTCAAATCAGTTCACTCCTCATAAAGATGTGAAAGGCCATCACTGTTCTGATTGGTTGCTCCAGCCCTATGTTAGATTGTCATGTCATACTCTTGTAAGGCAAGACTCCATCTTAACAGTCTACCATTAGTTTTTCCCATTTGTGTCAGCCAAACCAGGGGGTTTTGGTCAGTTTGTACCACAAAATGCTGCCCATATAAGCATGGCTCTAACTTCTTTAGGGCCCACACTATGGCAAGACACTCTTTTTCCACAGTAGAGTATGCCTGCTCCCTGGGAAGTAACTTTTTACTCAGGTACACTACCGGGTGATCTTTCCCCTTGGTTGGATGTCTGACTCAATATGGTCCCAATATCCACGGCTGAGGCATCAGTCTGAACTATAAAGGGTCTGCTATAGTCAGGACTTTTCAACACAGGAACACTGCACAGTGCCTCCTTCAGTCTGGTAAAGGCTTTTTCACAGGCTGGTTCTTAGGTAATTTTCTTAGACATCCTTTTCTTTACCAGGTCAGATAGGGGAGCAGCCAGGGTACTTTAATTGGGTACAAATTTCCTATAGTATCCTGCAGTCCCAGGGAAACTCCTGACCTGCTTCTGCATTTCTGGTCTGGGCCATGCCTTGATCACCTCTATTTTTGCTTGGCTAGGATAGAGCTGTCACCGGCCTACAACGTTTCCAAGGTATGCCACTTCAGCCATGGCCACCTGGCACTTCTCTGCTTTGACAGTGAGCCCAGCACTCTGTATCCTGCTCAGCACTTCCCTAAGGTGGGATAGGTGTTTCTTCCAGCTGGCGCTAAAGATGGCAATGTCATCCAGGAATGCCACGACATACTCCTCAGCACCATTTAACACCTGGTTCACCAACCTTTGGATAGTGGCCGGGGCGTTCTTCATTCCAAAAGGCATTACTTTAAATTCAAATAAGCCTATCGGAGTGATGAAGGCCTAACTCTCCCTAGCTCTATCAGTTAACTCTATCTGCCAATACCCCTTTGTCAGGTCAATAGTCGTAAGGTAGGTCGCCCCTAACAACTTGTCCAGGATTTCACCCATCTGGGGCATCTAGTCAGCATCTGGCTTTGTGACTGCATTCAGGTCACAATAGCCCACACAGAAACAAGTAGAGTCATCTGGCTTGGGCACAAGGACTACAGGTGAGGCCCAGGGGCTGTGGGATCTCTGGATTACCCCTTAATCCAGCATTTCCTCCACCTTCCTCCGAATGTCCTCTTGGACAGCTTCTGACACCCGTTATGCTGTCTGCCGTAGGGATGTCTGTGTCCCTGTCTCTACATCATGCGTCACTAAGGGTGTTAGTCCAGGCTTGGTGATAAACAATGGGGCAAAGTCTGCTAAAACCTCCTTTACTTGCTGGATCTTGTCCAGGGCCAGCTGGGGAGACAATTTTACTGCCTCTACAAAGGACTCCTACTTGCTTTCTTCCAGCAAGTCCAGAAGAGGGTCTCCTTCATTTGTCCCCTCCCCAGTACTACATACTGCAAACACCATGTCAGCCCTATTAGCATATGGCTTCATCATGTTGACCTGGTACATTCTTTCTGTTTGCTTTCTGTCAGGTAACTCTATGGTATAGTTCATGTCATTTACCTTCCTAACTACTTTGCACAGTCCTGCCCACTCAGCCTGCAGCTTGTCTTTCTGCACCGGAATAAAGACCATGACTTCCTGACCCACCATGTATGAGTGAGCTCTGGCTCTACAGTCATACCACACTTTCTGTTTCTGTTGGGCAGCTGCCAGGTTGCTCTGGGCTGTCCCTATAAGCTCCTTCAGCCTTTCCCTAAACCTAAGGATGTTCTCCACTGTGGGAGTTCCCTGGGTTGGCTGCTTGCCTTCCTAGTCCTCCCAGATCAAGTCTAGGTGGCCCATGTACCCGGCGTCCATATAAGAGCTTGAAGGGGGAAAATTCTGTCAACTTTTGGGGCACCTCCCTGTATGCAAACAACAGGTGGGGAAGGTATTTCTCCCAGTCCCTGCCATGCTACTCAGTAAACGCTTGGACCATTGACTTCAAGGTACCATTTAATCTTTCCACAAGCCCATTGGCTTGTGGGTGATACAGTATCGTGCATCCCTGCACCACCCCACACTTCTCCTACAAACATTTCATCAAGTCTGACATGAAGGAACCCCTTCAGTTTTTGTCTGTCCTCAGTGAGGATACGGTGACTGCCACTGGATACCAGGTGGTATAATGCATCACAATCAGGACGAACCTCTTCCCAGAGGAGCTGGGGGTATTTAAAGGCCCCACAATACCCATTCCACCCTCTGGAATGGTTCCTCCACCATGGGCAATGGAATTGGGGCAGCTTGGGTTTTCTTACCTGCCTTCCCTGTTTCTTGGCACCGGCGACAAGACCTGCAATACTCCTTCATCTGCTGGATGAAGTTGGGACAATAGAAATTCTGGGACAACCACTGCATAGTGTGTGTGATTCCCAGATGACCAGACAAGAGAATACCATGTGCACTCTTGAGCAAGTGTTCACAATACCCCTGGGGAACGACAAGCTGCCTGCCTATCACCCCTCCCTCTGTCTGCACAGCCTGAGTATACATCAGTCCATATTTCCAATAAGCCTTATTTTTAGCGTCACCTCCCTGTACTCTGTCAGAGTCTGCCCAAGCCCTCTCTAGACTAGGTTCACCTCTCTGAGCAGCTGCAAACTCCTCACATGTTCCCAAGGTATGGAACAGGGCCCCTTCAGGGTCTAAACTAGGGTCCCTAGCACTAGCATCAGAGCACTCAGGATCACTGTCATCTCTAACCCTCTGACAATGGGTCACCCCTCCTTCTTTGGAGTAACCCTCCATAGCTGTGTGGTTAACTGCTACTGGGGTAATTTCTACTCCCTTTTCATTATTCTTCATATCAGGAGACACAGGCTGGGGAACCAGCCTCCCAGTGGTTTTCACAATGGCTTCTGTGGGGTCCAGGGAATTACAATTTTCCTTTGCTGCTTGGCTATGGGTAACTGCACACACCATCCCCTGTTGGAGATTACTGCCAAGGATGACATCAACTGCTAATGTTTTGGCTACAGCCACCTGTTGCACAGTTCCTCCTGTTTCACCCCAGTCTAAGAGAACACTAGTAAGGGAAATATTTTCTCCTCACCAGTAAAGTCTTGTACAGTGACATATTTATTGGGTATAAGTTGACCAGGCTCTACCAGATCCCCTTTTACCAATGTCAGGGATGCCCCTGTGTCCCTTAACCCTTGTGTCTGTACACCATTCACCGTGACTGGGTGCATGTATTCCCTCATGTTCACAGGCATGCTTCCATGGACACATAAACAGCCGACTTCTTTCCCAGCCCCGTTACATATTGCTTGCCCTTTTGTGACACTGTCTGACAATATGCTCAGTTTCTTTGCAGACCCAACATCTGTTGCTTTTTTCAGAGAAATCTTTTCTTTGAAACCTAGGGCTAACTGGTTTTAGTGGAGGCAGTGGGGTTTTTAGCCACCCTAAATGCATGCTTTTCCCTTTCTTCCCTGCCACAACCTGCTCCATTCACTCTCAGAGTAGGTCTGTTCTTGGCATAGAGATCCGAGAGTTCAGCAGCCTCTGGCACTGTTTTGGGATCTCGGTCCTCCTGCCAGTTTTTCAGCTGTGCTGGTGATGCCCCCCAAAAAATGCTCTAACAATATTGCATTTTCAATTTTATCTACAGAGTTTGCTTCAATTCCTTCCCACCAATATTTTAAAAACTGACATTGTTTCATGGCTAGCTCCTCATAGCTCATGTCGGGGCTTCTCCTGAGCTTACGTAATTTAGCTCTGTATGCTTCAGCAGTTAAATCAAACTTTTTTTAAAAGTGAAGCTTTAAGTTTGCTGTAATCATTACTCTTCATTGTCCATTTGACCCAATGCATCCCAAGCTTTCCAGTAAGTAGGGATAGCTGGAAGCTCCAGGACCCTTTAGGAATTTTAGCCTGAATACAAACATTTTCAAAGGAATTTAAAAAGGCATCCATAACCTCCCCCTCTTTAAATTCAGCTATCAATTTGGAATTCAGTTTGTAACCCAGTCCTGTAGTTCCAGTTAAACCCAAGCCACTTACCTGCTCTGGTGCTGGTGGTTGGAGTCATAGCTTCTCCAGTTCATGTCGCCTCTGGCACTCACATTCCTCATGGTTTGCCTCTCACTACTCATGGTCCACCTCTCGCTGTTCTTGCTGGAACTCCAGCTCCATTCTGCGCAGCTCAATCTGCAGCCTTAGTGTTTCTGGCTCCAGAACACTGGTGATCTTCCCTGCTGCTGTGGTCCTTCACTGGCACTGGCCCTGCTGTCATCCTCACCAGATCTGCACACTGCACTGGCTGCTAGCCCCTCCACATTCAAGGTTCGGTCCCTTACAGTCATAGTCTGTGACTCAATGCTCTGGGTAACTGCTGCCATCAGGGAATCCACAAGGTTCTGCTTGGTGGCTCTCACCTTGTACAGGATTCCTCTGTCCTTGCACAACTGCCTCAAGTAGTCTACAGTGTGCCCACTGTAGTTGGAAGCCATCTGCTTCCCTAACTACTGCTACTTTAACTTGCATTTTAGAAACAAAATAAAACAGGTAGGAAATTAACTGTAAGCCAAATGATATATTTTTATTTTCTTTTTGAAAATAAATCACTGCCTTATTTTCCAAGTGAGCTCTACGGTATCAAGCTGACACACTAAACAATTTAAAGCTTGTGTTACCAAATGTTTCCTCTGCCAACCAATCTGTCACAAACCCACTCAGCAGATCAGGCCCTCTGCTCTGACAGTGCCAACCTCTGAGTGCAGTACTGTGAACAGGTAACAGAACAGGGTAACCCTCCTGTCTGCTTGTGGGTCCGAATCACCTTTAGTCTCAAGTTCTGGGGGGATTCAAACTGTGAACCTTATGCTAGTGTACCCACTGTACAGGCTCAGATTATCTGCTCTTCAGGGGAATGCTAGATATCTTTTGCCTAAAAGCACCTAACCAGGTATCCAAAATTAACCCTTAAAACTCTATAAAAGACCATAGGTATAGTCTTACCTTTTCCCAGTTTAGTACACCATCAAGCTTTTAACAATTATAGTCAGTCTTAACTGTCTATACTTCACATGCATAAGAAAGAACTTTGAAGACCCAGGCAGTCTCTTTAAAAAAAGGGGTTTATTTAAAAATGGATAAAAATATGTAAAATGTAAACACAGAACACTATATCACAAAGCATACAATCACTTAAAAGAAAAGCAAAGAAAACTCCAGACAAACTCCTACCAACATAAAGTTAGACTTTTTCTATCTAATGTATACCTCTACAAGTGCCTTTAGTTAGTTCTTATTTCTAAGAGCCCACAAAGAAAATGTGTCTAAAGATCAGACACAGAATAGCTTAAACTGTCTCTCAAACACACCCCTTCCATGATGTCACCTAGCTCCTCCTTGTTAAATATAAAAAAATATACAAACAGGATGTCCTAACCAGGAGGTATATTAAATAAGGTGACATCAGCAAAAATTCATTTACCAGTATGACTCTTTAATTAACATCCCCCGCTTTCATCTTGAGCAGATACATTTTTCTCCAGTATCAAAGGATTTTATATAACTTTAGCACCATGATGGGAACATGTTTTTCCCTCTAAGACATCATAAAAGTTTACGAGCCCTATTTCCTGTCTGCTGGTCAGCTCTAATTAAGTCATCTAAACAGGATCATAACCAGCTGGCCAAGTGTCACAAATTTTATAGCACTAAAGACAGAGCAGCATTCTCCAAAGTAGACAAAAATAAAGCAGCACACAGTATTACATAGATACATAGATAGTGTCGGCAGATAAGGGCCTATGGCCCACCCAGTCTGCCCATTTGAGCTTGTAAGTTCAGTTTATGTTCTCCTAGAAGTCTGTTGCCCTTTACCCCTGACCTCCAGAATTCCTTTATGTCTATCCCATGCATTCTTAAATCCCGTGATTGTTTCAGCCCCCACCACTTCCTCTGACAGGGTGTTCCACTTGTCCACCACCCGTTCTGTGAAGAAATTCTTCCTCATGTTTCCTCTGAATCATCCTCCTCCAACTTCATCCCATGCCTCTAGTCCTGGAACATCTTTTTCGCTTAAAATAGTGTATTCCTGCACCCTGTTCCTCCCTGTGAGATACTTGTATGTCTCTATCATATCCCCTCTCTCCCTCCTCTCCTCCAGGGAGTACATGTTCAGTTCCTTCAACCTGTCTTCATAAGACTTGTGATGCAATCCATGCACCATCTTTGTTGCCCTCCTCTGAACCTTCTCTACCCTGTCTATGTCCTTACGTAGGTATGGTCTCCAGAACTGTACACTGTACTCCAGGTGGGGCCTCACTAGTGTCTTGTATAGCGGAATTATGACCTCCCTTTTCCTGCTGGTGATGCCCCTGCCTATACATCCCAGCATCCTATTTGCTTTACCTGCTGCCTTGTCACACTGTTTCCCTACCTTGAGGTCATCGGAGATGATAACCCCAAGATCCCTTTCCTGCTTGGTGCATGCTATATCCTCACCCCTCAACTGATATATTGTGCCAGGGTTTTTGTGCCCCATATGCATTATCTTGCACTTCTTTGCATTGAATTTCAACTGCCAAACTCCTGACCATTCTTCAAGTTTCTGCAGGTCCCTTCTCATTCTGTCTACACCCTCTGGTGTGTCTACTCTGTTAACGGGCTCAGCGAACAGTGAAATTCTGCCTTCTAGGTCCTGTGCAATGTCACTGATGAAGATGTTGAATAGGACCGGTCCCAGCACTGATCCCTGTGGTACCCCACTTTTCACTCTTCCCTCTGTGGAGTGACAGCCATTTATCACCACCCTCTGTGTTCTGCCACCCAGCCAGTTACCTACCCACCACACTACTGTCCTGCCCACACCCATATTCCCCAATTTGTGTAACAGTCTTCTATGTGGCACAGTGTCAAAGGCCTTGCTGAAGTCCAGATAGGCCATGTCCACTGCCCTCCCCTGATCCACCTCCCTAGTCACCCAGTCAAAAAATCCCATGAGGTTGGTCTGACATGACCTCCCCCTGGTGAAACCATGCTGCCTTGGGTCCTGTAGTCCATTGACAACCAGATGTTCCACAATCTCTCCAGTAGTGCTTCCATGATCTTCCCCACTACTGAGGTGAGGCTGACTGGTCTGTAGTTCCCTGCTTCCTCTTTTTTCCCTCTTTTGTATAAGGGGGACTACATCTGCTGTTCTCCAGTCTTTGGGTACCTCCTCTGTTTCCAGTGATCGGCTAAACAGGATCGCCAGAGGTTCAGCCGCCACCTCTCTTAGTTCTTTAAGGACCCTGGGGTGCACCCCATCTGGCCCCATTGCTTTATCAACTCTTATTACTTCCAGTTCCTTCAGGACCCTCTCTCGTGTAAAGGGACTTGTGTCCATTTCTGCACCATTCTCACCCCTTGTACTCCCTTCAGACCCATTACCTCCTCTTCCTCAGTAAAGACTGAGCCGAAATACCTGTTCAATATGTCAGCTTTACTGTTGTCATCTTCCACGCGCCCCATCTCTCCCCTTCAGTCTCACTATCCCTCCCTTTTGTCTTTTCTTTTGCACTTATGTACCTGTAAAAGGTTTTGTCCCCTCTACCCACTGATTTTGCAATGTGTTCTTCTGTCTGAGCTTTGGCTTCCCTTACTGACCTCCCTGCCCCCTTTGCTTCTCCTGGTACTTCTCCCTGGCCCCTTCTGCCTGTGTCTTTTTGTATTGCCTGAATGCAATCTTTTTGGCTTTCACTTTCTTTGCTACCTCTTTGGAAAACCATAATGGTCTCCTCTTCTTTTTGCTAACCTGCTTAAGGCATAATTCTGTTGTTCTTGTAATCCCCATTTTAAATACTGCCCACTGTTCCTCAACCTCTGATTCCTGTCCCATTCCCCTTAATGCCTCTTTTCAAGTATCTCCCCATTTTCCCAAAGTCTGCCCCCTAAAATCCAGGATACGTGTTTTGTGTGGTTTGGTTCTGCTCTTTCTGTGATTTCAAACCACAATGACTGGTGGTCACTGTTCCCCAGGTGCTCCCCCCTGTTACCCCCCATCACACTGTCCCTGTTTGTGAGCACAAGGTCCAGTATTGCCTTCTGCCGAGTTGGTTCCATGACCAGTTGCTTGAGGAAGGCACCCTGAAGGGAGTCCAAGATAAATCTGCTCCTAGTTGATGCTGCTGCTGGGATGCTCCAGTCCACGTCTGGAATATTGAAGTCTCCAACCAGTACTACCTCACTCCTTGTCTGCCATCCTTTGGATGGCTAGCATCAGCTCCCTATCTGCTTCTTCCTCTTGGGCTGGTGGTCTATAGACCACACCTGTGCAGATGGCTGTTCCCATTTTCCATTCCAGCTTAACCCACAGTATCTCTCCCCCATTTTGTTCCTCCTAGATCTCTGTGGCCCTTATGTCATTTTTCACATACAGTGCCACTCATCCTCCCTTCCTGCCTGCTCTGTCTCTTCTGAATATGTTGTAGCCAAGTATGGCCAGCTCCCAGTCATGGTTATTATTACAACAGGTTTCAGTGATGGCCACAATGTCCAGGTCTGACTGCACCATGACAGCCTCCAGATCTTCCATCTTGTTGATAAGGCTCCTAGCATTTGCACACATGGCTTTCCATGATTTGACCTCCCTAGACTGTTTCACTGTTCCACTCCAGCCCCTTCCTTGGTTGTCCTTTATACACATTCTACAGTGTGTGCTAATTGCTTAGCCCAACTTGATCTCAATTAGGTGCTAATTGTTTAGCAGGAAGTCAATGAAATGAATGTGACAAGATCATATGTTATAGTACGACAGCTAAATCTGTAGATGCACTAAGTGTCTTGAGATTGGCTGAAGTCATACCCTGTGCCATGCATTTGCCATCTGCTTGGATAAGTTGGGTTAAGTTAACCTGTGAGAGAGATGCCAAGCACCTGAAATGCAAAAGTACCTGGGAAATTAAAATTGTACAGATAAAAATATAACATTCCCCGATATGTCATTTGGATGCAAAGGGTGCATAAACATACTGATGAATTATTATACACCCTGTTTCTTATGCCAGATGTGCATAGCAGGATACTAGGGTTATTCTTGTTTTGAACAATTAGGATGACATCCAGTTTTTATGTAGCACCCCCGATGGCTTTTTAGCACCCAACACCTGCCTAAGGGCTTTCTCGTTGTCACCTCACATCCTGTGGTGTACAGTGCAGAGTGTGGATTTTATTGTTATAGCTTGCTAACCCCATGCCACTTACCCCCAATTACCAGAAAAGCACAATTGCATGATCAGTTACTCCAGTGTAATTTTACACAGTACTTTCACCAAAGAATGATGTTTGTTTTATATCATCTGTTGTTAAGTCAGTCTGAAGCATGCACCTAAAAAATATCTGGCCACTACAATACATCCATGGCATCCTGATTCTGACAACAGAAAAAAGAACACACTTACCACAATGAGATTGGGTACTGCTGCAAGCTTTACAGGCTACATGGATGCACAGAGCAGTTGCATGTTTTGGACAATGTGGTGTGTGCTTATTGACTACCCATTGTATGACTTGCACTGATCCAAAAAGTAACATTCATTGCAGTGTATAAAGTGACCTGGAGTTCAGGTGTAGGACTTGTCCATTCAGCTGTGTTAGCGAGCTCAAGTTCAAACCTTATGGATGCCCCAGTGACAGATCAGCATGTCAGTCTGACTTGTTAGTAAATAGGAGATCATTTTATGAAAGTGTCACCAACCATACACTAAAAGGCTGGAAATGACTCCAAGAAGTACTCCATAGTTTTCACAGAGGGCACCACATTGTAAATCCAATTTTATTACAATTTTTTTTATATTTTGCTGACTTGATCAGTCATGGTATGAAAGAGGGGGTTATTGGAATCTAACTCAGGTCTGTTGGATTTACAATTGTTATTCACAACTGCTTGCTCTAACCTCCAAAATCAGGAAAATCAGGAAAACTTCTCCCTCAACCAGCTGGAATTTCAAGTTCTGTGACTTCTCCAATTGGACCATCCGAACAATAGACAATTGAGTCAGCTAACCTCTTATTAGTGACATCAGGCCTGAAAGGGATATGCTGAAACTTTTCCCCATGTACTAAAACCAGCTGTGAAGTACTATTAGTATGTAAACACAGATAAATTAAAAAACAAAATTACAATTTCCAGAAGGATTATAAGTAAAAGAGAAGGTCTACAACCTTCAAATCCATTGCCAGCACACACACACACACTCACAACTTGGTCTAATATTTCCTTATTTTAGAAACAAAGTTTATTTCTATACAGCAAGAATATGGTAAAAACGGCAGAGTATCAAGTGTTCACAGGGGTGTACCTACTACTTTCGAAAAAGCCCTTCAAACATTTTATTTTTCTCAGAAAACATTGTTTGGATCCAAAACATTTTTTTTCTAAACACATACAGTATACTGTACTGACACACATATGGTATAGTTTTAAACATACAGTCCATGTAAATCTAATTTCGATTTGCAGTATTTATCAGAAAGCAAGTTAGGCGCTGGGCTCATTTACAGTTGTATCCAGTACATTTTTAGAAAAATTATTTGTCATCCTGTGTACCAACAATGGCATAAGCAACATAGTACAGTACACCAAATAGCTATCATTTACCTGGCACTTGAGTTATTTCTAAAGTTACTTATATCAGGTTTGCTAACCCATTTGCATAATGGTTGATTACATTCAACTCCAGAGTATGGGAACTGTACCTACTCTGCTTATTCTAGTAGTAGTAGTCCAATTATTGTGCTATACAGTTTGCAGAAACATGTTAGTTCACTTCAGATTAATCTTATATTGAGAATTTTGTTTCCCCTTGCAACCCTTTCCCCCAAAAAGATTGTCTATTTATATGTTATAATAGGACGCATTTATATTATTGCATTATTTGCTGTTGTACAATATGTAGCGATTATATTCAGTGATAGTTTTCCCTTCTGCAATGATGGATATGTGCAGGGTGAACTGAGAAAGCTATTGCCATGCAGGGGAATAACAGAAATCCCGTGTTTTCAAAAGCAAAGTCAAGTAGCACTTTAGAAAAGACATGGCAGGCATATTCTTCACATGACATTAATGTGAGGAAATGGTATACATTACTTTAAAACAACCCACATGTGGGATGTATGGGGTTTCAATGTTCTGTAAGACTATTAAGTTACAATACTTCAGTTTGCCCTTTCTTTATGATACAGTAAATAATGGAGTTACTTTATCTCTGTCAAATGGTACATTGTGCTGGTTGATTTTGCATGTCCTTCCATTTTTTTATAGCAAATACAGAAACCTGTAAGTATAAAGAAAACACGTAAACATCAACATTTATTTGGCTGATGTTGAAACTAGATGTGCCATGTGGGGAAAATGAAGACTGATACTTAAACTGCCTGAATTAACAAATAAAGCTGTAAATGTTGAGTTTATTTCTTGTATTTTTGCCAAAACTGATTAACAAACTGTTTTCCTTAAACACACTACATCTCAATTGGATCATAACATTTTAACATGCTAAGTTATTTCTATTAAAGCCCTTTATTTCCACCTTTAGTTCAGAGTACCATGTTACACATATATTTTGTTGATATATATATATATATATATATATATATATATATCAATGCATAGACACAGGGTTTAAAAGAAAGTATGTTTATTTGTATGTTTCATGCTTAAAACAACTCATAAACATAAAAAAAAATGGGTATTTAAAAGAAATAAATACTGTAAAAAAATGTGAACAGGTTCTGGGGCTGCTACACACTGTCAAGAACTTGTGCCTTTGGATGAGACATTAAATCGAGGTTCCATTCTATGCTTCACCAAATGCAAATTAAAAGATTAAATTGCACTAGATGAAAACAGCAGGTGACAACAAAATTGCTCTGTCCCACAACCTCTTACTGCTCTAATAAAAATGGCTGTCATGAACTGAGCATACTGCTGCCCCACCCCCAAAAAAAAAGGAGAGGTGTGGTGCATGATTGGGTGCCCTTGTTGAACTGACCATTTAAAACAGGCACAAAACAACCTGTGTACCATCCTGGAGCTAGATTTGTCAACTGTTGTTTTTACGTTCCCCTCTTATTCAATGCACTATCTGAAAGAAACCTGCACATTTCCAAATCACTGCTCATGGAAGCAAAAGCAACAGTGTGTTAATTTGTTGTAACAATCTAGCAGTATATCAAAGTGCTCCAAGTAATTTTGTATCTGTTTCAAAATAAACAATACTACAAAACATAAAAAAAAAACAAAAAAAAAACATGGCAGTTTCTGATTGCCCTAGCAGGGATTTTGTGGAGGTTTCTTTCAGATGTTATAGTGACTTCCCTGACTGCACATTTTGATAAGATTATTTTTTAATTATTATTATTAGGTAATGTAGCATGCATTAGAGCCATGCTTCAGTTAATTCAAAAAGTTATGTTATTGGTATGAGATGTGGCTGAGTTTGCTGAATTAACTCAGCTGATATATTTATTTGCCTTTTTCACTTTCCAAACCTGATCTACAGCTGCTACCATGCAGTCACTATCACACCACCCTCCCCAACCCCCAAACATATTAACTAATAAAAGGAAAGCTCATTGATGTTTTCTTATTGTTGCCCTGGTTGCACCTTCCAAGGGAGCCACTGACTTAATTACATTAAATACTTAGCTTCCTGGCATTAAAGCATACTGCTGCCCAAGTGTTCTCTGGAATACTTGTGTTTTGGTTGTAAATATTGATAGGTTATACATTTTATGTAACTAAAAGGGGACAGAAATCTAAAACTCTAATTTAAATAACTACTTTTTCAGACTTGCTTGAGCCACCCGTGTAACATGCCCACAGTAATCATTGCACCATTGAGAACAGACTGCTGCAGTGTTACAACCTCAATTTTTTGTATTTGGTGGGCGGTGACAGTTGATGAAGAGAGGCAAGATTTACAGAGTCTGTAATCGCTTAAAAGAGTAGTCCACCCAAAACTTGAAAAAAACATATGTTGTGCAGAGTGTTTTGATTTGTATGTTAAGTTGTTGTGTATCCTTCCCTCTCTTTGCTATTAAGTGTTTTTCCCAAATTAGCCTGCTAGCTTTAGGGTAGTTTTATGACCCCTGGAGATCTCCATCTGAGACAGTTTAATTGTATTCCTTTGTCCTACAATGCACCTTGTTTCATGTGATAGTGATGTACAGAGACCATAAATCCAGCAGAAAGCACTGCTTTTTACAATCAGTTCACAACAGTAGAGATGACTATATTTTAAAACATATAGAATTCAGCTTAGTGACTACCCTCATTGTAAAGGTCTTACTGTCCTGAAGAACATTGCTGCTGGTAATTTCTGTGCAGCTTGTAAAGCTTCCAAGATATTTAGTTTGTTTGGCATGTATGTGCTGAATGCTGGGTCTCTGCTACATCACTGTCACATGAGCCAAGATACACTGTGGGAACAAGGAATACAATTAAGCTGTTTCAGATGGAGATCCCCAGGGGTCATCAAACTAGGGAGTGCAACAATTCACTCCTGACTACTCGCTACCTACAAACCCGCTCCCGCGCTTATGCTTCCATGATAATTCGCCCCTGGAACAATTCGCTCCTGATCACTCACTCCTGCTACAGTACTGCACATGCCCTCACCCAAGTAAAGTTAGTATAATACATCCATGTTTGTCACAAAAATCAGTAGAGAACCTCTAGCATTTTAATAGATTCTGTACATGCCCTGACCTGAGTAAAACTAGTGGCAAAACAGAAAGTAAGCATTCCGGGTTCAGTTAGTATAATACATAGATGTTTATCACTTACAAAAATCAGTAGAGAATCTCCAGCATTTTGATAGATTCTGGCAAAAAGATCCAGACATAGTAAAAATTTAATTAAACTTCATGGCCCCTCCTCTTCTGTTGGATATAGTGATTTCTGTCTTTTTGTCTCCCACTGATTACCGCAGAAGAAGGGGCTGGAATGGAGGTAGGGTTCTCTAGGTAGCCCTGCTGGGTGTTACCTTGGAGGTAGGCCTGTCTATCAAGTGGGGCCTGAGAAACAGGTGAATTTTGAGTTAGACATTAGGTGCTGTTTGAGGCCTACTTTCAATTAGCAGTGTCAGTGGCTCAGTAGGTAGAACACTTGCCTCTGAGGCTGGGAGATCAAAGGGCTGTGGGTTCAGTTCCCACATCTGGCACTTGGGTTAATATCCCAGTACTGACACTGTAATGCAGCATGAGAGGGGTGCTGCATTTCTGAGGTGCCGTCTTTCGGATGAGACGTTAAACTGAGGTCCCATCTGCCTGGATTGGTGGTAGTTCAGGTGGATGTTAAAAATCCCATGGCACTTATCGAAAAGAGTAGGGGAATTTCCCCGGTGTCCTGGCCAAATTTCCCTCATTCACTAAAAATACCACCAACAGCTTAATCTGGCTCAAGGTCAATTGTCATTCATCTGTATCCCCCTCCCCCGGGTCGTGCCTGAAAATAGGCAGGATTTGTCTAGTGCACTTACCCGGTCAACAAAAGCTAAATAAATAAATTGAGACAGACTGTTGTTTGTAATTTCATCAGGAGTTCATTTATCCAGAGGGGGGCCTGATAGGAGAAAGCACGCTGCCCTAGTGAGATTCGGCTGAATGGTATGGACAGTGCTTCATTCTTCCTCCGTCTAGTGATGTGTGTTGAGCGAGAAGCCTCGAGCAGATTTCCTATACAGGGTGGTTTTTTTCTGAGGAGTGCCTTCTTTCCCAGGAAGCAAGTTTGGTATTTGATCCTGTCTTTTAGGTTAAGCCAGTTTGTATGCTCATACAGGGTGCAAGTATGAGAGTAATGATCTGCACACAGGGTGAGGTGGCATGCCTTATTGAGTGAAATTTGGACCCTTTTGAGCACTGTATCAGTAGCAGCTCCATAGACCACCAGCCCGTAGTCTATCGTGGAGAGTATGGAGCTGGAGACTGAGATTCGGAGTGCTTCTGGGGTGAGGGATTTCTTATGCCTATAGAGGAGTCTGATCTTTGCTTTTACCACTTTGACAAGGGAGTCTACGTGGTGCATATAAGTGAAAGAGTCATCAATGGTGACTCCAAGGTATTTCAACAAGTGCACCTGCTCAATCTGCTCACCAGCCTTGTTGGTGATTACGAGAGGAGCATGCTTGTGTTTGTTGTACGGGCTGGATAGTAGCATGGCCTTGGTTTTCTTGTAATTTAGTAGAAGCTTTTGCCTACTGAACCAGTCCTCGAGTTTATTGAAAGAGTTCTGTAGTTCTGTTTGTAGGGCAACCTGAGAGGTGCAGCTGCTCGGCAGCACGGCATCGTCCGCATACAGAATACGTTTGGTGTCACAAGCTGTGGGTAGGTCATTTACAAAGAAGCTGAAAAGCAGGAGCCCTAGAATTGATCCTTAAGGGACTTCTAGGAGTACATCTCTGAAGCTGGAAAACGTCTGCCCAATTTTGACTCACTGGCTCCTGTGTGTTAGGTAGTCATTGAACCAATTCACAGCGTTTGGTGCCACACCCACTCTTTGGAGCTGGGGTACTAGTAGAAGGTGGTTGACAGTGTCAAAGGCTTTGGTGAGGTCAATGAAGATGGACCCCACCAATTTGCCTTCATCCAGTGCCTTGTGCACATAGTCAGTGTATTCCAGCAGTGCTGTGGTGGTACTGTGTTTTTGCCTGAAGCTATATTGGTTTGGGCAGAGCAGATTGTACTTATTGAGGTATTCTGTGACTTGACTTGACGTGATTTTTTCCAAAGTTTTGGATAGTGGGGAGAGGATAGATATTGGCCTGTAGTTTGACACCAGTGCCTTGTCACCATTCTTTTTTTTTTTAATTTTTTATTTAATATTTTATACATATGCATAAAATCAATTTTCCACAGTATGTGGAAAGAATCATTCTGTATCGCTACACATTACAAAGGAGATGTGATCACATACTACATTTGGTACATCTTTGGAGGTTGAAGGAGTGAGCAGTAAGTATAAATTAATAAGCAACATTAGGAGCCCTTACGCAGTCAAAGCCCCAGGTTTTCATATCTTCAAAAAAGAAAGAAGTTCGGTTGTAAAATATCTTTGCCGACCACTAGTTACATATAATTAATAAGGAAACTTTCACTACTTTCTAATGCTCCTCAAACCCTCAATTGCTAGTAGTAAACACATCTTTAAGGCTTCAAAATGTGCCTACTAAATACAGGAAAGGATAAAAGGAAAGGACAGGCCTTTTGACGTCCTGAATTGTAGGCATCAACTTATTATCTCAACAGTTCTAGTTGTTATTCAAAGGTCCCTTTTCCAACATAAGTTTAATTAAAGATGTTTAACTTCCCCAAGCGCTGGTTTTATTTATCTGGATGTTCAATAACAGCATTACATTAATATATCTGGACAGCGTCCAACCTGTGTAGTCGTTTCGAAAATATTTTAACAGATAATGTCAGGTCGGATAAAAGATAAAGTTCTGCATGGGTAGTTAGAAAAATAGACAACAGACCATCCCAGTAAGTCCACGATCAGGATATTTCTTGAAAGTCCTTGTTGTTCAGTACTCCTCCAGTTCCTCATCTGATGATCGATCCTCTTGAATTCTTTGAGCTGCTATTCTCTCGACACCAGCTCCTGCTTCTTTAAGGTTGGTAAATCGGAATTGACATCGGCCTTCAGTAAAACATAATCGGGCAAGAAAGGCCATGGCATAGGTAATCCCCAGATCCTGAAGCTTTCTTTTAACACCATCAAAAGCTTTACGACGCATTCTAGTCGCATAAGCCAGATCTGAAAAAAACAATATGTGGGAGCCCTCTTCATACACTGGGCTCTTAGACCGGAATGCTCCTAATACCAAGTCCCTCTCTGCTGCTGAGGTTAGGGTAACCAGGATAGTGCGGAGATTCTCGAGATTAGATACCGGTCTGCCGGGGGTAATTCTGTATGCTCGTTGGATGTTTACAGCCTTCAGACCTATGATACTCTTAAGCCATTGATCAAGAAAAGCAGATTAATTGTTCCCCTCTGTGCCTTCCAGGAGACCAAGTATACGAATGTTAGCAGCCTGCACCATATTTTCTAATTGTTCAGTTCGGCTTTGTAATGCTGCCTGTTCTTTAATGGCTGTAGCTGACGCTGTCAGGGCCTTCCCAGCAGTGGCTTCTACGTTTTTAGTTATCTCCCCCATGGCATCAATCCGAGATGCCATCATTTGAAAACGTAGCGAAAAGGCATCAAGTTTTTGATCCATCCCTTGGACCGTCTTAGTTAAGGCATTTAATGCTATCTGAAGCGAATTCAAAGATGCCGATGTCTGCTCAGGGCCTGCCGAGTTAGACGCGCCATTGTTTTGTTCCACGTGTTTCAATGGAGGAGCGCGTGGCTGAAAGAAATCTTGTTTGGGGGGGTTTTGTTTTCCCCATAGCAATATCCAATGTCTTTCAAAAGATGCAGGAACAAATCACTGGGCTTCTGTCTTAAGTTAAGGTAGTTTTCAGGGAAAAGTTAAGGTTTATATTCGAGTATATAAGCAGTTAGTAGGAGCTCCAGAAAAGTGTTGCTTCTGGCTGGACTGCAGGCTCCGCCCCGTCATTATTCTTATGCACTAGAGTTACCAGGGCTTGCTTCCATACCTCTGGAAATTGAGCTACGGCCAAGGATTTATTAAAGCGTTGTTATGGGCATGATAAGAACATCAAGGGTGAGAGATAGTAACTTCAAATCTAGCCCATCACTCCCCAGTCTGGTTTTGCCTAAGACTTTCCTGACCATCATTAGGGCCTCCTTCACCATCACCTTCTTAAAGTAGAAGGCTGGGTAGTTAGTTATGAGCAGGTTGGCACAACCTTGGTCCTCCACAGGCAGAAGGTAGTCTGGAGGCAGCACTGAGGACAGGTCTGTAAAGGTCTGGTTAAAGGCATCAGCAGTGGCTAGCGGATCTGAGGAGAATGAGTTATTAATGTTGAGCATCTTAGGGTGCTGCTTTTGATCTTTACCAAGGATATTCTTGATGTTGTCCCAAAACCTCTTTCCATCTCCCCATGCATTGCTAAGCTGGGTCTTATGGAAATTGGCTTTTGCGAGCCTGATAAGTTTGGTGCACCGATTTCTAGCCATTTTGTAAGACTGTAGGTCATGCTTGCTGCCTGAGTTTAAGACTTTTTCCCAGAGGCAGTCCCTCTCCTTTAGGAGGGAGAGGAGCTTGCCATCAATCCAGCCGTTAACCTCCTCCCAAATTTTTAGTTTTGTGTGTGGTGCACAGATATCACAGATGGAATTGAAGCCCTCAGTGAAAATACTAAGGGCCTGGTCCAGCATAGGTGCCTTGTTGATGGGGGACCAGTTGTAGCAGACAGGGCCAATTTGAGGGACCCAAGTTTGCCTTTCTGCAGAACTCTGCTGTCGATGAGGCAGGGTGGGCTTTTGGCAAGTTTAGTGGTCCATATAAAGGAGATTGGGGAGTGGTCACTTAGCATATCCGGGAGAACCCTGAGTTTGGAGAATCGAGTCAGTGAGCTAGCTAAGACCCAGTCAATGAGGGTGCTGGTTCCATAGAAACATAGAAACAAAAACTTTGATGGCAGATAAGGACCACTTAGCCCACCCAGTCTGCCCATTTCCCTACCTATTGGATAAGCTGCAGATTCTAGTTAACCAGTAGCCTACTTCCTGCAACCCCCCACTATAATTGCCTTATGCCTGTCCCATGCATGTTTGAATTCCCCCACAGTTTTAGACCCCAAAACCTCTCCAGGAAGGCAGTTCCATGCATCCACCACTCTCTCCTTGAAAAATAATTTCCTCACATTACCCCTGAGCTGTCCCCCCTCTAACTTTAAATTGTGCCCCCTTGTTCTTACATATCTCTTTTTCTAAAAGATGCTACCCTCCTGGACTTTGTTGATTCCCTTGAGGTACTTAAAAGTTTCTGTCATGTCCCCCCGTCCCTCCTTTCATCAAGGGTAGGCATATTAAGCTCTCTCAGTCTCTCTTCATATGGTTTCTGATGTAGACCCTGCACCATTTTAGTTTCCTTCCTCTGGACTGCTTCCATCCTGTCTATGTTCTTGTGTAGATGATGTCTCCAAAACTGCACGTAGTACTCCAGATGGGGTCTCACCAACTGTCTGTACAGAGGGATAACCACTTCCCTTTTTTCTACTTGTGATGCCCCTCCCTATGCATCCCAGTATCCCCCTGGCTCTCCTTACTGACATCTCACATTACTTACCCACCTTTAGGTCATCTGATATGACTACACCCAGATCCCTTTCCATTATTGTTGTTGTTAGTACCTCCCCTGCTACTGGGTACTCTTCTCCAGGATTTTTATTTCCCAGGTGCATTACTTTGCACTTCTTTGCATTGAATCTAAGTCGCCATATGTCTGTCTATTTCTCCAACCTTGCCAAGTCCCTTCTCATCCTTTCTACCCCACCTTGTGTATCAACTCTGTTGCAGATCTTTGTGTCATCTGCAAAGAGGCATACCTTTGCTTCCAGACCCTCTGCAATGTCACCTATAATGATGTTAAAGAGGACTGGACCCAGTACTGAGCCCTGAGGTACTCCACTAGTAACCCCTTTCTTCAGAATGTGTTCCATTCACTATTACCTTCTGTGTGTCCTGTTGTGGAGCCAGTTTGTTACTCCAGGCTACCACCCTGGGACCCACTCCCAGGCTGGCTAACTTGATTATTAATCTTTGTGCAGGACTGTGTCAAATGCCTTGCTAAAGTCTACGTGAGGCCATATCCACAGCCCCACCCTGGTCTATTACTTTGGTCACCCAGTCAAATAAATTGATTAGATTCATCTGACATGACCTTCCTGCTGTGAATCCATGCTGCTTTGGGTCCTCTGCCCCACTGGCCTCTAGGTACTGAACAATTCTTTCTTTCAGAAGTGATTCCATCATTTTCCCCACCACTGAGGTCAAACTAACAGGTCTGTAGTTTTCTGCTTCTGCCTTGCTTCCACTTTTGTGAAGGGTAATCACATCTGCCCTCCTCCAGTCTCAGGTACCTCTTCCCATGATTTGTTAAAAAGTGTGGTTACTGTTGTCACTAGGTCCTCCCTTAGCTCTTTTAGGATTCTAGGGTGAATCCCATCAGGCCCCACTGCTTTGTCCACGTTGAGTTTTAGGAGTTTTTTCAGGACTCTTTCTTCTGTAAATGGACTGGCGTCAACCCCACTACCCAGAGCACTTCTATTGTTTGGTTTAGGTAACTCCTCCTCTTCTTCTTTTGTGAATACTGAGCAAAAGTATTCATTCAGTGATCTCTGCCTTTTCACTGTCTCCCTCTGCCCACCTCCCCTCTCCATTATTAATCTTCACTATCCCTCCCTCAACCTTTCTATGCTCCCTATTGTAGCTATAAAAAGTTTTATCCCCCTTCTTAACTGAGTTGGCTATCTTTTCCTCGGTTTGGGCCTGTGCTTTTCTGACTGTCTTCACCACTTCTTTTTGCTTTAATTGATACAGTTCCCTGTTGTGCTCCTTCTGTGATTCCTTATACTTTTTGAATGCAGCCTTTTTCTCCTTAACCTTCCCTGACACCTCTTTTGAGAACCATAGTGTTTTTTTATTCCGCTTTGTTTTCTTCATTCGTTTCACACCATGGCTAGTTGCCTCCATGATGGTAGTTTTGATCTTTCTCCATTGTTCTTCCACCCCACCTTTCTGGCCATTTGCTAATGCATTCCTCAGGTATTCACCCATTATGTCAAAGTCATCCCTTCTAAAGTCCAGTATCCTTGTCTTTGTATGGCTTGTCTCCATGGTTGTGTTTATTGTGAAGCACACTGAGCAGTGGTCGCTTGTTCCCAGATGTCTACTGACTTCTAAATTTGTGATCCTCTCTCCATTTGAGAGTACCAGGTCTAATATTGCTCCCTCCCGAGTGGGTTCCACCACTAGCTGTCTAAGGCATGCACCCTGTAAGGCATCGAGAATGGCCCTGCTCTTGGATGTGGCTGCAGTCCATGTCATCCAGTTAACATCTGGCATATTCAGGTCCCCCATCAACAGTATCTCTCCTTTTTCAGCCATTTTGAGAATGCCCTGTATCATTTTCTTGTTCATTTCCTCCCCTTGAGACGGGGGTCTGTATACAACCCCTGTGCAGATTGTGATGCCATTCCCTGTCTCCAAGGTGACCCAGAGTGCCTCTTGTCCTCCCTCTTTACTTTTTAGTTCTGTAGTTTTGATCCCTTCCCTTATGTAGAGAGCTAGTCCACTTCCTCTTTTGCCCTCCCTGTCCCTTCTGTAGATTGTGTAACCTGGTATGTTGACATCCCAGTCATGGTTCTCCATGTACTATGTTTCTGTGACTGCCACAATATCCAAGTGTTCCTCTTCCATCAGGGCTATTAGCTCTGGTAGCTTGTTTCCCAGACTATGGGCATTAGCACTCATTGTCCTCCATTTAATGTTGGCTTTATCCTTTTTTACTCCATCCCTCCTCTTATTGCCCCTGTCTATTTTTCCATTTACCCCTGTCCTGCCCTCTGTCAAGCTCTGTACCTCAGTGTTTACCCTACTACCTGCCATGTTTTGTTGGGGGAGGCTTGAAATGTCCTGTTTTCTATCAGCACCTCCTCCTTGGCTAGTTTAAAAGCTTGCCAAGGAAGCCTTTAAACCTGTCACCTAGGAGCTTGTTTCCCTTCCAGGACAGATGCAGACCATCATGCCAGTATAGACCTTCATCTCTCCAGGTAAACCCCCAGTCCTCAATGAAGCCAAATCCCTGTGCTCTGCACCAGTTTTGCAACCATTCATTAAACTGCATGGTGTGCAGTACCCTAGCCTCACCCCTGCCATAGACTGGCAGCACCTCTGAGAAGGTTACCATGCTTGCTACCTCTCTGAGGCCCTTCCCCAACTCCACAAATTCATCCTGCACTGCACTGATCTCATGCCTAGCTAGGTCATTTGTCCCAAGGTGGACAATGATATCTAGTTCCCTCTCCTGTGATGCTGCTTCTGCAATCCTGAGGATTTGCTTCCTGTCCCTCCAAGCCATGGCACCAGGCAGGCACCTTACTTCCCTCTCCTCTCCCTTCCCCAGGTCTACATCCCTAACAACTGAGTCCCCTATTAGAAGCTGTTTCTTTCCCCTGCAGTGTCCCATCCCACTCTTTTGTGGGTCTCCCTTGTGGATACCAGCCTTGTAGTTCTGCCCGGTGGGGTGAGTTATGAGTTGCGTGAGATTGTGGGAGGTGATTAGGTCTCTGGAGGGCATTGCCTCCTTTTGTAACCAGTTAATATTAAAGTCACTGGTCAGGATGAGTACTGAGCCCTTTTTGAGTGCACTAAATTCTTCCTTAACAAGAGGAAGGCCTTCCTTGTCTTTCCTGGGAGGTAGGTAGGTTGTGGCAATGGTAAGGGTCTTGCCTTTTAGGTTGACTTGTATTTTTACCACTAGTAGCTCATAATTCTCCACAACTCTGGAGACAGGGAGGATGGAGCAACTCAGTGAGTTTCTGGCATATAGGAGGCACCCGTCACCTTTCCTGCCTATTCTATCAAGTTGAAATGCTTGGAATCCTTTGATGGCCACCTCACCATCTTTGATCCTACCTGACAGCCAGGTTTCAGTTAGGCAGAGTATGTCCGAGGCATGGATGGTCATCCAAGACTGGAGCTAGTCGACTTTGGCAGTTAGGCTGCAGATGTTTAGCGATGCTATCTTTAGGCCATTCACTGTATGGACCCCCCTGCTCCTCAGGGTTGTTGGTCCAGGGTTTAGGTGAACATTGCCAGAGAGTAGCAGTAGCAGAAAGATAATCTTTCTGGCAGATAGGGTGATGTTTATCTTCCCTCGTGTCTTCCGTCACCTGCATTTCAGGTGGGGGAGATGTCGATATACCGGTGTTAAATTAGGGGGAAAGCTAACCGTTAAGGTTACTGTTTGGAAGGTTGGCTTGGCAATAACTGTGTATGGGAGGTGCAGGAGGATAAAGAGCCTATTGTTACTGGAAGTGGCAGTGGCCATGTGCATGCTTTTCTTCCAGCTTGCACCCAGTGAGGATTCAGAGTGGGGAGGTAGGGGTCCAAATTCGTATATGGTACCAGCAATGCCAAAAGAGGTAGTGAGGAGTAGTAGTAGGTGGTTGCACCCCATGGTAGTTTGTTTGGTGTTGCTGGCCTGCTTAACTGCTAGCTGGTTTATAGTTGAAAGGGTATATAGTTGAATTAGGGTGAGGTCCCAAACAATAGGGCAGATAGAGCAATAATTGAGAGGAGTTAGATGGAGTGGCTGGAGAAAAAGTTGAGAGCAAGTGTGTGATCCTGTGGGTGGGACTGCTTTAAAAAGGGGCGATGAGAAAGTGGGTCAAGTCAGGTACTGAAGACAGAGAGGCCAATAGCATGAAAATGTGCAGCAGTGGAGTGACCAATCAGCTGCTAGGCTGAGGAAAGGGGTGGAGTTAGGGTCTATTTAATACTGTGAGGAGGTAGGGGGGAATACAGTCCAGAAAACAACACAGAAAGAGATTTCCCTGATATCAGGAAGTGCCAGGTGTTGGAAAATAAGCCAATGAGCAAAGCTGCCAGTCAGTGCCTGGCTCCTCCACTGGGCATCCAGTCAAAACAGCGGCATTCAAAACCACAAGTTTCAGAGGTCCGGTGTGTACCTGAATCTGTCCGGGGTCAGTTGGGTGGTCTGTTAGCTGTAGCCTGCTTGGAGAGAGCCAGGGCCACAGGAGCAGCTTTGGAAGCCCGCAGATGGGCTGCCTGTGGAACAAGGAGGGAAACACAGGGGATTACATACAGCTAGAGTACAATAGCAAGCTCAGTGGGGGCAGGCAGTGGGGTAGGACAAAGCATGAGGTAAAGAGGTGGTATAGACCCCCTGCCCTGGTGAAGGAGCTGGAGGACAGTCTGGTGGCAGATGTTAGGAGACACTGTAGACTGGGCAGAGGAACGGTGGTGGTGTTGGGGGACTTAAACATGCCAGGAACAGACTGGGAGACTATGACATCCTCTGTGACCAGGGAACAGAGATTGTTGGATGTCTTTCAAGACGCGTTCCTAACTCAGCAGGTGAGGGAACCGACCAGGGAGGCACGGGTACTGGATGTGGTCCTGGCAGACAGTGACCAGATTGGGGGCCTGAAGGTAAGGGACCCATTGGCGGGGAGTGACCATGCCACGGTCTGGTTCTGCCTGGACCTAGGAGGGGTAGAAGGCTGCACAAAGATGGAAGTAACCGACTTCAGGGGGGCGGATTTTAAGGAAATGGGAAGGATCCTTAAGGAGCATTTGGATGGGATTGGGTCAGACATGGACGCTGATAGTAGGTGGGAAATCATCAGGAGAGGGGTACAGGATGCTACCAGCACCTGTGCAAGAGTAAGACGAAAATGGTGGGCCAAAACCTGTTGGTGGACCAGGGAGGTCCAGGAGGTGGTGCGGGAAAGAAGCAGCCTATAAGCAATTCAAGTGCTTGAGGAGTGAAAGGATCGAGGAGTACGAGCTGATGGCTAGAAGGGCCACTAGAGTGGTGAGGGCGGCTAAGGCAAGGAAGGAGCAGAACCTGGCCAGGGAAATTAGGAGAGGGAACAAGGGGTTCTTTAGATACATTGGGGAAAAACGAAGGGTGAAGGGGCAGATTAGCAGGATTAAATCAAGGGAGAGATGGGCACAAGACCCGGGGGAGCAGGCTGAGGTACTAAATGAGTACTTCACCTCAGTTTTCACCAGGGAAAATGGGGGTGCTGCATCATACATGGGAGGAGACAGAGATACTGAGGAGGGGGGACCCTTACCGATCGGCAGGTCTGGGGAGAGGGGGAGGCATCACTGGCAGGTTGGGGGAGGGCTAAGCAGGGAGAAGAGGTACCGGAAGTGGAAATCACAGCAGAGAGAGTGAGGGAAGCCCTCAGCTCCCTTAAGACGGAGAAAGCACCGGGGCCAGATAAATTACATCCCAGAGTGCTGAAGGAACTTGCAGATGTCCTGGCGAAACCCCTGGCAGAGCTTTTCACCATCTCTCTGAGGACAGGGTGGGTGTCCCAAGACTGGAAGGTGGCGCATATAGTGCCTATCCACAAGGGGGGATCAAGGGAGGTGGCAGGGAACTACAGGCCTGTCAGCCTGACATCGGTGGTGGGCAAGGTGATGGAGGGCATTGTCAAGGAGAGGCTGGGGGACCTGGATAAGTCAGGGTGCCTGGACGATAGCAGCATAGATTCATCCTGGGGAAATCGTGTCAGACAAACCTGGTGGAGTTCTATGACTGGGTGACAAGTGCCTTGGACCTGGGTAGACCAGTGGATGTCCTCTTTCTAGACTTCAGCAAGGCATTTGACTCTGTTCCTCACGTGGGCCTGTTGGATAAGCTGGGAGAAATGGGGGTGGGGAACCAGATGATCAGATGGATAGGCAATTGGCTCCAGGGCTGGACCCAGAGGGTCGAAGTTGGTGGATAGTCTCATCCCCAAGGAGGGTCATTAGTGGGTCCCACAGGATCAGTCCTGGGCCCCTTCTGTTCAACGCCTATGTATCTGACATAAGGACAGGAATCAGGAGGAGATGAGTCTCTTTGCAGATGACTCAAACTGGGGGCGTGGTGGATGGGGAGGAGGGGAGGGTGGCCCTACAGGGGACCTGGAGGCTCTGGAAAGATGGTCTAGAAAGTGGAAGCTGAGGTTCAATGCAGGGAAATGCAAGGTACTCCACCTGGGGGCCAGAAACCCAGGCCAAGTGTACACCCTGGGGGGGGAAATGCTACAAGTCTCGATGGCTGAGAGGGACCTGGGGGTGGTGGTGGATGTCAAGATGAACAACTCTGAGACTTGTAGGAGGGCAGCAGCAAGGCCAACAGGATGCTGGGATGCATCGCTAGGGGGATCACCTCCAGAAGGAGGGAAGTGATACTCCCTCTGTATAACTGCTTGGTGAGGCCGCACCTTGAGTACTGCGTACAATTTTGGAGGCCACACTTAAAGAGGGACATTAACATCCTGGAGAGGGCCCAGAGGAGGGCAACCAAAATGATTTGGGGCTTGGGGGACAGGACCTATGAGGAGAGGCTCGAAGAGCTAAATATGTACACATTGGAAGAGAGAAGGGACCGGGGGGACATGATAGAGGTCTTCAGGTACATAAAGAGGGTAAATAGGGGAGGAACAGTCAGGGTGCTTTGAAGGAAGGAGGAAGGGGCCACTAGAGGGCATGGGTGGAAGCTGGAGGGGGGAAGATTCAGGGCAGAAAGGAGGAGGTGCTACTTCACTGAGAGGGTGGTGGAGCCATGGAATGCACTGCCTAGGGGGCTGGTGGAGGCAGAGACAGTGGAGGGGTTCAAGAGGGGGTGGGACAGGTACAGGGGAAGGGTTCTGGAAGCAAAATCCAATGCAGGAAGAATATCCGGAACTGGGAAGGGAGAAGCCAGAGAAGGCGAGGGGGACAGCAAGGTCAGCACCCAGGGTGGGGGCTGACCAAACGAGCAGACACGAAAGACCGTTAGGCCTATTCTGCTGGCATTTTAGTATGTTAGTATGTTAGTAAATGCAGGGCAATTATTTTAGAGCTAGAAGAGGAGTTAATGGGGGGGTCTATGCTTTGGCACTGGGATGTCTGAGGAGGACAGCAGCAGCTGGGGGGTGTAAGGGAAGGGTTTGTAGGTAAGGCAGAGAAGAAAGTAGGGTGTTTAGAGAGATAGCATTACAAGTGGGGCAGATAAATTAATAATTAGCAGAGTGACCAGTGTGGGGAAGGGGCAGGGTTTGTCAGTAGGGCAGAAATGGAAGACTGCAGCAGTCTTGCTCAGTAGTTAGGTCCAGCAGTCAAACATCAGCTACTATACAATACAGTTTGTCCAGCACTAGATTGCACAATACTAAGTATCACCGAGAGACTAGACTAGTGGCTTGTAATAGACTAGCTAAGCTGGCAGGTAAAGTCAGACCAATTGATGCACAACATATGTAAATTACATTAACAAAAATTCAGTCCAGAGCACAGCACAGAAAGAGATTTCTCTGAGATCAGGAAGTGGCAGGCGTTGGAAAATCAGCCAAGGAGCAAAGCTGCCAATCAGTGCCTGGCTTCTCCACTGGGCATCCAGTCAAAACAGTGGCATTCAAAACCACGAGTTTTGGAGGTCCAGTGCATGCCTGAATCTGTCCGGGGGTCAGTCTGGTGGTCTGTTAGCTGTGGCCTGCTCAGAGAGAACCAGGGCCACAGGAGCAGCTTGGGAAGCCTGCATATGGGCTGTCTGAATCTGTCTGGGGGTCAGTCAGGTGGTCTGTTAGCTGTGGCCTGCTCGGAGAGAGCCAGGGCCACAGGAGCAGCTTGGGAAGTCTGCAGATGGGCTGTTTGAATCTGTCCGGGGGTCAGTCGGGTGGTCTGTTAGCAGTGGCCTGCTCAGAGAGAGCCAGGGCCACAGGAGCAGCTTGGGAAGCCCGCAGATGGGCTGAGATAGCCCGCAGAGATAGCTCTGGAAAGAACTGATATTTATGAAGTTTTGGGTATCAGAGCCAAAAAAACTCCCCAAAAGGTGCCTCAGTTGATAAACTTTGAAAATTGAAGTATGGTTGACATCCAGCTTATGAATAATCTCCAGGGAAGTGAGCCATGCACTATCATCATTCAGGAAATGTGTGATAGAGGGAGAGTTCAAATGGGGTAGCCAAGATTGAGAAATGGTCTGTCCATCCAGTTTAAAGTTGGGATAACCCAGAACAGGCTGGATAATATTGTTAATATTGTTGCACTTCAAAAAAGAACAAAGTTAGGAGTGGACTGTCACAGAGATACCTATTGGATAGTTACGTAGAGGATGAGAAAGAGACTTGTACTAGATATGGAGAAGTGCGAGTGGTGAGAGACCACGTGAGAGTATTTGCAATCACCCTATACTTAACCAAAATGGGAAATAAGGCTGTGTTTCTTGAGGCAAATCCAAGCCCTCACAATTTAGGTATTTACTGGCATGACTAGCCCAGTAATATTTACCCAAATGGGGTAGTCTCAATCCTCCCTGGCTTTTAGGGGCAGCTAGTTTATGGTATGTTAGATGCAGGTGTTTACCTGCCCAGATGAAATCATTTATATGGCTGTGTACCTTCCTAAACCAATAAAGGGATGACCAGAGATTTAGTAGGTTAAGGGGATAGAAAAGCCTGTGAAAAACATTCTTCATCAAATTAATTCTACCCCACAAAGTGAGGAGTAGAAGGCACCATCATTTCATATCCTGCAAGATAATTTGGTGGATATGTTCAAGATTTAACTTTCTGAGACCAGCTTCACTCCTGGAAAGGTCAATCCCCAAATATCTGATAGACTTGGGGGCCCATGTAAGGCCTAGGGCTTTTATTACAGGGCTTTGGGCCTTGTGATTGAGAGGGAATACTATTGTTTTGCCAAGATTCTGTTTATAGTTGGATAGGGTACTGAACTCTTCAATTATATTTAGCATAGGAACGAGAGATGTAATTCAGATTTGAAACTTGGAGTAACAAATCATCCGCATAAGCGGAGACTTTGATCTCTTGCTGTCCATTAGTAAAACCTTGCATTAATGGACAGGCCATTAATCTGTGGATCAGGGGCTCCAGATATAAATTAAAAAGTAGAGGAGAAAGAGGACACCCCTACCTAGTGCCCGACTAGAGGGGAAACTTTGAGGAGAACTCACCATTACAATAAATATGGGCCATGGGAGAGTTGTAAAAAGCACATAGTCATTGTTAAAATTGTGGAGGGAAGCCAAAGGCGGTTAGAGTTCTAAACAGGAATTGACAGTTGACTCTGTAGAAGGCCTTCTCCACATCCAGGGAGATCAACACTACAGGAAAGAATGCATCCCTGGATATGGAGAGGACATGAGCTAGAGTTCTGAGATGGTCCACTGATCACTGTCCCTTCAGAAACCCTACCTGTTCTGGGCCTATAAGATTTGGCATCACCCGGGCAATCCGGTTAGCTATGATTTAGCTAGAATTTTGATATCTTGATTTAGGAGGGATATCGGTCTATAGCTCATGACCAGATCTGCTCTTTTTCTGAGTTTTGGTAGCAGGGATATCAAAGCCTCAAAGAGAGTGGTGTCTGACGAGTCAATGGATAAAATATAATCAAATAAACTGTTAAATAATAGGACAAGGTACCCTGCAAAAGCCTTGTAAAATTTCAAGGTAAACCTGTCTGGGCTTGGAGCCTTCTCATTCAGAAGGTCCCTGATTAGTTTAAGAATTTTGGCATCTGAGATGGGGGTTAGAAGAAAGAGGGCTTGAGAATTCGATAGGGAGGGTAGGTGAGCAGTTCTCAAACAGTCGTCCAGCACTTGAAGTTGGGGAGGGTTTACCATAGGGCTGTAAAGCTCTCTTTAGTATTTTTAAAATTCTTTGACAATATCGGAGAGTGCAGTCTTAAGGGAGGCATCATCAGCTTGAAAGATCCTGCTTGTTTGTATCTATGTACTTATTGCTGTCATAAGTTACTGTTATACTGTGTATTTTCGTTTGTCTTACTGTGACAAGGTACCTTTGTAAATGAGCCTATGGCTCAAAGGTTTTCCAAACTGCTATCTAAATAAATAAAATAAATAAATAAATCAGAAGAAAGAATAGTGCCAATTAACCTAAATGTTTCATGTTTTTTTAATTCTGAGGGCCAGCAGGCGCCCGGCTTTTCACCTTGGTCTGTATAGCTGGCTCTAGCCTTTAGAATGGCATATTCTGCCTTTTCACGTAGTAGCTCAGAATAAACCTCTCTGAGTTTTGTGAGTTCTTGGAGGAACTGTTCAGAAGAATGGGGTGACAGCTGGGATTCCATGGTTCTGATCTGAGAGAGTGTTGCCAGCAGTTTCTTGTCCCACTTCTTTTTACCGGAGGAGGCTAAACGAATAAGAATATCCCAGAGGCAAGCCTTCAAAGAGCACCATTCTATATCCGATTCTCCATGGACCCAGTGTTATTTTCTATAAATTGCTCTGTATGGGTTGAGACGTGATGAATCGATGCTGGATCTTTCAGTATTTGATTGTTTAGTCTCCAACTCCCCCCTGGATTTAGGTAAAGAGGACAAAGACAGTTTGCAGGAGACCACTTCATGGTCTGAGGTAGGGCCTATGTGAATGGGAGAGTCCATTTCTCCAGGCAAAATTGAATGGGAGAGAAGGATATAGGCAATACAAAGGAGGTCTTGTGGACTGTGGACTGGAATGTGAAATCTCTGATTTAGGGGTGCAAAACCCTCCAGACATCACATAGACCAAGATGGTCAATTAAATCCCTCAATGCCCAGGGAAAGACCTTTAATATTCTTCCCAGACCGGTCAAGACCTAGATTGTACGGGAAGTTCCAATCCCCTCCCAGTATTATGGAAAGGTCCACAAAGGGAGTTAAAACGTTTATGAGCTGGGCAAAGAAGGAAGGGAAATCAGAGTTACGGCCATAAATGCTACCTAAAAGGAGGTCAGTGGTATGGAGAAGCCCCCTGACAAATATGTACCGGCCCTGTGGATCACTGATGGTCTGTGTAGGGGCAAAGGGGACTGATCTTGAAACTAAGACCATTACTCCCTGATGCTGGGTATTACCCTCCACAGAGAAAACCTGTCCAATAAACTGCCTTCTCAGTTTATTGATTCCACATTAAGCAGGTGTGATTCTTGGAGAAAAATCACATCGGCTTTTAGATTTATGTGCTTTAAAATCTTGTACTGTTTAGTTTTATGTCTCGCCCCTCTTACATTCCACGTGGCAAAAGAAAGTTGTCTAGCCATTATTTAGAGTGCAATGGGGTGTAATACCAGACAGATGAAGTGGATATGGGACCTGCATAATTACTCTGAAGTCTGAGGTTGCCATGCTATTCCCCCCCACCTCTGACCAAATCCCTCCAACCCAAGCATTCCACCAGAAAACTGAATATGTTCAACAATAGACTCCAGAATAAAAATGTGACCCCCCCACCCCCCTCCCCCCTTGCTGTCATGGTCCATGATCAACAGTACACCGATACTTCTCCCCGCCAGCCACCAGTACCCCCATGTAATAATAATCTAATAATAATAATCTTTATATAAATTAAGCACCTTTCAAAATATCAAGGTGCTGTACATTAAAATTGGTAAAATCAGTAATAAAATCAATAGTACAAAGCAACAGAAAACAGTCTGAAGAGGTCCTTATCAATGAATTAAGATATGCCTGATGCCTCAAAAAAGTTATGAGTGCATGTTTAAAGCAAGTTTGTGCACTCCCAAAGTTGTTGGGGTAGAGAATTCCAGAGGGTTGGGGCCACGTACATAAATGCACAGGCCCCTGAAGATTTTAAAGATGCCCGCAGAATCTCTAGCAACCCCTCGACAGCTGAACGATGTCTCTCGGGGCAGTAAGGTACCAGAAGCTCTTTCAGATAGTCAGGGCCAATTCCGTGTAAGGTTTTATATGTCTGTAATCCGACTTTGAAGGCCACAGAATTGGTAGCCAGTGCAGTTCATGCAGCACCAGTATAATATAAGAGGACTGTGAAGTCCCCTTCAGCAACCATGATGCAGTGTTCTGCACTAGCTGCACAAAGCGGCTATCAACCCCCGGTAGCCCTAAGTAAAGTGAGTCACAATAATCAAGGTGCAAGGTCACAAAGGTGTGGATCAGTGTGGGAAGGTCACCAGATGGAACAAAGTGCTTGATCCTGGTGATGGTCCAGACGGAACAAAGTGCTTGATCCTAGTGAGGGTCCTAAGATGGTAAAAGGATGACTTGACGATTGCTGACACCTGAGATCACAGTGTCAGCTCATCATCAAACACCACCCCCAGGTCCTGCACCTATTCAGAGGTAAGGAGCTGGGATCCTCCCAGAAAAAGTCCAAAAGGCTGACCAGCCCCTGACTCCTCTGTCCAGCAACCCGGATCCACAACCATCACCTCAGTCTTTCCCACGTTCAACTTCAACCAGCTGGAATTCATCCAGTCCTGGATTTCAGTGAGGCAGTTGTTAAATATCGAGAGAGCACTATCCTGGTTAGGTGCAAAAGACAGGTAAAGATGGGTATCATCAGCATAGCAGTGAAACCTCAGCCCATACCATCTTACAATGTCTCAGAGGGGCAGCATGTACACTGTGAACAACATGGGAGACAGCACCGAGCCATGAGGGACCCCACATGACAGAGAGAGAGGGTCAGAGAAATAAATCCCAGACACCACTCTCTGAGTTCTGCTGGTGAGGAAAGATTTAAACCACCTGAGGACTGTACTAATCAGGCCACAGATGAACTTGAGGCACTCAAGCAGTACCCCATGGCCCACGGTATCAAAAGCTGAAGAGAGATCAAGGATCACCAAGATAGAATGGCTTCTCTGATCTCTAGCCCTCAGGAGATCATTGAGCACCCGAACCAGTGCAAACTTAGTTCTGTGCCTCTTTTAAAAACCAGATTGGAGAGGTTTGTAGATCTTATGGATGGTCAAGTGGTTCTCCAGCTGTACCGCCATTACTTTCTCAATTACCTTCCTTTTAAAGGGGAGGTTTGAGATTGGTCTGTAGTTGGCCAGAGAGTCTGGGTCTTGGGTCCAAAGAAGCCTTCTTCAGGAGGGGTGCCACCACTGCCTCCATTACAGAACTGGAAAACTCACCCGAATCAAGGGAGCATTAGACTATCTGTGCCAGGACCAGGCTGATAAAATCACAACAATCCATAATCTAGGAAGTTGGGCCCAGGTCCAAACTACAGCATGTAGGATGCATACCCTGGACAATCCACATGACATTTGTGAACTCTGGCTGGTCAAAGGTACTTCAGGAAACAAGGGGGACAGTGACTAAGCACTGATCAATAGTAACCCCCATAGAGCGAGTCAAGAGGATCTCCGCCCTGATGTCCGCCACCTTATTTGCAAAGCACTGAGCAAACTCATCACACTCCAATTGAGAAAAGGCTCTTCAAGACTGCATACAGGCTGGATTGCACAGCCTGTCCACAGTTCAAAAGAGCTGGGCCAGTCAGTTCTGAGCAGCAGCAATCTCCCCAGACAGGAACTCTGCCTTCTTACGGGAGATAGTTGGTTGATAGACTTGATAATGTTCTACCAATCTAAGATGGTCGGCCTCCAGGGCCGATTTCCTCCAGTGTTGCTCTAACCTTCATCCTAGTCGCTGCAACTCTCTCAGGGTCCTGTTGAACCATGGGGCCCAAGGGTGTAGGGAGAGAGGATGGACACGGATTGGAGCAATAGAATCCAGCGCTGTGGAGATGACCATATTATAGGCCGACACCAGAGCCTCTGGATTCCTGCTTACCACAGGAAACTCCAAGAGGTCAATTACCACCACTAGACCTTCAGGGCTGACATCCTGTAAAGGGTGGTAGCTGATCATATCCACAGGGGTAGGCCTACGAAGAGGAGCACAAACATTTAACCTCACAGTGTAGTGATTGGACCAACCAACAGATTTCACCCCCAAATCAGAGGCTTTGACCCCCAGGAGGAAAATCAAATCATGGGAGTGAACATGTTTATGAGTAGCAGAGGTAACAATCTGCGTGAGGCTGAGAGATGTCATCAACTGGAGGAAGTGTTGATCAAATTGTGAGAGTTCATCATTGACCCAGACGTTGAAGTTGCCTAGGAACATCATTCTGGGCGACTCAAACACCATGTCGATCATGAAGTCCTTTACTTCCTAAAGGAATCGCTTCTCATCCCCAGGTGGATGGTAGATTACAGCTATCCTACAACCTACAGTAGTAGCCACAGACATTACCAGCTACTTCCAGATATTTTGCAGAATTTCTAAAGAGTTTCTCTCTGCTGCCCCTACTGTGGAAATGGAGAAAGCATAAGATATTTCTGGAAATATCACAGAAATTTCAGGAAATAGCTGGCAGTGTCTTTGGCTGCTACTGTACATCCGCTACTACAGTACACTCGAATGACTTGGCCTGCTTAGCAGGTACACTCGTGAGGCCCAGTTCGGTCTTCAAACAGACTGCAACCACCACTCCCCCATGGTCCAATCTCGAGCGGTGTATCACTGAGTGCCCAGTTGGAATTGCAGTGCCAGCATGGGGCCAGCATTTTCATCCAGCCAGATTTCGGTGATGCAAGCCAGATCGAATTGTTCCAACAAGATCTGCAATAATTGGAGTCTTGTTCTTAATTGATCTGGCATTGCATAACACTGCTCTTGTTGGACAGGTTTCCAGGGTCACCCCAGCTACTTGCCCATCAGGAATGGTGGTGCCCTTGGGTATGAGTACCAGACATGGTGAACTACATTCCAAACTCCATTTTGCCCCAGGGCATCTTCTTTATCTAACTACCCCGATGTGAGAGTTCCATTCATTCATCCTCTGATGTCCGCACCCCCACCCCACCCCCCACGGGCAATACCCAGCGCTCTGCAGCACTGGTAAGTTGAAAACATCAAAGGGGGGAAATGGGTGGAGGGCACGGAGAGCAGAGGATGAATAGCACATGACTGGGGGGGGGCTACAACACATTCCACAGGCTTAACGTAATCAAAGTTCACCAAGCCCATAAAAGGAAACCCCCTAACAAACCCAAAATAAAAAGCAAAATCCAACCCTATACACTTACAAAAACTATAAATATAAATAACACAAAGAAAACAACCCAATACTAAACTTTTAAAGTAGACCCCTATTTGAAACTCTCCCACTCTCTTACACAGGGGAGAGAGACTCAAACAATCCAAAAATAAAACTAAAATATCCACCCAATGTAACCAATAAACTGTAATAAAATACCCTGATATAAATAATAAACAACAATGAGAATACCCACACCTCCCAACACTAAATACTAAAACAAGAGTGAAAATAAAATAGACCCCTTCTGGAGCTGCACAGGTGTTTCAGTCCAACACTCAAAGTCTCAAATAAGCACAATCAGTCTGAAGCGAAACTATACAAAAGCCAAATGGAAATCCAATGAGCAGGAGGGTTTCCACTTTAAGAATTATAAATCAAAAACAAAACTAAAGTTAAACAAAATAACACCATAAGGAGAAGTAAAATAAAATAAAGTAATAACACTCTGGCAATCCTCTCTCACTGGGTATGTAGGGGTCAAAAAAGAAATACAGCCTGATGGAGTTCAGACCCCCAAGGCCTCTCACAGCCTGGGAATATGAATAGTCAAGGCACTCTCACTGCCCACGATGAAATTTCAGTAATTCCCTCTCATTGGGCATATGAAAAACAGTAAATTAAACATAGTAAAGTTAGGACACCCAGGCCCTCTCACTGCGAGGGAGTACCAGAAAATAGGACACTCTTACTGTCCGAAAGAAGGAAAAATTCAAGCTCTGACAGTGTTTTCCAGAGCAAATGGAGGACCTTCTGAAGAGACGCAGTCCTGCACAGTTGGTAATCCACACCTGGGAACCCTACCTGTGAAGGCCGGCCACCTGACAAAAACTGCTCCGCAGCAATGGCTCTCTGCTCAAACTAGCCCACTGTCTGGCTTCGCAAAGGGCCTAGGCAGACCACACGCCCATTGGCCAGCTCCCAGACCCATAAGGCCCAGTCTGCCTGAGCATAGCAGAATCCAGCAGCCAAGCACCTACAAAATGCAGGGTCCATAGTCCAAACTGGAAAAATCCAATTTGGCTATTCAGCAGGACGAGCCGACACTCAGGAATACAGTCTCCATGAACTCCACAACATCAAAACGGATCCACTCTACTAAAAGCTCTCCCCGTTTAAAAGTCCATCCACCTTCTTGCGGTTCATGCGATTCGCCTCAGCTCACACCAGCTCAATCCAAAACTTCTCTCCCACTGTCTTCCTCCCAAAAACACAAAATGTGTAGGCACATCCCAGTTCTCAGCATTCTCCCCATACTCAGAGCTATAACAAAATCCCAGGGTTCCTGCTAGCAATTGGAATGGTATTGGGGCAAGTTGGACAGTCCTAGTGCACACATTAAGGACATCGGCGGTGGCCACTGTAATGCTCAGCAGCACACAATGAGCCCTTCCACCACCAATGTACCCATTAAACAAGAACTACAACCAGAAATAGTGTCCATAAGACATAAAGCCCTGTGGGTGTAAATATCATGGAGTCGGAAGGCTCAACTAGTAACATGCATGAGGTCAAGCCCTGGAGTTTTAAGGGAGGGGAGGGCTACTTCCTCCACCCTGAAAAGAAACATAATAAGCAAAATTGCAGGATTCATAGAGCCTCCCCAGATGTGAGAAATATAGAGGCCATTTTGAAAAAGGGACCTCTTTGCTTAGCACACCTCACCTGATGGAGGTGAAAGGAAACATTTAACTTAGCGATGGAGGTACCCCTTTTAGGTAAATAATAAGCCACGAGTAACCAGGGGATAACCCTGAAACAGCAAATTAACTGCTCAAACTGTCAGGTCTTAATAAGTAATCAAAGAACTCTTCAAAACCCAAACAGAATGGAGTGAAAAAATATATGTTCCTGAACAAGTCAATAGAAGAAATATCAGCTTCATAATCAGTTGCACACTGAAGAAGCAAGAAATGCAAGAGGACCAGGGTCTGAGGGCTTGGTTCTGCAGCCCTCCCCAGCCCAGCCAAGGACAGCTCACCACCGGAATTTGCTCCACAGGTACAGACATGGAGGAGCCCTGAGTGCAGTGTGTGCACCAAAACTTTTGAACTTGGCACCTTTTGTGGTGCAGTATCCCAATTTCGTGGAGCTTAAATTTCATTGTTATTCAGAGGGAGCACCTTGCATTTATCTTTTGTGAGCTGTGCTCCTTCAAGCTGAAATTTCATGCATCCCCCCACCTCCTCCATCTATTAAATGCTCTTTTACTCTGCCCTATGCCCTATCTGACCGGCCTCTGGTGATAAAGGGGCAAGGCACATAACTGTGGGCAGTCCTAGAACCTGCAGTCTACTGTGTTTGCTGCCTCGGTCCTGCTTCTGGAAAATATCAGATTCTATTACATGATCATGCAGCCCCCGCTCTACCTGCTAGTCCTACTGACTCCTCTCTGTTGCGGCATTGCCCTGGAGTACTTCACCCCCCTAACTGCTGCTCTTCCAGGCTTTTCTGCAGACATGAAGGACTTTACCTTCTCCAATCTGCTACCGCTTCCCAAGCGACTCAATAGCCATATTAAACAGTCTGGCCCTAAACTGGTTCTCCGCCTGACTAGGTCTTATAGCACATCTAAATGCATCTCCAAAGCTAGGACCATCCTCGCCTTTTTGATTGCTGCTAGCTGGATTATTGTTCTCTCCTTATCTTTGGCAGGTGAGGTGGAAACTAACCCTGGCCCCATGACCACAGGTTTCCCTCACTATTCACTCAGTTCTTCCCCTGGGCCCCATTCCAGAGGACTAAAAATTGCCCACCTTAATAAAAGAAGCTTGGGGGCTAATCATGCAGAACTTGCAGCTTGGACACCACTCAAAGGCCTGATCTCCTTGCAATTTCTGAATCCTGGCTTAAGCCTTCTCTCCCCGACCCTCTGTGTTCCCTCCCTGGATACAGCTTGTTCCGGGTTGATCGTCCCGCATCAAAAACAGGTGGTGGTCTGGCACTATTTTACAAGTCTCATCTAAACCTAACCTTACTTCCATGCCCCTCACTTGTGTCCTGTAAGGTACTTCATGCACTGCTTCTGCTGGGTGACTCAAAAAAACTACACATTGTTTGCACCTACATGCCTCCAGTTTCCTACAAACATGGGCTCAAGGAGTTCCTGGCTTTTCTCCCCCGGGCCACCAAAAACAATAAAGTAATTTGTCTAGGTGACTTCAATCAGAATTGGCTCAGCCCAAACCTCTCTATCCTTGAATATAATATAAGCAAGGCCATCCTAACCCAGCTTGTCTTAGTGCCTACACGACACTCCAGCAATGGTAATAGTCACACCCTCCTTGTCTGGGTACTCACCAACAGGCCGGACAGAATCTCTTCCATTACCATGCTACCGGACTCCATTAGCAACCATTAACCTGTCACCTGTGTCTGGGATGCCAGCCCCTCCCACCCACCCAAAAGCATCTCCATAGCTGACTGCCCTCGACACCTCAGCTTTTCTAAGGGATCTTCAGTATGTCTACTGGTCTCTCATTTTCATGACAAATAACATTGACTTGGCTGTAGAATACTTTATCAACTCTCTGCGCTCCCTGCAGACCAAGCACATTCATTCCATCAGGCGCAGGGTACGGGGCCTGCCTACCAAATGGTTAACTAGCCCTCTTCTACGTATGCTTAAAGCATGTGACAAACTCTGGACCAGATGGAAAACCTCCTCCCTGCTCTCTGACTTCATTGCATATCATTCCCTTCATAACTCTTGTAAGAAAGTGCTACGGACTGTCAAAAGCAATTACTACAGTATACAGGCCTTCTTCACACCACTTCTAGTAACCCAAAAAGGTACTGGGCACAAATAAACCACATACGTGATGGATGCTCCACGTCCCAAACCCCTCATGACTTTCTAATAAATAACATCTCCTGTAACAACCCTAATGCCATAGCTAATGCTTTCAGCTCACTCTTTACCACCCTTCCTAGTTTTGATGCTGATGGGCCCCCCTTTGCCACACCTCCCCCCTGACCTTCCTCCATCCCATCCTTCCCTGATTCTCCACCCGGTCTCCAGGCTGGATGTCCTTCGAGCTCTTAACATGATGTCTCCTCACAGCAGCACAGGCCCTGATGAACTGGAACCCAGAATTCTCAAATTAGGCATGTCTCTTCTTGTCACCCCCATCATGCGATTGTTCAACCTCTCCATTAGCTAGGGTACTGTGCCCCTCTCCTGGAAAAATGCTAGAGTTATCCCAGTCTTCAAAAAGGGTGTTCCAAAAAATCTGACAAACTACCATCCTATTGCGCTCCTGCCAACCCTCAGTAAACTCCTGGAGAAGCTAATCCATCGCTAGGTGTCTAACTTCATTGGCACCTTTAACCTGCAATCTCCTGCTCAGCATGGCTTTAGGCCAAACCACAGCACTGGGACAGCCCTTGTGCAATTCACTAGTAACATCAAATCTGCTATGGACCAAGGCCAGCTTACTGGGGCTGTTTTTATTGACATGTCAAAGGCACTTGACTCAGGTAACCACAATCTGCTCCTGCATCAACTAGGATCTATTGGTGCCTCCCAATCCACACTTGCCTGGTTTGCCAGCTATCTGTGGAGCCGCTCCCAGTCTGTCTCCTGTCATAAATTTATCTCTGCCCCTGCCCTGCTTCATTTTGGTGTACCACAAGGCTCCACACTTGGGCCCCTGCTCTTTCTTTCTTTCTTTGTTCGTCAATAACCTACCTTTGGTGCCCTCCCACAGTCTCTCCTTACTCTATGCCAATGACTTGGTTCTCTAAGTCTCCTCCAGCTCTATTCATGAAATTAACTCCCACCTCTCCTCTGATCTTCATCGTATCCAAACTTGGCTTATGTCCCACTGCCTGGTGCTAAATGCTGCCAAGACCCAGGCTATGCTCTTTGGGTCACAAAGGAAATCTGTCACTTCAGCTCTGTCTCTCCAGGTTTCTTGTCTTGATGGCTCCCTTGTGGAAGTAACTCAGTTCTTTAAATACCTAGGGGTCACACTGGATCCCTCTCTTAACTTCTCTCTGCATGTCAAAGCTGTCTGCAAATAAGTCAATGCTAAAACTGGACTGGCTTACCAAGTCCGTCAGTTTCTGACCCCTGCCACCAGGATCTCTGTCACAGAAGGCCTTCTCCTTTCTGGACTCTGATACGCTCTGCCTGTCTTCGCTATGGCACAGGCGAGCATCTTGCAAATGTGAGAAGTTGCCTTCAACAATGTCTATAGATTTGCGTTATCTGCTCCTCATCTTAAGCACCACTGTACTCTCTACTCTGACCTCCACTGGTTATCTCCTTCTTCACGTCGGGCTTATTCATTAGGCTGTCTGACTGACAACATTATTCGTTCTTCTATCCGCTCCATACTCACTGCTATACACACCCCCATGGACTGCTCTCTTTCCTGACATTCCATGTTTTTAGCTCTGTTATCTGTCCCAAAATGCTCTACCAGAATGGGTGAACTTGCCTTCTCCTTCTATGCCACCAAATTTTGGAACTCTCTCCCACTTGATCTTAGGCATTCCAAATCCCACCCCACTTTCAAGAAAGGCCTCTCCAATTACCTCGCCTCCCTTGACATTTGCAAATGTCTCTAGCATCACGAGTCATGCAAATCTACCATTGTCCTGCACTTATAGTTCCCTGTGGCCTCTTGATTCCTCCCATCTCCACTCTTCCTCAGCTGCTGCTATGCATTCTGTTCCCTGTCTCTGCCTGGGAATTGTCTCCTTGCTGACTTACCAACAGCACTGTCATGTTTTGTACATTATTAACAGCAAATTGTGCCTTTTTGTCTGTTTTGTTCCTATTATACTGTGTGATATGCACCTCCTCTATGTACTATATAACTTGCATCTCTGTATAACTGTTTGGAATCTCCTGTTGTACAATACTGTATATGTATTTGTTTTTACCTGTTCCTTGATTTGTACTCTCCTGGGTTGTGCCTGAAAATAGGCAGTTCTGTCTAGTGCACTTACCCGATTACCAAAAGCAAATAAATAAATAAATAAGTCCTGGGAGCCTAAAAGCAAATACTGTGCCTGCAGTCTACAGAGATAATTTTATAGTTTGCGATAGGCTGCCTCTAGTGGTGGAAGGCGCACTATTCAAGTAGTTTGAATGAGTGTAGTAGCACCAAGAATGTGCGCATGCTTGGGAAGAGGAGAGCAACACAATGAGCTGGCAAGTCCGATCGAGCTCCTGATGTGGGGAAACTGCTGCTGTCCATCCAATGGTTTGGTGCTTCCTTTACAGAAATAGGTAAGAAGCCATCACCACAATGATCAGGATTTAAGGGAAGTAGTCCGCATTGAATTAACAGCAACGCAGGGGAAATCTTCAGGTCAGTCTAGCCAGAGAAGTCAATTGCTTAACTTTATCCAGCAGTCTAAGCAGGAATTATAAATCACAGTAAGCAACAAAGAGAGTGAATGAGATTATTTGCAACTATGCTTCAGTCCACTTTGATTCAAGGATCTCGGAAGAGGTCAGACAGGGTGGCTTTTAGGCCTGTAATAGCCAACTCCAGATCATCATAGGTGGCCTATTTACCTGCCATGAGTACCTGAAGCCACGCCAGATACCCCATCTTGAATTTTATTCCACCGGCAATTAGTTTGGTTACTAGATGGTGGAATGCTGCCCTTCTCTGCCGCACGGTAGTGGGGAGGTCCTGGGAGACTCTGATCTTCACTCCCTCCCATCTCATATCTTCTTTTCCCAGACTTTCATCAAGAAATGCTGCCTTTCAAGAAAATTGAGAAAACGGAAGCTAAGGGGGCACAGCGGAGCTCCTGGTGGGGGCATCAGGCGAAGGGCATGGTGAACACACTCAATAATATACCTGGGCCCGAAAGGCGATGGGCCTGCTATTTTTTCCACAAATTTCTGGGTGAAAGTTATTAGGCCAGTCCTTCTTCCTTCTCAGGGAGCCTGATAAGCACCATATTGTTGCTGCGGCTATGGCCTTCAAGATCTTCAACTTTCACCTCTAGTTTAGAGATCCTCTGCCATTCAGTCACCAATTCGGAGTTGAGTTTGGCAGTTTTCTTTTCCAGAGAATGTATCCAGACTTCACTGTCCAGTTCACTGGGAGATATCCTGTGTCACTTGTGAGAGGGATTTCAGTTCTGTAGTGATAGTTTTAATCTCTTCCTTGAAAGGTTTAAATTCTTCCAGGTACCACATTAGGGTGAGGGGCTCCTGCTCTGGTGAGAGAGTCACCATGGTTTGGGTATCAGAAGAGGAGGAGGCCCTGGATTTTTTGAGGGCCTTCTCCAGCACAGCAGGAGGAGTATGGCACAGCTGAGCTTTCTTCATTTCAGCATTCATGGATCCATTTAACCCCAGAGATGGAATGTAGGTGAGTTTATCCCCACACAGAACCAAGTTTGAGATTCACAAAGCAGCTGGAAAAGCAGAAATTTGCTTTTAGCTGGGCTGGGTGGCTGGAGCAGTGGGGTAGAGCTGTTAGCTGGTGCTCTGTATCACATGATCTCCTGCTTCAATACTTTCTGTGTGCAGACAATTACGTTACCTTATGGTGAGACTGTATCTAGCTCTGCTCCTCATCTAGGCCAACGCTGCTGATCCGACATCTGCTTCCTTCTTGACTGCATCAAAGGATATCAGTCATCATATGAGTCCCACTTCAACAGCCTTCTGCCATGTCTCTGTTTCAGCTGTTTTTTTTTTGGGGGGGGTATCTCTGCTGCTGCCTTATCCTGCCTAGGACAGTCCTAGCCTTGTTCACACATATTTCATTGTTCCTTGACTGACCTACATGAGGATCCTGCCTCCATACATGTTTATTTATTTATTTGCATCATTGGATTTGCAACCTTTGAGCCAGAGGCTCGTTTACAAAGGTACCTCATCACAGAGAGGACATACAGAGTCAACATACGTACAGAATACGATCATACAGAGTAACATAGTTTTACATAGTTGCTTGAACATAAAGAGTAATTAGAAAACATTTCATACTTGACAGGTTGGTACCAGCAGGTACTGGCAGAGGAGATGGAGGCCAAGGGGGAGAGGGGGTGGGGTGAGGAGTGGTTCGGCCCAGAGGGTTAAGTCAGTAGTGTTAGAGAGCAGCAGAGCATCTCTTCACTACAGGTGCAGCAGCGGGTGTTGAACAGTTGGTTCCATAGGGCAGTTTTGAAGGGGGCAATTTTGGCGGTGTTGAAAATGGCTGCAGGGAGCGAGTTGAACCAGGATGTGGCTCTGCAGCTGAATGACCTCTGTGCCTGGGTAAACCGTACACTAGTGGACCATGTGGGGTCCCACTGTCTCCTGGCTTCGCCCACACAGGGTCTAGCTTCCTATTTATCCAATTTAGTCTCTTCTTAGCCGCATTCTTCTCTGCTATGGCTGACCATCTGGGATTCAACATTTTTACTGGAACTCAGTCATAGCAGACCATGTGGGGTCTGTCATGTCCAGCTTTGCCCGTTTGAGCCTGGCTCATGCTCAAATACACTCCTACATCACCCTCAACAGGGCTATATTGCTTGCTGTACATATTCCTGCTTCTCCCTGCAAGGAGGGCCTGGAGGTTTCTATCCATTTTGCCCAGAAGGACCTGGCTTCCTGCTCACCATACTCCTACTCACCCTCAACAGGCCTATATTACTTACTCTACACATACCTGCTTCACCCTACAAGGGGGCCTGGAGGCTTCTGTTCACTTCACCCTCAGAAGGCCTGGCTCAATGCATTCTTACTCACCATCAGTTGGCCTATATTACTTATTGTACACATTCTTGCTTCACTCCACACAAGGCCTGGAGGTTTCTACCTGCTTTGCCCTCTCACAGCCTGGCAGCCTGGACTCTGCATATCGCCTTCACCCCACTAGGGGCTTGACGCATTTACTGTAGTTATGCATATCGGAGCACATGGGATTAACATTCTCTTCTACACTGCCTTGCAAAGGAGGACTAGCTGTTTGCTCATCATAATCCAGTGCATCTTTAGAACAGATTTTTTCTTCTTCACACTCCAGGATTTCCCATTAACCAGTTCTACATTCTCATACTTCCATGATGTGATTCCGTGCACAGCTGTTGGTCAAATTGCATGCTATGAAAACTACTCACCTTATACACCTATACATATACTGGACTTGGATTCGCTAACAAGATATGCTACCATCTTTTCTTGGTGGTCACATATTATCAGTACCTCAACTCCAGGACTACTTGCTTGCAGTAGAACTCAAGATCTACTCTTCAATCAAAACTCGGGATTCGGGTTCAAAGACAACTTACTAATACTTGGCTAATTTAGGATTACTCTCCTTTAGCATGCCCAGAGGACGGGCAGGCCAGTAGCCATGGCTCCTCGTAGGTTTCCCACCAAGGGTGTTTTCCTGTCCTGCATGCTACTGACCACATTCTCTGGAGTTGGAGGAGATAATCACATTGGTTATTACATTTCTTTTGAGCCTTGAATCCTACACATAACTAGCTTCCCTCCAAAGGTGGATATAGAGGAAGACCAAAGGATCAAGTTCTAACAACAACCATATCTCATTCAGTTCAAATGTATCTAAGCACCAACCATATCTCTTCCAGTTCCTACATACTACAAGCACTAACCTATGCTCCTATTCAGCACCAACATATCTAAGCACTAACCATATATCATTCCACTCTTACATACTGCAAGCACTGTCCGACGTACCAGTCGAGCTCTAACATATCTAAGCACCAACCATATCTTATCCAGCTCTTGTGTATCACAAGCACTGAGCTACATACCACACACAGAAATATTAATAGTTCCATGGTAGTTTAGTGGCCCCCCCACTCCCACATCATGATCCCCAACACCAAGAAGAAAAATATATTAGGATATTCCCTGCTAGTCTAGTGGCCCCCCACCCCACAGCATGATCACTGACACCCAAGTTGCAATATATTATCAGTAACCTGGTAGTCTAGTGGTCCCCCAATCCCCCAGTCATGATCCCAGACACTGGTATGTCTTAAATAAGGCCTATTCCATGGTAGTCAGTGGCCCTTCACCCCCACCCTGCAGTGCCTACCCCCCACTCCCCCAGCCATTCCCAAATGGAGTTGGCGACTGGCACCAGTTACTGACGAGTGATGAATGGTATACTCAGAGTGAGTAGTACATCTGCACTACTCACTCTGGTACACTCCCATTCATCACTCAGTTGGCAGCTGGCCATGGAGCAAAGAGATGGGTTAAGACAGTCACTGGCTCTGTTTGGGGATGGTTGGGAGGGAGCGGGGGTTGGCATTGCCTGGGGGGGAGCCCACTAGACTACCAGGGAATAGTTATTATTTAAGACATACCGGTGTCAGGGATCATGACAGGGGGGTGGAAGGACCACTAGACTACTAGAGAATAGCTATTATGTTCTACATACCAGAGTCAGGAATCATGATTAGGGGTGGAGGGACCACTAGACTATCAGGGAATAACTATTATTTTCTACATTCCAGAGTCAGGGATCATGAGTGGGGGGTTGGGGACCACTAGATTACCAGGGAATATCCTGAAATATTTTACATTCTGGTGTTTGGGATCATGATGTGGGGTTGGGGGGACACTAGACTAATGGAGAACTATTAGTATAATGTGATTTGGGTGTCTGGGATCATGATGGGGGGCCACTTGACTGCCAGGGATAAAATATGCATTACTTTGGGTACACAGGGATGGGAGTCAGAGTTCAGGATGGAGGCACAACAGTGTGCGCCACTTTACTGCATGCTTTTGGTGTGCAGTATTTAGCACTGCGCTAAAGGTGGCACAAACACCTAGCGTGTGATGCTATTCATTTGAATATGCCAGTGCACCGGTATTCATGGCCCCTCCCCTCACTTCCTCTCTTGAATACATTAAATTTTAGCATCAGCACTATCACTCAGCGCCGGCACTAAATGAGCTTTTGAATATTGCAGCCCCGCACAAATTCAGTGATATTACAGTGCAACAGATCTGAGCCAGGCACAAAGCTTTGAATATCTGGCCCACGATGTTATCAGATTGTGAAAGGTGGTTTACAAGATAGCAGCAGTGTTACTCTACAGGACATGCACATGAATCGAGAAGGAGTTGGAAGAATGCTGAAAATGGTAAATATGAACAAGGCAATGGGGTCTGATGCAATGCACCCAGAAATCTTGAAATAACTATCCACAGAAGACTATCCTGTAGACAATAATTTTCAATGTGTCATTGAGGGCTGCACATGTGCCTGAAGATTGGAGAATGGCCCACATGGTACCAGTATTCAAAAAAGGGTCTGGAACTAAACATTGAAACTATGTGCCAGTCAGCAACATCAGTACCTAGAAGGATATGTGAGACAAACGCAAGAAACAGAACTGTTAAGCGCTTACAGAAAATGGCCCAATGTGAACTTTGCAAGGGGAACTCATTTCAGACCAATCTTACTGCATGTTTTGATGGTGCCACCAATGAGCATGATGAGAGTAAGCCTGTAGATGTTGTTCATCAGGACTTCAGCATAGCCATCAACACTGTGTCACAACAAGAGGCTAGTTCATTAAATGGAGTATCTTGGCATAACTGATCATGAAATGTAATCAATGATATGTTGCAGGGAAGAAAACAGAGTTGTAATAAATGATAATGAGGGGAGGAGTAGCTTTCTATGTAAAGGAAGGGATAAAAGCAATGGAACAAAAGAGTAAACAGGGAGGACAGGAGGCACTGTGGGTCACCTTAGAGACTGGAAATGGCACCACTATCCACACAGGGATTGTATATAGACCCTATCTCGGGGGGGGAAGGAATGGACAAGGATATGATAGAAGGCATCCTTAGGATGGCAGAGAAAGGTAAGATACTGTTGATGGGAGACCTGAATATGCCAGATGTTAACTGGAGCACCTTTGCTGTAGCCACATCCAAGTGCAGGGCCATTCTCGATTCCCTACAGGGGAATGACTCAGACAGCTAGTGCTGGAACCCACTCAAGAGGGAACAATCTTAGACCTTGTACTGTCGTACTCTGAAATGGGAACAGTGAGAGGATCACAGATCTAGAAGAGGGTAGCCATCTGGGAACAAGTGATCACCAAACAGTGTGGTTCACAATAAACCCAGCTGCAGAGTCAAGCCATACAAAAGTGAGGCTACTGGACTTCAGAAAGGCTGACTTTGACAAGATGGAAGAGTGCCTTAGAAAAGCACTAGCAAAAAGGCAAGAAGGAGGGGTGGAACAACAATGGGACACATCAAAACTGCCATCACAAAGGCAGCAAGCCTTTGTGTGGAGCAAACAAACAAATCAAAATGAAAGAAAAAGCCACTATGGTTCTCAAAAGAAGTGGCGGGGGAGGTTAGGGAGAAAAAGATAGCATTTAGAAAGCATAAGGAAACACAGAAGGAGCAGGACAGAGAGCTATACCAGTTAAGGCAGAAAGAAGCAAGGAAGGCAATCAGACTAGCAAAGGGCCAAACTGAGGAAAAGATAGCCAACTCAGATAAGAAGGGGGATAAAACCTTTTATAGGTATATTAGGAAGTGTAGAAAGACAAAGGGAGGCTGAATAGAATGGACAGTGGGTGGGCAGAGAGGGATAGTGAAAAAGCAGGGATACTGAATGGATACTTCTGCTCAGTATTCATAAAAGAGGAGGAGGGGATGTACCTAATCCAATTAACAGAAACACTCTGGATCGGGGGGGGGGGTCAATCCTGGTCTTTTCACAGAATAAAGTGTTCTGAAAGAACTCCTAAAACTGAAGGTAGACAAAGCAATGTGGCCTGACAGGATTCACCCCAGAATTCTAAAAGAATTAAGGGGAAAACTAATGACACCACTGACTACCCTTTTTAACAAATCATGGAAGGATGGTGTGGTACCTGAGGACTGGAGGAAGGCAGATGTGATTCCCCTTCACAGAAGTGGAAGCAAGACAGAGGCAGTAAACTATAGACCTGTCAGTTTGACCTCTGTGGCAGGGAAAGTGATGGAATTATTTCTGAAGGAAAGAATTGTTGAGTACCTAGAGGCCAGTGAGGTACAGTACCCAAGGCAGCATGGGTTCACAGTGGGAAGTTCATGTCATGAATCTAATCAATTTCTTTGACTGGGTGACCAAAGTAGTAGACCAGGGAGAGGCTGAGGACATGGTCTACCTAGACTTTAGCAAGGCATTTGACACTTTCCCATGCAAAAGATTAATAAACAAATTAGCCAGCTTGGGAGTGGGACCCAGGGTGGTAGCCTGGTTAAAACATTGGCCGGACAACAGGACACAAAAGGTAATAGTAAACAGAGTCCACTCTGAAGAAAGGGGAGTTACTAGTGGGGTACCGCATGGTTCAGTACTGGTTCCAGTCCTTTTTAATGTCTTTATAAGTGACATTGCAGAGGGACTGGATGGAAAAGTATGCCTCTTTGCAGATGACACAAAGATCTGCAACAGGGATGGTTAGAAGTACGGCAGCTTGGATTCAATGTAAAGAAGTGCAAAATAATGCACCTGGGAAACAAAACCCCAGGAGAAGAGTACACAGTGGGAGGGAAGAGGTAGTAACAACAACAAAAATGGAAAGGGACTTGGGGGTAATCATATCAAATGACCTTAAGGTTGGCAAGTAATGTGAGAAGGCAGTAGGGAGGGCTGGGGTGATATTGGGATGTATAGGCAGAGGCATCACCAGCAGAAAACAGGAAGTTGTTATCCCTCTGTACAGACAGTTGGTGAGACCCCATCTGAAGTACTGCGTTAAGTTCTGGAGACCCAATCTCCACACAGACATAGACAGGATGGAGGCAGTCCAGAGGAGGGCAACTAAAATGGTGCAGGGTCTGCAAGAGAAGCCACACAAGAAGAGACTAAAGGAGTTTAATATGTATACCCTTGAGGAAAGGAGGGAGAGGAAGGACATGATAGAAACTTTTAAGTACCTCAGTGGAATCAACAAAGTCCAGGAGGGTAGCATCTTTCAGAAAAAGAGGTGCAAGAACAAGGGGACACTATTGGAAGATAGAGGGTGGACGGCTCAGGGGTAATGTGAAGAAATATTTTTTCACTGACAGGATGGTAGACACATGAAACAGCCTTCTTGAGGAGGTCGTGGGGTCTAAAACTGTAACAGAATTTAAGAATGTATGGGACAGACATAAGACAATTCTTGTTGGGGGTAGGAAGAAATAGGCTGTTGGTTAACTAGAATCTGCAGCTTATCCAGTAGGTCGGGAAGTGGGCAGACTAGGCCGGCCAAGTGGTCCTTATCTGCCACCAAAGTCTATGTTTCTGTATTTCTATAACATATTCACATGGCAATAAGGGACCAGTGGAGTCCTGCAAAATACTTTGCTGAAGCTAGTATTAATATGTTCATAAGTGATCTGACGGTAAGCACCAGGATTTGGGTTACTGAGTTTGCAGACACCCAAAATAGGAAAGGTAGTTACATCACAGAAGGTTAAAAAATGCTGAAAGATCTGGGCAGGCTTAGGAAATAGGCAGAAAAATTATCAATGCAATTCAACACTAAAAAATGTAGTGCGATGCACGTAGGTAAAAAACTATAAAAGCAATGTACCATCAGAACACTAAAGAAATGACTGAAACTTATCAGGAAACGTATCTTGGGATAATGACCAGCAATAACTTTAAATGGAGATGTCAGTGTGGAAGCAGCTAGCAAACTAGCTAAAATAATGGTGTTAATTATGAATTGAAGATATAATAACCCTGTACTGACTAACAGACCCCATTTGAAATATGGTTTAAGATTTTGGTCCCTGAAGCTATTAAGGATATAATCTGGATTTTGAGCATGCATAGAATAATGGCCTAAGTAGTAGAGTTTGGAAAACATAGACTTTGAGGACAGTCTAGCAGAATTGAGACTGTTCTTGAAATAGAGGAGACTCAGGAGTAGCATGGTTACAGCTTTAGAATGTCTGAAAGGGATAACACCATCAGACCAACTGCAGCACTTTTGGATGTACGGTGTAATAATGAAAAGACAAGGACACACTCATAGTGTTTGAAAGGAAGAAGATTCAAGGGAAATGTCAGGATGAACTACCACATAGAATGAGTGATGAACACTTGGAATAAGCTTCCAGACTAAGTGGTGGGAGTGAAAACTGTTTTTGCCTTTAAACTTAAACTTGATAAGTGCCAATTGGGTTGGGGAAGTGACCAATGGACCACTGGTTTTCCTTTCTTTCTTTCTTTCTTTCTTTCTTTCTTTCTTTCTTTCTTTTGTATTATTGTTTATACAGATATGCCTAAATTCACCCCGTTATTTAAGTCAAACAGCTAGGATTTTTATACTTTATTAAGTCACAAGCTGTACACTTTCATAACCCATCGGTGAACGATGTCATAAACTCATGTTTTATTGTTTGGTGTTTCCAAACGAAGCCCCAGTGTTCCTTTGCCTTTGCCAATATCCTTCTTCAGGTTTTAGCATGGCATTAAAAAGGCACACAGAAAACTTAGTAGGACTGAAAACTGTGATGCAAAAACCAAAGAAATGTGTTTCAGACAGTGTCAATTAGGCCCTGTATGCAGGGCTGGATTTACATAATATTGGACTCTAAGCACAACATTTAGCGTGGCCCACCTTAGTGATTAGGGTACAATGCAAATGTGGCCGCCATTGTTAATGGGGGCAGATAGGATTTGTACCCACCATCATGCTGGACTGCACCATTGCTGAAGTTCACCGCATGACATAGTGCCAGTCCCATGGTGCTATATCATGATCCAAGGTCCACAATAGGGGGCTAGCATCATAATGTTCCCCCACCCTCCCAATTTTCACTTTAAGTCCAACTTCTGGGCTGCTGATATTGGCATTTTTCTTTGGTCCAGTGCAATTCTCCTGGTGGTGTAGTGCCACTATGCCCCAGTATAGTCCCTGGCATCAAATGATCCCCCCTTTCTAGCCGAGTTCTCCCATGTGCCACTTTTTACTGTTTTTTCCCTCACAGATCTCCATTCCCCACTAACTTTTCAATGGCCAGGGGCAAAATGCTAGCACCCATGCCACCTGGACTTATTGGTTCTACAGGCAGTGGACGTCTGAAGCCCTCTGTGTCCTCCACTGTGAGGGCATGGCAAGCCATTTGCATGATGATCCCTGTCTCTTTCCCCACACACTTGCAATGTCACTAGCAACTGTGTGTATAGAACAAGGCTTGAAATACCACTACACATAGCAAAACAGGGTCATTAGTGACGGGCTGTTATTAAAGGGGTAGTCCAGCCAGAATTAGCAGAAACATATGTTGTGCAGAGTATTTTGATTTGTGTGTGAAGTCCTAGTGTGTTCTACCTTCTGTCTACTATTAGGCATTTTTCCTAAATTAGCCTGCTAGCTTTATAGTAGTTTTACGACCCTGGGGATCTCCATCTGAGATAACGTTATTGTATTACTTGTTCCTACAATGCATCCTTTCTCACGTGACAGTGATGAAGCTGAGACTATAGATTCATCAGAAACCACTGCTTTACAATCAGGTCACAACAGCAGAGATGGCTATATGTTAAAAACTATACTTATTTATTTATTGGATTCTCTGATTAAGATCTTTGAGCTAGCAAGCTCATTTGCAAAGGTTTCATGTCAAAAATGGTACAGACATGTATAACTAGACAGTTAACTCTTAACAAATACAAGTAGTATACAGTTACAAATTCTGGCAAAGAAGATTGTAAATCATCAAATATGCACAAACAATTAGTGGGAGATACAGGATACTGATAGTAGTAGTAGTTAGTTAGAGTTGAGCCTAAGGATGCTAAGAACAGAAGCATGCAGATCAGGTTGAACTGAAGAGCTGGAATAGTTTCAAAGTTAGTGAGAGGGAGGAAAGTAAGCAGAGATAACATGGGTGGAGGATAGGAGCAGTAGAGAAATTCACCAAAAGGGTTTCATAGTTGAGTGCTATAGATGATGGTCAAAATGGGTTATAGGGTGAGGGGGTGGTGGTGAGAGAAATATGTGAGGGGGGGTCCCAGACAACTACGTGAAGTGGAGCCCCAAACGGGTTATAGTTGTAGGTATTAGAAGAGGGATGGTCAGGTGGGAGGGGGAAGAGAAGAAAAGCTAGAGGGTCAGAATAAATAATTGAAGAGGGGGTGTCCGGGGAGGTGAGGAGGGAATTATATAGAACACGGGGATATCAGGGAAGGTGGGGAAGAAGGGGGGGAATCAAGAATGGGTGCACGCCAGATGGCAAATGACTTTATGGATCACAGTACCATATGCTGATAGCAGCCAAAATAATTTGGTTTTAAAAGGGCTGAGTTTTGGTTCTGAAACTATAGTAGCTCAGTGTTGAGTGAGTTTAGCCAAAGGAGGGGCCCTGTGCTATTCTTAAAGGATCACTGTCCCTGTGAAGTGTGATGAAAAGAAATGTGGAAGACTGCTTTGCCGGACCCCCTGGTTTGTCTATGGTTGGAGGAATAGTTGAGGAGTTTCTTCAGATCTATGGGTGAAAGACCAAGAGAGATGTTTTTTGCTAGCAAACAAACCTGATATTGAATCCTGCTGTTCAGGTTTAGCCAGCCAGAGCTAGAGTAATGCTCACAAGTGTGATTCAGGCTATGTGCACCCGGCACATGTCTGCAGGCTTTGTTTAGGACAATCTTTATTCTCTTAAGGGCAGTGACTGTCCCTGCTCCATAGACAACCAGGCCATAATCTATGACTGACAGAACCGATCTGTTGACAGCAAGCTTTATGGCACTGTCTGTGAGGTAATGTCTGTGCCGGTATAGCTGGCCTATTCTTGCTCTGGCTGCCTTAGCAACGTGGTCGATGTGTAGACCATATGAAATAGTGCAGTCAAAAATGACCCTGAGGTACTTAAAGCTGTTGACCATGTCCAGTAGCTCATGCTTATTATTATATATTTTGAGGGGCTTGGATTTAAAGCAGTTTTGATTAGAGGCAAACAACATTGTTTTTGTTTTCCTATAGTTAAGCAGGAGTCTTGTATTAAGGAGCCAGTTTTCCACTGCACTAAAGTCAGTTTGCATCAATTCTTCTATTGCATCTGGTGCTGTCTGAGAAGTGCAAAGCAACACATCAGCTGCATATAGAAGGATCTTATTCAGGCATATTTTTGGAAGCTCATTCAAAAACAGGCTGAAAAGCAGAGGGCCTAATATGGAGCCTTTTGGGGCACACCGGTGGTGATGTTTTGGTGGTCAGATAATACATTGCGGATCTTGTCTTGCTGCATTCTGTTGGAGAGGCAACTGGAACCAGCCCAATGAGCCAGTGGTTATCCCAATGTGAGACAATTGTTTTAGAAATAAATTATGATTAACTGTGTCGAAGGCTTTGGTGAAGTCAATAAAAGTTCAAGTTCAAGTTTATTGCAGGAAAGCTCCATTGAGCAAGCTCATTCACAAGGAGGTCCTGGGTGCATGGTTACAACAAATATACAATGCAGGCAATAACATAACAATACATAAATGGTGGAACAGGTCCTACAAAGTACATGGGTAAACAGTCCTGGGTGAAAAACAAAAAACAAAAAAAATTTAGTACAAGTTGTTTAAGGAAGGCGGTGCAGTGAGAACAAACTAAGAAAGTAAGGAGAAAGCTAGGGAGGGAGTTTAGAAACAGTTACAGGTGTCCTTTATTTTTGAAGCCACCAGTTTTTGAAGACATTTACTGAGACTACACTGGATAGTTTCAGAGGATTGCAGCTGGTTCCAAATAGTTGGTAGGGGCACTGAGAAGGCCTGCCTGCCAAAGGAGGTACGAGTCTAGTGCATTGAGTAGGATAAAATCTGATTTCCTAAGGAAATAAGAGCTGTGAGCAGTATGGATAAGTGCTACTAAATAGCTTGGTAATTTATTCAGAAGAAGTTTTAGTTTCCAAATGCCAGCATGGAGTGTACGTCTAATGGTAAGTGAAGTTCAACCAACAGCTGCGAATAGTTCGCAATGGTGGGTTCGGTATGGGTAGCTTGTAATGAAGCGCAGGGCACGGTGGTAGAGAATGTTCAATTTGTTTAGGTTAGTAATTGAGGCAGAAGTGTATAGTATGTCCCCATAGTCAAGTAAAGGGAGGAAGGTGGTCTGAACAAGCCTGAATCTCGTTTCCAGGGGAAAGAGGGACCTATTTCAGAAGAAGAAGCCTATTCTAGCTTTTAGTCTTCTGGACAGGTCGTCAATGTGCTTGTTGAAGGAGAGCTTGTTGTCTAACCAACAGCCGAGGTATTTAAATTTAGAGACTTTCAGTGGTTCACCTAGGGATGTAATGATGAAGTCTTTAGGTGGGACAGTAAGGGTGATGGAGGAAGTATTGGGGGGAAAATCATGGCCTTAGTTTTTTAGCATTTAGGAGGAGTTTGATATTGATGAGATTTGTTTCTAGTTGTGCGAAATCGACTTGAAGTATATCCTGGACTTCCGATATTGTATGGCTGGATGTATACAAAACTGTATAGTCTGCAAAGAAATGCAAGGTTGACCTGGTTATTTGAAAATCGAGGTTGTTGATATATATAGGGAGAAGAGTATAGGACCTAAGATGGAACCTTGTGGGACTCCCCTAGTAACTGGTAAGGAGACAGAGAACAGCCCACCAGCTTTGACTTTCTGCATCCTACCTGATAGGTAACTGGAGAACCATTTGGTAGTAGCTAGGGTAGCACCAATATTGGTGAGGCTGTTCACAATTAGAGTATGGGCAATAGTGTCGAATGCTTTACTGAAATCTAAGAATACTGCACCCGTAAAATTTTTAGCATCCTTGGTTGAGATCCAGTCATCGGTGACTTTAGCTAGTGCAGTAATGGTGCTATGATTAGAGCGAAAGCCTGATTGGGCTGGATTGAGGAGAGAGTAGATTTCCAGATGATTCTTCAATTGTATATAAATCAATTTTTCGAGGATTTTTGAAAGGATAGGCAAGATTGAGATTGGTCTGTAATTGTTTAAGTCGCATAGGTCGTCGGATTTAAATAAGGGTATGATATGAGCAGATTTGCAGCATAATGGAACTACGGCAGAAGAGATAGAGAGGTTAAATATATGGAGAATGGGAACAGTAAGATAGTGGTAGCTGACTTTTAAGAAAAATGGTTCTAAGCCATCATCTCTGGCACTTTTTGTGGTATCTAAATTGATGAGTGAATCCTCGACTTCTTTGAAGTTGAGGGGGAGCAGCTGGAAAGGATGGGCTGTAGCTTTCAGAACAGTGATAGAGCTAGCATGGATACTAGTACGAGATGTGTACGGTGATGCATCAAAAGCTAGACCAGCTATGGCGAAGTGAGAATTCAGTTCTTCAAAAAGTAGCCCCCACCAAGTGCCAGTGATCAAGAGCATTGTGAATATAAGCAGTAAATTCTACCAAGGCCATGGTAGCACTATGGGCCTGCCTGAAACCATGCTGCTGTGAATATTGAAGGTTGTTCTTATCAAGGTATCCAAATAACTGGTCAAAGACTGTCTTCTCCAAGGCTTTAGAGAGTGGGGGAAGAATTGAAATTGGCCGGTTATTGGCAAGGTTAGTTCTATCCCTGCTCTTAAAGAACTGGGTGACCACAGCAGCTTTCCAGAGTTGTGGGAACTTCCTGTAGTGAGGGAGAGATTTAGGATATTAGTTAGGAGGAAAAGTAAGGCATCTAGGGTGCGTCCTAAGATCTTGAGGTCAAGCAAGTCACCACTGGATCTGGTTTTCCCTAGGGCTTTTGTCAGATATTTTCTGGCCTCCACTGTTGTCAGAATCTTAAGGTAGAAGGGTGGAGTTGAACTTGCTGATGGGGCTAAGTTGTTGCATGGGTTGGTATTATCCAAGAGTTGCAGAAAGTCTGGGGGAAGCACTCTACCAAGGTCTGTGAAGGCCTTGTTGAAGGCATTCACAATGCTTTTCAGAACTTGGGTAGTTGCTCCATTGATATTGAGTAATGAGGGGGGTGTTTTACTTACTTTGCCTGTTAGGGATTTGATGTTCTCCCAGAAATCGTGGCTGTTGCCCCAGGAGTTATTTAATTCATTCTTAAAATAGGATCTCTTAACCTGGCTGATAGTGCAGGTGCACTTATCCCAAACTGTTTTGTAATTTTGGAGGTCAGTGTGTGTCCTTGTACCCCTAGCTTTGTGCCACGGGTTATCCCTGGACCTCATAAGATCAAGGAGCTGTGGTGTGATCCATGTCTTGCTGGACCTTTTCATTTTTCTTATTTTAAAAGGGGCAAATATATTGCAGGCCTTGTTAAAAGTGTTAATAAAGCATTGTAGTGCAGTATCCACATCAGTGACTGCATAGACCCCATCCCAGTCTTGCATCTGAAGGTAAGTTATGAGGGAGGCAAGTTGACCTTGTTTTAGGATTCTCGAGGTTATGGTTCTGGGAGAGGTTTTTGGTGCCTTGTTGGTCCAGGTACATAATACGTCTGAATGGTCGGTGATTGAGTCAGCTAGCACAGTGGTATTGGTTATTCCTTGTGGCTGATTAGTTTGTACCCAGTCTATAAGCATGCTAGTACTGGTGCAATAGTTTACCCATGTGGGGGTATGAACAAGTTGGACCATGCCAATAGCTGCAATGGCATCCTTATATGGTGCCACATCTTGGGATAACCAATTTATATTGAAGTCCCCTAGCATTAGAACTTCAGAATTATTGCTTAGTTTAGATAGATAGTCAAAAGCTAATCTCAAACCCGGAGCCAGATTCTTAGGAGGAATGTACACAGATATGATGGTAAGGCACTTTCCATGAGCACCAAGTTCCAGTTGGACAACAAGCAGTTGGGAGCTTCCCCCTGTCGGTGGGATTGGGAGTGCACTACCTTGGATGGTGTCCTTAACATAAATGACCCAGCCTACCCCACGTTTCCCTAATCTGTCCACCCTGAAGGATGTGTAGCCTTCTAGTTGGATTGCTAGGTTGGAGGTACTGGATGTGAGCCAGGTTTCCACAACTGAGAGTACATCAGGCTTGTGTTGGGTGGTCCAAACCTGTAGAGCATCAAATTTTGCAAGAAGGCTACAGATGTTGATAGCTGCAATCGTTAGACCCCCAGCCCTCTTTACTGAGGTTGGTATGATGTTAGTACCAATGCCAGGTCCTGGGTTAGGATGTACATTGCCTGAGAGCAATAGGAGCAGACAGGCTAGTCTTATGGCTTGCACTTTTAGATATTTTAAAGCCTGGGATCTGTTGTGGGTATAGATTTTAGGAATGATCTCTTTTGTAGTTATTATGAACATATTCCTTTGAACCAGTGGAATAGGATAGGTATATTTGCCTTGGTGCACTTTCCTCGGGGGAATTCTGATGATAATATCTGTCTAACTGGTCTCTGAGTTAGGAGGATAGGTTTGGGCCCAATCAAGTATAGTGGAGGGTTTAACTGGGTGCATTTCTTGTGTATTGCAGTTATTGGGTGAGGGAGTAGGGAGTGGCAGCATAAACTTGAGGAGTAAGAAGTGTTGTAGTACTAGAAGTAGCATTTTTAGTGGTATAGCTGGTCTAAGTAGAATTGATGTGGTGTGTCTAGTATTCTTGTAGGCAGCTTTAGGGGTATTATCACTTCTTTGGTAGTGAAGTAGTTGGGAAGGCGTGTGTGCAGGCGTTAGCTCCTTTAAAAGTGGGAGTATACTAGCATGTACTTGAGATAAGGGTGGTCCTACTGGTGAGGGAAGAGGATTTAAAGAGTGTTAAGGGCAGGGATGGGCGGGCTGGCTGAAAAATTCAGATAGGGAGCAGTCGCTGACATTAGCTTAGCTCCCAAAGTGCTGAGAAATTGGGTCATGACAGAGATGCAGGTCGAGCTACAGTCTGATCTGCAGTGTCCATGGAGCACCAATAAGAGGGAAACAGCCACTAAGAAGTATCTAATCAGGAGAGCCTGTAGGGAAAAGCATCAAAAAATGAAAACAACTAGGTACCCTGTGGGGCCGTACCTGTGGAGCTGGCTTCTTCAGGGATCGGTGAGCTGGTGGCAAGGATTTGGCAAGAACCACATCACTGAGGATTGCAGGAAGTGCACAGTCAGGGAGCTTAGCCTGTGGAGGAGAAGAAAGAAAAGAATTACCTTTAAAGAGTCAGAGGCGGGGATTGGGGTAGATGAGAAACAGTAGAACTAAACAGCAGCAGGGGGCCATAAAATGGCAGGACAATTAAGTAAGCAGGGGTGGGTTTCACACTTGAGAGACAAGGCAAGAAGGAAGAAAGCAATCGGAGGCTGGGCTGAATCACGCTGAGCTAGTGTTGGGGGGGGGGAGTTTGAAAAGCAGACTGCAGGCAGCCACAGAAATAGAAAAATTAGCACCAGAAGTGGAGAACTAGGTGGAAGAGAGAGAGAGAGAGTTTAAATTGTACAGGCCAGGGAACAGAACAGTAAAAACTGCACAAACAAAAAACAAACAAACAAAAAAACAAACAGAAGGCTAGAGAAAAGTGAAAGAGGACTTAAGGAAACATGGGCCAGTGAGCAACAGTACCACATTGATTAATTAAGCATTTTTAACAGCAAAACAGTGTGGTACATTACTATTACAATTCTAGCAATTCACTATAATGGATAGAATTTAAAATTAGCACAATTAACAGCAATGAATAGCATGATTAGCATCAATGGATTGTCCCAAAAATTCAGATAGGGAAAAATTCAGATAGGGAGCAGTCTCCAAGATAAGCTTAGCTCCAGAAGCACTGAAAACTTGGGTCACGACAGAGATGCAGGTCGAGCTATAGTCTGGTTTGCAGTGTCCACAGAGCACCAATGAGAGGGAAGCAATCACTAAGGAATATCCAATTGGGAGAGTCAGTGGGGAAAAGTGCCAAAAATTGAAAACAATTAGGCACCCTGTGGGACCATACCTGTGGAGCTGGCTTCTTCAGGGAGTGGTGAGTGGGTGGTGGGAAATCGGCAGGTGCCACTGAGGATGGCAGGAAGCACCTGGTTAGGCAGCTTAGTCTGTGGAACTGGCTTCTTCAGGGACCAGTGAGTGGGTGGTGGGGAATCAGCAGGCACCGCATCATGGAAGATGGCAGGAAGCACCCGGTCAGTGAGCTTAGCCAGTGGAACTCTTATACAGAGTTCAGCTTAGTAACTTCCCTCATTGTAAAGGTCTTTTTGTCCTGAACAACTTTAGTGCTAGTCATTTTTGTGTAGTGTGTAACGTTTCCAAGATATTTAGGTTTATTTGGCTTGTGAGTGCTAAATCTATGGTCTCGGCTACATCACTGTCACATGAGTCAGGATGCATTGTGGGAACATGAAATGCAATAAAGTTAGCTCAGATGGAGATCACCAGGGGTCATAAAACTACTATGAAGCTAGCAGGCTACTTTAGGAAAAACTAATAGCAGATAGAGGGAAGGACACACTAGGACTTCACACACAAATCAAAACATTCTGCACAATATATGTTTTTGCAAATTCTGGGTGGACTTCTCCTTTAAGTGTCAATTTTACCTCTTTGGGACACTCCCATGTTGCTATATATGGGGCCCTATTGTATTTGAAATGGGCCTGCCAGTATATCTTGGGCCCTAAGCACAGACATAGTTTGCCTATATGTAAATACGGTCCTACCTGTATGCAGGCTCCTTTTAGGGCTGCAGGTAGGTGGAGCCTGAATTCATATTGCATTACCTCTAAAAGCAGCTTACCGTGGAACTTCCTGTTTGGACTTTCAGAAGTATCCATCCACAACTGCAAAATAGTGTGCTCCCTCTTTGATTTGTGCTATTGGCTGCTCTGCCTTAAAAGCAAGGGGGATGCTACTGTGCCTCCCAACTTCTCAAGATATAAACAAAAAAAAAAAAATGTTGAAACTGCTGTCATTTAACCCTTGCAGGGCTGCAGAATGAGTGTCTGTCCAGCTCAATCAAATGGATTCATTCTAGTTCTTTCAGCAGCCTAGTGGTTAACTCATTATCTTGTTACTTTGACTGAATACTGACCCAGTAGCACAAGGCTAATTAGGCACATATATTATGTGGGAGACAGAGCAATGTAAGAAGTAGACCCAGAACCCCCCCCAACCCCGAATCCTTACATATGCTGTTCAGCCTTGAGGTTGGGAGTCATCATGTAGGAATTTCTACTGTCTACTGCTGTCAACACTCCCCCATGTCTAAGTTGTGTAGTTAAAAAATAAATTATAACTACAAAACCAGTCATACAGAGGGCATAATGACTTGAAAAGTTTGTTTTTAAATGTGTTTCTCTTTGTTTGTTTTCTATTACTGGTCTAAAATAAGTATCAGTTTAAAAGTGTATGAGCCCTGTTGGATAAATGACTGATCTGCTATGCCATGCAGCTCCAAATGTCAGCACTAGAACAATGTTATCAAGTCAGTTTCTTCTGTAACTAGTTATTCTTTTGTTAACAAGGTAAGCCCCACTAGGCCCAGGGCCTGTTTTCAGGGGCAACCCAAGGACACTATGAAGGTTAAGTGGCATACTCAGGGTCACACAGTATGCAAGAAGAGGTTGTGGGTATCAAACCCTATTCTTCTGGATGTATCAGGATCATTCACAGCTAATTACTCTAATGTCTAGGCTGTTCTGCCAGCCCTATGCTGTGATTTAACATCCTCAGACAGTCTCATTATGCAATGCAAAATAACACAATGACCAAGCAATAGAAAACAGCACACAGGAGTAAAACACAAACAAAGGATATGGGATAAGGTTTATTAGGGAAGACAGGAACAAGGCACAGGGGAAGGGTTCAAAAAATAAACAAATAATAGGCAATCCCTGTGATTCCCTCTCCACCTCCCCCCTCCCCCCTCATCCCTGTCAGTCCTCCATAGTCCCAGCTAACAGGCACAGCAATTATACTGTCCCCACAGTCCCTAAGAGCCCCCTGTATTCTACTGGATAACACAGTTGTTGAATCATTATAGACCCAATATTTGATGTAGTTATGGCTATATAACCTGCACAATTATTAAGTTTAAAATGAAAGGGATCACTATTTGTAATCCAAAACAAGGCCAAATGGCCAAAATGCAGGTCTTCTACCTGGGCACTTCCAAAAGAGACAGTCTAGCCCTGCCTTAACTATCTAACTAAAAGAATTACATAGAAACATAGACTTTGACCACAGATAAGGACCGCTTGGCCCATCTAGTCTGCCCATTTCCACCTACAGGATAGGCCGCAGATCCTAGTTAACCAACAGCCTATTTCTTCCTACCCCCCACAAGAATTGCCTTATGTCTGTCCCATGCATTCTTGAATTCTCCCACAGTTTTAGACCCCCACAACCTCCTCAGGAAGGCTGTTCCGTGCATCCACTACCCTCTCTGTGAAATAATACTTCCTCATATTGCCCCTGAACCGCCCCACCCTCTGTCTTTAAACTGTGTCCCGTTGTTCTTGCACATCTCTTTTTCTGAAAGATGCTACCCTCCTGGACTTCGTTGATTCCACTGAGGTACTTAAAAGCTTCTATCATGTCCCCCCTCTCCCTTCTTTCCTCAAGGGTATACATATTAAACTCCTTTAGTCTCTCCTCATATGGCTTCTCTAGCAGACCCTGCACCATTTTAGTTGCCCTCCTCCGGACTGCCTCTATCCTGTCTATGTCCTTGCGGAGATGGGGTCTCCAGAACTGGACACAGCACTCCAGATGGGGTCTCACCAACTGTCTGTATAGAGGGATAACAACTTCCTGTTTTCTGCTGCTGATGCCTCTCCCTATGCATCCCAGTATCCCCCCAGCCCTCCCTACTGCCTTCTCACATTGCTTGCTAAACCTTAAGGTCATCTGATATGACTACGCCCAGGTCCCTTTCCTTTTTTGTTGTTGTTACTACCTCCCCCCCCACCCCACTGTGTATTCTTCCCCTGGGTTCTTGTTTCTTGATTGGGACAACAGTCTGATTCAGTACTCATGGTATGCAGATCAAAACAGACCCTGAAAGGTTTCAGATGTATAATGCTGGTCTCTCTGGTGTGCAGCAGCTGCAGGTTGCATGCTGTGGCTCTTTACTGTATCATATCAGACATAGTCAAGTGACAGACTTGTAGGTCTGTGATGATTTGACAACTGTGGCACCCAGCAAAATATAGGGTAGCTCTTAGGGACAAGGGAGAGGAAGGAAAAAAAGATAGTGGTAAGGATTTACCCTTCCGGCTGGGAGGGAATGGCCCTGCTGTAACTTCTCTTCCCGCTGGCAACACTGTCTGTTTGGGGTCCCACCATTGTGTTTTGCTGGGGCCCCAGCAGGGCAAAAGCTTTCACTGGCTGAGGGAGTGAGCAAGAGATAGAGAGAGACACAGACACACAGACAGAGACAGAGGGCCTGATTCCAAGATGGGTTACGCATATCGCAAGGTGACTTGCACCAAACACAATGGTGCAAGTCACACACTATGCGACATGCATTATGCTGCCTACTACTCCAAATGGTAGCCTGTGACATGGCACAGGTTGCCTGTGCCAAAGGCTGGCTATGCCACCCTCTATGTCTGAAGCCCCCTGAGACATGGTGCAAGTGGGTTTCCAGCAGCTCTTTCGACCCTTTTCCAGGTCTGTGGTTGACGGAATGGCATATTGCTATTCCAGGAGGGACCCTGGAAGACAATGGAATAAGTATGGTTAGACCAGCTATTAGCTGGTCTAACTGTACCCTACGTCCGCCGGGGTGGCACATCTGGGCCTGGCACCCCAACAGCCGAACTCCCCCCATGGTCCCATACTGGTCCCTACCCCACCCCCCGTTTGCAGGGCTGCCCTCTGTGGGCAGCTGGCATCTCCATGCCACCATCCCTGAGCAGTGCCCAGAAGGGCAGTACATGTGCTCAACCTGCCATGCACCCCTGGGTATCACGTGGCACCTCCACCCCCTCCCTAGCCCAGTGGGGCATTGCTGTGGTGTCCTGGTACGGGGCTGTGGGGGGGCTGTGCCATTCATGGCTTGTGCCCTGTGATTGGGCATCACTGCAGCATGTGGCATCCAGGTCAGGTACACCCTTGCGATGGTACAACTCTGAAGCTGCTGCAAATCACAGGTCATAGGTGCCGGGGACTCTGCCTGTTCTGGAATCTGGCACATGGTCCCTAGCGTAGCGGTGTATGTTGCAACCTGCAGCCGGCCACAAGTTGCGCCATACATTCTGGAATCAGGCCCAGAGATTCAGCTGTTGTGTGCTTTGAAGAAATGAAGAGTGTGTTTCTCTCTCTTTCTCTCTTTGTCTCTCTCTCTCTCTCTTTCCCTCTCCCTCTCTCTCTCTCTTTTCTCCTGTTCACTATTTGTAATCCAGAACAAGTCAAAATGCAAGTCTTCTACCTGGGGACTTCCAAAAGAGACAGTCCAGTCCTGTCTTAACTAACTAACTAAAAGGACTGGGACAAAGGTCTGACTCAGTACTTATGGTATACAGATCAATTCAGACCCTGAAAGGTTTCAGATGTGTAGTGCTGGTCTCTCTGATATGCAGTAGCTGCAAGTTGCATGTTGTGGCTCTTTACTGTATCATAGTGGACATAGTCACATTAGAGGATTGTAGAAGTGTGATGATTCAATAACTGTGTCACCCAGCAGAATATAGGAGAGCTCTTAGGGACAAGGGAGAGGAGGAAAAAAAAGGATAGTGGTGGTGATTTACCCTTCTGGCTGGGAGGGAATGGCCCCACTGCAACCCCTTCCTCCACTGGCAACACTGTCTGTTGGGGACTCTACCATTTAGCTTTGCATGGGGACCCAGCAGGGCACAATCTTCCACTGGTTGAGAGATTGAATGAGACAGAGAGAAAGAGAGAGACACACACACACACACACACACAGACACACACATATGCACTTCGCACCACAAAGGCAAGTATGCAAAGTACATGTTGTATATGATGCAGCAAATTCAAGGACTTTTCTACCAAATTTCCACTTCCTCCAGGTAATTGAGAAATACTCTACTCGCTGCCACTGGACAAAGTTTAAAATGAAATCATCAGCTACAGGCCCTAAAATAATGTTAATAGTATTTAGTCAATCAAATAATTAGCTGTAGCCAGTCAGCACATTTATCTGGTGGTACACAAGTATGGTCATACTGTATTATAAACAGTCATCACTAAGGGTTAGAGAAATAGGCCATTGTCAACTTCCATTTTGCTTTAAACACATACATTTGGTTTGGCTTCCAGGATTCAGCAAAACAATTTCATCTACAAACATAACAATTGTCATGGTGCAAGCTGACCACAAATAGAACATAAGAAATTCTTAAGGTCAGAATTAAATACAAATTATCACTTACTAGTTGCAAGCGATGCTGGCATGCGTCTGTTGTGGATTGCTGTTTGTGGTGTTATGACAGAGCCTGCAAATACCACCAAAATGGCCATGGCCCAGTGTGAGCTATCGTAATAGTTACTGTTCATCACTGACCTCAAGACATACTGTATACGACCATGTAGTCTCTGCTTTTACATGAATGCCACTTTCTACAGTATTTTTTTTTCTGTGTCTGGCTACATTGATTTTCAAATTACATAAGCATACCCCACCCCCCCAAAAAAAAAAATTATGCAACAAAAATGCTAACAATTAAAAGATATTAAATGTACAACACTACACTGCATGTGAGGGGTCTTCATTAACTAATACCAGCTCTGAGTGATCTGTGTTCCCATTGGCATACGTATGGTGCTTGTTGGTGATGACTATCTAAAAGTTGTCAGCATTGTCATCAGAGGATGAAGCTGCCTCACTACTGCTGAGGTGGTATGCCAGACTATGGGGCCAGTGCCAGTGGGAAAAGTCCAGAAAGATTTGTCACAAGGAGATACAGGAGTGGGACTAATAGTAGATGTTTAAACAATAAGATATCACTGAGTGCTAGTCAGTGGGAAAGTTACATGTGCCTGTTGTGATGTGGCATCAGGTGCTGCCATGTGCCTTAAATCACATAGGAAATGGATAAATCCCACAACAACCCTTGCCATGGAGTGCATTATTGTGATAATAAACTGGACCCAGTTGTGAAACACACTAAAACACAAAATTAATAAATGTTTTCCTTAATCAATACATAATGATGTGATGCATCCACCAGTCAATAAAATAGTCCTTAATTCAATTATTTTGTGCAGCTGAAAGTAGATTGTGTCACAGACATTGATTTTTCCGTGTTTACCTGATTCCAATATATGTGCTTTTACAAACTGCATAAGCTATTTTTAAAGCACTTTGACTCTACCTTCCTTTCCCATCCTGTTTCTTTGTTTCTCTTTCTTTCACCCACCCCAACAGGTTTGGCAGAGCTTGGCAATGACAGGCAGGGGAAGAGATTTGGCAACTGGGCAATCACACATCAAGAGACATGGATTCCACACTGAGGTACCTGAGTCTAGTGCCAGCTAGCATCAGGTTCTGGTGGTATGGGACTCAGTTTTTAGATTTACAGACTGGAAGATGTTCGGGCATTATCCAGGGAATTGCTTATTTTGTTGCCTGCCAGGTGCTAGAGCTGTGGATCTCACTTCAAATTGCTGGTGGGGATAGAGGGAAAAACTGGTAGCTGTTGTTCATATTGGGGAGCCTGCAACACCCACTTACAGGCCAATAGCAGGTGAAAAAAGATAAATATGGACCCTTTTCTCTGAGAAAGCAAATACAAATGTGTTGTAGGCAGGAAGCCACTTTAATTATGACATCAGAGGTAACTGTAGCCCACTCCCGTGATCTTAATATAACAGGGTCTTGCTTCTACACACTTCTTTCCATGGCAGTTCATAGGGAGTAAAAAAAATGCCAGTATGTTTATAATTATTGTGCTTGACCCTACATAGTCATTTGTTGTAAAAAATTCCCAATGTTTATTCTAATAATACTTTTTAGATTATTTTCTTGTTAATAATTCAGAGTTACGTGTGAATATTCTTTCTTAGTTCCATAATTAACTGAATGGCTACTCTTCAGTTTTTGATACATTATTACCATAGAAACATAGAGGTTGACGGCAGATAAGGACCGCAAGGCCCATCCAGTCTGCCCATTTCTTTTTCTACCTTTTAAATGTGCCATCGGCCTTTGCTCTGTCAGTGGCCTATCTATTCATACTCATCTGTATTGCTCCCTTATGATTATCCCATGCCTGTTTGAAGCCCTGCACTGTATTCATAGCTACCACTTCCTGAGGTAGGCTGTTCCATGCATCCACCACTCTTTCTGTGAAAAAGAATTCCCTCACATTACACCTTAATCGGCCTCCCTTAATCTCATGCTGTGTCCTCTTGTCCTGCTATTTTTCTTATATTTAAACATGTTAGACTCTTTCACCTTGTTAATGCCCTTAAGGTGTTTGAATGTTTCGATCATATCACCTCTCTCCCTCCTTTGCTCAAGGGTATACATATTGAGCTTCGTTAATCTGTCCTCATATGTCTTCTGATGCAGTCCCTGCACCATTTTGGTTGCCCTTCTCTGGACTGCCTCAATTTGGTTAATGTCCTTGTGAAGGTGTGGCCTCCAGTACTGCACGTAGTACTCCAGATTGGGCCTAACCAGTGTCTTGTAAAGAGGGATTATTACCTCCCTCTTACCACTTGTGATACCCCTACTAATACACCCTAACATCCCCTAGCCTTACCTACTGCTTTAGAGATCTGCTTGGATGATTTAAGGTCATCGGTGATGATGATGGCCAAGTCTCTTTCTTCCTTTGTGACTGCCAGCAACTCCCCTCCTAGCCTATAGATGGCTTAAGGGTTTTTCTTCCCTATGTGCAAGATCTTGCACTTCTTAGCATTAAATCCCAGTTGCCACTCTTCTGACCATTTTGCTAGTTTATCCAGATCTCTTCTCATTCTACCCACCCCATCTGGATCATTTACTCTGTTGCAGATCTTGGTGTCATCTGCAAACAGACAAGCCTTACCCTTTAGTCCATCTGCAGTGTCACTCATGAAGATATTGAAGAGGACTGGCCCCAGGACTGATCCCTGAGGTACCCCACTTGTGACTTGCATCTCTTCTGATGGTATACCATTTACCACCACTCTCTGTTTTCTGCCCATCAACCAGTTTGCCACCCAGTTGACCAACTTCTGACCCACCCTGAGCCTACCCAGCTTATTTATCAATCTTCTATGTGGAACAGTCTCGAAAGCTTTGCTGAAGTCAGGGTAGGCGACATCAACTGCTCCCCCCTAGTCCACCACTCTGGTTACCCAGTCAAAGAAATCTATGAGATTAGTTTGACAGGACCTTCCTTTTGTAAACCCATGCTGTCTTGGATCCTGTGCCACTATGGATTCCAGGTGTTGCACTACCCTTTCCTTAAGGAGTGCCTCCATAATCTTGCCCACTACTGAGGTAAAACTGACTGGTCTGTAGTTCCCTGCCTCCTCCTTGCTACCACTCTTGTGCAGCAGGATCACATGAACCCTTCTCCAGTCTTCCAGGACCACTCCTGTGCTCAGAGACTCACTAAACAGTTCTGTTAATGGCTGTGCTAGTTCCATCCTTTGCTCCTTAAGTACCCTAGGATGCATGCCATCAGGTCCCATTGTCTTGTCCACCCTGAGCTTAGCGAGCTCTTATAGGACCCTTTCTTTTGTGAAGGGAGTAGTGTTCACCTCCCTCCCCCCTGTGCCCATGGTGCTGAGCTGTGGGCCTTGCCCTACCTTTTCTTCATTAAATACTGAGCAAAAGTATCTATTTAGGATAGATGCTTTTACATGGTCCTCCTCCTCACATGCCCCCTTTTCTCCTTTGAGATTAGCAATACCCCCCTGGACTTTCTTCTTTCACTAATGTACAGTATCTATAGAAAGTTTTGTCACCTTCTTTTACTGTGCGTGCTAGTGTTTCCTCAGTTTGGGACTTTTCCTGCCTTACTGCCTTCCCTGCTTTCCTTAGGGCAGTTTGGTATGTCTCCCTATCTTCATCCTGCTGTGTTCCCTTATATTTCCTGAAGGCTGGTCTCTTGGCTCTGACCATTTCTGCTACTGTATTTGAGACCCAAAGTGGTTTCCTTCTTCTTTTGCACTTCCTTTTCTGTCTAACACAATGGGATGTTGCTTCAAGTATTGCATCCTTAATGCTTGACCACTTTGCCTGTACTCCCTCACCTGTGTTTCTTTTTGCCAGGGCTAGCTTAACTCTAGTTCTAATAACATTCTAGTTCTAATAACATTCTAATAACAATATGCTTATGACCATTGGTGAGCTCTCTTATATAGTCAGCATGAACTATACTACTTTAATGCAGTACTTCTACATTTACTTCCACACATGTGTGACAGACTCTGGTACAGTAAGAGCATGGCAAGAGCTTAGAGTATTCTTTTGCTCACTCTTGCCACACTCCCTTTGCTTTAAGCAGCCATATCAGCTCTGACCAGATATTGTATATTTTTGTAAACATTCCTCTGCTGCCACATTTTCATTTTACTACCTTTTGTCTTGCACTTTAGTCCACCCATTCAAAACATTTGTCATATTTGTGAACTGATTTACAAGACTCAGTTTAAATTGAGATGTAAGGTTTAATTGGGGAGTTCAGTCCCACCATACTCCACCCTGTCACAGCTAGACTAACCTTTGGTGGGGGACCGGGCTGATGGTGATTAATCTTGTATACCAAGGTGCCTTCAGCAAGAGAATGAATGGTAATTGGTTACATGGTAGCAGGGTACAACCCATTGAGTAGCTGTCCCTATCCAGTTCCATCCCCAAGTAGCCCTCCCCAGCAATGCCACACCAGCAGATAGACATTGGTGATACAAGGTGAACAGGAACAAATACATCACCTTTTTGGCAGAAGTTGAATGTCTGCTCTGCCCTTCTTCATGAGATAGGGTCGTAACAAAGTTATGTTGAAAATTTGGTGTACGAATATTACAAAACAACAAATTAATGAGCTTATAATAGAATTTGCTAATGCAGGCTTCTGACTTTGATCATTTTTTACTTTTTACACTAAATTCCTCACCTGCAGCCTTATCGGCTATGGCCAAAGTTTGTTTAAGAATAAGAGATTACACTGAAGAAATAATCTCTTCATACATTGGTAACATGTGCACAGCTTCACTTTTAAAATCAAATCATGTTGATCAGCTGTCATTTAAAAAAAAACTGTAATATCAACACATTCATAGTGAAAAAAAACAAAGCCAGACTCACTGTGTGTATTTTCTTGAATTTTATTTTGTAGGTGAGATCAAGTTTAACCCACCAAAGCCTCTTGTTAATGATGATGACCTAAACATCAATATTGGCAGCTTAAGGAGAACATCCTCAGGGGGAACATTTTCAGTATCTGGAGTCCATCTGGATCACTGCCAGTTAAGTTCCCACCTAGTAAAATTGCTGACCTTGAAGTTGCAATAGAAGAAGATATGTTTATCTTGACATAGACTGCACCAGGAGATGACTTTGATTATGGGAACGGTAATTTACTATTTATTTTTTGAAATGCAAACAGTGTCAGTGGCTCGGTAGGTAGCACACTCGCCTCTGAGGCCGGGAGATCAGAGGGCTGTGGGTTCAGTTCCCACATCTAGCACTTGAGTTAATATCCCAGTACTGACACTGTAGTGCAGCATGAAAGGGGTGCTGCACTTCTGAGGTGCCGTCTTTCGGATGAGACATTAAACTGAGGTCCCATCTGCCTGGATTGGTGGTAGTTCAGGTGGATGTTAAAGATCCCATGGCACTTATCGAAAAGAGTAGGGAATTGCCCGGTGTCCTGGCCAAATTTCCCTCATTCACTAAAAATACCACCAACAGCTTAATCTGGTTCAAGGTCAGTTGGCATTCATCTGTATCCCCTCCCTGGGTCATGCCTGAAACTAGGCAGGATTTGTCTAGTGCACTTACCCGGTCAACAAAAACTAAATAAATAAATAAATACATTTTAATAAGTGTCTTTCTATCATAAACACCAGGAGGCTTTATTTATTTTATTGTATTGATTTATTGTTTATAGGGAAGCCTTTAGGTAAAAAAATGCCCATTTTTATAATATAAACAAGACAAATACAAATTAGACATCAAATATAAAAAGAAGTTTAATAAAACATGCATCAAAACATTAGATAAACACCTTTATGAAGTAAATTATTTCACAGTAATAAGTATTAGCTCACTTTCTTCAGTCTGTAAACTGACAAGAAACTTAGGGTATGTCCCCAGGAATAGAGTTCCTTGTTTTAATTTTTATGATATGAGAAGGATCACTAACCCTTGATAATTCTTCTAAATTGTAATAAATACGCATTGGTACTGTACTAGCAGCCCAGGAGAAAATGATTCAATAATTTTAGGAGACACGATTCTTAGACTGGCCAATTTTTCTCAGATTACCAAATGGTTATGACCACTATGGTCAATGGACAGCCAATTCCAAAGCAAATAAAGATGAAAATGGACTGACCTCTCAGCAGTGCATTGTCCAATGCTCCTATGTCAATAACCAGTTTATAGTCAATTTACTGACAGCAGTCCAATATATATATAACCAATCTTGTCTCAAGAGTAAAATTCATACTGTTATGGTAAAGAAAACCTAGTAATTGATTTTTAGATTTAACCCATTGGTACGGTAAATATAACTGACATGCGTAGTTTAACTTTTTCTGCCTTTTTATCTTTTTATATGTTTTTGTTGACTGAACATTTGTCTGTTTTTTCTCATAATGTATATGCGTTTTGGTTTTTGAAAAGTGGTTTACAAATAAAAGTTGATTGATTGATTGAGTGATTGACATTGTACTGTAGTACAAAGAGGGTACTGCACTGTTGAGGTACTGTCCTTAGGATGAGACATCAAAGTGAGATTTCTTCTGCCCATCTTTGGTCACTGTCGAGGAGGAAGTTAAAGCAGCAGTGCAGCAAAAAAAAGTTATTACAAAAAGTGAATTTTCTGCTATGATTATGAACAATATTGGCAAGACACTTTGGTTTTCTGGATGCTTTCTAAGCTGTGTGCTGTACATTTGTGTTTTTGTCTGGATTCTTATCCTCCTCAGGTACTCAATATTATTTCTATACAGAAATGAGGAGGCCATCTTATTTTCTTGAAAAACAATTCTTTTAAAACATTCACAAACTTCTTAAATGGTAACAGAAACTAAAAATGTTACCACCGAAATAAACTGGAAGACATCTGGCATCGATTAGGAAGAAAAAAATGGTGGGGGTCACATTTTAGCGCATTTTCATTGCACTGCTGCTTTAAAGATCCCATGACACTTGCTGAGAAAGGGTAGGTACATTTTTTTAATGTCATGGCCAACAGTCCTACATAAACAAAGCAGGTCCATGTAACTCACCATTCAGGATGCAACTGGCAACAAACCGTCACAGCTTAATGTGGCTCTACTGGTCAAAAATGATAAATACGTATCTACTGTATATAATTAATTGACTGAAAGACTAATTAAATCAATAAATAAATCTGATGTGAGTACGATATTGCTTTGTTGAAGGTTAGACCTTCATACGTGTAAGTTTGGACCTGTTCCATTAAATCACCCCCAGTTATAAATATTTCTAACTTATGATCTCCCACAAATTTCCTGACATTGCAAAACACCATTGCATTTGTTTGTTTGTTTGTTTTTTGCATTCAGTGCCTGGTCATTCTTGATAAGTCATGATTGAAAGGCATTAAAATCACATTGGCCATGATTAGATAAAATGAGCATGTTCTTGGGTATGATGAAAACTTGTGCTGTAGGAGCCAAGAAGTCCATGGAAGGTTGTTTTCAGAATGGCTCTCATACTGTAGCTGCCTTGGACTCCCTGGCACCCTACCATGTTTTCACCTTGACCTCCTGCCACAATTTCCAATGATATTGAAATGAGCTGAGGTGGTTGAAAACTAAGGACCTGAGTACCTTTGGAGCAGGACCCAGGAAGCAAGACCCAGTCAGTGGAGGACAGAATAGTGCTGAGATCTCATTATGATGAGTATAAGTGGGTAATCACTTGGAAAAGACAGTGTTCCTGTCAATGATGATTGCTGCATAGAAAAACAGCCAGTTCTAATTTAAAATGTAGAATGAATTACTGCAGTACATTGGTGTTATCCCATTTGGGATGTGGTATCTCCATTCCCTCCTGTGGGCTTTATTTCTATAGGTGGTTATGTGCACATGGCACATACTGTAGTCACAGTGTACTGCGCTAGCACAGCCCCATGTTCAGACAGTTAGTCTGCTCTTGTTCTAGCATGCTAACATTCTGAATATAATTCTTAAACCAGCTGTGCACTATCTCATACCATCTGCTAACAGGTGCATGGAACAAATAGCTGGCACTGAGTTGGGTGCCCAGTGTCTCTAAACTTGGTTGGATGGAACCAGTTTTTCCAATTATTACAAGTGCAAACAATGTTACCTGGCTTCCTGATAAGTTTGTGGTGCATTTCAGACAGTCATAATAAACTCAACATTCTGGCCTTATATGGCTTTGGTGAACATAAGTAAGCACAAAAAATTGTCTTGAAGCAATGATTACTAGATGCCACACATATGTTAATGAGCCAGAAAACACCTAGGATTCCACTGCAATCACAAATCTATTGCGACAGACCTCTGTACTCTGGAGTTAATTGGGAATACTAGAGTTTTGTCTGCATTTATTTTATAATTGGATAATTTACTATACGCTTCGATAATTCTCAATACTACCGGAATAGTTTCTTGGGTGTGGATTAAGTGGAGAAGTATATCATCCACATATGCGGAAATCTTAAATTCCTGGGATCCTATTATTACCCCCTGTATCCCTTGTTCTTGTCTGATACTGCCCAGCAAAGTAGAGGTGAAAGGGGGAACCCATGTCAAGTTCCCAAGAGTAATGGAAATACAGAAGAAAAAATCCCATTGCAGTATAATCTGGCGATAGGGTGATTATATAAAGAAAAAAACACTTTTAATAAATGATAAAGGAAAGCCAAATGTTTCCAGCATCAGTAACAAGAATTGCCAGTTTACCCTGTTGAACACCTTCACTGCATCCAGAGACACAAGCCCACATGGAATATTCGAGTCCCTGAAGGCGGAGAAGACGTGCAACAGTTTATGCATATGGTCAGAGGCCATACGCTTGCTCATGAACCTAACTTGATCATTATGTATAATAAAAGGTATAACTTTGGCAAGTCTTGTCGCAAGAATTTTGGCCAGGATCTTAATATCATAATTAATTAATGATATAGAGAAGTAACTGGTAACTTTGAGGGCTTTCCCACCTTGGGGATAACAATAATGAGGACCTCAAATACGTGCTTATCAATACTGTCTGAATTTAAAATACTAAGAAACAATCTTTTTAAACCAAGGACTAATTGCTAAGTGAAGCATTTATAAAAATTGGGTGAGTACCCGTCTGGTCCTGGAGCTTTATCCACTGAGAGAGATTGGATGGCAGTCATAATCTCCAGCTCCATAATAGGGGAATATAAGCTTTCTTTCAGCTCCTCTGGCATAACTGGTAACTGTATCGGAGAGAGGTATTCCTCTACTTCGGCTCTCTGAGGTTGGGAAGTCAAAGGGCTATATAAGTCTCTATAATATTGTTCAAATTCTAAGACTGTGTCCTGCAGAAGTAGTTTAATTGTACCATCTCCCAGAGACTTAATACTTTGTATAATCTTAGACACCTCTTCAGCCCTTAATCTCAAAGCCAAGAAATGTCCTGATTTTTTTCCCCTGATTCAAATATGTTGCTTTAGTTTTAAGAATGGTGTATTCTGCTTTTTCTTTCAATATTTCATTATATTGACTTCTTAGTCCTGTCAACCTTTCCCTGATTTCTACTGGGGTAACCTTTGATAGGGTGAATTCTATCACTCTAATTTGGTTTAGAAGAATCTTTGCTGTACTCTCTCTCTCCGTTTCTTTCTATCTGCCACAATTTTAATTAGATCCCCCTGTAAAACACATTTCAAAGCTGCCCATTCAATATCCCAAGTCCAGTAGAGTCAGAATTTATGCTGTCACACTGCTGTATACTCTGGATAATACTCTCCCTTATCTGTTGTGATTTAAGTAATTTATTATTCAGTTTCCAGATGGTCTGTCTGGGAAGATTGGAGTTAAATTCCATTGAGCAGATAACCATAGAATGGTCCAATACCACCCCAGGGGTAATTACACATGGAGAAAGACCTGGCAATAATGAATGGCTCATTAAGAAATAATCAATCCTTGATCTGGAGTGATGTACTGCTGATGTGAATGTCAATTCCTTTTGCAAGGGATGTAGTACTTGCCTAGGATCACATAATCCAATAGTATCACTCATTTCCCTTATTGCTCTTTGAGCTGGAGTGAGGCCAGTTCTCCTCTTCCCATCCTTATCTATCTCAGGGGAGAAAGGTAAATTCCAGTCTCCTGCCAGTAAAATTGGGAGATGAGAAAAGGGGGACAGAGCCATCAATAGATCCACAAAGAAACCTGGCGAATCTGCATTTGGACCATAGATACTAGCAATAACCACCCTTGTTTGATTTAACAGACCTTGAATTAAAATATATCTACCAGTCAGATCTTTAACACATTGTTCACAAACAAAGGGAACAGACCTAGCCAGTAAAATAGCCACTCCTCTACTGGTGGTGCTGTCTCCAACCATATACACTTGCCCCACAAATTGACGTCGGAAATGGTTAGCTTCTAAATCAAGCATATGCATTTCTTGTAAACAAATAATCTGACCCTTTCGCATTTGTAAATGTTTGAGGGCTTTAAACCTCTTTGTCTTGTTTCTGGACCCTTTAGTGTTCCATGCACTACAAATGTAGAAACTAGTCATTACACGATAGTAGAATCATTAACCCTGCTCTATATAAACAATGTTTACTTTCCTCCCTCTCCCTAGTTAATGAATATTTCATAACTCAAACACTGATCTTCTCTAAAATTGTATATGCAAGGCTGCCCCTCCACCCCCCCACATCTCCCCTCCCTCCACCCACCACCCTTCTTACCCCATTCCCCAACAACAGGAACATTTCCCCAAACAGAGCCAAAAACTCTACCCCCCTCCCTACCAACCAAAATACTTCCTGGTCCATGATCACAAGAATTCCAACCTCTCTGATCCCCCTCCATACCTACCCGCTCTCATTCCCCTTATTTCTGTAACCCCCCTGCAAATGGGGGTTCCCAAAAGACTTCCAGGAGCTTGCTTGAATGCTCCAAGCCTGAATGGTGTTTGGCGTTTAAGCCATTTATCAGTGAGTGTTTTTAGAACCTCTAGTACTGTCTCTTTAAGAGCTGTCTGCTTGCAGACATAATTAGTTTGTATGGGGACTGTGTGTTTCTTTGATTGAGTACCACTCAAGCTGCTGCTAATTACTCCATTTTGCAGTCACTAGGAGTGCAAAGGGAACCTATCTGAAAGATGTAACTGTTTGCCAGAAACCATTTAGAGTAATAATGAAATTACAGTTTGTCTAACCTGCTTTCTTTGCAGTCAGAACTGTGTCTGCCTAGTTCCTCATTCTGGTTTTGAACTGCTGAACTGGACCAATCAGTGTGGGGTAAGCTAGCTCTAAAATGGTGCCTTGGACGAATCAGAACTTGGACTCATAATCTGAGCCAGCCACAAGAGGATTGTATGGGCAGTGACTCTGGGAGATGTAGTTTAGACTTCGGCGCCTTTTTGGACCAACAGGAGCAGTCTATTGTGAGTGAAAGCCAATCCAGTCAAGAACTGGGAGGAACTCAAAGGAAGTGCCAGGTTTTGTCTGTTAAAGTTTTTCAGTTGAGCTCTGACAGTGAAGAAGGAAGGAGCCCTGTGCTTTTTCAGTGTGCAGTTTTAGTAGGGAAACGTGTGTAAGGCCCAGAGTTCCGGTCTGCAGCTTGTGTAACTGCTTGTTAGGACTGAATCCGTCCTGTGAAGAGAATCAAAGGATATCTGAAGAGTAGAAACCAGGCTCACCCTGTAGAAGACTGAGAAATAGCTGAATTGCACTCGGTCTGTCAGGAACTGAATCTGCTGTGTGTTCTCCCAGGTATTGTGCAGTAATTGCGATCGGGATAGAGAAGGCAGCCTGCTACAGTACTTTCTTTTGCCATATAAATGTGTGAGGAGTCTCGTGGAGCTCAAGAGTAGCCCTGCTGACATTGAAGGACCCTATCTTGTTTGGAGGTCGTGAGTACTAATTCAGGGTCGCTCCCTGTTGAATTGCCACATTGAATCCAAATGGAATAACTGTACTGCTGACTGTTTAACTAATTTTTTCTTTTCTCTGTGTGAAAGGGCCCCTACCAGCTGCCACGGTTTGGACTAGCCACTAGGGTTTGGGTACCCAGGGACAGTAACTGGTAGGGATAGGCCTGTGCACAGAGCCATAGGTAGATGAGTAAAGTATAAGCTAATTAACCTGATTTCCCCCTGTCCTTGTTATATTCCCCCTAAATAAATCAGAGCTGCTTGTTTCAGCAAAGTTATACTGCCTGAGGTATTTGTCTATGTTAAAGTATTGTACTGTGATTGTTGCACTGTATCTCATTTTACAGGAGGTCCCAGTGCCTGAACCAGCCCTGGGGTAAGTGTATACTGTGAAGGTAATTCTGATATATTGTGTGGGCCACTAGTGGGAAGAAAGGGGGGTTGCAGTGTCCCAGAGGGCTGTGACCAAGTAAGTTTAACTATTGCAAACCCTGACCTCTGGGTGGAGGCACCCGCCATTGGATCCAGGCCCCTCAACCTGTTAGTGGCAAATCAGGCAGGGGTAGTAGCCCCTGGGATAGCGCCATCTAGGGGTTACATCTCTAATAGACAAATTCCACTGAACTTCCCCTAATTCCACTGAACTTCCACTGAATTTCCCCAGAGTAATGAACTCTACCAGCTATTGATCCCTGCTTTAGAGGAGTACCCCTCACCATCCATGCCCTTTGCTGACCCAAAAAAAAGTTCTCCTCTTTTAAGGTGGTTTTAATTAAAATACCACAAAATCAACTCCCTCTGGTCAGGAGAAGAGAGAAAGGGCTTTTTAGTTGTTTAGCCAGATCCTAATCCATTACTACACTATACTCTTCTGTACGTTTCAGTTGGTAGCGATAGGGCAAAGCCCTTTACCTAATAAAACTGTAGAAAAATTCCCCACTAAACTTAACATATAAAAGTGTAATACTCACTCTGTGCCTGTAAACTAAAACATACATTTGTGTTCAAAATATGCATTGCCATTACTAGCATAAGACATAAATAAAAATGAAAGAAAAAAAAGGAAAAGATGAAAACTAAAAGAGCGAGGGAGCAATCAGATACTAAAGAAGCTAATGGACCTTAGCTCCCTAAGTCTATTACATTTCTCCATAGGCTGATTGCTTCGCATCCCTCCATTTTCCATGCACCAATCACTTTATAGCCATTGAAGGGAGGAGAGAAAAGGGTGGGGGGCAAGCACTTTGGGTCAAAGAACATGTTACAGTATTGTGTAATTATTAAAGGTCCTGTCCAATTCCTGGAACATGGAAACCCAAACCATAACATTAGCGTACAGTTAACAAAAAAGATTTCTTCCACAGGATGACCAATTGAATTAGCTTCCTCTTGTGGCCACTCAAAAACAAAGACGGTTTAGCTGTGTCTTACACTGCTTGAATATTCCAATGTCATTTCCAAATAGAACAATAGAGTCCCACCGTAAAGTAAGGCAGTCAAGTTAACCCCATCAAAATAAGGCACATCCATTAATATTAAGACAAGCATAAACTTGGCTTTAGTAGTAGTAGTAGTAAAAAATGTTATTCAATTGACAAGCAAAAGAATAGGAAACTCGACTGAGACAAGCTAATTTCCGGCGAGGTCCTTAAATCCTCAGGAAAACAAGGAGAGTACAACACCCTTGCATCCTGCAAAAAGCACTAAAACACTAGAGTGAGGGGTACCGATTCACTGATTAGCACCCTGAGGAAAAAAACAAAACTCCATCCATTAGACTATCAAAGTCCTGAACCTCTGCCAGCCCTACTTAAATAAGTCAGGTAAGGCCTCCTTCAATCCCACCGCCACAGCATTAGTATCTTCATGACTAACCCAAGTGCCGTAGAGAAGAACTTGCAGTTTTGCAGGATGTATCATCCAGAACTGAACACTGGCAGTGGTTAATTTCACCACCAATGGGTGGTATGTGGCCCATCTTTGCCGAACTGAGACCGGAAGATCCTGTGTGATTCTCAAGGTAGAGCTCTCCCATCCAAGTTCCTTAAGCTCCTTTAACTTTGTAAAGAAAAACTGTCTCTCTTGATAATTCAAAAATTGAAAGATGAATGTATGTCATGGGGATCCAAGGGGTCTCATCACTCGCAAGGCCCTGTGTGCACGTTCAGTCATGTAATGGGGACTGAAGGGCGTAGGGCCTGCTAATTTCAGCAGTAATGTCTGGGTGAATAATATTGCATCGGCTCCCTCTTCTTTCTCCAGGAGACCAATAATCACAGCATTGTTGCACCTGCCTCTTCCCTCTTGATCCTCTATTTTACTTTCCATTCTGGACAGCTTTTGTTTTAGGGAGACCAGTACCAGTTCCCATTTAGCAAAGCGGTTTTCAAGAGATGTAAATCTAACCTCGCTATCCCGTGTTCGTTGAGATAAATCCTCAAGGGCTTGAGTTACAGATTTCAGCTCTTCTGTGACTGACTGCAATTCTGCTCAAAAATGTTTGAATTTTGCCAGGAATTGTGCTAGGGTTAGAGGCTCATTCTCTGCTGTACTCAGCTCTGTTTCTCCTTCTCCAGTAGATGGGGAGGCCCTGGATTTCTCTGGGGCCTTCACTGTAGTAGCAGGTGGAATTTGTCTGGGCTGTGAACGTTGCATTTCTACCTCCATTTCCACCATAGAATCTCCATTTAAACTTATCTGATGTTCCCACAACTGTTGTGAAGAAAAGATTCAGTGGAATTCACCCGATTCAAACAATTATATCATGTAAATAAGGACAGGAGGCTGGAGGCACTGGATCAGGCTGCTAGTCGGCAACTTGCATCACATGACTCCCCAGCAGCAGAAATACTTTCTGACAGCAAGCCAAACTAGTTTTAAAAACGGCAATAAAAAAAGGACATTACTCAATGAGACTTCTGCATTAAGCTGTTTAATATATGAAGCTGCACAGTACTTCCAGTACTGCTAATCACATTTAATTAAGTCAGTGTAACCCCTAGGTGGTGCTTTCCCAAGGGCTACTACCCCTGTCTGCATGCTAGTTGCAGGTTAAGGGGCCTGGACACTGAAACTGGTGCCTCCAGCTGGAGGACAGGGTTGTTAGTAGAAGACTAACCTGGGTACAGCCCTCCGGGACACTGTAACCCTCCCCTTTTTCCCCTCTAGTGGCCTAGACAATATGCAACAAACACTTACAAAGTAGCCGCTATTCAGCATACAAATTCCCACACTGTTTGCACTTACCACCAGGGCTGGTTCCACCAGTTTGACCCTGGAGACTCCGTGTAAAACAAGGTTAGACACAGCAAATAACAACAGTACAGTGCTTTTGGTACAAACTGGAACCACAGTCAGATTAAATGCAAAAAGAGTTAGATTTGATTTATTCAGGGGAATTGAACAAAGGAAGGAGTATAATCAGGTTGATTGATTCTAAAATTGATCTAGTCAGGCAATTATGCATGCACTTTTTAGTCCCTCAACACAGTCACACACACGTTAGGTACCCAGTTGGTGAGATAGGCTAGCCTGATGCATTGCCTGGGGTAGGCTAGCGTCGCAGCTGGTTGGGGCCCTGTGATGAAAAGAAAAGGCATGCACAACCACACACAATTTGTAATCCAAAGCCTGAAGGCTCAGTTCATGAAAGGAAAAACAACAATGCAATCAGATGACAACACTTGAGATTTAGCTCTTGTTGCAGGGAGCTACCCTGATTGTTACTAATGCTACCCAATACAAGACACAGGCTAGATGAAATGGAGACTGCAGGTTGATGACTGGTTTGCCAGGAGAAGCAGGGCCAACATGAATTACCGAGGTGTCATTCCTGTTCAAGATGGTTGAACAGGGGGCTGATCCCCAGGTGAGTCTCTCATCGATGATGGTTTCTGTGCCTGAAGCAACTGGCTGGGCCAGGTGGCAAGGCCCAGGCCAGGTGGAACAGTTCGGATTTTGAGTCTGGCAGTGCTGGATGCAGCTTCCAGCAAGCGTGGCACATTTACACAGTGGGGAACCAAAATGCAACTCACTAACGGCACACAGCACATTTATAGTAAAGCCACCATACCACAATGCGGAAGGCAGTCTGGCCGCAATATCAGTGTCTCTGAGTTAAACCAGGAATTCTGTGGTAAATGGATGTCCTGACAGGCCGATCGCATACAGCAAATTTTCATCCTTCTTCAGGTTCAAATCTTGTCATTCTTTAGTGGCTTTGTCACACTTCAGTTCAGATACAGTCTGATTGCTAAGCCTTTCAAAGGATTCCCTACCGAGGGACTGCAGACAGACAGGCCAAACTCAGCCTTTCCACCAATCTCCCACGTAAACTATACAGGAGCTGCTGCTCGAATCACTCAAGCTGTTTACTCTTCAAACTCTAACTCCAGACTGACTAACTGCAGCAGGCAGCTAGGGAATTTCCCTTTGTTCCAAAAGGTTCTGGCTGGTTGATCCATCTGACTGTCAAAGCAAGGGCCCCCCCCTCCAGGTTGTTTTAGCACCAAAATGTAAAAACTACAGTTCCTACAGAAATTGACTCCCACAAGACCCCTGGGGACAGGCTCCATTTTAGAGTCTCCAAAGGTACTGATTGGCCCATTTTAGGAGTCCAGGACCAAGACGGTGGTGATAAACAGAACTGTCCATACTGCAAAGAAGGCAGGTTAGACAAACTACAATATCATTGTTATTATAATAGATAATCAACAAATAAGTACAGCTTCTAGCAGAGCTCCCTCTGTGCAACTAGCGGTGGCAGAATGGAGTAAAGGCACTGCAGCCCAGGTGGGACTCAAGCCTAGAAACACTCAGCCCCCCCAGATTAACTAAGCACCACGTTATAGGCAGCTCTTAAAGAGACAGGGCACAAAGACATTAAGGCACTCTCAAACAACACTTTTAAAACACTAAGACACATGATACCAGCCTGCCAGTGGGCATTTAGGCAAGTCCAAGGAAGACTTTCACGAACCCCCATTTGTAGGGGGATTACACCAGCAAATCAGACAAGTCTGAAAAAAAGGCTCATTTTAAACTTCTCCATTCAATGTGCTCTGAAAGCATTATATTTATAACATCCAGCCAAACTAATCGGCAAATCGGACTGCAGATTGCAAACTGCAGTCTTAGAGCAGAGCGGAATTTGCCAGAACATCAACAGGAGAGCTAATCACATTTACTTAAGTAGAGCAGAACAAAGAACACAAATCACAAATTACAGATGATCAGCACCAAGCAACATTAAAGTGACACATAATTACTGCAATTAGAACATACCTGAGAATGCAGTTCATCTAAAGTGAAGTCAGGGAGCCACAGAGACAGTACAAATTTGGCGGTGAGAAAGAGAATAATTTGATCAGACCACAAATGTAAAAAATCCCATTTACAGCCACAAAATCAGTGATTTTTACCCGTACCTTCATGAGCAGCATAAAATGGCTAGGCAAGTCACATGTTGCTCACAAGCCATGGGTTGGTCAGCCCTGCTATAGAGTAATATTTAAGAGCAGTGTATTAATCTAGTAATTATTGATAAATCTAACAAACAGGCATGCATTTAACTAAATTTCTATTGTCCAGTTAAGAGTCATTGATGGCCTTATACTGTCTGTGCTGCCATGGGGTAGACCAAGGTTTACTCTCACTTATTTATTTATTTATTTATTGATGAACATCGGAAAATATACATTTGAGTCAAAGATTACTTTTCAAAGGTTCTACATCAATTGAATACAGTGTCATCAAGTTCAATGGAAACAGTTAGACACAGACGTAGCAATGGAGCATGTACAGCTACCAGTACAGCATCAAAATGGTTACAGGTAACAGAGCAGTGCAGCTGTTAATACAAAGGTACAGAAAATTGCAAGAATAGGAATAGAGTACAGACGGTAATAATTAACAGAATACATACACTACAGGTCAGTGGAACAGCCATGCCCTGGTAGTTATTTGATAGTTTGGGCTGTACTGGGGGAGTCCATTGTCAAATCTAAGCACACACTGTGGTGGCAGGAACAGAGAGGTCTATAGTCGGGGGGAGGGAAGGGTAGGGCTTGAAAATCAAGGACAGTCGTAGACTGATACTTGAGAGATTAGGACTTGAAGGTGGGACTTGAACCAGCCAAGTTTAGGTTCTGTGAGGAGGGAGTTAGGGAGGGAGTTAAGCTAGCCAGGGGCTAGGTACCTAAATGTTCTTTGACCCAAGGAGGTCCTATAGTGGGGTACCTGGAAGTGGGTTGTTGCAGTTTGCAGAGTGTGGCGTGTGGACAAGGGTGCTTGGAGTGGTGGGGGGGGGGGGGGTGAGAGCAGCCCTGCAGTTATTTTTTTAGCAAAAAGGCAAGTCTGATATTTGAACTTCTTTTCAAAGTTTAGCCAGTTGGTGGAGGAGTAAAGGGTGCAGGTGTGTTTGAGCCTGTCATAGTCAGTGGCTAGCCTACAGGCCTTATTAAGGATCATCCTAATTTTGTTGAAGAGTGTGTGTTGTCAGCTGCCCAATAGATTACGATACCATAATCTATGAGAGATAGTATTGAAGCTGATACAGCTAGGTGTAGAACTTCGGGGGAGGCAGTGTTTTTACTGGTGAAGTAAACCAATATGCACATTAACAGTGGTGCTCAGATTTCAGATTTGCAAGCATTAGCCCCTATGCACTATTGGTGTAGGTTATGCACCAAAAGCACGTAACCCACCCACACAGCTCCACACCTGTGGACTGGTGTGCACCGGCAGGTATTGACTACCAGCTGCCACCTGTCTGTGGCCCTGCCCCCAGTGTGTAAGATTCTGCAGGGTGACTAGGGGTGGAGTCACAGTCCTCAGTGGGCACCCAGTGGGCTGCCCATTTCAGATCCCAAAGTGAATCCCACGTGCAGCACGATGTGTGTCCCAGGTAGTGAATGCCTACTGCAGGCATCCGGACCTGTATGTCCACATCCCAGTGGACAGCCAGCAGTTGGAGTCCCCCCTCCACACACACAGGTGCCCCACAGTGCAAACATTTATTTATTTATTTATTTAGTTAGTTAGTTTTTGTTGGCCAGGTAAGTGCACTAGACAAATCCTGCCTATTTTCAGGCACGACCCGGGGGAGGGGGATACAGATGAATGCTAACTGACCTTGAACCAGATTAAACATGACCCCCCCATACCCTGCTGAATCTGTATTGTCCGTTGATCCCCCCAACCACCCATGGCACCAACCACCCCATGGCAACATACCGGCATGGTGGTATCACGGGACTGGATGGCATGTGGCACTGCCCTCATCACAGCACCTTGAGCACTGGCCATCTTACTGCTGCTGGGAGCACACTGCTATAAATAGGTAGCACACTCCAAGCAGCAGTTTGATGGCTGGCAGCCAAGGCAGTGTGGTGAGGGCTGTGCCGCTTGCTGTCCAGTCCCACGGCACCGCCAGGCAGGTATGTCACCATGGGGGTTGGTGCCACAGGTGGTTAGGGGACCACCAGACAGTACAGATTTGGCAGGGTACCGGGTGGGGGGTCTTGTTTGTGCTGCAGGGCACCTGTGTGTCTGTGGTGGGGGACATCCCGCACAACAATGGGGTCAGGGGTCTGCCTCTGGCAGTCCAGAACAGGATGATGTGGTCTTGGGGGTGGGGTGGTCATAGCCTGCTACCCCATGGACAGGGCTAACCTGGATTGGGGGGGCATGGCACTACGGGACACCCAGACACCTGGGGGCCGACTTGGGTTGGGGGAAATGACACTACAGGACACACGGACACCTGCTCAATCAGCAGCCCCAGTCCTCCTGTTCTGCCCTGTGGGCTCAGGCAGCAAGGAGGGGCCAATTCCAGGTTCCACTGTGCATGGCGGGTGATGTTCAAGGGGGCGTGCAGTGGGTTATGGCAGGGTCCCAGCTGCAATAACCTGCTCCACTCAGTGCCCCCCCATAGAAAGCACTACACACCTTGGTGCATGGTGCGTAGTGCTGGCATGCTCCCAGCCCACCTTCGGTGCATTGCTGTCTGCGCAGCCAAGGATCTGACATGTAGCTGACTTACGCCCAGTTTGTGAATCCTGCATAGGGTCTATGGGTCTCTGATCCATGGCATTCATGAGTATCGATGCTAATGCACCCGGTTTATGAGGCGCATTGGCATTTTGTATTGGGCCCATTGTTACCATAGCCTCAGGCCAAAGTACAGCCTAACCATGACGCCTTTAGGCTAACACAGAATATGTAGATCTAAGGCAGAAGTTCCAGATGTCAACAGAAATTACTGGGCCTTTATAAAATATCTTGGACAGAAACAAACACATTTTCATAAAGAAAAAGGTCATTCTGATTTTAAAAACTTTTTTGCTGTAATTGTAAGTGCAGCCTAATTAATAAAGAAGTATCTGTGTAATCACATCTTATTTGTATATAGGTTTTCAGTAAATATTATTATATTTTAACTAATGTCACTAAGACTTTCTGTGATTATGATGCTATTCTAAGGCAGTGTACACTGTAAACCCAAAGGATACTGGATGACTGCTAGCACAATCAGATTTTTATTTTATTTATTTACTTATTTATTTTATTTATTTATTTATTTTAATTTCGGAAAACACCTTTGAGTCAAGGTTATTTTACAAAGGTTCCATATCAGGTGACAATACAGAACAAAGTGAGGACAGTAACAAGTAGAGCGATTTACAATCAACCGAAGGTTTTGTCGGTAACATGACTCTTTCATAAATTTCATATAGGATATACAGAAATAAGCACAATGAATCAGTATATGTACATGAGTTACATGCAATAGGAGAGTGATCTGCTTTGTCGGAACATGATTCTTTCATTTAGGAAATAATGAAAATAAGCAAAATGAAAACAGCATAAGTACATAGGTTACAATAAGTATGAGCGTGATCTGCAAGAACATAGATGCAGTAAAATGACCCTGTGGAAGATGGTACACTTGATTAAGTTAGAAGTTGGGGTGGATTTAGAGGAGGGAGGGTCAAGAAGGGTGACTTTAGTGGGAGGAGTATAGTTAAGAGAAACACTTCAACAGAGGCCAGCAAGGGAGGGGGTGGGATTTGTTACGTTTGTGGTTGTCAATGATCAGAAAATGAGAGTCAGAAAAAATAGAACCCTTCAGGCAGCTGGATTCCGTGCTGCATGGCTGTATGAAACAGTGGAAGACAAAGATAACAATTTCTCTCAGCTTTTTTATGTCACATTGACAATGTTGATAATATACTCCAGTAGCAGACATTTTCTGGCAGATTGATGTGTGCATTCTGGATGGGGAAGACTAACTGGCTGCATACAGTGGCTGTAGCCTGGATGCAAAACAGTATCTTGCAGTATTACTGCAAAATGTTGCAATATGGTGCAGGGAACAACATAAATTCAATAGCAATTCAATCCTTTTGACATGCAATGTTTTGTGACATCTCATTTACTGCAAAGTATTGCACTGCATCCAGGCTGACAATGCTATATGTGTCATTCCATGTTGTCACTGGGTTATTCTTAACTGCTGGGTAATCATGTCATTCTACTACAGATTTTGACATAGTAACAAAGCTGTGACATCTTCAAGGACACCTACCTGTATTAAAATTCAAAAGACCTCACAAAAGGACATGCTCACTGATGCACCTGATGCTGCTGAAAAACGTTAGTACATAGAACACTCACACACTCAGCAGAGAAGCCAAAAGGTTTATTTGCAAGAAATAAGTTGATAATATCTGCAGTGGCTAAGTTAATAATCATGAGACAATGGAAAGATGAGTCCTTGCCTTTTGTGTTAGGATGGCACAGAGAGATACTACTGGCTCTTCAGTTAGAAAAACATATAGCTATGATGAATAATAGACTGCAGATGTATCTAGATAAGTGGGGTACCCTGGATGCTTTACCGGTAGCATGGAAACTTTAGAATTTCATATAACTCATTATAATAACTGATGACCCCCGTTATCAACCCATTTTCAAGTACTGTAAAAAGTCGTATCAACCTGCAGGTTGATATGAAAAAAGTCGTATCAACCCGCAAGTTGATACGACTTTTACAGTCTTGCGCTGAGAAGCCTGCAGCATTCACATTCCAGACTAAACAGATTGTGACACTACGAGATGGTTCTCCAAGCATAGATTCAAACTCACAGCACAACCTCCATTTGAAACAAAACATACAGATCCAAATCAGAAAGTATAATCATTTCAAGTATTTACCAGCTGAAAAACCTTCCACTAAGCATGTACTTTCCCCGACTAACCCTTACCATTTCCATAGCCAGCATGAACTTTCACCTCATTTCCACAATGACTGGAATGACCCCTGACCCATCGAGATGATGAAACAACACACACTGAAGCCGAAGGACTTGGGCAAATTATTTAAACTGAAAAAAAATGACTGTTTTCTAGTTGTTTGATATATATTTTTTGCTTTATTTCAACCTGATTGTGATTTACTTGACCAACAACTTTACCCAATTGAAAGCCACGACCATAATTAGCATGATCTTTTGCACCAGTTATTATAAAAATAAAACCTATGTAGTAGGTGGAGATATGTATTTTTGTTCCTGCCCTCGGTGTGTGATCATAGTGAAACCTCTCGAGCTTCGCTCTTGAGGTTTCTCTATCATCACACACCTTGGGTGTGAAAAAAAAATGCATATCAACCTACTACATATGCATTATTCTCTATGTATGACATAGCTACACTATTCTGCTGTATACTATTTTGCTTTTTCTTATTTCATTCTCTAGTTATTCTTTTCCTTCTCTACAGTATATAGATAAATAAACATATAGATAGATTTACTATGTACTGCTGTACTAAAGTCTTGGTCAACAGGGGAGACTGGATATGATATAGATGGATTTATTCCTTCCTTTTTTTCCCTACAAAAATAGTTGATAATATATTTTAAGTGTTATGAATTAATATTATACTGTATTACAAAAATACAAAATAGTTTTATAGTGATGGTAAAATAGATAGTATTTATTGTATTAGACTATGCAGAAATTTTCTGAGATTGTATAACATACATTGAGTTGTGTCTATTTCCTATTAAATGAATGCTTATTTACAATAAAAACTTTTATTGAGAAAAAAAACAGCACATGGTTGTTAAACTGTGCAGAACTTAACCCTCTTGTGGAGTGCTGGTGTCATGTTACGTAAGGAAAAATCTTTGTATTCCTCTCTTAACACAAGTGTAAACTTATTCAAGGACTTAAGCTCTGTTAACCATCCACAAACATTTGTGGTAATTATGAGACTCCTTACCTCCCTGCTTTACATTGGTTGTCAGGCATGTTTTAACAATGCCTTTGCATCATACATAAATGATGATGCACCTCCTAGCAATGCACACTCGGCCATCACTAGGATGTAAAATAAGAATTCCAAACCCTGCTGTCTGACCCTCATTGGTATGTGTGGCTGAGTCATCAGTCAAAACATGACAGACAGTGGTGTTATTTAACACTTTCTGAGGTTCCGTCAAATAGGACCCTAGGACAGGTAGGTCAGGGGGTTGCAGTGAACAATCATGGGTCTCCCCTGTAAATTGTAGACCATGGGCCAACAAAGATGGAGTTTTGATAGGAAGGACAGTGATGTCATGATCCTGTAAAGTGAGAGACCAGTGTGTAAGTCTGGCACTGGATATAGAGTCATCTTTTACTCTGTCTGACAACAGAAAGTTAGTGGGCAATTGACAGGAATACAGCACAGTGGGTGTATATCCAATGATGTGCATAAAGTATCTCATTGCCCAGTATGTAGCCAAAAGATTCCTTTCACAAAGGTTGTAGTTTAGCTCCACTGTGGAGAGCATCTGGGATGCATAAGCAATGGGTCTGATGTGTCCATTGTATGTTTGGGCTAAAACTGCTGAGATGTCTACATCTGATGTAGGAGTTTCAAAATGATACCCTAAAACTGGATTAGGATTAACCAATGCTGGGGCTATGGTCAGTGATCTTAAAAAAAAAGACAAGAATATTAACATTGCAATATCTTGCACCTTCTTGACAGAAGTGCCTGCTATTGTCTGTGCTGGGAGTAACCTGGCTTGTGCCTACTATTGCAGTTACAGTGTGGGATGATCCAGGTGTCACTGATGGAGTTGGTTCTGCATCATGTGCAGGCAGTGCTGGCACTATTTGGGATGCCTGCACAGTGGAAAAAAGTGGTGTGCAAGCTGCATATAGTTCTCCAGCTATGAATTGTGGTTCACTAGCAATCAGGGGTGCAGAAAGTAGTACTGGAACAGCTGACAGTACAGGTTTAGAAATCAAACCTGTATCCCCCCCAACGTGGCCAGTGATGCTGAAAATATCACAGTCACGGGGCTTTCAGAATCAGGGTTGTCCCCTTCCCCTTTAAATGCATAGTGGATTTCCCCACCAGAAGGTTGCTGGATGGTAGCAACATTATTTTTAAGGTGACAGCTTAAGTTATTAGTGGGCTACATGTGCCCAATGCTGTTAGCATTAGGAAAAACAGCACATTCAATCCTCTCAGTGAGGGCTGATGTTAGATTACATAGGGAAGAATCATCACATTCCACACAGTTAACAGCAATGTGTTCCTTAGCCAAGGACCTTCTAGCAGTATAAATATTGTTAACTGCAGCTGTTGCTGCAGCATCAGCCACTGACTTTATAACATTAGGCTGCATACCAGCCTCATTCAAAAGTACGTCAACATAATTTTCAATGAGATTTTTCTGTCCCTCAATGCTCATCTTACTGATTACATTATGAATCATGCCAAAAACCTCCGGTATGTTTTGTTAGGTTAAGGCAGCAATCACAAGTCCCTGTGATTGCATGATCTGATCTCCATAATGTGGTGGTTGGTCTTTCTGGAATACCTCATGGGCACCACCATCTTGGGCTACTGTATTATGACCATCAACACATGACCATGAGCATCCACCTTGGGGTGCAATAAACTAAAGCACACAAATCTAGGTTTAAAATTAAACAAGGGTGCTGGAAGATGGTAAAAGCTGTGGGGGCTGAGAATAAAAAGGCACATAAAAGGGTACAAAGGGCACTTTTTCTATACTAGTGCACTTTTTCTATATTAGTTTTTGCCATACAGAAATAAAAAGGGGAGTGGCTACCGCCACTTTCGCCCCCCCCCTTGGTTCTGGCACCTATGAAATTAAAACAGCAAGGAGCAGTTACTGCACTGCACTGAAATGAATCAGGATCCTCACCTTCTGGCCTCTTCTGAGAAACCAAAAATCAACCTGCTATCTCAAATCTGACTTAGCCCCACCTCCAGTTATCACATAGCTGAGACCAGAGGTCAGACAATTAGCACCCCTCCCTCAAACTACAGGACAAGAAAGACAAGACACAATTTGCCGCAAGTTAAGACAGCAAAGGAAAATAGCACCACTAAAAGCACACCAAACTAGGTTTCAAATTTTCAACAGCCCCAAAACAATTCCAAGTAAAGACAACAATGGAATAACAGCACCACTAAAAGCATACACATCTAGGTTTAAAACAAAAACAGCAATAAGAAGTTACTGCACTGAAATGAATCTGGATCCTTTCCCTTCAGGCCTTTTCATAAATTCAATAACGTTTATTCAATTTAAAAAAAAAAGAGCTTTACTCCTCATTATAGTAGAGACTCTTGGGACCTCCAGCAGGGGGACTGATGTATCATGCAAACACCTGGGGACAGCACGTGCCTTGAGGAGGGACTCATACAGGGACTCAATACCTTCACACATTGTGTCATCAATGATACTACTAAGTGCATAGTCAAAATGGCGCTTGAGTGAAGGTCAAAACAAAAAAACTAATACAAGTCGCAATGGTGGGTAGAGAAGGTAGCCATTAGCATGAAATGGCAAACATTATTATAAACCATGCTGAGTCTGTGGCAAAGGGTGGAGGACAGAAAGGAGGAGTAAATCGGAGCACAATAGTCAAGAATAGGGAGCAAGTTCCCATGGACAATGGCTAGTTGAGCAGCAGGGGTAAGATAGTTTCTTATGTGATAAGCGGCCCCAAGCTTTTAGTTGATTCTGCATATGACAGTGCTTATGTACACGGTAAAGGAAAGGGATGGGTCTAGGGTTACATCATTCCTGTGGTGATGGCCTGGCAACAACACAGGTGCAGATGGTGCAGTGTACATGCCATGCCATACACAGGGCTGCATCAGATGCCACAGTACAGTCTACCAATATTTATGCATGACACACCCTGCCATATGTCCCAGCCCACACACTTGCATAATATGCCTACAGTGGAGGTGATGCTTACATGCCACCACCATTGCTCACCATCTCACATTGGTAGACACATGACCTGGATCTCTAAAACATGTAGGTGGGGGGGGGCTGCATGTTGTCCCTTGTGTGATGCTGTATGCTTGGCCCCATGTCCAACATCCAGCACCATTCCTTTCCTTATATTTGTTCCACTGCTCCACTGCTAATGGCTCTATCCCACTGTCTATTCTGCTCCTCATGTGTGATGCACTACACACCAAATGGGGTGTCCATGGTGTCTGCATTGTTCAAATGACCATGTTCATAGGGAGTTGGGCAACAGGGGTGGGCCACAGCATTGTAGCACACGTGTCAGGTCTTCTCAGCTGCACCACCATGTGAGTGTGCAGTATGGTGCTGTCTTTACCAAGGTCCCTCTGCTGCAATTGTTACATCTGTGCAGCAGTGCCTTGTAGTACTGCACACATTACAATTGCCACTCTTGTAGGTAAATGTCACTGTACCACTAGTCAGTTACCTACTACCCATCCCATGCCTCACCACTGTCACCAGTGTCACACATCATACTGTTGGCACATACACTCTTGACACTGCATCATGTGACCTCTAGACATTTGTGAGCTGCATTGGGGAACCCTACATGTGGCAGCAGCCCATGATGTCACACACAGAACTGCCCATAGTACCACAGATACACTACCAGTCTTGTGTAGTGGCCATGTCCTCTGTTCACACACAGTTATTACCAGGACCTGAAATGTACATGCCTGGCACTGGCCACATCCATATGCTCCACAATGTATAGGCCGGTTGCCAAGTGTTTATACTGTGTGCTGTCCCTACTGAGGACCATATCTGCTACATACATGCTGGTTGTACAATGTAGATTACATGCCACAGATCTGTCTCCATGTCATGTGTGGTACACATGCTGATCAATGTTTCTTCGATTGTTCCTGGTGATGGAACATGGCAGGGGATACAGTCAATGGATAGGGCACTCCTGCCCATTGTGTGGTGGATCTCACACCATGTCTATGGCATGCATGCCCACATGGGAGAGGTGACAGGCCTGCAACAGGACATAGCAAGATTATGGGGGTCTGCTCTGCCACAGAGACAGCAACAGCAGGAGCCAGATGGCAGTCATTAGACTTGTTTAGTTTGGGACTTGGCACAGCATGAGAAAATGGCATTTTGTCATGTGTTTTATTTTATAATGGTTTGCCACATTTATTTATTTTATGGTGGCTTGCCAACTTTGTTTTCTCTATGGTGGTATGTCACCTTTTTGATTGTGGTGTTTAGCCTGTTTGTGTTTTATTTATTATGAGTAAATACCTCTCATTCCCACATACAGTAGGTGTCTATTCTTCATGGTTCTGTGTGCATTTCTAGGGCATTATTGGGGGGTTTGTGATACTGCCTGTGGTATGCCATTCATGGTCTCACTTAGTTTTGTGGTGTCTCTTTGCAATCTCGTGGGGTAGGGTTTGCAGAGCTCATCGTGGCTACTTTTGTGGTTATATTTGTGACTGGCACTTTTGCTGACTGTATTGGTACACATTTTGTGAAAGGTGTTAATTTTTGATCATTCCAATATGTAACCCCTAGGTGGTGCTATCCCAAGGGCTACTATCCCTGCCTGCATAGCTAGGTGCAGGTTAAGGGGCCTGAGTATTGAAAATGGGTGCCTCCATCTGCAGGACAAGGTTATTGGTAGCGTAGTTGATCTGGGTACAGCCCTCCGGAACACTGTAACCCCCCCCCCCTTTCCCCTCTAGTGGCCTAGGCAATGAACAACAGACACAGTTACAATAACCCCTAATTAGCATTCAAATTCCCACTCTGTTTGCACTTTCCACCAGGGCTAGTTCCACCAGTTCGATCCTGGAGACCGCCTGCAAAACAAGGTTAGACACAGCAGGTAACAACAGTACAGCGCTTCTTGTACAAAATGGAACCACAGTCAGGTTAAATGCAAAATAATTAGATCTGATTTATTCCGGGGGAATGAACAAGGGAGGGGCGTAATTTGGATGATTAGTTCTGTAACTGATTCAATCAGGCACTCATGCATGTACTTTTGAGTCCCTTCACAGTCACACACTCTTGGTACCCAGCTGGAAAAAAGGTGGGCTAGCCAGACACGTTGCTCGGGGTAGGCCGGCATTGCAGCTGATCGGGGTCCTGTAATGGAAAGAAGAAGCATGCACAACCACACATAATTTGTAATTCGGAGCCTGGAGGCTCAGTTCATGACAAGAAAGTAATAATTGAATCAGATGACAACACTATTGATTTAGCTGATGTTGCAGAGAGCTACCCCGATGTTTACTTATGCTATCCAATATGAGACACAGGAGGGATGAAATGGAGACTGCAGGTTGACAAGCTAGTATGCCAGGAGAAGCAGGGACCTCATGAATCACTGAGGTGTCGTTCCTGTTCGAGATGTTGAGCAGGGGGCTGATCCCTGGGCGAGTCTCTCATCGATTGTGATCTCTGCATCTGATGTACCTGGCTGTGTCAAGCTGGCAGGGCCCAGGCCAGGTAAACAGTTCGGGTTCAGTCCAATAGGTGCTAGAGATAGCTTTCAGCAAGCGTGACAGATTTAAGTAGTGGGAAATCAAATCGCAACCCACTGACAGCATACAGCACATTTATAGTAAAGCAAAACACAATACCGCACTTCGGATGACAGTTCGGTTGCAATTTCAGTTTTCCTGCGCTAAACTGTGATCTCTGTGGTGATTCAGACAGACTGATCGCATGGAGCAAATCTTCGGTCCTCTTCAGGCAATAAGGCAGTCACAATTAGGTAATTCAGGTTACAGTTGGTTCGGATAAAGTCTGGTTTAAATTCAGGCTAAAGGATTCCCTCATGAGGGACAAGTAGGCAAGCAGGCCGAACTCAGCCTTTACATCAGTTTCAGCTGCTTGAATGTCATGAACTGTTCACTCTCTCAACTCCACACTCAGACTGACTCTGCTGCAGGCAGCACCAGGACTTCCTTCTGATTCAAAAAAGGTTCAGTTGGTGAATTCATCTGTCTGTCAAAGCAAGGGATCCCCCTGCAGGTTCATTTAGGTGCCAAAGTGAAAAAACTACAATTCCTGCAGAAATTCACTCCCAGAAGACCCATGGGGACATACTCCATTTTAGGGTCCCCAAAAGGTACTGATTGGTGCAATACAGAAATGTCCATGCTGCAAACAAAGACAGGTTAGACAAACTATAATATCATTATTATCAGAGCAGCTAATCATCAAATAATTACAAGTTCTAACAGAGCTCCTTTTGCATAAATAGCGATGGCAGAATGGAGCAATATTACTGCAGCCCGGGCAGGACTCGAGCCTGGAAACACTCGACCCCTACCCAGATTAATTATACATTACAAAAATAATGTCTCTTAAAGAGACAAGCACGGAGGTTATTAGGCACTCGCATGCAAGCACTTTTATACCTGTAAAGACACAGAACATCAGCCTGGCAGTGGGCAGTAGGCAAGCCCAGGAAGACATTTTAGGAACCCCCATTTGTAGAGGGGTTATACTCTTCCCTGCCTGGAAAGAACTTGACGTATGTGTCACGTCTATACCACAATAACGTTATTTGAAGACATTGTACTTATACAAAATATATGCTTCATTAGCATTACTATACATATCCGAAACAGCTAATACATATGATTATATATACACGTTATGACCGCAGTTATGCATTTTCCATACATTCGATAATGATTTTACTACAATTTACACAATAATATTACTGTACTCAGTCATGTTATAGTTTCTTGCATTCTAAACAACATAGATGGGTTCCATTCCTATTAGCTAACTTGGGGCTTGATGGGGCAGGGGCACCATGTCCTGAAGGATGGACAGTCAACTTGGAAGTAGCAGAAAGGCTCAGTTTGGGCACTGAGCTCTTTGAAACAAGAACACCTTTATGAATCATATTGAGAGGCAAATCCACTGGTCTCCCAGGGGAGTCATAACTAAGGCATAGCACTGGCTTGACAGCTCATCCAGACTTTCTGGGGGAATAGACACAGTCTCTGGACGATCAGTACTGGCATTGGACTCTTCTTCTGTCATGAAGGGTGCCTCTGCACTAGTCTAAATGTCCAGATTGCGAACATTGTTAGTTGCTTGCTCAGTAGATTCTGTGTTCAAAATACTTTGCTCATCGTTATCTTTGGAAGAGTGCCCAGGTTGCTCATCCTGATGAAACTTTTGAATCATTGAACTTTGTGGCACAAGAGGGGTGCTGTCAACACTGCTGAACTGTTCTGCAGGTCCTGGTATGTCACCAGGGAGATTTACTACATCGGATTCTTCCTTGGGTAACTCAAACAGTTCCACTAGACACAAGAAATCTGCTACTTCAGACGTAATACTCTGCACCTCACTTTTAGGGGGCATTGGTACTAAGGCAGAAACTGGGTGCTTACACAGTCCTGAAGGCCCAGCTTCATCACCATAATTATGCATAGCGTTTCCTTGGAACAATTGACTCAGTTCATAAGGATAGTAAGCATTGTCACACTCACTTTTATCAGAGTTAGACTGACAGTCACTATCATTCTGGGCCTGCAGGGGGAAGGCCTGAGGTCTGGAACAACTGGGGCAGGTTGACTCTGCCTCTTAGCAGCAGCATGAGTTACCAGCCCAGGTGAGGTGTCACTTGTCAGTTCAGCATCAATGATCACTTGGCCGATAGGCAGTAGGTGGTTCCTGTGCATGGTCTTCACAGCTTTAGAGTCATTTTCAGAGTGCACTTTGTACACTGGCTGGTAATCCAGTTTGCCAACTACTACATGAGAAAGATGATGCCACCTGTCAGCAATTTTATGCTTTTCATGTAGACCCAAATTGTGCAACAATGCACAGTCTCCAGGCAGTAGCTCTTGAGCCTTCACTTTCTTGTCATGCCTTTCTTTGTTGGCAAGGTTTCTCTTGGCGGCCATTGTTTGAGCCAGTTGATACACATGGTTCAACTGAGCTTTCAGTTTCTGTACATTCTGTAAATAGTTCTCAGCTTGGACCCCATCCAGGGAGACCACAAAGCAAACATCTACAGGCAACTGGGCTTCCCTCCCGAGCATGAGACGATAGGGAGAGAATCCGGCAGTGTCACTTTTGGTGCAATTGTGTGTACCAAGGTGCTAATCTGCTGACTCCACTTAGACTTGTCTTTAGGCTGGAGAGTTCCCAACATGTCCAGAAGGGTTCTATTAAAGTGTTCTGGCTGGGGGCCCCCTTGAGGGTGATAGGGAGTGGTTCTAGACTTCCGCACCCCCCATAGGGAGTGCATTTCTTTGATTAATCTACTTTCAAAGTCTCTTCCTTGGTCAGAATGGATATGTTGGGGTGCACCATAGTGGACAAATAACTTTTCTACTTGCACCTTGGCCTCTGTAGAGGCCTTTTGATCCTTGGTCAGGAAAGTTTGTGCGTATCTGGTAAAGTGATCAGTTACCACCAGTACACTGCCAATGTTCTTTTGATTGGGCTCTAGACACAGGGAGTCTATGCAAACCAGCTCCATGGGGGCACTGGTAGCGATGTTAAGTGGTACAGCTTTCTGGGGCAAAGCTTTCCGTTGAAGGCAGCGACTGCAAGTTTTGACATGGTGCTCGACATCTGCCCTCATTTTCGGCCAATAGACTCTAGACTGCACTAAGTCAAGGGTCCGGTCAATACTGAGGTGTCCCATGTGGTTGTGTAGGGACCTCAGCACCAGCTGCTTGAAGGCTGTGGGTAGTACTAATTGCTGTTTGTCTAACTGACCCGGCCGATCCACGGTCTCTTGATAGAGTAAATGGTCTTGTAGCTTCAGTCGGGGGGCCTTCCTTAAACAGTAATGCAGTTCATAAATTGGTGGAACGTAACTTGGACACATCTTTCCTGGCCTGGAGGGCATCAACTGCAGGCTGAATCATAGGGTCTTGGGATTGAGCCCACCGAATGCTGTTGTTATTAAACTGGGGCAAAACACTGATATCTAATGCAAAGAAATGGCAGTAAGCTGCAGGTATGCAGGTATCGGGGGGGCCCCAAACAGTCCACCAGGCAGTCCACTGTGTTGGCAGTTGGTTGCTCATCTTTGTCAAATTTTTGGCACAGTGCTTTAATAGAATGTTCAGACAGCCTCACCCAGTTGTCTTTTGAACTTGGACACCGGGAAAGGGCATCAGCATCAATATGGTTCAGTCCTAGCTGGTATTCAACTGCATAATCATAAGCCAACAGGGCAGAAAGCCACCGATGACCAGCGGTGTCCAACTTGGCTGAAGTCTGTACATATGTTAGTGGGTTGTTGTTATCAGTCTTTACTAATATCTTGGCACCATAGTGGTACTCATGAAACTGATCAACTATGGCCACTTTAGGGTGAGGAACTCCAACTTGTGCACAGGATAATTCTTTTCGGAGGGTGTCAAGCTGCGGCTAACGAAGGCCACAGGTCTCAGGCCATCTTCATATTCTTGATAGAGTACTGTCCCAAGCCCCTTCAGACTGGCATCCATGTGCGGGATGTATTGTTTGGTGGGATCAGCATATGCAAGGACTGGGGCATGGGTAAGCTGATAGATGACTTCGAAGAATGCTGCCTCGAACATGGGGGTCCAATGAGTTCCAAAAGGTTCCCCTTTTTTGAAAATATACCTTGTCTTTTTCTTTGAGGGACCTCTTCTTGTATCTGTGGTCAGTAGGAAGATAGCCTTGGGTAAGATTAAGGAGCGGCTGGATTACTTTCAAATAGTTCTTAATGAATGGCGATAGTAGTAACAAAACCCCAGAAAATGCTGCAGCTCTTTTCATTTGGTAGGCTGGGGCCAGGTGGTCAGAAACTCCACTTTACTGGGGTCCATCTGTATCCCCTCTGCTAACACTATGTGTCCCACATATTTTACAGATGCTTGAAAAAACTGGCACTTGTCTATGGATAACTTAAAGCTGAATTCTTCCAAATGATCGAGGACTTTGAACAGTCTGGTCTCATGTTCCTGTAGTGTGTGTCCAAAAACGGTGACATCATTCAAGTACACTAAGCATTCCAGCAGGTTCATACCTCCCACTGCATGTTACATCAATCTCTGGAAGGTGGCAGGAGCACCCAAAATCCCCTGTGGCATCCTCAGGAATTCTTAGAACCTCAAAGAACAGATGAAGGCTGTTTTCTCATGGTTCTCCGGATCCACTGAAATCTGATAATACCCATTGTAGAGATCCAATACTAAGAACCATTGACTCCCGTTCATGCATTCCAGGGCATCCTGTATGCATGGCATGGAGTATTGATCTGGGACGGTCCATCAGTTTAGGGTCTGATAATCCACACACATCCTCATGGACCCGTTGTTCTTGCATACAGCTATGATGGGAGATGCATAGAGACTCCTTGACTCTTGAATAATACCAGCAGCTAGCATCTCCTGTAGGTGCCTCTGAACATCGTCTAGATCAGCTGGGGCAAGGCAGCAAGACAGCGCTCGGAAAGGTCTGTCATCATGCAGCTGAATGTGATGCTCAGCACCATGAATGCATCTCACATCCCATCCTTTTAGTGAAAACACTTGGTCTCTCTGGGCAAGTTTCCTACTGATCCGAGTCTTCCATTTAGCAGACAAGGGGGAATAACCAAAGTCAAATAGGTCTGGGGTCACTTTCTCCTTTTCACCAGAATATTTGTTGCTGGGTAATACTGCAGTGGCTGTGCAGTGTGCTGTAGCTAGTGTATACCCTCTGTTCATTCAGACTTCTCAATTTGACATTTCTTTACAGTTTACGCCTCTGCAGATGTTGTGGATGTGACTCCCTAGGTCCAGTTGGGGGTCGAGCATCACACCAAGATATTTGAGGGAGGTCATGGTGTGAAGGGAAGTACTGTCTGCACAGTCGATTTGCAGAGGGACTGGAGAGGCACGTATTTTGGCTGATGAGCCGAATAGCATGGCCTGCGTTTTTTTCTGGTTGAGGACCAGCTTCTGTTGGGTGAGCCAAGCCTGGATATTCTTGAAGTCCTCAGATAGGTGGAGGTTTAAAGTGACAGGAGCTCGGGAGTGGGCCAAGAGAACCAGGTCATCCGTGTACAGGGTGACCCTACACCTGTAACAATTGCAGGGAAATTGTTAATAAACAGAGACTAGAGTAGGGGTCCCAAAACCGAGCCCTGGGGGAACCAGAGGTCACAGGCAGGTCTATCAGAGAGGACTTTATTGAATTTGGTTAACTGTACTCTACCATGCAGGTAGTCAGTTACAGATTTCAGAGCTGGGGGGGACAAGCCAAGGGACCTCATCTGAGTGCAGAGCAGGTCATGGTCAACAAGGTCAAAGGCCATGGATAAGTCGATAAACACTGCTCCAGAGAGTTTTCCCTGCTCCACGGCTGCTCTGATGCTGGAAGAGACAGAGGTCAGTGCCGTGGTTGTGCTGTGCTCTTTGCGAAAGCCATGCTGGGTGGGGGACAGCAGTTCATGGGTTTGGATATACTCCGAGAGTTGTTTAGCTACAACCTTTTCCAGGAGCTTGCTGATGGCTGAAAGGATGGCGATCAGCTGGTAGTTGTCAGGGACTTTAGGGTTGCCCTGCTTTACCATGGGGACAACCTTGGCTACCTTCCAGATATCTGGAATCTCCCCCGTGGTAAGGGACAGGTTAAAGATGTGGGCCACCAGGGAGGAAATATAGAGGGCACCAAGTTTGAGAAGCTTGGGCTCCAGGTTATCTAGGCCAGGACTGGAGTACTGGGAGAGGCCAGTGAGAAGAGACTGTTCCTCATTTTCCAACACCGCCCTTAGGAGGAAGGGAGGTCTGGAAGGGTCAGGCTCCTGCCGGTCCGTGGGTGCGGGGCAGTTGTCGCTTCTGGCCATTGAGGTATGTGGGGAGACAGCAGGTAGGTCAGTGAAGTGGGAGTTGAGAGCGTTTGCAATTGTCTGCGGATTGTTGCAGGAAGCTCCTCCAATAATCATGTCGGTAACTCCAGAGTTGGAGTGACCACTGACCAGGGTTTTGATGTTTCTCCAGAACCTTCTAGAGTCGTTAGCAAAGCTAAGAAGGGCAGTCTTACAGAAATCACTTTTAGCCCCCAAGATGGCATTTTTACACTCATTTCTGAGTTTTCTGTATTGTTGTAGCAGGGTCTGGTCGGGGGAGCATTTGAAGTGGGCCCAGCACTTGTCCCTCACCCGCATAAGGGCGAGAAGGCTCCCATGCAGCCACTTTGAAGCTGCACCCCGGACCCTCCGTCTTATGATAGGGGCATGCCTATCTTGCAGATCCCCAAAGGAGTTGAGAAACAAAGTTATGGCTGTGGAGGGATCAGGGGCACTATAGACTCCTGACCAGTCAGTGAGCCTTAGTTCCTCCATGAATACATCCGGATCAAACCTGGTAAAGTTTCAGATGTGGATGATTTTGTGAGAAGCCTTTAGGGAGGGGATTTTCCATACACAGAAGACTGGGGTGTGGTCTGAGATGGAGTTGGATAGGGTCCCCACAGAGGAGATCCTCTCAGGATGGTTTGACAGGATCCAGTCCAGTAGGGAGCTGGAGGTTCCATTTACCGACCGTCGGGTAGGCTCCTGTATGAGTTGCGTCAGGGTTAGGGTGGCAAGCAGGGGCTCGAACTGCTTGACATTTCCACCAGCCCAGTTTAGGTTCACATCACTCAGGATTAGGAGTTCGTTGTCTCCAGTGCTGGGGCCGACAGTGTCCAGGAGGCGGGTGAGGCCCTGGAGGCCTCCCTTAGGGGGGTTATAGGTGCACACCACATGTAATTTTTTTGCATTGCCGAGTAGGAGCATGGTGTGAAGCAGCTCACAGGGAGACAGCAGTGAAGGTTGGTGAGTCACCAGAGATATTTTAAGGTGGTTCCTGTAGTAAATCAGGATGTCTCCTCCCTTTTGTTTTTGGTCCTGTCCAGCTGTATGAACTCATAGCCTAGAAGCCCACAGGCTGAATCAGGAACCGAGGGTTTGAGCCAGGTCTCTGTTATACCAAGGATGTCGGGCTTGTAGAGTGTGACCCAGGTGACAAGCTCGTCCAGGTTGGGAAGTAGGCTGCAAATGTTAAGGTGAGCCTCTTTCAACCCCTTGCCCAGCCGCCATTCCTGAGGAAATTCAGAGGCCGGGGGGGGCAGGGTTAGGTTCAATGTCTCCGGCCAAGGCTAGGGTCAGTAGGAAAAGCCACAGGAGGTGTCCTCTGGGGGAGGAACACCTGGTCATGGGCTTTTGGGCCAGATGTCACCTGACTCTGGTACGAGACAGTATGAATCTTGGTAGCAGTCCACTTGTGGGATAGCAGGAACTCACAGCGTCGGCCAGGAGATTAAAGAAGGTGAAGTCAGTCGCTTCACGGAGGGGAGTCCGTTCCCGGTCACCACCCATGCCAGGGGCAGTAGCAATATGGAGGGACACAAGTCCCAAAAGGAGAACAGCAAGGATTATGGGGCAGGGAGGGAGAGGCGAGATGTTTCACCTGGGAGAATCCATTTTTGAGGCGGAGCCCAGCTGTTCACAGGATCCCCATATCAAGGGGATGTGTTGAGTAGGGACACCTGAGGTGGAAAAGAGGGAACAGGAACCTGTGTGGAGCTTGGGTTGAGTATGAGGCGTAACCTCCCAGTGCTCATGGTAGTGAGAAGGGGTCACTAGAGGCAGGGGATGCAGGTCCCAGAGAGAATATTTAGGAGGCAGTATGGCACAGTGGTTTAAGGCTCTGAGCTGCAAATCTGGAAACCTGGGTTTGAATCCCACAGCCCCCATTTGCATACTGTGTGACCCTGAGCAAGTCACTTAACTTCCTCGTGCTCCCAGGTTGCACCTGCAAACAAGCTTTCAGCTTAGTGTGTCTCACCTGGTAAAATAATTGGTAAAAAAAAAAAAAAAAGAATATAAGGCAGAATACGGGCTGTGGCCTGTGTAGAACAAGGGACTAATGTACACAGTAATGAACTTACAATACAGTTATCTCTTTAGTAATGAACTTGCAATGCAATTTATCTCATTAGCCTAACAGTGGCAAGTGTCATGGAAGGAGCAAGACCAGTCAGACTTGGGCGACTAGCAAGGACTAAAAGAGACAGACTAACAGGTCAGATAACAATGGCTAGTAACACAGAGTGCCAGGGCAAGTTCATGAAGCTAGAGGAAAGAAGCACAACAGATCATATTTACAATTCATTGGCGGTGATAAGGCGGTATCAGTACAGCGCCGCCCCTACGAGAGCTGGGTGGTGAGGGGCTGAAAATTCTGCCTCGGTGTTATTTCCCGAGGAGGCTCGCCGGGAGCTTGTGACTCAAGCTGGCACCTCTACTCGGGTTTCTGGTTCTTGGTGAGCGCAGGGGGGACCCTCCGGCTCAAGTCTCCCTTGCTTCCCCTCCATCTGCGTCTATCGTGTCCTTGGAGTCACGCCCTCCTCAAAGCAGGAGGGCTTATGAGGTCGGCAATGGAGTGGCCAGTCAGCAAGTCCAAAATTACAGAAACAAATGGCGCCAATTTCAAAAATCCCCAGATGCTCCCAAGTTCATGGCAGGGCTCACCGTTAAGGTAAGGACAAAGGAAATGGATGTTCAAGGCATTTTGTGGGTCTCCTGCACCAGCAGGGGTGTCTTGTCTGTCCTAGGATTGTGGAAAAAAATTCTGTCCCAGTGTATTTCCCCAAGGAGGCCCGCTGGAGCTTGCAACTCAAGCTGGCACCTCTACTCGGGTTTCTGGCTGCGGATGAAGCGTGAGGAGGGGGAGGGACCCTCCAGCTCAAGTCTCCCTCATTTCCCCTCCGTCTGTGTTTATCGTGTCCTTGGGGTCTTGCTCTCCTTAAGGCAGGAGGGCTCATGAGGTCGGCAATGGAGTGGCCAATCAGCAAGTCCAAAAGTACAGAAACAAACGGCGCCAATTTCAAAAGTCCTCCGACGCTCCCAAGTTCATGGCAGGGCTCACCATTAAGGTAAGGACAAAGAAAATGGATGTTCATGGTGTTTTGTGGGTCTCCTGCACCAGCAGGGACACTTATCTAAGCTCCAGTTACTGTATCTTACCTGGCTATAACTGATTACATTTGGGGCATCCCTGGTATGCGAGTGAGTGTCTCACCATAGCAGTTCCTTTCTCTGTATTTGGGGGCCCTGTACCCAGAAATACTATCTTAATGATTAACCTACTAAACCACATTAGCTGCTGCAATGTCCATACTTGAAATGGCTGCATATTAAGTTCAAGATTGCAGCCACTTTACTGGGTCAGGCCAAGTGGTGCATTTTAAAGGCAAGACAACAGTAGCCTCCTTAGGATCATTGTCAGTAAACAGATCCGGGAATTAGGGAGTAGTACCCTGATGTTAGCAACCTTTTACCCCCATTAGACAAGTGATTGTCCCTTTCACATCAGATATTTTAACTTGCTGCAAGGATGACAGTCTGGTACGCAGGCTGGTATGTTTGGGCTCCTTCATCAACTGAAAACCTTACCTCTGCTTGCCCCTGTTACTGATTTGTACATGTCTGTCACAAGAGTCAATAGAAGTGCTATTTAGTCCTGCACATCATTTAGTGTGGATGTGTTGTTCCGGACAGGGTTAGCTCTTGATCCGATGGCTGAATTTTGTCCACAGCTTCCCCCACACACTCTGCCTACTCCTGGTACGTGCAGCCTAGTCTATTAACAGGTCTTGTTCTGTTGAGGCTGCCTGCTCCAGTTGCACTTTTGTGCTAGACAAGTCTATGGCCATTAGCATTAACTCCCTCAGTGGTTCATACCAGTTAGTGAGCATCACTGAGGTGGGCTAGGGAGTTCATGCTGGCATTGGACAAATTCTGTAGCCTCTTCAACTTCTGGATCTGTTACTCCTTGGCAACGGCTTTTTATTAGTAGCTTTCCTATTAGTTTTTTTAGATTTCCCCCACTGCACCTTTTGCCATTCTTCTCCTTGCTCCTTCTCTTGCTGTGGGCCATACTGTGTCTGCACGGATTCCACCATTGTAACCTCCATGTTCTGCCATGTGGTGTCTTGTGGTGGGCTTGGGGGCTGCCATGACACCCTATTGCCCCTCTAAATGCTCTGCAGAAACTGTTCAACCTCACCAGGCAAATTAAACATCAGAAATTCCCTGTTATATTGTACCCACAGCAGCGCTGGGTATCTTAGGGAGGCAGCAATATTCCGTTTGTACAGCTGCTGTTTCTCCCCTGTGTAAGCCTTTATTTTTTTTTTGGCTAGCTCAGGGGAGTAATCTTGAAACAGCTGTATTGAGCAGCCCTGCCATTTCACCTCTTTTAGCTCCCTAGCTATTCTTAGGTATCGCTCTTTAACTGGGTATCTTAGGAATTTACAGAGTATGGGATGAGGGCGCTCGCTTGTTCTAGGTTTGAGGGTCAAAGTGCAGTGCGTTCTTTCAAGTTCAGGGGACGGCTCATTATTGAGGTGTAACATACCATGCAGAACATTTTTCAAAAAAGATATTATGTCCTTCCCCTCCATGTCTTCAAGGATGCCAATTATTCTAATGTTCTTCCTTCTGGCTCAATTTTCCATGTCGTCCATCTTCGTGGGCAAGTATTGGATCTGGCCGTGGTGCTTTCTAATGTACCCTTTCTGTTGGGACAGTAGGAATGAGTGTTGCTTTGCCATCCTTTCTGTTCCCTCCACTCTGGTTGCTAGCCCCCTCAAATCCTCACTATCCTATTTGTTGCAATTTTAAATTCTCTCGTGTCTTGCAGAACTTTCCTGTGCACGGCAGTCATTTTTTCAATGTCCTGTGCCATGCGGCACGGGGAGCCACGCTCTGCTGTGCTGCACCCCTTCTGCCTTATTCTTGGTGCTCACTGTGACAGTTCTGAGATGAGCTCTTCTGCAGTTGGAGTGGCACTGGTTCACTGGCCTTCAGCGCATGTTTCTCAACAATGCCCCATCCGATTTTGGTGTGAGATGTCTCGCTATGGAGTGCTGGAATTCTGGTCACTGATTATCTCTAACAGAACCCTCTGTTGTTGATGTTTTTTTCGGCTGGTTGTAAAGGTTGTTTTTAGGTCTTATCTATGAGAATTTACTTGCCACCATTTTAGATGCCAAGTTCCGACCCCACTTAATAAGCATCATGGACCCACCAGCACTAGAATTTCCATCCTCCTCCTTTAAACATCCAGACAAAGCAGTTGAGGTGAACTCTCATATGTCTAAATATAAGAAAAGATTATTTTTACTCTGCCATATTTGCCTGTAGTCAAAGTAATAAAAAAAAGCAGTGAAACTATGAAAGAGATCACCAGCAGGTCACTTATTAAATATGCTTCACTACTGAATTTGAACAAGTAGTGTAACACCATAACACCAAGTAACCCCCACTTGGACCACTGATAAAATATGTGAACATATGTGATATAAGGAAGCATGTATCAAAAATGGTGCATGGTTTGTTTACAGCTTATTAAATTCCTTTCTTTGGGGGAATTCAATATACTTTATTAAATTTCCATTATCACTAAAGAAAACAAAATGAGAAAACAAACAACAAACATCATACATCCAACAATAATCCCCTTCTTCAAACCCACCAAAGCAGAGCATATATTAAATACACAATAATGCATGGGGGTTGAAAGCATAATGAGACTTTAATGCCCACCTGAGGTGTGGGGTGCTACATAAATGCCCGAGGGGTTTATTAATACATCCCACACCAAGAGTGGGCATTCAATTCTCATTTATGCATGTCACCTCATGCATTGTTTTATGTTATTAATGGCTTACATTTTTCCTCTACATAGATAAAAAAGGTTCTGTGACACATCAATTACTGTGGTATGGTAGTCCCTGTGAAAACGCCACAGTGTAAAAGAAGTGAGGAAGGAAATCAGTGATTATTGAAGATTAGAATTTGAAGTAACTGTGGTAGAGAGTGGCACAGGGAGTCTTTCAGAAAAATGTGTTGTGAATCCTTACTTTTTGAGATATTTGTATTCTTTTCATCATTTCTTTAGTTGTCTTTCTGTTCATGAGCTAGTGTTGCTGTGAAGATATGCAAATTTATGTTTGGTCATTTGCATATCTCCAAGGCAACACTAGGTCAGGAAGTGGAAGACAACTAAAGAAACAATGGAAAGAACTTGAATATCTCAAAAAATTATGATTGAAGACACATATTCTGAAAGACTGCTGCTTGAAAGGTACTGTTTTATTTTATGGACACTCATTTTTTTGGGGGCTGCCAGTTTCCGTACCATCTTTGTGGAGCACTGAGAAGCAGCATGAGTCAGAAGAAGGAGGAGCGGGTGGTGCGTGTTTGCCATTATAACCCATAGGTTATAATGGAAAATTATAACCTGTTCCTTCAATGAGATAAAACGTAAGCCAGTTATAACATAAGAGTAAACAACTACATATAGCCTCTGATACTTAGGTAATAAAAGGGCTTGGTGCAAAAGAAAGCAAAGCAGACCTGGGCAGATGATTAAGGACATAACCATAATCCAATTGGTGTTGCTACATGAGAAATTAAAGAGTATATAGAGTGTGCAACTTGCTCCATTTTTAGGTCTGTGGGTGGAGCCTACAGCACTATTGCAATTGCTCAGTAGCTCTAAAAAAATGGCTGATTGTGGAAACTTCCATTGGACTTTGGGAAGTATCCTTCTGAAAGCCCAGCGGTGCTTGAACCCTTCTGCCATGATTGGCCACTATGGAATAACAGCCGCACTATTTTGGCTGCTACTTCTGCATTCCGGTGCATGAACTGTGCACGTGCAGTTCTGCTGGCACCATCATGTTGTGAATGGCAATATGGCAATCATCACAACTGTGCATGTGTGAGTGCTGCGCATGCAGAGTTGTATCACTGGAACCAGCTCCATGGCATTCTGTGCCCCCCACCAACTCAAGGTGCACACTGGGAGCCCACCCCAGTGTGCCCAAAGATTTTTCTGTGACCACTCCAACTCATATGGTACACTGGGAGCACACTCCAGTGTGCGTCAAAATGCTCCCAACTTCGACTGCCAGCTCCGCAGCATTCTGTGCCCCCCCACCAACTCAAGTGACACACTGGGTGCCTACCCCATTGTGCCTAAAGATTTTTATGTGTTGTCCTAACTCATGTGGCACACTGGTAGCCCACCTCAGTATGCCCAAATGTTTTTTTCTTCTATAAAAAAGAAAATGTTCCCTCATCATCATGTTTTTTTCTCTGTAAAAAGGAAAATGGTCCAGTGTCATCACTGCAGTCCCCTTCCCCTTCCCTCTCCACCCTTCCACTGAGCACCCACCTCCCACACCCCCCCCACTTACCTCCGGAGGTCGGCACTGTCTTCTTTTCTGGACGGGACACATCTGCATGGTATCCTATTGTATGCACGTTGCAAGTGGGCACCTACCAATATGGTGACCCACTTGCAGTGACTACCCACATGGTGATGGAGGAGGGAGGGTGACCAGCTGGGGAGGGTTTGCAAATGATGATGGGATATTATCATACCTACGTGCATGGGGGGAAGTGAGCATGTTGAGCATGGGGTGAGAGGGTTTGTGAGGGGAGGTACTGCGGACAGCCACTGAGCTGGCTCCATGGCATGATGGGGTGGGCACTGGCCTGGGGTGGATGTGGTACAGGGTTTAGGTCCAGGTCCAGGTCCAGATGCAGGTATGTTTTGTTGTGCCCAGCCTGAGTAGTTTTTTTTTATTTCCCCACTGTTGCACCCCACCCAACATGCACCCCCCCTGGAGCTGAGAATCTAAAGTAGGGGGTGTGACAAAGCCCCCCACAGGGAGTGCAGGGCCCCCCACATAAAAGTAAAATAAAACAAACTCTAGCATGAATTTCCCTGTTGCTGGAGTTGCACATTGCTGAAACTGAATGTTGGCAATGTACACTCTCCATAAAGATGATCACGTTAGGCAAGTGCCCTTATGACATAGAACCCATCTGCACTTTTCAAAGCTGAACCACAAACTGAGGAATCAAAGGTAAGCGTACTGTAATGCCATTCAGTGAGATTTTCAAGTTATGCTGATTAATCAGCCATTTTTTGGAATTTTTTACCCAAATTTTCAACTTGGGGTTCTTGAACCCCACCATATGAAAACTGTCCCTGTAATTTTGTTACTCGGTCCCTAATGGTGATTTTGTGGTCCCTGCATGAAATCACCTTTTGGGACCAGTTCATGAACTGACAGTGCCATTGTTCATGAACAGGTGTCCCAAAAAGCCCATGTTGCAAATTTGGTGAAAAGAAGAAAATGACTGCGTTGCGAGCATGTATTGCATAATTTCTACGCACGCTCCTAACTTCGCCAGTTTTAATATTTTCATGCCACATTTTCAACATTGCCATTTTTGCACACCTCCTTCAAAACAATATAGTTGTCATTTTCCACATCCTGCCGAAAATGTGTTTTTGCACCTGTGGCACCAAATAGCACGTTCGCTTTGCAAAATCACTTTTCAGGACAAATTACCAAAATGACACTGGTACTCTTCATAAGGAGGGATCCCAAAAAGGCCATGTTGAAAATTTGGAGCAGCACCTTCAAAAAATGGCCAAGTTACACTCGGGCTTTGAATAATTTCTACACACGTGTGACTTTGGTCACTAGGTAGCTCTTCACAGCCCCATCAGCTCTGGCTAGATCTTATTTAATATAGGAAGCAAACCTATTACTAGCTATGATCCTTTCCAAATGAAGATTAAACAGGAGTTCCTGCAACCATTCATGGTAGGAGATCAAAGTTTGAACAAGCCAATGTCGAAGGAGTACCTGCTTACTTGACAGGGATATCAATAGCTGCATAATATCTTCATTCCTGTACAGGAATCCCACTATAATCCCCTACAGTACAGTTTTCAGTGGGTACAGATCCCCTCTAAACCCAGAAGGGATCCACTCTAGATTTAATCTGGTCCCATAAAGGGGCTACTTTAGGGTAGTCCCAGAAAATATGAAGCTGGGTACCTTCAGCTTGCCTGCATCTTGTACAAAGAGGGGAATTTAATTTCTGCATTTTAAAGGGAAAGACTAGATACAGTGCAACTTTACCCAGGTGCTACAAAAATGCCTGATTAGTGCTTTCAGACAGTACATTTTTTTGAACACATTACCTCTAATTGCTTTTTTAGTCATTTAAACAGTTGCCTTCAACTTTCACTTTCTATTGCTGGCAGCCACCATCTCATGAGTAGCGGTGAACTTCCTGAGCTCACTTTATGCTACTGTGTCCTGTCAACCAATAGCAGAGGTCAAAGAGACATATTAGCATACAGTGAGCTCAGGAATCTCACTGCTGCTCGTGAGACATGGTTGCTGCTAGCTACAGAATGTGAAAGTAGTGGGTAGCTGTTTTAAATCATTAAAAAAAAGTTGTTGCTGTCTGAAAGCACTAATTGAGAGTTTATGTAGTGTCTGAGGAAAGCTGTGTGTTTTCCAGTGTTTTCCTTTATCTAGTTTTATATGTGTAAAGTGCATATTATGTAGGATATGAAACTGAGTAAGACTGAGTTTATTTAAAAATGTCCTCCCAAATTTGTCCCAGTTAAAAATGTGTGGGGAATCTGAGGCCCAATATGCCGAGTGATCAGTAATACTAGGATATATTTTGGGAAAAAGGAAGGCAGAGAGACGCAATACTGCATATGACTGTACTGCCAAATCTAAGGCTGATTGCAAGATTTCACTGCCATTGTTTCCCCATGGCATGGTGCCAAACCATTGCAGCACAACATTTAGAAGCTGTTAGGAGGTTTTGTTTCCTTTTCTTTTTCTGTATTGTATGTATTTGTGGTGTATATAGGAAACATAAATAAAGCTGACTTAATTTAAAAAAAACATTTAGAAGCTGGAACACTTTAAAGACATATTTAGTATTTAACTGTAACAAGACAAGAATATCTTAATGTGTCTTAAGATGACTACTATGGAGCAAGTGACACACTTTAAGTTCCTCTAAATGGGATAGCCAGCCCTTCATCAACACAGTACCTCCTATTGTGAAGTTGGGGTTACAGAAAAAAGGTTGAGTTACACCTCTAAGAAAATTATAATATAAATAGAATAATGCATATGTAGGAGGTTGATATGCAGTTCTCTTACACACCCAAGGTACGTGATAATAAAGAAACATTGAGAGCAAAGCTTGAGAGGTTTCACTATGATCACACACCGAGGGTGTGTAAAAAAATGGAATGTCAACCACCTACATATGTTTTATTTTTTATAATAACTAGTGCAAAAAGACTACCTTACATTATGGTCGTCAGTGCGAGTTGGGTAAAGTAAATCACGCTCTTAGGAATGAAGTAAAAAAAAGAAAACGTAAAAAAAAATTATTTTCTAGTTATTTACATTGTTTGCCTGAGTCCTTTAGCTTCAGTGTGTGTTGTTTCGTCATCTCGATGAGTTGGGTCATTACAGTCGCTGTGGAACTGAGGTGAAAGTTCATGCCGCCTGTGGAAACAATAAGGGTAGTCGGGAAAGTACGCGTTTAGTGAAGAGATTTCCTGCTGGTAAATACTAAATTTCTGAATAACAAAATGATTACGCTATGTTACTTGACCCTGTATGTTTCTGTTAAAATGAAGGTCATGCTATCAGTGAGAATCTATGGTCGTAGAATCATCTGTTGATGCCTTAGTCTGTTTAATTTATCTAGATCGCTGCAGGCTTCTCGGTGCGAGACTTTAAAAGTCATATCAACCCATGGGTTGATACAAGTATTTTCGTATCATCCTGCGGGTTGATATGACTTTTTATAGCACTCAAAAACGGGTTGATAATGGGAGTCTCCAGTTATTATATAATCCTACATAGCTGAGCATAAGCTCGCAAAGAGATACCTAAGGGAGAGTCTCGAAGATGCACGGACAAAGACTTAGGGGAAATGTAGAACATAGCCGGAAGGAATAAACCAGCTGCCTTGATCAGTTCCCTTTCTAACTTCAACCAGATAGGAAAATAGAGGAGTGCTTCCTCTTAAACAGTTTGAAGTAGCCACCCAAGATATTTACTGGCGTGGCCCGCAAGGTGGTAAATAAAATTTGGAAGGTGGAGCTCTTCTTGGGGGTTTTCCCAGCCAATAAAATCAGATATTACCTTATGGAGCCATTTAAACCAGGCGAAGGGGAGAAGAATGTTGAGTATATTAAGAGGGTAAAAAATTTGGGGAAGCACATTCATTTTAATAGTATTTATTCTACCCCAGAGGGTCAGTGGCAGGGATATCCATCTCTTTAGATCTTGCTGTATGGAGGTTAACAACAGATCTAAGTTGAGCTTCTTGGACTGTGCTAAACTCTTTGTCATGATAATTCTGAAATACTTAAGTCATGTGGGAGCCCAGGCCTGACCCATCTCTAGGATGTCTGATTTAAAAACACCAGGTGTGAGGGGTATCACTGCCATTTTATCAAGAATCAGTTTATAACAGTAAAAACTACCAAATTCCTTGATAACTGATAAAGTGCAGAGATGGAACTTCAAGAGTTGGTCACATCGAACAAAATATCATCTGCATATGCAGACATTTACAATTCCAATGTCCCAATCGGCATGCCCATCAGACAGGATGATCTCTTGAGTTTTAGTAGTAGGGGTTCTAAGTATAAATTAAATAAAAGAGGGGACATGGGTGACCCCTGCCATGTACCAGAACATAGGGGAAAAGTAGAGTAAGAACACTATTACAGTAAATTTTGATGCTTGGACAAGAATCTAAATGTTTAATCCAATGGAGAAATATGGGTGAAAACCTAAATTTTTCTAAAGTAGCAAACAAAAAAGTCCAGTTAACCCCATCAAAACTCTTCTCCATGTCCAGGGAGACCAGGGCTACAGGATCCCAGGTATCCCAGGACATAGAAAAGATATGGAACGATTTATGGAGGTGATCAGATGAAGAACGGGTTTACATAAAACTGACCTGCTCATGGCTTACAAGCCCAGCCCAAACTGTGTTAATCTTGGAGGCCGAGATTTTGACCAAATATTTAATATCGTAGCCCATGAAAGAGAGGTAGGTGAGTTGCTAGAGACCTTATCTGAGGGCTTATCCAGTTAGAGTAGTACAACAATCATAGCCTCAAATAAAGTCTTATTGGACACTCCTGGTTCACAAAGGAAAAGAAAGAGATGATGCAGCAAAGGGGCCAGTTCTTTGGAAAAAACCTTATAAAAATTGTGAGAAAAGCCATCCCATCCTGGAGCTTTATCCATTGATAGGGATTTAATGGCATCTAAGATTTCTTGTTGGGCAACAGGTTGTGCCAATAATGAGCTTATTGAATTCCATTAATCAGACATACACCATCCCAATGATTTTTTTTTAATTATCAGTTAAATTACTAGTTAATGTTTTATAAAGTTTAAGATAGCCTGTCATTGTATTTTTGTTTTGCAGATATCATTTTGAGTTGTTCTACAATAATAACTGGTGAGCAATTTTTTTCCCATGAACTCATCCCACCCTGGGGCTCGCTCAGCACAAAAACAAAACTACTCACAAAACCAGTGCCCTTTCTGACTTCACATAAAAAAGATTTACTTTCTATAAAAATTTTATAACAAATACCTTATCCACATACGAATATGAAAATGCCAGCAGAAATAGGCCTCATGGTCTGTCAAGTCTGCTCAATGGTGCAGCTAGCCCCTCATCTCTCAGCTGCCCATCCCACGCCTCCCCTCCCCTCCTTAGATATACCCTTCCCTTCACCCTGTCCCATCCCCTCCTGAAACTGCCCACCATCTTGCAGGCCACCATTTCCTGTGGTAGAGTGTTCCACTTGCCCACTATCCTTTCCATAAAGAACTGTCTCCTTACCTCCCTCCTGAATCTCCTCCCCTCCAGTCTGAGACTCCAGTCTGAGACTGTGCCATCTCATGTCCCTTCCTCTTCTTAATTGGAAGATCCCCTCTGTTTGAGTCTTGTTTATCCCTTTCAAGTACTTAAAAGTCTCAATCATGTCCCCGCCATCCCTCCTCTCCTCCAAGAACTACATACCTAGCTCACTCAACCTTTCCTTGTACAGCTTTCCCTCCAACCCCTGGATCATCTTTGTTGCTCTATGCTGCACCCTCTCCAGCAATCTAATATACTTCTTCAGATAAGGGAGCCAGAACTGCACGCAGTACTCTAGGTGGGGCCTGACCAGTGACCTGTACAGGGGAGGATTATCTCCCTACTTCTAGGAAGATTCCCTTTACTATGCAACCCAGCATCTTGCTGGCTACTGCCACCTTCCTACACTGAGCAGAGTTGTTCATGCTCCCTGTTATAAGTACCCCAAGTCCTTTTTCTCCATGGTGCTTCCCAACTGTACCCCTCCTAGCTGAGAGTTCCTTCCCCTGGTTCTTTGCTCTGAAGTGCATTACCTTGCACTTCTTGGCATTGAACCCCAGCTGTCATGTTTCTGACCATTCCTGCAGTTTAGCCAGGTCATCCTGCAGCCCCTTCCATCCCTCTATGTCATCAACCACTGCCCCCATTTTGTTGTCATCTGCAAACAGACTGCTCTTACTTCATATCCCATGTGAGATATCAGCTGTGAATAACCCAAACTACACCGGACCCAGCACCAATCCCTTCGATACCCCGCTCGTCACTTCCCTCAGTGCTGAGAGTTCCCCTCCCACTACCACCCTCTGTTGTCTATCCCTTAGCCAATTCTCTTCTCTCTAACTACTGCCCCATCTCTGTCCTCCCACCACTCTCCAATGCATTGAAACAAATTGTAGTTGACCAGTTGTCTGAACACCTCAACAAATATAACTTACTTTGCCCGCAACAACATGGCTTTGGAAAAGCCCATCTTACTACCTCTGCCCTGCTTGACTTCACCAGTCATTTTCATAAAGTGATTGACACTGGCATCATACTGGGTGTGGTGTTCATTGATTTGACCAAGGCCTTTCACACGGTGAACCACCAGCTCCTACTTCACTCACTCGCCTTCCTTAGACTATCTAATGATGTAGCCAAATGGTCTGAAAGCTACCTCTTGGCAAGGAGCCAAAAGGTCAAAATCATTGACTCCTTCTTAAGTGTCCTTCCTGTCCACACTGGTGTACCCCAGGGTTCCATCCTTGGCCCTCTACTTTTCAGCCTTTTCATCAATACTCTTTCTGCAGCTTGCAAAAATAGCTTATACTCTATGCAGATGATGCAGTCCTCTTATCCTTCCATACTGACCCTGTCTCGCTCACCAAGATCCTACAGATGAACTTCAGCCTGGCTGAAACCTGACTTCTCCAACATAAGCTATTGATGAATTACAAAAAAAAAACAAAGTCCATTCTGTTCCACAGCTCCCACAGCAAATACAGATCCATAAACTTCACCATACATAATGAGCTTCAACAGCCACCTGAGCAAGTGCAGGAGTTTAAATACCTTGGTAATACCCTTGATTGCATGACGTCTTTCAGCTCGCATATTCAACATGTCTCTAAATCAGTTAGCTCAAGAATTGGGGTTCTCTCCTGCCACCATCCCTGTATTACCAATGAAGCTATGTGTGCAGCTATAATTGCCTCAGTTCTACCCGTCATTGATTATGGGCTTGTCTTCTGCAGGGCTGACGTTGATACCATCCGAAAATGGGTCAGGACAGCCCTTAACAAAAACTTCTCACTGGCGCAGGGAAGCATATGCATACCTGTGATCTCTACAAACAATCCAACTGCTGAATCTAAATAGTAGACTTGCCTACCAGACCTGCCTACTGGCTAAGAAAATCTGTCTTATCTTCACACCTCCTGCAACTCATGGCTTAATGTTGCCCACAGTCACTGCACATTTTACATGCAGTTCCCTCAAACCAATGTTTATTGTTCCATTCTGCTATACCAAGCAGGCTCAATGTACTTTCCGCACCAGGGCCCCATTGTTGTTAAACAACCTTTCCCCTGAAATTGCAGCTGAAAGCAAGCTTGGCCCATTCAAATGTAAATTCTGCCAGCACCTCACTGACCTTAGCAGTTGTGACTACTCTGTCTAGGCTTGCAGCTGTGCTTCAACTCTCCCTCCCCTTCTGTGCTCCCTTGCTACCCTCCCCACCTCTCTGCCCCTCCATCCCATCCTACTCCCCATCTCTCTCCCACCCTCACCTACCATTCTACCCCCTCTCACCTCCCAACTACCATTCTACCCCCTCTCCCACTTCTCTCCTTCTGCCTCCTCTCCCTATCACCCTGTCTCTTGTTACTCCACCCCAGACCACCTAGCACTTATCTTTCTGTTCTTGCACTTACAAGAATGTCAGATCCTTGACTGCCTACACCCCCTTATCCCCACACCTTCTGCTCTTATCCCCCAACCCTTGCTCCACTTATGTCACCCCAGGATGGTTTTCATTTGTATCTGTGTCTTGCTGTATATACACCCATATTGTTAATTGTGCATTGTTATTTGCCACTGACTGTTTGCTACTGTGCTAGTCTATACACATGTGCTGTCTTTTGCTGCCAAGTTAACCTCCTGACCTGTATTGTATCTTACCTCTGCTTGCTTCTATGTTAATCTCCTGACCCTGTATTGCATCTTACCACTGTTTTGCTTGCACCCATTACTAATGCGGAACCTTTGTAACAGAACCCTTGGTTTAAAGGTATTTGTAATCCTAGTAATTAATAAATAAAAAAAAAATTAAAAAATACATAAATCTTTGTCACTGCCCCTACAGATTCCTGCTTTCCCCCCAGCCTCCCACGTGGCACAGAGTCAAAGGCCTTGCTGAAGTCCAAATATAAGACATCCACTGCATGGCCCTTGTCTAGTTCCCTTGTCACCCAATCATAGTACTCAATGAGGTTGGTCTGGCAGGATGTGGCCAAGACAAACCCGTGCTGATGCCCATCCTGGAGTCTACTGTTCTCCAAATGGGTCACCAGCCTCTCTTTCAAGATTGTCTACATGAGCTTCCCCATGATTGATGTGAGACTCACTGGTCTGTAGTTTCCCAGTTCATCCTTTGGGCCACCTTTGTGGATGGGCACCACATGGGCCATCCTCCAGTCCTGTAGTACACACCCCGTGTTCAGAGAGGTATTGAACAGGTCAGCCAGTGACCCTGCCAGGACCTCAGCCAACTCCTTGAGTACTCTAGGGTGAATGTCGTCTGGCCTAGGTGCCTTGTCCACCCTCAGTGCCCTCAGTCCTTCCAGTACCCTGTCCTCAGTAATCCTCACATCTGTCAACCCCCCCGCCTACCCCACCCCTCCCCTTCGGTACCTGCCCCCCCTTTCTCTTGCCTGAATACAGAACAGAAGTATTCATTTAATGCCTCTGCCTGATCCTCCCCTCTCTCCATCCACCCCTGTCCTTTTTTATTCTCACTATTTGGTCCTTGTTGTTCCTTCTTTCCTTTATGTATCAGAAGAAATCCTTTTCTCTGTTTTTAATACTTTGTGCCAGCCTCAGCTCCCTGGAAGCCTTGGCTGCGCTGACAAGTTTCGTGGCCTCTCTGGATTTCTTTGTGTACATCTCCTTGTCTTCTCCCCTTCCTGACTTTTTGAACCTCTGGAATACCTCTTTCTTGACCCTTACCCCCTCCCTTACCTCCTGAGTCATCCAACTGGGCTTCTTTGCTCTCCCTTTCTTGCTGTGTGTACTAATACATGCCCCTGTAGCCTCTGCTAGACCCTTTTTTATGACATCTCACTTCCGACTTGTGTCCCAGCCTGGTTGAATTCCCTCCAGGTGCTGTGCCAGAATTTCCTCCATCTTTTTAAAGTCTGCCCACCTAAAGTCAATCACCTTGGTACCTGTACCCCCAGCTTCCCTCCACATGTTGAGTGTGAACCACACCAAGTAGTGATTGCTCCCCGTCAGTGGGTCCTCCACCTCCTGATCCCTTACCATCTCCCCTCTGGACAGTACAAAGTCCAGAGTATTCCCTATTTAAGTTGGCTCATGAACCAGCTGCATCAGGTAGCTGTCCTGAAATGCTTCTAGCAGGACTTGCTCCTTTGCACTTGCGGTGGTTGGGGTACTCCAGTCCACCCCAAGTAGGTTGAAGTCCCCCACCACCACCATGTTCCTCTTCCTGCAGACCCTTCGGATTTGCTCAGATAACATCCTGAGCAGGTCCTCCAGTTGAGCTGGTGGTCTATAAACTATCCCATCCTCAGTGTCCTGCCTTTTGAGTCCTGAAAATGCATCTACAGGGCCTCTGTCCTGCACTATTCCCCCCCCCACCCCTTGCACACCTTATCCCCTCCTGTACATAGATCGCCACCCCCCTTCGTCCTGTCTTTTCTGAATATCCTATATCCCGGGATCATCAACTCCCAGTCTTGGTACTGGGTGGCCCACATTTCTGTGATGGCCGCAATGTTCACCGTCCCCTCTGCTAATAGTGCTTGAAACTCAGCTGCCTTGTTTCTGAGACTCCTTGTGTTCAGTGAGACCACTCTCCAACCCACTCCCTTCCCCTCCCTAAACCTTTTCCCTCCTTTCTCCCCCCACTGTGTCCCCTCTCCTATGCCTTCCCCATTAGTTAGGGGGGTAGACTTGTCAGGCCCACCTCTCTGGGACCCCTGCCTACCAGCTGACCACTCACCAACCCCCTTTCTAGTTTAAATTCATCTTTGTTTCGACGTACTCCTCTATCCTCTGCTTTAGTACTGCCTTCTCTTCCTTGCTGAGGTGTAGCCTGTCCCCAGTGTACAGATCATTCCTGTCCCAGGTTCTACCCCAGTCACCCATTAACCTGTACCCCCGTGAGTGACACTATTTCCCCAGTCAAGTATTAAACTCGCCTATCCTTTCTTTCCTCACTGTACTCATGTAGGGTACTGGGAGTACCTCCAAGAAGGCCACCAATCCCTACATCTCCTCACACAGACTTCCCAGTTCCTCAGGCCTCTCCCATATCACTTCCACTGCCATAACCACATGCACAATGACATGAGGTTTCCTCCTCTCCTTCCCTGCACATTTAAGAAGAGACTGCCCCACCCTGTCTGCAGTCAGCCCAGGTATGGATTTGACCCAGATTCAGCTATGCTTTTCCCCCCTTACTGCCCCATCTGATCCCCTTCAGTATAGAATCCCCCAGCACTAGAACCCCACCCTTTTCATGCCTCATACCTCCCCATCCTCTTCTCTACATACTTGCTAGTAGACTCCACAGTACCCTGCCAATTAGTAACTCCATCCAATCCCCTGATGTCTCCCCCAACCTCCTCCCCTGGCCTGCAAACCCTCCCCCGACACTCCCTCACTATCTTCCCCTACTGTACCTGGGTCCCCATCCCTATCCTACTGTGTCTCCAGCATCTATCTCACCAGCATTGCCCTTCCCCTCATTACCCCTGTCCCTTCTGTCCAGCAGTCCATCGGTGTCCCTCTCCCCTTTTCCTCTTTCCAACTGCTGTCACCTGAACTGTCCCTACCCCTATTCCCTCCTTCCCCTCTTGGAGATCCAGTGCCACGCCCTCCACCATTTCTGCCAACAGCGCAAACCTGTTACCTGCCTTCTCAGTGTTGCTGAGACTAGGCTCCTTCCTCCTCCCCTCCCTGAGGCTTACCTCTGTTAATAGATTCCTATTCATCCTGACCCTTCCCTTCCCCTTCCCCTCCCTCTCCCTGCCTCTGCCTCTTCCATTCTGATGCTCCTCCTATGCCTCGGCTCCATGCTATCTTGTGCCAACGGCCATTCTGCCCCAACTCCCCACAAGAGTGATATGATGCTAGACAGAAAATACAGTGTAATCTCTATGGCAACCAGTTCTCATGATTGCAAAGGAAGAAAACTAGAAGAAAGCACATCAATAAATGTTTAACTTATTTATTTATTTTATTTATTAAATTTTGGTGACCGGGTAAGCCCGTTGGGCTCCGAAGGTCCCTTTTTCAGGGGCGACTCGGGATTACATAGCAATGATAAATAACACAGTATAATACAGAAGTAGTATAGTATGATACAGTTATATGTGATGTGAGCAACATTCAGTCATGGTGGTGTACAGGAATGTAGCAAAACATAGGAGTACACAAGAGAATGAAAGAGGACAGGGTGGGCTGCATTGCTGAAGCAAATTAGACTGTGAGATTCAGTTTACAGTTCTTAATCTATTTCTGAAGCTTTGATTGAAATAATTTCAATATAAGTAGCACTCTATTTAACACTCTGCAGTCAATCAATTATTCTTTATAAGCAGTTTAAAAAGCACAATTTCCTAGTCTCCTGAACCTGATTTCTGCTCTGTTCCTAACTTTGCTGTTCATTCATGTTGTTATTCTTACCATGCTGCTGTAACCCCACTCCCTCCTTTACAAGCAAGGCAGCAGCAGTAATAACAAAAGGCATTACCCCTGGCATTAGGGCAACACCAGGCTCAGGCATCTAGGCAGTTGGAGGGAAGGGTACAAAACTGCATTTCTATGTACAGTACATGTGTCTGGGGAAGAAGTACCTGGGCTATGATGTGTCACAATATGTCTGAGGGGGCCCCAAAAATGCACACTGGTCACACATAGATGGAATGTCCACAATAGGAATACTTGAACTGTATGGCTTTATTCCTGACAAGGCCTTTGATTTGGGACCAACTTGGAAGCATGGGGCATCAGGCAATCCCGAGGACTACATAAGGGCATATCTAAATGGGAAGTTCCAGAACTTTTATTTAGCAAGTATAGATCAACTGGGTGAACTAAGTTACCACCCTGGGTGAGCTATGTTACCACCCCAAAACTTGTAAGCAGGTTGGTCCCTCTGCAACCTGGATTGAGGGGTCAGTTCAGTTTAGGCCAAAGCCAGACTTCCCCTGAAATTGCAACAGTTACAATTTCTTCAGACACTGCTGCCCGCTGAAGACGCTCCAAAATGCACATGTTGTGCTAGGCACCAGTGACCCCGCATTGAACATTGTTGTACTCCTTGCTAGGCACTAATAAGTGAACAGCAAATGCACCTCTGTACTTGGCAGAAGTGTATCCACAAGGCATCAGTAGTACTGGACTCCAAGTGATAGAATTAGTAAGTAATTAACAGTTTAAAAGGATAGAGCTTTGATGTAAAAATACACTCAGTCTATTCTGGGCAGCACTTAGGAAGTGACATGGTATAGGGAATTGCAAAAAAAACTATCCACTGATACCAATCCAGATGATCACACAGTTGTGATGAAATTCACCCCCTCGGGGCCTTGCAACAGATGGTCTTCACCACTACCCAGTGTACAAACTGATCTCTGACACACTAAGGCAAAGAAAAGACAAGAGGGACTCTCTCCCTCTGGAAGTTGGGCTGCTAGCTAGCAGGTACTAACCAGTTCAAAACTCCAAACTCTCGCCAAACTCTACTGACTAATGAGTCACACTGCAGCTCTCAGGAGCCAGGGGGTCATGCTGCTGCAAGAGTTTTGTATGCTAATTAGCTCTCCCTAATCAGCAGAGACTGAGCAAGAAATGCTTACATGAAAGCTGCCTTATTTCAGCATCCTGCCCCAGCCAAGCTTACCCTCAGTTAAACTTTTTAATGTATGTTGTGACATTTTCTGTGCCACAAATACATTATTTTAATTTTAAAATGTGCAATCCTAGAGCGGAAAGCTCAGAGGTTTCCATTATCTCAAAAGGTGGAGATACACTGTTTGCTTCCAATAAAAAATTATTGGAAGTGAATAGTGTTTCACCGCACTTAGAGATACGGAGCCCCTACGTGTGCCATACGCCCAGATTGCAAAATTTTAAAAGTTAATAACGTGATGTTGTGGCACGCAGAAAACACTACAATATATTAAAAGCTTAACCGTAGGGTAAGCTATTGGGGCTGGATACTGAAATAAGGAAAGCTTTCCTTTAAAAGCACACTATAAGGATTTCACCTTTTTAGATGCTGCCCACACCTACCTATACTGTACTGAAGGGGTTCTAGTAACCCAAGGGGAACACGGGTGTTACAATCACCACCACTAGCCAACCTTGCTGTATGTAGCAGGGGCTTTGGACTGCAACACAAGCCATCCAACTGTGGGCACCCGATGAGGGGAGATCTGCAGTCCCCTCCTCCTACCTATGACCAGCATAGGCAGGACACCACAGAGAACTTGGAGCCATGCGGAAACAGATTTAGCTGTACCCGACAAACTAGACTAGGACCATTCCAATGTGGCTCAAACAAGCCTCCTGAAGCACACCCTTATGGGAACATCCCATCCAACCTTCATACAGACCACCCAAACACTGACTGGGTATCCAGGGAGTGCTACATCTTTTGGAGTTCCTACACAGTTAACCACTTCCTCAAACTTGCTGAGTTCCTGTTCCTTTTGAGTTACCCAGGTCTTCACATGCAAGGAATAGTGCCTTGATCCACTAGCCATCTTTGTACACTGCAAAACATACATACAACAAAGCTGCTGTTACGTGCTACATAAGCTAAGTTTCAAAGTCCAGTTCTGCAACCTGCATATTTTATTTATGTGACCTGCACTTCAGCATTAGTTTAATTTGCTGTTTATTAGTGTACTTCTGATGACCTCTACTTTTATCCTCTGCCCTTGCATGGCACACTCAATTTACACTATATCACTGAAAATTCTCACTTTGCCCCCTTTGCTCTCAAAGTCATTTGCAATCACTTTTAACTCCATATTCAACAAACCAGAATCACTTTTGTTGGCAAAACAAATGTTTTTTGATACTTACAGAGGCTGATTTCTTTCTCTTCTGTACTGCAGCCTATGCAGAGTTGATGGCTGTCACACTCGCACCAATGGATGGTCTAGACTGGTAAGTGACACTGAAAACCACAGAATACACAACCAGAGTGAATGTCCCTTTGTTTTCTGTGGGAATTGCTTGCCTGGTTGCCCGAAAATCTTCTGATTAGTTGTTTAATCCACAGATCTCAAACAATACAAATCCATAGACCTTGCTGCCTCGAATGCTCTCTCCAACACTCCTCCACAAGCAAATGCACAGTCCAGCATCAGATTCCAGCTTGGAGGTGGGGTTTCCACAGAATGGACTAATCGTAAGATGCCATGCTAATGAGCAGGGGAAAACTCTCTCTCTCTCTCTCCTCTCTCTCTCTCTCTCTCTCTCTCTCTCTCCTCCGATGCTCCTTGAGCTGTGGGAATGATTTTAAACAGCAATTGAACTTTTTATTTCTTTTCAAGTCCACAAAGCAGTTTTACACTTTTCAATGGAAAGTCACAACGTTTCTGCTCAGGCACTTCTTGAGCTCATTAGAGGAAATTGTTTTTAACAACAAAACAAACATTTCTCTCCCCAAATCTCACTGTGGCATGGACATTTTGACAGTTTTGTACAGTTTTAAGCACTTTAAGGCACAATTCGCTACAGTTCCATTAAACAGTTTCTCAAGCAGGTTGTTGCACAAAATCTATAATGCAGTCTATACTTTCCAGTGCAGTCCATGTACAGTCAGTACTTTCCACAGCAACTCTGCTCTCCCCCAAAATCGATGGATGATTACCTAATTTTGTAACTTCACTCCCCCCCTTTACAGGCAAGGTGACAGCAGTAAAAACCAAAGGTATTACCCCTCACATTAGGGCAACACCTGGCACAGGCATCTAGGTGGTTGGATGGAGGGGTACGAGATAACGTTTCTATTTACATGAGTCTGGGGGAGAAGTACCTGGGCTATGGTATGTCACAATATGTCTGAGGGGGCCCCAAAAAAATGCACACACAAATAGATGGAATGCCCACAACAGAAATGGGATTGTACTGTGTGGCTTTTTTCCTGACAAGATGTCAGTCAGAAAGTGTGGTGTCCCCCTGGCTTTTGCAGGTGCAGAACACACAAAGAACACAACTGTTTTGCAGGTAGTCTTGTGATAAGAAAATTTATTTGAGCTTCCATCCCTTTGTTTTGGGACCAACTTGGAAAAATGGGTCATTATGCAACTCCCAGGACAACATAAAAGCATATTTAAATGGGAAGGACCATAACTTTTATTTAGCGAGTACAGACCAGCTGAATGAATTAAGTTACCCTGGATGAACTATGTTACCACCACAAAACATGTAAGCAGATTGGGTATCTCTGCAACCTGGGTTGAGAGGTCAGCTCAGTTGCAGACAAAGCCAGACTTCCTCTAAAATTGCAACAGTTAGGGACTGTTCAGGCATTGCTGGCCACTGAAGACAATCCAAAATGCATATGTTGTGCTAGGCATCAGTAAACCCACTTTAAACATTGTTGTGCTCCTCTCTAGGCACCAGTAAACCCAAAGTGAATAGCAAATGCACCTCTGTACTAGGCAAAAGTGTACACAAGGCATTTGTTACATTCCCACAGAACTAACACTTGTCACAAACTGTAGGTGTCCTCTTTCATGGAACCCACCCACAGTATTACTCTTAGAAAGTCAATTAAGTAATCACACGGAAGCCCCCCACCCGCAGGCTGAAGGGCTTTCCAAATTACTGGACTCCAAGTGATAGAAATACCAGGTAATTGACATTTTAAAAGGCTAGAGCTTTGATGTAAAAACACACACAGTCTATTCTGGGCAGAACTTAGGCAGCAACATGGTGTGGGGACTTGCCCCAACAGCTACTCACTCATACCACTCACTAAAACTACTATGGTTCTCAAAAGATATGGCAGGGAAGGTTAAGGAGAAAAGGATAGTATTCAGGAAATATAATAAAATGCAGAAGGAGCAGGACAGAGAACTTTATCAGTTAGCACAGGAGGAGGCAGGGAAGGTAGTCAGAATAGCAAAGGCCCAAACCGAGGAGAAGATAGACAGTTCTGTTACAAAGAGGGATAAAACCTTTTATAGCTACATTAGGGAGTGAATAAAGGCCAAGGGAGGGATACAGAGAGTTAATAAAGGGGAGGGAATGTGGACAGAGGGTGATAATGAAAAAGCAGGGATACTGAACAAATATTTCTGCTCAGTGTTCGCAACAGAAGAGGAGAGGGATGTACTTAAACCAAACAAGAGAAACACTCTGGATAGAGGGGGTCAATACCAGTCCATTCACAGAAGAAAGGGGTTTGAAAGAACTCTTGAAACTGAGGGTGGACAAAGCAGTGGGGCCTGATTGGATTCAACCCAGAGTTCTAAAAGAACTAAGAGTAGAACTAGTGACACCACTGACTACTCTCTTTAACAAATCATGGGAGGATGGGGTGGTACCTAAGGACTGAAGGAGGGTGGATGTAATTCCATTTCACAAAAGTGGGAGCAGGGCAGAGGCAGGAAACTATAGACTGGTTAGTTTGGCTTCAGTGGTAGAGAAAATGACGAAATCACTTCTGAAGGAAAGAATTGTTAAGTACCTAGAGGCCAGTGGGTCACAGGACTGAAGGCAGCATGGATTCACAGTGGGAAGGTCGTGTCAGACGAATCTGATAGATTTCTTTGACTGGGTGATCAAAGTAGTAGACCAGGGAGGGGTGTGGATATGGTCTACCTAGATTTTAGCAAGGCATTTGACACAGTTCCACACAAAAGATTAATATCCAAGTAAGGCAGCCTTGGAGTGGGTCACAAGTTGGTAGCCTGGATAAAAAATTGTCTGGGTAACAGGATGCAAAGGGTAATAGTAAACGGAGTTCACAGTGAAGAAAGGAGGGTAACTAGTGGGGTACTGCAGGGTTCAGTACTGGGACCGGTCCTCTTTAATGTCTTCATAAGTGACAATGGAGAGCACCTGGAAGGAAAAGTATGTCTCTTTGCAGATGACACAAAGATCTGAAACAGGGTTGATACACAAAGTGGGGTGGAAAGGATGAAAAGGGACTTGGCAAGGTTGGAGGAATGGTCAAATTTATGGCAGCTCAGATTCAATGCAAAGAAGTGCAAGGTAATGCACCTGGGAAGCAAAAACCCAAGGGAAGAGTACACAATGGGGGTGAGATACTAACAACAACAAAAATCGAAAGGGACCTGGGAGTAATTATATCAGATGACCTTAAGGTGGGCAAGCAATGTGAGAAGACAGTAAGGGGGGCTGGGAGGATTCTGGGATGCATAGGGAGTGGCATCACCAGTAGAAAACAGGAAGTTGTTCTCCCTCTGAACAGACAGTTGGTGAGACCACATCTGGAGTACTGCGTGCAGTTCTGGAAACCCCATCTCCATAAAAACATAAACAGAGTAGAGGCTGTTCAGAGGAGAACAACCAAAATGGTGCAGGGTCTGCACCAGAAGACATATGAAGAGAGACTAAAGCGGCTTAATATGTATACCCTCGAGGAAAGGGGGGGGACATGATAGAAACTTTCAAGTACCCCAAGGGAATTAACAAAGTCCAAGAGGGTAGCAACTTTCAGAAAAAGAATTGTGCAAGAACAAAGGGGCACAATTTGAAGATAGAGGGGGGACAGCTCAGAGGTAATGTTAGAAAGAATTTTTTTTTCATGGAGAGGGTTGTGGATGCATGGAACAGCCTTCCTGAGGAGCTTGTGGAGTCAAGAACAGTGGGAGAATTCAAGAATGTAGGGGACAGGCAAAGCAATTCTAGTGGGGGGTAGGAGGAAGTAAGCTGTTGGTTACCTAGAATCTGCAGCTTATCTGACAGGTAGGGAAATGGGCAGACTAGGTGGGCCAAGTGTTCCTTATCTGCTGTCAAATTCTATGTTTCTATGTATACCAATCCAGATGATCACACACTTATAATGAAATTCACCCCCCTTTGGGCCTCACGACAAACAGTCTCCAGTACTACATGGTGCACAGATCGATCGCTGACACACTAAGGTGAAGAAAAGAGAAAACTGGCTCTCCATCTGGAAGTTGGGCTGCTAGCTAGCAGGACACCAACCTGTTCAAAACTCCAAACTCTACTGACTAATGAGTCACACTGAAGCTCTCAGGAGCCAAGGCGTCACACTGCTGCAAGAGTTCCACATGCTAGTTAGCTCTCCCTGCTCAGCAGAGAATGAGCAAGAAATGCTTAACAGTACAATGCAGTTTGACCTTTTTGTGTGCTGCCCACACCTACCTACACTATACTGAAGGGGCTCCAGTAACCCGTCCCCAAGGGAACACAGGTGTTACATTGCCTCCAACCATTTCTGTATAAAAGGTATTTCTGATTTAATTTTTATGATTTACAAACCTCTGCATCTCATTATTTCCTTTTCAAATGTAGCAACATGCAACATTACTCTGATACTGTGTTATGATAAAGAGGTAGAACCTTGTATTCTGATGAAAAAAAATGCTCACTAAAAATCATAAAAAATAATGTATGGGATGGAGTGCAACTCAAATTTAAGCTGATATAAACCACTTGAGTTTTGTTCTAGAGGTTTATGTAGCATCACACACCTTGGGTGTATATGACATTGTTGTAATGCATTCCACCCCATACATTTTTCTCTATATAATAACTAGGACTTCCTTTTTCTCCTAAGAAAACCTGTGTCATTATTTGCCATAATAAAGGAGTGTTCATTACAGCAAACAAATGTACGTTTTTCTCATTCTGCATATGTGCCCACTGCAACACTTCCTCTCAGACTGCTAGCTGCTGATCTTCTCCTCTAAAAAGAAAGAATCACCACTTCCACCTGCAAGCAGGAAAAAAAATAACATAAAACGCTTACATAAATGAATAAAAATTGCTGCGTACCATGCATTCGAACCAAAATGGACTGTGGATACAGAGGAGTCTGGGACGTCTGTTCTATTTTTATTTGATATAATTGCTGTGGCCAAAAAGGAAGACCCAGTAATTATATAAATGGGGGAATGGTATTGATCCAAGAGATATGGGATAGTGGGAGGCTGGGGTAGGGTCTGGGACAATAGTGATCTGTTCGCAGGGTACAGATTACACTTGAGCAGGGAAGGGCAGGGGGTTAAAATGGAGGCTAGAGGAGTATATAGCAACACAGGTAAATTTAAACTGGTCAGGGGATGGAGACTGGGAAGCTGGTATGCAGGGGCTGAACATCTTGGAGGGCTGTCTCCTTGAATGCAAGAAGCCTGGGGAACAAAACCACCGAACTACAGTCTATTGGCAGGGGGGACCGGGTGGACATAGCGGCCATCACAGAAATATGGGCCAATCAATACCAGGACTGGGATCTGATGATCCAAGGGCATAGGGTTTGCAGGAGGGATAGAGGCAAAGGGAAAGGGAGATGGGTGGCGATTAACATGAGGGAAGGTATAAAGTGTTCAAGGAAAGAGGAGGAGGAGGGTAGAACAGAGGCCTTGTGGATGCAATTCCATGAGACAAAAAATAGGACTCTCAGGATGGGAGTGGTATACAGGTCATTGGCTCAAGGGAAGGACCTGGACAGGAAGTTAGCAGAGCAAATTAGGAAGGTGTGCGGGAAAGGTTACACAGTGATCATGGGGGATTTTAACCTACCAGGAGTGATTTGGAGTATCTCAACCACCTTGAGTGCTAGGGAACAGATACTTCCGGGCATAGATGGGTACCAAGCTGACTAGGTTTGGAAATATGCTGGATCTAGTACTGTCCAATGGAGAGGCTGTAAGGAAGGTGGGGGTGGAGGACCTGCTTTCTGGGAATAACTGCCACTCAGTGTGGTTCATACTCAACATGAGCAGGGAGGCGGTGAGTTACAAGGACCAGGGTGGTTGACTTTAGACAGGCTGATTTTAGAAGGATGGGTGACATTTTTTTTGGGGGGGGGGGGCCTGACAGAAATTCAGCCACACTTGGATGTGAACCAGAAATGGGAAAAAAACAAAATGGGGCTTGAGGAGGCTATTAAGACCTGTACCAAATCACAGAGCAAAATGGGAAGATCTAAGAAACCAAGTTGGATGAGTAGGGAAGTCTTAGAAAAGGTGAGGGTATAAAAAGCAGCATTTAGGAGACACAGGAAATCAGGGAAGGGGGAGGATGGGGAGGATTATGTGAAGAAGTCCAAAGAAGTTACCACAGGAGCCAGGGTGGCTAAGGCTTCCAGAGAGTTGAGGCTGGCACAGGACATCAAGGAATGGGGAAAAGGACTTCTTCAGATACATACAGGTGAGAAGGAGCTGAAGGACCAGATAGTGAGGATCAGGAAAGAAGGGGGGGGCAGAGAAAGGGGTGGAACAGGCAAAAGCATTAAATGAGTACTTCTGTCCTGTATTCATGAGGGAGAAGGGCTGGCAACTACTGCAGGGGTGGGAGGGGGGGAGGAAAGGATGGGGTCATTACTGAAGGCAGGGTATTGGAAGGTCTAAGGGCTTTGAGGGTGGATAAGACACCAGAACAAGATGGCATACATCCAAAGGTGCTGAAGAAGATGGTGGAAGTTCTGGCTGGGCCACTGGTGGACCTGTTCAATACCGCCCTAGACACTGGTGCATGTCACATGACTGGAAGATGTCCCACATGGTACCCCTCCATAAAAGTGACCCAAATGATGAACCAGGCAATTACAGACCAGTAAGCCTAACATCCATTGTGGTGAAGCTGATGGAGACAATCCTGAAGGAGATGCTGGTGTCCTTTCTGGAAGACAATGGGCTCCAGGACAGTCATCAATGTTGGTTTGTCTTGGGAAGATCTTGTCAGACTAACCTGGCCAAGCATTATGACTGGGAAATAAGGGAATTGTACAAGGGCCATGCCGTGGATGTCATATATTTGTACTTCAGCAAGGCCTTTGATTCAGTGCCACATGGGAGGTTGGGGGGGGGAGTTGACATATGTAGTGATGGGGACTAAGATGGTTAAATGGATCGAGAATTGGCTACAGGGGAGACAGCACAGGGCAGTGGCAGTGGTGGGGGAACTTTCATCTACAAGGGCTGTGATGAGTGTGGAGCCACAGGGATCGGTACTGGGGCCAGTGCTGTTTGGGATATTCATAGCAGACATCTCTCATGGCATCAGGAATAAGGTCAGACTGTTTGCTGATGATAGTAAGTTGGGGGTGGTACAGGACAACATAGGATGGCAGAGGCTGCAGCATGACCTGACCAAACTTGAGGAGTGGTCAGAAGCATGGCAGTTGGGGTTCAATGCTAAACAGTGCAAAGTACTGCACTTCAGAGCAAAGAACACAGGGAGGGGTTATCAGCTGGCAGGAGTGTAGCTAGGTACCACCAAGGAGGAAAAGGATCTAGGGGTGGTTGTAATGGGGAAAATGAACAATACAGAGTAGTGTAGGAAGGCAGCGGCAAAGGCCAACAGGATGCTAGGATGTATTGTGAGAAGAATCTCCTCCAGGATCAGGGAGGTGATCCTGCCTCTCTACAAATCACTGGTCAGGCCACACCTAGAGTACTGTGTGCTTTACTGACACCCATATCTGAAGAAGAATGTAAGATTACTGGAAGAGGTACAATGCAGAGCGATGAAGATGATCCAGGGATTGGAAGACAGGCCATATGGGGAGAGGCTGAGTGAGCTGAATATGTACTCCTTGGAGGAGAGAAGGGATCGGGAGGATATGATTGAGACCTTTAAGTACTTAAAAGAGATAAACAAGACATGTACTGAAGAGATATTTAAACTAAGGAAGAGGATGGATACGAGAGGGCATGGTCTTAGATAGGAGGGGGCGATATATGAGGGAAATGAAGAGACACTTTTTCAAGGAGAGGGTTGTGGCAGAATGGAATTCTCTTCTGGAGGAGGTGGTATCCTGTAAGACAGTGGGTAGTTTCAAAAGGGGATGGGACAGGGTGAGGGGGGGATAATTGTGAAAGGGGAGGTGGGGTGAGGCAGCTACAAGGTAAGGGTGCTAACTGCACACTCAAGCAGACTTGGCAGACCATGTGGCTAGCTTCTTCTGGCAAATTCATATGTTCATATGTAAAATAAAATATGGGGTGTTCTGTGTAAGCCCTAAGCTTACACACACCCTCAGGGTTAGATGCTATTCATAAACTCCTCAAGCTTTGCTCTCGGGGTTTACGTATCCTCTAACCCCTTGGGTGTGTGTAAACTTCTCATTACACACAACACCCTGTACTTTATTCTGTATATAATTACTGGCCACAATTTTTTTAACACGGGCACAGCGAGTTATAATTTGCCGTTATAACTACCTCGGCTAGTTATAACGGCAAACACGCGCTACTCTGCTCTAGAGCACAGCGCGAAACATAAGTAAGCGACTTGCAGTCTAGCAGCTCGCGTGCCCTGTCAGATCTACCGTTCTGAAACAAAACAAATACGGACCACTTTTAAAAAAACGGATGTAAAATAGTGACAGCAACAGCACAAGATTCTTAAGAAATGGAGACAAGATTTTAAATCGTAGACTCCCCATAACAGAACAATTTACAGTAGAGCAGCATAATCTAAATACAAAAGAAAAACAGACAGTGACCTCCGTCTCAATTTTTTAGCAATAATCTATTGAATTTGCAAATAAATGAATAAGGCAGTTGAAGAAACACGTTTTTAAAATAATTAAAACTGCAATGTTGTACAACCACCACAAATAAATTCTTCATTATACCACAACTGCCTTATTCATTTTATTTGCAAATTCAATAGATATACTAAAAAATTATGACCAGCAATTATAAAAAAATAAAGTAATAAGCATTAGTTGTTGTAGTACACACCTGGGTGTGGGATGCCTATATACCCCTCGGGCCGCCTCGGGTTTATGGGGCATCCACACCGGTCAGTGTAAAATTCATAATAACCACTGTCTATACATTATTCTCTATATAATAAACCATTCAAATGTCATGTCCAACAATATGTTTATATGTACAGTTACTGTGTCACTTATGGTTATGAGTGCATTCTCGAGTTCTTTGGGAGAGAGTGCTGTGAAGCAAATCTGAGCAGTTCTGGCACATAAAGGGCTTGAGAACAAATTCATAACCATGACAGACACAGGAACTCTACAAATCCACCTATTATAAATCATGTTAAAGTCCTTTGTTTAACAACTGACATTTGAATTTAAAATCTAAATGTTTTACATTATAGAATATTAGAGAATTCTCCATTGTGGAGGATGGATTATTTCAATGGAAAATGCGTATAACTTCAGATTTTTATGACTACAATATACGCATGAGACACCCTCTTAGGCTATAAGGGCATGTGGAAGGTTTAGAAATAAACAATCCCCACTGGGCAAGAATGATGTCATTATATATAATTAACATAATTATATTGACTGCATGTGTTTTCAGGAAGCATTCACATGGCACCATAATGTCTATGTGCATACACATCATTAATATCATCAGTAACATATTTATATTAAATTAATTTGTGAAATCCAAAACTTACTTCATTATTTATACTGCAAACAATAGTACACCATATTTAATTACACAATGGCAAAGAAAGAAGCCTGGGCTCTGATTGGTCAGTGTGTACCTGGGACAGTGAAGTTGTCAGACAGAGACAACCAGTTAGAAATAGCAAATAGATATGATTGCTTAAGCAGCACTGTGGTTCCTCTGAGCACCTCTGAAACAGATGAGCATTCTAATGTAAACAGCAAAAAAACTGTTGTGGTCGGTGGCTCAATAATTAGATTCTGCAACTCATACACATGTAAATAAGACAAAATGAATAGTACTCTTTCATGTCTCCCTGGTGCAAAAATCTCCGACATCAAAGCCAGAATACCAGTAATTCTAAAAAAACTGCAGTAGAGATCCCACTGTAACTCTCCATATGGGTACCAACAATGTAGGCACTCACCACGAAAAAGACATTTAGTACAATTTCATTGAGATAAGAGAAGACATAAAAATGGAGGTGTTACTGTCTGTATTGTATTTATTTATCGAAATGTTTCACCAGGAAAGGCGCACTAAGCAACAAGTTGCTCATCTCCTTGTGTGTCCTGGGGGGAATGGGTACAGAGAGTTCAATACCAAACATACAAACAATCACCAAGTAAACATTTAGTTCATAAGTAAGTACAATACATACAAAATGGTCATTAAGTGAGCAAGTGAGATAGAGGTTAATAACACAATGTGAACACTATAATTGCAAGTCAGCATATGATTTGAGGAGAGAGTAAGGCAACAGAACACTGCAGCAGACAATGAAGGTGCAGAATAACAAAAAGTGCATTCAGAACAAAGGTTTGGAAACCATTTTAAGTTTGAGGATCATGGTGCTGTATATCTGGGATACTTCCTATTCAAAGGGCTAGCAAAGAAAAAAGAAGCAAACCATTACGAGAATAAATTCTAGGCTCAGCAACTGGTGTATGAAGTGTGGTATACACTTTATTGATTTATGGGGACTCTTTCACAATTAACACCATATATACAGCAGATATGGACTGCACCTTAATAGAGAAGGTCCAAAGGTCCTGAGAAACCTTCAGCATTCACTCACTGAGAATGTTTGTTTAAACTAAATTGGAAGGGGGACCAGGATCTTCATTATAAAAACACAAGCAATGCAACAAAATGTATTATGTAATGGCAAGAAAGAATGCTGGGCTCTGATTTGTCAGTCTGGGGTTGGACCTGTGATGTTATCCCAGGATAACATCACGGATGTAGTCCCACCACACACATGACCAAATATCATCAATAAAAAAAAAAACACTCTACATGCTGATTAGGGATATAGAAAAATGATCAATTTACTGTACCCACAATTCCTCACTAAGTAAATTAGCATACAGGCTATTACATTTCTGTATTTACTACATAAATTTTATTTACTTATTAAAATGCTTCATCAGGAAGGCATGCTGAACAACAAGTTGTTCATCTCCCAGTGCGACCTGAGGGGTAAGGGAACATGAGGATAGTATACAGAGATTTGGTACACAGTATAGATATACAATTTGATTACATTCAATAAAGTGAGCAGATTATACAGAAGTACTGAAAAGGAAGAATGCTAACAGGTATGAACTAGATGGATACAATGCTAACAGTTGAACTAGATAGATACGATAGCAAAACTATCTTTTTGCAAACACTTGGTAGGACATAGCTTTGTAGTTAGAAAATGGCTGGATGGAATACAAGGAGGTTGAACTAGGGCAAGACTGCAAGGAGAGACACAGATAGAACAAAATTTGCAAGGTGTAACAAAAGTGCAAGGTTGACAATAAGTGCATTAGAAATCAGGGGTTAGCCAATAACTATGGCTAGAAAGGGGTGTGGGGGACATATAGGCAGAAAGCAGGGGGTGGAAGGGGGGATTTGGAGGATGGGAAGGTAAGGGATGGAGAAGAAGGGTCTGCCAGAACCTGACCCCTCCAGAATGCTGGGTGACTCTGCCTGCACCAGGTGGAGGTCAAGCACAAATAGGAGGGGAAGCAGGTTGTAGGCAGTGGGAGTCAGAGCATGTCACAGCTTCCACTTGCATACTGTGTGACCCTGAGCAAGTCACTTAACCTCCTTGTGCTCCCAGGTCGCTCCTGTAAAAAAGCTTTCAGCTTAGTGTGCTATACCTGGTTAAACAACTAAATAAAAAAAAAAAAAGGAAGGAAGAGAGGGGGAAGGGAAGGATCTGCCAAGGCCTGGCCCCTCCAGTATGCTGTGGACACAGCCTACACAAGGCAGAGGTGGAGCATGAGAGGATGGAAGCAGGTTGTATGTAGCGGAGGTAGAGCATGAAAGGAGGGAAGTATGCAGTGATGGGGATTAGGCTTCGGAAGGACCAAGAGAGAGGGAGGTGGGAGAGAAGAGGGGCTGAGATCCAGCCCTTTCAGGAAAGAATGGGGTGGTAGTAGGAGGCAAGGAAGTTGTTTGCCTAGATTCTGGACCTCTCCAGGATAGAGAGAACACTGCTAGGTTCCTAGGCCAAGCAACAGCCAGTGGGTAATGAGGGTAAGGTTGTGTACAGAGGAGGGAACGGGGGTGGGAGTAAGATGGAAAGAAAGGAGTGCTTTGGAGGATGTAGGGAGAGGGTTTTGCAAGAAAGAGGTGGCTGTGAAACTGAAGCAGGCTTACAGGGGAACAAGTTAAGGAGGATTGTAGCAGGAGCAGCTAACAGAGAGGAAGTTATGTAAGGAAGAGGCAAGGGAGTAGTAGGAGGTGGAGTGTCGTATTGAGGTGGGAGATAGTTCCAGATTTTGGGGAAGCGACGAGAGAAGCCTGATTGGCCGATAAGGGTGGTACAGTGGGGACTAGCAGGGTGCAATTGTCAGAAGATCTGAGGGAATGGGAGGAAGGCAGGGAGGAAGGAAGGGAGAATGAGTGGTAGGAAGGGAGTACACTAAGCCAAAGTTTGGAAGTTAGCTTGGCATAGTGAGCCAGACATCTGTTAGCTAGCGAGGGGAAGAACAAAACATTGTAAAGGTTACAATGATGGGTTTGAGATGGGGCATCAAGAACGAATCAACAGAAGGAATTGAAAAGAGAGTCCAATCTGATAAGGGAAGATATGGGAGTGGCACCATAGACTACATCACAGTAGACAAAAATGGGGAGGATCATCTTTTGTACAAGTTCTCACTGGGCCATAGGAGGGATGCAACTACTGTTCCTGTAAAGGGCTCCAAGCTTGGGGCACAGTTTTTTCAGAATGGGGTCAATGTGGCCAGAGAAGCTGAGGTGTTGGTCCAGCCAAACTCCAAGGTCTCTGAAAGAGGGGGTGTCCTTAAGGATTGTCCCATCAAGGGTGTGGAAAGAAGGTAATGGGTGGAGCCTAGAGAGTCTCTACCTAGTGCCAATGGTCATGGAGACTGTCTTTTTGGCATTTAGGATTAGTTGATGTGAAGTAAACCAGAGCTGAACCTGATGGAAGTCATGCTGAAGAGTGGTTGCTATATCAATGGTGGTTTTGCCAGAGGTGAACATGATGGTGTCATTGGCATAAATATGGAAAGAAAAGGAGGGGTAGCAGACTGTGGGAAGGTCATTTATGAAGAGGGAGAAAAGGATGGGACTGAGCCCAGAGCCCAGTGGGACTCCTGTGGAGATTGGGAGAGGTGGAGAGTTTGCATTCTGAATCCTGACTGATTGTGTTCTGCCTGTGAGGTAAGCTCTAAACCAGGAAAGAGCAGGAATAGACAAACCAGCAGTTGTAAGGGAGTCGAGAAGGAGGGAATGGGAGACTGTGCTGAAAGCCTTTGCAAGGTCGACAAAGATGGCAGAGGGGATGAGGCCATTGTCCATCCCGGTAAGGATGGAGTCAGTGAGCCTAAGGAGGAAGTGGTAGTGGATAAATAGGGGATCCCATTTCTCCATAAAGAAATCTTGTGAGCTATCAGTGTATGCACTATACTTCACTTTGAAAATAAACAAAATAAACAACTGAGATCTTATATTGTTGACCCCTACAAAAATAGGAGCCTCCACCTCCCAGTAAGGGAAAATGGAAGACACTTGATATTGTGCCACAATGCCTTCAGACATACTGAGAAACATATTAGGTCCCATACTGCAGTAACAGCTACCAAAATAGGAGACTGCACTGCTGAGTAAGGAACATTTGGACATATAATCTACACAGAATTCCTTGTTGCTATAGGTAAATCAGCATATTAACTGTTATACTGCTGAAACCATTACATTAAGATGCTATTCTGTAGTCACCACTACCATAAAAGGAGACTGCAAAGCTGATTAAAGAAAATTTAAGTTAACTATATGATTCTACCCAGAATTCCTTGTTGCTGTATGTAAATCAGCATACTGGCTGTTATACTGCTGTAACCATTATACCAAAATAAGAGTTAACTAATTTAAGAGAAAGTGACAACTTTATGTCCAAATGTTAAAACATAAGGGAAAATGTAAATGTATTTATTTTAAAATATTTTGCTTTGTTTTCAACAAAGGAGCCACTGTATTATAGCAATAATGCACTTCAGGGTTTGTGTCATTCTGGGATAACATCACTTCTCAGATGCTGAATGCACTCAACCTCCAGCCTCATGCCCTACCACCTAAGATGTGACATTATCCCAGCATGACACACACCCTGTCATGCATTATTGCTTAAATCAATCACATGTGCAGCAGACAGTCACAAAATAGCAAAACTTGATGTTTTTGCACCGTCACCATTGTGGATATGCTTGCAGTCATCAACATTTCACCAGTGCTTATCATTGCAACAGCAGACGCTGGTTCGTTGTTCATCTCTATATTCTGCCACTTGTCAAGATGGGTTATGGCTAGTGAGTTAAATGAGGTTTTTAAAATAGATTCTCGTCCGCCAGACCGCCCGAAGATTCATCGAACGATGAGCGTCCAGCGCGAGCGCACATGCCACACATCAGAATGTTATCATAAACCGGGCGATAGTAACGCCAGCTGATATGTCCCAAAAACCCAGCAGCAGCAATACTTTTCAGTTTTAACGCAGAGCTGAAATCTCATTACGCGCACTAATGATACGCTACCACACGCGCAGGATCTTCATTCGTGACACAGGGTGCATGCCTGAATTTTAGCTTGTGTTAAAACTGAAAATGTTACCTTTTTGTGCTCGGTTTACTTTGGGACATATCAGCAGCGCTTTTTTAATACAGCCTCGACATGATAAACATTCTGATATTGGTGGCATGTGTAAAACTCGCACTTTGGGACTGCGAGTTTGACGCAGATCCGCTGCTTCCGACCTGATGTGCTTCCGGAGGCATGGGTGCCTTGCAACCGGACCGAGGGAATCTCTATTTTACAAAAAATATCTGTTTAAGGTAAAAAGCCTTCACTTTTAAACATGTAAGAGCATTTTGTATTACATGCTTGATAAGTGTGTGCCAGGAGGCATACTTTTCACAGTTAGATCAAAACGAAGGGCCAAAGCTGACAGTGCCCCTTTAACTAAAATGTGTAGCCAGGCAAGTGGAAAAAATCCTTTATTTGAAACCTCAGCCTCTTTGGTATGTGGATGCATCATAATAACAGCCAGCACTGGAGGGTAAGGTTTGTCTGTTTGCAGATGACACCAAAATCTGCAACAGAGTAGATGATCCAGATGGGGTGGACAGAATGAGAAGAGGTCTGGATAAACTAGCAAAATGGTCAAAAGAGTGGCAACTGGGGTTTAATGCAAAGAAGTGCAAGATCATGCACATAGGGAAGAGAAACCCTGAAGCCACCTGTAGGCTGGGAGGGGAGTTGCTGGCGGTCACAAGGGAAGAAAGAAATTTGAGCATCATCATAACTGATTACCTGAAATCATCCAAGCAGACCACTAAAGCAGTAGATAAGGCTAGGGGAATGTTGGGGTGTATTAGTAGGGGTATCACAAGTTGGAAGGGGGAGGTAATAATCCCTGTTTACAAGACACTGGTTAGGCCCCATCTGGAGTACTGCGTGCAGTACTGGAGGCCACACCTTCACAAGGACATTAATCAAATTGAGGCAGTCCAGAGAAGGCAACCAAAATGGTGCAGGGACTGCATCAGAAAACATATGAGGACAGATTAATGGAGTTCAATATGTATACCCTAGAGCAAAGGAGGGAGAGAGGTGATATGATTGAAACATTCAAACACCTTAAGGGCATTAACAAAGTGAAAGAGTCTAACATGTTTCAATATAAGAAAAATAGCAGGACAAGAGGACACAGCATGAGATTAGAGGGAGGCTGATTAAGGGGTAATGTGAGGACGTTCTTTTTCAGAGAAAGGGTGGTGGATGCATAGAACAGCCTACTTCAGGAAGTGGTGGTTATGAAGTGCAGGTCTTCAAATAGGCATGGGACAGGCATAAGGGAGCAATATGGATGAGTATGAATAGATAGGTCATTGACAGAGCAAAGGCCGATGGCACATTTATAAGGTAGAAAAAGAAATGGGAAGACTGAATGGGCTTGCGGTCCTTATCTGACGTCAACTTCTATGTTTCTATGTAACATTATTTAATATTTAAAGACATTTGTTAGTGTGTGATTTGAAATTATTAGGGCAGTTGTTTTACTTAAACGGTGACAAGTAAATTATTATCAAGTAACTACTTACACTGTGATGAGGATGATGATGAAGATGATGATGCATAACAGTTTACAAAGGTTGGATTAGCAAATTTAATTAAAAAAAATAAACAACACTGGATAATGTGTATGATGTTATGAGAAGGTCTAGGAAAAATATTTGTTTCTCCTATGGCAACAGTCAGATACACATATAGCATCTCACATGACATATCTGGGTTAGCAGTGCTAAACACCAAAATGGATGAAGATCACCCACCAGTTCTACACACGGTAATAGACACATGACAACTGAAGTGTCCTCATGCACATACGGGTTGCCCAGTCTTTCAGCGGGTCAGACCACTCTAGTAGAAATGAGTTGAATGTGCAATGAGCATGTCAAAATATTATCATGTAGAATCAACAACATTTGTTTCAGGTTTTTTTTTTGTTTGCTACACTTGAATTAGAAGTTTAAATATTATTTTAAAAATAATGTTACAAAACACATGAAATAGAACAACATTAATGTATGGGGAGATTCAAAGATCTGGATACTGAAAACCACAGTATTTAGTCAATGGGAACTGCTGTCTGAAATGATGGATGACACATGAAAGCAATGGCATACGGACATATCTTCCAAGGAAACCAAAGCACCATGTAAAAAATTGCTCCTAGGCAGTGCATTGGTAATGTACTTTGGGAAATAAAAGGTAATCAATACAACTGGAAAATGGAAACTTAACATGTCCCTCCATTCCCAGCAATGCCACCCAGTTTTGCAGGAAATTACCTTACCTGCATATTCATTAATTGCTTGCCCCCATCTTACTGGCTCCCAGGTCACACCTACCACTAAGCAGCATATCTGGTTCATGGCAGTGGGCCCTGTTGCTGGTGAGGAGCATGCAAGAGGTCAGTACTGTCACTCTACAGTACTCCACATTTTAACCACCATTTTTTTTTAAACTTCATATTTATTGTGTATCAGACACATGTTACATTTCAGAGTTACTGATCTACAGTCATTACACCTGATTGGTGTACTGCTATTGTTACAGTAAAACACAATACATTCTAATAATCAACTTTTATAATGGTTAAGAGGCAATTATTTCTGTTTCCCAAGGTTATTGCTCTCATTGCCTAACCTGGTTTATAGGAAAATGTACAGTATTTTAGTCTAATAAGACCTAAAAACCCATGTATTAGGACATAAAAAGTAGAAATAACATTACAGGCATAAAAGACAGAAAAATAAACAGAATAACATTATCCTATGCCAAAACTGGTTAAGAATGTGAAGTCAGTAGCTGAAAAAAGACATATACATTCCTGTCTCAAGTAGTAGCTGGACCCTGTATGTACTGATGCCATGGCAACCAAATTTGAGCAAAATTTTCGTTGTGCAATCTCAACACACTGGTAACTTGTTCCATGGCCTTTAGCTGGTTCATTCTTAATACCCATTCAGGAATCGTGGGAGGGTGTGGGCACAGCCACTTCGAAGTTATACATTTAAGTGCTGCAGCCCGCATCATTTGGGCCAATCGAGTTGAGTGTCTAGGTCCAAAAGGGAGGGTCAGGAGGCCCAAAAACAAGTCTAAACTCGTAAAACCCATCTCTTCAAGTGGTGTAACAGGCTGTGCTTTGAAACAACTGAGAAGCTGCATGGGATATACTATATTGGACTAGAAATCTGCAACTGATCTCTCTTACTTACATATGAGGGAAATTTTCCTTACTTTACAGTCTTACATTGGTATTGCTTTGTGTTTAATTTCATTTTTAAATCAGGAAGGGGTTTTTCAAAACTACTTATCTTGTGAGCAACTTCAGAAGGGTTGAAATAACTGCATATTTGATTTTCCTTTGTGGCTAACTGGACTGTCTACTAGTATTCTGTAACAGTTTACATCAAAATACTTTTAAATAGTTGACAAATCAGTTATTGGAGGTTAGCTGAATTACTATAAAGGGCAGTACTCACCAGGGTGGTGGAGCACTGGTGTATTTGATTGTTTCTAACAGTCACCAGTGGTTGTGGACTCACTACCACCCTTCCCACCCCCACCCCCAGGCATGACATTTCCTTTATAGCCAAGGTTCTGACATCACTTCCTCAACAGGTCTTGGGGCAGAACTGTCATATTCTTAATAACCCAGCACAGTGCATAAAGGGTAAGAACACATCACACAAAGGAAGAAAAAAATATATACAGTATATATATTACATATTGTATATTATAAGGGAGAGGGACATGTGGGGAGTGGTGCAATACACTGGCTGTGGGGCAGCAGTTTTCCATGAGACATTCTGGAAACTGCGTTGCTGTCCTATTTGCAGGCAACTGTCAGCTCTGAGGGAGCAGGTAGCCCACCTCCAGGCTGAACTGGCAAGGACTAAGGAGGCCTCCCCACCCAAAGAGCACCACTGCCACAGAGGCTGCCAAGTATGAAGAGCAGTTGGACCACAGTGGGTTCTGGGAGGGTATGGGCGGTGGAACAGAGGTGAAGCCCCCTAGTTGTACCTCTAAACAAACCATATGCCAGTCTGGCAGAGCAAGGTTCCTCTATGATGGCACCCTCAGTGGAGACCAAGAAGAATGCTGAGGACACCCACAAGGGAGACCGGCAGAAGAGTGGCAAAGGACACCACAGGGGAAGGAAACAGCTTCTGATAGGGGACTCAGTTGTTAGAGGGGTAGACCTGGGGAAGGGAGAGGAGAGGGAAGTAAGGTGCCTGCCTGGTGCCATGGCTTGGAGGGACAAGAAGCTAATCCTCAGGATTGCAGAAGCAGCATCACAGGAGAGGGAACTAGATATCATTGTCCACCTTGGGACAAATGACCTAGCTAGGCATGGGATCAGTGCAGTGCAGGATGAAATTGTGGAGTTGGGGAGGGGCCTCAGAGAGGTAGCAAGCACAGTTACCTTCTCAGAGGTGCTGCCAGTCTATGGCAGGGGTAAGGCTAAAGTACTACACACTATGCAATTTAATGAATGGTTGCAAAACTGGTGCAGAGCACAGGGCTTTGGCTTCATTGGGGACTGGGGGTACACCTGGAGAGATGAAGGTTTATACTGGCATGATGGTCTGCATCTGTCCATGAAGGGAACCAAGATCCTAAGTGACAGGTTTAAATGCTTCCTTGGCAAGCTTTTAAACTAGCCATGGGGGAAGGTGCTAATAAGAGGCAGGAAATTTCAAGCCTCCCCCCACAAAACATGATGGATAGTAAGGTAAACACTGAGATACAGTGCTCAACAGAGGGCAGAACAGGGCTAAATGTAAAAAAAGACAAGGGCAAAAAGAGCAGGCATGGGGGAGAAAAGGATAAAGCCAACATTAAATGGAGGGCAATGAGTACCAATGCCCGTAGTCTGGGAAACAAGCTTCCTGAGCTAGTAGCATTGATGGAAGATGAACACTTGGATATTGTGGCAGTAACAGAAACATGGTACACGGGGAACCATGACTGGGATGTCAACATACTGGGGTACACAGTCTACAGAAGGGACAGGGAGGGGAAAAGAGGAGGTCGAGTAGCTCTGTACATAAGGGAAGGGATCAAAGCTACAGAACTAAAAAGTAAAGGGGAAGGACAAGAGGCACTCTGGGTCACCTTGGAGACAGGGAATGGCATCACAATCTGCACAGGGGTTGTATACAGACCCCCATCTCAAGGGGAGGAAATGGACAAGAAAATGATAGAGGACATTCTCAAAATGGCTGAAAAAGGGGAGATACTGTTAATGGGGGACCTGAATATGCCAGATGTTAACTGGATGACATGTACTGCAGCCACATCCAAGAGCAGGGTCATTCTTGATGCCCTACAGGGGGCAGGCCTTAGACAGCTAGTGTTGGAACTCACTCGGAAGGAAGCAATACTAGACCTGGTACTCTCAAATGGAAAGAGGATTACAAATTTGGAAGTCAGTAGACATCTGGGAACAAGCGACCACTGCACAGTGTGCTTCACAATAAGCACAACCATGGAGACAAGCCATACAAAAACAAGCATACTGGACTTTAGAAGGGCTGACTTTGGCAAAATGGGTGAATACCTGAGGAATACACTAGCAAATGGCCAAAAAGGAGGGGTGGAAGAACAATGGAGAAAAATCAAAACTGCCATCATAGAGGCAACAAGCCTTTGTGAAACAGATAAAGAAAACAAAGCGGAGTAAAAAAACACTATGGTTCTCAAAAGAGGTGGCAGGGAAGGTTAAAGAGAAAAAGGCTGCATTCAGAAAGTATAAGGCATCACAGAAGGAGCACGACAGGGAACTGTATCAATTAATGCCAAAAAGTGCAAGGTGCTGCATTTTGGGATGAAGAACCCAAGTAGGAGTTACCAGCTAGGGGGAGTGCAGCTAGCCCAGACAGAGGAGGAGAAGGATCTGGGTGTGCTCATTACAGGGTCAATGAACAACTCGGCACAATGTAGGAAGGCAGCTGCAAAGGCCAACAAAATGCTGGGTTGTATTGCAAGGGGTATATCCTTGAGGAGGGAGGAGGTGATTCTGCCACTGTATAGGTCATTAGTTAGACCACACCTGGAGTACTGCATGCAGTACTGGCATCCGTATCTGAAGAGGGACATTAAGTTACTGGAGGGGGTGCAGCGCAGAGCGACAAAGATGATCAAGGGGCTGGGGGACTTATCATACGAGAGGAGGTTGAAGGAGTTGAACATGTACTCACTGGAGGAGAGGAGAGACAGGGGTGACATGATTGAAACCTTTAAATACATGAAAGAATAAACAAAATGGGTACAGAGGGCTGTTCAAAGTAAGGGAGGGAGGGCCACCAGGGGCCATGATATGAGACTGGAGGCGAGGAGGTTCAGGAGGGAGATGAGGAGACACTTTTTACAGAGAGGGTGGTGGCTGGGTGGAATCACGTTACCTGCTGAAGTGGTATGCAGTAGAACAGTGGACTGCTTCAAACAAGGATGGGACAGGACAAGGGGGAGGGTTAATGAAGGGGAAGGGTGGAAAGGAGGGGAAGCTGCAGAATAAGGGGTGCTAGCTGCACATTCGAGCCGACTTGACAGACCTCTAGGCCTTTATCTGCTGGCAAATTTCATATGTTCGTATGTTCGTAATTAAAGCAGAAAGAAGTGGGGAAGACAGTCAGAATAGCAAAAGCCCAAACGAGGAAAAAATAGCCAAGTCAGTTAAGAAGGGGGATAAAACCCTTTATAGGTACATTAGGGAGCATTGAAAGGTTAAGGGAGGAATAGTGAAGATTAATAAGAGAGATGGGAGGAGGGCAGAGGGAGACAGTGAAAAGGCAGAGATACTGAATGAATACTTTTGCTCAGTATTCACAAAGGAAGATGAGGAGGAGTTATCTAAACCAAACAATAGAAGCACTCTGGGTAGGGGTTGACACCAGTCCATTTACAGAAGAAAAGAGTCCTGAAAAGAACTCCTAAAACTCAAAGGTGGACAAAGCAATGGGGCCTGATGGGATTCATCCCAGAATCCTAAAATAACTAAGGGAGGACCTAGTGACACCACTGACCACACTTTTTAACAAATCATGGGAGGATAGGGTGGTACCTGAGGACTGGAGGAGGGCAGATGTGATTCCCCTTCACAAAAGTGGGAGCAAGGCAGAAGCAGGAAACTACAGACCTGTAAGTTTGACCTCAGTGGTAGGGAAAATGGTGGAATCACTTCTGAAAGAAAGAATTGTTGAGTACCTAGAGGCCAGCAGGGCACAGGACCCAAAGCAGCATGGATTTACAGCATGAAGGTCATGTCAGTCGAATCTAATAGATTTCTTTGACTGGGTGACCAAAGTAATAGACCAGGGAGGGGCTGTGGATATGGCCTACCTAGACTTCAGCAAGGCATTTGACACAGTCCCACACAAAAGATTAATAATCAAGTTAGCCAGCTTGGGAGTGGGTCACAGGGTGGTAGCCTGGGTTGCAAACTGGCTGCACAACAGGACACAGAGGTAGTGAGGAGTGGAGCATTCTGAAGGGGGGTCACTAGTGGAGTACCTCAAGGCTCAGTACTGGGTCCAGTCCTCTTTAACATCTTTATAGGTGACATTGCAGAGGGTCTGGAGGGAAGGTATGCCTCTTTGCAGATGATACAAAGATCTGTAACAGAGTTGATACACAGGGGGTAGAAAGGATGAGAAGGGACTTGGCAAGGTTGGAATAATGGTCAGACATATGGCAACTTAGATTCAATGCAAAGAAGTGCAAGTAATGCACCTGGGAAACAAAACCCAGGAGAAGAGTACACAATAGCAGGGAGGTACTAACAACAACAAAAATGGAGCGGGACTTGGGGGTAGTCATATCAGATGATCTAAAGGTGGGTAAGCAATGTGAGAAGTCAGTGAGGAGAGCCAGGGAGATACTGGGATGCATAGAAAGGGGCATCACAAGTAGAAAAAGGGAAGTGATTGTCCCTTTGTACAGACAGTTTGTGAGACCCCATCTGGAGTACTGTGTGCAATTTTGGAGACCTCATCTACGCAAGGACATAGACAGGATGGAAGCAGTCCAGAGGAGGGCAACTAAAATGATGCAGGGTCTGCATCAGAAATCATATGAAGAGATACTGAGAGAGCTTAATATGTATACCCTTGATGAAAGGAGGGACGGGGGACATGGTAGAAACGTTCAAGTACCTCAAGGGCATCAACAAAGTCCAGGAGGATAGCATCTTTCAGAAAAAGAGATGTGTAAGAACAAGGGGACACAATTTAAAGATAATGGGGGGATGGCTCTGGGGTAATGTGAGGACATCTTTTTTCACAGAGAGAGTGGTGGATGCGTGGAACTGCCTTCCTGGGGAGGTTGTTGGGGCTAAAACAGTGGAGGAATTCAAACATGCATGGGACAGACACAAGGCAATTGTAGTGGGGGTGGCAGGAAGTAGGCTGTTGGTTAACTAGAATCTGCAGCTTATCCAGTAGGTAGGGAAATTTGCAGACTGGGTGGGCCAAGTGGTCCTTATCTGCTGTCAAAGTCTATGTTTCTATGTAAAGGGGATCTGTAAACCAGTAATATTTTGTGTCAGTGTGTGGATTCTTTTCCAAAATAGAGAAATTTTAGGACAGGTCCAGAATATATGTGCCTAGTTCCTATGTTTCCGCATCCCCTCCAACACAAATCAGAATGGGCATTTTCAAAATGCTTTATTATTGTGGGAGTAAGGAAAAATCTTATCAAAATTTTCCAATGAAACTCTCGCCAAGTTGGGGAACTAGTTACTGCCCATCCTCTATTAAGTTTCCTGTCCCAAATAGATTGTGATATTAAGACTAGTAATTCTTTTTCCCACTTTTCACTTGTTCTAAACCTGATGGGTTGATATTAATTAAAATGTTGTATAGTTGAGAGAGAGGATGACTGTTGTCTGTAATTCTAATATAGTGATAGAAAAAATTTTTCAGTTCTGTTCTGTCCCTGTTTAACATTTTTAGCCTATCTGCCATATGGATATAATGGCGAATTTGGAGATATCTAAAATGATCTCCTTTTCGGAGCTGAAACCTGTCTTTCAACTGTGTAAATGACATACAGATTCCATTTTCTATACAGTGTGCAACAGTTGAGATTCGACGGGAAGCCCAGAATAAAAAAAACAGTGTCTAATCTAGGTGGGTTGAAGGAAGGCTCATATCTGATCAAGGACAAAGGGACTGGCCCCTCCGGGGTATGGGTAAGCTTTCTTAGTTTCTTCAGGATAGATAGGGAGTAGATAATCCACGGATTCTTTAAAAGGCCTACCTGTTCAGTAGGAATACTGTTAGTCGGGAGGGTCCAAAGCGCCCATCCTTTAAGAGCACTTTCCTCTAGTGAATACCACCCGGAGTCTACTCTACGTTTAGCCCAGGTGCACAACTGCATTGCCCTAGCTGCTAGAAAATAAAGATAAAAGTTTGGGAGGGCCAGTCCACCTCTCTCGAGGGGACTGCAGGATGTTATTGTTTATTCTGGGGCATTTATTGTTCGACAGGAACTTTTGTGTCAGTTTGTGTAAAGCTGTCCAAAATTCTCCAGGGGGTTGTAAAGGGAGGGTTTGAAAGAAGAAAAGAAGCCTGGGAAGGACATTCATTTTTAGGATTTGAGATCTACCACATAGTGTCAGAGGAAGTAACTGCCATCTGGCCACATCGGCTTGTAGATTTTGAAAAAGCTTTAGGTAATTAGTTTTGTAGAATTGGGTTAAATCCACAGAGAGATTAATTCCAAGGTATCGTATAGTATTTTTGTGGGCCCACATAAAAGGGAAGGTTTGCGTAAATTCTCGGGAGGGGGATCCACTTAGGATAAGAGCTTCAGATTTGGTAAGGTTTATTTTGTAGCCAGATAACTTGCCATAACTATCTAAAGTTCTAAGAAGAACAGGGACCGATGTCTCTGGGTCTGAGATGAAAAATGGGGAGTCATCTGCATATAAAGCAATTTTTTATATGTGGCCCTCCATCTCAACTCCCCTTATGAATGGATGAGATCTGATATCCGTTGCCAATGGCTCAAGAGATAGAGTAAAAAGGAGTGGGGAAAGGGGGCAGCCCTGCCTTGTACCTCTTTCAAGGGGAATTCTATCCAAGAGATATCCATTTACTTTTATTCTAGCCTCTGGGGCATGATATTGGGCTTTGATTGTTGCTACGAATTTGTCTCCCAAACCAAATTCCTTCAGGGTTTCCATCAGGAATATCCAGTTGACCCTTTCGAAGGCCTTTTCGGCATCTATGCTTATAGCCAGTTGAAACTGTCTGGTGGACTTCTGGGCTGAAATGACATTTAACAATCTGCATATATTATCTTGTAGATGTCGGCCAGATATGAAACCAGACTGGTCTCTATTAACTAAGGGATATATAACTTTTTGTAAATGGTCTGCTAAGATCCCTTTAAAGACCTTCAAGTCTTCTGGTAATAAGGATATGGGTCAATAGGATTTGCAATTTTCCGGATCTTTATCTGATTTAAGAGTGACAGAGAGCTGAGCCTGGTTCCAAGATGCAGGTGCAGTCTCCCTCCCCCTAGCAGCTCGTTAAAGGCATCCTCAAGAGTAGGGAGTCCGAAAAGGTCTTATAGAACTCAGCTACATAGCCATCCAATCCTGGGGCTTTTCCATTTTTTAATTGCTTAATTTTTTGTTGAATTTCCGCCTTAGAAATAGGTGTCTCCAGTTCCAATCTCTGAGCTTCTGTTAATTTGGGGAGGGTTAATTTATTTAAATAAGCAAGAATTCTTTCCTGATGGTCAGGACCTCTTTCAGCCTGGTACAGGGTTGTATAAAATTTTTGAAACTGGGCTATGATAAGGTGGGGAGACAAGATAGGAGCAGCACCTTCTGTGATTTGTAACTTTAACACTGCCCCAGAGGTCTTCTCCTTGCGGAGCTGCCATGCCAAAAGCTTTCCCGCCCTATTACCTTGTTCATAGTATTTTTGTTTTGCATAGCAAAGCTGTCCTTCGACTTGCATATTCAAATCATGTTAAGTTTAATTTTTAGGTGGTCTAGCTCTATTTTAATGGACTGGTCGAGGTTCCTTTGGTGGGATGCCTCTAACTGGGAGATTTTTCTTTCCAAATTGAGACTTTCTTTGATTTTTAGCTTTTTTATGCCAAGAAGAGTATTTAATAATGATTACCCTTAGGTAACTTTTAAGAGCGTCGCACCTGACTCCTGCCCCGGTATCATCTATGGAGTTAAAAGTTAGAAAGACTTTTGTAGATTTCTGTATCAACTCTTTAAAATCTGTGTGGTTCAGTAAACCGACGTTAAGTCGCCATGTGGTCTCAGAGGGCCTGGGAAACATTGTCGCCTCTAATGAAACTGGGGCATGGTCTGTTAAACATATATTTCCTATGCTGGTCTTGCTGAGATGGTGCAGGGTGTTAGTGGATACTAAAAAAAATCTATTCTTGAGTACATCTTATATTTAGGTGAGTAGTATGTGTAGTCTCTTTCATTTGGCCTTAAAAATCTCCAGGGATCTGTCAGAGATAATTCCAAACATAGTCTAGAGAGGACTTTGCTGACCCATGCTGGGCCCACAGATTTGGAACCCACTCTATCTAGATGAAGATCTAATATCGAATTAAAGTCACCTCCAATAAAAAATAAACTATGAGGATCTGTGACAGAGTCAGGAATTACTTTATTCAAAAAAGATAATCTGTCATGTGCCTCATTAGGGGCATACAGGTTCAAGATGGTACACTTCTGCCCTCTGTAGTCCCTGGTGAGTCTCACATATCTACCTTCTGGATCCAAATCTACATGTGTGACCTTAAGTGGAACATCCCTTTTTATTAGAATAGCCACACCCTTTTGGCTGGGTTTTTGTTTGTATTCAGCTGCATATAACTTGCCTACCCAGCTTCTTCGTAACTTCCTATGCTCCTCCGCTATCAGATGCGCCTCTTGCAAAAATGCTATAGTGGTTTGTTGTCTATGCAGGTCTTGTAAAATTCTCAATCTTTTGACAGGACTGTTTATTCCTCTCACATTCCATGAAATTAGTTTAAAATCTGCCATAATGTTGAGATAAACCTCTCTTTAACTAGCTGAGGATTACTAGTAGCCTGCGTAAACATTTGAAACCAATAAACATCCAAGCTTTTTGTGCTTCTTAAACCAGCAGGGTCCACCCACAGTTCCCAGCCCTCCCGCTCTGTCATTCGAATAAGCCCTTTAGAGGAGCCAAAATCAGGGGGATAGTAAGAGGGACTGACTCCACAGCAGAACAGCAACATGATGCTCCTCAAGTATGTTTCTTCCAAGGCATGGGGTACCTAGTTAGGGTAGATTCAAGAGCATCCTTTCATCTGAGACGATCCTTCTCACCCAAGGCCACCCTCTGAAAGGCCAAGGAAAATCCCTCACCTGAGATGTCCCCCCACCCCAACCAAGATATCCACCGGAATCGGCTTTGTTCAACAAAACTGGATGAATCTTTTTCGCTACGTCTTAAAAAAGAAAGAAAAGAGCAAACATCACTGCGACAGCGACCACGTTGCACGCGGTTCCAATATCAAAAAACAACTGACAGACCAATCGAAATGCCAAGTCTAAGTTATTGCAGTTCAAACCTTCTGGTGGTGTTAACGAGTCTCTTTTAACTAAAGGAAATGCGTCTCACACTGTTCCCCAGAATGGAGGCTTAAGATAATTATTATTCTCCTCTCCAAAAGATCGCGGGCAAAAAAAAAAGGAAAAGTGCCACAATTTTAGTAATTAGAGTACTCAGCCAGATGTGGTTGTAGCTTCTTCTGAGGTGGTGTCTGTGGGAGGAACTGCGTGTGATTTATGACCCTGTAGGAACTTCTTATTATGAACACTGATTTGGAGCCCCCTGGATGCAGTGCACGTGTAGGTTTGTTACCTTTCACTTGCCAGGCTTTTCTCAAGAGAGATGTATCCATAGTTTCAGCACCATCTTCAGGGAGAGTCATGCCATGTTTCTTGGCCCAGTTGATCACTTCTATCACCTCCTGAAAACTTTGTCAACCATCTGAGGTATGGTTCTTAATTCTGGCTGGGTATTCAAGTTGGTCTTGGTGACCAGCTTGTCTTATATGTTTACACTGTATGCTCCTTTTCCTCCAATCTAGGGTTTGGGGGGCATAATCTTGGTAGAAGAAGATGCGAACATCGCCAAATAGAACTTGTTTTTTGGTCCAGGCCAACCGGAGTAACTCCTCCTTAACCCTGTAGCCAATAAATGTCATAATCACAGAGTAAGGCCTTGCTTTCGGGTCTTTGGGTTTTGCAACTAACGAACGGTGAGCACAGATTTTACCCAAGTCTCTTTCTTTATCTAAATTAAGGATTTCTTTTTAAAAACTATCTATAAACAGGGTTATGTTACCCGATTCAATGCCTTCAGGTAAACCCTGCAGGCGCAAGTTATTCTGCCTATTGCGGTTTTCAAGGTCTTCCAGTTGTTGTCGCAGGGTTAACTCTCTGTTGTGGTGATCCATTAAAGCTGCATTATGAATATCTGTGAGTGCTGTGTATTCTGACATTGTATCCTCCAGCTGATCGGCCAGTTCAGTTAAATCTGTTTGACATTTTCTATCTTCAGTAGTTTTTTGTTCTAGCCGGATCAGGGTTTCGTTTATCTGTTTTAAAGTACTACAGAGTGTTTTGGAAGTAATTGTAAAGTCCTCTTCGGATGTGTTTTGTACCTCTGAGGTTTGAGATGTAAGGTCAGAGATTTCTGCCTGGAGCGTGGCTTGTTGCTGTAGGTCTTGTGTTGAAAATTTCAGCTCTGATTGAGCTCCACTGGAACCATCCTTATTTTTTATTCTGGGAGACATGTTGTTTGGTTGAATAGTCCATTTCAGTAGCAGGGTGTCCACGTGATGAGCCAGATTTCAGTGGATTATTTATCTATGAGTCAAGAGTTCCTAGCTTAGGCTTCCGTCTCAGAGGCAACTGGAACTGGAAGTCCTCAACCACCATTTTGATACACTAACTTTGGGGCATGTGGTTGCTCAACTCATGGAAGCATGTATAACTCTCAAAAGTGGCACTGTAGCTATCTTTCCTACCGTGTAAGTCACTTAGAGCATACTGCAACCAGTGTTCTCAGTTGTGAAACTATTTGTTCCACAGATGACAACCCTCCTTTGCCAGAAGAACAGAGCATCCCCTTGGATGCTGGAGCACCCCAGCTCCTGATGATACATGCTTGATTCTGAACCTGGGTTGCTGGTTTAATGAGTGGTGGACATACTGCAGTGCCAATGGCTAAACAAACATGCAGGGCCACACTAACCTACAGCGCCCATAGGCTGGAAACTTCATGCATCCCCCCACCCCAGTGGTCATAAATAAATGGTAAGAGAGAAAAAAAAAAGACCTGTGGAAACTACACATATCTTTATCTGAGAAGCCAATGGAAATGCCTCATGAATGATATTACAAATCAACAGATAAAAATTTTTACCAACCCTTAGATGTTCTGGAAATCTTTAAATCAGCTGATAAACAAGACACAAAAAACTACTATTAAGAGGCTGATGGAACATGGCATGGAGCTGACTCTCTGCCTATAGAGATGACAACTCTTCCATATCAAAAGTTTACTGACCTACACAGCTACAAAGCTCTGCTGAAAGCCCAGTCTTGGTCCACCTTGATGGCCCAGGGGCAGTGCACGGGGCTGTCATGCAGATGAACCGGACTTGGGAGCGCACTTGGGTTGCAGAGTTGGGAGGCATGCTAGGCTGCTGCCGCGAGGCAGATCGTCTTGACTGGGGTGGGCTGGTGGTGGAGTCTTACACTCAGGGACCCTTGCAGTCAGGCCAGGGAGCTTGCTTCTTCTGCAGGGGTGCATTGTGCATGCACAGGACCAATAATGCCACTGTACACATTGGGGAGGGGGATGGTGGGCAAAAACTGGGGAGAAATTACCCACCTACTGTCTCCAAGACAGTTTCTGCTTCAACACAGTATGTTCCTGGATGGTGGTGTAACGGGGATAAAATCCAGATAAAAAAATTATCTAATGGAACCTATGCAAAGTCTCACAACCCACACTGCCTATTCTTGTTCTAGTACTGAGGGAGAAAAAAGATTCTACTGGAAACACAAGGGATACCTGAAATGGCCTGCATTAAGATCTGACCTAGAAGATGGGACACATTGTTTTAAGTATCAGATATCGAAGCTATTGCAAATTCTTTCCCCCACATTCTTAATCCCTGTTTCTATAATGGGTTAACTCAGCAACTCTGTTTGACTGGGACTCGCCTGAAATCAGACTTGTGCCTCTGAGCTCTTTATGAATATGCACCTAACTGAGCAAATCCTTCTCTGATAGTTGTTGGCCTTATAGTTTAAGGGTAAGTGAAAAAACAGCAAAGCCAAATCCAGTACTGCTAATAGTGGCAGGGTGATGAAAACAAATATTTCACCACACAAACACACACACACGCTCGCGCACACACACACACTCGACGATCCTCATAATTTTTCAAAATAATTAGTGACTTATTAGGTCTAAACGTCATTTCAAATAGAGAGATTTTTTTTTTCACTTACCTCAGGGAAAACCCAAATCAAACCTCATTGCTCTGCCTTCTGTTGCTGGTCTGTACTCCCAAAAAGCAGAAACATTGCAGTTAGTCATCAGGGTGCCAAGAGAAGAGACAACAGTTATGTTTTTTCTGAATAGTCCCAACGGTGCTGATGAACTGCCAGCCATCTGCAGCACAGCTGAACTGAATCCCCATGAGTCACTGTCCCATCTGAAAGAAACAAAAGCCACCCACCTGAAATATGGCCTTCTTATATGGAGCACACCCAGCCTAGCAATTCCTGGCCACACTAACCAATTTGGCGCCAGTGGATTTTGAACTTCAAACCTGCCACAGATTGTGGATGATCAAATCAAATCAATTTTATTTATATGGCGCCTTTCAAATTATCAAGGCTCCTCACAAAACAATTAAAACAGCTACAGCGTCGATCACATAAAATTATAAGTAGTATAAAATGGGGAAAATAAAATGGTATTCCAGTTATTCCCCAAACGTCTGGATCCATAAAAAGGTTTTTAAGGCCTGTTCACCATCACCATGTCACGTCTATGAAGGACGGAACATGACCGGGAGGCAGGGACATTCGTTACTTTGGGGGGAGGGGAGAGAAACAAGAGAGCTGACTCCGGGCAATCATTTTTTCTGCAGAGATGGGGGGAGAGGGAGGAGGAAGGGAGGGAAGGAGTCAAAATGCCAAATGATTTGACGGTTGGGGGTCACAGTGGGATAGACAGGATGTTGTTTTTTGCTTGAGGTGGACTCCACTCTGCCACCACCACTTAAGTTATCATTATTCATCACGCTACTTAAACCTGCTCAGCAGACTCAGGCAGCATCAGTTCAGCAGCAGAGACAATGAACACACAGCAGCAGCTTCCCCCCCCCCCAAAAAAATAGGTATCTTAATTAGTGCCTTTCATTCTCAGGCACTCATAAACAGCCAGCACCCCTAGGCTGCAGTCTACTTAGCCTGTGCAAAAAACTGCCCTGCAAATATGTTCTTGATATTACAAATTCGGTGTATCAGATAAACATAGCTGACCAAGACTGATTCTTATTTAGAGGAATATATATGTACATAATTGTATTTATGAGAGCATTACCACACTGCTGATGATAGGAGAAAAAGGCTGTTTGTTGAATTTATATGTCAATGCATACAGTTAAAGTCCTGGATGTATAGTAAATCCTGGATGTTCTGTTATACAGATGTGCTCAGCCATTTGATGAACAACTACTTCAGTCTCTCAGCTGAGATGCACAAGAAGCGGCATCATTACCCAAGAAAGGGGTGATTCTGCCTCTAAACAGGTTAGTGGTGAGACTGCCCATGGACTGCTGCATCCAGTTCAGATCCCTTCATCAGAAAGAGTGACAGGGAACATCTGGAATCAGTCCAGAGGAGGGCAATGAAATCATCAGTGGTCTTCAAGATACTGCATATGATGGAAGGATAGAATTTGAACATATATACTCTATTGACTAGGAGGGAGAGAGGAGACATGATAGACATATTCAGGCTTCACAGCCCAATGTCTAACAAAGTCTCCCCTCCATAAGTGGAAGGTCATGAGGGCAGAACAGGCCCTCCCCAGAGCTGCACAGAACCTCCCATCCGCCGGAACACAGCCTGAAGTACAGCAAAGGCTTCCCCCTGTGGGTGGAAGGTCATGAGGGCCAGACAGACCCTCCCCAGAGCTTCAAGGAACCCCCCACCTGCAGGAACACAGCCTGAAGTCCAGCAAAGGCCCCCCATGTGGGTGGAAGGTTGTGAGGGCAGGACAGGCCCTCCCCAGAGCTGCAAGGAACCCCCCACCTGCAGGAACACAGCAAGAAGTCCAAGTACAAAAGGGAGACATGACAGTGCTCAGAAACAGCAATGGATAGTGGATTTTTGGTGAAAATATTGAACACAGGACTAACACACAGATTCCTCTACCCTTTAATTGACAGACAAAAGCTGATAGTTGTTTTTCCATGTTAATCTATCCAAATGCACTGGTTTATATCTATTTTGCTGTGTACTTTCATTTCTATGTTTGCTGTTAAGACCTAATTACTGAGCTTCAGATCCTAGTGCTTGTTCTCAGACTGTACTGCTATCAAACATACCAAAATAAATGACTTGCATTTAATCTTGTTTTAGCAGTACTGCTGAGTCTTTTCAATAGTTTAATTTATTGTGCCTGTTTCTCCGTCCTACTGAATCGGATTCGGTTTCCATTTCTGGTACATTTTCTGCAGCCTACATTTGTGCAGTACTTCCTAAATTCACCAAATCAGAGCACTAGCAAGGCTACAATTAATTTCTGCAGTAGTTTCTAAATCACTAAATTGGAGCACTAGCAAGGCTACAATTAATTTTTGTGGGCTGTCTGGCTGACTCCGCCCTCCCTGTTAGCAGAATCCCCCCTCCCTGTTAGATGAACCCCTCCTACTGCGTACCTTTATTTCATCTCCTGTGTTCTTCTCTTCTCAGCAAAGGCTCCCCCTGTGGGTGGAAGATCATGAGGGCAGGACAGGCCCTCCCCAGAGCTGCAAGGAATCCCCTGCCTGCCGGAACACAGCCCGAAGTCCAGGTATGAAAGGGAGACATGGCAGTGCTCAGGAATAGCAACGACTAGTGGTTGCCCCGAAGATTCTACGTGTCAGCTACCCCACCACCACCTTTGGTGAACACTTAATTATATACTGTAATGTGTCGCATTGGTCACATTGCACAGAATCAATCAGCTAATTCTCCCATTAGCAGGTTATCCTCTCCTTCCACTAGGGGCCGCTCATTCCGGATACATGCTTCCCTACCTCAGCTACCACTTTGATGCTCCCATATTCTGCTCCACCATGTTGTATTTTCTAACAATTTTTTCCCTACTGGCCCCCCAAGTGTCTCTCCCACCCTCCTCTAACCCTGCAATTGAGGATTGTCGGCCCACACCCTGTACCCCTACTGACTTCACATCTCACTCCATTACCTAATCTGCAGGTCATCCCCCTCGAGTCACCTACCTTACCTAGTCACTGGGGCTTCTGTCCTCCCCCCATCCTTCCACACAGGCCAAATAGCCCTATACACGCAAACCCAGTTTCCTGCTGTGCTCACTAAGCCTGCAGTAGTCACTCCTCATAAGCTCCTGTGAGCGCAGCCCATAACCAAAGTTCTGATCTCCCTCCTGCTTCTTTCATCCAGGAACATTGAGCAAATCCCTGATCCTATCATCTTCCACATACGCTCCCCTGCCCCCAGCACACTACTCACCAGAGGTCTGAAACTGGTCCACCTCAATATATGTAGCCTTCTGCCCAAACCCACTCTGTTGCAGCCTACCATCCTTTCCCTTCGGTCGGACTTTTTGTTTATCTCAGAGACCTGGCTAAAACCCCACAATAGTGACACAGAAACCAATATTCTGGGGTATCCCGTCATTCATCACAACTGACCTGGAGCTAAAAGAGGTGGCAGATTTGTCATGTATGTCGCATCTGTGCTCCAGTTCTCCCAAGTCACACTACCTATGCCCAGAAAGACCATCAATTCAGTCATGGTAAAACTTTCTCTCCCACAGACAGCTCCCCCTCTTCATTGTAGGCTGCTATTGTTCCCCTGATGCCCCCATGCCCGACATCGTGCATCACCTTGGTATGCTAAAGACCAAGGGCCCCGGGGGTGAGCTACACATACTGGGTGATTTCAACTTGAACTGGCTCTCGAAATAAGAGTACCAAACTTCACAACCTGGTAACTGCCTTAAACTTATCCCAAATGATCACTGAGCCCACTCACCTGAACCACAAAACACTCAACCACCCACTCACTCCTTGACTGATCCCTCACCTTCCACCCACACCACATACTTACTTCCGGGCTCTTACCTGACACCCTAAGTGACCATCACATGATGTATATGGAAAGAAAAATTCTCAGACCTAAGGCAGCCCCCGTTGCATCCTCCTGACTAGGTCCTACAAATCCCTCTATCTCCCCTTCCTTCTCCATGACCTGCATACTGCTGGCTGGTCACTCATGCACCAGGCCACCTCCTTGGACTCCACCCTGGATGGATTCAAATCCAGATTCCTGGCCATCTGGGACTGCTATGCCTCCCCCTCAGATGGTCAAGGGTGCATGGTGCACACCTCCCCTGGATTACAGCAGACATTATTGCCAACCTCAGAGCAAGGGACCTAGCTTGGAAATCCTTCAAGGTTTCTGGCTCTCCCCATGACCACCTGAAGTACCACACTCTCCATAATGCATGCACAAAGATAATCTACCAGGCTAAAACTAATTACTTCAAAATAGCTTTGCACTCTAATTTATGTCACCCAGCAAAATTCTGGAGGGTGGTTAAATCGCTCTTCTCCCCTCCTTCGCAGCCACCTACTCCCAGCTTAAACATTAGCGGTTCCACTGTTACTGACTCTCCAGCTGTGTCCTCTGCTTTCAGCACCTTTTTCACTAGCTGCACCTCGTCACTGTTGTCCTCTCACCCAATGCCCCAGTCCTCCTTCTCCTCCCCCGCCTCCTCTGCCCTATACCACTCAAGCCACCCCACCTTCCTCCCCCTTCTCCTTCCACCCTTTCACCCAGTTGGAGGGTCTAAATGCACTGCTCACCCTAAACCCATTCAAGGGCAAATGCCCCTCTAGCCTGGATTCAAAAATGCTGTACCTAACAGCCCCAGCCGTTACCACTCCACTGGCTGCTCTCTACAACTTATCTTTCACTCTAGCATCCAACCCATCTGAGTGGAAACATTCCACAGTCCTCCTACTTCCTAAAGGTGATGATCTCAGCCCCTGGCAACTACCGCCCCATTTCCCTTCTCCTCATACTGGCTAACTCCAGGAACACCTTGTCCTCACCAAACTATCCTCCTTCCTTGATTCCTCATCCTTCTTCACACCTTACCAGTCTGGTTTCAGGAAGTCCCACTCCACCACCACCTCCTTGCTGAGGCTCACTGACTCCATACTCTCTGTCATGGACAATCGGCACATCTCCTCACCTATTTTTGTCGACTTGGCAAAAGCATTTGACATTGTCTCCCATGATCTTCTTCTGATCAAGCTGTCCTACGCAGGTCTCTCTGACCTGGCTACAGAATGGTTCCACTCTTGCCTGGTAGACCGGTCACAATCAGTCAGAATCGGGAGTTCAACCTCGACCCCCTCTCCATCATGTCAGGTGTGCCACTGGGTTCGGTCCTGGGGCCACTCCTGTTCTCTGTCTTCCTCAATGACTTGCGCTCTGCCTGCCCAAATGCATTCATTCACATGTACGCTGATTACATGGTACTGTATACATCAGGCCCCTTGACCACTGACATGGTGACCAGACTTCAGCTGGACTTCAACAATGTCCAGCTCTGGTTCCACTCAAATCAGCTTTATCTCAATGCCAAGAAAACCGTCTCCATGACCTTCGGCAGAAGGCAGAGACTTTCAGGGCTCCCCTTCACCCTCACCTTCCACACCTTCGATGGGACTGCTCTGGAGGTCAGCTCCTCCTTCAGGTATCTCGGTGTCTGGCTCGACCAGCACCTAGACTTTTCTGTGCATATTGATGCCATCCACAAAAAAATTCACCCCAGACTGGGTGCCCTCTACCGCAACCATGGATGCATCCCATGGCCGGCTCACCGTGCTATGGTACAGAAAATGATTCTGCCAGTTATTGACTATGGGGATGTAGTCTACAGTGCCACCCCCAAGACCACCCTGACCAGATTGGACTCACTCTTCCATGCCTTCTGTCGTTTCACCCTCAACTGTCCCTACTCCACCTATCATTGTGCTCTCTATTGGTCACTGCAGAACTGCCGCCTTACACACTGTGTTCATGTCACTGCTAAGTTCTGGTCCCTGGCCTTGCCCCCTACCTTTCTTCTGATGTTTCCACCTCTCCTCTGCCAGCTTACTCACTCAGGCACAATGACACTAGTCTCTTTCCTATCCCATATATGTCCACCACCGCAGGCCAGTCTGCCTTCAATTAATGTATGCCTAAACTGTGGAACTTCCTTCCTGTGGGCATTTGGCATGCCCCTTGAGACCGGTATCTCTATGCTCGCCTCACTGACCACTTCTCCTCCACTTGCACATGCGATTAATTAAAAGCTGCCCCACTGTAGTGCAATATGAGGTGACGGCAATGGCTCTGTCCTGTAATTGCTCATTTGTATTGAATTCTACATCTGCACTGTTCTTATGTGCATTGCTGTATTGTACTGCACCTAAACCTCTATTTTTATTTTTTCTCTGTTTTGCTCTACACAGGCTGTACATGCTTATATGTCTTCCTATTTTTGTTGTCCAACTACCACTGGTTATTACTTGTAATTTAGTGTATATATTGTACTCCACCCTCCCTTCCCCCAAGATGCATCTGGAATTGAGCAGTACTCTGCTCAGTGTGCCTTGCTGGTCAAACCCTTAAATAAATAAACAGAGTGGACATGGAAGAGCTGTTCACAATGAAAAGCACCATAGTCACTAGAAACAGTCACTAGGAGGATAACTACATGTTGGCAGGAGGTAAGTAAAAAATTATGTGTGGAAGTTTTTCCTTGTGGCTTGCTGAGTGTGGTGGCGAATGCTTACAGCGTGGCAGGTTTCAAAGTAGGATGAGATAAATGCAAAGGGGTTCTGTGTGGCTTGGACTAGTCTAGTCCTGAATAGCTGGTTATTCTTTTCTGGGCCAGTAGGTAGAGTCAGGACAGACTCGATGAGGCACTGGACAGATACACAATACCAGAGAAAGGAAGTGTGTCCGGGAACCCTAGGTCCAACCCTGTGAGCCCTTTGCTCAATTATTAGAACACTGGGGTGGTATTTTGGTGGCCTGGGTTCTTTCTTTCTTTCTTTTTTTCTTTATTTATTTATTTGATTCTAGGAATTAATACCTTTGAGCCAAAGGCTCTTTTACAAAGGTTCCACGTCAAATGAGTACTATACAAGCATAGTTACAAAGTATGGTAAATAAATTGGATATTGTCACAGGCAAAGAGAAATAACACATTACCATAAAATATACAAACAAGTAAGAACAGGGAGAAAAATATGTTTATATATATATATATATATATATATATTTCTTAAACAAAACAAAAATAGATAAGGGAAAGAAGTCTCAAAAGGGAAGATATACTATTTGAGAGAGTAAGGGGAGAAAGGGGAGCAGTACAATAGTGAGAAAGAGCCTCACATATGCCTTTGTCAAGAATAATGTAGTGAGAAAAGAGGAGGAGAGAAAAATAAAAGAGAAGGGTGTAATTTAATCAAGTAATTTAATCAAGGCAGTCACAGAAGCCGGAGGCTGCGAGGTGTGAGTGGAGCTGAGATTTGAAAACTCCCAAGGATGTAGAGGGTGAGATGTGGGTATTTATGACATTTAGCCAGCTAGGTGCACGGTAAGCAAATGATCGCTGTCCCTGAGTAGTCCAGCAACGTGGAACCAGGAGAGGTTGATGATTTGATCCTCTAGTGAGACGGATGCAAGGATTTGGGTGTAGCAGGTCTTGGATACAGGGAGGGGTAAGGCCCATGGTGTTTTTTTTAGCCATCAGGCAGGTAAGATACTTTAGGCGGTTTGAGAGTTGCAGCCAGCCAGTTTCAGTGTAGAGCTCACAGGTGTGAGTGCGTCTATGTGCACTAGTGAGTAGTTGACAGGCCTTGTTGAGCGAGGTTGTTATGCGCTTAAGAGAGGTGGTTGAGGCAATCCCATATATAATTAAGCCATAGTCAATTATTGAGATGACAGAGCTTTGAATAGCAATCCTAAGTGCAGGCTGGGTAAGGAACTGCCGGTTCCGGAACAAGATACCAATCCGCTGGTTTGCCACTTTAGCTGTCTTATCAATGTGGGTAGAAAAGGTTAGGCCTTCGTCAAAGGTGATTCCAAGATATTTAAAGGTGGTCACTTGTTCTGAGAACTTCCCAGATATGTATTGATAGAGAGAGGTAGTTGCCTTTTCTTGTTTGAGGCTAGAGAAAGCATTGCTTTTGTATTTTGTGGTTAGGACCAGTTTGTGATCAAGGAACCACTTTTCAGCTTTGGAAAAGCAAATTGAAGGCAGGGTGTAGGTTCCGGGTCTTTGTGAGAGGTTAGAATTACGGCATCATCAGCATATGCGATTATTTGTTCAGGGCATGAGTTGGGAAGTGAGTTTAGAAAAATGCTGAAAAGAAGAGGGCCCAAAATGGATCCCTGAGGAACACCTGATAGAACAGGTTTAGGGTCTGAGACAGCTCCTGCGATTTTGACAGCTTGGGTACGTTGAAAGAGATAACTTTTAACCCAGTCTCCAGTGCTTTGAGAGAGGCCGAGGATTTGTAGTTGTTTGACAAGTAGGCCATGGTGAACAGTATTGAACGCCTTTGTTAAGTCAATGAAAACCACACCAGTTTGGTAACCATTGTCCAAGGCATTATGGATAGCACCTGAGAACTCCAAGAGGGCAGTCGATGTGCTGTGCCCTTTCCTGAAGCCATGTTGCTGAGTACAGAGATGTTATACTTTTGAAGGTAGTCCAGTGAGTTGGTCTGCCACTAACCGTCGAGAGCCTTTGAGAGGTGGGAGTATAGATATAGGTCGGTAGTTACCTGGTAGAGACTTGTCACCATTTTTGAATACAGGGGTGACAAGTGCTGATTCCCATTTGCTGGGAAATTGACTGTGGCAGAGTGAGAGGTTAAAGATTTTTGTGAGTGGGAGCAGTACCACATCCAGAGTAAGTGACAGAAGTTTGAGGTCGATAGTATCACTACCTACTCGGGATTTGGAGATAGCCTTCTTAACATATTTGTAGACATCATGGGCCTTGACTAATTTAAAATGGAAAGGGGGTTTGGTTGGAGAGATAGCGGGAGGTGTTTGATTTGGTGTGACAGGTTCAGAGAAAAAATCCGTAGGGAGAACCCCACTAAGGTCTGTGAAGGTTTCATTAAGGGTCTTTGCCATGATCATAGGGTCTAGGGTAGTGACTCCATCTACAGTCATTAGGTGGGAGAGACTTAGTCTGTTTACCAGTGACATTTATTATATTGTCCCAGAAAGATTTCCATTACCCCAGGAGTTGGAGGGCATTGTGTAGTAGGACCTCTTTAGCAATCAGATTTCCTTAGTGCAGTTATTATGAGCATGTTTATAGATTTGAGAGTCCATTGGGGAGCCTGTAGCTCTTGCAATATCCCAGAGGTGGTCCTGCTCCTTGAGTTGTGCCAGAGTTGGCCGTGACCCAGGGTTTGAAAGCTTAATTTTGCTTTTAACAGGGGCATAGGTGTCAAGAAGTGCATGGAAAGTAGTGATAGCAGTCAAGGGCTGAGTCAACATTTTGGGTATTGTAAATCTGAGACCAGTCTTGTTGCCTGAGACATGCCTTGAGATGTGCAAGGTTGCCAAAGGGTAGTGCACTGCTAAAAATGTTTTTTGAAGGTGGCTTTCGGAACTTATTTGTCCATGTACAGATGACAGGAGAATGGTCACTGAAGGAGTCAGGGAGGACAGCAACATTACTTATACGGGTAGGGTGACTTGTTAGGATCCAGTCAATGAGGGTACTTGTCCCCGATTTGTAGTTCTTTCTGGTGGGGGAGCTTATCATCTGCATAAGGTTAGCTGCTAGTAAAGCATCCTCGTAGGACCCAACATCAGAGGCAAGCCAGTTGATATTAAAGTCACCAAGTAGAAGGAGCTCAGTGCCAGGAGGTTGCCCACTTATGTATTCGAGTACAGTCTGAAGGCTGGGTCCAGGGTCATTAGGTGAGATATAGACAGCCACGACGGTGAGAACTTTATTTTGTGCACCTAGGAGCAATTTGATAGGAAGGAGTTGCACTGAGGTGTTTGCGGAGGGATGACTGGCATAGTGACTCGTGAGGTAGTCTTTTATGTAGATTGCACAACCGCCACCTCTTTTGGAAGTCCGATCCAATCTGATAACATTGTACCCTTGCAGAGAGATTGCATAGTCAGGAATGTTTGGTTTCAGCCATGTTTCAGTTATGGCTATAATGTCAGGGTTGTGTTGGCAAGCAAAGATTTGAAGGGAGGCCAGTTTTGGAAGAAGACTGCAGGTATTTAGTGTGGCGATGATGAGACCCCCTTCGGATTTGGTAAATTTAGCAGAACTGGATGAGGCGGGGCCAGGATTAGGATGGACGCTTCCAGACATCAGGAGGAGGAGGAGCGTAAGTTTGAGAGACATCTGTCGTAATTCATAGAGTGAAGAAAGACCCCTTCATTGTTTGTCATGGTAAGTAAGGTGCAGCCATCTAGGGTCCCAGTGCAGGGAGGTGGCAAGAAGCAGACGGTGAACTGCACTCAGAGTTTTAGTGTAACTTGTCATTGTTAACCCACCCTTGACAGGAGGGTGCAATAGGTGATGGTAGGGGGAGTAATCCATAGTTCCAGATAGAAGGTGGTGTATGCAGATATTCGGAGTGTAGGGAAGAGTGGGGTGGGAGGAAATTGGAAGCTGGCAAAGAGGAGGAAAAACGAGGAGTGTTAGAAAGGTCAGGGAGAGTTGATAGGAGAAAGTCATGTCTGAGAAGAAAAACAGGGATGAGAAAGTAGGAGATAGCAGAGGGCAGATCAGGATAACAAAAATAATGAGAGAAACAACAAGGGTAAGGTGATTAGAGGAGTGGGCTAATTGTACCAGAGTGAAATCTAGAAGGGAAACATAGAGTTGAGGGGGAGAGGAAATAGCTGTGGGAACAGGAGATGAGGAAAGATCAGGGGAGGGTCCTTAGAGCAGGAGGCGGAGTGAAGACACTATTTAATAAAGGTCAGGGGGGGAGGGCGTAAAATTTCTGCACTGAGCAGTGCAAGTGAATGGACGCCGAGCCCCGAAAAGCAACAAGTTTGGAGTCACCAATCAGAAGGCAGGGTCTGGAGCCAGAGGCCAATCACAGTTCAGTTCAGAGCATGGCCACCAATAGCAGCCGATCCCAGTGTCTCCGGCCCCGAGGCTGTCCTTACCCAGCTCGGGGGAAAATCTGCAGCAGGAGGAGGTGTCTGGGGTGGCGTGGAGTTCCCAGGCCCAGAAACCATGCCAGGGAGGCACACGGCTAGCCCTACCAGGGCTCGAAGTCTGTGGATAATAAAGAGAGAAGGAGACTAGGGTGAGTAGGCTCTTTCAGTAGTGAAGAAGACAAAAGGAGGTGACATGGTGCAGTATCAGGGGTGGGGGGAGAGGCGGAGGCTGGATTTAGCAAAATAAAAGAAGACAGGGTGTAAAAGTGTAAATTAGGGGGGCAGGGGTAGCAGCCTGAAACGATCGGATTCAAGCGATTTTGCTCAGGCGCCAGCTAGGGGACTAAATGGCTATGAAAAATGATTGGCGACTGGAGAGGGAGCAAGAGAAGGCAGGGGCAGAAAGGAAAGGAGTTATGGAGAAAGTAAAATAAAATGCTACAGTGGTATTTTTAGTGACAGGAGGACAGGACAAAGTAGGTTGGCAGTGTAAAAGGGTGAGAGCAGTGAGATAGGGTCAGGTGAAGAAACGGAGTAGGTTAGCAGCACATTAGGGAAAATTAAGAAGGAAACTGCAAGAAAGTTTAGCTGACTAGAGTTATGATGGTCAGGGGAAAAGCTGGGAATCAGAATTCTCAAGGGGAGAGTTAGAGTAACAGGTATAGACAGTGAAGTAAAGACAGGGGGTAAACATGCAGGTGAATTCCGTGCACAGGAGGGAAATAGTTTGCAAAAAAGAAATAGAAACGGCAGCAAAGTACCCTTTTGATAGATAAAGTAAAGGAAAAGGAAAAAAAAATGATTCAAAATGGACAGCTACACTTCAGTTCAATTTCTAGTAGGTCACATTACTTCTTTCTGACTACAGTTTGTTATTTTATGTCTTTATGTTTCTTTTTAATTTTGTATTACATTATTACAAAGTACATTTCAGTGGTTGCATTATTATCAAGTAGTATATGTAACAGTATAACAAGTAATGAAGAATAAATGCCTCATGTAATAATAATTAATATTACTTATTCATGTATACATTGGAATACAATCTAGTTAGTACATTAAGAGAAAGAGAAAATTGTTTAACCAAGAGTAGCACACTAAGCCAAAGCTTGTTTCCAGATGCGACCTGGGAACACAAGAAAGTTAAGTGACTTGCTCAGGATCACACAGTATGTACTTAGGCAGCTGTGGGATTCAAACCCAGGTTTCCAGATCTGCAGTTCAGAGCCTTAAAGCACTGTGCTACATTGCCTCCCATAGGCAGGTTAGATCAACAACTGATGAACATATGAACATATGAAGAAGACAGCAGTAGAAGGCCATTTGGTCTCTCTAGTCTGCTTGTATTGCAGGGTTCACATCATGAGCTACAGTCCCTGCCCCCCTCCCCACTCCTCCCTTCCTCCATACCCATGATCCTTATCTCCCCCCATAACTATCCCATCCTTTCTTGAAGCTGCCCAATGACTTCAATGCGACCACCTCTTCTGGCAGCTCTTTCCAAGTGTCCATCACCCTCTCTGTGAAGAAGTGCTTCCTGACCTCCCTCCTAAACCTCCCCCCAAGTTTAAGAATACATTATAGTCATTGATAATACCTGGGATTGAAAATAAATTTAAAACAAGCATTTTCCTAATCCTCCATGTCCCAATATTTCTCAAATTGTTTACCAGTATAATGGATTTTTTTCCTAAATGCATAGATTCTAACAGTAGATTCTTCCACATTTCCCAGGAAGGTGTTATGGGATCTTTCCAGTGGTATGCTATACAAAGTCTAGCATTTAATAAAACCATATGTAATAATTTTGACTTATGTCCTTCTGGGAGAATTTGAAATGATGAGGTACCAAGAATACACATGTCTGGCTCAAATAAAGGAATAATGCACGACACATGCTGGGATAATGCCACGTCTGGCATGGTTGGGCATGAGGCCGCAGGCCGAGTGCGTCCAACATTCTAGGCGTGGCATTATCCTATCACAACACACACCCTGGAGTGCATTATTCCTATTATACAATGGCTCAATTGTAAAACAGTAAAAAAAAAGGGATAGAAAATATATTAAAAATATATATATTTTTTTACTGTTTTTGCAGTGAGTAGGATTACATTATGACAAAATAGTGCAGATTTCTACTTTAGCCTGTAGGTGGAGCAGTACTGTTTTGATGTGGCTTTGTGCTCCCGACAGCAATCTTTATTAGTGTTGGCTCTATTTACAAACCACCCTCCTGTATTAGCATTATTGCCTTGGGTTTATAGTTTGGTTTGGGAGACGTTGTACAGGATTTTTTTAAACTCTTTTTTTTCATGCTGCTGAATGCTGTGATCTCCATTACCCCCCTCCCCCCCGCTGTCAACTGAGTTACTATCAGCCACACGCTTCTTTCAGGATTCCTGCATGGAAGGTAGGGCATGTTATAGAAAGTGGGTTTGAGAAGGAGAGGAGGAAAGTGTATTTACTAGTGAGCGAGTGAGAACCGTGGTGACTTTGTGAAAATGTGGTTGCTCACACGCTCGCTAACTGGGCCATGCGCTCGCTTTCTGTATGGGACTACAATCTGTTTTCTTACAGAAAAAATATGAGTATTTGTTTTATGTTGTGATAGCTGTGGGTTTTCTTTCCAGGGTTATCGTCTGTGGTGGGGGTGGGTTTCCGGGTGTGCGAGGGAAGCACCAACTGGCAAAGCAGGTACTGTACCAGGAAAGCTGCTCGTAGGCAGCGGAGAGATATATGTTTTACACTGAGATGTGGTCATCCCTGTGTTGGCACTAGAGCTATGGTGTTATGCCAGGATAACACCACGGGTCCAGTCTCACACTGACCAATGACAGCTCGAGGTTCTTTCTTTGCCATTGTATAATGTAAGTTTAATATCCAATACTTTATTAATTGATTCAAGAACTTTCTCACAAAATAAATAGTATTAGGACGTATGGCTATTACAGAAGTTGATGTTGCTCTACCTTCCTGACATCTGTTACATACTGGGGAAATGGATGTATTAAATTTATTCAATAAATGGGGTGAGTAAAAGCTCCTAGAGGTTATAAAACTGAATGTGATATAATTTATTGCTAGGACCTGAATTCCATGATGTAGATATTAATTCCCATTTTCACTAGAAATAGAAATTTGGGGATCATTCTCCCATTTTTTAAGATCATTTGTTTCAGTTTTTACATTTTCAAAAATAAAATTATACAACTTTTAGGTTAATTTAGAACAGTTTCTAGCAACTTGAATGAGTTCATAAAATATATGGTTATTACTAATACTTCATTTTGTTGATATCAGTTTTGTAAGTGTTGTAATTTGTAAATAACTGAAGAATAATGTTCTTGATATCTAGTATTGTATTTCAAGCTGCTGGAAATATTTGAAAACATTACCTGAAAATAAGTCAGCAACTTAATGAATATTACATGATTACCATTTTTTAATAATCTTGAGATTAAAATCCAGATGAAAGTTATTACCATATAGGGGATATAATGTATTAATTTAATTTTTAATTCCTAGGGTTAATTAAGCAATAAGGCATGACCAGGGGTTAGATTACCAGTCTGTTAATCACCCTCCTGGGTGTAATGTGGCACGAGGCACAGCCAAGTGCTATTGTTCCTAGAGGGTGATTAACTCACTGTTAATCTAACTCCTGGGAGTGCCTTATTGATAATATAAAAAGTTATTCCAAAAGAAAAGTGCTAGAAGTGTACCTTTTGAATGTTGACCCTGGCTCCACAGACCTACACAGTCAGGGAATAGTTACAATTCCCTAGTTCCCTGCCTCTGCAGGCTTGCACCAGCTAGGGATAATTTTAATTAACTAGTTATCTTGCCTCCAGAGGTCCACTCTGTCCTGTTTCCTTTTTCTATACTCTACATTCCCTTGTTTGCCTACCCCTTACAGCCCTATAGGCTAACCATACCACCACACCTGTTCCTTCTTGGGAATCCCCTAATGTCCAACCTGTTGATTCCCTGCAGATGTTCTTTGGTAGGACACTGAACTTGTGCTTCATGGCACTCATGCTTTGGGGTCACTCATGCCTTGGGGTTACTTGGCCTGATGGAAACTATATAGGAGACTGCAACTATGTGAGTGGCCAGCTGTAGTCATGTGCCTTGACCCTCAGTTTTTCTATGTGCCTTGCCCCTCAGCAAAAGGCATCTGGTGCATTCACTGTTTAGCCCACCCTCAGCCTACCCTCTGGTAGTCCTCTCTACCCTCATCCTTGTCTTACATTGCAAGTTCACTTACAAACCCCAATTGCAGCAGCAGCAAGTAAAGTAACAAAAAAACTGCAGTACAGCTAATAGGATGCTAGGGTGGATCGGTCAGGAAAAAAGAATCACATATTAACTTGCAGTTCAGGGATGAGGTCCCTCTGCTTTCTCTCTATCTGTTGTGAGGAAGACACTCTCCTGGCTTTATTACTTATAATGTGCTCTGGCCAATAAGAGGCTCACAGGTGTTCAATGGGGGCTCAGCAATCAGAAGAAAACCATGATTCTCCTGCAGTCAGATTAGTATAAAAGGTTTGGCAAGCTCCACCCCTGCATGTACAATGGATCTTAATAAAATCTGTGGGGAGGCACTTGGTGTGCGACCAAACAAAAGCATGTGGTTAAGGTTAGTTACCTCTGAATATCAAGTTAAAATGTGATGCTTTTTTCTGAGCAATGGAGGTGGTTACATTGCAGAAGTGGTCAGGCTTGGTCATAATTCAACTAGATGATGAGACCAAGAACACCTCTAAAATGTATAAAAAGTAATAACATTGGAGTTACTTAAAAAAAATGAGTCTTTTTAGCAGAAAACAAAGGTGGGGGAGCTCTGGTACCTTAACTACATGCTTTTGTTTGGTCACACACCAAGTGCTTCCCCACAGATTTTACTAAGATGCATTATAAATGCAGAAGTTTAGCTTGCCAAACCCTTTACACTGACTTGGTTGATGATTAGCCTGCCATTAGTCAACACTCTGGCAGTACTCCCACTGCCCCCTTCCCGTTCCACATCGTAAGGTCAATCACAAACCCCCACTGTAGCAGCACCAAGCAAATTGAGAAAAAGAAAACCTGTCAATGTGTCCTAAAAGCTGCTCTCCTCAGCATTTACCTGGTTCAGCCACCCACTTCCTTCCTAGTCCTAAAGAGGAAGAGACTGACACAAGGTTTTAAGCTGAACATTCCAGTCATGTGAGTGGCCAGCTGCAGTAATGTGCCCTGCCTTCAGCAAATGGCATCTAATGAAGTCGCTGATTAGCCCTCTCTCAGCCCACCCTCTAGCAATCCTCCCTCTACCCCCTGCCCTATTCCACAGTGCATGGTTTGTTTACAGCTTACTGAATTACTTTTTGGGGAAATTCAATATACTTTATTAAATTTCCATTATCACTAAACAAAACAAAATGAACAAACAAACAACAAACACCATATATCCAACAATAATCCCCTTCTCACACCCACTAAAGTGGAGCATGTATTAAATAAGAGGAAACAACTACATATAACCTTTGATACTTAGGTAATAAAAATGCTTGATGAAAAAGAAAGCAAAGCAGACCCGGGCCAATGATTAAGGACATCACCAAAGTCCTACCCTTGCTGCTTCATGAGAAATTAAGAGAGTATATACTGTAGAGTGTGAAACTTGCTCCATTTTTTAGTATAGGAAGAAAACCTATTACATATACTGTACTAGCTATCATCCTTTCCAAATGAAGATTAAACAGGAGCTCCTGCAACGATTCCTAGTAGGAGATCAAAGTTTGATCAAACCAATGTCAAAGGACTACCCGTTTAAACTGACAGGGATATCATACCTGAAAATTTAATTAAACTGCTGATTTCTATGCCCCAGTGAGGAAAAGAAAGGTCAGAGGTTCCTCAAATGGCTAGATCACTCGGGACCTCCTTAAACAGATGAGGACTCTGGATAACCTAAGGAGCAAGCCCAGGAACTCAGGCAACCCTGCTGACTTCCAGAAGTACAGGGCTGCTAGAAACTTGTGTACACACCTCACCAGGCTTGCTAAAATGTGATTCTTCAAGGAACAGTTGGAACAGAGCTGGAGTAACGGTATAAGGTTTTGGACAAAAATGAAAGACTTACAGTACTTGGTAAAGAGGATAGGAAACACCCTACTATGCTAACTACAAATGGTACCCTTTCTCTAGAGCCTCATTTAATCACTGAAACATTTAATTCAGCCTTCTCTGATCTAAGCTCTGTCCTCCCCCAGGCTCCCTAAAGTGCACTGAACTGTCACAGCTATCAACCAGAAACTTTCACAACCAAAATAACTTTTATTTTAAATGTGTCACTGTCACTGTGGCCAGAAAGTATGTTCAAAAGGCTTTAGGTAAAACAAGACTTGGCAGTGTCAACATTGACATGAAGCTTGTGGCAGTTGCCCATAACGAAATCATAGCTCCAATTACTAAACTTTTTAATAAGTCACTCATCATGGCAAAATTCCCATCTGTGTGGAAACTGGTTCTTGTGACCCCATTTCTGCAGAGCGGGGACCGATCCTGCATGGCCAACTACCGGCTCATTTTAATTCTTTCCCCTCTCAAAAGCACTAAAGAGAATCTTGGCGGATCAGATCTTGGAGTATATCCAGTATGATCTGCAGTGTCCCCAGCAGCACACCTTTCATAAGAGCCATAGCACGGCCACTGCATTCACAGAATTCTCTGACTACATGCACAAGGCTATTGATGGTGTCAAGTTAGTGGGATCTATTTTCATAGATCTCTTAAAGGCTTTGACACCATTAACCATCCCATCCTGCTTGAGCAGCTGCTGTCTCTGGGTCTTGCCTCCAAAGCTATCCACTGGTTCAAGGACTACCTGTCCCACAGATTCCAATGCATTAAAATAGGACCTGTAACAACCACTGGTAGGGAAACTGGTCTCAAGGTCCTGCAAGGCTTCATTCTGGGCACCCTCCTCTTTGGTTTATTCCTGAACAGTCTGCCTGAAGTTTTCTTGAGCAAAATTATACTATATGCAGATGATGCAGTCATACTGGATTGCAGAGTCCAGCTTCATCATCTGCAGCAGGAGTTACAGTTGACCATCTACCATATTGAGGATTGGTTTAAGTAGCAGAAACCACTTCTTAACTACAAAAAGACTAAAACAATGTTGATATCAAGCCACTATCTCAAGAAGGCATACCCTGTCCTTTCTATTGTAAGCATCAAGGATGAACCCCTGGAACAGGTATATACCTTCAAGTACCTTGCAGTTACTATTGAGGACACTTAGTCCTTCACTCAGCATATTCATCAGGTTGTAAAAGCAGTGAATATCAAACTGGTGTCCTACATAGACATAAATAATATCTTACACCCACTGCCCTATGGCTATCAGTCACTAGCTCCATCCTATCAATCACTGACTATGGACTGGTGGTCTATGGTGCAGCGACGGACACTGTTCTCAAGTTGGTAATGAAGGCACTCAGTAAGGCATGTAGACTCACGCTTGGAGTAGACAACCCTACTCACTCCTGCCAACTATATGAACAAACTGGCTGGGCTTAATCTAAATAATAGGATTAAGTATCAGACATGCCTCCTGGGTAAGAAAACTCTATCCGACAGCTCCTCAGTTGCATCAAGGATACACTACATCCTAGCCACTTGAGCTACCAGACCAGGGGTACTGCCGGTGGCTGACTGGTTGTTCCTTTTAGGAAAACCACACTGGGCAACGTTCCTTCACATACAGGGCACCTCTATGGCTTAATGAGATCCCTTCACTTATACTAAACAACAACAGTCTCCCATTATTTAAAGCTGAATTGTAGCTACACATCTCTGTTCCTGGTTCCTGTTCTTTCAGGCTATCAGCTTAAGCTGAAGGATACTGCCATTGTCCAATTTAGCCTCCCTCTTTTTGCTCCTCTACTTTTGGATCGGAGGATACGGTAAGACTTTATTTTAAGAGTCCTTAACTACACTGTAATTACTGTATACCCACAATGTAACTGCTGTGTAAGTATTGTGTAGTTGCATGTAACTACAATGTAGTTGGTAGTTAGTTTCACGTTTGTGTATTATGTAGCTAGACACAGATTTCTATGCAGTAACTACACTGTTATTGCACAAAAATATGATGTCGTTATTAATTATTTTCACATTTGACTCGCGTGTAGTTATACAATTTGCAAGAAGTAGTAGTTACACGTGCAACCACAACTGTTTCTCTTTTGGCACAAATTGATTTATGTTGTAAGTGTAGCTACATGTAACAACTGTTGCAAAGCGCAACAGAAAAATGGATTTATGCTGGAAGTGTAACTACACATGTAACATCTGTTGCAAAGTGTGACATACAGTGCATAGTTACATTTGCCAGAAAGAATTGATTTGAGACAGAAGGGAGGCAATAGTAACTGCAGTAACTACCACTTCATGTGAATTGTGTAATTACAGCACAGTACTACTGATCTTCCCTGTGTCAGTCTTCACCATTTATCACTGACTGGGTGAGAGCCAGAGGTGCAGTACCCAGTGTGAGTTCCTTTTGTAGGGGGAGAATCCAGCACAGGAGGCCATGCTGCCCTTGAGGCTGATGCATTTACGTGGCGCTTGTGGGTTGGCCAGCAATGGTTGCCAACTCATCTTCGGCCCCAATTCTGCTTCTCCCACCATCAACAGTACAGCACCTCACACCTGCTGCAGAAAGTTCATCTACAACATTGCGGCCTAGTTAGTTATTTTGACATCGTTGTTGACACCATTTTTGCTCTGTTCCAGTTCTGCCATCCGCTAGTAACTTGGTGCTATTTTCTGCAGGAATCCAGTAAGATCTTTCTTTTTCTTTCTTGAAGCAGCCCCAAGTCTGTTTCTTATTACTATTGTAGTTGCCACGAGTCATGTTGGGATCATCCAGGGACAAAAAGCGCTCTTCCAGGGCAGGCTGGCCTCCTATGCACTGGTGTCCCTGTACTGACAGTTGTCCATCATGGGCCAGCATGACCAATACCTCACCTGCCTGGGTCCAACCCATGATATCAATAGTTGCAATGCTTGCTTCTCCGTGGACTGTGAAGCACTGGAGCACTGTGCGTGGAAAGTCAGTCGTGATCCACTGACTTTTGAAGGGCAGTGTTGTATGAGGGACTCCAAATGCAGGTCTCTCCACCCTTCCTTCGGATCTCCCCTGATTTTATACAGACCTGTGAGGAAGGGGGGCCTCCTCTTCTTCTAACCTTACCAGGGATCAGGTCTCTTCTGCAGTGTTGGAGGATTGGTCTGGGCATCTCTGGAATGGGCTGGGAGCAACGCACAGGCAGTCAACTCCTCAGAGGTGCAGTCTCCCCTATTATCATGGCCCAGGCCTGCTGGGCCTGGCATGGGTGGCTCCTCAGCACTACTGACACATGCTGTTCTGTATCCCAGGGCCATTTATGGCTCTGGTGATCTACACCATGAGCAATACTAGGCCCTCCTGCTGCACTGTAAGTGGCACCATGGGTGGGAAAACCTCTGGGGCTGCTTGTCTGGAGGTCTTCTGGATCTCCTCCTCTCCAGAGCTAGATTCTTGGGAGACTGATCTGGACTGGCTGTCCAACTTCTCAGAGTCAGAGGGTTCTCCAGTGCCCAATAACTCCGTGCCCTCCCAGGCATCCCTTCCATTGGCACTGGCGATTATGATTGGTGCTGGCTCCGTCACCAGCTGTGACATCAGGAGCATACCTGCCAATAGTGACCCTCCATCTGAGGGGTCAGTGGTTTGGGTCTCTGGAGCCCAGTGAGATGTCAGTCCTGGTGCTGTTTCCCCCCTAAGCCAGAACAGGGACTCACTGTTCTGCGGTCTCACTCAGGAAGCCTGTGGGATTGGAGCGGTCCCTAGCTTTTGGAGTGAGGAAGAGGTCAACCTCAGAATCAATGGGGTTGAGGCAGCATGACATGGGGCAGTGAGCTTCCATGGGGATCCTTGGGGGTTCAGGAATGTGTTGCAGTGCCAAGCCCTTGTTCTCTCACACATCTCCTTCAAAGGAGAACTTACTGGGTGAGTTTGGGTTCCACACTTCTGGTTCTATGCAGCCCCAGTCTCCTCACAGGGGAGTTTCCTGTTCAGGGTTCAGTCCTAACTGCTTTGAGCTGGTTGAGTGGCCAGTAATTACACAGACCAGCAGATCCCCAGGAGGTCTAATATCACCAGTGAGGTCCCCTAGCCATGGCAGAGGTCACTCAGATAAGGTGAAGTGAGTCTCCCCATTGCCTCTGCAACCCCCACCCTCATTTCCAAGGACACTAGGTCTTTCAGGACACTTGATCTGGGAGCAATTCAAAGCCACTGCTGCCACCTTCCTCAGGTATGTCTGGGCTGTGGATGAGTGGTCTTTTGCCTGTCTCCCCCACAGCAACCTGATTTGGACTCTTCAGATTCATCAGCCTCCTCATCTTCTTCCTTCAAGGAAGAGAATACTTCTGTCCGTCTGTCCTCAGATGGCTAATCAGATAGAGTATCAGCACTTTCTATTGAGGTTGGTTGATGATCTGTATCTATCCCACATCACAAGACACAATACTGAGTGGACGACGTGTGTCTTCCTTAGTGAATTCAGTGCAGACCACCTGGTCATCCTTTCCTGGCTGATTCCCTTCCAGGAAGCATTGTCCCACACCTGGTAGTGCCCATCAGTCCCAACCCCAGCCCCTATAGACTGCCAGCAGAGGTATAGTGCACACCAGGGGTCTCCAGGAACCTTGTCTCATTCACTGCGGGAGTGAGGTTACTGGATACCCCTTCTGGGCATAGACACCTAGTGTACAATCAGCCCCAAGATGTGGACTCTGTGGAGTTTGACCATTGGAGAAGCATAGTGTTCTCTTTGGCTTGTATCATGCTCAGTATTGCTGCACAGCACACTGCCTACAGCAGGCATCTGTGGTCGATGCTAGGTCAGGTGCTCACATTGTTGCCTGATATGAAGGCAGCCAGAAAGGCCATTGCCCTCTCTGTGCAGTGCCTGGAGCTCACAAGATACCAGGCAAGGGTGTCTTATGATGCCAGTTGAGGTAGCTTCAAGGCTAGCTGTGACAGTTTTCTGTATTAGGCAGATAGCGTGACTTCATCTATCAAGGTTGTCACTCTTGGCATGGTGTAGGGTGCTGTCTCTGCTCTCCAGGGGAACCACCTTTTCTCTCACATGGCAAGGTGGGAACTACAGTGGCGACATTCATCTCCCAGGCAACAGGAGACCCCACCTTGCCCTGACTAATCGCAGGCCTAACTGGCTTGTAATGGGTCTCCTCCTTCTGTGGTCCTCCCCCACAGGAGACTGAGAGACTCATGTCTCTCAGGGAAGTGCTGGGCCCCATTTGGGGGCTTGGTACTTAACCAGACAGTGATGAATGATGAAGATTGACACAGGGAAGATATGGAAATTATGTACCTATCTTAATTCTTGATCTTCTTGTATATCTTAACCATTCATCATTGGAATCTTCCCTTCTGGGTCTCAGTCCCTGAGTGATGCCCCCCTTCCTTCTTTTCCTCCCCCTCCTTGAGGCCAATTGTGGGCTGAGTCCTACTGGTACCTCTGGGTCCTCTGTTACCTTCCTAAGTGGCAGAGGGCCCACCCTGGGAGGAAGGGCAAGCAGGGCTTCTTGCCCTGGCCTTAGAGGCTCCTTGTACTTCCTTTCCTTCTCAGCCGGAGGGGTGGTTTCTCCTGGACATGCTCTGGTCCTGTAGTGGGGGATCTCCCCTAGGTTGGGTAGAGAGGAGAGGGGCCAAGCGGACTCTCTTTCTCCCTCCTTATATCATTTTCATCTCCCCCCCCCCACTTTTTTTGAGGGTAGGACTTGTCCTGGACAGGATTGCCCCTTGACCCCTGTGGGATCTCCCTCTTGGGACAATGATAACTGGAGGGGCTCTTCTTTACCCGTAAGTAAACTGTCCTGTTGTACAATGCTAAACAGTCATAAGACTGCTGATTGTGCATCATGTATATTGCACCTGCACTTTAGTTGCTACTCTATAGTATTTCAACTATATTCTTGCACTAAGTTGTACCTAACTGTACTCAATATATTCAGTGTATTCTATTTCCTGTACCTTTCTTTGTTATTGTATGTGTATTGTTTGTACTACCTATGTACCACCTTTATGGCCTGGGTCATGCCTGAAAACAGTCCATTGGATCAGTGCACCTAGGAACATACAAACATAGGAAATTTGCAAGCAGAAACAAGCCACATGATCTATCAAGTTTGCTTGAATGTGTAGCTAGCACACCTACCTTGCAGCTGCCCCTCCCCCTTTGCAATAACTTCCCATCTCACCCTGACCCATCCCCTTTTGAAATATCCACTGTGTTGAGGATACCAGCTCTTCTGGCAGAGAGTTCCATTTTGACATAACCCTCTCTATGAAAAAGTGTCTCCTCATTTCCTTCCTGTATTTACCCACCTCCAATCTAAGACCATGACCTCTTGTGTCCCTCCCCTTGCTTAACTTAAATATCCCTTCTGTTCCTGTCTTGTTAATCCCCTTTAAGTACTTGATGGTCTCAATCATATCCCCCTCTGATCGCTCCTGTCCCACAGTGAGTACATATTCAAGTCACACAGTCTCTCCTCATATGGCCTTTCCCCCTTTCCCTGTATCATTTTAGTTGCTCAGTGCTGTACCCCTTCCAGTAGTCTGATAGCCTTCTTTTCATGAGGGCATGCATGCAGTACTCCAGGTGTGGTTTGACCAGTGACCTGTAGAGAGGCAGGATCAACTCCCTGTTCCTAGAGGAGATTCTTCTCCCAACACAACCCAGAATCCTGTTGGCCTGTGCTGCCACATTCCTGAACTGCCCTGAGTTTTTCATTTTCCCATTTACAACCACCACTAGATCCCTTTCCTCCTCAGTGGTACCTAGCTGTACTCAACCCAGCTGATAGCTCCTCCCTGGGTTCTTCTCTCCAAAGTGCATCACCTTGCACTTTGTAGCATTGAACCCCAGCTGCTACTCTGCTGACCAGTCCTCCAGTTTAATCAGGTCATTCTGCAGTTCTTTCCATCCCTCTGTGTCACTCACTGTTGCCTCTATCTTGGTATCATCAGTCAAGAGGCTAATCTTATTCCTGATGCCATGCAAGGTGTCCACTATGATTATCCCAAACAACACCAGCCCCAGTACCAATCCTGCAGCACCCTGCTTGTAGCTGCCCTTGGAAATGGATTTATTTATTTTGTTTTTGTTGACCGGGTAAGTGCACTAGACAAATCCTGCCTATTTTCAGGCATGACCCGGGGGAGGGGGATACAGATGAATGCCAACTGACCTTGAACCAGATTAAGCTGCTGGTGGTATTTTTAGTGAATGAGGGAAATTTGACCAGGACACCGGGGAAATTCCCCTTCTCTTTCCGGTAGGGGATTTCACCACACAGTCATGGATACTGGAGAGCAGAGTCAGCATCACGATGGTGCTGTCCTACCTGTAGAGCCTCCTGCTTTGTCTAGTTTTACTTTGCCTTGTGCTTCTTCGAATGACCTTCATGGGAAACGACAAGACTCTCCGGAGGTACAGCTCTCACCACCGCATGCCGATCTCATTCATGTGCCTAATACTACTTGTCTACAGGATTCCTCTTTTACTTCTCTGCCTTCTGAAAATGCTTTGCAGATGGAATGAGTTGCTCCACAGTTACAAGTCCTCCCGCTGAATCCTCCCCAGTGCACTTCCATTGTCGACGGAGATGTGACGGGCTCGTCGCACTTGGGTGATTGCCCTATCCTACCTAGTACATCTCCATTAACTCAGCCTTCTCGCTTGCCTACTCCTACTTCTCCTTCAACGTCGGACATTATCAGGACATGATTTGGACTTTCACAGGGGACTTCAGCAGACATTCCTGCTTGGACCACCTCATCTGCATTACGCAACGCTGGCTGGACTGAAACTGCATCTGGCTCTTGGACCCCTGACTCATCTTGGGATGAGAAAAAGCATGGTGTTTTGTTCTCCCCTTCCAGGCCTGCACCCATGAGCTCCAATGAGGTACCTATCATACAACAGAACTCTAATTTGTTACCTATTTCTTGCAATTTATCAAAAGATTTGCCTACAGCAGCTTGGGGGGATATAATGGATGTGGCTGATAAGTTAGCAGCTGAACTGCCTACTACACATGAATCAGATTTAATCCATCTGTCTCCACTTTCTGCGGAGACACTTGCACATCCTGCTCCTTCTTCCCCTACTCAGGTTTCAGATGTTGCACAAGCCTCACCTAGCCTTCTAGATACTGATTTACCCCATGCACTATTCATTTTAGATAACCGTGGAGAGGGTAGATCCACAACAATTCCCTACATTACTGCTCCAGTGACCCCCAAGTTACCCACTCTGGCCCTATGCCTCTGACTTATGCAAAAACAACTAGAACAAGCCCCTCGTAGGAATGCTGTTCATCTCATGCTATAGAGGTGGGGCTTAGAATTTCTGACAGGTACTATGTTGCACGCATTGCTAAAAGGCGCCATGCAATACCAGGCTTTCGATATTTATGCATTAATATATATTTCTGGGAGGAAATGTTTGATGTTAGTTTAAGACCACAACTGGTTTGGAAAATTCTGGCAAAATATGCTTCCTTAAAAACACTGCTCCCTGGACTCTGTTTATGTCATCCCCTTACTAAACCTTCCATACGTACAGTCACCATTATGTTTCGGAACGAGAGGGTCAGCGTTAGTGACATAAACCATTGGCTACAAAAACATTGCACAGTATTGTCCCCTCCTGAGGCACTTTTAGATGAGGAAGGTCTCTGGACGGGGGGATGGAAGTTCAAGGCCAAGCTCCTTTTAGTCAATTCCGAACTCCAACACATTCCTAACAGTTTCTTTTTAGGTAAAGACTGAGGTGTATGCTTTTATGGGGGTCAACCAAGGGCCTGCTACAAATGTGGGGCACACACTCACCTGACTAGCATGTGTGACCTCTTGAAATGTAGTCTTTGTGGAGGTTATGGTCATCCAAGTGTATCTTGTTTAAATGTCTTTAAATGCAATTTATGTGATGAACCAAGACACGCTTACCACCAGTGCCCTTGGGCTAGCAAAAACTGTAAGGAAAACTGGGATCCTGATGTGTTGGTTCAACAGACACGGGATAACAGGCAGGAGGTCCCCACCTCACGAACATCAGTTTCTGACCTATGGATACTGCCCCCATTTCCTCTTCAACACTTGGTGAATTCCCCTCCGATGCAGGACCACCCTGCCTCTGATACACCTGCACCCACTTTATCGCCTTGTCCTGATACTAATATAGTAGCCACTTCTACTAAACAGGAAGGTTTTAAACCCAGTAGACAAGTCACAAGGGCTGCTGCATGGAAAACTGTAAAATCCTTTGATCTTCCCTTTTCTAACCCCTTTGAGTGTCTTAAAGGTGGTAAGGCAGAGTCAGATGGAGAATTTGATGTTTCAGCTCCTCATTCAGACGCTGAATTTTTCACACCCAAACCTCCTGATGTGTCATGTAAAAAATCTGGTAAATCTCTCAAAAGTAGCAAAAAATGGAAAAATATGACAATCACAGATGGCAGTGGATGATATTGCACTTTCTCATGTCATCACTTACAGTGGCCACTCTTAATGTCTGTAGCATTAAAAGCTACAAGAAGTGAATAGTCTTCCTTCATTTAGCTGCTTCCCTGCCCCTCGACATTCTTTTCATTCAGTAAACACATATTTACACCTTGTTCAAGGTACGAAATTTAAAATGCAGCTAGCTTAAAGGGCCTTCCTGTTGGACCTTTGGCGACAGTGTTGCTGATGGGATAGCTATTCTATTCTTTTCTACAAATTTCTCTATTACCCGCATTATTGATATTTCCCCTGGCAGAGCCCTCATACTTGATTGTACATTTAATACTTATCAGCTTCGTCTGCTTAACATATATGGTCCACAAACTAAAGTTTCTCGTATTGCACTATTTCACTCATTTAGACTATATTTATGTACCACAAAACATGTTATCTGGGGGTGATTTAAATTGTTCCTTAGATGTTACATATCACACTACGGAACGGAAGAAAATTTATTGTGACTGTCTAGCTTTATCTGACCTGATACACAGAATGAATCTTACTGATGCCTACTGCTCCTTACATACCACAGCTGGTCATACATATCATCGGTCGTACTTTCATACAAGAATTGACTATTTCTTTTCTTCACCACACTGTACTGCACTAACAGCCACCCTTCGACCCTTAGAGATATCTGATCATTCCTTACTTACTTGTAAATTCTGTATTGGTTATCCCTGTATCTCATTCCTTCCTCCCCTTCCTACCTGGAAATTAAACGCTTCACTTCTCTCCTCTCTAGAACGCCAAGATCATGTACAACTTCTCTTCTGCGCCCGCATTTCAGTTCTATGCTTTTATGACTCTACTACAGTGGTGGTTTGACACTAAATCAGAACTTAAACACCTCTTTCAATCAATGGGAAAAAGTATAGCCCGTGATATGTACATTACCTACTTACTACATAGGAATCATTTATATAGATTGCTTTCTTTATCTACCACATCTTCTATAGATTACTCTTCCCAAATAGACTCTGTTAAACGTCAGATGATCTCCTATCAATATAATAGTGCCCGTACATTAAATTTCTTCATGAGAGTTGGATCTTCACACTTGCCTTCTACAAACCCGTTTACTGCACATAATGCTAGAATATCACACACGGTAATGAATGGTTTACTTAATCAGGAAGGCATCATTACTTATACCACACAAAATATGATAACAATAGTTCAATCCCATCTACAGCATTTATTTTGTGAATTAACTCCTTTACCACCTGACTTTACTACATTTTTTTCAGCTCCATTTCCTCAATTCCCCAACCATTGTGCTCAGGCCATTGTTGCTCTAATTACACAGAAGGAAGTAGCTACTGCTATCACTCATTTATCGTCACGAGTCTCTCCAGGTCCTGATGGATTGACACATGAATTTTATAAAACTTTCAAAGACAATCTCCTAGAGATTCTAACTCAAGTTTCAATTATATTTTGGTTTGCCATGAGACTACTACAGAATTTGGCTTATCATTTTTGAAATTCATCTATAAAAAAGGTGATGCTCATGATTTATCAAATTGGAGACCTTTACATCTCCTCAATACTGATTATAAATTATTAGCACATATACTAAATACTAGACTAGCACACTTGGCCCCTGACCTCTTGGATTCAGCTCAGTCCTGTGCTGTACCAGGCCACTCTATACAGAACAATTTATTTCTTCTATGGGAAATCTTTGAGGCAAGGACACACAACAAACTCACAGGTTATATACTATCCTTGGACCAAGCGAAAGTCTTTTATTCTGTCACACATGCATATTTACTATATATTCTACACTCTTATGGTATCCCCGCTCAATTTATCCAATGGATAACACATCTCCTTTCTATGGCATATTTTACACTTCTGGTTAATGGTCATCTGGGTACTACTTTACTTCAGCAAACAGGCCTCCATCAGGGCTGCTCTTTAAGCCCGTTACTATATGCTTTCACATTAGATCCTGTTATAAGACACATTTTGTGGGATACTAGCATTATTGGTCTTGCGCTGCACCCGACACTACCTACTGTTAAAATTTCTGCTTATGCAGATGATGTTGTGCTTTTTGTTCAGGGCAAATGATCAGGAGATTGCGCTATAGACGTTTTTCACTCCTTTTCCAAATTCTCGGGTGGCACTCTTAATTTAAGTAAAAGTGTTACTATCCCGTTAACTACTGACCCTATTCAGACTACTAATGTAGGTGGAATTCCGCTATGTTTGACCCCACACCGTATTTTAGGCATTTGGTTGAATGTTCCAAATCCGACACTATTTAATTGGGAACACCGATTGGGCATTGGAGAAACGAAAGTTGCCATATGGAAATCCTGGAAATTGGGTAAGAAGAAGACAGTATTAGTGATAAAACAATTTCTTCTTCTGATTTTTTATCTTAGTTATGTATATGCCCCCCATATACTAGAAACCAGACTTATGAGCATATTTTCCAAATGCTTTGGGAGTCATTTAAACCTGTTAGGCAGCCTTACACATACTTACCTATAAAACAAGGAGGGCTTAACATGCGAACCATATAATTTTTTTATGTCCTTTTTTCTTTCCCAATTATTTTCTAGACTCCGCTCAGTTACTCATGTTTGTGATACATGGATTGTTCCTCACATGCATAATATCTGGGATAACTGGGATTTACTCCCCCTATCCTTGCCCATATCCCTGGTTCCCCTACTTATGCAACAGATAGCTTTAGGAAATTATGCAGCTGGAAGCTTACTAAAGTATCTATTACATTACTATTCAGAAAACAGTTGTATGAGTTTTTTCTTCATCTTTTCTGGCCTGATATACAATTCCCATATTGTCCCTCTCCCAATATTGGGAATGCCTTATTAATGTTACAAGATGCCCGTATTCCTTCACACATGTGGGACATTACATGGTTGAGCTGTCATGGACGTTTACCAGTTAGAAAACTTTAAACATAAATCATCTCAAGAACGATATTGCCCTAGGCCTTCATGATTGATACTGAGGAAACCGTGTCTCATTTCTTTCTAGAATGTCCGAGGTATTGTTATTCTGGAAAACATTGGCAAACAAATGGAAATGGACATTTCTTAGTCATATCACATACCAAATGTTAATATTGAATGATTTCTCCTTTTCACTAATACCATGTCACCCTAGTATACTTAGAGTGATTCTTTCAGTTTGTAAGTTTTATTTATGGCAAGCCCATTGTCAATTTACTTTGCAACAGATCAGATTGCCTCCTCACACTATTATTCAACATATTGAAACTGCTTTGTTGATTCAAAAAAATTCAGAGTGTTGTAAATTTTCAACTCCCTATGCTGCCTCCTTATGGACTAACACCCAATTTTTGTATTACTGACATTTTCTTGTACCTTATTTCTTGTTTGTCACATGGTTTTTTTACATCTTGTATGGACATGTTTTGAATCTCTTATTCATGATGCTTCATTTGTTCACTTTATATGCAATCCATGTTATGTTTCTTTGTCCAATAAAATTCCCCTACTCTTTTCGATAAGTGCCATGGGATCTTTAACATCCACCTGAACTACCACCAATCCAGGCAGATGGGACCTCGGTTTAACGTCTCATCTGAAAGATGGCACCTCAGAAGTGCAGCACCCCTCTCATGCTGCACTACAGTGTCAGTACTGGGATGTTAACCCAAGTGCCAGATGTGAGAACGGAACCCACAGTCCTCTGATCTCCCAACCTCAGAGGCGAGTGTGTTACCTACTGAGCCACTGACCCTACTAAGAAATGAGAGCTTCCCCCCCAACCACTACCCTCTGCTGTCTTCCCTGAAGCCAATGTTTGATCCAGTTAACCATCTTAGTCCCAACCCCCACATATCACAATTTCCCCACCAACCTCCCATGCGGCACTGAATGAAAGGCCTTGCTGAAGTCCAAAAATATGACATCCACCACATGACCTTTGTCCAATTCCCTCAGTACCCAGACAAAGTACTCAACTAGGTTAGTCTGGCAGGACCTTCTTGAGACAAACCCATGTTGATAATTGTCCTGGAGTCCATTATCCTCCAGAAATGTCACCAGCCTCTCATTCAGGATTGTCTCCGTCAGCTTCCCCATGATGGATAGAAACATAGAATTTGATGGCAGATAAGAACCGCTTGGCCCACCTAGTCTGCCCATTTTCCTACCTGATGGATAAGCTGCAGATCCTAGTTAACCAACAGCCTACTTCCTCCTACCCCCCACTAGGACTGCCTTATGTCTGTCCCATGCATTCTTGAATTCCACCACTGTTCTTGACTCCACAACCTCCTCAGCAAGGCTGTTCCATGCATCCACAACCCTCTCCATCAAAAAATACTTCCTCACATTACCTCTGAGCCGTCCCCCCTCTATCTTCAAATTGTGCCCCCTTGTTCTTACACATCTCTTTTTCTGAAAGATACTACCCTCTTGGACTTTGTTGATTCCCTTGAGATACTTTAACTTTTCTATCATGTCCTCCCTCTCCCTTCTTTCCTCAAGGGTATACATATTAACCTATTTTAGTCTCTCTTCATATGTCTTCTGGTGCAGACCTTGTACCATTTTGGTTTCCCTCCTCTGCACAGCCTCCACTCTGTCTATGTCTTTGTGGAGGTGAGGTCTCCAGAACTGCACACAGTACTCCAGATGAGGTCTCACCAACTGTCTGTACAGAGGGGTAGCAACTTCCTGTTTTCTACTTTTGATGTCTCTCCCTGTGCATCCCAGTATTCCCCTAGCCTTCCTTACTGCCCTCTCACATTGCTTGCTCACCTTTAGGTCATCTGATATAAAAACCCTCAAGTCCCTTTGCATTTTTGTTGTTGTCAGTATCTCACCCCCCAGTGTGTACTCTTCCCCTAGGTTTTTGCTACCCAGGTGCATTACCTTGCACTACTTTGTGTTGAATCTAAGCTGCCATACATTTGACCATTCCTTCAACCTTGCCAAGTCCCTTCTCATCTTTTCCAGGTTTTCCAGGATGTTAGGCTTACAGGTCTGTAATTGACTGGTTCGTCCTTATGTTCACTTTTAAGGAGGGGCACCACACTGGCAATCCTCCAGTCCTGTGGCATGCACCTTGAGTCCAGGGAGGTATTGAATAGGTCCACCAATGGCCCTGCCAGTATCTCCACCAGTTCCCTGAGCACCCTGGGATGTATGCTGTCTGGTCCTGGTGCCTTATCCACCCTCAGAGCCATCAGACCCTCTAATACCTGCCCTCAGTGATTACCCCATCTGTCACCCCCTCTTCTGCCCAACCTTCCTACCCCTGCAGAAGCTGCCTGCCCTTCTCCTTCATGAATATGGAACAGAAGTACTTATTTAGTGCTTCTACCTGTTCTGCTCCTTTCTCTGTCCAGCTCTGTCCTTCCTGATCTGCACTATCTGATTCCTGCAGCTCCTTCTTTCCCTAATGTGTCAGAAGAAGTCCTTTGATTCCATGAGCCAGCCTCAGTTCCCTGGAAGTCTTTGCTACTCTAACACTTTTGGTAACTTCTCTGGACTTCCTCGCGTACTCATCCCTATCTTCCCCACTCCCGGAATTCTTGTATGTATGTATGGAATGCTGCTTTTCTTCCCTCACTTTATTTAAACTTCCCTACTCATCCAGCTTGACTTCTTAGATCTTCCCTTTTTGCTCTGCAGTTTGTTACAGGTCCCAACAGCTCCACAAGCCCCAATGCAGTTTTTGTACCCATTTTGGTTTGCATCTCAGCGAGACTGACTTCCTGCCAGGTACTTTTCTAAGATTTCACCCATCCTACTGAAGTCATCCCTTTTGAAGTCAACCACCCTCGTCCCTGTACCAACTGCCTCCCTGCCCATTTTGAGTGTGAACCACACAGATTAGTGGTCACTCCCTGCCAGTATGGTCCACCACCCCCACCTCCCTTACAGCCTCACTGGCAAACAAATATCTGCTTTGTGGTGTAATGGTGGGTGGTACCAGATACACAAGCAGGGACTCTTCCTTAGTCGTTACATGCACAGCTTCACCACCATGCTCCAACCCTCATGGTATAGTCAGGGGCTGTGGTAGCTTGGTGTGAATAATGGTGCCATGGCTGCCACCTCATTCAGCTAGTGGGAAGGGTATGTAATGGCTAAGGAGGCATCCCGGCATGTGTATCTAGCATCACCCACAATAACTCCATACAGCAGACCTGTGATATTAATTAATTAATTTATTTATGTTTTGTTTGTTTGTTTACCAGGTAGGTACACTGATTCAGTGGATCATTTTCAGGCATGACCCAGGTAATAAAGATGATACATAGGTAATGCAGACAATACACTTACATTGACAGAGAAAGGTACAGTATACAGAATACATTAGCTGTATTGAGTACAGCTAGCTACTATTAAGTGCAAGAACACAGTTGAAACACAATAGAGTAGCAGCTAAAATGTGGGTGCAATATACATGATGTACAATCAGACTTATGATGACTGTTTGGCATTGAACAATGGGACAGTTTAGTCTTTCATACAGAAGAATTAGGACAGTCATCAAAGGGTAGCCCATGCCCCACCCCAGCCACTCACCTAGGCAGCAGCAGGACAGGGGTGTGGGTGCAGTAAAGGTGTGGATCAGTCTTACAGAAGCAGCTCATTTAAAGTTATGTAAGTGTACAATACGCATTGTGAAACTAGTCAACAACTACACAGTGCAGTTACAATGAAGTTATACAGTAGTTACAGTGTAGTTAGTGACACTTAAAATGATCCTTCAGAAATCACTCCATCATGAAGCTACTGCAGTATAGCATAATGGTTAAAACCTGGAGAACTGGGTTCAAATCCCAGAGCCACCACTTGTATACTGTGTGACCAAAAAAAAAAAACTAAAAATTAACGCGCAATCTAACACTGTAAATTGCTATACAATAAAAAATTATTAATTTACATAATTACTTATTGCATTTTAACAGTGCTGTAGTTGCTAAAGAATGTGCTGCTTCTGTGGCATTGTTTCCATAGTTAATGCTTAACTAACATGTACTTACAAAGTAAGTATGTGGAAACAGACACTTAAAGTGTAAGACGAAGGTGTAACAGTGCTGTAGTTACTATGGAATGTGCTGCTTCTGTGGCATTGTTTCCACAGTTAATGACTAACTAACATGTATTTGCAAAGTAAGTACCCATAAACTGGCAGTTAAAGCTGCACTGTCAGATTTTTAGATGAATTCTAATTAGCACAGATTTGCACTCACCATTCCAACCCAATCTGAAACGCTTCTCCTCGGTTAACTCCCTTTATTTTCTCAGTTTTTTGGTGTATTTATTTATCATAAAATCAACCTAAAAGTCTGCATTTTGTCCACGTTATAACCCCGCCTTTGTTCCAAATCTCCTCTTTAGAAACCAACGTGCATGTTCACGTTGCTGGCTCTAATCAGGTGGGGGATGTGCTTGACCCTGTCCACTAACTAATAGCTACTTCCTTCCTGCCCTTCCTCCACCGGTCCCTTTATATTTTGGTCCCCATTTGTCTCCCTTTAGTATTTGCCTGTCACCTGTGTTGAACTCCGCCTCACCAAGCTGTCATCCAAAATCCTCATTGCTGTCCTTAGAATGCCTTGGCGATTGGTAAATGCACTCTTTATTTATTTCCTCTTGTGTTCGTTTCTGCCACACATCGATTATTAATTAGTGTAAGTGGTTTATAAATCCTGTTGCACTGTGTATTTAATTTGTTGCTTTGCATCTATGTTTATTTTACGTTTATTTTCTACCTGTAGTAGAAGCCCTTTTTTTTAGTCGTGCTGTTCCAGTATCGTGTTGCCCACTTCTCTCCCGTATTCCTCGCAATTACATCTGTCATTGCCATTCTGTCCTCCTTATTTTTTACAATATAATGTAATTCTTTCTATCCCAAAGCATTGGCAATGTTATGCTTCGGATACCCATGGCACTATATGTGCATTGTGCTTCAGCACAGTTAGTGTATGTCAGGGATCGCAATGTTTGAACTGCTCAGAAAAACAAAGGAGGACGGCATGGCAAGGACAACACTAGTTCACCAACACTAAGACTGCATAACTGCCGTCACGGAAGGTTTGCAGTGTGTCCCCACCTCCCTTACTAATTTGTCACAATGCCGACCCAACTCGCCCATGTTGTACTAAGTCATGGTCAGACCTAGGGACAGTGCTCTGCTTCTATACATTTCCAACCTGTTCATCAATGTTTCTGCTTTTCTTTTTATAACCCCTTTAGTTGGAAATTGAAAGATGTAGGACTCCTTTGTAGACCAAATGCCATGCCCAAATAATTGGCAGCAAATGTTCACTCGGGGATGCCTGACAGAGTCTTGCCCCTTGTGGTCACACCAGATCCAGTGTCCGCATTCATTTGTATCGAGTATTGGTCCCCTTCACCTGATAGTTATCACCACTCGCTTACCATCACCATATATTCATTTCCCTAAACTATTTTAGAGCTGGACAGCAAACCAGCAGCTCTTTGTCTCGCTATTATTCATGTCAGTCTGGTGTATCAGTTCGAGAAAGTGGCTATAGCTCTAAATTCTCATGCTGTCCTACTGTGGTAAGATGCTAAAAAAGACATGTTGCAATGTCACTTTTTAACACATTCCTGAAAAATGTCCTGCAACTCCGAGAGCTGCTATGTATCCGTCTGGTGTGCAGGATGCCACCAGACCAGCGGCGTGATTTGGCTACTCAGTTCCGACACTCCCCATTGCCACAGACAGCATGCATCAAATAGACTGGTTTTGCAGGCATCCAGAGAACTCTGGAAATTAGTAATGGAGGTGGGGGACACATTGCATACCTTTGTCACCTCAGTTATGCAGTTCAATGTGGCGAGAAAGCTTCCCTTAGGTGTGGTTCGTCATTCTCACAATGGCTTTGTCACACTTTTGAATTATACACATAATTGTTGAACTAGTGTTGGTAGTGTTGGTGAACTAGTGTTGTCCTTGCCATTCCGGCATCCTTTTTTTTTCCAATATATTTTTATTGCTCCTTACCCACTGAGTTGTCAATTTTCTAATTAGGCTATATGTGCATTGTGCTTCAGCACAGTGGATCCATGTCATCGAGCGATTGCAATGTTAAAACTGCCCAAAAAAAGGGACGACCAAATGGCAACTATCAACAGTACTTCACCAATTATGTGTATAATTGCCATGTGTCACAATGCCTTTGTCACAATGGCGAACACCACCAAAGGCATGCTTTCTCTCCACATTGAACTGCATAATTGATGTCACGGAAGTAAGGCAGTGTGTCCCCCACCTCCCTTAATAATATTCACAATTCTCTGGATGCCTCGAGCAGAGAGCAAAAAATTCCACTATTTGCCAGTGAGTGGGTGACCCAATTTGCCAATATTGCGCTAAATCATGGTCTGACCTAGGGACAGTGCTCTGCTGCAAGACATTTGCAACCTGTTGAGCCGTGTTTATGCCTTTAGCTGGCAATTGAAACATGCAGTACTCCTTTGTAGACCAAATGCCATGTCCAATTAATAGCCAGGAAATGTTCGCTCTTGGATGCCTGACAGAGAATTTTCTCCTGTGCTTGGAGAATATCCCAAGTTCATTCACGATCCTAAAAGGTTATATGCTTAAAACATGGTCAGCCAATAGTCAGCACATACATACAATCTGCTCAATACTTGAAAGTTACCATATCAGATAATGGCTATGTGCTGTGCTTCTGTTCACACTGTCCAATGACATGTCTCCAAAGTAATAGCTGTGGGAAGATGTGTACAAACACACGCGCAAAAGAAATGCACACCACACTTTCATTAGGATTGTATGTGCTGTTTATAAGAACGTTCTGACTGCGAGTCATGTGGTATGCTTGCTTCTGTATCCCACAGCCTGAGGCAGCACCCGAGAACTGAGTCTGGCACTTCAAATCAAATTGCCAGTGGATTCAATTATACTGTTGTGGCTTTTGGGGTGATGGCTATCCACTGAACTTTCTTTGGAGTGGTGAAATAACAGTAAATTCCTGTGAGTGTTTGCTTGCAAAGTGTGTGCCGGTACAATTGCATCAAGTCTTGCCACTTGTGGTCACACCATATCCAGTGTCCCCATTCATTTGTATCGAGCATAGGTCCCCACCACCCTATAGGTTATTCTCACCACTTGTTCCTCAGAAATGTACTGCAACTCCGAATTCTGAAAATTAGTAACGGAGGTGGGGGACACACTGCATACCTTCTGTGGACTCAGTTATGCAGTTCAATGTGTCGAGAAAGCTTCGCTTCGGTGTGGTTCACCATTGTGACACCTTGGAATTATACACATCATTTTTGAACTAGTGTTTCTAGTCTTGGTGTCACAATGCCTTTGTCACAATGGTAAACCCCACCAAAGTGAAGCTTTCTCTCTCCACATTGAACTGCATAACTGAGGTCATGGAAGGTATGCAGTCTGGATGCCTTCAGCGTCTATTTTAGATCTGGACAGCAAACCAGTGTCTCTGTGTCTCGCTATCATTCATGTCAGTCTGGTGGAGCAGTTTGCAAAAGTGACTATCTCTGTAAAGTGCTGTCCTACTGCTGTAAGACACTAAAAAGGACATGGTCCACTTTCACTTTTTAACACTTTTCTGAAAAATATACTGCAGCTCCCATAGCTGCTATGTATCTGTCAGGTGTTCGGATCCCACCCGAGCGTAGTTGTTGATTGGGCTATCAGGTTCCTATGCGCCCCATTGCCACAGACAGCATGCATCAAATAGACTGGTTTTGTAGGCACCCATAGAATTCTGAAAATTAGTAACAGAGGTGTGGGACACACTGCGTACCTTCCGTGACCTCAGTTATCCAGTTCTATGTGGCAAGAAAGCTTCGCTTAGGTCTGGTTGGCCATTGTCACAACATCATTGTGACACCTTGGAATTATACACATAATTGGCGAACTACTTTTGGTAGGGAGCATTGTGTTCGAAATGTCTCTACCAGCTGCCAGCGCATTCTGATTATCTGTAATGTACTCCTGTACAGTTTGCAATGTTATGGACCATGCAGCTTGAGATGCTAACCTTTGGCTCCCTGCCATTATCAAGGTGACAAGTAACACACTGGCCATCCCTCTCAACCTTTTGACCCCCAAATGTGGAAGAACACTGTTACAAGCTTTGCATTTGTATTCAGAGAGTCTGTTATTACTTGAATAATATATTTTTTTTTCATCATTTACTGTGGGACAGGGAGCTTTTGTGAAGTAAAAGGAGTAATGTGGTATAGTTCAGAGGTATGACACTGGCTAGGAATGTAGTTACAGTAATTCACAAATTGCATAGTCAAAGCCACTGTATACTTATGATCCTGTGAGCACTCAAACAGTCAAATGCAGATTTAGGTGTTTATATCAACCCCATTCTCCCACTGAGCAATATTTTTAAATGATTTTTTCCTGGTATTAATGTGAGGTTCATATACCATCAAAATCGTAGAGCAATCTTACCATTACCGTAATTGCCAGATGAATCTCTATTCATTACTGGGACTGTGATACTCAAGAGTAAGTCTGTGGTCATGTCTATCAGTCTATACCTGGTCTAGGTATACTGCTGGCGTTGTCCTTCCAGACACTGCCTCCATTTGGTGACTAGAGGTGAGGGACCCAGTGGACATAGAGGGTAGAAAAACCAAACAAGGACAGTAATTACCGAAAATAGGGATGCAGACTCCAGGGAGATGCAAACCATCCTTAAAGATCGTTTGTACATGATAAAGCTGGATATGACTGCTGTGAGCATGTGCAAGATCAGTATGAGGGTAATACAGGAGGTTATCGCATCCTGCGCAATGGAAAGGTGCAAGTTATGTAAGGCAAGAAAACTGTGTAGTGGACTGGGAGGTTCGGCAAGTGCTGAGGGACAAGAAGGCTGCACAGAGATACTGGAAGTGCTCAAGTAGTGGAAGTTGTGAGGTCGAGGTGTGGAGGAGGCCAGAACAGTCACCATGGTGGTGAGAGCGGCAGCTGCGGAGGTGAAAAAGGAGCAGTCTGTTGGCTATGGTGGTCTATGGTATGGACAAGGGTTTCGTTATAAACATAGATTACAAAAGGAACGTAAGGGGCAGATCCACAGGAGAAGGATATGGGAGGGTTGGGAACAGAAGGCGGGGTGGGAACCGGCAGTGGTCCTAACTGATTACTTTACATCATTTTTTACCAGTGGTTTAGAAAGGATAAATGTCTTGTGGGTGAAGAGGTGGCAAACTGCAGGAAGGGATGTGCACGATAGAACTCAGGTGCCCGTACTGGTCTTGGTGATGGAAGAAGGAGGAGGGTGAAATCTTGGTAGACAGAGTAATGCTTTTGTGAATAAAGTCCCTAACATGACTTTGTAACACGCAGTTGTTACGCATTTTCCATGTTTTTTTAATGCTTCCATGACAGAGTGTCAACACTGCCCTCTCTTGACACTTCTCTATGTATGGCACACCTGTCTGGTTTCCATACATTGGGCGCATCTTCCCTCTCTTGTACTGAATATTTCTCCGGCTCCGGTCCCATTCCACATCGATAGTCTTGATAGCCCCAGACTGGTCACAGCCGCCGTGTTATTTTTCCTACTACTCTCTATGTCTGGATCTTAACCTATACATCTTCCTCTGAGGCTAAATCTGTTAACCTTAAACAAATGGAGTCTCCAGCACCCAAACCTCAGGTCATTCTTTCTCAAGGAAAGGCTCTTGAGGGCCTACAATTTCCATGCTTTAATTTTTCTGTAACTGTCTTTTTTTTCCCCGCAGTCACTCGCAGACTCCCACTATAAAAAAAAAAAAGTGCTTTAAATGGGAACTGTTTTATTCTGTTTGGTACTCAAATACGAACTGCTATCCGTCCATGCAGTGGTCACAGCTGTGCTTGACTACAGGTGTCTTAGAAACATAGAAACATAGACTTTGACAGCAGATAAGGACCACTTGGCCCACCCTGTCTGCCCATTTCCCTACCTATTGGATTAGCGGCAGATTCTAGTTAACCAACAGCCTACTTCCAGCAACTGCCCACTATAGTTGCCTTATGTCTGTCCCATGCTTGTTTGAATTCCACCACTGTTTTAAACCCCACAACCGCTCCAGGAAGGGGGTTGCATGCGTCCAAAATAATCTCTACGTGAAATATAATTTCCTCACATTACCCCTGAGCAGTCCCCCCTCTAACTTCTAATTGTGTACCCTTGTTCTTACACATCTCTTTTTCTGAAAGATGCTACCCTCCTGGACTTTGTTGATTCCTTGATGGCGCCACGCACATTTGCACACCACCCACACTGGGAACTAGTGCCTAAATGCGACTTTAGTTTTGCCCACGGTTCCTATTTGTCGCTTTCAATATTGGAGATCCTTTCTCTGTCTCAATTTTATAATACAAGGTCCAAGATTGTTCCAGAACTAGCAGTCTGAGGAACACCACCTGTAGTTCATTGAGTGTGTCCTCTGTTCCTGTGGCTGCAGCAAAGGCATATTCAGTTCCACCATCAGCATTATTTGCCCTTTCTCTTCCATCCTGACTATGCCTTCTCTCATTTCCATTTCAATTACCTCCCCTGAGATGTTTTTTTTATATTTCCTGTTTGCATTGTTGTGCCATTTCCTGTCTCCCGGTGATCAACATTGCCTCCTCTCCCTTGTTTACCCCTTCATTCTGTCGCTTGATCCCATCCATACATAGCAAGCAACCCTCCTCCTCCTCTTCTTCTCCCTCCTCTCCTCCTGTATATTGTGTACCCTGGTATTTTAAGATCACAGCCACGGTACTCTGTGTACCATGTTTCTGTGATCCCATGATATCCATGGATCCTCTTCCATGAATACCACCAATCTGGTGCACTTTTTTACCATACTACTGGTCTTTGATACTCATTAACCTCCATGTCTTTATTTCTTTACATATTTTTGCCCCATCTCTGTCCTTATTTCCTTTGTTTGCATTTGCACCAGCCACTCTCCAGTTGACTGCTCTATCTTAGTGTTCACCTCACTAATCACACTGACTTTTTTGTTGGTGGCTAGGACTTCCTTCTCAGTGCCTCACCACTTTGCTAGTTTAAATGCTTGCCAATGAAGCATTTACATCTTTCACCTAGGATCCTGGTTCCCTCATGGATAGATTCAGAGCATCGTGCCACTATGTGACTGATTCACTCGACTTTGAGCCCAGGCCAAAGTGTTACCAAATCCCGTATCACTGTACCATTTGTTCAAACCATTCATTGAATCCAATGGTGATGTGTACCAAAGCAACATCCATGCCATAGACAGATCGCGATTATCACACAGTTACCATTTGTGTGCTACCTGTCTAATGTCCTCAACAACTCAACATCACTCCTGTTGCACTGCTCTTATCCCATTCACAGCTATGTCATTTATCCATGGGTGGATACAGACATCAGCTCACCCCGTCAAGGTTTCCCCCACCGACCCTGCATATTCATTAGGTGTCCCTCCAAGCCATGCCGCTAGCCAGGCACCTTCACTCTCTTACCACTCCATCGCCACGTTCTACCACCCTAACAACTGAGTCCCCCGACAGAAATAGTTTTTCCACTGAGGCCACATGTGGCACTCTCTGTGAGTCCACATTTGGATATTTCCATCAAGCTCCTTGGTCTCCACTGAGGTGCCTTCATAGAGGAACCATGCTCCTCAGAGTGGCCAATGAACTGTGGAGAGGTGCAACTGTAGTGATGCGCCTTCTTCCAACACCTCACCTCCATGAGCACACTGTGATCCAACCGCTCCTATTTCTTTGCAATCTTTGAGGTAAGGGCAGTGCCGCTTTGCAGTGTAGCTGGTTTCCCAAATTCTTTGCCAGTTCAGCATGGAGATGAACAACCTCCTCTCTCAGACCACAGCGGTCAATGCAAATAGGGCAACAATGCAGTATACATAATGTCTCCAAGAAGACTGTTGCTCCACAGCCAGTGCATTGCAAAACTCACCACATGTCTGTCTCAATGCCTTGTACAAATGATTTTTATTTACCATGTTCTAGTGTATGCAAGCTTGTGAGTGTCTCTACACCCAAATTATTCTGCTGTTCTATTAATGATATGAACAGGTGTATAAATGAAGATTGAGTCCTGTCATCTGATCTGCTGTACTACTTACACAATCTTTCTATTCATAGTACTCTACCATTTTTGTAATTTGTTGGTTATTTGAAACTGTGTTTGCTAATCAGAGTCTGAATAATAGTCAGACAGAGTCCAAGCCAACAAGATAGTGCAGTTTGAAGCTCATTAAAGGTGCATTATCACCTTTACTTATGTCTTGCCCTTCATTTCTCTTGTCTCACAGAACACAACAATCACAAGAAAAAGAGTCAAGTTTGTCAGTTGGGAACAGTTCCAAGCACTTCATTTATCTCATTCATGCTGCCACTGAGACTCATTATGGGTCAGTTTACACCTCATTGTTGTTGTTCTTCTGCTTCAGTTTGGTTTTTGTGTGTGGCAGAACAAGAGCAACACAAAGCTAAGTGGGTGATAAGTGTCCTGAGCCGAGCTCAACTGCACTGTCAAAGCAGAAGAATGGAGTGCATAGCAACGTCAGTGGCTCCTATCTGTCATGCAGATACTCCTACATATGCATTGTTCTCCCAAGACTAGAACTATTGCAATTGTGCTGTTTTAGAGAATGAAAAAATTACAGTATTTAGGACATGGGAATTTTTGCACTGTTTACAGTTAGCTTGCACACATGCACTGTTCTGTGTGGACATTGCAGTTCGTGCTTCTCCATAATGGAGGGATGAGGCAGGGAACTATAGGCACACCAGCATGACATCTGTGGCGGGCAATGTGATGGAGGTATTGCCTTTGAGGGCTAGTGATATAACAATAAAAGAGAGGGTTACTGGACAATAGACTGCTTGGCTTAGTCCCGTGGAAATCATGTCAGGCAAACCTTTCGGAGTTCTACAGTGAGGTGCGAGTCTCAAAGTGTTTACATGGTGGTGGAGGGGGAGTTAATGCTACAAGTCTCAATGACTGAGAGGCATCAGGTGGTGGTGGTGGCATATTTCAAGATGAACAACTGGGTTTGAAACCCACAGCCTACACTTGCATACTGTGTGACCCTGAGCAAGTCACTAACTCCTCATGCTCCCAGATTGCACCTGCAAACTAGCTTGCAACTGAGTGTGTCTCACATGGTAAAATAATTTGCAAAATAAATAAAATCTGGTTGTCTCACTGACCATTTGCATGAGGAACCTATTCTGGAAAGCACACATCAGTTCCTGCGCCCATCTATCCTGGATGTTGGGGTACTCAAATGCACTACTGGCATGTCGAAGTCCCCCACATTCTCCACACTACCCTTCTGTCATCTCCTCATCATCTGTCATGATAAACTGTGTCTAGCTACATTGTCTTGGCGGATGGCCTTATCACCACTTCCATCCCGAGAGGCCTAATCTTTGCATCCTGTATTTGCTACTATATAGACTTCATAGTACCATGCTCCCTCTCATGCCAAACATGCTTCTGTCCTTAGCTCACTTATAGTTTTATCCACCTATCTTTACCAATCACTGTATACCTACGAAATATGCTGTATCCCGGTATCCACCGGTCCCAGTCATTGTATTGGGTGCTCCATGGTTAGGTGATAGCTGCAATGTCCACCTCACCGGCTGACATGAAAGTTTGAATCTATGTAGCTGTCATCCCACAGCTCCTTGCATTCCGGGTTACCACATTCCATAGCTTCCACTTCTGTTCTTCTTTACCAGCATCTCCACTAGTATTTGCCCTTTGTCATTTAGTACTTCTATGGAGGGTCCGCAACATCTTATTTTGCAGGTGGCTGAACTGGTATGATGTCATTGTTTTCCTATCCATTCTGTCTAATTTGTTTAATCATCTTTTACTCGGGCCTGTGTGCAGTCCTTTGCAGACTATTATTTTCCCAATTGTTTAACCAGTAAAGGTACGTGATATTCGCTGGATCAAACACTATGCAAAGGTAAGCGCTGTCAATGGCCTATCTATTCATACCCATATGTGTTGCACCCTTATGTCTATCCCATGCCTGTTTGAAGGCCTGCACTGTATTCCTATCCACCACTTCTTGATGTTTGCCGTTCAATGCATCCACCACTCTTTCTGTGAAAATGAATTTCCTGACATTACCACTTAATCATCATATCACTAATCTCATGTTGTGGCCTATTCTCCTTGTATTTCTCTGAAATTTAAACAAGTTATACTGTGTCACAGCATTCAAATACTTGAGAGTCCTTGAGAAATCCATACTTTCAGTATGCAATCTGCACATCCCGCCAGCCAGCAAGCAACCAATGCAAAACTTGAAATCACATATATAGCTACTGACTAACAGCATCCTTTGAGGAGGGAGTGCTGGGATTGGGCAAACTGGTCTATGTACAGGCTTGACTACCAACAAGCTGTTTGAGTGATTAAACTGATAATGACTGTGTCACAGGAATAGCAAGAAGCTTGACTAATTTGGACTATCAAGAGGTTTTTGGACTTGATGCTGATTGTAGTCGAGTGATGCAAAGAGTTTAAGGAGCTGGTCTACCAACAGTCGATGGGAATTGATGCAGCTTGTCACTGAGCTGGAAAACCAAACCACAGTGTCTCTTTTTTGGGGGTGTGTGAAATGGAATGTATACTGTTTCTGTGGCACTTGTTAGTGTTGTTGGGTGGCAAATTTGCTTGAACACAACAGGAGCATGGTCCTACAAGTTGCAAGAGCAGACTTATTTTGTAGGGTGATTGGGTTCACGGGTGATGGTGAGGAAATAGCAATAGACGTGGCATGGAAGTTCAGATTATGCCCACTGTTTTTCCAGTTAGCGGGTATTATGGAGGACATAAGGGGGATCAGGAGGCAGTGGTGGATGCGGGAGGGATTGCAGGTGTGAGTTGAGCAGGCACCAGGGGCTGGTGTGGGAATGACTAGGTCGGCCAAGCCACACATGGGAGGGGGCTCAAAAGCAGCCAAATACGTCAAACACAAATTAGGTAGAGTAGTGCCCAGATGGAGAATAGTCAGGGGGAGATATGTTAGTGAGCAAACCAGGCACTGGCATCACACTCACCAACATCGTTTTTCCTGCTGCATCCAGATGATGTTGTGGAGGAGGCTGTAAGGGTGGTGCACGGCAGACAGGGAGAGTTTGATCTGTAAACAGAAGGACACAGGAGAGGGTGTCTGATCCAAAAGAGGTGAGGGCCGAGTGATAGGTAGATCAGCACATCAGATGTATGTGGGCGGATACAGGTGCTTAGGGTTGAGTGGTGGCATGGCTGATGGAGAATAACTAAGCTAAATTAGGGTTAAAGGGTGTATGCACCTGGTCAGGCAAAAATTGAGGCAGGAGAAATCATTTGAGGGGGCAAATGCAGTGAGCATTCTGGAGAGGACAGTTTCAGGTTTGGAGAAATTGGTGGGTGGGGTGATAGGGAGATTGAGGGACAAATATATAAATTTGAATATATCAGTGTTACACAGTGGCTACCTTATGATTGGTATAAGCAGCATGACTATGGAAATGCCTTATTTATCTCAGACATATTTTTTCCCTTATTGAGTCAAGACATTATTTTTATTTAATTTTTTTATCTAGTGCTACTTTCCTTCCTTCTTCCTGATTGCTTTAACCATTGCCCTGGAGTGAAGCCATGCTCACAAGCTACCAGTGTGCTGTGGTACTTTGCTAGTGCCGCATAAATTACAAAGCACCACTGATTTGTCAGCAGCAAATCTTACTGTTGCCACACAACTGGCTCCCACAGGGCTACAGAAAATTAGGTACCGGTTCTGTACTCTCTGCTGTCCATTCCAACATATGAATAAGCCATTTGAAGAAGCCCATTTGGTGGGGAAAGGCTGACTGGTAGAGTGTAGACCAGGGGAAGTGGAATCCCCATGGGAAATCGAGCATGGGGAAGTCGAAGTATAGGGAAATGGTGGAAGGTAGTCTGGCTAAATGCCAGGAGCTTGGGCTATAAAAGGTATTAGCGCAAGGCAATGCTAACTGAGGCCTTGGTTAATGTGGCAGTGGACACTGAGACCAGCGCCACCGCTGGACATGAGTGGGACCTGTGCCTGGAGGGTTACACTATGTTCAGGAATGACAGTGGGGGAGGGAAGGGGAGGATGGGTGAGAATGATAGTCAAAACCTTCATTGGCATAGGTGGAGTAGAGGAAGTGGAGGGAACCATGTAGGTGATTTTGCTCACCTTGATAATGAGGGGGGGCAAGTGAGTAAAATTAATAGTGGTGTATAGACCACCTGCAGTGGCGGAGGCACTGAAGGAGAGTCTTGTGTCTGATGTGAGACACTGCAGATTTGGCAGGTGAAGGGTGGTGGTGTTTGGGTACTTAAACATTCCAGGAACTGACTGGGAGACTATGACATCAACTGTGGCCAGGGAACAGAGGTTGTTGGATGTCTTTCAAGACGCGTTACTAACTCAGCTGGTGGGGTAACCGACCAGGGAGGCATGGGTACTGGATGTGGTCCTGGCAGACAGTGACCTGTAATAATGCTGCCTATAGGCATTTCAAGTGCTCAAGGAGTGAAAGGTATCGAGGCAAAGTACATGCTGATGGCTCGAAGGGACAATAGGTTGGTGAGGGTGGCTAAGGAAAGGAAGGCGCAGAACATGGGAGCAGAACCTGGCCAGTGAAATTATGATAGGGAACAAGGGGTTCTTTATGAATGAATGAATGACTAAATGAATACTTTATTTTTCAGAAGGGCCTTTCTAAAACCAAGGCGCAATTTTAAAAACAGATAAATACATTAGATTAAAACAAGTTCCTAAAATCAATCCATAAAAATATATTATAAAACTCTGGATATGCTAAATTAAACAGCAGAGACAGTGAGGGAAGCCTCAGGTCCCTTAGAACAGAGAAAGCACTGGGGCCGGATACATTAAATCCCAGAGTGCAGGTACGCATGGCATCACAAGCTGTACCCGTGGAGGGATTAGTAGACTTCAGCCTAGGTATCAACGAAGAAGTTCTTCAATCGTGTTGAGCAGGGGCAGAAAATTCAAAAAAAAATTTACATATCCAGCACCCATTGGGACACCACTGGTTCCCTCTCTCATGCCAGATAACTCTTCCCCACCACCAGCCCCCATCCGAGTTCTGTACTGCAATGATTTTACCATCCCTCTGACCATCTTTTCCCCAACTTAAAAATCCATCAACTTCCTGATCAACCATTTGTGGGCCAGAGATTGAAATGCCTTGCTGAAATCAAGATACAGCATGTCTACTGATTGCTCCTCGTCTACTGTCTTAGTGACAGTCACAGAAGTCAAAAGATTTCTTTGACATGATCTCCCCATGAACCATTGCTGCCTCTGAACCTGGAGACAATGTTCCTCTAGATATTCCACCAGCCTTTCCTTCACTATGCTGCATGCAGAGCTTGCACACTATGGCATTCAGCTAGACTGGTCTGTAACTGCATCCACACTTGCAAATACACAGTTCATGCTATGTATGTTATCATGTAATATGACTTCAGCACTGCTTTACACCTGGTTTCCTCAGCCACTGTTTTATTTTTCTAATCAAATATTATTTTTTTCATTCCATAACTTCCCATATTTAGAACTACTACTCTTCTTCCCTATCCGATGTGAGCAGTATTGATTGTTCCTTGAACGAAACAGTTGAATCATGTGATACTGCGCCAAGTGTGCCTGTGTTGCGTGGTCGCAGCCGAGGACGTAGAGGCCAAAGAGGACATGTTCGTGGCCGCGGTCATGCGCGGGGTCGTGCCCGTGTTGACTCTACAGGCAACAGTATTGGTTCCGCTGGACTCAGCCGCACTCAGGAGCTTGCTGTCAGGTTAAGGGTGAGTAATTTACTTTTCTTTTCTATGTGTTCCATGATTCATTGTTATTGGTACTGCATATGCACCACATGTCAATATTGTGTTTTTGCATTACTGCCATCACATACCTTTATTACTTTCCTTGCGATTGAGTGCTATGCCATTTGCGTTTTTTTTTTGTCACTTTGTAGCGTAGTTACTTGTTGCTGGTAATGAGTAGTATTTTTCAAATCATCAGTAGGTGTACTGTTACGTAGCTCCATGACACTCGAATCTGGGATCCATAACCAGTAAGTACATCATACATATGTTTGCAGAGAAGGTACTGTCTGCCTCACTGATTCGTCCAAATTAAAACACTCACCTTGTCCACCTCATGTGCATCAATGTGAACTTTGCTACAGTGCACTTTGTTGTACTTTATGTGTAGGCAAACAATACGCTACGCCACACTGGTGTGTGCAGATGCCCATTGACCATAGTAGTTCAAGAATCAAATACTGTTTGTCACGTACATTATTTGTGTAGAGTACTTTCAGACTTCCACTGTGTTGGAGATGCACTGTTATTGCATGCCAAGGTGCACGAAAAGGCTTGCAGCAGACTCCACACTTCTGTGTGCATTTTCAACTGCAATCAGTGCGCAGCATGCTCTAATGGACTTATTCGTTATTGTGGTGTGAGGGGGCAGATCAGTGCTGGTTTTAATGGTGAAGAAGCACCTTGTGGTGTTGGTGGATGCCAAACTGAGAATGTCAGATCATTGTGCCTGTGCTGCGGCCAACTAGCACTACCACCAGATCCCTCTCACTCTCTGTGACTTGCATTTCATCTCCTCCCAAGGTATCATCCTGGCATGGATTTCTCATTAATTGGTGCTGAAGCATGCACTTCCCCGCATTTAAGTTGCATTTACATACTGCTGGCTACAGTTTAAGAGGCTCCATATCCTCCTGTAAGCACACCCTCCACTCCTCCTCATCCACCGCTGCATCAAACTTTAATTATTCTTCACAGAGACCTCATTCCACTCCTGTTCCCCTTCCTTATGTTAGAGTCATAGGCACTGAAGTGGAGTGGACACAGCACTGACCACTTTGGGCACCCCGCTAGTAAGAAACCTTGTGTATGATGCTAGCCCCCCACTCCCCAAACCACCACACTCTCATTACATTCATAGAACCAATTTTCTTTCCATCTTAAACTGCCAACAATTCCTACAGTTTATCCATCAGGCTATTATTGTATACTGAATCAGAAGACTTGCCTAATTCCCGATAGCGGTTGTGCACTGGCCAACCATTATCTTGTTGCCTCTGTGATGTCCATTTTGATGCTTCCCCATTGTTTCTCCACCCCCTCATTTTAGCCCGTGTGCTACTGCTTTGCTAAGGCACGGTCCAATCGTGCCAACGTCAGTCATCCGGAAGTACAGAAGCCTCACTTTTGTATTACCTTACTGGGTCGTGAATCACACCGCTTGGTGGTCACTTCTTCCCACATGGTTGTGTTGGTGTTAGCCACATTATCATTCTGAAAATACCAAATTTCAAATTAGCTTTGTGGACGTAAGGGTTGACAAGGTTACGCTGCTACATGGCATTCAGCCAAGGGGCTTGATCAGTCTTGTTGAGGTGCCATCTTCAGTAACCCATCTGTTGAATGCATTCTGGCTCACCACAGTAGTCACAACAGACTGGAACTGCATGACTGTGCTGCCTCTGAATAAGTCTGGTTGTGGTGTATGACTTTAATCATTACCGGCCAGTGAGTGTGGCATCAGTTTTTGGTACGGTCATGGAAAAAGTGCTGGTGGGAAGACTCACAGACAACATGACATTAAACATTTCTATAACTGACAGCTGTGTGTTTTGAGGTGAGAGTGAGCCTGTTTGGGATGATGTAAAATCTACAGTCGCCTGGACACACAGGATGCAGAGTACCTGAGGAAACTATATTGTTCCCTAAGTGGAAATTTTCTTCCAGTACTGTGAAATCAAACCATGCCCCTAGGCAGAAATGGTAATACACACTGAGTTAAAGCAGGTACCATGGATGCAGGTACGGGTGCATGGTCATCTTTCTGTACTTGAATGTTATTCCCCTTTACACCCAGCTGTTCCTGCTTTCTCTGGAATCTGGTGGCCTTGCTCAAAAAAGGATGCAGAGAGGATAGAGTGGGTACAGAGGAACCGAGATGGTGAATGGTCTTAGTCACCTGCCGTGATTAGGATAGGCTGTGATCCTGTGACATGTACCTTCTGTGGTTGAGCAGTGAGAGACGGCATATGACCGAGCACTTCAAGTGCCTAAAAGAATTAAAATATTTTGCTACTTAGAACCCCTTCCAGTGGAGGTAGTGTTCCCTAAACAGGCTTCATGATCTCCGGGTCGAGGGTGTCAAGTGTAACGGCAACATCAGGAATAACCTCTTCAACGACAGTGTTGTCGACAGCTGGATTTGGCTTTGTATAGAAGTTGTCTAAAATTCTGTGTCGGGGGTTGTCAGATGGCATGGCACAGACACAGGTGTCTGTTAAAAGGAGACGGTGGAAATAAGGGTAGACGTTTGGTGATGCTATGCAACTGGGCCGACTAGGTTTTCCTGCTGGTCCTTTTCTGCTGAAACTTTCCTACGTTGTTCTAACTATATGGTGACACATTCATTGTACAATGCTTTTCAGTGTGGTGTATTGCTTCTTGCATGAACAATATATGTGCTTAGTCAGCAACTGGCAGATTGTTATCTCATTCTCTCATGTTTCTAATAGGAAAAAATTTGCAATATGAGTGTGGATGCTCTGGTTGACTTATGCCTGGAGATCACTCTTCTCAGTCCAGGGCTTGCTTTCAACATACTCGAAAGAAGACAGCGAGATTTGTCAAACACAACTGCCATGAGAAGCACTGATGTGCCGGAATGGTGTGTGTTCCAGAAGTGCAGAGTCATGTCATCTGCAATTGAGAATGTATGCTGCGGATCTGGACCTGGTGACTGCATTTCTGACTTGACGGTACATACTACTGCACCCCAATATTTGTTCTCCTATTACCACTGTGCATATTTCAACAGTGTTGTTCACATCGTGCAACAAAATTATGCATCTGACATTGGTAATGTACAGTCCCTAAAACTACACACCACAGTGGTGGCATCACTTATCATGTGCCTCATATATTGTCAACTGGAGGAAGTGCTGTCCAAAAGGTGGGACGTCATTGACCCATGCGTCAAAGTAACCCAGTACCATCAGTCTATGTGACTCAAATGCCATGTCGATGATGAAGTCTTCCACTTCCATAGGTAACCATTTCACATGCCTGGGTGGTGAATGTATGAGAAGGATCCTACAGCTTACACCGGCCACCACAGTACACTCAAATGACTTGTACTCCTCAAATCTTACATTCATGATGACGCGTTCAGTCTATCAACCAACCACAATCCCCCTTTCCCTGTAATCCAATCTCAATTGGTGCATCAACGAGTAACCATCCGGAATTACAGCATCAAATCCAGGGCCATGGCTGTATGCATTTACACAGTGATGAATCTTTGTCATAACTCATACTGTTTTTTAACCGTTTCGGCTCAAATGTAAAGAAGGCTTGTGCAGAAAGTTGACGTTGTATTTGTGTTCACATTTCTGTTAAGGCTGCTTTGATTATGTTTAGAATGCAATAAGTAATTCAGTGTGTGGTGAGAATTTGCCGCACACCACATGGTGTAGATTATACACAAACTTTATGACAAAAGCTTGTTTTCCACAGCATATAAGCATGATGTTGTCACACTTTGCTGTTTACACAAAGGCCACCATATTTAGTATATGAAAATAGCTTGTTTTCCCTCAATTTGCATCCAGAATTACACAACCAACAAGTTCTTCCTGTTCCCACGCGTTACACTTGGGTTACATTGGCCGCCCAGTCTGCTTTCTTCATTTATGTAACACTTTTGGGTTCGATCATGCACATCATGATTATTTTCTGTGGCTGCACACTCATTATAACTCTCATGGCAACTGCATTTTCCATTGGTTCCCATCATTGCACAAACGAAAGTGTGGTTTTGTCTAGCGCCTAGTACCTCCTCAGTGATGATGCGCACATTGATGGAAACCATGGTGGTGTTTGCTACAGTGGGATTTACTTCATTATGGCCAATCATGTCACTATTATAAACCTAACAATTTATTCCATTTGCATGTTTGCCGCAAGCAGTTTTCAGACCATTTCCTTTGTTAGCAAGATTGCCTTGCAATTCACTCTAAATACTGTTGCACTGTACATTACTCCATTGTTTGCCATTAGAAAGACAAAATACTGTAATATTGCTGTTTCTCTTCTCATCTAGGAAATGGAGCACCTCGTTTTGGATCCGGCAGTGCTGTCATTGTCTTCAAGCTATCGCCAGGACATGTTTTCATTGCCACCAGATCCAGACATTAACAGATCAAGGAGGCATTCTGCATACCGGCAGTACATTCTGTGGTGACTGGGACGTCTGGGTCCACGAATACGTGTTCCAGTTCCAAGCTGCTGTGTGTGGCACATTAGAGACGTATACGCTGACCCATTGGGGCAGTATACTGGTTACCGTCCGGACCACCAGATTTGATACTGAAATAATTACATGCGCCCCGTTACTTTTTACTTCATCAACTGTGTGGCTCATTCATGTCTCACATGAAAAGAGCTTTGCAAACACGTTGTAAAACTGTCTTTAATAGAATTGCTTTTTAAGACTCAGTATTTCCATTACTAGTGTTCATTGTCTTGACAATAAAATTGCTTTTCCATACTGCAGGTACTGTAAATTGCTTCCCTTGTTTCAAGTCATCACATCATCATTCATATTGCATATACTACTTTGGGCTGCATCACTGGCATACCATCGTCAACGGTGGTGTGTGTGTCTGCTTCAAAGTGATCTCTAAAGAGCTTTGGTGCTGAACATGGGTTTTCTGAAATACAGGGCAGGTTCATACCCTGGCATGATACCAAAATGCATGTCACTGAAGGAGAGAGTAACCTGTGAGTACTTGTCTGTGTAAAAATGAACAACTCAAAGACATGTAGGAGTGCAGTGGCAAGGGCAACAAGTATACTGGGATGCATCCAACAGTGAAATTGCCTCCTCAAAGCTGGAAGTGCTGCTACCCCGGTACCAACAATTGTCTCTTGGGAGAAGGATAAAGGCTTAGCTGACAAATACGAAACCAACTCCACTAGCAATTCTGCAAAACACCGCTTCCCCAACCACTGAAACATATGGAATGGTGTTCAGAGGCAGAGCATTTAACATCAAACCACCTTTGTTCTTATAATTCCATTGCTGAGCCTCTGTATCAGCAGTAGCCACAGCACGGTCACTCCAGGCAATACATACAAATGGTCTGTCATGTAATGAGTCAGGTATTGCCTCCAGGTTCAAAATCAAGACAAGGTGGCACAGTTTTTCCCATACATATTGACTATCTGGTGGCTTTAAAGCAAGCCATGGTCCATTGTAGGCTCTAGGGTTTCTAATACCATCCGCATGCCCATCCGTGTTGATTTGCTGACGGCGATCACAATCCACATCGCCATACTGTAACCCCCGCCACCACTGTATGTGTGCCAAGTGGTGAGCACCAAGCCCCAACCATTGGCTACAGCCCTCCCCACTAACAAAACACTCTTGTGCCACGCTCTGAGCCTACCATAGCGTGCCAAATGTCCCTGTTTATATGAAATAAAATAATACACTTTTTTCAATGACTTTAGACATATCAAACAGAAAACGGTACATGCGTGCTTTTGCATGCCGGAGATGGGGTTGGTGTGAGGTTCCTGATTCTGCAGCTGTTACCTCCTGCATTTCCAATGTAAATAACAAGCAATTAAAATTCAGCATTGACAAAGCTTATCTCAGAACGCGTTGCCGTCAGATGTTACGGCAACACATGCATCCTTACTGGAGTGGTGGTCCTATGTTTTGGTCCACATCAACCCAGGCGCACAGTAAAGTGCAGATAGACTCCTGAGGTGGTGGTCAGTATAAAAACCCTGTGGGGACTGTGGTGCCCTTTCAGGTCTCCATGCTGAAGTACATTGCCTACTCCCATCCCTATTTACCCTTTACTTCGATGACTTTGATCCCTTCCCTTACGTAGATAGTTCATCTACCTCCTCCTCTTCATCCCTCCAAGTCCCTTCTGTAGATTGTGTACCCTGGTATGTTAACATCCAAGTCATGGTTTTCTGTGTACCGTGTTTCTGTGAGTTCCATGATATACATGAAACCCTCTTCCTTCCCGGCCACCATTTTGTTCCACTTTTTAATTAGACGACTGCCATTGGTACTCCCTAACCTCAATTTTTTTATGTCTTTATATTTTCCTGCACCATCATGGACCTGACAGCTTTTCTCTTTTTCTCCATTTGCACCAGCCACTCTTCCTGTCGACTGCCATATCTTGGTGTTCACCTCAGTAACGACCATGATTTTTTTTTTTGGCGGTGTATAGAATATAACTTCACCTTCTCAGTGCCCTCAGCCCTTGTGTAGTTTAAAATGCTTTCCAATCAAGCATTTAAACCTACCACCTAGGATCATGGATCGCCTACTGGCAAGATGCAGAACATCGCACCACTGTGTGCATTCATCCCTCCCGGTGTAGCCACAGTCGCCATTTTTTTAAAATAACGGCGATATGCACCATTTCTTTCTACCAATCATTGTACCCTATAATGCTGTGTACCAGGCAGCTGCCATGCCATACACAGGTAGCACTTGTGACAGTTACCATGTGTGCTACCTAAGGTCCCTCCACAAGTCCATAAACTCGGTTGCACTCCTCTGATCCCAGTCAGGCCATGTCCTTTATCCACAGGTGGCGATGACATCCATCTCACTCACATTTGGAGTAGATCCCAGATCCTGTTAATTTTTTCCTGTCACTCGAACACATGGCACAAGGAAGGCACCTTACCTCCTTTACCTTTCCTCCACCGATTCTACAACCTAACAACTGATTATACTAACAGCAGTTTTTTTCCCTCAACTGATGGCACCATAGGATACTGTCCTGTGGGTCAACATTGTTAAGATTCAAACATGCTCCTTGTTCTCCCAAGAGGTGCCTTCATAAAGGACCCATGCTCAGCCACAGTGGGTAATGAATTGTGGACAGTTGCAACTGTAGGGATGCACACTGTGTTTGCCACCTCAGCATCAAGATCCTACAATGATCCAAATGTGCTCCTGCCTTGGCAGCCTGTGATGCAAAAGCAGTGGCTGTGGTGGTCCGTGGGTGGTGCTGAGGTTTCACAAATGATTGCCAGGTCAGCAATGGAAAAAAAACATTCTCCTCATGGCATCAACACAGTCTCTGCAAAGTCTCTTGGAAGACTGTTACTGCAGAGCCACTGCATTGCTCCACTCCCCATATGTTTGTGTGCCTTCCTCTTACCAGTGGTCAAATTTTTTTCCTGGTTTTTCTGTGTGCAGGTTTGTGATTTTCTTAACCACCTATTCATAGTACTCTACTGTTTTTTGGGGGGTTTTTGAAACAGTGGTTGCTATTTACAGAATGAATAAAAGTCAGACTGCAAGGCTTCAAGTGCTAACACTATGTCTCACAGAACAGGATGATCATAAAGAAAGAGTCAAATTTGTCAGTTGGGAACAGTTTCAAGCACTTCATTTATCTAATTCATGCTGCCAATGAGACTCATTATGGGTCAGTTTACACCTCATTGTCGTTGTTCTTCTGCTTCAGTTTGGTTTTTGTGTGTGGCAGAACAAGAGCAACACAAAGCTAAGTGGGTGATAAGTGTCCTGAGCTGAGCTCAACTGCACTGTCAAAGCAGAAGAATGGAGTGCATAGCAAGGTTGATGGCTCCTATCTGTCATGCAGACACTCCTACATATGCATTGTTCTCCCAAGACTAAAACTATTGCAATTGTGATGTTTTCAGCGATTGAAAAAATGATAGTATTTGAGTCCTGTGCATTTTTGCACTGTTTACAGTTGGCTTGCACACATGCACTGTCCTATGTGGACACTGCAGGTCATGCTTCTCCATAATGGAGGGATGAGGCAGGGAACTATAGGCACACCAGCATGACATCTGTGGTGGGCAAGGTGAAGGAGGGTATTGCCTTTGAGGGGTAAGTGACATAACAATAAAAGAGAGGGTTACTGTACAATACACTGCTTGGCTTTGTCCCATGGAAATCATGTCAGGTAAACCTTGCACACTACTACATATGCACTTGTCTCCCAAGACTAACACTGTTCTGATTCCCCCTCCTTTCAAATACTCGAAAATTCAAGTATTTGTGATGGTCATTTTTGCACTTTTTCAAGTTTACTTGCCACACATGCACTGTTCTATGGGGCAATGCAGATCGTGTAACTCCAGAATGGAGGGTCATGGCAGGAGGCAGTGAACTACTGGTGACAGTTTGATTGACAGGGTTGAATGGGGATGGGGAAATGTGCTCATAGGGATATGTAACTCACTTTAAGAGTGGGCCCAGATGGTCGTCGTTCTGTGGATAGTCTCATCTCCAAGGAGAGCGTGGTCTCTTATGGATCAATCCTTGGCTCCCTCTGGTTCAACACCAATGTCTCGGACAAAATAACCCATTGGGGGGCGGATGTGGCAGCGGTCACATAGATGTGGGCCAACAAGAACCATGACTGGCACTTAAACATGCAGGGGTACACTATGTTTAGGAAGGATAGAAAGGAGGGCAGCGGGGTGGAGTGGCTATGTTCATTAGAGATGACATAGAAATTGCTAGAGTAGAAGACCCTAGCTGAGGTAAACATGGATGCCTTATGGTTCACCTTACGGTCCCCTGCAGGAGATAAGGTCAAGCTGGGTGGAGTATATAGGCCCCCCGGGATGGGTCATGTTCTGGTTGCTGGACAACATCCTTGCCCAGTGTGGACCAAAAGGAGGAGTGGTGCTGATGGGGGACCTTAATATGCCAGGTAACAACTGGGGAGCCATGTCTCTTAAGGTGGTCAAGGAGCAGAGGCTGCTGGACGGCTTCCAGGATGTGGTCTTAACACAGCATGTGATGGAGTCAACAAGGGAGGGGTATGTCCCAGACGTGGTTCTGGCAGATGTGGATCTGGTAAGGGAACTGGTTGTAGAGGATCCCCTGACTGGGAACGACCACAATACAGTCTGGTTTCAAATAAGCATTGGGAGAGGGGGGGTCAGATCGAGGACCCTGGCAGTGGATTTCCAGTGGGCAGACTTTGTGGGCATGGCAAATATTCTCAAGGATCACTTGAAGGGGATTACATCAATGACAAATGTGGAAAGGAGATGGGAGGTCATAAAACGGGGACTTCATGAGGCAGTCAGGAACTGCGCTAAAGTGAAATGTAAGTGAACAAGGTCACATAATCCATGCTGGTGTTCCAGTGAGGTTCAGGTATCAGTCAGAGAAAAGAAGGCTGTCTACAAAAAAAAAAAAAAAGTACAAGAGGGGATAGGCAAAAGGAAATGTGCCATCTTGTATCTAGAAAAGTCACCCGAATGGTGAGAGGGGCAAAGTCCAGTAAAGAGCAACGACTGGCACAGGAGATACATGCAGGGGGAAAGTGCTTCTTCCGGTACATTGTGGAGCGGAGAAAAACTAAGGGACATCAAGGCAGATTTAGATCAGAAGGAGGGTGGGTGGAAGAGGTGAAGGACCAGGCAGAGGTATTTAATGAGTACTTTGGCTCTGTGTTCACTAGGGAGGTGGATGGGATATATTTACAAAGCAAGGCACGATGTGGATAGAAGCAGCACTGAATGGGATCAGTGGAGCAACAGAAATGGAGCAAGATGGAGGAAGAGGTATCCCGGGGCTGTCACATCAGGATAAGTATAAAAAGGCCAGTAAGGTGGAAGGGACGGATGATGCTATCTCCGCCAAAATAGTGTGGTTAGCCCTCAAGGCCCTAAAGAAAGACAAATCTCCTAGGGCTGGATGGCATTCATCCCAGAGTACTACAGGAATTTGTGGACATACTGGCTGCACCCTGGAGGAGCTCTTCAATAGGTTGCTTGAGACAGGAGGGTACCTGGGATTGGTGAGAGCACATGTGGTGCCAATCCATAAACGAGGGTCGAGGGAAGTGTCGGGTAACTATAGACCCATCAGTTTGACATCTGGTGGTGGGAAAATTAATGGAGAATATACTAAAGGAACGATTGGGGGTGTACTTGGAGGAGGTGGGAGGTCTGGATAGTCGGCAACACGTGTTTGTGCCAGGAAGATCACGTCAAACCAATCTTGTGTAGTTCTACAAATGGGTAACATCAGAACAGGACAAGGGAAAGCCTGTGGATGTACTATTCTTGGAATTCAGCAAGGTGTTTTCCTTTGTCTACCACAATGGTCTGTTGGTGAAACTGATGGGGTGTGGAGTATTGCCTTTGATAGTCAGATGTATTGAAAACTGGCTAGCCGGATACACCCAGAGAGTAGTTGTCTGTGGGGAGCTCTCGAACCCTAGAGAGGTTGATAGTGGGGTACTGCAGTGCTTGGTCCTGGGTCCAATCCTGGTTTAATGCATACATATTGGACATCAGAGAGGGTATAGGGTGTGAAATGAGTCTCTTCGCTGATGACTCCAAGATGGGAGCAGTAGTTGAGGGAGAAGAGGGGAGTTTGGTCTTGCAAGGGGACCTGCACACCCTGGAAAGCTGGGTTACCACATGGAAATTAAATTTCAATATCACCAAGTGCAAGGTGTTACATCTTTGGCGGGGAAACCCTAAACACAGGTGCATCCTGGGAGGGGAGGTGCTGGAGGCCTCAGTAGGGGAAAAAGACCTAGGGGTCATGGTGGATGCATGTAGGAATAACTCTGAGCAGTGCGGGACAGTGGCTAGCAAGGCAAAACAGATGTTGTGATGCATTGTAAGGGGGATAACATCTATGGGAGCAATGAAGTGATTCTGCCGTTGTACAATGGACTGGTTAGACCACACCTTAAGTACTGTGTACAGTACTGGAGACCACACTTGAAGAGGGACATACACCTTCTGGAGAGGGTACAGAGGAGGGCAACTATGATGATACAAAGGCTAGGGGACTTGACATTTGAGGACAGATTTGAGGACCTCTGCCTGTTTTCATTGGAGTAGAGGATAGGAGAGACGGGGGGTGGGGCATGATTGAGGTCTTCAAGTGCCTCAAGTGAATGAATAGGGTAAACATGGAGGGGATCTTTAGACTACAGCAGGGAGCTGTCACCAGAGGGCATTTTTTGAAGTTGGAAGGTGGAAGGGTGAGGGGGGAACAGAGGAGGAGATTTTTCACTGAGAGGGTGGTGGACCCTTGGAATGCACTGCCTGGTGAGCTTGTTCAGAGATCCACAGTGGAGGGCTTCAAGAGAGGGTGGGACAGACACAGACAGTGGATGTATCAGATGATTGCCTGTCCCGGTGGGGTGGGGATAGATGATTGGGGTTTCTGGAACAGAAGGTGGTGGGAGGGCCTTGGCACCCAACTAGGGATCTGAGTTTTGAGAAGACTCGATAGACCGTAAGAGCCTAATCTTCTGGAAAATAATATGTTAGTATATTAGTAAGTCTTAAAGGCTGCAGGTTAGCTGGGGTGCGGAGACTTGAAGGAGTGCAACAGCCAAGGCAAATAACACGCTGCAAAGCACAGCAAGAGAGAATGCCTCCAGACGGGGTGGTGGTGGGAGGAAAGCATACTACCTCTGTATAACTGCAGTTTCAGGCTGTACATTGCGTAGTGTGTGCAGTTGTGGAGGCCACACTTAAAAAGGGACATTGAACTCATGTAATGGGTCGCAAGGAGGAATCAAAATTTATCAGGGCCTCTGGGTAAAGAATCAAAGATATACATATATGAACCTACGAATGTGGCAGTATTAACAGACCACCACATCTGTTAAAGTATGCACGAGTGTGCAGCCGGCACCCCTCCGTTTTGTCATCCAAATGCCACGAGCCACCCTCACTCTCCCCTATTCACAATCCCACGCCCTTGTGTAGCTGTTTGAAGACTTACATGATACCACCCATTCTGGTAGTGTGTTCCATTTGGCTACCACCCTCTATGTGAAAAAATGTCTCCTCATTTCCTTCAGAAATCATCCACCCTCCATTCTAAGCCTGTGCCCCCTGGTGACCCCCTCCTTAACTGAAAGACACCATCTGACCGATACTTATTGCTCCCCCTCCTGTATTTGAAGGTCTCTATCATGTCCCTCATCCTTCTATCCTCCATGGTGTACACATTGAGGTATCCCAGCATGCTGTTATAGTCTCTCCATACCAGTACACATATCATCTTTGTTGCACTCTTCTGCACCCCCTCCAGCAGCATGATATTATGCTTTCGTAATGGCTTCCCAAATTGCACACAATTTTAAAAGAGCGGCATTAACAGTGATCTGTAGAGGGGCTAGATGACATCGCCTTGCCAGGACAAAACCCACCTCCATGTAAACCACAGGATTTGGTTTGCTTTAGCAGTGGCTCTCCTGGCCTGGGCAGTGTTGTTCACAGTTTGTGATATCATCACCCTCAGTGATCCCTAGCTTAACCCACCCATGAGGTGCAGCGACCAGTAATGCACACCAAACTCAGTATGATAGCTAACCAGTGTCTTGCACAAAGGGATTATTACCTCCCTCTTCCAAGTTGTGATAGCACCACAAATACACCCCCTAATCAACCGAGCTTTGCAGAATGTTTTAGTAGTCTACTTGAATGACTGCAGATCAGCGTTGATGATGATGCCCAGGTCTCTTTTGTTCACTTCTGCATGACAGCAACTCCCTCACAGCCTATAGGTGGCTTCATGGTTTGTTTTTCCTATGTGCATGATCTTGCACTTTTTTCAATAAACCACCGCTGCCACTAGTTCAGCCAATTTGCTAGTTTATCAAGATCTTTTCTCATTGTGCGAACCCCATCTGTTTACATCTCCGCTGTTGCAGATCTTGCTGTCGTCTGCAAACTGACAAAACCATACACTACGGTACATTTGCAATGTAACTGAGGAAGATATTGATGTTGAAAGTCCCCAGGACTGATCCTTGAGGTACCCCACTTGTGACTTGTATAGCTTCTGACTGTATAATGTTTAATGCCACACTGCCTTAATGCCTTCCCTGCGTAGCTTAGGTAAGTTAGGCGTGCCTGCCGATTTTCATACCGCTGTGTTCCATTATGTTTCATGACGTACTTCATTTTTGCGCTTACTGTTTCTGATCTAGTGGCTGATATACTATATAGTAAACATTTAGTAACATTCATGTGATTCATTCACTCACATAGAGAACTCATCCTCATCCTATTTTAAACCGACTGTCACTCTGGTAGCTTGTGTACCATCTTATGTTTACATCCCAGTCATGGTTCTCTGGTTTCCCTGTTGCTGGTGGTGACCACAATATCCACTTGCCCCACATCCATCACGGCCACTACTTCTGGAAATTCAGTACACAGACTAGGTGCATTGGTATCACCACTCTCCAGTATTTTAACAAAACACACTGAAATTCAGGGTAGTAGTCAAAACACCGTATTTATGAAATTGTATCAGAAACATAGCTAAAACATCGCATTTAAAAGACGTAGTACAGTGGATGACATATCAATAAAGTCAAACCGCTTTGCACTTGTAGGGCAACAGACAGTCACAGGGGTGAGGCTTGACTGAGAAAGACCACAGTGCCATAACCAGTGCCAGCATTTGTTATCAGTAAAGTGATTACACTAAAGACATGCACTGACAAATTGGTCAAACACACAATGTCCCAATGTGCACGGTGACTAGTACTACAATCAACTGTACATTCAGAACTCCACGGTATTTGTAGTATAACATTGGTGAAGTGATTGTCAGGTTACACCCACATAGGTATCCACAAAGAATTTAGAAAACACAATTCCTTATTTTATGCAATCCATCTGTGAAAACTGCGCTATGGATCTTAGTCTTTAGAGCAATACTAAAATGTGACTGCACTGCCATTGCGCCCCCCATCTGGAGTCGGATGAATTCAACAGTGTTGACTGTGGTGGTGCATAAATCATATTATGTATGTTGCTTTTGAGACCAAAATATGCATTTTGCTTTTTTTTATAAATTGCAACGGTGCTCACACGTATCTGGTACAGTTACATAACAGTGAGGAAAATGTGGAAAAACATACTAATGTACACATCAATAACCTCATTCTTGAAGTACCCCTACACCAGACATAGACAGGTATAAATAAGTTTCATGATTTAAATAAATAAATCAAGGGAAATACGTGACATTTTGGACCATACACAGAAGGCAAGGACGATTATTGGTATGAAAAATCGCAAATCAGTTGTGGAAGATGAAAATCTCTGTATACCGCTGACCACAGTCATTGTTTCATAAAGTATTGTTTCTGTGACTGCCATGCCAAAGGGAATCTGAAGAACCTTGATTTTTTTTCAGTATTAATGCTCATTGGTGTAGGTGGGCATACGCCAAGAACTCCGTAGTGGGCAATTTTATGTAAGGGTGAAGGCAAATAAGCTCTGAATTGCTTGCTTTTTCCATGAAAACTAACCAAACAAACACAGCACCTTTATGTAATTCTGCAGGACTTGACAGCCAGACAATATACAATTGAACACCGGGACCATGTCTGTTGATAGTTTGGCAAATTAAATACAACGGCCCAGATATTCAAACTATGCCAGGCAGCAGCCATTGGGCAGATCTAGTGGACACGCCACCTCACCCGCACACGGAGCCCCAGCACCCTGCTACCCCCATCAGCTGGCGGGCGACAGCACCCTACCTGCCTGCCGCCTGACCGCTCCGTACGGCTGCACGCTCATTGGTTCAGAGCATGAGCCAATGGGCGTGCAGCCCATACCGCACTAGTCAGTCCAGACTGACGGGGAGATGTGGTGGAGCTCAGTGGGTGGGTTGGGTGTGGTGTCCACTAGATCACCAGTGATTTCATACTTTGGGGGTGGTGATGAATGTGGCCAGCGATCGCGCTCCATTTGGTACACTGGACTACCAGGGATTTTTGGCTTTGGTGTGGGGAGGTCTGATGCACGCAGTCAGGCTACTTGGGGGTGGTTACTGTCATGCCCATGATCGGGGCATGGGGGAGCCACAAGGTGCAGCGGGAACAGGTCGAGGGCCACCCACAGGTGGCAGCTGCTGTGTTGCGCCCTGCAATGTGACAACTCCCCTGTGGGTTGCTGGCCCTTGACTTGTTCCTTTTTTTTTTTGGCAACAATTTGTGCAGGGGCAGGTAGGGGTTGCACCTGCATAACTGTGCACAGCAATGGCTGAATATCGGGCTGTGCAGTTTATGCATGGCACCCCCACCTGTGTCTGCATACATTACTGATGCGCCATGACGCGCATCGCATCTGGATTTTGCAGGCGCACTTTTCACTTTAAATATCGCACTGGACTGCATGAGTGGGTTGTGAATCACGCAACACTGTTGGGGCATCGAACCAATTTGAATATCTGGGCCAAGTTTTATATCTCATGATAGTGGTTGTTGCCATGCATGGCCTAAATCCAAATGCAATGCATTGTTCACTAAGACACCCACACACTGGTCACTACTGCTCTCTTTGAACCACAAGGACAATATAACTTTACTGGATCTTGGCGGTATGTTGTTGTCATCGGGATCTATAAAGGGCATTTGCATTTAGACTTGCATGGCAACAAGCACTGTGATGAGATACAAAAGTTGTATGTATTGTGCCAAATGAGGCAACTAACACAGTCCGATGTACATTTGTATTTGGTCTGGCAACACCCAGCAGGGCAGGGGTGCGAAAGGAGTCCTCTGTTGTGTGGACACACTGAGTCCGGTTGGCGTGCCGACCTGAACTCGCTGAACACACCCCTGTACATGACTGATAACACATTTGTGACCTTGAGCTCAATGTATAACGTTTGCCCCTATGCTCAGCATTCTGTCCGACAGCATAGTGTCGCACTCTGGCCACCAAATTCAGTCTCACACTGTACCTACACAGATTATGTATTAATAATTGATGTGGAACAGCTTCCTCAGAAATATACCACAGTGCAATACTTCTTGAAATCAGCGTGTATTGTATATGGCAGAAATATATATGGTCATGTCATACCTTGGTTGTAATGTCACACTGAAAAGGTGTGTCTGACAGTGGACAGCATCATGCAAAGCATTATCTGTCATGCCAAATGATGTGGGGCATCAGGGAAGAGCTAAGCTTAATGTTTGCTTGGGTGCACGTTGCACAGCAGCCATGCACATTTGGGTCAATGCAATTAGGTCTCTTGGAGCAGCTAAAGGCCAAAATGTGGTGTCATGTGTCTGAAGAACAAAATATAGAGGAAGAGGCCAGAGGACCCTAGGGTTTCATCTAGCATATTGTCACTGTCTGCGGAGACTGGAAATGGTGTCAACAAAGTGCATTCACCAGGACTGAGTGGGTGGGATACGGAGGGCAGCAGTGTGCAATAGCACCAAGTGATCAGCATACAACGCGCATCTGGTGGCCGTTTAGTGTTTGTGTATGAGATCATACATTACATGTTTCTTAAACAGCATGGTTGTTCAGACACATGTTTGTAAATGTGAAATGAAAAATAAATTTCTGTCACAGGAACATGAACATATGTATTCCGGCCACAGAAACATACTAACATGATATAATTACTGCAAGGCATGCCTTATGGTCTTTTATGTCTGCTCGTTTGCTCAGCACCCAACTTTTGTACACTAGCTGAGTTAATCATAATTGCTGTTCTAATGTAGATATTCACCAGACACTGACTAACATCTATATTGAATGTCTACAAAGTAGTCAGAAGTTTGGCAATCTTGCATGATGTAACATGAATAACTGTTGAACTGGCGACATGTTTCAGCTGCTCCTCCTTGGGTATGCTTTAACAGCAGATACACAACACACTTTGAGCGAATGAACACTACTGGTATACACTTCCATTTTTTAGTAATTGCTCTGTCCATGAAACATTTGAACACATGTTGTAGTACTCTTAAGTGCAGAAATCCATCCGCATGAAACTGAAAATCAGGATTTGGAAAAATATTTCTACTACGTGCTGCTGCACATTGCTACAGATGTTCAGTTGAAACACTATTTACATTTTGTCATGTCGGAAAAGGTGAAATACAATTGATAATGGAAGTTTCCATTCATCCAGAATGAGAAAATGGATTAATATGCGATGCATTGACACTGTGTTTGCTATACTAAGTGAGACAAAACATACAACAGTATGATGTGGAGCTCTATTCCTCACCAGATAGTCTAACAGTAGTGCGTGATTGTGTACCATTTGGCCATATCATGGTAATACAAGAAAGTCCATCAGCAGTTGTCTGGCAGGGTCTCTAGCACTGTAACTGTGCCACACAATTCATAACAGAGTCTGTTTATTTTTTTTTACCTTATAACAGATATGTGGGGTACCTAACTGCTTTGAGCAGTATGGTATTGACATAAAAGTACCTACTGACCACATACCACAATGAAATAAAGTTTGTAGTTGTGTCACTGAACATGAATGTGCATTTCTCAGTTGCATCTATGTGCATTCCACATAGCGCATGTCTTTCTGTGTAACGGTCAATGAACAAATCACGAGTATGCTGCTGGACAAGTTCATGAGTGGATGGTGGTGGAGCGGATGTAATGTTTGGCTGAATGTTGCGGATCGTCGGTTGCTATTGTTGAACGAGTTGTGATGGTGCAGTTACTCTGCATTCGCTGTAGTAGAACATCAGCCATCATCTGTGGGATATAGGAGTAATCTTTGGGTGACTTCCTGGCAACTACTGTCCATCTACAACTTGCTTGTTAAAAAGACGAAGATATCTGCAGAAGCATAGAAACATAATGAGAGTACTATCAGTGATGATGGACATAATGCATTACTCATTTCAGAAACAGTTAACACATACAATGCCAAATGAAAAGCACACATAGACATGAAATTACAATGAGGAAGGATTGTCATTACATCAAAGATATAGTGTTGAAACACAAACAAAATAATTGTCAATGTTGAAAATTGATGTAAGGAGCAGCCAGAGTGAAACATTAAAGTGTGTCATAAATATTAAACTGAAAACTTGCTAGCTGTACAAGTACCTGTCAATGTGTGGCATTTCTTGCAGTTATGGAGTCGTATGCCACATGATCTCATGTTTTAAATCATAGTAATGCATATTGTACAAAATGGCATATCATACAGCAACATAGCTGTTGAAACAGTGAATGAAAAATTGAGATCAAATACTTACACCTTCTCCCCTCTTGCATTGAGCAAATATAGGCGTGACACATGTTGATTGTAGTCTATGGCTGCCAAATAGTTTCGGCACGGTACACGGAAAAGGTATAGGCAAATCGCTTGAGCGAATACATAAGAATATGTTGCTGGAACTGTTCAAGGTCAGATGTGCTCCTAGAGTAAACAAAAGAAAGAAGGCAAAATTGAAAAATAAGTAACATGGGTGTGTCAGTATCTAACTGCTGGGTTAATGACATTAATTAATTAGAACATTTGTCAATGCCGGACGTTCACTTGCAGGTATTTGCAGAGGTGTTTGGCACGTATGGTGCTTTACCTAATGTCGGTGTGATTCATGTTATTTGCACTACAAATTTTCAGCATGACCTTTTGTTACCCCACCTCATAAAGCATTTGAGACCTCTGCTTATGAACAGTACCACTGTTATTTTGTTAATCTGTCCTGAATGTTGATTTCCCACAGCGACCACACCATTCTGCTCCACATGTGCAAAAACACAGTTTGGGCAGGATTTGAAAAATGACAGCTGTAGCATTCATAGAGAGGTGTGAAGGGATGGCAATGTTGAACATCTGGAGTGAAAATACAACAATTTCTCAAAATTACTTACAAGGGTACATGGAAACTGCGCAATGAACGCTCATGACACAGTCATTTTGTGGACTTTTGTCACCAAATTTTGAACATAGGCATTTTTGGTACCTCTGCTCATGAACAGAGTCACTGTGATTTTCATAATCTGTCCTGAGCATTGATTTTCAATTTGTGAATGAATGTCATTCACAAATCTGACTGTCATACGGTATAATGTGCATGCCCATTGGCTCTAGCTCTGCACCAATGGGCGGCAGCCCCACCGCCAGTCAGTCGGCGGGCGCGGGTGGCAGCCGGTGGGATGCTGCCGCCCACCGCTGGGGGGAGCGGGTGGTGGGGTTTCATGGGGTGGTGGGGCCACACTAGACACCAGGAGATGTTTTTGGGGGCAATTTATTTACTGCCTGGTGATCGGAGCACATGGGATGTGGGGGTTCTATTCTTCTGCCCCGCTGATCGGGCACATGGGATGTGGGGGGTTTCAGATTCTTCTGCCCGCTGATCGGGCACATGGGATGTGGGGTTCTAGATAATTTTCTGCCCTGATCGGGCATTTTGGTCCACTGACCACCAGGGATGTGAATGGAGGAGGGGGAGCTACACTGATGCCCGCGATCGGGCTGGGGGGCACAGGGACTGGGTTGGGGGCCAGCCACAGGTGGCAGCTGCTGTGTTGCGCCCTGCAATGCAGCAGCTCACCTGTGGGTGGCCCTCAACTTAAGCCTCTTTTTTTTGGCTCAAAGTTGTGCAGGCGCAGGTTGGGGGTTGCGCCTGCACAACTCTGCACAGCCCGACTGAATATCGGGCTGTGCAGTTTATGCATGGTTCCTCTCCCTCCTGTTGAGCATGCATTCATTTGCATTGCGCTGTTGCTCAGCCTATTTTCAGTTGCACAACTGCCTCCTGCTGAATATCGCAGAATGGCACAATGTAGGACTTGAGCATGCGCAACCCTTTTGAATATCTGGCCCATGGTCTATTCCTTTTTGCATAACATGTATAGACAAAGCATTTGTCCTATCTCGTTTATCAATACTTCTTAAATGTTCTGCAACTCTTTGTTTGAAGGAACGCTTCATCTTCCCCACATAAAAGTCCTTACAACTGCACATCACTAGATACACTACATGCGTAGTTGAACAATTAATAAAATTTCTATTTTGATAAGTCATTCCAGAAATTGGATGCGCACAAAAAGTACCTGCATTTAAATGTTTACAGTAACTGCAGTTACTGCATGTAAAAGTTCCTCCAGGTAAAGCAGACTTTGTTTCTTCAGGCTTCACAAAAAGGCTTCTTGTAACCAAATTAGCAATATTTTTCCCTCTCTTATGAACCATTTGTGGTGGATGCTTTGTGGCAAGCACAAGTTTTCACTCAAGTTGTAATAGATGCCAGTTCTTCAACAGGACATCTCTGATCTCATGAGTCTCCGGTGTATATTCTGTAACAAAATTAAAATTAAAAACCTTATCATTTTTAACTTTTTCGTGATTTTTACTCTCTCTGTCTTTATGCAGAAGTGAGCATCTATCAACATTATTTACTGCATTTTTAGCTTTATTAATACCATCAGAAGTATACCCTCTAGCTCGAAATTTATTAGCCAGATTTTCAGCTTGATCCAAATAGCCTTTTTCACTTGTAGTATTCCTTTTTAATCTAAGAAATTGTCCTTTAGGAATCCCCTCTATCAAATGTCTAGGATGGCAGCTCTCAAAATGTAAAAGGACATTTTTAGATGTAGATTTTCTAAACAGTTTTGTCACAAGCCCCCTCTCCATTTTTCTAAATAGTCAAGTCCAAAAACTGGATTTCATCATAATCCTCCTGCTTGGTGAATCTCAGATTCACACTTGTAGACTCGAAGTACAGGATGAAATCCAAGGACTGCAATGAGAGCCCCCCCACCCCATCACAAAAATATCATCAATAAAGCACTTGTAGCAACGTAAATACTGTCTGTAAGGGTTCAAATCAGACATGACAAACTTTCTTTCCCAATCGGCCAAATAAATATTAACATAATTTGGTGCAAATGAGGCCCCCATCGCAGTTCCCCTAATCCGAAGAAATAACGTTTATCAAAAACAAAAGTATTAAACTGGAGAACCTTGTGGGCCAAAGTGACCAGAAATTCCACAAAATCATTAGAATAGGTAGTATTGTCAAAAAGGGCTGACCTAAGGTCTTCCATTCCTTCATCATGTGGTATGTTAGTATAGAGTGCACATATGTCTAAAGGAGCAAGCATGTCATGTGTCTCCACCTGTAATGACTCAACAATACACAGCATTTCAGTTGTATCTTTTATGTTTACTGACCAAAGTGGAACTAATGGTTTAATGTATTGGTCCACCAACTGAGCTAAAGGCTCAGTAATGGACCCAATACTGGCCACTATGGGTCTAAATGGGGCATTCTTCAAATTCTTATGGATTTTTGGTAATCCATAAAATGTTGGCCTTACCGGATGTTCCACTTGTAAGAATTTATATGTTCCCTTGTCAATAGTGGCATTCATGTATGCTTCATACAAATACATATCGATATCACTTTTAAAATCCCCAGTCATACCTCGTGATAATTTCTTATAGAATTTAGTGTCAGACAGTTGTATTAATATTTCAGTCTCATACTTAACTTTGTCAAGAATCACAATAGCCCCTCCCTTGTCAGCCGCTTTAATTTCAATGGTCTCATTTTTTGCCAGACTTTGTAGTGCCTCTCTTTCTTTTCTTGAACAATTGTTAAATCTGGCACGTGGACCTTCCTTCAAGAATTCAGTAATGTTTCTTTCACAAGCCTTCTGAAAAAGCATCACCACCGGACTCAGGGGATAAATATGTGGATGTTTTTTTTTCAGTCTGGGATGGTTATCTTTTGATGTGTGACCAGTTTGAATATTTTCAGTATTTTCAACATGTGAATCTTCACTATTCCCTTCCTTACCTGGAAAATATAACTCGCAAGTCCAGTTTTCTTGTGAATTTGTGGAGATCCACAATAAGTTTGAATTTATTTAAACAGGTAGTGGGGACACAATTTAAACCTTTCTGTAGAACTTTTTCTTCCTCTGGCTGCAATTTGTAATTTGATATATTACATACCACGGTCTCCTCTAGCTGTAATGGGTCAGTCTCCTCTGACGGCCCCAACTCCATCTGTTTCTGAAACGTCCTCTTTCCCCTCCTCCTCTTCCCTCTGGTCCCTCTTCTCGTCTTTCTATACCTGGAGCAAAATGCACCAGCCTTGGGCTGTGCCTCAAACCCCTTTGGACCATAGGTACCTCCGGGAGGTTCATATATTGGGTCATGTTGCAAGCCTTTGGGTCACTGCTGTTATTTCCTGACCCTGTGGTGGAATATGAACCTGTGGTATTTCCAAATTCATTTCTCTCTGCATTTGTATTAGTTGAGTTAATGCTTGTTGATTCAGGGGAGGAGCTCCTTGAACCTCCTCCCTGTTCACTAATAAAGATTGATGCACACCAGAATTATGTTCCCCTACAGTTTCCATCCCATCAGACTCGGATCCTGATCCACTCGTATAGGTATCCATCAGATGTTGTTCTCTATATTTCTTAATAATTGGTCTCGGTTTATAACCACTCCCAGCTGATCTATTCTTCTTTCCCCATTCAAAAATACATCCTTCCTTATAATCTCTCTGATCCCTTTCAAACTTTTTTCTTTTATTGTTTTAATTCGCATTATCATACTTCTTAATTGTTTGATCCAGCCGTGCCTTTAAATAGTCAAATTCTGCACTACCTCTAAATTCAGATAGCTGACTTTCTTTTATGAAAATCTTTTCTTTAACTTCAAGTTCTTGTTCCTTGGCATCTTTTAGAATGATACGTATCAAGCCAGCACTATAATCAAAGCAGTGTGTTTGCCAATCAGTAAGGAAGCCAATATGCTCAAAACCAAATGCAGGTTGTTTATTAAATCTTAGCCCATGTGGGGCTCATTTAACTCCTAAATAAGCATTTAAAGTAACATCTTGCCAATAGAGCCATCTTGCTTTCAAAATAATTCACTCCAACTGTATGAATGCCTCCTTAATAGTCAGCACTTCATTGATATTATTACCAATCCCTTGGACACCAATATTCTGACCAGAATCATTATTAAAGGGCTGTCCCATGGACTCACCAGCGAGTATTGGATTAAGATCACCACGTTTAAAAAACAGGGAATCCACATATAATAAAGGCTCTTCCACATTTGCATGTTCTCCTATACAGACTTTTCCGTTGTGCTGCGTATTATTATTTAGGATACTTGCGTGTACAGGTTGTTCATGAAAAACCAGTGGGGTGTCACTATCCACATTAGAGTTGCCTGAACCTCCACACGCCATTATTTTGAGGAGGAAATAAATGTCAGCATCCTGGAGCCAGCCAGAAAATGAAACAACACAAAAGAAGAGAAAGACGGCTAACAGGACCCGTCTGTGCTACCGCAAATACATGAAATGTGATTGTCCTTTAAGCGGTGCACAAGAACGCCGGAAAAAACCTAAACCCAGGTCTCCATAAAAAACTGCTTTTATTTGTACTAAAAGCTAAAACGAAAACAAGGCAATAGTGACACCCCTTCCACCAACGTTTCACGTAGCTCTTATGCTTTTTCAAGGTGGGGCTATGAGTATAGGATACAACACCTTATATAGGGTACATAATTAAAGAGGCAGATCTTTAATTTTCTCAATTGCCTATATGTCCTATAACAGCACAACCACATGTGAACAAATTACTCCCAACAGTTAAAATACAAAACAGAAAAATATACAAAAAATATTTTTACCTAAATCTATATATCTCTCACTAAACCACACAAGTATCTAAACATGATAACATTTCATATGTTATATTATAGAAACATCATAAACATACAGAAGTCTATCTGAATACATGGACAGTGCAAAAGAAGCAGCAATGAAAGAAAGGAGCAAAAAGAGAGAAAAAGAGGGGGAACAAGGAACAGAGGGAAGGAAAGAAGGAAGAAGGAGACATTTTTTGAAATATTAATGAAATATTAAGGATAGGGATGGTATTTGTTTTGTGTATTTATCTGTACTCATTTGTATTTATATGCCTCTGAATATGTATATTGATGGTAATTTATTATTTATTATTATGATGGTAATTTATGTTACTCCTCCTCCTTTCTTGTTTTCCTTTTTCTCTTCCCCTTCCCCTTCTTCCCTCTCCCCTCCCTTTCCCACCCTCCTTCTTCCCTCCCCTTTTCCCTTTCCCTCCCTTTCCTTCTCCCCTTCCCCCTCTTCCCTACCCTTTTTCCTTTCCCCTTTTCCCTTCCCCTTCTTCCTTCTTTCCTTCCCTCTGTTCCTTGTTCCCCTCTTTTTCTCTCTTTTTGCTCCTTTCTTTCATTGCTGCTTCTTTTGCACTGTCCATGTATTCAGATAGACTTCTGTATGTTTATGATGTTTCTATAATATAACATATGAAATGTTATCATGTTTAGATACTTGTGTGGTTTAGTGAGAGATATATAGATTTAGGTAAAAATAATTTTTTGTATATTTTTCTGTTTTGTATTTTAACTGTAGGGAGTAATTTGTTCGCGTGTGGTTGTGCAGTTATAGGACATATAGGCAATTGAGAAAATGAAAGATCTGCCTCTTTAATTATGTACCCTATATAAGGGGTTGTATCCTATACTCATAGCCCCACCTTGAAAAAGCGTAAGAGCTACGTGAAACATTGGTGGAAGGGGTGTCACTATTACTTTGTATTCGTTTTAGCTTTTTGTACAAATAAAAGCAGTTTTTTATGGAGACCTGGTTTAGGTCTTTTTTTTTCAGCATTCTTGTGCACCGCTTAAAGGACAATCACATTTCATGTATTTGAGGTAGCACAGATGGTCCTATTAGCCATCTTTCTCTTCTTCTGTGTAAGTTCCTATGTTGTTTAACTGTCTTGCAACATTGTCACTGTACTTTGTAATTGTCCTTTTGTTTGTAATAATTGTTCACTCATGACGTGGGACATTTGTAAAAGAGTCTCTGGCTCAAGGGTATTGTAATTCCGGGAAAATAATAAATAAAATAAATAAATATATTACTTTCTGTGGGTTTCAGCTGGTTTTTGTCTCAGTTCCACTGTTTGGGAACTGACTAATTTTTTTTGAGGAAAAAAAGAAGAAAGACCTTTTTAATCACGGTTGAATCAAACCACATTTTCTTTTCCCTCCTGGGTTTGGGCTTTATCTGTCTGTCTGACAAACTGGCATGTCAGACAGGCCTAAAAAGAAAACAGGACCTACAGGCTTTAAGACTTGTACAAAGTACTTCAACTTATTGGCCAAAGGAGACAGCCATGAGTTGTGTCTCAGGTGCCTTGGTCCTACACAAATTTTTACTGCTTGTGAATTCTGCAGCAAGTTTTGCCCTAAAACTCTTAAGAAGAGGGCCAGAAAGCTGCAGGACATAATGGCCTATCAGTCCACCTCTGTGTCACCAAAGCACTCAGAAAAGGGTCATTCCTCCCACAGTAAACCTCAGGAATTACCCTATAAAGAATCCCTTGAATCTAGGGTTCCTGAAAAAGGGAACATCGAGCAGTGAAAACATAAAAGGTCACCTGAGCAGGCTTCGGACTCAGTTCCTGCTAAAAGGAAAAAAAAAGAAAAACATGTCACTGCCCCTCCTGCTGAAGAACCAAAGGAGTCATTAGTGGACAAGACAAAAACACCCTTTCAAGAAGATATGAATAAAGCATTGCAATTTGTCCAGATATTTCACACCATGGGAATCCTTATGGGTTTGTTGGTTCCTCCTGAACCTGTGGCTCCCCCCTTCCCTGGTTCCAGGGGATCATGGGGATAAGTTTTATTATGAGGAACAGGAGGAGGATGTGGAACCATTTGAGCCAGATGGTTCCCCCGACCTGAAGTTCAGTTCCCATTCCCAAGGCCCAGAGGATTTTATCTCATTCTATGCCTTTGTGAAGCAAATGGTCAATAATTTCGCCCTCTTCACCAGGGAATCCGGAGAGGAAGAGGAGGAGGTGGCTGATTACCTGGACATGATGGGATTAACATCTTCTAAGAGGTTGCTTTTGCCTATGCACAAATCTTTTAGGAGAGCAGGCTGCTGCAAACCCCTACTTCTACACCATGGGTCATACTTCTCAACCTTTTGTCACCGAAATGAGGGACATGGACATTTCTGGACACTCAAAATGAGGGACAATGAGGGACACAGACCCCCAGAATGAGGGACACATCCTCAAATATGGAGATAGAAGCTCAGAACACTGTGAAAACCATAGTGTTTACTTGTACAAAGTTTATTTTTGATTTAGTATTTTAGAATACTGTGATTTTCTTCTTTAAAGTCTGAATTTACACTACATTCTTTTTGTGGGCAGCACCTTTTCCATGAGGGATTGATGAGGGACACAGCAATTTTAAGGAGTAAAATGAGGGATGTCCCTCGTAATGAGGGACACTTGAGAGGTATGCCAGGGGTTGAAAAGGAAATCGAGAAGTATCAGCTGTATAAACATGGTGCTGGGTACCTCTACTCACATCCAGACTATGAAGGTGTAGTCCAGACAGTTGCATGTGACAAAGTCAAGGTCCCCCTCTCCTCCCAGCCCCCAGACAAGGACTCCAGAAAGCTGGACAGCATGGGAAAGAAAGTGTACACCTCTGCCTCCCTACTCCTGAGGCAGTTGGTCTATTGCTTACACCACCCAGTACCAGAAACCCCTCTTGAATGCTGTACTGGCACTGAGCAACAAGATCCATGGGGACCAGGTACAAGATCTGGCAGGCACTGCCAGGACTGCCATTGATGCCACCAAGTACCTGTTTCATAAGGCAATGGATGCTAATGACACTGCTTCCAGGGTAATGGCACTGGCTATCTCCCTAAGGAGATTCACCTGGCTAAAAGCAACTAATCTGTGCCAGGACATCCAGGCAAAAGCCATGGATTTTTCATGTGAGAACAACTCCCTCTTTGGTGGCAAGACAGAGGCATACATGAAACAGGTGGAGGAGTTCAAAATCACCTACAAAAGCAACACTGAGAAGGAAAAGGCCTCTATGCCCTACAGGCCTCAGGGAAGGGGAAGGGAGATGGGGCAGAGGTTATTACCCATGTCCTTTCTATCCTATGCCTATGCCCTATGACTATTCTCAGATGGGAGGTTACTTTAGGGTCAGGGGTAGAAAAGCTTCCAGAAGGCTTGACCAGGCTTTGATCTCTACTGTCCAGCCCAGACAGTATTTCCAATGCATTTATCTAGGTTTCCTGCCCATTGCCAGTGGCAGGATGGCTGGTTTATTTCTTCCAGGAATAGAAAACATCATCACAGACAAGTGGGTACTGGAAGTAGTGAGCCGAGGCCTCACTCTGCAGTTCAAAAGCTTCCCCAAACTACAGGTTCACAAACATTTCTACCCTCCCACACCAGCAGAAAGGGTTCTGCTGGAGTTGGAGGTCAAGCAGCTGCTGCTGGCGCAAGCAGCAGAAAGAGTTCATCCTTCCAAGTGTGGAAAATACCTTTATTAAAGGTACTTTTTCACACACACAAGAAAAATGGGGAGTGGCAACCCATTCTGGGCCTCAGATTTTGAACAAACACCTGAAAAAAGACAAATTCAGGATGGGCACTCTGTCCACAGTGATACCATCCCTGCAGCAGGGAGACTGGCTGGGATCACTAGGCCTGAAAGATTCATATTTTCACATCCCAATCAGGTTTAGTCACATAAAATACCTGTGGTTCAGGTTGCCTTCTGGTCATTACCAGTTCACTGCCCTTTCCTTCTGTCTGTCATCTGCTCCCAGAGTGTTCACAAAGTGCCTGGCAGTGGTGGCAGCTCATCTGACAAGACAAGGTGTGATTTTTTTTCCTTATGTGGACAACTGGCTAGTCAAAGGAAAAGTACATCAACAAGTCAAGGACTCTCCAGTTAACTCAGAGCACCTTGGAGTCATTGTGATTTCTCATAAATGTAAAAAAAAGTCCCAGACAGTCTCATATACACTTTTGTATTGTTATAGATTGTTTGTACATGAAAAATTCAATAAAGCATATTCAATCACAAAAAAAAGTCCCAGACAGAACCGGTGCAGGTGCTGGAGTTCTTAGGAGCACAAATGGATATACTTCAGAATGAGGCATTTCTGCCTCAAGAAAGAATGGAAAGCCTTCCGGATCTGGCAAGCTGCTTTATCCTGGGCCAGCACAGGCCAGCAAGGCACTTCTTTCAACTTCTAGGGCATATGACCTCCACCACAGCTGTAGTACCAAGGGCCAGATTTCAGATGAGGGACATTCAGTATCACTTAAGGGCCCCCTGGTCCCAGAAGCAACACCCTCTATCAAGGCTGGTATCTGTGACAAAAACTCTGTCACAAGTCTTGGATTGGTGGAAAGAAAGGGATAGCCTTAGAGGCCCTTTCCACAACAGGCTCCAACAGTTGTCTTGACGTCAGATGCTTTCTTGGGTTCTGAACCCACCTGGGGGACCTAACAGTAAGTGGAGTGTAGACTCCTCAGGGGTCCAGGGAGCATATAAACCTCCTGGAACTAAGGGCAGTCATTTTTGCCCTCCAGTTATTTGCTCCCCGGATAAAGGGCCAGTCAGTCCAAGTCAGAACACACAACACCACTACCATGTATTACATCAATAAGCTGGGAGGAACAAGGTCCTCAGAGCTGTGCACAGAAGATATGAAGCTCAGGAATCCAGCTTACTCACTAGAGGTGCAGCTGACAGAAATCCACCTTTCAGGAAAAGACAATGTCCTGTCAGTTTCCCTCAGCAGGAAAAGCCAGCATCATCATGAATGGTCTCTGAACAAGCAGTTGTTAGCCACAATCTTCTGAAGTTGGGGCTCACCAGAAATATACTTGTTGACCTCCAAAATAAATGTACAGCTTCCCCTCTTCTTTTGCAGGCCTCTGGCAGTGGGCATAGTCCCCATGGATGCTCTGGTCCTGGACTGGTCAGGGAGATTTCTGTTTGCTTTTCCCCCATTTCCTCTACTGCTACATGTCCTCCTGAAATTGAGGAGCCAGCCGGCAACCATGATACTGATAGCACCAGACAGAGCCAGACAACTATGGTACCCACTGCTACTGGTCCTCTCTACCAAACAGTTCATTTGTCTCCCTCTGAGACACAACCTACTAACCATGTCTCAGGGCAGGGTAATCTTTCAGAATCTCAAGTCACTTTACCTCAGTCACTTTACCTCAAGGCTTGGTTTTGAACAGTTAGAATATTCTGATTTTTAGTTTTCAGAAGAGGTCCTCAGGGTACTCAAGGTTTCCAGGAAGGCTAGCACCAGAAAGATGTATGCTTCCAAGTTGAAAAGGTTTTCCCTCTGCTGTACTTCTAAGCAGTCCAATCCTTTGCAAGCAGACCAGCCTATCATTTTGGACTATCTGGTGCACTTACAAGCTTTAGGTCTCAGGCCTTCAACCCCAAGGGTGCATTTAGCAGCTGTGTCCGCCTATGTGTATGCAGGCAAACAGAAAATAATGGCTTCTCATCCTGTTTTTCAACAGGTTCTATAAAGGTCTGTGGTATCTGTATCCCTCTGTTAGGAAGCCAGTTCCTCCCTGGGATTTGAACATCTGCATAGCCAAGCTCATGGAACCTCGCTTTGAGCCCATGACCTCTGCAGATTTGAAGTATGTCACCTGAATGTCAGCCTTTCTGGTGGCCATAACTTTGGCCAGAAGGGTGTGCAAGCTACAAGCTCTCTGCACTGACCCTAATTACCTAATGTTTAACATGAGCAAGGTCATCCTTAGGACTAACATGAAATTCCAGTCAAAGGTGGTGTCCAAATTTCATTTAAACCAGTCCCTCACTGTCCCACTGTTCTTCACGGAAGAGTCCAGTCCTGGTGAGCAGATGCTGCACAGTCTGGACATTAGGAGGTCACTTGGACACTACCTGGCTCATACTAAGGACCACAGATCCTCCCACTCACTGCTGTTCCTCACATAGGGTGACATGGGAAAGGGCAGGCCAGCTTCTAAGAGGACCATCACCCACTGGATTGTTTCCTATGTCTAATTCTATTATCTAAAGCTAGTAAACAGCCACCTCAGAACCTCAGGGCACACTCCACTTGTGGCACTGCTGCTTCTGTGGAGGCTGCAAGGGATGTCCTCTTGCTGGAAAACTATAAAGCAGCTGCCTAGAAAACTCTACACACCTTTAGAAAGCACTATTGCCTGGCTACACAATCCAGGAGAGATACAAGGTTTGGCAGTGCTGTACTGCAGAACCATTTCCATAAATATTGTCTGTATCCAGTCTCCCAAGGTACTGCTTCATAGGATGCATTAGTAAGCATAATGAGAGGATTCCTGGGGTTTGAAGAAAAAAATACTTACCATAGTAATATTGTTTCTTCTAGGGGATCCTTTATTACACTTAAACCTCCCACTCTACCTCCCCTTCCAGAACTTGAAGAATGTTCTACATCAGTTAGTTCTTCTCTAATGTTTATTTGCTTGAGCATTACTTGTTCATTCACAATCACTATGTTCATGTGGCTTGTTTTAGTCTGCCAAGGCTTGGCCTGCATGGCAGCCACTTATTGCCCTTTTGGGCACTTTATGTTTGGTATACTTTATGATAGGCTAGCATAACTGGGGCTAGTTTTCATTTTGCTCTGAAAGAATCTAATGTTAGGCTGTAGGACACAGCAACACATCGAGGCAGAGGTTTGAATAGCATTTGAAATTCCATAATTTGCATGTTATTCCATGCATTCTGAGGGCACTTCAACCTGTCAGGATGACTATATTAGTAAGCATAATGAGGGATCTCCAGGAAGAAACAGTTTTACTATGGTAAGTTATTTTTTCTTATATCCCTACTAATTATTAGCTATTCTCTAATCTGCCATTTTCGGGGAAGGCTACTGAGAAGGTGGTGGCAGTGAAGCTGGAGCAACACCAGAAGAGACATAATGGGCCCAATTCTCAAAAGGTTACATCTGGAGTACCTTGACTTGCACCCAAGAAAATGGTGCAAGTAGCAAGTTACGCCAGCAGTTGCGACATTTGTATTCCGAAAAGCAGCCTGCAACATGCCACAGGCTGCTTGCACCAAAGGTTGAGACATTATCTGCTCTGTCCACTTTTAATCTTTACAAATCTCATAGCTCAGATGGACTGTACCCTAATCTTCTTTACATTTCTGCTCTACTATTGTCATCCCTATCCCCACCTGTTTGTCCTCTCTTTCTATCTCAGTTTTGCACCTGTCATGGAGGTTTGCAAAGGTTCTTCCTCTATACAATGGTGGAGATCCTTCCGCACCTGGTAATTTCAATCCATTCCCCTTCTTCTTTCACTTGCCAACTGCAAGAAAAACCTCTTAACCCCTAACCTGCCAATTTCCTTCACTCATCTAATTTCTTCAATGCATATAAGTCTAGCTTCCATGACAATCAAGCTACTATTTCCTTTCTCCTACATGTTACTGACTCCATCCTCAATGTTATGGACCACTGATACATCACTGCTGCCATTGTAATTGACCTTGCCAATGCTTTTGATTTAGTAGCCCACCCCCTTCCTCTGTATAAGCTGCGTGCCGCTGGTCTTTCTGTTCAAGCTGTCAGCTGGTTCAGATCTTTCCTCTCTGGATGCTGCCAGTTGGTACAGGTTGGCGATGTCTTGTCAACCTCCTATACATTCTAGAGTTCAGCAGAGCTCCATACATGATCCTTTTCACTTTTCATACTTTCTTAATGACCATCCCACTGTATGTGTCAGTTTGCATATTCACATGTATGTGGATGATGTTATACTTTTATACTTTTTATTTCAAGTGCCTCAGTCTCTGTCCTGGAAACTTTACCTCAGAGTGAATTTGATAATGTCCTATGCCGATTCCAGAAGCACTTACTTTGGGTCAGTACCAAGAAGAGTGTGTTCATGACCTTTGTGCACAAGTCATAAGCTTGATAAGTTCCCCTCACAATCAGTCTTTTCCTTCCTGGTTGGCTTTTCCATTGATACTGTTCCCAATTTCAAATATCTTGGTTTGTGGCTGGATGGTACACTTGACTTCTCCACTTACATTGATGCCACCCTAAGGAAGCTCCACCCCACACTCAGTGCCATTTAACACAGCAAGGACTATCTACTAGTTGCAGTTCACTGGGAAATATTCACTACGATGGTACTTCCTGTGTTTGACTATGCAGATGTGGTTTATGGTTCCACCCCTTCCACTTCTCTTGCCAGACTGGATACTCTTTGCTATGCCTTTTGCCCCTTTGCTAGTGATGTTCCCTTCCTTACTTATCCTCTCAAGACCTCCTCTTTCCTCCCATTGCCTTGCTCACTGTGCTTCATGTATCTCTAAATACAAACTGGTTTTCATCTCTCTCTCTCTCTCTCTCTCTCTCTCTCCTCCTCCCTCCTTACCTCCCTTCTCTTTTCTCCCATCCCATCATCCTCCTATACACTTCACTCAAGGGACCCCCACACCTTCTTTATACCTTATTCCAAATCTGCTGCTGAACAATCTTTTTTTTTTCCACTCATCTTCCTTCCATGTGGAACTCACTCTCCCCCACACATAGTTTGTCTCCTTTAAATCATTCTCTCAAATAATATGACAAACTTCTCCTTGCTGTCCATTGCACAGACAGTGACTAATCACTAAGATTAGTCATAAGTTAATCTGCCCCTTACCTACTTACTCCTTCTGCTTAATTACTCCATTCACCTTTTCTCTATCCTGGTCCATATTTTCCTATTATCTCCTTCTCATCTCCTATTTTTGTCTCTTCCTGTTCATCATTTGTTTGTAAGTCCAGCACTACCATTTTCCTCAGTACAGTTATAGTATTCATTGTCATAATTCTTAATTTTGTAAAATTCCTGACTGACTCTTTAATTCCCGTCGGTATAGTCTGTTCACTGCTGCTTAATAACCTTTGTAATCATATATGCTGCATTTTTTTTCACATTAACTGTATTTTACCTTCTTAATGTATATTTTCTTCTCAATCCTCTTTCCCCTGGATCACATATGGAAATGAGCCGTGGTTTAATGTGCCTTTCCCAGTTACCAAATTTAAATAACTAACTAACTAAATCAATCAATCAATAAGCAAGAGTGGGGTGCCCGACTGGGAGACATTGTGAGCACAGTCAGTTGAGAATGAATTCCCATTGGCAAAGCAGTTCATCATGGTTCAGGTGAGAACAGGAATGAAACTGGTGTAGCAGCGTTGCAGTGAAGAACCGTAATAGCACTTAGCCAACTTGTTTTTATTGCTTCACTATGTGGAGTTTCCTGCATGATTGGTAACATTGGGGAAATGCTTGACCAGTAGACTTATTTCTCTTTATTTTACTTTGTGCTTGAGGCAAAGTGAGAAGAAAATATGGCCACCATTCAGTTTTGAACATTCTGAGATGAGCACAGTGATACCACTGTGTTAAGAGCCATGGTGGCACTGGGACTTGATTTTTGTGGTTTCTGTTGCCTCATAAATGTATGGATCCAGAGTTCTGCCAGTCAGCATGCCTGAGGAAATTCTTACCATATAAAGACATCAAGAAAACAGGTTTTAGACCAGTAGCTGCAGTAGTATTTCTCATAGTGACCATCATGGCTGCAAGTAGCCCTGGCCATTTTATTCCAGCCACTGAGTTTCTTGAAGCCCAGATTAAAAATGTGGAGAAACTGTCAACTCAACCTAAAAAATGGCAGAAAATGTCAATGGAGGCAAATGGAGGTGACAGCATGGATTTGATTTTCTGCATATTATGCAAAGTAAGGCTTGTTGCATCAGGAGGTTTGGGTAAAAACAAATATCAGGAGGCTTAGGTTAAAAAAAATAGAGTGAGGCAACTCATGAGTTCTAGTGGCCACACTTTGAGGCCCAATGATTTCTGAACTTGAAAACTATTACTTCACAGAATTTTCTTCCCCTAGCTTTTGTGACTTAGATTATCACTTTACAAAATACCACAGGAGAAATGTACTGAGTTTATCAAATCGCTGTACTTTGTCTAACTGAAATTTTATATTTTTTAGGCTGACATCATTGTTGCCAAACCATACCTGCAACATGGAGATGACCCATACACTTTGCAATACAGAGGATATGGTGAAATGGGAAAGTACATTCACTTAACGCCAAACATTTTGTTGGATGACACGTTACTTGATGGCTATGGATCGCGAGGTGAAAAGCCATGTTTTGTATGTGTACCCTACAGTATATACAGTAGTTATACTAAATTCCTAAGAACATAATCGTTAACCCTGTTCAGTATTTTGTCTCCTATAGATACATTATCAGAGATACAAAATAATAATGCCACTTGAAAAGTGCACCAAGTTCATCAGCTTATTTTAGATCTCCCAAATATAATTTCTAAAGGTTTAGTTTTTCAGTTAAAGTATATTTCATTTTCTAACAGCAACAAACACAACTTACAGTCTATAGTAGAAATCATACAAAACTCCAGATAGTAAATAAATAAAAAAAAAATCTGGGAAGGGGGTGTAGGAGGGTGGGGGGAAGCTTATGTAACAATAACAATGAAGAGGGGCCAAAAAGAAAAAGAAAACAAAAGGGTCCCCTCATGCACATAATACAATACATAATCACAATCCATCCCATGTGTGTACATTATTATTACATATTGCCAGTCTTATATACTCTCTAAAGCCATTTACTGCAAACATTTTGTCAGCACTTCTCTATGATGATCCCCTGAGTCATGCGTCCTATTAGAAATCTTAGTCAAGCTATTCTTGTATTCCTGTTCCTTCGGTCCTCTTAGTGTATGAGAAGAAAAGTATCTATCTAATTTTGATTTTCTCCACTATATTCCTGAGTCTGGCATTCTTTTAATTGTTTTACAGTAAGCCAGATATTACCTTGGGAGTGGCAACATGAAGCCAGTTCTGTGTGACAGCCTTTGAAGCCCTACTATTAAGACAGCAAAAAGATATTGCTTCCCTTCTGCTGAAGCCCCTTTTGAGGGCAGTCCCCAAACTAGGTGTTGCAAGGGATATATTATGTTAGTTTGACACCAATTAGACTGACATTTTGAAGACTGTTTTTTAATACCAACATTCATCATACCGATCACCTACCCATCCCTGCCCCAAAATCCCAACATCACTACTGAGGCAAGGGACATAGATGACAGTGTGTGATACATGTTCATGTTTATGTGGGAGCTTTGCCCCCCCACCCCCCCTGGTTTCTAAAGATACATCCTCTGAGTCTGATGTGACTCAGGGATGGTAAGCATCAGTGAGAACTGCACAATGAAAGAGGACAACCTGTGAGGAAAGCACAGGAACAACAATACTGGATGTGGAAAAGCACAGGGATTTCAGTTACCGCACAGCACTTAAATCTGCACAAGACACTGAGCAGTGAATGTCTAGAGATGATATGACAAATACAGAACCAAAACCCCATAGCAGCAAAACCACAGAAATGGACATGTGCAGTGCTGCACTATCCAAGAAAAGAAAAGACAAGATCAATATTCATGGCTATCTACTGGTGCAGGAATGCAGCAGGGATGAGAAATTTTACTGGTGCTGAGAGTACAGATGCTCCAAAAATTGTCTTGGACAGGCAGTTACCATGCTACAAAATGGACAACACTTCCTTGCCAAACATAATGATCACAACCATGAGCCAAACCCCACTGAAGCGTCCCAAGATGCTTGCTTCTCTCAAGTTCAAAGCATGACAGCCAGCCCCTCCCAGCTCCTCCAAAGTGAAACAACAACACTAAGCCCAGAAACCAGGCAAAACTTGCCAAGTAATAAAACTCTGCTGCAAGTGATTAACTGAACTAGGAGAAAAGAATTGCTGAGTGAACCTAGCTTACTCAAAAACATCAACCTACCAGAAAACCTAGCAGAAGTTACCTGTCAACCATTTTTCAGGAAAATGGTGAAAACAGGGGAACAAAAATGACTCATACTCACCACCAATACCAATATAGAAGACCTGCAGAAAGCCTAATTTTGGATAATGGATGGTAAATTTAAAACCATACCCAAGCTATTCACTCAATTGCACAGCATTCATGCTCCTGTCAGACCTGAGAAAAATAGTTGAATATTACCACTGACATACTGTCTAATGACAGCTAAATCTCAAGATTGCTATATAAACGTTTTTCAGGACCTGCTTGAATTAGCTTATCAGCAGAACTGCACACGCACTCCTCCAACAATAATTATACACTTTGAACAAGCAGCCATAAATGCAGCAAAGCAGGAATTCCCCACTTCCAACCACAAAGACTGCTCATTCCACTTCAGCCAAATTATGCGGAGATGGGTGCAAAGTCTTAGACTGGTCACTGAATATGGCACCAATCTAGACTTTATCCTTAAAATAAGACAAATTGTGTCAGTTGCTTACCTCTCTCTCCACAAGACAATCCACAGGCATTCCAGCAACTCAAGACAGAAATGTCACCCTCTACAGAAGCCCCACTGCAATGTTTTGAGGAGAATTATGTCCTGGGAAAACTTCATCACAACATGAGAAGGCCAATTTCTTTTAGGTACCCATCACTCTTTCTGCCAGAATTGTGGTGCATCCTGGATCTTACCTCACAGGGAATACCCAGAATGCAAAATAATGTTGAAGCTTGGCATCACCATCTGTGCTCCCTCCTTGGTAAAGCCCATGTTGGAGTGCACATGATGGTCTGGGAAATGTACAGGGAACAACAATGTATGCACTCCACAATGGAAAGCATAACAAGAGAACACCCACGGTCACCACTGAGACACAGTTATTTGCAGACAGAAGAAAACATTTACAATATAATCAGCAACAAATAGCAATACACAGTAACAGAATATCTCTGCACTATTGTGTACAATACAACACTATAGATGGTCCCTAAACTGACACAACAAGCACCTCCCCAGTAATGCATTAAGCACCCCCCACACACACACACACACACACTTGGAAACATGAAAAATAAAGCTGAACCACAATAAAACACAAATAACACACACAGTGATAAAGGGGAAATAATACACATAACAGTGCACATGTCGGTATCCACTGTCGGGATTCCTATAGTCTGGCAGACTGCACTGTTGGGCTCTTAGACTCAGGATCCTAGGTGTCAGGATTCTGAGTTTTGGTCTTTCAAAATACTCCTGTTGCAGGTGCAGGGTGGTATCGATTTCCAAAATGCTATGTATCCCCTCTCCTACTTCAGTCTAGAACTCTTCTAACTTAGGGCAGCTCCATAGCACGTGGGTATAGTGAGCTTGCTACTGGCAGTCCCTCCAACACTTGTCTGAAAAATAGGCTCTGAAGTGTATTGTTATCACTAGGATTCTAACATAGCAACTCAATACCTTCTGCCTATACTCCCTCTAGATATTGAAAGCTGTGGTCCTAGCTGCTAATTCTCAACATGTACAGTACCCCAGTCTCTTTTGATGAGGGTTACCCTGGCCGACACATCCCACTTTATTTGTATTTTGATATGGGCATTTCTAAAGTTTTTAGTATACATCCATTGTCAGACATAGTTATGAAAAATTACAGCCTAATTCCCATGCCATTTTGTTTTCTAATAATAATGGTGTGTATTTTAAAAGTCATTAAGAAAAGTTGTTGCTATTTACGTAAAGAAGCAGACTAATTCCACCAGAGAAGATGATCTAGAAAGAAGTTTTCCAAAAATTGGGAAAGAGGGACCATAAAATGTCAAATTACTATTCAAACACACTGCAAAAAATAATGTTTTAGAATTTTCCCATTTTTAAAATATTGTTTGTATGTACTGTCTGACATCATTTTTACTAAAACTCTATAGCATATTAGCCAAAGGACTACTGCTATGGTTTTTTGTCCTTCTAAGGACATTCCCAGGTATTTCTGCACCTCATGTTAGATTTTTTTTGCCAAGTGCATGATGGTCAGTTAAACTTTTAAATTACACTAAATAAATTAAGGATTTTCGTTCAAAAACACATACATAATGACAAAGGCCCACATTTTCAAAGGAAATGCGTGGTGCAAAGTAGAGATACGCTGCTCATTTCAAATAATGCATCAAAGAGTGATATTTGAAAGGAGAGATGTGTCGCGCATCTCAAGATGTGCCATCGTGCAGAGATAATGTATGAAGAGGCAATAAAGGGGGCATTACCATGAATGTGCCACGCATCACTATATTCAACCAAAATGTGCAATGCATCTGCCACGCATCTCGGAAATACGCTGCCCAAAGTTAGGTATGGAAAAGGCATGCCTAAATTGGCCAGCAACCCACAGGCAGGCTGCAGAACAGCAGGCAGGCCATCCAGAGACAGCTCTCTGAGGTGCACCAGAACATGCTGCAGGCACCCACACACAGCTGTCATGCCAGGATGGATGTACCCACAGCCACAGGTGGTGTGTCACCACCGGCACCATCTAGGGTGCAACCCCCCCACACCGAACTCTGGATGTAGACACCCAGAAGCTACATACCAGTGCTGTCAGGTGCCCCTGGACACACCAGAGGAGCAGACTGCCACAATGCAACACATGTACTGGGGCCATGGTCTGCACCCATACAGCCAGCTGGATGCCACTTGGTGGTGGAAGGCACCCAGGGTGCCATCTGGGACAAAAGTGCTGAGGTAACCTGGTGGATGGGTGGCAGCCTGGCACAGGCCAGGGACTGATCCATGGCACAAACCCATGATGGTACATCATAGGTGCACACAAGTGGGACCCACCCACTCAGGTACCTGGTCACCCTCTGCAGACTGCCATTCTTTGCAGTCATCACCATATATTTCTCTCATACGGGGTGTGTGGGACACTGCAAGGGACTGTATGCTGCATATGGAGCTGGTGTATCACATGCATGTGATATACTGATCAGACTGTGTCACACTGTGCCCTCCCCTGTTGCATGACCTTGTGGGCCCCTGTGGCCACTGTCCAGGTGGAACCCCTGCACCTCAGTCTGACCCTGTACATGGCTATGGGTAATAGCATTGTACCCAGGCCAATGCAGTCCACCCACTCACACACAAACAGTCCATCACACCTGCCTAATAAGCTGCAGTACCTCCTGTTCACCTTTGTGGAGGGGTGGGGCAGCCCTGCAATGCTGGAACTGAGCATTCCCGTGGTATGCAAATAGCCTGAATACATTCCAGTAATGAGCTGCACATGTAGGAGATGGGCTTGGAATGTGCAATGAGGTCATCTGCATATTCTTGCCGAATATTGCAACTTTGCATCACACATTTCACAATGCTCTGCATAGGGCTCAGGTAACCTGCTGCGCCACACATCTCCCACTGAGCAGTCACGCATCTTTGGGATCTTCAGTGGAACATGTGTGAGTGCATCGCACGGTGCCTCTTCTGAAAATCTCATTATTTTGAACCAGCGCATCTCAGATGCTCGGTGCAAGCACTTGCGTGATTTTGCAGGGGACTTTTGAATATGGGGGCCAAAGACATTATTAAAAAAGAAACACATTTTGTCAAGACAGACATACATAAAGATACATCAAAGATGCCAGCAGCTACAATTGTGAGAGCTTATTTTCTTATTCTCATGCCACTGTACAGTGTTTATTTGTTTAGTTTTTGTTCATTAGGTAGATATACTAGGCAACTGAATGTGCATTTACAAGTATAACTCATGAGAGTACAGAGGAAAGCATGTAACAATAAGTACCTGGAGGACCAGGCAATAAGGCAGTTGACTAGGGAGAAATTATCAATGAAGTATCATGAGAGGAAAAAGCTAACAAAATATTGATGCAATACAATGCAGCACAAAAGGTAGGAAATTAAGAGCAAAGTTAAAATATACAATGAACAGAGCTAAACCAATAAACTGCCAAGCAACCCCTGCCCTGTGGATATAAGAAAGCAGACAAAATTGGGTAAATGCAACAGTTGTTCAAAATTTTTTTCTAAGTGCAATTTTGAATTACATAAAACCATCATTATAGAAGACAACTAGACCAACTAAGGCAGGATCTTGGTTCAATAGAACTTGCAAAAATGCAAAGAAACAACTAAATCAACTGGTACACCAATGAAACAAAATCCACTGCATATAAGTTCTATTGACATGAGATAACACTACTTGGGCAGATGGCTCTTAAAAATTGCTCAAGGCAGTTAAACAAGGCAAGGAAAAATTATAAGATGGTATTGGAGAATGAAAGGAGCAAGTTCCAGTATAGTAACTGGGATAAACTAAGGCACTCAATCTATGAAAAGGATAAAAAATATTTTGGCTTCTTGTGAGCCAAGGATACCAACAGTCAACTGCTGGAACAAAAGCATTTGTTACATCTGACACATGGACAGCTTATTTTGAATCTCTCTTCTATTCCAGTGATGAAGAAATGGTTAAGACCTATGAGGTGCCCCACTATCACCCCACACTATTCTATATTACTAAAGATGAAATTCTTAATGCTTTGCTACGTCTAAAGGACAATAAGGCTCCTGGTCCGGATTACATTGTGGTTGAGTTATATAAATATCATTTTGAATGGTGGATTCCACTGTTGCATGTCTTCTTTAACAAAATCATACAGTGCTCAGATATACCACCAAGTTGGAAAGGAAACTTCATATGGTAGAAAAAGAAATGGGCAGACTGGATGGGCCTTGAGGTCCTTATCTGCCGTCAACTTCTATGCTTCTTTGTTACTATGATTAAGCTGCAATATTATTTGGCTGAGACTTTTTGGTAAATATGGTTTTATATATAGCTCAGCTATGTTAATTTGATGGTTTGTCATATATGGGCACAGTATTATGTGATTAATTGCTGTAGTTAACCTCACACATTATCTATTGATAGATAATTTCATAGGCTGGGGGGAATTCATGTAAAACACTAGACATTTCTTTTGTTGCTATATTCTAATGCATGTAATTGTTTGAGTGCTTTATTCATTACCATATTTCTTTGGGTGATTCTGGGAGCATGTGGGCTGAGGTTTGAACATCACTGTTTTAGTGGTACTAGTAGAAGTTCAGTTATTAGGACTGAGGGAGATGTTTTTTGGATTTAGTTATGGGGTCTTAATTTTAAAAGCTATTTATTGGGTTTTGTTGTGACAGAGGGGAGGGTTATCTTTGTGAGACCTATATTTCTCTTTGGGCCCAGTTTTTACTTTTAGTTACTCTATATTTCCTTATTATAATCTTTAAGCTGATACCATGTCTAGTTCTATACATTTTGTTACTTGGAACAATAAAGGTGCTAGTACCAGATCTAAAAGAATGCAAATATTAAAACATATTAAACAACTGAACAGTTTGTATTTTTTGTAGGAAACCCATCTTTTGACTGAAGAAGTTAATCTCTTGGGTAAAATGAGTTACTCTGAAGTTTTTGAAGTAGGTGACTCCACAAATAAAAAAGGTGTAACAATCTTGTTTTTGTTCTATTTTTTGTGGTCCGGCCCCCTCTTCCCAAAGGTAGCTCAATCCCATCCACATGCTACCCCCCATGCCCTGGGTAGGGCCACTGGGCAGGTGCCTCCTCCCCGTGGTCATTGATAATGTGCCCTGGTTTACCCCCTAGGTGGGGCCATAGGAGGGGAACCCTCCCATGGCAGGCACTGTTGGCATTGGGGACAGCGGTGGAACCAGGCATCATGCTCACGGGCCAGAAGTTTTGTAACTTTGTGGCAGTACCTGAGGTTGGGATGTGCAATGACATCCCGTGTCCACCTCTCCCCCTCAGGTAACGGAGCAGACACAATGGGTCCCCCAGCCTCCACCAGAGGTCCATGGTGTGTCGGACACTCTACCCCCTCCCCCCGGAAAAGGAGAGCAGTTTCTAGGATGCATAGTCCTTCTCCCTCTGGGTGGCCCTCTGACATTCAAGTCTGTTTCTGAACCCAGGTCGTCAGCATCGCAGATGGATGCCCTGCCTCTGTGCCGGTGGGCCAGCTAGGTGTAGCAATCTTAATAAATCAAAATGCTCCTTTTAGTTATTCAGTTATGATTTCAGACCCTGATGGAAGATTTATTTTCTTGTGGGGTTCAATTAATAATTCTCAAGTGCTAATGGGTAGTATTTATGGCACCAACCTTAACACTTCTTCTTTTTTGGCTGCTTTAACCACAATTTTACTCCCTTATGCACCTTACAATATTATTTTAGGTGGAAATTGGCATTTCCTTTAGATTTAAAGTTAGACAGATCATCCAGATCAGATCCTAGCCTACACAGGGACCATAGGACATTGCTTGAATTTTTAGACTGCTTTAATCTAATACATCCCTGGAGAACTTTATATCCATCAACTAAGGAATTTTCCTTTTACTCTCTGTGCACAGAGTTTTTTCAAGAATTGATTTTTTTTTAATAGCTAACAGACTTATCCCAAATGTATCTGACTCAACTATTACATCTAGAGTTATCTCAGATCACTCCTTGGTTAAGTTATCATTGATTTTAGGACAGGACTTGCCCCTCATGGGAAATTCATTGATCATGAGACTGAATAATCAGTTATTAAAGGATCATTTGTAGTATCTTACATTAAACAGGAAATCAACACTTGTATACAATATAATCTTAACTCAATAGACAGGATGGACATAATATGGTCATCTTTTAAGTGCTTTATTTGTGGGCTATTCATATGTTTTGCTTCTAAGCAAAAGAAGCAATGATTAAGTAAACTTGATGAAATCATGTGTAACCACCCCCCACTACTTTACACAGTTAGCCACCCATGGCACTCATAACTGGGCACAGACAAATTCAGAAACATTTAGAAATAGTACCACCCCTAGCTTTGGGAATGTATACCAGGATCATTACTCTAGAGATCAAGTGGTGGGGGTGTACAAAAGCAATATGACCAATGTGGTATTTACAAAACCAGGTCTTGAGGAGATAACTTTTTGCCAGAGCTATGCTAGACCTAACTTCTGGAGGGGTACCCAGTAAATCCAAAACACAGGAAGCAATAACGTAAATGTCCAGACCAAAGTTAGGGTTCTAGAGTGTGACTTTATTCCAAAATGATTTATTTATTTTATTTATTTCAGTCTTGAAATTAATACCTTTGAGCCAAAGGCTCTTTTACATAGGCTCCATGTCATGTCAAAGAACAGAAACAAACAGCATAGTGAGAAAGTACATAGAGATCCTAGGAATAAAGATAACAATAAAATAGGCACATATGGATTTAGTTACAAATACAAGTATTTTGCAAACACACAGTGACTGGTAGTAAGCTTAACTAGCAAGGAAGGGCATTAGGGTTGGGATCCGGCTACAGGAGGTAAAAGATGCAGCCACATGGCACTGTCAGAGACAAAATGAGGGAAAGACAACAACTAGGGACATCGTCTTACAGGACAGACAGAAGCTAAGGGCTAGGGCCTAACATTGTTCCAAAGTAAGGATACAACCAAAGGCATTGTCTGAGTGAGGGGGAAGCATGGCTAGGAGGGGAATATCAGCAGACAAATATGGGCTGTGTTATTCAGTTTAAGAGTGCACTCCAGTGGGGCAGTCACTGCAGGAAATGATGATACCCTCTATGGAGCAGCAAGCATAGTCTGATGCTGGGATTGGTTAATGGAGACCTCAGGAAGGCAGGTAAGTTGTAGGGTAGTAGCAAGGGTAGGATGGTAGGGTGGAGGTAGGGTGGGGTAGGGTGTGGGTGAATGAGAGGAAACAGGCCCAAGTGGTTTTATGCGTGGCAATCACAGGAGGCATCGGTGACTAGTGCTTGGTGAAGTTTCTTTTTGAAGGAGCCCAGTGTTTGGTCTTTGGTAACATTACAGTGGAGTAAATTGCACCACAATGGTGCTCTGTATGCAAATAAGCTTTGCCTTTGGGTGGTACGGCATTGAGACACTATGAACGTGTGTTTCAAGGCACATCTAGTATGACAGGTGTGGTTTGGCGACCTAAACATTGACTGTACACCAGGAGGCAAGAGTCTAAGGAAGGCCTTTTTCCCTATTCGGCATGATTGATAGGATAGTCTGCCTTTGAGCTGAAGCCAGTTTGCTTGCTCGTATAAGTCACATGTGTGTGTCAGGTGGGTAGCCCCAATCAGAAGACAGCAAGCCTTGTTAAAGGCAGTGGTGACACAGCACAGGGTGGTGTCAAAGGTGGATCCCTAGATCACAAGCCCATAACCAATTACTGAGACTATTGAACTATATATAGCAAGCTTGAGCTCTTCTGGGGTAAGGCAGTGTCTGAGTTTGTATGGTAGCCCAATATGGGTATTCATTGTTTTGGTAACATTGTCAATATGGCTGGAGAATGACAAAGTGCTATCAATTGTCACTCTGAAATACTTAAAAAGTCGAGTCTGTTCTAGGATAATGCCTGAGCTATTTCTGATTTCCAGCTGGTGGAAGTGGAACCTGTTTTGTGCACTGTGAAACAATATCATTTTTGGTTTTGTGTAAAGACTAGGTTCTGTGAGTGGAACCAGGCCTCAGTGTTGGTAAAGCTAGTCTGCAATTGATTAGCTAGGAGTGTGGGATCAGTATTACTTGAGTAAAGAACCTTGTCATCTGTGTAGAAGGATCTGACCATAACAGGAGGCTGGGAGCTGATTCAGGAATATGGTGAAAAGTAGTGGGCCCAGGATAGACCCTTGTGGGACACCTGAACAAACCCGTTGTTTTGTGGAAAGTGTATCACCAAACCTGACTTATTGAGTGCATCCACTGAGGTAGCTGTTGAACCAATTGGCGTTGTCCATGGATAAACCTAGATCAGATAATTATTCAACAAGTAGAGAGTGATTTACAGTATCAAACACCTTGGAAAGGTCAATGAATGTTGCTCCAACTAACCGACCTTGATCCAAGGCACAATGTATATAGTTTCAAAATTTGAGCAGGGCAGTAGTAGTGCTGTGCCCTTTGCAAAACCTGTATTGCTGACTACAGTGAAGATTATACTTCTCCATGTATTCTACCAATTGATCAGACATGATTCGCTGTAACACTTTGGAAAGTGGCGGGAGGATTGATATGGACCTCTAGTTCCCGTACAATGCCCTGTCCCCAGACTTGTGTACTGGTGTAATTAAGGCGGCTTTCCACTTTTGTGGGAATTGGGAGAGCATGAGGGAGCAGTTAAGGATCTTTGTCAAGAGGGACAGTACCGCATCAATGGTGAGAGTGATGAGTTTTAGGTCATGTGAATCCTCGCTTAGCCTAGTTTTCCCCAAGTACTTTGAGAATATATTTCGTTGCTTCTTCTTTGCTCAACACTTTAAAGTGGAATGGTGGGCATGGCCTTGTATTTTCTGCTGACTGCGAATTGTAGGAACAGGAGGTGAGGTCAAAGAAATTAGAAGGTAGAACATGACTGAGATCTGTAAAAGCCTCATTGAAAATGTCAGCTATGGTTTGAGGATCAATGGTTGTAGTGCCATTTATGTTGAGCATGGATAGGATCTCTCTGAGTTCCTTCCCTGTCACCTCAGAGATGTTGTTCCAAAATTTGCATCCTTCTTCCCAGGAATTAAGGCTTCCTTATAGTATTTTGCTTTTTTGGCCCGAATTGCTCTTGCGCAGGCATTTATTGCTGTTTTGTATGCCTGTATATCCACTTGGTTGCCAGTGGCCCTGGCTCGGTACCAGAGGTGATTGTGGGATTTCATTTGCTCGAGTAGGTCATGTGTAATCCAGGAATTGCTGTAACACTTGATCTTTCTTGTTTTGTGAGGGGCATGGAGATCACATGCTGTGTTGAAGGTAGCACTAAAGTAATCCAAGGCCATAATAATATCTGGGGCTGCATCAATTTGCAACCAGTCCACCTATCAGAACTGTGTCTTTAGAGGTTCTAGGTGCCCTCTGATGAGCGCCCTACTGTTAATGGTCCGAGCCTTAGGTCTGATGTACTTGTTAGACCAGGTATATGGGACGGGCCAGTGGTTGCTAATTGAATCTGGTAAGACTTCAGCGTGGATAATATGATCTGGTCTGTTGGTGACTACCCAGTCCAGCAGAGTACTTGTCCCAGATTTGTAGTTCACCCTAGTGGCTGACTGTACCAGCTGTGTGAAATTAGCGGTTGTTAGAGCATCCTTATAATGGCTTGCACTGTTAGAGAACCAGCTGATGTTGACATCACTGAGTAGTATGTTTTCTGACTTGTGACCTAGGTCTCTGATACAGTCAAAGAGGGGGATTAGGTCCACAGTTGTTAAATTTGGTGGGATATAAATTGATGCCACTGTTAATATTTTGTTGTGTATGCCAAGCATCTTTCTGATGGTAAGGATCTGTGCATCAACCCTGGACTCAGAGAGTGTTAGGACTTGGCCCATGAGATGCTGTTTAATATATAGGGCACATCCACCTCCCCTTTTGGAGATCCTGTCCTTCCTAAAAACAGTATAGCCCTGCATTGCGATGGCAGTGTCAGGATTATCAGGTTTCAACCAAGTCTCTCATACTGCTATGACATTGGGGCAGTGCAGATTAGCCCATGTGGTAAGAGCATCTAATTTGTGGGGTATGCTGCATATGTTAATGCTGGCTAGAGATAGGGCAACAGATTTGACATGGCCCAGGGAGATGGAGGGGACTGAGCCTGGATTCAGATGAGCAGAAGTAGTAGTAGTAGGCATTTCAGGCAAGTAGGTTGAGTTTTCTGCTTATGTGAGTCTGCCAAGTCTTACAGTGTGCACAGTAGAGGCTGAAAAAAAGAGGTGACTGAAAGTGGAAGATGGGGGAACTCCTCCAGGTACTCCCAGATTTGTAGATAGACTGCATGTTTAGGTGGCTGAAATTTGGGAATTCAGAGTTGACACTTGTAGTTGTAGTGCCATATACACAGAGCTGATTCTTGTTTATGAGAAATAGGGGGTGGTGAGTGTTAGCTTCAGTGCCCATACCTGAAGGGTAAGTTATGGTAAGTAAGGAGAGTAAGATCAGCACCATGATGACTGTAGTCATTGTGTCTGAAGGGAGGGGCTAATAGTGGAGTTTATTCTAATGGAGAGGTAAAGAAATCCTGGTATTGTGGATCCAGGTATTACCCTTTAAAGAGCTTTGCTGTAGCTCTCAGGTGCTTCCCCTTTTTGAAGGAAAGTGAAGTGTAACCAAGTAGGAGGTGGGCGGGTCTCTCAGCTCTGGTTGTGTATGTATTAAAGGAAGGAGGTGGTAGAGGGAAGGGGGTAGCAGAGCTACACTGTGCAGCTCAGAAAACTGTGCAACTGAACCAACTGTGAAGCAAAAAGATCAGGGTTTCACTACGCAGTTGCTAAAAGAAGAAAAGTAAGATCAGTGTTTCTCTGCAGTCTTATGCCCTAGTCCAATTATTTCAGTGCTGGCTGCAGCATTGGACAGAAAACCAATGTCAGTGCTCCGGAGCTGTCTGGAACCATTCAGGTCCCACAGCGATGGGCGCCAGGTATTCAATTAGAAAAGGGAGAAAAGCTCCAAAATCCCCTTTCTCTTGTCCTGAGTCAGGGACCAGATTTTACCTTGTGAGCCTAGGAGGACAGCAGGAAGCAGGTGCCTTCTTGCCCTGTCCTGGGTGGGCAGATTGCTTGTGGAGGGGACCACGTCCGTGGTACCAGCCTGGTGGGCTCTGATCAGCCTTGTGAGCCAAGGAGTAGAACGGGCAGCAGGTGCCTTTTCACCCTGTCCTGGGTGGTCAGGTTGCTTGTGGAGGGAACCACATCTGTGGTACCAGCCCAGTGGGTTCTGATTAGCCTTGCAAGCCAAGGAGGAGAGCGGGCAGCAGGTGGCTTCTCAACCTCTCCTGGGTGGGCGGGTTGCTTGTAGAGGGGACTGCATCCACAGTACCAGCCCGGTGGGCTCCGATCAGCCTGAGCCAGAAGATGTTCTCTGAAGCAAGGGTGGACCCACAAGGTTTACACATCATGGCACTAGGAACTTGCAGAACAACAAAACAATTGTATCTGACAGAAAACTCTTTATATTCCCACACTGTTGGACATTGAACATCTTGCACTTGTATTCCCATATAGCACAGGAAGATTGAACATTTCTTCCAGTGGCAGTTAGTGGCCAAAACTGAAAACACATTTACTGACAGAACACTTGCACCCTGTGTCCCACATGTCATAGGATATTGAACATTGCTTGTAGTGGCATTGGCCACAACTGAACATACATTTTGCTAAGAACTAGCACAACCTACTTCATGGGGTAAAATCCTCTTTAGACATTGGCCCTATGTCTAAAGTAACCAGGTGACCTTATTGAGCCTGTTAGTCCTGAACTGGTTACTCCAGATGGGGGTCTGACCACGCTTTGCTCTCAATTCCATACTGAGCCATTCTTTCAGAGTTACACCTTAAACATTTGAAAATACACTTCGGAAAATGCTTATTGACTGAAACTTTGGCATCCAGCATTTAAATCACTACACTGGCAGTGGAAGAAATACCTCCGGACATCACACACGTCAGCCAACTTTAAATTAGAACAGTCTCAAACTTCTGAATTTACAGAAAAGTTGTGCATTTCCCTTTTAGCCAGAGAACACAACAGCACAGCACTTGCGTTCTGCAGCAAAAGTCAGATCCTACTCACTGTTAGACATTTCAGGTGACTTTAAAACATCCTGGATCAAAAAGGGGATTGTTCCTAGGATCCATCCACTAACAATCCTTTTCACCACTCCAGGGACCAGTGATGGAAATCAGGAGATCCTGCTGTAGACAATGGTTTCCACCACTTCACTTGGCAAACTGAAGAATTTCAGGACTAGGGTGAGAATTCAGGGCTCTCAACTCGGAACCCTGAGCTGAGCAGTTCTCACTCCTCCAGCTTCAAGCTGCTGATTCACACTAACTCTCATCTCAAGATTCTAAACTCTCTTCTCACAGCTGGCTAAGGCTTATGCTGCTGCAAGAGTTCCAAATGAGCTCATCCCTTCCATTTCAGATGAAACCAAGTAAGCAGAAGCGTGAGCAGATGAAAACCCCTTCAACTAATTATCCATCAGCTGCCTCTCCCTGCCTAGCACTAATACTGAGGGGATTCTAGTAACCCCAGGGACTGGGTGGTTACACTTGGATAATATTAAGAAGCTGAAAACCCAATGTGTTATTAATTCTAGTGAACAAGATTTGATCAGATTACAAAACTTGAGGGATAAATATTTCGAAACAACTAGAGAAAATGTGGAATACTCAATTTTAAAAACTAGAGCTATTTACACAGACCAAAGAGGAAAAATCTAGTAAATTACTTGTGCACAGACTTAAAAAGATTAAAGCTAAGCTGACCTGGTGGTGCTGAGGGTTGAGGTGCTGGACACCACACCTCACTCTATGCTGGTGACCCAGGTTCAGGAAATACCAAGAGTCATTGGGGTGCTGGCACAGGGGGAGTGGCAGAGCAGGATTAAGTGCCTAATGGCAGCTCTCCTCTCCTGGAGTAGCTGTCACCCCCCTGAAGTTCTGCTGCCACTGGGTGGTGGTCCAGTGGCAGCGCAGGCAGGAGGGTGCAACAAGTCAGGAGAGCACCTCGGAACACAGCACACACATGTCTGAGACTGGGGGCAGGCTATGGGGAGAAATAAAAAGGAAAAAAACAACAAAAATTTCTATGGAAAAAAAGGATTGAAGCTAATAGATATATCATGGCTATAAAATCAGGGACTGATAACTCAGTTAAAACCCTTCCAAGTGACATTATACAAGAGTTTGAACAATATTTTAAATATATATATATATAGACCCTCAGATGATAATTTAACAAATAGGGATTACCAATTATATCTTAAGAAATTCCAATGCCCCACTTTTTCACCTAAGATGGCCTCCAATTTGGTTTGCCCTATTACTACCCAAGAAATTATTAGTGTAATAAATACCCTTAAATTGGATAAATCTCTTGGCCTAAATGGGCTAATTCTGAACTTTTATACAACATTCGGTGAGGATATAGTCCCTATGCTTAAAGAATTTTGTACTTAAGTTTTAGAATATGGATTGACAGACTATTCCCTATTAGAGGCTTTGATAATTTTAATTCCTAAACCTGATAAATCTAAGGAACATTGTAGTAGTTACAGATCTATTTCTTTTATAAATGGGACATTAATATCCTCACTAAAATCTTTGCTCAGAGGATAAAGGCTTGTTGGGACAGCTTAATTTCTTCCAAGCAGGTATGGTTCATGCCTGGTAGATCATCCTCAGACCATATAAGGAAACATGTCCATATTTTCTCTGTGTCTAAAGATTCAGGGATCCCTGCAGTCCTTGTTTCCCTAGACACAGAGAATGCATTCAATAGAGTTAACATTTCCTTTTTGTTTGAAACGTTACTAAAATTTGGTTTTCTGTCCACCTTTCTTGGTTGGTTAAAAGTCCTATGCTCTCATTCTTCTACTAAGATTTATGCTAATGGGCCTTTTCTTGAACTACTGTATATATTTACATTCTGGTATGAGGCAGGATTGTCCTCTTTCCCTATCCTTTTTAACTTTTACTTGAACGTCTCTTCTTTTACCTAAAACTCAATCCTAATATCAGGGTATTATGATTGATTCTCACTTCCTAACATTATCTGCCTATGCAGATGACATCTTGCTCCACATTTCTCATCCAAATGTTTCAGTTCTGGTTAGTTTAAAGACCACTGAGAATTTCAGAAGCATCTCTAATTATAAAATAAATACAACTAAACAGTAGTGATGCCTCTGAACAATAAGGTTCTTAGAAATGACATATTCAAATTTGGATTTGCATGGTCCCCTCAGCACTTAAAATATCTGAGTTTGTATCTTTTTTGCAAGATAAAGCTTTGATGAGATTTTTAAATTTTACTAATCTAATTTTCACTATTAAGCAAAATTTAGATAGATGGAAGAAACTCCCTATTTCACACATAGGAAGGATAATACTATCAAAATAAATATTTTCCCAAGAATTTTCTATCTTTTAAACATGTTGAGTTTATTTCTAGCCCTTTCATACTTTAAACATTTATAATCTCTTTTAGTGAGATTTCTTTGGCTTAATAAACCCCCCAGAATAGCCTAGAATAAATTGACTCTTACTAAACAACAAGGTGGCTGTAAAATCCTAAATGTTGCTCTATATTACATGGCTGTCATGTGAACAAATATTTTAGGTGGCTCGTTACTAGCAATGAAGAATCTTTGGTTGGATATTGAGCGCTTGATGTTGAGAAAATATAATATCTCCCATCACTCTGCTTTCTATATTAAATAATAAAATCTGCCTAATGCTCTGAAAAATTCTATAGTTGGAGTTTTGTATGGAGTACACAAACAATTCTGTAAATATCTTGGTTTGCCTTTATCGGAGGATACTAATCAGCTCTTGCTTAATAACTACAATTTTAGACTTGATAAAAAGCCTATTCACAATCACTGGCTCCCTTCTATTAAGAATACAACAGTTAATTTGTTTATTTCCAAAGGATACCTTCTCCCCTAGAGGAGATCATAAATAAGTTACAGTGTGGTAAGGGATGCTATAACAAGTTATTCACTTTAAAATATGCCTTGTCATCTCATTTTGGACCCTTACCTTGGGATAACAATAATAGAAGATTTGTTGAAAACATCCTTAAAAGAATCAAACAACCTCATTCAGTTTCTCAACTTTATCAATTCCTTTTATCTTTTATATCCTCTTCAGTATCTCTGGTCTCCAAATATTGGTATTACTTGCCAAATTACAGTGAAGTAGATTGGTCTGGGACTTGGAAAGTCTTGTACAAGTTTATATCTAATGATAATTTAAGGTTGATCCAAATTAAAATTCTACATGATGCATATTACACTCTAGCTAAGTTGTGTAAATTTGGGCCCACATTTTCAAAGGAGATGCGTGGCGCAAAGTGGAGATGCACTGTACATCTCATAAAATTAGTGGAGCCATGACATTCAAAAGGGAGAGACGAGTCGCACATCTCCGGATGCGCCATTGTACATTTATAATGTATGCAGCACATGTAGAGGGGGCATTCCCATGAATGTGCCGTGCATCCCAATAGTCAGTCAAAATGTGCGGTGCATCTGCTGCACATCTCAAGAGATGAGCCACCCAAAGCTAGACATGGAAAAAACATGCCTAAATGGCCAGCCACCCACAGGCAGGCCACAGAACTGCAGACAAGCCTTCCAAAGACAGCCCTTGGAGGTGCACCAGGACATGCTCCAGGCACCTACACACAGCAGTCATGCCAAGATGGATGAGCCCTGAGCCACAAGTGCCATGTCACCACTGGCACCATCCAAGTAGCAACACTCCACACTGCACCCTGGATGTAGACACCCAGCAGCCACATGCCAGTGCTGTTGTGTGACTCCTGGGTGAAGCAGCAGGATGGATAGTCACACGGCAACACATGTACCAGGGCCAAGGCTAGCAACCATGCAGCCTGCTCGGTGCCACCCAGTGGTGGCATGCACACAGGGTGGCATCTGTGGGAATGGTGCCCATGTTCTCTGGTGGTATTAGTGGCCACATGGCACAGGCCAGGGACCATTCAGTGGCACACACCCATGGTGGTACCCCATGGGTGAACACGGGGGAACCACCCACCCAGGCACCTGGTCATGGTCTTCACACTGCCATCCATTGCAGTGCCCACCAGGTACCTTCCATACTGGGATGTGTGGGGCACTGTAGGTGATTGTATGCAGCATTTGTAGCTGGTGTAGCACATGCATGTGGTAGCCCAAGCAGCCTGTGTCACCCTGTGCCTGCCCCTGTTGCATGTTCAGGTGGCCCCTGTGGCCACTGTCCAGGTGGACCCCCTGTACCCATGTCAGACCCCGTACAGGTTATTGGATGTAGCACTGTGCCCAGACCAATGCAGTCCAGCCTCCCACACACAAATATTCCATCACACCTGCCTACTAGGCAGTAGTTCCTACTGTTCACCTTTGTGGAGTAGTGGAGCAGCCCTGCAAAGCTGGAACTGATCATGCTCAGGCTATGCAAACAGCCAGAATTCATTCCAGTAATGAGTTTAAACTGTGAGAGATGGGCATAGGATTGCAGTGTGGTCATTTGCATATCCCAGCTGAATACTGCAAGTTTCTGCACCGCACAAGTGGCTTTGCATCGGGCATTTTCCCATGCTCCGCATAGGGCTCAGGTCACCTGCTGCACCGCGCATCTCTCCCTGTGCAATCACACATCTTCGGGATATTCAGCCAGACATGTGCGAGTGCATCTCATGGTGCATCTTCTGAATATCTCATTATTTTGGGATGGCGCATCTCAGATGCGTAGCCCAGACATATGCGCGAGTTTGCAGGGGACATTTGAATACGGGGTTCTTGGTCATTTATCTTTTGGGAATTGTATCAGATGTGAGAAAGCTTAAGCTACTCTAATCCACATTTTATATGAGTGCCCGCTAGTTAGCTCTCTTTGGATGAGTATCAAGAGTAAATTAAGTACATGGCTTGGTTTGAATCTTATTTTTACACTCAGAACCTGTATTTTAAGTGGTTTTAGTCAATTAAGTTCCATGGAATCGAAATACCATCCAACCATGGAAGCTTTTATTTTTTTTTTGTTTATTGAAATCTAGGATTACAAATACCTTTGAGCAGGAACTGCTCGTTTACAAAGGTTCCACGTCGAAGGAATGGGGGGTATACATACATACAAAGGTCAACATAATAATACATAGATACATAGATACATAGACAGTGTCGGCAGATAAGGGCCTATGGCCCACCCAGTCTGCCCATTTGAGCTTGTAAGTTCAGTTTGTTTTCCTAGAAGTCTGTTACCCCATACCCCTGACCTCCAGAATTCCTTTATGTCTATCCCATGCATTCTTAAATCCCGTGATTGTTTCAGCCCCCACCACTTCCTCCTGCAGGGTGTTCCACTTGTCCACCACCCATTCTGTGAAGAAATTCTTTCTCATGTTTCCTCTGAATCGTCCTCCCTCCAACTTCATCCCATGCCCTCTAGTCCTGGAACATCTTTTTCGCTTAAAAATTGTGTTTTCCTGCACGCTGTTCCTCCCTGTAAGATACTTGTATGTCTCTATCATAATACATGGTTACACAATAAAAAGAAGTAAGAGACTGAGGCTTAGGAAATTCCAGTAATTCAAAATGTGCCAAATGTTAGGTAGCATGACATACCAGCCAAGGGCAATCTTAGAAATAAGTGCTGCAGGTGAGAGGGAAGGGGGTATGCAGGCAGGAAGGCCATTGTCAGAGGGTAGAGGGTGAGGGTAAGAGCTCTAAAGGGGAGACAGGGGAGGGATAAAAGTCAGGAAATGCCCCGGGGGGAAGAAAAGGGAGAGGGGGGCAAGGGGGTAGACAGGTAGAAGGGGGCAAGGTGGGGAGAGGTAGCTGTCAAGACTGAAGTGGATGGCAGTGAGCAGTGGGCCCCTGATTAGGTGAGGCAGTCACAACAACTAGTTGAAATGAGATGAAGTCAGAGTTGTCTCTTAAAAGCTTAGCTTTATCAGCTGAAAAATTGTCTTAAAGCACTGGAAAGATTACCAAATACCTTCATTCATTGAATGGAGGTGAGAACTTTTACTGAATCTTAGAACAGAAAAAATGTTAGCTACAGTAGTATGAATTACAATCTGCTAGGCTTTGCCATGAAATGGGAAAGCTCTATGATTCTATCATTTCTACTGCATCTGGTCTGGCACCCTGGTGTATGTTTTCAAACACCATGAAGTCTTGCTATATTATGACTATATGCAGTCAGCCACTGCAGCTGAACTGCCCCGGAGAGGAAAGAGTTAACTCCAGAGAGTCTGGAGTTCCACAGCGTGAGGGCGCTATACCAAAGCTCTATCTGGCCAGTTTCAAATTAAACTGTCAGATTCTTTACTCCGCTTCACTGAACAGTCGCTCCGGAGATCAGCTCCTTCACATTGGTTCATTTCTCGGTTCAAGTGAGTATTTTCAGTTCATTTGAACTGGCAAAAAGTATTTATTTTACCGCATTTCGGTTAAAAGCTCTATCTGGTAAACCGTAAGTAGAAAATTTAAAGTCTGTGTGGAAATTCAATTATCGGTTCGGTTTTGAACTGATCGGTTTGCTTAATTTAACGTTTTAAAGTGTGGTTGGGCTTTTAGAGTGCGGTTCCCGGTTCTTATTGGTTCTAAAAAAACCTTGCTTTTAAAATAGGTTTTTTCAAATACCCGTGACACGGTTAGGAACCGATAAGGTGTCTTGCCTGGCACTGCCATCAAAGGCAAGTTTTGGTTGAGCTGGCATTATGTCTGAGAGCCCAAAAAAAAAACCAGGCCTGATTGGTTTCCAATACTGTGATGTCTGTGGGGAAGCCTTTGCCAAGGCTGACCCACACACCACTTGTGTTTATTGTCTGGGGGCTGACCACCTCCTGTCAGACTGCCAGGTGTGTAAAAATTTCCCTGCAGCCACCCTGGAAAAGAGATTGGGCCGGCTCAGGGAACGAGAGGCCAAGAAGTCCGCTGACCCAGATGGCCAGCCCGTCCAGTACCCACTGGACCAGAGGAGTGCCCTCTGACCAGGGCGAGACTTCCCGGCAAAGGAAGGCTGGTCTAGGGGAACCAGTCTCAGTGAAAAGACAAAGAAATCAGTAGGTTTGGAGTCCAAAATTGTCTCTCCAACTGCTGCAGAAATAGCTAAAGCCATACAGATTGTCCAGTCACTGTCTCAGGGTCCTGCCGAACCACCTACAGTTGGTAAAAGGTTGGTTCGTTCAGTGCCAGTGGTTCAGGAGTATGATGTTGAGGAATTTTATGAACCACAGGAGAGGGAGGACGAATTTGATCATTACATGTGTGGCTGGGAGGGTCTGGACGTGCCCATTGAACCGGACATTTCTCCAGACAGACCTTTAGAATCTCCTCCTATTCTGTCTGAGTCCCCTTCTCATTTTATGTTTTACAAAAAGGTTGCAGAAACTCTCCAGCTTCCTTTAGAGGAAGCTATGGATGAGCAAGAGGAGCCTGATTATGTAGAAATGATGGATATACCAGAGTCTAGGAGGTTGTCTATTCCTTTGCATAAGTCATTTAGGAAGCAAACAACAAAGATTTTGAAAAATCCTCATTCTGTCCCTCCTGTAGATAAAAAAATGGACAGAAGATATACCTTGTCAGGCTCTGATACAGACTTCCTCACTGAACAGTGTAGTCATGTAGGTGTGGTACAAGCTGCAGCCTGTGACAAGGCTAATATTCCTCTGGCCTCACATCCTCCTGATAAGGATTCCAGGAAGATTGATGCCATGGGAAAAACAGTATATGTCAGCTTCTTTGGGACTCAGGCAGGCAAATTATATGGCTTATGTGGCTAGATATCAGAAATCTAGGTGGGACACAGTATTGCAGTTAGTCAAGCAGGCCCATGGCCAGCTGGCTAGTGAGTTGGAACAGGTGGCTGCTGATGGCATTGAAGCTCTAAAGTTCAATTTCATACTGCTGTTGATGTTAATGATGTTTCCTCTAGGGTCATGGCCACTTCTGTAGCTTCTCAGTAGGTTGGCATGGCTCAGATGCAAATCTGTCCCAAGATACTCAGTCAAAGGCTATGGATTTTCCTGTTGTGGGTAATTCTCTGTTTGGGGAACAAACAGAAAACTATATGAAAAAGATGGATGAATACAGAACTACCTACAAAAGTGCCCAGGCTAAGGAGAGGCATGCCACTCCACAGAGGCACGCTCCCAGAGGTAGGGGCAGGCCTTTCCACAGGCCTTTTTACCAATTTCAGGCCTCCTCTGCATTTGCACAGAGGGGTTTCTTTAGAGGCAGAGGTAGACGGGGCACAAGTAAACCATCCCCCTCCCCTCAGCCTAAGGCTACTGCCAAGCAGGCACCCTGATGGGGTGCCCAGGGCCGATTCTCCTGTACCAGTGGGGGGCAGGTTGGTTTATTTCAGCCAGAACTGGGTGTCCCTAACTTCGGACAGGTGGGTTCTGGAGGTAATAGGCCAGGGTCTGGTTCTCAGCTTCAAACAGTTTCCGAAGATGAGAGCCAGACATTTTCCACCTGCAAATCCTTCAGAAGCCCTTGCTTTGGAAGCAGAGGTTTCTTCTCTTTGGACTGCAAAGCAGTAGAAAGGGTCCCTCCTTGCCATCAGGGCAAGGGGCTGTACTCAAGATACTTTCTTACCCCAAAAAAGACAGGAGAATGGCGGCCCATTTTAGATTTAAGGTACCTGAACAAGCATCTTTTGAAACCAAAGTTCAAAATGTTAACTCTGACAATGATTTTGCCCTCCCTGAGGCCAGGGCACTGGTTAGCTTCACTGGACCTCAAGGATGCCTAGTTTCATGTTCTGATCAGGCCTTCTCACTGAAAGTACCTCAGGTTCGAACTACCCTCAGGCCACTACCAGTTCAGGGCAATGCCCTTCGGCCTTACCTCTGCGCCAAGGGTATTCACGAAATGTCTAGCTGTGGTAGTGGCTCATTTAAGAAGGTAAGGGATTGCTGTGTTTCCCTACCTGGATGACTGGCTCATAGTGGGTCAGTCCCCAGATCAGGTAAAATCCCACTTGCAAGTCACCCAGCAGCTTCTCACTTCCCTGGGAATCCTGCTGAATTTACCAAAGTCAGTTCTGGAACCAGTTCAGGTACTGACTTTCATAGGTGCAGAATTGAACACAAAGTTAGCCAGGGCATTTCTCCCCTCGGAAAGGGTAGACAGACTCATTGCCCTGGCATCCTCCTTTACCCTGCGGGTCTCTCGACCAGCAAGGCATTTTCTGCAACTCCTAGGGCACATGGCTGCTTCCACAGCTGTAGTGCAAGGAGCAAGATTCCAGATGAGGGACATTCAGTTCCATTTGAGGGCCTATTGGTCTCAAAGGAGGGACCCCCTTTCCAAATTGGTTCCAGTGACCAAAACCCTGATCTTGGCCTTACACTGGTGGCAGGATCAAAGCAATCTAAAACAAGGGGTTCCTTTCATTCCCATTTCCCACTCCCTCACCCTCACCACGGATGCTTCCCTGTTAGGGTGGGGAGCTCACTTGGGTGACCTGTCCACTCAGGGAGTGTGGTTTCCCCAGGAATCTCTGCTCCACATCAATCTTTTGGAACTCAGAGCTGTCCTTTTAGCTCTTCAGGCATTTGCAGCTTCTGTCCAGAACAAAGTAGTTCAAGTCAGGACAGACAACACCACAACAATGTGGTACATCAACAAGCAAGGGGGCACTCGGTCATCAGCCTTGTGCACTGAAGCAATGAAGTTGTGGTCTCTGGCTTACTCCTGAACACCTCCCTGATAGCAGTTCACCTTCCAGGGAAGGAACATTCCTGGCGGATGCCCTCAGCAGGATTTCTCAGGGCCATCACGAATGGGCTCTGAATCCTCAGGTGCTGGGGTCAGTCTTTGCCAGATGGGGCACCCTCAGATAGATCTTTTCACAGCCCCAGACAACCACCAACTTCCTCTGTTTTGTTGCAGGCCTCCAGTGCTGGGATCAGTCCCCTGGACGCCTTTCAGTTGGATTGGAAAGGAAGTTCCTGCATGCCTTTCCCCTTTCCCCTTCTTTTCAGGGTACTAGTAAAAATCAGATCTCAGCCCTGCAAGGTGATTCTGATTGCTCCAGATTGGGCCAGACAGCCCTGGTACCCACTGCTTCTGTCCTTGACAGTCCACCCTGCCCTGAGCTTGCCCAGAGTCCATGACTTACTGGCCTGTGCACAGGGGAGAGTGTGGTATCCGGACCTCAAATCCCTCCATCTCAAGGCATGGCTCTTGAGGAGTTAGAATTTGCTGACTTACACCTTTCTCAAGGTGTTTTGATATTTTAAAGGCTTCAAGGAAGCCTTCCACTAGGGCCACTTACAATTCTAAGTGGAAAAGGTTTTCCATCTGGTGCTCTGAGAAGCAGATTATCCCAGAATCTGCTGATCTGCCCATTTTACTGGACTATTTGGTCCATTTAAATTCCTTAGGCCTTAGGCCAGCTACCTTAAAGGTTTATCTGGCAGCTGTCTCTGCTTTTCTGTCAGCAGGGAAGCCTGCTTCCTTTTCTTCTCACCCTGTGCTTTCCAAATTTTTTAAAGGGTTACTTCACACCAACCTCCTTTTGAGAACAAGCTCCCTTGGGACCTGAATGTTTGCATTGCTCAGTTAATGCAACCCCTTTGAGCCTCTGTCCTCAGCAGAGCTCAAGTTTCTGACTTGGAAAACTGTTTTCCTAGTGGCTATCACTTCTGCCAGACGCATAAGTGAACTACAGGCCCTGTCAGTGGAAGAAGATTTTATCTCTTTCCACAGAGATAAGGTAGTCCTCAGGACTAACAGAAAGTTTTTGCCTAAAGTGGTTTCAGATTTCCACCTGAACCAATCCATCTCTTCCAGTATTTTCACTGAGCATTCTTCCTCAGGTGAGAGGAGTCTGCACAGCTTGGACGTCAAAAGAGCCTTAAGCTACTATTTGAATGCACCAAGGGTCACAGGTTCGAATCTGTCAACTCTTCCTTACCTATGGCGAGGTTGGCAAAGGAAACCTGCCACTAAGAGGACAATTGCAAGGTGGATTGTCTCTTGTATCCAATTTTGTTATCAAAACTAGGTAGAGAACCCCCTCAGGACTGAGGGCTCACTCCACTAGGGTATAGCTGCATCTCTAGGCTGCTAGAGATATTCCCATTCTGGAAATCTGTCAAGTTGCTACTTGGAAAACAGTTCACACTTTTACCAAGCATTATTCCCTGGATATTCAGTCCAGGAGAGATGCTCGTTTTGGCACAGCTGTGCTTCAGAGCCTATTTCCTAAGTAGGTTCTGACCCTCCTCCATGGAGATACTGCTGTGTAATCTGTATAGTCATAATATAGCAAGACTTCATGGTGTTTGAAGAAAATTACTCACCTTAGTAATTGCTTCTTCTTCATGGAGTCTTGCTATATTATGGCCACCCTCCTCCTGCCCTCTCAGAACTTCTACTTGGGTAGGGGTGGCAAATTAGTGCAAGCACTGTGTCATGCCATTTTAGTTCTTCCTTCACCCCCTTTATTAGGTTAGGGAATTAGGTATTTCTGTTTTAAGTAATATGTTGGCCCCCTTCCTGGACTTGAGTCTTGGGGGAAGGGGGGTCTAATAGTGCTTGTTAGGGAGAAACTAATAATACTATTATTCATTGTTATTATTATTATTGCTGTTTATATTGTTGTTTATATTGTTGTTATTCCTACTAGTAGGTAGCCACTTGGCTAGTGTAGAGCTTTCCACACAGACTTGTTGCTTAGTGTTAGTTTGGTAAAGATCTGACAGTTTCATTGAAACTGGCCAGATAGAGCTTTGGTATAGCGCCCTCGCGTTGTGGAACTCCAGACTCTCTGGAGTTAACTCTTTCCTCTCCGGGGCAGTTCAGCTGCAGTGGCTGACTGCATATAGTCATAATATAGCAAGACTCCATGAGAAGAAAAGCAATTACTAAGGTGAGTAATTTTTTCTTTACTACTATTCTTTTTATTATACCTTACTTGACATCATTGTTGTCCTCTTTTATAATTTTAGGAATTTTATTCTACTTTATTTTTCTATCTTACTATCAATTGACTGATGTTTGGAAATTGTGATTGCAAGATTACCTCTTTTATCTGGACTCCCTTCATATATTCTATTTTGCCGATTGTTTTTATAGGTCTCAAGGGGACGTAGGCTGTTTTTATTAAGGGGGAAGGGGAGGGTTGAATATTTTTGTATGTTTCTAATGCCTGCTCTATTATTGGGGTCTGTGTTACCATAAAGATTGAAATACATATTACTTTTTTATGTCCCTCATGTTATTTCTTTTAATGATGATTTTGTATTTTCTCATTTAAAATTTAATAAAGATTATAGAATTTAAAAAAAGGTACTGGTATTGCTACAAATCTCTATAGCAACACTGTACTTAACACATAAGCATATAATTTGTCAGTAGATAAGGACTGCTCAACTTGTTAAGTCTATCCAATTGTCCCTGCCTATGCTGTCACTGAATTTCTTGGATATCTTCTGAAATGTTCAATAGAACAATTTGCAATGGTGCATAATACTGTATCTGTTAGGCTTAATGATCTAACAGACTATTATAGCGCTGTACTAAGATTGTTTCGGAACGTTGCAGTGACTGTGCTAACAGGCTGTGCTAGTCACACTAAGTAAGGCACTAAATGCTTGAATTTCCGGGGCTTGGTCTCCGATGCTTTGAGCAACAAGGTTGTTTTGACTGTGTTCTGTTTGCATTTTGTCTTAAAAAAATATATATTTTCTGGCCACTTTTTGGCCAAAATAACATTGGAATTGTGTTCCTTGGCCTCTGTTTAGGCAAACACCTGTTGGTGTTTACCTAATAAAAGGAGTTTTTCTCCTTTTAGTGCCACTAAGGGGTCTGAGGCATGTTTTATGTATAAAAAATGTTTCTGCCAACATTGGGCTTCCCAATCCCTGTGTCGGCAGTAGGAATGCCCTCACACACACACACACACACACACACACACGTGCCACTGTGGCACATTGAGTAGTCCACTCCCAGTGTCCCAATTTTTTTTTAAATGCTTCTGCCAACATTGGGGTGCCCAATCCCTGTGTTGGCAGTAAAAATACATCCCTCTCCAACACCTGGACAGTGTAGTACACTGGGGAACCCACTTCCAGTGTACCGAAAGATTTATTTTAAATTGTCCCTTTTGGTTTTTGCCCAACATTGAGGTGCCCAATCCCTATATTGGCACTAGCCCCCAACAGTGTGTGACACTTGGTAGCCCACTCCCAGTGTCCCCAGTTATGCTATGTACTGTGGGACACAGGGGAGCCCACCCTCATGTCCAGATATATTGTCATTTGTACCTGTCAAAAAAGAAAACAGTTTCCCAATGTCTTTTTTTTTAAACAACCTAGAAAAAAGAAAATGATCCCTCGTCATCTCCCCTGTCCTCCTCCCCCATCCAGACCCTCCCACTGAGCAACCCACCTCCCCACACCTCCCTCTTGCCCTATACTTAACACTTGAAGCTGTTGACTGCCATCTTCTCTTGATACATCTGCACTCTTCAAAGCTGAACCGTGGACTGAAGAATCGTGGTAGGTGCTGTATGATGGCTGTCTATGGCATTTTGAACTTATGTTGATAGCTGCCATTAATTTACATCAGATTAAGCAAAATCTCTACCCTATGAACATTGTTATTGTCATTTCATTAATCAGACCTAAAATTTGATTTGCAGTTCTGCACAGAATCACTTTTCAGGACTGATTAATGAAATGACAGTGCCATCATGATGTGGGGTCCCAAAAAGCCCATGTTGAAAATTTGGTGCAAAAATACAAAAAATGCCCAAGATACATGCAGTTGTTGAAATGCTTCTATGCACACTCATAACTTTGCCAATTGTTTATATTTTCACTCCAAATTTTCAACATTGGCATTTGTTTCACACCATCTCATGAACAGTACAGCTGTCATTTTTCACATCCTGTCTAAAATATGTTTTTGCTACAGTGGCACAGAATGGCATATTTGTTGCATGAAATCACCTTTTGAGACAGATTAACAAAATAACAGTGGCAGTGCTCATGAGGTCATGTTGAAAATTTGGTGACACAATTCATAAAAATGCCCGTTACGTGCGTCTGTTGAATTTAGTCTACGCACACACATAACGTTGATACTTTTATCTTTTGATGCCAAATTTTTAACATAGCCATTTTTTCACACCACCTCATGAACAGTACAGCTGTCATTTTTCACACCCTGCCCAAAATGTGTTTTTGCACCTGTGGCACAGAATGACACTGCAGTTGCACATAATTACATTTTGCCTGGCATTTCATAATTTCTCTGTACCGGGGTACATGAGGTGGGGTAATAAGATGACTATGTTGACAATTTTCTCACTGTTGTCACACCTACATACATATGAGCATTTACAGGAGGATTGGAGCGCAGGGTCCCAATGACCCTGCGCTCCCTCAGTAAAATAAGGATACTGTTAGACTTTCTCAAAAGAAGGGACATTCATTGCAAAACTCCATTAATGCATCAGTTAGGGTTTCTATTACAGTGACAAAGTCTGCGGTTGGTGTTAGGGTTACCAACCCCTCACCTACCATACCCCACCCTCCCACACAACAACAGGTAATCAATGTTCTTGGGGTTGAAATGAGCTTAACTCTAACCCCATTCTCCCATACAGTGCCATCTCCACTTGTTTACACTTGAATGGGGTGAGAGTTAGGCCTGACACCCCAAGGCACACCCAATGCCTGTTGGTGTGTGGAGGGTGGGGGTGGGGTGGTAGGGTTGATAGCCCTAACACCGAATTTCCAGATTTTTGTTGCTGTAATGAAAACCCTAACTGATGCATTAACATATTTTTTTACAATATATATATATATATATATATATATATATATATATATATGAATCAGCCATATACTGTATAGTGTCACAGAGGAGGTATTGCTGCTAAAACCCTAATAAAACTGTAATTATGCAGCATGCAGCAACTCACTCACCCCAAATAAACTTATCAGGGAACTCTTGTTTACTAAGTAAATCATTTATTTTTCAGATTATATTACCACTTGTACATGCCGGTCTTTTACTAAAGATAGCTTTCTCAAGGTTAGTGGTCCTACAGTAAAGGAACTGTTTGCATTTAGCAAATCATAACATTTGTATTCTCAATGAATTTTCCATAACTAATATACAGATACTAGAGTGTTATTCATAAGCTTCCTACCTATAACATCTGAAAAGTTCCACAACAACATATTTGTCTGTATTACTGCATATTTTGACAACTGCACATACAGGTCCACTATAAAAAGGGTATGTACAAAATCAAATTGTAATGTTCCCTTATGCTACTAGGTGGCAGCCTAACTAAAGCCATTACTTTTTTTTTTTTTTTTAACCAGGAGAGAGACACTAAGCTAAAAGCTTGTTTACAGGTGCAACCTGGGAGCACAAGGTAGGGTTACCACCTGTCCCTATTTTCGCAGGACAGTCCTGATTTGGGCAGCTGTGTCCTGCGAAAAAACATGAAAAATACTACTTGTCCTGACATTATAGTAGAAAAAATATTTTTTTACTTCAAATCAAATCTTTATTTATCCAGGCGAACATCATTGAGCAATGCTCATTTGCAAGATGGACCTGGTAGGGTCAAGATACAATTTGTATGACATATAACATAAAAAGAATACACAACTTTGAAAGGATAGCAAATGAATGCAAAACAACAACTCCAAGATATATACATGATTCATTAAGTAGCCAGCTTGTTAGTGGAGGATATTTTAGAAACTTGCACTTTTTGGCGAAGGTTAAATGTGTCAGGGGAATTATTAGAAAGTTTTTGAGCTCGGGTGATGAGCTGTATGGACATCTGGAAGATATATCTACAGGAAATAATTTGTAGGAGGCAAATACCGGCTGAAGCAGTGACAGGGGGGATGAAAGGAGTGTATACAGAGTGTTGTGGCCAGGGGTGGTGAAAGGGTAGGAGTGGAAAGGGCCGTGTCAAAGAGGGATCAATAGTAGGTCAAGGGGGAGGGGGATGAAGTAAAAAACTGAAAGTATAAGGAGACTAAGTATATAATGCTTGAGAAGGAAGGATTGTAGTAAAGGTTAATGAGATGTGAAGAACTGCTCGTAGGGTGCTGAGGAGCTACCCTGAATAGTCGCCCAGCTGGTAGGAAAGATGGAGGGTTAGTCTAATGTTGACGGAAGCAGTTACATTTTCTTTGAATATTTTGTTGTATAGATATTTAAAGGCTGTAATAGATATGAGCTTGTTCACTTTCAGTGTCTTTTGCATTGTGTTCCATAGGGTGGATAACACATAACTAACAGCATGTCTGCCATGTCGAGAGTGGAAGTTAGGCACTTTAAGAGTAATGAAGTTCAGGCTTCTTAATGCATAATTACTTGATGAGGCTTGTGGAAAACAGTCTGAGATATATTTTGGAAGCTGCTGTGATATTGCTCTGTAAGTCCATAGTAATGCATTCCTATCCCTTCTATATTGAAGTGAGGGCCAACCAACTCGTGGAGTATAGCAAGCAGTGGTGAGTACTGTATGGTAAGTCTGTGATAAACCTCAGAGCTCTATGGTATAGTGTATCTAATTTGTTCAAGCATACCGTAGGGCAGTGATTGTATAGGAAGTCAGCGTAGTCTAAAACTGAGAGGAATGTGGCCTGGACCATCTTCTTTTTGAATCACTTGAAAGAAAGTGCCTTATTCTATAGTAAAGTCCAAGTCTTTGTCTAAGCTTTTTAGTAGTTTTTCCAGATGTTCTAGATAGTCTAATCTACTATCTAGCCATACCCCAGGTATTTGAATTTTGTGACATATTCAAGATTTTCACCAAGTGCAGTGGATAGTTTAGGGAGATCGATTGGGATTGAGTATTTTGCCTGCACCTGTGGGGAAAAGAACATTGCCTTAGTTTTTTTGTTTCAATAGTAGTTTTTTTCCAGCAGCTGGAGTTGCAGTAGGTCGAATTCTGCTTGTAGTTCTTTGCAGGCTGTTGTAGGAGAAGGATGACTGACATACAGTACTGTATCATCAGCAAACAGGTGTACAGTGGCTTTGGTAAGATTTGTGTCAATGCTATTGATATATATGGTGAAGAGGATAGCCAAGAATAGATCCTTGTGGTACTCCTCTTTGTAGTGGTCTATGGGGATATATCTCCTTCAGCCTTTACCTGCTGGGTTCTTTCCTGTAAGATAGTTGTTAAACCAACTAATGGAATTGGTGTCAAGTCCAATAGACCTTAGTGAGGAGAGGAGCAGGTCATGGTCAACCGTGTCAAAGGCCTTACTTAGGTCTAAGAAGACAGCACATACACAATTTTTTTATCCAATCTAGTTGCCAATCATTGGTGACTTTTGCAAGAGTTGTTATGGTGCTGTGGTTTGCTCTGAAACCAGATTGTGCTGGGTTTAGAAGATTGTTGGCTTCTAGATATTCTCTTAGCTGGGTGCTCACAATTTTTCAAGTAGTTTAGACAGCACAGTAAGAATGGAAATTGGTCTGTAGTTATTAAGGTCTGTGGGATCCCGGCTTTCAGAAGAGAATCACTTGAGCGGTTTTCCAGATTGATGGGATGACTCCAGACTGTAGAGAAAGGTTAAACAGATGCATTATTGGCACTGCTAATACATGTATGGCAATTTTAAAAGTATGGGTCAAGGAGTCTGCGCCTGCACTTTTTATGTCCAATTGTAAGATTAGTTCTTCGACTTGCTTCAGCGTGGCTGGAGTGAAGGAGAAAATGGAGTCATATCACCTTGCTTCAGTATTCTTAATCCCTAGATGTACTCTCATTTGGTTGGCTGGAGAGGAGTCGAATGCTAGTCCAGCAGTTGTAAAATGATTATTGAAAGCTTCCAATACTTCAATTTTGTCACTGATGGTTCTGTTTCCACATTGTAGTTTTGTTGGGAGTGAGTTACTTGGGACATGGCCAGTTATATCTTTATAGTGTTCCAAAACTTGGCAGGGCTGGAGTATGAGGAGTCTAATTCAGTCATGTAATATGCAGCTTTGTGTCTCGTACTTTCTTGGTGCAAAGATTCCTGGCTTTTCTGAATTGCTCCCAATCGGAGGCTAATTTAGTTTTTCGGCTTTTTCCAAAGCTTGTCCCTTTCAAGAAGGGTGTGGATTTAAGGTCAGAATTAAACCAACGACAGGTTTTATTTTTAATACGTAGTTTAGAGACTGGTGCATGAATGTTTAGAGCATTTGTGATGATGTCATTTAGAACACCATATGCAATCTCCATTGTGTTCGCTAGATAGAATTCTTGCCATCTTGTGGAGTACTTAATATCGTCCAGGTATGCCTCAATGTTGAGGTTCTTTTTTGATCTCCTCAACAAGAATTTTGTGGGGGATGAAATCTTACATGCTGACCTAATTGCCGCAATAGTACAATGATCACTAATGTCATTGAACAGAACTCCAGTATGTGAAAAGAGGTGAGGTTTACTCACTAATAGTACATCCAAAAGCGTGCTATTTTTGGGGTTCTTTTTGTTCATTCTAGTAGGTTCATTTATAAGCTGTGTAAGCCCATGCATGTCGCAGAATGAAATTAGAGGTGTAGCTGCCTTAGAAAGCCAGTTTAGGTTTAAATCGCCTATAATTATGGTTTCTCCATTCCCTTGTTTAATCAAGTCACCCAAATAGGACAGTATCTTAAGGCCAGCAGAGGGAGGTCTGTAACAGCCAATCAACTGCAGTGAGGTATTTTTGGAAAGGGTTATTTTAAGGGATAGGCACTCAAATTCTTTTGCCATAGAGTAAGAGGCAAGAGAAATTGCAGATAGGTTAGCCTTTACATATATTGCTACCCTCCTCCTCTTGTCCGTCTATCAGCTCTGAATGTTTGGTAGTTAAGTGTTTATATCTCTGTCGGCTGTATCAGGTCTAAGCCATGTCTCAGAGACTACCAGGATGTCGGGTAGTGCGTGGCTAACCCAGGCTTGGAGCAATGTGATTTTTTAAAAGGCTACATGCATTAATATGTAGAAGGCTTAGTCCTTTAATCTTTGCTAGTTCTGAAGGTGCAGTGATAGTCCCTGGTGGCCCAGGGTTAAGTTCCACATTCCTGAGCATATTAGTAGTAGGAGCAGTAGTTTCATAGTTGCCAGCCAGAGATAGGGTATAAGTTCTTATAGATGCCTTTTATTTCTTTTTTTTTATTATTCTGGGAATTCTTATTTGCCATCCAGATTCGGTTTTCGTCCTCTTGTAAAGGAAAGGATTAAAACTTTAACAGAGATAGTCGTGGATCTTGTTCTGTATACAGTTGGAGACAGGCACCAAACAAATGCAATGCCGACTGTGTCCCTCCGTAGAAAAGAATAAATGGTAGCATCGTATCAATGGAAGGTCATAGGTACATATCCAATCTCTTGGGGCTGCTGTAGAATTGCAGCAGAACAAGAATGTGGTATCTGCACTCTGCTTGGCATCCTGTGGATGTCTGCATCTTTACTTAGTTCAGGTAATAGTAGTAGTATAAGGAGGCTCCAAAGAAAGTTCCTCATTATGAAGGTGATAGAGATTTTGTAGGTAATATCTTATGATTTGCTCACAGTAGTTGCCTGTGTCATATATTATAAAGGTGGTATACTTAGCTCATACTGGGAGCCTAATCAGATATTAGAGGAGGGTGTTTAGTCTAGCAATGGGATAGGAGGTTCGTAAACAGTGAGATACAAGAATTGTTTGACTCGAATAAAGGCGGAGTATAAGATGGCAAGGCAGTGTGCCTTATCAGATGCTAGGTGGAAACCCAGTCTAGTTGTGGCCAGAATAGATAGCATAGGTAGTACTCTGGTAATCGAAAGTGTAGTATCAATGAGGGATATAAGGCAGGCTATAGGTTTAACAGGACGCAGCGGGCGTGGTTTTAATAACGTTGGCAGGAAAGTGTCTATTTAAGAAAGTCTAGAAGAGGGGGACGGGTGGGCATAAAAATTGTGCCTTTGCCATACCTTCCCTGGAGGGTCTCTCCGGCTCTGTGGAGCTGAGCGCCGGCTGGAGATGCCGCCCGCCCGCTGGCGAAGACTGGCCTCGGCGCTCGGTGCGGGGGGCACTCAGCAAGGGTCCTCCTCTGGGGAGACAAGAAAGAGCAGGTAGAATTTAAAGGATTTTACAGCTCAGGCACAGGCAGAGCAGCAGGGGGGCCAAAAATTAACATTAGAAAGGCTAAGGGATGGGGGTAGAGGTGCCAAAGCGTCTGGCTATGCACATAAACACAGGAAGGCTGTAATTACTTTTTTTTTTAAGCAACACCTCTCACAATTTCCCTCCCACAATTACAGTGTTCAGCTCTTTTGTGGAAATTTGTACACAATACCCTAAGCGAAACTTTTCCCTTACATAAAAGCAAATCTAGCAAAGAAACCAGGGCAAGCGGGGACCAATCGGATGCAAAGCCATGGAAGGCGCTCGCCTTCGATTGAGTTCGCCTTTGCCTTCTACCTTCCCTGGAGGTCTCTCCGCTCTGTGGAGCTGAGCCGGCTGGAGATGCCGCCTTCTCCCGCTGGCGAAGACTGCCTCAGCGCTGTGCGGGGGCGCCAGCAAGGGCTCCTCTTCCCTGGAGGGTCTCTCCGGCTCTGTGGAGCTGAGCACTGGCTGGAGATGCCGCTCGCCCGCTGGCGAAGACTGGCCTCGGCGCTCGGTGCGGGTGGCGCTCAGCAAGGGTCCTCCTCTTCCCTGGAGGGTCTCCCCAGCTCTGTGGAGCTGAGTGCCAGCTGGAGATGCCGCCCGCCCGCTGGCGAAGACTGGCCTCGGCGCTCGGTGCGGGGGGCGCTCAGCAAGGGTCCTCCTCTTCCCTGGAGGGTCTCTCCGGCTCTGTGGAGCTGAGCGCCGGCTGGAGATGCCGCCCGCCCACTGGCGAAGACTGGCCTCGGCGCTCGGTGTGGGGGGCACTCAGCAAGGGTCCTCCTCTTCCCTGGAGGGTCTCTCCGGCTCTGTGGAGCTGAGCACCGGCTGGAGATGCCGCCCGCCCGCTGGCGAAGACTGGCCTCGGCACTCGGTGCGGGGGGTGCTCAGCAAGGGTCCTCCTCTTCCCTGGAGGGTCTCTCCGGCTCTGTGGAGCTGAGCGCCAGCTGGAGATGCCGCCCGCCCACTGGCAAAGACTGGCCTCGGCGCTTGGTGCGGGGGGCGCTCAGCAAGGTCCTCCTCTTCTCTGGAGGTCTCTCCGGCTCTGTGGGAGCGCCGGCTGGAGATGCCGCCCGCCCGCTGGCGGGTGACCTCGGCGCTCGGTGCGGGGTGCTCAGCAAGGGTCCTCCTCTTCCCTGGAGGCCTCTCCGGCTCTGTGGAGCTGAGCACCAGCTGGAGATGCCACCCGCCCGTTGGCGAAGACTGGCCTCGGCGCTCGGTGCGGGGGGCGCTCAGCAAGGGTCCTCCTCTTCCCTGGAGGGTCTCTCCGGCTCTGTGGAGCTGAGCGCCGGCTGGAGATGCCGCCCGCCCACTGGTGAAGACTGGCCTCGGCGCTCGGTGTGGGGGGCGCTCAGCAAGGGTCCTCCTCTTCCCTGGAGGGTCTCTCCGGCTCTGTGGAGCTGAGCGCTGACTGGAGATACCGCCCGCCTGCTGGCAAAGACTGGCCTCGGCACTCGGTGCGGGGGGCGCTCAGCAAGGGTCCTCCTCTTCCCTGGAGGGTCTCTCCGGTCCTCTAAATGTTGCAAAAAACTATAATACCTTTATTAAAATACCATAAAATGATAAGAAACACCAGAAACAACTGAAAAACTACAACACTTAGTCTTAATTCTGCTTATTTAGTGAAAATAAGTCTGTTGTATTGGTCGAGCTGACATTTTGTCCTGCGAAAAATCATGTTTCAGTAAGAAATGTCCCACTTTGGGCTTCTTAAAAGGTGGTAACCCTAGCACAGGGAAGTTAAGTGACTTGCTCAGGGGTACACAGTATGCAAGTGGGGGCTGTGAGATTCAAACCCAGGTCTCCAAGTTTGCAGCTCAGAGCCTTAAACTATACCAGTCTATTGTCTAAATATTTGGAACTTTTAGGCATTGGTATTATTCTCTTAACAAATGATCTGTCACAATTGTTAAAACATCTGTACATCATGATATTTCTAGTATTCTTTATTACCAAAATGACAAATAAAATAATATATCAAGCACTGCTGGTCTGGTGGTGCTGAGGGTTGAGGTGCTAGATGCCAAACCTAGCTCACTGGCAACCCAGAATCGGGAACAGACTCAGGTCATTGGATGGCGGCAGGAGCGGAGAGGATTGAACATCAGAAGGACTGCTCTCCACTCCAGGGAGGGGGAGGGTCACAGATCCTAGGCTTTGGTGACTCCCAGTGGTGACTGGGGGTGCAATAGCCTTTCAGAATCTCTGGCAGAGGATTGGCTGCAGCGGCATTCCTGTGCGCATCTGTGGGAATGTGCATGCATTTGCTGGAATGCATTGCACGTCCGAGCCAAGGGGGGGAGGAACAGAAAAGGAAAAGGGCCCTTGCTTTCTGGTAGGAGAAGGTGGGTCCAGTGGACAGCCCCCCACACCCATTGCTGGGTCCTTCCAGCCTACATCTGGTTCTCCCTCCATTCCCTGATTGCTCCACTAGATTACAGATAGAGTGCCAGGAGGAGCCAGTGGTCCTACCCCAGGGGGCTGAGAGTCAGATGGCCGGGTGATTGGAGGAGCAGGAGTGGAGATGGGCCCAATCCTGAGGTAAGGCTGGGGACTTCAGGTGGGGTGACAGTAGGCCGATACATGAAACCACACTGGAGAGAGTCCAGGTGGCCAGTGATGTGGGTGCAAAAAGAAAATATATATCAGGCTCTTATTCCTTATTGTTGTCTCAACTGATGTTACCTTATTACCTTTGGCAACCACAAAACAGGAAAGGGACCTGGGGGTAATCATTTCTGTTGACCTGAAAGTAGCAAAGTAGTGTGATAAGGCAGTAGGGAAAGCTAGCAGGATGTCTGTGTGCATAGGGAGGGACACCACCAGCAGAAAGAGGGATGTAGTGTTACCCCTGTATAGATCAATGGTGAGGCTCCTCCTTGAGTACTGTGCCTAGTTCTGGGGGTCCCATCTCTGGAAGGACATAGATAGGGTGGAATCAGTACAGAAGAGGGCAACCAAAATGGTTTAGGGCCTGCATCAGAAGCCCCAGGAGGAAACACTCAAGGAATTAAATATGTACTCTCTAGAGGAAAGCAGGGAAAGGGGGGATATGACAAAAAAGTTCACATACCTCACAGGTATTAATAAAGTACATGAAGGAAGCATTTAACATAGAAAAATAAGCTCAAGGACAAGGGGTCACACTATGAAGCAAGGGGAGACAGAGGAGATGTGAGGAAATACTTCTTCACGGAAAGGATGGTGGACACCTGGAACAGCCTCCCAGCAGAGGTGGTGTGTGCTAAAATGGTAACATGATTCAAGCATGCATGGGATAGACACAAAGAGACCTTAGAAATAAGGCAAGGGGGGGAGAGGAAGACCAAAGATCAAGTAGGATCTGTTGTGGCACAGTAGGTAGGTAGGGAAACTAGGGCCAACTAGGTGGGCCAAGAGGTCCTTCTCTGCCAACAACTTCTATATTTATGCTTTAACTTAAATACAAATATGAAATCTCCTTGAGCTTGTGATACACTGTCTTAATCTAGTTTATATATTTGTGCCATCAACATTCTTGGTTTTAGCATGCTAAATGAATTACCTGTAAAAGTCATAAGTAGTTGAGGTACGAACTTATTATCCTCAGTCTAATTATTGGTTTCAATGCTATCTGTAGACATATAAGATTTCATCAAAGAGTGAAGCTCAGTCTACTTACATCAGAATTAATTGTTAGTAACAACTATTGGAAGCATTCTATTCTACCTTAATTCAGACCCACAAGTTCTGAAGCCAACCAATATTCATACCACCTTTCATGTTTAAGCTTCTTATAGCCTTCACACTATACAAGTATGCAAAAACTAAAGTCAGTTACCGCTATATAGGCAAGGCAAGGAAAATGTTATTTATATAGTACTCAATCCATCAAGGGCTCTGAGTGCTTTACAAATATGAATATAAAACAATGAGTTGTCAATAAGTTAGCGAGGTAAAACAAAAATAAGTCAGGTCCCATTAAATTCTTGTTCAGATAAAAAGATCTTAAAAGAGGCTTTAAAGGCCTCCACAGAGCTGGCTGTATGACTGTGATAAGGGATCGAGTTTCAGATAATAGGAGCCACCACTCAAAGGCTCTATCAGCCCATGACTTGAGCTTTGAAGTGGGGAACACAGCAGTGCAGCTTCAGTGGAGGGGAGAGGGCAGAGTGGTTGATAAGGAATCAGGAGTGCTTTTAAATAGTCTGGTCCCAGTCCATGTAGGGCCTTGTATGTTAACATGTCTATCTTGAAGGTGATGTGTGAATGCAGAGGCAGCTAGTGCAGAGTGTGCAGAACAGGAGTGATGTGATCCCTCAAAGAGGAACCCACCAATAAACCAAGCTACAGCATTCTGCACCAGCTGCAGTCGATGCATCAAGCCTTCAGACAGCACTCAGTATACAGCATTACAGTAATCCAGCCCTGTGGCGACAAAAGCATGGATAGTCATTGCTAGGTCATCTTGAGCTAAGAACGGTCAGATCCTAACAATATTCTGAAGATGAAAGATGACCAGACAACAAATGGCACCTGCTGCTCAAAGGTCAATCTGTCATCCAGTATGACCCCCAGATCTCTGACTGCACTCACTGCTGAAAGGGGCTAGCCACCCAAGTCTGGGAGGGCAACTACTCCATCACCAGGCAAGCCCTGACAACTAGGTTCGATAACCATGACCTTTGTCTTTCCTGGGTTGAGACACAGCCAGCTGGCAGCCATCCAATTGTTTACCTTGGCTAAACAGTGGATTAGCACAGAAGATGCAGAACTATCAGCAGGTGCATAGGACAAGTACAACTGGGTATCATTTGCATAGCGTGAAACCCCATGTTGTATTGCCTTATAATCACCCCTAGTGGCAGTATGTACATGGAGGATACAATAGGAGTGGGGATTGAATCCTGAGGAACACCACAGAACAACACAGATGAACCTGAGGTAAACTACTCCAGAACCATTTGCTGCATTCTCCCAGCCAAACATGAGCTGCATCAGTGCAAAAAAGTGCCAGTAGCACCCACACAGCTCCTCAGGCAATCAGTCAACACTCCTTGATCCTTCATGTCAAATGCTGATGAAAGGTCCAAGAACACCAGAATAATATGTTGCCCTCATTCCCTCGCCATGAGGAGATCATGTGTCAACCTGACCAAAGTCATCTCAGTGCTGTGTTGAAGCCGAAAACTAGATTGGAGAGGTTCAAAGATGGACAGACACTTCAAGTGGTCCAACAGCTGTTCAACCACCACTTGTCCATAGCCTTCTGTAAACAGGGAGGATTAGAGACCAGCCTGTAGTCTGTGAGAACGTCAGGGTACAAGGATGGCTTCTTTAGGAGGGGCCTCACCACTGACTTTTCAGGGCCAAAAGAAAGACCTCCTCCCTCAAGTAATCGTTCATGATCTCAGTGAAAATTGGGCACAGGAACTCAGCGCAGCCTATAATTAGTCACAATGGACCTGGGTCCACTTCACAGTTGGTGGGATGCAAACTGGTGACTCCTCGGAGGATTTCAACCTTCAAATCTAGTTGGAACTTACCCCAGACAGACAGATCAGTTCCACCACAAGACTGGCTACCCCCAACTCCAGCTAGACCATGAGTAGAAACACTGGATCTAATGGCGGACACTTTTGCAGCAAAAAAACACCCAAACTCTTCACACCTATCTGTGGAAATAGCTCCCGTGGACTGCAGACAGGGTGGATTTAACCATCAGTCTGCAGTACAAAAGAGCATGGCTGGGCAATTTGTTGTTGCAGCAATCGACCGAGACAGCAATTCTTTCTCTGGTCGATTACTCATTGATACTCTGCTTAATGCAGTCTCAATGCCAACCTGTCCTCCATAGATCTAGATCTTCTCCAGGAATGCTCCAACCTATGCCCCTTCATCTTCATCTGGTGCAACTCTACACAATACCAGGGTGAGCCACAGCAGGAGGTCAAGGGGTGAACATGGAATTGTGCAATAGAGTCCAGGATGGTCATAAACACCATATTATAGCAGTCAATAGCCACCTCTAGACCTTGCACACAAGGTAACAACATGCCCGGGACATCCAGTGCATCCTGGAGTTTGTGAGGCTCCAACTTGTGCTTTGGACAACACCAGATAGTCTCCGCAGAGGGAGGAATAGAACAGGGGAGCCCACACTGGAACTCAACCACATGATGATCTGACCAAATGATAGGATCAACCCTGACCACGGTTATATCAAGTCTGAATGAGAAGATTATATCCAATGTGTGACCATGTATATGTGTCTCAGAGGTAACTACATGTATTAGTACCAGAGATACCATTAACTGGAGGAGATCCTGTCCAGACTGGGAGGATTCATCATTGACCCAGGCATTAAAGTCTCCCAGTACTATTAATCTGCAGTGTCAGTGGCTCAGCAGGTAGCACATTTGCCTCTAAGGCTGGAAAATCAGAAGGTTGTGGATTCGGAGATCACGTGATGTCTACAGTTCTCTAGCAGCCCTACTCTAGAGCTCCTGCGACCCTGCTCATTCATCCAACTAATCTAGCCTTTAAAACTTACTTTTGACTGCAAATTGTGGTTGATCCTATTCGGCATCTGCTTACTGCTCTTGATCATCTCATTTTTGCATCGCTATCAGCATTCCACCCGCCGCGAAGGAAGTAGACATGAAGCAGGCTTCCCTGTGCCACACTCCTCCAGCTACACCAGAGAAGACCATGAAGAAAACCAAGGTGCAGGGTCAACAACTACCAGCCAAGTAAGTTGTACCTTCACCCTCCGCTGTAAGTGGGCAAACAGCCACATTAGCATCTCATTATGGCCTACTCTGCATGCACTACCATATAGATTGCCCAGCGCTACTGCATGGTGCACACAGCTCCACCTGTATGTCAGACATGATGAACAGTTCAGTAGCTGCAGGCTAGGTTTGGACAAAGAAGCACAGACTATTGTGGTCCAGGAAACTAGCACCACAGGAATGGTTTGTGCTGCATGCCATAGACATATTGTTATTCCAGCTACAGTGTGTATCAAATGGTACAGTACCATAGTAGCTGGCATTGTGAGGGACACAGCAATGCCTAGAGTGTGTCAGGCAATAATGAATGCTGCTATCCACACAGTGGCATGCACAGTTGGCAGGTGTGTTCTGACAGTGGACACCACAGTCATACTGTTCAATTTCCCACATACACTGCACCAGTGGCATGGAAGTCCCACACTAACATACACATGTCTGACTGTGTGTGATGGGGAGCCTGGACAGGTGTGCAGTATGTGCCCCAGGGGGGCAGGGCAGACACATACCCTCATACAGGCACACTGATGTGAGGGGCATTCCCGTCACTGGCATATGTGCACTGTGTGGATGGCCCCAGCCATGTAGCAGCACCTACAGGTACTATGTGGTGCAGCCTGGCCACCTGTCCACCCTCCCCTCAGTACCCTCCATTCCCCCAGTGCTACATGTGTGTGCTGGACTGGGGTGGTGTGCCCCTATGTGGGGACTGAATATGTGTGCAGCATGTCTCTTCCACAGCATATGGAGTGACCCGGGGTGGCCATCTGCCCTCTCTGCCTCCTCATTGGCTGCAGTCATCAGGTGCACCATGATACTGTTGTTGCTCATGGCCATGCTTTGCCTTTTACTGCCATGTCTACACCCCCTATCCTTGTTTTGCCCAGAGTTAAGACTACCTTCTTCTGGGCGGTAATATGTGCCCGCAAAGTGTTGCACAAAGTTGTGCAAACACACTTTGTGCAGCGCTAATACACTGAATACAGCATAGCATCTGTATTCATATACACACCCCTTCTCTTTGCATGGCGCATACATTATAATTTTGCCCGACACTAATGCAGTTTGCCCATGTTGTTTGGTCTTTTGAATATAGTGGACCCACGTAAACCAGGCGCAAACCTGGTGCAAGTGGTTTGCGCCCAGTGCAAAGTTTTGAATATCTGGCCATTGGGTGTGTTTTCCACACATTGTTGAATCATCCAAGATAATTTGTTCATAGATTAATCTCTATAGCCATGGTAACTGCCACCTAGTGGCTAAAAACTGCCATAACTGTTTTGTGTAAAGACAGTCTAAATAAGGATTAAGCCACGAGAAAGCATGGGTCTACTGTGGTATTAATCCATGGTTGGGGGGGGGTTGGACCACGAGGCCGAAGGCCGAGTGATCCAACCAACCATGGATTAATCCACTGTAGACCCATCCTTTCGAGTGGCTTAATCCGCTTGTAACATGGCAATGAGTGTATAACTAATAGTCTTTGAATAAATGAGTACAATCACACCGATTTACTTTCAGAATACTATAAATTGAGCTATTAAACATGATGTACATATACTTGAAAACAATTGGAACACACAGATTGGAAATATCGTGGCTACTATTTCACTTTTGTTAAAATAACTTTCATTACAAGCTTTAAGCTTTCTAACATCAAAACATATTTTACAACTTTTCAAAAACTTGCAATTCACTTTCTATTCTAGGTGCTTTGATTTGCCTCTCTATGTATTAGAAGATATGGGCTGCACTGCATGATGGGAGTGTGCTATGGTACATTTTAGTTTTCTTTCTCCAGTTCCTTTGCAGACCAATAGGTGGCTGTCACTCAATCCTAGTAGCACAAGCACCTTTTCTCCAAATGTTCTGAACTAAGCCAATCTGAAAAACACTTTATTGAACAACTATACTATTTTGCAGAATATTATTTTCACTTGTTTTCCCTCTAAACTACCTAACTCAGCAGGACATAGAACAACATAACATTTACTGCTTTCATCTTTCAAATACTTGTTTTGACTACTATTGTTAGTCTGATTCTTTGATTTCTTTTTGTTTCTCTCAATTTAGTTTTCTTTTCACCCACAGAAGTATCCTCTCTCTTTAATTTTGCTTTGTTTATCTCAGTGTCTGTTATTTTTGCTTTCGGTTATAGAAGCTGCATGCTCATCTTTACCACTGTGTATTCACCAAGAAAAGGCTAGGACAGATAATGCTATTCAGTCATCCACAATGCATTGCACCCACAGTTGCTTAGAAAGCAGTACATCAGAAGGGATGGTAACAGTATGTAACTCTTCACTTCTACAGAAATATTGCTGCAGCATAATTAACAGTATATGTGGAGTTTAAATGTACAATCTTTAGTAACTCATGAACTTCTGTTGTAGTTACAACATAGAACAATCTTGAAAAAGTTAAAATCCCTGTGCCAGGAAAATTCTTAGTAAATACAACTTGGGACAACTACACACTGCAAGCTATTTGCATATTCCTTTCACTTGTATACTGCTTCTTACCTGTAGTGGATTGCCAAGATATTACAATACAAACCATGATCTACTATGGTATTAGACCATGGTTTCTACTGTACCACATGGTGTGTTTGCACCTATCTGAGTGCTTCATTTTATTTTTATTTTTTTATGCCATGTTGCAATACAAAATGTTGCATTGACTCTTCCACAGCTTGGCATTCATGGTATGGACAATTCCTTTCTTCAATTGCTTTGTGTTTTAGGTTACTGCTTACATTTTTTCCCCATATGTACCTAACTACAAGGTATCCCATATGAGAACTGGTATTCTGTGATTAGAGATAATAGAGGTAATAGAGATTTGCACATTCAAGTTCCTACTGCTGTTCCCACATGCTGGGAGTTTTTCTTCAGCTCTTTAGCTGTCAGTGCCATAATTACCTCGATCATGGTGGGTTGCATTGGAAGGCCATGCTGGACGTCTGGTTTACTCCTGACTGGGGGTGAAGGTTTTGGGGACCTGCCAAGGAGCCACAGGAGTTTTGCAGGACTTATTTCTCTTGAATTGTGGCTGGTTGAGATCCTGTAAGCCAAGAAGGGGAATACAGAAGAACTGCCATAAGCTGCATAACGTCGGTCGGGGCTCCATTTTCTATTGGTGTCCCATGTACTACGGCTGCTGTCTACCACTGTTTACTGTTATTGGAACGCTTGCATACTATCTCATTTAATATTGGACTCCAGTTTAATGCCGGTCAGGGATCCATGTATTACTGGTGTCTCGTGTGTTAATCCGATTAGCCCCGCTATCGTTTTAATATCTCTGGTGGTTGGGCCTACTTTGTAACTCTGGCACTGGATTGCTTACACCATTGGGATTGTTTACCTCATTGCCTACCCCACTGGTTTGCTTACATTATTGGGAGTTTCCATGTGGTCTAGATACGAGTTGGAATACTGTAAAGGAGGCTGAAGTGTGGCTAATACTTGGCTCGAAGCAACTTCAGAGAAGAGCTGCGGATTACAATTCCTGGTTTTGTTGGGGGAGGAATTGATTATCTGGACCTAGAGCAGCTGGTTGGTGGAGCGAGCCTGGAAATCTGTGCAATCGAGTGATTGGACTTGGTTTGTTGCTTGAGGATTGCTTGAATTGCTGGCCCTGATACTGTTCTGTGGAGCTTCAAAGGAGGAGGAGGAGAGGTTCAGCCAGTCCAGCTGACCTAGAGGTGGGTGCAGGGAGGGTCGGGAGTGCCTACCAAAGGGTCGGTGTTCACGGAGCTTCCAGAAGTCACTGGAGTTGCCTGGCAGAGGCTGGCTTTTCTCCGGCGTCCCAAGAGGGGGTATTCGGTTGCACATAACTTGACCTGCCCTGGATTGGTTGGGTTCTGGAATCATTTGAATCGGGGCTGTTTTTTACTTTTGCTATGTTCATTTTTCTGGATAATCTTGAAAGTAAGAACTGTGAGGGCCGGACTATTGATACCAGGAAGTTTGCCTTATAAGATATACTAAGAGTTTGGATTCCTAAAGTGTGGGTTGACCTGGATTTTGCTGTGAGGGGCCTGATCTATGGTGGATTATTTCTGTTTGGATTTTTTATTGAGTGGATTTCTTTTATGACTTCTCCTACTATGGAGTTATTTCTTTCCCAGACTTTTCATTTATTTTTGGTCTCCTGGCGGTGAGAGGATCAGGGGGTCCATATTCATTTTTTATCTTATTTTTGATGTTTTTTGATCTTTGATTTTTGTGTTTTCTGGGCAGTGGTAGTGCCTAGAATTTTTCCCTTTTCCCTTGGCTGTGAGAGGGCTGAATTTATATTTGTGTGTCTATTTTATATCCTGTGAGAGGGGACTTTATTTTGTTTTCTGGGTTCGAATTTTATCCAATTGTGGAAGGAGGGCAATTTGATGTGCTTTTTTGGGTTGGGATTATGATTTAAGCTTATTTGTAACATGGCATTAAAAAGAAAAACAAAATGAAGCACTCAAATAGGTGCAAATACACCATGTGGTACAGTAGAAACCATGGTCTAATACCATAGTAGATCATGGTTTGTATTGTAATACCGTGGCAATCCATTACAGGTAAAAAGCAGTATACAAGTGAAAGCAATATACAAATAGCTTGCAATGTGTAGCTGTCCCAAATTGTATTTACTAAGAATTTTCCTGGCACAGGGTTTTTGACTTTTTCAAGATTGTTCTATGTTGTAACTACAACAGAAGTTCATGAGTTACTAAAGATTGTACATTTAAACTCCACATATACTGTTAATTATGCTGCAACAATATTTCTTTAGAAGTGAACAGTTACATACTGTTACCATCCCTTCTGATCTACTGCTTTCTAAGCAACTGTGGGTGCAATGCATTGTGGATGACTGAATAACATTATCTGGCCTAGCCTTGTCTTGGTGAATACACGGTGGTAAAGATGAGCATGCAGCCTCTATAACCGAAAGCAAAAATAACAGACACTGAGATAAACAAAGCAAAATTAAAGAGAGAGGATACTTATATGGGTGAAAAGAAAAATAAATTCAGAGAAACAAAAAGAAATCAAAGAAACAGACTAACAATAGTAGTCAAAACAAGTATTTGAAAGATGAAAGCAGTAAACATTATGTTGTTCTATGTCCTGCTGAGTTAGGTAGTTTAGAGGGAAAAAAAGTGAAAATAATATTCCGAAAAATAGTAGTTGTTCAATAAAGTGTTTTTCAGATTGGCTTAGTTCAGAACATTTGGAGAAAAGGTGGCTTGTGCTACTAGGATTGTGTGACAGCCACCTATTGGTCTGCAAAGGAACTGGAGAAAGAAACTAAAATGTACCATAGCACACTCCCGCCATGCAGTGCAGCCTATATCTTCTAATACATAGAGAGGAAAATCAAAGCACCTAGAATAGAAAGTGAATTGCAAGTTTTGAAAAGTTGTAAAATATGTTTTGATGTTAGAAAGCTTAAAGTTTGTAATGAAAGTTATTTTAACAAAAGTAAAATAGTAGCCACTATATTTCCAATAGGTGTGTTCCAATTGTTTTCAAGTATATGTACATCATGTTTAATAGCTCAATTTATAGTATTCTGAAAGTAAATCAGTGTGATTGTACTCATTTATTCAAAGACTATTAGTCATACACTCATTGCCATGTTACAAGTGGATTAAGCCACTTGAAAGGATGGGTCTACAGTGGAATTAATCCATGGTTGGTTGGTTGGATCCACTCGGCCTCGTGGTCCAACCCCCCCAACCATGGATTAATGCCACAGTAGACCCATGCTTTCTCGTGGCTTAATCCTTACATTGTCGTGGGGGTTTTAGGATTCTAATTGTTTATGGTTTTGTTTTAAGAATTTGGGGGTTTGTGTGCTTTCTCTACTGTTGTGTTATAATTATTGGTGAAATGTGCCTGCTTGCCCCCCCTGTCCTGTGCTATTCGGCCTCCACTCTCTACGCCCTCCACCCGTTCTCTTCCTCCCCACCTGCTTTCACTTATCAGTGCTGTCAAGAGCTGGGGATTGCTTGCAGGGGTGGGTGTCCAGGGTGGGAGTGGGGTTGCGGACAGCAGAGCCCGAAAGAGTGGCGCTCTCCCATTGGGGTGATTAGGACCAGAATACACCCTGGGGCGAAATGGTTTCTGGAACATGGGGATCCTGTTCTGGTTTCCATACCCAAGGGCACCTCCATTTTGGGAGGGCAAGTAGTTGGGACGGCTCACCAACCTCGTCCAACTCAGGCACTGTTATGCAATGCCAGATCTGTCTGCAACAAGACTGCTCTTATTGCAGATTTTGTGGGTACAGCAGATCTGGTCTGCATTACCGAGACCTGGTTGGATGGGAATGCTGTCCCCATTTTGGAGGCAGCTATCCCTACCGGGTACTCGGTTATACATTGCCTGAGATTGGACCGCAGGAGGGGGGTTGCGGTCTGTTTCAAGACCGAATTGGGCCTAACTGGTGTTCCAGTTGAGGAAGCCAGGTCATTCGAGTGTACTGTGGTAGCTGGTGTGCGGTGCAGGATAGCTCTCATTTACCGTCCACCAGGGGATGAGAAGCTGTTCCTGCAGGAAGCAGCCGACTTCATCACGACATGGCTGCTGGAGTTGCCCAGACTGATGGTTCTGGGCTACTCAACACCTTGGTCAATGACGAATCCTCGCTTTTTGGAAAACACTTCCTCCAGATGATGACATCTCTGGGCTTCACACAGGTTGTTTCCTTAGCTACCCATAATGGTGGTCACTCCCTTGATCTGGTCTTCCTCCTGGGGATCGAGGCCTCTGACTTGGTGATGGAACCGGTCAGTTGTTGTGGAGTACTGCGTGCTGTTCTGGAGACCCTATCTCCGCAAAGACATAGACAGGATGGAAGCTGTCCAGAGGAGGGCAACTAAAATGGTGCAGGGTCTGCACTGGAAGACATATGAAGAGAGACTTAAGGAGCTTAATATGTATAGCCTCGAGGAAAGGAGGGAGAGGGGGGACATGATAGAAACTTTCAAGTACCTCAAGGGAATCAACAAAGTCCAAGAGGGTAGCATCTTTCAAAAAAAGAGGTGTGCAAGAACAAGGGGCACAATTTGAAGATAGAGGGGGGGCTCAGAGGTAATTTAAGGAAGTATTTTTTCACAGAGAGGGTTGTGGATGCATGGAATGGCCTTCCGGAGGAGGTTGTAGAGTCAAAAACAGTGGTGGAATTCAAGCATTCATGGGACAATCATAAGGCAATTCTAGGGAGTGGGGGTAGGAAGAAGTAGGCTGCTGGTTAACTAGGATCTGCAGCTTATCCATTAGGTAGGGAAATGGGCAGACTGGGTGGGCCAAGCAGTCCTCATCTGCCATCAAATTCTATGTTTCTATTTTAGTCTGACCATTTCACCGTCGGGTTCAATTTTTCGGCCCCCCTGGGTAAGTCGACCCCTGTGGAGATGGTCAGTTATTGCCCTTTATGGGATGTGTCCTCCGAAGACCCGATGGTGGTGATTGACCTCTCGCTGTTTGACGAGACCAGCACAGATCCTGAGCAGTTAGTTGCAGCCTATAATAGGACTGTTTCTTTTGCTCTCGATCTCATTGCTGCTGTCCAAGTTCACACCCTCCTGCTTTGCCCTGGGGCCCCATGGTTTGATGGGACTCTTAGGGAACTGTGGAGCCTGGGGCATAGGTTAGAGTGTCATTGGTGGAGGACAACCTTAGATGCTGACCACCTTATTTTGTTAGAACATTATAAATTGTGCTATACCTGGTTAAACAACTAAATAAAAAAAAAATCTATCAAACAGAAATTTCCCATAAGAAGACAGAGTTCCTGTCCAGGGAAATTTCTGTTGCATGGAACCGACTGGCTCAACTCTTCAGAACGGTTGACAGGTTGTGCAACCCAGCCTGTCAGCAGTTCCGACGAGTCTTTTCACAAAGGGATTGTGATGAGATCGCTCATTTCTTTGCGGATAGGGTGGCCGACATCAGGCAGGAGTGCCGCCAACTTCACTCTATGGGGGATGCTGTTAGTCGGTGTGGTGTCGCAGAGTCCAGAATTTCCAGGAGTACCTTTGATCTGCCGGAGTTCATGGATATTATAAGGATTATCCAGGGGATGCATCCCACTTGCTGTAGATTAGATCTGGGCCCTATTTCCCTGATTTTGGGTTGAAGTGACATCATAGGCCCGGTCTTAGCTCAGATTGTCCGGTGCTCTTTGGACTCAGGTGAGTTTCCTAGCTCCCTGAAGGAGGGGGTGGTATCACCACCCCTCCTGAAGAAAGCTTCCTTAGACCCAGAGAATCTAGCAAACTATAGGCCTATCTCTAACCTTCCTTTTGTAGACAAGGTTATTGAGAAAGTTGTGGTGGCTCAACTGGAGAACCATTTAACCATCCATAATCTATATGAACCTCTCCAATCGGGTTTTTGTAAGAGGCATAGTACTGAGACTGCTCTGGTTCGGGTGCTCAATGATCTCCTGATGGTGACAGATCGGAGACACCATTCCATCTTGGTTCTCCTTGATTTATCATCTGCCTTTGACACTGTAGATCATGGGGTTCTGCTCGAGCATTTGAGGTCCATCTGCGGGCTGTCTGGATCAGTTCTCAGGTGGTTTACATCTTTCCTTGCTGGTAGAATGCAGTGAGTGGTCTCAGATATTTTCTTTTCCAAGGCTTTCTCTCTGCCTTGCGGGGTACCTCAGGGCTCATTGCTGTCCCCCATTTTATTTGCAGTGTATTTGCTGCCCCTCGGAGACATTGTAAGACAGTATGGGCTGAGGTTTCATTGCAATGCCGATGATACCCAGAACTACTTGTCTTTTGCCCCTGACCAGGTTAGTGCTATCTGTGTACTGAACAGCTGCCTCATAGAAATCCAAGACTGGATGAGTGCCAGTGGCTTAAAGTTGAACCCAGGAAAGACTGAGGTCTTGGTAGTAGACCCAGGTCATAGGACAGAGGGGTTGAGGAATGGGCTCCCCTCCAGTTTAGTCCTGGGGGTGCACAGATTCTCACCTCTGAATGGGTGCGTGACCTAGAAGTGGTGCTTGACGATAGCCTGACCCTTCGTCATCAGGTGTCGGCAGACGGCAGGCTGGCCTTTTACCATCTTAGAAACATTGCTAGGATCAAGCACCTTATTCCATCCAGCGACCTGCCTGTCTTGGTCCATGCATTTGTGACATCTTGCCTTGACTATTGCAACTCCCTTTACCTAGGGCTTCCTGGGGTTGATATCTGCTGCTTGCAGCTAGTGCAGAATGCTGCAGCACATTTGTTGACTGGGGCTTCGAGAAGAACTCATATTACCCCTGTGCTGTGTGATCTGCACTGGCTGCCCATTCAGTGGTGGATCACATTTAAGGTAGGTCTATTGACCTACAAAGCCCTACATGGACAGGATCCTGATTACTTGAAAGAGCTCCTGGTTCCTTATACCCCTCTGCAACAGTGCAGCTCGGCTGACAAGGGGTTGCTGGAGATTCCAAGGGTAAGTTTAAAGTCATCTGGTGCATGTGCCTTTGGGTTTGTGGTACCTACCCTCTGGAATTCTCCGTCCCATCAGCTACGGGAATGCAAGACAGTGGGGTGCTTTAAGCAGGCACTGAAGACCTATTTGTGGGGAAAAGCGTACCCTGAATTGTTTTGATTTTTATCTGTATTTATTGATTGTTGTTTTTATCTTATTGTACATCACCTTGAAGCATGAAATGTGCTATATAAAATAAAATTTATTATTATAATTATATTATTATTATTTAATTGATTCATTGCCTTCCCTCTTTTATTTGGTGTAAAAACTTAAAATCTAGTTCTGTAGACCTGATTTTTGTTAATACCATATCCTACAAAATGTTGCTTGTTTTGCCCATTAATTGTGATTTACTCACTTTCCAGATGATTTTTTTTTCAAAGATGGCTTCCATTAGTCAGGTACCTGTAGTCTTGGCGTTATTCTAATAGGTTCCTCCCACCAATTCTCCAGAAACCTTTGAAATAACCCTAATATCCATTCTCTTCCATTAAAGTCAGCTTGCTGTAAGACCATTCTTAATGAGACTGTCCAAAAAAAGTATGAAAAAGGACAACAGGGTTTACCATCCCCACACCTCCATTGTTTTTAGTCAGACATGTGAATTACCTTAATCGGGTTTAATCTACTCCCCCATAGTAGTTGGAGGAAGTCCCGAATACTTTTATTTCTAAATGCATAGGCTGTGGGTAAATCTATCCCACAAACAATAAAATAGGAATAAGGAATTGTTTTTTTAAAAACAAAAAACGTTTTTTTTTTTTTGTTTTGACAATTTCCAGTTTTTCCACTTTTCTGCTTTCCATTCACATTTTTGGATTGCCAAGTTCCAATTTTTCTGCATCATGTCTCCCTCTCCAACATAAATTCCTAATATCTTTGTCGGGTCTGTTGTAATCTGTATCCCTTCTATACATGTATTACATGGAGTCTTGCCCCAAGTTGTTCCCATACTTTTTTGTGTATTCAACTTTGCTCCTGAAATGTTTAAAAAAATTGGTAAATTCCTTCAGTGTCTCCTTTATACTCTCTTCCATTTGTAAAAATAAACAGACAGCATCTGCATAAACTATTGTTTTAGGGTCCCTATGCTTAGTGGGTAGGGAATCCCCTTAATCTGAATATTTTCCATTATATGACTAATCCCTGGGTCCAGTGAAATCACATAAAGAAGGGGGCGTAATGGGCAACCTTGCCTTACCTCCACTTTAATCTGTATTGGTCCATTCTGTAAAGTTCCTGTTTGGGGCATAACTGTTGCTTTCTTGTGCAAAGTTTTTATCCATTTTACCATCTGTGTTGGTATGCCATAATTTGTAAGACCTGGAACAGGTAGTCAGATAAAAGCCCTGTCAAAGGCTTTGCTTTGATCAAGTAAAATAATGTATCCTTCAAGCGCCTTATATTTACAATATGCATAACACTCTCTTATTATATAAAGATCTTCCTGATTTTTTTTCCCTACCACCCCACACTTTTGGGAAGGATGCAGCAGCTTCCGTAACCTTTTTTGTAATCTGTTATGGATAAATTTTGTTAAAATGTTCCAGTCTGTATTCAGTAGACAGATAGGCCTCCAGTTTTGTGTCAATGTTTTATCCACTGTTTTGTGTAAAAATCTTAAAAGACCTTTAGAGAAACTCTCCTTTATTTCACTTCTTTCAGTAATTTCCTAAAACACTATCAAAAGCATCTCTGCAATTTCTTGTTTGAATGTCTGGAAAAATTCTGAGGGCAAACCACCCACCTTGGTGATACATTCTTCTGCAATTTTGCAATAACCATTTAAATTTCCTCTGTTGTCAATGGTTTCTCTAATTCTTGATTTTCCTCGTCTCCCAAAGATATAGCAATGGATGTTAAACAATCTGCTATATCCCTCTTACTCTCCTGGTGCTGTTCATTAAAATTCCCCATGTATTCCTGAATAATTCTCCCTAATTCTTTATGTGATGATTGTCGGTTCCCATCATCCTTAAGATGTGTTATGATAGTAGTGTCTACTCTTGCTTTGCATGCTGCACAAGGATCCCCAGTGGATGTTTTTACTGTCCCATAGTTCAACTCTGACATTATTGTAGCTGCTCTGTCATATTGATATATCTGTAGCCATTTCTTTAAGTTTTTTATTTGCACCGAAAAATCTCCTGTAGTTGTATTCATCAATGAATAAATGTGCTGAAGTTGTTTCCTGAGTATTAAGTATTTTAAAATATCTGGTTTTGTGTTATTACTCTATATTGCTGTAGCCACGTCTTTATGGCTGTTTTCATGTCTTCCCACCACTCTCCAGCTGTTTCATATAAGAATATAACTGATTCTCTAGCCCATAACAACTGCTGGATTACTTATTGTTCCACTGCTCCTGTAAGTATAGCCGTATTTAATCTCCACAGGAATGATTTATAAGGGGTCTTCCTATGCTCTTGTACCACTACTTTAACCATTAGGTGATCTGAAAATTCTATGAGAACTGTGCTTATATCTTACACTTTGAGGGTGGAAAACTGGCTTATGGGGTGAATATAGTGAGTGGCAGTTGGAGGGAGAGTCTCCTTCCCCAGGACAGTCATCAGTGGGGTCCCCCAGGGTTCGGTCCTGGGGCCACTCCTGTTCAATTCCTATGTCTCAGACATAGGGTGGGGTGTTAGGAGTAGGTTGAGTCTCTTTGCAGATGACTCAACATTGGGAGCACTGGCAGATGGGCAGGAGGGGAGAGAGGCCCTGCAGGGGGATCTGGATACCCTGGAGGGGGTGGGCAAGGAAGTGGGGATTGAAGTTCAATGCAGGGAAATGTATGGTGCTGCATCTGAGGGTCAGATACCCAGGACATGCATACACCCTGGGGCGGACCACACTGCAAGTCACATCTGGTGAGAGGGACTTAGGAATAGTGGTGGACAGCAAAATGAATAACACAGAGAATTGTTAAAGAGCTGCAGCAAAAGCAAACAGGATACTGGGCTGTATAACCAGGGGGATTACCTCCAGGAGGAGGGAGATGATCCTCCCTCTGTATAATGCCCTGGTTAGGCCGTGTCTTGAGTACTGCGTGCAATTCTGGAGATCCCATCTTAAGAGGGACATAGCACTGCTGGAGAGGGTCCAGAGGAGGGTGACCAGGATGATTCAGGGCATGGAGGGTAGGATTTATGAGGAGAGACTGGATAAACTCAATCTGTATGCACTGGAGGAGAGGAGGGACAGAGGGAGACATGATAGAGGCTTTCAAGTATGTAAAGCAGATAAATAAGGGTGGAGCCAGGGAAGGGTTCAGGCTTAAGAAGGTGGGAACTACCAGGGGGCATGAGTGGAAGCTGGAAAGGGGAAAGTACAGGGGGAGTGCAGAAGACACTTCTTCATAGAGAGGGTGATGGAACCATGGAATGCACTGCCCAGGAGTCTGGTGGAAAAGACTACAGTGGAAAGATTCAAGAAGGGATGGGACAGGTACAGGGGGAAGCTGAGGCCAGGGAGGGCCACCTCTGGGGCTGGGGGGTGGAGGACCGTGTTCCCAGTAGGGGGCTGGCTTCCGAGCAGATCCGATAGACCATGGGGCCTATTCTGCTGGCTTTTACTGTGATACTATGATATTTTTATATTAGGTGAAAAAAATAAATAATTGATCCTAGATGACAGGAACCTTCTAAAATAAGTATTCTCTGTTTTTTTCCCAACCGCTTTATAGGCATCTTGTAACCCTGCCACAGTCATACAATTTTTTTAAAGCACTGGAGTCACAATACACTTTCCTCCCTGTCATTGTCCTAGCCTCCACATCTAAGGAGCAGTTAAAATACCCCCTAGGCATACCTGTCTTGCTGTAGCTAAAAAAGGTTGTATTTTTGATATTAACTCCACTTTTCCAGATTTTAACTGAGAAGCATATACATTTATCAGTCTACATGGATATCATGCTCATTTCCCATCCAGTATTAATAGTCTTCCTGGTATCACATCCATCAGTTTCTGTAAAGTAAATTTAGCTCCCATAAACAAAATTTCTACCCCATCTGCTTTATCTATTCCAAAAGACCAATACAATGGTCCTCACACCCAAGCATATTTTGTTTATGTTAATGAGAACGAATCTGACATCCATTTCTCCTGAAAAAAATGATATCTAGCTTCATTTGTTCTAAAAAGTAAAAAACTGCATTTCTTTTTATGCCTTTCTTAATACTGCATGCATTCCGGGTAGCCAGCTGTAAGTGCTCCATTAATAGCTGAGAATGGGAAGTTCATCTATAGCCCTCTTTTTCTCTTCAGTCTTTCTCTCCTAAATGCTTTCTCTTCCTTTTCTTTTTCCTTCCAGTTTTTTTACTATTATTGGTAAGGACTGAGTAGAAATTTATGGATCTGTGTCCTCCATATCAGTGTCTCCTCAGTTTTTCTTTTTCTCCAAGGCTTCAAAGTGGTTTTCAAGCGTTTCTTCTGTAGCCAATGTTGTTTTTAATCTTGCACTTCTTCTTGTCACCGGTGTTGTCCATTCTTGTTGAGGGGGGCATCTTTTCTTTTTCATTCTGCTGTGTCTGTAGGTTAATCAGTGGTCCCCCTGTGCTTTGTTCTCCCACTGCTATACTATACCGTCTGCTTGCTCAGGAACCTCTGGTTCTCTTTCTTCCATGGTTTGTCCATTATTTTTTGGCTGTTCTTGTGCTTTATTTGCCTCGTCCTGATGTTCAGCATTTGACACACTCTGTGCCATGCTAGCCAAAGTCGTGGTCCTGCTAATGCTTTCTCTCTGTGTTGTATTTGTTTTAGTTTGTGCCTGTTTAATTAGTGCATCTTGGTTTACCCCATCATTCCAATTATGTGCCACCCACGGGCATCTCTGGAAAACAAGTCCATATGCATCACACAAGTTGCACCTAGCTACATTTCTGCACTGAGTGCTCACAAGATTATATTCTCTGCAAAGGATGCACTTGAGTTTATCACAAGTGCTAGCTAGATGAGTTCTCTCTCCGTGCTTATGGCAGGCCTTTGGCTGACTGGCATAAAAATAAACCGCTCTATCTTTACCTATAAAACAAACTGTTATTCAGGTGTAAAGTCCCAGACTCATTTTGTCTCCATTTTATTCTGAAATGCCAGCCCCCAGTCCAAAAGGATTCTAAATCTTCAATCAGTTCAGGGGCGCTAAGGACCTCACATCATTTCTGCAACCAATGATGGATGTCTACCACATTTATCCCTTCTGTTCAAAACATCATTGTAATTTTTTTTGTCAGAGGCATTGTTAATGGAATTCTCATAAAAAGTGTCCACAATGGAGAAAATTTTACATTATTGTATTTTAACCAGACTCTTTCAAGTCCTTGTGGAATATTAAAACTCACGTCAAAATTGTCTTCGCTCAAGATGTAAGTTAGGGCGTATACATCAGCTGGCATAAAATGTAAAGATTCCTTAGTAAGTTTTTTCTGACATATGCTCTGTCGGGTTGGAACTGTAACCCTCCTTTATATCTTATCCACACTGCATTAGTTTGAGGAATGGGTGCTGAAATCTGAACATCTTAAGCTTGACAAACACTTCTCTAATATAAGAGGGATCAATTTGTGAGCATTTGACAATATGCAAAGAGTCACTATTCCACTGTGCAAACCAGGTGCTGCAAGCAACCTCATACAGAGGTAGTCAGGCCAGTCATATACAAGTTAGCAGAGGCCTTAAGCTGGTAACTATATAAATGCAATAAAAGAAGACCAGATGATTAACCATTCCTGGTCCTCCTTGCTTCACTGAGAGATAAAGTATGTTCCTTTTTAAAGGGTTCAGCCTACTCCCCCAGACTGCCTGAAAAAATATACTATACAGTGTAACTTCCACTGATTTTGGAGGGAAAATGGTAACTAATATGTAGAAATGTGGGCAATAAAAATGTTTTAATTGAATAAATGCTTTTACGTTTACACATTTGCCATTTGTTCTAGTTCTGGACAAATCTGCGACCCGATTCAAGCTTGGGGATCCAGTTAAGGGTGTCAAGATCCCCTGTCCCGAAAATGATACCCCGAAACAGTAATAGAATCTCTTGTAAGGGTGATGCCTGATATGGTAGCTAGGGGATTAGCAGGGGAGCCTAACTGCCTTTAATGCACTTTTGCAAATTGAGAATAGCCCCAGGCATTTGACAAAACTGGTGACAAACATTCATAGCCTGTTCCACTGAAGGTATATCTTTCACAAGAATCGTAATATCATCTGCATAAGCCTGTGCAATATGGGGAACTGAATAAGAACCTACTTGAATGTGTGAAAGTAGTGGGGAAGAGTTTAATGCCCTCAGAAGGGGGTCAATGCTAAACACATATAATAGAGGGCTGAGTGGGCAGCCTTGCCGGACCCCTCTCTGTACATGAAACATAGGGCAGAGCCACCCATTGACCTGTGGAGTGACAGTAGCTATTTTATACAAATTTTTGATCCAAGTTATAAATGGGGCTGGAATGCCATAATGGTTTAAAACTGTCCACAGATGTTGATGGTCTACAGCATTGAATGTCTGTTTCTGGTCTAAAGTAAGGAGAAACCCTTCCAGTCCTGACCTGCTGTCCCTTTCAGTAAGTTCCCTTAATAAAAACAAGTGATTAACCATTTTTCTTTCAGGAACTGAACAAGATTGGGTTGGGGAAATTAGATGCACCGCAGCTTGTAGTAATCTTGTGTTAACTATTTTAGTCAGTATCTTAAACTCAGTGTTAAGGAGGCTGATATGCCTCCAATTGATCAAATTTTGTTTATCTTCTTTTTTAAACAGGTAAATTAGTAAGCCTTGAGCCATGCTTATTGAGAAAGAATAATTTCTGAGCATGTAAGTGAATGCTGATGCTAGCTCTTGTGAAATTACTTTTCCAAGGATTTTATATAATTCAGGGGAAAGCCTGTCTATACTAGGTGCTTTATTGTTTGGTAGGGATCTAATAGCCATTTCAACTTCTAGGGGAGCGATATCTTTGGTAAGGTCCTCCAAACTATAAGGAGAACATATAGGCAATAAGAGTGCAGCTAAAATTCTGGGAGTGCCATTGATTGGCTACATTTTTTGCTGAAGAGAGAGAGGTAGTATACTGAGAAATTATTCTAAGTAAGTTACCGGTATCTAAGCATAGTGTACCATCCTGGTCAAGGAGATGAGTCATGTGTTTTTTTTTTTATCCTGTTATTACAATGTAAAAAGGGACGAAGTACTTCAGCCTTGCCCTGGGTGCAGAAATTCTGCTGCTGTTTCAAGCTTTCCTGTTGCCTCAGATGGAATGTTTGCACTTCTTGCCTCAGGTACTGGATTTGAGTGGTAAAATTATGGTTGGTGGTTCAGGCTAGGGTTTGTAGCTTTTGTAATTGTTGTTTGTTACAGAGATGTTGAAAATAAGCTGCATTTCTGCAGGATTTGCTTTCTATTTGTTATCTAATATCATCAATAAATAAATAAGAAATGTCTTAACTCAGATTTCATGTCTTCCCACCAGAGGGCAGTATTATCATACATGTCAATAATAGATTTTTTGATAGTTCAAAAATACTGGATGCTCTGAGGTACCTCAGGTTTTACCAACAAAGATGAATTAAATTTCCAGTGACCTAGGCCTTGTGTAGAAACAGGTGTGGGGCCTATCTGTAGTGCAAGAAGTTTGTGATCAGAAAATTCTACTTCTGTTACTGTTATGGATGAAATTTGAAGGGAGGAAGAAACAAAGAAGAAATCAATCCTGGTAGCTAGAAAGCCCTTCTGAAACATGGGAGCTGGTGTATCATGCAGAGACATGCATGCATCTGTTAAGTCAGATGCTAAAATAATGTTTTTCAATGCTGACATATCACAAAAAACTTCAGTGGTTTTTGTGTACTTCCCTCTGTCCTGGATATCTCACCCACAATTAAAATCACCCCCTAAAATATTTGAATGGGAGGATAAAAGATAAGGACGAACTGCTTGAAATAAAAACATTTTGTCAGTGTGAGTCTGTGGGGCGTACACATTAACAAACCTGTACTATATGTTAGAAATGTTAGTGTCAAGGATCAAAACCCTGCCCGGTATGAGATCCACTAATTTAACTACATGTACTCGTTTGTGGGATTTGAACAGGATACCCACTCCTGAAAAGGTATCATCCCCAATGGACCAGTAAGAAGGCCCAACATACCAAGATTTTGTAGCAGTATTAAGTTTAGCAATAGTATGGAGTCTGGTGTCTTGCAGGAAAAAAAACATCAAGAGGGCTAGAAAGTATGTGAGACATGACCATTTGCCTCTTTCTAGTGCTTTTCATGCTATTGACATTGATGATGCCTACTTCAAAGGATGATTGTGATATTTAGAGGGGGAAACACAAAAGCTTATGTGTGTAAATATCAGGGGTTTTTTTATTTCTCCACTGAGGTTTCCTCTGTTGCTTCCCAGATTTTTTTAGTGGAGGGTCTGCCTCCTGATCAGAGAGGGGATCAGCCTAGGAGGACTCTTCAGAGTCATCATCAGAGACTTCTGAAGTGGCCTGGAAGGCATCAAAATGATTAGGTAAAGGCAGGTCAGAGATTTAAAAAATTTTTGAAGCAGGTAATTCTTGTGCCTGACTTTGCCTAGTACTCCTTTTACTTTTTGTGGCCACCTGCTGGGGAGGAGGGGGTGGCATAGCAGTAAGGTCAGTGGATGTGGAATCTGTGCTCTCTGTACATGGTAAGATGGTCTCCATAACACTGTCAGATGGAGGGGGTTCTATAGTAGTAGGTGCAGGAGGAGGAATATCTGCAGTAAATGGATCTTGTGCGGGGGGGGGGTCCTAACTGTTGAGACCTGTAGTGGAGGCTTGGGAAAAGTTGCTGTCTGAACAATAGCAATTAAAGGTCTCTGTTCAGAATCATCAGATGGGTCAGAATGCTTATGAGCAGCCTAGGAGCAACTCTGATATGTGTGGCCGAGGCCATCACAAAGGTTGCACTTGGCTTCATTAAGACAGTGGCCACTAGCATGCCCTAGTTCTTGGCATAGGGTGCATTTTACCTGGTCACAAATGCTGTTGAGGTGTGCTGTTGACCTGCACTTGTAGCAGGCCTTAGGTTGGCCTGCATAGAAGAGCACACCTCGATCTCTCCCTAAAAAAAACAGTTGGGAAGGTGACTGAGCCCAGCATCAGTAGAATTAAGCATCACTTTCACCCTCCAATCCTCCCCCCCGTCCAAATGTGCTCTGTGTCAAAAATAGCCTCAGGTGATCTTAATACTGCACACTTCTGTTTCAGCCAGTATGTTAAGTCAGTGACACTGACCCCCTCACTGCGAAACAGAACCGTAATGGTTTTGTAATCAGGTTTGGTCAAAGGGATTGCATCGAAAGGTGCCCATAAGGGGGTTTGTTTAAGAGCATGAAACTTTGACCAAAACCTTTGAAGACCAGCATTTAACTTAAAACTAATATTGAAAGTTTTTCACCAGAAACATGAATCAAAGCATGAATTTCATTGAGTCTTTAAGTAAGGTTTTTGCAACAAAGACTCTGTCTGGAAGTGTGTCTAGTCCTTCCTTGTAAAGGAGTCAAACAACATTATGTCATCTTGCTGGATATATAGGCTGGTGAAATAATGAAGCATAAGGTCGAGAAGAAGTTCTTGTTGGTAGATTAAGTGGTGCGTCAGGGGGCCCCTCTGTTGCAGCAGTATGTCCTGTAATTATAGGATGAGATTAAGGTGCAGACTCCACCACTGGTGTGACCATGGTAGAACTATTAGGCATTGGAGCAGTATTATTTGCCTGTACATATTGTATATATATTTTTTACTGAGTATTCTGTGTATTACTTGCTCACTGGATGATGCAGTCACACATTGTACACTGTACCTACGATTTGTTTGTTTTGTACCAAATCTCCTCATGTCCGATATTGAAACCTTGTATTCACTGTTCTCAAATGGACCTATGCATCAAACCTGTATATTGTGCTTACTATTGTTGCTTGTATCAAATCTGTTTCATGTGTATTATTGTTGCCTTGTACTCCACTGTCACCCTGCACCATGTGTTATGGCCCGGGTCATGCCTGAAAAGGGTCCCTGGGATCAGTGCACTCACCCAGTTATCAAAGTCATAAATAAATAAACTTAATGGAAGTACAGGGCTGTGAGTTAACTGAAGCTCCACAGGTAGTTCTAGGGGAGAATCATCAATTGCATCAGATGAGACAGAAACAGTCATTTGCTGTAAAATGGGGTCTGTGACACAGGTATTAACAGTGATCGGTTCAGTACTTGCATTTAAATGTCTAGCAGGAGAAGTAGTAACAAGTGTGGGACCTGAGAGCTACTTACCCACACCATTTTCTCACCCAACCTGCCCCTTCCAGAGCAGAGTCCACAGTCCATGAGTCCTTCTCTTGAGAGATGCCCAAGGAGTGTCTTAGGCCAGACGCAGTGTCTGTAGGTGCCATTCCCGGTGTGTCCTCGGTATGTCTGGGTGCTGCATTCATTGTTACAGGAATGCTTAGAATTGCAGCTGGTGTGTTAGGTAAAACTGGTGGTGTGTCCATTCACCGTTCTGCTGCCAAGTCAACAATAGAATCAATGGTGCAGCAGCTTTTGACAGCTGTTGCTGCTGCTGCATAACAGATCTGACAGTTTCTTCGCTTTGTTATACCACTTGAATTGCTCATGTGAGCTCTTGCCGTCTAGTTTCATATCAGGATTCCTCAGCCTGTAAAAGGACTTGCAATTAAGTAGTGGATAGTCCTTCTCGCTGAAAATCTTCTGTCAATGAAACAGATCCAGCAGTGTCCTCAGAAGCTTGACCATTTAAAGGTATCTCATTTCCCATTCTTGAAGAAGACTTAGATTTTCCAGTAGATACAGAGGCCTTGATATTCAAAACTGTCTCAAGCATACCTCTCAACTGCTATAAATTTCGCATAGCGCTACGATTTTCACACTCAAATTTACCCTTGCTCTGCATAGGTTTGCTGATGTTCTTGAAAATGTTAGAGCTATTCCTGGACATAAACTATTAAATCATTAAACTAAGTTATTAGAAACATTTCTTATCACTGTCTCTGTGGGGCCCACTATTTGTAGACATGTCATTCTTTAAAATAAGAAAGTGCTCCACATTCAGACCATCTGCTATGATTTTTGAAGGCCAGTGCTACGATTTTTAATGCTAAGAGGTTGAGAGGTATGGTCTCAGGCAATGATGAAGCAGGGAAGGAGTCCTGCTCCCCAGCCTCCTGAACATCCATCTGTTCCAGTGGTTCCACCGAGGCAGCCATCTTGGTCAAAGACCAGGATGACAAAGGTTCCCCTGGAGGACAGTAGGAGAATTTTTATTAAGAAATCAAATAATCATTACATCATGTACTAAAAAAGACATAAAAAAACTGCTTACATTCACATCTTAGAATCTGAAAAATCTACAAACCAAAAAAATGAACAAAATTTAGAAAACACGTCCCTACAATCCATTGTTTGTTTGTAATTCTCCTTTAGTATTGCACGTCATCATTAGACTACACAGTGAGTGAAACTTATAGCAATTCCTTTTTGATTTTTAACAATACATAATAAAGAGAAAGATCTATCCCTACAATCTAAAATATGCAAGATTACTCTGGAGAAGTAAAGATCATATAAACATATTCATGTTTCTCCATAATGATCTAAACCTTTCATCTGATGTCCTCCTTCTATCTTCTTCTGTAACTTGACTAATTGCTGCTTCAGTCTGTGCTATTACTACTTTAAGCGGGGGATGAATCTGCTGTAAAACATATTGGCATCTATGCTGCCAGAAATAATATTTACATATAGCAAAAATCACCCTTAATGTGCTCCTGTGAAATCTCCCCCAGAAACCAGTAAAATCACCCAGTATTAGAGTCTGGTAAGTAATCCTGCTCAAAAAATGCCATTGCCATTTAAATGCCAAAGAATCCCATAACATTCTTGCATCCATGCATTCAAAAAAGAAGTGATGCATGGTTTCTTCTATCTGAATACATGTTTGTTTGGGGCAGTATCCATCCTGAATAGCTTTATGCTTTAAATTTCCACACACTCCCAATCTACCATGGCAACATAACCAACTAATATTCCACATATTTCTGGGTATTCTATTATCTTTAAATATTTCTAAGTAAATTTCATTCATGAGAAAGTACATTCTGGAAATATTAGCAGATTGGCTAACTCTATAGAAATGTTCTGGTACAGCTGTTTTCTCCCAAGTGAGAAAGTTACTGATTTACTTAATTTCCATTGTCTTAGCTTTCTGAAACAATCTACTGCATAGGAAGGAATTTTAAGGTGTTGTGAAATTTTGGGGGAGTAAATCTGCCCATTTAGTTAAAACCTCACTTAAAGCTCTTTCCACCCAAGATTCCCATGAGGCTCTTTTTCCCCGTTCACACATTGCAGTATGTTATGAATAAAAAATGAATAAAAAATGGCCACTGGATTGATCATCCCTAAACCCCCTTTCAGGACAGGTAGGTATGTAATCTCTCTTTTAATAGGATTGAGTCTGCTTCTCCACATCATTTGAAAGAATACTTTGTAAAGACAAGGTTCTATTTGTATGGTGGGAGCATAAACATAACTAAGGCAAAGAAAATTTGGAAGCAAAAATCTTTTTATTATCATGATTCTTTTTTGTTTTCCCAGTTTCCATGTTTTCCAAATGTGCACCTTATTCTCACATACCGATTATCTTTCATCTCAGTTAAAAAATGCCCCATTAGGTACATTAAACCAAACTCCTAAAATTGTCTCTGGGTCTAATGTTATATTAATATCTTCTAGCTCCTGATCTGTTTCTGAATCTGAATCTAAGGGTATGATTTTGATTTTCCCTATGTTTAGTTTTGCTCCTGATGTAATAGAAAAAATCTGGACAGCCCTCCTCCCTGCCTCTTTATTCTTTATGAATAAAACTACATCATCTGCATAAATGGATATTTTTGCAGGGGTTCAGTGATCACCTGGGGTTAATCCAACAATCTGGTTAACCCATTCAATTTGTCTAATAATTGAATCTAATGCAAATGTATATAATAACGGACTTAGAGGGTACCCTTGCCTCATACCTTGCTGTAAAGAAATTAATTCTCCTAGATACCCATTAATCAAGGGTTTGAAACCTACTCCATCATATAGTTTGGATAGCCAATTAATAAATGTATGAGGGATCCCATATTTTCCTAGTACCTGAAATAAAAATTGGTGACTAACTTTCTCAAAGGCTTTAGCTTGGTCAAGTGAAAAAATGTAACCTTGTATCTTCCTTTCCTTTTTAACCTCAAAGATTTCTCTTAATAAATATAAGTTTTGCTGAATATTTCTTCCTGTAATAGAACATGTCTGTGCAATGTCTGTCGGGTCCCAGGCCCCTTTCTGTAATCTGTTGCACAATATTTTAGCGAGAATCTTATAGTCAGTATTTAAAAGACTAATGGGTCTCCAGTTTTCTAAAGAAAATGTGTCCCCTTTTTTGTATATGTAGCTTAAAATAGATATTCCAAACTCATCACACACTTCTACCCCTTATAAAATTTCATTATGTACTATTGTCAAGATTATACTAATCTCTGGAGTGAGTTTCTTATAGAGTTCATTTGCTAGCCCATCTAATCCTGGGGCAACCCCCAATGTGAGATTTTTGATTACTGTTGCTACTTCTTCCTGTGTTATAGGTTCGAACATAGAAAGAGCCTTTGTGTTATTTAACTGTGGAGATGGTGCCATGAAAATACCCTCAGTAGAAATACCCAGTGAAACAACTTTCCCAAATTCCTTTTTTAAATATGATTGGGCTATTTTTTGCATGCCTATATCTGATCTTTCTATAGTTCTGTCCAATCTGTGAAGGCCTGTCATCATTGTAGCTTCTAATCTATGTTTGCAGGCCATAAATGGGTCAATTGATGGTGTTCCTTATCTCATGTCTATCTCAAGAGATTTTGCCCTGTTATATTGGTAATGGAACATTTGTTTTTTTTATTTCTGTGACTTGTTTATTAAATTGTGCATGTGCCACACCTGTAAAATGCATTAATTTATATAGTTGGTTTCTGTATCCAAGGTATTTTATGTAATAATCATTCGATTCTTGTTTTCCTATATTTATAAATAAAGATTTTATATCTTTTTTGGATCTTTCCACCATTCCTACTCGGAATCATAATTACATTGAACCGAGAGTCTGACTGCTAATAACTGTTTGATCTGCTGAAGCATTTCCTCTTGTTGTAAAATTGTACTATTTAAACACCATCTATTCCCTTGTGTATAGGATTTAGGGGGTACAGTTGCCATATTAAAGAGTTCCATCAACTTGTGATGATCCAAGAACTCATCAGTTTTACAGTTACATTAACAATGCAATGCTCTGAGGAAAAAAGACAATCTATTCTGGTGTCATATAGGTGTATATCGTATATGGCCCTTTTATCTGAGTGTAGCTTTCTATAAGCATCCACTAAGGATACATCCTTAATTAATGTTTTTAACGCTAATGAATCGCAGTACATTTTTTTCCTAGTCTCATTCCTGTAAGAGATATCAATACAACAATTAAAATCCCCACCCCATGTTATGTGTCTCCTAGTGCACAAAAAAGGTTTAATCAAATTAAACAAATCAATCCTAGTAGATTTGATTTGGGGGCATAAACATGTATTATCCTGTAATAAAAATCTCTGGTCCTACAGTCTAAAATTAAAGCTCTACCGGTTAAGACATCAATAACCCTGGTGATTAAAGAAAGTGATGATTTGAAAAGAATCCAGAGGCCATCTGCTGTGTCCCCACTGAAAGTCCAAAAGGAAGGGACCCATACCCAGCCCCCTGTGCTTGCTTAATTTCAAGTAAAGATTTTAGTTTAGTGTCTTGTAAAATAATTATATCTGTTCTTCATTTTCCTAGACTATGCATGAGAGCTACTTGTTTCTTGTAGTTCTTCAAACTACATATATTTAGAGATGTAATACTTATTGTAGCCATGGAGCTCTATCCATTGTATTGTTTATTTTGTTTTTAAGGAAATGGGGTTAACCATTTTCATCCTGGGTCGCCATATTTTTCCTTTTCTTTCCTCCCCTCTTTTTTTTCCATTTTTTTTTTTCAGTTGTGGTTGGTGGTCTAATTCCTGTTTCCTCTTCTTCTGTATGTGTGTCTGTCTGCACAGAAACATCTGAATCTAGTTCTGACTCTTCCCCTCCCTCTTGTAGGGAGGCATAGGGATTTTCTGTTTGTATCTCACCTGCTTTTTAGTGTTTTTTTTGCTGCAGCTCTGGTAACCCTCCTTGTCTGAATTTATTTTGCACTGCCTGTTGTTGGTTCTGACTGCTGTTGTGTACCCTGGGCTTGTTGTTTCTCTGACTGTATATGTGTATCTCTGTATCTTGAAATTCCATTGTATGTTCTTGTGGAGCTTTCCCTTCTTTAGAAGGTTCTGAAAAGGAGTCCCTTCTATTCTGGCTCTCAGCAGGCTCCTCTCTGTTTGAGGTGTGGCTTCCCTCCTATCATGTTTATCTTGGGCCTTCTGTACTAGATTTTCTTGGTCCCATCCCTCTGTCCTATTCCTGCTTGCCCAGGGGCACTGGTAATAAGCATGCCCCTTTTCATCACATAAATTACACTGATAGACATTGTCACGGTTTAAATCTGGATGCCCATAAACCCCACATAAACTGCATTTTAGCAAATCATAAGTGCTACTTAGGTGTGTGCAAGCCCCACATTTGTAGCAGGCCCTCGGTTGCCCCCCATAGAAGCATACTCCCCAGTCCTTTCCAAGAAAAAAAGCTATTAGGTAAATTAATAATCTCTGAATTTACCAGAAAAGTTTAACTTTAAATTTCCAGCCTCCTGTCCATAATCCTTCTGTATCAATGATTGCTTCTGGAGGAGACAAAATGCTGCACCTGTTTTGAAGCCAGTGATAGATGTCACTGATGCTTCTTCCTTCATTCCTGAACATAATATCAACTATCCATATTACAGGTTTTATCCAAGGGAGTACATAAAAGGGAGTCCAAAGGGGGGACTGTTTTAAAGAGCTGTATTTGTGCCAGAATTTTCTAATCCCACATTTGTTTTAAAACTAAGGTCAAACATATTTTCGCCTGATATGTGTATAAGTGCATATATTTCAGATGCTTGAAAATGCATAGAATTTTTTAACAAATGGCTGTCGACATAATACCTATCAGGATGCTCTGCTAGGCCTACCCTGTACCTAAGTCCCACTGCATTCCTTCTAGGTGCCTGCTCCAGTTTATTTTTAAATACGTCTAAGAGAGTAGGCCCTCTATTGGACTCCTCATCTGTTAGTGGTCTTCTACTTGAATTCCTTTCCCCTGAATCCTCCCTAAAATGATTTGTAGGCCTTTTCCCACCTCCTGTTGCCCCTTCTGCAGAGCCCAGTGATTTGGGGGAATTTCATTCCTTACTGTTTCTGAAATGTATTTGTATTCTGTGAGCTTCTCCCTGTCTCCATATTCTCATTTTGATCACCATTTAGTATATTATGCTGTACATCAACCTTTCTTACATTTGCACTAATGTTTTCAGAAATATCCATAGCTTCCCCCTAGTCTGTAGGTCGACTGTGACCTTTAGAAGTATACATGTTTGTTTGCATAAATCCAGATTTGCTGTGTACTGTACCTCTTCTGAGCTCTGGCATCTCACTGCAGGCCTGAGTGAGTGTTTCAAAACTCCATTTTCTTCCTTATTCCACGTTTCATTGGGAGGCCACTGTCCCATTTTGGTCCGTTTCCATCCCGTGCTATCTAGCAAGTCCTGTACTAACCATGAGCTCCCGCCTGCAGACCCATCGGAATGGAGTCCAAATTGTTGTCACACAGTTTGTGATGTAGTTTCCTCTTGAATCATCAGCTCGCTTGCCTTTGCATCTCCTGGAAGCGGTTCCAGTACTGCAGCTACAGTCTTTCCCTCTCGCTGTGAAGAAACAGAGGTACTTTCTCTAGTGTTACTCCTCGAGGTCTGAATAGTTGGCTGAATTTCTTGAAACGCAGGTACCTTTTGTATTTCTAGTGACTCCACGGTGTTACTCATCTGGTTGTGTAACTGTCTTGTGACTTCCAGTATTCATCCATGAATTAAATCTCCAGAATCCATCTGTGGATCAACAACTACAGCTTCCACTTCTTGAGGCAGGATGTTCTGCACAATCTCCTCCACAACCTCCTCCTCCTCCTCCTCCATCTCAACATGCACTGAAACCTCCATCTGCTGGACAAAGGTTCCCCCTCCTGGAGAGTAGGGGAATTTCCCTGGTGTCCTGGCCACCCCCCCCCTTATTCACTTAAATACCACCAACCGCTTAATCTGGTTATGTATGTAAATTTGAATTTGTATCTTCCCCTCTCCCCCAGGATGAGGCTGAAAATAGGCAGAATTGCCTAGTCATCTTTCCTGGTCAACAAAAATGAAATAACTAAATAAACCTAGGGGACCCCAACCCTGTTTGGTGATGAAATCTGTTGGCTCCTGCAGGAATACATTTCCACCCCCTGGAGGACAGTAGATGAGCATGATCCTGCCATTGACACCTGAGACGCATCTGGCCATCACATATTCAAAGGATTCAGATGTTCTCACTGGGAGTGCTGTGAGACCCAGGGTGGATCTAAAGCAGATGTCTGCCCCACCCCCTCTATGATCCTTCCTTGGGCAATGCACCCCAGAATACCTGGAAAAGATAGACACCACTAGCACAGGGCCAGCATCATCACCCAACCAGGTTTCCATGATGTAAACAAGATCAGCCAAGGAATCAGCAATGGAATTCTCCATTGCCACAGTTTTATTCCTCAGCAACATTGTGTTACTAAGAATGGCCCAAAGGGGACAAGCAGCACAGGCCGGACAAATTATTTGCTGCCCAGTTACATTTTTTTCTCTCTTTTTTTCTCCCTCTTTTTTCCTCTTTTTGAATATATTTACATGACTGTTTGTAACTGCCTTAATTGTATTTTACTGTTAATTTCGAATGTTTGTCCAACCTGTTTTGTATGCCTCTGTATCAATCCTACTGATATGGAACCCTTGTAAAAGAGCCTCTAGCTCAAAGATACTATAATCCAAGATATTAATTAATTAATTAATTAAGTAAGTAATTTGGCAGAGCCCTGAGGATGGGAACCAGGTAGGATGGTCCTCTGTCCTGATTATGTCTCCTCCCCGGGTGTCTCCTGGTCTGAATCACCCCAATTCTAACCCCCTGACAACCATACCTGGCACCTCCACCGTGGTGGGTACTCCTCCTACACAGGATTCCCAGTTCCAGGCAGGACTTGTGTACCTCCACCAGGAGAACAAGTGGGACACCAATGAAAGGGTGGAGTAGGTGGTCCACAGAGTAGGTTTGCCTATGTAAAATGCCTCTACACATCCTACACAAAAATCTAACCTTCAATAACACTAAACAGAGTGTTAAAACAGAAAAAATTAAAATATAAAAATATACAACCAATGAAACAACTAAGTCTCATTAACCACACACCATACTCACACACACACCAAGCATACCAATCAACATTCAACTACAAGGCCGGCTCGTCGGCGCAGCGGTTGGATTTCCGCTTGCGACGCCAGCGACCCGGGTTCGGGAACAGACCCGAGTCGTCGGAGGGCCGGCCAGGGGGAGAAGGATTGAGCGTCCGTTGGACTGCTCTCCTTCTCCGGGGGGAGGGATGGGGTAGCATCCGGGGTGATGGGGACTCCTAGCGGAGGCCAGGAGCACCCACGCTGCCGCGCTCAAAGACTCTAGGAGGCGGGGCGGACGCTGGACATCATTGCACGAACCCGCCTCCCCAGAAAAGAGGAAAATGGACGGCTGCCGGCCACCCTCCATGAAGCCCGCCGCGGCTTTGATTAGCCCCCCCAGGCCAGTCCTCCGACCAATTACGGTCTCTGTGGGATGTTTCGCCTCCCCATCCCGCAGCCCCGGCCAGGGTAAGCCACGGGTACGGGAGGACCCGAGGCCGATGTGGGGGTGGAAGCCGCTGGTCCGTGACCACGCTGAACATTGGGTGGCCGGCAGCTAGGAGGAGGTGGAAAAATGCAAATAAAAAAAAAAAAACATTCAACTACAAGATACACACAAACATAAGCCAGCCACCAACCCCCCAACACACACACAGATTAACAGACAAGAATATAAAATAAATAACTAAAATAACCACTAAGATACTCCAAACAAGCAAAACAAGGTGCACGGTCATAAAATTAGTCCCAGTTATGCTGAAATAATTAGTACAGCTCCAGTATTCCTCTTCTCTCACAAGAGGAAAGATAAATTGCCCCAAAATGCAGCAGAAAACAAGTAGTGGTTTTCCTGTTTATGGCATAATAACTTCAAAACAGTGAAGTTGCAAATGCAACAGTAGGGCTTTCACCCCTATAGTCTGAAATAAGAATGTGGTGAAGCAAAGGCAATTATAAAAGTCTTATAACCATGGGCACTCTCACTATATGCTATGTGAATTTTGCAGGTCATTCATTTAGCAAGCATAAACTAAGAATAATGGTGTGTGTAAATACATAAACTAGATTAAGATTGTGTAGCACAAGCTTGTCGAGATTTTACATTTGTTTGTTTAAGTTGAGGCACCAATATGGAATAAATGTTTAATTTATACATTTATTCTTACTGTCATTAATAAAGAATACTAGAAATACTACACTTACTAGATTATCACAATTGTTTGAATTAATTTGTTACAGCAGCAATGCATGTTATTTGTTATGCTAAAAATTTTGATGTACACATTTTTATTCCATTTTTTATTTATTTTATTTTATTTATTTAAAAGTTTCACCAGGAAAGACATACTGAACAGTGAATGCTCGTTTCCAGGTGCATCCTTGGGGGAGAAGGGAGAGGGATTACAATAAGGATACAAGCAGGTAAAATAAGTCAAATACAGTAGAAAATGACACAATATAACATGGATAAGAGATAAGTAAGCTACAGGAATGACAATTTGGTGACATGAATAACAAATGATAACAGACAAATAATCCAGAAAAGTGGAAGTAAGCTATCATAAACTAGACAATTGCAAGAGTAACATTAAATAAGTTGGGTTTTGAAAACTGAAAGGCCTAAAATATGACGAGGGCATACATTTAAGCACATCTGCTGGCAGGGGAGAAAAGGTCTTTTAGGAGGAAAATGAGGACATGAGGGGAGGCAGCATAATTTTAGGTGTCCCTTTACTTGTCTTCTATAATCCCCTCTTTCATCACTTTGAGTCTGCTTTAGCACTTTTCTTACATTTCAAATAATAAAAGGAGCAGTTGTTTTATAATAAGACCGACCAGGTTTTCATCAGTATTCTCAAGTATTTTAGACCAACTATTGTACCATAAGGTCAGTTGGCAGTGTCTGCTGCAAGTTAGTTTGTTATAGTTTGTTATAAGGGGAGGCAGTATAGCGCAGTGGTTTAAGGCTGAGCTGAAAATCTGGTGACATCCAGCAGACCAGACCTGGGTTTGAATTCCACAGCTTCCACTTGCATACTGTGTAGCCCTGAGCAAGTCACTTAACTTCCCTGTGCCCCCAGGTCGCACCTGTAAAAAAGCTTTCAGCTTAGTGTGCTATTCCTAGTTAAACAAATAAAAAAAAAAATAGTCACAAGAAAAGTAATGTTATACAATATATGTTTGAAAACAACAGAAAATATTACTAAACACATAAACCTGATCCAAATTAAAGGGAATACCCTTTTTATTATTTCAAATAGAAACACAGAAACAGAATTTGACAGCAGATAAGGACCCACCCAGTCTAACTATTTTTTCCTTTCCTATACTGTCAGTGCAGACCCTACTTGATCTCCAACCCCCCTCCCCTCACTTTTCACTAAAGGTGGGTGTGGGGAGCCAGAGATCTAATAAGGATTATTGCAACCGCATAGGTAGGTAAAAAAAATGCTTAGGCAGATTCACAGTGTGGAAAGAAAGGTATCATACAAGGTAAGAGAAATTCAAAAATGAAATAAAAAAAAGAATAGGTCACCACTAACGTGCACTGCTGCTTTTTAAGAGGGTCATATATTACCTAAAGGTTTCAAATAGTTAGAAAGCTGGTATAGTAAAAGCTTTAGTTAGGGTTCCACCTAGTGTCAGAAAGTAACACTACATTGCAATTTAACATGCCTATCTTTACATTTTTACAATGAATCTGTGTGTATAGTTGATGAAATATGTAGCAATATGGGAAAGCAACAGGATAATGGAATTTTCTAAATGTTATCGGTAGGAGGCTTATGAATAACTCTATTGTATTATTTAAGAAATATTCATTTACAATACAAGTGTTATGATTTTTAAATTGGAAAAGTTTCTTATGCTGTAGTTCCCTGGTTCATCCCTCACCCAACTTTTATGGAGAGGCACCATGTGTACTATTCTCAAGTACTGGGGCACATTCCCCAACTCCAGAGAGGTGTTAAACAGGTTTGTCAGTGGACCCGTCAGCACTCTACCAGTTCTTTTAGGACCCCTAGGTGAATGCCATCTGGACCTGGTGATGTGTCCACTTTAAGGGCTCTTAGGCCTTTAAGTACCCTGTCAACTTACATTTCACCATCAGTGACTCTCTACTCCAGTCCCACCCCCCTCACTCCCTTGTGGCACTGGTCTGTCTTCCTTCCTAGTGAAGACTGAACAGAATTGTGTGTTAAGTAACTCAGCTTTTTCTTCACTCCTCTCTATTCTCCACCAGGTGACTAAGGGTTCTGTGCTACCTGCTGCCCCAATGTCAGTTTAAATTAAGATACTTATATGTAAGAGATTAATGATTACAATAATTATATTTCATATTAGAGGGTTATCCTAAAACCTTACTGAGCATGCTCAGAAAAAACTTAAAATTCTTATAACTCTGGAATCAATTAATATTTTTTCATGAAACCTTTGAAAGGCACTACCTTCTCCTCCCTGTCCAAACCTCTACTGCTTTGGTTAAATGGTGCTCTGGCGGCTGCTAAAAGAGTGTTGCTGTGGCACTGGAGAGACCCCAACCCTCTGTCCTGTGAGGAATGGCTCCACCTTTTGTTTGTCACTGCCCGATATGAAAAAACTTCCCACCAAATATTAGACAAGCTATCCATTTATCAGAGTATTTGGCAACCCTTTTTGACAAATTTCCTTGGACGACCCTTCAGCTATGGCCTAATGGCTGATTTCCCCTTTTACCGTACTTCTTGGTCTTAGCTAACTTAGTGCATGCCTGCATTATCTTACGTCTCCCAGTTCTCCTTGGAATCCATTGCCTGCTTCCTCTTCCACCCTCCTTGCCCATCTCCTCCCCCCCCACCCCTTCATAATCTGTATCCTTTGATACTGGATCCACAGAGCCCCTCAGTTACAATGAAGATATTATTGTTTGCATTTGTGTACTTGATTAATTTCCTCCTGGGTGGGTTGGTTACATAAAAACTCTTACTATGTGCATATTTCAGATTGTTTTCTGCTTCTTTGTTCACAGATCCCTTGTTTGTATTTTACAGGGGCCTTGGCTCATTGTTCATTAACTGTTGGATATTGTAGCATTTTGATTGTTGTTACTCTTGTTGTTAAATGGAAAACTCAATTAAAAATGTTTAAGGCCAAAAAGAAAGGCACTACCTTGGCATAGGTTCCCTTCTACCATAAAAGTTCTAGAAAGAAATTCGGTACCTTCTAGGCTGTAGGTGAAAGCAAAAAAAGTGTAATAAGTATAGAAAAAATTAGATTTAAAGAGCTAGTGTACTGCCTAAAACTAATATTTGTTTTTAAAAGAAGGTAGCTATTACCTTTTATATCTGAGGTACTTTTTCTGTTCCTTTCGTTTAGAGGCATGTTTACCCGATGTTAATAAGTGTGATGTGTGGGACAGCACTCTGCCTGGCAACTAATATCTACCTCTATCTCTACCCCTCCCCCTCCCCCTCCACTACATCATCAGTATTGTGATCTCACTGCCTGTGACATGACTGCTGCTTAGTAACAGCCACTCAATGATTGCCAGATCAGCCACCTGTGATGTCACTGAGATCACAACGTTGATGATGTAGTGGGAGGACAGAGATAGATATGTCAGCTGCCAGGCTAGTAGCTATTCCACATATCCAGCAAAACATTATCACATAGAAGAATTTCTAATGAGAAAACGAAAAAAGGAAAATGCTTCAGAAATAAAAAAAGTTATGTCTACTTCTCAAAGAATATTATTATTTTTCTGTCTGCCTGCTAAGACAATGCATGCCAAATTTTGCCCAATTTCATTGAATGCTGCCAAAGTTATTAAGAACTATAAAGCGGCTAGTAATAACTGTACCCTCGCAATCTGCCAGGCTAAAGCCAAATGTTCCAAGTCCGAGCTAAACTCCTCCTGGAGTGATGGACGTAGCTTCTGGAAAAACATCCATGCAATCACCAGGAAACACGATACCTCTGACCCCACTTTGCTGACTTTTGAAGGGTCCATTACTCAAGACCCTAAAACTATCGCAGACATCTTTAACAAAGCCTTCACCAACCTCAGTGCCGTGCTGCCCCCCCCAACTGCCAAAGCACTGCGAGTGAGCCTCAACAAAAACTGCCCCGCACACATCCAACAAATCACGCCCCCCATTCTACCGTAGAGTAATATCCAAAGGGATGGCAAAAAAATACCTCTCCAAAATACTGGGGAGGTTCAGGCACAGTGCCGAAGGCCTGGACCTAAAACTAATCTCCCTGGTACTAGACGAGGTGCTAATACCGTTAACCAGAATCATCAACCTATCCCTAACCTCAGGTATGATTCCAAAGCAATGGAAAGCAGCAGTTGTTACCCCTGTCTTCAAAGCAGGTATTAAGACAAGTCATACCAACTACCACCCAATTTCAATTCTCCCACCGATCTCAAAAGCCTTGGAAGGGATCGTCTATGATCAACTGGTAGAACACCTTGATAAATACCAGTTACAATGCCAACAGCAACATGGCTTCTGTAAACTCCATAGTACTACTACCATGCTTTTGGAGTTCACGGGGTTCATTCACGATGCCTTTGATCAAGGGCACTTGGTGGGGGCAACCTTTATCGACCTCACCAAGGCCTTTGATACAGTCAACCATGACCTCCACCTGGCACAGTTTGAAGCTATGGGGCTATCCCCAGATTCACTGTGCTGGTTCCGGAGCTACCTCACAGGGCATGTACAATGGGTAAAAATATCCAATACCCTCTCGGATTCACAGCAAGTGTCCACCAGTGTTCCCTAAGGATCCATACTAGGCCCACTACTGTTTAGTATTTTCCTAAACAACCTCTCTCTAGCCTGTCAGCACAAAATCCTTCTATACGCAGATGATGCGGTTATTTACACCAGCCATACTGACCCTGCCACCCTAGAACGAAGACTTCAACAGGACTTTAACAACGTAGAGGTCTGGTTTGATCAAGCTAAGCTGCTTGTCAACCATAAAAAAACCAAGACCATGCTATTCGTCCCCACCCATAACCAACACAAGACATCCACCATTAACATTCTTAGGAAACAAAACAGACTTAGAAATGGTCCAACGCTTCAGATACCTGGGGCTCACCCTAGACAGCTCCCTTTCATTCTCCACCCACGTTGTCAATGTTTCCTCATCAACAAACCAGAAACTCGGGCTACTATACAAGCACCATAACTGCCTCACTGAAAAAGCTCTTCAGCTTGCCATCACCAGCTCACTCTTCTCGACTATTGACTATGGTCTTCCCATATATAGTGTGGCACCTGACAGCACCCTTAAACGACTTGCCACTATGCTAAATAAAGCCTGCAGGCTAGCACTAGGGGCTCCACGCCTCACCCATAGCTGTAATCTCTACCTGCAAACGGGGGGGCTAAACCTGACAGATAGGACCCGCTACCAAGTCTGTCTTCTTGCCAAAAAAGCTATCCCAGGCCTATTGCCACCTGGTAGCAGTTCCCTCCTGCACCAGATTGCACCAACTAGGACTACCAGGGCATCAAACAAGCTCTCTGTCAAGGTCCCCTTCTGGCAGATCTCTCAAGGCCAGAGATCCTTTGAATACAGGTCCTCACTCTGGCACAATGCACTCCTTCCCACACTCACTGCTATCAGCAAAATCAGCCTCTTCAAATCAGCACTCAAATCTCATCTGGCTAGACAACAGATTTGCTCCTGCTTCCCCTGATCTCCTCTCCCTGAAATCTGATATGGCACTCCCCCATCATTTGCACCTAACAGCTGCCCAACCTGCATCACACTGACCCTCACTCCCATTTCACCCTGCCCCCCCACTCCTGCCCCCAATCCATTTCATCAGGTCTTCAACCCACCTCACTACCCATTTTCTTTACTTTCTGCCACAACTACCCCCTTCACTTACCCTGTATGACAAAGTGACCCCAAGCCTGAGGTTACTGCCATCCTTCTCCCCACCCCCATCCCCCCAATCAAGGTCAGCTATATTGCTAAATCAACTTTTTTTCCCTTCCAAAAATTCTTTATCTTGTAGGTAATGTACAGTGGCTGCAATTTTTGTTCCTGTTATTGTGTAAATTTCCCTACAGCTTTCACTGTCTCTTCACATTCCTGTAGTGTACTGTGTATATTTGATTATGCCTGACATTGAACTTTTGTAAATGAGCTTGTAGCTCAAAGGTTGTAATCCTAGATTTCAATTAATTAATTAAGGTGCACAAATTGTGGTTTAACACTGTCAACCCTATTAGGTCTCAAAGTGTCTCCAGTTTCAAATACACATTTACTGACTGGCCACTCTCTGTAGAGATTTATGATGTAGCTGGTAGTTTGATTCTGATTTTTATGACTGTAGGCAGAGCATATAGCTATCTTGCTTTAGCTAGAAAAATGGCATTCCATGGAACACATTATTGGACTTTTAAGTGTATCCTTCTATAAGTACAAATCACTATGGCAGTTAAAGAAATTCTGTTTAGAATGTTGGACACAGAACTCCAAGCTGCTTTTCTCTGAGAGCAAATGTGTACACAATCCAAACAAATCTAAATAACTTTAAAACTATTCAAGGTGCACAAAAACAACTAGTGTGAAAGTTGTTCAGGACAAAAAGACCTTTCCCATGAGGGTAGTCATTAATCTGAATTCTTTATATTTTGTAAAATATGTTCTTCCAAACAACCTAATTTTTTCTCTCTGAGTGAACACAGTAGGAGTCATGCCAAACAAATATAAATATCTCAGAAAGTATACAAGTTACCAAGACACAACCGAAATGAAAGTTGTTCAGGATAAAGCTATCTTTCAAATGAGGGTAGTCACTAATCTGAATTCATTAGATTTTTTTAAATATAGTCATCCGAAAGGTGAAAATTGTGAAGAAAAATGAAAATTCAGATAATCAGACGGCCATAGTTTAAAAAATATAATTACTGCAGCTTAATGAATAGGCTCATTGGAAAGGTATTTTTGTCCTGAAAAACGTCCATGCTGGTTGTGTATGTGTAACTCATATACTTTTAGAGATAGTTGCATTTGTTTGGCATAACTCCTATGAAAAATGAAAATTCAGGTAATCAGGTGGCCATAGTTTAAAAAATATAATTAGTTGAGCTTAATGAATAGGCTCATTTGAGAGATATTTTTGTTTTGAACAACTTTCATACTGGTTGTTTATGTGTAACTTGTGTACCTTTAGAGATAAGTTTGGCATAACTCCTACTGAACTTCTAAAAAAGCCTCATTTTTGCAAACCACTACACTAGTTAAGTGAAATACTAGACCAGACCAACTTGTTTATCTCTTGTCATGCCTAATTTAACAGCAGATCCTGACCGTTATTCTAGTTACAACAGCAATGCACAGTACCTACTAGCACTTCAATGGAATTCTTTAGCACTTAACATGAAGGAAAAATAAAACAGCTTGAAACAAAACAATCTGCTTATTGGGGTCACATTAGATCTTTTCAGGATGGGATCACGTTAAATCTTTTCAGGAAGAAGATTAATTTTAGTAATTATTAGTCAGCAATATTGTATGAGATCTATATGTGAAGTTGATGCTGACCAGATAGGGGGAAGAAGCAAGCCAGAGAAGAAAACAGTGCTCACACACAGAAGGAAGACCTGGTGCACAAACAAGGCTGTCTGTGAAACTTTTAGACATCTATGCTGCAGCACTGATTTTTCTTTTATTATGTCCTTTTTGGCAACTTCTTTTATTAAAATGCATTAAATGTTTAGTTCACTAAGTCTTGACCTTGGGATAACTCTTGAATGATTGCGAAATAAGTTTTAAGCCATTCCCTTTGTGGGAGGTTAAGACCTGTGCAAAATTTCAAGTGTCATATTTTTCATATTTTTTTACAAATTTCCAAAGTAAAAGTGTGGAAAAATACAAAAGTATGTACAAGTAACCTTACTGATTACCTAAGACTGAGCAACATCATTTTTTTTTATAAATTATGTTGTTTCCGAGTGTTTCTGTATCCACCATTTTTTTTTTTGCTAGCTGCACAGTTGTCCCTTGCTTGATTGGTTCCTGCTTTTACCTTTCACAGAAACAGGCTAATTGATTTCTAACTAGTACCCTTGTATTTAGAAAGCCAAAAAGAATAAGGAAAAACATTTTTTTTTTAGACTGGCTATGTAAATAGTGTTCAATCAACTGTGCCGAGGTTCACACTATGGCCTCTTGTTCACAAAGCCAGAGAGGGTTGACGGTGATGGAGGGAGCTGGCTCTGGAAGCAAAGAAAGGAAGAGTTGAGTGAGGGGGAAGGGCAGGTTTTATGGTTTGTTTCAGCGAGGGGGCATTTTCTAAGTTTCTATGCTTGAATAAGCTGCCTGCGATTCTGCCTTACCATTGGTCAGATAATGTGATGATAGTGAGACATGCAGAGTGCCACCTGTTAATTAACAGCAGATCCTGGCCGTTATTCTACTTACAAAAACAATGTACTTACCAGCACTTTAATAGAAGACCTGTGCAAAAGGTCAAGTATTATTTTTTAACATTTTTTACTATTTTCCAAAGTAAAAGTGTGGAGTAATACAAAAGTATGTACAACTAATCTCCTACGCATTTTCAACTAGGAGAGAAGTTAATATTTGTGCAAAATCAAACCCAAGATTTATACAGTTTTGTTCTAAAGTTTTTTTATTTTAAATCTTATTGGACTGTTGAGTGTTATTTTTTCATATTTGTTTACAAATTTTTGAAGTAAAGTGTGGAGAAATACAAAAGTATGCACAACTAATCTCCTATTCATTTTCAACTTGGAGAGAAGTTAATATTTGCTCAAAATCAAACCCAAAAATGATACAGTTTTGTTCTAAAGGCATTTTATTCTAAATCTTATTGAACTATTATGAACTGAGCAAAGAAATGTTTAGATAAAACAAACTGAAAACTCCAGGATTGGGAGGTCATTAAAATAGCAAAAGGTCAAATTTTGAAACCTTAAATGAACTCATTAAGACCATTCTTCTTAGTGTGCAATTATAATGACAAAAAGGTACATTTGTTATTAATATAGACCTACAATTATACAGCCATTGTGATACATATTTTTAGGATCAGAAGAACAGTGCAAGGCTGCCAAAATCGTAATAATCTCACTGGTTCAGCACTTCAGTGTGCATAGATCAAACCAAAAAGAGCCATAATAAAAGCTTGTATCTTCTCAAAAAAAAATTGTATTTTATTATATTTGATTTAACCTAAAAATACAAAACAGCAATAAGGAAGTAAAACAATCAAGGTGACTTTTCAGCATTCTCCAACCATACATTGAATCCAAGCTTCTTCAAAGCAATAATATTTTATTTTGATATATTTAATATTCTCTACCTAAGTAGACACTAGAAAAAAAGTTTATTGGGTGTTTAGAAACAGGCAAATGCAACCAGTCACAAAAGCCAAAGAGAGTATCAGTTGCTGAGGCTAGTAACCAGTCAAGGAGCTCACTTGACCACTCCAATGGGGGCCACCCACTGACACTACTGACCATTGATGGGCAGTAGTAGCAGAGGAGGAGCTGGGCAAGAGCTGCAAGCAGTCAGTGTAGGAGGAGGAAGAGGAGGCAGATGGCAGGCTGTCTGCCGTAGTCCAGCTCTTGTTTTAAATCCCTGGCAATGCCTGAGTGGCTGTAGCAATCATCTGTGCAGCAGCCCTCCATCTGTATGGATTAAGGGGACTCAGTTTAGCTGTACTGTTGTATTCAGGCAGGTTCAAGCTCCATTATAGCAGCAGGTTTGACTGGAGCCCCAGAACCCCAACTCTGCTAGTTGTAAAGGACTAGCCACTTTAGACAGAGGGATCCTCGCTGTTTGCAAAGGAAGTGGAAAGGGCTGTGGTTGGTGTTCATTTGTGTGCTGGGGAAGGCAATGAGACTGACTGGGCTGGGAGAAGTGCCTTTAAGGGTAAGCATTGCATGTGTCTGAACTGTTGATTGTAATCACATCAAACCACCCCCCTAACTCAAAAACAAAACCTGCTTTTTCCTGTTGGGTTCACTAGTCTGGGGTGTGTGTGTGTGTGTGTGTGTGTGTGTCTGAAGTGGAAAAGTTGGGGGGGCAGGACACTCCTTTGTCTTGCTCTATGCATTTATTCTTGACAGATACAGTCTGTAAACAGCCATTTTATTTAATGCAGGCCATGTCTCCCAGATACCTGCTGCATATACTGTAGAGACACAGCTGAGGCAGAGGGAGAGAGAGAAAGAGCGAGAGAGAGAGAAAGACATGCACCAAGTTTGTTTTACACTGTCTCTCTCCTGGTCTCTCTCCCTCTCGCTGACCTCCACTCCCCATGGCAAAAGGCAAACTCTGCAGCACTGCTCTCAGTCCCAGTCATGGCACTTTCACTGCCACTTTCTCTGCCTCTCTGTATGTGCTGTCTGCTTCCACTGGGCTTCAGAAATGCAAACAGAGAGTCAGACCAACAGCAAGGTGCTGGAAGAGTGAGTGGCAATAAAATGGATGGCAACCAAGCTCGGGCACACACTGTACTCCACTTCTCTGTTTTGGAGGGGGGGTTGACACCATCTCTGACAGGAATGGATTCAACCTGCACATATATGCACACTAGAAGTGGCTCTCACTATTGATGTGTCTGTCTCAGGGGGTTGGAGTGGGCAGGAGGGAAGGAGGGAGTTGACACTGCTGGGGGACAGGTCACCCATTGAAATGCAGGTTTGTTCAGGGACAGATCAGGGAGCCACCGGTCATCATGGTTATGGTCACTATATTCCATTACCCCCAGTTTCACACTGCCAATGTGGTGCTGCAATAGTGATGGCCTGTCACCTGGTGATCACTCTCACTTTGCTTGCTCACCACATCGCAGTATGTTGCTGTCACTGTTTGAGGGCTCTGTCCCTGACACTGGTGCCACTGACCACCTCTTTTGATCCTGCAGTCTCTCTCTCGGGGGGCCACTGCTTCTCCTTGTGTCCTTCTGTCTGTCCCTGCAGACTGTGTCTCTCTCCCCCCACCCCCCAGGCTTAAGCTACAGCTCTGCAGGCAATGCTGCCTCACTTCTCAGCACTCTTGCTCCTTATATTGTACAGTGGGGTGGGGGCACACTGAAGCAGCATGGACACTAGGACAGCCACAGGATGGGTCAGTTGGTACCATCACAGAAAGCAATGCTTAAGCTGGGCATTGTGACACACATTTGGCACCAGAGAGAGAGGAGCTCAGGGACAAGAAAACACACACACTGTCATTCACACAGACACAATAAAGTTCAACGTGTATGTCTGTCTGGGAAGGATAAATAATATTTATTTGTTCTTTACTGCTAGGACTGTTTACTGTTTATGGCAGAGAGAGTGGGGGAATGCAGTATATGGCTGGGTACACGGAGATCTGCGTGGTGGCTGGAAGACAAACAGTGAGATAAGTAACGGCATGAATGAATGGTGACAGGTATTTGTCTGTAGTAAAACATGGTTAACTGAGACTCAGCCAATCAGGTTTTACTATAGGCAAATACATTACCATTCATTCATGCCCTTACTGTTATTGAACACTGAACAGTTCGGAGGGGCTCTGCACTAAGGGATCAACAGCCATTGAACGGCTTTAAATAAATCTTTTTGGGTTGCTGCTGGTGAGGGAACATGTTAAGCATCATCATCAGGGTCTCTGGTGGGTGAGGGGAGGCAGGTTGAGTGTATTTTGGTATGCTGGGTGAGGGAAGGTTATAATACTCTGCAGACATCAGGGCAGCATTATGTAAATGAGAGGAATGAAGCACTCTCATTGGAGCACTTCATTTCTTTCAACTAGAGAATGCCTTCAAGCTGTGAAACTGTGACTAGTGCCACAGTCTGGTTGCATGCTCATTGGTCTGTCAGGGATGAGCCTGCTGTAGATTTCTGTGCATTGGATTCATCCCTGACACACTTCTGAATTGTCATTCTACCACAAGATGTTTCTTGCGCACATGCAAGGAAACATATAAAAACTGTAAAGAATTTAGATTAGTGACTACCCTCATTTGAAAGGCCTTTTTGTCCTGAACACAAAAATGTAAAATAATGCACTTGGGGCACAGAAATCCTGGGGCAGTGTACAAATGGATGGAGTGGTATTGACAATAATAAGAAAACACACATTCAAAGAAAAAACAAGCTTTTACATACATTTGATTACTGTTTAACAATATTATGCATCTATGGCTGCCACTGTACATATGATGCACATCTGATGCAAACCCATAATCATGTTTCTCACTTGAAATGAAAAGGGAGATGGTGGAGGCCATAACTGACTCCTTGTTTTTGTGTTAAAGGAGTCAGTTTTTTTACAGCAAAAACTAGGAAAGGGGTCATTTCTAAAATGTGCAGATGAGCATGGAGACCACTTTTTTTCAGAGCATGCCACCACCAGCAGCTACCACTTCAAGACTGCTACTACCCCCACCTAATACAATCAGGGAAAACCAGAAGTAGTCTACCACACTGAGATCAATATGGTTAAGGCACATTTACCAGAAATTACTGCTTACAAAAGAATGAGAAAGAGGCTGTGATGACGAGCAAGTCCCTGGGACCTTTGGTGGGGATGGGAAGGTCCTGCTGAAGAGCCCTGTATCCTGCGAGATCGCCTGCCCTGTATGATAGCTGCCGGGAGGGGCCTAGCAGTGAGCTGCAGATCGAGTGGAGGTTGCAATTGCAAACTGAGTAGCTTTCGGATACAAACTGCTCCTTGCCTTGACTTTTTGCCGGAACTTTGCTGCCTCAAAAATTTGGGTTGCAGTGAGTGAGAGGCCCTCCCAAAAATGTTTTATGTTTTTACATATGGGATTGATCTGCTGAAGTGAGAGTTCTGCAGCTGAGATTCAAAAAATCAGATCTGCTGGAGTGAGAGTCCAGTTGGTGGACTACAAAAACTGGTCTGGTTGGGGGTGAGAACCTCATAAAAGCATTAGTACATATTCTTTCAGTTGTGGACTTAAAAACTGATCTGCTGGAGTGAGAATTCAGCCTGCGGACTATAAAAACTGGTTGGGGATGCCCTTTGATGGTTTGGTGGAAAAATGTTTAATCCTTTCCAATGTTGCAGTATTTTATCATTTCCGGTTCTGAGCATGATCAGTAATCACATCAAAATAGCTGTCTGAAACAAAAAAAGAATCCCTGGTGTCTAGTGACACACCTACCCCGCATCACCATCTGTGTTCATATTTTCTGTCTCTCTGATATCTAGTGGTCTTCCACCCTCCCATTGCCATCCCTGTTCTTATTTAAGATTTCCCTGGTGTCTAGTGGCCCCCCACCCTCCCATTGCCATCCTGTTCTTATTTGATATTTCCGTGGTGTCTAGTGGCCCCCACCCTCCCATTGCCATCCTGTTCTTATTTGATATTTCCGTGGTGTCTAGTGGCCCCACCTCCCACTGCCATCCCTGTTCTTATTTGATATTTCCTGGTGTCTAGTGCCCCCCACCCACCCATTGCCATCCCTGTAATTTTTATATCTTTCCTGGTGTCTAGTGGCACCCTCACTGTCTGGTTGCAATCCCCTAAATTATTTATATATCTTCCTGGTGTCTAGTGACAACCCCCATCCTACGAGCAATGTCCATGTACTTTCTATATATTTTTCTGGTGTCTAGTGGCACCCCTCACTGTCTGGTTGATATCCCCTAAATTATTTATATATCTTCCTGGTGTCTAGTGACACCCCCCCACCCTACAATCAACGTCCATGTACTTTCCATATATTTCCATGGTGCCTAGTGGCACCCCCACCCTCTGATCATATCCACATCATTGTCATTTATTTCTCTAGTGTCTAGTGCCCCCCTTCTGACCCCCATCCCAGTATATGCTCTGCAAAAAAGAAAACCTTCCCTCAATGTCTTTTTTTTTTAACCTGAGAAAAAGTCCCTCACTGATCAGACTCCTGCCAGCCCAACCTCCCACTAAACAGCCACCACCCTGCACCCTCCACACACCCTCACTCACTTGAACAGGTGCCAGTGTCAAGAGCCAGTGCCCGATGGAAGACACGTCTTGTTGCTGGAACCACTGACTTCAATATGACAAACTAAGGTAAATGCAGTTCTATGTATTTCAATGGTGTTTTCAGCTTTGATGCAAACTTGGCCATTCTGGCATATTTTTACACCAGATTTTAAATGTGGCCTTTTGGGGACCCCACCCTCATGAACAATGTCAGGGGAATCCCACAAAACTGGCCTGAAAGTCGATTTCATGGTCGCTTGGTGAAATCACCTTTTGGGCAGGATTTGAAATTTTTCACTGCCCTTGTTCATGAGGTGGCTCACTTATAAGAAGGCTATGTTGACAACTTGGGGTCAAAATAAATAAAAATGCCAAAGTTATGTGCATGCATTTAAATTTTGATATACTCTCTTGTAACTATGGTAATTTTAAATATTTTGATCTAAAATTTTCAACATAGGCATATTTTTATACAACCTCATGAACATGGCAGCTGTTTTTTTTTTTTTTACATAATCTTTTTATTAGTTTCTCTTTTCATATTACAGCAAAGCAAAAGTATATATCTCCATCAACACATACTAGTCTTGTGCATACTTTACAAACTTTTCCCACTACATCGATCCAACACCATCAGTTAATTCAAGTACCTTTCTTATAGACCTTATACATCCATTCCAAATTAGGTGTATATCTCTGTATTTTATACTTAGGGTACAGATCCTAATGGAGATATGATAAAGGAAGTGACACAGGTAAGAGAGAAAGAGAAAACTATAAGATAGAAATAAGAGAGAAATTAAGATCCCTCCTCCCATTCCCCCACCCATCCCACCCTCTCCTTCCCCTCCCTTCCCACCTCTCCCTTCCCCCACCCCCCAGCTAATCGAGAATTCACTTCATTCCATATATATATTTATACCTTTTATCTTTATCCACATCTTATTATCTCCTGCTCCAGTGGCTGCATAGAGTCTAGGTAGGGTGCCCACATATTCACAAACTGATTTTCTCTTCCCCTCACCTTATACGTCACGCTTTCTAATTGTAGCACATCCCATGCCAGATTTCTCCACTGCCTTATTGTAGGCTTATCCCCATAAACCCATGTGTTTAGAATACACTGTTTTGCCAATACCAGAAGTATTCTCACCCATCTTTCCAGCAACCCCCATTCCTCCTGGTATGTGTCATCTACTCCAAACAGCATTGTAAGCGGTTCTACTTTAATCTGCTGCCCTTTCATATACATCAATTCCCACGCCACATCACCCCAGAAAACTTGTAGTATCGGGCACACCCAAAAAGAGTGTAGGTAGGTACCCAGAGCCAACCCACACCTCTGACATATAACTGAGATTGTTGGGTTGTACCTGTTCACTGCTACAGGTGGGGTATACAGCCTATGAACAAATTTATATGTTACCTCCTTGTGCTTATTACAAAATAATAGTCCCTGATGCGTCCCTTTCATTAAAGCCCACTGCTCCTCAGAGAGTACAACTCCTAGATCTCTTTCCCATAAGTGTTTCATTTTGTCTGTCATATCTGGCCACTGGAGACGGAGGAGAGACGTAGCTTTCCTGACAATACCTACAGGTTTCTGTTTAACTTGCTGTAACAGTTCCTCCACCATCTGTATTCGGGTATCCGGAGCCCTTTGCTTCTCAATTCCCTGCATATATTTTCTCGCCTGGAAATATCTAAACATATGATGTGCAGGCAGGTCTAGGTTTTCCCTAAGTTCACTAAATGCACGAGTCACTCCCTTTTCCCTCAAGTCATTAAGACACATTACCCCCCTCTCTTCCCAACTCTGAAATATTGGGTCTCCTATACCGGGTATAAAAAAAGGGTTCCCAGCCAATGGCAAAACAAAGGATTCCCCCCTTTGATGACCTACTACTTTCTTAATTTGGTCCCAGCTATCTAGTACCTCCTTCACTAAAATACTCGAGACCCACTTATCCCGCATCCCTCTTCTATTTGCTTCTACTAACAGACACGATATTCGAATCCCCAATCCCTCCTCCTCCAGGTCCATCCAACTAGCCTCTTTTGGCCTATACACCCAGTCCTTAACAATCCTCAATTGTGCCGCCCAAAAGTATAACTTCATGTCTGGGTAGTTCAGCCCTCCTTTAGATTGATCAGCTTTTAACTTATTTAGACTAGCTCTAGGTTTCTTCCCTTGCCATATAAATCTAGAACAGTCCTTTTCAAATACTTTTACATCTTTCCCTGTCAGCCCTGTTGGCAACATCTGTAGTGGATATAAAATTCTAGGAAGAATGTTCATCTTAAGTAGATTAATACGTCCTATCCATGATATAGGCAAATTTCTCCATCTGTCCATGTCCACTCTCAACAATTTTAATAGTGGGGTGTAGTTCAGCCTATAAAGTGATCTCAAATCCCTACCTATCTTGATCCCTAAACAAGTGAGGTGTGTACCTGCCCTCTTCAAACCCCATGTACCACCCGCATCCCCCCTCTCTTCTCCCAAAAGCATAATTTCAGACTTCCCCAAGTTCAATTTATATCCTGAGAATGTGGCAAACTGACCTACGATGTCCAACAGAACAGGCATAGACTGTGTTAGGTTCCTCACATATAACATCATGTCGTCAGCATATAATGTAATTTTATGCTGTCTTCCACTTTTCCCTTTTATCCCTTGTATTCTTGGGTCCTCTCTTATGGCTATAGCCAGTGGTTCTATCGCTATTGCAAATAACAACGGAGAGAGGGGGCATCCCTGCCTTGTCCCTCTATAAAGACTAAATTGTTCCGTTGTGTGCCCATTAACTAAAACTGCAGCTTTAGGAGCCTGATACAATGCTCGTATCATTTTAATGAAGCTCTCCCCTAACCCAAATCGCCTCCAAAACTGTAAATAGATATGGCCACCTCTATCCTGTCGAATGCTTTTTCCGCGTCCATTGACAATATAGCCGTCCGCCCTCCCACTTTCTTGGCCTGTTCCACCACATTAAGGGCCTTCCTGATATTGTGATATGAGTGTCTGCCTTTTATAAAGCCCGTTTGATCTGGGTGGATCAACTCTGGAAGGAAACCCTCCAGTCTACTAGCTAAAATTTTAGCAAATACCTTAGCATCACAGTTTAACAGGGATATTGGCCTATATGACAAGCATTCCATTGGGTCCTTATTTGGTTTCGGAATCACGCACACCAGGGCGGAACCACTTGTATCTGGCAATTCCCCTTTCTCTTTTCCCTCCCTAAATACCTCCCACATTACCTCTTTTACCTCCTCCTTCAACAATTTATAATACTCTACGGGTAGGCCATCTGGACCACATGCCTTCCCAGTCTTCAGCATATCAATGGCCCGAAGGACTTCCTCCCTTGAGATCTCCTTATCTAACATTTCCTGTTGCTGCTTTGTTATTTGGGGCAGCTTATGCTTGGCCAGGAAATCACACATTTCCTTTTCATTTCCTTCTCCATTTGCCCTATATAACTCCTCATAATATTTCTTAAATGTGTCCCTTATCTCCACATATTTAGTGACCGTCTGCCCCCTTTTAGTTTTGATCCCCAAGATATGCACCGCATTTTTCCTACCCCTTACTAGACTTACCAGCAAAGGCTCTGGCTTGTTCCCCCATTTATATACTCTATGTTTCAGGTAGAACATTTTTTTCCTAGCCTCATCCATCAGTAAAGTGTTAAGCGCCTGTCTGGTTGTTACCAGCTCTTGCCTCGCCTGCTCACCTCCTTCCCCCCTTGCTACCCTTCCCTCCAGTATTCTCAATTCCTGTTGGAGTGTCTTCTGTATTTCCAGTCTATTCTTTTACATTTGGCCATGTACCCTATAATTGCACCCTCATATATGCCTTGCCCGCGTCCCATAACACTTGTTTAGAAGTGGCGTAGTTGCATTTACTCCATATAAAACTTAAACTGCTCCTTCACATATTCCTTAAATTCCTATAGCCTAATATATAAGTAGGGAATCTCCATGTCTGCATTTCTCCTTCTCACTGGAGAGCAAAAGGACGCAACTACTCCTGCGTGGTCCGAGATATGTATAGGACCATGTTCTATCTTCCTAAGCTTCTCATACCAATCAAGCATTACATAGACATGATCAATTCTCGACCAAGTTTTATGTGGGTTTGAGTAAAAAGTGTACTCTCTATCCTTAGGATACGCTGTTCTCCAGGCATCCACCAGGTTCAGTTCTGCCAACCCTTCTATCCATTTCCTAATACAAGGATCTCTATGACCCTTCCCCTCCGAGTGATCCAGGGCAGCATCAGGTGTGCAGTTAAAGTCCCCTCCCATGATCAAGTTCTCAAATTGTTCCCTCATTAATATGGACAGCATGTTGATATAGAACCCCGGGTCCAAATTAGTTGGTGCATACACGCTCCCAAACGTGACTTTCAGGCCATGGAGAACCCCTACTACAAACACATATCTACCTTCCTTTGGGTCTGCAAGGACTTTCGTAATCTGAAGTGGTAAATTTTTATGCACCAAGACCGCCACTCCTTGTTTACATGGGCCAAAAGAGGCAGCATAACACGCACCCACCCACCTCCTCTTAAGTTTTGCATGCTCCCCAGATGTTAGATGTGTTTCCTGCAGGAGAGCCACCTGCACCTGCACTCTCTCTTTAACGCTGTTAACACCGCACTTCGCTTAATCGGACATGAAAGGCCATGAACATTCCAGGATTGTATTACCAAATCACCACCCACCATTGTCTCTTTCCATTATCCCTTTTCCACTATCCTTCCAAGTACTTCCCGTTTCCAGCATTCCTCTCACTCTCCTTCCTTCCCCTCCTTTATTTTGTCCAAGGCCAGACATCAATGACCTGGTAGCCAGATCCATAACCCTACTAGCCATACGTGCCCTCTTATCCTTTTCCCTCAGATGTGAATCTCGCTAGCCCTTTGATTTCCCCTTTAAAACTACTGCAAATCCCCTTTTAACCCCCCCTCTTTCCCGATACTACTTCTATTCCCAACCAGGTCAAACTGTTTCTTTTCCTCTCAGCACTCCTCTTTCCAGCATATTATCCATCGCTCCTCATTACTCATTCCTGCCATCATGGCAGCACCTCCCAAAATCTGCTATTTGAGCAGCTACCTCCCCTCACCCCCCCAGAGACCTCTTCGTCTATGGCCTGTAATGGCCCCTCTGATTCACAACATAATTGCTTTCTTGAGCTGGAACCACATCAGACTAGTCCCCTTCAGCCCATATCAAGTTGCAGTGCTTTCTCCATGATAATCCTCTGCTCTCCCTTTTCACAATACAAGCCCACACCCCTAGATTCAGTCTTTCAATTATAAGGCTTCCTTTTCTTCAGTTGACCTGGTTGGAGGCCGATGGAGTAGGCTGCGTGATTTAAAACATCTTTACACGCTAGGCCCAAGCCACCAGTCACTCCTCCCAGCTCCCATTTTCTCCACGAGTGATCCTCCAGCATTTCCCCAGCTCCTGCCAGTCTAAACTCTCAGCGTATGTTTCCCCAGCAAACAGTCTCATTCTGTTATCCATCAATTGAATCCAAGGCCTTCCGAATTCCAAAAATTAACAAAGTTAAACATGAACAGTCAAACTTATAACTGGGGATTTACCCCTTTTTGGAACCAACAGTTAGTGTCTCAAGTCCTTCTCATCCGTTCACAGCTCCCTTCAGCCCATTTTCTTCTGGAGTTCCTTTATGAAGATGTTCGCCTTCTCCACCTCCCAGAATGAATACACCGCTCCTTCGTGCTTTATTTTAAGAATCGCAGGGTAAATCATATAATGCTCCACTTGCATCTCTCTCAACTGAGCCATTGCCATAGCAAACAGCCGCCTCTTTTTGAGTAATCTATTCGAATAGTCCTGCGTGACATGAATTCTCACTCCATCTATTTCAACAGGCTGATTTACCTTACAAGCTTTTATCACCGCCTCCCTGTCCCGAAAGTTATGGTACCGGATAACAATACTTCTCGGGGGTTGGCTCGGGCCTGGCTTTGGTAACACTGCTCTATGCGCCCTTTCGATCTTGTGTTTTCCTCCTTTGGGCTGCAATTTCAGGATTTTTGGCTGTTTCTCAGCACAGAATTTCAGTATTTCTGGGCCTTCCTTCCCTTCAGGGAGCCCTCGTAAGCGAAGATTGTTACATCTGACATAGTTCTCCTGATAGTCAAAAGCTTCCCTCAGGTCCTCCAGCTCCTTTTCTAAAGCCATTATTTTCTCTGGCAGAGGCTGTATTACATCCTCAACTCTAGCTATACGCTCCTCTACCTCCGTTAATCTTTCACCATGCGCCGCAGTTCTCTCTGCAATTTCCTGTAACTTTGCTTCAATTTGATTCTCTAGTTTTTCGAAACGGGGATTCAGAGCTGCCAGCACCTGTGTTGTCACCTCTTGCCCCAGTACAGTTAATTCCACCACCGAGAAAGAAATTGGGCCTGCAGGCTCCGCTATGGGCCCAGCCGGTTGTTTCTTAGGATTTTTCCCCGCGTTTCTAGCAGGCTTCCCTGTTGCGTTTGTAAGATATTCATCCATCCTTTAACACCTCTGAGTGAAAATATAGTGGAATCCAAGTCTCTTTCTTAGTTATATGAAATAAAATATTATATTTAGGTCTCTAGGGTGCGGAGCTCGAGGAGAATGCGTCTTGCTGCTTAGCTGCTCATCAGCGCCCCCGGCAGCTGTTATTTAAAAAAATCCTGGCCAAACTGTCTTTTCGCACTTGTGGTGTGAAATGATGTTGTGGTGGTGCGGAATCGCATTTTGGCAGGGATTTGGACATTTTCAGTACCAGGTTCATGAGGTGAGATAATAAGGCTATGGTGGAAATTTGGTTGTGGTTTTGCTAAAATTGGTAACACAGGAGTCCAATAGAATGTGTGATTCCACAGGCAAATGAGGAGGCGATTCTACTGTCTCAAAAAGTAAGGGAATTAGTTGAAAAAAACTTCATTAATGCACTAGTTAGGGTTAAAGGGACAAAAGTAGGGAAATATGGCATTATGGCTTCCAACCCTAACACCCCACCCCTACCCTGCAGGCAGCAAAAAAAAAGGCATGGGTTGTGCCTTGGGGTTGTCAGCCCTATTACTCACCCCATTCTCATATACTGAACCCATCTGAGCTTACTTATTCATGGAATGGGGTGTGCCTTAAGGTTGACAACCGCAAGGCATACCCCACATCTGTAGCAGCCTTCATGGTGAGGGTGGAGAGTTAGGGTTATTTATTTATTTAATTGTTCGGAAAAAACCTTTGAGCAAAAGCTCTTTCGCAAAGGTTCCACGTCAAGTACACAGCATACACAGTACAACAGATGGGGACTTGCCCCTTCTGTGATTCACACTTCATAGGAAGGAGTGTACACAATAAGAACAACTCAGGGAACATTTAAACAAACAGTGCAATGGTAATGCAAACAGAGAGACATAATGCGGACTGTAAGTACAGAATAACAAGTAACCAACTACTGAAGCTACTGCTAAAAACCTCAAACAGAGTACGACTGTGAGCTTACAGGGGAACATAGAGACAAGGACCTCAGCAGCCCATAGTACAGTCTTTGTCCTGGTAACAGGGATGGGGATTGAAAATAGCCAATTTGGTGGGGGGGATAGCTATAAGAGGGGGGGAGTCAGCTAGTACCAGGCATGTCCTCCAGTAGGACAGTAAGTGCTAAAAACAGAGCAGAGTGCATGCCTGTAGAGGTGAGAACCAAGCCAGGCCCACCTCATTGCAGGGGCAGTTAGTGTGGAGGGCAGGTGAGGAAACACTGCCCACTGCTAAGGCCAGCTACGACAGTTACAATGTGGGGCAGGTGAGGGGGGGGCGGGGTGTCAACACTCACACATATTAGGAGATGGGTAGAGAGGGACTGTAAATGCCACATTTCCCAATTTTCTTCGCTTTAACCTTAAATTGTGCATTAACAATGTTTTTTGTAGCAAATATGTTTATATATGTATACATGTGTGCAAATATGGGATATGACATGGGTGAAAGTGAGACAGCAGAGATATCTTCATGAACTATACTTTACCTCCTGTCCTCACAAGTGGCAAAGCCATGAGTGAAGTCAGAAGAGGTGAAGTATGGCGAGTGAAGATTTTTCTACTATTTCACTTTCACCCATGTCATATTTGATTTGTATAACAGGTGTTTAGGTGGTTTTGTGATAGAAAGGATCAAAAGTTACAGAAAGAAGAAATGTTCAAAATGTAAACTGTGCCCTTCTGCTCAATGTCCCAGCACAAGAGAATCAGATGAATACATTACAAATCAGTACAATCACTATAGTACAAGTCAATGCAATCAAAATAGATTTATTTATTTATTTTATTTATGTGTTTATGTCTTTGATAACGGGTTAAATGCACTGATCCAAGGGACCGTTTTCAGGCATGACCCAGGCCAAATGACACATGAACAGACACATTATTACAGGGAAGCAATACAACAGAAACACTTTAACAAATTATAGTACTTATGTGATCAAGCAGTGACAGGAAACCTAACAATATATATATTTTTTTTTATTTATTGAACTCTAGGATTCCATTACCTTTGAGCAAGAACAGCTCATTTACAGAGGTTCCATGTCATTATGGAGAGTAACAAACGTACAAAGCTCAAAACAGTTACACAGTATCCAATAACACAGAGAAGGCAGAGGTATAACTATAACAATGATTCATGAGGAGAGACTACCTATGGCTGAGAACTATGCAGAGTTCTAAGGTAAACTATTAGGAGGAGCACAGGTAGTATGAGGACAGTATGGGGTAGACCTAGAGAATAGGCAGGCTGGAGGGCCATTGCTATTGTGGGAAGAGGGACAGAGAAGTGCTGAGGTTGGTAGTAGAAAGTGAACAGGTCAGAGAAGTGCCAGTTTGGGGTGAGGGTATATGTGGTAGGGGTGGGGGGGAAGAAGAGGGGTGAAGGAGGAGGAAGGGGTGGGAATGGGTGAACAGGGAGAGACTGCAGCAGAAATTAGTTAGTTACAGAAGAGCATTGCAAACCAACTGGAGTACACGGGGAGGTGTTCCCCTTAGGAGAAACAGTAACAGCTACTGGTAGAGGTGAGGTGCTGCTGGAGCAGCCATTTGAAGGGGGTCAAGTTTGGGGGTTGTCAGGATTTCTCTGTTGAGCACATTGTACCAATGAGGTGCCCTGTAGGAGAACAGCTTCTGTCCCATGGAGGTCTGACATCTGGGGACCTGGAAGGCTTGATAGAGAGAACTTTGGGTATGCTGAAAGCTACAGTAGGCATTTAATAGCTTTTCAACACCTGGTGGTGTGAGACCAAGGAGCACCTTTTTGGTTAACAGGCAGGTCTGATATTAGATCCTGCTATGGAGTGGAAGCCACCCAGCCTGAGCATAGAGGTCACAGGTGTGAGTTAGATGGGCAGCACCCATAAGAAGTCTATAGGCTTTGTTGAGAGCCACAGATATCCTACGGAGGGCAGTAGGGGAAGCAGAGCAATATATTGCCAGACTGTAGTCAACAATGGAGGTGGAAGAGCTATGAATTGCCAGTCTAAGGGCATCAGCAGTCATGCTGTGCTTATGTCTGTGTATTAAGCTGATCCGAATATTAACAGCCTTTGCAATATTGTCAATGTGCCGTGCATAGGAGAGGAAGCTGTCCATCATGATGCCAAGATATTTAACTGCATGACCTGTTCAAGTGGGACAACAGAGCAGTTCCTGATGGTGAGGGACTGGGATTTGTGCTTGCTATGCACACTGCTGAATAACATAACCTTAGATTTGCTGTAGTTCAGGACCAGTCTGTGGGAGCTGAACCACTCTTCAACATCCTCAAAGTCAAGCTGTAGATGATGCTGAAGGAGTTTAGTGTCATGGTGACTGGAGTACATGACAGCGTCATCTGCATAGAGCAGTATTTTCTGGTGCAAGGTTTTAGGAAGGTTGTTCAAGAAAAGACTAAAAAGTAGAGGTCCCAAGATGGAGCCCCGAGGTACACCAGAGAGGACCGGCTTTCATTCCGAGGTGACATTGACAATTCTTACTTGCTGGGCCCAGCCCTCCAGATAAATTTTCACACTAGAGTAGTACATCATTGGAAAGCCCAACAGAGGACAGCTGTCTAAGTAGGAGCGGGTGGTTGACGGTATCGAAGGCTTTTGTTAGGTTAATGAAAGCCACACCAACATAGCTTCCCTGATCCAGTGAATTGTGAATGAAACCATGAATTCCAGGAAGGCAGTGGTGGTGCTGTGCCCTTTTCTAAATCCATGCTGTTGTGGGCATTGGATTTTGGAATTTTCAAGAAATTCAACTAGCTGGTCAGACACAATGCATTCCAATGCTTTGGATAAAGAAGGGAAGATGGAGATAGGCCTGCAGTTGGTGTACAGTGCCCTATCTCCACTTTTGTGAACAGGTGTTATAAGCACCTGTTTCCAAAGTAAGGGGAACTGTGCCAACCTTAGTGAAATGTTCAAGATCTTTGTAATAAGTACAATGATTTCTCCTAGCATGAGCGCAACCAACTTTAGGTTGCGGGAATCCCTGCTGAGTCAAGGTTTACAGATAGCCTTGTGAATGTAGGTTCTGGCCAAATGCAGTGGAACCTCTTTAAAATAGAACTGCGTGATGGGGTGTCCCAAGTATGCTGTATTCTGGAAAGTACTAGTGGTGGGAGTCTCGAAGAAATCAGGTGGAAGGACACTGCCCAGATCTGAAAATGCATTGTTGAAGATATTAGTTATAGTGTCAAGGTCTAGTGTCAGTGTTCCACTGATGCTGAACATAGAGGGTGGTGAACGGGGTCTTTCCCAGTGAAGCCTTTCAAGTTACTCCAAAATTTTTTACCATCACCCCAGGAGTTAGTGTTTCCCTGAAATATTTGCTTTTTGCATTTCGAATAGCTCATGTGCATTCATTTCTGGCAGCTTTGTATTTTTGTACATCCACTTGCTCAAATGTGGCTCTTGCACAGTGCCAGAGGTGGTCCCTTAGTTTCAGATGAATAATAACCTCAGGTGTTTTCCATGGGTCGGAGTTTCCTTTAACCTTTTTCCTCACAGGCGCATCGGTATCGCAGGCCGCAGTAAATTGTTTGATGAAAAGATCCAGCACTATGTTAACATCATTGATTGAATCAAGTGGGGTCCAGTCAAGTCTGCGAAGATGTGAGTTTTGTGGCTCAAGGTGCCCCCATTTTAACACCCTGGTATACATTAATTTAGGAGGGAGCTTGTTGAACTTGTTTGACCAAACACAGATAACGGGTAAGTGGTCACTTATGGTGCCAGAGAGCACAGCCCCCTTAGAGATATGTTCTGGGAGATTAAACAGCATCCAGTCAAGTAAGGTATTTGAACCTTTTTTTTTTCCCCAATTGTTTAACCAGGTGAGACATTACAGGTGCAACCTGGGAGCACAGGGAAGTTAAGTGACTTGCTCAGGGTCACACAGTATGCAAGTGGGGGCTGTGGGATTCAAACCCAGGGCTCCAGATTCGCAGCTCAGAGCCTTAAACCACTGCACTATACTGCCTCCCTATCTTGTACCTGTCTTGTAGTTACATCTTGTGGCAGTAGAGACAAGCTGAGTGAGGTGCTATGCCATAACAGCATCCTTATAGAAGCAGGCATCAGGCGAAAGCCAGTTTATGTTAAAATCTCCCAGAATTTTTGTTTCTGAATTATGATGCAGGACCCTTAGATATTCCATAATGTTATTGAAGCCAGCTGCCTGATCCTTTGGGGGTAAGTGCACAGATGCTATGGTAAGCACCTTGTTATGAGCCTCAATGAGAACTTTGATTGCAAAGACCTGTGATGGAGATCTGGGGTTAGGCATGGGTATGGCATGGCCCAGATAAGTGTCCCTGAGATAGATGGCACAGCCACCACCTCATTTTGTGGTCCTGTCTTGCCTAAGGATAGTATATCCCAGGATAGTGACTGCACTGTCAGGTATCTTTGGGTTTAGCCACATTTCAACAATGGAGAGGATGTCAGGATTATGCTGCTGTACCCAGGTTTGGAGGTTATCTAGCTTGCTGAGGCGGCTACAGACATTGATTGATGCCATAGCAGAACTGCAGGAGGCCAGGAGTACAAATTAAAATTAGTTACAATTTGACAATACAGTTGTGTCAGATGTATAAAAAAAAGGTGACACAGAGTAACAATGACCCAAAGAAAAACAGGGGTACCACAATCCCCACAAAGGAAAACTTACCCCCCCCCCACAAAGCCCTGACAGTCCCAGTGACCCATCACAGAAGCATAAGTGAGTACAGACAGAAATCAATCGGGAAAGAGGCAGTAGGCAAATGTCGCAGATGAGCAGTAGAAATCAACTAAGTCTATAAAGCATCTCACACATGCAGGTCTTTGTGCTGCACATTGCTATTGTGATGACATCAGCATTGTTAAAGCTGTTCTCTGATTGGTTTGGTATTCCACTGTGACATACCAAACTTTCCAAAATAGCAGTACTATCTTGCAAGTTGGTTCATATATATATATATATATATATATATATATATTATTAAATTTTGTTAACCGGGTTAGCCCACTGGGCCCCAAGGGTCCCTTTTTCAGGGGCAACCCAGAGTTAGTTACATAAAGCATAAGGCAAAGGCAATACATATAGGTAGTACAATACAGAACATAGCATACAGAGTTTCAGTGACAATGTACAGTATTCACAATAAAGAGTAAATTATAAGTAGCAATTGTACAAAGAACAACAGTAGCAATTGAGACACAGAGAATAAGGGTTAAGGCATTGAACTACTGGGTACAGGTTACATAGCCACCAGGGCAGGGGCAGTGACTGTGGTTTAGGAGGTGCACTGCAGTCCCTCAAGGAATGTCGCTAGGGAGGGGCTTCCTGAAGTTGTATATATATATACAGTATATATATATATATATATATATATATATATATATATATATATATATATATATATATATATGGTGTAGGTCTGGATTGACCAAGATAAACCTGTGGGTGGCCATCAGTTGTTCCTTTTTTTTTGGATCAACTTTGTGCTGGCACAGTTAGGGGTTGCACATGCATGGCTCTCCACATCCTAGGCTGAATATCGGGCTGTGCAGATTATGCATGGGCAAGCCGCCCCACCTGCGCCTGCATACATTACTGATGCGCTCCGGCGCATCGGGATTTGTGCTGCGCACTTTTTCCTTTTGAATATCGTGACCAAGTCATCAGTGGGTTGTGCATGGTGCAACACTGTTGCACCATACGCAACCCTTTTGAATATCTGGGCCTAGATATATACATATACTCATTAGCCCCTCACTATAACAAACAGATTCAGAGCCATAACATGTGTTCTTTATAGCTTCTTGTTCGTTATATTGAGGGATGCTGAAAACAAGCAGGGCACAGCATTTAGATAATGTCAAATGTAATGTTGGCATTCAGGAGTGGTTCAAGTAGATTCAATGTGGGGGGAGCCAAAGAATCTTCACTGAAGTGACAGGGGGTCTGAGGACTGCCTTGGCCCCCAGAAAATTTTACACTTTTTGAAGTGTTTTGGTGTCTTTCTTTAATCTTTCACAGTGTTTACTTCATGTAAATAAATTACATCACATCAATAATTTATTCTAATTAATAATAATCTAATTAGATTCATTACCTTGAATGCTGCTTCCCAACTCCATCAGTGTTTAAAAAAAATTCCTACCAGGTGCCACACACAGCAGACAAAGAGCAGGAGGAGCTTTTAACATTTTTTTTTTTTTTTTTTGAGTTTTTGTTTACTGGGTAAGTGCACTACACAAATTCTGCCTATTTTCAGGCATGGGCATATATAACAGCCACAGTTAAAAAGTTGCAAACTGTCCCCAACTCAGATTTTTTTTTGAAGGACATGACAGCACAAACAGTAAACTCATAGATACATATACAATGATGGCAGAAAACTCTGGACAGTACTCATGTCAAAACTGGGCTGTCAGTGTCTGTCCTAGACTCCTGGTCACCCTGCCCATGCCCGCCACAGTCATCGTTTAAAGGTTGTTGCCACACAGGAAGAAACATTACATCAGATGGTGTCAATGAACATGGTGTGCCTCAAGAGGAAGATAAGAGGATAGAAAGTGCTTCAAAACCAGCGATCTTGTTAGATTTTTTTTCCCTTAATTACGAAAAAAGCAGCCCCTCTCACTCCAGAGCAGCACTGACACATATCTATTAGCAAACACAGTTGCTAATCAACTGCCAGTACTGTCGATAATCACTACATTTTAGCCCTTTGGCAGTGGCCCAGGTGGAGTTATTTGCTGCAGTAACCCCACCAAAGCATCCAGACCGAATAGGTTACAGTTCACAAACATTACAAAATGATCAAGCAACACAAACAAGCTCTTGCTACTGCTAAATGTACTCTGAGCATGAAACACACTGTGTGGAAGAGGTGAGGGCTTAAAATAATAAAAGTAAGTCCCAAGGCCACATGAAGCTACACACACTCAAAAAAACTGATATTAGGTAGTGAACACAAATCAAAACTATTCTTATTTAGTAGGCAGCAGGTGAGTGACTGAGGTCAATTGTCAAAGCCACCTGTTTTTCACAACAGTATGATCTGCAGCACAGATCAGACTGTTACAGAAAATGGCTGGATTTGTCTATTTATCTCAGTTACTCAGCCTTGGAACTGGCACTTCGATTACACACAAAGAAAAAAAATTAAATTAGCCAGCAAAAGCTAATCTGAACCACTCTGAATTAATAGGCAGCAGTGGCAGTACAAATTATACTGCTGTGGAAAATGGCAGGATTCAACAATTTACTTTAGTCTCTCAGGATTTGGAACTTCGATTACCCACAAATAAAAATGTTAGGCAGAAAACACAAATCGGAACCACACCACTCTTAATTAATAGGCAGAAGAACAGATCATACTTTTGTGTAAAAAGGCAGGATTTGACCAAGAATTTATTAACTCAGTCACTCAGGATCTGGCACTTTTATTAACTGCCAAGCAATTTAGTTTGACTACCAGTATGCTGTGTTCCCGCTCTAACTAGTGACTGCTGCGTGCCGAAATTGTATTGGCTTGAATGAAGAATTAATTTATTGGTTCCCCAGTATTACTTGCAGATTGCACTCTTCACCATAGTAACACTGGGAGGAGCAATAAACAAATTATATATATATTTAAAGTTACATAGTAACCTGGCAGGCAGATAACTGCATGGACGGTATTACCGTCATTATATCGGTATATGATTGGTGTTCATAAGCAGCTGATCGTACCACACAACTGAAATTTAAAATTCTGTGCTGTATATATTGATTGAGAATAATATATACAGGCCATGTATACATTAATAAAAAAATACATAGTGTCAAAGTGAGAGGGACGGAATACATATGTGGCCTACCCAGGAATAAAAGTGGAGGAGCCGTGGCTGGTCTCGCCCCCATCCCGGTTTAGCCGACCCTGCTGGCATTTGTAATTCAAGGGGAATCCAGTAGTGAGTCCACATCAAATACAAATACTACGCAATTTAAATATTTCATTGCCCTTCATGACTAGAACAGTACCTGTCTCCTTTTCAATTCTCCTTGCCACCACATGCCCCCCCCCCAACTGCAAACACAGTTAAAATCCCTAGAAACACTCTTCTCCCCAGACTGAATGTACTGAACTGTGTTGCTGCTGATGGTGGGGGAACAGGGAGACAGAAACAGATGTGTGGTGAATGAGTGCTGCTGCTGATGGTGGGGGGAACAGGGAGACAGAAACAGATTGTGTGGTGAATGAGTGCTGCTGCTGATGGTGGGGGAACAGGGAGACAGAAACAGATTGTGTGGTGACTGAGTGCTGCTGCTGATGGTGGGGGAACAGGGAGACAGAAACAGATGTGTGGTGAATGAGTGCTGCTGCTGATGGTGGGGGAACAGGAGACAGAAACAGATTGTGTGGTGAATGAGTGCTGCTGCTGATGGGGGGAACAGGGAGACAGAAACAGATGTGTGGTGACTGAGTGCTGCTGCTGATGGTGGGGGGAACAGGGAGACAGAAACAGATTGTGTGGTGAATGAGTGCTGCTGCTGATGGTGGGGGAACAGGGAGACAGAAACAGATTGTGTGGTGACTGAGTGCTGCTGCTGATGGTGGGGGAACAGGGAGACAGAAACAGATGTGTGGTGAATGAGTGCTGCTGCTGATGGTGGGGGGAACAGGGAGACAGAAACAGATTGTGTGGTGAATGAGTGCTGCTGCTGATGGTGGGGGAACAGGGAGACAGAAACAGATGTGTGGTGACTGAGTGCTGCTGCTGATGGTGGGGGGAACAGGGAGACAGAAACAGATTGTGTGGTGACTGAGTGCTGCTGCTGATGGTGGGGGAACAGGGAGACAGAAACAGATGTGTGGTGACTGAGTGCTGCTGCTGATGGTGGGGGGAACAGGGAGACAGAAACAGATTGTGGGGTGACTGAGTGCTGCTGCTGATGATGGGGGAACAGGGAGACAGAAACAGATGTGTGGTGACTGAGTGCTGCTGCTGATGGTGGGGGGAACAGGGAGACAGAAACAGATTGTGTGGTGACTGAGTGCTGCTGCTGATGATGGGGGAACAGGGAGACAGAAACAGATGTGTGGTGACTGAGTGCTGCTGCTGATGGTGGGGGGAACAGGGAGACAGAAACAGATTGTGTGGTGACTGAGTGCTGCTGCTGGTAGGTAGAGCACTGTGGAGACATACAGAGCAAGAGAGATTGCATTGTGATGGTGAGCAGCAGGTCGGGGCAAAGGTCAGTAACTTAATTAGGATGTTTTTTTTCCCCTTATTTACATGTTTTCACCCTGACTCCACTTACCAACTTGCCAATCATTTCTATGATTCAGCAGGGTAAAGAAGCAGCTATACAGGCAGAAACTGCAAGATGTGCTAGTTTCAGCTCTGTTCCCACACCAGTTTTCAGCAAACTTCTGATTCGGACTCAGAGGGTCAATCCCCACTTATTGATAATGCCAACCCGCTATTCAGCAAACCATGAACAGCCAACAGTAATTTTCTCCCAGGAGCCGCAATTCCTATTCACTATACCTGGGGTTTTGATATAGTGGGGTACTCAGACAATACTGGTAATACCTCATGCAGTACTGTTAAAATGCAGATAGCCACCAGGTTGGGCTAGCCATCAGTTTGGAGCTCCTGCTGTGACCTTTAGAGTATTAATTTGCCCCCTTCTTACACTGGAAATGTTATTTTATATCTAGCAGCATCAAGGAGAATCCTAGAATGACTGAACCAGTCTGTGGTTTATGTTCTATAGTATGTTGGTTCAGTTAGTTTGTAGTAGTAATGTTTTAGTTAGGAGACAGGTGTAGGGACCGAGGGGTAGAAAGTGTTTTAGTGAGCTAGACTAGGAGCTAGTTTTATTATTTTTAGTGAGAGTCCCCAGTATAAGCAGTACAGTGTGCCTGCATCTGAGAAATGTTTGACACACTGTGGATAACTCATTCATAGCCTGTTCACGCTTTTTGGACTTACCGCACTATCGTGGTGGCGAGTGTCAGTGTGTCTGGGAACAGCTGAGTACCCTGGTGTTATGGAGAGTCAGAGAATTGAACTTGTAGTGGGTTGGATGGCCCCATCATTCAGCCAGTAGACTTTCTGGTGTCAGTGATGTCCCAGAACCTGCCAGAGCAGAGGAGAATGGTGGGCTCAGCCAGCTGGATGCGAAGATCAGGACACACTCCAGTGGTGCATGGTGGCATTTGGTGTAAGGACCTGGCCAGGTCCCTTTGATTCTGCTGCTACAACTGCAGTAGAATGGAGGAGGTTTGCTCATGCAGCCTCTGGCTGTAAGGCCAAGGCAACTTGTAGTGAAGACCATTACTGACAGGATCTAATCCCCCACCCCCACCCCCACGTATGGAGGTGAGTTGGCCAACATCGTTAAGGACTGCATTCGTGACTTGAAACTGTTTCCTTCTGACACTGGGAGAACTGCTGGTGGTGAGAGTACTTGTGTTTTCTATCACTCCATTTGCTTCCTGTAAAACTATTAATTATACTTCCCAGCTGCAGTAAGAGAGCTGACCGAGGAGGTAAAAAATATGTTGCTGTGAAGCAGATACTTTGCTGGACTTCTCTGTAATAACAGAGACTTGAGTGGTTCCATATAATATGAGTTAAAAGCCATAATCAATAACTGGAGTTGCTGAACTTCTTACAATCTGCTGTATACTCCTCATTGTGTATTCTACACTTTGCTGTTGACATTTTTATTTAATAGTGGGTTTATTTGTTGGGAAGTAAGAAAGTGTTATTAGGTAATGAATTTTAAATTAGACTACTAGTGTATTCTTGGTAGAATAGGTGAGTAGGTATGTTCTGTACTAGAATTAGTGTGATTGTGGTCATGATTGTTTTAAGGTTTAGTATTAAATCAGTGTGAGGTCTGTGCTATAATGCAGATCCTCTTTTAGGCAGGACTGTTTTATTGGTAGTAATGATTTGGGTGGTGGTAGTGTGATCAGTAGGAATATGTGTTTGGGTCTTGGACCCCTCGGGTTTAGTTACTTCCCATCCTGATTGCTGGACCTCCACCTCTTTGATGACCACTCCCCACTAGCAGCAGCATATAGGTGCTGTAGGGAGGTGGGCATCATAAGGAGGCAGGATGGTAGGTGGCAGGGGGAAGTTGGTTTTAATGGGAGGCACTATCAGCGCAGTAAGGACCAGATGATGCCCTGGGGCAAAATGGGACCTAGGGAGAGGCCAAACATGGTTGGTTCCATATACAGGGCTCCCACCAGACTGAGTGGGAAGGTAGTCTGTAGGCCATCAGTCTCTGCTCATCCTCTGTGGGCAGTGTTGCACGTGTGAGATCAATGGGGAACAAGTCTGCAATTCTATCTGACTTGATTTCTTCGGCTGATCTAACTTGCATCATGGAGACCTAGCTGGGTGATGTTGCATGCCCAGTTCTAGAAGCAACAGTCCCAGCTGGTTTCACTGTGGTTCGCTGGGGACTGGTTTAGATCCAATTTGAACTTTACTGTGCACCCTATGGGAGTTACTTTGTCATTTGAATGCTTGGCCATGTGGGGGTCCAGTTGCAGGCTGCAGGATCCTTTTCCTATACCAGACCCTGGGGTGCAAGAGGGGTTTCCTGCAGGAAATCACAGACTTAATGACCGAGAGGGTATTAGAGTTACCTAGGTTGTTAGTCCTAGGTGACTTTAATGCCTGAGTCAATGACATACATTCTTAATTTGGACAAGATTTTCTCCAGTCAATGGAATTACTGGACCTTGAGTAACTTGTTACTACTGCGACTTATCAACATGGTAATGTCTTGGACCTAGTATTCTCACTGCAGTTCAAGATGAACAACCTCAAGATTGATCTGATGTTCTAGCTGGATTACAGCACAGTAAAGTTCTTGTTCCGGGCCCTCCTTTTTGTCCATCTCCAACGGAGATGGTCCATTGCCTCTCTTTAAAGAAGTTGTCCTCAGCAGGACTCCAGGTGGGAATTGATCGCTCAGGTGTGATGGCTGCTTGAAGGACAGGATTGGAAGAAGCAGTAGTAGTCTACAACAGGGTTGCTGTTTCAGACCTCAATTCTGTCGCACCAGTTCATATATGACTCATAACTTCTTGTGTAGGATCCCCTTGATTCAATGGTAAACTTAGGGAGATATGGGTCAGAGACTGGATCATTGTTGGTGAAAGTCCAGGACTGATGAGGACAGACAGGCACCGAGCACTCACTATGGTGAGTATCAAAGGGCATTATTTGGCTGGCAGTATAACCTAGAGGTAAGAACAATGAGGTGTGAACGATCTTGCTACATCCAGCAGCCCAGGCATAAATTTGATTCTCACAACCTCCACTTGCATACTGTGTGACTCTGAGCAAGTCACTTAACTGCCCAGTGCTCCCAGGTCGCCCCTGAAAACAGACACTTGTGCCTAGTGGGCCTTTCCCGGTTACCAAAAGCTAAAATAAAATAAAAATAAATAAATTATAAAATGGGTAGGCTAAACCAGCCAATCAGAGACCAAGCTGTCCATGCATGAAATCTGTTCCATGCATGGGTAAAAAAAAGAGCTGGCAGTAAAAAGGCCAAGATTCTGGTGCTATAGAATGTTGGCATTTTCACTGGCAACCATCTTTTCTTTGCTGAATGCGAGAGCCTTTAGCCTTCCCATTTTATAAACTATAAGACAGTTTGCATGCCCCTCCCCCTTTCGCCCCTACTAACTTCAGCTTGCCCCTCTACCTTGGCAGCGTGGAGTTTCAGAAGGGGCTCCCTACAGTAAAACAGCACACGGCATGTCTCCTCCCCCCCCACACACTTACCGGCGCTTGGTAAACTGCTGTAGTTTGAAACCATTGGCGTCCTGATCTGACAACATTGCGATGACAAGAACAACAACTGCACTGGACTCAAAAATGTCCGTATTTCTTTACTACAGTTCAATAACAACTAGAACAACTGTTAACAGGTTCTGTTTTCGCATACTGGTCCTTTTCAATGCACCCATTTTCTACAGTACCCAAAAACTATTTTCTTTCCAGGTTTCTCCTAACACGGTCCACAGTAGTCTGAAATCCCACAAGCAGCTCCTTCCACTTGAAAGAAAATTAGTTACTTTACCCTCATTGCTCCAGCCTGCCACTGCAGGTATCACCAGAAGAAAGCAGAACATTAAGCCTCCCATCGCAGTGAACAACAACACCATAACAACTCAAGCAAGGTTGAATCTGACTGCTGAACATGACCTGACAGAGCGAGTAGCCGGATGCCTACAAAACAACACTATCACTGGAGGTGATCCACAGCTACATGATGTCATTTTCAATTTGCAAAAGGACTATTTTATCACAAATAGTAACCTAAATATCCCTTTTACACATATAAAAACATGTTTTTCAGGACACATAAAAACTTAAAAAAAAATTATCCTTATTACGCCCCTGGCCGTGAGGGTAAAATCTGTTCCATGCACACCCTGTCGTGTCTTATTGCTTACATCTCCCATAAGAAGGCAGCATTTCTGTCCAGGGAGATCGCAGTGGGGAGAAACAGACCAGCACAGCTTTTCTGAACTGTAGACAGTTTGTTACATCTTGGCTGTTTCTAGCCAGTAAAGGTTTTTTCATCTGTCAGGTGTGAAGAGTTCTCAGTTTTTTTTCCAACAGGATTTCCTTGATCAAGTCTGGGATAGCCCCAACTGGGCTTTCATGGCCCAGCAGGGGGAGCAGGTTATCACAAGGAGCACTTCTTCTGTTTGGGGTAAGTTTAGGCTGGTATAAATAGAGGAGGTAAGTGGGATGATCTCTGAGCTGTGGTCCACCTTTTGTGAATGGGACACAGGACTAACTCACCTCTTAATGAGTTGTGTGGGATTTCAAGGCCCAGTGTTTGCTGAGATAGTCTGGTGTTCCCTTTTGGAGGAGTACTTTCCAGGTTCATTGAAATATGTGCTGGTGAGGCCATTTCTGAAAAAAATCTTTGAACCCATTCTGCTTGGCAAATTATATCCCTGTCTCTAACCTTCCCGTTCTATGAAAAGTTATTGAGACGATATCTGCAGCTTGAAGCACACCTCACAGCCTTCAACATCTATGAGCTGCTCCTGTCCAGATTTGGATCTAGGCATAGTACAGAAACTGCATTGGTCAGGGTGCATAATGACCTCTTCAGGGTGTGAAAGAGAGAGGAACAGTTAGTTCTCTTTCTGCTCGATCTCTTCTCAACATTTTACACTGTCGACCATGTGCTGTTGTTGGATCATCCTAGGGGTACTGTGGACTCTGTGGTAGAGTCATCAGCTGGTTTGAGTCCTTCCTCAGGGACAAGATGCAGGCGGTAGTGATGGGAAATTTTTCCTCACTCCCAAAGCCTTTGCTCTGGGGTGCACCCTGGGCTCAATCCTCTCACCTATGTTGTTTGTAGTGTACATGCTGCCCCTGGGTGCCATCAGCAGATTCTACAACTTGAGTTTTCATTGCTATGCAGAAGACACCAAGCTGCATCTGTCATTTGCACCCAGGATGTCTGGCAAGGTCAAACTATTTAATTTATGCTTCATTGAGATCCAGGACTGGACATCCTCTAGCTGGCTGAGACTCAACCCAAGCAAGACAGAGGTATTGGTGATTCAGCCTGGTCAACAGCAAGGTGCAGAGGCCACAGTGGAGAAGACTGGACTGGTGCTTGGCTCCTCTAGTCTGGTGGCATCTGCTAAGGTGAAGCATCTGGGGATCTTTCTGGATAAAAGACTGACGCTTAACACTCAGGTGTCATCTGTAGTCTGGTGTGGCTTCTTCCATCTGAGAAAAATCTCCTGGATTAAAGCTTTGATTCCACTGGAACATTTGCCCTAACTGATATGTGCTTTTGTGACTTCCAGATTTAACTACTGTAATGCTCATAGTTAGTGAAGGAGTCCTATGAGACCTGCAACAATTGCAGAATGCAGCGGTCAGGTTACTGATGGATCTCCCAAGGTCATGACATGTGATCCTGGTTCTGTATGACCTGCACTGACTGCCAGTGAAGTGGTGACTCTCCTTCAGGGTTGATTTGTTGACCTATAAAGCTCTACAGTATATGGACTGGTCCTGAGCTATTGAAGTGATCTCTCCACTTACTGCCCTAGCTCACCTGCTTTGCTTCTCCAAGGTGGGCCTCCTAGTAGTTCTTAGGATGAGGCTTAAGACGTCAGAGGATCACACCTTAAGAAGTGGCTAGTCTGGTCCTGTGGAACTTGCTTCCCAGATCTCTGAGGAGGACTTTAAGAGGTGTCTAAAGACCTACGTGTTCAATCAAGCATTTAATCCGAGTTAGCCTCCATTGGTTTTGGTTTCAGTTACCGTATTTATGCTGCTAGATTTGTATTTTTAAGTTATATGTAATTACTTGTGCTTTATTTTATGATCCCACTTGTGTATATGTGCAGCCCCCAGAGCTTCTGGGATTGGGTGCTAAACAAATAAATTACAACTACGATTACTACATTATAGTGTAGGAGCACTGTATGCAGGACAAACACACACATTTCATTTGCATATTGGCACTATATTTATAGGAACACTGAAATCCTGTCGTATGTTTATAAGAGTGTCTCCTATCACATTCTTAGGACAGAAAAACTGAACAAGCTGAGCAGTACTGGCACACTGAGGGTAAAAGAGGATGCACTCTTATAACATAGTAACGCTCAGTGCTTTTATTAATACATTATAAGTCATCTGATTTATAACACATTTGATAAACAAAATTGAATAAAAAACGTATGCCCCCATTCTGTAAGTATGCCTACACCCACACACCCTCCTATCACTAATGCTTTGCAAATATTGCTGATAACGAGGACACATATGGAAGTGATCTTTACTGATGATTGACTGAATCAGGGTTGATAAATTATTATTTTTATAAAGTCAAGAAGACATATGGCCAATTTCTTTTAAAAGTTTCAGTGCCTTGCAACCAACTAATGCAAACTGTGGCAAACTTTTCACATGCGTATCATGTTCTCTGCATTCTCTTTCATTTAGATCCTGATACTGCTAAGCATGATGGCATCTACTCAAGATATTTCTGTACAAGAAGTGGAAATGGTAGATACAGCTTGAAAGTCCATGTTTAAGGAAAAAACAGCACTTCCAAAATAGTAGGCCGGAAGCAGAATCGTGCCATATACATACCAGGATATGTAGAAAATGGTAAGTGCAGTGGTTACGAATGCAAACATTGTATGTGCTAGGTGATTCCTTTGTATTTACATACATTGTAAGTATGATTTAAAATAAAAATTTACTTCCTTCACATTACTATTATTGTACAGTTTCCCAGTTTTAAAAACTACTGCTGATAGCTTCCTGGACACTAATTTTAGAAATATCTAACCTTTTACTGTACTTTTTTAGTCATGCCTTAAAAAAGCAGAACTTTAATAACTTAAATATGTAGAATGCACTGTAGTTTGTGTAAAGGCATTTTTATTTGAGGAAATGGGGGATTTTCAAAGATTTATGTCCATTTTCCAGACATAATGTACACTTCTATCACAAAAGTTAGACCACAAAAAGTTTGTCTAACTTTATTGCACAAGTACTGTTGTTGCATCCGGATTAGAGTCACAAATATTGCAGTCGCACCCAGATGTGCTGTAAGCTACATAACATTTGCAAATGTGTCAGGCTGTATGAAATAAGATGCACCCATTCTGACTCATTTGTGTAGATGCAGCATACATCTGAAATACAGACATAAGTGTTGAGTCCAGTGCTGTGAAAATCCTGCCCAATGTGTTTATGATACACAACTGCACTTTCAAACTAAGGCAACATTTCTCACAGTGTACACAAATTGTCCATTTTATGTTAAAGGGTTGCATATCACTTCAAAGGAAAATACATTTTTTCATCAGTTTGTGATACACCAGATACATTTTAGGAGTTTGTCCATTAGATTTTACTGATAACTCAGATAAAATAGATGACCCAGCTTAATAACAAAAAAAAATAAACCAGTCCTTTTCAGATTTCAATATAAAAATAGTAGGGGATATAATAGGTGATGAAATGTCAACAAGAAACACACTAATTTTTGAGGACCCTCTGTTATTGAATAAGGAGATTGTGAGTAAGGAATCTCTGAGGTTAGATGTTAGTAAAGTACAAGGGTCAGATGGGATGGATCCCAGGATAATAAAGGAAGCTGCTACAGCAATTTTATCCACTGAAAATTATTTTGTATGCCTGTTTGAAAGAAGAGATGATGCCTAGCCATTGGAATAATGTTAACGCCAATACCTAAAAGAGGACCAAGGAGTGAGCAGAAAGGTGGTCTGATATCAATTATCTGAAAATGTTCTGAACAGAATTCTTAAAATTATAAGGATATAGGCCACCAAGTTATCAATGAAACAAGTCAATCAGGATTTCATGCAGGTAGAATATATAAGACTACCTTACTGTGGCTAGCGGTAGATAGGTCAACGTAGTCTAGAAACATAGACACATAGACTTTGACGGCAGATAAGGACCGCTTGGCCCACCCAGTCTGTCCATTCCCCTACCTATTGGAAAAGCTGAAGATCTTAGTTAACCAACAGCCTACTTCCTCCTACCCTACACCAGAATTTCCTTATGTCTGTCCCATGCATTCTTGAATTCCCCCACTGTATTTGACCCCACGACCTCCTCAGGAAGGCCGTTCTACGCGTCCATCACCCTCTTCATGAAAAAATAATTCCTCACGTTGCCCCTGAGCCATCCCCCCTCTATCTTCAAATTGTGCCAACTTGTTCTTGCACATCTCTTTTTCAGAAATATGCTGCCCTCTTGGACTTTGTTGATTCCCTTGAGGTTCTTGAAAGTCTCTATCATGTCCCCCTACTCCTTCCTTTCCTTGAGGGTATACATATTAAGCTCCTTTAGTGTCTCTCTTCGTATGGCTTATGGTGCAGTCCCTGCAAGGGATCCATAGTGCTTTTATTGATTGGTTTAGGCACCTTCCCCTCCTTTTCTTTTGTGAGTACTGAGCAGAAGTATTTGTTCAGTGTCCCTGCTTTTTCACTGTCACCCTCTGCCCACCCCACTCCCCTTTATGAAGCCTCACTAACCCTCCCTTGGTCTTTCTTTGCTCCCTAATGTACCTATAAAAGGTTTTATCCCCCTTCTTAACTGAGTTGGCCATCTTTTCCTTGGTTTGGGCCTTTGCTATTCTGACTGCCTTCCCTGCTTCCTAGGAACATGGGAACATAGTAATCATGCTGGCAGATGGGGACCGCATGATCCATCTAGTCTGCCCATGTTTCTGCTCCCTCCCTATTTAGAGTGTACCCTAATGTGTTCTCAATGTCTGTCCCATGCAAGTTTGAACTTGCATACTGTCTCGGATTCCAACACCTCCTGAGGTAGGCTGTTCTATGGGTCTGTGATCCTTTCTGTAAAGAAGTACTTCCTGAGGTTGCTTTTGAACCTACCTCCTGACAGACACAAGTTGTACCCCCTTGTACGCACATCCCTGTTTTGCTGGAAGAGGTTTCCTGCTTGTGTTATGTTGATTCCCTTAATGTACTTAAAAGTTTTGATCATGGCCCCTCTGTTTCTTGCCTGCTCAAGGGTGTACAAATTTAGTTCTGAGTCTTGCCTCGTATGGCTCACGATGCAGTTCATGCATCATCTTTGTTGCCGTTTTCTGTACTGCCTCCAGGCGGTCTGTCTTTTTTGAGGTGAGGCCTCCAAAACTGACCACAGTACTCTAAATGTGGCCTCAACAAAGACCTGTAGAGAGGAATGATAACCTTGTTCTTTCTACTTATAATTCCCCTACCAATGCATCCAAGGATGCCACTCACCCTCTGTGCTGCCTTTTCACACTGTTTGACCCAGTTGAAAAAGTCTGTCACCAGAGCAGTTGACCAGGGAGGAGCAGTGTACACTGTGTACCTGGACCTCAGCAAGCCTTTGACACTGTCCCCGACAGAAGGCTAGTTAACAAATTAGAGCATGCAGGAGTCGGTCATAAGATAGTGCCAGGAAAAAGGTAACCGGTATATCGGATAGCAGAAAGATTGACCCCAGGCAACATGACAAGAACATCCTGCTGGGAAGCCATGTTGCCTGGGGTCAATCTTTCTGCTGTCCTCCAGGTACTTCACTATACTTTCCTTTAGCAATGATGCCATCATTTTTCTTACCACTGAGATCAAACTTGTTTCAAACTGACCGGTCGGTAGTTTCCTGCCTCTTCCCTGCTTCTACTCTTGTGTAAAGGTACTACTGTTGCCCTTTTCCAGTCCTGAGGTATTATTCCACTTTCCAGTGACTTGCTGAAAAGCTCAGCCAGTGGTGTGGTGCGTTCTTCCTAAAGCTCCTTCAGTACCTTAGGGTGGATGCCATCTGGCCCCATTGCTTTATCTACCTTGAGCCTCTTCAGCTCTTCTAGGACCCTTTTCCCTGTGAAGCATCTTGTGTCTGCTCCTATGGTGTTGTGTACTGACCTAATTAGTGTAGGACCCTTCCTACTGTCTTCTATGGTGAAGACTGAACAAAAGAAATCAATTAGTAACTCTGCTTTGTCTTCGTCTCTCTCTGCCATCTTGTCTTCCTTTGTTGCCAACCCGACTGTTCCTCCTTTACTCTTTCTTTTTTCCCTTATATATGTGAAGAAGGTTTTGTCTCCTTTCTTGACCCCCATGCTATTTTCTCCTCCTTCTGCATTTTTGATCTCCTAACTACCTTTCCTGCCTCACTCAGCTTGTTTTTGTATTCTTCTCTACCTAATTCACTTTTAGTTAATTTATATTTTGCAAAAACCCTCCTTTTTTTCCTTGATTTTGGTTGCAACTTCCTTGGCGAACCAGAGTGGATTTTTCTTTCTTTTGGTTTTGGTGATCTGCCTAGTGCATGTAGCTGTAGCTGTATTTAAAGCAGTTTTTAAGGCCTCCCAACAGTCTTCTACATCTTCTGAGTTTATGCCATCTAGCATGGATGTGACTATACATTTCATTTCAGGAAAGTTAGCGCTCATGAACTCTAGAACCTTGGTTTTAATGTGACTAGTATCTTCTACCTTGTTCACAGTTAGCTGGATCGTCTTGTGGTCACTGGTCCCAAGACTGACCTCACTTGCACATCTAAGACTTTTGTGCTGCTTGTGAGCACCAAGTCCAGTGTTGCTTTGTCTCTGGTGGGGAAATTCACCAGCTGTTGTAAACCTGCTCCTTGCAGTGCAAACAGGAAATCCTTGCTTCATTTGGAGGATGCTGTGTATGAGGACCAGTCCAAATCTGGCAGATTGAAGTCTCCTACCAGCAGCAACTCTCCCCTGTCTGCCATCATCAAGATCGTCTCCATGAGCTCTTTATCTATATCAGCTTTCTGGCATGGGAGTCTGTAGTTAACCCTGATCTGGATTGGGGCCATCTCTCCAGCCCTGAGGGTAATCCAAAGTGCCTCTACCTTGCTTTGCTTCTTTTGGATTTCTGTTGCATTGATGTCCTCTTTTACATACAGTGCTACCCCCTCTCCCATTTTACTTTCTCAATCCTTCCAGAATAGCATGTACCCCGGGATGGTGACATCCCATGTGTGGTTCCTGGTGAATCATGTTTCCGTAACAGCGACCAAGTATAATTGTGCTTCTGACATCATGGCCATGAGAGTGGGAATTTTGTTCATCAGGCTAAGAGCATTGATGCACGTTGTCTTCCAATGCTCTGTTGTGTATGTGTTTTATGTTGCTTGTTGTGTGTATGATAGGAGCATATGCATGCTGAACTAGTTGGCGAGGGCCACAAGGCAACCCTTATGGTGTAAGGGGTGCCTGTGCCACCCCCCATCCACTAGTTTAACTGGCCAATATGGACATCAAACCTTTTGACCAAGCACTCAAGTACCTTCTTCAGAGAGGCACAGGCCATCAAATTTAAAAAAAACTCCCATTCCTAGAAGTCCTGCCACTTACAGATATACCAGTGACCTTTTTCCTGGCACCAGTTCCTCAGCCAGGTGTTAAATTCAGTGATGTCCTTTTCCCTGATCTTCTGCCTGCTGTCTCCCTTATTCCAAACAGGCAGAAACTCTGAAAAGGTGAGACTGGTTGAAAGAGAAGAAAGTTTGTTGCCCAGTCTGGAGATATATTGTTTAGTTTCCTTCACTGACCTACTGACTAGGTCATTTATACTTATATGGAGAATGGCATGTGTGTTGTGGTCTACTGTGCATATGATCCCCTCAATGCAGCTTGTGTCCCTCCATGCTGATTTCCCCAGCAGGTACCTAACCACAACTGAAGCATGGTCTTGCTGAAGGTGAGGTTCTATACCCCTAATCATGTAGTAGCCTTTTATTAGAACAGGTTTCTTCTTTTCTGATTTAGTATGTTTAGTGGTGGGGTGCACCTCTTTTGTGCTGGTTTGGATGTGGAGAATGTTCAACACCCATTACACAAGTTGGAGAATTATCGACACCATCTATGCAAGTCACCCTGGGAGATAGTGGTACGTATCTGTTCAATGTCAAAATAGAATTAAAATTCTCCTTAGCAGAGGATTTTTTGGTTGTTCTATGGTTTCTGACAATCTGCCAGCCCCCTGGCCTGTTTGTCCATTGAGGTAGGGGTGCTTGTGCAATGTGTCTAGGACCTGTAGTTTCTCTGACGTTGCCCAGAGGTAGCTGATTTATGATAGCACGGAGGTATTGTATCTCAGCCCAGGCTGCATGCAGCTGAGATTTAAGGTCCTTAAATGTGAAGCATGTTGGACAGTGCCCCCACTCTAAGGATAAAAGCCTTTCTAAACAGTGTGCCACAGCAATTGCAGTTTACAAGATCCATAGTGGCTGTATTACTCTGTATAGGCTTTTAGGTGAGAATAGTTGATTGCTTTATTGCAATACCTGGATAAAAGAGAAGTAGATGCAACTTCTGGCTGAGAGATTTCTGTTAACTAGCCACTATTTCAGTAGGGGGTACCTCAGCTGGTGAAGATCAGTGAAGCTTAGCAGACAGTAAAGCTAGGGGCTGGACTGCTCTTGGTGTATGCCTCTGAGGGGAAGACCTTTGTGTTTGAGCTCTATGTATGTATGTATGCCCCGCCTTTGTAATTAAGAGAGGTAGGAAGGGGGCAAAGCAATGTAGACTCTATAAAGGAGAATGACCCGGGTGGGGGCAGAACCTTTGTTTCTGCTACCTGTAAAAACAATCAGTGATGTTCTGCCTTTTAGATGTACCAAGCCCTTGTTACATCAACTGCACATAAAACCAAAGTACACACAGAACTGATAGGATGGATGATAAGGAGGCATGGAGTAAGTGTTCCAACAGTTCTTTATGGTGATAGAGCAGCTGCTGGCTGTGTCTGAGCAGAGCGAGTGAGGAGAGAAGCTGCCTCAGTGGAAAAACAAGCCTGGACTGTGCATTCCAAGAGGATTCAGGCAGAACTGCTGCCAAGGAATCCCTCCTTCTGCACTTGTCAGAGTCTGCCTTCCCTCTGTGAATAGTCTCTCTCTCTCTCTCTCAGTGAAGATCAGTGAAGCTCAGCAGACAGTAAGGCTAAGGGCTGGACTGCACCTGACATATGCCTCCTAGGTTTGCCCTTTGTGTCTGAACTGTTGCTTCTGGTTGTTTCTGGCTGTGAGCTTTCTATTAGCCAAACACTATTTCAGTAGTGGGTTCAGCAGTTGGTGAAGCTCAGTAGACAGTAAAGCTAGGGGCTGGACCTCTCTTGGCATATGCTTCCTAGGAATGCCCTTTGTGTCTGAGCTGTTGCTTCTTGCTGACAGCTTTCCATTAGCCAGCCACTATGTCAGTAGTGGGTACAGCAGTACAAATGATGATTTACATACAGCAGCCAGGAATTCAGGGTAAGTGTTCCAACAGCTCCTTATGTTGACAGAGCAGCTGCTGGCTGGGTCTGAGCAGTACGAGTGAAGAGAGAAGCTGTCTCAGTGGAGAAAGGAGCCTAGACTGTGCACTCCAAGGAGGATTCAGCTAGAACTGCTGTCAAGGAATCCCTGTGTCTGCACCTGTCAAGTCTGCCTTCTGACCATGAGTGGTCTCTCTCCCAGTTGGTGATCAGTGAAGCTCAGCAGACAGTAAGGCTAGGGGCTGGACCACTCTTGGTGTATGCCTCCTAAGAGTGCCCTTTGTGTCTGTGCAATTGCTGCTGACTCAGAGCTTTCTATTAGCCTTCCACTATGTCAGTAGTGGGTACAGCAGTACAAATGCTGATTTACATACAGCAGCCAGGAATTCTGGATAAGTGTTCCAACAGCTCCTTATGCTGAGAGAGCAAGGAATCCTTGCTTCTGCACTTGTCAAAGTCTGCCTTCCTTCCATGACTGGTCTCTCTCCCAGTTGGTGAAGATGAGTGAAGCTCAGCAGAGAGTAAGACTAGGGGCTGGACCGCACCTGGCATATGCCTCCTAGGATTGCTCTTTCTTCTTTAACTGGTACAATTCTCTGTCCTGCTCCTTCTGTGTTTCCTTATACTTCCTGAATGCTATCTTTTTCTCCCTAACCTTCCCCGATACCTGTTTTGAGAACCATAGTGTTTTCTTTCTTCTTATTGATTTGTTTATTTGCTTCACACAGAGGATTGTTGCCTCTGTGATGACAGTTTTGATTTTCCCCATTGTTCCTCCAACTCTCTTTCTTGCCTGTTTGTTAGTGCTTTTCTGAGGCACACTCCCATTTTGTCAAAGTCAGCCCCCTGAAGTCCAGAACCCTCACTTTTATATGGCTTGACTCTATGGCTGTTTTTATCATGAACCATACTGTTTGGTGGTTACTTGTTCCCAGATCTCTACCCACCTCTAAATCTGAGAACCTCTCACCTTCACCTATTTGGATTTTGGTAAATCATTTGATAAGGTGCCACTTGCTTATCTGATTATAAATTTGAGAAAGAAAGTATTCAATAGTAGATTTGTAAATTGGATTACAAATTGGTTATAACTAGAAAACAAAATGCTGATGCTTAAAGGAGTACTGCAGTCAAAATTTGCAAAAACATATATTGTGCAGTGTTTTGATTTGTATGTTTAGTAATGGTATGTCCTTCCCTTTGTTTGCTATTTTGAGTTTTTTTTTATAAATTTGCCTACTAGTTTTATGGTCTCTGGGATGTCCATGTTAATATGAGTTATTGCTCTTCTTGTCCTGCAATGCCCCCATCTCATGTGACAGTGGTGCATCCATGACCACTGATTCAGTAAGAGAAAGTACTGCAGCAGTCATTTGAAGATAGGAGCCTGATGTTCTGGCCTCAACTTAATAATTCTCATTCAATATTTTTGTTTTTTTATATATTTGTCTAGGTCTAGCCAGCAGGAGTAAATGTTTTACTTCTAAAGCTTTTAATTTCATGGTATACTGTCATAATGGTGACTGAAAGTGAGTGACTTGAATATGAATGACTCACTTTCAGTGCCTATGTGAGCTACACTGCAAGGGTAGCGATGTGTGAAGAACAGGGAGATAGGAAGAATGGGAGGGAGACCAGAAGAGGAGGGAGGGTATGTAAGAGGTAGTGTGGCATGAGGCTGCTGAGCTGACATTGTGGTGGAGTGGTGAGGGTGACTGGCTACAGTGTGGAGGGTGCAGGGTTTGGGTCTGGGAAGGGATACAGTATTTTTGTTATTGTTTTGCTCCATAACTTTTATTTTCCAAGTTTATCCCCTTTCCCGGCATGCACACCCCTGGAGTAAGTAATCATTAGTAAGAGGGGGTATGGGGGTGGGCATGGCCCCCTGCAGAACAACCCTTTCCGTGTTCATTGTGTTTCCTCACTGGGAGTTTATATCGCCTTTTTGTTTTTTTGGCAATGTACACTCATCATAACGGCAATTGCATTATGACATGGAACCAAATTTCATCAAGCTATATGCAGCCATAAAAAGCACACAAATCACCCTAGGTCATCAATGCTATAATTAGTAAAGACTCTAGCTGTTTTTGTACAGAATACCCATTGAGTTAGACCTTAAGTGATTGATAAGCTATAAACATAGCCTTCTGTGCCCACTGGATAAGGAAAGTGACTTAAAATCACAGCTGTGCTGATATAAAATTGAAGGTAAACCAGTATTTGCTGAATCTCTAGTCCTGGATGCATCACTGTCACATGAGACAAAAAGGCACTTTAGGAAAAAGAACAATAAATTATGGTAATATGGAGTTCCATAGAGGACATACAACTTGTAAGAGAAGACCAAAAACTAGTAGGCAAATTGAGATAAAAATCCTAATAGGAAACAAAGGGAAGAACACATAAATCAAAACACTGCACAACATATGTTTTTTTGCAAATTTTGACTGTAGTACTCCTTTAAAGAGCTGCTGACACCTCAAAGAAAACTTTGAAAAACATAATATTTAGGTACAATTCAGGTTGCATTCCATAAATATATTCTCTGTATTTCCCTTCCCCATTATTTATTACTGAGGAAATCTGCATGAATACATGATCTTTATACCTTAGAGTTCATCTGCCTCTTTAACTTACTCCCTACTTCAAGTCATAATCCTGTGTTGTAACATTATGATCTGTTGCCATGGGAGTAACTGTGATGACCTCAGGTAGGGGGAAACAACAGGAACAGATGAACTGTTCAGGAGCAAAGGTCCTGTTTTCATGGAGATTACACCAGTAATATATAATGGGGATGAGGAATACAGAATTAATGTGAAATACATGCCAAACTGTGTCTAAATGTTTTGTTAACGTTCTCCTGAAGGTGTCAGCTGCTCTTTAAGGGAATTTGTCTGACTGAAGCTCTGTGTTGCCAATGAAGTCCCACAGAGATCAGTGCCTGGATCAATCTTGTTTGATATTTGTGTTAGTGATATAGAGAATGGTATAGGGTCTTGGATGTCAAAGTTCACTGACAACATCAAAATTGGCAGTGTCATAAATACAGTAGAGGATCTGGTTGCCCTACAGAATTATTTGGTTTGATACTAGAGTGGGTTGACAGAATACATGACAGTTAATATGTAGAAGTGTAAGATTATGCACTTTAGAAATAGGGAAAAGAAGTATGGGTACCAACTAGATAGGTCCTTCCAAAAAGAGGTAGATTATAAGAACAATCTTGGGGGCTGTGTTTAGGAGTGATTTGAAGAACATGCAGCAATGCAAAAAGTCAAGCAGAACTACAATATTGACCCATGAAAACATAAGAAAGGGTTTCATGAGTAGGACCATGGAAATGATGGTGCAGCTTTATCAATCATTTGTGAGAACTCAATTGGAGTAGTTGGGGAAGAACTAAAAAGAGTGCAGAGAAGAGTAACAAGAATGATTGTTGGGTTGAGAAAGAAGAGGTATGAGAAGAGACTGGAGGGCTAGATATAGTCAATCTGGAAATAAAAGGTCAGGGAGGGCATGATCATGTTCAAGAAGGGGATACATAACATTAATCACATTAAATTTTGAACGTGTTTAGGTAGCATCCATACAAGGAGTCATGAATGCAAATTAGAGTCTCAAGGTTTTAAGTTAGAACTGAGAAGGAATTTCTTTATGAATAGGATGGTAAGACTATGGAACAGTCCTTCCAATGAAGAGGTTGATATATATATAATAAAGTGACATTTAAAGGGCAGGTGTACAAGTATCCTCAGGAAAAGGAATATATGGGATGTGCCATATGCTGCCCAAAAATTCCACATTTATTTTTATTTGCAAGCTTTGACTGCTGTGACCTCATGAGTGGCAGAGTCATGAGTGAGGTCTATGGAGGTCAAGCCCTGCAGATAAAATTAAATGTGATATTTCCAGTCAGTTCATGGCATGTGTCATTTATACTATGACAATTCTTCTCTGGCGGCTTTGCAAATCTAGTATTCATGGTACAAAATGGCAGCAATCCACTTTTGGGGATGATAGAACAGACACCGCAGGAAGGTGGTGAATTAAACGCTAAATTTTTGTTTTACAAGCTGGAGAAGTTAGTCCTAAAGGGGAGACGTATGTTTTGGCACAAACAAACATTAGAAGCATATCTGCAGGTTAAAAGAATACCTAGGGGATTACTTATTGCTCAAAAACCATCTTATGGAACTGAAATTGCAGAATTTATGAGTAGATGGTGCCACAATATGCAGGAAGTTTCATTCAAAAATATTGAGTTAATTTTGGAGTTCGCGTGACCAATAAGGGAGGAACTTACCAAAGAGATTGGGGAGACTGAAACAAAATTAAAGGGAAATTTGGAGACTACAGAATGGGAGAGACTGAATAAATTACTGTTGGACAAAGTTACTATATATGACATCAAGATTAAAAACAGAAGCAAAGGAAATTTGTCAGAGATGAAAATGACTACTTAAATGATAGAGTCTTTGATTGGACTGATCCAAAGAAAACAGAATTGTGGTTTATTTTGAAAAAAGGAGGCATTTCTTCAAGTGACTCTACCATTAATACCACTGTCCTTGATTATACAACTGGCCCCTCAGACACTGATGAATCAGATACACATGCTGATGGTGGAATGGGGGAATCCCCACCAGGACAGTCTCCTATTCACAGTCAGGGGCCCAGATGCAGCCAGCGGCAATGCCGCATACGTTTTCCAAATGTCCAGTTCCAAAGAGGAGGATGGGGGGCAGCCTGGCAAAAGAAACAGGAACAATTATTAACACAAACAGTCTTAAATGAGACCAGTTCTATTCCCTTATGTACTAATGTTCCATCTATCCAAAAGTTATCAAGAGAATGTGTCACTATTTGTGCTCCCTCTGTACTGACTTTTCCAAATTATTCTGTGCCTGTGTTTAATGTTGACAGTATTAATAATATTACTAATGTTCCACAGGTATAATTAGATGAATGCACAAATCATGATTCTCCTTTATTGGTCTCTTCTAACCATCCTGTAGTTATATGTGGTGTTAATAAGGCTAATGACCCCACACAGGTGTTATTTAACAAGCACATGGCAAGTAATTATACACCTTTAATTGACAGTGGGTTATCTAATACTGATTTACCTATGTCTGCATTGATGATTAATAGTGAAACCCATGGAGGGATATTAGATCAAGTAGGTGTTAATATGGTTAATGATCCTGTACAGGTTAATTACACCCCCTCTATTGATAGTGGGTTTTCTTATATTGATTTATCTGTGCATGCACCAGTGATTAATAGTGAAATACATGAAGGGTTACTAGATCAAACAGGCCAGAAGAATGTATCCGAGCATAGTAATAACAAAAACCTGATGGTAACAGTAGTGAACTTGTCTGATTATAATTTAACAAAATGTGAAATCTCAATATTGAGTAAGGGATTTTCATTTTGTCCCATGATGGACATCAATTTCTTTAATGTCTGTGTGGATTTACATAAATTAGGAGGAAATCTCACCCTTAAATGTGTTCATGAAGGGGAAGATAGTAATTTTGAAATGAACAACATAGCCTCTAAACTTCAGCCTAGATCTAAATTTTGTCCCCCCCATGAATCCCACAGTTTCTGTATTCATGAAGAAATGTGAAGTTGATTTTCAACATTTACAAAAAGAAAATAATGTAAATCTTGGGATGACTGTACAAGGGATGAACGGGCCACTTTAAAATCTTTAAATACAAATGGGCATATAACAATCAAACCAGTGGATAAAGGGGGAGCAGTAGTTGTGCTTAATACTAAAGATTATATTGCTGAGGTTAGTAGATTAGTAAGTGATGATTAATTTTACAAAAAGATTTCACATGTTGCTATAGACAAGTTCAAGGCTGAAATAGATCTTGTACTTTATGAGGGTTTTTTAAAGGGATATATTACAGATGTGGAATATAGGACTTTGACAGTCAATTATCCAGTTATTCCAACACTATATGCCTTACCCAAAATTCACAAGAGTTTGGTGCTACCACCAGGGAGACCCATTGTCTCAGGTAGGGGATGGCTGACAGAACCTATCTCTATGTACCTTGATACTGTTCTACAACCCCTAGTACAAGATTTGAGATCTTTTCTTAGCGACTCCTCTCAAGTGCTTCAGATTGTTGAGGATTTATACATTGAACCTGATTGGTTCTTTGCAGTGGTTGATGCCAACTGCTTCTATACAGTGATACCACACCAAGAGGGACTAGATGCACTCTCATATTTTTTAGAAAAAGAACTGAGATGGAACAAGTTAGGACTCCTACATATTTTCTTGTCCAGTTGGCAGGTTTTGTTCTACAAATGAAATTTTTTTTTGTTTCAGTGACAATTTTACCATCAGGTGTGGGGAATGGCAATGGGTACAGGAATGGCCCCCAGTTATGCCAATCTTTTTGTGGGCAAATGGGAAGTGGATCATCTGTATGGCACCACCACAAATCCATACATTTCTTGTCTGAATTTGTGACAGCACTTTATAGATGGCATTCTTATTGTGTGGAAGGGTACACAAGAAGAGTTTCTGTGGTTTGCGGAGTAGATGGAGAATACCAGTAGTTGCTTAAGATACCAATCTGAGCTTAGCCAGATTGGTATAACCTTCCTAGATTTAAAACTTTATAAAGATGGGGAAGGAGGGGTATGCACTACTCTTTTCCAGAAGAGCACAGACAGAAATAGTTTACCCTTACCATACTTGCCATAATATACCAAAAGGGCAACTGATTAGAACCTTGAGAAATTGTACTGATTGACAAGAATATATTAAAAAGGGGGGGGGGGCAGGTGCAGAGGCTTTTGGAGAGAGATTACAGCCAGCATAGTATAGCATCAGCTATTAGGAAAGTAAATGAGCTGGACAGAGATTGGGTATTACAAAATAAACAACAGGGGGGTAGAGAATAAAAAAGGAAAATTTGAGTGTCCCTTTGTGACTGATTTTTCCAAGCAAACTGATCAAGTTAGGTGTATTATTACAAGGATTTAACCCATTTTGGAGCTGGAACCCAGGGTAGAAGAAATAACTAAGAGAGGACCGGAGGTAATTTTTCACAAATGTAAAAGTATAAAGGACCATGTAGTATCAAATATGATAAAGACACAGGAAAAAAGTAGACAGACTCTTTTGGCACCTAGACCAAGAGGTACATTCGGATGCGGGAACTGTGTATATTGTGGGTATATACACAGCTGTAAAACTTTAACACATCCGATTACATGAAAAACTATTGACATTAAAGATTTCATCACATGTAATAGTGTTGTAGTGTAGTAGTGTAGGGGTAGTTTATTTTTTGTCATGTGAGTGTGGAGCATATTATGTTGTAAGAACTATACCTAAATATAAGATTAAGATACGTGAGCATGTTAGGGCTGTCGAAAGGGGTGATACTAATTATGCTATTGTAAAACATATACAACAAAATTATCCATGAAAACACACATTTAATTTCTTTGGTCTGGAATTAGGTACATTGGATCCTAGAGAAGGAGATCTTAATAAAAAAATTGGACAAAGGGAGAGCTTTTTGGATCTTTACCCTGGGAGCACGCTCAGATAAAGGCTAAATGAAAGAATAGATCTTTCAGCATTTAAAAAAAATATAGGTGCTGAAAGACTGATAGTGTAAAGATTGAATGTTTAACCACTGGCATGATGGACTTTGCCTCCTGTTAATGGATTCTGCCTCTTGTTGCTATGTATTTAAAGTAAAGATGCATGGAAACCTCTGGCTTTCATGCCCATAGCCAAAATGGCAGTAAATATGAAGTAAACGTGAAATAACCATCTTTTTATTGACAATAAATGTATACATAAGAAAAGGGAAAGAATGTAGTATACCAATTTGGATGCATTATATATAATGGAGAATGTGGTGTAATAAATTCCATCATAGTATGCAAATGTTATATATGTGAAAGTCCATTGAGAGTGTGTTTTGAATTATTGAGGTTTCCAAGATTATTTATTTACATCTGATTGATCTAAATCATGTTTAATGTGAAGGGCTAGTTATTCTAATTGTGGTGAATAATAACATGTTTTGTAAGAATGGCCATGAAATAGTTAAAAATGTGAAAAAATCTTTCTTAAAATGGCAATTGGCTTATTTATGTCACATGATGAGTTTTGAATTGTATATAATGGGCATTTACTAATATCAGTGTTTTACTCTGATGAAGCCTGGCAGAGTACCAGGTAAAACGTTAGTTTACTTGTATTAGCCACCATTTGCTTGTTTGCACGTCTGCTACATAAACGCAATGGTTTAAATATAACAGTGTTTTGTGTGTTCTCATTGCTGAGCGGGTGCTCATTCTTATTCTGCTTTTCCATTCTAACAGAAGGAAGATTTAAAAGGTCAGGTTACTTTTACTTTCATCCAAGGGTGCTGTGGCTGGTGGCATTTGTTGGAGTCACTGCCAAAAGTTGATTGTTTTTCTCTACAGGTACCGCTACTGATTTTCGCCAACCTAAAATATTCTAGTAGCAATGGAGATTGTCACATGTGGACAATGTGGAGCCCTATTGGGCAGGGTGCTCTTCCATGGCCTGGGTCAATGTCCAGCTTGGTGAGCTATAGCTGACCTTAGGGACCAGCTATGGGGAGCATGGGCCACATTACATAAGCTCCAGGTTGAATTGAAAAGTTATAGGCACCTGCTCATTCAACCTCCGACCTAGTGGCACACAAGTGTCAGGAACGGTCCTAGGCAGGATTCAGAATCAGCAGGCTAGCAGGTGGTCAGGAGGGGGAGGCAAGACCGCGTGACAAGAACTAAAACATGAACATCAGAAAACAACATGCTTATAAATAATGGATACACACTACTGGTAACGGAACAAGTCACTTGGCATTGCAGTGCTTCTAGGGAACAGCTCGTGGGGCCAAGCATGATCAAATCATCATGTTAAACCATACTTTATTTATAAAAAGTGCCTTTCTTAAACCAAGGCACTTGTACTTAATAAAACAAATACAATAAATAATATCACCAGTAGTCAATAAAAGCCCATAATATAAAACTCTAATAATTATAATACTACTTTAAAAATCAGAATATGCCAAATCAAAAAGATAAGTTTTTAGTGCAGTCTTAAACTCTTGAATGGTCAGACAATCTCATACCCAAGGAGATAAAGAATTCCACAGGGTCAGGGGCCACAAAGCTGAAATACTGGGCCCCAGAAGTCTTCAAACGGACCCTGGGAATCTTGAACAATCCCTCATCGGCAAATCGGAGAGGGTGGAGGGGGCAGTAAGGATGAAGGAGATCTTGAAAGTAACTAGGTCCCTGCTCATGTAGGATTTTATAGGTCAGCAAGCCGACCTTGATCGAAAAGGATAAAGAAAACAATGGCAACAGAGACAAAAGGAAACTTATCATAGTGGGAGATTCCATGATTCGTGGAGTGGAATCCCACATAAATTCAAACGGCGGTAACAGGGTCATTGTCTAATGTCTCCCAGGCGCATCTGCAAAAAGGGATACAAAATGTATTGAGCAGATTGTTCAAAGGGAGGATGGAACAAAACACATAGCCAGTCACCTGGGGACAAATGACTTGTCCAATCAATCAATTGCAGAGACAAAGGAACACATTGTACACCTTGCTAACAGAATATCCTATCTTCCATCCACACTGGCATTCTTGGAGGTGCTTCCAGTCTGGGGTGGGATGGAAGCACAAAGAGGGTCAGGGATGAGGAAATACATGAGTTTAACTTATGGCTGAGAGAATGGTGCCAGGAAAATGGCTATCATCTCATCGGCAACTGGCAGTCCTTCTGGGACTGGGCTTCTTTTGGTACGATGGCCTCCACCTGACAAAGGAAAGAGTGAGGGCACTTGGTAAAAACTTTGATGTGTACACAGTCCATTTAAACTGAAGGCTGGAGCGGTAGTAATGTCACTTACTAAGGTGAAGGGTAAGAAAGTCACTACCGCTGACAGCAGCAAACAATTGGGTAACTACTCCAAAGCATGATAATACCATACAAATTAGGGAAAACTCTCTTGTCAATACCCGTGGCAAAACTCTTCAACAACATGTTTTGTCTGAAACCACAAGTACAGCTCCAAGGAGTTCCAGCAGGGTTACCAACAAGGGGTTGAAACCTTTCCAACAAAACGTTTCATCCAAAACCAAAGGTGCAGACTGAAAGAGCCCCATAAATCTTTCATCTGAAACCACAGGTGCAGACCAAAGGAGATCCATTAAGGGTATTAAAGAGGCATGGCAAAACAAAAAGAAACCCATCTGTGCTAAGAGTGGGGGTAGAACATGGAGAACAATGGTAATAAACACCAGAAGCCTGGTTAACAGAATCACTGACCTCATGGCCATGATGGAAGAGGCTGAACTCAACTTAGTGGTCATGACAGAAACCTGGCTCACAGAGAACCATGGTTGGGACATGGCTACCCCAGGCTACCACCTGTACAAAAGGGACAGGAAGGGTAGGAAAGGGAGTGGGGTAGCATTATATGTCCAGTAGGAAATCAAGACTACAAGAATTCAGGGGATCCCGGATGAGTCAGATGCACTATAGGTAACAACTGAGACAGGATCAGGAGCAGCCATTAGGATAGGTGTCAACTACATGCCCCCATCGCAAGGGGACATTGGGGGCAAGAAAATGATGGAGACATTCCACAAAATGACAGACATGGGTGAGACAATAATAGTAGGGGATGTTAACTTACCAGACATAAACTGGAAATCTTGTACAGCATCTTCAACAAGAGGAAAGGACTTTGTAATGGCCCTGCAGGGTGTAGGGTTGAGGCAGTTTGTGTAAAATCCTACCAGAGGTGAAGCTGTCCTGGACTTGGTTTTAACTAACAGTGACAGGGTAAAGGAGGTAGAGGTAGGGTGCCACTCAGGAAATAGCAACCACCGCGTGGTGGGAATTAAAGTACACCAGTGAAGATGTTGGTCATTCCAAGATCAGGGTTTTAGATTTCAGAAAAGCAAACTTTTGGAAGATGAAAGATAGCCTGGCAGAGAGTCTTAGATACAGGGAAGAGAAAGGAGTAGACAAAATGTGAGAGTATCTCAAATGAGCTATCACAGTGGTAACTGAACTGTGCATCAGAACTCCCAGGTCGCACCTGTAAAAAAGCTTTCAGCTTAGTGTGTCTCTCCTGGTAAAAAAAAACGGTTCTGTGTTCACCAAAGAGAATGCAGGGGATGTGCAAAGCCTGCTTAGCAGCAACATCCAAGGACTGGGGTTGATACAAGTCCCTTCATGGAGGATCAAGTCTTGGAAGATTTAAATAAACTAAAGGAGAACAAGGCCATGGGACAGGATGGAATTCATTCTAGAGTTTTCAGGGAGCTGGGCAGTGTCCTAGCAGCACCCCTAGCAGAACTATTCACCAAATCACTAGAAAGTGTGACTATACCAGAGGACTGGAAAAGGGTAACAGTGGTCCCGCTCCACAAAGTAGGGAGCAGGGAGAAGGCTGGCAATTACCGTCCAGTAAGCCTCACATCAGTGGTAGGGTAGTTGATGGAGACACTACTCAAACAGAGAATCATAACATATCTGTAATCCAGTGGGCAGCAAAACCCCAACAGCATGTATTCATGGCAGGTAGATCTTGCCAAACTAACCTGGTCAACTTCTTTGACTGGGTTACAAGGATAGTAAATCAGGGAGCGGTGGTAGATGACATATATCTGGACGTTAGCAAAGCCTTTGACTCCATTCCACACAGAAGGCTGGTAAGAAAGCTGAACCACATGGGGGTGGTCAGGGAGGTGGCTGAGTGGGTGAGTAGCTGGATGACAGGAAGAACACAGAGGGAGGGTTCAGGTAAACAGGGCATTTTCAGCTGAGAGGGAGGTGACCAGCAAGTACCACAGGGTTTGGTACTGGGTTCCCTACTCTCCAATGTATTCATAGGAGACATTGCAAATGGGCTGGAAGGTAAACTGTATATACTGGCTGACGACACCAAGATTGGCAAGAGATGGCCCTGAGGGTGTGAGGAGTATGACTTTAGATTCGAAGAAACTAGAGGAGCGGTTGGAAACATGGCAGCTGAAATTCAATGCCAAAAAGTGCAAAGTCATGCACTTAGATAGAAACGATCCCAAAGAGGATTACTACCTGGGAGGAAAGAAGCTAGCCTCCACCAGCCAGGAGAGGGACCTAGGGGTCATTATAGAGTTGAAAGTGGGTAAACAGTGCAGAAAGGCAGCACTAAAGACAAGTGGCATGCTGGGCTGCATCAGGAGGGGAATCAAGTCATAGGAGGGAAGTGGTGTTACTACTCTACAGGGCACTAGTGCACCCCCACTTGGAGTACTATGTACAGTACTGGAGACTGCATCTCAAAAGGGACATAGAATCAAGATGGTGCAGATGAGGCCCACAAATATGATTCAGGGACTGCACTATATGGCATACCAGGACAAGCTGAGGGAACTCAACATGTACTCTCTGGAACAGAGGAGGGAGAGGGGCAACCTACCCGGTTAACAAAAACTAAATAAATAAAATAAAAACATGATTGAGACTTTTAAATATATGAGGGGTATAAATATAGTTCACTTCAGGAGCTTTTCCAATTGAAAGAGCAGGAGAATGAGAGAGTGTGACATGAGACTGAAGGGAGTGAGGTTCAGGAGTAATACAAGGAAGTTCTTCTTTACAGAGAGGGTAGTGGGCCCATGGAATAGCATACCCAAGGAGGTAGTGGAGGCCAAATAAGTAAGTGACTTCAAGAATGCATGGGATAGACATACAGGTAGCATACAGAGAGGCAAAGGAGGGGAGTGGGAATAGCACCAGGTAGGTTCTTGGGCAGGCTAGATGGACCTTGCAGTCCCCTTCTACCATCACTTTCTATGTTTCTATGTAAGCAGACGGATAGGTTTGGCTCCCCATCCCTGTTTCCTATAATTGATGAAGAACAGTCCAGATGCAGTAGGATAAAAGCATAACTTTATTCAAAGGTTAGCAACCAGCAGCAAACGATACAGGTGCCCCTCCCCGAGACCAGCCAAACATTTTCGCGTGGCAGTGTGCTTTCTCAAGGATGAGATGGCAAGGGGTAATACAACCATATAAAAGTTGTAATTAAAGGTGATTTTTAAAGGTAAAGTGCAAAGGTGCCTAGTGCAAAAAAAATCAGTTTAATATCCTAGGAGATAAAAAAACTCCATATGAAAATATAAATATGCTCTGTGTTAAACTCATAATTTTTTTTAGAATGGCTTAATCATAGGTATCACAGAGCCAGTAAGACCAAGGAGGTCCATGACCGCTCACCAGAACTTTAGTTATAACTCAAGATTCCAGACTGCACTAGGTGGCTATCTAATCTCCTTTTGAATTCTTTTTTACATTCAGTTTACTTTTTAACCCTCACTCCAGGCCATCATTGTTCTGTTCTGGTCACAGTGCCCCTGTGTCTTCCACCTCCTGTATATGCCCCTCGCTTTCCCGGTTACCCCTGGCATATCTCCTAGGGGGCAGAATCCTGGCACCACAGCAGGAACCGGCACCAGGATACCATAACTAGTTGGGAGAGCACTCGGCCAGGAGGCTAATTGAAGTCTGGGGGCAGGTCTTCATAGAGATGACACCTGGTGTGGGGATTTTATCCCTATAGGCTGGGGCGGGAGCGTGCAATAACTCCAGCATCTGTCCCATCCCAGAAACCCTTGATCTTATGTCGCCGAGACAGGGTGGCTAACCCAACCTCCGCTAGGCATCACTCTTGTGCCGAGCGCAGAACCCTCCTCCCCCAAGAGAAGGAGAGCAGTCCTTAGGACACTCAATCCTTCTCCCCCGGCCGGCCCTCTGATGGTCTCCTTTTGAATTCTGCCATGGTTTTGCAAGCCACTACCTCAAGTGGTAACTCATTCCATTTGTATCCTTCACACTAAACCAAGATTTCCATTTTTTAGTTTGATATGGTACACCCTTAATTGAACAGAATGTGCCCTGGTATTATAAATCTGTGTTCGCAATTCTAATCCTAGTTGCACCCACAATTCATCATCAAACAATGCCGAATATACTAGGCATGTGTTGCCTCTAAGTCTGCAGTCCTCCTGAAGCCTCTGATGATAGCTCATCCCATCTAATCCAGCAGTGTGTTTAGTAGCTCTTCTCTGTACTCGCTCCAGTGCCCCAGATTCGGTATTACCACCTGGTGACCAAAGCTGGGCACAGTACTCCAAGTGAGGATGAACCAAAGCCGTATAAAGGGGTGTCATAACCTGTCTGTCCCTACATTTAATATGCTTTTTGATGCAGTACATCAGACAGCTTGTTTTTTTATTATTTGATTGCAGTGTGATTTAAACCCCAAGTCATTGCTGATATAGATATATATATATATACCCAGGTTCTTCTCATCCAGTACTGACTGAAGCTCAACACCATTTAAAATGTACTTATGCTGGCCATTACTTTTACCCATGTGCATTACTTTGCACTTGCCTATATTGAAGGTGGATTTTTTGCTTGATGCCCACTGTTCTATATCGTTAAGGGCTGCTTGCAGAAGCTGGGCATTGTCCTTAGAATTTACTGTAAACCCAACCCTTGTGTCATCTGCAAACTTTGATAACCAAATACCTGTATTGGTTCCTGTAGAAGCAATGTACATATTAAAAAGACAGAAACCCAGCGACGAGCCCTGTGGAACTCCGCTAGTTACATGTTCCCACTCCAACATAGATCCCTTAACAAAACACGCTGTCTCCTGTTTGTCAGCCAGCGCTCTATCCAGCAGGTTATGCTCCCATGTGAGCCATGCTGTATTAGAGCATCTATTAATTGGCCATGTGGTACCTTGTCAAAGGCCTTTGAATAGTCCAAAAATATAATATCAACTGCATTCTTTGAGTCGAGGGCCCTGCTGACTTTACCATAAAAGTTCAACACGTTTGTTTGACAAGATCTGCCCTTCCTGAATCCATGTTGATGCTGATCCATATCCCCTGACAGTTTCAGTTTGTTTGTAATATAAGTTTTCATGATTCCCTCCAGGATCTTACCTGGGACCGATGTCAAGCTTATTGGTCTGTAATTTGATACCTCCTGTCTAGATCCCTTCTTATGCAGGGGTATCACCTCAGCCTGTTTCCAATCATCCAGTACTTCTCCCTGATCCAATGACCTTTGGAAGAAAAAGGTCAAAGGAGCTATAAGAACTTCAGCCAGTTCTTTCAGTACCCTAAGATGGAGACCGTCAAGTCTCTGTGCTTTGTCTTTGTCCAAAGCTGTCAGTCTATCTCTGGCATCTTCTATATTGATTTTTAAAGACTGTATAACCTTCAGATCGAGGTGCTTCAAGGTTGGCTGGGTTTTGTCATTAAATACTGAGGTGAAATAGTTATTATAGAGGTTGCCCATGGAGGTATTATCCACCACAAGTTCCCCACTTGAGTCCTTCAGGGGTTCTATTTCTTAGCTATTTCCCTTCTTGGTATTAATGTATGAAAAAAAGGATTTATAGTTGTCTTTAACTGTAGTTGCCAATTTCTTTTCATAAGCTGCTTTTGCTTTATGTATGCTATTTTTGTACAACTTGAGTGCAGATTTATATAGTACCCAGCTAGACTGTTGCCCCCTTTTCCTTGCCCTGCAATAAGATCTCTTTTTTTCCTTTTCTAGCCCTCCTAACTACAGGTATCAACCAGGGTGGGTGTTTGGGGAAGCAGTATGCTACTTAGAGCTAGGTGTGAATGTTTGTACTAGATCTTAGATTTTTGTGCAAAAAGCTCTCCATATATGTCGCAGAGAATGTCCGATGAACTCTGCATACCATTCCCAGGATGCAAGCTGTTGCTTCATGCTATTAAAGTCAGCCCTGCCATAATGAAAGATCACTGTCTTTCCAGCCTCTTTAGACATACAGTATTTCCAACACAGGAAAATGTCACCATATTATGGTCACTTGAGCTAAGAGGCTGCAGGACCTGGCAATCCAGAACAAAATTTTCCATGTTGCTAAGAACAATGTCCAAACTATGAGAGCTCCTGGTGTACTTTTTTACATCCTGGTCTAAACCTGCCAACAAGAATGCCTCTAGGTAGCATTGTTCTGTTGATGATTCTGTTTTTAGAAGATCCCAGTTTATTCCCTGCAGATTAAAATCACCCAGCAAAATAAGATTACCTGCAGATGTTATTTTAGTAATAAAGTCCAATATTTGAAGATCATCAACATGTGAATTACAGGGAGGTCTGTATACAACCCCAATGTTTATTTTGGGTCTATGTGGAGGGGATAATTTGACCCATACAATTTCTGCTGACCCAAAATGGGAGATATCCACGCTTTCTGACACAATACTTTCTGCTACATAAATGGCAACTCCACCGGCCCTGGAGTGTGATCTGTCTTTGTTATAGAGTACATATCCAGGTATCAGTTTGTCCCAAGTATCCCCCTGACTCCACCATGTCTCAGTAATTCTTTGATTCCTGTAGGATAAGCCGAAGTTCATCATGTTTATTATTTAGATTGCGAGCATTTATGAGGAGGCAATTCCAATTTTCAGCAGGTACCAAATTGTGTTGTGGGACTGTCAATATAAGGCAACCCCCATCCCCCCATGTTTGATAGTTTAAAGCCTTATCAATTCACTGCCTCAAAATGTGTGCAAACATACATTTTCCCTGCCTGCTTAAATGGAGCCCATCCTGTGCATACAGCGTTACATTCTGAAAAGTGTCCCAGTTTGAAAAGAAAATAAGATCTTCCCTTCAGCACCATCTCTTTAACCAACCATTTAGGTCTACAATATCTCTGTATTTATGGTGACTAACACCAGGGCTAGGATGAATACCTGAGATAATTAGATTACATCTGGTGGCTTTTAGGGCTGCACCCACATATTTGAAATCCCTTTGATTGTCCATAAATTTTCTCTTTCCAACATCATTTATCCCTATGTGTAAAAGTACCAAGGCTGAAAAGAATTTTCAAGGAGACCAAGCATAAGGTGTCTTATGTCAGCAATACCTGCACCAGATAATACACTGACTGTAGTGTATGTATTTCTATGTTTACACAGTACAGTGTCAGTATAGCATAGCATTGAGTCACCTATTACCAAAACATCTCAATGTGTTGTGTCATTTCCATGTGCCCCCTGATCTGGTGGCCTATTTATATTATTTGTGGTTGCCCCCTTGTCACTGCAAGAATGCTGTGTGGGTGATTTGATGTCTGCCCCTGTATCAGATGTGTTCAAGGAGACTAAATCTATTGGGAGTTAGGAGGTTGGAAGTGCCCCCAATGTTTCTTCTACCTTTTTCTGATTTATGGGTCACTTTGTACCACTCCTCTTCATAGATACTGTCCTGTACAGCTAAATCTGGCTGCTCTGGTTCAGGAGCTATTTTATCAACTGCGTGGTCTATAAATTTCTCGAGAATACTAATGCCAGCCTGTGTTTGTACCCTAGTCTGTAGGACACCAATTTCTGCCTGAAGTACCTCAATCAAAAGGCATTTATCGCATGCATATTCCTACATGAGTTCCCCTAGATGACACATACAGCACCTTATGCATTGACTGCCTAATAGCTCTGCTTTGCCTTTCATTGTCATTTTGGCAGTTTGTAGTGTGCTTACCTTGCTGATATAAGGATTTTATTTGGGCCCTGCACAATGTTGCCCCGTTGACACCATCAACACAAGCTGATGCGCGTGTCTCTGCACATGTCTCTGCATGTGGCGATGCATGCCCTACTCACCACAGGGCTGAGACTTATAGGGAGTAATGACCCAGAAATCCTGTGAGGCTCGCTGAAACCCTCACAACACAAGTTATCTTTAAAAGTGCAAATTGCAAAAGTGCCTGATGCAAACAAGATTAAAGTGTGGAAGGGGGAGAGGGAAAAAGGGGAAAAAAAGGGAAAAGGAGGAATGGAAAAAGGGCCTGGGGTGAGGGGGATGTTTGGCACAGAAGACAGTAGCTTACAACGTGTATTTGCACCATAAATTATAATTATATGAATAATGAATGCCACCTAACAATGTATACGTGCAGGTATAATATGAAAATACATTGTCAAGGTCTGTATACAGTTGAAACATGTGAATGTAAATATATAAGTAATCCAAAAGGTGCAATAAAACTCAACTGCTAAACACCTGAAAAATTCTTAAAATGATTGGGTTTCCTGAAAAGACACATATGTCTATACATGTCCTCTTACAGTTCCTCGATGGGAAAATACTCCTTGTTTTTGAAAATAACTTCTATACATTAGTTCTAATTTAATTCTGTTTAATTCTTTATACTTGCTACATTAAGTTCTAAGTACCTTGACTTATGCTTATTGTATTAATTTCCTTAGATTCTCTCCACAACAAAATTGCAACATCAAATAACCCAATAGAATAGATTACCAAATCAAAGATAAAAAAAAAGACTCAAAAGCAATATTAGCATAAAGTATAAATATCAAACACCAAACACTCCACAGGCATCCATCCAATAAAAATGGGAATAATTGGAAAAAGTCATTCAGTCCAGGGGTGAGATATGATGTTATACTGTTTTGCCAGAAAGTCTCTCTCTGGTGAAGTTTTTTGTCCAGATCTCACCCTTTACTAATATTAATTACATTCTCAATCATCTGAAAGCTAAAGTAATGTTTCTCTCCCTTTGATTTCGCATGCTGCGAGAGTGCACTTACACCATCCAAATGGGCAATACCTCTTACATGATGTCCGATTTTTTCCTTAAACCTCTGTGTCATTTTTCCAATATAAAAACTGGGACATGTATTGCAGCTGGCCAAGTATACAATGTTGCATGTATTACAAGTGCCAAAAGTCCTGATATCATAGTTTTTGTTGGTTGCAGGATGTGTAAAGAATTTCCCAGTTTTGATGAATTTAAAGAACCAGCAGTTTCCACATTGAAAAGTCCCTTTATGTAATGAGCTGTTTCTTCCTCTCTGTCTCTAGCTCTGTTGGAGTATCACAATAAGTACTGTTCACTAATATATCCCTCAGGTTAGTCTGCCTTCTATAAATTGTCCTTGGAGGATCCTTAACAATGTGTTGCAATTTTCTGTCCGTGGTCAATATGTGCCAGTGTTTTTGTATGATTTCATTTAACAGATGGGCCTGTGGACTGAAGGTTGTAATAAATTTTGGAGATTCATTTCTAAATGCCATATTTCAATTTTTTTTCTTCGTCTGTTTTCATTCTCATGATTCAACAGTCTATTTATTTCTGTTCTGCTTTTTCTCTCCCTTTGTTTATTGTCTCCAAATTATAACCCTGTTTTAGAAAATGATCTGTTAGTTCATTTGCACTTTTCAAATAGTCCTCATGGTGTGAACACTTTCTCCTGTATCTTAAAAACTGGCCAGTTGGGATGTTTGATGTTACGTGTTTAGGGTGGCAACTGAAAGGACAATATTGAGTTCTGGTATGTGGTGTTCCTGAAAAGTTTAGTCTCAGTATTACCATCATCCCCTTTCACTATTATAAGATCCAAAAAATTAATCTGTTTGAGATCTGATTTTAGTTCAAATTTCAAATTCACATTAGCACCCCCAAATAAGTCATGAAAACCTGGAGTTCCTTTTTGTGCCCTTCCAAATAAGCAGGAGGTTATCTGTGTAATGCTTGCAAAGGTCTATTAATGGTAGAAAAGGATTGTTTGGACAAAATATATGCTTTTCCTCCCAATTGGCTAAATTTATGATCGCATAGTTTGGGACCATGGCTGTCCCATTGCTCTGCAAAAACATTTTGTTCCCAAATATGAAAGCATTACATGTCAAGACCTTCTTTGTCAAAGTTAGTAGAAACTCAACACATGGCTGTGAATAGGATGTATGTTCATACAGGGTGTCTCTCATGCTTTTTAGACCATCACTGTTCAGAATATTTGCATACAAGGAGTATACGTCCATAGTGGCAAATAAGGATTCACTATTTATTTCAATATCTGAGGGAAGATTACTAAGTTGGGTACGTCTCTCAAGTATGACAACGTGTTTTGTACTGTGGTCGTGATGTGGTGATCAATGAATTGTGAAATATTATCCATGAGGGACCCTATGCTTGCCACTACAGTCTTTGCTGGAAGGATATTTAATCTTTTGTGAACCTTCCGTAATCCATATAGAGCTGGCCTAATGGGAAGTTCCACAGTCAAAAATTTGCAAGTGTCCTGGTCAATTAGTCCATTTAGGAGTGCCTCATTAAATGTTATGTCTATTTCTTGCTTGAATTTTTCAGTGGGATCACTTTGTAAAAGGAGTGTAAAAGTCCTTATTACTTAGTTGCAATATCATCTCCTTCTCAATTTCTTATGTATTTTGAATAACTATTGTCCCCGCATCCGCAGGTTTGATAATGATTTGTTTATTGTTTTTGAGACTATTAATGACTTGCTTTTCCTCTGCTGTACAATTGTAGTCACGTGCAGGTTGCAAACTCAAATTCTCCAGATCTCTGATGCCCACTTTTTCAAATGTTGCCACTGCCATATTCTAAGGTGGGATAAATGATGATTTAGTTTTACATCTGCTCATCATATTCCTTGTATCCATGTCCTGATCAGTATCTATGTCAGCCTCCTCCTCTGTAAATCCAGTGTTATTTACTCTGTCTTCTTCTTTAAAGAAGAACGCTTTTAAATTTAGTTTCCTGGTAAACTTGTAAAACTTCACTACTGTATCGAAAATATAAGTCCTGTGTAGAAATGAAGGAAAGTCCTTTTTGTAATACATTGTATTCAGCTGGGTCAAGTTCATAATCTGAGATATTGAAGACAATGTTTTTTTCTTCTTCTTGAATATCACCTAACATCTCCGTTCCTGTCTGTAATACCCATTGTTCCCCCTCCCACGTCTGCGTGGCACTCCATCCCTTCTGTTGTATCCTCTTGTTCCTTCTACCCTTTCCTTGTGTACCCCTCCTGATACAGGGAATATGATGAGCAAAATTAAAACTAAATTGACATTTATCCCACCTCAGAATATGGCAGTGGCAACATTTGAAAAAGCGGGTATCAGAGATCTGGAGAATTTGAGTTTGCCACTTGCACATCACTACAATTGTACAGCAGAGGAAAAGCAAGTCATTAATAGACTCAAATGCAATAAACAAATCATTATCAAACCTGCAGATAACGGGGGTCAATTGTTATCCAAAATACATCTGAATATGATAAGGAGATGAAATTGCACCTAAGTAATAAGGACTTTTACACCCCTTTGCAAAGTGATCCCACTGAAACATTCAAGCAAGAAGTAGACATAATACTTAATAAGGCACTCCTAAATGGACTCATTGACCAGGACACTTTTGAATTGTTGACTGTGGAACATCCCATTAGGCCAGTACTGTATGGATTACCGAAGGTTCACAAAAGATTAAACAGCCCTCCAGCAAGGCCTATAGTGGCAAGCATAGGGTCCTTCAAGGGTAATATTTCACAATTCATTGATCACCACATCAAGACCGCAGTACAAAACATGCTGTCATACTTGAGAGACATGACCCAACTTATTAATCTTCTCTCAGATATTGAAATAAATAGTGAATACTTATTTGCCACTATGGATGTATGCCCCTTGTTTATAAATATTCTGAACAGTGATGGTATAAAAAGTCTGAGAGATACCCTGTATGAACTTACATCCTATTCAAAGTCATTTGTTGATTTTCTACTAACTTTGACAGAGAAGGTCTTGACATGTAACACTTTCATATTTGGGAACAAAATGTTTTTTGCAGAGCAAAGGGACAGCCATGGGGGCAGCCATGGTCCCAAACTATGAGATCAAATATTTAGCCAAATGGGAGGAAAAGCATATCTATGGTCCAAACAATCCTTTTCTACCATTAATAGACCTTTACAAGCATTACATAGATGACCTCCTGTTTATTTGAAAGGGCACAGAAACAGAACTCCAGGCTTTCATGACTTATTTGGAGGGTATGAATGTGAATTTGAAATTTGTACTAAAATCAGATCTCAAATAGATTAATGTTTCGGATCTTACAACAATGAAATATAGAAACAGAGACTTTGATGGCAGATAAGGACCGCTTGGCCCACCAAGTCTGCCCATTTCCCTACCTATAAGTTAGGCCGCAGATCCTAGTTAACCAACAGCCTATTTCTTCCTACCCCCCCCACAAGAATTGCCTTATGTCAGTCCCATGCATTCTTGAATTCTCCCACAATTTTAGACCCCACAACCTCCTCAGGAAAGCTGTTCCATGCATCCATTACCCTCTCTGGGAAAAAATACTTCCTCACATTGCCCTGGAACCACCACCCCCATCTTTAAATTGTGTCCCCTTGTTCTTGCACATCTCTTTTTCTAAAAGATGCTACTGTCTTGGACTTTGTTGATTCCACTGAGGTACTTAAAAGTTTTTATCATGTCCCCCCTCTCCCTTCTTTCATCAAGGGCATACATATTAAGCTCCTTTAGTCTCTCCTCATATGGCTTCTCTTGCAGACCCTGCACCATTTTAGTTGCCCTCCTCTGGACTGCCTCTATCCTGTCTATGTCCTTGCAGATATGGGGTCTCCAGAACTGGATGCAGTAGTCCAGATGGGGTCTCACCAACCGTCTGTACAGAGGGATAATAACTTCCTGTTTTCTGCTGGTGATGCCTTCTTCTATGCATCCCAGTATACTCCCAGCCCTCCCTACTGCCTTCTCACATTGCTTGCTAACCTTAAGGTCATCTGGTATGATTACCCTCAGGTCCCTTTCCAAGTTTGTTGTTGTTACTACCTCCCCCCCCATTGTGTAATCTTCCCCAGGGTTCCTGTTTCCTAGGTGCATTATTTTGCACTTCTTTGCATTGAATCCTAGCTGCCATACTTCTGACCATTCCTCCAACCTTGCCAAGCTCCTTCTAATCCTTTCCACACCTCCTTGTGTATCAACCCTGTTGCAGATCTTCATGTCATCTGCAAAGAGGCATACTTTTCCTTCCAGTCCCTCTGAGATGTTACTTATAAAGACATTAAAAAGGACTGAACCCAGTACTGAACCCTGTGGTACCCCACTAGCAACCCCTCTTTCTTCAGAGTGGACTCCATTTACAATTATCTTCTGTGTCCTGTTGTCCAGCCAGTGTTTTACCCAGGCTACCACCCTGGGACCCACTCCCAGGTTGGTTAATTTGACTATTAATCTTTTGTGTGGGACTGTGTCAAATGTCTTGCTAAAGTCTAGGTAGGCCATGTCCACAGCCCCTTCCTGGTCTACTACTTTGGTCACCCAGTCAAAGAAATCTATTAGATTCATCTGACATGACCTTCCAGCTGTGAACCCATGCTGCCTTGGATCCTGTGCCACACTGGCTTCAAGGTACTCAACAATTCTTTCCTTCACAAGTGACTCCATCACTTTCCCTACCACAGAGGTTAAACTGACAGGTCTGTAATTTCTGCCTCTGTCTTGGTCCCACTTTTGTGAAGGGAATCACATCCACCTTCCTCCAATCCTCAGGTACCACACCATCCTCCCATGATTTATTAAAAGAGTAGTCAGTGGTTTCACTAGTTCCCCTTAATTCTTTTTAGAATTCTGGAGTGAATTCCATCTGGCCCCATTGCTTTGTCCACCTTCAGTTTTAGGAGTTCTTGCAGAACCCTTTCTTCTGTGAAAGGACTGGGATCGACCCCCCCTATCAAGAGTGCTTCTGTTAATTGGATTAGGCACTTCCCTCTCCTCTTTTGTGAATACTGAGCAGAAATATTCGTTCAGTATCCCTGCTTTTTCACTGTCACTCTCTGCCCACCCACCATTCATTCTATTCAGCCTCACTATCCCTCCCTTTGTCTTTCTACGATGATTAATGAAAGGGGCTGTTGGTAATATTGAGACTAAACTTTTTAGGAAAACACAGACCGGAACTCAATATTGTCCTTTCAACGTTGCCACCCTAAACACGTAACATCTAACATCCCAACTGGCTAGTTTTTAAGTTACAGGGGAAACTGTTCACACCATGAGGATTATTTGAAAAGTGCAAATGAACTACCATATCGTCTTTTTTAAACGGGGTTAAAATTTGGAGAGAATAAACAAAAGGAGAGAAAAAGCAGAACAAACAGACAGAATTAGACTGCTGAATCATGAGAATTAAAACAGAAGAAGAAACCCTCCAAAATTTATTACAACCTTCAGTCCACAGGCCTATCTGTTAAATGAAATTATACAAAAACACTGGCACCTGTTCACCATGGAGAGAAAATTACAACACATTGCTAAAGATTCTCCTAGGACAATTTATAGAAAGGGGACTAACCTGAGGGAAATATTAGTGAACAGTACTTATCATGATACTACACCAGAGCTAGCGAGAGGAAGAAACAATCCATTACCTAAAGGGACTTTTCAATGTGGAAACTCTCAGTTCTGTAAATTCATCAAACCTGGGAAATTCTTTACATATCCTGCAACCAACAAAAACTATGATATCAGGACTTTTGCCACTTGTAATACATGCAACATTGAATACTTGGCCACTTACAATACATGTCCCAGTTTTTATATTGGAAAAACAACACAGAGGTTTAAGGAAAGAATCAGACAGCATATAATAAGTATTGCCCATTTGAATGGTGTAAGTGCACTCTCACAGCATGTGAAATCAAAGGGAGGAGAACACTACTTTAGCTTTCAGATGACTGAGAAAGTAATTAATAATAGTAGAGGGGGAGATCTGGACAAAAAACTTTGCCAGAGAGAGACAATCTGACAATACAGTATGAAACCATATTTCCCCCCTGGACTGAATGACTTTTTCCGACCATCCCCAATTTTATAGGATAAATGAAAAATGCCTGTGGACTGTTTGATATTTGATATTTACACTTTATGCTAAAATTGCTTATGAGTCTTTTTATGTTTGCTTGCACACATGTGCAAGAAACATAGTGCCATCATCCAAGTTTTCGGAAGTGTGGCAGCCCTCTTCCAATTCAGTCAGTGTGTTTGCAGGCACGGCCGCAGTTCTCCAATGCCTGCTGAGCTGTCTATGACAGCTCCAAAATGCAGTGTGTACAGTTGAAAAGGAGCTACACTTCAGTGAGCAGCGATAAGATATTGCCTGCTCATGCACGCCCCTACACACACACACACACCGCATGCACGCTGCATGCTCATTTCGCACACACTGTGCCGACAGGGGTTGCCCAATCCCTGTCAGCTGTGTCTATCCCCTCCAGAGTACCGGGTGCCACGCTGGGAGCCCACCCAGCATGATAACAGATGCTATGACGGGTGGGGGTGCCTAGTCCCCCATTGGCTCCACGCCCCAACCAGTCGTTCTTCTGCCACGCTGGGAGCCCACCCCAGCGTGGCAAACGTCCCGCATCATCGCCATTAAAAACAAACCTGAAACTCAAAACAGTCCCTCGCTGTGTCTGTCCCCACCGCGCCCACCCACTCGCACACCCTGCCTCTCCACACCCCTCACCCCAGACTTACCTCCAGACTCAGGCGCGATGATCTTCGGTGGACCGGGAAAATGTCTGCACTTTTCAAAGCCGACCACGAACTGAGGAAATGCCGGTAAGCTGTATAATGGGATAGATAGGGTTTTTTCAACTTTGCTGCATATCTCAGGCATTTTTTGGAATTTTTGCACCAAATTTTCAACATGGGGTTTTTGGGACCCCTTCTCATGAATGCTGTCACTGTCATGGCATTAATTGGGCCCGAAGGGTGATTTCACAGTCACTGCATGAAATCACCTTTTGGGACTGAGTAATGAAATGACACTGCCACTGTTCATAAGGTGGGCTCTCAAAAAGCCTATGTTGAAAATTTGGTGAAAAAATTCCTAAAAATTACTGTTTTACGAGTGTGTGTTGCGCAGTTCCTACACATGCTCGAAAGTTCATGAATTTTCAATATTTTCACTCCAGATTTTCAACATTGCCATTTTTACCACACCTCCTTATGAGCAGTACAGCTGTCATTTTTCACATCTTGCCCAAAACGTGTTTCTGCCCATGTAGCGCACAATGGTGCAGTCAGTGTGTGAAATCAGTGTATGGGACACATTAAGAAAATCACAGTGACACGTTTAATGAGCAGAGGTCTTAAAATGGCTATGTTGAAAATTTGGTGAAAAAATTCCTAAAAATGACTGTTTTACGAGTGCGCGTTGCGCAGTTCCTACGCACTCGTAAGTTTGCGAATTTTCAATATTTTCACTCCAGATTTTCAACATTGCCATTTTATTACACTTCCTTATGAGCAGTACAGCTGTCATTTTTCACATCTTGCCCAAAATGTGTTTCCGCCCATGTAGCGCACAATGGCACAGTCGGTGTGTGAAATCAATGTATGGGACACATTAAGAAAATCACAGTGACACTGTTCAGGAGCAGAGGTCTTAAAATGGCTATGTTGAAAATTTGGTGAAAAAATTCCTAAAAATGACTGTTTTACGAGTGTCATTACGCGTTCCTACGCATACGCTTGTAAGTTTGCGAATTTTCTATATTTTCACTCCAGATTTCCCACATTGCCATTTTATTACACTTCCTTATGAACAGTACAGCTGCCATTTTTCACAGGTCACCCAAAATGTGTTTCCACACATGTAGCGCACAATGGTGCAGTCAGTGTGCGAAAGCAATGTTTGGGACAGATTAAGAAAATCACAGTTACATTGTTTATGAGCAGAGGTCTTAAAATGGCTATGTTGAAAATTTGGTGACAAAAGTCCATAAAATGACTGTGTTACGAGTGAGCATTGTGCAGTTTCCATGCACCCTCGTTAAGTTCATGACTTTGTAATATTTTCAGTCCAGATTTTCACCAGTGGCATTTTTCCACACTTCCTTATGAACAGTACAGCTGTCATTTTTCACAACATGGCCAAAATGTGTTTTCACACTTTCAGCACAGAGATTTGTGTTCGCTGTGGGAAATCATTGTTCGGCACAGATAAATAAAATCACAGTGACACTGTTCATGATCGGAGGCACCAAAATGCCTGAGTTGACAATCTGCTGTAAAAAATTCCCAAACTAATTACATTACGGATGTGCGTTGCACAGTTTCTATGCACGCTCGTGACTTCACCAGTTTTTTAAATATTTTTACTGCAGATTTGCAACATTGCCATTTTTCCACCGCATGAACAGTTAGCTGTCATTTTCACATCCTGTTCGAATGTGTTTTGCACCATAGTGCTAAATGCCGTAGTCACTGTTCATAAGCAGCTTTCGGCTAACAAACTGATATTGCCACTGTTCATGAGGTGGGGATCTCAAAAACAACATGTTGAAAATTTGAAGTGAAAATACCAATGAATGCCTGAGGTGTTAGGGTTTCCAACCATAACGCACCACCCTGTACAGAATGACAGGCATCAGGGGTGTGACTTGTGATTCTTGCCTGTACTGCTCATACCATTCCACACCCTGCAGCCAGTGAGAGGCATCGAGGTATGACTTGGACTCTTCAGCCCCAGAGTTCACCCCATTCTCCTATATCGCACCCATCTCACCGTATTTCCTAATGGAATGGGGTGCGCATAAGGGCCAAAGACCCCAAGGCACACCGTGACACTTGTCGGTGTCTGCAGGGTAGGGTGTGGCAAAATGGCATGGCTGTTATGCCTGACGACCCAAAGGCACACCGCAATGCCTGTCACTCTGCAGGGTGGTGGTGGGGTTGGCTTCAGTTCAATACTTCACTGCCATTCCTATTATGCAGCTCTGTAACTTCTACACTACCAAACCAGCAAGCAAACATTCGGCATTGACAAATGCTTGTTTATACTGGGTTTGGTAATCTATTCTATTGGGTTATTTGATGTTGCAATTTTGTTGTGGAGAGAATCTAAGGAAATTAATACAATAAGCATAATTCAAGGTATTCAGAACTTAATGTAGCAAGCTTAAAGAATTAAAAAGAATTAAATTAGAACTAATATATAGAAGTTCTTTTCAAAAACAAGGAGTCTTTTCCCATTGAGGAACTGTAAGAGGACATGTATAGATATATGTGTCTTTTCAGGAAACCCAATCATTTTAAGAATTTTTCAGGTGTTTAGCAGTTGAGTTTTATTGCACCTTTTGGATTACTTATGTATTTACATTCACATGTTTCAACTGTATACAGACCTTGACAATGTTTTTTTTCATATTATACCTGCATGTATACATTGTTATGTGACATTCATTATTAATATAATTATAATTTATGGGACAAATACACATTATAAGCTACTATCTATTGTGCCAAACACCCCCCTTCCCCGGCCCTTTTTCATTCCCCTTTCCCCTTTTTCCCCTCTTTCTCTCCTTCTCCCCCTTCTCTCCCTCTTTAATCTTGTTTTCATCAGACACATTTGCAATTTGCACTTTTAAAGATAACTTGGTTATTTTTAATCCATTATAAAAAATTCTTTAGGGGTTTAACACAACGCACATATATTTTATATGGAGTTATTTATCTCCTAGGACATGAAAATAATTTTTTGCACTTTACCTTTAAAAATCACCTTTAATTGCAACTTTTGTATGGCTGTATTACCCCTTGCCATCTCAGCCTTGAGAAAGCACATTGTCACGTGAAAAAGTCTGGCTGATCTCGGGGAGGGACACCTGTATCTTTTGCTGCTGGTTGCTAACCTTTGAATAAAGTTATGCTTTTATCCTACTGCATCTGGACTGTTTCTTCATTGACTATAGGAAACAGGGGCAGGGAACCAAATCTATCCATCTGCTTATGTGAGAACCCACTTGTTTATTGGTCCCGTTCTTGGTGCTTGCAGCCGCCTGTTTGTTTTTTTTTTGTTTCTATGTATACTTCTTTGTGGATATGCTTAAACTCCCCAAAGTGAGTGAATGGCTACAGTACCACTTAAAAATATGATGCAGAGTTAGAAGATGTACACTGTCAGAGTCAGCCATGTCATAAACCCTATTTTTTACCAATGTTCATCATCACCATAATCACTTTTATTCTCTATGCCCTCTAAGCACCCAGATCGTTTTACAATAAAATATTACATGAAAATGTACATAAAAGGTACAAAGACAACAAGACTGATATAGAATACTTAAAGATGATGCATCAGCCAAATAGCTTACAAACATATGCAGTCATTAGACCTCACTTATAATCCCAAAAGCCCTTAAACTCTGTTATTGATGTTACCATTATTCAAGAAGTGAGTAGCTGCCACTGAGAAGGTTCATTTTCCCACTGACTTGAGCCTTGCCACTGGAATGTTAAGCAGGTTTGCACAGGATGACTATAATCAGTGCTCTGGGACATACAGCATGGCACCAACAGTTTGGCAATGCATGGGACCCCCTGTCATGATCTCAATCTCATGGACATGGCAGGACCTCCTGTTTGCAGGAAGGATCCCCCTTTTTACAGAACTCATGAGCATTTGTAGGGTTCAGGAAGTGTTACCAACCTTCCTTTTTCCCAGTGGGAGGGTGGAAACTGTAGTTTCAAGTCCCCTTGACTCTGTACTATGCTCTGGTTTGAATCCCACCACTGACACTGGCAGCCTCTTGCCTAAGTAGTTTTGTGAGATAGCTGAGCGGTCACTATCTTTATTATCAAGGCACACAATCTTTGCAAAAACCTTCCGGTAAAATGTTAGATCACACAATCAAACCCCAGGCAGAGTTGATAACAAAATCATAAACATTTACTTAAATAAAAACAACACAGTAATTTCTACAATTTGGAAGATCTTTGAACTGCAAACAATACCAAAAATAACACTGGATAGTTTACAAAAAACACTATATACTGTTGTTCTAAACTTTACCTTATTCTGAGGTTTCAGAGTCCAGAAAAGTGTCCTTTTTGAGAATAACCTTCTCTCTGTGTAGGTGTAAAAAAGTTATTTGGAAACACAAGATTTGTTGAAATCAAAATCAGTCTCTGAGTGTCCTTTTTCAAGACTCAGGGTTTATTTTGAAGATTTTGACTTAAAATCAGAATTTCCATTTACCATGTGAGAAATCAGTTTTTCACAAAAATACAGGTCTTGTTCTAAAAGTAGTCCAAGAGACCCACATATACTTTAACCAAAGTATATAGCAGCTTAAGTTCTCTCAGCTCTGAGACCCTCCAAGCCCTCAGGTTTTTGACTCCAAGCTAAACTGCACTGATGTTCAAACTGTGTGCCTGATAAATACAGTATGAAGGGTCATTTTCAAGCCACACCCACCCCTTTTGGGACATAGAGTTTGGGGTGCAACAGTTTCACCTCATCCTGCAGGTGTCACTGTGGTTCCATGTCTAACCCCTGTAACATCTGATTTCTACATAATCTGGTTCTGGCTGACCTTAAACTGGCCTCCTGCTGCCTCTTTCCTGCTAGTGGAGGCTAAATGTCTAGTTTGACCATTCAATACAAGAGTTATGACTTTTATGGTCATAAACCTATCTGTTTCCTATCTAGATGAATACCAGACCCAAACCAGCTTTTAGTAATTCTGTTGTCTTTTGATTAGCTCTTTCTGGCCTTTTAAAGAGACAGTGTCCTAACTCTAAAGTATATTACAGAGCATACAATAGAAACATTAGTAAAGGATATAGGCCTATCTTGCCACTCCCCCAACCTACAATATGTAGGGCCCAAAGACAATCAGAAATATTTTAAAGCAAATGCACTACCCTTACTGACAAACAGTGTAAGTTCTAAAAACTGGGGAGATATGATGTTTGATGCTTCCATTTAGAAGCCCCAATGTCCCTTTGTATTTGCCCATATTTGTTTTCCTTCATGTGTTACTGTAGCATAACCTTACTGCATATGGTCACATTGAAAAATCAGTGACATGGAGAATTTTAAAGCAGAGCCTAGGGAAAAATGTCTTCCTGGTAATATCAAACTGATTCTGTGTACAGGCTTTTGTTTGAGAATAACTGTTACTTGCAAAACAAAATCCCCATACATTTAAAAATATTTAAATGAAAATATTTAAAAAGCAAATCTTGTTGATTATTTCTAAAATAAATTATTTTTAGAATAGTTGTACATTTCACACATTTACACAAAACAACCATAAAATTGAACTCAATTTGTGTGTTATCTTGAACTTTATTTTGCAGTTCAGATAAAATTAAACTCACCTAAACCTCCTGTCAGTGATGAAAACTTAAATGTCCACTTAAGCAACTTCGGCAGAACCACCACTGGGGGAACATTTATAGTAGCTGGAGTTCCAGCAGGACCAGTACCTGATATGTTCCCACCTAGTAAAATTACCAACCTTGAAGCTACAATAGAAGAAGATATAGTTATCTTGTCATGGATTGCACCAGGGGATGACTTGGATCAAGGACAAGGTAATTTGTAATATATTTATTGAAATACAAGCAGTGTATTCTAATAGGTACCTAGAAACCTAGAATTTGATGGCAGATAAGGACCGCTTGGCCCACCTAGTCTGCCCATTCCCCTACCTGATGAATAAGCTGCAGATTCTAGTTAACCAACAGCTTACTTCTTCCTACCCCCTCACTAGAACTGCTTTGTGTCTATCCCATGCATTCTTGAATTCGACCACTGTTCTTGACTCCACAACCTCCTCAGAAAGGTTGTTCCATGCATCCACAACCCTCTCCATGAAAAAATACTTTCTAACATTACCTCTGAGCTGTCCGCCCCCCCACACCATCTTCAAATTGTGCCCATTTGTTCTTGCATATCTCTTTTTCTGAAAGATGTTACCCTCTTGGACTTTGTTAATTCCCTTGAGGTACTTGAAAGTTTCTATGATGTCCCCCCTCTCCCTCCTTTTCTCAAGGGTATACATATTAAACTGCTTTAGTCTCTCTTCATACAGTATGACTTCTGGTGCAGACCCTGCACCATCTTGGTTGCCCTCCTTTGAACAGCCTCCACTCTGTCTATGTCTTTGTGGAGATGGGGTCTCCAGAACTGCATGCAGTACTCCAGATGGGGTCTCACCAGCTGTCTGTACAGAGGGATAACAACTTCCTGTTTTCTACTGTTGATGCCTCTCCCTATGCATCCCAGTATCCCCCTAGCCCTCCTTACTGCCTTCTCACATTGCTTGCTCACCTTTAGGTCATCTGATATAATTACTCCCAGGCCTCTTTTGATTTTTGTTGTTGTTAGTATCTCACCCCCCATTGTATACTCTTCCCCTGCGTTTTTTGTCTCCCAGATACATTACCTTGCACTTCTTTGCTTTGAATCTGAGCTACCATATGTGACACTTGGCCAGCTGGTTATGATTAATCTATGATATGTGTAATATAAAAATGTAGTGTGTGATTGTCTCACATGAGGTAGCTGTGCCATGGGTTACCCCCCCCCACACACACACACACACAGGTTTCATTGAAGCAGGAACCATTTCATTAACTGACTTAATTCAGAATGGCATTTTATTACCTTTTTATGATATGCCTAGGCTCTTTGAAGTGGAAATGAAATGGGACTTTATGAGTCTGCCAGAGGGATGGAGATCATAAACATTTATGATGTCTTAGAGGAAAAACATTTTTATACCACCATGGTGCTAAAGTTGTAAAAAAATCATTTGATGCCTTGGGAACAGGAAACCACACAAGATCAAAGAAAATGTTGATTAAAGACTGTCATCATTTGGGAAATTGTTTTTTGCTGAAGTCACATTATTTAAAATATCTCCTGACAGGAAGATCATTGTTTGTATAATTTTTTATATTCTAAAAGGAGGAACTAGATGACATCATGGAAGGGGTGTGTGAGAGAGACACAGTTTAACCTAGGACTTGTGGCTGAACTTAGTGACACATCTTTTTGGACCCTTAAGAAACAAGATCTCTGACCTAACTCAATCACTGTACAGAGGTAATACATTAGATAGAAAAAGTCTGACTGTATGTTGGTAGGAATTTGTCTGTAATTTTCTTTGCTTTTCTATTAAGTGTTGTACGCTTTGTGATATATTGTTCTGTGTTTACATTTAACATATTTTTATCCATTTTTAAGTACACCTATTATTTTGAAAGACTGCCTGGGTGTTTCTTCGAAGTTCTTTTTGCACTTGACATATAGAGGGTTAAGACTGATAAAAACTGTTCATAAGCTTGATGGTATTACTAAACTGGGAAAAGATAAGAATATGCCTAAGGTCTTTTATAGAGTTTTAAGGGTTAATTTTGGATACCTGGTTAGGTGCCCTTAGGTGAAAGATATCTGGCATCCACCTAAGGAGCAGATTATCTGAGTCTGTACATTTGGGTACACTAGCATAAAGTTCACAGTTCGAATCCCCCCAGAACTTGAGACTAAAGGTGATTTGGACCCACAAGCAGACAGGAGGGTTACTCTGTTTTTTTACCTGTTCATAATACTGCACTCGGAGGTTGACACTGTGGGAGCAGAGGACCTAACCTGATGAGTGTGTTTGTGACAGATTGGTTGGCAGCGGTGCGATAAAATTGGTAACACAAACTTTAACTGTTCAGTGTGTCAGCTTTATACTGTACAGCTCACTGGCAAAATAAGGCAGTGATTTATTTTTAAAAAGAAAACAGAACTATATCATTTTGCTTAAAGTCGAGTTCCTACCTGTTTTATTTTTTTTTCTAAAATGCAAGTTGGAGTAGCCACAGTTAGGGAAAAAGAAGGTGTCCAACTACAGCAGGCACACTGTAGACTACTTGAGGCAACTGTGCCAGGACTGAGGAAGTCCTGTATGAGGGGAGAGCCAGCAAGCAGAACCTCATGGATGCTCTGATGGCAGCAGATGCCCAGAGCATTGAGTCACTGACTGTGACTGTAAAAGACCAAACCTTGAGCATGGAGGGGCCAGTGGCCAGTGCAGTGTCCAGATCCAGTGAGGATGACAGCAGGGCCAGTGCCAGTGAAGAGACACAGCAGCAGGGGTAGGTCACCAGCATTCTGGAGCCAGAAGCAATCAGGCTGCAGATTGAGTTGCATAGAATGGAGCTGGAGTTCCAGGAGAAGAGGGAGTGAGAACAGTGAGAGGCTGACCATGAAGAGCATGAATGCCAGCGAGCCACAGAAGAGAAGAGGGAGTGAGAACAGAGAGAAGCAGAGTGAGAGAGATGAGCTTCAGAGGAGAAGTGGGAGTGTGAACAGTGAGAGGTGGACCATGAGGAGAATGAGCACCAGAGGTGACATGAACTGGAGAAGCTATGACTCCAACCACCAGCACCAGAGCAGGTAAGTGGCTTGGGTTTAACTGGAACTACAGGACTGGGTTACAAATTGAATTCCAAATTGATAGCTGAATTTAAAGAGGGGGAGGATATGGATGCCTTTTTAAATTCCTTTGAAAAAGTTTGTATTCAGGCTAAAGTTCCAAGAGGGTCCTGGAGCTTCCAGCTATCCCCACTACTTACCGGGAAAGCTCGGGATGCATTGGGTCAAATGGACAATGAGGACAGTAATGATTACAGCAAACTAGAAGCTGCACTTTTAAAAAAAAGTTTGATTAACTGCTGAAGCATTCAGAGCTAAATTCCGTAAGCTCAGGAGAAGCCCTGATATGAGCTACGAGGAGCTAGCCACAAAACGTCAGTTTTTAAAACATTGGTGAGAAGGAATTGAAGCAAACTCTGTAGATAAAATTGAAAATGCTATTTTGTTAGAACAGTTTTTTGGGGCATGCCCAGCAGAGCTGAAAACCAGGCTGGAGGACCGAGATCCCAAAACAGTGCAAGAAGCTGCTAAACTCTCTGACCGCTATGCCAAGAACAGACCTGCTCTGAGAGTGAATGGGGTAGGCGTGGTAGCACAAAAAGGGAAAAGCGCACCTTCAGGACAGCTAAAACCCTCACTGCCTCCACTGAAACCAGTTAGCCCCAGGTTTCATAGAAAATATTTCTCTGAGAAAATAAATGAATTTTGGGTCTGTAAAGAAATTGGGCATATTGCCAGACAGTGTCCCAAAAGGATGAGCAATACGCAACATGGGGCTAAAAAAAAAGTGGGTTGTTTGTGTGTCCCTGGAAGCATGCCTGTGAACATGAGGGAACACATGCACCCAGTCATGGTGAATGGTGTACAGACACAAGGGTTAAGGGACACAGGGGCACCCCTGACTTTGGTAAAAGGGGATCTGGTAGAGCCTGGTTAGCTTACACCCAATAAATATGTCACTGTACAAAACTTCACTGGTGAGGAGAAAACATTGCCACTCACTAGTGTTCTCCTAGACTGGAGTGAAACATAGGGAACTGTGCAACAGGTGGCTGTAGCCAAAATGTTAGCAGTTGATGTCATCCTTGGCAACAGTCTCAAACAGGGGATGGTGTGTGCAGTTACCCATAGCCAAGCAGAAAGAGGAAATTGTAGTTCCCTGGACCCCACAGAAGCCAGGGTGGAAATCCCTGGGAGGCCGATTCCCCAGCCTGAGTCTCCCAATATGGAGATTAATGAAAAGGGGTAGAAATTTCTCCCCTAGCAGTTAACCACACAGCTATGAAGGGTTACTCCGAAGAGGGAAGGGTGACCCATTGTCAGAGGGTTAGGGATGACAGTGATCCTGAGTGTCCTGATGCTAATGCTAGGGACCCTAGTTTAGAGCCTGACTGGGATCTGTCCCATACCTTGGGAATGTGTGAGAAGTGTGCAGCTGCTCAGAGAAGTGACCCTAGTCTAGAGAAGCTGAGGGCTTGGGCAGATTCTGACGAAGCACAGGGAGGTGACGGTAAACATCAAGTTTATTGGGAAAATGGACTGATGTATTCTCAGGATGTGAAGACAGAGGGAGGAGTGATTGGCAGGCAACTTGTCATTCCCCAGGGGTATCATGAGCAATTGCTCAAGATTGCACATGATATTCCCTTGTCTGGTCATCTGGGAATCGCATGCACTATGTAGCAATTGGCCCAGAATTTCTATTGGCCCAACTTCACCCGGCAGATGAAGGAGTATTGCAGGTCTTGTCACTGGTGCCAAGAAACAGGGAAGGCAGGTAAGAAAATCGAAGCTGCCCTAATTCCATTGTCCATAGTGGAGGAGCCATTCCAGAGGGTGGTAATGGATATCGGGGGGGAATTTAAATACTCCCAGCTCCTCCGAGAAGAGGTTCATCCTGACTGTGGTGGATTATGTCACCCGGTACCCCAAGGCAGTTGCCCTATCCTCACTGAGGACAGACAAAGTGGCAGATGCCTTACTTGGGATTTTCTCCTGTGTTGGGTTTCCGCAGGAGGTTATCACCGATCCAAGGGGTTCCTTCTTGTCGGACCTGATGAAATGTTTGTGGGAGAAGTGTGGGGTGGTGCAGAGGCACATGACACCTTATCACCCGCAAGCCAATGGGCTTGTGGAAAGATTTAACGATACTCAGAAGTCAATGCTCCAAGCGTTTGCTAAACAGCATGGGAGGGACTAGGAGAAATACCTTCCCCACCTGTTGTTTGCATATAGAGAGGTACCCCAAGAGTCAACAGGATTTTCAATCTTCGAGCTCTTATATGGATGCCAGGTATGTGGACCTCTAGACTTGATCCAGGAGGACTGGGAAGGCAAGCACACCACCCAGGGAACTCCCAGAGTGGATTACGTCCTTAGGTTTAGGGAAAGGCTGAAGGAGCTCATGGGGACAGCCCAGAGCAACCTGGCAGCTTCCCAACAGAAACAAAAATTGTGGTACAACATCAGAGCCAGAGCTGGCTCGTACACGGTGGGTCAGGAAGTTATGGTCCTTATTCCGGTCCAGAAATACAAGCTGCAGCCTGAGTGGGCAGGACCTTACAAAGTAGTTAGGAAGGTAAATGACTTGAACTATATCATAGAGTTACCTGACAGAAGACAGACAGAAAGAAGGTACATGTCAACATGATGAAGCCATATGCTAATAGGGCTGACATGGTGTTCGCAGTATGTAGTCCTTGGGAGGGGACGGATGAAGGAGACCCCCTTCTGGACTTGCTGGAAGAAAGCAAATGGGAGTCCTCTGTGGAGGCAGTTAAATTGTTTCCCCAGCTGGCCCCAGACAAGATCCAGGAAGTAAGGGAGGTTTTAGCAAACATTGCCCACTGTTTAGCACCAAGCCTGGACTAACCCCCTTAGTGATGCACGATGTGGAGACAGGGACACAGACACCCATACGGCGGACAGCATATCGGGTGTCAGAGGCTGTCCAAAAGGACATTAGGAGGGGGTGGAGGAAATGCTGGATTTAGGGGCAATCCAGAGATCCCACAGCCACTGGGCCTCACCTGTAGTCCTTGTGCCCAAGCCAGATGGCTCAACTAATTTCTGTGTGGACTGTCATGGACTGAATGCAGTCACAAAGTCAGACGCCCACTCGATGTCCCAGATGGATGAACTCCTGCACAAGTTCGGAGAGGCGACCTACCTTATGACTGTAGACCTGACAAAAGGGTATTGGCAGGTTGAGTTAACTGACAGAGCTAGGGAAAGGTCAGACTTCATCACTCTGATAGGCTTATTTGAATTTAAAGTAATGCCTTTCGGAATGAAGAACACCCGGACACTTTACAAAGGTTGGTGAACCAGGTGTTAAATGGTGCTGAGGAGTACGCCTTGGCATACCTGGATGACATTGCCATCTTCAGTGCCAGCTGGGAGGAACACCTGTCTCACCTTAGGGAAGTGCTGGGCAGGTTACAGAGGGCCGGGCTCACTGTCAAAGCTGAAAAGTGCCAGGTAGCCATGGCTGAAGTGGCATACCTCAGGCATGTTGTGGGTCAGTGACAGCTCCGTCCTAACCAAGTAAAAATAGAGGTGATCAAGGCATGGCCCAGACCAGAAATGCAGAAGCAGGTCAGGAGTTTTCTAGGGATAGCAGGGTACTATAGGAAATTTGTACCCAATTACAGTGCCCTGGCTGCTCCCCTATCTGACCTGGTAAAGGAAAGGATGCTTAAGAAAATTACCTGGGAACCAGCCTGTGAAAAAGACTTTACCAGACTGAAGGAGGCACTGTGCAGTGCTCCTGTATTGACAAGTCCTGACTATAGCAGACCCTTTACAGTTCAGACTGACACCTCAGATGTGGGTATTGGGGCAGTACTGAGTCAGACATCCAACCAAGGGAAAGATCATCCTGTAGTGTACTTGAGTAAAAAGTTACTTCCCAGGGAGCAGTCTTACTCTACTGTGGAAAAAGAGTGTCTTGCCATAGTGTGGGCCCTAAAGAAGTTAGAGCCATACTTATATGGGCAGCATTTTGTGGTACAAACTGACCACAACCCCCTGGTTTTGCTGATACAAATGGGAAAAACTAATAGTAGACTATTAAGATGGAGTCTTGCCTTGCAAGGGTATGACATGACAATCTTACCTAGGGCTAGATGGTGCAACCAGTCAGAATGCAGATGGCCTTTTGTGTCTGTATGAGGAGTGAACTGACTTGGGAAGCTCATCCCATGCAGGGGATAGAGCCCCCAAATTCAGTCTAGGTGGGGAGGATTGTGACACTTGGCCAGCTGGTTATGATTTTTCTATGATATTTGTAATATAAAAATGTAGTGTGTGATTGTCTCACATGAGGTAGCTGTGCCATGGGTGACCCCCCCCCAGGTTTCATTGAAGCAGGAACCATTTCATTAACTGACTTACTTCAGAGTGGCATTTTATTACCTTTTTATGATATGCCTAGGCTCTTTGAAGTGGACATGAAATGGGACTTTATGATTCTGCCAGAGGATGGAGATCATAAACTTTTATGACGTCTTAGAGGAAAAACATTTTTATATTACCATGGTGCTAAAGTTGTAAAAAAAAACGTTTGATGCCTTGGGAACAGGAAACCACACAAGATCAAAGAAAATGTTGATTAAAGACTGTCATCATTTGGGAAATTAGTTTTTGCTAAAGTCACAGTATTTAAAATATCTCCTGACAGGAAGATCATTGTTTGTATAATTTGTATATTCTAAAAGGAGCAGCTAGATGACATCATGGAAGTGGTGTGTGAGAGAGACAAAGGTTAACCTAGGACTTGTGGCTGAACTTAGTGACATATTTTTTGGGACTGTTAAGAAACAAGATCTCTGACCTAACTTAAGCACTGTATAGAGGTAGTACATTAGATAGAAAAAGTCTAACTGTATGTTGGTAGGAGTTTGTCTGTAGTTTTCTTTGCTTTTCTTTTAAGTGATTGTATGCGTTGTGATATATTGTTCTGTGTTTACATTTAACATATTTTTATCCATTTTTAAGTAAACCTATTATTTTGAAAGACTGCCTGGGTGTGTCTTCGAAGTTCTTTTTGCATGTGACGTATAGAGGGTTAAGACTGATAAAAATTTGTTCATAAGCTTAATGGTGTTACTAAACTGGGAAAAGGTAAATATATACCTAAGGTCTTTTGTAGAGTTTTAAGGGTTCATTTTGGATACCTGGTTAGGTGCCCTTAGGCGAAAGATATCTGGCATCCCCCCGAAGAGCAGATTATCTGAGCCTGTATATTTGGGTATGCTAGCATAAGGTACACAGTTTGAATCCCCCCAGAACTTGAGACTAAAGGTGATTTCGGACCCACAAGCAGACAGGTGGGTTACCCTGTTCTGTTACCTGTTCACAATACTGCACTCGGAGGTTGGCACTGTGGGAGCAAAGGGACTGACCTGCTGAGTGTGTTTGTGACATCATACATTTGACCATTCCTCCAACCTTGCCAAGTCTCTTTTCATCCTTTCCACCCCACCTTGTGTATTAACCCTGTTGCAGATCTTTGTGTCATCTGCAAAGAGACATACTTTTCCTTCCAGGTGCTCTCCAATGTCACTTATAAAGACATTAAAGAGGACCGGTCCCAGTATTGAACCCTGCGGTACCCTGCTAGTTACCCTCCTTTCTTCCCTGTGGACTCCATTTACTATTACACTCTGCGTCCTGTTGTTCAGCCAATTTTGCATCCATGCTACCACCTTGGGACCCATTGCAGGGCTGGCTAACTTGTATATTAATCTTTTGTGTGAGACTGTGTCAAATGCCTTGCTAAAATCAAGGTAGGCCATATCCACAGCCCCTCCCTGGTCTTCTACTTTGGTCACCCAGTCAAAGAAATCATTTAGATTTGTCTGACACAACCTTCCCACTGTGAATCCATGCTGCCTTGAGTTCTGTGCCCCACTGGCCCGTAGGTATTCAACAGTTCTTTCCTTCAGAAGTGATTCCATCATTTCCCCTACCACTGAGGTCAAACTAACTGGTCTGTAGTTTCCTGCCTCTGCCCTGCTCCCACTTTTGTGAAGTGGAATCACATCTGCCCTTCTCCAGTCCTCAGGTACCACCCCATCCTCCCATGATTTGTTAAAGAGAGTAGTCAGTGGTGTCACATGTTCTACTCTTAGTTCTTTTAGAATTCTGGGGTGAATCCCATCAGACCCCATTGCTTTGTCCACCCTCAGTTTCAAAAGTTCTTTCAAAACCCTTTCTTCTATGAATGGAATGGTATTGACCTCCCTATTCAGAGTGTTTCTCTTGTTTGTTTTAGGTACCTCCCCCTCTTCCGTTGTGAATACTGAGCAGAAATATTCGTCCAGTATCCCTGCTTTTTCACTATCACACTCTTCCCACATTCCCTTCCCTTTATTAAGTCTCAGTATCCCTCCCTTGGTCTTTCTTCACTCCCTAATGTAACTATAAAAGGTTTTATCCCACTTTGTAACAGAATTAACTATCTTTTCCTCAGTTTGGGCCTTTGCTATTCTGACTGCCCTGCCTGCCTCCTTCTGCTTTAACTGATAAAGTGTTCTGTCCTGCTCCTTCTGTGTTTCCTTATAGTTCCTGAATGCTGTCCTTTTCTCCTTAACCTTCCCGCCACCTCTTTTGAAAACCATACACGGTACTCCAAGATTTGTTCAACACACAAATTCTGTGTGATGTTTATTTTTGTAAAAATAAAGTACAGCAAATCATGCTATACAAAAATAAAAACAAATAATAAAGTAATACTGTCTTAGACTTCAGACTATAAACAAAAGAAAACAATACAGAAATAAATGAACTCGCCTTGAGTTCCACCTCACTGTCTCAATTAGATCTATGTACATTTTCAAACAATTCTACCACTGCTTGGTAGCAGAATAGGGACTATCATTTGTTTTTATAGATCAAGGGAGCACTCCCAACCAACCGGAGTGCTCTTTTCCCCTGTGCATGAGACACTCTTATTCTGTGAAAATCGTCTCACGCACAGATGCCCTTTAAATGGCACATTCTAGTAACAGTTTTTTCAAAATATATTATTGATTGCTCTCGATCAATAATATATTAATATGTCCCCCATCACCACTCATTCCTGTATTAGAGTGGTTTCACATGCCTTCAACTTGAGCCAGAACAGCTCAGCTTTGCTTCACTGCTCTTGCTCTAGCCAAAGGCAGGTGAAACCACTCTTATGCAGCAATGAGTGGCTCCAGGACATATTAACATATACTTGCAGTCTACATGTTTTCTCCCCTAGTCAGCAGAAATGTAAAAGTCAGTGACTGGCTTATAGCACTGATAGGGCCATATGCTGATACAGTCACAACTAGAGTTGCTCAGAATCCACCAACTGGAATCAGATTCATAAGATAATAATCCGATTTTTGGATTTAGGATTTTTAAAATTGCAGTCCAAAACTCTGAATTCCTAAACTGAATCCTAAAATCTGTTTTTACATAGTGATAAAGGATTTCAAATCTGGTTCAGATTTTTAGGTCCTTTTAGGATTTGAATCAGAATCATATTAGTATTTGGACATTCCTAAATGCAAATTTCAGATCAGAATCAGCCAATTGTAAGCATCCTTAGTTATAACCTTGCAGTGTTATCTGATGGTCCAATAAAGAGTCATGTTAACTTTTACTTTGATTCATTATTTGTACTCCTTCCTGAGCTGCCTCACATCCATCATTATCCTATCAGTCACCACTGGTGGTTTACTCTTATTAGGGCACTAGTCATTTACTCAAAGCTCCCATCCTAGACCATAACTCTCCTCCAACATTCCACTGAAGACCCCCCATGCTGCATGACCTGGTTCTGGCGAGCCCCTTGAATATATTGGCCTACTCCCACTACGAGCTCTACAGCTGGGGGCAGAACAGCCTCCAGTGACATAGGAACTTCCTCCTCCTCCTCCTATAGGGACCTCATTTGTTGCATCCAGAGATTTTCCTCGTAATTATCCTGCCCCAAACTCCTTATGTACATACTGTACATGTACACTGCAGTGCCAGCCAGACAAAATTAGCAGTCAGGAAATGTGCATGAAAACAAATATTATTACTATACCTTCAGTCAGTTTTAAACTATGTTTAGGATTTGTACAGCAGAATTATTTCTCAGAAATGGTTTTCATTTTATGTGTTTCATGAGTTATGATGCTTATTCAGATTTGCTGCAAAAAGAAAAATGTGTGAAATAATCATAGTGACATTTTATTCTTATTACTGAGTCTGTTCCCAGGAACAAGAGAGATTTCAACAATCAAAAAATGGAGACACCTAGAAAACTAAATTAAAGCTTATACCCCCAGCAAGCTATACTAGCAATAACACACAAAAGGGCCATGCATTTCTAGAGAATTATTGCATGCCTCAGGTGAATTGTAAGGCACAAGGCCAATAGCCGAGTGACTTTCAACTCTCCTGGGAAGTGCATTAATTCTCAAGAAACCCATGCCCTGGAGTGAGTTATTGTGCTTTTAAAATGGAAAGTGATAGCTGGACCAGTGGTGTGAAGGGCTGAGGCACTGAATGCCTTACCTGTTACCATGCTAGTGACCCATGCTCAGGAATGAGCATGAGTTGCTGGGGGTCAATGGGTGGAAAAGGATTAAACATCTCAGGGACTGTTCTCTGTGGTAGGGTTCATGGGGTAGGATAATTAAAGCATACACGGTACTCCAAGATTTGTTCAACACACAAATTCTGTGTGATGTTTATTTCTGTAAAAATAATATAGAGCAAATCATGCTATACAAAAATAAAAACAAATAATAAAGTAATACTGTCTTAGATTTCAGACTATAAACAAAAGAAAACAATAAAGAAATAAATGAGCTCTCCTCAAGCTCCAGAATCACTTCCCTCCAGTGATTCTACCACAGTGCAGAATACTTTAACCAGTACAATGTCTACCAACTTCTGTGCTCTCAGACCAACCTCTCAGGACACTCTCCCAGGATGATCTGCCTAATCTTAGCACAGTGGCAACCTTTATAGTGCAGTCCTCCTATGACACCAATGTCAGCTGATCTCCCTTTTTCTAATACATAGAAACATCCTGGCTAGTACAAACATATGGGGGATCAGACTGACTGTATATACAGATGTATAACATACAATCATAAGGAGTGATTTCATTCTGCCTTCTACACTCTATAACTGAAGCTGGTGAGGAAAACCTCTTAATTATTTGTAAACATGGAAGCTCCACCCCTTTTCAGGTGAGTGACAGCTGGGAAGTTTCTATGAAACAGCCTCCTTATGGGGCTGCTGGCTCCTAGAAGTACATTTTTTCCCAATAAGGCTTAGTTCAGGTAAGAGCGCTCTCTGCATAGGGAAAATAAAGAACACACTCCTATTATTAGTTTCTGTACACTATTCATGTATTCTGTAGGGAACATATTAGTAAGTCAGTTTAGCCTGCAATGAAAGTTCCATTCTTTGCCACTGAAACATCGCTCTCACTACATTTCCTGTCGGGAGGCATGAGTCAGAGAAAGTGACAACTTTCACTTTCCCGGCTCAAATGCGCCACACTGCACACCTGACTGTACAATCAATTGCTCTACCTCCTGCACTGCTGCTAGGAAGTGAGACCACCGTGCTCCCTTAATGTTACACTTGCAGACCGAAAAGGGCATAAAAATGATCGGCTGCTAAAAACATTTCTTGCAGCTGAGTGTAGCTTTATATAGGAGACACTCGCGTACTGCCTTTCACTCCAGCGTACTTTCTTTAGTATAAATGCACATCAGGGCACATTTTACATATCAAATAACACAACAGTGCACACAAAGACATAGCCCTGTCTTTGAAAAAGCATTTATTAAGTTTGTTAAGGACACATAACACAGTAAACAAGGACACAACCAACTCTGTGCAGATTACATCTGCTATTTATTTGTTTAGTCATTATTCTTTATGTCAGTTTGCTGTTCTAGTGCTCATTCTCATAATGGCTTATGGCAGGGGAAGAAAAGGCATAAAAAGAGGGAATAGTCAAGGGAGAAGAGGTACTATTATGGGTGGCCTACCCATAGCAGTAGAAAATAAACAAGCATTTGTCAATGCCGAATGTTTGCTTGCTGGCATTGGCAGTGGTAGTGTAGAAGTTACAGAGCTGCGTAATAGGAATGGCGGTGAAGTATTGAACTGAAGCCAACCCCACCACCACCCTACAGAGAGTGACAGGCATTGGGGTGTGCATTTGGGTCATCAGGCATAACGGCCACGCCATTTCACCACACCCTACCCTGCAGACACTGACAAGTGTCACGGTGTTCCTTGGGGTCTTTGGCCCTTATGCGCACCCCATTTCATTAGGAAATACGGTGAGATGGGTGCGATATAGGACAATGGGGTGAACTTTGGGACTGAAGAGTCCAAGGCATACCTCGATGCCTCTCACTGGCTGCAGGGTGTGGAATGGTATGAGCATTACAGGCAAGAATCCCAAGTCACACCCCTGATGCCTGTCATTCTCTACAGGGTTGGACGTTATGGTTGGAAACCCTAATACCTCAGGCATTCGTTGGTATTTTCACTCCAAATTTTCAACATTTTTTTGTGACCCCACCTCACGAACAGGGGGAATATCAGTTTGTTAGCTGAAAGCTGCTTATGCACAGCGACTACGGCATTTAGCACCACAGGTGCAAAAACATTCCGAACGGGATGTAAAAAATGACAGCTGTACTGTTCATGGGGAGGTGTAAAAAATGGCAATGTTGCAAATCTGCAGTAAAAATATTAAAAAAAATGGTGAAGTCACGAGATTACATAGAAACTGTGCAACGCACACCCGTAATATAATTAGGTTGGGGATTTTTTACAGCAGATTGTCAACTCAGGCATTTTGGTGCCTCCGATCATGAATAGTGTCACTGTGATTTTCTTTATCTGTGCCAAACAATGATTTCCCACAGCAACTACGCATCTCTACGTTGAAAGTGTGAAAACACACTTCAGCCATGTTGTGAAAAATGACAGCTGTGCTGTTCATAAGGAAGTGTGGAAAAATGCCACTGGTGAAAATCTGGACTGAAAATATTACAAAGTCATGAAGTTACGAGGCGTGGAAACTCGCGCAATGCTCACTCGTAACACAGTCATTTTATGGACTTTGTCACCAAATTTTCAACATAGCCATTTTAAGACCTCTGCTCATGAACAGTGTAACTGTGATTTTCTTAATCTGTCCTAAACATTGCTTTACGACACCAACAGCACCATTGTGCGCTTCGTACATGTGCGAAAACACATTTCGGCGACATATGAAAATGGCAGCTGTACTGTTCATAAGGAAGTGTAATAAAATGGCAATGTTGAAAATCTGGAGTGAAAATATTAAATTCGCAAACTTATGAGCATGCATAGGAACTGCGCAATGCACGCTCGTAAAACAGTCATTTTTAGGAATTTTTTCACCAAATTTTCAACATAGCCATTTTAAGACCTCTGCTCAGGAACAGTGTCACTGTGATTTTCTTAATGTGTCCCATACATTGATTTTGCACACCGACTGCGCCATTGTGCGCTACATGGGCGGAAACACATTTTGGGCAAGATGTGAAAAATGACAGCTGTACTGCTCATAAGGAGGTGTGGTAAAATGGCAATGTTGAAAATCTGGAGGAAAATATTGAAAATTACGAACTTACGTAGCGCATGAGAACTGTACATAACGACACTTGTAAAACAATATTTTTTGATTTTAATTACAATGACGCACTTTTCAATGATAACACTGTCGGCAGCATTCATCTGGCGGGTGATTTCGCCGCAGTGACTGCAAAATCACCCTTCGGGCCCGAATAACACCATGACAGTGACATCATTCATGAGAAGGGGTCCCAAAAACCCCATGTTGAAAATTTGGTGCAAAAATTCCAAAAAATGCCTGAGATATGCAATAAAGTTGAAAAACCCCTATCTAGCCCATTATACAGCTTACCAGCATTTCCTCAGTTCACGGTCGGCTTTGAAGAGTGCAGATGTGTTCCCGGTCCACCGAAGATCATCGCGCCGAGCTCCGGACGTAAGTATGGGGTGAGGGGGGTGTGGGGAGGCAGGGTGCGCAGTGGGTGGGTGCGGGTTGTGGGAGAGGGGCTGGGAGAAGCGCCGTGGGACCATTTTATTTTGCAGGTAAAAAACGACGTGGGACGCTTTGCCACGCTTGGGTGGGCTCTCAGCATGGCACAAGGATGGCTGGGGGGGGCCGTGGAGCTGAAGGGGGATTGGGCACCCCCGTCAGCCATATGATCAGTTGTCATGCTGGGGTGGGCTCCCAGCGTGGCACCCAGTCCTCAGGGGGGTGAGGACAGTGGAGCTGACGGGGGATTAGGCACCCCCGTCGGCTATTCTATGAGTTGCCACACTGGGGTGGGCACCCAGCGTGGCATGTGGAAGGCTTTGGGGGGGGAGCGCAGCACAAGCCAATGGGGGACTGGGCACCCCATCGCCATATTGTGCAGGAGGGCAGCACGCAATATGCGTGCATTTCTGTGTGTGTGTGTGTGTGTGTGTGTGTGTAGGGGGAGCTGCGCATGAGCAGGCGATATCTTATCGTTGCTCACTGAAGCGTAGCTCCCCCTTTCAACTGTATGCCACTGCATTTTGGAACTTGTCATAGACAGCTCCAGCATGCATTGGCTTACAGGGGCCGCACCTGCCAACACACTGACTGAATTGGAGGAGGAGGTGACACACCTCTGAAATCTCGGATGATGGCACTATGTTTCTTGCACATGCGTGCAAGCAAACATAAAAATAGTTATTCAGAAAAGCTTAGAAATGCTACTGCAGTAGACTGGAGGGGTTCAAAGAGAAATTCCATAGCCTTAATTTAACAGGGGGTAATCCAAACTATCACATTCTCCTCTCCTGGGGAGTGGTAGGCAGCCAGCTCAGCCTTTGACTGCCACTGGTTGGAGGCCCAGTTGTAGTGCAGGCAAAGGAATGACTCAACAGGAGGGCAAGGTTCCACAGGGCATGCATGCCTTCACATGCACATCCTGACATGCTATCGTGGTGGGGGGGGGCCTGGGAGAAAACAGAAAATGGACTTGAAGGTGAACCACATTCTGCACCCCCAGGTTTGGCCCACCACCAGGATGCCTGGAGCAACTCTGAATCATGGACTGGGGGGAGGATGGCCCTCCCCCTCCAATCTCACCACAGGGGGAAAGCTGTGAGGGACTCATTCTAGGTAGGTCCAGGGGAGGGAGGTGCCAGCCACAGGGAGATGGGGATGGATGCAGGGGGTCTCTGGAGAATTAAAAAGCTATAAGGAAAAAGCTTTTATTTTGCCATGAGGTCAATAGCTGACTGACTTTCAAGGCACCAGGGAAGTAAATTAATTCTTAAGAAATCCATGCCCTGGAGTGGATTATTATGGTTATAAAATGGATTTTTTTTTCAAGGAAAAAAGTTTTATTTTCCTTTAGTTTGTTTGTTGCCAGGTAGAATAGGTGTGTTTGGTAGCACAGGCTGTGTGTCTTTGAATGAATCCAGGGACTGCAGTTATTTTGGAGAAACCTTTGCCCTGATGTGGATTTTTTTTTTTTTTTGCATTTAAAAAGTGGAGAAATTATTTTAATGGAAATAGGTTTTGTTTTCATTTAGTTAAGTTGTTGCTAGGCAGATTAGGGAAGGTTAGTTATGAACTGTACAGTTTCTAGGTACATAATCAATAGTCCGGTGCTGTGTTTTAACAAATGAAGCTGTTTGGGTCAGTTTATTATACCCCAGTTTATAAAGAAACAGAGTTGACTAGTGAGAAGAAAGCAGGTACAATTTACAATGTTCAAGAGTGCCATTCTTCTTTAAAGAGATGTTCTGGTTTCCAGCAAAAAATCACCCTTGGCATCAGCAGAAGTTAATTATACAGTAGGAACTTCCCCAAAAACTGGAATTTCAGGACCTTCCTCTTAATTACTGAAGAGTCAGACACTTTCATTAAAGCAAGGTCTTTCCCCTTGGACATCTGTTCCTATTGCTTATTCATGCCTTGAAGTCACAATCCTCAGCTTGTTGTGTCACAAACTATTATCAAGGAAACCAGTCTGTTGTCACAAGCAGAGTGTTCTGTGCAGGCATACACACAGCTGGAGTACATTAAGCATAAAGGGTAAATACCTGTGTTCCTAGGGATGTCTATAGTAATAAACAAGCATTTGTCAATACTGAATGTTTGCATGCTTGTATAGGCATTGGACGTGCAGGAGGTAGAAAGAGTCATCACAGGAATGGCACAAAAATATTAATGTTGTGAATGTGAAATCAGAATGTGTACAGAAAAATGTAGGCATGTAGTACTGTAGGTTGAAGACATATTTATTATGAACAGAAGGCAGATGTGAGAAGGAGGTAATAGAAAGTGATGTAGGAATCTAAACATGGTAAAGTTATACAGCATATATAGATTATTGACAATGTGATGCAAGCAGTATTACACATGTTGAAGCAAAGCATTTTCCTGATCATGAGGTGGGAAAGCTATTAATTCATGTAGATGTTGCTCTGTTCCGACTCTTAGAGGTGAGGTTTTGTTGAAAGGCATAGAAGAGTTTCAGTCAGGAGCGGCTGGGGTGACAGAGAGTAAGAGAGAAACTGTGGGCACCTGCTACATTTTTTTCTGATTATCTGCTCCCACAGTTATCGAGTGGAGTGTGTTGATTAATTAAGCAATAAGCCATGAGGGTGTGTGGGTTATATGGGGATTTACCAAGGCTGGAGTGGGTAAATCCTTGCCAGCTGTGGTAAATCCCCCGATAACCCACATCCTCCGAGTGGCTTATTGCAATTATACCAAGGTACATTTTTTTTACTACAATAAAATACAAATGTTAAAGAGGTTGCTTTTTTTTTTATTATTGTATTTATACCTGTGCTGTAGACCATTTATTGGATACTCTCATCAACAGCTATTGATTATTAGAGGATTACACTGGTGGTAAACTGCCAGTCAGATGATTTAATTGGCTGTTCATGGTATAATAGCAGTTTACAGCTGTACTGCAATGATTGGAACTAAAACTGGTGAAGGTGTAAATAGAACTTCTCACGTCTATGACTCTATATTCTTTTCAGATACTCATGTGGCAGAAAAGGTACGTAAAAGATAGCAGTAATTTTTTTCTGTATTTTTTCTGTTACTTAGGGAATGCCATGGCATACTTGTACTATGCAACTGCATTGTCTATGTAAGTAACATAAAAAATAATAAAATGTTATTACTGCCTTCTTTTAATTGCTGCTTTGTCATTTTTGAAAGCTGTATGTAAATGGTTATTAATTGTGCCACATCAGCATCTGAAAAGAATACAGCACCAAAGATGTGAGATATTCCATTGGGAGCCCTGAGTAAACGAGATGCAACTGATACTTGATATACGCAGGTGACTGACGAGGGAACTCGGGAGACAGGTTAAAATCCCACCACCGCCATACGTATTTGCTTTGGACTCTGCAACTTATGTAAACTATGGTGCTTAGCCTGGCATTTCTAAATGTAAGAACAGGTACAGAACAAAACATAAAAATAAATGTTAAAAAATTACCACCAGCATACTGGTGCCCTTTTTGTTACATTTTCTTCACCAGAAACAGTATATGTGAGAGAAAGCCTGTCCTTTAAAAGTTGGGTCACTGCTTGTAGCTATTCTTACATCTGGAAATGCAAAGCTGAATCACTGTTTGGTTAAGAAAGTTGTTAAATGACAAGAGAGGGAAATCAGGAGACAGGTTCAAATCTCACTACAGCCATGTACTGGCTTGGGACTCTGCAACTTATTTAACCTATGGTGGATAGCCTGGCATTTCTAAATGTAAGAACAGGTATAAGACAGTACTCCACCAACAACTGATGTTTTATGTAAACTAGGCTGTCATCAGTGAAGAAAATAGTATCTTTCACTTAGCAATCAGCTGCTTTCCAGCAGTATGGAATAAAGCACAGCAAAGGAAGAAGAGCTGATTGCTGTCTCAAGTCACCACATGAACTAGCTATCCTTCTCACATATAAGACATTAATTGAAAGTTAAGCTAATCAAACCCAAACATATAAAAAAAATAAAACAAAATTACCACCACCACCAAACTGGTGCCATCTTTGTTACATTTACATTTTCTGCAGCCGAAACAGCATATCTGAGAGAAAGGCTATCTTACAAAAATGGGATCACTGCTTCTACCTGTTCTTATGTGTGGAAATGCTAAGCTGAAGCACTGATTGGTTAAATAGTTAAATGACAACAGAGGGACATCAGAACACAGGTTTGAATCCCACCACTGCCATGTACTGGCTTGGGACTCTGCAACTTAACTACACTAATCACTCTTTCCCTCACACTTCATCTGCATGGATTACATGTGAAACTGTAAGCACAGAAATACTATATTTCTGTGATTAAAACTGTGATCTGTGCATGCAGATGCAAAGAGAGACTGGTATAGTATCCAGCCCAAAAAAATCCCTGCCTGCAGCTATTTGGAGTAAATTAATGAATTCTAGATTGTGGCGTGCCCCTCCCCTCTCCTCAAAGCTGATCAAGGAAATGCAGAACAGTAGCTTCTTCCTTCAGTCTCCACAGCCACTGACCAAATAGATTACAGGCATTAGAACAAACAAGATTTATCTTATTTTGTTGGTCATGACAGTCTCCCCTCTGCCATTCTTATCCTTTGGTTTGCACCTAATAGTGGTCCATGCACAGAACTCAATGGCCAGTGCTTAAAGAGGACAGGAAATAAAAAAGTATTTTTATCCCACAAGCTGTGTCCTGTCATTATTACTTATATTTCTGGTTTGAATGTTAGTCTGAAAAGATATGTTGCTTGTTATTATTGCTTTAATATTAATAACTTCAGTGATTTTCACAATATGGCTATTACCAGAGCCGCTTTACGAACCTTTCCAGTATTCACTCAGAAGAAGTGAGTGTGCTGGTTTGGCCATGATGTGCCTGTTTGAGTTCAGCACCTCCTACTGTAGTTGTGCCAAGCACTCAGTATTTTACTGTTACAGTGCTGTCAAATGGTTAGGGCAAAACGCTCTTCTGCATTAAATAAGTCAATTAAATTTGTCTCACTGCAATGTACAAAAAGTGGTCTCTGCAAGAGACTAACAACTATTTCTACCATTTATGGTAAATTAAATATTTTTTTTATTTTATTTAGTACACATCTTGGATACTATCTCTTCTCGTTGAGCGACCTATCACATATGCATGCTGTGGCTCCCATAAGCCAGGGACCATTCTCCAGTGTGATGTATGATCTCTGAATCAGACTAAGCTGCATCCCAGCAAGTCTGTATCTAAACAAAGTCAGAGAGAGTTGAGGGCTTGTTAAAAAAAAGACCAAAAAAAGCAGATCCCTGAAGCAAAGTAACCTGTCTCCATTCCAGGGTGAATCTCAACTGCGATAGATGTGACTGACGGATTGTTAAAAAAAAAACCTGTAACTAAGCTGGTAGGAACTGGTAACTGCAGTGCATGCTGAGTGATCACCCAAATGCACTCCCTTTCAACTAGTGGTGGAGAAAATGCAAGTGCGTTAGATAAACCTCTCATAATGGACAGCGTCTTTGCCAGTGGTAGGGTGGGCTATGTGTGTGTGGGGTGGGGGGGTGGTCTATGTGTGAGCGAGGAGACATGTGATTGTGTAGTCCAGAGAGACAGACTTAGTTCTCTAAGTACTGGAGATGTCTATTTTTTTTGTAACATTCAGAGTTTAGACACTGACACACTGAAGGCTGCAGACATTTTCCATTATGGGAGGTTCATCCAATGCATTTGTTGGGCAATGGTGATCAGTATCAACTGCAGTTCGCAGTTCCTGCCTGCTCACCAGCTTAGTTGTTTTATTTATTTATTTTTTTAAACAATCCCTCAGTCACATCTATCACAATTAAGATTCATCCTGGGATGGAGGCAAGTTAGTTTGCTTCAGGTATCTGCAAGGGACATCCAATATTGGTGTCATGCTGTCTGTGGTATTCAGGAAGAGGGTCACCATGGACACTGGACACCAGCAAGAGCAGTTAGCTTTTTTGGTCTTTTAAACAAGCCCTCAACTCTCTCTGACTTTGTTGAGATACAGACTCGCTGGGATGCAGGTTAGTCTGATTGGATCACACTGGAGAAGGGACCCTGGCTTATGGGAGTCACAGCATGCATATGTGATAGGCAGCTCAAGGGAAAGAAATAGTATCCGAGTGTTTGGTATTTTCTTGTTTTATTTAAAATTTGTCGTACAGCGCAACTCCAAAGTGCACGCACTGAAACGAGGTCATGATCTTGGTGCCCAGCAGGAGAAGGAAGATCCATTTTTCCAGTTTAGTATAAATATATATTTTTTAAATGTAAAGGTCTATGTTCTGTGAATGGGCAGACGAGTGCGAGTGTACCTCAAAGTGGTTATGCCAAGGATGGAGCCACATGGAGCAGTACTTGTCAGGTACACGTCGTGGGGTTAAAAGTCACAGGCAGTGCTGTTTTAGGAAGACGTTTTACTTTTGTCACAGCAATGTCGGACTTACACACACATACATAGATACATAGACAGTGTCGGCAGATAAGGGCCTATGGCCCACCCAGTCTGCCCATTTGAGCTTATAAGTTCAGTTTGTTTTCCTAGAAGTCTGTTTCCCCTTACCCCGACCTCTAGAATTCCTTTATGTCTATCCCATGCATTCTTAAATCCCGTGATTGTTTCAGCCCCCACCACTTCCTCTGGCAGGGTGTTCCACTTGTCCACCACCCGTTCTGTGAAGAAATTCTTTCTCATGTTTCCTCTGAATCGTCCTCCCTCCAACTTCATCCCATGCCCTCTAGTCCTGGAACATCGTTTTTGCTTAAAAATAGTGTTTTCCTGCACTCTGTTTCTCCCTGTAAGATACTTGTATGTCTCTATCATATCCCTCTCCTCCTCTCCTCCAGGGAGTACATGTTCAGTTCCTTCAACCTGTCTTCATAGGACTTGTGATGCAATCCATGCATCATCTTTGTTGCCCTCCTCTGAACCTTCTCTACCCTGTCTATGTCCTTACGTAGGTATGGTCTCCAGAACTGTACACTGTACTCCAGGTGGGGCCTCACTAGTGTCTTGTATAGCGGAATTATGACCTCCCTTTTCCTGCTGGTGATGCCCCTGCCTATACATCCCAGCATAAAACTAGAGAATGCTGCCTGAGGGAGAGAGCGAGATGGGGGGGGGAGAGAGAGTGTACAAAAAAGTTGTCTATGACAGCAGTTGAGATACAGTGCCGACATGTAGGCAATTTGCATCCTGCTGCTGATGGCAGTATGCAAATTGCCTATGCATTACTACCGCTGATTGTAGCAGTCATTTACATTCAACTGTATGCCACTGTATCTGAACTGCTGTCATAGACAGCTTGGACACTCATTGGCGCAGTACAGCCGTGCCTGCAAAAGGGAGCAGGGCATTGGAAGTGGAGGAGGCACACCTACGAAAACTCGTATGGTAGCACTATGTTTCTTGCACATGCGTGCAAGCAAACATAAAAAGCAAAGTACTCAAATTCTGGGTTTGCAGAGACTATTATGAGATTTTAGTCCTGATGTTAACTGCAACTTATTTTGCATGAACCTGGAAACTTACTTTGACCCAAAAATACTGGCTCGATTCTTTCTACCTGTGTTACCCCACTGCATCATTCACAGTGTGTTCCACACCTCAAGCTACACTAATGGCCTATTTTCAACTGTTTTCATACCCTACATATGGCAAAAATTGAATATTTACTCTATTGTGCTACAAAACAAGTGGCCTGTGTGCCTTATGTTTTATAATTCTGCACACATGTATCCTTTCTACCCCAAGGTAGCTGTAAAATGAGCAATGAAACCCACTGTGATGCACATGTAAATCACTAGAAGCTATACTAATACTAAAAGGCCACCAAGCACCTTGAGCAGCATACAGAACTGATTCCTACTGAAAAGAATTTTGTAACTTTACAGTCACCTGCAATATTTTTGTAAAAAAAAGTCTGTTTTAATAATACAAATGTACTGTCCCCACTCAGCTGACCCTTAAGTATTATATTAAGAGCTGCCCCACTAATGGCCTTATTTAATAGCTCTCTGTAAACAGGTGTGGTTCTGGAGGACTGGAGGACAGCAGATGTGGTCCCTCTACACAAGAGCGGCAGCAGTGAAAAGGGCAGCAACTATAGGTTGGTCAGCTCACCTCAGTGGTGGGGAAATTAATTGGAAACCTTGTTGAAGTAATTGTTATTAGAGTATCTTGAGTCTAAAGGCAGTAAGACCACAGGGAACATGGATTTATGGGTGGGAGGTCATGCCAGACAGTCTGATTTTTTCGACTTGGTGACAAGGGAAATAGATCAGGGGAGAGCAGTGGACATGACCTATCTGGACTTTAGTAAGGCCTTCAACACTGCCACACAGGACACTGATAAATAAAGTGGGCAGCCTAGGGGTGAGAGCCAAAGTGGTGAACTGGGTTAGAAACTGGTTAACAGATAGGAGACAGAAAGTGGTGGTTAATGGAACTCACTCTAATGAGGAGAGAGTGACCAGTGGGGTGCCACAGAGTTCAGTTCTAGGACCAGTCCTCTTCAATGCCTTCATAAGTGACATTACAGAAGGACTAGAAGGAAAGGTATGCCTTTTTGTAGATAACACCAAAATCTGTAAAAGTGTGAGCACTCAGGAGGGGCTAGAGTAAATGCATAAGGGACTTGGGAAACTTGAGGGGTTGTAAAGAGTATGGCAGTTGGGGTTCAATGCCAAAAAGTACAAAATCATGCATCGTGAGCATAGGAATCGAGAAGCTGAGTACAGAATGTGGGGTACTGACAGTCACTAGCCAGAAAAGGGACCTTCAGATCATCATATGTGATGACCTCAAAGTGGCAGGGCAGTGTGATAAAGCAGTGGGAAGGGCCAGTGGATGCTAAGATGCATAGGGAGTGGTATCTCCAGCAGGAGGAGGAGGAGGAGGTGATGTTGCCACTATATCATTCCCTGGTGAGACCCTACCTGGAGTACTGTGTCCAGTGCAGGAGGCCACACCTCAGAAAGGACATAGACTTAGCGGAGGCAGTCCAGAATATAGTAACTAAACTGGTGCATTAGTTGCACCCAATGTCCTACAGGGAGAAACTGTGGGATCTCAGCATGTACACCCTGGAAGAGAGAAAAATTAGACTGGACATGACAGAGACCTATGTGCACCTCACAGAGGTAAACAGTGTTCAGGAGGGGAGGCTCTTTCATATGAGAAAGAGCACCTGGACCAGAGCACATGCAATGAAGCTGGAGGGTAAATGTTTAAGCAGGGATTTGAGGAAGTACTACTTCATTAAAAGAGTTGTAGACATCTGAAACAGACTGCCAGATGAGTGGTGGAGATGAACACAGTGGGGGGCTTCAAGCACGTATGGGATAGACATAGGGGAATTTAGTAAATAAACAGGGAGGAGAGAGGGTTACTGAAGATCATTTAGGGTCTGTGGAGTCAGACTAGACAGGGACCATCTTGGAAGACTGAGTAGGCCAAGTGGTCCTTTTCTGCCAAACAAATTCTATGTTTCTAAGAAAAATGTCTTAAAGTAGACATGGTAACTAGTAAGTCATTTTTTGTAAACCCTGTAGTCAATCTTGGAAAGGGGGCTAAGCATCACTGGCCTGCAGAAAAGTTGTTCATTTTGGGATAAGCCAGGGGCTTCCAACTGGAAGTCCTCAGTACAGTTTGTTCTACCCAAGGACATCTATGTCGATGACTTTTGATGCAGCTGTACAAATATGCTTCCATCTCAAGATGAATGCTCCAGGGAAACTTATGCAGAGAATACTGGGTGACATAAACCTGAGTTCATGGCAAAGACAAATGTTTACATTGCTTGCACTTGCACAAGAAATGTTTTGCTACAGATAACAGCATTTCAGAGGTGTGTCACTGACTAGCGCAATACAGGTGAAGCTGGGTTGGGCTCATCCTTGACGGACCAATGATCATGCATGCTAAGTATGACCGTGGTTCACAGATTATGGGCAGAAACTTTGTGTAGTTGAAATGAATGAAGTGCTTCAATGAGAGAGCACTTTGCCAAAGCGAACAAAAGGGCCAAGTGCTCTCTCATTGGAGTGCTTCATTCATTTTAAAGTACATCTTGAAAATTTGAACATAGTTTGTGTTGATGCTTTTTAATGCTAACCTTTTCCATCTGAAAAAAACACCTCACGTTGTAGCATGACACACTAGCATGCCCCCACAAGGCAGCAGTTTTCTTCCTGCTTCAGATACACACACATCAGACTTCAATGAGCAAGCCAGGGAGGGCACCGGTTACTGTCAGCATCATAATGGAGCAGCAGAGAGTGAGCTGCAGTGCTGTTTGCTTGCTGAAGACAGATGCTGAGGGAGACCAGTGTAGCAAAAAAAAAATGTAATGGCCGTAAGAGATTACTGTATATATAGTCAGAATCCCTTTGCTGTCTAGACTGTACCTGCCGACTAGCAAAGGCATTAAGAAAATGAACTCACAGTAATACATTGACTCTATAAGTTCTTTCAGTAAGAAGTCTGAAAAAAAAAAACATAATTGGAAGCTAAACCTGCTACCTACCGGGTCAATATGTTGCAAATAACACCATGCAAGGAATACCATGCAGAATACTTCACGCAGTGCACTAGCACGATAGGGTACAAAACCCCACATGACATATATGGTACGCGTGGTTTGGTACCCTGTCACGCATAGTTGTGGAGGAGGAGGAGTGTTATATAGGTTAACACCTCTGCTCAGGAGGTGGTCCACCATTGTGCTGTGTTTCTTTTTTCCTGGTCACGGTGTTTCTCCTCATCTCCATGTTGAACCTTCCCCCTGGAGTTGATTATTTTAATGGGGGGGGGTTCAGAGGTGCAGCCCCCCATAATGGGGGTGCAGGGGGCATAGCAACCCACAGAAAACAAAAGAGACGCATCTTCCCATCGCCAAAAAGCTTTTCGGTACTGTGTCTGTGCACCAGCAATGTATCTGCTGACTTTACAGGGCGATAAATTGCTGCGAGTTTTGTCATTCATGGTAATGACCTTGTGCCAACATACTATAGCCATGGCTGTTGGCAGGTCCCAAATCCCTAGGGTGCTGTTTTGAAAAGAAAAGAAGAATGGAGGGCCCTGAACAGAGCAGCTTTGGTGAAAGAGTTTACCACATAATTGGTCACCGATCCTAAACGAAAGCACTTCCCTGCACCGTCTGCATGCTGAAATCTGCCAGCTTTGCGTCACAGGATTCTTCTTGTGTACTTCGACTCCAAGCTTATTAAAAGCAATCTGGTGTGTAGTTTACCCACCACAGTGGAAAACAACAAATTTGAGCAGCACACTATCTGTTACTTAAATAATGAGAGACTAGAATATTTATATTTCAGTTTAGACTACCTTTACTAGTGCAAAGTCTATACATAGCAGTGACAGTGCTCTAAAGTTCAAAAAATGTCTGTGTAGTTTCTGAGATGAAAAAGTTCTTACTGTCATCCATTTATCCTTTTTCCCACTGACTCCAGGATTTTGTTATTTTTCTTGGTTCAATTGCCAAAGTCCTCTTCTAGGAGTCGCACTTGGTGTCCGAATGCTTAAGTTTATTTAAGTGAAACATACCGAGACCTTTGCAAGCTAATTTTCATTATTTCTTCCTTCTGTACATATGGTTTCCATTTTACTTCATTCTGGGCTTGCAAAGGTCTCAGTATGTGTCATTGAAATAAACTTAAGCATTCAGACACCAAGTATGACTCCTACAAGAGGACTTAGGCAATTGAGCCAAGAAAAAGTAACAAAATCCCAGAGTCTGTGGAAAAAAGGACAAACGGATAACATGTAAGCAATAAGACATGACAGGATGCGCATGGAACATATTTTACCACATGGCCAGGGACTTAATAAGGCACGAGACCCCTGGCCGAGTACCTTAACTACTGGCGTGCAGTAAAATATGTTTCATGCACACCCTGGAGTGTCTTATTGCACTTATAAATCATGTTTTTATTAAGAATTGACAGTTTTTTATAGGAATTTATCATAAAATAGTCCTTCTACATATTACTTAATGACTCAATTTTGTATGTGCTGTACACAGATGGCGACACAGCAGAAGTGGTCAGAAAGTGCAGCAGGAGTGGTGGGAACTCATAAAAAAACAGCGGTAAAATAAAATAGTTTTTGAAACATGCTTTTTCACCTTTCATTGAATTTACGGCCACTGCTAGGAGACTTTTCATCTTCCTGTTGATGAGCAAACCAGGCAATGACCTATAGGAAGTACTTCACTACCCCAGACCATGACTTGCTGAGGAACGGGAATCTGTCAGCATAAGAACAGGGAAACTGCTGGAGAAGTAGTTGACTTTATATTGGGAACTACGTTGGGTCGTGAGAGCAATCGGCAGCTAAGACAATGGGAGCTGGCATGCCTTGGAAGCAGCACCTCAACAGTTGATCAGAAATTATCAGTACTGTACTGCTTTTTTTTATTTAACAGTTTAAGGTGTAGGGCTAGTGTTCAAAAAAATGAAGTTAGGAAGCGCTATTGAATGGAGGCTGTGGTAATTCGTTACAGGGGTGTCTGGAACGAGGCTCACATCAGCATTGTTGTTGACAACAGCAGAGTTAATCAATGTTAGCAAGGAAAGAACAATGGCAGCATTTTTAAATGCCAACATTTTAACACTTAATGATAATTGCCATTTTACTGCTATCCTTCTTTTACCTATGCATGGAACATAGTTCATGCATGGTGAGATAAGTCTCTGATTGGCTGGTTTAGCCTACCTATTTTATAATAAGAACTTTTTCACCTCAGGAACTGCACAACATTTTTTGAACTTTAGAACACTGTCACTGCTATATATAGACTTTGCACTAGCAAAGGCAGTCTAAACTGAAATATAAATAATCTAGTCTCTCATTATTTAAGTAAAAGACAGTGTGCTGCTCCAATCTGTTGTTTCCACTGCTGTGGGTAAAGTACACACCAGATTAATTAAATCCCTAATAAGTAGTACCTATTAGGTTAGCCTGAGGAGGAAAACAGTAACGGGATAATGATAAAAGTTTGTGTCCTCCAACTGTGTACAAATAGGATTACCTCAGGTATCACTTATTAAAAGCATGTCGCACAAACAGGTTGCTTTTCCAGACACTGAACCTGGACACCAAACATTTACAGTGCCTTCACACCTAGCTCAGAGTTCAGAGTTCTTTATTTTACAGATGTATAAAATCAAAACAATTTGTTACATCAAATGTTTAAAAACACACAGCAAATACATAAATACAATGATACAAAATGTTTAAATACAAATACAGTGAATTCATCAGACTTACTGTATATAAAGAAGAAAGATTATCTTTAATTAGCCCTAATATGTCAGCAGCCTTTTATTGCTTCAAATAATTTAGCTAATGCATACATTTTCTTAATTTGATCCAATTTCAATCATTTTAAAACTACTTCCATATCCACCTTTCTTCTAAGTTCTGGCAATAATGGGACCAACCAGTGGTTCCTTTCTACAGTCCATTTTTCACACTCAAAGATAGTGTGTATTATATGTATAGATATATGAGTACAATTGCACTTTCCCAAAGCCCTATGACCTAAGTATTTTCCAATATTAAAATACATATTACGCAGACAAGCCAGTCTTACTGCACTCAATGTGAATCTATGCCGCACATTCTCACATTTTGTTAAGTAAGTTTCTGTACCCCAATTCTGTTTCAGTCTGGAGTATATTTCCCCAGCATCTATTTCATTAATCTTACCTCTGTCTAGCTGCTGGGCATTATCTTGTAATGTAATAATGGCTTCACTAACAACTAAATCTGTCTTGTCAGCAGTTGATATTAAAAATAGATCTGTAAGGCCAAACCTTTTTGTTAGTTCATTTAATCTAATAAACCGGTTGTCCACTTTTTTCCCCTAATTCTATTGACCTTAATGTTTCCAGTCAACACATCTTTGGTAAGCGCACATCCCTAATCATTACTATTCTTTTCCAAAGAGTAGTCGCTTTAATTTGTATTCTTGTACTAATTGGTAGCATCCTGTCCTCTGTTCTTAAAAAACTTGTTGGACAATCTCTTGGGAGATGTAATGAGTTTCGTATAATTATATTTTGTACTACTTCCATGTTTTGCATAGCGAATTTAGTTAGACCCAAACCCCAAATTTCACTCCCATACAGCATCTGGCCTATTGTTTTTGCCACAAAGGCCCTTTTCATCACTGTAAATGAGTTATTAGCAAATTTGTTTGCAAATAAAAATATAGCATTATTTGCCTTTTGTGCATCAGACTTTAAATCAGACATTTTCTGATACCAAGAGATCCTCGAATCGAAGGTTACTCCTAAATACTGATATTACTTCACAGCCTGGATTTTTTTCCCCTAGAATGGACCATTCTTTTTCTACCTTATTTCTATTATTCTTACCAAATATCATAATTTTAGACTTCTCAATATTTAGTGTTAGATCTAGACTTTCTAGAGAGCTCATAATATTAGAAAGGACTCTTCTTAGCCCTAAGGGAGTTCTAGAAATGACAACTACATCATTTGCATACATTAGTAACAGCATTTTCTCATTCATTATTGTTGGGGAAAAGTGTCAATACTTTGGATATTCTTTATTAATGTCTCAATATATAAATTAAATAGAAGCAGGGCCAATAAGCAACCTTGTTTTACCCCATTTTAATACTAAATTCTCTAGTTAATGCCCCATCCGTTGTATATCTAACCTCTGCTGACATATCAGCATGAAGGAGCTTTAATAATGCTAATAAGTGAGCATCAATGTTCAATGTTTCCAATATTCTCCCTAGTTTGCTTTTATTTACTGATTAGAAAGCTGTTCTAATGTCAATAAATCCAACATATAGTAAACTTGACTTATCCACAACATACTTATCCAATAAATAGTTCAGTGTAAAAATTAGGTCCAGCGTACTATGGTGTCTTTTAAAGCCACACTGAAACTCAGATATTAGACCATTTTCTTCTACCTATACTTCTAACTTTTCCAGAATTATTCTGGCAAAGTTCTTTTGCACCACTGGAAGTAATGTAATCAGTCTACAGCAAATTGGTTCTTGCTTGTTTCCTTTTTTTAAATATGGGGACAATAATGCCTTTATTCCAGTAATTAGGGAGCATTAAGTAGTTAGGGATGAACGTAAACATCAAAGCAAAACTTTTGCCCAAAAATCCAGGTTATGGAGGAATATCTCTGCTGGAATCCCATCTGCACCAGGCGCCTTATTCCTTTTCTATGCTAATATTACTTGTTTCACTTCCATTACAGTAATAGTGAATACACATTGATCTGTCATTTAACTGGTCATTAAGGACCCAAAATCAAAAGTATTGCATTTTTCTTCATGGCTATTATATATCTTCTCAAAATAGTCAACCCATCTATTTTCTGTGATTAATCCAAAGGGGCTGTAACAAATATTATTTTCATTATGACCATATGCTACCAGTGCCAAAAACATTTTGGAATCTTTTTTTTTTCAATACTCTCCTGTAGTTTTCCCCATAATGTAGCTTTATACGTATTTTTCTTATCAAGTATTAACCTTCTATACTCTTTTTTTGAGCTTCCTTAATGCTATAAATACTGTACTTGTCGGATTCCTCACCCTTATTTTAGCAATTTTTTTTCATCTCTCTCCTTAGATTGTAGCACTCACTATCAAACCAGGGATTGGCTAGGCCTGTAGTATTCACACTGCTTACTGGTCATTTTTTTACCTCCTAATTGTTTCTTAAATATGCTTATCAGTGACTCAAACTTATTTACTACATTTGCTGCATTTGAGGAAGCCCCCATGTCTTGGGAGACCAAAGTATCTACTGCATTGCCTATTTCTTCACTATTTATAATATTATTTATTAACCCCTTTGTATATTCATTCCACTGAATTTTTTTTTCCATATTTTATGCACATTTTGATTAGATTTCCATTATTTTCCCCTATATCTGCTTGAGATATTAAAATCAGTTTTCACAGTACATACTATCAGATAATGGTCACTTTCCCATGCTTTATACACCATAAACTGTTCAATAAACTGGTATTCACTAACAGAGATGGCAAACAAATCTAAGACCCCCCCCCTAACAGTAGGGAATGTAATTTGTCCTTGCCAATCCCCTTTCGTACGTCTGTTTACTACTCTCAGACCTGTTTATCCAAAAGATTTGAGAAGCTTTTTACCCTTTTTTGTAAGAGACTTATCTTCAGATTGTCTCATGGGACTATTCAGTGTATCATCAATACCCCAATCTGAAGAAACTTCCTCTAGCCCAGAACCTATATGTACACTGAAGTCCCTAGCGATAATAGCCATAGCAATAGGGAATCTAGCTTTAATCGATGTATAGGAATCACTTATATCCTGTATTATATTCTGATAATTCCTATCATTCAGTTTTGGTGGAATGCAAATATTAAACAATACCCATACTTTAGAATCAATAGCCATCACCAAGTATAAAAAGCATTCATTAAACATACTTGATTCGAAAATTTACCAACATAGCCTAATATTAATAAAGACTTCCAAACCTCCTTTTAATCTTGCAAATTTACTTATTCTATAAGCTGGAATGATCCAAGAGTTAAACCCTTCGATTAATATTTCCTCCCCATCACCAATCCATGTTTCTTGAAGGAACACAATAGTACGATTTTTGAGCCAGTCCAAGCAATTCCTAACCAAAAGTTATATTCCAACTAATAACTGTGACATGATTACCCTTCTTTAATACACATTTTCATACAGTCAGTCAAATTCAGTGGATATATTTATTGTACTATCCGTATCAATACAGCTGTCAGTTACAGTATTATAAGATGCATTTGATTCCACTTAAGTGTACATCGGATAAGTATACATTCCTAACAAGTTCACACTTTTCAGTTTCCCAATTTTTTTCCTATTCACATACCACAAAAAGAATCTGTTAAGTGCACACTGGATAGTACACACTGGAAAAGTGCACATTTCAGCTAAATGCACAGTTTCATAGTTCACCAACACAACTCCCTCTAGGTAGTTAGCACCTCTTAAGTGCACAGGTGATTCTAAGCAGTTGTGAAGCAGCATTTAACACCTTATATCACTCAGCTGGCACTGAAAAGTTGTAAAACAGACTAAGATCATTTCATTTTTTGGGTCCACAAGCAATAGAGATAATGCAGACAGATGACTGCTTTGATATTTTTTTATAGCATTGCACTTCATTAAGTTATTTGTCAATACTGCATAGTAGCACATTTTAATATTTTTAACATTTTTAATATATTGCTATGATAAATAAATGTGGAATGTCATTATAATGTCAGATCTCAGTTATTTTCTTTATGCTGCATTGTAAACATAGGAGTTTGTATAAATGCACATTCCACTTAAATGCACATTTTCTTGCTGCAACATGGGTGTGCATTTAAGCAGATTCCACTGTATATCCAACTGTGGCTCGCTATCACTTTCCATTTCTAGCACCTTGCTGTTATTAATCATAGTTCCTAACTGAGCTCTTCCTCTCCTTAACAGTCTCTCAATTTTCCCTCCCTCCAGCTAGTGAACTGTCTTTACCAGTTTCATATAGACAGTGATATATGGTTATTTAGATCTCACATTTCCAACCGTATCTGTAGTTCTATGATTTCCCACATTTCCACCTCCTTGTTCTTTGCTTTTGCCTCTTCCTTATAGTTTATTGTTACATCTAATGTTATTCCCACATCTAGAAATGTTTCTTTATCTTCCAGAATACATCTCCTCTTATCTGGATTTTTCAACACCACACAAACCCAGCCCTTATATGGGTTGGCATTGTACCTATAAACTGTCTTTAGAGCCTGCCATCCAATCTCATTAACCATTAGTCCTTTTTTTCCTCCTTCATGCTCCACAACCCACCACTCCTTTGGGCTACTAAGGTGCTTTCCGATCCACCTACATCTTTCTGAACCTCCAACCTCACATAGCAGCCACCCCAAGGGTAACCCAGAATAACTCTTAGCTGGGTTGGTCCCCCTCCTCCGAGGTGGAAGCATGAGGAGGGGAGACCAGAGCAACTACTTGGCCCTGGGGAGCTGCTGAGGTGGACATGGCTCTTTCAGGGAATTGGTGGCATCGGTGGACCAGCAGCCATCATCCAGTCAATCGTGGAGTGGTATCTGTTTTTTCTGTGTTGTTCCACCTTGCACCACCTCTGCAGTGCTCCTAGTCTCCACCAGAGGCCACTGCAGAGTGATGATGTCCAGCTACCCACCCCAAGACAGGACTGCAGTCCTACTGAGACTCAGTCCTCTCCTTCCCTTGCCAGTCTTCAGCATCCCGAGTCTGTTTCTGAACCTGGGTCACCGGCGTGGTTTGAGGTAAGGCACCAGTGCCTCAGACCTCTGCGCCACCAGGCCGGCTCATTTGTCCTTTTAATAAATTATATATAGACAGTTTTAGTAAATACGAGTTCTTTTTTCTTGATTTAGGTACACCCCTAATAAAGATTGTGAGTAAGACTTCTTCTGTTGTAACTAGCCTCTCTTTTTTTATAAATGGTTCTATTTACCTTCTACTTTCCTTTCTTCTTCTCCTAATTCCCCTTGTGGTACTTTGGTGAACTTAACTTTTTTAATTAATCCTTACTTTTTCCTTTGGTTTGTTAGCAATTGGTTGGGAGGTTGGCCGGTGGCTAGGAGGGGCAAATCAGATGCCCCATCACTCAGTGCTCTCCAACATATCACCTCCACAAACCATATAAAAACTACAAACAGGTATCTGCCTCTATCTCCAAAATCTAACAAATGGGCAGAGAACACTGCAGAGCAGGACACTGCAGCACAGGAGCTAGCACAATGAAACTGACCCAAAACAGGAAGCAAAACAAAAAAAACTTCTCATCATAGGAGGCTCAATGATTCAGGGAGTTGATACCTATCTCCAGCCAGGGGGATGGTCAGATGTCTCCCAGGTAAATCAGCATGGAATGACACTGACCGCATTGCCAAAATTGTTCAGGAAGCAGGAGAAAACATTAATGTCCTGGTACACATAGGGACTAATAATCTCGCCAGCCAGTCAGTTGTGGAGACCAAGGAACACCTGACCACGCTGGGTGACAAACTATCATCCATTTTGTCTGGCATCTCCTTCTCTGAGATCCTGCCAGTCTCGGAGAGGGGGGCAGATGGACGGATGGTCAGGGAAAGGAAGATAGGGGAGCTAAACATGTGGCTCAAGGGCTGGTGCCAGGAAAGAGGACACAAATTTATAGGAAACTGGCAACAGTTTTGGGAGTGAAAGCTCTTTAAGTGTGATGGACTGCATCTGACTAAGGAGGAAGTCAGTGCATTGGGGCAGAAGTTTGACGTCTTTGCAGAATACTTAAATTAGCAAATGGGAAGAGGGGTGCAGCACCCCATACATCAAATGAGAAGAACACCCCTCCCCCCTCAGCTAGTGGTCAGACAGGAGTTCAGCATGTTTGTAGTTCATTTGCATCACCAGGTAAGGAAAAAGGTCAGGCTCCCCATATGACACACAGGGGAAACACCAGACCTCACCCAACAATGAACATACCTAGTTCTCATCCTGAAGCCTGATAAACTGCATGATGATCCTGCCAGTTATCGTCCAATCTCACTTTTAAATTATGATATCAAAATTCTAACAAAAGTCATGTCTCTCAGAATTAAGAAGGTATGGTCTCGTCTCCTGAGCCCTGAACAAGTGGGATTTGTTCAAGGTTGATCTTCAGCTGATCACCTATGGACCCTTTCACATATTTTTCAGGCTGCCCAGGACTCCCAAATTCCCATAGCTTTAGTCTCGTTAGATGCAGAAAAAGCCTTTGACAGAGTTAACTGGGAGTTTCTCTGGGCTACTCTCAAAAAAATGGGCTTTCCAACAGTTTTCGTTCGATGGATACAGACGGTTTATCAGGCTCCCTCTGCTAAAATTTATTGTAATGGTGTATTTTCTCCAAGGTTCTCTTTATTTACAGGCACCAGGCAAGGTTACCCCTTATCTCTCTTTCTTTTCAATTTATATCTGGAACCTCTTCTATGTAGTCTCAAGTACACTTCTCAGGTCAAGGGCTGTACAATACATCAACAGTCTTTGACCCTCTCAGTATATGCAGACGACATCCTACTCCACTTGGCCTATCCCGATAAATCATTATCACATGCATTACAAATTATCAGACAGTTCGGACTCATATCTAATTATAAGATAAATTTGTCGAAAACCGTAATTTTTCCTCTAAATGCTCTTACCCACCAGGATAATTTTACTCATCTAGGCATGAAGTGGTCCCCTCACTCTATTAAATATCTGGGTATTCATCTCACCAAAAACTCAGAGACTCTTAGGAAGCTTAATTTAGATGACTTAATAACAAATATTCAACAGGACCTTCAAAGATGGGAGAGCATCCCCCTCTCAATTTGGGGTCATATCACTAGTGTTAAAATGAACGTCCTGCCTCATCTCTTTTATCCCCTAAATTTATTAAATCTCTGGTTCCCATTGTCCTATTTTTGTCAATTTCACTCTGTTCTCTCCAAATTTATCTGGCGGGGTAAATTTCCCAGGCGCTCTTTCACTAAACTCAGCCTCCCCAAGGAATTAGGGGGGCTTCATCTCCCTAATGTCAACTTTTATTATTGGGCGAGCTATCTGTCAAAAATGGGAAGATGGTTTTCAGACACAAGTGATGGTTACTTACCTATCTGGCTACAATTAGAAAGGAAACTTCTCGCTCTTCACGGCTTTAATTCCACAGGAATATTTTTCTCTCCTTGTTCTGCGTTACCAAACTCCATACAAGATTTGGTGGTGGGAGTCTCCATTAAGGTTTTAGCGCAATGCTGGAATTTTTTTAATATCTCACATAAAAAAGATATGGCTCAACCCCTTTTTCAGAACCAAATATTAAAATTGTGGGTTCATTACTTTTTCCGGATTGGCTCCCTCAGTTACAGGAAGTCTCAGTAGAGGACTTATATGGTCAAACCACTCTCCTGTCATCCCCAGACATAACAGCTAAATTCAACATCCCTCAGAAATATATTTTCAAAGTATTTCAGTTGAGACACCTTATGGTGTCCAAATTTTGGAGTCGTACTATCACAATCTCGAGTTAAGCCCTTTCTGGAACAGATACAGAGATACGCCAGTAAATCCCATGGTATATCGGCTATTTATTCTTTTCTTTTCTTTTGGGAATCAATTTCCTGAATGCTCTTCTGGGATCTAAAGTTTGGGCTTCCCTTCTGACTGATGTTAGTCCCAATTGGAGTCAGGTTTGGAAGGACCTACATAGGTATCTTACCCAAGATAGACACAGACTTATTCAGTATCATATTTTAAATAATATGTATTACACTCCGGTTAGGCTAATCAAGTTGGGTAGACTTCCTGTGGCAACCTGTGCCAGATGTGGTTTAGCTGAAGGGAACCTGATTCACATTTTCTGGCATTGTAGCAAAGTGGCTCCACTTTGGAATGCTATTCAATCTAACCTAGACCCTTTATTGGGATTAGGAGATCTATTTACTATAGACAGGGACACTGGTTTACCGGGCTTGAGAAAGGGCAAATTCCATTTTGCACATTGTAAAAAACATTACTGTCACCGGTGTCTGCTAAGCCATAAACCGGTTTTACCAGTGTTTGGCTTTGTGTACTTTATTTAACAATTTTTAACTCTGCTAACATGCATTTTAGCAGTTTTGACCTCCACTATTTCACATCTCTCCATCCTTGTACCAATTTAAAGTTATTTTAGGTACAAAATATGATGGCAGCAACAGCACTACAGCCCCCATCCCTGAGCTGTGATGGAAGCAGCAGTAAGGCTCCCATCCCTCTGGTGCGATGGCAGCACCAACAACACTACAGACTCATCCCTCTGGTGTGATGGCAGCAGCAACAGCACTGTGTCTCCCCTCCCTCAGGTGTGATGGCAGCAGTACCACATTCCGCATTCCTCATGTGTGATGGCAGTAACAGCACTATGGCCCCCATTCCTCAGGTGGGACAGCAGCAGTACAACATTCCCCATCCACCAGTGATTATGGCAGAAGCACTATGGCTCCCCTCCCGCCTCTCAGGTATGATGGCAGTAGCAAAAATGCAGTCCACATCCCTCAGGGGTGATGGCAGTAGTGACACCACTATGATCCCCTTTCTTCAACACCTACATCCCACATGCACAAAGTACAAATTACTTAGTCTCTTTGCTTGTTAGAACTCAGATGTGAATTAATCTGAACCACCACCACTACTAAGGTGGACCACATTTGTTTTTTTCTATCATTTAACTGCCTGAATTGGATTTCTGCCAGTGACACCACTGACCAGGGTTTGGGAATGGGTTTGAGTGCTGGAAGACCAGCCGGGGGGGTGGGGAGGCTTGAGTGTCCAACAAACACTCGTCTTATCCTTGGAGGGAAGAGTATATTCACAGCTCAACATTTGCTGGCCCCAGGTGGAGGCTGGAGGCATGGCAACACATTGGGCCTCATTGCGGAAGACAGCGTGATGGATGTCAGCTTGTGTCTTGACATCATGTGGCCTGTCATGCTCCCACAAAAATGGAAAAACACCTGCTGGCCACACAGAGGATGGTTTCTGGTCCCTCCATAAGCATGACATCCCAGACACGTGTCTGTTCTGACCTCTGCCATGCCTGGGATATACGGGAAGCTCTTTAGGGTGATTGCCTTCCCTTGTTAGCCTCCCACAGGGATAGGGGCCCACCGATGAAGGTTTAATTCGAGTTACCTGATAGCATGGCCATAAGGGGCAGTGGGTGGTGGGGGGGACTCAGCAGCAGTGGTAGGCGGACTTGGCAGACCTGAAGGAGTGGATGGCCAGGTGGTAGGAGGAACAAAAAAAACTGCCTGAATTTGCTTCTTTGAAATAGTGTCTTCACCTAAAAAAAATAATTCACAAGTCATTAGTGGAGGACTTTCTAATGCATCTCACAAACATGTGGATGCCTTTTTTTCCCTTGGTGTCCAGGAAAAGGGTGTCTCTCAGTTTTCATGTCTGAGCTCAGCTGTGAATTGAGCACCACTCTAACCACTAGCATCATACAGCTCCTGGAGTTTTACCTTCCATGTGTTACTGAATGTGCTTTCAAATCCACTGGCCAAGCATAAGTACACTTAAACATGTAACATTTGCTTTTTATTAAAGCAGTCTGTCAGAAAACTTTTTGTTGTCACAGAGACTGACACAACAGGTGGGAGAGAAGGTGCAAATGATGAAATGGGCAGACTAGGTGGTCCATCTAAGTCTATGTTTCTATGTTTCTATCCCATTCACCTAAATAAGTGGTAAGGCAGCTTGTGCCTAGTGAACATACTTTCATTCAGGCTCACTTTCAATCAAACAACTGAGGATTTTGGATGGCCCTGCTGATTATAAACTTGAATAAACTAGTTGGTAACAGTGATCCTGCGCTTAACAATATATATCCTAGATGTTCATATGCAAAAAAAACTATAGAAAACCTGACTAAAGTCTAAAAACAAGCTTATAAAACACAAAATGTATCTGAACATTTATATTTACCTATACAACATCATTGCACCCAGAGTACAACTCAGATAAATTACATGGTACCCTGACTGCTGTATGATGTAGTAAACATATATTGGTATTTTTTTTTATATTTTTTTGTAAACTGGGTAAACCCACCAGGCAAAACTGCCTGTTTTCAGAGGTGACCTAGGAGCACTGTGGAGGTTAAGTGCCTTGCTCAGAGTCACACAGTATGCAAGTGGAGGTTGTGAGAATCAAACCCAAGTCTTCTAAATGTACTCAGTTTGATCAGTGTTTGTTACTCTAACCTCTAGGCTATACTGTCAACCATAACACCCATAGATAATGTTTTAATATATGATTTCAATAATAGTGCACAGTACCTGCAGTGCAAATTATGGACATTGAACACTGCAACATTTTACTAAAACTTAATTATTTCCCTCTCCATCTGCTTATGTTTTCTTACACCAAAGTGGATGCATAGTTGACAGAGCACTGTAAATAGCCTGAGGTAGCACTACTGCTTGCAATGCCAGGGTCTCGGGATCAGAAGTGAATTTGGGTTACTAGAGGCCTGTCCAGGGGAGTAGGATTGAGCAGCTGGGGGCCACTCTTCTCCTCTGGGAATGGTGGCTTGCAGGTCCTGATGCTTTACTGCCACCTGGGTGACCACAGGTAGTGGAGCAATGAGGCTGCAGAGCATTTGGGAAGAGAGGAAGCTAGCCAGGATCTGGAGTAGCAGCATGTCTCTATGTGCCCTACTTCCTTGGATCCCCTCGAGTGTTGGTGACCTCAGGGACAGAGACCAAAAAACCAGTAACAATCACTCCACATCAGCTGCTGGTAGAAGGGACCCAGCTGCCCCAGACTTCATAACCAGTTTCCATGAGGGACCCACTGGGCTGCCTGACACACATTAAAGGACTGTGGAGGGGTGACCTGGGGTCCCCTCCCTTCCCACCTGGGGGATACAACCTAGGCAGGAAGGGTGCAGGCTCACAGGAGCTCCTGAGCATTACCTGGGATGAAGCTAAGGGATAGCCAGCCTAGGGATCTCTGAAAAGTGGAGACTGATGCTGTGAGAAGGGGGGCAGAGAAAGAGAAAATAAAACATTTAAAAATATGCTGAAATATTAGGGATTCTGTGCAGTGAAATGCATACTCGTGAGGCACTGTACAAGAATTCAAAATCCGAAACTGCTAAGATTCCGTGATTTTACCGGTGTTACCGGTTAAAACGGAAAACCATTGTCCCTGACTATAGAGATATGTATCTTTAGGATTTTCTCAACCATTAATACTAAAGAACGTAGATTTCACATGGTCTTAATTTCTATTGTGGTTAAAAGATTAGTTCTCAAGCATTGGGTGGATCAACTAGTTGTAACACATGAAGAATGGTTGAAGGAGATGTCACTTTGCTTCAATACTGGGAGATTGATAGCCAGTTCCCGGAACTGTATGGAGGTATTTAACCACAAATGGGGTAAATTATATGCCCTATACTTAAATTGAAATATGGAAGGTACATGTCTCTGTTTATCTTAATTGGTTGGTCTTATTCATTTCTAGTAAATGCCGATGGTTACTCTCTAATTCACGACTTCTTTTGAGATGTTATGTTTATGAGGCACACTCCAGGGGGAGGGTTGGGGGAAGTAAAGAGGGGGGAGGGGGTTTATAGGGGTATTGGCATTGTTTTGGTTTTATTGGACCTGGAAACAGTCTGATGTATGCTACTCTGTATCTATACTGGCCAATATTGTGTATAGTCAATCCTGTAGCTTTCTTTCTGGATATGCGGAATGTAAATTCAATAAAATATTGAATTTCAAAAAAACAATGAACATACCGAAATCTGTCCAATGAAAAATCATGTACACAAATGCTCACAGTCTGGGAAACAAGATCCCAGACCTGCAGGCAATAATAACAGAGGCTAAACTGGACAAAGTAGCCATTAGCAAGACATTGTTTATCAGTAACCACACTTGGGAAAGTTCAGTACCTGGCTATATACTGTTCAGAAGAGACCAAGGTGCAAAAAGGGAGGATGGAGTGGCCCTTTATGTCAACAAAAATATCAAAGCTACAGAAATTCAGAATATGCATAAGGAGCCAGAAGAACTGTGGGTCACCCTGGAAACAGGAAATGGGACAGCCATATGAACTGGGGTTGTGTACAATCCTCCAGGCCAGGGGGAGGACATAGACACATTACTGTTAGAAGATATACAAAACATGACAGCTAAAGGGGAGGTTCTGATAATGGGAGACTTCAACATGCCAGATGCAGATTGGTCAATACCAGCAGGAATATCTGCCAGAACTAGACACATGGTGGATTCCCTGCAGCTGCATGGGGAGGGCCTCAAACAACTGGTACAACAACCCACAAGAGACAGGACTATCCTATATCTAGTACTGGCCAACAGGGAAAGGATCACAGATCTCCAGGTAGAATGTCACCTAGGGGCCAGTGACCATCACATGGTATGGTTCAATTTGGCCACTAGAACTAAATCATCCCATTCCAAGGCAAAAATATGGGACTTCAGAGGAGATGACTTTGATAAGATGGCCAACAGAGTTAAGCTAGCCCTGGCAAAAGAAATACAGGTGAGAGGGTACAGGCAAAGTGGGCAATCATTAAGGATGCAATACTTGAAGCAACATCCCATTGTGTTAGAGAGAAAATGAAGTGCAAAGAAGAAGGAAACCACTTTGGTTCTCAAAAAGCAGAAGCAGAAGAAGGTCAGGGAGCCAAAGGAGGCTGGCCTTCCAGGAAATATAAGGAATGCAGCAGGATGAAGATGAGAGGCAAACCAAACTTCCCTAAGGGAAGCAGGGAAGCAGTAAGGCAGGCAAAGGCTCAAACCAAGGAAACACTAGCACAAACAGTAAAGAAGGTGACAAGACTTTCTATAGATACATTAGTGAAAGGAGAAAGTCCAGCGGGGTATTACTAAGAACAAAGGGATAAGGGGCATGTGAGGAGGAAGACCATGTAAAAGCATCTATCCTAAATAGATACTTCTGCTCAGTATTTACTGAAGAGAAGGTAGGGCAGGGCCCACAGCTCAGCACCATGGACACGGGGAGGTGTGCACTAGTCCCTTCACAAAAGAAAGGCTCCTGCAAGAGCTTGATAAGCTCAGGGTATACAAGGCAATAAGACCTGATGGCATACATCCCAGAGTACTAAAGAAGCTCAGGGTGGAACTAGCAGAGCCATTATCAGAACCATTTAGTGAGTCTTTGAGCACAGGAGAGGCCCCAGAAGACTAGAGAAGGGCTCATGTGATCCTGCTCCACAAGAGTGGTAACAGGGAGGAGGCAGAGAACTACAGACTAGTCAGTCTTAACTCAATAGTGGGCAAGATTATGGAGGCACTCCTTAAGGAAAGGATAGTGCAACACCTGGAATCCATAGGAGCACAGGATCCAAGACAGCATGGGTTTACAAAAGGAAGGTCCTGTCAAACTAATCTCGCAAATTTCTTTGACTCGGTAACCAGAGTGGTGGGCCAAGGGGGAGCAGTTGATATCGCCTACCTTGACTTCAGAAGCTTTCAATACTGTTCCACATAGAAGATTGATTAATAATCTGGGTAGGTTCGGGGTGGGTCAAAAGTTGGTCAACTGGGTGGCAAACTGGTTGACGGGCAGAAAACAGAGAGTTGTAGTAAACGGTATACAGTCAGAAGAGATGCAAGTCACAAGTGGGATACCTCAGGGATCAGTCCTGGGGCCAGTCCTCTTCAATATCTTCATCAGTGACATTGCAGATGGACTACAGGGTAAGGTTTGTCTGTTTGCAGATGACACCAAGATCTGCAACAAAGTAGATAATCCAGATGGGGTGGGCAGAATGAGAAGAGATCTGGATTAACTAGTAAAATGGTCAGAAGATTGGTAACTGGGGTTTAACGCAAAGATGTGCAAGATCATGCACATAGGGAAAAGAAACCCTGAAGCCACCTACAGGCTGGGAGGGGAGTTGCTGGCAGTCACAAGGGAAGAAAGAGACTTGGGCATCATCATCACTGATGACCTGAAATCATCCAAGCAGACCACTAAAGCAGTAGGTAAGGCTAGGGGGATGTTGGGGTGTATTAGTAGGGGTATCACAAGTCAGAAGAGGGAGGTAATATTCCCTCCTTACAAGACACTGGTTAGGCCCCATCTGGAGTACTGCTTGCAGTACTGGAGGCTACACCTTCACAAGGACGTTAACCAAATTATGGCAGTCCAGAGAAGGGCAACCAAAATGGTGCAGGAACTGCATCAGAAACCATATGAGGACAGATTAATGGAGCTCAATATGTATACCCCAGAGCAAAGGAGAGAGGTGATATGATCGAAACATTCAAACACCTTAAGGGCATTAACAAGATGAAATAGTCTAACATGCTTCAATATAACAAAAATAGCAAGACAAGAGGACACAGCATGAGATTTTAGAGGGAGGCCGATTAAGGGGTAATGTGAGAAAGTTCTTTTTCACAGAAAGCGTCGCGGATGCATGGAATAGGCTACCTCATGAAGTGGTGGATATGAATATAATGCAGGGCTTCAAAGAAGCATGAGATAGGCATAAGGGTGCAAAACCAGTGAGTATGAATAGATAGGCCACTGACAAAACAAAGGCCAATGGCACATTCATAATGTAGAAAAACAAATGGGCAGACTGGATAGACCTTGCGGTCTTTATTTGCCATCAACTTCTATGTTTCTATGTTTCTATGTTAAGATGACGTCGATTGCTGTCTGACCTGCTGTCCCCTTCAAGAATCTAATTTTCCTTCCTGAACTAGGCCAGTCATCAACTTGGCCTTTTTTTTTAACCTTTTTTTCCACTTTTATTAACTTCCTTCTTTGATTACGTTCTAAAATTAGTTGATCTATTTCCATTAGTTCCTTATCTGCAACTTCTTCAGTAATGTTTTTTTATAGATTTCACATCATTCTTATTCCCAACCAATTTTTAAGGTCTCAGCCTTTGCTTTGGGACTAACAGAAGTATGCTTACAATTTACATGTGATCTATCCAGTCTTCCTTCTATGTTGTTTCCTTCCTCACCCTTCTCTCCCTCTTTTACTATCCCTACTTCTTCTGGTTTAGGTAATCTTTAGAAACTTTTGCTGCTTCTATTGCAGCAGTTTTATCAGCATAGAATTCAATAAATGCTTTAAAAAGGCTACCAATTCCAAAAGTTGAGCATTCCCAAATTTTATTTCCTTACGAATCTCATCCAAAGCCCTCTCCACTCCATGAGAGAGGGTCATATCCTGTCCCTCTCTTAAATCAGTTAGGGGTTCATCTCCAATTGTGTCTTCTCTTCTTATCTCTATGGAGTTACCACTATCTTTTTTACCACTTGTTTTGTTTTAACATAATTCTTTAACCCCCTATCCGTATCAGGAGAGTTCAAGGTACCCTTGTTCATATAAGGGGTCAAAAAGGACTCAAAGCCCTTCAAGTATGATACCTATCCTATAGATTTTGGGGAATGCTCAGGCCTTGGAAGTGGTATCACAATTACATAATCGTCCTCATCACACCCATTTAGATCTTCATTACCAGATATCCTATCAAGGTCTGACATATGTAACTCTGGGCCACTTATAGCAGTCTGGCTATTTTCATTAGTATTTCCCTTTTTGCCTCTGAATTTATAATTGTGCCCAATTTCTCTAAATGTCTTATCCTTAGTAATAAGGGGTGCATAGGAGATTGTGTTTCTACACTATTGTGTTTAGCAGGAGATGAGGTACATGTAGGCTAAAATCCCTAACTATATTCTTATTACCCCTTAACTCTATTGTATTAACTGTTGGTTGCAAAAAATGGGTACTTTTTGAAGGGTCCCCATGCTGGGTGTTACCCTTTGTATCCAACTTTTAGATTTTTTTTCTTACTTTTTTTACACCTTTCCCTGACAGCATTTTATTACCTGACATGATGGTGTCTAACTAAATAAATCAATAAAGGTGGGGGCAATTTAATGATAGTGTCCCACCAATGATAAATCTTTCTTTAACTAAACAAAAAAACCAAAAGGCAATGTAAAGCTCTTTTATGAAAATGAAAATGAAAAAAACAGCAGAAGTAGAAACCAACCACAGGATTTACCAAGAGACTAAAGCTATAACAATAGCCAGATATCGCTGAGTGCTCTACACAAAGTCCTAGTTCCAGTAGTCTAATAGACCTCTCTTAATGTGTTTTTGGTCCTCTGTGTTAAAGATTTCAAAGGAAGCTAGCCTTGTTGTAGAGCAGAAAGCAGCTAACTAAAAGAAGCTACATTTTCTTATTAATTTAACACTTATATCACAGCAGGAGTCAGTGTCTGTTGAGATTAAGCAAGACAGATACTTTATTAGAAGTAGAAGGGGTCTTATTTATGGTTAAAAAAGAAAGAAAGTCAGTGTGTGTTCTGTGCTGTGAAGGGTACTGTATCAACTTACTTTGCTAAACCAGTAGGAGGAGAGAGAGCTTAATTGGGTGTGTGGCTTAGGCACTATAAAAGCAGGTGACTCAAATTACAACTTCCTAATGCTAGCCTTGCTTGTAGAGCAGAAAACAGCTAACTAAAAGAAGCTACATTTTCTTATTTATTAATTTAACACATATCTCAGCAGGAGTCAGTGTCTGTTGAGATTAAGCAAGACAGATACTTTCTTAGAAGTAGAAGGGGTCTCATTTAGGGTTAAAAAAGAAATAAAAGAAAGAAAGTCAGTGTGTGTTCTGTGCTGTGAAGGGTACTGTATCAACTTACTTTGCTAAACCAGTAGAAGGAGAGAGAGAGCTTTATTGGGGGTGTGGTTTAGGCACTATAAAACCAGGTGACTCAAATTACAACTTCCTGTTGCTAGCCTTGCTTGTAGAGCAGAAAGCAGCTAACTAAAAGAAGCTACATTTTCTTATTAATTTAACCCTTATGTCTCAGCAGAAGTCAGTGTCTGTTGAGATTAAGCAAGACAGATACTTTATTAGAAGTAGAAGGGGTCTTATTTAGGGTTACAAAAAGAAATAAAAGAAAGAAAGTCAGTGTGTGTTCTGTGCTGTGAAGGGTACTGTATCAACTTACTTTGCTAAACCAGTAGGAGGAGAGAGAGCTTAATTCGGGGTGTGGCTTAGACATTATAAAAGCAGGTGACTCAAATTACAACTTCCTGTTGCTAGCCTTTTTTCTTACTAATTGCCCTCCATCCCACCCTAAGCCAGTGCTACTTTTATAGCCACTGGATTTGACTGTCAAAATGAACTTCCTGTTTGGCAGTAGGAAGGGAAGGATCATAGAGAAACATTAGTTTTGTCAACCCTAAAGGAAAAAAAGTAGCTCACTCTCCCCCCCAGCTTGTGGTGGTCTGACACTGAGCAAAGAAGAAGGGGGCTACTGAAGAATATAGGAAGTTGCTGTCCCAGAACAGGAAGGGTGAGTGCTGTGGGGAGGAGAGAGTAAGCATGCAGAGAGAAACAGGAGAGGGACACAAAATAAGACATGATAGGAGTGGTGCAGTGCAATGGCTGGGGCAGCAGTGTTCTGGGAGACATTCTGGAGGCTACGATGCTCCTATTTGCAGGCACCTCCTGGTTGGAGGGAGGAAGTTGCCATCTCCAGATTGACCTGGCTAGGATTGTGAAACCTCCTCCCCACCCAGGGACCACACCAGGGCTAATGCCACTACCTTAGAGGTTGCCAAGAAAGAGGAGAGGCTGGACCAGGGTGGGCTCAGGGAGGGGGGTGGTGGAACAGAGTTGCATCCCTCCAGCTGTACCTCTCCACAGTTCATTCACTCTTCTGGTGGACAGTGGTTCCTCTACAGATGCACCTGCAGTGGAGATCAAGGATGATGCTGGGAATCTTCCCAAAGGAGACTCACAGGAGGGTGGCATGGGACCCCACGGGGAAGGAAACAACTCATGGTGGGGGACTCACTCATTGGGGGTAGAAAAGGAGGAGGAAGGGGAGAGGGAGGGAGGTAAGGTGCCTGCTTGGTGCCACGGCTTGGAGGGACAGGAAGCGAATCTTCAGGATCATGGGAGCAGCTGCACAAGGGAGGGAGCTGGATATCATTGCCCACCTAGGGACAAATGACCTGGCTAGGAATGGGATCAGAGCAGTGCAAGAGGAGTTTGTAGAGTTGGGGAGGGGCCTTAGACAAGTAGTGCATACAGTAACCTTCTCGGAGGTGCTGCCTGTCTATGGCAAGGGTGATGCTAAGGTACTTCTCACTAGGGAATTCAATAAATGGTTGAAAAACTGGTTTGGAACTCAGGGTTTTGGCTTCATTGGGGACTGGGGAGCCACCTGAAGGGATGCAGACCTATACTGGTGCGATGGTCTGCATCTGTCCAGGGGGGAACCAGGATCCTAGGTGAGAGGTTTAAATGCTTCATTGGCAAGCATTTAAACCAGGCAAAGGGAGGCACTGAAAAGGAGCTTGGAAATCCCAGCCTCCCCCACAAAACACAGTAATTAATGAGGTAAACACCAAGGCAGAGAAGTCATTAGGGAGAGGACAGAGGTAAATGTAAAAAGGGCAAAGGCAGTAAGGACAGAATGGGGCTAAAAGGGCTAAGGCCATCAAAAAGTGGACGGTGATGAGTACCAATGCCCATAGTCTGTGTAACAAGCTCCTTGAACTAGTGGCCTTGATGAAAGAGGGTTGCCTGGATATTGTGGCAGTCACAGAAACATGGTACACAGAGAACCATGACTGGGATGTCAACATACGAGGATACACAATCTACAGGAGGGACAGGGAGGGTAAAAGAGGAGAAGGAGGAGGAGTAGCTCTCTGTGTAAAGGAAGAGATCAAAGCAACAGAACTAGAGAGTAAACAGGGAGCAGATGAGGCACTTTGGGTCACCCTGGAGACAGGAAATGGCACCACAATCCACATGGAGGTTGCATACAGACCCCCATCTCAGGGGGAGGGAATGGACAAAAAAATGATAGAAGACTTCCTTAGAATGGGAGAAAAAGGGGAGATATTGTTGATGGGGGATCCAAATATGCCAGATGTTAACTGGAGCACCTTTGCTGCAGGCACATCCAAGAGCATGGTCATTCCTGATGCCCTACAGGGGGCATGCTTCAGACAGCTAGTACTGGAACCCACTCGGGAGGGACCCGTCTTAGACCTGGTACTCTCAAATGGGGATGGAGAAAGAATCTCATATTTAGAAGTGGGTAGCCATCTGAGAACAAGTGACCACCAAACAGTGTGGTTCACGATAAACACAGCCATACAATCAAGCCATACAAAAGCAAGAGTATTGGGCTTTAGGAGGGCTGACTTTGGGAAAATTAGAGAGTGACTCAGAAAAGCAATAGCAAATAGGCAAGAAAGAGGGTGGAGGAACAATGGGGAGTAATTAAAACAGCCATCACAGAGGCAACAAGCCTTTGTGTGAAGCAACTCAATAGAACACAATGAAGGAAAAAATGATATGGTTCTCAAAAGAAGTGGCAGGGAAGGTTAAGGAGAAAAGGATAGCATACAGGAAATACAAGGAAACACAGAAGGAGCAGGACAGAGAACTTAATCAGTTAAAGCAGAAAGAGACTGGGAAGGCAGTCAGAATAGCAAAGGCCCAAACCAAGGAAAGGATAGCCAACTCTGTAAAGAAGGGGGAAAAGACCTTTGATAGGTACATTAGGGAGCGAAGACAGACCAAAGGAGGGATACTGAGGCTTAATAAAGGGGAGGAAATGTGGGTAGAGGGCGACAGTGAAAAAGCAGGGATACTGAACGAATATTTCTGCTCAGTAATCACAAAGGAAGAGGAGGGGGAGGTACCTAAACCAAACAAGAGAAACAGTCTGAAGACAGGGGTCTATACCAGTCCATTTACAGAAGAAAGGGTTCTGAAAGAACTAATAAAATTGAAGGTGGACAAAGTATTGGGGCCTGATGGGATTTACCCAAGAATTCTAAAGGAACTAAAGGTAGAACTAGTGACACCACTGACTACTCTCTTAAACAAATCATGTGAGGACGTGGTGTTACCTGAGGACTGGAGGTGGGTGGATGTGATTCCTCTGCACAAAAGTGGAAGCAGGACAGAGGCAGGAAACTACAGACCAGTTAGTTTGACCTCAGTGGTAGGGAAAATGATGGAATCACTTCTGAAGGAAAGAATTGTTGAGTACCTAGAGGCCAGTGGAGGCACAGACCCAGGCAGCATGGATTCACGATGGAAGGTCATGTCAAATGAATCTAATAGATTTCTTTGACTGGGTGACCAAAAGTAGTAGACCAGGAAGGGCTGTGACATGGCCTACCTAGATTTTAGCAAGGCATTTGATACGGTCCCACACAAAAGATTAATACACAAATTAGCCAGCCTTGGAGTGGGTCCCAAGGGGGTAGCCTGGATAAACAATTGGCTAGGAAACAGGACGCAAAGGGTAATAATAAATGGTCCACAGTGAAGAAAGAAGGGTTACTAGCGGGGTACCACAGGGTTCAGTACTAGGACTGGTCCTTTTTAATGTCTTTATAAGTGACATTGCAGAGGAACTGGAAGGAAAAGTATGTCTCTTTGCAGATGACACAAAGATCTGCAACAGGGTTGATACAAAATGGAGTGGAAAGGATGAGAAGGGACTTGGCAAGGTTGGAGGAATGGTCAGATGTATGGCAGCTAGGATTCAATGCAAAGAAGTGCAAGGTAATGCATCTGGGAAACAAAACCCAGGGAAGAGTACACAGTGGGGGTGAGATACTGACAACAGTAAAATGGAAAGGGACTGGGGTAATTATATCGATGACCTAAAGGTGGCAAGCAATGTGAGAAGGCAGTAAGGAAGGCTGGATGGATACTGGGATGCAGAAGAGGGATCAGTAGTAGAAAACAGGAAGTTGTTATCCCTCTGTACAGACAGTTGGTGAGACCCCATCTGAGTACTGTGTGGTTCTGGAGACCCCATCTCCGCAAAAGACATAGACAGAGTGGAGGCTGTCCAGAGGAGGGCAACTAAAATGGTGCAGGGTCTGCACCAGAAGACATATGAAGAAAGACTAAAGGAGCTATTATGTATACCCTTGAGGAAAGAAGGGAGAGAGGGACATGATAGAAACTTTCAAATACCTCAAGGGAATCAACAAAGTCCAAGAGGGTAGCATCTTTCAGAAAAAGAGATGTGCAAGAACAAGGTGGCGCAATTTGAAGATAGAGGGGGGACAGCTCAGAGGTAATGTGAGGAAGTATTTTTTCACAGAGAGGGTTTTGGATGCATGGAACAGCCTCCCTGAGGAGATCGTGGAGTCAAGAACAGTGGGGGAATTCAAGAATGCTTGGGACAGACATAAGGCAGTCCTAGTGGGGGGTAGGAGGAAGTAAGCTGTTGGTTAACTAGGATCTGCAGCTTATCTGTTAGGTAGGAAAATGGGCAGACTAGGTGAGCCAAGCGATCCTTATCTGCCATCACATTCTATGTTTCTATGCAAAACTGGATAGCTCTTTTTCCACTCCTTTTCCGTTTCCTTCCTCTCTTCCACCAGAGAAATAAAGGCAGATCCGGTACATCAGGCATAGCAAACACAGCAGGCACAGCAGTTCTATTTCTCATTGTCACGATTAAACATTAAAAAGTCTCTTTTAAGTATATATATATATATAGATATAGGAAGATAGAAAGCACAAAAAAATCATATAATCGTATAACTATTGTCAATTAATAGTTAGGCATAAATTACTACCAGATACCCTCAAACAGAACAGCTGTCCTATACTAACACCTCAAACACAGTCAGATAACTTCAATTAACTTCAAAAAACTTAGAGAAGAAAGAGAGAAAAATCTTACTTTTCCGCCACAATCCTGTGCAAAATTATTGCATAGAAAAGCTTAGTAGTGCTGAAATGGTCAAACAATGTCATGATATGTGGGCAACGCCAGAAGTAGCAAATCAGATGCCTTGCCAACAACACCCACATCAGGAGTGGTTGGACCAAGGTGGGCGCAGGGAGGGAAAGGGTGGTGGAACAGAGGTGCATCTCTCCAGTTGTATCTCTCCACAATTCATATGCTGTTCTTGCGAAGAGTGGTTCCTCTATGGAGGCACCTACAATGGAGACCAAGGAGGATGCTGGGAACCTCTACAAAGGAGATCCACGGGAGGGTGGCACAAGACCCCACAGGGGAATGAAACAACTCCTGGTAGGGGACTCAATCATTAGGGTGTAGAAGTGGGAGTGGAAGGGGAAAGGGAGGTAAGGTGCCTGTCTGGCACCGTGGCTTGGAGGGACAGGAAGCGAATCCTCAGGATCGCAGGAGCAGCTGCACAAGGGGAGGGAGCTGGATGTCATTGTCCACCTAGGGACAAATGACCTGGCTGTGAATGGGATCAGAGCAGTGCAAGAGGAGTTTGTAGAGTTGGGGAGGGGCCTTAGACAAGTAGCATGTACAGTAACCTTCTCGGAGGTGCTGCCTGTCTATGCAAGGATAATGCCAGGGTACTCCGCACCATGGGATTCAATGAATGGTTGAAAAACTGGTGTGCAGTTCAGGGTTTTGGCTTCATCAGGGACTAGGGAGCTACCTAGAGGGATGCAGGCCTATAGTGGTGTGATGGTCTGCATCTGCCTGGGGGGGAGACCAGGATCCTAGGTGATAGGTTTAAATGCTTAACTGGCAAGCATTTAAACTAGCCAAGGGAGAAGGCACTGAAAAGGAGCAGGAAAATCCCACCCTCCCCCCACAAAGCACAGTAGTTGGAGAGGTAAACACTAAGGTAGAGAAGTCAGTAGGGAGCAGGACAGGGGTAAATGCAGAAAAAGGCAGTAAGGACAGGGATGGGGGTAAAAGAGGTAAGGCCATCAAAAAATGGAGGGTGATGAGTACCAATGCCCACAGTCTGTTTAACAAGCTCCCTGAACTAGTGGCCTTGATGGAAGAGGGATGCCTGGATATTGTGGCAGTCACAGAAACATGGTACACAGAGAACCATGACTGGGATGTCAACATACCAGGATACACAATCTACAGGAGGGAGAGGGTGGGTAAAAGAGGAGTAGGAGTAGCTGTCTAAATAAAGGAAGGGATTATAGCAACAGAATTAAAGAGTAAACAAGAAGTTGATGAGTCACTATGGGTTACCCTGGAGACAGGAAATGGCACCACAATCCACATGGGGATTGTATACAGACCCCCATCTCAAGGAGAGGGAATGGACAAGGAAATGATAGAAGGCATCCTTAAAATGGCAGAAAAAGGGGAGATATTGTTGATGGGGGACCTGAATGTGCCACATGTTAAGTGGAGAACCTTTGCTGCAGGCACATCCAAGAGCAGGGTCATTCTTGATGCCCTACAGGGGGCATGCCTCAGAGAGCTAGTGTTGGAACCCACTCAGGAGGGAGCAGTCTTAGACCTGGTACTCTCAAATTGGGATGGAGAAAGGATCTCAGATTTAGAAGTGGGTAGCCATCTGGGAACAAGTGACCACCAAACAATGTGGTTCACAATAAACACAGTCACAGAGTCAAGCCATACAAAAACAACAGTATTGGACTTTAGGAGGGCTGACTTTGGGAAAATGAGAGAGTGCCTCAGAAAAGCACTAGCAAACGGGCAGGAAGGAGGGGTGGAGGAACAATGGGGAATAATCAAAACAGCCATCACAGATGCAACAAGCCTTTGTGTGAAGCAAATCAACAAAACAAAGGATAAAAACACTATGGTTCTCAAAAGAAGTGGAAGGGAAGGTTAAGGAGAAATGGATAGCATTCAGAAAATTGAAGGAACACAGAAGAAGCAGGACAGAGAACTGTATCAGTTAAAGCAGAAGGTGGCAGGTAAGGCACTCAGAATAGCAAAGGCACAAACTGAGGAAAAGATAGCCAACTCTGTTAAGAAGGGGTATAAAACCTTTTATATGTACATTAGGGAGTGAAGAAAGACTAAGGGAGAGATATAGAGACTTAATAAAGGAGAGGGTATGTAGGCAGAGGGTGACAGTGAAAAACCAGGGATACTGAACGAATATTTCTGCTGGATATTCACAACAGAAGAGGTGGGGGAGGTACCAAAACCAAACAAGAGAACCACTCTGGATAAGGGGGTCAATACCAGTCCATTCACAGAAGGAAGGGTTTTGAAAGAACTCTTGAAACTGAGGGTGGAAAAAGCAATGGGGCATGATGGTATTCACCCCAGAATTCTAAAAGAACTAAAAGGAGAACTAGTGACACCACTGACTACTGTCTTTAACAAATCATGGGAGGATGGGGTGGTACCTGAGGACTGGAGGAGGGTGGATGTGATTCCACTTCACAAAAGTGGGAGCAGAGCAGAGGCAGGAAAGTGCAGACCAGTTAGTTTGACCTCAATGTTAGGGAAAATGATGGAATCACTTCTGAAGGAAAGAACTGTTGAATACCTAGAGGCCAGTGGGGCACAGGACCCTGGGCAGCATGGTTTCACAGCAAGGAGGTCATGTCAGACAAACCTAATAGAGTTGTTTGACTGGGTGACCAAAGTAGTAGACCAGGGAGAGGCTGTGGATATGGCCTACCTAGATTTTAGCAAGGCATTTGACACAGTCTCACACAAAAGATTAACATACAAGTTAGCCAGCCTTGGAGTGGGTCCTAAGGTGGTAGTCTGGATAAAAAACTGGCTGGACAACAGGATGCAAAGGGTAATAGTAAAAGGAGTCCACAGTGAAGAAAGGAGGGTAACTAGTGGGGTACAGCAGAGTTCGGTACTGGGACAGGTCCTCTTTAATGTCTTTATAATTGACATTGGAGAGCACCGAGAAGGAAAAGTATGTCTCTTTGCAGACGACACAAAGCTCTGTGCAGGATTGACACACAAGGTGGGGTGGAAAGGATGAAAAGGGACTTGGCAAGGTTGGAGGAATGGTCAAATATATGGCAGGTCAGATTCAATGGAAAGAAGTGCAAGGTAATGCACCTGGGAAACAAAAACCCAGGGGAAGACTACACAATGTGGGGGGGGGGAGATAATAACACAACAAAAATCGAAAGAGACCTAGGAGTAATTATATCAGATGACCTAAAATTGGGCAAGCAATGTGAGAAGGCAGTAAGGAGGGCTGGGGGATACTGGGATGCATAGGGAGAGGCATCAACAGTAGAAAACAGGAAGTTGTTATCCCTCTGTACAGACCCCATCTGGAGTACTGCATGCAATTCTGGAGACCCCAGAGGAGGGCAACCAAAATGGTGCAGGGTCTGCACCAGAAGACATACGAGGAGAGACTAAAGCAGCTTAATATGTGTACCCTTGAGGGAAGGAGGGAGAGGGGTACATGATAGAAACTTTCAAGTATCTCAAGGGAATTAATAAAGTACAAGAGGGTAGCATCTTTCAGAAATAAGAGATGTGCAAGAACAGGGTCACAATTTGAAGATAGAGGGGGAATGGCTCAGAGGTAATGTTAGGAAGTATTTTTTTCACAAAGAGGGTTCTGGATACATGAAACAGCCTTCCTGAGGAGGTTGTGGAGTTGGGAACAGTGGGCGAATTCAAGGTTGCATGGGACAGATATAAGGCAATTCTAGTAGGAGGTAGGAGGAAGTAAGCTGTTGATAAACTAGAATCTGCAGCTAATGCATCAGGTAGGGAAATGGGCAGACTAGGTGGGCCAAGCAGTCCTTATCTGCCATCAAATTCTATGTTTCTATGTTTTACTGATCACAGAGTCACTGATATTGCCCAACTCCTCATGCAGAAATCACCACAATCAATTCAAAAGCCAGCTTCAAAAGTGTTGTAACAAAAAGGAACAGTACTAAGTGAGAAATTTTTGGCCTTTTAGATGTGCAAACCCATGCATCAAAATAATTAAAATGTAGAAACGAACTCAAGCAGGTCAAATTTAAAAAGCTTTTTTGAGTAGCGGCAGCAGAGAAAACAGCAGGCGCAGGACACAGGGCTCAAAGCTCCACACCCTCTCACTGCTGCAGACAATCTGACTTTTCAGGGGGTAGAGCGAACACTCTTATACACCTGCCCCCCCACCTGACCAATTACACAGGCAATTGTAAAGTTACATAACAATCCAGGACTCATTAAAAGAGTAAAATCAATTACTTAATTAAAATTAACTAAATACTGTAGCTAAAAACTAAAAACATTACTATGCATTCCACTCCAGAATACTGTTTCACTATAAGATTCCAAACAAGTACCCACCAATCTAACCCTGCAATCTCCCCCATTGCTAAAAATGTAGTAGGGGAGCAAAGAACACAGTACACAAAACAGTTGGGGTACTCAAAAACAAGTCAATAAAAATTAAAATATGAGTTTACAAACTTTCCTTTTCAGGGATTCAGTAGTTCAGTAGTTCGGTAGTCCTAAGATTTTGGCTGGCGATACTCAAGTTCTTTCAGAGCATCTCTCAAAGTTCCCGGCGTTTAGTGCCTCCTCCTATGGTGCTTTCCTTACTTCAGACTCCCAATCCCAGATCCCGGATTCCACACCACCTCATGGCTTTCAGTGTCTTTGGGCATGGACAACAAGGCCTCAGCCCAGTCCAGCCTCAAGTTGCCGTCTGCTTCAGCGTCTGGCGTTCTGGCATCCAAGCATTACTAGAGCACCTAGGGAATATGAAGAGAGACACCAAGTGAAACCGCACCAGCTGGGGTTCACAATAAGATGAACTGGAGAGCAGACTTACAGAGGTAACAGTGGCATACCTGTTCTAAATGAAATAGCGTTCTTTGCCTGCTTCTCTAGGCTCCTCCACAGACTACAGAGCACGTAGTGAACACCATCCTCACACACCAACAGATGACGGCAGTCATGTCATTGCTTCTATTGCACCCTCCTCACTTAGCCATTCAACTGCACAGTACATACATCAAGCATAGTGTAGTCAGACATTTCCAGTAGTACAAACCAGCAGGGATTGCTGATAGGACATCACCGCAGCACTTAGAGTCTGTTCCTACAAAGATGGGCTAAATGATTGAGGTCTCTCCCTGAGTAAGTAGCTGGTATTCAGAAATGCATATGTAAGGGGTACAGTCTTTACAGTATTTGGCGCAATGCAAACAGTACTTGCTTTGTTTAAATTCTCCAGATCATGATGTGTCATACAACAAATAAGCATTTCGCTTATTTTTTATGGTTTTGGCTAGAACCTGGACCCTGTCTAGACTGAAACAAGCATGGGGAGAGTACATAATAAGGGACTAAAGGGCCATCATACCCCCCCATGGATAAGTATACCATGTAAACATTTAAAAACAAAATAAATCTTTTTTTCCATTTTGTAATATATCATAAATTTGGCCTTGTGTGAAGTCTCTTTAATCACCCATGTATTATTTTATGGGTATGTTTGTTTTGCTCTTCTACCCATTCTTGTATCTAGCATATTAAGTGGGAGAGTCCCTTAGTAAACAGACATTTAAAATTCACAAAGAAAATAGATTATTATTCGAGTCCCTATACCTGAAAAAAAATCAGTGCCATTCCAGAATGTCAGCCTAGGAAGTACGGGGGGTGGGGGGGGGTTGTCTAAGAAAACAGTCCCTTATTTTTGAAATATAATGTTGGTAACCCTAGAAATTACCTTTTCCTCTGGTGATCTGAAATACACACGTTTTATGTTAGGTTGAAAATGGGGTTTGTCTGTGCAAGATATTGTGACTTGACACTTTGTAGCTGTTCATCGAAGGTAATCAACACCGGGGGAAGCCACACTACGAAATATGGATTTATTGTAAACATAAAGGGGGAGATATTCAGACTGCACCGGGCACTGGCACAAGTGGGGGGGCAGTGCATCCAAGATGCATTGGAGCCAAGACAGGGAAATATTCAGAAGTGATGCCCTTTGAATATGGCATGGAAATGTGCATGGTGCAAGTACAATGCACCAGCGCATTCCCCAGACAGGGAGGACCAGGAATGCTCCAGTGCAACTGTAGTTGTGCTGTGCGCATCACCCGCAATATTCAGAACTGGACATGCAAATGGGGCCATAATGTATGCAAGACACAAATGGGGCCATTTGCATGTCATTATGGCCCCATTTGCATGAGCTGTGCAGGGCATCCCGGTGAAATGTGCCTGGTGCCCTACATAGCCACTGACAACAGGTATCGGAGCCCTGGCAGTCTAATGTTCCCCCACCCTCCCGTATGCCCGATCTTAGGCATTTGGATTATAATAATCTTCCCTGGTGAGCGGTGGTCCCCCTCCTTCCACCTACAGAGGAACCCAGCCAGCCAGCCCCTCCCGTCATGCGGCGAGGCAGTTGTACCCCACCATGCTGCCCACGAATAACAGCTTACAGTATGAGCTGTAGCCTATTATCACACTGGCCCAATAGGCTTACAGCTCATACGTAACTATCATTCAGCAGGTGACCGGGTGGTATCGCGGGCATGGTGCAGCTGCCGCCGATGATGGGGGCTGGGTGGCCAGGTTCTTCTATGGGTGGGGGGGACCACTGGACCATCAGAGAGGGTTATTATAATACAACTAACCACAATCAGGCATACGGGAGGGCAGGGGGGAACACTAGACCACCAAGGAGGGTTTGATTGCTTGTGGATGGTATTCCGGCTGGGCGGGTGGCCACCCACGACTGGCGGATGTTGCATTTCACCTTGTAATACAGCCACCTACCTGTGGGTAGCCAGCATTTGAGACCTGTTTTTTGGCTCAACTTTGTGCCCCGAAATGTGGCACATCTGGGAGTTATGCCAGCAGATGCTCAGCACATCCCAGGCTGAATATCGGGATGTGCCACATATGCATGGGCACACCCCCTGCAGATGTGCCACATACATTATCAATGCACTCTGGTGCATCGGGACTTGCACTGCACAAGGTACCCTTTTGAATATCATGCCGTGGCGCATTGCGGGGTTGCACCAGGTGAAATCCCTTTGAATATCTCCCCCAAAACATTTACAGCGTAGTCTGGAGAAGGACAGAGGTGTCAGAATCATTGCCAAAACAGTAAAATACCCAACATATCAGATTGCGCATGAAAGAAGTGATTGACAGTTGCATTTGCATTGGGTTGGCACATTGCATAGTCTTTCTCAAGTATAAGGAAAACTGATAGCTTCAGTCTGGATTTCAGTTTTCAAATTAAAGTTAGATGAAAGTCGAGTGATTTTGGAAAAAAAAGCACCTCAGCCTTGTTCATCTTGCAATTAACAAGGGAGAATTTCCATTTTTCGTCTGAATCACCTCTGTATTGTTATCCTCATAAACCATTCTGGAAGCTTGCATAATACTTGGTGCTACAGCAGCGGGATCAAGATACAAACAGTCCGGAAAAATTGGTTTTAAAAACTGTAAAGATATTTCTCTTCAGTAAAGTCTTCCCCAGCTTGTATGGGATTTCCTCATTTTGCAGCCAGGTTGCCTACAAGTCCGATGATTAAATGACAAGAAACAACTTTGTGCAAAGAGTCGCTGCCTTCCCCCTGTTGTTACTTCAGTTGAGCCCCACACTGTGTATAGTGGTAGGTGACAGAACAGCTGATAATCTACACTGTGGTTGGTGCATGTAGCTGCTGCTGGTGCAATATGATGTGGGGAATCTCCAGCAGCGCTGCCATGCCAGCCCTGCTGCTCTTTTTGCACCACTCTCAAGGGTGGTGAGCAGCAGCGAGTACTGCCACAGCTGGCTCAACCTGCAGGACATCAGGTGGGAGGGCTTCCAGTGCCCTGAGCCCTTTGACAGTGAGGAAGTGACCATCTACTATGGCATGTGTATCCTGCACTACTGCTGCACCAGCACCGAGACCAGGCTCAACAAGGAGCTCATACTGTGTGATCCTGAGCAAGTCACTTAACTTCCTTGTGCTCCCAGGTCGCATCTGGAAACAAGCTTCAGCTTAGTGTGCTACTCCTGGTTAAACAATGTTTCCTTTCCCTTTCCCTGTGACAATGACCAGTGGCAGGGGTCCCAGCAGCAAGGATGGCGCTGCAGGTATAGCATATCAGACATGCATGGGAGAGGCAGTGCTGACCAGCAAACAGACCCATTGTTAATGTCTGTCACTAAACCTGTGGTTGTTTGGTGGAAGGGAGTGGATACCAACCTCTGGAGGGTGGCTCTTAAATGCTGTTCCACACACAGCTTGGAACCATTGGCTCACAAAATATGCCACATGGCAGTGCAGTACCTGTTGCTTCTACCACTTTCAGTGTCAAAAGCCGATGGGCAGCCACCTATAAAAAGGTTGGAGGGGCATCAGGGATAATTGCAGGATTTGAAAGGTGGGTTACCAATAATGGTGGGTTACAGCATGGTCAAACAGTTTGTAACCCTATGAGAATACCCTATTTATAAATGGTCTGTAAACCTAGTTCAGTAACACTGCACAGTCAAAGTTTGTAGGTACTGTGTCTGTATCCTGCATTTTGGCCACTTGTTCGAGATTTTAATCCATGCTACCTAATGAGGAGGCTGCCTTGTAATTTTGCACAGAAATCAGTCAAAGGATCAGGGGCCTGTAGAAAGCTGTGAAATAAAATAGGGTAGCTATAGTTCCTTTGGTGCCTGCAAGCCTATGTTAGAAGACTGCCTATGTGTATAGCACTTGTGCTGGTGGTATCGCAGAGGCACCATCAGGGCTGTGACATTAAAGAGTTTTTCCTGCATCTTTTTGACAGAGAATAAAACTACATGTCAAAATTTAGAAACCTTCAGTGACTGGGGGGGGGTGGATTTGCGTGTTGGAAACTGCTTTTTATGTTGCTTGCACTTGCACAAGAAATGTTTTGCTACAGATACCGGCATTTCAGAGGTGTATCACTGACTAGCCCAATGTAGGTCAAGTTGCATTGGGCTCATCTTTGACAGTCCAATGATCATGCAAGCTAAGTGTGACAGTGACTCACAGATTATGGGCGGAAACTTTGTGAAGTTGAAATGAATGAATCTCTCCAACAAGAGAATACTTTGCCTTTTCGTTTGCAGCATTCTGCAAATGAAAGGGCAAAGTGCTTTCTCATTGAAGCGCTTCATTCCTTTCAGCTTCCCCACCTCTCTGGTCTCCATTTCTCCTGTCTTTTCTACTCTTGTTCATTCTCCTTTTACCCCCTTCCCTCTGTTGCTCCATTTTCCTTGCTGCCCCCCCCACGGACACACCTTCTGTCTTGTCTGTTCCCCCTTACCTCGTTTCTCCATTGTTGTCCCTCTTCTGTCTCCTCTTGTTTTCTTTTGAACATTTCCTCTAGCCAGCCATCCTACATTCCTATGCCTGCTCTTCCAGGTGTGACATCATCCTCCATGCTGGGCACCAGCTCTCCATTCCATTCAGAGCACCAATGCAGTGTTGGACCTTCTCCTTAGTACAGTTTGTCAAAAGGCAGATGCATTTCAGTAACATCGAGTTCTGTGAATGCTACCACGCTATCATGCTAGCCTCTCTTTTGACAGGCAGCGTTGGACACTCTCAAAAACCATATGTATGCATAAATACAGGGTAAAATACGTAATTTCTGCCTTAAAGCTCATTAAGCTGTCGGGGGTAAAAGTGCCCAAAAAAACAAAACAAAGGAGAAAGTGGGGACCGTGCATACAACAGAAGGAGTGAGACGCACTGAGCGAGACAGCAAGAGCCACGGGACAGTGAGGTATCAGTATTTTTTGTACATTGGCCCTGACTACAATTCTAAAGCCGCTTCCCATATGGTACCATGCTTGCATTCAGTCATCATGAACAGTAATGTTGATAGCTGCGCTCCAGCAGTAGCTGATTCTACAACTCCCTTAATGAGCACCTGCTGTTTCTAGTTTGTATCAGATGTGACTAATGGCTTACTTTGTTTCCTAGAGACAGCGACAGCCAGAGGATGCACAGTACATAAGGTAGTGTTGCTGCACTCTCCTGTCTCTCTAAAGTGAGTGCCTGTACTACTAAGCACTGGGGAGAGAGTGAGGTCATACAACACACTGTGCTGGAAGTGCACCATCAGTGCCAAACACCTAAACAGCTAATGCAAGCTAGCAAGCAACGTTTGTCATTGACAAATGCTTGTTCAAATTTTGGCCATGAGGTTGTGTAAATCCTACAAAACATGTACCATTTGGTTTCCTCTAACAGTAAAGGGTAGTAAGATGTGCAATGGGAGCAAGAGAATTACATGTGAATGTGTATGCATATACGGCATATGACATGGGTGAGAGTGAGACAGTAGAAATATCACAAGCTGTACTTTACCTCCTGACCTCACAAGTGACGAAGACACGAGTACAGTCAGAAGACATCAAGTATAGCAAATTAAGGTACTTCTACTATCTCACTCTCACCCGTGTCATATTTGATTTGTACAAGTAATTAGGTAAGATAGAAAGGATAAAAGGTTACAAGAGGAAAGAAGTACAAAATATAAACTGTGCTGCTCAAAGCATCTTACTCTCAGCCATGTCATGTTTGATTTGCACAACAGGAGTTTAGGTAGTTTTGTGATAGAAATGATCAAAATTACAAAAGTAAAAAGTGCAAAATTTAAACTGTACCCTGCAAAGCACCTCACGTCTGCTTGCTTCTGTGCTGTACATGGCTATTTTGATGTTATCGGCATTGTTAAAGGTCATCTCAAATTGGTTCAATATTCGATTATAACAACTGTTGACCCCCTCTAATGAAAGGATATGCACACCTGATAAAACACCATAATAGAAACATAGAAATGCAGAAATTGATGACAAATAACAATGGCTGAGCCCATCCAGTCTGCTCATTTTCCCTACCCTTTGCAAAAGCCGCAGACCCTACTCGATCTCCGGCTTTACCTTCTCTTTCCTATTGCTAGGGTTCCCCTATGCCTGTCCCATGCATTTTTGAATTCCTCCACTGTGTTTGCCCCCACCATCTCCACTGGGAGTCTATTCTATGCATCCACCACCCTGTCTATGAAGAAATACTTCCTCACGTTACCCCTTAGTCTACCCCCTTCCAACCTCATGTCATGCCCCCTCGTTCCTGAACATCTCCTTTTCTGAAAGATGCTGCACTCTGGTACCCTATTTATGCCCTTTAGATATTTGTAGGTTTTTATCATATCTCCCCTGTCTCTCCTCTCCTCCAGGGTATGCATATTGAGGTGTCCCAGTCTCTCCTCATATGACTTTTGGTGCAGGACCTGCACTATCTTTGTTGCCATTCTTTGAACTGCCTCCATCCTGTCTATGTCCTTATGGAATTGCAACCTCCAGAACTGGACACAGTACTCCAAATGAGGCATCACTAGTGATATATACAGTGGCATCCCCACCTCTTTTCTTCTACTGGCAATACCTCTCCCTATGCACCCCAGCATCCCACTGGCTCTCCCCACAGCCTTGTCACATTGTATGGCTGCTTCTATGTCATCAGATATGATTACCACCAAATCCCTTTCCTGTTTGGTGACCATCGGTATCTCCCCCCACCCATCACATAATCCTCCCCTGGGTTCTTGTGCCCCAAATGCATAATTTTGCACTTTTTCACATTGAATCTCAGCTACCACACTCTAGACCATTCCCCAGTTTACCTAGGCCACTCCTTATTTTTTCCACCCCTCCTGGAGTGTCCACCCTGTTGCAGATCTTAGTGTCATCTGCAAAGAGGCACACCTTCCCTTCCAGCCCTTCGGCAATGTCACTTCTGAAGACATTGAACAGGACTGGCCCCAGAAATTATCCCTGAGGCACCCACTGGTCATCCTCCTTTCCTCAGACTGAGCTCCATTTAACAACATCCTCTGTCTTCTATCACTCATCAGTGCCTAGCCCAGTTTACCATCTTGTGACCCTCTCCCAGGCTGCCCAGCTTATTCACAAGTCCTTCTATGTGGGATAGTATCGAAGGCCTTACTGAAATCCATGTAGTCCACATTCAGTGCCCCCCCACCCCCAATCCACTTCCCTAGTCACCCAGTCAAAGAAATCAATTAGATTTGTTTGACATGACCTTCCTGCTGTGAATTCATGCTGTCTCGCATCCTGTGCTCTGCTGGATTCAAGGTGTTCCACAATCCTTTCTTTAAGTAGTGATTCCATAATTTTCCCCACTTTTCAGGTGAGGCTGACTGGTCTACAGTTTCCAGCCTCCTCCCTACTCCCACTTTTGTCAAGAGAGACTACATATGTCCTCCTCCAGTCCTCTAGAACCAATCCTGTATCGAGTAAGTCATTGAGCAGGGCTGCCAGTGGTGCTGACAGCACCTCCGTAGTTCCCTTAATATTTTAGGATGTCTCCCATCTGGTCCTATTGCCTTGTCCACTTTCAGTTTTGTTAGTTCTTTTAGGATGCTCTCTTTTGCAAATGGACTGGTGTCCATCTCCCTCCCATATTTGCTCATGTTGCCTAACTGTAGTCCCTCACCTTCTCCTTCTTCTGTGAATACAGAAAGAACATAGACATAGACAGGGTAGAGAAGGTTCAGAGGAGGGCAACAAAGATGGTGCATGGATTGCATCACAAGTCCTATGAGGATAGGTTGAAGGAACTGAACATGTACTCCCTGGAGGAGAGGAGGGAGAGAGGGGATATGATAGAGACATACAAGTATCTTACAGGGAGGAGCAGGGTGCAGGAATACACTATTTTTAAGCAAAAAAAATGTTTCAGGACTAGAGGGCATGGGATGAAGTTGGAGGGAGGACAATTCAGAGGAAATGTGAGGAAGAATTTCTTCACAGAACGGGTGGTGGACAAGTGGAACACCCTGCCAGAGGACATGGTGGGGGCTAAAACAATCACAGGATTTAAGAATGCATGGGATAGACATAAAGGAATTCTGGAGGTCAGGGGTAAGGGGCAACAGACTTCTTGGAAAACATAAACTGAACTTACAAGCTCAAATGGGCAGACTGGGTGGGCCATAGGCCCTTATCTGCCGACACTGTCTCTGTATCTGTGTAAATATTTGTACAGTACTAATGCTTTTTCCAGGTCTTCTTCCACACACTCCCCTTTTCCCCTTTAAGCCTTACAATCCCACCCCCTTTTTTCTCCTTTCACTAATGTACCTATAAAAAGTTTTGTCCTCTTTTTTTTTTCACCTCCTGTGCTGTTTTTCTTCTGTTTGCACACTTGTGCTCCTAACTGCTTTCCTTGCCTCTCTCTGTTTATCCAGGTACACTACACTGTCCTCCTCTTCCTTCTGTGTTTCTTTGTATTTTCTGAAAGACATCTTTTTCGCCCTTACCTTCCTGGCCACTTCCTTTGAGAACCACAATGGTTTTCTCTTTCTTTTGCTCTTGTTTACTTGCCTAATACAAAGGTTTGTCTCCTCCACTATGGCTCCTTTCAGATGGGCCCACTGCTTCTCAACTCCCCCCATTCACCCCCCCGTCAGGGCATTCTTGAGATATATCCCCAGCTTAGTAAAGTCCACCCTCCTGAAATCCAAGACCTTCGCCTTTGTGTGGCTTGACTCTGCCACTGTACTCATACTGAACCACACCGTGCGATGATCATTGGAACCTAGGTGTCCACCTATCCTGACTCCCGCAATGCTGTCCCCGTTGGTGAGTACCAGGTCCAAAACTGCACCCTCCTGGGTGGACTCTAGCACTAGCTGCCTGAGGCCTGCCACTTGCATGGTGTATAGGATGTCCCTGCTCCTTGCTGAGGCAGCAGCTGGGGGTGCCCCAATCCACACTTGGCAAACTGAAATCACCTACCAGCAGCACCTCCCCTTTAACTTCCATTGTGTGGATGAATTTCACTAGAACCCTGTCCACCTCCTCCTCCTGTACTGGAGGTCTGTATATCACACCCGTGTGAATAGCTGTGTCATTGCCCATCTCCATGGTGACCCACAGTACCCCCTGCATTCCCTGTGTCTCGGTCAGTCTAATATCCTCCCTGACATAAAGAGCCACCCCCTCCCTTTTTACCCTCCATGTCTCTCAAAAAAAAGAGTATAACATGGTATTACTATAGCCCAGTCATGGTTTCCGGTATACCACATCTCAGTAAGAGCTACAATGTCCAAGTAAGCCTCTATCATCAAGACCACGAGGTCTGGGATTTTATTTCCTAGGCTTCGGCATTAGTATACATGGCCTTCCATGTTTTGCCATTTCTTACTCAACCATCCCCCCCTTTTGCCTTTTTACTTCCTCTGTTTCTCCTTCCTGTTTTTAACCCCCTTCCTCCTTTCCCCTGCTGTTCCCCCTTTTATCAGTTTAGTTACCTCTGGTGATATCATAACTTTATGGTCCTCCATGTTGAGTGTACTGTTTTGTAGGGGTGGGCATTTTCATTCTCCCTGCTTCCTTCTTCCCCCCCCTCCCCTGGCTAGTTTAAATGCTTGCCAATGAATCATTTAAACCATTCACTGAGGACTACGGTCCCCTTCCTGGACAGATGTAGGACATCGTCCTTGTACAGGACCACATTCTACCAGGTGGGTCCCCAATGAAGTTGAAACCCTTCTCTCTGCACCAGTTCTCAAGCCAAGAGTTGAAGTCCCTGATGTGAATATTCCTAGCCTCCTCCTTGCTATGGAACAGCAGCACCTCTTAGAAGGTCACAGGCTTGCTACCTGCCCAAGACCCTTCCCCAACTCCCTGATAACCCACTGAATTCTAAAATATCTCAATAAGGGGTTATTATGGTGTTTTCCTTCTCACACTCTCACTTCACTAATATGCAAAAGAAAGCACAGTAGATGGAGACCAGGTTTTCACTCTTTTCCCACGACAAAGCATACTACTACACTTACATTTCTGTCTTCCATCCCTGGGCAGACTGTGTAGGTCACGGTAGCCACCTAAAACACATTTCTTTTTTTTTTTACCTCTTTGTTTCCCTCCAGTCCACCGGTCCTGAGGCATCCCTCAGGCATCCCCAGCTTGTCCTGCTCGGCCTGCGGCCCCCCCAGAACACTGAACCGGCACCCCAGACCACCACATACCTGCTGGTTTGTGCAGGGCAAGGCTGCCTTCCACTTAACCTGGGCACTCCATTCAATCTAGCTTGGTGGTCTGGTGTGGGCCGGAGGATATTGGAACCAGAGGAGGTGGGATCCGACAATGGGCGTGGGCCATCATCTAATGCAGAAACTGGGGGGTTTCCCTTTATGTACATGACTTTGTGATGGTTCCTCAGAGGCACAGATGTACGATGATGTTCAGCGTGAGCTGATCGTGCTCCCGCACCCCACTCGCAGATGTCCATCGATGCCTCCACCCCCTTGTCCTTCACTGACCATATTGAAGAACTAGTGAAAAAGCTAAAGCAAAGGCTTGGTCTGTTTCTCCGTATCAGGCACCTTCTCACACATGAAGTGAAAATTCATCTGGTCCAGTCCACAGTTCTTCTGCTTCTCGATTATGGGGACTTCATAGTTTCATAGTTGAGTTCAAGTTCAGGAGGCCGAGGCCTTTAGCAAACTTGTCACCAAATACTAACAGTGGAAAAAGTATTTGATATCTCCCATGTGGTCGTCTAAATGTTTTTTAAATGTATTCATATTTTTACTTTCAACCATGTGATTTAGAAGTATATTCCATGTAGTAATTATTTGTTGGGTATACCACTTACTTCTCTTGTGTGTTCTAAATGTATCTCCTTTTAATTTATATTTATGTGTTTTCGTGTTAGCTTGTCCACTGTATTTTTCTAAAGCTGTGGTTTCCCTTAGGAATTTGTTTTGAACAGCACTGAAAGTTAGGCAGAGATCACCTCTAAAGTTTCTATACTGTATAGAATACAAGCCTAATTTCTTTAGCATGTCCTCGTATCTAGATGTCTCACATTAGTGATTCTCTTTATGATACGTCTTTGGATGCTTTCAGTCTTTTTCTTTCCCTTTATTGTTGGGGTGTATAATGCTGCACAATAGTTCAAATGTGGCCTTACTAAACTTGTGTATAGATGTATTACCAGCCTTGGTTCTCTGCTTTTAATATTTCTAAAAATACAAGACCCAATATTGTTGCATTTCTTGACTATTGCCTGTGTGTGTATACCAAAAGTTAGGTTGGTGTCTGTCATCCCACCCAGATCCTTTTCACTGGTTGTTTCTTGTAGGATTATAGCATCTAATTTCTATACCTTGCAAGGATTATTTTTTTCCCCAGTTGCATTACCTTACATTTTGTTTCATTAAAGATCAATTTGTTGTCATGTGACCATTTTTCTAGTGTGTAGATGTTCTTCTGAAAATCATTTGCAGCCTGTGAGTTGTTTACAATACAACCAGTCTTACAGTCATGGCATACTTTGACATCCATGCACTGTTAGACATCTGCATGGTGGAAATCAAAATGTTAAACAGTGTGGGTCTCTGCACTGAACTCTGCGGGACCCCACTTGTTACTAGATCCCAGGTAGACTTATTGCCTTTTGCTTCCACTCTCTGTCTTCTGTTATCCAGCCATGTTACCCAATTTATTATGTTGCTATGTAGATGAAGTTTGTACAGTTGGTAAATCAGGTTGCTATGTGAAACGGTATCAAATGCTTTGGAGAAATCCAAAAATACAATGGCGCAGATATTCAAAAGGGTTGCCCATGGGGCAAAAGTGTTGCCCCATGCACAACCCACTGATGCGCCCCGGCGCGATATTCAAAAGGGAAAAGTGCGCAACACAAATCTCGATGCACCAGAGCGCATCAGTAATGTATGCAGGCACAGGTGGGGGGCGTGCCCATGCATAACCTGCACAGCCCGATATTCAGCCTGGGATGTGCAGAGTCATGCATGCGTAACCCCTACCTGTGCCTACACAAAGTTAAGCCCAAAAAAAAGGGAACAAATGATGGCCACCCACAGGTGAGCTGCCGCATTGCAGAGTGCAACATGGCAACTGCCACCTGTGGGTGGCCACCCCAGTTCCGGCCGCACCTGGTGGCACCTTCCATGCCCCATAGTGGGCATCTGTGTACATAAACCCCCCCTTCAATATCCCTGGTGGTCCAGTGGACTGCTATGTACCCGATCGCGGGCATTTGCCTAAAAGAATAATCCCCCGTCCTTTATCCCTGGTGGTCCAGTGGACCGCTATGTGCCCGATCGCGGGCATCAGTATTATAACCCCCCCATGTCCAATATCCCTGGTTGTCCAGTGGACCACACTCTGCACAATCGTGGGCATCTGTCAAACATATAAAATGGACTATTACCCTGATGGTCTAGTGCACCCCTCTCCCCACCGCCCACTGGGCCCCACCCCCAATCCCCCAGTCATCTGGTGGGCGGCAGCACCACACACACCTGCCACCCGTTGCCCATCGACTGACAGCTCGGTAGGGCTGCATGCCCGATGGTTCACAGCATGAGCCAATGGGCATGCAGCCCATACCTACTACACATTCCAGATATGTGAATGATTCATTCACATATCTGGACTGTGTAATTGGTATGGCTTCACGCCCATCGGCTCATGCTGTGAACCAATGGGCATGCAGCCCTACCAAGCTGTCAGTCGGCGGATGTCAGGACAGCAGGCGGTGGAGTGCTGCCAGCTGACCGGGGAGCGGGTCGGTGGGCTCAGTGGGCGGGTGGGAGGGTACACTAGACCACCAGGTAATAGATTTTATATGTTTGACAGATGCCCGCTGATCATGCAGAGTGCGGTCCACTGGACCACCAGGGATATTGGACTTGGGGGGGTTATAATACTGATGCCTGCGATCGGACACATTAGCCTCCTGTCCAGACTCAGTTGGAGATCGCTTACCACCTTCGTTAAGGCTGTCTGAGTACTGTGTAAAGAACTAACACCTGACTGAAAAGGAGACAGTTTATTATTATGATCCAAGAAGTTCTTCAGCTGGCATGAGACAATCTCTCAAATATTTTAGAGACCTGAGGTAACAACGAGATAGGTCTGTAATTCCCCAAATCGGTCTCATTCCCTGATTTAAATACAGGTGTGACCCTAGCTATCTTCCACCCCTCTGGGAATTCACCAGTCTTACAAAATAAATTACACATGTAAGCAAGGGGGGAGACCAAACAGGGGGCAGCATACTTTAATAACCTAGAAGAAATCTCATCATACCCTGTAACCTTGGAAGTATTTATTTTCAGGAGCTTCCTATATACTTCTTCCAGGAAGATATGAGCAAACTCAGACTCCCTTATTGCTTTAGAATCAGGTTTACTATCTACCAAAACCTGCTCTACACCAACCTTATAATCCTGAGTATCCCTATCATCTAAATCCTGGGTACCCACCTTAATGAAATACTCATTAAAGGCATTTACCATCCCAGCCCCCCCCCAAAAAAAAGTTGATCCCTCCACCGAGATTTTAGTGACAGGGGAAGACTTTCGAGTCCCCATTAAATCAGAAATAACCCCCCAAAACTTTATTTGATTCTGTTTCTGGTTATCGTCAAGCTTGGAGTGTATAAAGTCTTGTTTTGCCAACCTCACCTTCCTAGTATACAAATTTTGGGCCTGCTTATAAAGGATCCAATCATGAGCCTTCATGGATTTTTTAGCCTTGGACCATTTCTTGTCCCTCTCTCTCTCTCCTAACTCTATGGAGTTCCTTTGAAAACCAAACATTCCCTTTATGTTTAATCCTCCTTGATTTCAGTGGGGCATGCTTATTGCATACCTGTAGAAATTCATACAAAAAGTATTCCCAGGAACTAGAAGCAGTAGGTATCAGCTCTAATCTAGACCAGTTAATATCCTCAACATCTAACATAAATGAAACATAGTCAAACTGTTTAAAGCATCTCCAGGAAATCCAGACTTCCGGTGTAAACTTACAAATTCTATCTCTGGTAGTATAAACTACCTGATGGTCAGAGAAAGATTCTCAGAATATAGACTCAGTAAGGAAACCACCCGCACTGCTTTACTGTAACTAGTCATTCAGTTTAACCACCCATGCTTCCCGGCAACCCCTCCATCAGCTGAGGACCGCTTTCCTTCCTGAAAACCATAGTTTTCATTTAGTATGTGCCTAAACGTCTTTTACTATTTATATTACACTGGATGATACAAAATAAAATACAAGTATAAGCACACATGGGCAGGGCCACTGGAAAATGGTAGGAAAAGTAACCTGAAATTGCAGAGATTTTTTGCAAAATTTTCTGGAAATTGCGGGAGTTCTACTATAGACCCTGAGTGCTTCAAAATACATCCTTTACTGTTTTCTGCAGCATATATTAGTCAGCATAAACTACTAAATGAATACACTGACACTTGAATATGTTTTAAATATGAAGAAAAACTTTTGTTCCTAACATGAATCCTAAACGGATAAGATGTGTTGCCTCTCTTCCAACATGTAAAAACATCTGCCTCATACAGTGCTAAATAGATTCTATTTAGCAAGCCACAGAAAATCAGTTTTAAATAAATCAAGAATAAACAAATGCTATCTGTTTCTGGATATAGAATAACGAAGCCTGATCAAAAGCTATTTACAATGCTCTATCAACTATTTACCCACTTTGGTGTAAGAAAAAATAAGCAGATGGAGTGGCAAATAATTAAGTTTTAGTAAAATGTAAAGTGTTTAATGATCATAATTTGTACTGCATGTACTGTGCATTATTATTGAAATCATATATTAAAACATTATATATGGGTGTTATTATGGCTGGCAGTATAGCCTAGTGGTTAGAGTAACAAACACTGACTGAGCTGGGTACATCCAGCAGACTTGGGTTTGATTACCACAACCTCCACTTGCATACTGTGCGACTTCGAGCAAGTCACTTAACCTCCCCAGTGCTCCTGGATCACCCCTGAAAACAGACAGTTCTGCCTAGTGGATCTTACCCAGTTTACAAAGAATATAAAAAAAAAAAATACCAATATATGTTTACTGCATCATACAGTAGTCAGGGTACCCTGTAATTTACTTTGAGTTTTACTCGGGCTACAATGATTTTGTATAGGTAAAGATAAATGTTCAGACACATTTCATGTGTTTTATAAGCTTGTTTTTAGACTTTAGTCAGGTTTTTATTGTATTCTTTGCATGTGAGCATCTAGGTCATAGAGTGCTAAGTGCAGGATCACTGTTACCAACTAGCCTTTTCAAGTTTATAATCAGCAAGGCCATCCAAAATCCTCAGTTGTTTGAATGAAAACTAGTCTGAATGAAAGCATGTTCACAAGTAAGGAATTGCCTTATTACTTACAAAAAAGACCTCACAGTTAGCATCCTATTTAGATGAATGGGATCATTTGCACCCTTTCACCCACCTGCTGTTTCAGTCTCTGTGACAACAAAAAGGTTTCTGATAGACTGCTTCAACAAAAAACACATTTTAAGTGTTTACATGTACTTATGCTTGACCAGTGGATACTGAAAGCGCATTCAATGTCACACAGAAGGTAAGACCCTGGGACTGTATGAAGCTGGTGGGAAGAGTGGTGCTCAATTCACATCTGAGCACAAACATGAAAACTGTGAGACACCCTTTTAATGGAGACCAAGCAAAAAGAAAAGCATCCACAAGTTTGGGAGATGCATGAGTTTCCATGTGAAGGTCCTCCACTAATCACTTGTGGATTTTTCAGGGGAAGACATTTTATTTCAAAGAAGCAAATTCAGACTTTTTTTTTTTTGCTCCTCCTACCCCCTGGCCATCCACTCCTTCCAGCTTGCCAGGAACCCCTACCACCGCTACTGAGTCCCAACCACCATCTACTGCCCCTTACTGCCATGCTACCAGGTAACCTGAAGTAACCCTTCATCAAGTGGGCCTCTACCCCTTGTGGGAGGCTACCAGAGGAGGAGAACCACCCCAAAGAGCTTCCTGTGTATCCCATGCATGGCAGGAGTCAGAACAGACACATGTGTCTGGGGCTTCGGGCTTATGGAGGGACCAGCAGCCATCCTCCAGTTGGCCAGCGGGTGTTTTCCCATTTTCTTGGGAGTGTGACAGACCACATGATGTCAAGGCACAAGCCGACGTCCGTCACGCTCCCTCCCACAGTGAGGGCTGACGTGTTGCCACGTCTCTGGCCTCCACAAGGAGCCAGCAAATGCTGAGCCATGAACCCACCCTCCCTCCCAGGAGAAGACAAGTGGTCATTGGACACTCAAGCCTACACCCTCCAGCTGGCCCTCCAACACCCAAGTCTGTTCCTGTACCAAGGTCAGCAGTGTCACATACAGAAATCCAATTCAGGCAGTTAAATGATGAATAGGAAAAAACAAAGGTGGTCCACCTTAGTGGTGGCAGTTCAGATTAATTCACATCTGAGTTCTAACAAGCAAAGAGACCCAGTAATTTGTAACTTGTGCATGTGAGGTGTGGATGTTGAAGAAAGGGGATCATAGTGCTGTCACTACTGCAATCACCCCTGAGAGATGTGGACTGCATTGTTGCTACTGCCATCATACCTGAGGGGCAGGGGCTGTAGTGCTTCTCTCATCACCACTGGTGGATGGGGATTATAGAACTGCTGCCGTCCCACCTGAGGGATGGGGCCCATAGTGTTGATACTGCCATTACACCTGAGGGATTAGGAATGTAGTACTGCTGCCATCACACCTGAGGGATGGGGCCATAGTGCTGATACTGCCATCCCACCTGAGGAATGGGGAATGTAGTACTGCTGCCATCACACCTAAGGGATGGGGTCCACAGTGCTGCTGCTTCCATCACACCTGAGGGAGAAGGGCTGTAGTGCTGTTGCTGCTGCCATCATACCAGAGGGATGGAGGCCATAGTGCTGCTTCCATCACACCTTAGGGATGGGGGCTGTAGTGCTGCTGCTGCCATCACATCTTGTACCTAAAATAACTTTAAATTGGTACAAGGATGGAAGGATGTGTAATAGCGGAGGTCAAAACTGCTAAAATGCATGTTAGCAGAGTTAAAAATTGTTAAATAAAGTACACAAAACCAAACACCAGTAAAACCGGATTTTGGCTTAGCAGACACTGGTAACAGTATCATTTTTTACAATGTGCAAAACAGAATTTGCTCTTTATCAATCCCGGTAAACCAGTGTCCCTGTCCCTAATGCCTTTGCAACTTCTTCTTTAGTGAAGAATTCAATGTTGTCAGTGCTTATATTGCTTGCAACAGCTTTCTCCTTGAGTGTAAATACATTTAGAAATGTTTCCAAATGCTTCTTCTATTTCAATTTCTTCGGTGGTCATTCCTGTTTCAGTTTGTATAGGTCCCTGATTTAGCCACTCTAAGGGTGCAACATAGTAATAAAACCTTTTTTTATTATCTTTAACATCAGTGGTTAATTTATATTCCATGTTTTGTTTTGCTTTCCTTATACTGGACTTTATTTTATTTGCCATTGTTTTATATGTCTGACAGTTCTTTTCTATTTGTTGTTTTTTGTATTTGTTGTACAGTTGTTTTCTGTTTGTTGTTTTTTGTATTTGTTGTACAGTTTTTTTCTTTGTTCTTATTTGTTTTTTGATATTGTCCTTCCACCATAATGGCACCCTACGGTTGTTTTTATATAGTTTTTCCTGTGAGGGATCCATTTTTTGGTGTAATAGATAATTTTATTGTAGACTTTGTCCCATATGTCTGTAAGCCTTAGATCTTTTATGTTATTTTCCCATTCCCAGTCCCTTAGATATTCCTTCATTTTATTATAGTCAGCTTTAAAATTCTGTACCATATCGTGGTCACTGTTGCCAAGTGGTGTGGAGACTAATGGTTCTGATATTCTTTCAGGTATATTTGTAAGTACTAGATCCAGGATGTTATCTTTTCTAGTGACTTTCTTATTATTTGTTCCAAATTATGACATGATATACATTCCAGGAATTTTGCTTCATTTGTCATAGAACATTTTTGTGTTGTCCAGTTTATGGTTGGATAATTAAAATCCCCCATTAAGATGCAGTCACATGACACATCCATGTTTTTAATAGCTGAGGTAAATAGATTATTTTAAACAGTATCATCTCTCTATAACTACCAAGCAAGGAGTCACCCTAGAACAAGTCAATACCTTTAAATACCTTGGCATCATCCTTGACTCCAAACTGACCTGTGCTGCCCATGTTAATAATGTTGCAAAAGTGGCAAACACCAGACTGGGTTTTCTATTCTGCCATAGGAAGCATCTAACCCCAGAAGCCTTGTCTGTGGCCATCCAGAGCTCCATTGTTAGCGTTATAGACTACGGTCTCATTATGGATGGCTCTGCCACTGCCTCCTCTCTCAAACATGTTTCCACCTCCCTGAATGAAACCTGTCGACTCATCACGGGAGTTCACTGTCTCACCCATACTTGTGACCTCTACTCCCAAACTGGGTGGCTGCAACTAAACAACCGAATAAAGTATCAAACCTGCATCACAGCAAAGAAAATAATGGTGGGCAATGCCCCCCAGGAGTCTGCTCCCTCCTCAAACCCAGAATCAACAACTGCAACATCAGGAGCTCTAAGCTCCTAACCCTGTAAATCCTCCACTGTCGCACAACCCAAGGCCAAAGGTCCTTTGCAGGTAGGGCTCCTAGCTTGCTGAACAGTCTCACTACTGACATCTCTAGCTCACCAACACTGAGCGCTTTCAAGGCTAAGCTCCGCCTCTGCCTACTTGGCTTAAGCACTTGTGTCTGCTCTGTTTAATGCAATTTTCTCCTCACTACTACCCATAGTCCCTGATGTCTTCTGTTGTCCTCCCACCAAGCACTTTGACCTTTAAGCTGGCATTCCTCCTGACATTTTTTGTGGCGTGTTTATGTATGTTTTTATTTTTTTTCATTGATTCTGCTGCAGGTGAGTTTTTTTAAAGCAGACTGATTAAGTCAGAGCTGTCTCTCCCAATGAGATATCAGTTTAAATGGCTTTCAATACAGGATATAATTTGTTTTCCCAACAGTCTGTTTCCTCTTCTGCTAAGATGTAGGCCATCCTTACAGAACAGCACCTCTTCACCGCTAAATTCCTCCCAGTGAGTTATGCATCTGATATTTTGCTTTATGCACCACTTCCTCAGCCATTCATTTATGTTTTTTATCTTAGTATTCTGGCATTCAGTCACTTTTGGTACTGGTAAAATTTCTGACAGTGCTATGTCACAGCTTCTGTCAGTTTATTTATTAGTCAGAGACACAAATTCTTGTTTTATTTTAGCTATTAGGTCATGAAAAATGTTATTTGCGCCAGCGTTAATTACTGCTGTAGATTTTTCCCCTGCACGTTGCAGTATTGTATCTCTAACATTCTAGTTATGTTAGAGATTTTTGCGCCACTAAAGCTTGATAAAGTCCTTTTTGATTTGCTCCTATTACATACTGCTTGATCCAAATGTTTAACTATCGAGTCTCCCAGTACAATGATTTCCTTGCTTTCTATTTCTCTGTTTAATGCCATATCAATGTCAATGTTATTGTTGTTGTCCCCTTCTATGATGGTATTAATTTGTACACTAGGGGGCAGTAATGTATTATTGTCTTTATTAGATTAGTTTCCATACAAGCTGGTGTTTCTTGGACCGGAGGTATAACATAGCACCATAGAATTTGATGGCAGATAAGGACCGCTTGGCCCACCCAGTCTGCCCATTTCCCTACTTACTGGATAAGCTGCAGATCCTAGTTAACCAGCAGCCTACTTCTTCCTACCCCACCCCCCTAGAATTGCCTTATGACTGTCCCATGCATGCTTGAATTCCACCAGTTTTTGACTCCACAACCTCCTCCGGAAAGCCGTTCCATGCATCCACAACCCTCTCTGTGAAAAAATACTTCCTTAAATTACCTCTGAGCCGCCCCCCCTCTATCTTCAAATTCTGCCTCCTTGTTCTTGCACATCTCTTTTTTTGAAAGATGCTACCCTCATGGACTTTGTTGATTCCCTTGAGGTACTTGAAAGTTTCTATCATGTCCCCCCCTCCTTTCCTCAAGGACATTTTTAAGCCTTTTGCATAAGATGTAAACAAGAGGTCAGTTCTGGGTCACAATGTTCTTTTAAGCCGGCTCGTCGGCGCAGCGGTTGGATTTCCGCTTGCGATGCCGGCGACCTGGGTTCGGGAACGGACTCGGGTCACTGGAGAGCCGGCTGGGGTGGAGTAGGTTAGAGCGTCCCACGACTGCTCACCTACTCCGGGGGGGGAGGATGGGTCACTAGGAAGGCTGCATGGTACCCCCTGGCGGAGGCCGGGGGGGTCCAGTCGCAGCATACCTGGATGTTGAGGAGGGGCATGGTGAACGTCAGCTATGCCTTGATGTTCGTGGCACACCACGCCCCCAGAAAAGTGGAAATACCAGCCTCCGGGTTCGCCAGATGATGGCTGCCCGCTCTCAGGGTCTGACACCTAGTACGCTGGGGCCCACCCCCACCCCGGTGTCTTTCCCCTTGGAGGAGGAGGACCCATCCAGCAAAGGGATATGCCGGGCCACCCCTGGGTTGGCTGCGATGTGAGGTGAGGGGAGGAGGGACAGGACGAGGAGGCCACGAGTGGCAATGTGCAGCCGGAAGGAGTGGCGAACCCGGAGGCACGGAAGGAGAGTAAATAGATAACACAAAAAAAAAACAATGTTCTTTTTGTTCCACCAGTTGAAACTGACGAACACTGGAAACTTACAAGAACACTGAGAAGCATGCTATTTTGCACCTGCACAGACTTCTAAAACAGAGCTGCAATGTTTTGCAAAGGAGAGAAACAGAGACAGATTGGAAACAAAGAAAACTTCAGGACTGTTTTTCTATGTTTCTACTGCCATTGTAAATACTTATTCTGAACAATTTTTTGTTTTATTTTACTGTTAATAAAACTTGTTGCGAATTTTACAACTGCTCCTGGTTTTCCTATGCTTCCTGACCTGTGTCTCGATGGTGTGTGTGTGTATATACAGTATATATATATATATATATATATATATATATATATATATATATATATATATATATATATATATTATGGTAGCACGGTAGTGCTACCACAGTTAGGGTTGAGGAGCCATTTCTATGTTAAACCCCAAAACTTTGCACCTTAATAACTTTGCAACCATTTGATGGATTTGCCTGAAATTTGGAATTTATGATCAAGAACCATAGGCCTTGGGATCTGCCAAGTTTCGTACTGGTCGGATATACAGCTGTGGAGTTATTAAGTGTGATCTGTGCTCGCGTTTACGCTTTTCTGGAATTCTGTGGTCACGCCTACAGGTCATACGGTTTGCGTGACCATCCCAAAATCTTCAGGGAACATGCAGCCAGGGTCCCCAATGTGCCTTTTGAAGATTTCATGAAAAAATATTAAACGGTTCAAAAGTTATTCAAAAAACAGTTCCCTATTATAAGTCAATGGGAAAAGTTAACAAAAAGTTCAACACTTTCGCAAATGGGCCTGTTACTTTCGCAAATCGGCCATTTTGTTTTCAGTTGGTGATCAGAAAAATGGTTGGCATTTAAATTTGGGACCCTCTAGCAACCTAATTTTTTTGTATTCACCTAGTCGGGCCCTGAGGATGCTTGCCATGTCTTTATTTTGTGTAAAACACCCCAGAAATATGTTTTTCAAATTTCTGGAAAAAGTACTTTCGTAAATTGCATCTCTACTTACGAAAGTGTCACAAATTTTGCGAATCGCCGCAAATTGCGACAGTAATTTTCTAGTTCAGGGAAAATGACAGCAATTTTTGGCACTGCACTGCAAAATAGCGTTGGGAGTTTGGGCTGAAATTTGAGGAACGTAGTCGATATCTCACAGATGTGCCTTTCAGTGTTGTATTGAAAAAATATTACACGCGGCAAAGTTATGGCACTCAAAGTTGACAGTTTATCCCATAGGATAACATTACGGCCTCAAGCATTACAGGAATCTTTGGCACCCTGCTGCAAAATAACGGCTTGGTCTTTTTCCTGAAATTTGAGGAAGACAGCCAACAGTACACAGATGTGCCTTTCAGTAGTTTGGTGAAAAATATCACATGGCGGCAAAGTTACGGCACTCCAAAATTGACGGTTTTTCCCATAGGATAACATTACGGTGCCCGACACTTAACAGAAATCTTTTGGAGCCCTGCTGCAAAATAACGGTTTGGTCTTTTTTCCTGAAATTTGGAGGGAAGACAGCCAACAGCCCACAGATGTGCCTTTCAGTAGTTTGGTGAAAAAACATTACAGGGAGGCAAAGTTTTGGCACTCCGAACTTTTCTTTTTTTCCCATAGGATAACATTACGGTGTTCGCTGCGCCTTTCAGGGCCCGTATCTCAGAAACGGTGAGAGATACGGACTTTTCGTCGGAAAACTTCTTAGCCCCCCACTGGGGCTAAAATTCATATTAGCCAGGACAGTTGTAAATAATATGACTTTTACATTTTTTTTCTACGTCGTACGGTTCCTGAGATATAATGTATTTAGTATTCCAAGATCTCATTTTCTGCGCCGATACTCACTATTTTGCATACATTATTTGTACTCACTGTCTTTCTCAATGCAGGTTTTGGGAAAACCAGCCTGTGCACTTACATTACTGTTACTGTTGCCCTTTCCGCTATGGATCCGCCCGCTTCACTTACCATTGACGCCTGCGCCACCATGTGCTTATCCTTTGCATTTTCATTTGCGCTATGCTTTCTGTTATTTTTGCCATTTCTGTCTACAGTACTGTTTATCTTACTGTTTCACTTTACATCACCATGCCCATTGACATTTCTGTTTGCAGGCACCATGTTACTATGTGACAACACATCATGTGGCAGACCATTCCCGTCTACGCCATCATGTGCGTTCCCCTTTCTGTTCTCATTCGTGCTTGTGTTACCATGTGCGCCACTGTTAGCAATTCTGTTTGCGCTGCTGTCCCTATTAGTATGCCACAACATGGGCCCCGCGCTCCCGCCGCTGCATTACATTCACTATTTCTCGTTATCATTCTCAAAAAGAAGGGAAATTAGAGGCAAAAAACTCCGTTTAATGCATTAGTTAGGGTTGTTCCACAGCGACAAAAGTGAGGAAATAGCTGTTGGGGTTGAAACCCCTTGGACCCCTGCCCACCACCCAGCACGGCATTGGGTGCGCATTGGGATCGTGGGTCCTAACTCTCACCCCATTCTCCTATACTTCTGCTGCTTTACACATGTCATGGGGTGAGAGTTAGTGACAATCCCAATGCGACCCCAATGCCAGTTGGGGTAGGGGGGGTCCAAGGAGGTTTTCAACCCTAACAGCGAATTTCCTCACTTTTGTCACTGTGGAACAACCCAACTAATGCATTAAATGGAGTTTTTTGCCTCTAATATATATATATATATACATACACACACACACACACACACACACGTGACTTGGCTCAGAGTTGCACAGTATGCAACTAGAGGTTGTGGAAATCAAACTCAGATCTGCTGCACATACCAAGCTCATTCACACCTTGTTACTCTAACCTCTACAGGCTATGCTGCCACCCCCTTCATGCTTAGACAAATTTGAGACATCAAGCAAATATGCAAAAACAAAACAAATCTAGTTAATGTGTACTTTACCACAGTTAACTATCTGCAGAGATATTAAACAATTAAAATTAAATATATGTTACTGTAACACCCCCCCACCCAAAATCATCTTACCTGTCAAAGCGTGCCCTGCTACAGAGATAGAACAGAATCCCGGACGGACACGTCCAGCTCTGCCTTTCCGCTGCTCCAGGTTAGTTTTGGAAGCCCATATTGTGGTGTAGTTTGTCATGTTGTTGTGAGCAGTAAATAATTTCACTTTTTGCTTGCAGGAGTCTATAGCAGGTGTAGAGTCATTTTCTTCAGATATGTGGTTTAGAATTGCAAAACAATTCTGGGTTTGTAAGAAAAAGTTACTAGCCTTTCTCCCTTTTTTTTTGCAACCCTAGTGCTCTGGACTGTGTGCCATTCTTCATCTGTTTCCTTTGAAAAGTCATCTTCCCTTGTCCTTTTTGTTGTGTTTGCTTGCATGCATGTGCAAGAAACAGAGTGCCATCATGTGAGTTTTTGTAGGTGTGGCACCCTGTCTTCCAATTCAGTCAGTGTGTTTGCAGGTGCAGCCACAGTTCACCAATGAATGCTGCAGCTGTCTATGACAGCAGTTAAAAATGCAGTGCCGTACAGTTGAAAGAGAGAGCTCCGCTTCAGTGAGCAGTGAAAAGATAGTGTTGATTAGCATCTTGCCAGCAATCCTGCTTGTATATGTCTTTGCTTTCTCTTCCTTTCTTTTTCTTCATTGTTGCTCAATCCCCCATCGGCTCAATTAAACCCCCCCCAAAAGAAACAGACTTCCAGTTGCCACGCTGGGAGGCCACCCCAGCATGGCACATGTCTGTATGGTCGATGGGGGTGCCCAATCCCCCGTCGGCTCCACACCCCCCAAAAAATCTTCCAGTTGGGAGCCCACCTCAGCGTGGCACAAGTCCTGCATCATCGTCCTCAGCTCCACTGCCCCCCAAAAAAAGTCTTCCAGCTGCCATGCTAGGAGCCCACCCCACTGTGGCACAACTCCCACGTCATCCTCCTAAAAAGAAAAGAAACACCTGAAAAGAAAAAAATGGTCCCTCATTGATTGTCTTGTCCCCCAACCCACGCCCACCCTCTGTGCATCTACCTCCCCACACCCCCACCTCACCTCATACTTACCTCTGGAGGCCGGCGAGACGATCTTCGGTGGACTGGGAACAAGTCTGCACTCTTCAAAGCTGACTGCAAACTGAAGAAATGTCGGTAAGCTGTATAATGGAATAAATAGGGTTTTTTCAACTTTGATGCATACCTCAGGCATTTTTTGGAATTCTGGCACCACATTTTCAACATAGGGTTTTTGGGACCCCTCCTCATGAGTTGTGGCACTGTCATGATGTTAATCAGCCCTGAAAGATGATTTCGCGGTCACTGCGCAGAACCACCTTTCTGGACCAATTTACAAGATGACAGTGGCACAGTATATGAGGTAGGCCCCAAAAACCCTATGTTGAAAATCTGGTGGAAAAATTCCCAAAAATGACTGATTTACAAGCTGTAGTGATAGTATAATATGTTGATTATTGTCACTCCATTTTGTATGCTATTTCATGTAATGTATGTCATTTTATACTCCATTTTGTATTGTGTGACTCCATTTTACATGCTGCTTCATTTAATTGGTGTTTTGCTCTTTAGATAGCCTCATTATTATGTTTTGCTTCAGACAGTGTATTTTGCTGACTTGAAGGTCACATATTATCAGGCAACCTGTTTTGTAGTTTTGTTTAAACTTCTGCTTAGCTCATAGTGTTCTAGGCACCGGCCAGTGTTTGGAGCACAGTGACCTAGCAGGTGTAGAGAATTCTGAGCAGTCCTTATGGTGTGAATTTTCAGCATCCTGGGAGCCCGGCCAGCTTCTAGAATGTGGGAAAACAACACTATGAGGACTGCACGGTTATTTTTAGCATAGAATAAGATATAAATGTAGCTTTCTCAATGCCTGGTTAGAAGCCTCTCCTGCAGGGTGGACGCATCGCTGTGGGGCCAGTTCCCGGTTCGAGAGACTCCTAGCCAGGCTGACAAGAGGGCTTCCCAGCCATTGGAAGAGGGCTTGGATGATGCTTTATTGAATCGGTGATGTATAACCTTTTGTATTATATTTTGTTATAATAAAGCTTTGGCTTGCTGTACTTATTGTATTGTTATTGTGTGTATGTGAGTGTGAGTGAGTAAACAGCTGCCTGGTTTGAGTTGGCAGAACATTTTTGGCGTAGTCGGCAGGATTCAAAAATAAAATGTCTGTTTTTAGGAAAAAGGATGAGTTCTTTTTTTTAAAGGTGTATTAAGGCTCAAACAAGCAAGGGCAACTGCCCTTTGTACTTGTAATTTGTGCTTGCTGCAAGTATATACTGTTAGAGCCAATGATGGCTTTCACAGTTCAGGCTGCTTTTAGGAGAAAAGCAGCGGCTGGTTAAGTAAAGTTAGATAAGCAACATCTAGAAAAAGAAAAATAAACTACTGTGGATATACTTACAGTAGGTGACTCTAAGACGGATGATTTGAAAATCCCCCAATGTTGCCTATCTGTGTAGTTTAAAGTTTTTCTGTATCAATTTCAAGTTCCTTGCCTCCTATAGAGGCTGAAACATTTGATCCTAAACCCAAGTACTGGGGACCTCTACCAGATGGATCTCAACCTAGTACTGTTAGAGATTTTGTTTGTTTTGTTTTAAACTGCAAACCAGAGCTCTGGAAAAGACTTGGTTTGGCAGGTTACTAAAATAGCCAAAGAAAACCTTTGAAAGGGTTAAAACCTTTGAAAGAGTTAATAGCTGCAGCATTTGGAAATTATCACGAAGGTCCTGCAGTCAGTTTTCTTACTTAGACTAGTATATCGGAAAAGAAGAAGAAAAATACCTTGGCACGGGGTAAGTCTGAATTTTTTTTTATTCAAAGTTGTTTTATGTCTGTCTGTTTTATTTCTGTAATACATATACTAAACAAGGTAATGCTCAGTCTTTCTCTTGCGTATTTTCTAGCTTATATCTGTGTTCTGTAATTATGTTCTATTGTCAAGGTCGCGAGATAGGATTGACTGCCTTCAGTGCACAACATGTTACAGAAAAAAAAAAAGAAAAAAGAAGCTTCATTGCCTCATAGCTGACTGTTTTAATTGGCTTTATTTGTAATGGAACATTTGTGCTGCCTAGATAGGGTCAGTGAAAAACTTTTGTTTGTAGTTGTTGCTTGGAGCAGGTAGTGTTGATGGTGAAGAATTATGACGTCATATAGATTGCAATGTGCAGAAAGAGTTGTAGTTTGCAAGCAACATGCCAAGCCACTGCTAGGTGAAAATGTAATGTGTTAACAGCTATAAATGGCTTTATCATACTTCTAGTTAAAACCAGAAACTTTTTGCAAAATGGCAGAGTGCCATATTTTAGTTATGTGCCAAAAGGTGTAATCATGTTATACGAGATGTGTTCACTTCCAGATGATGTGTTTAAACAGTGTTTTGTTCTGGAAAGATTTGGCATGGCAATATGTATAAATGTGTTGGTTTAAAAATTGTCAGTGTTACAAGACAGGCAGGAGGCAGCACATATATCTAAACCACGTACAGTTTTCTAATGGAACTATGGCATTACCTCAGCAAATTGGTGTGAAACAATGTCAGTCTTATTTTGTGTTAAGTATTTCTTTTTGTGTATGTATGTGTGTGTACTGTCTTGGCCAGCAGTTTTATTGTGTAAAGATATTTTAATATTGGTGGTGTTCAAGGACACTACAGGAATGGCTGGGTTTGAATGACCCTTTCATGCACACTGTGACCTTTTGCACATTATTTGACCTTCTTGTGTTTAAACATTTTATGTTACTACCAGTTCAAACTTGATGTGTATTCCATGCCTAAAGCACAACTTTTCACACAAAATGTATGTTTTCATGAAAGCACACCAAGAGTGAACCATGTAATTTGACTTTTTATTGCAAAACTAGTATTCTAAGTGAAGAGGAACAAACTTTTACAATTTTGAAAAAGGACTATTACAGCTGTTTTGAGAGTTTACCATCTACAGAGATACGTGCGTATGGTATTACCATCAATCTGGACATTTTGTCATGCTTAGGATAAGGGAACCCAGGGACACTTGGCTTCTTTTATCCTATGGAAATAATCTTGTTTATTTTTAAACTGATGTGTGTTTGTTTTGTTGTTTGTCTGTGTTTCACAGCTAACCTTTTATTGCTACAGTATTCGAGCTGTCTCTTGCACCTCGAGCTGTGTCTTCCACCAGTAGGAGCTTGGAGGAGGGTAGCTACCTTCCTCCCTTCCAGTGTAATACCCACAAAGGTTGCAAGGTACATGTCATATTTATACTGATTCATGGTCTGTAGCCAATGGTTTAACAACCTGGCTGCCCACTTGGGCCAAGGATGAGTGGAAAATTTATTCGAAAGAAATATGGGAAAAGAACTGTGGCAAGAAATATGGACTATGGTGCAAAATACTCAGACCACTGTATTTCATGTTGATGCTCATTGTGCTTCAGATACACTAGAACGATGGTATAATTCTATTGCAGATGAAAAAGCTAAGATTCTTCCAGTGGATATTGAAGAAACTCAAAGTCAGCAGTTATCAGGGCTGGCAAAATGGGCACATCAAAAATGTGGACATTTGGAGAGAAAGCCACTTACAGGTGGGCATATAATAGGGTGTACCCTAACATTGGATTTGGTTAAAACTGTTATTGCTCAGTGTCCTATATGCCAACATGGGCAACAAAGACCAATCCCTCATATTGTGAAAGGACAATTGGGGAGAGCCTACTTAAATGGAAAGAATTTGCATGAAGCATTACAGATTTTAAATAATAGACCAATTGGAGAATCTGAGACCCCCTTAATCGAATGATAACTCCTAATTTGCAAGTGCAGGCTTACTCAACTACAGAAACAGTGTTATATTGGGAAATTACACCAGGAGCTCTGTCTCCTTGCAGGGCAACCCCAGAAGCTGCTGGACTTGATTTACATGCACTTCAAGAATACAGAATAAACAGCAGAAACATTCAAGTGATAGAAACTGGTATTGGAATACAAATTCCACCAAGACATTTTGGTTGGATAGCACCTAAATCAGAACTAGCCCTCAAGGGAATACAAATTTTGGGAGGGGTGATTGATTGTGATTACCAAGGAGAAGTGAAAGTAATTTTGTTGAATAGTAGAGAACAAAATCTGTTAATTCAACAGTAGACAGAGTGGCTCAATTATTAATTATTCCAGTTAACAAAATGACCCTATAAAGGGACAAGCCCCACACTCTTAACAGCAAGGGGGATGGTTTTAGATCTACAGGAGGTTTTAACAATGGTGCCAAAATATGGGTTACAAACCCAAATGGCCCTCCTGAACCAGCTGAGGTGATAGCCACCGACGAGATAACACAGTGTTAATTATCAGATCAGGGAAAGAAAATGGGAATATGTGCCTGCACATAAATGTTATCTTCTAGAATAATGAAATTTGTGTCTTTCTAGGTCCAGCAATGGATTTTAAAGGAATGCTGGTGTGTCTTATGGTCCATTTGGCAGAGCTAGTTACCCCTGGAGGAAGGATTCAAAGGGTTAACTGTAATGACACTGGTTGTAAAGGAACCTGAGTTGGAAAAATGATACCAAAGGTAGAACCTAGGGAACTTTAGCTGCCCATCGGACAGAAGTGTGTGGTACTGAACATGACATTTTCACCAGGGGTCAATCTCTGGATGACAACTGGTGGCTCAGAGACAATATGCCTACGAAACAGATGAAATCTCTTTGCAGAATAAGACTGCTATTAAATGCTGCAACTTACCGAATAGTTGCATGGTGACTGTACAACATAGACTTGATTGCTGCATGAATCAAACAGACATTTTCAATGCAAGTATTACTTTGATTGACATAGACACGTTATTCTGCATGAATACTACTGCAATAACTAATAGAACTACTTGGGCAGATCACATTACAGTGTTGAAAAATCATCCTGTAATTAGCAATGATAGTATAGTTAAGGTTCCATCCACATGTACATCAGTAGGCAGCGGTATCAGAAAAATGTAATCCATTTTAACATAACGTTTATGTTTAGTAGAAAATGCAAATATAAAAAGAGCTTGGTATGATACGCTATTAGGTGGAGCAAGGGGCAGGCATGGGAATTTTAAATAGTGTGGATATAGAAACACTGACTAACAGGCTTCAGGCAGTAGGAATTGATGTATTTAGCTTAATTAACTACAAGCTCAATGGATGCCAACTGTTTTCTTACCCCAAAGATTAACTTTGAATTATGATTTTGAGTTCTTGCAGTTATTTAATGCTTCACAGGTATGGGGAATGGGAGTAGCAGAAAATATTTCACGATTTATTGATTGGACAGAATGCACAATGCGACATATGTATTCTATAATGCAAAGAAATAAGGCCCAGAGTGATTTAATGAGTAATAATGAATATGTGTGGAGGACCGTGTTCAAATCATGGATTCCTAGTAATCATTGGATTGTAATGTCATCCACCACAGTAAAATGCACAGATCCCTGATAATGAGCAGAAGCTTATTTTGTATTGGCAGCCCAATATTTTAGATCAATCAAGATTGAGTATCTCATTAAATAAAATTAAACAGATAATTCAGGAAACAGATGTAATGCAGGCTCATTTGGCAATAAGAAATAAATCATTAGTGCAAAGTCAGGTGCAAACTACGATAGTTAAAAATAAAATGATTGATTTAAGTTCCAAGATTCAACAAGAGACTACTCATTATTGGTGGGATATTTTTACAGGATGGTCTCCATCAGCTACAAAAGTGTTAAATATTCTGATACACCCTATCATAATCATTGCTGTAGTGACAATTATCTTGCTTATTTGGACTTGTTACTTATCACGTTATATTCGTAGTAATTTTGCTATGGTACCAATATCATACAAATCGTATTCACAATAATCAAAGGACCGAATGTAGTGATAGTATAATATGTTGATTATTGTCACTCCATTTTGTATGCTATTTCATGTAATGTATGTCATTTTATACTCCATTTTGTATTGTGTGACTCCATTTTACATGCTGCTTCATTTAATTGGTGTTTTGCTCTTTAGATAGCCTCATTATTATGTTTTGCTTCAGACAGTGTATTTTGCTGACTTGAAGGTCGCATATTATCAGGCAACCTGTTTTGTAGTTTTGTTTAAACTTCTGCTTAGCTCATAGTGTTCTAGGCACCCGGCCAGTGTTGGAGCACAGTGACCTAGCAGGTGTAAGGAATTCTGAGCAGTCCTTATGGTGTGAATTTTCAGCATCCTGGGAGCCCGGCCAGCTTCTAGAATGTGGGAAAACAACACTATGAGGACTGCACAGTTCAGCATAGAATAAGATATAAATGTAGCTTTCTCAATGCCTGGTTAGAAGCCTCTCCTGCAGGGTGGACGCAGTCGCTGTGGGGCCAGTTCCGGTTCGAGACTCCTAGCCAGGCTAACAAGGCTTCCAGCCATTGGAAGAGGGCTTGGATGATGCTTTATTGAATCGGTCATGTATAACCTTTTGTATTATATTTTGTTATAATAAAGCTTTGGCTTGCTGTACTTATTGTATTGTTATTGTGTGTATGTGAGTGTGAGTGAGTAAATAGCTGCCTGGTTTGAGTTGGCAGAACACAAGCGTGCATTGCAATGTTCCTACGCACGCTCGTAAGTTCGTGAATTTTTAATATTTTCACTCCAGATTTTCAACACTGCTATTTTACCGCACCTCTTTATGAGCAGTATAGCTGTCATTTTTCACATCTCACCCAAAATGTGTTTCCACGCATGTAGTGCAAAATGGTGCAGTTGGTGTGTGAAATCAATGTTTGGGACAGATTAAGAAAATCACAGTGACACTGTTCATGAGCAGAGGTCTTAAAATGGCTATGTTAAAAATTTGGTGACAAAAGTCTGTAAAATGACTGTGTTATGAGCGAGCATTGCACAGTTTCCACACACCCTCATAAGTTCATGAATTTGTAATATTTTCAGTCCAGATTTTCACCACTGGCATTTTTCCACACTTCCTTATGAACAGTACAGCTATCATTTTTCACACCACGGCCGAAATGTTTTTTCGCACTTCCAGCGCAGAAATGCATGGTTGCTGTGGGAAATCACTGTTCAGGACAGAGTAAGAAAATCACAGTGACACTGTTCATGAGCGGAGGTCCCAAAATGCCTGTGTTGACAATCAGCTGTAAAAAATCCCCAAACTAATTACATTATGGGTGTGCGTTGCACAGTTTCTACGCATGCTCGTGACTTCACCAGTTTTTTTAATATTTTCACTGCAGATTTTCAACATTGCCATTTTTTACACCTCCCCAAGAACAGTACAGCTGTCATTTTTCACATCCTGTTCGAAATGTGTTTTCACACCTGTGGTGCCAAATGGCATAGTCACTGTGCAAAAGCATCTTTCGGCTAACGAACTGATATTGCCACTGTTCATGAGGTAGGGGTCACAAAAAAACCATGCTGAAAATTTGGAGTGAAAATACCAACGAACGCCTGAGGCGTTAGGGTTTCCAACCATAATGCCCCACCCTGTAGAGAATGACAGGCATCAGGGGTGTGACTTGGGATAGTCACCTGTAATGCTCATACCATTCCACCCCCACCCACACCCTGCAGCCAGTGAGAGGCATCGAGGTGTGCCTTGGACTCTTCAGCCCCAAAGTTCACTCCATTCTCCTATACAGCACCCATCTCTCACCATATTTCCTGATGGAATGGGGTGAACATAAGGGCCAAAGACCCAAACGCACACCGTGACACTTGTCTGTGTCTGCAAGGTAGGGTGTGGTGAAATGGCGTGGCCATTATGCCTGACGACCTAAAGGCACACCCCAATGCCTGTCAGCATCTGCAGGGTGGTGGTGGGGTTGGCTTCAGTTCAGTACTTCACTGCCATTCTAATTATGGAGCTCTGTAAATCCTACACTACCAATGCCAATGCCAGCAAGCAAACATTCGGCATTGACAAATGCTTGTTTTATTGGTGGTTGGAGGGGGACAAGTGGCATGTTTATCTTGTTGTGGCAGTGTTAAAGTTGTGCATAAGAGGGGCATGTTGTCGGTGCTATAAACCTTATTAGTGTTTTTGTCTGATTTTTGTTTTTCTTTAGTTAAATATGTATTAGAGCTTCTTGCGTGAAGCCTTAGGGCCATATCCTGCTGGCTGGTTTCTAGTGAAGTTAGATGAGCATTAAATAGGGTACTCTCCTCTAGCAGTTCAACATTTCTTTTACATTTTTCACATATGAAGTCAATTGTTGGGAGACTGGGCACAATTTTGTACATATCACAAGACACACATTTAATCCCAATATCACCCTCTAGGGTCATTATTGTATTAGTCATCACAGTGGATTATTGGTCTCTGTGCTATATAAAACTAATATTGCTATGCTGCTCAAATTTTGTTTGTTTTTTTGGGTTTTTTTTGTTTTTGGTTTTTAGAAATATTTGTAAGTCTATTAGTTTTACCTTGGAAAACTGCTGGGGCGAATCCTGATGAATCTTTGAGGACCACACTTATATTGGTATTGCCTTAACACGCTAAACACATAAACACACACACAAGATGCACATGCCTTTGCACGCATCCTCCCGTCTGACACTGCACGCCCCGCTCACAGCTAGGCAAGTTAAAATATTGTAGTGGTGACCTGGAAACCGATACTAGGGTCAAGTTGCTAATTCACATCAAAAGTGCTCAATATACATTAAAACAAATGAGTGACATCCACTCATGCATGGAAATGGTATGCTTTAGCAATCTATGCCTAAAAGTAGCAAAATAATTCCCTTTAAAACGAGCTGTAGTTCTTAATGCAGTATAGAAGACTACAGCCCATCTGCCTACTTCCATGAGACTCGGGGCTCCAATAGTCAGACTTAGCAACTAAAAATACTGCACACAGTAAAAGTTCACAGAAATCAGCAAGCACCACACCTCTCAGTTAGAGATGTGTATACAAGTGCTCCCACTGATGTATTTGCTGCTCACAGCTAGGCGAGTTAAAATACTGCAGTGGTGACCCGGAAACAGATACCAGGGTCAGGCTGCTAATTCACATCAAAAGTGCTCAATATACTTTAAAACACGACTTTATCTAGGGGCAAGGCTCTAGTACCACCTTAGCAAGACTTGACTCTCTCTACCACCATGCAAAAAGATTTATTACTGGTGCCACTTATCCCCTCATCACTGCTTGTTATATTAAAAAATTGGATGGCCATCCCTCAATCTTAGATAGAAGAAAAACACAGTTACCTGGACTTACCGAGCTATAATTAACAGGCTGCCCCAGTATATCTCAAACTGTCTGCCCATCTGTTCTGTGAGGAACTACCCCCTTAGGAGCCTCTCCTATATCACTTTAGTCATCCCTAGGGTCAGAATCCACTTTGGTGAGGCTTCTATAAGTCATGTCCTGCCTGCTTTCTGGAACAGGATCCCAAAGACCCTAAAAATAACTATCCCTGTCAAACTGGCCACCTTTAAATCCTTGCTGGCACGTTCCTGCATTGAGTCTTGCAACTGCTTTAAGCAGTGACTTACACCCCTCTTCTGTCTCTGGACTCCCTCTCCATACTCAAATGTTCCTTCTGCCTTATTTCTGCAATCTTTTCTCAATTTATGTTGCACCAGTTGCACCAGTGTGTACATATTAAGCTTTAGTGTACATATTTTGTCTACTGTATGCTGCATATTATTATACTGTACATATTTTTTTGTTCTACCTTGATGTTATTTATTGTCTGCTGTTTGTTACACTGTTTATATTTTGTGTTCTACCTTGATTCTTTTATTTACTGCCTATAATACATCCTGTACTACCTTATAAATGCCTTGTTTCCCTTGTAATGGCTTGTAATCTACCCAGGGCCACCTTGTAAATGAGTATCAATCAATGATGTTTTGCCTAGTAAAATAAAGATTGATTGATTAATTGATTGATTGAAACTTCTCATTACACACACCGACCCATACTTTATTCTACATTTGATGCACCCCCAAGGTGTGGGATGCTACATAAACCCTGAGGGTGAAGTCTGAGGGATTTATCAAAGCCTCCCACACCGAGGGTGTGCATTAAATTCTCATATGCACATGCCTCATCTTTTATTTTGCATAATTACTGGGGTGCAATTTTTTCCAGCCCAAGTGCTATGACCTTGGCACAGACACACACACACACACACAGTCTCTGTTCCTCTCTCATTTTCCAGTCAGATTTATTTGTGTGTGTGTGTGTGTGTGTGTGTGTGTGTGTGTGTGTGTGTGTGTGTGTGTGTGTGTGTGTGTGTGTGTTTTCCCTCTGGTACAGTAGCAGCCACAGACATTGCCAGCTATTTCCCAAAATTTCTGTGATATTTCCAGAAATAGCTCTTGCTTTCTGCATTTCCACAGTAGGGGCAGCAGAGAGAAACTCTTTAGAAATTTCGCAGAATATCTGGAAATACCTGGCAATGTCTGTGGCTACCACTGTAGTTTGAACTCGTGATGGCACTTACTGAAGCAGTAGACCCATTCCCACGCGGACCATGGTATCGCATGATGCTGGCAAACAGCAGGATCAATCAGATTTGTCTTTTTTTTTAATTAAAGGTAGGATCAACCAGATTTATGTGAAAATGTGGAGGACAGGATGAAATAATGGATAGGACGAGGTGAAGAATCTTTGTATGGCGGCTTCTCGCTATTGGAGAATTGGAGCTGCCATGTTTGAAAAACTTTTCAGCCGCTCACACACACACACTACGGGAACCAATGAGGGAGCACTTGATTTTGACTGACAGCGTGTGTGTTTGCCTTAATAACCAGCCAGTTACTACAGCGAATATCAACTGGCTGAGCTGATTGGAAAAATCATTTACCACTAACTATATGTTTGTATTACAATTTATTTACACTGGGTAAAACAGCTGAGATGCACAATCTTGTTTTCAGTGAGATACTGCATTTTCCCATTTGTGCAACTATGTTGACTAAGGCACTGACAGGTTAAGTAACTTGCTCAAGGTTACACCCTGTGTAAGATCTCTGATGGGATTTCAACCAGTGTGTCCTAGTGTCCAAGCATCTGCTTGAACCACTAGTCCATGCCCTCCTGTATTTGTTTTTCCAACAGAAATGATTGGAGAGTGTGAACACATTCATTAGAATGTCTAATTGAGAATTTAGATTTAGTGGCCCAAATGTTCAGTTATTTATAATTATTTGGTGTTCATTATTTGCACTAAGTAAGTACAAAAGGCTTTAAAAAGTCTTTCCCTCACCCTAGGTAGCCAGGGTAGGTGCCATGGTCCACCCTAACATATCTCAGCAGTCTTTTGCCCAAGACCTGACACCCTTACATACAATGTATTATACCCTAAAACTGCAACTGGCACAATACCACCCTCTGTATACATCAGTTCAAGACATTTCCCCTCCTCAACCTGCCTCCCCGCAGCCTCAAAGAGCACATCTGTCAAATACCCTCCCAAGCCCCAACCCATGATTGGGGCATTAGTAGGCAAAAGCATACTGGATCACCAGGGGAAGGAGATTAGGCTTTGTCCCTGCCTGGGACCCCCCTCTTCCCCCACACCTTCAAGCTGCAAGAAGCCACCAGGAGCACCCAGTTTTTTGCCCACTGAAACGCAGGACTTGAGATTAAAACCAGGATTTATGGCCACAACTCCAGCCATTTGAATTTGTTTGAGCCCACTTTGGCTTCTCAGCTCTTCAGCTGATCAACGGCCATTGTCTGTGGGAGGTGCAAATTTCAAACATTCCTTGCAAGCCGCAGCCCAGCTTTAAAATAAGCCTGCTACATACCTGTTTCTAAAATCTGGATTTGGATCACCGGGGAAGGAGGTTTGGATTGTCCCTGCTTGGGACCCCTCTTCCCCAACTTCAAGCTCAAGATGCTGCCAGGAGCATCAGGTTTTGCACACTGAAACTTGGGACTTGAGACTGAAACGGGATTTTGTCCCACCCTCCCTCCCCATGTCTTTTTTAAATCCCCACACTAGTCTGATCCTCACGGATGTTCTGACATTTTACAGGGATTGAGCTAAAAATGTATAGAGGAGGTGCACTGTGCTGAGCAGTAAGTATGCCCTTGCTATTGCTGGGTCTTTCTGCTCATCCGTTAAATTTTATTTCTGTTTGCCTGTTGGACACTGTATTTGCTAGAATCTAATGCAAAGAAAACATTTAAAGGGAGTTTCCATATGTATGTTTGCATGTGCTTTTTTTATTCTCTCTGTATTGATTAGCTGCTCTTGGATTTTATTCTACTCATGAAATCACTGCTGACTGTTGAAATTACTTTGTCCTAGCCTGTTAGCACTGTACTGCTGGGCCACAAGTCCTGTGTTGGTCTAACCTTTTGCTCTAGTGGGGCTGCTGCTAGTTGTGGGTATTATAAAATTGTATCTTTGGTGACCTCTGTTTAGAAAACATTAGCTCCACTATAGGCATTTGTCACCTAGTTGGGTCTCCTGAAAGTCCCTGCTGTCCTCAGTAAAGCATTTAATTTGTACTATTTTAATTTTGGGTCTACCTGTTGATGGTCATTTCTGACCTTGTCTCCCAGGCACTCACTGACAGCCCCATTTTAGATCCTCTGCCTGCTCTCCCTGATTCCCAGTGGGTCCTACTCTGGTGCTGGAATTACTAAATTTCTTTTCTCTTGTGCTCTGTCTGCTAGCTACATAGCTCATCTCTGCTGCTCTGCACATCATGAGGATCCCTAAGCTCCTCCTCGGCTGTATTGTAATGGCATCTCTTCTACTAGTCCTCCTTCTGTCTGCTGACCTCCTCTCCATGCCCTCAAAAGATACTGCCTGCCACCACAATCCTGATGGCTGGAGCTTTATCTTCTCTAACCTACTGGTTGGGGGGATATCCCTGTGGTAACATGGCTCCTAAAACTAATCACTTTTGCCAGAATTGCTCACTACCTTGCCCTCTTCCCTTTCCATGTGCCTCTGGGGGACTATCTCCTAACCTCTCTGCCTGAAACCTGGGTTTCTCTATGCCTGTGCTCTCTCTATTGAGTGATATTGAATGCAACCTGGGCCCTCTTGGTGGGACTACTCCTTCTGACTCATCCCTCTGGTTCTTTACCAAGGGGTTAAGGCTCACTCATATGAATATTAGAAGCCTAACAGCCAATTTTGCCCAGCTTGAGGCCTGGATGGCTCACTACTCCCCTGACATTCTAGGTCTGTCAGAGACCTGGTTGAAACCACACACTCCTGACTCCTTATGCAAGATCATGTGCTATAAGCTTCACAGGTGTGACTGTCCCAATGCTAAGAGGGAAAAGGTGTTATGTTCGATTCTAGGGAATGTCTTGAAATCTCTGTATGTACAGTCAATACTAGTTGCTTATGCAATGCTATTCACGTTGCTGTTACCCTTGGCCTTGCAAAAAAGCTGAACATTGTGTGTGTGTGTGTGTGTGTGTGTATAACCCCCCCCAAAAAAATGGTTTAGCTGCTCTATCAAATGTGCTCAGCTCTCTTGCCTCTCTAAAAGACAAACAGGAACTCATTGTAATGGGTGACCTAAACTTAGACTGGCCGAGCAAGAGTGCCAGTCTTTATGCTGCTAAGTTGGGTAGACTCCTCCTGTCCCAATTGGTTTCTTCCCCTACCAGGCTGTCTAACAATAGTAGTCTCCAGTCTCTTCTAGACTGGATAATCTCTAACTGACCTGATAGGATTGCTGCCATGGGTGTATTTCCAGGCTATATCAGTGATCACTGTCCAGTCTACCGTGTCTGGAAAGCAAGGACTCCCAAACCCCTGCCCAGAGAAATTTAATTCAGGGACTTCTCAAAGTTGGAGAGGCAGGCACTAATTTCTAACCTTCAAAACACTGACTGGATGCCTTTATACCTGACCTCCAATGCTGAACATGCTGCTGAATACTTCCTCTCCAAGCTTCTGGCCCTACAGGAAAAGTATGTCCCATTAAGAAAGCGCAGAATTCATGGGGCTGCCACCCACTGGCTAAATTCTGAACTTATGGCCTCTATTAAGCAAAGGGACAAAGTCTGGAAAAGAGCTAAACTGTCTCAGTCCCCTTGCTGACTGGACAGAGTACAAAAGGCTCAGGAACCTTTGTAAAGTATCTATAAGAACCACCAAGATCACTTACTACCAGCACCTTCTCCACTCCTCTCTTAACGACTCTCATGGGTTTTGGAGCCGCGTAAACTCAATTCTGGGGAGAGACAGCTGTGGAACCATAACAGAGGTAGTCCTGAATGAAATAAGTTGCTATAATCCTCTCGCCATTGCTGAGGCTCTAAACTCTCATTTCTCGGACCTCTCATCCAATGCATCACTCCCTGCACCTTCATTTGGACCACCTCTTGACATCATTGAACAGAAAAAACTTCCTTTCAACCTCCACCAGGTCACTGCACCTGAAGTACTGTGCTTCCTTAAATCCATTCCTCCTTATTGGTTGGTGGGGGCGGATGAGCTTCTACCCAAATTCCAGAAAACCACTGCCACTTTCATTGCCTCTCCAGCAACTCGCCTCTTCAATCTGTCCCTGACTACAGGTCATGTCCCCTCCCCCTGGAAGACTGCGCGAGTTATCCCTGTTCACAAAAAGGGTGACAGCGCAAAATGTACAATTACCACCCCATTGCCATCCTTTCCACTCTATCCAAAATCCTGGAGAAAATCATTGCTGCCCAGGTCTCGGACTACCTCCAGTTACACAGTCTTCTCACCCCTGATCAGCATGGTTTTCGATGAGGGCACAGCACGTCCACTGTTATATTTATTTATTTTTATTTATTGCAATGTTTCACCAGGAGGGCACACTGAACAACAAGTTGCTTGTGTCCTGTTGCGACCTGGGGGGGGGGTTGGTACAGTAGGATGTGGAAATTTAGACATACAATTAACATATATCAGAACTGTGGAAAAACACATACATTAGAATTTAAAATGCCACATACATTGTATAATTGTAGGGTGGCTTACAGAATTAGTATTTAACATACCTGAGAATTATACATACATACATGCTCTGATCCAATTCACCAATGATGTCAAGCTTACCATGGATAAAGGATCTCTTATGGTGGTGATCTTTGTAGATCTCACAAAGGTGTTTGATTTGGTGGACCACCTGCTGCTTCTGTCCAAGCTGTCCACCCTTGGTTTCACTACCTCCGCTACCACCTGGTTCTTTAACTGTCTCATGGATTGTCAACAATTCATGCAGATTGGAAATGCCAAGTCCTCCCTCTCCCACACCTGGATTGGAGTTCCACAGGGATTGATATTGAGCCCTTTACTTTCTTCAGTCTTCATAAATGATCCCCCCACTGTCTGGCCCATCTCTGCCCTGTTAGATGCTGATGACTTGGTGCTCTACTCCAGCTCCTCTAACATATCAGACATCAGCAAGAACCTATGCCCAAACTTCAACACCTTCCAAGCCTGGTTGAAACTAAACAAATGTGTCCTCAATAACAAAAAGACTGTTATCATGCTCTTCAGCTCCGGACTCAAAATCTGGGCCGCTCGTCAGCCTCTATGCATCAGAGCATCCAATGACACCCCCCTCAACACTGTCTCATATTTTAAATATCTTGGACTCACCTTGGATCTGGCTCTGGACTATGAACCTCACCTAACCACCACCATCAAATCAGTCAACATTGAGCTAGGTCTGGCATGTAAAGTTAGGCACAGCCTCACATCTGCGGTGAGGCTGGCTATCACGCAAGGTGTTCTCAGACCTAAACTGGCCTATGAGTTGCTTGCCTTCCCAGAAACCTCAAGAGGGCTCCTCCACAAGTGGGATGTCTGCTATAATAACATCTGTCGTTTTTCTCTGTCGGTTCCCAAGCTCTCTCACCACTGCTCTCTCTACTCCAACCTGGACTGGCTAACCCCCTCAGCCTTCCATAAATACACTACTTTCGGCTTCATCAAAAACACCATTACCTCCCAGATACTGTAAAAACTGGCCCGTCTATTAAAGTCTACTCACTCTACCTATCCCCTAATATCAGCCGATAAGTCCCTCCTGGCCCAGCCTAAGTACAATACAAAAATGGGTGAAAATACCTTCTCCGTCAGCACTCTGAAAATGTGGAATTCCCTTCCACTGTACATAAGGACCTCCCACCCCGAGTTTTAGCTGAATCTCCACAAGGTCCTGTCCTGTTCTGAACCCTGCTCCTGTGGTTGGTGTGCCCACTCACTTACCAGTCCAGCTTAGCTATTTGTCTTGGCACTTGTTTTCCCTATCCTGGTATCCCTGAGCATCACCTCAACTGATTATTCCAAACACACTTACCCTCCAGTCTTTTGTTTAATTGTGGTCAAACGTTATGTTCCAGGAACCATGGACCGTTTATTCTCTGCATATTGTCACTGTGCTGTGTTTTATCTCCTGGCCTGATCCAGGCTTCTGTGTGTTGTTAATCACCTTGCTCTTGGCTAACTGTATCGATTGTTGTTATCTGAGTTACTCCTCTGTAGCCACTGTTGCTTCTACCCACTATCTGTAACCTCCTGGGTCGTGCCTGAAAATAGGCAGCATTGCTGTCTAGAGCACCCACCCGGTCAACAAAAACTAAATAAATTAATAGCAATTACTCAGGCCCCCCCAACACATAGTGTTCTACATTCTTAATCTGATGTTTTGGCTGACAGCTTGCAACATGCCCCGGGGGAGGTCTGCATGTCACTGAGTGACACTAGTTTCACTAATTGGTCACTCTGACAAGCAAATAAGATACAGAGTGCTTCCCTTCCCTTCTCTTGCTACAGACTGCCAGCTGATTAACAGAACAGCTTAACAAGGCAACACACTGCAGGTTTGGGAGGGCAGATGGTCAGAACACTGAGCAGACAGTAAGTTTTTGCATATTATTGCCATGGACAATTATGAATCCAGATTCAGGAGTGGGTTACTTGACAGATATAGCCCTTTAGGACCAGAAAGCAGTCTGGTTAAGTAAGAGTGACATCTTAAAAAGACGCATTCAAGGGGTTGGCACTTTGCCAGCTGTATGTTTATGGTATAAAATATTGTATGTACAGTAAGGATGCAGGGGTAGAGGATGGGGGACCACTGAGAGGGGTAGTATAGCCATGAGACTAGCCCTGGCTACCCGGGGAAGGCTATGTAGATTTCTTTTTTTAATAATTTGTCACCTTTTTTTTTTTTTTTATTTTACAAATATAATACCATGAACAGTATTCATTATCCAGTCCAAAACAATTAATACGCTGTAATTATAGAATTAAGTACTAATAAATAAGAAGGTGTGTGTCATCATGGAATAATCCATGACCTGGGTGCTTTGAGGCACAAAGCATAACCAAGTGCCTTCAACCACCCAAGAAGTGGTGTTATTACAAATGGTAATACACACCCTAGCTATTATCACATGGTTGAAATAAAGACAAAAATACTTTTTTTTTTTTTTTACATTTAAGAAGAATTTATCATGGATGACTACTAACCAGTAAAATTGGGATAAAGTGTTCTCATGGGATAACACCACAGCTTAAAATATCTGTTAGCCAGTCAGGTTAAAGGATTTATTTTACCCATTTGAAAATCCTTACTTTCAAACCTCTAAAAATGATTACACCAAGGTTATCACCTACACATCAGGCATTATCCTCTATATTATTTTTTCATTAATACAAAAAATGGATCCATTTTGTAATCACAATAATACACGTCAAGGTGTGAGATATGGGATATAATCTCTTCTCAGGCCAATGGCTTGGTACCTCAAAACTCACCTGAGGCAGAAAGATATCCCACGATACTGCACATGCTGCAATGTATTATTGCTTAAGTAACAAACCTTTCAAGTCACAAAGTAACACAATATATATGTCACCTTTGATCCTCCACCATGAGTAGTCAGTCACCCATAGGAGCAGCTTTCAAGCCGGCAATGCTCTGACATCAGCACACACACCAAACATAGATTCCTCTGATTGTCCAAGATACTTTTGTAGTGAATAGTAGAGCATTGTTTGGTACAAATTCTGTCCCTTTCAAAATGCTGCTGTACCACAGTTCAAAAGTGATAGAATGTAATTGTACCCTACTGTGGTACAACAGCATTCTAAAACCTCTAGTTACTGCACAAGTCAGTTTTGTTCTGAAAGTGAAAGAATTGTGGCACACACATTTCACATATTACTACACATTATAAAAATACAGGATGAACAGCTTTATGTACAACCAGTGTGTTCTGCCAACTTGGGGTTCTGATTCCCATGGACCTCTCTAGCTTAGCTCTCGAGGTCAGAGGCAATCAGAACCCCTCTGTGGCAGAACACACTAGTGGTGCATAGTTGCCCATCCAGTATTCCTTATGTTGTATTCAAGGAATTATGTATATTGTGTTTCACAGAGCGACTGCAGCCTGCCATCTCTTTTTTCCCAACATGTGACTGACTTTCCAAGCACTGTAAACCTGTTTTTGTTTTCATGTTCAGTCTTAACTGCTCCCTAGCAGTTTGCAATACACATAACCACATTCTCAGTACTGAATCCCACATCATGTTTGTCCCCTTGAATCAAACACTGATTAAGAATTAAAAGTCAAATAAACATTCTGAGGGGCATACATTTTTAAGTTTGCTTGCACGCATGTGCAAGAAACATATTAAGGCAGCTTGCTGCAGTAGCGAGTTGTGGAGGTGCGGCAGTGTTGTTGCCAATGCCAGCAGCCCATTTTGGGGCTGGTCTGTGTGGCACCAATAGATGATCACGCTGTCCATGACAGCAGTAGTGTAGCTTCCCACCAACTTGATAGACACTCGCCACTGCAATCAGGGAGCACCCCATCATTAACAATCAGCTGTTTTTGCTGCTGGGGTGGTCCCTGATTGCAGCAGCAAATTTACAGCTGTATTGTCTGGTGTCCCATTTCAATAACAAGGTGGCAGCTTCTGTGTCGGCCTCTCACAGTCCCTACAGAAGCTGACAGACAGCCACCGCATCTCACAGTCCCAATGAAAGCTGACAGGGGTGCCCAATCCCCCTGTTGGCATGCCCCCTCCCCAGTTCATTTGCCAATGGGGTAGCCCAATCCCCATTGGCAAAATGCCCACCCATTTGTTGTGTGCCAAAGGGGGTGCCTAATCCCCCTTGGCTCATGCACCCACCCTTCCCAACATTCTGCCAACGGGGGTGCCCAATCCCCATTGGCTACAGACCCACCCAAGAAATACTCAGGTGGCACACTGGGAGCCCATCCAGCATGCCAAAGTACCTGGAAAATAAGAAAACCTTCCCGTGTTTGTTTGTTTTTCCCCTGTAAAAGAAAAATGGTCCCTCGTTGAGTCCGGTGCTCCTCCCCCAACTCGCACCCACCCTCTGCACACCGCACCTCCCCACACCCCTCCTCACTCCATACTTACCTCCGGAGCCCAGCGTGATGATCTTCAGTGGACCAGGAACACGTATGAACTCTTCAAAGCTGACCACAAACTGAAGAAATGCCGGTAAGCTGTATAATGGCATAAATTATTTTTTTTCCAACTTATGTAGATATCTCGCCCATTTTCGTGAATTTTGGCACCAAATTTTCAACATGGGGTTCTTGGGACCCCATCTCATGAATTCAGTGACTGCCTTCTGGTTATTCAGTCCCAAAGGGTGATTTCACAGTCACTGTGTGGAATCACCTTTTGGGACCGATTAATGAATCAACAGTGTCACTGTTCCTGAGGTGGACTCTCAAAAAGCCTATGTTGTAAATTTGGTGTAAAAATTCCAAAAAATGACTGTTATGAGCGTGCGTTGTGCAGTTCCCATGCACACTCGTAACTTCATGAATTTGTAATATTTTCACTCCAGATTTTCAATACTGACATTTTTCACACTTCCTTATGAACAGCACAGCTGTAATTTTTCACATCTTGGTTGAAATGTGTTTTCTCACTTCCGACACAGAACAACGCGGTCACTGAGGGAAATCAGTGTTCAGAACAGATTAAGAAAATCACAGTGACACTGATCATGAGCAGAGGTCCTGAAATGCTATGTTGAAAATCTGGCGACAAAAGTCCATAAAATGACTATATTACGAGCGTGCATTGCGCAGTTTCCATGCACACTCATAACTTTAAAAATTTTTAATGTTTTCACTCAAAATTTTCAACATTGTCAATTTTGCATGTCTCTTTATCAACAGTACAGCTGTCATTTTTCACATCCTGCCCAAAATGTGTTTTCGAACATCTGATACGCAATGGCGCGGTCACTGTGAGAAATCAATGTTCGAGACAGATTAAGAAAATCATAGTGACTGTGTTCATGAGCAGAGGTCTCAAAATGCCTATGCTGAAAATCTGGTGAAATAATTCCACTAAATGACTGTGCTACAAGCGTGCATTGCGCAGTTTCCACGTACACTCGGCAGTTCGAGCATTTTTAATATTGTCAGTCCAGATTTTCAACATTGCCATTTCTTCACACCTCCCTATGAATAGTACAGCGGTCATTCTTCACATCCTGCCTGATCTGTGTTGTCTTACAACTGGCACAGAATGGAGCGGTCACTGTGGGAAATCGCAGTTTGGGACAGATTAACAAAATCACAGTGCCACTGTTCATGAGCAGAGGTCCCAAATGCTTTCATGAGGTGGGGAATCACAAAAAGGCCATGTTGAAAATTTGTAGTGCAAATACCAACCAACACCCGGGGCATTAGGGTTTCTAACCATAACGTCCCACCCTGTACAGATTAACAGGCATCAGGGGTGTGCCTTTGGATTGCCGGCTGTAATGCTCATACCTTTCCACCCGCACCCTGAAGCCAGTGACAGGCATTGAGATGTGCATTGGACTCTTTGGCCCCAGAGTTTACCCCATTCTCCTATACTGCACCCATTTCAGCATATGTCCTTATGAAATGAGGTGACTGTGAACCAGAACACCCCAAGGCACACCTCAGCACTTATTGGTGTCTGCAGTATAGGGTGAGGTGAAATGCCATGAGCATTATGGGCAATGACCCAAAAGCACCCCAAAGCCTGTCCATCTCTGCAGGGTGGAGGTGGGGTTGGTGTGAGTTCAATACTTCACTGCCATTCCTATTCTGCATCTAACTCCTGCACCTCCAATGCTAATATCAACAGGCAAACATTCAGCATTGACAAATGCTTGTTTCTTATTGTACTCATCAACTTGCTTGCAGCACAAGAACAAAAGTGTGGGGAAGGGGGCAGAGGAGACAGCAAAGTGTTTGGCTGTCTTACAAAAGGCCAATAAATAGAATATGTTTTTCCCCAAAACTCATTATTGTTTCTGCAACTGAAGACTGACAGTTACATTTTAATTTAATTGTATGTGTTTTTTTTAATAATTGACCCATTTTATAAGGCAATACAACATTACAGGGTGTTGATTCCTTTTATAAACCACACTTCCAGATGGCTGAAGACCCTCGGCACAAATGCCTCATGCATCAAAATGCACCCGGGCATGTGGTTTATGTAAAGAAAGCACCACACTGTCATTTTTTATTGTTTACTTAGTGGACTTGCTTTTAGTGACATCAGGAAATGTATCTTTTATATCAGAAATAAAATTGCATCTTTTGTGGTGAACAATGACTGTAAAATATTGAACTGGGTTGGGTGGTGCTGCGGTCTGCTCTTTCATCTTTACTACTGATGTGTCTTGCATGATTTATGTAACTGGTGCTGGAGAGGAGGAGGTAGAATTGTGTTCAGACAGCATATTATTATGCCGAAAAGCAGAATTAAAAAGGCAATACTTGTGATCATGGGCATGAGGGGGGGTCTGGCTGCTGAAAGAACAGAACTTGCTCATGCTTCTGTGGTGGTTCACAATCAGGAACAACCCCTTTCCCTGCAAAAAAAGGGGGCATGATAGGTACTGGGCATTCCCAGTAGGATTTCTGCTGTGGCACCATTTCCCAAACACTAAAGTGGGAGAGGAAGGTGTTAGGAGAAGTGTAAAAGGAGGTGTCTGGTGGGAAAGAAAGAGGGTGGTAGTGAAGATGGGGAGAAGGGTGTACAGTGATGTGAGCAACTATTATTGAGCATCTCAATTTGAGCGACTCAATAATACTGTTCATAATGAGAGCGAGTGGGAAAGAACACCGCTAAGCAGGTTAGAACAAGTGTAGCAGTGAGCTGCACTCGCTAGAATAAGATATACCCATTTGTTTGGCCAAGCCCTGCCAAGCTGACCATTTGGTGTAGTGGCTAGAGCCACCACCGCTTGAGCTGGTGGACCCAGGTTCGGGTCTTGGGTCTGGTTGCAGGAGAGATTTTTTTCTGGGTTTTTTTCCATCATTCCTCTAAGTCCGCTCACCCTACAGTTGATAATCTTTAGATTGGGGGGTGCGGGGGGGCTTGGCCCTCACAAAGGGTGGTACCCCCCCACATAAAAATCATTTTGTTTTTGCACCAGGAGGAAATGTAAGTGACTGTCACTGTTTGCGGTGATCATTGTTATCCTGCTAGCCCTTTTGATGTTGGGTGCTCTTTGATTTGCAGTTTGTGTTTGCTGATATTAAGGAATCTCCATTATCATATAAAACCAGGTGAAGAAGCACAGATGTAGGTCCCAGCCCAGGTATGGAACATGTGGTCTGGGTAGCTCACCATCCCATGTTCTGGGGGAGGGCAACCCTGTCTGAGAACTTCACCTGATGGTGAGGAGCAAGTCTGGCATGTCTCCATAGGGATGAAAGAAGGGAGACTCAGCAGTATTCAGGCTTACCAGAAAGGATACATGGGGGCTTGCTCATGCTTTTCAAGATGATGGGCAAGGAGGCAACCTGCATGACTGGCTGTGTCCCGCAAAAATCAGACCCAGGAATGGTGGTTCCCTATGTAGGCTTGCACCTATAATCAAATAGCTGGCCACACTTTTATAAGGGTGGCACAGAGATCACAACATGAAGTCAAAGCAGGGGTGGTGCAGTATATGCAGTGCCTGACATGGCCAGATAAATGACCCAAGCCTTGGATTCCTTAGCCAATCTGAGATGAAAAAAGGAGTTATGGAGTTAGAGTGGAGGCTGTTCTGCCCAAGGAGAACGTGAAAAGGTTACTGAGAGAGGGCATGGAACCCAGGTGGCACACACTCAAGATGCATGGCCGAATGGCTCATTAGGGCCTGAGTGAGGTGTCAGAGAATAGGGGGAAGGGTAAGGAGTTGGGGTAAGAGGAAGGCCCAATAATATCTCACAGGTCAAGAGCTGGCAAGAGGGCACCCAGAAGACACAGAGACCAGAGTGGTTAAGGTGGTCAAATGAGGCCAAACATGCCAGAATTCAGTTAGGATAGTTTTCCTCTCTTGTTATTGGTGTCAGTCCCTGAAGACCTAGTGGCTGGGCATTCTTGGCCATCAAAGTGGGAAACCCCCACCAAGCATGGCCTGAGAGATGTCACAGCATGTGAGTGGAGCTTTGGCTGCTGTCATGGATGACCCTGGGTAAGATGGGCATTGGGAGCTGCTGTGAGTCCTTTTAGCTACAAAGGTGCTGAAGAGATGGCCTATCCATTCTATCTGGGTGCTGTGTCTCAGCATACAGATTTTGGTTCTGAGAAAGTAGAAAATGCCTGTAACTTAGTGAGTGCATTTGGTGTTCCTAAGTCATCACAGTAGGTGAGAAGAAGCCAAAGTATAGAAGCAACATACATTGTGACTGAGAAGTGAATTGGGTCACAGGAACTGAGAGAATCCAAGATGATGAAATAAAAGGTTAAGCCATGGCCACAGCAATTGTGCTTTGAATACTCACCAGAGGAACGAATAATGTATTAAGAATTGTTTTGATTTGGGTCCTTAAGCAAAAAATTAACTTTTGTACCCCTTGCTACTGGTGCCTAGTAAATGGGGAGACAAGAGCAACTATGTGTCCTTGGGGTCATTTAACTCATGGAGTTTCTGTATCAGTAGATCCTTAGAAGCAGAATGTGAACCATGCTGATTATTGTTTGCATGGGGCTCCTGGTCATTATCTTTCCATCTAAAATATCCAAGCAAACTATAGTGGCCTGGGTCATACCCATCCCCATGGGGCATAGTCACTCAGCAAAGCAAGGAGTGAAAGAAGGAAATTGCAAAGTATATGTAACTAATTCTTTATTTACGGAGCACCTTATCCCTGAGGCTCAGGGCACGTTTCAGTCTACAAACAGTGAAGCAAAGGTTTAAATACACAGTTCAGAGAAACAACAACTAAATTAATAGGAGAATTATTAAAATAAAATAAAACAGTGGCAGTTAAGCACATAAAACCAGTAAGCATTAGATCCTGAAGGCTTCCCTGAAGAGATGTGCTTTCAGGTCCCACCTGAAGGTCTCCAGCAAGGGGTCTCCCTCGAGGACCTTGGAAATGAATTCCACAGGGCCAGAGCAGCCACCTCAAATGCATGGTTAATGGATGTTTTTAGCCAGGTCCTGGGAATTGCTAGGAGGCTTTCCGCAGAGGAGTGGAGAAGCACTGGGAGTGGTGGGGAGTCAGGAGGTCACTCTGGTAGCTAGGTCCCAGACTGCATCGGGATTTATAGGGGAGAAGTCCCACTGTGAAGGAGATTCTCCATCTCACCAGCAGCCAATGCAAACCATGCAGCACTTGGGTCAAATGACATGACCTCGGAAGGTTTGTCAGTAACCTGACTGCTGTGTTCAGCACTAGCTGCAGGTGACATAGCACCCCTCCACTAACCCGAGATATAGAGCATTACAGTAGTTGAGTCTGAAAGTCACAAATGCATGTGCCAGTATGGGCAGACTCCCCAATGGGATAAGGGCTTTAATCTGGGTGATATTCCTCAAGTGATAGAAACCACTCTGGATGATGGACAACACTTGAACCTCAAATGTCAGTCCATCATCGAGGATAATGCCCAGATTTTTCAACCTTGTGGTGGACATCAACAGGGTTGGGGCCACCATCAAGCCAGAGCTCACCCGGCAGTCTCTGTTTCCCACCAGTGACCAGGCTCAATCACTAGTACCTCCATTTTGTCCAAGTTGAGCCTCAGCCAACTAGAGGACACTCAGTCTTAGATCTCATTGAGGCACATATGTAGTACCCCCACAGTGTCAATGGTCCCAGGTGCAAAAGACATATACAGCTTGCTGTTGTCTGCATGGCAATGGAAACCCATGCTGTAGCATTGAATGATCTCATTCAGGGGCCACATGTACACTGCAGACAGCATGGGTGAAAGGATCGAGCCTTAGGGGACTCTACATGGCAGGGGCCTTGGGCAAGAGTAGCAACTTCCCATCACTACCATTTGCATTCTGCCCATGAGAAAGGACATAAACCAGTTGATGACAGTACTGGTGAGTCCACAGAGCCCCTTAAGGTGATTCAACAGCACACCATGGTCTACAGTGTCAAATGCTGAAGAGAGAGATCGAGGAAAGCAAGAATTAATCACTGACCTTTACCTCTAGCCTGAGGAGGTAATTATACACGTAGACCAGCACTGTTTCAGTACTGTGCCTTGACCTAAGTCCAGACTGAAGGGGCTTGAAGATGTCAAAAGCAGCGAGATGGTCTTCAAGCTGCAGCACCACCATTTTCTCAATAACCTTGCCCAAGAAGAGCAGGTTAGAGACTGTTATATAATTCACCAAGATGTCAGGGTCGAGAGATGTTTTTTTCAAGAGGGGCCTAACCAGCACCTCTTTCAAAGTGCTGGGAAACAGCCCTTCAGAAAATGAACACCAGACAATTTCGGCAAACACTAGGCCAGCAGACTCCACATATTTCACAAGGAGATATGTTGGGCCTGGGTCAGGTTCACAAAACGTGGGCCACAGCAATTAGATTACCTCACATATTTCCTCCACCTCCATTGGCTTAAACTCACTCCAGACAAATGGAGTGCAATTTGTGACATCCAAGAAACCATTACAGGGTAGCTTATGCCCCATTGTAAGATACTGGACCTGATGGAGGACACTCTGTCAGAGAAGAACTGAGCAAACTCTTCACACTTAGCTGCTGACACTGCAACTTTAGATTGAAGGCAGACTTGATGAAGCAGTCTGTCAACAGCCCTAAAGAGCTAAGCCAGTCTATTCTTCCCTGCAGCTATCTACCTGGACAGGAATGTAGGAATACTGCCTTCTTATGTGAGATAGCCCTTTGATATTCAATATAGTGAGCTTTCAAAACCAGTCTTTCCTCCCCTGATCCAGATTTCAGGCAACAACCCTCCAACCTCCAACTCTTAATCTTCATCTCCTTGAAGGTCCCATGAAACCATGGGGGTCTCAAGCGAGAGGACCCAGGTCATGTACAGACCCGTGCAGCAGAGTCAAGCAATGTGGTCACAGCCCCATTACAGGCCTTGACCACCTCACTCACACCCACTGCACAAAAAGTTCTCACCTCCAAGATGTCCATTATTGATGATTATCCCTCTGGGGGCAATCCCCTTAAAGGGCAATAATGGACCATCTCTATGGGGAAGGGATCACCGAGGGGGACCACAGATGAGAACCTCATTGTGCAATGATCTGACCAGACAACCAGATCAATTTTGAGATCAGTGATCTCAAGTCCCAGTGAGAATACTAGATCCAATGCATGGCCATGGTAGAGAGTCACAGAAGTAAATGCTTGTGTGAGGCCCAGTAAATTCATTGTCTGAAGGAACTCTTGTTCAAACTGTGATAGTTCATTGTTGACCCAGGTGCTGAAGTCTGAAGTGGAGTCCCATCTGAAATTTAGAAACAGGTTTTGCAACAGAGGACTTAAGTATAGCATCAGACACTCAAAATTTCTTTGTACCTGAGGCAAGATCAGGGTTTATAGCCTGACTGTGGTGGTGGATGATATGAATCTGTGTACTAGGTCACAAAAGGTTTGAGAAGTTACATACAGGCACAAGTGGTGTGCAAGAGGAGAGTGAGATGAGCAGGACTGGAGCCAGTGAAGTAGCTGTTCCCCCATTAAGGTGACAAGCACATGGCAGAGCATTGAGAGTTGTGGGCTATGGGAGATAAAGCCCTTGGATCCCTTGAGTTAAATGGATTGATGAATCTGAGGATGCCCTGGTACCATCCCATTTCAATCAGAATGAGCTACTGTTTTGTGGAGACATTTATGATGCTCAAGGAGTTCTCCAATTGGGTAGTCTCTATGGAGGGTTCAATCTTGGCTCAGGATCGAGAGAAAAGGCCAATGACCAATCATACCAGATATACCCGTCTGTTGTCCCAGAGGCAGAAATCATGCTGCTCCCATTCTGTCCCAGGATCTGGCCATTAATGTTGCTTTATCAGTGCCAGTAACCCCATTGAGCCTGGTCTGTCTGTAAAGTCATTGGACCCAAATGGGGCATGCCTGGCATTTGGCAAAGCCACAGTGCAAGCTGACCTTCACATGACCTTGTTTGACCAAAGGTACTCACAGAGGTTTTTGTCAGGGTCAAATGAAGGTTAGAATAGTGCCCTGCCAGTGACTGGAGTTCTTGAGACAGTTAGCTGAACTGTTGTACCTGGATCTCCTGCCTGTGTTCACTGCTCCAGATGCAGCTACGGACATTGTCACTGATGTCAAGGAGGAACAGTAGACTCCAGGCCCCTCTGCACATGAAGTTAGAAGGGAGCAGCACCATTTGTGGAACTGGGTTCCCCACCTTCCAGGTATAGGGAAGTTACAGATGGATAATGCTCCCGGGGGGAGCACCAGCAGAAGAGTCCTTTGACAGTGACACTCATTTGCATAATATGTGATTGTTGTTTGTAAGGACCGACATTTGCTCATTATGGGAAGTACTTAGTAACTGTAAGATGCTCTTCTGTGCCCATATGAGTATGTGCATTATTGTGACCACCCAGAATGATCTGGGTCACTGGATATTGGGGAATCCAGATTATGCCTAACTTTTGAGATGGATTATTCTACCTCAAAGTAATAAGTGATCTTAATCCTAAATCAGATTACTTGATTGTGCTCTACTGTAAATACAGAAACATAGAAATATAGAAGTTGACGGCAGATAAGGACTGCAAGGCCCATCCAGTCTGCCCATTTCTTTTTCTACCTTATGAATGTGCCAGATGTTGAGGGCTGACTGAAAAATGTTCATATCTGCTCTTGTTTGGGTACTGGAGGTTATTTTCTGCACAGTAAATGCAAATCTGTTTTAGTTAAAATATCTGGGCTCGATTCTCAAAGCCTTGAGAATGACGCAAGGTGCCTGCACCAAACAAATGGTGCAAGTGGCACCTTGCATCAACAACTGCCCCCTGAGCTATTCACAAAAGCAGCCTGCATCAACTATAGGCTGCCTCCCCCAAACAGGGCTTGTGCCACCCGTGCGCCCAAGAATGGTCTGCGACATCACACTAGGGGGCATGTGGAAGAGACAATCTGCCACATCCCTGAATGTGGGATGCACAGAACTCTCCCAGAGGGAGAAATTCTAAGTACCCTTAGACCAGCTAGGACTGGTCTAAGGATACGAAGAAAATTCTCCTCTGGGAGAGTTGCCTGTTTGTGCCAGTGTGCCATGGTCCCCCCTTCCCTGATCCCCGATGTGCCCCTATATTTAAAGGGCCCTAACAGGGTCCCCTAAATGCTTTTTTCACTTAGTATGCCATTGCCAGCCATGCTTCAGATGTTGAAGCTGCAAGTCATTTCATAAAAAAATCTGTTATAGTAATTTTTTTTAATGTTTTATCAGCACTTTTTTCTGCCTGTCCCCAATACTTTGTATGTGGCCACACCCCCAGAATGATGTCATGCAAGGGATGTTTTACATACAACAACAAGAAATTCTGGGTAAATTATAAAGGTGACTTAAATGTTCACTACTCAGAGGTGCAATCCCTTATGTTGGTAGTGGCCACTGCAGTACAGCACCTAATATGTAGATGTATTTATTTATGTATGTATTTATTTAAAGGTTTTAACTGGAAAGACATACTGAGCAGACAAGTTATCTTCCAGATGCATCTGGGGGAGAGGGGAAAGGGACACACAGTAGATACATATGTAGCAAGGCATTGTGGGTACAGTACATAGCTGATTTTTATGTCTTCCTACTCCTATTTTGCTAAAATACCAGAACTGACCAATAGAGGTCTCTGTTCCAAACCAGCAGGTGTTTACTTCTAATAAAGAGAATACAATTGTATTTATTGTATTTTGATGTGTTAGTAATTAATTTTTATTGTGATGATAAAATATATGTTAGTGCAGTGACACAAGTGGCAAGAAGGAGGAGTGGAAGAACAATGGGGAAAATCAAAACTGCCATCACAGAGGCAACAAGCCTTTGTGTAAAGCAAATCAACAAAACAAAATGAAGGAAAAAGCCACTATGGTTCTCAAAAGAGGTGGCAAGGAAGGTTAAGGAGAAAAGGATAGCATTCAGGAAATATAAGGAAACATAGGAGTAGGAGAGAGAACTATATCAGTTAAAGCAGAAGAAGGCAGGGAAGGCAGTCAGAATAGCAAAGGCCCAAACTGAGGAAAAGATAATCAACTATGTTAAGAATAGGGATAAAACCTTTTATAGGTATATTAGGGAGCGAAGAAAGACCAAGGGAGGGATACTGAGGCTTAATAAAGGGAAGAGAATGTGGGCAGAGGGTGACAGTGAAAAATCAGGGATACTGAATGAATGCTTCTGCTCAGTACTCACAAAAGAAGAGGAGGAGGAGATACCTAAACCAGACAATAGAAATACTCTGGATAGGGGGGTCGATACCAGTCCATTCACAGAAGAAAGGGTTCTGAATGAACTCTTAAAACTGGTGATGGACAAAGCAATGGGGCCTGATGGGATTCATCCAAGAATTCTAAAAGAACTAAGGGTAGAACTAGTGACACCACTGACTACCCTCTTTAACAAATCATGGGAGGATGGGGTGGTACCTGAGGACTGGAGGAGAGCAGATATGATTTCACTTCATAAAAGTGGGAGCAAGGCAGAGGCAGGAAACTACAGACCAGTTAGTTTGACCTCAGTGGTAGGGAAAACGATGGAATCAATTCTGAAGGAAAAAATTGTTGAGTACCTAGAGGCCAGTGGGGCACAGGTCCCACACAGCATGGATTCACAGTGGAAAGGTCATGTCAGATAAATCTAATAGATTTCTTTGACTGGGTGACCAAAGTAATAGACCGGGGAGGGGCTGTAGACATGGTCTACCTAGACTTTAGCAAGGCATTTGACACAGTCCCATACAAAAAATTAATATATAAGTTAGCCAGCCTTGGAGTGGGTCCCAAGGTGGTAGCCTGGGTATAAAATTGGCTGGACAACAGGACGCAGAGGGTATTAGTAAACAGAGTCCACTGTGAAGAAAGGGGGGTTACTAGTGGAGTACAGCAGGGTTCAGTACTGGGACCGATTCTCTAATGTCTTCATAAGTGACATTGCAGAGGGACTGGAAGGAAAAGTATGTCTCTTTGTAGATAACACAAAGATCTGCAACAGGGTCGATACAGAAGGTGGGGTGGAAAGGATGAGAAGAGACTTGGCAAGGTTGGAGAACTGGTCAAATGTTTGGCAGCTTAGATTCGACGCAAAGAAGTGCAAAGTAATGCACCTGGGAAACAAAAATCCAAGGGAAGAGTACACAATGTGGGGTGAGATACTAACAACAACTGCAATAGAAAGGGACCTGAGGGTAGTCATATCAGTTGACCTAAAGGTGGGCAAGCAGCGTGAGAAGGCAGTAAGGAGGGCTGGCAGGACACTGGGATGCATAGGGAGAGGCATCACCAGTAGAAAATAAGTGGTGAGACCCCATCTGGAGTACTGAGTGCAGTTCTAGAGACCCAATCTCAGCAAGGACATAGACAGGATGGAGGCTGTCCAGCGTAGGGCAACTAAAATGATGCAGGGTCTGCACCGTCTGCACCATGACACATACGAAGAGATATGAAGGAAGCTTAATATGTATATCCTCAAGGAAAGGAGGGAGAGGGGGAACATGATAGAAACTTTCAAGTACCTCAAGGGTATCAACAAAATCCAAAAGGGTAACATCTTACAGAAAAAGAGATGTGCAAGAACAAGGGGGCACAATTTGAAGATAGAGGGGGAGATGGCTCAGAGGTAATGTGAGGAAGTATTTTTTCATGGAGAGGAGGTCGTGGAGTCAAAAATAGTGGGGGAATTCAAGAATGCATGGGACAGACCTAAAGTAATTCTAGTGGGGGTAGGTGAAACTAGGCTGCTGCTTAACTAGGATCTGCAGCTTATCCATTAGGTAGGGAAATGAACAGACTAGGTGGGCCAAACGGTCCTTATCTGCCATCAGATTCTATGTTCTATGTTTCTATGTTTCACTTTTGTTTCTCACACTGCTAGTAAACAAGAATTCAGCAGATTTCTGGTATTGTCATGTCAGAAACTGCCATCTTCTTAATTGGATTCTTTTCTCACTAGCACTTGGTGACATACAAATAAGATATTGGAAAAGTAAGTAAAGAAACAAATAAAAGAAAACGGAATGACTGCAGAGGCGTCTAAAAGCACCAAACCTTCATTCTCCCTTACTAAGCATTAGCTCTTTAGAAGCTTTGTTTACCTGGCATGATGTCACAGTTGGGGGCTGCAGCACTGAGGAAAAAAAGTGGCTGGTTATGTCAGTGAAGCAGAGCACAGAAATAAAAGCATTTTTTTCATGAAAAACAGCACATTTGGGCAGTTTGAATGCTAGGAGACTAAATCACAACTCTTACAGGTTACTATTGCCATTTGTTATAGTACATGTTGGTAGATCCCTTTAAAAGATATAAGATTCCCTTGTTGGTAGTATTGTGGTTCTCCCTTCCCGATCCCCGATGTGCTATATAAAAGATCCCCTCATTGGTAGTATAGTAGCCACCCTGCCCCAATCCCCAATGTCCCCCGTGATTTACATTTACTGTAGTTATAATCCCCGTTCCGTGTTGGTATAGTGGTCCCTCTCCCCGATCCTGATGTCCCCATTATTATAACATAAGAAACAGCCCCTCTCATTGGTGGTCCAGTGACCCTTACCCCCCACCCCAGCAAGTAGTGCCCACCACCCAGCTCCCCCCCATCCAGAGACAGAGACAGGGACCAGCACAGCCCTCCTCACATCTCTGTGGCCGGCCCCCGATGGAACTGTCCCTGTGTGCATACTGTAAAGGGTCACTTTTATTTTTATTCAGTAAAATGAATTAAATCTACAGAAATGGTGCAATCTTTGTTTCTATAGCTGGTGAGTGCCCGAATATTCAGAAGGCAAAGCAGCTGCACAGATCATTGAAATGCTGGCCACAGCACAATTTATCAACATGCTTCCCACAGATGTGCAACTCTTGGTGAAAGAACACTAATCTAAAATGGGGAAAGGATAGTTTCACTGGCAGAGGACTATCAGATGGCTCGATAGATGCCACAGAGTGGAGTCAGCAATCCAGGGATGGTAAGGCCACCTTTTTCCCAACCAAGCATACCCATTTTGTATCTGAGAATGTTGTAAATTAACTTAGTTGGTTCATTTCAGGATTTACAAGTTAGTACTATAGGTGAGGTGATGTCTAGATATAGAATCCACATACTTTAGGACCCAGATGTGAAATGGGTTACAGAAACAGAAAAGATGCAAGGTGAAGAAATAAAAGGTTAAGATGAGGCAGTAGTACTTGTGCTTTGAATACTCATCAGAGTAGCAAATAATGTATTATAAGATGGCAGTCACAAATCATTTTTAAAAAGTTTGTAGGAGGTATTGATACTGTACCTCAGCAAGCTGTGCATTTGGTGCTGAAAGAATTGCAAAGCCATGTGTTTAATTTCCTAAACAACGTGGCTTCTGAACTTTCTCTGCCAATCAGGGTGCAGGAAATTCCCTGCACATATTATAACACTGGTTACCATCTGATTTACTCCTAATATGCTTCTGTGACCTTTGTGCATCATATTTTAACCAGTGATGCACTTACCTGTGTGGAAGACATACTGAAACCATATTCAGTCAGCGCCGCTTATAACGGGCACCTCCATGCAACGCGGAATTGTCTGTTATAGCGAGTAATCATTGTAACCAAGATGCACAAACAGCTTGATTTAAAAAAAGGCAGAAGTCGAATATGCAGTTACAACGTAATACACTTTATTTAATACATGATCATCCTGTCAAGTCCCATGTTTCCCAACAGCAGTGTAACTCAGATTAGTACAGCACTGCTCAGTACTGTATGCAGTTACAGCCCCTTTAATGGAAAAGTCTTACTTCTTCCCAAAGAAATCTGGAATCTTCTTCTGGTGGACTTATGTATGATGATACAGTGCCCACACTTTCTCTGTTTCTCTTAGGGCTCCCCAGTTTGGCTCCAGCTCTGGATGTTGTTCCATTGCATGGCATAATGTGAACAAGGCTGCTTTAACATCATTTACCATGATTTTGACATCTTGCAGCTCTTCTTCATCATCTTCATCTTCCGGCTCCTGCTTATCATCAGTACACATAGTCTCCAGAACCTGTGCAATCTCATCAACTGCTGGCTCATCCTCTCCATCACCAAGGTGATGCACAGCGTTGAACTCCTCCTCCATCATTCCATGATCAGTGCACAATCCCACAATCTCAGCCAATCCATGAAGATTTTTGCAGTCATCCATGCTGACCGATTTGACCTGTATGTGACAAGCAGATGATTTAACCCACGGAAGCAATGGGGCATTACAGGCTTCCCAACCACCAGAAGCTGCAGTTTCTCAGTGCCAGTCATGTTGCAGCATGCTAGCACTGAGACTCACTCTTTTGCTTTCTTCTGCACCAACAATGCTACCAAAATTGGTATGGTGCCATGGTGCCTGTGCCAATGTAACAAAAAAACAGACCTGTCCCGTCGCAGTTAAAATTGTCATTTGGGCTGAATGGCGACATTAATCCTGGCAACATTCCTGACAGCCAGTGTTGTCAGCTAACGAAGTCAGCATTTTTTCTCTCACCATGTGCCCTACAGAACTCAATGTCATTCCATACTTTCCATCTTTGGAGCCACCCATCAGATGGATTATATTCCAGGTGGCTCAAAGCTTTGGCAAGTTGTTTAGTTTTTCTAATCAGTAGAGGGTCCCTGATCAGTGTCTCTACCACAGGCATAGGCAAATCATCTGAGGAATGCCTCCTCAACTTCCCCATCCATGCCTTCTCTTTTCCTCTTTCATATGGGGTTTACAATCTAATGCCAGTCCTGTTAAATCTTTTCTTTCTGGCACAGGATGTTGGCAATGGTTGATTTAGGCAGAGAGAACTGTTGTGTGAGTTCTCTCTGACTCATCTTAGGCAGGCTGTCAGTTTTGTTCAAGAGCTCTACCTTTTAGTTCAGCGACATCACTTTTCCTTTTGATGTCATTTTGATAAACTCCATGCTCAAAGCACAACAGACTGTGAATGATTGAAAATGAACACTGAATGACCTGCAGCTCCTCAAGTGGTTTTAATAACAGCACAGATAATCGATATGTACTTGATCTTTAATTTTAGGCAATTACAAAGTACCACCTGTACACTGCTGTGAATTGATTACACCCCTTCACCTTGTAGCCGTGAGGTCAGAAACTGCCTGAAATAGACAACCTGTAATAGACGCTATAAGCGGTGCTTAATACGTTGTTAATGAAGATTACAAATGGAATTGGAGATCTGTCCACACAAACTGATTGCCCATAATAGCTTCGGGAGGAATAAGTGGCGTTGACTGTAATAGTAACTTTAATTCCCATTCAGCTAAAGAAAATCTTTCACATTTCACTTAGTAGAACTAAAATGAAGCAGACTTCTTTTGAAGTGAACTCTTTCAGAATACAGAATTCTATTCTTTTTTACTTGACAGAAATCACTTCACATGCCTTTAGTTTAAAAAAATATTTACACACCAACTTTAAATGTCCTTTTCTAGCAAACCAAATGTACTACTTCTACTTAAATGCATTGCTCTGCTTGTACAGATGTTCATATTTTCTATTACTTGTATGACCATACAGTAATGTTTAATGTACTCTAGATAGCTATTTATCCATTCTAACCTGTGATGCTTACCTGCGTGTGAACCCTTTCTGGGGCATTCATGTAAATAAAGTCTCTCACGCTATATTGAACATACCTGGTGAATAAAAACCAATAACAACATTTATACCATGGAAGGAATGAATAACAGAACTGAATAAAATCGATATTTAGCCACGTTGTTTACCAGTAGGTGAATTACGTGGTACTTCTTCCATTAGTCTATTTATTTTCCTTGTAGCTGTCAATCATATTGGTTCTACAGCTACTGTATATTAATTTGAGTTGAGGCCTATGGTATAAATTGTACATCTCACAGGAAATCCAAGAATAAGCATTTTATTCACTCAGCAAGTTGTCAACACTGTTGTCACAGAACCTGTGACTACATTGCTCCATCATTTGATGCTAGCCAGCATTGTTGGCAACATTCAAGAATGAATAAAAAAGCTTATTCCTGCATGTCCTATGGGATATTCCCAATAAATAAAACATATAGACAAAAGCATAATGGTCAGGATTTTCAAAAGTATTAGATAGCCACAAGACCTGGTGCACCGAAGATATGGTGCATGGGACTTGCGGTGATCTAACAGGATTTTCCATCCTGCGTGGCAATTGTCGCAAGTTAGATCAACTTTTTCTGGTCTAACTTGCGGCAATCCTTGGGGCCGGTATTATGGGGCTTGTGCCAGATATTTGGCACAAGCTTCCTTAATCCATGGAAACTGTCACAACTATGCCCTAGATTGTAAAATCAGGTGCAGTTGCTGCGAAGGGTTTGGCTAATCGCCAAAATCTAAGTGCCATGGTACAGGGCTGGACACAAGCCCTTTGCCATGGTTGGAATATCCAGCCCAATGTAAATGTCTAAATGCAAACATTTAGACTATGGAATGTGGTTGCTTAGTAAGTGGAATGCTGGGGATTGCTGATGTTCTGTCCATTATCTGCTGTATGTTTCTGTTTGGCTAAGATGTCTTTGCACAACAGCACAGAAAACCCAAAATGCACAACATATAATTGACAGCTGTAAACCATGCACAACAGTGCTGTACTGACACTGAATTCCATTGTCAAATTGTTATCAGATACTAGCCTTGTACATGGTTTGTTTTTCATTATTCTATTTGTGATGTCATAGCCATACATAACAGTGTTTGGGTATTATGTTTTCTCAATTGAAAAAAATGACTATCTGCGTATTATGAATATATCAATATATTTTCTTGATTCAGCTTCCAACTATGACATACAAATGAGCAAGAGTCCTCTGAACCTAAAAATTGACTTCAACAATACTAGACATATTAACACTTCCAGTCTTACACCTCAGCCTGCTGGCTCAATGGAACAGTTTTCATTTACACCTGAAGATACAGTAATAGAGAATGGAACAATCCTCTACTTTGCTGCACGCACCATTGATAAATCTTCACTGATTGCAACGGTATCTAACATTGCACAAGCAGCCATGATTGTTCCCTCAAGGCTTGATCCCTCAAGTGGCAGTTTTATTAGCAATTTAGTGCTTATTTTGGTTGTATGTTCAGTAGTTTGGGTCCTCATAATTTTAAGTGCAATTGCGTATGGTGTATGCAGAAGTAAACAGAGTAATATGTTTTCAGGAGTAGTGTGCCTTTAATACTTAAATCTTGAATTTTTTTTTTTATTCAATATACTTTATTACTGTTTTCCACAAACATGACATATTAGAATACAGTCATAGAAATATAGTGTGTGGTTTCGAAATACATACATATATAAACAAAACAAAACATTAAAGGCAAACCCTCTCCTCCTCTCCCTCCCTCCCCCCACCCACTGTAATCCCTTATGCCTGTACCTGCTGGGCTAATACAGGCTTGGAATATTATAGAGATAAAAAAAGGAAAAAGGGGCAACAGTTCATGGCCTCCATAGGGATAGAAGAGTGTGTAAGGGTTCCCACACCCTTTGAGATACCTGAGGTCTGTTATTCATGTGGGCTATATGCTTTTCCAGTTGCAACGCCAGTAAGATTTCCTGGTACCATTCCACAACCACAGGAAAGGAAGTTTCCTTCCAGCATTGCAACATGGTTAATTTTGCAGTGGCTGCAATTAAGGCAAAGTGGGCCTTATGAATTTTGGGAGTACTTTGGGGGAAAATGTTTACCAGACAGCTATCTGGGGTAAATAAGGAATCTAGTCCCAGTAGTGGATCAAGCATTCACTTGATTGAGGTCCAGAACTCCTGAATTTTGGGGCAACTCTATAAAACATGTTACAATGTTCCTGGGGCCCTCTTCACATATAGGGCAAGAAAGGGAGGGGATTCTACCCATTTGGTACAATTTGGCCTGGGTATAGTATAAATTGTGTAAGATATTAAACTGAATGAGCCAAAGCCGATCCTGTTTAATAAATCTATATACCGAGCACCATACCTTCTGCCAAAATGTTGCTTCTGTAGAAAGGGATAGCTCCTGTACCCAATAATAGCATGTATTTTGGGGAAATGTGGGTCCAAGACAAGAAGGGATTGGTATGTTCTCGAAATTGCATGCGGTTGATCCGCCTTTTTGATAAATGAATCCAGGGTATCTTTTGGGGGTAGGGCTAGGGTTTGGGGCCCAAAAAAGAGAGGATGGCCACTCTAGTTTGACAGAATTTGAAGAGATCTGAACTAGGGAGTTAAAACTGAGATTGGAGCAAAGAGAATGAGACTAAGGAGCCATTAGTCAAAATTGTAGAGAGGGTACATTTGTTGATGGGAGGCCAAAAAGAGGCTGAAATTGGACAATTATTTATCTGGATATGGGGGTTATTCAAGATAGGCTGTTCACGGGACCATTGCTAATCCAGTAAGAATGATGTCTGGACTTGGTGGAAAGCTTAAATTGACCATCCAGTCGGACAGTTCTTTAGGGATTTTGAGAGCTGAGCATAGGACGCATATGCCAATGCATGAAGGGAATAGTTTTTCTTTACCCACTAAGGAGCGTTCTGTTTCTAGCTAAAGGGGTAAATACCCCTGGGGCTGGGATAAGGTCGACCTAGTAACCCAGAGTGCAATTTTACTGATGTGATGGGCCTCATAGTATTTAAAGAAGGAAGGAAGGGCAAGGTCACCTTTCATTTTAGGAGCAGTCATTTTGGCATAGGCCCTGCAAACTCCCTTTCCTCTCCAAATAAAAGCATTGAGAGTTCATTGGAGATGAGTAAACCAACTTTTTGGAAAGTAGAATCCCAACATGCTCCGGGGGTATAATACACGGGGGAGTACATTAATTTTGACTATGCTAACCCTTCCCCATAAGGATAAGGGAAGAGAACCCCATCTATCCAAGTCCAAGCTCAAAGCATGGAGAAGCTTAGCAAACTTCTCCTTAACCATACTAGGTATACTTCTGGATATCTTGATACCCAGGTATGTCAATAGAGTGGGCTTCTAAGATAAGCCTAAGTCCTCAAGGTCAACTTGAGTCACGTGTACATTAAGGGGGAAAATTTTGGACTTCAAGAGGTTGTATTTGTAGTAAGAGACCTCTGAGAAGTCATTTATTTCAGCCAAAAGAGCTGGGATAGAGAAGAGAGAATTTTCCAAGTGTAGTAACAAATCATCCGCATGTACTAAAAGGAAATATTGTTTCCCTTCTACGCGATACCTGTTAAAGCCAGAGAACTGAGCAACTTACAAATTAGAGGTTCCAAGTAAATATTAAATAATAAGGGCGAAGGAGGGCATCCTTCCCGGGTGCCACATTGGAGAGGAAAGGGGTCTGACAGACAACCATTACACCAGATATGTGCTGTGGGGAATGTGTATAAAATTCAAATCCATTTGATAAAGTCCTGGGGAAAACCAAATTGTTGAAGGGAAGCAAAAAAAAAATTTCAAGAGATCTGGTCGAATGCTTTTTCAATGTTTAATGAGACCAAACTCGCAGGAGTGTCTGATTCCCGGGTAGCCACCAAAAGGTGCAGGAGCTTTTACATATCGTCTCCTGAGAGATGCACAGCCATGAAATCCACTTGTTCACGACTGATTATGTCTCCTAGAAATGGGGAAAGTTGATTTGCCAAAATTTTGGCCAAAATCTTAACATCAGAGTTGAGAAGTAAAATGGGGCGATAGCTCTCAGGGAGTAGGGAGTCCTTACCAGGTTTAGGAATGAGGGTAATAGCAGCTTCCCAAAAAGAAGTGTCTGTTACACCCTCTTCAAACCAGCAATTGAAAACATCTACTAAGATGGGGAAATTTGGTAGGAGCAGATTTGTAAAGATTGTTAGAGAGACCTGGGGCTTTATCTAGGGGTAATTGTTGGATTGCCTGTTGCACTTCTTTTAGCGAGATTTTGGCTTCCAAAGAAGCAGCATCAGGAATAGATATTTTAGGAAGATTGGCTGAGAGCAAGTATTCTTGTATTGTCTGAGGATGGGGAGCAGTTTATGTGCTTGGTAGAATACAGTCTAGCATGATACCTCCCAAAATCAGTGACAATTTCTTTGGAGTCTGTGAGGACCACTCCATCATGCAGGGGTTGAAGACCAGCAATAAATCTATTAGCCTCTGCTTGTCTTAGTCTCAGGGCCAGGAGCTTACCAGCCCTATCCCCAGACTCTAAGTATTTGAGTTTAGCATGATGCAGGGCAAGTTCAGACTTCTGTGCCATAAGGTCGTAATACTGTGCCTGCAGCCTGTGTAGGTGGGTCCAATCTGACATACTGGAAGAATGACTCAATGTGTGTTCTAACAGGGAGATTTCTGCTAATAAGGAAGCATACTGTTCTCTAGCTTTACAGGCTCTTGTCACTGCAAGACGTATAAGCTCACCCCTGAGGGAACATTTAAGGGCTGCCCAGAGTATATCATGTCTATCTACTAACCCAAGATTCGCTTCCAGAAAGTGCATGATGAAATCTTGGATATGGGTAAGTATCGGAGGCAATTTAAGAAGCTGTGTGTTTAGCCACCATAAGGAATCTCGTAGGATTCCAGGCCCTAACAAATAGGAGAAACTTACTGGTGAGTGGTCCGATATGACTCTTGCATGTATGGTAGTCGCCAAACACCTGGAAGGCCAAAAGAGCTTAATAAAAAATAATCAATACAGGAGAGAGTATGGTGTGAAGGAGAATAATATGTGTATTGCCTCTCTTTTGGATTTAAAACCCGCCAGACATCCACAGTTCCAGTTCCTGTTAGTAGGTCTCAAAGGGCTCGCTGGACTGGTGTTAATCCTTTCTTAATACTATCTGATTTGTCCAGCTCTGTCTGTGGTACCAGATTCCAATCCCCCTCCCAATAACTACCAGCTTGGGGGGGTTGGGACAGCTAACATTAGCAACTGGGAGAAAAATTGTGGAGAATCTACATTCAGTCCATAAATAGAACCGATTAAGATGGGATGGAATTCCAGTAGACCATGAAGGATAATATAATGCCCATCTGGGTCACAAATTTCCTGAGTCACTTTGAAGGGCAAATTTTTTGGCCATGAGTATTGCAACTCTGCCTCTTCTCAAGGAAGATCCAGAACCAAATACCTGCCCCACCCAGAGCCTTTTGAAGAAAATTACATTCTCTTTCAGTAGATGTGTCTCCTGTAGGCACACTATACTAGGTTTAGGGAGAGAAAGGTGACAAAGGATTGTGAACCTTTTGTTCTTGTCTTGGGCCCCTTTTACATTCCATGTGATAAATGTATAAGGACCTCCCATTTAGTCAGTGTAAAAGTAGAATAATTGCAGAAGAAGGGCTTTTACAGAGTCTTAAATCTGCTTTATGATAGCGGAAGACTGACTGTACTGGCACATCCCCTCCATCCCCCCCAAAAAAGACAGTAGGAGATAGCTTCAAAAAAGTGAAAACCTACATCCCACCCACATCCTACCCCATGCCTCCCTCTCCCAGTATCACAAAAAAGAAACATTTGTACATTCATATAACACAAAACTATTCCCCGGCTCTGTTAACCACCTCACCCCTAATACACCTTCAGGCAATGTTAAATTCACTATACTGAAGAAAAGCCGCCACCCCGTCCCACAAACAAATCCTATGCATGAACATCTATACCTTACAGTAACCGCTACATAGCCATGATAAAGTGAATGTTTCCAAAGACCAAGCTATAACTCAAAGTGATTAATTAACTATGCTAATTATACATTAATACTACTATCAAACTGAGCAGAACACTAAGGCTTACCTAATAACCCCTATGAACTGTAAAAAGGGAATCATCCCAAACATCATGGAAGTAAAAGCAAAAAATTTGCTAGCATTGCCTGTTTCCTATAGTAAGTGCAAGAGAGTTTAAGGAAGAGAAAGGGGGATGGACTAAAAAAAAAAAAAAAAGAAAGGGGAGGCTGGGTAAGCAATGAGAGGGCATTTTGCACATTTGCACTGTCAATCATCTATGAGCAGGTATGCACCTCACTTACCTTAATACTAGAAAGGAAGAGCAGCATCAAAGGAGGAAAACTGCGAGAAGAAGAGAGGGTAAGGGCAGGGGATCAGACAAGGATCATATTTTTATCACCTAACCCCCGGGGACTGTTATTCCCCTAAGGGATATAAATCAAACGTCCATTTAAGTCCTTCTAATGCTAAGGCAGTGAGGTATTATGCTGATGATCAAGCTCCATCAAGTCCGGGCCACGGCAAATACTTGTGATTCAGGTTTGAAAGTAGTGAAGCCGCAAATCACGACTTAAACGCAAGATCAAATCAGTAATAGCCCCAGAGAGAGCAAAGTGATTTTTCTTGTTTTAAAATTCTGTTGTGACAGTCATTTAAGCAAATCTGGGAAAAGGGCTTTTAATTCCTTTGCAGCTTGGTCTGGGGTCTCAGACATGAGCCACTTCTCCTCATGCTGAACATGCAGGATAGCCGGATATCACACTCTGTACCTTTTGCCTGCTGCTATCAATTTGAAGACTGTGGAGTGGAGTTTTTGGCACCTAGCCCCCACTGATTGAGGCAGAACTTCTGCTAATCGAATTTTATGGCCCTCCCAAAGTAAATGCTGAATTTCTTTTGTTTTTGTGATGATATGCTGCTTGTCCTGGAAATTCAGCAATTTAAAGATTAATGGTTGCGGGGGGAACCCGGTGGTGGTGGGGGGCATAAGGACCGATACGCTCGCTCGATGACTTACTCCCTGCCACTCGGGGAAGGCCCAGCAATCTTAACAGCAGAACTTCTGGAGGAAAATGATGGGATTAGCTCCTTCCTCCTTTTTGGAGAGGCCTATAACCAGGAGGTTATTGTGCCTACTGCGCCCCTCCAGCTCCTCCAGTTTTTCTTCCATTTTCTTCAGGCGACGTCGCATTGTGGCAGTATCCTGTTCAGCTGTATCTTGCCTGCTTTCCACAGAGAATATATGAGCTTCCAAGTCATTAGCTCTCATGGTGGGTATGTCCACTGAAGCTTTGAGCTGATGGAGATCCGCAGAGATTACAGAGATTGTCTCCTGGAGTGGCTTCATAAATTCGATGAAGCATTCTTCTGTGAGAGCTGTGGTACTGGCGGCAGTATGAGAGGAGCTGGCTGTCTGATGCTTAGGCCACTTGGTGGCCTTTTCCTTTTCAGGTGAAGGAGGAGGTGAGTGAATCGGAGGAGCTTTTTTCATTTCTATATCCATAGAGGGTGATCACTTATGGTTTGATTTGTGTTCTGAGGTGGTAGAGATGTTTTAGGTCAGGTAAAGTTCAGGATGGCTATGGTATTTAGCTGATTTGTTTGCAGGAAAAATGGGAGCGACAAGAAGACACTGTTCCTCCTCAGCTAGCTGTGATGTGACCCCCACTTAGATTTATTTTTGCAAGTATACGTTACTAAGAAGCAGGTACAATAATACATTACTGAGGAGTGATTAAAGATTCAGAAGTATGGAAATTAGTAGATTATTTTCCTTGGTAAACAAAACACAGGGAAGCTGGTTTACCATGATTGTTTTGCCAAATGGAAAAACCAGTATTGTCATTGATGTGTAGAAAGACAAAATCTGTTTTTACGTTTGTTTTGTGAGCTTTATTTGATTATTTTTTTCTCAGATGTCGTGTATTTTAGCAATTTTGTTGTCTAGCATTGTGCACCAATTCTTGTAGTTATTAAAAATAATAAACTTTATAAATTCAACCTGTACCTCGCTTTGGTTTTGGGTCTTACTGTACATGTATATACAGTCCTCTCACAATTATGAGCAAGCCCCCTACTTTTCTGTGGCACATTGGGATCAAGTTCTGTAGCAAGATTACCATTTGCTGCAGAACTTCTGTGGTGGTAATTTGCAATTTCTGTGGAAGTTTTGTGGCACTAACGAACTACCACTTCACAGTGTCGGCTTGTCAATCTGGGTTCACTTCCATGGCAATGGTTATAGCAATCTGGACAGGGGAAAACACAGTAACACTACGTCAAAAAATAATAGACCTATAGAAATAATTGTATGCCTAAAAAGCAAAAAAAAAATATCCATTGCATAAATGAAATACGCAGATGGGAACTTATGTGATAAATAAGGTATTTCTGTACTCATGCTGTCTACACCACTCATGAGGTCCCCACTGTGTATCACTTATATATTTATATACAATCTGTAACATACATACAAATGTGTGTGTGTGTGTGTGTGTGTGTGTGTGTGTGTGTGTGTGTGTGTATATGTATATATATATATATATATATACAGTATATATACACACAAACATATATAGTGAGGAGAGAGAGAGAGGGATGCTGTATGCATGTATGTATGTGTGTGTGTGTGTGTGTGTGTATATACGTATATATATATATATATATATATATATATATATACACACACACAGATTTTTTTTTATTTCTATGAAATTGTATGAATGTATTCTCATTCATACAGATCCCTTTGGAAATGGAATAAACAGAATAGAGAAGATATTGCAGAACTCATTTTTCATGCCAACCTGCTTCCCCTGACACACTATGTAACACCATCAGGCCATAACATGCATGTGAACCGATTGTGAGATAAAGCTCTCCAGCCCATCACAATGTGTCCCCCATGTGACAAAACACTGTGCCACACCTTTCCAGGCTCAGAGCTGTGATGTGTTCCCCCAATCTTTGTACTGCCCAGCCAGCTCCCAGAGCTCATCTCTGAACCTCAGTTGCCGGCACAGGAACACAACATGCTATCCTCTGGCCTAACAGCTGGTCCTGCGCACAACATTTTTCAATAACTTTTAGGTGATTCTATCAAACAATAACAGTATGTAATCAATAACCCTGGCAAAAATGTGTACAGCGCAATTATTTATTTAACAGGTCTATTCTTTCAACAGGTCTACACATTATTATATTCCACTTTTCTGGGCATAATTACTAAATTTTTCTTAAAAACGACAGGTTAATTCATTTTACCAGTTATTCATTTCAGATGGCATCTCTATATCTTAAAGGCACAAATAAGTTTGTGCAAAATAAGGTATGGACTTCACAGGTCTATGCTATTGTCAAGGTAGTTGGCCCTAGTGTAATAACGTAAGACTGAAAATTGTTTTAGGCTGTAGCGCAGGTTGAGCAAATATCACTGTGCCTGATATGCTGTGCCACTACATCTGGAGTGGGAGCTGTGGTAGATAAGTGACTAGTCATTTCTGTGGCAGAGTGCAGCCATTTCATTAGCTAATGTATGACGTTATAGCATTGATAACATCACATTCTGAGCATAGAGGGGTTTTGGATATAAAAAGAGGCAAAAGGAACCAGGTTCTATGGATAAACGGAAATCTTAATAAAGAATCACCAAGAACAGTGAATTCTGTGGCACTGCAGAAGTTCTGCTGTAGGTTACAAGTTCTGTGCAAAATTCTGTGGCTACAGAATTCTAGGGGCCTGGTGATCTGAGTGTGCAGATGTTGAAGGCGTGTGTGTAGCTAGCCTTATGTTTGGCATCTCGAGTCAACTGGCCCTCATATGACAGCAGCAGCACTATGGTCTGTATCTCTCAGGGGTGCAAGCAGCAACACTACAGCCCCCCATCATTGAGGGGTGACAGTGACAGCAACTGGAGCAGTACTATGGTCCCCATCCCTCAGGGTTGATGGCGGCAGCAGCAACACTATGATTTCCATTCCAGAAGGATAACAGTAGCAGTATTATGGCCTCACACCTCAGGGGCGATGATAGCAGCACTAAGGCCCCTATCCCTCAGGGGTGACAGCAGCAGCAACACATTGGCCTCCATCCCTAAGGGGTGGCAGTGATAGCATCAGGAGAAGCACTATAGCCCCCAACCCTCAGGGGTGATGCCAGCAACAACAGCAGCAGCACTATGGCTCCCATCCTTCAGGGTAATGGCAGCAGCATTTCAGCCCTCATCCTTCAGGACTGATGGCAGCAACACTACAAACCCCCTCAGGTGTGATGGCAGAAGCACTATAGCAGACAATCCCTTAAAGGTGACATCAGTAGCAATACTATGGCCCCATCCATCAGAGATGTCAGCAGCAGCAGCACTATGGCTTGCAGTGCCTCAGGTGTGGTGGCAGCAGCAGTATTACTGCCCACACCCTCAGAGGTGACTGCAGCAGCAGCACTATGGGTGCCAACCCTCAAGTCTGACAGAAGCACTATGGCCCTCATCCCTCAGGGTTGATGGCAGCATTATGTCTCCTATCCCTCAGTCATGATGGCAATAGCACTACGGGCCACATCTCTCAGGTGTGATGGCAGCAGCACTATAGCCCCAACCCTCAGGGCAGACAGCAACAGCACCACTATAGCCCCCATCCTTCAGGATTAATAGCAGCAGCAGAACTATGGCCCCCATCTCCCAGGGGTGACAGCAGCAGCACCACAATGGCCCCATCCCTCAAGTGTGATGGCAGCAGCAGCCCAATGGCCCCAATCCCCTAGGGGTGAGAGCAGCAGCACTAATGCCTCAATACTTTAGATGCGATGGCAACAGCAACACTGCAGTCCCCATCCCTCAGGGTGATGTAAAAGCACTATGTCCCAATCCTTCAGGTCTGATGGCAATAGCAACAGTGCAGCCCCCATCCCTTAGGGCTGATGGCAGTAGTGGCAGCACTACAATCCCCTTCTTTTAACACCCACAGCCCACATGCTCAAGTTACAAATTTCTCAGTCTCTTAGCTCATCAGAACTCAGACGTGAATTAAGCTGAGCCATCAGGTGCCAAGGTGGACTCTCTCAGTTCAGTCCTATCTAACATTTAACTACAAGAATTGGCTTCTTTGAAATAAAGTGCTTCCTCCTAAAAAATCTACAACTGGCTAGTGGAGGACCTTCTAATGGCAAACCATTCATCTCCCAAATATGTGTATACAGTTTATACCTAGTCTCCAGGAAAAGGGGGTCTCTCAGTTTTCATGTCTGAGCTCAGATGTGACCTCACTACCCACTGGCATTGTACAGCACCTGGAGCCTTACCTTCTATGAGTGTTTGAGTGTGCTTTCTGGCTTTGGTGATGTTGCAGCACCCCACTTAACCCTGCTGACATCATACAGTGGCAGGTAGAATGACAACTACAAATGGGCCATATAACAAACTCAAAGGCACACAAATGCTAAGGCCCCGACTCACTTAGGGGAACACAGCAAGCAACAGCAGCAGCCCCACTCAGTCCACTGGCATCATACAGTATCTGGCACCTTACATGCTGTGTGCCTCTGAGTGTGTAGTCTGACTTGGGTGCTATTGCAGCACCCCCTTCCCCCACCAGCTCTGGAATCACACAGTGGCTGGTAGGGAACAGCAGCACCCAGGTCATACAGCAAATCCAGGGGAACACAGAAATGAATCCCCCTTACTCAGGGGCACACAACTAACAACAGCAACATGGAGAACTGCCAGCACTTACACCATCAGCAGCCCAGATCCCACATCCACCCAGCTTAAAAAAATACTCTCATGGTGGGGCAATACACTGACAATGGGAGGTTTGGGTTTGTGAGCTGGGCCAATCCAGACTCCTCTGCCCTGCATTGGTGGGGTTTAGAGCATGATGCAGAAGTACTGCATGCTGACCTGGGAAGGCCACAGCTCATGGGGAACTGGGGGATGCCTTGATGAAGTGGGTGATCACACAGTGTTGTAAGTGGTTAATTGAGCCCACATAAAGACAACCAGATCAGTGAGAATCCATTAAGCCTCCTAGTTCAGAGGCAAACATATAAATAAATACAATTAAGGATACTCAACTGCCCCTCACCCTACCTGATTACCCAAATGTGCCGATATGAAGCTTTTGGAGGGGTTTAATCATGCAGTGTAAAAATAGCTGAGGCACATACTTTTTTTCTACACAGAAACTTTACTGACCTGATGGAGAGCAGTTGCATCAGCAGATCAAAGGGTTAGATGACTTTAAACCAGACACCCCAACTCCTGCTGCCCAGCCCAGTTCCCCAAGTGGGATGATACTTAGCTTTTTTGGTTGTTGTTTTCAATCATCACAGAAATTTTATTTTCAGGTTTGTGAGCAGTCACATCAGCTGATCGTATGAAGGATTTGATGCAGGAGCAGTTAAACTTTAACCCTCACTCCCCAACCTTTGCTGCCTAATCTGAGTCCCCGGGTGAACAGATGCTTAGCTGTTGTTGTTGTTGTTTACGTCATCCAGCCTAATGCAAATAATAAAAGTTTAAGCACATACTGAAAGGAAACTGTGCTTTCAGGATGGAGAGTGATCCTCAGTTGACCAAAAGATTGGAAGGGAGCATGGGTGGTTCAACTGAAGCATGGGTGGTTGCAACAAAGCAGCGTGAGTGGTTTCCTTACTGATTCTATAAGCAGCAGAGCAGAAAGAATGTGCATCAGAGCAGAATCCAATTCAAGATGTTGAGATTTGGGGGGATTCTGTGCAGCGATGCAATTTCTTTTTTTTTTTGTATTATCTTTTTACCACCTATGGCGCTCCGGCGTCCGCCTCTCCTTCGGTCTCTCCTAGCATCTCAACTCCCCAGCCATCCTCTTCCCAATTGCTGCCCTCATACCACATATCATAGCCAGTACTCCGAGTCATCCCAGAGTAACCCTATGTCCAGGCGGGTCCCCCTCCTCTGAGGGGGAAGGCGCCGGGGCAGGGAGAAACCCCAGCACTCTATTTTTTCTACTGACTCGGGAGTGCTGGCTCCCAGAGGTTCTGGAGGTGTGGAGAATGTGAAGGCCATCATCCGGCGGGTGCTGAAGTTGTTTTCCAGCTTTCCTGGTTGTCCCTCCTGTGCCGCTGCTTAATAGTGACCCTGGTCTCCACCGGGGGGCTCTACAGGGAGCGGGGCTTCACACCTGACCCACCACAGGAGAGGAGAGCAGTCCTCTGGTTGTTTGATCCTCTCCTTCCCCAGCCAGCCCCCGACGACCCGAGTCTGTTCCCGAACCCGGGTCACCGGCGTGGTTTGAGGTGTGGCATCCAGCGCCTCAGCCCTCTGCACCACCGGGCCGGCCAAGTGATGCAAATTCAATATGGCACCAGTGGAAGAATTCAAAATCTACAAACCATTCAGGATTCCATGATTTTTGCCAGTTTTTCCATGTAAAATGGAAAACCACAGTCCTTGACAAAACATCATTAAATGTTTTATCTTTATCTCTTATTTGCATGACATTAAATGAGGACCTGAATAGTAATCATGATATAATTTGAATCTTAGTAACTTATGAAAATGACGTATTTGTCCTATTCATTTTTATATCTTTTCACTAATATCTTTATCTTCATTCTCTTCAATAAAACCATATTTGCCATAAAATACATACTGTAAGTGTAGTAAGTTTTGTATTAATTAGTATGGTAATGTGTTTTGTTAAAGATGTATATCCAATCTGTGCATTGTGTATGTTATATTTCCGTTATATTATCTTTATTCATGAATGCTCCTCTTTATGCAGCTCATCAGCTAAAGCATGTATAAATATATACTGGGATACCAGACCAGTTTCCATCATTCTGCATACCGATGTCAGAAAACAATTTCTCTGCACCTGTGTGGATCATTATGCAAAGTCTCAAAAAAAATAACTGACATAAGCAGAGTAACCTAGCGGTTAAAGGACACAGCTGTGACTGTGAAGACACAGGATTGAATCCCATGACCACCACTTACCACCTGACCACCAAGAAGAAGTCACTTGTTCCCCTGTGTTTAGCCTACTTTCCCCATCTCCCTTTGTGCTTACCCTCACTGAGCTTTTCGTAACCTATCTCAGTCTCACTTGCTGGGCATGCTCAATGACTGCCACTGCCTTAATAGCTTATAAAGGTCTTAGCACTACATAGTGTATAAAAGTTAAATTGCTTCCCTCTTTTTATCAACACGTCATCAAGTTAAGGATATCAGGATTTTGGTTCCCTCCACTGTCAGCACAAATACTGAAAAAGACTTTTATTACAAGCTGTCCTTAGATCCTTCGTAATCCAGGAATCTCTCATGCTTACTAACATATTCAGCCTGACAGGCTGAAGTGCCCCAAAGAGCATGGAATAATATGCAAATTTTGGAATTTGGAATGCTATTCAAACCTCTGCCTCAAGGTGGTGCTATGTTCTACAGCTTAACGTCAGATCCTTTTCTTCACCTGAACCGTCAAGTCGCTCTGAAGCGCTCTCCTCAGAAGTTCTGCCACCCTGGAGTTTGGTTCCCATCCCTGGGGTCCAGAGAATTTTATCTCACAGTATGTCTTTGTGAAGCAAATGGTCAATACTCTGGCCCTCTCCACTCAGAAATCAGGGGAGGAGGAGTAGGAGGTGGCTGTTTACCTGGACATGATGGGGTTAACCCCTCCTAAGAGGATTCTTTTGCCTACGCACAAATCTTTTAGAAGAGCAACCTACTGCAAACCCTTACTTCTACACCAGAGATTGAAAAGAAAATTGAGTAGAAGTACCAGCTGGATGAACATGATGCTGAATACCTCAACTCACACCCAGACTATGCAGGTGTAGTCTAGACAGCAGCATGTAATAAAGCCAAGGTTCCCCTCTCTTCCCAGTCTCCGTACAAGGACTCCAAGAAGCTGAACAGCATAGGGAAGAAAGTAAATACTACCAGTTCACAGCTCTTCCCTTCTGTCTGTCATCCAGTCCCAGGGTGTGTCTGGCCGCAGAGGCAGCTCATCTCAGAAGACGAGGTGTGATGGTTTTTCCTTATCTGGACAACTGACTAGTCATAGTAAAATCACATCAACAAGTCAAGGACAGTCTCCAGTTAACTCAGAGCACTTTGGACATGTTGGGATTTCTCATAAATGTGCAAAAGTCCCAAACAGGACTGGTGCAGGTACTGGAGTTCGTAGAAGCAGAGGTGGATGCACACCAGAGCAAGGCGTTTCTGCCTCAAGAAAGAATGGAAGGCCTTCTGAATTTGGAAAGCTCCTTCGTCCTGGGCCAATCCAGGCCAGCAAGGCACTTCCTTCAGCTTCTGGGACATATGGACTCCACCACAGCTGTGGTACCAGGGGCCAGATTTCAAATGAGGGACATTCAGTGTCACTTAAGGTCCCAATGGTATCAGAAGCGACACCCTCAGTAAAGGCTGGTACCCAAGACAAATACTCTGTTACAAGTCTTAAAATGGTGGAAAGAAAGGGACAACCTCAGTGAGGGGATACTCTTTCAGCAATAGGCTCCAACAGTTGTCTTGACAAGAGATATCTCCCTTCTGGGGTGGGAAGCCCACCTGTGGAGTGTGTTCTTCTTGGGAGTCCAAAGAGCGTATAAACCTCCTGGAATTAAGGGCAGTATTTCTTGCCCTCCAGTCATTTGCTCACCAGATAAAGGGCCAGTCAGTCCAAGTCAGGGCAGACAACACCACTACCATGTATTACATCAACAAGCAGGGAGGCACAAGGTCATCAAAGCTGCGCACAGAAGCTATAAAGTTCTGGAATCTGGCTAAATTATCAGAGGTGCAGCTGTCAGCAATCCACCTTCCAGGAAAGGACAATGCACTGGTGGATTCCCTCAGCAGGATAAGCCAGGATCATCATGAATGGTCTCTGAACAAGCAGGTGTTAGCCACAATCTTACAAAGATGGAGCACAGCAGAAATAGACATGTTAGTTTCCAAAGAAAATTTCCAGCTCCCCTTCCTCTCTTGCAGGCCTCCAGCAGTGGGTACAGTTCCTATGGATGCTCTGATCCTGGACTGATTGGGGAGGTTTCTGTTTGCTCCTGCCACCCCATATACTCTACTGCTACATGTTCTCCTAAAATTGAGGAACCAGCCTGCAAACATGATACTGATAGCACTGGACTGGGCCAGACAACTATGGTACCAACTGCTTCTGGTCCTCTTCACCAAACAGCCCACTTGTCTCCTTCTGAAACACACCTACTGACCATGTCTCAGTGCAGGGTAACCTTTTGGAACCTCAAGTCACTTCACCTCAAGGCTTGGTTCTTGAGGAGTTAGAATATTTTGATTTTAAGTTTTCCAAAGAGGTCCTTGGGGTCCTCAAGGTTTCCAGGAAGCCTACCACCAGAAAGCCATATGCTTCCAGGTGGAAAAGATTTTCCCTGTGGTGTGCTTCTAAGCAGTCCAATCCATTGCAAGCAGACCTGTGTATCATTTTGGACTATCTGGTGCACTTACAAGCTTTAATTCTCAGGCTTTCGACCCTAAGGTTGCATTTGGCAGTGATGTCTCCCTATGTGACAGCAGGCAAACAAAAAATGGTAGCTTCTCATCCTATTTTTCAAAAAGTTCTGTTAGGGCATGTGGCATCTGTATCCTCCTGTTAGGGAGCCAGTTCCTCCCTGGGATTTGAACCTCTGCATAACCAAGCTCATGTAACCTCCCTTTAAGCCCATGGCCTTTGTAGATTTGAAGTACATCACTTGGAAGTCAGTTTTCATGATAACCATAACTTCATCCAGAAGGGTATACAAGCAGCAAGCTCTCTGAATTGACCTTAACTACATAATTTTTCACATGGACAAGGTAGTCCTTAGGACTAGCAGGAAATTGCAGCCCAAGGTGGTATCCAAATTTCATTTAAACCAGTCCATCACCCTCTCAGTATTCTTCATGGAAGGGTCCAGTCCTGGTGAGCAGATGTTGCACAGTCTGGACATTAAAAGGACACTTGGACATTACCTGAATCATACTAAGGACCTCAGAGCCTCCCAGTCACATATGATGAAGTGGGAAAGGGCAGGCCAGCTTCTAAGAGGGCCATTGCCTGCTGGCTTGTTTCCTGCATCCAATTCTGTTACTCTAAAGCTGGCAAACAGCCAACTCAAGCCCTCAGGGTGCACTTCACTTGTGGCACAGCTGCTTCTGTGGTGGCTGCAAGGGATATCCCCTTGCTGGAAAACTGTAAAGCAGCTATCTGTAAAAGTGTACACACTTTACAAAGCACTATTAGTAATAGTAAACAGAGTCCACTCTGAAGAAAGGGGGGTTACTAGTGGGGTACCGCAGGGTTCAGGACTGGGTCCAGTCCATTTTAATGTCTTTATAAGTGACATTGCAGATGGACTGGAAGGAAAAGTATGCCTCTTTGCAGATGACACAAAGACCTGCAACAAGGTTGAAACACAAGGTGGCGTGGAAAGGATGAGAAGGGACTTGGCAAGGTTACAGGAATGGTCAGAAGTATGGCAGCTTGGATTCAATGCAAAAAAGTGCAAAATAATGCACCTGGGAAACAAAAACCCAGCAAAAGGTACACAATGGGGGGGGTAGTAACAACAACAAAATTGGAAAGGGACCTGGGGTAATCATATCAGTCTTTGTCAGTTTGTAATTGCTATTTGTAATTGTGCTTATTGTTATGTGTTGATTGTTTGTTTTGCATTTTTTGTATAAGTCCGGGTCGGACCTGAAAAGGGGCCATTGATCCAGTGTCCTTACCTGGTTAACAAAGAATAAAATGAAATGAAAAAAAGATGACCTTAAGACTGGCAAGCTATGTGAGAATGCAATGGGGAGGGCTGGAGGGGATACTGGGATGTATAGGGAAAGGCATCACCAGCAGAAAACAGGAAGTTGTTATCCCTCTGTACGGACAGTCAGTGAGACCCCATCTGGAGTACTGTGTCCAGTTCTTGAGACCCCATCTCAGCAAGGTCATAGACAGAATGGAGGCAGTCCAGAGGAGGGCAACTAAAATGGTGCAGGGTCTGCAAGAGAAGCCACATGAGGAGAGACAGAAGGAGCTTAATATGTATACCCTTGCCCTTGAGGAAAGGAGGGAGAAGGGGGACATGATAGAAACTTTTGAGTACCTCAGTGGAAGCAACAAAGTCCAAGAGAGTATCATCTTTCAGAAAAAGAGATGTGCAAGAACAAGGGGACACAATTTGAAGATAGATGGGAGATGGCTCAGGGGCAATGTGAAGAAGTATTTTTTCACACAGAAGGTGGTGGATGCATGAAACCGCTTTCCTGAGGAGGTTGTGGGGTCTAAAACTGTGAAAGAATTCAAGAATGCATGGGACAGACATAAGGCAATTCTTGTGGGGGGGGTAGGAAGAAATAGGCTGTTGGTTAACTAGGATCCACAGCTTATCCAGTAGGTAGGGAAATGGGCAGACTAGGTGAGCCAAGCAGTCCCTATCCGCCATCAAAGTCTATGTTTCTATGTACTATTGCCTGGATACACATGTCAGGAGAAATGCCAGGTTTGGCACTGCTGTACTGCAGAACCTTTTACCCAACTAGGTTCTGTACCCAGTCTCCCAAGGTACTGCTTCATAGGCTGCATTAGAGTATAATGAGGGGTTCCTGGGGTTTGAAGAACTACTTCCCATAGTAATATTGTTTCTTCTAGGGGATCCCTCATTATGCTTAAACCTCCCACCCTACCTTCCCTTCCAGACCTGAAAGTGGTTCAATATCAGTCAGTTCTTCTCTAATGTTTATTTGCTTGAGCATTACTTGTTCATTCACAATTATTATGTTCATGTGGCTTGTTTTTGTCTACCATGGCTTGACCTGCATGGCCAGCCCTTTATTGCCCTTTTGGGCACTTTATGTTTGGTTTGCTTTGTGACAGGCTAGCATAATTGGGGCTAGTTTTCATTTTGTTCTGAAAGGACCTGATGTTCAGCTGTACAACACAGCATCACCTCGAGGCAAGGGTTTGAATAGTATTCCAAATTCCATAATTTGTATACTATTCCTCATGCTACAGGGCACTTTAACATGTCAGGCTGACTGCATTAGTAAGCATAATGAGGGATCTCCCAGAGTAAACAATTTTACTATGACAAGTAATTTTTTCTTACATCTCTACTAATTATCAACTATTTTCCAATCTGCCATTTTTGGGGAACGGCTACTGAGAAGGTGGTGACAGAGAAGCTGTGAGAACACCTAGAGAGGCATAATCTCTTTGAGCCCTTTCAGTCTGCTTTTTTTCAGCATCACAGTGCTGAGATTGCCTTTCTTAGGGTATGCAATGGCCTTTTTAGGCAACAGACTGAGGAAAGGTATAAGTGGCCCTTCTTGATCTATCTTTGGCTTTTGGCATTTTGGATCACAGAGTCTTGGTAGCTAGACACCAGGAACATGAAGGACAATTCTGAGCACTGCATTCATTGTTCCATGCATTTCTGGCAGGCTGGGAACAGTCTGAGTATGAGGTGATGGGACCGTACCAATCACAGCCAACTGATCTTGACTGCAATGATCTTCAGGCGTCAGTCGTCTCCCCTGTGCTGTTTGCCTTGTACATGCTGCTCTAAAGGAGATCATCAGGACGTATGGCATTGAGTAACACTGCTATGCTACTGTTACCAGGATATATCTCTCTTTTGCACCAGGCAGGGCCACAGTGACGGCTCAGTGCTGTTACTCAAGTTGTGCCTGCAGAAATAATGAAGTGGATTGCCTTCATGTGGCTGGTACAGAAGCCTAGTAAGACAGAGCTGTTTCAGGTGGGTTCAGATTGCCAGGTTTCTGCTCTAAAAAGTAACCCCAGGATGTTCCTCTTTGATGGGTACAGCCTGTGTCTAAAGCAGTGGTTAACAACTTGGGGGTGTTCCATTTTAAAATATTTTTATTGAGTTTTCATATAAAAAGAAAAACAAACTTTAGTAAAAAGGCATTCTGTTCTCTGTACATTGCATAACACTAATTATTCTAATTGCAGAGTTCACATGTAATGTACAGAAATATGTTGGTAAATAGCACTCAGTCTTAACCTTGAAAAAGTATGTTAAACTGAACTTCAAGATCTTTAACAAGTTGTAACAAAAAACATTAAAAAAAATAATAATTAATAATGTAGTAAGGGAGGGAGAAGACACATAATCTCATCCCATGTAAACCTGTAATATGCTCCATGACATCAACACTGTGCCACAGTTTTTTGAATGATATTATGTGCATTTACATGTACCTGGCTAATGCACTTCCATCTGCATCACTTGCCCTCTGCTCCACCAGCACCGCTCTTCACAATCATTTACACACAGGGTGATGTGCTGTGCACCGTTGCAGGGCCATTGACTGGATTTCCTGCATTTGCACTGTAGTTCCACTGTGGTCTGCATAAGAGTTTGTTAGATGCCATCTGGCACGTGTGCTTATATTGCACTACTGATCGATGATGTGTCTGTCCATTTGCATGTTCATGAGCCAGGTTTGGGAGGCAGGAGACTAATTAAACCATTAAGCTGGTGTACGATTCTCCAGTGCATATTAAATCAAAAAAAAAAAAAGAAAAGAAAAAGATAAGTTCACTTTTATAATGCAGTAGGGATGGAGGGGTTGCAGCTAGTAAGCAATGAAGCTTGTGGTGGATCAGGTGAGCTGTCAGTTGCTATATGGTAACATGGTGCTGTAGTAGTACAGGCGGAGCAGCGTGTTTACAATCTAAAAACACCTGCACCAGTTCACAAACTCAGAAAACCTGCAGCTGTTCTGCACCCCACAGGAGTGATTTACAACATGCCGCAGGCTGTTTAGACAGCCTGATCTGCACTAGTACAACTTATCTGCACCACTCGCACCAGTGCAGATCAAGCCATGTAAACATGCCTATTCTTTCTTGAAATGTAAATCACCAGTTCCTACTATTGAAACTCATGAGATTTGGGATATTACAAAAGTTGAGGATTAATCATTTGGTAGCCATCATGCACAAAGCAAATTTTTTTTTTACTTTTGTACTGCCCAGACCTAATGCCACTGTATAAATTAAATTAGGTAATACAGGATATTAGGATATTCCTGTTTACTATATCTGATAAGTTCTTGGCTGTTTGTTCCCACCAGGTATGTATGACGTGACACTCCAAAAGACTGTGGTACAAAGTTCCCTATTTCCCACAGCCATGCCAGCATCCATTGTTTTTCGTTTTGTCAGTTTTGATAACACTACTGGTGTAAAATAACACATCATTTTTAGAACTTTAATTCTGCCCCAGAGAGAGATTGACAGACTTGCCACATTTCTAGCTTAGTTTTTATTTTATTTTAATGGTCTCATAATTATCTTTAATGATTTCTTCTTGGTCTTTCAGTATGATTACTCACAGATATTTGATTTAATTTTCAACTTTATAGTCATATGTATAACTTGTTCTACCACTCTCTCCCCTGGACATGAGCATTCATATAGGATTACTTTTAATCAGGGTATATCTGGAAACCTCAGAGTAGGAATCCACTTCTTTAAGTATTGCATCAGTAGAACTAGTTTGGTTTTCAAACATCAAACGTGCATTGCCTATTGTATGTATACAGTGAGTGTAACATCTTCAGTTTCTAACCTAATTCCATCTAGACTGACATTATTGCTATTTTTTTGCAGCAGTGGTTATAAACATAGATCCAACAATGTTGGGGAAAGGGGTATCCATACCGTACCTCATTTAGCATTTTAAAGTTTTGTATATGACATGGAAACATAGAAACATAGACTTTGACAGCAGATAAGGACCACTTGGCCCACCTAGTCTGCCTATTTCCCTACCTAGAGGATAAGCTGCAGATCCTATTTAACCAACAGCCTATTTCTTCCTACCCCCCCACAAAAATTGCCTTATGTCTGTCCCATGCATTCTTGAATTCTCTCACAGTTTTAGACCCCACAACCTCCTCAGGAAGGCTGTTCCATGCATCCACCACCCTCTCTGTGAACAAATACTTCCTCACATTGCTCCTGAGCCTTCCCCCCTCTATCTTCTAATTGTGTCCACTTGTTCTTGCATATCTCTTTTTCTGAAAGATGCTACCCTCTTGGACTTTGTTGATGACCTGCTAGTTTAAATTTTAATTTGAGGGTTTTTACAAAGATGTGCTTTTTTTTTGTTACCTAAAGAAGGGGGATTCCCTATTTCTTGAAATACTCCATCATATAACTTATATTGGCAAGGCTGAAGTCCTTCTACTAGCAAGGCTGAAGACCTTGCTGGCATCTTTTACAAGGGCATTATATTTTCCCTCCAAATTTATAACATTATTAAATGCCCTCTGCACTTTCCTTCTGGTTTATTAAATAGACTTGTTTTGACAAAGTTATATCGGTTTTGGTGCACAGCCTCAGGAAGACCCTTGATTAGCTTGTGGGCTACCCTCTTTGCTATAATTTTACAGTCCTGATTTAATAAAGCAGTAGGTCTGTAGCTTTCAGGGGTATATCTTGGTTTACCTTCTTTTGAAATTAGTATGAATTAGTATTCATGCTTGGTAGAGGGGAGATCCCCAAGGCCATCTATCAATTGTTGAACCATTTGGAGAATCCAAGGAGTTAATTCATATTAAATACATCTCCAAAGCATAGCCATCTAAGCCTGGAGCCTTCCCTTTGGGCATAAATTTAATAACTTCTCTAACATCATCCTCTATAAGACAAGAAGTTCTGTGTTTAGACTAAGATGTAGTTCTATTTTGTCATATCAGGAGTGCATTGTTTTTGATATATCTGTGTGTAATATGTACACATTTATTTGGTAATTTTATCTATATTAGAGATTAAAAATCCCTCCTCAGATTCTAATGCCACTACTGTATACAATTCTTGTCTCGGTTTCCTTTTAAGGTGTTGACTAGCATTTTGCCAGTTTTATTCTCTACAAATAACAGGCACGTTTTAGGCATTTCATATTCTTTTCCCATTCTTCATTCAATAATTCCTGCTTTTTGGTCCTTGTTTCTTTCCATTCTTGGTAGTATTTAATAAGCTGCCTAACACCAAATGAGCTGGTACCTTTAACCTTTTGTCTATTTCATTCTCTTTTCTTTTTTTCTCCTTATTTATCCAAGATTAGTAAGAGGTACTATAGCCATATAGGACAGCCATAAAAGTGTCCAAGAGCTGTAATGTAGGGCAACTACCATCAAAACGGCAAAACCAACATTCTGTAATGATATTTCATGTTTACTTTTTCAATAAATGTGAGATATTTTGACAAATCTTTATTAAAACTCCAACATCCAGTGTGATTTGAAGCAGATGCCTCTATTATAATAACAATAGAGACCACTGCATGATTTGAAATAAGTATCAAATTAATTTCAGATTTGATTATATTTGTAATTTCAGTTTAGAAGAGAATCTGTACAGTATTATACAATGGCATGAAATAATCCTGTGCTTTGACTGGCCAGTGTGGGACTGGAGCCGTGATAGTATCCCAGCACAACATCACGGCTCTAGTCCCAGCACAAAAACGACTGCATCAAATGTAAAAAATGAAAATGAAACAAATCATTCCACGGCCACGATTAATTGAGTCTCCGATTTCCACTCAGCACCCGACCTTACTTGCTTCGCTCCCACCTCTGCCAAGAATTTAACACAGCCTCTTTCTATTCTGCTCTCGTCACTATCTCTAAAAAAATAAATACATCTGCAGTACAAAACAAAACCATGCCTTCTTATTCCCATAACTCCCAGAAGTACGGACAACGTACCGCATCAGCATATAGGATTTGCGCTCCTTCACCCGCGCACACTCGAACTCCCAAACTAAAATAAAACACAGTTTTAAAAGAAAGGCAATATTCTAAAAACAAAGCCATACCTCTAGCTCACCTTTTTCTCCACAACAACGCCGTGGCAGGCGCTATGAGTCGGCTTCTCAGATAACCTCGGTGGCTCAGTCAACACAGTGCCTTGCCAGATATACCACCTGCCTCTGCATTTAAAATTAAAAACTAAACAAGCAACCAGAAAAAAAAAACAGGCAGCACATTTTAATCCATACTCTGTGACACCATCAGATCTATGTGTCCTAACAGAAACAGCACTGTAGCGAGGGTGACCTGGGAGGCAAATACAATACAGAACATATAGCCAGCACCATCTAGTGGTCAAACTGTGGACTTTTTTTGTGAAAACATATACCTCCACGCATGAAAAAATACAAAAAAAGCCATAAAAACATCATTTTTTTTTATTTTATTGTTTTAAAAACAAACAAGCCATTGTATAATAGCAATAATGCACTCCAGGGTGTGTGTTGTGCTGGGATAATGTCACTTCTGGGGTGATTAGTCACACTTGGCCTGCGGCCTCGTGCCTAATCACCCCAGGCGTGACATTATCCCAGGACAACACACACCCTGTCGTGCATTATTGCTTAAATATACTCTAGTAAAGACTTTTGTTTTTATCATACATACGAACATACAAAATTGCCGCAGATACAGGCAATTTGGTCTATCTAGTCTGCTTGAGTTTGCAGCACTGCAGTTCATTAGACTGCAGCTGCGCCCCCTCCTGATATGCCTTCTCCCGTCTCCCACCCCTTCCAATTTGTACCCTCCCCTTGAATCTGTCCCACCCCCCTCTTGAAGCCCCCAACACTTTGCAATGATACAATATCCTCTGGCAGAGCGTTCCACCCTGCCACCACCCTTTCTGTGAAACAGTGCCTCCTCAGTTACCTCTTGAACTGTCCCTTCCAGCTTCATAGAGTGTCCCCTGGTTTCCCTTCCACCTTTCAGATTGAACATACACCTGGTGTCTACTTTGTTCAAACCCTTCAGGTACTTGAAGGTCTCAATCTTATCCCCTCTCTCCCTTCTTTCCTCGAGGGTATACATATTGAGCTTTCTCCGTCTCTCCTCATATGGTCTGTTCCCCAGCCCCGGGATCATTTTTATTGCCCTGTGCCATACCCCCTCCAGTAATTTGATGTCCCTTTTCAAGTAGGGGTGCCAGAATTGCACACAGTACTCTAGGTGTGATCTCACCAGGGACCGGTACAGGGGCAAGGTGACCTCTCCACTCCTAGAAGTAATCCCCCTTGCTATGCACCCTTGCATCCTGTTTGCCTTTGCTGCTGCCTTCCTGCACTGAGCAGAGTGGTTCAACTCCCTGTTTACTAGCACTTCCAGATCCTTCTCTTCCTTGGAGTTTAATGGTACACCCTCCAGCCAGTAATTGTGTCCTAGGTTCTTGCCTCCTAAATGCATCACTTTGCACTTCTTGGCATGGAAACCAAGCTGCCAAGTGTGAGACCATTCCTCCAGTTTTACCAAATCTTCCTGAAGTACTTTTACCCCCCCCCAGTCTACCGTAGCACAAATCTTTGTGTCATCTGCAAAGAGACTGATCTTACTCCTAATCCCCACTGCAATGTCAGCTATGAAAATGTTAAACAGAACTGGTCCCAGCACTGAGCCCTGTGGTACACCACTTGTTCCTGCCCTGGGTTCAGATGCCCCCCTCCACTACTACCTTCTGCTGTCTACCCTGCAGCCAGTTCTTGACCCATCTGACCAGTTTCCTCCCTGCTCCCAGACTCTTCAACTTGCAGGTCAGCCTACCATGTGGCACCGAGTCAAAGGCCTTACTGAAATCCAGGTAGAGGACATCCACTGCATGTCCCCTGTCCAGTGCCCTCGTAATCAAGTCATAAAAATCAACCACGTTCATCTGGCAGGATCTGCCTGAGACAAACCCATGCTGCCAGCTGTCCTGGAGATTGTTATGCTCAAGAAATTGCAGTAGTCTTTCTTGTGGATTGTCTCCATCAGTTTTCCCACAATTGCAGTAAGGCTTACTGGTCTGTATTTCCCTGATTTGTCCTTGGGCCCACTCTTATGGAGAGGTACCACATGCACTTTGCTGCAGTCCCTGGGCATGCACCCAGAGTTCAGAAAGGTATTGAACAGGTCCGCCAATGGCCCTGCCAGGATCTCTGCCAACTCTCTCAGCACCCTGGGGTGGACTCAATCTGGGCCATGTGCCTTGTCCACTTTCAGGGACTTTAGGCCCTTCCTCACCCTTTCCACCATGATTTCCCCATCCGTGGTTGCTACTCCCCCACCCTCTACCACCTCACCCTTCTTCTCAGGTACGAGCCCATCCCTCTCCTTAGAGAAGACTGAACAGAAGTATTCATTAAGTATTTCTACCCGCTCAGCCCACTTTTCTACCCACCCACTTCCCCTTCTGATCCTAACAATTTGATCCTTGGCCCTCCTCTACTCTCGGATATATCTGCAGAAATCCTTTTCTCCTTTTTTGATCCCCTGCACTAACCTCCATTCCCTAGCTGCCTTTGCTGCCCTTACCGCTCTGCTCACTTCTCTAGATTTCCTCACATATTCTTCTCTGTCTTCAACCCTGTTGGATCTCTTGTAGATCCTAAATGCCGTCCTCTTCTTCCTCACCTTCTCCACAACCTCTCTACTCATCCAATTTGGTTTCTTGGTCCTGGCTTTCTTGCTCTGGCTCTTGATACAAGTTTTAGTGGCTTCCATGTCCATTTCTGGGCAGATGCTTGTCATATGACTTTCCAGTATGTGTCACACCCTGCCAAAGTCCACCCTTTTGAAGTCCAGGACCCTAGTTTTTGTAGTGGCTACTTCTCTACCCAGATTGATTGAGAAGCACACTGTGTGGTGGTCACTGCTTGCTAGAGGTTCCTCCACCCTTACATCCCTGACCTGTTCACCATCTTCCAGTACCAGATCTAGTATATTCCCCTCCTTCACTGGCTCCATTACCCCCTTGGTAAGGAAGCCATCCTGGAATACTTCCAGGAGGCTCTGTTCCCTGGTGCAAGTGGTTGCTGGAATGCTCCAATCCACCCCTGATAGATTAAAATCCCCCACAACCACTGTGCTTCTTTTCCCACTGTGCCCCTTATCTGCTCCCCCAGTTCCCTGTCAATGTCCTCCTTCTGGGCTGGAGGTCTATGAACAACCCCCAGACAGATCTTGGTCCCTTTCTGGCTGTGTAGTTGCAGGCCGATTACTTCTGACCTGCCCTCCTTGCCTTCCTTCCCATTACATCTGATCCCTTCCCTTATGTAAATGGCAACCCCCCCAGGCTTCCCTTTATCTCTATCCCTCCAGAATAGTTTGTACCCTGGGATGGTTCGGTCCCAGTCAAGGTGCCTGGTTGCCCACATCTCAGTAATGGCAGCGATGTCCACCTCCCCCTCTGCCATCAATGCCTGCAACTCTGCCAACTTGTTCCCCAGGCTCCTAGCATTTAGGGAAACCATTCTCCACACTGCTTCTATCCTTTCTGCTTCTTTACCCTTCACTTCAACCCAATTTCACCTAAGGTCATATCTATCCTTGTGGTGGGGAGAAGTCCATGGGACCCCTCTCCTGGTGATTCCCAGCTCCAATGCCTCCCCCAACCTAGTTTAAATGATACCTCTCACTGATGAAATCCTCCAGCTTCTGCTTCAACACCTGTGACCTTGCCCTGCTGAGGTGTAACCTATCTCCTGCATAATATTGGGTGAATTGCTTCTCTCTTGGAAAGAAGTGTCACCAACTGTTTTCAAGACCATGGAGTTCTAAAAAAGGAATTTAGATAATTTGATAGGTTTCTACTTCTTTAGTAACTAATGAGTTTTTTCCTGATAGGGACTGGCTAAATCATTTTAGTCCCCTACTAAAGTAATATTCTCAGTCTGAATTTATATCAAACCCTTGGTAATATTTGCTAAAAAGTCTGTATAGTTTTCAAAAGGAGCATAGACCAAGCCTACTGTAACCAGTTTATTTTTAATCTTGCCCTTTATTAATATCACTCTACCAGCTATATCTTTAAATGAATTAACTGACTCAAAAGTTAGATTTGTCCAGATTAAAATGGCCATACCACATTTCTTTATTAATCTGTGGAACAGAAAACCTGAGAAAAATATATATTTTTTTCATTTTGTAACTTCCTTTTTTAAAAAACATTTGTTTCCTGTATGCATAGCATGTCCAGCCTCTGTTTATTGGCATGAGCTCAAAGTGTATTATTTTTTAGTGATTTACATATCATCCTTTCTTGCCCCATGGTAAAACTTCTATTGTCATTTTCATGCATCAGCAATTCTAATCCAAGTTGCAGTTTATCACCCACTGAAGGTGCAACCCCAACCCCCCCTTGCATCCTCAAGTTAATGAAACCCTACAGAAAAATTAACCCCAGCACTACTTCACCATGAATTTGGTCAACTAAATTAACACATGTTTGTTTCCCATCTGCTAAGAAATTGGCCTTTGTTATGTATTGTATCAAATAGTCTCCTACAAATGTTCATAGACAAAGCATTTAGTTAATTCTTAAGAGAAAACTTGTGACAGTTTAATATGGTGGTCATCCTTCTTCAGGTGTAGCCTATACTGGTCTCTACCCTGCCAAAATCACTTTAATCTTTGCTTGCATTATCATGGTCACATTGATGTGTTTTTACCCATAGTTTATTTCTAAGGGAATCAAATTTCTATCTGGCTGCCACAAATTCAAGGCTGGGAGGTCAGTATACATTTGCTCTGATACTTTGGTCAATTTCTTACAGTACACTTCAGTCATCAAAACATCCTTAATGGCAGACTACATGAGTTTCACAATAAAGGCTATTGGGGGAGCATTGTCATTAGGATTCACTCTTAAGGCTCTATGGGATGAGTCCAACCCCATATTTACATTGTTGGGGGTCTATTTCAAGATAAGCTGCAATAATTTTTGTTATAGTGGCAATCCCTGTTGCATCATTGTCCCATACTTCGGGACCTGAACAATTTGGATATTTTTTTCCATCTGGTCCTTGTTTCATAATCACTTTGTTTTGTAGGTCATTTGTAGTCTGATCCTATTTTTTTAGATGTCTTTGAAATGCTACAAGTTCATCTTCAACTTTTGGTAGCCTTTTATGAGCTTCCCCTAACTGTGCCCTTAACTCTTGAATTTCAACATGCAAAGCCCCGAAGATACTGTAGTCTGATATGTATTTATTTTTTCTTCCAGTACTCTGATTAAAGAAAGTTTTGAGTTAATTTAAATTTCTCTTAAACAGTTTGCCTTTATTGGCTTTTCTTCTTCTTCTTCTTCCTCTGAATCAGTTTGGTATGACTGACCTTTCTATGTTCACCATGTGCGTGTGCAAGCAGCGAACATCTTGTTATGATAGTGCCTTTTAAGGGGTGTGACACTGTCCGACCAATGCAGAGCAGTGTTTAAGGGGCGAGTTAGTGTCACACCAATCGTCAGGCAGGCTGATCATGACAGAGTTTTGGCTTGCTGGGTGGAGACGGCATGTACTTGAAAAGGAAAAGCGAACCCAATCATGGGTCATGGGTCACTTCTTTCCTTTGATGTAAGCAGAGCTGATCTATCATGATCAGTCTAGAAATTTCAAACATCCTGGATGCTGACAACATTCTCTTGCATCTAGAAGACACAGATACTTCCATTCCAAAGGCACTAAACATCTTAAACCAATTCAGGCAAATCTCTGGTTACAAACTTAACCTCTCTAAAACCAACTTAATGCCCCTCAATCATCAAACAACTAGAAATCAGGTAATGTAATGGGAGTGGGTGATCCTGGGCACCAGACAGACTTAAATATTTAAGTATAATGATTTGTAGAAGTAAAAGTGCTCTTTTTGCTGGAATCCAGACCCCTCGTTTAATCAACTCAAACAGGATCTTACAAGATGGTCTGCCTTGCTCTTTTTGCTCTGTGCACACATTAACACAATTAAAATGAACATCTTATCCTGTATACTTTACCCCCTGGGAAAGGGCATTAATTCCCCAAAGTTGGTATACTAAATTGAAATCCCTTTCATCACATTTCTTATAGGACAACAAGAAACCCAGAAAATCCTACCAGCAACTTACCAGCTCCAAGGGACATGGTGGGTTACAACTTCCCAGCTTCTGCTTTTATTATATATCCATGCATTCTAGCCAGGTCCTCTGGTGGAGAAGGCCACACCTACAGGATGCAGAGTCTCCTTACTTCCCACATTGGAAGCAGATGGAACTGGATTTATGTCATGTAGCCAATATTGATATCACAGCCCTGTTAAGTACTCCTTTTAGTAAACTACCAGCCTTGCTTAAACCCACCCTTATGGGCACCTCCCTGTTGGTCAGCAAACTTTTACACAGACTAATTGGCACTACCCCCATTCTAGACCCCACCCAGCCTATTCCAAACAACCCCAACTTTAAGATTCAGGGCCATTCAATTTTATCCACCTTTTTAGGCCAAGCCAGTATACAACAAAGCTAAGTTACTTGTTAAAGGATGACAATCTCATTCCCTTTGAACACTTCAAAAGAAATAATGCTCATACCACAATCATAATATTTCCATTTCTCCAACTCCAACACATGCTAGCTCACACACTAAGCTCCAGGTCTTGGAACAAATCCCAGTTCCTTGTCTGGGATGGGTTGGAGGCACTTGCACCCCACAGGCATTCCATCACCCTGATATATAAAAAGCTAGCCTACTTATCTATTCCTGGGGAAAGCGACTTGGGCCACTATTGGCCAAAATAATTTCTTGAAATCTTGACCCCTAAGGTCAGGGCAAAAATGTGGGAAAATGTTCATAAATACATGACGTTTGATGGACTTAGGCTAATGTAAAACAAAATTGCTAGTAACATGTATTATATACCAACAAAACTCCTTAAGACTGGGCTTTTAAACTTGAATACATGCACAAGATGTGGCCAGGAAGTGAGCAGTCACAAACACATTCTCTGGGCCTGTCAAAAACCACATCCACTATGGGAAGAAATCCAAAAGCGTATGGACCAGCTGCTAGGCCTAGACTCAGCTTCCATACCCCAAATCTGCCTTCTGGGTCTCAATCTGCATCACACCATGAGGACAAAAAGATATCACATCTCCTTGATCTCCGCTATTACCAAAAAAGTCATTTTTAAACATTGGATGGATGATGTCATCCCTACTTACCAGGAGTGGCACAATGCTTTGTTAGATGTCCCCTGCATAGAGAAAATGATCTGCTCAATTGCCATATTCCCTAGGTATATCTCAGAAGGTGAAGAGCTTTAGAAGCTCTGTTACCCATCTCATGATTTTGGGTGGACTCTTTTTTTCTAATTCCCCCGAAGACAGATTTACTACAACATCATTGTTCACCATGATACTCTTCCCTGTATGAAATTTGTTTAATGTGCTCTCTAGTATTCCTATTGTATTCTGAGTTAAGAACCATTGGAGCCAATCTGTCATGCTGGTCTTTGTTTGTTGATTATTTTGTACTGCTCATGCTCTGTTGTTTTTTGGTTTTTAAATGTCAGTAAACTATACGATTTTCAAAAACAAATATTGAGACCTGGACATCCTGTGGTCATCAGAAGACAAGTACTCAGAGTTTGGTGTTAATACATGTAAACCTCCCTCCCACTTTACTTTTACAGGTGGCACTTTAAATACTTTGGCAGGATAAATACTTTTACTTTCACTCGCTCCTGCTAGAGCACTTCTGGGGCTTCACTCAAACAGGCAGCAGCTTCAGTCCCAGCACAGATAACAATCTCCAGAAATTTACCCCATTCCCCTCCCTGTCTAGGGGTTTGGATGGTATAGCTGTCTCTGGGAAAGGGGAGGGGTACCATCTTGATTGTAAGCATATCAGGAGGGGGTACAAAACACAGTACCTTTGTATTTGCAGATTCAGTTTCCTCCTGGTGATGGTTCGAGCACTGTCTGAGTGCTGACTGGGTATTAACTTTCTCCTCCCAACACCACAGGGGACACAGGCTCAAGGCAGGCTGTAAAACAATTGGTTAGGCAAACAGCAAAGCAACATATTTTCCCAAAAATGTTTTAAATGATTCAGTTCCAAATGAGTTAAAATGCAACAAGCAGCATTTATTTCTCTTCACAAGAAAGGCTCAAGCAGAAACAACAATTTCTGAGGATCCTTAAATGATTTCTAGCACAGTTCCAACATTTTCTATGGCACTTGGCCACGGCACAGACTTGGGGGACTCAGGATTTGAACCTGGGACCTAGCAACTTTTCCCTTGTCATTTTGAGCCAAATGGGCTCTGATTCCTCTCAGCAATATTCTCTGTGCCCTTGTATTTGACTTCTCTGTTGACACCCCACCTGTGGGAGTGGAGGCATAAATTCTTTAAACTCTGGCCAGCTTTCCTCTCAAGGGGGGGGTACGATGGTACACATACAGGCACTTCCAGTCCTTTCCACTAGTGGTCACCCACACCGAAGATCCACGGGCAAGGTTCTCTCAGAAGCAGGGGCCTAACTCTTCCCTCACAGCAGTTCCAAACATAAGTAGCACAGTATCTTAAGTGGACATGTCAGGCAAAGGGGTATCTTGCCACCTGCACCACTGGAGACTTCACTGCCACCTCAGTCTCAAATGGTCTCTTCATGGCAGCCACTCTCTCAGCCTCCTTGAAGAGCCAATCAGGCACCAAGAAATGCCATACTTTTGAGGGCTTTTATGTGTCAGAAAACTAAAGGAGTTGTCAAGGGTACAGCATTGCAAAATAATGCATTAGGGCACAAAGAAACCCAGGGGCAGAGTATAAAATGGGTGTAAGTGGTATTGACGACTACCAAGTAGGAAAAAGACATGGGGTAATCATATTGGATGATCTAAAGTTGTCCAGGCAGTGTGATAAGGCAGTAGGGAGGGCGAGTGGAATGATGGAGCGCACAGGGAGGGGTATCACTAGCAGAAAGAGGGAGGTGATGTTGCCTCTATATAGATTGCTAGTGAGATCCCACCTAGAATACTGTGTCCAGTTCTGGAGACTACATCTCCGGAATGAAATATCAGAGTGGAGGCGATCCAGAGGAGGGCAACTAAAATGGTGCAGGCTCTGCATCAAAAGCCCTATGAGGAGAGGCTGGCCCGACGGCACAGCAGTAGGGCTACCGCTCGCAGCACCAGCGACCTGGGTTCGGGAATGGACTTGGGTGGCTGGAGGGTTGGCTGGGGGGAGGAAAAGACTGAGTGCCCAGAGGCTGCTCTCCTCCTCTGGAGTGGGTGGGTTGCATGTTCCATTGCTGTACTGCCACCTGGGTGACCACAGGTGGAGGTGCAGTGGGACGGCAAGTAGAAAGGGAGGGGGGACATCAGTCAGGAGCTGGAGTGTTCGCACATCTCATTGTGCAATGCTCCACAGCTTCCCAAGTGTGCTGACATCCTGTGGGAGGAGGACCAGAAAGCAGGAAAACCCCCGCAGTGCTCCCTGTAGTTGGAGCTCCAGGCCCCGATCCCAATGCCCCTGCCAGCATCAGTGACAGCATCCTCGACGATATATAGACACGTCCGGGCAGAGGAAGAGGGCCCCATCCCATACCCACCTGGAGGGTAGAACCAAGGCTCCATGGGGGGATGGACTGCACCTGTAACTGGACAGGCGAGCAGGGACGCACAAGGCCATGGGAGTTTCCTGAAGGTAAGGAAACACCGCGGTGAGAAGGGGGCATAAAGAGAGAATAAAAAAAAAAGCCCTATGAGGAGAGACCAAAGGACCTCAATATGTACACCCTGTAATAGAGGAGGGGGGATATGATACAGACCTTTAAATACCTCAAGGGGGTAAATAATGTACAGGAGGGGAGTAATTTTCAAAAGAAAAGGTGCTCAAGAACAAGAGGACATGTAATGAAGCTGGAGGGGGTAGATTCAGGAGAGATGTGAGGAAGTGCTTCTTCACAGACAAAGTGGTGGATTCCTGGAACAGCCTTCCAGCAGAGGTGGCAGAAGCAACAAGTGGTGGGGCTCAAGAATGCATGGAATAAGCACAAATGGTATTTACTCACCTGGTAAAGGTGATTATTTGAGTACCCTTTATAGTACTCTGCAGTAAAAACCTGTGGGTGTTCACCATCCATTCTGTAGGTTGATGCATGATCCAATCAAATTTGAGCTGGCTATGGCCAGCCCCCTCTGTCCCATCCCAGTATCTCCAGTATGAAACTTCCTTAGCTGTCAGAGAACTAGAAAAAAGGAAAAGCAAAAAGGGACCCAAACAACAACAAGCCAGAAGGGTCCTGGCCATCATGGATATGTGTAATCCTTTCTTTGGTTCCTATACCTGGTAGCTTTAATAAGTTCATGTATTATTAAAGGAATTGACTTGAAATGTCAAATGAGCAAAAGATAAATAGATTTATTACAAATCATAGTTGTCTTGGAATGAACAATAATCATGATCCCAGTTTTAAAGAGCACTTGCAACAAGTTGAATCCATTAGAGGCACATGGCATCTTTTTCGGAGAGAGAACAGTGTGCTTCCTTCCATAATATCTGCCGTCCCTGGCAGGGCTGTGGAGTACTATAAAGGGTACTCAAATAATCACCTTTACCAGGTGAGTAAATACCATTATATCTCGTACCCTTTATAGTACTTCGCAGTCAAAACCTGTGGGACCTTAAAAGCGTGTAGTCACAGTTAGTTTGTTGGTGTGTGTGTAGTTGGCAGATTACAGTAACCATGGTGTGTTCCCCCATGCAATACTGCCCTACCGAATGAGGCCCTTCTTCAGACTCTGCATCCAATTGTTAGTGTCTCATAATGTGTGGATAGGAGACCATGCGGCTGCTGAACAAGTTTCCGCAACAGAGACTTGTCCCATCTCCACCCAAGAACTTGCAACTGCTCAGGTGGAGCACGCCTTGATTCCTGCTGGTGGTTCTTGGCCTGCTACCTTGTAAGATTCGATTATGGTGTGTTTAGCCACCTAGCTATGGTGCCCTTTGAAGCTACCTGGCTCACTTTCTTCCGTATTGTTAGGACAGAGAGACTATCCGTTTTTCTGGTCTCATTGGTTCCAGCAAGATATGCCCTCAGTTGTCCAACATCCAGAGCATGTGGAGCAGCTGTGATGTTGACCTGCTCCATGTTTAGAACTGGTAGGTGGACTTCCTCATCCACAGGAATGGGGTGACCACTTTTCTGAATAAAGGAGAATACTGTTCTCAAGGTGAGACTGTCATTGTGGGAGGTCAAGAATAGTGCCTTACATGATAGGGCCTGTATCTCTGCTACCCTTCTAGCTGAGCATGTAGCTACTAGGAACAGTATCTGAAGGGTACATCAATACGGAGTCTTTTTGGGGTAGTGGGCCCTGGAGGGCTTCCAGTATTATGTCTAGTTCTTGCGGTGGACATTTCCACTGTTCTCAGGGGTCTGAGTGCAGCTGTATGTGCACCGATGGTGCCTATCCATGGCAATGGACCCCGATGGAGGATATTGCGGATGTTTGCACTGCATGTGAGGAGGGACTAAGCCCCTTGCTTGCCCCACCATTTAGGAGAACCCAAATTTGTGAAAGTCCATAACTGATGGTGATGTTACTTTGTCTGAACACCATCTAGTGAAGGTTTGCCAGTGTCTTTGGTAAGTCAGGTTGGTGGACTGTTTTCTTGATTGCATAAGTCTGCCCTCCACCCTGGTGTGGTAGCCCTGACTCAACAGTTTGTTCCTTTCAGTAACTACGCTGTTGGTTTGAGGAATGAAGGATTCTGGTGTAGTACTGGTCCCTGACTCAGAAGGTCTGGCCATCTAGGAAGTGGTATTGGAACATCTATTGCCATCGTCTGGCACACGGGGTTCTAAGGTTACCTCGGCCAGTTGTGCTATTATTACCGCCGTTGTTCCCCTACTCCGAATTTTGTGGAGTATCTTGAGTATCATTGAGGAAGGTGGATTTTCTTGTGGAGTTTCCATCCCAACTGGTTCAGGGTTGCCCTGTTTAGTCAATCCACCTCTGTGCTTGCCTTCACTGATAGGTAGATTGCTGTGCTTGAGGTTAGGTTCTTCACTGCCCGATGTGACGCCTTCATTGATTCTGCAATCATGGACTTGCTGCGCATACCTCCTGGCTTGTTCAGGTATGCCTCTGTTACCTGGATATCCCACCTCACCAGAATGGTCTGATGGACTATTATGGACTTGAAGAAAGTTAGTGCTGGGAACACTGCCTTTATTTCCAGAACATTTATAGGAAGCTTGATTCTTTTGCAGACCACAGACTTTGTGTAACTTGATTCTTGTAGGTTGCCCCACAACCTGTCAGGCTGACATCTGTGGTGATGATGGCCCTGTTCCATTGGGAGAGTGTGTGGCCTTGAGTCAGATTCAGTCTGTGTGGCCACCATTGTAGGCTGTGTAGTACCTTGATCGGTGGTGTTATCCGGAATTGGGAGTTCTGGGATGTCTGATTCCAGGTCTCTATCAAGTACCTCTGTACCAGTCTCATATGGAGCATTGCCCGTGGTACCATGTCTATAGTTAAATCCTGAGTTCCAGTATTTGTAAGTAATCCCATGCAGTCCTGTCAGGTTATCTCAAGATTTTGCTGACTTAAAAAATCATATTGTGTACTTTGTCTTCCATGGGAGACATTCGGTCGTGTCTGGTGTCTATGTTTGCTCCTAGATGGGATAGTGATTGTACAGGAATGAGGTTGCTCTTTTCCATGATGATGACTCACCCATGTTGCTGCAGGCATTGCACTGTCAGGGCTGTGTTGCACCGTGCCTTCTTCACCGTCCTTGCACAGAGAAACCAGCCATCCAAGTAAGGGATGCCATGCACTCCCTTTTTTTTTAAGTGTGCCGTTAGGATACCCAATGTCTTGGTGAAGATCCTGGGTGCTGTTGCCAGTCTGAATGTGAAACAGGTGTACTGGTAATGTTCTGCTTGTGAATCACAGGTATTTTTGACATGTCTGCCATATGGATATGTGGAGGTATGCATCCTTGAGGTCTATTGCTGTTAGGTAGTCTCCTGGTTGAATGGCCAGCAGAGGGAGGTGTAAGCTTCCATCCTCAATTTCCAGTATACTACAAGGTTGTTCAAATACTTTAGGTTCAGTACTGGATGCATATGCCCCATTTTCTTTGGGACCACAGGTAGGGAGTGGACCCTTGTGTTTTCTCTTCTGCTGGGAGTGTGGAAAAACCCTCATCTACCGATAAGTCTCTGATAGCCAGGTCTACGGCTCAGGATTTTTCTGGGCATGTTGGGGTCGGTGAGGAAAGGTATCTAATTAGTATTGCCACAGTCTTGAGATCAATGGCGTACCCCTAGGTGATCATCTCCTGCATCCTTTTGTCAGCTGTCATCTTGGTCCACTGAGACGCAAAGCACCTTAGTCTCCCTGTGCTCTGAGGTGTGTTTGATGGGTACCTTTATTGTTTCCTACCTTGGGGCTGGAGGTTGGATTGAACCTGCTGTTGCCGTATGATTTGTTGGTGTTGTTCCTCACTTTGGTGGCATAGGCCATGTGTTGGAACTTTGGTTTGTGTTGCAATGGTCTGGCATTGTGTGTTGCTCCCCTTGGGTTCTGGGTCTGAAGGCTTTGGATCTCTGCTGAAAAAGACCAATCATATGGCAGGTAGGCATCCTTTTCCCTCTGTGTCTGTTTGCTCCCTTGCTCTACTTTGTTAGATCTGATGTAAGGCCCTAGATGAATGTGGCCTTTGATTCGTTATCTGCCTGCCACCGTTTCAGCCAGAGTGCTTGCCTGGCTCTATTTGCCAGTACTGTGGTTCGGGATTCAAACCTCAGAAGGTCTGAGGAGGTGTCTGTGATTTACTTGACACATTCCAAAATGATACCACAAACTCATGAACCAGAGAAAACATGCAGCACTTCCAAGAAGGTGGCTAACCTTCACAAATGCCAAGTCCACAGAACGAAGAAGTGTGCAAACAAGTTACCACACCAGCTTTTCATCCATTTTAGTTAGTGGAAATGAAGAACACAGTCCGAAGTAAATTCCCAACAGTGCAGGAGACAGCAATTTATTCAGATACCAATTCCACAAAAAATAATAAAATATAAGGTGTGTGGCAAGAAACCTCTGCAACAAACAACCCCTAGTGCCTCAACTCTCACGAGTCTTCAAAGGGGGTGAAGTGCACAGGTGATCACATCAATTTAAATTACAGGTTCATTAATATGGGTTAATATCCCAGTACTGACACTGTAGTGCAGCATGAGAGGGGTGCTGCACTTCTGAGGTGCTGTCTTTCGGATGAGATGTTAAACCTAGGTCCCATCTGCCTGGATTGGTGGTAGTTCAGGTGGATGTTAAAGATCCCATGGCACTTATCGAAAAGAGTAGGGGAATTTCCCCAGTGTCCTGGCCAAATTTCCCTCATTCACTAAAAATACCACCAACAGCTTAATCTGGTTCATGGTCAGTTGGCATTCATCTGTATCCCTCTCCCCCGGGTCGTGCCTGAAAATAGGCAGGATTTGTCTAGCGCACTTACCCGGTCAACAAAAACTAAAAAAAAATTAAAAAATAAAAAAAAATTAAAAAATAATATGACTAGGTTATCAGTCCCTATTACTTAAAGGGCACCATTTTATTTTATGTAACAACTTCTCATTTCATATACAAAGTTACTCACAAGCTATAATTAAACTTTATCAAACAAGCAAAAAACTATTTCAAAATATAAACCATTATTCGTCACATTTATTTGCACATTTCTAATGCATTTCAGCACATTTATAAGTTCTGAAGGAGAAAACGTCAGGATCCGTAATCAGTCAGGCCTGTCTGAAAGGGAGAAAAATAAACATATAAAAATAGTTACGTTGCGTGAACACTATTATGTATTTTCTATCAGGTACTTCCTTTTTATACAAGATTCCACACAACTACAAACTATTTTAATTGTTTACTAAAAAGACCTTATGTTTTCTTCATTATTTTTTAAGGAAGGGTTTAATATCAAATTTCTCATTGAGCCCATTTGGTCTCACACTATCCATTTTAGAAATCCACATACTTTCTTGTTTGAGTAATTTATTGGCCTACCAAAGGTGCTTTCCCCATGTCTCTTTCCTTGCCTCCACTAGGGGATACCAGCTGAAGACTATGTTCTTTTCTGGTAGTCTGGTTTGTTCCATTGAGTCATATTCTTCGGAGATAATTGACTCTATAGTTTGGCAGGTTGGGAAGTGACTCCGCCCTTCTGGCTGACTTGTTGCAATCAGTTCTGGGATGTGGGGGGTTGCACCATTCCCCTGCAAAGCCCAGGACTGTTTTAATCATTTGGATCAGTTCTCCAATGTTCACGTCAGAATTAAAATTGTTTTTTGGTTTTTTTGTTTTGTTTTTTATCTGTATGGTGTCTCCTGGCTAACATCCAGTGGCAGTGGTGCCGACATTGGGATTGGGCTTCCTCTGTCTGAATCTTGGTCCCCGGGATGTCTGGATGCCCTGTGTTTGGGAATCACGCAGACCTTGCAAGTGTGGTCTGCCTCGTCTACCTCCAGTAAGGGGGACCCACCTTTCTTGCATTTCCTCATGTTGTGCACTTTTTTTGTCACTCTGTGGAATGGCAACAGAAAAGAATTGCATGAGGTATGGATTTTTTTTTATATATGCTAGTTTTGATACAGGAAAGGGAATTATTGTCCTCGTATGTAATTGTTAATTTCCCCTTTAAAAGTCTTTCTGATCTGTTGCAGAATGAAGAGAACCGCCTTTGTGGTCCCCTGCTGTAAACTGCTGTTTGGAAAAACTTGTGCGGTATCCCTTTAAGAGAGCTCCCTTTGTGAACAAAAGGCTCTCATGGAGCAAATGGTAATTTGTGTTCTGACCCCAGGTAAGATGTCTGCTTAAATGCCATGAGAAGTGGCAGGATTTGAGACCCCTCTGTTTCCTACTGGGACCCAAGCAAATGGCAGCTCAAATCTCACAGGCTCGCCTACGAGATCTGCAAGCCCTCTATAGGGACTATAGCTCCTAAGTCTCTCAAGAGTAGCAGGGCTGATGGGAATGATCACACTGCAGATGGGGAAAGACAGCTTTGGATGGTCTCAGTGAGCAGAGAAGCTGCTGTCCTGCTGAATGAGCTGGCAGCTGTGTGGCTCTTCAGGTACCTTTACTTGGCACCATTTACTATTCCCACTGTGTGCCAGTGTGGCTAGATTGGGGCATCACTTGTGGAGTGCTATGGGAGAGTTTCCACCAATGTGTTGGTGGAGTGATACAGGGATCTGTGGAGAGCTACAGGAGGGTTTCTACTAGTGTGTTGGTAGAGTGATACGGGGATCTGTCCCTTCAGTAGGGGAAGCAAGCCGCTACAGGAGGGGCTTGAAAATACCCCTTGTTCCTTTCTTCAGGGGGTCATTAGGAAGGTAGAGGGAGTGCTACAGGAGGCCTCTCTCTCTCTCTCCTTGCAGATTAAATACTCCAGGAACAGTCTCTGGGCCTTAATATAGATAGTGATGGAACACTACGGGAGGGTTCCCTGCTTCTAGCAGTTTTCACTCATTGGAAAACACTGGTGCTGAGTAGAAACAACACATCAGACATGGAGAGAGGGAGCCACGGGAGGGGTCCCTGTCCTCCTGACATAACTACACCAAATACTCTTGTTTACAACAAAATCCTCGACATATCAAAAGACGCATAGCCCTATATTGTTGAGCTGGGGCAATCTGCCCCTGTTAGTTTAGATGGCTACCAGGTTGTTGGTATAAAAATAAGAATTGCTGTACCTGAACAGTTGAAATAGTTACAGTCTTACAGTTGGGAGTGATTTGGATCGCGACCAACGTCTTTAGATGCATGAAGTTAACTGGAGATACTGGGATGGGACAGAGGGGCCGGACATAGCCAGCTCGAATTTGATTGGATCATGCATCAACCTATAGGATGGATGGAGAATACCTACAGGTTTTGACTGTGTAGTACTATAAAGGGTACAAGATATAATGAATTATTGTGGAAAGGAAGGGGGAAGGAAAAAGAGCTGTTGATTGGGCACAGTCTGCGGTAATAGTGTAGGTTGGGAGAAACAAGCAGACTGGATGGGCCAAGCAGTCCTTATCGGCCATCAAATTATGTTTCTGTTTCTATGTGTTTTTTAAAACAAAGGCCATGGGACAAAAGAAAATGGCTTGCTGCAGTTTGCAAAACAGGACAAACATTCACCCCTCAAACACATTTATCCTCAATATTTAAGCCTTTGCATCTTGTGGTTATCTTAGGACTCTAATATGAACCCCAAATTTGGTATTAATACACCAAGAAGTGTCACACTTATAGGTGTTTGTATGGGAGCTGTTTTTTAAATGCAAGCCCTGGGAGGAAATGAGTTGTTGTGGTTTGAGACGAAAGTTTCCACATTCACTCCTCAAAGACAATTTTCCCCATATTATTTGAACCGGTACATCTTATGGTCATTGGAGGACCCTTTGGGGAAGTGTAACCCAAATTAGGTGTTAATACACCAGGAAACACCATACGTATGGGTTATTTTATGTGTTCTACTTTTCAAACAGACCCTGGCAAGAAAGGAAGAAGTTTGCTGTGATTTGAGAAATGGGGCACACTTTTACCCCTTGAAAACATTTTTACGCTTAATATTTAAACCAGGGCATCACAAGCTTGTCTGAAGATCCTATGGGGAACATGTACGCAAAATTTGGTGTTAATACACCAAGAAATGTCATACTTATGGGTGCTTTTATATGTGCAGTTTTTCAAACACAGGCCCTGGGAAGACAGGAAATGGTAGTTTACTCACCTGGTAAAGGTGATTATAGGAATATCTTTTTACAGCACTCCGAGACACAACATACGAGTTATCTTGGGCACTCCTCATAGGCTGGTGCACAAAAGAATTCCAAAAATTCAAAATCCAATCCCTTCTCCTCCCTCTCTGCTCTCACCATCCTAAGTATGAAATCTTCCAGAGTTTGTGTAATCCTGAAACTTACATCAATAGAAAAAGAGAAAAATACAACTAGCATAGCACACTCCCCCTGTAGTGTCGCCACATTAAACTATGCATACGAGTAATATTTCTTGAAAGGCATTACCTTTCCTTTAATGAGAGAATACATAACACCTCTACACACCGCTAATTGCAATGTAGCACATACATAAAATCACATTAGCATCTACTGTATTGGACTGTGCTGTCCTGACAACACTGTTTGTGTGCCTTTCCTCCTCATTGGGTGGGCTGCTGAGTGCTGTAAAAAGGTGCTCCTATAATCACCTTTACCAGGTGAGTAAACTACCATTATCTATAGCACCCTTCTAGAGCACTCCATGACACAACATATGGGTAAGTAACCAGCAGTATAGAATTGTTATAGAGAGGGAGGAGGAGTAGGCCTCAGCACAGTCCTGATTACCTTACGTCCAAACTCCAAGTTACTAGTGACACCTGTGTCTAATCAGTAAAACCTGCTAAAGATGTGGGGGGATGATCAGGTAGCAACCTGGCTTTCTCTGCAATTGAAGCTGAGTTGCATTCCACCCAGGAGGTAGCTACTGCCCTAGTAGAGGGGGGCTCTGACATTGGGCAGTACAGAGGTATTGGAAGCTGAGTATGCCTTGACTATGGTTTACATAGCCACCTAGCTATTGTTGACCTTGATGCCTGTAAGCCCTGTTTTGTGCCCTGGGGGATGAAGAACAGTCTGTTTGGTCTTCTAATGGGGGGCTGTTCTGTCGAGATATGTCCTCAGTATGCCTGGGTCTAAACTCGTGAGGGTATCCCTATGGGGATCATCCTCTGGTGGGTTCATCCTGAGCAGAGTAATCTCTTGTGTCGAGTGGAAGGTGGACACCACCTTGGGAATGAAGGATAGGCCCATTTGCAGAACTACTCTGATCAGAAAAAAAGTTAAGAAGGACTCTCTACATGACAGAGCCTAGATCTCACTGGTTCTCTTGGCCGACAATATGTCTACCAAAAAAGCTGTTTTCATTGTAAGACAGGGTATGGAAATTGCTTCCAGCAGCTCAAAAGGAGGAACCATTAATGCGTCCAGCACCAAGTTGAGGTGCCAAGGGATGGTTGGTGGTCTAGGTCGGTGATTAATGTTGGCAGCAGCCTTTAAAAATGTTTGAACCAGGTGATGAGCGCCTGGTAAGTAGCCATCTATTTTGCCACGAATAGCCCCAGTGGTGGCTGCCTGTATGATTAATGATGATGGGGTCAGTCCCTTGTCTAAACCACCCTGTAGAAATTCTAGAATGTCTACAATTGTACAGGTAGAGGCAGATTAGTTTCAAGCATCACACCAGGATGTGAAAATCAGCCAATGTCTGTTATATGTCCTATTGGTAGAGTCCCTTCTGGCCTGTAACATAGTCTTGGCTACCTTACCGGATAGCCCAGTTTTTAACAATCTAGTCCTCTGAGCAACCAAGCTGTTAGCTTCAGGGGTCTAGGATCTTTGTGCCATGTTGGACCTTGTTTGAGTACGTTCTAGTATGAAGTTAGGGGCATTGGGTTGTCTATCAACATCTTCTTGAGCACAGCATACCAGGTCCTTCTTGGCCAATCTGGAGCAATCAGTAGGACCATGCTGCCTGGGTGTTGTATTTTCTGTAGGACTTGAGGTATCATCAATATTGGCTGGAACACATATGATCTCCAAATTCTCCAAGGTGTGGATATTGCACCACTGTCGTTGCCCTCAAGTCTCTGAACCTGGAAGTGAATCTCTGCAGTTGTGTGTTCTGTGCCAGCGCCATCAGGCCTATCTGGAATGGTCCCCATCTCCTGTGGAGCCTATCGAAAATCTCTAGATTGAGCTGCCACTCCCACTGTTGAATTGATTGTCTGCTGAGCCAGTCCACTCTTGTATTCAGTGTCCCTGCCAGGTAGACAGCCGTGAGGCTGAAGAGGTGTTTCTCTGCCCAGACCATCAATCTTTGAGTCTCCCATGCCATAGACCTGCTCCTTGTGCCTGTTTGTTTGTTTATGTAGGACATGGCCACTCTGTTGTCTGTTCTTACCTTTACATGTCTTCCTGTTACCAGTTCTTGGAAGTGTTCGAAGGCTAATCTTATGGCTCTTGTCTCCAGAATGTTTATTGGAAGGTGAGACTCTTGCTCTGTCCATTTTCCCTGAACCACTTGCCTGTTCATCACAGCATCCCAGCCTTGCAGGCTTGCGTCGGTTTCTAGGATGCAAGTCATGTGTTTTTCTAACCGTGCTCCCTGTCTCAGGTTGGATGGATTCATCCACCATCTCAGCAATATCTTGACTGAGACTGAAACTGTTACTCTCTGACTGTAGTTCTGCAAGCTGAAGCTCCATGTGTCCTACAGGAGGCGTTGCAGTTGTCTCATGTGGGCTGTGGCCCAGTCGTGTAGGTCAATGCACACTGCCATCAGTCCCAGCAATTGCATGAGGTGCCATACTGTGGTTGACCTGCTGTGCAGTACCTGTCTGCAGTGCCTGATTAAACTGTCTATTCATTCTTCAGATGGTCTGACCATGCCTCTTGTCATGTCAAATATTGCCCCCAGGTGTTCGATCATAGTTGCAGGGACGAGGTGGCTTTTTGCAGTGTTGAGTATCAAATCATAGCTCCATAGCAGCTGCTGGTCTCTTAAGGCGGCTGTCCAAGACTCCTCCACTGTTCTCACCCATATTAGGCAATTGTTGAGGTAAGGGATGACATTTATTCCCTCAACCCGCAGTATTGCTGCCAGTGATGTCATGACCTTTGTGAAGACCCGGGGGGGGGGTGGCTGACGAAAGACCAGATGGTAGACATTGATATTGGAAGTGGAGACCCAGGAGACAGAATTGTAGAAATTTCTGGTGTGTTGGCCTGACAGGGATGTGGAGGTAGGCGTTTTTTAGATCTATGGATGTCAACCAGTCCCCTTTGTGGATTGCCGTAATTGTTGAATGCAAGGTCTCCATTTTGAATCTTTGGTACCGAACAAACTTGTTTACAAACTTTAGGTCTAGGATAGGTTGGAGATCTCCTGTTTTCTTTGGGACTAGAAAGAATACTGAGTAAACGCCTGAACAACGTTCTTGCTTTGAGACTGGGATTATGGCCTTGCTATGCAGTAACTGGTTCAGAATTGCTCTGGCTTGGGATACAGTCTTTAAGTCCCCTGCAATATAGGATTGTACAAATCTCTCCCTTCTGGGAGTTATGTTGAACTCTGTTGCGTACCCTTTTGATATGATTTCCGTGACCCATCTGTCTTGTACTGACATGGTCCAGGTGGCTGCGAACTGCTGCAGTCTTCCTCCCACTGCATCCTGTGCTCCTGGATCAGTGGAATCTCATTGATGAGACCCCCTATTTGCACTGTTGATCTTATAGGATTGATTACCATTGTAGTTACCACCGCTGTAATTGTCACCGTGGCCCCTGTTCCCCTAGTAGTTGGTCTTACGGTTAAAAGGTTTTGTTTAAAGCTGAACGAGCATCTGTCCTGGACTTGGTGGGTCTGGCCCTTTTTTCCCCTAGTACTGAAGTTGTCAAACTTGTTGCCCCAAAAGGAAGGCAGAGTAGCTTGGCCACCCTGACTGTCTTTGTCGGTTTCTTTCTTGACAGCAGACTCTTCAATGCCTGGGCCACAGACTCTGTCGCCCGAGAATGGTAGTTTCTTCACTTTTCCCTTGGATTCTTGATCTGTGTTCCACATTTTTTAGCCAGATCTGTCATCTGGCTCTGTTCATGGCTGCCACTGACCTAGAAGCCATTCTAAAGCTGTCTATTGTGGCATCCGCCACATACTTGACAGCCTGTATGGCATATTCCATAGTGGTCATAGATGTCAGAATGTCCTAACAGGTGGCCTCCAGCCACCATAACACAGCCCTGGAAGAATACGTGGCTGTCATAGAAGCCCTCATGATCATGGTGGTCATGTCATGCACTTTTCTGAGTATGTCCTCAACCCTCCTGTCCTTTGGGTCTTTCAGAGCGGAGGACAATTCGGAGGGCAGGACTGTTTTGTGGCTGAGGGAGGATACCTCTGAATCCACCTTAGGGCAAATGGATCACACCGTTTCCTTATCCTGGTGTAGCTGGTACCATCTCTCAAAAGTTCCCTTCTCCCACATCTTGAGGGGTTCCTGTGCTTCCCATTCCTTTGCTAAGATAGTCTCCAAAGCATTGCATACTGGGAAAAAGGTGGAGGACTGTTTCTTTTCCCATACCAGGGGGTCCAATCTGCTGTCTGGTTGCTCTACTGGTTCATCGATTCTTAAGGTCTCACAGACTACCCTGATGATCTCTGGGATATGGTCAAATGGACACAGTCTGGCTGGCATGTCCTCGCATTCTTGTTCCTCAGGGTCCCCCTCTTCCTCTGACTCGGAGGTGTCCACCCTGTCATCCAGTTCAGAGCGCTTCAGACCTTTTGGCCTTTTGGGCCTGGGGGCTGCTTTGTCAGGGGATATGGGCCTTTTATCTGGCCCCAGGGCCTCAATCTTGTTAAGTAGTTTTTGGCCTCCCCCGTGAGGACTATCTCTTCAGTGTCCCCATCCACCATACAGAGGGAACATAGGTCCCCATTCTCCCTGTCAAGTAGGAAATTTGGTTGCTTCGTGCATCCCCTCCTTATTTTTCCTGGCCTTTCCATTGAGTAAATGTGTAGGCTCCCTGCAAGACACGAACTATATACTGTGTTTAGTTCATTTGCTGGAATATACTTGCGTTTCCCCTTTAAATGACTTTCATGGTATTGCCCCTTTAAAAAATTGTATCGTGCAGTTGCCATCTTAGGAGAGGTTGTCCTCTCAGTGAGCACTGCCATTTTGTATTGCCATCATCTCATGGCCTGGAAGGTAACTTGAGGCATCACAAGAGCGCAAAAACGGGATTTAAGATGGCAGCTCACTGTTCCGGCCAGTTGGCTTCAGGCAGGAGATTGAGAACAGCCCCTGCTGATCTGGGGGGACTATTATTAAGGCATGCCAGATCCGTGTCCCACTTCTAGAGGAGGCTGTTCTGGCAGGAAGTGGTACAAACTCCCTGGACACCCCAAAGTACGGCAGCAGGTAAACCATCAAAAGGGGGGGTTTCCAGGTCCTGAAGGGAGGTAGAGCACTCGAGGGGATTGCCAAATGAGAGTGTGGTGAAATGTCTTCCTTGGTGAACAAAGTGAGCAGCAAAGGAAACTGTTGAATCTACCACTCACTTGGTACATGTAGCGGTGCCCGTTCCCCGACTGAGCAAGGTAAGCCGGGGGTCAGGATAGAGGCACCAGACACCAGGAACTGGAACCAGCCACTCCCTCCTCTTCCTCAGCTGAACAAGGTGAACTGAGGGGAGGGGTTGGGGTAGGCAAAACTCAAATCACATCATTTTCCTTTTATTGTATGTACGTCATACCATGCAAAACATTGTAAACTTAGGGGTGATCTCCTGCTTTAGACCTAAGTTTAATGCCATGAGAGCTAGACTAGCTAGTAATTGGTTAAGCTATCTTTCAAGGCTTAACTGTTATCTTTCTTGCTCAGTAAAGCAGGAGACAAGATGAGCACTAATTTGAGAGGTTAAAAATAAAATAAACCAATAAGGGTCTTACCTTAGTGCATTAGTACAGAGCCAAAAAATCTGTGACCAGCCTAGTGGATGCACAAAAAAGAACTGAGGATGGTGAGAGCAAGAGGGAGGAGAAGGGATCGGATTTTGAATTTTTGGAATTCTTTCATGAATCAGCCTATGAGGAGAGCCCAAGATAACCTGTATGTTGTGTCTCGGAGTGCTGTAAAAAGGTGCGGTAGATAATGGCTTGCTGCAGTTTGAAAAGCAATACATAGCTTCACCTCTGGAAAACAACTTAAGCTTTAATACTTAATTCTTTGTGGCTGCCCTGATGGCACGGAGGCAGCTCATTGAGCTGCTGATCAGGTAACTTCATTTTTCAGAAGTGGAGCTGGGTAACCATGTCAGGAGAAGGGCCTAGCTGAGATACATTCCAATCAGCAGTGTGCCTCTGTCAGGGAGGGGGGTGGCAGGTTCCAGCACCACACTGACCCCTAATTGTGTGCCAGAAACTTGCCTTTATTGGTACAGAACCTATGACACTGAGGCTGATGGAGGCATGGACCTCAACAATGCAGTGAGGATGGACTCTGGGAGAAAATTGGGTCAAAAAAGTCACCACTGGCTGTCTCCGTGATGATTCCTAGAACCTGAACAGGGTATCTCCCTGCTTACACTGTATAGTCATGAAAAATGTTTGGGAGGGAAAAAAATAAGGATTAAAAACATATTTAAACCTGGGTATCTCCTGGTTATTTGAGGGGTATGCACCCCAAGGTGTTAATACACTAAGAAATGCAAAACTTACGGGAGCTCTGATGTGCACTGATCTTCTATCACAGGTCCTCAGTAGAACAAAAATGGCTTGCCATGGCTTGACAAACAACACACAGATTTACTCCTCAAAACCACTTTAACCTTAGTATTAACACCTGAGCATCTAGTGGTTGTCTGAGAGCCCTTTAGGGAATATGTATCCTGAATTTGGTGTTAATACCCCCAAGGAATGTTGTATTTATTGGTGCTTCATGTGTGCTGTGTTTCAAGCACAAGCCCTTGGATGAAGGAAATTGTCTTGCTACAGTTTGAGACACAAGACCCACATTAATTCCTCAAAAAACATGTTTTCTATAATAATGGAAACTGTACATCTTGTGGTCATCAGAGGACCCTTTGGGGAACATGCAATCTAAAAATAAATGCCATACTGAAGGGTTCTTTTACATGTTCTGTTTATCAAATACAGGCCCTGGGCAGAAACAAATGTCTTCCTGTGGTTTGAGAGACAGGGCCAATATTCATTCTCAAAAATCATTCTGCCCTTAATATTAAAACCTGGGAATCTCATGCTTGTCTAAAGATTTTTTGGTGACCATGTACCCAGCATTTGGTGGTAATACACCAAAAAATGCACAGTTATGGGTGCTTTTATGTGTGCAGTTTTTAAAATGCAGGCCCTGGGAATACAGAAAATGATGAGTATCCTCTTGACAGACAACACACAGCTTCATCTCTCAAAAACAACTTTACCCCTAATGTTTAAAACTGTGTGGCTTCTGTGATGGCCCAGCAAACATGCACTGTGTTTTAGACCAGGCAACCCTGTTTCAGAAGAGGAATTGAGTCACTGTGTTTGGGGAAAGGTCTGACTGAGGTAGCTGCCTCTCAGCAGTGTGCCTCTGCCAGGGAAGGGTGATGGTGAGTTCATGCACCCGAGCGACTCCTACAGCTGCACCAGGGAGCCTGCCTCTCTCCTTAGGCACCCTAAGATGTCAAGGCTGATGGAGGCATGGTCCACATCACTGGGATGGAGGCTGGACTTGGGGAGAAAACTTGGGCAAAAAAAAACACTCCCTGCTGTCTCCATGAAGGCTCATAGAACCTGAACAGGATGTATACCTGATTACAAGATATAACCCTGAAGGACTGCTGGAAGGGGGATAAAACAAGGATTAAAAAACATATTTAAACCTGGGAGTCTCTTTTTTTATTCTTTGGTAACTGGCTATGGCCCACTGGGCATGTGGCCTGTTTTCAGGTGCGAAACAGGAACACTGGGGATGTTACGTGACTTACTCATGGGCACAGAGTGTGAAGGTGGAGGTTGTATGAATCAAACACAGATCTGCTCATTCACAGCCTATTACTCTAACCCCTAGGCTATAATGCCAGCTCTTGGTTGTCTGAGGACTCCTTGAGGAATATGCACACTGAATTTGGTGTTAATACACTACAAAATGCAAAACCTATGGGTGCTTTGTGTGCTTTTTTTTCAGACACAGACCCTGGGAGGAAAGAAAATGGCTTGATACAGTTTAAAAAAAAACAAGAAACAGATTTACCCCTCTAAAACTACTTCACATGTAATATTGTAACTTGGGCATCTTGTCAATTTCTGAGGACTCAATGGGGAATACAGTATGCACCCCTAATGTGGTCTTAATATACCAAGAAATGCCATCTTATGGGTTCCTTTATGTGTGCTGTTTTCCAAACATAGGTCCTGGGAAGCAAGAAAATAGCTTGTTGCGGTTTGACAAACCACACACTGATTCACCCCTCAAAAGCACTTTCCCCTTAATGTTTAAAGAGCAGGGGCCAGATACTGAAAAAAGGTACAAAAGTGAAGTCAAAGGAGTGCACTTGCAGTTGCACCTGACCCTGAGATAGTTATATTCAGGCAGATAATCAAGCAAATTCAGGCAAAGACCATGAGATAAAAGATTCCATTTGCTGTTTTACCAGTGGAGTGGTATGTATGTTGTAGTACTCCTCTGGATCTTTCTATATTGGAAGGATGACTAGGGAATTTTGGGTTAGGAAAGGTGAACATATTAAAGTACTGGAGAAATGTGACATGTCTTATGCCATTGTTCTGCATGTCCCTAAAAATAGTAGTGCTCATCGTGAAACTCAGTTTGTGGGGTTTGAGAGGGTGACTGTTGGCCCACATGGGGGAGCATTTGAAGTGAAAAATAGGACAAAGGGAGAGCTTCTAGATTTTTGAATTGAGAGCCACAGAAGGGATGGAGGTTAAATGACAGTACAGATTTCACATATTTTTCACGATATGTGTATATTTATAATGTGCCAGTGTTATTCAATTCAGTGAAATCTATTTACGTATGTATTTTTTACTGAATTGTATATAAGTTTAGGACTCTGTATTTTAAGTCTGTGCCTAGTTTTAAACCATGTTTTTTGTAACTGCACTTTAAATTGCACAGGTGTTTCTTCATGGTGCATTGTGATTGGTCAGGCATGTATATTTAAATTACTTGCTTTGTTTGGGACGATATCTCTGATAAGGCACAGCAGGAGCATGTGTGAAACATCAGGGTTTTACCTGAATGTCTTTAACCAGTTATTACTGCACTCAGGAGCATGGAGCAGCTCTGTGTTAAGAATGAATTCAATTCAGACCACTCCAAATAAATCAAGGTAGTTTATTGTGTAAGATACACAAAGGTACATACATTGAACCAAACTGCCAACAAACTGAAGGCAGTCATCCCAGCATTTTGCTCTATGGAGCTTCCTCAGGGGGTGCTAGACTGCAGTTAATGCATCAATTATAAAGCCAAAAACAAGTGACATCACAAAAATTCAAAAGTTCTAATCAATTGTGTTACCGCAGTAGCAACAAAAAGAATGTCACATATCGAAGATGCGACATAGAATTGCGACATACGTGATCCTAGAAAGCTGCATGCGTAGACAGAAACTCCATATGCCAAAGTCGACTTATGCTACAGTTGCGACAAACCCCCAGATATCAGTAAAGTAAATAGACATATGCCCAAAAAGAAGCAACAGAATCGCCATGGCGGGATTGTAGAAAGCTCTAAATGCCAGGATACACCAATTGCAAAAGGCGTAAGTTACACGGGGGGGCAGGTGTAACTTACACACAGTATAAAAGGAGGCCCTGTGAAGCAGTCAGCAGAGTCGCTGTTGAGCAGGCAGTGTGAAGACACCCAGCTGAGATAGAGAGAGATGTCAGCACCAGCGGCTATATTTGGAGCAGTGCTACTGGACAGGTGGCAGATACCGCAGGCAGCACAGTGGGCAGAACCAGGGGAACAGGCAGCAACCAGTGCAGCACATAGCTGCCAGATGCCATGCACCATGTGTGTACAGAGCCAGGAAATCATTCATGGACCTCAGAGAGGAGCAGTGCATTGCATGCTACTGCCTGCCAAAGGCCATAATTGCAGGGCTGTGTGATGACCGACAGGAAGAACTACAGAGTGCCACCTGTAGAGAGCATCCTGTTCCAGTGGATGTGAAGGTGAGTGCTGCACTGTGCTTCCTCACCACTGGAACATTTCAGACCCCTACAGTTGACATCATAGGCATCTCACAGCCTACAATGTCCAGGTGCCTCAGGCAGCTCCTGGATGCAACGATAGAGTGAATAGGGGAGTACATCACCTTCCCCAGAGATGCAAAACAACAGCAGGCCTTCTATGATGTTGCACTGTTCTCCCGTCTACTTGCTGCCACTGACTGTACACACGTGGGCATCAGAGTTCCACCAGGTAAGGCAGATGTGTACGTGAATAGAAAAGGCTTCCACTCCATGAATATGCAAGTGGTGTGTGACAGCCAGTGCTGCATACTGAATGTGGTGGCCCAGTACCCTGGTTCCACCCATGACTCATACATCCTCCGCAACTGCAGCCTGCGCAAGGCATTCTAGAGGTGACAGATCACCGGTGGATAGCTCCTTGGTATGTGCCACCGGCATACAAAAAAACAGCCCTGTACCACTGTGGACAGCATGCCCACATGTGTACCATGTGTTATGCACACTGATGGTGTACCTTACATCCCACCGATTACAGTGGACACCCCTACTGCCATGGGTCATGACACCACTCCAGCACCCACCCACCCCTGCTGAGGTTCAATTCAATGATGCTCATGCCACCACACGGTCTGCCACTGAGTGTACATTTGGTGTCCTTAAGGCATGGTTCAGGTGCCTAGATAGATCAGTAGGGGCACTGCAGTACAGCCCTGAGACAGCATGCAAGATTTTCATGTGGTGCTGTATGCTGCACAACATTGCAGTATGAAACCATGTGCCACCACCAGACATGGAGGAGGAGGGAGGGGGAGGAGGATGAGCCCGATGACCATGGCAGACAGCACTAAGACCAAGCCACATGGGCCCGGCAGGTAAATGGTCATGACGTGAGCTGATAGCTCAACACTTCAGCTAATGGATAGTGGCCTGCTATCAAGCATCACCATTGGTAATACTCCATCTGGCCATGGATAACATAGCATCATACAGCCATGCCACCTAGTGCTGGACACTTAACATGGTGACACTGTAAAGTGTGAACAGTGGCCATGTGAGGTGGCAGCACCTGGCGGTCCTACACACCCACTGCAGTGAGTGAAGGACACATGACTGGTAAGAAGCCAGGAGAAACAGCACAAAGAATGGCCAGACACAGTGATGTGTGACTTAAGAGGGGGAACAACCACATGATGACCCTTGTGTGGTGGTGTACTGGTGTGTGTGATGGACTGTGATGTACGTTACTGTGAAAGAGGACCATGCAAAACAACCATGAAAGCTGGGTGGATAACCTGCCTCACCATGACAGTGGTGTATTGGACACACACAAGTTAATGGGACAACCAATGTCAGACATGGTATATGCTAGTACAATGCTGCCAATGTACAGCCAGGTGCTGTACACCAGCCACAAGCACTGGACTGTACACACATATGTGTGGCACACAGGACAGCAAGTAAATGCAACATCAACCCTGCCACAACAGAACTGCAGTGTCATGAACTGCGCATGTGTGATATGCAGTCATGTTAGCAAGCAAGTTGCAAATGCGTAGAAAATGTAACGCACACAGATATTGCACAGTTCTACAACACATGCACATGCAGCTAAATAAAACGCACAAATGTGGTGAATAATTAACCTCATATGCACACAGCTGTGCTGACTATTTCAGTTTTTCATGGCTGTGCCGTGTTCACACACCCATGGCCGGGGCAGTTGGGGGCTCTGGTGTGGCCAGTCCCATGCCTGTGTGCTGCGTATCCCCTTGTAGGGACACACTCGGGATGCTGTCATGTGGCCCTGTATCTGTCCCCACCTCAGAAACATTCTTCTTCCTTCCCCTCTTACTTTGCCTTCTCACCATGGACACCGATGGTAGGGCCTAGACACTGCTGTGGTTGCCACTCCATTGTGTGTCCTGTACAGCTGCTGCCTGTCCAGCCTGTGTGCCCATGGGCTCTGGTTGTGTGCCCTGCAGTGCCTGCATAGGGCTTGTCACAGTGGTGGTGGTGGTGTTGGGCCTGTGTGTGTGGGTGTACTGGTGGTGGGTGCCTGTGGCTGTGACTGTGACAGGTGGTGCTCTGGTGGGCGTCACAGTAGGTATGTTGACAGGGCCTTTGCTTGTAGTGTCTAGGACTGGTGTGCTGTGGCTGGAATGGGCCACCACATGCATGGGTATGCCTGGCCCTGCTAGTGCTGCTGGTGTTGCACCCAGTAGCTGGTGGGGTGTGGTCACAGGAGTCAGGGGGTATGCCTGGGCCATTGTTGGCAGGGTCCACCACTGCGGCATGTGTGGCTGCTGGTGCTGCACAAGCAGGGCATCCACAATGGCCAGCATGGCAGTGGCCATGATTTCACTGTGACTTTGCTGCTGCAACAGCATCCGTTCCATGGCAATGGTGTAGCATTCCATGGCCCCAATCTGCCCCTAGGCACAGTACTGTATGCCATGGATCACCTGCACCATGTTGGCCGTGATTGTTGTGGTATCCCTGGCACTTGCTTGCATGGTGGTGGTAATGGCTGACAGGTGTCCATCCAGGCTCTGCTGTTGTTCCTGAAGGACCTGCCTGATAGCAGTAAGATCCTGTTTGATGTCCCCCTGCCCAGCCACCACCGACTGGCAGTAATCCCCAGTGTAGGCCACTGGGGAAAACTGGTCCTGTAACTCCTGCATGGCGTCATCCAGCCACACCTCTAGTTTACTACAACTTATGGGGCTCATTTCCCCTGCCACTGTTCCCTGGCTGGTTGCTGGCACAGTTCCAATCTTGCTCTGTTCCGCAGCAGTCCCTTAACCACTTTCCACTGTTTGTCTGTGAATGTCATCACCCACATCTTGCCCCTGCTGGGTGCTGTGCTGTCCATTGTCTTCCCCCTAATGAGTGGCACCCTCCTCATTCACTGTCCCGGCACTGGCATCATTGTCATCTACCTCCACTGCATCCACAAGTGTGTCTGTTGTTGAGGTGCTTGAGGTGGTGGTGCTGCTGCTAGATGTAGTGCTGCTGTCCTGGCTGGTGTCCACTCCTTCCCTTCTGTGCTTCTGACTTTCACTTGGACCTGCACCACTGGCCATGCTGTCACCTGCCACTGCTGCAGCACCTGTAGGACGGACATGATGTCAGTGCTTGCTGAACACATCCCCCCCTTCTGTGCCCCTACCCTACTAGCTGCTGTGTTACCTAGTTCTGCTCAGTCCCAACACCAACCCTGCACATTGCAACATGTCCTGCGACTGTTTGGTGGGCACTTGTGTCCTACCCCACCCACATGTCCATTGACTGGTTGTGACACATATGTGCCCCTGCCCCCATGGCCAGACACTGTATGTAGCACAGTACTGCCCCCCACCCTGGAACTGCATGTAGCACAGCACTGCCCCTGCCATTCTGCCCAAAACTGCATGTAGCACAACACTGCCCCTGCCCCCCTGACCAGACACAGCATGTAGTACAGCATTACAGCATTACTCCTGTCCCCCACTGGCCAGACACTGCATGTAGCACAGCATTGCCCTTGCCCCCCCAACCCCATGGCCCCAACACCACACATGACCTGCACCTGAGTGGTGGTCATGGGTTCCCAGGGAATATACCATACCACCGACAGCAGGGTTACTTACTGTGGGGATGCCTATCCACCTTGGCATATGCACCATTTGCTGGGCTGTTTATGGCAGCCCTGCAGTGTCACAGTCTGACATATGCATGGCTATCTGTGTGTCTGTTGTGTCAGGGGCCTACAATCTCTGTTCCACATTGCATCACCACCCACTCACTTTGTGGTGGATGGTCCACTGCTGCACACATGCACACCCACACAGCAGCCTTCCCATGCACATTCAGTCCCTGTCCCACATGTTACATGCATTGAGCCCCGCTCAACATATCTGTGCCACTCTGCCACCTGAATGTGTCCAGATCAGTGTCCTCACTGATGATATGCTGGCTCAAACGTCTGGCTATCTTCTGCTCCAGGGTGTTGAGTGGCCACTGCTGGCTTGGTCCATCCCCTGTGGCCTGGGCACAGTGGTGGTTGTGTGCCAACTTCCGTTTTACCTGGCACTTGAGATCATTGTACTTTTTCTGCAGGTCCCTTACAGTTTTTCTCTGGGTTGCCACTGCATTGATTTCATAGCCACTGTGTCCCATACCTTGCACCTTTTGCCCCTTTTTGCCTTGCCCCTTCCACAGTTCAGCAGTAGGGCATGCTGTTGTTGATTTCGGCCACCAGTATCTCCACCTCATCATTGCTGAAATTCCTTATTAGTATAAAAGGAGCTATAAGTGTGACATCTTGAGAGAATGGTGAAGTAAAAATGGGGTACAGCCAGTGTAGGGAGCTTAACAATTGTGAATTGCTAGTACAGTTACCTCCTGTGCTCAGCATTGTTCACATTTGTAAGAGAAAGAAAAAAAAACTGAAAACAATTTTGATCTTCTTCTTCTTCTTGATCTCAAGATCCACATAATACACTAAATTTACCAGCGGAATTACTTCATTTAGGCTAAAATAGAATGGGACATGTTTGAGAAATAGAGGGTAGGGAATGGGGATGCGGTGGGGAAAAAATTAAATAGGGATAATCAAAGGAAGGAACTAAGCAGGTGGAGTCAACAAGGTAAATACTGCAATCCCCACAACAGCAACATAGTTAGCTCCAAATATATTTAGGAAAATAAACCAAATTACAGGTATGGTTTAAAATCATTCTCCATTCCTCAGTATTTACATCAAGCTCAGTTGTTTGAAAATATGGATGAGAGACGTCCAAAATGGAGGTATTCAAGTCCAAGTCACTGCTAGTTGTTATATTAATTGCTGGCAATCCTCCCACTGTGGCTTCTTCCATGATATTTTTTTTGAAAACACCCCTTAAGATAAATTTTCCTGATGAATCTCCCCACATCCACAGTTACATCAAATTTGTTAGGTATAGTACTCTGTGCAAATGAAAGTCCACTCTGTAAAACATAAACGTAAAATACTCTATTAGTTCTTTTTTCTTTTATGAATTTTTGTATTGCTTTTTATGTTTTTAGTGTCTATTTGGCTAACTAACGATTACCCTAGAATGTTTTCAATCATTCTTCATTTAATTTCTTGAATGTTTGCCAAAAAATACTGACTTTAATAAGAAGGACTATTGTGATGTCAGTTTGCAAAGCATCAAGGGTAGATTGCCAGCAATGGATATAACAACAAGCAGTGACTTGGACTTGAATACCTCAAGTTTAGACTTTTCTGATCCAGATTTACAAGCAGCTGAGCTTGATGTAACTACTGAGCAATGGACACTCAGGGACTGGGCAAATTTGGTTAACTTGGAGTCCATCTATAATGCAGGCTGGGAGCTGATGCAGCGAGGCGGTTTAACACAGCATTGTATAATGTCAATAGACACAACTTAATGAAATGTTGCAAAAGAATGCTTGCACCCAAATCAAACTTTAACCCATTAACTAACAATGCATTTATTAATGTGTATAAAAAATCTGTTCTGGTTGAAATAAATATGATTTTAGATCAGGATCAGGGCATGAAATATCATAACTTAACCAATGATGAGAGCAGGGCTTTCAAACAATTACAAAGCAAAAGTAAGTTAGGTTTAAACCTGCAGATAAGTGTGGTAATCTTGTAGTGATGGCAAATGAATTCTACAAGAATAAAGTTTTAGAATTACTGCAAGATACCAACACTTATGAAGTACTGCCCTCTGACCTGGGTCCACAGTATAGATATGAGCTCTCACATTTACTTGATTATGCTATTTAAAAACAAGAGATTACTGAAAAGGAACTTACATTTTTGCATCCTGACTATCCCATCACACCTGTATGATACCTTCTACCAAACATTCATAAAAACATTGTAACCCCCCGAGCCAACCAGTTGTGTCAGGCATGGGCTCTGTGACTGACAATTTTGTGCCATTTTATAAATTATTTTCTTCAGTGAAGTGTCCCGTGTTTAAATTCATACATTAGAGACTCTAGGAACATCCCTAACAAATTCAAAGATTTTTATTGGCAGCCACAATTTCAGTGGCTTACTATCGATGTACAATCTCTATATACATCAATAAGGCATGCAGATGGGGTCCAAGCTTGCATGCATTATTTGAACAGGGATCCTTTGCTGGGGGACTTGCCCATCAGTCTTATACAATGTGGACTTGAATTTGTCCTAAGCCAAAACTATTTTCAGTTTGAAGGGCTCTATTATAGATAGACATGTGGCACCACTATGGAGGGCTCCGTGGCCCCTCTTTTGCAAATTTGTTTATGGGAAAATAAGACGTAGACATCATACACAACTCTTTAGTTAACCCTTACCACAAACATATAATATCATGGCATTGATTTATTGATGATGTATTGTGTGTATGGGATGGCACTGACCAGGGAGTGCAAGGTTTTTTAGAATAGATTAACATAAACAATCTGTATTTTGCATTTTGCACATCAAACCAATCCAGAAAATATTGTGTTTCTGGACATTATACTGGTGGCATCTCCTGTCAACCATAATGTTATCATAAAAGGATATAGGAAAAAACTGCAACCAATAACTACCTCCTGGCAAGCAATAATCACCCCCCAAAAAAACATAACGGACTCTATTCCATTCGTCCAATTTGCGAGGTTACGAAGAAATTGTTCTGAACTCAATCAGTTCTTAGTACAGTCACGAGAACTTAAAAATATGTTCTTGGACAGAGGTTACTGTCTTGAAGTGCTTAACTGTGCAACTGAAAGAGCTAGCAAACTGGAACACAATTCCCTGTTAACCCCCAAAAACAAACAACAGATGTCACCAGAAAAAGTTTGTTTCAGCACTGAATACAACTATCTGTCAGGGAAAATTGGAGGTACTATCCAAAACTTCAGGCCCATACACCTTAATGACTATAAATTAGCAGAAGCAATAGGGCCTAAATAATTGGTCATGTTTAGAAAGAGTGGGAGTTTCAGCTGATAAAGAGTAAATTTCATAGTAAATCACAGTAGGCTGCTCATTAAACCACCTGGGATGTTTCATTTTGACACCTGTAATATCTATTGCAGTTGCCAACAAGGCAAGGAGTTCAAACATCCCAGTAAGGAGAAACTGTCAATATACAACAGTTTATATCCTGTGTCACTTCATTCATTGTTTACTTCATTTGGTGCTCTTACAAAGGCCTGTATGTGGGTCGTACCACACACCAGCTTAAACAAAGGATCCAAGAATACATCAGCAATATTAAGAATTTCTATTTTGAAAATGCAGCAGCAGAACATATTTTTAAACATCACGACAGTGATGTGTCTGGAATCAGATTTATGTGGCTTGAACAGGTCAAGGTTGTCAGAAGGGGCAGTAATTGGCTGCAACACTAATTACAGAGGGAAATGTATTGGATTTTCATACTTGAAGCCTTAACACCTGATGGTTTGAACCGGGAGATTAATTTAAAACCATATCTGTAATTTGATTAATTTTCCTAAATATATTTGGAGCTATTTATGTTGCTGTTGTGGGGGATTGCAGTATTTACCTTGTTGACTCCACGTGCTTAGTTCCTTCCTTTGATTATCCCTGTTAATTTTGTCCCCACCGCACCCCCATTCTCTACCCTGTATTCCTCAAACTTGTCCTATTCTATTTTAGCCTAAATAAAGTAATTTCACTGGTAAATTTAGTGTATTATGTGGATTTTTACATCACAATTGTCTTCATATTTTTTTTCTTTCTCTTACAGACGTGAGCACGATCAAGGGCAGGAGGTATATGTACTAGCAATTCACAATTTTTAAGCTCCCTACTCTGGCTGTACCCTATTTTTACTTCACCATTCTCTCAAGTTGCCACACTTATAGTTCCATTTATGCTATCAGAAATATCTAAACTTGAATATTTGATGTGATAGCTGTTAATTTGCTGTTTCCTAAACACACTTACAACTCTAGCTATTATGCTTTTATGTTATTAATTGTCCATACATTATTGATTTGCTATAATTCTTTAATTACAGTGTGTTTCTGAGAAATTGACTAAACAGCATTTATTTTTGTTGTCTTAAGCCATTATTTGCTTAATTAATTTCTGACAAAATAAAAAAAATTAAAATTGTTATACAAAAATGTTGTAAAAATAATTCAAACTTTAAATGTCTATAAATTAATTACAGCAGACATAGATATTAGATCGTGTTAATAAAAAAAATTGAAAACAGGCTTAAAATGAAATTAAATGCTTGAAATGTGAGTAAACATAAATAGAACATGCTCTATTAGTTCTTTTTTCTTTTATGGATTGTTGTGTTGCTTTTTATGTTTTTAGTGTCTCTTTAATTAACAATTACGCTAGAATGTTTTCAATCATTCTTGATTTAATTTCTTGAATGTTTGCCAAAATATACTGATTTTAATAAGGTATCTCGTAATAACAGTGAATTAAAATGAGCAACTGCAAAAAGAGTGATTCAGTTTGGGTGCTGTTATTAGGGGCTAGTGTGCACAATATCCCCTGGATGGGAATGCAACTGAGGGGAAGGGCGAACCTAAGCAAGGATTAGTGAGGGGACAGGGAGGGACATGGAAGGGTTTTTGGAGGATTGCCATATCTGCTGCTGTCATGCTAGCCAAGTGGTGTGGTGGTGTGGGTGGCTAGCTGGGGCACAACAGGTACAGGGTTCGAGACTGGTGAGAGATTACATTTTGGCACAGCTAGAAGCTGCAGCACTTAATTTTTTGTGACATCCAGATTTTTGTCCCCTCCCCAACATGCACCCCCATGGAGTTGATAATCTTAATTTGGAGGGGTGCAGGGGGGGTACAGCCCACCACAAAAACACTTTTTTACAATCCGGATGATGGGTTGCTTTTATGTGTATGTCGCCTATGTGCTTTTCAGTGATATACACTCACCATAATAACAATCGCTCTTTTGTGATCACTCTTATGACATGGACCCCTTTAATAATATGGACCATTGTGATGGTATAGTTTGCAAAGCATCATGGGTAACAAAATGAATTTGAACTTTTGGATTTTTGCAATGTCACTTGTTTTTGGCTTTATAATGGATGCATTAACTGCAGTCTAGCACCCCCTGAGGAAGCTCCATAGAGTGAAGCGCTGGGGTGACTGCCTTCAGTTAGTTGGCAGTTGGTTCTCTGCATGTACCTTTGTGTATCTTACACAATAAACTACCTTGATTTATTTGGAGCAGCCTGAATTAAATTCATTCTTAACACAGAGATGAACCATACCCCGGAGTGTGTAATAACTGGTTAAAGTGTTTGTTCTCTTGGCACCTGCACCAACTTTATTTTCTGGATGCAGTACTTTTTGGAAAGTATTTTCATCATTATCACATGTACTTGCTACAGGGATGACAAAGACTGTTGATTGGAGTAAAGGAGCCATACCAACTTATATAGAATTAATAAGGTACTTGCTCTACTTATTCTACAGAGCACCATTACTACTACACCTTTGATTTTAACACTTCACTGTGATACAAAGTTTGCAACCCTTGTTTACAATGAGCAGTTCAAATGCCACTGTGAGCAGCAGCAGCATTGATGAGGATTTCCCACCAATGTACAAAACAACTACTGAGGATTTTGCAACATGCAAATTAACAGCCAAAACCAAACTCTGACACAAAGAAGGCACTGGGACGACTGGTGAGTCGACGGAACTAAGGAACACCTTTTTGAAGTTGGAGAGACTTTTGTACAAAGAGCTTAATATTACAAATAACATTTGTAATTTGAAACAATACCTGGAACTAGGACTGACACCACTGGAGAACCAGTATAATACCTTCAGCTGATTTTGATGAGTTTAATCACACAGCTGAGTGCAAACAGGCTGAAGCACTTTGTGCTAGGTCACTCATAGAGATACTCATCAAGGAGGACACACTGAAATACCAGGAGCTCACCAAAAGCATTGCTGATGTAAAAGCAGAATTAAATAAATTCACCACAAGTCCCGAGTTAAGTCTGTTGAATAAGAACTTACAGAAAAAATTGTCTAAGCATGAAAGTGATGTAATTGAAAGGAAGCAGAAAATGTTAATTAGGGACCAAAATAATTACAAGGAAGGAAGAATCTTTAAGTGGGCACACCCATGGTCATCCAGCAGAGGAGCAGGATCTGGGGCAGATTGAGATTCAGGAGATCTAAAACCAGAAACACACAGACAAAACCAGGTGCCACTAAAGATATAGAGAAGCTGACACCATCCCAGATACCTGCACTAGCCAGAAGGAGATTTATTTTTCTGAGAACACTGCACGGAACAAAGTAAATGAAAAACAAAAGGAATCAATTACAACAGCACCAAAAAGCCAAAGAAGGCAAGAAGTGGTAAAAGAGGCAGGAGGAAAAAGTCAAACCGGATGTCCAGTCACCAGGAGTGGCAAATTATAAGTCTAACAGAAGAAATTTTCATGGATACCCAGTTGCAATTATTATAGCATGGAATTTTATTTGCACCGAGTACTAGACCTAACAAATTTGATGTAACAGTGGATGTGGAGAGATTCATCAGGAACATTTATCTCAAGGACTTTTTTCCAAAAATTATCATGGAAGAAGTCACAATGGGGGAATTGCCAGCAATGGATATTACAATGAGCAGTGACTTGGACATGAATACCTCCAATTTGAAACATAGAAACATAGATTTTGACGGCAGATAAGGACCGCTTGGCCCACCCAGTCTGCCCATTTCCCTACCTAATGGATAAGCTGCAGATCCTCGTTAACCAGCAGCCTACTTCTTCCTACCCCCACCCCCTAGAATTGCCTTATGACTGTCCCATGCATGCTTGAATTCCACCACTGTTTTGACTCCACAACCTCCTCTGGAAGGCGGTTCCATGCATCCACAACCTCTCTGTGAAAAATACTTCCTTAAATTCGCTGAGCACACCCCTTCTATCTTTAAATTGTGCCCCTTGTTCTTCACACCTCTTTTTGAAAGATGCTACCTCTTGGACTTTGTTGATTCCCTTGAGGTACTTGAAAGTTTCTATCATGTCCCCCTCTCCTCCTTTCCTCGAGGCTATACATTCTCAGCTCCTTAAGTCTCTCTTCATATGTCTTCGGTGCAGACCCTGCACCATTTTAGTGCCCTCCTCTGGACAGCCTCCATCCTGTCTATGTCTTTGCAGTTGGGTCTCCCAGGCTGCTGCATGGGACTCCAGATGGGGTCTCTCAACTGTCTGTACAGAGGATAATAACTTCCTGTTTTCTACTGGTGATGCCTCTCTATGCATCCCAGTATCCCCCAACCCTCCTTGCTGCCCTCTCGTTGCTTGCCCACCTTTAGGTCATCTGATATGACTACCCCCCAGGTCCCTTTCCATTTTGTTGTTGTTAGTATCTCACCCCCATTGTGTACTCTTCCCTGGGTTTTGTTTCCCAGGTGCATTACCTGCACTTCTTAGCATTGAATCTAAGCTGCCATACATTTGACCATTCCTCTAACCTTGCCAAGTCCCTTCTCATCCTTTCCACCCACCTTGTGCATCAACTCTGTTGCAGATCTTTGTGTCATCTGCAAAGAGACATACTTTTCCTTCCAGTCCTCTGCAATGTTGCTTATAAAGACATTGAAGGACCCGATCCTAATACTGAACCCTGCAGTACCCTGGTAACCCCTTTCTTCAGAGTGGACTCCATTTACTATTACTCTCTGTGTCCTATTCTCCAGCCAATTCTTTACCCAGGCTGTCATCTTGGGACCCACTCCCAGGCTGGATAACTTGTATATTAATCTTTTGTGTGGGACTGTGTCAAATGCCTTGCTAAAGTCCAAGTAGACCATGTCCACAGCCCCTCCCTGATCTACTAATTTGGTCACCCAGTAAAGAAATCTATCAGATTTGTCTGGCATGACCTTCCCACTGTGAATCCATGCTGCCTTGGGTCCTGAGCCCCACTGGCCTCTAGATACTCAACAATTCTTTCCTTCAGAAGTGATTCCATCATTTTCCCTACCACTGAGGTTAAACTAACAGGTCTGTAGTTTTCTGCTTCTGCCTTGCTCCCACTTTTGTGAAGGGGAATCACATCTGCCCTTCTCCAGTCCTCAGGTACCACCCCATCCTCCCATGATTTGTTAAATAGGGTAGTCAGTGGTGTCACTAGTTCTACCCTTAGTTCTTTTAGAATTCTGGGATGAATCCCATCAGGCCCCATTGCTTTGTCCACCTTCAGTTTTAAGAGTTCTTTCAGAACCCTTTCTTCTGTAAATGGGCTGGTATCAACTTCTGTATCCAGAGTGTTTCTACTGTTTGTTTTAGGTACCTCCCCCACTTCCTTTGTAAATACTGAGCAAAAATATTTGTTTAGTATCTCTGCCTTTTCACAGTCACCCTCTGCCCACCCTCCCTCCTCTTTATTAAGCCTCGCTAACCCTCCCTTGGTCTTCCTTCACTCCCTGATGTACCTATAAAAGGTTTTATCCCCCTTCTTAACTGAGTTGGCTATCTTTTCCTCGGTTTGGGCCTTTGCTGTTCTGACTGCCTTCCCAGCTTCCTTTTGCTTTTAACTGATACAGTTCTCGTCCTGCTCTTTCTGTGATTCCTTGTACTTCCTGAATGCTTTCTTTTTCTCTTGAACCTTCACTGCCACTTCCTTTGAGAACCATAGTGGTTTTACATTGTTTCGTTTTGTTTATTTGCTTCACACAAGACTTGTTACCTCTGTGATGGCAGTTTTATTATTCCCCATTGTTCTTCCACCCTCCTTCCTGCCCATTTGCTAGTGCATTCCTTAGGCACTCACCCATTTATGAAGTCAGCCTCCTAAAGTCCAGTACTTTTTTGCCTTTGTGTGGCTTGACTCTATCGCTGTGTTTATTGTAGAACCATACTGTTCGATGGTCGCTGGTTCCCAGATGGCTACCCACTTCTACATCTGTGATCCTCTCTTCATCTCCATTTGAGAGAACCAGGTCTAAGATTGCTCCCTCTCTGGTGGGCTCCAATACTAGCTGTCTAAGGCATGCCCCCTGTAGGGCATCTAGAATAACCCCACTCTTTGAAGTGGTTGCTGCAACTGCACTCCAGTTAACATCTGGCATATTCAGATCACCCATCAGCAATATCTCCCCTTTTTCTGCCATTCTAAGTATTCTTTCTATCATTTCCTTGTCCATTTCCTCCCCTGAGAAGGGGGTCTGTATACAACCCCTGTGCGTATTGTGGTGCCATTGCCAGTCTCCAAATTTACCCACAGTGCTTCTTCTCCTCCCTGTTTTCCCTTTTGTTCTGTTGCTTTGACTCCTTCCCTTATGTAAAGAGCTACTACTCCTCCTCCTCTTTTACCCTCCCTGTCCCTCCTGTAGATAGTGTATCCTGGTATGTTTATGTCCCAGTCATGGTTTTGTGTGTACCATGTTTCTGTGACTGCCACAATATCTAGATGTTCCTCCTCCATCAAGGCCACTAATTCAGGAAGCTTGTTACTCAGACTATGGGCATTGGTACTCATTGCTCTCCATTTTTTGATGGCTTTACCTTCTTTTGCAGCATCCCCCACCGACCTGTCTACCTCGGTCTTTTTCTCATTTAGTACCCTGTTTTGTAGGGAGAAGCTGGGATTTTTCTGCTGCTTATCAGTGCCTCCCCCCTTGACTAGTTTAAAAGCTTACCAATGAAGCATTTAACCGATTGCTCAAAAGACTTGTTCCCTTCCTGGACAGATGCAGACCATCCTGCCAGTATAGGCTGGTGTCCCTCCAGGTGGAACCCCAGTCCCCAATGAAGCCAAACCCTGTGCTCACACAATTTTTTCAACCATTCATTAAACTGCATGGTGCAAAGTACCCTCGCCTCACTCATGCCATTGACAGGCAGCACCTCAGAGATGGATATTGTGTGTGCTACTTGTCTTAGGCCCCTCCCCAATTCTACAAAGTCCTTCTGCACTGCTCTAATCTCATGATTAGCCAAGTCATTTGTCCCTAGGTGGACAACGATGTCCAGCTCAGACTTCCATGCAGCTGTTCTCATGATCCTGAGGATGTGCTTCCTGTCTCTCCAAGCCATGGCACTAGACAGGCACCTTACTTCAGTTTTCCCTTCTCCCCCCAGTTCTATCCCCCTAATAATTGAGTCCCCCAACAGGAGCTGCTTCCTTTCCTTGTGGTGTCCTCTGCCTCCTTCCTGTGGGCCTCCCTTGTGACAGTTGTTCTCAGCCTCCTTAGTCTCCTCTGCGGGTGCATCCATAGGGGAGCTATGCTCCCCCAGAATGGTGTATGGATTGTGGTGTGGAACAACTGACTGGGTGTGCCTCTGTTCCACCATCCTCACCCTCCATGAGCCCACTGTGGTCCAATTGCTGTGCTTTCTTCACAACCTCTGAGGTAGTGGTGGTGGCTCTGGTGCTCCCTGGATGGGAGAGGTTCTCTTCCTACCATCCAGTGTGGCCTGGGGGAAGGTCCCCTTACTACTGTCCAGTGTGGCCTGAAGACGGGCAACTTCCTCCCTCAGGGCAGAGAGTTGTCTGCAAATAGGGCAGCATCTCAGCCTCCAGAAAGACTCCTGGAAGACTGCTGCCCCACAGCCATTACATTGCACTACTCCCCACATTTTTGTGTGTGTGTGTGTGTGTGAGTGTGTGAGATTGGTTTGTAATATAGAAAAAAAAAAAAATATATATATATATATATATATATATATTATACAACGTGTATGCTTATATTGTCAGTGCAGTGTGCTAGAGAGATATGACAGTGATATACACCTTGCACTCTTGAGTGATGTCAGAACCCCAGGTATAAAGGAACTATTTCCAGGGTGGGTGGAGTGAGGGGACTTTTTTATCCAGATTTACAAGCAACTGAGCTTAATGTAACTGCTGAGGAATGGCCACTCAGGGACTGGGATAATTTGGCTAACTTGGAGTCCCTCTATAAAGAAGCTACAGATCTGATTCAGGTAGGCTGTTTAATACAGCATTGTATGATGTCAACAGACAAAACTTAATGAAATGTCACAACAGAATGTTTGCACCCAAATCTAACTTAAACCCAATAACTAACAATGCATGTATTAATGTGTATAAAAAATCTGTTCTGACTGAAATAAATATGATTCTAGATCAGGATCAGGACATGAGATATCATAACGTAACCAATGATGAAAGCAGGTCTTTGAAAGAATTACAAAGCAAAAATAATTTAGTGTTTAAACCTGCAGATAAGGGTGGTAATCTTGTAGTGATGATAAATGAATTCTACAGGAATAAAGTTTTGGAATTACTGCAAGATCACAACAGTTATGAAGTACTGCCATCTGACCCAGGTCCACAGTAGAGATATGAGCTCTCACATTTTTTTGATTACGATATTTACAAAACATAAATCACTGAAAAGAACTTAAGTGTTTGCTTCCTGACTACCCCATCACACCTCTATGATACATTCTACCAAAAGCTCATAAAAATATTGCAGCCCCCCTTCCCCAGCTGACCAATCGTGTCAGGCATGGGCTCTGTGACTGACAATTTATGCCATTTTTTCAGCATAGTGTCCCATATTTAAATTCAAACATTAGAGACTCTATGGACGTCCATAACAGATTCAAAGATTTTTATTGGCAGCCACAATTTGGGGTGGATTACTATTGATGTACAATCTCTATATACATTGATAAGGCATGCAGACGAGGTCCAAGGTTCATTGCATTTTTTGAACAGGGATCCTTTGTGGGGGGACTTGCCCATCAGTCTTATACAGCATGGACTTGATTTTGTTCTAAGCCACAACTATTTTGAGTTTGATGGGCTCTATTATAGACAGACATGTTGCACCACTATAGGAGCCTCTGTGGCCCCCTCTTTTGCAAATTTGTTTATGGGCAAATGAGAGGTAGATGTCATACACAACCCTTTAGTTAACCCTTACCACAAACATATAATATCATGACATTGATTTATTGATGATGTATTGTGTGTATTGGATGGCACTGACCAGGAAGTGCAAGTTTTTTTTTTAGAATAGATTAACATAGACAATTTCAATTTGTATTTTACACATCAAACCAATCCAGAAAATATTGTGTTTCTGGACATTACATTAATGGCATCTCCTGTTAGCCATAAAGTTACCACAAAGGATTATAGGAAAAAAACTGCAACCAACAACTACCTCCTGGTAAGCAGTAATCACCCCCCAAAAAACTTAAGGACTCTATTCCTTTCTGCTAATTTGTGAGGTTATGCAGAAATTGTTCTGGACTCAATCAGTTCTTAGTACAGTCATGAGATCTTAAAAATATGTTCTTGGACAGAGTTTACTCTCTTGAAGTGCTCAACTGTGCAACTGAAAGGGCTAGCAAAATGGAACACAATTCCCTGTTAACCCCCAAAACAAACAGATGTCACCAGAAAAAGTTTGTTTCAGCACTGAATACAACTATCTGACAGGGAAAATTGGAGGTACTATCCACAAATTCTGGCCCATACTCCTTAATGACCCTAAATTAGCAGAAGCAATAGGGCCTAAACAATTGTTCATGTTTAGAACAGTGAATTTCATAGTGACATCAGGGTAGATCGCACTTGACTGCCCATTAAACCACCTGGGATGTTTCATTTTGGCAACTAATATCTGTTGCTATTGCCAACAGGACAATGAGTTCAAACATTCCAGTAAGAAAAACACTGTCAATATACAACAATTTACATCCTGTGTTACTTCATTCATCGTTTACTCCATTTGGTGCCCTTGCAAATGCTTGAATGTGGGTCATACGAACACGCCAGCTCAAACAAAGGATCCAGGAACACAGCAGAGATATTAAGAATCTCAATTTTGAAAATGCAGTAGCAGAACATTTCTTTAACTATCACCACAGTGATGTATTTGGAATCACATTAATGTGTCTTGAACAGGTCAAGGTTGGCAGAAGGGGCGGTAATGTGTTGCAATGCTTATTACAGAGGGAGATATATTGGATTTTCATACTTGAAGCCTTAACACCTGATGGTTTGAACCGGGAGATTGATTTTACACCATATCTGAATTTGTTTTATTTTCCTAAATATATTTGGAGCTATTTATGTTGTTATTTTGGGGATTGCAGTATTTACCTTGTTGACTCCACCTGCTTATTTCCTTCCTTTTATTATCCCTGTTTAACTTGGCCCCCACCACACCCCCATTCCCTATCCTCTACTCTTCAAACCTGTCCTTTCTATTTTAGCCTAAATTAAGTAATTCCACTGGTAAATTTAGTGTATTGTGTGGATTTTCTTGACATCACAATTGTTTTCATATTTTTGTTTCTCTTACAGATGTGAGCAAGGTCAAGCGCAGGAGGTACCTGTAGTAGTAATTCACAATTGTTAAGCTCCCTACTCTGGCTGTACCCCATTTTTACTTCACCATTCTCTCAAGATGCCACACTTGTAGTTCTGTTTATACCATCAGAACTATCTAAACTTGAATATTTGATGTGATAGCTGTTAATTTGCTGTTTCCTAAACACACAACTATAACTATTATGCTTTTATGTTATTATATACCAACATACTAAGATTCCAGCAGAGTAGGCCCAAAGGTATATCGAGTCTGCTCTAAAATCAGCACCTGGTAGATGCTTCATTTACTGCCCCCCCCCCACCTCATCCCCTATCAGGTGTGTATCTCCAGGTCTGGCATTTCTCAGTTTAATCTTCCCCCTGTACCTGTGCCGGCCCCTTTTGAAGTCTTCTACAATATTCAGTTCCACCAGTTCCAAAGGCAGCACATTCCAAGGCTCCACCACCCTCTCAGTGAGTAGCGTCTCCTAGTCTCCACCCTGAGCATCGCATCTCCCAGCCTCAAGTGGTGCCCCCTGTTGAGCCCTGCCTCCTTCAGCTGGAAAATCCTGTCAGCACATGTCCTATTTACCCCCTTTAGATATTTAAAGATCTCAGTCATATCTCCTTTATCCCCCAATCCTCCAGTGAGTACAAGTTGAGCTCCTTGAGTTTCTTCTCATAGGTTTGTTCCCCTCCCCCAGACCCTGTATCATCCTGGTCACCCTCCTCTGGACCCTTTCAAGGAGAGTAATGTCCTTTATCAAGTGCAGTCACCAAAACTGCACACAGTATTCAAGGTGCGGTCTAACCAGGCAGTTATACAGAGGGAGAATCACTTCCCACTTCCTGGAAGTTATCCCTCTTGCAATGTACCCCAGTATTTTATTTACCTTGGCCGAAGCCCTCCTGCACTGTTCAGAGTTATTCATTTTGGCATCCACCACCACCACCCCAAGGTCCTTCTCCCCATTCAAGACCTACAGTTTCTCCCCTCCCAGAAAGTATTCCTGAGATGCATTTCTAAGCCCCAAGTGGAGAACCATACATTTCTTAGCATTAAGCTTCAGTCTCCAGTTGTGAGACCACCCTTCAAAGGTCTCCAAGTCCTCCTGGAGGGCTCTTCTGCCATCCACCACCACCCCCAGCTTTGAGTCATCAGCAGAGAGGCTCATCTCACTCCTGATATCACTGCGGATGTCTGAGATGTAAGTGTTAAATAGGAGTTGACCCAGCACTGACCCTTTTGGTACCCCACTGATGACCCTCCTAGGAGAGAAGACCACCCCCCGCCACCACCCTCTGCAGCTACCCAGTTAGCCAGTTTCCTATCCACCTAACCAACTTCTCCCCCCCATTTCCCCCAGCTTATCCAGCAGTCAGGATGTGGCACCAAATCAAACACCTTGCTGAAGTCTAGAAAGAGGACATCCACCAGCCTACCCTGGTCCAGTGCCTTTCTCACTCAATCACAGAACTCCACAAGGTTAGTCTGACAAGATCTGCCATGCACAGAGCCATGTTGGTGATCATCCAAATTTCCCCCTGCCCCAGAATCTCCTCCAGCCTCTCCTTCAATATGACTTCCATCAATTTACCCACCATGGATGTCAGGCTGACTGGCCTGTAATTGCATGGCTCCTCACATGGCCCTCCTTTGTGGATGGGCATGACATGAGCCATCCTCCAATCCTGAGGCACCTACCCCATCTGAAAGGGAGGAGTTAAAAAGGTCCACCAAGGGTGCAGCCAGGACAGCCACCATTTCCTTTAGCACCCTAGAATGCAGGCCATCTGAACCCAGTGCCTTATCTGTTTTCAGGGCTCTGAGGGCTTCCCACACCCTACCAACAGGAATTACACTATCCATGTCCTCCCCCTTCTTCTAATCTGTCCCCTTCCCCTGTAAGGTGCTGTCCCACCATCATCTCTAGTGTATACTGAGATAAAGTAATCATTTAGTACCTTAGCCTGCTCCCCAGCCTCCTCAGCCCACCCACTCCCTGACCTCAGTCTGCTAATCTGCTCCATCACTTTCCTCCTTTTTCTGATATACCTAAACAACCTTTTATCACATCCCCTGATCCCCTGTGCCAGTCTCTGTTCTGCCCTCACCTTGGCCGATTTCACCACCCTGGTTACCTTTTTGGATATGTTATCATACTCCCCCCTGTCCATAACCCCATGCATTTGCATGGATTGTCTTTAAGCAACCCTCTTCTCCATCACCACTTCCTGGACCTCCCTGATCCACCAGCTCAGTTTTCTGGCTCCCCCAGACTTGCATCTGACCTTTGTGCAGGCCATAGTAGCTTCCAGGATCCCTCTTTATAGAGCAGTGGGTTAAGGCTCTGAGCTGCAGATCTGGAGACCTGGGTTTGAATCCCACAGCCGCCTAGGCACATACTGTGTGATCCTGAGCAAGTCTCTTAACTTCCTTGTGCTCCCAGGTCACATCTGGTAACAAACTTCAGCTTAGTGTGCTACTTCTGGTTAAACAATGTTCCCTTTCCCCTTCTTTTAATAACTTTACATACATTATTTGATTTTCTAAAATTCTTTGATTGCAGTGTGTTTCTGAGAAATAGACTAAACAGTAATTATTTTAGTTGTCTGAAGCCATTATTTACTTTATTGCTTTCTGACAAAATAAAAAAAATGTAAAATTGTTATACAAAAAATGTTGCAAACATAATTCAGACCTAAAATGTCTATAAGTTTATTAGAGCTGACATAGACATTAGATCATGTTAAAAATTAAAAAAAATTGAAAACAGGCTTAAAATGACATGAAACGCTTGAAATGTGAGTAAACATAAATAGAAAATGCTCTTTTAGTTATTTTTTCTTTTATGGATTATTGTATTGCTTTTTATGTTTTTAGTGTCTGTTTGGCTAACTAACAATTACCCTAGAACGTTTTCAATTATTCTTGATTGAATTTCTTGAATGTCTGCCCAAATATACTGACTTTAATAAAGACCATTGTGATGTCATAGTTTGCAAAGCATCATGAGTAGCAAAATGAATTTGAACTTTTGAATTTTTGTGATGTCACTTGTTTTTCGCTTTATAATGGATGCATTAACTGCAGTCTAGCACCCCCTATGAAAGCTCCACAGAGAGAAGTGCTGGGGTGACTGCCTTCAGTTAGTTGGCAGTTGGTTCTCTGTATGTACCTTTGTGTATCTTACACAATAAACTACCTTGATTTATTTGGAGTGGTCTGGATAGAATTCATTCTTAACACAGAGCTGATCCATGCTCCTGAGTGCAGTAATAACTGGTTAAAGTGTTTGTTCTGTTGGGGATGCAACCCTTTTGCTTGCATCAACTTCATTTTCTGTGTGCAGTACATTTTTGGAAAGGATTTTTGTCTGACTGTCACCTGCCACCATGTAGGTGTCTTTAGCCAGGTGGTTGTTTTTAACACTAGAGCATGTTTTTGTATAAAAAATATTGATGAATATACGTCCTTGGTTTGGGTGTTGTATGTTTTGTGCTTCTGATTCCTGATTTACATAGCACCAAATCCTTTTCCCAGTGTGGCCACATTTCTTGCTTCATTTTGGTGTTTCTACATCTGTCCTGGTTGCAGTTGTATATGCAGTAAAAGGACTTTTTGTCTCTTTAAGGCTCTATTGAATTACCTCTGGCTTGGGCTTAGCACAGGTCTATTTTTCCATCCCATTTTTCTGTAAGTCTGTTTAGTACTTAGTGTATTATGTTGTCCGACCCCCATTAATAATGGCATCGGATACTGGCAGAGATGGACAGGTAGCATTCTGAAGGAAGTAGGTTTTGCAGAGACCATTTTTAGAGATCCCACTGGTGGCAATCTGTTGCTTTGTAATAATGTTTTGGCAGATGTATGTAGGAAATGAACAAGTGGATGCTAAGATGACGTATAGAGTTTAGAAAAAATGGTGTTTAAGAGCCCACACGTGCACAGGCATAAAATTACATCAGAGGCTTATCTTTTTGTCAAGGAGGTTCCCCATGGGTTGCGCATTTTGAAATTACTGGCATTTGGGAAAGAGGATGGAAATTTTATGAAAGAATGGCATGAATTAATGGAGGATGTAGCTTCATTATATTCATATATTCAGCTTATACTGATGCATGTCACTCCAGTAAGAGGGTCTCTACCCAAAGACACTGAATTAGAGAGAATTAAAGGACTTGACTAGTCCAGAGGAATTTAATAAATATAAACATCAGCTTACAAATAAAGTCTCGCGTTATGCTGTGCAGATAAAAAAGCTAAACAGAAGAAATTTGTTTGAGATGAGCAAGATTATAGGCTGGAGAGAGTTTGATTGGAGTGACAAAACTAGTAATGACTCTGCTCCAAATTTCATCTTAAAAAATTGTGTTGAGATTGCCACTATTACTGATTATACTTCTGGTCCCAATGACACTGACAGCAATCCTGACGTTTTTTAGAACATTCACCATCCCTACCCACATGCAATATATGCAGGACCAGGTTTCAGGAACCTAATTATCTAAGATGAGCACAAGGAGGGGAAAAATGGTGGAGGAGGTCAAAAGGGTCACAGGAGATAAATGAAATTCTTGTGACCATTAGTCCCAGCTCTCATTAATCTTTCAAATAGCCCCCTTACTGAGGATGAAGAAGCAATTTTAAATAAAGACTTACATTCTTAATGACAACAGATGTTAACCACTTTAATATTATTACTGACTTGCATCAACTTGCCTGTAATCTAAGTCTTAAGTCCATTTATGGCTGCAATTCAAAATCTGCACCCAGAACTGACAATACAAGTAATAGCAGTTCTGATGAGGACTCAGTTCAAGTTTATTTGTTCAGTCATGGACCACTACAAGTTTAAAAAAAAATTACACTTATAAATATACATATAAGTTATCCTCAAGTTTGCATATAATTATACCAGAGTCACAAGAGTATAGTACCTATTACAGCTGCACCTAAATTCATATAATACAATCAATAAAGTATGCGGTAAGGCAATGTATTTCTTCATTCATATTTCAAATGTATCACTGAAATCAAACGTATCACTGAAATGGCCTTAAATAGCCAGCTACTTTGTTTATTGTATACACATCTTCAGAAGTAAACACTAAGTTGAGTAGAATATCTTTGCTTTGAGTGCCTATTTCGGAGCATAAGGGATAAAGCCAATATAATCTAGTTTTAGTATACCGTAAACATGAGAACATTACATGGGATAAATTTTCAATTTCATACGAACATACAAAATTTGCCAGCAGATAAAGGCCTAGAGGTCTATCAAATCTGCTCGAATGTGCAGCTAGCACCCCTTATTCTGCAGCTGCCCCTTCCTTCCACCCTTCCCCTTCATTAACCCTCCCCCTTGTCCTGTCCCAACCTCGTTTGAAGCAGTCCACTGTTCTACTGCATACCACTTCAGCAGGTAATGCATTCCACCCAGCCACCACCCTCTCTGTAAAAAAAGTGTCTCCTCATCTCCCTCCTGAACCTTCCTCGCTCCAGTCTTATATCATGGCCCTGGTGGCCCTTCCCTCCCTTACTTTGAACAGCCCCTCTGTACCCGTCTTGTTTATTCCTTTCATGTATTTAAAGGTTTCAATCATGTCACCCCTGTCTCTCCTCTCCTCCAGTGAGTACATGTTCAACTCCTTCAACCTCTATTATGTATACAGTTGCAAAATTTAGCTGCTGGATTTGATATTTTTCGATATCTTGCTTTCAGAAGACTACTTTTAAATAGCTCCATTCGGTATTTTGTATACAGGCTTCTCAACACATTATCAGTTAAGTACATATAGATAATATCTATACAGATGCATGTTATCATTATGGACCAACCATGGGGATATCTTAAGGTTGGCTAATGCTTCAGTATCTTATTCTTTATTATTTTTTTCCTAGTACAGTACATGTTATATTTTTCACTAACCTTAATACCTTTGTCAGCATATTTCTTTAAGTAATGCAAGCCATATTCATATAAAAAAGAATATATTTTACCAAGCCATTTTGAGTGTTTGCACCCTGAACTGTACTGTTTATACTTCTCTATTAAATACTCATGGAATAACCTCTGTGGATCCATCCTAATCACTTTAATCCAAAAGTTAACTGTCTTAGCTACAACAACGGCTTTTAGTCATGCTACTCCCAGCTCTGCTCTATATCATAGGGCTGGTACTGTATTGCCTATAACTAAGGCTGTTTGATACAATTTGTTTAAAGGAACCTCTAGAACTTCTAATTTTTCTGGTCCCCATATTTTGCACTAAAAAAGGGCATGTGAAAAGTATTTGGCTTCAACAGCTATCAAAAGGGGAGTTATTGTGTTTCCACCATATTTGTTATTAAATTTGGTTAATGCACCAGCAGTTTGCTTAAGTTTTATTAACAGGGACTTAGCATGCTTGGCCCAAAGGCCATCATTTGAAACAGTTAGGCCCAGGTATGTGTATGTTTTCACTGTCTTTATTTTATTACTTCCTACAATCCAAGTTTTGCTTACAATATTTGAACCAGAAATTAGAACCTGACTCTTATTTTCATTAATATTTAACTTATAAGATTGTGCATATTCATTTAAGATATCTAACTTTTACTGTAAGCCAGAGTTGGGTAATGCAAATAATGCTAAATCATCAGCATGTGCTAATGCTAGACATGATGTTTTACCAATCTGAAGGGAATCTGTAACTCAGTTCAAGAGTTGCAACAAGAGCTGATCAATATAGATATATATATATATATATAAAATAATAGTGGTGCAATGGCACAACCTTGTCTAATACCTTTGGGGCCTGTGCATCACCGGGTGAGAAGTATGTGAGGGAGGCACGTATCCTGCCTGCATAGCTCTGCACCCACAGACAGGCGCATGCAGGCTGGCATTCATGAACGGCCACCACCGGTCTGCAGCACTGCCACCCCCAGCATGCAGAACTTTGCAGGGCAGCCAGGAGCTAAGCTGTGGACCCAGGTCGGGCATCCAATTGGATGTCTGACCTGGGTCCCAGAGTGGATCCCACGTGCAAGTATTCACAGGGCCAGGTGTGTGAATAGCCACCACATGCACCCGGCCCTGCACACCACAGCCCCATTTGCCAGGAACCCCCCCCTTGCCCAATACCCATCCCCATGTCACTTTCAGGTGCACAATTGCCCCCCCCAGCTGAGCCCTGTCCCTGTGTGCATGAGCCCTGCCACCCCACTCAACTCAGCCCTGCCACCGGTGGCAGCCTTACAAACCCTTCCTGCACACACACATCTGGGCCCCATCCCAATCAGTGAATAGCACACCTGACCATTCTATGCTCTGGCCCAGTAGGTGAAGTACTCCCCCCCCACACACACACCTGATGCCTCAACGGGATGGTCCTGGATCCATACAACTGTGCATGCCCACCCCTGATACCCGACTGCAGCTCCCTGACAGCATGGCTGAGTGCCCCACCCTACATGGCACCGACATCACCCCCATGCCATTCTGTCAGTGCCGCAGTCGGAACAGCCAGTGGCACAGCCCTCCGCACACCTCCTCCGCTGCCAGCCATCCAAGTGATGCTTGGGAGCATGCCTCCATAAATAGGTGATGCACTCCCAGCAGCACTTGGACAGCCAGCAGATGGGGAGATGTGCAGAGGGCTGTGCCACTGGCCATCCTGAGCCACAGCACTGGCATGCAGGTACAGGGGATGGGGAGTGTTGCCAGTGCCACAGGGGGTTGGGGGCCACTGTCCACCAATGCTACTGCTGGGGAACAGGGAACAGGGCTCAGGGCACATCTATGTGTTGGGGGGGGTTCATGGACCACACTGTGGACAGAGCTGCCATGCCTGAGGGAGGGGGGTGTTACTGCCTGTTGTGTGGACCGGGTGGACATGTGCTGGGGTGAGGTGGAAGCCCACCATAGCCTTGTTGACTGGGGCTGGGGCTCTGCTGAGGGGAGAGATCCATGCAGTCAGGACCGGGGGTGTGCAGTGTTTTGGGGGCTGCACATATGTTGCCAGGGCCAGGGGGGGGGACACTGAGGGTGTGCGGGCCTGGCCATGTGCCGTGGTTATGGCAGCGTCCCCCATGGCATGTCCTCCGCACTACTATGGCCCCCTGTGTGTTACACTATGCACCTATGTGCATTGTGCATAGTGCAGACATGCTTCCACCTGCCCCCGGCATGTTGCAATCCACATGGCCAGGGGATCGGGTTTGTAGGGGCTGTGCACCTCATTTCATGAATCCCACATGGGGGGGCACAATAGGTGTGAAGTGCCTCTGTACTGCAGATCCGAGGGGCATAGCCACTCCACACATTCATGCATTTGGGGCCATTATTTCCATGTATTTTGGTGGAAAGTTGGCCGTTTGTCCCTAGCCTGACTTGTGCCCAGGTTTCACTATAAAGTTATCTTATAATACTGATCAGCTCGGGTTGAATTCCCATTCAGAGTATCATTTGCCATAAACAGGCTCATGATAAATTTTCAAAAGCTGAATTAAAATCAATAAAAGTCACATAAAGTTTTTGCTTCCTTAAAGTGATATACTTTTCATAATAATGCAAGAGAACAAAACAATTGTCATTGGTGCTATATCCTGGGTGAAAACCTGATTGAAGTTCTGAAAGATTACCAAGATATTTTAATTGTTCGGTCAGCCTTCCTAATATTACTTTTGAAAAGATTTTACCATTTACATCCAATAATGATAAGGGCATATACATTTTTGGATAATTTCTGTTGCCTTTCTTGAAAATCAAAATAATAATGGCACCTTTCCAAGCTCTGGTATCTCTTTCATTACTATGCAGAAATTAAAATCTGGTACATGGACTTTAATGCATAAAGAGGAAAATAAATATACTTCTGCGGGTATAAGGTCAAGAATAAGGGCTTTTTTCCTTTTTAGGGAAGCAATTGCAAAAAATACTTCATTATGTGTAAAAGGTTTAAACTTGGCCATATATACTTCAGTTTCCCAGGGTGGTATAAATTCACCACTGTCCGATTTAGAGAAAAGGTTTGTAAAATGTTCAGTCCATTGTTCCATTGAGATGTATATAGCAATCTGAAATCTGCCATTGTTGGTCTTTCTTGCTAACAGAAGCCAAAATGATTGCTGGTCATTCTTATATATTACATGTAACACCCGGGTTCCCCTGGGGTTCCTAGAACCCCATTCACTATAGTGTTGGTAGCAGCACACAAAAAAGGTAAAATCCTAATAGGCTCAAATATGCCTTCTTTGCTTAGCTGCTGGAGAGCAGAATGGACATAATTTGCATATGGAAATATCACAGCAGCATGACTCCTGTGCTACTAGAAGCTGCAGTTCTGACTCATTAGTCGGTCAGTGAGAGTTCTGAGTGGAGTATGGAGTGTGAACAGGTTGGTGCTCTGCCTGCTGGCAGACCAACTTCAGAGGGAGTACCCCCCCTTGCCTTTTCTTTGCCTTAGTGAGTCAGCGATTGGTCTGTGAGCTGGAAAGTGGTGGAGACCTTCTGTCCAAGGCCCCCCGGGGGTGAATTCCTTCACATCTGTGTGAGATCTTCTAGAGTCAGTGTCAGTACGTAACTGTTTGGGGCAATCCCCTCACCATGTCACTTCCTAAGTGCTGCCCAAACTAGACTGTGTGTGTTTTTACATCAAAGCTCTAACATGTTTGAAATGTACATTACTTGGGATTCCTGTAATTTGAGTTCAGTATTTCAGAAAGCCCTATAGCCCTGGGGCTGGAGTGTAATTACTGCTGTGCCATTTCCAAGTGATACTGTGGGTGGGTCCCATGAAAGAGGACCCCTGCAGTTTTGGGTGAGATGTGAATTTCTGTGGGAACATATAAATGCTTTAGGGGTACAACACTGCCTAGTTCAAAGTTCATTTGCCATTTCAGTTTTGGGTTTAGTGGTGCCTTGTAGGAAACACAACAATGTTAAAGTATGGTTCGCTGGTGCCCAGCACAATGATGTGCATTTGGATTATCTTCAGTGGCCAGCAGTGCCTGAAGAGATCTTAACCAGTATGTACTTTCAGAGCAAGTCTGGCTTTGGCCAAAATTGAGCTGATCACTCAGTCCAGGTTGCAGAGGGACCCAATCTGCTTACAAGTTTGGGGTGGTAACATAGTTCGCCATGGGTAGTAACTAGTTCACCCAGTTTGGTCTGTGCTTGCTATATAAGTGCTGTGGCACCCCCCACTGATATGTGCACTTATGAAGTCTGAGGATCAACTGATGCTTCAATTTTTCAGAGGTCCTTAGCCAAAGGGATGGAAGCTTGAAAGGACCTGTGGTCTCTGTGAACTGTGTCTGCAGAAGAGTGTTCTGTGCATTCTGAGTTCTGTACATGCAAAAGCTTTGGGGGCACCACAAGTTTCTGTGTAACATCTGTCAGGAATAAAGCCATACAGTACAATCCCATTCCTGTTTGTGGACATTCCATCTCTGTGACCTATGTGCAATTTGTGTGGTCCCCTCAGACTTAGTTGACACACCGTAGCCTAGGTACTTCTTCCCCAGACTCGGGTAAATAGAAATGTTATTTTGTGCCTTTCCCCTGACCTCTGAGATGCCTGAGCCAGGTGTTGCCCTAATGCCAGGGGTAATGCTTTTTGTTGTTTATAGTTGTTGCCTTGCCAAAAAGGGGAACTGGGGATACAGAATTGGTAGCTTGTTGGAAAATTTTGGGGCGGGGGAGTACAGTTGCCATGCAAAGGGTATGGTTGTGGTTCTTTTGTCTGGTGGTGGTGTGCCCATCCAAAGAACTGTTTTTCAATAAGAAAAAGTTGTGACCTTCTGTGGAAAATTGCCAGCTGTGCATGGACTGCATGGGAAAGTGTGGGCTGCATTGTGGATTTTTGAAAAACCTGTTTGAGACAATGTTTATGGAACTGTTGTGATTTCTGCCTTAAACTGCTTAAAACTGTACAAAAGCTGGCTCCATGGTGCCGGGTGATGGGGGATCATCTGGTACACTGCGACCCAGGTTCATGCCCAAGCCCGGGGTGTCAGGAGCAGAGACTGGCAGGGAGGGCTTGAAGAGCGTCCCTTTGAAACTCTCCTCCAGGGGGGTGGATCATGGAGGCATCACCCTTGAGTGGCTTCTCATGGCCAGATTCAGCCTTGCACTTTGTGGCATGAGTGACTGAATGCTGCAAGTACAAGTAACAAGAACACTGCAGCATTCCTTCTAAATGGGCAGGGGAAACAGAACAAGGAATATGGCCACCCATGCCAGCCGGATGACGATGGCCCACCTCCCCTGGCCATGAAGCTGGGAAGCCCCTGCGTTGGTGCACACCACCCGACCAAGATGTGAGGGGGTGCCTCAAGATATCTCGATCTCCCCTCCCGGATGCCTCCCCATGAGTGGGGGGGCCCCCAGCAAAGGGATACATTGGGACAGTTGGGTGGTGGGGCAAATGTACAGCAGAATGGGGGAGCGGCAGAGGGAAAGACTTGGCCACCCTAAGGAGTGGGTGGCCAGGTTGGAAGGGGACAAAAAACAGAATAGGCTAAAAAAAAATAAAACTGTACAAAAACTGTGAAAAATTGACAAGCTGCAGTGTAGTTTTGGGGGGAAAATGTTTATTTTTCCATTTAAATAAGTGCTCCCAGTGAGCTTGAGGAGTGCTTGAATAGAAAAGTTGGAGTTTGCTGAGAAAGTATGCTTTTCCATTGAAAAGGCTATAAAACTGCTTTTGGACTTGAGAGAAAACCGTTCACTTGCTTTTAAAATCATTCCATAGCTCAATGATTCTCGGGGAGAGAGACCCTGCTCATTATTATTTTTTAACCTTTATGTACCAGGTAAGTGCAATGAGCCAAGGCCCCTTTTTCATGCATGATCTGGGGCTGTGTAAAGAAAGAACAGCCAAGATGTTACATAAGTTGACAAAAAAAGACAGTGCATCAAACACAGAACAGTATAGATAGCATCACAACATTCTAATCATATACAGTACAATTGGAAACTTTATCTAAAACAATTTCATTGTAATTAGTTAAAAAAATAATCCCTCAGATTTGTTCTGAAGATGTAATGTCCTATTTCACCATTTAGTGACCCTGGAATGTTATTCCAGCTTTTTGCAGCTAGACTTGCAAACACACACACTCTCCCATCTTTGTTTTTGTATTTGAGATTGTTAATTTATTAATTCCATTTGAGCGTAATTCCCTTTCTTCTTTTTTAAAATGATATAATTGATAATGAGGGGAATTTTTCCTCTATCTTAAAAGTTGTCTGTAAGACAATTTAAATTGTACAAACTACTCAGTACGGGGGAAAGCCAGCCAGTTTGTTGGTAAAGTATACAGTAGTGTGTATGATAGGGAAGTTTAAGTGCAAACCTACATACTCCTCGAAAAGTGGAGGTCAGTAATGATAAGTCAAGTTTTGATAAATCTGAAAAAGGAAATGAATTATAATTTAAAGTAGATAAAAGTACACTCTTTGCCACTGCCATTCTAGCCTATAAAGTCAGTAAATTTTGTAGTTTAAACAGTACACCAAATTTCTGGTTAACTTGTCTACTAATTGACTTAATGTGTTGGGGAAAAAAGTTAAGCTGAGGTGTAACAAAATGCCCAAATATTTAAATTGGGTGACTTTTTCTAACCTACTGCCAGAAAAATCTGTTATTTCAAGTGCAGAACATTTAGCGAGATGAGGTCTTGAGCCGAAAAGTATGCTTTTTGTTTTTTTACAGTTCAGTAACAAATTATGTTTCTTTAGCCAGTGACTGAGTACCAGAAAGTCCTTATTTAGTGCAGGTTTCATTATTTCTACTGAGGGTGAGCTGCTGTACAATATAATATCATCCAAATACACTATTGTGTTCATATTATTCAGTAATGGTGACAGTGCGTAAATAAACATGGTAAATAAGAGAGGCCCCAGGATCAATCCCTGGGGCACACCCTGTTCCATTATCTTACAGCTAGACATAATTCCACCACAACTCACCCTTAGAGGACAACCTGTTAAGTGACTACTGAACCACTCACATTACAAGGGGGAACTGCCAGTCTAATGCCCCCCTGCATCCTGTGCAGCAGGTTATGATTCACCAAGTCAAAAGCCTTGGACAGATCCACAAACACAGCACCAGTGACCCTCCCCCCCCATCCATGGCTCCACTGTTGTGGTCGGTGAACCTAGCCAAGGCTGTACCTGTGCCTTGGTACTTATGGAAGCCATCCTGTTTGGAAGACTGAAGGCAAGAGGAGTGGATATACAGTTCCACTCATTGAGAGCACCGGTGTTAGTGTGTCTGGTCATCAGAACTGCCAAATCGGTATTTGCAACCCCTTTTAGTGGAGGCTGTGCCCCATGCCACCATATAGAGGCTGTGCCCCCTTCTTAGAATTTCAACTCTTAGAGGGGCAGACCTCAAGGAGGGGGCACGAATCCTAAAATAGGCACCCTGATGTGCCAGTGCACACATTCTGGTGCTCTAATGGCCAGGAGGGGTGTAGATACTCAGTGTGCTGTTTGCTGACAATTTTCTCTAATAATTTCCCCAAAGGTGGTAGTAAGGAAACAGGTCGATAATTGTCCATATCCTTTACTCACCCACTTTTAAAAATCGGTTTAATTATAGTTTGTTTCCCTTGACTAGGAAACTATCCTGAGATCAAAGACAAATTAAGTATTTTTTTCAAAAGATAATACATGTGAACAGCAATAAGTTTTAAAAACCTTGGTTCATTTTCACATGCACCTGAGCTCTTATTAACAGATATCTGATTTAATAATCTAAGCACCTATTTAGGCTTTATTATACGAAAATAAAAATAAGTTTTTTTAACTCTTGCTGAAGAGAAAACATCATTATTACTGATTGGATCAAACTCCTTAGTGTACTTAGTTAAATCAGTAAACCCGTTAAGAAATGTTTCGCTAAATTCTTGCATATCAGTTAGTTCTTTCTCATCATTGTAAAACACTTCAGTCTGCTGGTTAGCGGTTGGATTTGTGAGGGACTTTATGGATAACCAGAATTTTTTTTTTTCGGGGAGGGGTCAAATCATTGTTCTGTTGGTTTTGATGATAGTTGGATTTACCTTGTCTTAGTTTGGTCTTACACTCATTTTTTAATCTTCAGTAATTGTTAAAATCAGTATCACTGTTGGTTAGTTTGAAACATTTCCATGCCTTTTCCCCCCAACTTCATCAAATGAAACAGGTTTGGCATGATCCACTTATTAACTACTCCCCTCAACCTCCTAGAAATCTTAGAGAAGTATTTATTTTGCAACTCCATTAGGGACATAGTGAAATAATCAACTGCAGCATCCACCTCATGAATTGCACCTTAAGACCAGTCAATCTGATTTGTCCCTCAGCAACCTACCACTGATTTCATTGATGAATTTCCTAAAGGAAATAAATCTAGGGGGTGGTCTGGTCCTTTTACATATCTAGGTGCAGTAAGTGATGAAATGGTCACTGACCACATCTGGAAAAGTTCCCTTACTTCTGACGCTAACTGAATTACTAAGTATCCAATCTAATCAAATCAAATCTTTATTTATACAGCACCTTTCAAAATCAAGGCGCTGTACACAGTATAAATCAGAAATATTAAAAACAGACAACAATATAAATTATTTAAAATCAGTCTGGAAAAGCCAATGAAAATAAATAGGTTTTCAACATAGATTTAAAACTACTGATGGTCAGGCAAGGTAGAGAATTCCACAGGATTGGTGCCACAAATGAAAAAGCATGAGCTCCAGATGTTTTTAGACAAACCCTGGGAATCTCTAGCAATCCCTCGTCGGCAGATTGGAGAGTACAGTCTAAAGTGGAATGTCTACCACTTTTCATATTCATAAGAGTATATGTGGTTATAAGTTGACATAATCCTGTGTTGGTAATTAAAGACTCAATTTCAGGTTCAATTTTGGGATCCCAATGAATGCTAATGTCACCCATTACCAAGATATCACCTCCCATTTGGAGGGAACTTGTAAATTGTAAAAAATCTTTCAACCCATTTTGGGGGAATCATTCACCATACAAAACTTCAACTTATAGCATCCTCCCAATTTAAATTTAAGAAATAACCATTCACACTTTGTACTGGGATTATAGTTAGGAAATAAAACTGTTAGTTCCAATTCACTCCTCTGATAAACCAGTATCCCTGCACCTTTCTTTTTCCTAGCCCTGTCATTTCATTATAATTTGTATCCTTCCAAAGCATAAAGATTATCATTTATTGTATGCTTTAACCAGGACTCTGTCAAACTGAATATGTCTGGGTCATGCTGGCAACCCAGGTCTCGATTTCCTGTTTCTTGGAAACAATACTCCTCACATTTAAGTGAGCAAATCTAAGCCCACCTGCCTGCCAAATATGCCTATTTAAAACATTGCCTTGAGATAGAGGACCATAGTTAGTCTCAATATCACCAGACAAAAGAAGTACTGACCAAGTTAACAGAGTTAGGAAAGATACAGGAATAGACATCATACTTGTGATTGGGTTAACATAATTCCACAAGTTATAAAAAGATCCCTTCCTTAGGCAATCCAGGTACTTGATGTTGTCAGGGATTGAACCGGATACATTTCTTAATAAATTGGAATAGTTAAAATCATTTGTTAACATACCATAACGTCCCATTTTAGGAAACACTGTTATATAAATTTTTATCTACATTAAAAACAAATGCTAAAATAGCCCAAGAAGCTAAAGTACTTATAACTAACAAGTGCGGTAGTTCAAACCACTGTTGTTTCTTGGCAGAATTTCTTCCAAGTGGTGCTCGCACCACTCAGGCTCTCTCCTGAGCACTCACACCTTAGGCTGGCACAAACTTTCAAAGTGCTCAATCCTGCCCCTTTCTAACTCTGATTGGCCGATGGCTTATCTCCGGGGGCCCCCACAATGAACCATGTTACCAGCTGCCAAACAGAGCACAGGGGAAAAACAGTCAGCAGCAACTGTACTCATACAGCTCAACCTCTTGCCTCAAGAATCAGGGACAATGGCTAAAAAATCTGGGACAAAGACCCCAAATCAGGGACACATCTTAAAAATTGGTACTATTCACTTAGAAAGGGAGGGTAAAAGAGGAGGAGGAGGCGCTCTCTATGTAAAGGAAGGGATCAAAGCAACAGAACTAAAGAGTAAACCGGGAGCAGATGAGGCACTCTGGGTCACCCTGGAGACAGGAAATGGCACCACAATCTGCATGGGGGTTGCATACAGACCCCCATCTCAGGGGGAGGGAATGGACAAGGAAATGATAGAAGGCTTCCTTAGAATGGCAGAAAAAGGGGAGATATTGTTGATGGGGGACCTGAATATGCCAGATGTTAACTGGAGCACCTTTGCTGCAGGCAGATCCAAGAGCATGGTCATTCTTGATGCTCTACAGGGCATGCCTCAGACAGCTAGTATTGGAACCCACTGGAGGAGCAATCTTAGACCTGGTACTCTCAAATGGGGATGGAGAAAGGATCTCAGATTTAGAAGTGGGTAGCCATCTGGGAACAAGCGACCACCAAACAGTGTGGTTCACAATAAACACAGCCATACAATCAAGCCATACAAAAGCAAGAGTATTGGACTTAGGAGGGCTGACTTTGGGAAAATGAGAGAGTGCCTCAGAAAAGCACTAGCAAACAGGCAAGAAAGAGGGTGGAGGAATAATGGGAGTAATCAAAACAGCCATCACAGAAGCAACAAGCCTTTTGTAAAGCAAATCAACAAAACACAATGAAGGAAAAACACATGGTTCTCAAAAGAGGTGGCAGGAAGGTTAAGGAGAAAGGATAGCATTCAGGAAATATAAGGAAACACAGAAGGAGAAGGACAGAGAACTTTATCAGTTAAAGCAGAAAGAGGCTGGGAAGGCAGTCAGAATAGCAAAGGCCCAAACCAAGAAAAGGATAGCCAACTCTGTAAAGAAGGGGGATAAGACCTTTTATAGGTACATTAGGGAGTGAAGAAAGACCAAGGAGGGATACTGAGGCTTAATAAAGGGGAGGGAATGTGGGTAGAGGGTGACAGTGAAAAAGCAGGGATACTGAATGAATATTTCTGCTCAGTATTCACAAAGGAAGAGGAGGGGGAGGTACCTAAACCAAACAAGAGAAACACTCTGAAGATGGGGATCTATACCAGTCCATTTACAGAAGAAAAGGTTCTGAAAGAACTAATAAAATTGAAGGTGGACAAAGCAATGGGGCCTGATGGGATTCACCCAAGAATTCTAAAGGAACTAAGGGTAGAACTAGTGACAATGCTGACTACTCTCTTTAACAAATCGTGGGAGGATGGGGTGGTACCTAAGTACTGGAGGAGGGTGGATGTGATTCCTCTTCACAAAAGTGGGAGCAGGACAGAGGCAGGAAAATACAGACCAGTTAGTTTGACCTCAGTGGTAGGAAAAATGATGGAATCACTTCTGAAGGAAAGAATTCATGAGTACCTAGAGGCCAGTGGGGCACAGGACCCAAGGCAGCATGGATTCACAATGGGAAGGTCGTGTCAGACAAATCTAATAGATTTCTTTGACTGGGTGACCAAAGTAGTAGACCAGGGAGGGGCTGTGGACATGGCCTACCTAGATTTTAGCAAGGCATTTGATACAGTCCCACACAAAAGATTAATACACAAGTTAGCCAGCCTTGGAGTGGGTACCAAGGTGGTAGCCTGGATAAAAAATTGGCTAGACAACAGGACACAAAGGGTAGTAGTAAATGGAGTCCACAGTGAAGAAAGGAGGGTTACTAGTGGAGTACCACGGGGTTCAGTACTAGGACCAGTCCTTTTAATGTCTTTATAAGTGACATTGCAAAGGAACTGGAAGGAAAAGTATGTCTCTTTGCAGATGACACAAAGTTCTGCAACAGGGTTGATACATAAGATGGAGTGGAAAGGATGAGAAGGGACTTGGAAAGGTTGTAGGAATGATCAGATGTATGGGAGCTCAGATTCAATGCAAAGAAGTGCAAGGTAATGCACCTGGGAAACAAAAACCCAGGGGAAGAGTACACAGTGGGGGGTTAGATACTGACAACAGTGAAAATGGAGAGAGACCTGGGGGTAATTATATCAGATGACCTAAAAAGTGGGCAAGCAATGAGAGAAGGCAGTAAGGAAGGCTGTGGGATACTGGAATGCATAGGGAGAGGCATCAATAGTAGAAAACAGGAAGTTGTTATCCCTCTGTACAGGCAGTTGGTGAGACCCCATCTGGAGTGTACTGTGTGCAGTTCTGGAGACTCCATCTCCGCAAAGACATAGACAGAGTGGAGGCTGTCCAGAGGAGGGCAACCAAAATTGTGCAGGGTCTGCACAGAAGACATACAAAGAAAGACTAAAGGAGCTTAATATGTATAGCCTTGAGGAAAGACGGAAGAAAGGGGACATGATAGAAACGTTCAAGTACCTCAAGGGAATCAACAAAGTCCAAGAGGGTAGCATCTTTCAGAAAAAGAGATGTGCAAGAACAATGGGGCACCATTTGAAGATAGAGGGGGGAACGGCTCAGAGGTAATGTGAGGAAGTATTTTTTCACAGAGAGGGTTGTGGATACATGGAACAGCCTCCCTGAGGAGGTCGTGGAGTCAAGAACAGTGGGGGAATTCAAGAATGCATGGGACAGACACAAGGCAGTCCTAGTGGGGGGTAGGAGGAAGTAAGCTGTTGGTTAACTAGGATCTGCAGCTTATCTGTTAGGTAGGAAAATGGGCAGATGAGGTAGGCCAAGCGGTCCTTATCTGCCATCACATTCTATGTTTCTAATGTTTCTAAAGCTGATAGAATAAGGGGATTTATCTTAATATGCATTTTCTGAAGAAGAATACGTTTGCAACTTTAATGTTTGACAATATTTTGTGCTTTTAATCCCCACTGTTCTGTCACAAAAACATACATTTTACAAGGGACAGAGAAACATTTTGAGGCAGAATCAGGGGCACCCCTGAAAATCAGGGACAGCTGAGAGGTATGACTTTACTAGTTATGAATGAAAGTCACTTCAGTTCATGCTGATACTGCAATTCCGGCTGGAATCGGGCAGATAAAAGACAGCAGGCACACAGACAATGGTGAGCAGGTCAGCATTCAGGTGCACAGATGGAGTAGCGATGCAGCATTAGCATGGCATTGTGCAATTGGTCCATACTGTGAAACCCTGCTTCCAAGCTGGAATCTGTTGCTGGACTGTGCATTTGCTTGTAGTGGAGTGTTGGAGAGAGCATTTGAGGCAGCAAGGCCTGTGGACTTTGATCGTTTGTAACTTGTGGATTAAACAGCTAATCAGAAGATTTTTTGGGCAACCCATCAAGCGATTCATGCAACAAACAAAGGACAATCATTCCAGTTGCAAAATTCAGTGGTTCTTAGTCGGAACCGTCCATTGGCATGAGTGCGAAAGCTATCATCTCTCCATAAGCTGCAGTGAAGGGAAGGAGAAATTCAGCATCTGTAAGTAGCAAAAACCTTTGTTTTGCCAGCAAAACTGGTTCTGGGCAGCTGAAGATGGATTTAAAAGTGACTACAAGTGACTATGAAATGCAAGAGAGCACAGTGAGAATTTTCAGTGACACAATGTAAATTGGGCACTCCGTGCCAGGGCAGGGAACAAAGAAAAGGTTTGCAGTAGTAAATAAGCAAAGCAGCAGGCTAAAGCAGTGCAAAGTGCAGGTGATGAAGTAAAAAATGTGCACGTTGCAGAAAAGGACTTTGAAACTGACCTGAAGGCATCAAGTAACAGTCGCTTTGTTATATATGTGTTTTGCAGTGTACCAAGATGGCTAGTGGATCAAGGCAGTATCCCATGCACTTAAAGACATGGATTGCACAAAAGGAGCAGGAGCTCAGCAAGTTTGAGCAAGGGTTTTATTGTGTGGGAGCTCCGAAGGATATACCACTCCCTGGATAGCCAATCAGTGTTTGTGTGGTCCGTAGGAAGGTTAGACAGTATGTAATAGCAGTCCCTCGCCACCAGGAATGCAGAGACAAGTTTGACATGTGTATGGCAAGTGGCCCTCTCAGAGAGACTGTCCAGTGTGTCCTCCTGGCCCACACTTGGACTTTGAGTGCAGAACCTACCATTGAAACACAGAATGCTGCAGTGTGTGTGAGACAGGGCCTAAAGATTTCTGCAGGGAATTCTTTGCAAGTTTGAAAGAGCACGTTGAAACTGTAAAAGAGAACAGTGGTCCCTCAGCTGAAAAAGAGGCTGTGTGGGTCCCATCTGTTGTCTGTTTGGAGAAGGTGGACCCATGGAAGAGGGGACCAAGTCCAAGTTTATCGGGAGTGGATGAGGAACTGGAAGACCTCACCACCTGGGAGACCCATGACTCCAGCAGTAGTGAAGAGTGGGTGTTTGTGGGAGTCAGACCTGTGCCTGGCTCCTGGGCAGCCCACATGGAGGAAGCTGTACCATTGGAGGGTACAGCCTATGCACTTGTACTGAAGGTGTTCAGTGATGAGACTGGGCCACTGGAAGTTTCGGAGTTTGAAGAGCCTTCAGAAAAGAGGGACTCATGTGTGCCCAAAAAAACAGAAACAGGAGTTGATGTGGATTTTCCTGTTTGGAACCAAGAGGCTTGGCTGTCTCAGACCTGGCCATTCTCAACCCAGGCTGCAGACAGGCACTTGCGTAAAGGCAGCCTGGAGGAAAGGATCATCAGGAGGAAGGCTGAAAAAGTCTTTGGATTGAAGTACCCTTACATGCCTCGCTGGATGTGGGAGACAACTGAGGATCGCAGGGAAGACTGGCTCATGGAAGAGGCCAGGGTGTCCACAAGTTGGCTGTTGTGTTGAAAGAATAAGGTTGGACCAGCTGCCAGAGAAAAAATATGCAAAGACAAACCTAAGGTGTGGGAGGTGGGCCTCACCTTGCACTTGGATACTGTCACTGTCACAAACAGAGATGGCAATGAGACTGTGCATTCTGCCAGTATGACCCATCCTGATGGAACCACCATTTAGTGACCCCACCACCCCTGGTGGCATTATGGATGAAAGTTCCTGGACATTCCAGTTTGTGAAAAAAGAAAGTGACCATCATAGACTATAAGCCATAGTCAGAGGGCCACAGGATCAGCAGGCAATCAGCCAAAGAAGTTCAGAAGATTGGTGTGCATCATCCCCCTGGGAGAACAAGGGATGTCAGAGGCTGCAGTTTTCTTCTTTTGTTCAGCAGATGCAGAATCAGAGTCAGATGTCGTGGAAGATTTGGGTCAGAAGATGTTGTCTATAGCCAAGAGAGTGTGAAGAGCTCAGGCACAAAGGGCAACCCTAGGAGGCATATGCCAAGTGCAGTCCAGCCCTTAGCCTTATTGTCTGCTGAGCTTCACTGCTCTTCACCAACTGAGAGAGAGACCAATCACGGAGGGAACGCAGACTCTGCAGAAGCAGGGATTCCTTGACAGCAATTCCACCTGGGTGAATCCCCCTTGCAGTGCACAGTCTGGGCTCCTATCTCCGCTGAGGTGATTTCTCTCCTCAATCGCTCTACTCAGACTCAGCCAGCTGCTGCTCTCTCAGCATAAGGAGCAGTTGGAACATTTGCCCAGAATTCCTGTCTGCTGTTTTTAAATCAGCATTTGTATTGCTGTACCACTAGTGAAATAGTGGTCAACTAATAGAAAGCTCTCAGCTGGAAGCAACAGCAGACTCCACCTGAGGGAAGTGCAATTAGGAGATTTAAATTCTCCGACGCACTTGCCTGCAGGTCTGCTGACTGAAGTGCAACAAGTGGAACTCACAGCAGCATAGCCACATCCAGGCTCCATCTCATCAGTGGCTTCTACTCTCATTGGCAGCTTCTGCTGCAGCAGTTCCCTGGGCAGTCCAGCATTTGAGAAGGGCGGGTATTGTCCTGCAGCCAGTGGATATCTCCCCTCTCCCTCAAAGCAGCAGGGAGCTGGGACCCACGGACCACAGGCAGGGATTTTTACTGCAAGCAGCGGGGACTCCATGGAGCTGTTCTGAGCCAAAGAGCAGAACAACTGAGCTACTAATCAGATTCTTTTTTACCTTACAGGAGTACAAACTAGACCTCATCTGTTCAACAGCTACCTGATTGTTTTCTGCAGCACACAGGGAACAGTAGGATATGCCCACCTACCCTCCCACGGGTGCTCTTGCTTTATAGGCATGTAGCACCACCCACAACACCTGATAGGAGATAATAATAATAATATTTTTATTTGTATAGTGCAATTCAGCCATCAAAGTGCTTTACATACAAGACATAAAACAATTCAGTAAAATCACATAAATACATCAACTTCAATTAAAATTTTCACAATTCTTAAAACTTCATATATTAAAAGCTTGTTTAAATGGATGAGTTTTTAAACTGGTCTTGAAGCTCCCCATTGTCCTGCACTTTCTAATCTGACGAGGTAGAGAGTTCCACAGGGATGGCACCACGAACATAAAGGCCCTGGCACCAGATGTCTTCAGCCGCACCCTGGGAACCTCTAGCAACCCCTTGTCAATTTAGTGGAGAGGCAAGCCAGGGCTTTAAGGAACCAGGAGCTCTTGCAGGTAACTCGGTCCCAATCCATGTAGGGCTTTGTAGGTCAGAAGACCGACCTTGAAGGTGCTCCGCCACTGTACAGGCAGCCAATGCAGATCGCACAGCATGGGAGTAATATGATTGGTACGTGAAGTCCCAGTCAATAATCATGCCACAGCATTCTGCACCAGCTGCAAGCAGTGGTCATCAACCCCCGGAAGCCCCAGGTATAGGGAGTTGCAGTAGTCAAGGCGCGAGGTCACAAAGGCATGGATCAACATGGGCAAATCATCAGACGGAACAAGGTGCTTAATTCTGGTGATGTTCCTAAGATGGTAAAAGAAAGATTTGATGACTGCTGACACCTGCGCCCAGAGTGTCAGCCCATCATCAAATACTACCCCCAGGTTACGCACCCATTCAGAGTTGGAGAGCTGTACACCATCGAGCCAGAGCCCGGAAGGTAACCCCACCACCGACCTTTCTCTGTCCGGTGGCCTGGGTCCACAACCAACACCTCAGTCTTCCTGGAATTCAATTTCAACCAGCTGTACTTCATCTAGTCATGGATTTCCACCAGACAGCCATTAAACATTGAGACCGCACTATCCTGGTTGGGTACAAAAGACAGATAGAGCTGTGTATCATCTGCATAGCAGTGAAACCTCAGCCCATATCATCTTACAATGTCTCTGAGGGGTAGCAAATACACTACAAACAACATGGGGGACAGCACCGAGCCCTGCGGGACCCCGCATGGCAGACAGTATGGCTCAGAGTAAAATATCCCCGACACCACACTCTGAAACCTACCGGCAAGGAAAGAATGGAACCAACTGAGAATTGGACCAGCCAGTCCACAGATAACCCTCAGGTGTTCGAGCAGAACCCCATGGTCCACAGTGTCAAATGCTGAGGAGAGATCCAGAAGCACCAAGACTGAGCAGCGCTTCTGGTCTCTTGCCATCAGGAGATCATTGGGCACCCGAACCAGAGCAGTCTCAGTATTATGTCTCTTCCAGAAACCTCATTGGAGAGGATTAAAGACATCGTGGATGGTGAGATGATTCTCCAGTTGCAGCGCAACCACTTTCTCAATCATCTTCCCGATGAAGAGAAGGTTAGAGATACTGTAGGTCTGTAGTTTGCACAGATGTTTGGGTCTAAAGAAGCTTTCTTGAGAAGCGGTGTCACCACCACCTCTTTCAGGGAGCTAGGGAACTCTCCCAAATCCAAGAAGCACTAAACAATCTCAACAAGGACCGGGCCAATGGTCTCCATGCACCCTAGTAATAGGCATGTAGGGTCCAGATCCAAACTACAGCAATTTTGCAGCAATTTCTGAACAATCCACACGATGCCCCCTATCTCCGGCCAGTCGAAATATATCCAAGAAGACCCAGGTGAGGTGACCATACACCGACCACCACTAACCCCATAGAGGGTGCTGAACAGATTTCAATCCTGATGTCAGCCACCTTAATCCGCAAAGAATTGAGCAAACTAATCACACTTATCTTGTGAAAATGCTCCTCGAACCTGTAGACAGGTTGGGTTGCACAACCTGTCCGTGGTCCGAAAGAGCTGAGCTGGTCGATTTTGAGCGGCAGCTATCTCACCAGCACAGGAACTCTGCCTTCTTACATGAGATTGCTGATTGATAGCTTTGATAGTGGTCTGCCTGAGGACTGGGGAATGATTGGTTTTATTCTGGGAGAGAAAAAAAAATATAAAACATTTTTTTAAAAGACTTTGCATCTGTCTGTTCAGGGGGTGTGAGCTCCTGAGGGGGATTCTTTAGTCCTGTTGATGGTGAGAGGACCATTGGGACTTGGACCATCTGTTTTTCTCCCTAAGTACTTTTTAGCAACTGCATTATCAGCCAATTCTGCCTCCTTACACCAATTGGTTTTATGATTTGTTGCTTTTGTTTTGTTTTATTTCTTTTAGTGTAATATTGTTTTGTTCACCGCTGGAGGATGTGAGAGGGTCCTGGGGTAGTGAAGTTTTGTTGTTTGGTTTATTTACATTGTATTTGGAATTTTGTTGTTGTTATTATTTTGATTTGTACTTAGGACTATGATATTAGAGAGATTTGTGTAAGGGGCATTTATCTTTTAGAGGTTGGGATTAGAGGGTATTTTTTTGGTTTTAGTAAGATTGCGTATTTTAGTTTGATTTTTTTTTTTTTTGGTATATAATTGGATAGTTACGAGTACTGTTTGGGGCATGAGAATGTGTTGGAGGCCTGCCCCCATGGTCATGCACTATTCACCCTCGCTCTCCACTTCCTCCACCCCTCTCCCCCACTTCAGTTCACAACTTACCAACGCTGTAGGGCATTGGGTATTGTGCGTAGGGGAGGGAAGGGAGCAGGGGAGGTGCAAACAGCAGAGAGTGAATGAGAGGGGCCACCGTATCGGGGTGGTAAGATCCAGAATACACCCTGGGGTAAAATGGAACCTAGAACAAGGTTCGTCGTGTCTGGTTTCCATACCCAAGGGCACTACCAATTGTGGTAAGCAGGTAGACCAGGCTGCTCAAGAGGTTCATCCAACTCAGACAGTGTTGTGCAATGCTCGGTCCACTAAAAGCAAGACTGCTATTATTGCAGATCTTGTTGAGACGGTGGACTTAGCTTGTATCACTGAAACCTGGCTGAATGAAAACTCTGGCCCCATTTTGGAGGCTGTAATTACGGCCGGGTATTTGGTGATACTTCACCCAAGATTGTATCGCAAGGGGGGTGTGGTTGTGGTCTGTTTCAAGACCGAAGTTAACCTCACAAGTATAGCAGTTAAGGAGACTGAGTCATTTGAGTGTACCGTAGTAGCAGGTGAAGGTTGTCGGATAGCCTTCATCCACCGTCCACTAGGAGATGAGAAGCGTTTCCTTCAGGAAGTCGCAGACTTTGTCATCAACATGGCATTCAAGTCACCCAGGCTGATGATCCTGGGCAACTTCAATGCCTGGGTCGACGATGAACTCTCGCAATTTGGTCAGCACTTCCTCTTGTTGATGTCATCGCTGGGCCTTACACAGATAGTTACTACTGCTACTCAAAAAACACGGTCACCCTCTTGACTTAGTCTTCCTCCTGAGGATTGAAGACTCTGACTTGGGGATGGAACCAGTTCAATGGTTTGATCATTACACCCTGGGGTTCAGTTTTAGTGCCCCCCTTCGTAGGCCTACCCCTGTGGAGATGGTCAGGTACCATCCTTTACGAGATATAAGTTCTCAAGGCCTAGCGGTGGTACTTGACCTCTCATCCCTCTCAGTGGCAAACAATGACCCAAAGGCCCGAATGAAGGCTTATAATTTGTCTATTTCAGCAGCCCTGGATGTCATTGCTTCTGTCCGAGTTCATCCTCTCTCCCCTCACCATCGATCCCCATGGTTTGATGGGACTTTGAGGGAGATGCGGCGACTATGACGAAGGTTAGAGCATTGCTAGCAGAAATCCGCCCTTGATGCCCACCACCTTAGATTGATGGACCATAATCAAGTCTATCGATCTGCAATCACCTGTAAGAAGGCAGAGTTCCTGTCTGAGGAGATTGCAGCTGCTCAGAATCTATCAGCTCAGCTGTTCCGAACTGTGGACAGACTGTGCAACCCAGCCTGTCTACAAGTTCAGAAAGCTTTTTCGCAAGTAGAGTGTGACAAACTTGCTTGATTCTTTGTGAATAAGGTGGTCGACATCAGGGCGGTACTCCAACCAGCACACTCTATGGGCGTTGTTTTTGATCAGTGTGAGGCCACTGCACCTCGGTTTTCCTGGAGTACCTTCGACCGACCAGCGTTCATGGATGTCATGCGGATTATCCAGAGTGTGCGCCCTACATGCTGTAGTTTGGACCCAGGACCTACTTCCCTGATTTTAGGTTGTATTGATTCCACCGGTCCAGTCCTAGCTCAGATAGTCTGGTGCTCCTTGGAAACAGGTGAGTTTCCTAGTTCTCAGAAAGAGGTGGTGGTGACACCACTCTTGAAGAAAGTTTATTTGTACCCAGACTGCCTTGAAAACTACAGAACAATCTCTAACCTCCCCTTTTTAGGGAAGGTGATTGAGAAAGTATTGGCTGCACAGCTGGAGGAACATTTGACCATCCATGACATCTATGAACCCCTCCAGTCTGTATTTCGAAAGAGACATAGTACTGAGACAGCGCTGGTCTGGGTGCTCAATGATCTCCTGATAGCTAGAGATCAGAAGAGCAGTTCCATCTTGGTTCTTCTAGATCTCTCATCAGCAATTGACACTGTGGACCATGGGCTCCTGCTTGACTGTCTGAGGTTCATCTGTGGACTGACTGGTACAGTCCTCAGGTGGTTTACATTGTTCCTCATGGGAAGAACTCAGAGGGTGGTGTCCAGGGTTTATTCCTCGGATCCAGTTTCTCTGTCATGTGGGGTTCCTCAGGGGTCAGTGTTGTCCCCATGTTGTTTGCAGTGTATATGCTGCCCCTCGGAGACATTGTAAGAAGGTATAGGCTGAAGTTTCACTGCTATGCTGATGATACCCAGCTCTACCTTTCTTTTGCACCCGACCAGGATGGAGCTCTCTTGGTCTTTAATAGCTGCCTCACAGAAATCCAGGAGTGGATAGATTTCAGTTGGTTGAGGTTGAACTCGGGTAAGACTGAGGTGCTGGTTGTGGATCCGTGTCACCAGATAGGGGGGTTGGGGGTGGGTTCGCCCTCCGGACTTTTTCCTGCGGGCATATCTCTCCCAACCTCTGAACAGGTGCGAAACCTGGGGGTAATTTTTGACGAAGGGCTGACCCTGCATTCTCAGGTGTCGGCTGTCGTTAAATCTTCCTTTTACCACCTAAGGAATATCTCCAGGATTAAGTACCTTGTTCCATCCAGCGACTTTCCTACTTTGATCCACACCTTTGTGTCCTCGTGCTTAGATTATTGCAACTCCCTGTACCTAGGACTACCAGAGGTGGAAATCCGTCGCCTACAGCTAGTGCAGAATGCAGTGGCCTGGCTTTTGACGGGATTGTCTCGGTTCTGTCATATTTCACCGGTACTACGTGGACTGCACTGACTGCCAGTTCAGTGGTGGATCACCTTTAAAGTCAGTCTTCTGACTTTTAAAGCCCTACATGGACAGGGCCCAGAATACTTGAAAGAGCTTCTGGTCCCTTACTGCCCTGGACGATTGCTCCGCTCAGCCAACGAGGGGTTGCTGTAGATTCAAAGAGTGTATTTGAAATCTTCTGGGGCCAGAGCTTTTATGCACGAGGCCCCAACCTTTTGGAATTCTCTACCCCGTTGGTTACGGAATGCACGACCGCGGAGGGATTTAAGCAAGCACGGAAAACTTTTTTATGGCACCAAGCATTCAGTGAGTAACTGTTTGATATTATTAATGATCTTGCATATATTATATGTTGTTGAGATGTTTGTTTTGTGATTTAAAATTTGTTAGGTGCCTTGACATTTGAAAGGTGCCTTAAAAATAAAGTTGTTTATTATTATTATTATTTATTATCAATCTAGACTGAGCTACTAGTAAGGTACAAAAAAAAACCTCACTCTTCTGCTTTCTTTTTGTTCCCATTCCTGCAAGAAACATGAATTAGCACCACCTCTCAACTAAAACAAACACAAAAAAAAATGAACCTTATCAGCTGCGAAAACTGCAGTTCACTGTACAATAGGATCTACAAACGGCAACCAGGACCCTGCCATGCGTGCTGCACCATAGCAGATCTTGCAGCCCAACTACATGATGCTTGGACTATAGTATATGACCTCCAATAAAGGAAACTCTATAGCACACGTCCTTAACCCCCCCACCACCCCCAGTACCAGCATGTCAGCCAGGGAACAGGACTTGAGACAGGGCCCAGAGACTGGCAGATGGTAAGGAAAAAAGAGGCATCATAGGAGGCCCAGGAAGGAAGCCACAAACCAGGAGCACTTCCCAGCTATCCAAACCAAAAACAAGTTCGCCCCACTGCTACCAACCACAGACAAAGTAATACAAGGTAAAGAAATCAAACCACCAAAGAAGGCTAACACACCAATTAAAACCAATACAAACTATGGTAAAAAAAATACTAATACTCAGAATATAACCAACAATACCAAAACCAAATGCAATAACAACAAAAATACTAAAACTCAAAGTAAAAACTACACAAATATAAGCAAAAGCAAAATTCTCACAATCAGGGATTCTATGGTCTGAGGAGTGGAACACCACCTAACAAAATGTTAAAAGCGACATTGTGGTAAAGGGTCTACCAGGAGCCTCTGCAAGCAGAGACACTAACCACATGAAGACTACTGTGCAGGAATCAGGGGATGTTACACATATAACAATACATCTAGGTACCAATGACTTGGCAAATCACACAGTTCAGGAGGCCAAGAAACACTTTGAGGACCTGGCCAACAAATTTTCTTCCCTCCCATCCAAATTAACCTTCTCAGAAGTGCTGCCAGTGTGGGAAAAAGGAAAAAGCACCAACCAAGTTAGAGAGAGATTGAAGTAGGTTAATTCAACTCATGGCTGCATGATTGGTGCCAAGACAAGGGATACCACTAAATAGGGAACTGGCACAACTTTTGGGAAAGAGCTTTTTTTAAATACAACAGATTCACCTAAACAGAGAAGGTATGTGAGCAATCAGACAAAAATTCAATGTCTATACAGGTAGTTTAAACTAAATAAAGGGGAGTATGATGCAGCTCACATCCATGCCATTGGTGGGCTAGTCATCACTCCCCAAAATGCCAAATGTGTGCATACATCCCCAGAAAACAAATCAGAGACAACATCCACCTGAACCAGCAACCTCCATAATCTCTTGGCCAGAAAAGATCAAACCGAAGCAGTCCAGGAAGAGGGTACAACATCGCACCAAAGAGGATGTACATTCCTGGAAGGCAATGGTTGCAAATACTAGGAGCCTAACTAACAAACTTCCCGAACTCATAGCCATCTTGGAAACAGAAAGGTTGGACTCAGTGGCTGTAACAGAAACGTGGTTCACAGAAAACCAAGGATGGGATATGGCCATTCCTGGTTACAATCTGTTCAGGAAAGATAGGCAGGGCAAAAAAAGAGGGGGGCATAACCATCTACATTCAGGAGGAAATAAAAGCCACAGAAGTAAAAGGGCAACCTGGGGACTGCGAGTCACTGTGGCTAACAGTAGACATGGGCAAGAGAAAACACTTCAGAATCAGCATCATGTAGAGGCCCCCAAATCAAGGAGACAAAGACCTAATAGAGTAAATCCTCAAAATGTCTGATAAAGGTGAAGTAATACTGGTGGGGGACTTCAACCTACGAGATATAAACTTGAGCACACTAACAGTAGCAACAACAAAAAGTAGGGATTTCTTATTGTCACTACAAGGCACGGGACTGTGCCAACTTGTTAAAACCCCAACAAGGAGAGATGCAACTCTCAATCTTGTCCTGACAAACTTGGAAAGGATCAAGGACATTGAAGTGGGATGCCATATGGGCAACAGCGATCATCCCATGGTAAGCTTTAAGGTAAACATAACATGGGACACCAGCCACTCAAAGATAAAAGTGCTAGACTTCAGAAAGGCTGATTTCCAAGAAATGAGGAACAACATAAGTAGCCAGTTAATGGAAATAGAAGCTGAGGAGGTGGAGGTCATGTGGGGGAGACTCAAGACAGCAATGAAGACTGCCACAGATCAATGTGCCAGATGGGTCAACAAAGCAAAAAAAAAAAGAAATCCTCTATAGTTTTCCAAGGAAGTGGCTACAACAGTCAAAGAAAAAAAGAAGGCATACAGCATATACTAAGGGCAACCGGGGAACTCAAGCTAAAACTTAGAGGGGTAAGTCAGTGGCTTAGGTATTGGTGCAAGGCAGAAGGATATGGGTTGGTGGGGGATTGGGGGATACTTGGGAGGATAAGGGGCCTTATGCCTGGGATAGGTTACATCTCAACTTGGAAGGAAGGGAGATCTTAAAATTAAAACTTGCTGGATTCATAGGCGAGAGGTGGGGTTTAAACTTGTAAAGGGGGGTCAAATAATAAGAAGACCCCAGGGGAGCTGATTGAGGGTCCATATCTATGGAATGAGAGGAGTGGGAGGGACTATGTTGCAACTTCAAGGAAAACTGGGCAGAAAAGGGACTGCGTAGGGTGGAGGGGACTGAAGAGAGGGGAGAAGTTGGGGTGAAGGACAGTCCTAATCAATGCCAGGAGTATGAGCAATAAAATGCCCAAACTTCAGGCTATGTTGGCTGAGGGATCAGTGGATGTGGCAGCAATTACAGAGACATGGGCCACTCAGCGTAATGATTGGGATCTAAATGTTGAGGGATACAAGATATTCAGGAAGGATAGGGGAGTGGGACGAGGAGGGGGGTTGCGTTGATTGTCAGAAATGACATAGTGGTTAGTGGAGTGGAGGAGGCTGGAGAGGGTATGGAGGAGATTTGGGTAACCCTGCAAATGAGGGGAGGGAAGAAATTGAAGATAGGAGTGGATACAGGCCCCCTGCAATTGAGGAGGCAATGGAGGATACATTGGTTGAGAACATAAAGGGTCACTATGACCTTGGAAAGGATAGGGTGGTGGTCATGGGTGATCTTAATATGCCAGGGGTGGATTGGGACACCATGACATCCTCTGTAAAGAGGGAACAGAGACTGATGGATGTCTTTCAGGATGCCTTCCTGGTCCAACAGGTGGGGGAACCTACTAGAGAGGGGCGGATATTGGACATTGTCCTAGCGGACAGTGAACAAATAAGGGGCCTGGAGGTGTGCAGTCCATTGGCGGGTGGTGACCATGCCATGGTTTGGTTCCTGATGTATCTAGAAGGGGAGGAGAACCACACTCATACAATAGTGGTTGACTCTAGGGGAGCAGATTTCGTGGATATGGGTAGGACTCTAAGGGAGAGGTTAAACATGATTATGCCGGACATGGATGCTAGAAGATTGCAGGAGACCATTAAAGAAGGGGTACAAGAGGCTACTAGGTCCTGTACTAAAGTAAGGCGTAAGCATGGTGGAACCAGTAAGCTATGTTGGTGGACCAGGGAAGTGCATGAGGCTGTACAAGATAAAAAGACTGCCTACGCATGTTTTAAATGTTCTAGGGGGGATAAGGAGTGAGGGGAGTATGAACTTTTGGCCAGGAAGGTCACCAGAGTGGTAAGGGGCACCAAGACAGGGACAGAGAAAAATGTGGCTAGGGATATCTGGAGGGGGAAAGAGATTCTATAGATACTGTATATAGGAGAGAAGAGAAAAGAGAAGACACAGATCAACAGGATTAAGATTGTGGGGGATGGGCTCAGGAAGCAGGGGAACAGGCAGAGGTGCTAAATGAGTACTTTGCCTCAGTCTTTACAGAGGGTGACAAGGGATCCCTACAGCCTGATGGGAGGGAAGAGGAAGCAGCAAAAATAAGAGGTCAGTCTCAGTCTGAAACCAGTAGATGGAAGGAGGCTAGGGTACAGTCTGGGCTAGACCCAGTGGGAGTAGGAAAGTTACATGAGGGAGTGGATTGAGGGGAGAAATCACAGTGGATAGGGTGAGGGAGGCCCTTAGGAAGTTAAAAACTGATAAGGTGGCGGGGTCAGATGGACTACATCTGAGGGTAATGAAGGACTTGGCGGAGGAGCTGGCAGCACCACTGGCTGCACTCTTTAACATCTCTCTGCAGACAGGATGGGTGCCACGGTTCTGGATAGTGGTTTATGTAGTGCCTATACATAAAGGGGGGTCTAGGGAGGAGATGGGGAATTATAAGCCTGTCAGCCTGACGACTGTGGTGGGCAAACTAATGGAGGGCTTTATCAAGGAGAGGCTTGGGACATAGTTGGAAAGGTTAGGACACCAGGATGATAAACAGTATGGCTTTGTCCTGGGGAGATCATGTAAGTCCAACCTCATAGAGTTTTATGATTGGATGATGGGGGGCCTTGGATAGACATAGGCCGGTGGATGTCACATACCTAGATTTCAGCAAGGCGTTTCATTCAGTGCCCCATAATGGATTGATATTAAAAATGGGGAAGATGGGAGTGGGAGGTCAGGAGCTAATTTGGGTTGAAAATTGGCTTTCAGGGCATTTACAGAGGGTAATGGTGGGTTTGATACTCTTCTCCCCCAGGAAGGTAATCAATGGGGTCCCTCAGGGTTCAGTATTGGGGCACAGGCGCTTACGCTGAAACTAACCCCTGACCCTTTAAAGGGACCCCTTTATCTGACTACTGCATACGTACCCCCCAGGGACCAAACGCAGGCCATTGCCTCTCTTACAGAATACCTTTCCTCACTACCTCCTTCCACTGATCAAATTCTGGTGGGTGACTTAAATGTCAACTGGCTCAGCCCCTCCTCCTCCTCTACTCGTGACTCCTTTCTGCAATAGACCTAACACAACTAGTTACCCAACCTACCAGGACTAACCCCAAGAGAGGCTCCAGTACCCTGCTTGATGTGGTACTCACCAACCGCCCTAATTAGATCCCCAATGTACAAGTCCAGCGTTCACTCCCCCATTCTATTCCACTGGTCATCTTCAGTCCCCAAACCCATAGCACAGTCCACATGCCAGCGGCGTCTAATACCTGGTGGTCTGATAAAACTTAAGGAACTTCTGCCCCAAATTGACTGGTCTCCTATACAGGCAACTCCTGACATTGACACAGCTCTCTCCTTCTCTACCTGAACTTTTAATAATGCCTGTGATATCTTTGCCCCAATGTCGACCCACCATTCTAAAAGGCAGAATGCCCCCTGGGTAACCCCAGCTTTGATCCACCAACTCAAACATAGGGACAACCTATGGCACTGTGCCATTGAGACTGGCCGGCCCAGTGACAGGCAGTTATATGCTGCCACCCGAAACAAGTGCACTCGGGCCATCAGAAAGGCCAAGTCTGAGCACTATCAGTCCTCACTCACAGCCTCATGGGGGAACCCCAGAACCTTCTGGGATAACATTAAACAGTTAAATGGGAGTGCACACTCCCCACCCACCAGATCAACATTAATGGTGTGATCTCTTCAGACCCAGCCCTCATAGCCAACCACCTCAACACCTCATTCACTGACCTTAGCCCTATCCTCCCTACAAATTTTTGACCCTCCTCCCCAGCGCCTGCCGTGAAATCTTTCTCGCCTTATTTTCTCTTCCACCATGTTTCTGCCCAAGAACTTAGGCCACACCTTGTCACTGCCCTCAAGAGTAATAGTACAGGCAGTGACACCCTGATCCGTGGTATCCTAATGGCTGGTCTTAGACACAGTCCTTACCTCCGATCACTTGCCTCATCAACCACTCTCTTTGCCTGGGAAGGTTCCAACTGCCTGAAAGTTGCCACTGTCACCCCTATCTTTAAAGGTGGTGATAGGACTGTGGCTGAAAACTATGGCCAATCTCCATTCTCTCTCCTCTCTCCAAGGCCTTGGAAAAAGTGGTAGCCTCTCAAATCTCTGACTACCTCTCCACCTACAATGTCCTATGTCCTGAGCAGCATGGCTTCCAGTGGGCCACAGTACCAACACAGCCCTCCTGAGTTCTCCAACTTTCTCACTCCTCCTTAGACACTGGTTCTCTGGCTGGTGCAGTCTTCATTGACCTCTCTAAAGCTTTTCGACACTGTCTCCCACCACCTCCTTCTTGATGCCCTTAGTCTCTCTGGTTTTGCTGCTGGGCCTATCTCCTGGTGCACCAGTTATCTGTCTGACTGCTCACAGCTGTAAAATTAATGGGACCCACTCAGACATCTGTCCCATCTTTTCTGGGTTCCCAGGGCTCCATTCTGGGCCCCTTACTATTCTCCTTTACCTTAACACCCTTTCACGCTCTTGGTCGGGAACATTCTATTGTATGCCTGATGATGCAGTCATCTTTGCCTCAAGTCGTAACCCTATTGCCCTCCAGGACTCGCTGCAGAAGTCCTTCGCTGAAGCCGAGGGCTGGTTCAAGGAACATAGATTGGTGATGAATCTTAAAAAAACCAAAACCATGTTCTTCACTCATCCTCAAAACAAGTCCTGCAACTTCAAACTCCTCATTCACTCTGGGTCCTCTTTCCCACTCGAACAAGTTTGCTCCTATAAATACCTAGGGATCCATTTTGACCCCTCCCTCTCCTTCCATGGACACATCGCTGCCTAGCCACTGCCACTAATATCCGATTGGGCATCTTACATCGGTATAAACACTGCCTCCCCGGAACTCTTGACTCACAGTCACCTCCTCTATCCTGTCCCTAGTGGACTATGGACTGCCAGTGTATGGTGCTGAGTCAGACCGTACTCCATAAAGTGCTTTCACTCTGAATAAGGCCTGCAGGTTAATTACTGGGCACCTAGGCTAACACACACCTGTCTACTGTACGCTAAAGCACTGGTACTTGATCTTTGACGAGCGCCTCAAATATCTGACCTGTACCCTTATAAAAAGACCTCCTTGGGCTATCCCGCCTGGATTGACCACCACCATCCGACGCTCTGTCCCACTAGTTCATACTGGACCTCTGGGAAAACTCTCTTGTTATCTCTAGAGCTAGGACCTCTCACAGCCAAAGAGCCTTCAGCTTTAGGGCCCCCTCCTGGTTCAACACACTGCCCCCCTCCATCTCCGAAGCTCCAACTATATCGTGCTTCAAAATGTCCTTACGGAACCACCTTGTTAACACCCAAAGCTGTAATTGCCACTAGTCAAAGCCGTACTCAATACTAATGACAAAGCTTACTACTAAGCTGCTAAGGACAACATAACTCTGGTATTGTTTGCATCAATTCTACCTTCACCAGCTTGTTTGTATCTATGTCTTAAGTTACTGTTATACTGTGTTATACTGTTACTGTGTATTTTCGTTTGTCTTACTGTGACAAGGTACCTTTGTAAATGAGCCTATGGCTCAAAGGTTTTCCAAACTGCTGTCTAAATAAATAAATAAACAATCTTGCTCAATGCATACATCTTGGATATTGGGAGGGAGGTTAGAAATAGGTTGAGTCTCTTTGCGGATGATTCAAAATTGGGAGCACTGGTGGATTGTGAAGAAGTGATGGAGACAGTCCAGGGGGATCTTGATATTCTGGAGAGGTGGTCAAAGAGATGGGGACTGAAATTTAATGCTGGGAAATGTAAGGTACTCCATTTGGGAGTCAATAACCCGGGCCTTGTTTACACCGGGGGGTAACACTGCAAGACACATTGGGCGAAAGGGATTTAGGGGTGGTGGTAGACATCAAAATGAATAACTCTGAAAATGGTAGAACTGCAGCCAAAGCAAACAGGATACTGGGCTGCATAGCCAGGGGAATTACATCCAGAAGGTGGGAGGTGATCATTTCTCTATATAATGCTATTGTCGGGCCACAGCTTGAGTACTGTGTACAGTTCTGGAGACCCCATCTGAAGAAGGACATAGCGCTGCTGGAGAGAGTTCAGATGAGGGCGACCAGGATGATTCAGGGCATGGAGGGGAAGACTTATGAAGAGAGATTGGAAGAGCTTGGGCTTTACTCAGTGGAGGAGAGGAGGGATAGGGGAGATATGATAGAGGTTTTCAAATATGTAAAAGGAATAACCAGGAGTGGAACCAAGAAATTGTTTAGGATAAAAAAGGGAGGAATAACCAGGGGCCATGAGTGGAAATTGGAGGGGGGAAATTATTGGGGTGGAGGGTAGGAGGCATTTTTTCACTGAGAGGGTGGTGGAGCTGTGAAATGTGCTACCCAGGAGGCTGTTGGAGGAGGGTACAGTGGAGGGCTTCAAGAAGGGGTGGGACAGGTACAAGGGGAAATTGAAAAGACCCTCTTGGGGGATGGGGGGTGGTATGGCAAGCAGCCATTTAGTTGATGGCTTTTGAGCAGACATTGAGAGATCTTTTGGCCTATTCTACTGGCTTTTAGTATGTTTGTATGTTAGCCTATACCAGGAAATCAAAACTGAGAAAGACTAGGAGTCGTACAAGGAAAAATGAGAGAGTTTAACAAACAAATTAGAAAGGCAAAAGCCCAGACAGAGGAAAAGATAGCAGAAGGGGCAAACAGAGGAAATAAATCATTTTTTAGACACAATAGATAATGTAGGAAGGCTAAAGTGGGGATAATAAAGATTTCTACTGAAGAAGGGAAATGCACCAAACATGATCCAAAGGAAGGCTAAATCCTTAACAAATACTTCTCAATCAATCAATCAGTCACGTTATTTAACCAGGCATAAACACCATTGAGCAAGCTCATTTTCAAGGTGGTCCTGGGCATTAATACAATACAGTACACTTCATAAGATTACAATTACAGTGCTCAGTGTATGCCAAAGAGGACTCAGGGGATGGCCCAGCCCTGAAAAAACACAACACCCCATGACCAGGGGTAGACACTAGTCCCTTTACAGAAGCTGAAGTACAGGAGGCACTAAATAAACTAAAATCAGACAAAGCCATGGGACCAGACGAGATACACCCCAGAATCCTTAAGGAACTGGGGGCAGAATTAGCAGCCCCTCTGGTACTTCTATTCGTAAAATTCTTGAAGAGCATGTGGTACTCAAAGACTGGAAAAAGGCAATAGTGGTTTCATTTCACAAATCAAGCAGTTGCAAAGAGGCTAGTAATTATAGACCATTGAGCCTCACGTCTATAGTACGGAAACTAATGGAGACACTACTCAAACAGAGGACTATAGCATTCCTCAAAACTAGTGGCCAAAAAGACCCTAAATAGCACAGTTTCACAGCAGGTAGGTCATGCCAGACAAATTGGCTCGAGGTTTTTGATTACACTACAAAAATAGTGGACAATGGTGGGGCAGTAGATGTGGTCTACCTAAACTTTAGTAAGGCCTTCGACTCAGTTCCACACAGAAGGCTGGTAAAGAAGCTTGACCACACAGGGGTGGTTCAGAAGTAGTCAAATGGGTACAAAACTGGTTACAAGGCAGAACACAGATGGTACAGGTTAATGGAATACAATCAATGGAAGGCAGGGTGACCAGCGGGGTGTCACAGGGCTCAGTACTGAGGTCTCTGCTCTTCAATGATTTTATAGCAGACATCGCTGATGGACTGGAAGGGAAGGTGTGTTTGTTCACAGATAACACCAAGATATGAAACAGGGTGGACACCTCAGAAGGAGTGAGCAAGATGGAATCTGACCTCAAGAAACTAGAAGAATGTTCTGGAGTGTGGCAGCTGAGATTTAACACCAAAATGTGCAAGGTCATGCACATAGGAAACAAAAATCCAGGTAAGGAGTATTAACTAGGAGGCGAAAGACAGGTGGCCTCAAACCAGGAACGAGATCTGGGAATCATAATCTCTGACAACTTGAAGGTTAGTAAGCAGTGTGAGAAAGCAACACTGAAAGACAACAGAATGCTGGACTGCATTGAGAGGGGAATCATGAGCAGGAGGAGGAGAGAGGTAGTACTACCACTGTACAGATCCTTGGTCAGGCCTCACTTGGAATACAGAGTTCTGGAGACCTCACCTCAGGATGGACATTGACTGGGTGGAAACAGTACAGAGAAAGGAGACAAAAATGATTTGGGGTCTGCAGTACATGTCCTACAAGGAAAGACTTCGGGAACTGAATATGTACTCCCTGGAGCAGAGAAAAGAGAGAGAGAGGGGACATAGTTGAAACATTCAAGTACATCAAAGGCATTAACAAGGTACAGGCACAAGAACTTGTTCACTTCAGGAAGGGCTCCAGGGCCAGGGGACAGAAATATATGAGTCAGAGGGGAGGGAAGAGAAGAAATAAGGGAGAGTGAGAGAAAGGAGGGGGAAAGAAACCGATCATCAGGGGTGGGTGAAGGTGGGTCGGGGAGTCGGGACTGAGGAGATAGTGGTGGGCTGGGTGGCTGCTGGGGGGATGCAAATTAAGACAGTGTAACAGTACTGAGTGACTGTATGTATGAGCAAGGGCAGGCTGGCAAAGACTTTGACTTGTGCCATTCCAGATCCAGAGGAGAGAGGGGGAGACTACTGGGGACCCAAGAAAGATTTTACAGTTACAGAAAATCCCAAATGAAAGTCTTTTTTCTTTTCATGGCCTCAGACAGTATAGCATTGTGTATATGAGAAAGGACAGGCTGGCAAAACATTTGGCTTGTGCCATTCCAGATCCAGAGGAGAGAGGGAGAGACTGTTGGGGGCCCAAGAGAGATTTACAGTTACAGAAAATCCAAAATGAAAGATATTTTTCTTTTCTTGACCTGAGTCAGTGTAGCTGTGTACATAAGAAAGGGCAGGTAGGCAAAATCTTTGACTTGTGCCATTCTATATCCAGAAGTGAGAGGGAGAGACTACTGGGGGCTCAAGAGAGATTTTACAGTTATAGAAAATCCCAAATGAAAGTTTTTTTTTCCTTTCTTAGCCTCAAACAATGTAGCTGACTGTATATATGAGAAAGGGCAGGCTGCCAAAATCTTTGACTGGTGCCATTCCTGATCTAGAGGAGAGAGGGAGAGACTACAGGGGGTCCACAATAAATTTTAAAGTTACATAAAATTCCAGTTTTCTTTTCCTGGCTTCAGTGTGGCTGTGTGTACAGAGCAAGGGCAGCAGGGTGGCAAAATAAATCTTTGATGTGTGCCATCCAAGCATAATCATTTGTTAACATTCTTTCATGATCTCATCCAGAGGAGAAAGAAAAAGAGAGAGAGAGCCTGTAGAGGGGCTGACAATAAATGTAACAGTCCCAGAAATCCCAAAGAGAATTTATTTTCCTGGCTTCAGTGTGGCTGTGTGTATAAGGCAAGGGATCAAAATAAATCTTTAACTTGTGCCATCCAGAGAGGAGAGAGGAGAGAGAGAAAGAGACTGCAGGGGGGGCTCACAATAATTATAACAACCCAGAAATCCCAAAAGATTTTTTTTTGTTGCCTTCAGTACAGGGCAAGGGCAACAGGGTGGCAAAATAAATCTTTGACTTGTGATGTCCAGAGGTGAGAGAGAGAGTGAGAGAGACACTGCAGGGGGGCCCATGATAAATGTAACAGTCCCAGAAATCCCAAATAACATTTTTTCCTGGCTTCAGTGTGACTGTATGTACAGGGCAAGGGCAGCAGGGTGGCAAAATAAATCTTTGACTTGTGCCATCCAATCACGATCACTTGTTAATGTTAATTCATGATTTCATGTATTTAAAAAGTACTGTTCAGACAAATAACATTCAAGTTGATGCACCCATGCTGCTTGCTGTGGGTGGCCCAAGGGATAATCTAACTTTGTGATTTGTAGTATACTGTTTACAGTACAACACAAGTAAAGTACAAGTACTCTACACACATGTCATCATCATCACTCATTCCCCATTATTCCTCCTTATTATCATTAGTTTTATAGTATATTGTGTTACATTACGTATAAGCATTAACCAACCCCTAGTGGGGGACTGTGCTGTGTGCGGCTACACATCAGATGTGTCTGCATCTCCAATTCAGATTCTGAGGCACATTTAACAGTTGCTGAATTTGGTCACTTAACAGTAACTAACTGTATTGTAGGAGTCAGTCCAGTAATCTTGGAAGGAAGTGGTGGTGGACTGCTATGCTGTCAGTGTGCTGTATACAGTTACGAGTTATGACAGTAAATTTGTCTCTGGCCTGTGGGTGGAAGTTATCAGAAGGACATCACGTTAGTTAGAGGGATCTTTTGTTACAGGTTGGAATACTAATTAAAAATGGATCAAAGTGTTGATGAGGCGCATTCTATTTTTCAGGTAGGCAGTGGCAGTATGAAAAGGGAAAACAAAATCAAACCGCAAAACATGATTTTTTCACATCTAAGGTTTCGTGTTCCAAGTGAATGCTTGAATCCAAAAAAAAGTGAAGGTCTCAGATCATAATCAGTCCCAAGTAAAAAAAAATGTTATGTAGTTAAAAAAACTAAAGGCATGGTGGGTACCACCCACAGAGGCACTCAATGGTATGGAACAATTGCATACTATGCTACTGCCAGTCCCCATCCAATTCTTCTGAGGTTGAACCCAACGAGGGTAATAATAAAGATAAAGAGAATGATCAGGAAGCACAATGTTTATTGGAGGGGATGGAAACTGCAGATGAGGAAGAAACAGGAAGAAATATTTTGGTTGTGGAGGGGGCAGTGGGAAAAAAATACAAGAGGAACAGGCCCAAGAAAAATCTGGGGGGGTCCTTGAAAAGGTAATCAAGATGCTGTGCTTTCCAGGGGAAAAAAAATTAAAAGAATATCATCTTTTGTTTTGTCATACCTCTCTATTAGAGCTTCAAATGAGTTGGTAGCAACATGCGCTATTTGTAAATGGCCAGTCAGCAGGGGTAAAAAGAAAGGAGCATTGGGAACTTCAACACTGAAAAGACACCTAGACAGATGTCATAACATTATTGAGAAGTCCAGTTGCGAGTCTCGAAGAGAAAGTAACAGTGATAGTTCAATACACACAGGGGTAACTCCCATAGATGAAAGCAGCGGCAGCCCCTGCAGCACTACTGAAACACCTGCACCACTACTTCCTGCCATTCGAAAGATTCCTCTGACTGTTACTGAAAGTGACAATGTGTTCAAAAGCCTTCCTCCTTCAAGGAGACAGCTTATCATCTCAGAAACATATGAGCGTAAAGCCAAATATACCTTGACTCACCCTGCTGCTGTTACAATAACCAAGGAAATTTCAGAAATTATAGCTGTTGATTTGCTACTATATAACATGGTTGAACACATAGGATTCAAATGGCTGCTTGAGTACCTCAGTATAGTATACCATTGTGGAAATACTTCTCGACAACAGGGGTTCCAGATCTTTACGATGTCGTATGTTAAATATTAAGACGCGTCTTGTGCAATGCTGTTGGGAGGTTGGTGCATGTCACAACAGATATCTGAACAAGCTGTCAGCCTGAACCCTCCATGTCTATCATGGCACATTGGGCATGTTTCCATAATTCACGTGGGACTGGGGACAGTGAAGCATCACCGTTTGCTGTTCTAAGAATGTTTAATTTTCCATCTGAACATACCTCATACAACATCAATGAAGAGCTCCAAAAACCAATACAGCAGTGGCTCACTTCACATGGACTGTCAGTTGGCTTTATAGTTGCAGATAATGGACCCAACATAAGGAAGGCCTTGGAGGAGGGGGGCTTCATTCACAACCGCTGCTTTGTGCATTGCTTAAATTTAATAGTTCACAGTTTTCTCAATGATGACAGGGAGATTTCGGCTGTCATTAGCACTGGCAAAAGAATATGCACTCATTTCAGTCACTCAAGCAAAGCCCATCACTTGTTTGAAAAAATACAGCAGAAGCACAGTTTACCTTTGCACAGACTGATCCAAGACATTGCTACTCAATAGAATTTGAGCTTTTATATGTTCCAAAGGCTGCTGGAACAAAGGAAAGCTGTCAGGCAATACACCATAGAAAACAAAACTGGTGATGCAGACATCTATATTACTCGACCACAGTGGGCCGTACTGGAGTTTCTAATTTTCTTGCTCCAGCCATTTGAGGAAATCACCAGAAAGGTTAGTACAAACACAACAACTCTCAGCCAGGTGATACCCCTAATAAAAATGTTAAAATTTAGATTGAATCTGATTAGGGAAACATTAGAGAAGCAAGACAGTTTCATGATCACACAGTCTGCCAGTGGTGTTGCTGGCACATGCAGGTTGCCCCCCCAGAATACAACAAGATCTAATTAGATGTATGATCAAAAAAGTTGAAGATGACAAAGTACATAAAATGCTTCATTCTGAGTACTATATTAAAGCAACAATCTTGGACCCATGATACAAATCGAAGCAACTACTGAGTGATGATGACACTTGTTTCGAGATAAGCAAGGAATAATTAACAAGGTGCATACTGTCATGGAACAGAGTACAACAGCAGCACCACATTCAGAATCTTCTTCACGACACAGCACAGCATCAGGTTGCCCATTCTCTACTGTTGTGGGATTTTCTCCCTCTTCCTCCTCAGCCACAGCAGCCAAATCTGCTTCTTCACCACCAGCCAAGCATAGCACTGTCCCACGGTTACTTGGTTCAGCTTCATGTCTCTGGAATCACTTAGAAAATGTAACTGTAATATCTTCTTCATCTGCTTCTTTTAACACTTCCTCAGCACAGACCATTGCTGAAATGCACCTGCAGAGCCCAATATCAGCTGGAATGCTGATCCTTTGCAATACTGGAAATCCAAAGAAAATATGTGGCCTGCTTTAGTAAACATTGCAATGAAGTACATGAATTGCTCTATGACTAGTGTCTAACACTAGTCTAATAGAAGTAGTCATAGTATTAGAAAATATTACCACCACTTGGACCAGGTAGTGTACTATATATCATAGTACACCAGGGCATGCAAAGCAGTTGCATCATTCACATGAGTAAGGTGGGCGGGCTCTCTTAGTGCTCATTTGATCATTCATATCCATTTCTTTGGCCTGTTCAGCTCTGACTGGAACAGCCATCAAAATAATACCCACACAGCACAATTAATAAAAAAAATCATAGCTGCTTGGCAGTGCCTGCAGTGCTTGGTCATGCTATGATATAGTTATTTGCATCTGTCTGTCTGTCTCTCTCTCTCTCTCTCTGTCTCTCCCAGCACACTCATGTCATGGACCAAGCAGGATATGCCACACCACCATTATAAGTCAGCCACGAAGGGGCTAGTAGTGAGTGACTGCTTTTTTATTTAGCAGTTTTACATTCATTTTCATATACATAATCCATTAAATTATTTCCTTTGGGCCTCTGTGTCAAATGTAACCAACTTTGGCAACTTTTACACATTTTTTTGCATTTTTTTAAATATTTGTCAATAAATCAGAACTAATCAGAACAAATCAGTACTTTGCCGTGTTCCGGTTCTTATTTAATAAAGGTCAGAACTTCACCAGGTTCTCCCATCTCTAATCTTTACCCATGTTACTAGACCACCAGATAACCTGCCAGATTTAGTTATTTTATTCCCTGGCACATGGTAGCAGGCATAGCCATTTAATGTGACATCCATGTTACTAGAGTGCCGGGTTTCCTGAAAACATACAACATGTTGTTTGCAGGCAAAATCTTTCCATTCAGTATCACCAAATTTGGTGGCCATACCAGTTATATTCCATGATAGCAAGGTCATCTGCACATTAGTGTCTGTTCTAATGTTGACTTCCCTAGCACTTGATGCTTTAAGTCAGGCAACATGTCTTGAAAGGACGATGAATCTATTATTAATAGTAACGTTATATAACATATGCTCAGGCGATGTGTTTTGCTGACTTATTAGATCATGGTCAGTAGAAGAAGGGTCCAAAGGTGAAAACCTAGGATCTTCTTGAAGGGGGGAAGGGGTTGCTCCATACTGATATTTTCAACTATATGAAGACCCATTTTATCAAGCATGTTTATATTTTCAATCAGTTTATTATATACAGCTAAGGAATTTATTGTTAACAAAATTTGTTCACACTCAGTACTAATGTCAGCATGTTTGATTGAGAAACACACCTGCCTTTTCCATGGAATATACTAACATACTACATACTAAAATACTAAAATATCAGCAGAGTAGGCCTAAAGGTCTATCGAGTCTGCTCAAATGTCAACACCCAGTCAGGATGCTGTAGCTGCCCCCCCACCTCCCCTATAAATCCCCCCAACCCCATCCCCCGTAAGAGTTACACCTCCAGATCTGGTATTCCTCTTCTTTACCTTTCCCTTATACCTGTCCCAGCCCTCTTGAATCCCTCCACTGTATCAACAGCCACTAGTTCCACAGGTAGTGCATTGCATATTAAGTATCCAATATTATCCAATATTCCATATTAAGTATCCAATATTAAGTATTTGTTCTAAAATATCTTTCAGAATGAGTTTAAGTTTGTAGTTGGTTTCAGCTGGTAATATCCCTAGGCCAAACATAAATACTGATTTACCTATATTCTCATTATCCTCCAGTATTCCCTTGCAGTTTTTTTTTGGCATACTAAGTATTTAAAATAGTATTGCCAATTATATGCACAGTATGCCAGCTTCATCCAAAATTGTAGCTTTCTGGAGAATTAATTCAGCAGCCTCAGTACCTTGTAATAGTATATCTATTTGACCTGACTTTTTCTCATTTGCCCATCTGTGTACTTTTAAAATTGTAATTTGTGCCAATGGTATTTGAAGAAAAAGGATAAATAGATTTAATAATGCATTTCTCAGTTTTCCTTCATTTTCTCTTGGGAGAGCTTTAAACCCAAAAATACTAACTTGTGAGCATTTACCTCTCTTTGAACTGTTTTTCCCACTGAGCAAGTCTCTGTTATATATTCAATGGTGCACCCAAATTTTCCAAGTGCAACATTATTTAAGCATATATGGTTTGCTATACAAGGAGAGACATAGAATACATATATATATATATATATATATATACAGTCAACGCCACACACATCTTTGTCATTCTAGACTCTGATGAAGTCAGTTTCAAGTATATCAGCTCCTGTAGCTGCCCTTAATAGGTGCACAATCTTCTTTTTATTTTCAACAGGTGTTTTTGACTGATGCCAACCTTTACAATGTAAACATAATATGGCACACTTCTCTATATGAACCAATATTTGAGTTTAAGATCCAGAGTGTAAGAAATGTTCAGCAGTGTCTCTCTGCTCAATTACTTGCCTATCTGAATCTACTTTGCTAGTCTGGGTCCTCAAATCCTGCCTCACAGCTCTTAATTCAAATGCACGAAACATGTTAACCAAGGTATTCACATTTGAGTCCCCTTCTGGTTGTAATGTCAGTCTTTTTGGTATTTGTTTATATTCATAATCAGCAGTTTTATCAACTAGGAGGCTCACCTGAGTAGCTTCTTCTTGTGGTTTCTGCTGAGCATAGCTCTCTTTTAGCTCATATTCAGTCACAGCTTCATCTTTAGATTCTTGAGCACCATCAGAACCAGAGAGAACTCTTTGTGTTTCTTGGATTATTTCTCTGTTCATTTTTTTACTGTTTCTTATCTTCTTACCTCTTTTCTTTAGCTTAATTTTATTGGAAAGTGTGGGTATAGGAACCAATGAAAAGTCAGACTTAAGATGTGTGGAGTTGTCCATAACAAATGAGGATGAACCCTCTGTGAGACCATTTTATTTAACTTTTCCAATATGTCCTCTGATCTAAAACTCTCAATGCAATATTGTTTTTAAGTGTCTTTATCTTGTTTTTAACCACCACCAATTAGTCCTAAAATCATCAAATGAGCAGCATAAGGATTTTTCGTAAAGTCCTTAATATCTTCACTCAAAGCAAATGGATGAGTGCTTAGTGTTTCAGTTGTTTGATTAATAGTATTAGTTTAGGTTGATAAATCAAGTATTTTTAATCCAGAAATTGTAGTTTGTAATTCCTCAATTATCCAATTTAAGTCAACGTGTTTCAATGGAGGGTTAAGACCTTCCTTGGTTATTATTGTGGTATATACATCTGGAGAAAAAACAAGAGACATCGATTGATCTTGGTCTGATTTTGAATTATGGAAAAGCGAGGAATTGGTGAAACTGCCAAGAGACCACAAATTTTTGAAGCAGTTTCCCTCTCCATATTCAAAAAGTTATCTGGCTTGCTGTACTTGCCGAACTTGTAACCTCACCTGGAAATTTTATCTAATTTTTCTGCATAGTAGGACTTATCATATTAAAGATTTTTGGTGTAAATGATAAACATAGAATTAATAGATTGCGATATAATATTATGTTATATATTTGGACAAATTCAGAGGGTAAAGAATCATCTGGTCTAGTGATCTTTGCTTTATCAAAATGTTTGTTAATTTTGGCTTGTTTAGTTTGATTTTTAGATTGGTAATTATACTTATATTGTTTGCTCCCTTTCATCTTAATTTGTTTAGGTTGTTTTGTCTGTTTTGGTCATTTAGTTTTAGCTGGAACAGCCTTCCTTGTATGTTTCCCCTTGCATTTTTGTGGTCAATTTATATACATTCTCAACCTTACTACTATTAAGTAAATCAGACTGCACATGACCTTGTTCAGTATTACTAGTTGCTGCCATTCAATTAATTCAGAAGGTATATTATCAATTACTATAATTAAATCATCTTCAGTCACAACCTCAGTCTCTGCAGCTTGTTTACTTGTTAGAACCATCTTGCTTGGCTAAAATCCAAATTTACAAGCAATCTAAAAAACCGGTTACAATCCACACAAGCCAAATGAGTATGGCAGAAGCAGTTAAATAAATCAACAATTTAAATATGTAGATATATAAATAGTCCTAATAAGTTGCTGTTAGTCCCTCACTCCCTTGGTCTGGAATGTGCAAGTTTTGCTAGGAAGGCTTAATTAATTAAAATCTGTTCTACAGACTGTGCAATAAGATCTCCTTCAAGAGAGTTATTTAGTATGAAAGAGTTATAAATATATTCTGCCCACAGCGAGCAGAAAAAGCAGCTTCAGAATTGATTTGGAGTAAGAATACCACAAATAGGATGTTTTGCGTTATCGCCAAGTGGTCTGACCTGAAGATAAACTTTTTCTCACTTTGCTCAATGATTTGCTTTGCCTTACTTCACCCAGTCCACTGATAGGCACTGTAATATTTTTTCTACAGCTTAGTTCAAAAATATATTCTTCCAATAAAGATGTATTCGACTGAAATTCCTTACCATGGTCCATACAGCTCACTGCCTTAGTTCGTCTCTTTTCACTTAATTCAGCTGTACAGGCCACTAGAGCAGAGAACAGAAGAACAGGTCGAGTTGGTTAGAAAATGAAAAGGCAAGGGATAGAAATAATAATATACTTGCTCTTAAAATGTTTCTGACAGCTCCAAGCTACTAATTATAACAACTAACCAACACTTTCGCCAGTGTCTTAAAAGATTAACCTATTCTTCCCTAATATCTCTAAAAATGTTTTCATACCGTAAATTCATATAGAAGGCAATTCAAATATTGAATACCCCAATGTGACTAAATACATTTCTTAATTTTATTGATAAGTTTAGCCCAAGTAAAAAAACAACTTACTTATGCTTTCCAGCAAGAGACTTTAAAACAGAGATAAAAATTATGTAGTTTTGCAATTCTGCAGCTCTGTAGCAAATCATTTCAGGAGCTAGGCAAAGAGTGTGAATCTGAGCTAAAGAATGCCAGACATGCACATTTAATGTGCTATGTCATGTGACCCCTGAAGTGTGAAAAAGATAAAAAATTAAAAGGGGACACCTGGGAGTTTTGCCTTCTCTTTAAAAGTATAGCCTAGATGTTATTGCAGTAAAGCAGTAAAACTTATACCCTTACACAGTACAATAGGGAACAGTAATAAAAACTGCATCTTCTTTTGCAACAAATCCTGATGGGACAAATAAAAAACAGTTAAGAAATAAAACAGAAATATATAACAAAACCAAACTGTGGTTACTAAAAGACAAATAAATAATTTGTCACACATAAGTCATGTTTATAGACCTCTCAAAGGCCTTCAACATGGTTTCTCATCCTCTCCTTCTTAACAATTACAACAAATTGGGGTCTCTCATTGTCCACTCTCATGGTTCTCCAGCTATCTTTCATCTAGAACCAATGTGTTAAAATTAATAATACCATATCTACCATGCTGCCTGTGCGCTCAGGAGTTCCCCAGAGATCTAGCCTGTGTCTTCTGCTATCCAGCATCTACCTCAACACCCTACCTAAATCCTGCCCTGGCAACCTTCTCCTCTACACGGATGACGCTGTTCTTTATGCCACACATCCTGATCTTCTCTCTCTCTCTCTCTCTCTCTCTCCAGTGCACCTTACAAAACTCCTTCTCTTAGACTGAACACTGGTTTGCTGAATACAGATTGGTGGTCAACATTAAAAAAACTAAGACAATGCTCTATTCCCACTTCCAAAACAGATCAAAGGATTTCCCTCTGGAAATACTCTCTGCCTCTCTCATCCAGCTGGAACAGGTCCAAAAGTATAAGTATCTAGGCATTACAGTTCACTCTTCCCTCTCATTCCACGAACATATAAAAATCATCACTTTCGCTACCAACACCCGCATTGGTCTCCTTTACAGACATAAAGACTGCCTGCCACCTGAAGCACTTTGCCTAGCTATTACCTCCTCAGTCTTATCGCTGGTGGACTATGGTCTCACAATCTATGCTGCCGCTGACCATACGGCACTTCATCAAATACAAGTAGTCATCAATAAGGTCTGCTGACTCCTCTCTGGTGCCAACAGAAATACACATACCTGCACTTTATATGCACTCACCAATATCCTCTCCCTTGAGGAAAGACTATTATGCCAGACCTGTCTCTTCACCAAAAAAATCCACCTGGGTTTAACCCCAATAGGTGTCTTGGCTTCTCTTCAGGGAGTCACCATCTCAGTGTCCACATGGGCTGCCCCAAAAACTATCTGGAAGGTGCCTAGGGTCAGGACCATTCTGGCCCAGCAACTCTTCCCCTTTAGAGCTCCATCCTGGTACAATGCCCTCCCACCGGATGTCACATCAATCACCAATCTAGGTCCTTTTAAAGCTACCTTAAGGGCCCATATCCTCTCCTCATGTCAATGCCAGTATAACTGGTAACCTGTGGATCCTGCACCATACCGCTAGACCCCACACCTGCTCTTGACCAGGCAGTGGAGATCCCTCACTATTTCTAGCCTACAGGCTCCTCACCTCCCTTGGTTACCATATAGTTGCACTGGACTATGAATGCATTGTATTATGTATAAGACAAGGCCTCCCTGAAGCTGCTTACTACCAACTCATATCAGGCATTGCTTTAGCTACCAATTGTATAGGTCTTAACTGCTCATAAGGTAAATGTGTTGATAGCTCTGCATTGTATTATGTATAAGATAAGGCCTCCCTGAGGCAGCTTACTACCAACTCACATCATGCAGTTTTAGCTACCAATTGTATGAGTTTTAACCACTCATTAGGTAAATATGATAATAGCTCTGCCCTGGTTTAGCTACCAAATGTATAGTCATTAACCCATGCTCATTGTATTTATACTCTGTATGATTGCTCACCCACATTTATTCTATGTATGTACTGTATGAGTGTTTATGTTTTATTCTGATGTGGAGCCTTTTGAAACGAGTCTATGACTCAAAGGGTTGTAATTCCAATTTCCTAAATAAATAAATAAAAAATGTATGTCACACAGAGGGCTTTCCCACAAGAATTATAAGATAGCAGCAGACCAAATTCTGAATTGCAGCAAGCCATGCACTTTACTCCTCCATATCACTTGTTCTCCATACGAATCAACTTTTTCTGTTCGAAAATTTTGGAACACACCCTCTGCAGGACTAATTGATGCACAGCAGGCTCTGCCACCACACAGACACCATGTTGGCGGTGCTGTCCTTCAATATACCAGAACTTCTCACAGGATAAAACGAGTAGCTAAAATGTCAGAGTGGCAAGAGCTTGGTATACTCCTCAAGAAATCAGGCAACAGTGGCAGACCTGTTCAAGGATACAAAAGCACATATCATCAAGCTCTTGCTTGTACTGCATCCATGGCACAGCATGTTGATACTCTCTGCTGCTCTCTCACACAGAAATAGGAACAGAACAACTCTGAATCTTTTGTCTGTGAACCTACCCCTATTAAACCATGTTGTAAGACCCCATTCAGTTCAGTGGTGTCTGTTTGTTTTGTAGAAATGTGAAAAACATCTTCAGGATTTGTCATCTGCACCCAGACTGACTTATTATCAGAACTGTACTTGGGGTGAACTTGAGGCTTTGGACAAGTTAGCTGTTGACACTAGTATTGTAATTAACAGCACCGATAACGGTGGTACAATTGTAATAATGAACACCTCTGAATATTTTGCAGACATTCTTAGACAACTTGCTGATCAGTGTTTCTATCAGAAATTGCCAAATAATCAGACCAGTGTCTTTAAAGAAACTATTGATGAAATTTTTAGTGAGGGCATTGTAAGAGGCTGTTTATCAGAATCTGAATCTGAATATAGAGCACTTTATTTTGCATACCCAGTTGTGCCTACTATCTTTCTCTCTCTCTCTCTCTCTATCTATATATATATATATATATATATATATATATATATATATATATATGTATTACCTAAACTGCATAAAGATCAGTGACTCCACCAGGCTGACCCATTATATCGAGTAAGGGGTGGCTCACTGAACCTATATCTATGTACACTGATGTTTTTTCACAATCAGTTGTACCAATTATACAAGCAGTGCCTTCATATTGGAGAGATTCTACGCAGGTTATTAATCTGGTGAAAAATCTGGAAATGCAGGATGATTGGTATTTTGCCACCTTGGATGTAGACTCATTCTATGGCACTGGGGCTGCCCACACTGTGCACGGTGCAGTGGCACTGCACCAGTGCAAGTGGCAAGCGAGGAGCAGGGAGTTGCGCCAACGCAAATGCTGGTGCACTAGGTGCAGCAACCATGATATTCAGCATTGGGCATACAAATGAGGCCATTATGTATGCAAGGTGCAAATGGGGCCATTTGCATGTCATGGCTCCATTTGCATGCAGGTGTGCTAATCCCTGGTGACTTGTGCCTGGCGCTTTGCAAGGCTGCAGCCGTCGGGGACTGACAACCCTTGCCCCTCAGTGGGCAATGTGCCCCAATGCCCGATCATGGGCTTTAGTGATGTTTAAATTCCTTGGTGGTCCAATGGACCCTACCCCAGTGCCTGATCACAGGCGTATAATCAATAAAACCATGGTGGTCCAGTGGAATTGCTCCCATGCCCAATCGTGGGTGTTAGTGAATACCACATACCCTGGTAGTCCAGTGGACCTGCCCCCTGCCCAGTCATGGGCTGTATTCCAAATCACATTCCCTGGTGGTCCAGTGGACCCGATCCCCAGCCCGATCAAAGGCAAATGAAACTAAAATTCCCTGGTGGTCCAGTGGACCTGATCCCCAGCTCAATCACGGGCTTTAGTTGTAAATATAATCCCTGGTGGGCCAGCGGTACCCCCTCCCCACCTGCCCAATCAGACCTGCCACCCCTCTCCCCCGGTCAGCAGCTGGTGGCAGCTCCCCACCCACAAGCCACCCTCTGACTGACAGCATACAGTATGGCTGTACACCCATTGGTCCCCTGCATGGGCCAATGGGCGTGTAGACTGTACGGTACTACACAGTCCTGAAATGTGAATGAACCATTCACATTTTGGGACTGTGTAGCTAGCACGATCCACACGCCCATTGGCCCATGCCGGGACCAATGGGCTACAGCATACTGTACACTGTCAGTTGGCGAGTGACCAGGTGGCTTTGCAGGTGGGGAGCTGCCATTCGGCTGACTGGAGGGAAGCGGGTTGGTGGGTCTGAGTGCGGTCGGGAGGGGGTTACCGCTGGGCCACCAGGGATTATATTTAAAACTAATGCCAGCGATAAGGCTGGTGATCAGGTCCACTGGACCACCAGGGAAATATATTTCCATTTGCCCATGACTGGGCTGTAGATCAGGTCCACTAGCCCACCAGGGAATGTGATTTGAACTACAGTCCACGATTGAACAGGGGGGCAGGTCCACTGGAGCACCAGGGTATGTAGTTTTCACTAAAGCCCGTGATCGGGCAGGGGAGCAGGTCCACTGGAGCACCAGGGTATGTAGTTTTCACTAAAGCCCGTGATCGGGCAGGGGAGCAGGTCCACTGGACCACCAGGGTTTTCTATATTATACGCCCATGATCGGGCAATGGGGTAGGGTCCACTGGACCACCAGGTATATGTATGGACACTTATGCCCACAATTGGGTGAGTGGGGGGGAGCACGACACCTGGACTGTGTCCCAGGTGGTTGGGTTGCCACCCACAGCAGGCGGCTGCTGTGTTGCACACAGCAATACGGCAGCCCACCTGTGGGTGTTCCCTGGCTTGCTGCTGCTTTTTACGGGTGGATCATTGCACCCCCCTGTGCGGTACAAGGTGGGTTTGTGCCTGCATATGCGCCGCACATCCCGGGCTGAATATCGGGATGTGCCGTATATGCATGGGCACGCCCCCGCACTTGCATAGCATACATTACTGGTGCACCCCGGCACATCGGGAATTGCACAGCGCACCATCCCCGTTTGAATATAGTGGCGGGAACATCAGTGGGTTTTGCATGGTGCAACACTGTTGCGCCATGCGCAACCCCTTTGAATATCCCACCCTATATTGTTAGGCTAGCATAATTAGTCCTAACCTCAAATATGTTCCTTTTCCAAAACGTATATTACAGACAAATTACTGGTATCACAATGGGGGCCACTATAACTTATATGTTAGAAAGTGGGACCAGAAGGTGATATGTGATGGCGTTACAAATCCATTTTATAATTATTTGAATTTGTGGCACCATTTTATTGATGATATTTTGATCATTTAGAAGGGCACTGAAGAAACATTTTTTGCTTTTGTCAAATGGCTTGAAAGCACCAACCCTCATTTGCGATTCATAGTTACTATTAACAAAACAGAGATTACATTCCTTGATTTAAATATCTTCAAGACAGGGAATGGTGATGTAACTATGATCCTTTTTTCAAAACCAACAGATTGCAACAGCCTGTTGTTGGCAAGTAGTTGCCATCCTGGGCACATGTCTAAAAATATTCCCAAAGGTCAGTTAATTTGTACGTTAAGAAACTGTACCACAAAGGAAGACTACGTAGCTCAAAAACAGAAATAGATTGAAAGATTTAAACAGAGGGGTTGTAGTAATTATCCAAGCAGTTAGTGAAGTAGATGGTATGGATCATATTGGCACCCTTACCCCGAAACTAAGAAATGTGGGCATAATTAGACTCTCCAGGGAATGCAGTTATGTTATAGATTTTAGTGTGAGAGCCAATCATCTGAGAGAAATGCTAATAAAAAAATTGGGGTATTCTTTTAATGGAGGAACAATTTAGGGCCTTATAGGTACAAATCTCCAGATAATTTTCAGGTGAACTCTAACAATTATGGACAAAGTGATACACAGCTTTTTTTTTTTACCTGTGGTCAAAAAAGAAAACACTGTGGTCTATGCCTCCTGTAGTGGTACATACAGGTGTGGTAAATATCACAGTTCATATGTAAAAAATACTAAGAACTTTATCAATATGGTAACAGTAATAAGTAGTAGTAAATCTTTTTTATTCATAAAGAATAAGGGAAACATTCAACTGAGCATAACTCATTTACAATGACGTCCCAGGTATCAAAAGACAAACAACATCAAACTTCAGTTTCAAAGACATAACAATTAACATAATCACATTACAGTATAAAAATATATAATTTATACAGCAAGGAGCATTATATAAAGTATTTGGTTGGTTAATAAACATCACATTGTCTACAATTAAGTTGGCTACTAGCCCATCTCAAGTACCATTTATACAGGTCAGAAAAATATTTCTGATTCTCATCCCTAAATGTACAGGAATTTTATTCCAAAGAGTCATCCCTCTAAAGGGGACTGCTGTTTTGCCAATACTCAGATTACATTTTGGGATTAGATAATGCAACCCCTGGGCAGACCTAAGATTATCCTTCACACTTCTGGGAGGAAACAATTGAGAGCTATATACTGGAACTTATTTCTTCCAAATTTGAAACATAAATTTAAGGAGCTAAAGGTTCCTGCACCCAAGGGGCCGCACCCAACCCAAACTAGTAAACAAAAAACATCTATGGTTCCTGTAAGGGACCTCCAAGACAAATTGAGGCATTCTATGAAACATCATATCTACCCTATCCAGAAAAAAAACAGAGGCTCCTCCATAAAGGAGATCCTCATAATCTAAATTAGGCAATAATAAAGAGCTCACAACTTTTAAGCAAACATCCCTAGACATATATCTCTTAAACCTATATAGTGCCTCTAGTTTCTTATTTAAACCCATTATCATATTATTTATGTGAAGGGACCAAGATAAGTTACAGTCTAACCAAAGACACAGATATTTATAATGATCCCCTTCCGTTAAGATAGTACCATCCAAAGTTGCTATATGCAGGCCTAGTTTCTGATCTTTAGCCTGCTTATTCCTGAATACAACAACCTGGGTCTTCTTAGAATTTAATACTAAAAAATGCTTCTTAAAGAAATCCTGTACCTGATCAAAAGCCGACTGAAGTTTGGGTTTAATCACATCTAGGGTAGGACCTTCTACATATATTATCATATCTTTGGCATAAAGGTGATACCCTATGTCTGGAAGGCCAAAAGTACGATTATTAACATAAATGTTAAATAACAAAGGTCCCAAGATTGACCCTTGTGGGACACCATTTAACATATCAACTAAGTTAGACCTAAATGAACCAATCTCGACAAATTGTTTCCTCCCATTTAAATAAGACGAAAACTAATTAACAACTTGGATAGATAACCCAATCTGGCTGAGCCTGGACAGGAGCACCTGATGGTTCAAAGTATCAAAAGCTTTAGAAAGATCTATAAATAAAGCTCCGACCATTTGTCTCCTGTCCGGGCTCCGCTGTAGATCGCTAACCACCTTAACCAATGCAGTATTAATACTGTGTTGGGATCTAAAGCCAGACCGATAAGTAGACATTCTACCATTAAAGTCCAAATAATCTCTCAGATGGACAGATATAATTTTCTCAAAGATTTTGGAGATCTGTGACAGGAGCGAGATGGGTCTGTAATTGCCCAGCTCGCTCCTGTCACCACCCTTGAAAATAGGTTTTACTCTAGCCACCTTACATCCCTCTGGAAACTCACCACAGTTACAAGATAAATTGAAGATGAAAGCCAAAGGTTCTGCTATACAAGGGGCAGCATACCTAAGCAGTCTGGATGAGATCCCATCAGGCCCAATTGCTTTAGAAATATCTAACTCCAGCAATTCGATCAGCACTTCTTCTGGTGAAATATGATGAAAACTAAAGAACCCAGGGGCTTGCTGCTCAGGTGAGTTATCCCCCCTGGTTGACATATGGTCCAGTTGAACATCCCCTGAGTGTACAGATGAAACCACCTTACTAAAATGTGAATTAAAAGTATCCACAAGTTCCCTCCCGAGACTTATTTCAGTTCCCTCCATCATGATTTTATTTGCCTCATATTTATTATTTTTCCCTATTAAATCCAATATAGTCCTCCAAAAATGTTTAGCCTCATGTTTATTGTTATTGTCTAACTTATGTCTAACAAATTCCTGTTTAGGTAGCCTAACCTTTGATGTGTAAACATTTCGAGCTTGTCTATATGCAAGCCAGTCAGCATCCCTCCCAGTCCTTTTAGCAATACCCCAATTTTTGTCTCGATCTTTCCTGGCCTTAAGCAATTCACTGTTAAACCAAGTGTTTCCCTTATATTTAGATTTCCTAGATCTCAAAGGTACATGTCTATCACAGACAGTCTGAAACTCTGATACAAAAAATTCCCAGGCATCTGTAGCTGAGGGCATTAAATTCAATCTAGACCACTGAACATTCTCCAAATCCAACATAAATAATAAGTAATCAAATTTTTTGACAAAGTCTATGAGATCAAAGAGTCTACTTGCTGTTATATCACCGGGGTAGTATATATGTTTATTTTTTTATTTATAAGCACATCAGAATTACAACACTTTGAGTCATAGACTCATTTCTGAAGGCTCCACGTCATGATGCAAAGAGAAAAATACAGATAGTAAGGAAAATTGAAGGATCAGGTAATGCATACAATGGAGAACATTGAATACAGTTAGCAGGGTGATAGTGTCATTCAGCAGATGAACTTCAGTCCTATACAGATAGTTGCTAGGCAGTTGTTGACATGTCCATTAGCAGAATGAGCTGTAGTTCTATACAATCAGTAGCTAGGCAGTTGCTAATGTACAAGCACAGTAACTTCTTATGAGGTACAAAGTGTACTGTCTCAGGAGAGACATTGTCAAGGCTGGCTAGGCTCTGGCCCCTAAGAGAGGCACCTAGAGGCCTAGGGTGGTTTTGGAAGAGGACACTCACAGTTGTGGGTGTACAGAATGTGATTCCTGAGTGCGACCTTGAAAGGCCCTAATTTGGTGAGAGAGATGATGGCGGGGGAGGAAAGCTTTGTACCAGGAAGGTGATCTGAAGGGGAAGGATCTTTGTGCTAATGCAGTGCTGACCCTAGGGATCTGCAATATAGTCTTGGAGGCACTGCAAGTGGAAACAGTAGGGGTGGCAGGGAGAAGGGACGTAGAGACCCCAGAGGGGGGGGCATACCCAGTTGTATTTTTTTGGCAAGGAGGCAGGACTAATATTGAAGTCTCTCCTCGAGTGAGAGTATGTTGGTTAAAGAATAAAGGGTGCAGGTATGTGTCCATTTATCGGCACTGGACAGGAGCTGGCATGCCTTGTTAATGGAAATTTGGATTTTGTTTAGAGCGGTGGTGTTAGCTGCTGTGTATACTGTGAGTCCGTAGTCCACTAGGGACAGTACAGAGGAGGTGACTGCCAGGTGGAGGGCTTCGGGTGCCAGGCAGTCCTTATGTCTGTATAACAGGCCAATGCTTTCATTGGTGGCTGAGGTGAGCATATTGATGTGAGAGTGAAATGAAAGTGTAGAGTCAAAAGTGATGCCCAGGTATTTGTAGGTGAGGATTTGGTCCAGTGGATGGAGCAAGCTGGAGAGGATCTGGAGGGGGGAGTCCTTGGCTTTGCTTTGGCGATGGGCGAAAAGCATGGATTTGTTTATTTTTATATTTATGATAAGTCAGCGGTCCATGAACCAGTTCTCAATTTGACTGAAGGAGTGCTGGAGGGAAGACTGGAGTGCAGAGAGGTCAGAGTGGGAGGTGAAGAGGACCGCATTGTCTGCATAAAGAAGAACCCTGTCTGAACAGAAGCTGGACAGGGCATTTAGATAAAGACTAAAGAGCAACAGGCCCAGGACGGAGCCCTGGGGGACACCAGAGCATACAGGCTGGGTACTGGAGAGGGTGGTGTGAATTTTTACACATTGTGACCTTGAGGAATGGTAGCTAGAGAACCAGGAGAGGAGTCCATGAGAGAAGCTGAGTTGGTGGAGTGTGTTCAGTAAGAGGGGGTGTAAGACTGTATCAAAGGCCTTGGAGAGGTCGATAAAAATGGCACCAGTGAGGTGGCCCTTGTCTAGGGCAGAGTGGAGGAAGTTAGAGAATTCCATGAGGGCAGTAATAGTGCTATGGGCAGATTGGAAGCCATGCTGATCCCTGCATAGCAGGCCATCAGTGTCAAGGTACTATGTGAGTTGATTGGCCAGTATTTTTTCAAGAGCTTTGGAGAGCGAAGGGAGGATGGAGAATGGTCAATAATTGTTGGGGGAGGAGCTATCCCCACTTTTCAGTATGTGGGTAATGACTACCATTTTCCAGGTGGTTGGAAACTGTCCAAGACACAACTAACACACCAAAATCTGGCCAATGGAAAATCATGTACACAAATGCTCACAGCCTGGGAAACAAGATCTCAGACCTGCAGGCAATAATGTCAGAGGCTAAACTGGACATAGTAGCAATTAGTGAGACGTGGTTTACCAGTAACCACACTTGGGAGACTTCAGTACCTGGCTATGTATTGTTCAGAAGAGACCGAGGTGCAAAAAGGGGAGGGGGGAGGAGTGGCCCTGTATGTCAATGAAAATATCAAAGCTACAGAAATTTAGAATACACATAAGGAGCCAGAAGAACTGTGGGTCACCCTGGAAACAGGAAATGGAACAGCCATAAGAACTGGGGTTGTCTACAGGCCTCCAGACCAGGGGGAGGACAGAGATACATTACTGTTAGAAGATATACAAAACATGACAGCTAAAGGGGAGGTTCTGATAATGGGAGACTTCAACATGCCAGATACAGATTGGTCAATACCAGCAGGAACATCTGCCAGAACTAGACACATAGTGGATTCCCTGCAGGGGGAGGGCCTCAAACAACTGGTACAGCAACCCACAAGAGACAGGGCTATCCTAGATCTAGTACTGACTAACAGGGAAGGGATCACAGATCTCCAGGTAGAAGGTCACCTGGGGCCAGTGACCATCACATGGTATGGTTCAATGTGGCTACTACATCTAAATCATCCCATTCCAAGGCAAAATATGGGACTTCAGAGGAGCTGACTTTGATAAGATGGCCAACAGAGTTAAGCTAGCCCTGGCAAAAAGAAACACAGGTGAGGGGTACAGGCAAAGTGGGCAAGCATTAAGGATGCAATACTTGAAGCAACATCCCATTGTGTTAGACAGAAAAGGAAGTGCAAAAGAAGAAGGAAACCGCTTTGGTTCTCAAATACAGTAGCAGAAAAGGTCAGAGCCAAAAGGCTGGCCTTCAGGAAATATAAGGGAACACAGCGGGATGAAGATAGGGAGGCATACCATACTGCCCTAAGGGAAGCAGGGAAGGCAGTAAGGCAGGCAAAGTCCCAAACTGAGGAAACACTAGCACGAACAGTAAAAGAAGGTGACAAGACTTTCTACAGATACATTAGTGAAAGGAGAAAGTCCAGAGGGGGTATTGCTAAGCTTAATGGAGAAAAGGGAGCATTTGAGGAGGAGGACCCTGTAAAGGCATCTATCCTAAATATATACTTTTGCTCAGTATTTACTGAAGAGAAGGTAGGGTAGGGCAGGGCCCACAGCTCAGCATCATGAACACAGGGGGGAGGGAGGTGAGCACTACTCCCTTCACAAAAGAAAGGGTCCTACAAGAGCTTGCTAAGCTCAGGGTGGATAAGGCAATGGGACCTGATGGCATACATCCCAGGGTACTTAAGGAGCTAAAGGTGGAACTAGCAGAGCCATTAGCAGAACTGTTTAGTGAGTCTCTGAGCACAGGAGAGTCCCAGAAGACTGGGAAGGGCTCATGTGATCCCGCTCCACAAGAGTGGTAGCAGGGGAGGCGGGGAACTACAGACCAGTCAGTCTTACCTCAGTAGTGGGCAGATTATGGAGGCACTCCTTAAGGAAAGGATAGTGCAACACCTGGACTCCATAGGGCACAGGATCCAAGACAGCATGGGTTTACAAAGGAAGGTCCTGTCAAACTAATCTCATAGATTTCTTTGACTGGGTAACCAGAGTGGTGGACCAAGGGGAGCAGTTGATGTCGCTACCTTAACTTCAGCAAAGCTTTACACTGTTCCACATAGAATATTGATAAATAAGCTGGGTAGGCTGGGTGGGTCAGAAGTTGGTCAACTGGGTGGCAAACTGGTTGATGGGCAGAAAACAGAGAGTGGCGTAAATGGTATACAGTCAGAAGAGATGCAAGTCACAAGTGGGTACCTCTAGGATCAGTCCTGAGGGCCAGTCCTCTTCAACGCCTTCATTAGTGACCTTCAGATGGACTAGAGGGTAAGGCTTGTCTGTTTGCAGATGACACCAAGATCTGCAACAGAGTAGATGATCCAGATGGGGTGGGCAGAATGAAAAGAGATCTGGATAAACTAGCAAAATGGTCAGAAGAGTGGCAACTGGGATTTAATGCAAAGAAGTGCAAAATCATGCACATAGGGAAGATAATCCCTGAAGCCACCTATAGGCTGGGAGGGGAGTTGCTAGCAGTCACAAAGGAAGAAAGAGACTTGGGCATCATCATCATCATCACTGATGACCTGAAATCATCCAAGCAGACCTCTAAAGCAGTAGGTAAGGCTAGGGGGGTGTTAGGGTGTATTAGTAGGGGTATCACAAGTCGTAAGAGGGAGGTAATAATCCCTCTTTACAAGACACTGGTTAGGCCCCATCTGGAATACCAAGGCAGTATTGGAGGCCACACCTTCACAAGGACATTAACCAAATTGAGGCAGTCCAGAGAAGGGCAACCAAAATGGTGCAGGGCTGCATCAGAAGACATATGAGGACAGATTAACAGAGCTCAATATGTATACCCTTGAGCAAAGGAGGGAGAGAGGTGATATGATCGAGGCATTCAAGCACCTTAAGGGCATTAACAAGGTGAAAGAGTCTAACATGTTTAAATATAAGAAAAATAGCAGGACAAGAGGACACAGCATGAGATTAGAGGGGGGCCGATTAAGGGGGAATGTGAGGAAATTATTTTTCACAGAAAGGGTGGTGGATGCATGGAATGGCTTACCACAAGAAGTGGTGGCTATAAATACAGTGCAGGGCTTCAAACAGGCATGGGATAGGCATAAGGGAGCAATACAAATGCCTATGAATAGATAGGCCACTGACAGAGCAGAGGCCGATGGCACATTTATAAGGTAGAAAAAGGAAAAGGCAGACTGGATGGGCCTTGCGGTCCTTATCTGCCGTCAACTTCTATGTTTCTATGTTTCTAGAGCAGTTGAGTAAGTCTGTGAGCGTGGCAAGGACGGAGTCAAGAACCAATTGAAGGAGTCTCGTGTTAAGGGGATCATTGCAGGGGCTAGTGCCACAGAGTGCTTTGGTTAAGTAAGGTTTGGCTTCTTGCAGACTAACGACCCATAAGTGAAATGGTGGGTGGTGGAGATTAGAGAAGGTGGCGCTGGGTCGAAAAAGTTGCCAGGAAGGACTGCATTGAGATCAAAAAAGTCAGTTTTGAGGCAATCAGTGATGCTTTTTGGGTCTGTGGAGGTGGTGCAATTAATGTTGAGTTGGGACGGGGGTGGAGAGCAGGATTTCCCGTTAAGTTCTTTTATATTGTCCAAGAACTTGCGGGCGCTCCCCCAGGAGGCAGCCAGAGAGGATCTGTAGTACTCTGCCTTGGCTTTACATATGGCCCAGTTGCATGTTACGCTCAGTAATATAGGCTTGTCTATCTATCTGTTTGCCAGAGGCAGCGGCTTTGTGCCAGAGGTTGTCCCTCAGTTGCAGTTGTTGAAGAAGCATAGGAGTGACCCAAGGTGCATTACGCTTCTTGGTATGGGTTTTGACAAATGGGGCAAATATATCACAGGCCTTGTTGAGGGAGCTAGTGAAGTAGTTGAGGGCCTCGCCTATGTTCTGGGCCAGTTTTATGGGGGACCAATCCCAGTAGGCTAGGTAGTGCTTGAGCTTACTGAGGCTGCCAGGTCATAGACGGTGATGGGAAACAAAGCTGGGCGGTGGTTTGGCTAGCCGAGAGGACTTGGTGAAGTGTATCAGAGAGTGGTCGCTCAGTGATTTAGGGAGGAGCACAACGTCCATGATTCTGTGGGGGAGATTGGTTAGAAGGATGTCCAGGAGGGTGTGTGAGCCATTTGAGGGGCTAGACCTAGTGGATTGTGTTACCAATTGAGTTAAGTTTAGGGCTGTGAAAGTGTCCTTGGCATGGGCTGCTGAGTTGGTGAGCCAGTTTACATTGAGATCGCCCACCAATATCTGTTCTACTTTGTGGGGGAGGCTAGAGAGGTAATTGGAGAGGGATAGGATTGCAGGAGTTTGGTTCCACGGTGGGATATAAACCACGGTGATAATAAGGGGAGCCCTGGCGGGATCAGAAGTGAGTTTTAAGGAGAGGGCTTGTTCCCAATGGTCCAGCATATGGGTGGGGAGTGCCTGGCATAGTAAGGAATCTCAGATATAGAAAGCACAGCCACCACCATGCTTTAACACTCTATCCTCCCTGAAGAGGGAGTAGCCAGGGAGGTGACAAAGGAATCAGGGGTCGTTTTAGAGAGTCAAGTTTCCACCAATGCCAGTATGTCCGGTTGGTGTTGCACTAGCCAGCATTGGAGGGATGCAGTGTTCTTCAGAAGGCTGCAGATGTTCATAGAGGCGATTCGTAGCCCTGGGGGGGGAGGTTAGCAGCTGGTTGGTGATAGTAGGGCCTGGGTTGGGATGGATGTTATCAGACAGCAAGAGTAGTGGGGAGATTATCCTGAGGAGAGTTGAGAGATATTTATTAATTGCTGAATGATGACTGTAGGTGGACTTTATGGGGTGTGAGCAGGGGATGGGCAGGTAGCGGATTGCTGGGAAGCCTAGGTAGAGCAAAGGGCAGGGGGAGGTTGAGGGAAAACAGTGTCGTGAGGAGGGGAGAGGGGGGTGAGGGGGCTGAGGGGGATTGTCAGGGTGGGGAGAGGTGGTTGGAGGGAGGTCCAAGGGGTACATCTGACATGCTAAGCGTGGGAGGCGTCGGCAAGCATACGGGTGGAATAAGTAGTAGTAGTGTCGCAAGTAGGGCTGGACTGGCTGTGGATAAAGAGATGGTCATGGTTGTCAGTGGGCATTGGGGTCACAGCAGGTACAAGGCTGCGGGGGTGCCTGTCAAAAGTGAGGCAGCCACCTGCTGTTTAGAGTTCAGTGTGGTGTCTTCCGAGAGTAGAAAGTGAGTAGACGCGGGGACGCCTTTGGAATGGGAAGAAATTAGGCTGGTTTAGAGTTCAGTTTGGTGTCTTCTGACTTAAAGAGTTAAGATTAATACCAGCATGTGTTAAGCCCTATAACTACATTCTGTATCTTTAAGGGGAGTTGCAATATTAGTGAGAGGGGTAGGATGAAGATTGCCTAGGAGCAATGCCGAGGGGGAAGGGAGAGTATTTAATAAAGGCTAGAGGTGGGGGATGGTCAAAAAATTCAAGCAGGAAGCAGAGAAAGTGAAGCAGAGAAAGTAAAACAAAAATGGGATTATTTGCAGAGCATAGCTTAGAACTGTGGCATAAATGAAACCTGCTCTACACAAAGAACTATAATACTTTAAAACCTAAACAACCTGCACTCTAAAGGATCATGCACTTCAAACAACCCTTGAAGTGCAAAGTTGCTGTAAACAGGCTTACATTCATGTGTTGCAGTGCTCCTGTGGACCGTTTTATATTGGGAGGATGACTAGGGAATTTTGGGTTAGGATACGTGAACATATTAAAGCACTGGAGAAATGTGACATGTCTTATGCCATTGTTCAGCATGTCACTAAAAATAGTAGTGCTCATCGTGAAACTCAGTTTGTGGGGTTCAAGAGGGTGATTGTTGGCCCACGTGGGGCAATTTGGAGCAAACAATAGGACAAAGGGAGAATGTGTGGATTTTTGAATTGCAAGCCATAGAAGGGAGGAGGATAAATGACAGTATAGAGTTTGCATCTTTTTCATGGTACAGCGTATGTGTATATTTATTGTGTGCCAGTGTAATTCAATTCAGTGAAATCTATTTACATATTATGTATTTTTCACTGTATTGTATGTAAGTTAAGGTCTCTGTATTTTAGGCCTGTGTCTGGTTTTAAACCATGTATTTTGTAACTGCACTTTAAATTGTGCAGGTGTTTGTTCACAGTGCATTGTGAAAAGTCAGGCATGCATATTTAAGCTACCTGCTTTGTTTGGGACAATATCTCCAATGAAGCATGGCAGGAGCACATTTGAAACGTAAGAGCTTTATCTGAATGTCACCTGCAACTATATAGGTGTCTTTAGCCAGGTGGCTGTTTTTGAGCATTAGATCATGTTTTTGTATAATAAATGTTGATAAATATGTGTCATAGGTTTGGGTGCTGTATTTTTTAAGTTTCTGCTTTATTGTGTGTAGTTTTTCAAATCCAGGACCTGCGAAGAAAGAAAGAAAGCTAATACAAGTTGGAAAACTTTGCTTAAATGCTCATACAGTTCCTATTTTCACCATTTGTCTGGCCTTGGTTTGAAAATGAAAAGCACACAGGAAATCTCTGGCTGAGTCTTTTTAAACTGTTCTCGAATCTTCCAGACATGCTCTGATTGGTCCTTCTCATCACTGGACACTCCTCCCTTGCTTGAGTTCCCTTTGACCTCTGACCTGGAGACTCTGCCTGTAGTACCAATGGCAAGCTAATACAGGTTTGAAAACTTTGTCTAAATCATTATACAGTCTCCATTTTAACCCTATGTCTGGTGCTGGCAGGAAAATTAAGTGTGCTGAAAATCTCTGTACTGAGCCTTTTTTAAACTGTTCATTGACCTTCTTGGCATCTCCTGGTTATCTGAGGATGCTTTGGGGAACATGCAACCCAAATTAGCTGTTATTACACAAAGAAATGCCATTCTTAAGGGGCTTTTATATGTTTTTTTTTAAACACAGGCCACGGAATGAAAGAAAATGGCTTGCTGCAGTTTGAGAGACAGGACACACATTCACACTTATTTTTGTTTCCTCATTTGCTCATTATAGCATTGGGCCACTAGGAGCAACATAAACCTCACTGTCCCATTGTAGTTTGCTTATAGAGTACAGATCACATACCTCCTGTTGGAGGTTGGTGCTGACCCACCCTGCCCCAGCTTTCTTCCTCCTTTCTACGCCCCCCTTTTAGCCCTTCTGTAAACCAGGAAACATGATCTCTTTCTGTATCTCACCCCAGCACCTCTTCCTCATAATTTTCACCCTGGTCTCTCTTCCGTCCCTTCAATTGCAAAATACTTCCGCCCCCCACCACACTTCCCTTGCAAACCCTACTACTCTGCTAACCCCCTGCAGCAACCAAGTGGCAGCTGCAACACCTTTTTATCATACCTGGACCCATTTCTCTACATGGCCTTCCTCCCCACTAAAGTCTTTACCTTACTCCAACTCTTTACTGTGCATCCTTAAATTTCAGCTCTCCACCTTCAGTTATTCACCTAATTCCCCTAAACCATCTAACAAACCTTGGTTCAAGAGTACCAAGCTGCAATTCATCATTATCTCTCTCTTACTCCTCTCGGCAGGAGACATAAATTCCAACCCGGGTCCAACACTCAGTAAAGCCCTTACCCCATTCACTCCTCCCTCCTCAGCCTGCGCTTCAACCCCAGTTTCTCTCCCTCATTGTCTAAAAATCCTCCACCTTAACATTCACAGTCTGCTCCCTAAACTTGACCTGCTACTCCCACTTGTAGGATCCCTCAGTCCAGATATCTTCATTGTATCAGAGACCTGGCTAACAAACAAAATCCCTGATGCTTCTATCGCAATTCCTGCATATGCTGTTACCTGCCAAGACCACTCTGGTAGGGGTGGGGGCATAGCTATCTACTCATCCTCCTCTCTCCAAACCACTACTGTTCTATCGACCACCGACCCAATGCTTATGAAGCCTTCATCATTAGATTATCTCTACCCTTTTCTGTACCAATATTTATCACAGGAGCTTATTTCCATCCTGGTCTACATCACTCTGTAGCCACTGATCTAATCACCGCTATTGGGTCCCCTACTGCTTCAGGTGCGCTCTACCTGTTAGGAGATTTAAACCTGAACTGGTTGTCACTCCCCCCCCCCCCAAGATAAGACTCGTACTGAAATAGCTGTTCTTAACCTTTCCCAATTAATCACAGAACCTACTCGCCTAAACTAGAAATCCCATAACCATACTCTCATAGACTGGCCCCTTACCTTCCATCCTCACAGGGTAATCCAGTCAAGCCTACTGCCAGATTCTCTTAGCGATCATCATATGATCTACAAAGTTAGGAAAGTACACACACCTAAGGCACCCCACAAATTACTAACGATCCACTCTTACAAAACGTTAGACCTTGCCCTTCTACATCATGTCTTAACTCACATTGACTGGGTCCCTATATACTCAGCCAAAACTATTAATCAAGTCCTGGCTTATTTCAAAGATAATGTCGTTAACATCTGGAACAAACATGCTCCCCGAAGCAAGTTAGAGTGTGTGGTAGTCCCCTTCACTGGGCAACCCCTGAACTCCTGGCCTGTCAGCAAGCATGTGATAAAGCATGGAAAACCCACAAATCCCCTAAACTCCCCTGTGACTCCAAAATGCCTGTACCAAAGCCATCCACCTGGCCAAAGCGGAATATTTCCAGCCAACATTTAATACTAACATAAACAATCCATCAAAGTTTTGGAAAGTAGTTCACTCACTTTTCTGTTACTGCTTAATTTTTCTCTGTAGCAAAGTGTTTCTTACAGGGTATATCTTCTGTGAAATTATTACAGGTGGTGCTTTACAGGTTTTACAGTTTTATCTATCATTAGGATAAGCTTTCAGGGCTACTGCATTTGTTGCTGACTGATTGTTTCTGCTCTTACCTCCTTGTTTCTTTCACCCGTGGTTCTTCTTTTTTGGCAGGGGAAGGGCCCAGCCACCCACCACCATCCCCAACCACCCCATACTACGCTCCTTTAATAGGGTAGTACAGTTGTGACATTTCCTGTAGCAAAGCAGGAAGGGGTGGATCAGAGGGGTATCCACACAGTGATCTCATTTACAGGTGCACTAGTAATTTAACTTGTTATAACAAGTTATTCAAAAACAAACAAATAAAACCCAAAATAAAACTTTTGCTTTCATTTTCTTCCTTCTAATTACTCTGACCAGGTTATAAACCCAGCAGCTTATCTGGCATGGATATCAATAACTGCAAGTATCGTGGAACACTTTTCAGAAAGGAAGTTTTACAGAATTTAGGACACTGTCCAACATGCTGGGCCATTGGAGATCTAAGGGCTCAGCTCCAGGCAGCATGGGCAGAGACTGCACACCTCAAATTGCATATTCAAGAGGACATACTGTATATTATAAGAACCGCCCACCATTTCGCCAACATCCAACAGAAGCACCTCAACTGCAGAGGGTAGTTGGTCCAGGAGGTTGGCAGGTGGTTAGGAGGGGCAAATCGGGTGCCCCATCACTCGGTGTTCTCCAACATATCACCTCCACAAACCACATAAAAACTAGAAACAGGCATCTGCCTCTATCTCTGAAATTAAACAAAGGGGCAGAGGACACTGCAGAGCAGGACACTGCAGCACAGGAGCTAGCACAACAAAACCCATCCAAAACAGGAACAAAAACAAAAAATGCAAAACGGAAATCCCAAAAACTTCTGATCATAGGAAACTCCATGATTCGGGGAATTGATACGTATCTCCAACTGGGGTAATGGTCAGTTTTCTCCCAGGTACATCAGCGTGGATAGACACTGACCGCATTGCTAAAATTGTTCAGGAAGCAGGAGAAAACATTGACGTCCTGGTACACATAGGGACTAACGATCTCGCCAGCCGGTCAGTTGTGGAGACCAAGGAGCACCTGACAAGGCTGGGTGACAAACTATCATCCATTTCACCTGGCATCTCTTTCTCTGAGATCCTGCCAGTCTGGGAAAGGGGATCAGATGGACAAAAAGACAGAGAAGGGGAGATAGGGGAGCTAAACATGTGGCTCAAGGGCTGGTGCCAGGAAAAAGGACACAAATTTGTAGGGAACTGGCAACAGTTTTGGGAGCGAAAGTTCTTTAAATTTGATGGACTGTATCTGACTAAGGAGAGAGTCAGTGCATTGGGGCAGAAGTTTGACATCTTTGCAGAATATTTAAACTAACAAATGGGGAGAAGGGTGCAGCACCCCATACATCGAATGGGAAGAACACGCCTCCGCCCTCAGCTAGTGGTCAAACAGGAGTTCAGCATGTTTGTAGTTCATTTGCATCACCAAGTAAGGAAAAAAGTCTGGCTCCCCGTACAACACATAGGGGAAATGCCAGACCTCGACCAACAACTAACACAACAAAATCTGGGCAATAGAAAATAATGTACACAAATGCTCACAGTCTAGGAAACAAGATCCTAGACCTGCAGGCTATAATGACAGTGGCTAAACTGGACATAGTAGCCATTAACGAGACATGGTTTATCAGTAACCACACTTGGGAGACTTCAGTACCTGGCTATGTACTGTTCAGAAGAGATCGAGGTGCAAAAAGGGGGGGATGGAGTGGCCATTTAAGTCAATTAAAATATCAAAGCTACAGAAATTCAGAATGCACATAAGGAGCCAGAAGAACTGTGGGTCACCCTGGAAACAGGAAATGGGACAGCCAGCCATACAAACTGGGGTTGTCTACAAGCCTCCAGACCAGGGGGAGGACATAGACATATTACTGTTAGAAGATATACAAAACATTACAGCTAAAGGGGAGATTCTGATAATGAGAGACTTCAACATGCCAGATACTAACTGGTCAATACCAGCAGGAACATCTGCCAGAACTAGACACATGGTGGATTCCCTGCAAGGGGAGGGCCTCAAACAACTGGTACAACAACACACAAGAGACAGGGTTATGCTAGATCTAGTACTGACTAACAGGGAAGGGATCACAGATCTCCAGGCAGAAGATCACCTGGGGGCCAGTGACCATCACATGGTATGGTTCAATTTGGCCACTAGAACTAAGTCATCCCATTCCAAGGCAAAAATATGGGACTTCAGAGGAGCTGACTTTGATAAGATGGCCAACAGAGTTAAGCTAGCCCTGACAAGAAGAAATACAGGTGGGGGGGGGGTACAGGCAAAGCAGGCAAGCACTAGGGATGCAATACTTGAAGCAACATCCCATTGTGTTAGAGAGAAAAGGAAGTGAAAAAGAAGGAAACCACTTTGGATCTCAAAAACAGTAGCAGAAAAGGTCAGAGCCAAAAGGATGGCCTTCAGGAAATATAAGGAAATGCAGCAGGATGAAGATAGGGAGGCATACCAAACATCCCTAAGGGAAACAGGGAAGGCAGTAAGGCAGGCAAAGGCCCAAACCAAGGAAACATAGAAACATAGAATGTGATGGCAGATAAGGACCGCTTGGCCCACCTAGTCTGCCCATTTTCCTACCTAACACATAAGCTGAAGATCCTAGTTAACCAACAGCTTACTTCCTCCTACCCCCCACTAGGACTGCCTTCTGTCTGTCCCATGTACTCTTGAATTCCCCCACTGTTCTTGACTCCATGACCTCCTCAGGGAAGCTGTTCCATGCATCCACAACCCTCTCTGTGAAAAAATACTTCCTCACATTACCTCTGAGCCGTCCCCCCTCTATCTTCAAATTGTGCCCCCTTGTTCTTGCACATCTTTTTCTGAAAGATGCTACCCTCTTGGACTTTTTGATTCCTTGAGGTACTTGAAGTTTCTATCATGTCCCCTCTCCCTTCTTTCCTCAAGGGTATACATATTAATCTCCTTTAGTCTTTCTTCATATGTCTTCTCGTGCAGACCCTGCACCATTTTAGTTGCCCTCCTCTGGACAGCCTCCCTCTGTCTATGTCTTTGCGGAGATGGGGTCTCCAGAACTGCACACAGTACTCAGATGGGGTCTCACCAATTGTCTGTACAGAGGATAACAACTTCCTGTTTTCTACTATTGATGCCTCTCCTGGTGCATCCCAGTATCCCCCAGCCTTCCTTACCCTTCTCACATTGCTTGCCCACCTTTAGGTTATCTGATATAATTACCCCCAGGTCCCTTTCCATTTTACTGTTGTCAGTATCTCACCCCACATTGTACTCTTCCCCTGGGATTTTGTTTCCCAGGTGTATTACCTTGCACTTCTTTGCATTGAATCTGAGCTGCCATACATGTGACCATTCCTCCAACCTTGCCAAGTCTCTTCTCATCCTTTCCACTCCATCTTGTGTATCAACCCTGTTGCAGATCTTTGTGTTCTCTGCAAAGAGGCATATTTTTCCTTCCAGTTCCTCCGCAATGTCACTTTTAAAGACATTAAAAAGGACTGGTCCTAGTACTGAACCCTGCAGTACCTCACTAGTAACTCTCCTTTCTTCACTGTGGACTCCATTTACTACTACCCTTTGCGTCCTGTTGTCTAGCCAATTTTTTATGCAGGCTACCACCCTGGGACCCACTCCAAGGCAGGCTGGTTAAATTGACTATTAATCTTTTGTGTGGGACTGTATCAAATGCCTTGCTAAAATCTAGGTAGGCCATGTCCACAGCCCCTCCCTGGTCTACTACTCTGGTCACCCAGTCAAAGAAATCTATTAGATTCGTCTGACATGACCTTCCAATCATGAATCCATGCTGCCTTGGGTCCTGTGCCCCACTTGCCTCTAGGTACTCAACAATTCTTTCCTTCAGAAGTGATTCCACCATTTTCCCTACCACTAAGGTCAAACTAACTGGTCTGTAGTTTTCTACCTCTGTCCTGCTCCCACTTTTGTGAAGAGGAATCACTTACACCCTCCTCCAGTCCTCAGGTACCACCCCATCCTCCCATGATTTGTTTAAGAGAGTAGTCAGCAATGTCACTAGTTCTACCCTTAGTTCCTTTCGAATTCTTGGGTGAATCCCATCAGGCCCCATTGCTTTGTCCACCTTCAATTTTATTAGTTCTTTCAGAACCCTTTCTTCTGTAAATGGACTTGTATAGACCCCTGTCTTCAGAGTGTTTCTCTTGTTTGGTTTAGGTACCTCCCCCTCCTCTTCCTTTGTGAATACTGAGCAGAAATATTCATTCAGTATCCCTGCTTTTTCACTGTCACCCTCTACCCACATTCCCTCCCCTTTATTAAGCCTCAGTATCCCTCCTTTGGTCTTTCTTCGCTCCCTAATGTACCTATAAAAGGTCTTATCCCCCTTCTTAACAGAGTTGGCTATCCTTTCCTCGGTTTGGGCCTTTGCTATTCTGACTGCCTTCCCAGCCTCTTTCTGCTTTAACTGATAAAGTTCTCTGTCCTGCTCCTTCTGTGTTTCCTTATATTTCCTGAATGCCATGCTTTTCTCCTTAACCTTCCCTGCCACCTCTTTTGAGAACCATAGCGTTTTTTTTCCTTCGTTGTGTTTTGTTGATTTGCTTTACACAAAGGCTTGTTGCTTCTGTGATGGCTGTTTTGATTACTCCCCATTGTACCTCCACCCCTCTTTCTTGCCTGTTTGCTAGTGCTTTTCTGAGGCACTCTCTCATTTTCCCAAAGTCAGCCCTCCTAAAGTCCAATACTCTTGCTTTTGTATAGCTTGATTGTATGGCTGTGTTTATTGTGAACAACACTGTTTGGTGGTCGCTTGTTACCAGATGGCTACCCACTCCTAAATCTGAGATGCTTTCTCCATCCCCATTTGAGAGTACCAGGTCTAAGATTGCTCCCTCTCAAGTGGGTTCCAATACTAGCTGTCTGAGGCATGCTCCCTGTAGGGCATCAAGAATGACCATGCTCTTGGATGTGCCTGCAGCAAAGGTGCTCCAGTTAACATCTGGCATATTCAGGTCCCCCATCAACAATATCTCCCCTTTTTCTGCCATTCTAAGGAAGCCTTCTATCATTTCCTTGTCCATTCCCTCCCCTAAGATGGGGTCTGTATCAACCCCATGCGGATTGTGGTGCCATTTCCTGTCTCAGGGTGACCCAGAGTGCCTCATCTGCTCCCTGTTTACTCTTTAGTTCTGTTGCTTTGATCCTTCCTTTACATGAGAGCTACACCTCCTCCTCTTTACCCTCCCTGTCCCTCCTGTGGGTGGTGTATCCTGGTATGTTGACATCCCAGTCATGGTTCTCTGTGTACCATGTTTCTGTGACTGCCACAATACCCAGACAACCCTCTTCCATGAAGGCCACTAGTTCAGGGAGCTTGTTACACAGACTGCGGGCATTGGTACTCATCACCCTCCACTTTTTGATGGCCTTACCCCTTTTAGCCCCATTCCTGTCCTTACTGCCTTTGCCTTTTTTTACATTTACCTCTGTCCTTCTCCCGAATGACTTCTCTACCTTGGTGTTTACCTCACTAAGTACCGTGTTTTGTGGAGGGAGGCTGGGATTTCCCTGCTCCTTTTCAGTGCCTCCCCCCTTGGCTAGTTTAAATGCTTGCTAATGAAGCATTTAAACCTCTCACCTAGGATCCTGGTTCCCCCCCGGACAGATGCAGACCATCGCACCAGTATAGGTCTGCATCCCTCTAATGGCTCCTCAGTCCCCAGTGAAGCCAAAACCCTGAGCTCCACACAGTTTTCTACCATTTGTTAGATTCCCTGGTGAGGGTGCCCTAGCATCACCCTTGCCATAGACCAAGCAGCACCTCCGAGAAGGTTACCGTATCGCTACTTGTCTGAGGCCCTCCCCAACTCTACAACTCCACTTGCACTGCTCTGATCCCATTCCTAGCCAGGTCATTTTTCCCTAGGTGGACAATGACATCCTAGCTTCCTCCCTCGTGCAGCTGCTCCTTGATCCCGAGGATTAGCTTCCTGTCCCTCAAGCCATGGTGCCAGGCAGGCATCTTACCTCCCTCTCCCCTTCCTCCCCCATTTCTACCCCCTAATGAAAGACTAGCAGAAACAGTAAAAGAAGGTGACAAGACTTTCTATAGCTACATTAGTGAAAGAAGGAAGTCCAGAGGGGTATTGCTAAGATTAAAGGGGATAAGGGGGCACATGAGGAGGAGGAAGACCATGTAAAACCATCTATCCTAAATAGATACTTCTGCTCAGCATTTACTGAAGAGAAGGTAGGGCACGACCCACAGCTCAGCACCATGGACAGAGGGGGAGGGAGGTGTGCACTAGTCCCTTCACAAAAGAAAGAGTCCTACAAGAGCTCGATAATCTCAGGGTGGACAAGACAATGGGTCCTGATGGCATATATCCCAGGGTACTAAAGGAGCTAAAGGTGAAACTAGCAGAGCCATTATCAGAACTATTTAGTGAGTCTCTGAGCACAGGAGAGGTCCCAGAAGACAGGAGAAGGACTCATGTGATCCCGCTCCACAAGAGTAGGAGCAGGGAGAAGGCAGAGAACTACAGACCAATCAGTCTTACCTCAGTAGTGGGCAAGATTATGGAGGCACTCCTTGAGGAAAGGATAATTGCAACACCTGGGGTCCATAGAGCACAGGATCCAAGACAGCATGGGTTTACAAAAGGAAGGTCCTGTCAAACTAATCTCATAGATTTCTTTGACTGGGTAACCAGAGTGGTGGACCATGGGGCAGCAGTTGATGTTGCCTACCTTGACTTCAGCAAAGCTTTCGATACTGTTCCACATAGAAGATTGATTAATAAGCTGTGTAGGCTCAGGATGGGTCAGAAGTTGGTCAACTGGGTGGCAAACTGGTTGATGGGCAGAAAACAGAGAGTGGTGGTAAATGGTATACAGTCAGAGGAGATGCAAGTAACAAGTGGGGTACCTCAGGGATCAGTCCTGGGGCCAGTCCTCTTCAATATCTTTATCAGTGACATTGCAGATGGACTGGAGGGTAAGGTTTGCCTGTTTGCAGATGACACCAAGATCTGCAACAGAGCAGATGATCCAGATAGGGTTGGGAGAATGAGAAGAAATCTGGATAAACTAGTAAAATGGTCAAAAGAGTGGCAACTGGGGTTTAACACAAAGAAGTGCAAGATCATGCACATAGGGAAGAAAAACCCTGAAGCCACCTATAGGCTGGAAGCGAAATTGCTGTCAGTCACAAGGGAAGAAAGAGACTTGGGCATCATCATCACCAATGACTTGAAATCATCCAAGCAGACCACTAAAGCAGTAGGTAAGGCTAGGGGGATGTTGGGGTGTATTAGTAGGGGTATCACAAGTCAGAAGAGGGAGGTAATAATCCCTCTTTACAAGGCACTGGTTAGGCCCCATCTGGAGGATTGCATGCAGTACTGGAGGCAGCACCTTCACAAGGACATTAACTAAACTGAGGCAGTCCAGAGAAGAGCAACCAAAGTGGTACAGGCACTGCATCAGAAAACATATAAGGACAGATTAACAGAGCTCAATATGTATACCCTAGAGCAAAGGAGAGAGAGAGAGGTGATATGATCAAAACATCCAAACACCTTAAGGGCATTAACAAAGTGAAAGAGTCTAACATGTTTCAATATAAGAAAGATAGCAGGACAGAGGACACAGCATGAGATTAGAGGGAGGCCGATTAAGGGGTAATGAGGAAGTTCATTTTCACAGAAAGGGTGGTGGATGCATGGAACGGCCTACCTCAGGAAGTGGTGGATATGAATACAGTGCAGGGCTTCTAACAGGCATGGGATAGGCATATGAGAGAAATACAGGTGAGTATGAATAGATAGGCCATTGACAGAACAAAGGCAGATGGCACATTCATAAGGTAGAAAAAGAAATGGGCAGACTGGATGGGCCTTGCGGTCCTTGTCTGCCATCAACTTCTATGGTTCTGTGTTTCTATGTTTTTCTCCCCAGACTAAACCCCCATCTCTGCTGCTCAAAATAAATAACCAAATTATTGCTTGCCATCCTATAGTAGCAGCAGAATTCAGCTCCTACTTTACTTCCTGCACCTCCATCCTGTTAGCCTCCCTCCCACCCACCCTACTACCTCTTCCTCCCTCCCAATTTCTCCCAACACCACCAATTAGCGGAGAGTGTTGTGTTTTCACCCATCTCTCCCAACAACACCTCAAAGGCACTACTCTCTATCAACCCAGCTAAGGGCAGCTCCCATGATGGCATTGACCCTAAGCTGCTATACCTCTCTGCTTCTGCTATTTCCTTCCCTTTCGCTGATCTCCTCAATCTGTCATTCCACACTGTGACTATCCCTAAAGCCTGGAAACATGCTACAGTTCTCCCCCTACCAAAAGGGGGTGATCTCTCATCTGGGAATTACGCCCCATCTCGCTTCTACTCAACCTGGCTAAACTTCAGGAGCAGAAGAAGTGAGCACTCAGGAACATAGAACATTTGAATGCAAGTGCATTTAATCCATAAAAATTTCAGGACTAGCTTCGTCAATGCCTTCAAAGGGGTATCTCTTGAAGGCATTGAGCCATGCAGAGGTCCTGGAAATTTTCATAGATTAAAAGCACTTGCGTTCAAATGTTCTATGTTCCTGAGTGCTCATTTCTTCTGTTTTGTGTATTCAATTTGAGGATTGCACATCATGTTGTGAGCACCCGCTCGTGGTATTGCACGGTCTGACTTTTGGATTGTCTAAACTTCAGGAACACCTTGTTCTCTCCCAACTCTCCTCCTTTCTTGATGATGACTCCTTCTTCGCTCCCTTCCAATCTGGTTTTCGGAAGAATCACTCCACAATCACGTCCCTATTTAGACTCAATGAGTCTATCTATTCAATTGTGGATAGAGGTCATATCACTTCTGCTATCTTTGTTGACCTTGCCTAGGCTTTTGACACAGTCTCCCATTCCCTCCTCCTTGAAACTCTCTCATCAGCTGGCTTGTCTCTGTCTGCCTGCAACTGGTTCAGAGCCTACCTGTTAGGTAGAACTCAATCTGTTAAAATAGCTGACTCTATGTCCCATCCACTACCCATCTCTACTGGTGTGCCTCAAGGCTCCATACTTGGCCCTCTCTTATTCTCAATTTTTCTAAATGATCTACCATCAGTATGCTGCATATCCTCCATCCACATGTATGTTAATGATGCAGTCTTGTTCACGTCTGGCCAATCTCCCTCCGATGTGACTTCCAGACTACAGCTTGACTTCAGTAATGTTCAGTGCTGGCTAAGCTCACATCAGCTCTTCCTCAACACCAAGAAAACAGTCTCCATGACCTTTGGCACTAGGCAGAGACTCTCTAGACTGCCCTTCCTTCCCTCCTTCCACACCCTTGAAGAGACAACACTAGAGGACACCACCTCGTTCAAGTATCTGGGTGTCTGGCTTGACCAACACCCTAACCTATCTGTACATACTAATGCCATCCTGAAAAATCTGCGCCCCAAGCTCAGCACCCTATACAGGAACTGTAGTTCCTTACCACTACGAGTTAGGAGTGATCTTGTTCAGAAAATGATACTCCCTATTTTTGACTATTGCAACATAGTCTACAGTGCTGCTCCTAAGTCTTCCCTTACCCAGTTGGATACTCTCTTCAATGCTTTCTGTTGCTTTGTTCTTGATTCTCCCTCCTGCACACATCGCTGTACCTTGTATCATTCTCTAGCTTTCCCCTCCCTTGAGTGTAGGCGTCTCTCTCACTGTGCCAAGTTTACTTCTAAATTCTGGTTTGGGACTCTCTCTTCTTACCTCTCCTCCTTACTCTCTGCTCCACCCCCCTCATCCCACCCTCTCAGATCTGCTGATGCATGCACTCTAGCTATTCCTCATCGCTCTGCCTCCATAGGACAGGAAGTTTTCTCCTACTGCTACCCAAAGCTTTGGAACTCACTGCCACCTCCTATCAGACTTTCCTCTTCCTCTTGTTCTTAGCCCCCCATGCAACACTCCGTACTCTGGTGCATTATCCTTTAGCCCTACTTTACTTCTATTCTCCTAACTGTACTTGATCTTAGCCCCCCTTCACAACCCTCCCAATCCCTTGTGCACTATCCCCTACTCTTCTATCCCTGACTTACCTCCTGTGTCCTAACTGAACCATTCCTCTGATTACTTCCTCACATGCTACCTCCTGTTATACTGCCCTCCCTTGGGTATACAATAGCCCTTTGAACCTTGAGCTCAGCCTACTGCTTCTAGCACTTCAAATGTGTTATCCATCCTCTAACCTTTACCCTGCTGGATCACCTGCTCTTGGGTTGTTGCAATGTATGCTATATCAAAATATGGTTTTGTTTACCCTGGTCAGTTGTTCTGGGTTATTGTGCAATTGTACTACACTGTTTTGTTTTAGAAATTGTACTTGTATTGCTATGCGTTTGCTTGTTCTCCCAACTCTTGCCCCGCTCATGTTGTCTTTCCTGGTGAAACATTTTCAAAATAAAAATTAAAAAATAAATAAATTCACCCCTCAAAAAACTCTTCATCTTTAATATTTAAACCTGGTAATCTTGTGGTTATGTGAGCACTCTTTGGAGAGCAGGTACCCGGAATGTGACGTTAAAAAAAAAAGAAGAAATGCCACACTTATGGGCTCTTGTATGCTTGCTGTTTTTCAAACACAAGAAAAGAAAGGAAAAATAATGGCTTGCTGTGGTTTCAGAGACAGGATCACATTTACCACCTTAAAAACATCTTTCACTTAGTATTGAAACCTGGCCATCCAGTGGTCATCAGAGGAACCTTTGGGGAACAGGTACCCCAAATGTGATGTCACTACACCAAGAAATGCCATGCTAATGGGTGCTTTTATGTGAGCGTTTTTTCAAGTACAGGTCCTGGGGAAAAAAAAATGCCTTTCTGTGGTTTGACAGACTCACCCTTAAAAAAAACAACACCATCTCCTTAATATTAAAACCTGCCATATCATGTCATCTGAGGGCACTTTGGGGGACATGCAACACAAATAAGGTGATAATACAAAATGTCATACATGTGTGTGTGAGTGTGTGTGTGTTTCAAACACAGGCCATCAGAAGAAAGAAAATGGTTTGCTGCAGTTTGAGAGACAGGACCCATATTTGCCCATAGAAACCACATATTCCATAATATTGGAACCAGAAAAAATGGTATTCCTCAGAGGCCACTTTGGGAAGCATGTACCCTAAATTTGGTATTAATATACTGTACAAGAAATGTCATACTTCTATATGTTTTTTGAGTGCTGTTTCTCAAACACAGGCCATGGGAAGAAAAATGGCTTGCTACATTTTGAAAACAACTCACAGATTCACCCCTTAAAACCCCTTTTCCATTCAGTATTGGAAGCTGAACATCTCAAGGTCATCGGAGGACCCTTTTAAGGGACATGAACTCAACTTTTGTGTTATTAAGCCAAGCAATGTCATACTTATTGTTGCATTTATGTGTGCTTTCTTTTTAAACTCAGGCTATATAAAGAAAATTGGCTTGCTGCAGTTGACAAACAGCACACAGACTCACCCCTTGAAAATCACTTTACCCTTAATATTTAAACATGGACATCTTATGGTTTTCTAAGGACCCATTGGGGATGAAATTTGATGTTAATACACCAGGAAATGCCATATTTTATGAGTGCTTTTTCAAACAAAAAAAATGGTTATGGGAAGAAAGAAAATGTCTAGCTGGGGTTTGACACACAATGCACAGATTCACCCCTTGAAACCCCCTTTCCCTTTAATATTTAAAACTGGGCATTTCTTGATCATCTGAGGACCCTTTGGGGAACATGTAACCCAGATGAGGTGTTGATATACCAAGAAATGCCATACTTATGAGTGCTTTTATGTGTACTGTTTTTCAAAGACAGGCCCAGACAAAAAATAAATGGCTTGCTGTGGTTTGAGAGACAGGATCCATGTTCACCCCTCGGAAACCACTTTAGCCATAATATTGAAATCATACTTTTGCTCCTCAGATGACCATTTGGAGAAAAGGTACCGTGAACCTGGTATCGATACATCACTAAATGCCACATGTATGGTTGCTTTTGAGTGTGAGGTTTTTCAGGCACAGGCACTGGGAAGAAAAAAATGTCTTGCTATGGTTTGACAACAGCACACAGATTCACCCCTTGAAAACACTTTAACCTTAAAATTAAAATCTGGGCATCTTATGATTGTCTGAGGACTAAAGATGTAGCAAATGTAAACCTAATCGGCAAAGTTGCCACAAGGTTGTGAAACTTTGACTTTGTGAAACTTCAGAAAGTTCCTTTTGGTATCATCGACTTCAACTTTATGTGACTGCGCAACATTTTTGCCAGGCTTTTTCTGCAAAATGTTTGGTTTCAGAGACAGGCCCTGGAAATAAATCAAAAGACTTGCTGTGGTTTGAGAAACAAGAACCACATTCACTTCTAAAAAACACTTTTCCTGTATTTGAGCCTGTACATCGTGTGGTCATCAGGGGACCCACTGTCGAATGTGAAACCCAAAGTATGTGTTAATCCACCAAGAAATGCTATATTTGCTGTATGGGTTCTTTTATGGGTGCTGTTTTTCAAAAACAGGCACTGGTAAGAAAGGATAATGCTTGCTGTGTTTTGAGAGACAGGGCTCACATTTGTCCTTGAAAGCCTTTTTACCTGTAATATTTAAACCTAGGCATCTTGTGCTCATCTCAAGCACCTTTGTGGAACACATACCCCAAAACTGATCATAATACACCAAGAAATTCCAAACTAGTGGGTGCTTTTAAACTGTATGTGCAGTTTTCAAACACAGGCCCTGAGATGATAGAAAATGGCTTTCTGCAATTTGACAAACACATAGCTTCACTTTCAGAAAACGTTAGCCTTAATATTTAAGACTTTGTGGCTGCCCTGATGTCACAGATGCAGTTTCTGGTTAGGTAACTCCTTTTACATAAGTAGAGCTGGGTTACAACATCAGGATACTGTGCACCCATGATGGCAAACTATATGTTTGCTTCTCTGGACTAAAGGCAATGCCACATTACACATATATCAAAACTTCATGAAATAAAGTGGCAGGAGTCCAGGTGATAAATCCAACTCCAGTTTATTGTGTAAATAACAAATGAGAACAAGTGACAGCAGGCCAAAACACAGCCACATTCTCTTCTTCAGCACTTCAGGTCACAAGATCCTTCCTCAGGGGCATGGCAAGTTTGAACACAACATCACATTTTATATCAGCCCCTCATGAATATTTAAGACAAACCCCATTAAATGAAAATTTCTATTAAAGTGAATGTTAATACGAAAAGCATGCCGATTAAGTGAAATGTAGTTTTTCTTGTCCCAAACACCTTATTTGTTATTTTCACAATAAACTGAAGTTGCATTCATCACCTGGACTCTTGCCACTTTATTTCATGAAGTTTTGATATATGTGTAATGTGGCATTGCCTTTAGTCCAGAGAAGCAAGCATACAGTTTGCTATCAGGAGTGCACGGAACTGTGGAGTTCTATCTGATATAGTGGGGTGGCCCTCCGTGCCTGGGCACCCAACTGACAGCATTCGCAGTTCTACCTTGTGGGAAGCTGTCGGTTTGTTACCACATCAGGAGAAAGGCCTGCTTGAGGTAGATGCTACTCAGCAGTGCACCTCTGCCAGGGAGTGCTGATGGCAGGTTGCAGTGACACATTGACCCCTTCTTCTGGACCAGCAACTTACCTCTCTCTGTAGGGAACCTATGACATCGAGGTTAATGGAGGCATAGCCCACAATACTGGGTTGAGGGTGGACTTGGGGAGAAAATCAGGGTGTAAAAAACATCCCTGGCTGTCTCCATGATGGGTCATAGAACCTAAACATGGTATCTGTCTGTTTATGTTTCATATTCATGAAAGAAAGGCTGGGAGAGGAAAAAACAAGTCTTAAAAAACATAGTTAAACCTGAGTATCTCTTGGTTATTTGAGGATCATCTGATGAATACAACCCCAAGTTTTGTGTTAATCCACTAAGAAATGCATAATTTATGGGTGCTTTGATGTGTGCTGACTTTAAAACACAGGCACTCAGAAGAAAGAAAATGGCTTGCCAGTGTTTGACAAACATCACACAGATTTACCCCTCAAAACCACTTCAACCTTAATATTAAAACCTGGGTAACCAGTGATCATACCTCTCAACTATCTCACATTAAGAAGAACAGTTCCTCATTTCACCTCAGAAAAGCCCTCTCTTCCAAATTGAGTGGGTACTGTCCCACATTTTACGCTGAAAATGTAAAGCAGAAATCCAAACAATGAATGTGAAAAATGTGTTGCTCGATAAACAGAAAACTTTGTGAATATAAAAACACACATTTACACTGTGTTTGGAGCTTCTGTCTTTGTGATTTGATGAGGTGTTCCACATTTTGCCTGTTTTTTCCACATTTTGAAGTATGATGTTCCACATTTGGGGATTAAAATGTTGAGAGGTATGCCAGTGGTTGTCCGAGGACCCTCTATGAAACATGCACTCTGAATTTGGCAATAATACACCAAGAAATACCATACTTACTGGTGCTTTATGTGTGCTGTTTTTCAAACACAAGCCTTGAGAAGAAAAAAAAAATGGCTTGCTACAGTTTGAGAGACAGAACCCACCTTCATTCCTTGAAAACCATGTTTTCTAAAATATTTAAACATTTGAGTCTGCTGTGACGGACCAGCAAAAATGCATTGGGCTGTGGACCAGGCAACCCAGTTTCCAAAGAGGAGCTGGGTCACTGCATCAGGGAAAGGGCCTGGCTGAAGTAGTTGCTGCTCAGCAGTGTGCTTCTGAAAGGGAAGGGTGATGCGGGGTTCCAGGATCCCAGAGACTCCTACGACTGGGCCAGGGGGCTTGCCTCTCTCTATAGGTACTCTGTGATGTTAAGGCTAATGGAGACATTTTTTGCACTAATTATTCGTAGTATTTGACTATTAGCCTTACAATTGTACTTGTAACAACCTGACTGTACTGATGAACAGCTATGTAACTGTATGTATTTGTATGTAATTTCTGTGACGTGGAACCTTTGAAAAGGAGTCTCTGACTCAAAGGTACTTTCCGAACCATCTAAAAATAAATACAAAAAAAAAAACACCACATCACTTGGGTGGAGGGTGAACTTCAGGAGAAAATTGGAGTAGGAAAAAAAATACTCCCAGCTTTCTCTATGGTGACTCGTAGAACCTGAACAGACTATATACTGTACCTGAGTACAAGATATATCCCTGAAGGATGGCAGGGAAGGGAAAACCAATGATTAAAAAACATACTTAAACCTGGAAATCTCTTTTTTATTGTTTGGTAACTGGCTAGGCCCCACAAGGCCTGTTTTCAGAGGTGACCTAGGAGTACTGGGGGGTTAACTGACTTGTTCATGGCCACAGAATGCAGATGGAGGTTGTGGGAGTCAAACCATGTGTATTTACAGCTTGTTACTCTAACTGCTGGACTATTCTGCCAGCTCGTGGGTGTTTGAAGACTTTGAGGAATATGCACCCTAAAGCTGGTGTTAATAAACCAAGAAATGCAAAACCTATGGGTGCTTTTGTGTGTGCTGTTTTTCAAACACAGACCCTGGGAGGGAAGAAAACTCATTGATACAGTTTGAAAAACAAGACACAGATTCACCCCTTAAAAAACACTTTACACTTATTATTGTAACCTAAACATCTTGCAGTCCTCTGGGACTCAATGGGGAACATGCACCCTCAATGTGGTCTTAATACACAAAGAAATGGCATACTTATGGGTCCCTTTATGTGTGTCGTTTTTCAAACACAGGTCCTGGGAAGAAAGAAAACAGCTTGCTACATTTAAACAAACCATGCACAGATTCACCTAAGTACTTTCCCCTTAATGTTTAAAGAGCAGGGGCCAGATATTGAAAAAAGGTGCAAACGTGGAACCAAAGGGTGAACTGCACTTGCACTTGCACCAGACCTTGAGGTAGCTAGCTACTGTATATTCAGTCAGATACCGCATCAGCACAATCTTGGGCTGTTTTCAGCCCATTGAGAACTGCACCCTAACCCAGATAGTGCTGGGGCTGTCAAGAGATGTGGCATGATATTCAGTCACAAAATGCAAATCAGTCCACTGGGCATGCAAGGCACTCAGGTTCCATTTACATGCTCATTATGGTATTTGCATTGTAAGTGGCAAACTGGTCACACCCGACCTAATGTCATCCCTGGCAGCTAGCAGCACCCCCCAACCCCGAATACCTGTCCCGGTCCACTCCAGTGGTGGCTACTGGCATCCCCCACCCTCTGACAACACATCTCAGGTGCCTGTGAGACCTAATTTGACATTTGTAACTAAAAGAGACTTGCTAAAAGAGGTCCCAAATCAATCATGAAGGATGCTTCAAAGTATAAGTGTCTGTGCCTTGAACCTCCAGCTAAGGAAAAAGAATATACATTACGTAGTGCAAGATTTTAAATCTCTCACGTATCTTGGGTTAGATGTACTTGTACAACTGTGTGTGTGTATGTATATATTTTTTATTTTTATTTATTTTAATCTAGGATTACAAGTACCTTTGAGCTAAAGGCTCTTTTATAAAGGTTCCACGTCGGATGAGGGATAAATAGTAGACAAGACAGTTGGAAACAGGACAACTGGAAAGAGCAATGCAATTTGAGAAGGCAGAGTGCAAAACAGATTACAGTCAATTCCAAGCAGTTACATACATACAGTACTGTGGTACAACGTACAGCCAGTGGCAGTTGTCAGGAACAAGAAAGTGCAAAAGGGGAAGGGGGATAGGTTTAGGAGGGAGTGGGGTGAGTTAGAGGAGGTGAACGGGGGGGGGTAAAAGTGAGCATTATTAGATGGAGCAGATTAAGCCAGACAATCACAGGAGCTGGTGGAAGAGGGGAGGAAGTGAAGGTTATATTTGAAGGGGCCTAGATTAGGCAGGAAGGAGATGTCTTTGCCAAGACCATTGAACCAGTTGGGAGCTCTGTAAGTGAAGGATCTTTGCCCCTGCATTGTACGGCATTGTGGAATGTGCAGAAGCTGTGATTCAGAGCCCCTGGTGGGGCGAGGATTCTGCACCCTGCAGAGGAGTGCTTGGACACCTGTGGGGGATAAGCCCATAGTTATTTTTTTTGCCATTAAGCAGGTCTGATACTTGATATGATTAGACTACTGGAGTCACCCAGTCTGAGAGTATAGATCACAGATGTGAGTGAGGCGGTGGGAGCCAGTGATGAGCCTGCATGCTTTGTTAAGGGTCAGGGATACACGCCTGAGGGTGAAGGCTGTGGCCAAGCCATAGATGATGAGGCCATAGTCAATTAGGGAAACCACTGAGCACTGTACTGTGATCCTTAAGGCGTCAGTGGTAAGGCACTGCCTATGCCTGTAAAGAAGGCCGATGCGAGAGTTTGCTGCTTTCAAGACATTTTCAATGTGAGTGCAATATGATAGATTACTGTCAATAGTGACTCCAAGGTATTTGAATGAATAAACCTGTTCAAGGGGTGCACCAAGGCCATTAGTGATCAAGAGGGGTTGGGACCTGTGCTTGTTGTGAGAACTACAGAAAAGCATGGACTTGGTTTTCTTGTAGTTGAGGACAAATTTATGCATACCAAACCAGTTCTCGATTGCAGAGTAACCAAGCTGAAGATTGTGTTGAAGGAGGTAAAGGTCCTTGTGGGTGGAGAAAATGATGGCATCATCTGCATAGAGAATGACTTGTTCAGTGGAAGATTGCAGGAGACTGTTTAGGAAGAGGCTAAACAGGAGTGGCCCAAGGATGGAAACTTGGGGGACTCCTGAGTGAACTGGTCTTTTGGGGGAGTGGGCATCAGCTATTTTCACTTTTTGAGAGTGGTTTTCAAGGTAGCACTGGAACGAAGCAGAGGATTCAAGGGAAAGTCCAGCAAAATGCAACTGAGTGATTAATAGACGATGATGGATGCTTTCAAAGACCTTGGTAAGGTCTATGAAGACCGCCCCAGTAAGGAGACTGTTATCCAGGGAGTTGTGAATGGCACCTGTGAACTCGAGGAGGGCAGATGTAGTGCTGTGACCTTTTCTAAATCCGTGTTGTTGGGTACACAGGATGTTGTATTTGTCCAGGTAATCAGATAGCTGATCAGCTACTATATGCTCAAGGGTCTTGGAGAGTGGGGGTAGTATGGAGATGGGCTGATAGTTCAAGTGGAGAGCCCTGTCATCACTCTTATGGACCAGTCTTATAGTGGAGGATTTCCATCAGTTGGGAAACTGACCAAGGGAGAGGGAAAGATTGAAAATCGCAGTTAGAGGTGATAGGACTTCATCGGGTTCTATGTGATAAAGGCGAATCTGAAAGACCGCCTATCACATAGAGCGAGCAAACTTGAGCCCAAAGTCAAAAGGGCGATGGATATTGTACCGACCATTGCAAATAGCGACGGCTGCTACAATACTTAATTAAACCACACAGAAATCTTTTTTTTATGTGGGGGCTGTGCCCCCATGCCCCTCCCTTGTGGGGTCCAAGCCCCCCACACACCCCAAACTTAAATAACCAACTCCGAGGGGGTGCGGACCATGGGGCAAGTTACTGGATTGTGAAGCAAAAAAAATCGGCCACAAAGAATACTATATCCTGTGGCAGTGAGTACAGCTTCTTGCTGTACTTGCTATGCAGGATATAGCAATGTATTGCACCACTCACTCTCTTGTAGAGCGCTGTTATTGAGTCACTGAAAAGTGCAGCACTCAATAATCAGCATTCTACATTGGTGCTACGCTTCATCGAGAGTAAGGGACAGTAGTTTGAGGTCAAGAGAATCACCACTTATCCTGGATCTGGCAATTGCCTTACTGATGTAATTGGGGGCTTCAGGCATCCTGACTGCTCTGAAGTAGAACAGAGGGTGGTTAGCAGGTGGAGGTAGGGAATGCAGGCGGAGTATCAGCATCAAAGCAGTCTGGTGGGAGAACACTACTGAGGTCTGAGAATGTGATATTGAATGTATTGGCAATAGCAGATATCTAGCTAGTGGTGTTCTGTGGTCATGGATAAGGGGGAACCTTGTTCTATGATCATGGATAAAGGGGAATCCTTGTCCCATAAAAGTTATGCCACAAGCCTTGAGGTCTGGACAAACTATTCCTTAAGTGTGTCAGGTAGTGAGTGAGTCCACTTTAAAAGTTCCAGATAATGTAAGGGAATTTTCTGTTAGGATTAATGTAAATATATGTTGAGACATGAGACAAAGGAGTGGAGAGACTATTTAATTTGCCTTCAGTGGAGGACCTGTTGACAAAGAGAACTGTACTCCCCCTTCTTATAATTTGCCTCACCTCACCTCGTAGTCCCCTGTTGTGGGTTGGGAGGTCAGAGGAGGGGAGTGAGGTTAAAATGCCAGACCTTACTCTGGGAAGATTATCATTTCTTTATATAAAGGAACTGCCAAAGGGAGTTTTCTTACCTAAATAATGTGAAACACAGATTGAATTACTTCTGAGTCTCCCGCTGAACAAGTTCTGGTGGTGGTGGGGGGGGAGTACTTGGCTCAGACTGTATTTGGTACATACATGGGGAGAGACTGGGGGCTGGACTGAAGGTTTCGTTGACCTTAGGAACGGAATTCATCAGAGTGGATAGCATGGGGTTGGTTGTACCTTCTCCCTCTTCTCTCTTTCCTCCTTACCTTCTCCAGCACTCTCTCTCACCCTCTTTTCTGCTTTGACTCTTTCCTCCCTTTTGGTCTTGGGATCTATTGACTCTAATAGGATGCTATTCATCCAGCCACCAGAAAATCAGGGGAAAAGGGAATGCTTTTATTCTGTTACAATATGGAGGGGCTCATGGGAAATGGTGAGCCACGGGAGCCTCATGCCGGACCTATCACGGACTGGATCCCTTTTCGGGCTCCGCATTCTTTTAGGGTTACTCCTATTCTTGAGTGACTCTTGTACCCATCCAAGAGCCAGGGAGACCCCTGATCCCATCCCGTCCTCATTAGAGACCTGGGATGAGAGTTTGCAGAGGTGGTTGATTTATACTTCCTCACCTTTGGAAGTTAACAGATATATAGCTGATAGTTGTTTCTGTCTAGTTAAAGCTGTTTTGTATTTTTTCCTGTACAAAGTTTATCACAACCTTGGTTATCAATATTGGTTGAAAATTATATTACGCAAGAAAAATGTTTATTTGGCTAAGTTACAAAGACACATGAGGAGGACTTCCGGTTGAGCCGCCGACTGAGATGCAGTATTGAGGAGACGTCTCTCCAGGGGCCCGATAAGCAGACCCTCATAACCGTAGCTAAACAAAAAATTGCTTAATAATTATTTAGCACAGGGGAGTCTTGTACCTGAATGGGAGTCCAAAAGAAGAAAAAGTCCACAATAGACATGCAGCAAGACAAACAGACCTCTGACTCTCCAATGGCGGAATCGGGCCTAGTAAGCATGGCAGAAGCACCACCGACTCCAAATAGGCAGCCCAGCAACGCCACAATCCTGACTGAGCTCAGAGGCTTTTGGGATGAGGTCTGAGCCTTTAGATCTGAACTCTCTACAGAAATAACCAAAATAAATCAGAAGGTCACTGACTTAGAAGCGGCACATACTGAGACGGATGCCAGAACTGATAGCCTGGCGAGGGTGGTGGTGCATTTATTAAACAAGCAAAAAAATCCTCAGTGATAACTGCGAGGATCTAGAAAATTGCTCAAGGAGAAATAATCTGCAAATACATGGGGTGCCCCAAGATGAGGAAGGAAGGGACATGATTCAGTTTGTGGATACTTTGCTGAGAGAAACACTGCAACTCGATCCGGACACCAAGTTAGATATTGAACGTGCTCATCAAGCACTTACCCCAAAACCACAGCAGGCTGACCAGAGACCACGTTCCATAGTGCTTAGCCTGCTAAACTACACAATAAAACAGTATCTATTGACATAAGTGTGGCGTATGAGGGACATTCAATATAAAGGTCAGCGTCTCTATTTTGACGACTATTCCCCTTCAGATTGCAACTAAGAGAAGGGCCTAATCACCGATTCTCCAGGCGTTAAAACAGCAACAATTGAAGTTCTTTACACCATACCCTGCAAAGCTCACAATAAAGTTTCCTGAGGGCCCACAGACCTTCAATACCCCAGGGGAAGCCAGCAAAGTTCTTCAGGCCAAGAACATTGTAGTGGCCCAACAAGTTACATAAAACACAACAGAACTGGACATACAACAACAGGGAAATCTATGGCAAAGGGCGCAGACAACACAATCAAGGAAGCGACAGGGGCTTTCCACCCTACAAGATGTTAAAAAGCTGCTCCACAAATTCCAAAGGATTGTGCCTGATTGACTGTCCGGATTAGCTGAATTGGTAATCTCCTTCACTTACGAGGAGAGTTGTGGTCAACTTACCACCTAGGACACTTACTACATGGCTTGAGGGGACTAAATACAATAGGAATTATAACAGGATCATCAGTAAATTTGATTGCTTTTATTTACTAGAACTCATATCATATAATGATTTACAGATGTATTTTGTGAAACTCGAGGGAGGGGCGAGAGATCTAGGCTCAAGTAAACAGCCAAGGACAACTTCACCAGAGAAACTGAGTCCTAATGGACATCAATGAATCTAGATCCTTCAAGACTATAAGAATATAAGATGGGTCAAAGTATACCCCCTCCCCTCTTTTATTATTACCCCTTGGATGTTCCCCTCATGTAGCATCGGGCTCCCCCTTCAACTGTAGCCTTTTTTCCTTTTTTATGGTAGTTGGGCCCCATGGGGACAGACCCACAACTATGTATCTCACTAGGTGGCTATTTAGTGACAGCTGCATGCAGCAGGTGCTTAGGCAGGGTCGACCGCTAGACCAATTACACTGTATGGGGCTGTGTGTGCTGATCACTTGCATCATGTTGTTTTTGGATTCTCATGGCGCTGGGGGTCCATGTCAGATTTGTGAGTCTCACCCACAGATGTCACTCTATCCCCTTTAGGAGGGTGTAAAGATCCCTCCCTACATTGGGAGTCAACACAGCCTTTTTTTTATTATGTAAATAAGCTATCATTCTGGGTTTATTGTTGGAACCCTTATAGCGAACATCATGTGCTGCTCCTTAGGGCGAAGTATAATTTTTTAAACTTTCCCTGGTTCCATACCTTAATTAGGGTATACACCAAACCTACCATGTTATACTTCATTACCAGGAACAATTGTAAATGAATACCAGAGGGCAGCACCTCCTATTATAAAATGCTGAATGTTTTTTGGTTGTTGGAAACTGTTTCATATTCTAGCACCTTATCTTATGGGTGTATTCTGATACAAGAAGGAAGACACTGTTTGCTTAAAATAGGTTGCGAGGGCTCAAGTATACATGGAAATAGAGTCTATTACTCAGCACTAATAGAAATTAGTTATCAGCACATTGAATTGTGGAACTGGAGAGGGTATATAAACTGAACTTACAAACTTAAATGGGCAGACTGGGTGGGCCATAGGCCCTTATCTGCCGACACTGTCTATGTATCTATGTATGTATCTATGTATATTGTAATCTCCAGTACTGGCGAGGGGCACTGGGAGGTATGGGATTTATAATTCATACAGAATCCGTTTGCAACATAACATGGGTAAATCCTCCCTAGTACTATCCCTGAATATAAATGGAATTCATAGTCCAGTCAAGTGATCTAGACCACTACAATTCCTCAAAAAAGAAAATCCAGAGGTTATTTTTTTGCAGGAGACACACCTGTCTTCTCCTGAACATGAGAAGTTTACTAGATGGGGCTTTCCTACAGTGACTGCCTTGTTCCATAGCTCAGGAAGGAGGAGTGTTGTTTGAATTACAACAAATTGTGGACCCAGAGGGGAGGTACGCTATAGCCACAGGCAAATTACATGCTCGGCCGGTTACCTTGGCCTGTGTATATTTCCTGCCTGGGGCCCCAAGGGGATTGGCACAGAGATTTTTTTCCAGCTCCTTGAGATTCTTCAGGGACAACTCCTGATGGGTGGAGATCTGAATATCGCTTTGAACCCGGTAAAGGATGCCTCGGTTTACCTCCCCCACAGAAATGTGTCAGGGTCACAGTTTCATCAATGGGGTTGGTGGATATCTGGCACCATTGTTTTCCCTCCCTAAGGGAATACACTTACATGGCTCTGGGCTCAGGGGTAGCATCTTGAATTGATTATGTATTTACTACAGATGAACATTTGGAGACACTACTTGATGTCTGGCACGGGGTGACCCTGCTGTCTGATCACGCGCCAATATTCGCCAGATTTAATTTGGGAGGGGGACATAAAACACATTTTTGGTGCCTCAGTTTGATGCACCTTAGAGACCTGGAGTTTGTCCAGTTGGTTAAAACCAGAATTCCCCAGATTATGGGGGATAACGGAGGCTCTGATGTTCCGGCAATGATGCTGTGGGATACTCTTAAGGCATTTCTGTGTGGAGACATTATTGCCTTCTCAGCCAAAAAATGTAGGGAGAGAAAGGCATGATTGATTCAGCTTCAGAGGGAGCTGAAGGATCAGCAGTCTTTGTTTGCCCAGGGAGATAAAACCATAAAGCCCCAAATGTTGCTCATGAAACAAAATGTCCAAAAATATCTGGATCAAAAAATAGAGCAGCTTTTTTACCTTAGGCTTACAGCCCATGAGGGAGGCCCCAGGGGGGGCCAGAAACCTTGCCCGCAAATTAAAAATGCATAAGGCCAGAGTCTGCATCACAGCCATGCAAGACTGGTGGACAGGAAAATTAGAACACCACCCCACGGCAATTAGATGAATCATGGCCCACTACTATAGACATATGTACAAGGTAGGTCCTGAAAACTAGACCTTGCAGATAGAATCTTACCTTAACAAGATACAACTCCCAAAAATGACCAGCTCCCATATAGAAAACTTGAAAGCCCCCATAACTCAAGCTGAGGTGGAAGGAGTGCTGAGGAAAGCTAAAACCCAAAAGGCCTCAGGGCCCAATGGATACCCACTAGAGTTCTACAAAGCTTTCGGGGAGAAGCTGGTACCACCTCTTTTGGGTGCTATACATGAGTTACAGGAAGGAAGATCCCCCCCAATCCTGGCAATACACAGTAATTTCCATTATCCTTAAACAGGATAAGGATTCAAAACTCCCATCATCTTATAGCCGATTTTTGATGTTAAATTTTGATTACAAAATATACATGTCTGTGCTAGCGCACAGACTTGAAAATATTATGCCCCTGCTGATTAACCCTGACCAGGTTGGTTTAATCAGAAGCAGACAAGCCCATGATGCAGTTCAACAAACATATCTCCTAAAGGAGTATGCAGCATCCCGATCAATCCCCTTAGCTCTTATTGGATTAGATGCCAAAAAGGCATTTTAGAGGGTCGCCTGGCCCTTTTTGTGGGCAACCTTGTCCCGATTCGGATTCCCAGCAGAAGTTATACAGCAGTTGCAAAATGTCTACAAGAACCCACAGGCTTACTTAAAATTAGACGGCTCTATTTCTGACCTCTTCTCCCTATGTAGGGGAACACATAAGGGTTGCCCCCTTTCCCCTCTCTTATTTGCCCTATACCTCAAACCGTTAACCCAAGCCATTAGATCACATCCAGAAACAGAGGGAATACTCATGGGAGGCACCATTTATAAAATGTCATTGTTTGCTGATGACATTCTCCTTTCTTTGACCTCCCCAAAAGTATCCATCCCGAGCATCTGGGAACAACTGGAGATATTCGGAGAGGTTTCTGGATATAAACTTAATCAACAAAAGACGGAGGTTTTGCTCTGTGACTTCACTCCTCCCCCAACCCTAAAGAAAGCTCACCCCTTTAAGTGGCACAAACAAACAATGTGATACCTAGGAATTTGCCACACTAAAAACCCAATCCATACAGGTGTCATAAATTTTGAGCCCCTAACCCAAACCCTAATGGAAGATCTTCCAGACAGTCTCACATTCCGTTACGTTTCTTGGCTCGAATAGAAACTATCAAGCACAGAACATATTCCCCCAGATTTTATTTTTCCTACAGACCCTTCCAATAATGCTTTCCCATGTTTATTTTCAGTCCTGGAACAGATTTATCTCTCACTTTATATGGCAGGGGAAACCCCCCAGGATCCACTACACCTTGTTACAGCTTACCAGAGACAGAGGTGGCTTAAATCTACCTAATCTGCTGATTAAGCCCAATCCTCCAAATTGAAGGTACTACTTTCCTGGCTAAACCCTAATTATGTTATGCCCTGGAAGCATTTTGAGCTGACCTGGAGTGACCTTCAGGATATGTCGGACTATCTTTTTGGATACCCCCCCGGCTGCCTCCCTCTCCCTGTCTCTAGGTTCCCTCAATATACTGCTGAGATCTTTAAGCAATGGCTTCATGTGCTTAATAGAAAATTTACTTCTATGGAGGTGCTGTTCCTCAGATCCCTGGAAGTCAACCGTGCCTTTCCACCCAATGATATAGATGGGTCTACATTTCAATGGTACAAATACAACATCAAATTTATTTCTCAGTTGGTGGGACCAAGGGGTTTACACTCCATTGCACAGATTTTGATGCAGTATAAATTGCCTCAGAGCTTTTTTCATAAATATATGCAGTTTAAATATTTTTTGCAGCCGAAGGAAGAGGCCCTGGCAGCAATAGCTGAAAACTCAGTTTTAATAATAAGTCTGCTTCAGTCCCAGAGGCAGGGAACCAGTATGGATCACATTATCAGTGCCACTTATGCTGCCTTAGGTGAAAAATACAGAGATTCCACTGAGGCTATACATGCCAGGTGGTCTCTAGAGCTTGGAGTAGATGTATCTGATGACAATTGGAAGGCAGCTTCCTCAATTATGTTGAGGGCTTTGGGCTCTCCTTATTGGAAGGAATATGCCTGGAAGCTGAGATACAGGTTTTGCCGCACCCCTGCAGTAGTGGCCAGATTAGATGGAGATCCTGAGAGGGGATGTGGAGTGACCCAGGTGGACCAGGCCCACATACTTTGGGAATGTGGCCTATTGGGCCCCTACTGGGGAGAGGTGATACAGGAATGGATAGCGATATATGAAACTCCAACTCTCTTTACCCCTGGATACATACTGATGGCCATGACCCCATTTGGTCTAAAAGTGGACAAGTCTGTCACAAACCCACTCAGCAGGTCAGCCCTCTACTCCCAAAGTGCCAACCTCCAAGCACAGTCTTGTGAACAGTTAACAGAAACTGGGTAACCCTCCTGTCTGTTTTGTGGGTTCGAATCAACCTTTGGTCTCAGCTCTGGAGGGATTCAAACTGTGAACCTCTTGCTAGCATACCCAATGCATAGACTCAGATAATTCTGTCTTCGGGGGACCAGATACCTTTGCCTACGGGCACCTAACCAGGTGTACAAAACTGAACCCTTAAAAACTTTTATAAAAACTTTAGATTACTCTTACCTTTTTCCAGTTGGTATCACTATTCAAGCTTATGCATAGTGTCTGCTTTAACCATGTATACTTCACTTGTAAAGGAAAGAAATTCAAAGACAGACCAAGTAGGCTCTAAAAACAGAGTTTTACTAAAATAGATAAAAATTATGTAAACATAAAATACAGAACTAGCATATCACAAGAACCATACAATCTTTTAAAAGAACAAGGTTTTCATAGTGCAATTCCTACTGCAATACTTAGATTTTGTCTCTCTCTCTAAATACCTGCTTAAAGTGCTCAAAGATGTTTCTTTGTCAGAGTGTAGATAAAAGTCTCTGAAGGAAAACAGAATATTCTTTAAAAAAAACTGTATTTGCCAACCCCTTTGTGTGAGGTCACCTAGCTCCTCCTCTGTTTATTAAAAATCATATACCCAGTGAGTTTTATCATTTTAGAATGAAGGTTAATTAAGGTTACATCAGCAGAAACTCCTTTCCCCATGTGACTTCCCCAATCAAGTCTGTAAATTTCCTTTCATCTATAAGCAGTATCCTTTCTCACACAGACATCAAAGCACTTATGCCTTTCTGCCAGATCTCACAGAGGTGCAGCATGCTTTGTATCACCATGTGAAAATTTAACTGTGTTTCATCTGAATGTCATAAACATTTATGATTTCCCTCTTAGCAACTACAGCTATAATTAACTTAGACAAATAGGAGATCCTTGATTAAGGCTTGGTCTGTAATTAGCTCATGGCTTTCATCTTTTTGCTGAGACCTTGGGGGGTGAGTGAGGTAATTCCAAAAGCACCAGATTTTTCAGCAGAGACAATCAGTAATACATTTCTATATTTTAAAAAGTATAGGTTAATCAGAACCAGCTGTCCAAGTGTCACAAAGTCCACATACCTACATACCAAGCTATTAATACTGGCAGCAAAAAAAGTGGTAACCAGACTCTGGGGCACAGACAGAATCCCCACAAAGGAAGCCTGGCTGAACCTGGTGAGGGAGATCTATGGATTGGAGAGGATGGGAGCTAGGCTAAAAGAGTTGAAGCCTTTGACACCAAATGGAGGAAATAGATGATGCACCAATTAAATACATATCTGGAATTTGTACCCTGAAACAAATCACATTAATGTTAATGATATGCTATTCTGAAATATCACTAATATATCCAGTGGATTAATTTAAAGATGTGCTGAGAACACCGTTACTGTATGATTTCAAATGCTGATTATTATTATGACTATGTATTAACCTGTCAATGTACTATATGTGATAACCCTCATGCCTAATAAAAAACCTTTATTATAAAAAAAAAACAAAGACACAGGAGATGGGTCATATGGTTCAGAACTGAAACTTTATTAAAGTGGGAGCATATAAGCCAGAGGAATCACTGGTTGTTGAGGGATAAACCTCCTCTAGGTGTGATTCCACATGGTCCACAGAATTGCATGATGTTGGTGGGTGCACGTTGCTGTAGGGTTGCTGGAGGGCCTTGTTGTGGTCTAGGGGGAGTGGTCCGGAGGGTACTGACCTCACCCAACCTACAAAACAAAAAGGAAAACCTTACTACTAGAGATCACCAGAGCCATGAGCTGTATTAAAGTTAAGCAATGACAACACACCCAGTTGCAATATAGTCTCAAAATATAAATGGGCTCCACAGTCCTATCAAACATGCCCGCCTAATACAACACATAAATAGGCAGAAGGCAGATGTTTTCTTTCTACAAGAGACCCACCTCCCTGACCTAGAACATCAAAAGCTTAATTGGGGTGGCAGGTATGCAGTCTATGCCTCCTCACGTCCTAGAGGGTGGAAAAGAGGTGTAGCTATCTTGATACCCTTCACCACTCAGATGGAAGTAAAGAAAGTATGCAAGGATGCACAGGGGTGATATGTGATACTCCAGGGTAGTTTGTACTCCAGAGAGGTGACCTTGGTAAATGTTTACCTCCCGCCCCAAACAAAATTGCTGGTCTTTAGACACATTATAACTGAAATATTAGAACACCTCCAAGGCCAACTAATATTGGGGGGAGACCTCAATATTATAATGCAGCCTAATCTAAACTCCTCCAACCCAACAATTTACCACCAATCTAGTGTGGCCAAATTTCTTAAGGCTCAATTAGAGCATCTAGACTTTATAGATGTCAGGCAGAAACTATTTCCGTCCTCTTCTGGATACACATATCAATCTGGAAGGTTTCATACTTTTTCAAGATTGGATTACTTTATCAGGACATGTGAGCATTTCACATCTGTGAATGACATAATAATCCACCTGAAAATACCACCACATCACCATCCCCTCCTCCTACAACTTGACCTAGGTAAAAAAAAAAACACTCTTTGGAGACTGAACCCCCTTAAACTTAAAGATAAAAAATTCGTAGAAAAGATGAAAGACAAATTAACACAGTTTTTCAGGGAAAATGCTTCCCCTACTATCAAAGGCTATCTGGTGGGATGCCATGAAGGCAGCTATTAGAGGGGAAATTATTTCCTACACCCCATATAACAAAAAGAAAAAAAGAAAGTGAGCACCTTGAACTAACGAACCTCCTGCAAAACTATCAACTACTTAATAGGGAAGGAGACAAGGAACTTCAAATAAAAATACGGGACACTAAGGCAGCAATTCCGAAACTGCTGGACACTAAAATCCAGCAGTCCCTGATCTATCTAAAATTAGCAGAATACAAGGGGAGGGCAAGGGGAGCACGTAGGCTGGCACATACATTGAGAGCCTGTGAAAAAACAGCTTCCATACTTAAAATTAGGAATCTCAAAATGGGCCTGACTACTTACAGGGAGGAGGAAATTCAGCAGATATTTGCTAATTACTACCAGAATTTATGCAATGCAGAAGGCCAGGCTACCTCTGCACAGATGAAAAGCTTCTTAGGACAGCTGAAACTCCCAACTCTGTCGGAAACTCATATCCAAAAATTGGTTGCTCGTATTAGAACAGAAGAGATCACTACAGTCCTTAAAAATCAAGCCATTAATTGGAGCCCGGGCCCAGATGGCTTCTCTAGTGAATGGTATAAGCAGTTCCAAGCTGAACTAATTCCTAAAATGCATTACTTATTCAGGGAACTAGTAGGGGGTGCCCCCTCCACCATCCTGGGACTACGCCATGATTACAGCTATACCCAAACTAGAAAAAATAAAATTTAACCATCATCTTTATCGCCCCATTTCATTATTAAATAATGACTATAAAATCTATATGGCCATTTGGGCGGCAAGACTGAACCACATCTTACAAAATATAATATACCCCGATCAGGCGGGCTTTATAAAAAAATGAAACATAACTGATAACATAAGAAAGATATTAGTAGAATACATCCAAACCAAAAAGATCCAAGCAGCCTTTCTCAGCTTAGATGCTGAGAAAGCATATGATAGAGTGTCCTGGGCTTTCCTCTGGGACACACTGCAGGCATTTCGGTTCTCAGAGTCTTTCATTAAGTGGCTCAGACTTATCTATGCCTCGTTCAAAGCTTATGCCCAAATTAATGGTGGCATTTCCTCTCCTTTTCCACTCTATCAGGGCGTGCATCAGGGCTGTCTACTCTCCCCGCTTCTTTTTGCCATTCATATAGAGCCCCTAGCAGTTGCCCTGAGATCGACTTTGGGCCTTGAAGGTGTTCCCTTTCATCAGAAGGAGTATAAGCTTAGCTTGTTTGCTGATGATCTTCTTTTGTCCCTCTTGTCTCCAACATGATCAATACCTATGGCATGGGGAATTCTATCACAATTCAAGAAATTAGCGGGGTTTAAGTTAAATATAAATAAAACCGCAGTGCTCTTACACGACTATCCTCCACACACACACACACATCTCTAAAACAAGCCTTACCCTTAAAATGGAGACCTACCAAAATAAAATACTTGGGAGTCATAGAAATACTAAACTATGAACCAATATCAAGGGCCATTCAAAAGGACTTGGAGCAGTGGGGGAAGCTAACACTAACATTTTTTCAGAGAACGGAAACAATTCATATGAATGTCCTTCCCTGTCTATCATATTTGTTCCAAAATATTCCTTTCTTTACATCCACATACTTCTTTAAGTCCTGGGATAATATGGTATCTGGATTTATTTGGGGGCATGGTCACCATAGAATAAGGCTGAGCCTTTTAAAAGTTTCCTTAAAGCAAGGTGTAACAAACCTACCAGACCTGAAGCTGTATGCAGAAGCTGCCTTTCTGTGACTCCACTTGTTGTGGCTATCCCAGAATTATGAAGCTCAGTGGAAGGCCCTGGAGTTCCACCTGAACGATTTATATGATATAAAAAAGATATTATTTTCCTCCTCAGGGAAAATACTGCCTCTTAGAACTGTTTCCGTCATAATTGCACAGGTGTTAAAAATTTGGTTCAGGATCAGAAAGTTGAAGGTCTTTCTACCTACATACGAGTATTGTAAAATCATCTCGGAAGAGAAACTTTTCCACCCATCTAAATATGACTTGATCTTTGCTAGATGGTGATATTTAGGTCTTGAGCACACATTTTAATTTTTGGGGCAATCAGGTGTTTTGACATTTGCAGAGCTAACTATCCAATACAACATCCCGCGTTCCGACCTGTTTAGGTATTTCCAAGTCAAGAACTACATTCTCAGAAATAGAGTGATCCAAGCCAAGATTATATGCCCGACCCCCAACCCCCACTTAAACTATACATGGATCATATCCAGGGTAGTCACTGGGATCATTTAATAGAATCCCTGTACAAAATTTTAAGGGACCTAACATTCGAGTCTACTGACTCGGTCCTGCAGAGCTGGAACAGGGACCTTGGTTTAGAGGTCTCTAAGGAACAGTGGACAGAAATGCTGCCAGCAGTGGTAGGGACTACCTCCTCAAGTACGTGGAGGGAATTCTCATGGAAGTGTCAGGATAGATACTTTTTACCACCTGCGTGACTAGTTAAATATATGCCAGCTAGTTATGGGAACTGTTGGAGGGGTTGTGGGTGCCCCTTAGCTGACCATGGCCATATCATGTGGGAATGCCCTATTCTTATGCCTTTTTGGATAAATTTACAAAAATAAATTTCATAATGTATTCAGGAAACTGTTGAACTTAGTGTAGAAATGTTTTTATTAGATATACTTGGTCCATTCCCCCTCCTTAGATTAAAACACCGTTCCCAGTTTACCTACTGGTGGCTAAGAAAGCCATCACAAGACGTTGGATGACCCCCATGGCTCCTACAATACAGGACTGGAGAGGATTAATAGTCAATATCTACAAAATGGAGAGCCTATTGGCTAGGATGAATGACAAAGAACAGCAATTATGGGTCAAATGGCAAAGATGGATCATTCACCAAATGGAGGTGGACTTGGACTTTAGCCCTTGAAAGTATGAAACACATGGATTGAGGGGGGAAGGTGGGCAAAGAAATCTACACGGTGCACTTTACTATATTTACAATGGCAATCAATCGTGGACTGTATACATTTACAATATGCCATGTTGTCTTGTCTTAACTGCGTTTATATACAGTACCTCAGAAAATGTAATAAAAAAAATTTAAAAAGGATTAATGTAAATAAAGGCCAAGAAATGTCTGACCAATTTGCTTTATTCGTGCCCAACCAAACATTTAGTGATGTGGGTTTAGAGATCATTCCATATCCTGCTTGGATATGAGCAACCCGATAATGCATATTTTGGTACACAATCCTACAACAGAGCCTATCTCAATACAAAAGCTATACAAACGTAATTGTGAAACTTAAATAGAAAAGGAAGTTGTTCACAAAATGTTTTTTCAGTAGAAAGAAATGTTTTCAAAACATGCTTATGACTGTGACGTGACTGACCTTCATGTCATGAGGGTGCCTACAGACCATAGTAATGGTCCAGTTTGTGTACACCAGTACAGAATACCACTAACATCTTATGAACACATACAAGAGATACTGGATATCCTGATGGAGCGAGGAATTATGAGAGAAGTGAATTCTATTTATAATTCACCCATTTGGCCTGTACTAAAACCTACAGGAAAATGGAGGCTCACAATTGACTATAGACAGTTTAACAAACAGGTGCCTTTATCTTGTTGGCCCGTGATGTATTTGGATTAAAGTTCGGCAAAAGTTGAGGGTACAAAATATTTCAAAACTCTTGATTTAGCAAATGAATTTTGGACATTAAAAGTAGGTTCAAAGATCAATACAAACTGGCATTACATACTAACATACTAAAAGCCAGCAGAATAGGCCTGACGGTCTTTCGTGTCTGCTCGGTAGCCAGCCCCTATTGGGCGCTCACTCTCCTAGCCCCCCCAGCCCCTGAGAGGGTCATCCTCGACGTCAGTTTACCCATGCACCTGTCCCACCCCCTTCTGAAGCCCTCCACTGTGCCCTCCTCCACCAGACTCCCAGGCAGTGTATTCCATGGTCCCACCACCCTCTCAGTGAAGTAATGCTTTCTATGTTCTTCCCTGTAATTTCCCCCTCCAGCTTCCATTCATTCCCCCTGGTTGTGACCCCTTTCTTTAGCCTGAACATTTTTTGGGCTCCACCCCTGTTTATCCCTTTCACATATTTGTAAACTATACATGGATCATATCCAGGGTAGTCACTGGGATCATTTAATAGGATCCCTGTACAAAATTTTAAGGGACTTAACATGAGAGTCTACTGACTCGGTCCTGCAAAGTTGGAACAGGGACCTCGGTTTAGAGGTCTCTAAGGAACAGTGGACAGAAACTGTGCTAGCTGTGATACGGACTACCTCCTCAAGTAAGTGGAGGGAATTCTCATGGAAGTGGAACAGGGACCTCGGTTTAGAGGTCTCTAAGGAACAGTGGACATGTCCCCCCGTCTCTCCTCTCCTCCAGTGAGTACAGCCCAAGTTCTTCCAGCCTTTCCTCATAGGTCCTTTCACTCATGCTCTGAATCATCCTGGTTTCCCTCCTCTGGACCCTCTCCAGCAGTGCTATGTCCTTCTTGAGGTGAGGTCTCCAGAACTGCACACAGTACTCGAGATGTGGCCTGACCAAGGCATTATACAGAGGAAGGATCACCTCCCCCCTCCTGGATGTAATTCCCCTGGCTATGCAGCCCAGAATCCTGTTTGCTTTTGCTGCAGCTCTTCTGCAGTTTCCAGTATTGTTCATTTTGATGTCTACCACCACCCCCAGGTCCCTTTCGCTCGATGTGGCTTGCAGTGAGGACCCCCCAGGGTATATACATGACCTGGGTTTCTGACCTCCAGATGCAGCACCCTACACTTCCCTGGATTAAACCTCAGTCCCCACCTCCTTGACCACCCCTCCAGGGTATCTAGATCCCTCTGAACTGTCTTTCTTGCTTCATCTCAATCTGCCAGTGCTCCCAGTTTTGAGTCATCTGCGAAGAGGCTCATCTTACTCCTAACCTCCCTCCCCATATCGGAGACATAGGCACTGAACAGGAGTGGCCCTAGTACCAAACCTTGGGGATCCCCACTGAGGACCTTCCTAGCGGAGGAGACTATCCCACCAACCACTACCCTCTATGTTTGCCCCGTTAGTCAATTCTTTACCCATGTAAGCAACTGTCTTCCCACCCCCATCCTCTCAGCTTTGTTAACAACCCATTATGGGGTACCGAATCGAACGCCTTACTGAAATCCAGGTATAGGACGTCCACCGGTCTTAGTCAGTCAAGGGTCCCAATCACCCAGTCATAAAACTCAATGAGGTTGGTCTGACACGATCTCCCCAGGACAAAACCATAGTATTTGTCATCCACGTGCCCCAACCTTTCCAGTAGCCTCCCGAGCTTCTCCTTAATGATGCCCTCCATTATTTTGCCTACCACAGACTTTAGGCTGACAGGCCTGTAATTTCCCATCTCCTCCCTAGACCCCCCGGCTTTGTGGATAGGCACCACATGAGCCACCCTCCAGTCTTGAGGCACCCATCCTGTCTGCAGAGAGGCGTGAAGAGTGCAGCTCGTGGAGCTGCTAGTTCGTCCACCAATTCCTTCAGAACCCTCGGATGCAGCCCATCCAGTCCCAGTGCCTTGTCAGTTTTTAGCACCCAAAGGGCCTCCCTCACCCTATCCTCTGTGATTTCTCCCCCTAATCCACCCCCTCTATTAAGTACCCATCCCCTTCTAGGTCTGGCCCATCCAGTGCCCCAGCCTCTTCTGGTTCTCTCGACTCCATCTGTCCTCTCTGCTCAGCTATCTCCACCACCCTCCCCTCAGGCTGAATGGATCCCCTGTCTCGCTCCATAAATATCAAGGCAAAGTACTCATTAAGCACCTCTGCCTGATCCCCTGCCTCCTGAGCCCATCCCTCCCTAGTCTTAATCCTGGAGATCTGTATCCTCCCTTTTCTCTTCTCTCCTATGTATCTATAGAATCCCTTCCCCCCCCGGATGTCCCTTGCCAGGTTATGCTCCATCCTCACCTTGGCTCCCCTCACCACCCTGGTAACCCTCCTTGCTGTCAACTCGTAGTCGCCTCTCTCCCTCCCCAGTGCTTAAAACATGCATAGGCAGTCTTTTTATCCCTCACCGCCTTTTACACCTCCCTGGTCCACCAGCATGGCTTGTTGGCTCTACCATTCTTATGCCTTACCCTTGTACATGAGCTAGTAGCCTCCAGCACCCCTTTCTTAATGGTCTCCCACAAGCTACCAGTGTCCATGTCTGGCCTAATCCTGTCCAAACTCCCCCGTAGAATCCTGCCCATGCCCACGAAGTCTGCCCCCCTGAAATCCACTACTACTGTATTAGAGCATTTATCCTCCCCCCCCAGACACAGCAGAAACTAAACCATGGCATGGTCACCACCTGCCAGTGAGCTACACACCTCCAAACTCCTTATCTGGTCACTGTCTACAAGGACAACGTCCAGTATCCTCCCCTCCCTAGTAGGTTCCCCCTCCTGCTGGACCAGGAAGGCATCCTGAAACACATCCATTAGTCTCTGCTGCCTGGCCACCGCTGATGTCATAGTGTCCCAGTCTGACCCTGGCATATTAAGGTCCCCCATGACCACCACCCTACCCTTTCCATGGTCACAGTGCCCCTTGATGTTCTCAACTAATTTTTCCTCCAGGGCCTCATCCATCGCAGGGAGTCTATACATCACCCCTATTTTCAATCTTTTACCTCCCCTAATTTGTGGGGTTACCCAAATTGCTTCCACCCCTCCTCCAGCCTCCTCCACTACACTAACTACTATGCCATTCTTGACTATTAGCGCTACACCCCCTCCTCTACCCTCTTCTCTATCCCTCCTGAGTATTGTGTATCCCTCCAAATTTAGGTCCCAGTCATTCTTCTGGGTGGCCCATGTCTCCGTAATCGCCACCACATCTGCTGATCCCTCAGCCAGCAGCCTGGCATTACATACTAACATACTAAAAGTCAGCAGAATAGGCCTGAAGGTCTTTCGTGTTTGCTTGGTAGCCAGACCCTATTGGGCACTCACTCTCCCACCCCAGCCCCTGAAAGGTCATCCTCGACTTTAGTTTACCCATGCACCTGTCCCACCCCCTCTTGAAGCCCTCCACTCCTCGCCTGGAGCTCAGGCATTTACCTTTGGAAAAAGGCAATATACTATACATTGAACATGTGTCCTTTTGTATATTTAAATTCCCCTGCAGATTTTAATATCTTTGTGCACAAGGCCATGCCTGATGCTGAAAGTAAAGGAAATCTGGTTAATGTGGATGATATACTGATCAAAGGTAATTCTTTTGAGGAACACTTGGAAGATGTAACTTGTGTTTCGAACCGGCTAAAAATTGTTGGTGCCAAATAGTTTTTAACAAAGGGGCAGTGGTTCAGAAATAAGGTAACCCAATCTTGGGTATGAAGTTGGACCTGACAGGCTGAGCAACTGGGCCACCACAAATTTTAAAAGAATTATGCAGCTTCCCTGGAATCTATAATTATTCAAGACAGTTTATTCATGATCATGCTGAAATGATCCATTCTCTCACTAGGTTATTAAAAAATACAGAACCCTAGGTATGTGGGGGAGAGAACAAGAGAAAGCTCTGCAAGCTTCACAAAACAGCAAACAAAAAAGACCGGCAACAAGCTAAGGGGAAAGTGTTTAACCATTTTATTCAAGTGGAAAAATAAAATGCAACAAGAAGTAATAAGCCACAGGGCAGTACAATGCAGTTAAAAATCTTACCAGATGGTGGCAACTAGACTACCAGGGCCAGTCGCTTATCTAGTATCATCTTAACTTCCTCAAGAGTACCGGAAGCTATAACTTGTCTCCTTATCTAGTGTAACCATAAAGTGACAGGGTGCAATAAAATGATTGCATGCCTTTAAAACCAAAACCTTATTAATAGGAGACACAATACTTAGTTGCTACATAAAAGACTGAGTTGCAATGCCAGTGACCTGGGATCGGAAGTGATCTTGGAAATTGGAGGGCTGGCCGGTGGAGGGGGGAGGACTGAGTGTTCCATGAACTGCTCTCAGAAGGGGAAGGGTGGGGGTGTCACTGGAGCGGTATTGACCCCTTGCGGTAGCAGGGAGTCTGATCTGCTGGGGCTGGCTCTCATTGGGGGCTATGCCAGACATTCAGCGTATACATCACTTACATCATTGCATGCCACGCCTACTAGGGAGCACAAAGAATAGAAAATCACCAGCCTGAAGGATGACACCTCTTTCCCTCCCCGCAGGTCCCACACCTGCCTACTGGGCTCTCCAGTCGTATCCGAATGAAATTCCTTCCAGGATAAAGGGGCTGGTCCTGGGGGGCTCCGCCATGAGGGGAATACCGTGCGGCACTGTAGACCGGCAGGTAAGTTCCAGAGATGGTGAGGTGTCGGGGCTTGGGGAGTGGACAGGCTGAATGAGGCTGGCGAGTGCAGGGAAGAAAAAAGCATACTTTATTTTAGATGCCTCATGCAGGGCACACAGACATGAACTTTTAAAAAAATTGGGGTGGTTAAAACTAGAGGAATGCAGGAGTCTGCACTACTTTAGTGCAGAAAACTGCAAGTCAGGTATACTGTGTACTGTACCAATACAAAGTAAAAACACTGAACAAAACTTGTATACTGAGAATATGTATATATTGTGACTGCCTTTCCAAGATTTTGAAGATGTAGATTTTTTTTTTTATTTATTATTTATTTTTTATACTTTATTTTTATACACCCCCTATGTCGGGCATCCTCCTGGGGTGCTCACGCCGCAAGGACTGCTACTGCAAGCCTGTAACCCTAGACCCCGGCGGAACTCCCCCATCGACCAGGCAGAACCTAGCGCCTTGGATTGATCCCCGGACCGGGGTCTGCTCTCCCCTATCGGCTTATCTGAAATTAGAGAGAGCCTTATGTGGATCGATGGGTTGGCCAGGAGACCAGTGGAGAAAGTGGGCCAGCGTTGGGATGTGCATCCTGCCCCTGGAGCCCCCATTATCTCCGCGAACACAGAGAGGGATTTTTCCTTTATTGTATTTCCCCAGGGAGTGCAGCATGCAATGACATTTGTGCATGGCTGCCCTGCTGATGTCTGCTGCACTCCCCCACACCTTACGTAGCTGGCTTGCCTGTAGTACCCCCGGTCTCCACCAGGAGTCACCAGGCAGCCAAGCTGGCCCCGAAACCCTCCCCAAAGAGAAGAGAGCAGTCCTCCGGATGCTCAATCCTCTCTCTCCCCCACCAACCCCCGACGGCCCAGGCTCGTTCCCGAACCCGGGTCACCGGCGTGGCGCAAGTTGTGGAGTTCAGCACCTCAACCCTCAGCGCCACCAGGCCGGCTAGATGTAGATGAAGATCTTGCTTTTGTGTGTATATTTAGGATATGTACTCAAAGTTTTGAATGTATTAAGGTGTATGTAATATTGTGTGAGTGCATGGGAACTCACTGAAAATGAGCTCTGCTCAATTGAGTATCCAATTCATACAACAAATAAAATATTTTACTACTACTACTACTAAATAAAAAAAAGACTGTGAGTGAGAGACTAAATATACAACAAGTAACTCCAGATAGTCCTGTCAGGGCTCACATATTGCCTCACAATAGATGATGCCTTTCCAGCATTATTAGACTGTTCCCATCTTAATGTCACAACCCATGACATCACAGGTATCTAGAAAAGACAAACAAAAAGAGATAGTAACAAATAATATGGTTTACACAGATCAATAACAGCATAAGACTTAATTTTTTTCATAATGAGGGGCTTAAGGTCAAGTTTATCATTATGACCTGGCTGAAAGTTTCCCCCCCCCAACTGTATCATCCACATGGCTTTCCTCCTAAGGATAAGGCTGTCCAAATGTACCCTCTTTTGCTTAGTGTCACCCTTTCCAAACCTCAGAATCAAAAGGTATGGTCATCTGGCATTTGTTGAGAGCATGTGTGGAGTGAAAGGGCACTAGTATGGTCTTTACACTGGATGACTCTAATATGTTCACCTATCTGCAGCTTGAATGCTCTGACAGTCTTGCCTACATAAAAAGCACCACAGCTACAAGTAGCCAGATATATGATGTTATTAGTGTCATAATTAATTGAATGTCTACTAGCATAAACCTATTTGGCATGCACCGTCGTGAAGTGGGCAGTTTTGTCTACAACACTGCAATATTTGCATCTACCACACTGGAATGTCCCATATGGCAAAGGGGGTAGCCAAGTAGTCTTCCCCCTGCTCTGTGCAGGCACTGTCTGCAAACTGTGTGTCAGTTTGTCCGCAAGTTTTGTGCTTGTTTGTATACCATACTTGGTCAATTCTGAGTATGGTTATATAAAATTCTGAATATGGTTATATAAAATGGGGTCAGTATGTAAAACCCAATGTCTGGCCACTATCTCTTTGACAGCTTTAGACTGTCTACAGTATGCAGTAACACAATGAATAGGATGTTCCCGAGTTCATGTTCTCTCTTTAACCTCTAACAGCTCTAATCTATCAGTAGATGGTACCATCCTTTCTGCCTGATCCAAACGTGCTGAGGTATAGTCCCTCTGCTTGAATCTTAATTTCATGAACTACTCTATTGCAGGAAATCACCTTCATCACTGCAATTGCATCTCGCAGCTAAAAAACTGGGATTTAGGTATACTGTCTCTCAGATGCTTGGGGTGGCAGCTAGAGGCCAAGAGTAAGATGTTACGGTCAGTGACTCTGCAGTACAAGTCTGTCTTAGTAGTACGGTCTTCCTGTCAGATTGAGATCCAGGAACTTCCCTTTGCTTCTACTGGCATGAACTGTACATATCAAATTCTGATTTGTGTTTTCCAAGTGTTTTACAAATTCATCTAGTTCTTCTTTGCTGCCCCCCCCCGCCACCACCACCACTACCATTATAATGTCATCTATAAAGTGCTTCCAGAAGTCTGTCCCATGGTAGAAAGGGTTAGCCTCAGGGCTATAGATGGTTTCTTTTTTCCCACAACACCAAATAAAGGTTGGCATAATTGGGTGCAAAAGTAGCACCCATAGTAGTGCCCTTCACTTGGAAATACAGGGTTCATTTCAGAGTGCGGATCCTGTGTTCCCTTATTTACAGTTGCCATGGGACATAGTGTGCACCTAACTAGCGCTTTACATTCAGGATGGTATGGCTGGTGAGAGAGAGCTGTTATTCATCTCTCAAGGTTGGGCTGAAGTTTTTCAGTCCCAGCATGACCATGATGCACTGATGTTCCAAAGAGGGTGTTCCTGAGCAGTAAGCAGCTCCAGAATGGAGGTGATGGTGAAGGGGTGGTCCATCAGGCACTGGTGAGTTAAGCAATAAACCAAGACAGGGTGTGGGTTATGCTGGGATTTACCCATGCCTGGTGTGGTTTGGTCATGAGGCTGCAGGCTGAGTAAACCACATCAGAAGTGAATAAATTCCAGCATAACCCACACCCTGGAGTGGTTTACTGTGAGTATACAATGGCCCTTTTATTTTAGGTTAAAAAAAAAGAAATATATATATACTGTATATGTTTTTGTATTTTTAGTTACTTTCTTCCTGCATGAGAAAAAAATAGTCCTTGGTTGCTGTCTACTGCCCTGTTTCTAATGCTGCTCCACACAGACAGCGACACCTTGTAAAATGCTGCCGAGCTCATGTAAGGAAAATACACACACACATATAAGTGCACCTGTAACGTTACAGAAGGCATTTTAGTAACCGTTGTTGAAACCACATATAAGGTGGTTTCAGCAATGAATTATGAAACTGATTTATCTCAGTAGTTGCGAGTAGTGGATGCATGGCACCGGTCCCCTAGCGCAGCGTGAGCTTCATTGTGGGATCAGGTGCCACGGTAACAGTTGCCTGGCTACTGAAGTGTGGACCAGCAGTGCCAGTCCCGTAATGGACACCGTGGCAGTGTGGACACACTGCACCTCTCACCAGTTGTAACGGTTTCTATCTATTACGGGGTCTGAGCGGTGCAGTGTGGACTGGGCCTTAGTGATTAGCTTCCATTGCAAATGGGCAGTAGCTGTGTGGGAACCAGATCAGCGTGTACAGACAGGGAGAGTGAGTCAGTGGATCTAGAGAGGTTTCAGCTGTGGGTTTTGGCATGATTAGCTTCCACCACAAATGGGGCAGTAGCTGTGTGGAGACCGGATCGGCCTGTACAGGCGGGGAGAGCGAGTCAGTGGATTGAGAGTGGTTTTGGTAGTATATCTCAAGCGCACTATTTGGGTGTGATAATGAGGCAGCGTGTGGTTTTACAGTGCCTTGTCAGACGTTTTTATTTTCTATTCTTTTCGGGAGGCTGTACAATGGGTTGTGGGACTGTCGACATCTGTGACTTCAAAAACACAGTCTGGTCTTTTGAATCTCCTGCTCCAGTGGCACGGTTTAGTGGAGAGCAAACATGGCAGATCGCATTGATTTCAGATAGTTGGGATTGCCAATGCAGCTGACTGGCATCTTTGTATTGAGTACTGTTAGGATTTACCACGGCTAAAAGGTGCCAGTTAGACAATCACATTGGTGGATTCTCAGAGTCCACTGTATAACGAGGGGCATTCGAAGGGCAAGCAGTGGGCAGCGCACCAGCATGACCATGATGAGCTTACAACCATGGCTGAAGCAAGCAAGCAGCTCTGGAATGGAAGGGGCAGTCATTCAGGCAGACCCTGGCCATGGTGCCTTGGTAAATCTGAGAGGGAGGCAGAGTGGGCAGTGGGCAGTGGACATTCAGAGGACAGGCAGTGGGTGTTGCAGGTGCTTCACTTATCAAATGAAGTCATGTTGTGGTATACATTTGTCTTGGTTTACTGAAAGTCAGAGAATTCATTACAGAATGCATGGTGGGACTCAGAACAGCAGGCAAGGGGATCTTCTGTCAGACTGACTGTTGGGATTTTCCCAGGGAAAAAGTTGCTTGTTTTGTTTTTTCACATTACAGAGGAAAGCAGCCCAGTTAATTCTCATGTTACATGTCTAACTTAAATAGGGTATTGGTGTGTCTGCTTATTACAGTCAGTCTGCTGACTGCCGTGCCGTGTTCACTTTGTAGAAACCCTGCCAGGCTAAGATTCCTTGTTGATTCATCCTCGGGGCAGACAGTATTTGTGCAGAACAGTAGCCCAGTATGGTTAAACCGCGTACGATTGCTTTTTACTATGAAATGCACTCTGTGTTTAAATCAGCTGCTGGCACTAATAAACAGCATTTCAGACAACACTATGTAATGCAGGACAACTTGTCTCATATTTTGCAACATGATTCCATAGCTGTAGTTGCATCATCATTGCCAGCAGCTAATAACAACACACACTGTGTTTCTTTCTAAGCAATATGCAGTTTAACAATAAAGGGCTAGTAAAATATTGTCCTGAGGATGACGCAACAATAGGAATCATAGACGGTAGGGGGTTTAACAAGTAAACCGCATGGCCATCTGCCACTGACCCTAGCACACCGGTACTGCTCATTGGTTTGTTAGCCATTTATTTTGTGAAGGAAAGTGTGCTTATTAAGAACTTCTCCCAGGAAAAAACACTGACTAGTCAAGGCAGATTCCATTATGATTTGCTGTGCTTGACCACATGGGCATCAAATCAGAAACTGACATGTCATATCAATCCTTTTCGGGGGATGCAAAGTGCTTACACCGTGCTACTGTAAGATGTTACTACCCCACGTGTGTATGCATTTTCTGATACACACATGGTTCAGTAATAGTGTTACATACATGTGTGAGCACTGAGAGCCATGCAACTGCAGTTTCAAGCTTGAGTGGAAAGGAGCTCATCTTGGCAGGCTCGTTCTGATGTGCTAACCTAAAGGTATAAAACCAAACAAAACACTAATTTCTTGTGCATGCAGGAATTAACCTTCACCTGTGACTATATTCAATCACATTCTGTAAAATCATTATTTGAACCAAATAAGAGAACAGCAGAAGGAATTGCAAGAGGGGTCTTCCGCCCCTCCCCCCACAGTAGGGATTTCCCTCCAAAAAGTTCAGAGACCAAAAAACAACCTTTTACAGTTCTCAGATGAAAAAAAAACCCTCAGTCACAAGAGAGAATTTATTTAAAAAAACAAAAACTCTGGCAACACCTACTTAGATTGAAGTGCAAGACAACTTGAGGACAAATTAATTGTATGTGCATTTTGTTGCTCTCAGCTGTAGCTTTATAGATTGTTCATACAGGAGTAGCTAGGGGCTCAAAAGCAGTGCAGAGCAGGATAAACAAGACTTCTGCAGCAGACTGTGACTGATCATAAGGCAATTTTTTTAAATTTTAATCTTTTTGTGACTGAAGCACGGTCTATAGTCAAGTCACTGTGAGATCCAGCAACAATAAAATGAACAATGAGCGAGGACAATTTAAGTGAATTATAAATTTTGTAGCTCTCAGGTATTGTTTGAGATAATTTAAATTAACCTCTACTATTGACAGTAGTTAGGGGCCCCTAGCACTGCAGAACAGGGGGAAAAATGGACTTCGATTAATTCTGCAACCAGATTGTGACTGATAATTAGGAGAATTTATTTTTTTAAATCTCAATCTATTTGTGACTGAAGTGCTGTCTCCAGTCATGTCACTGTGAGTTCCAGGAACAATAAAGTGAACAGACACTGAGTGAGGACAATTTGAGTGAATTTCTAAAATTTGTTGCTCTCAGATCTTAAGAGACAATTTCCTCCCCTATTAACAGTAGACAGGGGCTCCTAGCACTGCACAGCAGGGAAAAAAAGGGACTCCACTTAATTTTGCAATCAGACTGTTACTCTGATCATTAGGAGAATTTATTTTAAAAAACATTTCAATCTTTTGTGACTGAACTTGAAGCACAGTCTTCAGTCACGCTGCTGTGAGTTCCAGCAACAATAAAGTAATAACTTACATGTCAAGCACTTCACATGCTGTAGCCACTTGGTATGCCAAAAAAATGTCCCAGGTAGGTGCTGTGGGGAAAATGTAAATGCTCATGCATGTGTTACCAGTCATTGCCGACTTATGTCTAGTCTTGTAAAAAAAGGATCTTGATAGAACCATTGTTGAACTGGGTGAACTAATGTTTAAAAAAAATGGGTTACTGTACAGAGTTTGGGTTAAACCTTAGACACAGGAACAGATAGAACAAGTAGTTATACCACAAAAGTACAGCTCTGAGTTGTTACAGGTAGCACATTATAGTCCTATGGCTGGTGACTCAGAGAGGGATCATACCCTTGCCAGATTGCTGTATAGGATTTTACTGGCCTGGAATTCATGAAAATGTTGCTACCTATTGCAGTTATTGTGCCGAGTGTTAGAAAGCAGTCCCAGTGACTGAAAAAGACAAGGTGCCCCTGGTGCCCCTACCCTTGGTAGATGTGCCTTTTAAGAGAATTGCAATGGATGTGGTTGGCCCCTTAGACAAAAGTAAAAAGGGTAATCGATTAATTTTGGTAGTATGTGATTATGCTACTCGATACCCAGAAGCAGTTCCAATGCATGCTGTCATAGAAACATAGACTTTGATGACAGATAAGGATCGCTTGGCCCACCTAGTCTACCCATTTCAATACCTATTGGATAAGCTGCAGATCCTAGTTAACCAGCAGCCTACTTCCTCCTACCCACCACTATAATTGCTTTATGTCTGTCCCATGCATTTTTGAATTCCTCTACTATTTTTGAACCCACGACCTCCTCAGGAAGGGGGTTCCATGCATCCACTACCCTCTCCATGAAAAAACAGTTCCTCATGTTGCCCCTGAGCCATCCGCTCTCTATCTTCAAATTGTGCCCCCTTGTTCTTGCGCATCTCTTTTTCTGAAATATACTAGCCTCTTGGACTTTGTTGATTCCCTTGAGGTACTTGAAAGTTTCTATCATGTCCCCCCACTCCCTGCTTTCCTCAAGGGTATACTTATTAAGCTCTTTTAGTCTCTTTTCATATGGCTTCTGGTACAGACCCTGCACCATTTTGGTTGCCCTCCTCTGGACTGCCTCCATCCTGTCTATGTCCTTGCTGAGATGGGGTCTCCAGAACTGCACACAGTACTCCAGATGGGGACTCACCAACTGTCTGTACAGAGGGATAATAACTTCCTGCTTTCTACTGGTGATGCCTCTCCCTCTGCATCCCAGAATCCCCCCAGCCCTCCTTACTGCCTTCTCACATTGCTTGTCTGCCTTAAGGTTGCCTGATATGAGTACCCCCCCGTCCCTTTCCATTTTTGTTGTTGTTAGTATGTCCCCCCCCAATGTGTACTCTTCCCCTGGGTTTTTGTTTCCCAGGTGCATTACTTTGCACTTCTTTGCACTGAAACTAAGCTGTCATACTCTTGACCATTTCTCCAACTTTGCCAAGTTCCTCCTTATCCTTTCCACTCCTTCCTGAGTATCAATCTTGTTGCAGATCTTTGTGCTGTCTGCAAAGAGGCATACGTTTCCTTCCAGCCCCTCCACAATGTCACCTATAAAGACATAAAAGAGTACCGGTCCTAGTATTGAACCCCGCGGTACCCCACTAGTAACTCCCCTTTCTCCAGAGTGTGCTCTGTGTACTATTACCCTCTGCATCCTGTTGTCCAGCCAATTTGCTACCCAGGCTACCACCCTGGGATCCACTCCCAGACTGGCTAACTTGTTTATTAATATTTTGTGTGGTACTGTGTCAAATGCCTTGCTAAAGTCTAAGTAGGCCATATTCACAGCCCCTCCCTGGTCTACTACTTGGTCACCCAGTCAAAGAAATCTATTAGATTCATCTGACACAACCTTCCTGCTGTGAATCCATGCTGCCTTGGGTCCTGTGTCCCACTAGCCTCTAGGTACTCAACAGTGCTTTCTTTCAGAAGTGATTCCATCATTTTCCCCTACCACTGAGGTCAAACCAACAGGTCTATAGTTTCCTGCTTCTGTCTTGCTCTCATGTTTGTGAAGGGGGATCACATCCAGCTTCCTCCAGTCATCAGGTAACAAACCATCCTCCCATGATTTGTTAAAAAGGGTAGTCAGTGGTGTCACTAGGTCTCCCCTTAGCTCTTTCAGAATTCTGGGGTGAATCACGTCAGGTCCCATTGCTTTGTCCTCTTTGAGTTTTAAGCATTCTTTCAAGACCCTTTCTTCTGTGAATGGACTGGTATCAACCCCCTGCCCAGAGTGCTTCTGTTTGGTTTAGGTACCTCCCCCTCTTCTTCTTTTGTGAATACTGAGCAAAAGTATTTGTTCAGTATCTCTGCTTTTTCACTGTCGCTCCATGCCCACCTCCCCTTCCCTTTATTAAGCCTCACTATCCCTCCCTTGGTCTTTTTTTGCTCCCTAATGTATCTATAAAAGGTTTTATCCTCTTTTCCAACTGAGCTGGCTATCTTTTCCTTGGTTTGGGCCTTTGCTATCCTGACTGCCTTCCCTGCTTCTCTCTGTGTTAATTAATACAGTTCTCTGTCCTGCTCCTTCTGTGATTCCTTATACTTCCTGAATGCTATCTTTTTCTCCCTAACCTTCCTTGCCACCTCTTTTGAGAACCATAGTGGTTGTTTACTTCATTTTGTTTTCTTTATTTGCTTCACACAAAGGCTTGTTGCCTCTATAATGGCAATTCTGACTTTTCCCCATTGTTCTTCCACCCCTTCTTCCTGCCCATTTGCTAGTGCATTCCTTAGGCACTCTCCCATTTTGCCAAAGTCAGCCCTTCTAAAGCCCAGTACCCTCGATTTTGTATGGCATAACTCCATGGTTGTGTTTATTGTGAACCACACTGTGTGGTAGTTGCTTGTTCCCAGATAGCTACCCACTTCACTTCATTTCACTTCACTTCACTGTCACAGCCTCAAAAGTGGCAGCAGAGATTGCCAACATTTTCAGCAGGGAAGGCATACCTAAAGAGATTATTACTGATCAGGGTAGTAATTTTAGTGCTGCATTACTGAAGGAGCTGTACCAACTACTAGATACCACTGCCATAAGAACTACCCCTTATCACCCTCAGACAGACGGTCTTGTTGAGCATTTTAATCAAACCCTAAAATGCATGTTAAAAAGGTTTGTAAAAGGGGAAGGGAAAGACTGGGACCAATACTTACCTTACCTGTTTTTAGCTTACAGAGAAGTGCCACAAGCATCAACAGGTTTTTCACCATTTGAAATGCTGTATGGTAGACAACCTAGAGGGCAACTAGGTGTAACAAAAGAGACATGGGAAGATAACTCCCATCAGAAATAATCTATTACATCTTGTATGCATACCCTGAGAAAGAAGCTGGCAAAATATGTTGAAATTGCCCATAGTAATCAGGAAGAGGCCCAAAACCAGCACAAGGTGTATTAAGACCATGGGGTAAAAGAAAAAGTTTTAAGTCAGGTGAAAAGGTCTTGCTACTGTTACCCACTACAGAAAATAAACTGTTAATGAAGTGGAAATGGACTTATAAAGTGCTTCGAGATACCGGCACAGTTAACTATGAGATTGAGACCCCTGATAGAAAAAAATCCTACTAAGATATTCCATAATAACCTCTTGAAGAAACGGGTTGAAAAATCACCACAGGCTACTTTGCTAGTTTTACCAGAAAATGATAATGACAGTATGTATATCACTTATGACAGACTGGAGCAAATTGTGACTGCTGATGCTGTAAAGGTGAATATTTCCTTAACCTCCAAACAAACCCCAGAAATTTATAACTTGCTAAAGACATTTAACAGTACTTTTACCACAGTACTAGGCCAAGCAAAAGGGGTCGAGCATTTAATAGTGACAAGGAATGCTCGCACTATTAGACAAAAGACATACAGATTACCAGAGCAGTTAAGAGCTGACGTGGTTAATGAAATACAAAAAATGAAAGAATTGGGTATCATAGAAGAGTTGAGAAGTGCTTGTTTATCACCAATGGTGATTGTAAACAAAAAAATGGGGTGTAAGAGTATGCTTTGTTTTTAAGAAACTGAATCAATGGTCAGAATTTGACAGTTATCCTATGCCCAGGACAAATGATTTGGTGGACAGAATGGGGAGTGCCAAGTATATCAGTACCCTCGATCTCACCAAGGGTTACTGGCAAATCCCCCTAGCTAAAGAATCCAGAGACAAAACTGCATTTGCCACTCCTATAGGTTTCTATCAGTTCATCATTCATCACCATGCCGTTTGATTTACATGGTACACCCACTACATTCTAGTGGTACATGGATGTCATTTTATTCCCTCACACTGGTTATTGTGCTGCATGCCTGGATGATGTTGTGGTGTACAGTCCAGAGTGGAAAAGCCAGCTGGAACACCTACAAGCAGCTATCCAATCGATTAAAAAAGGTAGGTCTGACAATTAATCCTACCAAGTGTGCACTGGGCATGCTGGAAACCAGATATTTGAGCTATGTTTTGGGAAATGGAGAAGTCAAGCCAGAGATTTCTAAAATAGAAGCTGTAGTTAACAGCCCTGTTCCCATAACCAAGAAACATGTCAGGTCATTTTTAGAGCTGGCTGGTTATTATCAGAGATTTGTTCCCAGCTTTACCATGTTAGCTTCTCCCCTCACTGAACTCATGAAGAAACAGTACCCAAATACTGTGAAATGGACCCCAGAGTGTGATGAGGCTTTTCAAGCCATTAAGGCTGCATTATGTTCAGCACCTGTTTTAGGAAGCCCAGACTTTGAGAAACCATTTTGTTACAGACAGATGCATCAGAGTTAGGCCTAGGTGCAGTCTTGAGTCAGAATATAGATGGGAAGGAACATCCCATTCTATATATCAGTAGGAAGTTGCATGACAGAGAGAGAGAAGAGGTACTCCACCACTGAAAAGGAATACCTTGCAGCAAAGTAGGCCATGGAGTCCCTTAAGTTTTATTTGCTAGGAGCTGACTTTGTACTTTTAACAGATCACAGTCCTCTCTGTCAGCTTACCCATATGAATAATAAAAATTCCAGACTCACACAGTGGTACCTGGCAATACAGCCATTTAAATTTAAAGTGGTGCACAAATCTGGTAAATAGAATGTCAATGCTGATTTTCTGTCAAGATATAGATCAGGAATTGAGAATTCCAAAGGTTAAAAAAATGTGTGAGTTTAAATTTCACTGTTTGCTATATGGCATATGTACTTAACTGTAAAGATTATAAGCTACTGTAATGTTAAAGGAGAATTTAAAGAATGTTTTGGAAACCTGTTTTTTTTAAACAGGTTCCCTCTTAAAGAGTGGGTATGTGACAGGGTTGAATAAGGTCCTGCCCCATTTGTTATGCAGAAAGAGTATAAATGCAAGGGTCTGTTCTATCCTCTCCTTTTCTGTTTCATCTGGCAGGTTGTGCAACCAAATTTTCTTGTGAGACATAGGAACTGAACACTCTGACGGTCTCGTGATTCTCTGCCTCTCGTTATCTCTCTGCCTTCCCTTACTGTTCTGTCTTTTCTTCCTGTGGTAGAACTTCAGTCTACCAGTCCGAATGACAGGGTAGAGGGATGTCTTTCCTATCTTCTTACTTTTTTTTTTTACATTATAAATCTGTTGTGCAACAGTGTCTTTCTAATCCTTTCTGTTCTATTTTCTACCACTGATGTAGGTTGGCTACCTATGTCAGCCTCTTCTGTTTTTTCTAAAATCTTTTTCTGACTTTCTTATTTCAGAATTCTTATATCCATCCCACACCAAGAGCTTCCAAAACAGTATAACTTGAAATATAAAGCACCAAGCAGAAAATATTGATTAAATAATGACCAGCATGCTGGCTGACTGTTGTTAAGGCAGAAAAGGTGCTTTACTTGCATTATAAAGTGCTAATAAAATGCAGTAGTGCTTTAAATACCTTAAGTGTCAAGTGCTCATAGTCTTTAATTGATGTGCAAAACCTTGTAAGAGAAAAATGAAAACAGGTATACTATCTATATACAGAAATGCATAATGTGCTATATATGGAAATAGTTTAAAATGCTTGTAAAATGTATAACCTAAAATACTGAATTAGCCTGTATTGCCTGGTTTATTTATTTTATTCCAGATAGCTACTTCCTGCATATTTAAATATATAAGAATAGGGCCAAACAGTAGAAATCTATAGGGAGCTTATATAAGAGCGCTTCATTCTTGTTCCTAGCTACTACCCTCTAGATACCTATTGCATGTACCACATAGCAATGGAATGACCTTCCTTTTATTTATTAAAAGCTGCTCCAAAGTGAAAATGTATTAAATTCCTGAAGTGGAGAAAGCTGTACCATGGAGCGGCAACCTTATTGTTTTTCATTGTTGCCACTCTGTGGATGTGGTTTACAGAATTAACATTAGTAGGCTCCTGGCTGCCAGACTGGCATAGGAAAACTTCTTTGTTTTAATTTCTAGTCAGCCGTGAAGTCCAGCAGAGTTACATGGAGTGGCTAAATCTACTTTTCTTTGTGCACAGCTGCTCCATAATAAATATTTCCCTGGACTGAAGCAGGATTGTGTGTGTCGTGGTGTGGCAGCTCTACTTTCATTTATTGCCACCTGCCACTATGTGAGTCTATATAAAACCCCCACTGGCTTTACAAGGTTAAAACAAATAAACAAGAGACTCTTCTGGGTCAAGAAGAAAATGGATTAGCAAGAGAGAAGTATTAAAAAAAAACAAGAGAGTGACTCGCTCCTCTCTCTCTCTCTCTCTCCCCTCTCGGAAAAACTGTGTTGCAGTAATGGGGAGTGGCAATACTTTTACTTTTGCAGAATATAGCTCCACTATAAATCAATGTTTGTTGAGCCCTAATAAATAGTGAGAAGGGACAGGGATGTCCCTAGAACATAAGTATAAACCTGCTGTCCTCAGAAGAAATAAATAATATAATAGAGGGCTGAATTTAATAAAATAAATTGGTTGACTACACAAAAAGAGATAAGAGACACTGCCTGTCTCTATAAATATCCTCAGCCCACAAAATGAACCCTAGGAATGTTTTAGAGGTTACACAACTTTCATAAATTACTATAAAACATTGCAGTAAAATGTACTGGTAAAATAAGTTAATTCATGACTGACCTATAGAAGAATCACCTCCAAATGAATCCTATAGGGTGACAGCAACCCCTAGTGGCCTATATTTATACAGAAATCATTGGGAAAAGTGTACTAGCCAGTGGGAGGAGTTTATTTGATAAGGATCCTTAAATCTTTTAAAACAATAATACTGGCCAGAGTCATGATTTGATGAGTTGTATTACTGTGGAACACTCTCTGTAACCGGGGCTTAGAAACAACCAATTTTCTTTGTGTACAGGTATGGTCGTGAGCCTCAGAGAGAGGTTTAATATTTAATTGCATTTTGTGGGCAGGATTATTGACAAGTGGGAGTGCTATAAATACCCTCTAGAAACAGGTATAGTTAGATTAGCTGAAGGTTAGTCTCACCTGTCTGAAGCTAAGGCAAGAGAAGGACCTATGTGCACAATAGGTACCTGGCAGTATTACAGCAGGATAAGCTGAAGAGTCTGAAAGATGGTATTGTCTTGTTTTAAAATAGCATTGGGCTATTGTTCTGTTCTGTTTTGATTGTGTTTTGAGTTTATTATTTTTTTGGATATCTTTATAAAAAAATAAAACCACACTGCGGTGTGTTGTACCATATTTACTGTGTCCCGTGTTATCCTTACCCACAACTCTGCAACATTTGGTGTTAGCGGTGGGATCACTGGAAGTCCTAAGCTTATAGGGTGAATTCCGATTGGTATCAGACCTAATATCCCAGAATAACCAGTGGCACAGTGGTACATGATCATGATGACACCCATTCAACCACCTCTGACCAAAGCGATGGCGAAGCAGACAGGCAAACAAGTGCTCCTGGGACTGGAGTTTGGGGTCAAGCCAATGGCTAAACCAGAATGGCATTCCTTGGAGTCCTATAAGGAGGATGTGGTCAAGGAGTTGGAAGAAGTGCACGTTAAGGAGCCCCTGGAGAATATGATGGATCTACTGAAATAGTTGGCCATGAAGCAGCTGGAGATGGAGCAACTTCGGGAGAAGGACTGCCAGGAACAGGAGAAGAAGCGACAATGACAGGATGAGAGATGGGCAGACACGATGAAGGTCCTACAGATTATTGGGATGACCAGAAATGTGGATGGTGCCAACAACAATCCCAAAGACATTAAGCTAACCAAGATGATGACTACTGAGTCCTACCTCACTACTTTTGAGAAGCTGGCCAAAGCTTGAGGTTAGCCTCCAAATCAGTGGGTTCTAATACTGGCTCCCTATCTTATGGGTCGAGACCAATTAGAATACAGTAACATGGACCAAATAAGCACAGAGAAGTATGATCTGGTAAAAAAGGAGATACTAAAGTGATTTGACATTAACACCGAAACATACCGGTAATGCTTTAGAATCCCTAAAACATCAGCGGAATGATACCCCGAGAGAGATTTATACCCAGTTGAACAAACTCTGTAACAAGTGGTTACAGCTGGATGGAAATACATTGCTGGAAATTATTGAAGCAATGGTGATGGAACAATTCCTACAAATTTTGCACACTCAGACATACAGATCTGGGTCAGGGAATATCACCCAGAATCACTGGAGGTCGCTATCATCCTGGCCGAGGATTTCCTCGCAGCCAGGCAACCAGCCAAGAAGCGGTATAGAACAACAGACCCTATCATCCCCTGTATGCAGCAACCAGTAAGAACTTCTACTTTTACCCCATCACGCCCCTTAGGAAGAAATGCAGGGAGGCCTAAAGGTAGAGGGGGTAGACCTTATAACCCAGATATTATCTGTTGCTATTGTTTTGGAAAGGGCCATACGGAATGATATTGCTATAAAAAGAAAAATGAGGCTGTGACAGGAGAGGGGACCAGAATCATGTATTCATTTGATTCATTTATTCTTTTCTAAATATGCATCTGCTTTAGGTACAAGATGGCTACCAGATCACATGATCAAGTAGTATGTGACAGCTTTTGTTAGAGGTCTGATGTTCTCATGGGAAGGTGAACAGGAAAGTCAGGGAGTAGTCAATAAATCCAGTTGGAGTGTCCTCCCTGGAGATGTTCCCATGCTGAACAAAGGATCCAGGTGGACGTAATTATCATAACAAGGAGGTGCTGAAGGGCTGGTGGACACACACACACACACACACTCTCTCGAAGAGGGCTGGGATAACATGGAACTGTCACTCAAAGTGAGTGAGACCCCTCCCCACAGAGAGGAGAAATATATTGTGTTGCTATAAGCAGGATCTTTCTCTTGGACGGAAACATCTAAAAATGAGGGCCCCTGCCATTACAAAGACTAGCTGATGGGTAAGACAGCACAGTGAGGGAAAGTGCTTCTTTAGATAGGGCAGGTGAAGGAGTTTAGGTGAGGATAGCTTAGAATTCTGCTTTACAATACCTGTTTAATGTGATTTTTATTTTCTGTTTCTTAATAAATGTGCAACCCTTTTGTCTTCTTGTAAATAATTGTAGTATTTTAGGAAAGATTCTATTTTTATATAATCAGTGACTGCTTGCTTTATTTAAAAGGATAATTTTACTATTTCTGCTGGACACTGTTTGCAGTTCATCTCCAAAGGGGCACTCTACCCACAGTTATTGTGTTGACCGTCCTGACCCTGAGCAAGGAGGAGGTAAAAAAATAGGTTTCTTGGTTCTTGTGGTAAAAACCTTGTGGTGGCAGTGAGCTCGAAATCCCTGGTGAGTGGGATTTCTGTTACAGAGGCTACCCATTTAGCCCTTTTGAACTGGGGTAACTTTGCCACTAATGTAAAGATCCAGAACAAAGTTATGATGGACCTAATAGACACTGGAAGCAGACAGACCCTAGTACACTCTGATGTGCTAGAGAGACCACCACACCAATTACATAAACTTTTACAGGGGTGATATGTGTCCATGGGAATATGCATCGTTACCCCACCACTGAAATAACTTTGGATATTAAGGGGAAAGAACGTACAATGACTGTGGGGATTGTACCCAAGTTGCCCATGCCAGTGGTAATTGGTCAGGATTTTTGCTATTTTGCTTCATTGAATACCCCTAAAGGACATCTGCCATAATCACCAGGTCTCAGACCAAAACCCAAAACCTTGGGGATACTTTTCCTTTCGAGGGAGAGCTATTCAACACCCCAGGGAAAGATACAAAATCCAAAGGGCAAAGAAAAGTTGCAGAAGGAGTGGAGAAAGAACAATGGACTGCCCCCTGTGGTAGCAGAGAAATTTTTTAATGATTGCGATATTTCTGTAGAGTAACAGAAAGATGTTACCAAGCTGATTTGTTTTTACAAGTAGGGCAGATGAAAACCCAAGGGGCCACCCAAGTATAGATGTGAGAATAACATTTTATACAGGGTATGTACAAATGCATGTACTGGTGAGCAGGTGGAACAACTGACAGTTCCTGAAAAATTTAGAAACCAGCTAATGTATTTGGGATATGACCTCCCTTGGGCAGGGCATACAGGGAGAGACAGAACTCTGTCTAGAATATTGAGTTTTTATTGGCCCAGAATACATGAGAATGTTGCTGAGTATTGTAGAGTCTGCCCTGAATGACAGAAAGTAGCCCAGGTAAAAAAGAAAGACATGGTGCCCCTAATGTCCCTTCGTATAGTGAGTACCCCTTTTAAGTGGATGGCTGTGGACATAGTGGGCCCATTACAATCACGGGAATTAAGAATGCATGGGATAGACATAAAGGAATTCTGGAGGTCAGGGGTAAGGGGAAACAGCCTTCTTGGAAAATATAAACTGAACTTACAAGCTCAAATGGGCAGACTGGGTGGGCCATAGGCCCTTATCTGCCGACACTGTCTATGTATCTATGTATTACAAAAAAGTGCTAGAGACCATAAGTATATTCTGGTAATCTGCGATTATGCCACCCAATACCCAGAAGCCATCCAGCTGTGAGCAGTCACTACTCCCAGGATAGCGGAGAAACTGATCAAGGTATTCAGTAGGTTAGGGGTACCAAAGGAGATAATAACAGACCAAGGTAGTCATTTTCAGGCTGCCCTTTTGAAAGAAATGTGCCGTTTGTTGGGTATAGTTGCCATTCGAATCACACCTTATCACCCACAAACAGATGGTTTGGTAGAGTGATTCAATCAAACATTGATGGGGGTTGGGTGCAGAAAGGGGTGGAGCAGGCAGAAGCACTAAATGAGTACTTCTTTACTCATGAAAGAGAAGGGTGGGCAGCTACCTCAGGGGATGGAGTAAGTGGGCAAGGGTGGAGAGGGGGTGACAAATGAGGTAATTACAAACAGCAGGGTGCTGGAGGATCCGAAGGTTCTGAGGGTGGATAACGCACCAGGATCGGATGGCATTCACCCTAGGGTGCTGAAAGAACTGGCAGAGGTCTTGGTGGGGTTGCTGGCAGACCTGTTTAATACCTCCCTGGACACAGGATGTTTACCACAGGACTGGAGGATGGCTCACGTGGTGCCCCTCCACAAAAGTGGCCCAAAGGATGAACCAGGCAATTACAGACCAGTAAGTCTCACATCCACCACAGAGGTAACAAGCCTTTGTGTGAAGCAAATAAACAAAACGAAACGATGTAAGAAACCACTATGGTTCTCAAAGGAGGTGGCAGTGAAGGTTCAAGAGAAAAAGAAAGCATTCAGGAAGTACAAGGAATCACAGAAGGAGCAGGACAGAGAACTGTATCAGTTAAAGCAAAAGGAAGCTGGGAAGACAGTCAGAACAGCAAAGGCCCAAACCGAGGAAAAGATAGCCAACTCAGTTAAGAAGGGGGATAAAACCTTTTATAGGTACATCAGGGAGTGAAGGAAGACCAAGGGAGGGATAGTGAGGCTTAATAAAGGGGAGGCAGGGTGGGCAGAGGGTGACTGTGAAAAGGCAGAGATACTAAACAAATATTTTTGCTCAGTATTTACAAAGGAAGAGGGGGAGGTACCTAAAACAAACAGTAGAAACACTCTGGATACAGAAGTTGATACCAGCCCATTTACAGAAGAAAGGGTTCTGAAAGAACTCTTAAAACTGAAGGTGGACAAAGCAATGGGGCCTGATGGGATTCATCCCAGAATTCTAAAAGAACTAAGGGTAGAACTAGTGACACACTGACTACCTCTTTAACAAATCATGGCAGGATGGGGTGGTACCCGAGGACTGGAGGAGGGCAGATGTGATTCCCTTCACAAAGTGGGAGCAGGGCAGAAGCAGGAAACTACAGACCTGTTAGTTTAACCTCAGTGGTAGGAAAATGATGGAATCACTTCTGAAGGAAAGCATTGTCTCGGTATCTAGAGGCCAGAGGGCACAGGATACAAGGCAGCATGGATTCTGGCGGGAAGGTCACGCCAGACAAATCTGATAGATTTCTTTGACTGGGTGACCAAAGTAGTAGATCAGGGAGGGGCTGTGGACAAGGCCTACCTAGACTTTAGCAAGGCATTTGACACAGTCCTACACAAAAGATTAATATACAAGTTAGCCAGCCTGGGAGTCGGTCCCAAGATGACAGTCTGGGTAAAGAATTTGCTGGAGAATAGGACACAGAGAGTAATAGTAAATGGAGTCCACTCTGAAGAAAGGGGGGTTACTAGTGGGGTACCGCAGGGTTCAGTATTAGACTGTCCTCTTCAATGTCTTTACAGCTACATTGCAGAGGGACTGGAAGAAAAAGTATGTCTCTTTGCAGATGACACAAAGATCTGCAACAGAGTTGATACACAAGGTGGGGTGGAAAGGATGAGAAGGGACTTGGCAAGGTTAGAGGAATGGTCAAATGTATGGCAGCTTAGATTCAATGCTAAGAAGTGCAAGGTAATGCACCTGGGAAACAAAACCCAGGGAAGAGTACACAATGGGGGTGAGATACTAACAACAACAAAATGGAAAGGGACCTGGGGTAGTCATATCAGATGACCTAAAGGTGGGCAAGCAATGTGAGAGGCAGCAAGGAGGGCTGGGGGATACTGGGATGCATAGGGAGAGGCATCACCAGTAGAAAACAGGAAGTTATTATCCCTCTGTACAGACAGCTGGTGAGACCCCATCTGGAGTACTGCGTGCAGTTCTGGAGACCCAATCTCCACAGACATAGACAGGATGGAAGCTGTCCAGAGGAGGGCAACTAAAATGGTGCAGGGTCTGCACCAGAAGACATATGAGAGAGACTTAAGGAGCTTAATATGTATAGCCTCGAGGAAAGGAGGGAGGGGAGACATGATAGAAACTTTCAAGTACCTCAAGGAATCAACAAAGTCCAAGAGGTAGCATCTTTCAAAAAAGGGTGTGCAAGAACAAGGGGGCACAATTTGAAGATAGAAGAGGCGGCTCAGAGGTAATTTAAAGTATTTTTCACAGAGAGGTTGTGGATGCATGGAGCGGCCTTCCGGAGGAAGGTTGTGGAGTCAAAAACAGTGGTGGAATTCAAGCATGCATGGGACAGTCATAAGGCAATTCTAGGGGGTTGGGGTAGGAAGAAGTAGGCTGCTGGTTAACTAGGATCTGCAGCTTATCCATTAGGTAGGGAAATGGGCAGACTGGGTGGGCCAAGCGGTCCTTATCTGCCGTCAATTTCTATGTTTCTATGTTTCTGGCCATTGTAGGTAAACTAATGGAGACAATCCTGAAAGAGAGGCTGGTGACCTTTTTGGAAAACAATGGACTCCAGGACAGTCAGCAACATGGGTTCATCTCAGGGAGATCCTGCCAGACCAATGTAGTTGAATATTACAACTGGGTGATGAGGGAACTGGACAAGGGACATGCAGTGGATGCCCTGTATCCGGACTTCAGCAAGGCCTTTGATTCGGTGCCTAATGAATGGTTGGGGGAAAGTTGGGGTATGTGGGGTTGGGACAAAGATGATGAACTGGATTGTGAACTGACTGCAGGAGAGGCAGCAAAGGGTGGTGATGGTGGTGGGGACTCTCATCCCCAAGGGCTGTGATGAGCGGGGTTCCACAGGACTCGGTACTGCGCACAGTGCTGTTTGGGATTTTCATATCAGATATCTCACATGGCATCAGGAGTAAGATCAGTCTGTTCACAGACGACACCAAGATGGGGCGGTGGTGGATGACATAGTAGGATGGCAAAGACTATAGGATGACCTAACTAAACTGGAAAGTGGTCGGAAACGTGGCAGCTGGGGTTCAATGCTAAGAAGTGCAAGGTACTGCACTTTGGAGCAAGGAACCCTGGGAGGAGCTACCAGCTGGGAGGGGTTCAGTTAGGTATCACAGAGGAAGAAAAGGATCTAGGGGTGGTTACAATGGGGAATATGAACAATTCAGCTCAGTGCAGGAAGGCAGCAGCTAAAGCCAACAGGATGCTGGGGTGTATTGCGAGAGGAATCTCCTCCAGAAGGAGGGAGGGAGGTGATCCCACCTTTGTACAGGTCATTGGTCAGACCACACCTGGAGTACTGCATGCAGATCTGGCACACGTTTCTGAAGATGGATGTCAGATTACTGGAGGGGGTACAGTGCAGGGCAACAAAGATGATCCAGGGTTTGGAGAACAGACCCTACGAGGACAAGCTGAGGGAGCTGAATATGTACTCACTGGAGGAGAGAAAGGATCAAGGAGATATGATTGAGACCTTTAAATACATGACTGGGATAAACAAGACAGGTACAGAAGGGGTATTTAAGTTGAGGAGGGGGAGGGACATGAGAGGGCATGGTCTCAGACTGGAGGGGGGAAGATATAGGAGAGAGAGATGAGGAGACATTTGTTCACAGAGAGGGTGGTGGCTAAGTGGAAAGCTCTGCCCAAGGAGGTGGTATCCTGTAGGATGGTGGGCAATTGTAAAAGGAGATGGGACAGGGTGAGGGAGGGAGTAAATGCGAGAGGGGGAAGGGGAAGGGGCAGCTGCAATAAAGGGGGCTAGCTGCACTTTCAAGCAGACTTGATAGACCATGAGGCCTGTTTCTGCTGGCAGATTAGTATGTTCATATATTTGTATGAAATGCATGATAAAGAAATGTATGCACGATGACTCTGTCCCCCACAATGGTCTGGTGGAGAAACTGATGGGATTGGGAGTAGGCCCTTTGATGGTCAGATGGATTGAAAACTGGCTAGCTGGATGCACCCAGAAAGTAGTGGTCGGTGGGGAGCTCTCGAACCCTAGAGAGGTTGGTAGTGGGGTACCGCAGGGCTCGGTCCTGGGTCCGATCCTGTTTAATGCATACATATCGGACATCAGGGAGGGTATAGGGTGTGAAATGAGTCTCTTCGCTGATGACTCCAAGATGGGAGCAGTAGTTGAGGGAGAAGAGGGAGGTTGGCCCTGCAAGGGGACCTGGACACCCTGGAAAGCTGGGCTCACACATGGAAATTAAATTTCAATATCACCAAGTGCAAGGTGTTACATCTTGGGCGGGGAAACCCTAAACACAGGTACACCCTGGGAAGGGAGGCGCTGGAGGCCTCAATAAGGGAAAAAGACCTAGGGGTCATGGTGGATGCATGTATGAATAACTCTGAGCAGTGCAGGAGAGCGGCTAGCAAGGCAAACAGGATGCTGGGATGCATCGTAAGGGGGATCACCTCTAGGAGCAAGGAAGTGATTCTGCTGCTGTACAATGGACTGGTTAGACCACACCTTGAGTACTGTGTACAGTACTGGAGACCACACTTGAAGAGGACATACAGCTCCTGGAGAGGGTACAGAGGAGGGCAACTAAGATGATCACGAGGACTAGGGGTTTGGCGTATGAGGACAGACTTGAGGAGCTCTGCCTGTTTTCATTAGAGGAGAGGAGGCAGGGGGACATAATTGAGGTCTTCAAGTGCCTCAAGGGAATAAATAGGGTAAACATGGAGGGATCTTTAGACTAAAGCAGGAGGTATCACCAGAGGTATGGTTTGAAGTTGGAAGGTGGAAGGGTGAGGGAAAAGGAGGAGGTTTTCACTGAGAGGGTGGTGGACCCTTGGAATGCACTGCCTGGCGAGCTGGTTCAGAGATCCATAGTGGAGGGCTTCAAGAGGGTGGGACAGACACAGAAAGTGGATGTATCAGATGATAGCCTGTCCCGGGGGTGGGAATGGATGATAGGGGTTTCTGGAACACAAGGGGCGGGGGCGCGGCACTGCCAACTAGGGATCTGAGGTTCGAGCAGACTCGATAGACCGTAAGGCCTAATCTGCTGGCAAATAGTATGTTTGTATGTTAGTATGAAGGGAGGGACTGGGGCAAATATTTGTACCTGTTGTTATTTGCCTATAGAGCGGTTTCCCAGGCAGCAATAAGATACTACCCCTTTGCCTTACTGTATGGGAGAACCCCCCGAGGTCCAACAAACATTGTGAAGGAATACTGGGAGGAGGGAACTAAGGTGGGACAGACCAACATAACAGAATACATGGTGTAGCTCAGAAAAAGATTGGTTGAGTACACTAAAAAGGCTCACCAGAATTTCACTGACTCCCAGAACCAGCAGAAAATATACTATGATCAGCATTACAACATTAAACAGTTCCAGGAAGGGGATAAAATGTCTTGTTACTACTCCCTACCACTGAAAACAACCTTCTGATGAAGTGGCAAGGGCCCTACACCATTTTAAGAGATTGGGCCTGTAACATACGAGCTCAGAACCCCTGACGAGTACCCAGGAAAAAAGGTGTACCATGTGAACTTACTAAAGAAGTGGGTAGAAAGGAAAGGAAGCCAAGTAAGTTTACCTACAGTATACTGCCCAAGCAAGAAGAGTCTGAATTGGAAGAGGTATATAAAAGACTAGATGAGCACGATAGCCTGGCAGAGATTCATATTAACTGCTCACTACAGACATACCAGAAAGATGACATTCTACGGGTACTACAAAGTTTTACACCCATATTCACTAGTGTACTATGGAAGGCAGTGGCAGTACAACACCATATCAGAACAGAGGCCCCTCCCACGAGACAGAAACCATATAGGCTCCCTGAAAAGGTTAGACTGGGGGTCAAACAAGAAATTGAGAAGTTAAGGCAACTGGGCATCATAGAACCATCTAATAGTGCCTGGTCCTCCCCTCTCGTAGTCATACCTAAGCAGGAGGGTGGCATAAGGTTATGCCTGGACTTCAGGAAGGTTAATCAAGTTTCTAACTGTGATACAACCCTGGATCTGACCAAAAGGTATTAGCAGATTCCATTAGCCACTGATTCAAAGGAGAAAACAGTTTTCGGTACACCTCTGGGGTTGTACCAGTTCACCACAATGCCTTTTGGCCTATATGGAGCCTCAGCAACATTTCAAAGGCTAATGGATAAGATTTTGACCCCACATGTTACATACTGTGCCACCTACCTCGACGATGTGGTGACTTACAGTCCGGATTGGCCAACACACTTAACACAGCTGACCACTGTTTTACATTCCATATAAACAGCAGGGCTTACAATCAATCCAGCCAAGTGTGCTGTAGCCATGAAAGAGACCAGGTACCTAAGATTCTTGCTGGGTAATAGCAATGTATGCCCTGAAGTAGAGAAGGTGGAGGCAGTAGGTCAAAGCCCCATACCTAAGACCAAGAAACACATTAGGTCTTTTTGGGGACTGGCAGGGTACAATCGTAGGTTTATACCAAACTTTGCCTCCATAGCTACCCCCTTAACAGATTTAACTAAAAAAAAGATGTAGCAACACTGTTAAGTGGACTAATGAATGTGATGAAGCCTTTCTGGCCATTAAAGTGCTTTGTGTGTCCTCAGTTCTGAAGTGTCCTAATTTTGACCTCCCCTTCGAAATGCACACAGATGCCTCATTGAGTGGAATTGGTGCTGTGTTAAACCAGACTGTAGTGGGAGAAAAACACCCAATCCTGTACATAAGTAGAAATTGCATGACAGGGAGCAGATGTATGCCACCATTGAAAAAGAGTGCCTAGCCATAAAGTGGGCCATAGAAGCCTTGCATTTCTATTTGTGGGCTTCAGTCTTTACTCTAGTAACAGACCATAACCTTCTTTGCTGGATCAACCAGATGAAAGATCAGAACACCTGCATTATGAGGTGGTGTCTCACATTACAACCCTATAAGTTTGTGGTTTAACATCAACCAGGAAGTCAACATAAAAATGCAGACTTCCTATCCAGACATGGAGCAGATATACTGAAAGGAGAAGGTGACAATTGAATTATATGATAAATATGATGTTTGTTATGTACTATGATGGTTGAATAGTACAGTATAAAGCCCCATAGTATTGTTCTGGTTTCAGACAGTACAGTAAAGTCTATACTGTACTTCATTTATTGTTTAAAGGGACCCGGGGTGGAGATTCTAAGCAACAGTGGGTGGAAGCGCCATCCCAAACCCCCATGCTTACAGGATGTATGTTAACATTCTGGGGATTTATAACCTAAAATCAGTTCTTATCTTAAGGTAACTGTTGTCTTCTTAATGAGGGAGGAGTGTGGTAGAACTGCAGTCTACCAGTCCGAATGCCAAGGTACAGGGATGCCTTTCCTATCTTCTTATTTTTTTCTACATTATAAATCTGTTGAGCAACAGTGTCTTATTAATCTTTTCTGTTCTATTTTCTACCACTGATGTACTATAGGTTGGCCACTTACATCAGTCTCTTCTATTCTTTCTAAAAATCTTTTTCTGACTTTCCCTATTTCAGAATTCTTATATCCATCCTGCACCAAGACCTCCCCAAACAGTATAACTTGAATGTAAAACATCCAGCAGAAAATATTGACTGAATAATGACCAGCATGCTGGCCGGCTGTTTTTAAGGCAGAAACTGTTCTTTACTTGCATCTATAAAGTGCTACTAGTTAAAGTGCAGTAGTGCTTTAAATACCATAAGTAAAGTGCCAAGTGCTCATAGTCTGTAACTAATGTGCAAAACCTTGCAAGAGATATATGAAAAGAGGTATACTGTCTGCATACACTGATGCATAATGTGCTTTATATATGGAAATAGTTTAAAATGCTTGTAAAATGCATAACCTAAAACACTAAATTAGCTTGTATTGCCTGGTTTATTTCTTTTATTCCAAAAAGCTTCTAAGTGTATATTTAAAAATATAGGAAGGGGTCAAACAGTAGAAAGTTGTGTAGGGAGCTTATATAGGAGCTTTTCCTTCTTGTTCCTTGCTTCTCCTCCCTAGACACCTTCTGCATGTACCCCACAACACTGGAATTACCTTCCCATTATTTATTAAAAGCTGCTCTGAAGTGAAAATGTATTCAACTCCTGAAGCAGAGAAAGCTGTACCATGGAGCGGCAACCTTTTTGCTATTCCTTTTCATTGTCGCCACTCCATGGATGTGGTTTACAGAATTACATTTAGTAGACTCCTGGCTGCCAGACTGGCATAGGAGAACTTCTTTGTTTTAATTTCTAGTCCACCACTGAGTCCAAAGGAGTTCCACAGAGTGGCTAAATCTACTTTTCTTTGTACATAGCCTCTCGGTAATACATAAGTATTTCTCCATACTGAAGCAGGATTTTGTGTGTCATGATGCGGCAGCTTTACTTTCATTTATTGCTACCTGTCGCTCTGGGACCCTCTATAAAACTCCCACTTCTTTACAGGGTTAAAAAAATAAACAGGAGACCCTTCGGGGTCAAGAAAAAAACAGATTAGCAAGAGAGAAGAAAAGTATTAAATAAATAAAACAGAGCACGCTCGCTACTCGCTCTCTCACTCCCTCTTGTAAAAATTGTGTTGCAGTAAGGCGGAGCAGCAATACTTTTACTTTTGCAGAATGCAGCTCCGCTATAAAGCAATGTTTGTTGAGCCCTAATAAATAGTGAGAAGAGACAGAGACATCCCTAGAACACAAGTAGAAACCTGCTGTCCTCAGAAGAAATAAATATTAGAATAGAGGGCTGATTTTAATAAAATAAATTTGTCGACTACACAGAAAGAGATGAGACACTGCCTGTCTCTATGAATACCCTCAGCCCACATAAGGAATGTTTTAGGGGGTTCCACAACTTTCATAAATTAATATAAAACACTGCAGTAAAATGGACTGGTAAAATAAGTTAATTCATGACTGACCTGTAGAAGAAGCACCTCCAAATTAATCCTATAGGGTGACAGCAACCCCTAGTGGCCTATATTTATACATAAATCGTTGGGAAAAGCATATTGGCCAGTGGGAGGAGTTTATTTAAAAAGGATCCTTAAAGCTTTTAAAACAATAACATTGGCCAGACTCATGATTTGATGAGTTGTATTACTATGGAACACTCTCTGTAACCAGGGCTTAGAAACAATCAATTTTATTTAATACTCATTGAATTTTTTGACTGGGTGACTAGGGAGGTGGATCAGGGGAGGGCAGTGGACATGGCCTATCTGGACTTCAGCAAGGCCTTTGACACTGTGCCACACAGAAGACTATTACACAAACTGGGGAATATGGGTGTGGGCAGAACAGTAGTGTGGTGGGTAGGTAACTGGCTGGGTGGCAGGACACAGAGGGTGGTGGTAAATGGCTGTCACTCCACAGAGGGAAGAGTGACCAGTGGGGTACCACAGGGATCAGTGCTGGGACCGTCCTATTCAACATCTTCATCAGTGACATTGCGCAGGATCTAGAAGGCAGAATTTCACTGTTCGCTGATGACACAAAGCTCTGTAACAGAGTAGACACACCAGAGGGTGTAGACAGAATGAGAAGGGACCTGCAGAACGTGAAGAATGGTCAGGGGTTGGCAGTTGAAATTCAATGCAAGGAAGTGCAAGATAATGCATATGGGGCACAAAAACCCTGGCACAATATATCAGTTGGGGGTGAGGATATAGCATGCACCAAGCAGGAAAGGGATCTTGGGGTTGTCATCTCTGATGACCTCAAGGTAGGAAACAGTGTGACAAGGCATCAGGTAAAGCAAATAGGATGCTGGGATGGTAGGCAGGGGCATCACCAGCAGGAAAGGGAGGTCATAATTCCGCTATACAAGACACTAGTGAGGCCCCACCTGGAGTACAGTGTACAGTTCTGGAGACCATACCTCGTAAGGACATAGACAGGGTAGAGAAGGTTCAGAGGAGGGCAACAAAGATGGTGCATGGATTGCATCACAAGTCCTATGAAGACAGGTTGAAGGAACTGAACATGTACTCCCTGGAGGAGAGGAGGAGAGAGGATATGATAGAGACATGCAAGTATCTTACAGGAGAAACAGAGTGCAGGAAAACACTATTTTAAGTGAAAAGATGTTCCAGGACTAGAGGGCATGGGATGAAGTTGGAGGGAGGACGATTCAGAGGAAACATGAGAAAGAATTTCTTCACAGAACGGGTGGTGGACAAGTGGAACACCCTGCCAGAGGAAGTGGTGGGGGCTGAAACAATCACAGGATTTAAGAATGCATGGGATAGACATAAAGGAATTCTAGAGGTCAGGGGTAAGGGGAAACAGACTTCTAGGAAAACAAACTGAACTTACAAGCTCAAATGGGCAGACTGGGTGGGCCATAGGCCCTTATCTGCCGACACTGTCTATGTATCTATGTATTTGCGTATAGGTATGGTTGTGAGCCTCAGAGAGGTTTAATATTTAATTGCATTTTGTGGGTGGGATTACTGACAAGTGGGAGGGAGGGCTATAAATACCCTCTAGAAACAGGCATAGTTAGATCAGCTGGAGGTTAGTCTCACTTGTCTGAGGCTAAGGTAAGAAAAGGATCTATGCCCTGAATAGGTACCTGGCAGTATTATAGCAGGAAAAGCTGAAGACAGTCTGAAAGACGGTATTGTCTTGTTTTAAAATAGCATTGGACTATTATTCTGTTTTGAGTTTATTTTTATTTTTTTTGTATCTTTATAAAAAACATAAAACCACACCGCAGTGTGTTGTACCATATTTACTGTGTCCCGTGTTATCCTTACCCACAACCCTGTGACACTTTCCCCTTGCATATCTGCTGTTATAAAAAATATATGTGAATCTCTGTGTAAAACTGTATGTGAAACTGGGCTCTTTTGTTTAAAACTGTATATAGTAATATTGTTGAAATGATTGCAAAAAGCTATTTGGAACTCAAGTGGTTAACATGAGTTGCAGTTTTTAAGCCCTTAGCAGAGTTGTCAACAAAAGGTCAGTTCTAGGACACCATGTACTGTTTTGCTGCACCTGCAAGGAATGAAACTGACAATAACATTCTGTGAGAAGCAGGCTCTCTTAACGAGTTCCCAGACAAAGACTTATAAAAAGACCGCCAATGTTTTTTGCTAGAGTGACAAGGAGAGTGAGGGACTGAAACTTGGCATTAAGATATACCCTCAGAAGAAAGACTTAGTTTTCTCTGTTTGTACTGCCTTTGTGAATAGTTATACTGAATAAATTATGTTTTGTTTTGCTGTTATTGAGAAAAATAAAACACTATTTGTGAATTTCAAAACTGCTCCTGGTTTTCCTATACTTCCTGACCCTTTGCCTCGACATACTGTAAAGGCTTTTTGCCAGTCAAATAAACTCTTTTTGACTTAACTTGAGTGTATAAAATTTCAGAGTCCTAGATTTAAAGGGGGTGAATTGTGGGTAGCCAAACATTTAATCAAAATTAAATTTTCAGTTATTTCCATCTAATTTAAAAAAATCCTATTCAACTTTCTCCACAGTTTCAGGATTTACAGAAACATGCAACATGAGTATGTGCACCAAGTTTTAAGTCTCAAGTCTTAAAGGGGGCTGTGCTATAGGTAGTTAAAACATTTGCCAAAATTTAGATTTTAGTTATTTTACTATAATTTTTAAAACAGTCATCAAAATGTTATAAAAGGCTGCAGGTCTATAGGTTATTACTATGTTTATACACATATCTACTGTAGTTCCAGATTTCTAACTCCAAAGGTGCCCGAGTTATATGCAGATAAAAATGTTCATGAAATTTCTCACAAAATAAAATGACAGAATTTGAGCACCTACAATTTTTAGATGGTGCACCATAACATGATGATATCTGGTAAATCATTAGAACTCCTATCAGCAAGTAATCATGCCAAATGTCAGGTTTCTAGCACAATAGAAAGCCGAGTTATGACCAAATCAATACATTTTTAAAATGCCACACAATTCTGAGAACATTTCTGAGGAGTTTCATGGAATTTGGGGGACTCCCATCAAAATTCAATGAATTTGGAATCTTCTCATTCCACACAGCTCTACTATCTGGATTTTAGCAAGCCCTTAGACACTGGGCCACACAAGAGGTGAACTAGGTTAGAAACTGGTTAACAGATAGGAGTGGTGGTTAACAACACTCCCTCTCATGATGGGAGAGCGACCAGTGGGGTACACAGGGCTCAGAAAAAGGACCAGTCCTCTTCAATGTCTTCATACAAGACATTTCAGAAGAAAAGAAGGGAAGGTATGCCTTTTTGCCAATTATACCAAAATCTGAAATAGAGTGGACACTCAGGAGGGGGTAAAGAGAATGTGCAGGGATCTTGGGAAACTCCAGGAGTGGTTAAAGCATGGTAGTTGTGATTCAATGCCAAAAAGTGCAAAATCATGCACCTAGGACATAAGACTCCAAGAGCTGAGTATAGGATGGGGGGAGGTGCTGACAGTCACCAAACATAAAAGAGACCTTGGGATTATCAAGTCTGAGTACTTTATGTTGGCAGAGCAGTGTGACAAAGCAGTGGGTAGGGCTAGTGGGATGTTGGGGGAAGGTATCTCCAGCAGGAGGAGGGAGATGGTGTTGCCAATATATTGCTCACTGGCGAGACCCTACCTTGAGTACTGTGTCCAGTTTTGGAGACTGCACCACAGAAAGGACAGCCCAGGGTAGGACAACGAAAATGGTGCAAAGTTTGCACAAGAAGCCCTATGAGGACAGACTGGGGGATCACAGCTTGCAGACCCTGGAAGAGAGGAGGGAGAGAGAGAGAGAGGTGACATGATATAGACCAAGTACTTCATGGGGTGAACAGGGTGGGAGGGGGGAGACTCTCTTTCAAATGAGAAAGCCCACCAGGGTAAGGAGGCATGCAATAAAACTGGAGGGGAAGGAAGTTCTGTAGTAGGGAAATTGATGGAAACACTATTAAAGGAACAAATTATGGAACACCTGGAATCCAATGGACTGCAGGACCTGAAGCAGTATGGCTTTATGGAGTGGAAGTCATGCTAAACAAATCTGATAGTTTTTTTCCTCAGTAAGGTAGCACATCAATACAGTGAGGGAATTACAGTGACAGTAATTACAGCAGTGGTAATTACGGTGAAAGTGAAAATGGCAACAGTAAAGTCTGTCCACCACAATAAGGACAAAACTCACTGTACCCACCTCCCTGAGGTGCTGTGACCTTGGAGTTGGTTATTAAAGTAAGGGGGGAGAAGGGGGGGGCCAAGTAACTGTCACCCTTGTTTCAGTCAGTGAGCTTTACCATCACCATTTTTACTTTCACCGTATTGACCTCGCCCTAATTACTGTTGCTGTAATTTTCTCACTGTATTGACATGGAACCATTGGGTAATCAGGGTGTTGGATTGGGGGGAGGGGTTGACATGGCCTACATGGACTTCAGCAAGGCCTTTGACACTGTTCCAGATAGGAGGCTGGTAAACAAGTTGGGTAGCATGGGGTTGGGCAATAAAGCTGTAAACTGCGTAAGAAACTGGTTAGGGGATAGAAGGCAAAGGGTGGTGGTAAATGGAGTTCACTCTCAGAAGGGGAGAGTGACCAGCAGGGCACCGCAGGGTCAGTACTGGGGCCAGTCCTTTTTAATGTCCTCATTAGTGACATAGCAGAGGAACTGGAAGGGAAGGTCTGCCTCTTTGCAGATGACACCAAGACCTGCAACAGGGTGAACATACTGGAGGGGCTGCAAAGGATTGAAAGAGACGTGAAACAACTGGAGCTGTGGTCAAACGTTTGGCAGCTAACGTTTAATGCAAAAAAGTGCAAAATAATGTACTTGGGTCACAGAAACCTAGGGGTACAGTACAAAATGAGGGAGAGATACTAGCATCGACCAAGCAGGAAACAGACCTGGTAATAATCATATCGGATGACCTGAAGGTGGCCATCAAATGTGATAAAATGATGAGAGAGCTAGTGGGATGCTAAGATATATAGGTAGGGGAATTACCAACAGGAAGATAGAAGGTGTTGTTGCCACTATATAGGTCTTTAGTAAAACCCTACCTGGAGTACATTGTCCAATTTTGAAGGCCACATCTCAGGAAGCACATAGACAGGATGGAGGCCAACCAAAGGAGGGCTTCTGAGATGATACAGGATCTACTTCAAATGTCCTATGAGGAGAGGCTAAAGGAATTAAACATGTGCACCCTGCACCCTGGAGGAGGGGGGGGATATGATCGAGACCTTTAAATACCTCACAGGGGTGAATAAGGTACAGGAGGGAGGTATTTTTTAGAGGAAAGGGTATTCCAGAACATGGGGCAATGACATGAAGCTGGAGGGGATAGGTTTAGGAGAGATATGAGTAAATACTTCTTCACAGAAAGGATGGAGAATGCTTATTTTGCCTAGGACTGGATTGTCTCCAGCTTATATGAACTGCATCAACTGCAAGTGTTGATAAAAAATATATTTTTGCTGGCACTTTACTGCTCGTATTTGTGCATCCATTATTGCATGAATCTCTGAGAAGCTGAATGCACTTTATAACAATAATGAGTGTTTACCATGATACGAGCCTGGACATGTTTCTTCTGTACTTTGTGCAATATATTTCTGAATGAAATATGAATGAAGCAGTTTGAGCAAAAATAAAACTAGATAACAGTCAACACTTTGGATGCAAGAAATTAAAATTTTTTAAATATATAAACAATATGTGTTTGTCTCCACTGAGTGTGACCATCTCATGGTAGCTGTGTTACTTTAGTGAGGATTAACCATTCCTTTGGTTACACCATCCCTGTATTATTTGTGCTTATTCACACATCCGTGGGACTTCTGCAATGTCAATGGACAGAAGGTGCACCAGACCACAGAGCGTGCACAGTGCTCCTAGATGGCGCAAGGAGTATGTTATGGACAGTGACTTAGACCCTGAGTTATACCAGCTGGATGAGGGATGCATCTTCATATAGGGGAAGGTAGTGTAAGGGACCCACACAGGCGGGCCAATGCCCCATGCTTGGAAACCCTATGAAGGAAGGGACTCCTGGAGGCTTCAGGGGATGTTGAGCTCCTGGAATGACAGCCCCAGCAGAAACTGAAAAAGACTGTGAGCATTGCCTAAAAAGGCAGGACTAGGATGGAGCCAGGCAGATCTGGTGGAGACCTCATTGTGGAAAGGTCTGTGTAATGGGAGTGGGTGAAAGCTGTGCCATTCCAGCCCTGAAAAGTGGAATGCAATCTGTGAACAAAACTGCTGAGTTCCAGACAGGATGAAAAGCGGCAGCTGTGTGCAAGCCATCATGTGTGTGATGCTGAAGATCCAGCATGGAGCGAGAGACTGAGGGCTGCTGATCCAGGTCTTGCTGCATTAGGAGGAGGCATCCAAGTCCAGGAACTGTGAGTATGCCACAGTGTGGCATTGTTTCAAGGGACAGCACCTGTTGTTTCACCATGTTTCACAATGTTGATTAAAAATAACCCAACTTTTGAGAGTTTTTCTGCCTTTTTTTTTTTCAACAACTATTTTATCTCTTTGGTCAGGAGGGGGATATACCCTGTTTGGCCTTTGGGTAAGCCTAACCGGCATCCTCCCAAGTCGCCCAGACTGACTGGCCTGCAGTTTAACCCCTGCAGCAGGGCTTTCAAGGAGAAGGAGGAGAGACCAAGATCAACCAGAGGTCCCAGTTGAAGCTTACATCCAGGGCGTCATTCCGGATGGTAGCCAGGCAGCATTATCCTGCTGCTGTCCCCAATAGTGTTTCACTTGTGGTTTCTCCTGGAGAAGTGGATGTGCGGTGACATCAGTGCACAGATGTGCATGCTCCCATGCACGTCCCACAGTGTCTGCCATGCCTCTAACCCAACTGTATGTGGTCCCAGCTGTTGTGCACCCAGTTTCCACTGGGTGACACTCATGACCTGGGAGCTCATGGTCCTTCCACCCCAGAGGAGGAGAGCTGCCCATAGGATACTCATCTAACCTCCCCCTGGATGTCCCTCTAATGCCCCAGGTTCATTTCTGAACCAGGGCCATCAACGCTGCAAGTGGCAGTGCTACTACTGCACCAGGGGCTGGCCAGGTTTTTTGCCATTTAAGCAATTTGCATGGCCTGTGGGGCTTGTGAAACTGAGCATGTTGCTCTGTTTAAAGTGTACCAATGCAGGCCAACCCATGGTAACATCTATGGGCATGCACTAATTCTACCCCAGTGGTACCCAGAGACTGAGTTACACGAGCTCCCAGTTTGGCCTGTCCTTGTACCAGAAGAAAAGGGATAAATCTGTCTCCCTAGAAGGGTGTCTAAGAGGTCCATGTTTAAAGCTGACATTTGTGCTAACCCTTTTCTTACAGGTGGTCTGCGGTTAAAAAGCTATGATATTCTGTTTAACCTGGGCTGGGTATTGGCTCCTAGTGTGGTAGTGAAATTATAGGTTTCCTTACTGAGCCCACTAACGGCCAATTGCCCAGTCAATTGGAGTGCCTCCAACACTTGCCACTGAACAGCATTTTATTGGACTGCACCAGTTTGCCATAATGGTGGCAGTGCCACATTCATGGCCTCAGCATGCCTTACCTCGGGGTCCATCACAATATTTTATCTTAACTGCGATATCGTATGTAAATACAGCCTAACAATAGGTAAACACAGGACTACACTGAAAATGACATAGTGAATGTCAGCTGGACCTTGGGTAAATCACAGGAAATCAGAAAAGTACCAGTAGGCAGGACCATGAGCTCTACTTCATTGGTATTGAAAAGGTATCTATGCCAAGGAGGGGTAGGGATTTTGATGCCCTTCTTAGAAAAAGGAAGGGATACTGGATTTGGGAACTGGGGGTCACTAGATAGCCAGGATTCAATGGGAGATTTGAGACAGGCCCTTTCTTGGGATAATTTAGCATTATGCAGATGTGTAGAGCATATATTAAATGTGATCTTGTGCATATATAGTATTGTGATGGTTCCTATATTGCTCCTTTGTTATTTTCCTTTTTGTTTCACTTTTTCTTTTTCAGATGCCACTTAGACTATAATCTTGATGAGATTCAGTCGCCTGTTTTAACCTCACTTTTCTCTATTTATTGTAACACTTTCACATTTGTTGTTTTTTTTATTCATTAATTGTGATGATAATGTGGTTGGTGTTATATCTAGTATAGTGGTCCTTTAAGCTGCCCCTGGCCTTTATTGCCCTGTATGAAATGGGCAATGTTGCCCTTTTAAGAAAATGGAGGCTTTGCCCCTTTATGGCAATCATATAAAGGCACTGTGGGAGCAGGGACCACTACCCTTGACAAAGTAACCAGTGGATTATGAAATACATCAGGACTCTTGTGCAATGTGAGTACCTGCTTGTCCAGTCGTTTATGAAGCGAGTACCTGTATCCATTCTATTAACTCATTATATGGACACTGATACTACTGGAAGAGTGCTTTAATAAAGCAGAGCATCTTAATACAAGTAGTTTGCATTGCCATCTGTGTTAACAGTGGGATTTTGGAGTTGGGACCTGTGGACTGGGTGCAGTGAGTTTTGCTTTATGCTTTGTGGATTTTTATTGTTTTACCAGCTGAACTGGCTGCTGCTGCTCTGGTCTTTTGCAGCTTGGGACATATTTTGAGTTAGAACCAAGTTTCCATCAAAACCTGTGGATTTACTCTGGAGCCGAAGTGGCAACAAGTACTGTAATAGCAAGGAAACAAATTGCTTAAGTGAGTTTGTACTGGGTCCCATCAAGAACGTCGAATCCATTTTTATTACAACAGCTGCTGACACCACACAGAACCTGGAAGTAGCAACAGGCCCCATGAACATACAAAATAGCTTTTTCTCAGTTTGAGTAAGTGGCATTAAAGCCATGACACAATTACTGGGAGCAAGCATACTTAAAGATCAAATACACCGTTTTTCCATATTTTTAATAAAAGCCTGAATTCAAGTACCTGTGTTATAATTAGTATTTTCTGAAAATATCATGTTGTTTGGTTTTGTGGTTGTCTTTAAATCAGCATTTGTTAAATCTGTTAATGTGCTCTGCAGTAACTGAAAACAGTGAAGATTTTTCTGTCTCTATCAATGAGCAATGACATCATTCTTGTCTAGCCTGCTGCTTCAGCAAGTAAGTCCCTGACTGACTGAAGAAGCTGGTGTAGTTCCCAGTCAGTGCAGTCTGTAGAGCTAATTGTATCACTCAAGGTTTGTTACTAACCCATCTGTGTTTTTTTTTTAAATAGAATAGCTTAAAATCAATCATTCTGTTCTCATAAATAGTTGATCATTTGAGTTTCAGTACTGGACTGAAGTGATATGAATGAATGTCTGTGCACAATTACCTTGTCAGTATCACAGCTGTGAGTTCTTTCTCATCAAAACTCTGCATTGTCTTCTGGCTATATAAAATAGGGTTGTTTAATGGATATAAAATACATCTAAAGTTTGTTAATTCATAGAAGCAGTGTGTCTTTGATGTAGCCTTCATAAATAGGTACATGTGAGAACAATTTTGTGTTTATGTCAGACTGACAAACAGGTGTCTGACACACACTACTATTTCAGGAACATGTACTGTATGAATTCATAAGATTCAGTTCTTTGAGGGATTCTGTGTGAAAATACATCATGTATGGTATTAAGAGTACAATACCTTTATGTACAAAAAATGAACATTATCTCCAAATTAAGGCATGACAGTGGGGGCTAGTTTAGTCCCCAATTATGGCAATTTATTTATGATAGAATGGGAGGCACAGATAATAAGGAATGAGGAAACTAACCCCTTTCTCAGACACATAGACCTCTGGCACTGTTTATTGATGACATGCTGGTTGGGTGGCAGGGAACATGCAAGGAACTCATTGGAATTATATTGTTTCTGGAGCAAAGAAATAAAAACCTTAGGTTCAATGTAGAGTGTAGCCTCACAGAAATGAACTTCCTTGATTTAACCATCAGAAAGAATGGAAGGGAAGGGGTAATCACATATATTTTCCAGAAAAACCCACAGATCATAATACCTTGTTGTGTCCAACCAGTTGTTACCCCCCATACAACCAGAGGCATCCCAAAGGGCAAGTTTACCACAATGAAATGGAATTATAGTGATCTCAGTACATATATTTAAGAGCAAAAGAAGTGGAAATGAGATTAATACAGAGAGGATACCAGGAAACATAATTCTGGATGCCAGGGAGCAGGTTGATATCACAGAAACAGGAACACTGTTACAGTACAACTTGGGCAACAGACAGACGAAAGAGAGGGTGGACTTTGTTACTACATATACTCCACATTGTGCTCATCATTAATAACAGATTTTGACTGTTTTTTTCTAATTTGTTTTAGTGCAATTTTATGAATGGAACTTAACATTTTTGAGAGTATATTTTAAGTGTTTTACAGGTAACCAACATGTGCTTTAAAGTCCCATTCTCAGAATTACACCTGGGGCAATGATTGGGATGACTGATGTTCATTAGATTCATTTTATGAGAGGTGTAATACATCCAATGAATTATATTAAAATAGATCTGTAATAGTTTGGAGGATATTATGCCTAATTGTGGTAAATTAATAATTTGTTCCCCTTTAGTGTTTGGTATAGTATGGCCAAGTTTAGCTTCCCATTTTGTTTTTAATGGTTAGAGGTTAAAATCAGATTGATTTTGAATAACTGCATAGAATACTGATATTAATTTCGTATTGTTCATTTGTATTAATTGGTTTTCAAAGATATTTGGTTATGGCGCTAATAGTATGTCTCCCTTTCTGTACAAATAGTGTCATAATTGTAAATATCTAAAAATAGTTAAATTAAGGAGCATTTAATAGATTTAAAATCTAGCAGACCTCTGTCATCAAATAATGATGTAATTCCTTAAGTCCCTTTTTTGCCATTGCTTAAAGCTTGAGTCTATGATAGATGGCATGAAAAAGCCATTTAGATGTATTGATGAGAATGGTGACACTTTATTCTGGGTATGTGTAATTTTTAATAGCTTATCCCATAGTGTGCAGGTTGTGAGTGTAGACATACATAATCTATTTATCTATGTTCTATACAGGCCTGTATATACTATGGCCCAGATATTCAAACTGCGCTCAAAAGTAGCGCAACAGCAGGAGCAAGCACAAACCAGTTGCGCAAATGCGCAACAGGTGCGATATTCAAACATGGAGCAGAGCAAATTGCGCAAGCAACCAACGTCTGAATATCGCACATACTGCGCCATCGCGCAACCAGGAAGGAGAAGCTGAGCCAAAATGTTGCGCTTATGGCGCAACCAGGAAGCCCAGCTGAGCATCCCAGAGCTGCCATAGTGCAAGCACAGCCCCCCAGAGCAATGGAACTGCATATCCAGGGAGGCAGGCTGGGGCCCACCGCCAGCCATGCCACACATGGGCACAGGAACACACTGCAGAACCCACACCACACCGGCACACCCCAAGCACAGCATCACTGGGGTGGGACGGATGATCCACGTGCCCATGGGGACAAGCCAACAAAGCATAGCAGAGCCCTGACACTCCAGCACAACCACTGGCAGGCGGAGAGTGCCACACACAGAGGGTTGACAACCACAGTGCACATCAGCCCCTCAGATGCACAGCACACCCTGCACTGTGACCCCAAGACACCACCCATGTGTAGTGACTGGCACTGCAGGAAACCATGCAGTCCCCCGCACGCCAGCCCCGTGCAACACACAGCCTACAAGCCAGACACACCCTGTGCACCCAGCAGTGGGTGGCAGCAGATGGCAAGACCAACTGAAAGCCACTGCCATGCTGGAGATACCTCCCCATGCACACACATGCACACACACACACACACATACCCAGGACCATACCAGCCCAGATGGCATGCACACCACTGCAACTGAGCAACCATAGCCAGCTGCAAATCAGAGACCAACACAGTATTCATATCAAAATATAAATGTATTAGAAAAATGTAATTACAAAATCCACAACAACATAACTATTTACAAGAGGGGGGAAGGGTACAAGGTAGGGGTAGGCAAGGGGTAGGGATGAAGACCTTGGAGAGGGAAGGCAGAGTGGGAGGGATGGGTGGAGAGAGAAGGGGGATCTGGCCTAAGGCCTAGCAGACTGGTCCACTGCTGCCTGGTGCCGTCTTTCTTGGCTGCGCCTCCTCCTTAGCCCATGGTGCTGTATGTCCTGGAGGATGTGCTGGTTCTCCTGGGACACCCGGTCAGCCGATGCAGTGACTGCTCCATTTCAGGAGCACAATGAGGCCTAGGAAAAGGGAAACAGTCAATGGCTGTGACTGACCACAACCCTGAACACCACCCAACCTGCAAGCCATATAGCCCAATGTCCCGCACCTGTGATGGCGACACCCACCCACAGTGAATATGCACATGGCCATCACAAACAGGCGGCACCAGCTATGCGCACCACCACCCACACACACTGCCCACGCCAATCACAGTACAAACTAGGCTGGCAAGTGATGTGGCAACGTGGAAAGCGATGCCAGTTACACAGCTATGTGCCCAGTGCATGCCTGACCACCAGTGACGATACACAGACGTGCTGTGATACTGCACAGTGATGCATGTCACCTGTGTCAAAATTTTACATACATGGATACATAGACAGTGTCGGCAGATATGGCCTATGTGCCACCCAGTCTGGCCATTTGACCTTGTAAGTTCACTCTGTTTTCCTATAAGTCTGTTGCACCTTACCCCGACCTCCAGAATTCCTTTATGGCTATCCCGTGCATTCTTAAATCCCGTGACCAAGTCAGCCCCCCACCACTTCCTCTGGCAGGGTGTTCCACTTGTCCACCACCCATTCTGTGAAGAAATTCATTCTCATGTTTCCTCTGAATCGTCCCCCCTCCAACTTCATCCCATGCCCTCTAGTCCTGGAACATCTTTTACGCTCAAAAATAGTGTTTTCCTGCACTCTGTTCCCCCCTGTAAGATACTTGTATGTCCCCATCATATCCCCCTCTCCCTCCTCTCCTCCAGGGAGTACATGTTCAGTTCCTTCAACCTGTCTTCATAGGACTTGTGATGCAATCCATGCACCATCCGTGTTGACCTCCTCTGAACCCGCTCTACCCAGTCCATGTCCATACGTAGGTATGGTCTCCAGAACTGTACACTGTACTCCAGGTGGGGCCTCACCAGTGTCTTGTATAGTGGAATTATGACCTCCCCCTTTCCTGCATGGTTGTGTTGTGCATGGCTGGTGGTCTTGCCCCCCCCAGCATGCAATAGCATCCATGAAGTAATGATACTCACACTCCTCCAGCAGCTGGCTCTGCCGCTGCTGCTGCTGATGCTGCTGCTGCTGCTGGGGCACAACACCCCCCGGCACCGGGGCCCTGGCACGCCCACGCCACCGCCGCCCCTGCCCCTCAGATTCCAGCCTGTGGGAGACATATGTTGAGACAAACATCAGTGTGACTCAAAGTAGAGTGCCCCTGCCCCAGTGAGAGTGCCTGCCCACACAGCCATAACCATCCATCGCACAGCTGCACACACGACACAGCCAACCGTGTCTGAGCCGGCACCTATGCACAGCCACCCAAGCACACACACACCCCTACAGAGAATATAGGTGCATAGATGGTACACTCACCTGGCCTAGGCACTCACGCCCGGCCTGGCACGCGACCGCAGCCACGACTAAAAGTTCTGGTTCTCCGCGGAGGTCACTGTACCGTGCGGCACTGCTCAGCAGACCAGCCCCGGCCAGTGACCTCCACCAGGTCAGTGGCCACTTGCTGCCACAGCTGAGTCCTGGCACTGGTGAGGGGCGCCTCACCATACAGGCCATCATAATGTGGCTCAACTAGGGCCACCAGGTTGGCCACTTCAATCTGGCTCCAGGACACCGCCCTCCTCCTAGCCATGGCACCAACTTTACAGCAGGCAATATGGCACCCCACTGCGCCCGAACTCCCACGCGGAGTTGTTGCTAACAGACCACCACACAGGCTCCAATCGCTGTTCGAACAGCGTCATTACTTTGACATGGCGCTGTCACTAGACAGCGCAATAGGGACGACACATGGCATGCCAACAGCGCCAGGGGTCAGAGGGCATACACAAGGTCACGGCAATGACGCAAGGCTACGCACAGTGCCATCGGACGTATAGGCATCCTGCGCGACTGCCAAGCTGCACACCAGTGCCACAGTGGACTATCGCGCAGTAGTGCCACAGCGCCATATAGTGCCCAGTGCTGTAGCATCACTGGCACAATGGTGGCCATGGCTTGAATCGCCTATCGCGCTCAGCAGGTCTGCAGCGCGATAGACGCATGCGTAAGCTGTCTGGACATGCGCAATGCAGTGTAGCACGCAGCCACAAACCTGCGCCATTGGCTCAGCCGGACCTTCTGTATTGCGCAAAGTGCAAATATGCGATATTCAGCCGACATATGCAAATCATTCGATCAGCCATTCATAGGCGCAGTGGCGCGATTAGCATATCATTATAGTTGCGCCACACCTCATTTGCATGTGTTGCGCTATAAAAATGCGACAGTGGGTTGTGCTGGCCAGATTTGGTTACTGCAGGTGAGAGGTGAGTTACATGCTGTGTGATACTCAGGACAATGCTCATGGGTGGAGGATGATAAAGGCTGAGGGGGCTGAGCATGAAAAGGGCACTTAGAAAGGGACAAAGGGCACCCTTTCTATCAGTATCTGCCATGCGGAGAGGAAACGTGGGGGGCTTCGCCCCCCCCGGGCCGGCAGCTATGCTCATGGGGAAATGCTGTCGACTGCACAGTGACAGGTGTCCACTTCCACCCATACAGATCACCATGACTGACCAGAGCCAAGCTGAGGGTGTGGACGGCGGGTGTAGGAGGAGGCCGAACTTCACTGCGGCAGAGATGGAGGCCCTCTTCCAGGCCTACCTGGAGGATGAGCCACTATTAAGTGGACGGAGGGGCACCCCTCAGGAACGTGCAGCTGCATGGGAGGGGGTAGCTCGGGCCGTCAACCTGCACGGAAGCCACCAGCGCTCCGTGCAGGAATGCAAGAAGAAGATGGGGACTGACAGCAGGAGGCTGAAGGAGACGGTGGCAGCCTTCAGGGCGGCACGTGCTGGCACTGGTGGGGGCCCACCAGTGGTGTTGCAGCTGACCCCTACAGAGGAGACACTGGTCGTGGCCATGCAGCCGAGTGCCATTGCGGGCGTACCAGGCGGAGGATTCCAGACAGGTGGAAGCCCATCACTGCACGGTATGACATGGTGGTGTTGTTGGGGCTGTTGTTCACATGCACTCACATGTACTCTCTTTCTGTTACAGATCCTGTTCGTCTTCAGGAGACGGTGGTGGTGGTGGGTCCAGACAGTGATGCAGACCTGCTGGACGTGGAGAAGGGACCATCCACCTCCGCCACCAGCCTGCAGGCACTGCAGCAGCATGCACGCTGGGCCAACAACTCCGGTGTCAGTGATACGGGTGCAGGGGGTGCACAGCCTGTGTCTCAGCAGTCTGGCATGCAGGTATGCCAGCATGCTGTGCCTATGGCAGTGGCACGCACCTGCACCATTGATGATAGCAGGCCTGCAATGGGCAGTGATAGGTGTGTGTCCCATGACAGACACATGGCAGGCCAGCAGTGCCCCTGGGCCTTCCTGGTTCACACCTGTACCAGCATGCTGGCACAGTCCCAGGCTGTGGCCTGTCAGCACCGGTGGGCAGCACCGGTGGCTGTGCAGGTGTCTGGCACTGTTGTCAGCACGGAGGTGGAACAGGTGGACCTGGGGCTCAGCAGTTGAGGGGTGGCAGCAGCAGTCGCACACCAGGTCTGGGGTACAGTGTCAAGCAGTGGCACATGTCCCCCGCCCTTTGATCCGCCCATACCTGGTCCTGGTGAACAGCGCCCACCCTCAAGGGGTGCTGTGCACCATGACCGTCCACACCCTGGGGGTCACGATGCCATTGGGGCACAGTACCCATTGGATGCACACACCCACCTGCTGCAAGACTCGGTACAGCTGCAGGGGTGGGTTGCAAGGTCCGTGGAGGCACTGTCTGTGTCCGTGGAGCGGCATAGCAGGGAGTGTGTTCGGGACCGAGCCGAGCTGGTCCTTATGCGGACGGATGTGACCGCTGCCATTGACAGGCTGACCCAGGCAGTGGTTTCTGTCGCGGACGCATTGGCCACACTGTCAGGTGCCCCTGTACCACACACCCCACACAGTGCGCTCTCCACTCCCCGTTCCCGGCGCCGCGCGACACCAGGCCTGTCGATGCCGGGTTCTGCTGTGGGCATCCCGAGCACCCCTGGTGCAAGTTTGTTTGGCAGGATGCAGACCCCTGTGCGGGCAAGGTCGTGTTCGCGCAGTGGGACCCCTGGTGGTGCACCAGTGCCACCCGATGTGGCCCCTGCTCAGCCTGCCAGTGCTGCTGGGCCACGGCGGGGCCCCACGCATCCGTGGTGGCTGTGGGACAGTGCTACCTGACTGAGCTGTCTCCCAGTGCAGGCCCTGTCTGGTGCTGCCCTGTGTGCAATGTGTGTCATGGTGGGCAGTGCACTGCTGGGTGCTCTGCTCACCACGCTGACACACGGACCACCTGCACACTCTCCCAACTGCTGTCCACAGGTGCGTGTGCATGATGATGCCTGCATTGCACTGTACACCAAGGTGCAAGGGTGCCCAGGTCCTGACACACGTACGTGGACAGTCCAGGTGGTGGGGTGGTCGGTGGTGCTGTGTGTTGGCAATGTCTGCTTCCACAGTGCTGTGCTGCTGCCCATGTACGCTGCCTGGTGTGTGTGTGTGTGTGTGTGTGTGTGTGTCCATGTGAGTGCTCACCCCTCTATGATGGTGTGTTGGTATGCCTGGAACCTTCCACTCCCCTGACCTTCATGCACGGTGTGTTCCCCTGTGTGCCTGTGGTTTGCGCATGGACAGTGTTGCCTGCACATGTCCCCTTGACTTACCTGTGTTGGGCGTAGTGCTCTTCTGCAGTGGTGTCCCGGTGCAGCTGGGCCTGCCGGGTCAGTCGGGGGTCCCTCCATCCTAGGGGGGGCTGCTCATCACCAACACCACCGGCGCCACTGGCATCCCCATCGCTGTCCCCCTCTTGGACCTGTACGGCTATCCCATGGTCTTTGGCCATGTTGTGCAGGATGCAACAGGCTAGGAATATCCCACAGGCCTTTTGGGGGCTGTACTGTAGGGCTCCGCCGGAGGTGTCCAGGCATCGGAAGCGTGCCTTGAGCATCCCAAACACCCGCTCTATGATGTTACGTGTTGCGGCATGTGCCTCATTGAAGCATAGCTGCGCTGGGGTCGTGGGGCGCCGGTACGGTGTGAGCAGCCAGGGACGGAGTGGGTATCCGCAGTCACCTGTGTGGAGATAGTGGAGATCAGTGTCATGTCAGGTCCATATTGCCCACATCCTTGTGTGCCACTACCATGGCACCTGTGTCATTCCCACCCTTGCCCAGAGTTTGCATTCCATACATGTGTACTCACCCACTAGATGACCCGTGGGGATGTCCCCACTCTCGAATCGATGGCACAGTGCAGACTGGTGCCATATGAAGGCATCATGTGCTCCACCAGGGTGTGTGGCACAGACATTGATAATGCGCCCAGTGGCATCACACACCACCTGGCAGTTGACACTGGAAAACCCCTTTCAGTTCCGATATGCCTGGCAATCGGGGCCAGGTGGCGTGCGAATGGCCACATGGGTGCAGTCTATGGCCCTAACCATGAACATACGTGCTACCCTGTGGAGACTCCTGCATGTTTGTTTATGCGCTCTGCCCGGGTGCTGGGGAAATGGATGTACTCCGCAGCATGAGGCAGCAGTGCTGAGAATTGGGTGAGGATGCGTGACGTGGCCGACTGTGTAATGCCTGTGGTGTCCCCTGTTGGCCTCTGGAAGGTGCCCGTGGTGAGCAGGCACATGCAGGCTGTCACCTTGGTCTCCACGGACAGAGCGTGACTCCGTCGTGAGGGTGCCTGCATCACATCACTGCACAGCTCTCAGAGCCGTCTCAGTATTGCCCTGTTCAGGCGGTACCGGCCCACAATCTCGATGTCTGTGTACAGCTCGAAGCTGATGCAGGCACGATACCGCCTGTCGGGGGCATACCGCCGACGGGCCCTCCGCGGCCACGTCCCCCTGCAGCATGGTGTCTCACCCCCCTCATTACAGCTTCCATGTGGAAGCTGGCACTGTCCATCTCCCTGGCTTCTGCCCCGGCTGCTGTTCCTGTGTTACCCCCGCTGCCCCCACTGCTGCTTCCACTGCACGGGCACCCCCACTGGCCTCTCTGTCCTCCTGGACCCACTGTCCCTCTCTGCTCTTCCAGCTCCTGCTCTCTCTCTCTGTCTCTCTCCCCAGTTTGCAGCCTGCTAGGGTTCTTGCGCCCTTCCTTGAGCCTTTTATTTTGGCTCAATTCCACTACTGTGCAACTTCGGCTATGAGCCACTCTTGCGCGTGTGAAATGTTGGCTCTCGCATTGCGCACTTTGTGTCATGGACCCGCCCCTTGGTTGCGCGTACCTTCATTTCCATTACGCTGTTGCTCAGCATGTTTTTGGTGGCGCAACTGGCCCCTTCTGGGCTCACAGAATGGCGCGTTTTGGAGTTATGCGATACAAGAACCCTGTTGCTATGGCTAAACCCTTTGAATATCTGGGCCTATGTGTTTCAAACTTGCACATGGGATAAAAAGTGCTTCTATTTGACAGGAGTACATATTTTTCTGCTGATGAAATAATTTGTATGCAACTACTGTATTAGCTGCTAAATAAAGTTCCATATCATGATGATGACTGCAAAAAGACGACTACCATTTGGATGAGTGTACATCGCCAAAAATCAATTTCAGCAATGTACACTACCGGCGCACAACAAAACAGTGCCAAGGACTTAGATTTTTTCTATTTATGAGGGAGGCTGTGCCCCCCGCACCCCCCTACTTAAGGATTCTCAACTCCAGGGGGGTGCAAAAAAAAATTCCGGACCAGCACACAAAAACAGACCATGCCTAGAACCCAACCTGGTACCCTCCCAACCCTAGCCTGCCACCAACCCACCACACCACACAGCCAGCTCAGCAGCCGACCACCGTACTACACCCCACAAACCCTCCCTCCTTCCGCCCATTGCACAGCATGCTCAATCCCTCCTCCTGCACATGTGTGTGTGTGTATATATATATATATATATATATATATATATATATAGCAATCGGTCACCCTCCTGCCGGTAGCCTGTGCACAGGTGCCGTGATTGAGTTGCCCTTTTGAAAGCACTCAATCGCGGTCGCCATTGTCACAGGCTACCCTAAATAATACCAACAGAGGCTGGGCAGAGAGAAACCCCCAAGACTTTTATGAATATGTAATTTTTCTTTTTTTAGTCTAGGTTTTTTCCTTTCCACAAAAATCTCTTGATTATTTTTTCCATTTTTGTAAAGGAACTATTTTTTTGCCTGAAATAAAAGAAAAATGTAAGTAAACTATTCCATTTTATCACATTTGCCCATCCTATGGTTAATGGTAATGATTCCAAATGTACCAATTAATTTTGTGCTTTGTTTAGGACTAGATCATAGTTGTTATAGTATAATTTTTCATTAATATTGTCTAAGAACACTCCCAAATATTTTAATTTAGAAACTTTTCTAATTTTTGTAAAAGGGGCAAATTTAAAAGGATCATTATGATTATTAGATTCCAGTAGCTCTGTTTTCCCCAATTTATTTTACATCCTGATAAATTTCCAAATGTCTTTGAAGCACAATGTAATTCCTCATAAATATTATTTAAATTATCTGTATAGATTAATGTATCATCTGCATATAAACTTATTTTATGTCCTACATTATCTATTTTAGATGTTGAATCTTTTTATTTCTAATTGTGATGGCTAAAGGTTCTATTGCCAAAGCAAAAATTAAAGGGGAGAGTGGCCATCCTTGTCTGGTGCCTGTATGTAGTTTAATGGGGCAAGATGATTCCTTATTTGTTTTTAATCTGGCTATTATATTATGATATAAAATATCTATCCATGTTCTAAATTTGTAACCAAAATTTGTGACTCTGAATGCCTGACAAGTTTAAATTCCCGGCATGTATAAGACTGACTCTTTGCACCCCGACTCTGTAAATTCCGAGTATACCTGTCATGCAGCAGCTCACTTTCATAGGAGCTAGAGTTGCTGTCCTGAAGAAATTATTTTTTATTAGGTATATTAAGCAGTCACTGTCATGTAAAAATGTTATCCAGCCGCCCGATCCCCAATGTAACATTTTTTATTAGGTGTACTACTAAGCAGTGCAGTCCCTATCACATACAGTAGAACAATGATTTGCACACTAACAGATGATGGGTGATCCCCCCAAAAAACCAAAACACCATACATCCAGCCACCTGATCCCCAATGTCCCAATAACCTTGCCAGCACTTCTTACAGAGACCCCCGCTCATACTGTCATCACTACATCCACTCACTTACTGCTCCACACGTGACTCTCAGTAACAACACACTATCTGCCACATCACAAGCACCCTTGTTTCCTTCTGCCCTCTAACTTTTTTCTTCAGCAGGCTTCAGTTTCATCCCTATTTTCACTGCTGCATCCTTCTTACATGCGGACACTCTGCTGAACTGCATCCGTTCTATAGGCGCATCAATAATTCTATGCCGCACTGCATATGAATGAATGAAACAAAAGTGCCTTTTCTTAATAAAAAAGAGAAACCTGTTGGGCACTGAACAGAACAGCTGTTCCACGACCTTGCATCCTGCACTCCAGCCTCTTCTCACTCGCTAACAATTGCCATCAGTTTTCCACAGAAAATTCATTTTTTTATACTTGCTTTTTAATAATTTTCCTTTTTCAATACAGGACACCTTACATAGACATTGTACACTATTACAATGGGTCTGGTGACTGCCTAATACACCTAATAAAAAATAATAATTTCTTCAGGGCAGCAATTCTTACTCCTATGAAAGTTAGCTGATGCATGACAGGTATATTTGGGACTTCCAGAGTTGGGGTGCAAAGAGTTGGTCATATACATGTCGGGAATGTAAATCTGTCAGGCATTTGAAGTTAGATATTCATGTGTCGGGCTTGTGAGAGTCTGGATTTCACAGGGATCCCATTGTTATACCTGCTTTTTTTTTTAATATAGCTACCCCTCAAGCCTTAGATCGATATGGTGCATTCAATCCATTCCCCCATTTCACAGCATAGAACATGAAATCTTCTTGTAGAAGGTGGGTCTTTTGTAGAAATATACAATTAGCAGCTTGTCTGTCTATATAGTTAAAGATTCTGTTTCCTTTTAATCTTTCTCTCATCTCCTTTACATTCCATGTTAATAATTTCAGTGTATTAGCCATGACAGTTTATAGATTTATGAGTGTTTACTATATATTGAAACATATCATTAATATTTTTATAGATCACCTTTATACCTTGTTGCTTAAGAAATCTGAAATTTATCTTTATTTACAAATACTTGTACATTGCTTATTTCCTAGAAATAACAATCATTTTTTTCCTTTTTCCACCCACTACCCTCACCCTCCTGCATCCCCATGAGTTGCATCCAATCTGCTCTCCTAGTGTCATACCAAAACAGAATTATCCATAATATCCCCTTCCATCCATGCCCCCATATCCCCAATAAGCCCTACCGGAGAGTTGTTTTGGTTATTTATCTTTTCAGAGTTTATTGCATTGCTCTTAAGTAGGGTTCCTGTATATATGATGAAAATATATGTGAAAACCGCACCCCCTTACTCCTGTCACGATGACCATGAATAAGGTGCAATGGCAAAGTATGCCTAACTGGAAGGATGCTTCCGGTCACCAGCTCTTATCCTTGATATGAGTGTACATATTGAAAATATCTCATTAAATAATGGCTTCGAGAGAAATAAAAAAAAAAAGTCCTTTTCTGTTTCAGTAGCCACTACCACACTTAGAGCAATGCTAAATTAACTTATTAAATGTATGATCACATTAATTTATTATCTAATAATTTTTTGATCATTTTTGTTTCATTTTTCTTTTCTTTTCCTTCCCCCCTCTCCTTTCTCTCTTCCTTCCCTAATACGGTTCATTAATTTTGAGCCAATAGATCCATATATAACCACTGTATTAGAGAACCCAGACCGAAAGCAAAAAAAAAAAAGGAAAAGTAGCTTATTATTCATGACTTTGCTTCCTTAATACCTCTAACTTCGATATCTATCATAAAACATAGATGGCATGATCATTTGTATGATCGTGGGAGTAGCAATCCTCAACAAGCTATATCATGTATAGAATCTGTTTCATACATGGAAATAACTTGACAGCTTAGTTTTATTACATTTATAAGTCATTATTGCATTGCCTAGCATTTTTTTCTCTTTCTTTCTTCTTCCCCCTCCCTGTCCCCTCTCTCCTCCCCCTTCCTTCTCTTTCCTCTTCTGCTAGTCAGGTTTTCTTATGTAAAATTTACACACTGTTCCATTGTTCCTTCTGAATCCGCTCATAGTCAAGAGTTTGGGAAACTAACTACAGAATGATCAGTGTGGAAGCTTTTTTTCTGTTTTCACCTGCACTTTTCTTGCTTTTTCTTTCCATATGTTGTCTCATATTTTCTTTACTTTTCCCCTTTCTCTTTCTTCCCTCTTCCTTCCTTCTTCCTACTTTTTCCTTCCACTGTTTTGTATCGGCAGAGACAATCTAAGCATTGTGTTTTTAGAATTAGTATAAGACAGTGTAGCCATTAATTACTGTTATCTATCCAGCTGGCTTATGCATTCCACTCAGGTAAATCCGACTGTGGATCTATCGATGTAGATGATATTTCTTGATTGTGCGTGACAAGCAATGTAGAGGGTATTTCTTGATTGTGTGTGGCAAATTCCTCTGCACTTTTGGGGTCTGTGAATATGCGCATTTTGCCATGCCATAACAATTTAAGTTGAGCTGGAAGAAGAATAGAGAAACATATGCCCATTTCATGAAGCACTGCTTTTGCTTTATCAAATGATTTTCTTGTTGTGATAGTTTCTGTAGTGAAGTCTGGGTAGGCTGTGAATTTCACACCTTCTGCAATAAGACCTTTTTTGATGTGGGCTTTTCTTAGTATGCATTCTCGGTCTTGAAAATAATGTGGTTTAATGAACACTGGTCTATTTCTTAGCTGGTTTCCTGCAGTGAAGTTTTTTTTTTTATATATTTATTCTGCTTTCTTCTTGGGGTGGATCCGTCAATACTCCACCCTAGTCATGGCCTCCCTGTGCCTCCACCTCCGATTATTGCCAGCGCTCCCCGGTCACCACTGGCACACCCCCCAGAGGGCGGGGTTACAGTGACTTCCCCAAGGTCGCTGCAATCATTTTATCTAGTTGGGGATCTGGCATTGGAGGCTAGTGGAGACCCCAGGGGGAGGGCATAATGGAGATGGATCAAGCCCTGGTGTTTTTCCTTCCCTTTTGTGGACAAGGGGCCGGAACGTGCAACGATGGCCAGCATCCATCCTGCCCCGAAGATCTAGGCGTCAGTGTTACTGGCGGCTTCCCAGCCTCCACTGGGTGTCGCTAGACACCAAACACTCGCCCACTCCCTCCTCCCGGAAAAGGAGAGCCGTCTAGAGATGCTCCATCCTTCTCCCTCCTGGCCAGTCCTCCAGCGACCTGAGTCCGTTCCCGAACCCAGGTCGCTGGCATCGCAAGCGGAAATCCAACCGCTGGGCTGGCTTGCAGTGAAGTTTTTTACATTTAGCGTATTAGGGCCTTCCCGATGAGTGCGATCAAGTAATATCTTTTCTTCTGGAAAGTTTAAGCCCATAGCTTTTGACACCAGTTTTTCAAAAAATTTTATCAGATCACCGCAATCCTCCATGGCTTCTGGGATGTTTATTAATTTTAAATTGTTACGGTGAAATCTGTCTTCTTAGCTAATTATTTTTTGCTGAAGTATTTTTAATTGGGCATTATATTCATTCAGCTATCGTTCGATCGGATTAACTGTATCTTCTAGATTGCTCACCCTTTGTTCAGCTGCAGTAGTCTTTATCATAAGTGTCATAGGCTGTGGGTAATGATGGACCAACAAGGCAAATTGGCAGCAAAAGAAAGTAATTATTTTTACAAATATAAAGCGAACTGAAGGCGACAAAATAAAAGAGAAGCAAAATGCATATAAATAAAAAAAATACAGCTAGTAATAGCTAGCTAAACAGGATGTTAACAGCTTCACATCCTCCTGCTGACTATCTGTTCTAGGTAAACAGCATTTATACCTATCAGAGGTCATGTGACTAGTTAACTCCACCCTTGATTCTTTATTCAAACATTATTTCTTTAAATACAGTGCAATTATTTTGTTTACATCACACAAATGCATTGAAATCAAACTAGCAACTTGCATGCAGTCTTTAAAGTGAATTACACTCTTTCTGAAGGTTTAAATTATTCTCTGGGCAACAGAAAGCACCACCCCCTTCTAGCTGTAGCATATAAATAACAAGGAAGTGTCCGGCTGGCTCTTAGTGTGATGCTGAAGCTGAAGGTGGTGTGCATCAGGAGCTAGAGATGCTAGCAGCAGCTGGAAATCCTTTGTTTTTCAAGGTCTACAGAAAAACCTCAACAACACTCTGTTTCAAGCAGGGAGGGTATGTACAACTTAAAATACTTCAGTTCCTACAGAAAAGTAAATGTTGAAAAGTATAATAATGCAATTTAAAGCAGCACCCTGCAAATATTTGAAATGTAGAGTTTTTCTTTTTAATTCCCTCACAGAAACTGGCTGATAAGCAAGCATTTTACAAGGGAAAGCCTACGGAGCAAAAACAGCTACAAATACTTATTTTTTTAAAGGGGAAAACAAGACATTTTTACTACAAGGAGCATAACAACTCCAGGCATACAATGTAAAGAGTGACAGGACGCTTTAATAGTATTACACAGGGGAGCAGTCCTGACCTCCTCAATCTCTGTTAAAACCAGGCCTTTTATAGGCAGGCAGCGGTTCTTGAATGTACTAGAAACAGATACAGATAGAAATACAAAGACAGACAATAACACAATAAACATACAAACAAAGGGGGTTGCCAGCTCAACAAACAAACATATAATGATACAATTAAACAAAGAGAAAGAAATGGAAGTACATCCAGGACCACTATCTTCCTAAGGGGGGGGGACTTCACCCTCACATTCCTCCCCACCTAAAACCAAACTAGCAGGGCTTTGGCTCAAAACAAGAAATTCTGTGTACTGTCATCAGATCTCTCACGAGGAGAGATGGAGCCATAGCCCATCCTCGCCTAAGGCTCCACCTCGGGGTCCCTCGTAATACATTAACCAACAACTATGAAGGGCTATTTCCTTCATAGTCGCTTAACAACTTTGCCCTGCAGTCTGACGACAAGTACTTATGTCATCCATGCCATACCTGGACATAAAATCTGCGTTACTATGAGCTGTACCTTTTCTATGCTTTATAGTAAAAGAGTAGGGTTGTAATGAAAGGTACCACTGCATGATGTGGGGGTTTCTGTCCTTCATTACATGTAACCAACATAGGGGGTTGTGGTCAGTCCACAATTCGAATTCCACTCCCCACAAATAGAAGCGCAGAGCCTCTATGGCCCATCTAATGGACAAACATTCCTTTTCAATTACTGAATAATGGGTCTCCCTCTCATGTAATTTCCTACTTACATAAATCACTGGATGCTCTTCCCCATCTAAGATTTGGGTTAGCACAGCCGCTATGCCATAATTAGATGCATCAGTCTGCAAAATAAAGGCTGTGTAAAATCAAACATCCTTAGTATGGGAGAGGAACATAACCTTGCTTTTATAGAATGAAAGTCATCCTCACATCCATCCGTCCACTTAACTTTTTCTGGATTTCTTTTCTTTAAGTCACTTAATGGACCAGCTAGTTTTGAAAAATTAGGGATAAATCACCGGTAGTAGCCAGCGAGCCCTAGGAAGGACCTCACATCCTTTTTAGTAACAGGCCTAGGACTGTTAGCTATGGCAGCCACTTTGTTAATCTCTGGCTTAATACATCCTTTTTCTATTTGAAAGCCAAGATATTTAGTTTCCTGCATGGCTATGGCACACTTTTGGGGCTTTGTGGTTAAACCTGCCTCAGATATAGTAGCTAATACCAAGGACAGATGATGAATATGCTCTTCCCATGAGGGGCTAAAGATAATTACATCATCCAGGTAAGCTGCACTATATGCTGTATGAGGGGTCAATAGTGTGTCCATCACCCTCTGAAAGGTCGCAGAGGCACCGTGTAAGCCAAATGGTATTACAGTGAAATGAAACAGTCCCATAAGAGTGCTGAACGCTGTTTTCTCCTTATCTAAGGGATCTAGTGGAATTTGCGAGGACCCTTTGGTTAAATCTAGGGTACTGATGTACCTGGCATTTCCTAGATGGTCTAAAATATCATTGATGTGTGGCATTGGATAACTGTCAAATTGTGATACTGCGTTTAGCCTTCTAAAGTTGAAGCAAATATGTATGCCCCCTTCTTTTTTCCTACCACCACCATGGGAAAACACCATTTGCTGTGAGATGGCTCAATGATTCCCATATCCTGCATTTTTTTCACTTCCTGAATAACTTCCTCTCTAACTCTTTCAGGGAGTCTATATGGTTTTTGTCTAATGGGTTGTTTTTCTGTCACCCTGATATGGTGACTAGCATCCTGTATTCTTCCAGGTGTACCTGTAAAAGTTTCTTTAAACTTTAACAGGACCTTCTCCAACTCAGCTTTCTGAATTTCCATTAACTCAGGGTTTATGTACAGATCAGTTACCTTCTCTATGCCCTCTAGATGCTGGTATGCAATGTCCAGTTCATTTTTGGATTCAGGAAGTACATAGCTACACAAAGGGGTTGGTCTTTCCACCCAGGCTTTTAATAAGTTAGCATGATAAATGCGTCTCTTATTCTTCTTATCAAGTAACTCTATTTCACAGGTTACTGGGCCAGTCCTTTGTATGACGGTATACAGGCCTTGCCACTTCATAAGCAGCTTCTGCTCTGAAGATGGTAACAACAGTAACACTTTATCTCCTTTATTAAATTCTTTATGCCCAATCCCGCTATTATAATATTCTTTCTGTTTTATCTGTTGTTGGGCATTAGTGTTATGCACTTTCTGGACATAAGAGATTAACCGCTGGCGCAGTTTCTGCCAATACTCTAGAAGAGGTGTTTCAGGTTTCTGTTTAGTGTCTTCCTACTTCTCTTTAATGACATCTAGGGGCCCCCAATGGTTATGTCCAAATAATAGCTCAAATGGTGAAAAACCTGTGGAAGCTTGTGGGACTTCCCTACAGGTGAACATTATGTAGGGGAGGTAGGTGTCCCATTTATTTCCTTCATCCGCTACAAACTTTTTTAGCATTTGTTTTATGGTCTGATTGAAACGCTCCACCAGCCCGTCTGTTTGGGGATGGTAAGGCGTGGTGAACAGCGCTTCAATGCCTAAGGCCTGTTATAACTGTTTTAACAAGGCTGAACAGAAATTTAGACCCCTATCGGTTAAAATTTCTCTCAGTATCCCCATCCTACTAAAGATTTTTATAAGTTCATCAGCTATCCTAGGAGCTGTGATAGGTCATAATGGTATAGCCTCAAGGTATTTTGTAGCATAGTCTACCATGACTAAAATGAATCTATTCTCTTTTGAACTTTTGGGCAAAGGACCAACAATGTCCACTGCTATCCTTTCGAATGGGGTGGTTACCAATGGAAGGGGTAACTGGGGAACCTTGTCTTTACGACCAATTTTGGTCACCTTCTGGCATTCCTCACAGCTTTTGCAATATTCTGTAACCTGTTCATGGATGCCAGGCCAGTAAAACCTGTACAAAAGGTGACTTAATGTACGATCCCTTCCCAAATGTCCAGCCATTGGGATATCATGGGCTATGCCCAACAGCTGATTCCTATAGGGCTGGGGCACCATTAGTTGTTCTATCTCCCCAGTTTGAGCATTTGTACATACCCTGTGTAATAACTCATTTATGATTTTATAGATATGCCCTTTTGACCCATCAGGTTTTCTCACCTGCAAAAATAATGGAGTTAGTGTATCATCATTTTTCTAAGCTTCTTTAATCTCAATACTGTTAGGCGTATGCAATTTGTCTGTAATAAAATTACTTTTAGAGTCCTGAACAGCATTTTCCCCATGTTTGTAAGTTCACAGCTCTTTTTCCTTTCTCTTCTGGCTCTTAGATTTCCTGTCTTTTCCAACAGTCTTGTAAAGGTCTCCATCAAAAGGAAATATCTGTCCCAGTATCTCTTCCTGTTTGGCCTGTGATCTGGTGGTAACTGCACTAATATTTGTAGCTAACAATATTTCAGAGTTTAAAAAACCATGACCAATAACAACTGGGATGGGAAGATGGGGTACCACACCCACCTTCATTTTTCTGGGTGTGCCCGTCTACCTCTATCACTGCCTCTTTTAATGGATACTGATGTATGTTCCCATGGATACAAGTGACTACAGTAGTTGACCCCCTTGAGTCTAGAAGGGTATTTAACAAAGAAGCATGTACTAAAGTTTGCTTGCTTCCGGAGTCTGTAAGTCCTGATACTACCTTCTTCCCGACCCGAACTAGTACAATGTAATGTCCCCAATTAGCAAGGGCCAAGTGTGCATCCTCAATTTTCTTTTTGGGGAAACATCTTGCTATGTGCCCTTTATCACTGCACCTGTGACACACAATGTCAGGATTATACCCCTTCCCAGATTTAGAGTTCTGTTTAGTCCCAGGGGTACTATTACTCTATGCATCAGGTGTAAGAGAAGACTGTCTTACCATGGGCTGACGTGTCAAGGAGCTTCCAGAGGTTGGTGTCTGTGAGGTCTTGCTGTGATATAGTCCTCTGCAAGTCTTATGGCCACTTCTGATGATTCAGGGCAGTGCTCCTTTACCCAAAGTTGTACATCTTGGGGTAGAATTCTTGTAAACTGCTCCAGAATAATGGCTTCCAGGATCTGCGTGACTGTCTGGGTGTTAGGTTGTAACCATTTAATACACAAGTCCTTCAACTGGGTGTATGCATCTTGGGCTGTATTTGTATTATGGAATTTATAGGACCGAAAGCGTTGTCTGTAAGTTTCGGTACTAATATCATACCTCTTTAGTATGGCTTGTTTGACGTGATCATAGTCATTTGCGTGATTAATGTCCACGTAACTATACGCCAGCTGGGCCTTTCTGGTTATGTAGGGGGCTAACCGAATCGCCCACTGGTCCCTGGGCTAGGCACATGCAGTTGCCACCCTCTCAAATATCATTAGGTATGCCTCAATATCATCAGTACGAGATAATTTCACCAACTTAATGTCTTTCTGTCCACCCCCCGGTGAAGGAGGAGGTCTACTGGTACCTATTGTTTGTATAGCTCGCAGGGTATCCATTCATCGAGCTTGGTTCTCTTCCCACCGGGCTTGGTTCTCCCTCCGATCTCTCTCTCTCCCCATCTCCACCTGCCGAATACATAGCCAGCATAGTAAATCATGGGAGTCTTCAGACGGATCCTCCACATCTGGCTCAGCTGCTTGGGCCCCTTCCACTGGCTTCTTATCTTCCATTGGTAGGTTTTCCAGTTCTGCTCCTCTTCTTGCGACCTTTCTATGAACCACAGGGTCCACACCTGTCAGCAAAGGTAGTTGCAATTTTTGAACAATGAACCTAGTAGCAATGCCAGTTCGAGCTGTCGCCTCCTCGTGTTGCATGTGCAGTCCACCAGAATCTGTGCTCAAATCCACCAGTAGGATTACCAATGCCAACTGGAAGAAATCCCACTTGTGACACCATCTGTCATAGGCTGTGGGTAATGATGGACCAACAAGGCAAATTGGAAGCAAAAGAAGGTATTTATTTTTACAAATATAAAACGAACTGAAGGTGACAAAATAAAACAGAAGCAAAATGCATATAAATCAAAAACAATACAGCTAGTAGTAGCTAGCTAAACAGGATGTTAGCTTCACATCCTCCTGCTGACTATCTGTTCTAGGTGAACAGCATTTATACCTATCAGGGATCATGTGACTAGCTAACTCCACCCTTGATTCTTTATTCAAACATTATTTCTTTAAATACAGTGCAATTATTTTATTTACATCACACAAATGCATTGAAATTAAACTAGCAACTTGCATGCAGTCTTTAAAGTGAATTACACTATTTTTGAAGGTTTCAATTATTCTCTTAGTGTGATGCTGGAGCTGAACGTGGTGTGCATCAGGAGATGCAGATGCTAGCAGCAGCTGGAAAGCCTTTGTTTTTCAAAGTCTACAGAAAAACCTCAACAACACTCTGTTTCAAGCAGGGAGGGTATGTACAACTTAAAATACTTCAGTTCTTACAGAAAAGTAAATGTTGAAAGGCATAACAATGCAATTTAAAGCAGCACCCTGCAAATATTTGAAATGGAGAGTTTTTCTTTTTAATTCCCTCACAGAAACTGGCTGATCAGCAAGCATTTTACAGGGGAAAGCCTGTGGGGCAAAAACAGCTACAAATACTTATTTTTTTAAAGGGGAAAACAAGACATTTTTACTACAAGGAGCATAACAGCTCCAGGAATACAATGTAAAGAGGGGCAGGACGCTTTAATAGTATTACACAGGGGAGCAGTCCTGACCTTCTCAATCTCTGTTAAAACCAGGGTTTTTATAGGCAGACAGCGATTCTTGAATGTACTGGAAACAGATACAGATAGAAATAGAAAGACAGACAATAACACAATAAACATACAAAGTGGGTGGCCAGCCCAACAAACAAACATATAATGATACAATTACACAAAGACAAAGAAATAGAAGTACATCCAGGACCACTGTCTTCCTAGGGGGGACTTCACCCTCATAATAAATGTTTACAGTCTGTTGCCTAGGTTGTTAATTGATTTTGCAAGTACAAACACAGCATTTGTCATTGACTCAAAACCTTTTGAGATGTCAGCTTGAATCTCATTTTTAAATCTTGTTAACATTTCATTATGAATGTTAGGAGGCAAATCTGTAGAATTATGTGGCTGTTTTTGAACATTTGTTATATCTATGTCATTTTGTAGCCGAGTTGGGACCAAACGTTTAGAGTTATTTTTAGAGTGCAAAATATCAGCATTGGCAGTTTCTACATCGGGGTAGAGATTAGAAATAATCCTCGGACTCCTCAGAATAGTCACTGACGTTATCTTTTTGTTGTTCAGACGTCACCCCTTTGTGACTTGTATCGACAAGCTCTTCTTTTGGATCCCTGAGGTTCTTCTCCTGCATCGTGTCCCTAAATTGTTTGGTTTGGAGTGTGTCTTCTGCATCAAAAAAAAGATCATTTTCAGGCAATAGATCCACTGGGCCAGCCATGGACAAATCCCAGTCTCCTGGAGTTGAAGAAAGAAGTGATATAGGCTCCAGTAAAGTTTTTTCAGCATAGTTGAAGTATTGTAATGTTTTTTACTGAAGTCTAGTTCTGGAAAGTGTTCTGCCGGCGTCAGTCGTGGTTGATCTTTCTGGTTGGTATTCTGTTTAGATCTTGTAAATCTCATATGCTTGCTCGTTTGGCTAGCCTCCGTCAATTCTTTCATTCTCCTCACTGATTTAGACATTTCATATTGTATTATCCACTTAGCAGACTAGGTGGGCCAAGTGGTCCTTATCTGCCATCAAATTCTATGTTTCTATGTTTAGCAGTGTAGAGAGACATTTTCTGTGACTCTTAAGCACTGTTTTACAAAACTGAGCTGATGGTACCGGAGTTCCCAGCCAAGCGACCATCTTCTCAGGCAGCCATTTTGGAATCCCCCATGTGGCTTGTAGTATTTCTATAGAGAGCACCTTTTAGCTGTCTAGTTTTTCTCCTACCCTCGTACAGGCTATCGTTAGCCTGCAGACCCAGACAGTCCCAGAGATCCTTATTCAAAAAAGCCTTGAAAACTAGACATGTCTCCCCTTAACTTTCTCATCTCCAAACTATACATGTCTAGCTCCTCCAGTCTCTCATGAAAGCTCTTACCCTTAACCATTCTAGTGGCCCTTCTATGCACACCTTCCAGCAGTCTGATGTCCCTGTACATTGCTGTGCGCCAAATGGCCCACAGTACTCAGTGTGAGACCTCATCATAGCACTATACAGAGGCATTAAAACATCCTTGCTTCTACTGGTGATGTTACTACCAATATCACCTCCCCCATGATTTTTATCCCTGTTTAGTAATTTGTTTACACTGGTTTTCACATTTTAAATTATTGGTAACATTTACCTCAAGGACCCTCTCTTCTGTTGTTTCATTGAGATTACAGCCATAAAGTTGGTACTTGTTCCCACTCTTTCTGGCACCCAAGTGCATAACTGCATTTGTCAATGTTAAAGACCAGCTTAGATTTTCTCACCCATGCCTCCATATTTTCCTTAGAGTCTTAACCCCCTCCTCAATATCCACCACAATACCTAATTTAGCATCATCTGCAAACTTGCACATCCATACCTCATCAGTGAACTGCATGCTAGTGACAAATATTAACGAATACTGGTCTGACCACCGGCATCTGTAGAACACCACCTGTCTCTGACCCTCAGCCTAAAACAGCTTGGCCAGTCTTTCTGGGGGGAGTGGCCACAGTCTCTGTACTTTCAGCACTAACTTTGGAGCTTTCATCACTTGTGAGGGGTGCCTCTGCATGGATGGGAATGTCCAAACTTGGAGCACTGTCAGCTCCTTGCTCTGTAGGCTCTGTTTCCACAACACTTTGCTCATTATCTTCTGACGGAGGCCCAGGTTGCTCATTTTGAGGAGGCTATGGCACAATTAGGCTTTGCAGCACTGAAGGGGGGCTGTCAACACTCTCACATTGTTCTTCAAGTTCTGGTGCGTCATCAGAGAGACTCAGACCGTCAGACCCTTCTTCGGGCAATTCACATAGTTCCACAAAACACAGAGTCCGCAACCTCCGATGTAATACTTTGCACTTCACTATCAGGGAGCACTGGTTCCAAGGACGAAGCTGGGGGGTTAGGAAGTCCAGAAGGCCCAGTTTCATCCCCACTATTAGTCATGGGGTTACCTTGAAGCAGCTGACTCAATTCATAGGAGGGGTAATAGGCATTGTCACACTCTCTTTCATCAGAGGTGGACTGACAGTCACTATCATTCTGGGCCTGCTGCGGGGGAAACCTTAAATCTGTAACTACTGGGGTAGGTTGACTCTGTCTCTTTTCTGCAGCAACACGAGTCACTGGCCCAGGAGAATCAATCTCTGATGGTTCAGCCTCAATTATGACTTGGCTGACAGGCAGCAAGTGGTTACGGTGCATGGTCTTGACAGCTTTGTAGTTATTCTCTGGGCGCACCTTGTACACTGGTAAATCATTCAACTTTCCAACTACTACATGGGGAAGATGGTGCCACCTATCAGCAATTTTGCATTTGACATACAGTCCCAAATTGCGTAACAACACACGGTCTCCAAGCCGAAGCTCTTGAGCCTTTACTTTTTTATCATGCCTCTCTTTGTTGGTGAGATTTCTTTTGGCGGCCATTGTCTGGGCCAGTTGATAGGCATGGTTCAATTGAGCTTTCAGTTTCTGTACATACTGTAGGTAATCTTCGGCTTCGACCCCATCTGGAGAGACCCTAAAGCAGACATCAACAGGCAGTCAGGCCTCCCTCCTGAACATAAGGTAGGGGGAGAACCCAGTAGCATCATTTTTTGTGCAGCTGTGTGCGTGGACCAAGGTGCTAATCTGCTGGCTCCACTTAGGCTTGTCTTTGGGATGGAGGGTGCCCAGTATGTCTAGAAGGGTGCAGTTAAAATGTTCTGGTTGAGGGTCCTCTGTGGGTGATAAGGGTGGTTCTTGACTTCCGCACCCCCCCCATAGAGAGAGCATATCTCTGATTAGCCAACTTTCAAAATCTCTGCCTTAGTCAGAGTGGATCCACTGATGGGCACCACAGTGAATGAAGAAATTTTCCACTAGCACCTTGGCCACGGTAGAGGCCTTTTGATCTCTAGTTGGAAAAGTTTGCGCATACCGTGTGAAATGACCCGTAACCACTAACACATTGCCAATATTCTGCTGATCAGGTTCTAAACACAAAAAGTCTATGCAGACCAGTTCCATGGGGGTGCTAGTAGTAATATTGACAAGGGGGGGGCAGCTCTCTGAGGCAGGGCTTTCCTTTGCAGGCAACGACTGCAGGTCTTTACATGGTGCTCAACATCGGCCCCCATCTTGGGCCAGTAGAATCGAGATCGTACCAAGTCGAGAGTTCTGTCAATACCAAGGTGCCACATGTGATTATGAAGGGACCTCAGTACCAAATCTTTAAAGGCCATGGGCAGGACCAATTGCTGCCTGTCTACTTGACCGCCATGATCCACTGTCTCTCTGTACAACAACTGATTGAGTAGCATCAACCTGGGGCCTTCTTTAAACAATAGAGCAGTTTGCAAGTCAGGGGAATGCAACTTGGACACATCTTTCCCTGTACGCAGGGCATGAAGTGCGGGCTGAATCACAGGATCTTGGGATTGAGCCCACTGAATACTGTCATTGTCAAACTGAGGTAGTGCACTAATATCTAGAGCAGAAAAGTGGCAATAGGCAGCTGGTATGCAGGTATCAGGAGGGCACAAGCAATCTACTAAACAGTCCACTGTGTCCGTAGACATCTGTTCACCTCAGTCAAATTTTTGGCACAAGGCTTGGATGTCTGGTTCAGACAGTGTGACCCAATCTCTCTTGGAAACTGGCCTTCATGACAAGGCGTCAGCATCAATATGGTTCAGTCCTGGCCTGTATTCAACAGCATAATCATAGGTTGATAAGGCAGAAAGCCACCAGTGCCCAGTGGCGTCTAACTTAGCTGAAGTGTGTACATAGCTTAACAGGTTATTGTCGGTCTTCACCAATATCTTTGCCCCACAGTGGTATTCATGAAACTGGTCGTTGATGGCCCATTTTAGCGCAAGGAACTCCAGTTTGTGCACAGAGTATTTTCGCTCCGATGGGGTCAAGCTCCTACTGGCAAAAGGCCACTGGTCTCAAACCATCCTCATGGGCTAGATACAGCACAGCTCCTAGACCCTGCAGACTGGCATCTGTATGCAGCACATAGGGCTTGGTAGGGTCAGCATAGGCGAGGATGGGTGCATGGGTGAGCTGGTATATGACTTTGTGAAAGGCTGCTTCACATTCGGGTGTCCAGTGGGGCCCAAAATGTTCACCTGTGCGGAAGTACACTTTCTCTGGTTCTTTAATGGCTCCTTTTGTTATATTTATGGTTGGTAGGAGGGTAGCCCTGGGTAAGATTCAAGAGCAGGCGAATCACCTTTGAATAGTCTTTTATGAACCTGCGGTAGTAGCCACAGAACCCCAGGAAATGTTGTAGTTATTTCAAACTATGGGGCTGGGGCCAAGTAGTCAGTGACTCAACCTTACTGGGATCAGTCTCTATCTCTTCTGTAGATACTATGTGCCCTACATACTTCACGGAGGTTTGAAAAAACTGGCACTTGTCAATGGACAGCTTGAGGCCGAAGTCTTCCAATCGGTCTAGGACTTTAAACAGTCATGTCTCATGCTCCTCTAATGTGCACCCAAACACAATGACATCGTCTAGGTACACTAGACATTCCAGCAAGTTCATATCTCCCACTGCACATTCCATCAGTCACTGAAAGGTGGCTGGGGTGCCTGAAATCCCCTGTGGCATTCTCAGGAATTCGTAGAACCCCAAAGAACAGATGAAGGCTGTTTTCTCAGGGTCATCCAGGGCCATCGGGATCTGGTAGTACAGTATCCGCTGCAAAGATCCAATACCGAAAACCATTTGCTCCCATTCAAACAATCCAAGGCATCTGGTATACGGGGCATGGTGTATTGACCGGGGATGGTCCGCCGGTTCAGAGTTCGATAATCAACACACATCCTTACCGACCCATTCTTCTTACGCACAACCACAATGGGAGATACATATGGGCTCCTTGATTCTTGTATCACACCAGCAGCGAGCATTTCCTGCAGGTGTCTCCTCACATAATCTATGTCTGCTGGGGTGAGAGGTCGGGATCTCTCTCGAAATGGCCGGTCATCATGCAGGTGTATGTGATGCTCTGCTCCCTGGACATACCCCACATCCCATTCTTTTAATAAAAACACTTGGTCCTTCCGAGCGAGTTTCTTGCTAATTCTAGCCTTACATTCAGCTGGCAACGGGGAGTCACCAAAGTCAAATAAGTCCGGGATCACTCTCTCCTTCTCGCCAGAGCACTTGTTGCTGAGCAATACAGCAGTGTCGGCGCAGTGTACTGTAGCAAGGGTGTACCCTCTGTTCAGCTGAATCTCCCGATCTGACACCTTCTGAATCTGGACCATCACTCATCGTGCATAGGCACGGGCATGAGCAGGCAAGATGCTGGGTTTGACGAATAATCCCTCTGGCAAATTTCCATCTCCTGGTGTATCCAACACTAATATTTTGTTCTTTACATTTCTTTTTTTAGGCAGACTTCTCCATGGATTGTGTACTGGGCGTTGGGGGCCAATACCAAGGAGTCTGGTTCCTTTGTCCACACTATCCCCACTGGCTCATCTGGGTCCACTTCATCGGGTCTCTGTTGCCAGTCATAAGCCCTTTTTACTAAGGCTGGAATTCTTAGGGCCCGTCCAGTCAGCTGCCCTTGTTTCTCATGGCAGAGTTGTACTAGTCTCCCAAACATGTGGGCGTTTGTTCCAATTAACAGGGGAACCCCATCATACAGTCTGGTGGGGCAACATACTAGGGCCAGTGTCTCTACTTGCTCCTCTACACCAGTGACAGTTGCAGGAAAAGACAACAAGAGGCAGGCATATCCTGGATATGGGTAAGACTTGTCGCTCAGCCCCCACACATGTAGGCCTTCCAGGGATTGTAAGGGCACATCAGATAAGTGTTTGTCATACCAGTCCTGAAACACAATGGTCACTTGCAACCCACTGTCAAGCACAACCCGAGTAGGAATACCATTCACAGCCACATTAGTCTCCATTGATGGGCCCACTATCTTGGACCAGTCTGGAGGGACAGTAGCAGGGGCTGGTATAGATGACTTAGCCACAAAGAAGTTGGAGTTGGGATTTCCTGAGCCTTCACTGCGGTCATTTCCAGCACCCCTCGGCCCTAGGTTTTGCTTTCCGGAGCTCCCCTTGAAGTCTTTTGGGGACCGGCCTTCTTTCTTCATATGCCCCTCCTTCCCACAGTTATGACAGAGTATGCTTTCTAGAGTCTGGCGTGGCTGAAGCATCACATTGGGGGCTGAGGCAGGGGTACCACCAACAGAAAATTGTGATTCAACCTCTGTCTGGTGTGTGGTGAGCATGGGAAGATGCCTCAGTAATTCCCTCACTTCCACAGTCAATTCATCAGTCTTTGAGCTGCTGTCAACAGGGGATGTCTGAGAGTGCACCCCCAACCCCCATAGAGGACATGCTCTGGGAAGGGTTTGGGCCCATTGTATCTCTGGAATGGGCTTGTAGGGAAATGGTAGCCCTCATTTCTTGGACCACTCGCAGCATCTCGCCCCAGGGCGGAGTGTCCTTGCTAGCCTCCCAATGTTCAACTGGCACTGTATTTTGCCCCTGAGCATCACTCACATGTGCATCCTCAGTCATCGGGGCAGCAGCAACAGCAGATACAGGAGGCCCCCCCCCCATGTGGCTGCCTCCTCTCAATCCTCTGAATTTCCTTCATCAGTCCGTCATAGGTAGGAGGTGCATCCAACCGAGCAGCAAGGTGTAGTTGGAGCAGCAATAATTCAGAGAATGAGGCTGACTTGAGAAGTTGGTCCAACCTATTCCGATCCAACTTAGCTGGGGCCATGCCACTTTTCTTTAGGAATTCCTGTCGCACCGCTTCAAGTTGAGGCACATACACAGATAAGGGCTCCCCAGGGTACAGCTGAGTGTTTTTGACCCTATCCCACAGGTCCTCATCCGAATCGGTACTCCCATACACATTTTCCAATGCATTCAAAAAATCTTGAGCTGTTACTTCTGGATTACTAGCCTGTGTAGCGTGGATAGTAAGTTGGGTGGGGCCTCCGAGGCTTTCAACCACCCTTCTCCTCTTCTCTGGTTCGGGGCATTGCCATTCTTGGATTTGAGAGGCAACATACACAGGACCTCCTTGTGAATGAGCTTGCTCAATGGAGTTTTCCTGCAATAAACTTGAACTTGAAAACTTGAACTTGAACATAGTCTATCCAAGTCTCCCAATTGTCTTCCCCCCTGGGGTGTGGGGAAGGTGCCTGAAAACATCCTCAGCCAGCGATATGAGTCGAGACAAGTGGCAGGTACATATATAGGGGCCAGCATTCGCATGGGCACAGAAGGCGGGGCAGTAACAGGTGCTGGAGTGGGAGGGGGTGTTGGAGAAGGAACACCCACGGGTGGCAGGAATAGTTTCTTAAAGTCCTCTATGGTTTTCCCTTTCTCCAGCAACAACTTAGCAAATTTCTCCTCAAAAGTCTCAGATAATGGTTGGAGCTCATCCTCCCCAGGGTCTTTACTGTCTTTTGTTGTCACTCTCCAGGAGGCTAGGACCCCTTCTGAGGCAATAGTCTGTGGCACTTTAGAGCTGTCCATGAGGTCACTACATTCTACCAAGGCTATGAAAGTCTGGGCGATCAAATCAGCCTGTCGACCCACCACCACAAGGTGTTTTAAACATTCAACTTTGGAGAGTGCTCCCTCTACAGTGTCCTTACTGGTACCCAGGGGAATATCTAGTATAAGCAGAGCATTTGGGGGGGTCGAGCTCCTGCCCAGTACACCATCCCACCAACTGGTGTACAGCCATTTCTACTGGGGTAGCCATTAATCTTTAACAATAATTTGCAATTTTTGCCCACTAGAAGGCAAAAAATCCCAGCGGTGACCCTCCAAGATGTAACCCCTAGGTGGCGCTATCCCAAGGGCTACTATCCCTGCCTGCGCGGCTAATAGCAGGTTAAGGGGCCTGAGTTCTGAAATGGGTGCCTCTACCTGCAGGTCAGGGTTGGTAGTGGTCAAACTAACCTGGGCACAGCCCTCTGGGACACTGTAACCCCCCTCTTTCCCTTCTAGTGGCTTGAGCAATATACGATAATCACTTTCACAGTACCCCTTGTACACCATGCCAGTACCCACACTGTTTGCACTTACCACCAGAGCTGGTTCCTCTGGCTCAACCCTGGGGACCCCCTGTAAAACAAGTTTATGCACAGTAAATAGCAACAGTACAGTACTCTTGGCACAAACTGGAACCACAGTCAGGTTAAATGCAGCAAAAAAAGTCAGATCTGATTTATTCAGGGGACTTGAACAAGGAATCAAGTTGATTGGCTTAAAGGCTATATTAATCAAACAGTTATGCCTGCAATTTAAGTTCCTACACAGTCACACACTCTGGGTACCCAGGTAGGAAAATGGTGAGCTAGCCAGGAACATTGCAGCTGGTTGGGGCCCTGTGATGGAAGAAAGTAACATGCACAACACACACTACTTGTAATCCGGAGCGGGGGCTCAGTTCATGAAAGAAAAAGCAACAAAACAATCAGATGACAACACTTTAGATTTAGCTGTTGTTGCAGGGAGCTAGCCTGATGTTTACTCACAATACCCAATACTGGACACAGACGGGACGAAATCTAGACTGCAGGTTGTTGAGCTGGAGTGCCCGGGAAGCGGGGCCCACACGAATCACCGAGGTGTCATTCCTGTTCAAGTGTTGAGCAGGGGGCTGATCCCCAGGCAGATCTCTCGTCGATGGCGTTCTCTGTGCAGCGGGTAGTCGGGCTGGGCCAGTGTGGCAAGGCCCAGGAACAATGGAGATGATTTTGGATTCAGTCCGTGAGGCTGGATGCGGCTTCCAGCAAGCAGAATACAGTTCAAACCACAATGGGGAACCAAATCGCGACCCACTAGCAGCACACAGCACATTTACACATAAGGAAATTCTAATGCAGCTTCCAGCAAGCAGAATACAATTCAAACCACAGTAGGGAACCAAATCACGACCCACTATAAGCACACAACACATTCCCATGTAAGGAAATTCCACTGTACCAGGCAAAAGGCTCTCCGGTCACAATTACAGAGTCTCTGCACAATTCAGGAGTTCAGAGGTGGCTGGAAGTCCAGACAGGCCGATTGCATTCAGCAAATCTTCAGTCTCCTTCAAGTAGGAGCCTGGTCACAATTCAGTGGCTTATTTCACTCTCCAAGTTCGGATTCAGTCCGATAAAGGCACAAGTTCCCTCTCAGGGACAGCAGGCAGGCAGGCACGCAGGCCAAAACTCAGGCCTTTCCACAGTTCTCCCATGCGAATCCACTATGAATTGCTGCTGGAACTACCTCGAGCTGTTACTTCTTCACTTCCCAACTTAGATCTACCTGAAACTGCAAGCAGTTTGGGACTTCCCATAGATCCAAAAGGTTCGGTTGGCTGATCTGTCTGTCATTCACAACAAGGGCTCGCCCTCCAGATTATTTTAGGTGCAAAAAGCTCAAAACTACAATTCCTACAGGTTTTGACCCCACCAAGCCCCTGGAGGCAGGCTCCATTTTAGAGTCCCAAATGTACTGATTGGACTATTTCAGCAGTCCAGGACCTTGATGATGGAAACAAACAGAACTGTCCATGCTGCAAAGAAGGCAGGTTAGAACAAACTGCAATATTATTACTACTCTAACAAATGATCAGCAAACAAGCACATCTTCTAACAGAGCTCCCTTTTAGATTAATTAGGACTGCAATCCAGGCAGCTCTTAAAGAGACAGTACACAGAGGCTATATAGGCACTCTCTGGCAATCATATTTAAACTGCAAAAACGCAGGACACCAGCCTGGCAGTGAGCATTTAGATGAGCTCAAGGAAGACTTTTCGGGAACCCCCATTTGTAGGGGAGGTTACACAGGAATCCTTCCTGTCTACACTACCTTCTTAGCCATCTATTTGCATATTTAAAGTGATTTTCTGATCATCTGCTGTTAATGTTGCACTTACCATATTTGGCAGCTAGTGTCAGTGATAGTCCATTTCTGGCATTTTTTTTCCCCATAGAGCTTTTTCTGTCATCCAGTAGGCTGTTCAGCCCTGTCCCTGCCTCCCTCACTCAGCACCCACCTGCCCGACTCATCTTGCCCCACAATTTCCCACACAGATTGTCCCCCATGGCTGGGCTAGGAAGATGAGGGCTATCCTCCATCTGATGACTCACATCCAGAACTGGGGGTCAGTGGTCAGGTGGTAATGAGGGAATGGGGGAAGGCAAGCAGGGCTTCATTAAGCCAGTGACAACCCTTTTCCATTTTCTCCTTGTCCCCAGTCACAGCAACACATAAGTGCATGTATGTGGTGGCACACACACTATGGAACTGTGGCTCCTACCTTCCACATCACTCATATTCTGGCACTGCCACCTGGCCTCCACCAGGTGGCAGCCAAGGAGCAAAATGGTAGACCTCCCCACCTCTGGAGAGAACAGCTGTCCATTGGACATTCAATCCTCCCCCTTCCCAGCCAACTCCCAGCAACCCAAGCTCATTCCTGAACCCAGGTAGCCGATGTGAGAAAAGGTAAGACACGCCAGGCACCTCAGCCCTCTTCACCACTAGGCCAGCAAATTTTTGGCATTTTTTATAATTTTTTTTCCACCCATTGTTTATTCTCCTCAGCCAGGACAGGTTGGGCTCCCATCAGCTGTGCCCTGCCGAACCCCACCATCTTACACCTCCCCGGCACTCACCTAGAAGCCTGGTACCTGCCATGGATTGCCCCCCCCCGTGGCAGGGTCAGGAGGAGGACTGTCCTCCCCTTCCCCTGAAGTGCACACATACAGTCATCAGCCTCCAGCAGTCTGGTGGTGCGGCGGGCGGGGATTGGTGGGCAGGCATCATTTACACCTGTCCTGCCATAATTTTTCCTCAGTAATTTGCTTAGTTCCTTTCCTCATGCTGGAGCATGCTTGTAAGTATGCATGTGTGGAGGCAAGTGCATGCCACGGAGTCCCACATCCCTCCCTTCTTCTGCACTTCTTGATCCACACTGCCATCTCCTCCCCAAGAGAGGACATCAACCACTGGGCACTAGATCTTCTCCCACCCTGGCTGACCCCCAGCAACCCATGCTCATTGCCGAACATTTGTCGCCGGCATGGTAGGAGGTCAGGTGCTTGAGGTGCCTCAGGCCTCCATGCCCCTAGGCCAGCCTGGCCTTGTTAGTCGAAAGATGGCCTTCATTAATCTCCAACTTGCCATCATAATGTATTAAATAGTAATGAAAATTGACTCCCATTTAGTTCAATGGGGCACCCCCATGCTATCCCTTGCTGCACGTCATAATGTGCCTGAGCATAGGGGCATACACAGGACTAGGGAAGTGGAAGGGATTGACTGGCCACCTTGTCATGGCCAAACTATGATCCCTTCTAGCTAAATATAGGCTGAAAAGAAAGTATTAAAAATGGCAGAAACGGACTATCACCAACCTAAGTTTCCGTTTCTTAAAAGTCAGAAAATCACTTTAAAAATGGCATTGTTCCTTGCAACCTCTATTCTTGGAACTGGTAAAATTTCCAAAATGACTACTTTGCAATTTTTTCTTTTTAATATCCTCCCACTCTCCATGAGTTGTCCCTCTATAACCTTTGCATGGCTCCAGCCAGCATCACTGCTGCCGACATGCAATACAACCATTGGCCCATCCATCTCCCTTTTTTAAAACCACTACTTGTTTTTGATCTGACTCTTTCTGGCTGAGCTAAAGTGTCTTTAGATGCAGACTTGGCCTGAGAGAATTCTGCATTTGATTTTGTGTTAACAATAATGTCTGTCACATACTGAATATAGCTGCTCCCTGTTGTCCAGCCATTGCCCCCCTTGGTCTCAGTATTCAGACATGATGTTGGTCCCTCATTTAGAGCCTTGGCCTCCTCCTGAACTACTAGGAAGGACATGGACAGGGAAGAAGAGGTCCAGAGGAAGGCATCCAAACTGGTGCAGGGTATGCATCATAAGCTCTATGAGGAGAGACTGGAGGACCTCAATATACACACCCTGAAGGAAAGTGTGTGTGTGTGGGGGGGGGGGGAGAGTATGATAGAAACATTCAGATATTTCGCTGGTATAAATAAAGTTAATAGAGGAAGCATTTTTCAGGAAAATGATGATCAAGAACAAGCGGCATGCTATGAAGCTGGGGGACTGGGAGATGTGAGGAAGTACTTCTTCACAGATAAAGTGGTGGTTGCCTGGAACAGTCTCCCAGAGGAGGTGGTGGTGGCAAAAACAGTAACGGGCTTCAAGAATGCATGGGATAGTCATATGGGAACCTTAGAGGTAGGGAAAGGGGGGGGGGTAAAGCCGGAGATCAAGTAGGGTCTGCGGTGTTATAGTAGGTAAGGAAAATGGACAGACTAGGTGGGCCATGCGGTCCTTATCTGCCATCAACATCTATGTTTCGATGTTCGGGTCAGGCAGGGCTTTAGACCTGGTTGATATCTCTAACTGATGTTCCCTGCTTAGCCTTTTAATGCTTCATACTAGGATTCACACTGGGAGAGGGCAAGATACACAGAAGGTAAAGCCCATACAAGTGCATCTCCCACAAAACGGGGTATACCCATCCCTGTAAACCTAGTAAATAGTGGTCTAACCTACTCTTGAAAACATTAAATGAGTTCACTTCCACAATCTCCCAAGGTAAAGCATTCCAAATAGGAACAATTCTTTGAGTGAAGTAATTACCCCTAAAATTACTCTTTGGACAAGACAACATTAACTGGAGATTATGGCTTCTTAGAGAAATCTGCCTTATATTAAACTTAAGGCCAAGCTCCTCCATTAGAGTTGCATCCCTAGTGATTTTAAACATTAATAACACATCTCCCCTATTTCTCCTTTGTTCCAGGGAGAACAGTCTCAAGGTACTAAATCTTTGTTCATAAATTTTCAAACTGGAGCCTATTAATCATTCTAGTTAACCTCCGCTGAACACCCTCCAATTTATTAACATCCCTGCGTAATGTAGGGTTCCATAGTGAAGACCCAAAGTCCGAGTGTGGGCAGACACAAGCTTGGTAAAGTGATACAATACATGCCCTATTCCTAGATGTTATAGCTCTTTTTATGCATCCAATAATCCTGTTAGCTCAGAAGGATATTTCAGTGCAGTGCTTACTGAATTTAAAGTCATCAGTAACAAAGATACCCAAATCTTTTTCACAACTAGATGGACTTAGGGCCAAACCATTTAAGGTATACGTGCTAAATGGGTTCCCCAACCCCAGGTGCATAACCATACATTTGTTAACATTAAACTCCATTCCATTATTTGAAGCCCAGTTCTCAAGGAGGATAAGATCTTAATGAATCGATACCTCATTCCAAACCAACGTCAGCTGCAATTTTATTGTCATCTGCAAATTTAATAATATGGTTATACAAGTTTTTATTTAAATCCAAAATAAACAGTGAAAACAATGTTGGTCTCAGGACCGAACCCTGGGGAACACCACTAGTCATGTTGGCCAACTCAGAAATGAAACCCCTGATTCTTACTGCTTGGGTTCTGCTTGTTAACCAATATTTGGTCCACTTAATAAGTGGGTTACATATTCATAGTATACATTTTGTTGATTAATATACAGAGTGGAACCTTATCAAAAGCCTTGCAGAAATCTAAACAAATAATATCCACAGATTTTTTTATCTTCCAACAGCTGGCTAACTTTTTCATAGAAAACAAGATTAGCTGTTAAACAGGATCTATTATGTTTAAACCCATGCTGAGTGTGATCTATATTATTATTTAGCAGAGTCTCATTATCAATTCTATAATAATAGACTCCATTACTGTTCCTATAATGCTTGTTATACTAATAGGACGGTAATTTCCAGGATTGTCTTGGTGTCCCTTTTTATGTATAGGTAACACCTGAGCAGTATGCCAGTCACTTAGTACTTCAGCAGTTTGAAGTGATAGGTTAAATAAACAATGCAATTGTTCAATTAACCAGGTATCACTTTCCTTTAGAACACCAGGATGTAATAAGTCAGGACCAACAGATATGAGTTTTGATCCCTCTAAGTTTTGAATAAATTTCTTCCCTAGTAATCTCAGAGGGGGGATTAGTGCCATCCGCAATGTTAATAGGAATATCCTTGGTCACCGGTGACCCATAAACTGAGGAAAAATAATCATTGAAGACCTGGGACATGGCTTTTGATTCTGTAATAACAGTAGAATTATTTTTTTATGGGCCAATTGAAGAAGACAGATTTTGTTTCTTATTAACATAAGCATAAAATGATTTGCCTCCATCATTTATATGGGCCAATCTGAATTCCAATTTGTTCTTTTCATTGGAAATAATTTTCTTACAGGCCCGAAGTGCTTGCCTATATTTATTTTTGTTATAGTCACTGTTATCACAGTTAAGTGCCCTATAACACCTTTTTTTTGCTTGGATCACATTCTTTACTCTACTGGTGTACCATAACGGCACTTTACCCCTACTATTATAAAGTTTCTTGTTAGGTATGTATTTATCACTAGGTTCTAATATTTTGTTTTTAATTTCTTGCAATAGATCTTCAACACTAGTGAGGTCCCTGTTCCAATTCCACAAATGTAATTCATTCCTCAGTTTATGAAAGGCAGCTTTTTTCAGATCTTTAACCATTGTGATACCTTCCTCCCTGACAAAGTTTACATTAACAGAAAAGGTAACCATGTTGTGATCACAACTAAGGAGGGGCTCAAGTACCTTAACCTTACTAATTGTATCGGGGAACCAGTGACAATGAGATCCAAAATATTTTTTCCTCTTGTGGGGATCTTCAATAACTTATAGAGACTATTTGTAATGCACACATCTAAAAATGCCAATTCTTGGGTTGAAGAGGCAGTTAATGTATCCCAATTTATCCCAGGTGCGTTGAAATCACCCAATAGTATGACCTCCTTATGATTAAGTTTATCCTTGATATTATCTAGAATTTTTTGATGGTCAGATGTACTAGTGTTAGGAGGGTGGTAACAGACACCTATCAATAGGTCATGAGATTTAACCCTTTTTATATTTGCCCAAATTAATTCAGAGTTACTATCATCACTGGTGTCATTGCCACCCACCTGTATAAAACTAATATGCTCCTTAATGTAAAGTGCAACTCCACCTCCCTGTTTTTCATTTCTGTCTTTATGGATCAAGTTAAACCTGGTATACTTTTGCTCCAGTTGGTTGATGGACCTAACCAAGTCTCAGTGATAGCTGCTATATCAATATATTTACAGTATTATGGTGTATTAACTCAAGTTTATCCTTCTTTATTGAATGTAAGCTACGAGCATCACACACAAGAATATTTACTTGTGTTTTATTGACCTTTTTTTTTCCATATGCATTTTTGAACTACGGGGGAAACCCCATTTTGCTCCAGTGCTTTCAGTTTTTTGGTATATGTACTGCGTGGTTAATAACTGTATAAAACATGTTGCCTAATAGTTTAGCTCCCTTTCTACTTAGATGTAGGCCATCTGGACTATATAATGTATAGTCATTCTCAAAACTCTCCCATGTTCCAAGGCAATTAATGTTATTTTCCAGATTCCATTTCCTCAACCAGTTGTTACAGTTTTTTATTTTCCTTGTCTGTGACCAGGTTGCCTTAGGAACAGGGAGAATCTCAGAGAGGATAATCTTAGCGTTAAACCCCTTTATGACATCCACTGTGTTAATCATATCCTAAATAATACTATTCAGATCTGACTTATTCATATTGTTGACACCAACATGGACAACGAGAGTTTTTGGTGATTTCACCATCTCTAAAATTCCTGGTAGCATTTGTGTTATATCATCTATGGTTGCACCACTATAACTACAGCAGGTGACATTCTGTTTATTGCCTCAAGCTGAGTATCGATCTGTGAATTTGACAATAGCATCACCCAGGATGTAGATTTGTTCAGTGTTTTCCATTAGGTGGTTACCTATGTCATTTTTTGTAGTGACCAACCCCCCCATCTCTAAAGAAAGTGACAATTTTTCATGAGAAACATCTACTATATTGCAAGGAGCCTGACTAACTTTTGCGACATGACCAGCATGTCCATTACCTGGGATTTCATCACCTAAGTCAGAATCCTTAGGAACATTAGTAGAAATATTGAGTCTCAAGTTTGCAGATGCATCAGGCAATGTGCTTTGAAATAGTAATGGTGGAACCTCTGATGCTTCTTGAGGATCAATCACATTAGATGATGGGCGGGAGCTACCTGAACTGGTATCAACTCTTATAGCGTGGACCTGCAAATTACTATGGTTATGTACTCTTGAACCAGTATTTTTATCCATAACCATACTGGTAGATTTTTTGACATTTGTGGAAAAAAGAGGATCGAATTTGTTCAAAAGTGGGAGAACGAACACATCTGCCCTTCTTCTCTTTTTAGATACTCTTTTACCCTGGATCTGAAACCATTCATCATCACTTCCACCTAATCCCTCCTCTTCCCTACCTCTTTTTCTAGTTACATTGATTTGGGTTATTGCAGCACCATTTTGTTGGTCTATAGACAAACTAGAAGGCACAACAGACAAGTCACTACCATTAACATTCAATAGAGATGTTTCCTTGTTTGACTGATGCATTTTATTATTCAGCTGAGGGGGATTTGGGGTATTCAGTGGGGCCTTACATGAACCTACATTTGTATGGTCCCCTGTCATACTAGCTGCCTTCTGCTGCTGTAATTCAATACCCTTTAGCTTTTTGTTTAGCCTCTCAATCTCCTTCATCAAGGAATCATTCGTTTTGCACTTGAGACATAAACTAAGGATTTTTTTTGGGGGGTGTATATCAAACATGTTATATCTGGTACATTTAATAGCTACATTTCCCTCCACGGTCATAATATACTCTGCCATGGTAGGTCACCCACAGGGATGTTTAGCCTCCTTCAATAGTGAACGTTACCCTCATCACCTGCCGAACATGCTTCTTCCACCCCGTTTCCACAGTACACCATTCCTCCTCTCCCTCCCTCCTCAAGTCATTAGACTCAATACTTATAGACTGGCCCACTGCTACAGCAGTAGTCCTACCATTTGCAATGCCAGTGACCCAGGTTCAGGAACTAGCCTGGGTCACCAAAGGGCCAATTAGGGAGGATGGTGGAGTGCCCCAGGGATGCTCTCCTCCTCAGGAGGAGGAGGCTACTGTTTCCCACTGTGTTATTGCCACTTGGTGCTCCCTGGTGGTGGCTGCAAGTAAGGATGCTGGGGAAGGCAGGGACAGCCTGGGCAGGGTCTCCATCAATGTCTGGAGTGGTAGAAAAAGTGGTGAAAATGCCGGCTGCCACAGAATGCCGGCTGCCCCATCTTGCAGGCCCTGTTCTGATGACCGTGGTACCATTGCTGGGACCAGACATTAATGCCGCCAGAGGAAACCGGGTACCCTCTAATGCCCTCACCCTGGGGGGCAAGCTAGGGAGGACCAAGGCAGCGGTAAGTCCTGTGGGTGGCAGGAGTCGGGGCTGGGGTAGAGGGAGGGACTGGAGTGGGGCCATCCAGAGGAGGGTATAAACCAAAAAAAAAAAATTAAATACTTAGTCCTTTTCTGTTTAATCCAGAAGATAATGTGTGGTTTGGTTCTCAGTGTAACTACACTTTTCCTGCAATGTTTTGACCTACTTGTCCTGCAGTAATAGTTTGGTGTTAACAATAAAATTTTCCATTTCCTTGATGTGAATATTGCATTCTAGTCTGATCCTGTTAGCTGTTGATATTACGTTTTGGATTTATACTTGAATAAAATAGTTTCACTGGCTTTACGGACTGGCTTTGACTTCTGGTCTTCCTACGAGTGCTACAACTCCCTGGAACTTTGAATGTAGTCTTTCTTTAAGAATGCTTATTTCAAGCTCCAGTTGTTTAATAAATGTACACTTGACACAATGATTGACATTTATTTCCTGTGGCATTCCATACATATTGCATGTCAAGCACTTTACCCATCCACCCATGGCAACAGAATCCAGAGAACACTGCAATTAAATAGAATTTTAGCTCACCATTGTAAGAATCCTAGCATGTCTCCCCATCTAACCTGACTTGGCAGACAACTGCCTCAGAGGTGTCCGCCTCTACTCGTGCTCAACGGCCACTTGCAAGGGGCCAACATTTTATACAGTAGTACCCAGAAGTCTCTCCCTACGTGGGCCATGTGCTAGATGCTCTTTATTTTTAAAGGTAATTTCAAATAGCGTCCGCTGGCTCTTGGTTAACTTGCTTCCCCCTCCAACAGTTACACTGATAAAAATTAGCACTTTATATGTGACAAATAACCTTTAGTTATAACCTGTTTCCTCTGTACAGTGAGGGAACTACAACTCCCAGCAGCCTCCATTTCAGACCACAGAGAGATATATAGTATTATCAGGTAGATAAACAGAGTTAGGCAACTAGACTATATATACATACTGTATATATATATATATATATACATACATATATATATGTATATATGTATATATACCTACACATATATACATACATACACACATACAAACACGTATATATTACAGGGGCATCTATTTAGGGTTATGAAGGCACTTCTATGTTAAACTTGAAATGTTGTGTGTTAATAACTTTGGACCCGGTCGTGGTGGGGTATGGTAGATCTCTTGATTTTCTAAATTTCGTTTCAGTCAGACTTACGGTTTTTGCACACCAAAACGCTGAAAAAATGCACTTTTTGCCAGTTTTTCGGATATTGTCCGTGGTGCTGCGTGGCCGTTGTGTGCAATGCCAGTCTGTAGCTTGTCATGTAGAAAGAGCTTGGGTCAAGGAATGTGCCACTTTTTGTTCACTGAAAAAATATTAATCCATTCAAAAGTTATTAAACTTTTTAGCTCCCATTATAAGTCTATTGGAAAATTTATATGGTTATTTTGCGAAAGAAAAATTGGGTTTTGGCCATCTGGTCATTCCTCACACTCAAAGAATTTGCAGACTCATGATAAAAGAATCTTAGATCATGAAGAATTTCTTGATTGCAACGGATGCCATCTTGTTTTCAGTTTGCGGTCGGAAAAAAACAAATATCTCAGCTCTGGGATGACTTCTGAATTAAAACTATGACGGGTTTTGCTCAGGGGTCTTCCCTCTACTGAGTCATGGCTGTAGTTTCTTGTAGTTATGTCAAAAACTAGAGTTTTGAACTTTTAAATTCTTTGATCGCGGCTCGCTAACAATCTTTGATTGGGAGCCTGCAAATTCTTTGATTGCGAGACTCTTTGATCGCAATCTTTGATTGCGAGGGAGGGACAAGATGGCCAGATGTAAAAATCAAATATCTCAGCCCAGGGGTGACTTATGAAGTCAAACTAGGATGAGTTTTACTCAGGGGTCTTCGTTCTATCGAGTCACGCCTGTGGTTTAATGTACTTCTATGAAAAAATTGAGTTTTAAACATTTTTTATTCTTTGCGAGCCTGCAAATTCTTTGGTAGTGAGCCTGCAAATTCTTTGATCACGAGATTCTTTGATCGCGATCTTTGTTCACGAGGGCGCGACTAGATGGCCAGATTTTTTGGTTGGAAAAAATTAAATATATCTCAGCCCAGGGATGACTTCTGCACTCAAACTAGGATGAATTTTGCTCTATTGAGTCATGCCTGTGGTTTAATATACTTCTGTGAAAAAATTGAGTTTTAAAGTTTTTTAATTCTTTGATCACGAGCCTGCAAATTCTTTGGTCGCGAACCTGCAAATTCTTTGATCACGAGATTCTTTGATTGTGATCTTCGGTCGCGAGGGCGGGACTAGATGGCCTGATTTGGAGGGACCAGATAGCCCAATTTTCACAACTTTAAAATTAAATATCTTGGAAACGGAATGGTGTTTTAAGCTGAAATTTGGAGGCTGTTAAGGGGATGTCCTGTAAATGTGATTTATGGTGTTTAGGTGTCAGAAAATTAATTTGCTGCGGAGCTATTGTGTAACTCACTTTACATTTTGTGGATAGCATTTTCCATTGTGGTAGTGGCTTGACATTTATCGGGCAGCTAGCCTTACTGCCACTGAGGTGATTTTCACTGGCTAGGTGTCTAAAATGTTAATAGGTGCGGAATTATGCCACTCCAACGAATGACAATTTGTTTTGTTTCAAGCTCGTGGGAGAATGGGGCCCCCCCACCAATACACTCTCCCATCAATACATATGATGTTCAGTACTTCTACTGTTATGTTAGGCAGACATTTGCAAGTTGGAGCCCCACACTCCCACCAACTTGCACAACTTTGTAGTTTTCTATGCTTTCTCAAAAAGTAAGGAAATTCTTTGCAACATACTGCGTTAATGCATCATTTAGGGTTAAAAACAGAAAAAAAAAATCAGGAAATGAGACCTTTAGGGTTGCCCCCTACTCCCCTTCGTGTGCTCCCCATCCTCCCCAGACTGACAGACGACAGGGAGTGTCATTGGGGTTGTGAGGCCTAAATGTCACCATAAGGGGCTGAGATTTCCTACAGTAGCACACAGAAGTCTCTCCTCACATATGCTATATGCTAGTTACACTTTACTTTAAAAAGTAATTTAAAACAGCATCAGCTGACTGCTGGCTAACTTGATTTCCCCCCTTCAACAGTGGTACTGTTAAAACTAGCACTTTATAAGTGCCACATCACCTTCAGAGGTTCAACGAGGATGATCAATGATGGGAAAAGAACCTAAGAGGGATTGGGCCACCAACGTTTATATAGACGCTGATGCATAGCATTGTTGTGGGTGGCCCCCAGCTAGCAAACGTTTCTGTGCAGTCCCAGCACAGACCTGGGTATAGTTCCAAAGGTGAGGCCTGAAGGAAGAGATATCCTTGAAGACAATCTTGTAGTTCCCTCTGTGCAGTGAGGCACCTACAATTCCCAGCAGCCTCTGTTTCAGCCTATAGAGATGGACAGTATTATCCAGCAGACAGACAGAGTTAAACAGAATATATTTTTGTTATTTTTTTAAGCTTTGTTACCACATGCTCTTCAGATTCCACACACACTCCTCAGGGATAATTTGGGGAAAGGGTCGCACAATCTGCTGTTGTTCACACCAATAGCAATATGATTACGGCAAACTCCAACAAGCTCTGCAGCACTCCATAATGTGGACAGGAACAACAAGCAGACCCACAAGTTGATGCAAAAGTATTTAATGACTTGAGATCTTCAAAAATAGCAAACAAAAGCATACAACTTGCACAAGGCCTGTACAAATGCAGGTAAATGCTGCAATCCCACTAGCCCACTTTATCGAATGCCACAGAGCCTGTTGGAGTTTGTTTACATGTGGGCTGGCCACTCTTTACTGATAGCACCAACCCTGTTATGATTTGGATCGTGGTTTCCACCAGTTGGAAGTTCATTCTGTAACTACAGTCTCTGCCATGCCTGCCTCTGCTCGTGCGCACCTGATGTTCGCAGGGGCTGGGATTTTATGCAGTAACACCCGAAAGTCTCTCACCACATTCACTATGCACTAGACGCACTTTTCTTTTAAACTTAATTTAACATAGTGTCATCCAGCTCCTGGCTAACTTGATTTTCCCCTTCAACAGTTGAAATGTTAAAATGAGCACTTTATAAGTGTCAAATCGTCCTCAATTTGAACTCATAATTCCTTCTGTGCAGTGAAGGAACAACTCCCAGCAGTCTCCATCTCAGCCCTTACAGAAAAATAGTGTTATTTGGTGGATAGAGTCAGGCAGATAAATAGTCATTTTTTAGGCTTTTTTATCACGGTATGCCATCAAAACCGCATTGGAATAATAGCGCAGTAAAATGCGCACTGTGGAAATGGCATGAGTGAAAACAGCTACGCAGGCAGAACAGTGTAGGGATATTATAGTGATTCATCCTCCCCCCCCAACTTTCTCTTTCCTGGAGCTGGGAATCAAATCACCCCCAGTTGCCTCTCCCCACTGTAGCTGTAAGAGTAAGTCCCCCTCCCGAGTTGCCTCCCCTGGAGTTGTAATAATAAATCGTCATGCTGTCATTACTTTTAGCGATATTGGTGAAGCTCAGTTGTTGATGTCAGCATTTTGTCTGTGCTGTTATTGACTGTGCTGCATTTCTTTTAGCAGTCTTGTGGCAGGCCCTTTTATCATATGCTCTTGGGATGGATCCCACACACACTCCTCAGGGATAATTTTGGAGAAGGGTTGCACAATCCACTCTTGCTCACCCCAACAGCAGATGTGACATGACTTGGCTGCACACAGGCAATTCTGTACTCCTTTAATTTTCCCTCAGCCCCCATGCATTTGCCCCTGATTGCTACCACTGGGGAAGTGCTTCTTTCTAAATGATACACTAAGGCTGGCAGCGGACAGGTGGAGCCAGTGGAAGGGCTTGGTGCCTCGTCACATCCTGGTGCGCAGGGTGTGCAGCTGTCACTCAGCAAGATCTCTTCCATGTTACCACTGTGCGCTGCACCACTAAAGATGAATGTCATGGACTTCAATGTTAAAAAGCTAACAGCAGATGCTGGGAGCACACTATCAGCAGGGCCTATAAAGGCAGGACAAGGATGGAGGCGGAGAGAGCTGTTGAAGATCTTATGGTGGAAAGGTCTGCTGTATTTGAGGTGGGTGCAACTTCTGCCATCCCAGGCCTGGAAAGCGGAGAGCAAACTGTGAACGGAACTGTCGAGTTCCAAAGAGGAAGAGAGCAGCAACTGCTTCAAGTCAGCATGTGAGTGATGCTGAAGATCCAGAATGGAGCATGAGACTGAGGGCTGCTGATCCTGGTCCTATACCAGGCACTACAGCATGGTATGAGGCTATCACTGACCTAAGGGTCAGGAAGCCAAGACACGTGAGGGTCAGGCCGGGGGCCTCCGCAGTCAAGAAAGAGTGAAAGGACATCAGAAGTCCGTAGCTACCATCAAAGGTGGTCGGTTCAGGACTTCCGGTTGAGCGTTCCTCTAACATAGCAGTTTACTAGAATAGCTCCGAGACGACCCCTCTCCTAAATCCCTGCCGACCACAGAGAAATGATACCTAATAAGAGCAAAAACTGTGGAATAACAGGAAAATTAATGGAGACAATTTAAAGGTACCTCTGTTGGAGAAATAAAGCAACACAGCAATGCCTGCACAGGAGGTCTCCGATTCCGAGCACTCCATGGCTCCCACAGACCATACAGACCAATCAAGCGGTGAACAGAATAAAAATAAAAACAAATGAATTAAACTGGATACAATATATAAAAAACTGTTGTCCTTTCATGCAGAGATCAAGGATTTATATGGAGAACTCTGGAGAGATGTAGTTAGCCTGGAACAATGTACAGATGCATCAGACTGGCATATTACTGTGGTAGAGAACCGGGTGGATGATCTAGAAATGGCAGATTTACCCACTTCTGGAATGGTTTACTCGCTTGTCTCCTTACCAAACCACACCAGGCGTCATACCTCTCAACCTCCTGCCTCATAAATCAGGGACAAGGCTTAAAAAAAATCAGGGACAAAGGACCAAAATCGGGGACACATCTTCAAAATTACAGATATGGGGCTTAGTGCAAAATGCATTTTCTAAAGAAGAACAATTATTTAACTTTAATGCTTGACATTGTTTTGTGCTTACAGTCCCCACTGTTTAGCCACAAAAACACAAATTTTAGGAGGGACAGATAATATTTTGAGGCAAAATCAGGGCCACTTGAGAGGTATGCCAAGCGTGGGTAAATCCCAACATTACTTACACCCTGTGGTGGTTTATTACTTAAGCAGCCTTGTTGGTTGTTGGGAACCCTTGTTTCCACACGGGTTCGATCTGAATACCCCCAAAAAAAATATATATATATATACAGAAATTGGTTGAAGGTACGCAACTGAAACGTATGGGTTCTGGGTATAGCTGAAGCAAGATGTTTTCACCTCAATTTGGTAAAAAAAATCCACTTTAATTAGAAAATAAACGTGTGAAATAATGTTCACTGTTTGCAATGTGCATAGCCGACCCACCTGAAAAGTGTTGGATAGCTCAGTGGGCCAACAAGAGGTTATTAGGTAGTGCTCAGGCGACTCTGTACTCCCGCAATTGTTCCCAGCCCTCTGCCTTCGCACCCGCGGTTACTTGCCAGCGAGGAAGTGCCGCTTTCTGACTGATTCAGTGAGGTCGGCAGCAAACAGGCGGAGCCGGCGGACGGGCGCGGCGTCTCGTCACATCCGACATCCTTGTGCTCAGCGCGGTCACTCGGCGAGATCTCTACGGTCTCACCGCTGCGCGCCGCCGCACCAAAGATGAACATCATGGACTTCAATGTGAAGAAGCTAGCAGCGGACGCCGGGACTTTCTTGAGCCGTGCCGTCCAGGTAACAACAGTTCTCGTCGCGGTCGGGCAGATAACAGTTGAGGGGGCTGCTGACTGTTCCATGCTCGGCAGCGACTGCCTGAGTCGTACGAGGGGGACGGGGCTGGCCACGCTGGATGCTGCTCACGGACCCGTCCCGTAACTGATCCGCAGGCCTCGCAGTTGGCCTGTTGATTGAGAATCACGGGGTTCGATGCAGCAGACGGTGGAAATGGGTCACTGGGCGTTGGTTCTCTGCATGTACTTTCCCGTCTTGCTTCAAGTATGACTTAACCCGACTTTTGCTGTGTACACAGGTTGTGGTAATTTTCTGATTTTTGTTTTTAGCTGAGTGAAATATGGCCTGAGAAAAAACAACCAACTAGGTGTAGTGTGTGATTTGTTCCCGAGTGAGCAGTACGGGGTATTTAAATGATATATGCGGTGCTACTTTTTCCTTGTTAAGGTTAAACTTTCCTAACAGCCAGAAAGACATCTTGCTGAAAGTGTAGTCTTATACAAATCACTCACAGCATGAATTAACACAGGGCAATAACCGTCTTGGGTGACTCGCCAAAATACTGCTTACTGCCCCCATCTAGGGTTACCACCTGTCCCTATTATCGCAGGACAGTCCTGATTTGGGCAGCTGTGCCCTGCCCAAAAAAAAAAAAAAAAAAACATGAAAAATACTACATGTCCTGACATTATACTAGAAAAAATTATTTTCTGACTTTCTTCTGAATACTGCAAAGCAATATAATACCTTAAAATGATAAGCAACACTAGAAACAGCTAAAAAAAACTACAACACTTAGTCTTAATTCTGATTTATTTAGAGAAAACAAGTCTGTTGCATTAGTCGAGATTACATATTGTCTTGCGAAAAATCATGTTTCGGTAAGAAATGTCCCACTTTGGGCTTCTTAAAAGGTGGTAACCCTACTCATGACAGGCTGATAGGGCAGTGGTATCCTTCGTTGTTGTGCCGCTATCCAAGTGGGCGAGGGCTATCCCAGTTACCTTTCATTGAGCTAATAAACATGGCATATTAAAGGGCGTTACTACAAGGAGGCAGATTTGGGTAGGAAAAAAAATTGCAATAGAATTAGTATGGACCAAGAATTCTCATAATTAAAACTTACAAGTGTCTCTCTTTGATCTACATGTACAAACTACCATCCTGTATCAGGTTTGTAGTTTGTCATGCAAGTTGCATATATTCTGTAAACCTATTGGTTAGTAAGCATTAATCCCCACAGAGGAGGGCTCACCGTGGATTAATGCCGGTTGGGGGATTGGCAGGCTCGTGCTTCTAACCACCTGGGCATTAATCCACCAGTAGAGTGTGACTCTGGAGGGGATTAATGCGCTTGCAACATGGCAAGTGCAAAACAGATATTGTGCAAATATTCTGTCTTAAGAGTACAGTATGCTTCGTGGGATCTCTAATAATATTTGTACAACTGTCCTGCACTTTGTAGATAGCTAGACACTCTTCTCCTCGAGAAACGTGCACGGTCGCGTTCTACCACACACTATATAGTGTGGAGGACTTTCAGAAAAGATGCAGGATGCAATGTTCATGTTTGTCTTCCTCCCTCCTCCCTGCCCAGCCCCTAGTCAGCACCCGGACTGCCTGTAAAGCCACCTTCCTGGTCCCCCGTGCTAGGACCTCACTTGGGCAGAGATCTTTCTGCTATAGAGCCCCCGCTTGGTACAACACTCTTCCGCGGGCCATCACTGAAATCTCATCCATCTCCACCTTCAAAATGCCCTCAAAGCGAGCTATTCAGCAAGCGCTGCTGCTCCTGTGCCAACAGATGCTCTTCCTCTCTGCACTGACAATGCCCACTGGGCAGCTCCATCTCCTCACTTCCTAACTTTTTACTTCTACAACTACTGCTACTACCCCACTGCCAACTGTATCTCTACTGACTTGAGCATTCCATGTGATACTGCTTGCTTAACTTTATTCCACCCTGTTTCCAGACAGATCATACCCCGTCTGTATTACTCCTCCCGCTGCCCTACCTGTAATCTGTTATCATGTGACCTGTTTTGACTGCATTATTGATTTACGTGTACTATTCTGTATCATGCCCTATGTTCCTTGTAACCTGACATAGTAGACCTGTTTGGCTGTTATCATTCTACAATGACAAACCGTTATGCTCCTAAACCATGTAATCCCCACTGTTGTCGATTATACCTGAATGTTCTGTGTATTACACTACCTATGTTTGCTGTAGCCATGTTGCCATTTATGTGTGCCTGTTTATACACATGGGCCTGGATATTCAAAAGGGTTGCGCCATGCGCAACAGGGTTGCGCATGCGCAAGTCCAAAATGTGCCATTCTGCGATATTCAGCAGGAGGTAGTTACGCCACTGGCATCAGGTTGCGCAAGAGAGCAATGCAAATGAATGCATGCTCAACAGGAGGGAGGATCACGCATAACCTCGCAGCCCGATATTCAGTCGGGTTGTGCAGAAATTGTCATCACGCAACCCCAACCTGCGCCTGCACAACCTTGAGCCCAAAAGACAAGTTGAGGGCCACCACAGGTGAGCTGCTGCATTGCAGGGTGCAACACAGCAGCTGCCACCCCTGGCTGACCCCAACTCTTCCCTGTGCCCCCCACCAGCCCGATCGCGGGCATAGTGTCGAACTCCCAGCCACATCTCCCACAGCCCGATCGCGGGCGGTACAGGCATATAACACCCCAATATCCAGGCGGATCGCGGGCATAAGCGTGTAAGACCCCCAGTGCCCGGTCGCGGGCAGGATACCTACCCAACCCAAATATCTCCTGGTGGTCCAGTGGACCGTAAAGCCCGATGCGGGCAGAATCATCTAAACCCCCAAACATCTCCCTGGTGTCTAGTGTTCCCCCACCCACGAAGCCCCTCCACCCGCTCTCCCCGCGGCGGTGGCGACAACATCCACCGCCTGCCGCCCGCCGCCCGCCGACTGACTGTCGGTAGGGCTGCCGCCCATTGGTGCAGAGCTACAGCCAATGGGCTTGCAGCCACAGGGCGCAGGCAGGTGGATGCTGCCGCCCACCGCCGCCGGGGAGCGGGGTGGGGCTCTGGGTGGGGTGGTATCAGCACTAGACACCAGGAGATGTTTTGGGGGGTAATTTACTTACTGCCCACGATCGGGCACAGCGGGATGTGGGGGTTCGTATTCTTCTGCCTCGTGAATCGGGCACATGGGATGGAGGGGTTCTAGTATTCTTTCTGCCCCCGATCGCGCGGCACGGGATGTGGGGTTCTAGATACTTTCTGCCCTCGATCGGGCATTTTGGTTCACTGGACCACCAGGGAGATGTACGGAGGAGGGGGGAGCTACATGCTGCCCGAGATCGGTTGCAGGGAGGCGTCGTCTCGGACGGCTGCTGCCTGGCAGGGCGCCAGGCGCAAGTCCTCGGGGATCGGCGCACCTACATGCTAATGGCATGCAAATGGGGCTATAATGACATGCAAATGGTCCCCCGCACCTTGCATGTATTATGGCCCCATTTGCATGTCACCTTTTGAATATCGTGATTTTGCGCATGGCGCAATGGTACTTGCGCCACCGCAAGTTGACTGCTCCACTCTGTCAACTTGCGCTTGTACAAGTTCCACTGCGCCATGCACAGTGGCTATGGCTGGGGAGCGATATTCAAAGGAGTTGCTCAATAGCGCAACTCCTTTGAATATCGCACGGGACACACCCCTGCACCTCTATTTTGCGCAGCGCAAGGACTTGCGCCTTTGAATGGTGCAGTTTGAATATCCAGCCCCATGTGTTTAAGTTTCAGGGACTTGAAAAAGTAACTCTTAACATTCGTGGTGGAGATATTGACAGCAGATTGTTAAACCTTGAAAGCAGGTGGCAGTACAAGTTAAACGCTCATGGACCAAAAGGTTTAAATGCGAGTTTCAGCTTAAGACCTTTTTTGAAATATTAAGGATAGGGATGGTATTTGTTTTGCGTATTTATCTGTACTCATTTGTATTTATATGCCTACGAATATGTATCATGATGGAAATTTATTATTATTATTATTATGGTAATTTATGTTACTCCTCCTCATTTCTTCTTTTCCTTTTTCCCTTTCCCTTCCCTTCTTTTGCCCCCTCCTTCCCTCTCCCTTCCCTCCTCCCTTTTCCCTTCCCTTTCCTCTCCTTCCTTCTTCCTTCCCCTCCTTCCCCTCTTCCCTCCCTTTTCCCTTCCCTTTTCCCTTCCGCTTTCTACTTCTTCCTTCTTTCCTTCCCTCTGTTCCTTGTTCCCCCTCTTTTTCTCTCTTTTTGCTCCTTTCTTTCATTGCTGCTTCTTTTGCACTGTCCATGTATTCAGATAGACTTCTGTATGTTTATGATGTTTCTATAATATAACTTATGAAATGTTATCATGTTTAGATACTTGTGTGGTTTAGTGAGAGATATATTGATTTAAGTAAAAATAATTTTTTTATATTTTTCTGTTTTGTATTTTAACTGTAGGGAGTAATTTGTTCACGTGTGGTTGTGCTGTTATAGGACATATAGGCAATTGAGAAAATTAAAGATCTGCCTCTTTAATTATGTACCATATATAAGGTGTTGTATCCTATACTCATAGCACCACCTTGAAAAAGCATAAAAGCTACGTGAAACATTGGTGGAAGGGGTGTCACTACTGCCTTGTATTCGTTTTAGCTTTTAGTACAAATAAAAGCATTTTTTTATGGAGACCTGGTTTTAGGTCTTTTTTTTGGTGTTCTTATGCACAGCTTAAATGACAATCACATTTCATATATTTGCGGTAGCACAGATGGGTCCTGTTAGCCGTCTTTCTCTTCTTCTGTGTTGTTTCATTTTCTGGCTGGCTCCAGGATGTTGACATTTATTTCCTCCTCAAAATAATGGCGTGCAGAGGTTCAGGCAACTCTAATGTGGATAGTGATGCCCCACTGATTTTTCGTGAACAACCTGTACATGCAAGTATCCTAAATAATAATATGCAGCACAACGGAAAAGTCTGTATAGGAGAACATGCAAATGTGGAAGAGCCTTTATTATATGTGGATTCCCTGTTTTTTAAATGTGGTGATGTTAATCCAATACTCTCTGGTGAATCCATGGGACAGCCCTTTAATAACGATTCTGGTCAGAATATTGGCGTCCAAGGGATTGGTAATAATATCAATGAAGTGCTGACTATTAAGGAGGCATTCATACAGTTGGAGCGAATTATTTTGAAAGCAAGAAGGCTCTATTGGCAAGATGTTACCTTAAATACTTATTTAGGAGTTAAACAAGCCCCACATGGGCTAAGATTTAATAAACAACCTGCATTTGGTTTTGAGCACATTGGCTTCCTTACTGTTTGGCAAACACGCTGCCTTGATTATAGTGCTGGCTTGATATGTATCATTCTAAAAGATGCCAAGGAACAAGAACTTGAAGTTAAAGAACAGATTTTGATAAAAGAAAGACAGCTATCTGAATTTAGAGGCAGTGCAGAATTTGACTATTTAAAGGCACGGCTGGATCAAACAATTAAGAAGTATGATATGCTTTACCTGGAGGAACTTTTACATGCAGTAACTGCAGTTACTGTAAACATTTAAATTCAGGTACTTTTTTTGTGCATCCAATTTCTGGAATGACTTATCAAAATAGACATTTTATTAATTGTTCAACTATGCATGTAGTGTATTTAGTGATGTGCAGTTGTAAGGACTTTTATGTGGGGAAGACGAAGGGTTCCTTCAAACAAAGAGTTGTAAAACATTTAAGAAGTATTGATTAACAAGACAGGACAAATGCTTTGTCTATACATGTTATGCAAAAAGGAATAGGTCATGGCCCAGATATTCAAAAGAGTTGCACCATGTGCAATAGGGTTGCGCCAGCGCAAGTCCGAAAATGCACCATTCTGTGATATTCAGCGGGAGGCAGTTGTGCCCCCAAATCATGCTGAGCAACAGCACAATGATAATGAATGTATGTGCAACTGAAGGGGGAGGAACCATGCATAAATGGTGCAGTGCGATATTCAACAACATGCACCATGCGCAATAGGGGAGCAAGCGGAAGTTGCGCCATAGCGGAAATGAGCCAAAATAAAAAGGAGCAAGGGAGAGGTACAAGAACGCTACAGGGAAGGCACATGAGGCTGAACTCTAGCCAGACAAACTGGGCAGGAGGGACACACAGGGCAGGCCAGGGAAAGGGCACCCTGAACAGAGAGGCACAGGGAAGGTATGGGGAGCCACAGTGCAGAAGGGGGAAGTACTTGCCACACAGCAGTGAGGCCAGCACAGTCAGGTGTTCCTGGTGCAGGGGAAGTAGCAGCCAGGACAGTGGGGGAACACAGAAACAGCTGCGGGGAGGGTGAACACAAGCCAGGGACATGGCCAGTGCCACCATCCAGATGGAGGCATTAATGAGGGGGGTGAGAAGGCGGGCAGCAGGGGGGCGCGGCCGTGAAAGGGCCGGTGTTGGTATGCCCCAACAGGCAATACCGAGCCCGCACCAGCTTTGAGCTGTATAGTGATATGGAGATTGTGGGCTGGTACCACCTGAATCAGGCAATTCTGAGGCGGCTCTGAGAGCTGTGCAGTGATGTGATGCAGGCACCCACACAACGGAGCCATGCTCTGTCAGTGGAGACAAAAGTGACAGCTTGCATGTGCTTGCTTGCCACGGGTATCTTCCAGAGACCAACTGGGGACACCAGAGGCATAACCCAGTCGGCCACATCATGCCACTTCACCCAATTCCTCAGCACACTGCTGCCACATGCTACGGAGTACATCCATTTCCCCAGCACACAGCAAACATACAGGAGTTCCACTGGGTAGCATGTATGGCTGGCCTGCTAGGGGCAATAGACTGCACCCATGTGGCCATCTGCACACCGCCTGGCCCCGAGTTGGCCGCATATATAAATCAGAAGGGCTATGCTAGCATCAACTGCCAGGTGGTGTGCGATGACAGGGGGTGCATAATCAATGTCTCTGCCACGCACCCTTGGGGTGCACATGATGCCTTCATCTGGCACCAGTCAGCACTGTGCCACAGATTCGAGAGTGGGGATATCCCCACTGGCCACCTAGTGGGTGAGTATGCAAACCACATGGACAATCATAGGGCCTGGGGGGGCATGGTCAGAGGTGACATGGGTAGTGGCCTACATGGCCCGGGGCAGGGTGATGATGATCACCAAACTAACCTCCATCATCTGCACACAGGTGACAGTGGATACCCACTCCATCCCTGGCTGCTCACATCCTACCGGCGGCCCGCGACCCCATCGCAGCAATGCTACAATGAGGCACACGCCACCACACGTAATGTCATCGAGTGGGTATTCAGGATGTTGAAGGCACATTTCCATTGCCTGGACACCTCCGGCGGTGCCCTACAGTACAGCCCCTCAAAGGCCTGTGGGATATTCCTGGCCTGTTGCATCCTGCACAACATGGCCAACAAATGTGGGATAGCCGTACAGGTCGAAGAGGGGGACAGCGATGGGGACAATGAGAACGCCGGTGACAATGGTAATGGGCAGCCCCCCCCTTGGGTGACGGGACCCCCGACTGCTCCGGCTGGCACAGCTGCACCTGGACAGCATCACGGAGGAGCACTTCAGCCAACCCAGGTAAGTCATGGGGCCATGTGCAACCACCAGTGGCAAAGGCACAACCCACAAACACGCATGGACATACACACACACACCAGGGGTGCATGCCATCAAGGGAACTGGCTGGGCATGGAACCACACACACCACCAGGGATGGGTGAGGTCTAACATGGCACTCGGACACACACACACACACACACACACACACACACACACACACAAACACAATGCACCAGACATGCACACAGGGTAGGAGGCACACCGACCCAGAACACCACCCCTAGCCACACACATATCCACAGACCACCACGCCCACTGCCTGTCATTGTGCATGTGTCAGATGCTGAGCACCATTGCACATTGGTGTACAGCGCAATGCAGGCATCATCATGCACACGCAACTGTGGACAGCAGCCAGGAGAGTGTGCAGATGGACTGTGTGTTCACGTGCAGGGCCAGATACCCACCCGTGCATTGCCTGCTGAATGACACAATGCATACAGGGCAGCATCAGACGGTAGCCACGTTGGGAGACAGGTCAGTCACGCGCCACAGTGCCCCGGCCATCACGGATGCATGGGTGGCCCGCCGAGACCTGCCAGCACTGACAGGCTGACCACTGGCCTCATGGGGTGGCAGCGATGGTCCCCCAGGGGTTCCACTGCGTGAACATGACCGTGCTTGTGCAGGGGTCTGCAGCACACCAAACATGCCTGCGCCAGGCATGCTCAGGATGCCCACAGCTGAACCCGGTGTTGACAAGGATGGTGTCGCACGATGCTGTGAACGGGGGGTGGACAGTGCACTGCGTGGTGTCTGTGATGCATGGGTAAATAACTGTGTGCCCATTGTGGCCATGACAGCAGTGAATGCCTGTGTCTGCCTGTCAATGGCAGCGGTCACATCCTCCTGCAACCGGTCCATCCCTGCCAGGAGCAGAGCAGTGTCTCTGCTGCGACGCTCCTCTGCCTGCTCCAGAGCCGCACACAGTGCATCCACCGACGTTGCAAGCCACATCTGCTGGTTGACTGATGCTTGCAGTATGCGGGTGTATCATCCAAGAGGTCATCTGCCTGATCAGCATCCTATCCCTCAGGGTGTGCGTGGCCCTGATGCTCAGCACCCCTTGAGGGTGGGCGCTGCACACCAGGACCAGGTCTGGGCATGTCCACAGGCGGTGCACTGACGCTGCCCCCTGACACTGTACCCTCAAGCCCATTGGCCGACTGCTGATGCTGCCCCTCTGGCTGCTGCTCCCCAAGGCTCACTGGCACTGCCACAGTGGCTGCAACAGTCCCACTGTCCTGTACACACACCAGTGCTGCCCCACTGGTGCTGACAGGCACAGGCTGGGACTGTGATGACACGCAGCCCTCCACGGCGGCACCACCCACAGCCATGGCCGCGATGTTACCTGCTGTGTGGCCATCCTGTGGCACACACGTGTCACTGCCCATGACATTAGCGACATCATCATCGGTGACGGACCCGGCACCAGCCCAAGTCACAGCATGCTGGCATCCGTGGACGCTGGCACGCTGGGACATGGGCAGGGCCTCCTCCACACCTGTTCCAACAACATCAGTCAGAACAGCCAGGCAGGCCCACTGTTGCACTGAGCCGCGTATACCTGTGGAGGTGGATGGGCCCTCCTCCATCTCTATCCGACTGGCATCAGTGGAGAGGCCCACCACCGCTGACCCATGCAGATGCTCAGGATCTGTGAGGGAAAACAAAGTCGCGTTACTGCATGTGACCTACCCTGCCCCCCCCAATAGACAGACCATGACCTACCATGCAGTGACGGGCTACCACCCGTCTGGAAGCCACCACCCGGAACACCCTCAATGGCACAATGCTGCATGCTGCCAGCAACCCTCTCCTCCTGTGGGGTCAGACGTAGCACCTCCGGCTGTTCCCCACCTGTTGCAGATCATTCTGCCCTGATGGCAGCCACCTTCTCCTTAATCCTCCTCCTGTCTGTGCCCATCTTCTTCTTCTTGCACTCCTGCATGGAGCGCTGGAGGCTGCCATGCAGGTTCACAACATGTGCCACTTCCTCCCATGCAGCAGCACGGGTCTGTGGTGTTCCCTGGCGTCCGCTGAGAAGTGGCTCCTGGTCCAGGTAGGCCTCAAACAGGGCATCTGTCTTAGCCTTGGTGAAATTAGGCCTCCTCCTCCTCCCACAACTCTGTTCCTCCTCTCCCACAACTCGCTCGGTCATGATTCAGCCTGTGAGAATGAAAGTTGTTACCTGTGACTGTGCAGTCCCATGCATGTTCCAAAATCCACAGTCCACACTCCCAAACAGCATGTAACTCACCAATAGACTGCAGTAACCGACTATGGCCAGTGCAGCCCTATGTCGCACTTTTATAGCGCAACCCATGCAAATGAGGTGAGGCGCAACTTTAAGTGGATGCAAATTGCAGTGCTGCACCATTGAATGGCTGATTAGCTGATTTGCATATGACGGCTGAATATCGCGCTTTTGCGCTTTGCACAATTGTGTTGAACATGCTGAGCCAAGGGTGCAGTTCTGTGAAATGCGCAGTACACACCTAACTGCGCATGCCCGGGTTGATGACGCAGGCGCCTGCCATGCTGCTGATGTGCTGTGTGCAGGAGGCAATGCAGGGCATGGCCACCATTGTGCCAGTGGCGCTACAGCAATGTTCACCTATATGGCGCTGTGGCATTGGGGCATCGTAGGTGCACTGGGGCAACAGCACAGTAGGCTGCTACTGGAGGTGGCACACAGGCACCCAATCGCGCTACACGCATTGGGTTCCAATCGTGCTGCGGCTGTCCGTGTGCTAGAGACCCTTGACCCTGTGTCCGACCTTTGCCCCCCTAGGTGCCATGCATCAGGCATGGGTGCACCACTATCGCGCTGTTCGGTGACAGCATGATAGGGAATGGCAGCACTGTACGACGCAGCATCATCATGTGGCAGAACCGCGCTGCAGAGCGCCATTCTGACCCTATGGAGCAAGAAAGATGGCGCGGAGGAGAGCTGCCCAGTGGAGCCAGATTGAAATGGCAAACTGGGTTGCCATTGTGGAGCCACTTGTTGGCCCACTGTTTGGGGAGGCACCCCTGGACAGGTCCTGGATCCAGGTGTGGCAGGAGGTAGCCGACGCCCTGGAGGAGGCCACAGGAATGGGCCGGATGACGGAGCAGTGCCGCCACAGGTATGGGGACCTGATGCAGAGGGACCCGGACCTGCTTGCCCGCCTGTGGGCACGTGCCAGGAGGGGCACAGTGCCACGGCCAGGTAGGTGTAATGTCCATACACTTTTATTTTCCATATGGGTATCACGGTTGCATGTGTCCAGAACATGGGGGTGCCGTCCGTGTTGGCTGTGGTCGTGTTATCAGGTGTGGGTGGTGGTCTGGCTGTGTGGGATTGTACACACATTGGGGCAGGGGAACTTTGCTACAGGATTGTACTGATGTTCCCCTCTCCATGTTTGCACCTTAGGCCCAGAAGAGAGACGGCTGGCGAGGGAGCGGAGATGCCAGCTGGAGGACCAGAACAACAAGAGGGGCGAAGGTCCACAGCAGCAGAGGGACCAGACTGATGATGGTGAGTGCCTTACATCCATGATTACTATTGCATGCTGTGTAACAGGGTAGGCAGCGGGGCATGGCCACCATCCATTGACACCACTGCTATACACGCAACTTGTTACAGTCAGCACTGTCCAGTGGCACTGCATGTCTGGGAGTGCATCAATGGTGGTCCATGCATGCACTGGGTACATGGCTGTGCCACTGCCTTTGCACCACATAGCCATGTCATTAAACAGCCATGGTGGTGTTGTGCAGGACTTGGCCGGTGGGTGTGTGCGGCGGTCCGCATGGCTGTGTGTGCCTGGGTGGGCAGGTCTTGTGGATACAATCACTGTGGGTGGTCACACACCATCACAGAGGCATGTCCCACGGCTGTATGACATGCACAGTGGGTGGGCTGTATGGGTCTGTGCATTCACACCTATTGACTCTGCTCCCTTGTCCTAGGTGTCTGGCAGCTGTGCATGATATGGAAGGCACTGCAGGAAATCCTTACTGTTGCCAGGGCATCACTGGACATCCTGCAGAGGATTGAGAGGCTGGGGGTCAGGCGGCGGCATGGAAGGAGGAGCAGCCGGAGCGGGGAGCGGGGCCCCCACTGATCATCACACTGCCCCTGATTTTCCCTACCCCCCTGGACCCACCCTCACACCCCTCCTTTCCTGTACCATTTGTTCACCCCTGTCCCTTACCCACCCCCACCTTGTTTGTGGCCCTCCCCCCACACATTTGTAAATAATTGTACATAGTTTTGTTGGATGTTTTTGAATACAATTCTTTTGATATGACTACTGTGGTGGTCTCTGATTTGCCGTGGGCTATAGGTGCTCAGCTGCAGTGGTGTGCATGGCATCAGGGGTGGTGCAGTCATGGGTATGTGTGTGTGTGTCTATGGGGAAGTGAGTATGGTGTGGGAGTAGCTATCAGTCACTGGCTGTGGTGTGTGTGTTGTTCCCTGTGCACTGGATGACTGTGTGCAGTGGTCTACGGTGCATGCTCTGTGTCCATGGCGCACCTGTTAGACCGTCCATGGCCTGTGCAGCTGACACCCTTGCGTGTCTGTGACCTGCACAGTCTGCTCACATGTCAGTGGTGGCTGTCCATGCAGGGCAGCCACTGTACCTGTCACAATGCTGGCTTGCCTCCTGTCACTGGTGTGGTGCATGTCTGCCTTGGGTGACACTGTGGCCTTCGGTGTTGTTGTCCCATCTCCATGCTGTGGCTTGTGTGTGTTGCAGGAGATGTGCACCACTGTCTGTGACTTGTGCTCCAGGCAAATGCTGGTGGCGTACAGGTCCACAGTGCCTGCGCTGGGTGGCTGCCACTTCTGTGCCATGGAGGACTGCTGGCCGAGTGTACACAGTTTCCATGGCCCCACGCTGGGGGCTTGGTTGTCCCGCTACTGTGTCCCTGTGTTGGTGTGCCCTTGGGTATGGGTGGGTGTTTGTCCATGCACTGTGTTACATCCGTGTGTATACATGCTTCCATGCACCACTGTGGTGTCTGCACTGGCTGTTGTGGCCAGTGCTGGGTCGGTGGTGTGTCTTGGAGGTGGTGCAGGGTGCTGTACCACTGGTGGTGGGGTCCGGGGCATGCCCTGTGACATGTGGGGTACCTCATGTGCCGACACATGGTCAGTCTCTCAGCTGTACCTCGGAGGGGCTGTGCGTGGTGGCACTGTGTATGCCATCGTTGCATCACTGTGTGCTGCCACCCATTGATGGGTGCTCATGGTGGGGCTGCCTTGCATGGTTCTGGGGTGCACATGGTTGCATTGTCACAGTGGGGGTGGTGGCATGCATGGGGTATCCTGCACTGGTGGACGCTGCTCCTGGGCAGGGTGTCTGGGGGTCACGGTGCAGGGTGTGCTCTGCATTGGGGGGATGGTGTGGCACAGGGTGGTCGGACCTCCTTGTGTGCTGGTCACAGCTTGCCAGGGGGTGTGATGGGGCACCATGGCCTAGCTGTGGGTTGGTTGCTTGTCTCCATGGGCCAGTGGTTATTCAAGCCCTCCCTCAGTTGTGCAGTGCATGGGGTGTGGGGGGACGATGTCTGTTCTGCTGTGTGTTTCTCTGCCCATCTGTGGCATGGGTGGTGGGCCCCTGCATCCCTGGTTGTGCTGTTGCATTGCTGCCCTGCTGCTGGGGGGGCATCCCTGGTTGCGCTATGGCGCATCTGGACTGCTCAGCTGAACATCCCTTGTTGTGCTATGGTGCATCAGATATGCTCAGCTTCCTCTCCCTAGTTGTGCTATGGTGCAGGTGGTGCGATATTCAGTCGTCGGCTGTAGGCGCATCTTGGCCAGCGCAGTTTTTGAATATCGCGCCTCTTGCGCATGGGCGCAGTGGACTTGCACTTGCTCCTGCTGTTGCGCACTTTTTGGGTGCAGTTTGAATATCTGGGCCCATGAGTTTAAGTTTCAGGGACGCGAAAAAGTAACTCTTAACATTCGTGGAGGAGATATTGACAACAGATTGTTAAAACTTGAAAGCAGGTGGCAGTACAAGTAAAATGCTCATGGACCAAAAGGTTTAAATGTGAGTTTCAGCTTAAGACCTTTTTTGAAATATTAATGAAATATTAAGGATAGGGATGGTATTTGTTTTGCGTATTTATCTGTACTCATTCGTATTTATATGCCTCTGAATATGTACCATGATGGTAATTTATTATTTATTATTATGATGGTAATTTATGTTACTCCTTCTCCTTTCTTCTTTTCCTTATTCCCTTTTCCCTTCCCTTCTTCCCCTCCCTTCCCCCTCTCCTTCCCTCCCTTTTCCTTCCTTTCCTCCCTTTCCTTCTCCCTTCCCCTCCTCCCCTTTCCCTCCCCTTTCCCTTTCCCTTTACCGTCCCCTTTCCTTCTTCCTTCTTCCTTCTTTCCTTCCTCTGTTCCTTTGTTCCCCCTCTTTTTCTTCCTCTTTTTGTCTCTTTTTGCTCCTTTCTTTCATTGCTGCTTCTTTTGCACTGTCCATGTATTCAGATAGACTTCTGTATGTTTATGATGTTTCTATAATATAACATATGAAATGTTATCATGTTTAGATACTTGTGTGGTTTAGTGAGAGATATATTGATTTAGGTAAAACATTTTTTTTATATTTTTCTGTTTTGTATTTAACTGTAGGGAGTAATTTGTTCACATGTGGTTGTGCTGTTATAGGACATATAGGCAATTGAGAAAATTAAAGATCTGCCTCTTTAATTATGTACCCTATAGAAGGTGTTGTATCCTATACTCATAGCCCCGCCTGTAAAAAGCGTAAGAGCTACGTGAAATGTTGGTGGAAGGGGTGTCACTATTGCCTTGTATTCATTTTAGCTTTTTGTACAAATAAAAGCACTTTTTTATGGAGACCTGGTTTTAGGTCTTTTTTCCGGCGTTCTTGTGCACCGCTTAAAGGACAGTAACATTGGAACTTAACAGGAGCAAATGGTTACAGCAGGTACAATCAAAAAGTAAAAATATGGAGGTGCCATCAGTAGGATGACATTGTCATTAACAAGGTTGCACATAGCAATATTGGCAGAGGGCACAAAGCAACATTTGAAGATAAATCGGAGACAGAATATAATAGTTACAGGTAGATAAATGTGGGTTTAAAGCAGAAACCCAATGTAGTCAGAAACTGACTTAATCTGTGTCAGATTGGAGAATGGGGGAAGGTGACAGTGGTAGGAACACCTGAGGCTACAAAGGCCAGAGTTGAGTTAAGAGCTAGGCGGTTGGTAGCAGGTGAGAGGCTGGTATGTTTAGTAGACAGAATGAGAAGTAAATAACAGAGAAGGTGGGAAAGGAGGAGAAGGTAACCAAGAGGGTGGGAAAGGAGGTAGTAGGATGAACAGAGGGAGTGTGTGGCACAAGGGGGGGTTAGGGTAGGACTGGGAGGGTACAGCAGATTAGGTAGAGCAGTCACTGCTGCTGAGGTTAATAAGGTGCTGCTGGAATTTGTATTTGAACAGTCCTATCTTGGGTTCATCCATAATGTCCAAAGGGAGGCCATCCAACCACTTTGGAGCTCTGTACATAAAAGCCCACTGCGCTTGCATCATAGGGCAGAGAGGGACTTGACAGGTGTACTTGGATGCACTTCTTGTACCATGATGGCTGGGTGCACATGTACGGAGATGTTGTGTGGTAGGTGGGGTTAGCCCAAGACTGATGTTTTTTTGCCAGCAGGCAGGTCTGGTAGGAGATCCTACCCTTGAGGTGCAGCCAATTGGTTTGGGCATACAAGTCACAGGTGTGGGTATGCCTGTGAGCACCAGAGACCAAGTGGTAAGATTTATTAAATGCGTTGCTGATTCTTTTGAGGGTAGCGTCCATAGCAGAACCATAAATTATGAGTCCATAATCAATTATGGAGAGAACCGAGCTGGTAACCACTAGTTGGAGTACTTCAGGAGTCATGCGGTGCCTGTGTCTGTAAAGGAGCCCTAATCTTATGCTAACAACCTTGGAGATAAGATTGACATGCTCACTGTAAGATAAGGTGCTGTCAAGGGTTATCCCTAGGTACTTAAAGTTATGGACTTCAATTAATTAATCAATCAATCAATCAAAATAATAATGATATAATATGTACAATACTACATCATGCATACGAAAGTGGCTCAGTGGAAGGGATAAGAGATGGATAGGGTGAAGATAGGCACAGAGGGGCATTTACAAGCCCCAATAACTGATAATAACTTAATCTACCAGCCATCATAAGAAACAGTGACAGGATTCGCTGAAGGATTGGGAGAATAGCTTTTTGAAGAAAAAAAAGTGTTGTTAGGGTAGCCCAACTCAGGGTTTTTTGCAAGTTATTCCACAGGTGAGGAAGTACATAACCTATGGATGCTTTACCAAAGCATGAATTAACTTTAGATATGGATAAGGAGATGTAAGAGAGGCTGTGCAAGGAATAATTGCCTACAGCGCAAAGCGGCAAACAATCAGAGATATACTGAGAAAGCTTATAAGCGATAGCTCTAAAGGTTCAAAAGGCAGCATTCCCTTGCCTTCTGAATGTAAGGGAGGTCCAACTCACTGCAGAATACAGGGAGCAGTGGTGGGTGAGGTGCGGTAATCCAGAGATAAATCTCAATGCTCGGTGGTACAGTGAGTCTAGTTTAAAGAGTGCAGAGGCAAGGCCTTGGCCATAAAGGAAGTCAGCATAGTCCAGTAAAGATAGAAAAGTGGTTTGGACCAGTCTTTTTTTGGCATTGTGGGTTAGGAAGTGCCTAATCTGGAAGAACAGGCCCAGTCTCTGCCTTAGTTTCTTTGAAAGTTCAACAATGTGGAAAGAAAATGAGAGCCTGTGGTCCATCCAGACCCCCAGATATTTAAATTTAGACATGTATTCAATAGGTTCTCCTAACAGCGATAGAATTTGAGGTGATAGGCCATGTGGGGAAGGATTTTGGCCATGAACAAAAGGTGAGAAAAATACAGCCTTTTTTTTTTTTTGCATTTAACAGTAGTTTTTGGCATAATAAGTTTAACTGCAGCTGATTAAAATCCCATTGAAGGTCCACACAAGCCTGATCAGGAGTAGGCCTGGCAATGTATATGACTGTATCATCAGTGTCCAAGTACTCCCTGAGCTGCACCACTTTCTTTAGCAATTTGGAAAGGATGGGAAGAAGGGATATTGGTCTATAGTCGTTTAGATCACTCGGATCGCCAGATTTAAATAGGAGAATAACATGGGCAGTTTTCCTAATAGAGGGGAGGTCTCCTTGAGCTAGAGATAGATTAAAAAGGTGGGTAATAGGCACAGACGATACGTGGGAGGTGAGCTTTAGAAAATGGGGTCAATAGGGTCAGTACCTGCACTTTTTCTTGTGTCCAGGGCTAGAAGGAGGTTTTCCACTTGTTTCAGTGACACAGGTTTGAAGGAGAAGGCCTTATCAAGGTCTGGGGTGACAGCAGTTGGTCCAACAGTATCCTGCCTGCAATGTTGTGATCAGAGGTTGTTAGCAGGTGAGGAGTCAAAGGCCAGCCCAGTGGTGGCAAAGTGATTGTTGAGGAGAACAAGTATTGTGTGGTTGACAGTAATTATGGAGTCACCAGAAGATATTTTTGCCGAAACAGAGTTAGGGGACCCATAACCTTCTATATCCTTAATAGTCTTCCAGAACTTAGCAGAGCACTTTGTGGAGGAGTCCAGCTTATTTTGAAAATAGCTGGCTTTTTCACTTCTGACAAGTTTTGCACAAAGGTTCCTAGCCATTTGGAATACCGACCAGTCAGAGGGAAGCTTGTTTTTTGTGCTTTTTTCCAAAGTATGTCCCTATTAAGCAAGGCAGCCTTCAGGTCGGCTCAAAACCATGGTCTTGATTTTTTCATTGAGCATGTTTTTACCAAAGGTGTGTGTCCCTGTCTATAGCAGCAAGTACAATATTATGAAAGGTTTCATAAGCCTCACACACTGTCGTGGCTAGATAGAAGTCTTGCCAGTGCAAGTTTTGTAGGTCAGAGAGGAACGGATCAAAGTTACGTTTGCTTCTTTTATATGTATATCTTGAGGAAGAAACTGGTTTAGAGGTGGACCTCACACAAAGCAATGGAACAATGGTCACTAATGTCTGTAAACAATACACTTGAATGGGTCAAGAGGTGGGGTTATTAACTAGGATAAGATCAATTACGGTGCTATTGGCAGGGTTTTTCTTGTTTAGACGTGTGACTCCAGAAATTAGTTGAGTAAGTCCAAAGGTGTCACATATTTCTTTAAGGGGTTTGGGGCTTGCTGAGAGCCAAAGTTGAGGTCACCCAAAATGATGACCTCCGAAGACGGCGTGTTCTGTTCATTGCACAGGTGATCTAGCACCTTTAATCCCACCAAGGGTGGTCGGTAACATTCAATGATACAAAGAGATAGGGAGGGAGAGAGCTGAACCTTTCAGGTCATGCTTTCAAATTCCTTAGACAGAGAGGTGGAGTTGGTAACGGTCGCCGAAAATCTATTATGAATATATATGGCTACTCCACCACCTCTGGTTAGTCTGTCAGTTTGAAAGGCATTATAGGAAGGAATGTTTATGGCATAATCCTGGATAGATGGTCTGAGCCAAGTTTCCATTACTACCAAAACATCTGCCTTGGCATGAGGGATCCACGACTGTAGGCAGTTAAGTTTCTTCAGAAGACTACAGGCATTAATGTGAAGGAATTTTGTACCCTTGAAGTGGGCCAAATTTGAAGGAGCTACAATTGAGGCAAGAGGACCAGGGTTCAATTCGACATTGCCCAAACAAAGTAAAAATATCAGCAACATTTTTCTTAGAGCGCTTAAGAGCAGTCTGAAGGTACAGGTGCATTCCTTTTTACAATGGGGGGAATGAGCAGGTGATGCATAAGCAGCTTGGTGGCTGAGCGAGCCCAATGTTGCATAAAGCAGCACCCTCACCTCACAAAGAACTGAGGAGAAAAAGGGTGGATGTGGCAAGACTGCAAAGTTAAAACACAGTATGTAATGAACAGAAGTTCCAGGGTTCCATGGCGGCTGAATACTAGGATCCAGCATTGGGGAATAGCCTGATAATGAATAGTCTTCTTTCTCATACAGAGTTGCAGTATGTGCAGCCTGTATATGATCAGTGTGTGGCTCTAGTGAACTGAAGAGAGATACTGATACGCAGCAAAGAAATAATAAAGAGGTCAGCATTGTAAAGTCCAAAGTATGTGGGGAGTTTCTAGTCAACAAGAATGACAGCAATAGTTCAGTGTATTGCTATTAGAATTATGCAGCAAAGACTAACAGCAGAGCTAGGCTAAGAAGCTGCTCCACGTGTGCTCATAAGCTACACTATGCTAAGGGGATGAACTGCATGAATTTACAATAGGAAGGGATGCAGAAGCAGCGCTCAATATGACACTACCTACTCCTGCACTAGTTAATGAGAATACAGCTTAGGGTGCAAGGCAAGCTAAATTTTTTTCCTTCACATACCCGGTGACTGCAGGTGGGGTGTGATAGATTACAAGAAGTGGCTTATCTTATTGGTCAGTGAGGATATAAGAAAGGAATTGTAGGAGATACCGCTTCAAAAGCAGATCATCATCGGTCCACCTATAGTAGGCAGGGTGGGCATTACTTTGCAGCAAGCTTCTTCCAGTAATAAAAGTGAGAAGAAGTGGGTGAAGCTAGCAGAGCATTTAAAGAGTGGCGGGGGTAGAGGAGTGGAAGGCGGGACAAAAACCCAGGATAAAAAGAATACAGCCAAACCGAGTGAGCCAGCACAGGCAGTTCATTAAGAATTGCCTCAAGGCTTTAGCACCAATCAGGAAGAAAGCTGCTGTCAAGCCAGCCAATGGCGAGCTGGAGCTTCGAGGCTGTAACCAGTCATGTTCCCAACAGAGGCCCCGGTCTCTGGATGAATTCCTACCTGGTAGTGTTCAACAGGCGGCGGGCAGGAGATGAGGGTCAGCTGGCTGGCTTCTCCAGCCAAGCCGCACAGCACTGCAGCATAGCGCCTGGGTCAAGGGCAAGCCTGGAGGGAAAGGAATAAAGAGGAGATAGCTGTTAGATAGGTGCAAGAATAAAGGACTAGGTAGGGCTAAATCGGTGGTCAGAGCAGGAGAAAAAACAAAGCAAGTGTAGCTGGGGCTAAATTGGTGGGCAGAGACTCAGTTAAAGGCAACAATTAAGAGAGGTAAATGGGAGGGGGCAGGCAGACAAAGTATTTCAGAGTAGGAAGGGAAAGTTGGCTGGTGCCAAATGAAAGTTCTAAGGTCAGGAACAAGGTAGAAGGAAAAGCATAGGAGCAGCAGGTTAAACAAAGCAAGAGGAAAAAAAGAAAATCCAAATAGCAGCATGTCAGCAGGAGGCAGCATTCGGGATCAGCACAGATTTTACCCAGCACTGCTTTCCCTATAGGATATAGCAAGCACTTTTCAATAATTTCTATGCTTTACACAATCCCCTGCAGTGTAACATTTTACAACATTTCCCCACAGTGCAGATACATTTCCTGAACTGCAATCCAAAAGCCAAAGATATCCCCAATAAAGCTAGCAAAACCCAGGATAAAAAGACTACAGGTTTCAGACAAGCTGAGCGAGCCGGCACCAACAGTTCATTAAGAATTGCCTCAAGACTTTAGTACCAATCAGGAAGCGAGCCACTGTCAAGCCAGCCTTGATGAGCTAGAGCTTCAGGGCTATAACCAGTCAAGTTCTCAATAGAGATCTCTGGATAAATTCCTACCTGGTAGTGTTCAAAAGGTGGTGGGCAGGAGATGTGGGCTGGCTGGCTTCTCCAGCCAAGCCACACAGCAGTGCAGCATAGCATCTGGGTCAGGGGTGAGCTGGTAGTGTTCAACAGGCGGTGGGCAGGAGATGAGGGCTGACCGGCTGGCTTCTCTAGCTGAGTTACACAGCAGTGCAGCATAGTGCCCGGGTCGGGGTGAGCCTAGTAGTGTTCAACAGGTGGCGAGCAGAAGTTGAGGGATGGCTGGCTGGCTTCTCCTACTGAGCTGCACAGCAGTGCAGCATAGCACCTAGGTCAGGGGCATGCCTGGTAGTGTTCAACAGGAAGTGGGCAGGAGATGAGGGACAGCAGGCTGGCTTCTTTAGCCGAGCCACACAGCAGTATAGCACCCGGGTCAGGGGCAAGCCTGGTAGTGTTCAACAGGCGGCAGGCAGGAAATGAGGGACAGTCAGCTGGCTTCTCCAGCTGAGCCGCACAGTAGTACAGCATAGGGCCTGGGTCAGGGGTGAGACTGGAAGAGGACTTGTTCAAGAGGTACTCAGTGGTTATTGAAAATGATCAATTGTGCTGCTTTATTCATGTTATGTGGACTGGCGAATAGCATTACCTTTGGTTTTCTTGTAATTCATTATTAGCTTGTGTTGGGCAAACCAGGACTCAACCATTGCAAAGCTGTGTTGTAGGCTGCTGACAAGGAAGAGTGGGTCCAGCTGACACGTGAATAATACTGCATTGTCAGCACAGAGGAGCAGGCTGCTGGTGCAGACTTGGGGGAAGGTATTAAGGAAGAAGCTAAAAAGAAGGATTAGCCTTGGGGGACTCCTGAGCGCATGGAATGGCTGATAGAGAGGGTATCATAGATTTTTAGCTGCTGCGTTCTAACTTCTAGGTAGTTTTTGAACCAGGATGTGACTTCATGACAGAGACCAAGGGCAGGAAGTGCAGCAATCCGGAGGGTCCGATTAACCGTGTCAAATGCCTTTGCAAGATCAAATGTAGATTGACCCCACTAGGTGACCATGGTCAAGCACTTTATGTATGAAGTCAGTTTACTCTAGTAGGGCAGAGGTGGTACTATTCCCCTTCTTAAATCCACATTGCAGTGGGCAATGGATGTTGTATATAGCTAGGTGCTTTGATAACTGGTTGGAAATGATTCGCTCCAGTGCTTTGGAGAGGGGCAGAAGGATGGAGATTGGGTGGTAGTTTGAGTGTGAGGCCCTATCACCACTCTTATGGATGGATGTCACTACTACTGCTTTCCATTATTGGAGAAACTGACCCATGCAGAGGGACAGATTTAGTATCTTGGTGAGTGGTGCAAGAAGGCATCGAGAGCAAGGTGAAGTAGTTTCAGGCTGAGAGAGTTGCTGCTGAATCTAGACTTCCCAAGCACCTGCAGTAGGTACTTTTTTGCTTCCTTAGAAGTGACTATCCTGAAATAGAAGCGTATATCATCACCACAGTGAATCCCTGTCTGCGAAGACCACCACAGCACCAGAAATCAGACAAAATCTGCCTGTCGCTGTGGCGGTCCATTTGGCGATCAGGACTGCCTCACTGGGTGTCCCCCCAAGTCCAACTCCAACACAGAGCTAGAATCCTAGAGACCAGGGGATGTGGGGGCAGAGCCCACCACAAGGGTCGGTTCGGGGGGCACAACCCCCCCCTATTGTGAGCGCCGACATCCCGTGGCTATAATGCAGACAGTCGGCATTGTAGCTGTCGTGATAGGGGATGTCAGTACTAGCACTGTAAAAGCGCTATAGGTAAACCAAATAGAAGAGGGAGGGTGTTAGTGACAGCCTTTTGAGAGTTGTCCAAGCTGGATGGATCAATAAAGAAGTCAGGGATGGGGAACACTGCTCAGATCTGTAAAGGCAGCATTAAAAGTATCTGCTATTATCTTTGGGTCCTGGATGATTTCACCATTAACATTAAGCATGGAGGGATGGGATTTGTTGGATTTTCTGGTAAGGTCTTTGATATTATCCCAAAATTTCCTGCCGTTTCCACAGGAATTTAAGAGCATTTCTTTAAAGTGGGCAGTTTTTGCTAGGCAGGTGTCCTGGGTGTAAGCATTCCTCACAGCCTTGTAGAGCTGCCAGTCAGCTGGTTTACTCACAGCATAAGCTTTGTGCCAGAGGTGGTCATGTGAGGCCACAAGATTTAGGTGGGAGTTAGTGATCCAGGGGTTGTTAATGCCTTTGACTTTCTTTTTTCCAAAAGGGGCGAACATATCACAGGCTGTGTTAAGTATGGTAATAAAGTGATCCAAAGCTTGATCTACATTATTGGTCGAGTCGGCTGGTTACTGATCACATTGCAGGAGGTAGGCTTGATACTGTTGAAGCTGTCTTCTCTTAAGGGTACACTGGTAGGACGGCTTTGCAGGAAGTTTGGGGGACCTGTTTGACCAATGACAGATGACAGAAGAGTGGTTACTGAGTGAATCTGATAAGACTACAGTGTCCATGAACCTGTCCAGGTGGTTGGTGAATATCAGGTCAAGCTGTGAGCTATTACCAGTCCTATAGCTGAATCTGGCAGGGGTAGATACCAATCAGGTGAGATCTACGGTGGCTAAGGCTTTCCTTGTAGGGGTCTGCTTCTGGTGCAAACCAGTTAACGTTAAAAATGCCTAATGCAACAATCTCAGAGCGATTGGTCAGGTTGGTGATGTATTCAGTTACCATACTGAATCCTTTAGCATGGTCCTGTATGGGGATATATGCAGAAAGAATGGTGAGTGCCTTGCCCTTTTTACCTAGAGCTATTTTAACTGCCAGGGCCTAGGCACTGCTCCCAGATATTATTTTCAGAAGGGTATGCCCTGTAACGAGTCTAACAGGTAAATGGCACCCCTTTTACCCAGTCTATCCTCTCTAATTAGATTGTACCCATCCAGGGCAAGGGCAGTGTCTAGCATTTTGGGGGGAGCAACAGGTTTCAACCACTGCTAGTACATCAGGCTTGTGTGGCCAAACCCAGACTTGAAGAAGATTGAGCTTAGGTAGAAGGCTGCGAATGTTAACAGAAGTGAGCTTGAGACCACCTAGGTTACAGGTGCTAAATTGAGGCTGCTGCACAGGCCCAGGGTTGGGATGTATGCTGCCTGACAACAGCAAAAGAAGTAGGACATTCTGAATTAAAAAGTACCTAAGCAGCTTGAAATGGGTTGTTGTTCTACATTTAGAGGGCTTACTCACATTAATAAGTAATAGTGGTGAGGGGAGGTGAGGTAAGAGAAGGAGAGTGGGAGAGTTGAAGCGGTGTGTGATGAGACAGCCAGACTTGGAGGGCCTAGAGGAGTGGGCAGGTGTTACAGTTGTGGCAGCCTGAAGACTGGCTTTTAGGAGTGGTAAAGAAGGGATGGATTGAGAACTTGGGGTTGTCAGGAATTGAGGGGTGTGTGAGCATAAGCAGTATTACAAGTGGGACTAGTTTTTTGAGGGCCACATCATTGGGAAGGGATCTAATCAACATTTGGAAAGCAGGAGTGGAAGAGAGGTTGATGCTTACCAGGGACTGAGCAGAAGCCAGGGTAGTATGAGGGTGTGGGGTGTGGCAGTTACCTGAGGAGGCTATCAGATGGGTGACCATAAGGTATACACCTGATAACTGTACCGGGGGGGGGGTCGATGCTTATCAGGGTCTAAGCAGGACATGAGGTGCTATAGGGTGGGGTGTTACAGTCACCTGACGAGGCTAAGGGTGGGTGACCGGGAGGTATACATCTGATAATTGTACAGGGTGTCAGTGATTATCAGGGTCAGAGCTCGAGCTGAGGTGGTATGGGGGTGAGGTGTGGCACTCACCTGAGGAGGTTAATTGGGTGGGCAACCATGGAGACTGATAACTGAACAGGTAAAGTTGTACTCTGCAGGTAGTGTAGTGGTTAGGGTACCCGGCTTTAGAAACCAGGGTCAGAGGTTTAAGACCCAGGAGCGAGGAGAAGGGAACGATGGGGAAATGTCATTAGTGTGGGATAGAATTAGGGTTAGTGACCAAGGCGGGCTAGACTTGAGGAGATTAGAATGTTTAAGAATTCACAGAGAATAGGGAGGAGGATTAGATCTCAAGAGTGACTCTTAGTGGTCACAAAGTATAACATACAAATAGGGAGATAGAAAGAGAGGTCAGATGGGTGATCATGTGACAGCTGTGACTTATAAATCTATGGTTGGCTGGGGGTGGGTGGGGTAGTCAATGCAAACCATCAATGGACTAACACAGATATGTGCCGTACCTGTGCTGGAAGGAGCGGATGGCCAACTATTTTGCTGCAAGGCTCTGTTTGCGAGCTCTGCACTGTTGTCCAGGGAGGCTTTGTTTGTGGAAGGAGCCTGAGAGGAGGCCTATGGATAAAGGGGACATTGTTGTTAAAAAGAAGCAGTTCTCTACAACAAACAAAGGGACAATCAGGGGCAGGAACTTGAACAAAGGCCTATGGGAGGAGCACATGGACACTGCGCATGCGCAAGAGAACAACCTGGGAAATGGCAGTCAGGGACTGAGATCCAGCAACAGGTAAGAGAGCAAAAACACTAAAGCTACACTGCTCAAATAGGCTGGCTATGATAAGATCAATACTGTGTGGAGCTGGTGTTCTTAAAGCACATTTCAAAAGCTGCAATTAGACACCTAACATGAGCATAGTCGTTACAGCAGACTACAAATAGCTGCACTAAACGTAGTAACAGAGCTATCAGACAAAGCAGAGAAAAACTGTCCTTACATGTTAGCCGACATGAAAATAGCCAGTGCAGCAACTGGAATTGGCAGGAGATCCAGGAGAATGCCTTTTTGTGCTGTACCTGTGCTGGAGGGAACGGATGGCTCATTATCCTGATGCAGGGCTCTGTTTGTGAGCCCTGCACTGTTGTAAAAGGAGGCTCAATTTGGGGAAGGAGCCTGGAAGGAGACCTATTGATAAACGGAACAACGTTGTTAAAAAGAGGCAGTACTCTGCAACAAACAAAGGGACAGTCAGGGATGGGGAAACTGAACAAAGACCTGTGGCTGTGTCATGCACACTGTGCATGCACAAGAGAATAACCTGGGAAACGGTGATTAGGGACTGAGACCCAGCAACAGGTAAGAGAGCAAAAACACTAAAGGTACACAGCTCGAGCAGGCTGGCTATGATAAAATCAGTACTGTAAGGAGCTGGTGTTCTTAAAGTACATTCCAAAAGCTGCAATTAGCCACCTAACATGAGCACAGTCCTTAAAGTAGAGTACTAATAGCTGCACTTAACATAGTAACAAAAGTATCAGACAAAGCGGAGAAGAACTATCTGGACATGTTAGCTGACATTAAAATAGCCAATGCAGTAATTGGAATTGTCAGGAGATCCAGGAGAACATCTTTTTGTGCTGTACCTGTGCTGGAAGGAGCAGATGGCTCACTATCTTGCTGCAGAGCTCCGTTTGTGTGCTTTGCATTGTTGTCCAGGGAGTCTTCACTTGGGGAAGAAGCCTAGAAGGAGACCTGTGCTAGAGGGAGTGGATGGCTCACTATTTTGCTGCAGGGCTCCGTTTGAGACCTGCACTGTTGCCCAGGGATGCCTCATTTGGGGAAGAAGCCTGGAAGGAGACCTGTGCTGGAGGGAGTGGATAGCTCACTATTTTGCTGCAGGTCTTAGTTTGAGACCTGCACTGTTGTCCAGGGACTCTTCACTTGGGGAAGAAGCCTGGAAGGAGACCTGTGCTGGAGGGAGTGGATGGCTCACTATTTTGCTGCAGGGCTCCACTTGTGAGCCCTGAACTGTTGTCCAGGGAGGCTCCATTTGAGGAAGGAGCCTGGAAGAAAACCTGTGCTAGAGGGTGTGGATGGCTCACTGTCTTGCTGCAGGGCTCCATTTGTAAGACCTGCACTGTTGTCCAGAGAAGCTCCATTTGGGAAAGGAGCCTGGAAGGAGACCTGTGCTGGAGAGAGCAGATGGCTCACTATCTTGCTGCAGAGCTCCGTTTGTGTGCTTTGCATTGTTGTCCAGGGAGTCTTCACTTGGGGAAGAAGCCTGGAAGGAGACCTGTGCTAGAGGGAGTGGATGGCTCACTATTTTGCTGCAGGGCTCCGTTTGAGACCTGCACTGTTGCCCAGGGATGCCTCATTTGGGGAAGAAGCCTGGAAGGAGCCCTGTGCTGGAGGGAGTGGATAGCTCACTATTTTGCTGCAGGTCTTAGTTTGAGACCTGCACTGTTGTCCAGGGACTCTTCACTTGGGGAAGAAGCCTGGAAGGAGACCTGTGCTGGAGGGAGTGGATGGCTCACTATTTTGCTGCAGGGCTCCACTTGTGAGCCCTGATCTGTTGTCCAGGGAGGCTCCATTTGAGGAAGGAGCCTGGAAGAAAACCTGTGCTAGAGGGTGTGGATGGCTCACTGTCTTGCTGCAGGGCTCCATTTGTAAGACCTGCACTGTTGTCCAGGGAGGCTCTGCCTGGGTAGGGAGCCTGGAAGGAGACCTGTGCTGGAGGGAGTGGATGGCTCATTATCTTGCTGCAGGGCTCCATTTGTGAGCCCTGCACTGTTGTCTATGGAGGCTCAGTTTGGAGCTATATTAAGTTTAACATTTACATAATATAAGGTGGTTTTGAAGAAACTGCTAAAACAAGGTAATGAGCTTCTCTGGTTTCAGAGACCACTGGGGAACCAGAAAACTCACACAAATGTGAAAACAAAACACCGAAGTACTCTAACTATACTAACAAGCATTTGTCAATGCCAAATGTTTGCTTGCTGGTATTAGCATTGGAAATGCAGGAGTTAGACAAATGCAGAATAGGAATGGCAGTGAAGTATTGAACTTCACACCAACCCCACCTCCATCCTGTAGAGATGAACAGGCATTAGGGTAAGTGTTTGGGTCATCGCCCATGATGGTCATGCCATGTCACCTCACCCTATTCTGCAGACACTGACACGTGTTGAGGTGTGCCTTAGGGTGTTTGGCTTTACAGTCATCCCATTCCATAAGGACATATGCTGAAATGGGTGCAGCATAGGAGAATGGGGTGAAGTCTGGGGCCAAAGAGTCCAAGGTACACCTCGATGCCTGTTAGTGTCTGGGGGGTGGGGGTGGGATGGCATGAGCAGTACAGTCAGCAATCCAAAGGCACACCCCAATGCCTGTCAGTCTGTACTGAGTAGGACATTATGGTTAGAAACCCTAATGCCTTGGGCATTTGTTGGTATTTGCACTCTTTTCAACATGGCCTTTTTGTGACCCCATCTCATGAAAGCATTTGAGACCTCTTCTCATGAAGAGTGGAAGTGTTATTTTGTCAATGTGTCCTGAATGTTGAGTTCCAACAGCGACTGTGCCATTCTGCGCCACATGTACGAAAACACAGATCAGGCAAGATGTGAAGAATGACAGCTGTACCATCCATAGGGAAGTGTGAAGAGATGGCAATGTTGAAAATCTGTAGTGGGAATATTAAAAATGCTCGCACTTCTGAGCATACGTGGAAACTGCGCAACATGTGCATGTAACACAGTTATTTTATGGACTTTTGTCACCAAATTTTCACATAGGCATTCTAGGACCTCTGCTTATGAAGAGTGTCATTGTGATTTTCTTAATGTGTCCTGAACACTGATTTCCCACAGCTACCAAGCTAAATGTGCGAAGTTACAAGTGTGCGTGGAAACTGCTCAATGCACGCTCATAACACAGTCATTTTATGGGCTTTCATCACAAAATTTTTAACATAGGCATTTTGGGACCTCTGCTAAAGAACAGTGTCACTGTGATTTTCTTAATATGTCCCAAATGCTGATTTCCCACAGCGACCACGCTATTCTGCGCCGGAAGTGCGAAAACACATTTTGGCCAGGATGTGAAAAATGACAGCTGTACTATTCATAAGGAGGTGCAGAAAAATGGCAATGTTGAAAATCTGGAGTGAAAATAATGCAAATTTGTGAAGTTAGGAGCATGAGGAAGGGTTCCAATAACCCCATGTTGAAAATTTGGTGCCAAAATTCCCAGAAATGCCTGAGATATGCACCAAAGTTGGAAAAACCCTATTTATGCCATTGTACAACTTACCAGCACTTCTTCAGTTTGTGGTCAGCTCTGAAGAGTGCAGACTTGTTCCCAGTGTACCAAAGATCATCATGCTGGACTCCTGAGGTCAGCATGGGGTGAGGGGAGTTTGGAGAGGCAGGCTGTGCAGAGGATGGGCGCGGGTTGGGGTGGGGCCACTGGACTCAACGAGGGACTATTTTCTGATTTACAGGGAAAAAAGAAGAAAAAACATTGCGGGACTATTTTTTTACTAGGGGCATTTGGCACACTGGGGTGGGCTCCCATCATGACACCTGAGTGTTTTTTTTGGGGGGGGGGCTGTATCCAATGGGAGATTGGGCACTCCTGTCAGCACATACGGGGGGGGGGGCCAGAGCCAAGGGGATTGGACACCCAATCAGCACAAAACCAATGTTTTGTGTGGGGATGACATTATGCCAACGGGGAGTGGGTTCCCCAATGGCAAATTACACTGGGAAGGGGGAATAAAGCCAACAGAGATTGGGCCCCCGTCAGCAAACAAAAACTTTTTGGGTGGCAAATGATGCCAAGAGGGATTGGGCACCCCCTCAGCACTGGGGGCTCTCTATTGCTTGTGAACATGGCGGCCGCTTGCTGCCATGTTCACAAACAATATTACAGTCGGCAAGTTCCGCCCAGCAATGACGGGTCACTCCCTCATTGCAGCGGATCGGCTGACACTGCAATGACAAAGCAGACCCTGATTGCTGCGGCAAAAATGTTACAACTTGGTGGCACTTTTGGAAGCCAGTACCAGCAGCACACTGTGCCTCCATTGGTCCACCAATGCCAAACTTCCAAATGCAATGCCTCTGTTGTCTACCACAGTGCTGCGCCTCCACAACCTGCTTCTCTCCTAAGCTGCCACATAATGTTTCTTGTACATGCGTGCAAGCAAACATAAAAAGGCAGAGAAATGAAGTTAAGAATAGAAGTATACTTGTTGCAAAACAAATTCTTCAAGGAAGAGCTGTTTGAGGTCACTTGATAGTTCAGGTGGAGAAAAGGATCTGACGTGAGGCTGTAGAACACAGAACCAACCCAGGGAATAGGTTTGAGTAGTGTTCCAAATTCCATAATTTGCGTATTATTCCACTCTCTACAGGGCACTTCAACCAGTGAGGGTGAATGCGTTAGTAAGCATAATGAGGGATTCCTGAGGTTTGGAGGACCTTAGTACAGCTTGTAATAAAAGTATTTTTCAGTATTTGTGCTGATATTTGGGGGAAGCAAAATCCTGATATCCTTAACTTGATGACATGCTGATAAAAAGAGGGAAGCAATTTAACTTCCATGCACTATGTACTGCAGAGACCTTTATAAGCTATGAAGGTTGTGGCAGTCATTAAGGATGCCCAGCAAGTGAGATCGAGATAGGCTCAGGAAACCTCGGAGAGGGTCAGCACAAGGTGAGACAGGGAAAAGAGGTTAAACACAGGGGGGAACAAGTGACTTCTTCATGGTGGTTAGACAGTAAGTGGTGGTCTTGGGATTCAAACCTGTGCCTTCACAGTCACAGTGTTTTGCTTTAACGACTAGGTTACTCTGCTTATGTCAGTAATTTTTTTAAGAAAGGGCACAATGATCCCTGCAGGTGCAGAGAAATTGTTTTCTGAGATGGGTATGCAGAATGATGGAAACTGGTCTGGCATCCCAGTATATATTTATACATGCTTCAATTGATGAGCTAAGCTATATAAAGAGAATCATTCATGAATAAAGATAACATAAAGAAAATATGACATAGACAAAGTACAGATTGTATATACTTCTTTAATGAAACATATTGCCTTCCTAATGAATACAGCACTTAATGCACTTACAGTATATATTATTCAAATATTTTTTATTGAAGAGAATGAAGATAAAGACGTTATTGAAAAGATATAAAAATGAACAGTACAAATCAATCATTTTCACAAGGTATTATGATTCAAATGATATCAGATTACTATTCAGGTCACCATGTAATGCCATGCAAATGAGAGATGAAGGTAAAACATTTAATGATGTTTTGACAAGGACTGCGGTTTTCTGTTTTTCATGGAAAAACTGGCAAAAATCATGTAATCCTGAATGGTTTGTAGATTTTGAATTTTTACACTGGTGCCATATTGAAATTGCATTTCACTGCACAAAACTCCCCAAATCTCAGCATCTTAAAACAGATTCAGCTCTGATGCACATTCTTTCTGCTCTGCTGCTTATAGAATCAGTAAGGATACCACTCACGCTGCTTTGTTGCACCCACCCATGCTTCAGTTCAACTGCCCATGCTCCCCTCCAATCTTTTGATCAGCTGAGGATAGCTCTCCATTCTGAAAGCACAGTTTTCATTTAGTATGTGCTTAAACTTTTATTATTTGCATTAGGCTGGATGACGTAAATAACAACAAGAAAAGCGAAGCATCTTCACACTCAAAGACTCATACTAGGCAGCAGAGGTGGGCAGTCAGGTTTAAAGTTTAACTTCTCCTGCATCTAACCCTTCATTCGATCAGCTGATCTGACTGCTTGCCAACCTGAAAGTAACAATTTTGTGATGATTTAAACAACAACAAAAAATGCTAAGTATCATCCCACTTGGGGAGTTGGGATGGGTAGCAGGGGTTGGGGTGTCAGGTTTAAAGTCCTCTAACCTTTTGATCTGCTGATGCAACTGCTCTCCATCAGGTCAGTAAAGTTTCTGTGTGGGAAAAAAGTATGTGCATAAACTACTTTTACAGTGCATAATAACCCCCCCCCCCAAAGAAAAAGCTTAGTATCAGCATACTCGGAGAATCAGGTTGGGGGGGCAGTTGAGTGTCCTTAATTGCAGTTATTTAAATGTTTGCTTCAGGGACGTTGAAGTGGTAGTCTAGCTGAACTAGGATGCTTAAGGGATGCTCATTGATCTGGGTGTCTGTGGTATCAACTAACCTGGGGGGAGGTCTTATAACACTGTGGTCTCCCACCTCATCAAGGCATCCCCCACTTCCTCATGAGCTATGGCCTTCCCAGGTCAGCATGCAGTACCTCTGCCTCATGCTCTAAACTCCACCAGCCCAGGGCAGGGGAGTCCGGATTGGCTAAGCTCACAAACCCAGACCTCCCATTTACCAGTGTATTGCCCCACTAGCCTACACCACTATTTTTCTCAAACTTTTGAGAGTATTTTTTTAAGATGGGTGGGTTGGGGAACTGGGCAACTGATGGTATAAGTACTGACAGTTCTTCATTCTGCTGTTAGTTGTGTGCCCTTGAGTGAAGGGGCTCTGCTTCTGTGTTCCCCTGAAATTCCTGAATAACCTGGGTTCTGTTGTTCCCCACCAGCCACTGTGTGATGTAAGCCCTGGTGGGGGCAGGTGCTGCAACAGCACCCAAGCCAGACTACACACTCAGAGGCACACAGCATGTAAGGTGCCAGATACTGCATGATGCCAGTGGAAAGAGTGGTGCTGCTGCTGTTGTTGCTTGTTACATCCTCTTAAGTGAGTCAGGGGGCCTTAGCATTTGTGTGTCCTTGAGATTGCTATATGGCCCATTCAATGATGTCATTCTACCTGTCACTGTATGATGCCAGCAGGGTTAATTGGGGGTGTCACCAAAGCCAGAGAGCACACTCAAAGACACACAGAAGGTAAGGCTCCAGGTGTTGTACAGTGCAGTGGGTAGAGTGATGCTCAATTCACATCTGAACTCAGATATGACAACTAAGAGATCCCCTTTTCCTGGAGACTAAGTTAAAAAAGCATCTACATATTTGGGAGATGCATGGTTTTCCATTAGAAGGTCCTTGACTGGTCACTTGTAGATTTTTTAGGAGGAAGCACTATACTTGAAAGAAGTCAATTCAGGCAGTTAAATGATAGATTGGACTGAGCTGAGGGAGTCCACCTTGGCACCTGGTGGCTCAGCTAAATTCATGTCTGAGTTCTGACAAGCTAAGAGACCGTGAAATTTGTAACTTGGGCATGTGGGCTGTGGGTGTTAAAGGATGTTAAAGGAAGGGGACTGTAGTGCTGTCACTACTGCCATCAGCCCTAAGGGATGTGGGCTGCATTGTTGCTACTGCCATCAGACCTGAAGGATTGGGACCATCCATAGTGCTTCTACATCACCCTGAGGGATGGAGACTGCACTGTTGCTACTGTCATCAGACCTGAAGGGTTGGGCCCATCCATAGTGCTTCTACATCACCCTGAGGGATGGAGACTGCACTGTTGCTACTGTCATCAGACCTGAAGGGTTGGGACCATCCATAGTGCTTCTATATCACCCTGAGGGATGGAGACTGCACTGTTGCTACTGTCATCAGACCTGGAGGGTTGGGACCATCCATAGTGCTTCTACATCACCCTGAGGGATGGGGACTGCAGTGTTGCTGTTGCCATCACACCTAAAGTATTGCAGCATTAGTGCTGCTGCTCTCACCCTTAAGGGATTGGAGCAATTGGGCTGCTGTTACCATCACACTGGAGGGATGAGGGCCACTGTGATGCTGCTGCTGTCACCCCTGGGAGATGGGGGCCATAGTTATGCTGCTGCTATCGATCCTGAGGGATGGGAGTTATAGTAGTGTTGCTGCTGTCTGTCCTGAGGGATAGGGCTATAGTGCTGCTGCCATCACACCTGAGGGATGTGGCCCGTACTGCTGTTGCCATTATGATTGAGGGATAGGAGACATTGTGCTGCCATCACCCTAGAGGGATGAGGGCCATAGTGCTTCTGTCAGACTTGAGGGTTGGGAGCCATAGTGCTACTGCTGCTGCAGTCACCCCTGAGGGATGAGAGCCATAGTGCTGCTGCTGCCATCACATCTAGGGTGGCCTCCCTTTGCCCGACACCCCAATGGTGAAAAATGAAACATTACCACTACAGCAACAGTCGCTGTCATGGTCCATTTCCATGTTTCACTTTCCCCCATTGTCCTGCCCACTCCCTGGACCAACTCCAACCTGGAGTTGGGAATCCTAAAGTCCGGGGATGTGAGGAGCAGAGCCCCCTGCATGGGGGGTGTGGGGAGCACAGCCCTCCACAGAAAACACTGGGGCTAGGGTGGCACAATACCTGCATCGGTACTGTGCCATCACTGTGTGGGTGGTCAACAGATTTACTGTCAACCAAACTGGGTGCTTCCCACACCTAAGGGTGCGGGTAGTAGTACTGCTGCTGCTATCACATCTGAGGCACTGGAAGCCATAGTGCTGCTGCTGCCATCACACCTAAGGGATGGGCTCTACTGCTGCTGCTGCTATGGACACCTCTGATGGATGGGGCCATAGTACTGCTGCTGCCATAAGCTTTAAGGGATTGTCTGCTATAGTGCTTCTGCCATCACACCTGATGGGGTTTGTAGTGCTGCTGCCATCAGTCATGAATGATGAGGACCGGAGTGCTGCTGCTGTTGTTGCTGCCATCACCCCTGAGGGTTGGGGGTTATAGTGCTGCTCCTGATACTGTCACTGCCATCTCTTAGGGATAGAGGCCAGTGTGCTGCTGCTGCTGTCACCCCTGAGGGATAGGGGCCTTAGTGCTGCTACCATCATCCCCAAGGTATGAGGCCGTAATGCTACTGCTATTATCCTTTTGGAATGGGAGTCATAGTGCTGCTGCTGCTGCCATCATCCCTGGGGGATAGGGGCCATAGTACTGCTCCTCCTGCTATCACTGTCACCCCTCAGTGATGGGGGCTGTACTGCTGCTGCTCTCACCCCTGGGAGATGCAGGCCATAGTGCTGCTGCTGTCACATATGAGGGCCAGTTGACGCAAGATGCCAAACATGAAGTCAACTATACACGCACATGCACACACTCACACGTGCCTCCAAAATTTGCACACTCAGATCACCGGGGTGAATAGGCACTCATAATAGTGGGAGGACTGTATATACATGTAAGACACAAAACCAAAGAAAGGTACAGGTTGAATTTATAAAGTTTATTATTTTTAATAACTACAAGAATTGTTGCACGATGCTAGGCACCAAAATTGCTAAAATACGCAACATCTGAGAAAAAAAATAATCAAATAAAGCTCACAAAACAAAAGTAAAAGCAGATTTTGTCTTTGTACACATCAGTGACAATACTGTTTTTTCCATCTGGCAAAACAATCATGGTAAACCAGCGTCCCTGTGTTTTGTTTACCAAGGAAAATAATCTACTAATTTCCATACTTCTGAATCTTAAATCACCCCTTAGTAATGTATTATTGTACCTGTTTCTTAGTAACATATAGTTGCAAAAATACATTTAAGATTTAAGTATTTAACTGGCACTACTCCTGGAAACATCTTACCCTGTTTACTTCTGCATACACCATACACAACTGCACCTATAATTACTGGTGACCTGACTTATCAGCCAAATCACCGGTCTCTTGAAACATCATAACAACTGGATTTTGGGTTATTATGCTCCCAAAAGCCGTGATAACCTGAAATCCAGTTATTACTGTGTTCCAAACAACTTTCACTTTCCCCGGTGACTGTAGCATGACCGAGCGATGTTCAGTGTTCTAAATACTATTTTCCACATTTTCCAGAAACAGCCATATTTAGTATAAAACATGTAAGGTTTATTTTAGTACCTTAGTTTTCCTGGTTGCTGAAAAAGAAGCAACTGAGAGTAGAGCGAGGAGAGTGAGTGACTCAGTGGCTCCAAAAGACTCAACACAAGTGTAGCAACACTTGTTAACCCTTTTGTAGTCTCTTCTGAAGCCACAGAGTCAGTTGCTCTCATTGCTCTAAGCTCAGCAGCCTCTTTGTCAACAACCCAGGAAAACTAAGGTACAAAAACAAATCTTACATGTTTTTTATACTAAACAGTGCTGTTTCTGGGAAATGTGTAAAATATTGCTTTCGAACTCCGAACACCACTCAGTCACGCTACAACCATGGGGAAAATCTCAGGGAACTAAAACTCTAATAAATCAGGTCACCAGCAATTATAAAATATAAAGAATATGTAAGTGTGCACTGATGGATTTTTGTTGCACACCCTCAGTTTGTGATGATCACACAAACCTCTCGAGCTTTGCTCTCAAGGTTTATGGGTCATCACACACCTTGGGTGTGCAAAAAAAATCCATAATATACACTTGCTTATCCATTATTCACTATATAAGGATCGGGACCCCAACTACTGAGCATACAACCAAAATAAGCACTAAACTGTTAATACCACTGCCACTTGAGGGATCAGGCCTTGAGGGAACAATCATGGCTGCTTGTGCGATGTTGGATACATTTGCAATCAATGAAGATTTATCAATGGTGCGTGCAGCAAAGTAGAGGATTGTTCCATTCTCTATTACTGTATCTTCGGGTGTAAATGAAAACCTTTCCATGGAGCCAGCAGGCTGAGGTGTAAGACTGGAAGTATTAATACGTCTAGTATTGTTGAAATCATTTCTTAGGTTCAGAGGACTCTTGCTCATTCGTATGTCATAGCTGGAAGCTGAAGCAAGAAAAATGGATTAATCTATTTGTAATACACAGATAGTCATTTGTTTCAATTAAGAAAACATAATACCCAAACACTCACTGTTATGTATGGCTATGACATCACAAATAGAATAATGGAAAGCAAACCATGTACAATAAGTCTCTGAATACCCATCAAAATATCATTACAACTAAATGTAAATTTCTAGCTTTGAATGCAAGATCTTTAAGCCAAGTCAAATTAGCAGAACTTGAAGCCAAATGTAAAACTTTAAATATAGGTGTGGTGGGAGTAACTGAAACTTGGTGGGATGCATCCTCTATTTGGTCCAGAGAAATTCCAGGCTATAAGTTATACCATAAAAATAGATTAGATAAGCAAGGTGATGGGGTTTATATATACACATGAATTTACATTCCATCTTTTGAAGTATGTTCTCCCTTTCCCCTGGAAAGTATCTGGGTTAAAATTTCATTGAAGGAGCAGTCCTATATAACTATTGATAATATCTATCAACCTCCATCTGCTGATTCTGATTATACTACTGGTATATTTAAAGAGATTACACATTTCTCAGAATCCCAAGATACTGTAATATTTGGTGATTTTAATTTCCCTCATATTAATTGGGACTCATTTTCAGGACAGTCCTATGCCAAGAAAGGATTAATAGATGTGATAGTTAGTACTGGATTACAACAACTTGTTACCAAACCCACTCAATGTTCTAATATTCTGGATTTATTATTTACTAATATAGAGCAACAAATTAGCAATCTACAAATTTAGGATCCACTTGGAACCAGTGATCATTCATCTATTCTTTTTGAAATTCAACAGATTAAAACCACACAAAGGAAGTTACATTATACAAAAAAGTATAATAATGCAAATTTTTCCCAAATCGATAAATATTTACAAAGCATAAATTGGGAATCTAATCTCCTTAATTGTACAACAAAACAAGCTCGGGATATTTTTTAAAATATTGTACATTATTTGGAGAATACTTTTATTCCATCTAAAAGGAAATTTAATAACAAAGGAAAAATCCCCCCTTGGTTTAACAGGACAATTAAAAATCAGATTAAAACAAAAATGACACTTTTTAGGAAACTCAAGAATAGTTCTGTTCCATATAAAACTACTCTATTGCATAAATATAGATTATCTGTTAAAAATCTAAAAAATCTATTAAATTGGCAAAAAACAAGCTGGAATTTAAACTAGCTCACACAAAAGACTGTCATAAATCTATTTTTTCTTATATAAATAGCAAAAAAGGTGTATCAAGGACCATCAGTCCCATTATAACCAATGGTTCTCCTTTATCTGATATAGAAACCTCGAATCTCTTTAATAAATACTTTTGTTCACTCTTTTCTCAAAAATCATTTATTAGTACACCTAAAATTCACCACGAAGATTATCACAGGTTTTATCCAACTGACATTTTACAGGCTATTAAAAAATTAAAAATAAATACTAGTCCAGGCCCAGACGGTATCCATCCATGGTTTCTGATTGAAACCACTATAAATATCTCTATACCGTTGTCAATTATCTTTAATAAATCTTTACAAGAAAGTAATGTACCAAATGTTTGGCATTCAGCAATAGTTACCTCTATATTTAAAAAAGGCAATAGAGGTTCTGAGCAAAATTATCATCCAATTAGCTTGACCTCAGTGGCTGGTAAACTAATGGAATGGGTAATGAAGTCTTTGATAGATCATGATTGTAAAACATTAGGAATTTACGATTCAATCCAGCATTGGTTTACTCCCAAGTATTCCTGTACCACCAACCTGATATCATTTTACAATAATATAAGTGCTCTACTAGATGTAGGTATCCCTTCCGATGTAATTCTTTTGGACTTTAGTAGAGCTTTCAATAAAGTCTCACATGAAAAACTCATTACTAAAATGCACAATTTAGGTTTGTCATCTGATATTGTCAACTGGACTTTAAACTGGTTGACAAACCATTCCCAGAGAGTTAGAATCAACGACACCTTGTCTGATCTGGGTAGCGTGACAAGTGGTGTGCCACAGGGGTTGGTCTTGGGACCAACACTGTTTAATCTCTTTATTAGTGATTTACAAACAGGCCTAAAAATTTCATGGTTGAATTTGCAGATGACACTAAATTGGGCGGTAAGGTTAACAATCGAGAAAATATTTCCTCATTAAAGGAGGTTTGGGAAAATTAACACTCTGGGCAAATGATAATCATATGCAGTTTAATCAAGACAAATGTTTAGTAGTACATTTCTGTGCAAACAATCCCAAAACGATATATTATATAAATGGATTACCACTTCACTTATCAAATTGTGAGAAAGATTTAGGTATATATGTTAATAATAATCTCACATCAAATGATCACTGTGTTAGAGCTGCTTGCATGACAATAGGCTTTTGAGACAAATAAAACATACTTTTATTAACCACACTGAACAATGCCTTATCCCATTGTATAGGGCATACATTAGCCCGTATCTGGACTATAGCTCCCCTTTTTGGAATCCAAATAAAAAAAGATATAGCCATTCTTGAACAAGTTCAAAGGAGAGTAACCAGAATGATTCCCAGATTAACAAATTTGGATTATCAGAATAGATTAAAAGCTACTTGTCTCTTCTCTCTTAAAACTAGAAGACTAAGAGGTGATATGCTTATGGCTTTTAATTTAATAAATTCACCAGATCTAATGGAAGAATGTGGTCTAACATTCTCCAAAAGGAGACATGGTCCGAGACTGCACAATAAACAGCTTGAGGTAAAAAATTATAGAACCAGCAAAAGGGGAAACTTTTTTCCAAGAAGGGCTTCTACTGTATGGAACACCTTGCCACAGGAATTAGTTGAGGCTGCTAGTGTCACTATCTTCAAAAATAAACTAGATGTCTGGATTAGGGATAACAAATAAATAATGTCCCACACAGTGCGGGGAACAGTCTCGATGGGCTTTGGCCTTCTTCTGTTCTTTCATACCAAGTAATCCCAAGTAATAGTATCTGATAACAATTTGACAATGGAATTCAGTGTAAGTGCAGCACTGTTGTACGTAGTTTACATCTCTCAATCATATGTTGAGCATTTTAGTTTTCTGTGCTGTTATGCAAGGACATTTTAGCCAAACAGAATCATTCACCAGATAATGGACAGAACATCAGCAATCGACAGCATTCCACTTACTAAACATTCACATTCCATAGTCTAAATGCTTACATTTAAACATTTACACTGGGCTGGGATTTTCTAACCAAGGCACAGGGCTTGTGCCAGCCCTGTACCATGGCATTTAGGCTTTGGTGGTGTGCCAAACCCTTTGCTGCAACTGGGTCTGATTTTACAATCTTGGTCATAGTTGCGACAGTTTCCATGGATTACAGCAGCTTGTGCCAAATATCTGGTGTAAGCCTCATAATATTTGGCCCCAGGATTGCCACAAGTTAGACCAGAAAAAGCTGGTCTAACTTGTGGCAATTGCTGCACGGGATGGAAAATCCTGTTAGATTGCCACATACCCCATGTGCCATATTGTTGGTGCACCAGGGCTTGTGGCGATCTAATACTTTAGAAAATCCTGCCCATTGTGCTTTTGTCTACATGTTTTATTTATTGGGGACATCCCATAGGACATGCAGGAGTAAGCTTCTTATTCACGCCTCAATGTTGCCAACAATGCTGGCTAGCATCAAATGATGGAGCAATGCTGTCACAGGTTCTCTGACAGCAGTGCTGACAACTTGCTGAGTGAATAAAAAGCTTATTCTTTGATGTCTTATGAGATGTTCAATTTATACCATAGGCCCCAACTCAAATTAATATACAAGAGCTGTATATCCAATATGATTGACAGCTACAAGGAAAATAAACTAATGGAAGAAGTACTATGTAATTCACCTACTAGATGAACAACATGGCTAAATATCAATTTTATTCAGGTCTGTTATTCGTTCCTGTCATGGTATAAATGTTATTATTGGTTTTTATTCACCAAGTATGTTCAAAATTGTGTCAGAGACTTTATTTATAGGAATGTCCCAGAGAGGGATCACATGCAGATAAACATCACAGGTTAGAACGGATAAATAACTACCTAGAGTACATTAAACATTACCGTATGGTTATAAAAGCAATAGAAAATATGAACATCTATACAAGCAGAGCAATGCATTTAAGTAGAAACAGTACATTCAGTTTCCTAGGAAAGGACATTTAAAGTTGGTGGGTAAATGTTTTTGAAACTAATAGCATGTGAAATGATTTCTCTCAAGTAATATAGAATAAAGTTCACTTCAAAAGAAGTCTGCTTCAGTTTGGTTCTACTAAGTGAAATGCGAAAGATTTTCTTTAGCTGAATAGAAATTAAAGTTACTATTGTATGGTTTCAGTAGGTATCCCACACAGGTAGGTGCATCACTAGTTAAAATACAATGCACAAAAGTCACAGAAGCAAATTAGGAGTTTAAATCAGGTGGTAACCAGTGTTATAATATGCGCAGGGAATTTCCTGCACCCTGATTGGCAAACAAAGTTCAGAAGCCATGTTGTTTAGGAAATTAAACACATGGCTTTGCAATTCTTTTAGTACCCAGTGCACAGCTTGTTGAGGTACAGTATCAATGCTTTCTACAAACCTTTTAAAAATGATTTGTGACTGCCATCTTTATGCTGTATAAACACATACCTCATCACATTCCTTTGCTTTTTTTACAAAAAAAAACATATTGGGATCTTTGGGCAAACACCCAGTACTCCCACAGTGCACAGCTATTAAAAAGAAACAGTATATACTATGCCCTCCCACCACCTTTGTTGTGCATTTTGTCTCTAATTTAAGGCATCAGAATCATTGCCATTGATTTTTGTGTTTTGCTAGCTCCTGATGGAAACAAGTCCAACCTCATTACCATTCTAACTCTACAGTCCACTCCTTAAAAAGCAACATGTCTTCTTTAAAAAAATAAATAAATAAAAAGATGTCACAACTGCTGATCCTCCAAATATAAACTGATAAATTTCCCTCACAAGTAAAGAATTGGACACAGCAGTGGGACCAGCTCACAGTTACTTATTCAATCCCCCTTTACTCATAGCATAGCAGAGTGACAGTGCTCAGTGGTGATAAGCATGGCCCAGGGCACTACTGTGTCTAGGGGCATTTTTGCTGCAAAAATGCTCACCAGGAGCCCCATACAAACAATCATCTACATGGTTCACATTCTCCTCCTAAGGACTCACTGAGACAGGAACTCCTAGAGATAGTAAATGACTACGCGGACACATAATTGCTCTTTCCTCTTCCTTTACCATACACCAATGGCATGGGTATAACTGCTTTTATTTCTTGCCCAATGGAACAAATCTCATAATATTATTTGTTACTCTGATGAGTATTCAAAGCACGGGTGCTGCAGCCACATCTTAACATTTTATTTCTTTAGCCTGCACCCTTTCTGTTCCTGTAACCCATTTCACATCTGGGTCCTAAAGTATGTGGGTTTTATATCTAGGCATTACCTCACCTAAAGTACTGACTTGTGAATCCCTAAATGGACTTACTAAGTTCAGTTACAATATTTCAGAAGCAAAATGGATACACTGGATTGCTGACTCCACTCTGTGGCATCTATCTAGTCATCTGATAGTCCTCTGCCAGTGAAACTGCCCTTTCCCCCATTTTAGGTTAGTGTTCTTTCACCAAGAGTTGCACATCTGGGGGAAGCATGTTGACAAATTGTTCTGTGGCCAGCATTTCAATGATCTGTGCATTTTTATATATATTGAAATAGAAATTGGTGGCCTCACATCATACCAGTAGTTTGCCCCCGACCCCAGTACCCCCCGCAACCTCATCTCCCCCTCCCCCCTTGTCCCTACCTTTATAACTATTTGCATGGGTTCCCATATAGTAGAAGCAAAGCAATAAGTTGAACTGAAGCCTACTAGGGAAACCCTTGCCCACTATGATCCCATTAAAGTGATCCTTGTTAAAGAGATTCCAGGGGAAACAACTAAGGACCAAGAGTAAATGTGATAAATTGAATCTCAGCCCCAGAAATCAGAACCAGAATCTATTCCCCCATTAATTAGGACATGGTGTGGTCTCACCCTTAGCTGCTAGGTGCCAAAGCCCCCCCGTCCCCCCGGATTGCAGTGTACCGCAGTGTCCTATTACTCTCTACTAAGTTAACTGGCGCTATCCATCATTCTGAGGATGGATGGTTAAGGGCAACAGACATCAAACAAATGTGGAGCCTGTAAAGGATCACCGTGGGGAGGGGATGTCAGTACCCCTTTAATGTGACTTTTATTCATTTAAGTGAGTCTGGACCCAGGGGAGAGTCTGGATAACAGAGAAATTTTAAGCAAATCGAAACTGACTTTCTCAGCCACAACCTTATCTGAAACTGTGAGATAGTGTAGACTGTTTAAATGAACTGGGTAGTTGAACTCACTGGGAGACATCATGACTAGACACAGTGGAGCAGCCTCCTTGGGACCGTGCTACCTAAAAGCAGTCCAAGCACAACCACTATAGAGAATTAAAGGTCCGGTCCAAAGTTAGGATAGGCATGTGTGCTGATGTAGAGAGCAATAGGCCTAGTCCTGCAACAGCTCTGTGGAGGCAGTCAGAGGAGATTCACTCTTCGGGGACCACAGTCTTGTACAGTCCAAAGGCCATCAATTAAGATCAGGTCAGTGAGAGTCTCAAGCTACACTTGAAATCTGCTTAAAACAGAGTGAGTGGAACTTAAAATATTCTCTGTGGTATTCACCCTTTTTGAATAGGTCAGGAAGCCTATTTGCAAACTCCTCCGCTGCCTGGGTGGATGTATCATATGAGAACCAGGTTCTTGCTAGTAACACCTGCAGCCGAGTGGGATAGCTCATTTTGAAATGGATTCCCGCCACTATCAACTTTGTAACATATGGATAGAAGGCTGCCCTCTTCTGCCTTGTTTCAAAGGGCAGGTCCTGGGAAATCCGGATTTTGGATCCTTCCCATTGGATAGACTGGATTTCCCAGGCCTTTGCCAGAATATGTTGCTTGTCAAGGTAGCTCAAAAATTGCAGTATAATCAGTCTGGGGGGGACTAGGTTTGAGCAAGCGGTGTGCGTGCTCAACTTGATAAGACACGGCTACTGGAGAAGGGCCGACAACCTTGTTGAGGAATTTCTGGAAGAAGGTCTGAATATCCGGGCCCTCTTCAGCTTCAGGTAACACGAGGATTAGTATGTTGTTTCTATGACTCCTCCCCTTCAGGATCTCAGTTTTAAGTTGAAGCTTGTGTATTTGTTGTTTAAGTTGGCTGACTTCAGGATCCATTCTTTCTCTCCATCTGTCCAGGGAGGTGATGCGTGCTTCTGAATCCCCGACTCTGTAAGCTAGGCCAGATAGATCGCCCCTCAGTAACTTAAGCTCAGTAGTAATTTCCGACAGAGCTTCTTTGAAAGGGAATAATTCCTCCAGGACCCAGTCTTCCATCAGGGGGATTTTGGTGCAAGCCCTGGCGCTTGCTTCCCGGGCAGGACTCCCTGGGTCTTTGATTTCTTAGTGGCCTTCTCTGGTGTTGCAGGTGGAGTGTGACAAAGCAGGGACTGCTGCATATCAGTCTCCATCGTGGTTTTAAGTAACCGATTGTGATCGTGAGTTCTTACTCTGGGTGGCAGCAGGCACTAAAACAGTAGATCTTGTCAAAATTGAGAACAAATTGTTACCAGTTGCCCGGAAGGATGCGAGATGAGGAGGTGGTAGGAGAGAGCTCTGCACCCTTGCTGCATTCAGGTTGCCTGCATCATGTGATCTCTGTTCCCCAGCACTTTGAAAGAGGCGCTGGTGCGGCCCCTCTTGAAAAAAAATATCTCTTGACCCTGGACAAGGTTATTGAGAAAATTGTGGTGCTGCAGCTCAAAGCCCATCTTGCTGCTTTCAACATCTTCAAGCCTCTTCAGTCTGGATTTAGGTCAAGGCACAGTACTGAAACATTGCTGGTCCACGTACATAATGACCTCCTCAGGCTAGAGATAAAGGTGAGTGATTAATTCTTGCTGTCCTCAATCTCTGTTCAGCATTTGGCACTGTAGACCATAATGTGTTGTTGGATCACCTTAAGGGGCTCTGTGGACCCACCAGTACTGTCATCAACTGGTTTGTGTCCTTTCTCACTGGCAGGATGCAAAGGGTAAAAGGGTAGTGATGGGGAGTTTCTACTCTTGCCCAAGGCCTCTGCCATGTGTAGTTCTTCAAGGCTCAATCCTCTCACCCATGCTGTTTGCAGTGTATATGCTGGCCTGGATGAGACCATTCAATGCTACAGCATGGGTTTCCATTGCCATGCAGACAACACCAAGCTGTACATGTATTTTGTACCTGGGACCATTGACACCATGGAGGTACTAAATGTGTGCCTGGATGAGATCTAAGACTGAGTGTCCTCTAGCTGGCTGAGGCTCAACCAGGACAAAACAGAAGTACTAGCGACTGAGCTTGGTCATTAGCAGGAAGCAGAGATTGCTGGGGTGAGCTCTGGCTTGATGATGGGCCCAACCCCATTGGTATCCACCACAAGGTTGAAAATGCTGGACATTATCCTCTATGATGGATTGACATTTGAGGCTCAGGTATCATCCATCATCCAGAGTGGTTTCTGTCACTTGAGGAATATCATCTGGATTAAATCCCTTATCCCGTTGGAGGACCTGCCCTCACTGATGCATGCATTTGTGACTTCCAGACTCAACTACTGTGATGCCCTATATCTCTGGGTTAGCAGAGGAGTCCTGCATCACCTGCAGCTAGTGCAGAAAACAGGTGTCAGGTTACTGACAAATCTTCCAAGGTCATGTCATATGACCCAAGTGTTGCATGGTTTGCACTGGCTGCTGGTGAGGTGGAGAATCGTCTTCATGGTGGGTCTTCTCACCTATAAAGCCCTATGCAGTCTGGGTCCTATCTACCTGAGTGATCTCCTGACTCCCCACCACTCCAAGCACTCCCTACGCTCCTCAGAGGAAGGCCTATTAGCAATTCCCAGGGCCTGGATAAAAACATCTGATGACCGTGCATTTGTGATGGCTGCGCTGGACCTGTGGAATTAATTTTCAAGGTCCTTGAAGGATGCCTTGTGCTGGAGGCCATAAAGAGCCCCAGACACCATTGTGACAACTTTGAGAAAATGCAATGGTTAGCACAAGTGAGCTTATATTTTAATATTGTTTCTGTATTTCTCATTCTTCTTTATTACTAAGGACATTTGCATGTAAACAGGATCATTGCCCTATCTGTTCTAGCTGCTTGCCTACATATGACATCAGAGTTCTGTTTATGCCTTCACTGTTTGTTGCTGTGGGGATAATTATGATACCATAAACGGGGGATTATTTATTTTATTTATTTCTTTATTTAAAAGTTGGTAAAAGGAAAAAGCGCCATGACCAGAAGCTCGTTTCCAGGTGCAACCTGGATTATGATGTCACATGTAGGACAGCAGAAAGAGCAGATGAAGTCTAGGGCACAGTAAGCCTCTTTCATACAGTTGTCCTCAGTAATAAAGAAAAAAGGTAAATAATTATAGAAAATACATGAAATATAAACTGAACCATCTAAATCTTACATTTCTTCCACGTTTTTCTAATGGTGTCAGGGGCTTTTTAAGGCAGGTCTGAAAGCACAGCTCTTCAGGGAAGCCTTCAGGATCTAATGCATACTGGTTTTATGTGCATAACTGCCACTGTTTTATTTTAATAATGCTCCTAATGATTTTCTGTGAACTGTGTATTTAACCCTTTGCTTCACTGTTTGTACATTGAAAGGTGTCCTGAGCCTCAGGGATCGGGTGCTCCATAAATAAAGTATTAGTTACATACTTTGCAACTTTCTTCTTTCACTCCTAGCTTTGCTGAGTGACTGTGCCCCATGGGGATGGGTATGACCCAGGACACTCCTGTTTGTTGTGATATTTTAGATGGAAAGATACTGACCAGGAGTCCCATGCAAACAATAAACAGCATGGTTCACATTCTGCTTCTAAGGATCTACTGATACAGGAACTCCATGAGTTAATAAATGACCCCAAGGACACATAATTGCTCATGTCTCCCCATTTACTAGGCACCAGTAGCAAGGGGTATACAAGTTAATTGATTTTTTTGCTTGTGGACCCAAATCAAAACAGTTCTTAATACTTTATTCATTCCTCTGGTGAGTATTCAAAGCACAATTACTGGGGCCATGGCATAACCTTTTATTTCATCATCTTGGATTCTCAGTTCCTGTGACCCAATTAACATCTCAATCACAATGTGCTGTACATTGCTTCTATACTTTGGCTTCACCTCACCTACTGTGATAACTTAGGAACATCAAATGCACTCACCAAGTTACAGGCATTTTCTACTTTCTCAGAATCAAAATCTATATGCTGAGACACAGCACCCAGATAGAATGGATAGGCCATCTCTTCAGCATCTTTGTAGCTAAAGGGACTCACAGCAGCTCCCAATGCCCATCTTACCCAAGGTCATCCATGACAGCAGTCAAAGCTCCACTCCCATGCTGTGACATCTCTCAGACCAGGCATGGTGGGGGGTTCTCACTTTGATGGCCAGGAATGCCCAGCCACTAGGTCTTCAGGGACTGTCTCCAATAACAAGAGAGAAAAACTCTCCTAACTGAATTCTGGCATTCTTGGCCTTATTTCACCACTTTAACCACTCTGGTCCCTGTTTCTTCAGGGTGCTCTCTTGCCAGCTTCTTGATCTGTGAGATATTATTGGGCTCCCCTCTTACCCAGCTCCATACCCATCCCCCTATTCTCTGACACTTCACTCAGGTCTTAATGAGCCATTAGGCCATGCACCCTGAGTGTGTGCAACCTGGGTTTCATGGCATCCCTCATTAACCTTCTCACTTTCTCCTTTGGCAGAACAGTCTCCACTTTAACTCCATAACTCCTTTTTTCATCTCAGACTGGCTAAGAAATTCAAGGCTTGGGTCATTTATTTGGCTATGCCAGGCACTGCATATACTGCACCGGTCCTGCTGTGACTACATGGTGTGGACTCAGTGCCATCCTTATAAAAGTGTGACCAACCATTTGATTATAGGTGGGAGCCTACATGAAGAACCACCATGTCTGGGTCTGATGGTGCAGGACAGAGTCAGCCATGCAGGTTGCCTCCTTGCCCACCATCCTGGAAAGCATGAGCAAGCCCCCATGTATCCTTTCTGTTAAGCCTGAATACTGCTGAGTCTCTCTTCTCCCATCCCTATGGAGAGATACCAGACTTGCTCCTCACCATCAGGTGAAGCTCCCAGACAGTGTTGCACTTCCCCAGAACATGGGATGGTGAGCTACCCAGACCACATGTTCTATACCTATTCAATCTTTAGGCAAGATTGTAAATCTGAAAGAGGTGGCAGCTGTGCAATCTATCTTAAGGACAGCCTTCAGGGCATAGTCCTGAATTTACCTAGCCTAGGGTCGTTCACCCAGGCCCTTGCCATTAAGGTTCTTCTTGGGGCCCGCAATTAAACTGTCACAATTCTGTCTACATCCCCCCAAAGAACTCAGCCCAAGGTCTCCATGCTGTCATAGACTGTCTTGGAAGCCTAACTCTAAGCTCTGAGGTTATACTCTTAGGTGATTTCAATATTAATTGGCTTGCCCCTGAAGCTAACCAATTAAAGGATGCAGTTCAGGCTATCCACTTCACCCAGCTCATTGAAACTCCCACTAGGACTAACTACAGGACATGCACTAGTACTTTGATTGACAGGGTGCTCACCAACTGACCTGAGTATTCCTCTAATGCCTCCGTCCTCCCGGATGACATCAGTGACCTCTCCCCTGTCATGTTCAGTTGGGCTAATAATTTTTCCAAACTGCCTCCTAGAACAATCACCAGCAGGGTTCTCAAACCTGGTCACGCTGACTGCTTCCAATTGGATCTCCTCAATGCTGACTGGTCCTCGGTTTTTGAGGCTTCTGACGTTGACGACACGCTCAACCATTTCATCCTCCTCTTCAGTACAATCTGTGACACCCATGCTCCCATAAAAATGCGGAAAATCAAATACTACTTTAACCCCTGGATGAGCCCTGATACCCTTGAGCTAATGAAAAACAGAGACCGCCTCTGGCATATAGCTAGGGCCACTGGCAAGCAGTTTGATATCCTGAACTACAAACATGTGAGGAACAACTGTACCAGGACCATCCAATTAGCCCAAAATGTATACTATAAAGATGCACTAACCAAGAACTGGAATGACAGGTGCAAATTCTAGGCTAACCTAAATGAGGTCACCGGGCGAGAACCGAAAACGGCCCCTACCATGCTCTGAGTTGATAGCTCCCCCATCCTTGACCCTAAATCTATCGCCACTACCTTTAACAATGCCTTCACTGACTTGCTGCATGTTCTCCCCACCAACTTCTTCTCCTCCACCATCTCTGTTGCACCCATGCAATCCCCATCGCATCCCCCTTTCGCTTCAAGACTATTACCTTTGGAGAAACCAGGAAATATCTGTTCAAAGTGCTTGGAAATGGGAGATTCAGTGGAGATAACCTCGATTTGAAACTAATCTCACTTTCACTTGAAGAAATCCTGTCCCCTCTCACCCATATCCTTAACCTCTCACTTCATCTCGCAGTATTCCCCCAAAAATGGAAGGTTGCAGTGGTCACCCCTGTGTACAAGAGTGGGGATCATGCCTTCCCTGAGAATTATAGACCCTTCTGTATACTTCTACCACTCTCAAAGGCCCTTGAATGAATCATTGCCGACCAACTTGTCGATTATCTGGACAAGCACATGCTCCTATGCGAAGAGCAACATGACTTTAGAGCTGGGCATAACACCACTACAGCCCTCCTGGAATTCACAGACTTCATCCACAAATCCCTCGATCTTGGCCAGCTAGTCAGGGCTATCTATATTGACCTAACAAAGGCCTTTGACATGGTCAACCATGCCCTCCTAGTTGACCAACTCACTGCCATAGGCCTTGCCCCTGAGGCGGCTGCATGGTTCCACAGCTACTTACACTGCCGAACACAGCAAGTCAGGATAGCTACCTTTCTCTCTGATACCAAGCCTGTGTGCTCAGGTATTCCACAGAGGTCAATACTGGGTTCCCGGCCCTTTAGCCTATTTCTGAATTGCCTCCCCCTAGCCAGTCAGTGCCATATCCTCCTCTACACAGATGATGAGGTTGTCTTTTCTAATGGCTCTGACCCCACTGCTCTTGAGCAACAGCTACAACGTGACTTCACCAGCGTTGAGTTGTGGTTCAGAAACCATAAATTGATAATGAACTACAAAAAAACCAAAACCATGTTGTTTACCAGCCTGAAGAACAAGTACAAAAACTACCCGCTATCAATATGTGATGGGGTGGTGTTTCTCTTGAACATGTTCATCACTTCAGATATCTTGGAATTACTCTTGACAGCTTGCTGTCCTATGCCCTCCACATAGACATCAGAGCTAAAGCAATCAACAAATGCTTACCTACTTTATCGCCATAGGCAGATCCTGACCCCGAAGCCCTCAGCATAGTGGTCCACAGTTCAGTGGGTTCCCTAGTGGACTACAGACTGCCAATATATGGCTCTGCCACAGATACTGCCCTCTGATGTATAAGAACTGCCCTTAACAATGCCTGCAGGCTCACCTTAGGGGCACACCTACTAACCCACACCTGCCATCTCTGTGCAAAGGCTCACTGGCTAACGCTCTTTGGTCGCTTAAAATATCAATCCTGCCTCCTGGCCAAAAAGATCTGCCTTGGTCAGCTCCCGACTGGGGTCCAACAACTCCTAGTTCCTAGCACTAAACCCAGGCCCATTTGAAATTCAGAACTGCAATCCTTCCTGACTCCAAAATGTCAGACATCTCAAGGACAAAGGTCCTTTGCCTATCGGCACCATTGTGGTTCAACTCCCTCCATGAGAACATTATTACCCTGCCTACTCTGTGGACCTTCAAAAAGAACCTAACAAACCATTTAATATAGGAATCTCATGTGTCTGCCATCGCTAGCACCTAGCAAAGGCATTTCCTACCATCTGCCCTTCTGTCAAACAGGCCTCTCTCTCTCTCGGACACCCTGCATGTGAGTCTCAACCCTCCACCCTGTGTCTCCAGCACTTCTGTGTGCTAACCCCCTCGTGTTGCTGACAACTAACAAGCTTCCTGTTTGGCACAGTTATTTAGTCTGTTCCTGTATGTATCTGACTGTGTTTACTTATTCCAGTTTTAGTTTTCACTGTATTTTTTGCATTTCTTTGTTTAAAAACCAAATGTACCTAAGTGTTCTCATTCTAATTCTATTGCCTTGTTTGTCTCAATCCTCTGTATAATCACCTACTTGTTCTAAATGTACTAACATGGAACCTATGTAAAGAGCTCTGAGCTCAAATGGTTAATCCAAGATCAGAAATAAATAAATAAATACTGGGGCTGGGACCTACATCGGTGCTTCTTCACCTGGTTTTATGTGATAATGGTGATTTCTTAATATCTCTGACCGCAAATCGTGAATCAAAGAGTGCCCAATGTCAAAAGGGCAAGCAGGATAGCAGTGACTGCCGCAAACAGTGGTGGTCATTTACGTATCCTCCAGATACAAAAACAAAAATGATTTTTATGAGGGGGCCAAGCCCCCTCCACCACCCTTTGCAGGGACAAGCCCCCTGCACCCCGCCAATCTAAAGATTATCAACTCCAGGGGGAGTGGACTTAGAGGAATGATGAAAAAAAACAGAATGAAATCTCTCCTACAGCCAGACCAGAGACCCAAACCCAGGTCCACCAGCTGAAGCGGCGGTGGCTCTAGCCACTACGCCAAATGGTCAGATCGGCAGGGCTTGGCCAAACAAATGGCTGTATCTTGTTCCAGTGAGAGCAGCTCTCTGCTACTCTCACTGTAACCTGCTTAGCGGTGTTCTTTCCCACTTGTTCTCAGTACAAGCAGTATTATTGAGTCACTCAAATTGAGATGCTCAATAATACTTGCTCACATCACTGTACACCCTTCTCCCCATCTTCACTAGCACCCTCTTTCTTTCCCTCCAGTCACCTCCTTTTTTACACTTCTCCTAACACCTCCCTCTCCCACTTTAGTGTTTGGGAAATGTTGCTGGAGCAGAAATCCCACTGGGTATACCTAGTACCAACCATGCCCCTTTTTTGCAGGGAAAAGGGTTGTTACACTGACAGAATAAGTTCCTGCTCCTGACTGCGAACCACCACAGAAGCATGAGCAAGGCCTGTTCTTTCAGCAGCCAAACCCCCCTCATTCCCATGATCACAAGAATTGCCTTTTTAATTCTGCCTTTGGCATAATAATATGCTGTCTGAACACAATTCTGCCTCCTCTTCTCCAGCACCAGTTACATAAATCATGCAAGAAACATCAGTAGTAAAGATGAAAGAGCAGACCGCAGCACCACCCAACCCAGTTCCATGTCTCATATCATCGTTCACCACAAAAGGTGCAATTTTATTTCTGATAAAAAAGATACATTTCCTGATGTCAATAAAAGTAAGTCCACTAAGTAAACAATATGAAATGACAGTGTGGTGCTTTCTTTACATAAACCACATGCCCGGGTACATTTTGGGGAATGAGGCATTTGTGCTGAGGGTCTTCAACCATCTGGAAGTGTGGTTTATAAAAAGCAACCAATATCCTGTAATGTTGTATAGCCTTATAAAATGGGTCAATCATTAAAAAACACATACAATTAAATTCAACTGTAAGTCTTAAGTTACAGAAACAATAATGAGTTTTGGGGGAAATATTCCATTTATTGGCCTTTTGTGAGGCAGCCAAACACTTTGATGTCTCCACTGCCCCCCCCCCCCCGCCACACACTTTTGTTCTTGTGATGCAGGCAAGTAGATGAGTACGATAAGGAAAAGATGTATGCCCTTCAGAATGTTTATCTGACTTTTTATTCTTAATCAGTGTTTGATTCAAGGGGACAAACATGATGTGGGAGTTAGTACTGAGAATGCGATCATGTGTATTGCAAACTGCTAGGAGCTGTTAAGAACTGAACATTAAAACAAACACAGATTTACAGTGTTTGGAAAGTCAGTCACATGTTGGAAAAAAGAGATGGCTGTCTGCAGTCTCACTGTGAAACACAATGTACATATTCCTTGAATATAACATAGGGAATACTGGATGGGCAACTATGCACAACCAGTGAGTTCTGCCACAGAGTGGTTCCAATTGCCTCTGACCTTGAGAGCGAAGCTCGAGAGGTCCATGGGAATCAGAACCCCAAGTCATCAGAACACACTGGTTGTGCATAAAGCTGTTCGTCCTCTATTCTTTATAGTGTATAGTAATATGTGAAATGTGTGTGCCATGTTTCCTTTGCTTTCGGAACAAAACTGACTTGTGCAGTCACTAGAGATTTCAAAATGCTGGTGTACCACAGAAGGGTGCAATCACATTCCATAACCTTTGAACTGTGGTACAGCAGCATTTTGAAAGGGATGGAATTTGTACCAAACAATGCTATACTATACACTGCAAAAGTATCTTGGATAATCAGAGGAATCTATGTTTGGTGTGTGTGTTGATGTCAGAGCATTGCCGGCTTGAAAGCTGCCCCTATGGGTGACTGACTACTCATGGAGGAGGATTAAAGATGATGTGAATATTTTGTTACTTGGTGACTTGTAAAGTTTGTTACTTAAGCAATAATACATTGCAGTGTGTGCAGTATCATGGGATATCTTTCCACCTCAGGTGTGTTATGAGGTACTAAGCCATCAGCCTGAGAAGAGATTATATCCCTTATCACACACCTTGGCATGTATTATTGTGATCACAAAATGGATCAATTTTTTGTATTAATAAAAAAATAATTAAAATTGCATGTTTTAAAAATGTAATGCTTTTGTTGACTGATGGCACTTTAAACTCTACTGTTATCTCTAATGGGCCTGACCAGCATCTATCAGTTTTAAACAGGTTCTTGTTGTATTAAATCAGACAGAATCATATGAAGAAACCATTTTTAGAGGTTTGAAAGTAAGGATTTTCAAATGGATAAATGAAATCCTTTAACCTGACTGGCTAACAAATATTCTAAGCTGTGGTGGTATCCCATGAGAACACTTTATCCCAATTTTCCTGGTTAGTAGTTGTCCATGATAAACTATTTTTACATGTTAAAATAAAAAGTATTTTTGTCTTTATTTCAACCATGTGGTAATAGCTAGGGTGTGTATTATCATTTGTAAGAACACCACTTCTCAGGTGGTTGAAGGCACTTGAATGAATTCACATATCTGGACTGCCTTGTACAGTATGGGCTGCATGCCCATTGGCTCTTGCTCTGAACCAATGGGCATGCAGACCTACCGAGAAGTCAGTTGGCAGGCGGCGGGGTGGCAGGCGGGTGGGTGCTGCTGCCGCCGCTGACGGGGAGCAGGGTGGTGGGGCTCTGTGGGTGGGTGGGTGGGGTGGGGGCCACTAGATCACCAGGGTACTTGAACTGGGTGGGGTTGACTCTAATGCCCATGATCAGGCTTCAGGGTCCACTGGACCACCAGGGATGTTGTTCTTGGGGTTGAATCTCGTTCTGCCCGCAATCGGCTAGTGGGGGTGGGAATTATTACAGTTTTGCCCGCGATCGGGCCAGTCGAAGGGATTACTACTGTTTTGCCCATGATCGGGCCAGTCGGGGGATTACTACAGTTTTGCCCGTGATTGGGCCAGTCGGGTGACCATATGCCCATGATCGGGCTGCAGGGGGAGCACAGGGAAGAAGTGGAGGGCCACCTACAGGTGGCAGCTGCTGTGTTGCGCCCTGCAATGTGGCAGCTCACCTGTGGGTGGCCCTCGACTTACTCCTTTTTTTTTTGTTTTGCTCAAAGTTATGCAGGCGCAGGTTGGGGGTTGCGCCTGGATAACTCTGCGCAGCCCAGCTGAATATCGGGCTGTGCAGTTTATGCACGGTTCCTCCCCCTCCGGTTGAGCATGCCTTCATTAGCATTGTGCTGTTGCTCAGCATGACTTGGGGGGCGCAACTGCTTCCTGCTGAATATGGCAGAATGGCGCAATTTCTGACTTGCGCAGGCGCAACCCTATTGCACATGGCGCAACCCTTTTGAATATCCAGCCCATTGTATATAAGGGTGTGAGGTGGAGGGCAAAAGACTGTTGAGATAAGTTATGGTGACCATGGCACCTATCCTGGCTACCCAGGGAGAGGGAAAGACTTTTTAAAGCCTTTTGTACTTTTTTAGCCCCAATAATGAATACCAAATAATTATTACTAACTGAACATTTGGACCACTAAATATAAATTCTCAGCTAGACATTCTAATGAATGTGTTCACACTCCCCTAATCACCTCTGCAGGAAAAACTAATATAGGAAGACATGGACTAGTGATTCAAGCAGACGCTTTGACACTAGGACACACTGGCTGAAATCCCATCAGAGACCTTACACAGTGTGTAACTTTGAACAAGTCACTTAACCTCTCAGTGCCTTAGTCCACATAGCTGTAAGAATGGGAAAATGCAGAATCTCACTGAAAACAAGATTGTGCAACCCAGCTGTGCAACCCAGTGTAAATAAACTGTAATATATACATATAATTACTGGTGAGCAACTTTTTCAATGGCTCAGCCAGTTGATAGTCGCTGTGATGATGGCCAGTTATTGCAGTGAACACATGCTCTGTCATTCAGAATCAAGCACTCTTTCTTTGGCTCCCATAGTGTGTGTGGGTAGGCTGAAAAGTTTGTCAAACTACGGGTGCTAGCAGTACACTCGAGCAGACTTAGATAGACTGGGTGGCCTGTTTCTGCTGGCACATTCGTATGTTCATATGTACATGGTAGCTCCAATTCTCCGATAGTGAGAAGCCGCCATACAAAGATTCTTCACCTCATCTTTGCCATTATTCCAGCCTGTCCTCCACATTCTCCCATAAATATGGTTGATACTACCTTTAGTTAAAAAAAAGACATATCTAGTTGATCCTGCTATTTGCCAGCATCAGGCGATACCGCGGTCTGAGAGGGAACAGATCTGCTGCTTCAGCAAGTGCCATCAAGATTTCAAACTACCAGAGGGAAAAAAAAACACACTAAAAAAAAAATAATAAATCTGACTGGAAAACGAGGGAGGGACAGAGGCTGTGTGTGTGTGTGTGTGTGTGTGTGTGTGTGTGTGTGTGTGTGTCTGTGCCAGGTTGCACTGGGGCCGGAAAAAATTGTTCCCCAGTAATTATACAAACTAAAAGATGAAGAAGTGTGCATATGAGAATTTAATGCACACCATTAGTGTAGCATGCTTTGATAAACTCCTCGGGCTTCGGCCTCAGGGTTTATGTAGCATCCCACACCTTGGGTGTGCATTAAATTCCCATATCACACACTTTCCCATCCTTTATTCTATATATAGCACACACACACACACACACACACATCCACTACAGAGCACGTGGTCATGCTCTGTTATACGTACACTTTGGTGTGCATTGTGACACTCAAAGCTGCAAGCCTAGTGCACTCAATCACCTATGGTGTGCTTATATCAGAGCGCAACTGCATGCCCTGTAGTGGATTATCTGTCTTATAAAATAGCCTAAATTGTTTTGGAGCGGAGTGAAAAATAGAAAGCAGTGCAGTGCAGGCATGCAGGCATTGTTGGATAATGCACAGCCATGTGGTATGTTTTGTCCAGTGAAGTTTTTAGTTATTTTTCTCACCCATTTTATACATTAGAGGGGCACAGTCATGCTCCTATAGTTAGGATTGAGTAGCCTGTTTCTTGTTAAACTCTGTTTTTGCACCTAAATAACTTCTGAGTTCTTGGTTTAAATAGCCCAACATTTGGCATGCGCGGCCAGGCTGTCAGAATCTCAAGATGTGGAAAGTTTTGTGATGGAACCTTGTGCAGTTTTTCAAGATATGAAGTGTCAAAAAACAGAAAAAAAGCACTTTTTCCCTTATACTTAGCATTGGGAAATATTTGCTCTCAGCTACAGCCTAGACCTTGTGGAATGTTTTCATGAAATGTTCAGTGTGGAAGGGTCCAATGCAAAGGGTGTGCCTTTGAAAGGTTTGTTGAAAAAATGTTGTCTTGTTTTAAAGTTATAATGTTTTTAAAGATAACATTTTTTTTGTGAATGGTAAAAAAAACAACAACCTTGAGACAGGTAAAAAAAATAACAATGGTGAAAGGTAAAAAAAATTGTGAAAGGTTAAAAAAACATACGTGAGTGTTTTTTGTATGAATTACTCATTGTGCTGGAAAAAACAGTTGAGGTGGGGCCATTTTCTTTTTACTGTTTTAACTTATACACAATAAAACATATGTCCAAATTATGTAGTTTTTGGAAAACAAACGCCTGAGCCTAGGTAAACGGGACACATTTTGCTAGATTCTGGTGTCTGTTTTTTAGAAAAGCTGTCAAAAAAACATTTTTCAGGGCACTAAAAATCTTGAGTGCTCCGCTTAGTGATAGGAGCTCTTTGCCCACATTCTCTGTATGAGAACAACGGGTCTTTCTTGACTTTTGTAGCTGCAACCGGAACTCGTGCTGCAGGCTGCAGCGAAAGCAGTGAGCTACCATTCCCTGGTGTTTAGTGGTGCCTGCCCCCCTCCCATTGCAGTCCCTTTACCTATTTAATGTTGGACTCTGTATTTTTTTAAATATGGTGCTTTCTTGCTATAATGAACAGAATGGGAGCCATAACACACATTTGTTATAGCTCACCATTCCTTACAGTGAGAGATGCCAAAAAAGCAACTAGGAGCACTAAGGTCTCTCATATTAACTTGTTGATTTGAATGTGCTTTTAATTTAATTTTATCCAGCTACAGATTCATGACCTACTACTGTGGTCTCCAAAAAATACATACACTGTATGCTGTTTTTCTGATGCAGTCTGTAACTGTGTCCTGCACTCCTGCACACTTCCCAACTGTTGTTTAGAGGTTTGAGTGGTTTCTAATTTGAGTGGTTTTTAATACACTACTCGCATCCTGCACTCTTGCACAATTTCTCTCTATTGCTTTTCTTATCTTATTTTTAGGTAGAACAACTGCAGTTACTGGTAGCTTGTGTATGCCTGTGGTTGTAGCAGCAAAGAGCCCAGAACATGGAAGTCGGACTTCGGCATGACAGCTGTCATCAAGTTGAGCTGTATTCTTGGCCGAAGGTGTTCTATATAATTTTGTTTGCAGTTTCCTCCCTTAAATATGCAGATATCCAGAACAAAGCATTTTGGTTTTTGCTGTGTTTGAAAATGAACTTGTTTAATGAATTAATTATCAAATTAGGGAATTCGTCCAGGACAGTTTCAGGAGGAAGTAGAAAAGGTGGGGTGCAATAAGCGGGACCATTCTCAAAGCAACTTAGTTAAGCTTAAGGATGGTACACAGTACTAGCTGCCCTACAGTCCCTTAGTTCAAGTTAACCTGACAGCAAATGATCAAATTATTGATTACATTGTTATGTGGTACAATCACATGCCAATATGTGAAATAGCTTTTATCTTATTTTATGTATTCCTCTATTTTTTTAAATTTTTCTTGGCTGCTTGCATATTAACTTCCATTTGCCATGGACTACCATTTTCAAAATAACCCAGCTTGTTTTATTATCCAAGCATGGAAGTCTTAAAGCCACACATCAAAGGATTCCCTCTGGAGATTCTTGAAACTCCCTATGCCCACCATTGCACCAGCACTGCTTACCTGTCTTTCTCTAAACCTCCCAGCACCAGGACCCTTGAAACATTCGCAATTTCCTTTTCTTTTTTTTTGTTTTATATAATGCAGCATAGTAGGGTAACATAGACCCTTCCTGGTCACCATGGATCCAAGCAGCATAACACTAATTTCATCCCCAGCAGAGTACTGACTGCTCTTCCAAATATTTACTCATTGCTACCACCAGTCAAACCAATTATTTGCACTAAATGACTGCCAGCTATAGCTGAAACCAATTCTTGCACAGCTCTGGTTCTTTTATATTGTTCAACAATCTTAATAGCATCTCTCCTCATTCATAAATCCTGCCTCATTGAAAAAAAAAATGGTCTCTCTCCGATCCAAACCCACCCACACTGACCTCCCACTGAGCAACCATCATCCCACCCACCCCCACTTACCCTCACTCACCTGAACAGGTCACGGGGGAAGACTGACTCTCTGATCGAAGTCACATCATGCTTCTGGACCCGATGCCTTCAATATGCAAAACCAAGGTAAATGCCTTTAATAAGGGTTTCAACTTTAAAGCCTTTGGCCATTTGTTCATATTTTGCCACCAAATTTTCAGCATGGCCTCTTATGGACCCCATCTCATGAACAATGTCAATGGAGTTCTGCAAATCTGGCTCGACTGGTGATTGTTGTCCAATGGTGTTCTATACAATTTTGTTGGTAGTTTCCTGCCTTAAATATGCAGACATCCAGAACAAAACATTTTGTTTTTGCTGTATTTAAAAATGAACTTGTTTAATGAATTAATATTCAGATGAGGGAATTAATCCAGGACAGTTTCAGGAGGAGGTAGGACAGGTGGGGTGCAATAAGCGGAACCATTCTTAAAGCAACTTAGTTAAGCTTAAGGATGGTGCACAGTACAAGCTGATCACATTGCCCTACAGTCCCTTAGTTCAAGTTAACCTGACAGCACCTGATCGAACTATTGATTACATTGTTACATGGTACAAATCACATGCCAATATACGAAATAGCCTTTATCTTATTTTACGTATTCATCTATTTTTTTTTAAATTATATCCAGTTCCCCAGGTATCAAAGCCCTAAGAACCATAGTCTAGCCACACACCGAAGGATTCGCTCTGGGGATTCCTGAAACTCCCTATGCCCACCATTGCACCAGAACTGCTTCCCTGTCTTTCCCTAAACCACCCAGCCCCAGGACCCTTGAAACACTCACAATTTACTTTCCTTTTTTTGTGTTTTATATAGTGCAACCTGGTAGGGAAGCATAAACTCTTCCTGGTCATAGCTGCCCCTAGCAGAATAACACTGGTTTCATCCCCAGCAGAGTACTGACTGCCCTTCCAAATATTTACTCCTTGCTACAATCAGTAAAACCAATTATTTGCACTAAATGACTGCCAACTATAACTAAAACCAATCCCTACACAGCTCTGATTCTTTTAAATTGTTCAAAAATCATAATAGCATCTCTCCTCATTTGTAAGCCCTGCCTCACTGAAAAAATTAAATAGTCCCTCTTTGATCCACCCCCCCACCCCGACCTCCCACTGAGCACCCACCATCTTGCCCTCCCTCCACTCAGCCTCACTCACCTTTACAGGTCACAGGGGGAAGATCCACTCTGTGATCGAAGACACGTCTTGCTTCTGAAACCAGTGACTGCAATATGAGAAACTAAGGTAAATGCCTTTCAGTGGAGGGGGGCTTCAATTTTGATGCCTACCGTGGACATTTTTTCATATTTTGCCACCAAATTTTCAACATGGCCTTTTGGGGACCCCACCTCATGAACAATGTAAGTGGAGTTCCGAAAATCTGGCCCGAAAGGAGATTTTGCTGTCTCTTGGCAAAATCACCTTTCGGGCTGGATTTAAAAAAAAAATCATTATCCTTGTTCATGAGGTGGGGTCATAAGAAGGCTATGTTGAACATCTTGGGTCAAAATATATAAAAATATCAAAGTAATGCACATGCATTGACATTTTACTATGCTCGCTAGTAACTTCTGTAATTTTAAATATTTTCACTGCAAATTTTCAAAATAGCCATGTTTTTACATCACCTCATGAACATGATAGCTGTCATTTTTCAAATTATGGCCAAAATGTGTTTTTGCACCTGTGGCGTGGAATGACATTGTAGTGTGGATCTGATAATTCCCAACACGGTGTTCATGAGGTGGGGTAATAACAAGGCAATGCTGACAATTCGATTACTGTTTTGGCTGAAATGTTAGTTCAGGGCCCTTCAGGCACTATGCTTCCACATCAACATACATGTACGTATCTATGGAGGAGTAGGGAGCATAGGGCCCTCAAGGAAATGAGGATATTATTGTAGTATCTCAAAAAGTAAGGAAATTATTTGCATAAACCTACATTAATGTACTAGTTAGAGTAACTTAACACCACTAAAGTAGGGAAATGTGACATTAGGGTTTCCAACCCTAACGGCCCCCACTGCCCAAACAGCAAAAGAAAAAAACATTTGGGTTTTGGGTCTCTGGAGTCTTGGCAAATCAGTGATGGGGTTTTCATTGGGAATTGTCACCCCTAATGCTCCCCCCTCTTCCCATGGGCCCTACAAGAAGAAAGAAGATCATGTGTAATGTTTCGTCATGGAATGGGGTGGGCTTTAAGGCTGACAACCCCTGTTGAAGACCCTACCACTGATTCACCAAGACTCTGGAGACCCAGAACCCTAATGTTTTTTCCTTTTGATCCTTTGGAGTTGGGGGGTATTAGGGTTGGAAAACCTAATGCCACTTTTCCCTACTTATGTGGCATTTAGTTACCCTAAATGGTGCATTAAAACAGTTTTTTTTTCTGCTAAGAACGTATCTATATCTCTATCTATCTATCTATCTATGGGATACACGATGGGCATGACTGTGAGATGGAAAATATTTTCACTTCTTTAGAGTGGCCTCTGAATATTTATGAATGGCAAAGCCACTCGTGACTATCCAGAGGTCACTGTGCAGGAGTGAAAATATTTCCCATATCACACGAGTGCCCACTATGTATCCAATTCATACAGTAGGAGTGTGTTTTCTGTTGTTTTTTGGTTTGACAACATCACCATAGTGGAAATAAATTCATTTATTTTCACTGTGGTGATGCCATCACAGTGGTTATTCCACTGCAATGAGAATACATGTTTTTATTCAATTAGTTTTTTGCTCACCCCTATTTTATAATTACCTTTATACAACAGGTGTGGGTCTGGATTGGCCAAGATAAAACTATCTTATGGCTGAATTACAAGATAGTACTACTGTCTTGCAAAGTTGGGTATATCATAATAGAATATGTGACCAACTTGCAAGATAGTAGTACCATCCTGCAAAGCTTGGTATGTCACAGTGCAATACTAAACCAATCAGAGAGCAGCTTTAATAATGCTGATGACATCACAATAGTAATGTGCAGCATAAAAGCCAGTATATGTGAGATGTTTTGTAGACTTAGTTGCTTTCTACTTCCCATCTATTTTGATTGTATTGACCTGTACTGTATTGATTTTATTAACCTGTACTGTATTGATTGTATTGACTTGTACTGTATTGATTGGATTGACCTGTACTGTATTGATTGTATTGACTTGTACTGTATTGATTGGATTGATTTGTGCTGTATTGATTGTACTGTACTGTGTTGTACTGTATTGATTGTATTGATTTGTACTGTACTGACTTGTACTGTATTGGTTGTATTGATTTGTACAGTATTAACTTGTACTGTATTGATTGTATTGATTTGTACTGTATTAATATGTAATGTATTGAGTTGCTTCTCTTGTGCTGTGACATTGATCAGAAGGGTACAGTTTACATTTTATACTTTTTTCTTTTTGTAACTTTTGATCCTTTTTATCACAAAACCACCTAAACACCTGGGCCCGGATATTCAAAGGGGTTGTGCATGGTGCAACAGAGTTGCACTGGTGCAATCCTGCATTGCACCCTGGTGGGTTATTGAAAGGGCTGCCAGGCATAGCACAAATCCTGATGCACTGGGGCGCAATGTAATTGTATGCGGTGCAGATGCAGGGGGCATGCCCATGCATATGCAGCACATCCCGATATTCAGCCCAGGATGTGCGGTGCATATGCTAGCACAACCCTGCATTGTGCCACATGGGGGGCTCAAAGTTGAGCCCGTGAGGAGTGGGAACAAATCTCGGCTGCCCACAGGTAGGCTGCTGTATTGCAGGGCACAACACAGCAGCTGCCAGCCGTGGGTGGCCACCTGCCTACCCAGAACACCATCCACAAGCACACACATCACCCTGGTAGTCTAGTGGATCCCCCCTCCCTCCCGTGTCCCCGATTGCCAGAATATGACCATTAATTAAGTACCTGGTAATCTAGCGGTACCCCCTGCCCATTGCTGTGATCATGGTAGAGCACCAGAACAGAATTCCCAGTGATCCAGTGGCACCCCCACCTCTTCCACCCACTCACACAGATCCCTTTGCCCACCCCGTCAGCACCGTCATTGGCTGGCAACTGCAACCCTCCCGCATACCGCCCGGCCACCCGCCAAATGACAGGTACAGTATGGGCTGTAATTCAAATGAGAAAACATCCGAGTCTGTATCATACGTAATCTTCCTTTTATTGATTCAAATTCTGCCCCTACGTTTCGCTGCTTTCAGCTTGTTCACGGGGCCCATCAAATCTAAATAAATCATAAATATATATCAATTAAATTACTATTTTAATGATTCTTATATTTCATTTCAAAATTACCTCATAACCCCTTATTTTATAAAATTTTAAATTTTAAAGGTTTTTAATTCATCACCTGAATGGAGATCTGTTGGTCTCTTGATAATTCACTTTTTGACCCCAGATGAATCTATTGTCTGTAAATCAAACAAAATCAATATAAGCCAAGTCCTTATGATTATTCCATGAGTTTTTTCTAATTCCAAAAATACAATAATAATTTGCAACAAAAGGGAACAAACCTTATTCATTTTCCTATATTTATGGATCTTTCCTTAATAATTATATGTCATAACCTACAAAGAAAAAATGAAAACTAAATTTAATCAGGAGATATATGAATTTGTACTTTCATAAGTAATTTCAAACATCCACTGGTTGTGCTCACCCTTTCGGAGATCTTTGCATATAAAATCTCATTTTAATGTTCCCAATTCCATATGTGGTAACCACTTTCCAATTAATCCAATGCCTAAGAGCAAACTGTGTCCACCAGCGTTTTAGTAACCGCGTTTTACAGCATAAACACGCCGCTAATTAATAATCTCTTCTAATTACCGCAATATCTAAAAGATAAATGCTTCCACCAGCGTGCTGCTGTCTCCGCACTTTATAAAGACCACACGCTGCCAATGAATGTTCCCCTTGTTTAGTTCTCACCGCGGGTGCTCTCCTCGCATCCAACTTAGGCAATAAAAAGCAAGACCTACTTTCAGATCTTCTTAAATGCGTTTAAAACGCCCGTGAAATGATGTGGAAAGGGCTCAAATATCCCGCGAGATCCCTCATTCATTCTTTTCAGGTGAGCCCTTCATGAATATTCAGACTCATGAATATTCATGGGCTACTAGCGATCTTGTAGATTAATTTACCAGACAGCCTTGTTTTATCTGTTTAAAGCCCCTTATTTATATTTCTGATTTTCTGAAAAGACTGTTTGACCCTTAATAACATAAATTTATCTCAAACTGCTACTTTTGATCGCGATCTGCTATATATAGGATCTCTATCGGTGTCTTCAAACTTATCAGCTGTGTGACCTTTAGAAAATTGTCTATGAATATACTTCTTGTGAGCACATCCCTGTGTATTTTTCTAATATACGTCCGCTTTAGCAAGCTATCTCTTTTTTATGAAAAAATCTCCTTATGATGATTAAATTATCTGGGACATTACTTATCCCTTTTATTAAAATAAAATCATTTTAAATAAACAGCTTAACGCTAAATTCTATTATTTGAAATTCCAGTGCAGTAAGGTCCCATGATTATTTTTAATTTTCATAAAGTCTTTATAATTCAAGTATGGGTTTTTCACCATATATATTAGACCATAAGATCTCCATTAGGGACTTGTTACATTATAGAATGTTCTCATTCAAACTTTAATAATGAGAGAGTGGAAGATGTTCTCAATCTTATTTTCATTTCATTACAGAGAACCTAAACCAACGTGCTATTACACAAATAATTATATCCAATATCTTACAAATCCATTATATTTTAGTCCACATTCAAATCAAACTTCAAATCCTTGATAGGTCCTAATAATCTCATCCTAGTCACTTGTTAATATACAAATATGTACAAAAACATATACAATAATATGTAAGAAGGAGGCAATTTTCTAATCAACTCTCAATACTCTTTTTTATATATAAATCTAATTTTATGTTAATCTCAACATTTTACAGGTTCTCTGGGACACACCAGCATGTTGCTCAATTATCAACTACTTCTAGGCCCACTTCAACCAGGAATGAATAGATGTGGAAGGTGTGCGGTTTGCAATAATACCAGTAAAAAATTAATGTTTAAACATCCTTATTTTAATAAGGAATTTAAAATTAGAAATTTCATTGATTGCAACACGGAAGGGGTTATATATGTGATACAGTGTCCATGCGATAAATTATATGTGGGACAAACCACACGAGCATTAAAGCTCTGAATAGGAGAGCCTAAGAATGATATACGAAACAGAAATGAGAACTCTCCAGTTGCAATGCACTTTAATGAAGTGAATCACACAGGGGCATCATTGAGATTTTGGGGCTTGAAAAGTTGAAAACCCAACAGGGTGGAGATTACAAAAACTGTTAGAAAAAGAGAAATGAAATGGATGTTTGAACTTAAAACATTGGATAAAAATATTGGTATGAATATTGAATTTAATTGGCAGGTGTGTGTTTAAAGACACAAATTATAAAATAATAATGGTTTATTTGTAAAATGTATTACTTTAGTAGAACATTTGATACATAGGAGATAATTGAGCAACATGCTGGTGTGTCCCAGAGAACCTGTAAAATGTTGAGATTAACATAAAATTAGATTTATATATAAAAAAGAGTATTGAGAGTTGATTAGAAAATTGCCTCCTTCTTACATATTATTGTATATGTTTTTGTACATATTTGTATATTAACAAGTGACTAGGATGAGATTATTAGGACCTATCAAGGATTTGAAGTTTGATTTGAATGTGGACTAAAATATAATGGATTTGTAAGATATTGGATATAATTATTTGTGTAATAGCACGTTGGTTTAGGTTCTCTGTAATGAAATGAAAATAAGATTGAGAACATCTTCCACTCTCTCATTATTAAAGTTTGAATGAGAACATTCTATAATGTAACAAGTCCCTAATGGAGATCTTATGGTCTAATATATATGGTGAAAACCCATACTTGAATTATAAAGACTTTATGAAAATTAAAAATAATCATGGACCTTACTGCACTGGAATTTCAAATAATAGAATTTAGCGTTAAGCTGTTTATTTAAAATGATTTTATTTTTAAAAGGGATAAGTAATGTCCCAGATAATTTAATCATCATAAGGAGATTTTTCATAAAAGAGATAGCTTGCTAAAGCGGACGATATTGAAAAATACACAGGGATGTGCTCACAAGAAGTATATTCATAGACAATTTTCTAAAGGTCACAGCTGATAAGTTTGAAGACACACTGGATAGAGATCCTATATATATAGCAGATCGCGATCAAAAAGTAGCAGTTTGAGATAAATTTATGTTATTAAGGGTCAAACAGTCTTTTCAGAAAATCAGGAATATAAATAAGGGGCTTTAAACAGATAAAACAAGGCTGTCTGGTAAATTAATCTACAAGATCGCTAGTAGCCCATGAATATTCATGAGTCTGAATATTCATGAAGGGCTCACCTGAAAAGAATGAATGAGGGATCTCGCGGGATATTTGAGCCCTTCCCACATCATTTCACGGGCGTTTTAAACGCATTTAAGAAGATCTGAAAGTAGGTCTTGCTTTTTATTGCCTAAGTTGGATGCGAGGAGAGCACCATGTGAGAACTAAACGAGGGAACATTCATTGGCAGCGTAGGTCTTTATAAAGTGCGGAGACAGCAGCACGCTTGGTGGAAGCATTTATCTTTTAGATATTGGCGTGTAATTAGAAGAGATTATTAATTAGCGGGCGTGTTTATGCTGTGGAATGCGGTTACTAAAACGCTGGTGACACAGTTTGCTCTTAGGCATTGATTAATTGGAAAGTGGTTACCACATATGGAATTGGGAACATTAAAACGAGATTTTACATGCAAAGATCTCCGAAAGGGTGAGCACAACCAGTGGATGTTTGAAATTACTTATGAAAGTACAAATTCATATATCTCCTGATTAAATTTAGTTTTCATTTTTTCTTTGTAGGTTATGACATATAATTATTAAGGAAAGATCCATAAATATAGGAAAATGAATAAGGTTTTTTCCCTTTTGTTGCAAATTATTATTGTATTTTTGGAATTAGAAAAAACTCATGGAATAATCATAAGGACTTGGCTTATATTGATTTAGTTTGATTTACAGACAATAGATTCACCTGGGGTCAAAAAGTAAATTATCAAGAGACCAACAGATCTCCATTCAGGTGATGAATTAAAAACCTTTAAAATTTAAAATTTTATAAAATAAGGGGTTATGAGGTAATTTTGAAATGAAATATAAGAATCATTAAAATAGTAATTTAATTGATATATATTTATGATTTATTTAGATTTGATGGGCCCCGTGAACAAGCTGAAAGCAGCGAAAGGTAGGGGCAGAATTTGAATCAATAAAAGGAAGATTACGTATGATACAGACTCAGATGTTTTCTCATTTGAATTGGTACTTTCACCCACAAGAGTCTGCAACACTACCAAGGACTTTTAATTCTTAGTTCATTTCCCAGATCCTTTCATTAGTATTGACAGTATGGGCTGTAAGCCCATTGGTCCACAGTGTGGGCATGACTTCATTCATATATTTGGGACTGTCTAGTACAGTATGCCCTGCAAGCCCATACTGTACCTGTCATTTGGTGGGCAGCCGGGTGGTATGTGGGCAGGTTGCAGCCGCCTGACATCATGATGGGGGAGCGGGGGCAAGTGGATCTGTGTGAGTGGGAGGGGTTGGGGGTGCCACTGGATCACCAGGGAATTCTGTTCTGGCACTGTACCGCGATTGCAGCAATGGCTGGGGGGGTACCACTAGACTGCCAGGGACTTAAATAATGGTCATATTCCAGTGATTGGGGACACGAGAGGGAGGGGAGTCCACTAGACTACCTGGGACAGTCTTACAGTACATATATCTGGGATTCAGGGATTCAGGTGGGAGGGGGGTCCACTAGACTACCAGGGATTGAAATATAAGGCAGATACCAGTGATCAGGGACATGGGAGGGTGGGGGGCCCACTAGACTACCGGGACTGTGTTAAGTTACATTTACCGTGATCATGACTAAGGTGGGGGATGCCCCGGGACTCCCACTGTGCTCACGTCATGCTGTGTGGGTGCCAGGTGCAAGTCGACAGGCTGCCCTGTGCAAGGCATGCAAATGGGGCCATAATGACATGCAAATGGCTCCGTTTGTGCCTTGCATATCTTATGTCCTCATTTGCATGCCCTCAGCTGAATATCGCAAGTGATGTACCCAGCGCAACTGCGTTTGCACTGGCACACCTCCATGCTCCCTAGCTGTGGCTTGCACTGGCACAGTCCCACTGTGTCATGCGCAGTCCATGCTATATTAAATGGTGCTGTGCCATGGCACATCACCGTTGAATATCACCTGGCCCTGGCCCTGGCTCTGGCTCTGGCGCATCCCAGTTGTGTTGTGCCCAGGCTTGCACCGCTGCCTGGTGCAGTCTGAATATTCAGACCCTGTTGTACAAATAAAATATGACATTGGTGTCAGTAAAATAGTAGAAAAATCTCCACTGAGGTCAGGAGGTCAAGTATAGCTCTTGAAGATATTTCTATTATCTCACTCTCACTCATGTCATTTCCCATATTATAGGAGCACAGTCATGCCTCTATAGTTATGGTTGAGTAGCTTGTTTAATGTTAAACCTCAGATTTTGCATGTTAAGAACTTTGCAACCGATCAATGGATTTGCACAAAATTTGGTATGCACTATCCCAAGGGGTAGTTCTCTAGATGTAGCAAATTTCTTTCCAGTTGGATGTACAGATTCTGAGATCCAGATAGTACTAAAACTTTAAACGTCACCTTTTCTTTTGCAGTTTTTTCCTCATCATCTTGCGTCCACATGGTGTGGAATTTTGGTGTGATTACTTATGGTACAACCAGCCTGGGTAACAGAACTGCTATTCTTAGTTTGGTGAAAAATATTAATCTGCTGCAAAGTTACTAAACTTTCAAGTGTCCCATTGTTTTCGATGGGAAAACTCATGTAGATTTTTTTTTAATATAATATGCTTTATTGAGATTTTCCAGAAAATGCATATACAGGAAAGAAAAGAAAACAAAGGGAAAAAAAAGAACAATACAGTACATACATATCAAGACTTTCCCGATGGCATCAAACTCTTTACATTGGGTGGCCCTCCCGGCCCTCCATCCCTCCTACTTTCCCCCACACACACCCTCCTCCCCCCTGAAACATTTCCAATAATTTGCCACTATTCCTCCCCTCCCTAATCTCCCACCCCTATTTCTGGACTGCTATCCAATTGCATTGTATGGTAGTACCTGGACACCTATGCATATGAAGAATGACCATTTTTCCCCTATCACTGTCTTACTTTCCAGGAAGACTGAAATATTACTATCTGTCAGGTACCTTAAACCACCCAGCCATAAATTCTGTAAATTGCTTCCATCTCTCATTAAATTTAGATGCACTGTGAAATTGTGTTGCAATCAATTTTTCTGCATAGGAGGCTATATAGATTTCCTGAACCCATTCTCTGAGTGGTGGCGCAGTATCTTTAATCCAGTATCTAAGAATGAGAAGCAATGCTACCGCTGAGATAAGAGCAAAATAGTATTTGTATGTTTGGGATCATATGGCTGAAAGGTTACCCAATATACAGGTCTCTATATCAAAGTGGCATGCTCCTTTAAATAATGGATCTGCAAATTTAATTACCTGTTGCCAAAATATTTGAATTATGGGGCAAGACCATAGCATATGTATTAGAGTTCCCTGTTCTTGTAAACATCTGTGACATATGACCTCTTGATTCTTGCCCATTAATTTAAGTTTTATGGGTATATAGAATAAGTTATGTAATATGTTGAAATGAAAAAGCCTTAATCTATCCTGTTTTAACCATCTATAATTAGTCATCCAAATCTGTTCCCATGTATCTGGATCATAAGAAATGTTTGCAGAATGCTTCCAATAAAATGCAATCAACGGGTATTTCTGCCAAAGTTTTACCAATAAAAATCTGTAGATTTTAGAGATAGTTCTGGGTTGAATTGCTACTTGAAACATTTACCCTAATATTTCCATCATCTTAGAGGTCCAGGGTGGGGATCCTAAATTTGACTGGATACATTTTTAAGCTGTAAATATTTGAATCCAGGTAGAGATCCTATACCCAACTTTTGCTGGACTTGTTTGGGGGAATCAAATTTATTATCTGATATTAGGTCTGACAGAGATACATCTTTTAGTTCCCTCCAAAATGAAGAAGAAATAGGTTTATTCCCTATTTGCAGATTCCCATTATGACAAACCGGTTGCCCCACATCCCGTCTCCTATCCAAGTTGTATAGTGCACACCACTGGGCATGTGCCCTCACTGACCATGTTATACGGTTGTAATGCCAAGACTTAGATAATTTTTTTCTAAGGGATATACTGAAATGCCTGAGTTGATAAATGATGTTCCCAGGCTTTAGCTCTTTCTATTTTAAGCCACGCCAGTTGTGATTCCAAGTTCTTTGGGGGCGTCAGCCACTGAAAATATTTGCTACCACGGAGGGCTAAATAATATAAAAATAAATGTGGTATACCCAACCTTCCCTTTTTCTGTTCCATAGTTAATTTACAGATTGCTCTTCTAGGTTTTTTACCCTTCCATAAAAAGACTGACCAAATAGAATCTATCCTTTTAAACCATGTCTTAGGGAGGAATATGTTCAACATAGCAAGTGGATACATAATTCTAGGAAGTATCACCATTTCGATTATGTTTGCTCTTCCCCACAAAGAGAGTGGTAATCTTTGCCACCTTTTTAAATCTTGCTGCATCTGTTTAATAACTGGGTCAATATTTAATACTTTCAATGTATTGATATCTGGAGCAGTCTCTATTCCCAGAAATGTGATTGTTTTAGATGCCCACCCCAGTCCCAACTCCTCTACCTCTCTCCTGGAGCAAGTTGAATTCAATGAAAGAACCAATGTTTTATTGAGGTTCAGTTTATATCTGGACAGAGCACTAAACTGCTCTATTATTTTCAACGCTTCTATTGAAGACACTTGCCAACTTGAGAGATGTAGAAGAATGTCATCCGCAAACATGGACATTTTATATTCTTCCTCCCCCATAGTTATACCCCTTATCTCCTTTACACCATTAATTTTCCTAGCCAAAGGTTCAATATACAAATTGAATACATAGGGGACAAGGGACAACCCTTCCTAGTACCCCTTGTGAGCCTAAAACTGGTTCCAAGATGACCCCATTACAAAAGATTCTCGCTGAGGGAAATGTATATAAAATCTTAACCCATGTTATATACTCAGGGATAATCCATACCTGGGTAGTAGGTCAAATAGGAATTTCCAACTCACCCTGTCAAATGCTTTTTCCACATCGAGGGATACCAAGACCCTGTCTGTGTTGGTGTCCCTCGAAGCCAAAAGCAAAAGCTCTAAATGCCATATTTTTCTGAAACGATCACTTGAGTGACTACCAGAGACAAATCCAACTTGTTCTGGTCTGATAAGATTTGCCCAAACCTTTTTGAGCCGGAATGCTAATACGCCTGCCAATATCTTTATGTTTATATTTAGTAGTGAAATCAGTCTATAATTCTCTGGTCTAGTTAAATCTTTCTCTGGTTTTGGAAGCACCACAATTCTCGCCTCCAACAATGATAGCTCCCTGATAGGAGAGGAATATAAGTGGGTATGTAGCACTCTCAAAAATGGGCTAAATTATTCTTTAAAGGTCTTATAAAATAAGGCCGAATATCCATCAGGCCCGGGAGCCTTGTCCAAAGGTAGTCTATCTATAGCTTCTTTCATTTCTTGTATAGTAATTTCTCCTTTGAGTTCTGATTGCTGTGTTAACGTGATCTGAGGGAGATAAATATCTTGCAAGAACTTCTCTAAGTGTGAATGATAATCTGGATCTAGGGGAGGGGCTGTATATAGATTTGAATATATTTCCTAAAGTTATTTGCTATATCCTCCGGGTTAGAATTTAGTTTCCCTGTAACACCGTCTTTCAGGTTGACCACCCAGTTAGCTTCCTTCTGTTTTTTTATTCTTTGGGCAACCAATTTCCCTGATTTTTCTCCTTGTCCTATATATGTAGCCTTCCATTTTGTTGCTGCTTTCAACATATGATTGAGTAAATATGCTACGTATTTGGCTCTTAAGGCATGAAGTTCCTCCCAGATGAGCTCATCCATTGCCTGATGCAAATGGGACTCTAATGGCTAGCCATTCTTCTACCTGTGCGGAATTCTTACACTTCCTTGTGGAAGCTAATCTAACTAATTCTCCTCTCCATACCACTTTCATCGCCCCCCAAAGCGTATCTATATTCCCCACCGATTCCCAATTGTTATTCCAGGAGTCTTTAATAAATGATCTCATATGCTTTACTATTTTCTCCTCCCCTAAAAGTTAGTTATTAAGAAGCCATGACTTCGAGACCTTTGGATAATTTTGGAATCTCAATTTTACCCAGATTAGAGAATGATCTGATAACACTCTGGGATGTATACCCACGTCTTCTATACCCTGTAAAGCCATTTTGCTTATGAGAAAATAGTCTATTTGGGAATACACTTTATGAGGTGGGGAATAGTATGTGTAATCTATTTCCTGTGGATGAATAGCTCTCCATGGGTCAATTAAACCGGAGTCCTCCAAAAATTCCCTCATTGCCCTCTGAGCAGGCGATAGAGCCACTCTCTTACTAAATGACCTGTCCAAGTCATTAGAATAAACTAACTTCCAGTCCCCTCCCAACAGGCATGGGACATTAGGGACAGACACAATAATAGGTGCTAAGGGGAGAAAAAAGAGGGGGAATCTACATTTGGCCCATATATTGATCCCAATACAATGTCTACCCCTGCTAATAACCCTTGGATTACTATAAATCTCCCCTCCAGATCTTTCCATGTTGTCTTTTCCTGAAAAGGGATGTTCTTGTAAGTCAGGATAACTACCACTCCCCGTCTAGGGCTGTTACCTACTCCAAAGACCTGGCCCACCCAAAGTTTCTGCAGAGTTGACACACAGTCAGTAATAATATGCGTTTCTTGCAACAGAACTATGTGCGTCTGATATCTACTGAGATGCCTTAAAATATTATATTTCTTCGCATTGTCCTTCCCTCGTTTAATATTCCATGACATTATGTTCCAGCTTCCCATAACTTTACTATAACAGTAATCTTCTTTTCTAGTGTCCAACCAAACCCAGTTCATCCTCTATGTCTCTTGTTCAATATTGTACGCAGTCCCACACTCCCTCCCCTATTATCACCGTCTTTAGCAAAAAAAAAACACCCTCCTTCTGTATCCCCATCCGCCCTCTTCTCAGGCCAAGTGCCTGCTCCTTAAAAGTTTTGACTGCCATGCCCTCTGGGAGCCGCTTCGCAGCATCATGCAAACTTCCAAGAGAAGGAAAAAACGTGAAGTGTTCCTTTCCACCACTTTTTAAATTATTAAACCTTTGCTATGTTACCCCCGTACTATCAAAAGAAGAATGGAGGGTAGTCCCCTATATAATCCTGAATTGGATCGCCCTTAATGTATATATGAATACCGTTATAAATCTTGTTGCACTCCTCATCTGATTTTCCATATCTAACCCCCAAAATAATTCACCTCTCTATCTACTTCTACCTGAAACTCTAACTCAGATTGTATTGTAGAACTATACACTGTGAATCAAAACCTTACGATCATGCCCCAATCACATTAACATAACAGTGGAGTTTGCCCATCTATGAAATTTGCTTCTACACAGATCCAGAAAATAGGCATCGTAATAAATCTCTTGATTAAGAAGCAAATGAAAACTGAAGTCAGCGAGCTTCCAGAATTACCCTGTGTTGCCCGACTACCCGAATACGACACTAGAGGGCGCATACAGTCCATACATATCGTGTTTGAATTGAGTCCCAACTAATTCCTAAAATTAAATATGTAGCATCGTTGAACTAAATTAAATACTATGAGTTCTCAGATTCAGTCTTATTAACTCATAAGACAGTTCCTAACTTCTCTGAACGAGATACAAATTGAAAAACAAAACATCGAGACATCTCCAGAGGATCAGCTGGATCCCTGTAGGCTTGCATTTCATCTTGAATTTTCCACGAAGCGCTCACCCCTCCTTGCCAAATAAATCAGGAACTCTCTGCTTTAAATCATAAAAAGGCTTGCGCTGCCGATTCATACCTCTGGTTTCCATTAGTCAGTGTAACTTCCAGCCGAGCTGGAAACAGCATTCTGTGCTTAATCTTTGCTGCCCACAGTTTGGCTTGGATTGCTCTGTATGCTGCCCTTTCTTGACGCACCTTGTAAGTGAGGTCTGGGACCAAACGTAGCTGCTTACCGTCCCAGATTATCTTCTCTGCACTTCTCACTGCTTTCAAAATGTGGTCCCTGTCTAGATAGTTTAGGACCTTATATATTATAGGATGAGGTAGCTGCTCTGCCATAGGCTTTGGCCTAATTGCCCTATGAGCTCATTCTACCACATAAGTAGGGCCATTAGGGAATGGACCCGCCACATGAATGCACAGCTTTTGAATAAAATTCACTGTGTTTGTGCCTTCTTCTCCTTCTGGGAGGCCCAAAAGCACTAAATTGTTGCATCTAGACCTGCCTTCGAGGTCATCCACTTTATCCTCTATCTTCTTAACTGTTCTCTTTAAGGCTATGTTTTCTGTTAGGACTTTTTCCATCTTGTCCTCTATAGAGGAAATGCGTGTTTCTGCATTGGTAACCCTCATAATTAGACCATTTATGGATAATTTCCATTCTCTAAAATCCACGATGAGGGAGAATAATGTGGATTTGATCACTGAGACATCCTCCTGTAACTGTCCCGGTGCCGAGGATTCTAGAATTTCTGCTGGAGACTCGCTTCAATGGGGCCTTTTTGCTTCCAGGCCTCCCGCTGTTTTTTCACTTTCTTCATCTGTGTCACTTTGGGTTTCATCTCTTTGTGGCTTCATAATAGTTAGTTCTGTCACACCCAGCAGTATCCTCTTTAAGTTGGAATGACTAAAAGTTCTTTATTTGGGTGGAAAAGTGGAATCTTTTTGCATATACCCTAGGAGCTGCTACAGCGAGCTGCTTACTCCCTCGAGGGCATCAAGTGACTCCAACTCATGTAGATTTTATAGGGATAAAGTTCAATCAAGGATTGACCTCATGGAAAAGGAATCATTCTCATGAGATCAGTTTCTTTCTCATGATGTAAAAATCCTGTTTTGTAAGAGAAAAATCCTTTTTCGCAAGCCACCAACTTGTTTTCTGTTTTTTCAAAAAAAAAAATTCAAAAGCCACAAAAATGACATCCCGGAGAGAGACCACCATACCTAGCTGGCTGATCAGGACTCCCTTAGGTGCAGTCTGCTCTTCAATGTTAGAGATATGCCCCAGAAATGTATTTTATTTACTGTTAGGAATCCTTTTTTTGCAACTGTGTGAGATGAAAAAAGAATCCTTTTCGTATCACAAGTCACAAAAAGGGATCCTTTATCATAAATTCTGTGCTGTCCCCTGTGCTGTAATGTTTTTTCCTGGTGTCTAGTGGCAGCCCCTTTATGGATACCACTCAACAATCCCTGATTACCAGGGATGTCCCGCATTTTGTCCCTCACAACTCCCCTGTTAGTAGTCTGTCTCTCATGGAACAGATACTGCCTGCACAGAGAATGTGCTGTACATTCAGATATTAAAGCAGATGTTCATAATGTTCTATGGTGCTAAATCAAAAATTAACTTCTCACAAGTCAACAGAATGGTTTACACAATATTCTGAGCTTGTATATCAATGTTTTAGGATGTGACTCTCATTGTGAGGATCAGTGTCCCTCATTGTTAATCATTTTAAATGTCTGTGTCCCTCACTGTAGTGACAAAAGATTGGGAGGTATGCCCTTACCTCCCTGTTTTTTTTAATTATATTTATATAATCCGACACCGGGATGCCCACCCCCAGTGTCGGATGCCCCCTCACCCATTGTTTTACTAATGTTTGTTGACATTGAGGGGCCCAATCTCTGTGTCGGCAATCAGAATCAGAGTGGGACACTGGGGAGCCTATGCCCAGTGTCCTGAAATAGATTTATTTTATATGTACCTGTAAAAAGAAAACAGTCCTCTGACATCTTTCTTTTAATCCTGAAAAAAAGAAAACTGTAGCTCACTGTCTCCTTTATCCTGCTCCCCCATCCCTTCCCTCTCACTGAGCACTCACCACTCCATAACCCCCTTACCACATACTTACACCGGAGGTCATACACTGTCATCTTCTGTGGATGGGGACATGTCTGCACTCTTCAAAGCTGAACCGTGAACTGAAGAAGAAAGGTAAGCACTGTATAATGTATTTACTAACATACTATTTGCCAGCAGATTAGGCCTGACGGTCTATCGAGTCTGCTCATACTTTAGATCCTTAGTTGGGTGCCGAGACCCTCCCATCCCTTGTGCTCCAGAAACCCGTATCATCCATCCCCACCCCCCTGGGACAGGCCATCATCTGATACATCCACTTTCTGTGTCTGTCCCATCCTCTCTTGAAGCCCTCCACTGTGGATCTCTGAACTAGCTCACCAGGCAGTGCATTCCAAGGGTCCACCACCCTCTCAGTGAAAAACCTCCTTCTCTTTTCCCCCCTCACCCTTACACCTTCTAACTTCAAACCATGCCCTCTGGTGATACCTCCCTGCTTTAGTCTAAAGATCCCCTCCATGTTTACCCTATTTATTCCCTTGAGGTACTTGAAGACCTTCAATCATGTCCCCCCTGTCTCTCCTCTCCTCCAATGAAAACAGGCAGAGCTCCTTAAGTCTGTCCTCATACATCAAATCCCTAGCCCTTGTATCATCTTTGTTGCCCTCCTCTGTACCCTCTCCAGGAGCTGTATGTCCTCTTCAAGTGTGGTCTCCAGTACTGTACACAGTACTCAAGGTGTGGTCTAACCAGTCCATTGTACAGTGGCAGAATCACTTCCTTGCTCCTAGAGGTGATCCCCCTTGATGCATCCCAACATCCTGTTTGCCTTGCTAGCCACTCTCCTGCACTGCTTAGGAGTTATTCATACTGCATCCACCATGACCCCTAGGTCTTTTTCCCTATTGAGGCCTCCAGCGCCTCTCCCAGGGTGTACCTGTGTTTAGGGTTTCCTGACCAAGATGCAACACCTTGCACTTGGTGATATTGTAATTTAATTTCATGTGTGAGCCCAGCTTTCCAGGGTGACCAGGTCCCCTTGCAGGGCCAACCTCCCCTCTTCTCCCTCAACTACTGCTCCCATCTTGGAGTCATCCACGAAGAGACTCATTTCACACCCTATACCCTCCCTGATGTCCGATATGTATGCATTAAACAGGATCGGACCCAGGACCGAGCCTCTGCGGTACCCACTACCAACCTCTCTGGGTTGAGAGCTCCCCACAGACCACTACTCTCTGAGTGCATCCAGCTAGCCAGGTTTCAATCCATCTGACCATCAAAGGGCCTACCCTAACCCCATCAGTTTCTCCACCAGACCATTGTGGGGACAGAGTCAAACGCCTTGCTGAAGTCCAAGAATAATACATCCACAGGCTTACCCTGTCCAGTTCTGATGTTACCCATTCATAGAACTCCACAAGGTTGGTTTGACATGATCTACCTGGCACAAACCCATGTTGCCGACTATCCAGACCTCCCACCTCCTCCAAGTACACCCCAATCATTCCTTTAGTATACTCTCCATTAATTTTCCCACCACCAGGTCAAACTGATGGGTCTATAGTTACCTGGTACTTCCTCGACCCCTTTATGGATTGGTACCACATGTGCCTCTCGCCAATCCCTAGGTACCCTCCCTGTCTCAAGTGACCTGCTGAAAAGCTCCGCCAGGGGTGCAGCCAGTATGTCCGCCAATTCCCATAGTACTCTCGGATGAATGCCATCCGGCCCCGGAGATTTGTCTTTCTTTAGGGCCTTGAGGGCTAACCACACCCTTTTGGTGGAGATAGCATCATCCGTCCCCTCTGCCTTACTGGCCTTTTTATCTTTACCCAGATGTGACACCCCTGGGGTACCTCCCTCTCCCTCTCCCTCTTGCTCCATTTCTGTTGCTACCCTGATCCCACTTACTGACGTTTCTATCCCCTTCATTCCTTGCTTTGTAGATATCCCATCCCCCTCCCTAGTGAACACAGAGGCAAAGTACTCGTTAAATACCTCTGCCTGGTCCCTCGCCTCTTCCACCCACCCTCCTTCTGATCTCAATCTGCTGAGATGGCCCTTAGTTTTTCTCCACTCCCCAATGTACTGGAAGAACCCCTTTCCCTCCATGTATTCCTGTGCCAGCCGCTGCTCTTTACTGGACTTTGCCCTCACCATATGGGTGACTTTTCTAGATGCAAGCTGGTACATTTCATCCCTATCCCTCTTGTTATTTTATATTTTTGTAGGCCACCTTCTTTCTCTGACTGCTCCCTGTACCTCACTGGACCACCAGCATGGTTTATGTGACCTTGCTCTTACGTTTCAACTTAGCGCAGATCCTGACTGCCTCATGAAGTCCCCGCTTTATGACCTCCCATCTCCTTTCCACACTTGTCATTGAGGTAATCCCCATCAAGTGATCCTTGAGAATATTCTCCATGCCCATAAAGTCTGCCCCGAAGTCCACTGCCAGTGTCCCAGATCTCCCCTCCCCCATGCTTATTTGAAACCAGACAGTATTGTGATCGCTCCCAGTCAGGGATCTTGTACAACCATGTCCCTTATCAGATCCCCATCTGCCAGAACCACATCCAGGACATGCCCCTCCCTTGTGGGCTCCATCACATGCTATGTTAAGAACACATCCTGGAAGCCATCCAGCAGCCTCTGCTCCTTGGCCACCTTAGAGGACATGGTTCCCCAGTTTGTACCTGGCATATTAGGGTCCCCCATCAACACCACTCCTTCCCCTTTTGGTCCACACTGGGCAATGATGTTGTCCAGCAAACCATCCTCTAGAACATCACTCATCCCGGGGGGCCTATAGCTACACCCAGCTTGACCTTATCTCCTGCTGAGGATCATAAGGTGACCCATAAGGCCTCCACATTTCCTCTGCCTCTTCTACCCTAGCAATTTCTATGTCATCTCTAATGAACATAGCCACTCTACCCCTCTGCCTCCTTTCTATCCTTCCTTAGCATAAGTGTGCCCCGTCGTTTATGTACCAGTCATGGTTTTTTTGTTGTACGTTTCGTGACCGCTGCCACATCCACCCCCTCAGAACAGCATGGCCTGGAACTCTGGCAACTTGTTTCCCAAGCTCCTGGCATTTACTAACACCAACCCCCACCCTTATCCCTGATCCTCTTTGCTCGAACCCCACCCAGATTCCTTATACTCCATCCTCCTCTGCTCCTCCTGAAACCTCCATCCCCAATCTGTTTCCCCTCCCCTTGGGCATGAAGGCTACTCCTCATCTGGAGGAGAGGGCTCTTGTCAGCTTTCAATGGCGTGTTTGAACCTATGTTCATAACTTTGCCATTTTTTGAATCTTTTCACCAAATTTTTAACATGGCCTTTTTGGGACCACATCTCATGAACACTGCCAATGTCATTTTGTTAATCAGGCCTGGAAGGTGATTTCATGGTCACTGCACAAAATCATCTTTTGGGACTGAATAATGAAATTTCACTGTCAGTGTTCATGAGGCAGAGTCATAAAAGGGCATTTTGAAAACTTGGTGAAAAAAATTCCTTAAAATGGCCATGTTACATGCATTCATTGAAATTTTTCTATGACTTGCATAAGTTTGGTAATTTTCAATATGTTGACTCCAGATTTTGAACGTAGCCATTTTTTCACACCACCTCATGAACAGTACAGCTGTCATTTTTCACATCCTGTCCAAAATGCGTTTTCACACCTGTGGCATGGAATGGTGTTTTGACATGGATTTGACATTTTTTACCCATGGGTTTATGTGATGCAGTCATAAGAAGACTATGTTGAAAATTTGGGGTCAAAATATGAAAAAATGCAAAAGTTATGGCCATTTGTTGCAATTTCACTATGTCCACTTGTAACTTCAGAAATGTTAAATAATTTTACCACAGATTTTCAACATAATATTCTTACTACCCCGCCTCATATATGCCCCTGCTGTCATTTTTGTTTCAAATCCTGCTCAACATGTTTTTGCACCTCTGGTGTAGAATGGAATTGCAGTTGTGCAGAATTAATTTTGGCAGTGATTCAAAATGCTCTGTACCGGGTACATGAGGTGGGGTAATGAGATGACTATGCTGATAATCTGGTCACTGCTGTCCTATAAATGAAAGTGCAGGGCCACAGCTACATACATATATGCATCTATGGAGGGATGCAAGCGGACTCTGCACTACTGTAGTAAAATAAGGATACTTTTATACTATCTCTACATACTATAAAATAAAGATACTATCTCAAAAAGTAAGGAAATAAGTTGTAGAAAACTTTGTTAATGCTCCAGTTAGGGTCAAAGTGACAAAAGTTGGGAAATGAGATGTTAGGGTTTGCAGCCTTAAAACCCCATCCTCCTAAACCAGGCAGGAGAGCAGGTGTGGGGTGTGCCTTGGACTTCTCAAGCCTAATGCTCACCCCGTTCTCATAAAGTCTACACATCTGGCCTTATTTACAGATGTAATGTGGTGAGTGTTAGGCTTGAGAAGCCCAAGGCACATCCCACACCTACTCTCCTGCCTGGGTTGGGAGGTTGGGGTGTTAGGGTTGCAAACCTTAATGCCTCATACCCTAACATTTGCCATTTTGACCCTAACTGGACATTAATGAAGTTTTTACAATTTCTATATACATGTGTGGATTAAATCTATTTTTTATTTTAATGATATCTTGGAGGACACCTGAGAGTGGATGCTCATTTGTAGGTTCCACATCAGTTACAAGAAAAAATTGAACACGTACATAGCATTACTTTACAAGGCATTACATTATAAGCAGGCACAAAATTGCACTGGTACAAAACAATACATTACAAGCTAGGTAGACAATAAATTAGTGTGAATTAGAAGACTGGGATAGCATTTAGCTTAAGGTATAACATTTAGACATTGCTATGGCATTGTGAGAAGGCACCTGCTTTGGAGAGTTAAGCATACTTGTGGAGGGAGAAACAGAGTGGGGAACAGGCACAGTTGTGGCATAGTGAAGTGTATGCCTGTGTAAGGGGTTAAGAACAGACTTATGGAAAGTTGGAGACAATGGGGCTAGGAAAGCATCAGGTGGGGAGACATGAGGGCGGGGACAGAGAGGGGAATGGGTGCCAGTGGGGAGGGCAGGGGTGTAGATGGGGGTGGAACAATGAAGCGCTGTGAAGGTAGGTGCCCCTAGGATCAGGTGGAACACTAAGTGCTGCTGCTTTACAGTGGTCCAAATGCAGGAAAGTTGTTTTGGTCATCATAAATGGCCAACACAGTCATAGGTGTCATCTGTGGCAAGGTGCTACAGGAGCTTATGATTGAAAGCACCAATGGTTGTGGTATTGAAGATGGTTGAAGGAATGGCATTGGTCCAGTGTGGTGCACGGTAGTAGAATGCGCATTGACCCTGTACAGTGCAGCATCTAGGTTCACTGAAAATTTGGCTGTGAGTGTTTCTGGTCAGCCTGGCACTTACATGGTGTGTGAGCAGATTCTGAACTCCTGGTGGCATCAGATTTAGTGTGATTTTTTTGGCCAGTACAGAGGTATGGTACTTCAGGAGCCACCCTACAAATGAATAGGTGTGTGTAAGTCTTGCTGCACCTGTGAGGAGTTGGCAGGCCTTATTAAGGGCCAGGGAGATGCAGTGGAGTGCTGAGTCTGGTACAGAACCATAAACAGCCAGGCCATAGTCAATGAGGGTAACAACTGAGCTGGTGATGGCCACGTTAAGTGCTTCATATGTAAGACTGTGCTTGTGGTGGAGGAGTATCCCAACTATGGAACTGATGGCCTTGGCTGTTTTGTCTATATGCTGTGTATAGGAGAAGGTGGAGTAAAGAGTGATATCCAAGTACTTAAAGTGCTGCACGAGGTCCAGTACATCACCACTGTTGTTCAGGAGGGATAGTGGGAAGGTCTTGTTTTTGCTGTGGGTGCTGGAGTAGATCATAGTCTAAGTTTTCCTGTAGTTAAGGATTAGTCTATGCTCCTTAAACCATGTTTCAACAGCAGTAAATCCTAGTTGGAGGTCATTTTGAAGAAGTTCAGTGTTGGGGTTGCAGGTGGAAATGACGGCATCATCAGCATACAATAGCATGTGACTGGTGCAAGAGCCTGGAAGTTATTTAAGAAGATACTGAAGAGGAGATGCCTCAGTATTGACCCCTGAGGGTCCCCTGAGTGGACAAGCTTACTATCTGAGACAATGTCCCCAATCTTGACCCACTGTGAGTGATTGCTGAAATAGCTGTTAAACCATAGAATTGTATCACAAGAGAGAGACTGATGTTGGCTAGCTGTTCAAGGAGGAGTGTGTGGTGAACCATATCAAAAGCTTTTAATAGGTCAATGAAGGTAGCCCCCACTAGCTGTCCTTGATCTAGGGCTTGGTGGATATAACCAGTGAATTTCAACAGGGCCATGATAGTGTTGTGTCCCGCTCAGAACCCTTGTTGTTCCAGGCATAGGAGTTGGTGCATGTTCAGGTTTTCCACAAGCTGATCCGCCGCTGTCTGTTCAAGTGCTTTTGAGAGTGGTGGGAGTATGAAGATTTGTCTGTAGTTGTTCTGTAGCACCCAGTCTCCACTTTTCTGAACTAGTGTTACAGAAGCTGACTTCCAGAGCTGGGGGAACTGAGAGTGGTAAAGGGATAGGTTAATGATGGTGGTCAGGGGCCTTAGTACTTCAGCAAGTGTCTTTTCGATAAACTTAAGGTCCAGAGTGTCTCCACTGTGCCTCAATTTGTCCAGCACCTTCTCAAGGTACTTTCTAGCCTTGGTAGTACTGACTTCTTTAAAGTAAAAAAGTGGATGGTTCCCCATAGGGGATTGATCACCTACTGCATGCTTCTGGACTGGAGGGTTGAAGTAGTCCATTGGGAGCATTCCACTTAGGTCCGTGAAGGCAGTATTTAGGGCATTTGCTATTTGGAGTAGATGCACTGTGGGTACATCGTTGACCAGGAGCATGAAGGGGGCTGTTTTGGGATCCTTGTCAGTAATATCACTGAGGTTGGCCCAGAAGGATTTGTTACAGTGCCAGAAGTTGGAAAGAGCTTCCTTATAATAGGAGCATTTTGCTAGGCAGATAGCCTTTGTGTACTTTTTTCTAGCCTTTTTATATAGTTGGATATTGGCAGCTGTACCATGTGCCTTTAACCAGAGTTGGTCCTGAGCATTGAGTTGTACAGTGGCAGGAGTTCTGGCATTATCCAAGGGTTGCAGGGAGCTTTAGATTTTTTTGTTTACAGGGGGGCATGTTTATTGCAAGTGGTGTTAAATTTTGTAATGAGGTGTCCGAGTTCAATGTCTACGTCATTTGTTTCATGTAGGTCAGACTAGTCTAGGTCTTGAAGGTCTGCTCTGAGTTGTGGTAGGTGCCCTTTAAGGAGCAGATGGCTGGTTGTTGTTCTGGGTGGGGGCTTGCTAAAGTTGTTTTGTCAGGTGCAGGTAATGGGTGAATGATCACTCAGTGAGTCAGGAAGGACAGTGGTGTTGGTCATGTGGGCTGGTTGCTTTGAGAGGTTCCAGTCCAGCAGTGTGCTAGTAGCAGTTTTGTATTTGACTCTTGTTGGGATTGTCACCATCTGGGAAAAGTGGATAGTCGCTAGAGCATCTCTCACCATAGCAGCTGTGAGTGAGGGCCAACTGATGTTGAAATCCTCGAGAAGAATGAGCTCGGATTTAAGGCGCAGGGTAGCAATAAAGTCCATGAGGTTTCTAGCACCAAGAATTGTTGCTTTGGGTGGGATGTAGACTGTGAGGATCATAAGTGCCTTGTTGTGAATGCCCAGTAGGATTTTGATGGGTGGGATCTGCAGATTGGTGCTTCTGTTGTGGAGGTGAAGGATATGCCCCTGAAGTGTGTCCTTTACGTAGACTATGCAACCCCCTCCTTCCTTCGAGGTATGATCCTGCCTAAAAAGGGTGTATCCAGGCAGTACAATGGCAAAGTCTGGTCGGTACCTTCAGCTATAGCCATGTTTCCATGATCGAGAGGATATCTGGATTGTGTTTGGTAACCCATACCATTAGGTTGTCCAGTTTGGGCAGCAGACTGCATATGCTTAGGGCAGTAAGGGTGAGTCCTGAAGATTTTTTTTGTGGGCTATTCTGAGAGTGAGGAGGGCCAGGGTTGGGGTGTACATTACCCGATAGCATTAGTAGTAGCAGTAGTAGGCAGCTAATATGGTTCAGAAGGAGTTTGTAGCTTCTTGAACATTGCTGTGTCCCTGATACCAGCATTTTAGAGGAGCTGTAGCGGGCAAGGAATCCATGGATGTGCTAGACTAAAGAGGGATATTTAGGCCTGTGGTCCTAGGGACGACACATGGGGTGCCCATTCATAGAGTATGAGCTTTCATAGGAGTTGGGAGAAGTGGTTGTGCCATATGCATTGAGTATTGTCACCTGGGGGTGAGAAAGGGCAGTTGGCGGCAGCTTGCAGCTCAGGGGCTCTGTGGGGGATATCAGTGCGACTGAGACAAGGCACAATAAAATACCAGGTTTTCAGAACTTACTAGTTCCTTTTTTAGGTTGGTCATGTGTGGATGCATGTCCAGCAGGGCCAGGGTTAGAGTGTATGTTGCCTGACACAAGCAGTAAAAGTAGGATGATTCTGAGCAAGCTTCCTTTCAGTTGTTTGTAAAAAAGCTTATTGGGTCTTCTGGGGCTGAGTCACCTTCTGTGTTCCAAGTGCATTACCATGAACTTAAGTGGAATAATTAGGGTAGGGTATGAGGCAGAGAACCCAGTGGTAAGCCACCCCTGTGGAGGCAGCAGGAGCCAGTGGCAGGACCAGTGACCCTTGGTTAACAGTTTGAAATTACCTGTGATAAAGCAGGGGTCATAATGGATATTGCACACAATAGTGGTATGGGATAGGGGAACTGGCATATCGCTTTGTGAAGTGTCATTGCTTAGAATCAACAGCAGTATGAAGGAGAAAGATTGAAGGATGAGGACATAGCCCATGTTCATAAGAGGAAGAACTTGGATGTAGCTCTGGTTTCAAAGGCAAGGGAAGCAGGCAAATGTACATAGAGTTGTGATGATAACAGCTGGAGAACAGAGTGTGTGATGTGTCAGACAGGATAGGAGCCCCAAACTGCATATGACCTGCTAATGGTGGAGTGGACACAGTAGATCTCACTGCTACCGGAGATATAGCCCTCTAGTGGCTTGAAGATACAATCTGCTAATGGAAAAGTCAGCAAAATAGAAAGCTGGACAGCAGTTCCAAGGTCCCAGCTATTTGGCACAGTAGAGTAGACACTAAGCATTGTCAAAACACAAAATAGAATGCTGAATTCAATAAACTATACAGAGCAGTAAATACAACCCAGCAATATAAACGTTTGTGCAAACTAAGCAGCTTAGGGAGATGAAAGCAGTAGTTTTTTTTATCAAGATATCACTATAATCTTACTGGCTACTGTGAAAATATATTTAATATAGTGAATAATGCCTGTGCAGATGTGGGTTATCAGGATTTTTCACAGACCCAAGATGTGTGACTACCCATTTTGAAGGGTTTATGAAATTTTCACACACTGCGGGTATGTGAAAAATTCTCATAACATGAACCTTGCACATACATTATTTGTTATAATAACTGGTGCAAGGTTTCAATACAGACAAAAACCATTAGCTGTATTTGTGTTGGGGGCATGCACATCCCTGAGCAGCCATGGTAGTGAGAGGCTTTTGCTTCAGGTTTTTCTTTTTAGTAAGAAATGTGTTTTAGGTGGCTACTGTGAACAGGATGGTTTGCCCAGGGATGAACAGCAGAAATATAACTGTGGTAGTATGCTTCATTGTGGGGACAGAGAGTGAAAACCTGGTCTCCATCTACTGTGCTTTCTTTTGCATGTTACTGAAGTGACAGCGTGAGAAGGAAAACACTGTAATAACCCTTTATCAAGTTATTTCAGAATTCAGTGGGTCATTAGGGAGCTGGGGAAGGGTTTTGGGTAGGTAGCAAGCTCTGTGACCTTCTCAGAGGTGCTGCCTGTCCACGGCAAGTGATAGGCTAGGAACCTCCACATAGAAACAAAGAAGTTGACATCAGATAAGGCCCGCAAGGTCCATCCAGTCTGCCCATTTCTTTTTTTGCCTTATAAATGTACCATTGGCCTTTGCTCTGTTAATGCATCAGGGACTTCAACTCTTGGCTGGAGAACTGGTGTAGAGAGAAAGGTTTCGGCTGCTTAATTGGGGACCCACCTGATGAATGTGGGCCTGTACAAGGATGATGGTCTACATCTGTCCAGGGAAGGGACCATTGTCCTCAGTGAACAATTTAAATGATTCATTGGCAAGCATTTAAACTAGCCGGGGTTGGGGGGGGGCAGAAGCACGCAGGTGGAATCAAACTGCCCACCCCAACAAGATAGTACACTCAACATGGACCATAAAGTTATGATATCAATAAAAGGTGGAAGAGTGGAGGAAAGGAGGAAGGCAAAAAAGGCAAAAGGGGGGATGATTGAAGAAGAAGAAGAAATGGCAAAATATGGAAGGCCATGTATACTAATGCCTGCATCCCGGGAAATAAAATCCCAGACCTGATGGCCTTGATGATGGAGGCTGACCTTACCGAGACATGGTATACTGAAAATCATGATTGGGATGTAGCAAAACCAGGTTATACTCTGTTTATGACAGACAGAGAGGGTAAAAATGGAAGGGGTGACTCTTTACATCAGGGAGGGTATTAGAGTGACTGAGATACAGGGAATGCAGGGGGGGTACGCTGGGTCACCCTTGAGATGGGCAATGGCATAGCTATTCACATGGGTGTGATATACAGACCTCCAGCACAGGAGGAGGAGGTGGACAGGGTTCTAGTGGAATCCATCCACACAAAGGAAGCTAAAGGAGAGGTGCTGCTGGTAGGTGATTTCAATCTGCCAGATGTGAATTGGGGTATCCCAGCTGCTGCCTCAGCAAGGAGCAGGGACATGCTGTACTCCATGCAAATGGCAGGCCTCAGACAGCTAGTGCTAGAGCCCACACAGGAGGGTACAATTTTGGACCTGGTACTCACCAATGGGAACAGCATTGTGGGAGTCAGGATGGGTGGACACCTGTGGTCCAGTGATCATCGCACAGTGTGGTTCAGTATGAGTAGAGTTGCAGAGTCAAGCCACACAAAGGCAAGGGTCCTGGATTTCACCGTGACAGGGAGGGACAAATGGGGGGGGGGATTGAGAAGCAGTGGGCCCATCTGAAAGGAGCCATAGTGGAGGTGGTAAACCTTTGTATTTAGGCAAGTAAACAAGGGCAAGAGAAAGAGAAAACCACTATGGTTCTCTAAGGAAGTGGCTGGGAAGGTAAGGGCAAAAAATATGTCTTTCAGGAAATACAAAGAAACACAGAAGGAAGAGAACAGGGTTATTGTACCTGGATAAACAGAAGGAGGCAGGGAAAGCAGTCAGGAGTGCAAGGGCGCAAATGGAAGAAAAAACAGCACAGGTGTTAAAAAAACCAAAAGAGGACAAGACTTTTTATGGGTACAGTACATTACTGAAAGGAGAAAAAACAGGGGTGGGATTGTAAGGTTTAAAGGGGAAGAAGGGGACTGTGTGGAATAGGATCTAGAAAACCCATTAGTACTGAACAAATATTTTTGTTCTGTATTCACAGAAGAAGGAGAAGGTGAAGGACTACAGTCAGGCAACATGAGCCAATATGGAGGGAGGTGAACACCAGTCCATTTATGGAAGAGAGTCCTAAAATAATTCACAAAACTGAAAGTCGACAAGGCAGTGGGACTGGATGGGATACATCCTAGAATATTAAGTGAACTATGGGAGGTGCTGGCAGCACCACTTGCAGCGCAGTTCAATGAGTCACTCAATATGGGAGTGGTTTCAGAGGACTGGAGAAGGACAGATGTAGTTCCACTTCACAAAAGTGGGAGTAGGTAGAGGCTGGAAACTATAGACCAGTCAGCCTCACCTGAATGGTGGGGACAATTATGGAATCACTACTTAAAGAAAAGATTGTGGAACATCTTGAATCCAGTGGAGCACAGGATCTGAGACAGCATGGATTCACAGCCGGAACATCATGTCAGACACATTGAATTTATTTCTTTATTTCTGTTTTTATTGAAATGTTTCACCAAGAGGGCACACTGAACAAGTTGCTCATCTCACAGTGCGAACTGGGGGGTGGGTGAACATGAGGATAACTTTGATTCTTTGACTGGGTGAATAGGTAAGTGGATTGGGGGGAAGGGGGTGGGGGATGTGGCCTACCTGAATCTCAGTAAGGCCTTCGATACTGTCTCACATAGAAGGACTTGTGAACAAGCTGGGCAGCCAGGGACTGAGTCACAAGGTGGTAAACTGGGCTAGGAACTGCCCTGGTTGAGTGATAGAAGACAGAGGGTGGTGTTAAATGGAGCTCAATCGAGGAAAGGAGGTTGACCAGCGGGTACATAGAAACATAGAATTTGATGGCAGATAAGGACCGCTTGGCCCACCTAGTCTGCCCATTTTCCTACCTAACAGATAAGCTGCAAATCCTAGTTAACCAACAGCTTACTTCCTCCTACCCCCCACTAGGACTGCCTTATGCCTGTCCCATGCATTCTTGAAGTCCCCCACTGTTCTTGACTCCACAACCTCCTCAGAGAGGCTGTTCCATGCATCCACAACCCTCTCAGTGAAAATATAGTTCCTCACATTACCTCTGAGCTGTTCCCCCTCTATCTTCAAATTGTGACCCCTTGTTCTTGCAAATCTCTTTTTCTGGAAGATGCTACCCTCTTGGACTTTGTTAATTCCCTTGAGGCACTTGAAAGTTTCTATCATGTCCCCTCTCTCCCTCCTTTCCTCTAGGGTATACATATTAAGCTCCTTTAGTCTTTCTTCGTATGTCTTCTGGTGCAGACCCTGCACCATTTTGGTTGCCCTCCCTCTGTACAGCTTCCACTCTGTCTATGTCTTTGCGGAGATGGGTCTCCAGAACTGCACACAGTACTCCAGATGGGGTCTCATCAACTGTCTGTACAGAGGGATAACAACTTCCTGTTTTCTACTATTGTTGCCTCTTCCTATGCATCCCAGTATCCCCCCTGCCTTCCTTACTGCCTTCTCACATTGCTTGCCCACCTTTAGGTCATCAGATATAATTACCCCCAGGTCCCTTTCTATTTTTACTGTTGTCAGTATCTCACCCCCCATTGTGTACACTTCCCTGCCTCAGGGATAAATTCCAGGGCCAGTCCTGTTCAATGTCTTCAGAAGTGACATTGTGGAGGGGTTGGAAGGGAAGGTGTGTCTCTTTGCAGATGACACTAAGCTCTGCAACAGGGTGGACACTCTGGGATGGGAGGAAAGAATGAGGAGGGACCTAGGTAAACTGGAGGAATGGTCTAGAGTGTGGCAGCTGAGATTCAATGTGAAAAAGTGCTAAATCATGCATTTGGGGCATAAGAACCCAGGTGAGGATTACATGAAGGATGGGGGGAGATACAAATGGTCAACAAACAGGAAAGGGATTTGGTGGTAATCATATCTGATAACCTAAAAGCAGCGAATGTGCCAAGGTTGTGGGGAGAGCCAGTGGGATGCTGGGATGCATAGGGAGAGGTATCACCAGTAGAAGAAAAGGGGTGGAGATGCCACTGTACAGATCATTGTTGAAGCCTCATTTGGAGTACTGTGTCCAATTCTGGAGGTTGCATCTCCATAAGGACCATTGGACCCATTCAGTCTGCCCATTTTCCCTACCTACTGCAATAATATCAGACTCTCCCTGATCTCTGACTTTGCCTTCTCATTCCTATTGCTAGGGTTCCCCTATGCAGGTCAAAAAAGGGCAACAATGATGGTGTAGATCCTTCTCCAAAAGTCATATGAGGAGAGACTGGGAGACCTCAATATGTATACTCTGGATGAGAGGAGAGACAAGGGAGATATAAAAGAAACCTACAAATATCTAAAGGGCATAAATAGGGTACCAGAGTATAGCATTTTTCAGAAAAGACATGTTAAGGAACGAGAGGGCATGACATGAGGTTGTAAGAGCATAGACTAAGAGGTAACATGAGGTATTTCTTCATGGAAAGGGTGGTGGATGCATGGAATAGACTCCCCAGCCGAGGTCGTGGGGGAAATACAGTGGGGGAATTCAAAAATGCATGGGACAGGCATAGGGGAACCCTAGCAATAGGAATGAGAAGGCAAAGCCAGAGATCAAGTAGGATCTGAGATTATTGCAGTAGGTAGGGAAAATGGGCAGACGGGATGGGCCCAGTGGTCCTTATCTGCCATCAATTTCTGTATTTCTATGTTTCTGTGTTTCCATTATGGCATTTTATCAGGTGTGCATATCCTTTCATTATAGGGGTCACCAGTTGTTATAATGGAATACTGAACCAGTTTGAGATTACTTTTAACAATGTTGATAACATTACAATTGCCATGTGCAGCACAGAAACCAGCAGACGTGAGATGCTTTGCGCGGGCACAGTCTAATTTTGCACTTTTTACTTTTGCAATTTTTATGTTCACTTGCACACACACAGTGCACAAGAAACATATTGAGATAGTACAGCATTGCAGAGGTGTGTTTGTGTTGTGACCAATGCAGCAGACACTCTAATGGGTGCATCCCTCGGCCACCAATCAACCGGGAAGCTGCTGATCATAGCAGTTTCAGAGCGAGAGTCGCACTTGAAAGAAATCTGCCACTGTAATCAGGGACAGTTTCATCATGGCAATGGCAGCTCCCCCCCCCCGCCTCCCAACCAGGCACACAGACATCCAGCTGATAAGAATCTGGTCATGTGAATTACAGTGCACAGTAATGCACATGGGCAGAGTTTTGATTCTTGTCGGTTCCTGTTTCCAGTTTGTTTAGTGTTTCTTTCCTGGTGAAACAGTTAAATAAATAAATGAGTTGTGGTGCAGTTTACCACATTTGCAGCTCCTGCTGCCCCCCACCCACCCACTCTCCAAAAAGCTGACATCAGGGTGCCCAATCCCTTGTCAGCATGTATCCCCCTCTCCCCATTAATGTGACACACTGGAAGCCCACCCAGTGTGCCAAAATACTTTTTTATGTTTTCAACATCAGAATGCCCACTCCCGGTGTCATATGTGCCAGACCCTTCCACGCCCCTATTTTCTCAGCTGACCTCGAGGTGCCCAATCCCAGGTCAGCATTGATCCCCTTCCTAGTCTGGCACACTGGGATCCTATCCCAGTGTGCCAAAATCTGTTAATTTTAATAATATAAGTCCCAAGGTCTTTTTTAAACCTGAAAAAAAGAAATGGTCCCATGCCATCCCACCACCCCTCCCCATCCTGACCCTCCCTCTGTGGACCCTCCTCCTAACATCCACCCTCACCCTATACTTACCTGCATAGGCTGGGAGCGGCTATCTTCGGTGGACTGGGAACACGTCTGAACTCTTCAAAGCCAAACTAGGACCTGAGGAAATCACGGTAAGCCCTATAATGGCAGTCAATGGGGGGGTTTCAACTTAGGTTGATATCTCAGCCAATATTTGGAGTTTTGTTCCCAAATTTTCAACATGGAGTCCTTGGGACCTCACCTCATGAACACTGGCACTGTCATTTAGTTTCTTGGTCCTAAAAAGGTGATTTTGCAGTCGCTGTGTGGAATCACCTTTTGGGAATGATTAACGAAACAACAGTGCCACTGTTCATGTAGTGGGGTCCCAAAAGCCCAGGTTGCAAATTTGGTGAAAAAAAACACAAAATTGACTGTGTTACAAGCGTGTGTTGCAAAGTTTCTACACACACTCCTAACTTCTTAATATTTTCACTCCAAATTTCCAACATTGCCATTTTTTCACACCCCTCAGGAACAGTACAACTATCATTTTTTGCATCCTGCCCGAAATGTGGTTTTGCACCTGTGTTGCAGAATGGCACGGTTGCTGTCTAAAATCAACTTTCAGGACAGATTAACAAAATCACAGTGCCACTGTTCATGAGGGTAGGTCCCAAAAGGTCCATGTTGAACATTTGGTAAAAATATTCCAAAAAATGACTGTGATATGAGTGTGCGTTGCGCAGTTTCAACGCATGCTCATAACTTCTCCAATTTTTCATAATTTCATTCCAGATTTTCAGCATTGCCATTTTTTCACACCTACTCATGAACAGTACAGCTGTCATTTTTCACATCCTGTCCAAAATGTGTTTTTGCAGCTGTGGCACTAAATGGCATAATCACTGTGCAAAATCACCTTTTAGGATTGAGTAAGGAAATGATAGTGCCACTGTTCATGAGGCAAGGTCCCAAAAAGCCCATGCTGAAAATCTGGAGCAAAAATACCAACAAATGCCCAGGGTGTTAGGGTTTTCAACTGTAATGCCCACCCTGTACAGACTGACAGGCATCGGGGTTATGACTTGGGGTCGTCAGCCATAATGCTCATGCCATTCCACCCACCCCCACCCTGCAGCCAGTGACAAGCATTGTGGTGTGTGTTGGGGTCATCGGCCCTAACGTTCACCCCATTCTCCTGTATTGCACCCATCTCAGCTTATTTCCTTATGGAATGGGGTGAGAATAAGGACCGAAGACCCCAAGGCTAACCGTAACACCTGCTGGTGTCTGCAGGGTGGCGTGAGGTGGAATGGCATGAGCATTATGGCTGATGACTCATAGGCACACCCCTAATGCCTGTCAGCCTCTGCAGGGTTGGAGTGGGGGTTGGCGTTACATCAATAGTTCACTGCCATTACTATTATGCATCTCCCTAACTCCTGCACTACCAATGCCAATACCAGCAAGCAAACATTCGGCATTGACAAATGCTTGTTATTTATCATTTGTATCACAAAACTACCTAAACTCCTGTTGTAAAAATCAAACATGACATGGCTGAGAGTAAGATGCTTTGAATAGCACAGTTTACATTTTGTACTTCTTTCCTTTTGTAACCTTTTATCCTTTCTATTACAAAACTACCTAATTACTTGTACAAATCAAATATGACATGGGTGAGAGTGACATAGTAGAAATACCTTCATTTACTATACTTGATGTCTTCTGACTGCAGTCATGTCTTCGTCACTCATGAGGTCAGGAGGTAAAGCATAGGTTTTTTTCTTAATTCAACTTTATTAAGCTTTTTCCAAAAGTTACATACTCAACAACAAAAGACACAGGGCAATAATGTAGCACATTACAGCAAAAAACAGGACATACAACTAAACATACACCCCCCCCAATAGGCATCACTCTACTCAAGGCTGTAAATACAATGGAGTGTCATAGACTGTATAAGGTGTACATAAACTCCCACTTATCTTTGTACCATTTTGGGCAGTTACACAGACTCACTATAATTTTTTCCACCCGCAGGTTGGCTAACAACTCTTAGTGCCATTCTGTATAGGAGAAGGCCATGGCATCCTTTCAGTGCTAGAGAACCAAGGCCTTAAGGGAGAGGGCAATCACTGACATATGAAATCTGCACTGTTTGACCCTGACACCAGTGAAGTCCCCCAGAAGGCAAATTTCTGGAGTAAATAGGTTGTCCAGTCCCAGCAGGGGGTCTACCGTTTGTTTAATGGTCTCCCAAAGTGCTGCAATTGGTGGACAAACCCAAAAGATATGCTACAGGTTACCCTCTGCCTGGTTACGATTACAAAGTGGGGAAGGGAGCTTTCCCATCCTGTGTAACTTCACCGGAGTCAGGTACATGTTCTGCAAGATTGAGAACTGCAAAAGTCGCAGTCTATCTTGTGTAATGTGTGAGTGACTGGATCTCCATATCTGTTCCCACCTGAGGGGATTCTGGGGAAAGTTATCCACCCAGTAAGGGGAGGATCCATCTATAAGAGGGAAAACCAGGTCATAAAGAGTGGCATATATATGGGAAACCGTATGAGCCTGCATGGCCAGGTCGGTTAAAGGGGAAAAAATCTCTGCTTTCCCCCTAGTTACACCCAGTAGGATCTGCTTAGCAAGCAAGAGATGACGGATCTAGTAAAATCTGAAAAAAACTCCTGGACCTGATGGGAACTTTAACATCATATAAATTACTGAAAGATAGGAGTCATTGGAAGCTAAGTCCTAAATACTCTGTCCAGCTAATGAGGGGAGCCAGGCTTCTGAGTCAGGGGCACCCCCTATGTGGAGATTAACATTCTGCAACATAGGTTGTGCAGAGTCTCTCAGGGGGTTATATCTTAGGGCAGTGCATAACTGAAAATGTACCCTCAATGAGATAGCAATTGGGGAGCCAAGCAAAGAGGTGGGAAGGTCTCTCGCTCGTGTATGTAAAATGGCCTCTTGAGAGATGCCACTGGAGTCAATTAGCTCCTGCTCAATGGAGAGCCAAGACAGAATGTATGGGAATGAGTATATGGCCTCCACCGGACACAGCCATGTAAGGTATTTGCTTAAATGGCCGGACCAGTAGTATAAGCCAAAATGAGGAAGGCATAGCCTCCCCTTCTCCTTCAGGGTGGCCAGCTTGTGATAGACCCGCTGAGAGGGTTTGCTGCACCAGAGGAAATCTGACACCATCCCATGTACCTTCTTAAGCCATGTGAGAGGCAACCACAGGTTCAGCTTACTCAGGGGATAAAACAGATGGGGCAGGAGGTTCATTTTAATCAGACTAATCCTTCCCCAGAGAGACAGAGGCATTTCTTTCCAATGGGCTAAATTCTGCTGTAGTTTGGTCATCAGGGAATCTAGGTTGAGTGATTTCAGCTTAGCGTCACTTCTTGCCAGGGTTATGTCTAAGTATTTGAGGGTATTTTGGGACCATTGCAGACCGGTATGGGATGTATATGGATTATGAGTTTTATTATTCAGAGGGAAGACCACCGTCTTATCTGGATTGACTTTGTAATTGGAAACTGCACTGAAAACCATAGTCTCCATGACAACCTCGATAGAAGAAGAGGGCTGGGCAAGATGTATCAAGATGTCATCTGCATATGCAGATACTTTCAGAACATGCGCTCCTACCTGAATACTTTGGATACTGGGATTGCTCCTAAGTTTCCACAACAGGGGCTCCAGGTACAAATTGAAGAGGAGAGGAGAGGTGACAGGGGGCATCCTTGCCAGGTACCTGATTTTAAGGGGAAGGAAGGAGAGAGCACCCCACTGCAGTATATCTTGGCAGTAGGATCAGTATACATAGTTCTCATCCATCGAATAAACAACTCTGGGAAGCCAAACTTCACCAGGACCTGAAACATAAACTCCCAGTCCACCCTATCAAATGCTTTCTCCACATCCAGGGACACCAGAACTGCAGGGTGTTCAGAGTCCTAGGATCTGGAGAAAATGTGCTCCAGTTTTCACAGGTGATCTTGGGAAGTCCTACCTACCATGAAACCTACTTGCTTTGGTCCTATTAAAGTAAGGAGCACCTTGCTTAGACTATTTGCTAATAATTTAGCTAAGATCTTCATATCATTGTTAATGAGAAAGATAGGTCTATAACTCGTGACTTTGTCCTCTGGCTTACCTGATTTGTGAAGTACAATTATAAGGGCCTCCAATATATGGGGATCTGAGTGACGTTCAGACAGTATAGATGAATAAAACCTACATAACCATGGGACTAACTGGTCTTGGAACTTCTTATAGAAGTTTGGGGAGAATCCATCCTGGCCCGGGGCCTTGTCCAACGGGAGCTCACGGATCGTTGCTCTAACTTCCGCCTCTGTCATAGGGACTAGCAGCATACTCTTCTCTGCTTCTCCCAGAGAGGGTAGGGGGAAAGTCCAGGTAGGCCTCTATCTCCTGAGGTGCAGGGGGATTAGGCCTAGCACTGTATAAGTCCCTGTAATATTGTTCAAATTTCGAAGCTATGTCTCTTGGGGTAACTTTAATGGAGACAGATGATTTGATGGCCTGTACTAATCTAGCAGATTCCTGTTGTTTAATCCTCAGAGCCAGTAAGTGCCCAGCCTTCTCTCCTTGGTCTATATAAGTCGAGCGGGACTTGAGAATGGCATATTACGCCTTTTTTCATAGCAGCTCAATATAACACTCTCATAATTTTAAGAAAGCGGTTTTAGTGCATTCAACTCCAGCTAGAGGGAGGGTGCTTTCCAGCTGTCGAATTTAGGTCAATATGTTGGAAAGTTGGACTTCTCTCTGCTTCTTTCTGTGGTGTGCTATCTTGATGAGTTTCCCTCTGAGGTAACACGTTAGTGCACCTCATTCTATGTCAGGCTTTCCTGTGGAATGCAAGTTATCGGCCATATAGTGTTCAATGGATTGGGTTATCTGATTAACTGCGGCTGGATCTTTTAGGAGCTGATTTTTCAGCTTCCACATGGTGTCTTTCTGCTGGTGAGGGGTAAGAGACATCATGCACCAAACCGGAGAGTGGTCTGAAATGACCCTAGCCTCTATCCCGCATCCTCTGACTCCTGCTAGGGAAATTTGGCTCAACAAAATCTAATCTATTCTGGAGGAAGAGCTGTGTACTGCGGAGTGAAAAGTGTATTCCCTGGAAGATGGATTGAGAGACCTCCAGGGGTCACACAATCTGAAGTGGTCCACCAGGTCCCTTATGACCCACTGGGCCAGTGACAGCTCTTGGGATCTGCAGTATGTTTTGTCCTGGTTGGGAGTGAAAGGGAGGTTCCAATTTCCACCGAAGAAAATTGGAAGATTGGAGAAAGGGGTTAGGAGCTTAAAAATCTCAGAGAAAGGGGGGGGGGCGGAGCCTAATGGCATGATGGTGGCAGCATAAGTCTTTAGTGCTCTCTCGGGGTTAGTTGTTTTTCATGAATTCGTTTAATTGCGGCTATGAAAGAGATCAGGAATAGGCAAGAGCGAAAGTGGAGAGCCTGAGCTTTCATCCAGTGTGACTTTTATTCTGTTCGGAGCTGCCTAAAATAAAGACGAATCTAAAGAGTCTGCCTAGTTCTAAAAGACAGGGCCCAGTACAACCAGCTCTGGGAGTAGCTCCCCCTCGGGGAAAGCAAATAAGGAGGTGGCGTTGGTCTTGCCAGACGGCCCGAGAGTGCCAAATATAAAAGAAAAAAACACCCAACATTGACAGACTGGCTGATATCAGGGAGTTAAAGCAACAGTGTCTACAGGAGCATCACTAAACTATAAAGAAGCTGCGTATCCCGAAAGGGCAGGCCTTGTGAATCCTGCAGTGATAGTAGCACATTTCAGGGGAATTGTGGCCATAGGAGGTGCTGGAAGAGCGTAGGTTGAATGGAACCGATGAGAAACGCGGACATTAATATGGCCGTGGTAATGGCCAAGCTTGATCAAATATTATTAGACATGGCAGATCTGAAGCAAACTGCAATTGAAACCCGCCAAGATCTATCCGACTTAGCTACTCGGGTGGCCCACACAGAACATAAGTATCAACATTTGCACAATATAGTACAGGACCAGGAGAAAACTGTGCAGGTCCATCATAAAAAGCTCGAATATTTATTGAACAAAGTGGACGACTCAGAAAACAGGGCTAGAAGGAAGAATTTAAGGATTGTGGGGGTACCGGAGGGGACTGAAGGTAAAGATATGGGCATGTTTCTCCGAGTATTCCTTCCAGAGCTCATTCACGATAACAGCTGCAGCCATCCGGAGATTGAATGGGTGCATCGTTCACTGGCTCCCTGCCCCAAACAAGGGGAAAGACCCAGGCCTATACTGTGCAAGTTTTTATGGTTTCCAGAAAAAGAATACTATTTACGAAGGGCAAGGGAGCAAGGTTCCATTTTGTGGCATGGCTTGCGCATCCAGCTATATCAGGACTTTTCCCAAGATCTTTCCAATCGAAGAAGGGCTTACGGAGGGGTGAAGCAGCAGCTATATAAGATGAACATACCAACTTCTCTGCGCTATTCTGCAACGCTATGGATTTTCTATAAAGGTGAATACATGTCATTTGAAAGCCCTACCACAGTGGAGCAGTTCCTAAAAGATATACAAGGTACTCAGGAGCCCACTGTTCAATATACCTCTCTATCAGTAGGTTGACCATCCATCCAAGATTGAAGTGAGCCAGGCAGGTCAAAAACAGGACAATAAGCCAAATCCCCCGAACAAGAACAGCAATCAGTCCTACTACCAGATATCGAGGGCCAGATCAAAGAAGAAGCCAACAACAGTTGAGAAGTCTTCTGCATTGAGAGATCAGTCGAGGAGCTGGCAGAGGAAATATTTACAGTCAGACATGAGCAGCTGCTCTCCGGGGGAAACTCCAATTAAATTAAGTAACAGGTATGAGCCATTAGCTGACCTCCTTCCTTCTGAGGTGGACATTTCTGAGGTGCCCCAACAATCTGGAGAGACGCGAGACGACTCGAAGGATTGGTCCCCAATGTCAGGTGACTGGGCTGATTGCACTCCTATTGTGGAGACCGAGGAGGATGAAAATTTGGCCAAAAGCCTGGAGGTCCTGTTTGCAACCTCAGATGACTCTACTGGTACTGTAGTACCCTCTTAGATTTCTGAACTGGAAAGGGTAAAACTAATCTTGATTGGATACCAGCAGGGGCATTTGGAGATGGGGCTGACCTCTCTGTCATAGCAGGTGTGCTATAGGCACCTGAGGAGGTTTATCAGGGCAGCATTGCACATTTCATAGATAAATGCTACCTATGTCTATAAAATGTATAATTTGGCAGGGTACCCACCTGGGTTCCTGCTCATAGTCGCTTGCCAGAGTAATAAACAAAGCTCAATGAATGGCTATGGATATTGCTCCTAAGTTCAAGCTGGATGGTTAATGTTCATCATATACACTTCGTTCTTAATGTTTAAATGTTGTAGACAATGTTTAGAATCTACTTGTATGCAATTATGTATCAGACCTCTATGCAGGGGTAAGCCTGGTCTGGCTATTGATGTTGTTGTTAATTAGGATTTCTTATGTTTCCGAAGTTGGGGAAGAGTAGCTGAAATCCTGATGAAAATGGAACCGAGGGAGATTGAAGCACAATAGTTTTTTTTCCTTTATTCTCTTTTTTCTTTCTACTGTAGATATGTCTGTTATGGTGCTGTTTTTGGCATTGCCTCCAGAGGGGTGCTCTGGGAACTTGGGACACTTGATGTCTTCCTGCTCCAGATACAGTGCACCACCTACATTACAGGTTTCAAACAGCACAAAGGTGCCTTGGGAGGTTCCCCATCACAATTTATCGATGGATGTCAGTACACTGTTCAGGAATGATGGAGGTCTGCAGAGGGGTATAAGAATAGGGCAGGGCCTCTCTGTAGTTAAGAGGGAAAAACAACTAAAGTGACAACAAGCAGCAGCAGGGATGTGATTCCGTAAAGGCACACACAGAAGGGAAAGCGCTATATGGAAGGGGTGGGGTGTTTTTGAGGTTAGTCAGTATGGTGGGCTATTTGGTGACCAGGAATTTCAGTATCATGGGAAAATATAAGGACAATGGATAGTTTAGCGGTTATTACCCTGACCTCTTGGAATGTTAGGGGACTAAATTCCCCAATTAAAAGAAGTAAGATATTGACAAGACTTCAGAAACTTAAGAGCCATATAGTGTTTCTTCAGGAGACCAGACTAAGTCACAAAGAATCCAAGAAACTAGTTAGAGAATGGGTGGGAAGGGAAGTTCATAGTATCTTGGGGAAGGCTAAAAGAGGGGTTTCTATCCTATTTCACAAACAACTGAAATGGGAAATAACACTCCAGAAATCGGACAAAGAAGGCAGATGGGTCCTGGTTAAGATGAAAACACCAGTGGGTCACGTCTTACTAGTTAATATTTATGGCCCCAATGAGGACGCCCCAGAGATTTTCAACGCTATATCCCAACAAATACTGGATTTGACTATGGATAATCCAGGGATAATAATTGGGGGGACTTTAATTTAATAATGGATTATCTCCTCGATCGCTCAAACCATAAGCAAGAAACCCACACTAGATCGCATAAAGCCTTTCAAGACATGCTTTCATTACATAGTCTTGCCGATATCTGGAGGTTACAGCACCCAACAGGTAAAGACTACACTTACTTCTCGGCAGCTAAAGCCATGGCTAGTAGACTGGATTATTGGTTCACGTCTGAAACTATGTCAGCACAGACTATAGACACTCATATAGAGCCCTTATATTTGTCTGACCATGCGCCACTGCTTTTAAAGGTAAATATGTCCCCAGCCACCTCAACCAAATCTGCCACTTGGCTGTTGGATCCCCTCCTCTTGGCGGATGCAGATTTTCAAATTTTAGCCCGTGAGGAAACAAAGAAGTTCTTTCAGTCAAATCTGCCAGGGTCCTCCTCAGCAGCAATGATATGGGAGGCATATAAAGTTACCACGAGGGATCAAATTATAAGTTATGCCAGTTATCGCAGGAAACAAAGGGAAAGTGAGATGGTACAACTTGAGGGGAAGTTGAAGCAATTAGATGGCAGAATATAAGAGAAACCCGGGGAGGCTCAAGAGTAACTACTTGCAGGCAGAACTGACTAGGGTTAGGTTACAACTTAACACGCTATTGTCCAGAAGGGCTGAATTGAATATAAGATGTGCTCAGCACAAATATCAAGTGGAGGGAGAGAAAGCAGGCAAGTTTCTTGCCTATAGACTCAAGAGAAGGCAGGCGGATAGGCATATTTTGGGTCTTTATAACTCAGGGGGGTCAATGGTTTACTCTCAAAAAGAAATTAATGAATCCATGGTTCTATTCTATCAAAATTTATATACATCCCATGTGAAATGGGATCAGGGAAAATATCATAAATTCATGGATCACTTGCCTCTGCCCACCCTGACGGAGTCCCATAAACTAGACCTAGATGCCCCGCTGTCTAATGAGGAGGTGAGCAGGGCTATTCTGAGCATGGCCCCCCACAAGGCCTTGGGTGGTGATGGATACCTGGCTGATTATTATAAAATAGTACATCACGATATAATAACCCCTTTCATGGATATGTTAAACGAAGCCCAAGAGAAGGGTGAACTCTCCCAATCCATGAGAGAGGCGGTGATTACCGCCCTCCTGAAAGAGGGAAAGGACCTTTCATTTCCCAGTAATTATCAGCCAATCTCATTAATTAATGCAGATGCAAAAATTTTGACCAAGGCATTGGCAGCAAGACTGGAGAAGGTACTACCGGAAATTGTACACCCTTCTCAAGTGGGATTTATTAAGGGTCATCACAGCTCGGACCATGTCAGAGCTCTGGTTACACTGATTCAAGCTGCATCGAAACTCCCCACCCCAGCCGCATTAATCACGATTGACTTTGAAAAAGCCTTCGACTCGGTGGAGTGGGAATTTTTGCACCTGGTCTTGAAACAGTTTAACATAGGGCCATATTTCTCCTCCTGGATACATACCTTATATCAAGCACCAGTAGGCAAAATACTTACTAATTCTACCTTGTCTGCCCCTTTTCGGCTTTATAGGGGCACCAGACAGGGTTGTTCCCTCTCGCCTCTACTCTTTGTTTTGGCGATGGAACCCCTGTCAGCTGCTTTATGTACTCACCCTAAAATTCACAGCATTAAAATGGGAAACCAGGAGTATTACACAAAAGTTTGTGTGGACGATTGTTTGATTCTAACAGGAGATGCCCATGAGAGTATGCCAGTTATTATGGACACTCTTGTGGAATTTGGCAACATATCGGGTCTCCAGATCAACAAATCAAAGTCGGAGGTGTTACCGCTTAACTCCCTCACATCTAGCGAAAAAATTAAAAACCTAGGTTTAAAGTGGGCTGATCAAGATATTAAATATTTAGGGATTATTTTATCAGCCGATGTTTCCTCCATGATACATAAAAACTTCATGCCAATATGGATGCATCTGTCCAGCAGTATCATACGGTGGAAGCAATTACATTTATCGATGGCAGGGAAGATTGCAGCCCTAAAAATGATGTTTACCCCCAAAGTGTTTTATCTGCTAGCCCACCTCCCCATAAATATTCCCAAAATTTGGATACAGAAGCTTCAGACACTTATGAGTCATTTTCTATGGGGGACCAAAACACCTCAGTACAGCAAAGCTAAGTTGGGTGCTCATTGGAATAGAGGGGGATGGAATTTCCCCAATTTTAATAGATACTCACAGGCTTTCCAGATAGCCAAAGTCTGTAAGAGTCTAAATAGGTTCCCCCAGGCCCGTCCTGAATGGGTAGAAATAGAAAGGGCTGCCTTGGGAAATATCCCCCCCCTCTGCTTTCTGGGTCACTCTTGTCCCAGTGCTGCTCAGGAATGGTTAACTATTAAATCCAGCCTACATGCTTGGCAGACCTTAGGGAAAAGCAGTCACAGGTGCTTAAGTATTGGGCTACATACCCCATTGTGGAACAATCCCTATCTAAAAATAGATCAGAAACCCTTTGACTGGCCAGTTTGGAGAAACTGTCAGATATTCACATTTCAAGATCTACTTCTGGATGATGAGAAGACGTTTGTGTCCTTTCAACAATTGAGAGACTCCCACTCTCTGCCACGTGATTACTTTTGGCAGTACTTGCAACTTCGTAGTTTATACAATACTTGGATAAGATCTAACTGTTTATGTGTGATGTGTGGGACAAGGGTTGGACCCCTCAAGGGAAAGCTTCCATTATCCCTGTGGTCACGTCAAAATAAGGGGTTAGCAGGCAGGATCCAAGGTTGGATCAGGGATGTTCTACCAGACCCTTCCTTAGCGGCCAAAATAAGATGGGAAAAGATGTTGAATATTACAATTACTCTACACGAGTGGTCCAACTGTTGGAAGATTGCCCATAAGGCCTGTATAAATCAGAGAAGTCTCCTTATGAAAAATAAAATGATTCATCTGTGGTATAGAACCCCTATACAACTATACAAAATGGGATTGACACCTCACGACCTTTGCTATAGATGCCAGTCACCTGCAGCAGATTTACTTCACATTTTGTGGAGTTGTAAACCCCTTCAACCCTTATGGGGAAAAGTAATACATTTTTGCTCGAATACCTTAGCCATACACTTACCTCACTCACCTTCTTTCTGGCTACTTGGTTTAACATCGGAGGTAAGGTCAGTGTCCCAAGCGCACATGTTATGGCTTATCCAAGCATCAGATGAGCTTTTTCGGCTTATTCTTAAAAAATGGAGAACATCATACCTCCCATCATTCCAAGACTGGCTAGCCACCATGGATTCACTAGTTGCCCACATTCACTTAATTCATTATGCAAAAAAGACGAGTGCAGCGTTTATGGAAATATGGGCGCCATATACAGGTCAGGTTATACAATCTCAATTTGTACCACTGATACCAAATGCAAAAGAGTTATTAAAGCCCCCCTGAAGTAAATACCCTATCACTTATGGTCTGAAATAATGTGGTGCCTGAATATATATATTGGATAACAACCTGTCTATTAGTTATTGTTTGTAACACTGTATTAGTTTACTGTTATTGCATGGTGTATGACCTGCTGCGACAGGTGTGCTGAACCATTAATAAAAAGATTAACTGCAAAAAAAAAATCTCAGAGGAAAACTGTGGTGAGTCTATGTTAGGCCCATACATACACCCAATAATCAATTCAATGTGGTCTAGAGTCCCTCTGAGTACTAGATATCAGCCACTGGGATCCCGAAGTATCTGCAGGCAGGTAAAAGTCAGCCGGCAAGCTCTAAGAATAGCAATGCCCCGACTCCGTGTGCTAGCCCCTGATGAAAATGCCTGACCTATATTCTGTCTCCGAAGGAGTCCTGACTCAGAATTCAACAGGTGTGTCTCCTGCAAACAGATGATAGCCTTAAGATGACCTAAATGCTTAGGATTTAATACTGTTTTGTCTTGTTTCTGGCACCCCTCACATTCCACGAGAAAAATTTACCTGACCCGCCATATAGTCATATAATTTTTAGTATCCATGTAAACAGCCGGTTGTAAACCTTGGTGATAACTGGCGCATCTCAGCACAAGTGATGCCATTGGTCCCCTGCCCTCCCCAACAAACCACCGCTTCTACCCCCCCAGTTCCTCCCCTCCTGGATGAAACCCAGTAAAAGGCCATCTGCTTCATGAAAAAGACCTCTCCCTCCCTCCCCGTGACCCCATGTGACAATCCAGCAAAAAATTGCTTCACAGAGATGGGATGACATCCCCCACCTCCATATCCCCACAATGAGTATTTCGACCATGCTAAATAGGCTTGACAAGTTGCTGTCCCCCTGCTCCCACCCTGTTATTGACCATAACTAGCTGAAGAAATCTATCAAACTACCTAAAAACATATAGTAAACGCAGAACTGTAGTTAGAAATAACACTCTTGCAGTAGGTTTAAAAAGAACTGCTCCCCTGTGCTGGCCAGTTTGTATATTGCAGCTCTGCTCTTCGATTGTAAAGATTTAGGTGAAATAATAATAGTAAAATCCTCCTTGACTGTTAGGAGGGTGGATAAATTGTTATAAACATCTCCCCTTCCAGCTGAAAGAGACCATTGGAACCAGCAGTCGCAGGCTCCACTTCAAATGAAATTAAACATGTCCCAATTTGGCCAAAGTAAATGTGAGACGCTGTTCTTGCACAGTGCAACAAAATAAAATCTATGCAGGCCGATTAAAATGCTCTCTAGCTGAAGTTGCTTCACGAACCTAGAAGTCTAAAGTAGGGAGACAAATCTGAAGAGATCAGCTAGGGGATCCATAGACAGCCCCACATGACGATGCCTACATGCAGTTTAAACAGTACACACCTGCTTGGTATAGCAGCAGGAGATACGTGGCTTAACCCATTTAGGTATTCAGCTGTCTGCAGAAAAAGGAAAATAAAAGCCCCCCATTCAGTGCTATAGCTTGAGATGGAAAACGCACATGGGGACAAAGTTAGAATGGGATCTGCAGCCTTGGTCAGTCCAGAAGCTCCATACTATTAATGAGCTCAGGGGCATAATAGTAGGACAGAAAACTGAACACAGTAGCTTTACACAAAGATCAGCAGTTTCCCAGGTACTATCCTCAAAGTGCTCATTGGGGTTTGAAGAGGTCGGGAGGGCTAGCTTGAGGTCAGACTGTGCTGCAGTAGGGTTTTCAAAACTCTTCCATTGGCCGTGCAGATGAATTTGCAGTTTGGCAGGGTACATCATCCTGAACTTCACTCCAGATGGAATTAACTTGGATACGGCTGGATGAAATGCTGTACGCCACTGATGGACTGTGGCAGGGAGGTCCTGGGCTATGCGGATTTTGTGATTGCCCCCATTTCACTTCTTGCAGCTCCTTTAGTTTCAACAGGAAATGATGCTGCTCCTGTAAATTCAGAAATTTGAAAATAACCAGTGGTGCTTCGGGTGGGAGCATTGGTCTGAGCGCTCTGTGGGCCCTTTCATTGCAGTAGGCAGGGCCAAATGGAGAAGGACCCACCAGCGTCAGCGCTAGTTTCTTCACAAATGCCACTGCATTCCCTCCTTCCTCCTTCTCAGCAACTCTATCAAAACGGCATTATTGCACCTACTTCTGTCCTCCATATCTTCCACTTTGGCTTCCAGATGTGCAATCCGCTGCCTGATAATGGCGAATTCGGGGTCCAAGTGGTCTGCCTTGTTCTCCAGCAATTTGATTTTCATCTCACTGTCTCTGGTGCACCTGGAGAAATCCTCAAGAGCTGTCACCATGGTTCTCATTTCGGAGGTGAGAGATTTAATTTGTTCTCTAAAGTTTCAAAATTCCTCCAAGAAGCGCTCTAAAGTAAGGAGGTTCAGGTCAGCAGTGGCGTTGGATGTTTTGCCCAAGGCCGAGGCTTGTGGCCTAGATTTCTTACTTTGTTTCTCTGGAGTGGAAGGGGGTGTATGTTTGGGAAGTGCTGAGCGCATCTTAGCTTCCATTGCCTCTCCTAGATGTAGCAGATTCAGCTCTCCGACAGCAGACGATTAAGCTGTTGTCTGTTGAGGAACTGAGAAAGCGCTTTAAAATGTTCTAATAAGTAGTTTTAATCGAAAAAGGCAGGAGCTCAGTAAGAAGGCTGCTACTCAGTCCAACTCATCATGTGACTCTCTGAGGTAAAGTATAGCTTGTGATACTTCTACTGTCCCACTCTCACCCATGTCATATGCCACATATACATACAATTTACATGTAGTTCTCCTGCTATTATTACACATCTTACTATCCTTTACTGTTAGTGGAAACCAAATGGTACATGTTTTGTTGGATTTATACAACCTCTTGGCCCTAATTTGAACAAGTCTTGCTTGTATTTGCTGTTTAGGTGTTTGGCACTGATAGTGCACTTTCAGCACAGTGTGATGTATGACCCCACTCTCTTCCCAGTGCTCAGTAGTACAGACACTCACTTGAGAGACAGAGACAGGACGGTGCAGCAACATTGCCATATGTACTGTGCTGCCTCTGGCTGTCACTGTCTCTAGGAAACAAAAGTAAGCTATAAGTCACATCTGATTCAAACTAGAAACAGCAGGTATTTATTAAGGAAGCTGTAGAAGCAGTTACTGCTAGAACACAGCTATACTATCCACAGTGTCTGAATGCAAGTATGGTACAGTATAGGAAGTGGCATTAGAGGTGTAGTCGGGGCCAAAGTACAAAAAATACTGATGCCTTACTGTCCCGTTGCTCTTGCTGTCTGGATCAGTGTGTGTGTCTCTCTCTGTCTTGTGCATGGTCCCCACTTCTCTCCTTTGTTTTATTTGGGCACTCCCTCCCCCCGACTACTTAATGAGTTTTAAGGCAGAAATTCTGTATTTTACCCTGCATGCATACATATATACAGCTTTTGGAAGTGTCAAATGATGTCACTCAAAAGAGAGGCTAGAATGATTGTGCAGTAGTGTTCACAGAACTCAGTGTTACTGAAATGCATTTGCATTTTGACCAACTATAATAAGGAGAAGGTGCAATGCTGCAGTGGTGCTCTGAAAGGAATGGAGAGCTGGTGCCGAACACAGAGGATGAATGTCACACCCAGAAGTGCTAGCATAGGAATGGAGGGTGGCTGGCTAGAGGAAATGCCCAAAAGAAAACATGAGGAGGCAGAGGAAGGACAACAATGGAGAAATGAGGTATGGGGAACAGCCAAGACAAAAGGTGTGTGTGTGTGGGGGGGGGATAGCTAGGAACATGGAGCAACAGAGGGGAAGGGTTAAATAGAGAACGAACAAGGAGAGAAAAGACGGGAGAAATGGAGACCAGAGAGGTGGGGGAAGTTGAAAGGAATGAAGCGCTCCAATGAGAAAGCACTTTACCCTTTCGTATGCAGAAAGCCGCAAATGAAAGGGTGATGTGCTCTCTTATTGGAGAGGTTCATTTGTTTCAAGTACACAAAGTTTCCGACCATAATCTGTGAACCACTGTCATACTTAGCTTGCTTGATCATGGACTGTCAAAGATGAGCCCAATGCAGCTTGACCTGCATTGGGCTAGTCAGTGGCACACCTCTGAAATGCCGGTATCTGTAGCAAAGTGTTTCTTGCACAAGTGCAAGCAACATAAAAGCAGTTTCAACACGCAACCCCCCACCCCACCCCAGTCACTGAAGGTTTCTAAATTTTGACATGTAGCCTCATTCTCTGTCAAAGAGGTATGGAAAAACTCTTAAATGTCACAGCCCTGTCAGTGCCCCTGTGATATCACCAGTACAAGTGCTATACACAATGGCAACTTTCTAACATAGGCCTGAAGGCACCAAAGGAACTAAGCTACCCTATTGTATTTAACAGATTTCTACAGGCCACTGATCATCTGACTGATTTCTGTGAAAAATTACAAGGTAGCATGAAATAAAATCTGGAACAAGTGGCCAAAATATAGGATACAGACACAATACCTACAACTTCAACTGTGTAGTGTTACTGAACTAGGTTTACAGACTATTTTATAAATAATGTATTTTCATAGGGTTACAATCTGTTTGACCATGACATAACCCACCACTGTTGGTAGCCCATCTTTCAAATCCTACAATTATCCCTGCTGCCCCTCCAACCATTTTATAGGTGGCTGCCCATCGGCTTTTGACACTGGAAGTGGTAGAAGCAACAAGTACTGCACTGCCATGTGACACATTTTGTGAGTCAGTGGTTCCAAGCTATGCGTGCAGCAGCATTTAAGAGCCACTACCCCCCCAAGGCTGGTATCCATCCCCTTCCTCTAAACAACCACAAGTTTCATGACAGACATTAACATGAGGTCTGTTTGCTGCTCAGCACTACCTCTCCCATGCATGTCTGATATACTGTACCTGCAGCGACATCCTTGCTGTCAGAAGCCCTGCCTTGTTTGGTGCCCTGTTGCTGGTCATTGTCGCAGAGCCCCTTGTCAAGTCTGGCCTCGGTGCTGGTGCAGGAGTAGTGCAGGCCACATGTGCCATAGTAGACGGTCATTTCCTTACTGTCAAAGGGCTCAGGGCACTGGAAGCCCTTCTGCCAGGTGCCCTGCTGGTCAAGCCAGCCATGGCAGTAGCCCCTGCTGCCCACCACCCCTGAGAGCACGTGCAACAAGAGCAGCAGGGTGGGCACGGCAGTCTCTGGAGAGTCCCCATCATATTGCTACCAACAGCAACTACATGCACTGGCCACGGTGTAGATATCATCCGTCCTGTCACCCACGACTGTACACAGTACGGGGCTCAGCTGAAGTAACAATGGGGGGAAGGCAGCGGCTCTTTGCACAAAGTTGTTTCTTGTCATGTAATCATAGGACTTGTAGGCAACCTGTCTGCAAAAAGAGGAAATCCCATAGAAACCAGGGATGACTTTACTGAAGAGAAATGTCCTTACAGATTTTAAAAACAATTTTTGGGGACTGTTTGTATCTTGATCCCACTGCTGTAGCACCAGGCATCGTGCCAGCCTCCAGACTGGTTTACGAGGAAAATAATACAGAGGTGATCCAGACGAAAAATGGAAATTCACCCTCATTAATTGCAAGATGAACTAGGCTCAGGTGCTTTATTTTCCAGACTCACTCAGCTTACATCTTACTTTAGTTTGCAAACTGAAATTCAGACTGAAACTATCAGTTGATTTTATACTCAAGAAAGAATATGCAATGTGCCAACCCGATTCAAATGCAACTGTCAACCACATTGCACCAAATTGGGAGGCAGTATAGTGCAGTGGTTTAAGGCTCCATGCTGCAAACCTAGAGACCTGGGTTTGAATCCCACAGCCCCCACTTGTATACTGTGTCACCCTAAGCAAGTCACTTAACGTCCTTGTGCTCCTGGGTTGCACCTGTAAACAAGCTTTCAGCTTAGTGTGTCTCTCCTGGTTAAAAAAAAAAAAAAAAAGAATATTGTACTTTACTGTACTGTAAGACCTTTACAAGCCCAGGATGAAGTAAAGTGGAAGCCGTACGTATGGAGGGAAGAAATAATGAATTAATTTGCAAAGGCCTTGGTATGTGTTATTGAAATAAACTTAAGCATTTGGACACAAAGTATGACTTCTACAAGAGGAATTTGGCAACTGAGCCAAGAAAAATAAAAAAATCCTGGAGTCAGTGGAAAAAAGGATAAACGGATGACAGTAAGAACTTTTTCACCTCAGAAACTGCAGAACATTTTTTGAACTTTAGAGCACTGTCACTGCTGTGTATAGACTCTGCACTAGTAAAGGTAGTTTAAACTGAAATATAATCTGGTCTCTCATTATTTAAGTAACAGATAGTGTGCTGCTTAAATTTGTTGTTTTCCACTGTGGTGGGTAAACTACACACCAGATTGCTTTTAATAAGCTTGGAGTCGAAGTACACAAGAAGAATCCTGTGACACAAAGCTGGCAGATTTGAGCATGCCGAATGGAAGCAGGGAAGTACTTTCATTTAGGATCAGTGACCGATTATGTGGTAAACTCTTTCACTAAAGGTGCTTTATTTAGGGCCCTCCATTCTTCTTTTCTTTTCAAAACAGCGCCCTAGGGATTTGCGACCTGCCAACAGGCATGGCTATAGCACATTTAGCTACCGATTACGTTTATTTTTCAGACTTCTTGCTCAAAGAACCCAAAGAGTCAAAGTACTACAGTGAGTTCATTTTCTTAATGCCTTCCCTACTCGGCAGTTACAGTCTAGACAGCAAAGGGCATCTGACTATACACAGTAATCTCTTACGACCATTACTTTTTTTTGCTATGCTGTTCTCCCTCGGCATCTGTCTTCAGCAAACAAACAGCACTGCAGCTCACTCTCTGCTGCTTCAAAATGATGCTGACAATAACCAGTGCCCTTTCTGGCTTGGTCACTAAAGTCCGTCAGTCAGTCACTGTGTGTATCTGAAGCAAAAAGAAAACAGCTGCCTTGTGGTGACATGCTAGTGTGCAATGCTATGATGTGTGGTGTTTTTTCAGATGGAAAACATTAGCATTAAAAAGCATAAACACAAACTATGTTCAGATTCTCAAGATGTACTTTAAGACAAATGAAGCACTCCAATGAGAGAGCACTTTGCCCCTTCATTCACATAAAGCAGCAAACCAAAGGGCGACATGCTCTCTCATTGGAGCTCTTCATTCATTTCAATTACACAAAGTTTCCACCCATAATCTGTGAACCACTGTTATACTTATCTTGCATGATCATTGGTCTGTCAAGGATAACGCAGCTTAGTCTGCATTGGGCTAGTCAGTGACACACCTATAAAATGCCATTATCTGTAGCAAAATGTTTCTTGTGCAAGCGCAAGCAACGTAAAAATGGGCTTTTGCCATGAACTCAGGTTTATGTCACCCAGTGTTCTCTGCAAAAGTTTTCCTGGAGCATTCATCTTGAGATGGAAGCATATTTGTACAGCTGCATCAAAAGTCATAGACATAGATGTCCTAGGGTATAATAAACTGTACTGAGGACTTCCACTTGGAAGCATCTGCCTTATCCCAAAGTGAACAACCTTTCTGCTGTCCAATGATGCTTAGTCCCTTTTCCAAGTCTGACTACAGGATTTATAGAAAATGGCTTTCTAGTTACTATGTCTACTTTAAGATATTCTTTCTTAGAAACATAGAAACATAGAATTTGTTTGGCAGAAATGGACTGCTTGGCCTGTCTGCCTAGATGGTCCCTGCCCAGTCTGACTCCACAGACCCTAACTGGTCTTCAGCAACCCTCTCTCCTCCATAATATTTACTAATGTTCCCTTATGTTATGTCTATCCCACACATGCTTAAAGCCCTGTACTGTGTTCATCTCCACCACTTAGGCTGGCAGCCTGTTTCAGGTGTCTACAACTCTTTCAGTGAAGTAGTACTTCCTCACATCCCTGCTTAAACTTCTACCCTCCAGCTTCATTGCATGTGATCTGGTCCAGGTGCTCTTTCTCATTTAAAAGAGCCTCCCCTTCTGAACCCTATTTACCCCTGAGAGGTGCACATAGGTTTCTATCATGTCCCATCTCACTTTCCTCTCTTCCAGGGTATACATGTTGAGATCCCTCAATTTCTCCAAGTAGGATTTATGGTGCAACTCATGCACCAGTTTAGTTACTATATTCTGGACTACCTCCACCAAGTCTATGTCCTTTCTGAGGTGTGGCTTTCTGCACTTGACACAGTACTCCAGGTAGGGTCTTACAATATAGTGGCACCATCACCTCCTTCTCCTCCTGCTGGAGATATCACTCCTTATGCATCCCAGCATCCACTGGCCCTCACCACTACTTTGTCACACTGCCCTGCCACTTTGGGGTCATGACATATGATGATCTGCAGGTCCCTTTTCTGCTTAGTGACTGTCAGTACCCCCACCCCCCCATACTCAGCTCCTGGGTTCCTATGCCCACAAATCATGATTTTGTACTTTTAGGCATTGAACCCCAACTGCCATGCTCTTGACAACTCCTCTAGTTTCCCAAAACCCATATGCATTTTCTTCAGCCTCTCTTGAGTGCCCACAGTATTACAGATTTTGGTGTTCTCTACAAAAAGGCATACCTTTCCTTCCAGTCCTTCTGCAAGTCACTTATGAAGGCACTGTAGAGGATTGGGTCCTGTGTGTCACCCCACTGGTCACTCTCTCATCATTAGAGTGAGTTCCATTAAGCACCATTTTCTGTCTCCTATCTGTTAACCAGTTTCTAACCCAGTTTGCCACCACCCTTAGGCTGCCCAGTTTATTTATCAGTCTCCTGTGTGGCACAATGTCAAAGGCCTTGTTAAGTCCAGATAGGTCATGTCCAATGCTCTCCCCTGATCTATTTCCCTGGTCACCCAGTCGAAGAAATCAATCAGACTGTCTGGCATGACCCCCCACCCATACATCAATGTTCCCTGTGGTCTAATAGCCTTGATACTCACCATTACTAAACATTACTTCAACTGGGTTTCCAATTAATTTCCCCACCACTGAGGTGAACTGACCTGCCTATAGTTGCTGGCCTTGTCATTGCTGCCCTGTAGAGGGACAACATCTGCTCTCTTCCAGTCTTACAGAACCACACCTGTTTACAGATAGCTGTTAAATAAGGCCATCAGTGGGGCAGCTGTTTACATAGTACCTAAGGGTCAGCTGAGTGGGGACAGTACATTTTTTTGGTTTTTTTTATTGGTGTTCAGATATTTACTGAATAGCGTGCAATGTCTGATATTAGTTGGAATCAGAAAGCACTATTACTTTTGATTATCTCACCATACTACACTATACTGCCTATTTGGTGATCCATGAGTCCATATATATCTAGTTTAATTATTACATTTTACTTAAATTTTTAAATTTACCGTATTCCCTGATTTATTAGTAACTTAAAGGGCTGCCATATTTTTCCAAAGAGTATACTTTGTTCTGCTTTTATGTATTGAATTTATTCCATTTTCATTGCTTCTAGCATTAGCTTTATCCACATATCTATTACTGGTGGGTTTGAATCCTTCCATCTTAGCAATATACAGTTTTTTGCAAGAATCATGGCTATAGTGAGGAAAGTTTACTGGTATTGATCAATGTCCTGTTGATCCTCTATAGTTGAAAAAAAAGTTAATAATGGTGATCTATGAAAATCAATATTTAATGTTTTATCAATAATTTATAATATTTTTGACCAAAAATTTGAAAGGTATGGACATTGGTGGATTAAATGTATTAATGTACCTGTTGTATTGAGGCATCTGGGGCATTTATCTGATAAATTATTATTCATTTTATGAAGCTTATACAGGGTAAGATAGGTTCTATGTAATATGTTATATTGCATTTGTTGTAATTTACACAATTTAATATTAGCAGTAGGCTGTGAAAGAATAAATGTCCATAGTTCAACTGATACTGTAATTCCCAGATCCTGACTCCATCTTTGTTTTAATATGTTCATGTCTGATATAATTGTGGAAAAAAGGCTTCCATATAAGTTAGAAATTAAGTTTTTACTAGTCTTTTGTTCAGTTAATAAATCCAAAATAGGTGTAGATACTAGTTTCAAAGACCAACTAGCTTTGATTATAAAATGTCTAATTTGCAGATATTTAAAAAAATTACTGGCTAGTATACCATATTGAATTCTTATTTGGTCAAAAGTTTTGAATTGATTATTAAGGAATAGTTGTCCACATTCATAAAGACCTAGTGTATGCCATTGTTTATATATTTTATCATATACAGAGGGAAAGAAGTAAAAATTATTATATATTGGGGAACATTAAGTGAATCCTATATTAAATTTTATAATTTTATGAGTTGCATATCAGACTCTAATTGGTATAATTGTTGTTGAGTATCCTTTGTCTTTATTTTTATTATTTTTGCAATATCCAGAGAAAAGTAAATTTAAAAGAGAGATATAATGAAACTTTGTGGTTTCCATTTCTGCTGTTAAACATGGATGTTGATGAAGATTGAGCCAATGCCAAACTGTAGTTATTTGGGATACTAGATAATATTTATAAAAAATCCGGTAGGGCAAGACCTCCATATTCTTTTGGTAATACTAAATTGTTGTTTGATATTTTGGATTCTTGTTACACCAAATGAAATTTGTGGTTATTTTCTTAAGCCTTTTAAAGTATTCCATTGGGATATTAATTGGAAGTGATTGAAATACATATAGTAGTAGTAGTAATTTTATTGATCAACGTATTCAAGTCATTACAATTAAAATACATGATTAAAATTCAATCAAATACACATTTTTATAATTTCCATGTTAAAACATCCATCATATAACATTAGTCCGCAATTTTACATTCTTCTTAGTAATATCCACATTGTTTAATATTTTTAAATATTGACATATTGGACAAATTATAAACAGCTTAACCTACCCCTTAAGTTAAAACATTCCTCACATGCAATTGTTTCTGCTCAATTATTTTTAAAAAGGAGGCCACAGTGAATAAAATTTTCATTTATAAGATTTTAACAAGAAATTCAATATCATTTCTGGATTTAATTCAAGTTTTCTCAAAATCTCCCCCCAAATTTTCTTTCTAACTTTCTCATATAGAGGGCATATTATTAATAAATGTCTAAGTCTATCTTTATCTGTTCCACATTTACATAGTATAGCCACCATTATTTTCTCTTTACTATATAAATTTGATTTCCGATTTGTTGTAATACTCTCAAATCTTGCTAGGGTAATAATTTCCTAAACTCAGGATTGATCTTAGCTCTCAAGTAAAATTCTAATTCATGTGACCTCTTATTTTTAACCATTCACTTTATTTTGTTTACACAGTGCCAAATCCAATTGGATATAATAATCTCTAACCCTATCTTTAATTCTTAATTTATTTATATCTGCTGGACAAATCATACTTTCCATAATAGTCTCTAGCAGCCCCATTGGTTTTAATATTTTCTCTACTATTTCCATACTTGGAAATAACCTATAATATTTGCTATACTCCATTGCCTCTGCCATACATAATCTATGAAACTTTTGATTATTCATGTTATACACCTTTAACCAATAGATCATTTGTCTTGTTTTTATTTCACATCCCAATTGGTATTGGCCCAGTTCTACCCTAACCATTGCTGATGGTGTCCCAATAGAAAGACCCACATTTTTTTTATAACATTTATTCAAAATACATTCTAATTTGGAAAAATCCCCAAATCCCCAAATGTCTGCCCCATAAAGTATTTAAGCTTTAACTTTTGCATTTAAAACCCTCAATTTTCCTTTTATTGACTGCCCTCCATGTTTATATGCAAATCTATTCATTACTGCCATAAATCTATTTACTTTACTATAAGTTTCTTTTATATGCTTATTCCATAATCCATCCTGAGTGAAAACTATTCCTAAATAACACAATTATTTTACCACTTTCAATCCATATCCATCTATTTTATATTGATATTCTTTTTTATTCCCTTCAAAGACCAGTACTTTTGTTTTCTCATAATTTAATAATAAATCTGCCTTCTTACATTCTCCAACAAATTTAATTAACATCCTGTTTATGCCTATGAAGCTTGTTGATAATAAAGCTACATCATCTGCAAATGCCAAATAAGCACAATGTTTCTTCCCTATTCTAGTCAAATGAAAGTCTGGATCATATAATTTACTTAATATTGTTTGAAAATGTAAATTAAATAACAATGGGTAAATGCATATAAGATTTTTGGTAGAATTTTCATTTTTATAATGTCAACTCTTCCTATTAAGGTTAACGGTAGAGAGGACCAATGATCTGTATCTTTTTTTTACTTCTTGTAACAATGGCTCTAAGTTTCATTTATAAAGATCCATTATATCTCTAGTAATCTTTATCCCTAAATATTTAAAGGAGTCCACTTCAAGACATGAAATATATTTAATGACTCTGTATTGCATGTGTTATTTAGTCTGATAATTTGTGATTTTTGGAAATTAATCTGTAGGCAGAAACTTTACCATATTCTTCTGTGACTCTGGTAAATAAATCTAATGAGTCTTGACATTTATTTAAGAATAATAATGCATCATCTGCATAGAGATTTATTTTATACTCTTTATCTTGATATCGAATACCTCTACTTATGGGATTAGATCTAATAGCTTCTGCTAAAGGCTCTATTATCAAGGCAAAAATTAGGGGAGAAACTGGACAGCCCTGCCTTGTGCCCCTAGAGAGTGTAATAGTAGGAGATAATATATTATTTGTCTTAATTTGTGCAGTTAGCGCCAGATAAAGATGTTGATCCAAGTAATGAAATGTAATCCAAAATTCATTTTTTGCAATATTGCTATAATAAAGCTCCACTCTACATAGTCAAGTGCCTTCTCTGCATCAACCGTGAAGAGAATAGCATCTGACTTCTCGTATGTTATTATATTTAAAGTCCTCCTGATATTTTACGTTATATGTCTCCCCTTAATAAATTAATTTTGATCTAGATTAATTAAGTCTGGTAGGATTTGTTTCCAATCTATTGGCCAGAACTTTTGCTAAAATTGTATAATCATTATTAAGTAGGGAAATAGGTCTATATGATTGACAGTGTTCTGGGTCTTTTCCTACTTTATAGAATACATGTATGTGAGCCTCATTAAAAGATCTAGGCATTTGATTATATAAATTTATTTTATTGAATAGTGTTGTAAGGATTGGTATGAATTTCTCTTTATATTTCTTAAAAAAGTCTGTTTGGAATCCATCAGGACCTGGAACTCTTCCTGGTTTTAGATCCCCGATTGCTATATCTACTTCTATAGGTGTAATGGGACAATCTAATATATTCTTCTGATCAGAAGGTAGTTGTTTTAAATCAATTTTTTTCTAAGAAATTGTTTCGTGTGTCAGTTTTCTCACCTATCTGTGATGTGTATAATTCTTTAGAAAATTCTGTGAAGATTTTATTTATTTCAATAGTTTTTTTTATAAAGGTCACCTGCTTTGTCACTTATTTGTATGATTTGATTGTTTTCTTGGTCTTTTTTTAATTGCCATGCCAAAAGTTTAAGCGGTTTATCAGAATTCATGTGGTAACATGATTTAATTTGTGTAATTATTTTTCTGCCTGTTCTATTAATAAAGTATTTAATGCTTCTCTTTTTTGAATCAATGCATTGTAGGTATGGTTATCTAATATTGTTGTATGTAATTGTCCTAAAATTTGTATTTCGGTTTCTAATTGTTTTTTGCTGTTGTTCCCATTTTTTCCTCCTTCTCCCAGATAAGTTTTGTTATTTCCCCCACACCCATGCTTTGAAAGCATCCCATATTATTAATATATTGGTGTCATCTGCAGTATTCCAGTTTAAAAAAAATCATTTCTAACACTATAGTAGTATGTACTTACTGATCTTTAAGTACGGAAATATCCATTTTTCAGTTTTTAATTATTCGAGAGGCTCTAAGCCATTCTAATTCTAAAATACAAGGAGAATGATCAGAAATTACGATTCCTGGGTATTTTATGTTTTTTATCATGTAGTTAAGTGTTTCAGATATTAAGAAATAATCTTTGCATGAGTAAGAATGATGTACACTGGAATAATAAGAAAATTGTTTTGCACTTGGATTATGCTGTACCCAAGGGTCAATCATTTTATAGTCCCACATAAAGTTTTTTTATTATTCTAATAGATGATTTATGATGTTCTTTTGAATTAGAAATTCTGTCCTGCTTATTTAATACCAAATTGAAATCACCCATATTATATTTGGGGGGGGTATATGTTGAAAGCTGCAGAAAAAATTCTGTATAAAAATTAGGGTTATTAAAATATTTGGTCCATAGATTGTGGCTAAGGTGAAAGGTTCAAACCCAAGTTCCAACTGTAAGATTATATATCTACCGCTGCACCCCTTGAGCTTGAGTTGAATGAAGAAAAAAATCCAGGTCCCCAATTTCTTTGAAACCACTGAAAATCTTTATCCAAGAAATGGTTCTCATGCATCAATATAAAATTGATCTGTTTTTTATTTAGGTAATTTATGAATTTATTTATTTTAATACAATGTCTTAACCCTTTAACATTCTATGTTGCTATGTGTAGTATGACTGCCATTGTGTTTACTTTTTTTTTTTTTTTAGTCTGATTAAACTGAATAGACTCATGGATCAACTTCTTATTTTCTATTTCTTGTTGGTTGTGTTTTAATGATGTCTTTTTATTTATCATGTGCACCCCTTCACCAAAATTATTACACCAAAGTGCCCCTATGAACCCTAGGAGAAAATATGTTTTCTCCACCCACCCTCCCCCGTAGTGGCAGAGGTGCATGTATTGTCATCTCTTGCATCATTGGAAGGCCGCCCAGACATATATGTTAATTAATTCATTAGTTCCACCTTTTTTCTTTTCTTCTCCTTCCTTTTTCCTCCCTTTTTCTTTTTTCTTCCCACCCTTTGTTTTATTTCTTTTCCTTTCTTTATAATACTGTATTGTCAAGTAAGCTCATTTTCTAGAATTTTCTTTCCTGACCTACACCTCTTCCTTCTTCTCTCTCTCGTTCCTCTCATTTTATTGTTTTCATTACTCTCTTCCATCCCCTTTAGCTCCTAGTATATTTCCAAAAAGATGCATTTTTTCTCTCCCTCCCCCTTCCCTTTGTTCTTCTATACTCTTCTATGTCTTGTTTTCTGCGCTTGAGTCTGATTGATATGGATGTGGTCTTGAAAAAGGTTTCCAGGCCTGCTGGGGTTGAGGACTGTAATTTTAGTCAAAAGCTTCTTCAGCATCTTCGTGGTCATCAAATGTGGTGAGTTTCCCATTCTCCACAAACCTTAGTCTGGCTGGGTATAACATTGTAAATTTTATCCCTCGATCATACAGTTTTTTTTACAGGATTGAAAAGTTTGCGTTTTTCCACTGTTTTGTTTGACAAATCTGGAAAAGCATTAAAAGTAATATTTTTAAACTTCAGGCCCCTTTCTATTCTTGCCTTGTTTAGTGTTGCTTCTCTGTCTTGAAGTTTGTGTGGTTTTATCAAAATTGCTCTTGGGTAGTTTTGGCTTGGATTGGTGAAACATGGTCCTGTTCTATGAGCTCTGCTCAGGCCTATCTTTTGCTCTGGATATTGTTTTTCCATTGCTTCTGTTATCATTTTTTTAAAAAAAGGGGAGGGGCCCCCAGTGCCTTCCAGGGCTTCTGGTACATTCCTTATTCAGATGTTACCCCTTCTAGAGCGATCTTCCATTTCTGCTACCTTTTGAGTTAAATTCTACAGTTGCTTATCATGAAGAGTTTGAGTTTTTAAAATGGAGCCTTTTATGTCCTCAATTTCAGATATTCTATCTTCTAAGTCCTTTCATTTCATGCACAACTCTTGCAATGGCAATGATGGACCATGGATCATCCCACCATTCTACTCAACATCTAGTTGAAAGGTTTCAACTCATTGCTCCATCAAGTCCTCTTCACTGCAAATTGGCTTACTTCGGGTCTCGTCCTCCTTATTTTGGACTATGCTACTACTGTGACAACAGACAGCAGGAGTCCTGCATCCGTACCTCATGCAGGCTATTCTACGGTGATGGTGGACCATGTGGATCCTGCCATCCTACTCATACTCTACTCCATACAATGGTGATGGCAAACCACGTGGGGTCTCACCATCCCAATCATGCACTACTCAGTGTTACGGCAATGGCGGACCACGTGGGGTCCCACCATCACAATCATAGATGCCCTATGAAAGGGTCCTACCATAACTCAAAAAGTATTTCCTAATCTCTTCAGGAGTACATATGCCGGGATATCATCTTCTTTACTTGGACTGCAAGAGAGTCTCGCTCATGAGGGTACCCCCTTAACACCTGGATCATTTTATTCTATGGTGATGGTGAACCACATGGGGTTCCACCATCCCTCTTTCTACATGCCCTTCAAAAGCCTTCCTCATATTCCTTGTCTTCCAGTCCAACTTCTGTGATCCTCGCTTTACCTTGAACTATGCAATAGGACAGCGATTGTGGACTTATCCCAGACTGTGTTTTAATCAGTGATTCAGGACATGCTGGTACATCCCACTATCCCTTCTCAATGTTCCCTCATGGGGCCCTTCTTCCTCAACTGCATCCATCATGTTACAGTGTTCGGTGGACTTTTGCCTCCTCACCTCACAGTCATCATTCTATGGTGATGGTGAACCCACATGGGGGTCTCACCATCCCAACAGTTCATATTGCCCCTCAAAAAGGGTTTATCCTCGCTACACAAATATATTTCTACTTGTAATATGGCAGACTCTCATCAGAGTTTCACCTTCCCAGTTTTGCCACCTGAGACTTTCTGCTGCTCAAACACAGCTACTACATTTCATCAGACCTCCATGGGATTTTCAGTCCCCAGCTAGTATACCTCTGAGACCACTATCATCATCAATTCATTAATTTCTTCTGTTACAATCTACCATCTTCCATTCCAGTTCCAATGCCTAACATCTCCATGGTGATGGCAGACCATGTGGGTGTCCCACCGTCCCATTTATGCATGCCCCACAATGGGCCTTACTGGTACTTTCATGTCATTCAGTCAGCCTCATTGTGACTCTCATCATTCGCAACTTGCATTATTCCATACTACTGCAATGGCGGACCACATGGGGTCCCACCATCTCAGCAAAGGCTATCGCCCTTTCTGTCTTGGATTATGTGATAATACAGCGATGGTGAGCCTGCAGCAGGTTCCAGTTATCCCAACAAACAGACCCACTATGAAGCACTATCTATTTCTCAAAGGCCATGCTATGGAAGCACTACAGTCATCTAACTCAGACTCGGAATAACCATTGTCACAGCATCTGGACATCATTCCAAGTTAGATATTCCATCTGCTCGAACCTTCATTTGCAACATCAACTTCCTGCTCATCTCAACCTCAAACAGGACTCTTTAACCAGCAACATCAGTCTGAACTCCTGGACATAACCATACCTAAACCTAAGCACCATTTAGGATTATTCTCCTCTTAGTATGTCCAGAGGACAGACAGGTCAGTAGCCATGGGTCCTTGGAGGTTCCCCCTAAGGGGGGTTTTCCTCTCATGCATGCTACTGATCACACTTGCCAGAGTTGGAGGAGGTAATCACTTCATTATTTATTTTTGGGTCTTAAGTCTACACCTACCCACCATCCTACAGAGGGTGGGATGTGGAGACGCGCCAAAGTTCATGTCATAAACACCAAGAATATAGCAGTCAGCTCATAAGTATACACAAGCACCAAGCTATGTACTGCACATTGAATTGAAAGGCTTTTATCCTGCTGTTCAATGGGGAAGGAATAACTCCTCCCACATCCCCTATTTAATCAGCAGGCCAACTCTCGCTCTGCTTCGAGTGTTTTGGCGGCATCCTCCATCCTCCCCTGCCTCCTCCTCCTTCTCCAGAACTCCTGTCTCACCATCTCTGCTGGGCCTTAAGTCTACACCTACCCACTATCCTACAGAGGGTGGGGTGCAGAGAAGCACCAAAGCTCATGTCATATCTATTTAAAGAAGAATGGCACTCTTGAACATTGTAAATTGTATCTGCTTTCTTCTCACTAGTCAACTCTGTTTCTTTATAAAATGGGGTATAATAAACTGATTTGAACAACTTCATTGGTCAAAACACAACACCTGACCATTGATTAGTTACCTAGAAACTGTACCGTTCATAACTAACCTTCCCTAATCTACCTAGCAACAACTTAACTAATTAAAAACAAAACCTATTCCCATTAAAATAATTTATTTAAATGCAGAAAAACCCACAACAGGGCTTGGGTTTCTCCAAAATAAATGCAGTCCCCAGGTTCATTCAAAGACATATGGTCTGCACTACCAAACTCACCTATTCAGCCTAGCAACAAACTAACTAATGGAAAATAAAGTTTTTTTCCTTGAAACAAATTTAATTTTATAAGCGTAATAATCCACTACAGGGCATGGGTTTCTTGAGAATTAATTTACTTCCCTGATGCCTTGAAAGTTACTCAGCTATTGACCTCATTGAAAAATAAAAGCTTTTTCCTTATTGCTTTTTAACCCTCGACAGACCCCCTGCATCCATCCCCATCTCCCTGTGGCTGGCACCTCCCTCCCTCCCTTGGAGCTACCTAGAGTGAGCCCCCACAGCTTTCCCCCTGTGGTGAGGTTGGAGGGGGAAGGACATCCTCCCCCCGGTCCACAATTCAGAGTTGCTCCAGGCATTGCGGTGGTGGGCCAAATCTGTGGGGGGATGCACAGAGTGGTGGTCCACTTTCAGGTTTCTTTTCTGTTTTCTCCCAGGCATCCCCCCACCACAGTAGCATGTCAGGATGTGCATATGGAGGCGTGCATGCCCTGTGGAACCTTGTCCTCCTGTTGAGTCATTCCTTTGCCTACACTACCACTGGGCCTCCACCTGGTGGCAGTCAAAGGCTGAGCTGGCTGCCCACCCCTCCCCAGGAGAGGAGAACAGTCCCTGGAATGCTCAGTCCTTTTCAGTTCAATTCAGTTTTATTACAGGATTGGCTCCATTGAGCAGGCTTATTCACAAGGAGGTCCTGGTGTGGCAAGACAATTATAAACAAGTGTGCATTTGACAGACATATAAATTAACACATAGTATACAGTATTACATTATAAAAGTACAGGGGACAAGAATAATAGACCAGTATACAAGCTAATACAGAGGTAGGATCTGACAAGTTAATATGTAGGAAGCATCTAACTATAGAGGAACATACAATCTGGTTGGCAATTTTCATTTACAATTCTGCTACAGATCAGAGGAAGGAAAGACAATTTAAGTGCATGGTGATAGATATTATTGAGGATAGTTGGTAGATGGGTGGTGGAGTGAGATCAGAGCAGTAATGTTGGTGATGGATGTGCAAAGAGAGGGGGAGAAAAGGAAAAAGATGAGGGACAGGGTCAGTGAAGGTTGATGGTGACAAATAGCTGGATGGCGAGCAAGCTAACAGAATTTTGGTTACTTATTGGGACAAGGGCATACTATCTTGAATGCATTTTTGGCCATGGTCTTGAAGGAATTTAGTGAAATAACCTTGGTTATCCTCAGTGTATTTTGCAGGTGGTTCCATATTGATGGAAATATGTAACTAATAGCACCTCTACCCTGCTTGGTGCGCATCCTGGGGACATCCAATAGGACAAGGTCAGAGCAGAACAGAGAATAGGTGTTGTGTGTCATATGGACCATAGGCATATATAATAAGGAAGCTTTTCAGAGAGTAACTTCAGTGTCCATTGACCAATGTACAACATACACCGACTTGCTAGAGAGGTCCAGCCTACAGCAGAATAGAGGGAACAGTTGTGTGTCCTGGGTGGTGCATTAAGCACAAAGCGTAGCACGTGTTGCTATAGGGTGACTAATTTATGAATATGGGGGTTGTGGCACTACAGTTGTAGATAATGTCACCATAGTCTAGTAGTGGCATAAATGAGTCCTGAACCAGTCTATACCTAGAGTCCAATGTGAATAGGGATCTGTTCCTAAATAGGAATCCAAGCCTAGCCTTTAGTTTTTTAGTTAGACATTCAATGAGTGTAATGAAGGATAGTTTGGAATCCATCCAGATGCCCAAGTACTTGAATTGGTCCATGGCCTCGAGGGTGTTCCCGAATATAGTTGTGATGGATAGGACTGATTTCTTGTTATTAAGAGAGGAGGCCATGTGTGTTGAGGTGATAGTATCACTTTTGTCTTTTTGGCATTTAAGAGGAGTTTTGAGCTGGCCACACTGAGTTGCAGCTGGTTGAAATCATCTTGTAGTTCAGTGCAAGCTTTACGCATTGATGGCTTGGAGGTGTACAGAACTGTGTCATCTGCAAAGAAGTGCAGTTTTGAGTTTTAAATATTTCTATCTAGCGAGTTAATGTAAATGGTGAAGAGGAGGGCCCCAAGATGGATCCCTGTGGAACTCCTCTGGTGATGGGCACAGAATCCGAGATGGCACCATCTACCTTTATTCTTTGCAACCTACCTGAGAGATAGCTGTCAAACCATCTTACTGTTATGTTATGCATTCCCAGGGATGAGAGGCAGTGCAAGAGGAGGGTACGATCCACCATGTCAAATGCCTTATTTTGGTTGAGGAACATGGCACAAGTGGACTACTTATTATCAGTAAAGGAGAACCAGTTGTTAGTCACTTTTGCCAAAGCCGAGATAGTACTGTGCTTCTGCCTGAACCCAGATTGGAGAGGATTACGGAGATTGGCATTCTCTAGGAAATTTTTTATTTGTGAGTGAATTAGTTTCTCCAGTAGTTTAGACAGGATTGGCAAAATGGAGAGTGATCTATAGTTGTTAAGATCACTACGATCACCAAACTTAAATAAGGGGAGAACATGTGCAGTTTTCCAGCTGGGGGAAACAGTGGCCATAGATTAGATTAAAAATGTGCATAATTGGTGCCATTCACAGATGACTTCCACTTTTTAGAAAGTACACTTTGATACCATCAGCACCAGCCCCTTTTTTAGTATCTAGCCTGTTTAGAAGATGTTCAACTTCCTGGAAGGTAACTGGGGAGAGTTGAAAGGAGACATATGACATCATGTGTTGATGGCAATCTGGGGTGGAAGAGTTGTTGAACAACCCTGCGGCAGGTGAGGAATCAAATGGCATGCCAGCTGTGGTGAAGTGGGCTTTCTGTAGACCCAGAATGGAATGTTAGTCAATGACCAATGAACCGTTTGAATTAACTTTAGGTGGGAGAGATGGGGGAGTTATGCAACCCTCGACTGACTTGAAAGTGTGCCAGATTTTGGCTGAGTTACCTTTTGCTTCTTCCAAGGTTTTAACCTAATAGTTAGCTATGGCATTCCTTATAAGTTTGCTGCATTAATTTCTGGCTGTTCTAAGGTCTTGCCAGTGAGATACAGATTTAATATGCCTTGTTTGGGCCCAGAGTTTGTCGTGCCGCAAGAAGGCTGCCTTTAGTTCAGGGGAGAACCAGGGATGCGAAAATTTCCTGACTCTCTGTTTGCATAATGGGGCATGTTTGTTGGCAAGGGCTGTGATGACTGTATTAAAAATGCTGACAGCAGATTCAGCTGTACTGGCCAGATAAAATGATTGCCAATTGACATTTTTCAGGTCCAACAGGTAGCTATGGATATCAAACTTGTGGAAATTTTAGCTGGAGATGAATTTAGGGTTGGAGTGATGTTTGTTGTGTGTGTATGCAAACTACAATATTATGGTCACTCACATCATTATGAAAGACTGCAGAGTGCCCTATTTTATGCTGTTGGTTGGTATGGATTCGGTCAAGGATGGAGCTGTGGTTTTTGGTTTTGAGTTTATTTTTGTTGGCTCATTGACAAGCTGAGTAAATCCAAGCTCATTGCATACTTCTTTGATGGGAATTGCCTTAGGGGTAAGCCAATCAAGGTTTAAGTCCCTCAGTATAAATGTGTCATTGGTGTTGAGCGCTGAGATGTCCCTGAGCTGAGATAGTAAATCTAACCTGCCTGAAGGTGGTCTATAGCAGCCCACTATATTAACTGCTTCAGTGGCAGCCAGGACCACCTTTAGTACCAGACACTCGAAATGCTTTGACTTGGATACAGAGAGTATCTCAGTGGCACTGAGCTTAGTGTGAAGGTAGATACCGCCCCACCACCCCTTGTGGGCCTGTCAGTTCTGAATATATTATAGGAAGGGAGTGTAATCTGATTGTCGGTGATGGAGCTGTTTAATCAGGACACTGTGATGACTAACACATCTGGTTTGGTATGGGTGTCCCAGATTTGTTAATTGATCAAACTTTGTAAGGAGGCTGCAGGCATTAACAAGCATGAACTTCATGCCTGGAGCTGACATAAATTCTGCAGGTGAGTCTAAGTTTGATTGGGGTCCAGGGTTTACTTCCACATTACCAGAGCACCAGAGTAGTAGCAGTATTAGCCATTTTAGGGAGGCAATGAGTGTGGCTAGTTCTTTTTTCCTAGGTGTCCTAATGCTGGTGGCAAGATTATCATGGAGTTCTAGCTCGATTTTGAGTCGCAAGGGTTGTGTAGATCTGAAAAGAACTAATGTACATAAGTATAGGGGTTGTTGGCACCTATTCATAGAGGGCAGTTGGAAACTGTCATTGCCCCACTTGGAATTAGTGTTGGTGCTGGTGGTTATGGTACTTAAGATATACGGGGGTACTCATTGGTGTAGTATGTGGAAGGAGGAACTCTGTGCTTATAAGAAAGAAGGTAATCAGGGTGAGCAGCATGAACAGACATGGAATTAGGGGGGATGATGCCATGGCTTGGGACAAATGGAGTGTGGTAGTTTAAGAAAATTATTTAGATTATGATGAGGCGATGCTCTCTTAAGTCAGTCTAACTGCAGTAGCCAATAGGAGATAAGGGAATGAAGGGGTGGAGTTTTAGTGCATTTAATTGAGGTTGGGGCATGGATGGGTTGGTGGGCCAAAATTCAAGTGGAGAAGCTGCGGCGCTCTTCAGTTTCTGTCTCTATACCTGGGAAGCTTATAGGGGTCAGGTGGCTGGTGGCTTCTGCGTGGGCATCCAGTTTTGGCAGCAATTTCAGACTGCAGCAGTAGTCCAAGCCTTGGTTTCAGCTTGATCAGAGCTTCAGGGGCCTGGATGGAATAAGGGAGGGAGGGAGAGAATTAATAGGATCCTGCGCTGGGGAGGGCTGGAGAGAACACACAAGGCTGGGTGGGAAGAGAAACAATTACAAAAGAAAAGGACTTAATCTGGGGGAGGGTCAGGGGACAAGGGGATGGTCTGTGTACAGAGGGGGTGAAAGAAAAGACTTAGAGTAGCAAAGAGAAAGGAAAAAAGTGATCTCCCCCAAAAACTAAGAGAGAAAAAAAAAATGAAAACATAGGCAGGACAGTGATGCACTACATTCTGCTCCAGTGCTCTAAGGTACCCTGTGTAGACAATAAACTCTAAGGCTAAGTTCCAGAAGAATTTCAAACACAGTTTGGCTAGCACTAACAGCTGCATGAATATTAGTACAAAAAGGAAAGCAGGAGAGCAGTAAACAGCTTAACATTAATAAAAAGAAAAAAAAAAGAGAAGCAAATTCAGTTACAAGCAAGCGACCACTAATAAGTGGACAAGCTGGTGCTGGTGCTGGGGCCAACGGCATGCATCAGAAAAAAAAAAAAGTCAAAATTCAAGTAGAGAAGCTCTTCAATTTCTGTGTCTGTACGTAGGCAGCTTACAGGGATCAGGTGGCTGGTGGATCCTACATGGACGTCCAGGTCTGGCAGCAATTTCAGATCACAGTGGTGGTCTGAGCCTTGGTTTCAGCCTGATCAGGGCTTCAGGGGCCTGGATGGAATGATGGTTTTCATTTGATGTCTTTTCTGAGTTTTTATTCTTTTCCATCCATCGACCCCAGCAACTCATGCTCATTCCTGAGCATGAGTCACTAGCATAGTAACAGGTAAGGCATTCAGTGCCTCAGCCCTCCACTCTACTGGTCCAGCTAACATTTTCCATTTTAAAAGCACGATAACCCACTCCAGGGCATGGGTTTCCTGAGAATTAATGCTTTTCCCAGGTGAGTTGAAAGTCACTTGGCTATTGGCCTTTTGTCTTACAATTCACCTGAGGCATGCATTCATTCTCTAGAAATGCATGGCCCTGTTGAGTGTTATTGCTTACATAGCTGTTGGGGGTATAAGCTTTATTTTAGTTTTCTAGGTGTCTCCATTTTTGGATTGTTGAAATCTCTCTTGTTCCTGGAAACAGACTCAGCAATGATAACAAAACGTCACGATGGTTATTTTACACATTTTTCTTTTTGCAGCAAGTCTGAATAAGCATAGAAACTCAGGAAACACATAAAATGAAAACCATTTCTGAGAAATACTTCTGCTCTTCAACTCCTAAAAATATTTAAAACTGACTGAAGGTATAGTAATAACATTTGTTTTCATGCACATTTCCTGACTACTAATTTTGTCTGGCTGGCACTGCAGTGTACATGCACAGTATGTACACAAGGAGTTTGGGACAGGATAATTACAAGGAAAATCCCTGGATGCAACAAATGAGGTCCCAATACGAGGAGGAGGAAGAAGTTCCCGTGTGACTGGAGGTTGTTCTACTCACTAGCTCTACAGCTCACAGTGGGATTAGGTCAATATATTCAAGGAACTCAGCAGAACCAGGTCATGCAGTGTGGGGTCTCTAGTGGGATGTTGGAGGAGAGTTATGGTCTAGGACAGGAGCTTTGAGTAAATGACTAGTGCCCTAATGAGAGTAAACCACTGATAGGATAATGATGACTGTACAGCAGCTCAGGAAGGGATACAAATAATGAACCAAATTAAAAATTAACGTGACTCTTTAATGGACCATCAGTTAAGATTACAAGGTTTTAACTAGGGATGCTTAGAACTGACTGATTCTGATCTGAAATTTGCATGTAGTAATGTTCAAATACTAATATGATTCCCATTCAAATCCTAAAAAGAGCTCAAAATCTGAACCAGATTTGAAATCCTTTATCACTATGTAAAAACAAATTTTACGATTCAGTTTAGGAGGTTTGGACTGCAATTTCAAAAATTCTAAATCCAAGAATTGGGTCATTGTCTTATGAATCTGATTCCATTTGGTGGATGCTGTACAGCTCTAGTTGTGAATGTACCATCATATGGCCCTATCAGTGCTATAAGCCAGTCACTGATTTTTACATTTCTGTTGACTATGGGAGAAAACATGTAGACTGCAAGTACATGTTAATATGTCCCCTGGAGCCGCTAGTTGCTGTGTAAGAGTGGTTTCACATGCGTGCTGCTCAAGGGGGAACAGCAAAGTGAAGCTGAGCTGTTCTAGTTCAAGTTGAAGGCATGTGAAACCACTCTAATACAGGAGCATGTGGCAATGGGGGGCATAGTAATATATTATTGATCAAGGGCGATCAATAATACGTTAAAAAAAAACTTTTCCAGAATGTGCCCATTTCCAGGGCATCTGTGTGTGAGACTCTCTTCACAGAATAAGAGTGTCTCACACACAAGGGAAAGGAGCACTCCAATTGGTTGGGCGCATTCTATATATAGGATAGTGCATGAGTAACAGTTAACAACAGGGCTATTCTTTTACTGAGTTGGTACTATGACAACAGATTACCTTGAGAGCGCAGCTCGAGAGGTAATCCGTCGTCACAGTACCAATGAGGTGAAAGAACAACCTGCCATTAAATAAGTACGTATGCACTGTTCTGTAGTAGTGTGTAGTGGAAATGTCCCCCCTGAAAAAAACATTAACACATCTTTCTTTTTAAAATCAGACTAACTGTCAGATTGCTACTCGAGGACACAATGTGTGACGTCTGCACTGCAGCAGAATGAAAAGTTGTTCTGCTGTCCTGTGGATGTCACTTTTTGGTTCTGCTGCATTGCAGACGTCACTAGTGCAGCAGAACAACATTTTGAGAGCACTAGATTTCAGTGAACAACGGTGTTCCACTATACACTATAGATCTATAAACACCAATGATAGTCCGTATTCTAATACCAAGCAGTGTTAGAATTGTTTGAAAATGCATGTGGATCTTACTGAGACAGTCAGGTACAGTACTTATTAGAATACACAGCTTGTATTTCAGCAAATATATTACAAATTACCTTGTCCTTGATCCAGGTCATCCCCTGGTGCAGTCCATGACAAGTTAACCATATCTTCAACTATCTTGGCTTCAAGGTCAGTAATTTTACTAGGTGGGAACATATCAGGTACTGGTCCTTTTGGAACTCCAGTTACTGTAAATGTTCCCCCAGAGGTGGTTCTGCTGAAGTTGCCTAAGTTGACATTTAAGTCAACATCACTGACAGGAGGTTTAGATGGGTTCAATTTTATCTGACCTGCAAAATAAAGTTCAAGATAATACACAAATTGAGTTTAATTTTATGGTTGTTCTGTGTAAATGTGTGAAATGTACATCTATTCTAAAACAAATTTATTTTAGTAATAATCAGCAAGATTTTCTTTTTAAATATTTTTTTAAATATGTTCAAATGTATGGGGATTTTGTTTTGCAAGAAACAGTTATTCTCAAACAAAAGCCCGTACACAGAGTCCATTTAGGGAGACAGTATAGTGCAGTGGTTTAAGGCTCTGAAGTGCAAATCTGGTGACATCCAGCAGACCAGACCTGGGTTTGAATCCCATAGCTTCCACTTGCATACTGTGTAACCTGGAGCAAGTCACTTAACTTCCCTGTTCTCCCAGGTCACACCTGTAAAAAAGCTTTCAGCTTGGTGTGCTATTCCTGGTTAAACAAACAAACAAATGTGATACTGCCTAGAAGACATTTGTCCCTAGGCTCTACTTTATAGTTTTCTGTGTCACTGATTTTTCAATGTGACCATATGCAGTAAGGTTATGCTGCAGTAACACATGAAGGAAAACAGGTATGGGCAAATCCAAAGGAACACTGGGGCTTCTAAATGGAAGCATCAAACATCATATCTCCCCAGTTTTTAGGGACTTACACCATTTGTCAGTTCGGGTGGTGCATTTGCTTTAATATATTTCTTTCTTTTGTATTACTTCAATCTTTGTTAAAAAGGTCAGAGTACATCAGCAAGATCATCACAGTCAGCTGGATTAAATTACAGTTGTCCAGTTACAAACAAACAAACAACCCCACCCCCCAAAAAAAAAACAATTAGCTGTCTGCACTGGGGAACAGTGAACCCCGATACACTTGGAGGTTAATTCTCGACTATTGCACATTGATTTCATGATATAGACAGAGTTATTCTATACTTACATTTTTACCCCAGGAATATGCTCCTGCCCTCTAGTGGAGAACCAACTCAGGAAACAATATCCTGTCTATGTTGTATTGACCCACAGAAGCCATCTGTTGCAAAAAGCCCTACCGCTAGCCCCTCTCTGATGCAGCATTGCTGTTAATCTTTGCAAGATATAGATCTCTTGTACAGTATCTTCCCACTCTTTTACAGCTGGAGGGGCCCGCTGAAGCCATTTCTGAGAGATCCAGTTTATAGCTGCCAAGAGCAAAATTACTAACATTTTCTTAGTTTGTGTATTCTTAATATTGCCCGGGACCCAATGTAAGAGTGCTAATCCCAGTGTAAGCTGCATGACCTCAGAGAAGAGCTGCTGCAGGGCTGCTTCTATACATGTCCAATACTCTTCAAGCACTGGGCAGCTCCAGAATATATAAATATGGTCTGCCTGGGTTTCCCCGCACTGTCATCAACAGTGGGCTCTTCCTCTACCCCCATATTTCCCAGTTATTATTGGTATTTTAAAATATTTTACCATACACTTCCAGCTATATTCTTTCCAGGTATAGCAGCTGGTTGTCTTAAGCTGGAAATTGCAAATCTGTTCCCACTCAGAGTCAGATATCCCTTGTCCTAGGTCACTTTCCCATGATGTCCACAGCTTCAAAAGTGAATTATGTTCCACTGGCTGGAGAATGCGGTACAATGTGGAGATAATATGGTTTGGCATCTGCCCAGCCTCAGTGTTAATAATAAGCTGAACTAGAGGATGTGGTTGTGTGGTCTTCCAATATGCCCCACATTTTTGCTGGATATAGTAGCACAATTAGAGAAAGCAGAGTAGTCCCTTGTATTTAATTGATAGGCCTGCTGCATTTGAGCAAATGATTTAAAGGTCCCTTGTTCGTACCATTGATAAATATACCTCAAACCTAACTTCCTCCATACAACAAAGGTATGGTCAGTAGTGGCTGGTAAAAACAGTGGATCATATATAGGGATCATCAGGAACACAGCAAAGGGTCTAATCTTGGGCTCCCCAAGTGTCCTACACCATATGTTCAGTATAGCTTTAGTGAAAGTGGACCAGATACCCTCTGATCTGCAGGTCCTGAAGGTATTTGGGGACCCCATCACCTCTCTATGCCTTCCATCTGTCCATCTAGTTCTAACATCTCCCAATGTGTGACTATGTTCGGGTCCCACCAATTTAGGGCATGTGCTAATTTTGCTGAGCAGTAATATGTTTTAAAGTGTGGGAGGGCCAGTCCCCCTTGGATTTAGATAACTGAAGTAAAGCATAAGCTTTTCTGGGTCTCTTCCCCTGCCATATGTACTGGGAGAGTATCTTATCCCACATTCTGAAGCATAATGAAGGGAGCAGAATGGGAAGATTTTGAAATAAGTAGAGAAATCTCGGAAGCACCATCATTTTGATTGAGTCAACTCATTGTACTAGAGGGATCAATAGAGAGAGATGTTGCCATCTCCTTAAGTCATTCTGTAGTACATTAACAAGTGGGGGGGAAATTTACTTCATATAACTGTGAAAGGTCCTGAGGTATTATAATACCTAGGTACAGAAAACTCCGGGTGTCCCATTTTAAAGGGAAGAGCTTCTGCATATTACTGTCCAGGTCATAGTTCTACCTAAGGATTCAGTTTTAGCAGTATTGAGTTTGTAACCTGTTAACGATTCCATGTCCTGTAATAATGTGAAAAGCTTAGGAAGAGAGGGCTCTGGGAATGTTAAATAAATCAGCAGATCATCTGCATAAAACGCTGTCTTATGTTCTACCCCGCCCTCCATCAGACCCCTTATCTCTCCCATCTCTCAGATTATTTCTGCTACGGGTTCGTCGTACAGGGTAAATAGAAGGGGTATAGGGGAAAGCCTTGTCAGGTTCCTCTAGTTAAAGTAAAGTGAATATGTCCCGTTCACCTTCACCAACGCTTGGGGGGAAGTGTATAGAGTTTGGACCAATTCCACAGATCTGGGGGGAAACCAAATTTGTCTCAGTGTAATATAAAAATTTCCATGACATGCAATCAAAAGCCTTTTGGGCATCTATGCTTAGTAATAAAAAGGGGATGGGTTTCTTTTCTACTTTCCCTAATAAATAAAGATTTCTTTTAATGTTATCTGTAGTCTTCTTGTAGGAACAAAGCCTGTTTGATATTTATTTATTATGGTGGGCAAAAGGGGTTCCAGTCTATGGGCCAGAATCCTGGCATAAAATTTATAATCTTGGTTAAGTACCGAGATGGGTCTGTATGATTTGCAATTAAGAGGGTGCTTTCCTGGTTTCAGAATTGTTGATATGTTTGCATATTGCCACGGGGGAGGGGTGGTGTCTGTACCCTGTAGGTCATTAAATACTACTCTCAGGGAGGGTAGCAAACCCTTGATAAAGCCTTTATACAATTCTATGGTCAACCCATCTTGGCCCGGGCTTTTACCTGTTTTGGCATTTTTTTATTACCCCTTCTAGCTCTTGGGCAGTGATTGGGCAGTGTATTTGTTCCTTCTGTAGGTCTGATAATTTAGGGAGGTTTAGCTTCTGAAAAAAAAAGCAGTGTATGTATCATCGGTGGGTTCTGGATTTTGGGAGTAAAGAGTGCCATAGAAGTGTTTAAATCCCTCCAGTATCTCTTTAGTGCCACTTAAAAGTTGTTTAGTGTGGGGATGTCTGATTTGAGTAATCATTCCTCTAAGTTTTAATGTTCGTAGCCAAAATGCAAGTACCATAGAGGCTTTAGCCCCTCCTTCATAGTATTTTTGCCTGACTTACAGCAGGGCCTGTTCAGTTTGATAGTTAAGTATGTCTTGTAATTTGCTTTTAAAGTAGTTATTTTATGTTGAGTGGTTTTATCTCCCTGCATATGGGCCTGTTGCCAAAACAAAAGTTCTCCTTCTAAGTGCCTCTGCTGACTCTTTCTCTCTCTCTCTCTCTCCCCCTTTTTCCTTGCTGTGAGCTGGATGGTTTGTCCCCTTATCATAGCTTTTAGAGTGTCCCATAATATCCCAGAGGAGATCTCAGGGGACTTATTTTGGACCACAGTTTCAGGGATACACTGATTAATCATCTCCACATATCTCCAGTTTTATAATAAGGAGTTGTTAAAACGTTATTGGGTGGCGGGCTCTCTTGATGAGTGTCTAACTCAAGTACTAAGGGAGCATGAACTGTAAGCAAAATAGGGAGTATGGTTACCTGATTCACCAGTTCCCTATGTTCTGCTGTGATTAGAAAATGATCTATTCGGGAATAAGTATGGTGGACTGCTGAACTGTAAGTATAGTGTCTACTACCCCGATTTTTGATCCGCCAGATGTCCAGCAGACCCATTTCCTTGATTAGTCTATGACCATGTCTTTGACCTGCTGTCATGCGGGGTGGGTTAGGGTTCAAAGTATCTTTCCCTGGATCCATTAATAAATTCAGGCCTCCCCTATCACCAGAACCCATTGTCTGAATTGGATTATTTTGTCCAGTAGGTTTTGATGTGTTTGTGGATCTGAGCCTGGGGGGAGGTAAAGGCTAACCATCATGTAGAGAGTACCCCACCAGGTTTCTCTGACCATAGCAAATGTGCCCTCTCTGTTATGGTACAAATTTTCTAATTGAAATGTTGAATAATTAGGAATTAATACTGCTGTGCCCCTCTGCCTAGCAGAATGATGTGAGCTTGCCACCACAGTACTCATACCAAATTTCAACAACTTTTGGTGTTCTGCAGAGTCCATATGCATTTCTTGTAACAATATCCTGTGGGGTGGAGTTTTTTAAGATAAGAGATCACCTTTCCTCTCTTAGTGGGTCCTCCCAGGACATTTACGCTTTGAGAAATTATTTTAATCTTATGTGGGGAAGACATGCAAATACTTGAAAGAAGCATTAACCATCTTGTTCCCTGTCCTTTCCCTCCGTTTCCCCTCATAATCAGTTGACAAAATGTCCCACCACATATTACGGTTCCAGAAACCCTAACATGATACTGTATTCCAACCTATTTTTCTTTTAATCCTACCGTGGTACCTAAATAACTTGTGCCCAATTATAAACAACAATGAATCAACTGTATACAGTAGTAACCTAGTGACTTCCAACCTCCAGAACACTGCTCTGGAGAGCAACAACATTAAGTAGAGCCGTTGGGGGGTTGCACTCCCTTAGTCGGGATGCATTCCAGGGTGTAAGTTACCCCAAATTGTGAAGATTTGAAGGCTAACATAAGGGACTGAACTAAAAGCTGGGGAAAAAAGTGAAGAAGGATATACACAAAATTAAAATGGTGCATTCAGTTCGGGTAATGTCCTCTGTAAGTCTCTGACATCCCCCACCAGCTACTGAGCAAGGGAGCCAGCTCAGTGTAAAGTAAAACCATAGAGATTTTTAAGTCTATAAGCTAGACTGTAACTCCATCTCTCACAGACTTAAACATAGAAAAGTTCTGGAAATGCAATGCAGGAGGGGTTCTGTCTGCACTTTTCAGCGGACGGCGGGCAGCCAGTTGTAATGCCCAACTGCAAAGGTCATTAAGTGGAAACAACCAATGACTCTTTTTACCATTACTTCCCAGGTAACAGGGAGAGTGAGTGCATCAGGGGTTTATACTAAAGGGGGAACAACCTCAGCCCAGCAGTGACCCTAGAGCTGAGGAGGGGCCCATTCTTCTGAGCTCTCATCAGTAGGGCACTTCGCCATCAGTCACTCCTCATCCAGTCTGCCAGTCTGCCCTACATACACCGTTTCAGGAACATTTCCGAGGGGGGGCTATCAGGTCAAAATGAGATGGTCGGGAGGACAGATGCTCATATGCAATTCATCTGTCTACTGCTTCTTGAGAGAGATGGTCAGGTTTGGTATTATGCCAGTTGCTTTCCCAAATTTTCACCAGGTCTCTGTGCATTATGTTTAGGAAATGGTCACCCCCTTACAGCACATATAGGCTTAGGCACCCTTGGTGTCTCCTCTATCCTGCAGTGCCACTTTGTATAGCTGAAATGGATATTGGCTGTTGCCTCGTGGGGCAGAGACTACTCCTCTCCCTGCTACATATGTTACCAATTCTCCATACCTTTGGGATTATATTCACAGCAGTAAGTGGCTGCACAGGTTGACCTTAGTGGGACATTTGTAGTCTTGTTTAGTAAGGTCCGCCAGGGCTTTCTGAGCCATGTTATAACTTTGTTGCCCATTTGGGTATTTGATCAAGAGCTGGGCCAGGTATAGAGTTCGGAACTTTAATTTCGGGCCTCTCAGGATTGGGAACAAAGGAACAAATTCTCTGCAGTGTTGCATCAGTGCAGGGACATAGTCATTGTCAAAATATATCCTGGTACCATTAAAATAGGTCTGCCCCATAGACCAGGTCTTTCTAAGGATTTTCCCTTTAGTTGTGAATCTCAGGAAACGCAGTATGATAGATCTGGGTTGTGCTCCAGTGTGAGAGGGCTTAGGACCAAGGGCCCTGTGAACCCTTTCTACTTTGAGTTTGTGTTCTGCCTCCAAGTTCAGCACTTCTCAGAGTAAGCGGTCTATGAAGGTTTCCATGCTGTTCCCCACATTTCCCTCTGCCACTCTAAACTCTCAGGTGTCTGTGTCTGTGTCTATTTTCAGCATATTCCTGCCATTCTCCCAAAGCCTGACATATTTTGACTAACTAGGAAGCTGTGGGCTGGCACTCAATGGTTGCTGTAGACTGTGTGTGCTGTGTTTCCTCTGCTGCCACCATTAGCTGCTGGAGCTCTGAGATGTCTGCACAGACCTGCTCTTGCTCTTTCTTGTAGTCCTTAAAATCAGACTTAATTTAAGTTCATTCAAGATCTTGTCTTATTTGTCCTCCATTTGTGAGGAGGCTTTTGTTTTTGGTTCCCCTTCCGTTTAGCAGTGAAGCGCGAGGTGGAAATGTGCAAGCGTATTGAAGCATTGGAGTCTGATTCTTCATTGTCAGAGGGAGCTGGATCTACCGGTAGGCTGGCAAATCTCTTAGGGCCACCTTGTAACTTGTTTGTGACCATTAAACTGGTGATGGCTGGAATCTCTTTTGCTTGCAAATCAGGCTGTGGTTCTGGCTGAAAGGGCAAGAGGATCCCGGAGCGTTAGTGCTAAGCCGCCATTAAATTCAGAGGCTGCACCAGAAGTCCGCTTTAAAATATTTCTGATTGTCTTTGGGCCCTATATATTGTAGGTTGGGGGCCCCATGCATTGTTAACTGTAGATGCCATATTGCAGGTCCCAGAGCATCGATTATAGTCATTCTGTGCAAACCTGCTTAACGTTCCAGTAGCTAGGCTCAAGTCAGTGGGAAAATGAGCCTTCTCAGTGGCAGCTACTCACCTCTTGAATTCCCTTCCTAGACTTTGAGACAGGTAAAATCAATAATGGTAAAGTCAATGACAGAGTTTAAGGGCTTTTGGGATTATAAGTGAGGTTTAATGACTATATGTTTGCAAGCTATTTTTATTGTAAAACAATCTGATTGGGTGCTTAGAGGGCATACAGAATAAAAGTGATTGTGAGGATGATGAACATTGTAAGAAAAAATAGGATTTTATGACATGGTTAACTCTGACAGTGTGCATCTTCTAACTCTATATCATATTTTTAAGTGATACTGTAGCCATTTCACTGACTTTGGGGAGTTTAAGCATATCCATGACGAAGCATACATTGAAACATAGAAAGTGACGGCAGAAAGGGGCACAAGGTCCATCTAGTTTGCCCAAGAACCTACCTTGTGCTATTCCTCCTCCTCCCCTCATTTGCCTTTCTATGTGCTACCTTTATGTCTATCCCATACATTCTTGAACTCACTTACTACTTTTGCTCCCACTACCTCCTTGGGTAGGCTATTCCTCAGGTCCACCACCCTGTCAGTAAAGAAGAACTTCCTTACATTACTCCTGAACCTCGCTCTGTTCAGTCTCATGTCATGCTCTCATTCTGCCTCTCTCTTTCAATTGGAAAAGCTCCTGAATGTTAAACTTATTTATCCTCCTCATACATTTAAAAGTATAAATCATGTTGTGCCTCTCCCTCTTCTGTTCCAGGTAGTACATATTGAGTTACCTCATCTTGTCCTGCTATACCATATGGTGCAGTCCCTGAATCATTTTTGTGGCTCTCCTCTGCACAGTCTCAATTTTGCCTATGTCACTTCTGAGGTGTGGTCTCCAGTACTGTATGCAGTACTCCAAGTGGCGGTGCACCAGTGCCCTATAGAGTAGTAACACCACTTCCCTCCTACGACTCGTGATTCCCCTCCCAATGCAGCCCAGCATGCCACTTGCCTTTAGTGCTGCCTTTTCACACTGTTTACCTACTTTCAAGTGTTCTGATATAATGACCCCTAGGTCTCTCTCCTGGCTGATGGAGGCCGGCTTTTCTCCTCCCAGGTAATAATCCCCTTTGGGATTGTTTCTGTCTAAGTGCGTGACTTTGCACTTTTTGGCATTAAATTTCAGCTGACATGTTTTTGACCACTCCTCCAGTTTCTTCAAGTCTGAAGTTATACTTCTCGCACCCTCAGGGGTGTCCACTGTGTTGCAAATCTTGGTGTCATCAGCAAATAGATACACTTTACCTTCCAGCTGATTTGCAATGTCTGCTATGAATACATGGAAGAGCAGGGGACCCAGTACCGAACCCTGTGGTACCCTGCTGGTTGCCTTTCTCAGTTGAAAATGCACCATTTACCTGAATCCTCTGTGTTCTTCTTTTCATCCCGTAACTCACCCACTCAACCATCTCCCTGCCCACCCCCATTTTGTCCAACTTCCTTGCCAGCCTTCTGTGAGGAACAGAGTCAAAGACTTTGCTAAAGTCCAGACAGACGACATCTACTGTACCTCCGCACCCGAAGAATTTGACCAGGTTAGTTTGGTAAGACTGACCTGCCATGAACCCATCCTGTTTTGGGTCTTGCTGCACACTGGATTCCAGATATGTTATGATTCTCTGTTTGAGTAGTGTCTCCATCAACTTCCCTACCAACAATGTGAGGTTTACTGGCTGGTAATTGCCACCCTCCTCCCTGCTCCCTGCTTTGTGGAGCGGGACCACTGTTGCACTTTTCCAGTCCTTTGGTATGGTCCAACTCTGTAGTGATTTGGTGAACAGTTCGGCTAGGGGGACTGGTAGTACACTGCCCAGCTCTCTGGGAACTCTAGGGTGAATCCCATCCAGTCCCATGGCCTTGTCCACCTTTAGTTTATTTAAAACTTCCAAGACTTGAGCCTCTGTGAAGGGGCTCGTATCAACCCCTGGTCCCTGGGTGTTGCTGCTATTCAGGCTTCACCCATTCCCTGTGTTATCTTTGGTGAATACAGAACAGAAGTACTGATTTAAGACTTCTGCTTTCTCACAGTCTTTTTCTATTAATTTCCCTCCAGTATCTGCTAGTCTAACTATCCCCACTTGGTTTTTCCTCTTTTCCCTTATTTGTACCTAAAGAAGGTTTTATCTCCCTACTTTTCCCCATGCACAATCATCAATTCAGTAAGGGCTTTAGCATTCCTTATTGCCTTGCCAACTTCTCTCTGTACTACCTTATAGGTTTTCTTATCCTCATCTTTCATTGACACACTAAACTTTGTTTACACCTTCTTTTTCTCCCTTACTATTGCAGCAACCTCCCTGAAGAACCAGAGGGGTTTCCTTTTCTTATTTACCTTGCTCACCCTTCTGATGTACTGTTCAGTTACCACTGTGATAGCTCCTTTGAGATACTCCTTCATTTTGTCTACTCCTTTCTCTTCCCTGTATCTAAGGCTCTCTGTCAGGCTATCTCTCATCTTCCAAAAGTCTGCTTTCCTAAAATCTAATACCTTGATCGTGGAATGACTAATGTCTACTAGCATTTACTTTAAATCCCACCATGCTGTGGTCACAATTTCCCAAATGGTACCCCACCTCTGCCTCCTTTAACCTGTCACTGTTAGTTAAAACCTAGTCCAGGACAGATTCACCCCTGATAGGAGTTCCCACAAACTGCCTCAGCCCTGCACCCTGCAGGGCCATTACAAAGTTTCTTCCTCTTGATGAAGATGCTGTACAAGATTTCTAGTTTATGTCTGGCAAGTTAAAATCACCTACTATTATTGTCTCACCATTTTCTGACATTTTGTGGAATGTCTCCATCATTTCCTTGTCCCCAATATCCACTTGCAACAGTGGCCTGTAGATGACTCCTGTCTTAATGGCTGCCCCTGATCCCGTCTAAGCTGTAACCCATAGTATGTCTGACTCATCCAGGATCCCCTAAATCTCTGTAGCCTTGATTTCCTCCCAGACATACAATGATAACCCTACCCCCTTCTCTACCCTTCCTGTCCCTTTTGTATAGGTGGTAGCCCGTGATAGTCATATCCCAACCATGGTTCTCTGTGAACCAGGTTTCAGTCATGTCCACTAAGTCGAGTTCAGCCTCTGCCGTGATGGCCATGAGGTCAGGGATTTTGTTTGCCAGGCTTTTGGTATTTATTGCCATTGACCTCCATGTTGTACCCCCACTGTTAGCACAGGTGGGTTTTCTTTTGTTTTGCCATCCCTCTTTAGTACCCTTAATGGATCTCCTTTGGTCTACACTTGAGGTTTCAGATGAAAAATTTATGAGGCTCTTTTGGTCTGCACCTGTGGTTTTTGGATGAAAAGTTTTGTTGGAAAGGTTTCCACCCCTCGTAGGTACCCCTGTTGGAATTCCTTGGATCTGTATCTGTGGTTCCAGACAAAAACTTTTGTTGAGGAGTTTTGCCGCAGGTATTGACAAGAGAGTTTCTCCTAATTTTTATGGTATTATTGTGCCTTGGAGTAGTTACCCTATTGTTTGCTGGAGTTAGAGGGGTAGTGACCTTCTTACCCTTCGCCTTGGTAAATGTCATCACCACCTCCCAGGCCTTCAGTTTAAATGGACCGCATACACATCAAATGTTTGACCAAGCACCCTCACCCCTTCCTTTGTTAGGTGGAGGCCATCGTACAGAAAGAAGCCCTTCTTCCAGAAGGACTGCTAGTTGCTGATGAGATGGTAGTCATTTTCCTGGCACCATTCCCTCAGCCATAAGTTAAACTCATGTATGTCCTCCTCTCTGACCCTCTTGGTGCTTCTAACCCACCTGCAGACTGGAAGCACCTTCAAAAATGCCAGTGTGGAGGAAAGAGATGATATTCTGTTAGCAAGTTGTACAATGTGTTCCTTTGTCTCTGCAACTGATTGATTGGACAAGTAATTTGTTCCTAGGTGAATGGTTATGTGTTGTGTTCCATCCTTCCTTTGAACAATCTGCTCAATGAGTTTTGAGTCCCTTTTTGCAGATGCACCTGGGAGACATTTGACAATGACCCTGGTACCGCTGTTTGAATTAATGGGGGATTCCACTACACGAATCATAGATTCTTCCACTATGATAAGTTTCCTTTTGTCCCTGTTGCCATTGTTTTCTTTATCCATTTTGATCATGCTTGGCTCCATGAGCTGTTCCCTAGAAGCACTGCAATGCCCAATGACTGGTTCAGTTACCTGTGGTGTGTATCTGTTATTTATAAGCACATTTGCCACACAGCCTCACCTCCCCCTCCTGATCACCTGCCAGCCCACTGATTCTGAATCCTGCCTAGGACTAGTCCTGATATTTGTGTACCACTGGGTCAGAGGTGGGATGAGCGAGTGCCTGTAGCTTTGCAATTCAACCTAGAGCTTATGTATTGTGGCCATGCTTCCCTCAGATGGGCCCTAAGGTTGGCCATAGCCCAGCAAGCTGGACATTTACGCAGGCCATGGAAGAATGCCCTGCCGAATAGGGCTCCACATTGTCCACAAGTGAAAGCCTCTATTGCTATTAGAATATTTTAGGTTGGAGAAAATCAGTAGAGGTATACTCCCAATCCCCTGGAAGATCTGTGGAAGAAAAGCAATTAGCTCCTTCAGTGTGGGAAAGAGAATGCAAAACTTGTAAGCCCAAAACAAAACCTGTAAGCACAACCTGTAAGTGCAAAACAAACTAGTAACAAAACAGTAACTCTGCTTAGCCAACAGAGAGAGATCTAACTGTAAAACATGGGGGTCGCTAATGAGCGACTGAGAGACTAGACGTGCTTCCTCGCTGCTCTGTCTTGACAGGCAATTAAAAGTAAAATTAATTGAGAAAACCGGCCTGTGATAATAAAATTAAATGGTGCAGCACATATTGGAAGGCAGAATGGAGGAATATTTGGTGGCAGGACGTGGAAAGAGCCAGAGGCAGGCTGGCAAAACTGGCAAGAAAGTGGCGACCTCTGCGGCCTCTGCTACAGGTGAAAGCACGGGGGTAATCTCACTGTCAGCAGCTGAAATTGGAGCCCTGGGCCACGAGGTAATGGGCCAAGTGATAGCGGCCTTAGAACCCAGGCTACTTAAGCTCAAGGGCAAGATAGATCTTAAGCTGCAGGAAATATTAGAGCAGCAAGTGGCCCATATGAACAGGATTGCAGAGGCTAAGGAGAGAATATCATGGATGGAAGATGATACAGGGGAAGTGCTGAGTCAAGTAGAACGCCTGCGAAAGGAGTTGGAGGAACTGAAGGATGCGATGGATTATCAGGAGAATTACTACAGAAGACTAAATTTGCAGCTCAGAGGACTACCAGAAGGAGCGGAAAGGGATGACATGCTGGGCTTTTGTGCAAAGACCTTGCCAGAGTTGCTGGGACTGCAGCCTAAAAATAAAAAATTCAAGCTGGAAAGGGTGCATCACGCTGTAATGCCCAGGCCTCCGGGGGGATGCCTCCATAACAAGTTATCATCTGCTTTCATTCCTACCAAGACAGGGAGGTGACCCTCCGAGCATATCGAGAAGCGGGAAAGTTGGAGTACCAGGGCACACGACTGTATATCTCCCAAGATTACTTGATGAGACTATTGCAGAGAAGGAAGGTCTTTAATGGTTTGATGGCCCAGCTACAGAATCTTAAAATCGAGAATTTTATGGTGTATCCAGCAGTACTGAAAATAAAGCACGAGGGAGCAACTTATTCCTTTTGGGAACTTTGTAAGGCTGAGCAGTTTGTAGCCGAGTTGCAGAAGAAAATGGATAAGTGAAGCCTGGACTGGTGAGATATATGGGACCATGAGAATGGCATTCGGGTGTACCAGGGAAGAGGAGGTCTCAGAACATTGGACAGTTTTGGGGGAACCATGGTGGTGTCACCGAGATTCTCAGAGACATTAGGATGTGTGGGGGGGGGATGGGTAAAGGTTTTTTTCTCTGTTTTTCTCCCCCATTCTTTCTTGTCTACTAATATAGGAGGGATGGCTACTGGAATAGTGAACCACGAGGCTGCGTCTGGCAGAAGATGATGGAAGGGAAATGGCATGGAGCGCTGAGTCACGGCCAAGCCTTTATGGGGAAGCTGCATCAAGAGGAGCATGAAATACATATACATATATATATATATATATATATATATATATATATATATATATGACTGTGCAGCGTTAAGGGACTGTAAGGACTCGGGGAGGAAAAAGAGAGAGGCTTGATGGCACAGGAGGGAAATATCTTATATCTTATATCTGCGCCATGCTGGAGATGCAGTTAAACTGTATTGAGGGGACTGAAAGCGCCATTCTGTTTGTGTAATACTGTGAATGGTTGGGACCAGGAAGAAGGGGGGAGAGATAAGCCACAATGAACATGGAATGAACATAAATGGGGGGGTCCTCTTGATGGTCTTGGGAAGTTGTTTGGTGAACACTGGGAAGAGATTTTGAAGGAGGGGCACTGCCTATTTTTTTCCCCTTGCCAGTTTACTTTTGCTTGATCTTCTTTGGTTTTTTCCTTTTTTTTATGCTCTCCTCTGTATGTCAATATAATTTCAGAATGCTGCGATCATAGGAAGCAGGTCAATAAAATTGGAGTTGCTCGTGGGCAGGGCCGGGGGCACGTGTATATTTTCAGGGTGTGCTGTGGACACTTATGCGGAATTTGCAATTAGTGTCAAAGGGAGGGGGGAACCTGATGTGGAATAGACTATGTTAAAAGGAGCTTAAAGAGCGGGGTGGAGGAGGGGCAATGGGTAGGGAAAAGGGAGTATCAGGGAAGTTCTAATAGAGGGAATACTGTTCTTGTTATCATGTTTATACAGTAGTTAAACTGTTTAAAAGTGTTTTACACTGTTTGTTGACAGATGCACTTCATACAAAGTGAAGGTCAAAAGATGCTTGTGGATGGGAAAGCAATGATGGGACAAGGGATGTGGGGAACTGGAGAAGATACATGGGGGAATTAATTGGATGGGCATGAGGAACAAATGATATAGGTAGATGACTAGTAAGCAGAAAATGGTGGTAGTCTCCTGGAACGTTAAGGGGATTGCAAATCCGATTAAACGAGCCATGCTGCTGACTGCACTGCAAAAAAAGAGGGTACAAATCGTGTTATTACAGGAGACGCATTTGACATATGCGGAACACGCAAAATAAGCATGAGGTTGGGTCGGAAGGTGTTTTGCATCGTCTTACTCATCCCATAAGAGAGGGGTCACTGTCCTCGTGAATAAGCATCTGCCATTAGAGGTCCATAGAATTGTGAAGGACAATAGGGAGGATAGATACACATTCCTGATAGGGAAGCTTTATGGTAAGTTAATTACCCTGGGGAATGTATATGCTCCAGCTCAATATGACCCACAGTTCTTCCCAGGATTACTGGATTTGATTACCAGAAAGCAATTCCTAAGCTTAATTTTGGGGGGAGACCTTAATAGTACCTTAGATCCTGTGTTGGATCATTCAGAAAGTGAGGGGTGAGCACCGGAGGCAGTAGTTCAATGGAGGGTGGGGATGTCAGAAGTGGATTTGATAGATACTTGGCGAATGGCATACCTGAGGTCTCGGGAATACATGTTTTATTCTAACCCGCATGGAATGTGGACAAGGTTAGACTATATCCTGATACCGAGGGCATGGCATGGAAGGGTTATAGATGTCTTGCATAGCCCCATTCATATATCAGACCATGCTATGGCGGTGGGTAGGTTTCAAATGCAGGAGGAGAGAGATATAAGGCCGCAGTGGAAGTTTCCTACATATATGCTCCAACATAAGGAATGTTGGGAATACTTGAAAACGCAGTGGGAACTATACAAAGAGACCAACAGGGGCACAGAGGTGGATAGGGTAGTTTATTGGGATAGAAACATAGAAACATAGAAAACATAGAAACATAGAATTTGATGGCAGATAAGGACCACTTGGCCCACCCAGTCTGCCCATTTCCCTGCCTACTGGATAAGCTGCAGATCCTAGTTAACCAGCAGCCTACTTCTTCTTACCCCCAACCCCTAGAATTGCCTTATGACTGTCCCATGCATGCTTGAATTCCACCACTGTTTTTGACTCCACAACCTCCTCCGGAAGGCCGTTCCATGCATCCACAACCCTCTCTGTGAAAAAATACTTCCTTAAATTACCTCTGAGCCGCCCCCTCTATCTTCAAATTGTGCCCCCTTGTTCTTGCACACCTCTTTTTTTGAAAGATACTACCCTCTTGGACTTTGTTGATTCCCTTGAGGTACTTGAAAGTTTCTATCATGTCCCCCTCTCCCTCCTTTCCTCGAGGCTATACATATTAAGCTCCTTTAGTCTCTCTTCATATGTCTTCCGGTGCAGACCCTGCACCATTTTAGTTGCCCTCCTCTGGACAGCTTCCATCCTGTCTATGTCTTTGCAAAGACTGGGTCTCCAGAACTGCACGCAGAACTCCAGATGGGGTCTGACCAGCTGTCTGTACAGAGGGATAATAACTTCCTGTTTTCTACTGGTGATGCCTCTCCCTATGCATCCCAATATCCCCCCAGCCCTCCTTGCTGCCCTCTCACATTGCTTGCCCACTTTTAGGTCATCTGATATGACTAGCCCCAGGTCCCTTTCCATTTTTGTTGTTGTTAGTATCTCACCCCCCATTGTGTACTCTTCCCCTGGGTTTTTGTTTCCCAGGTGCATTACCTTGCACTTCTTAGCATTGAATCTAAGCTGCCATATATTTGACCATTCCTCTAACCTTGCCAAGTCCTTCTCATCCTTTCCACCCCACCTTGTGCATCAACTCTGTTGCAGATCTTTGTGTCATCTGCAAAGAGATATACTTTTCCTTCAGTCCCTCTGCAATGTAAGCTTATAAAGACATTGAAGAGGACCAATCTAATACTGAACCCTGCGGTACCCCCTAGTAACCCCCTTTCATCAGAATGGACTCCATTTACTATTACTCTCTGTGTCCTATTTTCCAGCCAATTTTTACAGGCTGTCATCTTGGGACCCACTCCCAGGCTAGCTAACTTGTATATTAATCTTTTGTGGGACTGTGTCAAATGCTTTGCTAAAGTCTAGGTAGGCCATGTCCACAACCCCTTCCTGATCTACTACTTTGGTCACCCAGTCAAAGAAATCTATCAGATTTGTCTGGCATGACCTTCCTGCTGTGAATCCATGCTGCCTTTGGTCCTGTGCCCCTCTGGCCTCTAGATACTCTACAATTCTTTCCTTCAGAAGTGATTCCATCATTTTCCCTACCACTGAGGTTAAACTAACAGGTCTGTGGATAAACGAAAATTAGTTTGCCAGCACCAGGTAAAATTAACAGAGTGCTTTGTCCAAGCCTGCCAAATAAGGTTGTATGCTTACTGCCAAGTGAGATTATGTGCTAAAATATGCACCGAAGGGAATCCACACCATGCCACATGTGCTTTCAAATCCAGCATTCTTCATTTTTTCACACAACATATGAGGTACAAATGCTCCCACTCTTCACAAGCTCCTTACAAACTGCAGGCTTACAGGCTGCCAACCTCCTCCATTACTCCACACACAGTGTCCTAACGCGTTTCACACCACCTGGTGCTTAATCATCATCAAATGCAGGAGGAGAGAGATATAAGGCTGCAGTGGAAGTTTCCTACATATATGCTCCAACATAAGGAATTTTGGGAATACTTGAAAATGCAGTGGGACTATACAAAGAGACCAACAGAGGCACAGAGGTGGATAGGGTAGTTTATTGGGATGCAGGGAAAGCCTTCATTAGAGGTTCCATAATAGCATATATGGCCAAAATTAAAAAGGAGCAGCGAGACAAGAGACAAGGGCTAGAAGGACAATTAAAAGAGCTGGAAAAGCGAGTAGCTGGAGGAGAGAGAGGACAGGTGGAGCACCTATTGATGGTGACTAGAGAGGCATTAAACTCACTGGTAAAGGGGGAGGCCTGAACCTCTTGGTTTTATTGTAAGAGGCAGGTGTTTGAATGGGCCAATAAACCAGGCCCACTACTAGTGAGATTAATGAAAGGGGGAACGTGCCCTGTGAGATTAACAGGGATTAAGGATAAGGAGGGAAGGATATAGCGAGGGGAGAGATAGATGAGAGAGCATTTCCGGGAATTTTATGCTCACCTGTACAGGATGGAGGGGACGAGGGGGGGAAACAGAGAATGCAGGATTTTTTGAATAAGGTCAACCTACCTAGCCTCACGGAGGAGCAAAGAAAGTGTCTAGGCCAACCCTTAACAAAGGGAGAAATACTAAAAGCGATTGGGAAGCTTCAGCTGGGGAAGGCGAGTGGCCTGGATGGATTTCCTATAGAGTTTTATAAGGCATTAGCAGGACAGATGGCAGAGATGCTAAGTGAGGTCTTCAAAGTGAAAGAGGGGCAGGAGGTGCCGAGCCTTCCTGATACATGCTGTGATGCCACGATATGCCTGGTGCCAAAGGGGGGTAGGGATCCCTTGGATTGTGCCTCATACAGGCCAATTGCCCTGTTGAATTGTGATCTTAAGATCCTTGCCAAGACGATAGCTATGAGGTTGGAGGAATACCTACCGTGGTTGGTTCACCCAGACCAGACCGGGTTTATTAAGGGGAGGTTCTTGGGGTTATCATCTCTAATGACCTCAAGGTAGGGAAACAGTGTGACAAGGCAGCAGGCAAAGCAAATAGGATGCTGGGATATATAGGCAGGGGCATCACCAGCAGGAAAAGGGAGGTTATAATTCCACTATACAAGACACTAGCGAGGACCCACCTGGAGTACAGTGTACAGTTCTGGAGACCATACCTACGTAAGGACATAGACAGGGTAGAGAAGGTTCAGAGGAGGGCAACAAAGATGGTGCATGGATTGCATCACAAGTCCTATGAAGACAGGTTGAAGGAACTGAACATGTACTCCCTGGGGGAGAGAAGGAAGAGAGGGGATATGATAGAGACATACAAGTATCTTACAGGGATGAACAGGGTGCAGGAATACACTATTTTTAAGTGAGAAAGTTGTTCCAGGACTAAAGGGCATGGGATGAAGTTGGAGGGAGGACGATTCATAGGAAACATGAGGAAGAATTTCTTCACAGAACGGGTGGTGGACAAGTGGAACACCCTGCCAGAGGAAGTGGTGGGGGCTGAAACAATCATGGGATTTAAGAATGCATGGGATAGACATAAAGGAATTCTGGAGGTCAGGGGTAAGGGGCAACAGACTTCTAGAACTGAACTTACGAGCTCAAATGGGCAGACTGGGTGGGCCATAGGCCCTTGTCTGCCGACACTGTCTATGTATCTATGTAGGTTATCATATCATAATGTACGTAGGTTACTCAATGTGGTTTGGAAGTCAGGCCAGGATGTGGGGAAGACATATGTTATATCAATGGATGCCGAAAAGGCATTTGACAGGGTAGAGTGGGAGTACCTCTTTCAGGTTTTGGTCCGGTTTGGTCTGGGTGACCCATATGTACCATGGATCAGAACAATGTAACGATCCCCATGGGCCAGTATTATAGTTAATGGGACACTTACAGCCCCCTTCAGGCTTGAAAGGGGAACCAGGCAGGGCTGCCCGCTCATGCCACTGATATTTGCCTTAGCATTGGAGCCACTGGCAGCAGCGATTAGGCAATGCCGAGGGGTTCGGGGGTGAATGGGATGGACAACACTGAACATAAGGTCATGTTATATGCAGACGACAAGTTGGTGTTATTGTGGGATCCAGAGGTTTCCATGACGTCACTCCTGCAATTGGTGGAGGGTTTTTCGGAGTTCTCTGGTTATAAAATAAATCTGAAAAAATCGAATATGTTGTGCTTCCCCAAACAGGAACTAGGAGATGAACAGTGGGGTATACAGTGTAAATCCACAAGTATAAAGTACTGGGGAATTAATGTGGGAAGAACAATTGGATCCCTGTATGATTTGAATTATGTTCCTTTGGTTAAAACAATAGAATCAGATCTAAGAAGGTGGATGCAGTTACCAGTATCGTGGTTGGGACGGATAAATGTATTAAAAAGGAATGTTTTACCTAGAATAATGTACCTTATGCAGATGCTTCCTACGCAAATCACACGGTGGGATATTGGCAAATTAGAAAAGGTATTTGCTCAGTTTATATGGAGGCGGAAAAGACCAAGAATGCGGCTTCAAAGACTTAAAGCGGAAGTAGCCAAGGGAGGTCTTAATTTCCCTGATCTGCTAAATTATTATTTGTCTACCCAGCAGAGGTACATAGCGGACTGGGTATTTAGACCAGAAGTAGCAAGTTGGGTGATGTTGGAACAGGAGGGGTGCATAGGGAGGCTGTCAGCCTACCTGCACAGTAAAGGACCACCAGCATATTTGAGTCAAGGGGGCCGGAATCCTTTGGTGGGAATGACTTTGGATGCTTGGGAGATGTTAAAAAAAGCAAGAGGGATAGTTAAATGGGACACTATACTGATGCCACTGGCGAGGAATCCATTCTTTTTGCCAGGGTTAGAGGATAGAGGATTTAGGGAGTGGGAAAAGAGGGGGATAAAGTGTGTGAGTAGAATGATTAGTACAGGGATGTTGCTCCCATTAGAGGATATTAAAAAGAACCTAAGTCTGCAGGGGCAGCAGTCATTTCAATACCTGCAGGTGAAAATGTTCATAGGTAAAATGGAGAGAGAGAGAAGTCAGAGGGGCAGGGATGGCACCAAGTAGAATTAGTAATATTGGGAGCACAGAGGGATCCTAAAGGATTTATTGGGAAAGCCGCAAAGATTGGGAACAAGGATGGCTGGATTACACCCAGAAAGTAAAGCAGCAGTGGAGTAGAGATTTGGGGAGGGAGATTTCTGAAGAGAATTGGCAAAAGTTATTGTTGGGACATGGGGTCTGCTGATTTGTAACAGAAGATGGAGGCGAAGGTGGAGTGCTGGGCCTGGTGGGGGACAGGAAATTAGAGGGTGGATTGGGGTTTTGGGGTCCAGAAGATGCCCTGGGGCAAAATGGGGTCAGGATAGAGATCACTCCTGTCTTGTCCCCATACCCAAGGGTTCCAATGTTATTGGACAGATGCCAAGGTCTTCCCTGACAGCTCATCTCACCTTGGCAGTGTTATGAAATGCCAGATCTATTAAGAACAAGACAGCTATTATAGCTGATCTTGTTGGATCAACTGATCTGGCTTGCATCACCGAGACCTGGCTGGATGAAAATCCAGGCCCTATATTGGCCTTGGCCACTCCAGCCTGGTTCTCAGTGATACACCATCCAAGGTTGGATCGTAGGGGCGGGGGTGTGGTCATTATGTTTAAGACTGAGCTGGGCCTTGTGGATGTGCCATTGGGAAGTACCAGATCCTTTGAATATATCCTGGGAGAGGGTGTAGGCTGCGGGATTCTCCTCGTCTACCGTCCACCAGGTGATGGTGGAGAATTCCTGCAGGAGATAGCAGACTTCATCGTCAACTTGGTGTTGAGGTTCCCCAGACTGATAGTTCTGGGGGACTTCAATGCCTGGTTCGATGATGAACTCTCGCATTTGGTCAAAATCTCCTCCAGCTGATGAATACGCTGGACCTAACACAGGTAGTTACCTCCTCGACCCATATAGGGGGTCATTCACTGAATCCAGTCTTTCTTTTGGGTATGGAGATCGCTGACTTGCGGGTGTAACCTGTCAGTTGGTTTGACCATCACACCATAAGGTTCAGTTTCAGGGCCCCCCCCCAATAGGTCTGCCCCTACAGAAATGGTTCGGTACTACCCTTTAAGGGGTATTAATCCCAGTGACCTTATGATGGTACTGGATCTATTGAGTTTGTCAGGAGAATGCATGAGTCCAGATGATCTTGTATTAGCCTATAATAAAGCTGTGGGAGATGCTCTGGACAAAATTGCTCCTGTTCATGTTCGGCCGCTCACCCTCCATCCAAGGAGCCCCTGGTTTGATGGCTCCTTGAAGGAGTTAAGGCGAGTTGGCCAAAGGCTGGAGAGAGCCTGGCGGAAGTCGGGCCTTGATGCTGACAGGCTTAGGTTGATGGCACATTATGATAGCTATCAATCAGAAATCACTCGAAAGAAGGCAGAATTCCTGTCCAGAGAGATTTCTGCTGCACAAAATTGACCGGCTCAGCTTTTCCGGACCATGGACAGATTGTGCAATCCAGTCTGTCTTCAGCCTAGAGAAGCCTTTTCTCAGCTAAGATGCGAGGAGTTTGCTTGGTTTTTTGCAGATAAGGTTGCCAGCATCAAGTCCGGCATTGGTCCGACCTCTCCTATGGGGGATTGCGGCGGACGATGAGACGTGGCATGTCCTCAGTCTGTCTGGTTAGATTTTCACTGGCCGGAGTTCGGGGACATTGTGAAGATCATCCAAACAATGCAACCAACTAGTTGTAGTTTGGATCCGGGCCCTACACCTCTTTTAGTAGGATGTGTAGAAGTTATCTGCCCAATCCCTGCTGACATTGTCTGGAAGTCTTTGGAGAGGGGGGTCTTTCCTGACCCCCTTAAGGAGGCGATCATTCGACCACTCCTTAAAAGAATCCTCCTTGGATCCAGATTGTCTAGCTAACTACCAGCCTATCTGTAACCTGCCATTTGTTGGTAAGGTTATTGAAAAGGCAGTTGTGTTGCAATTGGGCGATCATCTTATAACTCACAATGTCTATGATACTCTCCAGTCTGGCTTTAGGAAAAGGCATAGCACAGTGACTGCCCTTGTCCGGTTATTGAGTGACCTCCTAATGGCTAGAGATTGAAAAGCATGTACCATTCTGGTCCTTCTCGATCTCTCGGCTGCATTTGACACTGTAGACCATGGAGTGCTATTGGAGCGCCTGCGAGTCTTTTGTGGGCTGTCTGGTACAGTCCTCAAATAGATTCATTCTTACCTCATGGACAGGTCTCAGAGAGTTGTCACTGGAATTTATTCCTCTGGCGCTCACTCCCTGCCTTGTGAGGTACCATAGGGCTCCATTTTAGCTCCCATGTTGTTTGCAGTGTATATGCTGCCATTGGGAGAAATCATCAGGCGATACAGTCTGGGTTTTCACTGCTATGCAGATGATACTCAGCTGTATCTGTCCTTTCTCCCTGGTCAGGGTGATGCACTCTCTGTGCTAAATAACTGCCTTGCGGAGATGAGACTTTGGTTGAGTTCCAGCTGGCTGAGACTCAATCCAGATAAGACTGAGGTATTGGTTGTGGATCCAGGTCATCCGGGGGTGGGTTTGGGAGCTGGACAACTATCAGGTTTGTCACTTGGTGGTATACCGCTCTCTACCTCCAATCAGGTGCGAAATCTGGGCGTTATTTTTGATGATGGTCTGACCCTAAAATCTCAGGTGTCAGCTGTCATCAAATCCTCTTTTTACCATCTGAAGAATATCGCCCGGGTGAAACATCTGGTTCCTCCGGGCGATCTTCCAACATTGGTCCGTGCCTTTTTCACTACCCATCTGGACTACTGCAACTCCCTGTACCTAGGGCTACCAGGGGTTGATATCTGCCACCTCCAGCTGGTGCAGAACGTGGCAGCCAGTCTTTTGAATGGGACTTCTAGAACCACTCATATTATGCCTGTGCTCCGAAAACTGCACTGGCTGCCTGTTTGGTGGCAGATCACCTTTAAGGTTGGTTTACTAATCTTTAAAGCCCTACATGATCAGGAACCCAGTTATCTGAAAGATCTCCTGATTCCCTACTGCCCCCTCCGTTCTCTCTGTTCTGACAACGAGGGATTGCTGGAGATTCCCAGGGTTCGATTAAAGACATCAGGTTCTCATGCTTTTGCTTTTTCAGCACCAACCCTGTGGAATTCTCTACCTCGTTGGTTGAGAGAATGCCCAACTGTCGATAGTTTTAAGATTGCTTTAAAAACATATTTAATTTAGCATATTCTAGTTAGTCATGGCTGACATTTTAATGTGTGGAATTTTTATTACTTTGTATATGTTTTTGTACAGCGCCTTGGATTTGAAAGGCGCTACATAAATAAAGTTGGATTGGATTGGATTGGATTAGATTTAAAGAAGCATATTTTTAGTTTCTGCATAGGCTATATTATCCCCCAATTGTGGTGCATAGGGCCCATTTGACTGTATCCCCACTGTGTAGGAGATGCAAAAGAGAGGTGGGGACATATATGCATTGTTTTTGGAGTTGTCCTGTTTTGTGATCCTTCTGGTGAAAGGTGTTTAAAGAAGTGGAGCGGATGGTGGGGTTCCCATCCAGTTGGACCCTGTCAAAGGGCTGTTTGGTCTTAATGCAGATGGGGTGGAGGAATGGGAGGCAATGCCACGTTGGATGAAGATCCTTATGGTGATGGCTAGGCACTGCATTCAGAATACCTGGGTAAATAATGCTGTACCTACCATCCAACAGTGGCATCAATTAATATTGCAAAATTTGGCATTGGAATGGCTATCACTGACTCTGGTGAACAGAGCTGAGGTATTTTATGGGGAATGGGCACCATTTCTCTCTACGCTTGAGAGGCAAGAGATGGCCACCCTATGTGAGGGGCTGGTCTAGAAAGATGGGGCCTGACTGGATGGGTGTCCACCCCCCACACCCCCCTTGAGGGTGGACACACTCATGAGTGATACGTACTGGCATCCGCAATATACAGGTCTGATAATTAATTTGGATATTGGCCTTTTTTTGTCCTTCTTTTTAGTATTCAAAATGAGTATTAAGAATCAACTGTCTGGAGGAGGATTATTGGATGTAAAAGTAACTGTATTGAAGTGCATCTATTTATTTGCTTTTATTTATTTATGTGTCTGTTGTACATATTAGTAGTTATATACGCATATGACTGTTTGTGTACTGTATGTCTGTTGACATAAAAGAAAATAATAAAAAGATTATACAAAAAAAACCTGCAAAACATGTACGCACAAAACAGTAACCAAACCTGTAAACACAACCTGAAAGCACAAAACAAAATAGTAACAACACAGTAACTCTGTTCAGCCAAAAGAAGCCTTAATGTATCTCCTTGCTCTGTTTATGTTGTTCCTTGCTCTGTTCTTACAAGTAAACCTAGAAGAAAAAAGCTCAGGTAAAGCTAGGTGATATTTGTCAGCAAACCTTAATCTTCCACTTCAACACACCAACTAACCTGGCCTTTTAAATTCACAAATAGACATATCTATAGAGAAAGCAATCTATAGTAAACTTGAAGTTCTGCTTTATTCAACACTAAATAAACATTTCCATAGTTTGTACTGTTTGCACTTTAGAATGGCTTAATAAGTTTCTCTGCACTGTGTATTTTAGGAGTCACATAGGGTCCTATATCCTTCACATATTTCTACAATTAGTACCTTCTTGACCTTTGCAAATGTAACTGGAATGCAATGGTTCTCTCATTTATCCTTATCTGTACCACTGTCTTGCTTTATGCAATGTCTGCATTGCCCTTGTATATGGAATCTGCTCCAATGGAATTTACCTAGTTACCAAAGTCTAAATAAAAAAAACATACATATACTATAGGTTTCCATTCTTCATTATATTTTAGCAATACAGTACAGGACAGGACAGTGCAATGCATTACAGGACAGTACAGGACAGGACAGGACAATACAAAAGTTGGGACATAAGGAGATTAGTATAGAAACATAGAATTTGATGGCAGATAAGGACCACTTGGCCCACCCAGTCTGCCCATTTCCCTACCTAATGGATAAGCTGCAGATCCTAGTTAACCAGCAGCCTACTTCTTTCTACCCCCACCGCCTAGAATTGCCTTATGACTGTCCCATGCATGCTTGAATTCCACCACTGTTTTTGACTCCACAACCTCCTCCGGAAGGCCGTTCCATGCATCCACAACCCTCTCTGTGAAAAAATACTTTGTTAAATTACCTCTGAGCCACCCCCATCTTCAAATTGTGCCCCCTTGTTCTTGCACACCTCTTTTTTTGAAAGATGCTACCCTCTTGGACTTTGTTGATTCCCTTGAGGTACTTGAAAGTTTCTATCATGTCCCCTCTCCTCCTTTCCTCGAGGCTTACATATTAAGCTCCTTAAGTCTCTCTTCATATGTCTTCCGGTGCAGACCCTGCACCATTTTAGTTGCCCTCCTCTGGACAGCTTCCATCCTGTCTATGTGTTTGCGGAGATTGGGTCTCCAGAACTGCATGCAGTACTCCAGATGGGGTCTCACCAGCTGTCTGTACAGAGGGATAATAACTTCCTGTTTTCTACTGGTGATGCCTCTCCCTATGCATCCCAGTATCCCCCCAGCCCTCCTTGCTGCCCTCTCACATTGCTTGCCCACCTTTAGGTCATCTGATATGACTACCCCAGGTCCCTTTCCATTTTGTTGTTGTTAGTATCTCACCCCCCATTGTATACTCTTCCCCTGGGTTTTGTTTCCAGGTGCATTACCTTGCACTTCTTAGCATTGAATCTAAGCTGCCATACATTTGACCATTCCTCTAACCTTGCCAAGTCCCTTCTCATCCTTTCCACCCCACCTTGTGCATCAACTCTGTTGCAGATCTTTGTGTCATCTGCAAAGAGACATACTTTTCCTTCCAGTCCCTCTGCAATGTCACTTATAAAGACATTGAAGAGGACCGGTCCTAATACTGAACCCTGTGGTACCCCACTAGTAACCCCGCTTTCTTCAGAGTGGACTCCATTTACTATTACTCTCTGTGTCCTATTCTCCAGCCAATTCTTTACCCAGGCTGTCATCTTGGGACCCACTCCCAGGCTGGCTAACTTGTATATTAATCTTTTGTGTGGGACTGTGTCAAATGCCTTGCTAAAGTCTAGGTAGGCCATGTCCACAGCCCTCCTGATCTACTATTTTGGTCACCCAGTCAAAGAAATCTATCAGATTTGTCTGGCATGACCTTCCCACTGTGAATCCATGCTGCCTTGGGTCCTGTGCCCCTCTGGCCTCTAGATACTCAACAATTCTTTCTTTCAGAAGTGATTTCATCATTTTCCCTACCACTGAGGTTAAACTAACAGGTCTATAGTTTCCTGCTTCTGCCTTGCCCCCACTTTTGTGAAGGGGAATCACATCTGCCCTCCTCCAGTCCTCGGGTACCACCCCATCCTCCCATGATTTGTTAAAGAGGGTAGTCAGTGGTGTCACTGGTTCTACCCTTAGTTCTTTTAGAATTCTGGGATGAATCCCATCAGGCCCCATTGCTTTGTCCACCTTCAGTTTTAAGAGTTCTTTCAGAACCCTTTCTTCTGTAAATGGGCTGGTATCAACTTCTATATCCAGAGTGTTTCTACTGTTTGTTTTAGGTACTTCCCCCCCTCTTCCTTTGTAAATACTGAGCAAAAAAATGTGTTTAGTATCTCTGCCTTTTCACAGTCACCCTCTGCCCACCTACCTTCCCCTTTATTAAGCCTCACTATCCCTTCCTTGGTCTTCCTTCACTCCCTGATGTACCTATAAAAGGTTTTATCCCCCTTCTTAACTGAGTTGGCTATCTTTTCCTTGGTTTGAGCCTTTGCTGTTCTGACTGCCCTCCCAGCTTCCTTTTGCTTTAACTGATACAGTTCTCTGTCCTGCTCCTTCTGTGATTCCTTGTACTTCCTGAATGCTTTCTTTTTCTCTTGAACCTTCACTGCCACTTCCTTTGAGAACCATAGTGGTTTCTTACATCGTTTCATTTTGTTTATTTGCTTCACACAAAGGCTTGTTACCTCTGTGATGGCAGTTTTTATTATTCCCCATTGTTCTTCCACCCCTCCGTCCTGCCCATTTGCTAGTGCATTCCTTAGGCACTCACCCATTTTGGCAAAGTCAGCCCTCCTAAAGTCCAGTACTTTTGCCTTTGTATGGCTTGACTCTATTGCTGTGTTTATTGTGAACCATACTGTTCGATGGTCGCTAGTTCCCAGATGGCTACCCACTTCTACGTCTGTGATACTCTCTTCATCTCCATTTGAGAGAACCAGGTCTAAGATTGCTCCCTCTCAAGTGGGCTCCAATACTAGTTGTCTAAGGCATGCCCCCTGTAGGGCATCTAGAATAACCCCACTCTTCGAAGTGGCTGCTGCAACTGCACTCCAGTTAACATCTGGCATATTCAGATCACCCATCAGCAATATCTCCTTTTTCTGCCATTCTAAGTATACTTTCTATCATTTCCTTGTCCATTTCCTCCCGAGAAGGGGTCTTGTATACAACCCCTGTGCGGATTGTGGTGCCATTGCCGGTCTCCAAATTTACCCAGTGCTTCTTCTCCTCCTCCCTGTTTTCCCTTTTGTTCTGTTGCTTTGATTCCTTCCCTTATGTAAAGAGCTACTCCTCCTCCTCCTCCTCTTTTACCCTCCCTGTCCCTCCTGTAGATAGTGTATCCTGGTATGTTTACCTCCCAGTCATGGTTTTGTGTGTACCATGTTTCTGTGACTGCCATGATATCCAGATGTTCCTCCCATCAAGGCCACTAACTCAGAAAGCTTGTTACTCAGACTACGGGCATTGGTACTCATTGCTCTCCATTTTTTGATGGCTTTACCTTCTTTTGCAGCATCCCCTACTGACCTTTCTACCTTGGTCTTTTTCTCATTTAGTACTTGTTTTGTAGGGAGAGGCTGGGATTTTCCTGCTGCTTATCAGTGCCTCCCCTTGACTAGTTTAAAAGCTTGCTAATGAAGCATTTAAACCGATTGCTCAAAAGACTTGTTCCTTCCTGGACAGATGCAGACCATCCTGCCAGTATAGGCTGGTGTCCCTCCAGGTGGAACCCCAGTCCCCAATGAAGCCAAACCCTGTGCTCCACACCATTTTTCAACCATTCATTAAACTGCATGGTGCAAAGTACCCTTGCCTCACTCATGCCATTGACAGGCAGCACCTCAGAGAAGGATACTGTGTGTGCTACTTGTCTTAGGCCCCTCCCCAATTCTACAAAGTCCTTCTGCACTGCTCTAATCTCATGATGAGCCACGTCATTTGTCCCTAGGTGGACAATGACGTCCAGCTCAGACTCCCGTGCAGCTGTTCTCATGATCCTGAGGATGTGCTTCCTGTCCCTCCAAGCCATGGCACCAGGCAGGCACCTTACTTCAGTTTTCCCTGCTCTCCCAGTTCTAGCCCACTAATAACTGAGTCCCCACCAGGAGCTGCTTCCTTTCCTTGTGGTGTCCTCTGCCTCCTTCCTGTGGGCCTCCCTTGTGACAGTTTTCCTCAGCCTCCTTAGTCTCCTCTCGGGTGCTTCCATAGGGGAGCTATGCTCCCCAGAATGAATTGTATGGATTGTGAGGTGGAACAACTGACTGGTGTGCCTCTGTTCCACCATCCTCACCCTCCCTGAGCCCACTGTGGTCCAACTGCTTTGCTTTCTTCGCAACCTCTGAGGTAGTGGCTGGGCCTAAACTGTGCCCTCACAAAACAATCAGCTAAAACCTCTGACCCACCACTGCAATGAGTGCCTTCTTGTCAGCAAGATGCCCTACACAACAATTTGACAGAGAAAATACCCTGCTAATCAAACAGAGAAAAATCCAGACATCCAAGTCAGACACAGATAAACCTCCCCAGCCCCAAAACAGCCTGGTGGTTTGTGCTCTGAAAGCAGTCAGCCCCAAAATAAGTCAGCTGTGCTTTAAACTCTTCCTGCACTGAAAAGCTTAAGAATTATAACAAATGTAAAGCTAGATCCACCTCCCTCTGTTGCTTGAAAGACTGTCTTTTCCTGATAATTCTAAGTTCTTTATTTCACCTTTCAGTTAGAAGTAGCCTCCACCTGCAGAATTTTCAGTTAGAAGTAGCCTCCACCTGCAGAATTCAAGCACTAGATTCAGTCCAAAACTGGATCTACATTTGAGGACTGGAGGGGCCACGTGCAAATGGCCCAAACCTGTGGATCATGTCAAGCTGGGCCACTGTTTTGTCACTGCTGGGGCAATGTAAAGCTGAAATGGCCGACAGGTAACTTCACTGAAAAGTACTGCAAACCGGACTGAGGCAGCCAGGAGGTAGTGCAGCAACCTTTGCACTGGGCAAGTGAAGGGGTAAATGGATGCTGCCTGGCACCATATCTGATGAAATGCTTTCATTTCAGCTAGTAGGTGTGCCCAGTGGAAGGTTTCCGAACAGCAAGTAGAATAGGTGAAACATCGACTGAGACTCTGAGCAGAGGGACCTCTAGTTCTTCAGAAGCCAGGCATGCAGCAGGAAGGACTGGAGGTCCAGATATGAACATACAAAAACTGCCAGCAGAAAAAGGCCATTTGGTCTCAAGTTTGTCCTCCTGCTGCCTCAGTGGATATATCTATGTTTATAGAATGACTATGAGAATATAATTTAGCAAGTAAATGTATTTATCTTTATGTATTAAAGGCCAAAAGTTGAAATAAATAATTTATTTAATGTTAGGTGGGTCATCAGCATTTGTTCCCTCTTTAGGTTGTTCACAAAGGGGCTTTTAACCAATAGGAGAATAACTTGCACAATGCCTGATGACGTCACAATGGCATCTGCTGCTATTAAAAACAGAGCAGTGAAATTAAACTGAAAAAGCTAAATCTTCATTAAAATAACTAATTTTGCTTGAGAATTGTCATAGTATAAATGACACATGCCAAAGACTGACTAAAAGAGTTTGACCTCCATAGACCTCACTCGTGACTCTGCCACTCATGAGGTCATTGCAGCCAAAACCTGCAAATAAAAATGAATGTGGAAATTTTGGGCAGCCTATGGCACATCTTATATATTCATTTTCCTGAGGATACTTGTCACATGCCCTTTAAATGTTGCTTTATTATACAGATCCACATTTTCATTGGAAAGACCATAGTCTTACCACCCTATTCATAAAGAAATTCCTTTTCAGTTCTGACTTAAAACCTTGAGACTCTAATTTGTACTCATGACTCCTTACATGGATGCTACTTAACATGTTCAAAAATTTATTGTGATTAATGCTATCCATCCCCTTCTTGAATATGATCATGACCTCCCCAACCTTTTATTTTTCCAGGTTGAATATATCTAGCACCTCCAGTCTCTTCTCATACCTCTTCTCTCTCAACCCAACAATTATTCTTGTTACTGTTTTCTGCGCTCTTTTTAGTTCTTCCCCAACTACTCCAATTGAGTTCTCACAAATGATTGATAAGCTGCACCATCACTTCCGTGGTCCTACTCATGAAACCCTTTCTTATGTTTTCATAGGTCAATTTTGCTTAATTTGTTGCACTGCCACATGTTCTTCAAATTGTTACTAAATACAGCCCCCAAGATTGTTCTTACAATCTACCTATTTTTGGAAGGATCCATCTAGTTACTACCTATACTTCTTGTCCCTATTTCTAAAGTGCATAACCTTACACTTCTACATAATAACAGTCATGTATTCTGTCAACCCACTCTAGTGTCAAACCAGATAATTCTGTAGGGCAACCAGATCTTCTACTGTATTTATGACACTACCAATTTTGTTGTCGTTGGTGAACTTTGACCCTCAAGACCATATACCATTCTCTCTATCACTAAAATAAATATTGAACAAAATTGAGCCAGCCACTGATCTCTGTGGGACTTCATTGGCAACACAGTGCTTCAGTCAGATAAATTCTCTTAAAGAAGTACTACAGTCAAAATAAAAGAAAAAAATATGTTGTGCAGAGTGTTTTGATCTGTGTGTTCAGTTCTGGTGTCTCCTTCCCTTTGTTTGCTGTTAGGCTTTTTATTTCAGTTTGTCTATGTCCTCTCCTACAAAGTTGTGTGGCCTCTATAGAACTCCATATTACCAAAATGTATTGTTCTTTTTCCTACAGTACCCTTTGTCCCATGTGACTGATGCATCCAGGTCTAGAGATTCAGCAAATACTGGTTTACTGTCAATTTTAGAGCAGCACAGCTGTGATTTTAAGTCACTTTTCTTATCCAGTGGGCACAAAAGGCATCATTTAAGCTTAACAATCACTTAAGGTCTAACTGAGTGGGTATTCTGTAAAAAAAAACATCTAGAGTCTTTACTAATTATAGCACCGATGACCTAGGGTGATTTGTGTGCTTTTTATGGCTGGGTGTAGTTTGATGAAATTAAAAACTTTAAAAGCAAAACATTTACTTCTGCTGCCTAGAAAATGATAAATGTATAGAAAACAAAAATACTGAATGTGAGTTATTAAGTTGAGGCCAGAATATCAGGCTGCTATCTTCAAATGACTGCTGCAATACTTTCCCTTACTGAATCAGTGGTCCTGGATGCATCACTGTCACATGAGACAGGAGGCATTGTAGGACAAGAAGAGCAATAACTCACTTTAACATGAAGATTCCAGATGCCATAAAACTAGTAGGCAAATTTATAAAAAAACTAAAAATAACAAACAAAGGGAAGGACATACCAGTACCAAACACACAAATCAAAACACAGCACAATATATGTTTTCGCAAATTTTGACTGTAGTACTCCTTCAAGTACAAGCATTTTGTTTTCTATTTATAACCAATTTGCAATCCAATTTATAAAGCTACTGTTGAGTACTTTCTTTGTCAAATTTATAATCAGATGACCATGAGGCACCTTATCAAATGCTTTGCCAAAATCCAAATAGACTACATTGACCCGTCTACCCCTAACCACAGTAAGTTAGTCTTATATATTCTACCTGCATGAAATCCTGATGGACTTGTTTCATTGATACCTTGGTGGCCCATATCCTTGTTAATAATAATTTTAAGAATTCTGTTCAAAACATTTCAGATAATTGATAGCAGACTACCTTCCTGCTCACTCCTTGATTTTCTGTTGGATATTGGTATTAGCATTATTCCAAAGGCTAGTCATCACCTCTTCTTTCAAAGAGGCATTGCAAATCATTTTCAGTGAATAAAATAGCCCTAGCAGCTTCCTTAATTATCCTGGGAACCATCCCACTGACCTTTGTACCCTATTAATATCTAACCTCAGTGATTCCTTCCTCACAGTCTCCTTATTCAATAACAGAGGGTCCTCAAAAGTTAGTGTGTTTCTTGCTAACATGTCATCATCCATTATATCCTCTACCATTTTTATATTGACATCTAATGATAAGGGCTGGTTTAATGTTTTGCTGTTAAAGCTGGGTCATCTATTTTATCTGAGTCATCAGTAAAATCTAATGGACATACTCCTAAAAGCAATATGATGTGTCACAATCTGATTAAAAATGTATTTTCCCCTTGAAGTGATATGCAACACAACATAAAATGGACAGTTTGCGTACTCTGTGAGAAATGTTGCCTTAGTTTGAAAGTGCAGTTGTGTATCATAAACACATTGGGCAGGATTTTCATAGTGCTGGACGCAGCAGTTATGTCTATATTTCAGATGCATGCTGCCTCCACACAAATGAGTCAGGATGGGCGCAATTTATTTTCATGCATTCTCACGCATTTACATTTTATGTAGTTTACAGCACATCTGGTTGCAACTGCAATACTTGTGACCCTTATCCGGATGCAACAACAGTACTTGTGCAACAAAGCTAGACAACCTTCTTGTGGTCTAACTTTTGTGATGGAAATGTGCAGTTATATCCATAAAATGGGAAATAAATCTTTGGAAATCCCCCCATTTCCTCAGATAAAAATGCCTTTATGCAAACTACATTGCATTCTAGATATATAAGGTATTAAACTAAAGTTCGTTTTTTTGTAGGCATGACTGAAGAAGTACAGAAAAAGGTCAGATATTTTTAAAATTAATGTCCAGGGAGCTATCAGCACTGGTTTGTGAAACTGGGAAACTGTGCAATAATAGTAATGTAAAGGAAATATATTTTTATTTTAAATTATACTTATAATGTATGTGAATACAAAGGAATCACCTAGCACATGCAATGTTTGCATTCATAACCGCTGCACTTACCGTTTTCTGCATATCCTGGTATGTATATGGCACGATTCTGCTTCCGGTCTACTATTTTGGAAGTGCTGTTTTTTCCTTGAACACGGACTTTCAAGCTGTATCTACCATTTCCACTTCTTGGAAAAAAATATCTTGAGTAGATGCCGTCATGCTTAGCAATATCAGGATCTAAATGAAAGAGAATGCAGAGAACATGATATGCAGGTGAAAAGGTTACCACAGTTTTCAGTAGTTCCCCATGTTGTTGTTCTGGGAATTGAAAAGCCTTAAAGCCAGAGCTAACAGCTTCAAATCACTTAACAACCACTGTTATGCAACTGAATTACTTGGTAACAGCCAATAGTAATCAAAGCACTGAAATTTTTTAAAAGAAATTGACTATAATTCGTCTTTACTTTCACTATATAAAAATAATAATTCATCAGCCCTCTCTGATTTAGTCAGTCATCAGTAAAGATCGCTTCCATATGTGTTCTCATTATCAACAATATTTGCAAAGCATTGATGATAGGAGCGGGTGTGGGGCATAGGCATACTTACAGATAGGGGACGTAAGTTGTTCATTCATTTTTTTTAAACAAATGTAATATAAATCAGATGACTTTATAATGTATTAATAAGAGCACTGAGTCATACTATGTTATGAGTGCATCCTCTTTCACCCTTAGTGTGCCAGTACTGCTCAGCTTGTTCAGTTTTTCTATACTAAGAATGTGATAGGAGACACTCTTATAAACATAAGGCAGGTTTTCAGTGTTTCTATAAATATAGTGCCAATATGCAAATGAAATGTGTGTGTTTGTACTGCATATAGTGCTCCTACACTATAACTTAATATTAGTAGTAGTTGTAAATTATTTGTTTAGCACCCTCTTCAAAAGTGTGATCCTCTGATGTCTTAAATCTGGCCTTGGGAACTACTAGGAGGCTCACCTTAGAGAAGTAGAGCAGTCAAATGGGGCAGTAAGAGGAGAGATCACTCCAATAGCCCAGGCCCTGTCCATATAGATCTTTATAGGTTAGCAAATCAACCTCAAAGGAGATTCACCACTTCGCTGTCATTCAGTACAGGTCACGCAGAACCAGGGTTACACAACATGACCTTGGAAGATCCATCAGTAACCTGACTGCTGCATTCTGCAATTGTTGCATGTGTCATAGGACTCCACTAACTGTAAGCATTACAGTAGTTGAATCTGGAAGTCACACAGGTACTGTATTTATCAGTTAGGACAAGTGTTCCAGTGGGATCAAGGCTTTAATCCAGGAGATGTTTCTCAGATGGTAAAAGCCACTCTGTACTACAGATGACACCTGAGTGTCAAGTGTCAGTCTTTCATCCAGAATGATGTCCAGATTGTTCTTCTCAGCAGATACTACCAGATTAGAGGAGCCAAGCACCAGACCAGTCTTCTCCACTGTGGCCTCCATACCTTACTGTTGACCAGGCTGAGTCACCAATACTTGTCTTGCTTGGATTGAGTCTCAGCCAGCTAGAGGATGTCCAATCCTGGATCTCAGTGGAGCATAAATTAAATAGTTTGACTTTGCCAGGCATCCTGGGTGCAAATGATAGATACAGCTTGGTGTCATCTGCATAGCAATGAAAACTCAAGTTTTAGCATCTGATGATGGCATCCAAGGGCAGCATGTACACTACAAACAACATAGGTGAGAGGACTGAGCCCAGGGTACACCCTAGAGCAGACTTTTACAGTGAGGAAAAAATTCCCATCACCACCCCCTGCATCTTCTCCCTGAGGAAAGACTCAAACCAGTTGATGACTGTACCACAGAGTCCACAGTACTCCCTAGGGTGAACCAACAACAGCCCATGGTTGACAGTGTCAAATGCAGAGAAGAGATGAGATTGAGTAGAAAGAGAACTAACTGTTCCCCTCTTTTTCTCACCCTGAGGAGGTCATTATGTACCCTAATCAATGCAGTCTCTGTACTATGCCTAGATCCAAATCTAAGCAGGAGCAGCTCATAGATGTTGAAGTCTTTGAGGTGTGCCTTGAGCTGCAGAGTCACTATCTTCTCAATAACCTTTCCAAGAATAGGAAGGTTAGAGTCAGATCAATAATTTGCTAAGCAGTATGGATCCAAAGATATTTTTTTTCAGAAAGTGACTCACCTGCACATCTTTCAATGAACTTGGAAAGTACCCCTCCGAAAGGGAACACTAGACTATCTCAGCAAACACTGGGCCCCAAAATCCCACACAACTCACTAAGAGGCGAGTCAACCCTGTGTCCAATTCACAATAAGTGGGTCACAGCTCAGAGATGAACCCACATACCTCCTCTATAGCTGCCAGCCTAAACTCACCCCAAATAGGAGGAGTGCTCCTCGTAAAAAACTCACTGCCCCATACTGGGCCATGAAATCCCATTTGGGGTTATCCCAGACCTGATCAAAGACACCCTGTTGGAGAAGAAAACTGACTTAACTCTCCACACCTTGCAGATGAAAAAGTCTTTACCAGCTAGAGACAGGCAATATGTAATAATATGTCTAGAGTTCAGAAAAGCTGAGCTGGTCTGCTTCTCCCTGCTGCAATTTTCCTGGACAGAAATGCGTCCTCCTTATGGGAGATTGCCCTCTGATACTCATTGTAGCGAGTTCTTAGTGCCTATCTGTCCTCATGAGTCCCAGACTTTTACCAACAACAATTCAGTCTCTGACTCATAGCTTTAATCACTCTAAGTTCACCGTTGAACCACGGGGATCCTATGCAAGAAGTTATGAGTTGTATACGAACTGGTGTGACAGATTTGAGGGATGAAGCAGCAGCCCTGTTATAGGATACCACCATTTCTTCCAATCCTATCCTGAAAGTATCCATCACACCTGAGAGATCAGTTGCCACCTGGAGTCCTGCTGGGGACAACCTCTTTAAAGAGAGGCAATGGACCATATCCGCTGGGGATGAACAACAAGGGGGGCCCCCGAACATGAACTTTACTGTGCTGTAATCTGACCAGCACACCAGATCAGTACTGAGGTTGTTAATCTTGAACTGCAGTGAGAATACTAGGTCCAAGGCATTACCATGTTGATAAATAACAGTAGTAACCAGTTGCTCAAGGCCCAGTGATTCCATCGACTGGAGGAAATCTTGTCAACATTGAGAAAGTTTGTAATGACCTCAGGCATTAAAGTCACCCAGGACTAATCACCTGGGTGACTCCAATACCCTCTCAGTGATGAAGTCTGTGATTTCCTGCCGGAAATCCCTCTTGCACCCTGGGGTCTGGTATAGGAGAAGGATCCTGTAGCCTGCACCTGGACCCCCACATACAGCCAAGCATTTGAATGACAAAGTAACTCCTATAGGGTGCACAGCAAAGTTCAGCTTGGATCTAAATCAGATGGAACCACAGTGAATCAAGTTGGGACTGCTGCTTCTAGAACAGGCCCTGCATCATCACCCAGCCAGGTCTCCATGATGCAAGTCAGATCAGCTGAGGAAATCAAGTCCCATATAATCACTTACTTGTTCCCTATCAATCTCACACTGTGCAATACTGCCCACAGGGGACAAGCAGAGACTGATGATCTATAGGCTACCTGGCCACTCAGTCTGGTGGAAGCTCTGTAAGTGGAACCAACCACATGTGGCCTCTCCCTAGGTCCCATTTTGCCCCACGGCATCTTGTGGTCCTCACTGCCCTGGTAGTTCCCCCCATTAAAACCATCTGCCCCCTTCCACCTACCTTCCTGCCTCCTTACAATGCTCACCTCCCTACAGCACTTATATGCTTCTGCTAGTAAGGGGGGTCATCAAAGAGGTGGAGGTCCAGCAACTGGTTTAGGAAGTAACTAAGCCTGAGGGGGTCCCAGACTCAAACATATATTCCCACTGATCACACTACCACCACCCAAATCGTTACCACCAATAAAACAATCCCACCTGAAGGAGGGTCTGCATTATAGTGCAGCCCTCACACTGATTTAATACTAAACCTTAAAACTATCATGACCCCAATCACACTAATTCTAGTACAAAACATACCTACTCACCTGTTCTACCAAGAATACACTAGTAGTCTAAAATTCATTGCCTAATAACACTTCCTCAACTCCCAACAAATGCTCTCCATTGGTCCCTCTCCTACCCCCTCAAGGGGCTTATTTCTCTCATCTACTCCCTTCCCCCACCATTCTAAAAGGGTGTCTCTGAGACACTGCCTTTTCCTCTTCTCTCTGGTTCCCACAGTCCTCTTGCAGGGTTTCTCGCATCCTGAAGGGGTTCCCAGGGACATGACTCTTCCCCTACCCCACCTCACCCCTCCCCTCCATTTCCTACTTTTCTTTCACTTAAGCACTTGTTTGTTTATTAACCCAGCACTTCTTATTGTCTACTCTTTCTACATATTATGTGAAACACTGTTGTAACACTGTTTGCAACACCTGCCTTACAACTGAATGTTAATATTGATCTTGTAACTTGAATGTTTAATGTCTCATTCCTATTGTACCCCTTTCCCCCAGGTCACACTGGGAGATGAGCGTCTTATCATTCTGTGTGCTTTCCTGGTGAAACATTCCAATAAATAAATAAAAACAAATAAACCCACTATTAAAATAAATAAAATGTTCAATAGAAAAGTGTAGAATACACAAATGAGTAGAATCCAGCAAATTTTAAGCAGTTCAGCAATTTCAGGTATTGATTATGGCTTCTACATCATATTATATGGAACCACTCAACTCTCTGCTCTCACCAGAGAAGTCCAGCAAAGTCGCTGCTTAAAAGAAACATGTTCTTTACCTCCTCAGTCAGCTCTCTTACTGCTGCTGGGAAGTATAATTAACAGTTTAACAGGAAGCAGAGTGACAGAATACACAAGTACCGTCACCACCAGTTCCTCTCCCAGTGTCAGAAGGAAACAGTTTCAAGTCACTAATGCAGTCCTTAATGATATCGGTCAACTCACCTCCATACATGGGGGTGGGAGACAGATCCTCTCAGTAATGGTCTCCACTACAAGCTGCCTTTGCCTTACAACCAGAGGCTGCATGAGCAAACCTGCTCCATTCTACTGAAATTGTAGCAGCAGAATCAGAGGGACCTGGCCAGGTCCTTACACCAAATGCCACCATGCACCACTGGAATGTGCCCTGACCTTCATATTCGGCCTGTCTGAGCCACCATTCTCCTCTGCTCTGGCTGGTTCTGGGACCTTGCTGATATCAGAAAATCTACTTGCTGGATGCTGGGGCCATCCACATCCAACCCACTGCAAGTCCAATCCTCTGACTGTCCATAACACCAGGGTACTCAGCCGTTTCTAGACACACTGACACTCATCACCACGATAGTGCGGTAAGTCCAAAAAGCATGAACAGGCTACGAATGAGTTATCCACAGCGTGTCGAACATTTCTTAGAAGCAGGCACGCTGTACTGCTTATATTGGGGACTCTCACTAAAATTAATAAAACTAGCTCCTAGTCTAGCTCACTAAAACACTTTCTACCCCTCGGTCCCTACACCTGTCTCCTAACTAAAACATTACTGCTACAAATTAACCGAACCAACATACTATGGAACATAAACCACAGACCGGTTCAGTCATTCTAGGATTCTCCTTGATGCTGCTAGATATAAAGTACAATTTTCAGTGTAAGAAGGGGGCAAATTAATACTCTAAAGGTCACAGCAGGAGCTCCAAACTGATGGCTAGCCCAACCTGGTAGCTATCTGCATTTTAGCAGTATTGCATGAGGTATTACCAGAATTGTCTGAGTACCCCACTATATCAAAACCCCAGGTATAGTGAATAGGAATTGTGACTCCTGGGAGGAAATTACTATTAGCTGTTCATAGTTTGAGGAATAGCGGGTTAGCGTTATCAGTAAGTGAGCACTGATCCTCTGAGTCCGAATCAGAGGTTTGCTGAAAACTGGTGTGGGAACAGAGCTGAAACTAACACAGCTTGCACCTTCTGCCTATCTAGCTGCTTCTTTACCTGGCTCAGTCATAGAAATGATTAGCAAGCTGAGACATGAAGTCAGGGTGAGAACATGTACAGTAAATAAGGAGTCAAAACTATTATAATTAAGTCACTGACTTTTGCCCCGACCTGCAGCTCATCATCACAATGCAATCTCTCTCACTGTATTTATCTCTCCACTCTACCTTCCAGCAGTAGCACTCAGTCACCACACAATCTGTCTCTCTGTTCCACCCTCCAACAGCAGCAGCACAGTTCAATACATTCAGTCTGGGGAGAAGAGTGACTCTAGGGGTTTTAACTGTGTTAACTGCATTTGCAGTTGGAAGGGGCATGTGGTGGCAAGCAGAATTGAAAAGGAGACAGGTACTGTACTAGTCATGAAGGGCAATAAAATACCTAAATTGTGTAGTATTTGTATTTGATATGGACCCACTACTGGGTTCCCCTTGAATTACAAATGCCAGCATTACATTTGACATGATCTAAATGCTGTGCCCTGCTTGTTTTCAGCATCCCTCAATACAGTGAACAGGAAACTACAATGAACACATTATGGCTCTTAGTCTGTTTATAATTACTGGTGACCTTATTTATCACCTGGATTACTGGTCTGTTCAAAACTGTAATGACTGGAATTTGGGTTACTATGCTTCAAAAAACTGTAACAACCTAAAATCCAGTTATTACAGCATTTCCCAAAGCAACAATGCCAGCTACACTGGTCGCAGGGCAGTGCTGGTATGAGATGCTTTAGGCACCTGAGTCACTTGCATGTCGCCACAGATCTCCACGGAAAATGAAAGACCTGTCTTCAGGGAAAGACTTCCGGATATCCATTTCCGATGCTCAGTAGAACCACAGAAACTGTTAAATCCTTTGTTGACTCGGCACAATGTAGGAAGGCAGCTGCAAAGGCCAAAAAAATGCTGGGTTGTATTGCAAGGGGTATATCCTTGAGGAGGGAGGAGGTGATTCTGCCACTGTATAGGTCATTGGTTAGACCACACCTGGAGTACTGCGTGCAGTACTGGCATCCGTATCTGAAGAGGGACATTAAGTTACTGGAGGGAGTGCAGCACAGAGTGACAAAGATGATCAAGGGGCTGGGGGACTTATCATATGAGAGGAGGTTGAAGGAGTTGAACATGTACTCACTGGAGGAGGAGAAGAGAGACAGGGGTGACATGATTGAAACCTTTAAATACATGAAAGGAATAAACAAGATGGGCACAGAGGGGCTGTTCAAAGTAAGGGAGGGGAAGGCCACCAGGGGCCATGATATGAGACTGGAGCAAGGAAGGTTCAGGAGGGAGATGAGGAGACACTTTTTTACAGAGAGGGTGGTGGCTGGGTGGAATGCGTTACCTGCTGAAGTGGTATGCAGTAGAACAGTGGACTGCTTCAAATGAGGATGGGACAGGACAAGGGGGAGGGTTAATGAAGGGGAAGGGTGGAAGGGAGGGGCAGCTGCAGAATAAGGGGTGCTAGCTGCACATTCGAGCAGACTTGATAGACCTCTAGGCCTTTATCTGCTGGCAAATTTCGTATGTTCGTAATAAAAGTTTAGACTAGGATTCTAAAATAGATGTTTTTTACAAAACCGTGATGCACAGTAAGACTCCCAAACAGCTGTTTCTTCTAAGACCGCAGTCCTCAGAAATGCTACACCAGCAGGACTCTTAACAGCAGATGCAGTATTTATGACTCATGTCATACAGTTCAAACAATTACATTTTAAAAAATTGTTTACTTGTTCTCATCTTAAAGTTCTGTTCAGTGATGCTCCTTAATTCTTCTGCTTACTTCTTTCACTTGTTGCTAAATAAAACACTGTAATAAAAATGCCTCATTTTTCCATGTTGCCTATTTATAACTCCCAACACCAGCAATTATAAAAAATAAGGAACAGGCAAGTGTGTATTTATGGATTTTTTTTACACACCCTTGGAGTGTGATGACCACATAAACCCCTCAAGATTCACTGTCAAGGTTTTTGGGTCACCACACACCTTGGGAGTGTAAAAAAAAATCCATAATACATGCTTGCCTATCCATTATTCTGGTTCCATGTCGTGATAGTGAATGCAAGACCGCAGTCGCTATCATGGCAAGTGTAGATTGCCAAAAAGCAAACTGGCAATATACACACTTTAAAGGCGACAACTCTGGATTTACAAAAGTGTTTTTTATGGGGGCTGCACCCTGTGCCCCCCACCACTGAATTAGGATTCTCAGCTCCAGGGTAGTGCATGTCAGGGAAGGGGGCAAAATCTAGATTTAGGAAAAAAAAGTGCCACAGCTTGCAGCTATAGCAAAATGCAACTTGCATCCCATCCCGAACCCAGCATCTACTCTGCCAGAGCTGTACACCAGCATGCCATGTGGCTAGCTCGGTGGCAGCAGCAGGTACTCCAGTCCCTAAAAACCCTTTCCCTGCCCCTCCCCTTCCCCTCGCTATTCTTCCCTTCTGTTCATCCTTCCCCATATTCGCTGTCCCATACCCTCGCTATTCTGCAGGGAAGCCCACCATAAAATCACCCAAAATGAGTCGCTATATTTCTAATCGCTTATTTTGGGTCACTCTTATGATGTACTACCCATTATTCTCTGTGTTATAGTGAAGGGCTAATGTGTTTATGTACATGTACATATCTACAGTATATCTATATATATATATATATATATTTATACACCACGTGTGGGTCTGGATTGGCCTTAATAAAACTATTGTCTTATGACCAGCTTGCAAGATAATACTACGATCTTGGAAAGCTTGGTACAGTTTGTCACAGTGGAATACCAAACCAATCAGACAACAGCTTTAACAATGCTGATGTCATCACAACAGCAATATAGTATATGGGTGCTGCCTATTCTCAATGGATTTCAGCAACTGCTGAAATCTTGTTGTAGTACAGTTCAAAGGTGAAAAAAGTTGTTGTACTATCGCTCTGACATCACATCGATAGTACAACAACTTTTTACCCTTGACCTGCCACCTGATTGGCTCAGACGACGCCTCTCGCTGAAAAGAAAACAAACATGAGTGGCATGATTTAGCGGCCGGGCAGCGGAGCCACTGAGTTTCAAATCGGGAGTCGGGACATGGAGAGCCATACATGGCTCCCATTCTGAAAATACTATAATTTTTTCCCCTAATTTTAAAATGAGAACCGGAGGGAGTACTAGCGGCACAAGCGGAATCGGGAGCGAGCAGGAACACCAGTGGGAACGGGAGCAGCGCCTGCAGCAAGTAACGTAGAAAAATATTGCAAAAAAAACCTGAACAAAACACCCATATACTATATAAAACAGTGGATGGGTGAACATCCACAACTAAGTCTGTGTTCCCATCTCGGGCAGTTGATGACATCAGCGAGACCTCTCGAGCTTCGCTCTCGAGGTCTCTGTGATGTCATCAACTTCCTCGATGGAAACACAGCTTTGTTGTGGATGTTCACCCATCCACTATTCTATATGTGTAGCACAAGGGCAAGCATATGTGAGATGCTCTGTAGACTTAGTTGCTTTCTACTGCTCATCTGCATCATTTGTTTACTGTCCCTTTCCTTATTGATTTCTGTCTGCTCTCACTTTTGTTTCTGTGATGGGTTACTGGGCTGTCAGGCCTTGTGGGGGGGGGCGAGTTTTCCGTTCTGGGGATTGTGGTTACCCCTGTTTTTCTTTGGGTCATTGTTACTCCATGTCACCTTCTCTTTTTTATAACTGACACAATTGAATTGTCAAATTGCTACTAATTTTTATTTGTACGTTTTGCCACCTGCAGTTCTGCTATGTATCTTGTTCTGTTTCCTGCCACTGCTTTCATAACACATGTACTATAATTTGTTTAAACGTTTCTGTTGTATTTTCTCCCTGAAATAATTTGTCTGTTCATGTGCCTTTTAGCCTGGGTCGTGCCTGAAAACAGTCCATTGGACCAGTGCATTTATCTGGTTATCAAAGGCATAAATAAAAAAATAAATCTATTTTGATTGTATTGACTTGCACTGTATTGACTGTATTGATTTGTACTGCACTGATTTATGTATTGATTGTATTGATTTGTACTGTATTGATTGTATTGATTTGTACTGTATTGATTGTATTGATTTGTACTGTACTGATTTGTACTGTGTTGATTGTGTTGGTTTGTACTATATTGACTTGTACTGTATTGATTGCATTGATTTGTACTATACTGATTTGTACCATGTTGATTGTATTGATTTGTTCTGTACTGTACTGACTTGTACTATATTGATTTGTACTGTATTGACTTGTACTGTATAGATTGTATTGATTTGTACTGTACTGATTTGTTATGTATTGATTGTATAGATTTGTACTGTATTGTATTGCTTTGTACTGTATTGATTACATTGGTTTGTACCGTGTTGATTGTATTGATTTGTACTGTATTGACTTGTACTGTATTGATTGTATTGATTTGTACTGTACTGATTTGTACCATGTTGATTGTATTGATTTGTACTGTACTGTACTGTAGTGACTTGTACTCTGTTGATTGTATTGATTTGTACTGTATTGATTGTATTGATTTGTACTGCACTGATTTGTTATGTATTGATTGTATTGATTTTTACTGTATTGATATATGATTTTTACTGTATTTATTGTATTGGTTTGGACTGTATTTATTGTATTGATTTGTACTGTACTGATTTGTACTGTGTTGATTTTATTGATTTGTATTGTATTGACTTGTACTGTATTGATTGTATTAATTTGTACTATGTTGATTGTATTGATTTGTACTATACTGTACTGACTTGTACTCTATTGATTGTATTGATTTGTACTGTATTGACTTGTACCATATTGATTGTATTGATTTGTACTGTACTGATTTATACCATAATAGAGCAATATAAAAACAATATGTACACAGGACAGTCCCCCTCCTCTCTACCCATCTCCTAATATGTGTGAGTGTTGATAGCCCAGCCCTCTCCCTCACCTGCCCCACATCATAACTGTTATAGCTGCCTTTAGCAGTGGGCAGTGTTTCCTCACCTGCCCTCCACACTAACTGCCCCTGCAATTAGGTGGGCCTGGCTGGGATATCTCCTCTATAGGCATGCACTCTGCACTGTTTTAGCACTTACTGTCCTACAGGGGGCCATGATTGGTACTAGCTGCCCCCCCATAGCATCCCCCTCCCCCCTAAGTTGGCTATTTTCAGTCCCCATCCCTGTTACCAGGACAAAGCCTGTACTACGGGCTGCTGAGGTCCTTGTCTATGTGTTCTGCCATAAGCTCATACTCGTACTCTAAGGTTTGTGGCAGTAGCTGGAAACTTGTTATTCTGTACTTATATTCCACATTATGTCTCTTTGTTTGCATTATCATTTCACTGTTTGTTTATATATTCCCTGAGTTGTTCTTATTGTGTACATCCTTCCCATGAAGTGTGAACAACAGAGGAGGCAGAGGGGGCAATTGCCCTTCTGTTGTACATATATGCTATGCGCTTGATGTGGAACCTTTGCGAAAGAGCTTTCACTCAAAGGTTTTTTCCTGAACAATTAAATAACTAGCCCTAACACCCCACCCATACCCTACAGGCAGCAACAGATGTGGGGTATTTCTTACAGTTGTCAACCTTAAGGCACACCCCATTCCTCAGAGTAAGTAAGCTCAGATAGGTACAGTATATGAGAATGGGGTCAGCATTAGGTTTGAGAACTCCAAGGCACACCTCATGCTTTTTGTTGCCTACAGGGTAGGGTAGAGTGTTAGAGTTGGAAACCGTAATGCCACATTTCCCTACTTTTGTCCCTTTAACCCTAAATAGTGCATTAATGAAGATTTTGCAACTAATATCCTTACTTTTTGAGACAGTAGAATCACATCTTCATTTGTCTGTGGAATCACACATTCCATTGAAGTCCTGTGTTTCCAATTTTAGCAAAACCATAACCAAATTTCCACCATAGCCTTATTATCTCACCTCATGAACCTGGTACTGAAAATGTCCAAATCCCTGGCAAAATGTGATTCCGCACCCCCACAACATAATTTCTCACCACAGATGTGAAAAAACAGCTAGGACAGGATTTTCAAAATGACAGCTGTCACATTCATGAGGTTGTGTAAAAATATGCCTATGCTGAAAATTTTTGGTCATAATATTTCAAATGACTATATTTATTTATTTAGTTTTTGTTGACCGGGTAAGTGCACTAGACAAATCCTGCCTATTTTCAGGCACGACACGGGGGAGTGGGATACAGATGAATGCCAATTGACCTTGAACCAGATTAAGCTGTTGGTAGTATTTTTAGTGAATGAGGGAAATTTGGCCAGGACACCAGGGAAATTCCCCTACTCTTTTCAATAAGTGCCATGGGATCTTTAACATCCACCTGAACTACCACCAATCCAGGCAGATGGGACCTCGGTTTAACGTCTCATCTGAAAGATGGCATCTCAGAAGTGCAGCACCCCTCTCATGCTACACTACAGTGTCAGTACTGGGATATTAATCCAAGTGCCAGATGTGGGAACTGAACCCACAGCCCTCTGATCTCCCGGCCTCAGAGGCGAGTGTGCTACCTACTGAGCCACTGACACTACAATAGTTAAATAGTTATGAGAGAGTGTAGGAAAATGTAAATGCATGCACATAACTTTGGAATTTTTATTTATTTTGAACCCTAGTTGTCAATATAGCCTTCTTATGATCCCCACCTCATGAACAAGGACAGTGAAAAATGTCAAATCCTGCCCAAAAGGTGATTTCCCCAAGTGACTGTGAAATTGACTTTCAAGCCAGTTTTGTTGAGTTCCACTGACATTGTTCATGAGGTGGGGTCCCCAAAAGGCCACATTGAAAATTTGGTGTCAAAATATGCCAACATGGCCAGGTTATGAATCAAAGTTGAAAATCCCATTGAACACATAGAACCACATTTACCTTAGTTTCTCATATTGAAGTCAGCGGTTCCAGCAGCAAGTTGTGTCTTCCATTGGGGGGGGCTAGCTTTTGACACTGGCACCTGTTCAGTTGAGTGGGTCCCAGGGTGGTAGCCTGGGTAACAAGCTGGCTAGATAACAGGACCCAGAGGGTAGTAGTAAATGGAGTACACTCTGAAGAAAGGGAGGGGTTACTAGTGGGGTATCACAGGATTCAGTACTGGGACAGGTCCTCTTTAATGTCTTTATAGGAGATATTGCAGAGGGGCTGGAAGGAAAAGTATGCCTCTTTGCAAATGACACAAAGATCTGCATCGGGGTTGATACACAAGTGCGGTGTGCAAAGGATGAGAAGGGACTTGGCAAGATTGGAGGAATGGTCAAACATATGGCAGCTTAGATTCAATGGAAAAAAGTGCAAAGCAATGCACATGGGAAACAAAAACCCAGGGGAAGATTACACAGTGGGGGGAAGGGTACTAACAACAACACAAATGGAAAAGGAGCTGGGGTAGTCATATCAGATGACCTTAAAGTAGGTAAACAATGTGAGAGGGCAGTAAGGAGGGCTGGGGGGATACTAGGATGTATAGGGAGAGGCATCACCAGTAGAAAACAAGAAGTTGTTATCCCTCTATACAGACAGTTGGTGAGACCCCATCTGGAGTACTGCATCCAGTTCTAGAGACCCTATCTCCTCAAGGACATAGACAGGATGGAGACAGTCCAGAGGAGGGCAACTAAAATGGTGCAGCATCTGCAACAGAAGCCATATGAAGAGAGACTGGAACTGCTTAATATGTATACCCTTGAGGAAAGGAGAGGGGGACATGATAGAAACTTTCAAGTACCTTAAGGGAATAAACAATGACCAAGATGGGAGCGTCATTCAGAAAAAGAGATGTACAAGAACAAGGGGGCACAATTTGAAGATTAGAGTGGCTCAGGGGCAACATGAGGAAGTATTTTTTCATGGAGAGGGTGGTGGACACATGGAACCACATTTCTGAGGTCATGGTATCAATAACAGTGGGGGAATCCAAGAATATATGGGACAGACATAAGACAATTATAGTGAGGGGAAGGAGGAAGTAGGCTATTGGGTAACTAGAATCTGCAGCTTATCCAATAGGTGGGGAAATGGGCAGACTAGGTGGGCCAAGTGATCGTTATCTGCTGTCAAATTCTAGTTTTCTATGTTTCTATGAATGAGGCTGTGCAGGGGTGCAGGGTGATTGTTGCTTAGTGGGAGGTTGGGCAGGCAGGAGTCTGATCAATGAGGAACTTTTTTCAGGCTTAAAAAAGACATTGAGAGATGGTTTTCAGTATTACAGAGCATATACCAGGATGGGGGTCAGAAGGGGGGGGCACTAGACACCAGGGAACTGTATGAAAATAACGGTGATGGTGATGGAAGAGTAGTGCCACTAGACACTAGGGAAATATATAAAAAGTACACTTACATTGATCATAGGGTGGGGGTGCCACTAGACAGCAGGAAAATACATAAATAATTAAGGGGGTGGCAATCAGACAATGAGGGGTGCCGCTAGACATCAGGGAAGTATAAAATAATAAGAACAGGGCAGGCCATGGTAGGATGGGGCCATGAGATACCATGGAGACAGAAAATATGAACACAGATGGTGATCGGGGGTGATGGTGCCACTAGACACCGGGGATTCTTTTTTTGTTTGTTTCAGACAGCTATTTTGAAGTGGTTACTGACCATGATCAGAACCTGGAATTTTAAAATACTGCAACTTTGGAAAAGATTAAATATTTTTCCACCAAATCATAAAAGAGTACATCTGTGTTGTAGCCCCTTCATATCCTGAAAATTTCAGACCAAAATTCAAAACCATTTTTCTGTGTATATTCCTCTGCCTTGCATTTTAAGGGTGGGTGTTATGGTTGGAAACCCTAATGCTAAAACAAAATGGTGTTTGTTGGTATTTTTGTTTATAATTTTCTACATGGGCTTTTTGGGACCCCATGTCATGAACAGTGGCAGTATCATTTTGTTACTCAATCCCAAAAGGTGATTTCACACAGTGAATGTGACATTTGGAACAACAGTGCGAAAACACATTTCAGGCAGGATGTGAAAAATTACAGCTATAATGTTCATGAGGAGATGTTAAGAAATGGCAATGTTGAAAATCTGGAGTGAAAATATAAAAAAGTGTAGAAGTTACGAGTGTATGTAGAAACTGCGCAACACATGGTTGTAATGCAGTCATTTTTTGGAATGTTTTCACCAGATTTTCAACATGGCCTTCGTGGGACCTCCCCTCATGAACAGTGGCACTGGAATTTTGTTACTCTGTCCTGAAAGTTGATTTAGCACAGCGACCATGCCATTCTGTGCCACAGCTGCAAAAACACATTTTGAGAAGGTTACCAAAAACTACAGCTGTACTGTTCTTAAGGGTATGTGAAATAATGGCAATGTACTCCATAAGGTCCCTGTTATGTATTTCATTAATGCAATGGGGATCCTTTAGGACCGTGTAAGGAGTTTTGTTTTAAATTGTTGTTTAATTTTAATGTTAACTTAATGGACTGTTTGTGGTTTTTCTCAGGGTAGCTCCACTTAGCATAGTGATTGGTAAGCAATTCCTATGGTTGCTCCAACTTTACATTATGGACAGTACATAATAAGAAAGTTTGATGCACAGTCTTTTGTTTTTGCATTTGGGAGGATTTGTTCATGAAAAGTGAATAAAAATGGAATTTTCTGCCATTTTTTGTTGATTATAGAACAATCTAAAAGGCATCCATGAATGAAACACCTCTCATTTTGTAGGTATTTTTGTGCTGAACAACTATTGTGCTCAAACTACAATGTTATTAATTTTCATTTTAAGGTTATTTGTATTTGTTTGTCAAAAAAGTGCAACCCCCCCAATTTTCTGCTTGTGAATTATAAAAAAACTAAAATGTATCTATAAATAAAACACCACTAATTTTGTAGATAATTTTGTCCAGGACAACTTTTGTGCTCACAGTACCATTCTATCATTTTTTGTTTTAAAGTTATTTGCATTTGAATATGATTAGTACTGCTACTGAGGCCAAACATTCTAAACTGGCTGATGACATAGCAACTGTGTACATAAATGAGTGATGACATAGTAACTATGTACATAAATCAAATTTATGTACACAGTAGCTCAAATATCAGGATTTATGTAACAGATATATTGTTCACACCTGTTGCATAAATTAATTTGTCATTTTTAGTAATAAAGAACACTAGAAATATCATGATGTACAGATGTTAACAACTGTGACAGTTCATTTGTAAAGAGAATAATATCAATACCTAAAAGTTCCAAATAAATAGACAGTAGACTGGTATAGTAACAGCTTTCGTTAGGCTGCCACCTAGTGGCATAAGGGAATATTATGATTTGATTTAGTATACACCATTTTTATAGTGGATCTGTATGTGCAATTGTCAAAATATGCAGCAATATAGACAAACAGGTTGTTGTGGAACTTTTCAGATGTTATAGGTAGGAAGCTTATGAGTAACCCTCTGGTATTTGTATATTACTTATGGAAAATTTATTGAGAGTACAAATGTTATGATTTTCTAAATGCAAACAATCCCTTTACTGTAGGACCACTAACCTTGAGAAAGCTATCTTTAATGAAATATTGTTATGTACAAGTGGTCATATAATCTGAAAAATAAATAGTTTTCTAAGTAAGCAAGAGTTCCCTGGTAAGTTTATTCGGCATGAGTGAGATGCTGTATAATTGCAGTTTTAGGGTTTTAGCAGCCATACCTCCTCAGTGAAACTATGCAGTACTTCTCTCTCTCTCTCTCTCTCTCTCTCTCTCTATATATATATATATATATATATATATATATAGTAATGTTATGAGTCTCCCTGGGATTCTTGTAATTTTGGATTGAATAAACATTTTTACATTACTGGGTAATGTGTAATTGTATATCTTTTCCAAAGATTATCTTTGCCCCTGCTTCCCTGGCCTCCTAAGGTGAGTTTCTTTACCTGTTGGATATAAACATATACTGGCTGCATCCCTCCTCCTCCATAAAACTAAATAAAATAAACCTGTCCCTTCAACACACACAGCACATTGCAGAGCCTACCTGTCTCAACCCCAAGTTTCTTTACCACTTGCTCATTGACTGGATGTTTTCCACCTTCCCCCACTGAACTGTCACAGCTGGTACACTTCAGGATATTTTCTAATAATCATTGACTTAACCTACTTACTATGTCATAAAACTGCACAGACTCAACGTACTCAAGATAATTCACACCTGCTTCTTTTGCAACCTGCAAATCTGAAGACCTGGGTTTGAATCCCACAACCCCCAGTTGCATACTGTGTGACCCTGAGCAAGTTGCTTAACTTCCTTTTGGCCCCAGGTCACACCTGTAAACAAGCTTTCAGCTTACTGTGTTTCTCCTGGTTAAAAAAAAAAGCAAAAAACAAATCTCAGTTACCTCCTCTCCTTATGTGATTTTGCTACTACTGGTCACCTTACCTATTAAGTTCTCTAAGGATATTGATTGGGCATTAGTCTTCTTCCATGACAAATTCTTTAAAGTTTGGTAAAAGAATACCTCCTCTGCAAAACAAGGATGAAGGCACTCACTTGCCCTGGGTCACAATGCAAATTGTAGCCCTTGTGACCCCCTGATAAAACATTGTGGTATACCTTATTTGAGGTATATAAGGGAAGTAGTAGTAAAGAAATAAATTGATAAGATAAAGAGTCATATCTGTACACTTATTACAGAGCATTTAGTAACCCTCCACAAGAACTGAGAAACAATAAACTGATCAACTCACTAACTGGATAACAGATTAGAAGGTCACAAGTTTTAAGATAAAAGTTGAACAAAATCTCAAGAAGCACAATAAATGTTTTCTCTGTATTAACTCACTCATAATATATTTCACACATCAGACCTGGTGAAGCCCTTACAGTGTAGAAGACCCTTCTGGGTTTGCTTCTTCCTCTTATACTCTACACAGTCCTCTGGTTTAAGGAGATACAACTCTATGTTAGTTACAAATATGTTGACAGGACAAAATGCAAACAGAACACCATCAAAACATTCTTATTGCTCTAAGCATTGGAGGCTAGGCACCAGATATTCAAGCATTTAGTGCTTTACTTAGTGTGACTAGCACAGCTGACAACCTGTTAGCACAGTCTCTATAATGTTCTGAAACAAACTTAGCACAGCACTATAATACTCTGTTACGACATTAGGGCTAACAGATACAGTACCATGCACCTTTGCAAATGACAAATTTACAAATTGTTCAATTGAACTTTTTGATAGATATCCAAGAAATGCAGTGACAGCATAGGCAGGGACAAATGGATAGACTTGGCAGGTCAAGCAATCCTTATCTGCTGACAAATTCTATGTTTATTTGATAAGTGCAGTATTGCTATACAGATTTGTAGCAATACCAGTACTATTTTTTAAATTCTATAATCTTTATTAAGTTTCAAAAGAGAAAATACAAAATCATTATAAAAGGAGCTAACATGAGGGACATAGAAAAGTAATATGTATTACAATATTTATGGTAACACAGACCCCCAATAATAAAGCAGACATTAGAAACATACAAAAACATTCAACCATCCTCCTCCCCTTAATAAAAACAGCACCCCACCCCTTGAGACCTATAAAAGCAATCGGCAAAAATGGATATATGAATGGAGCCCAGATAAAAGAGATCATCCTACAATCACAATTTCCAACCATCAGTCAATAGATAGTAAAATAGAAAAATAAGGTAGAATAAAATTCCTAAAATTATAAAAGAGGACAACACTAATGTCAAGTAAGGTACAATAAAAAGAATAGTATTAAAAACATACACCAGGGTGCAAGACCAGATCAAATAGAAATGACAGAATCATAGAGTGTTCCCCATTTCATGGCAAAGCCCAGTAGATTGTATTTCATACTAGTTAACATTTGATCTATTCTAAGATTTAGAAAAAGTTCTTGCCTCCATTCAGTGAATGAAGGTATTAGATGATCTTTCCAATGCTTTAAATTATTTTTTTAGCTGATAAAACTACCATGGTTAGATGATATTTCGATTCCATGGAACTTAGTCATCTAAAATCACCTAAAATACAGGTTTTACATGTAAAAAAAGACCCAAACCAAGATTTGTACTTAATTTACTCTTGATACTTATCCAAAGAGGGCTATCCGGTGGGCAATCCCATAAAATGTGGATAAAAGTACCTTCAGCTTTCCCACATCTGATATCATTCCCAGAACATAAAAGACCAAATGCACACAACTTAACTGGAGTGTAATATGCGCCATGTAGAATTTTAATTTGGATCAACCTTAAGTTTTCATTAGATATAAACTTGTACAAGTCTTTCAAAATCTTAGACCGATCTACTTCACTGTAATTTGGTGAGTAATACCAATATTTGGAGAACTGAGATACCAAAGAGGATATCAAAGATGAGTGGAATTGATAAAGTTGAGAAACTGAATGTGTTAGTTTGATTCTTTTTAAGGATGTGGTCCACAAATCTTTTATTATTATTATTAACCCTAGGTAAGGGTCCAAAAAGAGATGATAATGTATGTTTTAAAGTGAATAACTTGTTATAGTATCCCTTACCAAGTTTTAACATATTTCTCATCTCCTCTAGGGGGAGAAGGTATCCTTTAGAAAGAAACATATCCACTGCTGTATTCTTAATAGGAGGAAGCCAGTGATTGAGATTAAGCTTTTTACTAAATCTAAAACTGCAGTTATTAAGCAAGGGCTGGTTAGATCCTCCAATAAAGGCACATTTAGATATTTACTCAATTGTTCATGTACTCTATATGAAACTCCGACTACAGAATTTTTTCAGAACATTAGGCAGATTTTATTTAATATAGAAAGCTGAGTGATTGGAGATATATTTTCTCAACATCATGCAGTCAGTATCCAACCAAATAGGTTGATAGATTCTTCATTACTAGTAACAGGCCACCTAAAATATTTTTTTCATATGACTAGCTATATAATATAAAGCAAAATTTGGGACTTTACAACCACCTTGTTGTTTAGCAAGAGTCAGTTTATTGTAGGCTATTCTGGGCGGAGGGGGTGGGAGTTATTAAGCCAAAGAAATCTCACTAAAATAGATTGTACATTTTTAAAGCATGAACGGGGTAGAAATAAACTCAACATGTTTGAAGGATAGAAAATTAATGGGAAAATTTTCATTGTGATAGTATTAATCCTTCCTATAAGTGAGAATGGGAGTTTCTTTCATCTATCTAAATCTTGCTTAATAATGGAAATTAGATTAGTAACATTTAGGAAGCTCATCAAAGCTTTATGTTGTAAAAGATATAAATCCAGATATTTTAAGTGCCAAGGGGGACCATGCAAATCCAAATTTCAGTACGTCATTCATAAGAACCCTCTTGTTCAGAGGCATCACTACTATTTAGTTGTATTTATTTTATAATTAGAGACTCTTCTGAAATAATTCTCAGTAGTCTTTAAAATAGCCAGAACTGAAGCATTTGGATGACACATGTGGAGAAAGATATCATCTGCATAGGCAGATAATGTTAGGAAGTGAGAATCAATTTTAATATCCTTGATATTGTGATTGTGTTTTAGGTAAAAGAGTCGAAGTTCCAAGTAAAAATTAAAAAGGACAAGGGAAATAGGACAACCCTGCCTCATAACGGAATGTAAATATATATTTGAAGAAAAATGGCCATTAGCATAGATCTTAGCAGAAGAATAAGAGTATAAGACTTTTAACCAACTAAGAAAGGTGGACAGAAAACCAAATTTTAGTAGCATTTCAAATAAAAAGGAAATGTTAACTTTTGAATGCTTTCTCTGTGTCTAGGGAAACAAGGACTGCAGGGATCCTTGAATCCTTAGACACAAAGAGAATATGGGCAAGTTTCCTTATATGATCTGAGGGTGATCTGCTTGACATGAACCCTACCTGCTTGGAAGAAATTAAGCTGCTTCAACAAGCCTTTATCCTCTGAGCAAAGATTTTAATAAGGATTCTAATGTCCCCATTTATAAAAGAAATAGGTCTGTAACTACTAAGTTGTTCCTTAGGTCTATCAGGTTTAGGAATTGAAATGTTCAAAGCCTCTAATAGGAAACAGTCTGTCAATCCGTGTTCTAAAATGCAAGTATAACATTCTTTAAGCATAGAGATTATATCTTTACCAAATGTTTTATAAAAGTTCAGAGTTAGCCTATCTAGGTCAGGAGATTTATCCAATTTAGGAGTATTTATACTAATAATTTCTTGGGTAGTAATAGGGCAAACCAAATCAGAGACCATCTTAGGTGATAAAGTGGGGCATTGGAATTTATCAAGATATATTTGGTAACTCCTATTTGTTAAATTCTCATCTGAGAGTGTATATATCTGTTTAAAATATTGTTCAAATTCATACATAATGTCACTTGGAAGGGTTTTAATAGAGTTATTATTCCTTGATTTTATAGCCATGACATATTTAATAACTTAAATCTTTTTAAGTTTGTGAGCAAGTAATTTACAAGTGTTTCTCCTTGGTCTGTGTAATTAGCTCTAGTTTTTAAACTGAGTATTCTGCGTTTTCTCTAGTTATTTCAAAATATTCATCCCTTAAATTTAGTAATCTGATCAAATATTTTTCACTAAGAGTAATAACACATTGGCAAGGCAAGGCAAAGTTTATTTGTTTGGCACCCATTCCTGGAAGCTCTGAGCACCCAACATAAAAAATGTAAACATTTTAAACATACATAATTATACATTTAAAATGCAATAACAGAGCAGAAATTATCACAAAATTAGTAATAATAAATAAATTAATTTCAGCAGTTTCTATATCATATTACATAGCTAAGTCTGGGAAGGCCAGTGAGAAGAGATTGGTCTTAAGATGGCTCTTAAAAACTCAACCGAAGGGGTCTCCCTGATGACTGGAGGAATTAAATTCCACAGGACAGGGCCAGCGACACTAAAGGCCCTGTCACCAACAGTTTTAAATCACTTCCTGGGACTCTCCAGGAGGCCCTAGAGGAGGAATAGAGGGAATAGCCTGGAGCAGCAGGTGTTAAGAGATCAGACAGATAGCCAGAGCCGAGTTCATGTAGGGCCTTAAAGATTAGTAAACCCACCTTGAAGATAATCTTTCACCTGATGGGCAGTCAGTGCAGTTCATGTAGCACCGGGGTACATGGCAGAATCTTGAAAGGCCTGTCAGCAACCTGGCAGATGCACCAGCTGCAGTGAGCAGAGGGTACTTCCAGAGACCCCAAAGTAAAGGATGTTACAGTAGTCAATCCTGGACATTACAAAGACATGGACTAGAGTGGTCAGGTCCTCAAGTGGAACTAGGGGTTTGATCCTGGCAATATTCCTCAAGTGATAAAACCCACTTTAGACAACCGAAGACACCTGAGATTCAAATGACAATTTTGGCATCCAGGAACATGCCAAGATCTTACACCCTACAGGATGCCATCAATGGTGTCGACCCCAGGAAAAGCCCAGTTGCCCACTAGAGGCATTCCTATTATGCCTTTTGGCCTGGTTCCACTACCAGAACCTCCGTCTGTCAAGGTTCAGTCACAACCAGCTGGAGGACATCCAGTCATTGATCTCGGCCAGGCGGGTGTTTGGTACTTTCACAGTGTCAGGTGTTCCAGGGGCAAAATACAAATACAATTGGATATTACCTGCATAGCAGTGAAAACCCACATTGTATTTCCCAATGAGCACACTTAGGGGCAGCATGTACACTGCAAACAACATTGGTGACAAGATCAATCCCTGAGGTACTCCACATGACAGGAGCTTTGAGGAGGAGAAGAAATTCCCCATCACTACCCACTGCTTCCTGTCATTGAGATAGGACTCAAACCAGTAGATGACAGTGCTGGCAAGCCCACAGTACTCTCTGAGATGATAAAGCAGCACAAAGTGGTCAACAGTGTCAAAAGCTGAGGGAAGATCAAGGAGAATAAGAACTGACCCATCTCCTCTATCCCTTGACCTAAGGAAGTCATTGTGCACCCAAACTAATGCTGTTTCTGTGCTATGGCTAGCTCAGAAATCAGACTATAATGGCTCATAGATGTCTAAGGTCACAAGGTGCTCCTCAAGCTGTAGTGCCACCATCTTCTCAACAACCATTCCTAAAAATGGAAGGTTGGGGATAGTTTGATAATTGGACAAGATATCCAGGTTGAGAGATGGTTTCTTCAGAAGATACCTCACCAGAGCCTCTTTCAAGGAATCTGAGAAGACCTCCTCTTCCTACAGGCATTTGTTTTAATATACTATTGCAATCAGTGTGTGCAGAGCTTTGTTTAGGCTCACAGATTTTTTTTAGTGGGTAATTTTAGGACCTGAGAGGTGAAATTTGCCAGTGTAGAGAGCAAAACCCGAGAAGAACACTTCTCAGTCATTCAATACTTATTTCTTGCCCCTCTGTGAGTGGTCAAGAGACACGCACATCGGCGCGTGTCTGGCGTGTTCGGTGGGGAACGGCAGGGGAACAAGGAAGAGTGCATGTCCTAGTAAATTATTGTACAAACAATATAATTATTGCAGAAACTACTGTGGTATATTAAGGAGGTGGATTTAATTGTACGAGACCTAATAGAGAGTCAGAAAAATAAAGGAAACATCATTATCTAGAATAGTTGTAAATATGGCATGTACAACAACCAGTCCAAATATTGTGAAAGCCAAGACAGGCACCAATAATAAAACACAAATGTAAGTACTAGATTCATCCAGAATAGTCCATGATGCCAAGGCTGAAACAAATACTAGAAAAGTTACACCCTAAACAGAAACTCCAGATGTACCCAAATTAGCCCCTGAAGTTGTGGCCCATACAAATACTGGAAATGTTATACCCTTAACAGAAGCACCAGATGAATCCAGATTATCCTCTGAAGTTGTGGTCCATAAAAAGACCAGAAATCTTACACTCTTAACTGAAGCACCAGATGTACCCAGATTAGCTTCTGAGGTTGTGACCCATATAAATATTAGAAAAGTTACACCCTTAACAGAAGCACCAGACATATCCAGATTAGCCCTTGAAGTTGAGACCTATACAAATACTGGAAATGTTACACCCTTAACAGAAGCACCAGATGTATCCAGATTAGCCCTTGAAGTTGTAGGCCATACAAATACTGGGACTGCTATGCCCTTAACAGAAGCACCAGATGTATCCAGATTAGCTCCTGAAATTGTGGTCCATAAAAATACCAGAAATGATACGCCCTTAACAGAAGCACCAGATGTACCCAGATTAGCTCCTGAAGTTGTGGCCCATATAAATATTAGGAATGCTACACCCTTAACAGAGGCACCAGATGTATCCAGATTAGCCCCTGAAGATGAGGCTCATACAAGGAAGTACCAAGTTTTCCCATCAGCAAAAATACCGACCTCCCCCACAGCGATGGCACAATACTGATGCAGGTATTGTGCCACCTCTGAACTAATTATTTTCTGTGGGGGGCTGTGCCCCCAACACCCCCCTGGATTATAAGATTCCAACTCCAGGTTGGAGTTGGTCCTGGGAGGGGGCAGAACACTAGGGGAAGGCAATACTAGGAAAATGGACCATTACCGCGAATGTCGCCGTAATGGTCCTTTTCCTTGTTTCGCTGTCAGGGTGTTGATGAAAAGGGATGCAATGCCCATATAAATACTAGAAATGTTACATCCTTAGAGGTAGCACAAGATGTACCCAGATTAGGTCTTTTAGTTGTGGCCCATACAAACACCAGAAATGTTACATCTTTAGTAGAAATACCAGAGGTACTTAGATCAGCCCCTGATATAATTATGACCCTGGATGGTGATGTGGGACTTAAATGCATGGACTGTAGAATGCATTTATTGGTTGATAAAGAGAGACCGGGGGAAATCAAATGTATTAAATGTGTAACTAACAATCAAATGATTAGCGACCTATTGGATCTCAACACAAGGTTGGATGTTTTAGAAAAGTCACAATACAATATGGAAACAAGATTTCATGATAAACGTGGTTTGAAAAATTCTTGTAACAAAGTTAGGTTAAGTAAGAAAAAATGTAATAATGAAACAGACAATAGTGATGAAGATTGGTCCCTAGTATAGGGAAATCTGATAAAGAGATGGGGTAAACAAATATATAGGCCACATTATAATAATGAGGTGCATTAAATCCTCCTCATTCGTCAAAGGTTGTCTAGTGCACCAACAGGAGCTAGTTCTCTCTGCTTATGCAGATGATATACTCCTGCACGTCGCGCATCCTGCTGATTCCCTGAGATATGCATTGGACGTCATCAGGCAATATGGTGCCCTTTCTCAATATAAACTGAATATTTCTAAATCTGAAGTTTTCCCATTAAACACACATACGTATAAGCTGGATCTTGCCAAGTTTGGTATGAGATGGTCCCCCAGATCGATTAAATATTTAGGGATCCATTTCTCAACGGATTCTTCTCTACTTAAGAAACTTAATCTAGATGATCTTAAAAGCCTCATTCAGCAAGACTTGTTGCGGTGGTCTACCCTTCCTATTTCCCTTTGGGGCCGGATCAATATTATTAAAATGAACGTCCTTCCCCATATCTTCTATCCCCTCAACCTATTAAACCTTTGGTTGCCTATTTCTTATTTGCAGCAGTTCCATGTGATGTTCTCAGATTTTATCTGGCGAGGAAAAGGAGTTCGGTGCTCATTTTCTTAAGCTATCCTTCCCAGGATAAGGCGGCCTTCGCTTCCCAACCTTTGCTTTATCACTGGCTGCCCATCTCGCTAAATTAGGGAGGTGGTTCCCTACTAATCCTGATTCCTCTCACCTGATTTGGCTCCAAATTGAGAAGTCGATCCTCTAGGAATCTAGAATAGATCCCTATGCTATTTTCTATACCCCCCCTCTGTACTTTCGCAGTGGGTAACTGACCATACAATTCTCATCTCTCTTAAGTCCTTTTTCCAGTGTTTACGTTTTGTAAATATTTTTCCGGGGAAGGATCTAGGTCAACCAGTTATGCTTAATCCCAATATTAAGCTGGGTAACTCGATGATTACTCCCGACTGGCTTCCACAAATTAAAGAAGCTAATCTGGAACATTTCTATGACCAAAGATCCCTCCTTCCTTCCGTGGACATACTCGATAAGCATACTATTCCTAATACTAAGATTTTTAAAGTTTACCAATTGAGGCATCTTATTGCCGGAAAGTTTGGCACTCATTTTAGTGAGCCGGTAGTCTATCCCTTTCTTTCCCAAATATTAACCCTTGCTTCTAAACCGCATCCCATTTCGTTAATATACTCCTTCCTTCTAAATTACAAATTCTCAGAGCCTGTTGTGGGTTCTAGTATCTGGTCCTCTCTGTTTCCTGATTCCACCCTGAATTGGCATCGCATCTGGAGGGACCTCCACAAATATCATACTCAGGACAGATTTAGGCTTACCTCAATACTATATTGTGAATAACATGTACTATACCCTAAGAAGCTTTTCCAACTCAGTTCCCTTTCCCTTTGCTCCAGATGTATGCAAAGTGAAGGGGATTTTCTACATATTTTCTGGTTTTGTAACAAAGTTTCCCCCCTATGGTCCTCTATTCGGGATAACTTAGATCCTTTACTAGGTCTCTCAGGTTTTTTCACCCCCGAGATCTGTATTCTGGGTGACTATGCTAACATAGATAGTGTGGAGCGCTGGTATCATATGGCTTTGGTGTCCATTGCGGTTAAGAGACTGGTCCTTAGGCATTGGACTGATCAACTGACATTGTCCTATGCTGAATGGTTGATCGAGCTTTCTGCCTACCTCAATGCTGAAAGTTTGGTAGCCAGCTCACGCAACTGTATGGATCTGTTTAAGAAAAAATGGGGTAAGCTACACACATTATACCTACATCAATGATTTTCTGGCCTCCTGCCTGACACCTGCGATGATTTCTTTTGTCTCCCATATTTTGTTACCTGCATCTCCTGATTTGGGGGTGGGAGCAATTTCTGAATTGTTATTATGTTCAGTATCCAGTTCAGATATAATGTCTGCTTGGCACACTCAGTTTGGGTGGGTGGTAGGTAGTGGGAGGGTTGAGTTTTGGTTGGGGATAGGGAGGCAGATGGGTGAGAGGGTGGGGGTAGGGGGTGGGAGTGGGGGACTGAGTTGTTTGTGGAGGGGTGGGGTGTTATCTCTTTTGTTATACCATGTATATTCTGCAAATTTTGTCTCTGTTATGTCTTGTGGGTTGTCTTTTGCAAAATCAATAAACTTAAATTTAAAAAAAAAATAATAATGAGGTGCAAATAGAAAACAGATTTTCATTACTAAATAATGAGGAACAATTGCTGACAAATGATGGTCCAAATAACAATGAATAAACATTACAAGAAGTTGAAAGGGAGAATTCAGCTGACATCTTTGATACAGAAATTTCCACTTCGTTGGTACCTATGGAGACCATCCAAACTCCACAGGGTCAGGATAATTCAAGGGACACAATTACTAACAAACAGATTATAAATCCCACCTTAAACACACACAGCACAATAACCCAGAGCAATGTATTGTCATGGGTGACTCAATCATTAGGTACTGTGATAGGTCAATCTGTAATAATGACAAACAAAACAGAACTCTGCATGCATACAGTGGTGCCAAAATAGTTGATATAGCAGAGAAGGTGGATAAAGTATTAAACCAGGCTGGAAAAAATCCATTAATGATTGTACATGTGGGAACAAATGATATACACATAGACCTCATAGAAGTAATGAAAAACAACCTTCAATCTGTAAAGAATAAACTTGCAATCTGGACAACAGATATTTGTTTTTCAGAAATACTACCAGTTCCTCGGATGAGTACATACAAAAATCAGAAAATCAAAAACTTTAATAACTGGCTCAGACAATGGTGTCTTCACAATGGCTTGAAATGTCTTACACATTGGGAAAAATTTGAAAATAACCTTATTCTGTATTGGAAAAATGGTTTGCACTTGAGTAGAAGGGCAGTGCTTTATTGGGGAAATCTATGTCTCACAAAAACTAAATAAATAAATATGTTAATGAAAGTTTAAACTAGCAATCGGGGGCAAGGGGCTTGTGAGAACATAAATTTAATAGGGTAAGTAAATACACCTTGTGACAGTGCTGCACAAAATGTAAACAATAATAGAAAGAAGAAACATAAGAAGGAAGGGTTGAACATATTACTTACTAACGCAAGAAGTCTAAACATAATAAAGAGAATTGAATTAGAGATTATTTTAAAGGAAAATAATATAGACATAGCAGCCATCTCAGAGACCTGGTGGAATGAAAAAAATTTATGGAATAGGAACATACCTGGTTATAAGTTAATAAATGATGACAAACTAAGCAGAAGAGGAGGAGTAGCAATATACATTAAAGGTAACATCATGTTTAAGGAGGTAACTACAGAGACCCAGCAAGAGTCCTCAGTTGAAATTATATGGATTGAAATTACCAGACAAGATCTAAATAATTTAATTTTAGGTATGTGCTATAGGCCACATGATACCACAGCATTATTTATTTATTAGAATTTTAGTAACCAGGTAAGTCCACTGAGACCATGCAGTCCCTTTTTCAGTGATGACCCAGGTGTCAATGGTGAACACAGTACAATAGATAAATACAATAATAATATACAGGATACAGAGAGATTTAACACTGTTGCAAAAATTATTACAGAGGAAAGCCAGGTAAGTAACTTAAAACAGATCAGGCATTAAGCATATATAAATAAACAGGAAAATGAGGGGGAGGAGTAGCTCTCTATGTAAAGGAAGGGATAAAAGCAACTGAACAAAAGAGTAAACAGGGAGGAGAGGAGGCATTGTGGGTCACCTTGGAGACTGGAAGTGGCACCACAATCCGCACAGGGGTTGTATACAGACCTCCAGGTCAGGGGGAAGGAATGGACAAGGATATGATAGAAGGCATTCTTAGGATGGCAGAGAAAGGGGAGATACTGTAGATGGGAGACCTGAATATGCCAGATGTTAACTGGAGCACACTTGCTGCAGCCACATCCAAGAGCAGGGCCATTCTCGATGCCCTACAGGTGGCATGCCTCAGACAGCTAGTTTTGGAACCAGCTCATGAGGGAGCAATCTTAGACCTCATACTCTCAAATGGGATCAGTGAGAGGATCTCAGATCTAGAAGTGGGTTGCCATCTGGGAACAAGTGACCATCAAACAGTGTGGTTCACGTTAAACTCAGCTACAGAGTCAAGCCATACACAAGTGAGGGTACTGGACTTCAGGAGGGCTGACTTTGGCAAGATGGGAGAGTGCCTCAGAAAAGCACTAGCAAACAGGCTAGAAGGAGGTGTGTAGCAATAATGGGGAATCATCAAAACTGCCATCACAGAGGAAACAAGCCTTTGTGTGAAGCAAATAAACAAACCAAAATGAAAGAAAAAGCCACTATGGTTCTCAAAAAAGGTGGCTGGGAAAGTCAGGCAGAAAAAGATAGCATTCAGGAAGTATAAGGAAACACAGAAGGAGCAAGACAGTGAGCTGTACCAGTTAAGGCAGAAGGAAGCAGGGAGGGAAGTCAAAATATCAAAGGCCCAAACTGAGGAAAGGATAGCCAACTCGGTTAAGAAGGGGGATACAACCTTTTATAGGTACATCAGGGAGCATAGAAAGACAAAATGAGGGATAGTGAGGCTGAATAGAATGAACGGTGGGTGGGTAGAGGGGGATAGTGAAAAAGTAGGGATACTGAACAAATATTTCTGCTCAGTATTCGCAAAAGAGGATGAGGAGGTGCCTAATCCAATTAACAGAAGCACTCTGGATAGGGGGGGTCAATGCCAGTCCTTTCACAGAAGAAAGATCTCCTAAAACTAAAGGTGGACAAAGCAATGGGGCCTGATGGAATTCACCCCAGAATTCTAAAAGAACTAAGGGGAGAACTAGTGAGACCACTGACTACCCTTTTTAACAAATCATGGGAGGATGGTGTGGTACCCAAGGACTGGAGGAAGGCAGATGTGATTCCCCTTCACAAAAGTGGGACCAAGACAGAGGCAGGAAACTACAGAACTGTCAGTTTGGCCTCTGTTATACAGAAAGTGATGGAAACACTTCTGAAGGAAAGAATTGTTGAGTACCTAGAGGCCAGTGGGGCACAGGACCCAAGGCAGCATGGGTTCACAGCGGGAAGGCATGTCAGATGAATCTAATTTGTTTCTTTGACTGCGTGACCAAAGTAGTAGACCAGAGAGGGGCTGTGGACATGGCCTACCTAGACTTTAGCAAGGCATTTGACACAGTTCCACACAAAAGATTAATAGTCAAATTAACCAGCCTAGGAGTGGGTCTCAGGGTGGTAGCCTGGGTAAAACATTGGCTGGACAACAGGACACAGAAGGTAATTGTAAATGGAGTCTACTCTGAAGAAAGAGGGGTTACTAGTGGGGTACCGCAGGGTCCAGTCCTTTTTAATGTCTTTATAAGTGACATTGCAGGGGGACTGGAAGAAAAAGTATGCCTCTTTGCAGATGACACAAAGATCTGCAACATGGTTGATACACAAGGAAGCATGGAAAGGATAAGAAGGGACTTGGCAAGGTTGGAGGAATGGTTGGAAGTATGGCAGCTAGGATTCAATGCAAAGAAGTGCAAAATAATGCACATGGGAAACAAAAACCCAGGGAAAGATTACACAATGGGAGGGGGAGGTAGTAACAAAAACAAAAGAAGGAAAGGGACCTGGGGGTAATCATATCAGATGACCTTAAGGTTAGCAAGCAATGTGAGAAGGCAGTAGGGAGAGCTGGGGGTATACGGGGATGCATAGGTAGAGGCATCACCAGCAGAAAACAGGAAGTTGTTATCCCTCTGTACAGACAGTTGGTGAGACCCCATCTGGAGTACTGCATCCAGTTCTGGAGACCCCATCTCTGCAAGGACAGAGACAGGATAGAGGCAGTCCAGAGGAGGGCAATTAGAATGGTGCAGGGTCTGCAAGAGAAGCCATATGAGGAGAGACTAAAAGAGCTTAATATGTATATCCTTGAGGAAAGGAGGTAGAGGGGGGGACATGATAGAAATGTTTAAGTACCTCAGTGGAATTAACAAAGTCCAAGAGGGTAGCATCTTTCAGAAAAAGAGACATGCAAGAACAAGGGGACACAATTTAAAGACGGGGGGGCAATTCAAGGGCAATGTGAGGAAGTATTTTTTCACAGAGAGGGTAGTGGATGCATGGAACAACCTTCCTGTGGAGGTTGTGGAGGCTAAAACTGTGGGAGAATTCAAGAATACATGGGACAGACATAAGGCAACTCTTGTGGGGGTTAGGAAGAAATAAGCTGTTGGTTAACTAGGATCTGTGACTTATCCTGTAGGTAGGGAAAGGGGCAGACTAGGTGGGCCAAGCAGTCCTTATCTGCTGTCAAAGTCTATGTCTCTATCTAACAGGAAAACTAATATTATACAATATATACATAGCAGGAACATGACAGCAGGTGGACTACAAGATATATCTATCAGAGTAACATAGACTAGGCATTAACAATGCTGTAAGAGTTATTTAAAGCAATTGCAGAGGAGGGGGTTAGTTGGAAAGAGGTAAGCTCTTTTTTGAAGGAGGATAGGATGGGGCAGGAGAGTAAGTTAGGGGAGAGGGAATTCTAAGGAGAAGGAGCTGAAGGCGAATGAGCTTTTGTTGATAGGTGTTGCATCTTCTGGATTTACATAAGGGTAAGGAAGTAGATCTAAGTGTACGTAGGTTTTTCTGTAAATGATTCCCCTTAGGCAAGGGGATTAAAGAGCTTGGTAAGTTTGAATACAAGGCACAACGTGTGAAACTGTAACCTGAGTCATAGGTAGGCCATTGAAGAGAATACAGGGCCTCACAGTGGTGTTTTCTGGAGTCCACTCCAAGGGCAAAACGTCCAATCCTATGATAGAGTTTATGAAACTGTGCAAGGAAAGAGGATTGGGCAGAGAGTAGTAGAGGGGCACCATAGAACAAAATAGGGAGAAGGGATGTTGACACAATCTTTTTACAGGCAGCATTGGATAAAAGAGGGCGAAGGCGGTATAATAACCCGAGCTTCTGGTTTACCATTTTGGTAAGCTGAGTTGCATGATGCTCCATTGAGAAGGAGGCATCTAAGTGAACCCCAAGGTATTTAGAAGTACTAGCCACCTCTATGGGGTCTTCTGACTGTGTACTGATCTGGAGCTGTTTGGTAGGTTTGGGGAACAGATTATGGAAAAGCATAGCTTTTGTTTTTTTCATATTTAGAATTAGGTGATTGTCAGAGAACCAGGTCTCGAGTACAGTGAAATCAGAGTTAAGGCTTTGGTTAAGCCAGTCTCTATTGTTAGATAAGCGTTATAAGATTGCATCATGAGCACATCATTGCATGGACACACTGCCACAGAAGTTGGGGAGCTCATTGATAAAAAGCGAGAACAGTATTGAGCCAAGAATAGAACTCTGGGGTACTCCATGTGAGATAGGCCTTGAAGAGGAGCTTGAACCAGACCATTTTACCCTTTGCGATCTTCCAGTGAGATAGTCATGGAACCATGTGCATGCTAAGTGATCTAGACCTAATTGATGCAATTTTCCAAGGAGAAGGTCGTGGCTGACTAGATCAAAGGCCTTAGTTAAGTCGACGAATACTCCACCAGTTAGAAGACCAACATCACTTGCATTAAGAATGTCAATCAAGACTTTGACAAGGGCTGTGGTAGTACTATGGCCCTTCCTGAAGCCATGCTGGCAGTCTGTGAGAAGATGATGTAAGTCTAGGTAGGATTGTAGTTGAATGTGCAGGATCCACTCCAGGATCTTAGCCAGTGGGCAGAGAATTGAAATAGGCCTATAATTTTCCACAGCGCGGGTCCCTCCTTCATGGTAGGGACCACCACAGCCACTTTCCAAAGACTTGGCACTTGACCAGAGAGGATGGATCTATTTAGAAGTTCACAGACAGGTGCAGTGAGTGCTGCTGCCCCTAGTTTGAGAAACTTGGATCCTAATGTGTCATGGCCAGGGGAGCTCTCTGACTTGAGATTTGAAAACAGCCTGAGGACTTCTCTTCTAGTGGCTATTTTTGGGTGGAAAGGGGATCGAGAGCCAAGAGCATCATGATGGTGAGTAGGGATAGAGAAATCCAAGTCTGGAGGCAGGTGAGCTGTGTGCCTATCAAGGTTAGTGAGGAACTCATTAATTCCTTCTGCAATGGATGGGGGATCATGAAGGAGGTGGCTGCCAGACGATATGGAGCTTGGACATTGGGTCAATTTACCTTTGATCAAAGACTTGCTATGTTTCCAGAGTTCTTTAGGCATGCTGAAATTCTCAGTCTGAAGTGAGCATAGAAAGATACGTTTAGCACCCTGTATCCTATTTTTATACTTATTTCTCAGCTGTTATTAGATCATAAACATTTGATTAATGTATTCCGGGAACAAGCACAAAAAAAGAGGTCCTATTAATAAGTGATTTGAACCTGCCCAACATTGATTTAGAAAATTTAACTGCAAAGAGCCAGATGGAAAGTATATTTCTCAACAGTATACTAAGTAATGGCTTCACTCAAGTAATAAAAGAACCAACAAGGAGGGCCAATATACATGATTTGGTCCTAATAAATAATGAACATTCTATAAAAAATATTAAAATGTTGGGACCCTGTTTAATAGTGATCATGAGATCATTACTTTTCATCTAAATTCATTTATAGTGCCAGTTAAGGGAAACACAGTAGTTAAAAAATATGCCTAAGCTAATTTCATATTCATTATCAGAAATTTAGAGAAATGGCAATGGACAGTGTCACCAAACATTAACAATGTCAACCAGTTTTGAGAAGAATTAAAAAAATGCACATTGGATCTAGAAAACAAGCATGTCCTGGACAAAAAAATACGTAATAAAAAGGGTAAGATACCAATATGGTTTACTAATAAAATCAAAAAAGCAATCATTAAAAATAATTCCATTTATAAAGCAATGAGAAAAGATAATAATACATATATCAAAATATTAAATGGCTCTAAGAATATGTAAAAGACTAATAAAAAAGGAAAAAAAAATAGGATAGAAATGAAAATAGCTTATACAAAAGATAATGGAAAGGCATTTTATGCCGATGTCAACAATAAAAGCCATGACAAATCACTTGGTCCATTGATAAATGATGGAATAGAAATCAGTAAACTACAACGTATGGCCAATGTGTTCATTTACTTCTTTGCTTCAGTCTATCAAAAAAATATAGACAATATAGATACTAATATAGCTTCTGAGTATTGCACTGGTCCCACAAGGAATTTGAATATAACAACAGAAGAAGTGATGGATCAATTGAATAAACTTAATATTCATAAATCAGCAGGACCTGATGGACTATGCATAAGGTTATTGAAGGAGATAAGAATACAAATAGCATCCTCCTGGCCTCTTTATTTATAAAATCCGTGGAGACTGGAAAGATACCAGAGGACTGGTGGAATGCTACAGTAGTTACAATATATAAAAAGGGTAGCAAAACAAATCCCACTAATGACAAACCTATCGGTCTTACCTGCATTCTATGTAAAGTAATAGAAACCATCATTAAGGGTAGGTTAGAAACAGAACTACACAGATATTCATTTTGTGATCAAAATCAGCATGGCTTCAAAAAGGGCAGGTCATGCACAACAAACCTGTTGGCCGTCTATGAAAAAAATGAGTCAAGCAATGTCAAACAACCAACCAGTGGATGTCATTTTCTGGATTTTGAAAAGGCTTTTGAAAAAGTATCTCACACATGTATAATAAATAAACTAGAATCACTGAATATAGAGAAATCAATAATAGTATGGATCAACAATTGGCTTTACAATAGGACTCAAGTTGTAAGGATTAGAGGCAGCACTTTAAGAATAAGGATGGTAGACAGTGGGGTGCGGGACCGGTGTTATTTAATATATTCATAACAACATAATGAAGTGGTCTGTAAAATCTGCCGATGATTCAAAGCTGGGAGCAGTGGTGCATGTCACAAACTCACTCAGTAGGTTAAGCCCTCTGCTCCCACAGTGCCAACCTCCGAGTGCAGTCTTGTGAACAGTTAACAGAAACAGAGTAACCCTCCTGTCTGTTTTGTAGGTTTGAATGAAACTTTGGTCTCAGTTCTAGAGGGATTCAAATTGTGAACCTCTTGTTAGCATACCCAATGTACAGGCTCAGATAATTCTGTTCTCCGGGTTGGGGAGTGCAGATATCTTTCGCCTATGGTCACCTAACCAGGTGTACAAAATGAACCCTTAAAAACTCTAATAAAGACCTCAGATAGCTCTTACCTTTTCCCAGTTTGGCATTACCAGTAAGCTTTGCACAGTGTCAACTTTAACCATATATGCTTCACTTTGCAAAAAAAATAATTTCAAGGGCACACCAAGTAGTCTCAAAATTGAGATGTTTACTTAAAAATAGATACAAATGTAAAATGTAAATACAGAACCATATATCACAAAACATACAAATCACTTAAACAAAACAGGTTTAAAAGTGCAGACAAAATCTCCTACCACAGTGCACTTAGAATTGTCTTTTCTAATCTTCTTATACTGCTATAGATGTTTCTTTTTTCAGAGTCCAAGCATGTGTGTCTTAGTGGAAAACAGAATACTGTTTAAAAACTGGCTTTGCCAACATCTTTGCGTGAGGTCACATAGCCCCTCCCTGTCAAAATTTAAAATAAGTATACCAACAGGATGTCTTATTCAGAAGGTAAATTAAAATTCTGTAACCTCAGCAAAAGTCATTTTTTCAAAAGACTTTCTTTGATCTTATGAACAGCTTCCCCTTTTCAGGATATCAAAGAACTTGTATGACTCTCTGCCAGATCTCATGGAGATGCAAGATGCTTTGTATCACCATGTGAAATTAACTGTGTTTCCTCTGAACATCATAAAAGTTTATGATCTATCTTGGCAGCTGGCAAGCTGCAATTAGTCACATAAACAGGAGACCCTTAATTTTAAGGTATCTTCTAGCCTATAATTATCTCTTGGCCTTCCAGGTCACACCTTGTAGCTAAAACCTGGGGGGGGGGGTTGTCATTCCACAGGTTGTTTCAGCATCTCTCATGAGAGACATTCAATAACACATTTTGATATACAAAAATCATAGAATGAATCAGAACCAGTTGTCTGAGTGTCACAATTCCTCCCCACCTAGACTGAATTTGGGGGATCTATCCCCTGCATGGGATGAGCTTCCCAAATCAGTTCACTCCTCGTACACATGAGACAGCCCATCGGAGTTCTGATTTTTGGCTCCAGCCCTTTAGCAATCTACCATTGTTCTTTCCCATCTGCATCTGCCAAACCAGGGGGTTGTGGTCAGTCTGCACCATAAAATGCTGCCCATATAGGTATGGCTCCAACTTCTTTAGGGCCCACACTATGGCAAGACATTCTTTTTCCACAGTAGAGTATGCCTGCTCCCTGGGAAGTAACTTCCTACTCAGGTACACTAGTGGGTGATCTCTCCCGTGGCTGGATGCCTGACTCAGTACTGCCCCAATACTCACATTGGAGACATCAGTCTGAACTATAAAGGGTTTGCTATAGTCAGGACTTGTTAAAACAGGAGCACTGTACAGTGCCTCCTTTCAGGCTGGGCCCCAGGTAATTTTCTTGGGCTTCCTTTTCTTTGTCAGGTCAGATAGGGGAACAGCCAGGGCACTGTAATTGGGTACAAATTTCCTGTAGTACCCTGCTGTCCCTAGAAAACTCATGACCTACTTCTGTGTTTCTGGTCTGGGCCATGCCCAGATGACCTCTATTTTTATTTGGTTAGGACAGAGCTGTCCCCAGCCTACCACATGTTCGAGGTATGCCACTTCTCCCATGGCCACCTGACACTGCTCGGCTTTCAGTGAGCCCAGACCTCTGTATCCTTTCCAGCACTTCCCTAAAGTGGGATAGGTGTTCCTCCCAGCTGGCACTAAAAAGGGTAATGTCATCCAGGTATGCCACGGCGTATTCCTCAGCACCATTTAACACCTGGTTCACCAACCTTTGGAAAGTGGCCAGGGTGTTCTTCATTCCAAAAGGCATTACTTTAAATTCAAATAAGCTTATCGGAGTGATGAAGGCTGACCTCTCCCTAGCTCTGTCTGTCAACTCTACCTGCCAATACCCTTGGTTGGGTCAATGGTAGTAAGGTAGGTCACTCCTCCCAACTTGTCCAGGAGTTCATCCGTCTGGGGCATCGGGTGGGTGTCTGACTTCATGACTGCATTCAGTCCATGATAGTCCACACACAGAAATGAGTAAGCCATCTGGCTTAGGCACAAGGACTACAGTGAGGCCCAGGGGCTGTTGGATCTCTGGATTACCCCTAAATCCAGCATCTCCTCCACTTCCCACCTAATGTCCTTTTGGACAGCCTCTGACACCCGATGTGCTGTCCACTGTATGGGCGTCTGTGTCCCTGTCTCCACATTGTGTGTCACTAAGGAGGTTAGTCCAGGCTTGGCGCTAAACAATGGGGCAAAGTCTGCTAATCCCTCCCTTACTTCCTAGATCTGGTCTGGGGACAGTTGGGGAGACAATTTTACTGCCTCCACAGAGGATTCCTGCTTGCTTTCTTCCAGCAAGTCCAGAAGGGGTTCTCCTTCATCTGTCCCCCCTCCCCAGGACTACACACTGCAAACACCATGTCAGCCCTATTTGCATATGGCTTCATCATGTTGACATGGTACATCCTTTCTGTCTGTTTTCAGTCAGGTAACTCTACAATATAGTTCATGTCATTTACCTTCCTAACCACTTTGTATGGTCCTGCCCACTCAGCCTGCAGCTTGTCTGTCCAGACCGGAATAAGGACTATGACTTCCTGACCCACCATGTATGAGCGAGCTCTGGCTCTGCAGTTGTACCACACTTTTTGCTTCTGTTGGGCAGCTGCAATGTTGCTCTGGGCTGTCCGAATAAGCTCCTTCAGCCTTTCCCTAAACCTAAGGATGTAATCCACAATGGGAGTTCCTGGGTGGCATGCTTGCCTTCCCAGTCCTCCTGGATCAAGTCTAGGGGCCCACATATCCGGCGTCCATATAAGAGTTCAAAGGGGGACAATCCTGTTGACTCTTGAGGCACCTCCCTGTATGCAAACAACAGGTGGGGAAGGTATTTCTTCCAGTTCCTCTCATGCTGTTCAGAAAACACCCACAGCATTGACTTCAGGGTACCATTGAATCTTTCCACATGCCCATTGGCTTGTGGGTGATATGGTGTCATGCATCTCTGCACCACCCCACACTTCTCCCATAAACATTTCATCAGGTCTGACATGAAGGAAACCCCTCGATTGGTGATAACCTCCTGCGGAAACCCAACACGGGAGAAAATCCCAAGCAAGGCATCTGCCACTTTGTCTGTCCTCAGTGAGGATAGAGCGACTGTCTCTGGGTACTGGGTGGCATAATCCACTACAGTCAGGAAGAATCTCTTCCCTGAGGAGCTGGGGGTATTTAAAGGCCTCACAATATCCATTCCCACCCTCTGGAATGGCTCCTCTACTATGGGCAATGGAATCAGGGTGGCTTGGGATTTCTTGCCCGCCTTCCCTATTTCTTGGCACCAGTGACAAAACCTGCAATACTCCTTCACCTGCGGGGTGAAGTTTGGGCGATAGAAATTCTGGGCCAACCACTGCATAGTGCGCATGATTCCCAGATGATCAGACAAGGGAATACCATGTACAATCTTGAGCAACTGCTCATGATACCCCTGGTGAATGACAAGCTGCCTACCTAGCATCTCTCCCTCTGTCTGCACAGCCTGAATATACTTAAGTCCATTTTCCCAATAAACCATATGTCTGTCATCACCTCCCTGTGCCCCATCAGAGTCTGCCCAAGCCCTCAGCTTCTCTAGACTAGCGTCACTTCTCTGAGCAGCTGTAAACCCCTCACACATTCCCAAGGCATGGGACAGGACCCCTTCAGTCTCTAAACTAGGGTTCCTAGCACTAGCATCAGGGCACTCAGGATCACTGTCAATCCAAACCCTCTGACAATGGGTCATCCCTCCCTCCTTGGAGTAACCCTCTATAGCTGTGTGATTACTTGCTACTGGGAAAATTTCTATCCCCTTTTCATTAATCTCCCCATCTGGAGGCATAGCCTGGGGAACCTGCCACTCAGTGATTTCCACAATGGCTTCTGTGGGGTTCAGAGAACTACAATTTTCCCTTGCCACTTGGCTAGGGGTAACTGCACACACCATCTCTGTTTGAGATTGTTTCCCAGGATCCCATCCATTGCTAAGGTTTGGGCTACAGCCACCTGTTACACAGTCCCCCTTGTTTCGTCCCAGTCTAGGAGAACACTAGTGAAGGGCAATGTTTTCTCTTCACCAGTGAAGTCCAGTACAGTGACGGATTTATTGGGTATAAGCTGACCCGGCTCCACTAGATCCCCCTTTACCAAGGTCAAGGATCCCCCTGTGTCCCTTAACTCTTGTGTCTGTACACCATTCACCATGACTGGGTGCATGTGTTCTGTCATGTTCACTGGCATGCTTCCAGGGACACACAAACAACCCACCTCCTTCCTAGCCCCCTGTTGTGTATTGCTCACCTTTTTGGGACACTGCCTGGCAATATACCCAGTTTCTTTACACAATCAACATTCATTTCTTTTCACGAAGAAATCTTTTTTCTGAAACCTGGGGCTAACTGGTTTTGGTGGAGTCAATGAGGGTTTTAGCTGCCCTGAAGGCGGGTTTTTCTCTTTCTGCATTGCCACACCCACCCCATTTGCTCTCAGAGCAGGTCTGCTTTTGGCATAGTGGTCTGAGAGTTCAGCAACCTATTTCACTGTTTTGGGATCTCGGTCCTCCAACCAGGTTTTCAGCTCTGCTGGGCATGCTCAGAAAAACTGTTCTAACAGAATCACATTTTCAATTTTGTCAGCAGAGTTTGCTTAAATTCCTTCCCATCAACATTTTAAAAACTGACATTGTTTCATGGCTAGCTCCTCGTAGCTCATGTCAGGGCTTCTCCTGAGCTTACGGAATTTAGCTGTGTATGATTCAACAGTTAATTCAAATTTCTTTAACAGTGCAGCTTTAAGTTTGCTGTAAACATCACTGTCCTCATTGTCCATTTGACCCAATGCATCCCAAGTTTCCAGGTAAATAGCATGGATAGCTGGAAGCTCCAAGACTCTCTAGGAATTTTAGCCTGAATACAAATTTTTCCAAAGAATTAAAAAGGGCATCCATATCCTCCCCCTCTTTAAATTTGGCTATCAATTTGGAATGCAATTTGTAACCCAGTCCTGTAGTCCCAATTAAACCCAAGCCACTTACCTACTCTGGTGCCGCTGATTGGAGTGATAGCCTTTCTATTTCATGTTGTCTCAGGTGCTCACACTCTTCATGGTCCACCTCTCACCGTTCTTGCTCCCTCTTCTCCTCTTCATCTCACTGGCACTCATGCTCCTCATGCTCAGCATCTCTCTGTTCTCACTCTGCCTCATAGTGTTCTTGCTCTGCCTCTTGCTGTTCATGGTCTTTCTCCCTCTGGAACTCCAGTTCCATTCTGCACAACTCAATTTGCAGCCTGAGTACTTCTGGATCCAGGATACTGTGACCTTTCCCTGCTGCTGTGGCCCTTCACTGACAGTGGCCCTGTTGCCCTCATCAGATCTGGACACTGCAGTGGCCGCTAGCCCTGCCACACTTGAGGTTTGGTCCTTTTCAGTCACAGTCTGTGACTCGCTGTTCTGGCTATCTGCTACCATCAGGGCATCCATGAGGTTCTGTTTGCTGGATTTCACCTTGAATGGGACTCCTCTGTCCCCGCACAACTGCTTTAAGTAGTCTACAATGTACCTGCTGTAGTTGTAAGCCATCTTCTTCCCTAACTACGGCTACTGTGACTTGCACTTTAGAAAAAAAAATAAAATGGGTAGGAACTTGACTAAATGTCAAGTGACATATTTCTGTCTCCTTTTTAAAAACAAATCACTTTCTTTTTCTTTCTTTGCAAGTGAACTGATGGTTTCAAGCTGACACACTGAACAATAAAACCTTGTAATACCAAAATTTATCACACCACTGCCAACCAATCTATCACAAACCCACTCAGTTCTGGAGGGATTCAAACTATGAACTTTTTGTTAGTATACCCAATGTACAGGCTCAGATAATTTTGCTCTTCAGGGAGGCAGACATCTTTCACCTATGGACACCTAATCAGATGTACAAAATAAACCTTAAAAACTCTAATAAAGGCCTTAGATAACTCTTATCTTTTCCCAGTTTGGTAATACTAGTATGCTTTGCACAGTGTCAGCTTTAACCATATATGCTTCACTTTGCAAATGAAAGAATTTCAAAGGCACACCACGTAGTCTCAAAACTGAGATGTTTACTTAAGAATAGATGAAAATGTAAAATGTAAATACAGAACCATATATCACAAAACATACAAATCACTTAAACAAAACAGGTTTAAAAGTGCAGACAAATCTCCTACCACAGTACACTTAGAATTGTCTTTTTTAATCTTCTTAAACTGCTATAGATGTTTCTTTTTTCAGAGTCCAACCATGTCTGTCTTAGTGGGAGAAGAATACTGTTTAAAAATGGCTTTGCCAACCTCTTTGCATGAGGTCATATAGCACCTCCCTGTCACACTATAAAAAATTATACCAACAGGATGTCTTATTCAGAAGGTAAATTAAAACTATGTGATCTCAGCAAAAGTCATTTTTTTCAAATGACTTTCTTTGATCTTATGAGCAGCTTCTCCTTTTCCAGGACATCAAAGGACTTGTTATGACTCTCTGCTAGATATCATGGAGGTGCAACATGCTTTGTATCACCATGTAAAATTAACTGTGTTTCCGCTGAATGTCATAAAAGTTTATGATCTATCTTGGCAGCTGGCAAGCTGCAATTAGTCACAAAAACTGGAGACCCTTAATTTTAAGGTATCTTCTAACCTCTAATTATCTCTTGGCCTTCCAGGTCACACCTTGTAGCTAAAACCTGGGAGGGGGGGTTGGTCATTTCACAGGCTGTTTCAGCATCTCTCATGAGAGGCATTCAATAACACATTTTTATATACATAAATCATAGATTAAATCAGAACCAGCTGTCTTGAGTGTCACAGTGCATACAAACACTCAAATAGCTAATCTCCAAAAATATCTTTTAACATGCAAAACATGGGCTATTAGAAATGGTATGAGTTTTAACATGAACAAATGTGTAATCCTACATATGGGAAAACACAACAAATGAAATTATTTTACACTTATGGATAACAAAATAAAAAAGGTGGAGAGTGAAAATGACCTGGGGCATTAGTTGATAAGGAATTTCAATTTGATAAACATTGTACAAAAATAGTTAAAAAAAACAAATCATATTATAAGCTGTATTAAAAATGATTTTGTTTCTAGAGATCTGGCTTTCATTAGGAAAACGTATACATCTTATCTAAGGCCCCATATGGACTATTGTTTAGTAGTTTGGAGCCCATATCTGTAAAAGTATACCTCTAGAGTAGAGAGGGTCCAACACAGAATGACCAGACTGGTGAAGGGACTAAATGATCTTGTATATGAGTAGAGATTGATAAGCCTTAACAAGTATCCATTGAAGAGGAGAAGAACAACAGGTGACATGCTACAAATGTTTAAAGATATCAGGGACAGGAACTAAGTGATATCATGGGTATAAGAATATGTGACAACAAGAGTAGACCAAGACGTCATAAACAGAAAATACAAATGTTCCATACTCATAACAATAGGAGAAGAGGTTTTTTCACCTATAGGACCATAAGAATCTGGAATCAGCTACCAGAGGAAGTGGTAGAAGTTAAAACTCTAAAATAATTTAAAAAGAGATTAGACACGTACCTATTGGACGTCAGGTAATAAAAGCCCTGCAATAGTGAAAGGCAGATTTTATGGGCATGTGGCCTTCTCCTGTCTAGTTCACCTAGTATGAAACCTAGTATGATAAAGAACACTGGACAATCAAGGCAAACACTGGGACAACAGCATCAAATCAACACATCCCATTAAGAAACGCATTGCCACGGGGTCCATATCACAATGTGTGTGCTTCAGTTTTGAAGCAGCCTCAATGACCTCAGCTGGGTTTCCAGCTTTTAATGTTATCCAAGATTTCCTCAAGTTTACTTAATCATTGCTTCTTACACTTAGATGCAAAATGTATGAACAGCCCATGAAAGGATAATCATATTATGCCCATCCTGTCTATTGAGTTAAGATTATATTGTATAAAAGTGTTGATTTTCTGTTTAATGAAAGATACTGTATATTTATCCTTTAATAACTGAATATTCAGTCTCCTGATTGATGAATTTTCTTGGGGGCAAGTCCTCAAATCAATGATAACTTAACCACGGAGTGATCTGAGACAACTATAGGTGTAATAGTTAAGTCAGATACATTTGGGATGAGTCTGTTAGCTATTAAAAAATTAATCAATTCTTGAAAAAACTCTGTGAGCAGAGAGTAAAAGGAAAATTGCTTAGTTAGTAGGTATAAAATTCTCCAGGGGTGTATCATATTATCGCAGTTGGACAATTCAAACAATGCCCTATGGGCCCTGTGCAGCTTAGGATCTGATCTGGATGAGCTGTCTAACTTTAAATATCATGTGCAATGGCTTTTACATATTTTTTAAAAAAGCTTAAAAAGCTGAAATTCAAGTCCTTGTGTCATGATTAGTGTTTCTTGAGAAATTCATGCTCTTTGGTTTTGCAGTTTTCTTTAAATCAGCATTGGTTAACTTGCTCTACAGTGGCTGAAAACAGTGGAGTTATATCTGTCCTCTCAGTCAAGCTTAGAGAGCGATGACATAATTTTGGAGCTTGCTGTATCAGATTCCCATTCAGAGCAGCACTCTGTAGAGATTATGGTTTGCTGAGTTCTCCAGGAAATCATTCACATATCTGGACTGACTAGTATGGTATGGGCTGCACGCCCATTGGCTCATGCTCTGAACCATGGGCATGCAGCCATACTGAGCTGTCAGTTGGCAGGCGCTGGGGCAGCAGGCGGGTGGGGTGCTGCCTCCCACCAGCTGACGGTGGGGAGAGGGGTGATGGGGCTCAGTGGATGGGTGGAGGGATCCACTAGATCACCAGGTATTTCGGACTTGGAGGAGTGAGGAATGCCACCCACGATCGGTCTTTGTGCGGTCCACTGGACCGCCAGGAATATTAAACTGGGGGGATACTGATGCCCGTGATCAGGCTACTCACAGTCCACTGGACCACCAGGGATATTGGACTTTGGGGGGGGATACAGTTATGTCTGCGATCGGGATAATCGTGGTCCACTGGACCACCAGGGATAGGAGACATTCTTTGTCCCATGATCTGGCTGCAGGGGGCGTTGGTCCCCGACGGCTGCTGCCTGACAGGGCGCCAGACTCAAGTCATCGGGGATCAGTGCACCAGCATGCTAATGGCATGCAAATGGGGCCGTAATCAGATGCAAATGGCCCCCGTGAGCCTTGCATAAAATATGGCTTCAGTTGCATGTCACCCTTTAAATATCGCAGGCACTGTGCATGGCGCAATGTCACTTGCACCACCACATCTCAATGCTCCACTCTGACCACTTGCGCTGGTGCAGTTCCACTGCGCCATGCACAGTGGGGGTGGCCACGGTGCTATATTCAAAGCAGTTGTGCAGTCTGTTGACTATCGCCTCTGACACAACTTCTGTGCAACAAATTTGAGCTGATGCACAGGCTTGCGCCACAGAATGGCGCAGTTTGAATATCTGGGCCCCAGTCTCTTGTTTGTGTTTAGATAGATCAGCTTAAAATATATAATTCTCATCTTTTAAAAAGCTGATAATTTCAATTTCAAGGCTGAATTGAAGCAGTGGAAATATTTTCTGTGAGAACTCAGCTTGTCTGTATCACAGCTCTGTTCTTTCTAATCAAACCTCAGTTTCATTTTCTAGCTATATAACACAGGGCTGTTTAATGAATATAAAATAAATCTAAATGTTGTTCATTCACTGAAACAGTTTGTCTTTGATGTAGCCTTCACAAATACTATCATGTAAGAACATTTTTTTTTCATGTCAGATTAACAAGCAGGTGCTCGTCACACTTTGCTTCAGTATTTCAAGCACATGTACTGTCAGAACTCACAAATTTCAGTTCTTTGGCAATTTCTGTGTGGAAATCTATCCATGTACGTGTATAACTAGAAACACTATGTAGCATCCCAATGCACTGTGTCTCTGCCCCACAGTTGTGGCAGCTGTAGTCTACTGCCATCAGTCCCCTACTCCATAAGCTACATGCCTTCTACTCCACATTCAAAGCTGCTGTACCCTGCTTCCCACTGTCTTCTCCCACACAGTCAGGGATTATGCACTCTGCTGCCTCCATCCCCTGCCTAAAGAATCAGGACTACTGGACCCTGCCATCCTCTGCCCAAACAATGGAGGTTGCTGCACCCTGCTGTCATCTCTCTCCCCCACCCTCACAGTTAGGGATGCTACACCTGTTGCACCCTATTTCTATCTCCACAATCAGGGCTGCTGTGCTGTGCTAACCCCTAGAGTGTCAGGTTACTTGCCTCCACAGCTGGGGCTGCTGCACTAAGCTGCCCTAGTCACCAGAGGTGGGGCTTTTGTTGCACCCTGCTACCCACTTCCACTTCCCCAAATGTTCAGGACTGCTGCACCATCGGTACCCCCTCTCCCAGTCAAGGCTGCTGTACCCTGATGCCCCATGTGTCCTGCCCCACAGTCAAGGCTTCTGCACCATGTTGTCTTTCATCCCGTCACCACAGACAGGGCTGCTGCATCCTGTTACTTTCTACACAGTTGGGGTTGCTGTGGTCTGCTGTGCACTAGAGCCCCATACCACTGCAGTTAGGGCTGCTGTACCATGCTGCCACTTGTCACAAGATTCAGGGCATTTGCTATACCCTGCTGCATGCCTCCACAGTTGAGGCAGTTGCACCCTAGGGAAGGGAGAAGGCACTGTAGGTCACTCTGGAGACAGGAAATGGTACCACAATCCACAAAGGGGTTGTTTACAGATCCCCATCTCAGGGGAGGCAATGGACAAGGAAATAATAGAAGGAATCCTTAGAATGGTGGAAAAAGGAGAGATATTGTTGGTGGGGGACCTGAATATGCCAGATCTTAACTGGAGCACCTTAACTGCAGCAACATCCAAGAGCAGGGTCATTTTTGATGTCCTACAGGGGGCATGCCTCAGACAGTTAGTGCTGGAACCCACTTGGGAGGGCGTAATCTTAGACCTGGTACTTTCAAATGGGGATGGAGATAGGATCTCAGATTTAGAAGTGGGTAGCCATCTTGGAACAAGCGACCACCAAACAGTGTGGTTCACAATAAATAAGGCTGCAGAGACAAGCCATACAAAAGCAAGGGTGTTGGACTTTAGGAGGGCTGACTTTGGCAAAATGGGAGAGTGCCTCAGAAAAGCATTAGCCAACAAGCAAGAAGGAGGGGTGGAAGAACAATGGGGAAAAATCAAAACTACCATCACAGAGGCAACATGCCTTTGTGTAAATCAAATCAACAAAACAAAATGAAGGAAAACACCACTATCGATCTCACAAGAGGTGACAGGGAAGGTTAAGGAGAAAAGGATAGCATTCAGGAAATATAAGGAAACACAGAATGAGCAGGACAGAGAAGCATATCAGTTAAAGCGGAAAGAGGTAAGGAAGGCAGTCAGAATAGCAAAGGCCCAAACTGAGGAAAAGATAGCCAACTCTGTTAATAAGGGGATAAAACATTTTAAAGGTACATTAGGAAGTGAAGAAAGACCAAGGGAGGGATACTGAGGTGTAATAAAGGGGAGGGGATGTGGGAAGAGGGTGACAGTGAAAAAGCAGGGATACTGAATGAATGCTTCTGCTCAGTATTCACAAAAAAAGAGGAGGGGTAGGTACCTAAACCAAACAATAGAAACACTCTGGATAGGGGGGCCGATACCAGTCCATTCACAGAGGAAAGGGTTCTGAAAGAACTCTTAAAACTGAAGGTGGGATTCATCTAAGAATTCTAAAAGAATTAAGGGCAGAACTAGTGACACCACTGACTACCCTCTTTATCAAATCATGGGAGGATGGGGTGGTATCTGAGGACTGGAGGGGTGAGGGGCAGATGCTATTCCACTTCACAAAAGTGGAAGCAAGGCAGAGTCAGGAAATTACAGACCTGTTAGTTTGACCTCAGTAGTAGGAAAATGATGGAATCCATTCTGAAGGAAAGAATTGTTGAGTACCCAGAGGCCAGTGGGGCACAGGACCAAAGGCAGCATGGATTCAGAGTGGGAAGGTCATGTCAGACAAATCTAATATATTTCTTTGACTGGGTGGCCAAAGTAGTAGACCAGGGAGGGGCTATGGACATGGTCTACTTAGACTTTAGCAAAGCATTTGACACAATCCCACACAAAAGATTAATATATAAGTTAGCCAGCCTTGGAGTGAGTCCCAAGGTGGTAACCTGGGTAAAAAACTGACTCAACAACAGGACACAGAGGGTAATAGTAAATGGGGTTTACTAGCAGAGTACCTCAGGGTTCGTTACTTGGACTGGTCTTCTTTAATGTCTTTATAAGAGACATTGCAGAGGGACTGGAATGAAAACTATGTCTTTTTGCAGATTACACTAATATCTGCAACAGGGTTGATACAGAAGGTGGGGTGGAAAGGATGAGAAGGGACTTGGCAAGGTTGGAGGAATGGTCAAGTGTAAGGCAGCTTAGATTCAATGCAAAGAAGTGCAAAGTAATGCACCTGGGAAACAAAAACCCAGGGAAAGAGTACACAATGGGGGGTGAGATACTAACAATAACAAAAATGGATAGAGATCTAGGGATAGTCATATCAGATGACCTAAAAGTGGGCAAACAATTTGGGAAGGCAGTAAGGAGGGCTGGCGGGATACTGGGATAAATAGGAGAGGCATCACCAGTAGAAAACAAGAAGTTGTTTTCCCTCTGTGCAGGCAGTTGGTGAGACCCCATTTGGAGTACTGCATGCAGTTCTGGAGACCCCATCTGTGTAAGGACATAGACAGGATGGAGGTTGTCCAGAGGAGGGCAACTAAAATGGTGCAGGTCTGTGCCAGAAGATATGTGAAGAGAGATTAAAGGAGACTGATTTGTATACCCTTGAGGAAAGGAGGAAGAGGGGGACATGATAGAAACTTTTAAGTACCTCAAAGGAATCAACAAAGTTCAAGAGGGCAGCATCATTCAGGAAAAGAGATGTGCAAGAACAAGGGGGCACAATTTGAAGACAGAGATAGTTTGAGGAAGCATTTTTTCATGACCAGGGTTGTGGATACATGGAACAGCCTACCTGAGGAGGTAGTGGAGTTAAAAACAGTGGGGGGAGTTCAAGAATGCATAGGACAGACATAAGGCAATCCTAGTGGGGGTAGGAGGAAGTAGACTGTTGCTTAACTAGCATCTACAACTTATCCATTAGGTAGGGAAATTGGCAGACTAGGTGGACCATGCGGTCCTTATCTGCCATCTAATTCTACGTTTCTATAATACTACAACAAACATGAAGGCTCTAAACAGTTTCTAGCTCTAGTGCAGTGAGAAAATCTGCAGAAGTAATGGACAAAATGTTTTTGCTTTATCCTATGACTACATCTTCAGGTCCTACAATATCGCTGTATATAAATTCTGACTCAGGGCTCAGTTAATGACCTTCCAAAACTGTAACCTGCCTTATTTCACAACTATGACCCTGGGTCTTCTTTAAGATCCTTGATGCTGTAACCTGCCAATGTATATACCCCTGTGCTGTATGACCTATATATGATACTGTTTAATGTTATGTTTGTGCTTTCTTGTACTGATGTGGAGCCTTTGCAAATCAGTCTATGACTCAAAGGATTGTAATTTTGATTCTCTTCAATAAATAAATAAAACCTCTTAAATCTGAGTATAACCTAAAGATATGGTCATATAGGTGACAGAGCAGTAGCCAGGTAAAACAGACTTAAGTACAAGTCATTTCCTTTCAACAAAACGTCCATTTTAAAATTAGCACCCATAAAAAAGGGCTAGTTCTCAGACTTCAGCTTAAGCAACTAAGCCTCAAGATCCCGTTAGATATCTTCTTGGGATCTGAACAAATATAAATGTTAGAACAGTGAAAGTAGCTCTTGCAGGGGAGCTCACCACAGCCGAGAATCCATGTGCTGAGAAAGGATCATGCAATATTATAAATGCACAAATGTTTATAAATTGACCCCCCAGCACGCCTCTCACAACAAATAGTTCTGTAGGCAGTTTCCTATTCCAGTTGCAAAGCTGGGGATGCCAGATGAAATTTAAAACCTAAAAACAAAAAAGAATGAAAGCATTTGGTATACCTCGTAATATATCCTTGAGGATCAGCTCTTAGCAAACAAAGTTGGCTTTAACATTATGCTTTAAAAGTAAAATTCGGCTGTTCAAATTCTATTCCTGCTCAACATCCATAGTCCATGGCATAAAGGCAAGCACATCAATCATGCCAGAAATAGACTAAGATCATGCCAGATATTAGACTAAGGGAACAGATGTTGTATAACATAGATTAAAAAAATCAAGTTGTATAGCTAATAAGATGAGCACATAAGACTGTAACTTCCTTTAGTAACTCATAGCCAATACTATGATCCAATTGGGTTTACCTGGTATTGAATAAATCAGGAAAAATCAAAGGCAGCTCTTTTTTATCTTTTTCAGCTGAATCAAATGAGTACCAGATGCTATTTTGTTGGAAGGCCAACTTTGCCGGGTACTGCATTGTAAATTATTTTGCTAACAAAAGACGCAAAGTCTTGTCTGCATGCCTAAACCACCTGAGGGAGATCCTGTGATACACAGATCTTTTTCCCCTTCTAGCTTGGGTTTTGAGTCAGTTTAGCTTTAGAAAGGACACGTTGATGGTCTAAATAATTTAAGAATTTTATGATGAAGGGTCTGGATCTCTCACCTGCTGATGGGATCGGCTTCAAGGCTCTATGTGCTTGTTGTATTATATACATCTGTCCATTAGGTGAAAGGCCCACAATATTTTCACAGAGAACATTTGCAAAATGCACTGGATTAGATCAGTCAGATTTTTCTGACAGGCCAAAAACAATAGTGGTGTTACCGTCGACTCCTCCCTTCTAAATCTTCAAGCTTTAAGTCTAACTTGGAAATTTTGTGCCTTAATGCTGGGAGCTCCAGCTTCATTCTTGCATACCAATCTTCAACCAATGAGATTCTTGCTTTAGCGTCAGTCATTCTTTTGGTAAGTTCCTCTGTTTTTTTTCTAATTACTCTAGTCTCATTCAGTAAAATGTCTAAAGTTTCTTTGAGGAGTGTGAGTTCCAAAAGAAATGTTTCCTCTGTAAGTGCTGAAGCTCCTGCATTTGTTGCATTTACCATAGGTAAGATCTTCTTAGTCTGCTTGGGCCCGGACAAATGGTCTGGAGTAAGTGGTGGAGCGTATGTGACAGGTGGAGCCCTAATTTCAGCATTGAATTTTAAGAAAAGTCTGCCTTCAAAACTTGTAGACGTTTCTATTCAAATAAATGTCTTGGCTGGATCAAAATATTTACAGTTTGTTTGAGATAGAGGTCAAAATAGGGCTAGTGATCTGACAGCTGCAAAGGAGCTGCTGCTCCATTAGAGCCATCACGTGATCTCCACAGCAATACCAGCACTTCAGTGAGGAGGTAGCAGCAGGTTATAAAGGTTAAGAGGTGAGTCTGTGCAGGACAAGGGCATTGAATACCAAAACATGGAGAGGGTTTGCTAGACTACCAAGGAAGGTTATCATTGAAGTAAATGTCCACATCCCTATGCCCCGCACCTCTGAGATTCACCCCATGTTTACAATTTTTACATACTTGTTTTTGTTGCAGTTATATTTTATCTGGTTGTTCCTGCCACCCATACAGCCAATACTCTGATTAAAGTGCCTCTAGTGGTGCATCCTGCAATCTCCTGTAGTTGACGTCACAGTTGGGGGGGCAGCCTTGGGAACATGCATAGTGTAATCTTATGGACAAGGCTATTAATAGCAACAGTTTGTGAGACAGCGATCTCTGTGCCATACCAAGAACAAGTATAGACTGACAGTCAACAGCAAAGAGAGGTAATATAGCTGAGATGGTTAAAGCACCACATTGAGTTGTTTATTTAAAAGTTTCACCACAAATTACATACTGAACTAACAAGAGCTCATTTATATTTATTGTTGTCTTTGGTAACCAGGTAAGGCCTGCTAGGCACAAGTGCCTGTTTAAGGTGTGACCTGGGTGTACTGGGCAGTTAAGTGACTTGTCCGAGTCACGCAGTAAGTGGAGGTTGTGAGAATCAAACTAAGGTCTGGTCTACTGGATGTATCACACTCGTTCACAGCTCGTTACTCTAACCTCTAGGCTACACTGCCAGCCAGATGCATCCGGGGGGGGGGGGGGATGGAAAGAGGAGTACACTTGAAAATACACAGAGTCAAAAACAATATGTTACAACTGTAAACAGCAGAGACATATGAAAGCATTTATGTACAGTAAATTGTGTACATGGAGTTAACCCATGCAAATGAACAAATAGATAATCAAACAGTGTGAGAACTCATAAACCATGTACCACTGCATTGAAAATTATATCTGCAAGCCGAATGCATGCCAGAACTGGCTTGTAGTAGAACAGTACATGTTACAGTGGGGGGGTGAGAAAGCAGGCTTGAGGGGGAACATAGAAACAGAGTTACGGTCAAGGACTAAGAGAGGAGGGTTTGGTGTCGGGAGGGAGAGATAGATGAGTGGAAGGTTTAAGGGGAAAGGAAAGGGTTATGAGAGGAAGTGGAGGAGGAAAAGAGAAGGAGGTGGAGTAGGGAAAGGTGGTCAGAGAGGAGTGGGTAGGGTGAGATAGTAGAGGGAATGGGCTAGGGTTGTAAGAAGAGGAACAGGGAATGGTGTGGTATAGAGAAAGAAAGGCGGTAAGAGATGGGGGAAGGAAACAGATTGGACATAGGGGAGAACTTAGGTGAGGTTACAGGTTACAGGTTACAGTTGTAGGTGTGGGAAGAGAGGCTATGCAGGAGGGAGGATAGAGAGTTAATTCATAAATTGAAGACCCAGTAGACCTGAGTTTCAAACCCTCATCCTCCACTTGCATGCTGTGTGAACCTGAGCAATTTATTAATCATCCTCTGCTCCTGTGACAGACTCGGGAACAAGTTTCAGTTTAGTATGTGTTACCTGGCCAAAAATTCTAAAATAAAACCACTACATAAATAAATAAAAAGTCTGAGTTGCCCTGATTGGTTTTGCTTCTTGACAGCCTGAGATAGGTATAGGCCCATCCCTTTTTGTGACATACAGAGTTAAGTGCTTAGTGCTGACCATGCCTTTTAGTGTCTTTGTTATAGCATTGCTTTATGGGGCTTTATTCAAAATGTTTAGGGCACTCACATTGTGCTCCTTACCTGTTTGAATAAAACATATGCATGGCACTATGTAACTTTATGCTCAGGATACACAAAGGTTCACAAAAGTAGAAGGAGTCAAAAAGGTTATTTGCCCATAGATGTTCCTGTAATTATGTGTAATAAACAAGATTACCTCCTTCCTGTATAAATGTATCTGTTATGCTTACATTTTACTTTGCTGCAACTTATAGCAACATATTCAAGTGGGCAGTTCCATGGGTTAGGATAGGGATCTTGCATTGCAGAAACTGAGATTTTTGAATATGGGGCCATAAGACTTTCATTACTTAATTTCTTAATTTAACATTTGGTAAATGGGTGAGTACACTGGGTCACATGATCACTTTACAGCAGTGTTGGGTAAGTTACTTTGTCTATTACTTCTATTGCTTTTTGAAACTTGTTCCAGAAAGCTCTATGCAATCACTAGCAAGGATGGAGAAGTACTGGAAAAAGCAATACACCTTACAGTTACACTTATTTATGTCTTTTTATGCAAAAGTAATATGTAACTGTAATTGATTACATGTGTTTGAAAGTAACTAGTAACTAACATATTACTTTTAAATAAATGTCATTTGTTGCAGTTTTTTATTATTTTTGTATTGTTTTTGTATAAAAATAAATAAATGACTGTAACTGTCAGGTGTACTACTTTTTCTAGTACTTCTCCATCCTTGCTAGTGACTGCACAGAGTTTCCTGGATCAAGTTTCTAAAATAAATAGAAAGTCATAGAAAAAGTAACTTACCCAACACTGCTTTACAGGCACAACCTAAACATGAAAGACAAAGACAAGACATTTTCTTGAACAGTACATAAAACATCTTTAACAATATTGACTATCTGTAACTACAGTGGTTTATACAACATACATCAAGCTTAAAATGCCTAAATAAAAATGTTACCCTGTGTATAGAATCCTGACTAGTTAGATAATTTTCTTTTTCTAGCTAGTCAAGTGTGTCATTGCATTTATCTTTATTTTATTTATTTATTTATACATCAGTTTACAACCTTTGAGCCAGAGGATCATTTCCAAAGGTACCTCGTCACAAAGAGGACAAAACACAGTACAACATTTAGTTACATCTTTGTAGATAACAGCATTTTTTTTTTTTACATCATAGCGGGCAACAGTTTAGGCAGATATATGCAGTAATTACTTTGTTTACAATAACAGTGTAACAGGTTAGGTATTGACAGGTTATTACAATTATTCAGATAAGATTGAGAGGTAAGCATACATTGGTTAAGCAGACAATTAGTCTTGAGCAGGGACTGCTAGGTTAGCAAAAACAGGTGGCTTTGGGACAGGGTAGGTGATAGGTTTGGGAGGCGAGCCACTCTGGGAGTTTTGTCAGTTGTTGATTGTGAAGCTACTCAGAGAGTTTTGTCGGGTACAATGAGCTTGAACACCTACGGCCAGGGACAAGCACAGCTACGCATGTTAAATAGCTAACTTCAAAGTGCGGTTTTGAAGCTGGAGATTGTACGGGTATCGGTGATGGGTGGGGGAGAGTATTGTCCCAGGTGGGGGCTCTGTAATAGAAGGACCGTTGACCATGTGTGGTCCTGGTTCTTGGGATAGACAGGCTGGCCTTGGAGGAGCTATGAGTTTGGACTAAGGGTTGAGCTAAGTGGATAGAGGCTGTCAGACTGGGAGGGGATAGTCCAAGGAGTGTTTTTTTAGTTAGGAGGCAGGTTTGGTATCTGAGCCATTCGTCCAGGTTGAGCAGCTTAGCAAAGTCATATAGCTGGCAGGTATGGGTTAATCTGGTGGCTCCCGTGATTAACCTACAGGCCTTGTTCAAGGTGTGTCGAATTTTATTGAGGGCGGTCGTATCCGTGGCACCATAGACAGGCAGGCTATAGTCCAAAGGGACATGATTGAGGAGGACTGCTAGTCGGAGGCATCGGGGGAGGCAGTGCTTGTAGAGATAAAGGATACCTAGCTGCATTTGTAGCTGAGGCTAGAGTATCAATGTGGTCGTGGAAAGTGAGGGCAGAGTCCAAGGAGACCTTAGTACTCTGTACAGGTGGACTTGCTCAGAGGAAGCTTAGAGCCAGGGAGGATACGGAGTGGGAAATTACTGAGTTTGTTTTGGGGATGGGCAAAGAACATGGATTTGTTTTTTTTTTAGATTGACTATAAGCCTGTGCTCTTTGAACCAGGCTTCAGCATCATTGAAGGCTAGTTGCAAGGTGTCTTGAAGGGAGATGGGGTTTCAGTGGGTGGCAAAGATGACGGCATCATCTGCGTACAGCAGGATTTTACCTGTGCAAGCTCTGGGCATGGTATTGAGGTATAGTGAGAAGAGAAGTGGGCCTAGGATGGAACCCTGGGGGACTCCGGATCGGATGGGACATGTATTGGAGAGGGTCCCATTAATTCTAACACGCTGAGAGCGGTCCGACAAGTAGCTGGAGCACCAGGAGAGCGGGCCGGCAGCAAAGCCGATGCGGTTGAGGGCATCCAACAGGAGGGGGTGGGAGACAGTGTCGAAAGCCTTTGACAGGTCAATCAACACTGCCCCTGCTAGTGAGCCCGAGTCTAGGGAGGAATTAAGAAAATTTGAGAACTCAATAAGGGCAGTGCTGGTACTGTGACCTGCACAGAATCCGTGCTGTTCATGGCAGAGGATGTTGTATTTGGTCAGGTAATCTGTGATTTGGTAGCCACCAGTTTTTCAAGGGCTTTGGAGAGGGTGGAAGGATGGAGATGGGCGGTGGTTCGGCTGAGGACCTGTCACCACCTTTGTGTATAGGGCATGACTGAGGCTGTTTTCCAGCCTGAAGGGAATTAGCCCAGGTAGAGGAACTTTTGAGCAGGGTAGTTAGGGGGCAAGGACCTGATCCAGGACCTGGCGGAGATACTGGGGTCCAGGGGTCGCTGCCAATATTGTTGCTCTTAAGAGCTTGAAGCAGGTGTGGCCTAGCCTCCTGGGAGTCACCCTGCATAAGTGGAAGCTAGGATATTGAAAGTTAGGGGCGGGTAGGGTTGAAGGAGGGTCAAAGAAGTCTCTGGGGAGGACCGAACTAAGGTCTGTGAATGATGTGTTGAGGAAGTTGGCTATGTGGGCAGGGGCAGTGGAGACAGAGCCTTTGATGGTGATCTGAGAGGGGGGAGGAGAGCATGTGCTCCCATTTAGTTGCTTAATGTTGTCCCAAAACGTTCTGCCGCTCCCCCAGGAGGAGGTAGGTGCCGCCTGATAGTGATCGGCTTTTACTTTCCTGATGGCCCATGTGCATTTGTTTCTAGCGGCATTGTAGGCCTGTCTGTCCGCAGCACGGCCTGTTTCAGTGTGAGGTGCCACAGGTTATCCCTGTGTTTGAGTAGTTGCAGCAGGATGGGGTAATCCGGGGCATTACGAACTTTGGTCCAGACTGCTGTCATGGGAGCGAAAACGTCGCGGGCATTGTTGAAGGTTTGGGTGAAGAAGGTGAAGTGGAGTCAACATCAGGGGCATGGTGTATGGGAGACCAGTTAATTTGGGCAAGATGTAGCTTAAAGGCCTTTTAGCCTGCCTGGTCTGAGGCCTGACGAAGAATGGGATGAGCCATGGGTTTGGGAGTGGGGGTGGCCCAGTGGAAAATGATAGGGGAGTGGTCACTAATAGAGTCTGGAAGGACCTGGGTAACATGGATTTGTAGAGGGCGGTTGGTGATGACCACATCTAGCAGTGTGCTGGTACCTTTCTTTGTGTTAATTCTGGTGGTTGGGAGACTAGTTGGGACATGTCAATGGCTGCGATAGAGTCACGGGTGATGTTGACGGATGAGCTGAGCCAGTTAACATTCAGGTCACCCATGAGGACTTGGTCAGCTGTGTGAGGTAGGGCTGAAAGATAATCAGTTAGCGAAGCCAGTGCCAAAGTTTGGTTTTTTGGGGAATGTAAGCAGCAGTGAGATAGAGGGGACCCCTGGAGAGGTCGGGAGTCAGTTTGAGGGTTAGGGCCTATGCCGTATGGGCGAGAACAGGGGCAGGGAGTGTCAGTCCAGTGAGAGATTCCCTGGTGTATATCACACAACCCCCTCCTTCTACCTACACAATCCTCTCTGTACAGGGAGTACCCTGGAATAGTGACAAATGAATCTGGTGTGGATTTTGATAGCCAGGTTTCCACCACCGCGATGACATCTGGCCTATGTGAGGTGACGCAACATTGGAGGGAATCTAGTTTTTTCATCAGGCTGCATATATTCATAGACGCAATGCAGAGCCTGGATGACCCTGTTGGAGGGTTTGAGGGAGCTGGGCCAGGGTTTGGATGAATATTGCCTGTCAGAAGTAGTAGTATAACCACAGCCCTGGCCAGGGAATGGTAGAGGGTGAGCTTTCGATAAGTATGCCGTGTGGAGAGGGGGGTGCTTTTGGGCACACGGGGTGGGCAGGGTTTTCCAGGCTGTGAACGTGAGGAAGATAAGTCTCAAGTGGGTGCCTGAGGAAGTGGTAGTAGGGAGAGACTGGGGAGGGTGTTGATGACTGGAGCAGGCGATGAGAGTAGGGTGTGTGAGGCTAGCTCCAGAAAATAGCAGGATCAGGTGCCATTGTGCGGGGGTATTGGGTTGGAGAGACAATGGTGCCAGGGGTGAGGATGAAAAGGAGGCATTGTAATAAGAGGGCTAACATATTGCTTGTGGTTGCAGCTGGGTGGTAGGTTGAAGTTGTTTTTGTGTCACTCAGCAAGTGTGGATGCCACTTTGGAATAGTGGTAGTGACACAGACTCTGGTGGCCAGGGTACCAGGTTCAAGACCAACTCAAGGCAGTTGGACACAGGACCTAGGTAAGAGCTGTGCTCCACGTTCTGGGGCCAGGACACAGGGTATGTTTGGGACCAAAAAGGGGTGCTTAATAGCGACTCCTAGTGGTCACTTGAGAAAAGGATCAGCCGTGATGGCAGGAGGTCCAGGCAGGATTTAGTACAGCGTCAGGTGTGAGAGGGGGAGCGGACAGAGCCTCTGTGGTCAGGAAGATAGGAAGAGGGATAGGTTGTTGGAGAAATCCAGGATAGGTGGTTAACCAGGATGGGCTTGGGGGTGGAAGGGAGGGGGTCCAGGAATAGGCTAGTTTAGGATCAGGTGTGGAGGTGGAGAGAGCTGGGAGAGAAGGGAAGATGACAGGTAGTTAGAGGGTCCAAGGATAACAGGGGGGAGGCTTTCTGAAACTAGAAGAGCTAGAGGCAGTAACAAAGGGTCCCTCTAGTGGCTGGCAGGTATAACCTGCAAAGGGGAAAAAGGGGACTTAGTATTTCAAGCAGCAGGAAGTGATGTCATCAGGCAGGGACTATAAACAAAGGGACGACCCTGGGTGGGTGGTGTGGGCTAACCCCCCTCACAGGTGCTGGTAGAGGTTGTTTAAATTACCTCTGGTAGCACCACCACTGTGAGTTTCAGCTCCAGGAGGGAGCTCCGATGCTTCGGGCAGGCTGCATCTTCACTGTAGGGTACATCACATATACACATGCTGACATATAGTAGACCAGACTAGACAGCAAACGTGTGCAAGATCTGACACTAGCCATGAGGTAGGGGGTTATTTAAACAAATTATATTTGTGTTATTTCAAAAATACATAAAAAAAGAACAATACTTCAGATACAATGATTACCAGACCCAAAAATAAAATCAGATGGCTGATCTTCACTTTGTTAACACCTCCAAGAACAAACAACACAGAATTTGTTTACATTTCAAACAAAATAAAACTGTGGTGTTTTGCATAAACCTCATATGTAATGAGTGACAATGAGATGCTGTTTTTATCAATGACCTCTTGTACTTTCACTTATGGCTTTGCCACTCATGAGGATCAAAAGGCCACTGGCCACTCATGAAGATAAAAATGGAATCTCATAGCCATCCATTACATAATCCTTATATACCTATCATGCTGTTAATGATATATAGTAAAGTAGTAAAATCATAAAAAAACTGTATGATGTAAAGTAAGGGGAAAACGTTCAGAGGACAATGTCATTCAATTAATTATTCATGAACAAATTAATATTAATAATTCATAACTAATAACGCATGAACCTGTGGTGTTTACAAAGCACTTTGTATTAGAGCTTTTTTTATTTTATCCTGTTATTCATGAGGCATTTTTACAATGTTGCTTTTATTCTTTTAGACTTTATTTTCCACTTGCTGTTTGTTTATTTTTCTACTCCTAAAGGGTTGTACTGAATTATGAACTGATCGAAACCACAGGAAGACTAAATACAGAAAAAAAATGCAATTGAGAAAATTCTTCATGAATATTGGGATAAATGAAAATTCTTGAAGAGCAGCTCTCCAGTTCAGCATTTACTTTTATAAATATGATGTTTTAGATATTGCAGTTTACTTTTTTCATGTTCAGTGTTTCATTCCAGGGCTTACAGCACATCTTGGTAGTCTATCCAAAAAGTCTATATAATAAGCATTTGTCTTCTGTAAAGAGATATATAAAAATAAAGCTCATTTGCCTCTTCCCAGTTATCTTCACAGTGTTGTTGTTTGTGACATCATAGTGCTCACCATGTCAACAGATTGTAATGTCACAAACAGCAATTGAGAGGTCAGCAGTAGAGAGTCTGACACATTTTGAAAGACTCAATGAAATTAGTATTGCATTATCTACAATATTTAGCACATCAACAAGGAAATGTAAAAAATAGCAACACACTAGAAAACACTAAAGACAAAACATACTGCAGTTGGTGTAAATCTAGTGTTTTTTAGCTTTTTATTATATTAGAGAGGAAAACTGCTTCATGAATACAGTATCGGTTTTAATTCTTTATACAGGACATTATGATTAAAAAAAAGCTATTTTAAGCCTATTTTATAACAAGCTGCAAGTGCTTGATAATGTATAAAAAAAGTTTGTTTATTCCCCTCTTACACCCCACTCCTCCTCTCTAATCCATTCATCCTCTTCCCCCGACTTCTTCTCTCATCAAACCCTCCCCCCGCCTTTCCTCTCGCCACTTTTACCATCTGACAAGGCCACGGCCTGCCTCCTCCTGCTTTCTCACCACTCCCTACCTCCTGCCATTCTCTCCTTCTACCACCTGACAAGGCCTCCTGGCTGCACACCTTGTTCTCCTTTTAGTCTGTTCTTCTCCTCCTGTCTGTGCTTTTACTTCCTACGTGATTATATGTTCCCTGGCATACATTGTACAATGCCAGTTAATCATTATTCACCTGTTTTACCAGTAATACCACATGTTCTGTAATCCCTTCACCTTTGTTTTGCAATTATTATCTGACAGGGAACCTATGTAAAAGAGTTTATGCTCAAATGTGTATAATCTGAGATTTTAATGAATAAATAAACATGACTGCTCCTGAATTTTGTCTGCTAATTCTAGCTTCTGTGCCCTGGGCTCACTATCAACTATTTACTTTCATGAACATGCTTCTGCTATTAAATGTTACTAGAGAATACCTGTTTTAATTTTAGTTTTCTTTTCCAGGGTAAGCAAAACTTCTTGGCAGCCTATCTAAAAAACTTGTAATGAACAACTGACCTCAGGGTTCCATGTCATAACAGTGATCACAAAACAGTGGCCGTTATTATGGCTACTGTATAAAAGTAAATCAACAATATGCATTTTAGGTGACCCAACATGTGGATTTAAAAAAGTATTTTTCTGGGGATGTGCCCTGAATTAGATTTCAACTTGGCGGGGTGCATGTCGAGGGAACAAAATCCAGATTTAGCAAAATTTATGCTACAGCTCTGCAGCTGCTGCAAAATTACTCACTCCCCATTCTGAACCTAGAACCTGCTGTGCCAGAGCTAGCCACCCACACCAGTATGCCACACAGCTATCTTGATGGCAGCAGGTACACCAGTCCCTGAAAACTCCTTTCCTGTCCCTCCCCTTTCCCTCCTCATGGTGGCTTTCCCATACCCTCGCTATTATACAAGATAGCTCAGATAATAGCACCCAAAATGAGTCGCTGTTTTTGAAGTCACTGATTTTGGGTTGCTATTATCATGTGATACCAACTTTAGAGGGTATTTTATTTTTTTACAACATCCTAGATCTACTACGGAAATTTATAAAATGGGATGGAAATTTCCTGCTTCCTGAAAGGCCAAATAAGTTCTGCGACCCATATCTTAATCCTCCATAACTGCACAGGTTTAAATAAGTTCAGGCAGTGGGATTTGGAATTTGGACAACCCACATACAGAATTAAAGCACCATTTCACTCATTCCTGATTTCCATCACAAACATGGCTGCCACCATAACTCATACCACATATAAAAACCTTTAACTAGGCCATTAAATAAAAGTCTTTTAAGCAAAATAACTTACCAATTTGCTAGAGAACTCCTGTTCATTTTATTTATGTATTTACTTTTTTATTCATTACCCTGCAACAGATAAAATTGAGATTCTGGCTCCACTTGAGGCCTGTGTGTCTATGTATGCTCGTCAGTAGAATTCTACAGAAGTTTGAATTTATGTATTCCATGTTACCATTCCATGTGTTTTAGTGGGGGGGGGAGGGAACATTCTATTAATGGAATACTGCAGAGTTCTGAATTATTGCATTCCGTGGTTAACAATCACACAGTGTAATGAATGAGTAAAAAGACAGATGACTGACAGGTGAAAACCATCTGTGGAGGGTCAGTTTTACATTTTTAGTGTTATTTTATCATAGATTTTGTGGCTTTTTATATTTTTAGAGTGTTTATTTTAAAAACAGTTGCCTATGGATCCATTTTAAAAGTGCCTCATGCCTTACTACACCTGAGGGCATGTGGTAAAACCAGCACAACAATGCATTGTTATGTCTTATTGCTTTCGGACAATGATGTCAGAAACATAGCAATTGTGTGGCCTGCTGGGGAGAGCCATATGCTTCCAGAAAAACAAGAGAATTAAGCACTGCTTTCCACCAGAGTGTCTACACTGTACTTTTGTGAGGTTCCATGTCATAACAGCAATCACAAAACAGTGATCGCTGTTACAGCCAGTGTACATAGCTGAAAATCAAATTGGTGAAGTACACTTATTGGCGACACCACATCTGGCAACCAAAACAAGATTTTATGTGGGGGGCTGTGCCCCCTACACCTCAGTCACAGGGGGCAATACCCCCCACAACTCTCTGATTTTAGATTATCAACTTCAGGGGGATGCATGTCAGGGAGGGAGAGACAGTCCCAAAAAATGAAACAATTCAAGTGTAAGCTAAAATAAAAAAAAACTCCCCAGCCCTGAACCCTGTACCTGCTGCACTGAAGTTAGTCACCCTCACTACCATACCACATGGCTAGCTCATCAGCAGCAAGCCGCCCTGATCCACACAAACCCTCTTCCCTATCCCTCCGCTTAAGAGTCACCATCCTACACTACCGGTAACCCTTCCTCACTCATCCCTACCCTCATTGTATCTTTCCCTCACTACCCTTACAGAGTAGCTCAAATGTCAGGTGCTATAAATGAGTCGTTATTAACGCAGTCACTCATTTGCTGTCACCAATATCACTGGATACTCCTTTGTGAATATAAACTAATTGTAGTTGTCTGTAAAGCACCAGGTTGTGCATTAGAGAAAGAGTAAGGTGCTTCTGGGAGTTCCAGGTTTCCAGTTGTCTTTGTTACACGAGGTCCCTACACCCTAATTGGTACCCTCAGAGGTACACCGTAGACAGCTAGTGCTTAGGTATATGACATACTAACATATAGGGCTAAGGGCATGTACCATACAAGAGTAGATGTCAGGAGATGAATGCATATTGTTGTAATACACTTTGCTTGCTAATACTTATATTTTGCTATGTATTTTCTGTGTATTTCTTACTTGTAAGATGCCAAGACACCTGTGTCCTTGGAGTAATTATGATATGTAAGTCGACATTGCCACCTTTTGGTGATTTGTACTACTACACTGTGTTATGTAAGACTCTGGATAAGAACTCTTTTGTTCATTAACGGATGACTACTACAAAATTGTATAATGTTATCTTGGACCGTGGAGCCACCTCTAATTTAGCCAATAGGGCTCATCTCTGTAACTAGAAATGTTTCTATCTTACAGTAACTATAGTAATTATCATAGGTATATAATGTGATACACTAGTCTTGTACCTCAGAGATCCCAAGAGACACAAAGAAACCTCGAGGTATAGGTAACGCTTAGCACTGGCTCCTGGTTCGTATTGGTAACAACTGCTTAGGACAACTGTGATTTTATCCTTTTTGGTAGTAATAAACAAGTTTATTACTCTTATGCAACATGTCTGTGATTACTTGCATTCCCACTATTGCCAATAACCTGAGAGTCAGGTTTAGACCTCCTGACACCCTAGTAGCTTAACATGTAGCGTAACAGAAGGTAGCTCAAGTGGCCTGGGTGCAAATCCCAACTAAGGCACTTATTATTTTCTCTCTTATTATATATATCTGCACACTGCAACCTCATGAATTAAAAAAAATATATCCATGTGCCACTAGGCTGTGCATTAGAGAAAGTGTAAGGTGCTTCTGGGGGTTCCAGGTTTTCAGTTGATTTGGTAGTGTAGCTGGTAGCTCTATAAAACAGTGTTCCAGGTGGCCCAGGTTTCAGTCATAGCTAAGGCACTTATTTCTTCCTTGCTTTTGTCTGTTTGGGTTCCTTATACAGTACATGCACTCTGCATCTATGTGAATAAGAAAATTATCCTAAATAGTAAATTGTCTGAGGACAAGATAGTGACTAGTGGAGTACTGCTGGAGCTGGTCCTGGGACCACTTCTCTTTGATGTGTATATCTGTGATACAATAGAGCACACACAGGCAAGAGGACCGTGTCTGCTGATGATACCAAACTCTGTTGGAGGGTTGACAGTGATGAAAGGATTAACATTATGAGACAGGATGCAAGGAGACTGAAGAGGTGTTCTAGTATTTGGCAGTTTAATTTTTTTTATTCTTTGGTAACTGGGTAAAGCCCTCTAAGCACAGTGCCTGTTTTCAGGGGTGACCTATAACCACTGAGGAGGTTAAATGACTTGCTCAGAGTAATACAGTATGCAAGTGGCAGACGTGGAAATGAAAGCCAGGACTGCTGAATGTACAAAGCGGATTCACAGCTCATTATTCTTACCTCTATGCTACTCTACCAGCCTGAATTTAATGTAGAAAAGTACAAGGACATGCACATAGGAAGAAAAAATATGGGAAGAGTGTACTATATTGACGGGAAGCCTGTAATGAACATGGAGGAAGACGGGGGCCCTAGAACTAGTGATTTGCAATAACATAAAGCAAGCTGCTCACTGCAACAGGGTATATAAAATGGATAACAGAATGACATGGAGCACAGGGAGATGAGACATCGAAATGTAGAATTAGATGACAGATAAGGACCATTTGGCCCATCCAGTCTGCCCATTTCTCCATACCTACACTATTACTGCAGACTATATCAAAACTACAGCTCTTTCTCCCTTCCTTTCCACTAGGATTCACTTGTACTTATATTATGTATTCTTGAACCCCACAACTCTTTTCCCCCACCGCCTCAGCAGGAAGGCTGTTCCAGGAATCACCACTCTTTCTGTGAAGAAGTATTTTCTCACACCTCTTCTAAATCTACCCCATCAAGCTTCATAGCATGTCCTCTTGTTCTTGAGCACCTTTTCTTTTGAAAAATGCAGTACTTCCCTCATGTACGTTATTTTTCCCTTGAGGTATTTAAAAGTCGTTATCATAGCCCCTTTCTCCCTCTTCTGTTCCAGGTTCCAGGGTACAAATATTGAGGTCACCTAGTCTCTCCTCATAGGGCTTTTGATGCATACCCTGCACCATTTTAATTGCCTTCCTCTGGTCTGCCTCCACTCTGTCTGTATCTTTTCAGAGATGTGGCCTCCAGAACTGGACATAGTAGTCTAGGTGGGGTCTAACCAGCGATCTATACATCTTCCTCTTTCTGATGGTGATACCCCTCCCCACACACCCCAACATCACACTAGCCCTCCTGACTGCCCTGTTGTACTGCCTGGCTACCTTTAGGTCATCCAATATGATTATCCTTGGTCTCTTTCCTACCTGGTGGTCATCAATACCACACCAAACAAGTCAAAATAAATACAACTATCTCCACTAGCAAACTGGTTCTTACTGGTGCCCCTCAGGGGTCAATACATGGCCCCCTACTCTTCACCTTCTTCCTAAACTCCCTCCCTAAATCTCGCAGCGGTCAGATGCTGCTTTATGCAGATGATGCGGGAGTTTTTTGGAAACACCCTCATCCAAATTCTCTTCAAACTGCCCTGCAGGGCTTCTTTAGGAAACTAGAAACCTGGTTCGCTGAACACCATCCTATAATCAACTACAAGAAAACAAAATCCATGATCTTTACCCACTGCCAAAGGCCCCACTGTCATGCTCCACTAGTTTTAATGAACACCCATGGCTCAATGCTGGAGCAGGTCTCATATTTCAAATATCTTGCAGTCACCTTAGACACCTCCCTCTCCTACCATTCTCACTTACAACATGTCTCCTCCTCTAGTAACACTAGATTGGGGATCCTTTACAGGCATAGGCACTGCCTAACCACTCAGGCCATACATCTCTCTGTGTCCTCATCTATTCTATCCTTGGTAGACTACAGAATAGTTATTTATGGGTCAGTTGATCAAACTGCCCTGCTCAGCATCAACCTCACCCTCAACAAAGCTTGCTGACTAGTCACGGGATGTGATAGGTTAACTCACACATGTGAACTTTATAAACATACTGGCTGACTAAATTTCCAAGGCAGGCTTAAGTGCTTTACCTGCCTCCTTGCCAAAAAGATACAACTTAAGCAAGCCCCAATTGGCCTCCACCCGCTTATCAGCACAGCCCTCCATAGGAGGACACAAAGGCACTCAGCTAACCCCATCCTGTTAGTCCCCCACTGTAGAGCATCACTTGGACAAAGATCCCTCCGCTATCATGCCCCCCTGTGGCTGAACAGCCTACCGTCCTCCATCTCCTTAGCCCATAGTCTCAACCTATTTAAATCAGGTCTCAAAACCCTACTCATTGACTCAACAACCCGTGACTGTAATTAAACCCACATTACTATCTCGCCCCCGAACCTCATTCCAGACATATGGTCCACAGGAGCCTACTCTATCTCAGTAAATATCCTGTAGCTAAAGGTTAGTTAGTTGCTAGCCTCCCTTCTATGTCTCTCCTATGTTCCCAATCCCCCTTTCCAGATATTAAAACTCTTGGCCCTTCAAGATCCTACAAAACTGAATCCTGTCTTAAATCTGACCTGGGACCTTCCGTATGCTCCCAGTTGATGTAATCCACAAAATACACTTAAACCAGGACTATTCTGACCTTGTATTATTACATTATTATTGTATGTGTATTTTTCTTGTGTTTCCTCTGTACTTTTACTTTTATCTGACGTGGAGTCTTTGCAAAAGAGTCTATGACTCAAAGGATTGTAATTCTGATTCTTTTCAATATACAATAAACCACCCATTTTGTACTCCTTCCCTTGGTTTTTGTGCTCTAAGTGCATTATTTTGCACTTTTTCACATTAAAACCCAGCTACCATACCCTTGATCGCTCCTCTAATTTTCTCACATCTCTGCTTATCCTTTCCACTCCCACCTGGGATGCCCACCCTCTTTCAGATTTTGATGTGTTCCACAAAGAGGCAGACCTTCCCTTTTAGCTCCTCTGTAATGTCACTTATAAAGACATTAGTGAGGACTAGTCCCAGCACTGATCTCTGAGACACCCTGTTGGTCACTGTCCCTTCTTTGAAGTGATCTCCGTTTACCACCACCCTCTGTCCCCTAACTAATTTCGTAGCTAGTTTACCATCTTTGGACCCACTCCTAAGCTACCCAGCTTGCTTACTAGTCTATGAGAAACTGTGTTGAAAGCCTGACTGAAATATAAGTATGCCACATCCACCATTCCACCCCGATATAAATCCTTTGTAATGCAGTCAAAGAAATCTATCTAATTCGTTTGATATGACCTCCCCTATGTGAACCCATGCTGCCTCAGTTCTTGTAACATGCTGGATTCAAGATGTTCCACAAGCCTTTCCTTCAGCAGTGATTCCATTAACTTTCCCACCATCGATGTCAGGTTGACTAATATACAATTGCCAGTCTTCTTCCTATTGTCTCTTTTGTGTACTGGGACTAAAACTGCCCTCCTCCAGTCCTCCAGAACCACTTCTGCTTCCAGTGAGCCGTTAAATGGAACTGTCAGAGGTACAGCCAGTAGTTCCTTAACTCCCTCAGTACCTTTGGATGCATCCCATCTGGCCCCATTGTTTTGTCCACCTACAGATTAGTGAGTCCTTTCAGGACTCACACCTCCAAAACAGGACTAGTGTCCATCTCCTTCCCTCCAAAGCATCTATTACTTTCTTGTGACTCCTTCCCTTCTCCTTCTATGGACACTGAGCAAAAGTATTTGTTCAGCATGTCTGACATTTTTTTCCTGGTCCCCATCTGCACAATCCCACTTCCCTTTTTAACCTTACAATCCCACCCCTTGTCCTCTTTTCACTTACATACCTAAAACATGGCTTATCCCCTTTCATTACCTCCTGGTATATTCTCTCTTCAGTTTGCACCTTTGTGCTCCTTATTGCTTTCTCCTTTTCCCTCTGTTTCCCATGATACACCTCCCTATCCTCCACCTTCTGCATCTCCTTATACCTTCTGAATGCTACCCTTTTAGTTTTTACCTTTTCATTCACCTCTTTCGAGAACAATAACGGTCTCTTTTTCCTCTTGCCTGTGCTCATTTGTCTGATGCAGAAATTTGTTGCCTTTACTATGTTCTCTTTATAGCTTAATCCAGTGTTCCCCCACTCCACCCAGGCCACACCCCCCCCCCACCAGGATATCTCTGATGCATTAACCCATCTTTATAAAATTTGCCTTCCTGAAGTCCAGGACTGTCACCCTTGTGTGGTTCTGTTCCACAGCCATACTTATACTGAACCAAACCATATAGTGATCACTGGTTCCCAGGTGGCCTCCTACTGTGATGTTTTTAAAACTGTCCCCATTAGTGACTATAAGGTCCAGAATTGTCCCATCATGAGTGGGTTCACTGACTAGTTGCCTGAGGAACACCTCCTGCAGGGAGTCCAGGATGTCCCTGCTTCTAGCTGAAGCCAGTGCTGGAAGGTCTCATCAAGCAGGCTGAAGTCCACCACTAGCAGTACTACCCCTTTTCTGCCATCTTGCTAATGGCGTCCACCAGCACCTTATCTAATTCATCCCCCTGTTCTGGAGGTCTGTAGATCATGTCATTGTTAATAGTGGCCCCATTCCTTGGCTCCAGGGTAGCCCACAGTACCTTTGCCTCACCCTGTATTCCCTGTATCTTCATTACTTTTATGCTTTCTGTCACATAAAGCACCACACCCTCTCCTTTCCTTCTCAACCGGTCCTTCCTCAACAACATATCAAAAGTAAATGGCCACCGGGCTGGGTGTGCCGTTGGCTGTTCTGTAGCTTAGCATTCCAGTGTTTTATTTTTGTGCTTTTGCATTTGTGTTTTTAGTTTGTTTTATTGATTTTATTTAAAGTATGCTGTTACATATGGACTTGTTATAGTCAGACCCGTTGTTTGTTGTTCTGCCTGTATTTTCTACTGACTCCCAGTCACATAGCTGTTAATTTAGATTCTCTCAGCTTTGAGGGTCATGTCTCCCGTGTGGGAGCTGAACTTGGATTATTCGGATTTGGACTTTCCTGTCAGTTTGAATCCCTCAACATTGCGGGTTGTCTCTCCTGAGTGGGAGTTGAACTTGGATTACTCAGATTTGGATTTTCCTGTCCGTTGTTGATTATTCCCAAACTGTTTTTATGGGTCCCCTCTCCTGAGTAGGCATTAAAATTGGAGCTGGAGTAAACTGGAGTAGTTCTCTAGTAGGAGTGCACCGAAACCAAGGATTGGTATTGGGGTGATTCGGTAACCACTCTACAGTGTGCACTGGGGCTGTCCTGTTTTGGCCTGTTACCGCCCCCACATACTCGGTCAGCTGTGCCACAGTTTTTTACTCCTGTGAGGTTGAATGCCAGTTGGGGATCTATTATTGCTGCTCTTTGTTTTCTGTGTGGCTGAGATAGCTGACGAAGACCTTGGGAAGTTTTATTTGCTGTTAGGGGCAGGAGTGAAGAGAAGCTGGATCTCTTAGGAGAAGTCTCTCAAGAGATGATTGTGGATTTACTGGCGGAGATTGTATTCTGAGTCGGCAGTCTGTCCATGAAAGATTAGTAGGCATTCCAATATCAGCCTGACTTGGAGAAGGGCGCTTGTGCCCTGAACCTGCAGGTTGGCTGACTGTTGTGTGCGGCTGAGCAGGGGTCTTGACCTTACTCGTCGGGTAGCTGGCGACTTGGGCCAATTAGTTTTTCTGGCAGGGCTTGTTAGTAAGTGGGCCTTGGCAGGGGCCTATAACATAACATAGGCCGCACGCTCATAGTTTGGCCACCTAGCAGGATTTGTCGGGGCTGCTCCGGCTCCGGAGTAATTTAACAACCAGAAGCGGATCATTTGGATTTGTTTTCCTAATCACAGCCAGACCTATTTAATAAATTTTTTCTTCATTTACAATTTGATTAGAAGGTAGTGAGAGTGCTTTCTCTCCTCAGTTCTGGGAGTGAGAGTGCACCCTATTAACAAAGTGCCTGAACATATCTCTAGTAACTTCTCCCTCCTCCCTGTAGTGAGAGTATTTTGGGGGTTGGAGAAATTATTGAGGTTTATGTACATCTACGAGTCTCCTCTGGTGGTGTGAGGACCATTGTGGACTGGAAATTCTGTATATTTCTACAGTTTGCTTTATATGTGCATTGACTATATCTAGCTTTTGGATTGATTTAAATCTGCTGACTTGGACTGAATAAGATTGTTATTTTATTTCTCATTATAATTTTAAAAATACAGCTTTTAGGGGTTGGATTTAGAAATTATTGTTGGTTATATGTTTTGTTTTAAGTTTAGTTATAGGTTTTGTTAAAAATTCTGCCCCCCCCCACACAAAGTGAGAGTTGAGGGGTTTGTATTTTTGTTTTGTATTTTTCTTAAATATTGTTTAATTTTGCTTTGTTTTATGAGTGTAACTGGTATAATTAAGTGATTAGAGCTTCTTCTGTTATTTGCTTTTAGTTGTGGTTTACTGTGGTCATCAGAATGTATTGGAGGCCTGCCCATACGGTCGTGCGCTATTCACCCTCCACCATCTGCTCCATCTACCCCTTCGTCTCTCCCCATTGCAGGTTAAAACTTACCAGCACTGTAGAGTGCTGGGTATTGCCCATCAGGGGAGAGAAGGTTTGAGGGGTGTGAACGGCGAAGGGTGAATGAGAGGGGCCATCGCATTGGAGTCGTAAGGTCCAGAAGACGTCCTGGGGTGAAATGGAACCCAGATCATGGCCCGCCATGCTTGGTTTCCATACCCAAGGGCACTACCAATTTTGGTGGGCAGGTGGTTGGGTGGCCCTGGAAGCTCATTCAGCTCAAGTGGTGTTATGCAATGCCAGGTCCATTAAAAACACGACTGCAATTATTGCAGATCTTGTAGGAATGGTGGACCTGGCTTGCATCACTGAGGCCTGGCTAGATGAGACCTCTGGCCCCATATTGGAGGCTGCAACTCCAGCCAGGTACTCGGTGATCCACTGTTTGAAATTGGATTGTGGGGGGGGGGAACGGTGTTGCGGTCTGTTTCAAGACTGTACTGGGCCTCACGAGTGTACCAGTTGTGGAGACTGAGTCTTTTGAGTGTACTGTGGTAGCAGGTATAGGTTGTAGGATTACCATCATCTACTGTCCACCCGGGGATGAGAAGAGGTTCCTCATCATCGACATGGCGTTTGAGTCACCCAGATTGATAGTTCTGGACGACTTTAACACCTGGGTCAATGATGAACTCTCACAATTTGAACAGCACTTCCTCCAGTTAATGTCATCTCTGGAGCTTACACAGATAGTTTCCATTGCTACCCATACACATGGTCACTCTCTTCACTTAGTCTTTCTCCTGGGGATAGAAGACTCAGATTTGGAGGTGGAACCAGTCAGATGGTCCTATTATTACACCATAGGGTTCAGTTTTAGCACCCCATTTGCAGGTCTACCCCTGTGGATATGGTCAATTATTGCCCTTTATGAGGTATTAGCTCTGAAGGTCAGGCGGCTGTACATGACCTAGCAATCCCTCCATTGGCAAACAGCGATCCAGAGGCCCTAGTGATGGCCTATAACATGGCCATTTGTAAGGCCCTGGATGTCCTTGCTCCTGTCTAGGTTTGTCCTCTCTCCCTTCACCCTCAGTCCCCTTGATCTGATGGGACTTTGAGGGAGATGTGGTGATTAGGATGAAGGTTAGAATGTTGCTGGCAGAAATCCACCCTGGATGCTGACCACATTAGATTGATGGACCATAATCAAGCCTATCAATCTGCAGTCACTCATAAGAAGCCAGAGTTCCTGTCCAGGGAGATTGTGGACACTCAGAATCGACCAGCTCTGAGGGCACCTGCCTTTCTGCACAATCAATTATCAATAAATATAAAATTACCCCTAATGTTACCTTTCGAGTTTTCCAGATTAGACATGTGATAAAGTATAGTCTGGATGGTTTTAGAGTGAGTCACCTTCTAGATAAATATTATGAACAGTTTACCCAGCTGGTATGGGGACAACATGCTGTCTCCAATATTTATAATTCTCTTTTGGCACAGGCATTCCTGCAGAATGATGGTATATCCAAATATTGGGTAAATTGTTTTCCAAATTCAGAAGGAGAATGGCAGACTATATGGTCAAATACATACCACTATATCACTCAAGACAGATTAAGAGTGATGCAATTTCAGTTCTTGAATAACATGTTTTGGACACCAATCAAATTGCATAAAATTTGTAAAATGGCAAATCCACTATGTAACAGATGCCAACAGGAGGAGGGTAGCCTATTTCATATTTTTGGGCCTGCTCTTATGTTAGGGCTATATGGGAAAGCATTAGGGTAAAAGCAGACCCACTTTTGGGGTTAGAGCATTGCTTCACCCCAGAGATCTGTCTAACTGGGGACTATAGGAGGATTGATGTGAGGGCTAAAAAATATTATATGTCTATCATATCTTCCTTAAAAAAGTGGTATGAAGACATTGGTTAAACGACACCTCTTTGTCGTATACGGAATGGCTGCATGAATTGCTAGCCAATCTTAATGTGGAAAAGCTGGGAGCTAGTCTATGAAATTGTCCATCTAGATACGTGTAGCATTGGGAAAAATTACATACTCTTTTACTTGTTACAAACGGGTGCACCTCCTCTTGATGGTATTAACTAAAGTGAGATTATGGTACTGTAAAGAGAAACCCAGTTAGTGATTGGAAATGTTTATCCCTGGATAGGTTTTTTTATGGGCAGGTGGGCAAGGCTGGACCCTCATGGGTAGGGGGTTTAAAGGGGGGGAGGTATGAGGGGGGAGAGTCAGGGGACTGTGTAATACAACAGGTATTGCTGATATAAAGATGTTCTGATGTAACCTCTGGCTCTGTTAATTGTGTGAAAAAGTTAATAAACTTGAATTTCAAAAAAAAAGAATCGACCAGCTCAGCTTTTTTGAACTGTGGACAGACTGTGCAACCCAGCCTGTCTACAGGTTCAAAAAGCCTTTTTGTAAGTAGAGTGCGATGAGCTTTCTCGATTTTTTTTGACTAAGGTGGCTGACACCAGGGAAGCGCTCCAACAAGCACACTGTATGGACATTGCTTTAGATTGGTGCATGGCCACTGACCCTCTGCTTTCCTGGAGTACCTTCAGCTGGCCCGAGTTCATGGATGTCATGTGGATTGTCCAGGATATGCACCCTATGTGCTGTAGTTTGGATCAAGGACCAACTTCCCTGATTATGGGTTGTATTGACACCATTGGTCTGGTCCTTGCATGGATAGTCTGGTGCTCCTTGGAAATAGATGAGTTCTCTAGCTCCCTGAAGGAGATGGTGGTAACACCCCTCCTGAAGAATGCTTCCTTGGACCAAGACTGCCATGAGAACTAGAGAACAATCTCAAACCTCCCCTTTTTAGGGAAGGTGATTGAGAAAGTAGTGGCCCCACAACTGCAAAACCATTTGACCATCCATGACATCTATGAACCTCTCCAGTCTGGTTTTTGAAAAAGGCATGGTACTGAGATGATGCTGGTTCGGGTGCTCAGTGATCTCCTGATAGCAAGAGATCGGGAAAACTGTTCCATCTTGGTTCTTCTAGATCTCTCATCAGCATTTGACATTGTGGACAATGGAGTCCTGCTCAGTCACCTGAGACTCATCTGCAGCCTGTCGGGTACAGTTCTCAGGTGGTTTACATCTTTCCTCACTTGAAGAACTCAGAGGATGGTGTCAAGGATTCATTCCTCAGACTCAGTTCCTCTTCCATGTGGGGTTCCTCAGGGATCAGTATTGTTCACCATGTTGTTCGCAGTGTACATGCTGCCTCTCAGAGAAATTGTAAGAAGATATGGGCTGAGGTTTCACTGCTATGCTGATGATACCCAGCTCTACCTTTCTTTTGCACCTGACCAGGATAGAGTTCTCTTAGTCTTTAACAACTGCCTTACAGAAATCCAGGATTGGATGGATTCAAACTGGTTGAGGTTGAACTCAAAAAAGACTGAGGTGATGGTTGTGGACCTTGGGCTTCAGATAGGTGGTTTGGGGTTAGGTTCACTCTCAGGACTTTTTCTTGGGGGCTTATCACTCCAACCTCTGAACAGCTGCAAATCCTGGGGGTAATTTTTGATGAAGGGCTAACACTACATTCGCAGGTGTCAGCCGTCGTTAAGTCCTCCTTCTATCATCTGAGGAATATCTCCAGGGTTAGGCATCTTGTTCCATCTGGCGATCTTCCCACATTGGTCCTTGCCTTTGTGTCATTGCAGCTGGATTACTGCAACTCCCTCTACCTAAGGCTACCTGGGGTGGAAATCCATCACTTGTAGTTGGTGCAGAACCCAGCAGTCCGGCTTTTGATGGGGACCTCCCGGTCCTGTCATGTTTCCCCAGTGCTGCGTGGATTGCACTGGCTGCTGGTACAGTGGCGGATCACCTTTAAAGTCAGTCTTCTGACTTATAGAGTCCTACATGGACAGGGCCCAGACTACCTGAAAGAGCTTCTGGTACCTTACTGCCCTGGGTGATCACTCTGCTCGGCTGACGAGGGGTTGCTAGAGATTCCAAGGGTGTGTTTAAAATCCTCTGGGCCCCAAGCATTTATGCATGTGGCCCCTACCCTTTGGAATTCTCTACCCCATCAGTTACGGGAGTGTGCAACCGTGGAGGGATTTAAACAGGACCTTAAAACACATCTATGGTATCGAGCTTTTGGTGACTGATTTAAATCTTATTAGAGCTGTACTATCTGTTTTTATACTATTTATGATGGTGTGAACTTTGATATGTTATTTTAAATGATTGTTAGGTGCCTTGATTGTTGAAAGAAGCCATACGAATAAAGATGTATTATTATTTATTATTATTATTAACAGAGCATAGCCTGGTATGGCCATATCCCAGTCATGGTTTTTCAGTGCTCATGACTTGGTAATGGCTACAATATCCAGGCTAGCCTCTGCCATGACGGCCTCTAGGTCTGGAATCATGTTTACTAGACTTCGGGCATTTGCACACAAGGCCTTCCACATTGTGTTTCCACTCTGCTTGTTGCCTCTTTTTTTTTCCTTTTTACCCTCCCCTCCCCTCCCCCCTCTTTATTTGTAAGGCTCCTGTTCACTTCCCCATTTATCTCTAACTCCTGCTTCCTTTATTAATTTGTACCTTGGGGGAATCCTTTTTCCTTGAATTCTCCTTACTCTCTACACCTTAACTGGTGTGTGTGTGTGTGTGGGGGGGGGGCAGTTTCTACCTCCCCAATTCCTTCTGCCACCACCCCCTTTGGCTAATTTAAATGTTCATCGAAGTAACATTTACACTGTCCACTGAAGACTGTGGTTCTCCTCATGGATGGATGCAGGCCATCACCCCGGTATTGGTCCTTATCCTCTCAGGTGGGTCCACAGTCCCTGGTGCAGCCAAACCCTTCCTCTCTGCACCATTCCTTCAGCCATCAGTTGAAGATCCTGGTGAAGAGATCCCTCTCCTTTCCCTTGTCTTACACTGGCAGCACCTTAGCAAAGTCACTGAGCAAGCTGCCAGTCTAAGACCACTCCTCAGCTCCTTAAACTTCTCCTGCACTATCCCAGCCCCATCCTATTACTAGTTGGAGAAAGAAGGGGATATATTGCCTTTGTATATATCACTGGTGAGACTGCACCCGGAATACTGTCTCCAATTCTTGGGCCCACACCTACAGAAGGACAAGGTAGAGACAGTGCAACAAAGGGCTACAAAGGTGATCTATGATTGGCAGGGGCCTACAGCCATTTTGCGTTAGCTCGGTAGCTCTAAAAATGGCCGATTGTGGAACCCCTTCCGTTGGACTTTTGGAAGTATCCTTCTGAAAGCCCAATGGACCTTAACCCCCTCTGCCACAATCGGCCACTATGGAATAACAGCCACACTATTTCTGCTGTTACTTCCGCATTCTGGTGCATGAACTGTGCACGTGCATGACTCGTGCGCATGTGCAGTTCTGCCGGTGATGCCATGTTACAAATGGCAAAATGCCATTCACTATTTTTTGTGCCCCCTCCCCAAGTCATGCCTGATATCAGGGTGCCCAATTCCCATGTCGGCATTCATGTGGCACACTGAGAGCCCACTCCAGTGTGTGGAATTTTTTTTTTTCTTCTGTAAATTAGAAAATGGTCCCTCAGCACATTTTCTTTCCCCTGGTGCCCCCTCCCCAAGTCATGCCCTACATCAGGGTGCTCAATCCCCATGTCAGCATCCATGTGGCACACTGGGACCCTCCCCAGTGTGTCAAAATGTTTTTTTTCTGTAAATTAGAAAACGGTCCCTCGTTGTTGGTTTTTTTTTCCTGTAAAACTGAAAACAGTCCCTTGCCGTCGCTGCAGTCCCCTTCTCCTCCCCACTGAGCACCCACCTCCCCACACCCTCCCTTACCCCATTCTTACCTCTGGAGGTCAGTGCTGTCATCGTCTCTGGACAAGGACATGTCTGCACTCTTGAAAGTCCAACCACAAACTGAAGTAAGCATGCTATACAGCCATTCAATGGAGTTTTCAACTTATGCTGATATTTCAGTCATTCTTTGGAATTTGTGCCCCAAATTTTCAACATGGAGTTCTTGGGACCCCACCTATTGAAAACTGTCACTGTCATTTTGTTACTTGGTCCTGAAAGGTGATTTCACTGTCACTGCACGGATTCACCTTTTGGGACCGATTCACGAAATGGCAGTGCCACTATCCATGAGGTGGAGTCCCAAAAAGCTCATGTTGCAAATTTGGTGAAAAAATTCCAAAAAAATGTGCATTGCGCAGTTTCTATTCACCCTCCTAACATTTGCCAATTTTTAATATTTTCACTCCAGATGTTTAACATTGCCATTCTTGCACACCTCCTTCAAAACATTACAGCTGTCATTTTCCACAACCTGCCCAAAATGTGTTTTCGCACCTGTGGCGCAGAATAGCTTGTTTGCTCTGCGTAATCACCTTTCAGGACAATTGCACAAAATGACACTGGCACTGTTCATGAGGAGGGGTTCAAAAGGGCCATGTTGAAAATTTGGTGCAACACCTCCAAAAAATTGGCAAGTTACACCTAGGCATTGAATAATTTCTATGCACATGTGTAACTTTCATCACTTGGTAGCTCTTCACAGCCCTATCGGCTTTGGACAGAGTTTGTTACTTTTAGGGCTGCCTTGTGCTGCCTTGTGAGCCACAGAGGGATAGCACATCCAGCATGGAGATGGAGGCAGCCTAGTCAGTAAAATGCACCGATATAGACGTTGGGCCCGATTCTAAAAGAGTTACACCTGGCATAACAGAACTTGCACCAAAAAGAATGGTGCAAGTAACAAGTTATGCCAGCAGTTGCAATGTGCGGGAATCTACAATGTGGACTGCGACATGTTGCAGGCTACTTGCACCAAAGAGCAGTTACGCCAGCAGTTGCACCATAAACCCCCTGTGACATGGCGCTAGGGGGTTTACTGCAGCAGTTGCACCCTATTCTAGTAGGGCAGCAACAAAGTCCCTAATGCTGAGATTCTACAAGAACCCCCAGAGAAGAACAAGCAATGTAAGTTACACCAGCTCTGGGGGTTCTGGTGACCCACTGCACCCACTCCAGGATACCCCCATGCCCAGAGCACCCCATCAGTGCCCCACAGGGCAGCCCACAACCCCCCCAGCCCCGATCCCCCACAGCAGAAGTTCCCAGCTGGGCATCTCACACCCACAGCCCCCAGAACCCCCAAACCCTCAATGCTGTGTAGGGCAGCCCACACATATCATGCCCCCAACTCCACAATGCTAGTGTCCCACAGGGCAGTTGTGTCCCCTCCATCCATGCCCCAACCTGATATGTTGCCTCAACTGTGTAATATTAGAATCCTCGAGATCTCTGGTAGTCTAGTGGCTTCCATCACCCCACCCAGCAGTGCAAGTCATCTCCTCACCATCCCCAGTTAGTACTAGCTACAGCCTCACTCACCTCCATGGTTGCTGACTGAGCATCGCGATAGCACTTTATCAGAAGATGCGTCCAGAAATGAATGAGTATTCATTCATTTCTGAGCGCATCTTACAGCAAGCGCCAGTGGAGCCAGTCGTTGCTGGCCATGGAGATGAGAGGGCTGTGCCAGTCGTCAGCTGGGGATAGGTGGGGGGATGGCAGACTGGTACTGCTGGTGGATGGGTGGGGGCCACCAGACTGCCTCAGGGCTATCAAGGGTATTAAATAATTATCCGCTTTGTGGCAGAACATCGGGTCAGGGACTGGATGGGGACAGCTACCAAGCGGGCTTTGAGGGTCACTTATAGCAGTCGACTTCAGATATGCCTCAGGTACACCCATAGGTTGGTGTACCTTTCCACATGTCACAAGTCGTGGGACTTAGCCACGGGGATCCTGCCCCTTCTAGAATAGGGTGCAGGGTTCATGTCGCAATGGCGTTTGGTGCAAGTTGAAAAGTGTGTTTCTTCAAGATGGCCACCAGGCTGGGCGAGCTGTCAGCTGCTATTATGATTTAAGTGTTTAAGCGTTTTCATTTTTTCATTTATTGTGTTGTTTAAAGGTTTTAGTTAGTGGCTTTCTTTTTATTGGGGGAATAGTTTTCTGCCTGCCTATACCGTTGTTTCTACTCGCTGGTGACTGGTAGCAAAACTGCAGCAGTCGAGTGCAGTATACGCTTGAATGGTGCTGCAGTAAATACAGCTAATGCCTCACAGTTTCTATCAGGGACTGGCTTGTGCTGACTCACTACCGCTACCGCCTTGTATTTTCATCGGTTGGGCTGTTGCTACTACCGTTTCTTTTGTCCCAACAAACTTTGTGGAGAATGACTTTTCTTGATAGTGACTGCACGGAATATTCAACTAGCCCCTGAAGGATTATGAGGACATTGGGATTAATTGCTGGTTTAAAGAGGTGACATCAGTTGTTGCGAGGGGAAGATTTTGGATCTTTACTTCTAACTGGACTTGGATTATTGGCCATATGGATTAAATACTGTGTATATCCTTGAATGGTGGTTCATGCTTGTGTGCAGGAACTTTTGATTTTTGGAAATCAGCTTTAAATTTGGTGCCTGATTTGAGGCCTTGATCCTGGGGGTGGGTTGGTTGCGGTGTGCAGTTGTGTGGGGCTCAGTCATATTCTGCTGGTTAGTTAGTGGTCTGGTCTGGTGTCTCCTACGATCTCTCCCTGGGGCCTGCTGGACAGTGAGCCTGGGTGGTGGGATTATTAGCAATGACCATGGACTAGCATCCGTCTACCTAGGGAGATTTATCGAGGCTTTTTATTTTGGCCCAGAGCAATTCAACCATCAAGGTGGACCTTCCTTTTGGATCCTTTCTGGACATTATGGAATGATGTATTATATGTCTGCATTTAAATCCGTAAGGCAGTGACAGTGCCTTTTCTTTTGGCCCGTGAGTACAGTGAGAGTGTGCCTGGTACTATAGAGCTTGGACATATTTTATTTTCCCCTCAACTTGATCCCCTATGGTGGTGAGAGGACCACTGGGGGTCTGTTTTTTAGTCAGCCTTCTTACAGTTTAACGTTCTGTGGATTATTCAATCTCTCTTGTGAATTTGGGAATTATAGGCCTGGACTGGATGTTGGAGACATTTTCAGGTCTAAAGCCTATATTGTTTATGACATTATTTTATTTATTATGTTATTTTTGGGTTTTATTAAGTAGGCAGTGTGTGTTGGGACCGAGTTTCGGTGGGCAGGTGCTACTCCCCCTCCAGGCTGAGGGACCTGCACCCCATTGACAGTCCCCTGTTGTAATCCGAGGTATATAGGCATAGTCATGGCTTGGGGATTGCTCGGAGGAGGTGGAGGGGGTGCTTCGGCTGGGGGGGAGGAGTGGAGTGGGCAGATAAGAGTGGTGAGGTCAGGGAGACACCCTGGGGTGAAATGGGTCCAGAATATGGGTCTGTGATGCCTGGTTCCCATACCCAAAGGTTCCACTGATAGTGGGCAAGTTGCCCATTCCTCCAAGGCCGCTCATCCAACTCGGGCAGTGTTATGCAATGTCAGGTCAATAAAGAACAAGGCAGCAATTATAGCTGATCTTGTTGAGTCATCTGACCTGGCCTGCATCACTGAGACCTGGCTGGATGAGAATGATGGTCCCATATTGGAGTCAGCTGTTCCAGCCGGGTATTCTTTGATACATCGCCTGAGATTGGATCAAACAGGGAAGGGTCACTATTTGTTTTAAATTGGAATTGGACCTTGTAGAGGTTCCAGTGGCAACCACTAGATCCTTTGAGTGTATCATGGGAGCAGGTGTGCGTAGCAGAATCTTACTGGTCTACCATCCACCCGGTGATGAGAACGTTTTTCTGCAGGAAGTTGCAGACTTCATTGTCAATATCGTGTTGGAACCCTCCAGGTGGTTGGTCCTGGGGAATTTCAATGTCTGGGTCGACGATAAACTCTCGCATTTTGGTCAAAACTTTCTCCAACTGATGATCTCATTGGGCTTTACACAGGTTGTTACTGCTGCAACCCATATTCAGGGTCACTCTCTGGATCTGGTGTTCACCCTGGGGATGGAGATCATGGAACTGGAGTGGAACCATTTGGGTGGTCAGACCATCATTCTTTAAGATTCAATTTCACGGCCCCCCCATGAGACCACCCCTTTTGGAGATGGCCCGGTACCGCCCTTTGAGGGGAGTAACCCCTGAGGGTCTGATGGCAATGCTGGACCTATCGAGTTGGCCTGTGGAGTGCATGGAACCAGATGTCTTAGTAGTGCACTATAATAATATGGTGCTGAGGGCTCTAGATTCCATAGCACCTGTCCGAGTTCACCCCCTCTCCCTCCACACTCGATCCTCTTGGTTTGATAGGGTATTGAGGGAGTTGAGGAGAGTAGGGTGAAGATTGGAATGCTGTTGGTGGAAATCCGGCCTGGAAGGGGACAGGCTTAGATTGATTGCCCATTATATGGACTATCAATCAGAAATCTCCCGTAAGAAGGCAGAGTTCCTGTCCAGGGAGATAACTGCATCAAGGAATCAACCAGCCTAGCTTTTCCGCATCATGGACAGGTTGTGCAATCCAGCCTGCCTGCGGGGATGGAGAGCTTTTCACAAATAAAGTGTGATGAGTTTGCTAGGTTCTTTGATGATAAGGTGTCATCGATCAGGTCGGAGATCCGCAAAACACATTCAAATGAGCATGGTGGTGATCGATGTGAGGTTACAGGCCCTCAACCTGCCTGGACAGATTTTGACCAGTCAGTGATCATGATATCATGAAGATTGTCCAGGGCTTGTGACTAACTTGCTGTAGTTTGGATCCTGGTTCTACGCGCCTCCTTGTGGGGTGTGTGGATGCGATCAGATCAGTCCTTGCTGAGATAGTGTGGTGTTCGTTGGATCAAGGGGTGTTCCCAGAGTCTCTGAAAGAGGCTATCATGACACCCCTTTTATAGAAACCTTCCCTCAACTCAGACTATCTCTCTAACTACAGATCGATCTCTAACCTGCCCTTTCTGGGCAAGGTTACTGAGAAAGTAGTCATGTTGCAGCTCGATGACTTTCTTACCACCCATGAAGTCTATGATCCTCTCCAGTTCAGTTTCAGGAAAAGGCATAGTACTGAGATGGTATTGGTTTGAGTACTGAATGATCTCCTAATAGCAAGAGATTGGAGGAGCCGTTCGATCTTGGTCCTCCCTGATCTCACTGCAGCATTTGACACCATGGACCATAGGATGTTGCTAGAATGCCTGTGGCTACTCTGTGGAGTGTTGGGACAGTCCTCAGATGGTTCCATTCTTTCCTCATGGGCAGAACTCAGAGGGTAATATCAGGAATGTTTTCCTCTGCTCACTTTGCTCAGCCCTGTGGGGTGCCGCAGTGTTCTGTGCTTCCCCGGTGCTGTTCACAGTGTATATGCTGCCATTGGGAGACATTATAAGGCATTATGGGTTGAGTTTTCACTGCTATGCAGATGATACTCAGCTCTATATGTCCTTTGTACCTGAACAAAATTATGCAATATTGGTCTTTAACAATTGCCTTACCGAGATTCAGAGCTGGATGAGTGCTAACTGGTTGAGACTGAATCCGGATATGACTGAGGTGCTGGTGGTGGACCCTGGTCACCGTGGAGAGAAGTTGACTCCTGGGTCTCCTACTGGCCTTGTGTAGGGGGTAACCAGTTGAGACCTTCTGAACAGGTATGGAATCTGGGCATAGTGCTTGACAGCGAGCTGATGCATAAGACATAGGTGTCAGCCTTTGCTAAGTCCTCTTTTTACCACCTGAGGAATATAGCCCAGACAAAATACCTTGTTCCGTACGATGACCTCCCTGAGCTGGTTCACACCTTTGTATCTTTGCATCTTGACTACTGTAATGCTCTATATCTAGGGTTACCGGGGGGGGGGGGATCTCCATCACCTGCAGCTGGTGCAGAATGCTGCAGGCAGGTTGTTGGCTGGGTTACCAAGAACTTGCCGTATCGCACCTGTGCTGCGTGAACTGCACTAGCTGCCGGTGTGATGGAGGATCATCTTCAAGGTTGCATTGCTGACCTACAAGATGCTACATGGACAGGGACTGGGCTACCTGCAAGATCTCCTTTGGCCCTACTGCCCTCTCCGCCCACTCCATTCCACCAACGAGGGATTGCTAGAGATTCCCAGGGTTTGTCTTTGGTCATCTGGGTCCAGAGCTTTTTCTTTTGTGGCTCCAACCCTGTGGAATTCTCTACCTCATCAGATCAGAGAGTGCCTGCCCACTGAGTCTTTTAAAGCCTAATTGAAAAGTTATTTATTTGAATTAGCTTTTTGTTAAGATAAAAACTTAGTCTATCCTGCTACCTTTTAAATGTTTTATATTTGCATTTATTATTGGATGTGTGTTATTATATTTATTATGTACTTGCGCTTTGGCATTTTGAAAAGCGCATTATAAATAAATACTGATTTGATTTGAAGTTGACTTCGGTGGTGACTTGTGCCAAGCTTCTAGAATCGGGGCCATTGTGATCAAAAAATGTCATGTGCAGTTTGATTGCTCATGCAGACTGTAAAATATTTTCTTTGGGCTACCCTGATGGTTCAGCAGCATGTACGTGACTCAGGTTAGGGGTCAAGTTCAGGTCTTCATCTGAAGGCAACTCAAGGGCAGGGATGCTGCCATTAAGCATCAATTGTCTGTGCCAGTTTTTGACCATTGATGGGAATGTTTTCAGAAAAACTGTTCAGTTCATAGTAATTTGTATCCAGGTCAGGTGCACTAGGCACAAGTGCCTGTTTTCAGGGGTGACTCAGGAGTACTGGGGTGATTAAGTGACTTGCTCAGAGTCACACAATATGCAAGTAGAGGTCATGGGAATCAAACCCAGGTCTTCTGGATGTACCAAGCTCATTCTCAGCTCGTTACTCTAACCTCTAGGCTATCCAGCTAGCCCCAGTAGGAGTAAATTACCCATTAGCCCTAGTTTTTGTCCTGTACCAATTTAAATATGAGATTGCCACAGCTTAATCTTAAACTGAGAGGGTTCCATGTGATAATGGTGACAGCTAAATAGCAATCACCATTAGGGCAAGTCTACATTGGTGATGTAGTCTCATGGTGAACAGCAAGAGGGCGCTGAAGATTTAGCGTCATGATTTTCTGCCCCCCACACCACCTACTAATGGATTCTCAACTCCAGGGTGGTGCATGTCGGGGCAAAAGTAAAAAAAAAAAAAAAACTGACCTGGAGCAAAAAAACATGAACACGCCCAGAACTGAATCTAGCACCTTCCCAACCCCAGTCTGCCACCAACCCACCATGCCACATGGCCAGTTCAGCAGCCCACTGCTGTACTACACCCCATAAACCCTCCCTCCCTCCTTCTTCCCATGACACAGCATGGTCCTCCCCACCCCCCGCATGCATGTATATATAGCAACATCCCATCGCTATATTCGCTGAACCCCCTATCCGGTGGCCCCCCCCACCAGGTAGCCCAGTGCATAGGTGCTATAATTGAGTTGCCCTTTTTGAAAGTACTCAACTGTGGTCGCCCTGTACATGGGATACCAGCTGAAAGCCATTACCCACACACGCAATATCAAAGCTACTCTATAGACAGTTAGTGTGGGATATGTGTATGTTGGATGACCTATATAAATATATATCCCCCTCTCTGGGAACCAAGAGCCTCTCCTTTGTATTATGCCCCCCCCAACCCCACCAATATCATAGTGGAAAATCTGGCTCTTTCCACAAACTGTGGTCTACAAAGTACTGAAACGCCACTGGAGATTTATAGTGTAGATTCTTCTTTTGTAAATGTTCTAAATTTGGACTAAAGCTGTATGCATCAAATGACTTCTGATCTTCTCCAACAAGATTGATCCTTTAGGACTTTACGGAAGATTGACAAATTAGCTTCTGTTTGCCAAAATGAATCTTTTTTGGAACATTATTTTCAAGGTAAGCACATCAATTTGGAAGATCAACAAATTCAGAATTTGTAAAATATAAATATGATTGTTACTTTAAAACAGTAAATCAAATCTCTGGATTGTGTTACCAGAGGAACCCTTACCAAAGGGTGACCATGAACCACACAAGTAAAGGTGAAACCCTCAGTTCAGAAAAATGTTTTTCTACCTTGTACTCCTGAGGAATAGCATGGACAAAATTAGTTTTATTAGGCAGAATACGTTTTTAATTACACTATTACATGCATTACCTGCACCATTATCAAAGAGTTCCAATTCCTCTGGTGCACCATTCTCTGGCTCAATTGTTGCTATCACTTTTGCACCAACAACTGGCAAAAACCCTTGCTTGACTTCTGCATAAACAACCATTGGAAAAGGAAAAGAACTTGTATCTGTATTCATGTGGGCTTTAACAGTTGCTGGAGGAACACTGTCATCTGCTGCACGAGCTGTCACTGTCATTCCAAAAGCCTGATCATTGCTGCCCTTGTTGTAAAGCCCATAAATCCAGTCCCCTGTCTAAAACAAATACATTATTACTATTTCTACTAGATATAAAAACAATTGTGAAAACACACATACAAATCAAAAGAGGACATTGTTGCACAGCACATACGCAAATTCTACTTTGTTAGTGTTCCAGTATGTTACACTTCTATCCAGGGTTTGGTAAATTATTTTTGTGTTAAAGTCAAACATTTCCATGTATCAAAATTTGGCAGCCTACCTAGTTATTTTAAGTCACAATACTTCCCAGGCTACATGACAAACAAACTCTATAAAACGAAACTGGCTCCTAATTCAAATTGTTGAAGATGTTGGACAAGGCATGATACTAGCTCAAGTATCCTGTAGTCATATTCACTCTTAAGGGTTTTTCAGACTGGCATTTTAGATGCCTCCTGAAAAACTATTACAAGTTAAAATACTTCAGTCTCCTCAACTATTTTTGTTAAGTATATCTACAAGGTAATTAGGCATCTCATACCAATGATATTCATGGTTAAATACTTACTGCTTTAGTTGCAGCTAAAAACATAGTACTAAAGTGCTGGAGAACTTATCTAGCTTAAATGTTAGTGGATTAGCATCCTAACTTTTTGGGCCAGCTACAGTATAAATGACTAGCCAATATTAATTCTCCTTTCTGAACTGTCTTCTCCAAAATAACAAAGCCATCTGCACATACTGACAGTCAGATATATGAAATGTAGGATACATTACAAGACATTTTACAGAACATAAATTAGCTATTAATTTGAAGAGAATGTCCATAATTGCCCTCTCATTGCAAAACCAGACTATACATTAATTTATCGCAAATGTTCAAATTTTTATTGTACTTGAATACGTTTATTACTTGTGTTCCTAATGATAGTTAATAACGTGATTTGTTAATGAACCCTGTTAATCAACATATGGAATAATATTGCATTGTTCATCCATAGTATGAATGCTCTTGTACTGTGATTATATACATAGTTTCATGTATTGCAATGAAGTGAAAGCTAGTATACTGTTATGCTGTATTATTGTAGTGTATTTTGAAATTATATATATATATATATATATATATATCTATATATATATATATATATATTAAAGTACCCATAAGAAAAATCAGCTACTTTTGACAACCATAGCTGCAACATTAGATGTCCTCTGCCTGACTTTTATTTTTTTTTTGGGGGGGGGGGCTTCCTCCCTTTATTTTGGATGTTTTGTCTTTTTTTGGAAGTTAAAGAAATCCCCAATATAAAGCTTTGCATCACAGGGTGTGGTGCCTTACCTCAGCAGCACCCTATCTGGCTATTTTTGGCAAAAAAAAAAAATTCATATCAAAGAGTGGAAGGCATTGTAAATGTGTACACAGGCAATCCCTTCCACTTCCCAGTTCTGGGAGCTGACTAAAGACCTGCCCCATGCTCAGGCACATAATAATGCATGCCCATGGAGGGTGTTGGAGCATGTTCCATTATAGTCTATGGTGGCCAACTTTTAAAATGTTTTTAGTTATCTTAGTGGTCATTTTGTCATTAACTGGGTGACTAACAAGGACATTGGTAGTCACCCGGTGCACATTGTTAATGGCAAAATGCTTTCTAAGGTATCTAAAAATGCTTTAAAAGTTGGCCCCCATAGAGTATAATGGAGTGCACCCCCATGCCCTCCCTGGGCACATGTCACTACATGCCTGAGTGTGGGGGGGGGGGTGTCTTTACTCATTTCCCAGAACCAGGAAGTGGAAGGGATCAGTTGTGTACAAATTTGTGATCCCTTCCACTCTTTAAGATGGAATTTTGTTTTGCCAATGTAGCCATGTGGTGCAAAGCCATATTGGTACAACTTTTTGGGTCTCTTTAAGGAACACGTGCTTGGTAAAGATGTAAATATTAAAGAATGAGGATCTGGGGCCTTTATATGCCTCTATAATCAGTTTAGTTTACTTTTATTCTTTCTTTATACCTTTTCATCATTTTACTTGTATTTTGCCATGAACTAGGAAGAAAAGAGTTCAATTAAATTCTTGTACAATGATGTCAGAAATGTTTTACTGTCAAGGCTGGCAGTATATTTCAATGGGAAACTACAAACCTGCTTTCAGATTTTTACAGAGTAACAACACTTTTTACCACCAAAATAATATATTAAACAGAAATATATGATTTTTGATAACCTGTAATCTTTTTTTTTATTTTACAAGTGACATTTTCTTCAAAACCAGATTTTACTTGGGAAGAAAAAAAAAGGGCAATTACTGTTTTAAAAATTGCAAAATCATACAGATTTACCACAGCAGTACAAACATAAAAGTTTACTATTGAAAGAAGTATTGATTTCTTTTGAAAAATATAGAAAAATATATTTAATTTCTCTTTCAAATACATCGGCTTCATAAGTAGTTGGCAGTTACTAACAGCACAATACCAGAACGTCACTGAATTATTTTTATTAGCAATGTGAAATGCCAAGGTGAAATCCCATTTGTTTCACTGAACTAACAATTTTTTTATTATAAAAGTTAGAAAGTAATTACTAACATGTCAAAATATAATAAATAAAATAGTCACTTGTTTATTTATAAGCAGTAAACACCTGCGCTTTATATATTTTCCAAAGACGTAACAGAATTCATGCTACTATCCAACTGCAGCAGAAATAATTTTTAAAAAATTCTGTGAATCTTTTTGAGAATTTTGCTGAATATGACAGCATTTAATGGCATCCAGTACTCAAATCCGAATTCCCCGGAATACCACTTAAAGTAAAGTAAGCACAACCTTGTCAGAATATTACAGGTAAATACTTGTAATCTGTACCTCAGCAGTTCCTGGAAGTTGAAGGCGAGCTGTATTTAATGCTGACTGTGCTTTAAAGTGTGCACTCTGGTAGAGTGTCCCACTGGGGCTCAGCACATAGATGTCTGGCATGGAGGATTGCCATGTGACCACAAAGAAAGTGTCCTTTCCAACAGTCTTATCAATGGACACTGTGCCATTTAACCAGCCATTGGCTTTGGTGGTTTTGCCAATACTTTCAAGCTGAAAAGAATAAGTAAAATATTCATTTGTTAGTCATCTGGATTTGGCTCATAAAAAAAGAAAATGCATAAATTCAGAATATTCTATGTGCAAACCTGAATAGACTGCTGAGTAAATTCACCGCTGGATGATGATATTTCACTAAATGCATCAATTAAGGCACTGGAGTCAAAGCCGTCTTTGGCATAGAAATTAAGCCCTCCTGTAGCAGGAATAAGTGACATATTCATTACCTTAAACAGATATTTTATAATAAACTAACCTTTTTTAATAAGGATCGTACAATAAATATCCAAATAAATCACTGGATATTACTTGGGTTATCATCATTAAAAGGGACCTAGCTATAAAAAGCAATTTATCTAAAAACATCTGTATGTACTGTATATTGAAGTAAAGGGTCTTAGATCAACATGCACTAGTCAATAAATATAAATATAAATATAAGGATCATAATACAGACTTAACTGTCCTTTCACACTGTTAACTAGGCAACACTTTCCCAAGTCATGGCAGTGGGAACAGTCCATAAGAAACTGAACACCCTTTTGATAAGCAGCAGAAATATGCACCTTGCCCAAGGAGTAGCTTTTGCTACTTCTGCTTGCTACATGGTTCTCTCACTCAGTGGGATGCTGGGCACAGGTGAGGTTTGGTTTGGCAGCTGTGTCTTACTTAGATGGCCCAAGAGGGCTTAAATTAGGGCTCTTCATCTGGCTCCTCCTCCTATCTCAGATAGTAGTAAGCGCTGCTATAAATATGACATTTTAGCTAATCAGGATTAATTAGTTCTAAATATTCCAGACAGTCTGATACATGTTTAAATGGACAGTTACCACGTCTCTTATGGTAAATAAGAATGGATTTTCAAGTTTAGAAGAAACTCTTATAGCAAAAAAACACGTATACACTGCACATATAAATGTATTATAAATCATGTTAAATGCTTCCGTTTAAAAAAATAACTTGCTTAAAATATTTTTTTTTATTTTACACAAGAATATGAGAAATACATTTGTCAGAAAATAATTATGACAACTAAACATTGAACTTTAGATCAGAGATGGGCAAGCCAAGAATTTCTCATCTAGAGGCAAGCCAGAGCTGAGCCAGGGATCTGACTTGACTCTAGGAGCCAAAACATGAGCCGAGTCCTGGCTACTGCAGGCTGTTTTCTTCACAGAAGTTGAATGTTTCAGACTATAAACTAACTGCTCAGGTTGACAAAAATGCTTACTTTGCCCATAACTGGCTTGGCTTGACCTTGGCTATCAATTATTTATAGAGGTCAAGCTGAGCTGAGCCAAGAACTAGGCTCAAGCCAGGCTTGAGATAACTCTAGCTTGCCCACCTCTACTTCAGATATTTAGAACTGTTTGCATAAGACACTATCTTATGGTCATGAGTGTCTGGAATCATTAGAGATAAACTATCCATACTGGCTAAAGTTGATGTCATGATTTAAAATAACCACAAGAGCATCTCTTATGCTAACAGTTTCAAAATTCTGAAATTTTAAGTTCATTTAGGACAATTTATTTCCAATGAAGTTTTCTAATTTTCTCCATAATAAACCATTTTAATTTTAAATTTAAATTAGATTTTCTTTCATAACACAAATCTTTAACATGGGGTATACTATATTTACATGTCCAGTTACACTACAACTTATTCCTTTAAGAGAGCTTCTCATGCCCTTTGTGTACAGAGCTACTAAAGTTGGGTTGGCAATTCTTTTACCCAGAGAACTTGAGAAGTCACACACTTAACAGTAAGTGACATCACAACTATACATACAATAGGTATGCAGTAAGACACAACAGGGTGTGTATTATACTGATCTAACCCCTCACCCAGAGGCATAGTGAAGCATGATATATCACAGGTGGAGGGCCTTTAGCCCCTTGTAGAGCAGTTAGATCAGCATAATACACACTCCAAATTATCATATTGTGCTTATAAAATAAGTAAACTGAGAACATTAAAAAAAATTTCAACTTTTTTAAAATAAAAAAATATGTATTTCCTTTTATTAAAAGTAACTAGTAAAACTAGTTCCCTCCGCAGCTGTCAAGCATCTGTTGAGCTACATAGTCAATTGACAACATGTTTGTTTATCACTAAATGCAGGAATTCAAACTTCTGCAGAATTCTACTGACTGAATGTTCACCTCTCTCCACACAAACACATAGAACAGAAGGCCTCAGTAATGGCAAACATTAAATTTTATCACTGGTAGGGCAAATAGCAAATATTTCCTTAGTAGGTACAGTAGATAAGGATGGGTGGGATCAATAATCAGGACAGATGTTCCGATAAGTAAAACTCTGAGTACTGCATACTAACATGCTAAAATGCCAGCAGAATATGCCTAATGGTCTTTCATGTCTGCTTGTTTGGTCAGCCCCCACCCTGGAAGCTTATCTTGCTGCCCCCCTCACCCTCTCTGCCTTCTCCCTTCCCAGTTCTGGCTATTCTCTCTGCACTGGATTTTGTTTCCAGAACCCTTCCCCTGTATCTGTCCCTCCAAACCCCTCCACTGTCTCTGCCTCCACCAGCCCCCTGGGCAGTGCATTCCATGGCTCTACCACCCTCTCAGTGAAGTAGCACCTCCTCCTTTCTCCCCTGAATCTCTCCCCTCCAGCTTCTACCCATGCCCTCTAGTTGCCCCCTCCTTCCTTTAAAGCACCCTGACTGCTCCTCCCCCATTTACCCCCTTCATGTACCTGAAGACCTTTATCATGTCCCCCCAGTACCTTCTCTCTTCCAATGTGTACATATTTAGCTTTTCGAGCCTCTCCCCATAGGTACTGTCTTCCAAGCCCCAAATCATTTTGGTTGCCCTCCTCTGGACCCTCTCCAGGAGTTCAATGTCCCTCTTAAATTGTGACCTCCAAAACTGCACACAGTACTTGAGGTGCGGCCTCACCAAGCAGTTATACAAAGAGAGTATCACTTCCCTTCTTCTGGAGGTAATCCCCCTAGTGAATACTTCATTCTTATGGCTGTGGGTGGGGCCTGAAGCCATCTTGCTATCTGTAGCTGGAAAATGGAGTATAGTGGAACGCATATTTTTTATTTAGTTGTTTAACCAGGTATAGCACACTAAGCTGAAAACTTTTTTACAGGAGCGACCTGGGAGCTTAAGTGACTTGCTCAGGGTCACACAGTATGCAAGTGGAAGCTGTGAGATTCAAACCCAGGCCTAGTCTGCTAGATGTCACCAGATTTGCAGCTCAGAGCCTTAGACCACTACACTATACTGCCTCCTGGCTTTTTTTGGACTTTTCAATATATCCTTTCATGCCAACTGAAATAAAATAATCTCTTCTTTCTGTTAAGAATGTTGGAGACATAACTCCAAGCTGCTCAGATGCCATTAGGAAAGTAAAGCAGCTTGTTAAATATTGGTTGCCTATTAAACTGGAGATTTATTTACCCACTTCGGAATGTAACAACTTGCACATTAAAATACATCACATTTAAACAGCTTCTTGCTACTAGTTTCACCTGGGAATGTATTGTCTTTCAAGAAAGATACATACCTCATAAATGTCACCCTTTCCCAGCAAATGTATAATTTACACTGTTTTTTTTTTTACCTCTAAGGACACTCTCTGATAAACACTGTCTCAGACATATCCAGGTCTTCAGTGAACTACCCAGACTAAATATGTAGCAGTCAGCAGGCATTTTCTTCTATGCTTTGTGGGGAAAAAATATATTTAGCTACAGTTATCACACACACACACACACACACAATGACAAACACAAACTCCGTACACACCATCCTCATAGCCACAACATTCAAAATAAATACTGCATTCTAATATGTTATAAAACAATAAAGAAAATGTTTATGTCAGTAAACACAGTGAAGTTCAGTTTAGAGTAGATTTCCTCTAAATATTTCTCATCCTATATTTTGTATCCTGGATAGCACAGGGGAGATGCTGCATCTCATTGTCATTGGGATCTTTATTTACACATTGTTGCACTGTATTTACTCAGGCTGTCCCAGATTAGATGCAATATTGTGTTTTCAGTGGGGTCATGATTTTACCATTTTGATAAAGTATTTCTTCATGGTAGCCTAGTCCAGGGCCCAATATTCAAAGGCAATGTGTGGCACATCCGAGCAAAAAAGGGAGATGTGCTGCACGACTCCAACAATGTGCCACAGTGTGATATTCAAATGTGCAGGATACACTGGCCACAAGGGAATAGGCCGAGGTGCACACAAACAGTATGCCGTGCAAGTCAAGGGAGCATTCCCACACAAATGCCGTGCTGCAGCATACTTAGTGGGAATGCACCCCTCACAGTCCAGAGCAGCATAGCCCACAGTTATTTATTTATTTATTTAGGGATTTGGATCATAACTTTGAGCTCAGAGCTCTTTTACAAAGGTTCCACATCAAACAGTGACAAAGACAACAATAGCAAACAATTTATATACACTACCCAAATAGTAGGAAGCTAGTATACAATAAGGTTGCAATGTCATTTATAGTACTAATGGTGATAGTACAGCGTCAACAGCATTCAACTAGGGTAAAGGACAGTGTTTATATGTAGAGAAGGAGATAAAGAGGTGTGACACCTAGTGTGAGAGTCCAAGGAGGAGTCAAGGTGAGGGGGAAGGGAGACTGGGAGGGGGGAGATTGGGCGGCCAAAGGAAGTGGCTTTGTCTAGGAGGTTGGGAGGTAGTGGTAGTAGGTTGGGTTTAAGGTTGATCCAGTGGGAGAAAGAGCACAGGGGGGAGAGGAAGACAAAGGGATAGGGCAAGGGGGAAGAGTGTGGGTAAAAGGAAGGGGAAGGAGAGTGTGGCTAAGTGGACATTATGGGTGTTAGAGTCCTAGTGGCAGTCACAAACTGTCCTAGTAAAAAAGTGTTGCCTTAGGCCATTTTTTAATTGCAAGATCCATTGGGAGTTTAGCATATGCTCTGGGATTTCACTGAGCCATTGGGGGCCCTATAGTTGAAAGCACGCTGCCCCTGCCCAATTCAACAGAAAGGTGTTGATAGGGCCCCCCTCATCCTGCCTCTCATGGTATAGCTGGTAGCACTTGGTGTTAAGATGCTAGAAATGCATGGGGCGGTTTTACCCATCAGCTCCTTTTTTCCAAGGAGACATGTTTGGGATATAATTCTGTTCTTTAGTGGCAGCCAATTGGTCTTCTCATATAAGGAGCAGGTGTGGGTATTTTGATCAGCAAACATTGTGAGCCTACATTCCTTGTTGAGGGCAATGTGAATCCATTTTAGTGCAGTGTCTGTTGCTGCACCGTAGACCACCAATCCATAGTTGATGGTAGAAAGGATGGAGCTGGAGACTGAGAGACAGAGAGCCTCTGGAGTATACTTTTTATGCCTATAGAGTACACCCAGCTTGGAGTTCACTACCTTTACCAATGTGTCAATGTGTTGGGTGAATGTGAGGGAGACATCAATGGTGACCCCCAGGTACTTGAAGGAGTGACCTTGTTCTAGTGGCTCACTGACTTTATTGGAGATGGCCATGAATAGCTGGCCTAACCCAGCCAAACATCCACAGGCAGGCTGCGAAAGTGGACCCAGGTGCACTGCAGCCTGGCAGCCCTGGTGGACTAGAGATACCCAGTCCCATCCCCAATCGCTCCAACTCCATCTCCAAAGAGCTCCATAGTGTAGGGCCCCCCTGGACCCAATCACATCAGAGAAAACCATGGTCCATATCCATAGCATAGAGGACCCCCATCCACCACCTTGGTAGGTAGACACCCCCACACCCTCATACCCGAACTGCTGTGGAGACTGGCACTGCCCTCCACACCCTGCCACAGCCAGCCATAGACTGCACTGGACCTGGGCCAGGGACCTGCTACCAGGATGACCCAAGTGGCCATACTGTGCATTGGGGTACTACACAAGCTGTGGACCCACCAGCGTATACAGCCGTGTGTATGTCCCTGGAAAACCATAAGAGATAATTGACATACCTCCAATGCATTCCTTGTCGATGCTGTAGCTTCCTGCTATGATACAGTGCTGTAGGCCCATACTCTCCCCCATACCCTTGTGTAACAATGCCACCCTCCAGACTGCTGAGGTATCCTAGATGCCATATCCTATAATGCTATTTGCAGTGTACACTCCAGGCTTTGGATAGTGCATCCATGGTTCCCCGATTGTACAAATGAATGCAAGGTTGGCTGTAACATGCCTGTTCTGGGACCTGTATGAGTGGGTACCACATCGGCTGTCACCCACACTGAGCCATGCAATGGTACTGGTATGATGGATCTGCATGTGAACGTATGAGGTGTATAGCCACTGGGTGTTATCGCCCGTACACAGCTTGTGCCTATGTATGACACATTCCAGCATCCCACTGCCAGTGCTTTGCCACCCAAAAATAAGATGCCATTTCTTCTGGGACTATCCAGGCTAAACATACAGCAATCAGCAGGCATATTCTAGGAAACTACATAGTAGAAATGTGTAAAAGGAAGACCACATTGAAATTGCTTCTTAGCAAATCTGCATTGTGCAAATTGATTAGAAATAATGGGAAAAACATCCCAAATGTTCTCCACAGCCATATCCGCTCAGACCAGAGTTTGTTTAATGTGTTCATGTCTGTGCTGGGGTTAAGGTAAAGTAAAACAACATTTAAAGGGGCACTGTCAGCTTTGCCCTTCAATTTGTGCTCAATTTCCATCTGATATTCTACAAGCACATAATTGTAAGTCTGTGACTGTTGAATGCATCCAAATAAAAGCAAAAGTAAGCAGCTTACCAATTTTCGTGATTTAAACATTCCTTACATTACAGGCATCCCAACTTTAAACCTCCATGCCCCCGGAAGCTGTTCCGTGCAGAAAACACGCATCTACCAGGTACCATGGTCACGACCAGCATATTTTAACATTGGCATGCCAAAAAACATTAAATCCATAACAGAAGGGTAATCTAAATTGTTTGATGTGTTTGCGAATAAAAAACAAGGACTCATTCCAGCGCAAAATACTTTGAAAAGGTGATGCCTAAATCGTGCTCATGTGTAGTAGTGGATTGGAAAAAGATCCCGCACATGTGCGAGAAAGTGACGCGACTGCACATGCATGGGATTTGGGCACCAGCTTATTAAAGTATTCTGCACTGGAACAACTCCTTGGTTTTTATTTGTAAACATATCGGACACTTTAGAAAATCTTTCTCTTATAGATTTAATGTTTTTTGGCATGCCAATGTTAAAATCTGCTGGTCAGGACCACGTTTCCCGGTAGCTGTGCGTTCTCTGCACAGAACAGCTTCCGGAGGCATGGAGGTTTAAAGTCAGGACTCCAGTGATGTAAATAATGTTTAAATCACAAAAATTGGTAAGCTGCTTACTTTTGCTTTTATTTGGATGCATTCTACAGTCATAGACTTATGATTATGTGCTTGTAGAATATCAGATGGAAATTGAGCACAAATTGAGGGGCAAAGCTGACAATGCCCCTTTAATCAATTTGTTTGCTCTTTTTAAGTGAGTTTTATTTTTAGAACCTAGCTATTTTTTAGTGAGAAAAAGATGGCAGACATGTTTGTAATGGCAATGAGGAATTTTTAAAAAAGGAATTAAGAGGCTAGGATAGGCTTGGGAGAAGGTAAGGACCATGGGTAGGGAGGATGGCACAAGTAGGGAGAGAGGGCAGGAACATTATCTCAAGCTGTGGACCCTGCAGTACAAGCAGACTTGATAGACTAAATGGCCTTCTTCTGCTGGCTTCTTCGTATATTCATATGAACTGATATTGTTAGTTTGCTGTGTCCTGACTGACAGCATGTTTTTACCTGTGCATTGTGCTGTCCCAATGTATGAGCTCTGACAAATCAAGATGCAGAATTTCCCCAATCCACATTATGAAAATATTTATTTTAGGGCCAAGGTACTATGGGAAGGGAAGTGTGTGCTTAATAAATGGGGTGCTTTTAGGGAGTATGGAATGGCATTGGGTGCCTACAGAATAGAGTAAAGAGAGTCTTGAGATTAAAATTCCTAAAGTGAGTTTCAGACTTTCTTACATTTATTCTGAACAGTGATAGGAAATTTGCTTCTGTGTGTTAAAATCACGGTAAAAATCATTGCTGAACATAAAATGGTGGGTAGAATATTGACAACTAAAATAATGGGTTCCATGTCATAACAGCGATCACAAAACAGCGATTGCTATTATGACAAGTGTATGTCGCTGAAAAGCAAATCAGTGGTATACACTTTAAGGTGACCTGACATCTGGATATGAACAAAGTGTTTTTTTTGGGGGGGGTCCCCCGAATTAGGATTCTCAGCTCCAGGGGGTGCATGTCGTGGAGGGGCAAAATCCAGATATCAGTAAGTGCTGCAGTTTGCAGTTACTGCAAAATGTAACCCAATCCCAAACCCAGTACCTGCACTGTCAGAGCTAGCCTTCCACATCACCACACCACATGGCTAACTCAGCAGCAGCAATTACTTCAGTCCCTGACAACCTTTCCCCATCCCTCCCCTTCCCCTTGCTATTCCCTCCTTTCCGTTTGCCCTTCCCCATAGTCACTGTCCCATACTCTCGCTATTCAGCAGGGTAAGCCAGGATAATGGCACCCAAAATGAGTCGCTATTTTTGTAGCTGCTCATTTTGGGTCACTATTATTACATGATACCAAATAATGCCAAGGAACAACATCGCAGGACCAAACTGTGCAGACAGGGAGTAGGCAGTACAGGCTGCAGGGTGTCCATTGTGTGGCACACATGTCACGCAGCACAGGGCTGCTTCTGGGGCTGCACAATGAATGAGGAATAGCATTCTAGGACTGGACATGGACTCAGGCAGCAGAACTACTGAACAGGATGAATTTAAGGTAGGTGAGCCTCGTACAGTGCTTTGTGACAGTCAGGGGCACCACAATCACAGGTAGCACTTTCCTTGTTGACAGCAGCTTGCATGATGGCTGGACAGGTTATGGGGATGTAGGTGGGTCAATGGACAGGGAGCTTGCTGGGAAAAGGGGGGGCTCTAGCAGCACCTCCAACCAAAGGGTGCAGGTACCGGGTCCACGGCTATGACCAATGTGGCCCTATGGTGGACCTACTGTACCTGCCCCCAGAATAACACCCGGCCGCCTGGCTGGTGTATAGTTTGTGTGGCGGCTGGTGCAACATTTCTGCCACACCCTGGCTGTTCTCTGTGGGTCAGTGTGGCATTGCCTTCCCAGTTGTACCAGTCCAGTGCCACACTGAGTGGGAGTAGCACTGTGACCGCATCCCTTGCCATCCTTCCGCACCACCCTGTCCGCTTGGGCCTTGTGGGGTCCTGGCAGCATACTGCAGGCTCTGCACACATGGTATTCTGACCCAAGATGTTATGTGCACTGCAAGCAATTTGACTGTGATGTGCTGCCTGTGATAAATTGCCCCACTTTATTTTGTAGGCTATATTGCCACACAGGACTGGAAATTCAGTTCAGATACAACACCTTTTTGAAACTTTTTGAATTTGATTTCAAAGCAAAACAAATCTGAATCACAAAAGGTTTAGCAATCTCTACTTTTCTTTTACTGTAAATTTATGTTTATTATTTTCACAAATGCAAAACTACATTACATTCTTATTGGGTATATACCCAATAGGTGCAATCATATATTTGATAAACAATGTATTAGCCTTACAGTCTAGCACAGAACAAGGTGGGAGTAAATGAATAAATTTAGCATGCCTATTTAGAATAAAGGTTGCCCCAGCAACTAGCAAATTATACCTCTTTTATTAAAATGCACAACCAATCTGTATATTGTACTAAATAAGCACTATTTTATTTACACAATATATTTATACATTGGCCAAAATAAGCAAAAGTTCACACAGAAAACATTGAAAATAATAGGAGTTAAAACCATAACAAACACAAGTGTAGCTTTCCTATAGCTAGTTCAAACTTACAGATGAAGATGTGGAAATAACACAGTCTCTTGTCTTTAATGAACTTGAACACACATCAGATTTCCCCCACTTCCAGTCTCATACCATCAGTCAGCCTGTTGAACTACACACTGCCCCTTCCCTCTTTCTTATAGTGAGTAAGATCTCCTTTCATAGATAAGATTCCCATGCGTTTCAGTACACAGCTTTATCTCTCTACCTTTCTCACTAGGGCATGCTTCTTGCAAATTAAAACATTTTGTTTGTGACAGGTATACTCTATGCTGGCTTTTGCCGGAAACAAGACCTTCACTGTGTTCCCAACATTAGGAAAATCTCAATTTACGTGTTTTATCACTAATCAAATATGCTCAGATAGCCCTCCAATTTGATGCAGTTTGCTTTTGGCATCAAAAGATTGGCAACAGTCTTATTATCCCACGGTGGTCCCCTGCCAGTATACCCAAGGAAAGTTTATTACCCAAAATGACCCTCCTTGCAAACCTGAGATAATCAGCAGGACCATTTTGCCATATGTGCAAACTTATAAAATTTAACCTAGCTGACTTCCTGGTATCTGCTGGAACACTTCAACCAGTCTGCCAATTCATTGTATTAAAACATGAGTATGCCACAGGAGCCATGTAAAAAAAAAACAACATAGCAACTTGAATTAAACACATATCAGAAGAGAGATCAAATGTTGCTAGCCTTGCTTGTAGAGCAGAAAGCAACTAACTAAAAGAAGCTACATTTTCTTATTAATTTAAAACTTATAACTCAGCAGGAGTCAATGTCTGTTAAGATTAAGTGCACAGATAACTTATTTAGAAGTAGAAGGGGTCTTATTTTGGGTTAAAAAAAGAAAGAAAAGAAAGAAAGAAAGTCAGTGTGTGTTCTTAGCTGGGACGGGTACTGTATCAGCTGACTTTGCTAAACCAGTAGGAGGAAAGAGAGCTTACCTGGGGGTGTGGTTTAGACACTATAAAAGCAGGTGAGTCAAATTACAACTTCCTGTTGCTAGCCTTTTTTCTTACTAATTGCTCTCCATCCCACCCAAAGACATTTCTACTTTTATAGCCACTGGATTTGACTGTCAACAGGAACTTCCTGTTTGGCAGTAGGAAGGAAAGGATCATAGAGAAACACTGGTTTTGTCAATCCTAAATGAAAAAAGTAGCTCACTCTCCCCCCCCCCCAGCTGCTGGTGGTCTGATATTGAGCAAGGAAGAAAGAGGCTACTGAAGAAGATAGGAAGTTGCTGTCCCAGAACAGGAAGGGTCAGAGTTGTAAGGAGAGGAGAGAGTAAGCATCCAGAGAAACAACAGAGAGGACACAAAATAAGACATAATAGGAGTGGTGCAGTGCAATGGCTATGGGGCGGCAGTGTTCTGGGAGACATTCTGGAGGCTGCGATGCTGCCCTATTTGCAGGCACCTCTCTGGTCTGAGAGAGGAGGTTGCCTGTCTCCAGGGTGACCTGGCTAGGATTCGTGAAACCTCCTCCCCCACCCAGGGACCACCAGGGCCAATGCCACTACCTCAGAGGTTGCCAAGAAAGAGGAGAGGCTGGACCAGGGTGGGTTCAAGGAGGGAGAGGGTGATGGAACAGAGTTGCATCCTTCCAGCTGTACCTCTCCACAATTCATTCTCTCTTCTGGTGGATAGTGGTTCATCTATGGAGGCACCTGCAGTGGAGACCAAGGAGGATGCTGGGAACCTTCACAAAGGAGACCCACAGGAGGGTGGCATGGGACCCAACAGGGGAAGGAAACAACTCCTGGTGGGGGACTCAATAATTAGGGGCGTAGAAATGGGGGAGGAAGGGGAGAGGGAGGTAAGGTGCCTTCCTGGCACCTCGGCTTGGAGGGACAGGAAGCAAATCCTCAGGATCATGGGAGGAGCTGCACGACGGAGGGAGCTAGATGTCATTGTCCACCTAGGGACAAATGACCTGGCTAGGAATGGGATCAGAGCAGTGCAAGAGGAGTTTGTAGAGTTGGGAAGGGGCCTTAGACAAGTAGCGCATACGGTAACCTTCTCGGAGGTGCTGCCTGTCTATGGCAAGGGAGATGCTAGGGCACTTCTCACCAGGAATTCAATGAGTGGTTGAAAACTGGTGTGGAGCTCAAGGTTTTGGCTTCATTGGGGACTGGGGAGCCACCTGGAGGGATGCAGACCTATACTGGTGCGATGGTCTGCATCTGTCCGGGGGGGAACCAGGATCCTAGGTGAGAGGTTTAAACGCTTCACTGGCAAGCATTCAAACTAGCCAAGGGGGGAGGCACTGAAAAGGAGCAGGGAAATCCCAGCCTCCACCCACAAAACATGGTGATTAGTGAGGTAAACATCAAGGTACAGAAGTTGTTAGGGAGCAGAACAGATTTAAATGTAAAAAAAAGGCAAAGGCAGTAAGGACAGAAATGGGGATAAAAGAGGTAAGGCTATCAAAAGTGGAGGGTGATGAGTACCAATGCCCGTAGTCTGTAACAGCTCCCTGAACTAGTGGCCTTGATGGAAGAGGGTTGCCTGGATATTGTGGCAGTCACAGAAACATGGTACACAGAGAACCATGACTGGGATGTCAACATACCAGGATACACAATTTACAGGAGGGACAGGGAGGGGAAAAGAGGAGGAGGAGGAGTAGCTCTTTATGTAAAGGAAGGGATCAAAGCAACAGAGCTAAAGAGTAAACAGGGAGCAGATGAGGCACTTTGGGTCACCCTGGAGACAGGAAATGGTATCACAATCCGCATGGGGGTTGCATACAGACCCCCATCTCAGGGGGAGAGAATGGACAAGGAAATGATAGAAGGCTTTCTTAAAATGACAGAAAAAGGGGAGATATTGTTGATGGGGGACCTGAATATGCCAGATGTTAACTGGAGCACCTTTGCTGCAGGTACATCCAAGAGCAGGGTCATTCTTGATGCCTTACAGGGGGCATGCCTCAGACAGCTAGTATTAGAACCCACTCAGGAGGGAGCAATCTTAGACCTGGTACTCTCAAATGGGGATGGAGAAAGAATCTCAGATTTAGAAGTGGGTAGGCATCTGGGAACAAGCGACCATCAAACAGTGTGGTTGATGATAAACACAGCCATACAATCAAGCCATACAAAAGCAAGAGTACTGGACTTTAGGAGGGCTGACTTTGGGAAAATGAGAGAGTGCCTCAGAAGAGCACTAGCAAACAGGCAAGAAGGAGGGTTGGAGGAACAATAGGGAGTGATCAAAACAGCCTTTGTGTAAAGCAAATCAATAAAACACAACCAAGGAAAAAAACGCTATGGTTCTCAAAAGAGGTGTCAGGGAAGGTTAAGAAGAAAAGGACAGCATTCAGGAAATTTAAGGAAACACAGAAGGAGCAGGACAGAGAACTTTATCAGTTAAAGCAGAAAGAGGCTGGGAAGGCAGTCAGAATAGCAAAGGCCCAAACCGAGGAAAGGATAGCCAATTCTGTTAAGAAGGGGGATAAGACCTTTTATAGGTACATTAGCGAGTGAAGAAAGACCAAAGGAGGGATACTGAAGCTTAATAAAGGGGAGGGAATGTGGGTAGAGGGTGACAGTGAAAAAGCAGGGATACTGAACGAATAATTCTGCTCAGTATTCACAAAGGAAGAGGAGGGGGAGTTACCTAAACCAAACAAGAGAAACACTCTGAAGACGGGGGGTTGATACCAGTCCATTTACAGAAGAAAGGGTTCTGAAAGAACTAACAAAATTGAAGGTGGACAAAGCAATGGGACCTGATGGGATTCACCCAAGAATTCTAAAAGAACTAAGGGTAGAACTAGTGACACTGCTGACTACTTTCTTTAACAAATCATGGGAGGATGGGGTGGTACCCGAGGACTGGAGGAGGGCAGATGTAATTCCTCTTCACAAAAGTGGGAGCAGGACATGGGCAGGAAACTACAGACCAGTTAGTTTGACCTCAGTGGTAGGGAAATTGCTGGAATCACTTCTAAAGGAAAGAATTGTTGAGTACCTAGAGGCCAGTGGGGCACAGGACCCAAGGCAGCATGGATTCACAATGGGACAGTCATGTCAGATGAATCTAATTGATTTCTTTGACTGGGTGACCAAAGTAGTAGACCAGGGAGGGGCTGTGGACATGGCCTACCTAGATTTTAGAAAGGCATTTGATACAGTCCCACACAAAAGATTAATATACAAGATAGCCAGCCTTGGAGTGGGTCCCAAGGTGGTAGCCTGGATAAAAAATTGGCTAGACAACAGGACGCAAAGGGTAGTAGTAAATGGAGTACACAGTGAAGAAAGGAGAGTTACTAGCGGGGTACTGCAGGGTTCAGTACTGGGACTGGTCCTTTTTAATGCCTTTATAAGTGACATTGCAGAGGAACTGGAAGGAAAAGTATGTCTCTTTGCAGATGGCACAAAGATCTGTAACGGTTGATACACAAGATGGAGTGGAAAGGATGAGAAGGGACTTGGCAAGGTTGGAGGAATGGTCAAATGTATGGCAGCTCAAATTCAATGCAAAGAAGTGCAAGGTAATGCACATGGGAAACAAAAACCCAGGGGAAGCATACACAATGAGGGGTGAGATACTGACAACAGTAAAAATAGAAAGGGACCTGTGGGTAATTATATCAGATGACCTAAAGGTGGGCAAGCAATATGAGAAGGCAGAAAGGAAGGCTGGGGGGATACTGGGATGCATTGGAAGAGGCATCAATAGTAGAAAACAGGAAGTTGTTATCCCTCTGTACAGACAGTTGGTGAGACCCCATCTGGAGTACTGTGTGCAGTTCTGGAGACCCCATCTCTGCAAAAACATAGACAGAATGGAGGCTGTCCAGAGGAAGGCAACCAAAATGGTGCAGGGTCTGCACCAGAAGACATATGAAGAAAGACTAAAGGAGCTTAATATGTATACCCTTGAGGAAAGAAGGGAGAGAGGGGACATGATAGAAACTTTTAAGTACCTCAAGGGAATTAGCAAAGTCCAAGAGGGTAGCATCTTCCATAAAAAGAGATGTGCAAGAACAAGGGGGCACAATTTGAAGATAGAGGGGGGACAGCTCAGAGGTAATGTGAGAAAGTATTTTTTCACTGAGAGGGTTGTGGATACATGGAACAGTCTCCCTGAGGAGGTCGTGGAGTCAAGAACAGTGGGGGACTTCAAGAATGCATGGGACAGGCATAAGGCAGTCCTAGTGGGGTGTAGGAGGAAGTAAGCGGTTGGTTAACTAGGATCTGCAGCTTATCTGTTAGGTAGGAAAATGGGCAGACTGAGTGGGCCAAGCGGTCCTTATCTGCCGTCAAATTCTATGTTTCTATGTTTCTATGTATATTAACCAAACAACCTTAAAAGTTTTGTAAAGCAATTAATTTTTAGATATAGAAGTTAAATTTGCTAGGAGCACCATCCAGGGCTACCTCTTTATTCAGTGGAAACTATACATATTTATTAATTTAGTCAGATGCCAGTTGTTGTGGTATGAGCCAAATTGTGAAGCTGAATTAAAGCCAGTGAACTTCTGGCCTAGTGGTTGGTGTGCTATCAACGGAGTCACACTGACACCTTACAGTGGAATGCTGGGAGCTCCAGATCAGCACAGTAGGAGAGATTGTCTTTAAAAAAGATTCTTAGTTCTGGGGCTCCATTCCTCATGTGGAGATGATGCATACAGCATATTTTACTCTGCTTCTAACTCATGCAATAGAAAGTTAAGTTATGGTGGGGAAGAGTATCATCACTCTTCATAAATGTGGAGAGCAGTGTAGGAGGTAAAATGTTTCTGGACTATTTTCATTTTCTTTCTCTCCACCTAATTTGAGTTTCATGCACTCCAATTCCATGAATGTGGGTGTTTTTATAAATTGTAATTTGGATTTGTCCGATCTTCTCAGAGATTTTTTATGGGGTAAGGAACCAGTACTAGGACTTAGCACTTCATTTATGACTCAAAATCTCAACTATGGTACCAAGTAAAGTGTGATTACAAGCTGCCAAAGTGAAGCCAGTACAAACAGCCTGTCAAAGAGTTACATTGCAGAAGCTCCTTAAAGAGCTACTGATACCTCAAAGAAAACTTTGAAAAACATAATAATTAGATACATTTCAGCTTGCATTCCAAACATATTCTATTGATTTCTCCTCCTCATTATTTATTACTGAGGACATTTTCATGAAAACATGATCTTTATCCTGCAGAGTTCATCTGCCTCTGTAGCTTACTCCCTACCTCAAGTCATAATCCTCTGCTGTTACAACACAGTCTGTTGCCATAGGAGTAACTGTGATGTCCCAGACAGTGCATTATGACCTCAGGTAAGGAGAAAGCAGCAGGAATAGATGAACTCTTCAGGGGCAAAGATACTTTTTTCATGCAAATTACCTCAGTGATAAATAATGGGGAGGAGAAATATAGAACTAATATGAAATACAAGTGGAACTGAGTCTAAATATCATGTTTTGGAAGGTTCTCCTGAAGGTGTCAGCTGCTCTTTAATATGACATAGTTTTCCCTTTATTTTTCTAATAAAAAAAAATCACAATGTACACACAGTACCTTTCATACTGTGTGATGAGAGCCTGTGACCTCTGTGGGCTTCTGGGTTGAGGTTAGGTCATCAAAGGAGAGCTAGGATAGACAGCTGCCCCAAAATGCCAAATACTTTTTAATGCTGTGCAGACCTTTCAAATTCTAGCAGAATGAAAATCCGTGGGTTTATCAAAATCCACTAAACTTCTGCTGAATTTCATCACAAACGGAATGGTAAAATTCTGCAGCAGAAAATAGTTGCGGAATGATTTTCCGCAGAACAAAATGCTATTCTATGGAATATTTTCATGCAGTTCTCAATACTTTATGTGGAAATTGTTGCAGAATAATTTTCCATGGAAACATTCTGTGGATCACAGTAGGCAAAATTCTGCTGAAGAACCAACAAAATTATGATGGAAATTCTGTGGGCAGAACGGCCATTCTGCACTAATTCTACCAGTGGAATTCCACATTCTGCATAGCACTAATAATTTTGTATTCTGCAATGAGAATCTACAGCTTCTGTGACTCAGATTGTAGAGGCATTTGTACCACAGCATTGGTATATTACTGCAATGCTACATTTGTCCTCCTTTGGTACATTATTACTTTATCCACAATCCACATCAAAAATTTAAATCCATAATCTATTTGTTGTACATAATGTCAGAAACCATTTGATAAATTAGAAATAAAGAGTTATAAATTTTAACAGTATGAATAAATATTTCATTTTCCTTTATTGCCTGTTATTTAGCAAAACAACAATTTAAATATTTATCATTTCAGTGGACTTTTCAGTACCTATTCGAACTGCCAATGCAGAAACTGAACATTTGTTTTAACTATTTTGTTCTCCAGGTGGACCAGGTCATCTCTCCAGAGTACTCACATGAACTCTGCCTCTACTCCCAGCCCGAAACCACCCCCTACCAGTCTTTTTCCTAGTCCTATGGACTCATCCAGCCCCCAGAGAACCAATCAGGGGAAGGTCCATCCTCCATTGGTAGCCTTTCTGAGATTAGAGGGATGGTCATGGGGTCTGGGTGAGGGACAAGAGATCTAGTGAGGGTACGTCTAGCAGGAGGATGTGGGCATTGGTCCCCTGGGTCTCCTTTACCTCCTCTGGTCCACCGGTGTATCCCTTGTTACTCTTCTCAGAGTGCAGATGTGCAGTGATGTCCGAGCACCAACATGCTGATGCCCACTGCTGCTCCACACCCTAACACTGGCACTGAAACATATAAACATAGAATTTGATGGCAGATAAGGACTGCTTGGCCCACCCAGTCTGCCCATTTCCCTGCCTACTGGATAAGCTGCAGATCCTAGTTAACCAGCAGCCTACTTCTTCCTACCTCGACCCCCTAGAATTGCCTTATGACTGTGCCATGCATGCTTGAATTCCACCACTGTTTTTGACTCCACAACCTCCTCTGGAAGGCCGTTCCATGCATCCACAACCCTCTCTGTGAAAAAATACTTCCTTAAATTACCTCTGAGCTGCCCCCTCTATCTTCAAATTGTGCCCCCTTGTTCTTGCACACCTCTTTTTTTGAAAGATGCTACCCTCTTGGACTTTGTTGATTCCCTTGAGGTACTTGAAAGTTTCTATCATGTCCCCCTCTCCTCCTTTCCTCGAGGCTATACATATTAAGCTCCTTTAGTCTCTCTTCATATGTCTTCCGGTGCAGACCCTGCACCATTTTAGTTGCCCTCCTCTGGACAGCTTCCATCCTGTCTATGTCTTTGCGGAGATTGGGTCTCCAGAACTGCATGCAGTACTCCAGATGGGGTCTGACCAGCTGTCTGTACAGAGGGATAATAACTTCCTGTTTTCTACTGGTGATGCCTCTCCCTATGCATCCCAGTATCCCCCCAGCCCTCCTTGCTGTCCTCTCACATTGCTTGCCCACCTTTAGGTCATCTGATATGACTACCCCCAGGTCCCTTTCCATTTTTGTTGTTGTTAGTATCTCACCCCCCATTGTGTACTCTTCCCCTGGGTTTTTGTTTCCCAGGTGCATTACCTTGCACTCTTAGCATTGAATCTAAGCTGCCATACATTTGACCATTCCTCTACCTTTCACAAGTCCTTTCATCCTTTCCACCCCACCTTGTGCATCAACTCTGTTGCAGATCTTTCATCATCTGCAAAGAGACATACTTTCCTTCAGTCCCTCTGCAATGTTGCTTATAAAGACATTGCAGGACCCCGTCCTAATATTGAACCCTCAAGTGGCACCCCATTAGTAACCTCTTTTCTTCAGAGTGGACTCCATTTACTATTACTCTTTGTGTCCTATTCTCCAGCCAATTTTTTACCCAGGCTGTCATCTTGGTACCCACTCCCAGGCTAGCTAACTTGTATATTAATCTTTTGTGTGGGACTGCGTCAAATGCCTTGCTAAAGTCTAGGTAGACCATATCCACAGCCCTCCTGATCTACTACTTTGGTCACCCAGTCAAAGAAATCTATCAGATTTGTCTGGCATGACCTTCCTGCTGTGAATCCATGCTGCCTTGGGTCCTGTGCCCTCTGACCTCTAGATACTTGACAATTCTTTCCTTCAGAGTGATTCCATCATTTTCCCTACCACTGAGGTTAAACTAACAGGTCTGTAGTTTCCTGCTTCTGCCTTGCTCCCACTTTTGTGAAGGGAATCACATCTGCCCTCCTCCAGTCCTCTGGTACCACCCCATCCTCCATGATTTGTTAAACAGGGTAGTCAGTGGTGTCACTAATTCTACCCTTAATTCTTTCAGAATTCTGGGATGAATCCCATCAGGCCCCATTGCTTTGTCCACCTTCAGTTTTAAGAGTTCTTTCAGAACCCTTTCTTCTGTAAATGGGCTGGTATCAGCTTCTGTATCCAGAGTGTTTCTACTGTTTGTTTTAGGTACCTCCCCCTCTTCTTTTGTAAATACTAAGCAAAAATATTTGTTTAGTATTTCTGCCTTTTCACAGTCACCCTCTGCTCACCCTCCCCGCCCCTTTATTAAGCCTCACTTCCTCCCTCCTTGGTCTTCCTTCACTTCCTGATGTACCTATAAAGGTTTTATCCCCCTTCTTAACTGAGTTGGCTATCTTTTCCTCGGTTTGGGCCTTTGCTGTTCTGACTGCCTTCCCAGCTTCCTTTTGCTTTAACTGATACAGTTCTCTGTCCTGCTCCTTCTGTGATTCCTTGTACTTCCTGAAAGGTTTCTTTTTCTCTTGAACCTTCACTGCCACTTCCTTTGAGAACCATAGTGGTTTCTTACATTGTTTAGTTTTATTTGCTTCACACAGAGGCTTGTTACCTCAGTGATGGCAGTTTTTATTATTCCCCATTGTTCTTCCACCCATTCTTCCTGCCCATTTGCTAGTGCATTCCTTAGGCACTCACCCACTTTGGCAAAGTCAGCCCTCCTAAAGTCCAGTACCTTTGCCTTTGTATGGCTTGACTCTATTGCTGTGTTTATTGTGAACCATACTGTTCGATGGTCGCTAGTTCCCAAATGGCTACCCACTTCTACATCTGTGATCCTCTGTTCATCTCCATTTGAGAGAACCAGGTCTAAGAGTGCTCCCTCTTGAGTGGGCTCCAATACTAGTTGTCTAAGGCATGCCCCCTGTAGGGCACCTAGAATAACCCCACTCTTTGAAGTGGCTGCTGCAACTGCACTCCAGTTAACATCTGGTATATTCAGATTGCCCATCAGCAATATCTCCCCTTTTTCTGCCATACTAAGTATACTGTCTATCATTTCCTTGTCCATTTCCTCCCCCTGAGAAGGGGGTCTATATACAAACCCTGTGCGGATTGTGGTGCCATTGCCAGTCTCCAAATTTACCCACAGTGCTTCTTCTCCTCCCTGTTTCCCTTTTGTTCTGTTGCTTTGATTCCTTCCCTTATGTAAAGAGCTACTCCTCCTCCTCTTTTACCCTCTCTGTCCCTCCTGTAGGTAGTGTATCCTGGTATGTTTATGTCCCAGTCATGGTTTTGTGTGAACCATGTTTCTGTGACTGCCACAATATCCAGATGTTCCTCCTCCATCAAGGCCACCAATTCAGGAAGCTTGTTACTCAGACTACGTGCATTGGTATGCATTGCTTTTCATTTCTTGATGGCTTTACCTTCTGTTGCAGCATCCCCCACTGACCTTTCTACCTTGGTCTTTTTCTCATTTAGTACCCTGTTTTGCAGGGAGAGGCTGGGATTTTCCTGCTGCTTATCAGTGCCTCCCCCCCCTTGACTAGTTTAAAAGCTTGCCAATGAAGCATTTAAACTGATTGCTCAAAAGACTTGTTCCCTTCCTGGACAGATGCAGACCATCCTGCCAGTATAGGCTGGTGTCCCTCCAGGTTGAACCCCAGTCCCCAATGAAACCAAACCCCTGTGCTGCACACCATTTTTTCAACCATTCATTAAACTGCATGGTGCAAAGTACCCTTGCCTCACTCATGCCATTGACAGGCAGCACCTCTGCTCATGCAGTGCCCACAATCTCTATTGGGGGCCATTGGTAAATGATGCAAGCCCCAGTAACCACCCTGGGTGGGGAGTGCAGTCCTCCAGATGCTCAATCCCCTCCCTCCCCTGCTGACTCCTGATGATTTGGGTCCGTTTCCGAATTTGCGTCACTGGCATGGCACGAGGTGTGACGTACAGCCGCTTAACCTTCAGTACTACAGGTCTGGCTGGAAACTGAAGATTTTAAAATAAATTGATTGTAAATACTTCAGTGAGTACTATGTGGGCTGTAGAAGTAATATTGTACCAGCATATTAGAACTACAGTAAAATTTGAGCATTTTAATAAAGACCATTTGAATGTATGCTGTACCTGGAATAACTTTGTAAGTTCTTAGTAAGCAATAACATATAACACTGTACATTGAGCTATATCAAAGCACTCCCCAGGTGTGTTGTGATGCATTAGGCTGCAGGCTGGTGGTGATATTAGTGAAGTATATTGAGAAATAGCTTACCAGTCATGTCTGCCAGTTCACTGAGTTCTTTTGCTGCTTGTGGTCCAAGGGAAATTGCATGAATAATAGAACCACTCGCTTCTACTTCAGGAAAACAATCTCTTATAGCACTGTCCTCTCCATCTGTTAACAATACAATTTCAAAACCACTGGTTCCGCCATTGTGTCGTCGAATCACCTGAAAATATTTTCAGTCATTAACGCAGAGTTGTGTCAGTGGTAAAGCTTTTTTTTACTTTTTGTGAAAGCAGCAACTGTGCAAACAATCTGCAAGTTTAATTAATCTTATATGATGTGACCAGAGACCGTGCCTATTTTTTTATGGCACAAAATGCAGTGAAATGTAAGTTGTGTGAAGAGAAACTTGATTTTCTCTGGGGTCATTTTATAATCAACTGTTGTTATTACAGAACCAGTATTCTAGAGCAGAAAACTCCTTTCAAGTATAAGAGACCAGTTAACCTTTTGGCATGCCCGATACCTTCAAACTTTCTGTGACAATATGGGACAGAATAACCTGGATTAGCATATTAGCAGATTGTTTACTCAAAACTGAAAGCGTGCTACAGGCCAGCTTTAATAAAACACCATAATGTGCATTTTTGTGTATGAATTGCTTAGAAGAAAATATGTTTGTGTTCATTTTAGATATTTGTCAGTAAGGCAAAGCAATTTCTTATGTGGTGATCAATAACAGAGTCTCAGTGTTCCATACTGGGAAACAGTTAGCAATACAGTGCAAGAGAAAATCCCTAATAAATATTGTAATAAGTAAGACTAATATTGTATTTAACTAAATCAAAAGGATTGCTTAATAAATAACACTTTAAAGGTCCCATAAAGCTCTTCATTGACCAGGCAGATTTGTTGTGGTATGGCAGTGAATTCCAAAATAATGGTGCAGCCACCCTAAAGGCCATCTCCAGATAGCTGAAGCCTTGACTGGGAGACTGCCAACAGGCCAGCCTTCATAGAGCGGAGAGGACTGAAAGAGATATGTGGAGACTGGAGATCTTCCACGTAGCCAGGACTCAGACCATGTAGGTCCTTATATGTTAACAATGCAATGTGAGTAAAAGTATAGAGTAAGACAGACGCATATGGCTTCTAACATATTTATGTAACACTATTAAAGAAGTAGTACACCCTCTGGTAGTAGACAGACTATTATACTTAAATGCATTCAGTTTTATTGCAATGTACTTTAAATGGCTGCCTAGCAACCCAGTGAATTATGCCTCACATATTATGATCAGAAGAATATCAGTTTTGGATATTAGGAGCTCTATTCTCAAAAGAGCTAGACTGCCGCAGGCCCTGAGTGCACCAAACACGTGATGCATGGGGTTTGTGGCAATCCCAAGGCTGAATTCGAGATTCTCAAAACCTGAGCCTCCCCCCCCCCCGGCGTGTGCCACATGTGGTGACATTGATGACCTTTTTACGGGTCTTGTGCCAAGTCTTTGGCGCCAGCCACAATAAAAAGGGTGTAGTGTCACAAAGGCACGTGAGAATAGGGTGCACTGTGCACCAAAGTGTTTGGAGTAGCTGTGCCATTGGTGCAGGGCTTCTACATGCTCTGTGCCAGCCTTTGAGAACAGAGCCCTGGATGTTCTGTCCCAGTGGACATTCAACTCATATGTTTAACATTTCAAAAGATTTTTCAAGACAAAAAAATTATAGGTTTTTACATGTGATTTGAGAAGATATAACTAACATAGACCCACCTCAAAGCCTGCTCGAATTCCACTGCAGATATTTGTTCCACCATTGGCTGAATGAGGCAAGAATTTTGCAAGCTGTTCTCGTTCACCTTCACTGTTTATTTGTCGCAGGTATGTTTCTACCTTTGCAGAACTTGAAAATGTAACAATGCCAACATATGAGCCATTTTCAATAATCTGCCGCAAAAAAATCTCAGCTGCCTGTCGCTGTTTGATAATTCGGTCCTGCATGACACATATAGGTAATAAAAAAATTAAAACAAAACTATAAGGACTTTACAAAATATATTGTAATTTTTAACAACAGTAACAATTTAAAGGGAAACATCTATGTCACAACTGGCCCCACCTCTGTGTTTAGCAAGGCCTGATTAGAAGTTTAATAAATACTACAGTGTTTAACACTTACCATGCCATATTATATTTTAAAATTTATGTGGTTGATCCTGCACCCTCCACACCAGCATTTTAGAAAAAAGAGCCCTCCCTAGCGCACCCACAACCACCCATGGCTGTCCCCTGTATGAGGTTTCCTGCGCAGAGCAGCGGGGCATGTCCATAGAATTACTATATGGCAGTACTTTTAAATAGCTCCAGTTTGGAGCCTACACTCCCCTGTGATATACCAACAGCAAGGTACAGACTACCAGGGTGCCTGCCAATCTGTACCTGGTCTCAGTATAGCATGGTGGGGCACACTGCAATGTGGAAATTTCCCTTTAATCCATTTTTTTGCATGTTCTTTAATACCCCTTTTCAACCCAGCCACCCACTCCTTTGAGTGGCCAAGCCCTCACCCTTTACCACTCCCCTGTTCTGCTTCCCATCTACCCCACCACCCGACTGTCCCGATGTATCCTTTTATTGAGGGGCCGCCTACCCATGGGTAGGCATATGGGAGGGGAGATCGAGGTACCCTTCGGCACCCCCTCGCATCTTGGTCAGGTGATGTGGGTTGACTCGGGGGCTTTCTGGCCTGGGGAGATGGTCCACTGTCATTCGACCTGCAGGGGTGGCAATTTTCCCTGTTCTGCATCCCTGCCCCCTTAGGAGGCATGCCATGAATTCCTCATCTCTTGCACATGCGGTGTGTGCTCACCCATACTGCAAAGCACAAGGTTGAATCTGGCCATGAAGAACCGCTGAATGGCAGTGCCTCAGTGACCCTCTCCCATGGGAGGAGAGTGCCTAAGGGACATTCTTAAGCCCTCCCTGCCAGCCTCCATTCCTGACTCTCTGGGGCTTGGGAGCAAACCTGAGTCACCAGCATGCCAGGCGATTCCCCCACTGCCTGGCACCATGGAGCCAGCCCCTTTTATCCATTTTAATCTATTTCCATTCAGTTCCACCAATACACTCTAAAAACAGTGGTTGATGCAGTAAGTTTCATTTCTCTCTCTCAAGTAAGTGATCCCTCTCCACAGTAGTAAAGACAGTAGCCTAGTAAAATGTTGACTATGGACTAGGGGAGGGGTGAACATTAGGCCTGATAACCCCAAGGAAGACCCCACCACTGATTTGCCAGGACTCCAGATACCCAAAACCCTAATGTTTTTTACCTTTGCTGCTTGAGGGGTGGGGTGGGGAGTTAGGATTGGAAACCCTAATGCCACATTTCCATACTTTTGTGGCATTAACTTAAACCCTAACCGGTGCATTAACACTATTTCTTTGCAAAGAATATATATTCATATCTAGATATATTTAAATAATACTTATTCTTCTGGTGATTACCCTCTCAACTTAATGCATATCCATGCTTCAGTCTAAACTTAGTATTCGGCTTCCTCTTCTGGTATGAACATTAAATGCAATTCCCCTTTCTGACCCTTGCCTGTTTCTTACTGTATGTTATGTCTACCGATCTATCTTTAAAGTTTTCAGAGGCCCTCAGTAAGTTAATAATAAGTCATGCCCCCACACTCAGTTCAATTTGTATCTTCTGCACATTTTGTTTTTGACACAGCCTGTGACATCTTTTCGATTTCGGCTTAAGCAATGAAGAAATGTTTATATGAACTCTAATTTAGACCCCCTCAAAGCCAGTCCTGCTTTTGATAACTCTCCTTCAGCCCACAATCCATTAAAGAGCTCTGGGATCTTATATAACAAATGATAATTGGGAAGATGTTGTTCCAGAGACAAGACGTTGGCCTCCATTGACCATTTGTTACTCAGTGCTTGGAATGCAGTTTTTCCAGTTACTTCTGTCCATCCACTGAAGATGCCAGTTGCTGGTCTGCAAATAGTTAATCCTTCAAATATTTCTGCCCCAGTCATTTCTTCTGGATGTCAAAATCCTCAACTGATGCAGATTCCTGCAGCATAACTGGCAAGTACAAATCCTCACCATACTCCTTGTGTTATCTTTCTGCCAGCATGTCCCTTCCACTTGGTATTCAGCCACCTTAGAAAGGAAAGGATGTAAACTGAACAGCCTTAGTATTCACATCTCATGATACCAGTAGAAATAGGATTATTTCTTATGGAGATGTAGCAGCTGTTTTGAGGACAAAAGATCCCTGACATGTCCAAAAATGGACTGTGCTGAAGTTTGGTGCTACCCTCAGAATACTGTATATCACGGAATCTACCGTTAAGTGTTTCTATCCAACAAGGAATAGCTCAGTGTTTACTTATATCAGACTCTGGACTTTCCCATACAGTATGGGGGGTGCATACTTTTTTTGATTAGCATAAGTTTTTTTCAACAAAAGCTTCAGCCATACTTATCTGGTTCAATATCAGGGTCAGTTGGGCTGTTTTAGATAATGCACTATTCTGCCAGTATTTAGCTAACCAAAAGGCTATCTCATATTTTGTCTGTGTGCTAGCACATCAACAGAGGTATCGGTCTGCTGACAACACAAGAACCAACACATATACTTCTTTTGTACCTCTATTTCCTACTCCAGGAGTGTTCTTTGCACCCAAAAACTTGATGGATAAGAAAGATCACCAAAATGTTAGCCTCCAGAAGATCAATTTGCAACAACTTCAACATATCAAACAGTATGGATCCTTCCTGTCATCTTCTCCATGTGCACAGCTTTTGTGTAGAGATTCAAGCAAGATGTATTTGCCACTGTCTATGCCATTTTTCCTATTCATCATACAGAAAATTACATTTATATTACCCTTCCACTTTGAGGTGAAAGTGTAAAAATGACAATCATTCTTAGCATCACATCCAGATTTTCTTTCTCTTAAGTGGTTTTCATCATACATTCCCCACTGGCATATAAGCTATTCCATTGGATATTTATGAATGTCACACATTGGGACCTATAATTGAAACAGAATGTTAGAAATATTGTTGGATACCAAGAAGATAGAAACATGACTTCCCATTGATAAGGTTGTTTACCCCCCCTTGCAGCGATGTTTTGGCAGCGAGGTCCCCCACAGTGACTACAGCACCTAGCCATGGTGGGAGACCCGCTGAAACCTGGCACTGCCTGTCTGGGGTCTTGCACCCCCCCAATCAGCTCCGACTGGAGTTGAGAATCTTTAAGTGGGGGGGATGCGGGGGTCCATCCCCCCCCCGTGTGGGGGGGTTCGAGGGGCGAAGCCCCCCAAATAAAACAAAGAAAATGATAGTGAACCGGCAGCTGACTGCAGAATGCAGTCGACCTGCCGGTGTCGCTGACAGGGCATTCGACAGAAATACTTTCAGACTCCTGTCGTGGATCCAATAAGGTGAACCAGGGAACCGATATTCAAAAAGGTGCAAAGCGCAGTGCAAACATTAGTGCTGTGCCTTGTGGTTGCTCAAGTCATGTGTCCAAAAATGCTGTATTCAGTGGAATAGCCACCAGCACTATTCAACTGAATATAGGGCCATGCCAGCCCAGTGCTAAGCCACTTGGCTCTAGGGAGACGTGGCTCCTGTAATAGGGTGTCACAATAGCTGCTAGGGTTACACGGGGGTAAGTTGATGTTTTTACCAGCAGTATGTGCACTGTATAAAGGGACCAAGCAAAATGGCCTTGCATGGTGCACATACTCAAAATATTGGACTATACCAATATTCAGGTCCCTACCCCTTCATTTACATGTCCCCCGAATATTGCCCTGGCACAAACCCTGTTTGCCTGCACCAACTGGACTTTTACATCCCCCAGTGCTACTCCTTCACCTGTGTCTCCATCTGGGTAGAAGCTACATGACTGATGGTAGAACAGGCCAACCTCCATATTTCTATGGCTCAGGGAATGCCCAACCAACAAGCTGCATGTTTGGCTTGCTTGCTCAGAAACAGTGGAAGTGAGGGCAGCAAGCTCAAAAACAGCTTTCACTCCTATTGTTTTCTGCAGCTGTGCCACAGATATCAGAAGCTACTCAGCTATACAACGGCCCTATTCCCTCAATCTCTGGATAGGTAATTAGGGTCAGGAAGCACACTGAGGAAACAGTGCCATTTTTATTCGGTAGCTGTCAAAGCTGCAAACAACTGAAATGTAGCACTGCACATCAACTTCACTCCCCTTATGGAGCACAAGATCTGGGAGCATTCAATGGTACTCCTGTGCCACAAAGTCAACACAAGGTCCTACCAAATGATAGTAGAGACCAAGATGAATTGATCTAGACAGCCAGAAGCAGCACAGAGGGGTAGAGACATGTTTTAAAAGTTAAACAAAAGGTTGCATGGGGCCACCATATTTTTGTGCTTATGGTCCTAGAACTACTGGTTAAGGGTCAGAGGATAGCACATTCTGCCTGGGAGAAACAGCTAATCCCGAGCTCGCGTTGCAGTGCTGCAAGCTACAGTCTGGTTGAGGTTGGGGTGAACTTCCTGTGCATGCTTTCCCTGGGACACTGACAGACACTGAGGGATGGGGGTTTAACAAAATCGAATATGCATGCTATGTTAGCCAACCAGAACTTGACCCCAAGAATTGTACAGAGGAACATGTGAGTTAGAGTCAGATCTGTTTTGGAAACAGAGAGGGTCCAGCGGGTTAGGATTGCTGGTGCCACCTCAGAAGAAAAGCCAGTCCTTCCATGGGTCCCTCAGGGGTCCATCCTGGGGCCACTACTCTTAAGCCTGTTCCTCAACGACCTTCCCAGTGTCTGCCACCAGAAATCACTGCTCCACACCGATGACGCAGTCATATTCACCAACCACCAAAACACAGAGCTCCTCGAGGAACAATTACAGCTTGAATTCATGTGCATCGAAGAATGGTTCAAGTCACAAAAACTGGTCATGAACTACAGCAAAAGAAAGGTTATGACTTTCTACAATGCCAGGAGTAAGTACAAATCCTGTGACCTCACTGTCCTAAACCAAACAGGAACCTTACTTGAACACATTCCTGATTTTAAATACCTAGAAGTCACATTGGACAGCTCACTCTCCTACCATCGGCACATAGATTCTGTCGCCAAAGCCACCAACATTCGTATAGGCCTGCTCTACAGGCACGAACACTGCATGACTTCTGACACTCTCTGGTTGGCTATCAAAAACTCTGTCACCTCCCTCATTGATTACTGGCTAGCAATCTATGGCTCTGCCTCTGCCTCTGCCTGCCGCAGAATTACAGTTGCACTCAACAAAGTATGCAGGCTGCTAACTGGGGCTGACTGACTTACACACACTTGTGACCTATACACTTGGGCAGGATGGCTTCCTCATATCAGCCGGATACAGTATCAAACCTGCCTCTTATCCAAAAAAGTCCTCCTCGGTGTCATGTCCCTGGGCATTGAAAGCTCCTCATTGACCACAACAGCACCCAGTGAACTAGAAGTTCACAACAACTAACCTTCCTTGTCCCCAGATGCCGGACTACCATGGACCAGAGGGCCTTTCCCCACAGAGCACCACAGTGGTACAATACTCTCAACAAAGAAACTCTTACTGCTGCTGCTCTTGGCCCATTTAAGTGACGACTCCGACTTAATCTCATTTCACCTAGTCGTTGTGACTGCCTCACCTAATCAGGGGCCCACCACTCACTGCCCTCCACTTCAGTCTTGACAGCTACCTCTCCCTGCCTTGCCCCCTTCTACCTGCCTCACCTGCCTACCCCCTTGCCCCTCTCCCTTTCCTCCCCCATGCATTTCCAGACTTTTATCCCTCCCCTTTAGAGCTCTTACCCTCACCCTCTACCCTCCGACAATGGCCTTCCTGCCTGCATAACCCCCCCACCTGCAGCGCTTATTTCTAAGATTGCCCTTGGCTGGTATGTCATGCTACCTAACATTTGGCACATTTTGAATTACTGGAATTTCCTAAGCCTCAGTCTCTTGCTTCTTTTTATTGTGTAACTTTGTATTATTATTATGTCGACCTTTGTATGTATGTGTACCCCCCATTCCTTCAACATGGAACCTTTGTAAATGAGCAGTTCCTGCTCAAAGGTATTTGTAATCCTAGATTTCAATAAAATAAAATAAAAAACAAAAGGACACTGACTTGAAAGTAATTTAACCTGCTGCCATGGCAGGTTGAGCAGTCTGACAGTAGGCAGGGAACCATGCATGAGAAGCTGCACACGGTTGTGGCTTGACTCCAGTTTGATGGATTCCAGGTGCCGGCTCCTAAAGATAGGATGATGCAGCATATGTGGCCATGATAAAGTCTCAGTGCTAGAAGTTTAACTATCTAGCTGGATATGGTCTTTTGTCTAAGACTTCATGGGTAGCCCTATGTGTGCAGCTCTTATATACCATGGACCATCATTGCTAAAAGTCCTAACTGTATCCTTTTACAGATCAAAGACAACTGATATAATACTTCACGATTAAAAGAAAACCAATTTACACAAATACAGAAATCATGTCTATCTATGAGTATCAGTTTTCTAATCAAGAGCAAATCTACAGGCTCTATTGAAAACTGCATATTTTATCAAGAACTGTGGCATTTATTTATTTATTTATTTAATTGTTTCCCCAGGAAAGATACATTGAGAAACTTAATGCTTGTCTCATGGTACATCCTGGGGGAAGGGGGAAGGGGATGTACAGTAGTAGCATCTGACAAATCGTACAGCAATACAGAGGTGCGATTAAATGCAGCAATGCTGCAATAAAGAGGTACAATGAAATACAATACAATACATACATTCAAACATGGTCAAGGAATATGGAACATAGTAAAAAGGTACATCCATGTGCAAGGCATCCATATACAATACATGAGAAGCATAGATGATGCAGATATACAATACATAATAGCAATGTCAGTGGCTCAGTAGGTAGCACACTCTCCTCTGAGGCCGGGAGATCAGAGGGCTGTGGGTTCAGTTCCCACATCTGGCACTTGGGTTAATATCCCAGTACTGACACTGTAGTGTAGCATGAGAGGGGTGTTGCACTTCTGAGGTGCCGTCTTTGGGATGAGACCTTAAACCGAGGTCCCATCTGGTGGATTAGTGGTAGTTCAGGTGGATGTTAACAATCCCATGGCACTTATTGAAAAGAGTAGGTGAAGTTTATTGAAAAAGAATCATAACATCACAAGAAAAACAATAATACATCAGAAATACTCAAGTATACAAAGGAAGATGTCTATATAGAGCAGAAAAAAAAACAATATATGCATAATTTAGAAGAAAAAATGTTTCCATAAAGTATCCACTTTAGCTTTTGAAAATCTACGAACACCATTTTCTTTAACAGATAGCAAACCATCTTCGATTTGTGAAATAATGATAAAGTTCAAAATTTGCTATTGCTGTAATACAAAGTGACAACGAGCCTGCCATAAAAAATATTGGACAAAGGAAAAAAAAAACATTCAAAGTACTTTTATGATAAGACTTCCATACCCCAGTATAATCACCTGAAACAATGGTTTGATAAGAAATAGGGGTTAGAAAATGCAAATGCCAATGTGAAGCTGTGTCCTGCCAAAAAAACTGACTATGGGGACAAGTAATAAAAAAATAAAGCATATTCTCCTCTATATTAAGACACGTAAGTCTCGGACAGAATCTCTCAGTCTGGGGTTTATTTATTTATTTAGCTTTTGTTTACTGGGTACACCAGACAAGTATTATGCCTATTTTCAGGAACGACCCGGGAGAGTACAACATGAGGAACAACAGTCAAAGAGACATGGCAAACAGAGTACATTTTTTTGTCACAGTAAACAAACGTGGGAAATACATAATTTGACGCTAGGGGAAACATATAGTAGTAAGCACATTTCAGATTATACACTCTAAACTAGCTAGTTCAACTGACAGATGTATACAGGTCATCATACATAGGAGTGAAGCATAGCTCAAGGACTGGATTGATCATAATACAACTTATAACATCGTTGTATACACCCCCTAGGCTAGTTGGATCATGGACAGGTATATACAGCTCATCACATTTTTCTAAATATGCACATGTTAGACAGAAACAGAAAACACTTGGTAGTACAAGTTTCTACCAAGTGACCAAGGTGCAATATGTCATGATTAGCCTATGACCGTGGAGCAATAATGCGTGTAAAAATGCCCAAGGCTTTTTAGGCAGGAGTAGTCAGAAGTCATTGATACAGTGGGGAAAATATCTCCAGGAATTCAATGGAGACACCCTGGGGAGGTTCAGACAAAACAATTTGACACTTTACTCTAGGGAGGTTTGGGGCAGTCACACTCTGAAGCTAGTTTTAGGAAACCCCACAGGGAATTTTGAAACTTTATATTTTAAATTACCCCGTACACCCAACCTTCCCTGAATTGAGATCCACACAACATCCCAAATATGAGGCGGGATCCTAAAATCCATCAATTTTTGCAAAGAAAACAACATTTTAGTAGGTACACATTCTGGAAACAGTAAAACAATTTTGTGAACATCATAAACAATAAAGGTGTAAAAAGACTTTCTATGTGAAGCCATCAGAGTAAGAAAAGAAACTTTCATTGCTGTATTTTCTTAATAGAAGACAGACCATAAGTAGGTAAAGAGTCTGAGGAGAGAATTTTAGGGTGTAATAATGTCCATTTATCAAAATAATGAGACCTAATGAATTGTGACCATAACTGCCAGGAAAAGGTAGCAGAAGTCCATAAATAGTTAAAGGAACCAAAAAAGAACAGGGAATGATAAAAAACAATAGGCTTAATCACAGATAATCCTCCTTTATTAATAGGCAAATAGGTAATATCCCTTTTAACTAGATTCAATCTATTGCTCCAGAGCATTTGAAAAAAGAGACTAAGAATTCTAGTTTCAAGATGCACTGGAGGAGGGAAAACATAACATAAAAATAAGAATACAGTGAGCAGAAACTGTTTAATAATCAAAAGCTGTTTCTTTTTCCCAAATTTCAAACCTTTTCCATCTATGAACCTTGTCTTCCCCTGTATGTAACTGCTTATCCCAATTATAAGTAGCCAAATCACCCGGACCAAACCAAATACCCAAAATGTTGTGAGGGGTAGAAATCACCAGAATCCCTAAGATGTTTAAAAATGTAGGGTTTGCAAAGTTCAAGGAAAAAATAAAACTTTTATCCATATTAAGCACAGCACCAGAAAAAGAGCCAGAGTGGGAAAAAAACTGCAAAGCTTTAGTTAAGGAGGGAACATCCTGAACTAGTAAAGTAATATCATCAGCATAAGCAGTAATTTTTTCATGTGGCAAAAAGAGGGAGGGGGCCAAACCTATAATGCTTGTGTCCCAAAGTATTTGCCGAATCACAGGATCCAAAACAAAGGAATATAAAAGAGGGCTTAAGGGACAGCCTTGTCTGACACCAATAGTGAAAGGGACATCAGTTCCAAAAAGCCCATTAACCATAGGGATAATAGTTACAGTAGCATATAACAAAGATATCCAATACACAAAGGATTTAGGAATACCATATTGCAATAAAAGGGGAAAAAGATAATCATGGCGCACTTTGTCAAAAGCTTTAGCTTGGTCTAAGGCCACCACAAACCCAGAAAGATGATGACTAGTACTAGCTTCAAACAAATCTTGCAAAAGATATAAATTGTGTTGTATACATCTGTTAGGAATAGCACAGGTCTAAGCTGGATGAATAAGGATGTCAGCAGCTATCAGTAATCTATTATTAAAAATGTTTGCCAACATTTTGTAATCGCTATATAAAAGACTTAGAGGCCTTTTATTAGACGAAAGGGTCTTATTTCCTGATTTGTGTAAAAAATGTACCAGATAAGTATTGAAACCATGAAAGTGAGAAGAGGAAGTCAACATAGAATTGGAAGTCAAGGGTAAAAATGGGACAAATATAACAAAAAGGTTTTATAAAAATCATTGGGGATGCCACCCATTCCAGGAGAGGTACCAATACTTAATTGGGAAATAGCAGCCTCAACCTCTTGGGGCAATATAGGCCACACTAAACATTGTACCATGGATGCGGGTATCTGGGGCAATGGTGCAGTAAATCCAGAAAATAAGGGAGAAGTAGCAGCAGAAATGGGATGAAACGTGGAACTGACAAACTGCTGTACTACTGTTAACATTTCTAAATCAGTTGATACCACAGTACCATTTATTGTGGAAAGGTGAGTCATCAGGGTTTTATCCAACCGTTGTTTAAATGCCGCATATGGATCTGATGCTGGTGTTTTCTTCATGCCAAATCTAAATTCCAGCTCCAAAGATTTAGCCCTATCATACTGATAGTTTTTCATTTGTTTCTTAATTTCAAAAATTTGAGAAGTAAATCCTATTTTATCATGGGGTGGAAAAGACATTAATTTATACAACTGATTTCTCAAAAGAAGGTAGTGTAAATAATTAGAGTTGGCTCAGTGTCTGCCAAAGGAAAGCATAAGCTGTTTAAGCTCCGTTTTGGTATCCAACCACCAATACAACAAAGAGTCATAGGAACACACAATAGAGTCTTGGACTGCAAAAAAAAAAAACCTCAGTACAAGAAAAAAAAGGAGGGGAATCTAAAAGGGACATATTGAACCGCCATCGATGATGAGAGTAAAATATTTTTGGAGGGACAGTAGATAAACTTAAACTACAAAATAAAACATTGTGGTCTGAAAATTCCGAGGGTTTAGACATAAAATAATAGGGATAAGATACTTTGATACAAAAACATTTCACTACAGGAGGCATAAATATGCCTGTGATAAGTAGCCCCAGTCCCAGTTTTATGTAAGGTCCGGAAAGCATCCCTTACACTGGCTCCAGAGGTAATATGTAGCAAGGCATGTGAATCGCAATACATTTTCTTCTGCGTGGCACACTTAAGTTTAGTATCCACGGTACAATTAAAGTCGCCGACCAAACCCAAACAATATATTATCTAGTATATAAAAAGGGCTTAATTTCATCAAATAGCTCAATTCTAGTAGTTTTAAGCTGAGGAGCATAGAGGTTAATAAGACGGAAGGAAAAATCCCCAAGAGAACAATCAAGCACCAAAGCACGCCCAGGCCAAACATCAATAAGTTTGGTAACGTGGAATTTAGTAGATTTAAATAAAATACCAATCCCATCTGTAGCCTCTAGACCAAAAGTCCAAAAAGAAAGGCCCAAATGCCATCGTCTTTTTATTTGTTCTGCCTCAGCAACAAAGGAGAGGCATGTTTCTTGAACAAAGAGGACATCAACATCAAGGGAGTCAAAAAAAGAAAACAGAGATGTCTGTTTTTTATAGGCCTTTAAACTACAGACATTAAAAGACCCCAGCTTCAAAGTAGCCATCTAATTCATAGAGAAATTAAGGCCCTCCTTTTAGACTGCTACTAGCTTTTCTTTTCTTTCCTTTTTTTCCCCTTTTTTCCTTAAAAAGTTCAATAATTTTACTTTCCTCATCCTCAGTAACCAACTCAGACCTATGCGAGGTATCCGACTCCAAATCAGAATCCCCCAAATCATCTTGAAGGGGGGTAAAATAGTTTCTATAGGAATGGGTCAAGGAGAGGGAGTTTTAAGAGAGGACCTAGTGAATCTATGACTTTTAGCAGTTTCAAATAAGGGAAGGGGCATGGAAGTCTCAACAGGTAGATAACTAACAGTGATGGGAGTATCAGGTCCTAAAATAGGAGGAGGAGGAGCAGGGTCCTGTATGGGTGATAAAGAAGGCTGAGCTACAGGGGAAAAAAATATCAGGAGGGAGTACTAAAGGAGAGTCCTCAGAAGGGGCAGACTCAGGTTGAGAAACAGAAGAAGCAGAAGGAGTGGAATCCTAGCATTTTTCCTGGGCCCTACAAACAAAATCATCGTGGTCCCAACCTTCAGCCCTATTCCATTTGGCCCAAGGACACTGATGAAAAGCATGTCCCTTCTCATCACACAAATTACATTGAAAAATGTTTTCACATACAGTAAGTCAACAGAATGGCCATAGCCCCCATACAAAGAACATTTTAGCATGTCGCAAGAATTGCTAATGTGTGTCTGAGAGCCACATTTATAGCAGGCCCTTGGCTGCCCATTATAAAAACAAGCACCTCTGTCTTTACCTAGAAAAAACTATTAGGTAAATTGATGATATCTGAATTAACCTGAAATAACGTAACTTTAAATTTCCACCCCCCCCCCATCCAAATGCCTTCTAAATCCAGAAGAGCCTCAGGAGGGCCAAGAATATCACAGCGATTTTGCAGCCAGTGATAATTATCACTGACATTCACCCCTTCATTACAGAACATGATGGTTACCTACCTAATCTGTGGTCTAGTTAGAGGGATGGCAAAAAAGGGGGTCCATAAGGGGGTAGTTTTAAGGATGGAATATTTCTCCCAAAACTTTTCCAAACTGCTATTAAGTCAAAAACTTACATCAAAAGAATCCTCCCCAGAGACATGAATCAGGGCATACAAGTCAGAGGGATAAAAGTGCATAGAACCTCTAAGCAACTGATTAGTGATATAATATCTTTCAGGTTGAGTAGAAAGCCCACCCTTATATCGCAACCTCACAGCGTTTCTCCTAGGAGCCTGCTCTAATTTGTTTTTAAATATGTCAGCCATAGGAATATGCTGATTACCATCTGAAATGCCCGACTTTGCAGTCTTTTGACCAAACCCCCCCCCGAGGATGTACTAGGGCCAGAAGTGGCCTCAGCATTATCCTGAACCTGGTGCACACCTTTTTTAACATCAGTTGAAATAAAATTATGTCCAGATTGTATACCTGAGCTCAGATCAGAGGCATGCATAGAAGTAGATGAGGTAGGCCCATTGTCCACCCAGTCAGGTTCCGGAATCCATTTCCCAAAAGCCGTGCAAGTCCAGCTAGATCTGGAGAGGGAAGCATCTGCAGACCAGTCCAAAAGAAAATTTGAGGAATCAGTCCTGAGTCCAAACTGTTTTTGTACCATTTGTGATGTAGAAGGAGCTGCAGTCATTGCAGATGCTCTGGCAGGCAGCTCACTCCGGCCAGGCTCCATGCCTGGAAGTTCTAGCAGGGAAAAAGGGTCTGAACTGGCAACAAGACCCAAAGAAATAGGAACAATTGAATCCTCCAGTGCAGAAACGGGCAACACAGGGTGGTCGACCAAAACAGTCATTTCAGCCGCAATCTCCCGAACTGGCAACATACCAATAACCTCAAAGACTATACCTTCGATAACAGGAGAACCAAGTGTCCCATTCTCAGGAACAATGTCCATAGAATCCGTTGTCATTACCACTGAATTCACAACAGGAGCCACCAATAGCACATCCTGCTCCAAACAAGTCTGTGCATCATCTGCCATTCTGCAGGCACAGTGCAACCCCCTACTGGCCACAGTGCAGCAGCAGAGTAGGGGAATTTCCCCAGTGCCCTGGCCAAATTTCCCTTATTCACTATAAATACCACCAACAGCTTAATCTGGTTTAAGGTCAGTTGGCATTCATCTGTATCCCCCTCCTCCGGGTCGTGCCTGAAAACAGGCAGGATTTGCCTAGTGCACTTACCCAGTTAACAAAAACTAAATAAAATAAATAAATAAATAAAACACATACGATTAATTAAGAACAATGCTGAGACACAGGCATAGGTGGAGTGCAACTGCATCACGTGGGCAGTACACCACAACAGTCACAGCAGCCAGGGTGGAAACATAGGTGAGCATGTCTTGAGTTTAAGTGCCTTGTGCTATGGTGCCACTTCGTTTACTTCACAATGTAAGTGATTAAAGGTAAAGGTATTTAGAGCACAGGTGAAGGAAATCTGGGGATCTTACGGATATATTTGTAGCCGAATAAACAAGCACATTGTAGACAATAACTGATACAAGAAGATTAGAAACTAATTGGCTATGGGCACTGGGTAGCTACCAGGAGGCCACTACTTTAACGCTGTGAACCCATTATTTAGTCCCTGGGTTCAGGCTGGGATCCCTTCCCATTTTAGTGGAATGACACTTGTAGTTTTCAAAATCCCTACTTCCTTCAGGCACTGTTGCTGGTTAAAAACATCTATTACCTGGACCGGGGACTCTTTTTCAGGGCTGAGAGGAAGCATGTGATTTTTTTTAAATTGGTACTTTTTGATAAATGTGTAGGGGTAGGATTGTTTATCAGCTCCTGAGGTTATGCACTTTTAGGAGACATCTACTAATACTGGCTGTTTATCAGATTCTATCAAAGATGTTGCACCTTCGCATCTGGCTAAGAGGGAAAGTCAAGCCAATAATTGTATATGACCTTGGAAAATGTGGGTGGGCGGAGGGAGGGAGCATGCTGACATAAAAGGACAATGGCAAACGATTTTATGCCTCTGTTCTGTTGCTGGGCTATGCATTAAGCAGGAAATGGTGGATGTACAAGGGTCCCAGATGCCTCTTGTCTTGACAATGATATAGAGAGTTAGGCTGGTGATGATAAAAGGGGTATCAGAGAAGTTGTCTCTGATAATAAACTATGGCTAGCATGGACCATTCTAACTGACTGACAGCATTCTAAAAGTGTATACTTTAATGTTTAATTTACACACTAACCTAATGTGTATCACAGGGACCAGGCTGGAAGACTATGTGGGTTGCCAAGTTGTCCCCTCCAGGATTCTCTTTGGTCCACTGCAAAAGATAATAGTGCGGGGGTGATTGGGAGGCCTTCTTTATTCTTTAAACATGGTCTAAAAGAAATGTTGCTGCAGGAACAATCTATCTGTAATTGTGCTTTTTTTTGTGTGTTATTTGATTAGGCATGAAAATAGACTCACTCTTGCAAAGAAACTCTGCAAACACCTTATTCATTGCTTTTCTGTAATATTTATTCACTAGTCCCAATGTTTTGCCTATACATTAGGCTTCTTCTGGGGAACTATAATAGATTTATACAATACATTTAATAGTATTTTATATAGATCAGTTTTTTATAATGAATTATCTCATTTTCTACAACCATCAGATGTGTCAGTTGAAGTTTTGAACAGTTAGTTCTAATTTCAAAATCTCCATTATTCATTACTTTGCAAAATATTTTTATATTGATCATTTTATATATCAATTAGTTCACACCAATCAGCCACCAAATTATTGTGTTCATTATCAAAACGTTGCCCTACTTCGTAACTAAGTGCTTAAGAACCGCTTGTACAGCTAGTACACTCCTTTCTTTGCTTCACCTTCTTGTAATTAACTTCAACAATTTTTTTTATAAAATGTATTATTGTAAAATCCCAAAATTGAATATTTAAAGTTCTTATCATATTTTAAACTGTTTACCTTTATATCAGCATGGAATATTATCTGCTGTAGTCTTAAATATCAAACCAGCCTTTACATCTTATGTTGCATTTGTAAACCAACAATATCCTTCTTTAGTCATGTACACTGGTTTAAATAAAAGCTCAAAATACTCCATATTTACTAACCATTTCATTAGATAATCAATATAAATGTAAACACTGTATAATTTTTTTACTTGTTTTAGTATGGGAGGTCACATAACGCTTATAAAGTTCACTATGTGAAAACAACTTTAAAAGTCTCATTGCAATGTTTAAAACGCTCCTTTGATGTAATTACTGGTCGGCTTCAAATAAAAATCGACAGCTTCAATTCAATGCCCTAAATTTTTTCACAAGGTTACAACGGTTAGCTAATGTAAACATATATACTGTTTAAACTATTACTTCTTTGTATAGTAAAGGTTATATCCGGTCTTCAATAAAAAGAGTGTAAAATAATTCGCTGGTGTTACTTATTACAATCTTGAGCCATTCAGTTGAAACACTTACTAATCAGCTTAGACAGAAAGCCTCACAGCATAAATGCTTCTGATATTTCAACTGGCAACAACCATGTTCCTGCACTGAAGATCTCTTTATGTCCGTGGGGAGGGTTATGTGATGGCTACCGTCATCACACTCTGACTTGAGGAGATGTTGCTAAGCAACATAATGACTCTCCCCCATGAATATATTTCAGCTGGGTCCTAACACTCAAGGTCACAATAGAAATTATTTAAAACTATAATATAGTCATGTTTTTATCTATCTCTTATGGATGTGCTTGCGTTACTACTATCAAATTCTGTGTATTAATTATCTACACTTCAAACTATCTTGTTTTTTAATTCAGATAGCTTGACAATATTTTATTTTCAAAAAAACTGCCAATTAATTTCTTCATTGAGGCCCCATTTTTCATCTATCAGGCCCAATTTATACATCTAAAATAGCTCACTCTGTTCCAATAACTTATTAAAATCGTCACCTCTCTCTGGTATTTGTACCTGTTCTAATCCCTAGAATCTAATCTGTATTGGAGTATGTCCTTATTGACAAAAGTGCCTCGCTAGTGGGGAATTTTCATCCTTATTCCTGATTTTACTCTTGTGTTCAAAAATTCTAACCCTTAGCTCTCTCAATGTTTTACCAACATAAAGTTGGTTGCATGGACACTGTATTACATACACTACTCCAGTACTTGCACATGTAACATGTGATATAATTTTATACTCCTTTCCTGTATGTGGATGTTTAAAATAGTTTTTTTTAAGTATTTCCACACACTGCGCATTTACCACAGGGAGACATACCAATTTTTAAGGGTCCTAAAAGTAATTGCACTCCTTGTTTCCCAGCTCTCTTATGTTGAGAATGCACTAGTTTGTCCCTAATCGTTGTTGTTTTCTTTGAAACCACAGTTGGTGTTTGTAAAAATAACTTTTCTGTTGTTGGATCTTCTTTAAGAATTCTCCAATTTGTCAAAATTATATTTCTTATCTGATTCATTATGGTATTATGCTCCGAGCCGAACACAATTTTACTGTCTTGTTTTAAGTTAGTAGTTTTTTCTTTCATTGTGTTTAAAAGGTCCCATTGGGCTATTGGTTCAGCATTCACTCTAGATTCTTCAATTTTATCACTTTTGTAAGATCTCTGTTTAAATGTTTCTACCAGCTTCCTTTCTTCTTTGGCATACTCTCGAGAGTCTCTACAATTATGTTGTGCTCTCAAAAACTGAGAGTAGGGAATACTTTCTATGAGATTTCTGGGATGGAAACTGTTCCAGTGCAGTATAGTGTTTCGATCTGTAGATTTTCTATGGAGCCTCATTCCTAGCTTGTTAATTCCTTTATAAATAGTAATGTCTAAAAAGTGTCTACCTGTACTTTATCAATATTAAATACAAATTTCAGATTTTCATCACAGGAATTCATGTAAATCCAGAAATCATCAAGTTCTTCTCTATTTCCTAACCAAATTATTATAATATCATCAATAAAGCTCTTCCAGAAATAAATCTTGTCCTCAAAAGATTGTCTTTCTTTATTCACTTAAAAAATATACCGAGCTTCAAAACTATGCATGAAAGCATTTGCATAGCCTGGTGCCATTGTGCTTCCCATGGCAGTCCCTCTTATTTGTTCAAAATATTTATCTTCAAATTTAAAGCAATTCTTTTTTAAAATAATCTCTGCTAATTCTAGAAGAGTTCTAGTTTTAGGAAATGATCTTAAGGGTCTTTGATCAAGTATGCTTCCTATGGCTTCTAGTCCTCTATCATGAGGAATTGATGTGTAGAGGTTTTTGACATCTATTGTTGCAAGAATAGATTCTGGTGGTATACCCTGGTGATTGAGGTCCTCTAATAATTGCAAAACATGAGTTGTATCCTTTAAATATGTGGGAATTTTCTCTATCAAGGGTTGCAAGTGAAAATTTATGAATTTCGACAGGAGTTTGAGAACAGAATCTATCCCAGAGACAATGGGTCTACCTGGGGGTTTCTCCAAATTTTTATGAATTTTAGGAAGTGAGTAGAAAACAGGGGTCCTTGGGTACATAATTTCAATAATTTCTATGTCCCGTTTATGTAACCACCCCATTGTTTCCATTTCAAATAAAGTATTTGAAATGAGATTTGTTATATCTGGAAGAGGATTTTTGGACAAAGATCTATAGTCTAATTCATCATTAAGTAATTCAAAACACATGTTCATATAGTCATTCATATCCTGAATAACTATAGAGCCACCTTTATCAGCTGGTTTAATAACCACACTTGAATCATGTTCTAAATCATATAAAGCATCTCTTTCTTTTTTATTTAAATTAAATCTAGTAGGTGTCAAATTAGAATTTATTAGTTTTTTTATCTGTTTATGCACTACTTGTATATAGTGCTCAATTGCATGGTTCAAACCAGAAGGTGGCAGATATGTAGATGTATAACACATTGCTAATTTCAACTTAGTTTTCTCAGGATTTACATCAATAATGTTTGCAAATTGTGATTGCAATATGATTTTCCTAAAACATTTTTGCAGATCTATTTCTATTTGGAACGGATCAAGTTCTTTACTTATGGAAAATGATAAGCCCCTTGTTCATCAGCTGATAATGCTCTTTTACTTAAATTGAATATTATAGTCTACCTCCTCTTTAATATCTTTTGTTTGCTCTGCCTCTTCCTCCTACAGTTTGCACTCCTTTTCCTCTGTTTTCTGTGGTTTGTTCTTTCCTCCTTAGTTCATATCTGTCAGTTGTACCTTGTCCCTGCTCCCTGCCTTCTACTGTCTCCCTCGTTTGCTCCGTCATAGTTTCGGATCCCTCTCATATTCTCCTTGTCTCTAAAAAAGGTTCTCTAGTTTTTGATCCATTTTCTCGAATTGTGCCGCAGACATAACTACCTGAACTATCTGAGCTAGAATCAGTATTGCAAAAAGATCTTTTATTGAACTTCTTATAATTTTATATATGGTTATTCTTATAGTCTCCTGTATCCCTATAGAATTTATGTATCTTAATTTCTTTGATAGATTTTCATACTCTTTTAGTTTTTTATTAACATCTTCTAGCCACTCAGCTAGTTCTTCAGATTTAATCAATGCCTGTATTGAAGTCTGATATTCCTGTATCTCTTCTGTTAATTTATTTCTTGTTCTTAAAACAGCCTCTACAAGGGCATGCATGAAGTCCACACTGCATCGTGTCCTTATTCCATCCCATTTGGTGTTCAAAATATCGTCTTGGATTCCCAAGTTGGGTTCAGTAGCTACCCTTAGACCTCTTGGGATTTGTTTATATTCTAAATATTTAGCTAATGTTAATCCATGTAAATCTAATCTTAAATCCTTGTTCTTTAAATTAATATTCTTGTTTTTTTATAGTTTTAGCACTCTTTGGGCCAGATATTCATAACTTTTTGCTGGGCAAAAATCGTTTGCACAGGTTTAGCGTGGGATTAGCATGGGTCTGCTATATTCAAAAGACCAAATAGCGTGAGCAAACTGCATTAGCACTGGGCAAAATCTTAATGTATGCAAGAGGCAAACTGACATGAATGCATATATATTCAAATTGGAAGACCCATGTGACCTAAATAACTGTAGGTCAGGATCAGATTCTTTTTCAGAAATAGGTCACTCTTACCCCTTGAGACTCGAAACAGGCTTGTTCAGGCTAGATTCCTTCCCTTACTCAACTATGGTGATGTAATTTATGCTTGCAACGCTCTTGCAAATCTAAACAAACTGGATATCCTCTATCACCTTGCACTACGGTTCATTACCAACTCCCCATACCGCACACACCATTGCGATCTGTACACAGCTGTTGGCTGGACATCGCTCACCACCAGAAGCCTACTTCACGCTGGCCTCCTGGACCCTCAAGTTGCTTCTGCATAAACTGCTGAGTTATTTATCCTCTCTTATCTGCATCTCACATAGTGCTTAGTCACTCAGGAAATTTGATTTCTTACTGCTGGACGTACCTAGGACTCGTACTTCCTTTGAAAAACGAGCTATCACTTATGAGCTTCCCACTATATGAAACCAACTCCAATCCATGCTGAAACTAACCAGCATTGTCACAGTTAACTTCTATAAAGCGCTAAGTGCATCTGAAATAAAAGATATTTGCAACTTTCATTAACCTCCCTACCTTTGCATTTGCCATTTACACTCATGATTAAGTCCCTCCCCACTCACATAGGTGCCTTCTACTTTGTCCACATTAGCATTAGATATAGTCCTCACTGTAGTCTTGTACCTCTGACTTATACTACATGACTATAACTACCTGCTCCTCTTCCACCTTCAACTTTGGCTTCCTACTTATTTAGTACTCCCATACTCCTCCCTACCATCCCTCTCATCATTAACCATGTCTACCTCATTTATCCTATCCTTCCTGTTGTTACTCAGTTTGCCAAGAGTACTTATTATAATTATCAGTGTGATGGCTGTATACTCTACCTCGTATCATTGCATATCACCATAACATTGTTCACACATCATGAACCAAATGTCCTTCATTGTTTATTGTCTCCTGCTATATCAGATTATGTAAAATCTTACTTGAACTAGGTATGCACTTTGAATATTTGTAATCAGTGTTGCCCTTTTAAGGGATGCCTTACTATGTAATGTAATATCTTTATCTATGTAACTGTCCCAGGACCTCCTTGTGAATGAGCTTTCTCAATGGAGTTTTCCTGTAAAAACCTGAACTTCAGTTCAATCTCAAGCTCCCCATACTTGAAGGAATACACCTCAAGGTGGTAAAGGAAGCTCACAGTCTGGAGGTTGTGCTTGATTAGTAGGAATCTTTATTGTCAGGAACTGCTTTAACCACCTAAAAATGTTGACTGGTTGCACCCTTTGCTTGAATTTGTTGCTCTTCATACTTCAGTGCAGGCTTTTGTGTCCCCTCAGACTACTTTAATACACTCTATAATTACTTACCTGGTGGGCAAGTTCATCACTTGCAGTTCATCCATAATTAGAGATGTGTTAAATGAGACAATTTCGACCAGCGAAATATTTTGCATAATTAGTGCATTTTGCAACGTATTTTGCCAGGCAAAATATGAAATTTCACCCATGGCTGGGAGTGAAATTTTGCCCCCAAGCCAGTGAAATTTCATTCGCGGGCAAAATTTTGCACCCATGTGTTAAATTTCACCACCTGCATTGAAATTTTGCCACCTGTGGGAGTAATTTCACCTCCCATGTGTGTAAAGTTCTCCCTGGTGTCTAGTGGTCCCCCCGGCCATCACTGGCCATAAACATTAAATAAACACTCCCCCCCAAATTACCCTGCTACCTCTGTTTGTTAAAAAAAAATCACCCTTCACTCCCTGGTGTCTAGTGGACATCCTACCCAATCAATAGATAGCAGTGCCCACCCAGCTCCCTCCCCAGTACCCTGATTGAGCCACCAGCCCAGTCCTCCACTCACCTCCATGGCTGACAGCTTGACTGAGCACCACTGAGTGCTTGAAAGAATGAAGTACATTCATTCAAGTGCTCAGTGATGCTCAGTGCTCTCCATGGTGCGTGCTAACCATTGACAATTCAAGGAATCTGCCAGTTTTGGCACAATAGTCCTGGGCTGATGTTTTTAACTGTTCTGTTGCAGGACTACATTCTTAGCCAGTTTTGGCTTGTAACCTGAGCAGTGGGTGAGCCAAAGTGTTTTCCTGGACTGTATGGGCAGCCAGTTAAGGATGCTAATAAATAAAGTACAGCCAGTACTGCTACATGTGGCTTTCATGCACTATTAAGATTAAGCTGTGAGGAGCTGCAGGAACAGGCTTCACAGACCTGCTTACACGGAAGCTAGGGGTGTCCACTCTCATGTAACTCAGTCCCTATACACTCCAGACCTTAACCTAGAATTCTCAGCATACTGTTAATGACCACTGGTTTGTATGCCATGAAAAGGGCACAGGCTGCTAGTGTGCTCTCCAGGTGCATGATGTGCATCTTTTACTTCCAATATACCCCTTTTGTAGAATGGCCCCAGAAAAAGATAAAAGAAAGCATTGCCCTTCAATGCACCCCTTAATACTTCGCCCTCCTGAAAATAGACAATGAGTCATTATAACCATAGTAGGCATCCTAGAAATGCTCCATAATATGCAGAGTTTAAATGGCGGAACTAACTGAGGAAACAGACATGCATAAGGGGTTACAACAGTGGATTACATATTCAGTAACATCAAGAGAGATAACAAAACATGGCTGCAGACCACTGTTAGATGAACCGGCATTGTGTGTTAATTAGGTGGTGCTATCCATGGTGCACGCTAACCATTGACAGACTCGGTTCAAAGAATCCTCCAGTTTTGGCACAATAGTCTTGGGCTGAGGTTTTTAACTGCTCTGTTGCAGGGTTACATTCCTGGTGTTTTTTTCTAAACAACTGGAGGCGGCAGCCAGGGTAACTTTGTGGGGGGGTGCTTATTTAATGTTTACGGTCAGTGACAGCCAGGAGGGGGGACCACTAGACACCAGGGAGTGGAGGGTGAACATTTTTTAAACAAATGGAGGCTGCAAGATATCTTGGGGAGGGGGGGAGTGCTTATTTAATGTTTACGGCCAGTGATGGCTAGGGGGCCATTAGACACCAGGGAGTAGAGGGTGAATTTTTTTAATAAAACAAATGGGGGGGTGCAGGGCAACGTGTGCGTGTGTGTGTGTGTGTGTGTGTGTGCGCGCGCATGTGTGTGGGGGTCAATTTACTGACTTTTGGCCAGTGGCAAAATTGTGAAATGTCACAATTTCGTGAAACATTTTGCCTGGCAAAATTGCCGATTTTGCAGCAATTTCACTGGCAAAATTTTATTTTGTTGCATCTCTATCCAGAATGCAGCAGTGAGGCTTTAGGCCATATTGTACCATTAACGTGCACTCCGAGCTGGCTGTTAGTTAGGTGCTGAATTGACTGTGATGCCATTTGCATACTTATAAACCCCTGAATGATCTGGGCCTCCCACTGTCTCCATGAGCTTGTGACTCCCTACACATTTGGTACAGTGACTAGGTCCATAGGACATGGGATTTTGAGATTCCTCTCTCTCAGTTAACATCAGAATGCAATTATGTGGCTGCAAATCCGATCCTGTAAAACTCCCATCCAGTAGCTTTTTTTGTCAGTTTCAGCACTCATCTTGCCTTATTGCACTTTGTAGTTTTGTTTTCGGGTTGTAATATGACAGCTGTGTATTTTCATGCTCATGTTTTGTTTTGTAGTCCTTCAGGCTCTTTGAGGTATGCTATTTTATTTGTGCAATAGAGACCACTTCTAGGAGTATCTGATTATTGGAATATACCTGTTTAAATGAATACTTTTTGGGGGCACAGATTAATTTGTGTTGTTTTGTTATTGAGGAAGCTGTCTTAAATGAAAACTTTGTAAAGGAATAAACCAGTTAACAGAACAAGACAGTTATGCCCCAAAAGGTGGAATGTAATAGGTTTCAGCTCCATTAAAGAACAGACCTGCAAGTTTTGCTGGACACAAAATTTTGCCTGTACTGCAGTTTTTACCTTAAATGACTATCTGGTGAAAGACTCAAGGAGAGTAATAAATTTAAGCTGTGTTGAGGTTATATGTTTAACAAGTCCACACTATATAAGCATTTTAGAAACATAGAAACAGACAATGATGGCAGGGAAAGACCAAGGGTCCATCTAGTCTGTCTGTAGTTCCATATCTTCCCCAGGACTTGTTTTCCATACAGGGTTTTATTCGTCCTGGTCCACCCACCCTGCTCCCCTCCTTAGTGCTAATGACCTGAACAACCACCAAACCCTTCACTCTGTTCCAGCCATGTTTCAAACCATTTACGGTCTTGGTGTCCTCCACCCTTTCCATAGCACAGAACTTCCTCAAATCCCTCTTAAACCTTCTGCACCAGTTTCCACTCATGACCTTGACATAATCCTGCTAAATAGTCCCCCCAGTTCACCTTGTTTATTCCCTTCAGGAACATGAATGTCTGTATCATATCCCTCCTGTCTCACCCAGTCTCCAGTGAGTGTGTGTTCAGTGCCTTCGGACACCCTTTTTTGTTGCTCTAGAAAGGCACATTATTAAAAAAAATCTACTACTGATACTACTACTACTACTACTACTACTACTACTACTACTACTACTAATGATACTACTACTACTGATACTACTACTACTCCCCTCTGCAGCCACAGCATGCTTGCTGCATATTCAGCACTTCTAAAATAGCCCTCCTGCTTCACAGTAAAGTGTATGCCCCCTTTCCTCTTGCATGAGTACTGCATATACAAAAGCAGTAACCTAACAGTGCAGAGTGCCATCAGGTGGTAACAGTTTAGACTGCAGTTCATACAGTTTTAGAGTTCAGTCTCGCAGCTCATCTAAAGCAAATTTCCTTTTTGCTGAATGGTTAGAGCTGCTGCCTTGAAGACAAGGGTTGTCTGGTTTGATCCCAGCATCTGTCACCTACTCTTTTCAGTTTACAGAAGATGTCCTTCCAGCGGCTCCGGAAGGACATAATATTGATGACAAGGATTGGATGCTCCAATCTGCAGAAGAGGAGAAATAATGTTGCATATACAGAATCAGTAGTGGGAAAATACAGAGTGCTATTCCCACCTTTTTACCCTCCCTGTACATTTGCTCTCCATTCACCCAGTGGATGGGTAAGTACATAACAATTTGCATTTCAGGCTGCTCATGCCAGAGAAGCAAAAGCAATCTATTTTGAATATGAGCTACTGCTGCAAGATCATTTTGTATAGACAAAATGGCCTGGTGCATTTTAAATACTGAGATCATAATGTTTATGTTACAACTATGCATTTGAAACTCTTCATAACTTACTCCACCCATGCTTCCTGAAACATCAAGCACTAAACAGACAACCCTGTCACCAGCCTGCAGCAACGTCACTTTAGGTGGGGGTGGAGAACCACTCATTGGAGAGGTGTTAATAAGATCACTGGATCTTCTGATCACATCCCACGTGCTTTGATAGTTGCACATTCGGTTCTGCAAGTTTGGAGCTTCATTGTTGTGGGTTTCTTCGTCACAGAACTCAACCACCTAAAAGTCCAAGAAAGAACAAATAATAGATGAGGCAGAGATGATTTACCATATGTGTGTAACTGAAGTGTTTAAAATGTTAATAGCAAGGGTCGTATCAGATTAAGTATTTTCCTTCAAATGCCCCACATACTATATTATTCAGATCCAATATTCAAATTTGGATCAGGACACTGAACTTGTTATTTGGATTGGTTTTCAACAACATGTGGCAGGAAAGTTATGTCTGGGCAGACTCACCAAGATCCATCCTGACAATTAATGCTCGGTCTCAGAGTCTGAAAAGCAGCAGTTCTAATCATTCATGTGTGCTACCATATGTAGAATAGAAACATAGAAACATAGACTTTGAAGGCAGATAAGGACTGCTTGGCCCACCTAGTCTGCCCATTTCCCTGCCTAGATGATAAGCTGCAGATCCTATTTAACAATCAGCCCGTTTCTTCCTACACCCCACAAAAATTGCCTTATGTCTGTCCCATGCATTCTCGAATTCTCCACAGTTTTAGACCCCACAACCTCCTCAGGAAGACTGTTCCATGCATCCACCACCCTCTCTGTGAAAAAATACTTCCTCACATTGCCCCTGAGTCATCCCCCCTCTATCTTCAAATTGTATCCCCTTGTTCTTGCACATTTCTTTTTCTGAAAGATGCTACCCTCTTGGACTTTGCTGATTCCACTGAGGTACTTAAAAGTTTCTATCATGTCCCCTCTCTCCCTCCTTTCCTCAAGGGTATTCATATTAGGCTCCTTTAGTCTCTCCTGGTATGGCTTCACTTGCAGACCCTGCACCATTTTAGTTGCCCTGCTCTGAACTGCCTCCATTCTGTCTATGTCCTTGCAGAAATGGGGTCTCCAGAACTGGATGCTGTACTCCAGATGGGGTCTCACCAACTGTCTGTACAGGGGGATAACAACTTCCTGTTTGATGCATGATTCATAGATGCATGAGCTCCATATCAAGCAAGCTTGAGAGACCAAATGGCCATGTTCTGCTGGCAGTTTCATGTGTTTGAATGTTATTCACCTAGAGATAAGTGCTCCCAACAGAGGGGATAGACATAACAAAGAGCACACCTCCTGTATTACTGGAAACAGTCCATCTTCTTCAAAAGCCTCAGCACCCTTAACTTTTTCAAATGCCCCTCTTACTACTTTGAGTGCACGCTGCTACAGTATGCACCAACCCACCAAACATTCTTCTCTCCCTCTCCACATTCATACAGAAATAAAAGTTGGCCTTATAATCACTGGTTAGTCTGGCATTCCAATAATACAATAAAATGCAACCCTTAACGTTTGGGACCATCTCTGTTGCCCCCCCCCCCATTGATAAAGTGATATGCCAAAGGGGTAAGGCTAGTTTTTTATGCTCCCTTTTTGGACCTTGGTCAATTTTTTTTATTAATTCTAAAAGAACAGCTTTAAAACATGAACACACAGCAATCCATAGACAATTAGACACCAGACCAGCACATCTTACAGTAGGATCCTGGACAGCAATTTCTCAGGGTATTACAACATTCATGGGGACTAGAGATATGTTAATAAACAGATATACATTCAGAACAGCAACCTAGTGCCAGCACTAAACAAGATCATTTCACAAAATAATGTACCACATAGTAGAGGTGGGCGAACACCTTATTTTGAATATCTGGCTGAATATTTGTATTTGGGTCCCCAAATATTCAGAAATATGTTATTTGTATTCATTATTTGTATGACTGTGCGGGGGAAAGTAAAAGAAACATCCTCCCACCCTCAACTCTGACCCAGTCATTTAAACTACAGCCCCCTTCCCCCACCCTCTGCTACAAGCCCAATGCCCCCTCTCCTCAGCAAGCACCCACAATTTAATGTTTTAACAAAACAAACTCCCATGGTGGGAAACCATCACAACCTGCTTGACTCCACAGCCAGACACCATCTTATTTTAGTGCTTTTCCTTTGTTAAAATAAAAAACAGTATATTTTCACTCACCTACCCACCTCAGCTGCAGAACCCAATGTCCATCCTCTTACCTACCAGCACCCACATTTTCTAAACAGAAGAGGGCCCCAACAGGTTAGTCGAAGATGACCTATACAACCCACCTGCCTCCATGGCTGACCGCCTTCTTGTAAATGGAAGCACTCCTGTACTTGGTTACACAATAAAACAGCTGAACACATGATCAGCTACTTTACTGTGTGAGCATGTGTGAGAGAACTGGGGCTGGAGAAGACGGTGGGGTGCTGTTTTGTTCTTTTTTTAACTCCTGAATGCCAATAGGCACGAACAGTGCCACTATTCATTATTCATATCTGAATAATGAATAGTGAATTATTCATGGTATTTGGGAAATAATATCTATTACTTACGCACCCATATCACTTATGGTCTTGGGCTGTCTGTCAGTAGACAAGAATTACCATTGTACCAACCAGTATAGCACATATAACTAAGCTCTGTCCCTATTCCCAACCCTGAGAGTTCCATAACAATAGAAAATATTTGTATAAGAGATAGTAAGTTTTAGAAAATATCCCAAATTTTTATAAGAGATAGTAAGTTTTAGAAAATATCCTTACTTTGAACACTATATGGTATTCGGATCAGTAGACCATGTACGTATTAGGGCAGTTGCTTAACCAGTTCTTAAAGTCCCCAAAACAGCAAAACCAGGAAATAGCTGGTTAACAATAAGGTGAATGGATTAAGATTCCATCTTAGAGAATTAGATCAAATTTAGAGAAGACTGTTTAACAGAAGTTGCTAATAAAATAGGTATCATCAACATGTAACTTTGTGAGACAGTCTCAGAGTAATAGCATGAGTAGCGATTGTACCATTGCCTGTCAGCAGCTACTAATGGGGGGGGCAGAGGGAGTCTATAAAGGAAGTGCAGCCACGCGGTTGATGCCATTTAAGAGAGTAAGGGGCTACCCCATTATTAACACATAAGCCTACATGGCAGTAAACTAAGAGGATATTTTTATTTTAAAATGGGGCATGAAGGATATACCACACAAATACGTATAACATTCTTTATACAGTGCCACCTAAAGCTGTGTGGAATATAAAATTCCACCCATGGAATCCCCATAGAATGACCATTCTAAATCATGTGGAATTCAATGGAATTCTTGTGAAAATTCCACAGAATTCTGCAACATTTTAATTTCAGTTATTTCACTATACTTTTTAACGTGCACATACAAATAACACCAAATTTGGAACATAAACAGAATCCCATGTCTTATAATAGTGTACCAAATTTCAGAGTTGTAGACCGAAAGGGGCAGAGTTATGAGTGGTCAAGCATTTAATTAAATATAGATTTTCAGTTATTTTGAGATAATTTTAAAATTTCTGTCCAAATTTCTCTGCAATATCAGGATTTAGAGATGTGTATATACACCATGTTTTAAGTCTCAAACTTCAGTGGGAGCTGAGTCATAGCTAGAAAAATATTTTACCAAAATTTGGATTTCTGTAATTTTAGTATAATTTTAATAGTATTCATTGAAATATAAAAAAAATGACAGGTATACAGGGTATCACTACATTCGTGTCTGCACATCGTTTCAGATTTCAAGCTTTAAATGGGACTGAGTTATAATCTGCCAAACATGTTGCCAACATTTACATTTTGGTTAGTTTCCTCTAATTTTAAAACCGCATATCCAAATTTAACCAGAGCTGAAACATTTAAACTACTATACCATATGGTCATTTCTGGAAAAGTTCATATTTGCAGCTTTAAATGTGATTGAATTAAAAGTAGTCCAACTTTGCAACATTTAAAAATTTAATTTTGCAAGAATGTAAACTACAAATTTATAAACCCCTGAAACTTTAAAACTAGAAAATATAATGCCATCACATTTTTGCAGGTTCTTAGACCTTGCAAGTAGACTCTGTGTGTCAATTTTATTAATTGCTTGCTGTGAAAAATTGCAAGATAACATCTGTACTTAAAGTCAAATCCCAAGAGTCTTTGTAAAAATTGTAGAATTCAATGAAACATTACATAAAACTGGAATTTTCTAATTTCACTTAGCCTTATCTGACTGACTCTAATTAAAGGATAGAGGTATAAGAGGGAGGTAGTGCGGGGGGTTACCAGATTCTGGAGTTAGATGTGCAGTTTCACCAAGAATTGGACAGCTAAGCTGGGTAGCACAACATTGGTAGACCCCCAGGTTGGAACAAGAATGCACATAGTGTCAACAATTCCAACCTGAATAGAGGATATTTAAGGATTACATCCAGAAAATGTATGATCTGGGGAGCCTGGTGTACATGCAAATCTAGGACTTAGAGGTACTGAAAAAGATGTAGTGGGGGAAGACAATGTCTTGGGCAGCAGGAAAAAAAAATTCTGGCTATTCCAACAGGGTAAGTCAATAGGAAAAGGAGTAGGTGACTCACATTTTAAGGGAGTTTGTCACTGTAAAGAACAAAGAGGATATCAGTGGGATCAATAGTTCTACTGAGTCAATCTGGATATGCCAAAAGAGAAGTGTGTGGGGGTAGTCACCCAGAGAGAAACAGTAGGACTGCAAAATGCTTAGCCCAGCTTATCAAATGAAGTAGTGATATGTGCATTGTTAATGTTAAATTCCACAAAAAAAATCAGGATCCTTCATCTACAATATATGCTATCAGAAATACATGAGAAAATGTTACTAATCATTTTTTTTTCTGCTGCAAAGTTTAAACTGCTTAACCAATTTATCCAGTTTGGTAAGACACCAGGATACACTGACTACGGATATGCATGTCAAATGTTAACTCAATGCATGCAGGAGCAGAAAAGTTACAAACATCACATTTTTGAAAGTTTTCAGAGAGTTTTGCAAATATTTATACAGTAAAGTTTTGAACCCTTGTAACTTAAAAATCTCTTTTCTAATTCTCTTCATATTCAGATCATTTTATAAGCACTACAAAAAGGTAATCCTTACTAATTTACACATCTAGCTCCAAAAGTGCCCGAGTTATATGCAGATTAACTTTTTTCATGAAATTTCCTGAAAAAAATAAAATGGCAGATTTTTAGCACATATGATTTTGAAATGAAGCACCATATTGTCATGACATCTGGCAAATTGTTAGAACACCTATCATCAAGAAATCATGCCAAATTTAAGATTCCTGATCCAATAGATGGTTAAGGTATATGCAGATAAAAATGTTCATGAAATTTTGCACAAACAATAACATGACAATATTTAAGCATCTTTAATATTGAAACTAGTGGCCATTGATCAGAAGAGTATATATGCCAGATGTCAGACCTCTAGCTTGAACAGTGGCTGAGTTATAACCAAATTATTAAATTTAAAAAATTCTGCAAAATTCCAACATAATTCCACAAAATTGTATGAAATTTTGTGAAATGTCAGTGAAATTCTGCAGATCAGAATTTTCCTACTCCACACAGCTCTAGTGCCACTGCATCCACCTACCACACTTCCACTCCTCCACACCCCATACCCCGTACTCACAGTTCAAACAAAACAGTTCAGTTTATTCATCCTGTTGCTCAGATAGTTCACCTTAAATGCCAAAGTCAATCTTTACGCAGTTTATGAAAGTGCTGGCTTCTTTAGAGTTTTGGAACATGTATTGCTTGCCAACATGTTATTTTTACCTGGTAGGGCACTGAAGAGCTTGTGAAATTCCAAGGCACCACAGTGTGGACTGCAATGCATCAATGTCTCTCCTGCAGTTTCTGGTTGCAAAACATACATTTAAGAAGACTTTAATTGTAGTGTTGTCTTCCAAAACAATTGCCCCATCAGTCTCACCATTGTTAATATTCTGTCCCTCTCATGAGGTCCAGCAAGGAAGAGCAAGAGAGTCTGAGGAATGGAATCCTTACCCAGTCTTTTTCTGGGAGTTATGGGGTAGTTGTGGTGAACCACAGGACCATCCTCCAACTGGATCTTGTTTTTGAGTCATGGTCCCACAAATTCCGAAGTAGTCCTTCTCTCCATAGCATGTGACAGACCAAGTATTCTTAATTTGCTAGTTTGATTTTCAAGGGTCTCCAATCAAAGCTGCAATATGTTCTTTTCTTTAATGAGCCCTGCTGAAATGGCAGCAGCTCCCATCACTGAAATGGCTATGTCCTTCACCTTCTTAGCATCTCAAAGGCAGTCAACTGAGTGTTACAGTCCTAGACTTTGCCATCAAGCATGACGACTTGTGCCTCCAGAGCTGCTTTTGCCCATAGGACTTCCCTCAAGGTAGACTCAGGATCTGATGTGAGGCCTGCTACTGCTTCTTTCACTGCACCAGTGGGTCTAACCATTTGCTGCACCATCTTGTCTCCTACTTTCACTAATTGTATTTTTGGGATTCCTCATATCTGATCTATATCAGACTCAGTACCGAGTCCAGAGTATTGTCTAGCACCAAAACACAATGAAAACAACCAATTAAGTTGTAAAATAAATTATATTTTAATAAATTAGGACCTCTACCAGGAAGAACTGTTGAGGAGAGCAATCATCCTCTGTGGCAGTTGGCTCCACCCTAGGTAGAGGCTTGTTAAAGTGTCTCTAGTGGTAGGTAAGTACATGATCAATTCAACCAGGGGACAGAATAGGAGTGAGATGCATGTGGAATTGAGGCCTGAGAGAAACCTTGTTTCAGACTCATTATAGCTCTGCCCCCTTGCTGCATTTATTGTATTCCCTCTGTCTCTGTCAGCTGACAGACCCTCACAAAGCATGCCTTATAATGATGGGGCACACATTGGTGCCCCTCCAAAACTGTGGAACAGATTTTTTTTTTAAAGTGGGCCTGCTGAACTTGCTAGATAGGAGGCATTCACCCAACGATGTTAGGGCATTTACAAAATCTAAGGGTCTGGGTATTTAGGAAGTAGTGTTGGAAGTGGTGGGTGGCTACTTAGAGTAATTGGTGGAGTTGGGGGGATCCTATTGCCCTTATAGATAATATTTACATTTGAATCCAAATTCAAATATCCCAAGATCTTGGGGCCCCACATTATAATTTAGATCTGAATATTGGGACCTATGGACCTGTTGAGAGTGTTTGCATCTATAAAATTCAGGAATAAACAAACAATGCCCCACCCCCAACAAAAAGAAAATGGGGTCATTTCAAATTCTTTAAACTACTTTGACCCACTTTAGTAAAATTGATTAAGATAGGTAGAATCTGTTCAAAATTTAATTGTAAAATTCTCTAAATGCTGTTGGGTCTAGTCCCAGCTATCCATGAAAATAAATTTCCACTACCCATATTAAAAAATATCTCTACCTCCCTGTCAATACACTCTCCACATCAAACATCTGTATCCAGTCTGCAATTTAAACTCATTTGAAATATCTCTCCTATCTAAGGAACCCCACACTGCCCCCATAAACAACAGAAATGCTTCTAAATCAACTTCCTCATTGGCACCATTCTTGCCATAATTATTATATTCCTGAACTCTTTCTCAGACCTTCTGCCCATCCACCTAAATGCAAATATGTGTCTAGTAATGAGTGAGGCCTGTGAAGTCTGGCTGCCCAGGCTGAGGTGGAAGTCTGATCCACCTGCCATATGCTGTGGTGCAATCATCCAGTAAGCTATATTCAGGAGGATTGGTCACTGCCACATGTGCAGGAGGTTTGAGGAGCTTCATGTGCAGCTGTAGGCAGCATGAGGGGAAAAAACTCATGCTGTGCAGAAAACTGAGTTGGGGTCCTGTACCATTACCCACTCTCTCCTTCCCCAGTGGACCATTGGCCAAGGGGAAGGGGTGGAAGTGGTGAGATGCAGTAGGAAGGGAAGGAGGAAGAAGAAGAAGAATGGGAGAAAAGCAGATTGTGGGTAGCATGTGAGGTCCAACAGTGGTGACAGCAAACCATTTTACACCCCTGAATGAGGCACAGTTTCCTGACTCAATTAGAAGCCATGAGCCATCGCTACCAAGTACCAGGCAGGGAGTTGGGCCACTATCAGGGATGGCTCTATGATGCCAGTTCAACAACTATGTTGTTGACTGACATCACAGCAATGGAATTATGTTGGCCACAAGTTGAGGTCCACATTATTCCAGCAGGAGACCCCAGTCATTTTTCTATCAGGGGGGTCTCGCCCACAAACCCCCCCCATGCAGGGGGCTCTGCCCCTTCACTCCCTGAACTATGAGATTCTAACTCTGAGTCGAAGTTGAATCAGGGAGGGAGTGCAGAACCAGGAGACAGAGTGCCAGGGTCTTGGGCAGACCGTTACAGTGAGCTGTCGATGTTTGTTTGCTGTAATGGTGTCGGGTTATGGTTGGCGTACCATCAGGGATCAGTCTGTTAGGAAGGCAATGAACAGGGTTAAGAGAGCAAGGGAAGGTGTGAGCAAGGTTCTTGTAGTTGGGGATTCAATGGTAAGGGGTGTGAAGAGAGTAGTATGCAGGGATGTGCCTGCAAGGAGAGAGTTCAGATGAATTCCAGGTGTATCAGCCACAAGGGATGAGGCTGGGATAGTTAGGATGATGGAGGTACTACATGTCCTAGTGCACTTGAACATGACTGACTTGTCAAATCATGGCCTGGCAGTTACAAAGACCAACTTCCAAAGGCTAGAGAGCAAGCAAAGCAGGAAGGCAGCCATGCCAACCTTTTCAGAGGTGCTGCCTCTGTGGTCTAGGGAAAGGGGCAGGGTGAGGCAGGAGGAAACTGTGGCATTAAATGCCTGGTTGAGGGAATGATCAAGGAATAGGGATGTAGATTTGTGGGGGAATGGTTTGGATTCTGGGACTGAAGGCTTTTTAGGTGGGACTGCCTTCATCTTATGAGGTAGAGAATTAGTACATTACGGCAGGAATTAGATATCTTCATAAACAGTCTTTTAAACTGAAGGGGGTGTAATGACATGTGGAGGCAGGTATGCTTGTTCTGAAACTCAAATTTTCTAGGCTTGCCAGCTTGGTACAGTATTGTGCAATACAATTAGTCTCAGAATGATTCTGGCTGGTTATTGTTCACCAATTCACACTTTATAAAGAATGTATGATTAGGATACAGTCATACTGCACGTCATCCATATTCATATCCTTACATCTCCCCCCTTAAATTGGTTATAACCTCAAACAAAATAAACATTTATTTTAAAGATACTGTATATGTGATTCCTACTTTAGAAATTGCAAGTACTCTCTGAATTTGGTGCCCACTGACCTGGCTCACTCTTGGTGGCTACCACTGGGCACAGACTTAGTGTGCATGCTCTGCTGAGCAGCTGACCTCACAGCTGATGTAATCGGTGGCAGGTCCTGTAACTATTGCACTGCCATTGGTGCATCTCCTTCTGAAGGCATGTCATCCCCCACATTGTGCGACTTGTTATCTCTCTCATCACCTCTCTTTCTCTCTCTCCCCCCAATAGCTGGGCAAAATGTCCCGTTCCCATAGGGACAATCTGGTATGTGGATCTGGAGGTCCCAAAATGTCTCTCCAGTTTCAACAATACTGTCTTCCATTAGCCTCAATTACATATGAGCGAGGTTCCTTAGTAGGTGTGAGGAGAACTACAGGCATCCACTATTGCTCATTGCTGCACACTGGCTATCCTGGAGTAAGGTCAGGGAGTTGGTGTGCCTGTTGGTTGTAATAAAACTGTTGTTTCTTTATTCTTTTTTTTTTATAATTCTGCTTGAATGTCTGTCTCTATTACTTTTGGTCTCAACAGTTCAGGTCTTTGAGGCATTAAGGTTCTTGTTCTGCATCCCATTGATAGCTGAGCAGGTGATACTAGACATTCAATTGGAGTATTTCTCAAATCTAACAATTCAAGATAAGCATCTCGATGGTCCCATCTAGCTTTTTTCAACATGTAATTTTATGGTTTGGATGGTTATTTCCACCGTACCATTGCTCTTGGAATATCTACAGTAGGTGATGAGGTAACATGTTTAAACTCCTAACTCTGCAAAATTTTCAAATTCGGCACTAGCAGATTAAAGCTCCTTCTCTGTAACAAGAATGTCTACGTTGAGCCTCACACACTGAGACTGAATATGATTGATAACAGCATCACTTGTGGAATTTTGTAACCAAGAAATCTCAACAAATTTGCAATAATAGTCAACCATTGCTAAATAGCTTTCCTTGTCAAATTCAAATGAGTCGGCTCCTATCTTTTGCCAAGGTCTCGCTGGGATTTTGTGAAGCTGCATTGGTTCCTTCTGCCGGGCCTTCCTGTGACTGTTCCAGATGCCACATTTGGTAACTAAGTCACTAATTTGGCTATTCATGTCAGGCCAAAAGAGAATATCTCTTGCTCTTCTCTTGCACTTTCCTATGACCATGTGACTGCTGTGTACTTTTGGAAGCATTTCTTTTCTCAGTGAAGCAGGTGCAATGAGTATTTCTCCCTTTAATAGTAATCCACTCTCAGTGGTTATTTCCTCTCAAAACAACCAATATGGTCAGAGGTTGGGGTTAACTCTGGTTCTTTCTGAAGGCCATCCCTGCAGCAAAATCTCTTGTTAGTTTCTGCAGAACAGACTCTATTTGTCTCAGTTTAGAGCCATCTTAATTTCTTGTCACTTATTTGAATCTTGTCAATTGCATGAGTCTCATATTTGTCTATATCACTTTTTGAAACTGGTGATTTCTGAAAAGATCTAAGTGTATCTGCAATAAGGAGCTCTCTTCTTGTTTTATATTCCATCTGCAAGTCATATTTTTGCAGTTTTAATATCATATGTTGAATTTGTGGTGGGGCTGTATAGAATGACTTCCTAAAGAGGATCTGTAGCTGCTTGCTGTCTGTTTCCACTATTGATATACTGGTGGAACTTAATGTAGCCGAATACACTGGCCAGCATTTCTTTCTCTATTTGGACATAATTTTTTTCTGGGGTGTTGGGTGATCAGGAGGAAAACACAACATGTCCTTCTTTTTGCAGTAGTCAAGCACCCAGTCCATCTGAGGCAGTCAACCAACAGGACCACACATTTGTGCAGACCATAGTATGAGAGCATCAGGGGTGCATGATGACACTTTTTACTTCTGCAAACACTTTGTCATGTCAGACTTCCCAGTGCCATGCAGTCTCTTTCTCAAGCAGGTCTCTTAAGGGTTTATCAGTGGTGGAAAGGTTGGGAATGAATTTGGCTAAGCAATTTACCATCCCCATGACTCTCTGCAAGACAGCTTTACACTGAGGATTCTGCATGTACACAATGGCCTTGTGTAACCCCCCTACAAATGGGGGTCACTAAAAAGCCTTCTTTGGGTGAGTCTAAATGCTCTCCACCAGGCTGGTGTCCTGTATTTCAGCTGATTTAAAAAAAAATTGAGTGAGAGTGCCAAATGCCATGATGTACTGTCACTTTAAGAGCTGCCAAACTGCAGTATAATTAATTTGAAATTGGGGGAGTCTGTGTGTTTCCCTACTCGAGTCCTGCCTTAGCCACTGAGCAAATCGCTCCGTTTCTGTAGTCGCTATATGCGCAGAGGGAGCTCTTTCAGAAGATGTAATTGCATGCTTGTAACTTGTTAAAGTAATAATGAAAATGCAGTTCATTCTAACCTGCTTTCTTGTAGCAAGGACTGTGCAGAGTAGCTCTTTCATTTTGGTTCTGAACTGCTGAATTGGACCAATCAGTGTGGGGGTCCTTTAAAATAGAGCCTGCTCTTGGTGAATCAGAACTTGGACTCTCCTCTGGAGCCTGCTGTAATGGGACTGTATGGCAGATGCCTCTTTAGTGTAGTTTGGATCTTGGCACCTTTTTGCACCAACAGGGAGAGCCCTTGGTAAGTGACAGCTGAACCAGCCAACTGAACTGGGAGGAACTCAAAGGAAATGCTCTGCTCTGTTCCTGGAAAGTCAGATCAGTTATGACTGTGAAGAGAGAAGGAACTCTGTGCTTCTGCAGTGTATAGTTTCACATGGGACGCGCATGTGAGGCCTTGAAGTTCGGCCCGCAGCCTTTGTAAGTGCCAATTCGGACTGAATCTGACTTGGGAGGAGAAAGAAGGAAGTCTGAAGAGTGGAAACAAGGCTCACCCTGTAGAAGACTGGAGAAATTGCTGAATCGTGCTTGGTCTGTCAGGAACTAAAGCTGCTGTGTGGTCTCCAGGGTATTTTGCAGTAAGTGCGATCAGGATCAAGGAGCAGCCTGCCTGGTAAAGTACTTTCCTTTTAAATATAAAGGCATCTAGTGCTTGTGGGGAATCGCGATCTTATTTTCCCCGGTACTGTGAATTGTGTGCTGAAGCTGGAAGCAGAACCCAGCTTGATTCGGACTGAATCTGCCTGTTTTTTCGAATGCAAGTGAGTCCTGCCACAAGGGCTGGGCCAGCTATTCTGTTTTTCCTGGCAATCCAGGACAACCTGCATTCATCCAGTTTTCAGTATTGAGTCCGTGAGTACAAATCAGGGTAGCTCCCTGCAACCTGTTTTTCAAACTGCAAGTGTGTCATCTAATTATTGCTGTTTCATTTCTTCACGAACTGAGCCCCAGGGCTCCGGATTACAATTTGTGTGTGCATGTGTTTTTCCATCAAAGGGCCCCAACCAGCTGCACCAACCCTGGCTAGCCCCCCACCATCCTGGATACCCAGAGAGTGACATTTTGGACCCTATATGCATGCACAGTACTGTGATTTGAATATTTCCAAACCAAATCAACCTGATTGCCCCCTTCCTTGTTACTGCCCCGTCTAATAAATCAGATTTGTTGTTATTGGTATCAGTACATGTAGAAAAAGCATTGCATTGTGTTTGTGTATATTGCCTAACCTCGTTTTACAGGTGGTCCTCAGAGATGTGCTGCAAGACATCAGTCCTGAGGGTAAGTGTTACTGTATGTGTAAGAAGAGTGCATTTGTGGGGTATCAGGAAGGTAACTCCTGTGTACTATGTGAGCCACGAGAGGGAACCAAAGGGGGTCATGGTGTCTCAGAGGGCTGTGACCAAGCTAGTCTAACCATTACAAACCCTGACCTCTGGGTGGAGGCACCCGCCATTGGACCTAGACCCCTCAACCTGTTAGTAGCCAAGCAGACAGGGGTAGTAGCCCTTGGGATAGCGCCACCTAGGGGTTACATCTTGGAGGCACTGCTGGAATTAGTGTCCTCTAGTGGCCACGTGAAGCGATTACCCCAGTATGTCCAGTTTAGGAAGGAAAATGGAGGAGCTTACTACGCTTAAGCTAAAAATTGCCTCCCATAAGCTAATGGTGCACAGAATGATGGGGTGGAGCGAAGCTGAAGGGATAGACTCCCACAGGGCCATTCTGTTGTTGGATGTCCCCTTAGGGACCAGTAATGCTGACATTGTATTCACTGTAGAGCATGTCAAGGGCTTGGGCAAGGTAAAAGTAAGGGGAAGAGATGCTGATTTATTTGAACAAACTATGCTAGTGCTGATCTCATGCAGTTCCCCTGTGGACCCAGAAAAGGTACCCCCTGTTATTCTGCCCAAAGGTGCCCAGAAGGGATGGAGGGTCATCCGTTTCCTTAGTGGTCCAGCCAACCTGGGTGGGTCTCCAAATATAGATGGGTTTGAAGAGAAACTGCTCAAATTGTTAGCATTTGAGAGACAAACTGCTCAGGATCTGGTAAAGGTGTTAGACCTTTCGGGTGACCACACATCCCTGCATTCCCCAGGTACAACTCCAGCTCCCCCAAGAGCTCTCCAGTGGCCCCCTCCCCATCATAATTCCTCCAATCCAGCTGGACTCCTACCAAAAGCTCAGACTTTTCTCCAGCACAGTCCCAGTGCCCTCGGGGGACAATGATCTAGAGACCTGGATGGACTATGCCACCCCATTAGTGCAAGAATGGCTGTGTTCAGAGGGGGAAAAGAGGAAGCACCTGATGGAAAGTTTGAGAGGCCCAGCTCTGGAAGCCATCCGTTTTCTATGTGTCACTAGTTCGGAGGCTACTGCAGCAGAATACTTCTCTGCACTGGAGGGGGTGTTTGGCAGCACTGAGTCAGGGGATGAATTATTCTGGACGTTCAAGTCCACTAAACAGTGGAAGAATGAGAAGTTGTCAGCCTTTGTTACAAGGATTGAGAGGGCCCTGCAGAAAGCCCACAAGAAAGGGGGAGTGCCTGCCCAGGATCTGAATAGGATCAGGTTAGACCACATCCTGAAGTCAGCTAGATTTTCAAGTGTGATGATATTGAAGCTCAAACTGTAAGACAGGAGGGCAAGCCCTCCAGAGTACTGTCATTTGATGAAAGAAATCCTTGATATTGAAACTGATGAAGAGGGCTGGGAGCCCTGTGCTGGGAAGTGAACACTTGTCAGACTCCTGAAAGGAGTGATTCAGATGAGGCCCAACAGTTGAGAGAATTGATTAAAGAATTGACTGATGCAGCTCAAGAACCTGATTTATATCAGGCACCAGAGGATAAGAGTGGAGTGGGAGTGCATGTTGTTTCCTCTGAGACCCAGACTGGGGGTGGCTTCTTGGCTGAGTTCAAGGAATTGATTGCCGCTCTAAGGGAACTGTTGAGGCACATTGTGCCCCTCTTACTTCAGCCAGTAGGTATGGGATACCGACCCCCTGCTACTACTTCAGTTCCTTGTGCAACGTTTTCCCCAAGGATGGTCCGAGAGCCTGTCATCTGTCACAACTGTGGGAAGGATGGCCATATGAAGAGGGAATGCTGGTCTGAGACGGATTTGGAGAAAGTGGTGAAATGGCTTCAAAGGGAACTCCAAAAAGCAAGTTGAAGGTCGAGGAGTGCCCATGATGTGTGCAGTGAGGATCAAAAAAATGCTAACTCAAATCCTGTTGTGGCTAGATTATCTACCCAGGCTCTTGCTACAGCCTCTAGCCACTGGTCTAGAATAGTGGGCCCTTCAATTGAGATGATGGCAAAAGTAAATAGAGTGTCTACTAGGGCTGCTGCAAGACTGAGACAAAGAAGGCATGCTCCTGTGGTTTCTGACTCAAGGTTTCCTCCACAGCAACCCTCAATTGAGAAGGATTGTCAGTCTACTTCAGAGGAAAGTGAGTGTAACTTTGGGTACTACCCCTCTTACGAACTGAGTCAGTTGTTTCAGGGCAACCCCCTAGTCAATTCTGGAGAGGAAGCTGGGCCTTCTGGACTGTCTAAGCCCCCAGCTTTGTCCCTGGAGCGAATGCTCCCAGAAAGTGAAGTGCAGAGTGTCACGTCTGATGATCTTGAGTCGCTCTGTATAGTGGAACTATACGATTTGCCTGAGAGAGGGAGTGTTGATACAAGTCTTTCTGGTGACATGCCAGAACTTGAAGAATTCATGGAGTGTGATAATAGTCTCCTGTCAGTGCCGGAGTGCTCTATGAATGAGTTAAGTACTATGGAACCAGAAATTGCCTATCCAGGGGTTGACAGTACCCCAAGTCTGGATTTTTCTCCCACAATGGAAACTCTCCTGGAAAGTCACGACAGTGCTGAAAGTGAGGCTAAAAGTGCAGAGACTGTAACGGTTCCCCCTAGAAGGACTGGTCAAGCTATGAAGCCTGTGGTATGTTTAAGCTACGAATCCCCCGGCAGACCTGTGGACTTGCCTCTTAATGTGGTCCATAAGGGAGTGTATGTGACCCCGAGCTCACTACCCAAACTGAGCATCAGTGCTAACTCCAGGTTAATAATTTTGCCCTCCAGGTATAGAAACATAGAAACATAGTGGCTGACGGCAAATAAGGACTGCAAGGCCCATCCTGTCTGCCCATTTCTTTTTCTACCTTATAAATGTGCCATCGGCCTTTGCTCTGTCAGTGGCCTACCTATTCATACTCATCTGTATTGCTCCCTTATGCCTATCCCATGCCTGTTTGAAGCCTTACACTGTATTCATAGTCACCACTTCCTGAGGTAGGCCGTTCCATGCATTCACCACTCTTTCTGTGAATAAGAATTTCCTCACATTCTCCCTTAATCGGCCTCCCTCTAATCTTATGCTGTGTCCTCCTATCCTGCTATTTTTCTTATATTTAAACATGTTAGACTCTTTCACTTTGTTAATGCCCTTAAGGTGTTTGAATGTTTTGATCATATCGCCTCTCTCCCTCCTTTGCTCTAGGGTATACATATTGAGCTCCGTTAATCTGTCCTCATATGTCTTCTGATGCAGTCTCTGCACCATTTTGGTTGCCCTTCTCTGGACTGCCTCAATTTGGTTAATGTCCTTGTGAAGGTGTGGCCTCCAGTACTGCATGCAGTACTCCAGATGAGGCATAACCAGTGTCTTGTAAAGAGGGATTATTACCTCCCTCTTACGACTTGTGATACCCCTACTAATACACCCTAACATCCCCCTAGCCTTACCTACTGCTTTAGAGGTCTGCTTGGATGATTTCAGGTCATTGGTGATGATGATGTCCAAGTCTTTTTCTTCCCTTGTGACTGCCAGCAAATCTCCTCCCAGCCTATAGATGGCTTCAGGGTTTCTCTTCCCTATGTGCATGATCTTGCACTTCTTTGCATTAAATCCCAGTTGCCACTCTTCTGACCATTTTGATAGTTTATCCAGATCTCTTCTCATTCTGCCCACCCCATCTGGATCATCTACTCTGTTGCAGACCTTGGTGTCATCTGCAAACAGATAAGCCTTACCCTCTAGTCCATCTGCAGTGTCACTGATGAAGATATTGAAGAGGACTGGCCCCAGGACTGATCCCTGAGGTACCCCACTTGTGACATGCATCTCTTCTGACTGTACACTATTTACCACCACTCTCTATTTTCTGCCGTCAATAGTTTTCCACCCAGTTGACCAACTTCTGACCCACCCCGAGCCTACCCAGCTTATTTATCAATCTTCTATGTGGGACAGTGTCGAAAGCTTTGCTGAAGTCAAGGTAGGCAACATCAACTGCTCCCCCTTGGTCCACCACTCTGGTTACCCAGTCAAAGAAATCTATGAGATTAGTTTGGCAGGACATTCCTTTTGAAAAACCATGTTGTCTTGGATCCTGTGCCCCTATGGATTCCAGGTGTTGCACTATGCTTTCCTTAAGAGTGCCCATAATTTTGCCCACTGCTGAGGTAAGACTGACTGGTCTGTAGTTCTCTGCCTCCTCCCTGCTACCACTCTTATGGAGCGGGATCACATGAGCCCTTCTCCAGTCTTCTGGGACCTCTCCTGTGCTCAGAGACTCACTAAACAGTTCTGCTAATGGCTCTGCTAGTTCCACCCTTAGCTCCTTAAGTACCCTGGGATGTATGCCATCAAGTCCCATTGCCTTGTCCACCCTGAGCTTAGTGAGCTCTTGCAGGACCCTTCCTTTTGTGAAGGGAGTAGTGCTCACCTCCCTCCCCCCTGTGTCCATGGTGCTGAGCTGTGTGCCCTGCCCTACCTTCTCTTCAGTAAATACTGAGTAAAAGTATCTATTTAGGATAGATGCTTTTACATAGTCCTCCTCCTCACATGCCCCCTTTTCTCCTTTGAGCTTAGCAATACCCCCTCTGGACTTTCTCCTTTCACTAGTGTATCTATAGAAAGTCTTGTCACCTTCTTTACTGTTCATGCTAGTGTTTCTCAGTTTGGGACTTTGCCTGCCTTACTGCCTTCCTGCTTCCCTTAGGGCAGTTTGGTAGGCCTCCCATCTTCATCCACTGTGTTCCTTATATTTCCTGAAGGCCAGCCTTTTGGCTCTGACCTTTTCTGCTACTGTATTTGAGAGCCAAAGTGTTTTTCTTCCTCTTTTGCACTTCCTTTTCTGTCTAACACAATAGGATGTTGCTTCAAGTATTGCATCCTTATTGCTTGCCCACTTTGCCTATACCCCCTCATCTGTGTTTCTTTTTGCCAGAGCTAGCTTAACTCTTGTGGCCATCTTATCAAATTCAGCTCCTCTGAAGTCCCATATATTTTGCCTTGGAATGGGATGATTTAGATTTAGTGGCCAAATTGAACCATACCATGTGATGGTCACTGGCCCCCAGGTGACCTTCTACCTGGAGATCTGTGATCCCTTCCCTGTTAGTCAGTACTAGATCTAGGATAGCACTGTCTCTTGTGGGTTGTTGTACCAGTTGTTTGAGGCCCTCCCCCTGCAGGGAATCCACCATGTGCCTAGTTCTGGCAGATGTTCCTGCTGGTATTGACCAATCTGTATCCGGCATGTTGAAGTCTCCCATTATCAGAATCTCCCCTGTAGCTGTCATATTTTGTATATCTTCTAACAGCAATGTGGCTATGTCCTCCCCCTGGTCTGTGGGCCTGTAGACAACCCCAGTTCTTATGGCTTTCCAATTTCCTGTTTCCAGGGTGACCCACAGTTCTTCTGGCTCCTTATGTGTGTTCTGAATTTCTGTAGTTTTGATATTTTCATTGACATACAGGGCCACTCCACCCCCTCTTTTTGCACCTCGGTCTCTTCTGAACAGTACATAGCCAGGTACTGAAGTCTCCTAGTGTGGTTACTGGTAAACAACATCTCACTAATTGCTGCTATGTCCAGTTTAGCCTCTGACATTATTGCCTGCAGGTCTGGGATCTTATTTCCCAGGCTGTGAGCATTTGTGTACATGATTTTCCATTGGCCAGATTTCGGTGTGTTAGTTGTTGGGTGAGGTTTGGCATTTCCCCTGTGCATCGTATGTGGAGACAGACCTTTTTTCTTACCTGGTGATGCAAATGAACTGCAAACATGCTTAATCCCTGTTTGACCACTAGCTGAGGGGGGAGAGGTGTTCTTCTCATTTGACGTATGGGGTGCTGCATCCATCTCCCCATTTGCTAGTTTAAATATTCTGCAAGGACATCAAACTTCTGCCCCAATGCACTGACTCCTTCCTTAGTCAGATGCAGTCCACCAAATTTAAAGAACTTTCACTCCCAGAACTGTTGCCAGGTCCCTACAAATCTGTATCCTTTTTACTGGCAACAGCCCTTGAGCCACATGTTTAGCTCCCCTATCTCCCCTTCTCTGACCTTCCATCCATCTGCCCCCCTCTCCCAGACTAGCAGGATCTCAGAGAAGGAGATATCAGATGAAATGGATGATAGTTTGTCACCCAGCCTGGTCAGGTGTTCCTTGGTCTCCACAACTGGCCGGCTGGCGAGATCATTAGTCCCTATGTGTACCAGGACATCAATGTTTTCTCCTGCTTTGTTAACAATTTTAGCAATGTGGGCAGTGTCTCTCCATGCTGATGTACCTGGGAGATATCTGACCATTATCCCTGGCTGGAAATGGGTATCAACTCCCCGAATCATGGAGTCTCCTATGATCAGAAGTTTTTTTGATTTCCTTTTTGCTTTTTTTGTTTTGGTTCCTGATTTGGGTGAGTTTTATTGTGCTAGCTCCTGTGCTGCAGTGTCCTGCTCTGCAGTGTCCTCTGCCCCTTTGTTTGATTTCAGAGATAGAGGTAGATACCTGTTTGTAGTGTTTATATGGTTTTTGAGGTAATATGTTGGAGAGCACAGAGTGATGGGCCACCCGATTTGCCCCTTCTAACCACCTGCCAACCTCCTGGACCAACTACCCTCTGCAGTCGAGGTTCTTCTGTTGGATGTTGGGGAAATGGCGGGTGGTTCTTATAATGTATTTCCTCTTGAATATGAAATTTGAGGCGCGAAATCTCTGCCCATGCTGCTCAGAGCTGAGCCCTAAGATCTCTAATGGCCCAGCATGTAGAACACGGTCCTACATCCTGTAAGACTGTCCTTCTGAAAAGTGTTCCACAGTACCTGCAGTTAATGATATCCATTCCAGATAAGTTGCTGGGTTTATAACCTGATCAGAGTAATTAGAAGGAAGAAAATGCAAGTAATGGCTTGATTTTGTGTTTTGTTTTCGTATAACTTGTTATAACAAGTTAAATTACTAGTACCCCTGTAAATGAGCTCACCTTGTGGATGCCCCACTGATCCGCCCCTTCCTGCTTTGCCACAGGAAATGTCATAACTGTGGTACCCTATAAAAGGAGTGTAGTGAGGGGTGGTTGGGGATGGGGGTGGGTGGTTGGGCCCTTCCCCTGCCAAAAAAGAAGAACCACGGATGAAAGAACAAGGAGGTAAGAACAGAAACAATCAGTCAACAACAAATGCAGTAACCCTGAAAGCTTATCCTAATGTTAGATACAACTGTAAAACCTGTAAAGCACCACCTGTAATAATTTCAGAGAAGATATACTCAGTAAGAAACACTTTGCTACATAGAAAAATAAAGCAGTAACAGAAGATATACCTTGCAAAATACAATTTGAATCAGAAGATTACAGCAGTAATCTGTTAGCACACACCTGTAGGCACACCTTGTAATAATGCAAAAGAAGGTATACCAGCAACAATAATTTGAATCAGAGAAAAACAAAGCAATGAAATGTTAGCAAACAGTAGCAATCCCTGTGAGCACAAAATAAAAATAACACACAGTAAATCTGCTTAGCCAAAAGAAGTCTTAATCCATTTCCCTTGCTCTGGTAAGGTTCTCTGCTCTGTCCTTTCAAGCAATCTTAGAAGCAAAGAGCTCAGGTGAAGCTAGGTGCCTCGGCCAACAAACCAAGTCTTCTACCTCCAAGATGTCACCTAACCTGACCTTTTAACCATTCTTTCTGTTGGAAGTTACTGACAGTTTGCCAGCTCCACCCCCCAGATACACACCTAATCCTTTGGAAGAGCTGTGGGAGGAAAGCAATTAGCTCCTTCAATGTGAGAATGAAACTGAAACACCTCTGAGACAACAAACCTTTTCAACAAAAAAAAGAATAAAATAAAACAGTGTCAAACAGTAATTTTGCTTAGCCCAATGATAAAAAGTCACAAAAATGTAAGCACCACCTGTAATAATTTCAGAGAAGATATGCCCTGTAAGGAACACTTTGCTACAGAGAAAAATAAAGCAGTAATAGAAGATGTACCTTGCAAAAGACAATTTGAATCAGAAGATTACAGCAGTAATTTGTTAGCACACACCTGTAGGCACACCTTGTAATAATGCAGAAGAAGGTATACCAGCAACAACAAATTGAATCAGAGAAAAATAAAGCAATGAAATGTTAGCAAACAGTAGTAATCCTTGTGAGTACAAAATAAAAATAACAACACACAGTAAATCTGCTTAGCCAAAAGAAGTCTTAATCCATTTCCCTTGCTCTGGTAAGGTTCTCTGCTCTGTCCTTTCAAGCAATCTTAGAAGGAAAGAGCTCAGGCAAAGCTAGGTGCCTTGGCCAGCAAACCAAGTCTTCTGGTGCCCCTGCCTCATCTAGCCCCAAAGTAGCCGATAGGGAAGGGCCCCCTCTCTTCAGGTTTCATGTGCAGGAGGTAATAACCTGAGCTAAGTTACAATGTGTGTATAATGTTGTGTAACAGGTAATGTGCTGAAAAGTATCAGAAATGTGTTTATGACAAAGGTGAGATGCTGACTGATGATTACACGGATAAGCCTAATATGTTAGTGATGTAAATGTATATGTTGTTGGATTAAAGTTCATGAGGGTACTTACTTGACATGGACGCCAAGTTTTTCCAGGCCAGAAAGGGTGTAACCCCCCCCTACAAATGGGGGGTCACAAAAAAGCCTTCTTTGGGTGAGTCTAAATGCTCTCTGCCAGGCTGGTGTCCTGTATTTCAGCTTATTTAAAAAATAATTGAGCAAGAGTGCCTAATGCCATGATGTGCTGTCACTTTAAGAGCTGCCAAACTGCAGTATAATTAATTTGAAATGGGGGGGTCGTGTATTTCCTGCTTGAGTCCCGCCAACATTGAGCAACTGCTCCTGCTTCTGCATCAAGAGTATGCGCAGAGGGAGCTCTTTCAGAAGATGTAATTGTTTGCTTGTAACCTGTTAAAGTAACAATGAAAATGCAGTTTGTTCTAACCTGCTTTCTTGTAGCAAGGACTGTGCAGAGTAGCTCTTTCATTTTGGTTCTGAATTGCTGAATTGGACCAATCATTGTGGGTGTCCTTTAAAATGAAGCCTGCTCTGGAGGAATCAGAACTTGGACTGTCCTCTGGAGCCTGCTGTAATGGGACTGTATGGCAGATGCCTCTGAGAATTGTAGTTTGGATCTTGGTGCCTTTTTGCACCAACCGGGGGAACCCTTGGTGAGTGACAGCTGAACCAGCCAACGAAACTGGGAGGAACTCAAAGGAAATGCCCTGCTCTGTTCCTGGAAAGTCAGATCAGTTATGACTGTGAAGAGAGAAGGAGCTATGTGCTTCTGCAGTGTATAGTTTCACACAGGAAGCGCATGTGAGGCCCTGAGGTTCGGCCTGTAACGGTTGTAAGTGCCAGTTTGGACTGACTATGACTTGGGAGGAGAAAGAAGGAAGTCTGAAGAGTGGAAACAAGGCTCACCCAGTAGAAGACTGGAGAAACTGCAGAATCATGCTCGGTCTGTCAGGAACTGAAGCTGCTGTGTGGAATCCCGGGTATTTTGCAGTAAGTGCGATTGGGATTGAGGAGCAGCCTGCCTGGTAAAGTACTTTCCTTTTACATATAAATGTGTCTAGTGCTTGTGGGGAATCGCAATCTTATTTTCCCGGTACTGTGAATTGTGTGCTGAAGCTGGAAGCAGAACCCAGCTTGATTCGGACTGAATCCGCCTGTTTTTTCAAATGCAAATGAGTCCTGCCATGAGGGCTGGGCCAACTATTCTGTTTCTCCTGGCTATCCAGGACAACCTGCACCCATCCAGTTTTCAGTATTGAGTCCGTGAGTACAAATCAGGGTAGCTCCCTGCAATCTGTTTATCAAACTGCAAGTGTGTCATCTAATTATTACAATGATTACAATTTGTGTGTGCATGTGTTTTTCCATCAAAAGGCCCCAACCAGCTGCACTGAATGTGGCTAGCTCCCCACCATCCTGGGACTGACATTTTGGACCCTATATGCATGCGCAGTAGTGTGATTTGAATATTTCCAAACCAAATCAACCTGATTATCCCCCTCCTTGTTGCTGCCTCGTCTAATAAATCAGATTTGTTGTTATTGAACTATATGCTGTCTATGGTATCAGTACATGTAGAAAAAGCATTGCATTGTGTTTGTGTATATTGCCTAACCTCATTTTACAGGGGGTCCTCAGAGACATGCTGCAAGACATCAGTCCTGAGGGTAAGTGTTACTGTATGTGTAAGAAGAGTGCATTTGTGGGGTATTGGGATGGTAACTCCTGTGTACTTTGTGAGCCACTAGAGGGAACCAAAGGGGGTCGTGGTGTCCCAGAGGGCTGTGACCAAGCTAGTCTAACCACTACAAACCCTGACCTCTGGGTGGAGGCTACCGCCACTGGACCTAGGCCCCTCAACCTGTTAGTAGTCAAGCAGGCAGGGGTAGTAGCCCTTGGGATAGCACCACCTTAGGGTTACACTTGAATTTCTCAGGATCTGCTAGTAGTCCTTTTTTACTTAGCTTATGCCCAATATAGGAAACTACATCCAGTCTGTTTTGGATTTTTTCAAGTTTAACATTAAATGGCATTCTCAGGCTCTCTATAGTACAATACATTCTTGAGTCTCTCATTGTGCTTTTGTATGTCAGTACCCCAAATTAGGACATCATCTATATAAGCCTCAGTGCCCTCTAGTACTTCAAATATCTGGGAAATCTTTCTCTGGAAAACCTCTGCTGCTATGCAAATGTCAAATGGCATGTGTTTAAACTTGCAGTGCCCAAAATGTGCATTGAATGTCATTAGTTCTGAACTGGGTTCATCAAGCTTAATTTGCCAAAATGCTTGACCAGCATCCAGCACAGAAAAGACTTTAGCTCCAGTGAGCCTGGCTGGTACCTCTTTTATAGTTTTCACTGGATAGTGTTCTCTTTTTACTGCTTTGTCCAAATCTCACGGATCAAAACAAATTCTCACTTTATTTTGCCTCTCTGTCATAACCATTGAGTTAACCCAACTCATAAGCTTTTCCACTCTCTCTAAAAATCCAGCTTCTCAATTTTCTAAAGTTCAGCCTTAACCTTCTCCTTTAATGCAAAGATAATTTTTCTTGGAAGGTATATTACAGGGCACACTGAAGCATCAGTCTTAATGTGGTGTTTCCCTTCTAAACAGCCTACCTCTTGGAAGTCATCATCAAAATTTGATAATATTTCCTCTGTGGAGTTCTTTGGTTTCTAAGCGTCAGTGTTTATTGAAAATATTGTCTTAGCATGTCTCATTTCTAGGCACATCAGCAGGAAATCAATCTTGTTCTTGATACCTGAATCATCTCTCCTGCTTAATTCTCATAATCTTTAGAGGCATTACATTCCATTGTGCTCCCGTATCTAATTTAAAGTTCACATTTCTGCCATTTATATTCAGAACTACTGTCCAGTCAGTTTTCACTGCATTTTCTGCTAGAGTCTGTATACTGAAGGTATGTTCACTCTCCTTAGTGGATTCTTTTTTAACAACATGGACATTTACACCTTCTTCAGTATGCCACATCTTGGCAAAATGGTTTTCTCGATTACAGAATCTACACTTTTGTCCCAATGCAGGACACCTTGTTGGCTTGTGCTCTTTTTTTTTTTTTTTTTATATTACTTATCTTTTCTGCCTCTTCGGCAGAGTGCCCCCCACGATCTCCAGCTACCGGCTCCTGCAACCCCAGGCCTGGTTGTACACACGGGCCACAGGAACCCATACCCCCAATGGGCCAGCGATTATCGCTCTCGCACCACATTGGGTACATGCCTCTCTCAGGTGACTTCTGGGGGTGCAACGGTGAGACCATCAACAGTGAAGATCTCCCTCTGTACTTTTCACTTTTCTCCCCTTATGGAGAGCCAGTGGTGCAATGGCTTCTGAGCACGTAGTGCTGATGCCTTCCATGCTCTCCTTCCTTATTTACATGCTACTTGTAGTGTGGCTGGCCTCCACCAGTCGCCGCTACAGAGCATTGCAAGCCCCCTTACCCACCCCAGAGAGAGAAGAGCAGTCGGCGGATGCTCGATCCTCCCTCTCCCCTGCCAACCCCCCGGCGGCATGGATCCGTTCCCAAACCTGGGTCACTGGTGAAGCACAAGGTGTGGCGTCCAGTGCCTCAACCCTCAGTGCCACCGGGACGGCATTGGCTTGTGCCTGTATCTGTATAGTTTGGGCATTCATGCTGGCAAACTTTCTTTATTTTTGTTCAAGCTGCTTTGTTCTCCCCCTTTCTTGAGAACCACTGAATGCACAGTATTTTCCTCTGAATTGTCTCACTGAACACTTTATTTGCCTCTTGCTGAGTTCTGCTGCTCTACAAATATCAATATCTCTGACCAGGGTCAAATCAACCTCACGGAGCAGTCTACATCTCACTTTATCATTGCACATGCAACAAACTATGCTGTCTTGAATTTGGGAATCACACAAACTTCCCAATTCACAAAATGTTGCTCTTAGTTGCAAACCAGTATTGTAGATATTAATAGATTCACCTGGATTCTGGTTTCTGATGTTAAACAAGTATCTCTCAAGTCACATTCTTACGTGGATTACAGTATCTCTCTAAATTGTCCAAAACTTTGACAAATTATCTTTATCCTCTTCCATCACTGATTTAAAAGTGCTGCTCACCTCTAGAGCTGCAGGGCCAGCAACATGCAAGAAAGTCATCTCCTCAATTTCTGTGATTTCTCAGCAACACTACTGGCACAAAGAAGATTTGAACCTGTTGCTTGAATATGCATCAGTTCTCAGCCAGAGTTTATTGCAGATCATGAGTGTTTGGTGGCAATAGTTGCTGCATTCTGACACCATATAATGACAGGAGAAGGCAGGTATGCTTGTTGTATACTCAAATGTACTAGGCTTGCCAGCTTGGTACAGCACAATGCAATACAATTAGTCTCAGAATGTTTATGGGGGTAATTTCCCACCAACTCAAATTTTATAGAGTACGTGCATTCTAAATTACATTATACCACACATCATACATATTCATATCCTTATGGAGGGGGAGACTGATGCTGGAAACCCCCTTCTGGATGGTAGTTGCAGAGTGAACTCAGCAGAGGCTCCCTTAGAAATGGAAATAGAGCAAGGATCAGCCAGCAATGACAAAGGAAAAGACAAATAAAGGCAGTGAGGTGGACATCTGGTAGTAAATGTTCACATATTGCATGGGATGGGGGACAGAAACTAGATGGAGTGGATGTCATATGGAGGAAACCAGACAAGAGGGGATGGAGGAAGATGGGTGCATGTTGGTCGGTTTGCCCAAATGCCAGAAGCCTAAACAACAGGATCAGTGAACTGCACACATCTGTGGCAGAGACTAAGATAGGCTTAGTGACCATCATAGAGATTTGGGTCAGTGGTAACAATGACAGGGATCTAGATGTTCCCGGTATACCTTACTTAGTAGAGACAGGGTAAATGGTAGAGTGGGGGAGTAGACCTACACATTAGGGAAAGTATAGTACTGAAACATGTATTAGGAGGGGTTTTGACAGCATGAGAAGCAAAGTGATTTTTACACTGTACAGATCTCTGGTGAGGCCTCATCTGGAGTACTGTACCAAGTTCTGGAGTCCTCCCCTGTGAAAGACATGACGAACTAGAGTCAGCACAGTGAACAGTCACCAAGATGACCCAGAGCCAGCAGGGCAGACCCTATGAAAATCAGACAGAAGCTTTAAACATGTGCTCATTATAAGCCAGGCCGATGGGATGGGGGGATAGGGACATGATTAAAACATATAAGTTTCTAAGTGACATAAACAAGGTGAATAGTGAGAACTTATTTTTTGGGATTAGGGACGCAGTCACTAGGGACGTGACTGAATGTTAGTGGGGGGGGAGGATCAGGGGAAATGTGAGGAAGTTCTACATCACTCCTTTCTCGAAGGTGCAGGCCTCTGGTGTTGGCTGACAGATGTCCTCAATAAACCAGACTAACTCATCTGTCCCCACCTCCAGTGCACCTGCAGTGTACCACTCCATTTGCAATTAGTAGTGGGTGTGTAGGAGTGGAGCAATCTACATAACTGATGATGCAAGAGTATAACCAATCCCTGAAGGAGGTTCACATATCCCTCTTTGTAGCCTGTTAGAGCTCCTTGCAAGTTGGTAGCAGAATTTTCAAAGCTGAACAGAAGTCATGGGGCCAGAATTCAAACCAAACTCCATTTGAGAATGGCCGACTTCTCTCACTCTTTTTCTGTTTATTAAACACATCCCTTTGGCCCATCTCATCCGCTGCTATCCACTCTCCCACTGCAATATACACATCCCCAGATAGGGGACAGATTGGAGGAGCATGAGAAACCTATATACATTGTAAGAGACAGAGAGCTTTGCAGCTCTCTTCTATTTATTTATCCTGCCATAAAATTAATAAGCTACTAAGTTACTAAAGTTGAGATTGACTTAGATAAATAGTTTTCTTATTCTGTACTTCTTTTTTTTTTTAAGTCCATTACTTGATCTGTTGTGGAACAGATGAAGCTACACTTGTTAAAGATTGTAAACAGAGGGCGTGCATGGATAAAAACAATGGATCTAATCTATACCAACAGTCCCTGGAGGATAGTGGTTCACTGCAGTATGACAGAAAAGGGTTGCAGTACAAAACTTGGCTTCCTTAAAACAAATCTATTTGAAATCTTAAGGAGCGTTGTGGCAGAGAGTTTTTTTTTCTAGCTGCTTACTGATTACATCAAAGTCAAGCATCAAAAGGTTTCATCCAGACTTTCTGCTGACTTCTTCAATCCAGGACTGGTAATATAAATTGAAGCTGTATTCTTCTGTGTTTTATCTTATATTTGGCTTTGGGAGATTTTAAAGAAAAAGGCAGTTATTTTCTGAAATAAAGTTCTGCTAATTCTTTTGTCTCTCAACACTTTCAGACAATATATGATTAAAGAGACTTTATGTATTCTATCTGAACTCTATCTGGTATTCTATATTCTTCATATAATACTATTTATACTTATCAGAGCTACTACTTATAATTATTAGTATACCAGTAGATAATTGTTTCAAAATACAGGCCAACAGTCCCTGGAGGATAATGGTTTACCGCAGGATGTCAGAAAAGGATTGCAGTACAAAACTTGGTTTCCTTAAAACAAATCTATTTGAAATCTTTTGTAGCATTGTGACAGAGAGTTTTTTTTCCTAGTTGCTTACTGATTACATCAAAGTGAAGTGTCATAACGTTTCATCCAGACTTTCTACTGACTTCCTCAATCTAGGGCTGGTAATATAAACTGAAGTTGTATTAGAAACATAAAAACATAGACTTTGACGGCAGATAAGGACCGCTTGGCCCACATAGGCTGCCCATTTCCCTACCTAAAGGATAAGCTGCAGATCCTAGTTAACCAACAGCCTATTTCTTCCTACCCCCACAAAAATTGCCTCATGTCTGTCCCATGCATTCATGGATTGTCTCACAGTTTTGGACCCCACAACCTCCTCAGGAAGGCTGTTCCATATGTCAACCACCCTCTCTGTAAAAAAAAATACTTTCTCATATTGCCCCTGAACCACCCCCCCATCTTCAAATTGTGTCCCCTTGCTCTTGCACATCTCTTTTTCTGAAAGATACTATCATCTTGGACTTTGCTGATTCCACTGAAGTACTTAAAAGTTTCTATCATAACTTCCCTCTCCCTCCATTCCTCAAGGGTATACATATTATACTCCTTTAGTCTCTCCTCATATGGCTTCTCTTGCAGACCCTGCACCATTCTAGTTGCCCTCCTCTGGACTGCCTCTATCCTGTCTATGTCCTTGCAGAGATAGGGTCTCCAGAACTGGATGCAGTACTCCAGATGGGGTCTCACCAACTGTCTGTACAGAGGGATAACAACTTCCTGTTTTCTGCTGGGGATGCCTCTTCCTATACATCCCAGTATCCCCCCCAGCCTTCTCTACTGCCTTCTGACATTGCTTGCTAACCTTAAGGTCATCTGATATGATTACCCCCAGGTCCCTTTCCATTGTTGTTGTTGTTACTACCCCCCCATTGTGTAATCTTCCCCTGGGTTTTTGTTTCCCAGGCACATTATTTTGCACTTCTTTGTATTGAATCCATTCTTCTGTGTTTTATTTTATATTTAACTTTGGGGGATTTTAAAGAAAAGGCAACTGTTTTCTGAAATAAAGTTCTGCTAATTCTTTTGTCTCTCAACACGTTCAAACACAATATATTTAATGAGACTTTCTTTATAAATTCTATTTGAACTCTGTCTGGTATTCTATATTCTTCATATAACACTATTTATATTTATCAGAGCTACTATTTATAATTATTAGTATCCCGGTAGATTTTTTTTTTTTAAATACATGCTTACAATATTCATATAATAAGTGTATGTAACTTTTTATGTTGTTGTTAGTTTCTAATTATGTGTATCTCAGAGTACAATTTAATTTACTATTCAAACGAGAAGTGGAACTAAAGAAAGGAGAAAACAGAACAAGTCAAAATGGTCTTGAAAGGAAAGAAAATAAAAAGAGCAATACCCAAGAATCAGATCATAGAAATCAGGATAAAAATGCATTATAAAGGGCCTAAGGGAAAAACAATAAAACAAAACAACTCTGATAAGAAGGATATAGATGTCAATTTAAACAAACAGTCACAAACAATAATAAAACATTTGTGGATAGTTGATGAGAAAAAAATTATGACATTAACCCCCAATATAAACATTAAGGACATTTAAATGGGAAAAAAAGGGGATTAATCTTATAATGGAAGAAACACAGGTATCTATATTTATAGGTCTACATATTCAAAGATGTGTGGCCCAAAATTGAGATGCATGGTGTATTCCAGAAAATGCGTTAAAGTGCGATATTGAAAAGGTTGAGATACATTGTACATTTCTGAATGCATGATCGTGCAGAAATAATCTATGTAGCATGAAAAAAGGGGTAGACACCTGAATATACTGTGCAAGTATATATTCAGCCAAAATATGTGGTGCATGTGTAGTGCATTACAAAAGTGTGCCGCATAAAGTTAGGTATGTAAGGGGATGTCTAAATTGTCCAGTCACCCACAGGCAGGCTGCAAAACTGCAGATAGGTGACCTTGAGACAGCCATTGGAGTTGCACCAGGATGTGCTACAGGCACCCACACACAGCAGTCATGCCAGGATGGTAGTACCCAAAACCACAGCCATGCTATGCCAGCTTACCAGACACCTGGTGGGTGCTGCTGGGTGACACCACTGGCACTGCCTAGTCAGCCACCCTCTTACCACACCCATGTCTGGGATACCCAGCTACCACATGCTAGTTAGGCACCCCCCTAGCACACCAGCAGAGCAGACAGGTACAAAGCAGCATATGTACTGGGTGCCATGGGCTACACCCATGTGGCCATCAGCATGCCACCCAGTGGAAGCATGCACCCATGCTGCCACCTGGGACAACAGTGCACAGGATGCATGGTCGTAATGGTGGCAGCATGCCATGGGTTAGAGACAGCTCAGTGGCACACACCAATGGTGGAACACCATAAGTGCACACAGCATGCCCATGCCATACCCACACCAACAGAAACCATATACATGTCACCAGTGCCATCCCTGCAGCATGCAAATGGAACAGGGGCCCTTGACTTGGGTCACTGTGGTGTACTGGTGGTGAAGAGTGTACAATTGTGAGCAGCGCAGGGCAGGGGTGGTACCACCTGTTTCCTGGAGGCAGCAGAGGCTTGCTCCAAGGACACTGGACCCCTCCAGTGTTCAGTGTTCAGTCACATAGGACATGGACATGGCCATGGGTAGTAGCACTGCAAACCTCTCAACTGCCACACAATACAGGGTATGGCAATCATGTTATCATTCAAACACCCCATTACCCACATAAGTTGGGTGACATTACACACTGACCAGTGGGACTGTAATGCAGAACTGTATGATAATATGATCAGCATTCAGTAGCAACATTGGTGCACTTATTTCTACAGTCTTCCAAGCTTGCACTGTCATGTTTGCTGCTGTGTCACTCATTCTGACTAGTTGTCACACACCTTGGCACACATTTGGGTGCTGAGGAGTTTGGGGATATGTAGCACTGAACTCAGGCCAGTGCAGTCCACCATCACACAGCCATGCATTCTCACCTACCTGCAGTACCTCCTGATCACCTTTGTGGAGCTGTGGTGCTGCCCTGCAAGGCTGAAACTGTGCATGCCAATGGTATGCAAATGACTTGACTACATTCCAGTAATCAGATGCAAATGTACTGCTTGGTTGCTGACTGTGCAATGAGACCATTTGCATAGTCTGGCTGAATATTGCAAATCTGCATGCTGTGCAAGTGGCTTTGCATCGCTGACTTCTGTATGCTCTGCACTGGGCTGAGGGCACCTGCCATGCCATGAACCTCCTCCTGCATGATTGTGCATGTTCAGCATATTCAGCCACACATGCACAGTCCCATTTTATGGTGCAGCTTTTGAATATACCATTATTTTGTGCTGGCACAGTTGAGTTGTGTGACATAAGTACTTGCGTGATGCACCCTAGCACTTTTAAATATGGGGCCCATAATGTGCAAACATAACATCTTATCAGACTCTTCAGAAGATTCTCTGAATATTGTCTTTTTCTGATAGTCTAAAACAACTCTCCTCCAACAGTGACTTGTATTCAAAGTCACTTCAGATTACCACAGAAATAAACAAAACAATATAATAAAAGTTGTGGCAGTAATTAGTCTTGTAGACTTCAGTGATAGTTCTCATGAATTACCAATAAGATCCGGGCACTCAGGCCAACAAAATGATTTTGTTTCCACAAGGATACATCACGAAGGCACAGAATAATATGTCAGAGCAATTAAAGGGATTACAAGAAACAATTGTTGGCTTAAAAGAAATTAAGAAAGATAACACAAAATCAGCCTAAGAAACAAATACAGTATTCACCCTTTTCAGATAATAATTTAGTTGAGGTCTTCAAAGACCCACATGTTGCAAGCACTGTTTTACTGGAACAAATGGTAATCATCAAAAATGAAGTTGCTTCACTGAGGAAAGATGTAGCAATTAATGCTACAGGGTTAGATGAATTATTGCACTATCAAAGAAAAAATATCTGAATAATAGTAGAGATTCTATCTTAATAGAGTAAGAGCTAGAAAACTCTGAAACATAAAAGGAATTTGCAAAAATATAATCTGGAAGTCACTACAATAGAAATACAGTACCAAATGAAAAGATTACATGATGCAGGGCACTGATTAGCAGCTCTGTCCCATAGCACCAGCCATCCGACCCCAGTTCTGCATCTAGAACACTATTTTCCTACCTCTTTGGAGACTTGATTCTGTACAACTTGTCTGCAAGACCTCCTGGAATATTCCGATGGCATCAACATGGGACATGAATTTGGACATGAAGAAACCTCTCCCGAAACACACATCACCCTCCACCCCTGAAAAGGCCACTAAAAAATCCAGGGCTTCTGCTACTGCTACCACCCAGAATACGGTGGCCACCTCCACAGAACAGGAACCACTCACAGTGGCATGCTTTTTAGAAGAGTGCAAACCCTTCAAAGATGAAATGAAGCAAATTACTACAGAAATTAAATCTATTGCACAAGCTCTTCAGGACTTAACTACTAGAACATCAGATAACGAGGTTCGGGTACACTCATTAGATACCAGAATGTCTAAATTTGAACTGGAGCATGTAGCTGCCCATCAATGAATCTCCAAATTAGAAAACAAAGTAGAAGACTTGGAGGGCCGTAGTCGCTGCAATAATGTGGTACTGATTGGACTACCAGAAAAGAAGGAAGGGATGGAACCTATTATTTTTGCTCAAAAGTTTGTGGAAAAAGTTGCAGGCCCATCACCTTTTGGGCCTAAATACACCATCAAGAACCCACTGTGCATTCTGCCCAATGCCAGCCCCAGGCACCATACTACGTACCTTTATTTTTCGGTTCCTTAATTATCAGGAGAGACAACATTTCCTGGAGAAGGTACGAGGGTACAAGAGCTGAAATGGGAAAGGGGCTTTGATCCAGGTTGCTCAAGACCTCCCAATTACAGTCCAACAGAGAAGAGGGGCCTTTCACCAGATAGTAACTAAACTACTGGTAGCCGGGGTTCAATTTCGGATGTTATACCCAGCCTGACTACAAGTTATGCTATCTGGAGCCCGGGTTTCATATGAAGAGATGGAAACTGTGACAGCCAGGCTGAAAACAGCACTTCCAGATCTATTTAAAGGACCTTGAGTGATATACTGGCAAGATCTGGGTTCCAGTAATCAGCTTATGTAGGCACTGCAAGCATCTCTTTCTCCTGATTTGAATGCCCCTGTTTTACCCTGATAAATGCAGATAGTCAAGTTCCTAATATTTAGCTTCTCCTTTTGCCTATAATTGCAACATGAGGGCTACCTTACCAAAGAAGACTGAGAGTGATGGTAATCGCATTGTTAGCCTTTGGGGACGTAGGGCCAGACCCTTAGGGCGCTCGAGGATAGAACAAACACGTAGCCTAACAGCCTGAAATCGCAACTTCTTCTCTAGTATTCACGAAAGTACTCTTTTCAACCCTCCATTATTTTATTGTATTGCCTCCTACTTTACAGATTTAATTTGACAGAAGGGCGTGTTCCCACTTTGCATTAAGCCTCAGCCAGATTGATAAATGAGGCATTTTCCCCTGAAGTAAGGCTCCTTAGGCTTTGTTGCCTGTCATTTAATAGGCTTTATTGGGACTCTCAGAGCGCAAAGCAAAGACTCTTAGCAGCTCAGTCTATTGTTTTGCACGAGCTTTTATTTTATTATAACAACAGAGGATGTGAATTCAGAAATAGTTTATGTTTTGGGAGAGGGTTATCAGATTTGATAATGTTAAAGGTTAGAATAGCGTTTAGTATTACAATGTTCTATAGGAATATTTTCGAAGATTGTTATGGTTACAGACATCTTGATTTTTCAGAATACATTTATATAGTGTTAAATGGGGGTTGGAATGGTTGATGGGTGTGGCTGATGTGGGTGCACTGGTTATCATGGCTAACAACAGTAAGCTGGATGGGGGTAGGGGGACATTGGGAGGCATGTTTCAAGATTTCAGTTTACTTCAATTATGTGTCAATGGGTTTATTGGGAATCATTAGGGAGGGGGGAAGAGCACGGTTTCTTCCTGCACTGATTGTCTGCCTTCAGGGAGCGGGTGGGGGAGGGCAAGAAGCACAGAGGAAGTAAAGCATATGGTACCTGAGACTAAGTTGAATAATATAGGACCCAATGATTTACAGAGTAACACATTTTGGATAAATGTCTAGGGTTCTGCCTTTAGCTACATGGATCAAAGTGGCTAGAAACAAAATAAAACAATACAGAGTGCTGAAACACCTAAATCTACTAAAAGTTGAGATCATATTTATTCAAGAGTCTCACTTATTAGACTCAGATGCTATTAAGATGAGGAGGCAGCAGATAGGGCAGACTTTCTCTGCTGGTGGTACCACTCAGAGTTATGGAGTCATGATATTAATAACAAGAACAGTCCCATTTTCCCCAGCACAAATCATAAACGATCCTCAGGGTAGTTTTTTTTTGGTCAAGGGTAAAATACACACCACAGAGTTTTTACTGTGCAGTGTGTATGGCCGAATGTGGGTACCCCAGGGTTTTTATGCATTGACGTAGCATTTTAGCTCCCTTTCTTTCCATCTGAATAATAATTGGGGGAGACCTAAATTTACTTTTGACCCAATATTGGACCACTCGGGATTATCTTGTAAAGGACTTTCTCCTGCCCAAAGGGCACTTAGAGAACTGATAGATCAACTGGGCCTGTGTGATGTTTAGCAGGTCCTGCACCCCTCTGATAGGACCAAGAGTGCTGTATGAGAGGAGGTGGCGGTGGCCCTGGAGGAGGCCACTGGCATTGAGAGGACAGCAGAGCAGTGCAGGCACCACTATGGTGACCTGCAGTGCTGGGACCCAGAAAGGCTTGCCTGCCTACAGGCATGTGCCAGGAGGGGCACGGTGCCATGGCCAGGTAGGTGCCCCATCCATGCACTGTTAACATCCATATGGGTATCACAGTGGCATGTGTCCAGCACATGGGGAGGCTGTCCAGTGTTGGCCATGAAAGTGGTATAGGGGTGGGTGGTGGATGGTTATGGCTCTGTGGGATAGCACACACACAGGGGGTGGGGGGACTTTGCTACTGGATTGTACTGATGTTCCTCTCTCCATGTTTGCACCCTAGGCCCAGAGGTGTGCCAGTGGGCGAGGGAGAGGAGGCGGTGCCCAGATGACCAGCAGGTCGGGAGGGATGCCAGACCACACAGGTGCAGGGACCATCCTGATGATGGTGTGTGCCTTACATCCATGATTACTATTGCATGCTGTGTAACAGGGCGGGCAGCGGGGCATGGCCACCATCCATTGACACCACTGCCATGCACACAACTTGTTACAGTCAGCACTGTCCAGTGGCACTGCATGTCTGGGAGTGCATCAATGGTGGTCCATGTGTGCACCGGGTACATGGCTGTGCCTCTGCCTTCGCACCGCATAGCCATGTCACTGTATGGCCACAGTGGTGCTGTGCAGGACATGGATGGTGGGTGTATGCAGTGGTCTGCATGGCTGTGGGTGCCTGGGTAGGCAGGTCTTGTGGACACAGTCACTGTGGGTGGTCGCACACTATCACAGGGGCATGGCACACGGCTGTATGCCATGCGCAATGGGTGGGCTGCAGGGGGCTGGACAGTCTCATGTATTGATTCTGCTCCCTTGTCCTAGGTGGACAATGCTGGATGGCCCTAGAATGTGGCATGCAGGAGCTGCTACAGCTGGCGTGGGGGTCCCTGGCACTTCTGGAGAGGATGGAGCGGCATGGGGTCTGGAGAAGAAGCACCTGTAGGCACCACAGGAGTGGAAAGTGGGGCAGACAATAGGCCCTCCATGATCCCCTGACTCACCTAACCCCTCCTGGACCCATCCTCACACCCCTTCTTCCCTCTCCCATTTGTACACCCCTTCCCATGCCCGCCACCACCTGGTTTGTGGTCCTACCCCCCACCCTTGTATATATCTGTAAATATGTTTGATTGTTTATATTGTTTAATACATACATTTTGTTATGAGAACTATGGTGGTCTCTGATTTGCAGCGGGCTACAGGTGCTTGGCTGCAGTGGTGTACATGGTGTCGGGAGTGGTGCAGGTATGGGCGCGTGTGTGTGTCCAGCAGGGACCCGCCTATGGTGTGGGTGGAGGAATCAGTCACTGTCTGTGGTTTGTATGTTGTTTTCTGTGTACTGGTTGCCTGTGCAGTGGTCCACGGAGCATGCTCTGTGTCCATGGTGCCCCTGTCAGACTGTCCATGGGCTGTGCAGCTGACACCCTTGCATGTCTGTGATATCCACCATCTGCTGGCATGTCAGTTGTGGCTGTCATGCTGGACAACCACTGTACCCAGCACAATGCCAGGTTGCCTCCTGTCACAGGTGTGGTGCCTGTCTGCCTTGAGTGGCACTGTGGCCTCCGCTGTTGTTGTCCCACCTCCATGCTGTCACTTGTGTCTGTTGCAGGGGTTGTGATCCACTGTCTGTCACTTATGCTCCGGCTGCATGCTGGTGGCATATAGATTCATGGTACCTGCGCAGGGTGGCTGGCACACCTGTGTCATGTAGGGGTGCTGGCCATGTGTACATGGTTGCTGTGGCCACATGCCAGTGGCTTGGTTGACCCGCTACTGTGTCCCTGTGTTGGTGTGCCCTTGGGTATGGGTGGGTGTTTGTGCATGCACTGTGTTGCATCCTGTGTGGCACATGCTTCCATGCAGCACTGTGTGTGCCTGTGCTGGCTGTTGTGGCTAGTGCTGGGATGGGATGTGTCCTTGGGAGGGTGTGCAGGGTTCTGTACCACTGGTGGTGGGGTCCGGGGCATGTCCTGTCTCATGTGGGATACCTCGTGTGCCGACGCATGGTCAGTCTGTCAGCTGAACCTCAGGGAGGATGTGCAGGGTGGCACTGTGTATGCAGTTGTTGCATTGCTGTCTGCTGCCGCCCACTGCAGGGTGCACATGGTGGGGCTGCCTTGTATGGCTCTGTGGTGCACAGGGTTGCATTGTCACAGTGGGGGTAGTAGCATTCATGGGGTGTCCTGCACTGTTGGGCGCTACTCCTGGGCAGGGTGTATGGGGATCGTGGTGCGGGGTGTGCTCTGCACTGGTGGGATGGTGTGGCATGGGGTGGTTGGCCCTTGTTGTGTGCTGGTCACAGCTTGCCAGGGGGTGTGCTGGGGCACCATGCCCTGGCTGTGGGTTGGTTGCTGGTATCCATGGGCCGGTGGTTATTCTGGCTCTCCACCAGTTGTGCAGTGCATGGGGCGTGGGGGTCGATGTCTGTTCTGCTGTGTGCTCCTCTGCCCATCTGTGGCATGGGTGGTGGGCCCCTGCATTCTGTTCCTGTGTATCCCTGGTTGTGCTGTTTCACTGCTGCCCTGCTTCACGGGGCATCCCTGGTTGCACTATGGTGCATTTGGACTGCTTCACTGAGCATCCCTGGTTGCACTATGGTGCATCTGAACTGCACAACTGCACATCCCTGGTTGCACTATGGCGCAGGTGGCATGATATTCAGTCGTGTGCCGCAGGTGCATCTTGACCTGTGCAGTTTTTGAATATCGCACTTCTTGCACATGGGCACAGTGGACTTGCGCTTGCTCCTACTGTTGTGCACTTTTTGGGTGCAGTTTGAATATCCGGGCCCTGATGTGGAACTTTTCAATGAGCATCTGCTCACAGGTGCAGCTAAGATTTCAATAAATAAATAAAATACTATAGTGATGAACTGAACATAAATAAATTCCAGTTATTTCATATTTCTGGATTAAATTTAAAGAAGATGGATCACTGTGGAGATGGCATACATATAACCCACCAAAAAACTCAAAGCTAAATGATAACGCTATATGGGAAAACATTTAAAAGTCAGTATTAGAAATAAAGAATATCTAAATGGGGAAAATCTTATCTTAGGTGGCACAAATACAAGAACTGACCAGAAAGAGGTTCCTCATAATAACAGAAAACAGAAGACACAAAAACCACGCAGAACACACACATCGGCACAAAGATCATGCAGAGCATACACAGCACTGTACAATACAGTGCTGAACAATTACAGAGAGACTCCATTACGGGTCAGTTGTTGGGGGCTGTACCTCTGAACACTCCATACCTAAATATAACCATCTCCGAGTTGCACAAAGTCGACCAGAAGAGCAATACCCCTGACAGCATTAAACTTCACATGGGCTGTCATTTCTACATCACCACAAAGATGAGTGCTGTTTTTTACTCACCTTTCTTGATTCACAGTGTTTGTGTCACTAGAGGCCAGAGAGAATACTGCATCTAGATGAGGATATAGAGTCTAGGCTACAAAGCCTAACAATGCCAAATAGAACTAACATGTAGAAAAAAGATCTGGTAGGAATACCCTATTAAATGATATACTTGAAGAACTTGATATGATAATCCATAATGGCAGGAAAACATATTTGTCTCAATTGAAGGGGAGTTTCTACAAACAATTTACATAATTGGTTCGCCATATGATTATAAACAATATAGTGACTTAAAAGAAATAGAACTAATATACAGTGATCATTTCCCAATAGTTATTTATAGAAATTTTAATGAAAGCATAGTCAAAATAGTGAAAAATTCTTAGACATAGTAAACAATGAAAAAAATACATTTGGGAACGTCTCAGAAAATAGTAACATAAACTTGATCAACAAATACAAGACTTACATAACTCAAAATATTTCTGATTTGATGGAGCCAAATAGGAAGTAATATCTACAATTAAGAGCTTTTATGTCAATTAAAAAAATGACAAACAAGTCAAAAGAACTACAAATATGAAGGCTGGTTTAACAAAACTTGCAAACAAACAAAAAAAAAAAGAATTGTCTGACTAATAAGATACAAAAAGAAAACTTGATGAAGGACTAATCTTAGAGTTGGATAAACAAAGAAAGAATTACAGGGAGTATGTAAGAATTCAAAAACAAATACACAAACGAGAACTGTGGTATAAAATGTTAAATGTGATTTTGGGAGATTATACCAAAGGGTTTTGGAGATTGGAGGCCAGATATTCAAACAATTGCGCCTAGCGCAAAACCGTAGCAATGGAATAGTGCTGGATTTGCGTGAGGCTGCAATATTCAAAAACTCTATTAGTGCCGATGCTGTGTGGTAGTGCCGATGCTAATGGATAATAGTATGCAGGGGTGGGGTTAGGAGAGCACCCATGAATGCCAGCGGCGTGGCATATTCAAAAGTCTAGCTCCGCACTACAGGCATTAGCAAAACCTGTAGCGTGGTGCTAGATACTGCCTAGCAGAAGCTGGTGGTAATGCAGTGGTAATGCGGTGGTGGTGCCCCCCCATCATGGGCCCCCATAGCCGCGGTAGTATAGTAAACTCCCTGATAGTCTAGTGGTCCCCCCACTCCCCTGCACAAAACCCAACCCGTTTTTAAGTAAATGCAAACTAATTTCCCTGGTAGTCTAGTGGTCCCCCAACCCCCTTACATGAATCTTGACCCATTTATAATTAGAATCAAAGTAATATCCCTGGTAGTCTAGTGGTCCCCCACCCCCCACATGAATCCCAACCCATTTATAATTAGAACCAAAGTAATATTCTTGGTAGTCTAGTGGTCTCCCCACCCCCCCCTGCACAAATCCCAACTCATTATGAATGCAAGTCATAGTAATTCCCTGGTAGTTCAGTGGTCCCTCCACCCCAGCACAACTTCTGACCCCCGTCCTAAAATACAAACTTATTTCCCTGGTAGTCTAGTGGTCCCCCCACCCAGGAGTGATGTCTCTGCTCATCTGAAGAAAACTTCACAAACAGAGCTGGTGACTGGCTGAGCCCTTCTCTCGCCACCACGGCCAGCTGCCGACTGAGGTACCTCAGTTGGTGGCCGGCCGTGGTGGTGAGAGGAGGGCTGAGCCAGTCACTGGGTCTGTTTGTGGAGTTTCCTTTGAATGAGTGGAGGTGTCACTGCTGGGTGGGAGGACCACTAATCACTAGGAAATACGTTATATTGTAGGACGGGGGTTGGGAATCATGCTGTCGGGGGGACCACTGGACTACTAGAGAAATTACTTTGAATTGCATTCATAATTGATTGAGATTCATGCATGCGAGTGGGGGACCACTAGACTGCTAGGGATATTACTGTGCATGCAATTAAAAATGGGTCGGGATTCATGAGGGGGGGTGGATGGGGGGAACCACTAGACTACCAGGTAAATTAATGTGCATGTATTTAAAAACAGGTTTGAATTTGTGCAAGGGGGTGGGGGGACCCACTAGACTACCAGGGATATTATATTTACCTTTATTGAGAATGGGTCAGGTGCATACCTCTCAACAGTCCCTGAATTTCAGGGATGCCCTGAATTTGCCTCAATACTATTACTCTGTCCCTCCTCACAGTTGTGTTTCCATAACTGAACAGTGGAAATTGTAAGCACAAAATAATGTCAAGCACTAAAATTACAGACTTCTTCTTCTTTAGAACATGTATTTTGCACTAAGCCCCATATTCTACCAGCTGTCTGGTAGGATATCTCTACATTTGGAGATGTGTCCCTGATTTAAGTCTTGTCCCTGTTTCAGGATGCAAGGGGTTGTGAGTTATGTATGCACCAACTGTGCCTGGCAGCACATAGTTCCTGTTGCTTCCGGCCTGTACATCTATTCCAAACGACAGGAGATGGTGTGGGTCTGCAGCGTTCAGCCTGTACTTCCATTCCCACCAAAAGGGGGAGCTTTGTGCTCCATGTAGCACCACTGGGCAAACTGCGTGGTAAAGTATGCTAAGCAGCTTTTAATGAGATGCAAATGTACTGTTTGCCTACGGATTACCTAAGTAGGCTCATTTGCATGGGAACTTTGAGTATAGCTCCCATTTGCCCCAGGCTAACCAGTTTGCACTGGGCTAATGCGTTAGCACTGTGCAATCAGGTTAGCCCCAGGCAAACCTCACTTCAGCATAGCACAGATCTGCAGTGTGTGGCTTACATTGTTGTTTGCAGCAGTAGATGTGAGACATCTCTGTGCAATCACACACAATGTTCTCCACCTGCAACACTGGCTTGCTACAGAGTCTAATGAGCAGCAGTTGCAGTTTGCACTTCCCTGTTGCTATATTCAGTGCTGTCTTATTCTCTAACTATTTTTGCCCAGCACTCCCAGACCAGTTTGCCTGGCTTCCTTAGATTGCTATATTCAGCAGGTTTAGCACTGGGCTATTCCTATTGAATATAGCTTGCTTTGTGCTCCAGGCCAAGTTTGCCCTGTGGGCAGTACTAATTTAGTCCCGGGGCCAAGTTTTGAATATCTGATCCTGGGTGTCTCCAGGACAGATTCCTTTAAAAATCATCTGGATGCAAACATTCAACCAGATACTTGAGTATCTTTCTATGATTCTATCTTTATAGCTCACTTGAAGATGTTTATCATGATAGCTGGGAAATTACTGAACCCTTTGAGTTGATAACTGAAAACGAAGTGTACAATGTTGTTAGCAATTTAAAGTCTGTTGAAGCCCCTGGTCCAGATACAGTTCTGCTGATTTTTATAAAATGGACATTTTGTGATGGTCTCCAATATTGGCTAGATCCTTTAATAAATGTATCATTTGTGAGTTTATCCCGTCTTCTTGGAAACATAGCCATATAGTACTGGTTTTCAAAGAAGGAGAAAGAGGAGATCCCAAGTATAGACCAATAGGTAAGTAATAAATTATGATGGGTTTACATTAAAGCATTAACAGTGCACACCCAGCATACAAAGGCACAAGATTAAAGGCTGAGTGTCCTTATGCCCGTGGGAAGTGTATCATTAATCCTTTAATGCACATATTGAACTATCTTACTGTGCTTATAAAATGGCTCTTTCTAGGTGATGAGGTTTTCTAGCTTTTGTAATGAGATCTGGGGGCTGATTCCAAGAAAAATGTTGCAACTGACAGGCATATGTGAATTGCGACATTTGCTGGGCACCCTACACTGTATTCTAAGAGTGGCAGGTCCCAGCACTTATGACCTGTGACTTGCAGCACATGTAGGCTAATGTCATGGGCATGGTGTAATAGCCCAGCATGCCGCAAGTCGCAGCCTGCTGCAAACTGCTCCCCCAGAGCCCTCCTGCCCAGAACATAATGGCAAGCACCAGGAGGCATGAGGGGGCTGGACAGGTGGCACATGAGTCCAGGGGGGCACATTAGGAAATGGACCCCCAGGGGCCCAGACATTCAGGAGTGGGGGGCATGGATGTGTTTGTGGGGGCATGGGGAGCACAGCAGGACCCTTGCCGCACTGCTGTGGAGTGGGCATCCATCAGATGGCACTGACGGATGCTCCTTAGAGCATCTTCTAGACGTTCCAACTCCACTGTGCCATTGTGGATCCTAGAATAGTGTAAGTGGGTTATGACAGCCACTCTTTTGGAATAGGGTGCAGTTGCTGCAGTAACCCACCCTTGCGCCATGTCATTGTGGATTTCAGTGTAGTGGGTGGTGTATCCCACATTTGGCATAACCCACAGAGGGCATGGCATAAGGTGCCTTTTGGAATTGCAACCAGCGTAACGCATGGCACAGGTTACGAGTTATGACATGGGGTTTGGCATAACTCGGCTTGCACAAGCAAAAGCCATCCTGAAATAGGGCCCCCAGTTCCTGGCCATACATCGTCATTTGATAGTTGTCATCCAATGAGTTCTCTGGATTTATCCTTGCAATTTTATAAATCTAATTGATAATATGGCAAAAACGTTTTGCAAAAATCCTTTTATTGCACCTATTAAATTGGCCTGAATTTTCAAAAGAATGTTTCAGCATTACAAGCAGTATTTAGAGGTGTAATGGGGACTTTAACACAATGATTTCTTTCAAGACATATAATTGAAAAGTACTGCAAAATAGGAAAAAAACTATTATATGTGGCTTTTGTAGACTTCACTGGCGCATTTGGCTCAATGTTCCATTCCTAGACACTATGCATTCCTTAGCTATTGACTTGGCATTTCCCAGCACTAGAAATGAGGGAAGGCTTAAAGGGACATTTTCCACTATTTTAGCATCACATTATAACTAGCTGAAAAAACACATTTTTTGATAACTTGCCTTCTCTAAAACTCATAGAAGTTGTTGGTTGTTGATCTGCCTCTTTTCTTAGTAGAGCTGAAATGCATGGGAAAGTGCAATTATGCCCAATTTGTTTTGCTTAAAATCCTTGATCTACTCTTATTGCCTACATCCTTAAAAGTAAGAAAACCCCCAAACTATGCAGCCAATCATGATGCAATAGTCTCCTCTCTCCAGCATCATAAGTGATGAGATTGTGTATCCATGTCCAGAAAAGATGCAGTGGAAGCAGATCAAAAATGCAAGCAAACATGTTTTTATGTGGTAACACCAGTATGGAGGGAGTCTGTTTTTTTACTTTTGAAAAGAAAAAAGGAATCATAATCAAACTATCAGCTATATCAGCAACCTGTACAGAATTTGAGCAATCAAAATGTGTGTTTTTTAAAGTATCACAATTTGACACTTAATGAGAGCGACAGTGTCCCTTTAAAGGGAAGATCAAGGAGAAAAAAAACACAGAAAACCTCATGTCTCTCCAGCAGACTGCGTGGTCACTTCTGGTCTTGTGCCCCATATCATGTGGATCCCCATTAGGTCCAGTAATTTGCTGGGTTTGATTAGATGAGTGTACCCAAATGCATGGTTAAAAAATAAATATCTAATATTCATGGTGCTCTGATATAGAAAATTAAGATTTTGATAGGGGTATGCCAGGGCTGTGTTTAAGCACCTACCCTTTTTAAATTGTATCTAAATGAAATTACTGGGAAAAATGGTAGCAAAAGATTTTCAGATGCTGATCATTTTTTGACACCAGCACACCAGTATTTGCATATGCTGATGACTTTGTGTTTCTGTCTTTGAATAGACTAGGCCTCACGAAAATGTTTGATTAACTAGGTCATCTATGCAAAAAATAAAATTTAAGACCAAATACACACAAAAAAGGTTATGATTTTCTGTCAAGAAGATCTCATAGGAAAGTATCTTCATTTAACAAGAAACTGGATTATGTCAGAGAATTTACACATATAGGAATACAATTTGATAACAAATATAAATAAACTTGACAACATACAATTAAAACTGAAGCCTAGCCAGCCTGGTGGCACTGAGGGCTGAAGCGCTGGATGCCATATCTCACGCTACGTAGGCAACCCAGGTTTGGCAGTGGACCCAGGCCATCAGGGGGCAGATGGGGGAGGAGGATCGAGCATCCCAATGGATGCTCTCCTCCTCCGGGGTGGATTACTGGGTTGCTCTAAGCACCCATAGCTCTTCTGCCTGTGGAAGCATGGGTGGTAGAGGCACATGGCTTTCCAGAGTCAGGGAGGGGGGAATGCTGTTGGGTGATCAAGGATAGCATGCGTCAGCACATCTTTTGTCCAGACAAACATCCTCTGGGCTGACGTCCTCAGAGGATAGGGAGAAAATGGGGGAAAAATGAATACACCCCGGCCCAACAAGCAATGTGAAACCAGGATGCTGGTGGCCGGGCAAGTATATAAAAAAAAATCTGAACCCTACACTTGAAATAAACTTGAAATGATGTCAAAAACAGAACAGAAATGACAAAAAAGCTATTCTAAGATTCAGCAGGACTTTTGGAGGTTCAGTGGTAATTCCTATAGTAAAAACTACCAATGTAAAGCTGCTACGCCAGAAGGAGGGTTATGTGGTTCCAACTGAGTAGTAAAGGTCTAACAGTACCTCCTTCCTCTCGCTGTTCTCTGTGAAAAGCTATCTAGGGCAGTTTTAAATCCAAACATTTGGCTTCCTGCTGCCTAAGCAACTCCCCCTAATTTACAGTTTCCTTCTTCACCTAGCCAACTGCACAGATATCAATTCCCTTCACTCAACTCAGAAAAACACAAACTCTTTTTTTTCTTGTTTTGTTTGTTTTTACTTCTAAATGAAAGGTCCCAGTAGTAGAGTTCTAGTTCTTTTCTCCCAGTAGTGCAATAAAGTTCTAACAGCACCTCCTTCCGCTTGCATACCCCTATGCATTTGCACTCAATGTAGTATCTGCACTAATCAGCTGCACTTTCTAGGTGCTGCAAGTATGTAACCAAGTATGTAATCTTCAATCAATGTGTGTATGTTTCATTTTCTGCAACAAGCACCCAAACATTTGTATGTATGTCCTCAAATTTCTGTGCAATTGCACATGCATCACGACTTAAAAAGGCATTTGGTGCCTGTGCATTTACCCAGTTACCAAAGTGAAAATAAACAAATAAATAAATCAGCAGTGGGGACTTCTTTGGGGCAGTCAGTCCTAATGCTCACTCCATTCCCTGAGCAAACATTGTCAGATGTGATGGCCTTTATTCATGCAAGAAAGAACCCGCCACTGATTTGCCAAGACTCCAGAGACCGAAACCCTAATGTTTTTTTCTTTGCAGCTTGGGGCTGGGGTGAGGGGTGGGGGCTGAGGAGTTAGGTTAGAAACCATAACGCCACATTTCCTGAATTTTTTGGCACTAAGTTGCACCCTAACTGGAGCATTAAGCTTGTTTCTTGTAAATAATTCTACTATAAAAACACTGGGAGAATAAAGCAAAAAATTACATACATGACAAGGAAATCATTATCTGTTACTATAAAAAATATTTTAAAAACTTTTATTCAAAAACTGCTTATTTGGACAATAGTATGAAGGCCCTCCAGGGTTAGTTTACCATACGTTTATCACCTCCAAGTGGAATAAGACAGTCAACCTCACCATATACCTCATTATGCCACATGTGATGATCAGCTCATATTAAACAAACCCCTGGTCATGTTTCATGCTTAAAAGCTAACGGTTTCTAACATAAGACAGAGCCTGCATGTTCTTTGATCTGATTGATTGGAATTCAAGGTAACATACATAGTAACATAGTATCTGATGGCAGATAAGGACTGCCAGGCCCACCCACTCTGCCTGCATTCCTTGCCTGCATCAGTGGTTGCTGACTGTAATTGGTCATTGACTTTAGGATTTCCTATCCACCTCTAGGGTTCCCTTGTGTCTATCCCAAGTATGTTTGAATCCCCACACTGTGCTAGCTCCCACTACTTCCTGGGGTAGGCTATTCCATGCATCTACCACCAGTTTTATGAGAAAAACTTCCTCACATTCCCCTTTATCCTGCCTCCCTCCAATCTCATATCATGCCCCCTCATCCATATACACCTCCTATACAGAAAGATGACCTTATGTTTGCAGTGTAAATCTATTGGCAAGAACACTGGATCACATAAATTAAAATTTCAAACTAATATTACATGTACTACCGAAATAAATAATTTCATAACTCAGAGGATTCCATGTATTTAGAACATTTTACCAGTGACTGCCACTAAATGTAGACATTAAAAAGGAGTGGCCCCAGGAGTTATCCTTGAGGCACTCCACTGGATTCCTTGGATTGCATCCCATTAACCACCACCCTCTGCTTTCTGTCCCCCAACTAATTTCTAACCCAGTTCTCCACTTTGTGGGCCACAACCAGGCTACCCAACATGTTAACCAGTCTTCTGTGTGTAATGGAGTCGAAGACCTTGCTGGTATTGATGCAGGCGATATCTACCATTCCACCCGATCCACCTCCTTTGTCACTCAGTCAAAAAAGTCTATCAGATTTGTTTGACATAGCCTTCTGATGTGAATCTGTGCTGCCTCGGATCCTGTACTAAACTGGATTCCAAGTGTTCACAATCCTTTCCTTAATCAGTGCCTTCATAATCTTGCCCACCACTGAGGTGAGGCTGACTGGCCTATAGTTTTCTGCTTCCTCCCTTTTTCCGATCTTGTGAACAGGGACTATATGTGTCCTCTTCCAGTCCTCTGAAACCACTCTTCTATTGAGTGACTCACTAAATAGGACTGCCAGCAGTGCCACTAACACCATCCATTGTTCCTGTAATATTCTATGGTATATACAATCTGGTCCCACATTAGTTTTGTGAGTTCTTCTTGGGCTTTCCCTTCTGTAAATGGACAGTTGTTCACCTCCCTCCCTATGTTGTTTCTGATGCACAGCTGTGGTCCCTGTCCCTCCCACTCTTCAGTGAATACTGAACAGAAGCATTTATTCAGTATTGATGCTTTTTATTGGCCTTCTCTACACACATTCCTTCCTCTCCTCTGAACCTTACAATCCCAGCCCTGGCCTTCCTTATTTCACTAATGTAACTATAGAATGTCATGTCCCCTTCCTTTATTGTCTGCACTAATTTTTCCTCAGTTTGCACCTTGCGCTCCTAACTGTTTTCCCTACTCCCTTTGTTTATCTAGGTACACCGACTTATCCCCTCCCTTCTGTGGCTCCTTGTATTTTCTGAAAGCCACCTTTTTGGCCCTTATTTTCTCTGTCACCCCCTTTAAGAACCATAGTGGTTTGTTTCTTCTCTTAGCCTTGTTTCTTAGCCTAATGCACTGATTTGCCACCTCCATTATAGCACCATTTAGGTGTGCCTACTGCTCCTCAACCCCCTCTTACTTTCTTTCTTCCTTCCTCACTAGGGTTTCTTTGATGCCTATCCGCATCCTAGCAAAGTCTATCCTCCTAATATCCAGGACCCTTGCCTTTGTGTGACATGACTGTGATACTTTACCAATATTTAAACCACACAGTCTGGTGGTCACTGGACCCTTGATGACCATCCACTGGGACATCCATGATTCTGACCCCACTGGTCAGTATAAGGTTCAGAATTGTCTTGTCCCTAGTGATCTCCAGCACTAACTGCCTGAGGCATGTCCATATTAATGATTCCAAGATATTTCGGATCCTGGCTGAGGCAGCCGCCTGGATGGTCCGATCCATGTCTGGCATATTAAAATTGGCCAGCAGCATTACCTGCCCATTGGCTGAAATCCTGAGTATTTCTTCCAGTATTGCCCTGTCTTCCTCCTCACTCTGTGCTGGAGACCTGTAGATCACTCCTGTGTGAATTGCTTTGCCATTGCTTCGCTCAATGGTGACCCACAGTGCCACAGCTTACCCCTGCCTACCCTGTACTACCATTGCTTTAATACCTTCCCTGACATAAAGGGTAACTCACCCTCTTTGACCCTCCCTATCCCTCCTGAACAGAGCATACCCTGGTATATCTACCTCTCAGTCATGGTTTCCACCATACCATGTTTCACTCATTGCTACTATGTTCAGGTCTGCCTCCACCATCAAGGCCACCAGATCTGTGATTTTATTTCCCAGACTGCAGGCATTTGTGTACATAGCTTTCCATGCTTCGCTGCCTGTCCCCCTTATACTTTCTTTTTTGCCCTCCTGTCCCCTTTTTTCAACTCCTTTTTTTTTCTCATGCTGCCTCTCTTCCTCTGCCAAATCCTTTATAATAAGTTGTGATATATCTATTAACAACTTTTCCTCCAGATGCACCCTGCTTGCTTCTGTGACCTGTGGTTGTGGCCTGCTTATGTCCCCCCACTCCCATCTGTCCAGCCCTTGACTAGTTTAAATGCTTTTCAAGGAAGCATTTAAACCATTCATTGAGAACCACCATCCCCTCCCTGGACAGATGAAGGCTGTCACCCTTGTACAGGTTCACATCACTCCACGTGGATCCCAGTTCTCCGATGAAGCCAAAACACTTCTCTCTACGCTAGCCCTCCAACTAAATGTAGGACTTTCTAATGCAGAGATTCCTTGCCTCCTCCCTGCCATGGACTGGCAGCACCTCAGAGAATGTTACAGAGCCTGCCTCCTTCCCAGGGTGCCTTCCTAGCTCCCTGAAGTCCTCCTGCAGCTACTGTTTGCTTGACTATTCCCTGGCTAGGGCTTTTGTCCCTAGATGGACAATGACCTACAGCCCCCCCTCTTTGCTATTGTTGTATTGATCCTCTGGATACACTCCACTTCCCTCCAAGCAGTGCCACCTGGAAGGCACTTGACCTACCTCTCCACCCCATTACCTATGCCCAGTTCTAGATTCAATGCAAAGAAGTGCAAAGTAATGCACCTGGGAAACAAAAATCCAGGGGAAGAGTACACAATTGTGGAGGAGGTACCAACAACAACAAAAATAGAAAGAGACCTGGGAGTAGTCATATCAGATGACCTAAAGGTAGGTAGGCAATGTGAGAAGGCAGTGTGGAGGGCTGGGATGATACTGGAATACATTGGGAGAGACATCACCAGTAGAAAACAGGAAGTTGTTATCCTTCTGTACAGACAGTTGGTCAGATCCCATCTGGAGTACTGCATGCAGTTCTTGAGACCACATCTCTGCAAGGACATAGACAGAATAGAGGCAGTCCAGGGGAGTGCAACTAAAATGGTGCAGAGTTTGCACCAGAAGCCATATGAAGAGAGACTAATGGAGCTTAGTATGTATATGCTTGAAGAAAGGAGGGAGAAGGGGGACATGATAGAAACTTTCAAGTACCTCAAGGGAATCAACAAAATCCAAGAGGTTAGCATCTTTCAGAAAAAGAGATGAGCAAGAACAAGGAGGCACAATTTGAAGATAGAAGGGGGATGGCTCAGGGGCAATGTGAGGAAGTATTTTTTCATGGAGAGGGTGGTGGATGCATAGAATGGCCTTCCTGATGTGGCTGTGAGGTCAAAAACAGTGGGGAAATTCAAGAATGCATGGGACAAACATAAGGTAATTCTGGTGGGGGGGTAGGAAGAAGTAGGCTGTTGGTTAACTAGGATCTGCAGTTTATCCAATAGGTAGGGAAATGAAAAGACAGGCTGGGTCAAGTCGTCCTTATCTGCCATCGAAATCTATGTTTCTATGTTTCTCCATTCCCCGGACTATTGAGTCCTCCACCAGGAGTAGCTTCCTCTTCCTCTGGGGTCCTCTACCCCCCACCCGTGGGTCTCCCTCCTAGATGACTCACTCATACTCCCTGGTCGCAACCTCAGTTTCCCTTGTGGGACTTGCCCACTCCTCCAGGACAGCATACAAGTTTTTAAGTTAGACCAAAGATGACACGATAAATATGTAATGTAATAAAATGTATTACATGGTGTCTTACCATTTCTGCTCCCTCACTGGTTAAGACCAGACCACATTGTACTGCATTAATATAGCACATACCTTATCTCAGATTGCATTATAGGGGTGCATTAATAGAAACCACAACCTACTGGGGTCAAAATGTTAAAACACAAATGAACCAACCATATGACAAGCATTGCAAAAGAAGTACACCCACATAACTTTTGATGCAAATGAGACAATTAAGGACAAAAACTTCCACACACACCTTGCAAACGCAAACTTGATATAAAGTTGTGTACAATAGAATCTTGATTAACCAAACTGCCGGGATGACATCAGAACAGTTTGGATAATCCAGAGTTCAGAGGGTTGGGGTTACATTGATTTTAATGAGATGATGTTTGTGATTAGTACGCAAAAATATTTTAGGGTCTCACACCATGGTAAAGAAATATGCATCAAACAAGTGTGCACTACCAGAGAGTAAATCCATATTAGAAAAACAAACCTCACTTTTTCGAATAAGCGAGTGGGTAAGCACCACTTGTGAAGCCAGGAGATAGTATAAAAATATTTTTATTAACATGTATCAAAAAAATCAGTGCAAAAACCCACAAACATGCATCAACATCTCCTTCAATTTAAAGTGCTAGTGTCATAAGGCAGTATCCAGCAAACAGAAATTACAGACAGTACTGTAAAATACAGAGAAAAACAGGGACAAGGGTCATGTTCTTTAGATAGGGAGTCCAGTACATCAGGGATAATTTGCTTGGGGTTGTACTGTATTACAAAGCAAAACATCATTGAATACAGCAAAGAAAAAGACAGCCACTGAGTTGCAAGTCCAACCCTCACTGCAAACATCAAGCATTGTACACTGCAAAACAAAAAAGAAAAACAAAACAGAACTAAAAAAAACAGAATATCTAACCAAAGACACATGAAATGCGTCTAAAAGAAACACTTCTAAGAGAAGACTCAAACCGCAAAATGCTTTAGTGATCTCCTGCTTACAGTACATGCCAAATTAAAACGTACAAGTTATTTAAAAATACAATTGCACTTAAGAGAACCCCATAAAAAGACAAGCAATGCACTTACAGTTTCCAGAATATAGTGTTCGTAAATGAAGCAAATAATCATTTCTGTATTTCTCCAAATTGTCAACAGAAAGTCCTTACACATGGGTAATGAACACCTCTACTAGGGTAGTAACACAGCTCAAAGCTGTCAATCTGCATAGAATCCTGTGTGTGTGAACATTCTGAGAACTGAGATTCTCCAATATTTGTTATGCCATTCTAGGGGTAGTTCAGAATAGGGGGTCTCTCTCAGAATTTTCTTCAGTCTATCGTCATGTTTGTTGTTTTTATTGTTCTTGGTCAGGTCAAGCAGGGTGGGCCTACCTGGTTTCAGGGGGCTCCCCGAAATTTAGAAGGTATACCTGTTAAACTGTTGCTTTCTGATTAACTAACCTGGAATTTCTTTCAACCTCATTTTCACTGCTTGCTGTGCATGAATTGGGGACCAAGTGCCAAGCCTCAGCGCAAGATGTTTCTGCAGGTCTCCCTTAATTTAATTTTTAAGCCTGGTGCCTTTTTCAGGTAAGTGTATTTTTATTTCTCCCTTCTTTGGAGTGGGGGAAGGGGAGCTGTTAGTACAGTGTATATGGGATCTGAGTTAACCTTTTTGCTTTTCCCCCCTCTGTGTCTTATGAGCATTGGAACCTTAGTCCAGTATCGCTGATTGCCTTTTGAATTGGTTATTACCTTCATTTGCCTGCGGTTACAGTGTGTTCACTTGAGGCTCTTCTGACTTGGGGTCTGTGTGTGTGTGTGTGGGGGCTTTTTGCTTGTTCCTGTCTTTTTAGAGCAGTTTTCTGTGCTTTATGGTGTGACTTATTTGTTTGCAGGAGACTAGTATGGTCTTTAGGTTTTTCTGACATTTCCTGTGCTCAAGGGCAGCTCATTGCTGACTTTACACTTTAAGTACCTTTTTTGTCAGCTCAGATGAGCTGTGTGCCTGTCCGCCATTATGGGCATCTTTCCAAGTCTTTGCACTTTTTTTGTTTTTTCTTTTTGTTTGAAGTGCAAATTTCATGCTGTAGCAGGTCGAGTGCTCTCATGTCCACTTGGGTAACATCACATGCATCGGCGTGATGTCACTGGCCTGATGAGGGAGTGTTCATTACTTGTGTTTAATAACTTCGCACTGACAACATTGGAGTTAACAGAAAAGGAAGTTATGGTAAGTATGGAGGAATGTTTCCTTTTTATCAGGCTAAAGAGAAACAGTATCAGGGAAAAGAAAATATCCAGTCTCTATCAGCAGCTTCAAGCTAATTAGTAGCACACTGCTTTCTGTCGGTGTCCAAACAAAAGTAAACTTTTCTTAAAATGGTAATGCCAATAAGAGAACATAGGACCATACTGTCTAACAGGAGCAAATAGACTATGTGGAACCCATAACTCATTTACAATCAGGGACCCAAGTCTTCAAGAAGCAATTTCTGTCTAACCGCACTCAAAAACCATGATTCATTTATCATTGCAAAACCATTTTAGAAATGATGTTAGACACCATTTTTGATGTGGGATACGAAATTTCCAGAAGTCAAATCATACTTGTCAAACTACCTCCTGTGGATTTATGTCCTACGCTTCACTGCAATCTCAGCCCACCAGCTGGTACATTAAATACAGAATATTGTATGGGGAATTGTACATTATGAATGTTTTTATACCGTGAGGTGTGTGATGCCACATAAACCATGAGTACCAAGCACAAGTGGTTTGGGTACCTGGTTAGAATAGCGCTACCAGAATAGCATAAGGAAAGAGCATGGTAGTCAGGATAGCACTGCCACAGACAGTGAGAGGGGATTGACAGCGCTTGTAATAAGAGCTTCCCAGGTCGCTGTCCATGGTGCTGCCATGGGACAAGAGCACAGGAATTCCAAAACCTGACCTAGCTGCTCCCATGGCATTCAGAGCTGAGGCATGAAGAAGTTTGTCTAGATAGCAGTAGACACCAGGGTTCTAATCCTGGTCTCCCTTGATTTTTTTTTTTACTTCATTTGGACTCTATTTTTTTTTTTTTACAAGGGGCCATGGAAACAGTACTCCATAGCCCCTCAATTTTCTTCTTTCCTCATGATCCTCTCCCACCGTAGTTAAGATCCATAAGTAAAGGGGGGGTGGAGGCAGAGCCTCCCTGAATCAGGAGGGTACGGGGGCACAGCCCCCCCCAAAAAAACTGATTGCATTTTTACTGCATGGTTCTTGACCATGCTATTGTAACTATCACTGTTATGACCAAGTGATGTTCCATGGTTTGTGATAGTATCAAACACTGAGGGTGTATAAAAAAATTAATAGTGGCAATGCCCCATATTTTATTTTAAATAATTGCTGCTCCACAAATCAAATGTCACTTTTTTTTTTTTTGCACCATCTAAGCCATAAGAATCTTGGCTCCGGATTAAATGCACTGGGCAGGATTTTCAAAACATGGTTCTGCTGGTGCGTCAAACCCTTGGCTGAAACTGTACCTGATTTTACAATCTCAGGTGCAGTTGTGACAGTTTCCACCAATTATGGCAGCTTGTACCAAATATCTGGCACAAGCTCCGTAATGATGGCCCCTAGGATTGCCAAAAGTAAGACTAGAAAAAGTCGGCCTAACTTCTGGCAATTGCCAGATGTAATAGAATATCCTGTTAAATCACCACAAGCCCCATGTGCCGTATTGTTGTCGCACCAGGGCTTGCAGTGATCTAAGGCTTTGGAAAGTCCTGCCCACTGCCTTTTTCAATGTGTGGTCCCTGCCTCTGCAGAGACTGCCTCTTGTTTTGTGTGGAGTCAACTGCACGACAGAGTGACAAAGTGCAGAAGAGACCCCACCCCCATTTGAGGAAAAAGGCTGACTGAGCAAGAGATGTCATACTGTTATTTACAGAGAGCTCTGTGAGATAAGATCAAGAGTACAGCACCAGGGGAACAGTGCATGTGTGGCTGCACTCAACCAATGCATTTAGCCAAAGAGAGAGTCATGCCATGTCTCTGTTTGTTCACCAGCTTGAATGCTACACAGAAACAAACAAAAAAATTGAATGCATCTGATTGGCTTGACACATAAGCTATATTGTCTTTTTGGTTAAAATGAATAGACCCTAGTTAGTATAACAATTACACTGTGTGTCAATCTAGTCAATGAACATGGATCTATGAGTAATTATCATAGTATGAGTCCCCCCACCCCATCGTATCTTACATAAGCAATAAAACATGATAGAGTGGGCTTTTTGCTGGGGTAATGGCATGGCTTGGGTGGGTTAAAGCATCAGGCCAAAGGTTGAGTACGTTCACTGCATGAGAAGCTCCATTATCCCAGCAGAAACATATCCTGGAGTGCCTTATTGCAATTGTGAAATATGTTTATTAGGATTAATAAAGGCATAATTAAAAAAAGTAATTTAAATAAATAAAAACTAAAAACAAGTTAACAAAGGAGAAAAAGAAAAAAGTAGCCCTATAGTAAATATATAGCCCTGTAGTAAATTTGCTGTTTGTCCAGTAGCTAGCAGATGCTACTTTGTATACAAGTAAGTGAACGGAGGTGTATTAATTCAGCCATGCTGCATAATTTATACAGACCAGCGTGGTCACAAAATATTTTCCAGTGCTGTTGTGCTGGGTAGCAGCACTGTGTACCAAGCTCCTCAGCCAATCATGTTTCTAGATATAGTATACCATCTTTATAATGCTTACTCATTCATTCTATAATCTTGAACAGTTTTTCTGCATGTTAGAAATAATCGGTAGCCCAATTATTACAGAAACAGGGCAATGCATTCCCACGCAGGCCTGCTTTATAATACTTACGGACTGTAAACTTTGCATGTACATTATTGATGCTCTTGCAGTTTGATGCTTGTCTGGGAAAAACAAGCAGCCTTTTTCAGGTAAACCTGTTACTGGGTCAGTACTGCATCTATCTGATTTGCAGGAATTTCCTTTACAGGACCGTAATCCCCGGATTTTGCGTGAACACCTAGAAATGTAAGCAGATTATCACTGTTAATGCACACAAAATTAAAATATGTAGCAACTTAATCAAACTGGTGAGTGATAAAATGTGTACATGGGTATGAAACATTCATTTTACAGTTTTCTACCTAGCATAACCCAACTGAAATAAAGCAGGTAAGAGTGAGGGGGTGGAAAGAGTGAGACGGACAGAGTGCAGGGGTGACCTTGAGACAGGTTCAGTTTAAGGAAAGTGCTGGGTGTTGGAAGGGCAAAATCACTTGTCCACATCATTTCACAACTGCTTCCAATGGGTACGGCAGCTCTCAGCTGATCAGACCTGGCTCCATATATTTTATTTATTTATAATAACATTTTTTTTTTCCCCACAAAATATAGCAAGAAACATACGTAGATTAGATGTGACACATTTTAACAGAGTAATAAACCAGAAGCATTCAGGTAGTAATAGTAGTACTAACCATAGCAAGAGCTGTAAAAGAAAATTCCACATTTGCACAGCTATGATTACTATTTTGGGGAGGGGGACAGGAACACTTAAAACCCCCCAAAAATCCCAACATTATAACTTTAGGCTAAGGTACGAAAGAGGCATTAACATTCATGTGTAATCCCCCTGATCCCTGGGGTTACTAGAATCCCATCAGTGTTAGGTGGGAAGGCAGCTGGTGAATATCTAGTTAAATAGATTTTCACCTGCTCCCTCTCTGTTTGCTTGGTCTTAGCTGAGTTGAGAGAGGTGATGTCATTTAGAACTCTTGCAGCAGCATAAGCCACAATAGCTAGCTGTGAGGGGGAGTTTAAAATTCTCAGTGAGTGTCAATCAGCAGCAGCCAGAGTGAGCAGTTGGAAGAGTGAAGAGCTGCAGTGTGGGCTCTGAGGAGAGCCTACTTTTTCTCATCCTAGTGCTGAGAACCATTTGCCTGCCTTGTAAAAGTGGTGGAAACTGTCTAGCAGGAGTTCCTGATTTTCTCATCCCCAGTGGGATGAGAAGGACTGCAGAATGGATCCGAGGGGCAATCCCCTGTCTTTGATCCAGGATATTTGAGCTGCCTTTTGTGTACAATCATGAGTAATCTGACTTTGGATTCCCAGGAGGAATGTACCTGCTTTTGTCTGTTTTTCTTGTGGGGTGTACTCTGATAAAAAGATTTATTATACCAAGTTCTTTATAGTTGAGACTGTTCTCATGCCTTTCCTTAAGTTGGTTGTCAAGTTTGGAGTCCCCAGTGAGACTTAGCACAGTGTACAGAACTTTACCTTACACTCAGATGTAGTGTTGTTCTAATGCTGAATGTACTAGACATTGCAGGATGCATAGTTCTACTGTTTGCTAACTGTTGAAGTGTAACTCTGATAGAATGGCTGGGTATGGACTGAGGAAGCAAAAGGTGGCCATTCCCCCATCTGGAGTGACCCATTCAGCACTTCAGGTTCTCTAAGGGTGCCTATTTACTCAGGTCATGTGGCCAATGCCTGAAGAGAAATTTTACCCCCTGGTGTGGGTTGTTCTAGTCTTGAGCACCAGTGTGCTCCATCGTGGCCAGTTGCCACATTGCCTAACCTTTAAAGCCTATGCCACATAGGAAATGTTCTGTGTTGTGGCCAGTGCCACTAGAAGAATTTGTGTGCTCCGCTGTGGCCACTGCCACTAGAAGAAGTGCATGTTTCAGCTCAGGTTTTGCTGCTGAAGCATTCAAGTCATATGCAATATGGGAAGTTTAGAGTTTCTGTCTGCTACAGATGTTGTGTTCTGCATTGCCTTGTGCCACGAAGTGTAAACCCTCTGGGGTCCATCTTTGCTTTTGTGTACCAATTGTTGGAATAAAGCCACACTCTAGAATTCCAGCCTGGCATGGACAATCTAGTTACTGTTTCCTGTGTGGAAATCCTGGGTACTCCTCCAGAAGTGCAAACATAGTATAGCCCTTAGCAAAAGTTTCTCTCCTTAGGACCTAGGTTTAGTAATGGCCATTTTGTGTCTTGTAAATACTGCTTATGCTTTGTACCCCCAACCTTCTCTTTCCCTTAGACAGAAATATGTGGGAGGTGTGCTTACTAGTTAAACAAGTGGCTAGTGGGAGGTTACACATATAATTACTGGGCAGTGTTTTTTCTCTAAGGGAAACCTGGGGTAGCCAATCAAGATAGCAACTCCGGAACAGCGACGTGTGAAAACAGCCTTGAAACACAATGTGACCACTTATCGGTGACCAACAGTTCCCCTCCCTCCCCGATTTGTGCCCCCCCAGAGTTGGTATATATAGTAAGGGACTGCGGGGGCGAACCCTTCCTCCCCCCCAATCACAGCGATCAATCTAAGTGACTACACTGTGATTCTAGGCTGTTTTCATGGGTTGCCATTCAGGAGTCGCTATCTTAATGTAGAACTGAAACCCAGTTGCAATTTGCCATTATAACCAGCTGGTTATAACCACAAACAAGCGCCACATTTCCCTCACTCTGTGTATGTGCCAGCTGGCCATCTCCCTGCTGTTGCACTGAACACCGCACCACCACTCGCTCTCGGTTGTAAGTAAAATTGTTTAAAAGAAACTAAACAACAAACTGTCACCTTTAAACTTTTTGATCCCTACAACTATTTAAGCCTCAGTTTAAACATGAGAATAATTGTTTCAACAGCTGCGGACTATACTTAAGCCAGATGGGACCATGGCTGAACAGGAATGTGGTTTTATTTTATATAATTGCTGTGGCAAAAAAACAAGCCCCAGCAATTACAGAAAATAAAGGCTGGGTAGGTGTGTAAAACTCTAATTTTACATACCCTTGGTGTGGAATGCCTTAATAAACCCCAAAAGTGTATGTGGCATCCTACATCTTGGGTGTGTGTAAAATTTTCATTACTACCACCTACCCAATCATTATTCTATATGTAGTGCATTACTCATCTATGCCAAATGGTAGCAAGCACGTCTTACACGTTAGTGTAAATTCTGTATGATTCTGAAGTTCATACATGTACAATGTGAGGTCACACCACTTTTGCTTTGTGGGATACACTGAAATTAACCATAATCATGTGATAACCTTCTTTGCTATCATGATTGATAAAAGCAATAATTTCATAGTGTTGCCTCTTATTTTATGTTCCTGGGGAATGGAAAAGAGGACATTTAAGCTAGCAGGAGGGGAGATGATAGTAGCTCTAGTATATAGCATCAGTGCAGCATGGTGAAGTGGTTCACAGGAGCCAGGTCCAGCCTCTCCATGCTTCCTCCAGTACAGATTGACAATTTCAGGCCCCAGTCTGGATTGTAAACAAACTGGTCTTGGATACAAATGGAAGGCCCTGCACTGAGGCTGAGGTCGGGGCAGCATACTTACAGTGCTACTGGATACAGATGTGGCTGTGTCTGTATTACATGATGACCACCCAGATACATCTCCTTTGTCCACTGGATGGAGGACCAACATGTCAGGTGTAGATGGTACTAGGTTACCTGCATTCCGTTCTTTATCATTACTGTAGAGTTGGGACACCTGAAGGCCTCTCACACCTTCCAATTAATGGTATTGCATGATCATACTAGCATCATTGGGACTGACTTCCTTGCACCACACTGCTGTGTGGTGGGCCTAGCTAATATGCTACTGACTCAGATTCAGGGCCAATATCATACCATCATGATCCCTGATTCACATGTAGTGACAACAATATCTGCCAACAACAAAGAGTATAATGTCATAGATTTGTTCAAAAACCATGAGCTTTTCCCAAAGCTCCTCCCCATTCTACAAAGACATTTGGAAGCATTTGCTACCAACAAGCATGACTGTGGCAGAATACACACTGTCATCGAAGTGCCAGGCCCAGCACATGAGAGGCAAAGGCAATATCCTTTTCCACCTGAGGCCTTGCCTTCTCTTAGGGAAACAATAAAATCTCTCCTCAATCTTTTTACATTAGGCTAATATTGTAGTAATTTACTCAGGATTTCATGACAAGTTGTATTCCTTTGGGGAACAACTGCAGTGACTGAAGTTAATATAGGTTCACTATGAGAGTGAGTGTGTGTGTGTGTGTGTGTGTGTGTGTGTGTCTGTGGGAGAGAGAGAGAGAGAGAGAGAAAAGGAGGGGGAGAGAGAGAGACAACATCTCCTTTAAGCTATATATCTCCCACCCACATTATTGTGATGTGGGGTGGGTTCGGTTGTATTGTTTGTATGAACAGGAGGAGATAAATTACATTTTTATCTCTTTTCAGATTCCCTAGACACTTGTGGTACATCAAGTTGCTACATTCTCAGTATATATTTACATCAGTACATATCAGGCTGCATGGTCTTAATTCCTTGAGGTTCCTCGACTAGAGTTTTTTGTTTGACACTAATATTATCAATTTATATTTAAATTATCATTTATATAGTCCTGAGGTTTTTGTAATTTCTTGGGCCTTTTATTTAGCTTGAGAATACAGCTGGGTGACATGTCCAGCTAGGTTTTACATATCACACAATGTGCACTGATGTTTTTTTAGACAACTTTACTGGTAATTCTTGTCTTCAATGCATACATTGTAATTTCATGAGCCCTATAACTATCTTAGTTTGTCTTTAAGCTGGGTGGGGGTTGCCTTTCAGTAATCACATCCTTATACTGACTGTGACACTCATGGCTTGATTTGGGAGTTATCTGCTTCAGCAGTGTTATCTTTTGTCAATTAAATTTATGTGCAGTAGGATTCTTTGTGTGTTGCACAAAGCACATCTGTAAACCCAAGGTTCTTTCGGACTGAGGGCAGTATTGTACTGTTAAACTTCTCTGACATCATCTTCTGTTTTTTTTTTTTTTTAAATGAGTATTTTAAACCAATGGGGATTTTTTTCTGTTTTTCTCTGCATTATCTAGCTGTTATAAGTATTGTATTTTCTAAACAACTGCCTTGAGCTTCTGAAGAAGGACTGGTTGGTCCGAAAGCTAGAGCACTTTGTTCTTGTTGTTACATCTATGTTGGTCCATTAAAAGGTATCAAATCATTTGCTTCTGGATCTATTCTTGCAAGGACCAATACGGCAACTACTAAATCTAGATCTCAACCAAGGTGTAATCAGAACATGTGTCTCTACTGCCAACTCCCCAGTGTGGCCTGTGAAAAAAAACACAGGTGCCTGGAGACTTACTATTGACTGCAGGAGACTGAACCAGGTCACCTCCAGTTGTGCTCCAACTGTGGCCTCAGCACCTGATGTGCTACGACTTCTGACCCCTGACCAAAAATGATTCAGTGCCCTGGACATCTCCAATGGTTCCTGGTCACTGCCATTGGCCCTTAAGAGTCAATATAAGTTCGGCGTCACCTTTGAAGGTAGACAGTACACGTGGACCTGCTTACCACAGTGATTCCATAAGGGCCCTTCCCTGTTCCATCTGCACATGATGGATGCCCTTGAGAGTTTCTCTACCCCTCAGTGTCTCTTGCAGTATGTGGATGACCTGCTGTTGGCAACAGCCACACAGGAACAACACTTGGATTTCTTGAATGAAGTATTGATTCTTATCCAGAGAGCAGGTATCAAATGTAACCCAGCAAAAGCACAGCTATGTCAGAAAGAGGTACTCTTTCTGGTCCTGAGAATAACTGACCAAGGTACAAGGATTGCAAGACTTGCCATTACCCACCAATGTGGCTACTCTTAGGAGATTTCTAGGTATGGTGAACTATTCCAGAGATTTTATTTGTGATTTTACTCAGAAGGCTGCTCCTCTGTAAGAGTTACTGAAAAAGGACATTCCCTGGAATTGGGGTCCCATTCACACCCAGGCTGTGATGTCACTGAAACAGGCCTTGGCCTGGGCTCCAGCTCTGGTCAATCACAATCCAGCATTGCCATTCCATCTGGAGTGTGCCACCTCTGACATAGTCATGTTGGCAGTGTTGGCCCAGAAGGTTCATGGCACCCTGAGACCCATTGCATATGCATCACAACTCTTGACCCCAGTAGAACAGAAGAACAGCCTTTGTCAAAGGAACCTTCTGGCTACTTACTGAGCTGTCAAACACTTCTTGTACAGTATATCATTGGGTACTCTCTACTGATCATTAACACAAACCACACCCCAAACACCTTTCTGCAATCAGACAGAGTGAAGGATGGGTCAGTCTCTAACACCAGGCTGACACACTGGTCACTTCTTCTCCAGGATAGAGACATACAGTTACACCCAACCAAAATGCCATCCATGTTGGCATATGGACTCCTTTTCCAAGGAGAACCACATGACTGTACACTGCAACCACCTGATCTACCAGATCCAGGTCCTTTCCTCCCTGCCATGGGGCAAGGTCAGTGGGGGATGCTGCTACAGAAGGTAAAGCCATCAAGAAATGGAAAGCAATGAGTACCAATGCCCGTAGTCTGAGTAACAAGCTTCCTGAATTAGTGGCCTTGATGGAGGAGGAACATCTGGATATCGTGGTAGTCACAGAAACATGGTTCACACAAAACCATGGCTGGGACATAAACATACCAGGATACACTAACTACAGGAGGGACAGAGAGGGTAAAAGAGGAGGAGGAGTAGCTCTTTACATAAGGGAAGGAATCAAACCAACAGAACAAAAGGGAAAACAAGGAGGAGAAGAAGCACTGTGGGTAAATTTGGAGACCGGCAATGGCACCACAATCCGCACAGGGGTTATATACAGACCCCCTTCTCAGTGGGAGGAAATGGACAGGAAATGATAGAAAGTATACTTAGTATGGCAGAAAAAGGGGAGATATTGCTGATGGGCGATCTGAATATGCCAGATGTTAACTGGAGTGCAGTTGCAGCAGCCATTTCGAAGAGTGGGGTTATTCTAGATGCCCTACAGGGGGCATGCCTTAGACAACTAGTATTGGAGCCCACTCAAGAGGGAGCAATCTTAGACCTGGTTCTCTCAAATGGAGATGAAGAGAAGTGGGTAGCCATCTGGGAACTAGCGACCATCGAACAGTATGGTTCACAATAAACACTGCAATAGAGTCAAGCCATAAAAAGGCAAAGGTACTGGACTTTAGGAGGGCTGACTTTGCCAAAATGGGTGAGTGCCTAAGGAATGCACTAGCAAATTGGCAGGAAGGAGGGGTGGAAGAACAATGCGGAATAATAAAAACTGCCATCACAGAAGTAACAAGCCTCTGTGTGAAGCAAATAAACAAAACTAAACGATGTAAGAAACCACTATGGTTCTCAAAGGAAGTGGCAGTGAAGGTTCAAGAGAAAAAGAAAGCTTTCAGGAAGTACAAGGAATCACAGAAGGAGCAGGACAGAGAACTGTATCAGTTAAAGCAAAAGGAAGCTGAGAAGGCAGTCAGAGCAGCAAAGGCCCAAACCGAGGAAAAGATAGCCAACTCAGTTAAGAAGGGGGATAAAACCTTTTATAGGTACATCAGGGAGCGAAGGAAGACCAAGGGAGGGATAGTGAGGCTTAATAAAGGGGGAGGGTGGGCAGAGGGTGACTGTGAAAAGGCAGAGATACTAAACAAATATTTTGCTCAGTATTTACAAAGGAAGAGGGAGGTACCTAAAACAAACAGTAGAAACACTCTGGATACAGAAGTTGATACCAGCCCATTTACAGAAGAAAGGGTTCTGAAAGAACTCTTAAAACTGAAGGTGGACAAAGCAGTGGGGCCTGATGGGATTCATCCCAGAATTTAAAAGAACTAAGGTAGAATTAGTGACACCACTGACTACCCTGTTTAACAAATCATGGGAGGATGGGGTGGTACCCGAGGACTGGCGGAGGGAAGATGTGATTCCCCTTCACAAAAGTGGGAGCAAGGCAGAAGCAGGAAACTACAGACCTGTTAGTTTAACCTCAGTGGTAAGGAAATGATGGAATCACTTCTGAAGGAAATAATTGTCGAGTATCTAGAGGCCAGAGGGGCACAGGACCCAAGGCAGCATGGATTCACAGCAGAAAGGTCATGCCAGACAAATCTGATAGATTTCTTTGACTGGGTGACCAAAGTAGTAGATCAGGGAGGGGCTGTGGACATGGCCTGCCTAGACTTTAGCAAGGCATTTGACACAGTCCCACACAAAAGATTAATATACAAGTTAGCTAGCCTGGGAGTGGGTCCCAAGATGACAGCCTGGGTAAAAAATTGGCTGGAGAATAGGACACAGAGAGTAATAGTAAATGGAGTCCACTCTGAAGAAAGGGGGGTTACTAGTGGGGTACCGCAGGGTTCAGTATTAGGACCGGTCCTCTTCGATGTCTCTTATGCTTACATTGCAGAGGGACTGGAAGGAAAAGTATGTCTCTTTGCAGATGACACAAAGATCTGCAACAGAGTTGATGCACAAGGTGGGGTGGAAAGGATGAAAAGGGACTTGGCAAGGTTAGAGGAATGGTCAAATGTATGGCAGCTTAGATTCAATGCTAAGAAGTGCAAGGTAATGCACCTGGGAAACAAAACCCAGGGAAGAGTGCACAATGGGGGTGAGATACTAACAACAACAAAAATAGAAAGGGACCTGGGGTAGTCATATCAAATGACCTAAAGGTGGGCAAGCAATGTGAGAGGGCAGCAAGGAGGGTTGGGGAATACTGGGATGCATAGGAGAGGCATCACCAGTAGAAAACAGGAAGTTATTATCCTCTGTACAGACAGCTGGTCAGATCCCATCTGGAGTACTGCATGCAGTTCTGAGACCCAGTCTTCGCAAAGACATAGACAGGATGGAAGCTGTCCGGAGGAGGGCAACTAAAATGGTGCAGAGTCTGCACCGGAAGACATATGAAGAGAGACTTAAGGAGCTTAATATGTATAGCCTCGAGGAAAGGAGGGAGAGGGGGGACATGATAGAAACTTTCAAGTACCTCAAGGGAATCAACAAAGTCCAAGAGGGCAGCATCTTTCAAAAAAAAGAGGTGTGCAAGAACAAGGGGCACAATTTGAAGATAGAGGGGCGGCTCAGAGGTAATTTAAGGAAGTATTTTTTCACAGAGAGGGTTGTGGATGCATGGAACGGCCTTCCGGAGGAGGTTGTGGAGTCAAAAACAGTGGTGGAATTCAAGCATGCATGGGACAGTCATAAGGCAATTCTAGGGGGTGGGAGAAGGAAGAAGTAGGCTGCTGGTTAACTAGGATCTGCAGCTTATCCAGTAGGCAGGGAAATGGACAGACTAGGTAGGCCAAGAAGTCCTTATCTGCCGTCAAATTCTATGGTTCTATGTTTCTATGCCACAATTGCTTGATAACACCTCATTGTGTCATATTTTTAAAGATAGTTCAGCTTCCTACTACCAAGGAGAACAGAGTTCAGTGATGGGTATCTTGGTGATTTACCCTTATGGTAACACTGTTAAACTCTCTAAGCATTACAATGTGGCATCATCACAGTATGCCGAGATGGCAGCAGTGGTCTGCGTCCTGGAGTTCATCCAGCATGGGACCTAGGATACCATCATTTTCACAGACTCTGACTGGGTTTGTTGTTCTCTTACAGAATTCCTTCCTTTCTGGCAGAAGAACTCCTTTCTTTCCTCTAATGGCAGCCCAGTGAAACATAAAGAACTGGTAATAAACATACACTCACTGGCACAAAGGTTTGCACACAAACTCTACGTACACAAAGTTAAAGCTCACTCCATACATGACCCCTTTCAAACAACATGAAGTTTTGCTGTATTCTGACATATTGCAGTTAGCTCCAGTACTTGAACTGCTCCAGAGAGTAAAGAGTTAAATTCTATGCAGAGCATAGAACATTGAGCTCGAGCTCGGTTCAAACCTCTGTCTGCTGCACTTTGAAGTGTAACCATCAGATTCTTTACTCCGCCTAACTGAACAGTCGCTCTGGAGTTTTCTCCTTTGCTCATGGTTCATTGGTAGGTTAAAGTCGTCGGTTTACCGATATTTTTCATTTAAAATTCGGTTCAGATCTCTGTCTGCGGTACAGTAAGTACTTAGGTAGTGGACTAGTTGTTGAAATTCTGTGGAAATTGTAAATTTGAACTTTTAACCGGTTCGGCTGAACTGGTTATCTTGTGTGTTATTCTTGTAATTTTTCTCCTAGCTTAGAGTGTGGTTACCGGTCCTTATTGGTTAAAAAAAAAAAGTGTTTCTTGCGTTTTTTTCCAATATCCGTAACATGGTTAGAAACTGATAAGGGGGGTCTTACCTGGCTTTTGCCAAGTAAAGGGTAAGTTTGAGTTGTAGGATGGCTACGTCTCAGAAACCCAAAAGAAAAACCCGGCCCACTGGGTTTCAACACTGCAGTGTGTGTGGGGAAGTCTTTACTAAGGCTGATCCCCACACCACCTGTGTTTATTGTCTCGGGTTTGACCACCTCGATTCAGACTGCCAAATATATAAAAATGTCTCTAAATCCACCCTGGATAAGAGATTCGGCAGGCTTAGGGAAAATGAGGCCGAGAAGTCCGCTGACCCGGTTGGCCAGCCCGGTTCAGTTTCAGCCGAACCAGAAGGAGTGCCCCCTGAACAGGGCGATACTTCTTCGGGCAATAGGAGAGCCGATTCTGAGGGATAGGTTCCATCAAAAAAGAAAAGAAAAGAAAAGACAAATCTGCCATTTCAGATCCAGAGTTGCATGTTCCGACCGCCAAGGAGATTGCCCAAGCGATTTGTATTGTTGAGTCGCTTCATACGGTTCCAACCGAACCGGTGCCTTCTGGCAGGTGTTCAGTTCATTTGTTCCTCTGGTTCAGGATTATGCCCCTGAAGATTTTTATGAACCAGATTTGGAAGGGGATGATGATTATGAAGGTGATGAGGATAGTGATGATGATGGAGTGGAAGGTCTGGATGAGTCCACTGAACCGGACATCTCCCCAGACAGACCATCTGGTGTTTCCCCTCCCAGGCTTTCTGAGTCCCCTTCCCAGTTTATGTTTTACAGAAAGGTGGCAGAAACTCTTTAGCTTCCTTTGGAAGAAGTGGTAGAGGAAGAAGAGGAGCCTGATTACGTTGAAATGATGGACATCCCAGAGTCCAAGAGGTTGTCTATTCCCCTTCATAGGTCCTTTGGGAAACAGACACAAAAATTGTTGAAAACTCCTAATTCTTTACCTCCTGTTGACAGAAGGATGGACAAGAGGTACATGTTCTTGGGTTCAGGTATGGAGTACTTGTACCAGCAATGCAGCCATGTTGGAGTTGTGCAGGCTGCAGCCTGTGATAAGGCTAACATACCTTTGGCATCCCACTCCCCTGGATAAAGACTCCAGGAAGCTGGATGCCATGGCAAAGAAACAGTTCATGGCATCCTCCTTGGGACTCAGGCATGCAAATTACATGGCCTATACGGCTAGGTACCTGAAGTCCAGGTGGGACTCTGTACTGACAATGGCTAAGCAGGCCTCCCCCCGAGCTGGCCAAGGAGCTGGAGGTGGCTGCTGATGGGATTGAGGCATCAAAGACCCAATTTCATGCTGCTGTGGACTCCAATGATGTGTCATCACGAGTCATGGCTACATCTGTGGCTCTTCAGAGAATGGCTTGGCTCAAATGTACTAACCTCTCACAGGACACCCAGGCTAAGGCCATGGATTTCCCTGTGGTGGGTAATTCTTTGTTTGGGGAGCAGACAGAGAATTACATGAAAAAGATGGATGAATACAGGACCACCAATAGGAGTGCACAGGCCAAGGAAAGGCAGGCAGCTCCACAAAGGCAGCAGGCTAGGGGCAGGGGCAGGCCTTTTTATAGGCCCTACTACCAAGCACAGACCTCCTCTCCCTTTTCTCAGAGGGGGTTCTTCAGAGGGAGAGGCAGAAGAGGGATCAGCAGGGCTGCATCCACTTCTCAGCCTAAGGCTCCTGCCAAGCAGACACCCTGATGTGTCAGCCCGTGTCGACTCCCCCATTCCTGCAGGAGGCAGGCCGGCTTACTACTTCCAGGACTGGAAGTCTGTTACCTCAGACAAGTGGGTCTTGGGAGGTAGTAAGCCAGGGGCTGGCTCTCAGCTTCAAAAAGCTTCCAAAGCTGAGAACCAGATCTTTTCCACTTGCAAACATCTCTGAAACCATTGCCCTAGAGGCAGAGGTTTCATCTCTCCTGGCCTTAAGGGCCATAGAGAGAGAGTTCCTACAATCCACAGGGGCAAAGATCTATACTCCAGGTAATTCCTTACCCTGAAGAAAACAGGGGAGTGGCAGCCTATCCTAGACTTAAGATATCTGAACATGTATCTATTAAAACCGAGGTTCAAAATGGTGACTCAGAATAATTCTTCCCTCTCTAAGGCCAGGGGACTGGCTAGCCTCCCTGGACCTAAAGGATGCCTACTTTCACATTCCCATCAGGTGCTCCCACAGAAAATACCTCAGGTTTGAACTGCCTTCAGGCCATTATCAGTTCAGAGCAATGCCCTTTGGCCTAACATCAGCTCCAATGGTGTTCACAAAGTGCCTAGCAGTAGTAGTGGCTTTCCTAAGGAGAAAAAATATCTCCATATTCCCGAACCTGGACGACTGGGTCATAGTGGGTCAGTCCCCAGACCAAGTCAAGTCAGATCTAAAAGTGACCCAGCAAGTGCTCACTTCTCTAGGTTTCCTTCTCAATCTTTCCAAGTCAGTTCTCAAGCCAGTACAGCTGTTGACTTTTATGGGGTGGAACTAGACACTGTCAAAGCAACAGCATTTTTTCCCCTTGGTAAGGGTGAAGGCCATCATGGAGCTGGCTTTTTCCTTCCACCCTCTGGTCTCTCGATCAGCAAGACACTTTCTTCAGTTACTGGGCCACATGGCAGCTTCTACTGCAGTGGTCCAGGAGGCCAGATTTCAGATGAGAGACATTCAGTTTCACCTGAGGGCCTTTTGGTCTCAGAAAAAAGATCCTTTGACCAAACTGATTCCAGTGACTCAGACTTTGATCCAGGCTCTTCAATGGTGGCAGGATCAGTACAATCTCAGGCAAGGGGTCCCATTCATTTCTCAATTTTATTCTGTGGTCCTAACCACAGACGCCTCTCTTCTGGGTTAGGGAGCCCACTTGGAAGCTCTCACAGCCCAAGGAGTGTGGTTCACTCAGGAGTCTGTTCTCCACATCAGCCTTCTGGAGCTCAGGGCTGTTTATCTGGCTCTGCATGCTTTTTCACAATCAGTGAGGAACAAGGTGGCTCAAGTCAGGACAGACAACACCACCACCATGTGGTACACCAACAAGCAGGGAGGCACTCAGTCTACGGCCTTGTGCATGGAAGCCATGAAAATATGGTCCCTGACTTACTCCCTACACACCTTTCTGGTAGCAGTCCACCTCCCAGGAAAGAACAATGTGCTAGCAGATGCATTAAGCAGGATTTCCCAGGGCCATCACAAATGGTCCCTGGATCCCCTAGTGTTAAAAGTGTTTTTTTCCAAGATGGGCACTCCAGAGATAGATCTGTTTGCAGCCCCAGACTATCACCAACTTCCTCTATTCTGTTGCAGACCCCCAGTCTTTGGCTCAGTCCCTCTGGATACTCTGATTCTGAATTGGGAAGGGAAATTTCTGTATGCCTTCCCTCCTTTTTCCTCTGCTGTTCTAGGTCCTGGTCAAGATAAGGTCACAATCTTGCAAAATGATCCTGAGTGCTCCAGATTGGGCCAGGCTGCCTTGGTATCCCCAGTTGCTGTCCCTAGCAGTCCATCTTCCCCTGTCTCTTCCCAGGAATCACAATCTGTTAACCTCCTCTCAGGGGAGGATTTGGTATCCCAACCTTCAGTCTCTCAATCTCAAGGCATGGCTCAGGAGGAGTTAGAGTATGCAAGTTTGCATCTATCTCAAGGGGTTATGGACATTCTCAAAGCATCTCAAAAACCTGCCACCAGAAAAACGTATAACTCTAAGTGGAAGAGATTCAGCATCTGGTGCTCCAAGAAGCATATATCCCCAGGCACTGCTGAATTGTCTACGGTTCTGGATTATATGGTTCACCTCAATGGCCTCGGCCTCAGACCAGCTGCCCGCAAAGTACATTTGTCAGCTGTTTCTGCTTTTCTTTCAGTGGGAAAGCCTTCTTCACTGGCGTCTCATCCTGTTTTCTGTAAATTTTTCTAGGGATTGCTTCATACCAAGCCTCCTTTTAAGGATCCTACCCCTTCCTGGGATTTTAACATTTGCATTGCACAACTTATGCAACCCCCTTTTGAACCTTTGTCTTCAGTAGAACATAAGCACTTGACTTGGAAAACTGTGTTCCTGGTAGCTATTACCTCTGCCAGATGTATCAGTGAGTTGCAAGCTCTGTCAGTGGAGCCTGATTTTATCTTATTCCATACAGATAAGATGATCCTTAGAACCAATAGGAAGTTCATGCCTAAAGTGGTTTCAGATTTTCATTTGAACCAATCCATGTCTCTCCCTGTATTCTTTACTGATCATTCTTCTTCAGGAGAGAGAAGATTACACAGTTCGGATGTTAAGAGGGCCCTTAGTTACTATATTGAACGTACTAAGGCACACAGGTTTGACTCCCTCCAGTTGTTCCTCACTTATGGGGAAGCGGGTAAGGGCAAACCTGCCACTAAGAGAACTATTGCCAGGTGGATTGTCTCTTGTATACAATTATGTTATGAAAAGCTAGGTAAAATATCATCCTCTGGCCTGAGGGCTCATTCGACTAGAGGTACAGCTGCTTTACTGGCTGCTTCCAGGGATATTCCTTTATTAGAGATATGCAAAGCAGCCACCTGGAAAACAGTCCATACATTTACCAAGCATTACTCTCTGGATATCCAGGCTAGGAGTGTTGCTTGATTTGGTACAGCAGTACTGCAGAGCCTATTCCCAAAATAGGTTTGAATCCCTCCTCCATGGAGGTACTGCTTGGTAGTCTGCAATAAGTCAGAAAACAGCAAGACTTAATGTTGTTTGAAGAAAAAAATACTCACCTTAGTAATTGTGTTTCTTCTAATGGAGTCTTGCTGTATTTTGACCTCCCTCCCTTCCTCCTCTCTCAGAACCTGTTTTTGGGAAGTGAGCTGGCAGGTGCAGTGTTGTATCCCAGAGGTGTTTTTGGGCACTCCCTCTCCTTAGAGTGGGGAGTGGGTTATGTTTCTTTATTTCAATAGTCATAAGTTGTTCACTACCAGGTTTTGGATTTTGGATTTCTCGACTTGAGTCTTTTGGGGATCCAAAATATTTGGTTGCCATTTGGCTAGTAAAAATTTACAATTTCCACATAGTGAGTTAGTTAGTTAGTTAGTATTAGATCATAAGAATCTGATGGTTACACTTCAAAGTGCAGCAGACAGAGGTTTGAACCAAGCTCAAGCTCAACGTTCTATGCTCTACATATAATTTAACTCTTTCTTTTCCAGAGCAGTTCAAGTGCTGGGGCTAACTGCAATATGTCAGAATACAACAAGACACCATTAGAAGAAACACAATTACTAAGGTGAGTAATATTTTCATCATGCCTTCAATGACACAGCAGACACCCTTGCCAAGGAAGGGGCCCGAGGGGGGACACCTGGATGATGGACCATCCAGAGGCCAGAGCGGCTGTACACATTTCAGCAGTCAGAAAGAAACCTGAACCCTTTTCCCCCTTGGACCTGTCAGCAGCCCAACATACTGACTTTTAACTCAAAGAAGTGTTCAGATTCTTTGACAAGAGCACAGAAGAAAATCTACCTATTCATAACCCCTACTGGAGGCATGAAGGTAAGTTATGCTTGTCCCCAGATGACAAACTCATCTGGTACCAACCAGATGACACCACCAGCACATTGTGGGTGGTTCGTAGACACCTTAGGTCTTAATTCTTGCACCAAGTGCATGACACCCCCACTGGTGGACACCAGAGAGTGGAAAATACCCTCCAGAAGCTCAAGACCACCGACTGGTGGCCTGGTGTCATCAAAGATGTCAAACAATACATAGATAACTGCCTTGTTTGTATGCAAAACAATCCTATCCCCACCAAATGAAATGCCAAACTCCTACCACAAAGACATTCTGGCCCTTGGTATGCCATACAAATTGATTTTATTGGTCCTCTGACCAATACCAGCAGAAACAAGTATGCTCTTGTGGTAACTGATCTTTTCTCTAAGCTTTCCCCACTAAGACATGTACTGCTGCAACCACTGCCAAAATCATGGTAGAACAGATGTTCTCCAGGTGGGGCCTACCTCTTAGGGTAGACTCCGACAAAGGAACCAGTTTTACAGGTGAGTTGATAAAAGAAGCACTTGAACTCCTTGGCGTTCACCAGAAGTCCCACATACCCTACCATCCACAATCTTCAGGTCTAGTAGAAAGAGCCAACAGACAGATTAAGCCAATGCTTTCCAAATTTGTTGAGGACAATCCCAAGACCTGGAATTCCCTGTTGCCATTACTTCTTATGGCAATTAGGGGCACACCCTCAGTCACCACCCAGTTGACACCCTTTGAGGTGATGACTGGAAGATAGATGAGATTACCTGAACACCCGTTGTTTGATCTGCACACCCCTACAGCAGACTGTGTGTCTGTAGACCAGTATGTGGAAAAACTCAGAGAAGACCTCATACACACACACTTGTGTGCTGCCAACTGCATGGGCAAGGCCCAGCAACAGTCCAAAATACAGTTTGACAAACATGCACAAGAAATGGATTGGCAAGTTGGAGATCAGGTAATGGTCCTCAAATTTGCACATCCCACACAGTCCTTCTCCAATAAGTGGGAAGGTCCCTACCCCATTGTCAACAAGCTCAGTCCAGCAGTCTATCAGGTTAGACTCTTGCACAATGACAAACTGACTGACAAGTGGTTACATGCAAACCAACTGAAACTGTATAAAGGAGTATAATTACTTTTCCTCACTCCATTGGAGATGCCTACCTCACTGCCTTGGTTGTTGATCCTGATAAATCTACCCTACAAATTGAGTGGCAAACCACATCGCAAGGACAAATTCTCCCTGTGGACAAGCTCTCCAAGGGAACTTTCCATGGTTGGCCTAATGCTAAATTATCCCCTAATGGTTCTCTGTCCTTGCTACAAACTGCTCTTAGATATTCTGGTTTATACAATATTACTGCTTTAATTGATCCTCATATTGTAATTCTTTGTCTAAGGACTCTACCAGGAAATTTTGCGCTGTACACAACATGACCTCTGCTGCCATGTATCTTTCTGTGTTACCCTCTACTGAGAAACAGCTTTTGGAATGTCCACAGCATACCCCTGGTCCTTGCAGTGGTCTCACAGCCACTACTTTACCTGGTACACTTATTAACAACTTACAATTTATGCATATACCTGTTTTGTTTAACTTGACTTACTGGAATATGAAAGAATTTGGTATGTATCATAGTACTAACATGTCAGCATTTTATAGTACTTTACTGCTTGACAGTTTAGCAGCTTTTCAGATTCATGCACAAGACCCTATTGCTGTGGTACACACCACCAAGCATAGAGGCAACTTCAGGAGAAAACCCAATCCTGATGATCAAAGTCATAAACGCAATACACGTGAAGTTGACAGTTCTGATGTCACTGTTGCAACAGGCATTGTTGCTATCAAATCTCATTCAGATAAATTCCAAACTGGTTTGGTTAATGATATTTTACCCCATTATTGTATGGTATGGATGGCCTTAGTCAGGAAGAAAGATGCACTGTATATAATATGCACAACATTGCTAAGGCATTTACAGATTCTAAAGATAAAATTAACACACTTATTGCACAGTATAACAAAGAAGCAGATAAACAGCACATTTCCCATGAGATTTTATGCTCAGCCTATGGCTAATACATTATCACTACCATCAACAATCTCTTCTGTGATCTAGAATCTGGAAGGATCCCTGATATAATACATGACAGACGTATTTCTAAATGGTATTGTCCACGATGTAAAACTCCTGGCTGTATTGCTATGCATATGCAACAAACTTTAACTATTCCTCTTTCTACAGCTAGGAATCTGGGTTTCATGACCAGACACCCTAATACAGGTCCATGTTTTACTTCTAAAAAATGGTCTATCAAAGATACAATGTTTGTTTCTTTTACTGTTTCTTTATCATGTTTTGATCCCACTGCAGCTTTGTTCGACAAGCTGGCTTCTGTACACTTGATTAGGCACCTTGATGATGACATCTACAGAGAACGCCTGGACTTGCCTCCTCTCTTGGTCTTCCATCCTATCCTGGACATCTGGGTCACCCCGCACATGGACTGCTGTGTTAAGAAGGGCTACATTTACCTGTGTTGATGTGATGTATTTGATGTTATTAAACCAGTATGTGGTTATTCTCCCGACAGTACTGACTGGTCCTTTTCCATTGACGATGACATTAGCACTAATGGCACAGGCTTTTTGAACTCAACATTGGCTCCAGACAAACTTTACCAGTCTTATCATGAGGAGATTCATCGCCTGTCAACATGGATTTCTAAGACCAGCTACACCTGCCCGGTGCAGTTACAAAACTGGAGATTACCTACAGTTAAAATGCAATATAATTCTGAGGGTGAGTTCTGTATTGTCACCAACTTGAAGTCTTATGTATACCGAACTCAGATATGTGTTATTGATTCCCCCAATTTCTGTTTGATTCCCCATCAAAAAGTCTGTCATTGGACATACCGTTATTACCCCCGTCCCCCTTATGGACGCTGATGTCATTGATGGTAACCCCTATTATCTGCTCACACTTTCTGAATACTTAGCCTATTTTAATGTACACATAGATCCATTATCACTTACATTAAAATCATTTTTAGAGAGAAAAGATACACACCTCTTCCACATCAGCAATAATATTACTAAAGCGAATGAAGTTTTCCTTTCATTGATTAATGACGGTGATACGAACAATGCATTGACTAACACTTGGTTAGAGATTATTTTTAAAGGTTTTGTTATTGTACAAGCATTTTTTATATTTTTCTAGATTATTATGCTCTGATGCCTACAGCGCACATTGCGTCAACACCATGAGCAGCTGGAGTTCCTTTACAAGGCTCGCACATCGGGTTTGTAAATGGCCCCTGCCCTCTGTCAATTTCCCTATTTTGCTGTGTTGTCCTGAGAGGCAGCAAGGGGGGGATGTTACATGAGGTCCCTGAACCCTTATTGGTACCCCCAGAAGTACACTGTAGACAGCTGACACCTAGTCATATGTTATACTAACATATAGGGCTAAGGGCATCTACCGTACAAGAGTAGATGTCAGGATATGTATTCATATTGTTGTTATACACTTTGCTTTCTAATACATATATATTCCTTATTTATTTCTTACTTACAAGATGTTAGGACACCTGTGTTCTTGTAATGATTATGATATATAAATCAGCATTGCCACCTTTTGGTGATTTGTACTACTACACTGATTTATGTAAGAACTGTACTGTTTTATTTCACAAAGTGATGATTGGTACAAAATTGTATAATGTTATCTTGGACCATGGAGTCACCACTAATTTACCCAATAGGGCTCATCTCTGTAACTAGAAATATTTTTATCTTACAGTAACCATAGTAATTATTATAGGTATATAATGTGAGACATTACATCTTCTACTTCGGAGACCCCAAGAGACACAGAAACTCCTCAAGGTATAGGTAACGCTTAGTATTGGCTCCCGGTTTGTATTGGTAAGAACTGCTTAGGGCAACTGTGATTTGTCCCTTTTTAGTAGTAATAAACAAGTTTATTACTGTTATGCAATGTGTCTGTGATTCCTTGCATTCCCAATATTACCAAAAATCTGAGAGTGAGGTTTAGACCACCTGACAATGTAATTACCTCCTTCATGGTTACAGATACCCTTCTTTGTGATTTGAACCTTTGGAGAACATTGTCCTTATTCTCTCAGTTTCAGTTTTTATTCTTTTTGTAGTAGCACTGAGTGATTTGGACTTCTGTGGATCCCCTCGGGTATCCGGCAGCTCTCGTGAGGTCTTGTGCCGCTCCTTGTTGCATAGTAAGTATGTTTAGAAAAAAAATCTAAAGAACTGGTCAATGTTTAAATTGTGCTTATATTTCAGAGCTCAAGGCTCCATCATTAGAGCTCTGAAAATTGAAACTGACACAACGGGCCACAAAGAAAAAATCAGAATCCTAATAGAAAAAAACTGGTACCTAAATTTATTTCTACGTTCTGCCGAGACATTTTTCCATGGAAGTTAGGCACAAAGCAATCTGTCAAGAATGTTGTGGTTATCTATAGTACTGCTTTTATAGAAATAAAAGAAAAGGTTATAATTAATATGTTCTAAGAGTGCTGATAGAAACGTTCTTCACTGAACAACACTGTAATTTATTTCCCTGCTAATTTACACCTTATACCTTTTCTTCTCTATGCTGTTAAGGGGTTTTGAACACAACCTTTATTTGGAGTTTTGCCCCATCCAAATGGTGATTTTGCCAAGTGACCACTAAATCACCTTTTGGGCTTTATTTGTGAAATTTCACGACCATTGGTCATGAGGTGGGGGTCCCAAATGGCTGTGTTGAAAGTGTGGGGTTGAAATATACCAAATGACAAAGTTATGCATTAAACTTCAAAACCCCATTGAAAGACACTGAGCCACACTTACCTTAGTTTATTTTATTGAAGTAATCTTAAGTCAAATATAATATTCTTAATTTATAAAAGGCACCTTTCTAAAACCAAGGCACCTGTACAATAAAATATATAAAATAAAAATAAATTATCCTAAAGACAAAACATATAAATTATAGTAAAATACAATATAATAGCAGCAGCACTAATACCCGAATGCCAAACCAAAAAGATAAGTTTTCAAGGCATTCTTAAAACTCTGGATGGTCAGGCAATCTCATACCCGATGAGGTGGAGAATTCCCCAGGGACGGGGCAGCAAAACTAAATGCCCTTGCTCCAGATGTTTGTAATCAAACCCTGGGAATTTCTAGCAATCTCTCATCAGTGGATCGGAGAGGACAGAAGGGATAGTAGGGACAAAGGAGATCTTTCAGGTAACCCGGTCCCTGGTCATGTAGGGCCTTATAGGTTAATAAAGCAACCTTGAGGGGAAATCCGACACTGTATCGGCAGCCAGTGCAGACCATGGAGCACAGGCATTATATGACTGGTTCTAGAAGTACCAGGCAATAGCCTGGCTGCCACATTCTGCACCAGCTGCAAGCAGCAGATATCAGCCCCTGGTAGCCCTAGGTAAATGGCGTTGCAGTAGTCAAGGCAGGAGGTAACAAAGGTGTGAACCAATGTTGGAAGATCATCGGGAGGAACCGGGTGTTTCACCCGGGTGATATTTCTCAGATGGTAAAAAGAGGTTTTAACAACTGCTGATACCTGTAACTTTAGGGTCAAACAGTCATCAGTCAACAGGCTCCTGCACATTCCACACAGATCCACCTGATCAGGTCAGGCAGCTTTCAGTTTCAGGCTGCCCAAGTTATGGAACTTACTGGCAGCTGACATCAGACACACCACAAGTACTCCCCAATGAAATGCCCATCTCAAATCACATTTTGCTACCAACTGCTCATGCTTTCCTCATCGCTGATTTCCCTGCACAACTCCTACCCAATCTATCAGCTACTTGGACAACCACTACCCATTCTATCTTCTACTTGCTCCAGTCTGGGCTCTGTTTTTCACATTCATCACATAGTGCTACTATATGCTACTGAACCTGCTACTGTTGCTGTATTGTACGCACGCCTAACCCATATTGATTGTAATCAATTTTTTTCCCACTATGAAATTGTTGTATTTCTTCAATTCTACTACACCACTGTCTGATATAATCTTCACATTATGTATGAACTGTTTTTTGTCTTATTTACTGCACCCATTCTACTGTACCACTGTCTGTTATAATCTTCTCATTATTGTATGAACTGTTTTTGTCTTATTACTGCACCCTTGTAACCCCCTACCCCCAGGGCGCATCTGGAATCGAGTGGTACTCTGTTCAGTATGCCTTTCCTGGTAAATCTCTTCAATAAATAAATCAATAAACATAACGCCGAGGTTTCGCACCGGGTCTGAGGTAGCTAGCTGGACGCCTCCAAGCCATAGACTCGAATGGAAACCTGCCAACATACCCACCTCATGACGATCCAGGTCCAATACTGTTGTAATTTTGGTATCGTGGATTTTGAGACACCTGCACTTCTGCAGCCAGAGGTCAGTGTATATGTCTTACATTTCCACAGACAGAACTGTGAGTATGTCTTACAAGTATGATGAGCACCTGTGGTTACATAAGTACTGGTCCCATAGTGGTCTGCACTTCTATAGACAAAGGAGCTCTTGTAATTTGGGTACTGTGGATTTGTATCTGTGGCTGCAGGGGCCTGTGCTTCTGTGCACAGAAGCAATATTGTGATTTTAGTATCATGGATTTCCACCTACAGCCAGATGTGGTCATGCATGCCTTGCAACGTGCTTACCACAGAGACAAATCCATGAAGTAGCACATCAGTGCTACTGCACTTTTGTCTTCTGGAAAGTTGCATGTTGTTTGTCTTACCTGATAATGGATGTCTGTGCTTGCTTGTGTGGTTTTGTCCCTTTGCTGCTGGGAGCAAGTTAGGGTTGCAAACCCTAACACCACATTTCCCTACATTTGTGGCATTAAGTTGAACCCTAACTGGTGCTTTAAAATGTTGTTTGTTTGTTTTTTTTGCGAAGAATGTGTATGTGTGTGTATATATATATATATATATATATTATATATATATGTATATATATTATAGTGGTATGGTAGTGCCACTACAGGTAGGGTTGCACAGCCACTTCTATGATAAACCCCAAATTGTGCACTTTAATAACTTTGCAACTGTTCGACTAATTCACCTGAAATTTTGCATTTTCCTGTTGGATACCATAGATCTTTTGATGTGGGAAGTTTTGTTCCAGTCGGATGTACGGTTGCTGAGCTTTAGTGTTAAAAAATGTAAACATGACCATTTAGGTGCAAATTCTTTGCTCACCTGGAGATCCAAAATGGTTTGGGTGTGTGGTCTGAAATTATTAGGAAATATGGGGTCTTGGTCACTGATGTGCCTTTAGAAGGTTTGGTGAAAAAATATTATTCCATTCAAAAGTTATATTAAAGTTTAAAGTTTCCTATTATACTCTATGGGAAAAATTAGATGACTGGTGCGAAAGCAGTTTTTGCTTTTGCAAATGGGTTCAGTAGTGCCATACTACAACCATCTTGTTTTCAGTTAACGATGACTAAAACTTCAGTAATTCAAAAAATACTGCCCCTTGGTAAACACCAGTAGTTGTATGTTTACCTAACTTGGGCTTGAGGAACATGATCCTGGTGTTAGATTTAAAAAATAATATTTGGAAATATGTTTTTCAGTTTGGCTGCTGAAAGTGTCACAAATGTGTGACACTACCTTTGAGAAACTTTTGTAAGTTGTGAATGTTTTGCAAACACGGTGTCAAAAAATTTGTGTAACATTTGTGAAAACATTCACAAAATGTGTAAAACTTTCACAAATTTGTGATACTACTTTTGAAAGATTGCTGTTTCTTTCTGGTGCTGAAATTTGTAGGGTAGAGAGATCTTGCCCCACAGATGTGCCTTTTGTAGGTTTGGTGACAACATTTACATTGATTCCATATCTACAGTCCAAATTGTAGAAATTTCCCATAGGACATTGTGGCAGTCCTGTGGTACCTTTTGGTGGCTATATCTTGAAAATTCTTCGAGATATCAATTTTTAGCTAAATGCAGCTTAGGTGTACTAAGCAAGTACGCAGGTTGCCAGGCCAGGATTACAACTGCAATGGAATATTTTTCAATGAGTCAACGGTTACTTGGAATGTCTCTAGGCCTGTGCTCTGTCTCTACACCTATGGGTAGATGGGCTCACAGGGCCCAGAGGGACCTGTGCTCCCATCTATAGATATCATTATACAGTAATTGGAGTGCAGGGCCCTCCATTATGCAGTAATGGGAGCACAGGGCCCAGATGTCCCTGTGCTCCCACTGTCTGGGCCCTGAACTCCCTCAGGGAGATGAGGGTTAATTACAATGTCTCTACACATGTGATTAGATCTGTGCTCCTTCATGAAAATCAGAGACAATTGCAATATGCATACACTGGAGCACACACACACTATAGATTGATGGGAGCTCAGGGCCCAGAGGGTACTGCACTCCCACAACAATATAAGGGTAAGATTACACTTTCTCAAAAAGTACAGAAATTCATTGCAAAAAACTCTGTTAATGCATCAGTTAGGGTTCCTATTACGGTGACAAAAGTATGGAAATTCTGTGTTAGGATTCCCAACCCTACCACCCCACCCATTCCCCCTAACTTCCACACATCAACAGGTGTCAAGGGTGCCTTGGGGTCACCAGGCCAAACTCTCACCCCATTCTCCACTGTACCATCTCAGCTTCCTTACACATGGAACAGGGTGACAGTTAGGGCCGATGAACACAAGGCACACCCAGATGCCTGTTGGTGTGTGGAGGTTGGAGGGTGAGGTGGTAGGGTTGGGAACCCTGACATAGTTAGGGCTGAGTAAGCAGTTTAATGTTAAACCTCAAATTTTGCACTTTGATAATGTTGCAATCATTCAATGGATTTGCATGAAATTTAGTATGCTCTGTCCTGAGGGGTAGATCTTGCTTGACATGCCAAGTTTTGTTTTGATCAGATGCACAAACTTTGCACAGCTCATAGTGAAGAAAGTGTGTTTTTTGTTTTTTTCGCCCATTTTGTATGATTTATTTCACACCGCCCTGCACCCACACCATTTCAGGGTAGACAGAGCTTGTCCCAAGGAACAAGCCAGCATTGATTTGGTGAAAAAATATTAATCCATTCCAAAGTCATTCAATTTAGAAATGTTGGTTTCTGAGCATGCTCATTTCAGTCTTTTGGTTGGCTGCACAGCTGCAAACAAGGATCTGACCTCATGAATGGGGATTTTCACAACTCACAAATGGGGATTGATAAAATCCCCATTCATGAGAAAAAATTCTGTGTTCGTGAGCTGCCATCTTGTTAATAGGGACGATTATGTCCCTGAAAGACATATTCCACTCTACTAATCCTTTTCACACATTTTACAACACCTGAATAGGTATAAACCGCATTCCTAAATTGCTGCTTCCAGTGAATACAATCTCTCCCACCAGAGTTTACGCTTTAACCCACCCCCAGAGCACTGAACTTTCAGTCTTACTGATGCATTGAGGAGAGTTTTCTGACTGTGGACATTAGCGGAGCTGAGCAAGAGGGAAAGCAAGAAAGAGCAAGCAAGTGTTTTTTTTTTTTTGTTCACTTGTTTTAAACAGACAGCAGAGTGGTGCACAAGAAAAACTGTGCTAGAGCCTTAAGACACACACACAGGCAGGGCAGTGGTTGTAAATCAGGGTAGCAAGTTCTGAAGCAGAAATACAAACTGCCATAGTTACAACTGTCACCACTCCTTCAAAAACAGCTTCATGTATTTAAGTTCCACTCAACAACTTTATTCTTTGCAAAAGATGGGTTTAAGAAAATAGATTTTAAGTCTGCCTCACTGCATGCTGAACTGTATTAGTAAAGCATAATTTAAATGGGAGAGAAGGAATGCTGACCATTTCCATTATGGTGGTTTATGATTCCGCTGTGCAGCACTAGACCCGTGTTTACATCTTCAAGCTAACTCTCCTCCATCAGTCAGCCGAATTGAACTTACATTACATTACAAAAAAATGCCACTTCTTTTAAATGGGACAGCTTTTAACTGGGACAAAAAGCCTACCACCAGGTATCCCAATTAAGTGGCTTCTACTATAATAATATTGTTTCAATTTAAAGGGATACAGAAATACTAGTATAAAGGCTAGCCTGGTGGCACTGAGGGTTGAGGAGCTGGATGCCACACCTTGCGCAATGCCAGTGACCCAGATTCAAGAGAGACCCCGGATTGCAGGGGGTTGGCAGGGGAGGGAAGAGATTGAGCATCCAGAGGACTGCTCTCTCTTCCCAGGGAGGGATGGGGAGACTGATCACCCAAGGAGCGACCTCTGGCAGAGGCTGGAGGTAGCCAACTGCAATGTCATGGTGTATGCCTGGAGGTGGAGCAGTGGCAGTATGTTGCCTTGACAGCCGGACTCTACTGGGGATCCACTTAAGAACATACACCTTCCTCCCACCGATAGGTGATAGTTTGAGGACTGGGTGGTTACCGGAGTGAGTTTGGCGGGACTCAAGGGAAAGGGAAATAAAATAGAATTAAAAAAAAATACTAGTATGACAGCCTATCCCACAATCCCATGCTGTACCAGTAACAGGGGATTCACTCAAGCACCAGTCCAGGCAAATGATTAGATGACTGTTGTCTGACCTAATTCGGGCCCCTCCGTACTCTGATCCACACACAATGAGAGAGGCTTGGGTACTATGGATGCTGGGGGAGTGGGGATACATCTGCATAGCAGTTTAGAGTATTATCTAGGTGATCCAAATGGACTCTAAATTCAGATTTATTTTCATATTCAGTGTAGTCACATACAAAAATAATTTCTCTGTTTGACCCTAGTCACCCTGACATCCTATATAGATGACATAGTCACTTAAAAGTTTTTTCTGGTTAATGACTGATATGGTTTGCTCTCCTTTCCCTGGAGCAGCTGTTACACAACAATCACTCAAAACAGTATGTGGGCTACTTCTTAGCAGATCTGTCTTCTTTGCTTTCTTTGAGTGCTTCATACTTCTATGTGGCACCAAGATACAAATACAGTACTACGTCCAACTGTAACAGGCAATGAAGTAAACCTCTAGTAAACTAACTATGAGCTCTGTGCTGAGGTTAAGATGAAAATCTTTCATGCTGAAGACCATCGACTGGTAATAAAGGAGTATGGGGTACCACGCATGATTCTGAAAGCAGAGCACATTAATTGCAATGTACTAATCCACTGCCATGTATATTCAAAGTTGTGTGCACATAATATGGTGCCTGTAAACTAATTGTCAATATTCAATAAAAAGAGACAATCGTTTTGAAAGAAAGAACAGGAATGTACTATAGCAAGCATAAAGAATAGTCATCTTCTATTACAATACTTTGGATAGCTGTATTTGACTAAATATTTAAAGCCCCTGACCTAGTTTCTTCAGTTTCTCCATTTTCAGCAATGTAGAAGGGTTTGTCTTCATTGTATTCATCAAACACACCATATCGAAGGTGGGCCCACTCATGAACAAGAACAGTTCCTATAGGGAATTTAAAACAAAGAGTACTTAAAATAATCTATAATGTATTACTGATGACAGTTGTTAGTTTTAACTTTTCCTGATATTTCTTAAAGGAGACAAGTAGGACCTGGACTGGATATTTGTATATCCTATGATGGAGAAAAGAGACAGTATGAGCTTCTTCTAATTATTTGCATAGCATTTGTTCCCCATTACTGTATTTTATTTTGCTTTTCTTTAAATTAGGATGTTTGCACAGTATACATATTCATACTTGCTTATGAAGCAAAAGGCAAATATGAGGGACCTAGAGGCATTTATGATATTAACTTTCATAGATGCCATAGAAGATGAACAAGTCAGTTGGCACTAGCCAAAAATGAATCGCCACATATCAGTGGTGTAGTCTAGAACGTTCCTCACCCATAAAACTGTCCAAGGATCTTTTAAAAACTTCCATTATGGGGCTGTGCACTATTAATTTGGGAAGTACGTTCCAAGTTGACACCACCCTCTGGTTGATCTAACCCTGTCTCTTTTTCGATCTATATGTTTCACCCTTAAACTGGAGCCTGTGCTTTCTGGTAGTTCTATTGACCATACTTCTACTAATCCCTATGCATTCCCATAAATCTTCATTGTTGAATGCTTTATATACGAGGCATAAATCCCCTCTAAGTCACAGAAACATAGACTTTGATGGCAGATAAGGACTGCCTGGTCCACCCAGTTTGCCAATTTCCCTACCTATTGGGTAAGCTGCTGAACCTAGTAAACCAACAGCCTACTTCCTCCTGCCTACCAGAATTGCCTTATGTCTGTCCCATGCATTCTTGAAGTGCCCCACTGTTTTTAACCCCACAACCTCCCCAGGAAGGCTTTTCCATGCGTCCACCACCCTCTCTGTGAAAAAATACTTCCCCACAGTGCCCCTGAGCCTTCCTCCCTCTATCCTCAAATTGTACCCCCTTGCACTTGCTCATCTCTTTTTCTGAAATATACTACCCTCTTGGATGTTGTTGATTCCCTTGAGGTACTTGAAGGTCTCTGCCATGTCCCCCTCTCCCTCCTTTCCTCTAGGGTATACATATTAAGCTCCTTTAGTCTCTCCTCATATGGCTTATGGTGCAGACCCTGTACCATTTTAGTTGTCCTCCTCTTGACTGCATCCATCCTGTCTATGTCCTTGAGGAGATGGGCCCCCAGAACTGCACACGGTACTCCAGATGGGATCTCACCAAATATCTGTAAAGAGAGATCACAACCTCCTGTTTTCTACTATTGATGCCTCTCCCTATGCATCCCAGTATCCACCAGCCATCCTTACTGCCTTCTCATATTGCTTGCCTACTTTTAGGTCATCTCATATGACCACTTCCAGTTTCCTTTCCATTTTAGTTGTTGTTAGTACCACACACACCCATTGTATACTCTTCTCCTGGGTTTTTGTTTCCTAGATGCATTACTTTGCATTTATTTGCATTGAATCTAATCTGCCATACTTTTGACCAGTCCTCCAATCTTGCCAAGTCCCTTTTCATCCTTTCCACCCCCTCTTGTGTATCAATCCTGTTGCAGATCTTTGTGTCGTCTGTAAAGAGGCATACTTTTCCTTCCAGTCCCTCTGCAATGTCACTTATAAAGACATTAAAGAAAACCGGCCCCAGTACTGAACTCTGCGGTACCCCACTAGTAACCCTCCTTTCTTTGGAGTGGACTTTGTTTACTATTATCCTCTGTGCCCTGTTGTCCAGCCAGTTTTGTACCCAGGCTACCACACTGGGAACCACTCCAAGGCTGGCTAACTTGTTTATTAATCTTTTTTGTGGACCTGTGTCAAATGCCTTGCTAAAGTCTAGGTAGGCCACATCCACAGTCCCTCCCTGGTCTACTACCTTTGCCACCCAGTCAAATAAATCTATGAGTCATCTGACACTGTGAATCGATGTTGCCTTGGATCCTGTGCCCCTCTGATCTCCAAGTACTCAGCAGTTCTTTCTTTCAGAAGTGATTCCATCATTTTTCCTACCACTGAGGTCAAACTAACAGGTCTGTAGTTCCCGGCCTCTTCCTTGCTCCCACTTTTGTGGAGGTGAACAACATCCACCTTCTAGAAAGACATAAACTGAACTTACAAGCTCAAATGGGCAGACTGGGTGGGCCATAGGCCCTTAACTGCCAATACTGTCTATGTATCTATGTACCTTCCTCCAGTCCTCCTGTACCACACCATCCTCACATGATTTGTTAAAAAGTTTAGTCAGTGGTGTCACTAGTTCTCCCCTTACTTCTTTTAGATATCTGGGGTGAATCCCATCAGGCTCCATTGTTTTGTTCACCTTAAGTTTCAGGAGTTCATTCAGGACCCTTTCTTCTGTGAAAGGACTGGTATCGACCCCGCTATCCAAAGTGCCTCTTTTGTTTGATTTAGGTATCTCCTCATCCTCTTCCTTAGTGGATACTGAGCAAAAGTAGTCATTCAGTATCTCTGCCTTTTCACTGTCACACTCTGTCCCCCACCCCTCCCCTTTATTAAGCCTCACTATCCCTCCCTTGGTCTTTTTTTGCTCCCTACTGTACCTATACACAAACACAGACACACATATATATAGGAGCATAGGCCTAAGTTCACTAACCTTTCTTCATATGGCATATGGCATATGGCATATTCTTTAGGGTTTTTATTTGCTTAGTAGCTCTTCTCTGCACTCTCTCCATCAATCTGACACTACCCATATTGTATGGTGCACTGAAGGGCATACAATATTCAAGATGAAGCCTGACCAATGAATAAAGTGGTATTACAGTTAGAGCCATAGATGCAGTCAGATATTTCCAGATATTTCATGACATTTCTAAAGAGATGCTAACTGGTGGCCCACAGTGGTACTGCAGGCATAGAATTTCTCTAGAAATATCACAGAAATGTCAGGAAATATCTGACAATGTCTTTCCTTGCAATTGTATAACCATGACATCCCTGCCCTTAATGTGTGCTATTCAAAATGCCTCTGCACCAAATAAGAGCAACATGTAGGCATTCCTATGCCTGATTGCCACATGGCAGTGCCCTGCACACCCCTAGTGGCATTCAAAAATAGTGTGCCAGCACCTTGCACCAGGGATCACTATGTCAACTGTGTGGCTGTGCACCAGGGGTGGTATGGGGGTATAACAGTGGTGTGCTTGAGCTGCATGTATGCACTAATGCACTTGCGTGCTGGTCTGGGGCTGGATAACTATGTTAGTGGGGACCCAGGTGTGGGTGGTTACATTTCCCCCTCTGGTCAATGGTGGGATGCAGCAGTGCTGGGATTCTTCTGCACACACCAGTACCAGTACACTGTGCTGCTCCGGAGGTCTGGGGGTACTCACATGGGCAAACACCTGTTGTTTGTTCTTGGGGGGAGTACGCACCTTCCCAAAGTCTCCCTGTCCATCTGTGTAAGGGATTCACTTTAGCACCTGGGACGGGAATCCCATTGGATGCCCACCCCTGCAGCTGTGCCCCTCACCTGTGCTGCTGCAGCCATGGTCCAGCAGCTGACAATCATGAATGCCAGCATGTGTGCACCCACATGGGGGTGCAGAGCAGTGCAGGGTAGCTACGTGCATTTCGTGCATAAATAGTGATTATGTACCAATGCGTCTACATATGCTTCCCAGTATTTTGTTGATTTTTTAACTACCTCCCTTACATGATTATCAAAGGACAAATTATTAGTTATAATAACCCCATGGTCTTTTTCCCTATCTATAGACTCCAATACCTTGTCATTAATATATACTTTATTAATCTGCTATTGTGCCCAAAATGCACAACTTTTCATTTGGCCTCATTAAACCTAAGCTTCTGTTTTTTGGCCAGGTTTCGAAATTGTTCAAGTCTTTCTGTAACTGCAGAGCAGTTGCTGCACTAAGATGGCGGCAGCGAGTGGGCTGCCTGAGCTTTAAGCTGAAAGTGGGTTTGCTTGTTTTATAACTGGATGTATATTCCTGCTGTGATTATTAATGCTGACTTTTATAGTTTTATATATTTTTTAATGGTTTCTACTTTAAAGCACTTTGATCAATTTGAATTGAGCTATATAAATACAATTATTATTATTATTATTTATTGTCATCCCGATCCTGTGCCATTGCCAAATTTAAATATCCATGACATGCATGACATCTGCATGGAAGATATAAACATATTAAATAGTGTAGGTCCCGGCACTGATCCCTGAGGGACACTACTAGTCACTTTACCCCACTCAGAGTGATACCACCTAATACAAACCCTCTCCCTGCTATCATTAAGCTATGACTCCACCCATTTTATAATTGAAAGGCTTTGCCTGTAGTTCGGTGACCAAGCAGCCAGCCACTCCCACTTCCTGAGCTATATAAGCAGTTCCTCTCAGCCTCACTGTGAAGCATTTTGTTTTTGCAGCCGAAGGCTCTGCCGGTTTGTTCCCTGAGCTGATCGGGCTTCCCTGGTTGGAGTCCCCCCATCCCCCTCCCCCCCGCTTGTCTCTGCAGGGCTTCTGTGTTTGTTTTCCTGCTTAGGTTTGTATTTAGCCTTCAGTTGTGTATGCTTCCTTTTTTGGGGGCTTTTCTCTGCTCCTAGCATACTGCTATTCAGAGCTCATAATGCTGGCTTTCAGTTACATAGCTGGTCCATGTGGCATATTTATTGCTCTCACCTGACTCAGATTACTTGAACCTAGCTATACAGCTTACTCAAGCTTGTTCTATTTACCTCATTGCTGCAATCTCATTGCACTGCCTGTTTGACAATGCTTAAAAGCATTATGCCTCCTTTATTTGACCTTACAACTCAGTGTACTCATTTATTTACTACTGCTGTACAGGCCTGCTTGCTTCCTGTTGCTGCATTGTTTACACGGATTCGTATTGTACCTTGTTTACGCTGAGGTTAGCTGAAGCTCCTGCTGAGGCTATTAAATTAGCTTTACATCTGCATGTGGTTCTCGGCCCTTCCATCGCTTCTTGTTTGTCCTATAGTGGGGACTGGGAGGTGTTTGGGGGGTCGTGGCCTATGTGATTAATTAATTCTGTTCTACATCCTGTGTTCACCGCTGAAAATCCTCAGAGTTTGTCACCTTGATTTGGCTATTCATGTCTGGCTGGCTTGCCCCTAATTCAGTGCTGTTTACTTGCTATATAGTTGTTATGCAGGTCCACCTATTACTACTACTGCTTACTGACCTATCAGGTCCACACTTGCTTATGCAACCATTGCTCCTTGCTTACACAAACCATTGCTTCATGCCTAGTGCCATTCCCTCGTCTTCGGCCTGGGATTCTACTGCTCTCAATCTGTATTCAACCTTGCAAGACTTCAGCATTCAATGCACATTACAATCTCAGCACACTGTTCTCATTCAGCTTACCAGCTTTACAGCTGTCAGTCAATTCTGGGGCATGCCAGTCATTCTAATCTAGCACAGGTTTTAACTTTAACTTGGAGAAATCAAAGCAGGCAAAAATGCCCATTTGTCTACCACTACATAGTGGTGTTATCTCAACTTCCTGGTACTCAGGAGGTAATCATCCAGCCTTATTTTAAACTGGTCAAAGGTTCCTGCAGCCGATGGTCTAGCTCTGCATTTAGTCTGCATCATCGAGCGTGTCCAGCTTGGGGCGGAATCCTTCTCACCTGGCCCATAGCTGGGAATGTCCTCGCCCCAGACTTGGCTTTAGCTGCCTGCTATGCGACAGCAGCTCCTGGTGTAGAATTTAAGACTAGCGGTGAAGGGTGATTGCGATGATCTCCTTTGGCTCTAGTGTTCCACTATAATGGTTGGCCATTGACTTTAGTGGTTTCCCTAGCAAGGCACCTTCACTGCATTCTCCTCACAACTGCCTCTGGTTCACCTGGTTTGATTTATGGTGGGTAGGCCAGGTGAGTGCCTCAGCAGTTGTTACTGTCCTCCTGTGCCTTGGATGCTCATATTGTTACAGAGTTTTCTTGCAGTTTTTTCTGACAGTGTCAGTGGCTTAGTAGGTAGTACACTCGCCTATGAAGCTGGGAGATCAGAGGGCTGTGGGTTCAATTCCCACATCTGGCACTTGGGTTAATATCCCAGTACTGACACTGTAGTGCAGCATGAGAGGTGTGCTGCACTTCTGAGGTGCCGGCTTTTGGATGAGATTTTAAACCAAGGTCCCATCTGCCTGGATTGGTGGTAGTTCAGGTCGATGTTAAAGATCCCATGGCACTTATCGAAAAGAGTAGGGGAATTCCCCCCGGTGTCCTGGACAAATTTCCCTCATACACTAAAAATACCACCAACAGCTTAATTTGGTTTAATTTCAGTTGCTTACCATCTGTATCCCCTCTCCTGGATCGCCCCTGAAAAAGGGACTTTCTAGGCCCAGTGTGCTTACTGGGTCAACAAAATTCAACAAAACAAAACAAACCTTCCACGACGTTCCCGCTAGAGGGTTTGAGTGAGAGCCTTCCTCCAAATTGGAATATTTTCCACCTCCCTTTAATTGGGTTTTACAAATTGCAGCTGCAGAGCCGTCACTAAATACATTTTCCCAAGCCTGGAGGGAAGGTGACCTAGGCCTTGGATCCCCAGAGATTTCCTCTCAAAGGGTTTTTTTCTCTCCTCCGTTGCCTCAGGTCATAACACTTAGTTAGCATAGTTGTTTCCCCTAGCTTCCTTAGGTAGGTTCTGTTGTTGGCTGGAGGTGGAGGATGTCCTCCGGTTCCCTCTCTCCTTAGGGGATCTCCTTCTCTCAATACAAGCCATCACTATTCTTCTCCACTACTACATTACAGTTACTGCTTCTACGTCACAGTTACTGCTTGCTCATATGCATCATGTTGCCTCCTTTTGGGGATGAAACTACATTTCTTTTGGGGATTCCTAAGGTACCTTTAGCCACAGGAACCATCCCGTGGCACCTCTCGGGTGGAACCCTCTCTGAGAGTTCCTTGCTGTTGTACCTCTACAGGGTGGTAATTTCTCTGGAATACAGAGTATGAATGACCACAACCAAAACTAACAGTTACATAAGCATAACACTATACTGGCTGTGTAGGTCAGTGAATTGAAAGGCTTTGCCTGTAGTTCGGTGACCAAGCAGCCAGCCACTCCCACTTCCTGAGCTATATAAGCAGTTCCTCTCAGCCTCACTGTGAAGCATTTTGTCTTTGCCCCACCATCCTCCCCTTCTCCTCCAGTGGCATCGCTCTCTCCTTAGGGGGATTCCTAAGGTACCTTTAGCCATGGGAACTGTCCTGTGGCACCTTTAGGTGCAGAACCCTCTCTAAGAGTTCTTTGCTTTCGTACCCCTACAGGGTGGTAATTCCTCTGGAATAGAGAATGTGAATGGCCACAACCAAACTAACACAGTTACATAAGAATAACACTATATTGGCTGCGTAGGTCAGTGAATATAAGGAAGAAGTTCAGTTAGCCTGTCAAGTAGTTCCTTATGTAGAATGAGATCAACTGCCATGGCATAATCCAGGTATATTATGTCCACTGGAAGGCTTTATGAAGGGCACTGCTAATAGGTTCAAAACATTGCAGTAGAGTTATGAGAAATTATCTTCTTGGCCTACAATCATGCTGGGTTGCATCTACCAGTTCTTCTTTAGATATGTGTTTTTCCACTATTTCTTTAATATATTCCTTCATACATTTTCCCAAAACCGACGTCAGACTAAACTGTTGATAATTCTTAACATCCCGTCTTGATCCTTTCTTATGAATGGGGGTAACATGTGCCTCCCTCCATCCAGGAATAACTTTTCCTTCTTCCATAGAGGTTTTAAATAGTGAGGCAATAGGTCCTGTTAATTCATTTGCCAATCTCTCAGTACTCTAGGATGTATATTGCCTGGGCCTGCTGACTTGTTTACCTTCATTTTCTCTTATTATTTCTTCATATCCTTCTCAGGTATATCTGTTATATATAAGTATGCATACTTGTTGCCTACATGTGTGTTAGTCTCATTTATGGTTTTTGGTTGAAAAACACTCAGGAAATAGTTGTCATTCCTGATTCATCCTCAATTTGTTCAGTTCCTACTTGCAGAGGCCCTATCCTATTCTGCCCACCTCTAAAACTACCTATGTTGTTAGTTTTTTATTATCTTGAGTAAGGGATGCCATTTTAATTTCATCATTACTTTTTGGTGTTCTGATTAATTTATTACATTCCCTAGTTAGGTCCTTGTACACAGCTCAGTGTTCCAGATAGGCTTTTTTTTGGGGGGTGAGGACTTTTTATAGGTCTTTTTCTGGTCCAAATGGTTTGTTTTATATCTTTGTAAACCAGTTGGGATTCTACCAGTTTTGTCATATTTTATCATTTCAGGTATGTATACTTGGATACAAAATTCAAGTTTTTGTTTGATTTTGTTCCATTTAGGCACATGTGTTTGCCCTTGCTGGTCTTACTTCCAATTCCATTTGTTTAAGTATGACCTCATCCCCTCATAGTTTGCCTTATTGAAGCATTTAATCTTTGTATCTCCTCTTATTGACCTCCAGCTCTCTCTCTCTCTCTCTCTCTGATGCTAAATTTGACCATATTGTTGTCACTTTCTCCAAGAGGCTCCCTGACCTTGAAACTAGTTACAGTGATAACTGGCAAAAGTAGACCGTGCAGTGCACATCATTGTGCTGTGCCACTATACATGTAATTCAATGGGTACTGTGCTTGCGTACTGCCCAGTATACCATGCTGAAATGCTTATATGAAATTTTACAAATAGATAAGCATCACAATTTAGAGGACCTATAACATATAACATTAAAATTAGAGAATGTATTGTCACTAATTTGGTTGGTTCCTGTACCACAAAGAGAATACTGTTTGTATCAAATATATAATCTCTTGCTTAAGGAATAGCCAAGCTGTAAGCAAGGAATAGTCAAGTTACAAGCAACCAGACTTTGCAAAATAACTATAATTAATGTCAAATTGTATTCTCTTTTATGAGCATCTGGCAAGTTTCTTGACGTGTTGACCCAAGTTCAATTCCAAATCCAATTCTTCTGCTCAGCAGTACAGTGCTCTGCCACTGTGTTATCAGGGCAGCCCCAACTTAAGCTGTCTACTTACTCCCCTTCTCATAGCCACCCTTACTATCTGCTGAATGCTGTGACTTGGCAAGGATGTTTTTTTTAAATCAATAATGCCCTTCCCCCTGTAAGCTAGCACTGGCCCCATATAGTATTAAACCAAGAACACTTTCCATAGGTGGCTCAGTCCTCACCTCTACTATCTCTCACATTTTCAAGTTTTCTCTTTCTCCAGGGTGGTACCAGTTCCTTGGAAGGTTGTCAAAACAGTTGTGATGTACAAAATGGTGACACCAGACTCTTTCACCACTATTGACTAATTATCATGCTGCTGGTACTCAATAAACTTCTTGAAAGGTAGGGCTTCACACTTACATGACTACCATCAGAAATATGATCTCCATGCTACAAATGAGCATGGTTTCCATAAGGAACACAGTTCCTTCACTGACCTAGGTCAGCTAACCAGTGATACAAAATCTGCCATAGACAAAGACTCACTAACAGGTAATGTCCTTGTAGATCTATCAGAAGCTTTTGATTTGGTTACCCATACCCTACTTTACTCAGAACTGATCTCCATTGGTTTCTTCCCTTTGTGCCTGACTGGGTTTTGAGCTACCTTTTGGAAAGACAATCTGTCAAATTTAGTGACCACCTCCTCTGTGATCCCATTCAAACTTGATATTCATCAGTTCTACTATTAATCCTTTGTTTTCCATCTTTATTAAATGAAAGAAAAGGAAACATTGTTTAACCAGGAGTAGCACACTAAGCCGAAGCTTATTTCCAGATGCAACCTGTGAGCATAGGAAAGTTAAGAGACTTGTTCAAGATCACACAGTATGCACCTAGGTGGCTTTATTTAATATCTTCCTTCTGTTCTCACCCCTTGCTCTACTATTAAGTACACTGATGACATTGCTTTTTACCACAGCTCTCTTTCCCTAAGCTACATTAACTTCCGACTTACTGAAAATTCTGAGATGGCTTGTTAACAGCAAGTTTTTCCTTAATTAGAGGTACACTAAGTTGTTGACGACTGCAATTCACATAGTTACTCAGCTGGAGAATTAGTCAAATTTGTGCAGTGAATCTATGTAAATTGATAATTTGTGGGTGAATTAGGTAATACTCGTAGTTCACCTTCTAAATTATGTGTGATTTGCAGGCAAAAATCTATGCAAATTGCATCTCTAACTGTAATGAAAACCTTGTCCCATCCACTGTGCTGTATTTCTGCTCCCTCCCACCTCCAAAGTACTTTGTAGTCATAACAACCCCTCCCATCCCCTGTTGGCACCCTCTTTCCTCCTCTCTCCTCTGCCCTGGTGAACTTCTACTGAAAGTAAAAAAAAAAACAAAAACAAAAAACACAGTTATTTGCAAAGTGTGAATTTCTGCAAATTTGCAACAACTTTGTTGTGAATTACAACCTTGCTGCATCTCTATCCTTAATATGTTTAAAATGCAGGCCATACTCTTTGGCTCCAAAGCCAAACCTAAATCCTGCTTAAGACCCATCTCTTGACAAAGACCCTGTGAGTGTTGAAGTACTGGGGCTATGAGCATATTTATCTGTTACTGTCATAGCTTGCAATAAAATTATGTTACAGCTGTTTAGCTTCATTTGTTATTTTTTTTGAATGTGGATCCCATGAGTGCAGAGATTCACATCTTATCACCTAAGCAAATCTGTTAATGTCAGACTTGATCTTGCCTATAGAATTTGTCACATTCTTACTACCAAGATAAGACCTGCTTTTGTCCTACACTATTTGTAATGTGATCTGCTGTTTTTTTCACAAGCCTATAATTCACAAATAGTATGTGGCCTGTAATAACAGTTGTTTTTCTGTCCTCCCCACAACTAACTCACCACTATAATCTGTACTGCACCCTGGGCTAGTTGTCACCTTCTGTTGTCAGCCTTTTTCTCTTTTGGTTGCTTTCTTGACAAACTACTCAGGTCCTTGTCTCCTGCATCCCATATATCTCACCTTCACATACCCCAGCAGTTCTACTCATACAGATCCTCTGAGTCATCTCTCCTCCTTTTCTCCAAATTTTCCACTAGCATAAATAAACATACTTTCTCCTTCTTTGCCCTTAGGGTCTACCACTCTTTTCCCTTTACTGTGCAAAGCTTACTCTCCCACATATCCTTCAAGGGATATCTGAGGAAGCATCTACATATTTCTCTGCCTATAATTGCACCTGACTGATGTTTTGCTGGGATGGTTGTTGCACTTTCCCAATTTTGTCTGCTTTCTTATCTCCACAGGACATGGCTTACTTAGCAGTTTATTGGTTTAGCTCTGCTCATTGCATATTTTAACTTTGCTCTTAATTTCCTGCCTTTTGTACTGCATTGTATTGCAACAGTATTTTGTTAGCTTTTTCCTCTCATGATACTCATTAAAATTTCTCCCTAGTCAACTGCCTTATTGCCTGGTCCTCCAGGTACTTATTGTTACATGCTTTCCTCTGTACTCTCTTGGGTTGTACTTGTAAATGGGCATTCAGTTGCCTAGTATATTTACCTGATGAACAAAAAATAATGAATAAACACTGTACAGTGGCATGACAATAAGGAAATACGTTCTCATAGTTATAGATGCTGGCATCTTTGATGACTTTTTATGTACATGACTGTCTTCAGAAAGTCTGTTTCTTTTTAAATAATGTATTTGTCATTATGCATGTTTTTTTAATGAGAACTAATGATTTATTTTGTGCAATTTAAATGTTTAACTGATGATCATGCACCTGGCAAAAAATAAAACCATCTAACATGAGGTGCAGAAATACCTGGGAATGTCTTTAGAAGGTAAAAAAATCATAGCAGTAGTCCTTTGGCTAATATACTGTAGATGTTTTGTAAAAACGGTGTTGGGCAGTCCCTACAAACAATATTTTAAAAATAGGAAAATTCTAAAACATTATTTTTTGCAGTGTCTTTGAATAGTAATTTGACATTCTTAGGTTTCCCCTTTCCCCCAACTTTGGTAAACTTCTTTCTAGATTGTCTTCTCTGATGGAATTAGTCTGCTTCTTTGCATAAATAGCAACAGCTTTTATTAACGACTTTTAAAATACACATTATCATTATTAGAAAATAAAATGGCATGGGAATTAGGCTGTCATTTTTCATAACTATGCATGACAATGGATATAAACTAGAAACTTTAGAAATGGTCATATAGTAACAAAATACAAACAAACTGGGAAGCAGAGGCCAGGATAACCCTTTTCATTGGCTGCTGTTTCATTTTTATTTCCCTCTGTGAGCTTGTGTATACTTAAGCAGTTGGGACAGGATATAAATAAACCTACCTTTTCTTCTGTCCTCAGTGGGATCCGCAGCACCGAAGGGTTAAGGTCACGAGGGTAGTCAGGGAAAAGCCCCCCACCTTGTGAGGCTCAGTCTCAGGTACGGAACTTTCAGATGGCTGAGGACTGTGAGCTGGTCCCTGCTCATGCTTACCCCGCAGTCGCTTCACGACTGCTCCCCATTCACCCCCAAATACCCTCCCATCCTTTGCTGGTGTTCGTTATATACACCCAGGAGTTGTCTTGTTTCAACGTCTTGCGTGATTAGTGTTGTTCTAATTTTTCTAACACCCTAGTTTCCCATTTGCTCCTTATCTTCTTTGGCCAATTGAGGTCACCTTACCCTCCCTATCTTGCTTATTTCTTCCTCTGTTCACTGGCTTGTTTTAGTCTTAATACTTCTCCCTTTTGGTCCTCTCCTGATTGCGGTCCATTCTCTCTCCTCCCTTATTTATCTTCTTGTCTCTTTCCCAGGACAACATGACTCCCTGCCTTGCCTTTACTCTCCCTTCTCTCTCTTGCCATCTTACTTTGGGTACTATCTGTTCTCTCTGGTCCTGGATGTATTATATCATCCTCCTCTGTACACTCTCTGGACAACTTCTACTTCTCTAACCAACTAAGTTACTCTCTCCATAATTCTCTCCCTAAATATGGGCATGTCATCAAAAAATTAGGGCCATTTATCAAATATATCATGTGTAGGTTCTTGATATCTTCTGGTTGGTGTATCTTGGGCATACATAATCTTGACTCTCTAGATCTTTACCCTATCCCTTACTCTTGCTGGGGGTGTTGAGCTTAATCCGGGTCCCAACCATACAAATAATCCCACCCAGCCCCTCTACACTCTCTGTCTGCCCCAAGCTTCTGGGTTCTCTGTTGCTCACATTAATTCTACGAGCCTTCTGGCCAACCTCCCTGACCTGGAGGCTTGGGCTAGCACCAACAACCCAGATATCCTTGCCATATCGGAGACTTGGCTTAAGCTTTCCACTGCTGATTCCCAGTGCTCCCTCACAGGATATAACATGTTATGGGTCGATCGCCCCTATGTCCCAAAGAGTCAGTGGACTGGCAGTATTCTACAAACCTCATTTAAACATCACTTTATTGCATGCTCCCCCTCTGTCTAACTGTGAAGTTCTCCATTCCCTACTACTACTAGGGGGCATTAAGAAACTTCACATTTTCTGTACATATATTCCTTCCAAAAACTCTAGACTAGGCATAGAGGTGTTTTTGGAGTATCTACTACCAGTCACTGGGAAAAACAATATAATATGTATCGGGGATTTCAACCTTGATTGGTGCAGCCCCAGTTCTGCTCTCTTATCCTCCCTGACTAGCAAGGCAAATCTCTCTCAGCTTATTCAGGAACCCACTAGACTCTCCCATGTTGGTACCAGTGCTGCACTACTTGACTGGATCCTAACCAATAGAAAGGAAGCCTTTACCTCTGCCAGTGTTCTTCCAGATACTGTAAGTGATCACTACCCAGTGTTCTGTAGTTGGGATACCTCAGCCCCCTCCTTCCCTGGTAAAGTGTTAACTTTCTCCGATATCTCCAACCTAAATATTGATAACTTTGTTCAGGATCTTAACTTAGTTGACTGGTCTCCCCTATATAATACTGATGATATAAACATTGCTACTAACTATTTCAACTCTTCCTTACTCCTGCTCCAAAATAAACACATACCTATTACCACAAGATGGGTTAAAGAGAAAATCACCAAATGGCTAAAGCGTCCCCTGCTCTGTCTTCTGAAACTTAGGGATAAACTGTAGTCCATTTGGAAGACCTCCCATCTACTTTCAGATTTCAAAGCCTACAGATCGTTACGCAATAAATGTAAAAAAGAAATTGCCTGGCTAAGAGTTCCTACTACATGGATCTCCTAAGATCTTCCACTTCATGTCCTAAGAAGTACTGGTCCCACATCAAGGAAATTCTTGGGAACAACAATCCTTCTACTCCTACTGATATGTGCATAAATGATGTCCACTGTAATCACCCTCTCACCATTGCTAATGCCTTCAACTCCTTCTTCTCCTCCCTACCTACTCCTACCACCCTTGTGCTCCCCAAATCAGAATCTGCCTTTACTACAAGTTCCCCCACTCCCCCTAATCTGGAGCTGTCTCAAGACACTTACCTGGATGTTCTCAACCTACTAAAATCTTTTTTTTTAATTTAACATACTTTATTGCTTATAACACCATAATGCAATATAGCCAAACAGAATATAAACAACAAACGAGATAACACAGGAGCTAATAAAGGAAAGGGAAGAAGTGAAAACAGAGAGACCAACAATCCAAAAAATATAAATCCCAAAATAAATAATTTGAGCAATTTAAACATCCCCCCTCACCCCCCCCACTCCTACGCTGTGGTGTACACAGATACCATCCTACAAGGCCAAATTGACATATAAAAGGAAGAAAGTGAGAAGTAACACATAGGAAAAGAGGTGGCCTAGTGGGGGATATACAGGTCTTTCGAAAAGATGTGAAAAGACAGAAAAGGAGGAGATGGCCAGGGAGAGAAGCTCGTGTCCCAGCTCACGTACCTTATCAATTCAGGTAGAGGGCATATAATTTTCCCCATTTACTATTAAAGAAGGATTGCCGGTGATTCATCTGCGCTATTAAATGCTCAACACGAATTGCAAAAGACATTTCTTGCAGCCACTCTGTGTATGAAACATGGGCTTGTTCCATCCAATGTCTGAGTACCAATTTTTTAACCACCATTGAGATTAGGGCCATATGGAATCTTTTCTCTCTCACCTGGATCTCAGAATAGTCACCAAAAACACAAATCGCAAGGGAGAAAAGGCCCTGTAGCCCCAACACAGGATCCAAAGTTGATTCTATTTGTCTCCATAAAGGGGATACTTTGTCGCATGATCATAAAATATGCAACAAAGAACCTTCATGTTTATTACACCTGGAGCATGTGGTAGCAGATATGCACTTCATCTGAGCCAGTTTAATCGGGGTATAATAGAGGTTATGCATAATACAGTATTGTGTTATCCTGTATCGGTCTTGAGTGTGATATGTATATAAATCCCTCCATATTCGTTGCCAATTAATATTTTTATCTGGGAAGAGCTTTTGGAAAATTTTAGAACTGGCAGCTGATGGGATTTGCGGAAAAGTATAAAGTAGGCCATACAACTTAGATATACCACGCAGTTTATTAACAGAAGCAGAGATTTGTTGAAAAAATCAACAAACTGAGAGGTTTTAGTTTTACACCCAAATGTTTTGATTAAGAGATGTTTAAGCTGAAGAATTTTAAAAGCTGCCGACAACGGCCAGCCAAACTTAAACAAAATCTCTTCCGTAGTTAAAATATGTTCCTGTGAATAAAAGTCAGCAACAGTATGCTCAGGGGAAATTGGCAACCACCTTCCAGTTATAGGAGCGTTGCCCATTTTTAGATTCTGGTTGGCACATATAGGTTGGGAAAAGTCTAAGACTGGGGACACCTTGAGATAACTAAAGAGCTGAGAAAGAACTCTTAAAGAAGTACCAATCGGGAGAGACTGAAAAGCTTTGGGTATATTTTTCCTTAGTGTGTAGAAGAGAGATACTGGAGCTATTTTATGAGACACAAACAAATCTGATTCAATTTGCAACCATAATGGAATATAGCCGTGGTGAGTAAGGGAGTCAGGTAAAGATAACCATTTCCCACATTTGTATAAATGGGAGGCCCAGTAATAAAATAGGAAGTTGGGAAGGCGAAGCCCTCTGAGATCCTTAGACTGGGACAATTTAAGATAAGATCTTCTGGCTGTCTTGTCTCGCCATATAAATGAGTTAATCACTGAGTGAATACGTTGAAAGAAAAATATCGGTAGCCATATGTCTAGCATGTTTAAAGGGTAAAATAATCTGGGTAAAACATTCATCTTAATAGTGTTAATTCTGCCCCAGAATGAGAGTGGAAGGTTTATCCACCTTGTTAAATCTTGCTGAATGTTGTACCATAGGTCCTCCAAATTAAGCTTCCGTGACAAAGTTAGATTCGAGGTAATATAAATCCTTAAATATTTGATGGAACATGGTGTCCACTTCATACCAAACTGACTGAACGCCGAACTATATGTTTCATGATTAAGAGGAAAAATTTCGGTTTTACCAATGTTGAGTTTATAGTTTGAGTATTTGCTGAAGTTGTCAGTAATAACCAAGGCTTCTTTTAGGGAGGAGACTGGATTCGAGAGGTGAAGAAATATGTCATCGGCATAACCCAAAAGCCTGGGGGCACTATTACCTATGAGAATACCGGCGATTAGAGAGGAGGAGTTCAAACGCCTGATAAGAGGCTCTAAATACAAATTAAATAGGAAGGGAGAGAGTGGGCATCCCTGCCGCGTGCCTGAAAAAAGGGGAAAAGCCTCGGATATTACTCCGTTACAGTGTATTCTGGCCCTGGGAGAGAGGTATAAAGCTTGAATCCATCTAATAAATTCATTAGGAAAACCCATAACTTGCAGTGTGGTCCACAAGAAGTTCCAATCAACTCTATCAAATGCTTTTTCTGCGTCTAACGAAATAAGTGCCTTTGGAACGGGGGACAGCTTTGCCGCTCGGATAATGTATTGAAGTTTACAGTGATGATCTGCTGGGGTTCTACCGGCCACAAAGCCTATTTGTTTGGGGCTAAGTAGGGAGGTCCAGACTAGTTCTATCCTCTTAGTGAGTATTTTGGCAAGGATTTTAATGTCACAATTTAACAAGGAAATTGGGCGATAGCTCGCTGGGGAGTGTGGTGGTTTATCAGGTTTGAGAAGGAGAATAATTGACGCTTCCAATAAGGTTGGGTCTTGTATTTGTCCTGAAAGCATATATTGGTATAGACGGAGCAAGCTAGGTGCAAGATCTTTAGCAAACAATCCATAAAAAATTGACTGTAAGCAATCAGGGCCTGGGGCCTTATCTGATGCCAGGTCACTGATAGCAGACAAAATTTCTTGGAGGGAGATAGGGGTGATTAAAAGGGATTGCTGCACAGGAGAAAGAGACGGTAAGGAAGATGTGGACAAGTAATCTAACATCTCATTTTGAGACAGGGAAAGGGCACAATTGCTGTATAAGGAGGAGAAAGACTGAGGCGATGTCCTTAGGGTGAGTTTTAACAACCCCACCAGGGTCTTCAATAGAGGCGATTAGCCTGGAGGCTTCCAATTTCCTCAGCCGCAAAGCTAAGAGATGACTCGCCCCTTCTCCCTGTTCAATGTATTTTGCCCGAGTTCTTAATATGGCAAATTCTGCCTTCTCCCGTAGCAGCAGGGAATATTGATTCCTTAAATGTAGAAGTGTTTTCAGAGTGTCCGGCGAGGGAAGGGAGAGTGTTCGAGTACCCTAATTTGAGCCAGAAGTGACGCAGCTGCAATCCCTCTTTTCTGTTTACGAGTGGAGACGAGTCTGATAAACTCCCCTCTCAAATAACATTTTAATTTGCACCACTCATGATCCACCTTTGCAACAGATCCCTGGTTGTGGCTAAGGAATACCTGAATCAGGTCTGAAGTTCTGGTAATAACATAATCTTTCAAAAGTTGCATATTTAACCGCCAGACCGGATCTCTATGGAAATCTTGGTCTAACACAATGGTCACCCAAGCTGCTGCATGGTCCGATATAACAATTGGTTCTATAGCAGAATCACTTAGACCCTGCAGTAGTGAGTGACTAAGTAATATGTAGTCCAACTGGGACCATGAGGAGTGAACCATGGATTGGAAGGTGAAAAGACGAGTTGTAGGGTTCTGCAGCCTCCATGGGTCACATAGCCCAGCGGAGTCTAAAAAATCAGAAAGCGCCTTCTGAGCAATGGAGAGAGGCTTAAATGAGTGATTGGATCTATCCAAGTCCTGGGTGGAGGATAGGTTCCAGTCTCCACCAAGTATTAGTGGTAGAGATGCAAATGTCTGCAGCTTGTCTGATAAATCCTGAAAGAAATCAGAGTGCCCTCCGACAGGACCATATACACTCCGCAGGACCACCTCAGTATGATCTAAAAGGCCATGGACTAATACGTATCTCCCAAATGGATCCGTGATGGTTGCCTTGGCCTGAAAAGCAACTGAACGGTGGATTAAAATAGCTGTTCCCCCAGTTGCTGTCAACATGCCAGAAGCATAAACTTGTCCAACCTCCCATCTGCGCAAGCTAATAGCTTCCCCAGGTAGGAGGTGGGTCTCTTGAATAAAAGAAATGTTAGCCTGTAGCAGAGCTAAGTGTTTAAGTATTTGAATTCTTTTGTTAGGTACACGAGCCCCTCTCACATTCCATGTTACAAATTTTTTAATACCATTGGCCGTACACTTTCCAATGCCTCCTGTATAGCCCCTTTACTAAATAAAAAAGGTACACCACAGCTCCTTCCCTGTAACCATAACCTCTCGATAGGGTGATTCTGATGCTCCACACCCTCCCATAAACATCTAAGAATTGCTTGAAACAATAAACATGTAGCATAGTATGTAAACACCATACAATATTAACGGTAACGAGCATTAGAACACCCTTATTCATAACCAGACCCCCCCCCCATATCTTACCCACTGAAAACTATTTACAACAATCACTCTACCTAAGGACCAATAACATAAACTATTCATAACACTCTTACTCAGTAGAGATCTCCTTAGCACCCTAGTAGATACACCCCCCATAGTCCCATTCGGGAGTAACCTGGAGGTATTAACCAATCCAAAATTGTTATATTTCTCACCCCTCGAAATATCCAGCATAACAATCCTCTCTGAAAGCCACATAACAACCCCCAACATGGCAATAATTATACCAGTATTCAGGAGAGAGACTAGGGTACCTCCCCCATAGACCAGTACATGTGGTTGGCCATGTCTAACCCAATGCCATCCCCTCCTCTCCCCGAGCCCACCTCGACATCAGTCTGTAAGACAAAGAGAGAGAAAAAAAAAAACAAGGATGCAAAAGTGAAGAATAAAATGGCAGAAGACAAACTAGGAGGCATACATCTTAACAAGCCGGTGAGTATTTACTCGAGACCATCCGTGGAAGAGTAGGAGAAAAACCAAAAGGAAAAGAAAGGAAAGCAAAACGAAGGACTTTGAATGACCCAAGCAACAGCAAGAGAGCAGAACAAGTAAAGGACAGCTTGGCATCAGCAGGGTTAAAAAGTTGGCTTGACCCACAGGGAGCAAGTTGTTTCCCTTGGGAGATGAAATAACAATGGACTGATGCCATGTTAGCACGAAGATAAACAAGCCCCCCTTGAAACAAACATTGCCTAAAAAAGAGTCCTCCTTTAGATCAACACGATGATGCGCAGGTCTCCATTACGCAGGGCTCCCTCAGTTCTTGCCGGACTCCGATCCTGTCGGCTCGTCACCAGGAATAATCGCACATCCCATAGGGACCATACCAAACCGAATAAAGTCCAGGTAAGCAGCACAGACCTAAAAATAAAAGGAGAAACAAAACACAGACAGCATAATAGAAAGAAAAAGGAAACAAAAGGAATGTGAAAGCAGCCAGAGTCCCATCCGTATATTTATGTAGCTTGCTTCATGGGGCCTTAAACAGGGAGGGCAACTTCTTTGCTAGTTCAGCCTGGGCTTGAGTAACTGATTCGTATGATTGCCACTTGCCCTCTATTGAGACCTGAAGACGTGCAGGGTAGGCCATTCTGAATTTGATGCTGGCTGCTATCAGTTTACTGAACACAGGATGAAATGTAGCTCTTTGTTGGTGAGTTTCAAGCGGCAAATCCTGAGTAATGCGCAGCTTTTTCTCCTCCCAATGAATGGCTTGTAATTCCCTGACTTTTAGGAGGATATGTTGTCTTTCAAGGTAATTGAGCAGGCGGATGATCATTGGTCTGGGTGGGGCTGAGACCTCTGGTTTTGGACGTAGGGACCTGTGTGCCCGTTCAATTAAATAGGTAGAGTTATGTGGTGAGGGCCCTACGATCTTTGTGAGGAGCATCTGTATAAAAGCAATGGGAGAGGAGCCTTCAGCCCCTTCTGGTAAGCCAAAAATTAAAATGTTGTTCCGCCTGCAACGGACCTCTAGGTCCTCCATTTTCAGCTGCAGTTTAGAGATTTGTTGCTTTAGTTTTGTCAGTTCGGGGTCAGCCTTGTCACGCCATATTTCCAGGGAGTGGGTACATGCTTTGTTGTCCGTTGTCTGGATTTTAAGTTCTGCCATCTCACTACAGAGATTTTTAAGGTCAGCCGCGATATCTAATAGTGTCTCTTTAAATGGCTGCAATTCCTGTAGAAAGCACTCCTCGGTTAGCGGCAATGGAGCGGCGAGGGCACCTAACTGCTTGGCCGAAGATACTTATTGTTGAGGCCTCGCTTTCTTGGCCTGCTTGTCAGGTGAGACCGGTGGTGTATGTCTAGGAAGGGCCATTTTCATCTCGGTCTCCATTCCAGTCTGTTGATCTCATCAGCAAACACAAAAATCCTTCCAGACAGCTTCCACTAAGACTGAACTCTAGAGTCAGGTAGGCAGGCTCCGTGAAATTAATTCCAAAACTGTTGATTAAGAGAGATTATAAAGAGGGAGAGCGGGAGCTCAAGGGAGCAGCGGCTAGCCAGCCAGACGCATCACGTGATTTCTCAACCTACTAAAATCTGTTCCAGCAAGTGGCAGCCCTGGCTCTGATGGAATACATCCAGGCATTATCATTTTGTTTGCCGCACTGCTTGCTCGGCCAATAACCAGGCTTTTCAACCTGTCTATCAGTGCCGCCTCTGTCCTTTAATCTGGAAATCTGCACATACCATACCTGTTTTCAAGAAGGGTGATGCAAAACTACTGTCTAATTACTGTCCTGTCTCTCTCCTCCCCACTCTCAGCAAACATCTGGAGAAACTTGTCCATCGTCAGGTCTCCGACTACCTTCTTAAGTTTAATCTTCAATCTCCTTCCCAACATGGCTTTAGGAGGGGGCACAGCACTACCACCTCACTGTCCCTGGTTACTAGTGACATCAAAAGTAATATGGATAAGGGCCTGCTTACGGGTGCAGTGTTTATTGACCTATCTAAAGCTTTTGATATGGTTCACCACCCGCTCCTATTGTCCAAGTTACAAGCAATGGGAGCGTCTGTCTCTACCCTATCCTGGTTCAGTAGTTACCTTGACAATTGCTCTCAAGCAGTTTCCCACTGTAGGGTTCTCTCCTCCCCTATTCCTATTACCCGTGGTGTTCCACAGGGTTCTATACTTGGCCCTCTTCTCTTCTCCCTCTTCCTAAATGATATGCATTGTCCCTCCCCACACAGCAGACTGCTCATGTATGCCGATGATCTTGTGCTTTACTCTTCTGCCAAGTCTATTGCTGACATTAACCTAAACCTCTCCCATGACTTTCAATCCCTTCAATCCTGGCTCTTGGCTAACCAGAAAATCCTTAACATAGGTAAGACCCAGGTCATGCTGTTCAGATCATCTAAAAAAGTGCTCTCTGAATCCCACGAACTCCTTGTCCAATGTCGGGAAGGAAATGCTTTCTCAAATTCTGTGTCTTTCAAATACCTCAGTGTTACGTTTGATCCTGCCCTTGATTATTCCTTGCATGTCAATGAGTTGTGTCGGTCTGTCAATGCCAGAATAGGTGCAGCTTACAGAGTATACCACTCACTCACACCTTCTGCCAGGATAGCAGTAGCTAGAGCCGTGCTGCTCCCCCAACTCCTTTATGCCCTCCCTGTTCTCTACTGAGCCAATTCTACTGTACTCAGCAAGTGGGACACATCCTACAACAATATCTGTAGGTTTGCCTTATCAGCTCCTCGTCTTACTCATCACTGCCTGCTCTACTCTGGCCTAAGCTATCTGTCACCCAATGATCTCCGTTCTTACTCTCTAGGGTGCTTTATTGACTCCCTCACAAGACTTCCTAGCCCTGCCTTCCGGGGAGACATGCTTATTCCGGTCTCATGCATCTGCCCACTCAGATCCTCCTCCATCCCCATGCTGTCAGTTCGACCCTGTGCAACTAAAATGGGGGAACAGGCCTTTTTCTTTTTTGCTCTGAGATTCTGGAACTCTCTCCCCCCCCCCCGCTAAACTCTTTCGCCTCCCACCTCTCCTTCAAGCATTCACTGTTCTCTTACCTCTATGCACTAGGTAACTGCAACTGCAAGTAACAAGGTGTCCTCTCCCAATTTCTCCATATAATTGTTGAGGTCTAGGAATAATCTGCCTTGTTGTATCTTAGCTATTGTGAGTATACATATTGTTTTACTAATATTTGTTTATGTCCACCCTGATTGTAAGTGAGTGTATCTATTTTTATTGTTATTGAATTGTCCAGTTGTCATTTCTGTATTCTCACTATTGTACTCTCCCGGGTCGTGCCTGAAAATAGGCAGGAATGTTGCCTAGTGCACTTACCCAGTTACCAAAAGCTAATAAATAAATAAAAGGGACTGGGGTACATGTTGGGAATTAGCAGCTAGGACCACAGCTTTCAAAATCTAGAGGGAGCATAGGTACAGTAGAAGGTACTGAGTTGCTATTTTGGAACCCTGGTGATAACAATGCACTTCAGGGCCTATTTCTTCAGACAAGTATTGGAGGAACTGCCAGTGGCACGCTCACTATACCTATGTGCTATGGAGCTGCCCTAGATTAGGAGAGTTCTAGACCAAAGTGGGAGACGGGATATGTAACATTTTAAAAATCAATATCACCCTGCACTTGCTACAGGAGTATTTTGAAAGACTGAAACTCAGAATCCTGACACCCAGAATCCTGTGTCTAAGAGCCCAACAATGCTGTGTGCCCAACTATAAGAATCTCGACATTGAATCCCAGCATGTGCACTGTTATTTGTATTGTTTCCCCTTTTTCACCCTGTGTGTTCTTTGTGTTGCAGGGATTACAGTGTTTTATTCTGGTTCAGCTTTATATTTTGTATTTTTTGTTTCCATGTGTCGGGGAGGTGCTTAGTGCATTACTGAGGAGCTGCTTGTTGTGTGAGTTTATGGATCATCTATAGTATTGTATTGTGGATGATAGTGCAGAAATATTCTGTCACTGTGTATTGCTGTCTGTTGTTGATTTTGCAGTGATTTTTTTCTTCTCTCAGCACATAACTGCATGTCCGTGGTGATTGCAGGTGTTCTGTTTTTATGCTTTCCCATGTAGAGTCTGTGTGTTATTGTTTCCTGTGGAGTTCCTGGACCATTGTGTGAACTCTAACATGGGCTTTACCCAGGAGGGAATACAGATGGTGATGCCAAGATTCAACATTATTTTGCTTTCTGGGTATTCCCTGTATGGTAAGATCCAGGATGGATCACAGTTTTGGTGGAAAGAGTGGTGGATACCTTGTGACGGAGTTTTCCCAGGACATAATTTTCCTGAAACCATTGTAGCTGGGCCTCTGCAGAGGGTGGCATTTCTGTCTTGAGTTGCTGGAATGCTTGTGGAATGTCTTGTGGAAAGAGGTATGCAAGTGACACAATTTACCTTATTTTAAGGCTAAAGTCTGGACTGGTGCCATAGTCAGTGGCCAATCAGAGACTTTACATCTTTCTCTATGCAATTTGCACAAAGTGGAATAAGCCATCTTTGCGGTTGGAAGTGGAGAATTCCTGCTTTGCTGCATATATGGCTGCTTGTTCAAAGTGTGTAATTGTTGTTGGAGGAGCGTGTCTGCAGTTCTACTGATCAGCTAATTCATGTAGGTCCTAAAAACATTTTATACAGCAATCTTGAGAATTAGCTATCATTATAAAGTATGCCTGTGGTAATATTCAACTATTTTCCTCGGGTCCGACAGGTGCATGAATGCTGTGCAACTGAGTGAATAGCTCGGGTATGGTTTTAAATGTACCATCCATAATTCAAAATCTTGCTTTCTGAAGTTCTTCTATATTGTTATTGGTGGTGAATATGAGTAATGTTTGTTTCTCTGTTTTGGCCATTTTTCTGAAAAATGGTTGGCCAGTAACTTCTGCTAGGTTTTCTGGTAGGTTGATGTTTTCAAGTGAGCCAGCAGATTCACTCAGAAATTGTTTTCTCCTGGCTTGGTTAATCAATGGCAACAGAGTATTTTTACTTGGCAAGTTTTGCCTAATTTCAGGGCTTAGTGCTGTTGTTTCACTTTAGAGGAACTGAGATAGGCTGGCAGTCATGATGTGTGCTTTGAACGTCAGAGAAACAGGCATCTTGGCAATTACAGCTTCAGTGGGGATCGATGCATGGCTGGGGCCATTATGTTTGGTGAGGAGGTGTTGTCCATTTTGTAGCATGGTAACTGCCTGTCCAAGGCAATTTTTGGAGTATCTGTACTCACAGTACCAGTAACAATTCTCATTCCTGTTGCTTTCCTGCACCAGTAGATAGCCATGAATATTGATCTTGTCTTTTCCTTTCTTGGATGGTACAGCACTGCATACATCCATTTCTGTGGTTTTGCTGTTGTGGGATTTGGGTTCTGTATTTTCCATATCGTCTCTAGACATTCAACGCTTGGTGTCCTGGTATACAGATATCAGAGCTGTGGCTAGTGTTTGCACATGCCTGTGTATTTAGCTGCTATGTGGTAACTGAAATTCCTGTGTTTTTCCACATACAGTACTGTTGCACCTGTGCTCTCCTCACAGGTTGTCCTACTACATTGTGCGGTTCTCATTGATGCCTACCATCCCTGAGTCACGTCAGACTCAGATGATGTATCTTTACAAATCAGGGGGTGCAGGGGTGGAGCCCCCTGCATTGGGGGCTGCAGAAGGTGAAGCTCTCTGCATGAATGCAAGTATGTATCTCATGCTGTCATCTGAGTCCCTTGGCTTAGTAGTGCTATCGGGGTTTTGGGGTCAGATGGGAAGGTGATCAATATCAAGAATGTCAGTATTAAAACATGGTCCTCCAAATGTTGAGTCAATGGGTGTTGAGTTGACATAGTATACCCCCACAACCTCTCCCCCGTGCCACCTAAGACTGAATGCATAGCTCTTTGGGATTTTAACGTCAACTGGTAATCCCCCACTGCCACCCCTGTCAAAGATGCCATCCCCACTATGGACCTCACAAAAGTTGTCCCCTCCCCCACCAGGCATAACCCTAAAACTGGTACTGCCTTCCTGCTCAACCTGGTGCTTACCAACCACCCCTCCAGAATCACAAATGTGTCAGTACTTCCCAACGCCTTGAGTGACCACTCCCCTGTGACCTGCACCTGGTGATGTAAGAAGATGAAACCACCTCCCAAATTTATTTTTTCAATGCTGTTTGATACTTGGAAAGCTTCAACTTCTAAAACACCACCTCAACACTTGGGACTGGTCCCCATTTACAATGCCCCTGACATTGACTTAGTGCTAGACTACTTAATTTCCCCTTTAACTCAGCCTGCGACATATCTGCCCCTTATATGAAATGCAATGTCAAAGGACCCTCCGCCCCTTGAATTTCCCAATCCCTCCTAGACCTGATGCAACACTGGGACTCCCTTTAGCAAATAGCCCTTGAATCAGGCAAACCAGCTGACAGGCAACATTACTGTGCCATTAGGAATAAATGCACTTGGAAAATATACAAGACCAATGCAGAGCATTACAAGGCTGTCCTCAATTCCATCTGGGGCTCAGGCAGAAAATTCTGGGACAACCTCAAAGAACTAAATGGGAAATCTTTATCCCCCCCATATTAACAGTAATGGTACTACTACCACCGATCCCAAACTCATTGCTGACATCCTGAACTCCTACTTCTCAAACCTTAGCAATGTGCTCCTCCCCACTTCTTCAACCCCCTTACCTCGCCTGTGCCTGTCCCCCTTCCCTTAACCCTTTTCCACTTTAGAATGGTCACCCCTATGGTAGCCAAGCCCTACCTTCTAAAAGCATTAGGGCACTCGCGGTTCAGTGGTGACACTCTAGACCTTAAACTTTTGTACCTAACCCTCAATGAAGTCCTCTCCCCCTCACCTGCATCATCAATCACTCCCTTTGCCTTGGCAAATTCCCAGCCAGATGGAAAGCCACAGTCATCACTCCAATCCACGAAGGTGGTGACCGTGCCTAGGTTGGGAACTACTGTCCCATTTCAATTCTCCCCCAAGGTTCTTGAGAGAATTGTATCTGACCAACTTACAGAACATCTCACAAAGTACAACCTCCTATGTCAGGAACAACATGGCTTCTGACAGGGCCACAGCACCACTTCAGCACTGTTGGAATTCATGGCTACCCTACACTCTGCTCTTGACAAAGGTTGTCTGTCTGGGGCTGTCTTTGTGGACTTGTTGAAAGCCTTTGACACTGTTAACCATGCCCTCCTCTATCTGCTGTCACTCACACAGGTCTCTCACAAGACTCTAAAAACTGGTTTTGCTGACTATCTGTCCAGTAGATCACAGATAGTCGAGACAGGCAATGCACTCTCCTCCAATCTTCCAGTCAGCTCTGGGGTACTGCAGGGTTCCATCCTCGGGCCCCTTCTCTTCAGCCTATGCTTTAACACCCTCCTTAAAGCATGCTCTGAGCAACTGCTACTCTACGCCGATGATACGGTCCGGTTCACCTCCCACTCCGATCCCCATCTGCTCCAACTCTCCCTACAAAATAGTCACCAACGCTGAAACCTGGTTTGCTAATCAGCGCCTAGTGTTAAATTACAAAAAAAAAAACAGTTATGTTGTTTGCTCACCACCCGAACAGGCACATTGACTTACCCATTCAAATTCTCAACTCCCAGCTGCAGCCCCTTGACCAGGTTGTCTCCTTCAAGTACCTCGGTATCACCCTTGACCCTTCACTGAACTTCCATGGACACATCCATCACCTCAGCACCACTGTCAACACCAGAATTGGTATACTTCACTGGTTCAAGCATTGCCTCACCCCGGAGGCTCTCTGTATTACGGTCTCCTCCTCTATCCTCTCCCTTATTGATTACAGGGTCCTAGTTTATGGGCCACTGACAACACGTCCCTCCAGAGAGTTAGGGTATCCCTCAACAAAACTTGTTGCCTAGTCCTTGACTGTGACTGCACCACGCACACCTGCTCCCTCTACCAGTTTTCCAACTGGCTTAACTTTGATGGTAGACTCAAATACCAAACCTGCCTCTTGGCCAAAAAGATCTCCTTGGGGCTATCCTCCTCTGGAATCTCTTCCCTTCTGTGACCAGCTCCACTGGTAAAAGCCACCTGCAGCTCCTCTAAACCCCTTTCCTTGTCCCCATTTCAGAACCTCCCTTGGCCAGAGAGCCTTCTCTTACCAAGCCTCACTCTGCAAGAATACTACCCCTACCACCATAACCACTGAATGTAAACTTGGCTGTTTTAAATCCCTCCTCAAGGACCATCTCCAGACCACTAGCAACTGCTATTGCCGCTAGCCCTCAGGCACCCACCCTTCCACCCTTTTCTGCAACCTCTCCCTGCCCCGGTCTATCCCATCTCAACAAAGGATTCACATCCTGCAATACGGACCCCTCACCCCTATTGTCTATGCCTTGTTTCACTTAGTCTGTAGCCAGTTTTGTATCCAATGTATAGAACCAGCTTGATACAGCTTGATCTTGAACTTGTCTGTAATCTTCTTTATATACAAACCTAAGATATACTGTACTTTTGTTACTCTTCTGTATATTGTTTTTTGATATTATTCTCTGTTGTTGTAGTATTTTGTCTCTGATATGGATCCTTTGTAAAGGATTCTCTGACTCAAAGGTTTTAATTCTGAAATGTATAATAAAATAAAAATAAATAAGCAACACCTGGTTTGGGGACTACCCCAGAAGGGGCTTCAGCAAAAGGAAGCAATATCTTTTTCCCAGCTTAATAGCAGAGCTTCAAAGGCTGTCACTCAGAACTGACTTAATGTTGTCACCCTCAAGGGTCAATGGCTGGCTTACTGTAAAACAATTCAGAGAATGGAGTAGCTGACTGCCAGACTCAGGAATACAGTGGAGAAAATCAAAACTAGATGGATGGTTTTCTTCTCATACACTGAGAGGAAAGAAGGAACAGGGATGCAAGAATAGCTTGACTCAGATTTCTAATAGGAAGCATTACTTAGAGGACCATCATAGAAAAGTGCTGACAAAATGTTTGCAGTAAATGGCTTCAGAGAGTATATAGGACTGGCAATGTGTAGTAATAATGTACACACATGGGATGGATTGTGATTATTAATTGTATTACATGCATGTGGGGACCCTTTTGTTTTCTTTGTTTTTCTTTGTTGCCCCTCTTCATTGTTATTGTTACATAAAATTTCCTCCCTTCCCATTCCTCACACTACTACACCCCGTTGCCAGATGCTTTATTTATTTATTTACTAGTTGGGGTTTTGTATGCTTTGTACTATAGACTGTAAGTTGTGTTTGATGCTGGTAGAAAATGAAATATACTTTAATGGAAAAGAAAAAACTTTAAAAATTACATTTGGGAGATCCAAAATATGTGGATGAACTTGGTACACATTTCAAGTGGCATTATTATTTTTTTTCTCTGATAATGTATCCCATAGGGGACAAAATAATGAACAAGGTCAATACATATGTTCTTAGTAATTTAGACTAACTAATGTATATACTGTAGGGTACACATACAAAACATGGCGTTTTTACCTCGCGGTCCATAGCCATCAAGTAACGTGTCATCCAACAAAAAATTTGGTGTTAAATGAATGTACTTTCCCATTTCACCACATCCTCCATATTGCAAAGTGTATGGGTCATCTCCATGTTGTAGGTTTGGTTTTGCAACAATGATGTCAGCCTAAAAAATATAAAATTTCGGTTAAACAAAGCACAGCAATTTGATAAACTCAGTACATTTCTCCTGTGGTGTTTTGTAACATGATAATTTAACTCACAAAAGCTAGAGGAAGAACATACTGTGAATTAATAGCTTTTAAGTTCAGAAATCATTGGGCCTCAAGGTATGGCCAGTAGAACTCTTGGGTTGCCTCACTCTTTTTTTTTTTTTTTTTTTACCTAAACCTCCTGATATTTTTTTTTACCCAAACCTCTTGATACAACAAGCCTCTCTTTGCAAGGTATGCAGAAAATTAAATCCTTGCTGTCCCCATCATTGAAATTGTCTGTTGTTTTTTAGGTTGAGTTGACAGTTTCTCTGCATTTTTATGTTGCTTGCATGCATGTGCAAGAAACATAGTGCCATCATCGGAGATTTTGGAGGTGTGTCACCTCCTCCTCCTCCAATTCAATCACTGTGCTGGCAGGCGCAGCCCCTGTAAACCAATGCATTTTGGAGCTGTCTATGACACGCTCCAAAATGCAGTGGCATATAGTTGAAAGGGGAGCTACGCTGAGTGAGCAGCGATAAGATGTCAGCCTGTTCATGCGCAGCTCCCCCCACCCACATATGCGCGCCCATGCAGGCGCTGGCCGCCCCATGCACTGTATAGCCGACGGGTGCCCAATCCTCGCCGCCTGCTGCCCCCCGCCTCCCCCACTAAAGGCTTCAAGAATGCCATGCTGGGTGCCCACCCCAGTGTGGCAACTAATCATATAGCTGACGGGGGTGCCCAATCCCCCATCGGCTTGCACTGTCCTCCCCCCCTGAGTAGTGAGTGCCATGCTGGGAGCCCACCCCAGCGTGGCAAACTATTCCTTTTCCGACGCGGGTGCCCAATCCCCCGTCGGCTGAACGGCCCCCCCAAGTCCTTGTGCCATGCTGGGAGCCCACCCCAGCATGGCAAACGTCCCGCATCGTCTATTTGTTTAATTTTAATCTGTAAAGAAAAAACGGTCCCGCGGCTGCCTCCCAACCCCCCACAACCCGCACTCCACCCACTGCACACTCAGCCTCCCTACACCCCTCACCCCATACTTACCGACTCCAGTGCGACAATCTTCGTGGACCGGGAACACGCCTGCACTCTTCAAAGCCGCCGCGAACTGAGGAAATGCCGTAAGCTGTATAATGGACTAGATAGTGGGGTTTCAACTTTGTTGCATATCTCATATTTTGAAATTTTTGCACTGAATTAACATGGGGCGATTCTTCATGAATGATGTCACTGTCATGGCGTTATTCAGGACCAAAGGTGATTTCGCACAGTGACTGCGCAGTGACTGTGAAATCACCTTTGAGCCTGAATAATGCCATGACAGTGACATCATTCATGAGAAGGTCCAAAATCCTATGTTGAAATTCTCAGCCAAAATTCCAAAAATGACTGTTTTAATGAAGGCAGTTACACTCCAACGAGGCTCGTAAGTTCGTGAAATTTCAATATTTTACTCCAGATTTTCAACATTGCCATTTTACCACACCTTCTTATGAGTAGTACAGCTGTCATTTTCACATCTCACCCAAAATGTGTTTCGCCATGTAGCACAGAATGGCGAGTCGTGTGTGAAATCAATGTACAGGACAAATTAAGAAAATCACAGTGACACTGTTCATGAGCAGAGGTCTTAAAATGGCTATGTTGAAAATTTGATGAAAAATTCCTAAAATGACTGTTTTACGTAGCGCATGCTGACAGTTCCCACGGACGCTCATAAGGTCGCTAATTTTCAATATTTTCACTCCAGATTTCAACATTGCCATTTTATCACACCTACTTATGAGTAGTACAGCTGTCATTTTTCACATCTCACCCAAAATGTGTTTCTGCCCATGTAGCACACAATGGTGCAGTCGGTGTGCGAAATCAATGTACGGGACAAATTAAGAAAATCACAGTGACACTGTTCATGAGCAGAGGTCTTAAAATGGCTATGTTGAAAATTTGATGAAAAAATTCCTAAAAATGACTGTTTTACGAGCGTGCGTTGCACAGTTCCTACGGACGCTCATAAGGTCGCGAATTTTCAATATTTTCACTCCAGATTTCCAACATTGCCATTTTATCACACCTTCTTATGAGTAGTACAGCTGTCATTTTTCACATCTCACCCAAAATGTGTTTCTGCCCATGTAGCACACAATGGTGCAGTCGGTGTGCGAAATCAATGTACGGGACAAATTAAGAAAATCACAGTGACACTGTTCATGAGCAGAGGTCTTAAAATGGCTATGTTGAAAATTTGATGAAAAAAATTCCTAAAAATGACTGTTTTACGAGTGTGCGTTGCACAGTTCCTATGGACGCTCATAAGGTCGCGAATTTTCAATATTTTCACTCCAGATTTCCAACATTGCCATTTTATCACACCTTCTTATGAGTAGTACAGCTGTCATTTTTCACATCTCACCCAAAATGTGTTTCTGCCCATGTAGCACGCAATGGTGCAGTCGGTGTACGAGATCAATGTACGGGACAAATTAAGAAAATCACAGTGACACTGTTCATGAGCAAAGGTCTTAAAATGACTATGTTGAAAATTTGGTGAAAAAATTCCAAAAAATGACTGTTTTATGAGCATGCGTTGTACAGTTCCTACGCACGCTCGTAAGTTCGCGAATTTTCAATATTTTCACTCCAGATTTTCAACATTGCCATTTTACCACACCTTCTTATGAGTAGTACAGCTGTCATTTTTCACATCTCACCCAAAATGTGTTTCCACCCATGTAGTGCACAATGGCGCAGTCGGTGTGCGAAATCAATGTACGGGACAAATTAAGAAAATCACAGTGACACTGTTCATGAGCAGAGGTCTTAAAATGGCTATGTTGAAAATTGGTGAAAAATTCTTCAGATGTTCTGCAATATTACTAATGAAGACATTGAACAGAACTGGCCCCAGCACCGATCCCTGCAGCACCCCACTGGTCGCCCCTCTCCCAGACTGCATACCATTTACCACCACTCTCTGCCTCCTGTCTGTTAGCCAGTTTCTAGCCCAGTTTACCACCCTTTCCCCATGTCCAGCCTACCCAGCTAGTTTATCAGCCTCCTATATGGGATGGTGTCAAAGGCTTTGCTGAAATCAAGGTAAGCGTTGTCCACTGCCCCACCCTGATTCACTTCCTTTGTCACCCAGTCAAATAAATCAACCAGATTTATCTGACATGATGTCCCCACTGTGAATCCATGTTGTCTATGGTCCTGGGTTCTGATGGCATCTAGATGCCCCACTATCCTTTCTTTAAGCATTGTCTCCATGATCTTCCCCACTACTAAGGAGAGGCTGAATGGCCTATTGTTCCCTGCCTCCTCCCTGCTGCCAGACTTGTGTAGAGGGACCACATGTGCCCTCCTCCAATTCACTCATGTTGAATGACTCAGTGAACATGGCTGCCAGAGGTACTGCTATCTCCCTTTGCAGTTCTGTTAATATCCTTGGGCATATGCCATCTGGTTCCATCGCTTTGTCTACCTTCAATTTAGTGAGCTCCTGCAGGACTCTTTTGCCTTTGAATGGACTACTGTCCACCTCTTCACCCCCTTGGCAACTGCTGTACTGCTGTGGCCCTTGCCCCTCCCACTCTTCTGTGAATACTGAACGGAAAGACACAATGGATGTCTTGGGATGAAGGCATGAAACTGTCACTTCCAAATACCTAAACAGCACATACAAGCAAGCATCATTCGGCATTGACAAATGCTTGTTAATCTGGGCTTCAGGAAACTCAGTGACTGGAATAAAATGGCCAGGGCTACTTGCAGCCATGATGGTCACTATGAGAAATACTACTGCAGCTAATGGTCTAAAACCTGTTTTTCTTGTGTCTTCTTCATAGGGTAAGACATTTTTCAAGCCTGTTGTTTGGCAGGACTCTGGACCCATACATTTATGAGGCAACAGAGACCACAAAAACAAGTCCCAGTGCCTCCCTGGCTCTTAACACAGTGGCATTACTGTGCTCACCACAGAATACTCAAAACTGAGCTGTGGCCATCTTTCTTGCCTGTCACTTTGCCTCAAGCAAAAAGTAAAACAAAGTGAAATAAGTTCACCAGTAAAGCATTTCCCAAATGTGACCAATCATGGAGGAAATTCCACATAGTGAAGCGATAAAAACAAGCCAGCTAAGTGCTATTGAAGTCACTTAACTGCAACACTGCTGCCACCAATGTCACTCCTGTTCTCACCTGAACCTGATGAACTGCTTTGCCAATAGAAATGCATTCTGAATTGACTGTGCTCACAATGTCTCCCAATCAGGCACCTCCTTCCTATTTATTGACTGATTTAGTTAGTTGATTACTGTGTTGTGTAGTAACTAGTTATTCGCAACTAGTAACTGCAATCTGATTACTTTTCTATGTAACTAGTAATGGTAATGGATTACTTTTAAAATAAAGCAATAAGTAACTGTAACAATATTACTATTCCCTAAAAGTAACTAGTTACTGTAATATAAATAGAATAACAGATGGGCATCCATCTGCTATGGTAGCTGTAATCCATCAAGGGGTTCCTGTGACTTCACAAATCTCAAGAGCAAAGCTCTAGAGGTTTATGACATCACAAGAATCCAGAGATTGTGCCGGTGTCATCTGACATTCAGGTTTCAGTGTAAACAAAGGCTGCTCAGTTGATAGCGTGCTTAACTTATTATAATATCAGACTGAAAAATTGCCTTCTGACAAGCACTGTGTCAGCACCCAGAATCTTCACCTTACACATTTAATGCAAGTTGACTATCATTTTTTTTTGCCTTTTTTCATAATAAAAAGTTTAGGCAACATTTCATGACTGTGAAGGGCTCTTTTTTGTAATCTTGCTGATAGTCAGGTTTGCGTAGTCACAGTGTCAGGTGTTATAAGCTGCCAGAGCTATGGGGTGGTGTAAACGTGTGGCAGGCCAACTGGACCAAAGACCTGCAGCCTTGCAACATTTAGCATAGGAATTTTGACCTAATACTGGTTTGCCCTATGAGATCTTTGCTCTAACACAGTGGCTATGACTACAAGGTAGTCTCATTTATAATGCCATTGCTTTCTACATGGTTACAGTCCCACTGCTGGTAGGGTATCGGGGTTATTTTTGCTAGTTGTCTCATTACAAAAAATGTTGTTAGGCTAAATGGCTCTAGTGAGGTGTTGTTGCACTGTGTCCTTATACAAGTTGTCGAAGATCCGGTGTAAATCACTGGCACCTCTAGTTTGAGTATTTCTTTGATCTGTAGAAAATGAAAATGATTGTGCACACATACAGTAGCTTTAACCTTTCAGCCTTCTTACTAGATCCTGTTAATTACCCCACACTTAAGCAATGCCTTTTTATATCTAGCATCACCTTTTCATTTTCCAGATTCTGTTCTTACCTTACCTATCATCACTTTTTCTCCTACAGCCTCCCCCTATTTTCCTTCCTCGCATATATTTATCTTATTTCCCTTACCTGCTTTTTTCTCTTTTAGATAATTCCTGAAGAAAACCTATTGTTGTAACATCGATTCTAAATCAGTTTTTTATCTTCCGCATGCATTAAATATTACCATTTTGTTCTACATCTGTAACGTGCTATGCAAATAAAAGTCAGAAAACACAATTTTATTTGCCAGTTTACTGTTAAATATATAATTTTGCAACATTTGGTATAAAAATTATACTACTTATGCACTGCTACATGGCACAGCTGAGGATCACTATAGGAATTTGTTTGATGGGGCAACAGATTGGCCAGCTGATGTACAATTTATAGCTAGCAAGCTACACCCCCCTGTTTGTCATCAGTTGTGGCCCTCTACAGTAGCCATTGTGAACACCGAGGGATTCAGGGTCAGCCTAGCTGTTGTGGGGAAAAAGACAAATAGTCCATCTGCAGGCAGGGCTCAGGGCCTGTTTCCACCAACACAAAATGTGCCAAACTGCCACAGTAGGCCGCTTGATTGTCTATCCACCTGCCCCCCTGCCAGGTCTCTCACCATCACCCAACTCATCTCAAAGAAAATCCTCTTCAAAGGGGTATGTACTGGAGTGCAAAAAAGTGTGTTGTGTTGTGTGATAATTTGATTGTAAGTGACATTATCTGACTTCAGTTGTGGCATTCTGTCAGAGGCATGAGTCATGGCAGACTTAGTTACTATTGTAACTGTGTCTCAGTGGCAGTGGCAAGTCAAGGTTCAGCTGTGGACAAGAGCGTTTAAATTGTGTGTTGGGGAAGCAGGTGTGTGCTATTGGAATTTACTGTATGTGATGTGGGGTGGATCTGTGGCTGTCAATGGCAAAGTTAGGATTCAGACTGCTGTGGGGAAATGATAAAAGATCACCAAGGCAAGGAAGGGCAGCAGATCTGCAAGTTAAGTATGTGTGAGTGTAAGGGGAGCTATGAGAGGGTGGGATTTTATTATGGAAATTTAAAGGGGCTGTTGTGACTCTTGCATAGTCAGGAGGAGAATACAGGCTAGATGTGGGAAAGATTGCCAAGTGTGGAAGATGCAGCAGGGTGTGTGTGGCTGTGGGGTAAGAGTGAGATGTAAAGGGGTAGTTGTGGCTGGCATTGTCAGGATATACAGCTGTGTGGAAAAGATTGTCAAGGGTACTGGCAGTAGGTACAGGGTGTGTGTGTGTGTGTATGTGTGTGTGTTGGAGGGTAAGCGTGGGTGTTATGGAAGTGAAAAAGGTCAGGGACAGTAGTGGCTTGCAAAGTCAGGATTCAGCTGGGGGGAGACTGCAGAAGGCAGCAGTAGATGCATGGTGTGTGAGTATTTTTTTAATAGATCTCTTATTTATGGAAATGTAAATGGATTGTTATGGCTGGCAAAGTCAGGTGGGTACTGCATTAGAAATTAACATATTCATTGTTTTTAGAATATGTTTCATTTTTTGTATACACTTCTTGGGGTTTCATGAGCACATAGCTATGTTCAAGGAGCAAATGCAACCATATTATCAAAAGTAATATGCATCACACGTACAGTTACTAATTACTGTTTATATAAAAGTAATAAGTAACTGTAACTGATTACATTTATTTGAAAGTAACTAGTAACTGCAACTGATTACTTTTTAAAAGTAAATTACCCAACACTGGTTAGTTATTTCAATTTGGTAACTGGGAAAGGCACACTAAACCAAAGTTGATTTCCATATGTGATCCAGGGGAAAGAGGATTGAGAATAAAATATACATTCAGAAGATAAAATACAGTCAATGTGAAAAAAATGCTGTATCTTTGTATACATGATTACAAAGGTTATTAAGAAGCAGTGAACAGACTATATCAAAGAGAATTAAAGAATCAGGAATTTTACAAAATTAAGAATTATGACAATGAATACTATAACTATACTGAGGAAATGGGTAGTGCTAGACTTGCAGACAAATGATGAGCAGGAAGAGGCAAAAACAGGATATGAGAAGGAGAGAATAGGAAAATATGTAAAGATAGAGAAAAGGTGAAAGGAGTAATTAGGCAGAAGGTATAAGTAGGCAAGGGGCAGCTTAACTTATGACTTATCTTAGCGATTAGTCAATGTCAGTGCAATTAAGAGCAAAAAGAAGTTTGAGATGGTATTTGAGAGAAAGATATGAAGGAGATCAATTATGTGTGGGGGAGTGGGAGTTCCACATGGAAGGAAGATGACTGGAGTAAAAAGACTGGCCAGCAGCAGTTTGTAAATAAGGTAAGGTTATAAGGTAATAAAGAAGGTGTGGGAGTCCCTAGAGTGAAGTCTATAGGAGGAGATTGGGATGGGAAAAAGGAGAGAGGGAGGTAAGGAGGGAGAGAGAGACAGAAAACTGTTTATATTTAGAGATACATGAAACACAGTGAATGAGGCAATGTGAGGCAAGAGGAGGTATTGAGAGGATAGTACAGAGGGAACAGTGATAAGTAAGAAATGGAACATCACTAGCAAAGCGGCAAAAGGCATAGCAAAAAGTATCCTGTCTGACAAGAGAAGTAGAAGGGGTGGTACCATAAACCTCATCTGCATAGTCAAACACAGGAAGTACCATCTTAGTGAATATTTCCCAGTGACCTGCAAGCAGTAGACAATCTTTGCTGCACTAAAGGGCACTGAGTTTGGGTTGGAGCGTCCTTAGGCTGGCATCAATTTAAGTGGAGAAGTCAAGAGTACCATACAGCCACACACCTAGATATTTGAAAATGGGAACAGTATTAATAGAAAAGCCATCCAGATAGGAAAAGACTGCTAGGGAGGGGAACTTAGCAAGCTTATGACTTGTGCCCAAAGGTCATGGACACACTCTTCATGGTACCGACCCAAAGTAAGTGCTTCTGGAATTGGCATAGGACATTATCAAATTCACTCTGAGGTAATGTTTCCTGGGCAGAGACCAAGGCACTAGAAATAAAAAATATGAAAGTAAAACATCATCTGCATACATGTGAATATGCAAACTGACACATACAGAGGGATGGTAATTAAAAAAGTCTGAAAACAGAACAGGACCAAGTATGGAGCCCTGATGAACTCCAGAATGTATAGGGGAGTGACAAGACATTGCCAACCTGTACTGACTGGAAGCATCCAGACAGGCAAGATCTAACTCCGTTGACAGCTTGAACAGAAAGACCAGTGGCACACAGCTTATACAGAGGAAGGGGGTGGGCTACCAAATAAAAAGCCTTGCAAAGTCAATTAAAATGGCAGCAAGGATGCATCAATGGTCCATGACATTGAGAATGGAGTCAGTAACGTGTAGGAGAAAGGAAATGGTAGAATGATTTTTATGGAAGCTAGATTTACATGCAGTGAAGCAATTTCATGATTGAAGGAAAGCTACAGGTTGTGGGTAGAGAGTTTTTTCTTGCAGCTTGGCAACTAAAAAAGGAAGGGGAATGGATTGAAGTTGCCAGGTGGAGAAGGATCCCTACATTTGTACAGAGGATGAACCTTTACAAACCTCCATGACAGGTACAAAACTGAGATAGAAAGAGAGGTTAAAATGGTGGGGATAGGGATGACAATAGGAGCAGAAATGTAAAGATGATTAGGGTACAGCCCATCTGGGCTATGAGATTTGTAAAGATTAGAAGAGGACAGAGCACATAATGTCTCCTGAAGACAGCTGGGAGAGAAGTCAAAGCAGAGGTCAGATGATGGATGAGAAAGAGTAGGTAGAGATAAAAGTGGAGGAGCCAATGGATTAGAAGGAGAAGGGTGAGCACAATTTGTGAAAAAATAGTTAAAGTGAGCAGCATCATGTAAGGGAGCTGAGATGGGGTACCATTCACAACTAAGATAGAAGAGGAAGACTAAGAAAGAGGATCAAAGAAGAAATTAAGTAAGAATATTCTAGATGTTAGTATCAAAATGGTTGGCTTTAGCTGCCCTAATGACCTTAGTACAAGAATTTCTGCATATCCTGTAATTTAAAAGATCAGACTGAAAACAGTATGATTTGAAGCAAAGCCAGACAGCATCTCATGTCTTGCAAAGAATAGTGAGATCAGAAGTCATTCAAGGGAGATGAGACTCTCTAATAGTAAACTTTTTAAAGGGTAATTTTTGTCATCCACCTACATGAATTTTGCATGGAAATAGGACAGGGCCTCATCAATGCTAGTAGTGGCTAGGATAGGAGACCAGTCAAGAGCAGAAAACTCAAAAAGGATACAGTGTCAAGATTTAGTAAACTAAGTGGCCTAGAACAGATACATTTAGGACAGCCCAAATGGAGACACATTTTCCTAATACAATAGGTCATGTTGTGATCAATAAAAGCATCACAAAATATACCAGGAGCAAATGTACGGTGAAGCTGGGAGTAGAAGATCCAGTCCTGTAGAGAGTATTTGGTAGAACTCAGGTCACGTTTTGTTGCTACAATTGTAAACTGAGGGGGATTAAGTGTCTCAGTTTTCTGGATAGATGGTTTGGCATCAGGGGATAGCCAATTAATATTGAAATCTCCTAGGAGAATCAATACCCCATAAAAGGCAAGAGAAGTCAGAGAGGTGATAGCACTAGAAAGTACAGTGGGAGAGGACGTGGAGAAGCATAGATTCCACAAATAAAAATAGATAAAGAGTGGAAGATAAGTTGAGCCAGAAGAAATTCATGTGAGGAAGGTACTATACCACCTACAGGAACACATTCAGGCCCAGTGGCCATCATAGGTAGAAAGCTTTTGCAAAGCTCTTTCAAACGAGATATTAAGATCTGCTTTAACTGGAAGCATCCCAGAGGTATAGACAACGGGATCTATTCAACATTAATACTATATTGCAATCATTTTTGGAACATTGTGATGTCATCGAGGAACAAATTGTACATTGAGTCAAGCACAGCTTGTTCATCACTGACATCACATGGTTCTAAAAATGGCTGTAATGTAGTATTAATAATGAACAGACTCATGTGTCTATATCTCTATGTTTCTTCCAGCTACAGGTAAGACCAATGCCTCATTTGAAAAACCTTTCCATGGGCTTTCAAACTATGTTGGCCGCTGTACATGAGTGTTTTGCTTTAGAGAATCAAACAGGTGAGCCTCTGTCTGATATAGAGGGCAACAGCACAACCGCACTTGCCATGAGCTTGTCTCTAAAGGCTGTTATTAGGGACGGCAACATCACTAGCAGAAATGCAAGAGGGGAGTCGGGATTCAGTAACAGAGAGGATGTCAGGAGTATGCTGGGCAAACTACACTCTAAGTAAATCAACTTTAGGTAGAAGACTCCTAGCATTATGGTGCTAAAATGCTGAGGCCTTTCTGGGGGAGGGGGAAGGGGAGACAGAGTTGAAGGAAGGAGGGCCAAAGTTAACTTTGCAAATGGATAATTCAGTAACAGACAACCACAGCAATATCCATTAGTTCTAACTTCTTTTTTATTGAGTTATCTTCATCCTTGGAAAATAGTTGATCAATTCATCTTACAGCAGCTATTTCTACCACCTAGCACAGGAAGAATAGAGCATACAAGTTTAGAATCTGGTAAATTAGCTCTTTCAGTGCTATCATTCAGTGTAAGCTGTATGAGCATTATCAGTTCAAAAACAAGATTTAAAACACTCACTAAGAGTTGCTAATGTGATTTCCCAAAATGGAGCTACACTCCCTGCAGTAGCACTGATAAGCGAGCAGCAGACATTTTGAAGCAGCCCCCTTAAACATTAAGCAATGGCAGCCACTCCACCAGCATTGGCCCAGGAAGTAGGAAGTGCACTCTGCCTCTTGTTGGGTGTAGGGGGGCATGTCACATGATCTGCCAGTGGGTTCTTGAGGGATGCCCCGCCTCCACTGTGAATCACTATAAACATTAAACATGCATCACTCTAATGAATTAGATTTCATTTTCTAGTGCACAGTTAGCTGGTAACACATTAAGTCTGGCAACTCAATGTTATGCAAAACAATACCAGGGTCACAGGATATTTAAAATAGAGAATATATAAAAAATACTAGTAGTAATAATAAAAAAGGGAAAAGAAGACAGAAGGGATAAGGTTAAGCAGACGGTATAGTGTAAATTAATTTAGAGACTACCAAGTGGTTAACCAGGACCAAAGTTAGAAGAAACACTGAGCAGAGAAGTATGCAGAACCAAATAGGTTGACAACTAGATTTTTTTGGGTGTAGTATTAGCCACTGCTAAGCAATTTAAATCTCAAATTGTAGTGAGAAAGAAATAGTGTAACCTATTGGGAGTTGAACCCAGCCCTCTAGAATACTGTCCCGGTACTCTAACCACTAAGCCAAACATAGATACATAGATACATAGACAGTGTCGGCAGATAAGGGCCTATGGCCCACCCAGTCTGCCCATTTAAGTTTGTAAGTTCGGTTTATGTTTTCCAGGAAGTCTGTTGCCCCTTACCCCTGACCTCCAGAATTCCTTTATGTCTATCCCATGCATTCTTAAATCCCATGATTGTTTCAGCCCCCACCACTTCCTCTGGCAGGGTGTTCCACTTGTCCACCACCCGTTCTGTGAAGAAATTCTTCCTCACGCTTCCTCTGAATCGCCCCTCCTCCAACTTCATCCCATGCCCCTCTAGTCCTGGAACATCTTTTCATTAAAAATAGTGCATTCCTGCACCCTGTTCCTCCCTGTAAGATACTTGTATGTCTCTATCATATCCCCTCTCCCTCCTCTCCTCCAGGGAGTACATGTTCAGTGCCTTCAACCTGTCCTCATAGGACTTGTGATGCAATCCATGCACCATCTTTGTTGCCCTCCTCTGAACCTTCTCTACCCTGTCTATGTCCTTACTTAGGTAAGGTCTCCAGAACTGCACAGTGTACCCAGGTGTGGCCTCACTAGTGTCTTGTATAGTGGAATTATGACCTCCCTTTTTCTGCTGGTGATGCCCTGCCTATGCATCCCAGCATCCTATTTGCTTTACCTGCTGCCTTGTCACACTGTTTCCTGCCTGAGGTCATCAGAGATGATAACTCCAAGATCCCTTTCCTGCTTGGTATGCTATATCCTCACCCCCAACTGATATATTGTGCCAGGGTTTTGTGCCCCATATGCATTATCTTGCACTTCCTTGCATTGAATTTCAACTGCCAAACCCTGACCATTCTTCAAGTTTCTGCAGGTCCCTTCTCATTCTGTCTACACCCTCTGGTGTGTCTACTCTTGTTACAGAGCTTTGTGTCATCAGCTAACAGTGAAATTCTGCCTTCTAGGTCCCAAGCAATGTTACTGATGAAGATATTGAATAGTACCGGTCCCAGCACTGATCCCTGTGGTACCCCACTGGTCAGTCTTCCCTCTGTGGAGTGACAGCCATTTACCACCACCTCTGTGTCCTGCTACCCAGCCAGTTACCTACCCACTGCACTACTGTCCTGCCCACACCCATATTCCCCAGTTTGTGCAATAGTCTTCTATGGCACAGTGTCAAAGGCCTTGCTGAAGTCCAGATAGGCCATGTCCACTGCCCTCCCCTGATCCACCTCCCTAGTCACCCAGTCAAAAATTCAATGAGGTTGGTCTGACATGACCTTCCCCTGGTGAAACCATGCTGCCTTGGGTCCTGTAGTCCATTGACAACCAGATGTTCCACCAATCTCTCCTTCAGTAGTGCTTCCATGATCTTCCCCACTACCGAGGTGAGGCTGACTGGTCTGTAGTTCCCCGCTTCCTCTTTGTTCCCCATTTTGTATAAGGGGACTACATCTGCTATCCTCCAGTCTTTGGGTACCTCCCCTGTTTCTAGTGATCGGCTAAACAGGATAGCAAGAGGTTCAGCCACCACCTCTCTTAGTTATTTAAGGACCCTGGGGTGCACCCCATCTGGCCCATTGCTTTATCAACTCTTATTACTTCCAGTTCCTTCAGGACCCTTTCTCGTGTAAAGGGACTTGTGTCCATTTATGCACCATTCTTCACCCTTGTACTCCATTCAGACCCATTACCTCCTCTTCCTCAGTAAAGACTGAGCAGAAATACCTGTTCAATATGTCAGCTTTACTGTTGTCATCCTCCACACAGCCCCCATCCTCCCCTTCAGTCTCACTATCCCTCCTTTGCCTTTCTTTTTTCACTTATGTACCTGTAAAGGTTTTGTCCCTCTACCCACTGATTTTGCAATGTGTTCTTCTGTCTGAGCTTTGGCTTCCTTACTGACCTCCTCCCCTCCCTTTGCTTCTCCTGGTACTTCTCCCTATCCCCTTCTGCCTGTGTCTTTTTGTATTGCCTGAATGCAATCTTTTTGGCTTTCACTTTCTTTGCTACCTCTTTGGAAAACCATAATGGTCTCCTCTTCCTTTTCCTCTTGCTAACCTGCTTAATACATAATTCTGTTGCTCTTGTAATCCCCATTTTAAATACTTCCCACTGTTCCTCAATCCCTGATTCCTGCCCTATTCCCCTTAATGCCTCTTTCAAGTATCTCCCCATTTTCTCAAAGTTTGCCCCCCTAAAATCCAGGATACGTGTTTTTGTGTGGTTTGGTTCTGCTCTTTCTGTGATTTCAAACCACAGTGACTGGTGGTCACTGTTCCCCAGGTGCTCCCCCACTCTTACCCCCATCACACTGTCCCTGTTTGTGAGCACAAGGTCCAGTATTGCCTTCTGCCGAGTTGGTTCCATGACCAGTTGCTTGAGGAAGGCACCCTGAAGGGAGTCCAGGATAAATCTGCTCTAGTTGAAGCTGCTGCTGGGATGCTCCAGTCCATGTCTGGAATATTGAAGTCTCCAACCAGTACTACCTCACCTTGTCTGCCATCCTCTGGATGGCTAGCATCAGCTCCTATCTGTTTCTTCCTCCTGGGCTGGTGGTCTATAGACCGCACCTGTGCGGATGGCTGGCCCCATTTTCCTTTCCAGCTTAACCCACAGTATCTCTCTCCCATTTTGTTCCTCCTGGATCTCTGTGGCCCTTATGTCATTTTTCACATACAGTGCCACTCCTCCTCGCTTCCTGCCTGCCCTGTCTCTTCTGAATATGTTGTAGCCAGGTATGGCCAACTCCCAGTCGTAACAAATATGTCATATAACAAATATGGAGAAAGCCTACAGCTAGTTAACAAGGCAGCAAAGGTAGCCATATACTAATTAAGAAAACAGAACACAGACAAGGTATAGAACAGGAATACCGAACACAGCAGTCACCCAGAAAGGCATACCTCTTGACTGTCTCTGATTACAAGGGGCATCCCTCATTTTACCCCTCAGAATTGCTCTGTCCCTTATCTGTCCCTCAAGGAAAAGGTACTACCCACACAGACAATCTGATGTAAATTCAGACTTTAAATCAGAAATGCAAAATCAAGAGCAGCATTTTTCAGGTACAGTTGCACATCACTGGCTGCTGTGTTTCCTTAAATAATTCTGCCGACTAGTACTGATTGAATTATTTGCTGCTGCAATAGTTGCTACTGTGAAGGACTTTTCAGGGTGTTGAGAGGGTACTTTAAATGCTTGCATTTGTACTTGTGTAAACTAGTTTAGGCACTGCATTTTGTTCTGGTTTGTTCTGTTGTGCTAGTGTAGGTTTACCATTCAGTAATATTTTATTTATTTATAGAAATAAATCGGAATTACAATCCTTTGAGTCATAGACTCCTTTGCAAAGGCTCCATGTCAACAAGAAAGACTACAGAGTGTCACAAACTTAAACATTTGGTACAGAACTTAAAACCTATTGCACAGTACAAAAACTTAAACATTAGGCACAGTACTGAACTTAAACATTTGATACATAGCTTAAACATTTGTCACAGACTACAATGTATGGTTACGTCTGCAGGGATCTTAGAAAGGTCCCAGGTCAACACTTATGTACATATGACAGAACTTCAGATTCGAAGGGTCTTACAAAACAGACCCAGAGTCAAGGACAAGTTTAAAGTGGGACTTGAGGATCTAAAACTCCTAAGCGGGGGCCCATTTAATGTAGGACTGGGAACCTTCTTGTAAGGTTACAGTATATACAATCACAGGTTGTAGAGTTGAGGAGGGACTTTAGGCTAGATTTAAATTTACCCAAACTGGTTGGAAGGGAGATTGTGGATGGTAGGTTGTTTAGCCACAAGGGGGCACGATAGCAGATAAACCATTGCCCTAGGGAGGTTCTACAGTGCGGAACTAGTTGGGAGGTGTTTGCTGAGTGCCTTGGTGCCCTCCTGCAAGAAGCGGTTTGAATAAGAGGGTGGAGGCCTATTGGAGCTTGCTTGTGTAGTATCTTTCTAGCTAGAAGGTAGGTGTGATACTTCACCCTATCTTGGAAGTTGAGCCAGCCAGTAAGTTTATAAAGCTCTCAAGTAAGACCAAATTCAGATTACTGTCTCCAGATCATTGTTCTCCCCACTGTCTCTCACTCTGTCTTTGCGCTCTGTTCATGCGCAGTGCACACCAACCCAATTCCCATTGTCTGAACCTCCCGCCATGCTAAATTACCTGATCTATCTGAACATCCCCTAACTGTGCTATCTTCATTCCTCTTCAGGTGCCACAGCAAGCTGTACACTAATCACTCCTCTCCACAAGTGGGGGTCAAAAATCAGGAGCAGCATTTTTCAGGTACAGCTTCACATCACTTGCTGCCATGTTTGCCTATCACTGCTGCACAGTAATTACCCCACCCTCCCTGCACCTCACCCACCCTTGTTTGGTCCTAAATGTATTTGCTGGTAATGGTCATGTGACTAATACTGTTTATTTCTAAGTCCCCATTTCTCTTTTAGCATCCTGTACCAACTGACCACTAAGAGTCACTGTGGATCCTATCCATTTCTCTCCACACTCTACACCCTCTAGCTCTCTCTAGGTCTATCTCAGACACTGCCCCTTACTGTCTTCTCCAACGCAAACCTCTGTTCCACTGAATCTTTCCATAGGCACAGGTAGGATTCAAACTTCTGACCCCTCTACATCAAAGACAGCGACCCTAACCACTTTGCTATTCAGGAAGTGGTAAAGACACTGTCATTTTGATAAATTTTACAACCATACAGTTAACTCTAAGCCCTATTGCTCACACACATCCTACTGAGTCGCCTCCAAGATACTTACTACACAAGCCTAAGTGCCTTGTTCACAAGATAACATTGCACCATGTCATCACTAACAAAGGATATCTCAAATTAGCCTCAATGAACATCCGCAACCTGATCCTATAGTTTGACCAACTCCAGGCATGGGTTGCTCAACATAACCTGGACGTCATATCCCTAGTTGAAACCTGACTCACCCCAGACTCAGCTGTTACTATAAGTGGATATAAACTCTTTAGATTAGATAGAATAGGCAAAAGAGGAGGAGGCTGTCTAATCTACATTAGGGACACATTTTGTGGCCATACCCTCCCACCAATAACCACAGAGACCAAAGCCCAGATTCTAGCTGTCAGAATAGTACTAGGTCCTCATTCAAAAGGTCTCACAATATTCTTGATTTATCTTCCCCTCAGGGAACAGTCATGCAGCCTCAACCATGTAATTGACTACATAAAAGGCCTATGTCAGAACTGGGAGTTCGTAGCCCTCGGTGACTTCAATGTAAACTGGTTGTCACCAGAGGCCACACCCTACAAAGTTGCTCTCTCAAGCATCTGTATCTCCCAAATGGTAGATGCACTAACCAGAACAAACTACCGTACAGTTACAAAAACGCTTATCGACTGGGTCCTCATGAACCGCCCTGATAAAATCTCTAACACGATAACCCATGCCGACTCTTTAAGTGATCACTCCCCAATTACATGTCAGTAGTCCAATAAAGCCACCAAACCTGCCCCTAAACTTACCACAAGACATATACTCAAAAATGGACGACTAAGCACCTTTAGAGCATACCTCAGTCAAGTGGACTGGTCCATCATTGACTCCCTACAGAATGTAGACCACGCTCTTGACTTCTTCATCACATCATTCAGTGCTGTATGTGATATCTTTGCCCCATCAAAGAAGCAAAAACTAAAATGGGTTAACAACCCCTGGATCATGCAACCTCTCTTAAACCTAATGAGTTCCAGGGATCATCTCTGGCAGGTATTGAAGGCTACAGGAAAGCCAGTGGATATCCAAAAGTACAAAGTGGCAAGGAACACCTGTACAAGGGAGATCTGGCTAGCCAAGGCCCAGTACTTTAAAGACACCTTCTCAAGGACTTGGGGTGATAGCAAAAGGTTTTGGTCTAACCTAAAAGAACTCACCAGGAAAGATAAAAAGGCCTCCATGCTAATGATTAAGGGTGAAGTTACCCAAGATCCCAAAACCATAGCTGACACCCTCAATGTTGCCTTTACAGACCTAAGCCAAATTCTTCCTCCTGAGAATACGGCCAACAATGAGGATAGCCAGGACATCACCTAAACTAACACACAGTCCCTCTCCACATCCCCTCCCCCTTTTACTTCAATGAAATTCCATGTACCGAAGCAAAAAACATCTGCAACGTTTCCTTGGTAAAACAAGACACAGTAACAATTCACTAGATCCAAAGCTTATTGCCCTGACCCTGGACAAAGTAGCATCCCCCTCACTAAAATACTCAATCTCTCCCTTAGACTCAGTCAGTTCCCCCCATGGTGGAAGGCTCGCCATTGTCACCCCTATTCACAAAAATGGCGATTGAACCATGCATGCTAACTATAGACCCATATCGATCCCCCCCCCCCCCAAAGCCCCAGAAAGGTTGGTCTCAGATCAGATCATTGAATACATCAACAAATAAAACATCCAATGCCCCCAACAGCTTGGCTTTTGGATGTTGCACAGCACCACAACCATGCTAATCAAATTATTAAACTTTCTCCATGAGGCACTTGACAAGGGCCATTTAGATTTGGCAATTCATATAGACTTAAAGGTTACTGACACCATCAGTCATAGGGTCCTTCTCCACACACTCAGAGTCACTGTACTCTACAGATGTGCTTTAATGGTCTTGATGCTACCTCTTGGGCAGGATTCAACAAGTTAAAATCAATGGCACCTTCTCAGATAGTAGGCAGGTTAATACGGGCATCCCACAAGGGTCCATCCTGGGCCCCGTTCTCTTCAGCTTATTCCTCAATCAAATTCTTCAGACTTGCCAGGACAAACAGATACTCTATGTGGATGACGCTGTCATCTTCTCAAGCAACACAAACTCCATCCTGCTTGAAAATGAACTCCAAAGAAGCTTTGCCTCAGCTGAAAACTGGTTCACTTGGAACAAAGTCATCCTGAACCACAAGAAAACCAAACCTATGATCTTCACAAGCACCCACAATAAACACAAATCACACCAGCTTAAAATACCCAACAGAAAACTTGAACCAACTGACTGCGTAACCACCTTTAAATATCTGGGTATCACTCTGTGTAGTCACCTCTCATTTACCCAGCATATTGACAACATTGTAAAGACAGTAAACACTTGAATAGGCCAACACTACAGACACCGCCACTGTATGTCCCCTGATGCCCTATACCTAGCAACCAACAGCTCCATCCTCTCAGTCAAAGATTACGGGATCTTAATCTACTGTGTTGCAGCTGACACTACTCTAAAACAAGTACGGACATCCCTAAATAAAGCATGTAGGCTGGCACCCAGGGTCAACAAACTTACACATATCTGTGATCTGTATACACAAACCAGCGGGCTTAAACTCCAGGCAATAATCAAATGCCAGGTTTGCCTCACGTGGAAGAAATCCACCATTGGAATAATACCACCTGTCATCCAAAACCTTCTCACAATGGCCGAAGTCAGCACTGAACAAGAGGGATGTCTAGAAAAGCCCTGTCCATCCCTTTCTGCCATACAGCCCTAGTGCAGTGCTCCTTTGCCTGCAGAGCACCAAGTTGGCTGAATGCTCTTCCTTTTGACACAGTGTCTGAACCCTAAGCTTGGCACTTTCAAGCGCAAACTAAAATGGCACCTGACCATGCTGAGTACATGTGACTGCATTCCCTAATCCTCAGATTTACAGCAATCACCAGCTCTATCTGACTACTAACATCTACAAGCACTTTTATTTATTTATTTATGTTTCGGATTATACCTTTGAGCCTACATGGCTCTTTTACAAAGGTTCCACCTCATGGACAACTGGACATGTTATGACAACACATGTAAAATAATAGGTGGAACAATACAGTATTTTGACATGAACATTCAAATTAAATAGCAGGTTGATTTTACAGAGGCTGTATTGGTACAATAAGCAGCCAGAGGCTTTGTCAAGAAACAAATGAGAAATTAATAAAGGATGTGACTGAACTCCATTCAGTGTAAATAATAGGCTTGGAGTGGTTTGCAAGGAAATTAGTGCTCAGATGAGTGAGAAAAGGAACAGAGGAAGTTTAGGGTGAGGACACAGTAGTAGTAGAAATGGGTAGTGTTCTAGGGGAAGAGGATGGAGGAAGTGGGGGTAGGTGAAAGGGGAGGAAGCAGGGATTTGGAGTGATGTAGTGCAAGGTGTAGGTGTCAGGGAGGAAGGGAGGATGGAGAGGGAGAAGGGGAGTGCGAGAAAGAGAGAGAGAGAAAGAGAGATGAAGAGGGAGCAAGAAAGAAAGAGAGAAAGAGAGAGAGAGAGATGAAGAGGGAGCAAGAAAGAAAGAGAGAGAGAGAGAGAGAGAGAGATGAAGAGGGAGCAAGAAAGAAAGAGAGAGAGAGAGAGAGAGAGAAAGAATGAACTAGTAGGAGCAGTTTTGATACAGGGGCCATGAGGAGGCTAGGAAGGCTGAGAAAGGGAAGTGGCAAGGGGAAAATCAGGGGGTGAGAGGGTAGAGGGCAGCATAACAAATACAGGGGGCCAAAAAGCATGCCAAGTATTTTACTAGAAGCAATCACAGCTGGCACTAGCCACCAAATGCTGTTGAAGATTGCGCTTAAAGCGAGTAAGGTTCGAGACGTTGGTGATATCCACAGGAAGTGAGTTGAAGCAGTTAGGGGCCCTAACTTTGAAAGACTGTTGCCCTTGTGAGGTCCGACAGTGAGGAACAGAGAAGGCTTGGTTTATAGAACTCCTGGTGAGGTGAGTGGTGCAGTGAGGGGACAGTATAGACTGGACCCCTTGGGGCAGAAGGCCCAACGAGGCCTTCTTAGCAAGAAGGCAGGTGTGATACTTTATTCTGTCAGATAGCTGTAGCCAGTTTGCCTGCTTGTATAAGTCATATGTATGTGTGAGTCATGAGGCAGAGGTGTGGGGCCAACAGGCCTTGTTTAGGGCTAGAGCTATATGCCATAGGGCAGTATCGGTAGCAGATCCATAGACTACAAGGCCATAGTCAATTATCAAGGTAACCAAAATATGTATAGCAAACATAAGTGCTTTGGTTGTTAAACAGTGCCTATGTCTATATAGCAGTCCTATGCAGGTATTAACACTTTGGGCAATGTTGTGAATATGTGTGGCATACGATAATGTGCAGTCTAGGGTCACACCCCGGTATTTGAAATGGTCAACCTGTTCCAGGGTGGAGCCGCCGCTATTTTTGATTACCAGTTGCTGGAGTTTGTGCTTGCTAAGGGTGCCATAAAACAGCATAGCTTTAGTTTTTGAGTAGTTTAGGATGAGCTTGAGCGATCTGAACCAGGATTCAACTTCTGCAAGACTTCACTGCAATTCCTGCTGAAGAAGGTAGGGATCAGTGTGGCTTGTGAAAATGACAGCATCGTCAGCATAAAGGAGAATTCTGTCTTAGCATGAGGCAGAAAGCTCATTCATGAAGATGCCAAATAACAAGGGGCCAAGGATAGATCCTTGGGGAACACCTGACCGGACTAGGTAGGAGGACGAGATGGTTTCCCCTCTTCTGACCTGCTGGGAGTGGTCACTTACGTTACTTAGGAATCAGTTGGTGGCATCTGGTGAAAGTCCTAGGGAAGATAGTTGTCTAGTCAGTAGGGAGTGGTTGATGGTGTCAAACGCCTTTATTAGGTCAATAAAGGTGACGCCGACCAAGTGGTTTTTATCTAGTGCTTGGTGGATGTAGGAGATGAGGTCTAAGAATGCAGTGGTGGTGCTGTGCCCCTTATGAAAGCCATGCTGCTGTGGACACAGGAGGCCATATTTTTTCCAGATATTCAATGAGCTGGTCAGCAACTATCCTTTCCAGTGTCTTGGAGAGCCAGGATAGGATGGAGATTGGTCTGTAGTTGCTTGCGAGAGTCACGTCACCACTTTTGTAGATAGGGGTCACCATGGTGGCCTTCCATTTACCTTCGAATTGCGAGAGCATAAGAGAGCAGTTGAAAATTTTAGTTAGGGTGGCAGAACTTCATCAATGGTGAGGGCAATGAGCTTTAAATCCTGGGAGTCACCACTCTGCCTAGTCTTCCCAAGTACTTTGAGTAGGCGTTTTTTGGCTAGCCCTTCTAAGAGTTCCTTAAAATAAAATGGGGGGTTGTTGCTGAGTTCCATGTGGGCTGATGGGATGGGTAGCAGCTTGTGCTGGATCAAAGAAGTTTGGTGGGAGCACAAGACTTAGGTTTGAAAAAGTGGCATTAAAGGCGTTGGCTATTGTTACTTTATCCAAGGTGATCGCACCGTTAATGTTAAGCATTGTTGGTGTAAGTTTAGGGCTTTTACCAGTGACCTCTGGTAAGTTGTTAGAAAACTTCATAGAAGCATAGACTTTGACGGCAGATAAGGACCACTTGGCCCACACAGTCTGCCCATTTCCTTACGTACAGGATAAGCTGCAGATCCTAGTTCACCAAAAGCCTATTTTTTCCTACCACCCACAAGAATTGCCTTACATCTGTCCCATGCATTCTTGAATTCTCTCATAGCTTTAGACCCCACAACCTCCTCAGGAAGGCTGTTCCATGCGTCCACCACCCACACTGTGAAAAAATACTTCCTCACATTGCCCCTGAGCTGTCCCCCCTCTATCTTCAAATTGTGTCTCCTTGTTCTTGCACATCTCTTTTTCTGAAAGATGCTACCCTCTTGGACTTTATTGATTCCACTGAGGTACTTAAAAGTTTCTATCATGTCCCCCCTCTCCCTCCATTTCTCAAGGGTATACATATTATTATTAAACTCCTTTAGCCTCTTCTTGTATGGCTTCTTTTGCAGACCCTGCACCATTTTTGTTGTCCTCCTCCGGACTGCCTCCATCATGTCTATGTCCTTGTGAAGATGGGGTCTCCAGAACTGGACACAGTACTCCAGATGGGGTCTCACCAACTGTCTGTACAGAGGAATAACAACGTCCTGTTTTCTGCTGGTGATGCCCCTCCCTATACATCCCAATACCCCCCCAGCCCTCACTACTGCCTTCTCACATTGCTCGCCAACCTTAAGGTCATCTGATATGGTTACCCCCAGGTCTCTTTGCATTTTTGTTGTTGTTACTACCACCCACAATTGTGTAATCTTCCCCTGGGTTTTTGTTTCCCAGGTGCATTATTTTGCACTTCTTTGCATTGAATCCAAGCTGCCATACTTCTGACCATTCCTCCAACCTTGCCAAGTCCCTTCTCATCCTTTCCACACCTCGTTGTGTGTCAACCCTGTTGCAGATCTATGTGTCATCTGTAAAGAGGCATACATTTCCTTCCAGTCCCTCTGCAATGTCACTTATAAAGACATTAAAAATGACTGAACCCTGCAGGACCCACTAGTAACCTCCCTTTCTTCAGAGTGGACTCCATTTACAATTACCTTCCTTGTCCTGTTGTCCAGCCAATGTTTTACCCAGGCTAACACCCTGGGACCCACTCCCAGGCTGGTAATTTGTTTATTAATCTTTTATGTGGGACTCTGTCAAATGCCTTGCTAAAGTCTGAGTAGGCCACGTCCACAGCCCCTCCCTGATCTACTACTTTGGTCAACCAGTCAAAGAAATCAATTAGATTAGTCTGACATGACCTTCCCGCTGTGAACCCATGCTGCCTTGGGTCCCATGCCCCACCGGCCTCTAGGTGCCCAACAATTCTTTCCTTCAGAAGCAATTCCATCACTTTCCCTACCACAGAGGTCAAACTGACAGGTCTGTAGTTTTCTGCCTCTGTCTTGCTCCCACTTTTGTGAAGGGGAATCACATCTGCCTTCCTCCAGTGCTCAGGTACCACACCATCCTCCCATGATTTGTTAAAAAGGGTAGTCAGTGGTGTCACTAGTTCTCCCCTTAATTCTTTTAGAATTCTGAGGTGAATCCTGTCAGACTCCATTGCTCTGTCCACCTTCAGTTTTAGGAGTTCTTTCAGAACCCTTTCTTCTGTGAAAGGACTGGAATCGACCCTCCTATGCAGAGTGCTTCTGTTAATTGGATTAGGTACCTCTCCCTTCTCTTTTGTGAATACTGAGCAGAAGTATTCATTTAGTATCCCTGTTTTTTCACTGTCCCTCTCTGCCCACCCAGCGTCCCTTCTATTCAACCTCACTATCCCTCTCTTTGTCTTTCTACGCTCCCTGATGCACCTAGAAAAGGTTTTATCCCCCTTCTTAACCGAGTTGGCTATTTTTTTCCTCAGTTTGGGCCTTTGCTATTCTGACTTCCCTTCCTGCTTCCTTCTGCCTTAACTGGTACAGTTCTCTGTCCTGCTCCTTCTGTGTTTCTTTATACTTCCTAAATGCTATCTTTTTCTCCCTAACCTTCCTTGCCACCTCTTTTGAGAACCATAGTGGCTTTTTCTTTCATTTTGATTTGCTTATTTGCTTCACAAAGGCTTGTTGCCTTTGTGATGGCAGTTTTGATGTTCCCCCTTTGCTGCTGCACCCCTCCTTCTAGTCTGTTTGCAAATGCTTTTCTAAGGCACTCCCCTATCTTGTTAAAGTCAACCCCCCTGAAGTCCAGTTTCTTCACTTTTATATGGCTTGACTCTGTAGCTGAGTTTATCATGAACCACACTGTTTGATGGTCACTTGTTCCCAGATGGCTACCCACTTCTAGATCTGAGATCTTCTCACTGTCGCCATTTGAGAGTATGAGGTCAAAGACTGCTCCCTCAAGAGTGGGTTCCAAAACTTGTTGTCTGAGGCATGCCTCCTGTAGGGCATCGAGAATGGCCCTGCTCTTGGATGTGGCTACAGCAAAATTGCTGCAGTTAACATCTGGCATATTCAGGTTCCCCATCAACAGTATCTTCCCTTTCTCTGCCATCCTAAGGATGCCTTCTATCATACCCTTGTCCATTCCCTCCCCCTGAGATGGGGGTCTATATACAAACTCTATGCAGATTGTGGTGCCATTTCTAGTCTCTATGGTGACCCACAGTGCCTCCTCTCCTCCCTGTTTACTCTTTTGTTCCATTGCTTTTATCCCTTCCCTTACAAAGAGAGCTACTCATCCCCCCTTCTCCCCTCCCTGTCTCATCTGTAGGTTGTGTACCCTGGTATGTTAACATCCCAGTCATGATTCTCTGTGTATCATGTTTCTGTGACTGCTACGATATCCAGGCATCCCTCTTCCATCAAGGCCACCAGTTCAGGGAGCTTGTTGCCCAGACTACGGGCATTGGTACTCATTACCCTCCATTTCTTGATGGCCTTACCCCTTTTTGCCCCATCCCTGTCCTTACTGCCTTTGTTATTTTCTCCATTTACCTCTACCCTTCTCCCTTTCGATGTCTCTGTCTTTGTGTTTACCTAACTTACTACCCTGATTTCTTTGGGGGGGATAGGATTTCCCTGCTCCTTTCCAGTGCCTTCCCCCTTGGCTAGTTTAAATGCTTGCCAATGAATCATTTAAACCTATTGCCTAGGATTCTGGTTCCCCTCCTAGACAGATGCAGCCCATCACACCAGTATAGGCCTGCAACACTCCAGGTGGACCCCCAGTCCCCAATGAAGCCAAACCCCTGAGCTCTGCACCAGGTTTTCAACCACTGATTGAATGCCATGGTGTGGAGCACCCTAGCCTCACCCATGCCATAGACAGGCAACACCTCTGAGAAGGTTACTGTGCAAGCTACTTGTCCAAGGCCCCTCCCCAACTCCAGAAACTCTTCCTGCACTGCTCTGATCCCTTTCTCAGCCAGGTCATTTGTTCCTAGGTGGACAATGACATCTAGCTCCCTCCCCTGTGCAGCTGCTCTGGTGATCCTCAGGATTCACTCCCTGTCCCTCCAAGCCATGGTGCCAGGCAGGCACTTTACCTCCCTCTCCCCTTCCTCCCCCAGTTCTACCCTCCTAACAATAGTGTCCCCCACCAGGAGTTGTTTCCTTTCCTTGTGGGGTCCCATGCCACCCTCCTGTGGGTCTCCTTTGTGGAGGTTCCCAGCATCCTCCTTGGTCTCCACTGCGGGTGCCTCCATAGAGGAACCACACTTTGCCAGAATGGCATATGAATTGTGGAGAGGTACAACTGGAGGGAAGCACCTATGTTCCACCACCCTCCTCACCCTCTCTGAGCCCACTGTGGTCCAACCACTCCTCTTTCTTGGCAACCTCTGAGGCAATGGCAGTGGCCCTGGTGGTCCCTGGGTGGGAGAAGTGGTCCCCCAAATCCTGGCCAACTCAGCCTGGAGATGAGCAACCTCCTTTCTCAGTCCAGAGAGGTGCCTGCAGATGGGACAACACTGCATCCTCTAGAATGTCTCCCAGAAGACAGCTGCCCCACAGCCACTGCACTGCACCACTCCCATCATGTCTTATTTCTGGCCCCATAACTGTTGTTTTGAATACTTACTCTTTCCTCTGTTTATTTTATTTTCTCCCTACTTAGTACTGCCTCTGTGCCCTTTAAGCTCCTGATCTTCCTGTTAGTGAGACAAGAAGTTCCCATATTTCTCGGTAGTCTCCTTACTTGCTCAGAGTCAGACCCCCAGCAGCTGAGTGGGACGGAGAGCTGCTCTTTTCCTTCTAGGATGGTGAGTCTTTTGTGGCTCTGTGATCACTCACTCACTTCCTGCTCCCAAACAAGAAGTTACTGTTGTCAGTCAAATCCTGTGCCTATAAAAGTAGAACTGGCTTAGGGTGGGGAGTGGAGGGAAGGAGGGCAATATAGTCCCAGTAGAGAAGTATAGTTATCTAGGGAAGTTTTTAAATATGGCTTTAACCTGGCTTCCTTCTAGCTAAGCCACTTCCCCTACTTTACAGCTCTTTCTACAGCTAATTAATTGCACAGATAACAATTCCCTTCAGTCATCTGAGACAAACACCTAGATAACTGCACAGATAACAATTTACTTCAGCCAACTCAGACAAACACAGTAACTCTTTTTTTTGTTTTGTTTTTACCCTAAATTGAAGGTCCCAGTAGTAGAGTCCTAGTTCTTTAGCCCCAGTAGAGAAGTATAGTTATAACAGCTGCTCCTTCCTCTTAGTGTTCTCTGCCTGTTCTCTGACAAAAGCTATCCTTCCATCATTCCAGGTGCTAGCAAGAGCATTCTTATAGTAGTTGGCTTTCACTTGGTGAATGGCTCTAGTGCAGGCATTCCACACAGCTTTGTAGGCCTGGGTGTCAGCTTGTGTGTTAGTAGCCCTTGCGCAGTACCAGAGCTGGTCTCGAGCTTTCATCTGTTCAAGGAGGTTAAAGGTCACCCACGGGTCAATTGTTCCCCCCTGATCTTATGCTTTTTGAATGGGGCATGAATATCACATGCTGAGTTGAAACCTGTAATAAAGTAATCAAGGGCTGAGTCCACATCCTATGCAGTGTCTACTTTTGACCAGTCGAGTGTTCGGAGGTGTTTTTTAAAGGGGCCTAGGCGACCTGGTAGGAAGACTCTGTTAACCGTGAATTTTTGGGGGGGTTTGTGGAATTTGTTCAACCAGAGGGATAGGACAGGAGAATGATCACTAATGGTGTCTGGGAGGACTTCTGTTTTAGAGATTTATTCTGGCTGATTGGTAAGAACCCAATCTAGGAAGGTGGAGGTTCCCGTCCTGTAGTTTATCCTGGTGGGTGACTGTACCATTTGTACAAGGTTGGCAGCTGCCATGGCATCTTTATAATAGTTTGCACTGGGGCCAGCCAGTTGACATTAAAGTCTCCCAGCATAGTAGGTTCTGTGCTATAACCAAAGAAGTAGATGCAGTTGAGGAGAGAGGAGACACACTGATTAGCCAGTTTGGGCTGGATATACACTGAGGCAATAGTCAGAACCTTATTATATGTACGTACGAACATATGAATGTGTCAGCAGAAACAGACCACCTGGTCTATCTAAGTCTGCTCGAGTGTGTAGCTAGCACCCCTAGTTTACAGCTGCCCCCCCATTTGTCATCCCACTGCCACCACCACCTCCCCCCCCACCCTCACTGTCCCCTGTTCCCTGTCCCACACCATTTTGAAGCTGTTCACAGATTTACATGATACCACTCATTCTGGTACGGCATTCCATATTGCTACCACACTCTCAGTGAAATAGTGTCTCCTCATTTCCTTCCTAAATCTTCCCCCCTCTATTCTTAGCCCATGCCTCCTGGTGACCCTCCCCCTCTTTAACTTAAAGACCCCATCTGCCCCATCCTTATTGATTCCCCTCAGATACTTGAATGTCTCTATCATGTCCCCCCATCCCTTCTATCCTCCAGAGTGTACATATTCAGGTCTCTCAGCCTGCTGTCATAGTCTGTCTTTTCCGTTCCACATATCATGTTTGTTGCTCTCCTCTGCACCCCCTCCACTAACTTGATATCATGCTTTAGGTATGGCCTCCAAAACTGCACACAATACTCTAAGTGCAGCCTTACCAGTGACCTGTAGAGGGGCAAGATCACCTTTCTTTGTCTGGATGAAAAACCCCTTGCTATGCACCCAAACATTTTATTCACTTTTGCAGCCACTCTTCTGCACAGGGCAGTGTTGTCCATGGTCCCTGTTATCATTACCCCTAGGTCCTTCTCCTCCTCAGTGATCCCCAGCTTAACCCCTCCCAGCCAGTATTCTCTCCTTGGGTTCTTCACCCCAAAGTGCATAACCTTGCACTTCTTTGCACTGAACCACTCCTCTAGCTTGCTTAGGTCCCCCTGCAGCTGCTTCCATACCTCCTCTCTATTCACCACTGCTCCTATTTTAGTGTCATCAGCAAACAGACTTATCTTGCTCACCACCCCATGTGCAATGTCTGATATGAAGAGTCCAAACAATACTGGCCCCAACACAGCCCTCTGGCACCCCATTCATCACTGGCCTTGGCATTGAGAGCTCCCATCTCACCACCACCTGTTCCAGCCTCCCACTCAGCCAGCTTGTAATCCAGTTTATCATTTTTGGCCCTACCCCTACACCAGTTATCTTCCCCCCAAGCCACCCATGAGGCACAGAATCAAAGGCCTTGCTGAAGTCCAAGTAAAGAACATCCACCGTACGACCCTTATCCAGTGCACCTGTCACCCAGTCATAATATTGTATCAGGTTGGATTGACAAGACTTCCCTGACACAAACCCATGCTGCCTCACATCCTGGAGGCCATTGTCCTCCAGGTACAAAACCAGTCTTTCCTTTAGTATTGTCTCCATGAGTTTGCACACTATGGAGGTGAGACTTACCAGGCGATAATTACCTGGTTCATTCCTTGGTCCACTCTTGTGTAATGGTACTACATGTGCCATCCTCCAGTCCAGTGGCACACATCCTGACTCCAGTGAGGTGCTGTACAGATTCTCCAGTGCATCCGCCAACACCTTCACCATCTCCCTCAGCACCCTGGGGTGGATACCATCCGGCCCTAGTGCCTTGTCTACCTTCAGTGCCTCAGTCCCTCTAGGACTCTACTTGCCTCAATCCTTCCATCTGTTGTCTCCTCTCCCCCTGTCCCCACCCTTCCAGCCCATGGTGGTAGTGGTCCCCCCTTTTCTTCTGTGAACACTGAGCAAAAGTATTTATTCAGTGCTTCAGCCTGCTCCTTACCCTTTTTCATCCACTCCCCACACCTTTTTATCCTCACTATTGTGTCCTTGCACTTCCTTTTCTCCATGATGTATCTGAAAAAGTATTTCCTCCCCCTTCCCATTAATTCCCTGCACTAATCTCAGCTCCCTTCGGGCCTTGGCTTCTCTCACTTTTCTGGTCACCTCCCTAGACCATCTTGCATACTCCTCCCAGTCCACTTCCTTTCCCAACCTTCTATACCTCTAGTGTGCCTCTTGTTTTGCTGTCACCACCTCCACTACTTCGCTGTTCAACCAGCATGGTTTTCTTGCTCTGCTCCTCTTACTCTGTGTCTTGGTGCAGGCTTCTGTTGCCTCTGTAATCCCCCATTTAATAATATCCCATTTCTGCTCTGCATCCATCTCCTGCCTTATGCCCTCTAGTTTCCCTTTCAGTACTTCCTGCATCTTCCCAAAGTCTGCTTCCCTGAAGTTTACTACCTGAGTAACTGATTACTCTGGCTCCCCACACATCATGATATTAAACCACACAATTTGGTGATTGCTGTCAGCTAGTGGGTCCTCCACCTTTATTTCCCTTACTGCCTCCCCATTCGAAAAAAACAGATCTAAAGTGTTCTTTAGCCTAGTAGGTACACTAACCAGCTGTGTCAGGAGACCCTCCAGGATTGCATCCAGAAGCACTTGCTCCCTAGCACTGGAAGTGGCCGGAATACTCCAGTCAATCCCCGGCAAGTTGAAATCCCCCACGATGACCAACTTCCCTTTTCTATATACTGTACCTTTCTGATTTGTCCTGCTAATTCCCTGTCAAGCTCCTCAGACTGGGATGGTGGCCTGTATACTACCTCAAACCTCTGTTTCCTACCCTTTGAGTCTAGGAGCTGCAACCAGATTACCTCTGTTCTCCTTTCTTCCCCCTCGTCCCTTGTGCATTTGATCCTGTCCCTCACATAGACTGCCACCCCACCACCCCTCCCTTCCTTACAGTCCTTCCTGTATACTTTGTATCCTGGGATTGCCAGATCCCAGTACCGGTGCTCAGTTGCCCATGTTTCTGTGACAGCTGCAATATCCACCCTCCACACTGCTAGGAGTGCCTGTAGCACAGCAGATTTGTTGCCTAAGATTCTTGCATTCAGTGAGACCACCTTCCATCCTGCCTCCTTCCCTTCATTGGCCTCCATTTCCTTCCTTCTACTCCTTCCTTTTTTGGCCACCATGAGTCCTTCCCTGCTAGTCTGGGGGGGTAGGCTGTGACTCCAATCTATCAGATCCCTGCCTACCTGCTGTCCACTTGCCACCCCCCATCTAGTTTAAATCTACCTTTGTCACAATATACCTCCCCAGTCTTTGCTTTAATACCGCCTTCCCCTCCCCACTCAGGTGCAGCCTTTCCCTTGCAAACAGATTGTTATCATCCCAGGTACTGCCCCAGCCACCCACAACCCCATATGCCTTAGTTTGACACCATTCTACCAACCATGTGTTCAACTCCCTAATCCTCTCCTTTCTCACTGTGCTTGTGCAGCATACTGAGAGCACTTCAGAGAATGCCACAGACTCCTCAGTCTCCTCGCACTACCTTCCCAGTTCCTCAGTCCTCTCCTTTGTTACATCCGCCATTTCCCCCACTAGGCCATTTGCCCCCACATGTACAACAATATGTGGTTTCCTCCTACCCCCTTCTTATGCACCTTAGGATTGCCTGTCCTGCCTTGTCTGCTTTTAATCCTAGTATAGACTCCACCTATATCTGACTGTGCCTCTCCCCCTTGCTACCCCATCTGATCCCCTTGAGTATGTAGTCCCCCAACATTAGTACACCTCCCTCCTCTTTCCTTGTGCCTGTCACCACCCCCCACCCAGGTTCTCATTTCTGGGGCCACTCAAGACAGTGCTTTTACAGTGTGTCCCAGTGTCTTCCCCCCTGCCTTTCTCAATTGAGACTTCTGCCTCTCCTCCTGTTTGACTGTGAAACCTTCCGCTCCCTCCTCACCTCTCTGAGTATTATCCCTTCCCCTGCCATGCCATGCTTAGTCTCTCCACTAGTAATGCCCCTCTCTCCCTTCTCTTTGTGAGTACTATCCCTTGTGCAATCTCCTTCTGCATCCTCTTTTCCATGTGTTGCTAGTACAGCAAACATGTTCCCTCCTCCCTTTGCCTTATTGTGTGTTTCCTCCTCCCTCCTGCCTACTGCTGCTCCTCTTTTTCTAGGTCCAACTAGAGTCCACCCTTCATCAGCTGGCTTCCTGTCTACTGTGCCTCCTCCCCCGGACCTCTCCCTTGCCCCACTGTTCCTTCTCTGGGGTGCCCCCACAATTGTCTCAGATGTCAGCCCTCCTACCGACGCAATCCTCCCCTCCTCCCTCAACCTCCCCAGCTCCCTGCCAAGCCACTGAACCTCTTCCTCAAGCCTCCTTAGCCTGTGGCATATTGGGCACCCTCCCAGCCTCCACAGTATGTTCATCTGCATTGCTGCCCCACAACCATTGCATCCTACAATCCTGCTTATGGTCCACACTACTTATACAGCCTCTCCACACCATTCTCCCTACAGCAAGTAGAATGAACTAATCCTAGCCCAGCCTCTAACAGAAATTGTTATCCTAAATGCCACTGCATGCAGCATAAGACAGCCTACTACAGTACTAACTGGAAACCACAATCATACTCATAAGAACTATAGATCTACTCATACATTGTATACATTTATATATCCTTAAGACTTAGCTCATATAGCTGTTCCTTGTTTCCTCCTTCCTGGCCTCTTCTGAGGGCTCAAATCAGTTTGCAGCTCCCCAAGCTTCTCCGTCACTGCCTTCAAACCCAACCCCCAGTGGTATTTCAGTATTTAAGAAAGGCTGGTGTAAGGGGTGGGTGGCAGGGCTTTTACAGTCACTTCAGCCATAGAAGCCTTTAAGCTAAATTCTACTTTAAGCTAAATTAAAAAGAAAATAAAACAATATCAACACTTACAAAAATCTTCTATACATTAACTCCCTCAACAGCAAGTACAATTAACTAATCCTTCTCTCCTGTAGTTTTTTACAGTCACTTCAGCCACAGAAGCCTTCAAGCTAAATTCTACTGTAAGTTAAAAAGAAAATAAAACAATATTAAAACTTACAAAAATCCTCTATACATTAACTCCCTTAACAGCAAATAGAATTAACTAATCCTTCTGTCCTGTAATTTAAAAAACAATAGCAAAACTTACATAAATCTTCTCCACAGCCAGCAAGCAGACTTAACCAATCCTTCTCCCAAGCAGTACCTTGGTGGCTAGAATGTGAATATCATTCCTGGAGCTAGGCAGAGTCACAACATGGCCCTTGAGTGACTCTTTTTAAGTAAAGAGCACAGCCTCCTCCTTTCTTAGCAAGCCTGTCTTGCCTGTACACTGTGTAGCCAAGTAAGGATATAGCGGAGTCAGGGATCTTTGGTGTCAGCCATGTCTCAGGTACTGACAGTACATCTGGCTTGTGCTGGGAGATCCAGGCAGAGAGAGTATCTAGTTTCAGAAGCAAGCTGCAGATATTTATGTTTGCCAAAGAAAGAGTAGCAAAGCTATTGGATTTCTTGGATGCCAATTGGGGTGGACCAAGATAAGGATGTATATTCCCTGAGATGAGCAACAACAGCAGGATGAGACATTTAAGGAGGGCTTTTAGGTATTTCCCTTGGTGTAAGTGTATCCTCTCTTTCAACTTCTGTTTCCAGACTTGGTGTAGGGTGCAGATTAATAGTAATGTGGGGCTAATTAAAGGAGTATTATTCCTAGGGAGTAGGTGGAGCACCCAGAGGTTGTGTAGATCAGGAGAGCGTTCCTTATTAGGATTCAAGTCCAGGTTCCTAGTGTAGGTCCCACATACTGGTAGAGTTTTTTTTGTTAATCAGAGGCATGGACACTCCGTGAGGGTGTGCCCCTATTGTGCCATTATGGGGTAAATTGTACAAAAAGGAGAGCAGACCTAGTAGGAGATTAGCAGGCATCAATGTTGGTTAATAGGCTATTGTGGAATAAGAGAGACTCTGAGAGTTGGTGTGGCCCTTTAAAGAAAGGGGAGCGAAATGAGAAGGATTCAAATGGTAAGAGAAATGGGCAGGACTTAGCTGTATTTAATAGAGGTTGAGGTCAGGGCCGGGGAGGGTGGATGGGAGAAAAAAGTATATCTGAAGTAGATAAGCAGCAGGCAAAACAGTCAGGAATTGAAATGAGAGAGGAAAACGAGCATGCAGGCCTACGGCTGGCCAATCAGGATTGCTGTTGTTTGGGTGCAGCCAATCTGGAGCAACCTGGCCTGAGAGCACCAAGAATTGAAAGTCTGAGGAAGTTCAGGACCGTACCTTGCATGGAGTCTCCTCCGGTGTCAGCAGGGTGAATCAGAGGTGGTCGGCAACGTTTCAGTGGAGCCGATCTGCCTTGGAAAGCTGTGAGCCTGAGTCAGGGGCAAGAGAGCTTGCAGTGGGTCTCCTCCAGTGTCAGCAGGGTGAATCAGAGGCTCTTATACCCTAACCTTCCCACCCTCTTAACCTCTTCCCACTTCTCCTGCACTCTCCTGGAACATCAACATCTTATTTGGTCCTTCATCCCATCCCACCATCCTTGGCACCCTCCACTTTTCCCTCACTACTCCCAACAGGGATTCCATATCTTTATAATGTCACATGTAAAAAATTAAGATGTGTCTTGTGCAGTTGTGATGGGAGGGTGGTGCATCTCACAACAGATATTTAGACAAGGTCAGCCTGGTGGCGCTGAGGGTTGAGGCGCTGGATGCCACAACTCACTCCTCAACAGCGACCTGGGTTCAAGAATGGACTCGGGTCATTGGAGGTCAGTGAGGGAGGACAGGATTGAGCATCCAGAGGACTGCTCTCTTCTTCTGGGGAGGGTTGGGTTGGGGTATGTGTCCTCCACACTAGTGATCCCAGTGGAGACTGGGGGAGCAGTAGATAGGGGCACTGTGAAATGGGGACTGGGTGGCGGCAGATGTCCTGTGGGTGTGCAAGGGAGCATGCATGCCGCATGCTGGACATCATTGCATGTCCGCCCCCAGGGGTTTAAGCCAGGAAAACCCCTCATGACGAGCAGGATGACACCACCGATGGATGACCAAGAAGTATTTCCATGATGGTATACTGTATTGAGGTTCAAGCACCTGACAAAGTCATCTCTGACTGCTTGAACCACACTGCCAGTGGTATGCACTTCTAATCAGGCTCATAAAACCTTTATTGCACTACTACCTTTATTGTACTTCCTCTCTGTATCGTGTCCTCCATGTGTGCCACCCCCAACTGTTGTATCTTTACCTCCCCCAGTATTTCATGCATGTATCACTACAACTATTTATTGTATCACAATTGTGTATTGTCATGGAAGTGTATACTGTACTGCAACTGAAACTATGTTTTGTGCTTCATTATTATATATTGTACTGTCATTATTTTTAGCTTAAAGCAAGTGAATGTTTTGCACTGCGATCACTCCCTAAGACGTGGAGCCTTTGTAAACAAGCTATTAGCTCGAAGGCTGTTTCTGAGACTTTAATAAATAAATAAATAAATACATAATATTGTAAAATGCTGACTCAAAATTAAACTCTGTGCAATTAAAAACAATGTTTTCCACAGTGTTCTGAGCTTGTATCTCCATGTTGGAGATGTGGCCCTCATTATAAGGACGAATGTTCATCATTGTCACACATTCTGATTATTCTTGTCCCTCATAGCAGTGACCAAATGTTGAGAGGTATACAGAAAAGAGCAACTGCAACTGCTGGAAGTATGCCCCTGCCCCCCCCAAAAAGAAACAAAATTGTAAGATTGATTGACCAAAATGAACGCTTCTATAAAGAGAATAACCAAAAGTGTATAATGAAGGAATAGGCAAATTAATATAGCTGAGTCAAAACAATGAGTGAAGTGCAGCTAGAAAGGGTAAAACAGGGTGCAGACAGTGTTATGGCAGCAGCAACTAGGGGTAAGTGAGTAATGAATAGTATTTCACAAAAACAACAAATAATGTATGATTTGTTATTTGGATACGAATAATGAATAGTGACACTATTCATGCCTATTTGTACTTGAGAAATACTATACTAAAATAGAAAACAAACAAACAAAACAGCCCAGTCATCTAAACTATATCCCCCCATCCCTAATCTCTCCGTAACAAAGCCCAGTCCCACCTTTCCCCCCAGCATCCAAATCTCATAATACGATGAAGCCCTTCCAGGCTCAGCGAAAGCCACCAGTACAACCCACCCTCCTCCACCGCCGGCCATCTTCTTCTGAATGGAAACACTTCCATGCTTGCTCAAATAATAAAATACCTGATCACATAATCAGCTGTTTTACTATGTGAGTGAGCACAGGAACGCTTCCATTCAGAAGAAGGTGGCTGGATATGGAGGAGCGGGGAATGTGCTCTTGTCTTCATTCAGCCTGGGAGGGGACTTCATCATATGGAATTGGGTGCTGGTGGGAGGAGGGGGGAGTTGGGGGCTGCTGCCAGGGTGCAGGGACTGGGTGCTTTCTAAGCACATTAGAAAATCCATCAACAGCTATTTAATATGGCCCTCACCCAGTATGGTTGCCCTGACCTGTTGCATGGCAATTTCAGTGTATGAAGAGTTTGACACACAATGAGAGTTCCAGCCTTAAAAATAACTTTACCTTAGCTGGATGGGAGAATGCTTGTAAATGTGAAAAAAAGCAGGTTGTTTAAGTAGAACTTTTCTAAAACCCTCCCAGAAGTATATTGTAGCTGGAAGCCTTACTATACATACTTTTCTCTATCTGCTATGTCTAAATTAATTGTACTAATGGAGTGGATTATGAGAAGAAAGAGACTGCATCTGACCGTGGTGGTGGGCAGGCTGTGCTGATCATCCATTATCAGAGTTTTTTTTATTAAATCAATTATAGTATCTAAACCTTAAATTGTGGGTTCTGGGGGAGGAGAGTGAGATTGCACTTTATTACAGTGAGTGGTGAACGTCAGGGTGTAGTTTAAGATGACTGGGCTTGGAAAGAGGGTGGAGGCTGTGTTTTTAGTTCTACCTGCCCCTCCCACAGGTACACGAATAACAAATACGAATACCGAACTTCTGAATATTTGGGGCCCTGAATACAAATATTCAACTGAATATTCAAAATAAGGTATTTGCCCACCACTAGCAGCTACAATAATTACAATGAAGAGACAACCCAGATAGGGTAAAACAAGGATACAAGTAGTGCTAGGAAGACTGCAACAATAAATACACTCATAGGACCACGCAGAATAGGGTAAAATTAGAGTTCAGGCAGAGATGCAATGTCTTCCATGACTAGCACAAGGGTGAGGCCACCTAACTAGAGTGGAACAAGTTACATGCAGTAACAGTATAACAAAAAAAGCACCACATATATATAACACTGAATAAAGAGCTAGACAGAATACTGTTTGGGCAACCATACCCAACCAGCCTATTCCACCACCTCAAGCTTCTGAGTACATCAGACATTTTTTAAAGCCAAAGTGGTCTCACAGTACTTCATTGTAGCAGAGAACGTGCTGTCAGTTTTAGTTCAAAATGTAAACTGACTCTGTGTGCACAGCACAGTGATATAAAACACCAGGGACCTGATATTCAAAAATGCGCAAAAAGGAGCACACAAATATGTGCTATGCATTGCGGCTAGGTCGGGTGCCCCAAGATGCTGTATTTAATGGAATACAGCACCTGTACTACTTGACTGAATATATGACCATGTTGGCTCAGTGCAAAGTCAGTTAGTGCTGCACTGACATGGCACCCAAGGTAGGGCACCACAGTGCTTTCTGATATTCAAATGGACCCATGCAAATTATCCCATAGGGCATGCAAAGTACTAAGGGGCCATCTGCTTGCCATTGTTGGCTAATTTGCATGGGGAGTGAGGCAGGTTAGCGTCGCGCCACCCCCCAATTGTCCAGCCACAGACATGTATACAGATTCCTGCTGCTAGTGGTCCCCCCCCCTCCACTGATCATTGACCCATGAGATAAAAAAAAAATTACTGGTGCTAGTGCCCCCCTCAGCCAACCATTGGCCTGTTCTGTCATGGAAATGATCCCTGGTGTGAGTGGTGCCCTGTTGATTGCTAGCCTGTTCTGTCAGGATAATATTTCCTGGTGCTAGGGGTCCCCCCAGCTGATTGCCGGCCAGTTCTGTCATGGAAATGATCCATGGTGCTATTTGTAACCCCCTCCACCAATTGCCAGCCTGTTATGTGAAACAAAATGATACCTGGTGCTAGTGGCACCCTGCTTGTTCATCGGATCATTCATTCGTGGAACTTGATCCCTGGTGCTAGTGGTATTCCCCCTCCAATTGCCATCCCCAGTGGCATATATATCATCCCTGGTGCTAGTGGTAACCCCCTCTCTCTGATTACCAGTGTTGTGGTACAACTTCATAGCATCCAATGGTCCCCCAACAGCACCAGGCATACCCCCTTCCCCACTCACCTGTGTGATCGCATGGTGCTATGGGAGGATACAGTGACTGGCACAGCCCTCTTCATACCTCCTCAGCTGGCCACCATATGTACAGGCAGAGAGAGCGCCTCTTATTAACAGGATAGAGCATGTCACCCTGTCCTATAAATAAGAGGTGCACTCCCTGCCTGTACAGATGGCTGCCAAAGGAGTAGATGTGAGGAGGGCTGTGACATCACCATAAGCTCCTGCGACACTGCACACATATTGTACAGGTAAGTGGAGGTTATTACCAGTGACATGAAGGGGACCACTAAATGCCAGGGAGTTTCTTGTTGTACCACAACACTGGTAGTCGGAGGGAGGGGGGTTATCACCAATACCAAAGATGATGTATATTCTGCTGGGGATGGCTGTCAGAAGGAAGGGGGGTACCACTAGCATCAGGGATCAATTTCCAAGAATGAATGGGCCAGTGAACTGATGAGGGGGCCCACTAGCAGCAGGGATCTTTTTTATTTTACATAACGGGCTGGCAATTGGCTGTGAGGTACCTCTAGTACCAGGGATCATTTCCATGACCTAACAGGCTGGCAATCAGTACCAGGGATCTTTGTGCTTCACATAAAGGGCTGGTGATTGGTGTGGGGGAAGGGTACCACTAGCACCAGGGATGTTTTTGTTTTACATAATGAACCGGTGATTGGTGGGGGGTGGGTGGGGGCCACTAGCACCAGGGATCTTTTCATTTGACATAAGAGGCCAGTGATTGGCATGGGAGCCCACTAGCACTAGGGATGTTTTGTTTGACATAACAAGCCAGTGGCAGTGGGGGGGGGGTGCCAGGGACCACAGGGGTCGGTTGTGCTCCCCAGTTGCCAACTGTCTCAGTGGCTGCATTACCTCCAACAGCCACTAGGGTTTCCTGGAGTTAAGTCAGGGTTTTGTTTGGTGGTATTTGCACTGCACAAAGAGACTGTGCTAAACTCTTTTGCACTGCGTAATGCTGCTGAATATGATGTTGCGTGCCTATTCATGACCACGCCCCTTCCCTTGCCCAAATGCATACATTATGTTTTGCATGGGCATTGATCCTCTTTTCCCACACAAAAGACCTTTTGAATATGAGTCTCTGGTGCAATCTCCAGTTTATTTATTTAAAAGTTTTACCAGGAAGGCACACTGAGCAGTAGTGCTCGATTCCAGGTGCGTCCTGGGGAAAGGGGGCAGAGGGAAGCAGTACGTACATGAGCAAAGAGACATCCAAAAATATACAATAACAAGGGTGTTAAAGTCATACTTAACAGGATGCTAGTTTACAGACAGCATAAAGCGGAGCAGTTATTCACAAATTTTGAGCAGATATAGGAGCAGTGGTACATGTACAGCGTGGGAAAAAATAAAAATAAACAAGTACAGTCAAGCCCACTTATAACATCGGATAGAAGAACATCCTGGGTATAATCACATTCTGCCTGTGTCTCGATCTTGCCCCATTGTTTTAAATGGCATGGAAGCCCATTTATAAGAACAGGTAGATCGGTTATAATCACTATTTTTTGCTAGCTACACAGCAAACTATGTTATCGGAGACATGTTTTTCCACTGCAGATCAGGAGAATGAAGAGCATTTTACACTTCACATGCACAATCACAAGCTCATTAACTCAAACGCGGTGCAATAGCTCTTCCTGTGAGCTGTGTTCTTTGATATGTAATGACTTTCCAATTTTGCCTGTTTAACACGTCATTACCAATCACTGAATGGCGATTAAGCTAATTTATTTCTTAATTCTTAATTGCTTCTAAAATTACATAGACATCCCTTCATGGGTTGGGTTACAAAAGCTGTTTGGTAGCAAAGCGTTATCTCAGCTGAAATGGAGAAAAGCAAGCAGACAGCGCTGATGTTTGCACAGAAAATTCATATTATCGAGCGTCTTAGTGATCCTGGCTGTAAACATTCTGAGGTTGTTACAGATTTGAACATTAGTGTATGCACAATTTCCAAAATCCTATCTAACAAAGAGAGACTGTATGCCAACTGTCAGAGGGGGTTTAACCATGACATTAAACGAAAATGGACAGGAAAGGACGAAGTTGTGGAAACAGCCTTGCTTCGTTGGTTTAGTGCATGTAGAAGTGCTGATGCTCCTATAAGTGGCCCAATCCTTCTGACAAAAGCCAAGCAGCTTGCCGATGGACTAGGTGTTCCATTTATAGCAACCAATGGCTGGCTATGCAGATAGAAGGAACTGCACAACATCCACTTCAGGCACTGCCATGGAGAAAAACAGGTTGCTAATTTTGTAGGTGCTGGGGACTAGTCAGAGACTTTCTTCCCTGTCCTGCTGTCTGAGTTCTCCCCAGCCTGCATCTATAATTGTGACGAGACAGGGATTTATTTTCATGCAATCCCTAATGGGACACTCGCTTTTAAGGGGGATGCAGCATCTGGTGGCAAAAAGGCAAAAGAACGCATATCAGCACTTGTGTGTGCTAACGTGACTGGGACTGACAAAATGCCTTTACTCATCATAGGCAAATCAAAAAAGCCACGCTGCTTCAGAGGCATTAGTGTGGAATTCCTACCCGTAGAATATTTTGCCAACAGCAATTTGTGGATGACAAGCCAGATTTTTAGCGAGTGGGCAACAAAATGGAATGTGAAACAACGCCTAAAAAGAAAGAAGGTGTGCCTTATTCTGGACAACTGTAGTGCTCACCCATCTCTGACACTCAGTCACATACGCCTGGTTTTCCTCCCCCATAACACGACCTCCCTGATACAGCCCATGGATCAGGGGGTCATAAGAAATTTGAAACTGATGTACTGAAAGAAGATTGTGTCAAAATTATTAATCTCCATTGATGCTGGTCGAGCAGCAAAAGCTAGCAAACTAGCCAAAGAGAGATAAGCATCCTAGATTCAATCATGATACTAGATGCTGCGTGGTGACAAGTAACAGCTGAAACCATAACAAACTGCTTTAAAAAGGCCGGGTTCCATTTGTCTGCTAACCTACAGGAAACTGCTAATCCAGATGTTGGTGCCAGCGACCAATCAATTCCCGAGGTAATCGCACCTATTGGCGTCATGACAACTGCCAAATTTGAACAATATGTGGCCATAGATGAGCGACTAGAGTGCTCCGGGGCTATCACAGAAGATGACATCTACTGGGAGATAAAACAAATGGAGGAAAGCAGCGATGAAGATGAAGAACTGCAGCAACTTGAACCACCGTCTGTTCGGGAGGTGAAGTCATGCATGGACAGACTACGGCTTTTTGTCCTGAGCAAAAACTGTGAGATAACTTTGTTTCATCTATTTGATGCTTTTTTAGATGAGTTATTACTGTCCAGCTACAAGCAGCAAAAAATAACTGATTACTTTAAAAAACATCAGTAACAAAGTATTGTATTGTACCGTACAGTTTTTAAATGTTTTGATACAGTAAACTTTTTTTTACACTTAAACTTTGTGAGCCTGGTGTTTTATGCTAAGTGGGGTGGTGTGGAGGGGTTGAGTTGCTATTGTCTGGGCACCGGTATAACTGAACTCAATGGTGGCCCGATTATAGTAACAGCCCGCTTTTAAGCACATTTTGTCTTGGCAAATGGCATGTGCTTATAAGCGGGCTGCACTGTAATACAGAGATATACAGAATAAAACAGAAAACTGAATTGCCTGTTGCAAACATAGATGCCAAATTACCCACAGGCACATGATGACATGAACTGGGAATTGATGAGAGCACTGAAGTGCTTAGACTGGGGCATATGTCTGATGTCTGATGGGAGGAAGTTCCACAGTTTGGGCATCTGGTATCTGAAAGATGCTTGGCCGCAAGAGGTGGTCACCTGCGGGACTACCAAGGTGCATGTGTCATAGTTCCTAAGGGGGTGGACAGGAGAGGTAGGAATAGCCAACACCTCCAAGAGATTGGTGGGCAGGGATAGGGACCAGTACTTGGCAGTGAGTCTGGCGCAGTGGGACAGGTGGCGGTCATGGAGTGAGGTAAAGGAGAGGGACCTGTAGAGCTCAGAGTGGTGAGTGGAAGGTGAGCTGTCCAGTGCGAAGTGGCAGAAAGAGTGAAAGAGGGGGTCCAGTCTGGTTAATATGGTCTTGGGAGGGGCACTGTAGACTACATCGCTGTAGTCAAAACTAGGGAGCATCATTTTCTGTACCAGGGCACAGTGAGCTGGCAGTTGGCATGCAACCTCAACTCTAATAGAGGGCGCCCAGTTTGGGGAGTAGCATTTTGTGTATGGCATCAACGTGTACAGAAAAGTCAAGATGCTGGTTGAGCCATACCCCGAGGTAACTGAAAGAGGAGCAGGTCTCCAGAGTAATCCCTTCCAGGGTGTGGAAGGAGGGGGTAGTTGGGAGCCTAGAGAGTCTCTGTCTTGTGCCAAAGGTCAAAGAGACCTCATAGAGACCGACTTCTTTGCATTGAGAAAAAGTTGGTTTGCTCAGAACCAGAGCTGCACATTGTTAAAATCCTGCTGTAGTCTGGTCACATCAACTGTTGATGGGGCAGACGTATACAGGACTGTGTCGTCTGTATACATTTGGATGGATGAGTGTGGGCAGCTGGAGGACAGATCATTTAGAAAGATGGAGAATAGTAGTGGTCCCAGTACAGAGCCTTGGAGGACTCTGGAGGTACTGGGAGGGAGGGTGAGCAGGAACTACTGATTTTCACTGCCAGGGAGTGGCCGATCAGGTAGGAGCGGAAGCAGGTAATGACTGGAGTAGTGAGCCCTGCCCATGAGAGTTTTTCAAGTAAGTGGGCATGGGAGACCGTGTCAAAAACCTTAGCTAGATCAACAAAAATGGCTGTGGTGATTAGGCCTTTATTGATACCATCTAGGATGTTATCCGTGAGCCTGAGGAGTGAGGTGGCAGTAGAGTGCGATTTCCTGAAGCCAGACTGGAAGGGTGAGAAGAAGAAAACGGAGTTTAGAAAGGTGGAGAGTTGAGAGAGGACTATGTGTTCTTGCAGCTTGGCCATAATGGGTAGGAGGGAGATAGGTTGGTGGCTGTCAGGGACTGAGGCATCACCACCCTTATGGAGTGGAATGACTGTAGCTTGCTTCCAGTCCTTGGGGATGGATCCTAAAGTGAAAGAGAGGTTTATAAGGTCAGCCACAGGGGCGGTGATAGCAGGGGCCACCAGGTGTAGCATCCTAGCATCCAAACCAGAGGGGCATTTACCTTTATCAGTGTTTAGGGAGAGCAAGGCATGATAGACCAAATGGGGTAATATGCTGAAAAAGGAAGGGGGGTAGTAGGAGGAGGGGATTGAGCAGAGAGGTCAGGAGGGGGGCTTGGGCTGGGAAGGGGGGAGAGTGGAGAGCAGTGTAGAAGTGCAACTTGTAAATGAGGTACTAAATTCAGAGTTTGCGCCAGCAAAGACCCATTCAAACTTTTGAATATCGTGCCTCAGGTGCCATGAGGATTTCTGATCAGCTGGAATGGTATTGTATCAAAGAATGGTACAATGACATTCCATGACCTTTGAACTATGGCACAATAACATTTCAGTGAAGATGGAAATCCATATAGAACAAGAGTCAGCTATACACTATAATATGGTAGGCTGCAGGATATAAAAGGGATGAGTAAAATCATTGCCAAAGACACACCAACAGAAGAAAATAAAAAGTAAAATGGCTAGAGGTACAACAGGTGTACCCTGGAGCAGTGGTTGCCAATTGGGCCTAGGAGATAACACATACAAACTCAGATACAGGGAGGTCAGTGGCATACAAGCCAAGAACATTCAGCAATACCAAGTAATACTACTACCAGGAACTAGGAGATACAACTGATTGGCAACAAGGACGTCCAGCAGCTCACTCCCCAGCTGATGCCCCCAGTGTGATGCCCTTATGCTCTGGCCATTTGGCTATGGATAGCAGCAGAGGACTGCTAGGTTGAGGCCCATCCCAATTGAAGGACAGGGGAAACAGTGGTAGAAACCAGGCATGAGAAATAGGAAACAGCAGTCCCCTTCACAAATCAGTCTGCTGAGACTGACTGGCTCACAGCTTCCTGTCAAACACACAGTTCAGATATTTTGGCAGTCAGAAAAATCAGCTGTCATGGTCTATAATGCATAGCAATTTAAAGCCACTCTGGTGCACACACAGTCCCACCCACAAGTTGCTACACCTCCTGATTGGAGAATAGGGGCCCCAGAGTCAGAAACAGCAGTCCACTTCACAAATCAGTCCACTCAGCCCAACTAGCCCACAGCTCCCTGCCGAACACGCAGTCCAAATATCCCAGCAGTCAGAGATCCACTATGCGAGACTCTCATGCATGACATTATTAAGTAGTTCCAGCGCATACATAGCCCACCCAATAGCTGCTACACCTCCTGATTTCAGGGGTGTAGCTGGGAATTTTTAACTTGTACTCGAGAGTTGCTAGACCTACTGCACCCCTTAGTAAACACACACCAAAAGATGTGCGTCCCCACTCTCATTTCAGTCAACAATATGTAGAAAGTCACTGATCCCAATAAATTAACAACATTTTTTTGTCTAATACACAAACTACCAATCAGACAGAAGCTTGCTGCATTTAGTTACACTGTTTAGGATACATTCTGATAAGCCTCTGTATCACATCAAGGTAGCCAGCCTTACAGAAGTCCATTCACAGCAGCAGTCATTCATACATACACACTCGATCAGGTCACTAATACAATCATGCTCTCCAAGTTTAGCACTCACACATTTTCCAAAGATCATTCACAAACTCATACTAAAGCATCCAAGGAGAGGAAAAACAGTTCATGTACATCAGGCTCTGTTTGTTGCCCCTGGATTTTCCAGATTTTACTGTACTCAGCAAAGTACACCGAGTATGCCTGCTGACACCCATGCCTGATTTGGTGGATAGGGGCTCTAGCAGCAGAAATGGCAGGGGAAATAAGAAAGAGCAGTACTCTTCACAAATCAGTCCACTGAGCCCTTCTGGCTCACAGCTCCTTGACAAACACACAGTACAGTTGTTTCAGCAATCAGAAAAATCAGCTGTTCTAGTCTCTCATGCACTGCATTTAAAAGCCAATCTGGTGCACATATAGCCATGCCCACAAGCTGCTACACCTCCTGATGTGAAAGCTAGGCACTCTAGAGGTAGAAATTACAGGGAAAACAGGAAACAGCAGTCCCCTTCACAAATCAGTCCACTGAGCCTGACCGGCTCAAAGCTCTCTGCCAAAAACAAAGTACAGATATTCTGTCAGACAGAGAGCATAGTGTCTCCATCATGTAACCAGCTTCTCTCATCAGCCGGCTCGAGGCAAGTCACCAGAGAGCACTTGAAGGGTTAAGACAGATTCTGAGAGCTATTCTCTGGTGATAATTTCCTGGAGACAGGAGGCAGGATTTTCAAATGGCTTTGATTGCTGCACGCCCCGGTGTGCCAATGATATGGCACATGGGGCTTGTGGCTACCTAACAGGATTTTCTATCCTATGAGGCAATTGCTGCAAGTTACTTTTTCTGGTCTAACTTGCAGCAATCCAGGGGGCCATTTTTATGGAGCTTGTGCCAGACATAATTCATGGAAACTGTTGTAACTCTGCCCATGACTGTAAAATTGGGTGCAGTTGTGGGAAAGGGTTTGGCACACTGCTAGAACCTAAGTGCCATGGTGCAAGGCTAGATGCAGGCCCTGCACCACACTTTGAAAATTCTACCAGCATATCTAGATGTTCATTCTGTGAGTGGCCTAACATAGATAACAGTGGGAACCTAGGGCATGAATAAAACATGGCTCTGCCTTCCCCTGAGAGTCTTTATAAGGGGAAGGCATCAAGATAGTTTGGGCCTAACTAACTGTGAGCAGAGAGCAAGATAGTCAAGACAAGACAATTTTATTTATTAGGTGCCCAATTCTGGAGGCTTTAGGCACTGAACAAGTATCAATACAGGAGACATAGCTTAAAACAAAAAAAGACAATTATAAATACCCACAATCTGTATAAAAGACAGCTTTAAAAGAAATCACTGTAAAAAAGCTTCAGAATGCCACACCCAGGGAATGGACAAAGATGGAATCAGCAATCTACAAAAGCCAAGGCAAAGAGATGGACCTTCAGTCACCACTTAAACACCTCAATTGAGGAGGCCTCCCGGACTTCAGGTGGTAGCTAGTTCCACAGGAATGGCCCAGAGATGCTAAAAGTGCAATCTCCTGAGGTCCTGAGCCCAACCCTGGGAACATCCAGGAGGCCCCTCAAATAGGAGTAAAGAAAATGAGCAGAGGTCACTGGTGTCAAGAGCTCTGACAGGTAACCAGGGCCCAGGCCATATAGGGCCATAAAAGTGAGAACACCCACCTTGAAAAGGGCCCTCCACTTCACGGGCAACCAATGCAGGATGCGCAGCACTTGGGTCACATGACTGGACCTCAAAAGGCCCATCAGCAACTGGATCACTGCATTCTGCACTAGCAGCAGTCTCTGAAGGATCCCTCCCATGACCCCAAAGTGCAGAGAGTTGCAGTAGTCAAGTCTAGAGGTCACAAAGACATGCACTAGCATTGGTAGGTCTTTGTGAGAAACAAGGGGCATAATCTTGGCAATGTTCTGCAAGTGGAAAAAACCACTACGGACAATGTATGACACCTGATCTTCAAAGGTCAGTCTGCTATCAAGGATCATGCCCAGATTTTGCACCCTCTGGGAAGCCAACAATGGAGTCGATCCTAAGACAAGACCTGTATTGGCCCCAGGTGGCAACCGAGCACGTCCGCAACCAGGCTCAATCACCAGGATCTCCGTCTTGTTCAGATTTAGTCTAAGCCAGCTAGAAACCATCCAGTCATTGGTTTTAGCCAAGCAGTTGTTCAGCACATCAACAGCCCCTTATGTTCTGGAGGCAAAAGACAGATACAGCTGGGTGTCATCTGCATAGCAGTGAAACTACATGCTGTACAGTCAAATAAGCTTGCCCAGGGGCAGCATATACACTGAGAACAACATCGGTGACAAGATCAAGTCCTGTGACACTCCACACAACAGAGGCATTTGTGAGGAGAAGAAATTCCCCATCACCACCCGCTGCACCCTGTCGGAGAGGTAAGACTCAAACCACCTGATGACAGTCCTGGTGAGTCCACAAAACTCAATGAGCTAATCAAGAAGTACGATGTGATCAACAGTGTCAAAAGCTGAGGAGAGACTGAGGAGCACAAGAATTGTTCTGTCTCCTCTATCTCTATCTCTAGCCCTGAGCAGATCATTATGCTCCCTCACTAGAGCTGTTTCTGTGCTATGTCTGGCCCAAAAACCCGACTGAAATGGCTCATAGATGTCCAAGGACACCAGGCAATTCTCAAGCTGCTGTGCCGCTAACTTCTCAACAGCCTTGCCCAAAAAGGATAGATTGGAGATAGGAAGGTAATTTGACAGGACATCTGGGTTGAGACAGAGAGGAGCAGTCAAGCCTGTCTTGCTGCAATTGGGCTTTGGGGGCCTGCAGCCCCAGGGATGGTGGCAGACTCCTGGGATCAAGTGGTACTGGTTTCCATGTGCCTGATCTCCAGAGAAGAACATGGGGAGCAGCCAGAGGGATAGAGGCCCCAGGGATTTGCCTCAAGAGGAGCGAAGACCATATGTCCTAAAAGGTACACGTAGGAGACTGTTGGGCCACCCCTCAAGGGAAGTCACCAGAACCCTTGCAGGTTCACTGCTTGCAGAGCGAAAAGAAATTATGAGAAGTCAGTCTATGTTTAGAGCAAGAAAATAAGTTAACCGTTAGAAAAATGCTTATTGTGTAAAGTCCGAGGGCATTCACAGTGAACTACTTGGCATGTAGCCAAAAGAATGGGCATCAGGTAGGAGGGGCCCTGGGTTGAGACCAGTAATTCCCCATGTGAGAGACCAGGCATGGGAGTCTGTTTTTTTGGGGTGAGGGGGGCCACTGGTGTTATCAGTGTAGCGCTGAAGGGAGGCCACACAACTGGAGCAACCATGCTTTATGCACTTATTAGTCCTATCATATGCTGATTTGCTTTCCTTATTTGTTGTCCTACTGCATACATTGGGACACAGGCTGACACAGTGAGCTCCCCAGTAGGTGCTTGCCCTGCCTAGGGAGAGTGCAACTACACAAATGATCTTAGGCGCATCATGGCTCCAGGGACCCCACATGGTAGGTTAGGGTTTAGAAGGGTTGAAAGAGACCCAGTACAAATGCAGTGTAATTGTGCTTCTTTAGTTTAGGGGTGACCCTGGAAAACAGTAGCCACAGAGTGGACAATAGGTCCCACAAGTAGCTGGGTACCATCAGTCCAGTGTGTAGCAGCAGCAGAAGAACTGTATGCACAGTAAAGGTGGGGGAGTTGTGTGAAAGCACCATAAATATCAGAAGCAACAGATGTGTAGGGCAAGGCTTAAGTTAGAAATTGTAGTATAGTGTGTGCTAGTACCTCTCGAATGTCTAACAATATGAGGGGCATCCCACTTCTATTTCAGTTTAATCCTTCTTTCCCACATGTGTCATCCATGAAAAAGGTGCTGCTGCAGAGAATGTGATTTAAACTCATACTTAGCAGAAAATAATAACATTCTATATTGCTCAAGCAAAATAAAACTTGCAAAAGGTAAATGCGCTAGTTTGCATATTGTTGAAAGGTTGAAAGGTTGTATATCCGTGTTTGAGTTTGTCCCTCATTCATATGTTTCATAGGTGTTACAGAGCTTAAATTAGACTTCCATCCATAGTGCTTCCTAATGTTAGGTTGTTTCAAGGACAGAAAACTTTTCCACCAAAGTGTTTCTCCAAGCTTAGTTTAAACTGGTTTATAGTTTTTCTACCAACGACCTCTAAGGGAAGGGAATTCCAGATAGGAACTACTCTTTGATTGAACCATCTGCCACTGTTCTTCAGCTTGTACTTGCTATCCTCTAGCTGTAGGGGGTGCAATCTGGTATCATAAGATTATTCCCTAGTCTGTAAGCCCAGCATGTCCCACAGTTCATTATCTTCCCATGCTCTGTACACTAAACACATATCACCCCTTAGTCTTCTATACTTCAGGGTATACTTGTTTAAGTTCCCCAGCCTATTCTGATGGTTTTTAGCTTTTAGGTCCTCTATAGCCCTGGTAGCTCTTTTCTAGACGTTTTCTATCATCAGATCTTCTCCTTTTTACGACTGTGGGTGGAGCCAACAGGAGTATTGCATGTACAAAAGGAGTGGTGTCATGTTTTCTGTCCATGGAACTGACTGAAGGAGTACATAGTCTCTTCCGCCTTACCTTCTTTCAAGAAATATTTTCCGCCCTCAAATAAATACACTTTCATGTTAGTCAGTGGTTGCAGGGTACTATTTTCTTTCTTCAATGGGTGGTACAAGAACTGGAACCTGAGTAGTGGGAGGCAGCATTGTTTTTTGGGGGAAGTAAGATCCAACTTACCTCCACCAAGAAGCTCCTAAAATTCCAGCCCACCTTTTTTTATTCATGTGGGAGGGGCATGAGGTGGATCCTATCATGCTGAAAGAAGAGTCACTAGTTTGGTATCTGGCCAAGGAACAGAACAAATCTGTGGAGTCTAGAACAGATAATACTTAATGCATTCAAACTGTCTTAAAAACCCTTGGGACAAATGATTATCAGTGCCATCTGGTGTCTCAAAAGAAAAGACTCAGCTTTCAGGTATTTCTTAAACATTTATATACTAAAAACAAAGTTCAGCTTTTGGGATTAACAATATTTGTTTACCATATTCTTTCTATCTATCTATCTATCTATCTATCTATCTATCTATCTATCTATCTATCTATCTATCTATCTATCTATCTATCGATCTATCTATAGTTTGTCTTTTTAGTAGTTTCAAACCTTGAAAGCATTGGTTAGCAATGCATTTAGAAATACATTTTTAATTGAAAGGCTTTGCCTGTAGTTCGGTGACCAAGCAGCCAGCCACTCCCACTTTCTGAGCTATATAAGCAGTTCCTCTCAGCCTCACTGTGAAGTATTTTGTCTTTGCAGCCAAAGGCTCTGCTGGTTTGTTCCCTGAGCTGGTCAGGCCTCCCTGCTGGAGCCACCCCCCTTGCTTGTCTTTGCAGGGCTTCTGTGTTTGTTTTCCTGCTTTGATTTGTATTTTGCCTTCAGTTGTGTATTGCTTCCTTCTTTTTTTTGGGGGGGGGGCTTTTCTAGGCTCCTAGCATACTGCTATTCAGAGCTCTTAATGCTAACTTTCAGTTACTCAACTACAGCTGGTCCATGTGTAATATTTTATTGTTCTCACCTGACTCAAATTACTTGAACCTAGCTATACAGCTTGTTCTACTTCCCTCATTGCTGCAATCTCATTGCACTGCCTGTTTAACAATGCTTAAGAGCATTATGCCTCTTTTATTTGCACTTACAACTCAGTGTACTCATTTATTTACTACTGCTGTACAGATCTACTTGCTTCCTGCTGCTGCATTGTTTACACCCATTCCTATTGTACCTTGTTTACTCTGAGGTTAGCTGAAGCTCCTGCTGAGGCTATTAAATTAGCTTTTATATCTGCATGTGGTTCTCGGACTTTCATCGCTTCCTTGTTTGTCCTACGGCAGGGACTGGGAGGTGTTTGAGGGGTCATGGCCTATGTGGTTAATTAATTCTGTTCTAAATCCTGTCTTTGCTGCCGAAAATCCTCAGGGTTTGTCACCTTGATTTTGCTATTCATGTCTGGCTGGCTTGCCCCTAACTCAGTGCTGTATACTTGCTGTACAGTTGTTATGCAGGTCCACCTATTACTACTACTGCTTACTGACTTTTCAGGTCCACAATTGCTTACACAGCTGTTGCTCCTTGCTTACACAAACCATTGCTTTATGCCTAGTGCCATCCCCTCAGCTTCTCCTGGGATTCTACTGCTTTCAATCTGCATTCGACCTTGCAAGGTCTCAGCAATCAATGCTCATTACGATCTCAGCACGCCATGCTCATTCAGCTCACCAGTTTTACAACTCTCAATCAATTCTGGGGCATGCCAGCCATTCTAATCTTGTGCAGGTTCCTGCAGCCGATGGTCTAGCTCTGCATTTAGTCTGCATCATCGAGCATGTCCAACTTGGTGCGGGATCCTTCTCACCTGGTCCATAGATGGGAATGTCTTCACCCCAGGCTTCACTTTAGCTGCCTGCTACATGACAGCAGCTCCTGGTGTAGAATTTAAGACTAGCGGTGAAGAGTGGTTACGACGATCTCCTTTAGCTCTAGTGTTCCATTATAATGGTTGGCCATTGACTTTAGTGGTTTCCCTAGCAAGGCACCTTCACTGCATTCTCTCCATGACTGCCTCTTGTTCACCTGGTTTGATTTAGAGTGGGTAGGCCAGGTGAGTGCCTCAGCAGTTGTTGCTCTCCTCCTGTGCCTTGGATGCTAGTATTGTTGCAGAATTTTCTCGCAACCATCCACAACATTCCCGGTAGAGGGTTTAAGTGAGAGCCTTCCTCCAAATTGGAATATTTTTCACCTCCTTTTAATTGGGTTTTCCAAATTACAGCTGCAGAGCCATCACTAAATACATTTTCCCAAGCCTGGATGGAAGGCAATCTAGGTCTTGGATCCCTGGAGATCTCCTCCTCATAAGGTTTTTTTCTCTCCTCCGTTGCCTCAGGTCATAACACTTAGTTAGCATAGTTGTTTCCCCTAGCTTCCTTAGGTAGGTTCTGTTGTTGGATGGAGGTGGAGGATGTCCTGCGGTTCCCTCTCTCCTTAGGGGATCCCCTTCTCTCAATACAAGCCATCACTATTCTTCTCTACTACTATGTTCCAGTTACTGCTTCTGCGTCACTGTTACTGCTTGCTCATATGCATCATGTTGCCTCCTTTTGGGGATGAAACTACATTTCTTTTGGGGATTCCTAAGATGCCTTTAGCCACAGGAACCATCCCGTGGCACCTCTGGGTGGAACCCTCTCCGAGAGTTCCTTGCTTTTGTACCTCTACGGGGTGGTAATTTCTCTGGAATACAGAGTGTGAATGACCACAACCAAAACTAACAGTTACATAAGCATAACACTATACTGGCTGTGTAGGTCAGTGAATTGAAAGGCTTTGCCTGTAGTTCTGTGACCAAGCAGCCGGCCACTCCCACTTCCTGAGCTATATAAGCAGTTCCTCTCAGCCTCACTGTGAAGTATTTTGTCTTTGCCCCACCATCCTCCCCTCCTCCTCCAGTGGCAGCGCTCTCTCCTTAGGGGGATTCCTAAGGTACCTTTAGCCACGGGAACCATCCCATGGCACCTCTAGGGGTGGAACCCTCTGTAAGAGTTCCTTGCTTTTGTACCCCTACGGGGTGGTAATTCCTCTGGAATAGAGAGTGAGAATGGCCACAAGTAAAACTAACACAGTTGCATAAGCATAACACTATACTGGCTGCGTAGGTCAGTGAATTGTCTTTACAGATAAATCATGCAGGTTCATGTACTTGGTTTAAACAGTCTGTGATGAAATGTATTTTACTTTTTCCTGGCTCAGTTTCTATCAGTGAAAAGAAAGACGGGAACAACTATCAGAGTTGCCATCCCCCTAACATTCCTGATGAGTTTATACTCCTTGGAACCTGTTATTCCAGTTTCTGTGTCTGAATGTAGTATATACAATAGGAAGCTTTAGAGCATGACCCCATGGGATCTCCATGACAAATAGTTTTATTTGCTTTCTTTCTCCTATGATGCCCCCTGTCTCATGTGACAGTGATGTAGCCATGCCCTTAGATTTAGCATGTGTACTGCTTTAAAATTAGTTTAACAGCAGCAGAGCCTTGTTACTATTCTTATCCAGGGAGTACAAATGTCAACAGTTAGTTTAGCAGATACCTGAGAGCAAGCTAACTGGGGTTTCTGTAAGACAACAGCTACTAAATAGCTCTAATTCACTACTTTTGTTTTCTCTGTACATCAGGTGTAGCTAGCAGGTGTGCTTTAACATCAAAAACACAAATAATGAATTAGAGCTATTTAGCAGATGTTTAAAGAGCTGCTCCCTGGAAAATTACCTGTTTTTGGGGGTGGGGAGTGCCACAAGTGGAATGGAACTTCACGGATGAGGAGCTCATAACAGCAGAAGTGGTATGTTGGCATTAAAAGCTTAGTGGTATGGATGTAGAAGCACCAGTATTTAAGCATGACTTTGGTAGAGGTTTAATTGTGATTGGGGGGAGAGTGAGTCTTGGTATTTTAAACATTATGATTTTCTAAAACTTCAGCCTTCAATGGGTTAGACTTTGTAGCCATCTGTACAGTATATCATTAAACTACATGCAGTGAGGTATGGGTAAAACCCAGAACACCAGACCCAGGCCAGAGCTGTAAAATCTGGACTGGGCGCAGCTTGTGCAAATATTGCTCATCTGGTGGAGTAGTAATAAAAGATAAACTATGCCATTCCCTCAATAACGCACCTATCCCAGTTTACATTTACCTGATGCCCATTTTTAGGCCTTATATAGCAACATTTTCCTTCAAGAGAACAGCTTGTAATGAAATGTGGCATTTGGGCATATGCACTTTTATATTATGTGAATTTTGTGTGTGAACTGCATATTAGTATCTAAAAAAAAAAAGACAATCAAACACATCAAATGTCTTCAAAAACTTGTTTCAACATTGTGTTTATCTTCCACGTTGTCACAACATATAGTTGTCTCAGCAGTGTTTCAGTTAGGGTATAGTACCTTCATATATATGATGGCCTGGTTCTGTTGAGTTGATTGCTATAACAGTGCATAGAATAAATTGCAAAACATATAGGCAACTATAATACAGATGGTGGCATTATTTTTAATTATACAATGGCAAGGAAAAATGTAAGAAGCAGATTGCCTGCTGACCCATTGAAACAGTGATGTTATAATACAGTAATTTTGGATTTGGATCATTCCTTGAATTTTCTCTTAAGAAATATTTTTCCACACTAACAAAAACATCCTTTAAATTCTGTATATAACAACAAGCCATTATATAGTTGCAATAATGCCCTCCAGGGTGTGTGTTATCATGTAATAGTGTCACTCCTGGGGTGGTGGAAGCACTCGGTTTCGCCTCTGCTTAAATATGCCCTTTCTCAATGTACTGTACTTTGATTCAGTTAGTGTATGCAACATCCTTCATGTGAACACTCTGGGCTTCTCTCTGACTCCTGATATCTATTTGCTTTAGCTATTGTATATTGTTTGAACTGCTTTGGTCTTCTTGATGTGGTGCCTGTGTGAATAAGTATCTTACTCAACGGTTTGTAAATCTGATATTTTTTAAATAAACAAATATATGTTTATGTTTAATCCCATGAAACACCCTTATCTAATTAATGCATTCACAGTCATAGTGGCTCTGCCAGAGCTTGTTTATATGGGGACCAGATGTGTACTCTGTATTCAAGTATGGGTCGCACCAGTGATGAATACAAGGGGACCAACTCATTCCTATCTCTGCTCTCGTAGTGCCTCAGAATGCAGCTTAGGATTTTGTTCCCTTTCTAGGCTATATTACTGCAGTGGGCTTTAAAGGAAAGATCTTGTGTGTGATTATAATACCCAGATCCTTTTTTTCTGTAGTGGTACATAAGTCAATTTAATTTAATGTACATTTATAGTTATAGTTATTTTTCCCCATATGCATAAGCATGCATTTATCCTGATTGAGAAGCAACTTATGATTGTTAGTCCAGTCCTGGATAGAGTCAAATGCCTGTTGGAATGCAGCTGCATTGTCATTGCTTTTTACTATGGCCCCAACCTACAATCATTGGCAAACTTTGTCAACCTGATATTGCCTCAGGCATATTGTAGAGAGGAGACATAGATATTGAACAAGAATGGGCCCAACACTGAGCCCTGAGGGACCCCACTCATCACGTCCCTCTATTTTAAGAAAGCTTCCCTGATACACACCCTCTGTTTCCTATCTCTGACCCAAGATACCAAATTTTGATGTAATCCTATACTCTGAAGTGCAACTATCAGATCAGCATGTGGAAGCTTATGAAAAGCCTTAGAAAAATCTAGAAAGACTACATCAACTGGGGCTCTGGTGTCCAATGCTTTGTTCACCCTATAGTAGAATTGCAACATATTCGTTTGACAAGATCTCCCCCTGGTGAACCCATACTGAGACTCATCCTGGAGTTTTTCCTGTGCCAAATACTTAATAATATGGTGTTTTATAATTCCCTCACAAATTTTTGACGGAATGGATGTTAGGTTAATCAGGCGATAATGTGCCAGGGAAGCCTTATGTCCATTTTTATAAAGTGAGATGACAGTCGCCATCCTTCAATCCTCCACTACAGTTCCCTTGTTGATGGACAAATGAAAGATGTGGGTTACAGGTTGTGCCAATTAAGTAGCTAGTGTCTTAATTATGTTTGGATGAATACCATCTGGCCCAGGGGATTTATTTAAGCAATAAGCCATGAGGGTGTGTGGTTTATCGAGGGATTTGCCACGGCTGGGGTGGTTTGCCCATGAAGGACAGCCGAGTAGGTAAATTCCCCAATTAACCCACACACCCTGAGTGGCTTATTGCGATTATACCATGCATTTTTTTTCAAGAATAGAATTAAAGTATTTTTTTTTTTGCTTTTTGCATTTGTTTTCATTGACTTTTTCTGTATTTGTTAGAACGCTATAAAAATAGTGCCCTGTTGATTGTGTGGCATGTTGTAGGTGAGTCGTTAGTTGTTGCCATCCAACAACTTCCAGGTTACGGTTTGCGTGATTGCAATGGAGTCAGTGAAAACTGTTTGCCGTCGGGGGGAATTTTAAATAGTGTCTTTCTTTTCTTTTTTATGGTGACATTGGTAAACCACAATTTGAAAGGAGACAGGGAGAGAGACCGTGTCAACAATACAGCAGAGAGAGAAAATATTATTTACAGGTGAGCTGGGTGGAAAGTGGTTGTGGGGACACAGTAAAAGAAGACCATGTATGCTTATTTTTAGGATTGGATAGTGTTTTTTTACTGTTTCAGAGATGAATGGATGTGTTGTTTCAGGATCACGCCACAGTGAGGAAACTGGAAAACAACTTCTTATTGTATCCACAATGTTGCCTTGCTATATAAATCTACATATTAGGTACCAAACCTCAGTCACCACTACCAAAATAAAAGCCTACAGCTCTGAGTAAGGGACATTAAGTCAACTTTATAATTTACCAAGAACTCCTTGTTGCTGTATATAAAACCTTGCATGACATCATTGGGGTACAGACAGAGAAAACTGGAGACCAGCCAGAAATAAAGCACTGATAAAACATAAAGCAAGCTTTTGTCAATGCCGAACGTTGGTTTGCAGGTATTTGCAGTGGTGTTTGGCACGTATGGTGCTTTATCCTAATGCCCTGTGCGATTGTTGGTATTTGCACAATAAATTTTCAGCATGACCTTTTTGTTACCCCCATTGTGCGCTACATAGGCAGAAACACGTTTTAGGCAGGATGTGAAAAATGACAGCTGTACTGCTCATAAGTAAGTGTGGTAAAATGGCAATGTTGAAAATCTGGAGTGGAAATATTGAAAATTTGCAAACCTACGAGCGTGCATAGGAACTGCACAACGCATGCTCATAAAATAGTTATTTTTAGGAATTTTTTCACCAAATTTTCAACACAGCCATTTTAAGATCTCTTCTCATGAACAGTGTCACTGTGATTTTCTTAATGTGTCCCATACATTGAGTTCACACACCGACTGCGCCATTGTGCGCTACATGGGCAGAAACATGTTTTGGACAAGATGTGAAAAATGACAGCTGTACTGCTCATAAGGAGGTGTGGTAAAATGGCAATGTTGAAAATCTAGAGTGAAAATATTGAAAATTCGCAAACTTACGAGCGGTGCGTAGGAACTGCACAACGCACACTCATAAAACAGTCATTTTTAGGAATTTTTTCACCAAATTTTCAACATCGCCATTTTAAAATCTCTGCTAATGAACAGTGTCACTGTGATTTTCTTACTGTGTCCCATACATTGATTTTGCACACCAACTGCGCCATTGTGCACTACATGGGCGGAAACACATTTTGGGCAGGATGTGAAAAATGACAGCTTTATTGCTCATAAGGAGGTGTGGTAAAATACAATGTTGAAAATCTGGAGTGAAAATATTGAAAATTGGAAAACTTACGAGCATGCGTAGGAACTGCACAATGCACGCTCGTAAAACAGTTATTTTTAGGAATTTTTTCACCAGATTTTCAACATAGCCATTTTAAGATCTCTGCTCATGAACAGTGACACTGTGATTTTCTTAATTTGTCCCATACACTGAGTTCGCACACCGACTATGCCATTGTGCGCTACATGGGCAGAAACACGTTTTGGGCAAGAAGTGAAAAATGACAGCTACACTGTTCATAAGGAGGTGTGGTAAAATGGCAATGTTGAAAATGTGGAGGAAAATATTGAAAATTTGCAAACTTATGAGCATGCGAGGAACTGCGCAATGCAGACTCGTAAAACAGTCACTTTTAGGAATTTTTTCACCAAATTTTTAACACAGCCATTTTAAGACCTCTGCTCATGATCATTGTCACTGTGATTTTCTTAATGTGTCCCATACATTGAGTTCGTACACTGACTGCGCCATTGTGCGCTACATAGGCGGAAACAAGTTTTGGGCAGGATGTGAAAAATGACAGCTATACTGCTCATGAGGAGGTGTGGTAAAATGGCAATGTTGAAAATCTGGAGTGCAAATATTGAAAATTCACAAATGTACGAGCATGCGTAGGAACTGCACAATGCACGCTCGTAAAACAGTCATTTTTAGGAATTTTTTCACCAAATTTTCAACATAGCCATTTTAAGACCTCTGCTCATGAACAGTGACACTGTGATTTTCTTAATGTGTCCCATACATTGATTTCACACACTGACTGTGCCATTGTGCACTACATGGGCGGAAACAAGTTTTGGGTGAAATGTGAAAAATGACAGCTGTACTGTTCATAAGGAGGTGTGGTAAAATGGCAATGTTGAAAATCTGGAGTGGAAATATTGAAAATTCGCAAACCTAGGAGCGTGCGTAGGAACTGCACAACGCATACACTTAAAACAGTCATTTTTTGGAATTTTTGCACCAAATTTTCAATCTGGGGTTTTTGGGACCCCTTCTCATGAATGATTTCACTGTCATGGTGTTATTCAGGCCCGAAGGGTGATTTCACGCAGTGACTGCAAAATCACCCTTCTGGCCCGAATAATGCCATGACAGTGACATCATTCATGAGAAGGGGTCCCAAAAACCCCATGTTGAAAATTTGGTGCAAAAATTCCAAAAAATGCCTGAGATATGCAATAAAGTTGAAAACCCCCTATCTAGCCCATTATACAGCTTACCGGCATTTCCTCAGTTTGTGATCGGCTTTGAAGAGTGCAGACGTGTTTCGGTCCACGAAAATCGTCCGTGCCAAGCTCGGAGGTAAGTATGGGGTGAGGGGGGTGTGGGGAGGCTGGGTGCGCAGTTAGTGGGTGTGGGTTGTGGGAGGGGGGACTGGGAGAAGTGCCATGGGACCGTTTTTACTTTACAGGTGAAAAAAAAAAAGACTATGTGGGACATTTGCCACGCTGGGGTGGGCTCCCAGCATGGCACAAGGATGGCTGGGGGGGCTGAGGAGCCGGCGGGGATTGGGCACCCCATCGGCCAGACTAACGGGATGTTTGCCACACTGGGGTGGGCCCAGTGTGGCAGAAGGATGGCTTGGGGGTACCGTGGAGCTGATGGGGATTGAGCACCCTGTTGGCAGATGACGTGGGACGTTGCCATGGTGGGGTGTGCTCGGCGTGGCACCAAAGCTTTGGGGGGGATGTGAGGCCTACAAGCTGTGTATGACAGTGCATTAGTTTTCTTTAGGCGAAGACCACTGCTAGTCATACAGCTCCCGCACCCATTGGTGCAGGACCGCCACGCCTTCTCAACGGAGCAGTGGATTGAAAGGGAGAGGCACACCTCCAAAGTGTGCTACTCTCCCAAAACGTTCCTTGCGCATGCACACAAGCAAACGTAAAAAATGAGTATGACATATTTTTTTACAAAACAAATTGCAGCTTCAACAACTGAAGTATGGCTGGCAATGGCATACTATGTGAAAATGGCATTTGGGGAACTTCCATAAATAACTTTAAAGCTGCTTGAATGTTATTATGTCATGTTAGACACTTACATTATCAAATGTCTCTCTTCTTGGCCTCTGATAGTAGCTCTTCTTAGTCCAGGTGGTTGGAATCAGAATCTTTACATCCCTGAAGTAGGCTCTGTTTTTTGTGGCATTGAACAGAAATGCAGAACCTTCCACTACCATTGCCTAAAACAAACAAACAAAACAATATTGTAAAAGAAAAATAATGCATAACATTAGGGCAAACCAAAGCTTCCTGAGGCATACTGGTCATTGGGTTGTGTTCAATTCAAGCACTATCATTCCTGCAGGGCCCATTCTGGACATTCTGGTCACTATAGTAAATGTTTACATCCCCCCAGGGTCCCCATACAGAATTTACTCAAACACTCTCAAACTGGTGACAGAAAAGGCCAAAGGCATACTGATATTGGGCAGGGATTGGAATGTAGTTTTAAACAGAGCACTTGACTCAACATCTCAAATCCCGAAGGTGGATGCGGCGAAAGCCCGCTCCATAAAAGTAACGCTGGAACAGTTGAGCCTGGTGGATATTTGGAGGGAGAAGTACCCTGGAGCGAGAGAAAACACTTGTTTCTCTCCAAGGTTTTGAGTATTCTCCAGATTGGATATGTTTTTCACATTTTCTGGAGATTTAAGTAGATTTCATTCTATCTGGGTAGGAAAGACCATTCTTTCAGATCATAGTCCAGTTTACTTAGAGGTGGAGCTGGGACTGCCCAAGCGCAGTACACATTGGAGGTTGAACGCCTCTCTACTCCAGGATAAAGGGGTGATAGAGGAGTTTTAAAATCATTTGAAAATAACAATGCAAGAAAACAATAAACAAGAAACTTCCCCACAAATCTTGTGGGACTCGGTTAAAGCCTCTCTGAGAGGCAACTTGATATCCATAGCCTCTCACAAGAAAAGAGAAATGAGATGGAGACAGCAGGAATTATTAGCACAGACAAAAGAACTGGAAAATGCCCAAAAAACCAAGTGGGATGGGCCCGGGATAGGGAGCTGACAAAATGTAAAAACCAGCTACAAAAAATCCAAATAACTGAGACAGAGAAGGCCCTGTTTTACTTAAAAATACTACGAGGGAGGCCCTAGAGGAACCAAACTACTGGCCTTTAGATTGTGCCAATATGTAGCAAAGGCCACAATAACCAAAATAATATCCCCTAGGTCAGGCCTATTGGTCAGACAGGCCTTACAAATAGCTGAGGCATTTGTTGAATATTATTCAAATTTATATGGCCCTAATGAAAAAACTTCAACACAGGACAAACAGAACTATCTGAAGTTTATCCCTCTTTCACCACTGACACCAGATATGGTAAACGAGTTGACCAGGCCAATCACGCAACAAGAGATAGTTTCTACTATTAAGAAAAAGCCTGCTAAATGCCCAGGCCCGGATGGGTATGGAGCTGAATTTTATAAGGCCCTTGCCTTGGAGACTGCCCTTCTGCTTTTAAAGGTTTTTTTAAATATCTGGGCTGAAGAGGGACCTCCCTCGCCTTCCTGGAAGTATGCGCCTATTACAATTCTCCACAAGGAGGGAAAGGACCCCACAAGGTGTGAATCATATCATCCTATATCACTACTTAACCACGACTACAAGATATTCACATCAATTATTGCCTCCCGGTTGAACCTTATCCTGCCGGAATTGATTCATACGAACCGATCTGGTTTTGTCATGGGCAGGCAGGCGCCAGATGGAGTGTGCTCTGCCCTGAACATGATAGATAAAATTCAACGTTCACACACCCCAGTGTGCCTAATGAGCCTAGATGCCAAAAAGGCTTTAGATAAAGTCTCATGGGACTTTTTATTTACAGTGTTGGAACAGAGGGGGTTTCCCAAAGCATTTATAGACACTATAAGGTCACTGTACACAGGCCTTCAGGCATATGTCAGGGTGAATGGTGGGCTCTCGGAGAGATTCAGGCTGGGCAGAGGCACTCGTCAGGGATCCACCCTCTCCCCTCTTCTGTTTGCCCTCTATATTGAACCTCTGGCAGAGGTGGTGAGGAGGGAGGAGGTGGTATCATGGATAGAGGTGGGGGTATTCAGAAAAAAATCTTATTGTACGCTGATGATGTCCTGTTGTGTCTGTCTTAGCCACATAGGTCCATAAGTCAGATTTGGTCTATACTTGAAGAATTTGGAAAACATTCAGGATACTCACTAAATAAACCTAAAACGGAAGTCCTGAGCTTCTTCTTTAGTCCATCTGAGGACATCCTCCAACTTCTCCCCCTGAACTGGTCTGCTGATAAAATGAAATACCTAGGGGTAAATATCACTAAACATTTCTCTAAATTAGTTAAATCAAATTATTCCCCCCTTACAACCTTAATAAAAAAAGACATGGAAAGGTGGGCTTTAGCTAATATGCCCATGTATTCAAGGAGTCAGGCCATAACAATAAACATACTGCCTAAATTTCTGTACTTGTTTCAGTGCCTACCACTGCACATACATAAGTCAGACTTTCTGATTTGGCATCAAATGATTTCCAGATTCATATGGAATAATAAAAGGCCCCGAATAAACTTAAAAATCATGCAGACCCACCAAGGCGGAGGTGGTAGGTCTCTACCGGAGTTAGAGGACTACTTCCTGGTCGTCCAATTAAAAAATGCACTGCAATGGGTAAGTCCCAGTACCACCTCCGATTGGCGGGGAATGGAGAGAGGAGAGGAGGAGGGAGGAGGCCGGATACCCTTGACGGACCAGATAGTGACCCCCCCTTACGTCTCATTGCCAACCTTTACGTAGATTACGCTCGGTGGGGATGGTATCTGTTCAGTCTAGAGGCTATGCCAAAAATATAGACTACAATCCTCCTTATGGCCACTAAAAAGCTTGGATTGGGCTGAAGACTTTCCTCCAAATCGCTTAGACCTTACATACAAACAATGGGGTAAAGTGGGCCTGGAGTATTTGGGTCAGTTTGTCCATGGAGAATTGATCCAGGATTTTGCCTCCCTTAGGAATAAGTTTGGACTTAAAAGCTTGGATCATTTTAGGTTCCTTCAAGTCAGAGCATATATAACATTTCTTCAAAAGAAAGAGGTGGACCCTGCCAGGGCTGCCCCTTTGATAACAGCCATTCAGAAGATACAATCCACCACTGCTCAGAAGGGACTGATCTTGCATCTTTATAGGTCCCTTAGATCAATGAAAGTTGACCCATTAACCAGGATTAAAACTAAATTGCAGAGGGAAACCAACCCAGACTGTCCAAATTACGATTGGGGAAGCATTTTTAAAGTAGTAAGAAAAACGACCAGGTCCCCCCTTTGGCAACAGCATGCCTGGAAAATAAGGGTTTGTTACTTCCTGACCCCAAAGACCTTAAACAAGAGAAATACAAATTATCCAGCCGGCTGCCAGAGAGGATGTGGGGAGGGGGAGGCAGACTACCTCCATATGCTTTGGGCATGCCCGACTTTGCAAAGGTTTTGGGCAGAGGTTACATCAGCCATAGGGGAAATTCTCACACTAGATCAACCTCTTGGCTGAACTGAAGTGATCTTGGGCACCCTTTCTGCGGGCATTAAGGGACCGGACTCCATGTACCTATGGGCAATTTTAATTACAGTGGCACATAAGGCCATAACTAGGCTATGGCTTAACCCTGCTCCCCCAGGAAGAAGGAATGGGTAGCAATTGTACAGAGTCTAGCAGAGCTTGAAGAGCTCACATTTAGAATAAACCATAAGACCTCGTTGTACAGCCACAGGTGGTGGAGATGGGAGGTTTAGAAACAAACAGAGGAAGAGACATAGAGGGGGAAGTGGAACTAAGTAATCCTCCTACTCTGGGACCTAGTTAGCCTTGTGAAATTAGGAATGAGCTTGTGGGTCCTATTAACTTAATCTGAGATAAGTACATTTCACATGAAATGAATATACTGCATACTGTAACAACAATTCTCTTTACTGTACTTATATATTATGTAAATGTACCTGAACTTCCTGCAAATGATCAATTAAAAAAATAAAGTTTAAAAAAAAAAAAAGCACCATCATTCCTGTCTCTGCCCCCACCAGCTCCTGTGGGAGTTATATTGAAGCTGACCGTCTCACTACAACAATAAAGGAAGTGCCTTAATGTGTTAGTCATGGAGGCAAATCACAGAGGGGAAACATTCTGCAGTTCATCCAATCACTGTTAGATACCTGGATATGCTCTCTACTTTCTTAAAGTGGGCATCTTTGTGAAGGACAGTGGCTGTTACATGCTGAATGCAATGAATGTTGAGTTTTCTGTCGTGTGCCATGTTTCACACATACAGTATTCTAAATCATATAAGGAGCCATGTGCATGACAAATATTCAAAAGGTAATAAACCGCATAACCTCAGTCAGTAGTACAAAATAGAATTTATTTAACAAGTATAAAGATGCCAAATCAACAAAGAAGCTCTACCATCCAGCTTTGTTTCTCGACCTGTTTCGTACTAGTAGTACATCATCAGGATTGTACTACTAGTACGAAACTGGTCGAGGAACAAAGCTGGATAGTAGAGATTCTTTGTTGAGTTGGCGTCTTTATACCTGTTAAATAAATTCTATTTTGTACTACTGACTGAGGTTGTGCAGTTTATTGCCTTTTAAATAGTTCATTTTTTTCACTGCACCCTTGTTATTGTAGAGCTGGACTTGCTGAACTTTGTTTGACAAATATACACAGCCTGGGACCATTCAGCATGAAACAAAGGATGTTAATTGGTACCATGGGCACCTAATAGCCAGTTGTCTTTTTTCATTTTATTTACTGACCCCAGTACTGCATAGCACTGTCCTCCTTGAAGAAAGATGGTTACAGTGGTGTTTATGCCTCTAAACATGTCACTCCTCAGCGCCCAAGAATCCTTTTGCTGCACGGAGCCTTCAAGCAGCATTGCCAAAAGTATGAGGCTGTTCAATACTATGCAACCTTCTTCTGTGTGCCAATTACATGTGGCACTCCAATAGCACTGATGCTAGGAGGGTGGGACCAGACCATCAGGGAGCAGCAGGCACGGGGGTGAGTGGGGAAGACAGAGTCAAGTCACTTTTCAGATGAAAGAGTACTGAAGGGACTTTTAGCTCTGAAAGCGGACAAGGTTATTGGGATGGATGGAATACATCAAGGGTACTTAAAGAACTCAGTGAGGTGTTGGCTAGACTGATGATGGCCTTATTCAACAGCTCACTGGATTCAGACTTGATTACTGAGGACTGGAGGAGAGTGGAAGTGTTTCTTCTACATAAAAGTTGCAGCAGAGAAGAGGCTAGCAACTATAGGCCAATGAGCCTCACCTCCATGGTGTGAAAATTAATGGAAACACTGTCAAAGGAAAGGCTGGTAGAGTATATTGAATCCAATGGGCTGCAAGACCAAAAGAAACATGGAGTTATGGGGAACAGTTCATACAAATTAACTTGATTTATTTTTTTTAACTGTGTAACCAGGGAAATAGATTAAGGGAGGGCAGTGGATGTAGTCTATCTGGACTTTAGCAAGGCCTTCAACACTGCGCCACACAACGGACTAGTTAAGAACATAAGCAGCCTAGAGGTGGGCTCAGAAGTGGTGAATTGAGTTAGAAAGTAGTTTACAGATAGGTGACAGAGAGTGGTGATTAACAGCACTCACTGTAAGGATGGAGCAACACCCAGCAGGGTGCTACAGGGCTCAGAACTGGGACCAATCCACTTCAATGTCTTCATAAGTGACACTATGGATAAACTGGAAGGGGAAGTATGACTTTCTGCAGATGATACAAAAATGAGGTTTAATTTCAGATTCCTAGGACTGTTACTGTGCATTTAGTAAAGTGATTATATACAGACTCTTTATTGATCTCTTGTCATATTAGGGTGCATTCTCATTTCTAGGGGGTCCTTGGTAGGTTTGTTTTTTATTGGGCAATAATACTGATGTAACCCCCCCCCCACCACCACCCCGCTTTGTTTAACTAGCAGGGCTGCTTCTCTCACCACATAGCATCTAGGGGCAAAAGAGAGGAGTGGGGGGTTACAGAACATTATATTTATACATCTTTTTGAGCCTGCCATCACAACAGGCAACCAAGTGCAGCAACTACCTGGCACACACCTGGTGAGACCATTTACCATGGCCAGCAACCCAGGCCCCTGGGAGAAAACATTTGCTCGTAATTGTGCTAGGTTTGTACTTCTTGACAGGGGCACCCAAGTAAATCCAGACACAGTGGAAGCAATAACAGTACTGTCTAAACCAGGCTGGGATTCTAGAGTGTGGCTTTTATTCACATACAGTACACAGAGAATAATCACAAAGTGAAGATGGACCCTCACAGAATTACTCATACTGGTAATGCAGATTACTGAGGTGCAGAAATTCCTGAACTTCCCATTAAATAGGCGTACTGAACACACACACAGCAAACTCCCAGGTTCTGAAATGGAGATTGGCACACATGGCCAGTTACTGGTACATTTCCTCTCGACTAGGCATACACAACCAGTACTTGGACACTGTCCCATCAACTAGAAACACACGGCCAGTATTAGAACACTTTCCCATCGACTAGGCACACATCGCCAGTACTAGGACACTTTTTCATATTTCATGAGGAATACTGGTGGCACACATACCACCAAAGAACAAATATAGGCTCACAAAGAATCCAACCCACGTCTGGGTAACTATTTCCATCAGGTACTTAGCCAAATGCACTAACTGAAAATTGAACTGGTGTCCAAACTGAACCCCGGAGAGGTAAACTGGTTACTCCAGGTGAGGGGGGGTCTCTTATCTTTTGCTTCCAAGTTTATACTCGGCCATTCATCTGGGTAATAACACCCTCACAGAAAACGTATAGTTCTATGTGATAACGGTAAAAGTCTAAAGGTGATCGCCATTATCACGAAGTCAGAGTGGTGAAAACATTTTCTGCACTCTGACACCTTCGGCGCACAGGACAATGGCGCCAGGGACATATATTTTAATGCTTTCTGTTGGTGTGCTGTGCCCACCCACACACCCCATAGCCCCCTGCACCCCACTACTAAAGAATTCTCAACTCCGGGGGTGCATGTGGGGGGGTGTGTGAAAGCATGGAAAAATAAAGGTTCGGACAGGGCGAAATAAAATTGCACCAGCACCCGGACCCAAACATGGTACCTCATCCACCCCAACCCCAAGCCAACCCCTGATGCCATGACACAACTTGACAATCCACCACAGCGCCACCCCCTACAGCTCCTCTGCCCCCTCCCAGCCCATGCTCACCATGCTTGCTCCCCTCTGCATACATACATACAGTGACATCCTGTCGCCCAGTTTGCTCACCTCCTCATCCGGTCACCCTCCCCTCCCATCGCAGTGAGGGATTTTGCCGGGAAGGAGTCATCATTATGGACAGTGCCCTTCCCCATACGCCCACCTCACAGGATACCAAAACTTATAAAAGCTGTCTTGAAATGTTTTTCACACTTAACATACTACATGACTAGATGTTATGTACTTGGACAGTCTGTCTCTCTAGACTCCATAGTGAGCAGACACTTTTAAAAACAGAAGCAGCCTAGGTGACAGGGTCCCTTTGTCAAAGAAAATTCACCAAGGAATTCAGGTGCCCCTCCTGGGCTGACACAAAAGTACTCACAGTTCTGAAGTTGCCACAGGCAGCTTCACTAGACAGACTGGATGAGGGGATTGCCCCTGAACCCTGAAGATCACCCCATCCCTCCTGGGATGGAGCAAAGGAAAACCCACTTGGCAAAGTCTCCATCACTTCAGTCACTGTCTTCTATGTTCTTTTTCTTGGGTGAGAGCAAACTACCCAGAACACAGTGGTAGCTCTCTGTCAGAGCTGTCTGAGCAACTGCAGAGCAAGCTGCAGCCTTCTCCTGGAACTCCTACTCAGGACTTACTGAACATTCTAAAGCTATTTCTCTCAGCTGCTAGCTAGTGTTGCTTATGCTACTGCAACAGTTCTAAGATTATATCATCCTCCGACTCAGCTGAGATTGAAACCAGAGACTGACTGACTGTGTGAAACCCATTTAACTGGTATTTCACTAGCTGCCTTTCCCTGCCTGCCACTGGTTCTAATGAGATTCTAGTAAGCCCTGGGAACAAGGGGTTTACACTGATAATTGATGTCTTATAAAAAAATCTTGTTACAACACTGAAGGTTTTAATGTTTATGGAATATATTAACTGGTTGAGTATAGTTATAAAATGTCTCCAAATAGGTTTAATACTGTATAATTATCTGAAACAGTTAGTTCACACTAGGGACATTTTTCTTTGTACCCACCTATTGCCATAGATACAACATTTCTGTTTTATTTATTTATTTCTAACATGGAATACTATCACATATTTAACATGTACTTAAGTGGTTATTGAATCTAAAGATTTTTAAAGCTTTTAATTAATAGTGCATTCATATAACACACTCACCCATTCATAATGTAAGTTAATTGAAACTGTCTGGCCTCTTGAAAGATTCTTCTTGTCTGCCTCTGTTGACATTTGACCTTGGATGAATTCTCAGCAGCCAGCAGCAGGCATAAACTGGTTCTTCCATTTAACATACTACATGACTAAAAGTTATGTACTTGGACAGTCTCTCTCTGTAGACTCCATAGCTCTGAAATCTTGCCTCAGACTCAGATTTGATTCTCCTATGGCCACTCATTCCTCACCATGAATAAGGCATGAAACATTCCCAACCCAGCTGGAGGAACTCTAAATATCACTGCTGCCATGTCTAGAGCCAAATATGCTATTTTCACTTCTCTCAGTTATTTTAAAAAAAAGGTATTTTAAACCAATAAGGATTCTTTCTGTTTTTTTTGCGTATGTTCTGGCTGTTATTTTCCAAACTGCTGGCATAAGTCTCCAAGGGAGGACTTGGTTGGTCCTATAGCTTAGGCATTGTTTTCTTTCGTTACATCTATGTTGGTCCAATAAAAGGTATCAAACCATTTATTTCTGGATCTGTTCTTACAAGGACCAATAAGGCAAGCAAACTACTTCTGTATTTAATGAAAGAACAACTCCATGGAGTCAATGAGTTAATAACCATTTTGGCTGTGGGACATATCAATACAACCAAGGGGGTCACATTGACCTAAAGTCCAAAATGTCTTTAATCAGTTGCTCTGAAGTCCATACATAGCTGCATTAAACAGATGACCTCTAACACTTAGGCAGCATACACATCCTTGGCAGTGTGGGGCATAATTCCCTTGCCATCTACACCATCCCTCTATCCTATGGCAGGACTGAGAACTTAAACACTTTTTATCCCACAGAGCTCAATGACTGCACAGTCCGTGGTAGCGGATTCTTCCCAAAATAATCATTGACTCCAATGAAATACCTCTGAATGACTGCCCCCTCAAACTATGGGTGGCACATTCCCACAGGTGACTCAGCTTACAGTCACTTCCACTGATCAGTCCATGTACCCATGGCACTACATATTCCCTTTAGGCCAGGGGTCCAATCTGACTAAGTCACTGCTCCACCCGATTCCATAACCTGTACTCCTGGCACCATTATGGTATGGTGATTCCCAATATGGATGTGAAGTTCATTCCCTCTCTCAGCTCTGAGATCTTGCCTCAGACTCAGATTTGATTCTCCTATGGCCACTCATTCCTCATCATGAATAAGGCATGAAACATTCCCTACCTGGCTGGAGGAACTCTAAATATCATTGCTGCCATGTCTAGAGCCAAATCTGCTATTTTCACTTCTCTCAAGAACCAAAAAATGATCCTTTGAGTGGGACATTAGCCCCACTCCTCCAACACCACCTCGCACCTTCCCGCCTGCATGCTCCTGCACTGACCAGAAAGCCTGCCCCCCCCCCCAACAGGGTACTCCCAAATCACAAGCAGTCTCCTGGTGGTGACAAGTTTAATCCATAAGGACCTGGGCTGTGAAAACTCGCCACACAATGCCTAATGGTGTATAACCTAGTACACTACTCGGACACTCTAACCCGGGGGGTGGGGTTACATATAGTTTAATCCTACAGACTTTCCTTGACCGTATCCTCCCTCCTGCTTGGTAGAACTGCAGTCCATCTTAACTTGGCTATGGATAACATTTACGTACTGCACGCAGGCAAAGCAGCTTATCTGCATTAGCATTATGGTCCTGCAATGCCCATCCAACACTCCTGCTACAGTAGCATCTAGCATCATGTTCTATTATGATTAAAGCTAGCCAGATACTTCTGTCACAATGGCCTCAGTCGCATCTATTTGTAATGTTTGGTGTCACTTCATGCCATTGCTTTCAAATTCTAAATATATACATTATTGTTCTTTAAGGTTGTAAAAGAGTCAGCAGGTGGCATTGTACAGGAACAATGCTGCATGAGTGTGACTCCACAAAACATTTAGTCTATGGGCTGTAGTGGTTAGCTGGCAAAATGAAAGAAGACAGGCAGGTGCAAAGTAATGGCTTTACCTATGCTTGATGGTTCGTCACTCAAGACACTGATTAATATGAAGGTCCCCAATGCTGTGTACCACTGTACTTTTATTTGTGGAGTCCCTATGAATGCTGCATTAAAGGAGAACTGCACTGAACCTGTATGTCATTTTCCCAATAGAAGCTGTTGTTTTTTTTTGTGCTAGTACTGGTTAAAATTCTGTTATTGTTCAATCTATACAGGCCTTTTAGTAACCTCATTGGTACTTCTGACTTACAATCTGGTGGTAAGTAACACTTAAGTACTCTATGATGTAGTTTATGTCCTTCACAGCCACAGAGTTCTGTAGGAGAACATGGATGCACTGTGCCAACAACAGAAGAGTAGAATGGGGACAGAAACTACATTAGAGTTCAAGGGAGTGCTCCTGACCTATTGGAGTTTTCCTTTCCCTGCGCTTGAGACATTCTTATTCTGTGAAGAGAACTTCACATACAGATGCCCTGGAAATGGTACATTCCTGGACTTTTTTTAAATGCAGTGAAGCCCACAGGGATGAAACGCAGTGTTACAGATTTCCTGCATGACAAAAGGGATTAACTCCCTGGTGGGCTTCACTGTAACACCGGGTACTCCCTCAATCAATAATATTTTAATACGCCCCTCATCATCACTCACTGAGGGATAAGAGTGGCTTCACTTGCATTCTGTTCCAGCCAGAACAGCTCAGATTTGCTTTGCTCTCCTCGCCAGAGCAGAACATAAGTGAAACCACTCTTATCCTGCAATGAGTGGCTCCTGGGTACGTATTAATATATATCATACAGTTTTAATATAGTTCTTACCAGCAGTATGTAAATCAGAAACATCCAATATAATTACTAAAATGCATGGATAGCTAGAACAGTAACAGCGTTTGAACCAGCATTTAAAAAAATGGATTCTACTACAAACAATTCTGGCCAGAACTGATAGAGCTGCAGCTGAGGAATTTGGTGTAGAAATATTGAGAATTTGTTTTTTTAATATTTTTACACCAAATTTTAAACGTAGCCTTGTTATAACCCTGCCTCACGAAGAAGGGCAGAGAAATGTTCAACTCCTGGCTTAAAGGTGATTTTGCACAGGGAGTGCAAAATCAGCTTTCAGGAAGCAAAAACACATTTATGGCAGGAGTTGAAAAATATCAGCTGTCACATTCATAAGGTGCTGTAAAGAAATGACTGTGTTGAACATTTGGGGTAAAAATATTGAATAATACCAAAGTTATGAGCCTGCATTTGCAAATTTCTACATAGCCTCATAACATTTTTTTAAAAATATATATTTACACCAAATTTAAAGCAATAGCCTTCTTTTGACTCCACCTCATAAATAAGGTCAGAGAAAATTTTCATCTCCTGTCCAAAAGGTGATTTTGTGCAGGGACTGTGAAATCACCATTTGGGATATAAAAAAAAACATTTTAGCAAGAATTTGAAAAATTACAGCTGTCACATTCATGAGGTGCTGTAAAGATGTGGCTATGTTGTAAAGTTGGGGTAAAAATATTAAAAATTGCCAAAGGTACGAACATGCATTTGGAAGATTCAATGTAGACTCATAACTTTATTCTTTTTGAATATTTTTACACTAAATTTTCAACATAGTTTTCTTATAACCCCACCTCATGAATAAGGGCAAAGAACATTTTCAACTCCTGGCTTAAAGGTAATTTCAAGGACCCCAAAATTACCTTTCGGGACAGATTTGCCTAATGTCAAGGAAATTGCTCATGAGGCGGGGTCCCAAAAAAGGCATGCATAAAATTTACGCCAAAAATATGTGACCCTCAGCCGCCAACCAGTGAGTATGCTGCCGATGACAGCAGTTTCAGAGAGCGCCACCAACTTGGAACAAATCTGCTGCTTCAATGAGAGACAGGCTTATCATTGCAGTGGCAGATCTGATATGCCTATTACATGCCATTCCTGGTGAAACATTTCAATAAACATAGCGGCGGCTCCTACCATCCATCTCTCATAATCCCTAGAAAGCTGACTTCAGGGGTGCCCAGTCCCCCAGTCAGCATGCCCCCCTCCTCAGTTCAATTTGTTTACCGATGGGGGTGTCTAATCCACTCTGCATCATGCCCTCCAACACAGACACACTTTATTTGCTGATGGGTGCCTATCCCCCCCCCCAAAAAAAACAGGTGGCACACTATGAGCCCACTCCAGTGTGACCAAATGCATTCATATCACTTGTAAAAAAAAAAAAAAAACCTTCCCCCCAAGTTTTTTTCCCCTGTATAACAAGAAAACGGTCCCTCGTTGTCCATGGTGCCCCCTTTCCCCAACCCGTACCCACATTCTGCACACCCCTCCTCCCCACACCCCCCCCTCAACCCATACTTACCTCCAGAGGTCAGTGCAGTGATCTTCGGTGGAGCAGGAACTCATCTGCACTCTTCAAAGCCGGCTGCAAACTGAAGAAATGGCAGTAAGCTGTATAATGGCATGAATAGGGGGATTTCAACTTAGATGGATAGCTCAGCCATTTTTTTGACTTTTGGCTCCAAATTTTCAACATGGGGTTCTTGGGACCCCACCTCATGAAATCAGTTACTGTCCTTGCTTTATTCGGTCCCAAAAGGTGATTTCGTAGTCACTACACGGAATCACCTATCAGGACAGATTAATGAAATGATAGTGCCATTGTTCATGAGGTGGGCTCCAAAAAAGCCTATGTTGCAAATTTGGTGAAAAAATTCTGAAAGATGACTGTTACGAACGTGCATTGCGAAGTTTCCACACACACTTATAACTTTGAGAATGTTTAATATTTTCACTTCAGATTTCCAGCATTGCCATTTTTTCACACCTCCTTATGAACAGTATAGCAGTCATTTTTCACATCCAGCCCAAAATGTGTTTTCACACATCTGGCGCACAATGGCGCGGTAGCTGTGTGAAATAATTTTTGGGACAGATTATGAAAATCACAGTGATGCTGCTCATGAGCAGAGGTCTCTCAAAATGCCCATGTTGAAAATTTGGTAAAAATTCCAAAATGACTGTACACGGCGCAAGCGCTATGCAGTATCTACACACGCCGTAAGTTTGCAAATTTTTTATATTTTCTCTCCAGATTTTCAACATTGCCATTTTTTTACATCTCCTCATGAACTGTACAGCTTTCATTTTTCTCATTCTACCCGAAATGTGTTTCCGTACCTGTGGATCCCAATGGTACAGTTGCTGTGCAAAATCACCTTTCAGAATTGAGTAACAAAATGATAGTGCCACTGTTCATGAGGCAGAGTCCCAAGAAGTCAATATTGAAATATGAACAAACACCCAGGTCATTAAGGTTTCCAACCATACACCCACCCTGTAGAAACTGACGGGCATCAGGGATGTAACTTGGGTTCGTTGGCCATAATGTTCACAGAATTCCATCCCCCACCCTACAGCCACTGACAGGCATTGAGGTGTGCCTTGGGTTCCATCACCCTAACGTTCACCCCATTATCCTGTATTGCACTCATCTCAGCTTATTTCCTTATGCAATGGGGTGTGCATAAGGGCTGAAGACCCCAATGCACACCCCTGACACCTGTCACTCTCTGCAGGGTGGGGTGAGGTGGAATGGTGTCAGCATTATGGCTAACCCAAAGCCACACTCCCAACACCTTTCAGTCTCTGTTGGGGGGCAGGGGGCTGGCATTACTTCAACACTTCACTACCATTCCTATTTTGCATTTCTAACTCCTGCACTACCAATGCTAATGCCAGCAAGACAACGTTCAGCATTGACAAATGCTTGTTTTCTACCTAGTGTGAACTAACTTGACCATATTAGCCTTGTATTACAGTAGGTGATCTTTGCTGACTCACGTAAAGTTTCTTAATATAATATATATGAATATATCTTTAGCAAGGCTTTCAAATCATCTGCCTATGTTGAACTCATTTACATATATCCCCTATGTTTCATTTAGGATGCAATGTACTATATATATTTTGTTTTTATGGTCTCACACTGATTGCCTGCACTATATTGTACCTAACTGCACTTTATTTTATAGACTGCACTTTTTTTGCTTGCTGCATTTTACCTCCTATACCCTTCCCTTGGATCTCATCTGTAAACGAGCCTCCACTCAGCATGCTTTTCTAGGTTACCAAGTTTTAGATACATAAAACAAAGTAAGTTACATGCCATAAAGCATGATTTTTCAATAATAATCTTATTTATCTCTTTTAAAACATGCATATGGGCAGGGGGGTAGAGAGCTGTTCTCAAGGCAGGAAGCTTTTTCAACCAGCTGTTCACCTTGGAATTGCAATTTCTACACCATACTTCAGCAAACTTGAAAACTGAGTTTCATATTCTACAGAATGGCACAGAAACCAGCACCGCAGCAACTGGGGAAGGCCAGTGAGATATTAGCCATGTAGTCCACAGCACCCAGGGAGCTACAACAGAACCTGTGAGGACAAAAATGTTAGAGTCCATGAAAGCAGTGGACTCCAAAATAGAAAAAAGACTCTTACAAACTGGAGCAGCATGATGTTGCAGTGAAGGATCTGGCATAAACAGTGTCTGAAACAGAAAAGAAGGCAACTACCGCCAATGCTGCCATCACCATGCTCTCACAAGAAAACTTTCAGTTGAGAACGTGGTTGGAAGCACTAGAAAATGAATTTCATGTCGGTAACCTTCACTTTGTGTGGTTTCCAGAGGGAGCAGACAACACGCACTTTCTGTACTTTATGGTGAACTGGCTGCAATCTTCTATTGCAACACTGGTAGACTTTGATTGAGCAACACTTCTGTCAGGCCTGCAAAGCCCAGCTAACCTCACACTGTGTTACTTCGAAATGCTGGCGTTGAAATCTGAAACACTGTTCTCTCAGTGGATAGGGCAACATATCTACTGTATGTAAGCAATAATACCCAACAGGGTGGGCGGTATTGTGCTATACCGGACCGCCCAGGGGTGTAATGAGGCCCGACGCCGCAGGCGGAGAGCCTTATGGCCCCTAGAAGGTCCGATATAACACAAAACCACCCACCCTGGAGGGTATTATTGAGCTTAGAAAATGGGCACTGTAAAGGAAAAAAGTTTTATAAAAAGTGTAAATAAAAAATAGTTTCAAATACATTTTTTTAATAAAATAGTTCCTCCGCTTGCATTACAATATAATGAGCACCTACCGCAGAGCTGCTTTCATGTCCCCCCCCCCCCCCCCCATCGCGATCACATGGCAAAAGTGCTCTTTCACAAAGCCAAATTGAAATATTGATGGTGGCTTCTGCTTTGTGCTTGTAACAGGTGGGAAGCACTGAGCGCAATATTCTCACTGGAATTAGTGTTAGGACGATCGGGTAGAGCAACTGATGGAAACTGAATCTACAGACGCGCGGTTGAAAAAAGTAACTGCACAAGCCTAATTTTCTTTCCCCCTGCAGGTGGGAAGCAATAAGAAGTAAAAAGACCTCACCTATGTTGCATGTCCTGCCATCCCATCCAGAAGCAGTGTGTACCCTTCATAATTTCACTCAGGAACAAGCAGCCAGAGTACTCCATGGAGTTTTTTTTTTTAATTGAAGACGTAAGATGCAGCGCCCGTGACAGTGAGACCTTTAAGTATGCACGCGGGAGGGGGGGGTAACGTAGTTCGATCGTTTAACGCAAAAAAAGAAACAAACACTCACAAAGAGACCATGGTCCGCACTATCTTGGGCAGAGGGAGACTGTGAAAAGGCAGAGATACTAAACAAATATTTTTGCTCAGTATTTACAAATGAAGAGAGGGAGGTACATAAAACAAACAGTAGTAACACTCTGGATACAGAAGTTGATACCAGCCCATTTACAGAAGAAAGGATTCTGAAAGAACTCTTAAAACTGAAGGTGGACAAAGCAATGGGGCCTGATGGGATTCATCCCAGAATTCTAAAAGAGCTAAGGGTAAGAACTAGTGACACCACTGACTACTCTTTTTAACAAATCATGGGAGGATGGGGTGGTACCCAAGGACTGGAGGAGGGCAGATGTGATTCCTCTTCACAAAAGTGGGAGCAAGGCAGAAACAGGAAACTACAGACCTGTTAGTTTAACCTCAGTGATAGGGAAAATGATGGAATCACTTCTGAAGGAAAGAATTGTCTGTATCTAGAGGCCAGAGGGGCACAGGACCCTAGGCAGCATGGATTCACAGCGGGAAGGTCATGCCAGACAAATCTGATAGATTTCTTTGACTGGGTGACCAAAGTAGTAGATCAGGGAGGGCTGTGGACATGGCCTACCTAGACTTTAGCAAGGCATTTGACACAGTCCCACACAAAGATTAATATACAAGTTAGCTAGCCTGGGAGTGGGTCCCAAGATGACAGCCTGGGTAAAGAATTGGCTGGAGAACAGGACACAGAGAGTAATAGTAAATGGAGTCCACTCAGAAGAAAGGAGGGTTACTAGTGGGGTACCACAGGGTTCAGTATTAGGACCGGTCCTCTTCAGTGTCTTTATAAGCGACATTGTGGAAGGACTGGAAGGAAAAGTATGTCTCTTTGCAGATGACACTAAGATCTGCAACAGAGTTGATGCACAGGGTGGGGTGGAAAGGATGAGAAGGGACTTGGCAAGGTTAGAGGAATGGTCAAATGTATGGCAGCTTAGATTCAATGCTAAGAAGAGCAAGGTAATGCACCTGGGAAACAAAAGCCCAGGGGAAGAGTACACAATGGGGGGTGAGATACTAACAACAACAAAAATGGAAAGGGACCTGGGGATAGTCATATCAGATGACCTAAAGGTGGGCAAGCAATGCAAGAGGGCAGCAAGGAGGGCTGAGGGGATACTGGGATGCATAGGGAGAGGCATCACCAGTAGAAAACAGGAAGTTATTATCCCTCTGTACAGACAACTGGTGAGACCCCATCTGGAGTACTGTGTGCAGTTCTGGAGACCCAATCTCCGCAAAGACATAGACAGGATGGAAGCTGTCCAGAGGAGGGCAACTAAAATGGTACAGGGTCTGCACCGGAAGACATATGAAGAGAGACTTAAGGAGCTTAATATGCATAGCCTCAAGGAAAGGAGGGAGAGGGTGACATGATAGAAACTTTCAAGTACCTCAAGGGAATCAACAAAGTCCAAGAGGGTAGCATCTTTCAAAAAAAGAGGTGTGCAAGAACAAGAGGGCACAATTTGAAGATGGGGGGGGCGGCTCAGAGGTAATTTAAGGAAATATTTTTTCACAGAGAGGGTTGTGGATGCATGGAATGGCCTTCCGGAGGAGGTTGTGGAGTCAAAATCAGTGGTGGAATTCAAGCATGCATGGGAGAGTCATAAGGCAATTCTGGGGGGTGGGGGTAAGAAGAAGTGGGCTGCTGGTTAACTAGGATCTGCAGCTTATCCAGTAGGTAGGGAAATGGGCAGACTGGGTGGGCCAAGTGGTCCTTATCTGCTGTCAAATTCTATGTTTCTATGTTTCTATCTCCCTCATCCTTTTCACTGTGCCTGTATAATTTTTCAAATTGTCGTGGCAGTGGGAGTGTGCATTAACTGCATTTGATCGCTTGACGGGGGCAGTTGGGATAAGTGAACAAGCAATTGCGAGCAGAAACTAAACCAACTCCTGAAGAGAACATTAACAGTATGATTTACGATTTTCATTAGTAACTCTGCTTTTATATATGAGTTTATTTCACCTGGTGACAGTTTGAGTGGGGAAAGGTTCTCTCACTCGCTAAGGGAGAAAAAAAACATGGCAGATTTTTTTTTAAACATTCTATGGCACAGTAATCATGGAACGAAATGAGGCAAACAGAAACTGGGACTCCTTCTTTCCCAGTCTCTGTTGCCTCATACCCGACTGGCTGGTTGGTGCTTTCATCCAATCAGAATGTCCATTTCAGACTACCCATTTTCTAATAACAATTAATGAAGTAAGGGACACCACAGGGGAAGGAAACAGCTTCTGATAGGGGACTCCACTGTTAGAGGGGTAGACCTACGGAAGGGAGAGAAGAGGGAAGTAAGGTGCTTGCCTGGTGCCATGGCTTGGAGGAATAAGAAGTGAATCCTCAGGATTGCAGAAGCAGCATCACAGGAGAGGGAACTAGATATCATTGTCCACCTTGGGACAAATGACCTATCTATGCATGGGATCAGTGCAGTGCAGGATAAAATTTTGGAGCTGGGGAAGGGCCTCAGACAGGTAGCAAGCACGATTACCTTCTCAGAGGTGCTGCCAGTCCATGGCAAGGGTGAGGCTAGGGTACTATACACCATGCAGTTTAATGAATGGTTGCACAACTGGTGCAGAGCACAGGGTTTTGGCATCATTGGGGACTGGGGGTACACCTGGAGAGATGAAGGTCTATACTGACATGATGGTCTGCATCTGTCCACAAAGGGAACCAAGATTCTAAATGACAGGTTTAAATGCTTCCTTGGCAAGCTTTTAAACTAGCTATGGGGGGAGGTGCTAATAAGAGGCAGGAAATTCCAAGCCTCCTCCCACAAAACATGACAGGTAGTAAGGTAAACACTGAGATACAGTGCTCAACAGAGGGCAGGACCATACCTCTCAAGTGTCCCTGATTTTCAGGGACGTCCCTGATTTTGCCTCAAAATTTTACTCTGTCCCTCCTAAAATTTGTGTTTTTGTGGCTAAACAGTGGGGACTGTAAGCACAAAACAAAGTCAAGCATTAAAGTTACAGACTTGTTCTTCCTTAGAAAATGCATTTTGCACTAAGCCCCATATTCTACCAGCTTTCTGGGTGGATATCTGTAATTTTGAAGATGTGTCCCTGATTTTGGTCCTTTGTCTCTGATTTTTTTAAGCCTTGTCCCTGATTTATGAGGCAGGAGGTTGAGAGGTATGGGCAGGACAGGGGTAAATGGAAAAATAGACAAAGGTGAAAAGAGCAGGGATGGGGGAAAAAAGGATAAAGCTAACATTAAATGGAGGGCAATGAGTACCAATGTCCGTAGTCTGGGAAACAAGCTTCCTGAGCTAGTAGCTTTGATGGAAGATGAACAATTGGATATCGTGGCAGTCACGGAAACATGGTACATGGACAACCATGACTGGGATGTCAACATACCAGGTTACACAGTCTACAGAAGGGACAGGGAAGGGAAAAGAGGTGGTACTTTAGGGAAGGGATCAAAGCTACAGAACTAAAAAGTAAAGGGGGAGGACAAGAGGCTCTCTGGGTCACCTTGGAGACAGCGAATGGCATCACAATCCACACAGGGGTTGCATACAGACCCCATCTCAAGGGGAGGAAATGGACAAGAAAATGATAGAGGACATGCTCAAAATGACTGTAAAAGGGGAGATAATGTTGATGGGGGACCTGAATATGCCAGATGTTAACTGGATAACATGTACTGCAGCCACATCCAAGAGCAGGGTCATTCTCGATACCCTGCAGGGGGCAGGCCTTAGACAGCTGATGTTGGAACCCACTCGGGAGGGAACAATACTAGACTTGGTACTCTCAAATGGAGAGAGGATCACACATTTAGACGTCAGTAGACATCTGGGAACAAGTGACCACTGCACAGTGTGCTTCACAATAAGCACAACCATGGAGATGGGCCATACAGAAACAAGCATATTGGACTTTAGAAGGGCTGACTTTGGCAAAATGGATGAATATCTAAGGAATACACTAGCAAATGGCCAAAAAAGAGGGGTGAAAGTACAATGGAGAAACATCAAAACTGCCGTCATAGAGGCAACAAGCCTTTGTGTGAAACAGATAAAGAAAACAAAGCGGAGTAAAAAACCACTATGGTTCTCAAAAGAGGTGGCAGGGAAGGTTAAGGAGAAAAAGGCTTCATTCAAAAAGTATAAGGAATCACAGAAGGAGCATGACAGGGAACTATCAATTAAAGCAGAAAGAAGTGGGGAAGGCAGTCAGAATAGCAAAAGCCCAAACCGAGGTAAAAATAGCCAATTCAGTCAAGAAGGGGGATAAAACTTTTTATAGGCACATTTGGGAGCATAGAAAGGTTAAGGGAGGAATAGTGAAGATTAATAAGGGAGAGAAGAGGTGGGCAGAGGGAGACAGTGAAAAGGCAGAGTTACTGAATAAATACTTTTGCTCAGTATTCACAAAAGAAGATGAGGAGGAGTTACCTAAACCAGACAATAGAAGCACTCTGGGTAGGGGGGTTGACACTGGTCTATTTACAGAAGAAAGAGTCATGAAAGAACTCCTAAAACTCAAGGTGGACAGAGCAATGGGGCCTGACAGGATTCCCCCCAGAATCCTAAAAGAACTAAGGGAAGACCTAGAGACACCACTGACCACACTTTTTAACAAATCATGGGAGGATGGGGTGGTACCTGAGGACTGGAGGAGGGCAGATGCGATTCCGATTCACAGAAGTGGGATCAAGGCAGAAGCAGGAAACTACAGACCTGTAAGTTTGACCTCAGTGGTAGGGAAAATAATGGAATCACTTCTGAAAGAAAGAACTGTTGAGTACCTAGAGGCCAGTGGGGCATAGGACCAAAAGCAACATGGATTTACAGCAGGAAGGTCATGTCAGACAAATCTAATAGATTTCTTTGACTGGGTGACCAAAGTAAAATACCAGGAAGGGGCTGTGGATATGGTCTACCTAGACTTTAGCAAGGCATTTGACACAGTCCCACACAAAAGGTTGATAATCAAGTTAGCCAGCCTGGGAGTGGATCCCAGGGTGGCAGCCTGGGTAGCAAACTGGCTGTACAACAGAACACAGAAGGTAATAGTGAATGGAACACATTCTGAAGAAAGAGGGGTCATTAATGGAGTACCTCAGGGCTCAGTACTAGGTCCAGTCCTCTTTAACATCTTTATAGGTGACATTGCAGAGGGTCTGGAGGGAAAGGTATGCCTCTTTGCAGATGACACAAAGATCTGTAACAGAGTTGATACACAAGGGGGTAGAAAGCATAAGAAGGGACTTGGCAAGGTTGGAGGAATGGTCAGACATATGACAACTTAGATTCAACTCAATGAAGTACAAAGCAATGCACCTGGGAAACAAAAACCCAGGAGAAGAGTACACAATAGCAGGGGAAGTACTAACTACAAGAAAAATGGAAAGGGGCCTGGGGATAGTCATATCAGATGATTTAAAGGTGGGTAAGCAATGTGTGAAGTCAGTGAGGAGAGCCAGGGGTATATTGGGATGCATAGGAAGGGGCATCACAAGTAGAAAAAGGGAAGTGGTTATCCCTCTGTACAAACAGTTGGTGAGACCCCATATGGAATACTGTGTGCAGTTTTGGAGACCTCATCTATGCAAGGATATAGACAGGATGGAAGCAGTCCAGAGGAGGGCAACTAAAATGGTGCAGGGTCTGCATCAGAAACCATATGAAGAGAGACTGAGAGAGCATAAAATGTATACCCTTGATCAAAGGAGGGACGGGGGGGGACATGATAGAAACGTTCAAGTACCTCAAGGGAATCGACAAAGTTCAGGAGGGTAGCATCTTTCAGAAAAAGAGACGTGTAAGAACAAGGGGGCACAATTTTAAGATAGAGGGGGGACGGCTCAGGGTTAATGTGAGGACATTTTTTTTGACTGAGTGAGTGGTGGATGCTTGGAACCACCTTCCTGGGGAGGTTGTTGGGTCTAAAACAGTGGGACAATTCAAACATGCATGGGACAAACATAAAGCAATTGTAGTGGGGGATGACAGAAAGTAGGCTGTTGGTTAACTAAAATCTGCAGTTTATCCAGTAGGTAGGGAAATGGGCAGACTGGGTGGGCCAAGTGGTCCTTATCTGTCGTCAAAGTCTATGTTTCTATGTAAGTTGTTAAACTTTTTTCAGACTTGTCTTTCCAGATCAGGATCCAGAAGAAGAATTTTGATGCAGTGCACCAGCGTCTATTGGCCCTGTGTATAGTTCATTAATTTCTGTTACTGGCCAGGTAGAGAATCACTTACTGTGGAAAACAATGGCAGTTCTCTGACTCTAAGGATGCGAGACAGTGGTTAGACAAAAATAGGCTGAATTAGCCGTGAAAGCTGCTGCTTAAACCACTGCAGAGGAAGGAGAATCTGAGGATGATTGAAGATGTGAGTGACTCTGTGGATAGGCAACTGAATGAGATGGGACTTTGATGGACATGCATGCTCTCCTTATTTCACAGGAGAATGTGTAGTGATGTGATTTAATATTTTACTGATCAATTTGAGCTGCTTAATGTACAATGTGGAGATAAGAGTTCTTTACTGAAGACATATTTTTAAGAAGGTCAGCACACTGATTAGTCAACTTCACATGGCAAATATCACAATATTTTCTGTTACATAGATACATAGACAGTGTTGGAAGAAAAGGGACTACAGCCCACCCAGTCTGCCCATTTGAGCTTGTAAGTTCACTTTGTTTTCCTAGAAGTCTCTTGCCCCTCACCCCTTACTTCCAGAATTCCTTTATGTCTATCCTAAGCATTCTTAAATCCTGTAATTGTTTCAGCCCCCACCACTTCCTTTGACAGGGTGTTCCACTTGTCTACCACCCATTCTTTGAAGAAATTCTTCCTTACGTTTCCTTTGAATCATCCTCCCTCCAACTTTATCCCCTGCCCTCTAGTCCTGGAACATCTTTTTTGCTTAAAAATAGTGTATTCCTGCACCCTGTTCCTCCCTGTAAGATACTTGTATGTCTCTATCATATCTTCTCTCTCCCTCCTCTCCCCCAGGGAGTATATATTCAAGTCCTTCAACCTGTCCTCTTAGGATTTGTGATACAATCCATGTACCATCTTTGTTGCCCTCCTCTGAACCTTCTCTCGCTTATGTATGTCCTTACATAGGTAAGGTCTCCAGAACTGTACACTGTGCTGCAGGTGGGGCCTCACTAGTGTCTTGTATAGCAGAATTATGATATCCCTTTTATTGCTGGTGATGCCCCTGCCTATGTATCCTAGCATCCTAATTGCTTTACCTGCTGCCTTGTTGCACTGTTTCCCTACCTTGAGGTCATCAGAGATGATAACCCCAAGATCGCTTTCTTGCTTGGTGCATGCTATATCCTCACCCCCCCAAACTAATATATTGTGCCAGAGTTTTTGTGCCCCATATGCATTATCTTGCACTTCTTTGCATTGAATTTCAACTGCCAAACTCCTAACCATTCTTCAAGTTTCTGCAGGTCCCTTCTCATTCTGTTTACACCCTCTGGTGTGTCCACTCTGTTACAAAGTTTTGTGTCATCAGTGAACAGGAAAATTCTGCCTTCTGGGTCCTGCACAATGTCACTGATGAAGATGTTGAATAGGACTGGCCCCAGCACTGATCTGTGTGCTACCCCACTGGTCACTCTTCCCTCTGTGGAGTGACAGCCATATACCACCACCCTCTGTGTCCTGCTGCCCAGCTAGTTACCTACCCATCACATTACTGTTCTGCCCACACTCATATTCCCCAGTTTGTGTAATAGTCTTCTATGTGGCACAGTGTCAAAGGCCTTGTTGAAGTCCAGATAGGCCATGTCCACTGCCCTCCCCTGATCCACCTCCCTAGTCACCTAATCAAAAAATTCAATGAGGTTGGTCTGACATGACCTCCCGATGGTGACGCCATGCTGCCTTGGGCCCTGTAGTCCGTTGACAACCAGATGTTCCACCAATCTCTCCTTCAGTAGTGCCTCCATGATCTTCCCCACTGCTGAGCTGAGGCTGTCTGGTCTGTAGTTCTCTGCATCCTCTTTGTTCCCACTTTTGTATAAGAGGACTACATCTGCTGTCCTCCAGTCTTTGGGTACCTTCTCTGTTTCCAGTGATCAGCTAAACAGGATTGCCAGTGGTTCTGCCACTACCTCTCTTAGTTCGTTAAGGACCCTGGGGTGCACCCCATCTGGCCCCATTGCTTTATTAACTCATTCCTTCCAGTTTCTTCAGGACCCTTTCTCATGTAAAGGGACTTGTGTCCATTTCTGCATCATTCCCACCCCTTGTACTCCCTTCAGGCCCATTACCCTCCTCTTCCTTAGTAAAGACTGAGCAGAAATACCTGTTCAATATGTCAACTTAACTGTTGTCATCCTCCATGCGGCCTCCATCCTCCCCCTTCAGTCTCACTATCCCTCCCTTTGCCTATCTTTTTTCACTTATGTACCTATAACAGGTTTTGTTCCCTCTACCCACTGATTTTGCAATGTGCTCTTCTGTCTGAGCTTTGGCTTCCCTTACTGACCTCCCTGCCTCCCTTTGCTTCTCCTGGTACTTCTCCCTATCCTCTTCTGGCTGTGTCTTTTTGTATTGCTTGAATGCAATTTTTTTTGGCTTTCACTTTCTCCACTACCTCCTTGGAAAACCATAATGGCTTCTTCTTCCTTTTCCCCTTGCTAACCTGCTTAATGCATAATTCTGTTGCACTTGTAATTTCCATTTTAAATATTATCCACTGTTTCTTAACCCCTGATTCCCACCCCATTCTCCTTAATGACTCTTTCAAGCATCTCCCTATTTTCTCAAAGCCTGCCCCCTAAAATCCAGGATACGTGTTTGGTTCTGCTTCTTCTGTGATTTCAAATCACAATGACTGGTGGTCACTGTTCCCCAGGTGCTTCCCCACTCATGCCCCCATCACACTGTCCCTGTTCATGAGCATGAGGTCCAGTATTGCCTTCTGCTGAGCTGGTTCCATGACCAGTTGCTTGAGGAAGGCACCTTGAAGGGAGTCCAGGATAAATCTGCTCCTGGTTGATGCTTCTGCTGGGATGCTCCAGTCCACGTCTGGAATATTGAGGTCTCCAACCAGTGCTACCTCACCCTTTCTGTCATCCTTTGGATGGCTTGCATCAGCTCCCTATCTGTTTTTTCCTTCTGGGCTGGTGGTCTATAGACCACACCTGTGTGGATGGCTGGCCCCATTTTTCTTTCCAGCTTAACCCACAGTATCGCTCCCCCATTTTGTTCCTCCTGGATCTCTGTGGCCTTTATGTCATCTTTCACATAAAGTGTCACTCCTCCTCCCTTCCTACCTACCCTGCCTCTTCTGTATATGTTGTAGCCAGGTATGGCCATCTCCCAGTCATGGTCATCATTACACTAGGTTTCTGTGATGGCCACAACGTCCAGGTCCTACTGCACCATGACAGCCTCCAGATCCTCCATCTTGTTGCTAAGACTCCTGGCATTGGCATTGCTCCTGGCAAGACATTGTTCTTGCTCCATTGCCCTGAAGTGACTCTATGATTTATCCCTCCTTTAAAAAAAAGGTCTTTGCAGGCCTTAGTGCAATGGATGTGGCTAATTAAATATGAATATTGTTGGTTCATGTTATCAGGTTTCTTGCTTGTTGATAAAAGCTTACATGCACCATAGAGCTTTGTGTAGATTGCAAAGTGGGGTGGGGGCCCTGTGAGAAAGCATAATTGTTTCCTACATTTCTTTTTGCCAAAATGGATCAGTAGTAATCCAGAGAGATCGTAGCAACCTATCCTTAGATATTCTATTTAAAGAACCTTCCAAAGCCACTGTGAAGGCTGGCATTACATGGATTCTTCTTTGGACCATAAATTTAAACAATGCCCCCCACTATGCAAGATTATAGGTTTCTGTACTGTTAGTTACACATTTTTACTCATTTGGATGTATTTCACATCTCTGTATTTTATGACACCCTATGTGAGAAAGTGAATTATGTTCATATATATGATCTCACACCGCCAAAACCCACTTGGTAATGTGCCATTAATCATCACAAACTCCCGCGGCACCACTCTAGACCAGGTCTACAGTTTCAAATACCTGGGTATCATGTTGGACTCCTCCCTTACCTATCACGCTCACATCCAGCAAGTATCCTCCTCTGTCAATGCCAGGTTAGGGATCCTATGTATGCATAGGCACTGCATTCCACCGCTTGCAATGCATCTAGCAGAATCCTCCTCAATACTACCCCTGGTGGATTATGGCATAGTAGTTTATGGGTCTGCTGATCATACTGCCCTATGCAGCATCAACCTTACCCGCAACAAAGCCTGTCACCTGGTCTCAAACTGTCACAGGCTAAACCACACTTGTGATCTTTACAAACTCACTGGCTGGCTAAACTTCCAAAATAGGATGAAGTATCACACCTGCCTTCTAGCAAGGAAGATACTGCACAAACAAGCATTGACAGGCCTGCACCCTCTTATCCAAACTGCTTTGCTCAGGAGAGCCCCCACACACTCGACAAACACTCCCATACTTGTGCCTCACTGTAGAACCTCCCTTGGGCAATGGTCTTTCCGATATCGAGCCCCTCTGTGGCTCAACAACCTACTGTCCACAATCTCCCCTACATCCAGTTTGGGGCAGTTTAAAGCTGGTCTTAAGACACTCCTCAACTCAGAAACCTGTGACTGTAGATAACTCTAACTGGGTTCCAGTGCCTCAATTATTGCCCCCCCCCCACCATGACCTCTACGCTTCCTCTAAGCCACGATCCTCTATTCACACCTTAAACATATCTTGACACAGGGCCTACTTTGTAAGACCCTCCAGAACTGAATTACTGTCATGTGAATCAAAGTGTTGACCAGGGACCTCTATAATGATCCCAGATGATGTAACCCCAGATTCTACATGGCACCAAATGTTTAAGTCCTCTACCAATGTTTCAAGCCAATACCGTACCATATGTTTGGGTTAGTATTGTTACCAAATGTAAAATAGTTTGTACCAAGCCCCAGATATTCATAAGGGTTGCGCCATGCACAATAGAGGTGTGCCAGCGCAAGTACGAAAATGCAACATTGTATGATATTCAGTGGGAGGCAGCTGCACTGCTCAAGTTGAAATGCGCAAGAGCACAATGGTAATGAATGCATGCCTAACCATAGGGGGAGGAACCATGAATAAATGGCGCAATGCGATATTCAACAGCATGCGCCATGCACAATAGGGGAGCTAGTGGAAGTTGCACAATAGCGGAAATGAGCCAAAATAAAAAGGAACAAGAGAGAGGCACAAGAACACTACAGGGAAGCCAGAGGTGGGAGCAAGCTGGCAGCCAAAACAAAGAGGGAAGCAGTGAGTGGGACACTGAAGGAGCAGGACAGGGCACACCTGTGACCACACAGGACAGGAGTGGGAAGCCTGAGACAGTCGTGCAGGACAGACAGGGTAGTGCTGCAGAGTAGTGAGGGCAGTGGCAGTAGGCAGGACAGCTGAAGGCCTGAGGTGTACCTGGTGCAGGTGGAGCATCACAGAGGACAGCAGGGGGAGTGGGATAACATCTGCTGGGGGGGGCACCAGCCAGGGACATGGCCAGTGCCACCATCTGGATGGAGGCAGTAATGAGGGGTGTAAGAAGGCAGGCAGCAGGGGGGCGCAGCAATGGAAGGGCCCATCAGTGGTATGCCCCAAACAGGCGGTACCAAGCCCGCATCACCTTTGAGCAGTACACCGATACAGAGATTGTGGGCCAGTACCGCCTGAACCGGGTGATCCTGAGGCAGATCTTTAAGCTGTGCAGTGATGAGATGCAGGCAGACGCACGACAGAGCCATGTTCTGTCAGTGAAGACAAAGGTGACAGCTGTCATGTCCTGCTCACCACGGGCACCTTCCAGAGACCAACAGGGGACACAACAGGCATAACCCAGTCAGCCATATCATGTCTACTCAAACAATTCCTCAGCACACTGCTGCCACATGCTGCGAAATACATCCATTTCCCCAGCACACAGGCGGCGTGCACAGCACACATACAACAGTTCCACAGGGTAGAACCACCTGGCATGCTTGGGGCCATTGACTGCACCCATGTGGCCATCCACACGCCACCTGGCCTGGATGGTGTAACTTACATCAACTGGAAGGGATTCACCAGCATCAACTGCCAGATGGTGTGCGATGCCAGGGGTCACATAACCAATGTCTGTACCATGCACCCTGGAGGAGCACATGATGCCTTCTTCTGGCACCAGTCTGCACTGTGCCACAGGTTCAAGAGTGGGGACATCCCCACTGGCCACCTAGTGGGTGAGTATGCACAACACAGAGGATGACAAGGGCAGATGTGGGGGGGGAGCATAGTCAGAGATGCCATGGGTACTGGCCTTGATGGCACATGGCAGAGTGATGCAGACTACCATACTAATGTACACCCTCTATACACAGGTGACAGTGGCTACCCACTCAGTCCCTGGCTGCTCACTTCATACCGGCACCCCTTGACCCCATTGCAGCAACGGTACAACGAGGCACATGCCACCACATGTAATATCATCGAGCGGGTGTTTCAGATGCTGAAGTCAAGTTTCTGGTGCCTGGACATGTCTGGTGGTGCCCTACAGTACAGCCCCTTGAAGGCCTGCAGGCTATTCCTGGCCTGTTACATCCTGCACAACATGGCCAATGACTGTGGGATAGCCATAGAGGTCAAAAAGGGAGACAGCGATGGGGACAATGAGGACACTGGTCCAGACGGTGATGTGCAGCCACCCCCTGGGTGAAGGGACCCCCGCCTGTTCAGGATGGTGCAACTGCCCCAGGACAACATCACAGAGGAGTACTTTGGCCAACACAGGTAGGTCACTGGGCCATGTGCAACCACCAATGGCAAGGGCACAACCCACAGACAGGCATGGATGAACCCCAGAGGTGGATGGCAGCAAGTGAATGGGACCGAGTGTGGATCTGCACATGCTGTCAGGGATGGGCATGGCCAAACACGACATGTGCACATGCACATACACCCATACACACACACTGCAAGACATGTACAAGGGGTAGCATGTACACTGACCCCAACTGCAACCCCTAGCCACACACAGGTCCACACACGACCATGCTCAGTGGCCATCACTGTGCGTGTCTCAGATGCTGGGCACCATTGCACACTGGCAGACAGCGCAATGCAGGCATCATCCTGCACATGCCACAGTGGCCAGCAGCTGGGAGGGTGTGTACATGGACTGTGTGTGTGCAGGGCCGGCTACCCCACCCATGCATTGTATGGTGCACAAAACACTACATGCAGGGCAGCAGCAGACAGTGGCCATGGTGTGAGATAAGTCAGTCACGCGGCACTGACACAGCCACCAAGGATGCATGGGTGGCCACGCCAAGACCTGTCAGCCATGCCAGGCTAACCTTTGGCCTCAAGGGGTGGCACCGATGGCCCCCCAGGGGTGATGCTGTTGGAACATGACCGTGTTAGCACAGAGGTCTGCAGCTCACCGAACATGCCCACACCAGGCGTGCTTGGTACGCCCACAGTCGAACCCAGTGTCGACATGGAAGGTGTCGCACAATGCTGGGAATGGGGGTGGACATGACACTGCATGGTGTCTGCGGTGCATGGGCAACGTACTGGGTGCCCAATGTGGCCATGACAGCTGTGACTGCATGTCTCTGCCTGTCAATGGCAGTGGCCACATACTCCCACAGCCAGTCCATCCCTGCCAGGAGCAGACCATGGTCCCTGCTGCGCCGCTCCTCTGCCTGGTGCAGAACCACACTGAGTGCATCCACTGCTGTCACAAGCTGCAACTGCTGATCCACTGAATCCTGGAGTATGCAGCTGTGCTTATCAAAGATTTCATCCACCTGATCAGCATGCTGTCCCTCATGGTGTTCCTGGCCATGCCAGGCTGCACCCCTTGCAGTTGGGCACTGCACACCAGAGCAATGCCTGGGCACATCCGCACACAGTGCACTGACGCTGCCCCCGGCACTGTCCCCCGTCCCCATTTTCCAACTGCTGGCACTGCCCCTCCGGCCAGTGATTGCCAGGGCCCACGGGTGCAGTCACAGCAGCCACAACAGCCCCACCGGCCTGGGCGCACACCAGTGCTGCCCCACTTGGGCATACAGGCACAGGCTGGGACTGTGATGTCATGCAGGCCTCCATGGTGGCACTACCCATGGCTACGCCCATGCCGTTCCTGCTGTGGGACATTCTGCATCCCACATATATCACTGTCCGGGATGTGTGATCCATCATCATCGGTGCCTAATACGGCACCAGTCCATGTCCCAGCATGCTGGAGTTTGTGGCTGCTGTCATGCTGGGACACAGGCAGGGCCTTATCCACACCAGCATTATCATCTTCAGTCCAGACAGACAGGCAGGTATGCGGTGGTACTGACCTTCGGACACCTGTGGAGGTGGATGGTTGCTCCTCCATCTCCAGGGCCTTGCCCACGGTGGACACACCCACCACCACTGACCCATGTAGATGCTTAGGAGCTGTAAGGGAACACAGTAGCATTACTGTCTCCTCCCTACCCTGTAGCATTCCCCCCACCTCCCTCACTGTGACAGCACAGGACCTACTATGCAGTGACGGGCTGTCACCCATTTGGAAGCCACCACCTGGAACACCTTCTGTGGCTCAACGCCACATGCTGCTGACCACCTGCTCCTTCTGTGGTGTCAGGCGTGGCACATCCGGCTGTCCACCATTGGTTGCAACATGTGCTGCTCTGATGGCAGCCACCTTGTCCTTAATTCTCCTCCTGTCTGTACCGACCTTCTTTTTACATTCCTGCACAGACTGCTGGTGGCTGCCATGCTGGTTCATGGCATGTGCAACCTCACCCCATGCTGCTGAAAGGGCCTGTGGTGTTCCCCACTGTCCACTTTGCAGTGGTTCCCTGTCGAGGTATGCCTCAAACAGGGCATCTGTTTCCGGCCATGTGAAGCTGGGTCTCCTCTTCCTCCAACATCCCTTTTCCTCCTCGTCCTCATGTTCAGTCATTATAGAGCCTGTGGGAATGACAGGTGTTACCTTTCAATGTGCAGCCCTATGCATCTCCCACACACCACAGTCCATACTTCCAAACAGCATGCAGCCCACCACAATAGACTGCAATACCAAACTATGGCCTCTGCAGCCCCTTGTTGCATTTATATAGTGCAAGGCATGCAATGAGATGAGGCGCAACTTTAAGTGGATGCTAATGCAGTAGCTGCACCATGGAATTGCTGATGAGCTGATTTTCATATGCTGGTGGAATATCACGCTGTTGCACCTTGCATAATTGTGTTGAGCGTGCTCAGGCAAAGGCACAGCTCTGTAACGTGTGCAGTAAGCACTGCACGGTGCATGTCTGGAGTGATGAAGCCGACACCTGCTGTGCTGCTGGCATGCTGAGCATGGGTGGCAGTGCAGGGCATGACCACCACTGTGCCAGTGGCGCTAGTGTGCTGTTCACATATATGGCGCTCATGCCCTGGAGCGCTGTAGGTGCTATGGTGCCACAGTGTGGTAGGCCACTTCAGGGCATCTCATGCAGGCACCCAACCACACTACACGCAGGGAGTCCCAATCATGCTGTGGCAGTCCATGCACGAGAGGCCCTTGACACTGTTGTCGACTTTTGCCCCCTAGGCACCATGTGTCCACATGGGTGCGCCCCTATCGCGCTGTTCGGTGACAGCGCGATGGGGAATGGCAGCGCTGTACCATGCAGCATCTGCATGTGGCAGATGTGCGCTACAGAGTGCCATTTTGTGATCCTACCTGAAGCAGTGATGAAAGGAGGAGAGCTGCTGTCTGGAGCCCACTGGAGCTGGCCAATTTGGTGGTCATTGTGGAGTCACAAGCTAGGGCCCTGTTTGGGGATGACCCTCTGGACAGGGCAAGAAGTGCAGTTTGGGAGGAGGTGGCAGTGGCACTTGAAGAGGCAACAGGGATCGGCCGAACAGCTGAGCAGTGTCACCACCACTATGGGGACCTCCAGTGGAGGGACCCAGACAGGCTTGCCCATCTACGGGCATATGCCAGGCGAGGTGTAGTGCCATGTCCGGGTAGGTGCTCCATCCATACACTGGTTGCGTCCATATGGGTATCGAAGTGAGCATGTGTCCACCACACCAGAGTGGTGGGCTGTCCAGTGTGGGCAGTGGTGGTGGTGGTGGTGGTGGTGGTGGGGTTGTGGCATGGCTGAGCTGTGTGGGATCATACACACCTGGGGGGGGCCTTTGTTACTGCTTTGTACTTATGTTTCCTTCTCCATGTTTGCACCCTAGGCCCAGAGGAGCGGCGAAGAGTGAAAGAGGCACAGCAATGCCGGGAGGCAGAGGATGCATGGCAACAGCCATGGGCTGCCGGGCCCATCCAGCAACAATGCCCAGATCCAGCCAATGAAGGTGAGTGCCTTTCTTCCAGGATATTCTGTGCATGCTGTGTTGTGGGTTAGGCAGTGGGGCATGGCCACCATCAATTGACACCACTGACGTGCACGCCATATGGTACACTCAGCACTGTCCTGTGGCACTGCATGTGTGGGTGTGCATCGCTAGTGGTCCATGTGTGCACCGGGTACATGGCTGTGCCACTGCCTTTGCACCGCATAGCCATGTCACTGTACAGCCACAGTGGTGCTGTGTGGGACTTGGGAGGTGTGTGTGTGTAGTGGTCCACATGGCTGTGTGCACCTGGGTAGGCAGGTCTTGTGTACACGATCACTGTGGGTGGTTGCACACCATCACAGGGGAGTGGTCCATGGCTGAATGCCATGCAAAATGGGTGGGCTCCAAGGGGATGGACATTCACACATTTTGACTCTGCTCCCTTTTCCTAGGTGGACGGCAGCTGATACGGCTCGAAAGGGCCATGTGGGAGCTCCTGCAGATCATGAGGACATCTTTGGAGTTACTCCAGCAATTGAAGCAGCATGGTGTCCAGAGGTGGAGGACAAGGAGGTGCCACAAGAGCAGGGAGTGGGGCCGACACTAAGCCCTCCATGCCCCCGGATTAACCCTACCCTCTGGACCCACCCTCACACCCTTCTTCCCTCTCCCATTTGTTCACCCTGCCCATTACCCACCCCCACATAGTATGTGGCCCTCTCCCCCCCTTATGTAAATAATTCTATATAGTTGTTTGGACCTTTATATAAAACATTTGTTTTGTTATGCCTACTGTGGTAGTCTCTGATTTGCAGTGGGCTACAGGTGCTCAGCTGCAGTGGTGTGCACGGTGTCAGGGGTGGTGCAGGCATGGCATGTGTGTGTGTGTGTCTGGAGGGGAACTGTCTATGCTGTGGGCATAGGTATCAGTGATTGTCTGTGGTTTGTGTGTTGTTCCCTGTGCACTGAATGACTGTGTGCAGTGGTCCATGGTGCATGCACTGTGTCCATGGGGCCCCTGTCAGACCATCCATGGCCTGTGCAGCTGACACCCTTGCATGTCTGTGATCTGCACAGACTGCTGGCATGTCAGTGGTGGCTGTCCATGCTGGACAACCACTGTACCCGGCACAATGCCGGGTTGCCTCCTGTCACCGGTGTGGTGCACATCTGCCTCGGGTGGCACTGTGGCCTCCACTGCTGTTGTCCCCCCTCCATGCTGTCACTTGTGTCTGCTGTAGGGGATGTGCTCCACTGTCTGTCACTTGTGCTCCGGCCTCATGCTGGTGGTGTATGGCTTCATGGTGCCTGCACAGGGTTGCTGGCACACCTGTGCCATGGAGGGATGTTGGCCGTGTGTACACGGCTGCCATGGCCACATGCCAGTGGCTTTGTTGACCCGTTACTGTGTCCCTGTGTTGGTTTGCCTTTGGGTATGGGTGGGTGCTTGTCCATGCACCATGTTGCATCCTGTGTGGTGCATGCTTCCATGCAACACTGTGGGTATCTGTGCTGGCTGTTGTGGCCAGTGCTGGGATTGGGTGTGTCCTTGGGAGGGTGTGCAGGGTGCTGTACCACTGGTAGTGAGGTCCGGGGCATGCCCTGTTGCATGTGGGGTACCTCATGTGCAGATGCATGGTTGGTCTCTCAGCTGTACCTCGAGGGGGACTGCAGGGTAGTACTGTGTATGCAGTTGTTGCATCGCTGTCTGCTGCCGCCCACTGCAGGGTGCTTGTGGTGGGGCTGCCTTGCATGGCTCTGTGGTGCACAGGGTTGCATTGTCACAGTAGGGATGATGGCATGCATGGGGTGTCCTGCACTTTTGGGCGCTACTCCTGGGCATGGTGTCTGGGGATCATGGTGCAGGGTGTGTTCTGCATTGGTGGGATGGTGTGGCTGGACATCCTTGTGTTCCAGTCACAGCTTGCCAGGGGGTGTGCTGGGGCACCATGCCCCGGCTGTGGGACTGTTGCTGGTGTCCATGGGCTGGTGGTTCTTCCAGCTCTCCTCAGGTTGTGTGGTGCATGGGGTGTGGGGGGAGATGTCTGTTCTGCTGTGTGCTCCTCTGTCCATATCTACCATGGGTGGTGGACCCCTGCATCCTGTCTCTGTGCATCCCTGGTTGTGCTGATGCACTGCTACCCTGCTCCACTGTGCATCCCTGGTTGTGCCATGGTGTAGTTGGCACGATATTCAGTTGGGTGGCGCAGGTGCATCTTGACCTGAGCAGTGTTTGAATATCATGCGTATTGTGCATGGGTGCACTGGACTTGCACCTGTTCCTAGTATTGTGCTATTTTGTGGTGCAGTTTGAATATCTGGGCCCGAATGTTTAAATTTGTGATACCTGATGTATGTTCTTACTGATGTGGAGCCTTTGCAAAGGAGTCGATGACTCAAAGGATTGTAATTCCGATATCTTTCAAAGAAACAAATAAAGATAAATTGAAAACAAAAGTGCATGCAGAACACATTTAAAATGCCTGCTTGATAGCATTAAAATGAATCATGAAACAGGGAGAACAATTATCCTTACCTGAATGCTTTTGATTATGTCTTCATTTTCTGTAACAATAGGCTGGATTGCTATAACCACATTTTCATATCCATTGTTTTGTATTTTCACCATAGAACTCTTCACTACTGGAGGCAAATGCAGAGCTAGCAATAAAGTGAAAAGCTTTGGAGAGAACATTGTGGATCTCTTTGGGAAGACCTCAGTGATTGCAAGCAAAAGCTACCCAGAATGGAGCTATTTATACTGTCTACTACTAAGGCTATCAAAAAACTATCAGAAATCTTTTTAATAGTCATAAGCACTTTCCAAAATGACAGTAGATGTTGCAACTAAGAAAGTGCTGTACAGCACATGATGAAATAACTATGTGCCCATCACTATTTAACCATGACTTCCAGTAACTCTGTATGAAGTTTAAACCATCTGTTGCTTAACCTGATACAAAATAGCTACCCAGATAAAAATATTGGCATGTATTGTAATTGAAAAAATGATTACTTAAAAGCATCGAATTTTGTTGTACTCCACTGGTCACTCTCTTGTCCTCCAAGTGGTTGCCATTTACCACTACCCTCTGCCTCCTCTCTTTCAACTAGTTTGATACCCAGCTTACCACCTTAACCCCTTCCCCGGTTGTTCACTTTCTTAATTAGCCTCCTTTGTGGTACAGTGTCAAAGGCCTTACTGAGGTCCAGATGGGCCACATCCACTACACTCCCCAGATCTACATCCCTAGTTACTCAGTCAATAAAATCTATGAGATTTGTTCGACATGACCTCTGCCCATGAAGCCATGCTGCCAATGATCCTGCAGTCCATTCACCTCCAGGTAATCCATCAGTCTCTTCTTCAGCAGGGTTTCCATTAATTTCAACACCATTGATGTGAGACTAACTGGTCTGTAATTGTTAGCCTCCTTCCTACTGCCACTCTTGTGCAGAGGGACAACATCAACCCTTCTCCAGGCATCTGGCAGCACCCCCCCCATCTCTAATATGGTGTTGAATAGTGTTGCCAGAGGGGCAGCTAGTACAATGCTCATTTCATTCAGTACTCTTGGGTAGATCAGTCTGGCTCCATCACCTTGTTTTCCTTTAGGTGTGCCAATCCCTGGCAAAATGTCTTTTCTGAAAATTTGCTCATGTTCACTCCACCTGGTGCTTCCTGATACATGTTGGTCTATCCCCCTCCCCTTCCCTTCCACTATGAAGCCCAGGCAGAATTACTCATTCATTCCCTCTGGTAAACATCTGTAGGTGGCAGCAGAAAACAATCCTCTTCCCTCTGGTAGACATCTGTAATTGATAGTAACTCACTCCCACTCCCTCTCAGAGATGTCTGTGGACAGCTCCATTATGGATGTATATATTTAGCCAGCCAATCAACTTTGGGCTTATGTATTTCTTGGAGTACTTCACTACCTGCTTATCAAGGGTTTGCTCAGTTGTGCATAGGTATCCAACGGTCGGTCAGTGGAAAAAAGTGTAAAAACTGGATTTAAATTGGATTTATTTGATTACACATTTGTGTTGAACCACACTAGCAAGATAAATACCTGCTTACTGTGAGCTGTGGTACCTGTTTTTACTGCTATCTGCTTTCCAATAAATAAAAACATAAGTTGGAAACTGGAAGCTTTTGTGTTGGATTATTAGCACTCCATCACTGCTATGGAAGTACAGTATTGTGTTTACCATTTGCATCACCCCAGTATGTGCACCCTGAGCTTGTGACTTCACTGTCTTTCTGAGCCACTGTACTCCTGTGTTTTGAATGATGTTTTTGGTCAAGTCTGAGCTGGAATTAAAGAGCAGATTTTAATTTATGTACCCTATCTCCCCCCCCTTAACTGATTTGATAGCTTATTCTCTGGTACAACAATCCTTGTGTAAGGTATAATTTTTTGAGCACTTAATTTCTTTTAATAACACTTGTAAAAAACTATACCTGGACCCACAGCCAAAACTCCCCTACTTTTTATGTTGGAGGCATGCCCCCACGTTGACATGTCTTGTGATGTCTGTACTGGAATAGCATGAGGTAGTGTTCCATAGACTTATAATGGGGTCAATTTTGACTTGCTTTTTAAAATACTTTTAAGTGCTGGTGTTGAGAAAAGAAGGCCAACGCTCAACTAATAAGGACCTTGTTAGTTGAGTGGTGCCCTTCTTTTCTGAAAACTGGCACTTAAAAGAATAGTCTATGAAGTGCACTCCCTTACTATTCCAGTGCTGACATCACAAAACGTCCAAGTTAGTGGGGCGTGCTCACAACATACAAGAAGTAGGGCATTTTGATCAAGTAGTCTGGGGATCATTTTTAATGAGTGTTATTACAAGAAATTAAATGCTCAAAAAATTACACCTTACATTAGGGTCAGTTAAGGGGGAGAGAGGGTACATAAATAAAAACCTGTTCTTTAAAGGCCTGCTTCGCTTTGAACTGAACCAATGTTTTATTTCAATTTTGTCCTATTTGTAGGTTGAAATGGCTGTGCAGTTTTTCTAAGTCTAATTATTGAATGTCATCTTGAAATTTAAGAAACAAACCAGATAAGTGGTGCTGAATATGTGTAAACAAGGGTTCCCACAGTAGCTGAAATGTAAGCAAAGTTTCATGTAGCTGACTTAATGTATGATTATATGAGAATTTTTATTTATTTTCACTTAAACTTTTGTTAACCAGGTAAGTGTTATGAGCCAAGGCTCTTTTTCAGACATGACCCAGGGCCATAAAATACAGTCATGATGTTACAGAAAAAAAACAATGTCATAGAACACATACATACATGTCAAGACATAATATATGGAACTGAAACTGTTGTACTGAGGATGAGAAATATTTGCTATGTGAAATGTACTATATAAAAGTATGACCATTTTGAGAGAGAGATTATGGTATGTGTGAACAACAAATATCTAATGCCATGAAGAGATACAATTCTTAACATCTAATGCCCTGTACAATGGTGCTGTGAACATCCAGCACCATCAAGATAATATTGTCAGCATCTGATACCATCTGATACCATCATCATGTCATCTGTGACCAATAAGTTTTTCTACAGCAACCCAAAGTTACGGGACTTGGCTGTGGCTTCTACTGTGCCTCAAAATTATGATATGACAAGTTGTTCAGTAACAAGACTCCTACCTGTTTTAAAGATTTACACCAGATCTGACCATCGAGGGAGAGAATGCCAGTAAACTTCACCCCCTCATGGACCAGGTAAAACAACAAGTGTTTGTAAAAGACTGTGAGCCCTTGCCAAACAAAACCCTTTAATTTACATCTCATCTTCGGCAGGAGAATAAAAGGTCTGAAAGTGAGATTTTATAGGGGGGGGAGTTTCAGTTTTATCAAGTAGCTGATTTGTCTGTATGTTTTGTTAAGAGCTTCATAATCTGTCATCATCTGAACAGGTTATATGCTACGCTAAAACTGAAATTGTTGTACTGAGGATATCAGCTATAAAGGAAAAGTGTTCAAAGAACATAACTTGTCATGTACCCCACTTTCCAGGGGGAAGCAAAAGACTGCCAGCAATTTAATGTTTTTCTAATTAAAGTGTACAGGTACAAATGTATTTGAAAGACACTGTTGCTTAATTATTTGCTTATTGCTTATATACTATCCTTTCAAGTCTGTGTTGCTTACAATAAACCCTACTGAATGGCATAGTATGGGTTTCTTGTTATCTGCTTGTCCTGTGAAACTCACAATATTGTGGGATTTATGTGAGGTTCACTACATCGGGATGAAAATTAACTCTTAGACTAGTATAAAGCAAATCAGGTTGCATCCCATACATTTGGCTTCCAGGTTTGGATTTGGGGAACTAAAACTGGGTCATAACACTCAAACTGTCAAGAAGCTGTTTCTTACAAGTTTGGAATAATACCTCAAACTATCATGACCAGTTCCATTTTGTGTCTTTCTATAGCAGATCAAGTAGATGCTGACGTAGTATGGACAGATTTGCGACGAATCTGCTGTAATATTTCAGCAATACCAGATACTGTATGTACGTAGTTCTTTAATGTTGTTTGGTGTAGGCACAGTAATGATAGCTGCTGCTTTCTTCTCCTTGGGATGCAGTCCCTGGGCACCCATGCAGTATCCCTGGTACTCTACAGACTCCTTCAGGAATTTACACTTCTCATTTGTGAGTCTTACCTTTTATTTTCTGTAGTCTGGACATGACCAGATCAAGGATTTCCAAGTGCTCCTCCACATGAGCACCATGACTAGAATATCATCCATGAAGCAGATGACCCAGAAAAGACCATATAAAACCTGGTCCATGGTATGTTGGTATTTGACTGGTACCATTGACACTTCACAGGCCAGGCAGTTGTACTGGCACAGACCTTTGTGTGCATTGATGTTTAGGAATGGTATTTAGTCAGGGTCAAGTTCCAGCTGCTTATAGGTAAAAAAGAGGTCCATTTTACTGAATATTTTACCACTTGATAGTGTGGCAAATTGGTCCTCTATGTTAGGTAAGGGATAGGGGTCTGGCTCCACACATCAGTTTACTGTGGCCGTTGTTGCACAGATGCAATTCCTTGCCACACTTTGGGACTATGACAACTGGAACAGCCAAATCACTCCTCTGCATTCTGGACACAGTGCTATGTTGTTCCTTATTCCAACCTATCTAACTATTGCTCAGCTGAATTCTTCAGTGCAGAGGCCACAGATCAAGGTTTGTGGAATATGACTTTCTCACAGTTGCAACCTCACTTTGGAGTCTTGAATGGTGCCATATCCATTGTGGAATGAGAGGGCATGCTTTCTTTGCAGTCATTTGACTGTCTCCTGTGACATATCTACCACAGTGTACAGTAGAAAATGTTTTGCTAACTGAGCTGTAATTTCTCCAGCCAGATCCTGCGAAGCAGTGCATGCTTCTTCTATTGTACCATGACAAGAAGCAGGGTCCATTCTCCTCCCTTGTAGGTCACTAGGATTTGTATCTTCCCAACCCAGGAACTTGATCACCTGGGGAGGATGTTAGCTGGATGGGTGATGGTCACAGTGGGTATAGGTTGACACTGGCAGTTTAGTTGTGCATAGGTATCACTGACACTGTTGCTCCAGTATTGAGCTTCATGACTAGGCTGAGGCAGAAGCCATCTTCCTGGTCTTGCAGGGTGTAGACAATGAAAAGGCCCAATCAGCTATCTCCCTCTGGGGATTCTGGCACAATATCTGTCACATACTGTGCCTGTGCTGTACAAGGTATGCTTTTGCAGACCCATGCCAGCTGTCCCACTTTTCTGCAGTTGTGGCACATTTCTTACTGGAATTGACATGTGTCTTACAGGTGGTGTCCTCCACACTGGTTGCAAGGTTGCTTAACCTTGTTTGCACTAGTGGTTTCTGAGGAGCTTAGTGAGGAGGGCATGATGTCATGTAGCTTTATCTAGGTCAAGGCTGATCCCTAAGAGTTTGGGTAGGGGCAGCTCTGTGGATGACCACCATGTGTGGGTCTGTGTGACCTGCATGTTCCCTGGTGTCTTTCTGGGCAAATTCAAGTGCTAATGTTGTGTTGCATGTGAACTACAAAGTCATGTCTGGTTCTGTAACAAAGCATTTCATGTAGTGGTCCCCATGATGACTTCTGGCAAACTGATCCCACAAGGTGTCATCGAGGAATTGTCCATATTCACAGGAATTTGTTAGGTTTTTCAGGACGATAATGATGACATCTACAATTGACTTTCCTTCTTTTTGGAGGCAGTGCTGGAATTGATAGTGCTCCACTATCACAAAGTGTTTTGACTTGTGGTGCTCTAATAGTTTGTCGTTAAGCTGACACAGAAAATTAGTTATGTTGCATGTTGGTCCTTCTCCTTGGTCCCACTCACTGTCCTGCTCTGAAATTTTATTTGCAGAAAGCCAGTACTCAAACCTTTTGATGTACTATACATATCAAAGCATTTATTACATTCCTGAAACTCTTGTACTCATCAGCAGAATGCCATTTTGCCAGGCAATGCAGTATGTTGTAGTTGCTTGAGGTGGGCAGATGTGCTTTAACTGCTTGTGTTGGAATTTGTTCTTCCAGCACTTTGTACTGTTGAGATGTTCTCAGTTTCCTGTAAAATATGGCAGTATCTGTTCAGCTGCGGTGGTAAATGGGCAGCCCTGCTGCAGTGCACTCCTTATCCAGGGAGGGGTAATAGCCTGGAGCAACATTGCTGCTGCTTTGTTTGGCTGGGGAGAATATTCAGCAATTTACAAACCCTGCTCCTGGTGCCTGGAATCTGAAGCACTTTTTGCTGTGAGTCAAAACAATCCTTCCTTCCTTCCTTTCTTTCTTTCTTTCTTTCTTTCTTTCTTTCTTTTCTTTCTTTCTTTTCTTTCTTTCTTTCCTTCCTTGTTTTGTTGTGGCTCCCCTTCCCCAGGAATATCAATACACCACAGTGAGGAGAGTCAGATGTAGAAAATGCAGATGGGCTGGGGGAAGCCCTATTTAAAGAAGGCATGAATAAGAAAACTAAGGCACTATAAAACACAGTGAAAAAATGGTTCTTCTTTATTTAAACAAGTGCTCCATACAACAGCAGCCACCCAAACAAACCGGGGATGCCTCAACCAGTTTCACACGTCACGTAAATCCTCAAGAGGATGTTGTTAAAATAAGAAGAACCATTTTTTCCACAGTATTTCATGGTGCCTTAGTTTTTTTATTCTTGCATGCAGCTGTTACTGGAGGCATGCGTGATGAGTGGAGCCAGGATTACAATTTGTAAACCTATCTAAAGAAGACCTGACAAACACAACGCAACGTTTTAACATTTTCCCTTAAAAAGGAAAAAACAGGAAAGGGCTTACCTGTTGACTAGGGATGCTGCATCCATGAATTCTTTCTTTTAGCTTGTCGCTCAGTAGCATTCTTGAGAGGAAGGAATGACTGACACAGACTCAGGGAGCAGTGACTATGATGCCATCTTCATTCCGAGTGAGTACAAAGACCCCAAACACAGAGATCAAAGGTTAAAGGGCTTCAGACTAAGTATGGCAGGAAACTACAAGGACTGTACATCACTCAATCCAGGAGTACAAGTAAGATGGCTGCCAGGGCCCAGATATTCCAACTGTGCCACAAAGTAGTGCAATAGCAGGAGCAGGCGCAAGTCCAGTGTGCCCATGCACAACACATGCGATATTCAAACACTGCACAGGTCAAGATGCGCCTGCGGCACATGACTGAATATCACACCAGCTGTGCCATGGCGTAACCTGGGATGCCTAATGGTACAGGTCTGATGTGCAATAGCACAACCAGGGATGCTCAGTGGAGCAGGGCAGCAGTGCATCAGCACAACCAGCGATGCGCAGGAACAGGATGCAGGGGCCCACCACCCATGGTAGAGATGGGCAGAGGAGCACATGGCAGAACAGACATCATCCCCCACACCCCATGCACCGCACAACCTGAGGATAGCTGGAAGAACCACCGGCCCATGGACACCAGCAGCAAACCCACAGCCGGGGCATTGTGCCCCAGCACACCCCCTGGCAAGCTGTGACTGGCACACAAGGATGTCCAGCCACCCCATGCTACACCATCCCACCAATGTAGAGTACACCCTGCACCATGATCCCCATACACCCTGCCCAGGAGTAGCACCCAACAGTGCAGGACATCCCATGCATGCCACCATCCCCACTGTGACAATGCAACCCTGTGCACCATGGAGCCATGCAAGGCAGCCCCACCACAAGCACCCTGCAGTGGGCGGCAGCAGACAGTGATGCAACAACTGCATACACAGTGCCACCCTGCATGTCACCCCTGAGGTACAGCTGAGAGACCAACCACGCGTCGGCACATGAGGTACCCCACATGCAACAGGGCATGCCCCGGACCCCACCACCAGCAGTACAGCACCTTGCACACCCTCCCAAGGACACACCTCATCCCAGCACTGGCCACATCAGCCAGTGCAGACACACACAGTGTTGCATGGAAGCATGCACCACACAGGATGCAACCCAGTGCATGGACAAACACTCACTCATACCCAAGGGCACACCAACACAAGGACACAGTAGCAGGTCAACTAAACCACTGGCATGTGGCCACGGCAGCTGTGTACACATGGCCAACACCCCTCCATGGCACAGGTGTGCCAGCCACCCTGCTCAGGCACCATGAAGCTGTACGTCACCAGCATACGGCCAGAGCACAAGTGACAGACAGTGGAGCACTTCCCCTACAACAGACACAAGCAACAGCATGGAGGTGGGACAACAACAGCGGAGGCCACAGTGCCACCCAAGGCAGATATGCACCACACCAGTGACAGGAGGCAACCCGGCATTGTGCTGGATACAGTAGCTGTCCAGCATGGAGAGCCACCACTGACATGCCAGTGGACCGTGTGGATCACAGACATGCAAGGGTGTCAGCTGCACATGCCATGGACGGTCTGACGGGGCACCATGGACACAGTGCATGCAGTGTGGACCACTGCATACAGTCATTCAGTGCACAGGGAACAACACACAAGCCACAGACAGTGACTGATAGCTACGCCCACACCATAGTCGCTTCCCCTACGGACACACACACACACCCATGACTGCACCACCCCTTACACCATGCACACCACTGCAGCTAAGCACCTGTAGCCTGCTGCAAATCAGAGATCACCACGGTAGGCATAACAAAACAAATGTATATTAAAAGGTACAATACAACTATTTACATATATATATATATATATATATATATATATATATGTATATATATACACATCAGTTGGGGGTGAGGGCCACAAACCAGGTGGGGGTGGGGGTGGGTAGAGCAGGGGTGAACAAATGGGAGAGGAAGGAGGGATGTGAGGGTGGGTCCAGGGGGGCAGGGTGGAATTTGGGGCATGGATGTCTCTGTGGCCACCCCACTCCCCACTCCTGTGGCGCCTCCTGCTATGATGCCTCTGGAGACCGTGCTGGTCCAACCTTTTCAGGATCTCCAATGATGCCCGTGCAACCTGGAGTAGCTCCTGCATGGCCCTCTCAATCCACATCATCCTCCATCCACCTAGGACAAGGGATCAGAGTCAATAGGTGTGAATGCCCATCCCCCTGCAGTCCACCCATTTTGCATGACATACAGTGATGGGACATGCCCCTGTGACACTGTGTGACCACCCACAGTGATCATGTCCACATGACCTGCCTACCCAGGTGCACACAACCATGTGGACCGCTGCATACACCCACCACCCAAGTCCCACACAACACCACTGTGGCTATACAGTGACATGGCTATGCGGAAAGGCAGTGGCACAGCCATGTACCCGGTGCACGCATGGACCACCAGCAATGCACACCCACACAAGCAGTGCCACAGGACAGTGCTGAGTGTATTGTGTGGCATGCACGGCAGTGGTGTCAATGGATGGTGGCCATGCCCTGCCGCCTACCCCACAACACAGCATGCACAGAATATCCTGGAAGAAAGGCACTTGCCCTCATCGGCCTGATCCGGGTGCTGTTTGACATTGGGACCGGCGGCCCGTGGCTAGTGCCCAGCTCCCCTATCCTCCTGGCGGTGGTGGTTCTCGCGGGCTCGGCGCTGCTCTTCGGGGCCTAGGGTGCAAACATGGAGAGGGGAAATCAGTACAATCCAGTAGAAAAGGCCCCCCATCCCCAGGTGTGTGTGATACCGCACAGCCCAGCCATGCCCCAACCCCCACCACCACCACCACCACTACTGGCCATACTGGACGGCCCACCCCCTTGTGTGGTGGACACATGCCCACTGTGACACCCATATGGATGCAACCAGTGTATGGATGGGGCACCTACCTGGTCATGGCACTGTGCCTCATCTGCTTCATGCCCGAAGGTGGGCAAGCCTGTCCAGGTCCCTCCACTGGAGGTCCCCATATCTGTGGAGACACTGCTCTGAGGTACGGGCAAGTCCTGTGACCTCCTCCACTGCCACCGCCACCTCCACCCAGATGGCACTTCTGGCCCTGTCCAGGGGGTCATTGCCAAAAAGGGTCCCAGCATGGGGCTCCATGATGGCCACCAAATTGGCCAGCTCCACCTGGCTCCACACAGCAGCCCTCCGTCTTACCATCTCTCATCTGTTTGGGGTCAAAATGGCACTCTGTAGTGCACGACCGCCATGTGCAGATGCTGCATGGTACAGTGCTGCCAGTCCCCATCGCACTGTCATCTAACAGTGCAATAGGGGTGCACCCATGTGGACGCATGGGGCCTAGGGGGCAAAGGTCAAGCACAGGGTCAAGGGTCTCTCGTGCACGGACCACCACAGCATGATTGGTCCTCCTTGCTTGTAGCATGGTTGGGTGCCTGTGTGAGATGCTCTGCAGTGGCCTACTGTGCTATGGCACCACAGCGCCTACAGTGCTCCAGGGCAAGAGCACCATGCATGTGAACAGTGCACTAGCGCCACTGGCACAGTGGTGGCTGTGCCCTGCACTGCCTCCCGCACTCAACACATCAGCAGTGTGGCAGGCGTCGGCGTCAGCACCCCGGTCAGGCACCGTGCAGCGCCTACTGTGCATGTCACAGAGCTACGCCTGTGCCTGAGCATGCTCAACACAATTGCGCAAGGTGCGACAGGGCGATATTCAGCTGGCATATGTAAATCAGCTCATCAGCAATTCCATGGTGCAGCTACTGCATTAGCATTCACTTAAATTTGAGCCTCATCTCATTTGCATGCCTTGTGCTATATAAATGTGACATGTGGCTGCAGAAGCCATAGTCTGGTATTGCAGTCTATTGTGGTGGGTTGCATGCTGTTTGGAAGTGTGGACTGTGGTGTGTGGGAGATGCATGGGACTGCACAGTGAAAGGTGACACCTGTCATTCCCACAGGCTCTATAATGACTGAACATGAGGAAGAGGAGGAACAGGGATGTTGGAGGAAGAGGAGGCCCAACTTCACACATGCGGAAACAGACACCCTATTCGAGGCATACCTCGACAGGGAACTGCTGCTCAGCAGACAGCTGGGACCACCACAGGCCCGTGCTGTGGCATGGGGTGAGGTGGCACATGCTGTAAACCAGAATGGCAGCCACCAGCAATCCATGCAGGAATGTAAAAAGAAGGTTGGCACAGACAGAAGGAGAATTAAGAACAAGGTGGCTGCCATCAGGGCAGCACATGCTGCAACCAGTGGTGGGCAGCCGGATGTGCCACACCTGATGCCACAGAAGGAGCGGGTGGCCAGCAGCATGTGGCATTGTGCCATAGAGGGCATTCCAGGTGGTGGCTTCCAGATGGGTGACAGCCCGTCACTGCATGGTAGGTCCTGTGCTGTCACTGTGTGGGAGGCGGGAGGAGTGCCACAGGGTAGGGCAGAGACATTAATGCTACTGTGTTCCCTTGCAGCTCTTGAGCATACACATGGGTCAGCAGTGGTGGATGTGTCCACTGTGGGCAAGGCCCTAAACATGGAGGAGTGCCCATCAACCTCCATAGGTGTCCGAGGGTCAGTACCACCGCATACCTGCCTGTCTGTCCAGACTGAAGATGGTGGTGCTGGTGCGGATGAGGCCCGGCCTGTGTCCCAGTGTGACAGCGGCCATGGACTCCAGCATGCTGGGACATGGACTGGTGCCAGATCAGACACTGATGATGATGGATCACACATCCCAGACAGTGATATGTGTGGGATGTAGGATGGTCCCACAGCAGGGAACGGCATGGGCGTAGCCATGGGTGGTGCTGCCGTGGAGGCCTGCGTGACATCATAGTCCCAGCCTGTGCCTGTATGCCCCAGTGGAGCAGTACTGGTGTGTATCCAGGCCAGTGGGGCTGTTGCAGCCGATGCATTGGCACTGGCGAGCCCTGGCAATCGGCAGCTGGAGGGACAGTACCAGCAGTTGGAAAATGGGGACGGGGGACAGTGTCGGGGGGTGGCATCAGTGCACCACATGTGGACGTGCCTAGGCATGGCTCTGTTGTGCAGTGCCTGACTTCAAGGGGTGTTGCCCAGCACGGCCACGAACACCATGAGGGACAGCATGCCGATCAGGCGGATGACCTCTTAGATGAGCACACCTGCATACTCCAGGATTCAGTGGATCAGCAGTTGCAGCTTGTGACAGTGGTGGATACACTCAGTGCAGTCCTATGACAGGTAGAGGAGTGGCACAGCAAGGACACCGGTCTGCTCCTGGCAGGGATGGACTGGCAGCGGGAAGATGTGACCGCTGCCATTGACAGGCAGACACATGCATTCACAGCTGTCATGGCCACAATGGGCACCCAGTTATTTGCCAATGCACCACAGACACTGCGCAGTGCCATGCCCACTCCCCCATTCCCAGCATCATGCGACACCTCCCATGTCGACCTGGGTTTGGCTGGGGGCATACCGAGCATGCCAGACGCAGGCATGTTCGGTGAGCTGCAGACCCCTGCACAAACATGGTCGCATTCCCACAACGTCACCCCTGGGGGAACGTCTGTGCCACTCCATGAAACCAATGGTCAGCCTGGCATGGCTGGCAGGTCTCGGCGGGGCCGCCCACGCATCCATGGCAGCCATGGCATTGTGCCACGTGACTGACCTGTCTCCCACCATGGCCACTGTCTGCCACTGTCCTGTGTGCAGTGTGTCATGCACCGTAAGATGCACAAGTGAGGTACCCAGCCCTGCACACACAGTCCATGTGAACACCTTCCCGGCTGCTGGCCACTGTGGCATGTGCATGATGGTGCCTGCATTGTGCTGTCTGCCAATCTGCAATGGTGCTCAGAATCTGACACATGCACAGTGATGGCCACTGGGCATTGCCGTGTGTGGGCCTGTGTGTGGCTAGCTGTTGCAGTCATGGTCGGCATGCCTTCTACCCCTTGTGCATGTTTTGGGGTGTGGGGGGTTGGAGTGTTTGCCTGTGTTTGTGTGTATGTGTGTGTGTGTGTGTGTGTGTGTGTGTGGGGGGGGGGGTGGGAGTGTGTGCTTGTGTGTGTGTATGTGTGTGCGTGTGTCATATTTGACCATGCCCATCCCTGATGGCGTCTGCGGATCCACGCTCAGTCCCATTTACTTGCCACCATCCTGGGGTTCGTCCATGCCTGTGTGTGGGTTGTTCCCTTGTCATTGGTGGTTGCACATGGCCCCATGACCCACCTGTGTTGGCCAAAATGCTCCTCTGTGATGGTGTCCCAGTGCAGTTGAGCCATCCTGAACAGGTGGGGGTCCCTTCAACCAGGGGGTGGCTGCACATCACCATCTGGACCAGCATCCTCATTGTCTCCATCGCTTCGCTGTCCCCCTCTTTGACCTCTACGGCTATCCCACAGTCATTGGCCATGTTGTGCAGGATGCAACAGGCCAGGAATAGCCCACAGACCTTCGAGGGGCTGTATTATAGGGCACCGCCAGACGTGTCCAGGCACCGGAACCGTGACTTCAGCATCCCGAACACACACTCAATAATATTATGTGTGGTGGCACATATCTCATTGTATCGTTGCTGCGATGGGGTCGAGGGGTGCTGGTACAGTGTGAGCAGCTAGGGACGGAGTGGGTATCCACTGTCACCTGTGTATAGATTGTGCACATTAGTATGGTGGTCTGCATTGCTCTGCCATGGGCCATCAAGGTCGGTACCTATGGCACCCCTGACTATGCCTCCCCCCCACAGCTGCCCATGTCATCCTGAGTGCTGTGCATACTCACCCATTCAGTGGCCAGTGGGTATGTCCCCACTCTCGAACCTGTGGCACAATGCAGACTGGTGCCAGATGAAGGCATCTTGTGCACAGACATTGGTTATGCACCCCCTGGCATTGCACACCACCTGTCAGTTGATGCTGGAGTATCCTTTGCGGTTCCTGTAGGCTATGCCATCCCGGCCAGGTGGTGTGTGGATGACCACATGGGTGCAGTCAATGGCCCCGAGCATGCCAGGCATATGTGCTACCCTGTGGAACTGTTGTATGTGTGCTGTGCACTCTGCCTGTGTGCTGGGGAAATGGATGTACTCAGCAGCATGTGGCAGCAGTGCACTGAGGAACTGTGTGAGTAGGCATGATGCGGCTGACTGGGTTATGCCTGCTGTGTCCTCTGTTGGTTTCTGGAAAGTGCCCGTGGCAAGCAGGCACATGACAGCTGTCACCTTAGTCTCCACTGACAGAGCATGGCTCTGTAGTGTGGATGCCTGCATCTCATAACTGCACAGCTCACAGAGCCACCTCTGGATTGCCTGATTCAGGTGATACCAGCCCACAGTTTCTTTATCAGTATACTCCTCGAAGGTGATGCGGGCTCGGTACCACCTGTTGGGGATGTACCACCGATGGACCCTTCCATGGCCATGCCCCCCTGCTGCCTACCTTCTCACACCCCCATTACTGCCTCCATCTGTATGGTGGCACTGGCCATGTCCCTGGCTGCTGTTCCTCCCCTGGCAGATGTTGTTCCGTTCTCCCCGCTGTCCTCTGTACCACTCCCACTACACCGGGTACACCTCCAGCTTTCTGCTGTCCTGCCTCCTACCACTACCTTGACTGCTCTGCAGCACTGCCTTGTTTGTCCTGCTCACTGTCACTGTCTCCCTACACCTGTCCTGCATGGCACAGGTGTGCCCTGTCCTGCTCCCTTCTTTGTCCCTCTCTCAGATCCTCTCTCTGCTCTTGCTGCCTGCTCGCTCCCACTTCAGGCCTTCCTATAGCATTTTGCTCCTCTCTCTTGCTCCTTTTTATTTTGGCTCACTTACACTATCATGCAACTTCTGCTACCTTCCCTATTGCACATGGTGCATGTCGTTGAATATTGCACTGCGCCATTTATTCATGGTTCCTCCCCTACAGTTGCGCATGCATTCATTACCATTGTGCTCTTGTGCATTGCAACTTGAGCGGCGCAGCTGCCTCCCACTGAATATCGCACAATGATGCATTTTTGGACTTGCGCTGGCACATCTCTGTTGTGCATGGCGCAACCCTTTTGAATATCTGGCCCCAAGTACCTTCTGAAAACCAATATCACACATACTACATCTGGGTCCCCTTTCCATATGCATATGTTGTATCAGTGTAACAAAACCATATGATTATATCATCTGCATATGGAATGGTTTCCAAGAAAATGGACTTTCAATCCCATAGCCCCAAAAATAAATTGGCATATGATGTGGTCATACAGAATCCCATCGCAGTGCCACAAGTTTCCAATACATCTTCCTGGCAACTTCAGAAAAAACTATGATTCAAAATGAATGAGAGTCTCTCATTTACAAATTCCTTGGGGCAACCAATATTACTTCTGAATGAAAGTACTGTGAAGCAGAAATGCCATTTTCATGATGAATGCTAATATATAGTGATCCAGTGTCAATTGACAACCAATAGAAACCTTTTCCCAAACAAAATCCTTCAACTTCAAAATCAGTTTTGCCCGTGTCTCTCAGATGGGATCTCAATTTGGACATTTCCTGTTTTAAAAATACATCCACAAATTGTGATAATTTGTCAGTTAATGATCCCAGTTCAGAGACAATTGGGCAACCAGGTGGCTTTGTCATAGTTTTATGAATTTTATGCGGAGTATGACCAGTATTGGTGTTGTAGGATGAGGGGGGGTCCAAATAAATTGAAATTCAACCTCTGTGATCATCCTCGTGTATCTTGTTGTGTTCAGCAATTTGAAAAATAGGATTCCTCCTTGCAGTTCCCTGTATTTATCTCTGTCTCTCAACAATAACTGAACCATCTCCACATAACCCCTCTCTTGTTACAGACACAATATTTCTGTCTTTATTAGTTGGTTTTATTATATTTTTCAGATCTGCCTATTCATGACCTGCCTTCCTTTCTGTTAAGTTGTTGCGACATGTGAGGTTATGTGGTTCTGCTAGTAAGTGCATAACTTGTTGCATAACTTCTTGTGTAGCAATGTTTTTCAAAAATATTTCAAGAGCTAGTTTACTTCCTAAAACTAATAGACAGCCATAATGTTTTATACCTGAGATACTTTTCCTTTTGGGTATTTAGAAGATAGTTTACGTGATATAAGTAGGTGTGATGTGTGGAATAGCACTCTGCCTGGCAGCACACATATCAAGTTCTCTTTCCTCCAATACATCATCAGCACTGTGACCTCACTGACTGCAATATTACAGATGACTGACCTGGTAGCTACTGAGTGGCTTTTTCTGAACACCTGTGATGTCAGTGAATTTATTTATTTATTTTATTTAAGAGTTTCACCAGGAAAGCATACTGAGCAGAGTACTGCTCGATTCCAGATGCGACCTGGGGGAGTGGGAAGGATGAAAACGTATAAGGCAGATAGTACGAAAATAACGAAGACAATAGGTTACATCTTGATCAATGATCAACATGTATGAGGAAACGAGCTAATACAATAAAGTACGAGGGGAGGCTAGCTAACAAGCAGGTCTAACTACACAAGTCAACAACTCAACTTTCTGCTTCATAAGGAGCCTATTTAATACATATAGTGTGGCTCCTTATTACTAAGGGAAACATCAGTAGCAGTGTGGTGAGGTGGGCCTACGCGAACCAGGGAAATGCACTAAGGCTTGGGGGCAGTTGGGGGCAGAAGCGAGATGCGGCGCATTAGGGGTCTCAGTGGACTGTCAGCAGGAGCAGTTGGGTGGGAAGTGTGCTTTGAGTAACAGGTTCCGCTGCTGTGAGTTGTCTGTGAGCCTGATGGCCACTGGTAGGGAGTTGCAGAGTTTAGGCATACGATACTTAAAGGTGGCCTGCCCTTTGGCAGTGGCCATATATGGGACATAGAGTAGCCGGGAGTCAGTGTTTCTGAGGGAGTACACTGTGGGTGGCTGAGTTTGGAGTGTGGAGGGTCTGGGATCAGAATTTATCAGTAAGTCTTGCACCGTGGAGTAGTCTCCGGTCCTGTAGAGATGGTAGGTTAAGGGACTTGTAGAGTTCGCAGTGGTGCATAGAGGGGGGGCAGTCTAAGGTGAAACGGCAAAAGGAGTGGAAGAGGGGGCTGAGTTTGGCAAGACTGGAATTGGGGGCGACTGTGTATACTACGTCACCGTTGTCCAGAATCGGGAGGATCATTCTCTGTAGAGTAGCTTTGTGGGTTTCCAGAGGGATACAGCCCTGTTAAAATATAAGGCACCAAGCTTGGGGTACAGTCTCGTGTGGATTGAGTCAATGTGCCCCGAGAAGTCAAGGTGCTGGTCGAGCCAGACCCCAAGGTACCGGAAGGAGGAGAGGGTCCCTAATAGTATACCATCTAAGGTGTGGAAAGAGGGGGTGGTAGGGAGACGTGCGAGACACTGCCTGGTACCGAAGGTAATGGAGATGTTTTTTGGGGGGTTTAGGAAGAGCTGGTTAGAGCAAAGCCCTTTCTGGACAGCAGTGAAATCTTCCTGTAGTCTGGGGGCCACCTCAGAGTGGGAGGGACCTGACACATAAAGGGCCGTGTCGTCTGTGTACATATGTAAGGATGCATGTTTACATACCGATGGCAGGTCATTTAGGAATATGGAGAACAGGATGGGGCTGAGGACTGAGCCTTGGTGGACACCCATATTAATTGGGAGAAGGGCAGAAGTATGTTGACCAGTTTTACAGCTTGTGATCTTCCAGGTAAATAGGATTGGAACCAATTGGAAATGGGTATAGATAGACCCACCTGTGTGAGTTTGGATAGTAGTAGGGTGTGGAAGGCCATATCAAATGCCTTGGTAAGGTCGATAAAGATCGCTGAGGTGATGTGCCCATGATTCATACCTGTAAGTAAAGTGTTCATGAGCCATAGGAGGGAGGTGTTGGTGGAGTGCGATTTCCTAAAGCCAGATTGGTAAGGAGTGAAGTAGGAGGTGGAGTCGAGGAAAGGGGACAGTTGGGCTAGTACAAGGCATTCCTCAATTTTAGCTAGGATGGGGAGTAGTGAGATAGGGTGGTAGTTACCTGGAGATGAGGGATTGCCCCATTTCATGAGAGGTATGACTGTGGCACTCTTCCAATTGGCTGAGACAGAAGCAAGTGAGAACGAGAGATTGTATAGTGTGGTCAGTGGGGTGGCAATGGCTGAAGCAGACAAGTAAAGCATTTTGGAGTCCATACCTGAGAGACATTTTCCTTTAGAGGGGTTTAGAGCCCACAGCTGAGTTAATACTTCAGTCAGGGTGACTGGATGGAAGGCAAAAGATATGGGGGAGGGTGGATTAGATGTGGGCGGGTGAGGGTGTGATTGGAGGAGTAAGGCAAGGAGAGAGGTTGCACAACTTGTGAAAAAGTTGTTAAAAGCTGAGGCCACTGCACCTGGCTCAGTGATGGTCGAGCCATCCACATTTAAGGCTGGGGTGGGGAGCTGAGCAGGGGGGGTGAGTAATGATTTTAGTGTTTTCCAGAATTTCACTGGGTGAGTAAGGTTAGAGTGGAGTGAGGACTTGAAGTAGCTGGCCTTGGCCGGCCGTAAGAGCCTGGTGCAGGAGTTCTGCAGTGTGTGGTAGTGTTGGAGTGCCTCCTGGGAACTGGTTACCTTATAGGATTTCCATGCTTGGTCCCTCGCATGGAGTTGATCACTAATGTTGGTGGAGACCCAGGGCAGGTGGGCTCCTCTTACTCGGGTCCTTTTTAGAGGTTCATGGAGGCTCCATATGGCAAGGAATTTGTATTTGAAAAAGATCAGGGCCAAGTCGATGGAGGGTGCCTGGGGGATGAAAGACTAGTTCATGGTGGACAGGTCATGAAGGAGTGCTGAGAAATCTGTAAGATCTGGCGAGCAGTATCTGCAGTGAGGGGGGGCTTTTGGTCTGAAGATTTTTCTGACCACGTAGATTAGGTGATGGTCACTTAGTGAGTCCAGAAGGAGGCCAGATTCAAGTATATGGTGAGGATGTCAGGTGAGGGCCCAATCTAGAATGAGGTCGACAGTGCTGATGATGAAGTGGGGGACTATAGAGACTGATAATGCCAGCTGCCAGGCTGAGAGCTGCTCCACACAACCAGCACAATATTGTCATATAAAAAACTTTCTAATGAGGAAAAGAAAAATACTTCAGAAATAGAAAGTTACAGCTGCCTACTCCTTAAGATTGGTATCATTTACCTGTCTGTCTGTTGTGGTTCATCTAGCTCTTTAATATTGCCATTGGTATTTACTGGACAGAATGTAGAGGGGGGTTTACACGTTCTCTGTTACTCCCATACTGTTAGTCTGTTATTCAAACATCCTCTCAGGTATCATCATGTGTTACCATACTTTCATTGCTGCTTCCTATTTCAAAATTGCTGCTGTTCAGAAGTGCTTCATTATACAAGGTTTCAATGGCATCTGGATTTACCATGTCCATCCCACTCTAGTGTCTGACTGCTCCATTTCATTCAAATTGCTGTCCACGCCTCTCACTAACTACTGTTCTCAGTTTGCTTGAAAAAAAAAAAACATTTTGGGTGCAATTTTCTTTAAAAATGTGAAGAGATCAACAGTTATTTGAAATTATTTATGGTGGGGATGGGGCTGGAACAAAAAAACAAACCTCTGCTCAAGGCTTTCTGTTGTTTTGTTGTTATACTGTCAATTGGTAATCAGAAATGTTAATTATCTGTCTTTCTTTGGTTTCCATTCTGGTTATGAGCCCCTTAGGCAGGTGCATGTTTGTGTTCTACCTGCCCCCTCCTCAATTTACTTTTGCTGGCTTTCTTGGTTTTTTTTTCCAGTTGCTTCTCTGAAAAATGTACCATTGCATTTGATTTTTATTGCATTTCACTGTCTTTTTCAGTTGACCCTGGATTAGAGTCAATGGATTGCACTGTTTTAGCTATATGCAAATATTTGAAAGCACTTCTATGCTGCCAGAGTGCATTATTTAATATTTCTTGTTGGGAAATATGATGTCATTTATAATAAGTCCTTGTTCAGCTCTTACATTGTTGTCACAATGCATGAGTGTTCTACTACAGAACTCTTAGACTGAGGGACATAAACTGCATCATACAGTTGTAAAATGATACTTGCCACCATTACATAAATCAGAGACACCCACAGCAGTTAATAAGATTACATAGATGGAACAGCAACATAATTGGACCAGTATTTATAATGCAACTACTGCTTTGAAAAATGAAAGTTTAGAGCAGTTCTCCTATGTAGAAAATGCTATCTGACTGGTAATGTAGACAATGCATTTTATCCCTTTGAAGCTCAGTAGCAATCATAGGTATGAATGCAGTTTAGTAAAACAGGATGGGGAGGCAATAGCCATGAAAGGTTGGATATTGTATGATATACAGTAACACCACTTTACTTTGTACTAATTAGCTATACCATGTTCAGTGGAACACCGCTGAATTGGGTTAGTTACAGCAAAGTAAAAATGATTTTAAAGTAGAACCAAATTTATATTTCTGTTCAAGCTGTTTTTATGTTTGCTTGCACGCATGTGCAAGAAACATAGTGCCATCATCCAAGTTTTCGGAGGTGTGTCAGCCCTCTTTCAATTCAGTCAGTGTGTTTGCAGGCACGGCCGCAGTTCTCCAATGCCTGCTAGAGCTGTGTATGACAGCTCCAAAATGCAGTGGAGTACAGTTGAAAGGGGCAGCTATGCTTCAGTGAGCAGCGATAAGATATCACCTGCTCATGTGCGCTCCCCCTACACACATACACACGCACACACACATGCTGTGTGCTGCCGCCCCCCCACGCACACACTGTACAGCTGACAGGGGTGCCCAATCCCCCATCAGCTGTGCTGTGCCCCCCCGGAACACAGTTCCATGTGCCACACTGGGTGCCCACCCCAACGTGGTTACACTCGTATAGCCGACGGGGGTGCTCAATCCCCCGTCGACTCCACTGTCTCCTTCCCCAGTACAGGGTGCCATGCTGGGAGCCCACCCCAGTGTGGCAACAGATGCTATGGCTGACAGGCATGCCCAATCCCCAGTCAGCTCCATGCCTCCCCAACCAGTCGTCCTTCTGCCACGCTGGGAGCCCACCCCAGCGTGGCAAACGTCCCGCGTCATCTCATTAAAAAAAAAATCTGAAAATCAAAAACAGTCCCTCGTTGTATCTGCCCCGCACCCCACTCCACCTGCCCTCTGCCTCCTCCACACCCCCACCCCATACTTACTCTCCGGACTCGCACGACGATTCGGTGGACCGGGAACACGCCTGCACTTCTTCAAAGTCGACTGCAGTGAGGAAATGCCAGTAAGCTGTATAATGGGATAGATAGGGTTTTTCAACTTTTTGCATATCTCAGGCATTTTTGGGAATTTGGGCACAAATTTTCAACATGGGGTTTTTGGGATCCCTCCTCATGAATTATTGCACTGTCATGGTGTTATTTGAGCTCGAAGGGTGATTTTGCAGTCACTGTGCAAAATCACTTTTCGGGACTGAGTAATGAAATGACACTGCCACTATTCATAAGGTGGGCTCTCAAAAAGCCTATGTTGAAATTTTGGTGGTAAAATTCCTAAAAATGACTGTTTTACTAGCGTGCGTTGCGCAGTTCCTACACACACTCCTAAGTTCGCAAATTTTCAATATTTTCACTCCAGATTTTAAACATTGCTATTTTACCACACCTCCTTATGAGCAGTACAGCTGTCATTTTTCACATCTTGCCCCAAATGTGTTTCTGCCCATGTAGCGTACAATGGCGCAGTCGGTGTGCGAAATCAATGTATGGGACAAATTAAGAAAGTCACAGTGACACTGTTCATGAGCAGAGGTCTTAAAATGGCTATGTTGAACATTTGGTGAAAAAATTCCTAAAAATGACTGTTTTACGAGCGTGCGTTGTGCAGTTCCTATGCACGCTCGTAAGTTTGCGAATTTTCTATATTTTCACTCCAGATTTTCCACATTGCCATTTTATTACACTCCCTTATGAACAGTACAGCTGCCATTTTTCACATGTCTCCCAAAATGTGTTTCCGCACATGTAGCGCACAATGGTGCAGTCGGTGTGCGAAAGCAAAGTTTGGGACAGACTAAGAACATCACAGTTACACTGTTCATGAGCAGAGGTCTTAAAATGGCTATGTTGAAAATTTGGTGAAAAAATTCCTTAAAATGACTGTTTTAAGAGCGTGCGTTGCGCAGTTCCTACGCATGCCTATAAGTTTGCGAATTTTCTATATTTCCACTCCAGATTTTCCACATTGCTATTTTATTACACTTCCTTATGAACAGTACAGCTGCCATTTTTCACATGTCGCCCAAAATGTGTTTCCACACATGTAGCGCACAATGGTGCAGTCAGTGCGTGAAAGCAATGTTTGGGACAGATTAAGAAAATCACAGTTTCACTGTTCATGAGCAGAGGTCTTAAAATGGCTATGTTGAAAATTTGGTGACAAAAGTCCATAAAATGACTGTGTTATGAGTCAGCATTGCGCAGTTTCCACGCACCCTCATAAGTTCATGACTTTGTAATATTTTCAGTCCAGATTTTCACCAGTTGCATTTTTCCACACTTCCTTATGAACAGTACAGCTGTCATTTTTCACAACATGGCCAAAATGTGTTTTCACACTTTTAGTTCAAGTTCAAGTTCAAGTTTATTGCAGGAAAACTCCATTGAGCAAGCTCATTCACAAGGAGGTCCTGTGACATAAACACTTAAAGTACAAACACAGATAGTAATAACAGTATATACATGAAATGCCGTTACATGATACAGGCTGGATATACATACAAGGGTACCACATAGGGTGACCGCAGGTGGTAAACATTGATATGAGACAGGGAAGCGACTTTACAGGTTGCATACTGATAATGAAACATGATGACTGTTGTGTGCAATAATATACAGTATTGTATAGCAGCTAGAACAAACAACAGTCTACAACTGATATGGGGGAGGAGTGATTTGATAGAGTAGCAGTGGAGCATAAGCAATGATAAAGCCAGGAGTAGAAGGGAAGGGAAAGCAGTTAATATGACAAATCAATTATACCTTACCAGTGGATAAATATGGCACACATGGGAAGGAAGAGACTAATGACAGTTACAGGTGTCTTTTATTTTGGCTGAACTTAGCGATTTGTTAGAAGTTTATTGAAACTGTGCTAGTTAGTTTCAGTACGGGTTTTATAATTGGTTCCAAAATGGAGGAAGGGCATATGCAATAAACGTTTACCAAAGGAAGTCCAGCGTCCTTGGTATGTCAAGCATAATAAAGTCAGATTTTCTTAATGAGTATGCACTATGTGAGATACTAATAAGGAAGAGAGATAGCTTGGCAATTTCTGCAGGAGCAGTTTAAGAGTCCATAGCCCAACATGGAGCAGGCATCTAGTAGTAAGGGATGTCCAACCAACAGCTGCATATAAGTCACAGTGGTGCGAACGGTAAGGGGAGTTGGTAATGAATCATAACGCACGGTGATAAAGGATGTCCAGTTTACTTAGATTTGCAAGAGTGGTGGAGGAATAGATTACATCGCCATAGTCGAGTAGGGGGAGAAAAGTGGCCTGTACAAGCTTGTTTCGAGTTTCAAGGGGGAAAAGGGGCCTATTTCTGTAGAAGAAACCTAACCTTGCTTTTAACCTTCTAGAGACATCTTCACATGGTCACTGAAAGATAATTTATTGTCGATCCAGATACCTAGATATTTAAATTTGGTTACAACTTCCAGAGGCTCGTTTAGCGTGGTGACAATGAAGTCTTGGGCAAGGGTATTGGGGGGGGCATGAGACAGCACTGTGGTAAAATATCATCGCTTTAGTCTTCTTAGCATTGAGCAGAAGCTTTGCCTTTATTAGATTATGCTCAAGTTGTGCGAAGTCCGCTTGAAGCACTCCCTTGACTTCAGATAACGATGAGCCAGAAGTATACAACACAGTATCATCTGCAAAAGTGCAGATTGGACGAGATATGTTAGCATCTAAGTCATTAATGTACAGAGAAAACAAGATAGGGCCTAAGATGGATCCTTGGGGACTCCTCTTGCAACTGGCAAGGCAGCAGAAAAAACCTTCCGCCTTTACTTTTTGGAATCTTCCAGTTAGGTACCACTGGGTGGTATGGTATGTGGCACCCAACTTTGCAAGGCAATTGACTAATAGTTTGTGATCAACAGTATCAAAAGCTTTGCTGAGGTCCAAAAAGACTGCACCAGTTACCTTCTTAGCATCTATAGCAGAGATCCAATCATTGGTTACTTTTGCTAGTGCAGTGATTGTGCTATGATTAGCCCGGAAGCCAGATTGAGCTGGGTTAATGAGAGAGAAGGTTTCAAGTGAGATTTTAACTGAATGTGATCAGTTTTTCGAGAACTTTAGAAAGGATAGGCAATATGGAGATAGGCCTATAGTTGTTTACATCGCATGGGTCACCAGATTTAAATAGAGGGAGGATATGTGCTGATTTCCAGCAGGATGGCACAGTAGCAGATGTAATGGAAAGATTGAAGATGTGGAGAATTGGGGCAGTGAGATGGGCTTAGCCTGACCTTAGGAAAAAGGGTTCAAAGCCATCATCCCCTATGCTTTTTTTGGTGTCTAAGTTAAGAAGAGAATCTTCTACTTCTTTATAAGTTATCTCGCACAGTTGGAAGGGCTGGGTGCAGGACTAGATGTGCCGGGAGGGTATGCTGGCTCACTGCAGCACCAGCATAAGGTGACGAGTCAAAGCTAATCCAGCTGTGGCAAAGTGGGAGTTAAGTTCCTCCAGGATTAGGGACTTGTTTTCCACAATCTTGCCACTTGCAACTATCTTTGTTGGGACAGAGGGGGCCATGGGCCGTCCTTCTATAGCTTTGATAGTCTTCCATATTTTATGAGGGTTACCTTTAGCTTGTTCGAGAGTAGAAATATGATAGTTAGCTTTAGCAGAGCAAAGTTTTTTCACACAGTTATTACTGGCTGTTCTAAAGGCCTGCCAACCAAGATTCTTTGAATGTCTAGCTTTAGCCCAGAGCTTATCTCGAGCTATAAGGGCTGCCTTGAGATCCGAGGTGAACCAGGGGTTGGAATTGTTCCGCACCTTTACTTTGATGAAAGGCATGCTTATTTATTATTGTAGTGAGTTTGTCATTAAGGATGCAAGCTGCCTTGTTGACATCTTTGGCTAGGTAAAGATCTTGCCATCTGATCATGCTCAGGTCAGATAGGAAGTTTACTGCACTGAATTTGCGAAAGGATCTTTTTGTTATAAAGATGGGTTGCGGCCGGGTCTTAATTTGAGATCCTATGCAAGCAACAATTCCATGATCGCTCATGTCATTGTGAAACACTGCCAAATGAGATATTTTGTGTGGATGGGTGGTTAGTACCACATCTAGAATGGAACTGTTGGCAGTATTTAGAGTGTTGTTCCTAGCAGGTTCACTGACTAATTGCCCAAGACCTAGCTCGTCACAAAGGGATTTGAGGCTGTGTGATTTAGGTGACAGCCAGTCCATATTTAGATCTCCTAGAAATATTGTTTCAGTTTTTGCATCTACAAACATGGATTTCAAAAGATTAAGGACTTCATCACCACCAGACAGGGGTCTATAGCCACCTAGGATAGTGATACATTCTGAGGAGGGGAGATGAAGGCTCAGCGGAACTAACTCAGATTCCTTGGCTAGAGATTTGCAACTAATATTGGTGACTAAGTACTTAGATTTTGCATAGATAACCACACCCCTGCCTCTAGACTCTCTATCTGCTCTAAATAAATTGTAGCCCTGCAGTGATATTTGTTGATCAGTGTTCGTCTTTTTTAACCATGACTCAGTAATTATGATAAGGTCTGGGTTAACGTGTGCAGCCCAGGCTTGCAACTGTACAAGTTTTTTAGACAGGCTTAAAATGTTGACCATCATCATTTTGAGACCTGTGGCCTCAGCAAAATCGATAGGCGAGGTAAGTTGTGTGTGGGGGCAGGGTTGAGCTGCACATTTCTGAGCAGAGAAGAAGCAGAAGTATAACTTTCTTTAAGGAGCTTATAAGAATGGAGACTGCTTTACTGGCAACCCATATCGTAAGGCGCAAGAGGTGGCACCACTGTAATGACAGTTGATCGTGATCAATGTAAGTGCTTGGGTAGACATAGGTGAGGACAGTAGCAAGGGGTGTAGGCTAACCGGAGGAATAGGCTAAAAGGGGAGAGGAGAATGACATAGTGTCTGCACGGTAGACTGTAATAACATTAGGTATTGATAAGGTACATTGGAGAACTGAATTGCATTGAGGTACTTCGAATTGCACTGTATTGCTGAAAACTCTGCACCTTAGGAGAATAAAACACAATAAGGAGAGCCATGGTCCCAGATTGAGTGGTCTCGTGATTTGTATTAGTGCAATATTTTCTAGGCAAGAAATCTGCCCACCTAGGTACGCACTTAAAACCTAGATGAGAAAATACAGCAGAAAGGGGAACAAGGAGAGCAGGAGCAGCTTAGTTAGTGGCCATCCACTCTTCAGACTCAAGTCCCCTTGTAGCAGCATCGGGAAAGAAGTAGAATGATAATGCAGGCCATATTGCCCACAAATGAATACAGTGATTTATGTAGAAGACCAAGAATCCCTCTAGTGGCAGATCTGTATAACCTGCTAATGGAAAACTAGGTAGTTAGACTTATCGGCACCAAGGCAGAGTGCTTGGATGGGGGGCGCTGCAGGAAGAGCAGTCAGACAGAAGAGGTGTAGGCACTTTAAAACAGTAGTAGAAATTACAATCCAGCTAATACAGTTGAAAAACTCCTAATAACACAGTTGAAATGTTCTTAGTTCTATCGAAAATCTAACAAAGTGCCAGGTGTCTATAGCAGGGAAAAACTCCTGGCCAATCAGAGTGGGTTTGCTGGAAGCACCCGTGTTCTAATTGGCTGCGCTGTCCCGTGCCTTCCAAGGAGCTGCAGGCGGGTGTCCTGGTCTTGGTCGGTGGCTGGCTGGGTGCCGGCCGACCGTGGGTGAGCTGAAGCAGCCCTGTTCTGTTTTAGTGCAGAGATGCATGGCCGCTGTGGGAAATCATTGTTTGAGACAGATAAAGATAATTACAGTGACACTGTTCATGATCGGAGGTCCCAAACTGCCTGAGTTGACAATCTGCTGTAAAAAATCCCCACACTAATTACATTACGGGTGTGCGTTGCACAGTTTCTATGCACGTTCGTGACTTCACCAGTTTTTTTTAATATTTTTACTGCAGATTTGCAACATTGCCATTTTTTCCACCTCCCCATGAACAGTACAGCTGTCATTTTTCACATCCTGTTCGGAATGTGTTTTTGAACCTGTGGTGCTAAATGCAGTAGTCGCTGTGCATAAGCAGCTTTCAGCTAACAAACTGATATTGCCACTGTTCATGAGGTGGGGGTCTCAAAAAAAACATGTTGAAAATTTGGAGTGAAAATACCAACGAATGCCTGAGCTGTTAGGGTTTCCAACCATAATGCCCCACCCTGTAGAGAATGACAGGCATCAGGGGTGTGACTTGGGATTCTTGACTATAATGCTCATACCATTCCACACCCTGCAGCCAGTGAGAGGCATTGAGGTATACCTTGGACTCTTCGGCCCCAAAGTTCACCCCATTCTCCTATACCGCACCCATCTCACCATATTTCCTGATGGAATGGGGTGCGCATTAGGGCCAAAGATCCCAAGGCACACCGTGACACTTGTCAGTGTCTGCAGGGTGGGATGTGGTGAAATGGCGTGGCTGTTATGCCTGATGACCCAAAGACACACCCCAATGTCTGTCACTCTCTGCAAGGTGGTGGTGGGTTGGCTTCAGTGTAATACTTCACTGCCATTCCTATTATGCAGCTCTGTAAATTCTGCACTACCAATGCCAATGCTAATGCCAGCAAGCAAACATTCAGCATTGACAAATGCTTGTTATGTTTGCTTGTATATATGTGCAGAGAACACGTTGTTACTGTGGTTTAGGGGGATGTGTCATGCCTGCGTAGCAATGTGAAATTACCATAATTCACCAAATAGAAAACATCCTCAAATAGAAGCCATGGCTTCTAATCAGGGATGAAGTAATGTCAGATAAAGCTCTGTAGGTGGGACTTTTTATGATTTTTATCTCCATAAATATGATTAAGATATTTCTTTTTAACATTTTTGATCTTAGTTCATGTTTGTTGTGCCCATTTTGCGATGCAGTAGACCAGTAACAATATATTTGATTATATGTGGGATAAGTAATATTTTCTTTTTCACATTTAAAATAGGATTTTTCATTACAAGCCGCCCTCAAATACAAACCATCCTCAAATATAAGCAGCAGGTCAAAATAAAAAAAATTGTAATAGAAGGTGGGCCTTCTAATCGATAAAATATGGCAAGCCAGCTTTACAGCATAAGACTGTTGATTTGTTAGAAGTTAATTAGAGTTAACAGATTTTGGTCAAAGGAATTCAGTTATCTGACAAAAATTTAGAGACTGTGTCTTCTTATAGATAGAATCTAGAGGAGACAGTGTCTACTAAAGAAATGGAATCGTCATCCCAATATGAACAGTATGTAACTAAATTTAAAAACACAGCACACATTATTTATTTGTTTATTTGAATTTTGGTAACCAGGTGAACCCACTGAGACAATACAGTCCCTTTTTCAGGGGTGACCCAAGTAGTGCAAAACATGACAAAGACATGGCAAGAACGGTGGTTACATTTACATACAGTTCCATCGTTCACAGATTAACATTACATCATTTACAATTTCACATGCAGATTTACAAATACACTTGAAAATGACAATTTACAAAACATACATAAGAGATTCTAAGAACATAAATACTTACCAGTAGAGATAGGGAAGCAGGGACAAACGTTAGTGGAAGCATGAGCAAGGTGAGGAGGCAGAGAGGTGGCGTAATGGGGAGGATTGAAACTCATCTAGAGAGGATCAGGATAGGGTAGAGTGTGATAAGAAGTTCCAGGTGGACACCGCTGAGTAAGCAAACAGCACCAGGCAACTGCTAGCCATGGTTTGGGTACTATAAAGAGAGGGAGGGAAGGAGGTAGACCTTAGAACATGCAGTGGTTGCCGAAGCTGGATGAGTTCACCTAGGCAAGGCAGGGTGAAAACATTTACCAGTTTGTACACTAGACTTAGGGTGGTATACTGTGCTTAGATTCATGAGGGCCAGCTCAGGGCAGAGAGAACATCACAGTGGTGGCTACCGGCATTGGCACCTAAGGCAAATCATCCCACTCTATAAGCCTGTTTTAGGTGAGAGAGGATCATTGCATTGGTTGTGAGTAATAGTGGGATCCCATAAGAAAGGAGTGGAAGGAGAGAGGCGGAGACAATTTTAAAGCAAGGTGCCAAAGAGAGGGACAGATTTGATAGAGAAGGCCCAGCTTTTGGTCTAGTGTTTTGGTCAATAGAGTGACATGGAGGTCCAGATTAAGTGATGTGTCTAAAGGGACACAAAGATATTTAAAGGAATGGGCAGACTCAGGGCCATCACCATTAATTGGGCATATCACAAGCATGCATTGTGGAGGAGTGGTTGGTGAACAACATGTATTTTGTTTTTTTGGTGTTGCGGATTAGATGGTTCTTTAGGAACCAACCCTCAAGAGTTCAAAAGTCAGAGGCAGCATACTGCTGAGCCACTCAAAGTCAGGTAAAGAGCGATAGATAATGGCTTCACTCACATAGAGCTGCACAGAGACCCCACCCCAGTAATTTAGTAGTTCATTAATAAAGAGAGAGAGAATAATAACAGGCCCAGGATGGAGCCCTGAGGGCCGCCATGGATTATAGGACTAAGGTCCGAAAGTGTTTTGGACCACTTGACCTTTTGTGTGCAGCCTGTGATGTAATTTTGGCACCAGGTTAAGGCACTGTCAATGAGGCCAAGAGAATGTAATTGCCGAAGTAGGAGATTGTGGATGACCAAGTCAAAAGCCTTGGGTCCTGAGAAGCCCGCTGAGCTGAACTGCATCTCGCGGTCCTACCTGTGAGACCAGCACCCCCACGGTGCATGGAGCCAGCTACCCTCAAGCCCAACCCAGGATCCTAGCATCAGGGTCCTGAGAAGCCCACTGGGCTGAAATGCATCCCGCAGTCCTACCTCCGAGACCAGTGCCCCCACGGCACGTGGAGCCAGCTACCCTCAAGCCCAATCCAGGGTCCCAGCATCAGGTACGGCATCTGGACAGAGTACCAACGGTCTCAAAGCCATGGGTCCCTTCTCAATGCCCTTAATTTTTGTCACTGTCACATGGTGTTTAGCTGATTGGCTGTTCATCAGCATGGAGCTTGCTGATTGGATGGCCAGACTTGCTCAGCATTTTCAATTCTTTAGCACTAAATTGTAACCTAACCATGGTAAAGTAAAGCTGCCGTGATAATTTCTTTTTCTCTCTTTTGCCTTTCTGGTTGTTCTTCTCTGTTGCCCCCTGTATTCTCTGCTCTTAAATTTAGTTTTAGAATTCTCTCGAGCACAGTCTCCAATTACTGACCTGCAGTACTATGTTACTAGCAGAAGCGCTACAGCCTGTACATTCCTAAGCTCTGGTTCTAATGCACTGTTAATCCTGTTCATTCATTGTGTTAGTGTGGATGTTAATTTGGATTTAAAACAAAAATAAATGTATTGAATGCTAGGCAGAAATTGGTTCTTGCATTTTAAATTCCTCCTTTGTCCCTGAGACTGCCGCTGTTTAGCTAGCTTTGTTTCCCTGGCCCCCGCAGACAGAGCTGGCTCTTTGCTTACTGTCTGCAGCACACCCTCCAATTTAAATTAGTGAATGCAGATCTTTTGAGCTCCTGTTTAATTAGAAAGCTCCCCCTCTCTCCTGCTCTATCTAAACCCATCCACATCCTTTTTCTGCAGGGTCCTGAGAAGCCTTTTTGTCCCACCCCCTCCCAGGCCACCTTTAAATACACAGTAACCACACCCACTTCAGGCTACAGTGTCCTGACTGGTTATTACTTTCTATACTATTTTCTTAAAGGTACATCCTAAATTTCCTTGATTTTGTTAGATTTGTCCCCCTTGGATCTTCCTGGCCACATTTAAACAAGCATCACAGTATCTTTTGTGATAGCACTTCAAGATGAGGTCAGCATTACTTCTAACAATTGGATCCTACCTTCTTGTACACCATATGTACCATCCCTTGAATCCTAAGCTCATTCTTTCTGGTGCTCCCAATCTCCGTTCTCCCATAGTTGACCAGAATACCTATAGTTACAATTACTACAATTTGGGGCTGGCAGTATAGCCTAGAGGTTAGAGGAACGAGGTGTGAACAAGCTTGATACATCCAGCAGACCAGACCTGAGTTTGATTCTCACAACCTCCACTTGCATACTGTGTGACTCTGAGCAAGTCACTTAACCACTCAGTGCTCCCAGGTCACCCCTGAAAACAGGCACTTGTGCCTAGTGGGTCTTACCTGGTTACCAAAAGAATAAAATAAAATGAAAACAAAAAAAATAATTACTCTGAATGGCCCAAGTGCACACATAGGTTTGCTAGGTTGGAGTCGATTATTCAAACACCGTGGCAGGCTGGTATGCTTCCTGTCCTAACATGGGAAGACATGCCCCATGCCCACTTTTCCCAACCTCCACTGATGCTTTCTGTGAGACTACTCATTTTAGTGGCATTAGGCCCCTTGGCTTATCACTGCAAGGACTCTCTTATTTTACCTATTAACTCTCGTAAGTATAAAAGGGCTAGATCACTTAAATATTTTGTGGAAGCCTTCAGGAAACTCCTGCTTATCCTACTTCTATGCTCAGGCAATGTTGAACTTAATCCTGGTCCACCAGCACTTATTTCCTCCCCCACTGACCTAGCGAGCTGTAACAGTGTGAGTTTCATGCACGTCAGTACGTGCAGTCTACTAAAAATATTTGCATCTATTCAGGCATGGGTTTGTCATACCTCACCCAATGTTTTGGTGATCACTGAATCATGGCTCAAACCTGCAACAATGAATCAGGAGGTAAATATTCCTGTCTATTCCTTATTTAGAACAGACAGGCAGTCTGGAGGAGGAGGAGTTGCCATATATATCAATAACAAATTTTCTGCCACCGTCATTGACTCAATTACAATTCAGAAAGAGTTTGAATGCCTAACCCTCAAGGTTGAGATTGCACGTTAAGATCCCCCTCTGCATAATAGGATACTATAGGCCCCCATTTGCAGGGCTTCAACTACTGTCCCACCTAAGTAACTCCCTGGGATCCCTGTCATCTGAGTTCATTATTCTGGGTGACTTTAAACTTTATTTGCTATCCAATGCCTCCACTCCCCTTAAATCTATCTGTGACTCCCAAGGCCTGTCCCAACTGATTTCTGAAGCTACACGCCCCAACAAAAAGAACCCTATTAACAGTACATTGCTGGATCTCATCATAGTAAATAAACCACACCTATTCTCCCATGCTGGGGTCCTGTTCTCTGATATTAGTGACCATTGCTTTATTGCCTGTTTAAGGGCTACACCTAAACTGCCCTCTGTCGCAAAGCCCACCCTGAAGAGAAGCAGAAGAAACTTTGATGCTCACGCTTTCACCTTGGATTTGCAAGACTCCTTGCTTTGGCAAGACTTTTACCTTGCAAAATCTGCATGAACAGCACATAACATTTTACAAAATATCATTGTAGGTGTACTGGACAAGCATACACCAGTTACTAAAGTCGGGGCAAAGGCCAAATCCTGCTGATGATTTACTGCCGACCTGAAGGCCCTATTGCTTAACAGAGATCGCTATGGAAATATGCACATAAAAACAAACTTCCAATGGACTGGGCTCTTTTTTGGACAGCTAGGAATATTTGCACTAAGATGATCAGAGAAGCCAAGGTGCACTTCTATCATACTGAACTTGAATCCTCCACGAAGTGTTCTTCCAAATTCTAGAAAATCTTACAGGAGCTAGAAGGCTCCACATCTGTAAATTCATTGCCAAAGAAAATCACAATTGGTCCTGCTACAGTCTCTGACAGGAATACTATCCTCGATTCACTCAATAATCACTTTGCCACTGCAGGTCTAGCTTTTGATTCCTCTCCTGCAAGCAACCTCCACGCACAACTGGGTGTGGAGCATCAAGAAGTTTACGACAATGGTGCAACTTTTTCTCCACAGCCTGTAACCTTGAAAAAGGGGGAAGAATTACTATTACAGCTAGATGACAGGAATAGCGCCGGGGCTGACCTTATTTACCCTTTTTCCTGAAGATCAGTACTCATGTCCTGGCAGTGCCAATCACACGCCTCTTTAACCTATCGCTGTCACAAGGAAATATCCCTCCCATATGGAAAACAGCCCATGTGGTCCTGCTATTCAAATCTGGAGATCCCAGTGACCTAAATATTTATAGACCTATTTCCCTGCTTCCCATACTGTCTAAATTTCTGGAGAAACTACTGAGTTCACAGCTTAGGAGCTACCTAGAATCATGTAACCTGTTGAATCCCCTACAATCAGGCTTCAGACCAAGGTACAGCACCATCTCAGCATTGGCAAAGGTGACAGATGACTGGCAGCATGAATTGGATGCAAAGAAATTTGTTTGTGTGGTTTTCTTAGACCTAAGCAAGGCCTTCGACACAGTCGACCATAGCTTGCTTATGTCTTCTCTTCAGAATATCGGACTGGACCCCTTGACACTGAAATGGTTCTCTAACTACCTCACTGGCAGATTCCAACAGGTAAAAGCAGAAGAGGAACTATATCCGCTAAAACCAACTCTGAGAGGTGTACCACAGGGGTCTATATTGGGCCCTCTGCATTTCGCAATTTATATCAACAGAATTGATGCTAGTATCAAAGACACTAACATTCACCTCTTCGCTGATGATACTGTGCTTTATGTCAGCAGACCTACTCTTGGATCAGCCTGCAGTGATCTGCAGCAGGAATTCAATCAATTGCAGCTACGACTCCTAAATCAGAAATTAATTTTAAACTCCAAAAAGACTAAGACAATGTTTTTTTCACCCCTTTCTCATGCAACAAATCCATCTATTAATGAAACGCTTCCTCAGATTACCACCCTACTTGGTGAACCTATGGAATTCATAGACAAATTTAAATATCTAGGGGTCTGGATCAATTACAAACTTTCATTCATTGATCACATTAAGGAGCTGTAGAAAAAACTCAGAGATTTGGACTTTTTTACAGGATTAAGCACTTTCTCATCAAGGATGCGAAGAGGAGATTGGTGCAAACCACGTTCCTCTCCCTGATTGACTACGCAGACTTTCTATATAGTCAAGGTCCTACTACCACGCTAACTAAACTGGACACACTCTATTACTGAGCCTTGAGGTTCATCATGGATCTCCCTTACTCAACTCACCTCTGCACTCTATATAGAGCTGTGGGTTGGTCTTCCCTAGGCATCAGATGACAGAGAAACGCTGCCGTGTGGACCTATAGTGCCATCACTCAGAGGTTACCCTTTTATGTCTCAGACTGTTTATCATTGAGAATCATATCTAAGTATGGGCTGTGAAGTGCTCAGTATATTTCTGTGACTGTGCCCAAGGTCAGATCATGGTTTGGCTGATCTACCATTGCTGTGGAATAAGTTGCAAGAAACTCTTATACTGTTCTGCCCTAACAGTCTAGCAGCATCCAAATGAAGTTACGATCACTCCTTCAAGGAAGCCTGTAACTGTTTCCATTGGCAACTGCCATTTCTTCAGTTATTGGTGTCCTCCCAGAGCCTAGCCTCATACCATGTATCAAAATTCTGCCATTGTTGTCCTTTCACCATTCTGCCCTCTCCATCCTTTTTGCTTCAACTCGTACCTTCCAAGGGTAATTGCTGACCACTTACTTTCCTTTCCTCCCCCTTACCCTTCCTACCCTTCTCAGTATACCACCCTAGCTTATCATATTAGTGTTCGCATGGTGAGTGTTGCCGTCTTGTAGGATAACTCACCCCTAACTAGCATTTATCCTTCCTGTTTACACCTGCTCAGTGTAAAGGTCTATATGTAAATATTTATGCAGCTGTTATGTGGTGGTTCTGTTGCTTTGTTCTCAGATTCTTTCTTCCTTGATTGTCATTATATTGTTAATTGTCCTGACCCCAGCTCAACTCTGTTTGACTGATACTGCTGTAGCCTCGATGTCCTTTATTGTCTTATTGTTTTATGTCCAGATCCATCTTAAAAATGAGCCTGTCAATGATGTTCACCTGGTTAAATAAAGATTTTGATTGATTGATTGATTGATTGATTGATTGATTGAAATCAATGAAGATAGCACTAGTGGCAGAGTCTTGGTCCATGGCCTGGAACAGGTTGGATGTTACTTTTATTAAGGCAGTGAGGGTACTATATTTTCTTTCTAAACCCATGTTGGAACTTCTACGAGGAGGTAGTGGCAGTCTAGGTAATCCTGAAGGTGGTTATAGAGTATTCGCTCTTGGATTTTTGCCAGTAGACAGAGGATAGAAATCGGTCTAAAATTCTCAGCAGTTATATTGAGTCTGCTCTTATATATGAGGACAACCATGGCAACCTTCTATTTGTTGGGAACAGTCCCTGTAAGGAAGAATTGGTTGAACAGGTACAGACTGGATGGGAAAGGTCTGCATCTCCCAACTTGAGAAATTTGGGTTTAAGGGTGCCGTAACCTGGGGAACTATCCACTTTTAGATTAATGAGTAGTCAGTGAACTTCTTTGAGTGTGGTGAGTTTCAAGCAAAAGACTGGGTGGACACCTGTGTCCACAACAGGGTGCGTGCAAGAGAGTGGGGGAGGGGAGTCGGTGAAGAGCGAAGTGTACCTATGTAGATCAGTAAATAACTTGTTAACTTGCAGCCCCCTCCTAGACTCAGTGGCGACAAGCCCACCTTTTTAGCTGCAAATTAGTTTGCATTCCTGAGCCCCCTGGCCAGTTTCCCATTAGCAGATTATGCATATCTTCCACTAGAGGGATCTTGTTCTTTCATTTAAGGAAGTGTGCCCTCTTTAAGTCACAGCAACTTTACTTGCTATATACCTTCCTGGTACTGCCTTCCTACTACATCCTATTGGACCTCACTTAGTTCCTATCTTGTCCAGTGGTGTCACAGGGTATGAAACTATTTCTGCTGCTTTTCTGCACACTGTAGGTCCCACTTTCATTTGGAAGGAACCCCACATCGCATGCCCCTGTTCTCCCTACCACAGAGTGACCTCTTATCACATTTGGCATACTCACCAGTGCCAATGTAACACACTTCCCCCGTTTCTTCCCATGGGAGCTGCACTACAGCAAGCTACACATGAAATATGGAAGAAGTCTGTCCTCTATTGACTCCACTGTTCTTGTGCTACTTAAAAGCCTCTCTGTTCCTAACGACCCTGTTAAAGTACATCAAAAGGGGAAATCCCATCCTTTTACCCTTTATTTACTAAGACAACTCCTGAAATGCCTCATTCTTTTACTTCCCCTTACCTCTGGGAGTGTGCATCCTAATCCGGGCCCTCCTTCATATGGAGTCAATGGCAATAAAAACAGCGTATGCGAGTCTTGGCCAGTATGAAGCTCTGTAGTCTGTTAAAAAAATGTAATGCCCTCATTGCTTGGGTCACAGTACACAATCCCCGACATCCTGTCAGTTGTCAAATCATGGCTGTCTACCCCTGACTCAGCCATCATGCTACCAGGCTACTCACTTTTTAGGCAGGGCAGACTATCTAGAAAAGGAGGTGGCTGTGCCATATATACCTAAAGGAGTCATTATTGGCCTATCCACTTTCCTCCCTGAACCAGCTATGGATATTCAGATCCTTGCTGCTAAGGTTATGTTCGGTGCACACAATAAGGCCCTCAAGATTGGCTCAGTCTGCATTCCCCCTGACCTCACTCAACGGGGCTTAAAACCCCTAATGAACTGTATCATGAGTCTAAAACAAGACACAAAAACCATTCTGTTAGGTGACTTTAATGTCAGCTGGCTCTCATCAGATGCCAGTAGACGTAGGGATGAATTAACAGGCTTGAACTTTACCCAGTTAATAACAACTCCAACCAGGATAAACTATAAGACTGAGACTAGCACACTCCTGGACTGGGTCCTACTGAGTCATCCAATGCATATCTCCCATTCTGAAGTATTGCCTGACACTACCAGTGATCACCCTCCTATCCAGTGTTATTGGACTTACAAATTTATCAAGCCCCTTGCCAGAATAATCACAAGTAGAGTGCTCTTCTGTGGCCATCTGCTGCCACTAAAGTCTCTCCACCAGCAACAAGACTGGTCTTACATTGAAACTGCCCCTGATATTGACTCAGCTCTGGAATACTTCATTGAATGCTTCAATGCGACCTGTCACATCCACACCCCTTTTAGGACACATAGGATCTGGGGACTTGATAATCCCTGGATCTCTTTTAACCTTCTGGCTCAAATAAAAGCTCATGACCACCTCTGGCATAGGGCCAGGACCTCAGGAAGGTAACCTGATATACAGGCATATGAGATGGGCAGAAACGCATATACTAAGGCTATCCTTGAGCACAAAGCATGGTACTATAAGGACATCCTTGCCAAGACCTGGGTGGATGGCAAACAATTCTGGGAAAACCTTTCAGAAATCATTGGGAATGTGTCCAAGCTGGCCCCAACTATGTTAAATGTTGACAGATCTATCACCCATGACCCCATGTTAATTGCCAACACATTTAATTCATCCTTCACATACCTTAGCTAAATTCTGACCCCAAATTTCTTTGAACCACCCAGCACATCTCCTACGTCCACCAAATCAGAAGAGGTCTTGACCCACCCATGTGCCTACTTCAAAGCTATCTCAGAAAGCGAGGCTAAGACATACCTACTTAAAGTTCTAGGAGGAACTAGGACAAGCAGTGATTCCCTTGACCTGAAACTTTTTACGCTAACCCTAGATGAAGTCCTATCCCTTCTCACCAAGCTTCTCAATCACTCTCTCAGACTTTCACAGTTCCCTCAGCTCTGGAAATCTGTTCCGGTTACACCAGTTTTTAAGAGTGGGGACAGATTACTACCTGGGAATTATAGGCTAATTTCTATTATTCCTCCATTATCCAAAGCACTTGAAAGGATTGTTGCTGATCAGTCTCTGGAGTACCTGGAAAAATACAACCTACAATGTGTCCAGCAACATGATTTTTGGAAAGTGCACAGCACATCTATGACCCTACTGGAATTCACAGGTTTCATTCATCATACTCTTAATCAGGTTCAAATTGTTGACACACCCTTTACTGACCTATCTAAAGCATTTGACACAGTCAATCACCATTTGCTGACTCATCAACTTGCTGGGCTTGGTATATCTTCACCAGCTGTCTAGCAAACCGCACACAACAGGTGAGAATAGGGTCTACCGATTCTGCTAAACTGCCTGTCTGCTCTGGGGTTCCTCAAGGATTAATACTGGAACCCCTTCTACTTAGCACCTTCCTCAATAATCTTCCAGCATCCTGTTCCGAACCAGTACTCCTCTATGCAGATGATGCGGTAATTTTCTCAAGTACTGCTGACCCTACCCTCCTTCAGACCCAACTTCAGAAAAGTTTTACTGAAGTTGAGTCCTGGTTCACCTCTTATAAGTTGATGCTTAATTGCAATAAAACAAAGGTCACGCTCTTCCATGGTAGCCACAGCAAGCATAAAGCCAAACAATTGGTGATTAAAAACAGTGCAGGTGTAGTCCATAATCAGACTCAATCTTTAAAATACCTAGGAGTTACTCTGGATTGTATGCTCTCCTACTCCCACCATGTTGCAAATGTTGCCAAGGCAGTTAACATTCCTCTAGGCCTTCTACACAGACACAAACACTGCCTTACTACCGAAGCCCTCAGACTGGCTATCCAAAATTCAGTTGTGTCTATTATTGACTATGGTTTGGTCATTTATGGTACCACCAAGGACACAACCCTATGGTGGCTAGCCACAGCTCTGAATAAGGCATGCCATCTACTAACCGGTGCAGCGTATCATACTCACACTTGTGACCTTTATGGACAAGCAAACCAGCTTCAACTCCAGGCTCGCATTGAATATCAAGCCTGCCTCCTGGATAAAAGGCAACTGTTGGTCTCCTACCATCAGGCTCCCTTCAGCTTTTCAGTCCCTTCTGGGGCATTTGTAACACCTGAAGTTCTGTGAACCAAACCTTTGCTGTCCTTCACTGTCAAACCTCACTCTGACAGCAATCTATTGCAGTTAGAGTGGCTAATGTATTTAATTCTCTTCCTCCTGAGATTGTGATGACTGCAGCCTTGGGACCATTTAAGCAGAAGCTCAGCCCTGTGGGAGGAGAGAGGTATACAAGCTGTTGAATGCAGATAAGAAGGGTCTTAGGAGCTCTAAGATCCAGGACTGTATTATATGAGAAACTACTGATGTTAAGTAGTGATTTTCTTTGCAATTTTTTTGTTTTCATTTATTAGTTTTCTAACTTTTGAAAAATAAATAATAGACCAAGGCATGTTTTAAACCTGTAAATTTGCTTTGTCTGATGTTTATTCCCACATGCTGTGACACAGTGTGTTTATAGGATCCCAATTAGCATCTGTGATAGAAGCAAGAAAAGCACTGGGATCAAGTTAGGACATGTCCCGGTCCAAGGAGACCTTGGGTGGGGGGTTGGGGAAGTTAGTTCACCAGATACAGAAGATAGGGGAGTCATCATAGATGCTGTCAGAGAGTATGCCCACAGATTTCACCTTGAGTGCACAGTTGGTGATCACCCAATCAAGAAGGGAGTGTTTGCCCATTTTTGCGTTGAGTCTTGTTGGGTCAGAGATAAGTTGGGCTAGGTTACAATCTGCAAGTGTGGCACATATCTTGTCTCAGCTGGTGTTCAGTCAGTCTACATTAACATCACCAGAGAGAATGAGGTCACGGTGGGAGATATTAGTAAGGCAGGTTATGAGGGGAGGCAGATAGAGGCCTCTTCGGGGGGGCAGGTAGACACAGCCCACTATTAATTTTTTAATGGTGCTGAGCATAAGTGAGAGAAACAGTGATTCTGTTGCTGTGAGCTCAGTGCTGGGGTAGGGATTTCAGTGTCATCTAAGCCTGCCCTGACATACATGAGGACACCACCATCCCGTTTTCCCAATCGATCCTTCCTGACACAGTTGTAGCTGTGTATTGCTACCTGGTGTTACTTGATGCTAGGCTTTGGCCAGGACTCCGAAATGCCTAGTACGTCCTGGGAGTGTTGATTGACCAATGCGTCGAGTTCGGCCATCTTGGGTTTAAATTTGTTGATGCCTTTTTATCTGCTTTCTTCAAAGACTGTAATTTGTCAGCCAGTTGCCTGGTAAGCTTAAAAAGTAATGCTAGAAGGGCTAATCTCTCCAAATCATTGGTCTTCCTTTGCTTGAGGAGTCAGAAAACACTTTAACTTGGAACATTGATAAAATGTTTCATGTGGAGATTTTGAAATGCTTCACAGTCTGACACCTGAGATGCTTCACCCTCTTTGGAAGGGTTATCATATCCTCACCTGTCAACTGGGTGGCATCTGGAGCAAGCAAGCAGGTAAAGTGGTCGCAAAATGATGGTAGAGGAGTGAAACTTCCTAAAAATAATTTTTATCATGGCAACCACCAAACTAGGCCTTGATGAAGTGTGGTGGAGCCTCTTGAAACATCAGCTACTGTATATTGTGGTGGATTTGAAAATAGAACAAATTAACTTCTAAGAAATAATGGAGATCGAGCTTTTCGTCATTCTCCGGAAGTCTAAAGTGGCACCTCTTGGCAAATGTCTTATGAAACTGTCTGCAGAATACTGGATGCCATTATCTGTTTGTTGCATACAGTAACAATTTTAATGCTGAAATGTTGTACATTCAATCAGTTCATACAGAAAATATTTACCAATCTAGTAACTAGTGACCTGCTGTAGATATACCATTTATGAGAAGAGGTTATTTCATCCAGTAGTGGTTTGCACTACCACTCAGGATTTGAAAATAGAACAAATAAATATATTTGAGAATATTTTAATTAAGTAAAGTCTTGGGAAGGCAAATAGAAATGAAAACTTCTGGGTGGGCCAAGTAAATCTAAATACAAGATACAGTGCCTGACTGCATAATTTCTACAAGCAATAAAAATTCAAATGATAAAACAATACTGACCATGGCAAAAACTGAACTATGCTCTGATGAAATGAGGTGGAACCTCACAAAACATCAGTTATATTGTGGTGGATTTGAAAACAGAATTAAGAGACTTTTGAGAAATAATATTGGTTAAGCGTTTTGTCTGTTTCCTGAAATTATGCTGCCCAAAAAACTCTCCCACTTACACACAGTATATTATTCTTCCTAAAAGGGAACTGGTCATCTTGGAGCCAATCCCACTTGACATTCCACTCTAGACACCCCTCAAGCAGCACCTTTAGCAAAGGGAAACTCATGGGCCATCGTCTCTGACAAGAAACAAATTACAATGAATGCACATGGGTGAAGCCTTTGTCAGCTGGGACAGTTGCTTATGACCACCTGTAGTTGAACACAACTGATATTCATAGCCTGATTCTCTCTGTGTTGAGGGAGGAGGTTACTAGACTTCAAGCCCAGTTGAATGAGATGTGGGTAACCTCTTACCCCTCCCAGTGGCCACCAAGTCTGAAATTGCTAACTCAGAGTGTGCCTAGGAAGAGGAAAACGTGGACTGTGGTAGGGTCTGGAAGGGTGGGGTTGGTGGGTCAGAGGCACATATCTCAATTGGTACCATGACATAATTCCTATGCCGCTTTGGTGGGATGGAACTGCTAGGATGAGGCATCCATGGTTAGGACCAATGAGAATATGGAGATCCTCCATAATGGAGACCCTAAGACAGTGGTAGAGGACCCCAAAGGAGGAGGAAACATCTTCTGGTGAGGGATTTGATAGTGAGGGGTCTAGGTCTGGGAATAGATAAGTGGGGGAGAGGGAAGTTAAGTGGCTACAATGAGTCATGGCCAGGAGAGATGGGAGGAGAATAGTGAGGATCACAAGTGCAGCAGGAAGGGAGGCAAATCTGGATGTCATTGTCCACCTGGGGACTAATGACCTAGCTAGGGACAGAGCTAGGATAATGCAGGGGGAGTTTAAGGAGCTAGGAAGTTGTCTTAGGCAGGTAACAGGTTCAGTGGCTTTTGCAGAGGTGCTGCCTGTCTATGACTAAGGAGAGGAGACCGCACCAATACCTTCAACATGTGGTTGAGGGAATGGTGCAGAAAGAAAGGGTTCAGCTATATGGGGGTCAGGGGTCCAGCCTGGAGGGGATAAAGGCCTTTATAAGAGAGATGACCTACATCCATCTGAGAGGGAGGCTACAGTTGTCAGTGGACAATGTAAATGTTACTTCGATGAACCTTTAAACTAGCTAAGGGGGATAGAGGAAGACATTTGGGAGGCAGAAAGAGCCACCCCCCCAAAGGCTAAGGAAAGAAGTAGAAAGAACCTGAGGGGAGAAAAGTACCATAGAGAGGAAATATATGAAGGAAACAGATTTGAAGAAAGGAGTGGAAATGAAAAGGACAGCATCAAAAATACAGTGAGGAAAGAGGAAGGGCAAAAAGAGAAATAGAAGGCTTATTGAAGAATTGTAAAAAGGTCTGGAAGGCCATGTGTGTGAATGCTAGAAGTCAGGGAAATAAGATTCCAGATCTAGAAACTCTCATGGCGGAGGCTGACCCAGCTATAATGACCATTACTGAGTCATGGTGCAATAAAAACCATGACAGGGACATGGCCATACCAGGATATACTCCATTAGAAAGGAAAGGGTGGATAAAAAAGGAGAAGGTGTGTTGCTTTATGTGAGGGAAAACATAAAAGTGATAGAGATACAGGAACTACGGGAAGTGTACTGTGGGTCACACTGCAGTATGGGAGTGGTACCACCATTAACACTGGTGCGATCTACAAACCTCCATCACAGAGGGAGGAGTTAGGTGACTGATGGAAGCCACTGGCAAAATGGCAGAAAAAGGGGAGATGCTGCCGGTTGGAGAATTCCTTCTGCCCAATGTAGATTGGAGTCTCTCAGCTGCAGCTTAAACTAAAAGCAGGGACATCCTGGACTCCCTATGGGGGTATTCCTCAGGCAGCTGGTCATTGAACCCACTCGTGATGGAGCTGTACTGAATTTGGTACTTACAAACAGGGACAGAGTGGCAGATGTCAAGGTAGGAAATCACCTGGGGACCAAGTGATCACCATACAGTGTGGTTAGCTAATCGGACAACTACAGATTCCAGTCACACTAGGGTGAGAATCCTGGATTTCAGGATGGCAGATTTTGTAAAGACAGGTGAATGCCTAAAGGATAGTCTGTCAGGGAGAGATGACCTATGTGGGGTGAAGAAACAGTCGGCAAAATTAAAGAGGGCCATATTGAAGGCTACAAACCTCTGGATCAGTCAAGTGAGTAAAAGTAAGAGGAAAACAGACCACTGTGGTTCTCGAGAGAGGTGGCTAGAAAGGTAAAAGCTAAAAGGGTAGCATTCAGAAGATATAAGGTGACACAGAGGGTGGAAGACAGGAAGGTATATCTAGAGAAACAGAGACAAGCAGGGAAAGTAGCAATGAGTGCAAATGCACAAACTGAATTGAGGATCACTCAAGAAGTAACAAAAGGGGATAAGACATTTTTTAGGTACTTAAGTAAAAAGAAGAGGACCAGGTGAGGAATTGTAAGATTAAAAAGGGATGAGGGGACTGTGCAGAGGGAGACCAAGAAAAAAGTAGGCATATTGAGCAAATATTTTTGTTCAGCGTTCACGGTTGAGGGGGGGCACAAAACAGTAACATGAGCTCTGTAAAGAGGGAAACGATACCAGTCCTTTTTCAGAGGAGAGGTCCTGGAGAGACTTAATAATCTGAAAGTGGACAAAGCAGTGAGACCAGACGGGGTCCATCCTAGGGTATTGAAAGAACTCAGGGGGGTACTGGCTGCACCTGTGACAGTCCTTTTCAACAGCTCTCTGGAAACAAGAGTGGTTCCAGGTGACTGGAGGAGGACAGATTTTTCATAGTTTCATAGTGATGTACAAGTCATTAGCCAAAAGCCATGTGACTCGCCAGTTCTCAGTAATGGTAGAGAAACCTCTTCTCCCCCACCCCCATGAATTTGTTTAGCGATCTCTTAAATGCTTCCATTGCTTTCCTCATTACTACACCTTTAGGCAGACTGTTCCAAACCCTCACCACCCTTTGAGTGAACCAGCTACCTCTGGCTTCCGGTTTATATAGTTCCCCATTTAGTTGTAAATCGTGGCCTCTGTTGTCCCTTTCAGATGTTCTTAATTCCCAACTAATGCATTCTAGAACTTTCCTGTTTTACATGGCCTTGTAAACCATACAAAGATCCCCTCTGTTTTGCTTGTACTCCAATGAGTATGAGATGTAGTCCCTCTTCATAAGAGTGGTAGCAGGGAGAAGGCTGGAAATTATAGGCCAGTCGATCTGACCTCGGTGGTGGGAAAGTTAATGGAATCATTGCTGAAGGAAAGGATGGCGGAATATCTTGAATCAAATGGGTTACAAGACTAGAGACAGCATGGGTTTATGGGAGGGAGGTCATGTCAAGCAAAATCAGATAGATTTCTTTGAGTGGATGTGGCATACCTAGATTTCAGTAAGGCACTTCAAATAGAAGACAATTAAACAGGCTGGGGAGCTTAGAAGTGGACTAAAGGTGGTAAACTGGGTAAGGAATTGGTTAGGGGATAGGAGACAGAGGGTGGTGCTAAATGGAGTTCATTCCAAGGAGTGGAGGGAGACCAACAGAGTGCATCAGAGATTAGTGCAGAGCAGCTGCAGAAGGTCTGCCTCTCTGTAGCTGATACATTAATCTTCAATAGAGTGGACACTAGGGTGGGGGGGTGGAAAGGATGAACAGAGATGTGAGAAAATTTGAGGAGTGGTCAAGGGCATGATAACTGGCTTTCAATGCGAAAAAGTGCAAAATAATGCACTTGGGGTACAGAAATCTAGGGACAGAATACACAATGGGGGTGTTATTGACACCCACCAAGCAAGATAGAGACCTAGATGTAATAATCTTGAATGAGTTAAAGGTAGCCAGGCAGTATGACAAGGCAATTGGGAAGGCTAGTGAGATGCTAGCCTGCATAGGGAGAGGGATCACCAGCAGAAGAATTGAGGTGATGTTGCCTCTGTCTAGGTCGCTGGTGAGACCTTATCTGGAATACTGTGTACAGCTCTGGAGACCACATCTACAAAAGGACATAGACAGAGTAGAGGTGGTCTAGAAGAGAACAACGAAAATGATGTGGGGTCTACATCAGAAGTCGTATGAGGAGAGACCCAGGGAACTCAATTTTTTACACCCTGGGGGGGAGAATATGATAGAGACCTATAAATACCTAAATGGGGTAAGTAAGGTGCGGGTGGGGTGTATTTTCCAGAAAAAAATTTGTTCAAGAACAAGGTGACATAATGCGAAGCTGGGGGGAGTGTAAATTCAGGAGAGATGTGAGAAAGTACTCTTCATGGACAAGTTGGTGGATTCCTGGAACAGTTTACAAGCTGATGTAGTTGGGGAAAAAATAGTGGAAGGGTTCAAGAAAGCTATGGATAGGCATAAGAGACTCTTAGGGGAAAGGAATGAGGGAGGGTAGAAAAAGCCAGCAATCAAGTAGGGACTGTAGTGATACTGGAGATAGGGGAAAATGGGCAGGTGGGCCAAGTGGTCCTTATCTGCTGCCAAATCCTATGGGCCCCGATTCTCAAAGGGTGGTGCAAGCTGTGCCAATGGCAGCTTGCACTGAGTCAATGGCAGCTTGTGCTGATTGTCAGTGCACCAGGGACCCTGCGCCTGATTCTCTGTCGGGTAGAGTCCTGGTGGCAAAGACCTGCAGCTCACAGCAAATGTGGCTATGTGTCTACAGACGGCACACATGACTGGTTTGCTGCATGCTGCAGGGTGGTCAGGCAGCATTCATTGAATGGTAGACATACCTTGTAGGTGACTGCACATATACCAGAACATTACATGAAACAAGTAAAATATAAACACAGCATTCCCTGGTGGCTAGCAGTCCCTTCTTCCTATCCCTGATCCACTGCTGAATAAAATAAAACAGTTACTTGGTGGCTAGTGGTCCCTCTTCCCCAATCCCCAGTGTCCCCTGTATGTGTAAATGACAGAACTCCCTGGTGTCCAGCGGTCCCCCTCCTGATCCCCATAGAACATATAATAAACGTCCCCTCTCTGGTGTCTAGTGGTCTCTCCTTCCTATCGATGATCTCTCATAACATGTACAATATAAAGCATTTCCTGGTGGCTAGCGGTCTCCCTCCCCATCCCTGTTCCTACACATACAAAAAAGTCAGCACTGCCCTGGTGTCCAATATTCCCCCTCCCCATCCCCAAGCACCCTGTGCAACAATACCTAACAGTCACTGGTGTCTAGGAGACCCCCCCATGCCAGCAGGTAATGCCCTACCACGCTGCTCCCCCATCCCATCCTGGAGCCAGGGACTGGCACAGCACCACACTCTCCACCATAGCTGGCTGCTGACTGAGCAGTCAAGGAGAGCATACTGTATAATCAGCTGTTACAGTACATGCTCCTTGACAGCTCAGTTGGTGACAAGTCATGATAGATAGTGGAAGGCTGTGCCAATCACTGGCTCTAGGATGGGATGGGGGAGCATGGTGGGGGCACTACCTGCGGGGGTGGGGTGGTCCCCTAGACACCAGGTACTGTTGGGTATTGTTGGGCGTGGCACTTGGGGATGGGGAGGAACACTGGACATGAGGGCAATGTTGATATTTCTTACAAATGGGATTGGGGGGACTGCTAAACAACAGGGAATTGTTTTATTTTTTCAACAACAGATCCAGGTCAGGGAAGGGGACCACAGCACATGCTCCCTCCCACCAAGAAGGGCTCCAAGGGTGCATCAAGTTCTCTAAACCCAGCCGTGGCTGGTCTAACGGTACTTAGAAGTGTGTCCTCTAGGAGTGTTTAGAGAATCCCAATTAGAGGATATGGCAGCTTGCTCCTGCCACAAGCCCCCCTGCACCCTGATGTGCCCAGCTGCATGGTGCAAACCTGGCACAGAGCTGGTCTGGCACACTGGATCCCAATGTGGTGCAGGGGGGGGTCTTTGAGAAAGGTGAAATCGGCATGTTTTGACTCAAGGTGCCCCTTGCACCATTGCTTTGTGATGCAGGCACCTTGTATCAAAGTCAGTGCTTTGTGAATCGGGCCTTGTGTTTCTACTAAAGGAGAACAGTATGTAACATGATAAGGCTGTGTTTTTGTAGAAGGTGGTTTACAAACACCGTTTAACATCCTCTCATTGTTCCATCTTTACTGGCGCTTTAGTGAATTCTGTTACTGTTTTTGTGTCACACTCTGCTAGTAAGGACTATTTTAGAACTGTATTTTGTAGTTTGTCTCAGCCATCCTTGTTGTTGGTACAATGCGAACTATCTTCCACTGCAGAACTTTGTGGCTGAAAAGGACAGAACGTCATACAGTTCTAAAATGGTACTCATCAGATGCCCATAAAACATTCACCATGCTTAATAAAAGTTCTGTGAAGACTGAGCAATAACAACAGAACTGGAATTAGTATTTTTAAACAACTTGTATTGCAAAAAAAATGCCTGAAACATTCAACACAGTTCTCCTCTAAACTAGTGGAAATGGGAAAATGAAATAAGGAAGTATGAGTGGTGATGTAACATTGCTTAGAGTGTAGTTTATAGTGTGACTGTGTCATATCTGCAGCCAGTCTCTCCCTTTCTACCTTTACAATTCAACTCCACCCCCGCCCCAACCCCCAGCTAATTCGCTTCGATTTTCCATCTCACTTTAATCATTTTTTTTCGAGGTTTGGGCCCTATTATGTGACATGTAACCTTATTTGTCACATTACTGTGCCCTAATATATTTTGTTTGCAATATTACTTGAATATGATCACCAACACCAAGTGTATCCTTGCATAAAAGACAAGAATGGGGGAGAAATGTGGACAAGTCTTTTAGGCACTTGACCAGATGTCTGGGTTTTTTCTCTCATTCAACATTTAAACAGATCCAGCAAACTGGATTTAACAGGTAGTAACAGAGTACTGGATAAGAAGTTTCATTCATGGGTCAGGAATGAACAGAATAGGAGGGCAAGCAGTTCTTATCTGTTGGCAAATTCTATGGGCAGGCTCTTCAAAAGCAATAGATTGTTGCAAGCCCTGGTGCACCAAAGATATGGCGCATGGGGCTTGGGGTGATCTAATATGATTTTCCAATTACCACAAGTTAGACCAACTAAGTGCTATGGTGCAGGGCTGGAAGCAAGTCCTGTGCCACAGTTGGAAAATCTGGTCCTATTGTAACCCCTCACCCCTGCCTTTTTAGCAAAATGACAGGTGGCATGCTGTTGAAGCTGACAGCAGTACCTGGTGGGGACTGGGTTTGGGGAGGATGAGGTAACACGGCACAGGGGACCTAGGTTTGGCTACTCTGAACAGGGGCACCCAAGTAAATCTGAACATAGGAAGCAATAGCTGTAATGTCCAGAACCAGGAATGGGATTCTTCAGTGTGGCTTTTATTCACTTCCAAGCTGAACAAACAAAGCATATATGGACCCCCATGAGGCTACATTTCCTGGTAATGCAGATTAGAGACTGCAGAACACTTTATCACCATTTTCAGCCCTCAGGCTCTAAACTCACCAGGCACACAGCCTGGACTTGCACTCAGCTTTGGGTACACAGCCCAACTTGTACACTACTTGGGTTTTCCCCACTGGCTCAGCTCCCCCGCCGGCCACTTGATCCGCAGTTCATTTGAGGAATGAACCAATTATCCTGTTGTGGCTCCCCAAACCACACTACAGTCTTCGACTCCTAGAGAGTTTTCCATACAGTCCCATGTCTGGGTACTTCCCTCATCACTGGCCAAGTGCCTGAGGTGAAGTAGAAATCTACAGAAGAAATCCGTAGAGGTGGACCTGGTCACTAAAGATGGGGGGCCACCCACCTCCAGCTCCCACAGCCCATACCCGGCCATTTCTCTGGAAACTGAACAATTCCTTCACTGAACTTTCAAATGTAGATTCTGGGTAGACACATCTCTTCTACATGACATTTGCATCCCAACAAGCTCTGGACTTGAACCTACTTTTACTTTGCTTAGCCCATTACTCTAGGATTCCCAATATTTAGTAGTTCAATCCCCACATTGTCACACAAGTCCCAGGGTGAAAAACATAGGCCCTTTTAGCAAGAGCAGACACTCACCCTCACGTTGCAGGTGCCCCACAGGTGACTCACAAATCTTCTTTTTCTCCCAAATAAACACTGGAACACATAGGCAGCTTTTCCTTCACAAGCAGAACCGGGGTGGGGGTTGCCCCAGGAATCTGCAGGGAAACCTTTCCTGCCCCCCCCGAAGGGAGAGGCACTAAGACCTGAAAACAGCGGTCTCCACCACTTCAGTTATCTTCCATGTCTCTCTTTAAAGTGGAGACACATACCCGATTACTTAAAAGTAGCCCTCTGTCAGGGCTTAGGCTCCTAGAGCCTTCACTGAGTTGCTTTCTCAGCAAGTTCCCTACTTCACACTCACTCACTGAAGACTGACTTCAAAACCTCCCAAAGTTCTTTGCCAGCTCCCTTTGCTGCAGATTCCAATGTGGCTCATGCAGCTGCGATAGTTCTATTGGTGACGTCATCCCTCAGTCTCAGCTGAGACTGAGAACAGAGCGAGACAGTGTGAAACCCATTTAACTGGAGTTTCACAAGCTGCCTTCCCTGCCTACCACTAGGTTTTACTGGGATTCTAGTAACCCCGGGTAACAAGGGGGTTACACTTGCCCTTGACCAGGAAAATGACTGTCCGCAGTCATTATTTACCTGGCTTTAGGCCATCCCACCCTATGTGCTACCTGCAGAGGGGGGTGATCAGGCCCCCTCCTACCATGTGCAAGCACAGGCAGGCAACACTAAGGGCCTAGAGGCCTTTAGCTGACATATCAGCCTCTACACCATCCACTTACTATGAACACCCAGTGGCTCTGGTAGAACTATCCAGAGCATAGCCCTGATAGATCAGCACTGCGGTCCCAATGGCCATTCAGGACCATAGCCTGTCTATCCCCCCTACCCCTCTAGGGAAAACCTATCTGCTTCTAACCTAATACCCCCAAAACAAAAACAACCCAGAGACCTCCCAGACCTTGGGCAACCTGCAACCACACACCATTGAAATACCACATTTTATACCATTTTACTGTCTCCTCCCTACCCCCACAACCACACCTGTGGAAGGAAAGGGTTAATACAGTAACAACAACAATAACACCACAGTACTTTAAATTTCTATTCACTAAAGTACTAATGAGGAACTCCGATTAGCCCCTCCTCCTCTTCTTGTCTTCTCTTCTGTCTTCCCAGGAACACCTGTAAGAAAAAGAAAGACAACACACTCTCCTGATCTGCATACACAATCTACCTAAACCCCTACCATCAAAACACTGCAAAATCCCAAAAAGATTTTTTTAGAAAAAGGGTAGAAAAACAATATTTACATTAGAAAACAACAACATTATTTACAATACACCTTTAGGGGGATGGAGTACCCTTAAAATCCCAACTAGTGACCACAATGCCCGAAGGCTAGTCCAATAAAGAGTCTCTCCTGGGCCAGAGACCGGTAAAGCACAGTTCTAACAGGCCAAAGTCCCAAAGGGGAGAGTCTTTGCAGGCAGTTCACACATTTTGAAGTCTGCTAGTGTAGGGTGTGTACTGCAATGTCATAAAGATAGAAAAGTTCGGACTTACCAGCCACTTGTAGAGTGGAAATTTTGGGACCGACCTGCACCTCTGACGAAGACTCTCCTTGGCAGCATTTCTTCCAATACAGCTGGGTGGACATCTTCCAGGAACCACAAGAGGGCACATCTGGGAACAGCTGGGATGATGTCATCTCTGGAGATGGAACCTTAGAATGGGGACAAAAAGAGAACAGCTGGTCCAACGTCAGCCGATTACCAGGCGATGAACAGAATACACCTGGGCTGGTGTCCTCTCTGGATCCGAAGTCATCTGGTGGGCCAGTTGATGGTTTCTGGAAAGGCCAGTACACTGTAGAGTGATGAATGTGGGGCATCTGAGTCCTGGATATCCATATTGGTGAATCAATAAGGCACTTCACAGTCTGGTGTGGCAGTATTGACTACCACTGCTCAGCTTTCCATTTTGTAGGCGCGGGCACATTTGCTGGGTGGTCCTTGCACTGAGGCCAATAGTACCAAGGGTCAGGAGCTTGAATTATTACCCTGTCTGGGTGCACATAATTCACACAGTTGGTGATTTCATGTCCCTCTCCGTCCACTATTCGCACTCTGTCTATTAACAGTGTCCTGCCTCTCTTCCACTGGGTATACTTCTCGTGAAACAGTGTGTTCTTTACATGCTTGTTGGCCCCAGGATGCACATTTTTCACTGCTTCATTCCAGATCCAGGATTTCCTGCAGTTCTCAATTTCCTCCCAGACCTTTCGAAGAAAGGTAGGAAAGGTCATACCATTGATCTCATTTGCCTTCCTACGAACCAGTCTCTCCTCTTTACTTGCTTTGGTCAATATAAGACCGCTGGCCTGGCTTGGGGGTGGCCAGTCCTGGTTCTGCCAGCTTTGCATCCTTAAAGAAATTAGAAACGGATCCCTGACATCTTCCTCTTGCGAAGCCAGGGCAGTGGCATCACCACTTTCTTCCATACATTCCTCCGAGGCAAGATCTTGAGGCTGTGTACCCGTTCCTTTTTCACAAGGCCACATAGGTTCCCCCTCATCTTCCTCTTCACTGAGGATCTGAGCCCAGGAGTGAGCAATTGTTCTCACTCCTGAGACTATCCACTCATCACTAGGCGCGGAGGTCGACACCTCCCACTCAAAGGCCTCCCACATCTCATCTTCGCCTAAGAGACTTGGGCTATGCCCCCCCTCCAGGGGTCTATTGATGCTTTATCCAAACTTTCCTTCTGGGATCCAGTATCCGTAACTTCAACTTCTGGTTCTGTCTCTAACTCTGCACTCTCTAGCTTTGTGCCACACTCCCCCGAGGGGCCGTCCTCCACAGGCTCCGCCTGGTGCTGTGTGCTGCCAACTGCAGATTGCTGAACCTTTGTCCATGTGGGAGCCAAATGAATTTGAGGCACTTTATACAAGCGATATTTTTCTAGGCATCCAGCACAGCGAGGAATCATGAAGACGTCCCTTCCAGATCTCAAGCATATTTGACATACATGCACTGGATATCCAGGAACTGCCACATGAGGAGGCAGTTGTCCTCCATAGCACCACTTTTCAATATCCCTCAGTCTATTTACTGCTGCTGTTACTACAACCCGGGCATGATCCGGGTGACAAGCTGGTCCTGAGGCCATAACTGCAGAAAACAAACAAAAGTTCACTGTAACTGTAAGTCCCACTTTACTGAACACATTCTTTAGTTGTAAAATGGCTCCTCTGATGCTGTGTTTACTTTACTTTACTACCCCACCCTGTAATGGTGGTGGCTGCACTCCTGTGCATCAACATTCAGAAATTGGGTCAAGCCACTGCGCACCCGATTTACACAAACTACTGGTAACTTCTGCTCAAACTGCACACACTTGCTCTGTTCTTGCTTTAAACACATTTACTGGATTTTCCAAGGACTTTTTACATGCTGGTAACATTTATTTGATTCACAGTCCCTTAAAGCTTCAGGTTTTTAGCACAGGATTGCCTGTATAACTAGTGCTGCACATTGGCTACAACCCACAGTCTCTCTCTGGCTTCAAACTTTAAACTGAGGCTAAATTCATTACTATGCACATAGTCAATGGCTTAACAGACTTGCACTTGCTGGCAGGACTTGACACAGTCATGACTTGCAAAGTGACTACACTGCTGCACACACATTTATATGGCATAGGGCAGAAAATCACTGTTTGAGCAGTTTCTAGGATGCTACTTACTGTTATCAGTAACAGTTTGCTGGGAATGGGAAAAACGGCCTGTAGACAGTTCTTGGAGGCCTCAGAACAGAAACGGGTGGGCAGTTCTGCTGATCGTCTTCTCGACCACCACTTCTGCAATTTCAATGATCGATTAGCTGGTTGAGCCCGATTTTAAACTATAAAGTCTATTTTTACAAAGTTTACAGCGTTTTAACACTCGGCCACGCTTCTCCACTAGCCAGCACACGCACTCCACTCACACTCCCTCTTGAATGCTGGGGCAGTCACTGTAGAGCTGGCTGAGGGGTGGGACTGATCTGCAGCCTGAGCAATCACACGACGCCATGCAAATGAGCCTCTTCTTCCTCGCAAGGGCTCATCTCCTCATGGCGATCTTTGAGCAGGCAAATTTAAACTGCAGAATGCAAGTTTTTTCTTTACCAACTGACTCCATGGCGGGAGCCCTTTTCAGCCATTTAACATAGCCATTACACCTGCAAGTCTCTCATGCATTCAAAAAGCATTTCCAACGTCTAGGGCACAATTTTCCTGTTGCTACCCCTGGTCTTCCACACTTTTCTTTACCACAGTTCATTTTTAAAAGCATTTCCAACGTCCAGGGCACAATTTTCCTGTTGCTATCCCTAGTTTTCCACACTTTTTTTATTTTACAACAGTTTATTTTACAAGCAGGCAAAATGCTGTAAACAATTTGATGCAGGACAAGGGCACACTCTTCGGCTTTACTGCTCCTTGGTAAACAGTTGGCAATTTTAAACAGCAGCACAAGATCCACAGCACACAGCAACACTCTAGGTAAATTGCTTCAGCTTTTATGGGCTACCCACTGCCAGATAGCCAAACCGCTAGCACTCTTGCCTGAGCACCTTCCTCCCAGAACAAAATCCAAAGTGGTGCCTCCCATTTTGTAACCCCTCACCCCTGCCTTTTTAACAAAATGACAGGTGGCATGCTGTTGAAACTGACAGCAGTACCTGGTGGGGACTGGGTCCGGGGAGGATGAGGTTACTCGGCACCAGGGGCCTAGGTTTGGCTACTCTGCACAGGGGCACCCAAGAAAATCCGAACACAGGAAGCAATAACTGTAATGTCCAGAACCAGGAATGGGATTCTTCAGTGTGGCTTTTATTCACTTCCAAGCTGAACAAACAACACGTAGACGGACCCCCATGGGGCTACATTTCCTGGTAATGCAGATTAGAGACTACAGAACACTTTATCTTCCTGTTGCTAGCCTTGCTTGTAGAGCAGAAAGCAGCTAACTAAAAGAAGCTACATTTTCTTCTTAATTTAAAACTTATATCTCAGTAGGAGTCAGTGTCAGTTAAGATTAAGTAGACAGATAACTTTATTAGAAGTAGAAGGGGTCTTATTTAAGGTTAAAAAAAAGAAAGAAAAGAAAAGAAAGAAAGGCAGTGTGTGTTCTGTGCAGGGAAAGATACTGTATCAGGTGACTTTGCTAAACCAGTAAGAGGAAAGAGAGCTTACCTGGGGGTGTGGTTTAGACACTAGAAAAGCAGGTGAGGCAAATTACAACTTCCTGTTGCTAGCCTTTTTTCTTACCAATTGCCCTCCATCCCACCCACCCAAAGCCAGTTTTACTTTTATAGCCACTGGATTTAACTGCCAACAGGAACTTCCTGTTTGGCAGTAGGAAGAAAAGGATCATAGAGAAACATTGGTTTTGCCAACCCTGAAGTAGAAAAAGTAGCTCACTCTCCCCCCGCCAGCTGCTGGTAGTTTGATATTAAGCAAGGAAGAAGGAGACTACTGAAGAAGATATGAAGTTGCTGTCCCAGAACAGGAAGGGTGAGAGTTGTAAGGAGAGGAGAGAGTAAGCATCCAGAGAAACAGTAGAGGGGACACAAAATAAGACATGATAGGAGTGGTGCAGTGCAATGGCTGTGGGGAGGCAGTGTTCCGGGAGACATTCTGGAGGCTGCGATGCTGCCCTATTTGCAGGCACCTCTCTGGTCTGAGAGAGAAGGTTGCCTGTCTCCAGGCTGACCTGATTAGGATTCGCGAAACCTCCTCCCCCACCCAGGAACCACCAGGCCAATGCCACTACCTCAGAGGTTGCCAAAAGAGGAGTGGCTGGACCAGGGTGGGCTCAAGGAGGAGAGGGTGGTGGAACAGAGTTGCATCCTCCAGCTGTACCTCTTCACAATCATTCACTCTTCTGGTGGATAGTGGTTCCTCTATGGAGGCACCTGCAGTGAGACCAAGGAGGATGCTGGGAACCTCACAAAGGAGACCCAAAGGAGGGTGGCATGGGACCCCACAGGGAAGGAAACAACTCCTGGTGGGGACTCAATCATTAGGGGGGTAGAATTGGGGAGGATGGGGAGAGGGAGGTAAGGTGCCTTCCTGGCGCCACGGCTTGGAGGGAGAGGAAGCGAATCCTCAGGATCATGGGAGGAGCTGCACGAGGGAGGGAGCTGGATGTCATTGTCCACCTGGGGAAACATGACCTGGCTAGGAATGGGATCAGAGCAGTGCAAGAGGAGTTCGTAGAGTTGGGAAGGGGCCTTAGACAAGTAGCACATACGGTAACCTTCTTGGAGGTGCTGCCTGTCTATGGCAAGGGAGATGCTAGGGCACTTCTCACCAGGGAATTCAATGAGTGGTTGAAAACTGGTGTGGGCTCAGGGTTTTGGCTTCATTGGGACTGGGAGCCACCTGGGAGAATGCAGACCTATACTGGTGCGATGGTCTGCATCTGTCCAGAGGAACCAGGATCCTAGGTGAGAGGTTTAAATGCTTCATTGGCAAGCATTTAAACTAGCCAAGGGGGGAGGCACTGAAAAGGAGCAGGAAATCCGAGCTTTCCCCCACAAAACATGGTGATTAGTGAGGTAAACACCAAGGTACAGAAGTTATTAGGGAGCAGAACAGATTTAAATGTAAAAAAAGGCAAAGGCAGTAAGGACAGAAATGTGGCTAAAAGGGTAAGGCTATCAAGAAGTGGAGGGTGATGAGTACCAATGCCTGTAGTCTGTGTAACAAGCTCCCTGAACTAATGTCCTTGATGGAAGAGGGTTGCCTGGATATTGTGGCAGTCACAGAAACATGGTACACAGAGACCATGACTGGGATGTCAACATACCAGGATACACAATCTACAGGAGGGACAGGGAGGTAAAGAGGAGGAGGAGTAGCTCTCTATGTAAAGGAAGGATCAAAGCAACAGAACTAAAGAGTAAACAGGGAGCAGATGAGGCACTTTGGGTCACCCTGGAGACAGAAAATGGCACCACAATCTGCACGGGGTTATACAGACCCCCATTTCAGGGGAGGGAATGGACAAGGAAATGATAGAAGGCTTTCTTAGAATGGCAGAAAAAGGGAGATATTGTTGATGGGGACCTGAATAAGCTGGATGTTAACTGAAGCACCTTGCTGCAGGCACATCCAAGAGCAGGGTCATTCTTGATGCCCTACAGGGGCACGTCTCAGACAGCTAGTATTGAACTGACTCGGGAGGAGCAATCTTAGACCTGGTACTTTCAAATGGGGATGGAGAAAGAATCTCAGATTTATAAGTGGTAGCCATCTAGGAACAAGGACCACCAAACAGTGTGGTTCACGATAACACAGCCATACAATCAAGCTTACAAAAGCAAGAGTACTAGACTTTAGGAGGGCTGACTTTGGGAAAATGATAGAGTGCCTCAGAAAACACTAGCAAACAAGCAAGAAGGAGGGTGGAGGAACAATGGGGGTGATCAAAACAGCCATCACAGAGGCAACAAGCCTTTGTGTAAAAAATCAATAAAACACAATGAAGGAAAAACCACTATGGTTCACAAAAGAGGTGGCAGGGAAGGTTAAGGAGAAAGGGCAGCATTCAGGAAATATAAGGAAACACAGAAGGAGCAGGACAGAGAACTTTATCAGTTAAAGCAGAAAGAGGCTGGGAAGGTAGTCAGAATAGCAAAGGCCCAAACCGAAGAAAGGATAGCCAATTCTGTTAAGAAGGGGGATAAGGCCTTTTATAGGTACATTAGGGAGCGAAGAAAGACCAAAGGAGGGATACTGAAGCGTAATAAAGGGGAGGGAATGTGGGTAGAGGGTGACAGTGAAAAAGCAGGGTTACTGAACGAATATTTCTGCTCAGTATTCACAAAGGAAGAGGAGCGAGAGTTAACTAAACCAAACAAGAGAAACACTCTGAAGACGGGGGTCGATACCAGTCCATTTACAGAAGAAAGAGTTCTGAAAGAACTAATAAAATTGAAGGTGGACAAAGCAATGGGACCTGATGGGATTCACCCAAGAATTCTAAAAGAACTAAGGGTAGAACTAGTGACATCGCTGACTACTCTCTTTAACAAATCATGGGAGGATGGGGTGGTACCCAAGGACTGGAGGAGGGCAAATGTGATTCCTCTTCACAAAAGTGGGAGCAGGACAGAGGCAGGAAACTACAGACCAGTTAGTTTGACCTCAGTGGTAGGGAAAATGATGGAATCACTTCTGAAGGAAAGAATTGTTGAGTACCTAGAGGCCATTGGGGCACAGGACCCGAGGCAACATGGATTCACGATGGGAAGGTCATGTCAGATGAATCTAATAGATTTCTTTGACTGGGTGACCAAAGTAGTAGATCAGGGAGGGGCTGTGGACATGGCCTACCTAGATTTTAGCAAGGCATTTGATACAGTCCCCACAAAAGACTAATACACAAGATAGCCAGCCTTGGAATGGGTCCCAAGGTGGTAGCCTGGATAAAAATTGGCTAGACAACAGGCATAAGGGTAGTAATGAAATGGAGTACACAGTGAAGAAAGGAGGGTTACTAGTGGGGTACCGCAGGGGTTCAGTACTGGGACCGGTCCTTTTAATGTCTTTATAAGTGACATTGCAGAGGAACTGGAAGGAAAGTATGTCTCTTTGCAGATGACACAAAGATCTGCAACAGGGTTGATACACAGGATGGAGTGGAAAGGATGAGAAGGGACTTGGCAAGGTTGGAGGAATGGTCAAATGTATGGCAGCTCAGATTTAATGCAAAGAAGTGCAAGATAATGCACATGGGAAACAAAAACCCAGGGGACGCGTACACAATGGGGGGTGAGATACTAACAACAACAAAAATGGAAAGGGATCTGGGGGTAGTCATATCAGATGACCTAAAAGTGGGCAAGCAATGTGAGAGGGCAGCAAGGAGGGCTGGGGAGCTATTGGGATGCATAGGGAGAGGCATCACCGGTAGAAAACAGGAAGTTGTTATCCCTCTGTACAGACAGTTGGTGAGACCCCATCTGGAGTACTGTGTGCAGTTCTGGAGACCCCATCTCCGCAAAGACATAGACAGAGTGGAGGCTGTCCAGAGGAGGGCAACCAAAATAGTGCAGGGTCTGCACCAGAAAACATACGAAGAAAGACTAAAGGAGCTTAATATGTATACTCTTGAGGAAAGAAGGGAGAGAGGGGACATGATAGAAACTTTCAAGTACCTCAAGGGAATTAACAAAGTCCAAGAGGGTAGCATCTTCCAGAAAAAGAGATGTGCAAGAACAAGGGGGCACAATTTGAAGATAGAGGGGGGACAGCTCAGGGGTAATGTGAGGAAGTATTTTTTCACTGAGAGGGTTGTGGATGCATGGAACAGCCTCCCTGAGGAGGTCGTGGAGTCAAGAACAGTGGGGGACTTCAAGAATGCATGGGACAGGCATATGGCAGTCCTAGGGGCGGGTAAGAGGAAGTAAGCTGTTGATTAACTAGGATCTGCAGCTTATCTGTTAGGTAGGAAAATGGGCAGACTAGGTGGGCCAAGCGGTCCTTATCTGCTGTCAAATTCTATGTTTCTATGTTTTATCACCATTTCCAGCCCTCAGGCTCTAAACTCACCAGGCACACAGCCCGGACTTGCACGCAGCTTTGGGTACACAGCCCGACTTGTACACTACTTGGGTTTTCCCCACTGGCCCGGCTCCCCCGCCGGCCACTTGATCCGCGGTCCATTTGAAGAATGAACCAATTATCCTGCTGTGGCTCCCCAAACAACACTACAGTCTTTGACTCCTAGAGAGAATTTTCCTTACAATCCCATGTCTGGGTACTTCCCTCTTCACTGGCCAAGTGCCTGAGGCAAAGTAGAAATCCACAAAAGAAATCTGTAGAGGTGGATCTGGTCACTAAAGATGGGGGGCCACCCACCTCCAGCTCCCACAGCCCATACCCGGCCATTTCTCTGGAAACTGAACAATTCCTTTACTGAACTTTCAAATGTAAATTCTAGGTAGACGTCTGTCACATCTCCTCTACATAACATTTGCATCCCAACAAGCTCTGGACTTGAACCTACTTTTACTTTGCTTAGCCAATTACTCTAGGTTTCCCAATATTTAGTAGTTCAATCTGCACATTGTCACACAAGTCCCAGGGTGTAAAACATAGGCCCTTTTAGCAAGAGCAGACACTCACCCTCACGTTGCAGGTGCCCCACAGGTGACTCACAAATCTTCTTTTTCTCCCAAATAAACACTGGAACACATAGGCAGCTTTTCCTTCACAAGCAGAACTGGGGGGTTGCCCCAGGAATCTGCAGGGAAACCTTTCCTGCTCCCCCCAAAGGGAGGGGCACTGAGACCCAAAAACAGTGGTCTCCACCACTTCAATTGTCTTCCGTGTCTCTCTTTAAGGTGGAGACACACACCCTATTACTTAAAAGTAGCCCTCTGCCAGGGCTGAGGCTCCTAGAGCCTTCACTGAGCTACTTTCTCAGCAAGCTCCCTACTTCACACTCACTCACTGAAGACTGACTTCAAAACCTCCCAACGTTCTATGCCAACTCCCTTTGCTGCAGATTCCAATGTGGCTCATGCAGCTGCAATAGTTCTTTTGGTGATGTCATCCCTCAGTCTCAGCTGAGACTGAGAACAGAGTGAAACCCATTTAACTGGAGTTTCACAAGCTGCCTTCCCTGCCTACCACTAGGTGTTACTGGGATTCTAGTAACCCCGGGTAACAAGGGGGTTACACTATGTTTCAGTGATCTTTCTAAAATCATAGCAGTCTGGTCAAGAATATCATATACTGAGCCAGCCCGGTGGCGCTGAGGGTTGAGGAGCTGGACACCACACTTCGGGAGATGCTGGTGACCCGGGTTCAGGAACGGACTAGGGTCACTGGGAGTCAGAGGGGGAGGAAAGGATTGAGTGTCCAGAGGACAGCTCTCCTTTCCTGGGAGGGAAGGTGGGACAGGATCCCAATGTCTGTCAATTCCCAGTGGAGACTGGGCATCCCTGCAGCAGCTGAGATCCAAGATAACATGGGGCAGCCACAGCAGTTCTCCTGCAGGCATGCATGGAGACATGCATGCACCAAGCTTTAGAACATTGCACTGCTGGGCTGGTGGGGGGAGATAACAAAGAAACCCGTCCTTGCACCTGATAGGCGACAGCTCCCCACAGTGCCCAATGTCACACATACAACACCAGGTCTCTGTTTTTAACCCCTCTGCCTCTGTGTTGTCCCTTCCAGCCATCTAGATTATAGATAGCATGCTGAGTTGTGGGATGGCGGCCCTACCCCAGATGGCTCAGAGCTGGGGGGATTCAGCTGGATGGGGATCAATGGAGGACAGCATACTTCTGAGGAGCAGGACCATGGTGGACAGTACAGTGAGCGGGTTAGTTTGGGGCAGCCAGAGAGAGTTCGGGTGTCGGGGTGATAAATAAAGTATACAAAAAAAAAAGAATATCGTATAGTTAGATTGAAGTATTAGCAGCATTTATCTGCTAAAATATTAGCATATTATTTTTCAAATATTATACTTTATTGCATTTATTATTCAGTTTTTTTAAGTTAGTTTTCAATGCATACTATGAAGGGATTCTTATTCTATTCCTATGCTTGCAGGACTGCAGGAATTGGGTCTTGGCGCCTAGGTGGGATCAAGAGGAGGTAAGATGCAAGCTGCTTTGTTCAAGCTGCAATAGTTGTAGAATGACTGTTTCACTAGAAAACTGCTGGAGTAACTTAATTTCTAGAGGGTCACCTGGTGGGAGATGGGGAGCTGTAATAATCTTGCCCAGGTGGGAAGTCAGACCCTATGAAAAATAAAAGAAAGGTTGTGAGCATATCATTAACTGTACCAAATAGGTGAAAGCTAAGGGGGAAGGGAGTGATTGCCTATATCCCTTACACATAGTACAAATTTACATTGCCAATAATAAATATCGCCTGTCACCCTTTTGTAAAGAAATGGTGGGTGCAGCAATTTTTGGTAGCCTGGCTAATATTGGCCATGGTCAAGAGTGGATTTTGCGATCTCAGGAATATCCCCCGAGTTCGAGCCCTGATCCTGTCTGAGGACCTCACCATGCTGATGCATGCTTTCATCACTTCCAGACTGGACTACTGCAATGTCCTGTACCTAGGGTTATCTGGAGGCAACCTCAGCAGGCTGCAGCTGGTGTAGAATGTGACGGCAAGATTTTTGACTGTGGTGAGAAGGTGGAGACATATTACACTGGTCCTCCGCAGACTGCACTGGCTGCCAGTCAGGTGAAGGACTGTCTTCAAGGTAGGGCTTTTCACCTACAAGACCCTGCATAGAAGGGGACCTGTCTATCTGCAAGATCTCCTTGTCCCCTACCATCCACCCTGGGCACTCTATTCTCCCGGGGCAGGCCTCCTTGGAGTTACCAAGGGTAGGTTGCGGCATTCGGGGGAAAAGGCATTCTCAGTGGCCACACCTACCCTGTGGCACTCTCTTACTGTTTATTTGAGGGAGGATCCCTCAGTAGAAGCCTTCAAAAAGAGTTTAAAAATGTATCTGTTCCATCAAGCTTTTATTAACTGATTAGCAGTATGTTTTAGTGATAGACAGATAAATTTTTAAATCCCCTCCCAGTTGAACTGTTGTGTATACATATCTGTACATTATTTTATATTATTATATTGTTTGTTTTTATTTTACAGCACCAGAGTCCCTGGAAATGGGTGCTTTTATAAATAAAATTATCTATCTATCTATCTATCTATCTATCTATCTATCTATCTATCTATCTATCTATCTATCTATCTATCTGTATGCCCCCTCCTCACCAGCTAGTCTTTGTATGCCTGTTTATTTTAAGTAGCCCTGGTGGTCCAGTGGTATTTGGGACCATTAGTGTGCTGTTCAATTAACATGTACTGTATAATGTAAAACTATGCCTGTTTTAATAAAATACTGTGCCTTGTTAAAACAAATTCCCCAGATGCTCTTTAGTTTTATTTGTTGCAGAGTGGCAGCTGTGTGGTGCAGAGATGCTGAGGAGAGGAGCAGTAGTGAAGAAACGATGGTGAAGAGCCAAGTTGTGGCTCCATAAAGTATAGCACTATTGCAGTATACGGAAATTCCCTTTGTTGAGCTGAGGCAGCAGCTCAGTGTTTACCGTAAGTGCGGACATGGAGCAGGTTAAAGCCTACCACAGTGATGGTTAGTTTGAGGGTGAAGCGTAGAGAGTAGTGCCATCCTCTCAATTACAGGAGACCAGATGTCTTACGTAAAATAATTGGTTTGGCAGGTGACAAGCACCAGGATATCAATTTAGGGACTGTTTGCCATTCTATTTAAATAGAATTGAAGGGGGCATATAATGAAATGGGGATGGGCTCCCAAAACATAAGGCACAATCTAGATGCCATGATGGGCAGCAAGCAGGCTGCTAATGTGAAAAGCCGAATATAAACTTTTAATGTAAACAAGCATAAAACATGATTAATTAAAATAAAGTCACAGAGGGCTAGATTACAATCAAATGTACACACATATAGGTATCTTATGCCAGATAATTGTTTAGTTTATGTAAACAGAGCTGTTTAAAGCACAGCATCACATTGCTAGAGTCAGCATAATTTAAAAGGTAATAATGTGCAATTTTTCTAAAAGGCACTGCCAAGCCATATGAAGGTGAATTAAAACCAAATGTAACCCCCTTGTTCCCAGGGGTTACTAGAATCCCACTTAGAATCAGTGGCAGGCAGGGAGAGGCAGCTAGTGAAATGCCAGTTAAATGGATTTCACAGTGTCCCACTCTGTTTTTCAGTCTCAGCTGAGCTGGAGTGATGATGTCACTTTAGAACTTTCACAGCAGCATAAGCCACAAGGGAATGCTAGCTGTGGGAGTTTGCTGTAGAATGTTGAGTTAGTCTGTAGAGTCTGTAGAGTGGAGAGTGAGGAGGGGGTTGCTGCCTGGGCGGCTCCTCAGTTTTTAGCTCTGACAGAGAGCTACCTTCATAGTTTGGGTAGTTTGTTCTCACCCTAGAAGAAGAACATAGAAGACCAGAGAGTGAAGTGGTAGAGACCATTCCTAGAGGGTTTCCAGTGCCCCATCCCTGGAGGGATGGGGGGGGGTTCCAGGATTCAGGGGGCAATCCTCTAGTCCAGCCTGGATTGTGTTGAAGCTGCCTAGATTAATCTGCTCTTTGAGTACCCAAGACTTTTGTGTGGAAAAAGCCCTGGGGCACCTGCATTCCTGTGGTGAGTTTTTCTCTGACAAAGGGACTCTGTCACCAAGACTGTTTCTGTTTAAAAGTGTCTGCCTACTATGGGGTCCAGAGAGAGACTTGCCAAGTACAAAACTTTTAGTCCGTTTCTGTTTAAAAGTGTCTGCCTACTATGGGGTCCGGAGAGAGACTTGCCAAGAACAGAACTTTTAGTTTGTGTCTGATTTAAAAGTGTGTGCTAAAGTGGGGGTCTAGTGAAGAGACATTGCCAATTACAAAACTTTTAACTTCATGAAACCTCAGAGGTGTGTAAAGTAGAATGTTAAATGTGAAAGACATTTCAAGATAGCATCTACAAGAGTTTCTGAGAAGGGTGATATTAATCGGATGAATGGCTGAGTATAAACTTGGAAGCAAAAGGTGGGAGACCCCCCCAATCTGGAGTAACCATGTTTACTGCTCCAGGTTCAGTTTGGGCACCTTTGTTTCTCTCAGTACATTTGGCTGGTGCCTGAAGAAAATACCCAGATGTGGGATTTTGGATTTTCTGTGAGCCTGAGTGTGCTCATTGGTGGCTGAGAGTGCCATCAGTAACTCCTCATGAAATATGGGAAAGTCTCCTAGTATTGGCTGAGGGTGCCTAGTTAAGGGAAGTGTACCAGTTCTGGCCATATGTGCCAATTTCCATTCAGAACCTGAGGGTTCACTGTGTGTGTGTGTGTGTGTGTGCTCTGTACCTCAGTAATCTGTATTACCAGTGGTAGCAGCCTTGTGGGGGTCCATCTTCACTTTGTATTATTCTCTGTGTAAGTGAATAAAATCCACACTCTAGAATCACAGCCTGGTTTGGACAGTACTGTTATTGCTTCCACTGTGTCTGGATTTACGTGCATGCCCCTACCCAGAAGTACAAACCTAGCATAATTCTGAGCAAACATTTTCTCCCAGGGACCCAGGTTGATGGCCATGCTAAATGGTCCCCCCAGGTGTGAGCCAGGTAGTTGCCACACTTGGTTTGCCTGTCTGAGGATGGCAGGCTATGAAGTAGAAGTATTGGTAAACAGAACTGTTGTAGTGACAATCCCCATCCCTCTCGTTGGCGCCATGTGTGAGAGGAGCAGCCCTGCTAGTTGAACAAGGGTGACCGGTGGGGGTGAGTTACACAAACTTGCCAGCTTTATAGATTAAAGGTGGGCAGTCAGGTAAAAATAGTCTCATTTGATAAAACATTTTGGAAGGAGTGACTGCTGACCTGTTAAGGTGGAAAAGTTTGGAAGGAGGAGCTGTAGCCCAAAAGCCATGCTGGCAGGCAGGAAGGTTGAAGGAGGAGCTGGGAATAGGGGAGTGTTCTTGGGCAGGAGTAGTTACTGGAGCCTTTGGGACAGCCCCTGGAAGGAGTCTTAGACCTCAGATAGAATATTTAATTTGTCTGAGCTCTAGACAAAAAGGAAAGTGTTTATTTGGGAAATGGTTTAATTTAAGTGGAAATCTTACCCTTGTTTAGTGTGAAAGTTAAACAGTAAGCTGTTGTTTTTCAACAGGGTGCAACATTTTACATTTAAGCAACTTAATGATCCCTTAACCCAATTTATTATTAAAAAATACTGGCGAAAGTCAGATGTGTGAGCTTTCTTATGCAGAAGGTGTGATGGTGATCACACTTCATATTGAGGTAATTTTATTGTGCTTAATGTAATGTACAGCTACAATGAATCCAAGTTAACTGAGCAGAGCAGGCTCAGAATTTTCAGAAGGCAGTTGAAACTTCAAACTTGGAATTCTACCATGGCTTATTCTGCTGCTGAATTCCAAAGTAGAATCAAAGCCGACTGGTGCTGAAGTTTTGGAACAGGGTCTTGTCAACACAGTGACGAGGATTTGGGAGGAATGAACTGTTCAGGGGGCATAAAAGAAGCTGCAATCTCATTTTGGGAAGATCTAGCAGGGAGGCAGACCTGAAAGGACCAGACTTGTCCAGAGGAAGTTCAGCCTACTGAGGCCTACCTGTAGCTAGAGCCTGGGGGGGCTAGTCCTCAGTCAAGTATTGCAGACTATTGATAGGGGTGGTAGAGCAATAAAATGAGAGCAGAGACAGAATAGATTAGCCTGCTGGTTTGAGTATATGTTTTTTCTCAAGTGTCTTCAACTGCATCCAACAAGTTTGCATCTGCTTCAAGCAACCAGGTCGTCTTCGAGGATCAACAGCATCAGATCCACAGCCAGCTCCAAAGGGTCTAAGTTGCCAACATTTTCCAGCCATTTAAGGAAAGTGGTACAGTAACTTTTATTTCATTGTGGGACTAATTCAAGAGGTACACTCATCTGCTATATTGGATTCTGGAATACCTATTGCTTCAAGGACTATTGCCCAGCAACTGAAGGACTGAACTCAGAGACTCAGGGGAGAAATATATTGTGAATGCCATAAAGTGATTGTTGCACAATGTAAAGTGAATGTGATTGTGAAATGATTAGAGTACAAGTGAACTGAGGATATAAGCAGTATAGAGTTAAGTATTTCTGTGTTAGGTACCAGAGAAGGGTATCTGGTGATAAGGGGTAAGTGGGCTTACTGAGGTGGGTATAGGCCTAGTAGCCACTGCACTACCTTAAGGTAAATAAACTGAATGTACAGCAACTGAGGTCTGAGGGTGGCCTAGGGCTGGGTTGGTATTAAAGTAACTGGAAGGCTGGTGGATGGTAGAATAGCTTATAATATCTTTGGGTAGCAGGTACAGACCTGTGGGAATATAAAATGAGAGTATATTAATGCTCAAGGTATTTGTTTAAAAGAATATTTTGCAAAAGTGAGTGTTGGTATTGCTATTTGCAATTGTTTCTTATGCAAGCTGTGTCTGTAAGTTGGCAGAACAGTTTAGTAAAATGCCCCTTAATTTTCACTTGGAAACTGTGTCAGCATCTTTCTTCAAGGTTGTCCAAGACTCACTTTCCTGTGGTCTGCCTGGTCAGTCTGGTACAGCACCTTTCTCTCCCACACAGTGTCTGCAACTATCTGATTGGGGAGGTAATCTGAAGGAGTTCCTGTGTGTACCCAAATCAGTGGTTGTGGGTGGGAAGACAGGGAAAAAACTTACTGGTAGACAGCTCTATTTTTACGCTGTGTACTGCATTCACCTGGTGTGTAGTCTATGTGTTATGAAGTGCTGCATTGTTTCTGTCTTGTCAGTCCTCAAAGCTTGAACTCTTTCTTGCTTTCTTTATACTTTTTAAATTCCTGGGAATCAATGAACCGAAATATATGCCAATGTATAATTTTGAGTTACAGTTAAACAATAACCTGTATGTTAATAATACTAATGCGTGACTGAGAATGTACATGCAATACTGGAATATGTTATTTAGTTATATATTTGAAAATCTCTTTACATGCTTAGAAAATAGTGTTACAATTCTTATACCAGTAATAGACCATGGCTGGTATTAACACAGTGCCATGGAATTTCTTAGCCTATGTAACCCAGCTATGACTGCTCGTATTAGCAACATCTACAATCATCCACTCTACACTAGCTTCTTCTCTCACAGCTAGAAGCATGGATATCCCTATCCATAAAGGTGATCCATTCAACTTATAACCAAGATATTTGCTACCCATCCTCTCCAAAGTTCTCAAGAGGTTAGTAAGCAGCCAGTTCTACTATAACTCTCACTTCCTGACCCGATATTAATCTGGCTTCTGATCCAACCACTCCACCTCCATATCCAGCCTCAATCACTAACTATATCCAATCAAATGTGGACAGTAGCATTGGCACTGGGGCCATATTCATTGATCTTGCCAAGGCCTGTGACACCATGTACCATCACCTTATCTTGAACATGCTAGTGTCCTCAGGCGTCTCCTCTTCAATGCTCATCTGGTTCTAGTCCTACATGTCCATCTGAACCCAATATGTTAAACTAGGCATAAACACACACCCTCCCAGGTACCCTTGAGGTCCCCCAAGGCTGTGTCTTGGGACTCTGCTTTTCACAGTTTTTATCAACAGCAACTTCCCCTTGGCTCTCTCTACCTGCAGCATCCACATGTATGCTGATAATACTTCATTTACACATCTGGCCCTTCCTACCCTTCATCATGGAGACCTGGCAACAGAATTTCCAAGCAGTGCAAAAATGGTTGCAGGATAATCACCATGTCATGAACCAAATGAAAACAGTTTCTATGCTGTTCATCTTCAGATAATGGCTCAGCTCTCCCCCTCCACTCTGATCCTATGTTCTATCTAAGGTAAAAATCTGGACTCTGTCTCCCACTTCCCACAGTTATGGGCTAATTATGGCTTAATCCGAAGAGATCATCTCTATCTGCTTTCACACCACTTGTCATGGCCTAATAAGAGCAAATAACGCCTGGTTAGTTACTGACTATACATAATCCTGCTGGTATTGATATTTCTTGCTGCAGGAGCTGTTAAAACCAATCCAGATCCCCCTTTATTCACTTACTCTGCTCCCCTGTGGACCACCTCCAGGGGGTTAAAAATTGCCCACATGAATATAGGGAGTATTAGAAAAAACTCCCTGGCCTGGAATCATGGAGTACACTTTACAGCCCTCATGTCCTTGCAGTTACTGAGATCTGACTCACACCTCAGATCCTCTCTCATGAAGTGGTCATTCCAGTGTATACTGTACACAGAAAGGACCATGTGAAAAGAAGGGTGGGGTGGGGATCTCATATAGGTAGATACAAAGTCTCACTTTAGTGTAACAGAAATCCATTTGATCTCACGCAACCACTCTTCTTGTGAGAGTCTATTAGTAAAGGAGCTACTGGGAGGCATTAAGCCCCTTTATAACTGGTTGCATCTATAATGCTCCATCTCTAGCATGGCCTACATTTGATGAATTTCTTACTTATAATGCACATTTGCAAAAGGGGGAGGTTACCATGCTGGGGGACACACTGGAGGATAATATAAGCAGGTTTAAATCTGCCATATAGAAGGCTCTGTTTGCCGGCCCAGTGGCGCTGAGGATTGAGGTGCTGGATGCCACAGCTCATGCCATGATGGCGAACTGGGTTTGGGAGTGAGCCAGGGCCACTGGGGGTTGGTAGGGGAGGATAAGATCGAGCATCTGGAGGACTGCTCTCTTCTCCTAGGGTGGGATCCAGGGGTGACCCGAGCTTGGTAGTAATGCCTGGTGGAGGCTGGGGGCACACTCCGTAGGGGGGGCACATAGCAAGGGACTGGTAATAGCAGGTTGTTAGCAGGCAGATCTGCACATATAGCCATTGCACGCTGAGCCAGGGGGAGGAACTTATGCAAAAAAAACTCCTGCCACTGGTAGGCGATGGCACCTCCCACCCACTGTCCACACTCCCAGAGTCGGGCTTGCCTCTCCACTATGCCCACCTTCCCTGGCTCAGAGCTCAATACTATAGAAAGAGCACCCTGGGTAGGGGCGGCCCTTCCCTGGAGGGATCAAACCTAGGGGATGTGCCGGGCTGGGAAGGAGCGGAGAGTTCGATGGAGAACAAGGAGGAGCATAAAATAAAGTTTGAAAAAAAAAGAAGGCTCTGTTTACCCAGATTATCATTGAGCCTACCTGCATCAATATGAAATCGGATAATCACTCTTTGCCAGACTGGATACTTGTCAGTAGGAGTGACAGGGTCAAGAGTCATGGCTGATGCACTTGGTGACCATCTGCCACCCTGCTGTGCTTGGGATATTCATTTTGTAAGATGACCCCCCCCCATGTACTATTTTGATAAAAAATTATTCCCAACTAAATTGTGATGCCTTCTTAAATGACCTGGCCTTAGGGCCTTGGAACAATCTGAGTAGATGCAGCAATGTAAATTTGGCTTTCAAATTCTTCATGAATAATTTCATGAGTGTTGTTTACTATCATGTACCCCTAGTTCAGAGTAGCATCAAAGGGCTTTGCTCTAAGTAGTTTACACCTGCCCTGCATCAACTAATGAAACAAATGGACCATGCTTTGGTCAGATATAGAGCCATTGGTCAGACACAGGACTGGCAGCAGTATCGCACCCTAAGAAATATCTGTAAAGGTAGCTTTAAAAGTGCCTAGGTGAAATATGTCAGGAGCCTGCAGTCTGACAATCTACATGACCCCAAAGGTTCTATTCACATGTTAATAGCCTCCTCAAGGGGAGAACTGGGTCCCCTTCATGTGTCATCCTTGCTCATAAATTCAGTTTTTCTCCTATAGTTTTAATGGTTAAAAAAATGATTTTACATCACTGGACTGACCAGGTAACTCTGTTGCTTTTAGAATGGCATAAAGAAATGTTCTCAGTACTATACTTGGAAAAATGGCATCTTCTCTACAACACAAACCACAAGTGTTTCATACTAGATGAGCTGTACTGGAGGCAATTATTTTCATTACTAGATTGTACACATTCTGTATAGTTGTTATAAGATGGTCATTATATAGATAATAATGTATAGGCAAGTGTGTTTTATGGATTTTTTTACATGCCCGAGATGCATGATTAGAGATACAGTGAATTTACATTCCGCCGGCGAAGTGAACGCGAAGTGGGCACTTCACGTTGCCACTCCACTACGTAGAGTGGGCGATGCAAAGAGCTCACTCCGCCTTGTCATTACCACTTGGCGTTAAGGTGGAATGGCAGTGCGAAGTAAGGTGAAGTCATTGTTTTTAATGGACTTCTCTTTCCTCATTATGATTCTAAGTGACCCACTTGGTGTTTCAGATTTGGTTGCCCCCCCCCCCCACAGATCACATGGCTTACAGTACTGTAAGTCACATGCTCTTTAGCTAGGCAGGAAGAAAGTGAGTCATACAAGCAGACACTTATACTTTCTCCTGTGCAGACGGAGAGAGAGTAGTGTGTTTTGAGACTGCTGATACTTTGAGATCAGAGCGAGGAGGAGATTTAAACTTTGATTTCGACCCAACAGTTTTTTTAAAAGCTACATTTTTTTGTCTTTTCTGTACTCTTTTTTACATAATTTGCTCTTTCTGTAAATTTTATTTTTCTTACCTTTATAAATAGCTAGTTGTTTGTCTGTGTCTGTGTGACTGTGTGTGTGTGTGTGTGTTGTGTGACAGTGTGAGTAGTGATTGCTCGGACTGAGGGAGCTCAGTAGGAGAGATGGACCAGGGTGAGGGAATGTCTGGGGCGGGGGCAGCTCTGGGAGAGTGTGGTAGTGGTAAGCATCATACCGTGCGCATGTGCAGAGGGCATGGGCATCCATTTCTGTTGGACCGCTCAAAACTTGTGAGTGTGTCCCCCTCCCAAGAAGCAGGACCAGCACCGCCTCCTGTCCTGACTCTGAGGTAGTTGAACCACCACCACCACCAAGTCCAGCACCAGGTCCTCTGGAGCAGGATGTGCCTGGTCTCCCGGGCCCAGGTGTGGATCCCATTCCTTTTCAGCACCGTGATCAGCCTGCTGCCAGTTCATCTGGTCATCCCCTGCCTGTGCCTGGTCCTCCCTGCACCTCCGTTGTTTGGCAGTTTTTTGACTGTGTCGGGGGGACAGCAGTGTGGTCAAGTGCCACCTATGTGAGGTGGAGGTGCACCGTGGCCCCTGGGGAACTCACCTGGGGACTGGGGTCCAGCACACCCATATGCTCAATCACTAGCAGTTGGAGTGGCAGGCTGCCACATAACAGACCATGCCTGCACCTGCTGGCTATTCTGTGGCAGAGGGTGCAGCTGTGCATTGCAGCATCCCTAAGAAGAGAGGGTCACAATAGCACCTACTGCTCCACCAGGACCCCCACCCCAACACCACCCCCACCCCCCACACCCACCTCCACCATCAGCAGGTCAGCCTGTAGAACGTGTGGACCCCAGAGAACTGCATGTAACACAGGCTGACTTGGCAGTTCTCTGGAGTGCTGTCGAGGATAACAACGAGAGGGTGAGTGCTGTGGAGCAGTGGCTGGATCACATAGAGGGACATCAGTTGCAAATTATGTCCATGCTGGAACTGCTGCTGGATCACCATGGTATCACATATTATTATTTTTTTCCTCACACCATGTGCCCCCCCACACCTTCCTTGCTGTGTTATAAAATGTATTCCTCCACCATCCCCGACCCTTGTATGTAATTATGCCCTTTTTTGCTGTCTTCCATATACGTGACACTTTGTATTCTGAGCAGTGCAAGTATACTGTACTAAACTGCATGTGTGCAGTCAGTCTTCTTTCCAGCCTGCGTATGTACTGCAGACACTGTCCAACTTCCTGACTTAAAAACAATCATTAATGAGTACAATGTTGGGGTGGTGATGCATGGAGAGATACTACAAAACAGGATTACAATACATCCAAGTAACTATTAATAAAAATGAATGTTGTGATTCATGACATGATCGTGAATCATGATTTGTGACTGCATTTGTGACCGTGATGATGAAGAAACGTGAATGCCTACCGCCTATGGCTGTACTTCCCCTATAAGCTGTAGCTTAAAACTCCCAGACTTAAAAACACGTATCAATGAATACAATGGTAGGGTGGTGAAGCCTGGAGAGATACTACAAAACAGGCTTACAATACATCCAAGTAACTCGAAAAAATATTAATGTTGTGATTCGTAATGTGAATGATCATGAGTCATGATTTGTAACTGCATTTGTGACAATAATGATGAAGAATGTGATTTGTATCACGAGTGACTCATGATGATGGTCCTGACTTAAAAACACATATTAATGAGTACAATGTTCATGCAGAATTAAGCACCACACCTGTCCAGTACTGTGAAGGGAAGCGAAAGAAACAACTGTAACTTAACTTACAGATGGAGATTGGGCCCTAAAGAGATTCGCTGTGCACTGAAGAGATGCAGACACAAAGGCACATCACCTAACCAGTGCTCACCATCAGAAATTCAAATCTGGAAAAGAATACCTTTGCTGGTTGGGGCAGGTCGCGGGGGGGGGCAGTGTACTGCACTGCTGTAGTAACAGTCACTAGTACTAGTACCAGTAAAGATACCACAAAGAAGTACAAAAATCACACAGCTGTAGTGGATAGCAGCTTCACATTGCTGAAATTATTATGTGGCACAATAAAAGGTGTCTGATTTGATGACACGCATCACACACGTACTCACACACACACTAAGTAATGCATAGCAAACTGAAAACTTCAGTAATATAACCACATATTTTAACCAAACTAAAATTATACACTGCTGCACCACAACAATCAGCAAAAAAATGGCAAGAAATATTGAAAATATTACTGTGTGTACATTAACACAGTTACACAAGAAAAATATCACCAAAACAGAAAGCACTGTCTTTTTCTCTAAGTTAATCTACCTACGCCACAGATAAGCCCCTCCCCCAAAGCACACTTCCACTGTCTCTTAGTACACAGGCCGAATGTTGTATATTAACATTCAAAATCCATACACAAACAATAAATGCTCGATGATATGAGCACAGGAGAGTTTCCTATAATCGATGAACTAAAGTTTCAGCAAACAAAATGACTCAAAAAGGCTTTTTTAACAGCTTTTTGAAGGTTTGAATCACAGAGAGCTCTCAGAGCAGATTGTCTCCTACAGCTTTCTACACACACTACCCCAAATTGAGGCTGTGCAGAACAATCTAGAGCCCATGTGACGTGAAATCCCATGAATCACTGCAAAATTCACCTTTGGAGCTTAAAAACAAGGCGAAGTGAGGCGAAGTACATTGTTTTCAATGTACTTCACCTTAAGAATTGGTGGAGTAGTGGTTTGGGAAGGCAGAGTAACGCAAAGTCAGTGTTTTCAATGGACTTTACATTACCCATTAATAAAGCAAAGTACTCTGCTTTGCATTGCGGAGCACTCCGAGAAATCGCCTTCATTCTGCAAATCACTCCATGGAGCGAATTGGGGCCACTTTGCACATCACTATGCATGATAACCCATAAACCTCAATATCAAAAATAAAATCAGTTTTTTAACCACTAAAACTATCAGAGTAAAACTGAATTTACTAGTACCAGTCAGGGGCTTTATGTCAAGTCCTAACAGACATCTCCTCTTCATGAAGGAGTCCTCCAGTCCCAGCACTGGATCCTAAACTCTGTTTACTGCTTGGCATAAATCTCACAAAATATGCAGTGGGGTGCCCTACCCAACTCTACATCTAGTGCATGTAGGAAAATCCAGAAGGCCCCAGTTATGTAGTCTCCAAGGAGTATGATATAGAAGATAATGCCTGAGTGACAGTGGTTAACCACGATGTAATTACCTCAAGCAGTTGCCAGGACAACCAAGTAAACCTCGAGAGTGCAGCTTGAGAGGTTTACAGTTGTCATGGCAATCGTGAGAGGTGATTACATCCATGGTTGACCACCATCACTCAGGCATTGTATTTTATAGTGTATGGAAAAAGTAGCCACTGTAGTAAAAAAAAATACAGTTTTTCCAATGAGCGTTTGTTCTCCAGCTCAGCTATGAATGCCTCCTGCTTCATATGTTGAGCAACTGAAGTGCTAAAATTAGCCATTGTGATCAATATTGCAGCGGGTCTGTAACTGTCTGTATGGAATGTGTGTGTTTTGAATGAATGTCCAAGCAGCAGATCACCTTTCCTTTCCAAGAATTTTGACAGGTGGTGACATTCTATCCTGTAATCCCATCATTATGACACAGGTAAGCAAGGTTTACAGCAAACTGATGTCATAACGGTGGGATTATCAGGTTATAAACTGATTGAAAATGGGTTAATAGACACTGTCCATGCATTATATATAGAATAGTGTATGGTTGTCCATACACAACAAGGCTATGTTGCCATCGAGGGGATATGATGACGTCATACAGACCTCGAGTGAAGCTCGAAGTCCGTATGGCAACATCTCAATAACTGACAACCTTATTGTATGGACAACCATACACTGTTTTATATAGTATATGGTGGTCCCCCAAAATATACCAAATTTATAATTTCACAAGGTTTAATTGTAGTTGCTCCTTCATACCTTGTATTCACGCTACCGCTCCTCGGTGCAGTCCCGCTCTACTCCCAAATCCAGTCCTCGCTGCTGTACTGCTCTGCTCCTTCCCACTATTATTTACGGATGCCAGTGATTTAAAATAAAAAGGCAAAGTGGCAGTTTGGACACACGGAGCTCACTCAGTTCGTGTACAATCTATCTAATGCGACAGCTTGCCCGTCCGCTCTCTAACCGGCACCACCAATTTAATTTTGTTTATTTTTTAACTGAGCTGTTTCCACCAATCAAGTGGCAGCTGAAGGCTACAAAATTGTTGTACTATCGATGTGACATCAGAACGATAGTACAACAACTTTTCTGACCTTTGAACTGTCCTACAACAAGATTTGGAAAACCTTTGTTTTCCATACACAATAAGCCTTGACCATATACTATAAATACTTTGTAGGTTCTTATATTGCATCAGTTGGTAACTGTTAAAGATAATATACATATATGCATTTTCCACATTTCTTCATAATGAACTGAAGTAAATCTCTCTCTTCTAAAGCTGTAGGCCAACATTCTGAGGGAGGGACCATATAGGAAAGGAATGGACTGATGGAGAGCAAGATAACTGCCTAAAACCACATGTTTTTGGGAGGCAAGCTCACCCAGTTTGTGTAAAGATGAAGGCAGTTCAGAAGAATGAATCTACATGTCTTCCCAGTGTTTTTGCTTGCATATGCTGCACTTGCAAGAAGGCTAGGCAAGGCAAGGCAAATTTTATTTCTAGGGCGCCCAATCCCTGAGGCTCTGGGCACCTAACAAAAACATATAAAAATTACAACAGCAATCAAGATCAAAAACTTACAGAATACATAACATTTCAAATTCCAGTTTCACAATCATCTATATTTATTAAAACAGTTAGACATAAAATCATTCTGTAAAAGCCAGGCTGAAAAGGTGGTCTTTTAGCCTCTGCTTGAAAATACCAGTCGAGGGGGCCTCCCGGACTACAGATGGAAGTGCAATCCACAGGGTAAGCCCAGAAACACTGAATGCTTGATCACTGGATGTCTTGAGCTGAACCCTGGGAACATCCAGGAGGCCTCTAGAAGAGGAGCGGAGGGAGCAAACAGAGGCTGCAGGTAAGATGAGCGCCGACAGGTAGTCAGGGCCCAGTCAGTATGGAGCCTTACAGGTGAGCAAGCCCACCTTGAAAAGGACCCTCCATCTGACCGGCAGCCAGGGCAGGGCATGCAGGACCGGGATCACATGACAGGATCTAGGCAGGCCTGTCAGCAACCAAGCCACTGTGTTCTGCACCAGCTGCAGCCTGCAGAAGATCCCTCTGGCCCTCTAGCTACTTGCCCACTTAGTCCGGTGGGACCCCTGGGTACAGGAATCACACACATCTGGCATCTCCCTCAGCCACGTTTAAACCCAGGGTGTCTCCTGTACCTTACAGCCTCGATGTTTCTCACCACCTCCTCCATAGCTACTCTCCACCAACAACGACCCCCCCCACCTCCTTGTAATCCTGACCTCCCTGCAGCGCCTGGTGGCAGTAGATGAGTTCAGGAGGTCAGTGAAGGGGTGGAGGTCATGAAGTAGAGAAGCAGCATAGGTAATTCACACCTGGCCAAAGCCCAAACACATCACTGCCTGGTATATTTCCCTAAACTAAGAAAACACAATTAAACAATTTAAGCTAAATAAACACAACCACTAATTAATAATTAAAATACAGTTCTAACTACTCATTTATCCACCATTCACACAACTACAAATAATAAGAATTCTCCTACACAGATTCTCAGCAATCACGCACTTTCTAAACCCACAAATTCCACCCAACAAAATCACCCTCTCCAAGAGTCAGCATTATTTATTGTCCAGGAGAGGAATCAAGTGCAATTCAAGAGAAAAAACAAAGTTCAAAGCAGCAATATAAAAGTCCAATGATGTTAAACAAGAATCCTGAAATGATTTAGTCAGTTCCAAAACAGCTCACTCTCACCAAGCTATATGTACCTCCAGATCCCAACAGGAAAATGTTCAGCTGATAATAGGGATTGAGAAGAAATCATCCCAGGAGGGTCAGAGTTTAGTTAGTCAGAAAAAAACCTAACCCCAGCAGAACTCCCACTAGTGCTGAGGTAGTAAACTTTGAGGAACAATAAAAGGAACAAACTCACCGGCCTGTAGGAAGTCCAACTTCACCTCCTGGTGCTTCTCTCACCAACACCAGAGGCAGTCTGGACTGGTCTCCTTCTGACAGAAAAGATTCAGAAAGCTCATGGATGCTGTGCAACCTTCCCCACGCTTGACCATCCGCTCGCCAAACAGATGTTTATGATGGTCAAGCAATAATCGATCTGATATCAGAGTCAACAGGGCAAACCCACATTGCCACATGACAGGCTAGCTCAGTAGTTCTGCACAGTTCTCTTGGGGCTTAAGTCTCCATAGGTAGAACAACAGGAAATCCCTCCAGCATCCCCGAACTGAGTCTGCCCTTGAATTTCACTCTCTCTACACCAAAGGATGGTATTCAAGTCAGCATAGGTCCTACAGTACACTCGTCCTGGCCACACATAGATCCATATGCCAGTGGTTCCCTCCTCAACTTCTTTACTGCTCTGAAACCTCCCGGGAGCTTCCACTGGTACAGTGTGATGGCATTAGAATCCTAAATAGAAAACAATAATGCTAACTCCTAAAACTTATTCAACTTACCCAGCATAAACTTACTCTAAAAGCCCTACCATGTGTCCCTAGCTGGTGCACCCAACGGAATTAAAATTTCAGACACCGGACTAATAATGGTCATGGACACCTAGAAGGGGAGGACATCATGCATATAAGCAGTATAAGTCTGCTGAAACTGCTCAAACTTAAGCCAAGTCCCTTCCCTCAAAAGATGATGAACATGGGTAATCCCTCTGTCCACCCAGTCCCATGTATAAGCTGTTGTTCCCCATTCCGAAATTAGAATCATTCCAAATCAGTAGAGTCCTAGGGAAACTAGTGGAGAATCTGAGCACTTGGCATAACTATCAGTATATAGACATTGAGGTAGCAATAGGTGAACCAATAAGACTATGGGGTAGTTTGGCTTGGATCATAAATAGGCTTCCAACCTAATATCCTGAGCTCTGCAAAGCTCTCGTTCTACTGTGACCCACTGCAGAATGACAAAAGCTCCTGCCATCTTCTCTGTCCCCTCTCAGTTGCAGGTCATATAGTTTAAGGGAATGAGCTCTTTCTGAATATGGCAATCCTCTAACTCTAGAAATTAATTTTGTAGTTTTCCTTTGAATATTATCCAATAAGCCTTTATCCTTGACCACATGGGGGGACCAGAAGGAGGCCACATAATCTAAATGGGGTCTTATGTATGCTTCATAAAGAGAGACAATGCAAGTTTCGTTTCTTGTTACAAATGACCTTTTTATAGACCTGAGTAATCAGTTAGCTATCAGAGCTACTTTTCTACAATGCCTGCCTGATGTTAATGTGTCATTAATGAGAATGCATAATTCAGTTTCTTTGGTTACAGGCTTTATTGAAGTACCATTTAATGCATAGTCCACCATATTGTTCTTTTTACCTAGATGGATGACAAAACATTTGCTGACTTTAAATTCCATTTTGTTGGAAGCCGCCCATTTCTTAGTATGATGCCGGTCATAAGTGAGCATTCAAATTTTTTCTACAGTGTCAACCTCTGAGATGACTTTAGTATCATCAACAAATTTGCTTATATTGCATTGGACTTGTTCATGTAGGTCACTTATAAATATTCCGAATAGCATAGGGCCCAGTATGGAACCCTGAGGAACTGCACTGGTGACACCAACCTCCTTAGATATGGACCCAGAGACTATAACTTGTTAGAACCTTTCCTGGAGCCATTCCTCAATCCATTTAACAGTGTTTGTGTCAAATCCCAGTTTAATCATTTTTTTCAATTAATTGAACATGTGGAAGCAGGTCAAATGTCTTCCTGAAATCAAGGAAGACAATGTCCACAGGTATCCCCTTGTCCAGGCTGCTACTCACTTTTTTTTTAGTTAATCTCTTTTATGGCTGGTCCCTGGTGGCACTGCCTCCTACTGGCTCCCCCAGCCCTGTCCCCCGCTCATAGCCTACCCCTCCAGCTGCCCCACGGCTTGTCCCCTGTGGGGGAGTAGCAGGGATCCCTTAACCCACCTAACTCCGGATCCGGTGCTGGAGGGATTACTGCCCATCGCGGGGTCAGCGCCTGCGGGACCAATCATCATTCTGCAGCACCATTCCCTAGATTTTTCACCTGTAATTTTGTTTCCATAGAAGAGGAGTGCAATGATGCCACAAGGAGCCAGTGCGCACACTCCCGTACGCATGCCTCCGAGCGTCTGCCTCGACTACCCCCATTCTGTAGCATTTCAGTTCACTACCCCCTCAGCCTCTGCCAGGGGCCAGTGATTCACTGAAGCGCAGGTGTCCCCCCTCTCTGGAGAGGAAGAGCAGTCCTATGGATGCTCAATCCCTCTCCTCCCTGCCAGCCCCAGGTGGCCCGTGCCCCTTCCTGAACATGGGTCACCAGCATAGCGTGAGGTAAGGTGACCAGCACCTCAGCCCTCAGTGCCACCGGGCAGGCCCTGCTACTCACTTTTCATAAAATGTGATTAAATTAAACTACAAATAGAGGTGATCTATAGACCTCCAGGACAGGGGGTGGGAGGGAATGAGACAGACAGAGAGAGAGAGAGACAGCAATAAGGCACCTGGAGCTGTACTAGAAAGGGGGAAGAGGTAAAGGGGGAGGAGGTGGTGGTGGGAGATCTATATTTGCCAGATACTGACTGAGTCATTCCAGTGGTCAGGAGCTGCAGAAATCAGGTCCTTCTGGTTATATTTCAGGATGGCCTGCTGGTGCTGTTAGTTAAGGAACCCACTAGGCATGCTGCCATTCTCAATATGGTGCTTACCAATTCAGAAGTGGTAAGAGAAGTGAAGAAGTGAGGGTAGGGGAGCCAATATCTCTATGTAACCCCCATGCTGAATTTGGGGGGGTTTACTAATTTGGATGCCCTGTTCGCATCAGGAGGAGTGCATGCAGCCATGCTTGCCAAGGGGGCAGGGCCTGGGTGGCACATGAGGGATTCAAGCACCCACTGGTGCTGGAGTGACTGTTGGGTGGAGGGTTTCAGAGGGAGTTATTGTGAAGGAGGAGTGAGGTGCAGCGCATAGGCCTGAAGGAGGGCCTTCAGTCGGGCCTTGTCGGCCCAGGGCCAGGGTAAGGAGATTTCCCCCTGGCCCCTCGCTTGCCACAAGTCCATCATGGGAGAAGTTAGAGGAAGCCAGCAGCCCAAAAGAGAGAGAAAGAGAAAGCAGATTAGAAGCCTGATTGGCTCTGGTTGGGATTGAGAGAGATGGCTGCCATGATGCAGGGACTGAGGCTAAGGTGGCAATGAAGTCTTAGAGGGACCATAGGGCAGAAGCAGCCCCTACCCTCCATGTCCACCTAGGCAAAATGTTGGGAGGCTGAAGGAGATTTCCTGGAGACTGCAGAGTGAGGGGGAAGCCATCATGAACCCTGCCATGGATCAGCTGATGGCGTGCCCTAAGAGGAAAGTAAAGGACTGTGTCCTGGGAGTTAAGAACCCCTCTCCATTTAGAGGGTCAGTGAGCAATGTGAGTTAAAGCACTCACTCCCACTGGCAGGGAAATGCTGTAGGGAAGGAGAGACTGGTCAGAACACTGTCTGTGTTCCTGCTGTATGAATTGGAGTGCCAATGGCTCATTTGAAAGAGGAACATGTTCTCAGGATCAAGGTTTGAACCTGGGTCCTCCAAAGTAACATGCCATGGTGCCTTGCGTAGTGGGAGAATGAGACTGTGTCTAATGAAGTGTGCATCTCCATGGAGTTTCTTGGCTTGAGCTTTTGGTGCAGAAAATAAAACTGTTTGCTCGACTTTACTCTGTTTGGACAGAAATCACTGGAGTCCTGAAAGTGTGTGTGAGTGTGCTGTGCCTAACCCTGTTTCCACAGAATTTCCAGTAGTGAGAGAAGCCACCAGCCATGGAGGGGGAAGTGTCATCTGTCTGCACCTCGATGGAGATCACACCATTATGGAAGAATCCTTCTACAAACAAAAGGTACTGTGCTTTCCCTGCTATTGTGCTGTTCAGTCTAGCTGGCACCCCTTCCTCTTCCCCAATACAGTAACAATGAAAACCCCTGGACAGAGAAGGGAGGGGGTAGCCTCCTTTGAAATGCAACCTTCGAGGACAGACAGCAGAGTTGTCTGCCTGCAGGTGAGAAACTCAAATCCCCCCAGGCAGTAATGACAGAGTCTAGTGACTGTAAAATTTTCTTCCATAGTGAATTACAGTTTGGAAATAACCAGCAGATGAGGAGCTTACATCTGTATGGTTTGACCTGGCCCTTGGGAGAAGTAAGTCTTCATTAAAGGCTGAAATCCTAGATTTCAGAATGGCATACTTCAGCCAGACATGGGAGCTGGTCTGGGACAACTTAATTGGGGTGGACAGCATCAGGGATATAGAATAAAAATGTGGGGAATCAAGGGATCCATTCTTGAGGCAATAGTGTCTTGCACATGAATAGTAATCAAAAGAAGCAGGTACAAGAGACTAATATGGTTCTCTGGAAAAGTCATAGAAGCATGGAGAGCCAAAAAGAAGGCCTTCACCAGGTACAAGGAAAAACAAGGGAAGAAAGGATGGTGAGAGTACCAAATAAGAACAAGGAAAACCAAAAGGGTTGTCAGAGAAGCAAATGCAGACACAGAGCTCCCTTCTGCAGAGGGGTGAAGGAAGGGGAAAAACAGTTAATTAGATATAATAGGGAAAAATGAGAGAAGGGAGGCAGAATTGTTAAGCTAACAGAGGGAAGTATGGTAGTTGGGGAGAATGGGCAGAAAGCAGCCATTTGTAATGACTATTTCTGCTCTGTATTCACAAGGGATGACAGAGGGCCTATGTCAGAGAAGGGCTTCAAGGCACCTATAAGGGGGATCATTGAGGTGAAGATGAGGACCCAACTGGAGTAATGTTCCCAGTTCTGGATTCCTCACCTTAGAGAAGATAAGTACAGGCTGGAGACAGTGCAACATAGAGCAATCAAAATGATTCAGGATCAGTAGGGCAGAGCTTATGAGGATCAGCTAAAGGCACTGAACATGTACTAGCTGCAGGCCAGATAAGAGAGGGGAGATATGATAGAGACTTTCACCAGTGAAAGGGTTCAGAAAGGGGTAGCAGCCCTCAAGACAGATAAGGTCCCAGGGCTAGATGGGATACATCTGAGGGTGCTCATGAAATTGGCAATGGAACTAACTGAACACCTGTTAGGGCTGTTCAATAGCTCAACTGGGACATGGATCATTCCAAAGGACTAGAGGGTAGCAGATGTAGTCCATCTTCATAAGGGGGGGAGACAAGGAGCAACCAAGTAAGCACAGACCTGTCAGTTTTATCTCTGTTGTGGGTAAACTGATGGATACACTAGTCAAAGACAACCTCGTGGACTACCTGGAAAATGATGGACCCCAGGATAGTAACCAGCATGGGTTTGTGGCAGGCAGATCTTGTCCGACTAACCTGATAGTTTTCTTTGGGTAACAAAGGTAGTGGATAACAGTCACATTTTGGGTTTACTGTACTTTGATTTCAGCAAGGCTTTTGACTCAGTGCCTCACAGAAGGTTGCTGAAGAAGCTAGAGGATCTGGACACAGTGAAGAACACAGATTGGTGAGAAACTGGTTGAAGGGAGAAAGCAGAGGTTTGTGGTTAACAGAGTCAAATTGGAAGAGAGGGAGGTCACAAGTGGGTAGCCACAAGGATCAGTCCTGGGTCCAATCCTTTTCCAAACTGTATGTTGATCAGTGACATGGGAGGAGGAACCCAGTGTTGAAAGTGGCCAATGGCCAGTGGCCAAAGTTTAGTGACCAATGGCCAAGGTTTTAGTAACCAGTGACAAAACTTTAATCAACAATATATAGTTGGCTAACCAAAAGGTTGATGAGATAGAAAGGTGTAAAAGGCTTGCAGAAAATGCAAATGGCCAACAGATGACTGAATGAGGCCAACATACAAGTTAATATGGCTAGCTAGTCAATGGCTGCAAATGGCTAAGTAAATGAATGATACCACCGTGTCAGTTAATGTGCATGCATGTGTAAGACTTTCATAAAGTTAATGGTTGAAATGAAGAAAATGAAATAATTCAAGAAGCACAAAGCAGAGGTCTAACTTGGAATTGCCCTATTCAGCAGAAAATATTGTGTACCAAAACATGTCTTTTTAAAAGGATACAGCTAAGATAAGGATGCAGCTGCTAGTAACCGCGTCTGGCCTTGATGATTGAGTTCCCCAATTTGGCCACTGTCTGTTTTTTTATCTGTAAGCCAAATATTTTTAAAACAGTCACATCCCCTTGCATGTTTCTGTATCCTGAAGTAAGTATTTTTGATAAATAAAAAAAAACCCGATTACTTGTTTTTCCATTTAAGAATGACCGTATGTCTCGGCAAAGTGTCAAAAGTATCTTGTGACCAAGTTATCTTTTGGCCAATGTATTTTTGAACCCGCATCTTATGATTTGCAGAATGACATATTGTCTGTGTTTAAATCTGCTGTTGTAGTTTTTGGGAAATTCCAGCCTTGCATTTTTTTTTCTAAGCTTGCTACACATAAATATGGGACCTATGGTTATGTCCAGCATCCCTTCGAGAAGAAGTAGTCTCGAGCAATCTGCAGTCTGAGACTATCCATCGATTGCTCGGGGGATCCAGAGATATATGGTTTCATGTGTCTCTGAAATTCTATAGCCCTGTAATGCAAATATTGCTAGCTGTCTAGATTGCATGTTAGAAATACCCCAATGGACTGTTTCATTGGCTGTAAGATTAAATTGTATCAGGTACACTTTGGTAGTAGCAGGCTATCTGATGCCTAGAAATTATATACTATCTCAATAAATTACAACTAATTTGGCAAAGAAATAGTATGGTGGCTTTATTGAATTACTGAGAATTACCAACCAGGAACCTGTATAATTGGATCCATTTTACATACCTCTGTTGTGGGTAAACTGATAGATACACTAGTCAAAGACAACCTCATGGACTTCCTGGAAGATGATAGACCCCCGAATAGTAACCAGCATGGGTCTGTGGCAGGGAGATCTTGTCCGGCTAATCTGATAGTTTTATTTGACTGGGTAACAAAGGTAGTGGATAACAGTCACATTTTGGGTTTACTGTACTTTGATTTCAGCAAGACTTTTGACTCAGTGCCTCACAGAAGGTTGCTGAAGAAGCTAGAGGGTCTGGACACAGTGAAGAACACAGATTGGTGAGAATCTGGTGGAAGGGAGAAAGCAGAGGGTTGTGGTTAACAGAGGCAAATTGAAAGAGAGGGAGGTCACAAGTGGGTAGCCACAAGGATCAGTCCTGAGTCCAATCCTTTTCCAAACTGTATGTTGATCAGTGACATGGGAGAAGGAACCCAGGGCAAGATGTGTCTCTTTGCAGATGGCTAAGCTCTGTGGCCATGTAGGCAGCATGGAGAGGGTTAGGGAGATGGAAAGAGACTTGCAAAGACTAACAAGGTTATCAAAGGTTTGCCAGTTGAAATCCAGTGCCAAAAAGTGTAAGGGGATGCATATAGGTAACAAGAACCTCAGACCAGAGTACTGGATGGAGGGGGGTAAAACTGGGGATGACCTCTGAAAAGAGACCAAGGGGTCATCAACAGTGACCTCAAGCCAGTGTATCAAGGCCTACAGTAAGGCAAACAGGATACTAGGGTGTTTGTATAAGAAGGGGAAATAACAGCAGAAAGAAGGAGGTATTGCTACCTCTCTATAGATCACTGGTGAGGACCCATCTGGAGTAATGAGCCCAGTTCTGGAGTCCTCACCTTACAGAAGATGAGTACAAGCTGGAGACAGTGCAATGTAGAGCAATCAGTGTGATTCAGAGTCAGAAGGGCAGCGCTTACAAGGATCAGCTCAAGGCACTGAACATGTGCTCGCTGCAGGCCAGATGAGAGAGGGGAGACATGATAGAGACCTTCAGGTTCCTGAAGGAATGAACATGCATTTTGAAAAACTCAGTGAAACAAGTACTGCAGTAAATGCAATATTTAGTAGACCAACAACTAGGAAAGTAAAAAATAAATAAATAACTAGAAAACAATAAAGTTAAAACATAATTGGTGTAAATTTATTTTATGAATGCTTTTTATTATAGTAGAGTGTTGCTCTTTCAGTTCAGGTTCCTCAACCATCAATGTTAGAATGTAACATAATGACTGCTTAAATATCATAGATACTTATTTCAAGTCATGCTCACTGCTATAGTAACTCAAGTTTATCTGTGCTGAACACCTGTATGCACCGTTCCCTGCAGTCATACAAGGGGTCCTATTATAAATACATCTACTTGCACTATGTACATGTGTAACCCTTTGTATTATGTGTTCTGTAAGTAAATTAACTTATTCTCTATGATCTCCCTTGCCCCCCCCCCCAACTGGTTACAACTGGAAATAAGCCACATGTGTTCAGTTTGCTTTCCTGGTAAAACAGGTTTTAACTAAATAAATAAACCAGATAAATAAATTCAAGATTTTAAGATTTTTATTGAAAAACTGGAATATTGATCACAAAAACACCAACTGAGCTGAAGCAATGGTTTCCTGATATTAATCAAGTTTACACATACAAATTACAGATAAATTGACGATATACAGTAATGTTGTACAATAAAATAAAATAACATTAAACACATAGGACAAGATGACAGACAAGCATCAAGCAGACCATCAAACAATTAATACAGCCAGTCTACTGACTACTTTAATAATGGGTTTTAGACTTCCAAATGTCTCAGGGCTCTCAAATCTGTTTCATGTGTGGCAGGGTAGTTCATTCAAACTCTGGATTTTTATGAGAAAAGGATAGCTGACCAACAGTACTATACCCTCAAACTATTCTTAATTTGATGCACGGAAAGAAGCTCAATAATATACACAGGCATTTTATACTTTGTGCATTTCCAAAGTTCTTCGTAAGTATACAGTAACTACAGCATGTGCACCTGTTGCACCTCTTCAAGTGGCATCCAATTCTGTGAGCGCAAGAGCTCACCAAGATGCATTCTTCTTGGAGTCTGCAGAATGTATCTATCTATGTATCTAAAATAAATGGAGCCAAGCCTACACAGAGAGCATTTTTCACCCACTGCATACAGAATGTCTCCACAGTATAGCAGGAGAATGTGCATGGTTTAAACAATTTCTCAGTGTCAGGAAATTCTCTAATTGAAATAGACAAGTTAGACAGAGAGTGGATCAGAAATCACTGGAGTTGCATAATGAAGGAGTTCATGGTGAATTCCATCAACCCCCCACTGATTTAATAGTGTCCAATTTATAAAGAGTTATGGACCTGTTCAATGATGAAAGGGTTTAGTGAGAAACAGGAAACATCATCACTTTTAATCTCATTAAAAACACAAGGTGCATAATCAGTAGATCTACTGTTCAGCCCTGCTTCAATGAAGTACTGATTAAAGGCAGTTGTTACTGATTTTAAGTTTCCAAATTTTGCATCCTGGACTTCAAAAATGGTTTGAAATAGTTGAGGTTATACGAGAGTCAGTAGTTTCAGTTTTCCAGACCAGTCTCAGATCTGAAGTTTTGCAGGCATCTGCTTTATTACATGTAAAGTTTTGTTTAGCCAGCCTGATTTCTTGGATATAAAAATTTCTTGAGTGCCTTTTAATTTTTCCAGTCAGTGGGGTATTTGTTTTCTTAGCTGTATTCCACCCTAGCCAAGGCTTTTTCTTAGTCAGACCAAATGTGGCATGTACCAAGGAGACTTGCTCTGAACCATTCTCTTTCTAATAGGAGCATATCTATTGCAGACCTCCACACATCTGAATATGAAATATCTATCTCTGTATCCACAGCATACATGTTTGACTTATCCGCTTTATGTTTGCTTAAGTTCTCCAGTATCCTTTTAACAGAAATGGGATCCACATTGACCCCCCAACCCGATCTGATGGCACACTTGGGCATTGACCCCCCCGTACAGTACTGTGAACAATAAGCAGAAATATCTGTTCCAGATATCCACCTTATCTTTACTTTCTTGTTACCAATCCTCTCTTTGTTTTAGCCTGACTGTTACAAGCAGTGACACTGAACTAAGGTAGGGGACCCAGATAGCCTGATTATTAATTCCCTCATCTTCTCCTTCTTCTCCATTATATAATACAAGATTTTCTTATATGTCCCCTTTGTACCTTCCACAGTTCTTACTTCTATGTGAACCTTATCCCTCCTCACTATTTTGTTGGCCTCATTTATCCTGCTGTGAAACTCCTCCCAGTCACCCTCTGCTTGGCTGGTTCTTAATTTTTTAAATCCTCTTTTCCTAGCTCTCATAACTTTCCCTACTTTTCTAATGAACCATAATTTTTCTAACCCTTCTTTCCAATTACCTTACACAGGGATCTGTAACCTCTGTTATCCCATATTTTTTTACCAGTTCCCATTTAGCTTCCAACTCCTTGGTTGCTCTTACCCACTCTAGTTTCCCCTACAGCATCCTCCTCATTCTTCTGAAATCAACTCTTCTAAAGTCCAGGATTTTTATCTGGGACTGATTTCTCTCTGTCTCAAGTCTGACACTGAACCAAACTATATGATGGTCATTGACTCCCAGTGGGTACAGCATCATCACTTCCCCTACACTGCCCCTGTTAGCAAGTACTATGTCTAGGGTTGCTACCTCCCTAGTGCATTCCTCTACTCTGTACTAGGAATTCATCCTGAAAGACTTCTAACAGCTGTTGGTGTCTCACACTTGATGCTGCTGGTATCCTCCAGTCCACATCTAGCATGTTACAGTCCATCTGGGGGCACATGACCTGGCTAGGGATGAGGCAGGGATAGAAAAGATGCAGAAGGAGTTCAGGGAGTTAGGGAGGGGCATTGGGAAGGTAGAAAGATCTGTGACCTTCTTGGAGGTGCTGTCTGTCCATGGCAAGGGGGAGGCTAGGAACCTCTGCATCAGAGACTTCAGTTCAATGCTTGACTGGAGAACTGGTGAAGAGAGAAGGGTTTCAGCTTCATTGTGGTCTAAAGACCCATCTGGAGGAATGTGGATCTGTACAAGGGTGATGGCCTGCATCCTTCCATGGAGGGGACCATTGTCCTCAGTGAACAGTTTAAATGCTTCATTGACAAGCATTTAAACTAGCTGAGAGGGTGGGGTGGGGTGGTGGTAGAAATCAGAGAATCAAACTGCCTAATGCCACAGGATAGTGCAGTCAACATGGAGGACTGTAAAGCTATGATATCACCAGAGGTAACCACTGTGGAACACAATGTAATGAGGACAGCACCAGAAATCTATGAAGGCTACGGACTCAAGATCTCATATTCATAATGCACAAACCATTTATCTCAAGCTATTAAATATGGAATAAGCAGACAGTACAAAAACCCTTACCCACATACAACAAAAACAAGTAATGGCTGCAGAGTAGCATCTTCATGTACTATACGGGTGCTTTAAAGCGGTGCTGCTAAATGCCACTCCTGTTGTGTAATCCCAAGCAAGTACCATTCACTGGACTTCAGCTGAAGTCAAAACCCACCATGTACAAAATAAAAACTTCTAGCATTAAACAGATGTCCAGCAAGAAAAAGTAAACTGGTGGCCCAGACCTCCAGCTGACATATCATTACTACAACAGGCGCAACAGGTGCAAACACCTATTGCACCTGTTGCAGTTACGTCATATTGGCTGTGCGTCCGGGCCACCGGTTTGTTTGTTTTTTCTGGATATCTGTTTAATGCCAGAAGTTTGTACTTTGTACATGGTGGGATTTCACACCAGGCGTGGCACTTAGCAGCATGGCTTTCCAGAACCTAAAAAAGTGGCAAGTATACGGAGTACACAGAGATATTGCTCTGCAGCCGTTACTTGCTTTTGTTGTATGTGGGTAAGAATTTTTGTGCTGCCTGCTTATTCAGTCTTTAACAGCTTGAAATAAATGTTTTGTGCATTATGAATATGAAACATTGAGTCCATAGCCTTTGTAGATTTCTGGTGCTGACCTCATTACATTGTGTTCCACAGTGTTGCCTTTTGTTTACTTTGATTTCATGCTCAGAGGTATGTGCACAGTATGTATGGAAACTGTCTTTCTCCTGTGCTCCAGGAGCTGTTTCTTCGTATCGCCAGTGGTTACTAAACTCATAAAGGGGGGAACAGCAGATGACAGGAGGAAGGAGGTTAAAAACAGGACGGACAAATGAAGGAAGCAGAAAGGCTAAAGGGAGGATCATGACAGAAGAAATGGCAAAACATGGAAGGCCATGTATATTAATGCCCGCAGCCTAGGAAATAAAATCCCAGACCTGTAGACCTTGATGACAGAGGCTGACCTGGACATTGTAGCTATTACAGAGACATGGTATGCAGGAAACCATAACAGGGATATAGTAATACCAGGTTATACTCTGTTTAGGAGAGACAGGGAGGGTAAAAAGGGTTGGGGTGGCTCTTTTACATAAGAGAGGGTATAAGAGTGACTGAGATGCAGAGAATGTGGGGGGGTGGAGGTATTGTGGGTCACCCTTGAGATGAGCAATTGCATAGCTATTTGCACAGGCTTGAGATACAGACCTCCAGCACAGGGGGAAGGGGTGGACAGGGTTCTTGTGGAATCCATCCACATGAAGGCAACTAAAGGGGAGGTGCTGCTGGAAGGTGATTTCAATCTACCAGATGTGGATTACAGCATATCAGTGCCTGCCTCAGCCATGAGCAGGGACATCCTCTATGCCATGCAAGGGGCAGGCCTCAGGAAGCTAGTACTAGAGCCCACCCAGGAGGGTGCAGTATTGGTCCTGGTACTCACCAACGGGGACAGAATTGCAGAAGTCAGGGTGGGTGGACACCTGAGGTCCAGTGATCATCACACAGTGTGGTTCAGTATGAGTACAGTGGCAGAGTCAAGCCACACAAAGGCAAGGATCCTGGATTTCAGGAGGGCAGACTTTACTAAGATGGGGATATCTCTCAAGAAAGCCCTGACAGGGAGGGATGAATTGGGGGAGGGCTGAAGAGTGGTGGGCCCATTTGAAAGGAGCCATAGTGGAGGTGACAAACCTTTGCATTAGGCAAGTAAACAAGGGCAAAAGAAAGAGGAAACCACTACAGTTCTCAAAGGAAGTGGCCGGAAAGGTAAGGGCAAAAAAGATGGCTTTTGGGAAGCACAAGGAAACACCGAAGGGGGAAGACAGAGTAGTGTGCCTGGATAAACAGAGGTAGGCAGAGAAATCATTCAGGAGCGCAAAGGCACAAAATGGAGGAGAAAAATAGCATAGGACATAAAAAGGGGACAAGACTTTTTGTAGGTACTGTACATTAGTGAAAACAGAAAAATAAGGGGTGGAATAGTAAGGCTTAAAGGGGAAGAAGGGGAGTGTGTGGAAGGGGACCTGTAAAAAGCATCAATACTGAACAAATATTTTTGTTCTGTATTCACAGAAGGGGAAGGTAATGGACCACAGTTAGGCAACATGAGCAAATATGGGAGGGAGCAAGGTGGACTCCAGTCCTTTTATGGAAGAGTCCCAAAAGAACTCACAAAACTGAAAGTGGACAAGGCAATGGGACCAGACAGGATACATCCTAGAATATTAAGGTAACTCTGGGAAGAGTGCAGATATAGTCCCTCTTCACAAAAGTGAGAGTAGTGAGGAGGCTGGAAACTGGTCATGTCTAACAAATATAACTGATTTCTTTGATTGGGTGACTGGGGAAGTGGATCAGGGGAGTGGTGGATGTGGTCTGATTGGATTTCAGTAAGGTCTTTGATATTGTTCTACTTAAAAGACTTGTAAACAAGCCAGGCAGCCTTGGAGTAGGTCACAGGGTGGTAAACTGGGTTAGGAACTGATTAAGAGATAGAAAACAGATGGTGGTGGTACTGTAAATGGAGCTCAATCTGAGGAGAGGAGGGTGACCAGTGGGGTACCACAGGGATCAGTTCTGGGGCCAGTCCTGTTTAATGTCTTCATAAGTGACATAGCAGAGGGTCTGTAAGGGAAGGTGTGCCTTTTTGCAGATGACACTAAGATCTGCAACAGAGTCAACACTCCAGGAGGGGTGGAAGAAATGAGGAGGGACCTAGGTAAATTGGAGGAATGGTCTAAAGTGTGGCAGCTGAGATTCAATGTGAAAAAGTGCAAAATCATTCATTTGGGGCACAAGACCATGTGAAGGATTATGGAAAGATACTGATGGTCACTGAACAGGAAAGGGATTTGGGGAAAATCATATCTGATGACCTAAAGGTGGTCAAACCATGTGCCAAGGCTGTGTGGAGAGTCAGTGGGATGCTTGGGTGCATAGTGAGAGGTATCACCAGCAGAAAAAAAGAGGTGGTGATGCCACTGTATAGATCATTGGTGAGGTCTCAATTTGGAGTACTGTGTCCAGTTCTGAAGGCTGCATCTCCATAAGGACATAGACAGGGTGGAAGCAGTTCAAAGAATGGCAAGAAAGATGGTGCAGGGCCTGCACCAAAAGTCAAATGAGAAGAGACTGGGAGACCTCAATATGTATACCATGGAGGAGCTGCAGGACAGGTGAGATATGATAGAAACCTACAAATATGTTAATGGCATAAAAAGGGTACTGAAGGGAAGCCTACTTCAGAAAATTAGATGTTCAGGAGTAAGAGGGCATGACATGAGGTTGGAAGGAGTTAGACTAAGGGGTAATGTGAGGAAGTATTTTTTCATGGAAAGGGTGGTGGATGCATGGAATAGACTCCCAGCGGGGTGGTGGGGACAAACACAGTGGGGGAATTCAAAAATGCATGGGACAGGCATGAGGAACCCTAGCGATAGGAAAGAGAAGGTAAAGCCAGAGAACAAGAAGGGTCTGCGGCTTTTGCAGTAGGTAGGTAGGGAAAATGGGCAGACTGGATGGGCCTTGCAGTCCTTATTTGCTGTCAGTTTCTATGTTTCTATGTAGTGGTAGTAAAAATGTTTATTTATAGAGGATTCAGAATAACAGCTTCAGTACATCATTAGGGCTACAAGAGCCCTTTTTTCAAGGCGCACCTGTCTGATGTTTCCGAAATTCTAATTCACACATGCTACAGTACATAAAGTACACAACATTAAGACACCTTTTAAATACAATCAGTAGTACATAAACAAGCAAATCCTGACCACAATACAACTTATTTACGTCCCCTTATTTATCTATTGCATTCACAGCAAAAATTTAACTCCCAATTCATTGCTGTCTTAAACGCTCTAATTGTTATATCTTGTGATTTCATATCCAACGGTAAGGTATTCCAGGTTGTAGAGGACTTATGCCGGAAAGTCATTTTTCCATAATTATTTAGAATTTTTGTAACTACCAGATCTCTGTCCCTCATTTTTATTAGGTTAAAATTATGCTTAGGTCTATCAGCTTATCTGATAGGCCAGAATATTTATTGTTTTTGTATATTTTATAGAAATTGGTTGCCCAAATTTCCTTCTTCCTAAGTTCCAGTGGCATCCAGTTTTAAATATTCATACATACTGTAAGACAATGATGGGAACTATAGTTATATCTAAGCACGGATCTGGCTAGTCTGTTGTAACAAGTGTTGAGCTTGTGTAGTGAATATTTATTTGCACGAGTGTAAATATAACATGACACCCATTAATGGGAGAATAAATTGGTTTAATATTGTAAATCTTTCTTTGGCATACAGTTTGCCACTCTTCTTAGGGCCCCTATTCTATAGTTCATTTTAGTTACAAGACCTTTAATATGCTGTTCAAAGGAAAGTTGATAGTCTATATTTACGCCAAGTTATTTGTATGTGAGAACTTGAGTTAGTAAGATGTCATTGGTGGTTTTTATTTCTAAAGTGTTTGTTTTTCTTTTTGCCTAAGTAGACTGGACTAAACAACATAGTCTAAGGATTTTTTTTGTATTCAGTATCAGGTTTGAGGAACTAAACCAGTTTTGTACAATGCTGAAATCCAGTTGTAACTTGGTTTCAACTTCTCTGGTGTCTGACTCCTCTGATACCAAGACAGTGTCATTGGCATAAAGTAACAGTCCCCCAGCAGCAGCACCTCCTCAGGTTCAGCTGCTTTTTTGATATCCTTCCCTAATTTCCCATTCGCTGCTTCCTGTAAAGTTGATGGTCTATAAACCACCGGTACTTTGATATTTCTTACCCTTTCTTGTTACTACATGCACTCGTATTGTTTTTGTGTGCTGGCTCTGCACTATATCCTCTATCTCTGAAGCTTTTATACTTTTCTGTATTTATAATACAGTCCCTCCCCCTACACTTCACTTTCTTTCCTCTCTGTACCCAGTATACCTCAGTATGGTCATGTCTCAGTCATGGTATGATGTGGTCTGTGTTTCCATGATTGTCACCAGGTCCAGGCTTGCCTCAGCCACTACCGACTGCAGATAACTCATCTTATTTCCCAAGCTCCTTGCTTTTATGTACACAGCACTCCAGTAACCTGCCCCCTTCCACCACTGGAAGCAATCCATTCTCCTTTACCCACTGACCTTCTATCTATCCTTGCCCCTGGATCCCTTCTACCACCTCCTATCTAGTTACCCCATTGCTTCGCTTTCATAACTTTTGTCCATTTTTCCCCATTTTTCCTCCCTTCTTTTTCTCTTTCTGCTTCCTTGCTCTCTAGCACTGGCAGGAGGTAATCCAGACATATCTCAGTTGAATAAGTACACCTATCCTCTTCTATTCTACATCTCCTGCTAGTTTATAGGACCCTCAGTGCACTCTATAAACCATCACCCTAGCCTTCTAGTGTCCACCTCAGTGTGCTGAAGGCCATCCCACTTGAATAGCCTTCTACCCCTCCAAGAGTGGTCACACTCCCCCAAGAAACCCCATCCCTCCTTCCTGCACCATTTCTTGAGCCATGCATTGAAGTGAGTGTTAAGAACACTTTTCTGCTTTCAGTGTCACAAACTATACGGACCACAGAAAAGGCCACTGAGACTGCTATGTTTAAGCCTTCTCCTTAGCTTTATAAAGTTAGTTACAGAGGTATCTGTATCCTTCACAGAGATCTGCAAGCCCAGTTACTGGTCTCTAGGTGGACAGTGATGTTAAGGTCACACCCCCTTCCACCCCCTGACTATCCTGTTTACCCTGTTTGCACCCCTTCCAGCAGAGGGTCCGAGCAGGCACCCTATTATTCCATACCCACCTCCTCTGAGCTCACTACCTCTTCTGTTCCCTGTAAAGTGGAGTCCTCTACCAAGTTCTGTTCTGTTCATCTCTTTTCCTATTGAACTCCAACTATTCTTTAGGTGTGTTATTTTCAACAGACCTGGTGTCCAGAATGCTGTTGACTCCAGCCTTCTCACTAGGGAGACTGGATTGACTGTATAAATGAACATTTTTACTACTACTTCATAGAAACTTAGAAACTGATGGCAGATATGGACTTCTAGGCCCACTTTCCTTAATAAAGATAAAACAATCATAGAAAGTATGCAGAGGAGAACTACAAAACTAATCCTCAGGATTACACATCTGCCTTACAAAGACAGGCTGTCCTCACTCAGCTTATATAATTTACAATTAAGGAGTGATAAAGAGGACCTACTCCTCTTGTTTAATATACTAAATGGCCAACTACCCATAAAAGAGTGTAACATCATTATGGCAGACAAACCAGAAAATCTAAGACAGGGTTTTAAATAATTTATTAGCAGTTTTTTTCTTGGTACAGTACTAACTGTACAGAAAGCATTTATATAGGTTTTCTAGAAGTGTTATGTTTGTTAAACACAGTGAGGCAAGTGCTATGCATTTCCACAATGTTTTAGAACTTTTATGAGCAAAACGCTAATCAATTTTTAGAGTTAAATAAAACCCTGTAAGATGTCACAATAATCAAATTTGTGTTCCCAGAGAATTAACAAATAAACACAAGCATTATTTCACAGTTAGAGCTGCTACACTTTTGAATGCATGACCACCACATATTGTGGACATCAAAGATCCTAAGAAGTTCAAAAGCCAATTGGATAGACATCTATTAGGCCTGGATAACTGGGTAGTCTCGATGAGCCTAGAGCCTTCTTCCACCTTTTCAAAACAGAGAAATACTGAGTAAATAATACAGGAGTGAAATATGTTTGCTGTTGCTTCCTCAGGTTTGCCACCTGCTCAGACCCTCAACTCCATCCATACTGTCTACAGTCCATTCCTCAGTCTGAACCCTAAGTGTCCAATGGGAAAAGAAGTAATGGCTGCCTGCAGTAGCAGACACTGGGACCTGCTTCAGAGAAATTATAGTCATTTGTTCACCACAGCTAGCTTCTCAGGGAGTGCTACAAACATGATGCACAACGGGAAATCTCAATTCCTCCAGAAAACTTTCCTGGAGATGACTGCAGCACAGGTGTTGCTGCCTATAAGACCCCTTCCCACTTCCTACCCTGTTCTCTTCCTTGGTTCTCCACATACTCATTTTCTGCTTCCTTAGTACTGGTACGTTACTCTTTGCCTGCAAGCCCCCCTGCCTAATAATCCCATTTTGTCTATGACCTATTCCCTTTCTTTGTTACCATTTTATCAGGATATCCCAAATATAATTTTTCTAGGATTGTTTTAAAACCCCTGTAATACTTACATCTACTCCCTGTACAGTTTGCTTCTCTTGTTCCCCCTTACACCTTTTATCTTTTTAGTTTTTTCTTTTATTCTTCTTTCTGCCACCTAGACACTGGACCTCCTGATGCTTTAGCCAGTCCCTATGCTCCCCACTGGTTATCTACAATTGTCTGAGGGCTACAGCTTCCCTTTTCCTGTGGTCCTTGTGTCCTACATGTGATCCTGTCTTTCCTCGATCAGAAATTCCTGCAGAGATTTGTTCAGATGCTGGTGCTACACCTCTATGATGCCAATACCTTACTACTGCTCCATGACACTCCACTCCTTTCACTAATAGTAAACAGAGTCCACTCCAAAGAAAGGCGGGTTACTAGTTGGATACCGCAGGGTTCTGAACTGCTACTGGTCCTTTTTAATGTCTTTATAAGTGACATTGTAGAGGGATTGGAAGGAAAATATGCCTCTCTGCAGATGACACAAAGATCTGCAACATGATTGATACACCGGGGGGGGGGCGGAAAGGATGAGAAGGAACTTGGCAAGGTTGGAGGAATGGTCAAATGTATGGCAGCTTAAATTTAATGCAAAGAAGTGCAAAGTAATGCACCTGTGAAACAAAAACCCAGGGGAAAGATTACACAATGGGGGGAGGCACTAACAACAACAAAAATGGAAGGGGACCTGGGGGTAGTCATATTAGATGACAAAAAGGTAAGCAAGCAATGTGAGCAGGCAGTAAGAAGGGCTGGGGGGATACTGGGATGTATAGGGAGAAGCATGACCAGTAGAAAACAGTAAGTTGTTACCCCTCTGTACAGACAGTTGGTGAGACCCTAGTTGGAGCACTGCATACAGTTCTGGAGACCCCATCTCCACAAGGACTTACACAGGATGGAGACAGTCCAGAGGAGAACAACTAAAATGGTGCAGAGTCTGCACCAGAAGCCATACAAAGAGAGACTAAAGGAGCTTAATATGTATACTCTCAAGGAAAGGAGGGAGAGGGGGGACATGATATAAACTTTTAAGCACCTCAAGGGAATCAATAAAGTCCAAGAGGGAAGAATCTTTCTAAAAAAGAGATATGCAAGAACAAGGAGGCACAATTTGAAAATGGGGAGGCAGCTCAGGGGCAACGTGAGGAAGTATTTTTTCATGAAGAGGGTGGTTGACACATGGAATGGCTTTCGTGAGGAGGTTGTGGGTTCAAAAACAGTGGGGGAATTCAAGGATGCATGGGACAGACATAAGGCATTTCTGGTGGGGGTTAGGAAGAAGTAGGCTGGTGGTTAGCTAGGATCTGCAGCTAACGTCTTTCAGATGAGACGTTAAACTGAGGTCCCATCTGCCTGTTCTCATGGTTGTTCAGATGGATGTTAAAGATCCCATGGCACTTCTCGAAAAGAGTAAGGGAATTTTCCCGGTGCCCTGGTCAAATTTCCCTCGTTCACTAAAAATACCACCAACAGCTTACTCTGGTTCAAGGTCAGTTGGCATTTCATCTGTAACCCCCTCCCCCCAGGTCATGCCTGAAAATAGGCAGAATCTGCCTAGTGCAGTTACCCGGTCAACAAAAACTAAATAAATAAATAAAATAAATAAAAAAAATAATCCAATAGGTCAGGAAACTGGCAGACTGGGTGGGCCAAGTGGTCCTTATCTGCCATCAAAGTCTATGTTTCACTCACAGTCCAGGACACTCATTCAAAGGGATGCTTGAAAGCATGGGGTTTAAATCACAGGTTTCCTGCACGTCTGCAGCAGCTTTCGCAATCACTCTTGTTTCACAAATTGTAACTAACCACTCAACCCACAAGAAAGTATGGTATTTTCTCAGTTAGTTCCCCACAGTGACTACTAAAAGTTTAAGAAATGTAAAAAACAGATGTAAAAAATCATTGACCCAAAAGCAGTAACCACTGCCTACTCACTTGCACTACCACTTTGAGAATGAAATAAAATACCAGTAAATTATATTTTCTGTATTTTTTTCATTTACAAGAAATTGCACCATTTTGGTGTAAATTCTGGTTTAGGCTAGTTGTTTTGTTCTCTTTTCTCTCTCGACTACCCCAGCACAGGACCCTCAGATACAGTAAAACCCATTTTAATCAATCTCCTTTAAGATTGCTGCAGTTCCTCCCTGAATCACACAAGTTGTAATTAACCACTCAACCTGCAAAACCCTAGAATATTTTTCAATAGGTTCCACTTCTTAACTACAAATAGGTTCAGAAATGAAGAAAAAAATGTCCATGAAACACTGACTCAGAAGCATTTACTTCTGCCTTCTCACTCACACTGCTCCTGTAAGTAATAAATAAAACTAAAAAAGAATGTATTTATTCTTAGAACAAACAGTAGTATATTCTGGCCTTTTCCAAAAACAATCATATACAGTATGATGTTTTTATAATGCTTCAAACTACATTTTGAAAGTTGCAATATTTGAACAGTTAATATAGTCCTCTTGTGTAATTACAAGCATATACATGTCGATATAAGGTGGCAAAATGACAGGACATTAAAAAGTGGACTGAAACATTTTTTTATATCAATACATGATCGCTGCTGAGACATATTTACAAAATCCCTACTTGTCTGACTACAAGCTTTCATTAAAAAAAAAAATTATTCTCTAGCCCAAACGGTTCCAAAGTTATGACATTTTAATGAAAATATATTTTAAAAGGTCTAACTCTGGAACTGTTTGGGCTAGAAACTTTTTTGTTAAATGAAAGCTTGAAGTTCAGCCATTAAGAAACTGTGATGTTATTTTATCATTATTATGTAGCAGTAGTAATTATGTTATCAATATGAAAAACAGGCAGTTTTCACCAGCTGTATTGATATGCATATTTACATCATGACAAAATTGTTATTGATATACTTTTTCCATAATGATAAAGTATGTAAGTATACTTGTTAAATATCAACATAGAAAATTTCATGATGGTTTTAAAAAATAAAATAAAAAAAATACATATTTTTTGTACTTTTTCTGACTTTTGGTATTAGTTCCCTTAATTTAATTGGTATACATACAAAGATAATACCCATAGACATTCATCTTATACTTTAAATTGCATGGCTAGCATTTTACTCTATTCAGCAGCAGTAATAACTCTTTTTTACTTTCACAGTCTTTGGCTGCAAAAGCATCGGAAGATAATAAAATACCTTTTCCTGTGTAAGATTGCTGCTCTGTGCTCTTATCTCTCCCAGCTTTCCCTTCTTGGTGTATGTAGACACTAAGGGCCAGATATTCAAAGCTTAGCACTGGGCACCAATCCATTGCACTGGACTAGCACTGTATTTGCACCCGACTGCAATATTCAAAAGGACATTTAGCACCAGCACTAGGTGTTAGCACCAATGCTAAATTATAATGTATGCAGGGGAGGGACTGAGGGGAAGGGCCCTGAATGCCGGCACACCGGCATATTCAAAAGTATAGTGCCGTGCTAGAGGTTTTAGCATGACCTGTAGTGCAGTGCTAAATACCACCAACAAAAAGCTGGCAGTAATGTGGCAGTGCCCCCCCCACATGAATCCAGACCCCCATTGACCGTGAAATAAAAAGTCTTGTCCCTGGTAGTCTAGTGGTCCCCCACCCCCACATGAATACCAACCCCGTTGCCTATAAAATAAAAAGTCTTTTCCTAGTAGTCTAGTGGTCCCCCCACCCCCTGCATGAATCCCGACCCCTGTTGACCGTACAATAAAAGTTTTTCCTTGGTAGTCTAGTGGGTCCCCCCATGCGGCAGTGATGCCCCTGCTCATCCCAATCAAAATCCACAAACCGAGTCAGTGACCAGCTCAGCCTTCCTCTCACCACCATGGCTGGCCACCAGCTGAGGTACGAATGAGTGCTACTACACATGGGGGATTGGGTGGTGCAGCCACCTAATGGAAATGCACCAACATCCCCGATGGTACAATGCTGACACTCGGCATTGTGTCTGTTGTTGTGGAGGATGTCGGTGTGAGTGCTATCACAGCACTATAGTAAAAACTAGCTTATGACAGACTGGAACAAACTGTAGCTGATGCTATAAAGGTGAATGTTTTCTCACCCTCCAAACAAACACCAGACATTTGTAACTTACTAAAGACATTTAACAGTACTTTTACCACAGTGCCAGGCCGAGCAAAAGGGATTGAGCATGTAACATTGTCGGGGAATGCTCTCCCTATTAGATGAAAGGCATACAGATTACAAGAACAGTTCAGAGCAGGTGGGGTTAAGAAAATAGAGAAAATGAAAGAACTGGGTATCATAGAAGAGTCATGAAGTGCTTGGTCATCACTGATGGTGATTATAAATAAAAAAGAGGTGGGTGTAAGAATATGCTGTGGTTTTAGGAAACTTAATCAAGTATCTGAATTTGTCAGTTATCATATTTTTCAGATAGATGATTTGGTGGACAGATTGGGATGTGCCAAGTACATCAGTACCCTTGATCTCACCAAGGGTTACTGGCAGATTCCTCTAGCTACAGAATCCAGAGACAAAACTGCATTTGCCACCCATGTTGGAGTCTGTCTTTTCACCACCATGCCATTTGGTTTACACAGTGCATCTGCTATATTCCAGCAGTACATGGATGTAATTTTATCCCCTCACACTGGTTATTGTGCTGCATACCTGGATGATGTCATGGTGTAAAGTCCAGACTGGAAAAGTCACCTGAAACACCTACAAGCAGTTATCCAAGCTATCAAAAATGCAGATCTGACCATTAATCCTACCAAATGTTCATTGGGCATGCAGGAAACCAGATATTTGGGATATGTTCAGGAAATGGAGAAGTAAAGCCAGAGATTTCTAAGACAGAAGCTGTAGCAAACAATCCTATCCCTAAAACAAAGAAACATGTCAGGTCATTTTTAGGGCTGGCAGGTTACTATTGGAAATTTGTTCCCATTCCCAGCTTTTCCCACTTAGCTACTCTCCTCACTGAACTCACAAAGAAATGGTTCCCGAATAATGTGAAATGGTCCCCGGGGTGTGATGAAACTTTTCGGGCCATCAAGGTTGCATTATGTTCAGCTCCTGTTTTCTGAAGCCCAGACTTCAAGAAACAAATTTTGTTACAGACATATGCATGGGATTTGCCTTGGTGCGGTCTTGAGTCAAAATATAGATGGGACAGAACATCCCCTTCTATATATCAGTAGGAAGCTGAACGACAGAGAGAAAAGGTACTCCACCATTGAAAAGAAATGCCTTGTGGTAAAGTGGGCCATGGAGTCCTTTAAGTTTTATTTTCTAGGAGCTGACTTTTTACTTCTAACCAATCATGATCTGCTCTGTTGGCTTAACCAAATAAAGGATGAAAATTCCAGAATCCCTAGATGGTATTTGGTACTACAGCCATTTAAATTCAAGGTGATACACAAACCCAGAAAATGGAATGTCAGTGCTGATTTTCTGTCAAGATATGGATCAGGAATTGAGAATTCAGAAAACTAGGAAAAAAAGTATGAGTTGAAACATCACTGTCTGCTATACAGCACATGCACTGAACTATAAAGGTTATAAGCTAATGTTAAAAGAGTATTAATACAACGTTTTGGAAACCTGTTTTTAAAACAGGTTCCCTCTTAAAGAGGGGCATATGTGACAGGGTTGAATAAGACCCTGACCCATTTGTTATGCAGAAAGAGTTAAAATGCAAGGATATGTTCTGTCCTCTCCTTTTCTGTCTCTTGTCTGTCTGGTTGGCCAACCAAATGTTCTCATGAGACCTAGGAACTGATCACTCCAATGGTCTCGCAATCCACCAGCTCTCACTATCTCTCTGCCTTCACTTGCTGTTTCTGTCTTTTCTTTCTCCTTATATATTTGCATTTATAAAAATAATATGTGAATTTCTGTGTGAAACTGTAAGTGATACTGGTATCCCTTAGTTTGTAACTGTATATAGTTATACTGTTGAAATGATTTCAAAAAGCTATTTGGAATTTAGGGAGTTAAACTTGAAATACAGCACAAACTCTTTTACAGAGTTGTCAACAAGAGGCCATTTCTGGGACATCATATCCTACTTTGTTACATCTACAAAGAAATAAACTTACAAAGTTCTGCTCTCTTAATGAGCTCAGGAGGCAGAAAAAAGAGCAACAATACTTTTTCTAGCATGAGAGAATGAGAGAGACTGAGAAACAAACTTGGAATTATTTTTCCCTCAGATGAAGGACTTTGTCTGCTCTGTTTGTACTGCCTTTGTAAATAGTTACATTGAATATTTTTTATTTTTATTTTATTATTATTGATAAAAATAAAACATTACTTGAGAATTGTACAACTGCTCCTGGTTTTCCTATGCTTCCTGACCTATGCCTTGATGATATCTTGAATGTCCCTATCCACAATGGTGATCCCACTAATACACCATCCAGTTATTCTACAGTGTCTTTGCTACCCATCCTCTCTAATGTTTTCAAGAGGTTAGTCAGAAGGTAGCTTTCCAATTTCTATTCTAATTCTTACTTTCTGACTCAGTATGAATCTGGCTTCTGATCCATCCACTCCACCTCTGTCCTCAGAGTCACCATCCATATCCAGTAAAATGTAGAACGGGTCATTAGACTGGGGCCATATTCATTGACATTGTCAAGGCTTTCAACAGTGTGGACCATTACCTTCCCTTGAACAAGCTAGTGGCCTCTATTGTCTCCTTTTCAATGCTCATCTGGTTCCAGTCCTACCTGTCAGTGTGACAGTCTGTTAAGCTAAACACAAACACTCCCTTACATTCACTCTTGGGGTCCCCAAGGCTGTGTCTTGGGACCTCTGCTTTTTACAGTTTTTATCAATGACCTCCCTGTGGCTCTCTTGACCTACAGCATCCACATGCATGCTGATAATACCATCATTTACACATCTAGCCTTTCAATCTCCTTCACCAAATAGCCTCTGCAACAGGATTTTCAAGCAGAGCAATAATGGTTGCAGGACAATCAGCTTGTCATGAACCGAAAGAAAACAGTCTCCATGTTTGGCTCCAGATAATGGCTATGCTCTCCTCCCTCCATCCCAACCATATGTTCTACCTACAGTAACTGGTTATGCACAAATTCGGGCACTCACCACCTTAGTGGAAGGACACCACATAGCTCCAAAGAAGTTTCAAGTAAAAAAGTCATTTTACTGACATACAGAGAAAACAGGGGTGTAGGCTAACACCCCTGATTCATTCACATATCTGAAATGTGTAGTACAGTATGGGCTGCATGCCCATTGGTTCACAGCCCTACCGATGGTGTCAGTTGGCAGGCGGCGGGGCAGCAGGTGGGTGGGGTGCTGCCGCCCGCCGGCTGACTGGGGGGAGTGGGGCAGTGGGGCCCAGTGGGTGAGTGGGAAGGGGGGTACCCTAGACCACCAGGGAAATAGGACATATTTCTATTTACTTGGTTTACTTGGTTGCAAAGGACAAAAGAAGGCTACTGCCCATTGAGATTGTCCCCCACCACACTGGTGGGATAATTATACCTTGAAGTTGTTAAACATGAGCCAACAATCCAGCCTTTTTTTGAAGAGTATATTAGAGCTACTGTCCACTAAGTATTGTGGAAGGAGATTCCATAGTTTGGGTGTTCTTATAGTAAAGTAGTTTAACCTTTTTGTTGTCTTAGCTTTGGATACAAATATCTGTTTGTTATGATACCGTGGGGAGGTCCAACTGGTAGAGTTATGTAAGCCACAGTGGTGCATTAACTCCTGAGAATTCTGGATTTTGTACAATAGGAGAAGGTCACCTCTAGTACGTCTTGTGCATAGTGAGTGTAACCCCATAACCCTTAATCTTTCCTCATAGTCAAGTTTGGATAAATAAGGGACCATTTATGTGGCTCTTCTCTGCACCCTCTCAATTCCGTCAATGTCCTGCCTCAAGTAGGGACTCCAGCAGGGGGATCCATAGTCCAGATGGGGCCTGACATAAGCTCTGTATAAGGGAATTACACATTCCTGTATCCTAGACACAAACAATCGTTGGATCCAAGTGAGCAAGGCGTTAGATTTCCTAGCTATCATCCTGCAATGATCACTGGATGATAAATTATTGTTAATGATTACCCCGAGATCTCGTTCTAATGGTGACTCATGAAGGGCAACACTGTTCAGAAAGTAAGTCTGCCTAGGGTTGTTCTTACCAAAGTGTACAACATGACACTTGTCTGAGTTGAGTGTCATTTTGTTTAAAACTGCCCATTCTTCGATGGATTTTAAGTTATTCCTCATGGATTCTCTGTTTAACGATGTAAGAACAGAGCCACACAGCTTGGTGTCATCAGCAAAATTAGAGAGAATATTCTCTGGGCTAGCCTGCAGGTCACTAATGAAGTTGTTAAACAGGGTGGGTCCCAACACGGACCCCTGCGGGACCCCGCTGGTCACACTCAGTGAGTGGGAAAGTGTGCCATTAATTCTGACTTGCTGATAGCTTCCATTCAGCCAACCTGACACCCAGTTAATTATGTAGTCAGAAAATCCTATATCATTCATTTTGTCAAGTAGGATGTCATGAGGAACTTTGTCGAATGCTCTACTGTAGTCGAGAAGTATCACATCCACAGGATGCCATTATCCAATGCCGTACTGACATGATTATAGAAGGAAACCAAGTTTGTAGTACAGGAGTATCCCTGTCTAAAGCCATGTTGTGTAGTGTCAGTCAGGTTACCCCCAATAGATTCGTACTCTAGTAGTTTCTTAATAACTTTCTCCATGATCTTGCTTATGACGGAAGTCAGACTTATCGGACGAAAATTTTCTGGTCTGGAATGATTACCCTTCTTAAAGATTGGGACTACAGTAGCCATTGTCCAGTCCTCAGGGATAATTCCCTCATATAAGGATTTGTTGAATATAATAGAAAGTGGTTTTGCAATAGCAGCAGTTGTCTCTATTAGAAATCAGAGGCTGATGTTATCAGGGCCGGGACTGGAATTAGGTTTTAGGGATAAAATTGCTTTTAATGCATCATCCTCAGTGATGATGTAAGAGGGGGTAACATTGTTTGCATGTTTGAAGCACTTAGGAACCTCTTTCTTGGTAAATACTGAGCAGAATTGTTTATTAAATGTGTCTGCCATATCTCTATCTGTAGATATAATTGTGTCATGTATGCATGGGGCCCCATGTGTCTATTATTTATTTTTTATTGTTAAGGTAGGAAAATAGTGATTTATAGTTGTCTTTGGTATGGGCCAGATGAAACTCAAGTTTTTTTTTAGATTGCAGAATGGCTTGTTTGAGTGATTTTAGAGTTTCCCTGTATTTAGTGAACAATAATTTTTTGGTGTCTCCTTCGCTGTTTTTAACTCATGTAAATAGCTTCTACTTGTTCTTAATTAAGGCTTTGATAGTATTGTTAAACCACAGGGGTATTTTCCCCTTTTTATTATATTTTTTTGTTATAGGAACATATAATTTTTCTGAGTAGTAAATTGTAGATTTGAAAAAGTCCCAGGATTCTTCCATGGAAAGAGAGGATAGAAGAAATTGAGTTTAATTGGTTATTAATAGCATTAAAATTAGCTTTATTATAATTTTTCAATTCAGTACAATTGGTGATGTGTTGAAAAAATGACAGTGTAAGGGAAATGGTGTAGTGATCACTTGATCCTAGTGGGGCACCAATTATAACTTTGGATATTAGATTCCCTATATTTGTAATAATCAAGTCAAGTATATTGTCACCTCGTGTTGGTTCTGTAACGATTTGTTCAAGGCCCATATCAACCATGAGTGTAATTAAGTCTTTCTCGGCCTGCGTACTTCCAGTTAAAGTTATTTCTAATTACAAATGCCCATGATTGAGCAGATAGCAGTCCACTGGACCACCAGGGATATTGGACAGAATATCTTTGTCTTACTAATGCCGGTGAATGGGCAGGCAGTGGTCCACTGGAACACAAGGGATATTGGACATTTAATTATTTTTTTACAAATGCCCATGATTGGGCAGACAGCGGTCCACTAGACCACCAGGGATATTGGAAGCACTTGTTCTATTTTTTTACAAATGCTCATGATCGGGCATGGGGGTGCCGCCAGCTGCTGCCAGAGCTTGGGTGGCCACCCATAGGTGGCAGCTGCTGTATTGCGCCCTGCAATGTGGCAACTCACCTGTGGGTGGCCATCAGTTGTTCCTTTTTTTTGGATCAACTTTGTGCTGGCACAGGTAGGGGTTGTGCATGCATGGCTCTGCACATCCTGGGCTGAATATCGGGCTGTGCAGGGTATGCATGGGCACGCTCCCCCTACCTGTGCCTGCATACATTACTGATGCACTCCAGCGCATCAGTAGGTTGTGCATGGTGCATTGTATTTTCCCACATTCCCTTGCCATATTGTTTGTGTATATTATAGTTGTATTCTTACCTCTCCCAGGTTGGTAATGTCATGGACAGCACTGCATCTCTAAAGGCCAGTAGCCCACATCTGAAGCTTATTTATAATGAGCAGAGGAATGAGGACAACACTTTGTGGGAGGGGACTAAGATCACTATTTGTCAATTAAGCCTTTTCTTGCTTTCAGAATAGGTTTAGGAAATGGACATAACAATAGATAAATGTTATTACTGAATAAAATAATTCGTGGTCATGCAGATCCCCCTACATGATGTACTAGCGTAGAAATTTGATGTATTAGAATAGAGGGAGGATCAGCTGATCTATGATGTCAGAGCATACACCTTTATAAGGTGACTGTTTAGTTGAAGGAATCAGATAGTCTTTGAGCACAGAGGATAGTAGAGGTGCTGGAAGGAAGTACATGTACTCTGTGGCAGTGCTTCACTGTTAAGAAGTACTGAAGTTTCTCAGGTTGAGAAAAAGCCAGATGGTGCTTTATGTTTTTTATTATTGAAGTGATTTATTTTGAAATTTATAATTAAATTTCACACAAGTTCTGTGTGTTCCTTAAAGAAACAGTGTGTCTGACTTATCACTTCCCACGCATGCTCACAAATTTGGGTGTCAAGTGGGATATTCTGGTTGTCGAAGTATTCCAGGGAAACCAGTTTTGTACCAGACCTGGTACAGTGATAAGTTGAGATGATGGCAACAGGCACAGATGACACAAAGAAGGGTGCAGTGACCCAGTCACAGACAGAGAAGACAGGTGAACCCCTGCATCCTGGTTTGGAGACTTCAGTAAGGTGAAATTTACCAAAGGAACAGTCCACTAGTGATGGTGAAGAAGAAGAGTGACAGCAGAGATGACCAGAGGTAGATGACAGACCTCCTGAGGGTCTTTCGGATCTGCTACACTGGTTGGCAGTTCACCAGTTGGAAATCGAATGCCAGAGGGACATTGATGCACAGGAAAGAGTGAGAGAGTGCTGGCGCCAAGATATGAGGTGAGCAGAAACTTTACAACTAATTCAGACCATGGGGGCTGAACAGGGAAATGGGGGAAATAATAACACTAACCCTAACAATCCCTGAGAAATTAAACTAACTAGGATGACTGTCAATGAAGATATTGAGTCATACCTTACCATGTTTGAGAGAGTTGCTAAAGCATGTGACTGACCTAAATCCCAATGGGTAGTGCGATTAGCCCCCAACCTCGTCAGGAAGACCCAGTTAGCATACAGGAATATGGATCCCCATCTTGCAGAGGACTATGACATGGTGAAACAGGAAATTCTTAAAAGATATGACATTAATGCTGAGACATATCAGCAGCGTTTTCATGCCTTGAAACATTCCCCCCATGATCCTCCTCGGGAAACATATATAAGACTCAGAGAACTATGTAATAAATGGATTCAGCCAGAAGGAAAGTCTTGAATGGACATTATAAAACTTTTTGTACTGGAACAATTTTTACAGATCTTGCCAAATGAGGTCCAGATCTGGATCAAAGAACATAATCCTGAGTCTGCTCCAATAGCTGTGACACTGGCTGAGGACTTTCTAACAGCCCATCAACCTTTCAGAAAAGGAGGGCAGAGACAATCTGAATCCCCAACGAAACCACAGACTGGTCTGGTAAGAAATGTTCAGAATGTCTATCCTAAAATGGAAGAGTGGGAGAGAAGAGGGAGGAGTGGACAAAGAATGAGAACTGTTCCATCTAACATTGTATGTCACAATTGTAAAAGACTAGGACATATTGCCCATTTTTGTCCATCAAAGAAAACAGATATGGCACACTTAGCTTTACTAAATTCTGGGTATATGTTTTCTGATATTATTATGAAAGGGAAACATGTCATGAGACTTTTGGATTCTGGTAGTAAGAATACTCGGATTAGGGAAGATTTAGTATCTACAATGTAATGAAGGGCTCCTATGTGTGTTATTTGTGTGCACGGTGATTCACACCAATACCCTACTGTATGACTGTCTATGGGAGTACGCGGGGGGTAACATCTGACATTTCTGCTGGTGTAGTCCCACATCTCCCTGTCCCAGTAGTGATTGGGCATGACTATCCTGGGTTTGCTTCACTACTACCGGAACAAGAAGCTGTCTCAGCTGTAACTACAAGGGCCCAGAATAAAGAAGAGATTGTGCTAGGAAAAGTGTTTCCATTTGAAGGAGAAGTAGTCAACCCCCCCTGGGAAGGATAGAAAAACCAATAAAGCAAACAAATTATTAAAACACAAGTGGCAACAGAAATAACAGGGAGTGAAGGTAGAAAATAAACCTGTATTTGTTAAGGCAAAAATGAAAGAGCAACAGAAAAAGGATGTCTCTCTGCAACCATTTTTTTACAGGTGGGGAAAAGAGAAAAAGCAGGTACCCCTGAAATACAGGAGAAAAATGGGTTATTGTATAGAGTTTGTACCAACCCAACTACCCAAGAAAGAGTGGATCAATTATTAGTACCCCAATGTTACAGACATGATATTTTAGCACTGGGGCATGATGTTCCTTGCACTGGGCACACAGGGAGAGACAAAACCTCCAGTAGAATACTGCAAAGATTCTTTTGGCCTGGGATATGTGGGGACATAGCGCGATACTGTCAGGAATGCCCTAAATGTCAAATCACCGCCCAAGCCACTAGAAAGGCAGTAATGCCACTTAATCCCTTGCCACTAGTGACTATGCCTTTTGAGAGAATTGGAATGGACATTGTGGGCCCTGTTGATAAAAGTAAAAAGGGAAACAAATTCATCTTGGTGGTGTATGATTATGCCACCAAGTATCCTGAAGCTATACCCATGAGAAAGGTCACGACCAAAAGAATTGCAGAGGAACTGGTGAAACTCTTTAGCAGAGTTGGAATACCTAAAGAGATTCTCACTGATAGAGGTGCTAACTTTAATGCTGAACTACTAAGGGAACTATACCACCTTCTGGGGATAGTAGCTATAAGAACTTCTCCCTATCATCCCCAGATGGATGGTTTAGTTGAGAGGTTTAATCAAACCCTTAAGCGTATGATAAAGAAATTCATACATGAAGAGGGGCATGATTGGGATTTATATCTTCCCTTCCGTCTCTTTGCCTACCAGGAGGTTCCCCAAGCATCCACAGGGCTCTCACCTTTTGAACTTTTATTTGGAAGAAACCCTCGGGGACCCCTGGATGTAGTTAAAGAGTGCTGGAAGGACAACACAGAACTAAAATCTCCAGGAATTGCAAAGTGTATGAAGCAATTAAGACAAAGATTGGTGCTATATACTGAAAAAGCTCATGAGATGGGAGTTAAGGCACAAATCCAGCAAAAACAATACTATGATCAAGGTACGGCCAAAAATAAATCCTTCTCTCCTGGGGAACAGGTATTGTTACTTTTGCCCACTTCTACACATAAGCTTTTAATGAAATGGCAAGGATCCTACAAAATAATTAGACAAGCAGGGCCTGTTACTTATGAAATTGAAACCCCGAACAGAAGACAAAAAAAGAAAATTTACCATGCCAACCTATTGAAACGTTGCCATTAAAAAAGGAACTACAGGGGTGAGTCTCTCTGTAATTCCAGAACCCAGAGAAACTGAAATAGAGTTGGCATATGGCAGACTGGAAAAGAAAACAGGAGTAGATGATGTTATTATAAACCCAGAACTTAATGTACAACAAACACAGGAAGCAAGGTCCTTGTTGAATGAGTTTAGCAAAATATTCACTAATACCCCGGGCATGGCTAAAGGTGTAGAACACCACATATGTACTAATGCTAAACCCATAAGGAAAAAGGCATACAGACTCCTAGAATGCCTTAGAGAGGAGGTAAAAAAGGAGATACAGAAACTAAGATCATTACAGATTATAGAACCTTCTAAGAGTCCATGGGGTTCCCTTATGGTAATTGTCCCAAAAAAGGAAGGAGGAATTAGACTGTGCTTGGACTTCAGGTGGCACAGTTTGATGCTTATCCTGTGCCTCGCGTAGACCATATAATGGATAGAATTGGCAAAGCCACTTATATCTCTACACTAGATCTCACAAAAGGCTATTGGCAGATCCCCTTAGAAGAATCCACCAAGGAGAAAACTGCTTTTAGTACTCCCATGGGTCTTTTCCAGTTTCGAACCATGCCGTTTGGGCTACATGGGGCCCCGGCTACCTTCCAGCGGTTTATGGACCAAGTACTGGCACCTCATAACACCTATTGTGCAGCATACCTGGATGACATGGTTGTCTTTAGTTCATCCTGGAAAGCTCATTTACAAAATATTCAAGCAGTTTTCTCTTCTATCCAACGGGCAGGAATAACTATCAACCCCACAAAATGTACTATTGCCATGAAAGAGACAATATATCTTGGTTTCATACTGGGAAATGGTCTTATTAAGCCAGAGATATTGAAGGTGGAAGCAGTAGCCCAGTGTCCCATACTCAGCACCAAGAAACAAGTATGGTCTTTCTTGGGTCTTGCCGGGTATTACAGAAAATTAATTCCCAACTTTGCTTCTGTTGCTTCTCCATTGACAGATTTAACTAAAAAGAAGTTTGGGAATCAGATAAAATGGACTCCTGAATGTGAGGAAGCATTTAACAAAATTAAGGCAGCCCTGTGCTCCTCCCCATTTCTGTGTAGTCCTGACTTCGCATACCCATTCGAGGTACATACAGATGCCTCAGGATCAGGTATAGGGGTAGTGTTGAGCCAAACAATAGATGGAGAGGAACATCCTGTAATATATATTTCAAGGAAACTCCACGATAGGGAACAAAAGTATGCAACCTTCGAGCAAGAATGTCTGGCAGCCAAGTGGGCCATTGAGTCCTTGAAATTTTATTTATGGGGTGCCCCATTTACTTTAATAACTGATCACAATCCTCTCTGCTTCCTATCACAAATGAAGGACAAAAATTATAGAATCATGAGATGGTACCTGGCCCTGCAACCTTATAGTTTCACAATACAACACAGAGCAGGCTCAGCTCATATGAATGCAAATTTATTGTCCAGACACGGGGTGGGAGTAGGTACCACCAGCCCTAAAATAGATAATTGAAAATCTGTATTAATGTTTAACACATAAGAAAGAAGGTTGAGGATACAGTCATGACACCCCAGGGCTATTTAATAAATGTGGACGTTTATGCTTTTGATGATCCACATCTATCTGTAAAGATAATTCTAATGTTTGAAATGGGTGCCCTGGGGTGGAGCTTTCAAAGAGAGGGTGGGTGAAAGCTCCATCCTACCCTCAGGGTTTGGGTAGGTTGTCTTGAAAACTCCGGGATTTATTGAATTATATGGTGGTTTTCGCTTAATGTTGGGGGTGTGTCAGAGTTGGGACCCCCCCTTTTTGTTTATTATATTTAGTGACATCACGAGACATTTCTTTCTCTGCCCCTTTATTCTGAAAAACCTACTGCAGTAGTGCTTATTTCTTGTCTTTTTTCTACTTTCACCTTTCTATCATGATGGGGTGACCTCCCATTATGATATCTTAATCTAACTGCCCCGCTTTATATTCCTTCCCCTGTTTCAGTGATGTGATTTTTTTGGTTTTATTTTAGTTTGGGCAATGCAGCTGTAAGAAGGCTCAGAAGCATGCGAGCCGCACTGCATTCAACAATAAAGTGCACAAGTTGTGTAATGCCTGCAAGGCAGCTAGAAAGTCCTATCTGCACATCGGAAACAGGCATTTAAGTAATGAGTACAGGGATGCCTGCACAGACAAAAATAAAAGGAAATCACTAGGCTTGCAAGTGAGTGACAGAAAAAGGGGCTCCATTAGGTTTTAGTTGGGCTAGACCATAATAGTTTTAAAGCAGCCCATAATATCTAGAACACCCGGATGAACTACTCAGTCTGCAGCTCACAATAAGAAGTAGTTCTAAGAACCAGCTAGCAAAGCTCCATATGAGAATAATTACCTGTAAAACATAATCATTATTTAATAAATAGAACTTGTGCAAGGGAAACAGTTTTTTTTTTTGGATTAAAACTTATTTTTTCTTTGGTACTAACACGTTCCCTTGCCATATTGTATGTGTATATAATAGTTGTATTCTTACCTCTCCCAGGTTGGTAATGTCATGGACAGCACTGCATCTCTAAGGCCAGTAGCCCACATCTGAAGCTTATTTATAATGATCAGAGGAATGAGGACAACACCTTGTGGGAGGGGACACTAATTGTCAATTAAGCCTTTTCTTGCTTTCAGAATAGGTTTAGGAAATGGACATAATAGTAGATAAATGTTATTACTGAATAAAATAATTTGTGGTCATGCAGATCCCCCTACATGATGTACTAGCGTAGAAATTTGATGTATTAGAATAGAGGGAGGATCAGCTGACCTATGATGTCAGAGCATACACTTTTATAAGGTGACTGTTTAGTTGAAGGAATCAGATAGTCTTTGAGCACAGAGGATAGTAGAGGTGCTGGAGGGAAGTACATCTACTCTGTGGCAGTGCTTCACTGTTAAGAAGTACTGAAGTTTCTCAGGTTGAGAAAAAGCCAGATGGTGCTTTATTTTTTTATTTTTGAAGTGATTTATTTTGAAATTTATAATTAAATTTCACACAAGTTCTGTGTGTTCCTTAAAGAAACAGTGTGTCTGACTTATCACTTCCCACACATGCTCACAGTGTCTGGGTGGAAACCAGAACCCAGACCACTAAAGTTCTGCCCTGCCACTGTTCAGGGGCAACCAAATCATTGGGTGGGAGCAGAGCTCCCCGACTGCCACCACTAGCACCACCAACGATCTCAGTGGGATCCAAGGATCCGGGCCATGCAAAGAAAAAGGAAAGTGTGCTCCATGTAGTAGAGCTATTAAGTGCTGACTCTAAAAAATGGCTTTTTTTTCTCAGCAAGCAGTGAAGCTATAAGTCTTAACATTTTTCAGGGAAAATGATTGGGGGGGATTGAGATTATATTAGGGGGGCTTCAGCCTCCCCAAAAACAGCCTTGTGATGCCACTGATGGTTTTCTGTAATTGTATCATCTTTAGTAAAGAAAAATACTGAAAAAAGACTTCTGATGACATCACCTAGATGGTAGCAGCTTAGAGAGATGGGCTCCGGACTCCCCAGCTATAATAAAGTGAAATCTTTACCTCATTTGCGCAGCAAAGTGCTGAAGTCCACAGTTGTTGATTGTCTTAATGTCAGTGAAACAAACCAAGCTGAAAAGGTCGAAGCAGGACCAGAAAGGCAGCAAATTAAACCAGCTTGTGCTCTACAAGGGTATGGAAGGCCTGGCGACCTCAGCAAGATTGCGGTCTCCCTCAGTATCATCGATCGACTATGATGAGGATGACTCCCAGGCCGTGGTACCTATGGAAGTCCCAGTGGACAAAATTTTAAAATCAGTGCAAAAGATCGAGACATCAATCCAGATCTAAAAATGGAAGTTAAGAACATAAACTGGAAGGTTGAGGGAGTAGAAAAACGAGTGGCACAGACATGGGAGAGACAAGCTGCATTGGACAGACTGATTATTCACCTCTTACACAAAGAGAGACAAATTCATGCCCGACTTGAAGATTTGGAAAACAGGGCACGGCGGAACAAATTCCTCATCAATGGGATTAAGGAAGGAGAAGAAGAAGGCTATCCCTCCACAGCAGATTTTATTCAACATGTGCTGAGATCAATAATGACCATACCTTCGGACTATTCCCTAACAATCGAGCTGGCTCACAGAGCATTGGGGCCGAAACCAACCACAAAAAAATGCCAGACCACGATCCTGCGTAATCAGAATGTTGAATTTCCAAGAAAAAGACTACATCTTAAAGGAAGCCTGGCGAGTAAAAAACCTTACGTTTGCAGGCATACAAGTGTTTCTTGATCAGGATTTGCTCTACAGAGCTGCAATACCGATGGAATCAAGTCAGAGCAGTCATACGAGAATTAAAGGAAAAGCATCAAATTAAAGCACAGATTAACTACCCAGCAAAACTGAAAATATTTACAGGCTCTTCATTTACGGTATTTCTGAGCCTGGTAGATGCAGTCCCATTTCTGAAGGAGCGACAAATAGTGATACCTAATTTGGATTCCAACCTCCTAGAGCAAAAACACATAGAAGGGGCTTGGGGCTTGGTTAGTCTGGGGAAGAAATGAGGTCCTGCCTGGTCATGGCCTAAGTACTCGATGCCTGATCTCATGAGGATGCTCAACACAATAGATGGACAAGAAGCGGAGAAATGAACAGATGAATGAGAATGGTGTCTACAAATAGAAGCAGATCCAATAGAGCTCAGATTCGAATGCTGGAGGAACTTTCTGAAGGACGGTGAAATAAAGGGGTATGACATGTGAGAAACTTTGGGAGGAATTAATGTGATATAGATTAGTCCTAGAAGGATTTGGGGCAATTTATAAAGTGACTTAATAGCTGTATGAGGTAAAATCAAGATATGGTGTCAAGTCAGTTGCTGAGCTGTTGCTTACTCACTCTCTGCTAAAAAGTTTTGGTGGGGAGTGACAAAACTGGGGGACTGCTGTCATTTATTTTAACACCTGGAGCGAACCCCTTATTAAGGGATATGCAGGGTAGTGGCCTAGCGACCCTACCCATTTAGGCTACTGGAAACACAAAAGAAAAGGTAGCTGAAATGAGCAGAACCACCTAGGAAGCACAAAGAAGGAGATTTATTCAGGACAAGAGGTAAGCTCAATGAAACAGCTGCCATTATGTTATAAGAGTTATGACAAAAGTTTGATATATGTTAATCGATGGTTAGTTAATAGTTTAGTAAGTTTATATGTAAAAGCAGGACAGAGTTTTATGAGAAGTATAATAGGGAGATTGAGAAGATGGAAAGAGACAAATCAAGATAATGATTAACTTAAAGATAATAACAAACAATGTTAAAGGAATACATGCCCCGGTAAAACGTACAAAAATTTTAACTGAATAAAAATGAATAGGGTGTGATGTGGCCCTTATTCAAGAAATACATTTAAAGGAAATAGAGGGTTTGAAACTGAGAAGGTCATGGGTGGGAGAGGTGTATGCCTCACCGAGCAGGGATGGGAGGAAAGCTGGAGTAGTATTCTTGTGAAAAGAGGGTGCCCCTAGTGGTCAACCAGATAGACACAGATGGGGAAGGGAGGTATGTCAGAATTTCTGGCACTATTATAGACATTTCTTTCCATATTGTTAATCTCTATGCCCTGAATTTTAAAGGGGACATTTTTTTCAAAGAAATTCTGGACAAACTGATAATGTTGCCACAGGGGTGAGTACTTATGGAGGGGGACTTTAACTGTGTGCCATGTCCATTTCAGGACAGATCATCAGGTTGTACTCTGACCAACAAAAGGGTGACAAAATGGTTGAAATATCTGATAAGAAGCTTAGACTTGGCCGATGTTTGGTGATCATATTTCCCCAAGGCACATGACTATACCTACTACTTGATAGTTCAGACATCATATTCTAGGATTGACCTGTTTCTCCTGCAGAAATCGTTCACGTATATGACCTCTGGTTCTTGAATACATTCAATCACAAATTCGGATCATGCATTAGTTGAGATGGTCCTGGTGGTTGAGCAGGAAACAAGACACCCTATCTGAAGACTGAACATCTCCTTATTGTCTGACAAGTCCATAATTATTGTGGTAGAAGATAGATTCAAAGAGATTTTTTACGAAGAAGAGAATAAGGAGTGCAACCCTATAATCAGATGGGATACAGCAAAGGTAGTAGTTAGGGGTGAGTTGATTAATGCAGCCTCTAGGAATAAGAAGTTGGCCTGTCTCACTCAGGAAAGACTCCTTCGAGAAGTCCAACTGAAAGAAACTGAACATAAACAAAATCCAAAAGACAGGGAAAGGTTATGACAGCTGGAATTAGCCAGAAAGAAATTAAATGAATATGAAGAAAAGCAAGCAGAGAGATGGATAAGATGGCTAGGGTATAAGTATTCAGAGGTGGGACATAAAGCAATTCATACATTGGCACTCAGATTAAAACAACAGGAAGCAAATCGTATGATTAAGAAAATAACAATAGATGGGAAAACAGGAGAGAGACGAAGTAAACCAGAAGAAATTGCACAGGCCTTCAGGAATTTCTATCAGACAACAGCTCCAGAGCAGGTAACAGAAGAAACACATCAATTTCTTAAAGATCTTGAGCTGCTAAAATTAAGTCAGGAAGACAGGGTGGGTTTGGGAGCCCAAATTACCCCAAAAACAGGTAGTCCAGGTAATAAAGGAACTGAAGCAAGGGAAAGCACCCAGACCAGATGGGTTCAGTAGTGAACTATATACAAAATGTTGTGGGACTATTGCTCCCATCTTGACAGAAGTCTTTAATAACTGTTTAGAAGAACAAGCCCTCCATCCAACTTGGTACTCAGCAATTATAATGGTGATGCCAAAAGAGGGGAAACCAAGGGATAAGTGCACCTCCTACAGACCCATCTCCCTCCTGAATCAGGATTGTAAAATTTTGACCAAGATATTAGCTAATAGGTTGCAAAAAGTAATTACTAAGCTAAATTCATATGGATCAAATGAGGTTTATTCTGGGTAGGCATCTCACAGACAACATCCGGAGATTAATAAACGATACTTCAGGAGCAAGAGAACTAAGAGACCAGGGAGTAGCCATTTTTTCATAGATGCCAAAAAGGCATTCGATCATCTGAACTGGCAGTTCTTGATCTCGTTTCTGGGGGAGATGGGTCTGGGGGATGAGTTTCTGAGCTGGATAAAATTACTTTATAATAGACCTACAGCATGGGTTAAAGTAAATGGGGTACTATCTACGCAGATCCAGATACAGAGGGGAACGAGACAGGGCTGCCCCTTATCCCTACTCCTATTCACAATCAGCATTGAACCCTTGGCCCAAGCCATGAGAAATCATCCTAAGATTACTGGCATAATGGTAGAAGGGGTCCTGAACAAAATCTCACTTTATGCTGATGACACATTAGTTTATGTGTCTAATCCAAAACAAGCCATACCCCACCTTTTGGCCCTCATACAAAAATTTGACAAAATCTCACTATACAAAATTAATCAGGAGAAAACTGAAATAAAACTAGTTTCTGGAGAATGGAACCAGGAATTAAAGGATAGCCTACCATTTAAACATACAAAAAAGCCAGTAAGATATTTAGGAATTAAAATTCCATATGATATGAAGGATTTATACAAAATAAACCATGGGGCCCTAAAAACACAAATCTTGAAAAATTTGGATAGATGGAAACCAATATCTCTAGGCTTTACCCAGAAAATAGACACTATTAGGATGAACATCCTCTCCCGCTGGTTATTTCTTTTTAGCACCCTCCCGATAGATATACCTTGTAAGGATTGGCAGGAGTTAGAAAAGGAATTAGCCAACTTCATTTGGGCAGGGATAAACCCCCAGATCAAGAGGCAAGTGCTGGTGGCACGTAAAAAAGAAGGTGGAGGGGGTATGCCACACCTACAGATTATTATTACTTAGCACATGTGATGCCACTTTTGAAACTCCTGATACAGGATGAACCTCCAGACTGGGTTAAAATGGAGAGGAAAGCCCATATAAGCATTCCAGTACAGTTCCTCCCATGGACCACAACAAAAGCAGGTCTGACCGAGGTCAGGAACAGTTGGACAAGACAAACTCTCAGGGTCTGGCTTCAGATCCGGCAAAAGTGGGAAATACCTACACCAATATGGCAGAAAGTTTCACTTCAATATGTACCAACTGTAGTTGGAAAGAAGGAATTTATTTCCCTAGAGTCGTGGACTAGAAGAGGAATATTCACACTAGCCCATTTGGTGGAAGGAGAGGGGGTTAAACCCTTTATAAAGCTACAACAAGAATTCCAGTTGCAACTGGAGGAATTATTTAGATTTTTTTCAGTGTAGAAACATGTTAGTAGTGGACATAGGAGTGGCGGAGGTCAGTCGCCCCATAACCGAAGAAATAGTTATGATACAGAACAGAATGAGTCTACAAAATACCAAAGGGATAGTCTCAAAAATGTATGCTTTGTTATGTCAAGGAGAAGGCAAGATATATATGGAGAATATAAAAGCAAAATGGGAGAAAGAAATGGGGTATATAATCCCACTGACAAGATGGGGATGCATCTGGAAGGGCATTCAGAAAACCACTAATTTACAAATCTGGAGAGAATTCAGATGGAAGGTGGGCACCCGATTTTTTAAGGTTCCAACAATCACTAAACATTATGACAGACAAACTCTGACAAATGTTGGAGAGGTTGTAAAGGAGTTGACTCGTATTACCATATCTTCTGGGGGTGTCCAGTATTAGTTGGATACTGGATCCAGCTGAAAGAAATCATTATGAAAATATTTGAATTACACCTGCTCCCTCAATTTGAGAATTTAGTCCTGGGCCTCCCTCCAACAGAACTTATAAGGAAAGATAATAGATACTTATATTATATCTGTGTGGCTGCAGCAACAAAAGCAATTACACAGAAATGGCTTACACTGATTCCACCCTCAGTAGATACCTGGGAGCATAATATGGAAAGAATCAAACAGTTAGAAGGTATAGTGGCATAAGTCCAGTTAAGAACAGAAAGATTCAATGCCAGATGGCTACCCTATTCTGAATATATCCAGGATAAAACCCGGACTCTGGTACTAGACCAATATTTAACATAGGAAGGTGCTGAAAAGAACGAAAGGTAGAGATGTGAAGAGACTAGGTAACAAAACAGAAGGAATGGAGGTATGATATGAAAAGAGAATGCTGAGGTATTGGGGGCATTTTGAAGGTTGGTTTAAAATAAATAAGGGCGGAAAAAAGAAAGATATATCAACTCATAGACACATCCTGCTGAATTTTATAAAGTTGATTTTATTGTATTAGATAAAATGTTAGTTATGGATAAATTTCAAGTTTGTAACATAAGATCTGAAGACATGGTACAAGGGAGGGTAAGATTCCTGTTGATCCACAGGTTGATTATTGAAGGGAGAAGAAGAAATCCAATGGAGACTTTGGAGGAGAGAAGATAACAGATCAAAGTTGGAAAAGAAGAAACCTTAGATCCTTCGGACATCATAGGACATGGTCAGAAATGATCTAGACATGGGAAGGAGAGATAAATTAGTATGATATGGAATTGATACAATAAGATTTAAATGATTACAGAAATTATTTAAAACCCTACCTGACAAATGTATTAAAAACGGAAGATGTACTTACCTGTAATATATGGATGATGTACCATGAATATTTTAAATAAAAAGATACAAGTTAAAAAAAGAAAGAAAATTACTGAAAAAAACACTATGTGATTAATCATATCTAATCCTCCTTTGGAAATGGGTAAAGAAGTAATTGCCCATTTCACTGGGTTCAGTCTACTCCCCCATAGGCAAAGAAACAAACAGTTATATAATGTAACTTCTAAGTGTTTATGAGGAGGGACATGACTGAGATGTAGAAACATTGGAATTAAGAAATATTTTATAAAGTAAATTCTCTTCTTTTTGCTCATATGCCATCTGTTCCACATGTTGACCTTTTCAGCCACTGTATGCAAGGTGCTTTCCCAGTTAAGGGAGGCCAAGTCTCCTTTTCCTAAGAAGATCCCTAAGATTTTCTGTGGTGTTTGAGTTATATGAATACCCATTATAGAATCAACGTTAGGTTGTTGCGTGCCTATAGTTATACATGTGCTTTTAACATAGTTGAGTTTAGTTCCAGACACTGATTCATATTCTGTTAGGACAGTCTGCGTAGGGATTGCTGACTGTGTATCTGTTAATATTAAAATCAAGTCATCTGCATATGCTAGTGCTTTAATTTCAGAATCTTGACTACAGACTGATAAACCATTAATATGCTCATGTGCTTGAATGGCTCGAATCAAAGGATCTAAACTCAGAATATACAGTGCGGGGCTCATAGTGCAGCCCTGTTGTACCCCTTTTTGTACTTCACAGTCATTCCCTAGCCAACCATTAATGTAAAGCCTCACTGATGTTGAGGTATAACATTTCATAATCCATATGATAAAGAAATCTGGGAAACCATAACATTTCATACATTGCCATGAATAAGTGTGCAACAAAATCAAAAGCCTTTGATTGATTGCTATAATTGCTCTAATCAAAATTAAAATATCTAATATCTTCCTACCTGGTACAGAGCAAACCTGTGTAGCTTGTATTATATGTGATTGTGTTAATGATATTCTATTGCATAAGAGTTTAGTAAGAATTTTAAAGTCGCAATTTAATCTTGAAATACAGTAGGTCTCCTATTAATTAGTTTCACCCTGTCCCCTTTTTTGTATATAAAGATCACTAAGCCTAATGACATAATGTTTGGTATAGACCCTTCAGTAAGCATATCATTGTAAATCTGTGCTAGTTCATTTATTAGTCCTTGCATTAACATTTTACTGTAAAATTCTACAGGTAATCCATCTACACCTGGTGCAGAACCAGTCTTAAGTTGTTGTATTGTAGTAATTACTTCTGATGTAGTGATTGGCTGACCTAGGATATTTATGATATCATTAGGGATTTGAGGGAGATTTTGTTTTTGTGTCCATATTTTTATTTTTCCTTGATTTATATATTTTGTTTTAAAGTCTGATGTAGAAAGTGCTCTGCTGTCCATAAAATATCTTTATTATTTGTCACTAGGTTGCCTGAATCATTTTCTAGGAAAGACATGGTTCTATGTTTTCTCCTAGCTTGGCAACTATTAAATGGGTTAGTAAAAAATGACTTCCCCTGGGTCCCAAACTTTTGTTTTTGATTTAGTGAAGTCATTCTGCTGTATTGAAATTGTACCATATCATTTTCAATCTGTGTGATTTGTTCCGAATAATCAATATTGGTAGTGTTTTGGCAAATTATAAGATGATAAAGTCGCCATCTTAATGTGCTATACTTCTGATATTTTTGTGCTCCTTTAAGTTGTCCTGTAAGTTTCAAAACATCTGTACAATTTGCTTTTGTATCTAGCCACCAATTTACTGGAGTGTCATACATGAAATCCACTGATTTCCTTGCAGTTACAATATGCTGCAAGCCTTGAAGTATTTCTTGGTCTTATAATAAGGAAATCTTTAGTTTCCAATACCCTTTACCTGTGTTTGTTTCTTTACAATTTGCTATTGTGATACATAATAGGTCATGATCTGATGAGGGAACAGTCTGAGTTTGTACCGACACTAGCGGCAAAGTTGGTGAGATAAAAAAAGAATCAATTTGGGATGAAAGCCTGCCTCTGTGGTATGTATGTACTGCTTTAGTTTGACATTTTGAGAAACTACCTATTAGACCGGTTTACAGCAATAGCTAATTTAAAAATAAGATGTCACAAAACACTTTCTTTGACTGGAGATCAGTATCCGAGCAGAGCATTCCACAGTTAAAATCACCTGCAAAAACAATTTGTTTTGATGTGAACAGGAAAGGCTGCACTTTTTTAAATGACTCCATTCTCCCTGCTTTAGTTTGTCCAGTGTAGATGTTTATCAATCTAAAATCAATGTTGAAAAAATAAATATCTAGCAACAATGCTCGACCTGGATGAATATCTACTAATTGAGTTGTTTTCATATTCTCATTATTGATGACTATCCCTAAACTGCAACATCAATCTTCTCCTATGGACCACACACTTTTGCCCTAGAAGCATGAAGCCTCAGCAATTGCTACTTCTCTATCTGTATGTAAGTTGCTATCCAACAAACAAACCAAGTCAAGATAATACTCTTCAAAATAAGCAAAAGTAGCCCCTCTCTTCCAATCTGACTTAATACTATTTGTATTCAGGGAAGCAATTTTCAAACTGCACAAGTCCTTAGGAAGGATAGGGGTTAAATAATACATTAAGTGTCCTTTTACAGGGTATTTCTTTTTTGTTGCTGTTGCTGTTCTTGTGTCCCATTTCTTCCCTGTGGTTATTGTAGGATCAGTTTTGTCTGATTCCTCTGCTTCAGAGGGCATCTCAACTTGAAATGAGGTAACTGATAGGGAGTCAGACTCCTCAACCATTTCTGTCTCTCCCCACTGGAGAACATTATATTGCTTCAACAGGGGTACTGGTTCAGTCTCTTTGGTTTGGCTTAAAAGTGTTTTGGGTTTTCCTCTAGTGATTGTCTGGAATTCTTCTCCCTCCACTTGGGGGGGGGACATTACTGCAATTGTGGTTTGGAGGCTTGTCTCGAGGGGGGAAGGGCTTCTTCTGGCATGGCAGTGACTGAGATAGAGTTCATAGGTCTGGAAGATTCTGTAACAGTTGTAGCATTAGAGTCTGGCTGTCTCCTGTGTACAGGGGTTCTATTCTGAAGACACGCAGCTTTGTTTATATAGAAATCCTGTTCAGCATTAGTAGTGTTGTGAGCCACCCAGGGACATGTTGAAAAAAGATGTTCCTCTTCTTCACAAGGGTTACATATTGGGGTGGGAGTACAATGGAACCCAGAGTGCCCCATCTTGCCACACACAAAGCATTTGATTTTTTCACAGTTTGTACTGATGTGTCTTGATGACCCACATGTAAAGCACACATTTGGGTGCCCCTGATAAAAAATAATGCCTTTGTCCCTTCCTAAGAAAAAACAGTTTGGAAGATGTTCAATGCTTTGTGGGGAGGTTTTTAACTTCATTTTAAATTTCCAGCCTCCTGTCTCAAAGCCTTCCTGGTCTATAATGGGTTCTGGTGTTTCTCAAATTGAACATCATTTCTCCAGCCAATATGTAATATCTGTCAAGTTCACCCCTTCATTCCCGAAGAGGATAGTGACTATCTTGATAGAGGGTTTGGTTAGGGGAATAGCTTGAAAATGAAATCAAATATTGTCATTTTTCTGAGCAGAATGTATCATCCAGAATCTGTTTAATAGGTCTTCTAACCTTAAACTGATGTCATAGTTCATTTCCCCATAGCACGAATAAGAGTGTTTACCTCTGATTGTAAAAATCCCATTTTATTTTTAATGATGTCTTTGCCTATAAAGAGCCTATCTGGTGGTTCTTGCATACCTCCAAAATATCTTAGCCTCACAGCATGCTGCTGTTTCACATTTTCCACTGATTTATGTGGTAGGCTAGCATATGTGGGTCTCTGTGACTCAGTTAAGGGTTCTGCAGTGTTTACAATCCCAATTTTCATTTTTTCAGGAGCTTGTGCTGTGGTCTTCATCTCTGCATCAATAATAGTGAGTGCTTCATGAAAAATGTCTTCATTATGCTCAGCAGGTACAGATAAAACATCAACATCAGTATTATGAATAATGGGATTATCTACCTGTGTTACTGTCTCTGTTGGGTCCGTTGTCATAGAAATTGCATCCTGTGGATTGTGAGATGCTGCTGATGGTGGATGCTGCATCTTCGGGTCTTGCCTTGGTCTCCATTTGGGCTTGCCTGGTAAGGGATGTCTGGGTCAGGGACCCAAATGACTGCTTCAGCTCTTTTCCAACCTGCTGATTCTAGGGCCGACTCCAGTGACAGTGTTGTACTAGTGTCCATTCCTTCTTTCCCGACCGAGGGAGAGGTTTGATCCGGGGCATTGCTGGAAGTGACAAAGTGAAAAACTTGATGTAAAGTAGATTTTTTTCCTGGTAACACCGGTGATGCATTAAACAGATGTTTTCTTTTTCTCTCTTCTTCAAGGCCACTTTTTTCTTGAGAATATTTGGATTCTACTTTCTGTAACTGTTCATTTAGTAATTGTCTTTTTTCCTGTATGGATTTCTGCAATTCTTTTTCTACTATGGCAATCACTTGCTCCTCTGTAATAGCCATATTTTCATTTGTATTTACTTGAAGTCCTGCTGGTTCAGCTGACATCGAGGTTTCCAAAGGCCCCTCATCTGATGCTACGTTGTGCACTCTCCCATGTCCTGGCTCCAACTGTCCAATGTCCTCCAGTCTCTAACAAGGATTCCTCCTACTGGTCAGTAGGGGAAGTTTTGTATTATGAAAATCAAACAATACTAGGGAAAATATTGAGAAAGTAATAAAAGAAAAGAATGTATGGGGGGAAACCTAACTCACAGTATCCATATGTGCACCTTAACTAAGGGGCTCTTTAAAGGACAAGAAATGTACCTAGATCCCTCTAGGAAACTATATTATGTGCCTCTGCTTCTCAAGTGGCTTCTAGACTATAATATACTATGTGTCTTAAAGCTTCAAATACATACTCCTCAAGGGTAGGGTCCTGCCTGGTCTTACATCTCCCAGCACCGATAAACCTAAAACCCCTCCTCCCACCCTATTTTTTTTTCTTTTCCCATACATATATATATATATATTTTATCATGTTTTTTTTTTTCAGATCACCCACACTAAACAGTGTTGCCACAATGAAATCCCATCCGAGGCTGAGAGATGTTCTTTATCAAACTCATACCTTTGCTGAACCTGTGCCTTAATAATCTTAATCAATTCATACTGGGAAATATGCTGATTCTGTAAAACCCAATGGCATCTTGCTTGCCAAAGTTGGTACTTGAGAATGCCACAAATCAATCTAAGAGTGCTGACTCTATATTTCTGCTAAGCCTCTGACAGATGCCTAAAATGAGAACCTTGTATGTCATGGTCATAAAAGTAACGTCCTGGACCATACTACCTAACATGTTCCAAAAGGAAATTACAAATGGACAGGAAAAAAAAGATGCTTCTGAGTTTCCAGGATCATATTGCATGTATGCCGCAGGCAATACCTTTCAGCCAAGTATTTATGCTTGTGATTATCCCACACCCCAATCTATTATGGCAGGCCCGGCCCGGTGGCACTGAGGGTTGAGGCATTGGACGCCACATCTCACGCTACGCCGGCGACCCGGGTTCGGGAACGAGCCTGGGTCGTTGGGAGTCGGCAGGGGAGGAGAAGGATCGAGTGTCTGTAAGACTGCTCTCCTTCTCCAGGGAGGGGTGTGTGTTGCCTCGGTGGCCTGGCGGCTCCTAGCGGTGGCTGGGGGCTTGGCAGGCTATGGGCAGAACTAGAGGGATGTACTGAGGCGGACACTGGGATGGGCCACGTACGGTAGCGTGCGCGCTCTGATCCCTTGGCGTCATTGCACGCCTCAGACGTATGGGGAGAAAAAGTGGAAAAACCTTGTGGGCTACATGAGGGCCGGATAGGCAGCACCACTGGCTTCTGGTCCCTGGATGCTCCTCCTTGCGGAAACCCCCGGATCCCATGGCGGTGGTCGTGCCCACCATGGCTGATTGTGTGTGGGTGGAGGTAAGGGGTAGAGCTTGGGGATTGGGGGGGCAGAGCAGGGGCTGAAGGTCGGGCCGGATTGGGGGGGACCATAGGTAACACCCCCCAGCCGCAGAGGAGGAGTTAAAAAGTATAAAAAAAAAAAAATTATGGGAGGCCAGCCATGTAGTAGCCCATAAATATTTAGGAATTCTAGGATCTAACAACTGATGGGTGGTAATCTCAATGTCTTGTGTTATAACTCTAGGAAAAACATAAGGGTCATTAAAATGTTCCCATATAATTTGTTGATACAGCAAAGGTCTCAAAAGGGTTTGGAAATCAGTTATTGCTATTCTCCAAATTCTAATTTTCTTAAATGTATATCAGACATAAGCAGATATAGTCAAGGTCTGAAACTTAAAGGATCATTTATGCTGTTCACAAATTGACATAATCTGAGCAAACCAAACCCTTCCTCATGCTACCCAATTTTGCATATCATTCCTAAAATCCTGTACTATATTTCCAAACCAAAAAAATTGAATGAAAAAAATACCAATGGATTTGCCATTCCTATACCCCCCAAAGGAATAGATCTATATAGAGTATTCCATTTTACAGAGTTTAATCGACTCCCTCAAATCACCCAAAAAATACACTATATAGTCTAGTATCCAGAGTATCGGGGGGGGGGTATATAACTTACAAATAACAACATAGGGATAATGAATGTTTTTAAAAGGTAAACCTGTTTAAGCTTGGAAATCTGAAGACCCAGCCAGGCCTATAGATGAGCTTCACACACTAGCAATTTAGCCTTCCAGTTTGCCACTTCCATATCCTGCCAGCCGAATTGCAGCCCTAATACAGTAGCCTCTGTGACCATAGGTACATTACAAATTTCATTCAAAGGGGGAGGCTGTCCTATCATCAAGGCCTGGTTTTTATGAAAATTAATTTTAGCCCCTGTTACCTCCGAATACTCCCCCAATATCACCTATGCCTGATCTCCATCTTCCTGGGAAGTCACAAATAAACCAAGATCATCGGCATATGCCATGACCTTAAGAGGAGTTGTCTGAGGGAGCAGAGTCATACCAACTATAGAGTTTGAATGTTCCAAATGTTTTTTCAAGACATCAATGTAAAAGACATATGACAGGGGACTCAAATGGCATCCCTGATGCACTCCCCTCTGCAGCAGAATGTGAGTACCCAGGGTCCCATCCATAAGTAAATGAAAATGTGCAGAACTATATAAAATGTGCACCCAGGCAATAAACTGCTGTGGGATACCAAAAAATTTCAGCAGGGAAAACAAAACGGCATGGGAAATGTGGTAAAACACCTTTTCTTGATCTAATGTAATCATATAGCCATGTAACTGCCCCAGAATCCCTCATGCAAAAACTTCCCGTCGACAAATTAAATTGTTTTTCAAAAGTACGGCCCAGAATGGCACAATAATGATAAGAGAAAATAACTATGTGAGCCACGGTGCTAAGTCGGATACTCAGTATTATAAACAGTAATTTGAAATCAACATTTAACAAAGAAATTGGCCTCCAATTCTTAATATCCAAACTATCCCCCTTTTTATGTAAGAAAATCAAAAAAGCCTTTCCCATCGCATCTGGCAGTTCCAGATTAAACAAAATATCATTGAACACTTCCACTAAAAAAGGGACCAGCATATCTTGAAATGTTTTATAAAATTGGGGACTCAACCCATCAGGGCCTGGAGCAGTGTTAACCTTCAATTTATTTATAGCCATTCGGAATTTCTCCTCTAAAATCGGGCCCTCCATCCCAATAATTACCCTAGGGTCAATCTCTGGATAATTAATAGTAGAGAAAAAATGGTGAAAGGGTGTTGCAACAGGCATAAGGGGCTCCAAAAGTAGATTGCAAATGAGTTTGGAGGGTGTGTAAAATCTCATTAAATTCTGTGTATACACCCCGAATCATCCATGACCACATCCCATACTTTCCATGCTACCCAGGATTGACAATCTTGAAAAATATCTAAGGAGGCTTTTGTTCCTTGTGTACCTGTGGATTGCTCCATCCATAAAGACTGTGCCTTAGTATATAAATAGCTAGACATCTCCTGTTTTATAACCAAAATTTGAGAAGCGTTATCGACATGATCAATATTTTGCCTAGTAATAAACTGATACAAGTGTTTATGAAGTTTCAGGTACTGAAAATAAGCAGATTGTCTCCTCTGCTTCCCCTTTTTTTTTAAATATCTGACAAATCATTGACTTTGTGTCCATTCACCAATCCCCTACTGAGTCATACCAGGCTACTAACTTAGCTAGGCCCAACAAATGCTGTGTCATGGTGGGGTGTACAGGGAAGCCCTATAATAGGTATGATCCCCCTGCTGTGTATAGTCTGAAATGTGTCTCTTAAGTCTGAAGTTCATAAAAGATATTTTAAATGATTGGTATCACAGTATAACTTAGGGGTAGTACCTGTCTTATCTTGTAAGTCAAGTGGGCAATTGAAATCTCCCCCAAAACAAGTTTTCTATGTGTATGAAGGTAAGGTTGTAGGGACTGAAAAAGCTGTAACCTAGCCTGCTTTGTTTATGGTGCATACACTACACCTATCCTTAAATCTTGTGAATGATAGGCGATGTCCAGGAATAACACCCTCCCTGGGACCACCTCATAGATTTTGGAAGGTCGTACTGAGCTCTGAAACAGAACACCCACTCCAGAGCAGGCCTCCTCCCCAAGGACCAAACTGAGGAGCCCCAGATTCAGGCCTTTCATACTTGATAAATGTCAGCCTCCAAACAGAGCCTAGTATTCTGTACCAAGCATATATCTGCATGTGTATCTCATAATGCTCGGAATGTAATACCCCTATGCCTAACATTCTTTATACTGTTGACATTTAGGGAATTAACTGTGATACTTTCTGCAGCTGGAAGAGACAAAGAAAAGATAGAAAATTAAGATAGAATAATAATATTAATGCACATCCTTTTTCTTCCAAGTTCTTTTCTGGGTCTGTATCCTATCTCCTATCTCTCCCTCCATATCTGATGTGTCTTTCTGGGAGGAGACAATAGAAGAAGCTTCTGAATCTTCATCCTTCTCTTCTGCAGAAGGCATAAGAATAACAGATTTGTTGCTATCAGAGGAGGAGGATACAGTATAGGACACTTTGGCCTTTGGATCAATCCTCATCGAGCGTCTTTTCCCTTTCACCCCAGTAAAACCATCGTCCCTTGGAGGGGGTGCATTTCCACAGGCTGTAGAGACGGTTCAGAGATGCCCGCTTGATCTGCTGCAGGCATGACCGTACCCTGACCCCCCTCACCAGGTTCCTGCCTAATGTCTGTAGGTACTGTATCTGTAGTAGAGGGATATACTGCTTCTGTATGTGGTAAAGTGGACTGGTCCACCTGTGCAACACCACTTTGTAAATGTTGAAAACTGTGCAGTTGCCCCGACTGTTTTTCTTGTGCTGAGTGCACAATATTGTCTTGATCCCGAAAGGAGCCTTTATTGTGCACTGCCCAGGGACATTGTAAGGACAAATAACCATGTTCTTCACAGAGGTTACATTTGAGTGGGTTCCTGCATTGATTACTAGGATGACCCATCTGTAAGCAGAAATTGCACATTAAAGCCTTACATGCATTACTTAAGTGTGAGATAGACCCACATCGATGACAAGTTCTGGGTTGTCCCAGATAGAAGCAAAAGCCTCTATCTATTCCCAAGCAAAAGCAGCTGGAAAGGTGTACTGGGCTCACCTCAGTCATACGTAACTTTATTTTGATTTTCCACCCTCCAGTCAGTACCGTATATGCTCACTATCGATGGGTGCAGGTCAATCCAATACATCTGCACGTTGTTTAATGCAATACAAAATGTCTGAAACATGTACATTTTCATTTCAAAATAGGATGTTAATGAATTTCACAGCCGGCCGAGTTAGGGGAATTGCCACAAATGGGTCCCAATATTGAGATTGTTGCAATGAACCATACTTTGTCCAGAACTTTTCAAGTTGTACTGGTGTATTAAAGCAAACATCAAACACAGTATCCCCAGAGAAATGAATCAGGGCAAAAACATCCATTGCCTGAAACTGCATGGATTCCTTCAAAAGCCTACGGGCCACATAAACCCTGTCTGGCAACTGTTCTAGCCACCTCTGTATTTAATATGGACAGCATTTCTGCATTCCTTAGGTTTTCCTAGGTTAGCAAATAAGTCTGCCATCCGCTGCCTAAGATTATGCTGTGGGTGAGGGAGGAGTGGGGGAAGAGGGAGTACCTCTATCCTCTTGCTCTGGAGGTCTGGAAAGGCTTGGCATTTCCACTCCCATCTGCTGTTCCACATCCTCAGCCCAAGATGGCCTTGGTCTAGGCTGCACCTCCCCTATAGCTGGGGGCTGTATGACCTCATTAGGAGAAATCATACCATCCATTAGTTTGCCTTCAACCGGCCTAGCTGGTAACTGAACTCCTGCAGACCCTGTGAGTGGATGAGTTACAACTGTATTAACAGGTCGGCAAATATTATCAATAACAAAAGACACAGTACCTGGTCCTGAAACAGGTGTATGTGATGTCCTTTCAGTATGCCTTGTCCTTAGGTCTGGATTGCCTGACTCCACTGCCCCTCCTGAGCTATAGTGGAGGCATGGTCTGTCACACTCAGAGAAGCTGTTTCTGCACAAACTTCTCAAGGCGGCGACATAATCTGATCCACCACTGGCACATCCCCCAGGAGCCAACTCTTGCCTTGGGGTGCAAGCATCCAGCCAGCCACCATTTGTGCACTTTCTGGGGACCAGCTGTCCATACCAGGACCCTGAACCTAATCCATTTTTCACCTCTCTGGGGAGCATTCTCCTGTTCGACATCCTGCTGCTCACTCCAAAGGTGACTCCCAACCCACTCAAACTGAACTTCTTGATGATCATGTCCTTTCACCATGAGGTATGCTCTTCTGAAGCGGCTGCCAATCCTGGAGTTATTACTTTTCTCAGGAACGCCTGGGATGCCAAGTCCTCCGGTTCTCCAGAGATATCCATATTGACTGCATTCTCCATTAAATCTGTTATCGCATCCTCTGCAGAAGTTACCGAAATGTCCATTGAGCACTGAAACTCTATGTAGGGCACTGCAGGGAGCTCCTCTCCCCGAGAACCTCCATCCACCTCTTCCCTATCCATAGTGTTGGCCATCCTTCCATCCAGTGCAACACAGCACCCCCTACCATTAAATAGGGGAATTTCCCCAGTGCCCTAGCAACCCCCCCCCCCCAAATATCACCAACAACTTAATCTGGTTCAAGGTCAGTTGGCATTCATCTGTATCCCTCTGCTGAGCCTGAAAATAGGCAATTTATCTAGTGCACTTACCCGGTCAACAAAAACGAAATAATAAAATAATAATAATAACAATTTTTGGGTGACTTGGAAGCACTGTGAGGTTATGTGACTTTCTCGGGGTCACACAGTTGTGGGATTCAAACCAAGGTCTACTGTATGCACCAAACTCATTACTCTGTCCACTAGGCTATACTGCCAGCCAAATTACAAAGTCTGGGTTATTTATATGTACCCAGCAATGTAGGCTATCCATTTTTGGCATTAAATTGCACACATTATGATGGTTAAATGACATGTTTGTTTTTTTCAGTACCGTGGCAGAGTCTGAACAAATATTGAAACCATGGGTCCAGGATTAGGATGGACATCTCCACAGATAAGCAAATCCACAAACATGAGATGCAGGCCAGAACCAATATTAAATTTAAAATGTTTTAATTTTTCAAGCCAAGTAACTAACTTCACCTAGCAATGGTTCTTAATTATACAATGGAGTAAATCAAATGTACCAAATGCTGCATCCTGATTAGTTGGCTGGTACCTTTCCCAGCATGGTAAATCCTCCAGTGTACCCACAGGAAAAAGTGCCAGCCAACCTTATCTCGTGCCAGTATGGTCACTTTCATTTTAATCAAAACTACCGCCATTTGTCCTGTCGCTGCTTCGCGAAAACACCGAGGTAAATATTAAAAAAATTACTTCCTCCTTCCAACCTCCTTTTTACATGTACAGTAGATTCATGAGTAAAGTTGGACATTTAAGCAATTTGTCCCTCCAGGGTGTGGGTATACTGGAGGACTTAACATGACTGGTGTGGTTCGGTCACTCAGCTGCACCTCGTGACCGAATCACACCAGCCGTGGTAAATCCTCCAGTATACCCACACCCTGGAGGGATAAATTGCTTAAATGTCCAACTTTACCCATGAATCTATTGTACCTGTAAAAACAGAGAAGAAAAGAGACCCTTGTTTAACATGTTAGATACCCTCATGGTGATAAGACTACGGCTGATTGTGTAACACACGGCAGCTGTCTTGTTACACTAGCCAGCATAGCAGGAAGTGATTCTTTCCTCCCCTTGCTTGGTTCAACAAAAGCATTTGGCAACAGGTCTGCATCTGCATTCACAGTCAGGAAATGCATTGTATTCAGACTAGTTAATTCTGCTATCAGCAGGATAAGAGCCAGAATATTGGTTAAATACAGGAAACCCATTATTCCTGTCTTAACTTTAGAATACAGTTTAAAATTACAGTGCTCCTTAAAAGAGCAATGTAATGTAGTGGTTAATGTACCACATAACATTCCCAACCCCAGATCATAGCACTGGCAATGATAATAAGCATATAAATGTAAGTGCAAGCAAATGCATACAGTATTTGAGACAGAAGAAAAATGAGCACAAGCTGAAACAATTTTCAACAGCCTCCCCGTTAGCATCCCTTGCTAGACTCCTGCAGCATGACCTCTGCAAGTCCTGTGGGAGCCACTTACATGGGCAGCTGCTCGACTGCCTTTCTATAGTTCAGGACACCCATACCCATTGACCATACTAGCCCACCTCCTCCACATGGTAGCCCCCTTGCTAAAGGGGACGCAAGTGGGTCTTGTTGGTATTGCAGCAGGACTGGATGTCTGATGATGGACAGAGGTTTGGGCAGAAGTAAATAGCAAACAGCAGTCTTGTGAGCAGCAACAGTTCTGTGGACTGCAGGCAAGAAGCAAATTCATTTTTAAAGCCACTAATTGCTCTGTTGGAGCAGCTGCACTTTATATTTCAGGACACCTGCCCCCAATGACCTCATGAGCTTGCCTCCACTGCTTGGAAGCACCCCCCCACACACACACACTTACTGGGACACAGCTGGGTCTTGTTGATATTGCAGCAGGACAGGGTATCTGGTGATTAGAGAGCTGGCAGAAGTAGATGGCAAACAGCAAACCTGTGAGCAGCAACAGTTCTGTGTACTGCAGGCAAGCAAACTGATTGTTAAAGCCACTAAATGCTATACTGTAGTGGCTGTGCTTTTGTAGTGCAGGGCACCCACCCCCAATGACCTAATTGACCTGCCTCCATTGTCCAGTCACCACCCCCCCTCATTTAAATAAATACATAAATTTAAAAGGATTAGGGTCACCCATCAAGAACACAAGGGTTCTAAGAGCACCAAACCTCACAAAAGCTGTTTTTTCCATGCTACAAATGATCCATTTAAAGCCAGCAGAAGCTGGAAAGCTTCAGAAACAATGGATGGGTCAAGTGTATCATAATATAACAGATATTATATCATTATGATGAAAGAAATGGAGGCTGATGAGGGAAGATTAGTGATCGGGGGTTGGAGGATCACTGGACCACTGGACACCAGGGAATGGGGCTATGATATTGCAGATTAGCAATCAGGTGATGGGAAGATCACTGTACACCAGGAAATGGTGTCATGATATTGCAGGTCAGCAATCAGGGGGAAGGGTGGAGCTACTAGACACCAGCCAATGGGGTTATAATATTGCAGATCAGTGATTAGGAGATGAGGACCACTGGACACCAGGGAATGGGGCTATGATATTGCAGGTCAGCAATCGGGGGAAGGGTGAAGCCACTGGACACCAGCTAATGGGGTTATAATATTGCAGATCAATGATTAGAAGATGAGGACCACTGGACACCAGGGAATGGGGATATGAAATGGCAGATAGGGGGGACTATGCACCAGGACATAGGTAGGATTTTGGCAGTATTAAACTGCACTGCACTGCAATGGAGGCTGTTTAGCACTACCAAATCTTTTGAAGTGGTATATTCTGTACCATCACACTGGCAAGTTAGTGTCATGCACCGGGTGACCTTTAAATATGACCCCTGCCCCATCAGATCATGCTATTCCCAGGCAGCACATCACAAACATGGTTCATACTGCACTAACCATTCTGAATATGGGGGCCTAGCTGAACCCGAAAATTCTCATGAACCTAACAGGTATTTTCTATATAAGAATAGAGCTCTGTTGTGCACATATTAAATGTTATGTATTGGGACTTCTGGTATACTGCTGTGCATCTTTAGAGAAAGTTTATTCAATTTGACTAGTTATACATTAGAGGATATTTTTGCTGTTCATACTTACTGTGCTTAAATCAGCATGTACTGTATGTATTAGACATAGGTTAATCTACTTTTTTTATAATTAGTAAATGGTTATTTATGCTTGTATTACTAGTTATGGTTTGCAATATTTTTCTGCATCATTCTGTATTTTACAAAAATTTTCAATAAAAATTTATACAGTAAAACAAGGAAATTGAGAGATTGTCTGGTGGCTGATAATATGGATGGACACAATAACTTTGTCTGCCTGCAGTGCAGATGTGTTTGGGAGTGGATAATGGTTATCATACACTCTAAACTATAAAGGGCTGCAGGGGCACTTAGTGCTGAAGTCATAGAGCATACCTGAAGCAGTAAAGAGGTGCCTCAGGATGTCATGGTGAGCTGATGCAGAGCGAATGGTGTGCAGTCTCTGAGCTATGATGTACTGTACGTAAGTAACATACAATGTGTACAGGAAGTGCAGACGTGGTGGTAACCCTTCTTCTCACTCTCCACATTCAGGTGCTTTGTGCTAGAATTCATGCTGAACACCTGCCAGCTTGTGCAAGGATGCAAGAGTCAAGAATCGAACCCTGAACATCCGCATTGAGCTACCAGTTTGGCCACTAATTCAGCCTTATTTCTTTTGCTTTTTTACTAGTGGTACTTACTGACAAGGCTCACCAGATAGAATATTCTCAATCAGACACTAAGGTTCAAACTCAGTTCCCTTTTCTAAATGCCTATTTTAGAACAAAATTCTCTGGGTGGGATATTCAAAAGGGTTGCACATGGTGCAACCCATCTAGCTCTTGATGCGATATTCAAATGGGCAAAGTTGCGCTGCGCAACTATGCGGCACAAGTGAGGGGGGCGTGCCCATGCATATGCGGCACATCCCGATATTCAGCCCGGGACGTGCGGTGCATATGCAGGCACAATCCCGCCTTGCACCACTCAGGGGGTTGCAAAGTTGTGCCCGTACAAACAGGGAACAAGTCGAGGACACCCACAGGTGGGCTGCCGTAGTGCAGGGCGCAACACAGCAGCCATCTGCCATGGGTGGCCACCTGACCTCCCAAAACACTGACCCCAAGCCCCCTGCCAAGGGAGCATTGAGCCCCCCCCACCCTGTAGCCCAATCGTGGGCATATGTAATATTAATCCCTGGTGGTCCAGTGAACCGCTCTCCATTGCCCAAATGCGGGCACAAGTAAAAGAACTCCCTGGTGGTCCAGTGGGTCGCTCTCCATTGCCTGAACATGGGCATAAGTATATATAAACTCTGGTGGTCCAGTGGAAGGTCTCCTGTCACCTGATCCCAGGCTATAAGTGTAATTAACATCCCTGGTGGTCCAGTGGAATCCCTCCCCATCGCCTGATCGCAGGCGGACATAGCAGCTGAAGCCCTGGTGGTCCTGTGAACTCCCTCCCCACCCGCCCACTGGGGTCCCTTGACTCCCAGCACCCCCAGTCAATGGCGTGTGGCAGCACCCTGCCCGCATGCCTCCTGGCTGCTCACCCGACTAACAACATACCATAGAGTCTGTATGCCTATTGGTCACTGCGTGGACCAATGGAGTGTGCAACCATACTATACTACACAGACCCGATTCATGAATGAATGCATTAATTCACAAATTGGGTCTGTGGTACAATATGGTTTCACACCGATAGTCCACGCTGTGACCAATAGGCGACAAACCCTACTGTACACTGTCAGTCGGCGGGCAGCCGTGAGGCATGGGTGCTGCTCCCACTCACACTGGACTGGGTTGGGTATTGGGAGCGTGGGACTCAGAGGGGTGGTGGGGTCCACTGACCACCAGGGCTTCACTCTACAGGTCTGCCCACGATCGGGCAACGGGGGGGATTCCACTGGACCACCAGGGATGTTGATTACACTTATGCTTGCGATCGGGTGAAGGAGGACCTTCCACTGGACCACCAGGGTTTATATATACATACGCCCATGTTCGGGTGATGGAGAACGGTCCACTGGACCGCCAGGGAAATCTTTAATTTAAGCTCCCGATCGGGCGATGGAGAGCGGTCCACTGGACCACCAGGAGATCCTTTACTTATGCCCGTGATCGGGTGAAGGAGGGTGGTCCACTGGACCTCCAGGGAGATCTTTTACTTTCATATGCCCATGATCGGGAAACAGGAGTGGAGACCACCAAGGGTCTGCAGGTCCCCAAAGGCTGCAGCCTGGCAGGGCACCAGGCAAAAGTCATTGGTGCACCACATGCAAATGGGGTCATAATGACATGCAAATGGCCCCATTTGTGCCTTGCATGCATAATGGTCTCATTTGCATACCCAGTGCTGTATATCATGGTTAATGCACCTAGCGCAACTGCACTTGCACTGGTGCATCCCCAGCTCCCCTCCTGCCACTTGCGCTGGTGCAGTGCCACTGTTCCATGCACAGTGTGAGCGCCCTCAGTGCCATATTCAACGGTGCTGAGCCATGGCGCAGCATCGTTGAATATCGCATGGTCCATGCCCTGGTGCAGCCCAGTTGCACTGAGCCCAGGCTTGTGCCCCTGCCTGGCGCAGTCTGAATATCCCACCCTCTGTCTCAGTCTGGATCTTTAGGTCTTTTTAAAAATGTTTTCTTAGCCCGTGTCACCCCCAGCTCTACATTTCTCCTTAAAGGTTTTCAGTACACCAAGATATATCTGTACTGTGATTAACCAGTACTGAGGAAAACTGTTAGAAATATAGTATCTAGTTTGGTGTTTGAATACAATGTCCAAATATGCAGCCAAGTATTGGTATTCAGGAGCCAAATATCTGGTTAATTGGTATTTAGCATATGGGCATGGAAGGTGTATGGAAAGTGCAGGAAAAATGCCTTCTCCCTTCCAAGGTAGCAAGAGCTATTCTCCTGGCCACCCCTTCTCCATTCTGGCCTTTCCCTTCCCTCCCTCCCTCTCCCCTTCCCTTTCCTCATCATGAAGACTTAAAAAATACAAACGTCCTCCAAAATGTCAGATCCTGCTCCATGCCATAAGCTGATAGCATCTTTTGTTTCCTACCCCATCCCTAACCCCACCCAGTCTCCTAGCTGGAGATCAAGTAAGGTCTGCAGTATAGGCAGCAAAAAATGGGCAGACTGGGTGGGCCAAGTGGTCCTTACCTGACAGCAAATTCTGTGTTTCTGTGTAACCCCCAGTCCCCAAGATATTTTTTTTTTTTGATATTTCTCTTTTTTTCCTCCTTCCTGCCCCACAGAGCCTCATCCCCTCAAAAACGCCCATTAAGCCTGCCCCTGCCAGCACCCACCTGCAACCTCTGGTCCCTCCATCGTGCTGCAGAAACCCCCGGGTGGGGTCAGGGTCGGGGACACCCCAAATCTTTTTAATCTTTTCAGGGTCCCAGGTTGGAGGCAGGTGCTGGCACATCAGTGCCCGATTCGGCTTTCCTTCATCCATGGCTCTGAGGGGAATTTTCCCATGTTCCCCCATGGGACGCTATGTGTGTGTGTCAAGGCATCTGCTGGCAACCATAGCATCCCCTCCTTCCTCGAAGGAGCAGCCCCCAAGGCTGATTGGCTGCCAACCTATGCCTGCAATCAATCATACCCCAGGAACACTGGCTTGCCGTCGCTTCCCCCAGCCTCTGCCAGGAGTCGCCGCTCGCCACTAGAAGTCCCTCCATCCCCCGGAGAAGGCGAGCTGTCACCGGACGCTCCAGCCTGTCTTCCCCCGGCCAACCCCCGACGACTTGAGCTCGCTTCCAAACCCGGGTCGCTGGTGTGGTGTGAGGTGTGGCATCCAGCGCCTCAACCCTCAGCGCCACTAGGCCGGCTCCCCAAGATATTATATTTAAACATTGTCCACCCTGACCCTGACCATGATTTTTTTGAGGGGTTTCAAGGTAAATTCAGCTAGCCCAGTTAGTTCCGCCTCCTGCAGCATCCCCACTCCATAGTAACATATAGTGATCAATGGAGCAAGCCTACATGTGATCCAGAGAGATGGAGTATAGCAAATCATTCATTGGTGACACTACACAGGCTAACTCAGTCTAGTCAAACAGTTCTATTTCCCCAATAAAATGGTAATTCACTTACATAACCATCAAAGCAAGAGTATAGCAATTGGAAAAAGCTAAACATCTTGAAAAAGCACAGGAGGCATGAAAATGTTTGACTGCTTGTGGAGGAGTGTCACTAGCTCACTGCTCTTTTACTAAATAAAGAAGTATTTTACCCTGCAACACAGCTGTGGTGTCTGCTTCTGCTGTCTGGGAGAGAATAGCCAAACTTCTTTCTGTGAATATGACTAATCAAGAACTAGTTCAAAAATCTTACTTTTATTCCTCAGGCGTGTTAAGTACAAAAACATGTCTATGTTCATGAGTTAAGTAAAAAAACCTTCTAATGGACAATAGGAAAATGAAGCGTACTTTGAAAATATGAAAAAGTAACAACTGGATGCTCTTAAAAATTAATGTTTTCTGTCTACTATTTTTGTGCTACTACTGTAGCATTTTAAAGTCTGAGGGCCAGAATTTCAAAGGGATATGAATGACACAAGGTGCTTGCGGCAAAGGGTGCCAGTGGATCTTGCATCTTGCGGCAAAGGATGCAGCAGTCCTATTTCAGAAATACGGCACGCATCTGAATCAGGACCCACTGTAGCATACCAGCAATGTGCCACCTTGTGACATAGATATTGATGTGACACATCACAAGGGGGCTTGTGCCATGTTAGGGCTGCAACATCCCCTTTCCTGGGATTCAATAAGCCCTGCCATGGCTGCAGCAAGGGGCATCAGATAAACCAACAATGAGCTGGTCTAAGCCCCTTGCACCATGGGCAGATGCTGTGGCCATGAACTCAGAGGACCCTGCCATATCTATACAGGGGGTGGCATGGGCAGGGGGTGCCATAGTAGGGTGGGGAAGGTGGGGTGGGGTGGGCATGCATGCTGGAGTGGTTGCACCCAGCAGGGGTGCTGTTCTGAGCCAACTACCGCTATAGGCACAGAACTGGGGAGGGAGTACAGAGACACACACAGTGCCATGGCCACATGTGGGCATGCTGCCCCTACCCTTCATGCCTGCCAGGTGTGTGTTCCCATCCCCCACCCATCCAGGCACCTCTGCCGGTGTACTGGGTGGGGGGAGGGCGGATAGATCCCTGTTGCAGATCCTGTAGTTGCGCCCACTGATCTGGCGCATGTCAGCTGATGTGGCAACACACTGATATGTGGCACAGAGACTCTGTTCTTTCAGAATATGGCGCTGGGTCCTTGATGCAGCTAGGGTTCACTGCTGCCCTAGATTGCTGCATATTTACAGTGATCTACGGGACCTTTGAAAATGTGGCCCTGAATTTATAGCACATTTCCTACATGGAGAAAATGTATGACAATTCTGAGAGGGGAATGAGGGGAATTCCTTGTAATGTGAGATAGTTAAGACATATACAAATGAGTCTGCACAGCAGTTTCCAAACCAGATCACTGAATTGTTTTTACCCATTTTATCTTATGTTATGTTAAAAACAATCTTGTGGTGGGTGGGGTCTGAGATGCAGGTGAAGGCCTTCAGCTACAAGGGGGGTTATTAACTTAGAAAAATTCCCAAACTCTAGTGACTTGTTCTGCTTACAAAAATAAAGGAATCAGTGTATTTTTAAAGGCACAGGTATTTCATTGGGTTTACAGCATTTTGATTACTGCTTTTTTATAGCACAGTAAATGCAGATAGTTAATGATAGGAATATTGTTGTGTCTGTGTCTGTTTTGTTAAATGGCTGTGTTTGTGAGGGTTTGCAATGCTTGGGGTCATTCTGGGGGGAATTTACTTTTTTGTCTTGGTGTGGAGAGCACCACTGACATACTTAAGTGTTTTGACCTGACTAATTTTTTTTTTTTTTTTTTATTCTTTAGGCTTTTAGTGGCTCTTTGTTCTTTTGGTGGGGGTAGGGGTAGGGTGTCTCTGTTTAAAGTTGCATTTTTGGGGTGAGTGGTTTGATTTTGGTGGATTTTATAATAATTATTTTTATACCCCTGTTTCACTTGCTTACTCCTTCAGCAGACACTCCCAATCCCATCATCTGCTTTCTCCAGGACTTACCTTATCTTCAGGTTCCTATGGCTTTCCCTCTTTTACCTTCCCCAGTGGTGTCCCTCTCCTTTGTAGTCCTCAGCAGTACTGTTTTGGTATCCCTAATCCTACTGACTGACAGCATCCCTCCCCACTCTCAATTGCCAAAGGGTACTGTCCCATCTTAATACTATGATTTTACCTATTCCAACACCTTAGTAGCTCAGGTATCTGACCCAACTCCTGAAAACTAAGTATTTATATTTACTTATGAATGAGGCATGTGAAAAAGAATTACTTCTACTCTCTTTATGATTGCTACTTTACTGCTGACATTTGTAACATATAGCACCATATGTTGCTCAGCTTAAATGTATCAGGTGATATTGAACTAACCCTGGTCCCCCTGTTCCATGCAGTAGCTCTGAATCTTACTTGTCTGGAGCTAAGGGGCTACACATTGTCTACCTAAATATCCAAAGTCTATTAGCAAACCAACCTGAGCTAAAGGCATGAGTGTCTCAATACAAACCTGATATGCTAGGGACTTTGGAATCCTGGTGTGGCAGAACAGCATTCTGCCAGTCCGCTATCCCCGGTGGGAGGATATCTTTCCTATCTTCTTCTTTTCCCTACTGAAATCTGTTGTGCAACAGTATCTTCCTGTGCTATACTTTATCTTTTTCCACCCCTGGCGTAGGTTGGCTACCTACATCAGTCTTTTCTATTTCTCACTAAATCTTTTGTCCTACTGCCTTTATTTCTCATGTTAGTATATCCATTCCTCACCAAGAACTACCCAAAGTAATGCACCAAGCTAAGGCCAATGGGCAGGAATGAAATAAAGTGCATTTATGGCATTTAATACCAAAAGATATAAAGCACCTTTAAAGAGGTACAAGGTGCTGGATGAATAAAGTGCATAGCATGAATAAAGTGCAGTAATACCAGATCACACAGTGTCAGTGGCTCAGTAGGTAGCACACTCGCCTCTGAGGCTGGGAGATCAGAGAGCTGTGGGTTCAGTTCCCACATCTGGCACTTGGGTTAATATCCCAGTACTGACACTGTAGTGCAGCATGAGAGGGGTGCTGCACTTCTGAGGTGCCGTCTTTCAGATGAGACGTTAAACCGAGGTCCGATCTGCCTGATTGGTGGTAGTTCAGGTGGATGTTAAAGATCCCATGGCACTTATCGAAAAAAGTAGGGGAATTTCCCCGGTGTCCTGGCCAAATTTCCCTCATTCACTAAAAATACCACCAACAGCTTAATCTGGTTCAAGGTCAGTTGGCATTCATCTGTATCCCCCTTCCCTGGGTCGTGCCTGAAAATAGGCAGGATTTGTCTAGTGCACTTGCCCAGTCAACAAAAACTAAATAAAAATAAAATAAATGTGCCATATTATGAGTTTAAAGTGCTGCAGTGCTTAATTATATTAATGCTTATGCCATATTTATGTATATGATGCAGGAATGTTTAGAAATGTTTAAAATGGCAGTTAAATACAAAATAAAATCCACTCTGATAGGTGGGATATGAGTATAATGGAGTGGCATTAAGTCTCCCCACCTATCTGCACTTACCAAACCCCAACTTGTCTCTCTACACTTAACTTCTCTCAGATGGCTGCACATTGCGTACTTCCACTGGGAAAGTGACAATGATACCAGCTGCTTCATTCATATCTTGACTTGTGTAAACCATAAATGTATTTGCTACCTCTTCCTATGTAAACTCTATGTTAGTAGTACAACTCCAGTGTCAATTTGTCTGTTGTAATTATGCTGTTGTAACAAAATGTACCTCAAGTGTTGACGAGGATCCTTTGTAAACAAACTCTTAGCTCAAAGGTCCCCAATAAATAAAATAAATTAATTATTTTGCTGCAGCTCCACTGTTATGTAGAATGTTATGCCAAAGAAATCCTGCATCAAAGCAGGAACTGTTTGAACCGAGCGACAAACAATTACTTTCATTTTTGCTGCCACTTGGTATCTGTGTAAATGTAAAAGCTACAGTCCAGCTTAAAAATAAATAAATAAATATGGTATTTACCAAAGCTATATAGAGCCCCAAAGCAGAGTGGCTAAAAATAATTGTCTAGTAGTCTGCCACTCTGCTACAACATCGAAAACAAATGATTTAAAGGGACAGAAATGTTCATATGTATGTGGAAATGCTATACAGTTGAAGTAGCCCTCAGAATATGGAGAGGGCTGCAAGATAAGCTAAATACAATAAAGAGATAAAGCAAATTAAAGAATAAAGAAACAGTACAGGTCTCTAAAGGAGCCCCATTATGTATAGAGACCTTAGATATAAATTAAAGGGCTAGTGTCCATTTACAGTACTATAACAATACAGCACATGTATAAATACAATAAATGTTTGCACTGTTTGCATGTAGAGAAAATAAGGTGCTGGACTATTAGCAAGACCTCAGGAAGGGGAATTCCTATAGAGGGACGTCCCATAAGTAAAATCTCAAGAAGGGGATCCAATTGAGGCGGACTTTCCCTATTTAGGGACCATTCTAGAACTAATTGGATGTTATGGGAGGGACTTTCCCATAAGTGGGAGAGCTATATAAGCCCTCCTCAAACACCAAGAGTCAGATTAGCTGCATAGCCAGTTTCACTTACCTGCAGGAAGGTAAGCAGAAGGACCTGTGCCTGAGCAGGAATTTATTTTTATTAGCAGGAAAGCTGATGAATTGTGTAACCCCCTTGTTCCCAGGGGTTACTAGAATACCACTTAGAACCAGTGGCAGGCAGGGAAAGGCAGCTTGTGGGATACCAGTTAAATGGGTTTCACTCTTTCTCATTCTGTTCTCAGTTTCAGCTGAGCTGGAGTGATGATGTCACCATAGAATTCTCACAGCAGCATAAGTCACAATGGAATGCTAGCTGCAGGGGTTAGCTGTAGAACATTGGGAAATTCAAAGTCAGTCTTCAGAGAGCAGTTGAGAGAGTGAGAGGTGTGCTGCAGTTGGTAGCCCCTCAGAGTCTAGTTCTGATATAGAGCTACATCAGACAAGTGGGTGTGTGTTCTCACCCTAGATAGGAACACAGAAGAGACCAGCGGAAGTGGTAGAGACCATTCCTAGAGTTGTTCCGGTGCCCCATCCCCAGAGGGATGGAGGGTATTCCAGGAATTCAGGGGCAATCCCCTGTGCCAGCCTGGACAGAGAGAAGCTGCATGAGAATTGATTTGTACTGAGAGTGCCAGCAAATCTGAGTTTGTGGGAAAGAAGCCTTGGGGTACCTGCATACCATGGTGAGTTCTGCTGTGATAGACTATGTTCACTGAGACAGAGATTAGTGTAAAAGTATCTGCCTACTGTGGGGTCAGGAGAGGACTTGCCAAGTACAGAACTTTTAATTTATGTATGGCTTGGAAGCATCTGAAACAGTGGGGGTCTAGGGCATGGACATAGCCACTTACAGAACTTTTAAAGTCAGGACACCACCTAAGTAATGTATAGAATGTGAAATGTGCTAAACATTTCTAGAGTGCATCTACAACCAGAGTTTTAAAGAAATATGTTGTATTTAAATGAATGGCCAAGTATAGATTTGGGAGAAAGAAGTGGGAGACTACCAATCTGGAGTAACCAAGTTTACCTCTCCAGGTTCAGTTTGGGCACCAATTGTTTTCTCTCAGGAACTTGGCCAGAGTCTGAAGAAAGCACCCAGATGTGGGATTTTGGATTTTCCCTTTAGAGCTAGAAAGTGCTACAGGGTGGTTTAGGGAGCCACCATCAACCTCAATGACATATGGAAAAGTGTCCTAGTACTGGCTGGGGTGCCATGTCAAGGAAGAGAAGTGTACCAGTTCAGGCCATGTGAGCCCAGATCTGTTCAGAACCTGAGGGTTTCATAGTGAGGAAGTGATTATTCTGTACCGCTGTAATCTGCATTACCAGTGAGTGTAGCCCTGTGGGGGTCCATCTTTGCTTTGTTATTCTCTGTGTTATGTGAATAAAGGCCAAACTCTAGAACCCCATTCCTGGTTTGGACATTTCAGTTATTGCTTCCAGTGTCCGGATTTAATTGGGTGCCCCCGACCAGAAGTACAAACCTAGCATAATGTTGAGCAAATGTCTTTTCCCAAGGACCCAAGTTGTTGACCATGTTAAATGGTCCCCCCAGGTGTGAGCCAGGTAGTTGCCACATTTGGGTTGCCTGTCTAAGAAGGGCAGGCTCAGTAGTAGAAGTAATGGGTCCACAGTTTCTGTTGCAAGAATAATTGTAGTGACTACCCCCACCCCTCTCGGTGGTGCCTAGGTGTGAGAGGAGCAGCCCTTTTGACAGAGAAACAAGGGTACTAGTGGGGGGAGGTTACAAAATGGAGGCAACACTGGGATTTGGTTTGGAATGGGAGAAAGCAAGAAAGGTTTGTTCAGATTATGGCTAGCGTTTTGTCTGTCTGGTTGTAGGTAGCCCAAAAAAATCAGAAACATTGCGCATAAGGGATTAGCAAGAAGTGGCATCCGTCTGTGCCACTGTGTGCTGCTGTTCATGTGCTGCTGTAACTATGTCACCATTTACCAAGGAGCTGTAAAGCCAGATTGTGTGTGCCCCTTGTCTTGCATCAAAGAATTAACGTTTGCCTGCTTTTAATTTTCAAAAGGTGACAAGAAAAGTATGGAGAACTGTGGGAAACAAAGACATTTGTGCCCTAGATGTTTAAAGTGCTTGCTGTTGGACTGGGGGAGTCACTAAGAAAATTGCCATGACAAATGGTTGAAATGGTGCTCCCACCGAGGAGTCACAGTCAAAAAAGGAAAGAAGTTGCTTTGCAGTTTAAATTTTGCCTGCTCGACGATCGCCGTGGAGGAGAAGAGCACGAGAAGAGAGAGGCTCATTAACATGGTGTCAAATGATTGTTGAGGTGTTCACAAGGGCAATTGGCAGGACTGCCAGCCAGCTTCAATCCAGAGGCCTCCAGGATCAGCTGTAGGCCAACATTTTCATCATAAATGCCAGCTACTGATTTAGTGAGTATCATCCAGAGAAACAGCTCAAACTGTGTGTGATTTTGTCTAAAGCCAGCTGAATCTGTGTGTAACAGTGTGATTGTTATGCAAAGAAGGACTGTGTCAAGTTAATCAAACTAAGCAAGAATTCTGAGCATTAGACTGTGAGCATAATTATGGGTTCAGCAACAGTATGATTTTTCAAGCAAAATGAGAGACTGTGGATTGTATGAAAGATGCAACAATTACAGGCATTCCTGAGCATGGAATACTGTGGCTTTAGGGACTTTAAGCAAGAACCAGTGGTTTAAAAATGAATGGAAAGTCCTGTAAAAATCATATAGATGTGATGAGGGAGCAAAACAGTGCAATCTGTGCAGTTTAAATGAACTTTTTCAGTAAGTATGTAAATCGGATGCGCAGTGGCTTGAGTCAGAGACAGAATGTTGATGCACCAGCAGTGCTGCCACCGCCATTACAGGGTGGGGTAGTAAAGTAAACACAGCAGCAAGGGAGCCATTTTGTGAGAGTTTTCCAACTAAAGTGAGATCTGAGATAGCAGTGTACTTTTGTTTTTCTGCAGTCATGACTTCGGGATCATACCACTACCCAGATCATGCCCGGGCTATGATAGTGCAAGAAGTGAACAAGTTGAAAGAGATAGAGGGATGTTACTATGGGGGACGTTTGCCTCCTCATGTGGTGATTCCTGGATATCCAGTTAGAGTATGCATAATGTGCCTAAAGGCTGGAAGGAACATCCTAATAATTCCTCACTGTTCTGGGTGCCTAGAGAAGCACGGCCTAACTAAGGCACCCAAGATTCGTTTGGCTCCCACATGGACAAATCTGCAAGAATCTGCAAGTAGCAGCACACAGCACCAGGTGGAGCCTGTTGGGGGAAGCCCAGCAGAGTGTGGCACAAAGAAAGAGGGTGTGGATGTACAGGCAGAGCAAAGTGGTGATGATGTCTCTAGCTCCGGGTCACAGATGGACAGTGTGGAGGGAGCATCAGCAGATCAGTGGAGAGAGGGGCCAAATCCTAGTCTCATAGGAGAAGATGAGATGAGAGAGAGAGAGAGACTCTAGAATGGGAGGTGTCGACCTTCGTGCCCAGTGAAGAGTGGACAGTCTCAGTATTGAGGACGACTGCTCACTCCTGGGCTCAAATTCTCAGTGAGGAAGAGGAGGATGGGGAATTTATGTATCCTTATGCTGAAGGTGCTATTCCACAGCCTTGCGCTCTTGCCTCGGAGGAGCAAGATGAAGAGATTAGTGACTCCACAGCCCTGTCCCCACAAGGAGGAGTCAGAGATCCATTTTATGTAGCGTTGAGCATGCATCATTGGCAGAACCAGGACTGGCTGCCCCCAAGTCAGGCCAGTGGTCTAGAACTGACCAAGTGTAGTAAAGAGGAAAGACTGGTTCGTAGGAAGGCAAATGAAATCTATGGGATATTCTTTCCTACCTTTCCTTGGAGAGTCTGGGAGAAGATTGAGAGAAACAGGAGAGCCTGGATAGTGGAAGAAGCAACAAAAGAACTGCATCCAGGTGCAATTCGATATGTCAGAGACAAAGCTGTTAGAGACAGATTCAAGTATTGGAAAGTGGGCAGGACACTGTTCATAGACACTGTACGGATCATGGATGGAAAGGGCCATGAGACGTTATACAATATGAATTATGAGCGCCCAGATGGGGTAATAATTCTTGCACCTGACCCACTGTGGCATTACCCTCAATGCAACCAACTTCCTGCGGATGTGCACATGCCTACCAGATGGAAATCAGAGCAGTGGTAGCCAGTGCTGCCATTCAGCCATTGCCATACATATGTTGTTCCTCCTGTCTGGTGTTCCAGGATCCAGGTGCTTCCAGATTTGTCAGCCTTGCAGTGTGCCTCCAGTTCCATCACCTGACCTTCCAGATGACATCATATCCAGAGAGGACACCAGCCCAGCTGTTCCCTGATTCATCGCCTGGGATTTCGGATGACTTCAGACCAGCTGTTTCCCTTCCTGTTCCAAGGTTCCATCTTCTAGATGACATCAACCCAGTAGTTTCCAGTCATGCCATCCTGTTGTTTCTGGAAGATTTCCACCCAGCTGTACCTGAAAAATGCTGCCAGGGAGAGTCTTCGACTGGAGATCCAGGTGCCGTACCATTTTCATTCTTCAAGGGACTGGTAAGTCTAAACTTTTCTTACCTTATTGACATTGCAATACACATCCTACACCTGGCAGACTACAGACTATATTGACCTGTCCACAAAGACTCTCTTCTTCAGGATTACAGTCCTACCAGAACTGTGCTTCACCGGGCTCCGGCCCAGGTGAGTCTCTTTTTTGGACTTGCCTTCGGGCACTGTTGTCACTATTTGGGACATTTAGGGACTTCCATCTCCAAAATGTGTATTGTATATAATGTTAATGTTTTTCTACTGTTTTCTACTTTTCTAAAAAATATTTTTTGGGATTCTCCAGTGTTTGATGGTAAGGGTTAGCTAGTGTACTGTGTTTGCAGATTAGGGGTGTGTTTTAGTCTTTTCTCTTTCGGGTGGTTCCTGACGAAGACAGAAGAGAAGACAAGAAGAGGAGTGAAGGGACTCATCAAAGTTCCTCATGTGCTTTAAAGAGTTGTGTTTAGAGCACTGTGTTGTTGTTAACATGTGTTAACTTTTCCTTCTATAGGTGTGGTTGTGGGGGAGTGTGGGAGTGTAATGCTTAGGTGTAGTGTTAGCTCCTGGTTTGGTTGCAGGTGTCCAGGGCTGGGGGGAGTTTCCCTTGTTTTGGGTAGTTTGGTTTCTGGTCAGATAGGTTTTCCCTAGAGGGCTAGGGGGATAGACAGGCTGTGGTCCTGACCTGCAGTAGGGGCCGCAGTACTGGTCTATTAAGGCTATGCTCTGGACAGTTCTTCCAGGGCCACCGGTTACCATAGTAAGATCATGGTGTAGGAGGTGATGCATCAGCCAATGGCCTCTAGGCCCTTAGTGTTGTCTGCCTGTGCTGGCACATAGTAGGGGAGAAGGTGTGCTACCTCCCCGTAGTCAACACATAGAGTAGGATGGTCTGATACTGGGTAGATAATGACTGCGGACAGTCATTTTCCTGGCCAAGGGTGGGTGTAACCCCTTTGATCCCAGGGCTTACTAGAATCCCACTTAGAAGCAGTGGCAGGCTGGGAAAGGCAGCTTGTGGGATACCAGTTAAATGGGTTTCACTCTGTCTCACTCTGTTCTCAGTTTCAGCTGAGCTGGAGTGATGATGTCACCATATAATTCTCACAGCAGCATAAGCCACAGTGGAATGCTAGCTGCAGAGGTTAGCTGTAGAACATTGGGGAATTCAAAGTCAATCTTCAGAGAGAAGTTGAGACAGTGAGAGGTGTGCTGCAGCTGGCAGACCCTCAGAGTCTAGCTCCGATATAGAGCTACATCAGACACTATGTGGTTGTGTGTTCTCACCCTAGAGAGGAACATAGAAGAGACCAGAGGAAGTGGTAGAGACCATTCCTAGAGTTGTTCCAGTGCCCCATCCCTGGATGGATGGGGGGGAATTCCAGGAATTCAGGGGCAATCCCCTGTGACAGCCTGGACAGAGAGAAACTGCCTGAGAATCGATTTGTACTGAGAGTACCAGAGAATCTGAGTTTGTGGGAAAGAAGCCCTGGGGCACCTGCATACCGTGGTGAGTTCTGCTCTGATGAAGAGACTATGTTCACTGAGACAGAGATTAGTTTAAAAGTATCTGCCTACTGTGGGGTCAGGAGAGGACTTGCCAAGTGCAGACCTTTTAATTTGGGTATGGCATGGAAGCATTTGACACAGTGGGGGTCTAGGGTATGGACTTAGCCACTTACAGAACTTTTCAAGTCAGGACACCACCTGAGTAATGTGTAGAATGTGAAATGTGCTAAACATTTCTAGAGTGCATCTACAACCAGAGCTTCAAAGAAAAGTGTTGTAACCAAATGAATGGCTGAGTATAGATTTGGGAGCAAGAGGTAGGAGACCACCCATCTGGAGTAACCAGGTTTACCTCTCCGGGTTCAGTTTGGGCACCTGTTGTTTTGTCTCAGGCACTTGGCCAGTGTCTGGAGAAAACACCCAGATGTGCGATTTTGGATTTTCCCTTTAGAGTTAGAAAGTGCTCAAAGGTGGTTTAGGGAGCCACCATCAACCTCCATGCCATATGGAAAAGTGTTCTAGTACTGGCCGGGGTGCCATGTCAAGGAATGGAAGAGAAGTGTACCAGTTTGGGTTGTGTGAGCCCAGATTCATTCAGAACCTGAGGGTTTCATAGTGAGGAAGTGATTGCTCTGTACCTCTGCAATCTGCATTACCAGTGAGTGTTGCCCTGTGGGGGTCCATCTTTGCTTTGTTATTCTCTGTGTTATGTGAATAAAGGCCACACTCTAGAACCCCATTCCTAGTTTGGACATTTCAGTTATTGCATCAAGTGTCCGGATTTAATTGGGTACCCCTGACCAGAAGTACAAACCTAACATAATGCTGAGCAAATGTCTTCTCCCAAGGGCCCAGGTTGTTGGCCATGCTAAATGGTCCCCCAGGTGTGAGCCAGGTAGTTGCCACATTTGTGTTGCCTGTCTAAGAAGGGCAGGCTCAATAGTAGAAGTAATGGGTCCACAGCTTCTGTTGCAAGAATAATTGTAGTGACTACCCCCACCCATCTTGGTGGTGCCTAGATGTGAGAGGAGCAGCCCTTTTACCGATGGGGGGAGGTTACAAACTGTTTTGAGATACCTGATGTAAGGTGAAATAGCGTTGAGCTATTGTTTATTTTCTTGTTCTGTTTGAACTGTTTCATTTCCATTTATTTTTTTTTTCTACTTTTGTATAAAATAAAACATGCTGTGGGTGTACTGTAAACTATTACTGTGTCCAGTGTTATCTTTATTCTCATGTACCTGTGAGACCTGGCTCAAACCCTCAATACCTGACTCAGTCTGATCTTAACTAACTACAGCCTAAAGCTTCTGCAGCTACTTACAAAAAATCACGAAGTGTAACTAGGAGGTCCATTACTAAGAAGGGCAACAATAACATAAAGAGATTGTTACTGAATGCACATAGCCTAAACAAAAAAATTGATGAACTACTAGTCCTTTGTTAGGTGAATAATCCTGATATCATTGCAGTAACAGAAACTTGGTGGACCAGTACCGAAAACTGGGGCAGAACTATTCAGTGCTATAATTTGTTCACTACCTTCAAGAGTGTGGAAAAAAAAAAAGCAGGGGGCTCGCACTTTAGATCAACTCTGCTCTTCGCCCTAGTGATATACCAAATAAAATCAGATCCTTACCATTGGGAGAGAACTTATGGATAAACTTAGTTACTGCTAATTCAGAAAACACAGTTCTCAGGTTATGTTATCACCCACCTGAATCTCCTACTATTGTTACACTAGAAATTATGGAAGAGGTGGAAGTTTCTGCTGATTTGGATGAGGTCATTTTTATGGGAGACCTGAACTTTAGGTACATAGATTGGGTCCACAAAACAGCTACATCTTTCCTGGCAAACATTTTCTTACCATCTGTGAAGAACTTAATATGTATCAGTATGTACTTGCTCCTAACCGTAATCAAAAGATTTTGGATATTGTCCTTGGTTTAGAAAATATTATAATCAATAACTGCACTGTTGAAGCTCCACTAGATAATAGCAACCAAAATGTAATTAATTTCATGATAGGAGTAGCTATTAACAGATCTTGTAACATCTTGTAATATCACTAAAATTCTTTTATATAAAAAAGCTAACTTAAAAATGATCAATTAAGCTGTTATCACTTGCCTGGAATAAGCTATTTAGCAACAGCACAGTGGATATTATGTGGATTAAACTAAAGAATCAGTCCAAGATATAGTGAATAACTATATCCCAAAGATTAATAAAAGCAGAAATACTAGGCTAACACCTAAATGGTTATCTAGAAAAATCACTAAATTTATTATTAGAAAGAAACAGTTATACCAGAAATACCTGTTAAATAAAAGTACTGCACAACGGGAAGCATTCAAAAAAGTTCAGAAACAATGTAAGCGTGAAATTAAAAAAGCAAAAATAAACAGAAAAAGCACTAGCATCTCAAGTGACTAAAACCAACAGCAAGGTCTTTTATAGCTATATTAACTCACTTAAAAGGCCTCATTGTGGAGCTGACAGCCTTGATGTGGACAACAATATTATTAGTCTTCCTAAGGAAATGGCAAACAAATGGAATGAACACTTTTGTAAGGTTTTTACCAAACACAACTCTATGCCTGAGGCAACAACACTTCACTATCGTATGACATTACATTTACCCTTGAAGAAATCTGTAATAAACTAAATCATGTAAGAATTGGTTCTTCACCTGGCCCTGATGGGATAACAGGGAACATGACTGCTATCATGAAAAATCATCTAGCCCTTCCTCTCAAACTACTATTCGATTGTAGTATAAAAAGTAGGCATGTAACCAATGACTGGAATGCTTCCATTATTTAACAAGCATTAGTCAATGCCGAATATTGATTGCTTTGGTCCGTTGAGGTTGCTCACTGGCCCTCTGTCACTTGCTTGTTCTGTTTCTCATGGTGCTGCAGGCTGCCCTTTTGTACTGGGCTCCTGCCTCCGTTGGCACCTTTTTCTGCCCACAAAGAAATCTGTAGCTGTCCTGACAGAGCTCCATTGAAGTGGCTTACTCCCCCACCTCACTCATTCTGTTTCTCCTGACGCTGCAGGCTGGCCTTTTGTATTGGGCTCCTGCTTGTGTTGCCGCCTTTTTCTGCCCACAAAGAAATCGGTAGCAGTCATGATAGAGCTGCGCTGAGCTCACTCACTTACCCTCTGTCACTCGCACATTGTGTTTGTCCTGGTGCTGCAAGCTGCCCTTCTGGACTGGGCTCCTGCCTACGCTGACACCTATTTCTGGCCACAAAGAAATCCACAGCTGTCCCAACAGAGCTCCATTGAAGTCGCTCACTCCCCCTGTCTCACTTGCTCATTCTGTTTCTCCTGGCGCTGCAGGCTGCCCTTTTGTACTGGGCTCCTGACTTTGTTGATGCCTTTTTCTGCCCACAAAGAAATCTGCAGCAGTCCTGACAGAGCTCCATTGAGCTAGCTCACTTCCCCTCTCTCACTCTTTAATTCCATTTCTGCTGGTGCTGCAGGCTGCCCTTTTGTGCTGGGCTCCTGCCTGCATTGCTGCTTTTTCTGCCCAGAAAGAAATCTGCAGCAGTCAGGATAGATCTCCGTTGAGGTCGCTCACGTCCCCTCTCTCACTCGCTCATTCTGTTTCTCCCGCCGCTGCAGGCTGCCCTTTTGTACTGGGCCCCTGCATGCATTGGTGCCTTTTTCTGCCCACAAAGAACTCCGCAGCAATCCCAACAGAGCTCCATTGAGCTCACTTAGTCCCTCTCCCTAACTCGCTCGTTCTGTGTCTCCCAGCACTGCAGGCTGCCCTTTTGTACTGGGCTCCTGCCTGCGTTGGCGGCTTTTTCTGCCCACAAAGAAATCTGCAGCAGTCCGACACAGCTCCATTAAGCTAGCTCACTCTCCGTCTCTCACTCACTCATTCCGTTTTTGCCGGTGCTGCAGGCTGGCCTTTTGTACTGGGCTTCTGCCTGCATTTCTGCCTTTTTCTGCCCACAAAGAAATCCCCGTCTCTCACTCGCTCGTTCCATTTCTGACGGCACTGCAGGCTGGTCTTTTGTACTAGGCTCTTGCCTGCATTTCTGCCTTTTTCTGCACAAAAAGAAATCCACAGCAGTCACAATAGAGCTCCATTGAGCTCGCTCACTCCTCCTCCTCCTCCTCTCTCACTCGCTCATTGTGTTTCTCCTGGTGCTGCAGGCTGCCCTTTTGTACTGGGCTCCTGCCTGCATTGCCACCTTTTTCTGCCCACAATGAAATCAACAGCAGTCACAACAGAGCTCCGTTAAGCTCGCTCACACCCCCATCTCACTTGCTCGTTCTTTTTCTCCCACTGCTGCAGGCTGCCCCTTTTATACTGAGCCCCTGCATGCATTGCTGCCTTTTTCTGCCCACAAACAAATCTGCAGCTGTCCCAACAGAGCTCCAATGAGCTCACTCACTCCCCCTCCCTCACTCGTTCATTCTGTGTCTCCCGGTGCTGCAGGCTGCCATTTTGTACTGGGCTTCTGCCTGCGTTGGTGCCTTTTCCTGCCCACAAAGAAATCTGCGGCAGTCCTGACAGAGCTCAGTTGAGCTTGGTCACTCCCCCTCTCTCACTCGCTCGATCCTAATCTGTCCCAAATACTGATTTCCGACAGTGACTGCAGTATTCTGCGCTGGAAGTGCAAAAACACATTTTGGCCAGGATGTGAAAAATGACAGCTGTACTGTTCATAAGAAGGTGTGAAAAAATGCCACTGTTGAAAATGTGGTGTGAAAATATTACTAATTTGCGAAGTTACAAGGGTGTGTGGAAACTGCGCAATGCATGCTCGTACCACAGTCATTTTATGGAGTTTCATCACAAAATTTTCAAAATAGACATTTTAGGACCTCTGCTCATGAACAGTGTCACTGTGATTTTCTTAATGTGTCCGAACACTGACTTCCTACAGCGACTGCGCTATTCTACGCGGAAAAGCGAAAACACATTTTGGCCTGGATGTCAAAAATGACAGCTGTACTGTTCATAAGGAGGTGTGTAAAAATGGCAATGTTGAAAATCTGGAGCGAAAATATTGCAAATTGGTGAAGTTACGAGCGTGCGCAGCTACTGTGCAATGCACACTCGTAAAACAGTCATTTTTTGGATTTTTCTCACCAAATTCACAACATACACTTTTTGAGACCCCACCTCATGAACACTGGCACTGTTGTTTCATTAATCAGTCCCAAAAGGTGATTCTGTGCAGTGACCGCAAAATCACCTTTAGGGACCGAATAACGCCACGACAGTGGCTGAATTCATGAGGAGGGGTCCTAAAAATCCCATGTAAAAAATGTGATGCCAAAATTCAAAAAAAAACCCAAGATATGCATCAAAGTTGAAAAAACCCTGTTTATACTATTGTACAGCTTACTGGCATTTCCTCAGTTCGCAGTCAACTTTGAAGCATGCAGACACGTTCCCGGTCCACCGAAGATCATCACGCTGGACTCCGGAGCTAAGTATGGGGTTAGGGGGGTGTGGGGAGGCAGGGTGCACAGTGGATGGGTTGTGGGAGGGGGCAGGGAGACCGCGAGGGAACGGTTCCTTTTTTCACAGTTTAGTTTTTTTTTTTTTTACAGAGGCATGTGGCACACTGGCGTGGGCTCCCAGAGTGCCAACAGAGTGTTTTTTGGGGGGCAGCTGTAGCCGACAGGGGATTGGGCACCCCTGTTGGCACAAAAGGGGGCACAAGAGCCAAGGGAGATTGGGCACCCCCTTGGTACAAATCTACTGGGTTTTCATGGGGGGGCATTATGCTAATGGGGAGTGGGCTGCCCGTTGGCACTACTATACATTCAAAAGAAAGCAATTAATGTCAATAAGACCTAACAAGAATTCATGGGGCAAAAGGGCAGGTAAGTTTACAAGCTGATGGACCGGGAGGGCCTTTGGTTAAATGCCCATCACAATCTCCAGAATAGGAAATGATATGGCTGGTAAGATAGCCTGACAGCACAGTGCAGAGGACTGCTTGCAGCCTGGCAGGGGCAACAAGAATAATATCTTTCTGAAGAGGAGAAAGAAAAGGGGAATGTGTTCCCTTCTGGGACTCTGCAGGTAGAGGATCAGCTAGCTTTTTCCACTTGAGACTTTGGTGCTCAGAGCCTGCCAATCCAGTGAGAAGGAGGACGGCCCGGTCTGGGATTCAAAACATCAGAGTTGTGAGTTGTTGCAGAGCTCATGTTTTATAAGGTAACCTGTGAAGTGGGTGCATGAGGAAGGGCGCCGTCCATTACGGCGACACCTTCCTCGCACAATCCACTCACAGAGACCGACGGGTAGGGCGACTAGATGAGGGGGTAGGCGAACTAGGCGACAGGATGTCGCTATACTTAAATGTGCGGGTGGGTGGGAGCGAGCACGGCGAGCATGGGCTGAGGGTGGAGAGGCTGTAGGGGGTGGCGCTGTGGTCATTGGTCAAGCTGCAGCATGGCGTCGGGGATTGGATAATGGCTGGGGTGGCTGAGGTACTGGGTTCGGGTCTGGGCACTGTTGCGATTTTTATTGCGCATGGCCCAAACTTTTTTAATTTTACTACTTTCACCCTCCCGACATGCACCCCCCTGGAGTTGAGAATCCTTAAGTAGGGTGGTATGGGGTGTGTGGTAAAAATATGTCCTGTCACTGTTGTGCTGTTGCGCAAGGTCATCAAGTGTAAAAATGTTCGGCACTGACTGGTATAATAATGGCGATCTCCTTTAGGCGTTCGCCATTATCACATAAACCCATTTTATAAAGAACATAGCATTCTGTCCTGTTTGTGTTTGCTGAACTAGACAGAAAAAGTCCCAAGGGTCTGTTGGGGTGTACTTAAGAGGATGAAGTCCCCACCCAGTAAAGACAAACAATAACAAAGTGTGCTGCAGTTTCCAGAGTTTTGGCACCCAGTTCAGATGACCACTGGGAAACCATTAATACTTCCAAGGGCCAACCATGCAACTGTGTTTTTCAATTCAATTCAAATTTTATTTATATAGTGCAATTCTCATCATGATTCAAAGTGCTTTACATAAAAAATCTAAAACATTTAAAATACATTATAAATATAACATAGACACATAAATAACTCATTCTTATTAATCAATAACATATTAATCTAATCCTGGGAAAGCCTGTCTAAATAAATATATTTTTAGCTCCTGTTTAAATAGATTGATAGTAGAGCTATCATGAACATAGAGGGATAGAGTGGTCCATAGGGTAGGGGATGCAAATGAGAAATAGGAACTTGATGTTTTCAAAAGGACCGTACGAACCTCTAGCAATCCCTTATCTGTGGAGCAAAGGGAGTGGAAGGGACGATAGGGACACAGAAGGTCTTGCAGGTAGCCAGGCTCCTGCCCATGTAGTGTCTTATAGGTCAGCAAAACAACCTTGAAGAAAACCCAACACCTAACTGGCAAACAGTACATAAAATGCAGCACAGGTGTAATATGACACATCCTAGATAGGCCAGTCAGCAACCTGGCTGCCGTATTCTGCACTAGCTGCAGGCAATGGTGATCTCATCCAAACAGCCCTAGGTATTGGGCATTGCAGTAATCAAGGCATTAAGTCATGAAGGCATGGACCAGTGCTGGCAGATCACATGGGAGAATCAAATCCTTAATCCTGGCGCTGTTCCTCGGATGGTAAAATGAGGTCAAGACCATGGCTAACACCTGTAACCAACGTGTCAGACCACAGTCCAAAGCAATGGCAAGATTCTTTACCCGATCTGAGATGAACAGCTGGGAGTCCCCAAGCTGTAGCCCAGAGACTTGACCAGATAGCACCCTCACTCCCCAGTGACCAGGTGCCAGCACCAGTAATTCAATCTTGTCTGGATTCAACCTCAACCAGTTGGCCCTCATCCAGTCTTGGATCTCAGCATGGCAGCTGTCAAATGCTGAGACTGCCTCCTGCTGCTTGGATGCAAAAGACAGGTATAGCTGAGTATCATCTCCATAGCAGTGAAAACTCAGAGTCCATACCATCTTATAATGTCCCCCAGTGGTAGCATATACAATGTGAACAACATGGGGGACAAAACAGGGCCCTACGGGATGCCACATGGCGGGGCAGAGGTGTCAAGGAAAAATACCCGACACCACCTGCTGTGACCTGCCAGTGAGGAAAGATTTAAACCAATTTAGGACTGTACCAGCCAGTCCACAACAAACCCACTGGCACTCCATCAGTACCCCATGGCCCACTGTGTCAAATACTGTTGAGAGATCAAGGAGTATCAAGATGGAACATCACCCCAATCCCTCGCTGCTAGGAGATCATTTAGCACCCAAACCAGGGCAGTCTCGGTACTATGACTTTTCCTGAAACCCAAATGGAGAGGATCATAGATGTTGTGAGCTGTTAAATGAGTTTCCAGTTGACTGGCCACTACTTTCTCAATAACCTTACCTACAAAGAGATGGTTAGAGACAGATCTGTAGTTTGCCAGGCAGCCAAGGTCCAGTGAAGTTTTTTCAGGACTGGCCTTACCACCACCTCCTTCAGGGGCCCAGGAAAGACCTTTGTCACTAGTGAACATTGAACTATCCTGGCTAGGACTGGGCTAATGACAACAATGCACCCCACTAAAAGGTGCATTGGTCCAGGATTCAAACTACAGTAGGTTGGCTGTAACTCCTGGATGACCTTCACAACATCTATGACATCCTGGTCCAGGCTGTACCAGACAGACTGACTGCCTGTGATCTCAGGCCCATTACTGCAAGGCCCGTTTGAGGGCGCTAACTGGATTTCTGATCTGGTGGAGGCAATCTCATCAACAAAGAACAGAGTGAACTCATCACACGGTGATTGTGAAAATGTCTCCTGGACTGAAGACAGGCTGGATTGCACAACCTATCAACAGTGTGGAAGAGGTGAGCCAGTCTGTTAGTTGCTGCAGCAATCTCCTAGTAAAAGAACTCTGCCTTCTTATAGGAGATTGCCAATTGATAGTATCTATAATGGACCATCAATATAAGCTTGTCGTCCTCCAAACTGGTCCTCCACCAGTGCTGCTCTAACCTTTGACCACTCATCTTCATCTCCCTGATAGTCCCATCAAACCAGGGAGACCTCTGGTGTGAGGCGAGGGGTCTTACAAGGACAGGTGTGACAGAGTCAAGGGCCTCGGTAATAACCCTATGATAGGACAGAAACAGTTCCCCTGGCTTCTCGCACACACTCATCAAACCTGACAGATCCAGTACCGCCATCAGACCCTGTGAAGTCAACCCTTAAAGGGCGGTACTGGACCATCTCCATAGGGGAAGGTCTGTTGGGGGGGCCCTTGATCAATAACCCCACAGTATGATGGTCTGACCAAATGACCGACTCCACCATAAGTTCAAACACCTCCATTCCCAGTAAGAAGATGAGGTCCAGTGAATGGCTGTGGATATGGGTTGTAGGTAACAACCTGTGTCAGGCCCAATGAACACATTAGTTGGAGGAAGCCTTGACCCACTGTGAGAGTTGATCTTCTACCCAAGCACTGAAGTCCCCCAGAATAATCCATCTTACACCTTTTACTGCAGTAAACCCATTCTCTGGGTAGACAACACCACAATTCAGCAGATAAGCTTCCCCTTTTTGTTTATTTATTTAAGGGAATCAGATACACCTTTGAGCCTTGGAGCTCTTTTACAAAGGTTCCACATCAGGTTACTTGAAACATTAAGACAGGCAGTGGTATTGTGCAGAAGAGAAATAAACATAGCAGCCAGAGGGCTTTGTCAATTACCAAAACATCACAATTGTGCAAATCACTTCTATAACAATTTAAACAATATAGATTCATATAGGTAGCCATCTGACAGAGGGAGGTGAGGCCAGAGGCTTGTGTAAAGAAGAAGAAGAAGAAGAATCAGCATTTATATAGCGCTTTTCATACACAGTGTATCCCACAGCGCTTTACAAGCAATGCTAGGCTGGTAGTGAAGTGACTGAATGTGTAGTGGCAGCCATATCGCACATCAACACCCACACACAGCCTGAATAATTGCATGAACTGGTTTATGGGAAGGAGAATGTTGGCCAGGACACTGGAAATGTCCTCTACTCTTTGCAAAGAGTGCCCTGGGTTCTTTTACTTCCACCTGGACACCCACTAGGACAACACCAGGATGGGTATAAGGGACCTCGGTTTATCATCTCATCTGAAGGATGGCACACCCCAGCGGTACAGCAGTACAGCACCTCCCAGTACTGTACTCGGATGCCAGTATTTTAGGTGCACATTCAATCCCAGTGTAGGACGAGAACACGCAACCTTCTGGTCCAGAGGCGGATGTGCTACCAACTGAGCCACGTTGACATCCGAGAAAGGGAGAAAGAGAGGGACTGGGGGGTGGGTCAGGGGCAGGGTCAGTAAGGAGGTGTGTGGAGGGAGTAGAGGAGGAGGGAAGGAGTAGGGAAGGAAGGGTGGGGTATGGGGGGGTGAATAAACCATTTAGGTGTAGAAGTTGCAGGAGGCACAGGAGATGAGGTATTGATGCAGGCTGAGCTTAAAGGCACCCAGGGTTGCTTTGCTGGTAACTTCTGCTGGCAGGGTGTGGAACCAGGAGGAGGCTCTGAAAAAGAAGGATCATTGGCCTTGGGTAGTCCTGCAAAGGGGAACAGTGAAGGAGAGGTTGTTTGAATTTCTGGTTTGTTGTGGGCTGCTATATGGTCTCAGCAGTGCCTGTGATCCAGGGGGTAATAGGTCCAATGTTTGCTTTTTTGCTAGGATGCAGGTTTGATATTTAATTCTGCCAGATAGTTGGAGCCAGTTTGCGTGTTCATAGATCTCACAGGTGTGTGTAAGGCGGTTTGCAGATGTTTGGAGGCGACATGCCTTGTTTAGTGCTGTGGCGTGCATTGGAGAACTGTGTCAGTGGCAGACCCCAAGATCACGAAGCCCATAGTCTATTATAGAGATTACTGAACCAGAATGGCAGTGCTTGGGCTTCATCTCTGTGGGCAGTTCTTATGTCTATAGAGCAGGCCTATGTGGGTATTCACAGCTTTTGCTCACATGATTGATATGTTCAGAGTATCCAAGTGTTGGGTCAAGAATCACCCCAAGATATTTAAATAGATGTACTTGTTCAAGGGTGGCCCCTTTGCTGTTTGTGATAGAGAGGTCTCTGTTTTTATGTTTGCTGTGGGTACCATAGAACAGCATTGATTTGGTTTTGCTGTAGTTAAGAATAAGCCTGTGGGATTTAAACCATGCCTCTACATCAGTGAAGCTTTCTTGTAGTAGCAACTGAAGAAAGGAGGGATCAGAGTGGGAGGTGAAGATGACAGCATCATTGGCATAGAGTAGGATTTTTTCTGAGCAAGATGAAGGGAGGCTGCTTAGGAAAACTCTGAAAAGTGTAGGACCCAGGATGGATCCTTGTAGGACTCCTGATCAGACCAAGAGGGGTGTTGAGAGGGATTTGTCAATTTTTACCTGCTGTGTTCGGTCACTGAGGTAGCTTTGAAACCAAAGCATTGTGTCCAGAGATAGGCCTATTAGAGATAGTTGTTGAAGCAGTAGTGAATGGTTGATGGTGTCAAATGCCTTAGTTAGGTCAATGAAGGTGACGCCAACAAGATCCCCTTGGTCCAGGCATTGTGGATGTAGGAGGTAAGCTCTAGGAGTTCTGTGGTCATGCTGTGGCCCTTGCGAAATCCATGTTGTTCTTGACATAGCAGGTTATACTTAGTAAGGTATTCTATCAGTTGGTTGGCAGCTATTCTCTCCAGCGCTTTGAGAGAGAGGGAAGAATGGAGATTGGTCTATAATTGCTTGTAACAGATTCATCGCCACTTTTGTGGATAGGTGTCCCCATCCCTGAGTTCCATTTTTGGGGGAACTGTGAGAGCATGAGAGATTTGTTAAGGATTTTGGTGAGATGGGTCAGGACTTCATCAAAGGTAAGGGTGAGGAGTTTCAGGTCGAGGTAGTCGCTGCTTGATCTAGACTTTCCAAGTACTCAAAGGAGGTACTTTTTTGTGATGTCCATGGAGACGGCTTTGAAGTAGAACTGAGGATCTCCCTCCAAATTTCTGACTTTGACTGAGTTAATGGTATCTTGAGGGGAATTAAAGAAAGTTGGCAGTAAAACATGGCTAAGGTTGGTAAATGCTGCTTTAAGGGAATTTGCCACAGTGACTTGATCTGTGATGATGTGACCATTTAGGTGGACCATAGTGGGTAGGACTTTTGTTTTTTTTTCCAATTAGTTCCGTTAGGTTGGCCCAAAACTTATTTCCATCTTTCCAAGAGTTTGTTAGCACTCTTTTGTAGTAGTTGGCCTTTTCATTTTGAATTGCACTGGCGCAGGCATTTCTTGCAGCTTTGAAGGTTTGAGTGTCTGCCCTGTTTCTGGTCAGCTTAGCACATTGCCAGAGGTGATCCCAGGCCTTCATTTGCTCAAGGAGACCCCTTACCTCCAAAGTCTGGGGGCAACTTCCCAGTGCAGCACACAGTCAAATTCCAAGCTGGGTCAGAGGGGTACTGCACTCTCCCGTGTAACAGCATTCACAGTAATCTAGAAGATACACCACTGTACACCACCACACAGCAGTCTGAGAAAGCATCCAAGGGTCTCCCTTCTCACAAATTTCAGGAAACTCGATTGAAATAGTGTACCATCTTTCAACGACATTCAGTCCAGCATAATTGGCAAGACTAGTTGGTCACTTTGCACTCCAGTATCCAGTCAACCAAGCAGCAGACACATAACATGCCATCAACTCCTAGGTTCCTCCTCATTCCTTCTGCCAGCATTCCGGTGACCACACAGTGAACTACAAACATGGCCCCACTGCTATGGCTCTTCTGGGTGCAGCTGCTACTCTGAAATCTCAGGAGTTACAGGTATGTTGAAACTGCTCCACGTAAACAGACCTCACTAGAAAACACAAATATCTACCTCCTAACTCTTCTTCATTCTTTGCCCTCTCTAACACTCCTGTCCCTAACCTAACCTAACCACTAACAAAAATAAATGAATAAATACATTTTCTTTAAATTTACTTTAAAATAGTCATGTAAATAGCTAAAATGACTCTCGCTCACAGACAGCAGCCCAGCATGGCTGCCATCTTTGGATTACCCAGTTTATGAGTTAGTTCAGCTAGAACAGGGATTGGTACAGTGATCATAACAGAAAAGTATACTGATACCACGGTATAAAGCTCATTATTTATGCACTAACCCAGTATGGCTTATGCGGTGGAGCAGTAATGCAGTGTAGAATGTGGCATTGCAGAAGTTGCTTGATGTGATTCCTCATTTCATTGGGAGGTGGCAATCACCACTCATTCCAGAGTGATTGTTACCCTTGAGTGGGGATTTTAATTTTCTTTCAACTTTAGGTAGTTATTTACTAGCAGATGGCACTGTCCTGTTCACCTGTTCAATTGCAGAATTGAAAGCCAAATTAAAAGCTGAACCAATGCTTTTCATACCATCGGAGTTGTGTACTGCATTTCAAAAGCACCACATTGTGTTGTCCAGACTGCTGTGTATACTGTAGCCAATCCAAATAAAAAAAAAAAGTACTGTACACTGTAGACCACTGCACCCATCCTCCTGTGATCCGTTTCCCATTTCAGAGTTTTTAAGTGAACCTGGTAACTAGGCTGTCAGTTTCAAATGACAAATTCAAATAGCAAAATCAGTGTTCAAAGGATACAAAACTATCTCCATTGCCCTAAAATTTATTAATGTTCCTGAATGGGGTGAAAGCACTGGTAACCCCATCCCTTACATACAAAATCTGTTGTCTACAGTTCTGAGATTGAAATACACAGAGGAAAAAATATTAATTGATCATGCACACCATTTTGGTGGTCCCAGGATAACTAAACAAGCAACTCAGATAGACCCCACTGCCTGATATATTGTACATAAAATCCCACCACTATACAGACTGTGAAAAAGTGCTGCAAAAAGCTAGAACTGACAGAGGATTAGAAGTGGATGTATTTGAATTCCTGGTGTACCTGCATTTAATTACTTTTTTTAAAGATATATACTGGTTTTTAATGAGCTCTGTACATGTATGGCATATCTGTACACTGTGTACTCCACGTATTCAATAATGTTGATGTTGGATTTCTAAAGGAAACAGTTGAAGCTGAAAATAAGTAAATGGTGGCATTACAGAAAAGGTTGACATATAAGAAAGGTTTGGGGGTTCCTTCATTGCTCATTCTCACACAAACTGAGAGGACAAGAGTGTATTTGTATGACAGCGGCTACTGTATTAATTCTACCAGCTATTAATGCTACCAGAACAGCCTAATTGATTGTTACAGTCCCTGCTATTGGGCTTCAACTTTGTTTCTTTTGTTACTTTCAGCCACACATCATATTTGTCTATCTTCTCCTTTAATTATTTTCTATTTTTGTTTAAATGCTGCTCCCTTGTTACTTTTATGTGCTGGAATATATAATCCCTTACTGTTGCTGCATCTGCTAATATTACTGGTGGCTTAATCAAATTTAATTGAGGAATCAATACCTTGTAGCCAGCATTTTGTTTATTTTTTTTAATTTTTAAGATATACTGTATTTTAATGAGTTCAGTATGTATAAGGTATACCCTGGTCACTTTGTGTATTCAACAACGTAAACGTTGGATTTTTAAAAGAAACAGTTGAAGATGAAAATAAGTAAATGGTGGTATTGCAGAAAAAAATATAGCATAAAACCCCAGTTAGAGTTATGTGTCAATGACCCCCCCCCCAACCCCACATCTTGAAGTTCTTCCTGCAATTTTATTGTACCCCTGCTAATGTGATTTATACTTTCAGGGAGTGCTATTCTGTATGGGGTCCTTTTATCTGATGAGTAGTGTCTTTGTGCTAGGCATACTGAAGTGCTATTCTATTTAGGTAAATGTTGAAGTTCAGGCTCCCCGAATGGAGCAGGTCTCAATTTATTTTTGTGACTTATGAATGGTTTGCTATTTCAGCTGTCTGATGAAATGTATACAAGTGCTGTTACCTGGTCCTCGGTCACCCCTGAAAAGGGATTGTACTATCTCTGTGGGCTTACCTGGTTACCAAAATTCAAATAAATAAATACAATGAATGGGCTTGATCCATTAATAACAGCACTCTGTGATTTGGTTTAGTGTATATCCATGTGTTAGTGGACTTAGTGTTTTAAAATAATTTTTCACTTGGGAATGAAAGTTTTTGAATCTATTTGTGGGGGTGGATTTCGTGATTTGTAGTTCTTGACTGATGCACTATCGGGACACACTCAGTTCATTTTTTGCTACTGCAAGGGTTAAAATCTGAACTATAAGTAGCATTGTTCAGAAAAATACTGATGGCTGATAAGCATCATGTGTGCAACTCAAATGTTATCAAAAAAACAGTTCACCGGCTCGGTGGCACAGAGGATTGAGGCACTGTCGCCTTACCTCACACCATGCCGGCAACCTGGGTTTGGGAATGGACTCAGGGCTCTGGGGTTTGGTAGGGGAAGGAGGGGATTGAGCATCTCGAGGACTGCTCTCCTCTCCTCTCCTGGGGTGGGTTAGGGAGCTTGCCTAGCTCTGTAGCGGCCCCTGGTGGAGACTGGGAGCACTATGGATGCCGTGTGACACTGGGGAAGCCAGGAAAACCATGAAAATGGCTCCCAGATTGGCTGGATGACAGTCATCTGGACCCTTGCATCCATGGAGCCCTCAGACAGCCGAGGCCAACCTCAGCAGCACCCAGGGCCAAGAAAGGTAAGCCGGGAAGGCACTTTCTCCCTGGAAAGAGGGAACCTATCTGACGAAGAGATACATCTAATTACCCTGTGCCAGCTTCAATATGAGGCCAGGAGTGGCACCAGGAGATTCAAAGGGGATGTGGGGGCTCCTTGACAGAGCCTGGAAGAGTGGCCGTTAGGGCACAGGGGCAATAAACAAATAATGCAAAACAAACAGTTCATGCAAACAGTGTGAAGTTTTAGAATAGAGATCAAATATGTTTTGCCCCCTACAGCAGAATGGGGCTAATGAAGTTCCAGAAGCTGAGTGTCTTTTGTGTGGGGATCAGGAGTAACAAGGACCCGTAAGCATATTGTCTCATGGGTTAAAGAAAGTCTAGACAACATCAAGAAGCTCAAGGGAAAACAAACCAAAAAAGACCCACCAGCAGCAGACATTTAGCTTCTTCTAAATAAATAAAACTATTCTCGCTCACTGACAACTGCCGCAGCACCCGGACAACTCACGCTCCCTCCAGGAGAGGAAAATGCTGTTTCCAGACGCTACAAGGCACAGAGGTAAAGGCTACCTCTGCTTTTCTGCTCAACTACTGCTGTGGGGTGCTACCTGAGCTTAGCTTTAAGACACTTTTCTGTCCTCACAGGTGTACAGATTGTTTTTGACTCTGCTTTTACCTGTATTTATCTACCTTGTACTTGCTAAACAGCCAGGGTTCCTTAAGAGTTTGTTTATATGCTGTATTAGGGCACTATTGCTGGACCTGTACCTGCTAGCCATAGTATTATTACGTAGTTTGAATTGTTTAGGCTTACCTTGCTCTCCAGGGTCACCATGCTGGGTTAATGCTCATGCGCATTTGGGGCTGAGTCGGGACATAGCCCACGCATGCGCAGTACTGTGTCTGCTAAGTGTATTAACCCTCCCAATGCATAATAATTGGTCCTTTGTCTCTGCTCCTTTTTAGGCCTTACCCCCTTACCCCCCCCAAGCTCACTGCGGACCGCGGCAGCACCGGACAACTTGCTCCTCCAGGAGCAGAAAACACTGTTTTCAGATGCTACAAAGGCACAGAGGTTAAGGCTACCTCTGCTCTTCTGCTCAACTACTGCTGTGAGGTGCTAGCCCGATGACGCTTCATGTCATCTGCACCGCCTGCCCCAGCCACCAACCCACCCAGGGGCATCCCTCAATTTATTGGTCCACCCCTATGACATCACTTCCTGGTTGCCGAAATTCTAAGTCCCCACTTTCCCATTTGCAGGTTATACCTGCTCACCACTAGGGATCACTGTGTTCCCCTCTCTAGATACCTTCCTTGTCCTGCTCTCTCCCTGCTCTATCACTGCAGACTCTCTACTCACCTACACCTCTCTCCCTTCCGGCCCTACTACCCTATAGTTCAGTTCTCTGCCCCTCTGCTCCCCACTGTTTCCTACTAGTAGGTCCTGGACCCATTTCCTTCCTCCCTCTCCAGTCTACTTATACTGTTGGCCACCAGGAGTCGCAACTTAGCACTCTAGTTTTGTGCCCACACTGCTAGTGGGCCACAGCTGGACCGTCATTCGCTGCCACCTTCCTGGGACCTTTTCTATCACCCCAGGCAAGCCTTGAACCCGGTCCCCTGTGCACCTGAGGCGGGGGCTCTACCACTGTACCAAAGTGGCGCCTACACTTATGGGTAGACCTTTCACCCTTTTCTACCGGTCTCATTACTGCTATCTGCAGTCCCATCCTAAGATGACTGCCCACCCTCTCTTAATGTGCCTCTCTCTCCTCCTTCTTACGTGGCCTCCAGCTAACCCATGTGTCCCCTTGGCTCCACAGGTCCTCTACTCTGGAGCCCTGGAGTCGCCTTCTTCCTTCTCTACTATCTCCTTGCACCCCAACCTATCGTACCCTCCCCCCGTCCCCACTTAGCTTCCCCCCTTTGCGCCTATGGGCAACTTATAGTACTAGCTTGCTCATCCTGTTCCTCTCTGCCCACTCCTTGTGTCCCTAAGCTGTCCCAATTCTGCTATATCACCAACATAAAATGCCTTCCACACCCACCTGACCAGGGCTGTACTTTGTCCCTACTCCTGTCAGGAACATTCACCCAACCCTGGCCCAACCCACAATAACTCCTTGACTAGATCCCCTTGGCTTCTTATTGCTTCTATGAATATCTGCAGTCTCCTGAAGAAATTTGACTCACTTCAATGTTTGGTCACTGTCCACAATCCTGACATCATCTCCCTAGTTGAAGCCTGGCTATCTGACTCTACCCCCGACTCCTTTGTCTCACTCCCTCGCGACTCCCTTTTTCAAGAGGACAGTGTAGGGAGACGGGGTGGAGGCTGTGCTATTTATATCAAAGACTCCCTTCCTTCAGTAGCCCTCCCAGCCCCTGTCCTTAACCACAGGGCCCAGGCCCTTACCCTAAAGCTTATCCCCAATCCCTCTAGAGACCCCCCTCTTTCTAACCTCCACCTATATTCCCCCAAAAAATCAAACTCAGGCCCTGGTCCCCCAATAGAGTATCTCACCTCTCTACCACACTCCCCTGAGCACATCCTCTTGGGTGATCTAAACATCAACTGGCTTAGCCCCTCATCCTCCTCCACCTGCGACTCCTTTACTTCTATTGACCTAACACAACTTGTTACCCAACCAACAAGAGTGAACCCCAGAATGGGGTAGAACACTCTCCTGGATATAGTCCTTACCAACCGACCTAACCAAGTTTGCAATCTACAAGTCCTTCCTGATGGAATCAGTGACCACTCCCCTGTTCTTTTCCATTGGATCACTTCCCTTCCCAAACCCACTGTACAGGCCACCCTACGGCGGCGGTCACGACCGGGTGGGCTGAGAGGCCTGAAGCATGTCCTAGCCCAAGTTGACTGGTCTCCCATTGAGACTGCCCCCAACCTTGATTTGGCCCTTGGCTTCTTCACCTTAATGTTTAACAAAGCTTGCGAAATCTTCGCACCCGTAACCAAACTTCATTCCAAGGCATGACATGCTCCCTGGGTTACTCCTTCCCTACTCCAACTTCTTAGGCACAGGGATAACCTGTGGCATAGAGCCACAGAAACTGGCCGCCCTGCTGATAGGCAGGCATATGCTGCTGCCCGAAATAAATGTACCTGGGCCATACGCAAGGCAAAGGCTGATCATTATCGGGCCTCATCCTGGGGGAATGCCAGAACTTTCTAGGATAACCTCAAACAACTAAATGCTGGTACACGCTCTCCTCTGCCTTCCCAAATCAATATTGAGGGTACTATCTCTACTGATCCTATCCTCACTGCCAACCATCTCAATAAATCCTTTACTGACCTTAGCTCTGTACTTCCTAGCAACTTCTTTGACCCCCCCCCACTTTCCTGACCCTGTTCTTTCACACCCATCTTTCCACTTCCACCGGGTTACAGTCAATGAAGTCAGACTGTATCTGACTAAGGCCCTAAGGAGCAATACCACTGGCAGTGACTCCTTGGATCCCAGACTCCTCAGCCAGGCATTGGACCAGGTCATCGCCCCAATCACCAGCCTCTTCAACAAATCACTCTGTCTAGGGCAATTCCCATCTGCCTGGAAAATTGCCACCATCACTCCCATACATAAGGGTGGAGATAGGGCCCTTTCTGGTAATTATCGTCCCATCTCAATCCTCTCACCTCTCTCAAAAGCCTTAGAGAAAGTAGTATCCTCCCAAATATCTGAGTTTCTTACCAAATACAGTATCTTCTGTCCTGAACAACATGGCTTTCATGCTGGTCATGGCACCAACACTGCCCTCATCGAGTTCTCTAACTTCCTCCATTCCTCCCTGGACTCAGGTTCTCTAGCTGGTGCAGTGTTCGTCGATCTGTCAAAAGCCTTTGACACTGTATCCCACCCTCTCCTGCTGGATGCACTCAGTCACTCTGGCTTTGCTGCAGGGCCTGTCTCCTGGTGCTCCAGCTATCTGTCCAACCGATCCCAGCGTGTTAAAATCAATAGCACACTCTCTGACTTCTGCCCTATCCAATCCAGGGTTCCCCAGGGCTCTATTCTTGGGCCCCTGCTCTTTTTCCTTTATCTCAACACCCTGCCAGGTGCCTGTACTGGTAAACTCCTGCTTTATGCAGATGATGCTGTTATCTTCGCTTCTGACTGTAACCCCACCACCCTCCAAGATTCCCTGCAATTATCCTATAAAGACGCAGATGCTTGGTTTAAAGTACATAGACCGGTAATTAATCTTAAAAAGACCAAAGTTATGATCTTCTCCCACCCCCAAAACAAAGCTAGTAACTTCCAACTACAAATCTTCGCCAGCTCTATGTTCCCACTCGAACAAGTTTACACATACAAGTACCTTGGGATAACCTTTGACCCTGCCCTCACTTTCCATTCCCACATCTCTGCCCTAGCCTCCACTACCAACATTAGGTTGGGAATCCTTTACCGCCACAAACACTGTCTCCCCCCGATGCCCTCCGACTCGCAGTTATATCCTCCATTCTATCACTAGTAGACTATGGCTTACCAGTCTATGGGGCTGCTGACCAGACCTCACTAAACAAAATCCTCCTCACATTAAATAAGGCCTCTAGATTAATCTTAGGTGCTCCCAGACTTACACACACCTGCTATCTTTATCCCCAGGCAAATCTGCTCAATCTTGATGAATGTCTTAGGTACCAAACCTGCATCCTCACAAAAAAACTCTACTTGGGCTCTCCCCTCTTGGTTTGTCTGCCATTATCCACCCTGCAAACTCACTAGCTTCAACACGGTCCTCCTGTAAAACCAAGTTGAAGGTACCCAGGGCGAGGACCTCTCATGGACAACGGGCGTTCCTCTACCGTGCCCCCTCTTGGTACAATACCCTCCCTGCCAGTATATCTGACACCCCACAATCTCCTGCTTTAAAACTACCTTCTGGAACCACCTTTTCACAACTCGCAGCTGCTGCTGTTTCTAAGCAATCTTGCTCACTCTCTGACAAAGCCACGAATGGCTGCTCAAATCCTCCACCGTCTCTACCCTTGGCTCCTGTTACCTCCCTGTTGACACCACTAAAACACACTGTATTGATATCCTATGTTTTTGCTTGATGTTCTAGTTATTTCCCTGAACATTGTTCACTTCACCAATCCTGTATGTTTTAAATTGTTGTTCTCATATGTTCTCCTGTTTCCTCTAAAACCGTACACTGTTTTTGTACCAGTCTTTATTACCATATTGTCCTCTCAGTGACGAGGTACCTTTGTATATGAGCCTCTGGCTCAAAGGTTGTAAACTGATGCTTAATAAATAAATAAATGAATTTGCTAAACAAAAAATCAAAGATCCTTTTTTTCTAAAGCATTGATATTAGTGCAGTCCTCAACAATGTTAATCACACTGTTCTGTGGGAAAGATTAAAAAATTGGAAAATAGATGAGAAATTACTTTTATTAATACAAAACTATTTTTTTAAAATAACCTTTATTTTTCTTATAAGGTGGTCAGTTACAAAAAAAATATTGTCTAAAGTTGAGAAACATTTTTTAAAACCAAATTGTCTAGTACTTAACATTTTTTCTTCCCTTATCAAATCATTTAATTTCTCTAAAATGAAAGGTAAGAATATTTTTGCTGATGTACATTTTAAAGCAATAGGTCTATAATTAGCAGGCTCTTTTCTACAGCCATGTTTGTAAACCTGTATTATTTCTGCAGTGAGCCAGGTTTTAGGAATATTAGTGGAAAGTGACTATAAATTACTTCAGTTTTGACATTACTTGCCTAGTCAGACATGTCTGTTTAAAACTGTCAGCAAAAGAAAGTGCCAAGTATTTTAAGTTGTTTTTCCACTGTGTTTGATGTGTTCTATCTGCTGGTACTTTCAGCTGTAGAGATGGAGGGCAGGATTCACAATGCGGTTTGGGACTAAGTCCCACTCCACAACCCCAGTGGTGCTCTGAAATCACAGCAGCTGTGGAGTGCCTGATTCACAGCCGCTGTATTTGCGGAGGGTGCTACGGTGGGTCCCGCTGTCTGTAGCAGCTTCCCACAGCTGCAGTGCTGTCCCTGGCAACAGCACCCAAATGCTGCCATATTTCGTGGAGCCAGTCATAATCCGGCTCCACCTTTGTGGATACCCACCACTGCAGGTAACCTGCGGCTTCGCAAGTGGCAACTCTCTTACACCAAGGTTATCCCACAGCTGTGGGACCTTCCCCGAGGTTTGTGAATCCTGCCCTAAACCACTAGGTTGTCAAGTAGTTCCATTAATGAAGAGCAATGAGTCATCACACCAACAGACAGTCGTGTAGGTGGACTAATGTTTCTTCTCATAGGCAATGTGTGAAGGTGAAATTAGTTGGGGGAGATGCTAAATTATTGTTTCCTGTATGTCATTCACACTCACTGTTTGAACAAAGATAGTCATTTATTGGGGGGAGGATGGGGGGATTGCTTAAATCCTTAATCCTTTAGGCAGCTGTTTGGAAGAATCCACAGCCAGCGAGATTCTCTTGTTAGTAATATGAAAATAGGGAGAACTGGATGTAGACACAGATCCAGTAAGGGAAAACGCAACATTAAGAGTAATAGTCAGAATTAGGGATCACTGTAGGGATAACTGTAGAAGATTAATTCGAGTTTCATGCTGGGCATTGTTTTTTACCCAGACATAGTGAAACATGGGCGAGTAATTTTTACTCTTGGCACAGGGAGGAATGAGTGCAGGAGAAACTGTACAAAAGGGCAGATGTATATTTAAAATGTGTTCAGTTGCGCTGGCCCGGCGGCACTGAGGGTTGAGGCTCTGGGCACCACACCTCGCTCCACACTGGCAATCTGGGTTTGGGAATGGACTCGGGGGTCAGCTGGGGAGGAGATGGATTGAGCATCCGATGGACTGCTCTCCCTTTCTGGGGTGGGGGGCTCGCAGTTGGTGTGCTTGTGGCCCCTAGCAGGGGCTGGAGGTGGTGCACTGGCACTGTACAATATAGGGGTGAGCTGGGGCATGGCACCTGGAGGGAGTGTGTGTGGAAGTGTGCATGCTCCTCCCATTGGCATCATTACATGCCCCACTCACAGGGGGCTCAGAACAGGAAAAAAATGGTGACCAGTTGCGGCGGCTTGATGGCCATTCCATGGGACATCCAGCTTCAGGGGCATCGCTGTATACTGGATCCGGTCCTGGTAGGAGAGAGTGGGGGCTGTCCACCACCCCACCACAGGGGGCAGGCTGTGGAGGTAAGACAGTGAGGGTCTGACTGGGAGCCGGGATGGACTGGACGGTAGCCACATGAAAGGGATGCACAGATGCAGATAGCATACCCGGAGCCAAGGTAGGAGAAACAGATAAACCAAAAAATAAATGAATAAAATATGTTCTGTCTGTACTTTTACCCAGGGGCAGCAATCTGGCACCAGATTTTAAAAGCTATTATTGTTGTGAAAATTTTTGGATTGGGGGTTAATACAGGTGGGAAACGTTTCAGTTCAACCCTAACTGACAAATAATCCTTTGTAGCTGGACCACTGAGCTTTTTACTGTTGAAACTACCAGGCTGCTCACCCTCATCACTTGGTAGCCCAGTAAACTCACAAATAATGGAAAAAGTAGATATGTGGAACAGTAAGACAGTGACATTCTTTACAGCAACTGTGCTATGAAAGAGATGTCCATCCATATTTTGTAGCAGATTTGACTAATGCCAATCTCCAACAGTAGATTTTATTATATTACCCTACAAAGACTTGACTAATAAAAACAAATAATTTACTATAATATAATAAAATCTACTGTTAGAACTTACCACCACTTAGTCATGTCTCCTACAGTATGTGAACAAGAGGTCTCTTTCTTAGCACAGATGCCGTAAAGAATCTCACTGTCTTACTGTCCTACATACTGTACAACTGCATGAGCCAACAGTTTTTCTGGCTATTTTTTAACTGAAAACCATCTGAGGCAACAGGTGAGTGGGTAAAAAGTGAAAAATGACTGGGGTGATGGAGGCATGGCCATGAGACTAGCCCTCACCACCTTGAAAGGGCCAGAGTGCTTTTTTTAATCAATTTGTCAATGGTTCAGTTTGGTAAAAAAGTAATCTATAACTGTAAGAGCTCCAAACCAAAGGTGAGCCTCCTGAATGTTGGCACTTTCATGTAATATAAATTCTGCAGCAACATATTCTTAGTTGCCACTAGGCATAACAACATTGACAAATATGTAACACAAACTAAATAATGCTGTTTTTCACCTCTACAATTAGTGTGTATACCAGCCTGTAAACAGAACAGTGTGTATGTCTGTTTTTGCCACAAAAATTTTTGCAATTACTTTATTATTGTGCTATAACTATTGAAAATAGCTGTTTATTTGACGGGAAAGCACCACAACCTATTTTAAATGCCCACAGGCCATTGGGAGTTAAGAAATAAACTTGACACTTTAAAACTGAATATTTTCCATAAAGGGACACCGGCAGCTTTCACGTTTTGTTTTTTTTACTTATGAAAGGAAGTGCAAATCGTCACCAACCCTACAGTTCATTTCATTTTTTCATTTTTATTCAATGGGTTAGACCATTGGTAAAATTCATTTAAAATGGTGATCTGTGGCATTTACAATACAATTATTGAACAGTTGCTGACATATAAAAAATTTAAAATAAACACAGTATGTTACAAATACATATTGCAAATACATGTAATCACATACAACACTACATTTGTGTCAGCCACAGCAGGCCATGGTTTGAGTCAACATTGTCTCTAGAAACCAGCCTTAACAACATTTTGAGAGTGGATCCTTGTATTAAACAAACGAAACATAGAGGGAAGTTTGTTCCAATACATAGAGATTAACAAACTGAAAAATGTTCATAGCGTTTAGTTGTTGTCTTTGGAACTAATAACTCATGATGTGCTGTTTTCCTAAGGGAAATATTTACGTCCCTGACTTCAAGTTTTTCAGCCAAATAGTCAGCATTTTTTCCTGTAACACTTTTATAAGCCAAAACAAATTTGTGAAGTGTCCTTCTTTCAGATAAGGAAACCCAACCAAGTTTATTGTACATAAGAGAAAGATAAGTGTCCCTAGGACATTGCAGTATTAGTCTGGCCAACCAGTTGTATGGTATGTCCAATTTGTGTAATTTACCTAGATTTGAATAATCATATAATATGTCACCATAGTCAAATAACAGAAACATTTGTGATTCAACTAATCATACACTCACCCAGGCAGTTTTTATTTTGGTATAATAAACCCACCCTTTTTCCGACTGAACCAACAAGCTTGTCCATATGTGACTTGCCCATAGCCAAGGAATCCACCCAGTAGCCCAAATATTTATAGATCATTACCTGATCTAGCTTTGTCCCATCAATATCAAATATTGATAGTCCAGGGCAATCCTTAAGTTTCTTGTCAGAGCCAGAGACCATGCATTTCATCTTGCCAATGTTCATTTCGAGTTTTAACATAGTAAAGTAATCAGATCATCAAAACATAACTGCAGTTTTGCCTGAATCTTTTCTAAAGTTGGAGCAGAAGTATAAACTTTGGTGTCAACGGCATACAGATGGTGAGCCACATTATTCACATAGTGTCCAAGGCCTCTCAAGTAGATTAAAAACAATAAAGGCCCAAATACTGAGCCATGGGAGATTCGCTGGACTACGGGCAGTGGAATGGAGGTCATCTTATTAACAGTAGTGGTCTGCATCCTTCCTTCTAAATAGGAGGCAGACCATTTTAAGGCATTGATCGACATCCCACTGTCCATCAAACTCTTAAGAAGAATTTGGTGGTCCACCATGTCAAAGGCCTTGGAGAGGTCAACAAAAATGGTATTAATCAAGTGGCCTTTATCCATGTCTTTGTTGATGTCATCCAAGACCCTCGGCACAAAGACCACCATACCATGTAATTTACGAAAGCCTGACTAATATCTGTCATGCAATTCATTTTGATGCAGAAAATCAGTCAGTTGCCTCACCAGAAGTCTCTCCAACAATTTTGATACCTGTGACAACAGAAACTGGGCAATAATTGGTTAACTGGCCATGGCTGCCTCTCTTAAAAATAGGAACAACCCTGGCCAGTTTCCAATCCATAGGTATCATCCTTCAGCAATGGACCAATTATACAAATAGGTAAGTGGAGCTGCTATCTGTAAGGCAGAAAGCTTTAATAAGTAGGGAGTTAACCCATCTGGACTTCCACTTTCACTTGATTTTAATCACAATAAGGCCTCAACAACCTCAAATTCCTCTAACCTTTTAAAAGAGAACATGTGAAGTGAGTCTTTGATAAACTGAGATTGCTTTAAGAAATCACTAGAACCAGGGTCACCAAAGAAGTTCCCTGAGTTCACAAAGTAGTTATTAAATTCATCTGCTAAAGACTCCTTACCCACATGCCCTGGGATTTCTATATTATTTATATATCTCTTTTGCTTTTGATGCTCATTTATCTCTTTTATTATTTTCCAAAATATTTTGGTATTCCCAGCAGAGCCATCTAACTTTGTATTATAATATGTTCTTTTTGTTTCTCTTACAGCTGTTACATAACAGTTCCTGAGGCTTTTGTAGTGTTTCCAATCTTTCCTTAGGTTAGAATTATGTGCCCTCTCCCAAGCCTGTTTTTGTTTTTTTTTGCCTCTTCAGCTTTGTCAGTGTTGGTGAATACAATAGGGTAGAAGTCTGTTTTGTTTTCCTAGTTTTAACTGGCATATGAAAATCAGTAATCTGCATCAGCTCAGTAAGGAAATAATTCCATGCTAAATCAATTTCAGGGATTAAGGTGATTCTATCCCAGTTAATTCCATCTAAATTTCTAGTAAAAGATAAATAGTCAAATTTCCTGGTAGCTCAATATGAAATAAATCTAAGCTGTTCATAGGAATAATATTTACCTCTAACACAGTATATAATTGTTATGATCACTATTTAAATCTTCGAGTAGCCCTGCATTTGGATAGTGGTGAGGGACATTTGTTAGGATCAAATCTAACAATGTGGAGTCCACTGCTTGTTTAATATTGATATGAGTGGGGTCTTTTATCAATTGTTCCAAGCCCAAGGTTAGTGCCATGCTTTTCATTAAACCAGAATCAGTCAGATGTAAGCAATTATTGTTAAAATCTCCCATGTGTAAAATTTCATGGGTACCAGCAAAAGGGGGTCATATATCTATCAATTGCTGCATCTTATGTTTTGCCTTCTTAGGGGGATAGTAGGCACCAATGAGTAATATTGTTTTTTCCGCTGAAAACTTAATTTCCAGTGCTAAATGTTCTCAACTATCTGGGCTCAGATCTAGATAATGTTCTTTTGGAGAATATTTATCCAGAGCATAAATCAGACCCGCCCCCCATCCCCTATTATTCCTATCTGCCCTGTAAATATTGCACCCACTAACCATAATGTCTGGATCACCCACCTTATCGCTTAACCAAGTTTCTGTGTATATCATAAAATCAGGATGATTTTCAATTGTAAAGTCCCTAATTAGATCTATTTTGAGGACTAAACTCCATATGTTAGAATGGGTGAAGAACATCCCTTTCCTAAGATTATATTTATTCATTGGACCAGGGATGGGATTAATACCATCACACTGTAGAAGGCACAATGCAAAAAATGATACATTTACCATCTTCCCCTTCAGCCCATATTTCCCAAGAGGATGAAGTCTTGAGGAAAACGAACCCTGCCTTGGGACACATTTTAGGGTGAGGTATACCTGTTTCCTTACCTGAACTAAGAGTAATTGTAAAGGCAGATAGTATAGGGCCTCAAAATCCCAAGAGAGTGAAACATTTTTAGGGCTATAATCCAGGGGATATGGCCATGTGTCATGGTAATAATTAGCCATGGAGGGATGTAAACCAAAATGTTCCTGCCCCTCCCCCCCATCCTTAAGGAATACTGATTCAAAACACCTAATGATAAAATAAAACAATACATGCATAACATATGAGAGCTAGTCTGCATGAGGTTTGAAGCAACAGTCATTATTGCCACCTACTCCTATAAAAGGTCTCTACCCTATCAAACACAAAATTAAAAAAAATAGTAACTCTAAATAACTATTACAGTAACCCACTTAATTGCTTCCCCAATTCTACAACAATAATTCACTGCCTCTAAGCTAAACTGTTACACGTATCAAAAATTAAACCTTTGTGCAGCTTCTGAGTTGAAATTCTAACAAATTATTTTTACCGAGTGGCACAGCTGCTCATGGTGTGCAGTGAGAATTTGGACTTAAGGGACTGAGGTCCCTGCCTCTTGAGACAACCCCATGTCTAACTGGCTCACCGCTGAGCCCCCCCCTCACAATTGCAGTTAATTTAAATGCCTCAGGTACTGATTAGCACAGCAATGATGGATTTAAAGTGTCTTGAGCAGCAGCAAGGATGTTAATAATCGGTATAGAAGCAATAACACTTAGCAAGCAGCAGATAACTGTTAGGCAGTTTTCTGAATAAAATGTCCTGTACATACTACACAGTAAGCAGACAGTACTTTACAGTGTCACACCAGCAGAAGGATGTCAAGCAGGTCAGCGTGTATAAAATGTTTCAGCAAGCAGCAGTTAAATTAGAGCCAGGCATAGGAAACATAGCAGAGGTGAAGCAGTTCAGATGTTAACACACTGCCCAAGTATCGTGGAGCTAGATGGTAATGCTCACAGTTGGGTGCAAGGCTCTTGGTGCTGATTTTTCCTATTTATGGACCCCCTGGATCTGCTGTGCATCTAGACTATAATACAACAGTTTTAACAGGCAGATTTACTGTAGGATCACATTCTGGCGTTACAGATTGTTTCTTGCAGTAGAAAAGTAATAGTAAGTCAGTAACTGAGAATACTTAGGTATGATATATTGCAGCCATTTATGTGGCTAGTGTTGACAACACTTACAGTACATACTGTATATCAGCAATCTGTAGGGTCAGCAATGTTTGAGAAAATAAGCTTTAAAAGCTTCTATTTTTGCCCCATTGCACATAATATAAATGTACAAAATGTGCACACAACATTGTTTCTGTCCCCATGTTCTAGTTCTTTCAGGTGTTCCCCAATTCTAGTTTTAAATGAAGACAAACAGAACATTTAAAACTAGAATTGTGGAACACTGGACAGACATAGAAAATTTATAGTGTAGATGTAGAAATCGTGTAATACTGATATTATTTTTCATCTTTTGCTAAAGGGCAGTAATGTGCCTTCCTTTCTTGTATTATTTTAATTCTGATCAAATAAATGGACTGATATTTTTCTTGTTGTTTGCACTAACTGTAAGTTCCTTTTGATCAAACTGGGTTGATAACATTTGGGGCTCGTATCCTGACAGCATAGTGATGCAGGTGTCTGTTTCTTCCTGGTCTGTGAATTAAGCTGAAAATGGAAAGAAGCTCACATGGTTCACAGGACAGTCTACCTACAAAATAAATAGTTATCCTGTTGGAAGCATAATGCTGAAGACAATAAATGTTACAGTAAACATGAGAGAATGACACATTTTTGTGAATACTGTAGTACTATATAAGTGCTGTAATGGCTTATTTCAACTGGGGCACTCATGAAACAAGGTGATACAGATGCCTAATGACAACTTTTATATGTGGATCTTCATGTACCTCCCAAGTCAGCACATGTACTCATTCACAAGGGATTCCTGGTTGAAATAAGCCATTTTAGTACTTAGATAGCACTATTTGCATAAATGCATCAGTCTCTCATGTGTAGCATTTGTTTTCCTCAGTGTTATGTTTCCAACAAGACAACTGTTTATTTTAAAGGTAGAATGTCCTGTGAACTGCATCCACTTCTTTTAATTTTTGTCTTAATTCACAGACAGGGGAGGAAATAGACATCTGCATCACTATGCTGTCAGGGATACAAGCCTTCCACCCCAAGCTATCAACCCAGCAACCCAGCAATTGATCAAAAAGAACCTGGGTGCAAATGACTAGAAAATATCCGTACATTTTTCTGATCAGTATTAACAGAATACAAGAAAGGAAGGCATATTACAGCCCTTTATTAAAAGAGGAAAACTAATATTAGTATTGCACTACATAGAAACATAGAATTTGATGGCAGATAAGGACCACTTGGCCCACCCAGTCAGCCCATTTCCCTACCTGATGGATAAGCTGCAGATTCTAGTTAATCAACAGCTTACTTCCTTCTACCCCCCCACTAGAATTGCCTTATGCCTGTCCCATGCATTCTTGAATTCTCCCACTGTTCCTGACTCCACAACCTCCTCAGAAAAGCTGTTCCCATGCATCTACAACTCTCTCTGTGAAAAAATACTTTCTAACATTACCTCTGAGCCATCCCCCCATCTTCAAATTGTGCCCCCTTATTCTTGCACATCTCTTCTTCTGAAAAATACTACCCTCTTGTACCTTGTTAATTCCTTTGAGATACTTGAAAGTTTCTATCATGTCCCTCCTCTCCCTCCTTTCCTCAAGGGTAAACATATTAAGCAGCTTTAGTCTCTCCTCGTATGTCTTCTGGTGCAGACCTTGCACCATTTTGGTTGCCCTCCTCTGAACAGCCTCCACTCTGTCTATGTCTTTGTGGAGATGGGGTCTCCAGAATTGCACGCAGTACTCCAAATGGGGTCTCACTAACTATCTGTAGAGAGGGATAACAACTTCCTGTTTTCTACTGTTGATGCCTCTCCCTATGCATCCCAGTATCCCCCCAGCCCTCCTTACTGCCTTCTCACATTGCTTGCCTACCTTTAGGTCATCTGATATAATTACTCCTAGGTCTCTTTCTATTGTTGTTGTTGTTATTAACTCACCACCACTGTGTACTCTTTCCCTGAGTTTTTGTTTCCCAGATGCATTACCTTGCACTTCTTTGCACTGAATCTGAGCGGCCACATATTTGACCATTCCTCCAACCTTGCCAAGTCCCTTTTTATTCTTTCCACCCCACCTTGTGTATCAATCCTGCTGCAGATCTTTGTGTCATCTGCAAACAGACATACCTTTCCTTTCAGGAGCTCTCCAATGTCACTTATAAAGATATTAAAGAGGACCGGTCCTGGTACCGAACCCTGCGGTACCCCACTAGTTACCCTCCTTTCTTCACTGTGGACTCCGTTTATTATTACCATTTGTGTTCTGTTGTCCAGCCAGTTTTTTATCCAGGCTGCCACCTTGGGACCCACTCCAAGGCTGGCTAACTTGTATATTAATCTTTTGTGTGAGACTGTGTTGAATGCCTTGCTAAAATCTAGGTAGGCCATATCCACAGCCACTCCCTGGTCTACTACTTTGGTCACCCAGTCAAAGAGATCTATTAGGTTCATCTGATATGACCTTCCTGCTGTGAAACCATGTTGCCTTGGGTCCTGTGCCCCACTGGCCTCTAGCTACTCAACAATTCCTTCCTTCAGAAGTAATTCCATCATTTTCCCTACCACTGAAGTCAAACTAACTGGTCTGTAGTTTCCTGCCTCTGCCCTGCTCCCACTTTTGTGGAGTGGAATCACATTTGCCCTCCTCCAGTCCTCAGGTAGCACTCCATCCTCCCATGATTTGTTAAAGAGAGTAGTCAGTGGTGTTACTAGTTCTACCCTTAGTTCTTTTAGTATTCTTGGGTGAATCCCATCAGACCCCATTGCTTTGTCCACCCTCAGTTTTAAGAGTTCTTTCAAAACCCTTTCTTCTGTGAATGGACTGGTATCGACCCCCCTATTCAGAGTTTCTCCCTTGTTTGTTTAGGTACCTCCCCCTCCTCATCCGTTGTGAATACTGAGCAGAAATATTCATTCAGTATCCCTGCTTTTTTACTGTCACCCTCTGCCCACATTCCCTCCCCTTTATTAAGTCTCTGTATCCCTCCTTTGGTCTTTCGTCACTCCCTAATGTACCTATAAAAGGTTTTATCCCCCTTCTTAACAGAGTTGGCTATCTTTTCCTCGGTTTGTGCCTTTGCTATTCTGACTGCCTTCCCTGCCTCCTTCTGCTTTAACTGATAAAGTTCTCTGTCCTGCTCCTTCTGTGTTTCCTTATATTTCCTGAATACTATTCTTTTCTCCTTAACCATCCCTGCCACCTCTTTTGAGAACCATAGTGTTTTTTTTCTTTGTTTTGTTTTATTGATTTGCTTCACACAAAGGCTTCTTGCCTCTGTGATGGCTGTCCTGATTATTCTCCATTGTTTCTCCACCCCTCCTTCTTGCCTTTCTGAGGCACCCCCTCATTTTCCCAAAGTCAGCCTTCCTAAAGTCCAATACTCTTGTTAATGTATGGCTTGACTCTGTGGCTGTGTTTATTGTGAACCACACTGTATGGTGGTCACTTGTTCACAGATGGCTACCCACTTCTAAATCTGAGATCCTTTCTCCTTCCCCATTTGAGAGTACCATGTCTAAGACTGCTCCCTCCCAAGTGGGTTCCAGCACTAGCTGTCTGAGGCATGCCCCCTGTAGGGCATCAATAATGATCCTGCTCTTGGATGTGCCTGCATCAAAGGTACTCCAGTTAACAGCTGGCATATTCAGGTCCCCCATCAACAATATCTCCCCTTTTTCAGGGGATCACGTGATAAGCCAAGTCTGAGTGGACGTGTTCCATGCTGCTCCTAGGCCCCAAAGCTAATTAAAGTTATAAAAGTCTCCGGTACCGGTCAGCGGTGATTTAAAACGCCGGGTACTAGTTCTGGTGGTGTAACGGCACTAAGTGGTAGTTAAACCACGAAGGAGAAAGCTGCAAGGAAGTGGCAGTGAGCACTCAGACAGTGCAGTTTCTACAGATGCAAGGCACCTTCCTGCATCACCAGCATGGAAGTGGAGGCTACGGAGCCCCTTGCGGCAAGAATGCCGGCAGCCAAAAGACCGAAGCCCCTATCCCCTGATCAAAATAAGCAAGAGGGGGACTCGAACAAAGAAGGGGGTGTTGTGAAGACCTCTGATGGTATCCAGGAAATTAAAAAGCTTTTACAAGGGCTGGTGTTGGATTTTGCAGAGGTGAAGCCGCATTACATTCACTAGCACAACGGATGGGGGATGCAGAAGTAAGGATCTCCTCCCAGGAAAAGAAGGTTGCTACAATGGATCAGGAGCTAGTGGCTGTGAGAAAGCAAGTAAAACATTTAGAAGAGAGGATGGATGACCAAGAGTCCAGAAGCTGGAGGAATAACTTAATACTCGCAGGGCTCCCAGAGAGGGCTGAAGGGTCAGACTGCATTTCTTTTTTAGATACATAGATACATAGACAGTGTCGGCAGATAAGGGCCTATGGCCCACCCAGTCTGCCCATTTGAGCTTGTATGTTGAGTTTATGTTTTCCTTGAAGTCTGTTGTCCCTTACCCCTGACCTCCAGAATTCCTTTATGTCTATCCCATGCATTCTTAAATCCCGTAATTGTTTCAGCCCCCACCACTTCCTCTGGCAGGGTGTTCCACTTGTACAATACCCGTTCTGTGAAGAAATTCTTCCTCATGTTTCCTCTGAATCGTCCTCCCTCCAACTTCATCCCATGCCCTCTAGTTCTGGAACATCTTTTTCACTTAAAAATAGTGTATTCCTGCACCTTGTTCCTCCCTGTAAGTTACTTGTATGTCTCTATCATATCCCCTCTCTCCCTTCCTCCTCTCCTCCAGGGAGTACATGTTCAGTTCCTTCAACCTGACTTCATAGGACTTGTGATGCAATCCATGCACCATCTTTGTTGCCCCCCCTCTGAACCTTCTCTACCCTGTCTATGTCCCTTACGTAGGTATGGTCTCCAGAACAGTACACTGTACTCCAGGTGGGGCCACACTAGTGTCTTGTATAGTGGAATTATGACCTCCTTTTCCTGCTGGTGATGCCTGCCTATACATCCCAGCATCCTATTTGCTTTACCTGATGCCTTGTCACACTGTTTCCCTACCTTGAGGTCATCAGAGATGATAACCCTAAGATCCCTTTCCTGCTTGGTGCATGCTATATCCTCACCCCAACTGATATATTGTGCCAGGGTTTTTGTGCCCCATATGCATTATCTTGCACTTCCTTGCATTGAATTTCAACTGCCAAACCCCTGACCATTCTTCAGGTTTCTGCAGGTCCCTTCTCATTCTATCTACACCCTCTGGTGTGTCCATTCTGTTACAGAGCTTTGTGTCATCAGTGAACAGTGAAATTCTGCCTTCTAGGTCCTGCGCAATGTCACTGATGAAGATGTTGAATGGGACCGGTCCCAGCACTGATCCCTGTGGTACCCCACTGGTCACACTTCCATCTGTGGAGTGACAGCCACTTACCACCACCCTCTGTGTCCTGCCACCCAGCCAGTTACCTACCCACCACACTACTGTCCTGCCCACACCCATATTCCCCAGTTTGTGTAATAGTCTTCTATGTGGCACATTGTCAAAGGCCTTGCTGAAGTCCAGATAGGCCATGTCCACTGCCCTCCTCTGATCCACCTCCCTAGTCACCCAGTCAAAAAATTCAACAAGGTTGGTCTGACATGACCTCCCCATGGTGAAACCATGCTGCCTTGGGTCCTGTAGTCCATTGACAACCAGATGTTCCACCAATCTCTCCTTCAGTAGTGCTTCCATGATCTTCCCCACTACCGAGGTGAGGCTGACTGGTCTGTAGTTCCCTGCTTCCTCTTTGTTCACACTTTTGTATAAGAGGACTACATCTGCTGTCCTCCAGTCTTTGGGTACCTCCCCTGTTTCCAGCGATCGGCTAAACAGGATAGCCAGAGGTTCAGCCCACCTCTCTTAGTTCTTTAAGGACCTGGGTTGCACCCCATCTGGCCTCATTGCTTTATCAACTCTTATTACTTCCAGTTCCTTCAGGACCCTTTCTGTGTAAAGGGACTTGTGTCCATTTCTGCACCATTCTCACCCTTGTACTCCCTTCAGACCCATTACCCTCCTCTTCCTCAGTAAAGACTGAGCAGAAATACCTGTTTAATATAGTCAGCTTTATAATGTCATCCTCCATGGCCGCATCCTCCCCTTCAGTCTCACTATCCCTCCCTTTGTCTTTCTTTTTTCACTTATGTACCTGTAAAAGGTTTTGTCCCCACTACCCACTGATTTTGCAATGTATTCTTCTGTCTGAGATTTGGCTTCCCTTACTGACCTCCCTGCCCCTTTGCTTCTCCTGGTACTTCTCCCTATCCCTTCTGCCTGTGTCTTTAGTATTGCCTGAATGCAATCTTTTGGCTTTCCTTTCTTTGCTACCTCTTTGGAAAACCATAATGGTCTCCTCTTCCTTTTCCTCTTGCTAACCTGCTTAATGCATAATTCTGTTGTTCTTGTAATCCCATTTAAATACTCCCACTGTTCCTCAACCCCTGATTCCTGTCCCATTCCCTTAATGCCTCTTTCAAGTATCTCCCATTTCCCAAAGTCTGCCCCATAAAATCCAGGATACGTGTTTTTGTGTGGTTTGGTTCTGCTCTTTCTGTGATTTCAAGCCACAATGACTGGTGGTCACTGTTCCCCAGGTGCTCCCCCACTGTTACCCCCATCACACTGTCCCTGTATGTGAGCACAAGGGCCAGTATTGCCTTCTGCCGAGTTGGTTCCATGACCAGTTGCTTGAGGAAGGCACCCTGAAGGGAGTCCAGGATAAATCTGCTCCTAGTTGATGCTGCTGCTGGGATGCTCCAGTCCACGTCTGGAATATTGAAGTCTCCAACCAGTACTACCTCACCCTTGTCTGCCATCCTTTGGATGGCTAGCATCAACTCCCTATCTGTTTCTTCCTCCTGGGTTGGTGGTCTATAGACTACACCTGTGTGGATGGCTGTCCCCATTTTCCTTTCCAGCTTAACCCACAGTATCTCTCCCCCATTTTGTTCCTCCTGGATCTCTGTGGCCCTTATGTCATTTTTCACATACAGTGCCACTCCTCCTCCCTTCCTGCCTGCTCTGTCTCTTCTGAATATGTTGTAGCCAGGTATGGCCATCTCCCAGTCATGGTTATCATTACACCAGGTTTCAGTGATGACCAAAATGTCCAGATCTGACTGCACCATGACAGCCTCCAGATCTTGCATCTTGTTGCTAAGGCTCCTGGCATTTGCACACATGGTTTTCCATGATTTGACCTCCCTAGACTGTTTTGCTGCTCTACTCCAGCCCCTTCCTTGGTTGTCTTTTATCCCTGGTTCTCCTTGTTGTCTGCCTTTCTGCTGAATTTTGCCCCTTTTCTGCCTATCTACCTCTTAGGCACTAATCTCCATCTTTTGCACACTGCTTTGCAGAGATAGCCACTCCTCTGGTTCATTGGTTCCACTGCTAGCTGTGGGGGTGAGCAAGTAGGTACCCTCCTTGCTGGCCTGCCACCCCCCTCCCTTGCTAGTTTAAATGTTTGTCAATGTAGCATTTAAACTTATCATTGAGTGTTTGGATTCCCCTCCAGGATGGATGCAGGCCATCAGGCTTGAACAAACCTCCATCCCTCCAGGTGGGTCCCCAGTCACCAATGAATCCAAACCCTTCCTCACAGCACCAGTTCTTCAACCATGAGTTAAAGCTCCTGGTGCATGCACTCCTATGCTGTCCCTTGCCTCTTGCAGGAAGTACTTCTGAGAAAGTGACAGAAGTAGCTACTTGCTTGAGACTCCTCCCCAATTTTCTAAACTCTTCCTGAACTTCCTTTGGCTCCCCATTTGCCAGGTCATTAGTATCTAGGTGGATAATGACATCCAACTCACCCTCCCATCTTGCCTTCCCAGTGATCCCCAGGATCTTCCTTCCATCCCTCCATGCCGTGGCACCTAGTAGGCACCTCACCTCCCTGCCCCCCCCCCGTGTTCCTAGCTGGATCCTTCTTGTGATGGAGTCCCCCACCAGGATTCACTTCCTCCTCCTCTGAGGTCCACTGCTTTCCCTGCTGAGGTCACCTCCTTGGCTAACCTCCACATCCTTTCCTTCCACTTCTTTGGGTACCTTTATTTGGTTATCCTCATTTGCCAGGGTGGCATATGAGTTCTTGAGTGGAATAGGATCTGGGATGTGCCTCTGCCTGACTGCTCTAACCCTTCCTGAGCCCACTGTCATCCAAGTGTTCCTCGTTCTCGGCATCCTTTGAGGCAGTTGCATTGGACTGGGTGGTCTCTGGATAGGGGTGATGGTACTCCTGACCCAGTTTACTTCCGCTCTGAGTCTGGCTACCTCATCCCGCAGTCCAGAGAGATGCATGCAGATAGGGCAGCACCTCAGTATCCAGAAGATCTGCCTGAATATGGCTGCCCCACAGCCACTGCATTGCACCACTCCCCACATTATACTGCAATTATACTGCTAGTCCACTACTTGTCTGTTACTGAAGCTCTCCTAGTTCCCTTTTTATTAATTTACTGTCCTAAAAATCCTGCCACTGATCCTCAGATAATTTTCTTAAAAAAAAAAAAGAAAAGAAACCAATAAATAAATAAATGAGTCAAAACACTTGTGCTGAGGGTGGGCTTCTTCCCCCTTATGCCCCTCCTACTTCACACCCCTTACTATACCCTGTGTTTAGCTCCTGTCAATCAGATTTAACTGGGCATATAATTAAGAGTTGGGGGAAGGGGAGGGAGTGGGGGGAAAAATCTGCAGCAATTAAAGACAGCGCAGACTTACACCACCACTACGTTTTAAATTTTCAACAGCCCAAAAACAATTCTAAGTAAAGACAACAAAGAAAGTACAGTGCCACTAAAAGCCCACAATCTAAGTTTAAAAGAAAAATAGCAATTACCAGTTACTCTAAAGCACTGAATTGAATATGTTTCCTTCCTTCCCCTTCTGGCTTCTTCTGAGAAATAAAACTCACTTGCTACCTCAACTCTAACTAAGCCCCACCTCCAGTTATCACGTAGCTGAGGTCAGAGGCCAGACAATTACTACTGTTCAAGCTACTGGGCCCTACTCCTTTTGGGGAAGCTTATAACCTGGAGAGAGCACATAGGGTTCTAAGAGAGATCCTTCCTCTGGGCGCAAGGCCATGGGTGATAATTAAGCGATTCCTGAATTATAAAGAAAAGACCCATGTATTGGCTACTGCAAGACAGAAGAAGACATTGTATTGGAATGGTGTGTCCCTGTGGATGTTCCAGGATCAGACACCAATGGTTAGGGAGAAGCAGAAGAGATCAAAAAGAAGCTCTACATTGCAGGAATTAGATTCCATTTAGCAGTCTTGAATGTGCAGCTCTAGTCTGGGGAGAAGAGATACCTGACTGTGAGAGATGCCCTGGAGGGCCTGTGGGTGAACTCCCAGAGTTATTCAAAGCACTGACCTGAATATCGGGCTGAAAGGGGAGAGACGAGATAGAAAGAAAGACTGGGACAGTGGACAATGAAAAGATATAACAAATTTATCTTGACGTTTGGGGTTTGCATTATGAAGGATTTATAAAATAGGTTGAATCTCTTTAAGATTTATTGGTTTGGGTATTGTGGGTCAATCTCAGGGGAGGTAAGAGGGGATGGCTCCAAAGTTAAAGTTGTAGGGTTTGAGGCAGATATGAATGTGTTAGTTCTGAGGTGGGCTGGGGGGTCTAAAAGATAGGGTAAGGTGGGGTGAGAAATTGAGGGGTCTTTTTGGGTTCAATATATAGTTTTAAATGTTAAGTGGACCCCCTGTTGGGAAATTAAGCTAAGCCGGGAAGAGTGAGACGGTGGAGTGGTGGACAACCAGCAATAGGATAGGGATGGGGCTCTTACCCTATGAATGGTGTGGGAGAAAGTATAGGGGTAGGGAGAAATGTTGGGGGCTTGACAGGATATGGTAGTGGGTAGTAGAGATACCCCATTTAATTGAGAAGCAGGGATTGAGGAGATACATAGAGGAGTCTACTCATAGTATCGGTTGAAATCCCAAGGTGGAAGGTTAAATATTTTAGCTTGGGAGACATAGGGGCAGATTTGGTATCAGGAGGAAGAAATATAGATAGGGAGGGGAAGACTAGAGTTAGAAGGAAAGTGGGATTCAGGAGGAGATGTAAATATGTTCTAGTTATTTTTGGATAGGGGATGGATACTAGGAGATGCATTGATAAAAGCAGGGGTGGAGGAGGGGTGCAGAAAGAGGTTCATCCATGAATCGAGATTTGAAAGAAGGGCAATTGCAGGATTGGGGGCAAGGAGGTAGGGGGGTTTTGGGGATAGGAAGGAGAAAGAGTCCATTAGATAGAGAAAGGTAGCAGCAAACCAAGAGTATGTGCATAAAGTAGGCTTGATTATAATAAAATTCAGATTCCAGAATGGCAGGGGTTAAAATTCTGCCATGGAACACCAAGGGACTTAGGGGTAAGCGGAAAAGAATGGTAGTCCTTAGACATATTGAACAGCTGGGAGCCCACATCATTGCCCTGCAGGAAACCCACTTATTAATGGAGGAGGTGAGTTGTCTCAAGCGATTGTGGGTGGGTCAGATTTTTGGGGTGGGTAAGGAAAAGGCGTCCGGGGGTGTGGTGATCTTAATAAAGAAAACTTGTTTGTACAAGGTGGAACAAGTAACTGTTAGGGAGGATGGCACAGGAATATATATTTCTGGTACCCTATGTGGTAAAGCATTAACAGTGGCCTCTATTTATGGCCTAACCCCCCCCAATCCTGGATTCTTTGCTTCCCTAGAAAGGGAATGGCTGGCTAATCTCAGCATTCCCTTATCTTGGTGGGGGACTGGAATATCTGTTTAAATAATTTGGAGGACAGAATTCTACCATCTAGAGGCCCTCTGCCTAGGGCTCAGTTTGCCCTGAATAGACTAATGGAGGCTATGGCTTCAGTAGACCCACTTAGGACCTGTTCTGTGGGGGGGGGCAACAATATGATGAACTACTGTGCCGCTCACAAGAGTCAATCTCATATTGACTTCTTTTTGGTAAATGGGGAGGCACTTAGGGAAGTTAAGGAATTGGTTACTGAGGGTAGACTCCTGTCAGATCACTCCCCTATTTATTTAAGATGGGAGTCAGTTCCTACCCCTCCTAGACTGCATAGATGGAGATTAAATGATTCCCTATTAGCAGTAGCTTCAATTCAAGAGAAATTAGAGGAAGCCCTCAGGGAGATTATCCAGCAACAGTTACCTACACTACAGAATAAAAAGCTTAAATGGCCAACAAGTAAGGTGCTGTATGCAGGGACAGCCCAGGGACTTGCAGCGCAAAGAAATAGATTGAGGAGAGCAAAGAAGGAATTTATTATGGGGGCTATTGAGTCGTTGTCTCTACTGGAAGGGTCCTCTGGGGAAATTGATGCAGAACTTAAAAGCTTGAGAGGGGAAATGGAGGATATCCTGAATGGGAAGGTAGAATTTTGGCTGAAAAAGATTAAGGCCAAGTATTTAATGCAGGGGGGTGTACCTCAATGGGCGATTTCTAGTGGCTAAGGTTAAGTAATGGGAAGCAGTTTCTCTGTCAAGTAGCAAGAATTACATCATTTTAGGGTCAATGGTTTTCTTTTGGACCCATGATCTCTTGCAAGTTACACTGGGCCACCATGGGCATCTGTGATGCATTTCTCACAAAAAGTAACACGAAATATGATTAGAACAATAAGGTATAGCCTTACTGTATCTCACCACACCCCACACCACACAAATTGTATTCAGAATGCATCCAATATTTACACCCACCACCTAGTCCATCCCCATCCTGGTCATCTGTGTAGCCACATGCACATCTTGGGATTGGGTGCAGAAGGGCCAACTGCCAGGGCTGTGGATGTGTAGAGGTCCCCATATGTGCAGAGCAGGACCTCTGCCAACCCACAGCCCTCATGATACCCCACCCTAGAGGTGCAGAAGAGGATGCTGGACTTTTGCAGGTAAGGTCCTAATTCTGAGCCTGGGGTCAGAAACTTTGAAGAGGAGACAGGTTGCAGGCAATAGGCAAAGGTTTTAAGTAACCATGCCACATGATGTTTGAAGTACAGTAAGCACAAGACTGTAAAAATGTTTTAAACATGTACTGAGATTCCTTCTATTCTGCTGTGAAAAGGCAAAATGCCTGTTTGTTGATTCCAAAAAATTTGTGAGATTTAAATCTGGTGTTTTTAGCAATATAGATTTATCTATGGTACTTGGACAGACCAAAACTGCTATATACAGGAACAGAACATTGTGGTAGAGTTAAACCCTTTCTTTAGTTTCAAAGTTTATTTGATCAACTATTAAGTCATTGCAAAGGACAAAAACATACTGACAAAAATAAGAGAAGAAAACATTATAAAATACAAATTTCATCTTAGTTGTGACATAATAAGAAATGACATACAGTATGCTGTTTTTGTTTGTGTCATTAATTGATACATCAGAATGATGAGCCAGTCTAGGAAATAATCCAATAAGACATTGTATTTTTAAATAATGTATAGATGGAGAAATGTCATGAGTCTCTTTAAAAAAATTCTAATACATTTAGAATGTAAATAGGACACTGAAGGATTAAGTCTGAATACCTACATAACATAAATGGTGTGATGTAACTTACAATCCCCATTTTCCCAAATTGATAACTAATATCCCAAAGAATTACCACTGGCCTGTCAGCACTGAGCATTGAGGCACTGGATGCCACACCTCTCGCCATGCTGGCTACCTATGTTCAGGAGCTAGCCTGGGTTGCCGGAGGTCAGCTTCTAGCCAGGGACTGGATTTTAATGAAATCATTTAAAAGGAGAACAAATAATAATTAAGCAGATCTGGAAGCATGCTACCCCATTTGTATTTGAATAGCCCTCAGCATCTAATGGTGCCATTTCATCTGGATTAATTTTGTCTCTGCAAGTCTACCCTGAGCTAATCTAGTTATAGCTAAATGGACTAGCATTTTAAGTAAATAGCTGCATGGAGTGTAGCTTAATGACAGTCAGTAAAGGGGGAGGCTGCAATCTGCCCCTGGAATTCAGACTGAAACTGGTTTGCCTCTAAGCCCTTTGTTCCCTGCCAGAAATGAAAATTTGTCAAAAAAAAAATAAAATTGTGAACTCTGATTGGTTGAGTTGCCATGGAGATGGAATGCTAGCCAATCAGAGAACAAGCCAGTATCCATTGGGCCTGCCCTCTTGGAAACCCTTAAAACTAAGGTGCAGAAGGTTATCAGAGCCTTTTTAGCCCTTCTCTGTTTGCTGCCGCCTTTCCTGTTACCAATTTAAAGAAACTGTTTGCATTTGGAACTCTGTCTGCTGAGGGAGCAGATACATTTCTTTTCAAGAACTCTCCTGAACTAAAAAGAACTAAGATTTTCGGCTACCATTTTTAAGAACACTTTGCACTTCAAATTCAGTAACTAAGGACTTGAGGTAGAAATTTTCAGACTAGAATTTTCAAAGTTTAGTTGTTTTTTTTTTCTATACATTCTTCCATTTTATTTTCCATATCCTGTAACCAATGTCTAAAAGTATTTATTTTTAAGTTATTTATTGCATTTATTAATTAATTAGTAAAGCCTTATTTTATTTTAAGATAATTCTGCCAGCATGTTTTGTGTATGTGTCTGCTGGGAAGAGTTTGTTTAAACTATACTATGTCTGTTTGACTGCTAAGGGCCATACACTTGCAAAGTAAGGTATCACTAGGGACTCTGTGAAAGAAAGGAGGGGAGGAAATACAAAATGTCTCAAGAAGGAGTCTGGGTAGGGGTTTGAACTGGTTTCTGCATTTGTGGGGAAAGACACAAAATGGGGTGTATAAGGCATCCCCTGTAGGACTATACACACCTGTGGCATTTCTGGTTTTTTGGGCAGTGGCCGAGAGGGTTCTGTTCCAGGAACACAAACTCAAGACTTTATTTTACACTCCCTCACACAGAGAGGGAGGAAGCCTTTGGATCTTCTGACATATGTTCAATTGTGAAATAGTGAGCATACTAAAAGGACAATGGTGAGGTATCCCTGACCACTGTCATAAGAGGGAGTTACTGGGATGCAACGAATCTGACCCCACAAGAAGGGGCTTGTGATGTGGAGAGCAGGCAGAGGGGTGGCTGCTAGGTCCAACACATCTCAGTCATTAAGCCATGATCAGCTACCCTACCCCCTGACTCCATCCCTATGAGTCATCATGATGGGCTGGGGGGCATCTCTGGCACTGGTTGGAGTGTTTTTATCATAAAAACATAGAAATTGTCAGCAGATAAGGACCTTCAGCCCACCTTGTCTGCACTATTACCATGATCAATGAATTGCACTATCATGCACTTCTGGCATTGGGTTGTACCTCCTCCTAATTACCAGCAGTCCTTATGTCTATTCCAAGCATATTCAAAACTTGTAATTGTTGCTGCCCCCACCACTTCTGCTGGCAGGCTGTTCCACTTGTCCACCACCCTCTGTGTAAAGAAGTACTTCCATACATTCCCATTAAAAATCCCTCCCTCTAGTTTCGTCTTGTGCCCCCTCATCTTAAGCATCTTTTTTCTTTGGATTACAGTGGAACCCTTTTGTAACGGACACCCATATAGCGGACACATGCTTATGAGAGTCAGATAAACTTTTTCAAAAGCCAAAAGCTATGTCTGCAACATTAAATATCCCATTAATACCATACTCTGCAACCCCTGTATAGCAGAAACTGTGAGCTCCTCTGTACCTCTGTTCCATGCTGCAGACTGCCTACTAATTTTCATCTGATTATTCAGCTGTTTGTCTGGCACTATAAAGATAGCACTCACAGTGTTTTAGGGAGATATAAATATGGGTGACATTGACTTGATCAAAAGTATTACCCAATCAAGCATCTCCAAAGATGTTTTGAATTTGTGTGATGAACTATCCCTAACACAATCAGTTACAACTCCAACAAGAGGTTTAAACATATTAGAAATTGTGATAAATTCAGAAAATATTATAATAGAAACTGTACAGTACAAGCACCACTTACAAGTAGTGACCACAATATGATTTAATTTGACATAATTTCTGATGTTTCCATGTCTAGGAATGTCACCCGAAATCTGTCTTTATAAAAAAGCCAATTTAGATATGATCAATAAAGCACTCACTAATATTGACTGGGCTGAATTATTTAGTAATGCATCAGTGGAAGACATATGGACTATCATAAAGACAAAAAGCCTGCAACTAGTTAACACAAACAAACCAAAAACAGTGCTCTTCTAAGAATAACCCAAAATGGCTAACTGTAAAACTTAAAAAAATTGATTAAGAAAAAGCATCGCCTTTATAATAAATATAAACAAAAAACAAAATTCCATCTAGATTGGCAACATTTAAATAGATAGAAAATAAATGCAAACAAGAAATCAGGAAAGCAAAAAAAAAAAAAAAAAAAACAACAGCAGAGTTACAAATGGTGGCAGAAGCAATTAAAGAAAACAACAAAAACATTTATAGTTGCATAAACTCCTTAAAGAAACAATCATGTAAAGTAGATCCATTAGCATTTGAACATAATGTAATATCAGAACCAACAAAGATGGCTAATCTGCTAAATTACCATTTCTGTAAATATTTTTATTTATTTATTTAGTTTTTGTTGACCGGGTAAGTGCACTAGACAAATCTTGCCTATTTTCAGGCACGACCCGGGGGAAGGGGATACAGATGAATGCCAACTGACCTTGAACCAGATTAAGCTGTTGGTGGTATTTTTTTAAGTGAATGATGGAAATTTGGCCAGGACACCGGGGAAATTCCCCTACTCTTTCAGAGGGGAATACTGTGTCCAAGATGGCGGATGCTCTGGTGACCACAGCAGAGCTAGCTGGTGAGGCAGGGGACTTGGTCTCTGCTCCTGTCTCCGATTTACTAGAGACCGTTTCAGACAGAATTTTGTATGAACATGTACTTACTGTGCCTGAAGCTGCTCCCATGGATTGTACTGTTCTTCCTCCTGCTTGATGCAGTAGCCCTGACGGAGATCGTAGAGACGTCTCTGCAATTGTGTCCAGCGAATTGGAGGTGCTGCAGCCCGCTGTGCACAGTGGGCTGGTGGAGGTAGTGAATGCTACGCGCTTGGTGGACGACAGAGAAAACTTGTCTGTGCGGATGTTGCAACAAGATGCATGCCTTTGCGAAGGCAGCCACGGAGGGGGATCGTCCCCTGGCAGTTCCTGGATCCCATCCTATTTTTGGACCTTCTGTTGACCCGCTGTTGCCCCGAACTGAGTCAATGTCTTTTTTGTTCACTGCCGCGGCACGGCCGCCCACGCAGCAGAGGGTGCACAGCTCGGGGATTGCATCACAGGATTCCTCACCTACTATGTTGGAAACTGACAGCCTGATGTCCTTTCCTGAGATATTGCCCCAACCTAAGCCTGTGTGGTCCGTGGAGCAGGCTTTGCAAGGGGCAGGCTGGATACAGGACCCCAGGAAGAGACAGTGGATCTCTGGTCCGTCCCCTATTCGGTCCCCTAAACCTGAAGACTTCCTGGAGGAACAACTGAAGGGACCTGAATTGAATGACTCTCCTGACCCCTTGAGTTTGCCAGGGGAATTGTCACTCACCCAAAACCCTGTATTATCTCTCCTACAGGATACGACCTCTAAGGCATCTCCTATGATGGAATCCATGGATTTTACAGCTGCGGACCTGATCTACCTCTCCTGATCAGGAAAGACTCCATGTTCCTTTTCTTCCCTCTTCAAGGCACCTGTTGTAGCTGCTAAGTGACATAATGCTGTCCGTCTTATTTATAGAGGTGGACTATCTGACCCCCCGGATCGTGTCTTTGTGGCTAGATCCCTGATAAAAGACTCTTTAAAATTTTTTGCTCACGAGATATATGCCTTGATACATGTGTCTGGAGAATCTTCCTTTGACGTCAGTTTTCAGACATCTCGTGGACTTGAACGATTTTGGTCTAGATACCACGCTTTGAAGAATACCCCCTTATGGACCCCCTTCCAGGCCATCCCCCTGTCGAAGCCTGCCTTTAAATTTATTACGGTTATGTTCAGTAATGAAGGTGTTGATGTCTCTGATGTGATGTACTGGCTGAAACAGAGCTGCACGGTACAGGGTCAGCCTGAAGCCATTCTAGACACTGAAAATATTTGGACTGGGGGTTGGAGGTTTCAGGTGCTGTTGCACACAAATGACTCAGGTCCTGTGCACCTGCCCAATTCCTTTTTTTTAGGACAAGACAGGGGAGTTTTGTTTTATCCTGGCCAACCCAAGGCCTGTTATAGATGTGGGGATCCCTCACATCTCAGTAGTGTCTGTGATAAGATTAAATGTAATAATTGTGGTGAAATGGGTCATGTGGGGGTTCACTGTCAGAATGCTAGCAAATGTAACTTGTGTGACGAATTAGGGCATCTATTCCAGACTTGTCGCTGGGCTGCACATGCTCAGGAAGACCATGATGGTGGGGCTGATCAACGCTTTCTGATCACACAAGCAAAAAGCACGGTTACGTGCATCTGTGGCTAAGCACCTCTCTGATACGGGAGATTCAACGGTGCAGCCCCTACTGCTAGCACTCCCCCAGAACCCTGTTCCTCAACCTGACAAGAGGGTACCACCCTTATCGGTACCTGAATCCCCTGAATGGAGAAAATCAGGCCTGTTGCTTCTGACGTGGACTCTGTCCCAGGTCCTAGTAAAATGCTACCTCCCCATGAACCTACTGCAGGTACTCGCCGTAGGTCTCTGAGAACTGCTTCTCGGCCTTTACCTCTTCCTATGGCATCCTTGTTGCCTGCTCCCATACCTCTGTTGAATCCTTTTGAATTACTACAGCCGACTTCGGACAACGCAGGTGGTGAGTCTGACTCATCCTCGGTGGCATCCTCCCTTCCTCCCTGATGGTCCTGCTGACACTGGACCTCCAGTGGGCATTGGACTTTCACAGAAATGTAAGGCTAAAGTTAGGCTGAAAGGGAAGAATATAGTTGGGAAGAGGAAACTGATATGTTATACTTTCCTGTTGTCTACATGGCGCAGTTTACTTGTCACACTATTAATGTTAATAGTATGAAACGTGTTCCTAAGAGACGGTTAGTTTTTTCTTTTTTAAGACTTTTACCATTGGGTATTTTCTTATTGCAGGATACCAGACTCCACACGACTCAAGAGATCAGACAAGTGAAAATGATTGGCTCTTAGGCCCTCATTCTGGTCCATAGGCCACGACCCTGTTCAGGCCTTGGCATTTTGATAAATATGCCTGACTTTCGTCTTTTGAAACTATTTGATTTGGTACCCGGTAGGGCTCTGGTTTTGGACTTCACCATAGGTAATTGCCCTTATCGAGTTATCAATATTTATGTGCCACAACTTAAATCAGCACGCATAGCTCTTTTTGCTGAGATCCGCCCTTACTTGCACACTTCATTCCAAGTTTTATTTTCTGGTGACTTCAACTGTGGCTTGAGTCTTCGGGATAAAAGTTCCTTTGCCACTACTAAAAAACTGTACTGCGACTCACAAGAACTGAGCAAGCTAATACATACTGCCCACTTAGTTGATGCTTATTTTTCTTTTCGGCAACAACATACCCCTACGTTTCATAAAGGTAAATTGGCTACCCGCATTGATTTTGTTTTCTTGTCCCATACTTTACCAATAGTTTCAGCTATGGTGCAGGCAGTGGCCTTTTCAGATCATAGCTTGCTTTCTGTTGGTGTGGGTACTACAAATCCTTATTCAAAAGGGCTGGGGTTGTGGAAATTTAACACCTCCCTATTGCAGGATAAGATGTTTTTGTCGACCCTTCGGTCCTTCCTTTTTGCACGCAAATCTGTGTTTCTCTGTTATGAAGACCCGATATAGTGGTGGTTTGATACAAAACATGGGTTGATATCATTCCTGAAATGGTATAGTCATGCGAAAAGTAGGAGCCAATATTTGGACTATTTACAAAGAAGAGCGCATCTTCAATCGCTTCTTTCTTTATCATATACCACGGGTCATGACCTTTTCTCTCAAATTCAATTGACGCGGGCAGCTATGTTGCACTTCCAATCTCGACAATCACGGCAATTGTACCACCAACATAAATTTCAGGTTACTGGACCTCGGAGATAATTTGTCCTTTGAGTCTAACTCTCGCGGACTGCTCAAAAGACGATATTATGCCTTATAGATTCCACGGGACTATATGTTCTACTCAAACAGAGATTCAGCAGATAGTTGCTAACTACACGACTGCTTTGTTTTCCCCTTTCCTGCTGATCTACCTGACCCTGCTGCCCTGTACGAGAATTTAGAGATCCCACTCCTTCTACAACAGCAGTGGAGATGGCGTACAGTCCACACGACCTTGGAGTTGTTAATGACTATATCCTCTCTGCCGCTACGTAAAACTCCTGGCCCGGATGGTCTTCTGGCAGCTCTTCATAAAGTTCTGGGTGACCACTTACTTATTGAACTTACCTCTGTCTTTAATTCTTTGTTGAACAGCGAGTCTGTCCCTTTAGAATTTACTACTGGTTTTTTGTTTATATATATAAACAGAAGGGGAAGCCCACTCTTGAGAATTGGCGCCTCTTTGTATGCTAAACACCGACTTTAAGATATTGATGAAGATAATAGCAAAACGTTTAACTGGTATTGCAGAAACTGTTCTGCATCCTGCTCAATCTTGTTCTGTCCCCAACAGGAACATCTCGGATCATTTGATTCTGATCCGTGAATTGTTCTCACGGGTACTCAGCTTCACTTCTGGATTTGTAGTATCTGTGGATCAACGGGCAGCATTTGATTCAGTGAATCATGATTTTTATGGCAAGCACTCAGTTTTTGCATATACCGCTATCATTATCCAATGGTTACGTAATTTTTATAGGACAGCTACGGTCATGCCAATAGTGAATGGTTGGGTGGGACCTCTGATACCTGTTCAAGGGAGTCTGACAGGGGTGTCCCGCGAGTCCATTACTATATGTACTGTTTTTGGACGCTTTGTTCGCCGTGTGAATATAAGCTTCCACAGATACATGCTGTATCGTGTCCTGTAACAACAGCACCTTACAAAGCTATGCAGATGATATCTGCTTTTGGTGATGGACGAGATCGTGATAGCCTCCTTGCAGGAATGTTCCTTATTTGGGACATATTCGGAGTTACTCTGAATTTTGAGAAAAGTGTTGGTATACAGGTGGGATCTGCTATTGCACCGATTAGGAACATCGGACCATTGCAGATTGTAGATGGCCCTGTTCGTATTTTTAGGATTTATTTTGGTACTGGAGCCGATGACGTTTATAATTGACCTCAAACTACAACAAGGTCGCATAAAGGTAGCCTCATGGAACAGGAGTCAGATTGGGAAAAGAAAAGAGTCTATTTAATTAAGACATATTTACTTTCCCTCTTTCTCTATGTTAGCTATATCTTTCCTATTCCAAAACAATTGGAACGCGATTCTTAGCCTTTTTTTCAGGCATTATGGGGAGCAGGTTGAACCCAATAAAACGGGATGTCACCTATCTCCCTCTCATGGATGGTGGTGTTGGCATGACTAACTCCCTTTTGTTTTTCACCAGTATTTTTTTTTATGGCGAACATTAGACCGCTTTTGATTAACTCACAGAAAGGATGGGAAGCGTGGTTCTATGATTCTTGTAAAATATGGCTTCACCAATGGGAACATAACTCCCTGCATATTCTACGTGCCTCAGGAAACACGCCACCTTATGTGAGGTATACGATTCTATGTCTGAAGCAATGGCAGGTTACCCCACAAATGCTTCTCACTAATGCGCACAAATCCCTGTATAGATTGCTTCTTTCCTCTGTGTGTGCAGTTCAGTCCCCTTTTTTTAAATGTCCTGCCCAAAATTGTCCCTCTCTACTTATTTTGTTGCATTGTGTGCGAATCCCAATACATATGTGGAACTTCCATTGGTTATCCTGCCATGAGAGAATTAATGTTAAATTGAACCATAAACATAAACAGCTTCAAGACAGGCTGTGTTCTAGGCCCTCCTGTATTGATGAATTGGAAACTATTTCTCATTTATTTTTTGATTGCCCCTTTATACAACGTTGGTGGGCCTTTCTAGCCCAAAATGGGGTATGCCATTGCTTGAATTTGTCTCTTACCTGATGATTATGTATGGAGCATTCCCCCCTCAATGGTCTCTGTGGAACACTGATACCTTAAATCTTATTTTTGTTGTGATTAAATGGCATATTTGGATGGCAAGATGCCAGTTCACCCTGCAGCAGAAAATTTGTAATATATAGAAATTGAACAAAAGATTGTTCGGGATTTGAAAACTGTTTATGCACGTGAACTTGTATCTGCTCCAAGCCTGGTCTGTTCCTGCCTTGGAAAGCCCTACCTTGGATTACAGACTCGGATGCACCGGTGACTTGAAGGACTTTTGTTCTCTCAGTATCATTTCCTTAGTTTTCTTTCTTTGTTTTCTCCCATAACTTTTGATATGAACACTGTTGTATACTGTCTTGATTTTACCTGGTTTGTTCTTCTTGTGTTTTCTTTATTGTACAGTGCCTGATTTCTTGTTTCAATAAAACTTTCCCCTACTCTTTTTCGATAAGTGCCATGGGATCTTTAACATCCACCTGAACTACCACCAATCCAGGCAGATGGGACCTCGGTTTAACGTCTTATCCGAAAGACGGCACCTCAGAAGTGCAGCACCCCTCTCATGCTGCACTGCAGTGTCAGTACTGGGATATTAACCCAAGTGCCAGATGTGGGAACTGAACCCACAGCCCTCTGATCTCCTGGCCTCAGAGGCGAGTGTGCTACCTACTGAGCCACTGACATTAAATTTTGATACTCCTCCATCCAATACCCATACCATGCAAGATACAATTGAATCTGTTATTATTATTTCTGAGAAAGAAACTCTATCTAAAATTAAACTTATAAGACCTGGTTCTTTAAAAGGCCCAGATGGCATCTCCACGGATATGATCAAAATTATGCAAGTGCATCTGACCAAACCATTACAAATGTTATTCAATCACAGCATTAAAACAAGAAATGTACCAGCAGACTGGAATAAAGCACATGTTATACCACTGTATAAAAAGGGAGATACGGGGGATATAGATAACTGCATTCCTACTAGCTTTACCTCAATTCTCTGTAAAATTATGGAAAGCATACTTAAAGGAGATAGGAAATGATTGTTGCATATATAACTGCCCTTCCATCTTTCTTTCCATGTCAATTATGTACTCTGATATGCTTTGATAATTTTTTGATAAATAAATAATGTAACTTTGGGGTGCCCTTAGATCTACATTGAGCGTCACTCTCCTCACCAGCTACTGCTCTTGATTTTCATAGCTCTAAGACATTCTATGGCATCACAGACTCCCATTCCATGGCATTTATCTGAATGGCCTGGAAAGGAGTTTGTGATGTCATAGAATGTTCAGACAGTATGAAAAGAGACTGTAGCAACTGCTGAGCAGAAAGGGACTCAGGGTAGTTACAAAAGCAACAAAATTAGATTATTAATTTAACAAAAAAGGTCAAAAGTATGTCAGAATACTTAGTACTCAATGCAAGAACAAATGGAGGGCATCTAGAGGTGTAAAAAACATTTCCTATAACATTTAAGAACAGCATATTAAACAACTTATAAGAAACTGACTCAAAATGACATGTTTTTTGTAAAGGTTGAGCTTGTATTACAAACTTGTTATGCTTTCATGAATCAGTGAATAAGATTATTGATAGGATACCATGTGATGTGGTATTTTTAGACTTCAAAAAGCATTTGACCCTGTCCCTCATTGGGCCTTACTAATAAAGCTGAATCTCTATAACATACACATGAGCATTATAAAATGGATAAAAAACTGGTTATTAAATCGGTCTCAAAGAGTCCTAATAGATGGTCATGCTTCAGAATGGAGACCGGTTACTAGTGGTATATCCCAAGGATCAGTCTTGGTGCCCTTAATAGTTCAACTCTTTATGACCGATCTATCTGATCATCTAGAAAATTATATTATAAAATATGCAGAAGACTACAAACTTGCAATACATTGTCTAAATCAATTTCGATACGGAATGATTTAACAATATCAATTGAGTGGTTCTAAAAATGGGGTCTCAAATTAAACAATAATAAAAGCAACGTCATGCACTTTGGAACTAAGAATTCTATCACACCTAACTCGCTCCATAATTTATACTTAAAAGTGATGAAGTCTGGCCAGCCTGGTGGCACTGAGGGTTGAGGAACTGGACACCACACCTTAGTCCATGCTGGTGACCTGGGTTCGGGAATGGACTCAGGCCACCAGGGGTAGGAGGGGAGGAGAAGAAGAACTGAGCATCCCAATGGATGCTCTCCTCCTCCTGGGGTGGGTTCCTGAGGTGCTTTGAGCACCTGATGCTCCTATGCCTGTGGAAGCATCAGCATCGGGGCACATGTGGCTCTCCGGAGTTATGGAGAGGAGGACATCATGGGCACTTGACAATGGTGTGCAGCAGCATGCCATCTGTCTGGACATCAGTCCTGCATACCGATGCCCTCAGGGGATGGAGGGACCAAGGGAAGAAAAATGGAAAAAACCCTCTCAGTCCAAGATGATGAAAGATCTCAGCCCCAATCACCTACCTACGAGCAGACCCCATTGTGTGCAGGTGCTCTGAAGAGAGGAGTGAAGTGTGAGGGGGAAGGGGAGACAACAGAGTAAGCCTGGCACTCTAGGGGCAGACATCATGGGAGGGATCTACGGGGATTGATCAGTTCTGAAGGAGTAGACTAAGAGGGTAGTATGGTGGAGTAAAAAGAAAGTGACAAAAAAAGAGGTGACATTTGAAAAAGATTTGGGACTAACAATACAAAATACATAAACATTCAATACTCAAATAACTGAGAACATAAATAAAGTAAACTGCATTTGGTGGTGTATAAGGTAGAATATAAAATCAAGAGATGAGTCAGTTATTCTTCCACTGTATAGATCATATATTCACCCCATATTTGATTATGCTTCTCAACTATGGTGTCCATACAATAAGAAAGACGTCTTAAGAATTGAAAAAATCCAAAGAAAAAAATCACAAAATATATAGATGGTGTACAGTCCTTAAATTATGAACAAAGACTGGACAAATCTGGATTAATGTCGCTTGAAAAAAGAAGACTCGGGGCCACCTTATGCTCACTTGAGATATTAAAAATGACGAAAACTTAATCTTTAAAACTGGCATAAATTTCAAACAGATAAACATTAATACAAAAGGACATCCACTTCAATTAAAAAGACAACACTTTAATACAAAAAAAAGAGGATATTTCTTCTCTCAGAGAATTATAAATCCATGGAATTCACTCCTTGCAGATATTGTCATCAGTAAAACCAAGAATATCTTCAAAAATCACCTAGACAACTACTTATTACATGACTATTTCCTTGGGTATTATGGGTGACTGATAGGAGTGTTCATGGGCTTTGGCCTTATAATCCTTTAAACTTTCTTAGTGAATCTTAGTGAATCTCATGCCTGATACCTGACATCTTACACCAGGGAATTACTGCTGTACCCTCCTGATCCCCAAATCAGCAGATTCTACACAGCAAAATCTTACCAATCACATTTTCTGCTCAGCCCCCAGATCCCCTAATGAGCACAGGTACTGTGCAATGAAATCCTTTAAATCTTGTTTATTGCACAGTTCCCAATCAGCTGCAGATAGCAATTCCTGATACCCTTAGTTGGGAGAGGAGATAGCATGTTCTGATTTTAACCCCTGCATGCAAGCTGTGGAAGCGGTGATTCATAGTTTAAGACTAGAATATAGCAGGCACCCCTTATAATGGACAAAACATGCTTGCACAAACATATCCATTATAAGACAGTTCCACTGTATAGTATTCTCCTGTACTTTATTCTTGCATGTGAGGTTCTTAAAATGTTTCAATCATATCCCCCCTCCCCCTCCTCGCCTCTCTTCCAGGGACTACATATTTAATTCTTCCAGCCTGTCCTCGTAGGACTTGCGATGTAGTCTTGGCACCCTTTTGGCTGCCTCCTCTGAGCCTCTGCCACCCTATCTATGTCCGTATATAGATGAGGCCTCCAGTACTAGACATAGTACTCAAGGTGTGGCCTCACTAATGTCCTCTATAGTGGAATTATTATTTCCCTTTTTCTGCTGTTGATTCTACTGCCTATGCAATCCAGCATCCTGCTTGGCTTTCCTGCAGCCTTGTCACAATGCCTACCTACATTGAGGCTATCAGAGATGATCACCCCCAGATCTCTTTCTTGCTTGGAGCATGCTACTTCTACCCCCAACCCCCAATTGATATGTAGCTTCTTGGTTTTTCTGCCCTATGTGCATTATCTTGAACTTTTTTGAACTGAAACCTAGCTGCCAATCCCTTGACCAATCTTCCAGCATCTTTAGATCTCCCCTCATTCTACCCACTTCACCTGGTGTGGCCAAGTTGTTGCAGATCTTAATGTTATCAGCAAACAGGCACATTTTCCCTTCCAGACCCTCTGCAATATCATTGATAAAGACATTGAAGAGGACTAGACCCAACACCAATCCATGTGGTACCCCACTGGTTACTTTACCCTCTGCAGAGTGAATGCCATTTACAGCCATACTCGGGGTCCTATTATCCAGCCAATTCTCCACCCACTTCACTACCTTATTTCCCACCCCCATTCTCCCAGGCTTGTTTAACAGCCTTCTGTGCAGCACGGTGTCATAGGCCTTGCTGAAATCCATTTAGGCCACATACACTGCCCCTCTCAGATCAACCTCCCTGGTTACCCAGTCGAATAACTCAGTGAGGTAAGTTTGGCACAACCTCCCTCCCGTAAAGCTATGCTGCCTTGGGTCCTGTAGACTGTTGGCAACCAGATGTTCCACTATTCTTTCTTTTAGTAGTGCTTCCATGACCTTTCCCACTACAGAGGTCAGGCTGACCACTCTGTAGTTCCCCGCCTCCTCCCTGTTTCGACTTTTGTATATAGGAACCACATCAGCTGTCCTTCAGTCTTTGGGTACCTCTCCTGTTTCCAGTGACAGGTTAAACAGGGTAATCAGAGGTTCTATCAACTCTTCTCTTAGCTGTTTCAGTATCCTGGAATGCACCCCATCTGGTCCCATAGCCTTATCAACTCTTATTTACTCCAGTTCCCTGAGGACCCTTTCCTTTGGAAAAGTGTCAGTTTCCATGCCCTTCCTGCCCATATCACTTATTGTTGGCCCATTTCCTGCCCCCTCCTTTGTAAAAACTGAACAGAAGTATTTGTTCAGCATATCCAGTTTCTGGTGGTCATCCTTTACACTACCCCCATCCTCCCCTTTCAGTCTCACAATTCCTCCCCTTGTCTTCCTTTTTTCACTGATGTATGTGTAAAAGGTTTTGTCCCCACTTTACCGCTGAGTTTGCTATGCATTCTTCTGTTTGTGGCTTGGCTTCCCTAACTGCCTTCCCCACCTCCCTTTGTTTTTGCTAGTACCTCTCCCTATCCCCTTCTCCTGTGACTTTTTGCATTGCTTACATTTTTTTTTTTTTGCTTTAACCTTTTCTGCTACCTCCTTAGAAAACCACAGTGGCCTCTTCTTCCTCTTCACCTTGCTGACCTGTTTGACACAGAGTTGTGTTGCCAACACAATCCCTGTTTTGGTTGTTGCCCACTGTTCCTCTACCACCTTCTGCTCCTCTACTATGACCAGTACATCTTCTAGGCATTTTCAAATTTTTCTGCAATCTGCCCTCCTAAAGTCTAGGAATCTTGTCTTTGTGTGTCTTGGTTCCTCCCTCTCCATTATTTCAAACGACACTGTTCAATGATCACTGCTCCCTACTTGTTCCCTTACTGTAACCCCTGTCACACTATCCCCATTTGTGAGCACCAGGCCCAGTAGTACCATCTCACATGTGGGTTCTATGACCAGCTTTTTAAGGAATGCCACATGCAGGGAGTCCAAGATGTTCCTGCTCCTAGCTATTGCTGCTGCAGGGAGGCTCCTCTCCATGTCCGGTAGACTGAAATCACCAACCAGCAACACATCTCCCATGTGCACCATCATTTGGATTTCTAACATCATCTCCTTATCTACCTCCTCCCCCTGAGCTGGTGGTCTGTATATTACCCCTGTGCAGATGACTGTCCCCTTACTCCTTTTTAGTGTAAGCCACAGAATTTCTCCTCCTCCCAGTTCTCCTTGAATTTCTGTGGCCTCAATATTTTCACTCACACAAAGAGCCACTTCTCCCCCTTCTTGTCTGCTCTGTCCCTCCTGAATATATTGTAACCCGATATGGCTACTTTCCAGCTCTGGTTTTCATTACACCAGGTCTTCTTGATGGCCACAATGTTCAGGCCAGATACCACCAAGGTAGCCTAGAAGTCACCTATCTTGTTACTCAGACTTCATGCATTTGCACACAAGGCTCTCCAGGATGTGGAGCTCCTCCCCTGCTTTGCTCTTTTATACATCTCCCTTTTCTTATCCCAGTCCTCGTCTGACTCCCCCAGTTTCCTCTCTTTGTGCTGACCCAAGGCCTCTGTTGTTCTGTTCTCTTTCTGAGTTCCCCTGTAGTTCCTGTGTTCTCAGGGGAGAGCATACTATGCTCCCAGGTCACCCTTGAAAACAGGCATTTGTGCCTAGTGGGCCTTACCCAGTTACCAAAAGACTAAAATGAAAAAATAAAATAATATGTCTCCTATCTTTCCTTCACCCCCCCCCCATTGGCTAGTTTAAATGCTTGCTAGTGAAGCACGTAAATGTTTCATTAAGAACCATAGTCCCCTTCCTGGATGGATGCAGAACATCACCTTTGTACAGGCCCACAACCCTCCAGATGGGCCCCAGACTCTCATGTAGCCAAACACCTCCTCTCCACACCATTCCTTCAACCATGAGTTGAACTTCTGGATGCAGAGTGTCCTAGTTTCCCTCTTGCCATGGACAGGCAGTACCTCTGAGAAGGACATGGAGCTTGTTACCTGCTTTAGGCCTCTCCCCAACTCTTTGAACGCCTCCTATATTCTTCCTAATTCTACCCTATCTCCTGCCAGGTAATTTGTCCCCAGGTGAACAATGACATCCAGCTCCTCCCTCTTTACTATTGCCCTAGTGATCCTCTGGATTCACTCCTCATCCCTCCGAGCTGTGACTCCTGGAAGGAACCTGATCTCCTTTCATCCCTGCTACTTGTCCCCAGTTACAGTCCCCAGACTATTGAGTCCCTCACAAGGAGTAGCTTCCTCTTCCTTTGGGGTCCTCTACCCCCCCACCCTGGGGCTCCATTTTGGAGGACCCACTTATCCTCCTTGGTTTAAACCTCTAGGGTCCTTAATGGACTCTCCCACTCCTCCAAAACAGTGTAGGAGTTTCTAAGTTGGATCAAATGGGGGATGTACTTCAGACCCACCTCATGCATCCTCTCCTAGCCCACTGTGGTCCATTCACTCCTCCACCTGGGCAACCTTTGAGTTAGTGGTTGTGGATACTGTGGTCTCTGGGTGGAGACAGAGGTCTTCTGCATCCTGGACAACTCTGCTTGGAGACAGATAACCTCCACCCTCAACCCAGAGAGGTGCCTGCAGATGAGGCAGCACCGCATGTTCCAGAATATCCTCCTGAACACAGTGGCTCTGCACCCACTACACTGCACTACTCTCTGCATCTTCCCTGTTTGCACTGACTATGCCTTTGCCCTTGTCCTATGTAAGCCTATATCCTATCTTTTTTTTATTTACTATGCTTTCTCACTTCAGCTGGCCGCCAATCATCCACCAGGTCATGGACCTTCTCGCTCTCATCTCCATTTTTGCCTGCACTCTTCCCTGAAACCCCTGGCTTACCCCCCAAGGGGTGGTGTCACGGCACCAGCCCCTTATAGTGGCACGATCCTGGTAACTAACTAGGAGAGCCAGCCAGGAGGCTAATTGAAGCTGGAGGCAAGCTTCACGGAGATGGCCAGCTGTGTATATTTTTTCCCCATGTACAGGGCTGGGGACATGCAATGACAATTAGCACTCACCCTGTCCTGACATGCTGTCATTGGTGCTGTGGTACACCCAGCCTTCACCAGGTGTCCATAGTACACCAAACACACTACCCACCTTCCCTCCTGCAGAAGGAGAGCAGTCGCGGGATGCTCGATCCTTCTCTCCCGGCCATCCCTCTGGCAACCAGCCTATATCCTATCTAAGCTCTCCAGCTGCCCAACTTTATCGCATGGCCCTTGTGCTTGTCTCCTGCACCCCAGATGTATTTACTCTCCTACCCTCTGGATACTTTACCTCTAAATCAAGATTAGTCATCCCTAGACTAGCGCCTTATGCTGCCTTGCTTAGTTCTCCATCTCAGTTCTGCTCCTAGTTGTTTTTTGAGGGGGTGGTAAGTAACTATATCAAATAGACTGTGTTTTAAATTTGTGATAACCAATTCCTGTTTCCAGACAGGAAGTTATAAGATGCTGGATGCCTATAAAGGTGGATGATCCTGGGGTGAGTGGGATGGGGTAGGTGGTGGATTATTGGACAGTAGCTGTCACAGATTGAGATGGGGATACAGTAGTCCTTTCAGGACTGCTACACCCTGTTATTCATTTCACCCTGTATAGGAAGGGATCCACTGAGAGACTGACATCCATTTAGATGCCTATTGTGTGGACCAACACTGCCCACAACTGTCAACCCCCACCCTAATGTGCAGCTCCACACTAGCAAAGAGTGGTGGGTGTGGACTTTAGGTGCTCTTGATGCAGGCCAGTGTTGTGGTGCATAGAATCACTTATGGAATAGTCTCAGTTCAAGCATATCCTAGCCACCTACAGTTCACTAGGTGTTAAGGAACAAAAAACAGCCAAAGCCCATAAAATGCTCCTGTTTAACCGTACAAATAACAATTCATTTTGCCATTTGAGGCTATATATTTATTCAAATTTTTTAAAAAGTTGTTCTTACTTGTACTATATATTACAGAAAATCGGAGACAAATCCAAAGGCTAGCTGTTCTCAATGTTAAAAAAAATACTTTCTATTTTTTGTTCTAAATGTATCTACCCTAGTCTGCAATGGGTGTCCCCTACTATTAATTGAATACATTTTATATTCAATTTGTAATTTCACCATCAGAGCAGGGTCATTTAAAATATAAAAAAGCAACAAATCACCCCTACATCTTCTAAGTTCTAAACTACGTAGTTGCAATTACTTAATCTGTTTGAGTATGTTAAATGTTTCACTGACTGTATTGATTTTGTAAATTTCCACTGTACTCCTTCTATTCTATTTATATTTTTTTTTAAATGCGGGATCCAAATTTGACTGCCATAGTCTAGGATGAGCCTAACATAAGATGTATATAATGGCATTAAAACCTATACATCTTTACTTTTAATATTTCTTTTTATAGCAACTGCTGTTCTATTTGCCTTAGCAATGATTGAACTTCATTGCTCTATAAAAAGAACATTATTGTCTATTATGATGCCCATATCCTGTTCACTGGTTTTTGAAGTTATGGGGTGCCTCCAATCATATACTGGTGGTTTGGCTTGCATCTTCCCATGTAGATAACACAACTTTTCTCATTATTTACTTTCTTCCCCCATGTATTTGTCCAGTGTACTATCTTATTTAAGTCATATGTAGTGCTATGCATGAAGCAGAAAGGGAACATGGAAAATCTGAGTACCCTTCTCGCTTCCCTGCCCCCCTCGGGCAGGTGCACACCTGCCAGCATTTACCAATGCCAGCCACCTGTCTGCAGCTTATCCCTTCCCCAGTGTGCAGGTCCCCACAGGTCAGCTAGGGAGTAGTCATCATCCCGGGTGGGCATCCAATAGGATGCCCCCCCAGGGCACACAGTGGATCTCTTGCACTGGGTGGCACTGGTCCAGGGCTGTGCATGCTGCATGCAAGTACCTGGACCTGGGCAGTACCCACAGGTCCTGTTGCCTCCACTTGTACAGTCTGGGATGCTCACCCATCCAGCCACCCCGGCTGCTCCCTGTTGCCCAGCGGTCGGCGGGAGTCATGGTGCACCCCATTCTGGTCCCCTAGCTGCTTCTTGCTGGTGCCCATGGGAGCACACAGTGGGTTATGGTAGGGTCAGCCCTGGCATACCCTGTGCCACCCAGCACACCCATGCAGCCAGTACTAGTGGGTTAGTGAATCCTGTGTAGTGCTGGCATGCCCCCATAATGCCCCCTGCACTGAGCTGACTGCAGAGGAGGGGGATCGGGTGCAGTGGGTCTGTACCCCCCCATCCTGAATGCCACACTCAGGGCACAGTGGGTAAGGAGTGACTACACGCCCCAGATGCATGCACACATAGCCACTCCACCTCAATAGTGATTAGCACCCTTTGTAAGGATGTTGCTTTTTCGAGAGTGTTACAGGGACTGAAGATCTTCATATCATCTGCATATTTTGTTATTATATTAACTATCTGTTCATCAATATCAGCTATAAATACTTGAAAAATAAGAAGTCCCATTTGCGATCCCTGTGGAACCCCACTAATAACTGGACCTTCCCCAGAAACATGACCACAAATGGAACAAATGTGTGAGCTATCGTTTAGCCAGCTTCCTATCCATCTGATAATATGTTGGTCTGTGTGACATTTAGTAAGTTTTTGTTGAATGGCCCAATGTGGGACTCTGTCAAACGCTTTACTAAAATCTAAAAGGAATACATCAACAGGAGTACCTATATCTAGTAATCTGCTCACATTGTTATAGAAACATATAAGATTTGTTGAGCATGAGCATCCCATTATAAAACCATGTTGGTCATTGTCTATTAGATGATTTTCCTTCAGTTGATTTACTATCCTATTTTTCAGTAATGTTTCAATAATTTTACAGGGAATTGACATGAGGCTAACTGGCCGATAATTGGATACATTTGTTTTATGTCCACTTTTAAAAATAGGTGTCACTCTTGATTTCTTTCCAGTCCTCTGGTACTGAACCTATATTGAGTTTTGTCTCATATAGTATTTTTAAAGGATCCCAAATAAGGGACTTCATTAGCTTCAACATCAATGAAGTAATATTGTCAGGACCTGGTACACTATCATCATTTAAACTCTCTATACTCTCCATTGTTTCTTCTCCTGAAAATGTGTGTGTCCCATTAGGAATCTCTAGTGCACTGATTGGATTCTTTAATTTTTGCTCCTCATATATTTGACAAAAATATGCATTAAATACATTGGACATAATGGTGGGGTCAGTAATACACTCACCATTCTTAACGATGGAGCTTAGTTCTTCATTACCTTTTTTTAGACTGTTTATATAGCTAAAAAAATTGTTACCATTTGTTTTTGCTGCAGTTTTAGCTAAGTTTAACTCAAAATTCCATTTTTTTTTATTATCTTATTTTTGCATTTACACTGGATTGTTTTAAACCTCTGACAATGTTTGTACATTTTGTTCTTTATGTATAAATGATATGCTTTATTTTTTTGGTCTAATAAGCTTGGCTATAGCATTATTTAGCCACTTAGGTTTGTGACCTTTATTTTTGTATTTTTTTATACTGTACATTTTACATGTTTGTTAATAATAGCATGTATTGTATATTTTATGAATTCTCATATTTCAGCCACTGATTTTTTTATCTAATTATTTTTCCCAGTTGATATTACTCAAATCATTCTTAATACCATCCAAATTTGCTATTTTATAAAGAAAAATTTAGGTACATCTCTTAACAGTTTTGGTACCATTATCTATATAGAATGAAATTGATGAATGATCACTGTTTCCTACAGGTGGCATGTTAGAACACTTAGTAATACTGACATCTTCCATTGTTATGACTAGATCTAGAATGTTATCTAATCTCATAGGGGCACTTACATTTTGAATCAAATTGTTATTTTTACAGAATTCAATTAATTCTTTACTGCTTTTATATTTTGAAGTTTTCATTAAACAATCAATATCCAGGTAGTTAAAATCTCTAGCTAACACAACAACACCTAGATTTACTGCTTTATGAATTTCCTCCAGGATTGTTGTATTTACTGATTCTGTAGAATTTGGTGGTCTATAACACAAACCCAAGATTAGTTTCTTTTGGGTATTGCCTAACAGTTAAACCCATAATGTTTCAGTATCACTATTAATATTTTTTATTTTGCTAGTAATATCTATGTATCTCAATTGAGTAGTTATAAAAACAGCAATTCCACCTACCTATTTATTTGCTCTATTTTTCCTAATAGTATAATAACCAGGGATATGATTTCCTAAGTTTTCACTATTATCAAACCAGGTTTCAGTGATGAATGCAACATCAAACTTATTCAATAGCAACAGAGCTTGACATTTGTGAAATTTATTTTTGAGACTTCTTACATTACTTACAAAACACATTATTGGACTTTGTTGTTTTAAATGTCCAACAATGCATGCTACATTACTATCTGTGGTTGATATGAACCTTTTCTGGGGGGTTAGTTTAAAATAATGTGTTCCATCATGTTTTTTATTAATGATCCTAAGAGATTTGCACCATCCCTGTTTAAGTGAAGACTATCTTTCCCATACAAATTTCTTTTTCCACAGAAGCTATTCCATGGATTTATCAAATAAATTTCTTCAATTTTTTGTTTTTATAATTTAAAGTTTATTCATACATTTTCCACCATAAAATGCAGCATACAGAGAAAACTGATAAAGTCTCATTGATACATAGTGAAAAGATGCTGCCCCCCCCCCTCACCTCCCCTTACTGCAGTAACACATCTCGGTACCCGGAGATGCCGAGCCTCTAATCAAAGAACCATATAGAAGCAACAACCCTAGTGTAGGTTTAGTTTGGAACCAGAGAAATTAGTGAGTGAAGGGGATCCCAAATTCTAGTATAAACTGCCAGTCTATTATGTAAACTGGCTATTGCTTTTTCCATGCACAAGTTGGATAATTCTTATCTTACCCATTCCTGGAAGGAAGGGGAAGACCTGTCTTTCCAATGATGGAGAATTATTTTCTTAGCTGACAAGGCGACCATGGATATGTGAAATTTATACACCTTGACTCTAATAGAGGACAGGTCCCCTAATACAAATACCTCAGGTATAAAATATTCTTGGAGGCCCAAGAAGGGGTCTAAGGAGGTTTGAATTGAAGCCCATAAGGTGGAGATTCTTGGACAAGACCAAAGCATGTGAAAAGTGTACCCTCATCTTGCAAACATTTATTACACTTGCTTGAGTCTAAGTAGCCCTACTTGTGAAGTTTAGCCGGGGAGTAATATAAGTTGTGCAATACATGATATTGCATGAGACGCAGTCTATCTTGAGAAATAAATTTATGACATGACTTCCAGAGTGCCAATCCAGCTGAAAGTGGGGGAGAAAGTTACTCCAAAATCTAGATGGCCCAAATGGATTCCCGTATTTTTTATGAAACAAAACCTGATATAGCTTAGAGATTACACCAGAAGATTCAGAAAGTGGGGATACCTCGGGTATCAGAGAGGAAATATTCTGAGAAGGAGGAGTACTCCCCAGGGTAATTACAAGTAAGTGTTTCAATTGCAGGACTTTGAAATAAGAAGAGGTCAGGATGAGAAATTTCCTAATCATCTCCTCCACTGATAACCAATGCCCTCCACCATCAGTAAAGGTCAAGAGCTTCCCCTCTCCCAATTGACGCAACCAAAGATGGGAGATTTGACTCTTGTTAATAGTAAATGATGGAGAGTTCCAGGTAGACTGGGCCAGGTCCAGATGGGGGGAGTACTGCAAAAAGGAACATATCTGTGAGTAGACTTTTAAGGAGGTCCTTATTGTGGAACACTCTACGGGCGTACTCACTTGGGATAACCTAGGGAAAAATAACACGAGAGGGTCCAGATTTTTGGCATTGATTGCATCCAATTCTATTTTGAGCCAGATAGGTTGCGTTTCCTCTGGGCCGAGAGATACCCACCGCAAACATTTCACAAGGTGACTACCCCAATGATATATAGCCAGATGGAGGATTCACAGCCCCTCCTCCAGCTTTGGGGCTGCCAGCTTATGATAAGCCAAATGGGGGTACCTGTCGGCCCAGATGAATCTAGTGAAAATGCCATGTACCTTTTTGAACCAGAGTAAAGGAATAAAGGCATTGAGAAGGGACAACGGGTAGAAAATTCTAGGAAATATATTCATTTTAATTATATTAATTCGGCCCCACAGAGAGATAGGGAGTTCAGACCACCTCTCAAGGTCATGTGTAATCCCCTGCAATAAAGAATCCAAGTTTTCCTTAAACCATGCTAGGGGGTTGTGTGAAAGTTTGATACCTAGATACTTGAAAGACCTGGGTGTCCAACATAGCCCAAGGGGGCTAATGTCAGTCTTGAAAACTTTGTGATTTCATGGAAAAAATAGGGACTTACTGGCATTCAATTTATAGTTGGACAGAGCACTACACCTTGCTACTTCCCTTAGTAAGGCCAGGACAGAGGATACCGGATGGGGTAGATGTATTAACAGATCATCTGCATATGCAGTGACTTTAACTTCACGCCACCCAATTCTCACCCCTTGTATGGAATCATTATTGAGAATATTTTGAATAAGAGGCTCCAGATATAAGTTAAATAATAAAGGGGAGAGGGGGCACCCCTGCCTAGTACCTGAGTGAAGCGAGAAAGAATGGGAAAAGGCCCCATTCATGGAGATTCTTGCCTTGGGATTTTTAAAAAGGGTGGCAATCCAGGAGATGAACAAAGAGGGGACGTGGAAGGCCTACAATGTATGGAACAAAAAGTTCCAATTCACGTGGACGAATGCCTTCTCGGCATCCAGGGAGACCAAGCCTGCAGGGAACTCCGCATCCCTGGTAGCCAAGAAGACATGTGACAAGGTGCATAGATGATCGGAAGATGAGCGCCCTTTCATAAATCCAACCTGGTTTGTACTTATTAACCCAGGAAGAACCAGTGCCAGCCTATTAGCCAGTATTTTAGAGAGGATCTTAATATCCTGGTTTAAAAGCGAGATAGGTCTGTAACTTTGAACCTGTTCGAGGTCTTTGCCAGGTTTGGGAAGCAGGACAATCAGAGCCTCATAGAGATATGGATCCATCTCCACCCCAGATATGATTTGCTGAAATAAGTGACCAAGTATTTGGTAAGAGAAGGTCTCGAAAGACCTTGTAAAATAAAGCAGAAAATCCATCTGGACCAGGGACCTTGTCAGCAGGCAACTCACTAATAACCTTGGCAATTTCCTCCTGGGAAATAGGGACAACCAGAGTATCACCACACCGGTCAGGGAAAAGGGGCAAGTGGGAATCTCTTAGATAACCCTGTATGTCTTCAGGACAGGGAGGATGCTCCATGTCGCTATACAGTTTGGAATAATAAGCAGCAAATTCTTGAGCTATCTCAGTAGGAGACACCTTAAGAGATCCATCTGCCACTGACCTGATGGGTGGGATAAATCTCATTGATTCCTGTTGTTTAATACGCAATGCCAGTAAATGTTCCGCTTTCTCCCCCGATCAGTGTAGTTAGCTCTAGTACAAATAATGGCTAGTTCTGCTCTCTCTTGAAGTAACCCCAAGTATTTATCCTTTAATTTCAGGAGTTTCCGAGTATCCTCATCTAGGGAATTGGCCAGGAGATTAACTTCCAGAGATCTGATTTGGGCTAATAAAGATTTAAGCTCTTTCTCCCGCTCTCTTTTCTTATCAACCTCCATGCTAATCAGTATCCCTCTCATGAAAGCTTTGAAGGCCCCCCACAAGATATCTGGTTTTGCACCATCTAAAGGGTTTAGTGAAATAAAGGATCCTATTTTTTCCCCAATAAGTTTGCAATATTTAATGTCTTTAAGGAGCTGATCATTGAGCTTCCATCTAGTTTCCCTATTAAATGAATTGAGCAGTACCAAACTACATACCACTAGTGAGTGGTCAGAGATTGGGCTGAGTTGAATCGAGGAGGTCTTCACCCCGGGCAGGAGACACTGAGAAATAAGTAGTCAATGCGGGACTGCGAGCCATGTGCCATAGACCTAAAGGTAAACTACCTAGAATCAGGGTGTAAAACACACCAGACATCGCAGAGCCTGCATTGATCTAATTAATCACTGAATGCCTTCTGCCGAGGGGTAGCCCCACCCAGGGCACTGCCAAGTCTGTCTAAGTGAGGATCAAGTACTTCATTGAAATCTCCCCCTAAAATAATTTTAATGGGAAGCATTGGGAGAATGATAGATATAAGCCTCATGAAAAATCCAGGGTCATCCAGATTAGGGCCATAAACACAGCCCAATAATATTGGGACAGACCAGAGGGTACCTTTAACCAGGATGAACCTACCCTCGGTATCTTTAATCACTTGTGTAGAAGAGAATGGAATACTCCTGTTAATCATGAGCATGACCCCACAACTATTCGTGGTGTCCTGGGCACTATAAATCGATCCCACTTGTTGCCTCCTTAATTGCAAAGCTTCCACTTCTAACAAATGGGTTTCTTGCAGAAAGGTTATCTGTGAACTAAACACACTTAAATGTTTGAGAACCTGATATTGCTTATGTTGTTTTCTGATCCCCTTAACATTCCAAGACATGAATGTTGACTCATTAACCATCCAGAAGAGATAATCGAGCTGAAATAATTACACTCAGCACATGAGATGCATATCCCCATTACATGTATCCTCAGGGTTACTGCAGTAACATCCACCCTCTTCTCTAGCCCCCCCAGAAATAGATACCACTCATCCCCTCTACCCCCACCCTCCAACCGTAGCCCAACCCCCACCCACGCCTCCCCCACCAAACTGTCACAAGCAACATTCAGCACAGTACTGGTTCTAATCCCTCTACTCCTGCCCCCGATAATGAACCCAGATATTTAGTGCTGCTGCACACAGATCACAATCTATAGAAACCAAGCACTACAAGTTATACCCCCAACGAAGGAGAATGGTCCTGGGCCTTCACCTCAGTCCAGCCAGAGTGTGGACACAAGAGAGATTGTCATAGGGGGACTATGGTAAAACCAACTCATCACCCAGATGTTTGTAATAACCCAAATTGAGACCAGAAGCACAGGGTGAGTGACCAGAAACCAGAACCGGACCAGAAACTTCTGAAGGGAAAAAAACTCCAGCTCGTGTAAGAGTGAGAATTAAGATGGGAAAAGCTGGGATCACTCCACCGGAGGGGAAGGCATAAAAGCTGCCTCTACCCACTATGAGCCAGTATCCAGTGGACAGGTCCTCCCTGGAAAATTGAGAGTGCTATGCCCCAGTTAAGTAGTGAAACACTGCTAATTCCTCCTCGATCCCCAAAAGTTGGAACGCCCTCTAGTGGCCAATTCCCTGACCCAACTAAATGAAAAGCCAAAATGGAGAAAGCCCAGGACCATCCCAGTACCAACCCAAAAGGAAATAATGAGAAACTAGCCCACAACTGATCAAACTGGGCTCTTTCAACCCCCAACAAAAGTAGCCGCCAAAACCTGGCTCACAAACCCCCACCAAGAAGGCCCCAAACCCGAGTGTCCACTGCTTCAGACCAGCATGGGCCCATTATGAGACGGAAAGAAAAGAAATGATGGGGCGGTCTGCGATGATCCCCCCAGTCCACTGCGGTAGATGCAATTTCCCAAGTCTTCACATCCAAAAAATTCCTCCAAGGGAAAAAACAAAAGTTCGAGCTCTTGACTCCGTGCAGCACTCCATACTGCACCACAACCATTCAAGGGTCCTTAAAGAGATCTGGCAGCATGGATTTAAGGCTCCTCAAAGCTTGTTCAGGGTCTTCATAGCTTTTCCAGGATCCATTAGTTGAAATCTGTAGTCTGGACGGGTAACTCATCGTAAACTTCAAACCTGCAGCAATTAGCTTAGAAACAATAGAGTGGAACGCCTTGTATTTCAAGCGGATTGAGATGGGTAGATCTTGTGAGATTCTCAGCTTTATATGTTCCCAGCGAACCTCTTGCAAAGCATGCACTTTTTGTAGGAAATGCTGTCTCTCCAAATAATTCAGGAACTGGCACACAATAGGGCGGAGGGGTTCCTCGGGGGATGGCTTAGGCCGTAAAGCCCTATGGTCATGCTCTATAATGCAGCCGGGGCCGAATGGAGATGGGCCAGCCACCCACTCAACCAACTTCTGAATGAATGCCACAACATTTTGGCCTTCCTCTCCCTCCAGTAAACTGAGAACCACTACGTTATTTCTTCGGCTCCGACCCTCTAGGTCCTCGAGCTTAGCTTCAAAACGAGACAATTTCTGGCGCATTGAAACCAGTCCAGGGTCGAGACTACAAATTCTTTTCTCAATAGAAGCAATTCGGGCTGCATTATCAGACACAGACAGGGAGAGTTTGTCTAATTTTCTGGATAGTGATTTCAAATCCATTGCCATATCTTTCATTTCCTCTTGAAAGGTTTTGAACTCCACAAGAAATCTGGAAAGCGTTAAAGGCTCCTGATCACTACTTTGGCTCAGAGGATCAGGCCCAGAACCACCTGAGGCCCTGGATTTCTTAGGGGCCTTCTTGGGAGTTGCTGGAGGGGTATGCTTGTGTGGGGCTTTCTTCATGTAAGCCTCCATCCGCTCAAGATATAACCAGACCAGAGTGCGACTGCTATTGTGCAGCATTGAATCTCAGAAACAAGAGGAAATATTGAATTAAAACACCAAAATGAGATAAAATAAATGGGAGGCAGGAGCTTCTTGAGGGAGCTGCTACTCAGCACTCTGCATCATGTGATCTCCATTTTGCACCAATTTTCCATACGTGCATTTATTCTACCAATGTTTTTTTTTTCATTTACTGCTCTGGGTACTGGTAGAAGACATGAAATTACTACCTGAACTCCTAAATGTTTTAATCTCTTTGCAGTTTCTAATAAATCATGAACAATGTCTTTTTCATGATTATACCCTACATTATTAGTACCTACATGCATGGTGACAATTTTCTTTGTATTTGAGTGTTTAATAACCTTTGGTATTTATTTTTGTATGTCTTTTATTCTGGACCTTGGGTAGCATAGTACCATTCGTTTCTCTTTATGCTTATCACAGATTTTAGTGTCACATTGTCATACGATAGAATCCCCTTCAACTATAATTTCAAAGTCCATATCTTCCTGAGTTTATTGTTCTTTCAGTTTGTCAGCCAAACAGTCAAATCTATTACTCAATGATATTTCCTCTGTGGTCATAGCTCTATGTCCCCTTTCGGTTACCTTTCCCCTTTTTACAAGACACAAGTCATCATTTTGCTTTATTTCAGAATGTTTACGTTTGTCTTTTACAGTTTTTCCTGTCTGATCGTTAGCATCTTTATCAGTTTGGTTTTCTTCCCTGCTTCTTTTTCTAGTAAGCATTGGTGATTGGTAGAAAGCTTGTGTACTGGGGCCTGATTGTTCTTTTTCAGGTCTATCCCCTAATCTCTGTTTATCTGGGACTGAAGTTACTTGAATACCACCTGTTAGTGCTTAAGTGTTAACAAATATATTCTCCTGTTCTAACTTTAGAATATATTTTAAATTCTGCAGTTCATTTCTAGTGTTAAGTTTGTATGTTGTAACCTCATATAGAATACATTTCTTACACTCCTGTCCTTCTTTAACCTCAACAATAGGCAAATAGAACATTAAACATTTATTTTATTTTGCTATTTTCCCCTGAGAACACATTCTGCTTCATAAGAGGTTTATATCCCCTGTATCATCCATCTTAATAAATCTGTAGCTATTTCTATTGCTTACAAGAGATTTCCTCGAAACTCACCAGACATGCCAGACATGTGCAAACACATGAGTCTCTATGCATGTCTCCGCGTGAATAGCCGCGCACTCACCCTGCTCGCAAGGGGTGATTATTTTAATTCCTCAAAGCAGGAAGTGAACCAATCACATGGCCACTCATTCACCTTCCTGATGAATGTGTTTGCAATAAATGTTTATTTGCCTCTGTGGCTCACTTACCCCCTGTTCCCTGCTTTAATAAGATATAAAAAGCCCCAAATAAAATGTTTTACAGCTCTGTAGCAGTGCTGGCTTAGTGGGAGTGTAGTCCTTCCCCAGAGCAAGGACTACACAACCCAGGAAGCACTGTAAAAAATCTAGCCCAGTAACAGTTTGTAAAATAGCACTTTGCAATCTATTTCCTTCTAACTGGTACATACAGTGCTCAATAAAATACAGGACCACAGCTCCTCTCATGTCATGGGCTTTGTTGTTACAGTATGTGGCTCATGCCCCTAGTCAGTTTTTGTTTGTTTTTAAAAACTCATAGAACAGTGTTTGCAGCAATAAAAGTGCATCACATGTCTTACAAGAAAGTTCTTCCCCAAGATGGAATATTTTTACGTCACATGATGTTTTCTCAGCAAACTGCGTTTTCTCTGTGAGCAATATAAAAAGTAGTACAATATGCAGTCTTCCCCATGATGAATGGTCTTTGTGCAAGGTGAAGTTTTTGCAAATTTTCATGTGAGTTTCACAAAGTTCAATTAGTGTGAATGTAACCCCCTCTGCGCTCTCTAGTTACCTCCAGGTGTAGATTGGTAAACACACAAACTTTCCTTCAGCTCCAGCATAGGACTCTCTGCTATTATTGTTCACACAGTCACTGAACTGGCATGCAGCACACTCATCCCCATCTCTGAGGTGGACTTTCAAATGGCTACCCTTCTCCTCTCCCTGTCTAGGGATTTTGTGATGTTAAAGTTTGCAGAGGGGGAGTCACCAGCTTCTGACTAGGCAGTGAAACAGCAATGAAGCAGGGTAAAAGAACATAGTACCTTTGTTATGTAGAAATTTAGGATCCTTCTTGTGATGACATGGACTCTGTCAAGGTGCAGGCTGATGGTATCTATCCTTCTTGTCTGAGCTGGTGGGCACAGGCACAGTCTCTTAACTAAATGCAAACTTATTAGGAACACCACAGCAACAATTTGTAGTGGCTTATACATCAAAGTTGATCCACATTTGGGATTTGCACAGGGCAGCAGCCACCATCCCTCGGGCACAGCTCTCTCCCTCCTACCTCTGCGGCAGCCTCTCTTCAACCGGGTGGACATGGCTACAAGCGGGGTCCAGTTCACTACCCTGGAGCCTCTGGATCCACATCTCTACCACTCTGTGGCTCGAGCCTTCCATGGCAGCCACCTCAACACTGTTCCTCTTCATGGAGCCTGACGGGCTCCATCAAACATGGCTATCTCCTCTGCAGCTGTGGACAGCAGTCTGCCCTCCCCACTGATGGTTTGTGGGGGGTCCTTCTGCTTCTTTTGGACAGAGGGCAATCTCCCCACCCCAGCTTCATGCCTTGCTGGCCCTGACTGGCAGCCCACTCCCTGAACTGCCTTGAAACAAGCCTCTATGCTCCTCACTCCTCCTCGAGTTCTCAATGACTCCCCTCTAACAGTCACCCTGGCACAATTAGGTGCTTGAAAATTCACTGTGTTTGGGAGGGCACCAGCTTCTGACTAGGCAGTGAAACAGCAATGAAGCATGGTAAAAGAACACAGTACCATTGTTGTGCAGAAATTTAAGATTATTCTTGTGATGGCGTGAACTTCATCAAGGTACAGGTTGATGGTACCTCTCCTTCTCATCTCAGCTGGTGGGCACAGGCACAGTTTCTTATCTAAAAGTAAACTTATTAGAAACACAACAGCAACAATTCATAGTGACTCTGATGGTACTGAGCCACAGTCCATTCACCTAAGGATATCTGCCCTACCAATCTATGGGCAGAGATCACACAGGGCAGAGGCCACTATCCCTCGGGCACAGCTTTCTCCCTCCTATCTACACAGCAGCCTCTCTTCAATTGGGTGGACATGGCTACAGGCAGGGGTCCAATCCACCACCCTAGATACTCCAGATCCACATCTCTGCCACTTCATGGCCTTCCATGGCAGCCATATCAATAATGTTCCTCTTCTCATAGCCACACAGGCTCCATCAAACATGGCTCTTTCCTCTGCAGCTGCGGACAGCTGCCTGCCCTCCCCACCAATGGCTTGTGGGTGGTCGTACTGCTTCTTTGGGACTGGGAGCAATCTCTTCACCCTGCCCTGGCCCTGGGCCTCACTGGCCCCAACTGGCAGCCCACTCCCCGAGCAGCATATCATCAGGCCTCCACGCTCCTCATCCCTCCTTGATCTCTTGATGATTCCCCTCCAACTGTCACTCTCACACCAGTGAGTGCTTGAAAATCCACTGTGCGATGCCCAGACTCCACCTCCTGGCAGACCAGGCACTGCACATTCCTGAATGGGACACTAGTGGGGCATCATTAGTAACCCCACAAATTGGCACAGGGTTACACTTCCCCCCACAGAAATGCTTCACCTCCTAGGGAAGCTCTCTGACACTGTCTAATCAGGCTGTTGGGCCTTGTGGGATAATCCACACTTTCCCACAGGCCACCCCAACCAGGATCCACTAGTCAGGCCATTTTTAAAAAGTCACCTAAATACTAAGTGGGCACTCCCACCCACCTGCAGTACCCGATGTCACCACTATGGGGGCATGGCTACCTGGCCTGATTTCTCATGACAAATTGCTGGTACTTTCAGAGCCAGTGTCCCACCCTACTCACCCCCAAGGGGATCCTAAAACCTATGCCCCTTACTAACAGGACCCAGACTATGCTGGGGGCCATTTTTACGTTCACTTGCGTGCATGTGCAAGGAACGTTTTGAGAGAGTAGCACACTTTGGAAGTGTGCCTCTCCCTTGCAATCCACTGCTCAGTTGAGCAGGCATGGCGGTCCTGCACCGATAGGTGCGGGAGCTGTGTATGACAGCGGCGGTCTTACCTTCAAAGAAAACCACCGCTGTTATACAGAGCACCACGCCATGCCGCCTTCTGGCCACGCCTGCCCCCGGCCACGCCACCCCCTCAAAATCCTTGGTGCCACACTGGGAGCTCCACCCAGCGTGGCAACGTCCACGTTGTTTGCGATGGGGTGCCCAATCCCGTCGGCTCACGGCCCCCAAACCATCCTTTTGCCATGCTGGGGCCCACCCCAGCGTGGCAAATGTCCGCGTTGTTTGCCGGATGGGGTGCCCAATCCCGCCGGCTTCTTGGCCCCAGCCATCTTCTGCCATGCTGGGAGGCCACCCCAGCATGGCAAATGTCCCACGTAGTTTTTTTTTTTTGCAAACCTGTAAATTGAAAATGGTCCCATGGCGCTTCTCCCAACCCTCCCAGAAGCCACACCCACCCACTGTGCACCCTGCCTCCCCACACCCCCACCCCATACTTACCTCCAGACCTTGGCACGATGATTCGTGGACGGGAACACGCCTGCACTCTTCAAAGTCGACCGCGAACTGAGGAAATGCTGGTAAGCTGTATAATGGGCTAGATAGGGGTTTTCAACTTTATTGCATATCTCAGGCATTTTTTGGAATTTTTTCACCAAATTTTCAACATGGGGTTTTTGGGACCCCTCTTCAAGAATGATGTCACTGTCATGGCATTATTCAGGCTCAGTGTGATTTCGCAGTCACTGTGCGAAATCACCCTTCGGGTCTGAATAATGCCATGACAGTGAAATCATTAATGAGAAGGGGTCCCAAAAACCCCATGTTGAAAATTTGGTGCACAAATTCCAAAAAATGACTGTTTTATGAGTGTGCATTGAGCAGTTCCTACTCACGCTCGTAGGTTTGTGAATTTTCAATATTTCCACTCCAGATTTTCAACATTGCCATTTTACCACACCTTCTTATAAGTAGTACAGCTGTCATTTTTCACATCTCATCCAAAACATGTTTCTGCCCATGTAGCGCACAATGGGCAGTCGGTAAAGCGAAATCAATGTATGGACACATTAAGAAAATCACAGTGACTCTGTTCATGAGCAGAGGTCTTAAAATGGCTATGTTGAAAATTTGGTGAAAAAATTCCTAAAAATGACCGTTTTACTAGTCTGCGTTGCACAGTTCCTACACACGCTCGTAAGTTTGCGAATTTTCAATATTTTCACTCCAGATTTTCAACATTACCATTTTACCACACCTCCTCATGAGCAGTATAGCTGTCATTTTTCACATCCTGCCCAAAATGTGTTTCCACCCATGTAGCGCACAATGGCGCAGTCAGTGTAAACTCAATGTATGGGACACATTAAGAAAATCACAGTGACACTGATCATGAGCAGAGGTCTTAAAATGGCTGTGTTTAAAATTTGATGAAAAAATTCCTAAAAATGACTGTTTTATGAGTCTGCGTTGCGCAGTTCCTACGCACGCTCGTAAGTTTATGAATTTTCAATATTTTCACTCCAGATTTTCAACATTACCATTTTACCACACCTCCTCATGAACAGTACAGCTGTCATTTTTCACATCCTGCCCAAAACATGTTTCCGCCCACATAGCGCACAATGGCGCAGGCGATGGCAAACTCAATGTATGGGACACATTAAGAAAATCACGGTGACACTGTTCATGAGCAGAGGTCTTAAAATGGCTGTGTTGAAAATTTGGTGAAAAAATTTTTAAAAATGACTGTTTTACGAGTGTTCATTGCGCAGCTCCTATGCACACTGGTAAGTTTGCGAATTTTCAATATTTGCACTCCACATTTTCAACATTGCCATTTTACCACACCTCATTATGAGCAGTGCAGCTGTCATTTTTCACATCTTGCCCAAAACATGTTTACACCCATATAGTGCACAATGGCACAGTCGGTGAGCGAACTCAGTGTAGACACATTAAGAAAATCACAGTGTCACTGTTCATGAGCAGAGATCTTAAAATGGCTATGTTGAAAATTTGGTGAAAAAATTCCTACAAATAACTGTTTTACAAGCGAGCATTGTGCAGTTCCTATGCACGCTCGTAAGTTTGCGAATTTCCAATATTTTCACTCCAGATTTTCAACATTCCCATTTTACCACACCTCCTTATGAGCAGTACAACTGTCATTTTTCACATCCTGCCCAAAATGTGTTTCCGCCCATGTAGTGCACAATGGCGCAATCGGTGTGCGAAATCAATGTATGGGACACAGTAAGAAAATCACAGTGACACTGTTCATTAGCAGAGGTTTTAAAATGGCAATGTTGAAAATTTGGTGAAAAAATTCTAAAATGACTGTTTCAAAGCGCATGCTGTCAGTTCCTACACACGCCATAAGTTTGCAAATTTTCAATATTTTCACTCCAGATTTTCAACAATGCCATTTTACCACACCTCCTTATGAGCAGTACAGCTGTCATTTTTCCATCTTTGCCCAAAACGTGTTTCCGCCCATGTAGCGCACAATGGCACAGTCGCTGGGCTTAACCCAGTGTATGGAACACATTAAGAAAATCACAGTGTCACTGTTCATGAGCAGAGATCTTAAATGGCTATGTTGAAAATTTGGTGAACAAATTCTTAAAAATAATTGTTTTAAGAGCGTGCATTGTGCAGTTCCTACGCACGCTTGTAAGTTTGCGAATTTTCAATATTTTCACTCCAGATTTTCAACATTGCCATTTTACCACATCCCCTTATGAGCAGTACAGCTGTCATTTTTCACATCCTGCCTATAACGTGTTTCCGCCCATGTAGTGCACAATGGCGCAGTCGGTGTGCAAAATCAATGTATGGGACACAGTAAGACAGTTACAGTGATACTGTTCATTAGCAGAGGTTTTAAAATGCCAATGTTGAAAATTTGGTGAAAATATTCCTAACAATGACTGTTTTACGAGCGTGCATTGCACAGTTCCCATGCACGCTCGAAGGTTTGCAAATTTTCAATATTTCCACTCCAGATTTTCAACATTGCCATTTTACCACACTTCCTTATGAGCAGTACAGCTGTCATTTTTCACATTCTGCCCAAAACGTATTTCCGCCTTGTAGCGCACAAATGAGGGTAACAAAAAGGTCATGCTGAAAATTTATTGTGCAAATACCAGCAATCGCACAGGGCATTAGGGTAAAGCACCATACGTGACAAACATCACTGCAAATACCTGCAAGCGAACGTTCGGCATTGACAAATGCTTGTTGATGCATCCAACAATTAAACTGTAACATTTCTTTTTCTAACCAAAGCACATTTCTCTATCTAACTAAACTTCACCAGGGTGGAACATAGTACTTCACATTAAACATTAGACTGCAGCTGCTGTCTTCCCCCCCATAGAAATATCTAGTACCCCTTTACATGTTTACCTACTTATTTGTGCTAACTTACTATATTTGTTAAGCTAAACATAATTCTATACTATCTAAACAGGTAACCTACCATCTAGGCTTCTTAACAATAAGTACTTAACATGTATTCTACAAGCCTAAGAAAACATGGTAAGTTGCTCTGAATGAAATGTCTCATGGAGTCCATTAGATGGCAGTCTCTATACACTTACAACACTGGCAGCTGTAATGGGCTGGCCATTAGAAGCAGGGAACCAGACCAGTGTTATTTTAGTCAAAATTTTACTTTTATATAAATTTGTGTTAGTTTGTGTAGCATTTTTAGTGTTTCATTTTGTTTTGTTCAAACAGGAGAGTTTAGAGTGGCAGCAGTATAGTCAGGTCTGTCAGTGAGTTAGTTAGTATAGCTGGTGTTCTTGGGAATAGGTTAGTGTAATAGTTTGTCCGAGTGTTTCAAGTTGCTGCGCCATGACTCGAATGCATGTTTTATAACTTAAGATGAGCATATGCACATTGCTCACCAAGTCAGCAAATCAGTAATTTTTGTACTTTTGCATTTTAATCACTCGCCCACCAGTGCTTTGGGATCCAGCGGGAGGACGTGGCCAAGCGCTGAAGAGGAGATTGTACTGACACACAAGTAGCAGATCAGCTGTTGGGAAGAGGAACCCCATTACAGGGAGGCCAACAGAGTGAGTCATCGATGGGAAGAGAAAGTGGCTAGAAACGATGCCGGAACATCAATGGGCAGACTGTTGTGTGGGGCTGTACAGGATTGCACATTTGCTGGCCAGCTCAGATTGTGGAAGATCTTTTTAGTGAACTTGATCTGTGGCTATTGGGGCTCTGTTGTGCGTGGTGGAGGGTTCACTGCCTGGTCCCTAGAGTGGCTTTGTTTTGGGGCAGGCTGAAGGGTCTGTTCTTTTCTGGGGCTATTAGGTCTGCCGGGGGGGTGGCCGCCAGTGGGTGGGCACCGCTCTGGCTGACCGGAGATGATTTGGGCTAGTGGACCCTTGACTGCACCAGCATCTTTGGGGGCCCCAAGGGGGTCATTACCTGCCTGTGATACCCCATCCTCATTGGCCAAAGAATAGCCCTAGTCAGCAGTGGTATCTGCTGCCTGTGGGAGGCCTGCTAGGAGTGGTGACTGAGCCAGGATTGTGTCCTATATCCTATAGACTGTTGCCTCAAGTTCTGGTTAGATTACTGCCTTGGGTTGTTGAATTTTCTGCTGTCTTGGAGAGGACTTGGAATCTCTACTTTTTCCATTGCTACAGTGGGACATTGATTTAGTTGAGTACAGCTTAAGGCAGTGAGAGTGCCTGGAATTAACTCACTGCCTATTGAATCTGTTATTTCCATCTGAGTCCTGGTGGGATCAGGACTTACATGGAGATTTTCTGGTCTATCATCCTGTTGGTGTAAGAGATCATTGGGACACTCATTTGAACTTTTTATTTTGAGAGTGGCAGCAACTCTTTTATAGTTTTTACACACTAACTTTGAAACTATAATCTCTGCTGCTGTTTAAACATTTTGTGTGTTTGTGATATTTGGCGGTTACTGGGTGGAGTTTCTTTGGGGTAGTTTGTAGTAAAATTTGGTGTGAGGTTTTTGTATGAGTTAAGGATAGGTGAGTTTAATTATGGTGATTTTATTATTGTGTGGATCTTTTTGTGGTTGATGGGGTAATGCTGCTGGTTTTAAAGTTGGAGGTATGTGCTTGCAGTTAACTTTGGTGGACAGGCACCACTCTCCCTCTAGGATTAGGGGCCTGCACCCTTCTGACTGTCCTCTGCTGTCACCTGAAGTCTATTGGCATTGGGGGGACTTGGAATAGCTCAGAGGGGTTGAAGGGGTGCGGGCCCTCATCAGGAGGGGGAGAAGAGTGGGATGGAAGGGTTGAGGTGGTGGTGGCATGAGGAGGTGCCCTGGGGTAAAATGGGATCAGGATAGAGGTTCTCTCTGCCTGGTTCCCATACCCAAGGGTTCCAATAATGGTGGGTAAATAGCACGTTCTTCCTCAGCCACTCATTCAACTCGGGCGGTGTTGTGCAATGCCAGGTCAATAAAGAACAAGATGGCATTAATTGCTGATCTTGTTGGAATATCTGACCTGGCTTGCATCACCAAGAACTGGCTGGATGAGAATACTGGTCCTGTATTAGAATTAGCAGTTCCCGGCGGGTACTCGGTGATATACCGCCCGAGATTGGTTATCATAGGGGTGAGGGTGTAGCCATCTGTTTCAAGATGGAACTGGGCCTTATAGAGATACCAGTGGGTGCCACCATATCATTTAAATGTATCATGGGAACAGGTGTGTGTTGCAGGAAATTTCTCGTCTACCGTCCACCCGGAGATGGGAAAGCATTCCTGTAGGAAGTCATTGACTTCTTGGTCGATATGTCATTGAAGTCCCCTAGGGGGTTGATTCTGGGGGATTTCAACACCTGGGTCAACAGCAAACTCTCACAGTTTGCACAGGACTTCCTCCACCTGATGATCTCATTGGGCTTTTCACAGGCTGTTAACACTGCATCCATGATCAGGGTCATTCCCTGGACCTGGTGTTCCTTCTGGGGATGGAGGTCACCAATCTGATGGTGGAATCAGTCATGTGGTCTGACCATCACACCATAGGGTTCAGTTTTGTGGCTCCCCCTTTCAGAGATAGTCTGGTACCACCCTTTAAGGGGTGTGACCCCAGAGGGTCTGATGGTGGTGCTGGACCTATCAAGCAGACTGTTCGAATGCTTGAATCCAGGGGAACTGGGATGATACTATAATTATGCATAGTCAGTTGCTCTGGATTCTATAGCTCCTGTTCATGGTTACCCATTCACTCTTTGCCGTCGGTCCCCATGGTTTGATGGGGACCTGAGAAAGTTGAGGCAAGTGGGTTGAAGGTTAGAATGGTGCTGGTGGAAATCCGGCCTGGAGGGTGACAAGCTTAGACTGATGGCACGTTATCTGGACCATCAGTCAGAAATGTCTTGTAAGAAGGCAGAATTCCTGTCCAGAGAGAGTTCTGCAGCAAGAAATCTACCAGCTCAGCTCTTCCGTACAGTGGACAGCCTTTGCAATCCAGCCTGTCTGCAGAATCGGAGAGCTTTTTTTACATGAGAAATGTGAGAAGTTTGTTCAGTTTCTTGCAGATAAGGTTGCAGCCATTAGGACAGCGCTTCAGCTAGTGCATTCTGTTGAGTGTTGCAACTGTTGGTGGGAGAGTACAGGCACCCAGTTGGACTGGCTGATTTTTGACCAGCCAGCGATCACTGATATCGTGAAGATTGTCCAGGGCTTGTGGCCAACTTGCTGTGGTTTGGACATTGGTCTTATCTGCCTCCCTGTAGAGTGTTTGGATGTCGTCAGACTGGTCCTGGCTGAGACTGTCTGGTGTTCATTGGAGAAGTATGTGGGATGTGTTCCCAGACCCCTTGAAGGAGGTGATAGTAACACCCCTATTGAAGACATCCTCTCTCGACCAAGACTGTTTCACAAACTACAGACCTGTCTCTAAGCTGCCCTTTGTAGGCAGGGTTCTTGAAAAGGTAGTTGTGCTGCAGCTTGAAGACTATCTTACCACCCGTGAGGTCTATGATCCTCTCCTGTCCGGTTTCCAGAAGAGGCATAGAACTGAGACTGCCCTTATTCAGATACTAAATGATCTCCAAATGGCGAGAGATTGGAAGAGCCATTTGATCTTGATTCTCCTTGATCTCTCAGTGGCATTTGACACCATGGACCATGGGGTATTACTGAGTCACCTGCAGTTTATCTGTGGACTGTTGGGAGCAGTTCCCAGATGGTTTCACTCTTTCCTCACTGGCAGGTCTCTAGGAGTGATGTTGGTAATTTTTTCCTCTGCCCATTTTCCCCTGTCTTGTGAGGTTCAACAGGGCTCTGTTTTGTCTCCTATGTTCTTCGCAGTGTATATGCTGCCATTGGGTGACATCATAAGAAAGTACAAACTGAGATTTCATTGCAGTGCAGGTGATACTCAGCTGCACATGTCCTTTGTGCCTAAGCAAGATGATACTGTCTTGGTCTTCAACAACAGCTTCGACGAGATTTAGGCTTGGATGAGTGCTAGCTGGTTGAGATTGAACCCGGAGAAGACTGAAGTATTGGTGGTGGACCCAGGCCATCAGGCAGAGGGGCTATCTTCTGGTCTGCCATTCAGCATTATACGGGGGACAGCAAGTTGAGGGCCTCTGAATAAGTGCACAACCTGGATGTTGTACTTGATTGCAAGCTGACACTGAAAGCTCAGGTGTTGGCCATTATCAAAACCTCATTTTACCATTTGAGGAACATTGCCTGGGTGAAGCACATTGTTCCACCTGAGGACCTTCCAGTGTTGGTCCATGCCTTTGTGTTTACCCACCTTGACTATTGCAGCACTCTCTACTTAGGGCTTCCGGGGGGTGGATATCTGCCTTCTGCAGCTGGTGCAGAACGTGGCAGCCAGGCTGTTGACTGGCTTATATAGAACTAGTCATATTATGCCTGTGCTCTGTGAACTGAACTGGCTGCTAGTATGGTGGATAATCACCTTCAAGGTCACGTTGCAGACCTATAAGACCCTACACTAACAGGGACCACATTATCTGCAAGATCTCCTCTGTCCCTGCTGCCCCCTGCCCACTCCGTTCCACTAACAAGGGATTGCTAGAGGTTCCAAGGGTCTGTTTGAAGACCTCGGGGGCCAGAGCATTTGCATATATGTCTCTGACCCTGTGGAACTCTTTAGCTCATTGGATGAGAGAGTGCCTGTCCACTTAATCCTTCAAGGTTGCTTTGAAGACTTATTTATTTCAATAAGCATTTTCTAACATGTGTTGATTTTAAATATTGAATTGTTAATTTTAATATTGGGTATTTTAATTTGAAATGTTTGTTATTGTATTGTACAGGCGCTTTGGTTTCGGAAAAGTGCCTTTTATAAATAAAACCTGACTTGACTTGACTATAAATTTGAGTCCATTTACCCAGCTCCAGTATGAATGAATAACTAACCCTACTTAACAGCTCTACTTAACATTTCCACTCTAACAATTATTACTTTATCTGTACCTACCTATCTAACTATCCTAAGGCACGTATTTCTCTCAAATGCAAGTCACATCTAAGTTTTTTTTTTTCAAAACAATCAAATAAGACACATTACTTAAGCTACAGTCCTTGCTATTAAGAACATGTAAATAACAAAGAACAGTCTCACCCAGGTAGTCTCTTAGTGGAAATATGGGGCAGCATTCCACAGCAGTGCCAAGGGGCACCAAGCTTACTATATTTGTCTTCTGGTTGTCTCCATGGAGACCTTGGGTGGATCCTCAGGAGCATAATAAAAGTGAGGGTCTAGCTTGGTACAATCCATTCCATGACAATCATGGCTGACCACATAGTATTTGACTCTTTTCCTGATCTTGTCTTGTACTATGGCAAACATCTTAAACAGGGTAGCTCCAGCTTACACAGATGAGGCACACATTGATCTAGCTGTGGTGACTAATTTATGTCTCTCATATGCAGAATCAGAGGGATCCACTTTATTTTACAAGTGTACTTTCTCCATTGCTCCCTAGAACACCCAATCTGACCTGCACACTTTAATAATGTCCCACATTCTCTCACTCGCATAGGGGTAGGTTTCCCCCGGATACTCCATACACAGCTACCTCCTCACCCAGCACTCAGCTTAGGTCCAAATGGGAACTTATCACACACACAGGCACCCACCAGATGGAGCCACACCATGACCATGGAGATGAAGGTGACAGCTGTCATGTGCCTGTTTGCCATGGGCACCTTCCAGATACCAACAGGGGACACCACAGGCATAACCTAGTCTGCCATGTCCCACCTCCTCACACAGTTCCTCAATGCTCTGTTGGCACATGCTTCAGAATTCACCCATTTCCACAGCACACAGGCAGAGTGTACAGCAACCATGCAGGACTTCCACAGGGTTGCATGTATGCCTGGCATGATTGGGGCCATTGACTGCACCCACATTGGTATCTGCATGCCACCTGGCCCTGAAGGTGTGGCATACATTAACAGGAAGGGGAGCTCAAGTGTCAACTGCCAGGTGGTGTGCAGTGCCATGGGGGTGCATCACCAATGTCTGTGCCACACACCCTGGGAGTGCACATGATTCATTCATCTGTCAAAGCTCTGCACTGTGCCACAGGTCTGAACATGGGGACATCCCCATAGACCACCTAGTGGGTGAATATGACAAGGGCAAGGGGTGATGGGCAGTGCATACCTTTGGATGGGGGAGGGAAGGGTGTGCAAGGTGGCAAGGGCACCAGGGACAGGAAAGGGGTGCAGCATAGAATAGCAGAGTGTTAACCATATCATTATCCACACAGGGGACATCGCATATCCACTGAGGCTCTGGCTTCTCACCTCCTACCAGTTCCCAGCATCCCCAGCAGAGGAACTGTACAACAAGGCACATGCCAGCACATGCAACATCATGGGACGTGTCTTTGGAATGCTGAAAGTACATTTTCATTGCCTAGACAAGTCAGGCGGCGCCCTACAGTACAGCCCCTCAAAAGCCTGTGGCCTATTCCTGGCCTGCTGCATACTGCACAACATGGCCATTGACTGTAGGATAGCTGTGAAAGTTGATGAGAGCGACAGTAGTGAGGATGATGGAGGCAACGGGCTGGAGGCTGGTGGACAGCCACGTTCTGGGCAGAGGGATCCCCAGCTGCAACAGCAGGCACGATGGCACCAGGACACCATCACACAAGAGCACTATGGTGCACACAGGTAGGTGGCGCAATATACATGTATGGGCCACACTAACAGGTACAGCACACATGCAGAGGCATACACGGCACTGGGCATGCACACATAGAGGTATGATGCAGGGGTAAGGGAGTCAGGGGCACATAACCACACAGAATCACACACAGCAACACAAAGACACACATGCACCCACACACCCAGGCAGTGGTACGTGGTGTGGATCAGATGCATTGCACTGGTGCACAGGCACAACCAGTGCCAGACTGCCCTCATGACACCCACACCACATGGGCTAGTGACCGGGCAAGCATGCACACAGGCAGTGTGTGGCATGACACACAGGCTCCACAACAGTAGTGGGCACACACATACTGCCCATGTGTACACAGGGCAGCAGCTTCAGACAGTAGGTGGGGTGGCCTGTACATCAGGTCTGCTGCATGGAACCATGGCCACACCTGGGCTGATCGGCAATGACAGGCTGCATATCAGACATGAGAGGGTGAGCAACAGCCCCCCAAGGGTTGAACTGCAGGACCATGACCATGTCCGCATGGGGGTGTGAAGGTGCCCAAACAGGCCAGCCCTGGGAGTGTCTGGGATGCCCACATCAGAGCCCGGCATTGACATTGTTGGGGTCGCCTGATGCTGGGTCCATGGGGAGGACAGCGTGCTGTGGGGGTCATCAGTGTCTGGCCACACCCTGTGGCAGCCAGCAGTGCAAAGCCATCCATGATTGCAGTGGCAATGTGGTCCAGGGATGCAGTCGTGGCCTCCTGCATGTGCAGCATCCCCACCAGGATCTGTGCAGTGCTCCTCTCCTGCTGCTTGGCTAACTGGCGCACCTCTGCATGCAGTGCACACACCACAGTGGCAAGCGGCACCTGTTGCTGAACAGATGCCCACAGCAAACAAGTGTGCTTGGCTAGTGGGTCAGTGTCCTGGGGCTCCCGGGTGGTATGCCGAACCGCATGTGGTGACCCACCAAGCTGCACAGCCTCCCTCTCTGGTGGATGCTGCACAGTGGGGTCTGCAGGGGGCATGGCCACAGCAGGTGCACCGGTGGCAGACCCTGTGTCCGGCTGCTCAGTGGCACCCACAGCCTGTTGCTGTCACCTGCTTGGCTGCTGTACACCACCCAGCGGCTGCGCAGATGTGCCACCTTCATTGCAGGGTACAGCCGGGGCAGTGCACACCACTGCAACCACAGTGGTGGCAGACAGCTGTTCCACCACTGGCAGGGCACTGGGCATACTGCTTCTGTCAGTGACTGGCAGGGGCAACTCACCCACAACATTGCCCATGCTGTCCAGGATAATCATGATGTCATCATCGGTGTTGGATCCCACCCTGATCTGTGTCTCTGTGCAGAGGACACCAAAGCTAGCATCCCGCAAGAACACATCAAGAACCTCATCTGAACCTAGGTCCAGGACATCCACTTGCACTATGGTGGTGAGCAGCAGCCTGTCAGGCCCCCGGATGCCAGTAGAGGTGGACAGATTTTCCTCCGGGGCCATTCCAGCATCCACATCTGCTGCCACTGCCAGCCTTCCATCATCCGCATGGAGGCTTGCTGGCACTGCAAGAGAAAGAAAGGCATGTCAGTGATGCATTGCCCACAGGTGCCCCCCCTACACTGCTACTGCATGTGTCCTGCAGCATGGCATGCATGTGAATGTGCACACATGCACAAGACATGCATGCCGGCTGCATGCATGCCAGCATGCCCATGTATGCACTTGCCATGCCACCAGCTGTGCATGGCTAACATGCTTACCATGCAGTGATGGACTGCCACCCTTCTGGAAACCACTGCCAGGCACACCCTCCACTGTGCTGTGGTGCATGGTGGCTGCCACCAACTCCTCCTGTGCCGTGAGTCGTGATGCATCCACAGGCCCCCCCTCTGGTGGCATTCTGGGATGCACAGATAGCTGCCACCTTCTTCTTGATGTGTCTCTTGTCTGTGCCCACCTTCTTCTGGCACTCCTGCACCGACCGCTGGTGGCTGTCATGCTGATTGACCTATGCCACCACCACCTCCTCCCAGGCCCCAGTCCTTGCCTGTGGTGTGCCTGTGGCACCACTCAGCAGGGGATCCCTGTCAAGATTTGCATTGAACAGGGCTTCTGTCTCTACTTTCGTGAAATTGGGCCTGCGCTTGCGAGCAGGCCCACGCTCCTCACCCTCCTCACATTCTGACATGTCACTTCCTGTGTATATGGACAGTACAGTGTGTGTCAGTGGCAGCATCACCCTGTTCTGTCTCACCCTGCTGTGCTGTCTGCTTCCAGTGAGCTGCAGCAGCATGCACAACTTACCCCGAAAGGATGCAATACCAATCACTGGCTTGTGCTGTTCCGTGGTGCTTGTAAGGCACAACGTATGCAAACAAGGTTTGGGGCAAAGGTAATAACATGCTAATGCACCCAGTGTGCCACGTATTTACTGATGAGCTCATTTGCATGTGGTTTCTGAATATCGTGATTTTGCTAAGTGTGCACAATGAGATTGCTCCGGCGTAAGTCATGGCGCAATGCACACACATGCATGATGCACAGGCCCGCAGTGCACATGTGCCTAGCAGTATCATGGTGGCAGTCACGCACTGTGTGCTGACAGTGTGATGCAGGGGCATAGCTCATGATGCACTAGGCCTGTTATTGCACAGGTGCACACTGCATGGAGGCGGGTGACCCTGGTGTGACCCTTGACCCCTGGTCAATCCCCTGACCTGGTGATCTGGCCTATCCATGCCCATGCCGCGCATCTCCTGCACTGCATGATGGGCAGACACAGCACATGTCCCCTTGTAATGCGCATCTGGCGCATGTTGTGGACACGTGCACCTACTGCCACCATTTTGGTCACCGAGATTGCTGTGTAGCATGGCGCAGAGATGTGTCCCTGGAGCCCAGAATTGGACACAGGTTGAACTCATCAACCTGGTGGCCTGTGTCCAGCCCCACGCCCCCCAACTATTTGGCCAGGTGCCCCTACAGCAGCCAAGGGTTGTAATGTGGCAGGGGATTGCTGTCAGGCTGCAGCAAAGGACCAGAGTGGCCAGAATGGGGGAGCAATGCCACCACCAATATGGTGACCTGGTGAGGTGGGACCCAGAGCACCTGAGGAGACTTGAGGTGTGCATCAGGCAATGGGCTGTGCCATAGCCAAGTAAGTCAGCCCATATTGCATGTGTGCCCTGCTGCTGTACTGTGGTGTTGGCTAGGCTGCCTGGCAACCCTGCAGAGAGTGGCACTGTCATCATGTGCATTGCAGAGTGACATTGCCAGCCACCACTTGTGTTGTGATGCAGCCATGCAGGATGTGTTGAGCAGGGGCTCACCCTGTGCACAGTGGTGGGGGTGGTGGGCAGCTGCTGTGGATGATTCCTGATGTGTGCCTGTCTTTGTTCCATTCCCAGGGCTTGAAAACCACTACCAGGCACAGGCAGCAGCAGCACAGCAGAACGCAGCGGGCCACGGAGGAGGAGGAGGAGCAGAAGTGGGACCAGCACCTGTGGGGCTGCAGAGGGCAGTTAGGCACTGTCATGGTCCTCCACACTTTACATGGGGGGTGGCGAGGGCATGGGTGTGGGCATGGCCACTTGTGCCATGTGCCACGGCAGCTGTGTATGTCACACTGTGCATGGTGCATGCCACTGTGGTGCATCCATTGTACATGTGTGCCAGCTGTTGGTGGGGTGGTTGTGTGCCCAGCTGCCACTGTTGTTGCTGTGGTGCTGCCAGTGCACTGTGCCATGTGACTGTCATTGCACAGTTGGCTGGTCATTGTGTAGTGGGGACCACCTCTGTGCACTGTCGTGGTGTGCCGAGTTGCTGGCAGGCATTGACCCACCCCCCCCTGCAGGTGGCCGGTGCAGGCCCTCCGAGGGTGTGTGTTGCCACTGCCCATAGTGCACTGTGGTTGGGCATGGTTCCATGGGACATTGCACTGATTATTTGTCCTGTCCCTTGTCATAGGTGTCCAACAGATGCAACATTTTAATCACATCCTCCACCATGGAGGCAGTGCTACAGGTGCGGCGCATGCTGCTTGCTGACCAGAGGGGATGAAGACGGCAAGGGGCAGCAGGTCATGGCCGCCATTAGTTGGGTCCCAGCATTCCCCTGTTTCCCCTGTTGTACCTTCCCCTACAGTCCCCCTTCCCACTGTACAGTCCCTGATCCCTGTCCCCTTCCCTCACTTTCCTACCCTTTCCCAGCCCCTTGGTTTTGTACATAGTTCACTTCATTAATATATATCTTTTGATGTACCTGCATGTGCCAGTGTCTGTTATGCACGTGGCATGAGGAGCCTTGCTGCAGTGGCCCAGTGTCTGTCCGTGTGGTGTGCATGTGTTGGGGCCCATGTTGTGCTTCTGTGGTTCACTGCTGTGTGCTGAGGTGTGTCCCTCTGTGGTGGTGTCCTTCCCCTTGGTCGGTGGCTGTGCCTTTTTGGTGCCCATGGGGCTGCTATCAAGGGTGTGTGGCGGGTGTGTGCATGGTGGTGGCACACAGCCATGGTTGTTGGTTGGGTACTGGCCAACCACTGTGCTGGGACCCCTGCTTGGCATTGTGTGGCCTGTCTCATGTGGTCTGCCACACTATCTGCCACCTGGCACATTCAGTGCCTCCTGTGTGGGCTTCCTCTGTGCCTGTGTGGCGTGTGTGTGTGCTTGGCTGTATGGTCCTGGGTGTGGCCTGCTCTGGTCTGGGAGGGTGGGGAGCGTGGCCAACAGCCTGTGGGGGGGCTCCCTTGGTGACCATCCATTGGCCACTGGCACCTCCTGTTGTCTGCTCTCTATGCCCCTGTTGTGTTCTGGGGAGGGGTGTCTGGCACGCACCTTGCTGTGCCCTGCTGGTGGTGGCCTCCTGTGGCCTGTCATTGTGCATCCCTGGCTCTATTTTTGGGTCTCTTCTCTGTGCTGTGCCCCCCTCTGTTACTCTGTTGCTCTGCTCCCACAGTTGTGCTGGGACATCTCTTTCTGCACTATGGCGCAACTGTGTTTGTGCCATGGCGCAACTCTGGTTGTGCCATGGTGCAAGTCTGGTTGCGCCATGGCGCAACTGTGCTATATTCAGCTGGGTTGCATTGGTGCAGTGCAGCCAGCACAACCTCTGAATATGGCTCCTGTTGCACCATGGCACATCAGATTTGTGCTGCGCTGGACTTGCGCCGGCCTTTGGTGCATTTCTGAATATCTGGGCCAATGCATTTGAATAGTATGAGTCATTAAAAATTACAATTCTACATGTTTATCTTTTAATACTATAATTATTTTAGATATTCTATTTGTAATGTATGCCAATTATTCTTATGCAATTGATAATGTACGTTCAACCAGGACCAACCTGTTAAATAGGGCTATCTAGCCCTAATGGTGTTTTGTACCAACTTTTGCCTGCATAAAAGTAAAACATTCTGCTACTATTTATCAATATATAAGTTATTCCTCAATATCTCCATCAGAACAATACCACTAAAGTATACGGTATGAATTTAGTTTATGGGGTTATGTGTTCTTTCTAAATAATCACTGAAGTCTGGATATCCCAACAATCATACACTTTAATATCACTGATATCACTGATTTCATAGATGTTCATTTTGTCTGTGATATGCTACTGATATTTTAATTGTGCTTGATATGGTTTTATGGCCACTTTGGTCCTTAGTGTGGTCACAAGTCTTGCTCAGTTTCTACAATTACCAACAGGGAACATATGCTGCAGGTCAAAACACCACCATGCCCTGCAAGTCCATACTATACCTGTCATTCGGCGGCAGCCAGGTGGAATGTCGGTTGGTTGCAGCCACCCACTGATGATGGGGAAGGTGTGGAGACGTGGGGTCCTGTGTGGGTGGGAGGGCTGGGGATGCCATTGGATCACAGGGAATTACTTTAGGGTGCTTTACCATGATCAGGGAATCAGGAAGGAGAGGGGGCCACTAGACTATCAGGGAATGTTTTATGAGACATTTACCATGATCGTGGACTCGGAAGGGAGGAGATCCAGTAGACTACTGGGGAATGTTTAATCTACATGTACTGCAATCAGAGATTGGAAGGGGTCTGCTAGACTACCAGGGAGCTATGTGTGCTTGTGGATGGTGTTCAGGGTGTGCAGGTGGCCACCTACGGCTGGCAGCTACTGTGTTGCACCCTGCAATACAGCAGCCCACCTGTGGGTGGCCAGGGTTGCTTCTATTCTTCACGGGCTCAACTTTGAGCCCCTCTATGCAGCACAATGCAGGGTTGTGCCATAATATGCACCGCACATCCCAGGCTGAATATTGGGATGTGCCTCATATGCATGGGCACACCCCCTCTATCTGCACTGCATACAATTACATTGCGCCCCAGCACATCAGGATTTGCACTGCACCTGGCTGCCCTTTCAATATCCCACTGGGGGCAATGCAGGGTTGTGCCATGCACGATCCCTTTGAATATCCAGGCCAAGATGTACAAAATTAGAAAACACACACAGTAAGACTTTGTTGAATTAATTTACCTACTTTGACAACAAAGTAGCATCAGTCAGAGATCTGGCGAACAAATTTCATATAAACAAGTAGCTGAAAATATAGTTAAGATAGACATTAATTGATAAAGTAAATCCACATTAGACCTAATCCATAGTTAAAAAAAAATCACAAAGTGAATATGATTTGTTAGTGTCTAACCTCAAACCTTGTTTTTCCCATAGCGCACCAAAGGAGATCATTGAGAGAGAACACACTCCGTGATAAAAGTTTATCAGAAGTGACCACAGCTAGTAATCACAGGGACTATGAACTATGTTTAAACATTAAAATATCTCTAATGTGGACTTACTGTATTAATTTATCTCTGTCTTAACCACGTTTTTGGTTACTTGTTTGCATTAAATTTTTTCACTGGATCGCTGACTGGTGCTCATTTGTTGGCAAAGTAAGTAAATTAATTCAACAGTCTTACTTTGTGTGTCCTCCAATTTCATACATCTTACATACATTTTTTAATTTTTAAATTGTGCCCTATACACTGATAAGGTAAACTGCCTAGTGTTTCTGACAGAAGCAGATGCTGTTACTCTGCATGATGCACAGTGCTGTTCTGCTATGCTGCACTACATGCAGTACTGCAGCATAACAAACAGAACTGATATCCATGGCGCAGCATAGCAGTGTTTAGAAAGCTATGGATTTTTACTGAGAACAGCATTCCATCGTACGCTATAATGCTTTTATCAGAAACACAGGACTGCTTTACAGAAGTACCATACGATGTGTAAAGAAGGTGCAGATGTGGTGGTAACCCTTTTTCTCACTCTCCACCTTCAAGTGCTTTATGCTAGAATTCATTCAGAACACCTGCCAGCTTGTACAAGGATGCAAGGGTCAAGAATCGAACCCTGATCATTTGCATTCTGCTGCCAGTTATGCCACTAATTCAGCCTTATTTCTTTTGCTTTTCTACTAGTGGTATTTACTGACAAGGCTCACCAGATACAATGTTCTCAATCATGCACCATGGTTCAAACTCAGCTTACCTTTTCTAAATGCCTATTTCAGAACTAAATCCTCTGTCTCGGTCTGGATCTTTAGGTCTTTTTAAAAATGTTTTTTCTGCCAGCGTCACCCCCAGCTCTGCATTTTTCCTCAGAGGTTTTCTGTATACCAAGATATATCTATAAAGTGATTAACCAGTATAGAGGAAAACCGTTAGAAGTATAGTATCTAGTTTGGTGTTTGAAAACTGTTGTCCAAATATACAGCTAAATATTGGTATTCAGGAGCCATATATCTGGTTAATTGTTATCTAGTATGTGGGCAAGAAAGGTGCATGGAAAGTACAGGAAAAATGCCTTCTCCCTTCCCATGTGGCAAAGGGATATTCTCCTGGTCACCCCTACTCCATTCCAGCCTTTCCCCTCCCACATTCCCCTTCCTCATTGCCAAGACTTAAAAAATACAAACTTCCTCCAAAATGCCAGATCCTGCACTATGCCATGAGCTGACAGCATCTTTTGTTTCATACACCATCCCTAACCCCACTCAATCTCCTAGCTGAAGAACAAGTAGGGTCTGCAATATAGGCAGCAAAAAATGGGCAGACTGGGTGGGCCAAGTGGTTCTTATCTGACAGTAAATTCTATGTTTCTGTCTAACTCCCAGTCCCCAAGATACTATAATTAAACATTTCCCGCCATGCCCCCTAACTATGATTTTTTTTTTGGGGGGGGGAGTTCCAGTAGAAGGTAAATCCAGCTGGCTCAGTCAGTCCCCACCTGCAGTACCCCCACTCCATAGTAACATATAGTGATCAATGGATGAAGTATGCATGTGATCCAGAGAGAGGGGCCATAGCAATTCAGTCATTAGTGACACTACACAGACGGACCCAGTCTAGTCAAGCAGTTCTAGATTCCCAACAAAATGATAATTCACTTATGTAACCATCAAAGCAAAAGTACAGCTATCGGAAAAAGCTAAACGTCTTGAAAAGGCACAAGAGGCATGGAAACGTTTGACTGCTTGTGGGGAGTGTCAGTAGCTTGCTGCTCTTTTACTAAATAAAGACGTTTTTCATCCTACAACACAGCTGTGGTGTCTGCTACTGCTGTGTGGGAGGGAACAGTCGAGCTTCTTTCTGTGACTATGACTAGCCAAGAGCTAGTTCAAAAATCTTACTTTTATTCCTCAGGTGTGGTAAGTGCAAAAACACATCTAGGTTCATGAATTAAGTAGAAAACCTTCAAATGGGTAATAGGAAAAAAAATGAACTGGATGCTCTTAAAAATTAATATTTTCTATCTAATATTTTTGTGATACTACTGTAGCCCTTTAAAGTCAGAATTTATAGCACATTTCCTATATGGAGAAAATGTGGTACAGTTCTGAAAGGGAAATGAGGGACATTACTTGTAATGGGGGATATTTAAGTCATAGTGCAACCATCTCTGCCCTCTTCCAGTCCATTGGCACCACCCCTGTGACCAAGGACAAGTTAAACAACCTCGCTAGATGCGGCGCCAGTGCATCCTTCACCTCCTTGAGAACCCTTGGGTGTATTCCATTAGGCCTCATTGCCTTGTCTACCCTAAGTCTACCCAGCTATTCCCTTACTCATTCAGTAGGGAATTCTGCCACAGACACCTACCTGTGGCTGTCACCCTCCCCACCCCATTCTGGTCCCCTACCCTCCCTCTCCTCCGTGAAGATTGAGGCGAAATAGCTGTTTAATGCCTCCGCTTTTTCAAAGTCCCCTTACAGTAAAATGAGACAAAGAGAAGTGTACGCAGATGCTTTACAAGATCAAGTAAAGGAGGTGTATGCAAACACCTATACATAATTAAACTCAAAAACAAAACAACAATACAAATGATTGAATAGTAAACACTATACTGTACAGACAAAGTATTACATAAGGAACAATTTAAGATGGATTGAGGAATTTGAAAAACTTCTTATATGGTGTATTTGGAGAGGAACTAAACCTTCAGTGCAACAGAAAACAATTAAGATCACGAAGGGGAGGAAGGATATAGAGAGCAAGGGGGAGAGAGAGAGAGGGGGAGAAAGCAGAAGGCAGAAGAAGGAATTACAATTGGTGGCATCTGCAGATAGGAGGAGGAAAGAATATTTTCTTAAAGAGTCACTTGAAGTGAGGAGAGAAGTGCAGGAAAGTAAGTTAGGTGGAAGTTTGTTCCATTTTAGAGGAGCTGCAACATGGAAGAACCTGTGGCCTATGGCTAAACAGGGTTTGGGAATACTTAAAATAGGGAGAAGAGAGGATCTAAGTGTTCTAGAGAATGATTTATGTGAGAGGAGATTGGAGAAGATAGGAGGGGAGGGAAGGTGGATTAATTTGAAGACAGTGCATAGAACAGGGAGATCCATTTTGGCTTTGAAGGACGGCCAGCTTAGTGTATGGAGAGCATCACAGTGGTGTGCTCGGGAGTGGGAGTGGGCCACAAAGTGAGCAGTTCTGTGATAGACCTGCTTAAGTTTGGCCTGAGATGGGGTCCTAATTCAGTGGGTTATAGGGGCTGGACAGAAGAGCCCAGCGAGAAGAGCCGTTGAGGCAATGGTCTTTTGAGCATGGGGTGAGAGACAGGGATCAATGCGATATAATAGACCGAGTTTTTGATTGGTTGCCTTGATGATGTTAGTTGCATAAAGTTCAAGGGATGGGTACTCATCAAGAGTCAAACCCAGGTATTTGAAGGAGCTAACTCCTTCTAGAGGTTTGCCTGAAGAGGTGTGTACCACCAGGGGAGGCTGGGAGGTCATGTTAAAGGAGGAGTGATGAAATAGCATGGTTTTAGTTTTCTCTGAGTTCAAGACCAACAGGTTCATCTTAAACCAAGATTCCAGCTGCTGGAAATCATATTGAAGGTCATATTTCATGGAGGAGACATTAATGTTAAACCGATAAAGAATGGCATTTTCTGCATAGAGCTGCACTGAGGCACCACCAAAATTCATAGACAGCTCATTAATGAAGATGGAGAATAGGAGGGGTCCAAGTATTGATCCTTGAGTGACTCCATCAGTAACTGGAGATTATGAGGAATACCTACCAGACCATTTAACACACTGAGTCCTGTCAGAAAGGCAGAGAACCAGGTCAGGGAAGTGGTGTCAAGGCCAAGACAGTGGAGCTTAGAGAGGAAGAGTGAGTGATTTACTAGATCAAAGGCATTTGTTCGGTCAATAAATATGGCTCCAGTGGCATGTCTAATTTCCATGGCCTGATATAAGTCTGAGGTGACCTTCAGGAGGGTGGAATCAGTCCCATGTGACTTCCTAAAGCCATGTTGGTGTATAATGAGGGCATTTGTCAATTCAAGAAAGGAGTAAAGTTGTTTATATACTATTATTTCCTGTATCTTGGTGGTAGGACAGAGTATTGCTATAGGGCAGTAGTTCCCTAGTAGGTTTGTTGGGCCGTTTTTGTGAACAGGACAACTGTTGCAATTTTTCACTTGTTGGGGATGGTTTGGATAAGGAAGGATTTATTTATTAATTGTGTGATCAGATGAGCAAGTTCTGAGACTCCAGTTCTAAGGAACTTACAGTAGGTGGCAGGGAGTCAAGTCCCAGGGAACTGTCTTGGTTGAGACCCAAGAGGAGTCTAAGGACTTCTTTACGTGAGATGATTGTTTAGGTAGAAGAGTGGATGAGAAGCTTCTTGAGTAGAGGGTAGTGGCACAGGGTAGGTGGCTAGTAGTCCCATTTTGCATGCTCCTAGGCTGGTGAAAAAAAGGTTAAAGCAGGAGGCTATCTCAGCTGGAGATTGTGTAGAGTTGCCATTCAGATTCATGGTATGGGGGGTGGTGCACTTGTTGCCCTTAAGAAGGGCATTTCTTTCTGTTCAGAACATTTTAGGGTTGGAGAGATTCAATTCTTGTTTAGAAAGTAAGAATTCCCTTTTAACTATATTTGTTTTAGCCTTACAAGTGTTCTTAGTTGGCGATAGATAATCCAATCCAATTGTAGGTTGGATTTCTTTAATGAACTCTAAGCTTTGTCTCGGGTGCACACTTAGTGTTTCAGTTCATGAGAGAGCCAGGGGGAATAAGTACCTTTTGATCGTTTTAGTTTATAGGGAGCATGGGAGTCAAGAATTACATTAAATGTGGAAATGAGGTATTCCAGAGCCTGGTTTATATCAGGAAGGAGTTGGGGGGACCAGTCGGCTGAGGCCAGGCTTTGTAGAAAGGCTGGGGGAGGGTAAAATTAGTTAGGTCCGGTGATTTAATAAATTTTTGGGGTGTGTGATGGAAGTTGTTTTTTCAGACACAGAAAGTGGGAGACTGATCATTAAGTGTGTCAGGGAGGGTTCTAGCAGTTTTGATGTGGGACTTGTTATTAGTGAGAATACAGTCCAGGAGACTGTGGTTTTCTGATTTAAGATTTAGCCTGCTAGTTTTTTTTTAAACTTCTCTATATTGTATTGTCAAGCAGAAAACAGTGCTCCATATAGTTATCATATTACAATTCTCAGTATGAAACAATATATATTTCTTTAACATTGTGTCACAATTAAATTCATTCAAAATATGTCTATTTGCAATTTCTGTGAAATATATGCTAAATGATATAAAAACAGAAATAGTTCCTGAGAACACTCATATTTTTTTTCAATTCAAACTTTATTAACGGATTTTCCACAGTAAAAGGCAGTTAACATGAATACAGCAACTTATTATGTTAAAACTGCCCCACCCTTCCCTCCCTCCCCATACAGCAGTAACATATCAGTATGTCACATGAATACAAAGTCATTATACAGGAGTCTACAGGGCAATTTGTCCTAGAACACAACTAAGTCTGAGCAGCTAGAATTAGAGAATAAAGGGGATCCCAAATTCGCGTATAAACAGATAATCTGTTGTGGAGGCTGGCAATCGTCTTTTCCGTACGCAGGTTACCAAGAATTTAATTCACCCATTCCTGTAATGTCGGGATGGACTTATCTTTCCAGTGGCATAAGATAAGCTTCTTGACAGGTAAAGCTATCATAGAAATATGAAACCTTCTCACTTTAACTCTAATAGAGGACAAGTCCCCTAGGAGACAAATGTCAGGCATGAAGCACTTCTGTAAGCCCAGTAAAGGATCCAGGGACACCTTGATAGAGTCCCACAGAAGAGAGATTTTGGGACAGGACCAGAATATGTGAAGAAGTGTTCCCTCCTCCCAAGAACACTTAACACATAGGTTAGAGTCCAAGAGACCCCATTTCTTTAACTTAACCGGAGTATAGTACGTATTGTGTAAAATGTGATATTGCATAAGACGCAACCTGTCTTGGGAAACATATTTATGACAGGACCTCCACAGGGCTTGCCAGTTAGGATAATATTGAGGAAGAATGGAGCTCCAAAACCTCGTTGGTCCAAAAGAGTCCCCATATCTTTTTTGAAACAACACCTGATATAGTTTGGATACGATACCTAAAGATCCAAGTAAAGAAGAGACTTCTGGGATCAGGGCCATAACTGTTTGGTAAGGAGGGGTATTGCCCAAGATTATTGTGAGTAGATGCCTTATCTGTATTGCTTTAAAATGTGAGAGAGCCAGGATACTAAATTTCCGAATAATATCACCTACCGACAACCATTGCCTCTCCTCATCCACAAAGGAGAGTACCTTCCCATCACCCAATTGGGGCAACCAAGTGCAGGGAATCTGCTGCTTGTTCATGGTGAAAGATGGGGAGTTCCAGATGGGTTGGGACAGATCTAACTGAGGGGTATATCGTAAAAAGGAACAAAGTTGTGCATATACCTTTAATGAAGTAGCTACTGTGGGACACTTTTCGGCCACACGCACCTGAGATATTTTTACATAGAACAGAGTTAGGGGATCCAGATTCGTAGACCGAATTAAATCCATTTCTATTCTAAGCCATGCCAGTTGCCCTTTTTCAGGGCCAGAACATAACCATTTCAAACATTTTGCCAAGTGGCTAGCCCAATAATATATAGCCGAGTGGGGAATCCGCAGGCCCCCCTCAGATTTTGAAGCAGCCAGCTTATGGCAGGCCAATTGGGGGTATTTATCATACCAGATAAACCTGGTGAAAATACCATGCAACTTCTTAAACCAGGATAATGGGATAAAAGTATTGAGGAGAGATAGAGGGTAGAAAATTCTTGGGAAAATATTCATCTTAACTATGTTGATCTGGCCCAAAGTGAGATAGGGAGCTTAGACCACCTATCAAGATCCTGAGTTATAAGCTGGGAGAGGGATTCCAAATTTTCCTTAAACCATACTAAGGGGTTACGAGTTAGTTTGATGCCCAGATACTTGAATGACTTAGGGGCCCAATATAAACCTAAGGGGATAATATCAGTCTTGAATATCTTGTGATTTAAAGGAAAGAAGGAGGATTTATTAGCATTCAGTTTGTAATTGGATAGGGCACTCAATTTAGCTATTTTGCCCAGCAGAACTGGGACAGAAGATACTGGATGGGATAAGTGCACAAGCAGATCATCCGCATATGCAGTGACCTTGACTTCATGATGCCCAACCCAAATGCCTTGTATTAGCATGTTATTGAGAATGTTTTGAATAAGAGGTTCAAGGTACAAGTTAAAAAAAAAAGAGGAGATGGAGGCAACCCTGTCTTGTACCTGAATGGAGTGAAAAGGACTTGGAAAAAGCACCATTTCCAGAAATCCTTGCTGTGGGGGTTTTGTATAATGCAGAAATCCAGGATATAAATGCAGGAGGAAATTGGAAGGCTTCCAAAACTCGAAACAAAAAGTTCCAATTCACACGATCAAATGCCTTCTCAGCATCCGGGGAGACCAGCCCTGCGGGGAACTCAGCATTCCTGGTGGCCAAGAAGACATGAGAAATGGTATGCAAATGGTCTGCTGACGAACGTCCCTTCATGAATCCCACCTGGGTCATACCTATTAGATCAGGGAGGACTACCGTTAACCTATTGGCTAGTATCTTCGAAAGAATTTTAATATCTTGGTTTAGAAGGGATATGGGTCTGTAACTTTGAACTAACTCAGGATCCTTTTCTGGTTTAGGGAGGAGAACAATCAGGGCCTCAAACAGGTGGGGATCCGCCTCTACTCCAAATAGAATGTACTGAAATAGGTGATAAAGTACTGGTAGTAAAAGATCCCAAAAAACCTTGTAAAAAGAGAGAGGAAAACCCATCTGGACCTGGAACTTTGTCTGTGGGTAGCCCACCAATAACCTCAGAAATCTCCTCCTGGGATATGGGGATAGCCAGAAAACCCTTGTGTTGCTCTGATAGGAAGGGCAGGTGGGATTCTCTTAAGTATTTCTCCGTAATTCCAGGACAAGGAGGACTGTCCATGTCACTATACAATCTTTCATAATATAGAGCGAATTCTTGTACTATCTCAGTAGGAGATACTCTCAAGGACCCATCTGCCACTGCCCGAATTGGTGGGATAAATCTTACGGATTCCTGTTGTTTTATGTGCAATGCCAGCAGGTGCCCTGCTTTCTCTCCCTGATCCGTATAACTGGCTCTGGTTTGAATTATAGCTAATTCTGCCTTTTCCCTTAACAACTCTAGATATCTGCCTTTGGCCACTAGAAGCCTCTTCTTGTTCTCATCTGACACACTAGTAGAATTATTCGCTTCAAGGGAACGAATTTGGGACATTAATGAAAATAATTCTTCCTCCTGTGCCCTTTTCCTTCTAGCTGCCTTTCTGATAAGGATCCCCCCTCATGTATGCTTTAAAGGCCCCCATAAAATATCTGGCTTTGCACTGTCTAAAGGGTTAGATGAAAAAAAGAACTCAATTTGCTCCCTTATGAGCTTGCAATGCTTGGCATCCGTAAGGAGTTACTCGTTGAGCTTCCATTTGGTTTCCCTTTTAGGTAAGTTAAGGAATGCCAAGTTGCATAACACAAGTGAGTGATCAGAGACAGGGCCAGGTTGGATCAAGGTGGCCTTGACCCTGGGCAAGAGACCCTGAGAGATAACTATGTAGTCAATGCGAGACTGCGAGCCGTGCACAATTGAACTGAAAGTGAACTTCTGAGAGTCAGGATACAACACGTGCCAGACATCACTGATCTACCAAATCCTTGAGTGTCCTCTGCCCCAGGGACATCCCTCCCAGTCCACTGCCTGACCTGTCCAAATTAGAATCTATGACCTGATTAAAGTCGCCCCCCATAATAATCCTGATGGGAAGCATTGGAAGAATAATGGTTATCAGTCTCATAAAAAATCCTGGATCATCAATATTGGGACCGTATATACTACCAAGTAAAAGTGGTACTGACCACAGAGTGCCTTTAACTAAAACAAATCTATCCCCCGGATCTTTGATAACCTGCGTAGAAACAAAGGGAATGCCTCTATTGATAATAAGCATGACCCCTCAACTTTTAGTGGAGCTCTGAGCATTGTAAACCTGCTCCACATGTTGTCTCCTTAGCTGTAAGGCTTCAGATTCAAGTAAATGAGATTCTTGTAAAAAAGTTATCTGAGAACGTAATAGACTTAAATGTTTGAGCACCTGACATTGTTTGGATTTTTTCCTGATCCCCTTAACATTCCAAGTAGCAAAAGTCACATCATTAGCCATCTAAATAGGATTAGTGATCTTAGTATATTCAGCCCTGTACAAAAATCACAAGAAACAATTGGCCATAATCCACAGGTTACTACTGTATAACCCTCCCTCCCCCTCTCCCCTCCACAATTATCCCTTCCCCTCCCCAAATTCACCCCATCCACCTGACAAAACCCAACATATACCACCCCACCCAACCACCCACACTGCCACAAGCAACGTTTAGCACAGTACTGGGTCCCTTCCTCCCTCCCTCCCACCCCCGGAATATACCCCTCTTCCTCCAGCAAATGTACCAGTACCCTCAAGTAAATTCAAAGCAGCACTACTATTTAAACAATGCATAATAACTTGAGAGCGGTCCTGGGCTTCCAATATAAGTGCACATGAATACATTGGAATAATAGAAAGGGAGCAGGGCAGCCTGCAAAACACATAGATATGCCCCAAAACCTCAGGGAACCAAATAGGAAATAGGGCAACTGTTGCCCCGTGAGAAATATCTACTCGAACCAGAGCCAGATTGGGAAGCTATGGAGGGGAATTATCCCTGCCAACCAGAATATGACCAGAAAACCAGAGAAGGACACTAACATCTTGGGCTCCAGGCAAAAAATAATGAGAAATTACATCTCTGCACTGAGCATTTACCAGCCCACAGGCCCAAGAACTCCAATTGGGGTATTTACTGCCCTAAACTCAAGACGAGAGACACAACTGAGGGAGATCCTCTCTGAATTAAGAACAGTGCTTAGTTACTCTTCATGCTCATGATGCTCCCTCTTGTGGCCACAGCCCAATCCTACCAAAATAGCTATATGAAACTACTGGAAAAGCCCAACACCGCTCCCAATTCAAACAATCTGTAAAGTGAGATATTAATCCTAAACAATTTCACTCAGCCTTCCCTCGCTAGTGCTAGCTTATATAACTAGATACACTGAAACAAAAAACTCCATCCCCAAATAAGCAAGCCCAAACATTCCAGGAGTCCTTGCCCTGAACTACGATTCTCTTATAGAATTAGGGCCTGAGAATCTCACAGCAAGTAGCCCAGAAAAGTATTAACACAGTCCAGATGAGACACATGAGCTTCCAGATGCACCCCATCATTACTATCTTCATAAACAAATAAAAAGATAGCAGTCCCAGTATGACAACACCAGACATCCCCTCATCTTGTAGGCAAAACTTCTCAGGGCTCTCGGAACAGATCCGGTACAGCAGCTTTGAGGCCTGAAAGGGCAGATTCTGGGTCTTCATAACTTAACCAGGATCCGCTTACAAGAACTTGCAGCCTAGCCGGGTACCCCATCTTAAATTTAAGCCCCGCAGCAATAATCTTGGACACGATGGGGTGGAACGCTTTGCGTTTCAGACGAACCGATCCTGGCAGGTCTTGTGTAATTCTCAATTTGGAATTCTCCCAGCTGACCTCCTGCAGAGCTCTCACTTTCTGCAAAAAATGCTGCCTGTCTAAAAAATTTAAGAATCGGCAAATAATGGGTCGAGGGGCAGCCTCCAGTAAAGGTTTCGGTCGCAACTACCTGTGGGCTCGCTCGATAATATATACAGGGATGAAGGGAGAGGGGCCAGCAACCCATTCCACCAGCTTCTGTATGAAAGCTACAGCATTCTGGCCTTCTTCTCCCTCTGGTAGCCCTAATATCACAACATTGTTCCTGAGGCTACGGCCCTAAAGTCTTCAAGTTTTGCCTCCACATGAGAAAGCTTCTGCCGCATAGACACTAACTCAGGATCAACTTTCTCTAGTCGTTTCTCCAACGAGACTATTCGGGCAGCGTTATCAGAGGCAGTTAATGAAACTTCATCCAGCTTTTTTGACAGAGCTTTCAGGTCGATCGCCATCCCTTTCATCTCCTCACAGAAGGGTTTAAATTCTTCTAAGAACCTGTTAAGCATTAAAGGTTCTTGTTCCCCTACTTGGCCCGAAGGATCAGGCCTATCTGGCCCACCCGAGGCCCAAGATTTCTTTGGGGCCTTCTCCGGAGTAGCAGGTGAGGTATGTTTTTGTGGAGCTTGCTTCATGTAAGCCTCCATCAGCAGACTGAACTCTCAAAACAGGTGCTCTAGGTGTTTAGCAGACAGGAAAAATTAAATGCAGAGCGTTTTGTAGGGTTTAAACATCAGAAAAAGACGATTATAAGATCAGGAGGCTGGAGCTTAGCGGAGGTGCTTCTATTCAGCACTTTGTATCACGTGGTCTCCAAAACACTCATATTTTTAAAGAGGAAGTAAGAATAACTAGTTAATTAAAGCTGTGGTCCCCCCTGCCTACCCTTCATCTATTGTACAATTATCCGTTGAAAATAATTTAACCTAATGAGTCTACCCATGTATTTACTAAGTGTGTTCATTTTATAAATATCCGATCAGGAAGTAAGATGTAGTCTTACACAATTTTTCAGGCCTTATTAATTTCTTTCTTATATCATGAGAAGATAGAGCAAGGGGGGAGTAAGGTGGAAGAATAATAAAATGAGAAAAGGGGAAAAACCCTAAACAGAGGAATCAGGAGACATGTTATTAAATTGGTGCCTGCAGCTCCCATCTGGCCCATCTGTTTGTATATTGTGATATATGGCGATGGAGAGAACATAATATGTTCCATTTCCTGAATTTGACACAGTCCCCGGGCACTTTGCTGTTTTGAGACAACTTATTTCCAATAGAATCTCCCACTACAGGACTGGGGCAATAAGTCTGATTGCATCCTCCCGTGCAACCTTAGGGAGATGCAGGGTTTGTAAAAATTATTGGATATGGTTTGCATCTGGGGGAGGACCTGCTGCTTAGGAATCTTTATAATATTTAATAAAGGCCTCAGCTATGGCTGGTGTAGTGACTACCTGCCTCTTTGTAATTCGGTGAATTATTTTATTTATTGTGGCATTGGCTTTCCGCTATCTCAGTAGACTAGCTAACAGTTGAAGGGTTCTAGGGCCTCCCTCAAAATATCTATGTCTGAGGTACAAGAGGTTTTGTTCCACCTGGTAGTCTAAGATGGAGCTGAGCTCCCGTTTGAGTTGTTGGAGGGTCCTAGCTGTTTGAACTATATAATGAGTTTTTAAACTGGCATCTAAATCTTGGATCTGGGTTAGGCTCTTATTTTTCTTGGCCTCTCTTTCCCTTTTAAAATGTGCTGCCAAGGTGATTAATTTACCTTGTATGACTACTTTTACAGTGTCCCACAAAATCGTGGGGGAAACCTATGCAGTGTCATTAAATGCCAGAGTTTCTGAAATTATTTGTTTTGCTGAGTTCTGTGCGTCTTTCTCTAGCACAAAAGACAGATTGAGGCACCACAGGGTATTTTTCTGAGTCTGCCACAAACGTATCTGCATGAGAAGGGGTGCATTTTCAGATAAATGTATTTCATCTATACCTACCTTCCTCAACTGTGCCACATGATCCCTCATGACAAATATGTAGTCTCTCCAAGAGTGGACTTTGTGCACTGCTGAGTAGAAGGTATAGTCCAGTTCTTAACCATGCACCTGTTTCCACGAATCCTTATACCCCAATTCTCCCAGTAATCTACTCTTCTTCTTAGCCACCCCATGATCTGCTCTAGAGGTTTCCAAAGTGGAGTCCAAATGATGGTTAAGTGCCAAATTTAGGCCTCCCCCCCCAGGATCCGAGGTCCCTTCACCCAGGCACTCACTTTCATTACCAAATTTCTATAAAAATTATTGTCAGAGCCCAGGGGGCATATATAGAAGCTATTGCAATCAATTGCCCATTGTATGTCCCTTTAAGGAATGCATAACACCCCGAATGGGACCCGTTTGGGCACCAATATCAAAGTGCCTCTAAGGCACCCCCCTTGTAAGTTGATGGTATTACATGGGTGAATCCAAATTTACTCAATTTTTCATGTTCAGTTTTAGAAAGGTGGGTCTCCTGGAGCCAGCAAAAGTCTGCCCCAGATTTCCTTATGTATCATAAAATTTTACTTCTTTTTATTGAATTAGTAAGGCCATTAACGTTGAACGAGAGAAAAGTTTTATTTAATTTAGCCATTTCTGTAGACTAGGAGTATTCTGCTCGAATCTAACCTCCCTGTAACAATGGATACAATCCCATGGTGACTCAGCTGAGTAGATTCCTGGGGGACCCGCAGCATATAAACTGAAACTAAGTAAAAATAGTAAATATAACACAGTAACTTTTCTGCTAACTGCAGACAAAAAGATTTAACAACAAACAAATCATGTTACTTTATCTTGCACTCCTAAAGCAGAAGGCTGGGAAACCGCCGACCTTTCATCCATTCCCTTAAATTCCAGTAAGGGTTTGATATAACTAGGAGAGGAAGGAAGAGGTATGGAGGCCACCTACTAGGGGGGCCCTCTTCCCGAGTCTTCGCTCAACATGGGGTTCACAATAAATGAGTTGCCACCGGATCAATATCCCAAGACCTGGGACAGATATTCAGACAGTGGAAATAGAAAAGAAGGAATTAGAAACCACTATTTTCCTCTCTCTGCCCCGCAATCTTTGTCCTTAAATTAGGAAAAACCACCATGATGGGGGCAGAGCAGGAGGGGAAGAGAGAAAATTATATCCCCCCACCTCTCCCAGAATATCATATACTTCTGTAAGGAGCCATAACCTCCCCCCCCCCACACACACACACATCAAATGTGGAGGAGAGGCTTTGTCCTTGGGTCACACAGATTAACAAATAATATAAACTCCTGGTGGATCATTAAGCTCTCCAATAGTTTATCAGAACAATCCTATGTGTCAGATGACTTCTATCCATTCCCCTAGACCAAAGCGAAAAAAAAAATGCTTATATGCATATAGTTTACAATGCACAGTAGTACTGAAATGATTAACATCTCCCAACCACCCGCCCAAGTCTTCCCCTGACTTCACAATAAACTCTTAGATAAGATGGTCTTTGAGCCTCAGTACCAAAGCGATAGTTACTTTTGTTAACATCACCCTTAATTCAGGTGTCCAGCAGGGCAAGAAGAGTTATAGCTGTTTCTCAAATAAAGCTGTGAGCAGGTAGACCCTTGGAAGTTTAGTTAAGTTCCCAATGTTCTAAATATGTCCAACATTGCTAAGAAGATTAGCCCAATCGCAGTTGCAGGATTACTTATCTGAATTCAGTCTCTTGTGCGTGTCTCTGTGACAGTCCTTCAGGGGGAGGGGGCAAGCAATCACTGATGGATGAATAATTTGTTGAGTCACGCTGAAGAAACACAAGTTATAATAGCTTTCTTTTATAGCAGTGGTATTTATGTAGCATTTCAATATGAATTTAAATAGAGAAAGAAAAATATGTAATCTCATTGGGGGTATTGGGCTGTTGCATCTCAAGGCTCCTGATGATAGACCAGATCAATGCAGGCATCTACAAATAAGGAGTTATCTCCTTTTTTATATATATGAGTGGAGGCTACTCACAAAACCATTTAGCTAGAACTAGTCAGACAGATCCATATGCCACAAGCCAACTTTCACTTGTTTCCAGTTCATTTTTAGGCACTCCCTGCAGTTTCTTTATTAGATCTTGAAGACACAGCATTGCTGTGAAGTGCTCTACAGTGCTGGGATCTTAGGGTGTCTCAATGATACAAGTTGCCACTCCTGGGCCATCTCCTTTTGTTTCTGAGGAACGTCATCACAGTATGCAGAAATGCCAGCAGTGGCCTGTGCCCTCGAGTTCATCCAGCATGGAACCGGGGATGCCATCATTTTTATAGACTCTAACTGGGTTTGTTGTTCCCTTATAGAATTTCTCCCTTTCTGACAGAACTCCTTTATCTTTTCTGACAGCCCCCCAGTGAAACACAAGGAACTGGTAATACACATTCATTCAGTGGCACAGAAGTTTGCACACAAACTCTATGTACACAAGGTTAAGGCCCACTCCATACATGATCCCTATCATGCCTTCAGTGACACAGCTGACACCCTTGCTAAGGAAGGGGCCCAAGGGGGTGACATCTGGATGATGAATTATCCAGAAGCCAGAGCAGCTGTGCACATTGCATCCATCAGGAGGAAACCTGAACCCTTCTCCCCCTTGGATTTGTCAAACACCCAGCATGCTGACTCTGAACTCAAGGATGTGTTCAGACTTCTGGACAAAGGCACTGATAATAATCTACCTGCCCATAACCCATATTGAAGGCATGAATGCAAGTTAAACTTGTCCCCAGATGATAAGCTCATTTGGTACCAATCTGATGACACCACCATGAAATTGTGGGTGGTCCCTCATCATCTCAGGTCTGAATTTCTGCACCAAGTGCATGACACCCCCGCTGTTGGACACCAGGGAGTGGAAAACACATTTCAGAGCCTCAAGACCACAGCATGGTGACCTGGTGTCACCAAGGATGTCAAACAGTAGATAGATAACTGTCTTGTTTGTGCACAAAACAACCCCATCCCTACCAAAAGAAATGCCAAGTTACTACCACAAAGGCATTTTGGATCTTGGCATGCTTTACAGATCAATTTCATTGGTCCTCCTACTAATACCAGTAGAAATAACAAATATGCCCTTGTGGTAACTGATTTCTTTTCTAAGTGGGTTTAGGCTTTCCCCACCAAGACATAGTACTGCAAAAGCCACTCCCAAAATCCTGGCAGAACAGATTTTCTCCAGGTGGGGCCTAACTCTTAAGGTGGACTCTGACAAAGGAACCAGTTTTACAGGTGAGTTAATGAAAGAAGCCCTTGAACTCCTTGGAGTTCACCAAATGTTCCACATACCGTAAAACCCACAATCATCAGGTCAAGTAGAGAGGGCCAACATATGGATTAAGCAAATGCTTTTGAGATTTATTGAGGACAATCCCAAGTATTGGGATTCCCTACTACCATTACGACTTGTGGCAATTAGGGGCACACCTTCAGTCACAACTCAGTTGACACCCTTTGAGGTGATGACTGGCTGAAGTATGAGATTACCTGAACACCTGTTGTTTGATCTGCACACACCCACCACAAAGTGTGTTTCTGTGGATCAATATGTGGAAAGGTTGAAAAAAGACCTAATACACACTCATTTGTATGCTGCAAACTGCATGGACAAGGCCCAGCAATAGTTCAAAATTCAGTCTGACAAACACGCACAAGAAGTGGATTGGCAAGTTGGAGATCAAGTAATGGTTCTCAGATTTGTGCATCCAACACACTCTTTCTCCAACAAGTGAGAAGGATTCTACCCAATTGTTAACAAGCTCAGTCCAGCAGTCTATCAAATTAGACTCATGCAAAACAACAAATTGACTGACAAACGGTTACATGCAAACCAGTTGAAGCTGTATAAAGGAGTATAATTACTTTTCCTCACCCCATTTGTCGGAATAGTAGTAACCTTGCTAATGTTTGATTTTCCCTTTCAGATATTCAGATACACTGACAAGATGGCTATCTTGTTCCATGTTCTCCTCATCTCAGGAGTAATCCCCTGTGTCCAAGGCACAGTAAAGCACATCCATCCTCATCTTGATCTCCCTGCAACTACGCCAGATGGAGTCTCCATCAATGTCCCCGATAATTTGATTATCATTAGGAAGGTTCAGATGCCTGCCTCACTGCCTCGCTTGTTGCTCCTGATAAATCTACCCTACAAATTGAGTGGCAAACCAAGTCTCAAGGACAAATGCTCCCTGTGGCCAAACTCTCCAAGGGAACTTTCCATGGATGGCCCAATGCAAAATTATCCCCAAGTGGTAGCTTGTCCTTGCACCAAACCTCTCTTGACATTCAGATTTATACAATATTACTGCCTTAATTAACCCATCATATTGTAATACACTTTCTAAGGACTCTGCCAGAAATGTTGTGCTATACACAACATGGCCTCAGTTGCTATATATTTATCTGTGTTACCCCCCCACTGAGAAACAACTTTTGGAATGTACAAAACAAAACCCTGTTCCTCGTAGTGGTCTCACAGCCACTGCTTTACCTGGTTCACTTATTAACAATTTACAATATATGCATATACCTGTTTTGTTTGATTTGACTTACTGGAATATGAAATAATTTGGTATGTGTCATACTATTTACACATCATTGTTTTATAGTACTTTGTTACTCGATATCTTAGCAGCTTTTCAGATTCCTAATCAAGACCCTATTGCCAGGGTACATACCACCGAGCATAGAGGCAATTTTAGGAGAAAACCTACTTCTCAGAAAGATAATTCAAAAAGTCATAAAAGAAACACACGTGACACACCGGATGTCACTGGTGCCACAGGCACCCATACTGATCTCTTTGGTAGCACAATGTCTATCTGGAATAAAGCAGACGTCGTCACTATCAAATCACATTCACAGAAGTTCGAAGCTGGTATGATCAATGACATCATAAACTCATTATTGCATGGTGTGGATGAGTTAGTCAAGAAGAAAGATACACTGTATATAATATGCACGACATTGCTAAGACATGTACAGATTCTAAACAAAAGATTAACATCGTCATTGCACAGAACAATAAGGAGGCAGACAAACAATACATTGCCTGTGAAATATTATGTTCTGCCTATGTGTCATATATTATCTCTTCCGCGATCTGGAATCTGGAAGAATCCCTGATATTATACATTAAAGATGTATCTCTAAATGGTACTGTCCTCACTGCAAAACGTTAGTCCCCTAACTGTGTTGTCATGTATATGTGACAATCTGTTTCTATTCCTATTTCTACTGCAAGGAATTTGGGATTTGTAACCAGGCACCCTGATACTGATCCTTGCGTTACTTTTAAGAAATGTTCTATTAAGGATACTATATTTGTGTCTTTTACTGTTTCTTTACTGTGTTTTGATCCCAATACAGCTATAATTGATAAACTAGCATCCATACACTCCATTGGGGACCTTGATGAAGACATCTACAGAGAACACCTCAACTTGCCACCTCTTCTGGTTGTTCATCCTCTTCTGGATGCATGGGTCTCACCGCACATGGACTGTTGTGCTAAGAAAAGGTATCTTTATTTGTGTAAATGTGATATATTTGATGTTATTAAACCTGTATGTGGATATTCCCCAGACAGTATAGATTGGTCCTTTTCCATGAGTGATGACATCACCAGCAATGGCACAGAATACCAGGACTCAATATCTGCTCCAGATGTTTCTCGATTGTACCAGTCTTACCGGAATGAGGTTCATCGGCAATCAACACAGATTTCCAACCAGACTTACACTTGCCCAGTACAACTACAAAAATGGAGATGACCTACTGTGAAAATGCAATATAATTCAGATGGTGAATTTTGTGTGGTAATTAATTTTAAGCAATTTACTTGTGGAAGTCAGTTATGTGTTATTACTCAACCCAATTTCTGTTTCATATCTCACCAGACAACTATTATTGGGCACACATTTATCACCCTGTTCCCCTTGTGGAACCCAATATCATTGATGGTGACCCTGATTATCTTCTTACTTTTTCAGAGTATTTACCTTACTTTAATGTGCATATTGATCCTCTGACTTTAACACTGAAGTCACTTTTAGACAGGAAAGACACACACCTCATCCACATCAGCAGTAATATGACCAAAGCAAATGAAGCAATATACGATCTTATTAACAATGGTGATTTTAATAGTGCACTTACTAATACTTGGTTAGAGATTACCATTAAAGGTTTTGTTATTATACAAGCATTTTTGATATTTTTTCTTATCATTATGGTTTGCTACCTCCAACGAACACTGCACCTACACCGTGAACAGCTGGAGTTCCTTTACAAGGCTTGTGCATCGGGTCTGTAAATGACATCCATTCTCTCTCCACTTTCCTACTTTTGTTTGTGTTACACCTTCTGAGGCAACAAGGGGGGGATGTTACATGAGGTTCCTGAACCCTAATTGATACCCCAGAGGTACACCACAGACTGCTAGCATTTATGTATATGTTATACTAACATATAGGGCTGAAGACATCTACTGTACAAGAGCAGATGTCAGGATATGTATGCACATGATTGCTATACGCTTTACTTTCTAATATACACATGTATTACTTGCTTACAAGATGTTACAACACTTGCATCCTTGTAGTGTTATAATATATGAGTCAGCATTGCCATCTTCTGATGATTTGTATTATTACATGGCTACAGTATGTACAAACTGTACTTTCTTTGTTTCCACAAAGTGATGACTGTAACTGAATTGAATAATGTTATCTAGGACTGTGGAGCCACCTCTAATTTAGCCAATAAGGCTCACCTCTGTAACTAGAAATATTTATATCTTACAGTAACTATCGTAACTATCTTAGGTATCTAATGTAAGACATTACCTCTTCTACCTCAGAGACCAGGAGTCACAGAGATTCCTCGAGCTACAGGGAACACATAGCATTGGATCTCACTTCCTAATGATAAGAACTGCTTAGGGAAACTGTGAGTTTCCTTTTGGTAGTAATAAACAAGATGTATTACTCTTGTGCAATGTGTCTGTGATTCCTTGCATTCCCATTATTGACAAGAACCTGAGAGTGATGGTTTAGACCTCCTGACAAGTGTACACATAGTCAAACAAGGAAGAGAGACAGTATTCTGATTTGTTTGTCACGTAAAACCTTAATCATAGGTGCACTCGACATACATTGATGCTGCATCTCAGGTGGGTAATCTTGATCAAAGTATAGTCTAGAGTCCAAATACTTTATTTCCCTTTTCTGCCAGGCACACCACAAGATATCTTCTTTTGTACGGTAACTGTGAAATTTAATTATGATAGAGCGGGGCCTGGCTGACTGTTCTTTAGGCCTAGGCTGTAAGTCTCTATGGGTGCACTCGATACACAAGTTGTATCCAGGAGGAAGTTCTAGTACATCCTGCAAGAGGTCAGAGATGAAATCAGCCATCTGGCCTGTCTCTGCACCTTCCTTAACCCCATAAACTCACAGATTCTCTCGTCTTGATCTGCTCTCAAAATCGAAGCATTTCTGCTCCATATCCAATTCATGCTGGCACAGAATCTGCACCATTCAGCCCAAATGATGAACCTCATCCACTGTTATTGCAAGCCAATCCTCAGTCTCCTGAACCTGTCTTTCCTCTTGTGTTAATTTTTGGCCCAGATGGTGAAATTCCACCTTGTTCTCTGCTTGCATTTCCCTTATTTCCTTTAGGATCACATCAAACTGTTGCCTGAATAGCTTCTCATTTTCTTCATCTGTGTTGTAGGCCAGGTTGGGATCCATGGTGTGGGACTGAACTGATGAGCAAGCTGATGAGCTATGTTTTGATCCACCACCATCCTTCTCATGTCTGGGCTGCCGAGAACCAGGTCTACGTCCCTTGTCCTTCTGTGTACCCGCTCCAGACCTTGTGGTTACTTTCAATGTATTTTAATAGAAAAAATGTTTTTTTTTTTGTTGTGGGGAAGAAACAGAGCTCCCTCTATAACTACTTCACTGATCCATGGTCGAACTGGAAGTCCTAACCTTGCAGGTTGATCAGTTAGTTGCTCAAATCTGGCATCAGTGAGGGCATCTCGGTATTTGGTACAGTTGGGTCCTGTCCAGTCAAAGTTAAATTCCCCACAGAGTATGGTATAATTATGGGGAAAAGAATTGAGACAGACAAGAAGATCTGATAAGGATGCAGAAGCAGTCCTAGGGGGCAGGGAAACACATCCTATGGTTAAGTTTGATACACGACCAAAGGTAATTGAAATAAATAACTGCTCAATATTGGGGTTGAATTGTGGTGCAGTAAGCTCAGTGGCATCTGACTCAACCTTGGTGTAGATCAGTACACCCCCAACTTGCTTGGTAGGTTGATCTTTTCTAAAAGAGGAGAAACCAAGTAATGAGACCTCATGTGGTAGGACTGAGGGATTTAACCAGGTCTCAGTAATACAGAGGACATCTGGTTTATAGTGGTGAGCTCAGGCCTCAAGTTCAGTCATTTTACATGTAATACTTTGAATATTCATATGGGCAACCCTGAGCCCTTTTTAAGTTTGTCCAGAAGGGGCATGGGGTGAAAGGGTCTTGCTTGGCATTTGTGCAGGGGCCAGGGTTCAGTTCAATGTCACCAGACAAGAGGAGAAGACATAGTCTTGATTGGGTGGAGGGGAGACGGAGGAAGGGTGATGTATGAGGCTTTCGAACCCTGTGGACTAGCAAGATAATTTTTTCACAAATGGGTGAAGGCAAGATTTGTAATGTATGTGGCATGCCTATTTAGAGGGACAGGTGGGGGGTTATGGAAAGAAGGCAGGGAGACCACTAGGTTATGTGATGATGTTGTCACACTGGTAGAGATATGTTAGGGTTGAAGAAAACAGGCTAAGAATTAAATCAGTAAGAGTAATCTCCTGGTCTGAGATAGAAACATGTTGTTAAGTGAGTGGTGCAGAGGGTAGATTGTGAGAAAAAAAGAAAAAGGTGAACCCAACAGCATGTGAGAGTGTGTCAGGAGAGTAAGGCTGTCCAGGGGAATAAAGAGCCAGGAATGGGTAGATGGCAAATTATATGAAAAAGGAAAAACAAAGATGGTAGTTGTTAAAATTGTATGAGAAAGGGTACAGGAAGATGTGGGAGGGCAAGGGACTTGACAAATAGCCAGCTGAGGAGCGGTGGAGCATGGAAGTAGGGGCTAATTGAGTACTTAATAGAGGCCAAGGTTGGTCTGGGTGAGTGAGAAGAAAATGCAGATGAAAGTTAAATTGCAGGTACAGACTAAGGGTCTAGCTGACTGACAGTGTGAAAATCCATGAAAACGCAGGGGAGCCAAGCTGACCAATCAGATAAAAAGCTATAAAGGTTGTAGCCAGCCAGCAGCTAGAACTGGGGATAGCAGTCAATCACAGTCCATGGCTGCATCTGCTGGCACAGGACCAGGCTTACCCAGTGGAGGGAGCTCGCAATCTGGGTGGAGGGAGAAGCATGGCTGACTGGTTCTTCAAGTCGCGGACGCCAGTCGAATGGTAGTTCTTAGTTCACCTGGTCAAGGGCCCCTGTGGAACAGACAAGAGAGGGGAGTTAGATAAGAGGGAAATTAGATAAAAGAAATAGCTGAGGAGCTCAATCTGGGGAGGGAGTGATGATGAGGAGATACAAAGGAAGAAAAGAATTGGGGAAATTAAGTGGCAAGAGGCCAGACAGCTAGTCAATTATGTCAGGCACCACATGGAAAGAGAATAGGTGGAAGGTGTCTGAGGGGTGAAGCTACAGAAAAAGGCTGTAGATCAGAAGAAAAGAGAAAATATGAGGGGGGAGTTTAGGAGGGAGAGAGACAGGAGATGAATAGCAAAAGAGTGGTTTACATTGGTAGCAGTTGGCAGTTTTGACTGATAATTAGGTAGAACAACCCAACCTGGGGTAAATTTACTTATGAAAATATCATAACTGGACCACTCCAGGCACTGCCCAATAAATGTAATAACAGCACAATCAGAGAGATATTTTCTTGCATCAGGTTTCTTCATTTGGCAAGTGAGATGTAGACTTCTTTTCCATCAGAGGGAGCTCCAACATCATATTTTGACAGAAATGATTGAATGTGAAATGCAAACTGCAATGTGTATAGAAAAGAGTGTAAATCTCAACCTTTTCCAGTTGTGCAGCACAGATGGAAAAACATTTTGTGAATGTGACTGCTTTCTTTCTTTCCGAATTCTTTTTAACCTTTTTTAATTTTTTTTTATGTTGTCTGTTTCTTGGGGGAGTGGTTATTGCTGAGCAGGTATGAAACACTTTTATCATTTGTAAAGCCTTTCTCTCCTAGTTTTGTTATTCTTTATGAATTTTTACCATTTATTTTGTATTAAATATGGAATTGTGTCTAATGTTTGTGATGTTGTATGACTAATATACATTTTTGTAGTTAACACAAACATCCTCCCACTCTTTAAGAAATGTGATCTGTAATATCCACCTGAACAACCACCAGGACAGGCTGATGGGACCTCACCTTAATGTCTCTTCTGAAAGATGGCACATCCTGACAGTACATAATCCCCTTAGTACTGCAAATACAGTATTGTAGTTAGATTAGTAGAATTAAAAAAAAAAAGTCTTCACTTGTAACTTTAACAGTGAGAGGAATAGTACTGAGCAGGGCAATCAGTTTTTTTTTTGCACGCCAAAGGGCTACAGTAGGTCCAGCTAGTGATGAGGTTGGAGGCCTCAGCTACTATAGCATTAGGCCCTAAAGACCTGGGGGTATATTTTGCAACCAGCCCATCTAGTGGACCCAGTACAATTTCAGCTGGTGAAGACCTTGCCTCTTTCTAGTACTATACCTGTGGGCATGCTGTGTGCCTATTTTTTCATGTGGTGGCAAGGCTGCTTGGGACTTTGCTTGTAACTAAAAATGTAAAGATTACTTTTTTTCTGTGTAGAACAACTTCAGTTGACTTTTTTGTGTGGAGTGGCACTAGTAAAAAGTTTGGGAGTTGGCTGGTCAGAATTTTGCAACCTACTGTGAGCCGAGTGGTTAGTACCTGCAAAGCAGGTGTCTGACTGGAGGAGGTACTGACCAGGTGTAACCACCCACTGGCCCCTTATTTAACCAGCAGGCACACCTCCCATAGTCTAGGGAAAAAGAGAGGGTTCAGGGTACAAAGCAATATGTAATCTGCAGATGTAGTAGACAAACACAAAGGTGTGTACATACTAGACACAAATAGACCTATAACAAAACCCAGGTCCTGAGAAGAGAGCGTTTGTTAAGGGCTATGCTAGGTTTGCACTTCTGGACAGGGGTATGTCATAGATCCACACAAGGAAGCAGTAACTAGATTGTCCATACCAGATTGGGATTCTAGAGTGTGGCTTTATTCCAAAACACAGTTGGAAAACAAAAGCAAAGATGGACCCCCAAGGGTTTGCACTGGCACAAGGCAATGCAGAACTCATCTGTAGAAACAGTACTTGAACCTGTCATATTAGATAGGATTGGAAACTGGAATGTGGAACTAGCCACAGAGCACACACACAGATCTTCTGGAATGGCACTTGACCAATACTTGGTACATTTCCCATATTTCATAGGATAGGATGTGGCACACAGGCCATGACAGAGCACTCAAGGCTTAAGACTTGCAGAATCTACATACATGGAGTAAACTGAAGAAACCCCACATGCAAGGGGTAAAACATCTTCAGGCAGTGGCCACAAACACTAAAAGAAAACAGGTGCCCTTTACAGAACCTAAAGTGCTGAACTAGTTACTCCATATGGGGGGTCTCCCACCTTTTGCTGCTATGTCCAAATCCAGCCATTCTTTCAGAGTTAAACCTCACAAACACTGAAAACTGTAGAAATGTCATGCTGTCTAGAAATGTTTATTACATCTAACATCAGAAACACCACAATGGTCAGAGATCTTTAAAAACACAAAGTTCTTAGCCGGCCCGCCAGTGCAGCGGTTGGATTTCCACTTGCGACGCCAGTGACCCGGGTTCGGGCATGAGCCCAGGAGCTGGAGGGCCAGCTGGGTGGAGGAGGCTTGAGTGTCCCAAGGACAGCTCGCCTTCTCTGGGGGGAGGGGAGATTCAGGACTCTGCACATGTCTGACCTCAGGTGGAGTCCCGAGGTATGGCAAAAAGCCCAAGTCAGTGAGATGGGTGGCGTGCTGAACGTTGGCACTTAGCAACTTGACATCAGGGCACACATCATGCCTAGAAACACTGGAAAAACACTCTGCAGTGCAGCTGGTAGATGGAGCACCATGGCCCAATCCCCAATGTCCCTACCTGCCCTGGTGACAGCATCCCAACAACAACAGAAAGGCCCTCGGGGTGCAAAGGGCCCCCACCTTGTACCCCGCCTGGGTGGTATAACCAAGGCTACATGGGGGATGGACTGTGCCAGGCTCCAGGTAGGAGGGCAGGGACTGAGAAGGCCACACTGGTGTCTCCTGAAGAGTGGGGGCGCTGCGGGCAGGGGGGAGTATAAAGAAATAGTAAAAACAAAAAAGTTATGGAGGGAATCCTCAAAGGAATTGGGTGAAATTGTCCCTTTAGCAGAGAGTCTCCCCACAGAAAAAAAAGACAGGTACAAACTCCTGGGTAACTCTTAGAAAAACTACTCATAGATGTACACACAGGCAGCTTCACCAAAGTTCTGGGTTGGACCAGGGGATTGCCCCTAAAATCGACAGCAGTCCCCTTTATCCCACATTGGGATAAAGGCACAGGAATTGCTAGAGACAGTTTCCACCACTTCACTAGTCAGGAACAGGCAGTCCTCCACTAGAGTGAGAAAAACAGACACTCCACACTGCTCACTCTGAGCTCCTACACTGAACTGACTTCAGAATTCTAAATTCCCGCCCCTCACACCAACAGCTGTGGCTTATGCTGCTCTGAAAGTTCTATGTGACATCACCTGTCAAGCTCTCAGCTAAGACCAAACAGCAGAGAGGGACAGAGTGAAAATCCATTCACTAGATAATCACTAGCTGCCTTCCCCACCTAACACTGACACTGATGGGATGGGATTCTACTAACCCAAAGGAACAGGGGGGTTACACAGGCTTAATGCATTCCAGCAGGGGAAGGGATACTTAAAGGAGTACTACAGTCAGAATTTGCAAAACAAACATGCATTGTCCAGAGAGTTTTGGTGTGTGTGTGTATGCGTGTGTGTGTGTGTGTGTGTGTGTGTGTGTGTGTGTGTGTGTGTTCCTAGTGTGTCCTTCACTTTGTCTGCTATTAGGATTTTATTGTAAATTAGCCTGCTAGTTTCACAGTATGGTAGTTTTATGGCCCCTGCGGATCTCCATCTTAGCATGGTATTTCTCTTGTTCTACAATGCTTCCTGTCCCATGTGATAGTAAGGTATCTGGGACCATGGCTTCAGCAAACACTGGTTTAGAGTCAGTATTACTTCAGATCTGTGATATTAAGTAACATTCCTTATCCAGTGAGCACTGATGGTTACATTCAGAGTTTAGCAAATACCTGATGGCTAATTGAGTGGGTTATACTGTAGGAAAACAGCTAGAGCCAATAATTGCAGCATTGATGATCTGGGGTGATTCATGTGCTTTGTATGGCTGTAAGTAGTTTAATGAAATAAAAATTTTTAAATGCAAAACATTTACTCCTGCTGGCTAGATGTGACACAGACATTTCTGCAGCCAACCCTGATTTCTGCAGCTACTGTTGCAACCGCAGAATCACAGAAAACATGGGGCCTTGACTGTAATGTTGTCACTATATGGTTGGCTTACCAATATATTGAATTAAAGCTATTTAGTGGAGGCCAGAACATCAAGCTCCTATCTCTATTACTTTCTCAGTCAGTAGTCCTAGAAGCTTCACTGTCTCATGGGACAGGAGGCAACGTAGGGGAAAGAAGAGCAATAAACCACACTAAGATGGAGATACACGGGGGTCATTAAACTACCACATAACTTGCAGGCTAATTCAGAAAAGAAACTCTTAATAGCAAACAAAGGGAAAGACACACTGGGACTACGCACATATCAAAACATTCTTCACAACACATGTTTTTTCAAATTATGACTGTAGTATTCCTTTAAGAGGTCTGTTTACCTGGAAACTGTATGCTAGGAGAACTGACTGAGAGCAGGAAAGAAGCCCAGAGATTAATAGTAAATGAATTTAACACTTGAAGAGACAGTGTAGGTAAGCGAGTGTTTTTTGGGGGGGGGCAGTTTTGTAAAATGTTAATAGACAGTGTGGGGTATCTAGCTGATTAAATTACTACAGTCTACTTTAGGCTGGGTGGTTGGTATCTGCAAAGTAGGTGTCTGATTGGAGGAAGAGCTGGTGTAAAACACCAAGCTTGAGCTTTTGAAGCTGAGATTAGAGCTATGTCTTGACTGCATCTATTATTGAGGATTAGCTGATTCAAAAGGGCAAAGGACGCCCGTAACACCCAGACAGAGGTTCAGCTAAGCTTGCAGTTAAGAAAACCAGAAGCAAACTAAGACTTAGAAAGAGGAGTGTTGAATAGACCTATAGAGACAGAAAGTGAAGATGAGTGTCTATACGACCGACATCACAGCAATGGAATTATGTCAACCACAAGTTGCAGTTGACATAATTCCAGCAGAAGACCCTGGTCATTTTATCATCAATTCAGGGGCTTTGCCCCCCACCCCCTTTTCTATGTGGGAGGCTCTGCCCCCTGTACCCCGATCTAATGGATTCCAACTCTGAGTCAGAGTTGATTCAGGGAGAGGGTGCAGGACCGGGAGACATAGTGCTGAGGTCTCAGGTAGACCATTACAGAGAACTGTCAATGTTGTCATCATCAATATGTTCACTGTAATCAGGACTCCGTGTTTACTGCGGAAAAGTGGACCAACATTCTGTGGCAGGACCTCATACTTTCTGCAACAGAACAACTGCTGATTCTGCAGCCATTCTGATGCAGATAAACTGTAGTTAAACAGCATATCTTCAAGGAGATTAAATCTTAGTTAACCCTTTGACTGCCTTTGTGCAACCACTCCACTACACTAAAAATGGAACATCAAGCCATTTAACAGTATGTAGTCTTCTTACCACATAAATTAAACTCCAGTAACCCAAACCTGACACAGCCATGGGCATCAATGTTCTCTTTTAACGACTTTTCCCTCCCATCCCAAATTTGAAGGCTTATTTCTTCTTCTGGAAATTGATGACTTTTGTTGTTCTCCTACGTTATAATTGGAGGAGGACATAAACACTCTTCTAAAACTACACAGAAGGTAAAACCTGCTTGGATTTCTTCTGGTTTATATCTACAGTTAGCAGACATAAAGAGAGACTCCAACTTAAAAGCCATTTAATTTTTTTTCTGATTTTGATCAACATTCTTTTAGAATATATTTTTTTAAAGCTAGTGTAATACCCCAAAGTGGGGGGCACTACAGAAAAGGGGAATCAATAGATAAACTAGGGGTTTACAGGTGCCCAGGGTGCCTGCTGTAGGTGTGGGCAGCAGGGTACTATGATAAAGGGGGCCCTCTTAAGTGAATCTCCCCTACCTATAGGGGGAAACTGTAAAACAATAAAGAAAAGTGCCCTGTGCACTTTACAGCTGGTCAAAAAAAAACAGAATTAATTGCAGCAAATAACAATGGCTTGGATGAAATGCTGTGCTGAGCTGCTCGTGCACAGCATTCCAGTACAAAACACTTTAGAATTAGAAGTGTTAGCTTTAAAAATTAAACAGTTTTTTAGGAAGTTCCTGCCAAGCTGTGGAGGAGAGAGGGCACCACAAACCAAGGGGAAACCTGTTTAGGGCTTACCTGGTGTTGAAGCCATTTCCCTGAGGGTTTGGTGGTGTGCCTGTTCTGGGCTCCAGCTGGCGAAGACTCCGATAAGCTCCGGTTCAGTCCACCGTGCTATTGGGGCACCAGAAGAAAGTAATCTCCCGTTTACTGCTGTGTGGGCTTGGGATCCCCATTGTTTTATTGTTTTTGACCCCCCCAGCAGTTTAAATTCAGTCCCCCGTCGGAGGCAGAGAAGCGCCGCATCGCTGCAAGTTCGGTCGGCTCTCTGAGGCCCTTAGTCGTCCCCCCAGCTGCCTGCGACACTCCCTCCCACTGCCAGCATACCTCCCACCTCCCAAGACCGTCAACAGCCCTCCAGCAGCCCTTGGAACAGTGAGTCGGCGGCAGCACACACTACGTGCTGACTGCCTGGAAAGAGAAGACTTTTCTTTATTTTTTTTTATTTAAAAGTGCACATAAGGCGCAAAGAAAGGCGGCCGAACACTGCAGGGACATCGGATCAATAGGACCCTGGATTTAAATTTTTAGTAGGGAGGTGGGGTAGTGATGCCCTTGGGGAGGGGCCAGCTCAGTGAGGCCAAGCAAGGTCTTTGAATATTCATATCAGGGGCGGGTTTAGAGGCAGTGACCTGCCAAGATAGTGACAGCTCTCAGGGAGCTGTACAGATTTAAAGAGGCCTTGCCACTCCTGGTCCCATAAAGTCTTAAAGGGGCCCTGCCAGAAGTTAAGTGGGCACACGGCCTGAGATAATATAGGGCTACTAGGCCCAGAATAGAGTGGGGCATCAGGCCCAGAATAAAGAGGGCCCGAGGCCCATAAGTGTAAAGAGGGCTACTAGGCCCAGAATAGAGTGGGTCAAGTTAGGCCCACAGTTTTAAGAGGGCTCCATGCCCATTTCAGAGGGCGCCAGGCCCAGAATAAAGAGGGCACCAGGCCCATTTCAGAGGGTGCCAGGCCATGTTAAGAGAGGGCACCAGGCCCATTATAGTGAGGGCATCAGGCCCAGAGGTAAAAGGGCTACCAGGCCCAATGTCAAGGTAGGGCATCAGGCCCGAGGCAATGGTAGGGCACCAGCCCTGAAGTAACTGTAGGGCATCAGGTCTGAGGTAAATGTAGGGCATTAGGTCTGAGGTAAAGCAGGGTTCCAGGGCAGCCCCTGGCCTAGTGGATTAGGGCAAGCCAGCCTATTGGTAGTAAGGGCAGCCCCAGCCTAGTGTATTAGGGCTAGCCAGCCTAGTGGTAGTAAGGGCAGCCCTGGCCTAGCGGATTAGGGCAAGCCAGCCTAGTGGTAGCAAGGGCAGCCCCAGCCTAGTGGATTAGGGCACACCAGCCTGGTGACAGTTAGTAGGACATATAGGCCCCATAGCAAATAAGGCATTTAGGCCTTTAGTGTTCCGGACAATTAGCATAGGGTAGGTGGTACCCTCAGTACAGTGATTAGGGCATCCATAGCAAAACATTCAGGGGTAGTCAGATCCTATCCCAGTAGGCCCTACAGTCAGGGAAAAGGGTCCATCCATGGGTGCTTAGCTCACAAATACCGCAAAGTAACTGTAACAACTGCATTGTCCATGCAACTGTTTATTGTTAAAGTATCTGAAAGACTGTGAGCTTGCCAAGAAGCACCAAGACTGTACTGTGTATGGATTGTGGTTATTTGCCCCGGTTATCTGAACTATTGCTCTAAGCATCTGAACAATTACCCCACCTGTAATAATTACCCCTAAATTTATAATTTGCCCTTCCCCAGGCAAATTATCTGATCATTCCGCAGTTCTCTTGGCATTGCAGAAAGGTGCATCTTTTAGCTACATTGTTATCAGCATATGGGGACAGTCTCAATCTTCTACCACACTGCAGTCCCATAGTGTGGTCTGTCATACTACATACTCAGAATCAGTCTCTACCCAGAAGGGGACGTCTGTTCATCATTCTTCATCCAAGTGGGATTGATGATCAGATCATTTCCATCTGTGTCGTCCACCAAAGTCGAGTCCGTCGCCAGTCATACAAGTCGTACCCGCCATTTCTTGTTTTCCACAGCTTGAAGTTACGTCCGCTGAAGCGCATAATGAAAGCCATGCCAGTGTCATTTCATATAGTTCCTGATCTGGATGTCCCAAAGTTGATCGCCCTCCACAGAAGAGTGTGCACATCCTGGAGAACCTGGTCTGCGCCCCTGGTCATTGGCCAAAAGTCGAGTCCGTCGAAGTCCAGTTCGGGACGTATCCGCCATTTCTTTATTTTGTTCTGGGTTCTGGTGACAAGATTGCAGAATCAACCATACTCTCTACAGATTCTTCTGGTTCCTGGCCCTATCGGAGATTCATCTTCACCCGAGATCCTTCAGAGTCTAGCTGGCCCTTGGAGTGTTGCAGCATCATTCAGGTCGTGGTAGTCCTCAAGTAAATTCATTGCCACACAGATCCTGGTTTCTTCTCATCATTGGCAGCCCTGAAAGTGGGTTTTGGCCAAGAAATCCTTTGTCTTCAGTTTGGAATCTGACAGCTTGTAAGTGAGTTATTCCAGGAACCAGTTGCTCTGGTTCTTTCCTTCCGGCAGCCTTGGAGAGAGTGGGCTTTTGCCGAAGAACCATATGGCCTGTTTACCAAACCTCTCACCCCCCGGTGGCCTTTACCAGATCCTTGCTAGGAATTCAGTTTAGTATTGACCATTCTGTTTGCTCTCCTTTGTAGCTACCATCGTAGAACAATGGTGTACACGAAGACGTCAGACCTTTGGACTTAGGTGACATTTGGACTTCGGTAGAACTCTGTGGTCATAGCTAAACCAAATATTTTTATGGGTAGTACATATCATCTAATTTTCACCTAAGTTTAGTAATAAGTATAGGAACTGTTGAAAAATTATAGAAGTATAGTGGCAATAGGCCGTGGTGCACCCATAGAGAAGAATAACATAGAGTTTAGACATTTTAGAGTTTCGCTGTAACTGTTTAGATATCCATAATGCTATCCATACTCCCTACTATTTTTGTGGTTGGTATGTTCTTCTACGACCATGTCCTCTGTCCCCTCTTGTCCAATAAATGTCTTTGCTTTATCCAATCTCTGTGTATGACTCCTGCCTCTCCTTGTCGGGTGATTCCACCAGCCCAACAAAATTCGGACCTTAAGCGGCCCCTTGCCATCCCACCTGCAGAGGGTGTCGCTGGCACTGCTGATAGCGAGACAGTTCCCTTCATCACTCCGAGTGAAGAACCCAGAGGTCTACCAGTTCAGCGACCATCACACTAGGAATACCCCAACTGCCTTGCAACAAACATGCTGAGTGCAGTGTGCAATTCTGTGTGTTTGGGGGGGGGGTTGTCTTCCTATAATAGTGATAGAGGGTGTAACTTGCAGTGTCTGTAGGATTTATCGACTCCTGATTTTTCCTTTGGGGGGGCACACTGAAAAATGTAAGCAAGTCATTCTTATTAAACTGGAGTAGCCTTTGTTAACATGTTCTCTTCTCCCAGCAACTAAGGAGTGGTGGTGTTCTTTGGTCGGTGAGCCTCATTTCACTTATGTATAGCAGCAAATCAATACAAATCTCCATTCCAATTATTTTCCTTACCTGCTCACTCCAGTTCTAGTATACCCTGGTCCCCAAATCTACTGAAGCTGGGCAACCTGACCCTCCTTAAGAACTGATGTTGATGCTACCTCTTAGGCTGCAGGTTCATATCTGGCAAGAAATTACTCTCACGCTTGCAGGTACAGATCTGCAGCCCACAAATTAAAACTGTGATCAATGTCCACCGGTGGGGACCAAGTCCTCTGCTCAGTCTGCTGCCAGCCACATGTTTCTGCAATCAGCTCCTCTGATACCTGCCACCACATGAGATCGATTCCATCTCCACGGGCACCACTGAATTTTCTCACTTCCTATTTACTGCTCGCCTTCCAGTTCTTCCTTCCAAATTCATCTTCCAGGGATTCAGTGTGCACTAAGAGCAGCCTCACAATGAAAAATTAACATGGCTGAGCTAGCCACGCTTATACAGCAGTAAATCATAACTGCTGTGGACCTAATCAAGCTCTGCTACTCTTGTGTCAGTCTCCCCCCACCCACCCACAATACTGGCTGGACGGAGTTATATAACAAGAGAGAGCACAAGTCAAGATGCCATGCAACCACTAGCTTTTTTGCTTTGTAGTAGGTGGCATCAGTTTGTTGCCCCTTCTAATGAGTATGTGTGCCTTGGCATACTTAACATATCAGTAGCTATGCCCTTGACTTGTGTCATAGCATAGGATAGTTAGCATTTCTGCGGCTGTATGACTGGTTTTCCCAATTTCTGCAGTCAACCCTGATTTCTGCAGCCACTGTTGCAACCACAGAATCACAGAAAACATGGGGTAATGTTGTCACTATATGGTTGGCTTACCAAGATGAGTACTTCCTTGGTAAAGTGGAGACAGTATATAAACAGGAGTCTCTATTAGCAATGTCAAGTCATGCAAGGTGGATTATGCCACTTGATATGCCATGTGTATAACCTGAATTAATGGCAAAACCCTGATTTTTAGATTTTTATTTTTGTTTGTTTGGAACTTTTGGTCTATGTTCTGGGGCAAGTCACCTACTTGCGGTGGAACATTTGAAGCATTTTAGTTTCCAATTCCTTCTGAAGTTCTGGAGTGGCATTTGGGAGCTTCAGCAATTGACAGTGACCCTGAAACACCCAAGTGTGGGGGGGGTGAATGTTTGTTTTGGGGCAGGGACCCATGAACCAGGGTCAGTTGTCAGTTAACTCTAGGCTTCTTACATATGCAATATTAGACAATAAAAGGAGAAAAAAACAATGTCATCCATCTCAGCCCCATCACCATCCCCACCCCACCATATTTGAAGTAATAATATTTGTAAGAGCTCCTATATTGCACCATCAATCAATCAATCAAAATCTTTATTTATCCAGGTAAACATCATTGAGCAAGCTCAGGTACAAGATGGACCTGGTTAGCTCCGAGTCAAATGGTACAGTGCATACAAAGATATTTACAATAGAGCCAAATAACACAAGTAAAAAACAATGAATGCAATTAATGCAAGTAAGTCCTCAATGTTACATCAGTCATATCGGTTCAGACTGCTTCTGTAATATTTAAGGTGGACATAAGATGAGGCTTAGTAGGAACTTCAGTAGGGAGAAGTGATCGGCCTCTCTTGTAGGGAGCAGACGCAAGCACAGAATTTCAAAAGTAGTGTAATCACACAGCATCATTAAATGTAACACTCTATAAACAGAAGGATAAGGGTCTTAACAGTCAAGGAGAAAAGTAATTACAGCTCTTTTTTGGCAAATTTTAGCTCAGAAATCAGATTTATGCTTGGTTTAGAATGGACACAGAAGCAGACTGCAGGAACCAGTGGGAAGCCAATGCCGAAGAACGCTCATGTTCTGATTGGATGGCTGCTAATGCCATGCTTTGCTAATGGGGAGTCCGAGCTTAGGTTCTCAGGTGGCAGTAGAGGCAGTGTTGACCACCCAGTGTCCGGGTTTCTGACGCCTATTGGTAGGGAGCCCATGTAGAGCAATATCCTTGGCAGGGGATGGAAGAAGGGGTCAGTATTAAGTACTGGGTCATGGACAATGGAACAGCTGAACCAGTGGGAGGACCAAAACATCAGGACAACAGAATTGGGTATTCCTTGATGCCTAAAGACTGGCCCAACCACATAAATTCAGAAAGGAGTGTAATCAAACAAAGTCCCAACTCTTGACACTCTAAACAGGAAAAAATAGAAGTCATAACTGTTAGGCAGTAAGTAAGTACAGCTCTTTTTTGTGCTAGTTTTAGACAGAAAATCAGAATTTAGCTTAGTATTGAGGGAGACACAGGAGCAGACTGCAGGAGCCAGCCAGACACTACAGCAGAAAAGCACTTGCACTCCGATTGGGTATCGGCAATGCCGCACCTCACTAGTAAGAAGTCCGGTCTAGGTGTCTCAGGCAGTGGCTATGGAAGCAAAAACCACCCGGTATCCATATTTTTACCACCTGAGGGGCAGGGAGCCCCTGAATGGATAGTCTATGGCAGGGAAGAGAGTTAGGGGACAGAGGAAAGAGATAGTAAGAGTGGAATGCAGTAGAAAGGGAATACAAAGATGAAATAGGGCAGTTAAATGGTACAGGGTAGGGGAATAAGAGCCACAGATTAAACAATATGTAAAAGACAGTAGGATGAGTAAGATGTAGCGGCCGTGAAGCAGTGAAGAAATAATAACCCTACAGGGATTTCTAGAGAGGAAAAACATTTAAGACATAAGACGCTTACAGATTTAAGGTCACCAAAGTTCACAAGCGATCATAAATTCAACTACACTCAGAGGGCAGCAGCCTGATGCTTTGGAAAAAAATTAGGGGCTGGGGTAACAAATGCATGGCTCACACACACATACCGAGCATATAGAGATTTAAAGGTATTCATACTGCGGAGGCAGCTTAATTTCAATACATTTTGCACTTTGTTTAACAATGTTGGCAACAGAAAACTAATGGCCACTCTGCCACAGTGAGAGGAAGCCTTGGGAATACATAATGTGATGTAGGATAAGCTTCTTAGGGCATACGTTCCTGGCTCACTTAGTGGGAGGCAGTCTATTATATATCCATCTAGTTTCACCGCTATGCCAAAATACCAGTTTCTTGCTCCAGTAGTGCTTTGTACAGCTGTGTGCAAAGCACTTCTAAGTCAAGAAAATGAAATTCAGGTCCAAACGATGAAATTAGAAGTACAAGAACTGTTGTGCAGCATGGGACCTGATGCAAATATACACATTTTTCTAAAGAATTTGTTTTCTTTTAGGTTAATGATCATATGATATGGAGCAAAAGTAAAAGACTCTGACAGGCTGAGATGGAGTGAGAGCTGCGATGGTCAACCACTGTGGGATCTATAAATATATATACCATGGTGGGGGACCATCACAACCCTTCCTCCACCTTGGCCAGTAACAGAGTGGGTGGCGGGTCTTTTTTTGCTTCAGATTTCACAATTGAAAGTGGATGATGGACACCAAGATGGTGACTGATTGAAATGGAGTGAAGGCTTGCTAGTCATCCACCATGAGATCCTTGCAAATGTGTTTACCAGGGTTGTAGTGGGGGAAGGGAGTGGCGTGGGTGCTAGAGGGTGGGAGGGTTGTTTAAACATGGTTGTTGGGGAGGAGGGTGGCTGAGGGATATTTTTTTAATAATGTTTTTAAAAAAGCAATGTTTTTCATTTATGAATGAGTTATACAGTAAGTCAATCATGAATGAAAAAGGAAAACACTGTGTTCCAGGCAGTTTTCTATCCACACATGAGGGGACAAAAATTATGATTTCAGTATATTTCATTCACGATTTACTTGCAAGGTCAATCACGAATGAAAAAAGTTGCATGTGAAAAAAGATGCATGTGTGAATGTGGATGTGCAGGTTTGGTGGCTTTTAACAAGTATAACTTTTACATTTGGTCTCTCTATCACAAAACAAATGCAGGGCACTAGTCTGTCAATATCTAAATAATCTGAAAGTTTCAGGTTGTTAATCCAGTTTGGTTGTTTTATTATCCAAGCACAAATTCTTAAATGAGTGATTTTACGTAACATATACAATCTATAACCTAAAAATACCAGACTTCATTTTTTTTTAAATTAAAATTCATTTAGCCCCTGAGGCAGATAAGGTACACGCCCATTTTCACAACCGTATGTCCCAAAAAAGCATAATAGGGGGGTTCTGATGCAAGCACCAACTCAGCCTTAGCATACTGGTGGTACTGCACTAGTATAAAGCACACACACACACACACACACACACACACACATATACATACAATTTACAGTTGTGAAGAAAGAGTTACAAGTTTAAATTATGCTTTCTAGGTAGGATGATTACAGTTTGAATGGGGCCAGTATTTCACAGTTCAGTGGGAGTCGGCACATTAGTCAGCTGCACTGTTCTCAAAATACTATAGAACCATGCTGCTCATTGAGCTGGATCCAACCGGTCACAACCTGCAGTGAGAATAGTGTTTGTCATGGGAAGCTAGAGAGAGAATATCACAATATTCTCACTCTGGGTCTTAGTAAACACAAAATACCACTGTTATGTGCCATTTGGTAGCCTCATAGGTATTATGTGGGTTATAGATAGATAGATAGATAGATAGATAGATAGATAGATAGACAGACAGACAGACAGACAGACAGACAGAGCTATCTTCTTTGCAAAAAAACTGCATTAATGCAACATTTGGGTATAGGCTAACGTGATAAAAGTAGGGAAATGTGGTTTTAGGGTTTCCAACCCTAAACCACCAAACCTGCCCCTAAAACAAATCGGGGTGCTGTCTTCCTAGGAGTTGTCAACCCTAACGTTCACACCATAAGTTGTGTATGTTTGGGGAGTATGTATAATGGGGTGAGTGTTAAGGTTGACAACCCCAAGGAAGACTGCACCCCTGATTTGTTTTAGATGTGGGGGGACCACATTTCCATACTTTTGTCACTTTAGCCTGAACCCTAAGTGTTGCAATAATGCAGTTTTTTTTTTAAAGAATGTCCTTACTTGTTGAGATAGTGTAATTGTATCCTTATTTACCTGTGGGGGTGCAGGGCCTGGAGGCCCTTATGCTCCCATCCATTCATACTTTTTCTGGTAGTGTAATTGCCTATAGATACATATACTGTATGTCAATGCTGGCTTCTATTTGTAGGACAACTGCAACTAAATTGTCATCATAGACATCTTATTGCCCCACCTCATGAACCGGGTACTAAACATTTTCAAATCCCCACCAAAACCTCATTCCATGCCACCGCAATGTTTTGGCCCAGATTTTAAAAATGACAGCTATCATGCTCATGAGTTGGTGTAAACATTATTATGTTGAAAATTTGGGGTGAAAATATTTAAAATTACAAAAGGGACAAGGGAGAGTAGATAAAATTCAAGGGATGCACATAACTTTGCCAAGTTAACATATTTTGACACCAAAGTTTTACCATACCCTTCTTATGACCCCATCTCATGAACAAGGATTGTGAAAATGTTCAAATCCCACCAGAAAGGTGATTTCACCAAGTGACCGCAAAATCACCTTTTGGGTCAGATTTGCAGAATTCTACCGACATTGTTCATGAGGTAGTATCTCAAAAATTTCACATTGAAAATTTGGAGTAAAAATATACTGAAATGACAAAGTTATGTACCCAAGTTCAAAACCCCCATTGAAACACATTGAACTGCACTTACTTACTTTTTCATATTGCAGACAGTTGTTCAAGCTGCAAGATGTGTCTCCTGTAGCAGAGTGAATCTTCACCCTGGGACCTGTTCTGGTGAGTGAGGATGTGTGTGGAGATCTGTGGGATGTGGGTCGTGGGTGCTAAGTGGGAGGTCAATGTGGGGTGTACGATTGGTGATGGACTTTTTTATAGGTAAAAAAGAGACATAGAGGGACCATTTTCTGTATTTCAGTTGTGGGCAGTGATTGGGGGAGGGTACCACTAAACACAAGGAAAACAAAATAAATCAAGGGGGATGGTGATTAGAGGGTGGTGGGTGCCACTGTATGACAGGAAAATAAGCAGTAACTGTGGAGACTGCAATCAAAGGGGTGGGGCCACTAGTCACCAGGGAAAACTCCCATAATTTCAGGAAGGGTGATTGGATGGTGGGTGTGCCACTAGACACCAAGGACGATAAGAACAATTATGGGGACAGCAATCAGAGGATGGAGCATGTCACTATACACCAGGGAAATAGTTAATTATGGGCACAGTGATCAGATGGTGTGGGGGGGGGTGCCATTAGACACCAGGGTAAATTACATAAGTACAGGGGCAGCAATCAGAGGGTGGGGGTGTGCCACCCGACACCAGAAAAAAATATAACAAATACAGAGACAGCAGTCAGAGGGTGGGGGTGGCAGTAGACACCAGGGAAAAGTTACAAAATTACTGGGATGACGATGGGAGGATGGGTGGTACCACTGGACACCTGAGAAAATTCACATAATTATGGGGACAGCTTTAAAGATGAAAGGCAATACTTCATTTTTTCCAAAATTCAGCATTATTCCTGTGTTTATTTAATAAAGAGGCATATGTCTAAATATTTGAATACTGAGGCTTGACTCATTTCTTTCTATAAAGGTAGCATTTCAAATTTTAAAACATCCAGAGTTATAGCTGCTGCTGATCGTTTCATCTCATATGCCGTCCTGGAACTTACAGCCACTTATGTCATTCAAGGAGTGATCTCAATTGCTGTTGTGCACAAAAGCTGGCTGTGAGGTCAGTTCTCAAGCTCCAGCCTCTCCTGGGAAAAAATAATGAATGTCATTTTTTTTTGGACAATTCATTAGCTACAGTATGTACTGTTATACTCTATTTGCAATGGCTAATAAAATGATTTACTAAAAAAAAATTGCCAATCATTCATTTAAAACACTCAAGTGTGGGTGGTACTAGTGATTTTAAAACCCAGCACATTTTTTCCTTGCCTGCTTGTTTATGATCTCAGCCCCTTCTGACAAGTTGCCTGTTCACCTACAATCTACTGTTTTCATCTCTGCATTTAATTACATTCAGAAAAAAAAAACATTTGCCACTGGTACAGTTCCAAACATCTGGAAAAAGGTGCATGTGGTTCCCATACTTAAGTGTAGTGACTCCATCATCCCTGCCAATTATCGTCCGATCTCCATCCTCTCATCTTTATCCACTACTTGAGAGAATTGTTAATGGCCAGCTAGTAGATTTCCTTAACCAGAACAATCTCCAGGCAAATGGGCAGCATGAGTTCAGGAGGAACTTTAGCACAATGACTGCCCTTCTGAAACTTACTGAGTCAGTTCATAGTACTTTTGACTGAAGTGAACAGCCTGACTCAATCTTTATCAGTCTGACAAAGGTGACTGACCTTATCAACTATACACTCTCTTATTGGCCATGCTCTTCCCCTGGTCTCAACCCACCTTCCACCTGCGAACCTTCCACCTGCCTGCTTTTCCTGCCCCAAGTTGGTGGCTACCTCCCCCTACCTGCCCACCCAGGTGTCACTCATTTCCTGCCCCCAGACAAAGCCCCACCGACTGCAATACCTTTTTTTAAAATATATTTTTATTCATAATCCTATAATACAAATATTACAATTAATGTTTCTTTCACAGGTACAAATGATCCTTTTACAAAAACAGTGCATAACCACAGTATAATATTGTGAATCACCCCATGCACTGCATTAATAGATCAGAAATATTGTATGAATATAATAATAATAAGAGAAAAACATAAACAAACTTAAGGGGAAATACAATCAGTTTACATAGTCTATAGGTACATTTCCCAGATATTTATAATTTTAATATTGAGGGACGACTATCCTCTAAAGATCACCAGCTTGAACCAATAAGATCTTGTTCATCTTCTTCATCCTCCAGGACATCCCACCATAATTTTTCTTATGATAAAGATTCCTTGAATATTAGCCACCACTTCCTTTCATCAAATTCAGGCATTGTCGGAGCATTCCAGACATCCAATATTAGCCTCTTGGTTGCCATTGTTCCCAAAGCAAATACTTTCATTTTAATCTTATCATTCAGTTTATCGTGTATATAGTTGAATAACAATCTAATTGGTTTCATTTTTTGATTAAGCTGACATATTTTACTTAGCACTTGATTAGTTTTGATCCACCATCCATGTATTTTACTACAGCTCCATAGGCAATGTTCTAAATTGATCTCTTGCCCACATCCATGCCAACAATTTAACTTACTACTTTGTGATATTTTAGCTATATTGACCAGAGTGAGATAGACTCTGTCAATTATTTTTCTTTGTATTGATTTATTTCTAGCAGATATGTATAATTTGTTGGCATCTATATTGATATTTTGCCACTGTTGAGCAGTAAGATTTGTAGTAATTTCTTTATTCCATTTTGTATTTTTGGAGCTATTGTCCTTTTTATTGGTAGACATCATTCTATATAATCTGCTCAGTAATTTATTTTCATCTTTATTGGTATTTTTTTATTGAGATGACAAACACCTTGTAGTTCATCTTTACAATATTTATTTTTTAAATTGTAATTTTTTTTCTAATAATAAAGTAGTCAAATGATGTTATTTTCCCTTGGTACTTATTTTTAAGGTCAGTCTCTTCATATTTTGGACATTTACCATTTTTTAAAATATGTTATTCCATTGACTAATCTGCTTTTTGTTTTGTGGGTCAATTTTAACTTTTAATCCTCTAGGCCAAGAAAAATGACTATCCTGAATACTATTGTATAGCCAATTTAATTATTTTTTTTAATTTTGGTCTGGTGCTTTTTTAATTATTTCAGTACATGAACTGAAGAGAGGAACTTGGTGTAAACACCCTAGCACATCAATTATCATGCTTTGCACATCTATTTTTTTAGTTGTATATTGTTCACACATTGCTCTGAGTATTATTGTTTCTTCTTTTGGAAAGAAAAGCCCATATCCTCATCAATGCTGCATATAATGCTTGTGCATAAATTCCAGGGTTGAGATATCCTGAACCACCCTCAGATCTTAATTTAATTATCTTTCCCCAAAGTATATTTGATTAACCCTCTTGCCAGATGAATTTTCTAAAACATATTTTCAACTGTGTGAGAACCAGCTTTTCATAGGGAATTCAAAAATATCATACACATAGTGTGGCATAATCACCATCTTTAGTAAGTGAATTCTCCCCCATAAGGATAGTGCCAAGTTTTTCCGATTATTTAGTTGATCCTTTATTTTGTCTAATGATTTATTGAAATTAATATCAATATTGTCTTTCTGATTATTTGACAATGTTATTCCTAGCTATTTAATTTCTGTATCAATTGTAAATTCACTTGCAATTGTTGGGTCAGTAACATCCTTTTTATCCAGTATTTACATTATTATTGATTTTGTTTTATTTAATTTATACCCTGACACCTTGGCAAATTTTTCCACCAATTTCCAAAAATTATAAATTGACTGATTCATGTTCTTAACTATCAAAAGAATATCATCTGCAAAAACAATATTTTTTTAATTTATTTATTTGATTTGAACTCCCTCAATAAAGCAGTCCTCCCTTATCTTGTTCAGACATGGTTTTGAACTAAGTATAAACAATATTTGGGAGAGCAAGTACCTCTGTCATACTCCACTGGTCATCAAAAAGAGAGCTGTTAATAATCCATTATTCTGAAATTTCACATTCATGGTTTTATATAAAGCTTGACTCAGATTCAATATTTGTTGTGGTATGCCCTATGTCCTTAAAGTTAACATTACATATAATCTATCTAGAACATCAAAGGCCTTACTGGCATCCAAAGCCACTGCATAATAGACTTCTTGATCTTGTGGTTCCTTGCATCTAATAAATGAAAACATTAACTGAACTTATCGTTTGGCATCTGATATATTCCTGCCTGTAATAAACCCATATTATTTAGCATGAATGAGATGTGTGATAGCTATTTTTAATCTACTTGCAACTACCTTAACAATTATTTTGTAATTGGAAATAAGTAAAGTTATTGGATGATAATGTTCTGGGCTAGTAGTTGTTTTACCCGCTTTGTGTTTAAGAATTACTTTTGCTTCTTGCATTGCAGATGGTATCATTGCGCCTTCCAAACTTTGAAGAATTATTATTAGGATCCATGGAGAGATTTCATTTTCGAATATTTTATAATATTCATTTATAAATCCATTTAATCCTGGAGTTTTTCTATTTGAGAGATAATCAATAGCTTCTTTTATTTCTTTAATTTGAAAGGGATTATATCCCATTAAGTAATTTGTTTTATTAAAATCTGTTACGATATCTAGAATTTGTTTGTTCTGAATATTATTTTTTTAAATAGTTTAATAATATTTACAAAAAACATCTGCTATTTCTGTATCCTTTGTAACCAATACTTCATTCATATCTTTTATTAATGTTATTATCCTCCTTTCCCTTAGTTTTTTAATTTGATTAGCCAATCATTTTCATGATTTGTTACCTTCTTGATATTTAATGGTTTTAATTTTCTCTATAAGTTGAATTGCGTCTTTATTTATTAACTCTTGTTTATGTACCCATAATTCCTCCCATTCTTTATATTTCTCATAATCTTGTACCATTAAAAGACCTAGGGCTAGATATTCAAAACATTGTCCTGGGGCTAAGTTAACATTGCCCAGCATGCAAAAATTGCCCAGACCAAATAGCCCATCATATTCAAAAGGAATAGCCCAGTGCTAATCCTGCTGAATATAGCATGCTAAGGTAGCCTGGCAAACTGGGCTGGGAGTGCAGGGCAAAAATAGCCTGGGAATAGACAGCACTGAATATAGCAACAGGGAAGTGCACACTGCAACTACAGCTCAGTAGACTCTGGAGCAAGTCAGTGCTGCAGGTGGAGAACATTGTGTGTGACTGCTCAGAGGTGTCTCACATCTACTGCAAACAACAATGCAAGCCACACATTGCTGAAGTGTGGTTTGCCTGGGGCTAACTCAATTGCACAGTGCTAACACAATAGCGCAGTGCAAATTGGTTAGCCCAGGGCAAACATGAGCTATATTCAAACCTCCCATTCAAATGAGCCTAGGTAAGTAATCCATGGGCAAACAGGCACAATTGCATCTCATTATGTGCTGCTTAGTATACATTACCATGCCATTTGCCCAGTGCTACTGCATGGAGTACACAGCTCCACCTTTTGGTTGGAATGGAAGTACAGGCTGGACATTGCAGGCCATGGCATGCTCATGGCATCCCCTGTTGGTCAGAATGGATGCACAGGCTGGATACTGCAGGAAATGGGTGTTAACAGGCACATCCAGTGCATACAATGCATCCATGCATCTGTGCAAGCTGTACCTATATATTGATGGATAGAGTTTATATATATATATATATATATAGATATATATATATCTATATATATATATATATATATATATACAGTATATATAGACAGACAGAGAGATAGCTACACACAGACACACTGCCCATGGCCATACATGCCCTAGAAGATGCCTGCACAACATAAGTACCCCACTGCAGTAGTGGGTGGAGTACAGTGGGAGGACCCACAAATGCATGGGACAGGCATAATACAAACCTGGCAGGGGTGGGAATGACATAGTCTGTATGCTGCCTAGGATATGCAGCATATCCACACAGTAGGGCACTGAACAGACTGGCTGGGCCTGGTAGACCATTCCTGCTGTCATGGACCCTGTTCCCATGTGTTCCAGTTACACTCCATAGTGGTCTAGTGGTCCCCTCAACCCCCACAGGCATGATCCCAACCCCACAGTAGTGCAGTCACACATGTACCTGGTAGTCTAGTGGTCTCCCAATCATGATCCCAGTACCCATTCAGATCACTATACCTCTCATCAGTAAAAATCATAGCACTGGCCTTCAAGTAGTATAACAAAGGGCCAGGATGTGTAGCACTTTCATATTCTAAACAATATTATGTCTACAGATAGTGGGCCCCGTATAGTTAGTGTTGACTCATCACATTCACATTTACCTTCCCTTTTCAGGTGTACTGATGTTCCTTACATTATTAGAGCTATATCAGGCCACACAGAGTATTTTGGCATTGCACTATGTTTATAGAAACATTCTCCATCACTGGATTCATAGCAGATGAGAGGTATGCCGATCTCCTCAGTCACGTCCCTGGTAGTCTAGTGCCTCCCCCACCAAGCAGTGGCAACCTCACCGACAGCCCCAAATTGAGCCAGCAACTGGCTCAACCTTTCTCTAACCTCCTCCTCCTCTACTGCAGCAGAACACAACTGGTCATAACTCAGTTGGTGGGTGACCATGGAGGTGAGAGGAGAGTTGAGCCAGTCACCTGCTCCATTCAGCACTGTCAGTGGGGCTGGCACTGCCAGGTGGGGGGGCACTAGACTACCAGGGATGTGATTGTGATGCTTGTGATGGGTGTCAGGATCACATTGGGGGGCACTTGACTACCAGGGACATGATAGAGGGGTCCAGATCAGGTGTCGGGGTGTGCTTAGAGGGGGCACCTGCTTACCAGGGAGGGACTACTGGCCTGTGTGTTGTGTGCTTTGGGCATGCTTTGGGGACTGGGAGTAGTGCCTCCCCTTTTATCCCAGTATTACTGCCTGCTTTCTGGTGGAGGTATTGGGCACCGTGCTGCTGGTTGTGCAATACACTGTAGCATGGTGCTATAATTTTGAATATGCTGGTGCTCCAGGGTGTATGGCTCCTCCCCTTTACCATCTCTGCATATATTATCTGTTAACGTTGGCCATATTGCAGAGTGCCGGCACTACATAACCTTTTGAATAGTGGAGCTGGGTGCAAACTCAGCTCTATTTTGGCACAATAGGTTTGCGCCATGTGCCAAGCTTTGAATATGTGGCCCCTAGTTGTTTCAATTTTGCATCTATTCTATTAGTTTCTAGTCTTATTTCCTTATTAATCTAACTTTTATATGCAATTATGTAACCCCTAATAGTTGCTTTTAATATGCCCCATACAGTAGTTCCACTATTTGTTGCAGTCCATTGTTGTTAGATTCCCAGTATTCCATTATCTTTTCTTTATATAGGTTACAAATTCTGTTCTTTTAAGTCATTTGTTTCTGAAAGTCCATGACCTGGTATATGTTATACCTATTTTTCCATCAGTATTTCCATTTGGACCGTGACATGGTGAGATATTATAATATAATTAATTATATTATTACTAATATTGGTACACAGTATTTCTGATACAAAAAGATAGTCAATTCTAGAAAAAAAATTATTTTTTTTTGTCATGATAGGCATATTCCTTTTGTGAAGGGTATTGATTTCTCCAAACATCAATTAAATTATCTATATCCAAAAAATGTTTTTAATATTTTTGAGGTGGCTATGTTATGAGAGTAGACCTTGCCATTTATCTGCCTGTGGTCAGTGTGATGCATTCCTATCCCCTCTGACTATTATTGGTAAGGAATCTAATCCCACTGTCCTCTCTTTTATTTTTGCTAAACATTTTCAATATTGGGTAAAAGGTGCATAAACTGAACCTATTATTAATTTATTGCTATTTATTATGACTTCAGCAAGTGCAATGTGGCCTTCAGTGTCTCTAAATATTTTTACTAACTGAAATGTTACTGTTTTTTTTTTTTATAAGTATTACAACACCACAGCTTTTTTATTTCCTTCTGAGAATAAGACATGGGGCAACCATTTTCTTTTTAGTTTGAATATTTCCTTTTTTTTTAAAATGTACTTCTTGCAGAAAAATTATAGCTGTATTTTTCTTTTTAATGTATGTCAACATTCTCTCCCTTTTAATTGGGGAATTTATTCCATTGATGTTCAAAGTGGTGAATCTTATTAAATTAAGTATAGCCATATTTGTAAAAGATTATATCTGTATTTCCCTTTATCTTTCATAATCTTCATCTTCTCTATCTAATTTATTATATTCCACCACCCTTGAAGTGATTTATTTTTAATCTTTTTGTCCTCAACCCTCCCCATCCCTTTTACTATTTCCACCTCATAAATTGATACAAGATTTTGCCACCAAAAGGGTAGCATCTAATTTCACCCCTATAATGAGCTGCCTCCCCCCGCTGCTATACATTTTGCCATAGGATATCAATCACCTCATTCCTCCTTCCCCAATACATTATAATAATCCAAAATTAAAATATTGATTTAGTTTGTAAAAAAAAGGTTTTATTTCTTCTTTTCTAGTGGTACCAGCAGTTCAATAATTTTACTGTTACCATATTACACAATAGTACCCATCTGAAAAACCTATACTATCCTACATTTTCTATATGATCCTTTTCTACATTTTTTTTAACCAGGAGAGACACACTAAGCTAAAAGCTTGTTTACAGTTGCGACCTAGGTGCATAAGGAAATTAAGTGACTTGCTCAGAGTCACACAGTATGGAAATGGGGGCTCTGGGATTTAAACCCAGGTCTCCAGCTCAGAGCCTTAAATCACTGCACTATACTGCCTCCTTCCATTTTTAATTATATCAACAGATCAATCTTAGTATCCCGTATTGTACAAGTCATTATTTTTCACCCAGTATATTTTTAACATAACCATTCCAAAAAAATAGGTGGAGGGATATCTACCTAGACATAAAAGAATAAACATTCTTTATCAACTGTTATGTCAATTACATTACTCAACTTTTCTAATTTTCTATACCCAATCCATTTTTTGTATTGTTTTAAGTTCCCTTTTTGCTCATTCCAGTGTTCCAAAATCATGCCGCAGACCCCCAATATAACTCATAATTTAGCAGGGTATGTAACGATTGCCTTAATTCATTTTGTCCATAACATCCCTCTCAAATTATCATATTTTTTCCTTTCTAAAATTAAGTCTGCAGAAAGGTCATTAAATATTGACATTGTTGCTCCATTTATTACCAATCCCTTGTTGTACTGTATATACACTGGTCATTAAAATGTCTATCCTCAGATTTACATAATTTAGCAATTATGAGTCTGGGCGAACCTTGTGTATGAGGATCTGGTCTAAATGTTGAATGTACTTTGAAATCCTCAGTTTTAGTTTTCATATATGCTGCCATTATTTCTTTAAGGATTTCAGTCAATGATTTGTTTTTCCTCCCCCCAGTCTCTGATACTCCTAGAACCCAGATATATTTCCATCTAGCTCTTGTCTCAAAGTCAATCAATTTGTTTTTAAAGTCAATATTTTGCTTAGTAATATCATGTATTTGCCTCTGTAGTGAAACAATTACTTCTTCCAGTATATCTATGCATTTTTGCACCTCAGCAATGTATTTTTAAGCTGCTGATTCTTTTGTAATAAATGTTTACCGTGTTTGAGAAGTTTGCCAGATTCTCAGAGTAATTATGGTTCTTGCCCGGGGGGCTTTCCTCCTAGTTACTGTCTCCAACATGTGTAGACTCAGCAGATTCTTCTGACTCAGATCATGTTTTATTTTTTGAAGTGTCTCTCCATTGTGGGCTATCAATATTAAAAAGTGTTTGAGTTTGTTCAAGGCAAAACAGATCTGGAGTAGCTGCCTGAAAAACCAACCTTCTTCCCTCCCCTGGCTTATTGATCTGTGATTGTCCTTGTGAAAGTGCCAGCATTTTTTTGCTGACTCCTCAGTTTTGTTAGTTACATCATCTTGTTTTGGCTCTTTTTGTTGTACAGGTATATTTATTATAGGATATTTAATCTTGTTAGAACATACCAGTTGCAAGTTTGACTCCATCAAGGTTCCTGGTGCCCATGTTTGTTCCTGAGTGTCAGCCTTCAGCAATACTGTTTGCTGAGTCAAGGTTTCATTTCTTCTCCCTTCTACTGTGGCTAATCCTGAAACTGTCGGCTGATTTGGCACAGCTCCTGTTGCTCCTTCTCTGTGGTGGTGGGGGGGTGCATGGCTTCCACAGACATCGAGGTCCCACACTTCTGATCACCCTCATTCAAGTGTTCATTTTGAGTTCCAGGTCCTCCCTCTGAAACTGTTGTTACTTCTTCTGCCATTTTTATAGATAATGGTGCACTTGCCCTTTATTTTTCTTTTTATATCTCTATCTTTAACTAATATTGGGGCAGGTATTGCTGGTGTGATGCTTGGACCTGCAACAGCATGATCTTTTATGATCATTTCTTCTGGCTTTCATTGCCATGTGTTACTGTTAATGGAATGGGCCTTGGAAACAGCTGAGGCAGAGTGAATAGGAGTTTGCATTTCCAGCTGCTTGCAAGATTTTGCTGCTGTTTTAGTTCATTTAGCCCCTTTCTGTCTTCTTTGCTAGGTGTCATACCTTTAACCAAGCCAAGGGTTCATCATTTACTTGCCACATTTCATACAACTAGCAGCAAACAGTACTCATTTCAATTATTTCCAGTTAGGTTAGTCAGTTACCAGTATTTATATACCACATGCAATGAGCTGCTTTTTTTGGAAATAGCCGTATTCCTTTCCTTCTTTCTCTTCCTTTTTGCCTTCTTTTTAGCACAAGAAAAATTAGAAGATAAACTGTAGTAACAAAATGTTTTTCAAAAGGCTTTGAGTTCAAAAAACATCTTTAGACAGCTGCAGCAGTGATACATGCCTGCCTTCTTATCAAGTGACATACCTTGACAAAGCAGAAGAACCCATTTTTGCCCGCAGCCTCTCGGCACAAGGAACAGATCTCTCTTCAACTACTGTTAGTTGAACTAGGCAATTAGTGGTATTTGCATACCTGTATGTGGCGAGTAGGTGTTTTAAAGTAGTGTTGTTCTTTCTCTTCCATCTCTCTGTAATGCCATAGTTTTTAGCAAGAGAAAATTAGAAGACAGACCTTTGTAACCCTCTGTGCACAGACATGTACAACTGCTGCTGCATCTTTTTTTTTTGTAGATTATATTTTTCACCCTTACCCAATTGCACTCTCCCCAGCAAGGTCTGTATCCTGTAGCTTATCCCATCCACCTGAAGTCCTCTGCATGCTCCTGGGTGGCAATCTCTGCCTCACTCAGACACCTGAACTCCCCCAGATCTATGTCCCCCAGAAGGAAGGACCACCACTCCACCAGCACTCTATCTATAGTGACAGGTGAGGGACAGATGATAGGAGAGCCAGGAGAGCCTCAGAACCTGGAATTGAACATGGTGCCACAGGACTTGACCCATCTTCGACTACCAATGGGAATTTTTTTTTTCCCCATTATCTCCCCCTCCCATTGGTCTGGACATGCAATGTGCTTCAGTGTGATACATGAGCACCCCCGCTCATGCACACAGGAGCGCCGCTGTGACCATGCCCCTACATCTTACCAGGACCTGATTGCTGCTATACCCCCAGCCATCGCTAGGGGTCACCAGACAGTGAGACCTTCATCCCTCCTCCCTCCCAGGAAAGGAGAGCTGTCTTTTGGATGCTCGATCCTTTCCTCCCCTCCTGACCCCTAGTGACCTGAGTCCATTCCCAAACCTGGGTAGCTGGTGTGGCGCGAAGTGTGGCATCCAGTGCTTCAACCATCAGTGCCATTGGGCGGGCTTGCTGCTGCATCCTGAAATGTGTTTTTGTACTTGAAGCATCTGAAGGCCTCCTGTGATACCCTGTAGGCTTCTTTACTATGTTCCAATAGTGTTGACAGGCATGATTTATTTTTCTGAGATGGAATGCTTGAGGAACTGTAACTGATAGCATGCAGTTAATAAACTCTGCAAAATGCTGCAGTTCAATACGTAAGAGAGAGAGAGAGAGAGAGAGAAAGAGAGATAGTGATTCCTGTTATCCAATAGAACTTTTTGTCAGCTGGCATATTTATGGTTTCCTTACTGTAAAATGGGGAACAGCAAAGTTCAAATTTATGATTTTATTACTTCCATTGCTATCACTTCCTCTTATCAATATTTAAAATATATTTTAAATGCCAATATATCAGTAACAGCATCAGACATAGTTTCTCTGCCCATAGAGCATCTTTTTTTGTTTTGTTTTGCTTCTTGCAATGTACTGTATGTTCTATTAAGACTGTTCACTTGGAGAAAAAAGTAATAATAAAATTATAAACTTTAACTCTGCAGTTTGCCATTTTATAGTAAGGATACTATAAATATGCCAGCTGTCAAAAGTTCTATCAGATGACAAGAATCACCTTCTCTCCCTCTAACACACTCTTATGTATTGAGCTGCAGCATTTAAACAAGTGTTACAGTGCATATGGACTGAATTCAGCATTTCTGAGACTACGTACTGTTCTCTAGCTTTTCATGCTTGTATCTGGCTGCTGTACAACACATTCTCCATTCCTGCTTTCACACTTTGCAAAGTTCACTTTGGAAAAGTTAAAGGGGAAACTGCTTTACAGGAAATAGAAACAGCAATGTAGAACCTGACAGCAGAAGGAGACGGAGGGCCCATCAAGTCTACCAATACTATACAAGCACTGGCATGAGGGCATTTCATGTGAATGCCATTTTTCTGTTCTTAAATCAGGCCATAAAAAAATACTTTGTTGTGTAGAAATGCAGCAGTCAGAACTGAAAGCAAATGTGATAAAAGTTCTGATCTTTGGTTGATGTGTTTACCCCCACCCCAAGAAAGGAGAAGTCAATGCAGTAGCGGCTCTAGCCACAAATGGTTACCAGGGCACAGCTGGGGCACAACAGATGGCAGCCAGGGCATTGATATATTGTTATTATGGGGGAAGCTCTGCACCATATGGGGCACCAACTGGGGCACAGCATTTTTTTAACGGGGCACATGCCCTGGCGGGCCCTGGTGTAGAGCCACCACTGAGTCAATGTCTCAAAACACTAGATGCTGTATAGCTGGCTGGTGCAGCTGTATCATAGTGCAGCTGGACTAAAGACAAATATTTTAAAGACCACCCTCAAATCACAACACTCCCTCAAATTTCTGGAAAGCTATACCCTTCCTTCTTAACCCCTCAACCAGTCTTCCCTTCCTGTCCTCTCAGGTGGTGGGTCTCTGGTCTCTGATCCCTTCTCTGTGGCAGCTAGCTTTAATACATTCTTTACCACTTATGATCTTCCCATCCACCCCTCTCCTACCCCCATTGACCCTCCTCCACCCTCTTCACCTGGAGGCTACCGCTTCCCCCTATCTCCCCAAAGGAAGTCTACCATGCAGTCATGTCCCTAAACCCTGCCAAGACCATCCCAGACAGTCTTGACCCGAAACTCCACTGTGTCTCTGCCCCAGCCATTGTCCTCCCCCGAACACATCTTCTGAACCTATCCTTCTCCTCTGGCACAGTTCCACTGGCTTGGAATGCAACCAACATTCTGCCCCTTCACAAAGGAGGCTGACCCCTTCTCCCACAGAAACTAGGGGCCTATATCTCTCCTCCCCTTCCTAGCCAGACTCCAAGAGTCTCTTGTCTACACAAGGTTTGCTGAGTTTTTTACCACTACCAATACTGTCTACCCCATTCAATCCAGCTTTAGGAAATGCCCCCCCCAGTCCTCTTTACTGCAGGTTACAGACTCCATCCTCTCTGTGATGGATCAAGGCCACATTATCACTGCCATATTCATTGATCTGGACAAGGTCACCAACTCTGTATCCCACTCTTTTCTACTAAATATGCTGCATTCTGTTGGCTTGGTGGCAACAGCAGTACAATGTTTTGTTTCCTACCTCATGTGTAGGAAGCAGTCAATGCAGGTGGGGAACATCCAATCTTCCCCTCTCCCGATCCTTGCTAGGGTCCTCCAAGGCTTCATTCTTGGCATAGTCCTCATCTCTCTCCATAAATGACCTCCCCAGTGTTTCCACCTACTGTTGTATCCCCATGTATGTGGATGACACTGTCATCTACACCTCAGGCCCATCAGCTTCTGACATGGAGGCCCCTCTCTAGCGCAACTTCAGTAATGCACAAACTGGTTCCATGTGAACCAACTCAAAGTAAATGCAAACAAAAACTGCCTCAATGACCTTCAGCACCAGACAAAAACTGGCTTGACTACTGACACCTCCTGGGTTTGCCACCCCAGATGGTATCCCCCTAGGTGTGGTCCCTGCCTTTGAATATCTTGGGGTATGGCTAGATAACAATATCAGCTTCTCCATCCATACTGAAGCCCTCCACTCCAAACACTGTCCCAAACTAGGAGTGCTATACCACAACAAAGATAGCCTCTACCTTCCAGTTCTCCGTGAGTTGGTAGCAAAAACAGTCCTCCCTGTGCTCAACTATGAGGATATAGTCTATGACACTGCTCCTGCCTTATTCCTTGCCAGATTAGACATCCTCCTAAATGCCTTCTGTCACTTCTATACAAACTCCTCTGTTCACACACATTAGTGTGCAGTCTACTCCTCTCTGTCTATCACACCCCTTCCACACCATCGACAGGCCCACTGTCTAGCTTTTATTGCCAAATTTTGGTTTGGAACACTTCCACCTTATCTTTCTTCTCTACTATTCACTGCCTTCTCTACCTCTTATCCATTTTAGTCCAGGGAATCCAGCTCCTTCTCCCTTCCCCACCCCAACTCAACTTCAGGTCAGTCTGCCTTCTCCTATCACATCCCCTTCCTCTAGAATCAGCTCTCCTCTTCCATTCATCTACCCCCTCTTTCTCTGCTTGTAAGCACCTGCTCAGACTCACACCTGTTGCTCCTTGCTCCTGTCCCTCATTTCCCTGAGCCTCCAGCCTCTCAATGGTTCTGAAAACTGCATAAGGGCTTATACTTGCCTGTATGTAACTTGTTCTGTTTGTATACCATACTAATTTATTGACATGTTGTAATAGTTCTTTTTGTGTATATGTAATCTCCCTTTCTCAATTTTGCACTTGGAAGTGAGCCATGGCTCAGTGTGCTTTTCATGGCAAACACATTTTTAAATAAATAAACAGTACTATTGTGCAGAAACACACGTCTTCTACGCTGACACTGGGAATACTTAGACTGCTCAAATGTCTCATATCAACCATTATAAAAAAGCAACCCTCCTTGTAGAGGCCAGCATAACCTTTAAGCAAATATTGTGGGTGCTGGTTGAGCCCCAGCCCATGACAATAAATGTAGCCAACTCTAGCTAAGATGTGTTTGCAGGGGATGCTTATCACTCCATGTAGCTCCAGTATCTCCACAGTGGAAGGCTGAATTATATTTGCAGCGCATAACCCCGTTAACAGAATAACCATACACTGAATGCTGCACTAATCATCAGGCTTACTGCACACATCTAATAGCCATTGTTGAAGTTATAGTACAGAATTACCACCCAGGCTCTTACCTAAAATGAAAACTATGAAGATCAGTACCAGATGCATTTTTTTCATCCTCCTCCTCCTCCTGGTCTTGATTTTTGGGACGAGTACAGTGGGGGATTATTATAAGACACTTTTAGATGGTACAGAAGAAATAGCAAAACAGGTGTTATTTGTACGTGAATAAGAAGCAATCAAAGATATATTTATATGTGATAAGTTGTTGCAGATTTATGTAATCTTTGAATGTTTCTCATCTAATAAAAATAATTATTTTTTAAATCTGAATTCTAAAAAAAACTATTACAGTGAATTTAGAGTGAAGTAAGCCTTTCTGAGACTACATACTGTGCTGTAACTTTTCTTGTTCATGTCCTGCTGCTGTGCACTATGTTCTCTGTTCCTTTTTCCACACATTGCAAAGTATGCTGTGCAAAAATGAAAGTAGAAACTATGCTTCACAGAACATTTCCAACAAATGCCATTGGGCCCTATGAACGATTGTGCATAGTAGCTACATGCTACATATCCATGGGGTGTAGCCACTCCACAGCCATTGCACCCCCTGCATGTGATGCACCACAAGGGGTATGCAGCTGGTATGCACCAGATCCCATGGCCGCATGTATAGCAATGCACCAGAGGGGTGGGTGGGAGCCTACCGAGGGTATGCCGGCACTACCTATCATGCATTAAGGTGTGTACTGTCATGCACTTGGGGAGCATAGAAAGGTGCTGTTTATCCTAGGGGAGACCCTGCCATAAGCACCCTATGTGCCAAGCCCCACGCACAGTGGAAACACACACATGCCCCGGGGTGAGATATGGACTCCCCCAACATGACTGGCCTCTTGGTAGATGCCAGCCCTCCAACACATGCCAGCCGTGCATCCATCTGACTGCAACACCCCCCACCCCACCTTAAGGTGACATGACCCATGCATGGCCCTAACCCCCCACCCCCAGCATGTGGCTACCAGGTCCCCTGTCGCTGCCTTACAGACCCTGATGGATGTTCATGCCCCACAGTAGTGCCATATGAACCCCTGAATGCAAATGTGCCCGGGCACAAAAAACAGAACTGACCCTTGCCCTACCCCCCCTGTGTCAGTCAGTGGTCCATCTACCCCCTGCAACACTGACAACCCCCCCCAGTCCCCGTACCTCTATAGTGGTGCTGTGGCAAGGGACAGCCAGCAGCACAGCCCTCCTCACACCTCCACTGCTGCTGGCTGTCCAACTGCTGCTAGGAACATGCCCCTATAAATAGGCAGTGCTCTCCCAGCAGTGATTGGATGGACGGCAACTGTGGAGGTACAAGGAGAGCTGTGACAGTGGCCATTTCTAGCTGCAGCACCACCGTAAAGGTGCAGGGCTGGTGGGGTGGGTTGTAAGTGCCATGGGGTAGGTGGACCACTGACCACCATTGTAGGGGTGAGGGTACTGAAGTCAGGCTGAGGGGGTGGGTAGGGAGTGCAGTATGGGGCCATATCACAGGTGTGGATGCCCAGATGTAGAGGGGGGATGCACCACAGCTGTGGTCAGGGACATGTACATTGGGGGGGTTCTTGGACAGCACTGGGATGGAGCTGATGTGTGTTAGGGGTGCCTGTCAGGATCAAGGATGGGGCAGCACTGTGTTGGGGCAGGTGGTGCCCCTGGACATTCAGGGATAGGGCTGCCATGTGTTGGGCAGTGAGGGCCGTGGTGCCCCTAGGACTTGGCAAGGGTGACCATGGTGAATGTGGCCATATGTGCCCATGGTGTCCACTGGCACTATTTATCTACCTGGACCCATGCCCTGCCACACAAGTGATCCACTCTGGACCCAGGACTGGCATTGAATTGGATGTCCGACTGGATCTGCTACTCCTCCCCCAGCTGCCCTGCCTGGACCTGCACATTGGGGGAAGGGTGGTGGACAGGTGGCAACTGTTAGTGAATAGTGGCATGTGCACACCTGTCCATGGGTGTGGAGCTATGTGGGTGGGGTATGCACCTCAGGTGTGTATTTCTTGTCCATTTGTACATATGGGCCAATGTTCTTTGCATTAGTCAGGCCATAAAGTCTTCTACTTTTCACTTAATTTCATTGCATAAATTGAAAGCAAATGAAAAAAAAGTTGTGCTCCCTGGTCAATGTGTTTATTTACTCCCCCCACCCCATAAAAAAAGAGAAAAGCTGCAGTCTCTAAATACTAGATATTCTAGAACTGACTGATGCTGCTGTATCATGGTGCATGTTGGAACTTCTCTTATCATCTGTCATCAAAGAAAAGTGATCCTCCTTGTGGAGGCCCACATAAAAGCTTTTTATCAAATACTCTGGCTGCTCCTCAGGCCCCTGTCCGTACCAATAAATGTAGTCATCACCAGCTAAGATGTGGTTGCAGGGGATGCTTAGTGCTCTCTGTCCCTCCAGTATCTTCGTAGTGTGAGGTTGATTTATGTCTGCAGTGTATTTTGTTCCCAAAATAAAACAAATGCACATGAACCCCTTTATTACATACATTTCACACTTAATGTTGCATTTATCACCAGGCTGACTGACAAGACATCTTAATGTCATTGCTGGATTCATCACTACAGAATGACTGCATAGAGTCTCTCTTAAAATGAAAAGTATGAAGAGCAGCACCAAATGCATTTCTTTCTGTCCTCTTCCTTGTCTTTATCTTCAGCAGGAGCAAATAAATCATGCCTGGCAAAACTACTAGAACACAGTAGGCCAATGTGTCACAAATCACCCTCTAAGAGACAAGTTCCAGCACTCTGTTAGCTCACACTCATCAGCAGCAAAATGGAGAATGTGAACTTTGTAGCTTGCCATTTCACAGTAACAGAATTTAACACTTTGCAAGTTGCTAGTGTGCTTTACTGTTCCAGAATAAATAACTGATGAGTCACTCCATCTCTTTCTCTCTGTCTCTCTCTCACACTGTCAGGTATTCAGCTACGACATATTGCAGCACTTAACTCGGTCAATTATTACGGTTTGGCAAGCATTCCCATTAATAAAGCAATAAATCATGCCTGTCAAAACTACTAAATCCTACAAAGACAACTATATGCCACAAATCAACTCATAAAAGAATGATCTCCCAGCACTCGGTTACACTCACACTTAATGCAGCAGTCTATTACTCAGTTCATGTACTTGTTTTAAGAAAAATAATGTTTTTTTTCTAAATGTAATTAAATAAAATGCAGAGATGAAAACAGTAGATTGCAAGTGAATGGGCAGCTTGTTAGTATGAGCAAATACCTGTCAGTAGTTGAAACTTGGCTCACCCCAAAGATTCCTGACCAGGCAATCACCCTTCCTGGCTACAATGTCTTCTTGGTTGATCGTAAGTCCAAAAGAGGTGGAGGGTGTGCCTTATATGTGAAAGACACTTTCCGAGTACACCCCATTGAATCTAATCTTCCAGCAACACCTGCTCAGATTCTTCCCATCAGACTCCTATTAGGCGCCTACAATAAGGCCCTTACAGTTGTCACTGTTTGCATACCTCCTAAAGAACAGAGATCTGGTCTAACCGCTGTCCTTGACTTTGTCAAATCCCACCCATCGGACTCCAAAATCATCCTTCTTGGTGACTTTAACATTAATTGGCTCTCAGCTGAAGGTGGGTCATTTAAGGACTCCATTATATCAGCTAACCTGACTCAAATGGTTGACTATGCAACCAGAAAGAACTACAGAACTGGGACCTGCACCCTACTCAACTGGATCCTAACCAACCACCCCCTCTCAGATCACGAAAACCTCAGTCCTCCCTGACTCGCTCAGTGACCACTCTCCTATCAGCTGTACCTGGTCAAACAAATTCTATAAGCCCCTTCCAAAAATCATCGTCATCAGAGTCCTACCCCGTGGTCAACTACCCCACCTCAAATCGCACCTCAGTCTGCAGGACTGGTCCCCCATTTTCAAGGCAACAGATACTAATACTGCACTGGAGCAATTTATTCACATTTTCAATGAAGCCTGTAATAGATTTGCACCCCTCAAAAAGCGTAAAGTTAAATCGCTCAGTAACCCTTGGCTGTCAGGAGACCTCCTAAAAAAACTTAAATCCAGGGGCCACCTCTGGGAACTGGCTAAAAACTCCGGCAAGCAACTCAACATCCAGAATTATAAACGGGGCATGGGACGACTGCATCAAATCCATTCGGCAACAGAAAGCTGACTACTATAAAAATGCCCTCACTAACACCTGGGGAAATGGGAGGGATTTCTGGAAAAACATTAAAGATGTCACTGGGAAGCAGTCAAAATCTTTGCCGAACATACTCAACATAAATGGGCACACTACACTCAACTCTAAAACTATTGCGAACACATTTAACATCGCTTTCACAGACCTTAGCAGTGTTCTTCCCTCTGACTTCTTCCAAGATGTGTCAACTCCCACACCCCCACCTCCTCCACCCACGCCTGCCATCCACCTTTCTACTTTAAAGCACTAAAGAAAATCAAGTCCGAAACTACATTGCCAAAGCCATCAGCAAATCTAGAACAAGCAATGACACACTTGACCTCAAGCTACTAGCCCTAACGCTTGACGAGGTACTTGGGCCCCTCACCAATATCTTTAATTTCCGTCTTTCCTCTAGCCAATTCCCAGACAAATGGAAAATGGCCACTGTTAGCCTGATTCACAAAAGTGGTGATAAGGCTGACCATGTGAACTTCCACCCTATCTCCATTCTGCCTCCCCTATCGAAGGCACTGGAACGTATAGTAGCAGACCAACTTACCGAGTATCTGGACAATTATAATATTCTCTGTAAACAGCAACATGGCTTTAGAAAAGGTCATAGTACATCCTCTGTATTACTTGAATTCACCAGCTCCATTCATAGCTCCCTTGACAATGGACAACTAGCTGGTGCTATTTTCATCGACCTGACCAAAGCCTTTGATACTGTCCACCACTCCCTCCTGCTGAGCCAACTAAAAAATGCTGGTCTCTCCAATGATTCAATCTCTTGGTTCAAAAGCTATCTTGAAAACCGCACCCAGTGTGTAAAAATTGGATATGTGCACTCTGATTACAAACCTGTCCTCTCTGGAGTCCCCCAGGGTTCAATACTGGGCCCCCTACTCTTCAGCCTGTTCCTTAACACCCTACCGGACTCCTGCACTGAACATATCACTCTGTATGCCGATGATGCAGTAATCCTTGCCACACACCAGGACCCAAAGAAATTGCAAGAAAATGTCCAACTCGGCTTCTCCTCAGTTGAGAATTGGTTCACAAAGCACAAACTGATCCTTAATCAAAAAAAAAGCAAAGGCCATGATCTTCAACAGCTCCCATAATAAACATAAGCACTTCCAACTCTCCGTTATCACTAGACAAGGTGCCGCACTGGAACAGGTCAAAAACTTGAAATACCTCAGGATCACCCTTGACCCTCACCTCTCCTACACTGCCCACATCGACCATGTCACCAAAGCCGCTAACTCCCGGCTAGGCCTGCTATTCCGTCATAGAAAACACCTGACACCCGAGGCCCTCGCTGTCACTGTCCAAAGCTTTATCATATCCATCATTGATTATGGCATTATCATTTATGGCTCTGCTACAACCACCGCACTCAAACGTGTATCCACTGCCCTCAACAAGGCCTGTTGACTTGTCACTGGCTCCCAATGTCTAACTCACACCTGTGACCTCTATTCTCAAACTGGATGGTTGAATCTTGCCAATCGAATAAAACCTCAAACTTGTATTACTACTAAGAAAATCTTGCTGGGCCTTGTCTCCCCTGGAGTCTGTGCCCTCATACAACCAAGAATCCACACCCAACATACCAGGGGATCGAAACCTCAGCTTCTGCAAGTCCCGCTTTGCCGCACAACACAAGGCCAAAGATCCTTTGCTTACCGGGCCACTAGTTGGTATAATGGTCTTCCCAGCGACATCTCATCCTCACTATCGCTCAGCACTTTTAAGCCTCATCTCCGCCTAACACTGACTGCCTCCAACCTCTGTGACTGTTGTGGCTAAACATGTCTTTCGGTTCCATATCTGAAGATTCCCTTTTGGATCCACATCTACTCCTGCACTTTGCCAGCACCCCCATCTTCACCTCCCCTGCTGGCCCATGACAAATGCCACCCAGCTGCACTACCTCTATTCTTATCCACCTTCCACCTCTCCTCTCTCTGTCCCCCAACCTACCTCCCCTTTTCTCCCATCCACTTAGTCTCCCTGATTTCACCCTCCTCCTTTCCCTTTCCCTTCCCCAAAGTTTCACCTTATTGTTCTTTTTTCATCTACAAGACTATGTGTCTTTTTTTTTTTTATTTTATAAGCTGTTGTCTTTGCTTATGATTGTCTCAATTGTACCAATGACATGGAACCTTTGTAAAAGAGCCTTGGCTCAAAGGTATTTGTAATCCTAGAACAAATAAATAAAATAAATAAAAATAAAATACCATAACCAAGCAAAGAAAAACAATGTGCCAAGTTTTAAAATCACTAATGCACGTACGTGATTTAAATGAATGCCTGGTACTTCATTTTGTTGTTATAAATAAAACATTAGTCTTTGTAAACAGAGTATAACAGTACACTGCTAATGAATTGTCTCCCCCAAAAAAAGAAATTTTACAACAGTTGCTGTTTCAATGTTGGCTTTTTGCCTGTTGTAGCAAGCATCCTGTAAAGGCAACAGCATCAGAAGATAATATTATTCACTGATGCTTCCCCCCAATCAATCATCATTACTTTGATTATGCTCATATTATCCTAAAGTCCAACACCTTCACCTTTGTGTGACTTCACTCTATGGTTGTGTTTATCATGAACTCCACTGTTTGGTGGTCGCTTGTTCCCAGATGGTTATCCACTTCTAAATTGGAGATCCTCTCTCCAGTCCTGTTTGAGAGTACCAGGTCTAAAATTGCTCTTTCCCGAGTGATTTCCAACACTAGCTGCCTGAGGCATGCCCCCTGTAGGGCATCAAGAATTGCCCTGCTATTGGTTTCAGAATACTTTGCCAGTTGTTAATGTTTGGCAAGCATTCCCATTAATAAAACAATAAATCATGCCTGTCAAAACTATTAAATTATACTAAGACAAGTATATAGCACAACTCAATTCATAAAAGAACGATCTCCCAGTGCTCAGTTACACTCACACTTAATGCAGCAGTCTATTACTCAGTTCATGTAGTTGTTTTAAGAAAAATAATGTTTTTTCTAAATATAAATAAATACAATGCAGAGATGAAAACAGCAGATTGCAGGTGAATGGGCAGCTTGTTAATATGGGCCAATACCATAACAAAGCAGGCAAAGAAAAAAATGTGCTGGGTTTTAAAATCACTAACATCATGTGCACTTAAGTGATTTAAATGAATGACTGGTAATTTTGTTTTTGTAAATAAAACATTAGTTATTTTAAATAGAGTATAACAGTGCACTACTAATGAATTGTTCAAAAAAAAAAGAAATTTTAGAGCAGTTGCTGTTTCAGTGTTGGCTTTTTGCCTGTTGTGGCAAACATCCTGAAAAGGCAACGGCATCAGAAGATAGCATCTGTCACTGATGCCCCCACCCGATCAATCATCATTACTTTGATTGTGCTCACATTATCAATTCTTCTTCAGTGTTGCTAGGTAGCCTGCAGTATCCCTTTCTGCACTATGTGCACTGTGATTTGTTACTTTGCAGGCAGTTATCAGGTACTAAATCTAGTCATGTATTCACACAGTCAGCATGCGATGTTACAGCAGAGAAAATCCTGTTGACATTTCTGGCATCTGCCTCCGTTTATTCATGCAGCTGCTGGACAGCCAGTTCAGCCATATGGTAAGTCCTACAATTAGTGGTGAACCATGATTTACTCAAGGACTCAGTGGCTGAGATGTAGGTTTTTTGAGAGCTCCCATTTATTTTTACAGTTCAGTATTAGCAGTACTGCATGGACAGTGGTCCAGCAGTAACAATGCAGAACACTGTACCATAATCTTCCATGTTCCTGTGTTACAGTCCTAAGCTCCACAACAAACAAGCATTGGTCAAAGCCGAATGTTTACTTGCAGGTATTTGTAGTGCTGTTTGGCACTTACACAAGCACCCCCCCCCCCCCAGTTGTATCCATGTCTCTTCGGCAATCATGTCCCAACAGAGTACCTCTCTGCAACTCCTCTTGCATCTCATTTACATTTCAGCCTCATACTTCTTAACTTTCTGTCATTGAAATATGGGATACTGACGGTCAGAATAGGGGTCAATATGAAACACATCATCAATAGTGAGGTACAACCTGAGAACACTTGGGAAACAGAGGCCTTTATTAGTGCAAAGTTTAATTCTCATTGATAGGAAGTGATTGTCTGCTAAAATTAACTGGTAAATAAGTTACAAATAAGAAATCCTGCACTTGTGTGTGTTTTTTTGTATGTTTCAATGTTTAGAGTTCACATTTATTTTTATGCTCATTATGTTAACCACCATCGGCTTGGCCCTGTTTGTTTTTGTATCGGGAGTCAGTGCATGGCAAGTTCTGAAATGCCCACATGAGAGACTCCCGATACAGCAGCCACTTACTTGCAGCATCCACTTCAACTGTACTCATCAATTGCTGTAACACTGGCACTTCTAACAAGCATTTGTCAATGCCAACTGGTTGCTTGCTGGTATTAGCATTGGAAGTGCATGAGTTAGACTGATGCAGAATAGGAATGACAGTGAAGTACTGAAGTGATGCCAACCCCACACCACCCTGCAGAGATGGACAGGCATTGGGGTGTGCCTTTGGGTCATCACCCATAATGCTCATACCATTTCACCTCACCCTATCATGCAGACACAAAGCGTTGAGGTGTGTGTTGTGGTGTTTGACTTTACAGTCACCTCATTCCATAAGGAAATATGCTGAAATGGGTGCAGTATAGGAGAATGGGACGAATTCTGGAGCAGAAGAGTCCAAGGCACACCTTTATGCCTGTCACTGGCTACAGGGTGGGGTTAGAATGACATGAGCATTATAGCCAGCAATCCAAAGGCACATCCCTGATGCCTGTCAGTCTGTACAGGGTGGGATGTTATGGTTACAAACCCTAATGCCCCGGGCATTTGTTGTGATTTGCACTACAAATTTTCAGCATGGTATTTTTGTGGCCCGCACCTCATAACAGCATTTGGGACCTCTGCTCATGAACAGTGTCACTGTGATTTTGTTAATCTGTCCTGAACGTTGATTTCCCACAGTGACCATGCCATTCTGCACTACATGTGCGAAAACACAGTTTGGGCAGGATGTGAAAAATGACAGCTGTACCATTCATAGGGAGGTGTGAAAAGATGACAGTGTTGAACTCTGGACTGAAAACATTAACAATTCTCAAACTTATAAGCGTACATGGAAACTGCTCAATGCATGCTCGTAACACAGTCATTTCATGGACTTCTTTCAACAAATTTTCAACACTGGCATTTTGTGACCTCTGCTCATGAACAGTGTCACCATGATTTTCTTAATTTGTCCCGAACATTGATTTCCCGCAGCGACTGAGCCATTGTGCGCCAGATATGCAAAAACACATTTTGGACAGTATGTGAAAAATGACAGCTGTGCTGTTCATAAGGAGGTGTGAAAAAATGGCAATGCTGAAAATCTGGAGTGAAAATATTACAAATTCTCGAGGTTACGAGTGTGCATGGAAACTGCGCAATGCATGCTCATAACATAGTCATTTTGTGGACTTTTGTCACTAAATTTTCAAGATAGGCATTTTGAGACTCCTGCTCATGAACAGTGTCACTATGATTTTCATAATCTGTCCTGAACATTGGTTTCCCACAGTGACCACGCCATTAGGGCTGGTAGTATAGCCTAGAGGTTAGAGGAACGAGGAGTAAACAAGCTTGTTAAATCTAGCAGACCAGACCTGAGTTTGATTCTCACAACCTCCACTTGTATACTGTGTGACTCTGAGCAAGTCACTTAACCGGCCAGTGCTTCCAGGTCGCCCCTGAAAACAGGTACTTGTGCCTAGTGGGCCTTACCCGGTTACCAAAGACTAAAATAAAAAAAATAAAAAAAAAATTGTGTGTTAGATGTGTGAAAACACATTTTGGCCAGGATGTGAAAAATGACAGCAATACTGTTCATAAGGAGGTGTGAAAAAATTCCAATGTTGAAAATCTGGAGTGAAAATATTACAAATTCTCGAAGTTATGAGTGTGCGTGGAAACTGCACAATGTACGATTGTAACACAGTAATTTTTTTGAATTTGTTCACCAAATTTGCAACATAGGCTTTTTGGGAGCCCACCTCATGAACAGTGACACTGTCATTTTGTTAATCGGTCCCAAAAGGTGATTCCATGCAGTGACCGCGAAATCACCTTTCAGGACCAAATAACCACATGGCAGTGACTGAATTCATGAGGTGGGGTCCCAAGAACCCCATGTTGAAAATTTGGTGCTAAAATTCACAAAAATGGCCGATATATCCACCTAAGTCGAAAAAAAAAATATTTATGCCATTATACAGCTTACCAGCATTTCTTCAGTTCACAGACAGCTTTGAAGAGTGCAGACATGTTCCTGCTCCACCGAAGATCATCGCGCCAGATTCCAGAGGTAAGTATGGGATGAGAGGCAGGGTGTGGGGAGGTGGGGTGCACAGAGGATGGTAGCAGGTTGGGAGAGAGGGCAACAGACACAACAAGGGATGGTTTTCTGTTTTCACAGGTTAAAAAAAAACAACTCCTGGGATAGTTTTTTACTTACAGGGACAATAGGCACACTGGGGTGGGCTCCCAGTGTGCCACCTGGGTGTTTGTTTGGGTGGTCCTAGAGCCAACTGGGATTGGGCACCCTGTTGGCACATACAATGTGCTTGGGGTGGGGGTGCATGAGCCGAGGGGGATTGGGCACCTTCCTCGGCACACAACGAATGGGGGGGCAATGACAAGTGTGCAGGGAGGACAGCAGCACAGGGAGGAAGTGGGAGGGAATTTATTAGCAACCGGAGGGAGAAGGGTGACATCAATATGCTAAATACACAGACGTTACACCGCTGATTGCAGCAGTGCTTTTCTTTCAACTGAAGACCACTGCAACCAAACTGCTATCATGGACAGCTCATGCATCCATTGGTGTGGTATAGTCATGCCCGCTACACTGAGCACTGCATTGGACAGGAGGGTCACACACTTCCAAAAAGTCATACTGTCCCAAAACATTCCTTGCGCATGTGCATAAGCGAACGCAAAAACAGTACCTCAGTCCGTGAACCCTGAGCAACAGAATTGTCCCCAGAATTCCTCCTGAGTGACAGCCATTAGGAGCATGACACCCACTGTGAGTAATACCACTGCATCCCATCTGCTCACAGTCAGGGGAAGAAAATGTGAAAATAAAGAAATCTGTGCTACCTGCACATCACAGCAGTGATGTCAGTTGATAACTTTCACACTGTATAAAGCAGTACTTGACATATTAATTTACTAATTGGCAGTTCAGTAATGAATCAGTGTGAATTGGGCAGCAGTAGGACTCCTATGTAAATGACATGTACCTTGGGTGGGTAAGCTAATGAAAATGGTTTGCGTATGGGCATGTTAGTATTGCCACTGTAGTACTGAACATATACTGTGTTTATCCATGGATTATTTCATCCAAAAAAGACTTCCAGGTCCATATTGAATTCCCCACTCTCGGCATATCTCATAAGTTATCCCTCTCAGTACATAAGGTGTCCTGCCTCAATCCTGCATGTCTCTGTGGTGCTTGATGTGGTTCCACATTGGCAGGAATGAAAGGATGTATATGAGGTAGTGGCAGTTGTTTCATTGGTTCAAGTTGAGCCGTCACCACCCACATTGCCTTGTCTTCAGAACTGGACATATTCACTGGCGTGTATTCACACCACCTAACCCAGTGATCCCTCATGACATGTATTATTATTTCTCAGAACCCGAAGCACTGGCCAGCCACCAAGCCACCACTTGTTACCTAACTTGCAATGTCCATTGGCACCACATGCATGTACCATCATAGCCCTCCTCTCACCAACTTAGCCTTCTGCTGTAGGCAATGTCATGGAGCTTTAGTTCCTTCTACTGTGAGTGCAGTGTGCATAATGTCCACAGTGCTGATACTGTGTACAGTACACAGTATGTGCATTCCAATACAGTTCAGGGGATGCTACTCCATTGCATGACAGATGTTGGGTGTCCAAGTTGCTGAGAGTATGGCTGTGGCTACTGCCATATCACCTGCTGCAGCTCTGGAAAGTTGGGTTATGGTGGTCGCAGGGTGAGCTGTCAGTGACCACAGTCCATGGTGTGCTGCTAGAGGACAATGAATGTGTGATGTTGCACAGAAACAGTGATCAGCTGCTGTGAGTTGCCTGTAGATGCCACTTGGTAGTGGTTACATACTGTGGCTGTCGATCTGTTGGTGTTGGTTACATATAGTCATCCAGGTGAGAGTGTACAATAGTGTCACTGTCTCTCTCATGGTGTCAGGACAACTAGGCAATTTTGTGTCTCTGGGCTGATGATCTGAGCTGGGTAGGGATTAGTGAACACCAGTGAAATTTGCACCAGAAGCTCTGAATTCTTGATGTTGGTGGGCATGTCTGGTGAATGGAGGTTGGATGTGGCAACAGCACTTGACAGGTAACTGTTTCCTGTACATATAGGTATATATTCCCATCAGAAGTGAGGATTGCAGTCTAGGGATGTAAATGTACTTATTGAGAAGGTAGATTTGTTGGTGAGAAGTGGACACTGCACACTATGGATCTGAATCTTCTTGTTCTTCTGTTGGTGGCATTGGTATGGGTTGAACAGTAGATGTCAGGTAATTCTTACTTGTACAATGATGGTGAGTACAGGAGAGGGTTACATGCACACCACTCTCATTTCCAACGTTACCTGGCACAAGGATTGGGGACAGGTGGACCACTGGACACTAGTACAAATCACTGATTTTACTGTGGATGGTGATGGGGAAAAATGGGGAACAATAGACATCAGGTTCTATTGTTTGGGGCCAGTCTTCACAGGCTGTATAGGTGCCAGTATTGCGGAGAGTAGTCTGTTTGTAACAGGGGGATTGGCACCAGTCCAGGCTTGTATCACATATCAAAATACTGTGTTGTATGCTCTTGGGAAAAGTATAAGAACTCAACAAGTGCTGGTCAACTTGTGTGGCCCAAAAACGTTCCTTTTTATTTAAGTAAATCCAATCATATCCAAGTAAAAATGCAGTGCAAACAAATGCAGCAAAATGCAGCAAAGTGCATATACAAGTAATGGTGGTCACAACTTCCTGGTTCCTCCCCGCTCCCTCATTCGTTACAGCTGGTCACCTGACACATTTCACAATAGCTTGCTTTCTCAAACCTTGACGGCAGACAAGCAGTACCATGAAGTTGTATATCATGTGTGGTATGTGGTCACTTTCTCTAAGTTGTTGTGTCCTATCAATAAAAAGTTATGTCCTCTGTAACCATTGGATGGTAGCTTCCTGGCTGTGCAAAGCACCTACCGGGTACTGTACACCCACCTCTGACATGTGCAATTTCCATTCACTGGGTAGACAATGGATCTGCATGCGCTCTGTCAAATGTGATATGACTTGGCGGGGATCACCCTAAATCTACTTACATTATGTATGCTGAGATGAATGCATGAATGGGTCAAATATACTGTAAATGTGGTAGCTCCATACATGGATTTAGTGTACGTAAATTTAGGAAGCCCCCTGCCTGATCATATAACAGTATTTATAGAGAGTGCATGCAGACCCCTTCCCTACCTGGTGTCATCAAGCTGGACTAGACAGGCCCATTGACACATCAAGTGTAGGACAACTGTCCACTTGCTGGAAGTTAGCAGAGCAACTGTTGCAGAGGTTATAACTGTTTTTTCTTAATGCACAATGAGTGCTATGTATGGAGAAGTCATGAGTAACGGCAGAGCAGTTTATGCTATGTATTGAGTTCTTTGTGTCACGAGTTGTTACAGCTGATCTTCAAACTGTTTTATATTTGGCTTAGTACGGATACTTACTTACTGTTCATTGTTGCCTATTGAGCTGTAGATGTTACCATGGTGATATCTGACTATTATGTTTGTATTGCTCATACAAGGCTAGACCAATTTTTGATTGAAGTGTTTGAGGTGTAAACATCTACCATTTCATAATATTTATTTATTTATTTATTTTAATTTCACCAGGAGAAGCTCCATTGAGCAAGCTCATTTTCAAGGACGTCTTGGATGGACAGGATTATACAGACTGACAGTTTACAACAAATAAATTTACGAAGTCATACTTATTACATAGAGAGCATTGTACAATAAGTACAACATTCAGAGGAGAGCAACACAGGTAGCAGTACATTACACATGCAGTCAGTTACAGAGTCATACTAACTACATAGAGAGCATTGTACAATAAGTGCAACATTCAGAGGAGAACAACATGGGTAGCAGTACATTACACATACTGTCAGTTACATATTTGGTAGATGAGGCTAGGGTTTTAGGAAAGAAGGTTTAGAAGGGGAAAAAGGGGCTAAGTTAAGGAGAGGAGGTGAAGAAGATGGATACAGGCAGGATTAGGAGTGACAGCTGTATTTTTCTTGGATAGCTTTGTCTAAGAGAGAGAGCTGAAAGATCCTATACAGTCGGTAGAGACTAGCTTAAATGAGCGTTGAAATGTATTCCATAGTGAAGGGAGGGAATGTCCAATAGTGGCTTTATCATAATGTGAAGTGACCCTAGGTGTCTCCAACTGAAGGTAGGAATGCCTCCTCAGTATGTAGGTACTGGAGGACTGGTTAAATAGGTCAGTAATGTAATGAGGGAGTTTGCCCATGAGGGCTCTGTAGGTCCATAAAAGAGCATTTTTTAGTCTTCTGTTGGAAAGCGAGGACCAGGCAATTTTTTGTGCATAGAGCGTGCAGTGGTGTATTCTGGCTGGGGCATTCGAATATGAACCTTATGGCTCTATGATAGAGCATATCCAGTTTTTTAAGAGCAGAAACCGTGGTGTGGCCATATATTAGGTCAGCATAATCGAGGACTGGAATGAATGTGGTTTGTATCAGTTTTTTCCTGGCATCATGCATCAGTAGATGTTTATTTCTAAAGAAAAAGCCCAGTCTCTTTTTAGTTTTGTGCCAAGCTCTTCCAAGTGTATTGCAAAGGAGAGCTGGAGGTCTATCCAGAAACCTAGATATTTGAACCTATCCACCACTTTAAAGCGATTTACCAAGTTTGGATATATGAACACATATACTGCAAGGTGACTGCATATAGAACTGATTTGCAATGTATTTTGATAGGTGTATAGCCTATTTTAGCACATTTAATCAGGTTTTCACCCTCACAAAGCAGGAAGTGTAATTTTGTGTATTGGAGCCTGTATTTGGTGACCTTTGGCACTCATTACCTTTGTAATGTCACCACAGGGAGATCTGTGCTCTGCAATTAAAATTAGTTCTTGGTCACAGCAATTCTGTTTTGGTAACAGAGCTCTTGGTCGCAGCATGCAGCACGACAATGGCAATGTCAAACAGTTCATTTTCAGGGTCCGATGATGAAAGCATTATGTTGTCCTGCACTAACAGTGATCTTTTGGACACTGACATAGTGCCACAATTTGACAGCCACTGCATAGTAGATCCCCATAGGGATGACTCTATGACAGCAGCGAGAATGATGTGAGCAGTAGCTCAGGCAGTCACAGCAGTAGTCCTGATCCATTTCAGTACAGCAGCGAGAGCAGACTTAGCAACACAGACTGTTAATATTATATTTTGCTACTTAGTGCTACAGTTTGGTACCGTCATTGCTGTCATTTTACTGTACAAAATCGAGGTATGGTGTGTGTTCCATTACTCCCAGCATCAATCTGCCCACACAAATACTAGTGATAGTACCCTGGGTTTTTATATTTCTTTTGTGGGGGGGGGATTGCTTTCCCTATGCAAATGAGTTGTTGGCCACTCCAGCTTGACACTGAGAGAACGGCTTGAAGTGATGGCTTTGCTTGAGCAGGATAAATGGCTCACAGCTTGTCCAAATTCCTCACCTGGTACTAGTTAGTAGTGACCTCCCGCCAATTGATTTGTCAGTCACTCACTCTCTCTGATGGAGCACAGGGTGGAAATTACAAGCAGGCACCTTGTACCCCAACCACTCTAAACCCCCCAGCTGCACACATGCACTTAGAAAAATGCTGCAGCAAAGAACTTTTATTATCTGTAAATTATTTATACTGTTTGGGTCTGTTTTGCCCTAGTGCCAACTGGTCTATGCTATAGTTTTCTTCTCTTTGTATGTGTGTGTTTGGGGTGGGGCCTGCTTGTACTTTCCCTTTAGAGGTATCAGTGATTGAGTAACGTGTTGAAGTCACCGTTCTCTGCTATTTACGACATGTTATAAATTTAAAACTACAAATTATTGCACCAGCTTTGTGTTACCTCTAAGTGCTCAGGAACTATACCGACTGCAGCTGTCATTAGTGTTTGCATAAGCATCTGTAATACCATCCTGGCATTGGCTTATTGCCGCCACATGTGTGCCTCCAGGTGCATTATGAATTGAGCAAAAAATACACAGTACAGTCGGTGATCGTTCCCCACCCCTCAAGGTTAAAAATGACACTGCCAATGCCCTTCTCATGGAGAAAGAAACTGCATTTATGTTTAAATAGCCTAAGTACCATTTGATTGGTCCACTACAAAAAGGGACATATCCATGCAGTAGGTACTCAAGTGTTAGACTGTATTCATATCACCTTTCCTCACTTATGTCACCATACTTCATTACCACTTCAGTCTATGTCAAGCTGTTTGTGTTTTCCCATTTTTTCCATTATAGTGGATCTCTGAAGCACATGCGTTAAGTGTACAGCAAATACAATAGATGCTGCACTATACTGTCTCCCATGCCTTACCGATGTCATGGTGCATTGTGTAGACTCCCTGCATTTATTGCTGTGTAGCCCATATTTTGGTTCAGACATTATTCTCTAAGTATGCCAAACTGACTTTGCAATATAACACCATAGAAGCCGTTCATTGGTACCACAGTGTCGGGAGAGGATGGCAACTGCAGTCTCTTTTTTTGCTGATGCTCCGGAGCACACACAATGATGCTATAATCCTAATTATAAATAAAGACTGTAAGTTAAAATGTTAAAAAACTAAGTGTTTAATTTTGAGATACACTGTAAACTATGCAAAGTATAACTATGTACAGTGTATAACTGATTTTATTGCATTCATTTATAAACTTAACGAGGAGCTGGCAAGCTGGAGAAACAATTCAGTGCACCATGTCCCTTTATTCATGCACATCTAAGCATACATTGGTAATCAGTGTTATGGTGCTAGCATGAGAACACCAAATGAGCCCAAGAAAACACAGGAGCACAGGAAAAAATATAAACTGTCTATAATGATGGTGACAATCAGAAATGCAATAGCAAAGGCAGTTTACTGAAGCAATCACACTGAAAGCAGCACTTGCCAAAAATACACAGTTTACTGCACTGTTCTCCTGGGATTTGATTGTGCAGCTCGGTGCTTCTACTCTTGCTGCACATTACAATTCTGAACTGTTGAAAAAGTCATCCATTTAACACAGACCTCTATGTACCAATACTGAAAAACTTACTGCAATTTATACATCTGCCCAGTTCAAAAGTCGTCCTTTTGTGTCCCAATACACTACAGATTACAGCTCCACTCAGTTAAAAAAAATTATTTTTTATACAGATTTGTTATAATTATCTACTTGAGGCACTTACTAAAACTGTAACACTGTACTCAAGCAATGTAGATTGTGACGTTCCTAGAATCAATGGACCTAGGACACAGAGCTTAGTCAGGTGAGTAAAATTAAAAATCAGGAGAAATTACCACTTCTGCAATCCCAAAAGCAAGTATCCGCCTCAGCTACCGATATAACAACAGTTTCAGTCATCAGTGCTGTAATTTTTGCCAGTTCATTTTTGGATCTGCACTCACTGAGGCTGGGTCCAGGAAAGATGAATGAACAAGCAGTGAGAAAGGTGCAATGGGAACACTTTCCCTGTGCTGATGTCACTCATGCATGTGGATGCACTGCCTATGTGCGAACTTCAAACAAAGAAAAAAAAACATGCAGACAACTGTGGCACAAAAATGTTAAAAGACTAAGCATCTGAATATATTTAATACTTAACTTCAGGGCAGCTGAGCTTTGCATCACTCAATGAAGGGAAGGTGATCTGCAAGCACATGGGAAGACAGAGAGGAGTACTTGACAGAATCGAAGGAGGTGACAAGGGCAGTAAGGGGAGCCAAAGCATCTATGGAACTCAGGCTGGCACAAGGCATTAAGAAGGGGGAGAAGGACTTCTTTAAGTACATCAGGGAGAAAAGGAGCTGTAAGGACCACATAGTAAGGATTAGGAAGGAGGGGTTGGGTGGAAGCTGAGGTACGATAAGGCGGAAGCACTAAATGAGTACTTCTGCTCAGTATTTACTAAAGAGAAGAGGGGGGTGACACCCAAGGTGGGAGAAATGGCAGAAGCGGGGGGGGGAGTGGTGACCGATGGGGAAATCATGGAGAGCAGAGTTCGAGAGAGTTTGAAGGCATTGAGGGTGGACAAGGCGCCAGGCCCAGATGGCATCCACCCCAGGGTACTGAAGGAGCTGTCAGAGGTCCTTGCAGGACCTTTGGCAGACCTATTTAATGCCTCACTACATTCGGGGTGTGTACCTCAGGACTGGAGGATGGCTCATGTGGTGCCCCTTCACAAGAGTGGCCCCAAGGATGAACTGGGAAACTACAGACCAGTGAGCCTCACATCCATCGGGTAAGCTAATGGAGACTATCCTGAAAGAGAGGCTGGTGGCCCTCCTAGAGGCCAAAGGACTACAGGACAACAGACAGCATGGCTTCATACATGGCAGATCCTGCCAAACCAACCTGGTCGAGTTCTATGACTGGGTAACTAGGCAACTGGACAGGGGCCATGCAGTGGATGTCCTGTATCTGGACTTCAGTAAGGCATTCGACTCGGTGCCATATGGAAGGCTGGAAAGGAAGTTAGTAGGCACAGGGGCGGGTGCAAATCTGGTGAGATGGGTAGGAAACTGGCTGCAGGGAAGGCAACAGAGGGTGGTGGTGGGTGGGGAGCTCTCACACCCAAGGGTAGTGACGAGCGGTGTCCCACAGGGCTCGGTGTTGGGACCAGTGTTGTTTGGGATATTCATTGCAGACATATCATGGGACATCAAGAGCAAGATCAGTCTGTTTGCTGATGATACCAAGGTAGGTGCAGTAGTGATGACCTAGGGAGATGGCAGGGGTTGCAGGATGATCTGGCAAAGCTTGAAACCTGGTCAGACACCTGGCAACTGGGCTTTAATGCCAAAAAGTGCAAGGTGCTGCATTTTGGGATGAAGAACCCAAGGAGGAGTTACCAGCTAGGGGGAGTGTAGCTAGCCCAGACAGAGGAGGAGAAGGATCTGGGTGTGCTCATTACAGGGTCAATGAACAACTCAGCACAATGTAGGAAGGCAGCTGCAAAGGCCAACAAAATGCTGGGTTGTATTGCAAGGGGTATATCCTTGAGGAGGGAGGAGGTGATTCTGCCACTGTATAGATCATTAGTTAGAGCACACCTGGAGTACTGTGTGCAGTACTGGTGTCCGTATCTGAAGAGGGACATTAAGTTACTGGAGGGGGTGCAGCGCAGGGCGACAAAGATGATCAAGGGGCTGGGGGACTTATCATACGAGAGGAGGTTGAAGGAGTTGAACATGTACTCACTGGAGGAGAGGAGAGACAGGGGTGACATGATTGAAACCTTTAAATACATGAAAGGAATAAAGAAGATGGGTACAGAGGGCTGTTCAGTAAGGGAGGGAGGGCCACCAGGGCCATGATATGAGACTGGAGCGAGGAAGGTTCAGGAGGGAGATGAGGAGACACTTTTTTACAGAGAGGGTGGTGGCTGGGTGGAATGCGTTACCTGCAGAAGTGGTATGCAGTAGAACAGTGGACTGCTTCAAACGAAGATGGGACAGGACAAGGTGGAGGGTTAATGAAGGGGAAGGGTGGAAGGGAGGGGCAGCTGCAGAATAAGGGGTGCTAGCTGCACATTCGAGCAGACTTGATAGACCTCTAGGCCTTTATCTGCTGGCAAATTTCGTATGTTTGTATGTTCGTAAGCTTGACATCGGGGGAAGTTGGTAAGTCACTTTAAGTGGTTCATTTAGCAAGGTTACTATTTGATAGTGGTGGCAGAAGAGGGGGGCTTTGGCTGCTTGATTGCGGGAGTATGACCTTCATCTTTTTTGCATTTAGCAACAATTTGAGATGGGATAAGTTTAGCTGGAGTCGGTTGAAGTCATCTTGTAGATTGGCACAGGCTGTAGCGAGGGAAGGGACAGAACATATAATACGATATTATAAGCAAAAGGTGTATAGAAACATAGAATTTGACGGCAGATAAGGACCGCTTGGACCACCTAGTCTGCCCATTTTCCTACCTAACAGATAAGCTGCAGATCCTAGTTAACCAACAGCTTGCTTCCTCTTACCCGCCCCTAGGACTGCCTTATGCCTGTCCCATGCATTCTTGAAGTCCCTCACTGTTCTTGACTCCACAACCTCCTCAGGGAGGCTGTTCCATGCATCCACAACCCTCTCAGTGAAAAAATACTTCCTCACATTACCCCTGAGCCATCCCCTCTATCTTCAAATTGTGCCCCTTGTTCTTACACATCTCTTTTCTGGAAGATGCTACCCTCTTGGACTTTGTTAATTCCCTTGAGGTACTTGAAAGTTTCTATCATGTCCCCTCTCTCCCTTCTTTCCTCAAGAGTATACATATTAAGCTCCTTTAGTCTTTCTTCGTATGTCTTCTGGTGCAGACCCTGCACCATTTTGGTTGCCCTCCTCTGCTAGTGTTGGTGACATTTGCACTGATGTTGTTAATGTAGATTAGAAACAATAAGGGCCCAAGTATAAAGCCCTGGGGTACTTCCCTGGTCAGAGGTTTGAGAGGGGAGAGAACACCCTGTGTTTTAATTTGTTGTTGCCGATTTGAAAGGTTAAGAGGAAAGCCGATGCATGACAGTAGGGTCTAGTCCGAGGTTCTTTAGATTGTTTAGGAGTATAACATGGTCAACGGTATCAAATGCCTAACTAAGATCTAAGAAAGCTGCACATATGTGTTTGTTGTCAAGGGCAGTTTGCCAGTTATTGATAACTTTTGCTAGTGCTGAGACTGTGCTATTGTGTGGACAGAAGCCCAATTGTAAAGGGTTGAGATCTGAAGATGCCATGTGTTCTATGAGCTGTGAATTAACCAATTTCTCTAGAAGTTTGGGTAAGATGGAAAGGAGGGATATGGGGTGATAGTTATTAGGGTCACAGATGTTCCCTGATTTAAAGAGAGGTATAATATTTTTGATCTTCTAGAGTGTAGGAAATTCCCTTTGGGCAAGTGACTTATTGAAGAGGTGTGTGATTGGTGCTATGAGATAGCGAAAGGCTAGTTTCAGGAATAGGGGTTCAACTCCATCAGCACCTGTGCTTTTTTTTGTGTCCAGGGAGATCAATAGATCCTCTACTTGTTTGTGGGATATAGGGTTAACGCATAATGTGCTCTTATGTTGGGTGTCTGTATGAACTGTTCAGTCTGATCCATCAGCAGTGGGTGCAGAAAGGAAGTTGCTAGCTGGGGAAGTGTCAAAAGCTAACCCAGCAGTAGCAGAAGAATCATTTAAGGCTGTTAGTTTAAGGCTCTTGTCTGTGATAGTGGCCCCATGGGAAACTATTTTTGAAGGTAAAGATGGAGAGGAGCTATGGCCTTCGATGTCACGGAGTGTTTGCCAAATCTTGGATGCATTGCATTTGGATGAGTTCAATGTATCCTGGAAATACTCCATTTTTGCAGACCTTACAAGTTTTGTGCAACTATTCCTTGCTGCCTGAAAGCTGCCCAATCACGTGCAAGATTGGATTTACATGCCCTTACCCAAAACCCTACTGGGTCATAATGTCGTAAGCTTAATAGTGTACGGCATTATGCGTGAACCCCAGACTTGTGTGCTTTCCATGTCAGACACCCCCCCCCCAGAGTTAGAATCCTAAGTGGGGGGAGTCTGGGGAGTGCAGCTGCTCATAATGGGTTGTGTGGGGGGTGGAGCCCCCACATATCAAATAAAATAAATAAATTGCACAACACATTCTTCCCTGCAACATTTTGACCCTGTGCCACCCAAAGCTTATCTCTAGCTTGCAATGCTAGTTTTAAGTCTCTAGTGAACCAGGCACATGTCCTTTTCCATATTCCTAGCCTGACTAATGGGGCATGTGTGTATATGACTTTGAGCAAATTGCTATGGAAATGGTTACAGGCTTCCATGACCGTGGGTGCCAGATAGAATTTCTGCCAATTTATGGGACTCAGGCCTGCCAGGAAGTTGTCAGAGTTAAGTTTTCAGAAATTTCTTTATAGTACAAATCTAGGTAATGTATTTGCTTTGACGAAGCCCCTCACACGTGCAACGATGCAGTGGTCACTGAGATCATTATGGAACACTCCAACATGTGATACTTTGTGAGGCTTGTTGGAAAGAATCAGGTCAAGCAGGCTGCTATTTAAGAATTTTTTGGCAATAGGGCACGTGGGCTTGGGGACTGGCTGGGTAAGATCTAGCTAATTACATAGTTCTTTTAGGAGTGAAGATTTCGTTGCTGTACCAGTCAAGGTTGATATCTCAGAATGTGAAAGTCCAGAAGGGCATTTTGCAATACAGCTACTAGGGGTCGGTGCACGCTAAAGAAGGGGTAGCCAGCCCAACACACACATACTACAAAGAAGAAGCGGCACTCAAGTCTGTTATCTGCAGTAAACCTTTGCTATATACTAGAAAAAAATCCAAATACACGCCCTGACGAAGACTCATTAAGAGTCTAAGCACTGGGATATTGTTAGTCTGACTGTGCTGCCTTTTTGTGTGTTTATGTCTATATTTGGATTTTCTTCTTGTATATAGTAAACGTTTACAGCAGATAACACATTTGAGTGCTGCTTCTTCTTTGTAGTAAGGTTGATATCTCCTAGGATGAGGAATTCATGCAGGTTCATATCTGTCAGGTTGCGGAGGTGAGGCAGAAGTTGTAGACCCCCCTGAGGGAGGTCTATAACAGCCTACGATACACAATGCCTCACTAGTGGATAGAGAGAGCATAACCATTAGGCATTCACATTCATTTGTTTTGGAGGTTGAACTAGCCAAGGAGCCTATGAATTTATCCCATATGCAAATTGCAGCTCTCCCTCCTCTGGTTGACCAGTCCATCCAATAAACATTAGAACTCGGGATAGCAATCTAGTGGTTTGCCATGGATTCTTTCAGTCAGGTCTCGGTGAGGACCAGTACATCAGGTGTAGTATGACATGCCCAGGCTTGTAAGGCATCCAGTTTCCTGAGCATACTGCAGACATTGACATGAAGGAACTTCAAGCCTTTCAGTTGTTGCAGTTCTAAGGGTGCATTACAGGGGATTGTGGGGCCAGGGTTCAATTCTACATTCCCAGAACAAAGCAATAATAGTAATATTATGGACTTCGATCTAAAGGTTACAGTTCTGGCTGTAACAGTATGGTGCAACTTAACTGTTAGAGAGGCTAAAGGGAGCACTGTAATGTTCTGGTAAAGGTGGGACAAAAAGGTAGTGGCGGCTAATACAAGAACAGAGAAGTTTTTTGGTATCTGGGAGGTCAAGATTTTTGGTAGTAATATGGTGTGGTTTTTGCCAATAAGTAACTGTTCCTGTATGATACGAGGTCTTTAGTTTGGGGAGAGACAGTACACAAGGGGGTTATCACCTAGTGGAAGCCATAGCAACCCTAAGGGCAGGATGTAGCCTATAAATACGTAACTTATAATATTAGGTGTAGACATTATAGTACTAGCACTGACCATATAAGCCATGGCTGGTTAAAGAAGCTGGGGGGGGCCTATGAGATGGGCCACCAGGTGCAGGTGTCATAGTGACTCTCTAATGCTAGCAAGCCATAACTTGAAACCACCTGGGTGAAAACAGAGATGAGAATAGAGATGATGAGTGACAGAGAAGTACTTCAACAGAAAAGGAAACATGAACAGTGCTGACCTCTAGTGGTAGACCATTATAAATCGCAAAACAAAATGCAAAAGAAAATGAATTAACTTTAAACTGTTACGCTGCAATACTGTCCCTTAATTAATGCTGAAACAGTAAAAATGAATTTTAATCTCTCTAAGCAGATTTTAAAGCACGCAGTTCTGTAGATATGCTTAAAAAATATTTAAACTGGGTAAATCAGACATAAAGCAGGCTGAGGAGGGTCGCAGAACCAGAGGAGGAACACAAGTAAAAAGGCACCAAGTTCAAAATGGGCTAATGCAAGAGGGCTGCAGGGTCTGGTGCAGTCTGTGAGATCCAGGCTCTGTGTACCTTCTTTTGCAGCTGGAGAGATGGCAGGAGCTCCAATCTGCATGGGGTGGGGTTTCCAAAGCTTCTTTTGTGACTGGAGAGTCCCAAGCTGCATGGGATGGGGGTTCCAAAGCTTCTTTTGCAGCTGGTGAGATGGCAAGAGCACTGATCTGTATGGGGTTGGGCTTCAAAGCTTCTTTTGTGGCTGGAGAGATGGCAGGAACTCTGATCTGCATGGGGTGGGGGTTCCAAGGCTTCTTTTGCAGCTGGAGAGACCTGATCTGCATGGGATGGGGGTTCCAAAGCTTCCTTTGTGGCTAGAGAGATGGCAAGTGCTCCGATCTGCATGGGGTTGGGGTTACAAAGCTTCTTTTACTGCTGGAGAGACAGCAGGAGCTCTAATCTGCATGGGTTGGGGTTCCAAAGCTTCTTTTGCAGCTGGAGTGAAGGCAGATGCTCTGATCTGCAGGGTTGGGGTTTCTAAAGCTTCTTTTGTTGCTGGAGAGATGGCAGGAGCTCCGATCGGCAGGGGGTGCTACTTCACAGCTTTATTCAGTATATATGATTGTGCATGTACTCTTGGTGCAATACATTATTATCAAGACAGTCAACAGCACGTACAAATATCAATCAAATAACTAACAACCTCTTGCAATTGTACTGAATGATATTGTTAATAAATTACACTGTTAACAGTAACAATCTGCCTGCAATGGCTACTAAATGTATTTGTGACACATGCATATCAATAGTCTGTCTACTACAAACATGTCTAGAAAGATACTAGCAGAACATTCATCATGCCTCACTGGTCTGTCTTGTTACTCCAACAAGTAAATTGTGGTGCAGCTGCACCAGTGGGACATCCACATAAATTTCTGTGGATGCACAAGAATTGTCAGTCCCAGCACTATGTAACTTTTGATGTTATCATTCAGTACATAACCCAATGCACGCTCATCTTCCGATGTGCCTTATTCATTACAGAATGTAATTACACATAAAGTGTTTATCTCTATGCACCTTCAGTCATTGATATTCATGCAATTTTCATGTACACCGGAGAACCCCACAGTACCATGTGGTAGACACCCATTGCTAAAAATGTGTAAGTGCACTGTTACTTGTTGATGATTATTACAGCCCATAAACTGACCATGGTTGTGCATTGTGTACAATATTGCAAAAAAGTGCAACTGCGACATGCACCCAACCACCCATATGAGTGTGTCATGGGAAGACTGCACTCAGTGGTGTCCCCAGCCAACACCCCATTGTGAAATAGGGTGCCACTGTTCCCAAAACGTTACCCCTGCTGTGTGGTGACAACCACACACTCTCACAGCTTCCAGCCGCACATGGTGTCATGGTGCCTTTATGCCATGCTGCACTTATTGCTTTCTGACACATCAGTTCTACAATGCGCTGTTACAGTCTGGTAGGCGGTGCTACTCAAACCACCACCTTAGTGCCACTCAGTGGAAGCATAGGGTACTTCCTGGCATTTGCTGTCCCTACACACATTGTTATGGCAATCCCCACGCCAATCTGTGGATGATGATGTTTCAGTGGCAAAACACACAACAGCTGAACGCAGCACCCCACCTCGGAAACAAGACATCCATATGCAGGTGGTGCCATGGGGACAGATCATGACAAGAAGAGGCATACCGCTTTTGTCACAGCCTCAGCCTGCTCCCTTATATGCTGACAGGTACCAGACATGTGGTATGCTACCAGTACTCCCAAATGATGGATGGCTGAACAACTGTAACCAAGGGTCTATAGGTTGACAGTATGGAACGGCCTGCCTATGTATGTCTTGCTTATCAGTGTTCTCTGCTGACTGTGAGCATATTGTGGGGTGTCATGTAACTAACATAATTTTATGCTTATCACATAGATTGCCAGTCTGCAGGTGGGGGGAATAGATGCCAGGGAATGCCAAAGCCTGTCGCTGATGGATGCTGGCCTGTGGTAGGGTTCACACGGCACTTGTGATTACATCTGCATTAGGTGGGCAGTGTGTTGTAGGGTTGTGGGGTACACCTAAGCAGAAAGGTAAACTGAGATCATGTGATACCAGGTAGATAGATAAATAGATAGACAGACAGATGGATGGACAGACAGAGACAGACAGACAGACAGACAGACAGACAGACAGACAGACAGATAGATAGATAGATAGATAGATAGATAAAAATAAACTATTTATATAGCACACCTTTCCAGGGACTCAGAGTGCTTGGCATTAAAAACTTTAAAACAAACATGAGAACACAGCATAATATAATAATCAAATTCTAATTCAGGTGAAGCAGGCAGCAATAGACTTAAAATCTATCTATCATATAAAATAATAAATAATACATCAAAGATTCCATATTTAGAAATTAAAAGCCTGGTTAAACAGAAATGTCTTTAAGCCCTTTTTAAAAGGTGCCTCCCGAAGATGATCAGGCAATGAGTCCAACAGGGTAGGCATGGCCACAGAAAATGTGCAATCACCTGAGTGCCACAGCCTAATCTTGGAAACCCCGAGGAGGCAACCCTTGGAGGAACAGAGAGCCTGGGCTGGGCAGTGGGGCACAAGGAGATCTTGCAGGTGGTCTGGTCCCCTCTTGTGCAGGGCCTTGTAGGTCAGTAGCCCAACCTTAAAGACAATTCTCCACCTAACTGGTAGCCAGTGCAGTCCACAGAGGACAGGCATAATATGATCAAACCTTCATGCACCCATCGATAATCTTGCTGCCACATTCTGCACCAGCTGCAGCCAGCAGAGATTCTTCCACATAGCCCTAGGTACAGGGCATTGCAGTAGTCCAGCCTAGATTTTGATGAAAGCATGTGCCAGTGAGGTCAGGTCCTCATTTGGTATCAGGCCCTGGATCTGGGGTGATACCAGTTGCTTGGAGCATGTCTGCTGCCAGCATACAGCAGGAGTACTGTTTGAAGCACTCTGGCAGGTGATTGGAGTGGTGTTTCATAGTAGTACATTGGACGGCATGTGGTTTTCCAGCAAGAAGCTGGTTGGGTGGTGGTGCATTTGCTGCACTGCATAAGGTTCCATTGCCAGCAATTGTGCCTCCTATACGACCCCAGTAATGTCCTGAGCTGCATCACCCAGGAACAAGCAAGACTTCAGTAAGACATGTACCAGTACCCCCCTAGGGTGCATATAGGCATTAAAGTGCTGGTAAACTGCATAGTGATGATGGCATCTAGGGCCAAGAACAGCGTGACACCAGGTCAGGTGGTGTCCATTGGATTGGTGGTGACAGTAGTCACCTGAGGACAGTACCGACATAGGTGAATGTGCTATGTGCCATGGCCTGTGATAGGAGGGTGAATGTTGGCTCCTGGAGGACATGCCACACAGTGGTTGCATGTGATGTGACATGTGGATGGTGGTTTGCCACACTGCAAGTACCCAGCCCCAGGGTCATGCACCACCTCAATATGACATTGGCAAACTCAATGACTTGTACATGTTTCTGTGGTGTGTCATCAACTGCAAGCATGTGCACTGTTACATTATGTCAGGTGTCTGTGAATATAGGAGTTACACTTCACTCATGTTGTAAAAAAGATCACACGGGGCTAACAACACCTTGAGCCCCAAAGTTTTTTTCTCACAGCTGGACAATGAGTGACTTACTGACTGACAATGCAGGCCACAGTGAACCCCTTGTTAGGATTACAAAATGTCCGTGGACCTCATTGGTATGCCACAACTCAACACTGTTAGGTGATATTTCATACGTACTAAGGGACACTCTTGCATTCCTTTGTACCATTCACCGCAAATTTAGCTCCAGTTCCAAACTCCCCCCCCCCACAGTGCCACAATCAGCACACATTGCAGCAGCTGTTATGATACAGTAACACCTTACAACTGTGGTGTCAAGAACACGCCATCCCCACCCTGGTCCTAAGTGTGCAGTATGTTGATCAGTCAGCCTGTCAATTCACCCCCCCCCCCCACATTCAAACACGTACACAGCGGAAATGTTTATCCACTGGCCAGGCATCTGACAGTCACCTTTGCATACTATTGCCACCCAACTCACATTGTGAAACAACAATGAGTAACTGCATTAGAGGCACAGTACAATGACATTTCACCCGAGCAGAAATTCAACCCTGTTCCACAATTTTTTTATTGGGTACATGATATCTCGCACATGCATTACTAGGGACAACTCATATATTTGGCTAAGCACCAACTGACAGTATAGCTGTGCAGGTATATGTAGTGTGCTGATATGATTGTATGTGAATTGTGTCTTGTAATACCTTACATAGAAACATAGACTTTGATGGCAGATAAGGACCGCTTGGCCCACCTAGTCTGCCCATTTCCCTACCTACAGGATAAGCTGTAGATCCTAGTTAACCAACAGCCTATGTGTGTTCTGCAAAGGTGGCATGAATGCGGTGGCATGTGCTGTCTGTTGCCACTCAGCAGACCTGCACTGCTACCTCGTCAGTCTCTGAACAAATCATTCATTGTTGGTGGACCAGAAAATGGTTATCATGGCTTGACATATGAATGAATGATTATTGGGTGTCTCGGGGATAAACTATGTGATGACTCCTGCATCCCAATGTGGAAGAATATTTCTGTGGGAAATAGCACAGAACAAGGAGTGCATTAAGTAAGTTGCACCGATTAAACTTTCCTCAGTAGTTGTACCACTAGACACAAATTATTACTTTAATGTTGTTTTTTCACGTGTATTGTACTCAAGGTCACATTTGCCTACACACCCTGGCTTGCAAGTCACTTCTCAGAATGTAACACTGGCACAGTTGCCAATTATCATATTGCTGAAAACTTCACCTGTAACAGCAACATATGAAGGCACACCACATGATGCTGACAGGCAGGATACAACTGAATTTTGTCACCCACATGGAAATGTGTTTGTCATAAACACCCACATGACAGTGACCACGTGTTTCTGTGGTGCTACAATTCATTGACTTCTGTATCCAATTACCTGTGTGTTATTTTACATGGCTTACAAGTGGTGAGAGAACTGTTCACAGTGATCAGACTTGAAAACAACACAAAGTACTGTAAACTGCTAAAGGCTAACTAAAGTACATGCAAGCAATGTCATCAACTGTGTTCCATTGTGCTATAACTGTCTGATATTAAAGAGTTAATGGTTTAATGTCAGTTGCACAACTTTTTCATCTCATCTTCCAAATAGGCAGCATAACTTCAGTTAATTTACACAATGCCATTAGCACCATTACAATAATGTAAATAGTTTTCCGTAATTCTTCCTCTTAAGCAGCTGCATTCTGTTCAACAAATACAGGCATATCAGGTCTGTAGAACAAAATGAGAGGACAAGCGGCTCAGGATGAAAATGCTGTAGAGCGAGTTCAGGCATCTGCTGATTGATGTAATGTATATACTGTGACACACAGTTAAAAGGGTACAAAATAACACAACCCCCTGGTGACGTGCAGATAGTATGAAACCGGTTGGGATTACTTGTTGTTGGAGTCCTTTGGCTGATTGTGGCATCTGCTTTTTATATTCAGTAAAATATGTCTGTTTGACACCCAGTGGAGGAGTGCTGAGTTTGCTGTTTACACAATTTCTTTTATTCAAACACCCTCAGATGACAGTTTGAGCTGTTTTTGTCAAAGTTTTCTACAAAATAACACATCAGGGTCACTTGATCCTCGCGCCATTTGTACATTTTGCCCATTTACAATTCTGCAGCACCCCTTCCCCAACTGCAGATGCTAAGGGTCCAATCATTGCTTTGCTGTAGACTGTTCCGCAGTGACTATGACAGTATTTGATGCCAGTATTTACTTTGTGCAGATTGCCAGTCACATCCCCACTAAAGGTTTGCCAAATTTACTATTAGGGATTTGTTTCAGGACTGCTTTTGGGAACTCCATGAATGCTCTACCACGGTACATAATGCTGCGTAACTTCCCCCTGCCAGTTGTCATTCAGAGACATCCAGTTACTGACTTCCCTTACATGCACAGTGTGCTCTCTCTGTAGCCAAAATGTGGGAGGAAGGAAGGTGCACAAAGAGGATAAACAAAAACCTTCACTATAAAGAAACAGTTATGCTTTCCTTAATTTATTTATTGCAAAATTGCTAGTGGGGAGGTGACTGACAATCGGACATTAGTGACAACGGCCTGAACTGACTTTGCCCATCACCTTTAAGGTAACTTAACATCACAAAAGTAGGGAAATGTGGGGTTAGGGTTTCCCACCTTAACACCCTTACCCACCCACCAGCAGCAAAAAGAAAAAACAATGGAGTCTTCGGTCTCTGGAGTCTTGGCGAATCAGTGATGTGGTCTTCCTAGGGGGTATCAACCCTGAAGCCCAACCATTCTATGAGCATACAACATCATGCATAATCTCCTTTTTTCACACAGGGCCCATGGGGGAAGGGTGGGAATTAGGGTTGACAACAACCAAGGAAGACCCCACCACTGATTCACCAAGACTCTGGAGACTCAAAACGCAATTTTTTTTATTTTTGCTGCTTGGGGAAGGGTGGAGGGGGGTTAGGGTGGAAAACCCTAATGCTACATTTCTCTACTTTTGTGGCATCAAGTTACTTTAACTGGTGCATTAATGAAGATTTTTTGCAAAGAATTTCATTACTTTTTGAGATACTACAACCATATTCTCATTTCCTGCTCCCATCCCTCCATATATGCACACTCGTATGTTGCTGTGGAAGTGCAGGGCCCTCCAAGCCTTGTGCTTGCATTTGAGACAAAAACAGCAACCAGATTATCAGCATAGCCTTGTTATCATCCTACCTCATAAACGGCCATGCTGAGAATTTTTAAATCCTCTCCAAAACATCATTCAGCACCACTGCAATGTCATTCTGCTCCAGAGGTGAGAAAACACATTTTGGTCAGAATTTGAAAATTAACAGCTGACATGTTCATGAAGTGATGTAAACAATGGCTATGTTGCAAATTTGGGGTGAAAATATTTAAAATTACCAAAGGTAAGAGTGAACATAGGAAAATTTCAATGCATGCACATAATTTTGTCAGTTTCACATATTGTGGCCCCAAATTTTTAAAATAGCCTTCTTATGATCTCACCTTATGAACAAGGATGGTGAAAGTGTCAAATCCCACCTGAGAGGTTATTTCACCAAGTGACTCTGAAATTGCCTTTCATGCCGGATTTGCAGAGTTCCACTGCTATTGTTCATGGGGTGTGCTCCCCAAAAGGCCATGTTGAAAATGTGGTGTTAAAATATGCAAAAATGGCTAACTTATGCATCAAAGTTGAAAACACCAGTGAAATACATTAAATCGCACTTATCTTAATTTCTTATATTGCAGTCACCAGTTCCAGCAGCAAACTGTGTCTTTGACTGGAGAGCGGAATCTTTGCCCTGTGACCTGTTCAGGTGAGTGAAGGTCTGTGGCTGTGTAGTGGGGGTGTGAGGTGATAAAGGCTGAGTGGGAGGTGGGGGTGGGGGGGTCAGATCAGTGAAGAACCATTTTCTTTTAGAAGGCTTAAGAAAAAACATCAAGGGATGGTTATCTCTATTTCAGATTTGGACACCAATAGGAGGGTAGGGGTGCCACTAAATACCGGGGAATGCAACTGTTGTTACAGGGATAGTGATCAGAGGAAAAGAGTGACACTAGACATCAGGGAAAGCAACAATTATTATAGTGAAGGCAATTGGAGGGTGGAGGGTACCACTAGACACCAGGGAAAATGACAGTTATTATGGGAACGTTGATCAGTGGGTGGGGGATGCAACTAGACACCAGGGAAAGTGACAGTTATTATGGGAATAGTGACTAGAAGGTGAGGGGTGTCACTAGATGCCAAGGAAACAGAACATTATTACAGAGACAGCAATTGGGGATGGGAGGTGCCACTAGACACCATAGAAACAGAAACCTAATAGGGAGATGGTGATCTGAGGGTGTGGGGTGCCACTAGACACCAGGAAATAATTACTGGGAATGGGACCAGAGGGTGAGGGGTGCCACAAGACATCAGGGAAACATACAGTATAAAATTAAATGGAGCCTGCTGCAGGCAGAATGGGATTGGCTGCTCACTCCTCCCATTGCAGCCCACAGCAGCTGCAGAAGTAAAAAAAGTCCTGCCGTTCTCATACAGAAAATGCAGATGAACGGCTCCCCTGGCTAAGCCAGGCATCTTGATTTTTCAGTGCCCAGAAACTGTATTTCTGGCAAGTTTAAACACAAACAAACACTAGAATCTAGCTAAACTAGTCCTGTTTAGTTAGGTTCTGGTGTTTGTTTTTTAAATACATACTTTGATTGTACTTTTGCTGTTTCTAAGTTTAAACAGTAAAAAGGAAATGGCTGCCATCTCGAGTGGTATTTCCCCACAGCCAGTAAATCATGCAGATAGCCACTCGTGGTGTGTTTTTTCCTTTTCATGATCAGTATTTCTCTGCACACAAACAGTAAATCAGGACCTGTTAAGACCTGTGAATGTTATTTTTATCACTCAAACTGTTTGTTTTTTTTATCAATCAAACTTGCACATTATCCCAAAAATCATCATAATTCAAAACCAGCATACTATTTTTTCACCAAACCATCCAAAGGCACACCCTTGGCACAGGCCCATCATCCTTAAAAATGTCATGAAAAAATTATGTACCATCTAGGCTGTAGGTGAGAACAAGAATACCAAGTGTTAAGTGTAGGGAAATAAAACATAGATTTTTTTTTTACTTTTGTTAATGCTCTGTATCTCGAAACCCATAACATTGCCATTATAAAATTGTTCACATTTTGAGACTCTGACAGCCTGACTGCGCATGCCAAATTTTATGCTAATTCATCAAACAATGGCAAAGTATCTAAGGTTCAAAAATTGGGTTAAACATTCAACTGCTGATGCACATCTAACTACTGCGTCCCTGTCAGATATACAGTATATGTTTATCTATTTATTCTTAGCAAGAAAAAGTTGTTAATGCATCAGTTAGGGTTCCAGTGACAAAAGTTGGGAAATATGGTGTTCAGATTTCCAATCTTAACAACCCACTCCCACCCTGCATGCACCAACAGGTGTCGATGGTGTGCCTTGGGGTTGTCTGCCTTAACACTCTCCCCATTCCATGAGTAAATAAGTTGAGATGGGTACAGTATAGGAGAATGAGGTAAGTGTTAGGGCTGACAACCCCAAGGCACACACCCCAGTGCTTGGTGCATGCAGGATGGGGATGGGGTATTACAGTTCAAAACCCTAATGCCACACTTCCCAACTTTCGTCACTGGGACCCTAACTGATGAATTAATGAAGAGTTTTGCAAAAAAAGTCCTTACTTTTTGATAAAGTATAATCGTGGCATTATTTGCTTGTGGGAGCACAAAGCTCTGTCCCTATGGGCCCTGCACTTCCATCCATTCATAATTTTAGAAAGATTGCAATTGTATCCTTATTTCCTTGTGTGAGGGACCTGCACTCCCATTGTATTTATAATAATATGTGGGAGGGCCTTGCACTCCCATTCATGCACAATTTTTTTTAAAGTGTAGTGGTATCCTTATTTGCCTGTGGGAGCACAGTGCCGTCTGGGCCCTGCACTACCATACCATAGTACCCAGTCCCAAAAAACACCTGACATTTCAATAGTATCCTATAGGAAACACAGCAAAATTTGAAACCTGTATAACTGGACACCAAATTACTGTATTTTCACAAAACCAGTAAAAGGCACATTGGTGGCATGAGCTTTTTGTACCTTGAAAATTTCAGACCAAAATTGCAAACTGTTTCTTTACAGCATAGTGATAAAGAAATGGCTCTGTAAACCTCACATTACAATCTTATCCTATGGTAAACTACACTAAATTTTAACCCACAGAACTCCACAGCAAAGTAATATATTTTCACCAAAACCAGTAAAAAAGCATATCTGTGGGGCAAGCCCTTTGTACCCTGAAAATCTCAGACCAAAATCAACAACCATCTCTCAACTGTGGAGTGACAAAGAAACTACTGCCTTAAAACTCCTTTTTTGCAAATTACAAGAAAGAATCCTTTTCCGTAGTTGTTTTTCACAATTTGCAGAAAAATAAAAGCCCTTCACAATTCCTTTTTCACAATTTGCAGAAAAAGAAAATACTTTTTTAACAAATTACGAAAAAGAATCCTGTTTCACAGGGTGTTTTTTTTCCACAGTTTGTGAAAAAGGAGTTCTGCATGTAAAAAACACATTTCTCAGTAACTTAATAAAAAACTAACCCCAGAATCGGATTGTATGGGCCCCGATTAGATAACGACAACTGTTGTTGTTTAGTAAACCTGTGAATTTTTTAAGTTATTTAATTTTGTTGTCACCACTAAATGGAAACTGAATGGTGGCAGCATGGAAAAAGATTCTGCTTTTGTGGCAAAGGATTCTGCATTTGTGAAAAGGATTCTGCATTTGCAATAAAGCATCCTTTTTTGAACGGCACATCTAACTGGTCCCATAGGAAATAGTAGACAACTTTGAACTTTAATAACTTTGGAACAGATAAATATTTTTAACCAAATTTTCAAGAGGCACATCTGTGACCTAAAAACGTTGTTCCCTAAAATGTCAGACCAAAATTCCACACCATTTATGCATACTGGTGTGCCTGGCTTCAGTTAACTCCATTATGGGAGTATTTGACTTCCAAAAATAAGGCAAAAACTTCCAAAATACAGAGGGAGGAAGTCATTGACTCCCAGATGTAAACGCAAAAATTAGATGACTTCCAAAATTGTAGGCTTGGAAGTCAGAATTTATAGATTTTTCTGAAAGAAACTGTATTTTACCACTAATATATTATATCATATTATATTAGCATCCATAAATTTGTCCTTCCTAGAATATTGACTTCCAGAGATGAGATTCTGGAAGTATTTTGACTTCCAAAAAATTGGAGTGACTTACAGATTTCAACTCCTGGAAGTTTTAGACTTCCACTGAAAATAAATTAACTGAATCCCTGGTGGTGTGACAAAGAATTTGACCAAAAATGGCAATTTTCACATTTTTTGACAGTCTATATTTCCGCTCCCACACATCTAACCTAAATGAAACTTGTCACATCAAGAGAGCTCTTGTCCCTGATGGCACATGCAGAATTTCTTGTGAATCATTTGAATGTTTCTGAAGTTATTAAAGTGCAAAAGTTTGAGTTTAACATAGTAGTGAAGACTGAACCCTAACTTTAAGGGCACGACTGTGCCCCTATAATATAGTCTTTGAAAAAACATCTTTAATGCACTAGTTAGAGTTAAAGCAACAAAAGTAGGGAAATATGGGGTTAGGGTATCTTACCCTAACACCTCCCCCCATTCCAACAGGCAGCAATAGGAAAAAACATTACAGTTTCACCTCTCCTGCATCTTTGCTAATCAGGCATGTGGTTTGACTTGGGGGTTGTTGGTCTTATGGCTTACCCCATTCAATCATGAAAGAAGCTGAGATGTGTAGAGTATATGAAAATGGGGTGAGTGTTAGGGCTGACAACCCCAAGGCACACCCCATGCCTGATTAGCAAAGCCGCAAGGGAGGTGAACTGTAATGGTTTTTCTTGTTGCTGCCTGGTGGAAGGGGTGGTTTTAGGGTTGGAAAACATCACATTTCCCTACCTTTGTCACTTTAACCCTAACTAATGCATTAACAACGTTTTTGAAAAGAATGTTCTTACAATTTGAGATAATATAATTGTACCCTCATTTGTCTGTGGAAGTGCAGGGCCTATCCCTCCTTAGTGCACTTGCATTTGTAGTAAGACAGGAATGAATTTGTCAGTATAGCCTTCTTATTACCCCGCCTCATGAAACTGGCAAAGAAAATTTTGAAATCCCCGGCAAAACAGGATTCTTTGCCACCGAAACGCCATTACACACTACAGGTGCAAAAAACAAGGTTTGGCCAGGGTTTGAAAAATTGCAACTGTCACATTCATGAGGAGGTGTGAAAAAATGGTTATGTTGAAAATTTTGAGTCAAAATATTTAAAATTGTGAAAATTACGAAGGAGTGTATCAAAATTTCAGTCTATGTGCATAACTTTACCATTGTTAGATATTTGACCCTAAAATTTCAACATAGCCTTCTTATGCTCCCACCTGATGAGCAAGGGTGATAAAAATGTTTAATCCCACTCAAAAGTTGATTTTTCCAAGACACCACAAAATCCCCTTTCCTGATGGATGTGTGCAATTCTACCAGCATTGTTCATAAGGCGGGGTCCCAAAAAGGCAAAGTTGAAAACTGGAGCTCAAAATATGCAAAAATGGCAAAGTTATGCCACTAAATAGAAAACCCCATTGAAATGCATTGAGGCTTAAATACCTTACTTTCTCATACGGCAGTTGACGTTTCCAGTAGCAAGACTTGTTTTTTATTAGAGAGTGGATCTTCACCCTGGGACCAGTTCAGGTGAGTGAGGGTGTGTGGGATATGTGGGGGATGAGGGGTCCTCAGTGGGAGGTCCAGGTAGGAGGGTCAGATTGGTGAAGGACTATTTCATTTTTATAGGTTAAAAAAAGGACATTGAGGGACCATTTTCTTTATTACAGGGAGGATGAAATCGGAGGTGGGGGGGTGCCACTAAACACCAGGGTTGGTGTTTTAAATACCAACAAATGGAGGGTGATGAGTACCAATGCCCGTAATCTTGGCAACAAGCTTCCTGAACTACTGGTCTTAATGGAAGAAGAACGCCTGGATATTGAGGTAGTCACAGAAACATGGTACACAGAGAACTATGACAGGGAGGTCAACATACCAGGGTACACAGTCTACATGAGGGAAAGGGAAGGTAAAAGAGGAGGAGGAGGAGGAGCTCTCTATGTAAGGGAAGGGATCAAGGTAACAGAACTAAAGGGTAAACAGGGAGGAGTGGAGACACTGTGGGACACCCTGGAGAAAGTAAAGGTCACCACAGTCTGCACAGGGGTTGTATATAGACCCCCATCTCAGGGGGATGAAATGGACAGGAAAATGTTAGGAGGCATACTTAGAATGGCAGAAAAAAGAGAAATATTGTTGATGGAGGACCTAAATATGCCAGATGTTAACTGGAGCACATTTGCTGCAGCCACATTGAAGAGCAGGGCCATTCTTGATGTCCTACAGGGGATGCCTCAGACAGCTAGTGTTGGAACCCACTCAGGAGGGTGTAGTCTTAGACCTGGTACTCTCAAACAGGGACAGTGAGAGGATCTTGGATTTAGAAGTGGGTAGCCATCTGGGAATAAGCGACCACCAAACAGTGTGGTTCACGATAAATACAGCCGTGGAGTCAAGTCATACAAAAGTGAGGGTACTGGACTTTAGGAGGGCTGACTTTGGCAAAATAGGAGAGCACCTAAGGAATGCACTAGCAAATAGGCTGGAAGGAGGGCTAGAGGAATAATGAGTAAAAATCAGAAATGCCATTCAAGGAGCAACAAGCCTTTGTGTGAAACAAATAAACAAAACACAATGAAGGAAAAAAACTCTATGGTTCTCAAAAGAGGTGGTGGGGAAGGTTAGGGAGAAAAAGATAGCATTCAGGAAGTATAAGGAGTCACAAAAGGAGCATAACAGGGAACTGTATTAGTTAAAGCAGAAGGAGGCAGGAAAGGCAGTCAAAACAGCAAAGGCCCAAACTGAGGAAAAGATAGCCAACTCAGTTAAGAAAGGGGATAAAACCTTTTATAGATGCATAAGGGAGCAAAGAAAGACCAAGAGAGGAATTGTGAAGCTTAATAAAGGGGAGGCTGGGTGGGCAGAGGGTGACAGTGAAAAGGCAGAGATACTGAACAAATACTTTTGTTCAGTATTCACAATAGAAGAGATGGGGAAGGTACCTCATCCAAACAATAGAAGCACTCTGGATAGGGGGGGTCAATACCAGTCCATTCACAGAAGAAAGGGTCCTGAAAGAACTCCTAAAGCTCAAAGTGGACAAGGCAATGGGGCTTGATAGGATTCACCCCCAGAATTCTAAAAGAGCTAAGGGGAGAACTAGTGGCAACACTGACTGCTCTTTTTAACAAATCATGGGGTGATGGTGTGGTACCTGAGGACTGCAGGAGGAGAGATGTGATTCCCCTTCACAAAAGTGGGATGCATGGCAGAGGCAAGAAACTACAGGCTTGTTAGTTTGACCTCAGTGGTGGGGCAAATGATGGAATCACTTCTAAAGGAAAGAATTGTTGAGTACCTAGAGGCCAGTGGAGCACAGGACCCAAGGCAGCATGGATTCACAGTGGGAATGTCATGTCAGATGAATCTAATAGATTTCTTTGCCTGGGTGACCAAAGTAGTAGACTTGGGAGGGGCTGTGGACATGGCTGACCTAGGCTTTAACAAGGCATTTGACACAGTCCCACACAAAAGATTAATAAATAAGCTAGCCAGCCTGTGAGTGGGTCCCAGGGTGGTGGCCTAGGTAAAAAACTGGCTGGACAACAGGACACAGAGGGTAATAGTAAACGGAGTTCACTCCATAGATAGGGGGTTACTAGTGGGGTACAGCAGGGTTTAGTACTGGGGTCGGTACTCTTCAATGTCTTGATAAGTGACATTGCAGACAGATTAGAAGGAAAAGTATGAATCTTTGCAGATAACACAAAGATCTGCAACAGGGTTGATACACAAGGGGAGTGGAATGGATGAGAAGGGTCTTGGCAAGGCTGGAGAAATGATCAAAAGTATGGTAACTTAGATTAAATACAAATAAGTGCAAAGTAATGCACCTGGGAAACAAAAACCCAGGGGAAGAGTACACAATGGGGGGGGCGGAGATACTAACAACAACAAAGATGGAGAGAGACCTGGGGATAGTCATATCAGATGACCTAAAGGTAGGCAAGCAATGTGAAAAGGCAGTAAAGAGGTCTGAGGGGATACTGGTATGCATAGGGAGAGGCATCACCAGTAGAAAAGAGGAAGTTGTCATTCCTCTGTACAGACAGTTGGTGAGACCCAATCTGGAGTACTGTGTGCAGTTCTGGAGACCCCATCTCCTCAAGGACATAGAGAGGATTGAGGCAGAAATCGTATGAAGAGAGAGACCAAAGGAGCATGATATGTATGCAATCTAGGAAGGAGGGGGGGACATGACAGAAACTTTCAAGTACCTCAAGGGAATCGACAAAGTCCAAGAGGGTAGCATCTTTCAGGGAAAGAGCTGTGTAAGAATAAGGGGACACAATTTGAAGATAGAGGGGGGACAACTCAGGGGCAATGCAAGGAAGTATTTTGTCATGCAGAAGGTGGTGAATGAATGGAACAGCCTTCCTGACGAGGATGTGGGGTCAAAAACAATGGGGGAATTCTAGAATGCTTGGGGCTGACGTAAGGCAATTATAGTGGGGTGTAGGAGAAAGTAGGCTGTTGGTTAACTCCTGAGCCTGGGACTCCTGAGCTGCATGCTGATTGGCCCCCTCTCACTGCTTTGCCTGCTATTGGCTCCTACATAATTACAGCTCCACAAGTGATTGGCCAGACACTGGATGCAGTCGGACTGAACGGATATACTGTTATACCTAAACTCAGTAACCTGAGTCTCGGGATATTGACCCCACTGGCCCGAAATCCAGCCTGCCGAAACAATCCAGTGCACGAAAATATGATTTCAGGCATCTGATTGAAAAAATCACAAGGCATATTGGGGGGCTTCACCCCCGAGCCCCCACACTCCCCGTAACTAAAATATCTAACTCCGAAGGGGAAAGGACCTCAGAGTTAGAAATAAAAAGGTTACAAGTGTAGGAGCGGTAAAACAACTGCCACCCGCAGTGCAGATAGAACCTGCACCTACATAGCATGTCGGCTGAGCCGCCATGGTGTAGTCCACAACAACAGCAGGGCAGCTCAGCCAGCCTTCCAATTTTCCATGGCTTTCAATCCTAGGGACAAGGATAAGGTAGCAAGCCATCACATCCGCTACCTTACTCCTGCCAACGTCCTTCAGGATTCCTTCTGCCGGGATGCTTGCTGTCATGATACTGAATCTGTCAGGCAATATTGCCCGGGATGGTCAGTGTCGGGATAGTGAGCCTCGACATTGTATAAGGGTACCGACTGAGTGTAGCTGCATTGTGCACGGCTGCATTCACATTTTAAAACTCATATTTTCTCCCACCCACCTTCCCCGACCCTGGCCTCTGCTAAATACATCTTAGGCCACTCCCTCTTTGCCCATCCCTACCGACCATTGGCTCAGCCACACCCCTGTAAGCTTATAATAGTACTTAAATAAACAATCCCATTATTTTTATCCTTTGAGCCCTCCACTATCAGCGGCTTATACACACGTTGTTCTGGGCCCTCCAAGCTCATTCTTCCTACTAGGCAGTGCGCCACTTTTGCCTTCCTTTCTTGCTTCTCACAATTCCTCCCCTGTCTGGTAGCTAAGGGGCATATTCTAGGTCTTTTTGTCCATCTAGCTAGCTGCTACTCTTGGCAGCGGGCCAGCTTCACTGTTTCTGATTCCTCTTTGCCTTCTTGCCCACCTTGTCTGCATTTGACCCCCCAATCTATAACCATGCTCATCCCCAACTCCAAGCTTCCTACCTTTTTAATCCTTCTTTCCATCATCTTAATCCCAGCCCCCCAAGCCCCTCGCCCAAATAGCCCTACCTTGCCCTCCCCCTCTGCTCCCCTAGCAGCTACCTTCATTCTTGCTATAATGCCTCCCCACCCCACAAATACTCTGGACTCATTCCTCCCTCAAACCCATAGCCTCATTAATCACAATATCTAGCCACATTGCTTTTCTATGCATCCTGATTAGCCACTCAACGTCCCCCTTCTCCACTCACACCACTCCAAAATGCTCTGCCTGCCACAAATGCCCCAAACTACACTTCTTCATACTAGCACTCCTTTTACTTGCCTCAGGAAATGTTCACTCTAACCCTGGCCCCTCCCCCACCAAATAGCTATCAGACAACTCACACAAATCCTTCCTGCACCTCCTCTGCCCTCCCTAAAGGTCTAAAGATCCTTCACTTAAATATCTGCAGCCTCATCTCTAAAATCAACCTTCTGCTGCCTCTGGTAACTTCTCTAGCATCTGATATCTTAAACCAAACCAAAACTTGGTTAACTGCCAAAATACCAGATTCTTCCATCAATATTCCTGGCTACTCCTTACTGAGGCAGGACAGAGCTGGTAGGGGAGGTGGTGTAGCTTTTTATATCTAATCCTCACTGCAGTTTGCTACCATCCTCTCATGCTCCCTGCCATCCGATTATGAAGCCCTAGTTGTATATATTACATTGCCCTATTCCTCGCCATCTTTATTGCTGGAATCTATTGCCACCTGGGTATCAAGCCTTTTACTACTTTGGACCACATTACATCTGTCATATCCTTCTCGCACAAAGGCGAACTATACTTATTTGGTGATGTAAACCTAAACTGGCTATCACAAACTACCTCTAAGATGAGAAACAACATCTCTGCCCTCAATCTTTCCCAACTCATCCTTGAACCCATTCATCTAAATCACAAAACCCTAAATCACTCATTCTTGTACTGGGCCTTCACCTCCCACCCTCATCATGTCATTAAGTCAGGCATCTTCCCAGATGCACTCAGTGATCACCATCCAATATTCATGGTCAGGAAGGTCAATAGACCAAATACGTCACACAAAACCCTGCAGCTCTGTTCTTTCAGATCCTTAAACCTAAACTCTCTCCTCACTACATAAACCAACTCTGACTGGTCCCCAATAGTTTCTGCCTTAACTGTCAACCAAGCCCTTGACTACTACGAAGATAAATTTCTAGCCACCTGGAACCCCTGTTCCCCACTCAAACAAACAAGAATTCACTGTAATCACCATCCCTGGATCACCCCCGAGTTAATGTCCTGCCTCAGGGCGCATGATAAAGCTTGGAAATTACACAAGGCCTCCCAACTCCCATCAGACTACACTCTATACCGCAGGCTATGAAATGCCTGTTCAAAAACTACCAGGTTAGCCAAGTCTGAATATTTCCAATCCTCCTTCCTAAATAATATTAACTCCCCCTCAAACTTTTGGAAAGTGGTCCACTCTCTATTATCCCCCTCCCCTTCACCTCCCCAACCCCAATGCTTAACATACTGTAGACAACATTTCAGTGCCCAAACCCTATCTGGTGGTTCAGGAGTTTAACTCATACTACACCTCCTGTGTCTCAACCCTTCTAAAGTTCTTTCCTTCAGCCCCTCTTCCCAGCTCCTCCTCCCTCCCTCCCCGTACTCTCCGTCCCCTTCCTTCTCCTTCTCTCTTGTCTCTCCTGTGGAGACACTAACTGCCCTACTATCTCAATCTTTCCAGAGGCTCCACACCTGACAATATTGACCCAAAACTTCTTTATCTCTCGGCCTCTGCTATTGCCTACCCCCTCTCCTTAATCCTAAACCTCTCCTTTAAGACCTCCTCTGTCCCCTTCCCTGGGAAACATGCGGTGGTCCTCCCCCTCCCTAAGGGTGGGGAACCCTCCTCCCCTGCAAATTACTGTCCAGTCTCCCTCCTCCCTACCCTTGCCAAGCTCCAAAAACACCTGGCCTTCTCTCAACTAACCTCCTTTCTAGTGGACTCCTCCTTTTTCACACTGTTCTAGTCTGGTTTTTGGAAGAACCACTTCACCACCTCTTCCTTCTTTAGGCTCACTAACGCCATTCTCACCGGGATGGACAATGGCCTCATCACCGCTGCTATCTTTGTCGACCTCACCAAGACGTTCGACACAGTCTCCCATATGCTTCTCTTAGACTCTCTTACAGTTGCTGGTCTGTCTGCTCCTGCTCACGACTGTTTTAAAGCCTACCTCACAGGCAGAAAGCAATCCATCAAGATCCTTAATAAAACCTCTCACCCCCTTCCAATCTCAACAGGAGTCCCCAGGGCTCATTACTTGGCCCCATCCTCTTCTCCATCTTCCTAAATTACCTCTCTGCAGCCTGTTCCCCCTCATCTTCCATCCATATGTATGCCGATGACACCATCCTGTACATCTCTGGTAATTGCCCTATAGATGTAGCAATCACCCTTCAGCATGACTTCCACCAGGCTCAGCTATGGTTTGCCTCACAACAGCTTTTCCTTAGTGCCAAAAAGACAGTCTCCACGACCTTTGGCACAAGGCAGAGACTTTCTAGGCTTCACCCCTTCCCGCTCACCATACCACTGATGGGACAATCCTTGAGGACACCTCATCTTTCAGATACATTGGGGTCTGGCTGGACCAACACCTCAGTTTCTCGGGAAACATCAATGCCATTCTGAAAAAACTGAGCCCCAAGCTTGGTGCCCTATTTCAAAACCATAGTTGTATCCCTCCTACAGCATGGAATGAACTAATCCAGAAGATGATCCTCCCTATTTTTGACTACTGCAATGTAGTCTATGGTGCTGTTCCCAAATCATCCCTAACCAGATTGGACTCTCTCTCTTTAACTCCTTCTGTTGCTTTGCCCTTGATGCTCCACCACGTACTCATCTCTGCGACCTATATCATGCCTTGTCCTTTATCCCTTTGGCTAACAGAAACCTCACTCTCTGTGCCAAACTCACTTCTAAATTCTGGCTAGAGGAACTTCCCCCCTACCTCCTATGCTCCCTCTCCTCTCCTCTCCCCCTCCTCCCTCCCACTCCCTCAGATCTGCCGATACTCGTACTCGGGTTACGCCCCATCGCTCCACCTTAATTAGTCAATCAGGTTTTTCCCATTGCTTCCCTAAAATCTGGACTCCCCCAAATTCATCATTCCTCCTCCCCCCATTCCCTTGCCTCTGCTATTCACTAACTTTCTTGCAGTCAACTGCTCCCGCTTTAACCCTCCCAAAATAATTAAGTCCCCCTTACTATTACCCCTTCCTGCCTACTCCATTAATCACCTTCCTTGTCTCCCCCTTCTTTCTACCTCGTCTCCCCCTTCTTTTCTATTGTCAACCTCCCCCTCCCCCCACTTCTATCTACCCCTGTGCCTAACACCTCCAGGCCATGGCAGGGTTCTATACACTCTGGAGGGGCTAGCTCTTGGCCATTTCCCCCTTCTCTTCCCTATCTTCCTCTCTTAACTCCTCTCTTCTCAGCACTTAAATAGGTATCAGTTTACTTATACCTGAACTACTGCACTTTCAGTCCTATCTGGGTAAACGCATGTCTGTGTAGGCATACATTCTCAGCCATGTTATAAAAAATAAAAAAGAAAAAAATTATTTGTAACCAAATGTGTATAATATGTGCCATGTCAAACTGCTTATATTTGTACCTTTTTCTCATCCCTATCTGATGCTATGTATTGTCGATACTGCCTCTTCCTGCTGTACCCCTCACCCCAGGTCACACCAGGAGATGAGCAACTTGTTGTTCAGTGTGCCTTCCTGGGGAATCATTTCAATACATTAATAAAATAAAATGAACTAGGATCTGCAGCTTATCCAATAGGTAGGGGAATGGGCAGGCTAGGTGGGCCAAGCGGTCCTCATCTGCTGTTAAAGTCCATGTTTCTACGTTTCTATGTTAGGGATGAATTAAAGAGTACAGGGACAGCAATCAGTGGGTAGGGGGGGGCACCACTAGGCAACAGGGAAATATAAATAAGTTAAGTGGATGGAGATCTGGTGGGGGTACCACTGGACAACAGAGAGATACACAGTAACATTAACATGATGAAAGGGTGGAAGTGCCACTAGACACCAGGAAAATACAAATAAGTAAAGGGGATGATGATTGTTGGGTAGCAGTAACGCTAGATACCAGGGAGATGCATAACATTAATGAGGGTGGCAGTGCAGCAATCAAGAAAGAATTTCCATTAATGAAAAAGGATCTTTTTCAGGACACGTGATACGAAAAAAGATTTTTTTTTCATATCATGTGTCACAAAAAAAAAAAGAGTACTAATATTTAAAAAATTACATTTCAAGGGCATTTTTGAGACATCGAAGTCCAGATTACATCTAACAGAGTCCTGATCAGCCACATAGATGTGTTGGTCTTTCTCCAGGATGTCATTGTTGTGGGTGTGAAACATTTTTTTTTTAAACTGAAAACAAGATGCTGGCATGCCAAAAAGGATTTTTTCATAGGAAAGATGCCTCACCAGTGCAAAACAAGATCCTTCTTCCTATGACACAATTCTTATTTCGTTCTATGCAGCTAACTTGTAAGTGCCTACTGTGCATGTTCAGAACAAAAATTTGGTACATCCATAACTTTTGAAAAGATTCATATTTTTGTACCAAACTGGCAAAAGACACATCTGTGGGCCAAGCCCTTTCTGCCCTGAAAATTTCAGACCAAATTTACACACCGTCTGGGTGATACATACATATGAACATACAAAATCATCAGCAGAAATAGGTCTGTCTGCTCGAGTGTACAGCAAGCCCCCTTACTTTGCAGCTGCCCCATCCCACACCCCTTCTCAATTACCCCTCTCTCACTCTGTCCCATCCCCTCTTATAGCTACCCACCATCCTACATGATACTACTTCCTCCGGCAGAGTGCTTCCTTCTGCCACCACCCTATCCATATAATAGTGACTCCTCATTTCCCTCCTATATCTACCCCTTTCCAATCGAAGGGTATGCCCTCTCATGTCCCTCCCCTTCCTTAGCTTGAATATTCCCTCATTACTTGTTCATCTACTTCAAGTACTTGACAACAAATGCAGGCTGTGTGCGCCAAAGAGGTTTGCGCCATTCTTGTGGCACAAAATGGGTTGTGGCATGGTGCTTGTAGATTTGTAGCAGAAGCAGGCTGCCATTTCCCCTAATATGGGATTCTCAAAACCCTCCCAGAGCGCGCATTTCTAAGTACCATTAGACCAGCCAGGCTGGTCTTAGGGTACTCAGAAGTGTGTCCTCTGGGAGGGTATCAAACCATGCGCCAATGTGCCATGCCCCCCCAGCCCTGATCCCTTTTTTAATACATGAATTCATCACTGATGGATAGCACCCCCTAACCCTGATCCCCTTCCTATTTAAAATACTCACATCCCTGGTGGTTTTGTGGCCCTCCTTCCTTCTACCTGATCTGCCCATATAAATATTATTATCCTGGTGATCTAGTGGACTCCCCCCCAAACCCAGCACACACTGCCCCACTGCCCTGCTCCCCCCCCGCCATCACTGAGCAGGTTACTGGCACAGACCTACACTCTTCATCATGGCCAGCTGCTGACTGAGCTGTCAAAGAGCACATACAGTATACAGTACAACCTCATTTTCAGCTCAGTTGGCAGCCAGCCATGGTGGAGCATGGAGGGCTGTGATGGTCACTGGCTCAGGAATGGGATGGGGGATTGGGGTGGTGGGGCACTGCCTGCTAGAGTGGAGGGTGGGAGTCTACTGGACCATCAGGGAAAGATTATTTGTATTATATGGGCAGGTATGGGATGGGGGGGTCCACTAGACCATGAGGAATGTGATAGTAAGGGGATCAAGGCTGGCGGGGTCTGCTAGACCACCAGGGATGTGAATTCATTTATTAAAAAGGGGATCAGCTGGCTCATCGACGCAGTGGTTGGATTTCTGCTTGTGATGCTGGTGACCCAGGTTCAGGAATGGACTTGGGTCACTGGAGAACCGGCCGGGAGCAGAAGGCTTGAACATCCTGTAACTGCTCACCTTCTCTGGGGGGAAGGGAGGGGACGCAGCTCTCTGTCTGCTGCCTCCTGACAGATGCTGGGACAGCAACAGTTCAAGCGAACCCCACTGCACACAGAGGCATGGTGAACATCAGCATTGACTTAGACGTCTGTGACACACCATGCCCCCAGGGAGAAAAGCGGAAACCCCAGCCTCCTGGTCAGCCAGATGACGGCTGCCGGCTCCTGCCGACTCAAGTATCCTGATGCCCCAGAATCCACCTCAGAAGCACCTGGGGACTGATCGAGTAGCGTGCTGGTTTCCCTTCCTGGTGCCTTCTCCCTTGGAGGAGAGGAACTCATCCAGTGAAGGGATATGCTGGGCCACACCTGGGATGGCTGCAATCTGAGGTGAGTGAAAGGGGGTCAGGGTGAGAGGGTTGGGGGGGGTCCATGAGCAGCCGGAAGGAGAGGCAGGCCAGGGGGCAAGTAAGGAGCAAAAAAAAGGGGATCGAGGCTGGGGTGCAACTAGCCAACAGGGATGAATTTGCATATTAAAAAGGGTATTGGGGCTAAGGTGGGACAGCTAGCCACCAGGGACATCCTAGAGTGGAGTATAGCCACCCAGCAGCTTGTAGCAACACATCCCAATGTGCAGTATGTTTGCTGCATGGCCACAGTTGCCTCAAACTGTGGTACTTTGTCACCAGGACCCAACCCAAAAGAGAATTGGGCGCAGAGTCCTTGGTGCACCTGCCCTCAAATTCTGGGTCTCGATCTACCAATAATTCTTCCTCTTACAGTTCTTCAAACTTTTCAAATGCATTGCTATGCTTGTGCTGTCCCTTATAACCATACCAATGATTTTCTCTAGTTGCTTAATCCCTGTCCACCAAGAGCTTTTTATTTACCCTTTTTCATTAAGCCTGGTCTATTTAAGTTATTTTGTGCATATGTATATATGGTATGGCTGTATATTCCAGTGCACTGTACTGATTTATAGCTACTCCTCATTGTTATCTGTATTTAATTGTATCGTTGTTAGCTACACTGTCTCTAAATTGTTGTAGTTGTTCACTGACCTTCCCAGGTCTGCTTTGTAAATCAGTTCATCGCAATGGTGTTTTGCCTGGTAAAATAAAGATTGATTGATTGATTGATTGATTGATTGATTGAATCAGTACAAGCTGCCATTAGCACGGCTTGTGACGAGTTTTGAGAATCAAGCCCAGTGGATTTGAACCTTGTTCACTGAGATCTAGCTTTGATTTGAAATAACTGACAACAATAAGTATAACTGGCCAACGCCAATCATGTTTGCTTGCTTGTATTTGTCATGTAGCTGTTAGGTACAGATGGTGCAGCAGTTAAAATTAACAAATTCATAAAACATGCTGAAATAGTGATGACTGGAAAATGAAGAAGTTCACACAGAACAGTTTTGTTTTCTTAGACTGTGATCCTATATTTTAAGATAGTATTTTTATTACCCCAGCATACAGTATGCACATTGCAGGTGTTATTCATGGAATGCCACCACAACTGTAGTTTTCTGTAAATACCACAAAAACAGATTTGGTAGGGGGACTTCAAAGTGACACCTGCATTGTTCATGAGGTGGGATAAAAAAAAAACAGGCTACATTGAAAATGTGTTTTCAAAATGTAAACAAAATGCAACAGTTTGAGTAAAAGCTGAAAAAGTTAAGTGTTTCTTCATAACATTGCTGTTTTTTGAGATTTTGACACCCAATTTTAAACATAGAAACATAGAAGTTGATGGCAGATAAGGACTGCAAGGCCCATCCAGTCTGCCCATTTCTTTTTCTAGCTTATACATGTGCCATCTGCCTTTGCTCTGTCAATGGCATATCTATTCACACTCATCTATATTTCTCCCATATGCGTATCCCATGCCTATTTGAAGCCCTGCACTGTATTCATATCCACCACTTCCTGAGGTAGGAAGTTCCATGCATCCACCACCCTTTCTGTGAAAAAGAACTTCATCACATTACCCCTTAATCAGCCTCCCTCTAATCTCATGCTGTGTCCTCTTGTCCTGCTATTTTTCTTATACTGAAATATGTTAGACTCTTTCACTTGTTAATGCCCTTAAGGTGTTTGAATGTTTCAATCATATCACCTCTCTCCCTCCTTTGCTGTAGGGTATACATATTGAGCTCTGTTAATCTGTCATCATATGCTTTCTGATGCAGTCCCTGCACTTTTGTTTGCCATTCTCTGGACTACCTCAATTTGGTTAATGTCCTTGTGAAGGGGTGGTCTCCAGTACTGCATGCAGTACTCCAGATGGGGCCTAACCAGTGTCTTGTAAAGAGGGATTATTACCCCCCTCTTCTGACTTGTGATACCTCTACTAATACACCCCAACATCCCCAAACCTTACCTACTGCTTTAGTGGTCTGCTTGGATGATTTCAGATCATCTGTGATGATGATGCCCGAGTCTCTTTCTTCCCTTGTGACTGCAAGCAACTCCCCTCCCAGCCTATAGGTGGCTTCAGGGTTTCTCTTCCCTATGTGCATGATCTTGCACTTCTTTGCATTAAACTCCAGTTACCACTCATCCAACCATTTTGCTAGTCTATCCAGATCTCTTTTCATTCTGCCCACCTCATCTGGATCATCTGTTCTGCATCTTGGAGTCATCTGAAAACAGACCAACCTTGCCCTCTAGTCCATCTGCAGTGTCACTGATGAAGATATTGTAGAGGACTGGCCCCAGGACTGATCCCCGGGGTACCCCACTTGTGACTTGCATCTCTTCTGACTGTATACCATTTACCACCACTCTCTGTTTTCTGTCTGTCAACCAGTTTGCCACCCAGTTGACCAACTTCTGACACACCCTGAGCCCACCTAGCTTATTAATCAATTGTCTATGTGAAACAGTATCGAAAGCTTTGCTGAAGTTAAGGTAGGTGACATTAACTGCTCTCCCTTGGTCCACCACTCTGGTTACCCAGTCAAAGATATCTATGAGATTAGTTTGACAAGACCTTCCTGTTGTAAACTGATGCTGTCTTGGATCCTGTGATCCTATGGATCCCAGGTGTTGCACTATCCTTTCCTTGAGGAGAGCCTCCATAATCTTGCCCACTACTGAGGTAAGACTGACTGGTCTGTAGTTCCCTGCCTCCTCCCTGCTACCACTCTTGTGGAGTGAGATCACATGAGCCCTTCTCCAGTCTTCTGGGACCTTTCCTGTGCTCAGAGTCTCACTAAGCAGTTCTGATAATGGCTCTGCTAGTTCCACCCTTAGCTTCTTTAGCACCCTGGGATGTATGCCATCAGGCCCCATTGTCTTGTCCACCATGAGCTTATCGAGCTCTTATAGGACCCTTTCTTTTATGAAGGAACTAGTACACACCTCCCTTCCCATGTCCATGGCGCTGAGCAGTTGGCCCTCCCCTACCTTCTCTTCAGTAAATACTGAGCAGAAGTATCTGTTTAGGATAGATGCTTTTACATGGTCCTCCTCCTCACACACACCCTTATCTCCTTTGATCTTAACAATATGCCCTCTGGACTTTCTACTTTCACTAATGTATCTATAGAAAGTCTTGTCATTTTCTTTTACTGTTTGTGCCAGTGTTTCCTTGGATTGGGCCTTTGCCTACATTATTGCTTTCCCTGCTTCCCTTAGGGAAGTTTGGTATACCTCCCTATCTTCAGCCTGCTGTGTTCCCTTATATTTCCTGAAGGCCAGTCTTTTTGCTCTTATCTTTTCTGCTACTGTTTTTGAGAACCAAAGTGGTTTCCATCTTCTTTTGCACTTCCTTTTCTCTCTAACACAATGGGATGTTGCTTCAAATATTGCATCCTTAATGCTTGCACTATCCTTTCCTTAAGGAGTGCCTCCATAGTCTTGTCCACTACTGAGGTAAGACTGACTGGTCTGTAGTTTCCTGCCTCCTCCCTGCTACCACTCTTGTGGAGTGGGATCACATGAGCCCTTCTCCAGGCTTCTGGGACCTCTCTTGTGCTCAGAGACTCACTAAGCAGTTCTGATAATGGCTCTGCTAGTTCCACCCTTAGCTTCTTTAGCACCCTGGGATGTATGCCATCTGGTCCCATTGTCTTGCCTGTTCCCTCTCACCTGTATGTCTTTTCTCCAGAGCTAGCTTAACTCTGTTGGCCATCTTATCAAAGTCAGCTACTCTGAAGTCCTATATTTTTGGCTTGGAATGGGATGATTTAGTTCTAGTGGCCAAATTCAACCATACCATGTGATGGTCACTGGTCCCCAGGTGACCTTCTACCTGGATTTCTATGATCTTTTCCCTATTAGTTAGTACTAGATCTAGGATAGCCCCATCTCTTGTGGGTTGTTGTACCAATTGTTTGATACCCTTCCCCTGCAGGGAATCCACCATGTGTCTAGTTCTGGCAGATATTCCTGCTGATATTGATCAATCTGAATCTGGCATGTTGAAATCTCCCATTATCAAAGCCTCCCCTTTAGCCGTCATATTTTGTATATCTTCTAACAGTAATGTGTTTATGTCCTTGCCCTGGTCTGGGGGCCTGTAGACAACCTCCGTTTGTATGGCTGTCCCAATTCCTATTTCCAGGGTGACCCGCTGTTCTTCTGGTTCCTTATGTGTATTCTGAATTTGTGTAGCTTTGATATTTTCATTGACATACAGGGCCACTCCGCCCCTCCTTTTTGCACCTCGGTCTCTTCTGAACAGGACATAGCCAGGTACTGAAGTCTCCCAAGTGTGGTTACTGGTAAACCAAGTCTCGTTAATTGCTACTATGTCCAGTTTAGCCTCTGGCATTGTTATCTGTGGATCTGGGATCTTGTTTCCCAGACTGTGAGCATTTGTGTATATGATTTTCCATTGGCCAGATTTCGGTGTGTTAGTTGTTGGGTGAGGTCTGGCATTTCCCCTGTGTGTCATATGGGGAGCCAAACCTTTTTCCTTACCTGGTGATGCAAATGAACTGCAAATATGCTGAACTCCTGTTTGACCACTAGCTGTGGGGGGAAGGGTGTTCTTCCCATTCGACGTATGGGGTGCTGCACCCATCTCCCCATTTGCTAGTTTAAATATTCTGCAAAGATGTCAAACTTCTGCCCCAATGCACTGACTCCCTCCTTAGTCAGATGCAGTCTATCAAATTTAAAGAATTTTCACTCCTAAAATGGTTGCCAGTTCCCTACAAAGCTCCCCTATCTCCCCTTCTCTGACCTTCCATCCATCTGCCCCCCTCTCCCAGACTGGCAGGATCTCAGAGAAGGAGATGCTGGACAAAATGGATGATAGTTTGTCACCCAGCCTGGTCAGGTGTGCCTTGGTCTCCACAACTGACCAGCTGGTGAGATCATTAGACCCTGTGTTTACCAGGACATCAATGTTTTCTCATGCTTCCTAAACAATTTTAGCAATGTGGTCAGTGTCTCTCCACGCTGGTGTACCTGGGAGACATCTGACCATTACCCCTGGCTGAAGATAGGTATAACCTCCCCGAATAATGGAGTCTCCTATGATCATAAGTTTTTTGGATTTCTTTTTTGCTTTTTTTGTTTTGGTTCCTCTTTTGGGTGAGTTTTGTTGTGCTAGCTCCTGTGCTGTAGTATTCTGCTTTGCAGTGTCCTCTGTCCCTTTGTTTAATTTTGGAGCTAGAGGCAGATACCTGTTTGTAGTTTTTATATGGTTTGTGGAGATAGTATGTTGGAGAGCACTAAGTGATGGAGCACCCGATTTGCCCCTCCTAACCACTTACCAACCTCCCAGACCAACTACCCTCTGCGGTCGAGGTAATTTTGTTGAATTTTGGGGAAACAGTGGGTGGTTCTTATGATATATTTCCTTTAGAATATGCAATTTGAGGCACGCAGTCTCTGCCCATGCTGCCTGGAGCTCAGCCCTTAGATCTCCAATGGCCTAGCATGTAGTACAGTGTCCTCAGTCCTGTAAAACTGCCCTTCTGAAAAGTGTTCTGCAGTACCTGCAGTTAATGACATCCATTCCAGATAATTTGCTGGGTTTATAACCTAGTCAGAGTAATTAGAAGGAAGAAAATGCAAGAAAAAGTTTGATTTTATCTATTGTTTGTTTGTTTTTGTATAACTTGTTATAACAAGTTAAATTACTAGTGCCCCTGTAAATGATGTCACCATGTGGATACCCCTCTGATCCACCCCTTCCAGCTTTGCCACAGGAAATGTTATGACTATGCTACCCTATAAAAGGAGTGTAGTGTGGGGTGGTTAGGGATGGGGGTTGGGTGGCTGGGCCCTTCCCCTGCCAAAAAAGAAGAACCACAGACGAAAGAAACAAGGAGGTAAGAGCAGAAACAATCAGCCAGCAACAAATGCAGTAGCCCTGAAAGCTTATCCTAATGACAGATAAAACTGTAAAACCTGTACAGCACCACCTGTAATACTTGCACAGAAGATATACCCTGTATGAAACACTTTGCTACAGAGAAAAATAAAGCAGTAACAGAAGATATACCTTGCAAAAGACAATTTGAATCAGAAGATTACAGCAGTAAACTGTTAGCACACACCTGTGGGCACACCCTGTAATAATGCATCAGAAGATATACCCAGCAACACAATTTGAAACAGAAAAAGATAAAGCAATAAAATGTAAGCAACAAACAGCAACAATCCCTGTGAGTGCAAAATAAAAATAACAACACACATTAAATCTGTCTAACCAAAAGTAGCCTTAATCCTTTCCATTGCTCTGGTAAGGTTCTTTGCTCTGTCCTTTCAAGCAACCTAGAAAGAAAGTGCTGAGGTGAAGATAGGTGCCTTGGCCAGCAAACCTAGTCTTCCACCTCTGAGATATCAACTAACCTGACCTTTTAACTCTTCTTTCTGTTGGAAGTTACTGACAGTTTGTCAGCTACACCCCCCGATACACATTTAATCCACTGGAAGAGCTGTGGGAGGAATGCAATTAGCTGCTTCAGTGTGAGAAGGCGACTGCAACACCTCTGAGACAAAAAAATGTGAAGCAAAAAAATAAAATAAAAAAGTGGCAAACAGTAATTTGCTTAGCTTAATGATAAAGAGTCACAAAACTGTAAGCACCACCTGTAATCATTTCACAGAAGACCTTGTATGAAACACTTTGTTACAGAAAAAAAAATAAAGCAGTAACAGAAGATATACCTTGCAAAAGACAATTTGTATCAGAAGATTACAGCAGTAATCTGTTAGCACACACATGTAGGTACACCCTGTAATAATGCAGCAGAAGGTATTCCCAGCAACAACAATTTGAATCAGAGAAAAATAAAGCAATAAAAAGTTAGCAACAAACAGTTACAATCCCTGTGAGTGCAAAATAAAAATAACAACACACAGTAAATCTGCCTAGCCAAAACAAGGATTAATCCTTTCCTTTGCTTTAGTAAGGTTCTTTGCTCTATCCTTTCAAGCAACCTAGAAGGAAAGAGCTCAGGTGAGGCTAGGTACCTTGGCCAGCAAACCATAGGATTTTTATTATGCCACCTTATGAACACAGCAGGTGTCATTTATGAACGTCTGTCCAAAACCTAATTTTGTGGCATGAGCATGAAAACATGTTTTGGTCAAGATTTGAAACATGACACCTGTCATGTTCATGAGGTGGGGTAAAAAACTTAGACAATGACAGCAGAAAAAGACCAAATAGTCCATTCAGTCTGCCTATAGCACCCTATCAAACCCTGAGACCTATTGTCACTGTGCCCTCTTGGATAGGGTTCTAGCCCTCACTATCCAACCCCATGTTCCCTGCCCTACTGCTACTGACCTGAGCAACCACTAAACCCTACACTCTACCCCATCCATGCTTCACATCATTAATGGTGTTGGCACCAACAACATCAGCTGGCAGACTGTACCATGGCTCAACAACCCTTTATGTAAAATAAACTTTCTCATATCCATATGGACCAGTGTCCACTTGTGGCACCGTGCTCTTGAACTGATACTCATGCAAAATAGTTCCTTGCAGTTTACCTTATTTATTCCCTTCAGGAACTTGAAGGTCTTTATCATATCTCCACTTTGGGGCCAAAACTGTAAAGGAATTGCAAAGTTATAAGTACACAATGAAACATTTCAACATTCCTTTAAATTCGATGGACTGCATCTGACTAAGGAGTACATTAGGGCAGAAGTTTGATGTCTTTTCAAAGTATTTAAACTAGCAAATGGGGATAGGGGTGCAGCACCTGATATATCAAATGGGAAGAACACACCTCCCCCCTCAGCTAGTGATCGAACAGGAGTTCAGCATGCTTGTAGTTCATTTGCATCGTCAGGTAAGGAAAAAGGTCTGGCTCCCCATACGATGCACAGAGGAAATGCCAGACCTCACCTAATAACTAATACACTAAAATCTGGCCAATGGAAAATCATGTACACAAATGCTCACAGTCTGAGAAAGAAGATCCCAGTCCTGCAGGCAACCATGACAGAGGCTAAACTGGACATAGTAGCCATTAACAAGACATGGTTCAGCAGTAAGCACACTTGAGAGACTTCAGTATCTGGCTATGTACTGTTCAGGAGAGACCAAGGTGCAAAAGGGGGGGAGGAGTGGCCCTTTATGTCAATGAAAATATCAAAGCTATAGAAATTCTGAATACACATAAGGAGCCAGAAGTACTGTGGGTCACCCTGGAAACAGGAAATGGGATAGCCATACAAACTGGGGTTGTCTACAGGCCTCCAGACCAGGGGGAGGACATAGACACATTACTGTTAGAAGATAAACAAAACATGACAACTAAAGGGGAGGTTCTGATAATGGGAGACTTCAACATGCCAGATACAGATTGGTCAATACCAGCAGGAACATCTGCCAGAACTAGACACATAGTGGATTCCCTGCATGGAGAGGGCCTTAAACAACTGGTACAACAACCCACAAGAGACAGGGCTATTCTAGATCTAGTACTGACTAACAGGGAAAAGATCACACATCTCCAGGTAGAAGGTCACCTGGGGGCCAGTGACCATTGCATGGTATAGTTGAATTTGGCTGCTAGAACTAAATCATCTCATTCCAAGGCAAAAATATGGAACTTCAGAGGAGCTCACTTTGATAAGATGGCAAACAGAGTGGTCAAGTATTAAGGATGCATATATCACAATATGAAGCAACATCCCATTGTGTTAGAGAGAAAAAGAAGTGCAAAAGAAGAAGGAAACCACTTTGGTTCTCAAAAACTGTAGCAGAAAAGGTCAGAGCCAAAAGACTGGCCTTCAGGAAATATAACGGAATGCAGTGGGATGAAGATAGGGAGGCATACCAAACTTCCCTAAGGGAAGCAGGGAAGGCAGTAAGGCAGGCAAAGGCCCAAACTGAGGAAACACTAGTATGGACAGTAAAAGAAGGGGATAAGACTTTCTATAGATACATTAGTGAAAGGAGAAAGTCTGGAGGGGTTATTGCTAAGATCAAAGGGGATAAGGGGGAGTGTAAGTAGGAGGACCATGAAAAGGCATCTATTCTAAATAGATCCTTCTGCTCAGTATTTACTGAGGAGAAGATGGGGCAGGGCTGACAGCTCAGCACCATGGACACGGGAGGGGGGTGCGCTAGTCCCTTCACAAAAGAAAGGGTCCTACAAGAGCTCAATAACCTCAGGGTGGACAAGGCAATGGGCCTGATGGCATACATCCCAGGGTACTAAAGAAGCTAAGGGTGGAACTAGTAGAACCATTATCAGAACTGTTTAGTGAGTCTTTTAGCACAGGAAAGGTCCCAGAAGACTGGAGAAGGGCTCATGTGATCTCGCTTCACAACAGTGGTAGCAAGGAAGAGGCAGGGAACTACAGAACAGTCAGTCTTACCTTAGAAGTGGGCACGATTATGGAGGCACTCCTTAAGGAAAGGATAGTGCAACACCTGGAATCCATAGTAGCACAGGTTCCAAGACAGCATGGGTTTACAACAGAAAGGTTCTCTCAATCTAATCTCATAGATTTCTTTGACTGGGTAACCAGAGTGGTAGACCAAGAGGGAGCAGTTGATGTCACCTACCTAGACTTCAGCAAAGCTTTCGATACTGTTCCACATAGAAGATTGATTAACAAGCTGGGTAGGCTCAGGGTGGGTCAGAGGTTGGTCAACTGTGTGACAAACTGGTTGACAGGCAGAAAACAGAGAGTGGTGGTAAATGGTGTTCAGTCAGAAGAGATGCAAGTCACAAGTGGGGTACCTCAGGGATCAGTCCTAGGGCCAGTCCACTTCAATATCTTGATCAGTGACATTGCAGATGGACTGGAGGGTAAGGTTTGTCTGTTAGCAGATGATACCAAGATCTGCAACAGATTAGATGATCCAGACGGGGAGGGCAGAATGAGACGAGATCTGGACAAACTAGTAAAATGGTTGGAAGAGTGGCAACAGGGGTTTAATGCAAAGAAGTGCAAGATCATGCACATAGGAAGAGGAACCCTGAAGCCACCTATAGGTTGGGAGAGGAATTGCTTGCAGTCACAAGGGAAGAAAGAGACTTGGGCATCATCATCACAGATGACCTGAAATCATTCAAGCAAACCACTAAAGCAGTAGGTAAGGCTTGGGGATGTTGGAGGTGTATTAATTGGGGTATCACAAGTCATAAGAGGGAGGTAATAATCCCTTTTTACAACATAGAAACATAGACTTTGACGGCAGATAAGGACCACTTGGCCCACCCAGTCTGCCCATTTCCCTACCTACTGGATAAGCTGCAGATTCTAGTTAACTGACAGCCTGCTTCCTGCAACCCCCCACTATAATTGCTTTGTGTCTGTCCCATGCATGTTTGAATTCCCCCACTGTTTTAGACCCAACGACCTCCTCAGGAAGGCTGTTCCATGTATCCACCACTCTCTCCGTGAAAAAGAATTTCCTCACATTACCCCTGAGCCGTCTCCCCTCTATCTTTAAACTGTGCCTCTTGTTCTTACACATCTCTTTTTCTGAAAGATGCTACCCTCCTGGACTTTGTTGATTCCCTTGAGGTACTTGAACGTTTCTATCATGTCCCCCCATCCCTCCTTTCATCAAGGGTATACATATTAAGCTCTCTCAGTCTCTCTTCATATGGTTTCTGATGTAGACCCTGCACCATTTTAGTTGCCCTCCTCTGGACTGCTTCCATCCTGTCTATGTCCTTACATAGATGAGGTCTCCAAAACTGCACACAGTACTCCAGATGGGGTCTCACTAACTGTCTGTATAGAGGGATAACCACTTCCCTTTTTCTATTTGTGATGCCCCTTCCTATGCATCCCAGTATCCCCCTGGCTCTCCTTACCGACTTTTCACATTGCTTACCCACCTTTAGGTCATCTGATATGACTACCCCCAGGTCTCTTTCCATTTTTGTTTTTGTTAGTACCTCCTCTGCTATTGTGTACTCTTCTCCTGTTTTTTGTTTCCCAGGTGCATTACTTTGCACTTCTTTGCATTGAATCTAAGTTGCCACATGTCTGACCATTCCTCCAACCTTGCCAAGTCCCTTCTCATCTTTTCTACCCCTCTTGTGTATCAACTCTGTTACAGATCTTTGTGTCATCTGCAAAGAGGCATACCTTTCCCTTCAGACCCTCTGCAATGTCACTTATAAAGATGTTAAAGAGGATTGGACCAGTACTGAGCCCTGAGGTACTCCACTAGTAACCCCTTCTTCAGAATGTGTTCCATTCACTACCTTCTGTGTCCTGTTGTGCAGCCAGTTCACTACTAGGTTACCACCCTGGGACCCACTCCCAGGCTGGCTAACTTGATTATTAATTTTGTGGGACTGTCAAATGCCTTGCTAAAGTCTAGTAGGCCATATCCACAGCCCCTCCATAGTCTATTACTTTGGTCACCCAGTCAAAGAAATCAATTAGATTAGTCTGACATGACCTTCCTGCTGTAAATCCATGCTGCTTTGGGTCCTGTGACCCGCTAGCCTCTAGGTACTCAACAATTCTTCCTTTCAGAAGTGATTCCATCATTTTCCCTACCACTGAGGTCAAACTTACAGGTCTGTAGTTTCCTGCTTCTGCCTTGCTCCCACTTTTGTAAAGGGGAATCACACCTGCCCTCCTCCAGTCCTCAGGTACCACCCCATCCTGCCATGATTTGTTAAAAAGTGTGTTCAGTGGTGTCACTAGGTCCCCCCTTAATTCTTTTAGGATTCTGGGTGAATCCCATCAGGCCCCATTGCTTTGTCCACCTTGAGTTTTAGGAGTTCTTTCAGGACTCTTTCTTCTGTGAATGGACTGGTGTCAACCCCCCTACCCAGAGTGCTTCTATTGTCTGGTTTAGGTAACTGCTCCTCATCTTCTTTTGTGAATGCTGAGCAAAAGTATTCATTCAGTATCTCTGCCTTTTCACTGTCTCCCTCTGCCCACCTCCCCTCTCCTTTATTAATCTTCACTATCCCTCCCTTAACCTTTCTATGCTCCCTAATGTACCTATAAAAGGTTTTATCCCCCTTTTTAACCAAGTTGGCTATTTTTTCCTCGGTTTGTGCCTTTGCTATTCTGACTGCCTTTCCTACTTCTTTCTGCTTTAATTGATACAGTTCCTGTCGTGCTCCTTCTGTGATTCCTTATACTTTTTGAATGCAGCCTTTCTTCCTTAACCTTCCTCCACCTCTTTTGAGAACCATAGTGGTTTTTACTCCGCTTTGTTTTCTTTATTTGTTTTACACAAAGACTTGTTGCCTCTATGATGGCAGTTTTGATTTTTCTCCATTGTTCTTCCACCCTCCTATTTGGCCATTTGCTAGTGCATTCTTCAGGTGTTCACCCATTTTGCCAAAGTCAGCCCTTCTAAAGTCCAGTATCCTTGTTTTTGTATGGCTTATCTCCATGGTTGTGCTCATTGTGAAGCACACTGTGCAGTGTTCGCTTGTTCCCAGATGTCTACTGACTTCTAAATTTGTGATCCTCTGGTTAGGCCCCATCTGGAGTACTGCATGCAGTACTGGAGGCCACTCCTTCACAAGGACATTAACAAAATGGAGGCAGTTCAGAGAAAGACAATCAAAATGGTGCAGGGACTGCATCAGAAAACATATGAGGACAGATTAACAGAGCTCAGTATGTATACCCTAGAGCAAAGTAGGGAGAGAAGTGATATAATTGAGACATTCAAACACCTTAAGGGCATTAAGAAGGTGAAAGAGTCTAACATGTTTCAATATAAGAAAAATGGCAGGACAAGAGGACACAGCATGGGATTAGAAGGAAGGCCGATTAAAGGGTAATGTGAGGAAGTTCTTTTTCACAGAAAGGGTGGTGGATGCATGGAACAGCCTACCTCAGGAAGTGGTGGACATGAATACAGTGCAGGGCTTCAAACAGGTATAGGATAGGCATAAGGGAGCAATACAGATGAGTATGAATAGATAGGCCATCGACAGAGTTATGGCCTATGGCACATTCATAAGGTAGAAAAAGAAATGGGCAGACTAGATGGGCCTTACAGTCCTTATCTGCCATCAACTTCTATGTTTCTGTTTCTATGTTTCCTTCATAACTTTTTATGTTTCCTTGTGCGTGCGCCAGAAACATCTTGTGGCAAAATGGCAGTTCGGAGGTGTGTCAGAGACAAGTTCAGTGCACAGCACTATACAGTGAGCTGGTCACAGTTTCACAGCTGGAAGCCATTCTCTAGTAGGAAGAAATGAAGTGCTCCAATGAGAGTGCTTCATTCCTTTCATTTGCATAATGCCAGCTGGTAAGCAGACAACTCTGTCCCCTGTTCTCTGCTACCATTTGCATTAAGCCCCTTCCATGTCCCTATCACCAGCAGCATTCCTTCCTGCTCTGTCCTTTTGTGTGCTGTGCTCCTCATACCTTTTGTTCCCCATCCCAGTATCAGCTGCATTCCCTCCTGCTCCCAGCACGTTCCCTCTGCATGCTGTTCTCCCCGCACTCTTTGTTCCCCATCCTGGTATCAGCTGCATCATCTCCCACTCCCTCCCTCTGCATGCTTTCTTCCCCACTCCCTTTGTTCTCTGCCCCAGTATCAGCTGCATTCCATCCCACTCCCAGCACCCTCCTTCTGCATGCTGTCCTCCCTGTAAACTTTGTTCCCCGTTCTTGTATCAGCTGCATTCCCTCCCACTCTCTCCCTCTGTGTGCTGTCCTCCCAGCACTCTTTGCTCCCCCCTGGTATCAATCAATCAATCAATCAAACTTTATTTAACCAGGCAGCTGCATCATTGAGCAAGCTCATTTTCAAGATGGTCCTGGACACAAAGGACACATTTGTTTACAGTAGACAACACTTCATAATATAGTAGACATCAATACAGGCTGTTACAGTATACAGAGTCAGTAACTGGTTGCATCAGAACATGTAAGGCAAGTGGAAGTATAGGCATTTAAAGTGCAGCATATACAGGTTGTAGATTTTAGAGTACAAGGGAGGAGAGGAAGGAAAGACATAGAGGAGAGCAATGGGAAGAGAAAGTGTCAGACACATAGTGGGGAGGGAAGAGGGCAGCCTACTGGAAAAAGGCCCCCAGCGAAGATAATTGAGATGGGGGAGGTATATGGGGGGGGTTGCCCTAAAGGGATGCTGGCTGACAGGGGGAATAAGCAGGCCAGGGATATCAGAAGTTAGGGGACTCAGTTCAGCAGGGTAATGTTTTACCTGAAGCAGTCACATGTCAATTTCAGGCATCTGTAGAGCAGCCACCTGAATGTATAGTAGCTGGGTAGCAGGGAGATTTTTAGTGATTTTTGCATGCTGTTCCAGAGCACTGGTAAAAAGGAGCTAATAGCAGCTGAGCCAAGATGTGTCCTTGACCGTGGTAGCTTAAGAAGGACAAAGGAGGAGTTCCTTAGACCATAGGCACCTTTTGAACGTTCAAACAGGCCACAGATATAGGGTGGTAGTTTGTTAGACAAAGCCTGGAAAAGCCACGTGAGGGCATTTATTTGTCTTCTCATGGAGAGGGATGGCCAGTCTAATGCTTGGTACAACTAGCAGTGATGAGTCTGTAAGGGCAAGTCAAGAACAAATCTCAATGCGCGATGATAAAGTGTGTCAAGCTTTTGGAGCACATACTAGGGGCAGTGGCTTTATAGGAAATCGGTGTAGTCAATCAGGGAAAGAAAAGTTGTTTGAACCAGCCACTTTCCAGCTTCCAGGGTGAGTAGGCGTCTTATGCAGTAGAAAATACCGAGGCGCTGCCTTAGCTTTTTTGTTAACTTATTTAGATGTGCGTCGAAGGTGAGTTTGTTATCCAACCAGACTCCCAGATATTTAGAGTTATTCACTAGCTCTAGTGGTTCACTAAGGAGGGTGATAATCTGTGGGGTACCAGGCATCCCCATATTGTGGGATGGAGAGGTAATCATGGATTTTGTTTTTTTGGCATTTAACAAGAGCTTCAGATTGAGCAGGTTGTGTTTGAGGATAATAAAATCCTGCTGCAGCTTCTTGTACGCAAGGTCCAAGGAGGGGTTGGTTGTGTAAAGGACTGTGTCATCTGCGAAGTGATGAACATTTCCTGCAATCAGGCCAGAGTCGATGCGATTGATGTAAAGGGTTGAAGAGGATAGGTCCCAAAATGGAATCTTGCGAAACACCTCGGGGCGGTAATTTTAGTGGGGAGAATTAACCTTGAGCTTTAATTTGCTATTTATGATTTGTGAGGTAGCAGCAGAACCACTTTACTGCAGCAGAGATTAGATCAATGGTACTCAGGGTATCAAGAATCATGGAATGATCAACCATATCAAATGCTTTGCTGAGGTCAAGGAAGAGTGCATAGTTGTGCTGTTTTCTGTCCAGTCATTCGACACTTTGGCAAGATACTGAATTTGATTATCCGAATTTGCTGTTTAACTCACTGTTATGTCGCGAACTTGATTATCTGAATTTGCTGTTAATTCCATGTTATGTCCCCCTATACCTGTAATCTGACTGTACCATACTGTTGAACTGTACTGCTGACCTGCAACTTGTCTAGTGTATGTATTTTCGTTGTCCAATCTTTTGACGAGGTACCTTTGTAAATGAGCCCCTGGCTCAAAGGTTGTTAAACTGATGTTAAAATAAATAAATAAATAAATAAGAGCTGACATGGCACTGTGCATAGGTCTGAAACCCGATTGGATGGGATTAAGGATGTTTTCATGATCCAAATACTCCCTTAACTGAATCAATATTATGCCCTGCCACTCCCTCCTTCCCTCTGCATGTTGTCCTCTCTGCACCCCTTGTCCCCCATCCTGGTATGTGAATGAAGCCCTCCCACTCCCTCCCTCTGCATGCTGTCCACCCCACACTCTCCATTCTCTATCACCAGCAGCATTCCCTCCCACTCTCTCCCTCTGTGTGCTGTCCTCCATGCACCTTTTGTTCCCCATCCTGGTATCAACTGCATTCTCCCCTGCTCCTGACTCCCTCCCTCCCTCTGTGTGCTGTTCTCCCCACACCCATTTTTCCCCATCCCATTATCAACTGCATTCTCTCCTGCTCCCACCGTCCCTCTGCGTGCTGTCCTCCCAGCAACCTGTGTTCCCGGTTCTGGTATAAGCTGCATTCCCTCATGCTCCCTCCCTCTTCATGCTATCCTCCCAGCACCCTTTGTTTCCCTCCTAGTATGAAAATTAAGCCCTCCCACTCATTTCCTCTGCATGCTGTCCTCCCTGCACCCCTTGTTCCCTGTTCCAGTATGTAAATGAAGCCCCCCTGTTCCCTCCCTCTGCATGCTGTCCACCTCGCACCCTCTGTTCCCCATCCCCATGCCAACATCGGGATGCCCAGTTTTCCTGTCAGCATTGTCTAACCCCCCCGATACACTAAATAAACATCTTTTATACCCTGTTAAAATAAAGAAAACTGTCCCTCGATGTCTTTTTTTTAGCTTGTAAAAAAGAAAACAGTCCCTCATCATCTCCCTCCCTCCCCATCCCAACCCTCCGCTACCCACCACCTCCCAGCACTCCCTTATCCCATACTTACCTTTGGAGATTGGCAGCTGCAATATTCTGTGAACCCGGGACATGTCTGCACTCTTTAAAGCCAAACCACAAATTGAAGAATCAAGATAAGCACTGTATAATGGCTGTCAATGGGGTCTTCAACTTATGTTGATATCTCAGCCATTTTTGAACACTGACACTGTCATATCATTACTCTGTCCCAAAAGGTGAGTTTGTAGTCGCTGCACAAAATCATCTTTTGGGACCAATTTTTTATTTTTTTTTGTATATTTTATTTATTCATCTCCACAGCTGAGCATCCTTCCAGGGTGCTCTCTCGATGGGACTTCTACTCCCTGCCTGAACCTGATCTCAGAGAGACTCCCCTGACTATCCTAGGCAGACCTAGCCTCCCGAATCACCCCCTGGGATGTGTCCATTCTCCCCTAACTGCCTATCTGCAATTAGAGAGGCCTTACTTAGGTGCTGGGTCGGGCCTGGAGTCCTCCAAGTAGATGGGCCAGTGATGGGATGTGAGTTCTGCTCCTGGAGCCCCCATCATCTCCACAGACCATGCAGGGTTTTTCCTCTTAGGTTTCCCTAGGAGTGCAGCATGCAGTGACATCTGTGCACAGCTGCCTTGCTGACTTGTGCTGCACTTCTACCCCTTACATCAGCTGGTGTGCCTGTGCTACCTCCGATCTCCATTGGGGATCATCAGGACAATGAGTAGCCCTGGATTTCTCCCCAGGGACAGAAGAGCTGTCCTTCAGATGCTCTATCCTCTCCCTCCCCTTCCAACCCTCGACAACCCAAGTTCACTTCTGAACCTGGGTTGCCGGCATGGCGTGAGGTGTGGTGTCCAGCATCTCAACCCTCAGTGCCACTAGGCTGGCTTCCTTTTGGGACCAATTAATGAAATGACAGTGCCAGAGTCCATGAGGAGAGATCCCAAAAAGCCCATGTTGAAAAGTTGGTGCAAAAAATCCCAAAAATGTCTGTATTAAGAGTGTGCATTGCACAATGTCTATGCACACTCATAACTTCACCAATTTTTAATATTTTCACTCTAGATTTTCAACATTGCCATTTTCTCACACCTCCTCATGAACAGCACAGCCATCATTTTTCACATCCTGCCCAAAATGTGTTTTCGCACCTGTGGCTCAGAATGACATGGTTGCTGTGCAAAATCACCTTTCAGGATGAATAAAAAAAATGACAGTGACACTCTTTATGATGTGGGGTCTCAAAAAGGACATGTTGAACATTTGGCAAAAAAAGTAAAAAAAAATGGCCGAGTTACATGCAGTCATTCAAACTTTTCTACGCACGCGTGTAACTTTGGTCATTTTAAATATTTTCACCACAAAATTTACATATGATATTTTATCACACCACCTCATGAACAGTACAGCTGTCATTTTTCACATCCTGCCCAAAACATGTTTTCACACCTGTGGCGTGGAATGCCATTTTCCCACGGATTTGAACATTATCACCTATGGGGTTCAGAGGTGGGGTGATAAGAAGACAGTGTTCAACACTGGGGTCAAAATATTAAAAAATGACAAAGTTATGCCCATCCATTGCAATTTTGGTATGTGTGCTCAGTACTGCGGAAATCTTAAACATTTGCACTCCAAATTTTGAACATAGCATTCTTATGCCCAAGCTTCTGTATGCAAATGCTGTCCAAAATATGACAGCTTGTTAAAACATAGTTCAGGCAGGCTTTTCCTCCTACCAGAAATTATACTAACACAACATACCCCTGCCACATAAACCATGCAAGGAAACATACGGCACTGAAAAATGCTTGTTTGTTTTTTTGAGAATGCGACCATAAATTTTCAGCAGTCTTTTTATTACCCCACCATTTGGTCAAGACAGGTGTGGTTTCTTTAAATCCCATCCAACTTATGATTTTGCAGTGACAGCATAAAAATGTTTCAAGGAAATTTGAAGATGTATACCTGTCTTATTCATAAGGTGGGGAGAAAAGGAGACGATACTAATAATTGGGGGATCTTAAAATAATGACGCAACTATAAGTAAAAGTTCAAAATGCATTAAAAGGCCATTAACAGGTTTGCATGTGCAGCCATCTCTAACAGACACTTTCCCAATGGCTCCTAACCCTCACTATGTTAAAATTTGTTTTAAAGGGGACCTGTCATCTACAGGATTTCTTAATGTCCAAAAGCCCATAAAAAGTCAACTTGAATGAGCCATTGTGTTTAACTGTGAGTCATTGCAGTCCAGAGTTATTCACATGTAAATCAGCCTGTAATTAAGGGCGAGTGGCAGCCATATGTTTTGGGCTCCTGATAGGAAATTATGTCATCAAGGGACTTGGTCCTCCTTTGACTGTGTGTAATCCAACAGATACAATAGATAATCTGTTTTATTAAGTGCCTTATGGTTTTATTAATATAGAGGCTAATGTATGGGCATGCATCAGTAACCGGTTTGTTAACCCGGAGAGAGGTTGCCATGGTGACCATGTAAACCTTGAGAACGAAGCTTGAGAGGTTTATGTCGCCATGGCAACCTCGAGCCAGTTATTCAAACTGGTTGCCGATGTATGACCGTACATTATATTTTATAGTGTATGACCATACATTTACATTTTAAAAATTAAACAGGATCCCTACTGTTTAAATTTAGCCACCACCGCAGCCATTCCGGGTCATGCTTTCACCGCTGTGACCGTTTCTGGAAGGCTCGGTCATGTACTGCACATGCACAAAGAGATCCCCTGTTGTTGTTAACCTATTGATGTGACGTAGCATTGATAGGTTAACAACATTGGAATGGGCAAATGATGGTTAACAAACTTAGGAAATGATGATTTCCTAAGGTTAACAGCATTCCACCATACACATAACTGTTTTGCATGTGAATTGAAATTAGTGAGTTATCAATTTTATATTTCAAACTGTTAGCAAAAATAATCCATCTTCAGGATTGCTTTAACCTCTAGGTTATATTGCCAGCTAATCATCAAAAACTACACATCTCAAGGCTGGCTCTGTGGTGCCAACAGGCAACAAGGCCCCATATTAGGATTTCTAAGCCCCGACTGTGATAATGTCAGTACAGATTTCTGGGACTGCTACAGCACCAGCTTCTGTCTTTTTCCATTCCCTCTCTAGCAGCCTTTTCTCTTACAGTTTCAGATGTGAACTCAGGTCTACAAGATGCAAATGTGGCTACATACCTACTGGCCTGGCATCATGAGGCCAGTCATGCAATGTGTAGCTTTTGGCTATCCGCTGACAGTACAGCATAGAGGTTAAAGCAAAGAGCTTTGAACAAGCTTCACTCATCCAGCAGAATGAGTTTTGAGCACTCTGAGACTCTGAAAATATTGTACTCTTTCTATCCATATTTGACCTGAAATGAAAAAACAATTAGACGCAATTATGTGTTTATTAATTGCAAAAACTCATACTGTAGATGGACAACATTGTTAAAACATGCATAACCTGAAATGCATTATTAATATAAAGAATAATATATAGGTGTGTGTAACCAGAATTTTACACACATCTGAGGTGTGGGATGCTACATAAACCACAATGGGTTTATTATATTTAATTAATGGTGATTATTTTTTTCACTTTCAGCACAGTTCAGTTAGTGCAGCACTTCTGTCAGAGATACACATACACACACACACACACACACACACACACACACACACACACTCTGCCTGTCTCTTCTTTTTTTTCTTTTCATTTGTGTGTTTTCTTTTCTTTTACATTACAGGGATAACGCATTCTGGAAAGCTGTGGTCCATTAGCATAGCAGCATAGTGTGAGATACACTCAAACGGTATGAGCTGCAGGATCAACAAGATTGATTTTTTTTCATTTTCAAGGCATGATCGACTAGTTGGAGATTTAAAAAATATTTAAAATCTTACTTGTCTTAACAGTGTGTGGCAAAGCTTGAGTGCCGGTACCGGCGCTCGGTAATGGAGCTGCCATGTAGGGCAAGATGTTCAGCCAGCCCACAGTGAAACTACGTGCCAGTTAGCTTTCTGTGGTGATGCTTGATTGACAGGTGCTGATTACAACCTCTCGGTAGTAAACAAAAATATCAACCGGGAGGTTGTAACTGGAGATAAATGTGTCTTTATCTGTATGTAAAAAATGATCATTATCAATTAAAGAGTATTTTACTTCTTTTAATGAAGTTAAAAGTATAACAGTTTCTTACTGAAATACTTTAGACAGAAGGGGATTTTGATCTTAACAATGCCAGAATTCTATTAGGTTATTTTTACTAGCAGTTTGAAATGTATTTATTTATTTATTAGATCATCGGTTTATAGACCTTTGAGTCATAGATTCATTTACAAAGGCACATTGTCAAGAGAGCAATACATCACAGCAAACAAACAGTAGAGTACATAATGCTTAGAATAAAAAAGCAACCAGTGTTGCAGGCATTCACTGGTGGTACACGGTTGGTAATAGGTAGATCACAATAGTCACAATATAGGTACATAATATAGGTACACGATTACCATGTCAGGTATGTATTTTATTACATTAGTCAGCAGATGTTGCATGAGACCCCAGATATATATAGCAAAAGTAGACAGGGCAGACCCAGCTTAGGGGTGAAGGTACGAGGCAGGTGGGGGTTTATGTGCAGTTGCAGCAGTGAGTGCTTGTCAGAGGGCTTCTGAGGGAGACCTTGAAAGGACCAAGTTTAGTGGAGTCAGCTGTATTGGCTGGGAGGGAACTGAACCAGGAGGGAGCCTGATAGCAAAAGGATCTCTGGGCCATAGAGGTCCTTACCCTGGAGACAATAAGGAAGGTTTTGACAGTGCTGCGGGTGGAGACTGAGGGGGAGGCACGCTGCAGGAAGGTGGCAACCCCAGGGGGTGAGAGCCCTAGCAGGGTCTTTTTTACAAGAAGGCAGGTTTGGAAGTGGAGTCTTTCTTCAAGGTTGAGCAAGTTGGTGGTGGAGTACAGCAGGCACATATGGGTGCACCTAGGGGCTCCCAGCATTAGCCTGTAGGCCTTGTTTATAGAGAGCTGGATTCTTGCAAGCACAGTGTTGTTGGCTGAAGCATTGATGGGCAGCCCATAGTCGATCAGAGACAGGACAGAAGAGGTGATTGCCACTCTAAGGGCCTCTAGTGGTAGGCAGTCCCTATGGTGGTATAACAGTCCAATCCTGACATTGGTGGCAGCAGAAAGGGCATTGATATGGGAATGGAAGGAGAGTGCCGAATCAAAGGTAATGCCCAGATAGTTGTAGGAGGAAACCTGCTCAATTGGGTTTAGTGTGCTAGGCAATATCATGAGAGGGGCACCACTGGCTTTGCTTTGGCGATGCGAGAAGAGCATAACTTTGGTCTTTTTTAGGTTTAGGACTAGCCTTCGTGATGTGAACCAATGCTCAGCTCTTTCAAAAGCTTGTTGGAGGGTGGCCTTGAGTGTGTTGGAGTTGGGGTCAGTGGCGAAGAGCACAGCATCATCCTCATAGAGGAGGATGTCACTTGGGCAGGCTGAGGGGAGCGGGTTGAGGTAGAGACTGAAGAGGAGAGGGTCTAAAATGAAGCCCTGGAGAACCCCAGAGTGGACAGGTCGTGTGTCAGATAGGGTGCTATTGATTTTTACACACTGAGTTCTGGCAGAGAGGTAGCTGGTGAACCATGCAAGGGGGCTGGGGGAGAAACCAAGGCATCTGAGAGAGTCAAGCAGGAGAGGATGGCAAGCCATGTCAAAGGCCTTGGAGAGGTCAATGAACACGGCACCGGCATGACTTCCAGCATCAAGAGCAGAGTGCAGAAAGTTGGAGAATTCAAGTAGCGAGGTTGTGGTGCTGTGACCTGCATGAAAGCCATCCTGTTCAGGGCACAGGATATTGTGCATGGCCAGGTATTCGGCAAGCTGGTTGGCAACTACTTTTTCAAGGGCCTTAGAGAGTGGGAGGAGGATGGAGATAGGTCGACAGTTACCCCGGGTCACTCGATCACCACACTTTAGGATGGGAGTGATGATGGTGGTTTTCCATGTGCTGGAGAACTGCTCCAGGCACAGACAGCAATTGAGTAGCTTGGTAAGTGGGACCAGGATAGCATCCAATGTCAGACGAAGTAACCTAGTGTCCAGTAGGTCAGTGCTGGGGTTGTTACTGCTAACGGCTTTTTGCAGAAGCGGTCTAGCCTCCAACAGGGAGATGGTGCATTGGTAGAAAGGAGGTCTCTGTAGAGTGGCAAGGGTGCTACTAGGATGGGGTCAAAGAAGTTACTGGGCAGGACTGAACTCAGGTCTGAGAAAGTGTGGTTTAGGCAGTCTGCAATGCCAAGGGGGTCAAAGCAGACAGTTCCATTAAAGGAGAGTTGAGTGGGGGTGGGGAGTGGTATTTCTTATTTGGCTCCTTTACATTATCCCAAAAGTTTCTAGCCAACCCCCAGGAGGAGACAAGAGCGGCTTGGTAGTACTGTGTTTTGGCCTGTCAAACGGCCCAAGTACACTTATTGTGCTCAGCGTTGTACGCTTGCCTACCATCTGGCTTGCCAGATTCCATGGCAGTGTGCCATAGGTGTCTCTCATTTTGAGTTTGTGAAGGAGGTAGGGGGTAACCCAGGGCATGTTTTGCTTTTTGGTGCAATTTTTTATTTCCATTTTTAACTTCTTTATTAAATTTTAACATACATACACAAACAAAAAACACAGTAATGTCCTGCAAGGGATAGACATACCTCGTATAACCTATACACATTATACTAAAATCCTAAACCTTTGCTTCCCTCCCTCCCCCAGTATCCCTCTAGACTCCCCTCTCCCCTGGAGTATGCCAACTATTCCCAAATTCTTGAATAATAAAACAAAGGCCACTATATAACCTATAACAATATATAAAATAGATAATTGGTGCAATTTCTAATGAAGGGGGCATAGAGGTCCCAGGCAGTGTTAAAAGTGCACGTAAAAAAATCCAATGCCTCGTCTATGGATAGTGCAAGCCTGATTGGGGACCAGTCCAGTTGTGAGAGGTATAGTTTAAGGTGACACAGGCCACCTGGGAGTAGGCAACATCACTGGGTGGTTTGTGGTGCAGGTTTGCTGTTGGCAGCGGACCAAGAGAATACGACTGGGGAGTGGTCACTAAGTGAGTTGGGAAGTACACTGATATCGAGCACCCTCTGGGGGCAGTTGGTAATGGTGATATCCAGAAGGGTGCTGGAGCCAGTAAGGGGTTGAATCTAGTTGGGGTGGTGACAAGCTGGGTCATGTCAAGGGAGGCAAAGATATCTCTGGTTTGGGAGGCCATGGCAGAGAGCCAGTTGATATTCAGGTCACCAACAATTATCTGGGCCATTTTGAGCTGTAGGCCAGAGAGGTAGTCAGCAAGTGCCTGAATGGTGAGGTCTTGCTTTCTGGGGGGAATATAGGCAACGGTGAGAAAGAGTGGGCCCTTACCAGGGTTGGGGGAGATTTTTAGTATGAGGGCTTGCGCCCCGTTATCAAGCTTGGGTGGTGGAAGTGCATGTCCAAGGAGGGAGTCACACATATAGACAGCACAACCACCTCCACGCTTACCAACTCAATCTTCACTGAAAAGGGTGTAACCAGGGAGGGAGACGAAGGAGTCAGGGGTGGATTTGGATAACCAGGTTTCGACAAGTGTGACAATTGTCCAGTTGGTGTTGAGTAACCCAGCATTAGAATGCAGCAGCCTTCTTAAGAAGGCTGCAAATATTCATAGAAGCTATGCAGAGTCCTTGAGCCTGGGCAGGCTTATTCATAAGGTTGGGCACGAGGCCAGGGTTTGGATGAATGTTACCTGATAGAAGCAACAGGAGGTGATTAGGCACACCAAAGCTTGGTAGTGATTGTGGCATCTCTCCTTGTGACTGGACATGGGGCCAGGTTCTGGGGTGCAAATGGCTGGTAGAGTATGAAGGGTGGGAAAGGCATTGATGAGAAGAGACCAAGGTTTGAGTGGGAAGTAACAGGTAGTAAGGGTGGAAGTGTGGCGGGGTACTGAGGGGTGGAGGTGATCAAGCATCGGGGGGTCTGGTAGAGGTGTTACAGATAACGGGGGGTACTATGGTACTATGCGTAGAGGGTGATGGTCCTAAATAAGGTGTGGCTGGTGTAGGAAGTAGGAGGAGGACCATAGTCAGTGTCAATGCACTTGATCCCAGATGCATTGAGGACGATAAGTTATTTGAGCATGAGAGAGGATCACCCCTTTAAGAAGTTACAGAAAGGAGATCCCCTTTAAGGAGTTACTGTAATTGACTAGCGTGAGGCCTCAGGGGGCGGGGGTCACTGGGGAAGTGTACTTAATAAAGGAGGGAGGAGGGGGAAGGGGGTGGGTGAAAAAAATTGTCCAGAGAGCAGTACAGCAAGGCAGTGGCCGAGCTGTGTTTTGAAAAAGGTGCCATGTATGCTTTCTTTCTCAATGAGGATCTGCGGCATCCAATCAGAAATCAGCCACAGTCCCCAGGAGCTAGTCCAATTACAGGGATTGAAGCTTCACAGCTCTGAGCTAGGAGCTGACCAAACATACCTGCTTTCCATGGTCAGGGGGTGGTGGGCTGGATGCAGAGGTCTGGCCACCAGCAGGTAGCAGTGCCAGGGCCACTCAGCTGAAGTGGATAGCCTGGTTTGGGCTTGTGGCTAAAACAGATCATAAAAAAAGATGGGCAGTTAGTTAAAAAGTCAAAGACAAAGGTCAAGTAAATTGGTGGGAGGGCCCTGGGCAATTCAGTGCTCAGGGCAGAAGTAGGTGCAAATAGTAGGAGAGAAAAGGTTCCTGCAGAGAGGTCTGGTCAAAGGTGCCAGGTGGGAATTTAGCAAAATAAAAGGCTGATTCAGGAGGTGGGTGGGGGGCCTTGAATGAGACCAGGGAGAGCTGGGAAGGAGGCGTGTGGTAGAGAGGACTCAGGATAGTCTGGAATGGCTAGAGAAGATGGCCCAAAATGCCAGGCAATATTTACAGAATGTGCTGGTTTGGGGGGGGGTGTCAGGAGAGGGAATCAGGGGTCCAGTAGATGGCAGAGAAGCACTGTGGGGAATAGAGAGAAAGAAATATACAAAAGGGAGAAAAGCAAGAGAAAGAGGGAAGCAAAGAAGACAGTCTGAGGATGAATGAGAGGAACAGTGATGGGAAAGCAGTATGGCAGAACAAACAGCAGGCAGTAGTCAGTTCTAGCTATTCTACAATATTGGGCAATTAGCAGACAAAATTCAGTAGTGTAAGCAGTAAGCTATATAAATGTCAGGCAGTCAAAGTTCGCTACAACTCTGCTATACTCTGCTAGACAATTCCTACATATACAGTGCAATAGTTTAAAGGTAAAATGTTTAAGCAGTAGAAATATTCAGTAGTGCATAAGCTATATAGAAGTCAGGCCTAGCTAATACAGGAGGCTAAACAGCAGAAAATTCCAAGAGGAGAGAAAAAAAAAATATATATATATACAGACTATATATATATATATTTATATATATATCCACATGAGCAGTAAATTCAGCAGAAAAAATTGTCCTGAGAACAGTACAGCAAGGCTGTGGCCAAGCTGTGGTTTGAAAAAGCTGCCTTGTTTGCTTTCTTTCTCAATGGGGATCTGCAGCATCCAATTGGGAAGCAGCCACAGTCCCCAGGAGCCAGTCCAATTACGGGGATTGAAGCCTCACAGGTCTGAGCTAGGAGCTGACCAAAAGTACCTGCTTTCCTTAATCCTTGTTCAGGGGGTGGCGGACTAGATGCAGAGGTCCAGCCACCAGCAGGTAGTAGCGTCAGGGCCACTCGACTGAAGTGGAGAGCCTGGTTTGGGCTTGTGTCTGCTTTCCTTGGTCAGGGGGTGGTGGGCTGGATGCAGAGGTCCGGCCACCAGCAGGTAGCAGCACCAGGGCCACTCGGCTGAAATGCAATGGTGGTAACTCACTAGTTTCAATGTAAATACAAAACATTTATTATAAATGTAGAAAGTGTTGTAATCACAAAATCCCTTTCCATCTAGAGTATTTCACTAAGAAACTGCTATACTTTTAACTTCATCAAAAGAAGTAACATACTCTTTTAATAATGCATTTCAGATTATGCATGTTTTAACAATGTTGTCCATCTATGTGTTTTGCAATTAATAAACAAGTAATTGTGTCCTATATTTTTTTCTTTTCAAGTCAAATCTGGATAGAAAGAGCATAATATTTTCAGCCTCATAACACATGCTCAAATTGTTTGTCCAGGAAAGGCACACTGAGCAAGGAGCTTGTGCCCAGGTGTGTTGTGGGAGCACAGGTAGGACATGATACCAGGCCAGTAGGAACGGAGCCACATTTGCATCTTGTAGACCTGAGTTCACACCCAAAATTGTAAGAGAAAAGGCTATAAGAGAGGAAACAAAAAAAGACAGAAGTTGGTACTGTGGCAGCCCAAGAAATCTGTATTGACATGTTCAGCTGGCAGCATAGCTTGGAGGTTAAAGCAATCCTGAAGATGGATTACTTTTACTAACAGTTTAAAATGTAAATATGAAAACCCACTAGTATCAATGCACATACAAAACAATTATAGATGTAGAATGTGTTGTAATAACACCTTAAAACACACTTAATAAAACAGTTGAATTCCTATTTAGCCTGTTTGATTAAATACACTAAAAGAGGACCAAGACCCTGGTTACATCATTTTCTGGCAGGAGCCCAAAACATATGGCTGCCACCAGCCCTTAATTAAGGCTGATTTACATATAAATAAATCTGGACTGCAAAGACTCACAGATAAACATGCAAGCTCACTCAAATGGGCTTTTTATGGGCTTTCAGACATTAAGAAATCCTGCAGATGAGAGCTCCCCTGTAAAGGGACACTTAGTTTTTTTCCCTTAATTTCTTGCTCAGTCACATTACATGTGACCTGTAATGCTCTGCAAACTACTCTGCACTCATAATACAGAGATGTCAATATTTTTGATAAAAAGTAACTTGTAGCCTTTATTTCAGCTAAACAAGCATTTATGTCGGCACAACCAAAATGCCCCCACCAATGCTCCCTGATCATCCATGAAGTGATATGGTGCTAAGCCACCATGTTCACTTGTTCATAAATGAATTTGCAATTTTAGAAGGCATACTGGTAAAAATTCTTCTGCTTCTAAAGCATTCGGCAATCTTATGAAAATGATCCCCGCTTGAAGATGAGCACTCTAACCATTTTGAATAAGCACTTGATAATTCAAGCCAGGCCTCTGGGAATGCGCAGATGCCCAGAGTCCCTGCTTGAATTTTCAGGTACATGTTTAAAATGGTTAGAGCACTCATTTTCAAGCGGGGATAATTTTCATAACATCAGCTGATGGTTCAAAAGCAGAATACACTTTTTACCAGTATGCCTTCTAAAATTGCAAACTCATTCATGAATGAGCGCACTGCATGGCTCAGCACCAAGTCACCTCATGGATGCACAGGGAGCATCAGCAGGAGGCATTTCAGTTGGGCCAACATAAATGTTTGTGTAGCTGAAATAAAGGCACAAGTTTTTTTTTTTTTTATCAAAAACATTGGCATCTCTGTACTATGTGTGCAGAGTAGTTTACAGATTACTGGTCACACGTAATGTGACTGAGATGGAAATCAGGGGAGTAAAGATGTCAGTGTCCCTTTAAGCTACCAGAACAGGGAATAAAAGGAACAACAAGGTGGTGGAGGGCACCATGAATGACTATCTAGCAGCAGCTGGAGGCAAACCACCAAGGGATCTAAGCAGAATGTACAGAAAGGTGCCCTGGAGCAAACTGCAGGCCCTGGAGATGCGAGCACTACTGAGGAGTTGGCAACATCACTGGGACACGTGGTGTCCAACTGCATGCTGTAACCTCTATCTCCGAAGACCGAAGTGGCAGCAGCCAAATTTGATAAACTCACAACCAGCTATGAGCAGCAGCAGAACATGATTCAAGAGGTAGAAAAGCATGTTTCCACATCAGAAAACCAGAAGGCCTGGCTCCTGGCTAGAGTCGCTCAGCTCAAGAAAGAAATGGCTGAGCTCAGAGAATGCCTAGATTCATAGCAGAACTACCAGAGGAGGTGCAACTTGCACCTGGAGGGGCTTCCCGAGGGGACAAAAGGTGCTGATATGATATGTTTTTGGAAAACTGCCACCCTCAAGCTCTTGCACTAAAATGAACAAAAACAATTATTAAAATTGACAGGTCACACAGAACGCTAGCCTCGTGCCCACCAGAGAATGCTCCACCATGGTGGGTGATAGCAAGGCTTCATAACTACCCTGACAAGCAATCCATTCTATCAGTTTACAGGAATCTGAGACCTTGAAATTCAGAGACTAGTCTCTCTACATGTTATGGGACTTTTCCAAGTTAGTACAAAATAAAGGAAAGGCGTTTGGTACTTATTTAAACAGCCAGTGGCTGCAGAAAGTTGACTTTAGTTTTGTGTACCCAGTAATGGTGAAGATACAGCATGAAGGGAAAACATTCAGTTTTTAGGAAGTCAAGAAGTAACTGTGCTAAAATGAAACTTTTAAAAAAATCCTGAGAGAAGAGGAGAGTAGCTTTGGATTTTGTATATAGCCGTTTTGGTAGGGGGAAGGGGTTAACAGCCATTTTCCCCTGTCTGCTAAACTGCCAATTTTGGCACCCTGCTCTCCATGATGCATCTCTGCCCAACCTAGATCACCAGATGTTTTGTGAAGACAGATAAGTGGCACTATGACACTGACACTGCAGACGTAAGAGCCCTATGTGAACATTCCAAACCCTAGAGACTCAGACATGGACTACAAGGAAACTCATTTAGTAGCACAGCAAGCAACTCGAGGATCTCCTGGTGTTCTTTTACATCTATGAGCCTTTTCTGTTGGCTTTTCGGGGCTACACATAGCACAAAGACTGCTCTAGTGAGGCTGCATAATGATCTGCTCAGGACTAGAGATAGGGGAGACAGGCTAGTTTCTGTGCTTCTTGATCTCTCCTCAGCTTCTGACACTGTGGACTACCTTGTGCTTCTTGATTGGCTCAGTGAGTTTTGTGGACTTGCTGGTACTGTTATCAGATGATTTGAGTCCTATCTCTTGGACAGAGTGCAGTAGGTAGTGATGGGGAATTTCTCCTCTGCCACAATGCTTCTGCCCTGTCGGGTTCCACAGGGCTCAATTTTGTCACCGATGCTGTTTGCAGTGTACATGCTGCCCCTGGGCGAGATCGTCAGACAATAACATGTGGAGTTTCGCTGCTATGCAGATGACACCCAGCTGTATTTGTCTTTTGCCCCCAGAATATCAGGAGCTAATGATGTGCTTAACAGCTGTTTGGCTAAAATCAAAGACTGGATGGCTTCCAGTTGGCTGAAACTTAACCCGGGCAAGATGGAGGTACTAGTGATCAAGCCAGGTCACGGGCATTATGGGCTGCCATCCGGGGTTGATATTAGCCTCATTCTGGTCTCTCCATTGATGGCTTTTCCGAGGGTGCATAATCTGGGCATGATCCTGGACAACAGATTAACCTTTGAAGATCAGGTGTCATCTGTCGTCAAAAGTGGTTTTTACAACTTGCGGAACATCGCTAGGATTAAGCCGCTTCATTCCATCTGAGGATCTGCAGACACTGGTGTATGCCTTTGTTACCTCTAGGCTCCATTACTGTAACTCTCTGTACTTCAGGGTCATGGGAGGGACCCTCTGCAGACTGCAGCCGGTGGAGAATGCAGCAGCCCAGTTGCCGGTGGGCCTTTCTATGTCCAGTCCATGTAACCCCGGTCCTGCATGCTCTGCACTGTCTGCCGGTCAGGTGATAGGTCCTTTTCAAGGTGGACTTACTCACCTATAAGGTTCTGTATTGACTGGGTCCTGGTAACCTGCCAGAGTTCCTTACACCAGTGAGCTCTGCTCACTCCCTCTGCTCATCTTCGAGGGGCCTCCTGGACATTCCCAGGGTTTGGCTCAGGACATCGGGAGATCATGCTTTTAGTGCCTCTGGACTGACCCTGTGAAACTCACTTCCACCCATGGTTCTGGAGGCTCCCTTGATTGAAGTGTTTAAGTAGAGGCTGAAAGCCCACCTCTTTAGCCTGGCCTTCACAGATTGTAGAGTTTATTTTCGATGACCAGTCCATGTTTTCAGCAAACCTGATGCTTTATTTTACGATGCTGAGTTATAAACTGCTTTTTTCGATTTCTTGGATATCTGTTATTGTATTCAATTGTTTGTTTTAGTTTATTGATGTTTGTTTGGCACACAGAGCCTCCGGGAATGGGCGCCCTATAAATAAAGATTGCCTTGCCTTGCCGCTGATTCAGATACAGAGCCCACAAAGAATGCTGCTGCGAACAGGCAGGGGTGTTCCAGTGCTCTGAGAAGGGTAGCTACCCCAAATTCAAAAGTTCTATGCAAAGAGCAATGAGAGGCACAAATTCAGTGAGAATGTTTAAATATTTATTTTATTTAGGTTCTCAATCCCAAACCCCTGCGCTCTGGTGAATGCCTTCATCAAGGGGTGTGGCTTGCAAGGGAAAAGTCACATATTTATATACAATAGCCCCCATTTCAAGCACCTGGTGATGACTACACATAGTACAAAGTTTCCTTGTGATGCAAGTTAAAACTAAAGACATTATTGTATCAAGACTAAAAAAGTCAAAAAAGTTAATAAATCTTAAACAAAACTCATAAAACACCTTTACAGCAATAGGTTTTACAGATCAGCTTTTTGTCTAAGACCTCTAATGGTAAACTATCGTATTTTAAATATTTAGTTCCTTGCTTTAATTTTAAAAGCTACATATTATGAGGTCAGACATATGCATAGTATGACATAAGCATTATTGAAAGAAAGCACATTATCAGCAAGATTAAAAGCGATTGGCCTTATCTTTGTGTACCTTCAGTAAAATATATATGCTAGGTGCTACAGGGTATTTGTTCCATGAGTAAGTAATAACCCACAACAGTGTGTATGATTATTGGGGATTAATCAACACTGTGGGTGCATTGTGAGGCACGAGACCACAGGCCGAGTGTCCTCACAGCCAATGGGGTGTTGATTAATCCCCAATAACTGCACACCCTGGAGTGGGTTATTATGCTCATAACATGGGGTACACTCAAAACAAGGAGAAAACAACATAAAAGTGGTTTTCTCCCTGTTCAAAAGGCAAAATAAATATTGTAACCTGCCACCTAGTAAAATAGTCCCCAATACTGGCAACCTCTCTGCTGTCATGCACATATAAATGTCAGAAACACTGTCATAATGTGATTTCTGAAATTTGTTGTGCATAGTATCATTTGTGAGACAGCAGCCTCTCTTCACACAACAGTTATAATTGGCTCCACAATTGATGTAGGACACGTGTAGAAAGACAGACACAAGGGTCTGTATTGGGAAACATTACTGCATGGCAACAAATTAAGAGGGGAAACAGGCGCACATATTACCCACAATTGCCATCACACAATCTGCTCCATTGTACCACTTGTACAGATGATGTGGAGAGAGACTGATGTGATGCAGAGTGCTGTAATTACCTATTGGCATTATGTGCTGACACTCTGCAGTCTGTGACTTTGCACCCCCCCAACTGCACTCTCGGCATGACTGCAGATAGATAAAAGTTGTGATTTACTAGCACCACCACCGAAGCTACAGTGGACTGTGTTGTCAATCGGCACTTATCTGCACCACCTCGTAAACACCAGTTGCGATGTGTATTGCTCACATGCCTTCACCCAAACTGGCTCTCAGATGCTCACTATATCTCTGCTTGGAGCACATACACTGTAGCACTCCCCATCACTGCTGCTCCCAGAAGCATACTGGGTGCCATGGATCACTTTCTCAGTGCTGCTGTGCAGCACAGTCATGGCAGGCAGGACATGGCACAGGGGGGGACTTTTGGATGGGGATGGCACATCTTGGTTTGGACAGTATCTCGCTGTCTGGGAGGGCACAGCCACAGTCTGTCATGGCATTCCTGTAACTTCCTGCAGCTGCCTACTGAATAGAGAGAGACAGATCAGAACTGACACAACTAACTAACTAACTCTCTCTCTCTCTCTCTCTGTCTCTCTCTCTCTCTCTCTCTTTTCTCGGTTCACTCTGTCCATGGAGATCCACCAGGCTGGTGCTTGGGCAGCCAACACTCTCACACGGAAGTGGAAAACAGGATGGGATTGGGGTAATAATATTGCTGACTACAAATTGTTTTGGTGCCAACTTTAATGAATGGCAACATGACATTGCCCATTCTGTCCCTGGAGGTCTGTGGGGTGGATGGGTGGGGAGATCAAGAGCAGTTAGGGGACATTAATTATAACATGGGACTGACAAGGTTTTATGACATGGTTGAAAAAGATTGGTGCAGAGCCATCAGGCATGCCAGGTTCAATCCTCACTCTCTTAGCAAGCAAATTAATGGCTGCCATTCAAACTGGATTTCTGGCACAATAACAAGTTCAAGTACGCTGACTGACCTCTCAGGGGGACCCTTCACTCCTTGCTGCGTGTATATCATGGATTAATCAACAGTCTCCTGATGTCTCTGCACCAGTCAGGTACCTGTCTTTGTGAATTCCATGTTACAAGTATCTATGTTCCCATTCTGTAATATTACCAGTAACTGCTGCTGCCTGTAATAACTGATAGAGTTCAGTTTTAAACCTGTCAGTGGGGTTTTGGTGTAACTCTTTATCATTTATTATTTATTTAGTTGTTTAACCAGGTATAGCACACTAAGCTGAAAGCTTTTTTACAGGAGCGACCTGGAAGCACAAGGAGGTTAAGTGACTTGCTCAGGGTCACACAGTGTGCAAGTGGAAGCTGTGGGATTCAAACCCAGGTCTGGTTTGCTAGATGTCATTAGATTTGCAGCTCAGAGCCTTAGACCACTGTGCTGTACTGCCTCCCCAAATTATCAGTGTTATGTAAAAGCCTTATCACAATTGTTTCATAATGGTTCTTGTCTAACAAAACAACATTTCCCTCTTTGTCTGCAGGTTTTAAAAATACATCATCATAACTCGAAAGCTCATTTAGTGCAGCAAAATCCTTATCCAACATATTTTTATTCTTAGGATTACTGGCTATTTCCAGCACTTCATTTATCTGCTAGGATTTGACATTAGGGGTTGTTTAATCATGTTTGAGCTTTTGCATTCTGACATGACATCCCAGTAATTGTTTTCTCTCTTTCCCTCACAGGAGATTTTCTCTTATGAGACCCTTCTCCCTCTAACCTCTACCTTCTCCAGTTTACCAGAGCACAGTGATTTAGTGGATCTCCAGAAACACTGGAAGCTTTGAAAAATAAGTATTGACATAAGGGTGATCACTTTTAAACTTGCTAGTAACGTGCTTTCCTTCAGTAATGCTAATGCCTTGCTTTGCATATGTCAAACCTCATTATATGTAGCTTTTAACCCTTTGGAGCCTGTACAGGTATCGCTGTACTAGGAAAAACAAAGGATTTATCCGTTGTTAGACTTCAAAGGGTTAAAATTAAAACAAGGTATTGACTATTTAAAATAAGATGGTTTACCATTAGAGGTCTTAGACGAAAAGCTGATCTGAAAAACTTGTTGATGTAAAAGAGTTTTATGAGTTTTGTTTAAGAATTATTAACTTTCTGGACTTTTGTAGTCTTGATACAATAATGTCTAGTCTTGACTTGTAACACAAGGAAACTTTATACTTTGTGTAATCATCACCAGGTGTTTGGAATGGGGGCTATTGTATATAAATATGTGACTTTTCCCTTGCAAGCCACACCCCTTGATGAAGGCATTCACCAAAGCGCTGGGGTTTGGGATGGAGAGCCCAAATAAATATTTAAGCATTTGCAGTGAATTTGTGCCTCTGAGTACTCTTTGCGTGGAACCACTGATTCAGATATACTGGAGCCACAGGTAAGGATCATTCATTCTGAGTCATCACCGTCTTGGACTCATGAACAGACTGGCATTATTAAACACCATTAAGGATATACAAGGGCTAGCACAAAAGCTTTAACCGAGACTAGGTCAGACAAGTGGTTGGACCACAAGATGAGGGGGATTTTAATGATGAGACTGGACTATTGAAATGAACACTAAACAGAGACTAGGTAAGGAAACATTGGGTACTCTCCCCTTGGCTGGGGGAGTGGCAGAATATTGCAACATGGGTATTCTGTCCTTGAACACATATAACATAGAAACATAGACCATGGTGACAGAAAAAGACCAGCGGTCCTTCCAATTTGCCTATATTCTCTATAATCCCTGAAACCTATTGTTTCTCCAGTTTACTAACCTTCCCCGTCCTATCCCCATTCTCCTCCCTGGCCTTGTTGATGAGTTGTCACTGATGAGAACAGGCTGTCATAGAGGAAGAGCAGGGTGTTTTAAAATTCCAAAATGTTAAAATGTAGGTTAATGGGTACCTTGCTCTGTGACTGATAGATTAACAGAGTGGGATGTTCACAGTTATGAATGGAGGCAAGATACTGGGAAAAAACAGTTCATAACAATGTGGGGGGGGGCATGAGTGCCAAGTCATTGAAATTATACTTCTACTGATCTGTGTGGTGGGCTGGGGGCTACACTACAGACAAGGAGCACATGTGAAAGTTCTAGTGCTTCTGCCATGGAGGGGGACTGGCCTTGCCCTGCACACCAGACCCTGCTCAGATGGGAAGGCCCATGGTGGTGAGGGGGGATGGCTAAATACTGACCACACAAAAGAAAACACCAGTACATATGAACATATAAATTTACCAGCAGAAATAGTCTACCTGATCTATCAAGTCTGCTCAAGTGTAAAGGCAGCATCATCACCTTGCAGCTGCCCTACTCCCTTCCCAATTACCCCCCGCCACCTTGTTCCATCCCCTTTGCAATTTGATAACATTTATTTTTATACAGGAATACATTTGTTAGAATGTGAGTCCCATTTTCAATAAAGTCCTGTGTTATTACAAAAAACAATGCAGATTATACAAACAAGACAATACCATTAACAATTATTTAAAACATGTACAGTTTGATTTCAGAAATTCATATAACTTCATCTTAAAGCTGGGAAGGCTATCTATGGTCTTCAACTCTTTAGGTAGGGTATTCCAAAAATGTGCAACACTGTTTTGCAAGGTCATGTCACCACATCTATTAAATGATCTATACTTAGAAATTCTACAACTAGAAGATCTGGTATGGATTTATGAATCATTGTTCAGTTCAGTTAAGATATAATTCAATAGGAAATGTCTACGTTTACCCATTAAGATTCTGTAACAAAGTATATACCAACTATAAATTCTTTGTTCCCTTGGATCAAGCCATTTTAATTTACGATATAACTTACAATGATGTGTACCATGTCTACTTCTGGTAATAAATTTACTCATTCTTTAATAAATTTGATTTACTTTATTTAATACTTTCTTAGTAGAGTGCATATAAAGAACAGATCCATATTCTAGTACTGGAATGAGAAGTTGTCTAACCACTTTCCCCCTAGATTTTAAGGACAAGCAACCTGCCACTCTTCTTAACAGCCCTAGTCTTTGATTAACTTTTTTAACTTGTAAGAGAACATACTCTGTATACGTTAGACCAAAGTCCACCTGTACACCTAGATACCTATAACTGGGGACAGTTTCAATCCAAGGGTTTTATCCAGTTTGATTAGTAGTTTGGGTCTTCTTTTCTTACCACATTTACCTTTAAAGACCATACATTGTGTCTTTTTTGTATTAAGAAGCAGGCCTGAGCTAACTAACCATTTTTTCCATTTGATGCATATCCTCTTGTAATTTATTTCCTAGTTGTTCAAAATTTTCTGCTGATGCAACCAACATTGTACCATCAGTGTACATTCTTATATCACATTGTTAATAAATCCTGGAAGGTTATTCAAATATATATTGAACATAAGGGGCCTAATACTGATCCCTGTGGGACTGTATGGGTTACTTCTCTTTTTCCTGAGACTATGTCACCTAACACTATGCATTGCCCTCAATCTGCCAAGTAGGACTTCATCCACTTGAGAGGTCCCTCCTGGACACCCACCTCATATAATCTCTCAAGTAAGATCTTATGTTGTACAAGGTCAAATGCCTTGCTCAGGTCCATGAACACCACCCCTGTACGCCTTCCCTGGTTTAAGGATGATGCTGCCAGGTTATTGAAGTTTAACAGGGTGGTGTTCATGAACCTTCCCTTCTGAAAACCACATTGATAACTTGTTAGTGGCTAATTACTTTTCAGATACTGACTTAACTTGGAATGCACCATCTTTTCCAAATGTTTTGACAATATGGAAAGAAGAGCTATCAGCCTATAGTTAGAAGTGGCTATACTATCTCCCCCTTTAAAAATAGGTATAATTTTACCCTACTTCCAAACATCTGGGACAGTGGGGAAACATAAGCTCCAATTAAAAAGATATGTTACTATGGGAGCAATACTTTCAGCACCGTACTTCAAAAAATTTGACTTCTATTCCATCCAGTCCTCCTGCTTTTGAAATATTCAGTGTTTACAACTCCCTTTCAATTTCCTTTACCTTTAGCTTCTTAAATCCAAAGCTGAATTTCTGTCCACTGCTTTGATTCATTTTTGTGTTGGCGCATTTGTGCAGCCAACATCTTGCGGTAATACAGCTTTGGAAACGCGGTCGCTGTTGGGGGAATGAAGGGCACACACCAGTAGGTGCATCCCTCATTCCCCAATCAGCCTGCATGCTGGCACCACACCATGCATACATAATGTGGTGAACACATCTAAGAAAAGGTCCACTGCAATCCGAACAAAGCTCGTCCGATGCAGCGGACCTTCCCTGGACGTGCTCACCGACATTATAAGCATGGCAGCACAGTGGCCACCAAACTGCTGACTTCAGGGGTGCCCAATCCCTGTCAGTTTCCCCACCCTCTGTATGTACCAATGGGGGAGCCATTCTCCATCGGCATAAATCACCCCCATTGTTAGTGGTGAGGGTGCCCAATCCTCCTGGCTCGGCCCCCCGCTTTTGTGTGCTGACGAGGAGCCCACTCCCTGTCTGCATAAAAAAAAAACAATTGTTAAATGCTGAGGGTGCCCAATCTTCCTCGGCTCAGCCCCACTGCTTTCTTTGTGTGCTGACAGGGGTGCCCAATCCCCGTCAGCATAACACCCTCCCCCCCCGTGTTGTGTGCCGATGAAGGTGCCAATCCCCCACTGACTACAGACCTCCCAAAATATTTAGGTGGCATGCTGGGAACCCACCCCAGCATGCCAAATCCCCTGAAACAAAAAAACTGTCCCACAATGTCTTTGTTTTTTTTGTCACCTGTAAAACGTAAAACGGTCCCTCGTAGTCTCCCTGCCCTCACCCACACCCACCCTCTGTGTACCCTTGCTTCCTCACACCCCCTCAGCCCATACTATCTTCAGAGTCTGGCACAACAATCTCATGTGGACTGAACATAGTCTGCACTCTTTAAAGCCGACTACAAACTGAGGAAATGCCTGTAAGCTGTATAATGGAATAAATAGGGTTTTTTCAACTTTGCTGCATATCTCAGGAATTTTTGGGAATTTTGGCTCCAAATTTTCTACATGGGGTTTTTGGGAGCCCTCCTCATGAATTCTTGCACTTTCATGGTGTTATTTGGTCCTGAAAGGTGATTTCGCAGTCACTAAGCAGAATCACCTTTCAGGGCTAAGTAATGAAATGACAGTGCCACTGTTAATGAGGGGGCTCTCAAAAAGCCTATGTTGCAAGGTTGATGGAAAAATCAAAATGACTGTTTTACGAGCGTGTGTTGCACAGTTGCTACGCACACTCATAAGTTACTGAATTCATACTATGTTCATGCCAGATTCTCAACAGTGGCATTTTACCACACCTTCTTGTGAACCATACCACTGTCATTTTTCACATCCTGGTCAAAATGTGTTTTCGCATGTCCAGCGCAGAATAGCGCATTTGCTGTGTGAAATTAGTGTTCGGGACACATTACAAAAATGACAGTGACACTGTTCATGAGTAGAGGTCCTAAAATGCCTGTGTTGAAAATTTGGTGACAATACTCCATAAAATGACTGTGTTATGAGTGTGCGTTGCGCAGTTTGCACGCACGCTCATAAGTTCGCAAACTTATAATGTCTTCACTCCAGATTTTCAACAGTACCGTTGTTCTGCACCTTCTAATGAACAGTACAGCTCTCATTTTTCACATCCTGACCAAAATCTGTTTTCGCAGTTCCGATGCAGAATACCGTGCTCACTGTGGAAAGTCCATGTTCGAGACACATTATGAAAATGGCAGTGACACTGTTCATTAGCAGATATCCTAAAATGCCTATGTTGAAAATTTGGGGATGAAAGTCAATAAAATGAGTGTTTTACTAGTGTGTGTTACACAGTTTGCACACAAGCTCATGACTTTGTGAATTTGTAATAGTTTCACTCCAGCTGTTCTTCACTGGCATTTTTCCATACCTCCTTATGAACAGTACAGCTGGCTGAAATGTGTTTTCGCACGTCTGGCGCAGAGTTACACGGTCGTTGTGTGAAATCAGTTTTCGGGACAGTTTTCAGAAATGACAGTGACACTATTCATGAGCAGAGGTCCTAAAATGCCTATGTTGAAAATTTGGTGCCGAAAGTCCATACAATGACTGTGTTGCAAGCATGCCTTGTGTAGTTTCCACGCACCCATGTAACTTCATCAATCTGCAATATTTTCATGCCACATTTTCACCACTGGCATTTCTGCACACCTCCTTATCAACAGTCCAGCTGCCATTTTTCACAGCCTGCCCAAAACACTTTTTCGCAGTTGTGGCACACAATGGCGTGTTCACTGTGCAAAATCACCTTTTGGGACACATTAACAAAATCACAGTGCTATGCATGTTTAGCTCCGCCACTGCTAATGCCAGTGCAACAACAATCGGCAGTGACAAATGCTTGTTATATTTACTACAATCTCACTTATAGAAAGTTCAACTGTTCTTTCTATTGGTTTAAGTATTTTAAATCTGGCAAGTCTAGGAAATATGTATTAAATCTATTAACTACCTCTGACTGATCTTTAGTATATTTCCACATTCCATTAAATTAATCATTTGTAAGGATCTAACAGGATTTTTCAAATCAGAAATATAATTCCAACATTTTTTGGGATCTTGTACCTTATTTAATCTTGTTAAATTTTATTGCATTTTTTCCATTTTAATGTCTTTCTTACATTTTTTCCTCCAATTTTTATATTTCTCCCAGGCCCCAGCATTTTTATTTTTCCATGCTTTTTTCCCACACCCTGTCCCTTATCCTTATTTTTTTTTTAATTTGTCAGTTATCCAGGGCATTTCTCTTTTCCTTATTGTCTTTTTTAATTTACGAGCATGTTGTTGTATTAGTAATAACAGAGAATCATTAAATTCTTGTACAGCCAAATTAATATCAGGTATAAGAAAGACTATTTCCCAATTACAATTCTTTAAGCTATTTCTAAAGTTTACCTCATTAAATGTTGTATAGTCCCTTACCCAGTATGATGTTTCTTTAATTTTTGGTAAAGTTTTAGGTCAATTGTACAAGTTATTGAATTATGTTCACTTGTGTTTAAAGGTAAAATGTCTTGACTATAAAATCCCTATGTCCTGGGAGACAAATATTAAATCCAGAATAGAGCCTGGCGTGCCATTATTTCTACTTCTAGTCGGATCCATGATAATTTGTTCTAGGCCCAGTGTTGCAAAATTATTCTTTAATTTTACCCCTCTAGGCTGCAGCTAATTAGAGTTAAAGTCTCATGTTATCAAAACACGGCAATCTTTAATTTTATCCAGTATAACATCAGCCAAGGAGTCAAAGCTTTTATTATTTGTTTTAGGAGGTGTATAATAGACACCTACAATTAACCTCATGGAAAGGATATTAATCAACAAGCAATCAATTCCTTCATGATTTGCTGCTAGGATTGTTTGATAAGGGCCTAAGCTATAGTTAATATAGAATAGCTCCCCCCCACCTCTGTCTGTTCTGGTTAAGATGTAGTCTGTTAGCTGGATTTCATCATGTCCTACTCCAGCATGGAGCCATGTTTCAGAAAGTGCAAAAATATCATATTTAGTTTTGGCTGCCCAAACCCAGTATTCATCTATTTTATTTACTAGACTCCTGACATTTTCATGTACTGTTGAAATACCTTTACTTTTATTTGGTCCTGGGTTCTGTTCTATATCATCACTTTGTACCAGTAATGCTACACAAAATAGGCCACTGGCCCTCAGACTATTCATTTTACATGGGATTTGTACTGAAATGAGTTGTTTAGCTATAGATTTCCTAACATTTGCAAAATGATTTCATCGATTGACCAGGTGATTATACTTTCAATAGTTTAACATTCCTATTACTATCATGCCCACATCTTGTTTCACAGTATTATTGTCATCTTGCAACTCCTGTTTACATAATGCCCAGACACTCCAGATCATCCACCCTCCCAGTATTATAGTTACTAACTTACCCATTATAAATAAAACTTAAAGCTCTCAGGGTTAGCACATTTTCCTAAGTCCTTTCTTCTCCTGAGTTGCACTTGCACCACTCAGTCTGCTCATGACAGGTGGCGTAGAGCTTTAAAGGAGAAACAAACCCCATACCCTTCAGCATGCAGCCAATCACTTTGTTCATTGCTGGACACCTTGCTTTACTAGTTCAGTATATACAGGTGCAAATTCACTTCAAAGATCTTATAGCTGTTCCTTGTTTAAAGTGCAGTCAATGAAATAAACAAAGCAGACAGTTGAATGGGGTAGCAGTTCTAATATACAGTGCATCCATTTTCCGACTTATGGCTTGTAGAAGCTCTCACCTGCAGCTGTGTAGATCATTACTGGGCCAGTGTTCAGATGGCAGTCTTTCTCAGTGATGGCATGGAGCTTTGAAGGAGAAAAAATCCCGCCCTTTCAGCATGCAGCCAATCACTTTGTTCATCGCTGGACCCCTTGCTTTACTAGTTCAGTATATACAGGTGCAAATTAAGTTCAAAGCTCTTGTAGTTGTTCCTTGTTTAAAGTGCAGTCAATGAAATAAACAAAGCAGACAATTGAATGGGGCAGCAGTTCTAATATGCAGTGCATCCACCTCCAGACTTCCAGCTTGTAGCAGCTCTCACCTGCAGTCGTGTAGATCATTACTGGCCAACATTCAGGTGGATTACAGGCTACCATGTCCTCCAGTAGAGCATTCCATTCTGCCACAACCCTGTTCATGAGAAAGGGTCTCCTCGTTTCCGTTCTAAATCTTCCCCCCTCCAATCTAAGGCAGTGTCCTCTCATGTCCCTCCCCCTCCTCAGCCTGAGTATCCCTTCAGTGCCTGCCTTGTTTATCCCCTTTACATACTTAAAGGTCTCAAGCATTTCCACCCGGTCTCTTCTCTCCTCCAAAGAATACATGTTCAGCTCTCTCAACCTCTCCTCCTATGGTCTGTCCTCCAATATTTGGATCATCCTTGTTGCCCTGCATTGTACTCCTTCCAGTAATTTCACATCCTTCTTCAGATATGGGCAGCAGAACTGCACACAGTACTCCAGGTGTGGCCTGACCAGTGCCCTGCAGATAGGCAGGATCACCTCCCTGCTCCTGGAGGAGATCCCTCTCACAATACAACCCAGCATCCTATTGACTTTCACTGCCTATTGGCTTTTGCTGCCACCCTCCTACACAGCTCTGTATTATTCATCTTCCCCATTACAACCACCCCTAGATACTTCTACTCCTCGGTAGAACCTAGCAGCACCCATCCCAGCTAGTAACCCCTCCTTGGGTTCTTTGCTCCAAAGTGCAGGAGATTGCACTTTTTTGCATTGAACCCCAACTGCCGTGCTTCTGACCACTCAACCAGTTTGGTCAGGACATCCTGTAGCCCCTGCCAACCTGCTATATCATCCATCACCACTCCCAATTTGGTATTGTCAGTGCATAGACTGATCTTATTCCTGATGCCATATGAGATGTCCTCTATGAATATTCCAAAGAGCACTGGCCCCAATACCAATCCCTGGGGCACCCTACTTATCACAACCCTTGGAGATGACAGTACCCCCGCCACCACTACCCTCTGCTGTCTCTCCTGCCACCAATTCTCAATCCATTCAACCATCTTAATCCCCACCCCCATACATCTCAACTTCCCTCACAACCTCCCATGCAGCACCTAACTGAAGGCATTTCTGAAATCCAAGTATATGCCATCCACCACATGACCCTTGTCCAATTCCCTCGTGACCCAGTCCTAATACTCAACTAGGTTCATCTGGCAGGATTTTCTGGTGACAAACCCATGTTGGTGACTGTCCTGGAGCCCATTGTCTTCCATAAAGGCCACCAGCCTTTCCTTAAATATTGTCTCCATCAGCTTCCCCATGATGGAAGTTAAGCTTACTGGACTGTAATTACCCAGCTCATCCTTTGGTCCACTTTTATGGATGGCTACCATGTGGGCCATCTTCCAGTCATGCAGTACTCACTCTGTGTACAGGGAGGTATTAAATAGTTCTGCCGTGGGCCAGCCAGGATCTCAGCCATTTCCTTCAACATTCTGGGATGTATGCCATCCAGTCCTGGTGCCTTATTGACCTTCAGACCCCTTAATCCCTCCAACACCCTACCCTCAGTGATCACCTCAAATATTATCCCCCCCGCCCACCATGATAACCCCTGCTGTAGCTGCCTCCTTTCTCCCTTTTGAATGCAGAAGTACTCATTCAGTGCTTCTGCCTGATCCATCCCCTTCTCTGCCCACCCCTGTCCTTTCTGATCCTCACTATCTGGTCCTTGCATCTCCTTCTGTCCCATATGTATCTGAAGAAGTCCTTTTCCCCATCCCTGATGCCCTGCATCAGCCTCAATTCCCTGGAGGCCTTAGCTGTTCTGACTCACCTGGTAACTTCATTGGACCTCTTCACATACTCCTCCCTATCCTCTGTATTTCTTGAACACTGATTTTTTAGCTCTCACCATTTCTAAGACCTCTCTACTTAACCATCTCAGTTTTTTTAGCCCTTCCCTTTTTGCTCTGCAATCTGGTGCATGTCTCAGTAGTCTCCAATATGATTTTATTTCCCATTTCTGATTCACATTCCAGTGTGGCTGTATTCCATCCAGATGGCCACTTAAGATTTCACCCATCCTACCACCGTCAGCCTGTCTGATGTCCACCACCTTGGCACCTGTACCCACTGCTTCTCTGCTCATATTAAGTGTGAATCACACCGAGTGGTGGTCACTCTCAGCTAGTGGATCCTTCACCCCACATCCCTTACAGCCTCCCCATTGGCCAGAACTAGATCCAGTGTATTCCCCAACCTAGTCAACTCAGTGACCATCTGTGCCAGAAAGCAGTCCTGGAGGGCATCCAGGAGTATTTTCTCCCTAGCACTTGAGGTGACTGGGGTACCCCAGTCCACTCCTAGTAGATTGAAGTTCCCCATGATCACTGTGCTACCTTTCCCACACCCCTTCCTAATTTGCTCCACCAGCTCCCTGTCCAGGTCTTCCCCTTGAGTAGGTGGCCTGTATATCATCCCCATCCTGAGAATCCTATTCCTTGTGTCCTGGAATTGCATCCACAAGACCTCTGTCCTCCCCTCCTCCCCTTCCCTTGCACACTTTATCCCTTTTCTTACATACATCACTACCCCTCCCCATTTCCCTTTGTCCCTATCCTTCCTTTAAATCCTATACCCTGGGATCATCAGGTCCTAGTCCTGGTATTAGTTGGTCCATGTTTCTGTGATGTCAGCTATGTCCACCATCCCCTCTGTCACTTGAGCCTGTAGTTCTGTGGTTTTGTTCCCAAGACTCCTTGCATTCAAGGAGACAACCCTCCAAGAAGTTCCCTTACGTTACCTTACCCTATTTCCGACCTTTCTCAGCCTCGCCCTTCTATCCCTCCCTGCTTCCAACCCAGTAGAGAACAGAATGCTACTGTAAGCCATAATATCTTAAGAATGTTCAGGATGTAGAGGGGTGCTTAAGGCCTGTGGTCAGCTGACCCTCTTTGGCTGAGGAGATCAGCAGGCAACATGCCCTGACTGGCATAAGTAATATTGAATGAGGGGAGAGGGGTTCAGGATTCATAACTAAGATTAACTAAACTTCAGTCAGATTCAAGCCTGGGGAAAATTAGTTTTAGCAAATAGAGAATCCCTGTAGGACTTTAACCAGGGAGAGCCATGCCAGGTTGCAGGAGGGGTGATGGCTTGACACACAAAGGAGAAGTGGAAGGACAGAATTGTTGTATGTTACTATTTATGCATTTGTTACTAGTTTATGTGCTAATGTTTATTAATTTTGGCTGAATTATCGCACACCAAAGGGAATGGTTTGGTAGAATGGATACTACAAGGAGGTGGAAACTGCAAATGTAGCCCAGTTCTAGATCTGGAAGGGGCTCACCCCTCCGCTGGGAACACATGAAAGGTAGCACAAATTATGCACAATTTAACAGTGTGGTCCTGGAATGTTCAGGGGTTATGTCCTCTCTGAAAGAAAGTACTCAGCACACTTAAGGAAGTGAATGTAGAATGTAGTGGCTATGATTCAGCAGACCTACCTCATTGACTTGGAGCATGGCAAACTGGTCAGGGAGTGGGTCAGGCAACGCTGTGCAGCATCATACAGTGGCCACAAACATGGAGTGGCAACTCTACTGCACAAGAATTTAAGGCTTGTGGAGCTGAGAAGAGTGAAAGACACAAGAGGAGGCTATTACATTTTTGTACAGGGGATCCTCCAGGGGGAAGTGAACACCTTTGGTAACATTTATGCTCCCACACAGCACAACCCAGTCCTTTTTGATGACATGCTAGCCCTGATCCAAAAGCAACAGTTCTCTAACTTAATCCTAGCCAGGGACTTTAACTGCACCCTCAGTATTGCCCATGACAAGTCCTCGGGGAAGACAGATATACAAACCAGGGGTTAAAAGATGGGGGTGGGGTTGTCAGAAATAGATTTAATTGATACCCAGAGGAAAGCAACCCTGGAGTAAGCTCAGTTCAGTTCAGTTTCAGTGTATTGTGAAGGGACAAAACGCCATTGAACACGCTTATTTACAAGGAGGTCCCTTATACAACATAATCTCGGTATACCAGGAAAGACACAGAGTATAATAGATCATGATACAGCAAAGGCACATCAATTGATACATAATATGTAATACAACAGAAGACAGTATACAGCATTGGTACAAAACATGTTGCAAGAAGGTAAAATGAGGCATTCTAACTTAGACTAGAGACGAGCATGACAATAGTACAATACAGATGCTAGTAATGGAAGGGGAAAAAGAAGAGGGGTAAGTGATTAGCTGACAGAGCAGCTATCGAAGGAGGGGAGGGAGGGAGGGAGGTGGGGGTAGCTGGAGAATGGGGGCTAAGTGCAGTGACAGGTCTCGGTGACCAGATCTCTGACCAACTTGGTATATTTCCTTAGGGGAATAACAGTATATAGTTTTAACACGGTTTAGAGCTTGTTCCAGGTGGCAGAAAGGAAATAGCTTATTGATGCCATACCGAAATGGGTACGACATTTGGGCACCTTTATGGTAATGTACAAACATGCCCTAAGGGCATATGGGCTGCTTGAGCAAATTAGAACAATACTGAGGGGGAAGTTTATTTAGGAGTGCTTTATAAGTCCACAAGTAGGTGTGGATGAGTCTCCTGGTGGCTAGGAAGGTCCATCCTACTGCCTTATACAATGTACAGTGGTGGGTTCTAGCTGGGGCATTAGTTATAAATCAAATGGTCCAGTGGAAGAGAGTGTCCAACTTACTTAGGTATGTGATTACACTGTTATTGCAAAGGATGTCTGCATAATCAATAGGGGCATGAATGTAGCCTGTACCAGCCTAAGTCTAGAATCCCAAGAGAATAAGGTTTTGTTTCTGAAGAAGAAACCTAACCTCTGTTTCAGTTTTTTGGTTAAGGCGTCAATATGAAAAGAGAGGGACAGGTTTGAGTTGAGTGCAAATTCAAGATACTTAAAGTTATTTACCACCTCGAGTTTGTCACCTAGGAGTGTAGTTATAGGAGCAAGTGTGTCAGCAGCTGGGCAGGCTGAGGGGATGTTAGGTGGGAAGACAAACATTACTTTTGTTTTTTTGTGTTTAGAAGCAATTTGGACAGAACTAGACTGTGTTGTACTATATCAAAGTCAGCCTGGAAAGCTGTACAGACTTGGTCAACATTGGGTTTAGATGTACAGAGGATGGTGTTATCCGCAAAAAGGTAAATACTGGACTCGGTAATACCTGATCGCGAGGTTGTTGACATACACCAGGAACAGCAGTGGTCCCAATATAGATCCTTGTGGGACCCCTCGTAGGAGCATGAGTTGCAAGGAGGAGGTGTAATCTATCTTGATATATTGTTGCCTATTGTCCAAGTAGCTGGCAAACCAAGAAACCGCTGAGTCAGACATCCCATAGAATCTGAGGCTATCTAATAGTATGGGATGATCCACAGTATTAAAGGCCTTGGTAAGGTCTAAAAATACTGCTCCAGTTCCATATTTGTTATCCATGACCCTGAACCAGTCTCCAGTGACTTTAGCCACTGCTGATATGGTGTTGTGGTACAATCTGAAACCCGATTAGACAGGGCAAAGTAGCTGGTTTGAATCGAGGAATTACCTTACTTGGATACTAACCAGTTTCTCTAGCATTTTTGATAGTGCTGGCAGTATTGAAATTGTTCTATAATTGTTCACATCACTGGGGTCACGTGACTTGAAAAGGGGAATAAGGTGTGCTGCTTTCCAATCTTGAGGCACTGAGCCTTCATCAAGTGATAGATTGAATAAATGGGTAATTGGAGCAGTGAGGAGGTAATGCCCCATTTTTAGAAAAAAAGGGTCAATGTTGTCTGCAACCCCACTTTTTTGATGTCAACTGATCAACTGATCTTCAACTTGTTTAAAGGTGATCGACGAGGAGGAGAAGGACGTCCATGATAGGGGATTTAGAGGAGCAGTTGCATGAAGGATACAGGGCCTGAGGGTGGATAGCTGGGAGGAATCAAAGGTGAGGCCCTCTGTGGCAGAATGCTCATTTAGAATGTTGAGTATAATGTGTTTGCCTGGAATTGTGTTCCCTTGGTAGGAGATAGCGGCAGGGAGGGATGGTGGGGCTTTGATACCTTCTACTAGCTTGAAAGTGTGCCAGGTCTTAGTTAGGTTACTGTTGGCAAACTCCATAGCATTTAGATAATAGTGTTCTTTTGTGGATCTGACCAGTTTTGTGGCTGGCAGTATAGCCTAGAGGTTAGAGGAACAAGGTTTGAATGAGCTTGGTACATCCAGCAGACCAGACCTTAGTTTGATTCTCACAACCTCCACTTGCATACTGTGTGACTCTGAGCAAGTCACTTAACTGCCCAGTACTCCCGGGTCACTCATGAAAACAGGCACTTGTGCCTAGTGGGCCTTACCTGGTTACCAAAGACTAAAGTAAAAATAAAAAAAATTGTACAGGCATTCCAGCAGGTTCTGAAAGCAGAGCAATCTCCAGGTTATTTTGCGTGTCTGGCTGTAGCCCATACCTTATCTTTTTTGGTGATCATTGATTTGATTTCTGCATTAAACCGTGGGCAGGATGCTTTTTTCACCTAACAATTTATAATAGGTGCATAGAAGTTGATGATGCCAGTAAGAGTACTGTTAAAAATGAATGGAGCCTTAGTGGTTGATGGGGCCAAATAAAATTGTTGCTAATTGATGTTTCTCAGATCAGCTAGAAAGTTGACTGGGATGAATCTCCTAAATGATCTTTTAGTGATTGCTTTGCTGGGCCTGACTAATTTGGGCAAATTTTGATGCAGATTACTATATTAAGGTCACTGAGTGAATTATGCCAGACAGCTACGTGAGAAATCTTATGAGGTCTACTGGTCAGAATTGCATCTAATAACAAACTGAGTGAGTGGTTTTTACGATTTGGCCTTGTAACCTCTGAGATTAATTGCATTAAGCCCAGATCATTGCAGATTGTCTTGAGTGGAGCTGATTTTGAGCATGACCAATCCATATTTAGATCACCCAGGATTATAGTCTCATTTGTATTAGTGTCTAGGAATTGATGTATGTGGGACAGGATATCTAGCCCCGCAGAAGGCGGTCAGTAACATCATTGCTTCTGATGGTGAAATAGTGAATTTAAGAGCTAGATACTCAAATTGTTTAGCCTTGGAGGTTGATTCAAGGATAGAAACGTATATTTCTCGTTAATATACATAGCCACCCCTCCCCTTCTAGTAGGTCTGTCTGCATGTAACAGTGCCTAGGATGGAAATGTTAGGGCTTAATCCTCAGTTGAATGTTTTACCCAGGTTTCTGTAAGAATCAGTATGTCTGGCATGGAAGAGGAAACCCATGCTTGCACATCTGTGAACTTCTTATGAAGACTGCATATGTTTAAAAGCATAATTTGTAGGCCCTTTGTTGATACTGATCAGTAGGTGTTAGTGTTGCAGTGTTAGTGTAAGGGGATATATGTTTTTCTCTATCTCTCACTGAACATGGTTGAGACATATGTTTGCTCACAGACTGCTTATACCAAAAGATCTTGAAAACTGAACTTACTTCCATTTCAGTGCCAGAGCATGATAAGGTACTAGGCAAGGCAAGGCAAAATTTAGTTAAAAAGGCGTCCAATCCCATAGGCTCTGGGTGCCGTACAAATAAATAAACACATATTCAAAAAACAAATCAATAAAAGCAAAAATGAAAAATATAAACTTATAGATAATTAACTCCACATAAAAACATTTCCCATAAATGATAAATTCAGCATCAAATTACCAATAGCTGTAGTCAGATCTATAAATAGACAGCTTAATCCAGAAAGGCTTGGGTGATTTGGAGGGCCTTAAGGTGGGGCCTTGAATACCTCCAAAGTAGAGGCCCCCTTAACCCTGAGGGGCAGCAAATTCCACAGGATGGGGGAGGCGACACTAAACTCCCTGTCACCAGCTGATTTCAACCTCATCCTGGGAATTGCCAGGAGGCCCACAGGAGGAACATCGGGGGAAAACCAAGAGAGCAGGTGCAAGAAGGTCTAACAGATAACCAGGGCCCTGACTATGTAGGGCCTTATAGGTGAGAAGACGCACCTTAAAGGGGATCCTCTACCTGAATGGCAGCCAGTGCAGCTCACGCAACACTGGTATAATGTGGCAAAATTCTGGCTGCCCAATAAGTAACCAGGCAGCTGTGTTCTGTTCTAGCTGCAGTCTGCAGAGAGATCCTCCCATGACCCCAAGGTAGAGTGCATTACAGTAGTCAAGCCTTGAAGTAACTAAGGCATGTATCAAAGTGGGGAGGTCCAGAGGTGGAACAAGGGGCTTTATCCTGGTGACGTTTCTGAGATAGAAAAAGCAGGAGTGGATTGTGGAAGATATCTGCACCTCCATCATCAAACTCCTATCCTGAATGACATCAAGATTTTGCACCCTAGAGGAGGCCTTCAAAGGAACAGATCCCGGAACAAGTTCAGTCTCTGATCCAGAGGCCATCCTGTCACATACTCTGTTCGACTCCACCACCAGTATCTCCATCTTATCGGGGTTCAGTCACAACCAGCTAGAAGCCATCCAGTCATTGATCTCAGCAAGGCAACTGTTCAGCACATCTACTGCGTTGGATGTTCCTTGGACAAAGGATAAGTATAGCTGGGTATCATCAGCAAAGCAATGAAAACCCAAGCCATACCTCCTAATGATCCCTCTGAGGGGTAGCATATACACTGTGAACAACACTGGGGCTAACACCGACCCCTGTAGTACTACACAAGATAGGGGGCTAGGGGTACTACTAACATTGTAGAACAAGGATGCTGGCCAGCCCCCCAAAACATGGAGGTTCCCAGCCTACATGATGGTGCAGAAGGAATCTATGGAGTTCCTACAGGAATAATGGGGCATTTACCTGGGAGCAAATAAAAACACAGCCACTTCTAGGGCACTATTATGGGAGGCAGGGAAGGTGTACTTTGTGGGGGGGGTGATTATTTCCTACATGGCATCTATGGCCAAGCTCAAGAAAGAAAAAATACAAAAGCTAAAGGCTCAAGTTAAATGTTGGAGAGGAACTCATATGAGAACCAGTCAGAGGCAACACTGAGGCAGCTAAGGGTGACATGTGAAATGCTCAATTTAGCCTTCAAAAATGGAGCTAGTATACCACTCTTTTGTACCAAGCAGAGAATTTATGAATGGGGCAACAAACAATGCTCACTACTGACTAGGTGGGCTCAAGTGTGCATGGGCACAGACATAATAACAGTATCTAAATAGAGACGAGGGGTGCTACATGATGGAAGTTCAGACATGAGGGAACAGTTTGTGGCTTATTGTAGATATCTATACATGAGGGAGTGAGCAGAGGTGGCACATGGGGCAGATGCCTTCCTTAAAAACCTGAATCTTTCTGAGCCAACAGAGAAACAAGTGGAATAGCTGGGGCACTAATAACTGAGACAGAACCTGTAGCTGCTACATCCACCCTCAAAACCGGGAAAGCTGCATGTTCACATGAGTTGGGGCATAATATTATAAAGTAGTGGGGACCCCAGTATTAAAGTGCCTTAAAACAATGGTGGGTGGAACAGGGCACCCTGCCTGAGTTTTGCTACCAGGTCACTATTACTGTTATACCAAAACCTGGGAAGGACGCCACAACCTGCATGACATGTAGACCCATTTCCCTGTTCAATTGTGATACAAAAATTATAGCTGAAGTCCTGGCTTGGAGGCTAGAAGAAACAATACTGCCAGTGTTAGTGAAACCAGGCCAAACTGTGTTTGTGTAGGGCCAATACACCTACAACCCGAGGAGACTAATGAATGTTGTGCACTGAGGTTTTCAGCATCCAGGGAAGTATTTGTGCTTTCCCTGGATGACAAAAAAAATTTGACAAGGTATAGTTAACCTAACTGTAAAAGGTCTTAGAGAAATTTAAGCTGGGATACAGGTTCCTGCCTGATGTGTGTACAGTTACTGTATGCAGCACATAAGGCAAGAATTCTGGTTAATGGGGTACTGTTAGGGGAGTGTCCACTCTTGAGGGCTACTAGACAAGGCTGCCCCTCCTGTCACGGCTTTTTGCACTGGTAATAAAAACATTAGCTGAGCACATCAGGCAGAGGCAGGGCATCACAGGGATAGCAGAGGAAGGAGGGAGGGGACAGCCGCAAGAGATATCACTACTTACTGTAATATACTTTTTCTTCTATCCCACCCAGAGCAGTCACTCCCAGAAATGACTGAGGCCATCATTACCTTCTCCTGATTTTCTAGATAAAAAAGCAGTCTTGATAAATCAGAGCTCGTGCAGATGGAGTAGACAATAGCAGATACCCAGCTCTCAATCAATCAATCAAAACTTTATTTGACTAAGCACATTTCTAGTTTGCGACTCAATGCACTTTACATAATACAAATTTAAACAACGTAAACCAAAACAAACATAACATATAGATAAAAGCAAACATTAATTCACAGTAGTAGCATATAATTACCCATAAAAGCTTGGTTAAATAAAAAGGCCTTGAGCTCCCGTTTAAAGATGTCAAGTGTTTGGCTGTCTCGGATCTGATGAGGGAGGGAGTTCCACAGGATTGGGGCTGCAGATGAAAAAGCATGAGCCCCTGATGTCTTTAAATAAATCCTGGCACTCCCAAAAGACCCTCATCTGCAGAACGAAGGGAGAGGATGGATCAGTAGGGACACAGGAGATCTTGCAGGTAACCAGGCCCCTGCCTGTGAAGGGATTTATAGGTCAGCAAATCAACCTTGAAGGAGACCTGCCACCTCACCGGCAGCCAGTGTAGATAGTGCAGCACAGGTGAAATAGGGCACAGTCTAGGTAGACTGGTAAACAACCTGGCCACCACACTCAACACTAGCTGCAGGTGGTGCAGATTTACCCTACTAGCCCAACGTATAGGACATTGCAGTAATCCAGGTGTGACATCACAAAGGCATGAACTAATGCCCTGGTGATGTTCCTCAAATGGTAGAACATGATCTTGACCATGGCCTACACCTGTGATTTCAGCATCAGGCCATAGTCCAAAATAAAGCCAATGTTCCTCACCTGATCAAAAGTCAGCAACTGGGAGTCCCCAAGCCTAAGCCCTGAGACTCAGCTAGATTGTGACCTCCTTCTCTGGCAACCAGGTTCCAGCACCAGTATCTCAGTCTTATCCAGGTTCAACATCATCCAGTCTTGGATCTCGTCCAGGCAGGTGTTCAATACTGAGACCATCTCCTACTGCTCGGGTGCAAAGGACATGTAGAGCTGTATGTCAGCTGCATAGCAGTGAAAACTCAACTCATACCACCTTATAATGTCCCTAAGTGGTAGCATGTACACCATGAAAGTGGGGGACACAAAATGGAGCCCTGCAGGACACCACATGGTGGGGCATGGGAGCTGAGGAATAAACCCCAGACATCACATGCTGCAACCTCTCCATGAAGTAAGATCTAAACCAATTGTGGACCATACTAGTCAGTCCACAACATACCCGCAGGCACTCCATCAGCATCCCATGGTCCACCCTGTCAAATGTTTCTGAGAGATTGAGAAGAACAAGAATGAAAGGTCTCCCCCTATCCCTCATCACCAAGAGATCATTCAGCATCCAAACCAGGGCAGTCTTGGTACTATGCCTTTTCCTAAATCCAGATTGGAAAGGCACGTAGATGTTGTGGCCTGTTAAATAGGTCTCCAGTTGAACAGCCACCACCTTCTCGATAACCTTCCCCACAAAGGAAAGGTCAGAGACAAGTCTGTAGTTTGCCAGACAATCCACGTCTAGCATTGTTTTTTAAGGAGGGGCCTTACAACTGGCTCCTTCAGGGGCTCCAGAAAAATACCTAACACCAGAGAACATTGGACTGTCTTGGCTAGGACAAGGTCAATGGTATCAATGCACCCCACAAGGAGGCACATTGGTCCTGGGTCCAAACTACAGTAGGCTGGCTATAACTCCTGGATGACCCTCATGACATCTACTATAGCTACCTGGTCGAGGTTGGACCAGAGAAACTGAGTGCCTGTGATGTCATGTCCATCTCCGCAATGCTCATTCGAGAGCACTAACTGGATTTCGGATCTGATTGAGGCAATCTCATCAGCTAAAAACAGAGCAAACATGCCACTTCTTGACTGCAAAAAGGTTTCCCTGGACCAAAGACAGGCTGGATTACAAAGCTTGTCCATGGTGCAGAAAAGCAGAGCCAGTTCTGTTAATTGCTGTAGCAGTCTCCTTGGACAGGAACCCTGCCTTCTTACAGGAGATTGCTGATTGATAGCACATATAATTTTATTTATTTTATTTATTAATTTTGTTAACTGGGTAGGCCCTCTGAGCCCTGAAGGTCCCTTTTTCAGGGGCGACCCAGGATTAGTTACATTCAGTGGAGCATTTATGTAGTACAGTACATATTTTGAACAGGCAATACAAGGACAGAACTACAGTGTTCAGTGTACGGCAAAGTTATATACTGCAAGATTATTCAGCCAGCTAAAAACATGTCATTGCAATTACAATATGACATAATGGAGTTTGGCTGGGTATAGCCATGACAAGCTTAAGTGAGCTCAGGGTAAAGGACTAGCAGGAGAGATGTTGGAGGAAGAGAAGGGGCTGTTCTGGGAAGAATATTTATTCACTGGTACAAAAGCAGTGACTGTGATCCAGTAGAGTCATGCATAGACCCTTTCAGAAATTGCCAAGGTAGGTAGCTTCCTGTAGGTGGCCAGGGCACTTATTCCATAGAATTGGAGCAGCACGGGCAAAGGATTTGCCAGCTGCTATGGTTCTGACCCTGGGTTCTTCTAGGAGCCATTGTTCAGTGATACAGAGCAGCCTGCTGGTATGTTTTGGGGCTAGTAGTCCAGCTAGACTAGCTGGGAGGGTGGTCATTGAGGAGCTTATATGTGTTACATAAGGGGATGCTGGAGTCTGTGGCCAAAGGAGGGCCAGCTGAGCTAGGCGAGTACATCGCAATAATGGCTCCTCGGTTGGGATTTTGTGGCAAAGCACACAATTTTATAATAGAGAGTTTGTATGCTGCTGTAACTCTGTTTTGCCATTCCATGCAAAATTGGAGCAGCATATGTTAAGATAGGGAGGAGAATACTCTTGGCAATTGCCATCCTGGTCTCAGGTATCATTTGGGCACTAAGGCAGTAGAGCAGACTGAGAGTTTGGTGGATATTTCTGGTTACAAGATCCACATGAGGTTTTAGGGTGAGTCTTTGGTCCAGCACTAGGCCGAGATATTTGAAGGACTGTACCATCTCTACAGCAGAGCGTGACACTGTGACGAATGGAAGTAAGAAGCTGTGATCAGCGCCTAGGGATCGTGGTCTGAACATAAGAGCTTTTGTTTTTTTGGAGTTTAGAACCAGGAGATTCTGTAGTAGCCAGGTGTCAATCAAGGCAAAGTCTGTCTGGAGTTGTGATCCTAGTTCATTAGCATCATTCATAGATCTGTATAGGACTGTGTCATCAGCATACTGGACCACGGAGCAGCTCCTGCAGTGGTTGCTGAGGTGATTGACAATCAGAGAGAATAAAAGGGAGCTTAATATCTAGCCTTGCGGAACCCCCACATTTATAGGGAGAAATCCAGAAGGTAGCACCACTCCACCTGACCTGCTGGGAGTGATAAGACAAGTAGCTGCTAAACCAGTTCAGTGAGTGTTGATCAAAACCAAGTTTATTCAGTTTTGCTATCAGGGTGTGGTCAACCAGATTGGAAGCCCTGGTCAGGTCTATGAAGATAGCCCCTGTTGGACAGTCTTTGTCCAGCACTGAGAGGACATCAGTGGTGAATATGATGAGTGCCATGTCTGTCCTGTACTTTTGTCAGAAGCCATGCTGGGTGGATACCAACAGCTGGTTTGCTTCCAGGTAGTCTCAAAGTTGGCAGTAGACTAGCCTGTCTTGAATTTTAGCCAGAGTGCAGAGAAGGGAGATAAACCTATAGTTACCTATTGGTTCCCTGGAGCTACCCTTGGGGACTGGCACCACATTCACCTGCTTCCAGATTTTGGGAACAGCTCCATCCAACACGGACCGATTTATGTGCCAAGTAATAGGCAGGACAATGACTGGGGCTGCAGCCTTGAGCAGCCTAGGGTCCAGGCCATCTGGTCCCGCAATTCCATTTGGTTTTATGGACAGTAGAAAGGGGAGCACTTCATTGGCGTGTACTGTCCTTAGATTGAAGTGCAGGAGTAGAGGATTCAGTAATTCAGTAGTTATCAGATCCTGCTTTTTTTTGGGGGTATGTTTGCTTGCTAGGTGCCTAGGTCTGTGAAAACCTGTTGAAGGCAGCCACTTCCACACTTCTTTCAGTTAGTGTTTGACCATTGCTGATTAACTGGCCCTGGGGAGTTTTCTCATTGCCTTTTATCAGGTCATTTATTCAGGACCAAAAGGACCTTGGATCAGACAGATTAGTCTGCTGAAGGTTTTTAATGTACTCCCTCTTTGCAGTTTTTGTGGCTGTCTTACCATGATTCCTCAAAGGCCTATAGGTGGCTAGGTCACCCAGGAGGGTCGAACGCTTGTATTTTTCCAGGCCTTACCTCTGCTTATCATGAGGGATTTTAACTCCCTCGTGATCCACCTGTAGCAGAAACCTTTAGTACAAAATCTCCTTAATAGGGCATGGAGGTTTGCTGCAAAGGAGAATGTGAGTTGAAAAAATTCTACAGCTTCATCCCAGCTGGGGAGAAGCTTAATTGAAGTCCAGTCTACTCTGCTCAGGTAGCTCTTGAAGGTCTCAGCTGAGAATTTTGAGAAATCTTTGGCTGCAGTGAGTCTGGAGAGGACCTTGGCAGGCTTGTTTTTTCCAATGCAGAAAGTTGGTGAATGGTCACTCAAGGCACCAGACATCACACCAGTCATTAGGGTGTTTGCAGGATTGGAGACAAGGATCCAGTCTAGGGTGGAATGGTTCTCTGTTCCGGAATTGTGTCTTGTGATCTCAGTGATGACCTGTGCCAGGATGGCATCAAGGAGTGAGGCCCTGAGCGCTTGCTCTGTGCTCACTTCCTAGTTTAAGTTGAAGTCCCCCAGAAGCAGTAACTCCATGGGAACATTACCCACCAGTGCTTTTGTTAGGTCCCCCAGAGCATGTTGGGCACTTTTTGGAGGGTTATATAGTATATGCACCCTATAGTTAGGTGCTTTGCCTGGTCTAGGATGAGCCTAATGAGTATTGCTTCACAACTGGGGGATTCAAGTTGGGGGTGAGGAGCAAATGAAGCCTGTAATGAGGTTCTCACATAGATGAGAACCCCTCTAGCTTTTTTTCCTCTCGGTCATTTCTAAAGGTGTTATAGCCAGCTCATTCCACCTCATGGGCAAGGATATGTGGCTTGAGCCATGTTTCTGAGATGACCATCACATCAGGATTATATAAGGCAACCCAGGATTGTACCTCATGCGTCTTGGGGTGCAGACTACAGACATTCATATGGGGAACTCTTAGGCCCTTAGTGTTGATCCAGCTTGGGCTCAGGGGGTACCCTATGATACAATTGGATGCTGAGGGTCCGTCATTTTGTTCAGTGTCCCCAGAGCAGAGCACCAGCATTATTTTATTTATTTATTTATTTCAATCTAGGATTACAATACCTTTGAGCCGAGGCTCTTTTACAAAAGTTCCATGTCAGCATGTGCAACAGTCATCATTTTTAGTTACAAACATAACATCACTGACTTACAGACATGTAATAACCAGTACAAAAACTTGAGCTATGAGCAAGACAAGGGGAGGAGGGGGGTCGATGGGGGAGAAGTGAGGGTAGGAGATCGAGGGGGGTAGGAGGTGCAGGGGTAAGGGGAGCACGGGAGGTGGGTGGGGGCAGGGGCAGGAGTGGAGATACGGGGGAGGTGGGCAAGGGTGGAAGACAGTGCAGCCAGGGGGCCTTGTCGAGGGAATATGCCAGGTAAGGTGTTAGGGGTGCAAAGACTGATTGTAAGTGCTGGGTGCTGGGACATGTGCAGCTGGAACGGTGGAAATGTTAAGATGGGCAATCGCAGGATACAAGCAGTGAGAGGCACAGCTTGGACTTGAAAAGGCCGAGTGTTGGAGCGGTCACTATGTCGCTACCAAGAGAGTTGAGCCAGTTGGATGCCCGATAGGCAAATGATCTTTGTCCTTGGGTCATGCGACATCATAGGATATGTAGTAGCTGGGAATTGGATCTCCTTGTAGTGACATTCCTATGTCTAGGCTTAAGGAGGACACAGACACCAGGTGGGGCAAGTCTCATTATGATTTTCTTGGCCGTGATGCAAGTTTGGTATTTTATGCGTTTATCCAGTTGAAACCATCCAGATTGGGAATAAAGGTCACAAGTGTGGGTATGGCAATGTGAGCCAGTGATGAGATGACAGGCCTTATTCAGGGAGGTCGCGATATGTTTGAGAGCAGTGGTAGTTGCAGACCCATATATGATAAGACCATAGTCTATGATGGTGACAATGGAGCTTTGGACAGCCACTGACAGTGCTTCTGGGGTTAGGTGTTTCCTGCAGAATAATATGCCTAACCTCATGAGACAGACTTTGCCACATTGCTAATATGGACAGCGTATGAGAGGTGGGGATCAAGGGAGATGCCAAGGTACTTGAACAATTGTGTTTGCTCTAGGATGGCTCCTTGTTTGGTTGCAATGGAGAGGTGGAGTTGTTTGTTTTTGTTGTGGGTGCTGCAAAAGACCATAGACTTGTTTTTTTTCCTGACTGAGAAGCAGTTTATGATTTAGGAACCAGGATTCGATGGAGGAGAAGGCCCGCTGAAGTTTATTTTGTAATTGGTTTGGATTAGGGTCTGAGGTGAGGATCACAGCATCGTCGACGTAGAGAATTATTTGTTCTGGGCAGCTATCCGGTAGTGAGTTTAAGAATAGGCTGAAGAGGTGGGGTCTCAGAATGGAGCCCAGGGAGACTCCCGAGCGGACCGGTCTAGGGTCCGAGAGTGTATCAGCGATTCTTACTGTTTGGGACCATTCTTCAAGGTAGCTCTTAAACCAGCCAACGGTGTCAGTTGACAGCCCAGTGTTCTGAAGCTGGACAAGTGGGAGGCAGTGATTGACGGTGTCGAAGGCTTTAGTTAAGTCAATGCAGATTGAGCCTAGTAGTTCACCAGAATCAAGTGCGTTGTGGATTGCACTGGTGAATTCAAGTAGGGCTGTGGAGGTGCTGTGACCTTTGCAGAACCCGTGTTGTTGCTTGCACAGGATGTTGTACATATCCAGGTATTCTGTGAGCTGGTCCGAGACAATGCATTCTAGTGCCTTGGAGAGTGGGGGTAGTAGGGAGATAGGTCTGTAGTTATCATGGGCAGTTTTGTCACCACTTTTATGGACTGGGGTGACAGTGGCAGATTTCCATCTGTCCAGGAACTGGCTAAGGCTGAGGGAGAGGTTGAAAATTCTGGTCAGAAGACTAAGCACTTCATCAAGTGTGAGAGACAGAATTTTGAGGTCGAGGGAGTCATTACTGAATCTTGATTTACCAAGGGCTATGGTAACGTATTTGCGTACTTGGTGAGCCTTGACTGCTTTGAAGTAGAAGCAGGGGGAGCTGGTGGGAGTAGTGATTCATTCCAGACAGGGGGGCTACACCATCTTTGAAGTAGTCCTGAGGTAGGACAGTGCTGAGGTCGGTAAAGGCTTTGTTAAAGGTATCCGCAATGAATTTTGGGTTGAGGGTTGTGGTTCCGTTGATGTTGAGTATTGATAGACAAGCCAGCTGAGAGCTCTTGGTCCAATGAAATGGGCAAGACTCACCCTCTTGCCCCTTATACCAATGGTCATGCATCATTAGCAGGGCATCTACAGATAACATTGCTGAGCAATCCATGAGGTGTGGGATGAGACAATCCTGCATGCCACAGAGTGGGTTATGGGTGCAGCAGGCTCCCATTAGCATGTCCACCCAGATAATTGCACAGATGTATATGACAGCCAGGGCAGGACCCCTGTAGGGTAGAGCGGTAGGGGGCTTGTCCTTATTAGGATGAGGCATCTTCATTTAAGAAGTCACCTTGCCACAGATAAATCAACTGGTGGTACAGATCTATTGGTGAGATGGGTCAGCTCTGTCCCTTCAGAAGGGTCAGCTGGCAAGACCTTACCAGTTCCAGAGGTTTGCTTTCCTATTACTTTGGTCACCTTTAGTTTACTTTGTATGGCTGGTCTTAAATTCCCGTTACAGCTGACAGGGCTCGAGCACTCCTATCCTTGCCAGGATATTATCCAAGGTAGAGCTAGTTGTCTAGAATACGTGAGTAATTACAGATATTTAGCTGGGATCAAGATCCTATGCAAAGTTGTTGTCTGATTAACAGACACGTTGAGAAAATTAGCTGGGGTGCAGTGTTTTTAACAAGAGATGTAGTTGTACTCTTTTAGCAGCCTCTGGTGGCTCTAAAAGATAAGCTGCTAATGAGGAAACAGCCTGATAGGCTTAACACCAGCATGTGATATGAGCTATATAGAGCAGAGTTCACCAAGGGTGGCAGGGCAGCCAACACAAAGAGTCGGCAGAGCCAACTCTGAGAAACTTGTGCCTTGCAACAGTAAGTTTGTGTACCTGTTCTTAGCTGGGGGGGGGGCTAGTTCACCCATGGCCATGGCTTTGCGCTCTGGGGAGGGCTCTTCAGCCTGGGCCCTCTCGACCACCCATGGAGGGGGAGCTGGTGTGTTCTGTGGAGCAAAGCAGAGGAGAAACGGAAATAAGCAGGTACAGAGGGGAAGGCTGTGTTACAGAGGAGAGGGGTGGCAAGATGGGGAGGGGCGATATATCCTACAGTTTTCTCTTGGGCAGTAGAAGTTTTAAGCTAAAGGATTTAGAGTTAAAACAAACTATTTGGCATTACTATGAAACAGGAATTTGTAGCAGCACAAATTATGAAGGCATTAGATTTGCATCACATTAATATTCAGCTGCTCTGCTGAGTGAGACAGCAAGTTTTATTTATTTATTTATTTATTTATTTTATTTATTTATTTCAGTTTAGGATTAATAACTTTGAGTCCAGGACTGATTTCAAAGGTTCCAGGTCATTGCTGTACAAACATTACAAATATAACAGTGTTTACAGAGAACAGAAAACAGTTACACAGACATTCAAATACCAAAGAAATATTATATATCCAAACAAAGGTTGAAAAGGATAGGGTAAATAGGGTTCAGCCTTGTAGTCCACTATTTAGTTAGTCAGTCTAGCCTAAGGGGGGTAGGGGATCAGCCAAGGATGGCGTTGTCATCGTGGAAGTAGTTTGTCAGCCGAGTATTACAGTAACTGAGTCTAACTTGCAGGCAATTATCTATCAATCCTTGAAATTACATTGATATTCAAATCCTCTGCTGTGAGAAGATAATGGGGTTAAATCTAACAATAGTTCAGTCAGGTGCACTAGCTTAAGCTTGAGATAGCAAGTATTACAGTAACTGAGTCTAACTTGCAGGCAACTATCAAGCAGAGCTTGAAATTAAGTTGATATTCAAATACCCCTCCTGTAAGCAAATAATGAGCTTCAAACTACCTATAATTTGGTTGGGTGGACTAGCTTAAAATGCAGTGCTGCAGTATTTTAAAGACAGGGTTTTGCAGAGCCCTGTTGTTAGCAAAAATAATCAAACAGTCAAGCAGCTGGACTGAATTAAAGAAGCTGTGCTGTAATAAGTGTATGACAGGGTTTTTCTAGTCTGAGAAGTAATGGAAGTATAACCATGACTGCCTGGCATTTGGTAATTCAATGGCACAGTTCTGCTCAGTTTAGCAGACTCAGTTTGAAACTGGCACAAAAAAAGTAGTCTTTCTTTGTTCCAACTCTCAGAGACTTGCGCCTTGCAACAGTCATTTCCATACCTGTTCTTGGCTGGGGGGGCTAGTTCACCCACAGCCATGGCTTTGTGCTCTGGGGAGGGCTTTTCAGCCTGGGCTCTCTCAACCACCCACAGAGGAGGGAGCCAGCAGGTTCTGCTCTTGGCTGGGGAGGCCTAGTTCACCTGCAGCTGTGGCTTTGTGCTCTGGGGAGGGCTCTTCAGCCTGGGCCTTCTCAATCACCCATGGAGGGGGAGCCAGAGTGTTCTCTTGGCCATCAATATAAGTTTGTCCTCACCCAAACCAGACCTCCACTAGTGCCGATCTAACCTTTGAACCCTCCTCCTGATCTCTCTGTGAGTCCCATCAACCAAGGTGACCTCTGGTGTGAGGTGAGGGGCCGAACATGGACAGGCATGATAGAGTTGAGGGTCTCGGCAATCACCCTATTATAGGTCAGAACCAGTTCCCCCAGCTTTTCAGATGCACTCATCAGACCTGATAGATCCAATACCGCCATCAGACCCTGTGGGGTCAAACCCCTTAAAGGGTGGTACTGGACAATCTCCATATGGGGAGGGTCTGTTGGGAGGGACCTTGAACAAGAACCTCACATTATGGTGGCCTGATCATGTAACTGGTTCCACCATAAGGTTAAAGACCTCCATTCCCAGCAGGAAGATGAGGTCCAATGAATGGCCATGTATATAGGTCACAGAGGTAATAACCTGTGTCAGGCCCAACAAGCACATTACTTGGAGGAAGTCTTGACCAAACTGTGAGAGGTCATTATTGATCCAGGCATTGAAGTCCTCCAGAATAATCAATCTGGGTAACTCCAATACCATACCAACGGTGAAGTCCGCAACTTCCTGCAGAAACTCCTTCTCATCTCTCAGCAGCCAGTAGATGAGAAGGATTCTGCAACCTGCACCTGCACAACCTTGAACAGCTATACATTCAAAGGATCTGGTTGTTCCTACCAGGACGGCTGCGAGGATCAAGTCTGACTTAAAACATACTACCACACCCCCACTTTATGATGCTTTCTTGGGCAGTGTACCACTGAATACCTGGCTAGAATAGCTGATTCCAAACCTGGGCCAGCATTTTCATCTAGCCAGGTCTCAGTGATGCATAAGAGAAAAACCGCAAAACCGCTCCAAGGGCTGACGGTGTGTGTTGGATATAAAAAATACAATGCAGCAACAAATCTCCGCACCATATCAGCAAAAGTACAAAAAGCAACTTTATTATTTAAAAAGCACACCAAACAGCATATGCTCTCACAAAACTCTACCAGTTTCACAACAGTTGCATCATCATCTGATGTGAAACTGGTAGAGGTTTGTGAAAGAGGTTTCTGTTTGGCGTGCTTTTTAAATAATAAAGCTGTTTTTTGTACTTTCGTTTGTGTGGTGCAGAGATTTGTTGCTGCAAACTCAAGTGATGCATACCAGATCTGGTGCTGCAACAAGATCAGCAATAATTGGCATCTTGTTTTTAATAGATCTGGCATTACAAACACTGCCCAAGAAAGATAGGTTGAGGAGGCTGGTCTGGTCACCTGCACAGGGTGGGACATAAGTCCTGAGCCACAGTTTGAAAATTCTGCCACGTCAGTAGGTTTACTACTTGGGTGTCACCCATGCTGAATATCAGAGGTGTGGAGAGGTCAGAGGCACGTATATGTACTACATTTGGTGCTTCAGAACCCTGATATAGTTCTGGTCTGAGGTTAAAGATAAGATCCAGCAGTGTGGGGGGGAAGAAAGAAAATAAAGGATATACACCTCTCTATGCTGTGTGGGGCGGACCACTCTACAGGGGATGAATGGGACCCCCACCCAAGGGTAGTGAGAATAATGATGCTCATGGCATGCAAGTGCATGCAGAATATCTAGGATTCCCACCAACAGCCTACGGTGGGGATGGGGTTAGAGCTGCTTGCTAAAACTCTACCCCTGGAGCATACTACTTATGAAATGAAAGAAAGGAGAGAATAAGGGTGTGTGAATACACCAATGAAGTATTCAATGAATATTTGCCAAACACTTCAGTGTGCATTTGGCAGTATTCAGGGATTTGGGAATTTGGGTTTCAGTAACTCACCCAACTCCACAATAAAATGTTAAAATAAGGGAGCAGCTGAGCCCTTTAAGCCCACTCCTCTACTTCTCCACTCCACACTAACCACAAATGCTCATCCTTGGCTTCTGACCCAGTGACCCTGAATCCAGACCAGCTGATAGAGAAGACAACACTGACAACATCTCTGGCAGCAGAAAGTGGCAGGGGCCAGGAGATGGGCTTCACTCACATTGGTCTGACCACTTCTGGACATGACCCTTAGATCTATGACAGTTGGTCGACAATTTTATTGTTGACAGATGTTACAGTGACTCCTTTATGTCAACCGCAATTGCGGTCAGCATAAAGGGAGTCACTTTAAACTGTATTCTTCGGGGGGACTCTGCCCTCCCACCCCCGGTAATAAATTAATCAGCTCTGAGTCAGAGTTGATTCGGGGAGGGGGTGCAATACCCCCAGAAAGTCATGCCAGGGTCCCACACTGACACTAAATCAGCCTGGTGCTGTTGTCTCTGTAGTGTTGGTCACAGTAAACTTGTCACTGCAGCTACAGCATACCATGGCCCTTCTACCTTCCATCACCTTACTGGGCTCCTCTGGCTCCACTCGACCTCAGCCACTCAGTGAACAAGCTCCCAAGAAGGGGTCCCTAGAGCATCTACTGAATATGTTAGCTGAATATGCTGAATACAGCAAGTATTTGGAATTCATTTCCACCCAAGAAAGCTGCTCCTGGAAAATAGAGAGAGCATTCAGGTAAAATGAACATAATAAAGCAGAAGAACCCTGCTCTATGCCTAAGGAGAAATTAAACCCCAAACTCTTAGATTTTTTTAAAATATGAAAAAAGACACATATACATCCCCCCAGGGTGCGCAAAGAATGTCTGATGAACATTTTGCACCCCTTCAGGTGCTTTTTGAAGGGATCCCCTGATTTGGGGCCCCAATACTGGAGTGTGTGTCGGAACATGCTCTTTGACAGCAGCATGGGTTGGGCAACGTGGTGTCTTAGACTGTTAGGAGGGGTTTTGTTAGCTGCTACTAAGGGTTGGGCACCCCAGTGTTGCAGATTGTTGGGTGTGTTAACTGGCACTGGGGGTTGGGCACCCTGGTGCTGGTGTTTGTCAGTGGGAGTGTTGTTTAAGTATGTTTTTGTTAAATTGGCTTGATGTTTTGGTAGGTTGCTAATCATGGCATAGTTTAGTATGTCCCATTCTCTGGAAGGGGACCTGAGGAACTGCTGTGAATCATAGCTTGTAGGGGGAAATAATCTGCCAGTGCAGCCAATCACAATATTGTGGAGGGAGACCTGAGGACCTGCAGCCAATCATGGGTTGGGGGCATTGGAGGAGCTGCCATCAGTAGTGGCATAGTTTAGTAAATGTGCAGCAGAAGGTGAATACCTGGTGTCATACTGTCATAGACAGCCACATGCAGAAATAAGCTGTAGGCATTTCAAAACATCTCTGTCGTTCCCTTCAGGCAGAGAAACAAAGCACACACTGTATATAGGGCAAGCAACACAGAAAACGTTGCTAGCAGGAATAACAAGAAAACATAGAAACATAGACAATGACAGCAGAAATAGATCAAAGGTCCATCCAGTCTGCCCAAGTTCTCTATTTAACCCTGGGACCTACTGTTCCTCCAGAGTCTTAGCCTTCCCCATCTCTCCCCACTCACCTCCCAGATTCTGATGCCCTGAGCAACCACTATACTCTTCATTCTGTACCAGCCATGCTTCAAACCACTAATGATTGTCACACCCACCACCTCAGCTAGCAGCCTGTTCCACAGCTCCCTCACCCTTACCCTAAAATAATGCTTCCTCACATTCCTTCTGAACCTCCCTCATGTGAACGTCCACTTATGACAATGTGACTGCAAGCTAGTATTCAAGTTAAATTGTTCCCCCCAGTTAATTCCTTTTAGGAATCTGAATGCCTCTGTCATATCTCCCTTCTCTCTTTTGGTCTGCAAGTGAGTGCATGTTCAGTGCCTTGAGTTGCTCCTCATGGAACATGCCCAATTGGCCCTGAATCATTTTTGTTACCCCGCACTGCCCCATCTCCAGCTTATCCCTGCCCTTTTTGTGGTGAGGACTCCAGAATTGGGTGCAGTACTCTAGGTTTGGCCTCACTAAGGATCTATATGGGGGTATTACATTTCTTTTTCTGCTGTCATTACCCATCCTGTTACATCCAAGCATCCTATTTGCCTTGCTGTAAGCCTTGCTGCACTGTCTCAGTTGCTTTAGGGAGTCAAGAATGATAACTTCAAGGTCCCATTTCTCAGCTATGGTATAAAGTCTTAACCCTCCCATCCAGTACTCCATCCTGGGCTTCTTGTACACCTGGTGCATAACCTTGCACTTTTTTGGCATTGAATTTCACCTACTAAATCCTTGACCACCTCTCCATCTTTTTCAAATCACTCTGCATTTCCTGTATACCCTAATCACTATCCAGCCTCCCACAGAGCTTAGAGTCATCTGCAAAGAGAAAAAACCCTTCCCTGGATTCCCTCACCACTGTCATTGTTAAACATGTTGAAGAGGACCAGACTTAAGACAGATCCCTGTGGAACCCCACTTGTGACCTTCTTCTCTCCTGATTTAACCCCACTGACCACTACCCTCTGATGCCTCCCCTATAGCCAATCACCTAGCCAGATTACTATGGCCTTAGTAACACCAGGACCCTCCCTCTTCTGTCAAGTGTCTGTGAGGCATCAAATCAAAAGCATTACTGAAGTCAAAGTAGATCAAATCCACTGTGTGGCCCCTATTCAATTCCTTCCTTACCCAGTTAAAAAAAACTATCAGATTAGTCTGACAAGACCTCCCTGCCATAAATTCATGCTGTTTACTATCCTTGAGACCATTGCTCTCAAAGTAATCCACAAGATTCTCTTTGACCAGTGATGACTCCATTGGCTTCCCTACAGTAGAAGTAAAACTCACAGGCCTGTAGTTCCCTGCATGTTCCTTGTGCCTGCCCCCCGTATGGATTGGAAAAATGTCCACTACCCTCCAATCCTTTAGAACTACCTTTGTCCTTAGATAGTCACTGAACTGACCTACCATGGGATTAACTAGTTCTTCTGCTAATTGCTTGAGTATCCTCGGATGTAACACAATTGGTCCTGGAGCCTTATCAGTCTTGAGGGCTGCTTGTCCTTTCAGGATCCGTTGACTAGTAAATGTTGGCTGCTTCACCTCTGGGACCCCCTTAGTGGCTGCTTTGATGACTCTCTTTGGCAAGGGCCCACTGTTCTGCCTAGTGAAGACTGAGCAAAAGTAATCTTTAAGGACAATGACTTTTTGCCTGTCCACCTCAGTCACCCTACCCCCCCAATTAACCTTATAATTCCTTCTTCCTTCATCCTTTTTACACTAATATACATGAACTGTCTCTTTCTGTTCTTCACCCCTTTCACAATATGCACCTCTTTTTCTACTTTTGTTTCCCTAACTACCATCTTTGCCTCATTGTTTTTGAGCAAATATTCTCCCCAGTCTTCCCCCCCCCCGCTTTTCTTTAAATTTGTAGAAGGCAGTTTTCTTGGCCCTCACCACTTCTTTGACCCTTGCTGAGAACCATAGCAGTCTCTTGAACCTGTTCTTTTTGGTTACTGTTTTCTTGCATACCTTAGATACCTCTAGAATGGCCCCCTTAATTGCCCCATCTCTCTTCCACCGATCTATGTTGTCCACCCCTACTAACTTATCCTTGACCAACTCCCTCAGCCTATTGAAGTCTGCCTTTCTAAAATCAAAGACTTCAGCTTTCGATTGCAGTTTGCCTGATCCATGGGTCAGTTCAAACCAAAAGGAGCCATGATTACTGTTCACTAGTGGCTCCCTACTCCCACTCTCCTATTACCTCCAACTTGGTGAGCACCACATCAAGAATTGTGGTTTGCCTTGTAGGCTCCTTAAAACACACTTTCATCTTGCATTTTTCAGCCTTCTGATTTGACAAGTACTTCCTAGACAAAAGAAGCAGAAAGGTGGAAAGTGGGCAGAACTGGGTTTAAATTAGGGGATTCCGAAGCTGTGATAGGTGGGGGATGTCCAAGCCCACAAAACTCCTATCAGAGAGCAGATCAATCACAATATGTTTGCTAGCCTTTGGTTATAACTAAGTACTCACTTTTTCATGTTCATTGTATATGAGCAGATTGGGTAACACTGCTTTTTTATGAAAAATGTATGGGATTAAATTGTAATATATATATTTAGATACGTAAGCCATTCATTGGCCTATGAAATGAGTAATTAGCATAATTTATGCAGGACAGACATGTGTTCATGTAGCTGATTTACATAATTGATGTTCACAAAGCTTTCATTTTCTGTAGTTAATATAGCGTTCACTTTAGCACTTACACTGTGCATGAACTTATTTAATAACATTGCCTTTTTATGAACAATGTGGTGGACTAAATAGTAATGTGTTTAGTAAAAGCACATTACAAACTCAATACCTGCTGTTATAGTGCCATGGCTGGCCACATAACAGGAACAAGGTGGAGGTGTTGCACAAAATCTGTTCCATTCCCTAAAGGCAGACTGACAAAGCACTGAACAGCATCACATACGTGGAAAGAACAGCGCATGTAATGATGCTAGAAAGAACTACAAGCTATACAAGAACACCCACTTCTACTTTGCACTTTTCAGGCTTTGCAAAGTCAAAAGCAGCGAAAAAGTAGAGGGTGGGCAGAATTGGGGTGGAGACTGGCAATTTGGAAGCTGTGATAGGTGGAGGACTGCAAAGCCCACAAAAACACTCTCAGAACTCAGACCTTTCACATGCTTGCTACCCTTTGGCAAGCAAACATAAAACTGGAAATGAAAAGCTACCCCAACTATTTCCAATGCAGGGTTCTTCCTGTGCCCTCCAGACTGTGAGATCAAGAAATGTTGGCAGTCTGAGTGGAGCATGCTGTAACTGTTCACAGGCAAGTGGAAAGGATTGGACTGTTCAGCTCTACATGGCCAACATTACAATCTCTTACAATGGGACTGTACATGGGATCTGTAGTACAAGGGTCTCTGATTGTGATGCTATTGTGCTCGGGGGGTGGAAGATCTCATGTTCAAATAAGATGGTAAAAAGTGTTGCCATATAAGAAGTATGCCTAACTGTTGATGAAATATGCACATGGTTTGTAATGATGTCTAAACAAGAGATGTGGAGCTCAGTAAGGATGCTATTTTGGTGAAAGGTAGGGCATGCACTGAGTGTGCCTTGATGAAGTGCAACATGCTTAAAGTAAAGATCAAGTATTATAGCTCTTTGAGTATCTCAATAGTCCTAATGCAGGGCTACTGTATGAATCAAATGTCCATGTGCCAATAACATATTTGTGTTGAATAGGGATGTGTAGTAAATGTTTGCTGGCAAAGATGTGGCAAAGTGCTGAGAAATTTGGCATATCACCCAAATCATTATGACGTGAGCTGAACTGCTTGTTTCCAGCATAGTAAGATTTCACTTTAATTCACTTGCAGGGCCCACTGCCAAATGCCTGTAAAAAAAGTTGTTGTTTTTTTTAAAACACTTAAAAATGTCCCCCACCCTCACAACATTTTATCTCCCCCAAGACCCAAGTAAAGAAAATCCTTCCATTCCTTTGACTTCCACACTCTAAACCCCTCCTCCATATCATCCTCCAAGGCCCATATAAAATAAACACCTTCCTCATAACCTACTTATCACCTAACTCCCATTCACAGTTAAATGATACCAACTTTTCTCCCAATCCACTTAGAAATCAACACCCCCCCCCCCTTCTTCCTCCTTGGGTGGTTTACCAGTGACTTTAAATAAACAAACTCTAGTCAGAGCCAATACAGAAGAAAACTGATTTGAGTAAATGTTCATATCAGGAATTAGCATATTGTGTTGTTGTTAAAAGTTCTATATAAAATGTGTCATATTACATGTAGAGGAAAAGAAACAACAAATATGTTGCAGGTGATACCTTTTATTGGACTAACAAAATTATTTCTGAGACTAGCTTTCGAGAGATAAAACTTTCTTCCTCAGGTCAAAGTGGAATTTTACTACACAATGAAATGCAGTACTAGAGTGCAGGGAAAGAAGTGCCATTGAAAAGAAATATTATTTTCACTATTTATGGAAGTTAGCTATTCCATAGCTAATTATCTTACATTCACTTAAAATGATGAATGTGTTTCAATAGAAATTACAGCCATTACTGCCTTAAGCTCTTTTAACAGGCAAAATTATTTAAGAGGCTCTAGAAACAATGCTATATACTGCAGGCAGAGTTGCAGACACACACACACACACACACACACACACACACACACACACACACCACTGTGGTAAATGGAGAGAACAGCAGAGTAATATGAGTCATGCAGCCATCCAAATTATTAAATGGAAGACCACACTCTCACAGTCCTGTTAAATAGTTCTCAGTCCCCTACTCATAGCAATATGTCAGTATGGTGACATCACCAAGCTGATTTTAAGGAAGAGATGGATATTTGTGCATCTCTAATCATACTACAGTGTTCTGCTGCCATTTATTGTGCTGAAGTTCTATAGCAATATACTAGAGGGTATAGTGATATAGCATTTGCATGATGTCTCACTCAATTTGGATTGGTATTTTTTTTATTACATTGGCAGTGTGGGGATAGTGTGTGTTGGTTGCAATTTGTAATTTCATCATTTCTCTTGAGGAAGAAATAAAGTCCTACAATGATCTTTGACCTCCCTGTCTGACAATACTGTGTGCACAGACTAGTGTAAAAAGATTGTTTTAAAATAAAATACAATATAGAAGAGCAAGATTCTTGATTTTCAGATTGTTGTCTTTAATATCCCTGTTTCTTTGTGTTACAGGGTCTTCTCAATACATTGAAGCCATGACATATGAGGATATACAGTATTTGTTGGTTATGGTCAATAAACCACTGCTGGCAGACTCCTACACACTCTGTAATTCACACATGTGAATTACAGAGTTCTGTAAACCACAGTTCCAAAAAGAGCTGTGAGTGCACCTGTGTGAGAAGCTGTCTGTGAGCTGGCAGTCTGCTCGCACTCATCACAGAAAACCACAAATGCAAATGATAGCCTTCTCACAGACCCAACAAAATAAAACTTAGGTGCAATGTTAACTCTAACAGTAACTATTTTTAAAATGCCTAACCTCTTTCTCTTTTATGCCTCTAAATAAATCGGAGAGTCACTCAATTCCATGTTACTAAACAGTGCACTTTCACCTCTGACTCTACCCATCACATCTGCCAGGCACCCAGATAGACTACAATGATCATCACTCACACAAACAGAACACAACTACCTCTACAGAGACTGCTGGCTGCTTTTATAAACAACAACAAAAAAACACAAGTTTCCTTAACTGAAGTTTTCAATTTCACTGACTGCTCTATTTACTGGCAACACTGTGCTTTTTTAAGGGAAAAAATAAATATTCTTGTAACCCACTGCTACAGATTTCGTCTCTCTCTGCTTCACCCTTGGAATTCATGTGGCATCACACACCTCAAGTGTGCATAAAATCCTTATAATCCACACCTGCTCATGCATTGTTCTGTATTTCTTTTAGAATTAAATAAGAATAATTTATTAAGAAGCAGACCTGCAATTAAAAGGATTTACAAGGAATCTAATGGTATTTAATTTTATTTCTGAAATGTATTATTTAAAGTTGATAAATGATGTGTCACATACAGGGTAATTGTTTCATGCCTGCACAAAAATATTTTTGTTTACACCTCTCACTAATGACTGGTTCTTTCAAGCACATGTGATTACATTTTTCCTATAAAGGCAGCTGTTTAATCAGTTGTTAACTAGCTCTGAAGAAGCCCTGTGAGAGGATGATATGTAAGCCAGCAGTGGTTTACATTGCTGTCCTGATCTGTTGGTTCTGTTATGGCTTTAGAATAAAAAGATTGGCAACAAAGTGACTTAAAATTCTTTTTTTCAACTTTGGTTCCAGAATGTTCCTTGCATCTAAAAGCAACTACATTTATCAGCAGCACCACCACTCCTGTGCCTCACTTCAGCTGCTAATTGACATTCCTGATTTGGGTGCGGCATGGTTTTCAATAAAAAATCATAAAGGAACCTTATCTGAGCCTTTACAAATGGAGACACCAAACAGTAATGAGGACTACTATAGAAGCAACAAGTGACAACATCTATGGATCAATTTTTGTCAAGGCACCATATGAGGAGAATCCGTTTCTACTTTCGAACCAGGACAATACTGCTAATGAAACCACAGGACATATCCCGGACCCTGATCATAACAATATCAGTGAGGCTTTTTATAAATTGGAAAGGATCTCAACTAAAGGAAGGCATCTGCACTGGCAGATGGTATCAATGCAGGTGTATAAAACTGTTAAAAGAACATCATAGGGGGGAGGGTCATACTTTAAAATGACCAACCTCGGAGGAGAAAAGTACATTTGTGTATAAGCAGGAGAAATTAATGGAAGAAGCCTTGCAAAATCTAATCCAATTGGTTATTAAAGACAGCCAGGATCAGCAACAAAAAACTGTGGCTAAACTCATGGAGCAAGAGAAAACAATTGCTTTCTACTGTAGTCATGAGAACTTCCCCTGCTGCCAACAGAAATACAACGAATACATGACATTCTATGACAAAAAATTGTAGGCACAGAAGCACAAAAAATTTGTGAGGAACACTAATGATTACTTACTGAAACACATCTTTAGCTGGAAAAAGTCCAAGACAGTTCATGGCAATGCTCAAGGTTCCACCACAGTCCCCATCCCTGAAACAACAGCAGCTATGGGAACCCTGAGATCAAAATTAAAATAGACTACAGTTCCATCTACAGAATACAGCACTGGTGATTCCACATTGGAAGTCAAGAGTGAGCCAGAAGTGGATCCTTTTTTTTAAGACATCCTCCTCCTGAGTAAGAATTACCCAGGAGGAGCATAAGGCAAACACAGTTTCGATTCAATGAGCCAACAGATGTCATAAGAAGACGAGGAAGGGCCAAAGGAAAACTACAATGAAGAGGCAGAGGTTGGCCAGCCAGAGCCATGAGCAAAGGGAATTGCTATTAAATGTAATTAACATTTTGAGTCACATTCTAACAGAACAACAGGTATTTTCAAAGGACTTCTCTTTTGTACCCTGTTATACTGTGGGGGAATCTGATATGTTTTTTGACATACAAAGTTAACCAGAAAGATTAAACTTAATTTGTTTTTTAGTAATGGGGATCAGGTACTAGCAATGGTCAAAATGACCCAAATGTGGTTAAAGGATACCTAAACAGCATTTTGACAGCAAACTGTTCAAAAATCAGACTCCGTGGGTGGCTAAAGGAAAGGTTGCTGTATTCATTAATGCTAAAACTACATTCATATAATTTACCTAAATGTCATTCCAGAGCATTTGAAAATTGTAAAATCAGCCATCCAATTTCAAAAAAACTGTCTTACCTGCTTCTTAAAATGGCAGCCAAATGTGTTATGTGATGACATCATCAAAGCCAAAGTCAGGGAGATATATGACTCTCCATAGTGCTAAGTAGTTCTTTTTTCCCTTTGTATAGAATTGTTTCACCCAAATGGTCACAACCATGTGCATTATTTAGTATAATACACGTTAGGCTATGGTTATGTTCATTTTATTTACTTTAACATGCTGAAATTGCATTTTAATCCAACCGACTTTCTCTGTGGCAAACCAGAGTGCAGTACAAATCTTGGATAATCTGGTGGTCTAGTGGTTATAGCAGATCCAGGATGCTACAGTGGGAGTGCTGTGCATACTTAATATGCACTTTTTAACATTTTTATTAAACCTTTATATTTTCTGCTATTATTCTTTTCAAGTATGTTTTTGACAGAACCTACAAATGTAATTCATAGTTTGAATGTAAACATTTATACAACCAATAAATCAGAATTCTTCAACAAAGTGAAATGCAGCAGCAGCAAGCAAGTACATTACTATTTGTACGGAGGGGTGCAGCCACACCCTTCACCACCCTTTAGATCCACCACTTCTTTGTGGCAAAGTTCTTGTGCAGTTCAATGTTAGCGTTCATACCTTCTCGAAAATCAAATATGTGCTTATCTCATCTTCTTTTTCCATGGGAAGTAATAATAATAAGAAGAATCAACATTTATATAGTGCTTTTCATACAACTGTATCCCAAAGTGCTTTACAAGCAATGCTAGACTGGTAATGAAGTGGCTGAATGTGCAGTGGCAGCCATTTCATACATTAATATCCACACACAGCTTTGTAAAATTGCATGAACTGGTTTTATGGGAAGGGGAATGTTGGCCAAGACAATGGGGTCAGGTAGTGATCAATGTGCTGGCAGCCCCACATCTAATTTCTCATAGTGATCTGCTTATATTTCTCTCATTCTGTCCCCCCTTCCCTAATTATAGCAGTACCTTGTGAGATCGGCATTGTCAGTCCCTCTCTGGTATTCATTCTTCACTATTCCTTCTCACACTGAAAACTGGTGAGCTCATCACCCTTCTGCATCATGAATGCGAGTATTACAGTCCCCATTTTATTTTGACATATCAAATATAAACATACAGTACCTTTCCAGTAAGTCAGACTGATAGCAACAGGGAACAAGGAGAATGATGGACTTTCCTATCCTTAAAAGATGTAGGCTACCTTTGATTAGGCACTATTAAAATGATAGGTGTGCACATCATCATGCATGTCATTAAACAGTGCCTGATCATAGGTGACTTAGATTGTATATGGATAGGAAAGCCTATTGTTTCACTTGTGCCATGCTGTTATCAGCCTGGCTTACCAGAAGATCATGTTTATTATTAATATGTAAAAATAGCATAGGAGACTGTACTAACCACATTCATGATTTGGAAGGGTAGTGAACTCACCAGTTTTTGGTGTGGAGAGCAGGTGAGAAGAATGTATGCCAGAGAGGGACTGAAGGGGCCATACTAGCAGGATACAGCTATATTCAGGTTAGTTGAAGACATGAAGGAGGATGTCGAGGAGATCACTGTGAGATCTGAAATGTGGGTCTGCCAGGATCATGATCACTACCTGACTGTGGATGAGAGTAGACAGCAATGACAAATACTCAGAGTGGAAGGGCTGCACCTAAGCTGTTACTTGAATTCAGTGTGGGGAGATTACCATCAGGTTGGGGGGATGTTGACGTTTGTTAGGACAGTATTGAGGGAGTTGTGTATAGCTCATTCAAGATTTGGAAGGGTGATAGCCAGCCAACTCGCATTGTAGAGTAGGGCACAGAAAAGTACTGGAAAAAAATTGCTGGGAACTGTCCTGCAGAGTTCTGCCGATCACAGGTAAAGGAGTAGACTGACACTGGAAGTTGGGTGGATTCGCTCATGGCATTAGTATGCCTCTCCTGCTAATAATATTGTTATCCATTGTAAGTGCAGCCTTTATGAGGGCATGAACAGCAGTTTTTCTGGTGGGTCATGATGCTTATTGCTTGGCCCTCCAGGAAGACCTAGTTGTTGGTTAATGAGGCAAGAAAAAACACAACAGGGGAACTGTACATACTACCTTTACTGTGTAGAAGGGTGGTGATCCACTCAATGTTTTCTGTAGGAGCAGAAGTCAAACATTGAGAATGTGGACTGGAGAGTGATTTGTGAGGCATTTTTTAACAGTGCCAGCTGATAATGCATATCGGTATAGGTGTGCACAACTCTCTGAGATACAAGATTACAATCTGAGGTGTGATAATTCTCTTCATGAGACCATAAGCACATATGCGGCCCCAGTCAGTACTAAGGACAGGATATGGATAGTGGGATGTTCAACAGAAGACAGGCTAGGTGCAGGGGGTTCACGTGGAAAAAGAAAGCCTTATTTGTGGATTAACAAGAGAGCATGAGCTTTGGAACTGAACCAGACCAGTACTTTGCTGTGTGAGCAAGTCACTAAACTTCCTTGTGCTCCCAGGCCACATCTGTAAACAACCTTTTAGCTTAGTATGTCTCGCCTGGTTAGCAAAAAACAAAATTCAGTGCATCACATAACCACTAGATCATCAGGTATTTGAAATGTTGTACTGTATTGCAGTTTTCCAAAGAAAAAGTCAGCTGGATTGCAAAACATTTTCCGCAAGTTAAAGTAAACAAAATGAACAAAATCATAGCCTAACGTGTACTGATCAAAATAATCCATGAGTTAATATATAGTGTTGATCATTCTGGTACAACAATTCAAAGCAAAGAGGGAAAGAAGAACTAGTTAGCACTATATAGGAATATATGTGGGTCTCTGGCTCTGACTCCAATGATGTCATCATGACTCATCACTTAGCAGACATCTTGGGGAGAAACCAATGCTGCTTCTTAAAAGTGAAAAGCTGATGTTTACATTTTTCCAAAGCTATGAAACTGCATTTATGTTATTTACATAAATGCAGTTTAAGCATAAATTTAAAGAACAGCCTTTACTTTTCCTCACTATGAAGCCAGATTTTGGAGTTTGCAGTTTTAAAAAACGGCTTGTTTAGGTACCCTTTAATGATGCTAATATTGTAAATAAGAACCAGAATCTGCACATTACTGAAACTGATTCGGGTGACATTAACATACTACAGTTTAAACCTATATCCACCTTTTGTCCTCCCCTTCACTTATCTGTTCAGACATTTTTAGACTGCAGTCCCCATGACCTTAAACAGATTTAGAATAATGACCCACATTTGCCATATTGTAACATGTCCAAAAAGTAGAGGAAAGCAGTGGAGAATTTAGCCTCTGATCCTTCACTTATTGTAAAACCAGCCGACAAAGAAAGAAGTATCTGGGTGCAAGATACGGAGGCATACCGATCAGAGGTGCACAGACAACTTTGAGATAGCGATTAGTATGAGAGTCTCAGCTTTGACCCCACAACTAGGATTCAGAATGAAAGTGAAGTATATCTCCTAAAATTGTTTGAAAATGGCCTGATTGACACAAACAAACTTTGTTACTTGTCAATACAGCACTCCATTAAGACAGCTTTTTATACACTTCCTAAAGTGCATAAAAAACCCTGTCACACCCCAAGCTGCCATATAGTCTCAGGTATAGCTTGGCTTACAGAACCTATCGCCAGATTTGTTGACAGTTTTTTGAACCCACTAGTGGAAACAAAAACAGAAGCCATCACAAAGACACCACACACATGTTAAAAATGTTGGATGACATGCAAATGTAATTTGAATGGCTCCTGGTTACTATGGATGTCAATGCACTGTATATCAATATACCCAAGGAAGGCGGGTCTACATGCAGTAGAGTATTCTTTATTGAGGTACAGTATACAGCACTGTCATGACCAATAATTAACATGGTGGTAGAACTAACAAATGTACTAAATAACAATATCTTCATGTTTGAAGACAGGCTGTTTAAACAAATAAAGGGGATGGCCAGGGGGGTTACTCTAGCACCAAGCCTTGCAAATCTTTACATGGGAGAGTGGGAGGACAGAGTGATTTATGATACAAAGATCAATCCATACCATGAAAGGATAGATGTCTGTAAGTGATTTATAGATAATATCTTCCTTGTATGGAAAGGGACTGCTCAGAAACTAACATACTAACATACTAAAAAGCCAGCAGAATAGGCCTAATGGTCTTTCATGTCTGCTCGTTTGGTCAGCCCCCACCCTGGGAGCTGACCTTGCTGCCTCCCTCGCCTTCTCTGGCTTCTCCCTTCCCAGTTCCGGATATTCTCGCTGCACTGGATTTTGCTTCCAGAACCCTTCTCCTGTACCTGTCCCACCCCTTTGAACCCTCCACCATCTCTGCCTCCACCAGTCCCGGCAGCACATTCCATGGCTTCACCACCCTCTCAGTGAAGTAGCACCTCCTCCTTCTCCCTGAATCTTCCCTCCAGCTTCCACCCATGACCTCTAGTTGCCCCCTCCTCCTTCCTTCAAAGCACCCTGACTGCTCCTCCCTATTTACCCCCTTCATGTACCTGAAGACCTCTATCATGTCCCCCCGGTCTCTTCTCTCTTCCAATGTGTACATATTTAGCCCTTCGAGCCTCTCCCCATAGGTCCTGTCCTCCAAGCCCCAAATCATTTTGGTTGCCCTCCTCTGGACCCTCTCCAGGAGTTTAATGTCCTTCTTTAAGCGTGGCCTCCAAAACTGCATGCAGTACTCGAGGTGTGGCCTCACCAAGCAGTTATATAGAGGGAGTATCACTTCCCTCCTTCTGGAGGTGATCCCCCTAGTAATGCATCCCAGCATCCTGTTGGCCTTGGCTGCTGCCCTCCTACAAGTCTCTGAGTTGTTCATCTTGACATCCACCACCACCCCCAGGTCCCTCTCAGCCATCGAGACTTGTAGCATTCCCCTCCCCAGGATGTACACTTGGCATGGGTTTCTGGCCCCCAGGTGCAGTACCTTGCATTTCCCTGCATTGAACCTCAGCTTCCACTTTCTAGATCATCTTTCCAGAGCCTCCAGGTCCCCCTGTAGGGCCACCCTCCCCTCCTCTCCATCCACCACCGCCCCCAGTTTTGAGTCATCCGAAAAGAGACTCATCTCACTCCTGATACCTGCCCTTATGTCAGAGATGTAGGCATTGAACAGGAGGGGACCAACGACTGGTCCCTGTGGGACCCCACTAATGATCCTCCTTGGGGATGAGACTATCCCGCCAACTACGACCCTCTGGGTCAGGTCCTGGAGCCAATTGTCTATCCATCTGATCATCTGGTTCCCCACCCCCATTTCTCCCAGCTTATCCAACAGGCCCTCATGAGGAACAGAGTCAAATGCCTTGCTGAAGCCTAGAAAGAGGACGTCCAAACTAGTCACCCAGTCATAGAACTCCACAAGGTTTGTCTGACGTGATTTCCCTGGGATGAATCCATGCTGTCTATCGTCCAGGCACCCTCATACCTTGACTTTGTAAGGTATCTAGAAAACTCAAACCCCAACCTGAAATTTATGGTGACAGTAGACAGGCATGTTATTAACTTTTTAAATCTGAATATTGTAAAAAATCTTGATGGCACAATAATAACAGATCTTTATACTAAACCAACTCACAGGAACAGCCTGTTGCATGCTGACAACTGCCACCCACCCAAATCTAATCCATAATCGCCCCAAAGGTCAGTTACTAAGGATGAAGAGAAACTGCTCAGAAGAAGAAACTCATGAGCTGCGCTCACAGGAACTTTCTAAAAAATTCCTAGAAAGACAATACAGGGAGCAGGATTTAGTGACTGCTAAGACAGAAATTGACTGTGTAACCAGGGACTCATTGCTTTCCCCAAGAACAAAAGTAACAACCACCCCTCACATTTGTATTTTTTTTTGGGGGGGGAGACAAGAGAAACAGTCAATATGATTACAAAAAATCTTCAGACATTAAGATGAGTAGCCAGAACTTAAAGAAACTACACCAGTCACTACGGGTCTCTTACAGGAGGGGGAGAAATCTTAGGGATCAGTTGGCCCACAGCTTTCAGCCAGCAAAACAGACAGTATCCAATAAAGAAAAATGGGGCAACAAGCCCTGTGGGTTCTGTCATTCATGTCAATACATGAAGAAACAGACTAGTTTCCAGAACCCTGTACCTGGTAAAACAGAACTCGTCAGAGGCAAACTAGATTGTAACTCAGAAAGGGTCATTTATCTCCTAGAATGTTATTGTGATTGTTTCTATGAGGGGAGAACAAAGAGAAAAATCAGGTTTTGAATCAACAAACACCTGCCTGCCATTAAAAATAAAAAATGTAACTGTTCAACAGTGCTACATGTTCACAGTCAACCTGACATCCCACATATAATCACAGCAACATGAATTGAAAGTATTGACAAAAAGTATTGGGAGGGTGACCTGGATAACCTCCTCAACTGCAGAGAACAGGACTGAATATACAAAGCAGGAGCTTTACATTACCCAGGACTTAATAGGGAATTTGAAATATCACCATTTCTCTTGAGAAAGAAATAAAGCCCCCCACCCCAAGGATGACCTTTGACCTCCCTGTCTAACAATACTATGCGCACAAAGTATTGTAAAAGATTGTTTTGTAACAAAATGCATTATAGAAGAGCAGGATTCTAGATTTTCAGATTGTTGTCTTTAATATCCCTGTTTCTTTGTGTTACAGGATCTCCTCAATACACTGACGCCACGACTTATGAGGATTTATTTTAGAATAAAATAAGAATTTCATTAAGAAGCAAACCTAGAAACATACATAGAAAGTTGTTGGCAGATGATGACCTTATGATCCATCATGTCTGCCTTTGTTTTCCTACCACCTCCCCACTTAGCTGCCTACTTGAGTATCCCACATCCCACAATGCCTGTCCCATGCCTGCTCAAATTCCCCCACCATCTTCGCCCCCACCACCCCCTCCAGCAGGCTATTTCATGGTTCAACAATGCGCTCCATGAAGAAGAATTTCCTCATATTGTTCCTGAACCTACCCCCCCTTGAAGCAAAGATCATGCCCTCTTGTCCTGCTATAGTCTTTTACCTGAAAGAGGTTCTGCACCTGTACCTTGTTGTTGCCTTTAAGGTATTTAAATGTATCTATCATGTCCCTTCGATGTCTGTGCTGCTCTAGGGAGTAGAGATTGAGTTTATTGAGTTTGGCCTCGTAACGATTTCTAGTGCAAACTCTGCACCATCTTTGTTGCTCTTTTCTGTACCATCTCTGGCTATCCATGTTCCTCCTGAGGTGAGGCCTCCAAAACTGGAAGCAGTATTCCAGGTGGGGTCTTATCAGGGCTTGATACAGAAGCATGATCATTTCATGCCTCCTGCTTGTGATGCCCATTCCTATGCATCCCAGGATGCCACTAGTTTTAGTGCTGACCTCTTGCATTGTTTGCTGACCTTGAAGTCATCTGATATGATCACCCCCAGGTCTCACTTTAGCCTTGTATCCACCAGCTGCTCTCCTCCCATTGAATGGTTTCCCTGGATTATGTTTTTCAAGGTGCATGACTTAACATTTTTTGGAACTGAATTTCAATTGCCATATCCTTGAACATTCTTCCAGCTTTTGGAGATCATATTCCATGCTTTGCTGCCCCTCTGGTGAGTCAACCCTGTTGCCTATTTTGGTGTCATCAGCAAACAGACACACTTTTCCCTTCAGTCCATCAGCAATGCCCCGATGAATATATTGAAGAAGATCGACAGCAGAACTGAGCCCTGTGGAACCCCACTAATCACCGTACCCTCCTCTGACAGAGTGCCATTTACTAATACGCACTGAGTTCTCCCATTTAACCTGTTCCTGACCAAGCCTGTTACCTTAAGCCTGACTCCCATGTTCTCCAGTTTATTAAATAGTCCCCTGTGTAAAACTGAGTCAAATACCTTACTGAAATCCAAGTAAACCACATCCACTGCACCACATTGATCCACTGTTCTGGTGACCCAGTCAAAGAAATCTACCAGGTTTGTCTGGCAGGACCTTCCTGCTGTGAAACCATGTTGCTTTGTGTCAAGCTGGCCATGTTCCTCAAAAAAAAGCAATGATTCTTTCCTTCAGTATGGACTCCATCAGTTTTCCAGCTACTGAAGTTAGACTAACTGGACAGTAGTTTCCTGGCCCTTGTTTGCTTCCGCACGTGTGGAGTGGCACTGCTGTTGCACTCTTCTGCACGTCTGTAGGCAAGATGTTGATGAGTTGCTCCATGGCAAATGTGTCTATGTCAGAAAATTACATAGTGATTGCACTAGCCTGGTTTGTCTTTATGGTTTAAAATATTCCTGCACACATTTTCTCCTTCTCTCTTCTCTGCTTTTTTTAGACCATTTGGAATAGCAGTCTGTTTCCATGGCTGAAAGAGGAATTATCACACACACACACACACACACACACTTTCTGTCTCTCTTTCACGTTTCCTGTTACTCTCTTGTAGCTAAACTTTTCTTTTTATCCCCACTTTTTTTAAAATAGGACAAAAGGCTCAATTTTAAAAGGGCAAACTTTGGTGCAAGGTGCTTTGACCCACGTGGCACTGTGCATCAGAGTTTGCAGCAATCCCAGTTTTTGAACACTGGCTGTGTTGAAATTGGGATGCCTTGCACCCTAGCTACCCTGTGCCACTCTTGTGCCAGGTCACAAGGGGCTTGTGCTATGGCTGGGCTGCACTATCACTTTTTTGGAATTTTGTAAGCCCCACCATGGGTGCAACAGGGGGCTCAAGTTTGGCCATGCAGGAGGTCTAAGGGCCATGTGCCACTGCCAAACACTGTGGTGATAGGGGGACCTGGCAAAAGGTGGCCAGAGGTAGAAGGAACATGAGGTGCGCTAGGGGGTAAGGAGGATATGGCAGAATTGCAGGATGGTGATGTGGAACCTGGTGGAGGTGCTTTTTGCAGTGTCAGGCAACCAATCAGATTTGACCACTAAGTAAGGGGTTCACAAAGATGGACAGTGACCTGGACCCAGCTGGGCACAGTCCTGGCACCTTCCCCCTAGGTGTTTTGATCCTTAACCCTGTAGGCAGGAAGCAATGGCTGCAGGATGAGGACTGCCAGAGGTGGAGGGGAATGTTCTCAGGGAACCATATCAGTCCACTGGTACCTAGACCCCCCATGTCATGGCAGGCTGCCTCCTGCTTACAGGATTGGGGATCAAAGCAGCTAGGGATCATGTGCCAGGGCTGTGCTGACCTGAGGCCAGGTCACTGTCCTTCCCAGACAAGCCCCACCCAAACTGGTCCAATCAAATTTGGCTACCTGGGATTGCAAAAGGCTCCCCCACTAGGTGCTGCATCACCACCCTGCAATTCTGCTGTATCCTCGATACCCTCCATGGCACCCCATGCTTCTTCTGCCCCTTCTGCCCCTGTTCACCTCCTGGCAGGCATATTCATTCCCTACCTTTGCAGACCCTGTAGTGTTGTTCCACATGGGAGGTGGGCTGATCCTTGCATCTAACCTCACAGTTACACCAACTGTTTGGCGCAAGCCTGCAGCTGTGATAACTCCTGGGTTTTTGGTGCAGGGACCCCCACTTTTATAGAATTGGATGCAAGATTCCTGATACACCCAGAGTGTTACACAGCCCTGGAGTGATGCAACTTGCATCGTTCAAACGGCTCTTTTAAAATTGGGCCCAAAATGTCCAACAGCAGTACTGCTAAGTGATAAACAAATGCATAATAACTTGTGTCAGGATGCTGGTATAAAGAGAGAAATTGGCTATTTTTTGTTTGTTTTTGTTTAACTTTTTTTGTAGACCTACCTGCTCTCTCTTGTGTGCCTCTCCATTTTCTTGTTTCTAGGGACCAGCCAGCCACACCTCTTCTAGATTTAGGCAAGCTGTGGGATGGGGGAAATTCCAAGTAGATGGCTAGTTTAAGCTATAAAACACATAAAACTGTAAATATACTTACCTGATCTATAGGAACCTATTGTATACTGTATATGTTTAATGCCAGAAGCCTGAATAATAAATTTGATGAAATGGGGGTTATAACTGATAAAGAAAATCCTGACATAATAGGGGTGACAGAAACCTAGTGGAGCAAAAAGTGTACGTGGAAGAAACATACCGGTCTACACCATTTTCAATCTAGACAGGAAACACAAACAAGCATTTGTCAATGTTGAATGTTGGCTTGCTGGCACTGGCATTGGTAGTGCAAGAGTTAGAGATATGCATAATAGGACTGACAGTGAAGTACCGAATAAACGCCACCCCCCCCCCCACACACACACAGACTGAAAGGCACTGAGAGTGTGGCTTTGGGTCATCAGCCATAATGCTTACACTGTTCCACCTGACCCCACCCTGAAGACACTGACAAGTGTTGTGGTGTGCTGTGGGTTCTCCGGCCCTTATGCTCACCCCATTCCATAAAGAAATAAGCTGAAGTGAGTGGAGTATAGCAGAACGGTGTGAATGTTAGGGCGACAGACAAAAAAAAGTTTAAATTATATTGCAAGGCCCCAACATCCCAGAACTGGAGTAATTATCAACATGTCCTAAGGGTTTGCAAAACAGAAACCAGCAAATCTGAAAAAAGGGCAACAGAGGAAAACTTTGCACTGATTGCTACTAAAGACAACAGCAAAGCTTTTCATAGCTATGTTAATTCATTAAAAAGAACAACATGTAAGGTACGCCCACTGGTTCACAAGGACAAACTTGTGCAGGAAGTAAATTAAATGGCAGAACTGTTCAATAATAACTTCATTAGGTTATATGGCAGCAAGAAGTCACATTCTATATCTAACATGGCAGAAGGAGGGACAGGGAGTGTAAAAGAGAAGGAGGAGTAGCTCTCTACGAAAGGGAAGAGATCAAAGCAATGGAACCAAAGGGAAAACATGGAGGAGAGGAGGCATTGTGGGTCACTCCCATCTCAGGGGGAGAAAATGGACAAGGACATGAAAGAAGGCATCCTTAGAATGGCAGAAAAGGGGGAGATATTGTTGATGAGGGAACGTGAATATGCCAGATGTTAACTGGATCACCTTAGCTGCAGCCACATCCAAGAGTAGAGTAATTCTCAATGCCCTACAGGGGGCATGCCTTAGACTGCTAGTATTGGAACTTACTTGGGAGGGAGCAGTCTTAGACCTGGTATCCTCAAATGGGGATGGAGAGAGGATCTCAGATTTAGAAGTGGGTAGCTATCTGTTACCCCCCCCCGACAGCGACATTTCACCAGCGAGGTCTCCCACAGTGACTACAGTGCCATGACACTGTGGGAAACCTGCTGGAACCTGCCGCTGTCTGTCAGGGGTCCTGCACTCCCCACGATCAGCTCTGACTCGGAGTTGATAATCCTAAAGTGGGGGGGTTTGAGGGGGTGAAGGCCCCCGAAGAAAACATAGCCAGCCAGTGTGAACTGGCAGCCGACTGCAGAATGCGGTCGACCTGCCGGTCGCACTGATGGGGCATTCGACAAATATTTTGCCATGTATCCATCGTGGATCTGGTAGCCATCTGGGAACAAGTGACCACCAAACAGTGTGGTTCACAAACACAGCCATAGAGTGAAGTCACACAAAGGTGAGAGTATTTGACTTTAGGGGGGCTGACTTTCTTAAAATGGGGGAGTGTCTCAGAAAAGCACTAGTAAATGGGTAAGAAGGTGGGGTGGAGGAACAATAGGGAAAAACAAAAGCTGCCATCACAGGCAACAAGCCTTTGTGTGAAACAAATTAACAAAACAAAATGAAGGAAAAAAACATTATGGTTCTCAAAAGAGGTGGTGAGGAAGGTTTGGGAGAAAATGATAACATTCAGGAAATACTGTATAAGGAAATACAGAAGGAGCAGGACAGAAAACTGTACCAGTTAAAGCAGAAGGAAACAGGGAAGGCAGTCAGAATAGCAAAGACCCAAACCAAGGAAAAGATACCCAACTCAGTTAAGAATGGGGATAGCCTGGCCCAGTGGCACTGAAGGTTGAGGCACTAGATGCCACACCTCTTGCCACACCGGCGACTCAGGTTCAGTGATGGACTCAGGGAGCCAGGGGTCAGCATCGCAGGGAGAGGATGGAGCATCTGGAGGACAGCTCTCCTCTCCCTGGGGAGGATCCAGGGTTGCTTGGTGTCCTGGCAACTCCCAATGGTGAGTGAGGCTATTACAGGTACACCAGCAGACGTAAGGGGCAGAGTGTGGCAGATGCCAGCAGGGCAGCCATGTGTAGGCATCATTACATGTAGCCCTCCAATGGAGAAGAAAACAAGAAAACTCCTGTTTTCTGGATATGCGATGGCACCCTCCAGGACCCCCACCATCGCACACCCAACAGTCAGGCTCAATCCTCTGGCTCTCCCGATCCCTCTGACCTGCCTAGGTCAAGCAATGATTGTGCCCCCAGGTCAATGGATCAGGTAGGAAAGGGGAAGTGTCTGTCCCCGATTTCCCAGAGAGGAGAATTTCAGACAGAGGAGTAGTAGAAGGCGAGTGGTGAGAGAGGGTAGCTCAAGAGAGTTCCAGATAGTAGGAGATAAACAGAGTTAAAAAAAAGAATGGGGAAAAAAAACTTTTATAGGTACATTAGGGAGTGTCAAAAGACCATGGGAGGGATAATGAGGCTTAATAAATGGGAGGGGGGGCAGAGGGTGACAGTGACAAAGCAAAGATACTGAGCCAGTACTTCTGCTCAGCATTCACAAAACAAGAGGAGGGGGAGATACCTAAACCAATAACAGAAGCACATTGGATAGGGGGGATCAATACCAGTCTATTCACACAGAAGAAAGGGTCCTGAAAGAACTCTTAAAACTGAAGGTGGACAAAGCAATGGGGCCTGACGGGATTGACCCCAGACTTCTACAATAACTAAGAGGAGAACTAGTGGCACCACTGACTACCTTTTTGAATAAATCATGGAAGGGTGGTATGGTACCTGAGGACTGGAGGAGGGCAGATGTAATTCCCCTAGACAGAGGATGGAAATTACAGACCTGTTAGTTTGACCTCGGTAGGGAAAATGATGGAATCACTTCTGAACCAAAGAACTGTTGAGAAGCTAGAGGCCAGCAGGGCACAGGACCCAAGGCAGCATGGATTCACAGTGGGAAGATCATATCAGATGAATTTAATAGATTTCTTTGACTGGGTGACCAAAGTAGTAGATCAGGAAGGGTCTGTGGATATGGTCTACCTAGACTTTAGCAAGGCATTTGACACAGTCCTACACAAAAGATTAATAAACAAGTTAGCCAGCCTGGGAGTGGGTCCCAGGGTGATAACCTGGGTAAAAAACTGTCTGGACAACAGGATGCAGAGGGTAATAGTAAATGGTGTTCACTCTGAAGAAAGAGGGGTTACTAGCGGGGTACCACATGGTTCAGTACTGAGACCAGTCCTCTTTAATGCTTTTATAGGTGACACTGTGGAGGGACTGGAAGGAAAAGTATACCTCTTTTCAGATATGAGGATGACAGCAAGACAAGTGCAATTGTTAACAGTCATAACAATGGGAAACTGTTACAAAAAGACTTAGATCTAATATATAAATGGGCAGAAACAAACAAACTGAGAATCAATGTTGGTAAGTGTCAGGTCATGCACTTCAGACACAAGAACCCACAGATTATTTACCACTTAGGTAACACCATGCTCCAGGAAACCACTAATGAGAAAGACCTAGGGGTGACAGTGACAAATAAATTATCCTTCAGTACACATTCTAAGATCACTGCACAGAAATGTTGTAAAAACCTTGGCTGTATTTTCAGAAATATCAAGAGCAGAGTCCCACAGGTAATCATTCCGTTGTATATATCACTTGTCAGACCCCATTTGGAAAACTGTTCCCCCTTTTGTGCTCCACTTATAATCAAGGATAACAAATCACTAGCGAGAGTGCAGCAGAAGATGACTAAGAGAATCCAAAACATGGCTACTAAATCATACCATGACAGATTAACTGAGTTAAATCCATACTCTGTTGAGTACAGAAGACTAAGGAGAGACCTTTGTTATGCGTATAATGCAAGCAAAAATAAATTCCTGTGAGAATCCATTAGATTACAGAATGGTCCTAATTTAATGACTACAAAATCACATTGTTAACTATTAAACGGGGATGTGTATAGGACTAGCATTAGAGGTAAATGGTTCAATCAGCGTATGATGGCTGCATGAAATGTGCTACCAGAAGAAGTGGTGTCTTGTAGTACCATGACATCATTTAAACATAGTCTAGACGAATATATGGGAACACTAAAATGCAGACAATACTGTTAACTATTGACAAGACAGTAAAGCTCTCCTGACCTCTAGACTCATAATCTACATATGAAACTATGAACCTATAAATTACATTTCACAAAACAAACAAATAAGACCATCAGAAAAGCAAACAAGAATATATGGATGATTAAAAATAATATAAAATCTTGAAACAATACTTCTTCCATGCTACAGATCATATGTTAGGCCACATATAGATTACTGTTTGCAGTATTGGTCACCATACAAGGAAGAGGACATTGGGCAGCTTGAAAGGATCTAAAGAAGATTCACCAAGAGTATTAAAGGCTTAAAATCTGGAATATATTGAAAGGCTGGGTACCCTTCACCAAATGTCTCTTGAGGCTAGGAGATGTAGAGGTGACCTCCTCTATATTTGGGGTATTTTAAAAGACACGTATTTGTTTTTGGAAATGGGTTTTAAATTCAAACACAATGTTAAGGAAACAAGGGGTCACCCCTCTAATTACATGGCTTTAGATTTAGAACAAATGTCAGGAAGTTCTTCTATACACAGAGAGTGGTGGATGATGGACAACTTACCTCTAGACATAGTTATCAGTAAAAACAAGTGAATCTTTGAACATAGGCTGTACAACTGGATAATGGTTACTGTGAATTGCATTAGTTAATGGTTCTAGAAAAAAGGGGCATACGCTCCAGTGCAACCTCCTCAAACAACTACTGAAGAGATTAGTACTTCTTCTTTGTTTGACCACATACACAGAATGGGGGAGTGATTGCTTATGTTGTCAGGAAGGACATGAGTATGTGTGATATGGTCAGGGTGGTTTGTGAGCACCCAGTCCAGTAGTGTGCTGTTCCCTGTCATATAGTTAGTTCTTGTGGTTGACTGAACTAGCTGTTAGACATTTACTGTGGCCAGGGCATCTTTATAGTTGATAGCATTGGATGATAGCCAGTCTATACTAATATCACCCAGCATTATGACCTCAGAGTTGTGTTTCAGGTTGTTAATGTAGTTAAGAGTGGCAGTAGGGCCCAGTGACTTGGACTTTGGAGGGATGTACACCGAGGTGACAGTCAGAGCCTTGTTGTGGGCACCGAGGAGTATCTTGCTAGGAAGTTTCTGTATCTCAGTTCCACAGCTGGACAGGTCAAGGGTGTTCCCTATTAGAGACTCTTTGAGATAGATGGCACAGCCACCGCCTTTCCTTGCTAGCCTATCCAGTCAGAAGAGGGGGTACCGTGGACCTGAAATGGCATTGTCAGGAATCCTTGAGGTCAACCATGTCTCAGTCACAGATAGGACATCAGGATTATGTTGGGTGACCCATGCTGTGAGAATATCAAATTTATTAAGGAGGCTGCAGACGTTAATGATTGCTAAGGTGAGAGCCCCAGCTTTAGAGTTATTATTAGTAGTACAGGTCAGAGGTGGGCCTGGGTTAGGGTAAATGTTCCCAGAGATGAGTAGAAGAAGAAGTACTAGTCTCTTCAGTAGTTGTTTGAGGAGGTTGCACTGGAGTGTATGCTCCTTTTTCCCAGCTGGATATTTCCAGGGTACTGTTTTGTACTGTGCTGCCTCATAAAGGAAGGAGTGAGGTGCAGCAGAAAGTGGCTGTGACCTATGTGTTTTTGGGGGTGATAGTTGGGTGACAAAGTGGTCCCAGTATGGGGTGGGACTGCTGGAAGTTGTCCCATAGCTGCTCAGGAAAGAGATATAGTCTTGGGAGATAGGGTAGAAAAGTGTGAGTGCTCTCCAACCGTGTCAGAGGGGAATGGAAGCATATGCAAGGAGGGGAGTAGAAGGTAGGAGAAATAAGTTCCCATAGTGACAGAAAAGTAATTGGAATCAATAGAAGTGGGTCCAGAGGCTTGGAATTAGGATACTTGGGACAGTGGAGCCTGGTCTGGGAAGAGCCAAGAGGGCTGCAGTTATAAAATAAGAATTAGCTGAAGACAGGGGTTCACAGCAGATGATGGAGTGAGTGAGCTCAGTATTCTGGTAGAGTTATACAGAGGGGGTGATCTGGCAAGTGTTAATGTAGTAGTGTCACAGGGACTGCGTTAGCCCTTTAAGGCTGAGTACTACCTTGCCTCACAACCAATGAGCGATGGGTTGTAGGATCTGGACAGGGTGAAAGAGCATTTAATAAAGGTCAGAGGGTTCGGTGGGCGGGCGCAACACTTGCAGTTAAGGTACCACACTTTTCAACCAGAGTGCTGAAACACTTAAAAGTTTAAATAAAGATACTTTTTGTATGAGGGAGCAGAACTGAGCTGAGTTGTGCAGGAAAGACGAGGGTCAAAGTTTGTCTTAGCAGCAGTGAGGGAGCTTGGGATGCAGGCTTGTAGAAAGCCAAAGAAAGCCCCCTTAGTTAACCATAAGCAGTCCAGGCTTAAGGTGTTAAAATTAAAGATGCTGATCTCCATTTTTCTCAGCTTCTGAAACAGACTGTACCTTGAGTGGATGCAGCAGGCAAGTAGCAGAGTTGGGCGGCCGAGCAGAAGTAGCACTGCAGGACAATGCACCTGGGTGGGGGCTCTGGATTGTGAATGGATTCAGCAGGCAAGTGGCAGAGGCAGGCAGCCAAGCAGAAGCAATTCCTCTATGGACCAATTTATTCAAATACTTCAAGAGGAATTCCAGATTTTGGTGAAAGAACACAGGCCTGAAATTGGGGAAAAAGCCATTGAATTTCCTGAAGATTGCCAACTAGCCCACAAAACACACCACAGAAAGGACACCAGAGACCAGAGGGAATAAGACACCAAACCAGTAAAACCTTTTCAAATGTCTCAGAACCCTCTGCTAATAAAATACATGAATCCCCTGGAAATCAAAAACAGAATAGAACACCTGTCCCAAGGTCTGATGTTACCTGTTATGTATGTGGGAAAAGGGACACCTAAACTGACAATGCTAACTGGGGACAATTTCTAACAGTTAGAGTGGGTTCAAAAACTGTGCAAGGGCTAATATACTTGGGTAGCCAACAAATCCTCATCAAGGCTAGCTTGTTTCTAGCTCAGACACCAGATGGTGAAGTTTCTGGTGTGACTTTTGTACATAGGGAAACAAAGCGTGTCCCAAGAGCTACAGTCCCTATTCTAGTACAAGGGAAACAGATGGACGAAAAGTGGGGCTTGTTCCATCCCCCCAGTAGGAGCTGTGTTGGGACATGATTTGCCTTACTTTCAAGAACCAATTGATACATTGGAACATAGCAAAATCTCAGCAATAACAAATGGGGCACAGGCTAAGAAAGAAGTGGAACAGAGCATCATAGGGGAACTGCTGCAATTTCATGACCCTGAACTTTCAGAAACACAAAATTGAATAAAGATGATTAAAGGGGTGAAGAGAAAGGCAAAGGCAGAATGAAGGAAGATTAAGAAAGAACTGAAAAAGGACTTTAAGGGAGACTCTGATATAGATAAATTGTCTACTTGTTGTTGCTGAATAACAACTGGACATGACTTTGCAGCCCTTGTTTCCAAAAGTTAATCCAGCACCTATAGAGAGGGAACCCTAGTTGATTTCTTTCTAATGGGTTATTATACCACGGATGTATAAAATCCAAAACAGGGGATGAGTGTAACCATTTGTTAGTACCAATTAAGTATTGTAGAGATATCCTACACCTTGTCCGTGAAGTACCTTTAGCAGGGCTTCTGGGGCATCAGAAAAACTTAGCTCAGATTTTATACAGATTCTACTGGCCAAAAGTGTACAAAGACGTGATACAGTGTTGTCAGACTTGTGACATATGCCAAAAGGTCATTGCTATCACTAAAAAAGAAATTGTCACTCTCCAATTACTACTCCTAATTGATTAGCCTTCTCCAGGGTGACCATGGACATCATTGGCCCACTGTAAAAAAGCAGTAGAGGGCATCGCTTCATCTTAGTGGTTACTGATTACACCACCAGATACCCCAAAGCAGTGCTCATGAGAATAGTTACTGTTATTAAAATTGTAGAGGAGCTAGCAAAGGTCTTTAGTAGATTGGGCATCTCTAGAGAAATATTCACTGACCAGGGTACTAATTTTACCTTCATTATGTTAAAATATATTTACCAACTGTTAGGAGTGACATTGATACATACCTTGCCCAATGATCCTCAATGTGACAGATTAGCAGAGAGGATGAATCAAACACTGAAAAACATATTGAGGAAATACATATCTGAGAAAGTTAAAGACTGGGGATGTGTTTCTGCCATGTTTAATGTTTGCATATAGGAAGGTCACACCAACTACTGTACATCTGGCTACTCCCCCTTTGAACTGCCATATGGTAGAATGCCCAAGGGGAGCATGGATGTTGTAAAGGCAGTTTGGGAAAACAAGTCTAAGGCTTCTATGAATGTATTACAATACCTAACAAAACTGAAAGAAAGATTGGTTAGGTATATTCAGAAATCTAATAAGGCTTGTCTTGATATCCAGAAAAAACAGAAACATTACTACAGTATGACATAGGGGTTAATAGTCCAAAGAAATTCTCTCCAGGTGACCAAGTGTTAATTCTGCTGCCCTCAATTGAGAATACATTTCTGATGAAATGGCAGAGTCCCTTTACTGTGACTAAACAAACTGGGCCAGTATATTATGAAATTGAGATTCCAGGTAAATCTACAAAGGCCCAAGTATATATACCATGCCAATTTACTGAAGGTATGGTCACAGCAACAAGATCCTAAGCCATCCTTCATGGTACTGAATGAAATGGAGGACCTGGAGAAGTGAATACAGCAGAGTGCTAGATCTTCCTGTAAATGAGGCTGATGTTATTATGAATTCTGACTTGTCTTCTGACCAAAAGAAAAATTTGGAAATGGTACTGTCTGAATTTAAATCATCTTCTACAATGGTACCTGGAGTAGTGAAATTTATCAAATGTAACATTGTTATGAGGAATGCAAAACCTGTAAGGCAGAAACATTATCATTTAGCTGAGAGGATAAAACAGGATGTTATTGTAGAAGTCCAAAAACTGGAATCACTGGGAATAATAGAACGCTCTAACAGCCCTTGGTGCTTTTCTCTTATCGTGGTACCAAAGAAAGAAGGATGGTGGAGGCTTTGTATTGATTTTAGAAAAGCAATAGCCTTACAAAATTCAAAAGTTATCCTGTGTCCCATACTGAAAATATGGTGGATCAGTTGGGGAAAGCTAAATACACTTCCACCTTAGACCTGACAAGAGTACTGGCAAATTCCCTTTGAGGAATCTGTACAGGAAAATACCACATTTGCCAGCCCTCGAGGTCCATTTCAACTTAACTGCAATGCCCTTTGGTCAAAGTGGTGTCCCAGTTATGTTCAAAAGATTGATGGACCAAATGCTACAGGTCCATTCTGGGTATGTTGCAGCCTATCTAGATGACGTAGTCATCTACAGCCCTGATTAGCCCTTCCATATACAACAGCTATGTGTTGTGATATGCATGCTGACCCAAGCTGGTTTTACCATCAACCCAACAAAGTGTGCACTTGGCAAGCAGGAGACCAAGTATTTGGGTTATGTGATAGGGAATGGAATTGTTAAGCTAGAGATTTCTAAGACTGAGGCAGTGGTTAACAGTCCCATACCTCAAACAAAAAGCAAATGAGCTAATTTCTCAGGTTAGCTTGATATTACTGATGCTTTATTAGACATTTTTCTGAATTGGCCACCTCATTTACGGATGTCATTAAAACAAACAGTCCCAATCAGGTGAAGTGGATTCCAGAATGCAACCAGGCCCTTGAACAGATAAAGGACTGTCTATGTTCATACCCCATACCAAGAAATCCACAGTTTCAGATATACTTCCATGTTCAGACAGATGTGTCTGAGAATGGGAAAAGAGCAGAATTGAGCCAATCATGTGATGACCAAAGTAATGATTTGCCTGTTTTGTACATAAGCAGGAAGTTGCATGAGTCCAAAAGAAGTGTTCCACTATATAAAAGGAATGCTTGGCTGTGAAAAGCTGTCTCTGTCTTTAATAACTGTCTTGCTGAAATCCAGGAGTGGACGAATACCAGCTGGCTAAAGCTGAACTCTGATAAGACCGAGGTATTGGTAGTGAATCCTGGTCACCGGATAGAGAGGTTGGGAGGGCTCTCCCTTTAGGTTATATCTTGGGGGTGAGCCACTCCTAACCTCTGAATGGGTGTGGAACCTGGGGGTAATCTTTGATGATGGCCTAACATTGCACTCTCAGGTGTCAGCTGTCATCAGTTTATCATTCTACCATATGAGGAATATCGCCAGGATCAAGCACCTTGTTCCCTCCGACGACCTTCCCACTCTGATTCATGCCTTTGTGACCTCGCGTTTGGACTGCTGCGACTCCCTGTACCTAGGGCTGCCTGGGGTGGAAATCTACCACTTGCAGCTAGTGCAGAACGCTGCGGCACGCCTTTTGACAGGATCCTTGCAGTCCTGTCATATTTCGTCAGTGCTGCGTGGACTGCACTGGCTGCCAGTTCAGTGGCGGATCACCTTTAAAGTCAGCTTGCTGACTTTTAAAGCCCTACACGGACTTGGCCCTGACTACCTGAAAGAGCTCCTGGTTCCTCACTGCCTCGAGCGATCGCTCCGCTCAGCCAATGAGGGGTTGCTAGAGATTCTGAGGGAATGCTTGAAATCTTCTGGGGCCAGAACATTTATGTATGCGGCCCCCACCCTGTGGAATTCTCTACCCCGTTGGTTACTTGAGCACATGACCTTGGAGGGTTTTAAGAAAGCATTGAAAACTTGGTTATGGAGCCATGCTTATGGCATTTAAATGGGCAGAAAGAGTTTAAGATTGTATGATTGCATTACTTGATTTTAAGATCTGTTATTGATTATGTTGTTGTGGAACTTTTAATTACGTGATTCCATTCTTGTTAGGTGCCTTGGTTTTGAAAGGCACCATAAAAATAAAGTTATTATTGTTATTATTATTATTATTTTAAATGGACCATGGAAGTGCTCCCATACTAACATGGAATAAATTTGTTTTGATAACGGATCATAATCTGTTAAAATAGCTTAATGTGATGAAGAATACCAAACCTTGACTGACTTGTTGGTATTTAGCATTACAGCCATATACATTTGTGGTCTAACATAGATCTGGTGAACTACATGCTACTGCAGGCTTTATATCCATAGTATAGATGATAGCACCCAGGAAATTGAAAATGTGTGTAATATATAGTTTCAGATTGCTGTATAAGATGAATTGTAGTTTGCTGCATTTTTGTTATTTGTAAGGGCCCTGGGGGTGGGATCCCTGAGAAAGGATGGGCTGGGATCCCATGTCTCATATCTCATTTCTCCTTATAGAAGGCCTAAGATGCTTGCAATCTATTTTCAAGCTGTGCTGTGCTGTTAGAAAACCCTTATGAATAGGTTTTCTCTTAGTAGGGGAGGTACAGTATGTGAGGTGGTGACCTTTTGCAAGTACTGTGACCTGCTTCATATTTCATGACCTCCTCCCATTTCTGTGACCACTTTAGGGTCTGGGGTCAGCACTTTAAGTTTTCTGACCCTATTATAGCTAAGAGAAGTACTGAAAAATATTTGCTATATGTTAACAGAAAGAACTGGATAATTGAGATGCAGTGTTTTTCTCTCATTTCTTATTGTGAAATACTGCCAGTAGCTGCATCACTGTATAGAAGCAAGGTGGATCTGCTGGCCCTAAAAGAACCTTAATGTTTTAAAGGTTCAAATGGCCCTCTTTTCTTTTTGTTTGGAACTGCTACAATTATATCCCCACCCCCCTTTTCTGTTCTGTATGTGGAGTTTTCTCTGTATTGCCCTTTCCTGCCTGTTTCTCCTTTAAGTGTAGCAAACTAAACAGCTCAGCTCTGCATACCTGTAGCTTAGTGATTTTGGTGCCTGATTTGAGCCTTAACTCTTGCTGAGCCAAATGGAGAAAAACTTCACTAAACTGCTGTGTAGTAATGCACTCACAGCAGCATATAATGCAGTTGGACTCATGCTGACAGGAATCCAGCAAGTAAAAGGTTGCCATGTTTTCTTGCCTGTTTTAAAGCTGCAGAATAAAGCGTTTTATAAAGAAAACAAGTCAGAAAACTACATAGTAATTGCCCTAGCCTGGGTTGCCTCTAAGGTTTAAAATACTCCTGCACATAATTTTCCTCCTTCTCACTCCTCTGCTTTTGCAAGCCATTTGGAATATAGTAGTCTGTTTCCATGACTGAAAGAGACATTATAACACTCACACACACTTTCCTTCTCTCCTTTCCCATTACCCTTGTGTAGCAGCACTTTTTTAGCCCACTTTTTATATAAGGCAAATTTTCAACAGCAGTACTGCAAAATGCTAAACAAAGGCATAGCAACTGGTGTCAGGACACTGGCATAAAGAAAGAAAAATGGCTATTTTTATGTTTGCTTGCAAGCCTGTGCAAGAAACATAGTGCTATCATGTGAGTTTTTATATGTGTGGCACCCTGTCTTCCAATTCAGTCAGTGTGTTTGTAGGTGCGACCACAGTTCACCAATGAATGCTGCAGCTGTCTATGATAGCAGTTGAAAATGCAATGGCGTACAGTTGAAACGGAGAGACTGCTTCAGTGATCAGCGATACGATAGTACTGATTAGCATATTGCCGACAATCCTGCTTGTATGTGTCTCTGCTTTCTCTTCCTGGAACATAAATTCAGTTTGAAGTGAACTTTTCCTAGGACTATTTTTCTGGGAGGAAGCAAGTGACTAAAATGACATCCTTGGAATGTTTCCAAAAAAAGATCTAATTGCCATCCTTGGAATGTTGAGTCAGAGTTCAAGGTAGGAGCAGCATTGACAAAACCAGAAAAACAGAACCCCAAAGAGACTGAAAAAGTAGACGCAGTTGTCGTCTGTTGGCACACCTGATTAGTATTGTGTTATAATATCCCCCAACCGTCTGAGTGCCTCTGAATAGTGCTCCCACCCTGCCCGCTGCACACAGTATGGCTGATGGGGGTGCTCAATCCCCCGTCAGCTCCACGCTCCCCCCCAGAGTTCTAGGTGCCACACTGGGAGCCCACCCCAGCGTGGCATAAGTGAGAATGGCGACCGGGGTACCCAATCCCCTGTTGACTCAATTAAATCCCCCAAAAAGAAACAGACATTCAGTTGCCACGCTGGGAGCCCACCCCAGAGTGGCACATGTCTGTATGGCCGACGGGGGTGCCCAATCCCTCGTTGGCTCCACTGACCCCCCTGTGTCTTTTCCAGCTGCCACACTGGGAGCCCACCCCAGTGTGGCACAAGTCCCATGTCATCTTCCTAAAAAGAAAACAACCACCTGAAAAGAAAAAAATGGTCCCTCGTTGATTGTCTTGCCCCCCAACCCGCGCCCACCCTCTGCGCATCCACCTCCCCACACCTCCACCTCACCCCATACTTACCTCCAGAGGCCAGCGAGATGATCTTTGGTGGACCGGGAACACATCTGCACTCTTCAAAGCCGGCCGTGAACTGAAGAAATGTTGGTAAGCTGTATAATGGAATAAACAGGGTTTTTTCAACTTTGATGCATATCGCAGGCATTTTTTGGAATTTTGGCACCAAATTTTCAACATGGGGTTTTTGGGACCCCTCCTCATGAATTCTAGCACTGTCATGGCGTTAATTGTTCCTGATAGGTGATTTCTCAGTCACTGCGCGGAACCACCTTTTGGGACTGATTTATGAAATGACAGTGTCACAGTTCATGAGGTAGGCCCCCAAAAACCCTACTTTGAAAATTTGGAGAAAAAATTCCCAAAAATGACTGATTTACATGCTTGCGTTGAGCACTTCCTATGCACGCTCGTAAGATGGAAAACTTTTTATATTTTCACTCCAGATTTTCAACATTGCCATTTTACCACACCTCCTTATGAGTAGTACAGCTGTCATTTTTCACATCTTGCCCAAAATGTGTTTCTCGCATGTAGCGCTAATGGCACAGTCGGTGTGCGAAATCAATGTTCAGGACAGATTAAGAAAATCACAGTAACACTGTTCATGAGCAGAGGTCTTAAAATGGCTATGTTAAAAATTTGGTGACAAAAGTCCATAAAATGACTGTGTTACGAGCGAGCATTGTGCAGTTTCCACGCACCCTCGTACGTTCATGAATTTGTAATATTTTCAGACCAGATTTTCACCACTGGCATTTTTCCACACTTCCTTATGAACAGTACAGCTGTCATTTTTCACACCATGGCCAAAATGTGTTTTCGCACTTCCAGCGCAGAAATGTGTGGTCACTGTGGGAAACCACTGTTCGGGACAGATTAAGAAAATCACAGTGACACTGTTCATGAGTGGAGGTACCAAAATGCCTGTGTTGACAATCTGCTGTAAAAAAATCCCCAAACTAATTACATTACTGGTGTGTGTTGCACAGTTTCTACGCACGCTCGTGACTTCACCAGTTTTTTTTATATTTTCAATGCAGATTTTCAACATTGCCATTTTTTACACATCCCCATGAACAGTACAGCTGTAATTTTTCACGTCCTGTTTGAAATGTGTTTTCGCACCTGTGGTGCCAAATGGCATAGTCCCTGTGCAAAATCACCTTTCGACTAACGAACTGATATTGCCACTGTTCATGAGGTGGGGGTCACAAAAAAACGTTGAAAATTTGGAGTGAAAAAAACAACGAATGCCTGAGGCATTAGGGTTTATGACTATAATGCCCCACTCTGCAGAGACTGACAAGCATCAGGGGTGTGACTTGGGATTGTTGCCTGTAATGCTCATACCATTCCACCCCAACCCACACCCTGCAGCCAGTGAGAGGCATCGAGGTGTGCCTTGGACTCTTCGGCCCCAAAGTTCACCCCATTCTCCTATACAGCACCCATCTCACCATATTTCCTGATGGAATGGGGTGAACATAAGGGCCAAAGACTCCAAGGCACACTGTGACACTTGTCGGTGTCTGCAGCAGTGGCAGAGCTAGAGGAGTCTGGGGGGGCAGTTGCCCCTCCTGGCTGCCCCAGTGTGAGTAGTGGTGCTCTGTCACCATCTTTATTCACTGCTTAGTGCCCATTGTGGAGCCCATGATTGACTTGAATGGCCCTTCCCAGCTCCCAAGCCTGGCTCCACCACTGGTCTGCAGGGTAGGGTGTGGTGAAATGGCATGGCTGTTATGCCTGACGACCCAAAGGCACACCCCGATGCCTGTCAGTATCTGCAGGATAGTGGTGGGGTTGGCTTCAGTTCAATACTTCACTGCCATTCCTATTATGCAGCTCTGTAACTCCTACACTACCAATGCCCATGCCAGCAAGCAAACATTTGGCATTGACAAATGTTTGTTTGTTTTAGTTTAACTTTTGTTGTAGACCTCATGCTTACCTGGTCTCTCTGCTGTGCCTCTCTATTTCCTTGTCCCGTTTCTAGGGACCAGCCAGCCAAACCGCCTCTAGATTTAGGCAAGATGTGGGATGGGGTAATTACTAGGAGAAGGCAAGGTTAAGCTATAAAAAAATATAAAATTGTAAATATACTTACCTGAATCACATGAACCTACTGCATATATTTTTCTTATCTATGTAAAGGTCTGAAATTAATTTGCAAATGGTTTTAACACTGAATTTAAAATATTATTTAGTTCTGTCAGTCAAATGATGTCATGACCTGGGTGTATATAAAGCTGACATCTCCTGGGTCTCATTAAGTTCATTTGTTGCAGAGCTGCAGCCAAGATAGAGCTCAGTGCCGGTGCTGAATCCAGGCATTAGGCAAACTCCAGGTAGTGCTGACTGTTGAACTACCTACTTGAATATCTAGTATGAACTCTTTCTCTTTAAATCCTGGTTTTTCTTTGTTTTTCTTTTTTTTGGCTTGATAAAACGTGTTGGAAACTGAAGAACCTGACACTGACTTGAGAGTCTTACCTTCCACTTTGTGACAGTGCTGACCATAATGTCCTAGTGCAGGGCAATGAAATAAAATTCAAGGGAGAGAAAACAGGTGTACTCTACATACCTTTCAACTGTACCACTTTACGAGGAACTTTCCTCATTTTACTTCACAAAAGCTCCCTGTTCCACATTGTGAAGACTTGTTCCACATTCAGTATTAACATTTTAAAGCAAAAATCTATAGTAAATGATGCAAAAAATATATTATTCAATTAATAACAGACTTTCTGAACATAAATACAAATATTTTAACAGTGTTCTGAGCTTCCTGGGTAAAGGTTTGGTTAAGGGTTCCACATTTTGCTCATTTGTTCCACATTTTGAGAGGCAATGTTCCACATTTTGGGGACAAAAGGTTGAGAGGTATGGTACTGTACCAGTGCCTTGGAAGGGCTGTTCAATAAAAAAAAAGATGCCCTGCTTCAACCTTAATCTTTATGTGGACTTCAATCTGTGAAGCCTGCTTACTGCATGATATCAAAAAGGTAACCTGAAGAACTGTGCTTGAAACAAAATCCGGTCTTCCCAGCCCTTTTGGACTTCAAGATATGGTAAACATACCCTGGATGGCCTTTTCACCTTAAGGGGAACATCCTCACCGAAGAGCTGGGTTAGATGTACTATTTTAAATGTTTTACTGTGTTACTGATGATAGTGGTGGAAGCCTTATAAACTTGACATGGTAAGAAAGGAGGGAGTATGTTGGTTTTCATACACACTGTAGAAATATAGAAACATAGACTTTGACAGCAGATAAGGACTACTTGGCCCACCTAGTCTGTCCATTTCCCTACCTACTGGATAAGCTGCAGATCCTAGTTAACCAATAGCCTACTTCTTCCTACCCCCGGCAAGAATTGCCTTATGTCTGTCCCATGCATTCTTGAAGTCCCCCACTGTTTTTGACCCCACAATCTCTCCAGGAAGGCCATTCCATGTGTCCACCACCCTCTCTGTGAAAAAATACTTCCTTACATTGCCCCAGAGCTGTCCACCCTCTGTCTTCAAATTGTGTCCCCTTGTTCTTGCACAATTCTTTTTCTGAAAGATGCTACCCTCTTGGACTGTATTGATTCCCTTGAGGTACTTAAAAGTTTCTATCATATCCCGCCTCTCCCTCCTTTCCTCAAGGGTATACATGTTAAGCTCCTTTAGTCTCTCTTTGTATGGCTTCTGTTATAGACCCTGCACCATTTTAGTTGCCCTCCTCTGGACTGCCTGCATCCCGTCTATGTTCTTACAGAGATGGGGTCTCCAGAACTGGATGCAGTACTCCAGATGGGGTCTCACCAACTGTCTGTACAGAGGGGTCAACAACGTCATGTTTTCTACCGGTGGTGCCTCTCCCTATACATTCCACTATCCCCCCAGCCATTCCTACTGCCTTCTCACATTGCTTGCTTACATTTAGGTATACTCCAAACACATTTATTTTGTAACTGTAGGTAGGTCCCTAGGAAATTCTAGTATTATACTGCACAATAAATACTAATGGGGTGTGGGGCTGATTCCAAGCATTTAGTAACATCTGTCATCAAATCTGAGAATCAGACGCTCACTCAGCAAATCATTACCATCTATTCAAATTTGTTTTAGAAAAGTGCTGCTACCAGGCCTCAGGTTTCACCTGTTTGGGTTTCCTCAGCAGTATGGTGGTCTTTTACTGTATGTTGTGGATTCCCTATTCAACATAATGGTATATTATTTCTTCAAATATTTTGTTTGGTTTTGGCCAGACTCCTGTCTCTCCTTACCTGTGTAATTCTTAAAACTGACACACGTTTTACCAATGCTGCATAGCCTAACTATCTTCAGGGTCCTGTAACCCATGAACTGTTGTGGCAGTCATTGAACAGAAGGGCTCATACACCAGTGTTTGACCTCCACATGAGGCAACCTCAAACTAGTATTTCTAGCATAGTTACAAATATTCTGACGCCCAATTAACTTGTATGTTTTAGTCTGTGAACACACAAAAGTTACCCGTAATACACTGTTCTGCCTACAGTACTGCTGCTGCGCTAATGTAATGGTCATTTGTCTGCACTAAGTGCTGGTAACAGACAAGTGTGCACCATGCCTGAATCTGCTAGTTAGGGAGAGAGCATGTGTGAAGTATGTGCCCTTTCCTAACCTGTCATTTTGGGTACAAATCTTTCATAGTCTCTGCCACTACTATATTTTGCTCTACTCCTTTTGCAGCATTCAGTGCAAACTGCTCTGTGATATTAATGTTGCAGTGGGACTGCGGGTAAAATAATGGATTATGGGTAATCAAGTTGCAGCCCACTCTCTAATCATACATAATGGGGCCTATTCATTAAGGTGTGGGTTATACACTTGAAATTCATGTGAAATGCATATACCTGTATAACACTTGTGTAGCTACAGTGTGTTGTCCTGGACAGGTGCAGGATGTGCAGTATTCCTAACTGCAAGCACCCTCAGGGCACCTGCCCATGGTCTTGCCCCCCCCCCCCAGCATGCAGGTGTGCAGAGGCAGACCACTGGACTAGGGTGGGCATTCAATGGGATGCCCATTTTGGATCCTGTAGTGGATCCCCTGCTCTGCATGAGCAGGGGATTCTGGGCAGGCATAGATGCCAGTGAGTGCCCAAATGGTTACCCCCAGTCCTACAATGAAGCTAGGTGGGCTGGGGCAATATGATGAGGGAAATCAATGTCCCAGCAGAGCCAGCAGGTGTTATCGGTGGGGAAGCATAAGCATTATGGCAGGGTCTCCCTTCATGTAACTTGTACTCCCCTAATGCAGCATTCGGCACCTTAGCGAATGGTGTAGAGTGCCGTCAAGTCCAATGACACTGCCTGGGACCACCCATGGCACATACTGTAACTGTGGGATTGGCCATGAGACTGTGTGTGCAAGAGGCTCACGCTCCTGCTGTGAATGCTGCCGGGGCTCCGCTAGATACCCACAGCATGGCATTCCAACTTAGGGTTTCCTACATGCTGCCGATGAGTGATACATAGGCAATCCACACCTTAGTGAATAGAGTCCGTTAAGAAAACGGCGCACCAGAAAATTTGGAACCTTACCATCAACTACTCATTGGAGGTGACACCAGTTGATGCATGTAGCTGTAAGATTACATGTTTCCATTAAGTAAACATAGGAAGTGACACTGAGAGAGGGTAAAAAAGCTTCAGAATTTAAGCACTGAAGGAGATGGATAGGGAAAGCAAGTTAAGCACAGGGGGGTTAAGCGGCTTCCTCATGACGCTCAAATGTTAACTCATAATCAGGGATTCAAACCTGGGTCCTCACAGTAACAGCTCTTTGCTTCAGTCACTATGTTACATTGCCTATGTTGTTTCTTTAAAGGAAATAATATATGCAGGTACAAAGATATTGATTTCTGAGATAGGCATGTACAGGAGGTGAGGAAAACTGATCTAAAATCCAAGGCCCACATTTTCAAAAGAGATGGGCGGCACATCTCTGGAGCAAATGGAGATGAGTCACCCATCTCAAAAGATGCTGCAAACTCTCATATTCAAAGGAGGGAGATGGACTGTCCAAATCGAGATGGGCCATGGACCAAAGTTAATGTATGCGTCCCACGTGAGGGAGCGTGCCTATGAAAATCCCGCACAATGGGATACTCAGAGAAGATGGGCTCCCTAAGTGCAGGAGATGAGCAGCGCAAAGTTAGGAATGGAAAAAGCATGCCTAACTACTGGACACCCACGGACAGGCTGCAGTACTGTACACAGCAGCACAGCAGCCTGCCTGCCCCCACAGCCCAGTGGCACGCCCCCAAGCCCCTTTCCCCAATGCCAGTGAAGTACCTGAAATCCCCCCTGGTGTCCATGGTGGAGTGGACCCCCACCCCGTCGCTCATGCAATCTATAATTGCAATCTGAAGAAACATGTTCCCCAAATGCAAGGACCCCCCTCCACCTCCCCGGTTTGATCTATAATCGTATTTTGAAGAAAACATCTTCCCTTAATGCAGGGACTCCCCCACCCCTCCCCAGTACAATATATAATTGTATTTCGAATAGAACATATTTCCATAATGTAGTGATCCCCCCACCCCATCCCCAGTTTGATCCATAAATGCCATTCAAATACAACCTTTTCAGTAATGTAGGGACCCCCAACCCCAAACCCCATGCAATCAAAACTTCCTGTTCACAAGAGTTTCCATAGTGTAGTCACCCACCACCCCGAGAGGCAGAACCCCCTAACCACACCTCCCCACCACACCACCTGTGCCGAAGGCTAGCACAGCCCTCCACTCACCACCACAGTCAGCCACCGACTGAACAGGTCAGGACTGTCACTACACAGAATACGCGCTCAACCAATGAGTGTATGTTCTGTACAGTAACAGTCCAGAACTGTTTATCTGGTGGCTGGCCATGATGGCAAGTGGAGGGCTGTGTCAGTCACCAGCATGGATGGTGCGGGGGGATGCAGGGAGGGGTCCTACCTACTGGGGGGGCCACTACATTATGGAAACTCTTGCGAATGGGAAGTTTTAGCCTCATAGGATTTGGGGGCTGTCCCTACATTACAGAAAACTGTGTAAATGGATTGCAATTCTGGATCAGATGGCTAGAGCTTGGGGGGACACTACAATAAGGATGGTGGGTCCCTACAGTAGAGACAATACTGTGGCCATTGCAATAGCTCTGCAGGGGATTGGGCTGGGAGGGGGCAGGCTGGCTCGGCTCAACTTGTCAGGCAGGGGCCTGTTAATTGCATGCAAATGGAGCCATAATGGGCATGCAAATGGACCCTTGGCACCTTGCATGCCTGATGGCCCCATTTGAATATTTGGGCTGAATATCAGGAATTTGGGACCAGTGCATCTGGGGATGCACTGTGCATCCCCATTCGCAATATTTGGCCCATCCCCTGGGATGCACTGTGCATCATTGACTGCCACCATTTGTGCCACCCACACTGGTGGCTGCATTCAGACAGGATACGCAATCTATTGGGATCAGGCATCTCATCTGAATCACTCACCGGAGCATTTATTTGGGTGGTGCATCTAGATATGCCCCTCGTCCCACAACTTTTGAATATCCTGGCCCAAATATACAGTATGTTTGTGAATTCTACTTATGATGAGAAATGACAAAAAAAAGCACATTTATGAATAAAAATAATAGGAAGGAAACAATACACAAAGCACAGATTTGAAATGTTTTTTTTAATTTAACAATACTTCATATATAGGAAAATACTTAAGGTACTTACAGTATATATTATGATAAATATGTTTTTTTAAGAGAATTAAGATACTGCTTCATTAGAAAAATATAAAAGGGACAGCACAAACCTATTATTTAGATAAACTACAATGCTCTAAATTACTGCAGATTACTATTCAGATAATCTACTAATGCCATGAAAATAAGAATAGAAGTTACAGTGAAACATTTATAAAGTTTTGTTTATCAAACAAACATGTATATTATTTTCCATACTTCTGAATCTGAGTTTAGTATTATCCTGCTTCTTGGTAGTATACAGCTTTAAAAAAAAAAAATTAAATGTAATCATAAAACTCACTCAACCTGTGAAGATGTTCTCTTCCGTTTGCTGCTGCTTACACCACATACAATTGCACTTATAACAATCAGGACCGCAAGTACTGATCCTGCTACTATTAAGACAAGCTTTGTAATGTTAACACCAATGTTGGGATCACCACCACTGGAACCGCCATCACTGGGACCACTTGGGGAAATAATCATGGCTGCTTGTGCGACATTAGATGCACCTGCCCTATTTGAAGACTTATCGATGGCACGTGCAGCGAAGTAGAGTATAGTTCCATTTTCTATTACAACATCTTCAGGTATGAATGAAAACACTTCTCTGGAGCCAGCAGGCAGAGGTGTAAGAGCGGAGGTGTTAATACTTTCAGCATTGTCGAAGTCATTTATCAAGTTCAGAGGATTCTTGCTCATTCGTATTTCATAGCTTGTAGCTGAAATGAGAAAAAAAACATGAATACATTTGTTGTACTATATTTAACCTTCAAATAGTGAAATTAAACAAAACTAAAACCACACTGACAAGAAACATAAAATCTATGACAAAATGCTGGTGATGACTATCCATATATAGAGCAGCCTAATTCTAAATTAACTTTTGCCATCAACATGCAAAGTCATCAATCATTCCTTCATATCTTTTATGAGCCTGACAAGTTAAAAATAGAAAATTACATGGCTAACCAAATTTTTGTTATATTGAATCAGAAAGAACCCATGTAATGTAAAGAAATCAATCCTCCAGACAAATATGCGTACAGAGAATTCTCCATCTCCCACTGCAGCTATTACAACTCCCTACTGTTAATGGAAACTACTGTAAATGGTTCTTCTTCTGAAGGAAGTTCACAACCATAGAGCCCTAGTCTAACATGTGGGTCATTATCATATACCTAATTTGGTTCTTGCCACCAATTATTCTCCACAGAGGTCTTTGTGTGGCATTAGCCTTTAGATAGAACCATGTTTGTGCAAATGTAGAAAACTGTGTAGATGGAATAAGAATGCCCCAGAATTGATCAAAATGCACAGAGGACATCCAAGTAACAGCCCTGCTTTATCCCAAAGGGTTCCAGGTCACGTTAGCACTGGTGAAACAGCGTGGTCGAAAACTGTGATAAACAAAAGAGCACCAACCACCTCTGCTTATCCACAGAGCCACAGATGAACTCCATGGGGAAGTGAAGCTGGGAGGGGATGATGGAAAACTCACCCCAGGAAGAACAGTGCTTAACACATTTCTACACAGGGCTATGCCCCCAGCACTCAACACCCCCAAATAAAATATAACCAACTCCTAGGTGAGCAACAAGGGGGGCAAGAAAGTTCAGAGGGGGGCAACAGCAACAAAGCCATTCTGACACATGGAATATAAAAAAAAAACAGGTAAGAATTGAACCTGGGTCAACTGCACCGTAGCCTGTGATCATAGCCACTATGCTATGGGGGTAGTTCAGTCAGCAGGCACACACTCAGGCTCTTGTCTTACTACACTTGCATGATAGCAACTATCTAGATAGCGTTATAATGTGTCATGCTCTTACCCAGTCTTTTTTCACAGTTATGTCCATGTGGATTCGTACTATGCTATTTTGCCAGTGCAAAATTAATCAGACACCATACCAAAGTTATTTTCTTTTTTGTAGGTTTGTGAAGCTTATTTCCCTTTCAAACATTGGCTAGAATATGTTTAGAAAATGGCAGGCCAACAGGCACATCTCCTTTATGACATCACTGATGTCTTATTTATTTACTTATTCTGAAACTAAGGGGACCCACTCCTCACATGGAGCAGGAAGTAAATATAGCCAATTTTGGCAAAGGAAAGTTTAAATATGCTATGCTATTGGGGAGGGTGTAGTATCTTTGGATGTTATGTTGTTTGCCACAACCTAGCAACACCTCTTAGAAGAAATGTGAATTCCAGTGTGAAGTAACATAGAAGGTTTGAGCATGTTATTTTTGGATTTGAGTTTAGGGAGTCTGTGGTGCTCCTCCTTAGCATGCTTCCTTTGAAACATCTGTGTAAAATCCTTGATGGGAGCACAGTATAAAAGGAGTCAATTAGTAACCACTGTGGCACAGGAAAGTTAGGGACTAAATCGAAGGGTCCCACCTTGACGTTGGTGATTTAGCTTACTCAAATTGGAATTCCAGTCTGAATCTAAGAGTACCCACTCGTCACATGGAGCTTGAAGTAAAAATAGCCAACTTTGGCAGAGGAAAGTTTAAATATGCTATGCTGTGTGTGTGTTGGGGGGGTGCCCTATTATCTTTGGACTGTATGTTGTTTGCCACAACCTAGCAGCACCCCTTAGAAGAAATGTGAATTCCAGTGTGAAGTAACATAACGGATTTGAGCATGTTATTTTTGGATTTGTTTGAGTTTAGGGAGTCTGTGGTGCTCCTCCTTAGCATGCTTCCTTTGAAACACCTGTGTAAAATCCTTGATGGGAGCACAGTATAAAAGGAGTCAGTTAGTAGCCACTGAGGCACTGAAAAGTTAGGGACTGAATCAAAAGGTCCCACCTTGACGTTGATGATTTAGCTTACTCAAATTGGAATTCCAGTCTGAAACTAAGAGGACCCACTCCTCACATGGAGCTTGAAGTAAATATAACCAATTTTGGCAGAGGAAAGTTTAAATATGCTATGCTGTGTGTAGAGGAAGGGTGGTGTACGCTAGTATCTTTGTATTGCAGGGGATAGTTGTTTGACCTTCAGGGATACACACCCTGCAAAGCCCAGCTCAGCAGTGAGAACCCAAACCAAAGGTACTGGTTACCCAGACCTGCAAGAAGAGAGGTGGGGTAGAAGGGTGGAAAGCAAACTCTTTTATCCTCTGGAGTGGAATCCCCACAAGAGTCCAAAACTGCTTGATACTCACCCAGTCAGTGTCATGGGCTACTGACTTTCCTGGGGAGAGAAAGGAGTGGTGAATAGGAAGGAGTAATTAGACACAATTTTGAAAGAGAGAAGGGGTGGGTAGGGACTTGGGGGGAACTGGGTGAGGTGCAGTTGCAGGATGGAAAAAAGAAACTGCAAAAATGAGAGTTAGGGTAGACGGGAGTGAGGCAAACCTTGACCCTCTTTATTAGAAACCCCACAAGGGATTCAAACACTGCTTGATATACACCCAGTCAGTGTCATTAGATACTGGCTTACCTGGAGAAAGGTAGGAGTGGGGAATAAGAAGAAGTAGTTAGACACAGTTTTGAAAGAGAAGAAGGGTGGGGGGCTATTGGGAAGTGGGTCAGGCATAGTTTCAGGATGGAGAAATGTAACTGCAAAGAAGGTAGGATAACAAATGAGTGAACAGGGCAGAGCAGACATCTAAGGAAAGAGAGTTCCAAATTTTAAAGAAATGGTAGGAGCAGGCAGCCTGTCCTGAAGTGGAAGATCAGGCAAGGAAAGCAAGGGTTTAGTAGCCAGAGTTACAGGAAGAGTAGGTGGGAGGGGTGGGGTGGAGAGGACAGGAGGGTTTTGAGGTGGAGGGAGGGAGGGAGGGAGGAGGGAGCTGAGTCAATACTTCCCAACTAGGGTGAAACAGTGGATGAGGCATCTGGTCCCATAAGGGGGGCAGGAGAGAGCGGTAAAAATGTCACAATGGCGTATATGGGGTGGACTGTCAAGAGCAAACTGACAAAAGGAGTTGAAAAGGATGTCCAGTCTGGTTAGGGTGGCCTTAGGGGATGTGCTATAGACTATGTTGCCATAGTCAAAGATAGGGAGGATGATTTTCTGGACAATTTCACAGCAGACCAATAGAGGGATGCAACCACAGTGTCTGTTCAGAACACCCAGTTTAGGTTGCAATTTTTTGTGGATGGCATCCACATGTCGACAAAAGTTGAGGTGCCTGTCGAGCCAGAGCCCAAGGTATATGAAGGAGGTGACATCCTACAATACTGACCCCTCAAGGATGTGGAAGGATGGGATGGCAATAAGCCCTACCCATAAAATAGGAATGGAACCAGCTAGTGGCGGTTTTGGAGAGACCGGCTACTGCAAGCTTGTTGAGGAGAAGAGTGTGGGCAACAGTGTTGAAGATTTTGGCCAAGTCAACAAAGATGGCAGAGGTGATGTGGCCCTGATTCATGCCACAGAGAATGGAATTAGTAAGCCAAAGAAGGGAGGTTATGGTAGAGTGGCCCTTATGGAAACTAAACTAGAAAGGGAGTGAAGAAGGAAGAATCAAGGAAAGGAGAAAGCTGTGCATGTATGAGGTGCTTTTGAAGTTTGGCAAGGATTGGGAACACGGTTATTGGACAGTAGTTGCCTGGGTTGGAGAATTTGCCACCTTTGGTCAGGGTGATGACTGTGGCAAGCTTCCAGGCATCAGGGATAAAGGCCAGGGAGAAGAAGAGATTTAGAAGGGAGGTGAGTGGAAAGCAATGCAGGGTCCAAGAGATGAAGGTGCTTAGGGTCAAGTCCATCTGAGCTTTTACCCCTATGAGGATAAGGGCTAGAAGAGACTCCGGGATGTCAGCAGGAGAGATAGGTAAGAAGGAAAAGTGGGAGGGAGAAGAAAGTGAGCAAGTAGGGTTCTGGTAGTGGGTGAGCGAAGCAGGGTAAGGAAGATAGAAGGGTAGAAGCACAGGTGGTGAAGAAAATGTTGAATTCTGTAGCCACAGAGGGGGGTTCTGAAACAGTAGTGTCTCCTACCTTTAGGACTGGGGCTGGAGACTGGGCAGGAGGGAGAGCATGGACTGCCTTCCAGAACTTAGAGGGACAGTTAATGTTTTCCTGGAAGGTGGATGAAAAATATTCAGCTTTGGCAAGTTGGATTGCCCTAGTGCAGGCATTTCATAGAGCTCCATATTTAAGCAAATACACATAGGTGTCTGAGGCCTTGTATGCCTTCCACATGAGGTCTTGAGCTCACTGACAGCCCAGCAATTTGGCTCAAAACCAGGGGAGATGGGAGCCTCTGACCCTGGTTCTCCTGATGAGAGTATGCTGATTCCAGATTTTTAAGCAGTTGTTCTTAAAATAACTGAGGGCAGACTCAACTGCTAATTTAACTGATAACAGCCAAAACTTTGTTTAGTTTAACTGCAGTTGCCATTAGCCAGGATGCCAAAATGCTTTCTCCTTCACAAGTGAAAGCATTTTGGCATCCTGGCTAATGGCGACTGTGGTTAAACTAAACAAAGTTTTGGCTGTTATCATTAAAAAAAATCGCTTAGAAATTACTTAGTGAGTCAAAGTAATTCATACTGGGTGCAAACATTTTGAAATAAGAATATGAGCTTAAAGATTCAAGGCTACAATATCGTCCAATTATATAACCCTAATTATTTCTTTATAGGGTTTTTCTGGTAGAAACAAGAAGAGTTAAGAGATCAACACTAGCAATCTAAGGATATAGTGATATTTATACAGGTAATTAATGTAACAGTCCTGCTTTAAAATTATTTTGTATTAATAATATGAGAAGCCAAATAATATTAAATAACACATAACATTTTTTTTATTTAGATGGTAACCAGGATTTTTTGAAACAAGGAACCATTTAAACACTTTTACAACTTCAAGAACAGGTGTGTTCCCCCTACATAAATACATTAATAATAACTCTATATGAAAATATAAATTTATCTCACAAAATTACTAGTGTAATAGATATATATTTTTTCATTCTTTTGATGGAGCACAATAAAAAAAACATAAAAAGGGTGTGAAGAAGGGACAGGATAGTCCTGAAACCATTTACCCAGGAGTCTTGGTCATTTTCAAATTGATGAAAAAGTGCCTGTTATGAGAGACATTCATAAACAGACTTTGAATGTTGGATTTGAACTTGTAACCTGAAAGAGAAGTGATGATGTTTGAAATTTTGTCTGTATTGAATGGAATGTACCTCCTTTTGAACAAACATTACAAAGGACAGATATAATAAGTTGTTACTGGGGCTGAGAGTCTTTGTTTACACACATGATATTCACTCTCACAATTTAAAGACACTCCCCATTATATGTTTTAGATTTTTAGAGAGTCATTGGTATAAAAAAAGGGAACCAAGGGAGAACTAGACACTCAAACAAATCCAGTTTCAACATGGTCCTTGACTTGATCACTTAGTCCCCCACAAGAGACTGATCAAGAAACTGGCTGATACAGGGACATGGTATAAACTAACCAGGTGGGTGGCAAACAGGCTAGGGGATAGAAAGTAATGGGTAGTGGTGAATGAGGAGCACTCTGGGATGAGTAGAGTCCCATGGGGGGGCAGTACTCAGTCCAGTCCTGTTCGCTGTGCTCATCAATGACACTGGGGATAGCATCAAAGGGAAGATATGTATTTTTGCGGGCAATACTTTGCTCTGCAGAAGGGTGGACACTGAGGAGGGCATAATAGATTTATGGAATGACCTACCAAGGTTGTAGAGCTGGTTTAGCATCTGAAAATTGGGATTAAATGCTAAAAAGTGTAAGGTGATGCATGTAGGGTGTAAGAACCCCATGGAGAATTGTGTCTTGGGGGGTGAAGGCCAGAATCTCAAAGGTGGAGAAAGAATAGTAATTACAACTGACCTGAAAATGTCAACATGATGCAGAAAGGTGACAAGAAAGGTGAACAGGATGCCAGATTACATATCAAGGTAGTTCTCCAGCAGGGGGAAAGAGGTAATTCTGCCCCAGTGCAGGTCCACGGTGCATCCATATATGGAATACCATGCACAGTATCGGAGCTCCTACCTTAAGAAGACAAAAAACAGATGGAGGCAGTACAGAGGAGGACTACCAAGATGGTTCATAGGCAGCAGGATATCCAGTATGAACATAGGCTGGTTAACCTGAACATGTACTCACTTGAGGAGAGAAGACAGAGGGGAACATGATCAGGACCTTCAAAAACCTTAAAGGGTATTGAAAAAGTGAGAACAGGAACACCAGAGGGCACAACTACAAATTAACAGGAGGAGTTACAGGAAAGAGGCCAAAAGGCACTTCTTCACTGAAAGGGTAGTGGCAGGATGGGAAATACACTGTGCTGGTAGCGGTAATAGTAAATCACAGCACAGTTGGGTAGTTTAAAAATGGGTGGGATAGGTTCTGGGGAAGGTTAAGACGATGGAGAAGGAAAGGTTAGACTGGGTGGCAGTGATCAAAACCTGGTTTACAGGAAACCACAGTTGGGACATGGCCATTCCAGGGTACAACCTGTTCAGGAGGGAAGAGAAAGGAAGGAAAGGAGAGGGTGTTGCTATATACATACTTGATCAGATAAAAGCCACCAAGATCCAGGGGTCCTCCAGGGAAATCGAGTCACTATGCCTAACACTCAAGACAGGGAGAGGGAAAATAATCAAAGCTGGCATCGTGTACAGGCCCCCAAATCAAGACAAAAAAAGGGACAAAGATGAGGAGATTTACCAAATGACTGAGAAACGTGACACAATTTTGGTGGGAGACTTTGATCTCCCAGATATAAACTGGAACACACAGACAGCAGCTTCAACAAGAAGCAGGGATGTCTTACTGGTCCTGCAGGCAGCAAGATTTTGCCAGCTTGTTATCACCCCAAGAGGGTAGGGCATCCTAGACCTGGTACTCACAAACAGTGAGAAGGTTAAGGATATCGAGGTAAGCTGCAGTATGGGGAACAGTGATCACCTTATGATCACTTTTCAAGTTAACATGGTAGAGGACACCTGCCATTCCAAAATTAAGGTTCTGGATTTTAAAAAGGGTGATTTCATAAAGATGAGTAACCCTATAATGTATTGTTTTGTACCTGCCTGATTTTTATAACTGCTATTTTATTCTAATGTATGTGCATATCTGTCCTTATATTGTTATCTGTCCATATATGTTTGTTACTGTTCTGTCCTTTATTGTCATTCTGTGTTGGATGCAATCGTAAAACAGAGCTTGCTTTCAATTTTACTTTCCAATAGATTGATTTATTGATTGACTGACCCTAAAGGAGAATTTAGTCACAGAGGAGGACGGGGAGAGTGGTAGACGTCATGTGGGAGAGACTCAAGAGAGCAATCAAGAAGGCCAAAGAACAATGCTCCAAAAGATCTGCAAGACAAAAAGGAAAACAAATCCTCTCTGATTCACCGAAAAGGTAACCACCATGGTGAAGGAAAAAAGTAAGAATACAGGGCTTACCAAGAGATTAAAAAATGAAAAATACTAGGATACATACATGGACAAAATGAAGGAGGCAAGCAAAGGGATAAGAAGGGCCAGAGACCAAGCACAGGTCAAGATAACAGACGAGGTAAAAAGGGGAGACAAGACCTTCTTTAGATTCACCAGAGAAAGAAGAAAGGCAAAAGGAGGTATAGTGAGGATTAATGCCAGAGAAGGAACGGTAGTAGAAGAAGACCACAAAAAAGTCGATATACTAATCAGGTACTTTTGCTTTGTATTTACAGAGGAAGATCAGGGCAATGGTCTGGCACTCAATAAGTGGGGCAACCCTGGTCCAGGGGTTGATACTAATCCCTTCATGGAATTCCAAGTACTGGAAGCACTGAACAAACAGCAAGTAGACAAGGCCATGGGACTGGATGAGATACATCCAAGAATCTTGAAGGAACTGAGGAAAGAACTGGCAGCCCCTCTGGCACAGCTATTTATCAGCTCCTTGAAAAGTGAACAAGTAGACAGGGACTGGAAAAGAGCAATGGTGGTCCCACTCCACAAACCAGGTAGCAAGGAAGAGGCAGGAAAATACAGATCGATAAGTCTCACATCTATAGTGAGAAAACTGATGGAGACATTGCTCAAACAGAGGATAATAGCATTTCTTGAAGTCAGCAGGCAGCAGGACCCCAAGTAGCATGGTTTCACAATGGGCAGATCATGCCAAACTAATCTGGTTGAGTTCTTTGGCTGGATTACCAGAGAGGTAGATCAGGGCAATGGATGTGGGCTACCTGGAATTTAGCAAGGCCTTCAATCCAGTTCCACACAGAAAGGCTGGTAAAGAAGTTAGAGAACACAGGGGTAGGATAGGTAGTGATTAACTGGGTAAGGAACTAGCTACAAGATAGAACTCAGCTGGTTCAGGTAAATGGGGTAGTGTCACCAGAAGGAGGGGTGAACATTGGAGTGCCCCATGACTCAGTGTTGGGGCCACTACTGTTCAACATTTTCATTGCTGACATCACAGAGGGGCTGGAAGGGAAGGTGTGTCTATTTGCTGATGACACTAAGACATGCAGCAGGGTGGACTCCAAAGATGAAGGAGGAATGATGGAATAGGACATAAGAAAACTTAAGGAGTGGTCTGGAGCATGGCAGTTGAGATTCAATGGCAAAAAGTGCAAAGTAATGCACATGGATAGAGGTAATCCAAGGATGATTTATTTCCTGGGAGGGGGAAAGCTAGCTACCTCAAGCCAGGAGTGTGATCATGGCATCATAATCTCACGTGACTTAAAAGTAGGAAAACAGTGTGAGAAGGTAGCACTCAGCCCCAATGAAATGCTTGGATGCATTGGGAGGTGACTTACAAGCAAGAAAAGGAAATGGTCCTGCCACTCTTTAGAGCACTGGTTAGACCACACCTAGAGTATGGTGTTCAGTTGTGGAGGCCCCACCTCAAAAAATACATCAACAGGTTCGAGACAGTTCAGAGAAGGGCAATTAAGATGGTCCAGGAAGTGCATGACATGTCTTACGAGGAGAGACTGAAGGAATTAAACATGTATTCATTGGAGCAGAGAAGGGAGAGGGGGGAGATGTAATAAAAATCTTCAAATACATTAAATGAATAAATAGAGTGCAAGCACACACATTTTTTTCAGATCAAAAAAGACAGTAGGACTAGGAACTTGATCTATGGCTAAAAGGGGGCAAGTTCACCACCAACATCAGGAAGTTCTTCTTCACAGAAAGGGTGGTGGATTCACATAATGGCTGGCCCTCAGGCATGGGGGGCCAAGCCAGTGGGTGCATTCAAGAATGTATGGGATAGGTACAGGGGAGCCCTCTCACACAACATGCAGTGGAGGGGGCAAAGGTCATTTAGGCAGGACTACTGCAGGGCAGACTAGATGGACCTAAAGGTCTCCTTCTGCCATCACATTCTATGCTTCTATGATGGGAGTGGAGCAACATGTTGAATATAGGCATGAGCTCTCCACTGAGCAGACTCGATAGACCATAGGGGCTTCTGCTGGCCCTTTGTATGTTCATATGTTTATATGCCCATAGTGTATGGTGGAAAGTTGTTGCAGATGGAAACACATCCATTCAAAAATGTTTTATGCTACACTAGCTACATCAGCTAGTTTGTTATGCTGCGCTAGCTACGTAGCTAATGCAGCATAACAACTAAGAAGGTGGGCAAGCATGCACAGCCTGATGACCTGTGATCTTTCGGGAACAGCTGCGGTGGGGAAAACAGTCCCTGAAGGTGAAAAGGAGCAAACAAAAACTTCAGAAAGTAAGGACACCCATTGTATGAGTTACCATACACTATAAAAGATTGTATATGATTGAGCATAGACTCCAAGGATATTTTTTAACTCTCGAGGTTTCCATGGTAATGAGACCTTCGAGAGCTGCACTCTCAAGGTCTCCTGTTACCATGGTAACCTCTTGAGTACAAAATATCTGTGTTGTGTATGAGCAATCATACAGTACACAATCCTTTATGCATAAGAAGTGTCTGAATGAACATCACTATGGAGGGTATGCCATTGCTACACCTACAGCTTAACAATAAGTCAATTACAGTGACTGCAGGTTTAGTGAGGTGTTTGTGCTGCCAAAAGGTGTTCCACATCATTGGGTAGATGGGTTATTAGTATCAACAGGTGGGTCCCTGCAGAGGTATTTGGGGAGTTGGAGTTGGGAGTGGAGTGTCGACAATGTGCTATTGGCATGGGATATGGAGTTTCCATAATTTTCCATGGTATGTGTGTCATGGAGTTTGTTATACAGTATTAATATATGGTGTGCATGTGTTATTTCCATTTGTCCCAGTTTGTGTCATTTTTGTGGTGTGTCAGGATGTCAGCTGGCTATGTAGGGGCTGTCAGGTGGGGTAATCATGTCGCTGTGATGTCCATCTGTATCTTTATTGTCAAAGCGACTTGGTGGAACCACTATGGATAATCTCAATTTCTATTTATGCTGGAATAAAACTGTAAACTTGCTAGAACAAACCACAAATAACTAGAATTTCATATACAGTACTTGGAGACTATTCTCCTAGACAGGAATTCTTGGATGCATTCCAATAACACTGTTTTAACTACCAACAAAGAAATTATTGTAAGTCTAATAGAATTTCTTCTTTCTGTGTTGTTGCAAATTATCAATGGGTTATTAATAACTGTTTGGATATAATAGTAGTGCATCACATCCTTACTGAGAGTGGAGAATATTCCCACGGTCTGGGATAACAGTTCAAAAAAGAGTTACAAAACACATGGACATTCCGTGAAGGTATTGAGAATCTGTATGTCAAAATGGTTCTGTTGACTGCTCCATAACATTTTTGTACATCTACATGGGACCCCAGGGATAATTTTTTGAGAGGTACCCAAATTGTCCCAGCACATAGCCTTAACTTGCAGGGTGTTGGGCACAATATCTTTGTTCACCACTGTCTATAAGAAACTAAGATTGATACACTTGAAGCCTTTCACAGTCAGAACACTGAAAATCTGACCCACCCATCAAAGGTTATCTGACCCTATAATACATTACTAATGTAGAGTACTTTATGGAAGATTTTTTTTTTATTTTTATTTAATTTTTTCTATAAGGAGGATGGATGTGATCTGAAGATTCAATTTTCAGTCAAGCCTGGGGAGTAAGGGCAATACAATAGAGGCACAAATAAAGCTATCACGTCACACTAAATACAGAAACATGGTTACAATATTACAAAACAAAGTACGCAAAATGTTTACTACAACTAGCAACACTTAGCAGCAATTATCTATTGCAAATGCAATAAAAATTACTATACAAATAGTCCCTTAAATGGCATGGGTCAAGTTGCCAAAAACAAAAACTGCACAGCAATGTATTGTGCTATCAATACAGTGAGTACTTTACTGAAATGTGCCTGTCTAAAGCAAAAATTGGCAGATGCAACAGAGGATTATGTTGTTTTCTGTGAGTGGGCTCTTCCCCCTGCACCCCCCGTTATTAATATAATCAACTCCAGGAGGGTCAACATGGGATGAGAAGAAACACCAGCGAAGGGGGGGGGGCCAAAAAAATTGCACAATGCAGTTGACAAAAGACTGGGCCCTGGACTCAAGACCCAGTCCACAGATGCATTGTTGCCCTGCACTACTGTGGCTCATCCTTCTGAACCATGCTAGCTGCTCAGCAGACCACCTCCCAAGCATAGGTCTTATCCTCTGCATCACTCCCCCCGACCAGCTATGCACAGCAGAGTACAAAACCTTGCTTGCCACATTTGTGCCTTGCGGGGTTTAATACCCTATCACTCTAGTTTCCTATAGTCTCTGTAGTGTGCAGTTTTGACTTTGCTGTTATGCATGTGGCAGATTGACCCTGGACCCTCTAAAATTTAGTCATAAATGCAATCCTCTACCATCTTCTCAACTAGTTGTAACTGAGCCAAACTTGGGTGGAACATGGGTCTCTCATTAAGGAGATCCCACTGGAGAAAAAGTCGATACAGTTCCCAACTTGAGAGATTGACTATTTTGATGAAAACCACTGGGATAAGAGATATTGGTGGAAAGAGGTAAGCTTTTGGAAATTCAGTGGTTCAGAAAGTGCATCTAGTTTCTCTGCATCTAGACATCCATACTGACTGAAAAACTTTAGGAACAAAATATTGCACCAAGAGCAAAGAGGACAATGCCGTATGTCCTCATTTGTTGACACATAAGTGATCATTCACCATGTGTATATACTGTTGGTTGAAAAATCTGCCTGGGGATTTAGCTTCACTTTCACTGTGAGATGAATTGACAAAGGGATTCCGATTTGCTTCCATTTGCTTTATAACTTGCATGCCCCTGTCAGTATAATTTTGTTTTTGTACCATCTTCGTTGTACATGCAAATAACTGTCATCACATTCAGATTTTATCAACCTTTACATGATCTGATCTAGAACTGGCACAACTTCCATGAATGGCATTCATTTCTATGACATTTATCTAGATACTTCTCCTCTGGGGCTACAACTCCTGTACCGGAAACTGATCTAATGCCACTGTTCAGACTGTTAGGCCTGTGACAATTCCCAGAATCAGCTCAGCAGGTGAAGGGAAATGTGAGCCAACCAGAAGGTTTCATATTTCCTTCAACTATTCCAGTGACTCCTTCACAGGGTGAACAATCTACATGGGGTCATGTTCCTGCCCTGAGACTAAGAACCAATGAGATAGCAGATTAAGCAGATTAACCTGAAGGGACCATAAATATAGGGTGTCAGGGAAACCATTTGTAGCGTGACACAGAGGGTTATCTCTGTGGGGTTGTCATGTGGCCCAAATCTGTAAGCATTTCTGGGCAAATAAGATTCTTAGGGCCAGATATTCAAAGGTTTGCCCCTGGGCTAAATTTGCACTGCCTGGTGTGCAAACTTAGCCTGGAGCACAGAGCAAGCTATATTCAAACGGAATAGCCCAGGGCAAACAGCTTTTGAATATAGCATGGGAATGAGGCCGTGCAAACTGGGCTGGGAGTGCAGGGCAAACGTAGCCCTGGAATATGACAGCACTAAATGCAGCAACCAGGAAGTGCAAACCACAACAACAACACAGTGCACAGCGACGTGAGGGTAGGTAGAGAGGAACTATGTGGCCAATATGTGTTCTGGCAAATGCATGGACCCAGTATAGCTGCAGGCAGCAGCACACATGAAAAAACAATGATCAAAACTGTATAATATTCCCCGAACTGATAGCGCGGAGCTATCAGCTTGCCCGGTGCAAACACGTTAGCCCCGCGCTAAACCTTGCCATATTCAAAACCGACATGCAAATGAGACTACTTATATAGTCTCTGGGCAAACAGCCACATTAGCATCTCATCATGCCCTGATTTGCATGCAATTTGCACAGTGTTACTGAAGGGTCCCACAGCTCCACCTGTAGGTCAGTCTGGAGGTACAGGGGCTGGACAGGTCCAACCGCAGCTCCACCTGTAGGTCAGTCAGGCAGTGCATGATGATAGCTGCAAGCTTCATGTAAACAGTGCAGCATAGCATAACATATCGAACCCCAAGGGACAACACAGCATAGGCACAGGTGGTGGTAGTGCTGCATTCAACCTTCACACTGAAGGTCATGCTACAGTGCACAGCAGACACTACAGTAGCAAGAAGGCTGGTAGTGTGAGGGACACAACACTGCCTATGGTATGTAGGGCAGTGATGGCCACTGTACTGTAAACAGTGACAGGCACAGCATGCTGGTAGTTACTGAAAGTGGACAGTACTTTCACACTGTTGTGTGATCCACAGATGCTGCACCTGTGACATGGGATGCAGTGTCATGTACATGACCGGCAGTGTGTGCTGTGACTTCTGTACAGTTGGGTGGTAGGTGGTTCGGGGGGCATGTAGGATCTGACAGGCACACAGGTGGTGGCGTACTCACACTACTGGCCCATGTGCACTGAGTGATGTGTCCCAGCCTTGTGGCCACACGTGGGCTGTGGTGAGGTCTGGCCACCCCTACACCCTCCCCTCACTGGCCACCATGCCCACAGTGCTGCATGTGTGTGCTGGCGTCTGTTGCACACCACAGACTTATGGTCTGCAGGTGTGTGTGCTATATGGCCAAGCTACCATGCTGTCCCCTGTGGGTCAAATCACCCATCACTGTCTGTGCTTGGCTCTGACAGGTGGCAGCTGATGGCATCATGGTGGTGCCATCAGTGGGCAGCATACGTCCTCCATGTCTGGCAGTTTCTAAGTGTCATACTCATATGTTAGGGCCACACAAGCCGTGCTAATGCTGAGATAGCATTGTGCAAAGTGCGTAAAACTGTTTGCCCACGGTTAAGACCAGCTTTTGCTGGGCAGTAATCTGTACCGAGCTATGGCTCACGCTAAGTCGCACTAAACAACTTAGCACTGCGCTAGTCACTGAATATCACGTTGTGTCTGTATTCATGTTCACTTTGCCCCTTGCATATACTTATTGTTTGCCTGGCGCTATTGCAGTTTGCCTGCACTATTCAGTCTTTTGAATATAGCTAAACACGCGCAAATGTTTTTTGCCCCACGCAAAGCTTTGAATATCTGGCCCTTTGTGTTCTAAATGTATGACTTTCTGTCACAGCAGCCTCCATTCTCTCTTGAGATAGAAACACTCCAGTCAGACATATGTGAATATTTGCTCCCAGATGTTCCAAACTCTGATAAGGTAGTAGAAAGTTGTTTTTTTTTTTTTTATAAAAGCAGAGGCATATGCCATTTACACTACAATAAAGTAGTTTGAGAGATTTTATATCTGGGGCCAGGCATTCAAAATTGGGCAAAGTAGAGCACTAATGTTTGCACTGCCCCTTGCAGTTGCCCAGGTGTTCAAGACTGCTATATTCAGTGGAATAGCACATCAGTGTGAGTCGACTGACTAAATGGCCATTGCAGCCCAGTGCTAAGACACTCAATGCTGGGCAGACATGTCCCCTGAAATTGGGTGTCACAAAGGCTAAATTTCCTATATTCAAATGAACTGATGAAAATGAGCCCATTGGGCATGCAAGGCACTAAGAAGCCATTTGCATGCACATTTACATGAGGAGACAGGATAGACTGCATGGTGTTGCCACTCATTGCCTGTTCCCTGAGACCTATACCTGGTGTTAGTGGTCCCTGTCCCCTCTGGTCACCGGCCCGATAGTATAATGTATCTGGTGCTAGTGGCCCCCCTTTCTAATCACCAGCCTGATGTAACATGGTAGCTTTGTCTGGTGTCTAGTGGTCCCTCCTTGTCAATTGCCAGCCAAATGTAATATAGGAGGTTTCCCAGAAGTTTAGTGGTCCCCCCACCTCACCAATCACTAGCCTGATGTAATATAGGAACTTTCCCTGGTGTCTAGTGGTCACTCCCCCCACCCATACCCATGCCAAATCATTAAAGAACTATTCCATGGTGTCCAGTGGTCCCTCCCCCCAACACCCATGCCCAATCATTAAAGAACTATTTGCTGGTGTCCAGTGGTCCTTCTCATCCCAATATCATGTATTACAACATAACACCACTTCCTGGGGTCTAGAAGACTCCCCCCTCACCCCTGATCCCAGTAAAATAAATTGAATCCATTTCCTGGTGTTTAGCAGAGCTCCACCCCCCCAGCAGGTAATGCCCCATCACCCTGCTCCCCATCCCAACTTGTTTACAGTACACAGTCATTGCCAGCTCAGTCGGTGGCTAGCCATGGTGGAGACCGGAACTGTGCTAGTCACTAGCTCTTAGACAGGATGAGGGGAGCAGGGTGGTGGAGCACTACCTGCCAGGGCGGGGGTCTGTCAGATTCCAGGGAATGGTGTTATGCTATAATACATGGGATCAGGATGGGGGAAATCACTGGACACCAGGGTATAATTCTTTAATGATGAGACATTGGTGTGGGTGGGGGTAGGGACCACAGGACACCAGGGAAAGTTACTATATTACATCAGACCAGCGATCAGTAAGGGGGGGAACCCCATATATCAGAGAAAGTTACTATAGAACATCAAGCTGGCAATCGGTGGGTGAGGGGTGTTGTGCTTGGGTTATATACCACCAAGTGGCCCGCATGTAACCGTAACCTTATGCACAGTATTATTGCCTTACACAGTCTTATGTTTAACTTGTTTTATTACTTATGTTAGTGTTCTTTATTTATATTTGCTATGCTTATATCTGTCTGAAATGCATTTACCTATATGCTGTTTCTGCCATATATTCTGCTATACTCATAATCACTCATATTCTGCAGTTTTCCACTATTGTGACACACTGTATGCTTTTCTGATGACATTGCATGTGTTCTTAGACTCACCGTCTCTGATGAGACTGATAACAGATTGCAGACTACGTTTTTCAATGTTGAGAAATTCAGAGATTCTTCCTTACTTTGCAACTTCATTTCCTATGTAATTGCCCAAGGGAGCCACCTTATTTACATGCCTTACCCAATATTATATGTTTATCTTATCTATAACTGTGCTCATATATTTGTATGCACATCAGTTCCTCTGAGAGTGAGAGAGAGAGAGAGAAACCATCCTCAAGGAATGGTGGGAAATCAGCTGCTTTGTGTTTGCTTTGCTTCACTTGTTATGGCGTGAGTATGTAATAAACTTATTTATTACTGCTACTTGTTATCTTTGTCCAGCATAACATGCAAAGAACCTAAGCCATGATATTTTCATAGTGTAACTGGGCATCACTAGACCATAGAAACCATGGGACTGAGACTGCCTTGGTCAGGTTCACTGACACCACCCTCAGCGGGTTTGATGATGGTCTCCTGCTCAGGGCAGTCTTCATGGACCTGACCAAGGCATTTGATCTTATTGATCATTCCTTGTTAATATTGAAATTGCCTGAACTTGGATTGTCTGAGAACTTAGTTCTATGGATTCAGGATTATTACTTACTGTAAATAGGTCTCAGTTTGTTACTGTTGGTTCTTCTCCCTCTAATATTTTTCCTTTTGCATCTGGGGTCCCACAAGGATCTTTGCTGGGCCCCTTATTGTTTTCCCTTTTTGTTAATAAATTACCATCCCTTTGTAGATATTGTAAGTGCTTGCTTTATGCAGATGATCTTATTTTGTATTCTCAATCATCTAGCATACTCATTGTGAAGTCTTTGTTACAGTCTGAATTTATTGATATCTGTAAATGGTTTAAGGGTAATCACTTGATCTTTAATCTTAAAAAGATGAAATCAATGTTATTCTGTTCTTCTGGTACTATGAAGGAAAATCATACTCTTGATATTTTAATGATGATGATTTATTGATTGAAAAAGTTTTTGGATTCAATTATATCCCTATGAACAGGCTACCGGATTCTATAAACCAATCTGTAATTGGGACTTCCCTAAGAGTCTTCTCCCAATTCTGTTCCTCCAACAAGCTCTCCCCACATCAAGACTTTGCCCAACCCCTTATTCTCAACCCTAACATCAAGATAGGTAATACACACCTCACTTACAACTGGCTGCCTCAATTGCAGAATGCTAAAGTAGTGGACCTGTATTCCCACAACTCCCTTCTTTCCCTCCTTGAAATAAGGAGCAAATACAACCTTCTCACTACTTGCTCCATCAAGGTCTTTCAACTAAGACACCTAATAGGACAAACATTTGGAACCTCTCCACAAGAATCCAAAATACAACCTTTTGTTGACAGCTTCCATGACCTATCCTCTAAACCGCTTTGTTTCTCCCACTTATATTATTCTCTTCTAACTTTGGGCCACCCAAATGTCATACTCGGCTCTAAAATCTGGTCTTCTTTATTGCCAAATGCAGACATGTATTGGACTAGAGTCTGGCAAGACTTATATAGATTCATTTCCCAGGATAAACTCTATGTCAAACTATGCCCTTCAAATACCTCCTGCTACACCTAACCTCTTCAAGCTACAACCTACTTTGCTAAAAGAAGTTGAAGACCTATTATTATGGATGGACACTAAAAAAAGCACAGGTGCTGACTCATTGGACCCCTACTTTATTAAAATTGCATACCATGTCCTCGCCATCCCCATCACTCACCTATTCAACTTGTCCCTCTCACAGGGCACCCTACCACCTGTTTGGAAGACCACCCATGTCATACCACTTTTTAAATCAGGTGACCCAGGGGACCTCAAGAATTATAGACCAATTTCTCTACTCCCAGTGCTATCTAAATTACTGGAGAAAATCGTGAATACACAACTAAGGAATTACCTCGAAGTAACAAATCTATTGAACTCGATGAAGTCAGGATTCAGAGCCGAACATAACACTATTACAGTGCTGTCCAAAGTTACCAATGCATGGCTGAGAGCTCTTGACACAAGGAACTTCACCTGTGCAGTCTTTTTGGACCTAAACAAAGCTTTTGACACCATTGATCACAACCTTCTCCTCACCTCGCTTCAAACCATAGGGGTGGACTCTCCCTCGCTGCTCTGGTTCACTGACTACCTCTCAGGATGTCTCCAGAAAGTTAAAGCAGAAGGTGAGCTGTCACCTCTTAAACTGCTCCTAAGAGGGGTCCCTCAGGGATCTATACTAGGTCCGCTCTTATTCGCAATATATATAAATGACATAGACTACTACATAAAAAATGCCAAATTCCACCTGTTTACAGATGATACCATCCTATACATCAGTCGACCCACACCAGAGGCCACCTGTAATGACCTCCAAAATGAGTTTGACCTCCTGCAAAGTCAGCTAATCCACAAAAAACTACTATTGAACGCTAAAAAAACAAAAGCAATGATCTTTTCTTTGCTTGCCCACTCACTTAGCCTTACAAACAGTGGACCCACTCCAGAAGTCACTACAATACTAGGTGAAAAACTAGAATTTGTAACCAAATTTAAATATCTGGGAGTATGGAGTGATAACAGACTCACCTTCGCAGAACACATCGAAGACTTATTGAAAAAACTTCAGCAAAGGCTAGGACTTTTCTACAGGCTAAGCCACTTCCTCACTATTGATGCCAAAACAAGACTGGTCCATTCTACTTTCCTATCTCTGGTGCATTACTTGGATTTTTTGTACAGCCAGTGTCCCATCTCCCAGCTAGCCAAACTCGACATGTTGTACCACCGTGCACTAAGGTTTATCACAGGTCTCCCTAATTCTACTCATCACTGCATCCTGTATGATACCGTAAGATGGACATCTCTTAAACTTAGGCGCCACAAAAATGCTGCTCTCTGGACCTTCCATGCCCTCACAAACAAACTACCCCAATATATTTCCAACTGCCTACCCCTATGTAGAATAAGAAAATATGCGCTCCGAAGCCATTCCTTCATCTCCCTTGCAATACCTAGAGTAAACTTGCATTTTGGTAGAGTGGCAATTAGCTTCACACTCCCAACCCTTTGGAATAACTTACAAAAGTCTCTTAAGTTAGGTGCCCTTGTCTCTATGTCCATCTTTAAGGCTTTATACTCGTATGCAGTAAGTGAAGTCTGCAACTGCTTTGCTCATCCCCAAACAGCTCCTAAACCACTCGTGGCTCATTGTCAGGTCTGAACCATGATCGCAGCCACCTCTAAACTATGGTGGTTGCTACCATCCTATCATCTGTATGTTGAGAAAACTTTCTAACTTGAGCTTCAACATGATACCCACTTAGTCCACATTCCATATTCTGCCCCATTTAAACATGCTGCCGTACTTCTCTCAGATAGCTACGGCTTCTAGCGCACTTGGAGTCTATAATCCTTACATGCTGTTGTGAAATTATCCTGTTTCGCTAGCTGTTTGTGTACAGCCTTAAGTATACATGGGGTTTGTATTTCTTGAATGTTGTTATGCAATCTCTTTTACTGACCAGACCTAACCAGTATCCTAAATCTTATATATTTATGTATATTTTTATATAAAGTCAGTTTTGGGGCATTGCCCATACTGTAACTAATGTATGTCATTTACATAACCTGTATCCACGTTTCAAACAGGTCCACCTTGAAAAAGAGCTCAGCTCAACGGTGACCACCTGTATAAATAAAGACTTGATTGATTGATTGATTGATTACCCAATACCATATTTTATACAATCTATATTATACACCAGTTAAACTAGCCAAAATTGGCCATCTATCTACTTCTAACTGTTCCAGATGTGACAAAGCCAAAGGGAACCTGCTTCACATTCTTTGGTCTTGTGAAAAAGTCACTCCTCTTTGCTGTACAATCCAATCAGACTTCGACTCCTTACTTGGCCTAGAGGATCTCTTTACTGCGGAGATTTGCATTCTAGGAATCTACTTTAATATCTGAGTCAAAGAGTGCAAATATCACATGGCCTTAATCTCAATAGTAGTCAAGAAACTAGTGCTTAAACATTGGCTGGATCAACTAACTATAACCTGTACTGAATGGCTGAATGACCTCTCAGCCTACTTCAGGACCGAACATCTGATTGCTGGCTCTCGTAATAATCTGTCAAGTTTCGGTAAAAAATGGGGTAAATTGTATGCCTTATACCTGCACTGATAATGATTAATTGATAGACTCCCCAGAGTCAATATAACATATTCAGTTCCTAGGTATACATACAAACTGTGTAATTTTTATAGCACACTCTGGGGGTTTATGGGAGGGGGGGGGCAGGTGGGAAGGGGGGAAGGTGTTTTTTGTAATTTTGTCACTTCTGTGTGCTTTCTCCTCTATATAGTCTATTTGCTATCTGCGGTTTGTGTTGGAAGGGCTCTCTACTGCATTTTGTATAGCTTGTCTACCAATGTACTATAATACAAAATCAATAAAGATGTTAAATTAAAAAAAAAAAAATTTGGATGCAAATTTTTAGGTGTTGATCTTGATCCTTGCTTGACTCTGCACACTAAGGTAAAGTCAGTTTGTAGACTTGTTAACCAAAACCTGGGTTTACTGTATCATGTTTTTAAATGTTCTCTTGAAACCAGGTGTACAATAGCCAAACACATTCTTTTGCCTCATTTTGACTATGCTGGTGGATTATATCATTGATTGTCGGCTAAGGAAACGAATGCCTTAACTGTGATGTATAATAATATCTGTTGATTTGTTTTAGATGTTCCCTTACAGACCCACCATTAGTTTTTGTACTCCCAGTCAGGATGGTTATTCCCTTTATCTTGACTTAAATATGGTTATTGGGGCTTAATTTTTAAATCTGTATATTCTAAGACCCTCTTTCCCTTAAGAAATTTTTTTTATTCATGACACTACCTTAAGTCTGCAGTTGTTTAAAGGGCCTTTACTTTGTGTTCCTTTTTCTAAGATGAATACTGGTTCTTGTTCTTTCTTGCATGCTGACCCTACTTTCTGGACTCTTACCCGACAATGTTAGGTCTGTTTCATCCTTATTTAGCTTTAAGACTAAACTTTAGATTTTTTTACTGAATGAAGATGTTTGTACCTGTGTGTAATGTATATGATTGTACTGTATTCTTGTTTGTTATTCTGTGCATTTTTGCTCTGGTGGGGCCTGAAAATGAACTTGTTCCAGTGCCCTTGTCCGGTTAACAAAACAAAAATGAAAATGAAATGAAATTACATAAACACCAGGGAAGGTTACTCTATTTCATCAGCTTGGTGATCGGTGATGGGGGGACCAATAGACACCAGAGATTACTGTGTTGGGGCTAGGGGGGTGCCACTCTTCTGCTGCCAACTGCCAGGGTCATGTAGGAGTAAGATGGGTTTCAAGCAGCAGTATGTGCACAGTGCAAGGGGACTGTACAAAATGGCTTTGCAGAGGGCACATACTCTGAATATTGGACTATACCAATATTCAGGTCCCCATTCCTTCATTTGCATTGCACCCCCCTCTGAATATTACCAAGGTGCAAACCCTAATCATCCCCAATAACTAGGCTTATTAATATGGGAATACACAAAACCTGGTTTGAGTGGGAAAATTGGGATTTGTGCCCAGGCAAAGTTTTGAATATTAGGCCCCTGGTGCTTACCGTGTATCATCTTTAAGACCTGTACATTTCACTGGTTCTATATGAAATGTCAATCCAAATAGTGTCCACAATAGCAAATGTGAATCTGCTTATGTAGTAAAGTGAAAGCAGCATCATCTTCTGAGAAAGTACAGTCCATGTGTAAAATAAAATGACGTTCTAGTCACCCTAAACTCCTTATAAATGTAGCATTGCCTGAGTGCTGCAGGCCTCAATGCAATCATTCTAAAGTTCTGATGGTACATGAGTTCTTCATACAAGCATTGACTGGTCTGTTGCTTGGTGCACCTTGACATTTTCTTAATACTGGAAGTTGACATTCTCCCAAGTCCCTTGAGTACAGTGTAGAAAACTCTGCTGCAAACTTAGCAGAAACATATCTAGCACCCATGCAACTAATGTGGACTGGGTCAATTTGCTGAAAGAGCTCTGGATCAGAATCCCCCCCCCTCAAGATTGTATGCCAAGTTGTACCATAGACCTTATTTGGATCAACCTTACTGCAGTTTGGACCTTTGTGATGTTGGAGAGAGAAAAAATACTTTTTGGCTTTTTGAGTTTTGAAGCTGGGAGGCACCTCTATCAAACTGAACCCTTATCATACCAACCACCAAATCCATGAAAATTACTTCAATATATCAGAATTCTCCAGGGATCTTTGTTTCTAGATGTATTGTATGAAGGTTGCCGACTTTTGCCCTAGGCAGAAAACTTTTACAGTACTTTATATGTCCTTTAAAGTTTCAGCTACAGTAACTTTGTATCAATCAACATATTATCCGGAAAGGAAGTGCTTAGAATGTGACTTTTAGATCTATTGAAGAATGTTTCAACCATATGAAATGAATGGGCACAAAGGAATTGGATTGAACTTCTTGCTGTAAGTTTTCCAAAACTGCTATAGAGATCCTTAGAAAGAAAGTGATCATTCACACTAATGGAACTAGCTTCTGCACCAGTGAACCCTTATGACCATCTTCTGCTAAGGCAGTGTTCCATCTACACAGAGCTTGTGCTATGAAGTTGAAGCTGGCACTATGCTTACTAGGGAACCCAAAACTAAGTAGGAGTTCCTACTGCTGTATTCAGTCTTTTGTTATTAAAATTTGTTAAAAAAGCAGTCCTTTTTTGAGATTTATACTATTTGACTTCTGCTGAAATTGCATCATCAGTTACTGGGGGAATCTCCCATTTCTTAGGAACAAATCCTGGAAAGAATATCAGTTGCTGCATTTATTCAGAAACTGTATTTTCATATATCAATCCACCCATTCTTTTTGGATGATTTGCACTAAGTGTTCAAACTCAGGAAAATATATCAGAGCATTTCCTGCTGTTGTCAGTGCTGTCTTCTCCTTCAGCACTGTTGTAGACTTGGTATCTGATAGCTATGCAGTCCTTCGGGTCTTATACTGACAGTAAATCAGGATGTTACCGAAGACTCCTGTGGATGCTTTGACCATCCCCTTTCTTCTTCTTCCACTTCAGAGCATAGAGATCGGCAATATTATGAGACTCAGTAGTATTATTATGCCTTGGGAGCCTTTCATGTTATCTGGCTGAGGAGGCATGCCTAACCTGGGTATATTGTATTGAAAAAACACACTGTGGTGCATACCTGTTGATTCTCAGGGAAGAATTGTAGATAACACACAATTGTCCCCAGATCTCTTCCAATAATGACACAGACAGGATTGTGCGTGGTTGCTCAGTTCGGCAATCAATTTACTGACTTTCACTTTCCATATTTACAATAACTGTTCATTTACCTTTTCCTTTTTATACAATATTTAAAATCATATCTGTCTACATATATACATCATATACATCACATTCTTATTCAATTCCTGTTCAATTCCTCCATCTCATTCCTTTCTTTTTTCTTTCTGCCACCCAGACATACATCATGGGGGGGCCCAGTCTCTTCCTCTTTTGTTGTCCAGGGGCACAGGTGTATACAGACCCCCATCTCAAGGGGAGGAAATGGACAAGAACATGATAGAAGACATTCTCAAAATGGCTGAAAAAGGGAAGATACTGTTGATGGAGGATCTGAATATGTCAGATATAACTGGATGACATGTACTGCAGCCACATCCAAGAGAAGGGTCATTCATGATGCCCTGCAGGGGGCAGGCCTTAGACAGCTAGTGTTGGAACCCACTCGGGAGGGAGCAATACTAGACCTGGTACTCTCAAATGGGGAGAGGATCATAAATTTAGAAGTCAGTAGACATCTGGGAACAAGTGACCACTAAACAGTGTGCTTCACAATAAGCACAACCTTGGAGACAAGCCATACAAAAACAAGGATACTGGACTTTACAAGGGCTGACTTTGGCAAAATGGGTGAATATCTGAAGAATGCACTAGCAAATGGCCAAAAAGGAGGGGTGGAAGAACAATGGAGAAAAATCAAAACTGCTATCATAGAGGCAACAAGCCTTTGTGTGAAACAAATAAAGAAAACAAAGCGGAGTAAAAAAACACTATGGTTCTCAAAAGAGGTGGCAGAGACGGTTAAGGAGAAAAATGTTGCATTCAAAAAGTATAAGGAATCATAGAAGGAGCACAACAGGGAACTGTATAAATTAAAGCAGAAAGAAGTTGGGAAGGCAGTCAGAATAGCAAAGGCCCAAACCAAGGAAAAAATAGCCAACTCAGTTAAGCAGGGAGATAAAACCTTTTATAGGTAGATTAGGGAGCATAGAAAGGTTAAGGGAAGAATAGTGAAGATTAATAAAGGAGAGGGGAGGTGGGCAGAGGGAGACAGTGAAAAGTGCAGAGGTACTGAATGAATACTTTTGCTCAGTATTCACAAAAGAAGATGAGGAGGAGTTACCTAAACCAGACAATAGAAGCACTCTGGGTAGGGGGGTTGTCACCAGTCCATTTACAGAAGAAAGAGTCCTGAAAGAACTCCTAAAACTCAAGGTGGACAAAGCAATGGGGCCTGATGGGATTCACCTCAGAATCCTAAAAGAACTAAGGGAGGACCTAGTGACACCACTGACCACACTTTTTAACAAATCGTGGGAGGATGGGGTGGTACCTGAGGACTGGAAGAGGGCAGATGTGAGTCCCCTTCACAAAAGTGGGACAAAGACAGAAGCAGGAAACTACAGACCTGTAAGTTTGACCTCAGTGATAGGGAAAATGATGGAATCACTTCTGAAAGAAAAAATTGTTGAGTACCTAGAGGCCAGCAGGGCACAGAACCCAAAGCAGCATGTATTTACAGCAGGAAGGTCATGTCAGATGAATCAAACTGATTTCTTTGACTGGGTGACCAAAGTAATAGACCAGGGAGGGGCTGTGGATATGGTCTACCTAGACTTTAGCAAGGCATTTGACACAGTCCCGCACAAAAGACTAATAATCAAGTTAGCCAGCCTGAGAGTGGGTTCCAGGGTGGTAGCCTGGGTGGCAAACTGGCTGCACAACAGGACACAGAAGGTAATAATGAATTTAATAAATTCCAAAGAAAGGGGGGTTACTAGCGGAGTACCTCAGGGCTCAGAACTGGATCCAGTCCTCTTTAACATCTTTATAAGTGACATTGCAGAGGGTCTGGAGGGAAAGGTATGCCTCTTTGCAGATGACACAAAGATATGTAACAGAGTTGATATACAAGAGGGGTAGAAAGGATGAGAAGGGACTTGGCAAGGTTGGAGGAATGGTCAGACATATGGCAACTTAGATTCAATGCAAAGAAGTGCAAAGTAATGCACCTGGGAAACAAAAACCCAGGAGAAGAGTACACAATAGCAGGGGAGGTACTAACAACAACAAAATGGAAAGGGACTTGGGGGTAGTCATATCAGATGACCTAAAGGTGGGTAAGCAATGTGAGAAGTCAGTAAGGAGAGCCAGGGGGATACTGGGATGCATAGGAAGGGGCATCACAAGTAGAAAAAGGGAAGTGGTTATCCATCTGTACAGACAGTTGGTGAGACCCCATCTGGAATACTGTGTGGAGTTTTGGAGACCCCATCTATGCAAGGATATAGACAGGATGGAAGCAGTCCAGAGGAGGGCAACTAAAATGGTGCAGGGTCTGCATCAGAAACCATATGAAGAGAGACTGAGAGAGCTTAATATGTATACCCTTGATGAAAGGAGGGGCAGGGGAGGCATGATAGAAACTTTCAAGTACCTCAAGGGAATCAACAAAGTCCAGGAGGAAAGCATCTTTCAGAAAAAGAGATGTATAAGAACAAGGGGGCACAATTTAAAGATAGAGGGGGGACAGCTCAGGGGTAATGTAAGGATTTTTTTTTTCACGGACAGAGTGGTGGATGCATGGAACCACCTTCCAGGGGAGGTTGTTGGGTCTAAAACAGTGGGGGAATTCAAACATGCTTGGGACAGACATAAGGCAATTGTAGTGGGGGATTGCAGGAAGTAGGCTGTTGGTTAACTAGAATCTGCAGCTTATCCAATGGGAAGGGAAATGGGCAGACTGGGTGGGCCAAGTGGTCCTTATCTGCCATCAAATTCTGTTTCTATGTGTACACACTGTGCCCCTGCTTCTATCCTATTACCCTGTGTCCTTTTTCTTGTTTTCCCTTTAAAACTCCTCCTTTTTTTTCTGTCCCCTTCCTCTTTTTCCTTCATTCCAATACCCATACTTCTCCTGCCGTCCACCTTCGGCAGTCCTCTGTAGCACCCCCCACCACTGTGCTCCACCTACCACAGATGTGTGTTTGTGAGTTAGATTTATTATTAATTACTATGGTAATACACTGTTCTTAAATATTAATCTATAGTATCAGTTATATGCCTGTCAAAATCTTAATTCATTATAGGCTAGAATCATTGGTTAACATAAAGCATTTTCTGTGTTTATTTAAATATTTAATTTTGCTTATACATTTTTGTGTTACTGTTTCTGTTGTTACCATCATGACATGTTGACAGTAAATTAGTACTGCAACATGGTAAAGAAAGTGTGTGTCCTTTTGTTTTACCAACAAGAAACGTTTTAGTATACAGGCTTTCAGGCTTACACAGAGCCTTTTTTCAGATGACAACAGTTTATACAAAAAAGTCATTGCTTATATTAACGGGCTACTGTAAATAAACTGACATCGATTGAATAAGGGTTGACTGTGAGCCTGAAAGCTTGCACACTGAAAAGTTCTTGTTGGTGCAATAAAATGTATCAGATTTTGTTCATCTGTTTCTACAAGGGCCAATATGGCTACAGACAAGTCTCTAGTGCAACATAGGTCATGTTGTAAAGAACTTCCAAGTGTGTGTTTCAATCAAACAGGTGAATGCTTGTATTTGTACATACGAATGAGTTGGTTTAAGTACTTAGAAAAAAGAGTTATTGTTTCCTTCAATTATGATGCTGAAAATCTATGGAGACCCCATGGGCTCTTGTGGCCCATACACATAATTGCACCTATTAACAGATGGTGTGTGATAGTGCACAACTGGCTTAGGAGCAATATTCAGACAGTTAGCACACTAGGACCGGAGCAGGCTATCTGAACATGTGGCTGTGCTAGCACAGTACACAGTGGCTATGTGTGGTGTTCATATAGTCACCTATAGCAATAAAGCCCACAGGAGGGAATGGAGACAGCACATCCCGAATGGGATAGCACCACAGCACTGCAGTAATCCAATCCATTCTAGATTTAAGATTAGAGCTGACTGTTTTTCTATGCAGCAATCATCCTTGACAGGAATACTGTTGTTTCCAGGTGATTCCCGACTCATACTCATTGTAATGAGCTCTCAGCACCAATCTGTCCTCCGTAGATTGGGTCCAGCTCAATAAACACTTAGCTCCTGAGTTTTCTGCCACCTCAGCTCATCACAATACCATGGCAAGCTGTGGCAGGAGGTCAAGGTGTTAACATAGGAGCTATGCACTAATGAGTGGAAAGCATGTGCCAAAGGTGCATACCCCACTCATGTAGCTCCACACCCATAGATAGGTAAGCACAGGTCAGCTTTTATAAATGGCTGCCACCTGTTCATGGCTCTGCCCCCAGCACACAGGACTCCACAGGGTGGCTGGGGTGGAGTTGCAGACCCAGGCAGGCATCCAATGGGATACCCATCCTGGGTCCCAGAGTGGATTACCTGCATGGTAAGGTGTGGGTCCAGGTGCATGAATTGCCCCTGTGGGCACCTGAACCTGTGCTGCCATGTCCCATTGTCCTGCAATCTTCCCTGACTAAGACCTGCCACAATGGGCATGCCTACCTGATGCATGGATGTCTCCACAGCAAGCACCCCTGCCCCATGCCTGAATGCCCCCTCCCCACACGGTCACCCAGTCCCGGTGTGTACCATACATGCCCCCCAACACATGGCCACTTCGTAGTGCAATGCATACCCCCCCACCAGTATGCCTCATCCCTGATGCCTGGTATGCAACCCCCCCAACACAGACACATACATTGCAGCCCTATCCCTGTAGTTGCCAAGCCCCTCCAAACACATACGTGCCCCCTCTCTGTATTCACATACCACCCCCCACTACACACATGTGAATACTGGGCCCTGTGTTGCATAAGACAACCCACTCATACACACACATACACACATGCACAGTGGTGCACTGCTCCAAAGTACTCTGCCACCTGATTCTAGGACCCCAGTTCAGCACTGGTGGCCGGTGGCCCCCAACCCTATGGCACCAACAACACTACCCCTTCCTTCCCCCTACCTGTCCATTGGTGCTACAGCTCTCAACAGCCAGTGGCACAGTCCTCCTCACACCTCCTCAGCTGCTGGCCATCCAAATGATGCTGGGAGTGTGCTGCAATATATATAGTGTGTGTGTGTGTGTGTGTGTATATATATATATATATATATATATATATATATATATATATACATACACTGTATATACAGTATATATATATACACACACACATAGAGAGAGAGAGAGAGAGAGAGAGAGAGAGATAACACATTCCCAGCATCATTTGGATGGTTGGTGGCTGTGGAGATATGCAGAGGGCTGTATAGCTGGCCATTCAGAGCTACAGCACAGATGGGCTGGTATGGGAGGGGGCAAGGGGTGGTGTTGTCAGTGCTATGGGGAGTAGGGGTGCCACTGGCCACCAATGCTGCCACTGGGGTTCCGGGATCAGGGTACTTTGGATTGGGCCAGTACTGTGCTTGTGTGGGTTGGGGGGGTATGTGTGGCTTGCTGGGTCTGGGTGAATGGCACACTGCCAGAGGTCAGATCTGCCACAATGGGATCCATGTGGCAATTGAAGGGGCACTCACCAGATCTGCTGCCCCAGCCCTTCCTTTCTGCTTAGGGGCTAGGGCAGTGTGGATAGAAATTACCAGGTCCCACCACAACTGGTGGGTGAAGTCTGTGGGGGTATGCAGTGGGTTATGACAGGGTCCCAGCTGCCATAACCTACTCAGCACTATGACCCCCTGTAAACTACACTATGTACTTTTGTGAGTTGTTGTCTACATGGCCAGGGGATCAGGTGTGTACAGGATGCGTGCCCCTTTCATGTGCAGGGGCACAATGGATGTGAGGTGGCTACACGCTGTGGATATGCAGCACATAGGCACTCCACATATTCATGCATTGGGCCCATGGTATGGTGCCAGGGAGTCCAAGGCAGCTTTAAGAGTCACATTGTAAACAACCCTCCATGGACTTCCTGGCTTCATAAACACAAGCTGTCATCGTGCCCAATAACTTGTCCATTTTAGCTAATCATGGCCAGTATGATTGTAATGCTTTTTAATCATGGCTTATCAAGAATGACGAGGTACTCACTGCCAAAACAACAAAACAATGTTGTTTTGCAATGTCAGGAAATTTGTTGGAGAAAGTAAGTTACAAATATGTGGGGGTAATTTAACAGAACATGTCCAGACATTCAGGTATGTGGGTCTAACCTTCAATAAAGCACTGTCCAACTCCCAACCTGTTTATTGATTTAGTTGGTTAGTGAGTGAGTCAGTCAGTCAGTCAATCACTTATATAGACATGTATTTATTGTTTCTGACCAGGAGAAGCATACTAAACAATGATAGCTTGTTACCAGGTGCCCAGGTGCATCCTGAGAGGCAGGGGTGTGCTCCTGTGGGTCTTGTGAGAGCTCAGACCCCTTACTTCCTATTAGGAAGGAGCTCAGCTCCTGTACTTCTTAATGTCTCCGAAGATGTTTTTTTTTAATTCAGTCTTGAATCAGCAACTCAACAGTTTTTGAAGCACTTGTTTTATAACTTTTCTGCTGAATTCCTTTACAGATGTTATTGGAGCACTAGGTGATTTGACATCAGGTTTTGGCTTGTGGCAGTGGAGTCACTGGGCTGGGACAGCCAGACAAACATTCTGATGATCCTCCAATTGAGTAAAACAGACAGTCTCATTTTTAATAAATCTGTTTGTTTACTAAGTTAAAGTTACTTTCCCTATTAAGGTAAAGAAAGCCCAAGTGACCCTCCTTACAGTTTTTGTATTGACATCCCTGGGGAAAATGTGGGTGTTTGCACTTCATTTGCATTTGTAGGAGTTTATTTGGTGATACAGATTGGATTGATTTGATTGATTGATTGACTGATTGACTGACTGACTAATAATAAAGTGACATTTTTATTGGTGTCTGTGTCTAATGGCTATCTTCTCTCTGGGATTTGCAAGGTACTTGCAAGGTGCTGGTGCGTGAGGGGTTGAACAGAAGGGAAAGGATTCAGTTTGGTTTTCCTCTTTTAGTAAGATTCTTCTCTATTCAGCACTATACTCAAACATGTGAACAGTAAGATAGAGTAACTATGACATTAAACTGGGATTATAGTTAGCTGATACCTGCCCTATGGTGGTGTCTAATTATGCACTTATGATAGCACAGACCCCAGAGTTGAAAACACTGCTCTGCTTTGCCTTGTTATATTGTCTCCAACATAATCTCCTCCTTGTTCTTTCAAGGCTTTACAACTTCCTATCCTACTCAAATTTCCTATCCTTCTTTCAACCTGGCTTCCATAAAAAACACTCCGCTATGACCTCCCTGTTTTTCAGTCACTGATGCCATCCTGACTGGCATGGACAAGGGACTCCTCACCTTGCTCATATTCATCAACCTTGCTAAGGCTTTTGACTGTGTCTCCCATCCTTCCTTCCTTCTCTTTAAGCTGTGCTGTGCCTGCCTTTCCCCCTTCCCCAGTGGTACACTGGTTCAGTTTCTAATTTTCCAGGCATAGTCAGAGTGTAGTTGTTGGCAACATCCTCTACCCCCCAATCCAAGCTGGTGTCCCTCAGAGTTCTATTCTTGGTCCCATCCTCTTCTCTACCTTTCCTAACAACCATCCCACAGTCTGTACATCCTCCCAGATTCACTTTTATGCTGATGACACCATCTTCCATGCCTTGGGCCATTCCACCTCTGTGGTAGAGATGCAACTTCAGACTGATTTCACAAAGGTCCTACAACTGTTCCAAGCAATCTGACTTAGGGTCAATACCAACAAAACCATAACTATGATCTTTGCTTTGACACCACACAAAGACTCTTCTAAACATTCTCCCCCCCCCTCCTTTTCCACCATTGACAGCACTCCTCTGGATGCTGTCCCCTTCTACAAATATCTAGGCATATGGCTTGACAATCATCTCATCTTTTTGGCACATATAGATTACACTCATTCCAAACTCCACCCAAAGCTAGGTGCTTTGTACAGAAACAAAGATGCCCCCTCCCCCCCAAACTGACATGAATTGCTTACCAAAACTATCCTCCCTGTCTTCAATTACACTTATATAGTTCTCGGGTCCACTCCCACCACTTTCCTTGCTAGACTGGACACCCTCTTCAATGCCTTTTGTGGCTTTGCTGTCAATGCTCCCCATTGCACTCACCACTGTACCTTTTACTCCTCCCTCTCACTTAATCCCTTTCACAATGTTGCCAGCTCCATTCTGTCACCCTCATTTCTAAATTCTGGTTTGTCAATCTCCCCCATTACCATTCTTCCCTCCTCTCCCCTTTCTCCCCCTCCTCTTAACAACTTCACTCCAGAGACCCTTGAACCTTCTCCCTTCCCAGCCCTCATTCTAACTCTGGACAGGCTGCTTTCTCCTACCACCTCCTTCTCATCTGGAACTCTCTCCCCAGCTCTCTCCACCAGTCTTCCTCTCCATTCTCCCTAAAACATGAATATTCCCAAATCCTCCATTCCTCCTGTTCCTTCTCCCTCGCCATCCTCCCTCAAATGTGCCTATTCCCAGATCCTTCATTCCTTCTGTTCCTTCTCCCTCTCCATCCTCCCCTCAAACATGCCTATTCCCAAATCCTCCATTCCTCCTGTTCCTTCTCCCTCTCCATCCTCCCTCAAACGTGCCTATTCCCAAATCCTTCATTCCTCCTGTTCCTTCTCCCTTTCCATCCTCCCTCAAACATGCCTATTCCCAAACCCTCCATTCCTCCTGTTCCTGCTTCCCCCCTTCTGAACCCCTCCCCTCTCCCCTCCACATTCCTACCCCTTTTCCTCCCCCTCCTCTCCCCCTGCTATCCCTCCACCTATACCCTTCTTCACCTTCCTTCCCCAGTTGCTATCCCTGACATATATCACAGAGGTAACATTTACACCATACTTACCATAGTTTTGGTACTGTTAGTCACTTGCACTTCATTTACTACTGTTGGATCACTTTCTACCCTTGTCATATGACTTTGCTCCTTACTTACTCTAGAAGTGTCCTGTTACCCACTTGCACTTCATACCATTCCTGTCCCCACCCCCTCCCCTGGGTCACACCTGGAAATGAGCCTCCACTCAGTGTACCTCTCCCAGTTACCAAATTTTAAATAAATAAAATAAATAAATATCTGCTTGTGTGATATTTTTTCTGTTGTATTAATTGAAGCATGTGGCTGACATGGTAATGCTATGTACGTTTTGCTACATGAACAAACAAACATATATGAGTGCCAAACATGTTTGCTTTTATGCTATTACAAGTAAGAACAACAGTGACTTGAGGTTATAGGCAGAACTTTCTTACCTCCATGAGACATTGTTTCATGAACTTTGCTTTCCACTGGGCTAAAGGAGTATAGGCCCCTATATTCAAAGCCAGCCATGTGCAGTCTGTGGCAATTTGTGCACAGCCAGCCTGGGGGCAATATTCAGATAATTAGCTCACTGTGACCAGAGTGTGTAAACTATCTTAATAGGAGACCTTGTCGGTACAGTGCATTGTGACTATGCACTATGCTGACACAGGCCCAGACTGAAAATGGCTGACAGGAGCACAATGGAGGTAGAATGGATCAAATGGTATAATGACAGGGCTTCTGTGGGCCATATTTAGCCCTAACATGCTAATGAACCCTTTGGGGCATGGAAGGTACTATGGCCCATTTGCATACCCATTATTAGCCAATTAATATGCGTGTGTGCCCCCCCCATTCTGTAGTTGTCTTTCATATTCCTTGTGGTCTGGTGGATCCTCCCCCCATTTGTCTGTCCTGTAGCTGTCTAAAATATTTCTGGTGGTGTAATAGTTCCTGCCCCCCCTTATCAGCTGTTCTGTAGCTGTCTTGAATATTCCTAGTAGGTTAGTGATCCCCCCAACCCCAATCACCTTTCCTGTAGCTGTCTTGAATATTTCTGGTGGTGTAGTAGTTCCTGCATTCCCCAATGGACCATCCTGTAGCTGTGTTGAATATTCCTGACAGTGTAGTGGTCCCTCCCCCAAGGGCATCTGGTACTATGTCAACCCAGAATACCATTTCCGGGTGGCCTGGATTCAAGTCCCAGCTGAGGCACTTCTTTCTCTCCTCTGTTTGTAAGTGTTCCACAAATATGCACACTGCACTCCTGTGAGATTGTTCCTCTGTCGACCCGCCTGCTCAGGACCCTCCTCGCCACACACCCCTCCTCGCTCAGGTCACCTAAGCTGAAGTACAGCAATAGTGACAGTGACCTGCACAGACCTCTGCTCACCACCTTGGCAGGCCACCATCTGACTTCAGTTAGCAATCATGAGTACAATAGAAACAGGTATTTGTTCAGTGCAGTACTTGGGCTTGCTCACTGACCATCAGATGTAAACCAGTTAAGGTAGTGAGTAGGGGGCTGTGCCAGTCATCACTATTACTGTAGTTCACCGTATGTGAATCAGGGCTGGGGAGGTGCCTGAGAGAGTGAATTGGGAGGGGATCAGATGCCCTTGCAGAGGAGACCACTAGACCACCAGGAATATTCCAGACAGCTACAAGACAGGTGATTAGGATGCCTTTACAATGTATTTTTTCAGTACAGATCAATTTATAGTAGTTGCAACATCTGTTTTTCAGTGGGGTTCTGCTGTAGGGTCCTGCATTTACCCAGTTTTACAATATAGCTACACTGGATAGCCCAGCTGAGTTGTGATGTCTTGTTTGCAGTTGGGTTCTGTTTGACCCAGTTTTTACACTGTACTTACCCAGTATAGTACACTTGAGATGCAATATCTTGTTTTCAGTGGGGTCCTCCTTGTATCCATTTTTATAATGCATTTACCAAGGATAGCCCACATAAGGAGGCAGTTTCTTATTTTCAGTGGGGTCTGACTTTTACTATGTATTTTTCCAGGATAGAACAGTATAGTGGATATTTAATTAACTTATTTGATGTGGCAAAGCAATAGTGTATGTTTAAATGGCTTCTCCATAAAGGATTAGTAACTTAATACCCTGGCAGTGATAACTTTGTTCTTGTCTTGAAGTTGGTGTTTTTTGTTTATGTACTGTAACAGATAGATCTGCAATCTGGGGAATGTCCCGCAGAAATCCTCTAACCCAGTGAGTGGCTATCTGTACTTGTATAACTGGAGGTGCTGCTGGTACTATGCGAAGTGCTGACTAGTCATGTCCTATGAGTCTGTGAGGGATTAAATTTCATATGTCGGGAGTCAGAACTCAGATGGGATCGGGTGAATTAGATGGTCAGTGCCAACAAAACAATCTGACTTAATAACCAGCCTAGGTTTATTATAAAAGGAGTAGTGAGATAAGCGTGCTGTTTTGTATTAAGAATTTTGTTTGTATTGAATGGCCTTAGCTAATGGTAAGGGGCTAGGTTGTGTTCAGCACCTCGAGTGATCTCTCTTTTCCCAGCTTGCCCCTTGCTGCCAGGCTTCCATCTCCCTGCTATGAGCCAGCATGGGACCCATGAAGTGAAGTCCACATGCATCTCATGGTGGATGGCAATTCTTCAGCATTAAAGCCTGTGCTGCTTTCAGATGAGGAATTACGTTATGTGTGTTTTGTGGCTTTGGTGTCTAGGATGACTTTTGAGTGGGTGTTTAGGGTGAGATGAGCCTACCACTGGCATTGCCCTTTCCCTTGTCACGTGACTGGGCCGTGTACATGCCATGGGATGTGCTTGGCATTAGGTCATCATCTGTTACAGCTGGCTGTGTGCCCCTGCAGGTTGTCTTTCATGTGTGGATTGTGCTGGAGTGCTTGATGGTGTTGTGGTGCCTGTGTATGACATATGGGGATTTGGGGGTTTGCTGTCATGTATTGTATATGAATGGAAAACAACTTGCTGTAAAGCAGTGACAACCACTGTCCAAAGTTTCACGTAGGTTATGGAACCCTTGCTGCATGTCAGATCTGTGGGCTGTGATGTCTGTATATGCCCTGTATTTCATGGAGCTGCCCCTGCTGAGCCTTACCCTCCCTGCTCCAACTGTCTCAGTACAGGGTACATGCAGATAAAGCATACATGACCTGGTATACTTCCTGTGTTAATGTTAGGCCTTGAAGGACCCTCCAGTGGGCCCTGTGCATCAGTTGCTGTACATACTCTGGTATAGATGATCTGTGTAAATGTCTACTTGTCACAGACACATGCGCCTCCAGGCTGGTGTTTTGTGTGCCCTTCTCACTGATGTGTATGTCTGACTGAGTGGTGCACTGTTGGGGGGGAAGGGTCAGAGTCTTCTGTTCAGGTTGCAAGGTAACAAGTGTAATGCCTGCTGCAGTGATAGCTGACTGTACTCAAGAAAAGTGGTGTACAGTTAGGTGTTTGAAGGCTGACAGGAGTAGAATTTTTTGCTTTAGTTTTGACAATCTTTTGGAAAATAAAATAGTAAATAAAAAATAATTATATTAATAATGATATTGGTTGTTTGTAACAAGTCAAAGAAGGCTTTAAAAGCAGTCAAACAGTGTTAAAATGACCCTGGAAATGCAGCAGAATGCATCTAAAACCTGATAGCTTCTGGGGGCCTATGCAGCCACCAGACTCAAAACCTATGGAGGGGTTGGGGAAATTATGATTCATGCAGCTTCCATGCTTCGAAATTTAGCACTACACCACTGCTAAGGGGTGGGTTACATGAGTCTCTTTTACTGATGTTAGAATGTTGGCCACAATACTTGCAATATCTTCTTTGCCCCTTTTGCCCTCCACTCACTATGTTCCTCCAATAAGGGATTGCTAGAGGTTCCGTGGGTTTGACTAAAGACCTCTGGGGCCCGTTCTTTTGCTTTTGTGGATCCTACCCAATGGAATTCTCTACTTAATTGGATCAGAGAGTGCCTGACTATCGAGAGCTCTCAAGTTGCCTTGAAAACTTACTTCTTTTGTCTGGTATTTCCTGACATGGGCACTTAGTATACCACCATTGTTATTTATGAATTGCTCTAAATATCGCTTTTAAAGTGTATTGATCTTTTCTGGATTTTCTGGATTGTTGTGCAGTGCATTGATCCTTTCAGAAACGTGCTTATAATGAAAGCTGGTATGACATGACATGACATGACATGACATAATATGATATGATACAATGCAAGAGAAACATCCCTGCTCTTCCTCAGTAGGTGCCATGAGACCTTTTAACTTTCATCTGGACAGTGACCAGAGATGGGCAGAAGGGATCTCAGTTTGACATCTCATCCTATGGATAGCACCTCAACAGTACAGTACCCTCCTTGTATTGCACTGCAGTGTCAGTTATATTGACCAATTGGTTAAATCTGTAAATCAACAACAAGGCTTTCCTTACCATAACGTGATTAATTTTACTCTTGAGACCAGATTGGTTATACAGTATATACTGGACTGCTGTCAGTAAAGGATTATGGACTGTTTTTTTACATGGGGACATTGGACAATACACTGCCAAGACTTCACACCATTTTCAATTACAGTAAATCTGTCCTTTTGTGTTAAAGAACCCCTGACACCATTGGGACAATTTTGAGAAAATATAATGTTTAGCACAAGTGAGCTTATATTTTAATATTGCTTCTGTATTTCTCATTCTTTATTATTAAGGACATTTACATATAAACAGGATCACTGCCCTATCTGTTCTGGTGGCTTGCCTACATATGACATCACAGTTCTGTTTATGACATCACATTCTGTTGCTGTGGGGATAATTGTGATGCTATAAACAGGGGATTATTTATTTATTTATTTACTTACTTAGAAGTTGGTAACCAGGAAAAGCACCATGACCAGGAGCTCATTTCCAGGTGCAACCCAGATTATGATGTCATATGTAGGATAGCAGAATGAGCAGAAAAAGTTTAAGGGACAGTAAGCCTCTTTCATACAGCTGTTCTTGGTGATAAAGAAAAAATGTAAATAATTATAGAAAATACATGAAATATAAACCAAACTGTCTAAATCTCACACGTTTTCCAAGTTTTCTAACTGTGTCAGGGGGGGCTCTTTAAACACAGATTACATTATGCATCATTGTGATCTTTGTTTTGGGATTGGCTATCCTTTGGCCTAACCATTTGGCAGTCTAAGGAAAAAGGGCCAGTCTAAGAAATCTTGCCTCCTACAGTGCTGCATTATTTACCATAGACTGCTAGTAAAATCAGATGCTTATTTATTACCACTTAAGAAAACTATCTAGTGTCAGTGAGCCTTCTTGTATCATAAAATTAAAACACAGAACACCATTCCAAGAAACATATCATGTGTAAGCTTTCTTACCAGCATACAGACTGAAGAAAGTGAGTTAACACCTTATAACTATGAAATAATTTACTTTACATAGGTGTTTGTCTAATTTTCTGATACATGTCTTATTAAACTTCATTATATATTTGATGTTTAAATTTTGTCTGGTTGTTTGTATTATGAAAATAGGCACTTTTTACCCAATGATGTCCTTATAAACAATAAATAAATAAATACAATAAAATAAAGTCTCCTGGTGCTGAGTCAGTGATATATCAAATAAAACTTACTATTTGCATTTCAAGGAATAAAAAATAAATTACCATTCCCAAAATCATAGTCACCTCCTGGAGCTGTCCATGTCAAGATGAACATATCTTCTTCTATTGTAGCTTCAAGGTCAATAATTTTACTAGGTGGGAACTCATCAGGCAGTGTTCCAGCTGGCACTCCAGATACTGAAAATATTCCCCCTGAGGATGTTCTGCTGAAGCTGCCTATGTTGACGTTTAAGTCATCATCATTAACAGGAGGTTTTTCTGGGTTCAGTTGGATCTCACCTACTAAATAAAATTCAAGAAAACACACACGATGAGTTTTGTTTTGTTCTTTTTCTCTGTGAATGTGTGGATAGCATATTTTTTTAAAAGAAAGCTGATCAACATGATTTGAATCTAACAGTGAAGCTGTGCACATTACCAACTTTGATAAACATATAATATCTACCTGTAAATCAGTTTATACTAAAATTGGAGCAGCATACCAAACCAGTTATGTCCTCACACAGTTGGCTAGATTAGCCATAGCCTGTGGGATCTTGCTTCCATCACTATCCTATGGGGTAGTCACTTATTTCTATGCACCTACAGCTCTCTTCAGGAAATGGAATACTACTTACAACAGCATATGCAGATATGCCTCAGCCTCTCCCTGGTCAACACACCACTGTCAGTTTTATGCCGATCTAAATTGGCTACCCCCTTCTTTCGCTCATACTCTTGCCCTTTGTCTCTGACTGATAATATTATTGTAGCAGGCATCCCTGTCTCACTGGCCTCCCTACTTACTCCACTGCCCTCCTCTCGCGGCCTCCAATCATCTGATAAATCTCTGCTACAAATACCTAGATGTAAATCCAACAAAGGAACCCTAGCTTTCTCTCACTTGGTGGCTAAACTTGGAACTCCCTGCCTCTTGATGTTCACCTAGCCCCCAGTCATGCCCAGTTTAATAACAATTGTCACTCCTTCCTCTTCAGCCAAGTCCCCTGTGCCTGCTTCAAACCCCTGTAAGTTTGCACTCTGCCTCTGTCCCACTTCCCCACTGCTGCAGACTGATCTCTACCTATCCTGCCCATCCAGTCATGTTATTTAGGCACTTATGTCTCATTTTGTTTTCACTACAGCTGCTCTTAACCCAACTTCTGTTTGCTACATGTGATTGTTGTTCTCTGAATTGTGTGACTGTTTATGAACTCTGATCTATCTTGTTACTTACCCATGTGATGGGACATCTTGTTTTGCTCTGTATTTTATTTCTGCTTTTTTCTTTACTCAAGATATATTTCCTGTTTATCCCTACCTATTGTAATCTCCTGGCTTGTGCCTGAAAATAGTCATGTCTTGGCTTTGGTACCTACCCAGTAAACAAAAATGAAATAAGTAAAATAAATGTATGAAAAGACGTTATTTTTTTGTTTGGTTTTTTTTTTTTGCAATGTAACCTTTCATTCTCAAAAAAGGGCCTGCATGCAATGCCCAATTGACACTGTCTGAAAGATTTATCTGGTTTCTGCATCACATTTTCAGTCCTACTGAATTTTCTGTGTGCCTACTGTACATAAAGCCATGCTAAAACCTGTAGAAGGACATTCTCAAAGCCAAAGGAACATTGGGGCATCATTTGGAAACACCAGACAATAAAACATGAGTTTAAGACCTGGTTCATCTATGAGCTATGATAGTGTATAGCTTCTGACTTAGTAATGTATACAAATCCTAGCGGATTGACCTAAATAACTGGATGAATTTATGTAAGAAAGAAAGAAAGAAAGAAAGAAAGAAAGAAAGAAAGAAAGAAAGAAAGAAAGAAAGAAAGAAAGAAAGGAAGGCAGGCCAGTGGTCCATCAGTCACCTTCCCTACCAACTCAGTTTAAATACCATCAGTCTGTTTTTTATCAAGGTATTTATCAAGTTTAGGTTTAAAGGTAAACACAGTTCTCACTCCCACAACTTAGTCTCGAAGCCTATTGCAAGTGTTTACCATTCATTCTATGTGGTAGTTCATCCTAACAGTTTCCTTGAATCTTCCTCCTCTTAAGGAGTTAAAGACTATGACTGCATTCTTGTCTTTTCATTCCTATACACCCAGAAGAGTTACATTTGATCTGATGGTGTTAACCCTTTCAAATATTTAAAAACTCTAACCATGCCATTCCTTAGTCTCCTCTTTTCCAAGGAAAACAGTCTCAATTCTGCTAGACAGTCCTTAAAACCCATATTTTCCAAACCCTCAACAACCCTGACACCTCTTCTGTGCCCTGTTAACATCCAGATTATGTCCTTAAGAGCTTCAAGGACCAAAACTGTAAAGTATACTTAAAATGGGGTTGGACTATTTATCTATTTAGGGGCATTATTATATATTTTGAACTCTGGGAGACTGAAGCCCAAGGATCAATGAGGGGGAATAGCTCCTCCCTAAGCCAAATTGGTGTAGACTGAACCCACTCACCCAATTAATGCTTATAAGACTGTATTGTTTCTCATAAAATATATGTGAAGTTTCCATACAGTGTTCCATATCATACGCTTTGGAACACAGTTCTTGATTAGTGAAATACACTGTATCAAATTCTAAAAAAACTAAAACATATATATTCTTCATCAACCCTCCTATTTATGATTATAATTCCAAACTAATCCTGTCATTTAAGAAAACATCTCACCATCAAATTTTTTCAGTGCTCATAGTATTTAGTTTATGTATTGTTAAAAAGTCATTCTAGTTGTTATTGTGTATATAAGTCATAAGTCACTTAAGAAATTTTTAATAAGAATTAAAAAATGCAGGTAAATCAAAAAATGTAAATGAGAAACATGCTATTGCTTACATGTGAACGATGCAGCTTTCTTTTAGATATCTGCTATAAAAATATAAATAAGGTTTTTTCCTTAACGTCATCTCTCTGGCAACTATATTTACTCATTCTGTGCTTTTATCAGTAAGTACATATCCCCAAAGTGCAAAAAATATATATTTGTAACTACCTGTTCACATATGGTTATTCATTAATGTTTGTTTCTAAAAGAAATGGCAAAGAAAAAGACACCTTTCAAAAATGCTTTCAAAATGTATTACATTGCAAATATATTTTTCAGAATATATTTAAAGCCACAACTGCAATCTCTCATTTACACTTACTTTAATCTTCTAGTTGGCATTACATGACTTCCTGCTCTCTCTGCTAAGGGAGGTAAACTGGAGGTAAATAGTGTCATATGCAAGTGTTTTAAGCATCTTCTTTGATTGGGGAATAAGGTGCATAGGACCATGTCAGGTCACATGATCAGTGTTAAGTACCTGTGTGCCAGTCCTACAGAGTGCAGCACTTAGCCTGATACAGTAACAATGCCAAGCATCCTCAGTCTTAAATTTAACATGTTTCCACTGCTATAATCAGGTTAAAGTTCACTGTCAGGAAGGCTCCATTTAATATTTCAATTCTTACATTTCATAAATGAAAATATATTACTGTGACCATTCCAGTCACCAGAAAAAAATAGACTCTCCGGTTCTAGTGTCCCAAATGGGAGGTCACAGAGGTCATGAGCATAATATAGTTGGGGAGAATTTGTGGGTACTAAAAAGTTACTGAAAATAAAGGGAAGCTGAAAAAGGTGGGTGTCGATAGCATCAAAAATGATTAAACCAGATGTGCAACACAAAGAGTATGGAGCTAAAACGGTCAGATCAGATAATAGGCTGCCAGTTAGTACAATCATTTAGGCCACATATAGGATTAGTAGCCTCTATAATTTCTCCCCCCCAAGGTCTGGTTATACTTTTATGAACCCCAAAAAAATGAAGATATGATAGTTTCATAGAACACCACCAATTACCCTATGTTTGTTTTTTTGGGTTAGAAAAAGTAGAACCAGACCCTGGGGGTAGAGATTATAGAACAAAACGTATCCTCGGGGAAGAATATTATATTGATTGAACTGAGGCTACTAATCTTAGATTTGGCCTAAATGATTGTATTGACTGGTAGCCTATTATATGAGCTCACCATTTTAGCTCCTGGTCTAGTCCTTTTTGATGCTATTGCCACCCGATCTTCCTGATAGTGAACTTTAATCCAGTTATAACAGTGAAAAATGTTAAATTTAAAACTGGGAATGCTTGGCAGTGCTAGTGCATTTTTACTTCATCTGGCTAAGTGCTGCACTCTGCAGGTCATGAGCACAGGTACTTAATGTTGGTCATGTGTCCTGACGTAGTTCTATGCACCTGATTCTCCAAAGAAGATGCTTAAAATACCTACATAGGGTGTTTGTTTTCCTCCATTAGCAGAGAGAGCAGGAGGTCTTGCAGTACTGGCTAGAAGCTTAAAGTAAGTGTAAATGAGAGTTTGTAGTTGTGGCTTTAAATATATTCTGAAAAAGATGTTTGCAAAGCAATACATTTTGAAACTGAGTCTGAAGGGTGTCTTTTTCTTTGCTCTTTATTTTAGAAATGGACATTAATGAATAACCATATTTGAACAGGTGTTAGAAAAATTTTTTTTTGCACTTTGGGGATACGAACATATTAACAAATGAAATTTGCCAGCAGAAAAAGGCCATCTTTTCAAGGTCTATCGAATCTGCTCAACTATGCAGCTAGCAGCCCTATTCTGCAGCTGCCTCACTGGTAAAAGAATAGAATGGATAAATATATTTCTCAGAGACCTGATGTTAAGGAAAAACCCTTCTTATTTATATTTTGAAGGCAGATACCTAAAGGAAAGCAGCATCATTCACATGCAAGCAATAGCAAGTTTGTCATTTACATTTTTTATTTGTCTGCATTTTACAATACTTGATAAAAATTTCTTACATGACTTATGACTTATATGCACAATAACAACTGAAATGTTTTTTAACAGAATACATAGAATCATGGAATTGTAGAAGCTGGATGGCAGAAAAGGACCATACCAGCCCATCTAGTCTGTCCCTTTTTTTCCCTACACCTCCAAGCCATCCCCCACCCTCCTCCCTGTACTCAGACCCATATGCTTGTCCCATGTCCTTTTGAATTCATCCACCGATTTAGCCCCCAGCACTCCATCGGGTAGCCTGTACCAGGGCTCCACCACACTGTTCATGAAGAAATGCCCCTTTACAATGCCCCTGTATCTTTTTCCTTGCAGTCTGATGCTGTGCCCTGTAGTTCTGAGCCCCTCCTTCCTCTTAAGTGAACCTTCTTCTCCTTCTTAAGTGAACCTTCTTCTCCCACTTTATTGAGTGCTTTATATACAGTATTTAAAAGTTTCAGTCATTTCTCCCTTTTCCCTCCTTGTCTCCACCGTGTACAGCTCCAGCTCCTTACACCTCTGCTCATATGTCCTTCCCTACATACCCTGCACCATCTTGGTTGCCTTTCTCTGAACCCTCTCCAATGCATTTATATCCTTTCAGAGATGTGGTCTCCAGAACTGAACTAAGTACTCAAGATGGGGCCTCACCATGGCTTTGTAAAGGGGCATTATTACCTCCCTTCTTCTGCTAGTAATGCCCCTGACTATGTATACCAACATTCCATTGGCCATTCCCACCACCCTGCTACACTGGATTCCTACCTTAAGGTCGAGGAGACTAGGATCTTCAGATCCCTCTCCTGTTCTGTTACTTTGATTTCCTCACCACCTAGGGTGTACATTGCTCTTCTGTTCCTACTCAGAAGTCAGAAGTATGGCAGCTTGAATTCAATGCAAAGAAGTGCAAAATAATGCACCTGGGAAACAAAAACCCAGGGGAAGTATACACAATGGGGGGAGAGGTAGTAGCAACAACAAAAATAGAAAGGGACCTGGGGGTAATCATATCAGATGACCTTAAGGTTAACAAGCAATGTGAGAAGGCAGTAGGGAGGGCTGGGGAGATACTGGGCTGTATAGGGAGAGGCTTCACCAGCAGAAAACAGGAAGTTGTTATCCTTCTATATAGGCAGTTGGTGAGACCCCATCTGGAGTACTGCATCCAGTTCTGGAGACCCCATCTCTGCAAGAACAGACAGGATGGAGGCAGTCCAGAGGAGGGCAACTAAAATGGTGCAGGGTCTGCACCAGAAGCCATATGAAGAGAGACTAAAGGAGCTTAATAAGTATACCCTTGAGGAAAGGAGGGAGGGAGGGCAGGATTGAAACTTTTAAGTACCTCAGTGGAATAAACAAAGTCCAAGAGGGTAGCATCTTTCAGAAAAAAAGATGTGCAAGAACAAAGGGACACAATTTGAAGGTGGGGGGGACAGCTCAGGGGCAATGTGAGGAAGTATTTTTTCACAGAGAGGGTGGTGGATGCATGGAACTGCCTTCCTGAGGAGGTTGTGGGTTCTAAAACTGTGGGATAATCCAAGAATGCATGGGACAGACATAAGGCAATTCTTATGGGGGATAGGAAGAAATAGGCTGTTGGTTAACTAGGATCTGCAGCTTATCCAGTAGGTAGGGAAATGGGCAGACTGGATGGGCCAAGTGGTCCTTATCTGCCATCAGAGTTTATGTTTCTGTGTTACTCCCCAAGTGTATCACAACTCACTTCTTGGCATTAAATTTTAGCTGCCACATCCCACACCATTTCTCTGGGGTCTTTAAGTCCTCCCTAATATCCTCCCCCCCCCCCGAGGTGTCTACCCTAATGCATATTTTCATTTTATCAGTGAATAGGCACAGCCTCCCCCTCAACCCCTCTGCAATATCATTGATGTAAATGATAAAGAGGAGCAGACCCAAAACTGACCTCTGCGGCACTCCACTCTTCACCCTCGCCGTACCAGAGTGCACCCTGTTTAGCATCAACCTCTGAGTTCTTCCTGCCATCCAGGTCTCCACCCAGCTTGTTATTTTCCCACCAACCCCAGGTTTTCCATCTTGGTCACCAGCTTCCTATGAACTGAATACTATGAGTGGTGAACAATTTGATGGTGAGATATTTAATTAAATGATAGGATTACTTTGAAATTATAATCATAAATAGGAGGGTTGATGAAGAAGATGGTATTTTTTTCAATGTTTCAGAATTTGATACAGTGTTTTTCACTGATGAAGGACTTTGTTCCAAAATGTAAGATTTGGAGAACAGTATTGAAAGTTCACAGATATTTTATGAGAAACAATAAAATCTTGTAAGCATTAAAGGGACATATTCATGTCCCATGGCAGACACAGTTTGGAAGCCCATGAAAAGTTCTTTTAATTGCAGTATTGGGCATACTTGTAGCTGGAAACATCCAGAAATATAGAAGACTGAGTCTGTGCAATATACTGTAAATACTACATTAGAGCCATTCTTAGAACCTTGTGATGTCAGCAATGATCGAGCAGTGCTTAACTCAATGCAGTTAGGCACTGCTTGATCATCACTGACATCACAAGTTCTAAGAATTGCTCTAATGTAGTGTTTAAATTGCAAAGACTCAGTCATCCATATCTCTGGACTGCTTCCAGCTACAGGTATGCCCAATATCTCAATTAAAAGAATGTTTCATAGGCTTTCAAGCTATGTCTGCCACTGTATATAAATGTGTCCCTTTAATTGTTATATTCCTCTCATGCCTTAAAATTAAGTCACTAGTGCTGTGTGGAATTTTCAAATTCCGGCAGAACAAAATTCCATGGAATTTTCAAAATTCCACAGAATTTTGCCACAAACAGAATGGTGAAATTCTGTGGTAGAAAACAGTTGCAGAATGAATTTCCACTGAAAAAATGTGGTTCTGCAAAATATTATTCCATGGATCTCAATATTTTCTGAGGAAATTATTGAGGAATAATTTTCTGTGGAAAAATTGCTTTTCCGCAGAATAATATTGCACAGATCACATTATCGATTCCGCTGAAGAACCAGTGAAATTCTGGAGTAACGTTTGCCATCAGAATGGGCATTCTGCACTAATTCTGCATTCTGCACAGCACTATAAGTAATGCTGCATCAGTCTGACTATTATCGTGCTTTGGAATCCTGTAACATCTGCCTTTTGCCTGTAATTTCCTTGTAAACTCCTGGGTAGCACCCAAAAATAGGTATATGACTATCTAGCATGCTTACCTGGTTAGCAAAGGCTAAACAAATGAAATAAATAAATTGGGTGAGTGGGCTCAGTCTATACCAATTTATCTTGTGGATACATTTACCTTGATTGGTATTTGGGCTACTCCCTGAACTAATCTTTTTCTTTATACCAAGGTTTGCTGGGCTGGACCCATTCTGTGGCAATAGCTCCTTCCATATAAAGGTCAGCCTCTCCAGGCAGCTCTCGCTTATAGCATCATGAAATGCATGCAGTTTCCCGAGCTGTTGGCTCCTGCTGTTGCATGGCTGGGGTTGTTGGGCACTTTTCCTGCTGTTCATTTTCTCCTCTACTTCTTCTGATATCTGTTTCCTTTTGCCTGTGTTTCTCCCCCCTTTTGTTTACCTCTCTATTTGCTTATTTCCCTCCCACTCATTTTTTTTTGTCCCCCTCCCCACCTCCGCTATTCCCATTCTCCCTGTTGTGGTACTTCCTCCCCTGTTCATTCCCTCCCATATGCACAGGCAGTACATATCCTGCTTTTTTTCAGCTTTGACTGTTTATTTTGCTTTTGTACCACAAACTCAGTCTATTGCAGCACTCATATTTCATTTTGACCACAGTATCAGCTGTTTCACTTTATTCATGAGTATTACTTTGATTTTGCCCTCATTCCATGTTTCAACTCCTTCATTCTCAGTCATGCTTTATTTGGGACCCACTTTTTCGCTGTAGACAATCAAAGCCTTCCCTCAATCGTTTTTCTGTTATGTTTTTCTACCTCAGGCACTACCATTTTCCAGCATCATGCTCGTCTCCTTTCCTTGCAGCTTCCAGCTATACCTGCCCTACTGCATCCTCAATGTTCTTTTGTGTCATATGCCATGCGTGTTTTCCTCTTGCCCCCTTTCCTCTGTGTTCCTGTCATTCTCCCCCCCACTGTTCTGATTTTTCCCTTGTTATTTTTACTTGTCCTCCTTCTCTTTATTTCTGCATTCTCTTCTAATTTTCTTTTAGCAGCTATCTGCTGCTCCTTCCTTGCTCAGCCCATCCAGCAGTCCCCTAGCTCGCCATCGAGTATTTTCAATGTTCCTAATCTTAGGCTTCTTTCCTGAAATTGGTTGGCTTTCTTTCTGCTGGCTTTGCTCCTATCAATCAATCATATCAGCCCTGTATACTCTTCATTGATTTAATCACTGGCTCTTCTATTTCTGCTCCTATGCAGCCTAAATGGCATTTTGGCAATCATGCATGAACCACATCATTTCAGTTACCTATACCTCATCGATTCAACTACTGGCATTTGCAACTACTCAACAGTCACTGGCTTTGCCTCAATTCCCATTGCTGCCTCCTCCTTTACCAATCCTCCAGAGAATCGTGCTCCTCCGAGTTTTCATCCTGGACTTGTACATGTCTGCATTCAACATTGCTTTCCACCTTTCCAGCTTCAGGATCTGGTCGAACTTATCCCCCCTAAGCAGTATTGGCATTCCATTTGTGTGCACCTTCCACCTTGGATTGAACACTCTGGCATCTCAATGCTCTCCTCCTGTACCTGCATCCATCCACCTCATCAGTCTGCTGAGAAGGAGCCTGCAATGGTTGTCTATCCCACTCTGAAAGTCTGCCTTGGTTCCTCCTGGCTCCTGTTCAGCATCTGCCATGTCCTCCTATTAGATCAGTTATTTTAGCATCACTCCTCAGACATGTTCAGACCTCCAGTGTGGCCTTATCTGCTTGTTGACCCTCTGGTCATCCTCCTCTCCAGGTAGTTCTTCCTTCTGGCTGACTGTTCTGCACCCCATACATCTCCACAATGCATCACAGCTCATTAGGTGTTTTGGCCCAGACTCGTGGATCTGCTTGTCTCACAGTTGCTTTGATCTGCTTCCCACTCATCCATGTCCCTAACCTCTCTATGGTATATTTGGAGGGAATGCTGTTCTGTTGTGCTGCCTTTTCCACCTCCACCACTCCAGCAGCCTGTGGCTTTGGCAAGTTTGCTTCCTTGTCTTTTGTTTTGGGCATTATCCGTATTTGCCACCACCTAGCACATACTTATCTGTTTGATTACATTTCCTGCTTGACCTACCTTATTCTCCTTCCATGGCTGGCATTGCTACTATTGTTCGGTGTTTCAGGGATTAGCAGTTTCCCTCATCAAAGAGTCCACCCCTGGTCTAGCAACATCTCTCTACCTGCACTGTGTCTGGTACTCAGACAGTATGGAAGCACCATTACCACTGGATAATCCCCACTCATTCATCCCTTGACATCTGACTAGATCAGACCACATACACACTCCTACCTCTTGATTAACTCCACAGGACCATTCCACAGACATCATATTGGATTCAAACCCTATTGAAGACATTACCTCCTGAATTACTCCACAGGTCCATGTATAGTGGAGTACCATTCTAAGTGTTCCTCTTCCAACAGAAACAGGAATTTACATTTTACTCAATCAGTCTTTATTTTACCAGGTGGAAACATCCACTAATTGACTATAGTTTATCAAGGGATCCTTCATAACCTAATTATTGACACTAGCTCCATCAATTACTCAGAATACACTATCATACCCAATATTGGCAGTGGGAAATTTGACCTTACCATGTCATCCCACTTGTATCTTCCTGGTAAAGATATCTAATGTTGTTCAAAGACTCTTTTACTTCTAACATATCAGAATATGTGCCTGCTTATCTCCAATGCATAACTATCTTGCTATTTTGTGAAATCCTGAATCCTACTCTTGATTCTTAGGACATCATAATACTTCATGAGAACATCATAATACTTCATGAAATCATCTACATCTCCTCTTCCAGATTTACCAGTCAAGCAAGCCACCTTCCTAGGGGTCTTCTGATCCCCTCAGTCAGTATTAAACCTTCCTCATACTTATTCCAGCACATTTGATCACCAAGGGCAGTCTTCATTCCATTTCAGCTCACCACCATGCACAACTGGCTTGCTTATCTCTCTATCACAGTTTGACATCATAACCATTCTTCATCAAAACTATCCAAGACTATGCAATTGACTCACTTGATGTGTTATACCACTCCTTATAGCAGACCTTTCATTGACCTATCAGGCAAGCATACCCAGTTAAGACACAGTCATGACTCCCCTTTTTAATTTGCATCCTCATACAGTATGTCTTGGACTCTAATCACCAGCAAGTCAATGCCACATGGGCTGCTCTAGCGCCTGCCAACAAGCTTTTTCTACTACAGTAGAAAACATATCCATCATCTTGCCCATCAAAATCCTTCCTTAATATTTGCTCACATATACCATGTACTAGCATTTCTAATTTGAAATCAAGCCTCAAAACATTTATGCAGAACATTTTATTTTATTTTATTTTATTTAGCTTTTGTTGACCGGGTAAGTGCACTAGACAAATCCTGCCTATTTTCAGGCACGACCCGGGGGAGGGGGGGATACAGATGAATGCCAACTGACCTTGAACCAGATTAAGCTGTTGGTGGTATTTTTAGTGAATGAGGGAAATTTGGCCAGGACACCGGGGAAATTCCCCTACTCTTTTCGATAAGTGCCATGGGATCTTTAACATCCACCTGAACTACCACCAATCCAGGCAGATGGGACCTCGGTTTAATGTCTCATCTGAAAGACGGCACCTCAGAAATGCAGCACCCCTCTCATGCTGCATTACAGTGTCAGTACTGGGATATTAATCCAAGTGCCAGATGTGGGAACTGAACCCACAGCCCTCTGATCTCCCGGCCTCAGAGGCGAGTGTGCTACCTACTGAGCCACTGACACTGCTAATTTCCGATATTCATATCCAATTAACATCTTTCAGCCCACTCCATCCCCACCTTCACTGCTTTTAATCCTTCAGTTACACTCTTCATCTAGATATTCAAGAGCTTCAGCCATTTGGACTCCTTGTCATCTCTCTGTAGACGACCCTTAATGAAGCATAGTAGAGTTACTGTACTCGGATCCATTTGGCTCTATTTTGAACATCATGATTTATTTTGCTACAGTATTTGTCTAGCTCTCTTTGGATTCCTGTGTCCAGAGAATTTACTATCTCACTTTCCATAAGCAGCTCTGAGAACCTTACCAGTGTCTATACAATTACCAATCTACAAAACATCTGATCATCCTATCCTACCCTACCTTCTCTTTCTTTTTAAAGCCCAACAGATTACAGTAAGTAATTTTCATGATCTATTTCCCATAATGTAATTACCGTACTGAAGTCCAGCAGCCTATCTAGACAATCTAATGTTTCTTCATGCTTAGATATCTACTTCCTCTATGTACCTCCAATAAATTATCACCAATATTGAACTAAATCATGGATCTCATTCAAGCTTTCCTTCAACAGTCCTACTTAACCCATATCCATCATCTGGACATCCATCCAACTTAGATCTGCTCTTCAACCTCAAGAAAGTGACCATCCTGCTCATGTCATCAAAAACCTGGAAGACAGACATCATCACAACATGGCCTATCTACAAAACAGCTGATCATTCTATCCTGCCTTCTCTTTCTTTAAGTTCCAACACATTACACTAAGGGATTCTCATATCCTACATATTTCCCATCATGTAATTACTGTACAGGAGTCTGGCAGCCCATCTAGACAATTTCATACTTCCTCATGCTCAGATCTCCACATCCTCTATGCATCTCCAATAAACTCTCACCAATATCAAACTAAATCATGGATCTTGCTAAACCTTCCTTCAACTGCCCTACTTAATCCATATTCATCATCTGGACTAATCCAAATTAGATCTGCTCTCTAATCCTCAAGATGTAAACCTTCCTAAGCAAGTCATTAAAGACTCGGAAGACAGACTTCATCACACTATGAACTCTACATCCTCCCAAACCAGAATCAGAACTTAATTCAGTCATTTAGAATCATCTCCTCTTAGGCTGCCCTGCGGAGGGGCAGATCAGTAGCCATGGGTCCTCTTAGGTTTCCTCCACAGAAGGTTTTTCCTCTTATGTGTGCTATTGGTCACACTCTCCCTGAGTTGGAGGAGTTAATCTTTCAACTGCTAAATTATTCTTTTTGAGCCCTCTATTCCCTACTCACTACCCATCCTGCCTACCAAGGGTTGGGAATACAGAAAGGCCAAAGTTCAAAATTCATAAGTGTACAAAAGCACTACTCTTTGCACCAAACATTGAATTAACACCATGATTTTATTTGCTTTGCTAGCTGCTTCCACACACTGCTGTCTGCATTTAAAGTTATTACTGATCATTATCCCAAGATACGTTTCCTGATAAGTTTCAGTAATCTCTGTAGAGTTCAGATATACTATGTAAAACTGAAATGCAAAAGCCCAACATTTGGGAGCCTGAAACCAATTGCCTGACACTTAGTATCTAACACACAGGAATTGCCCAAGAAGAGGTTCTTGACATTTTTTTTGGGGGGGGAGGCTTCACCCCCTGCACATCCCCCTTATGTTAGATTGCAAACTCTGTCATGGGCAATTCCCAAGTGTAAGGATACCAAATGTCAGGCAATCGGTTTTGGGCTTCCGGGTGTGACGGCTTTTGCATTTCACTCTCACCTAATACTCCTGTAGTGTTGCAATGGTACATTGCTTTTAGAGTTTTTTTACTTACATGCATCACACTACATTTTTCAGTGCTGAATTGCATTGATCATTTTTCTGCCCATTTCTTAGGCTTGTCCAGATCCTTCAGCATTTCCATAACCTCCTTCTGTGGTGTAACTATCTTTACTATTTTGGTGTCAGCAAACTCAGTAACCCAAATCCTGGTGCCCACAGCCCACCACCAGATCACTTATGAGTATATTAAACAATGTTGGCTCAACAAAGAATTTTGCAGGACTTCACTGGTCCCTTGTTGCCATATTAATAGATCATCATTTATTACAACCCTTTGTTTTCTTCTTTGTAACTTCTAATTGACTACATTACATGATCAGTTATGCCAAGATTCATTTCATGAACTAGCCTCTTGTGTGATACAGTGTTGCAGGCTTAGGCCAAAGTCCATACACAACATCTACAGGTTTAATCTCATCAAGCTCATTGGTGGCATCATCAAAACATGCAGTAAGATTGGTCTAAAATGAGTTCCCCTTGCAAAGTTCATACTGGACCATTTTCTGTAAGATCTTATCAATTCAGTTTCTTATGGTTGTCTCACACATCCTTTCAGGTATTGATGTTGCTGACTGGCATATGGTTTCAATGCTTAGCTCTGGAGCCTTTTTTGAAATACTGGTACCATGTTAGCCACCTTCCAGTCATCATGCACATGTGCAGTTCTCAATGACTCATTGAAAATTCTTGTCTACTATAGTTCATTCAAGATTTTTGAGTGCATTCCATCAGACCCCAGTGCCTTGTTGGTGTTTACTAGTTTCAACATTCTTCCAACTGCTTCCGGATTCACATGCATGTCCTGTAGAGTAACTCTGCTGCTAACATGTGAACCACCTTTCACAATCTCATATCATCCCATCTCTTTCTTCTGTGAACACCACTGCAAAATACTTATTTAAGCATTCATTTGTCTCTTCCTCCTTAGCGATCTTTCCTGTTTTTTTAGTGATCATACAGTCATTAGTTTTGTTTGTCTCATTATCATAGCTGAAGACATTTTTATTGGATTTGGCTTCAGGTGCTTCTGTATCTGGTTTTCTGCCATTTGTTTTGTACAGCTGTTCTGCACTTTCATTCTCTCAGCTTGTTTCTGTAGAACAGTCTGTTTTGCTGGTGTCTTGCAATTTACTCATCTTGTAGGACTCTTTCCACTGATTATGCTGGGTGCCTCCTCCACCAGTCAGGCAGGTTTACACCTTCAATTGGATTTTTGTGACATTTAACGATACATCCAGAAACATAGTGTATCTTGTTACAGATACCACTGTATCTAGATGGAGTTTGTGGGTGTCATATTTCTGCCCATGAGGTTGCTTGCCCAAGGTACCTGTGCTGTAAGTGCACTAATTTTTTCAAAATCAGCCTTGTGCAGATTCGTGTACTGTACATCACTCCCCTCATTTTCCCCTGTTCTTTCCAAAGGTGAAACTGTTAATGTTTTGAGCACTATTCTATAGTTTCCCTACAATTGCCATGTTGCTGCTCAAATCATACTTACTGCTAAAGATCAGCTCAAGTGTTGCTTGATTGTGTACATATTCTAGAAAATATGATTCCACTAACATAGAAATTCTTATAAATAGTCTTCCATTTAATTGATGCATGGCTACTGCAAAACTATGGACGGCATCCTGCAAAACCATAATTTCTTGGTGCCAATTCACCACTTCCTCATACTATGTAGGACTAGAAAATATATAAAAAATATGCCATGGGCACATCAGAAATATGCCAGATATTTTCCCCAAGTGCAGTTTGACCTTATGACATCATGAGTGACAAAGCCATGACCAGTGCCAAAGATCAAACTGGAAGAGAGGTAAATATCATACAAATTTCCGATGCACCCATGGCATATTTCATTTCTACAACACCTTTGTTTTTCTAGATGTCTTTTGTATGAATTTTTGTGATTTTTTTGTGATTTTGGATGTCCGAGCTGTGGTTCAGGTTGACTGAGTGTGTTTGTTTCAATTTAACCAAGTTGGCGCCATTGCATAAGTGTGTCAGCAAATCGAACCAATGTGATTTGTTTAGGTTTGTGGCAACAAGGCTGAGAGTGGATGGAGAAGTATGGTCCAGGGAAGAGTCCCACAATGAAGTGTGTGGTGGTGGCACCAGTTGTACTGGAGAGCTAGTCACAGAGACATAGCAGGCTGCTTTCTCACACCTTTTCCCCAAAATATGGAATACCCTCCCTCCTCCCTGCTGTCATGCTGCATTCAAATCCCACACATTTCTCAACTCCTTCCTCAAGGACCATATCCCCTCTTCCCATAGTTGTGCTTAATGTTTAATGTTTACCCAATCATATTTTGCTCCTGCAGTCATTTGCAAATTAGTACCTATCCTATTTTATTACGAAACTGTTGTTTTTGTTTTTATTAAGCCTCCTAGCACCTTTATTCTTATTGTTGTTATTGTAATGAATTGTTATCAGTTTTTTTCATACTGTTTCTGTGGATGAGGAGAGTGACAGAAGAACATAACTGAGAGTGGTTGCTTTGTGTGGTCCTGGAGACCATCACCAGAAAGGAATAGTTTGTTTGTGGCAGACAGACAATTTTTGTTTAATATAATTTGAAGTCAAGGAACAGGAGGGAGAAAATGAAAGTGCCTCGGGAGAGCCACCAAGGTTGTGAAACTGTTACTGGAGTCAGCATGCAAGTGAGCAGGTGCATTCTGATTGTGCTGCTTGCGCTGAGGATTCTTGCCAGTGGGGAGTGGGGACCTACTATAGGTACAGTACATTTGAACCTACAGTGAGAATATTTCAATATTCTCACACTAGGTCCCTAGGAAGCAAAACTAAGTATGATAGGAGCCCTTTAATATAGTCAAAGTGTTGCATAAATACATATACCGTATGCACATTCACTATTTGTTTTCTTAAAGCCTTTACATTTGTTTCTTTTTTATCACGTACTATTTCAATCAATTTGCTTGAAATTGGATCAGTTCTGAAATGATTTTTTTTTGTTAGGCATTATTTACAAGTCATGAAAGAGATATGTTTATGTGTGAGGTGTTTTTTTTGGTTCCACCAAGCTGCAGCAAATGAAATGTTACCAACATCCCCAACACCGCCATGTCCTGACAATGACCAGGGAACACAATGACATTGACTGCCACAGTTCTCATTGTTAATATATTGGGTAGCACCTCCCTGCACCCCCATGCAGGGGGCTCTGCCCCCTGCCCCCCAAACATAAGGATTCTAGCTCCGGGGGGGGGGCATATTACAGGGGAGAGTGGCATACAGTGAAGTCTCTGTATACACAAATCATTGCAACAACCCATTTGACACTGTGGTTGTCAAACAGGTTGTTGCTGACGTGATGGAGTCACTGTAGGGGAGTCATTGTAACAGCGTTACACCATTTTTTTCATGATTAAGGAAAAAGAAAAGGGAAGAGGGGACAAAACTGATGTTCTCAAATTTGCATGTACAGTACTACAAAGTAGACACAAAGTAAAAAACAAAGTGCCAGCCCAGTGATGCCGAAGGTTGAGGCACTGGATGTTACACCTCATGCTGCGCTGGCGACCAGGGTTGGGAATGGGAACAGGTCATCGGGGGTTAGTGGGGGGAGGGAAGGAGCAGAATTGTGCAGCTAGAATGGCAGCTCTGTTCTCCTGGAGAGGATCTCCATCACTCCACATAGTTCTGCTCCCCTTGTGTGGAGGTCCAACAGGCCACACAGGTGGGAGAGTAACAAAAGCATTGGGAGAGTGCTTCAGAGTCACAGCATTCATGTGCCTCCACACGCACACATGACTGGGCCAGGGTAAGGGCAAAAACCAGGGAAAAATGCATAAAATATACATTTAAAAAAGGGATACATATCATTGATTTTTTATGATTGTTATTTTCATTTGAGATATACCAATTTATTCTAGAACAATACCAATAGTGCACAATGTTAACATAATGTGAACCCAAATTAGGAATAGCCTATAAAATGCACCCTTTGCAGTCAAACATTGTAAACATTACACTTTGTGAGTGATCTGTAATGTGTCCTAAGATGAGATGGGCGGATGAGTAAAAAGAGCAAATCAGTATTTTTGTGGGTCTGGCCCAGTGATGAAAGTGAACAGAAATGCACAGGAACTCAGTTCCTGTACCTTTTTTGCAGCAAGAACAGAGTTCCTGTACTTCTTCCCACTGACACTTTAACTGAAATTCTTAAACCAGCAACAAAATGAGTTTCTGAGCCTGTGACCTAAAATCAGTGTTTCCATAACAACATTTGACTGTACTACAATGCTCTTTTCCCAGAAATATTTCAATATCTCTAATTCATTCTTCTAGTGTCTAAACCGATAGATGTGTCTTGACTTAGCTATCCTTCAGATTGAGAATCTTCATTCTGCATTTCATAATTGCCAATGCCTGAGTTCCTGTACTTCTTGTCTACCACTTGCACCGCTGGTCTGTCCAGAACAGCACACAAACCTGAATAATTGTCACACTACAGTGACATATGCAGGTCCAATGTACTGAAGTCAGCCCAATTTTGTGAATCCATCACTTCAAATATTTGCCTCAGTACTAGACAGATAACGGAGAAGGAGGAGATGATGCCTGGCCCATGCTTCATTGATGCATTAAACATTACACATAAAACAAAACTTTGAGGTTCAACCCTTATCTTTACATGGCAAAAAAAGAAAACAAATAATGCCTGTGACTGTGTTCAGGAATAAGCACAGGTTGTCGAGAGTCAGCCGGGGAGGGAGAGGATTAAGCATCAATATAGGGCTGCTCTCCACTCTCAGGGAGGGAAGCTGCATGTTCTGCTGAATGACTGCCACCTGGTGGAGGCCTTGTGACAGTGTGGGTCAAGGAGGGCTGTCACAGGCAAGTGCTGTGGGGCTCTGCAGCATGCACATACCTCCACACATGCAGACTGATGTGCACACTCCAGCATGGGGAATGGGTTAAAAATAGTGTAAAACATGGCACAGCAGGCATTCATGAAGCCTGGCTACCAGCTCTCAGCCACCACATCATTGGGACTTGGGGGACTGGCACTGGATTGTGTATCAAGGGGAGGATGGTCCTCCCCTCCTGACCATGCCATGGGGGGGAATCTGTGGGTGTACGCCAGCCTCAAGCAAGACCCAGGGAGGTGCTGGACAGTGGGGGGATCAGCTGGGCAAAACAGAATGGGACCCCAGCCTGTCCTAGCCATGGGAGGGAAAAATAGAATATGGAAAAATAGAAGGCTATCTCTATATCTGAATCTATACACTGATGGCATATGATGTATCAAAATTTAAATAAGAGGCCAGTCTGGTGGCACTAAGGGTTGACCCCACACCTCATGCTACAGTGGTGATCTGGGTTTGGGAATGGGGATCAGTTGGGGAGGGAGGAGCTTGATTGAGTCACTAATTGGTAATGCTCCACTCTTGGGGTGGGAAGGGAACTGTACTTACTAACGGATGATGTTGAGAGGGGAGGGTGCTGTTAGGTGATTGGTGGAAGTTGTGTCTCTCTATGATTTACTGCTTGGACTCAGGTCCTGTTCACTGGTGTCCTTTGGGAGGGCCTTGATGGCTTGATGGGTCAACATAGCTACTTCTTCAACCATGAAAATCCTACCCCACTGCCATGTAGTGTGATCTCTGATTGGGGGAGAGGGAGCCCCGGTTAGGCAGTACGCTGCCACTGAGCCCTAGCTCATAATGAGCATAAAGAGATAATATAAAAAAAATTAAATATGTATAAAAAATGGATGCTACAATGTAATTTTGCCTTTGAACAATGCATGATACAGCGATAATAAAGTGACCGAAAGATATTTTTAATAATTTTTATATTTTATTTTTGATTATGTTGATGCTGTCTAGTGCAAATAACTATTTTTAAAGGATTGAACCAATCTCAAACAAATTGATTAAAGTCTCACACAACACAGTAAAAAAGTAAAAATGAAGCATTCAAGAAAACAGTTATTAATGTGCATATTATGTATGTATACTGTATCTTTTCTATTCCTGCATATCCAGAGGAAATGGCAAATTGCCTCTAGTTGTCCTCTTATAGCAGCTCTTATAACAGTCCTCTATAATGTACAAAGATGAAAAGTTGCTTACCATAGTAACATCTTTCCTTTTAGTGAATTTGAATTGCATAGAAACATAAAAACATAGACATGTCAGCAGAAAAAAGACCATTGATCCATGCAGTTTGCTCTGTTATACCATATGTTCTTCAGGGACCTATTGTCTAGACAAGGTTTATGCCCTCACTTCTCCCTTACCCCCTGCCTTAAGTATATGCCCCTAAGTAACTATTGATCCCTCAACACTGTCCCAGCTGTGCTTGAAACTACTGATGTTTTTGTGCTCACTGCTTCAGCCATTGGGCTGTTTTACAGTTCTACCACCCTCTCTGTAAAGTAAAACTCTCACATGGATCTCACTCATCAGCTTCTACTCATAACCCTATTTTTTGACTCACTACTCTTGCTGAATAGCTCCTCACAGTTTACCTTACTCATTCCTTTCAGGAACTTGAAGGTCTCTATCATGTCTTCCCTTTCCCTTCTACCCTTCAGCAACTACATGTTTTTTGCCATGAGCCATTCCTCCTAGGGTCTCCACTGTTGGCTCCTAGTCATTTTCGTTACCCTACACTGCATATCTCCAGCCTGTCTTTATTGTTCCTTAGGTGGTGACTCCAGAACTGTGCACAATATTCCAGATGTGGCCTCACCAGTGGTCTTCATTTATTTAGTTTTTATTTACCACTTAGGTGCACTGGACAAACAGTTGCCTATTTTCACGTACAACTTGGGAGGTAACAACTATAGAGAAGCGATCTGTAGAGAAGTGGTATTACTGCTTTTCTCCTGCTATCAAAACCCCTACCAATATACCCACACATTCTAGTAACTCTGCTGTGGGCCTTGTTACATTGGCTGGATTGTTTTATGGACTTGTTTATGAGGTCCCTTTCTTCAGATGTATACTCAGCTTAACCTCTCCTGTCCAATATACTTTCCTGGGGTTTGTGTTCCCCATGTGCATCACCTCACATTTTTTAGCATGAATTTAAAATGCCAGATTGTGTACCAGGTTTCTAACCACTGTTGGTCTCTCTGCATCTCCCTTATACCTTTCTCACTCTGTTCCCACCACAGAGATTATTGTCATGTGTGAAGAGATGCATCTTGCCCTGTATTCCTTCTCCTGTGTCACTGATGAACATACTGAAAAAGACTGGTCCAAGTATTGACCCTGTGTTACCCCCTTTGTGACTTTCTTCTCCTCCTCTGACTTGACCCTCTTTACCAAAACCCACTGCTGTCTCCCCCTCAACCAACTTCCAACCCATCCAACTAGGTTCTTCACTGCAATGGAATCCTCTAACTTCTTTCACAACCTTCTATGTGGCACCAAGTCAAATGCTTTGCTGAAGTCGAAGTAGAGTAAATCCTCTGATCATCCATTATCTACTGCCCTAGTTACTTTGTCAATATCATGTTGTTCTGACAAGACTGCTCCACCACAAACCCATGCTAGTTATTATCCTGGAGTCCATTTCTCTAAAGGTAAGCCACTAAGTCCTCCTTGACTAGTGTCTCCATCAATTTACCAGCAATGAGAGAATCCTAGACTGTCCCCCATAGAGGAAGCCAATCAATTCAAAGTTTAGGGAAGCCAATCAATTCAAAGTTTATTGTTTAACTAAAAGGTCTTCAATAAAAGCTTGCCTACATAATCAATAAAAATACAAGATAATAAAAATAACATACAGTTATGCATAATTTAGTACACACTAACATTGCTAAAAGTTCTCTTAGATCCAGCTCATGGACCTTAATTTAGGCACTACCTATAATTCACAATTTCTTAAACAATTTTTTAATATTACACACACACACATATATATATATATATATATATATATAACACACACATATATTTATAGTACTTTAAGTGCCAGAATCTTTCCAACATACCTAAGACATATAAGTGCTTAGTCAAATCTCTGTTTTACTAATACCTAACTTCATTCAGTTACCATTGTTTTATTAATTCTTCTTTTCACTTTATTAATTGCTAAGAAAAATGTTGCCACTCTCTCTATAGTCCACGGATCTTCAGTGCAAATTAAAATGGAAGTCAAAGTTGAAAGTTCAACATTGTATCTGGTATCAATAAAGGTGCCCAACCAATATGTGCGTTCTTTAATGTACCAGGTGCAATACCATATCACATGTATTAGACTGTCTTTATCACTTCTTGAACAAATACAGGCCTCAGTAATATTCAGTGCCTTCTTATATCTGCATCTCAGTACATTACTATCAAATTGCTCAAACTTATAGATTGCAGATATCCTCCATAGGATGGGATCTGTCAAAATGTCTAAGTAAGCCTTATATCCAAAGTTATAAGTTAGTAATAATGCCTAACAGTGTGGGCATTATTGGGATATAACAGACCACCCAGGGGTGTAATAAGGCCAGATGCCACAGACGGAGGGCCTTATAGCCCCTGGAAGGTCCATTATATCCCATAACGCCCACCGTGGAGGGTATTATTACACTTAGAAAATGGTGCAGTATTATTGTTTTTTAAATAAAGTTTATAAAAAAGAGGGGAGATATTAATATACAATTTACAGAAATGGCAGGTTCTGTAAAACAGTTCCTTTACTGCCACTAGAGGGTGCTGCTGCTTATGAGAAGGCAGTTTTTCTATTACACAGTGCAGTGTTTTGTTATTGTTGGTATTTTTAGGAACCTTGCAAGAGTTTTGATATGGCAATACCATGATTTTTAAAAAAAAGGTTTCATTTTTACAGTTTGATTGGAGAGTCTGCAGTGGAAGTGGAGCTACAATAATGCAGAGGTCAGTTAGGCACGGTTGGAGAGGGAACATACAAGTCTATTGGGCTGATGAAGTGTGGAAAAAAACTGAAAAAAGGTATTTTTATTAAGCTGTTAGTGTGGGGATCATTTGCTTGTGAAGAAACGGCATTTGTTTTTTTCCATCAGTTTCATCATGGCCGGGTCCTGGACTGGAGCGGTACTTTCTTGTACTGAGTCCCAGAGATGGAGTGGCACTGTCGGGTCACATGTGTTGCGAGAGCAGGGTGCTGATCGGAGGATAAGAGTGGCTGCAACACTGGGGTTTTGCTGATTTTTGTAAGATAAATAAAATGAAAACTTTTGGGGGGGCTTGCTGTTTTTTAGGGTGTTGTGTGTAAAAGGTGTAAGGAGTGCTCTGAGAAGGACTGAGTTGCATGAGGGGCCTTTGGATCAGTGGCTCGCTAAGCAAGTTAAAAAGAATTGGGTGCTGCAGTGTTTCAGGAGGGCACAAGGATACGAGATGGTAATGAGTGATGCCAAGAGGAACTTATTTGCTGGGCATTGTTAAAAAATAACAACACTGGTGGCAGGGGGGATTATCCAATCAGCATCTGAGTTTTTTGATGCCCATTTTCTAATTGTTAATAATAAACCACTTGGAATAGGCTGCCTCCTTAATTTGTGAGAGACCTTGGGTGTTCCAGAAATTTTAAATTCTCTTCACAATATATTTCTTATATTTCAAACCAACGTTAACCCCTTTTTCAATATATCTTATTAACATACCTAATTTGTATTTTTTTAATATTGATAGTACCTTGGGGTACTAAAATGTTTTGTGTACCTCAAAGAAAACCATTTTTGTTTTTCCTCCAGACATTGTGCAGAAGTTCTTGAGGGTGAAACTTAATTAATCTTAACCAAAAATGTATTTGGCGCACTTCAAAGAGAGCGTTAATGTTTGGTATTCCAAGCTCTGTTCCTACTGTATATAAGAGGTAGGACAGGAGGGACCTACTCCCCAGATTTTCCTTAACATTTTAAATACGGGAACAGTCAATTTATCACTATGTTTCAGGTCCCAGACTTCCGTCCTATATAACAAGTGGGCCTGGAATTTTACTTTTATAACATCAAGTAATGATCTTATACTGGTACCACATATCTATAATTAAATTTCGCTAATGACAGCACTGTTTTTTTCAAAGTTTCTAATGTCTTGGAGAGATGAGTGTTTTAGGTTCTATTCATATTAAATTCTACACCTAAGTATACATATGTTCTGACAATTTATATCTTATTTCCTCCTAAAGTGCAGGTACCTATTTTGTTCTTCCCATTTTATCCAAAAACAATTATTTTGGTATTAGACAAGTTGATTTTTAACTGTAGATCTCCTGATCTTTCCTGAAGCAAATTCTTTTTTTTTTCTGTAGGCCCTTTTGTGTTAGGGAGAATAAAACTAAATCATCAGCATAAGCTAATACTACACACTGTTGTTCATTACTTTTAGGGGAATCCGAAACATATGTACTAAACTCTTTTAACACATGAATATAAAGTGCAAATAGTACAGGGGCAAGGACGCAGCCTTGTCTAACTCTCTAACTCCCTTATTTATTTTGAATGATGAAGAAAGCTGCCCATGCATTCTCAGTCTCACTTTGGTCCATGTTCCATTATATAAGTAGTGTATAATATGTACTAGTGCAAGTTGTTCCTACAATGCAGTATTTTTCTTGACATATAACCGAAGGCCATCAAATAATCAATGAAGACTGTATATAGTTTCTGTTTTCTGAGGATAACATATTTTTCAGTTAGATGATACAGGATGTATATATTATCAAGGGTAGAGTGCTCTGGGTGAAAGTCTGCCTGACAGGGTAAAAGTCCACTCCCCCTGTGTCTTCAGTTTCCTTATTTAATCTGTTTAGTATTATCTTAGAGAAAATCATTAAATTGACATTGAGCAAACTAATTGGCAGATACATTGCAAGATTGGCAATGTCTCCTTATTTGTGAACTGGTATAATATTTGTTCCTTGCCAGGTATAATGGCACTTGTTCTCCTGGATACATTTGTTATACAGGATTGTTAATATTCTACACCAAAGTCTAGTTTGGAAATGATAGGCTTTAGCTGGAATGTTATCTGGGCCGGGTACTTTCTTTATGGCCATATATACTTCAGAATATGTTATTACCAGTACCTCAAAATCTACTTTTATTGTACTTTGAACAGCATTTTCTATTGTTGGATCATAGAAAATTTGGGTAAAGTGATAGATCCATTTAGTCTCTGTAATAATGAAACCAAGTGGCCCCTTAAAGTTATTTGTTCCCTTGGCAACCAACTGCCAAAAACCTTTATTACCTCTATTATTGATATTCATTCTCATTACATCCCATTACTTTTTATAGTGTATATGTGTGTATTTATATATATATATATATATATATATATATATATATATATATATGTGTGTGTGTGTGTATATATATATATACAGTATATATATTGTATATTATATATATATATATATATATATATATATACATATGTGTGTGTGTGTGTATAGGGGATATGACATGGCCTGACTGAAGATATCATATTTATCTTCATGAGGCCAATGATATCATGATATTCATGAGTGGCGAAGCCACGAGTGAGATATATTGATGTCATTGGCCTCGAGTGAAGATAAATATGATATCTTCAGTCAGGACATGTCATGTTCTGTTTATACAACTTACGTGCTGGCCCCCCAACATGACCCCCAGATATGTTTTGCCCTCACTCCCCGTAGAACTGACCACATCAGACACTTACAACAGTGCTGCAAATAAATTATAAGGCAGGAATAGGAGCGCCCTCCCCTGCACTGGTCCTGTTTTAATTAGTAAATATATGATTATTAAAATCAGTTATTTGGTTGATTGTTATTCTCGGTCTCACTGAGGAGTTGTAGTATAAATGTGTAGCTTGACCAAAGGGTTTTCAGTGAGGAGTGGGCAGACATTTAAAAGAAAAAACTCTCTTTGTAAATTAACAAAAAGCTCTGTGGCTTTTAGAAATTTATTAAGGTGTTGAAAATGTTATCTGGTTGATCCTGTAATTTCTCCCCTTTGTCACGAAAACAGTTTAATTCCAGACGTTGTTTATTTGTAGTGTGACCGAGCGGCTTCAGTACGTTACTGTGAGTACCTCACACCTATCTAAAACAAACCACTGCCTCTTTAAAACCATAGAAATGAAGTCCCTTTTTATTAATTGTTAAAACCGAACAGAGAGCGAGCAACTCGCCATGTCGGCAGCTTCAGAGAAGTGAAAGTAAGCGCGAGCGAGTGTTGCTATATAGGATTGGCACAGTCCCCTGCTTTGAGTGTGGTGAATAAATAGACTTGACAAAAAAAAGACAGTAAACACTTTTCTGACCCTTCCCCTGTGATTACTACCTGCCCATTTGTAAGATTCCCACTTGCAGTAGCATTTTTGCTGCTTTCTGACAAGGGTGCACAATCCTACATAACAAATACAGAACAGAAGTAGTCATCAAGCCTGACTGACTTCTTGCTCATCCTCTTCTGTTACCCTACCCCTTTCTGTCAGGCTTACAGTTCCCCTCTTGCCTTCATTGTCTCCCTTATTTAGCTAAAAATGACAGAGTTTCCCTCCTTTGACCCCCTGTGCAATATGCAACTCTGTGTCAGCTTTTGCATCCCTGTGTTCTTGGACTGCCTCATCTTTGCTTGATATTCACTCCATTTATCCTCCCCCATTTCTCTTTGTGTCTGACAAAGGCCCTTTCTGTCCTCAATGCCTCCTTGATTTTTTTAAAGAACCAGATTTGTCTTTTGTGCCTGTTACTTTTGGCAATCATTCTCGAGCATTACCTACTTGCCTTGAAAACAGCCTCTGGAATTACTTCCCAACTCTTCTTCACTCCCTGGTTTGATCTACTCTGACAAACTTATCCTGGACTAATTCCCTCATCTGGTCAATATATAGTTATTTGAAATCCATAAGCTCAGCCTTTTATGAGTAAATATTGGTACACAGGGCCAGTTCAAACCATATGGTGTTATGGACTCACTGGCTCCCCAACCCACATTCCACTTATTATTTCTGAGTTGGTGTGCACCGTTTTGAGAATAGCCATCTGTATTGTGGGTTTCCTGACCAGCTGCACTACCAGACAGTACTGTATCATATCAAGTAGGGTCTGACTTCAGCCACTCTTATATGCTGGAATGTCTCAGTTAATGTCTGGCAGATTGAGATACCTACACCACTACCACCCCCTTGGTGACCCCTTCTCAAAAACCTCCGATCTGGCTTCCACTGCCATATCGGTGGCTTCTCTATGATTAGGCAAGACAGACATAGGTTCAAGAAAGGGGTGTATCATTATAACACAGGGACTTGTTAAGTACCAATCTTCTCTAGTGACACCTCTGTCGACTCAACATGTGAATGGATTATCACTATAATAACTATATAATAATGTAATAACTATCTCTAGGGTCTGTTAAAAAAGTACATCAGTTGCTGCTATAGTCCCTATAAAGGTGTAAAAAATAGACTATCCTAAGAGGGAAACCATTGTGCTGGGAGATTTTAACTTAAAATGGATTCACAGCACCCACAAAGGGAGTGGAGAAATGTTGAAGCAACTCAGTCTCTCCCAGCTTATTACCACTTCAGCTCCATAAATCATAGGTCATTAAGCAACTCCATCTTGGACTGGATACTTACTAATTGGGAAGACAGGTCCTTCATGCAGCAGTCTTATTCAGCCCCACCACTGATCACTCCCCAGTGTTCTTCATCTGGTCCACCAAGCACCCTTGCCCTCCCTCCAAACTTCTGGCCTTTAAAGATTTTACCATGTTTAACTCTCCCCATATGTTTTTAGACCTTAGGGCAGTTGACTGGACAGTCCTACCCACTTTGTCCATTATCAATTCTGCTCTGGCTTTTGCACAACTGCTCTAACCTCCATCCAGGACAAGCACTTCCCCCAACCATCCGAAGAGTGCGGGGTGGGAGCACAAGATTGCTCAAGAAAATTAAGGAAACAAATGCCATATAGATGGCTCACAAAGCCTCCCCTCTCCCTCCACTTTTTTTTATCATAAATTTTATTGAGTTTTTAGATATATTCAGTTACAGCAACAGCAATAGCATATGGTATAAGATTATACATTTCAAGCTGCTTCTGCAGGCCACTTAAGCTATTACAACAACTAGTCACCAAACAAGAAATGTAAGAGACCTGAACAGACTGGGTCACAGCAAAATATAAATTTAGTTTACAGTTGGAAGCAAAGGTTATGTTAACCAAGTAAAACATACAAAATGGTTTACACGTCCCAACAGGCAGACACAAAATAGAACTGAAGTGTGGGGGAGCTGTTTAGTGCCACGGTGTGTAACCTGTCACCAGAAAGAAGTAAATGGAAGATCTCAACAGTGGAAAAAAGTAGCCATGCTAGGGGAAGGGGTTAGGATGGGATGGGCAATTGGAGACATCAGGGACACCAGCTTATAAGATAGTGTCTGTACTTGCATCGGGGTGAGTGAAGATACAGATACCTTTTCAGAGAAAACTTTGTTAACTGGCTTCGCTGTGAGTAGGAGATTCACCCCATGATAGCAAGGTTAGCTAGGGTGGAGTGCCAGGCAGACAGGGCTGGGGGTGCCGGTTGATGCCATTTTATCAGAAGAACCCATTTAGCCTCCATGAAGGCTAGTATAACCCACTCCCGGTGTCTTGGAGAGGAAGTGGACAGTGAGGTGGAGTCCCCCAAGAGCAGCATAGGGTCAAAGAGAGAGAGATTGGTTGGCCCAACACCCTTCCACTGTCCACTGAAACAGAGGCCCAGAAGGATGTGAGGTGAGGGCATTGCCAAAAATAGGCAGGATATGTGTGGAGCTTTGGCAGCACTGCTAGCATTCCAAGTAAGGCAGTATCCCTTTTAAGTGCAGGGCATCATGGGTCCTGTACCATCGAAGAAGTGTTTTGAGCTGTATAAGCTGACTTCTGGCATCCGTGTAAGACAGGTGGGCTGACTTGAAACAGTGGTACCATGCATCTGGAGGTATCGGGCTCTGGATTTCATCTGTCCATTTGGACCGACATGCTTCCATGTGATATGCTTGAGCATCATGCCACGTATTGTAGAAGCATTCAGGTAGACCACAGAGGGCGTTTTTTGTATGCAAGGATGATAACCATTGCCATTTGGGGTCTGGGATGGAACCCGTTGAAAGAGAATGAATGTTGCTTCTAATCTGAGAATACCTTCAGAAATCTTTAGTGGGGAGGTTGAAGCAGGATTTAAGCTGCTCAAATGACATCAGCTCAAGGGAGTTAGGCATGAACAAATGTTGTACACATCTGATGCCCCGAGTTGCCCATTCAGCCCAATATACGGGTTGCTAATCTATGGAAATTACTTGGTTATTCCAGAGAACAGAATATCTGAAAGGAGGAGCCCAGCCAGATCAAGGGGTATGGGATGAAGACATAAGGCAATACCAGGCCCGTCTGGATTTGAGCATCATCTGGTATAAATTATGGAGTGGGTAGCCCTGGAAATAGTAACGAGCCTAGGGCTGCTCACCTAGGATCTTGACTTCCAGATTGACCCAATTAGGGGGTTGGTAGTGGGGAAGAATGAACCATCTAGTAGCTTGGGCAGCTAAGTAGGCCATGTGATAATCCTGGAGCTAGGGAGGGCCCAAGTCCCCCCTCCCCCTGGACCAGTGGGCATGCAGCTTACCCCGGCTCCAGCATGGAGGTTTACCCTCCCAAAGCAGTTGAGATATCAGTTTGTCCAGGGAGCTATATAGTTTGTGTGAGAGACGAATGGGTAAGTTATTAAACAGGTATGCCACCAGGGAAAGGAGAAGCATCTGTATGGCAGCCACTTTGCCCCTTAGATAGAGGTTGAGTTTACGCCACCACTCTACTTCAGTCAGGAGATTGGACACCAGGGGAAAAATTAGCTGTCTCTAATTCTTTCCAGCTAAAGGGTATTACCACACCCAAGTATGAGAAGGACTATGAAGCCCAAGCCAAGTCAGTGCCTTGTAGGCAGTCCTTATTTCAGGCCCAAATTAGTGGGCCCAGGATAGTCTTCTTTCTATTGATTTGAAGCCCAGAAAGTACCGCAAAGTCATGTAGAATTTCCAGAACATGGGGGAAGGAGTCTCATGGATAGGACAGGGTGAGTAGGAGATCATCAGCATAACCAGCAGCTAGACGCATAGATCCAGACACCGGCATGCCAGAGATCCCCTCAGAGGAGGTGAGCTTCCTAATGAAGGGATCAAGTTCCACCAGAAAGAGGAGGAGAGAGATGGGAAAGGCTTGATGGGTACTTCTGTGCAGGTCAAAGGTGAGAGAGATATTTGAATTAGTCATTATTATTTTAGCAACTGGGGAACTATAAAGAGTTGACACCCATTGACAGAAGTAGGGTTGGAAGCCATATAAGCAAAGGACTTTATGAAGGAAACCCCATTCCACAGAGTCGAATGCCTTGGAAAAATACACAGCTAAGGCTGCCATAGGAGCAGAAGACCAAAGCGCTAGCCACTTCAGGTTAAGAAGGAGCCAGGGTGTTATCCACCCCAGATTTGCCTTTGGTGAACCCTACCTGAGAGGCATGGATAACAGTCGGCAAGACTGCTACCATTCTGTTGGCCAGGATTTTGGCAGCTAATTTCATGTCCACCATAAGCAGAGAGATGGGTCTGTAGTTAGCACAGTCCTTGGGGTCATTGGATTTCTTTGGCAGGAGGGTTATTAGGGCTTCCCACATTGTGGGGGGAGGGTACCGAGGTTGTGAGCTTTTTGCAGGGCATTAAGCAAGGGGGTGTCACTCTCCTGACTTAAGACCTGGTACAATTCAACACTCATGATAACAGGGCCTGGGGCTTTGCCTTTGGCTATCTGCAAGAGTGCCAACTTCAGCTCTTTCACAGTGAAGGGTTGATCCAGGGCAGTCACTTGTTCTGGTGGCAAACAGGGAATGTAGAAGGAGGAACAGAACTGATAGAGCTCCTGGAACAAATTGGGCCAAAGTTAATGGGGCACAGGACTGATAAAGGGTCTAATAGAAGCCTCTCATAGTATCATTGATCCCTTGGGGATCTGTGACTACTGTGCCAGAGGGTATCCAAAGGGTGTGGATACTCGAGGCTGTTGCTTTCTTAACTGGTAAGCAAGAAGTCTGACCCCCTTCTCCCTGCCTTCCCAGTAGGAGTGCTTGAGCATCGATTCAGCTGTCTGTTGCACTAGGGAATTGATTTGGTATTTAATCCCCTCTATCTCCCTTAATAAGGACTGATGCTTAGACTTCCTGCTAGTCCCTTTACCAATCCTAAACTGGGCTTCCAGCACAGATAGCGAGGACTGCAACTGAATTAAGGTTGCCTTCCATGCTCTGTTCTTGACCGCAGTAAATGATATGATCTGGCATCACAAGACTGCTTTGAAGGACTCCCATACTGTACCCAGAGAAACCTCACTTGTTACATTTAGGGAGAACTAGGTTTTGGCTTCCTGTGGGATAGTTTGCCGAAACTTTTCATCCTGCAGTAGCAATGGGTTACACTGCCATCTGGTGCCAGTAGTACCCGATGAAGTGGGAGAATATGAGCATGTGACCGGAATGTGGTCGGAGACAAGGATGCTGTGGATCAGAGTGTCCAAAATGTTTAAGGCCACTGGCCCATTGGCTAGCCAAAAGTGAATGTAGCTATGCATTGAGTGTACTGGGAAGAAGGAATAAACCCTCCCCATTGGGTGGTCCCATCTTCATAGGTCTGTGAGACCCCATTTTTTCATCAGCTCCTGTAAGGCAGCCCAGGCCTTCGGATGAGTCAGGGGTGGGGGTGGCTTTGTCAAGGAAAATGTCTGGAACCAAGTTGAAATTCCCACCAATAAAAACAAGAATGTGGGAGTACCTAGAGGATAAAGAAGCTATCGCTTGGCTAATCTTAGGGAAAAAGTCAGCATCATCAGCGTTGGGAGCATACACATTAACAAGTATAGCCCTGCCTCCAGGGAACCCAAAATGTGCAGCCACCCACCTCCCCGTGAGTCTGCCTTGACTTCTTCCTCAATCCAGGGGCAGGAATGGCATATAAGAATGGCCACTCCTCTAGATTTGGTGGTCACAGAACTGACTAAGACCTTACCAACACAGGATTATTTCAACCACTAAGTGGTCCTGGCAGTGAGATGTGTCTCCTGTAGGAATGCAATGTCAGCTTGTGGGGATTGTAGGTGTTGAAGGAACTTGGTGTGTTTGACAGGGTGGTTGAGGCCTTTGACATTCCAGGAGATAAATTTGAGCTCCCCCAAGGCCTTGGACACATTGGAAGAGGGAAGGTGCTAAGGAGAGACAATCTAGAGAAAGAAAAAAGAGGGATACTCACCCACCCATAGAGGGAACAGAGAAAGGGAAGTGCACACCAGGGTAGGAAAAGGCAGGTAAATGTACCCACCAGAGTTATTGCATTTGACAGTGGTAAGTGCTGCCACTGTAACTTATAGACTGGCATTAGGAATGTATCAAGGCAGTGAACACCATTCTAAAAAGAAGAAAATGAGTACAAACAATGTCAGTATCAACAGCAGCTGTAACAACCAGAACCTGAAAGAGCCACCTCTAACCTTAGTCTTCCTTAAATGAGGGCACCGGGTGGAGGTGCAGTGGTAGGCTAAACAGCTTAAACAATAATACACTTAACAGTGAAGGCACTATGGGTAGAGGACTGAAACACGTAGGAAAGCTCCTATGGAGGTGCTCTCAGCTACGCTTACTCTCACACCCTGAGAGGGAAACTGTGGAGATTGGTCCAATACATGGATTAGCATCCCCAACTAGAATACACCACAGTGTGGATTCAGTGATACCAAGGAGAAAAAGGGGGTAAAAAAGGGGGGGTCATCATGAGGAAATGCCTCTGGTGAGTGCCCAACAGGGGCCAAGGGGGGGGGAGAGGAGCAGAAGGGAAACCCAGGGTGGGGGGAGACACCCCCGACTGTTTACAGTTAGGCTGTTGTGAGCTTGGAGTTCTCAAGCATAGGCAGGGTCTGGGGCAATCGTGTCCAAACAGAGGGTATGGGGGGCTGGATGTAGGGAGGGCATCTCCTATTAGCTAGAGTGAGGTGGGGACCAACAGGAGAAATGACCAACACTAAGAAAATTGCCAGGGTTTTATGGCCCCAGCCATTCCTAGAACAGAGGGTTCAGAATGAGCTGCCTGTGGAAGGGTTAGCAAAAGGGAGGCTACTCTTAAGACCCTGCACAAACCACTTGATGCACGGGTGAGGCATAGGGCATTGAGTGGGGGGGGTGGAGTTCGAGAGGCTACAGAGCCCTTGTTTAGGGTACTTATATCTGAAAAACAAATGCAGTCCCTAATTGCTTGCACAGACATATTCCCCCCACCCAGCACAGACAGTAAGCAGTCCCCAGCAGAGAGACAATAAAGGGAAAATGGGCATAGTGCCCCAATCTAACTTATCCTGTGGATTCATTAGACAAGGGGGCCTCTGGCAGAGAAGGTGCCCCTGCAGGTTGCAGTGGGGTTGAGGCAGCCACCTGTAGGAATGCAAGAGATCTTGCAAGTAGCTCGGTCTCCGTCCATGTAGGGCTTTATACTGCAGGTCAACAAACTGAACTTGAAGGTGATCCACCATTGAACTGGCAGCTAGTGCAGTCCGTGCAGCATAGGTGTAATGTGGCTGGATCGGGAAGACCCAGACAGCAGCCTGGCCACAATGTTCTACATGGGCTGCAAGCAATGGGAATCCTAGGTAAAGGTAGTTACAGTAGTCAAGACATGCAGTCACAAAGGCATGGATCAAAGTAGATAAGTCACCAGATGGAATTAGATGCCTAATCCAGGCAATATTTTTCATGTGGTAGAAAGAAGATTTAACTACAGTCGACACCTGTGAACAAACTGTCAGACCATCGTCAAGAATTACCCCCAGATTTTGCACCTGTTTGGAGGTCGGTAACTGGGACCCCCCCCATGCCACAATCCTGAGGGGCACCCTATCCCCAACCTCTCTATCCAGTGACCAGAATCCACCACCAGCACATACAGTACATCATTAATAGTATTTCTGAAAAGATGGCATGTTTTTCTGTCATTAATCTTCTGTCATAGGATTCTGAAATTCTCATAATTTGATCTTTATTCTATCTATGGTGTTGTTTGTTCCAACATGTACCACTACCAATAGGTTCTCTCCAATGGTTCCAACAGTCTGGCAATACTTTCAATAATATGCTTAATTCAGGTAGCAGACTCCATTGTTTATATTTTTCTCTATGGGACACATGTCCAGCTCTATATTTCAGGACTGAACCACCCACAGCCATTGTATTTTTGTGTTTTGTCTTGCTTGGCACTGCTAGGATTAATTTATTTGTCATGCCATATGTTTTTTTAACCTGACAGTACATTAAATCTGTTTGCAGTGAGTAGCAGTACTCATTTACTGCTCCTCACTTTTTTCTTCTTTGTTCACTTCCTTCTCTAGATGGTTTCCTATTTGGATTTGCTTTCCTGTTTAACTGTTTATAGTATTTGGTTAAGGCTTATTAATGATGGAAAAAGGGGGCTGTCAAAATCCTGTTGCAGTACAGGGATCTATGACTGGTGTTCAACACAAAGTTTATCGAACTACTGGACAGCAAAACCAACATGTTGACCACATTTGCGGTTGGCAGACAGCTTCCAAGTTGGAACCTTGTTTTCTATGGGGGGCTTCAACCTCCAAACACCCCACATGGGGGCTATGCCCCCCACACACCCCACTTTAGATTATCAACTCCAAGTCGGAGCTGATTTGGGGAAGTAGTGCAAATCCCCTGAATACAGTGCCTGGGTCCAGTGACTGTCTGTACAGCAACCTGGCATTGTAATCACTGTACTGATGGTCACTGTAAATGTTTCACTGTTGGCATGCATACTGCAGTACAGTTCAAAGGTCAAAAATGTGTTGTACTATTGTTCTGCAGTCACATCTTTAGTACAACAACTTTTCCCCTTTGAGCTGCTACCTGATTGATTGAAAAAGCACTATTACAAAAAACATTAAAATGGTAGTGCAAGTCAGTGAGTGAATGTCCGAGCAGTCACTTTAGATAGTTTCAACATGGACTTTCACAGTCGGCTTTGTGTGTCCAAACTACCAGTCTGACATTTTTTCTTCTTTGATAGTTTCAAATTACTGGCAGAGATGCATTATCGGGAACAGAAGTAAACCATGACTGCAGCAAGAGCCAGATTCGAGTGGAGAGTGGGATTGAACTGAGGAGCGGTGGTGTGCTCACAAGGTATGAAACCCTGTGAAATTATATTGTTTCTTTATTTTGGGTAACCATATACTATATAAACAGTGTATGCTTGTCCATACACAGCAAGCCTAAGTTAGCATCTTGGGGATGTGATGCCATCATACAGTCCTCTCAAGCTTTGCTCTCGAGGTCTGTATGATGTCATCACATCCCCTCAATTGCAACATAGGCTTGTTGTGTATGGACAACTATATGCTTTTCTGTATATAGTGCATGGGGAACCATGTTATGCATAGAATCTCATGCCTGTAATATGCTTGTGCTGCAGTACCTACAAACATATGAACATATGAAATGCCAGAAGAAAGAGGCCTCATGGTCTATTGAGTCTCCTCGATTGTGCAACTAGCCCCTCAGCTTGCAGATGTTTCATCCTCTCCTCCCCTCCTCATAACCACCCCCCACTCTGTACCACCCTCTCTTAAATCCTCTCTCCATTCTACATGATACTGCATCCTCAGGCAGAATGTTCCACTTGTTTACCACCCTTCCTGTGAAGTAGTGTCTCCTGATTTCCCTCCTGAATCTCCCCCCCTCCAATCTCAGCTAATGCCCTCTCATGTCCGTCCCACTTCTGTTCTGAAGAATCTCTTCTGTATTAATCCTGTTAATACCCTTTTGATACTTAAAGGTTTCAGTCATATCCCTGCATCCCTCCTCTCTTCCAAGGAATACATTTGCAGATCTCCTAGCCTCTCCTCATAGGATTTTCACTCAAATCCCTGTATCATCTTTGTTGCCCTACACTGCACCCCCCTCCAGCAATCTGATGTCCCTCTTCAGAAATGGATGCCAGCATTGCGCACAGTATTCCAGGTGTGGCCCAACCAGTGACCTGAACAGGTGAAGGATCACTTCTCTGTGCCTGAAGGAGATTCCCCCCGCTATGCATCCCAGTATCTTGTTTGTCTTTGCAACCACCTTCCTGCACTGAGTTGAGTGGTTCATATTCCCGCTTATTAGCACCCCAAGATCCTTTTCCTCTACTGTGCTTTCCAACTGTACCCCTCTCAACTGATATGTCCTCCTCTGGTTCCTTACTGTGAAGTGCAGTACCTTGCACGGGCGTTGAACCCCAACTATCATGTCTCCGACCATTCCTGTAGTTTGGTCAGGCCTTCCTCTAGCCCCCTCCACCCCTCCATGTCATCTACCACTGCTGCAATCTTAGTATCATCTGTGAACAGACTAATCCTACTCTGGATCCCATATGGGATATCAGCTATGAATATCCTGAACAACACCAGTCCCAGTACTGAACCTTGGGGTACCCCACTCAAAAGAACCCTTGGTGATGAGAGTTCCCCACCACCACCACCCTTTGCTACCTACCCCTTAGCCAACTGGTGATCCAGTTGATCATTTTTGTCCCCACTCCAATGTATTCCAATTTTCCCCCCAGCGTCCCACGTGGCACCGAGACAAAGGCCTTGCTGAAGTCCAAATATAGGACATCCATTGCATGGCCCCTGTTCAGTTCCTTAGTAACCCAGTCGTAGTACTCAACTAGATTTGTCTGGCAGGATCTGCCTGATACAAAACCATGCTAATGACAGTCTTGGAGCCCATTGTCTTCCAGAAAGGTCACCAGTCTCTCTTTTAGGATTGATTCCATGACTTTCCCCATGATAGAAGTGAGATTCACCAGTCTGTAGTTGCCTGGATCATCTTTCAGGCCACTTTTATGAATGGGTACCACATGGGCCATCCTCCTGTCCTGTGACACACATCCTGTGTCCAGTGACGCACTGAACAGGTCTGTCAGTAGTCCTGCCAGGATGTCTGCTAGCTCCCTAAGTACCCTAGGGTGAATGCCATCTGGCCCCAGTGCCTTGTCCACCCTCAGTGCCCTTCGTCCCTCCAGCACCTTGTCCTCTGTAATTTGGATATCAGTCATCCCCACCCCCCTGCCCACTTTACCCTTCCCATGGGGTATCTGACCCCTTCTTTCCTTCATGAACACAGAGCAGAAGTACTCATTCAGTGCCTCTGCCTGATCTTCTTCCTTCTCCACCCCCCCCCATCTTTCTTAATCCTCACAATTTGGTCTTTGTTTCTTCTTCTCTAGCTAATGTAGCTAATGAAGTCCTTTTCCCTGTCTCTGATTCCCTATGCCAGTCTCAGCTCTCTGGAAGCCTTGGCTTCTCTGACTAGGCTGGTAACCTCCCTGGACTTCTTTGTGTACTTGTCTTTGTTCCTCTTGCCCTCCTGATTTCCAAAGCTTACAGAATGTTTCTCTCTTGGCCTTCATCCCTTCCATTATATCCAGAGTCAGCCAGCTCAGTTTCTTTGCTCTCCCCTTCTTGCTCCATGTCCTGGTGCAGGTCTCAGTAGCCTCTACCAGCCCTTCCTTAATGCAGTGACATAATTATGTTGTTGTGCTGCAGTTGTGATGTCACTACTACAGCACAATAACTTAGAATGCAGTCACATAGCTGCATTCCTCTATCAAATTGAAATAGTAGCTGTTTTATAAAACTTACAGAAAAAGCTGCAGCACATTAAATCAGTAATTTGAGCTAGCCATCAACTCTCAAGTGCATCCTCCAACCCCAACTGGACTGTCTGAAATAGGCAAGGATGCCCATACACTATAAAATATGCATGGATACCCATACAATGCACAGACAAACCTGTATCTTCATCTTGAGTTTTCTATGGCAATTAGGGAACCTCTCGAGCTTTGCTCTTGAGGTTCCTATTTGTGAAAGAAAACTCTCGATGCAGATACAAGCTTGTTGTGTATGGCTTCCCATATATTGTCATCTATATTAATACTTGTGACTGTTATGCCTTTGTTCCCATCCTGGTAGATAATGTCTGCTGCTAATTCCCTCATTGCTTATATTTCATGCTTTTTATATTCTTCTTGTGTGGTCTTTTTTTTTACTTATCTTGCTTAGTAATTATCTTCAACTTAGTCTCTAAGTCAGTCATTCTGTTAAATTACCTCATTAATGATACGGCACTTGTTACAGGTGAAAACCTGATTTTCATTAACATAGTTTCTACACTATATCTGATCTTTATACATCTGACAACTGACACAATAGTTTGCCTTTTCCATTATTTCTCGTAATCCTTCCTTGCTATATTTGAACATTTTAGTAGAATTCCTGTTCATCTGAGTCCTGCCTTATAGCCTAGATTAATTACTAATTGACAAAAATCATATAGAAAGCTCCTGCTAATGCATCATATGCACTAATGGGTGGGATATAGGTGCCAGAGACACATATCCAGCCTGTGTAGCTCAGCACCTGCGGACAGATGCACACTGGCTGGTATTCACTACTGGATGCCACCTGTCCATGGCCCCACCCTCCCCACATGTAGGTCCATGCAGGGCAGTTTGGGGGGGGTGTAGTAGATGCAGCCAGACATCCAATCAGATGCCTGCTCCAGGTCCCAAGTGGATCACTTGTGGAGTACTCGCACAACTGGGTGTGGGTCTAGGTGGATGAATTGCATCAGCAGACACCCAAACCTACATGGCAGTGCCCCTTCAGGTGCTGGAACCCTGGCTGAGGCCCTGGAGCATGGGGGCCACCTGCCACCTCCCTCCCCATCACATGGCACCCATGTAGCATGGCACCCCCCAACACCCACTGGTGGTTGGACCAGTCACACATGGCAGACCCCCAAACCCAGTACCCCAACCCAACATTGGCATCCATTGCTGACTCCCTATGGCACTGACCCCCCCACACAGTACCTGCTATGTCAGTGCCACAGTTGGAGACAGCCAGCAGCACAGGCCTCTGCACACCTCCATGGCCACCAGTCATCTGACTTATGGGGGTGTGCATTGGCTGCGCACCCCTGTGTATGTCAGATGGCTGACAGCCATAGAGGTGTGTGGAGGGCTATGCCACTGGTCATCTCCAACAGTAACATCAACACTGCAGGTATGGTGAGGGAGGGTTGAGATGTGGGGGGGCACTACTGAAACTAATGGTGGGTGGGGGTATCGGGTTCAAGGATATGCCATGTGGCTGGTCCGGGCACCAGCAGGTGTTGGGGGGATGTCAGCCTGTCTACCTCATCAGGGACTGGGCATACAGGGGGGCATGTACAACACAGGGACATGGTTGGCATGTATGGGGAGGGGGTGCATGACACTACAGGGTCAGGGCTGGCACATAAGAAAAAAATGACTCACCATAGTAATGTTGTTTCTTCTAATGGAGTCTTGCTGTATTCTGATATAATACAGTTAGCCCCAGCACTTGAACTGCCCCAGAGAGGAAAGTGTTAACTTTATGCAGAAGCATAGAACGTTGAGCTCAAGCTCGGTTTTCAAACATCTGTCTGTGGTACTTCCTAGTGTAACCATCAGATTCTTATGAGCAAACTAACTAAATACTATAGTATGGAAATTGTTCAACATATAGCCAAAGGGTAAAAGACACTTTGGGCCCAAAAGACTCAAGTCGAGAACCCAAGAAGGAAAGGTAGTGACAAAATTTATTGATAAAACACCAGAAAAGTAACAACAGCTACCCCACCCAAGAGGGAGGGTACAAGGTACACCCCTGAGATGCAACACTGTACCTGCCATCCCCCGTCCCAAAAACTAGGTTCTGAGAGGGAAAGAAGGGGGGATGTCAGAATACAGCAAGACTCCATTAGAAGAAACAACATTACTACTGAGAGTAATTTCTTCTTCGAACAACATGAAGTCTTGCTGTATTCTGACATAATGCAGACTACCAAGCAGTTCCCTATGGAGGAGGGAATGCAGTGCCTACTTTGGGAAGAGACTCTGCAGTACTGATGTGCCAAACCTAGTATCATTCCTAGCCTGGATGTCCAGGGAGTAATACTTGGAGAATGTATGCACTGTTTTCCAGGTGGCTGCTTTGCAGATCTCTAACAAGGGTATCTCTCTGGCTGCCGCTAGAGTAGCAGCTGTACTCCTAGTCGAGTGAGCCCTCAGGCCTGAAGGGGGTGTTCTACCCAATTTGTTATAGCAGAATTGTATACAAAAAACAATCCACCTGGCAATAGTTCTTTCAGTGGCAGACTTACCTTTCCCCACTTCACCATAAGTGAGAAACAATTGAAGACAGTCCTTTCTGTGTGCCTCAGTATGCTCTATGTAGTAGCTAAGAGCCCTCTTAACATCCAAACTGTGTAATCTTCTTTCTCCTGAAGAAGAATGGTCAGTGAAAAACACAGGGAGAGATATAGACTGGTTCAGATGAAAATCCGATACCACTTTGGGCAAGAACCTCCTATTGGTTCTTAGGACCACCTTATCCCTATGGAAGAAGATGAAGTCAGGTTCAACTGACAGGGCCTGTAATTCACTAATCCACCTGGCAGAAGTAATAGCACCAGAAACACAGTTTTCCAGGTCAAGCATTTCAATTCTGCCAAAGCCAGAGGTTCAAAGGGTGGCTGCATAAGCTGAGCAATGCAGACATTAAGATCCCAAGGCAAGTAGGTTCCCTAAAGGGAGGGTTAATGTGAACCAGACCTTTGAAAAACTTCCTGAAAACAGGATGAGATGCCAGGGAAGATCCCTTTCCTGCTGAAAGGAATGCAGAGACAGCTGCTAGATGAACCTTCAGAGTGGCAGGCCTAAGGCCTAGGCTATTCAGATGAACTAGGTAATCTAAGGTTGTGGAAATATGTGCAGAATCAGGCACAATGCCTTTCTGAGAGCACCAAATACCGAACCTCTTCCATTTGGAATTGTAAGTTTTTCTAGTGGACGGTTTCCTGGAAACCTTCAGAATACCCAGAACTCTCTGAGAGAGATCTGGTGCTGCATATTCTAACTCTTCAAGAGTCAGGCCTTGAGATTGAGAGACTGGAGATTGGGGTACCAGATCCTCTCCTGGGAGGAGGACAGGAGATTGTATTTCCTAGGAAGAGACAGGGGAACATGACACTGTCAAGGACTGCAGTAGAGGATACCAAGGCTGTCTGGCCCAATCTGGAGCCACTAGTATCACTGTGCAGGGTTGAGTTCTGATTTTGATCAGAACTCTGAACAGCAGAGGGAAGGGAAGGAAGACGTAGAGAAACCTGCCCCTCCAGTCCAAAATGAGAGCATCCAGGGGTACCGTCCCCAGACCTGGAGGTCTGCAACAAAACAGAGGAAATTGATGATTGTACAGTGCTGCAAAGAGATCTATCTCTGGAGTTCCCCACCTGGAGAAGATGACCTTCAGGATGTGAGGATCCAGGGACCATTCGTGATGTCCCTGTGAAATTCTGCTCAGAGCATCTGTTAGTACATTGTCCTTTCCTGGAAGGTGAACTGCTACCAGGGAAGTTTGAAGAGAATAGACCAGAGACCTTCATGGCTTCTGTGCACAAGGCTGTGGACTGAGTCCCTCCCTGCTTGTTGATGTACCACATTGTGGTGGTGTTGTCTGTTCTGACTTGGACCACCTTGCCCTTGACTGAATCTGAGAAGCTCTGAAGGGCTAGGAAAACTGCCCTGAGTTTCAGGAGATTGATATGAAGGAGAGACCCCCTGTGGAGACATACCCCTTGAGCTGTCAGGGCTCCCAGGTAGGCTCCCCAACCTAGAAGGGAATCATCCATAGTTGGAACTACTGATGGAACTTGAGGGAGAAATAGAACCCCTTGTCTGAGGTTGTCCTGGTCCAACCACCACTACAGAACTTGGACCAGAGTCTGGGTCACTGGAATCAATTTGGTGACAGAATCCTTTCTCTGTGACCAAAAGGACCTTAGATGGAACTTAATGTCCCTCATCTGAAATCTGGCTCCCTGCACCACTGCAGTGGAAGCTGCCATATGGCCCAGGAAGCTGGAGGAACTGTCTTGCCGGGCTGGAGAACTGAGGTCGAAAGGATGAAGCGAGATCCACTAGGGCCTTCACCCTTGCCAGGGGAAGGAAAGCTTTTGCTTGTACGGTGTCCAACTATATGCCTATAAAGGTGAGAAGTTGAACTGGTTCGAGGACAGACTTTGGAAGATTGAGAAGAAACCCCAGGGAAATGAGTAGGTCCTGGGTAGTCTGTAGAGCTGACTTGACCTGTAGAGATGGCTGACCCACAATGAGTCAGTCATCCAGATATGGGAAGATGGTGATACCCTGTCTTCTGACGTAAGCCACCACTACTGCAAGGCACTTTGTGAACACCCTTGGAGCTGATGTTAGGCCGAATGGCATGGCTCTGAATTGGTAATGGCCTGAAGGTAACTCAAATCTGAGGTATTTTCTGTGGGAGCACCTGATAGGAATATGGAAGTAGGCATCCTTGAGGTCCAGAGATGCTAGCCAATCTCCTGACCTTAGAGAGGAAAGGATTATTCCCAGAGTTACCATTTTAAATTTTGGCTTTAAAATGTGTTTGTTCAAATACCTTAAGTCTAGGATGGGTCGCCACTCCCCTGTTTTCTTTGGGGTAAGGAAGTACCTGGAGTACAGTCCTTTTCCCTTGTGTTGAGTAGGAACCTGCTCTACAGCTCTGAGAGCTAGAACAGAGGAAACATCTGCCTCTAGGGCAATGGTTTCTGAGGCTGATGCAGGTGGAAAAGACTTTGCCCTTTTTTTCTGAAACTTTTTGAAGCTGAGGGCCAATCCCTGGCTTACTACTTCCAGGACCCATTTGTCTGAAGTCACAGTCTTCCAGGTCTGGAAGTAGTAAGCCAGCCTGCCTCCTACTGGAAATGAGGAGATGACCCAGGCTGACACATCAGGGTGTCTGCTTGGCAGGAGCCTTAGACTGAGAGGAGGAGGAAGAAGCAGCCCTGCTCTTCCCTCTCCTGCCCCTCCCTCTGAAGAACCCCCTCTGTGGGAAGAAAGAGGAGGCCTGGGCTTGGTAAAAAGGCCTGTGAAAGGGCCTGCCCCTAACCCTAGACTGCTGCTTTTGTGAAGTGGCTTGCCTTTCCTTGACCTGTGCACTCCTGTACGCGGTCCTGTATTCATCCATTTTCTTCATGTAAGCCGCTGTTTGCTCCCCAAACAGAGAGTTAACCACTACAGGAAAAGTTATAGCCTTAATCTGGGTATCCTGTGAAAGGCTAGTACATCTAAGCCAAGCATGTCTCCTGAGAGACACAGATATAGCTATGACTCTAGATGCCACATCACTGGAGTCCACAGCAGCATGAAACTGCATTTTTGATGCCTCAATTCCATCAGCAGCCACCTCCTACAGCTCCTTGGCTAGCTGGGGAGAGGCCTGCTTAGCCAGTTCCAGAACTGTATCCCATCTGGATTTCTGGTACCTGGCTGTGTAGGCCATATAAGTAGCCTGCCTGAGTCCCAAAGAGGATGCCAAATACAGTGTAAGCCATTTAACACGGACACTTTCGTTCACTGTAATTATGTCCGGGAAATCCGATGTCCGTATTTTCCGGCAGGTGGCACTATGACCTAAGAGTTCATAACTTGTATTCTCTTAGGCATGGCATTTGTACATAGCTATTTTCTATAACGGACCACTCCACATACATACATTTATTCTGATGTCATTCTGATGTTAGCCTTTCCGCGCTAGTGCTTAGTGCTCATAACATTGAGGGTGGGAGGGTGGTGGTGGGTAAAATATTTATTCTATACGCACACTAGTAGCATGCTCCTTCTCCCACATCCAAGTGTGCGTCTCCCACCAGTGGAAAATGCCCCATCCAGTTCCACAATTGAGAAGTGCAGTAAGCCGTGACATCACGCCTCAGCCCACACTGATGTACAGCAATGAGCAGTCTACTGCTCAATGATAACCGATTATGTGTAAATCAAACCAGGGCTGGCCACAGCAGTGCAGAAATAAGATGCACAGCTAGCGGGTAATCTTTAGGCCGAAACCGCATTGCCGTATTTAAGCACAGGTGATAATCTCATTAATGAGTGCAGCAAGTGTTAAATTAAGTTAAGTAAAGTGTCAACTGCTCCAATCAATGGCCATAATTACCCGCTTAGCTGTCCGCGGTTGCTGGCAGACAATGACCAAATTAAAAGGCAGAAACAATAAACTTTCCTATGGGTTTGGTTTGGGTTCTAAAAATCTGTCCACCTTTGCCGATTGTCCGCATTACCTGTGTCCATAGTATGTGGAGTGGACTGCACTGTTTTTTGATCATGGCATCCACTTTTCTGGAGTCCTTATCCAGGGTGTGTGAAGCCAAAGGAATGTTAGCCCTGTCACAGGTTGCAGCCTGCACTATGCCAACATGGCTGCTATGACTATAAAGGAACTCTGCAGCTGAGCCTGATAATATATACCTCCTGTCCATTCTCTTGTCCACAGGAGGTATTGAATTAGGAGTTTGTAAAATTCTTTGTGTCTGTTTCTCCAATGATTTATAAAGAAGGATAGACAGCCTTTTGGACTCTGGGATGTCCATCATTTCCACAAAATCAGGCTCTTCTTCCTCCTTCTCTGCAGCTTCAACCAAGGGGAGCTGCAGGGTTTCTGCCACTTTTTTGCAGAACATAAAATGTGAAGGGGACTCAGAGAGCCTGGGAGGAGAGACACCAGAGGACCTGTCTGGGGAGATGTCTGGTTCAATGGGCTCATTCAGACCCCCCTGGTCATCATCATCATCATCCTCAGGATAATCTTTGTCTCCCTCCCACTCCTCATAATAATCATCTGGATCATAATCTGGTGGAGACGGATCCGACCAAACCGACCGCCTAACCGGCGGTACTGGCTCGGATGAAACCGGTCTAAGCAATTGAACAATGCTAATTGCTTTGGCTATTTCGTCCGTGGTTGGAGAATGCGATACAGGATCCGAACCAGCAGACTTACACTTCTTTCTTGACAGAACCAGCCCCTCAGTGTTGACTCTCCTTTTGCCTAAGGAGGTATTGCCTAGGTCAGTAGGCACCTCTTCAGATTCTGCCACAACCGAACCAGACTGGCCATCTGGATCTACGGACTTCTCGGCCTCCCTTTCCTTCAGCCTACTCAGTCTTTTTTCTAGAGTGGATTTAGGAAAGTTTTTACAGATTTGGCAGTCTGACTTGAGGTGGTCAAACCCCAGACAATAAACACAGATGAGGTGGGGTCAGCCTTAGCAAAGGCCTCCCCACACCCAGTACAGTGTTGAAACCCAGTGGGACCGGTTTTCTTCTTGGGTCTCTCAGACATGGCCAACCTAACAAATTGCCCTATTGCAGCTTTCAAGCCAGGTAATACAATAACCGATCGGTTACAAACTGTGTCATGGGTTTTGAAAAAGAACCAGAAAAAACACCGGTTCTTTTTAAACTGATCGGTACCAGAACACCGCTCTAATCCCAGAGAAAGATTTAGTAGAGACTACAAAGATCGGTTCCAAACCGGACTGCCTGAAAAGAAACAGAAGGAAAAAACAAGTTCCACACTTTTTTCCCCCAAAATAACCACAGTCACTACCTATCTACAACACTACCTGTACTGTAGACAGAGACTGGAAATCTGAAAATAACAAATAACATTTTTTAAAATGAACGCTTTACTTTTTTACCGAACCGAGCAGAGGAAATCTCCGGAGCGACTTCACTGTTAGGCGGAGTAAAGAATCTGACGGTTACACTTGGAAGTACCACAGAAAGAGGTTTGAAAACTGAGCTCAAGCTCAACGTTCTGTGCTTCTGCATAGAGTTAACTCTTTCCTTTCCGGGGCAGTTCAAGTGCTGGAGCTAACTGCATTATGTCAGAATACAGCAAGACTTCATGTTGTTTGAATAGGGGGCATAGAGTGGCACTGCCATTATGGACCCTGCCTTTCGTTGACTGGGCAGTCACCCCATCAGCTGTCCCAGACCCCATCAGCTCTCCCAGACCCCATCAGCTGCCCCAGACCCCATCAGCAGCTTAGCAGGCTGAGGCATCATGGGGATCGGTGTCCATTTTCTACAGTGACCAGCGGGCCCTGTCCGAGGGAGCACACAGTGAGTTACAGCAGGGTCCCAGCTGCCATAACCTACTCCACACTATGCCCTCCTGTGGCCAGCACTATGCACCTTTGTGACTGGAGTGTAGTGCTAGCCCTTCCCGGCACATCACTGTGTTGCTATTCACACTGCCAGGGGATCAGGCATGTAATTGTGTTGTGCCCAGTTTGTGACTGCCATGTGGGGACTATGGTACCCCGCTCCATGGCATTCATGCGAATCGATGCCAACACACCTGGTTTCCACGGGAGTTTGGCATCATGCATAGGGCCCATTGTTTTCTGTCTTCAGCTTGGTACTTCTCAGTTTGCTAATCATCTCTTATATGGATTTCTGGACAAATATTCTATTAATTACAATTCATATTATCTAACCAGATAATAGGCTATGATAGTTCTAATCATTCAAATGAGTGTTAACTGGCCTGAATTATAACCCCAAGGAACTGGGCATAATGGTGGCTCAACTACATGTGACAGATCTATCATATGCCTCCCAAAGGTGACATCTGTGAAAGTAATTCTGGAGCTGGAGAGTCTGCCTAGAGGAGGGAGAGGGGATTCTGAAATTGTGCTTCACATAGGAACCAATGATATGGCACCCTGGTGATTAGATAATGCTAAGGAACATTTCAAGGAAATGGCTATCAGGCCGAGAAAATGTGCATACACAATAGCCTTTCTGGAGGCCATGCCAGTGCAAAGTGCAGGGAAGAGTAGGAAGTAAAGAATTTTGGAGTTTACTGTGTGTCTAAATGGTTGGTGTTGTGAGGTGGGTTTCTCAGGGGAACACTTGAACTGCCTGTGGCGTTCGACATCACCTTTTCAAACCTGATAGCCTCTGATAGCCCAATCCTCTGGCCTATCTGCTGTCTTGACTTCAGGTGTATTCTGTATCTCTTCATAGTGATCAAATGCCTCTTTCATAAGCCACCAACCTGCAGGGGTCATCCCTCCTTGAGGCACCTCCTTTGGCTACTACTGGTGCTATTAGTCCTGGCTTGTGATGTTGAATTAAACCTTGGCCCTTCTCTTTCCCCTCCTACCAGGCCTCCTCCTTTCCTGCTGGCTGGCTGTCAGACAAAGGGCTAAAAGGGGCTCACCATAATATTTGCAGCTTCCTTCCCAATCTGGCTGAGTTTGCTGCCTGGGTTACTCACTACAAGCTGGACATCCTTGGCATAACCGAGACATGGCTAAAGGCTTCCACCTCTGGCTCTGCTTATTCACTTCCCGGCCTCAATCTCATTAGGCTTGACCGTCCAGGGAAGAAGCAAGGTGGTGGGATCTTGATATACTTTAAGAGTCACATAAATATGACCCTCAAATCCCATCAGCCATCCCTGCTGCCTCCTAGTGAACCACTTCACACTGTACTGTTACTTGGCAACACTAAAAAGTTGCATATCATATGTACCTACAACCCCTTCAATTGGTGGTGTGCCAGGCCTATCCTACCTCCTTGATGCTGTTGGTCCCAAGGTCAGTGATAATGAACTGGTGATCCTGGGTCAGTTAAAGCAGAAGGAGGTAGGGAAGGCAGTCAGAATAGCTAAGGACCAAACTGAGGAAAAGATAGCCAACTCTGTTAAGAAGTGGGATAAAACCTTTTATAGGTACAGTACAAGTCACTTTAAACTGTTTCATCAATGAGTTGATTTAGCATTGTTTTTCTGAGTTGGCAATGCATTGGCAACTCATAATTTTTAAATGCTTAACCAGCTGAAGAGCAATGTTTGTAAAATGTTTTTGCAACTCATTTAGAATGTATCTGCAGTCCAGTCACAGTGCAATGCAAAGCTGCATTTTAACTCTTAAGAAACAGTTTGTGCATGGCTTTGTGCTGGATCCAGCAACACTTATGCAACTCAGCCAGAAATGCTACAGCAACTCATTGGAGGAACAGTTTAATGTGGCTTGTACTGTACATTAGAGAGCAAGGAAAGACCAAGGGAGAGATACAGATATTTAACAAAGGGGAGGGAATGTGAGCAGAGGGTAACAGTGAAAAAGCAGGATACTGAATGAATATTTCTGCTCAGTATTCACAACAGAAGAGGAGGGGAGGTACTGAATCCAAACAAGAGAAACACTCTGGATAGGGGGTTGATACCAGTCCATTCACAGAAGGAAGGGTTTTGAAAGAACTCTTGAAAATGAGGGTGGACAAAGCAATGGGGCCTGATGGGATTCACCCCAGAATTCTGAAAGAACTAAGGGTAGAACTAGTGACACCACTGACTACTCTATTTAACAAATCATGGGAGGATGGGGTGGTACCCGAAGACTGGAGGAGGGTGGATGTGATTCCACTTCACAAAAGTGGGAGCAGGGCAGAGGCAGGAAACTACAGACCAGTGAGTCTGACCTCAGTGGTAGGGAAAATGATGGAATCACTTCTGAAGGAAAGAATTGTTGAGTATCTAGAAGCCAGTGGGGCACAGGACCCAAGGCATCATGGTTTCACAGCAGGACGATCATGTCAGATGAATCCAATAGATTTCTTTGACTTGGAAACCAAAGTAGTAGACCAGGGAGGGGCTGTGGATATGGCCTACCTAGATTTTAGCAAGGTATCTGACACAATCTCACACAAAAGACTAATATACAAGTTAGCCAGCCTTGGAGTGAGTCCCAAGGTGGTAGCCTGGATAAAAAATTGGCCAGACAACAGGTCGCAAAGGGTAATAGTAAACTGAGTCCACAGTGAGGAAAGAAGGGTAACTAGCGGGTACCGCAGGGTTCAGTACTGGGACCGGTCCTCTTTAATGTCTTTATAAGGGACATTGGAGAGCACCTGGAAGGAAAAGTATGTCTCTTTGCAGACGAAACAAAGATCTGTAACAGGGTTGATATACAAGGTGGGATGGAAAGGATGAAAAGGGACTTGGCAAGGTTGGAGGAATGGTCAAATACATGGCAGCTCAGATTCAATGCAAAGAAGTGCAAAGTAATGCACCTGGAAACAAAAACCCAGGGGAAGAGTACACAATGGGGGGGTGGGTGAGATAATAACAACAACAAAAATTGAAAGAGACCTAGGAGTAATTATATCAGATGACCTAGAGGTGGGCAAGCAACATGAGAGGGCAGTAAGGAGGGCTGGGGGGATACTGGGATGCATAGGGAGAGGCATCAACAGTAGAAAACAGGAAGTTGTTATCCCTTTGTACAGAAAGCTGGTGAGACCCCATCTGGAGTACTGTGTACAATTCTGGAGACCCCAGCTCCACAAAGACATAGACAGAGTGGAGGCTGTTCAGAGAAGGGCAACCAAAATGATGCAGGGTCTGCACCAGCAGACATACGAGGAGAGACTAAAGCAGCTTAATATGTATATCCTTGAGGAAAGGAGGGAGGGGGAGACATGATAGAAACTTCAAGTATCTCAAGGGAATTAATGAAGAACAAGAGGGCAGCATCTTTCAGAAAAAGAGATGTGTAAGAATAAGGGGGCACAATTTGAAGACTGTGGGGGGACAGCTCAGAGGTAATGTTAGAAAGTATTTTTTCTCAGAGAGGGTTGTAGATGCATAGAACAGCCTTCCTGAGGAGGTTGTGGAGTCACAAACAGTGGGAGAATTTAAGAATGCATGGGACAAACATAAGGCAATTCTGTTGGGTGGTAGGAAGAAGTAAGCTGTTGGTTAACTAGAATCAGGTAGGGAAATGGGCAGACTAGGTGGGCCAAGTGGTCCTTATCTGCTGTCAAATTCTATGTTTCTATGGGTGATCTTAATCTAAAATGGCTTGGTGGAAATACTAAGCAGTATGAGCCTCTGCTTGCTGGCCTCTCCCTATCACAGCTTATTTGAGAGCCTACTACATGGTCTACCACTGGTGGGAATAGCTCTCTCCTTGACTGGGTGTTGTCAAATAGACCCAAGAGAATTGTCTATTCTGGAACCCTTCCTGACTCTATCTTGGATCACACCACCATATACCGTGTATGAAAGATTTCCCCTCCAAAAATTCCCTACAAAATTATCCAAGTGAGGGACGTCTCGAAGTTTGACCTGGGTTTCTTTCATTAAGACCTGGGGCTCACGGACTTGTCTGCTGTACTAAATGCTCCTGACTCTCCCACTGCTGTAAATAACTTCCTTATCACCTTCTCAGCCCTGCAAGACAGACACGCCCCCCTTATTAAAAGGAGGGTAAGGAACTCCATCACCAAGTGGCTCCATGGGAGTCTACTGACCCTCATGTGGACCAGGGACAAGTGCAGGGCCAACTTTAAGGCCATGAAGGACTTGGCTATCTTTCAGCAGTATTGGAGGCTCAGGAATGAATGTAAGAAAGCTATTAGAGGTGCCAAGAGTGAATTCTGCAAATCTGCCTTGCTATGTTCAGCTAGGGACCCTAGGAACTTCTGGAGGAATATCAAAAATATTGTAAGCAGTTCCTCCAAATGTGGGGTCACCAATATGATTATTGATGGATCAAACTGTGATAATCCCCTAACCATCGCCAATGGCTTCAGTTCCCATTTTTCAGACCTGTCTGCATTCACCTAATTATTCTCTGCCTGTGTGAGTGAAAGACAAGTTATGTCCACTGCCCCTCAGCCAGTCCCTGCCTGCCACTCTTTATTCTATTTCAGGGCAGTGACTGTACAGAAGACACAGAGATTTCTCTCTGGTCTCTCCCCGTACTCGAGTGCTGGCCATGATAACATGGAGCCTAAGCTGCTACATCTTGGTGCCTCATATATTGCCATATCGGTGGCCCATATCTTCAATATAGCTCTCATCTCTGGAATGATCCCTGACCTCTGGAAGGTGGCGAGGATTGTCCCTGTTCTTAAGCATGGTAACCCTAAGAACCTCGGCAATTACCGACTCATAGCCATTTTATCGGCCATCAGCAAATTTTTAGAAAAATTTGTCGCAGGGCAACTTACAGAGTATCCAGGCCCATGAGCTTTTGCTACCCACACAGCATGGCTTTTGCAAAGGGCATCTCACTTCCTCTGCCCTCGCTACTGTCTCATCTGAGATCAGGGCAGCCATGGACCTGGGTAAGTTCTCTGGTGCCATCTTCATTGACCTGTCCAAGGCCTTTGACCTAGTTGCTCATGCTCTTCTTAGCTCCCAACTCCGGTCCCTTGGCCTGTCTTCCCTCATCCTTAGGTGCTTCTCCAAGTACCTCCAGGGAAGACAGCAACTTACTAAATTCAGTAAGGTCCTCTCAGATTCCACCCCAGTGACATTTGGTGTCCCTCAGGGGTCAGTTCTAGGACCCCTCTTTTTCTCCATTTTTGTCAACAGTATTCCCTCTGAATCTTCTCAATGTAGCTCCATGCTATATTTATTTATTTATTTATTGAGTAGAATTGGAATTACAATCCTTTGAGCCATAGACTCGTTTGCAAAGGCTCCACATCCAATAAAGTAACAATGCAATTAAAAATACAGATACAGAGTAAAACATTCATCAAAAGAAAGAGGTAAGAATGAAAAATAAACAAAATGTCTATACAGGTATCTCAACTATACAATGGACTTATAATAATACAAGGTCCGATAGAGTTGGACTAGCTTATTTTGGTGGCACATCCACAGGGGCATATAGAAAGCCTGAGCCAGTGCTAAGACAGGATACAGTAACGTAGGATCTTGAGGGACCCCGAGTCATAATATCTGGACAGGGGGGACATAGGAGGGGGTGCTGGAAGACGAACTAGATGCTATTGGATGGAGCTATGTAGGATACATCTCCAAAGTGATTGCGGAGGGATGGGAATAGTATGTAAGTGGGTCTAAGTACAGTCACAGGTTGCTGAGTTAAGGAGCAGGGATTTCAGGCTAGCTTTAAATAGGTTAAGACTATGGGCCGAGGAGATGGAGGATGGTAGGCTATTTAGCCATAGGGGTGCCCTGTAGCGGAAGGATCTTTGTCCAAATGAGGTTCTACAGTGAGGAACTAATAGGGTAGAGTTAGCTGTGTGTCTTTGGGTCCACCTATGGGGGGGCAGTGTGGATAAGTGGGTGTAAGCCTATGGGAGCTTGCTTTAGTTGTATCTGTTTGGCAAGGAGGCAGGTAAAATATTTAAGTCTGCCTTGGAAATTTAGCCAGCCAGTTTGATTATAAAGCTGACAGGTTTGTGTTAACCTGTCACATCCTGAGACTAGTCGGCAAGCTTTGTTAAGGGCTAGGATGATGCTGTGTAGGGCAGTTTGATCTGCTGAGCCATATATGATAATTCCATAGTCCACCAAGTATAGAACAGATGAGGTCACAGTGGGATGCATGGCCTGGAGGGGTAGGCAGTGTTTATGCTTGTAGAGGATCCCTAATCTAGTGTTAACAGAAGAGGAGACCTGTTTTATGTGATTGTGGTAGGAGAGGGAGGTGTCTAGGGTGACTCCAAGATATTTGAAACATGGAACCTGCTCTAGAGTAGAGCATGACAGTGGGGGCTTTGGCGGTGAGCAAAGATCATGGTCTTAGTTTTCTTGTAGTTGATTGTAAGACAGTGTTCAGAGAACCAGGTTTCTATCTCCCTAAAGTGGCCCTGTAGAGCCAATTGGTGGGAATCAAGATGAGGATGTTTCCGAAAAAGTACCACATCGTCAGCATATAGCATCATTCTACCACTGCAGGATTTTGGGAGGGAGTTGAGAAAGAGGGTGAAGAGTAGGGGGCCAAGTATAGACCCCTGAGGGACACCAGTGCAGACCAGTTTGCAAGCGGAGATAAAAGTATTTATTTTGACTTGTTGTATCCGATTAGAGAGGCAATCTTTGAACCAGGTGGTGACTTCCAGAGCAAAGTTAAGGGATGCAAGGGTGTGGAGTAGAAGATTGTGACTGACAGAATCAAATGCTTTGGCCAAGTCAATGTAGATAGCCCTGCCACAGAGCCTTGCTCTAGGGCCTCATGAATAAAGGTAGTGAGTTCAACGAGTGCCATGGAGGTACTGTGGCCCTTTCAGAAGCCATGTTGTTCATGGCGGAGCAGGTTGTGCTTGGATAGGTAGTCAGTTAGCTGATCCAATACTATTTTGTCAAGGGCCTTAGAGAGGGGAGGCAGGATAGGTATAGGCCTATAATTGCTAGCAGCCATGGGGTCGCCACTCTTCAGGATGGGTGTGATTACTGCTCTCTTCCAAGCTGAGGAGAATTGGCTGAGGCATAAGGACAGGTTGAGGATTTTTGTGAGATGTGGTAGTGTCACATCCAGAGAAAGCCGAATGAGTTTGAGGTCCAGGGAATCACTGCTGTAACGAGAGCTCGCCAGAGCTTTGGTGAGATAGTATTTTGCCTCGTTATAAGAAATGACTCTTAGCCTGAAGGGGGTAGGGATGTAGGTGGCTGAGGTGTCGCAGGGAGGGTGGGTGTTATGGTCAGAGAAGTGAGGTAGGAGAATATGAGAGAGGTCAGAGAAGGAGGTGTTGAGGACATCGGCGATAGCAATAGGATCATGAGCGGGCGCCCCATTTACTGTAAGCTGATCAGGAGTAGGGGAAACTGTTTTCCCACACAGATCCTATACATTGCTCCAGAATTTTTTCCCAGAGCCCCAAGAGGCAGTGAGGGTTTGTTTGTAGTATGCAGTTTTGGCTTGCTTGATGGCCCACGTGCATTTGTTACGGGCCTCCCTGTACTGTTGCCGATCCTGCGGGAGCTGTGAGTCAAGGGTCTTGTGCCATAGGTTATCCCTCTGGAGCATTTGATCAAGTAGCACTTGGGAGATCCAGGGGGTGTTTCTTTTCTTTAATATCTGTTTGGAGAAGGGTGCGAAAATGTCGCAGGCCTTATTGAAGGTGGCAATAAAGTAGGAGAGTGTGGCATCAACCAACCAGTCTGAGTGAATAGGGGACCAGTCGCAGGAGGTAAGGTGAGTCTTGAAACATGCTAGCATTCCTTTTTTAAGGCATTTATGCATAGTGATATTTTGGGGGGATGGGAGGGGTTGTGGACCATAGGCAGGTCACAGGGGAATGATCACTAATCGGGTCTGGGAGCACAGTGACTTGGGAGATGTTCATAGACCTATTGGTGAAGATAAGGTCGATGAGGGAAGAGGTTCCTGTTCTGGTGTCCATTCTGGTTGGGAAGTTAACAACCTGGGTGAGGTCCCAAGCTAAAGTGGAGTCTTTGCTTTGGGACGAGGCAGTTGCCAGCCAGTTGACATTGAAGTCACCCAGCTAAATGACTTCACTCCTAGGTTGAAGGTGGGAGAAACTGTCCAGTACTGAATCAAGAGCGAGTTTTTGGTTGCTGGAGGGAATATATACTGCCATAATGTAAAGGGGTTTACCTGGGTTGCCCAGGCTGAGCTTGACTGTTAGGTTCTGGGCTCCATGCAAAGGTGGTGGTGTATCGACCTCCAGGGAGTGAAGGGAGGATCTTACGTAGAAGGCACAACTTCCCCCCCTCTTGCTAATCCTGTCAGCTCGGTAGAAGGTGTAGTCACTGAGGGCGATAGTACCATAGGGTATTTTATCCGAAAGCCACTTATCTGATAGGGCTAAGACATCGGGATAGTGCTGGGAAATCCAACCCTGTAGGGGGGTGAGCTTTTTAGGGAGGCTGCAGATGTTAAGGGTAGCCAGCAGGAGGCTTTCACATTTGCCGTTCTTGGAGATAGTAGGGGTGGGTCATCCTGGGTTGGGGTGTATATTACCTGATAGCAGTAGGAGGATGAGAGCATGTTGAAAAAGTGCTAGCCTGCACAGTTTAGGTGACGCACGTTTGGGCTGGTTATTGGTGGGTCTTTTATCTTGGGTGATAGAGACTGGGAGGGTACGTAGGAGGTGGGTTATCATGGTGACAAGTGGTTGGGTACCAGGTTGGGTGGTAACAGGATGAGTAGGGGGCTGTAGTCTATGGGATAACAGAGTAGCCGTACACCTAGAAGGGTGTGTGTGGGGGTTGGAAACAGGCGCTGTGAGGGAGTATGTGCATGTGTGGTCATGTAACCAGGAGTAGGAAGGCTTGGTGTTGTTAAATTTGGGATCATACCAGTTAATTATGTAGTGGTCGGCAATGTATCCATCATATTGAGGTAGTTCCATTGGTGGGGGTGGCAGGGCCATTTGAGGGATTCTAGAGGCCATGAGTATGGGTATCATGAGCAATGGGAGCATATTAACTAAAAAGATGGTTTGGTCTTGGGAATGAGATCAGTGGCCACTAGTGGTGAGCTTGTATAAGTTGCTGCTGGAGAAGTGGGCTGATAGGCTAATTCCAGCAACACACATCTGATGTGATAGTTCCTATATAAGAGACAGCAGACCAAGGGTGGTGGTGGGGGCGGCAGGGCAATCCTCCTTTGTAGTCGTGCTGCAAGGGTTGCAATCAGGCGAGCAGGGTGAACAGCTCATGGCTGAAGTTCAGTACCTGGGCAATTTATTCAGTTTTGACTGTGGGGAGGGCTGAAACCAAGCCCTCACAACCTCCGTGATTCTCAAGGGGTCAGCTGTGGAAGAGGGAAAGGGAGACAGAGAGACACTGTTAAGTAGGTAAGGGGAGGAGAGAATGCTGAAGGGGGCTGGTCTGTATCAGGATTTTAGCAGGTCTAAGCAGCCTAATTAAATTATTTGCAGTTAAATGTAGATATAGGGTCAGAATTAACTTTAAGAGATCTGCCAGCAAATTACTTGCTCTGTTGCCAGGATAAAAGTATTTGCAACAAATGTAGATATTTTGCCAGAATTAAAGTTAACAGCTCTACCAGCATTAACTTGCACTGCACTGTTGCCAGGATATTATTTTAAGCAAACTTAGGCAATTAAGGTACCGTTCAAATCAATGCTAAATAAGCTGTACTCTTTAGTAGTTATTAAGGTAACATGTAGTACATAGTAAGGACTTAAGCTCAGAGTGAAAAAAAGCAGGATAAATAGACTATCTCCACTTGTATGCCGAGAATTAATTGTCTGAGAAAAAAGGTGCCAAGTAGGAGATTTTGAAAATCCTCTGTTGTAGTTGTGCTGCAAGGGTCGCAATCAGGTGAGCAGGGTGAACATCTTGTGGCTGAAGTTCAGTACCTTGGCAATTTTTCCGGTTCTGGCTGTGGGGGAAGGCTGAATCCAGGCCCTCACAACTTCCGTGATCCTCAGGGGAGCTCGGCTGGGCAATTTTTATGGTTCTGGCTGTGGGGTAGGGCTAAATCCAAGCCCTCACAACCTCCATGATCCTCGGGGGCTGGGCAATTTTTCTGGTTCTGGTTGTGGGGGAGGGCTGAATCCAAGCCCTCACAAACTCTATGATCCTCGGGGGGTCAGCCGTGAAAGAGGGAGAAGGAGAGAGGGAGACACTGTTAAGTAGGTAAGGAGCGGGGAGAATGCAGATGACCTGGTTATCCTTATCCATTCCCATGACATCAGGATCATCAACCACCAACTGAGTGCTGAGTTTAGCAACATCCAATTCTGAATTATAACAAACAAGCTTGTCCTCAACCTAAAACAACCCAGGCTGTGCTTTTTGGATCTCTGGCTAAGAAATAAGCTTCCCTTGCTCTACTGTGTGTTACTGAAATTGATGGAACCCCTGTACTGGTTACTGACTCCATCAAATACTTGGGGGTGACACTTGAACCCCAGCTTGACCTCACCCATCATATCCAAACTGTGTGAAGGATGGTCAACAGCAAGCTGGGCCTGGCCTACAGAGCAAAGAACAACCTTATATCTGTTACTCACCTTACACTGGCCAAAGGTGTGTTTCTCCCTTCTCTCTGCAATGGGCTTATCTTGTTTGTGCAAACTGCCAAGGTACACCTCTCTAGGTGGGATGTAGCCTACAATAACATTTGTCACTTTGTACTCTCTGCCCCTTGCCTCACCAACCACTGTGACCTGTACAATAAACTTAACTGGCTCTCCCCGTCCAAACACAGGAGCTTTGTCCTGGGAAGTTTCAGACAAGTGATTAGAATCACACCCCCCAGACTTGCTGAGCTCCCAAGCCTACTTCCTCTCATATTCTCCTCAGGTCACTGGGCTCAGCAGCTCTTAAGGTCCCTGCCACTGGAATGCAAATGGGGTACAGGGGTTTTGCCACATTTGCACCCAGAATATGGAACTCCTTCCTACCCATGTAACCAGAATTCGTGACTTGAGTACTTTGTGCCCCACAGTACTGGCTCTACTGAACAGCTCAAGATAGAGTGGGGGCACTCAAATGTTTTCTGAGAGGAGATTTTATTAGGATAGCTGCTACTAGGAAACATAAGTGGGAGGCTAAGGCCTTAACCCCTTTAAACTGCATAAATGCCTTGAAACAGAACCGCACCTCTGATGCCTCAGAAGAAACCCGTCAGAAATGGGTTACTCTTAGGGAAAATATGCTGAGCTTATAAGGAAGAAAGCAAAACAAACTATAATGAAACTTAGTCTGCCTATGTTGAGCAAAGAATGAAGGTGGGTTATCTTTTGGCGTTACAGCTATGAAAGCTGGAAGTGTCTCACATCGTCCCTCCCATTGCATCAGTTATGGACAACTCTCTTTAAAAGTCCACCAATGACATTGTTTGGGAATTTGAGGTTTATTATTAAATACATGTGGTATGATCCAACCAAAGACACATCTCAACCGTTATGTGCCAAACCCAACTTTAAGATAGGTGGTGGGATGTTGTCTGCAGATTGGCTACTCCATTAAAGTGATGAGGTAGTTGGAGACTGTGACAGGGTCTGTCCCTGCCACTGAGACTTGGGACCTTTTTCTCTACTTAAACCTCTGGTTGCAACCACTTTCCTGTTTCTCTTTATGCTGTCCCTATTTTTCTGTATGGAGGCAGGCTACCTCCTTAAAAAAAAACCTCTTCCCTTTCTTATCCCTGCTGTTTAAGTTTATCTTCATTTCCTGGTCCCTTGTCTATTTGGAAAACTCCTCTTTGTGTTGGAAAAATGTCTCTGCTAGAGAGACTAAGCTGTTAGCTACTGGCTGGACTCTGTGTTTTTAAAAACCCCATTTGGTGCTCCTTTTGGTGAAACAAAAGGAATAGCTAAGTTAGTTTCCTTAGCTTCTGTTGATAAAAAGCTGTTGCTGTTTAAGGAAACACAGAGCAGAGCTGCAGCCAGTTGTTTTGCCCCTAAAAATATGTTTGGAGATTTCAAACCACAATTAAAGCCAAATTAACTCCTGTGCTGCAAAACACCTGAAAAAGGAAGAAATGGTTACAAGTTTACTGTGTTTTAAACATTCATGTGCCTCTGGTAAACCAAAGAAGGTTTTGTTACTGTAAACCTAGAAAGAACTGAAACATTTAAAATAAACAAGGAAGTTAGCAGAATACTGTTGCCAAGCTGCTCCTTGGAAGCTAAGAGGAGGCCTGCTTGCTAGCAGCTCTGCAGCAGAATGAGAGCCACTATAGGGAGTGAGCGGCCCCTAGTGGTCTATATTTAAAGAGGGCAAACTGTCAATCAAATGTTAGGTGACTGTTGTTTGTATCAAATCCTTTATACAGAGTTTTTATTGTATAAAAAGCTCAAATGAAAGTTTGTATTGATGTATAAAACAAGGTTATGCTAATGAACACTATTTTGAAAGGTTATTCATTGATTTTACCTTGTTCCAAAAGAATACTGAGTCACCTGATCAGGAGGTGGGTATATAAGCCTGACCTCTCCCAGTGTTAGACAGATAAAGAGAGAGTGAGGATGGAAATGGAGAGAGAAGGTCAGTGCCTCCTGACCAAGCTAGAGGAAAGTTCCAGTTTGTGAGCGAAAAGAAGTGTTGGAAGCATCCTGAATGTTTGTTATTTTGTTTTCTGTATTTATTTTTACTGTTTGGTGCTGAAGACTGTTTATGAATTTAGTAAACATCCCATCAAGCAAGCAATGGGTTGCACCTTACAAGCTGCTTCTGTGTACGTTATTTGTCTCCCTGTAGACCCACCCTATAACAGAGACCTTTTCTTAGATGGTCAACTTAAAACTTACCAGGATAGTTTACAACAGTTCAGCTTATCAAACAAATATGTTTTGGGGGAGTATCAGCTACTGTAAGTTTTTATTATAAGAATTTGGTTTACTGGCTAGGAACTTGAATATGGGAAAACTCCTGCAGTCCTTCATGGATTTGGCAACACAGTTTCGCTCTGTGCCTCAACTATATTCCCTTCTAATTGCAAAAATCTTTCCTGAGGTCTCTGGTTATTCAGAGTAGTGGTACTCAGTCTTTCTGCATACTGTGGTTAATTGGAGCACATTTGGAAGACCTCTGTTAACAACAAGCTTCAGTTGACTCAGTTTTATATACTTCACAATATATACTATGTACCTGTGAAGCTACCAAAAATGACAAAGTTCCCTTCCCCTACTTGTACTAGATGCAGGCAGGCTGAGGGGTCATTTCTTCATGTTTTATGGGAATGCCTGACAATTACCACTTTATAGGAACAAATTAACCTAAGATCCAGCCCCCTCTTAAGTTTGGAAAGGCTATTCATACCTAAGATCTGCATTATCAGAGACTATTCAGGTGTTAAAGTAAAAGAAAGAAGACATCATATGGCAATGATTTCACTAGCAGTGAAGTGCATTGCACTGTGGCATTGGAAGGATCAAACTTGTGTCTCTTACCATGAGTGGCTGCAGGGGCTTCTTTACAACATCCTACTGGAATGGATGATAGCCAGTATCTATCAAAGAATGGCAGGTTTCAAAAAGAAATGGGGCAAACTGTTTACCCTATATTCTCTTTAGCCTCCCTGAGCAGCATCCAGTATTCTAAGTCATTTAAATATCTTAGATATTTTAGGTATTTCAGGTATTTTATGTATCTTTATTTAATAAGTCAGGATTAATTAATTATTACTCTGCTGTGTGCTGCTGTGGTCCCAAGTAGATTACTTCATGTTCTCCTTCTGTTAAACTGTTAAGTAGCAATTTGTCTAGTCCTGTATATTAGTTACAGAATCTCTGCTAGGGGAGAAGGGTATTGTCATGTTACCTGTAGTTTGTTATCATTGTAGTTTGTTTATTAGTGTGCTGGTTTATTGTTATTTTAAGTTTATAAAATTAAAATAAAGTTTATTAAATTAAAAAAAAGCATTAACTCACTAGGCCTGTATGGGATTCATCCTAGAGTGTTAAATGAAACAGGTGTTAGTGGTGTTGCTATCAATCCTTTATAGTGAAATCACAAGTAGGTGCACCAATAGCAGGGCCAAAATGAAAAATGAACTCACAGCAAGACAGACAATCGGGACAGCTCCTCTTCACTGCCCTTACTTCATGATAGAATTCACACAACATGCAGAGAGGATAAAAGCCATGTTTAATCCAAAAAGCAGGCAAATCAGTAGTACACAATACAAATGCCCCTCCCCGAGACCAGCCAAATGTCTTTGTGCGACAATCCACTTTTTCAAGGCTGAGGTGGCAGGGGGTAATAAATCTTTATCAAGATTCATTAAAGGTAATGAACAAAAGGAGCCTGGTACAAAATTATTTTTAAAAGTCTTGGTTTATAAAATATATCATTCATAAGATGTGACGGTTGTTTAGTTTGCTTTAATTTGTTATAATAGCCCTTATGCACAAAAAAAAGCCATCTAAAAAGTGTCTATGTGCAGGTATTATGTGTGTGTGTATATAGAGATAGAAATGGATTTAATGAAAAAGTGTTTTGAAAAGTGTTTTTAAAAAATAAAGTGTTCTGAACGTGATAAATATGTGGGATTCATTTATGTGACCAGAAAGAAGTTCTAAAATAAACATTGACAGTTTCTAAAATGAAACACATAACAAAATATATAAATATTGTTACTGAGTAAACATTTTTAATAAGAATCTGCATGTAAAGAGAAATGCTTTTTTGTCCTACTGTGCAGTCAAATTTCATACATGCAATAAATAATAACCAGCGGACAATCATCTGCATGTATGAATAAAGTATTCCTATAAATCCTTATTTGATGTATGTTAAGGCCTTATAAGTTATTTAAATATAAAACAATCCTATAAATATCAATATTAATGAAACAAACAAACATAATGAACCCATTATTTCAGTATGTATAATCTAAAGCAAACACTGTATCTTAAATTAATAATATATATATATATATATATATATATATATATATACACACACACACACATATATACACACACAATAGGGGTGAGTGATAAATAAGTGAGATAAAACAGTGTATCATCCACTGCAGTGTGATATTTTTATCCTCTGCTCTACTGTGATGATATCAGCCATTTACACACACAGGTCACAAAAGGTCATCACTCTAGGCAGCTTCCCCCTCAGCATCCAAGAAACACCTGTGCTGTTACCATAGACACAAATGCAGAACTACTTCAGAGGTCTCACTGCTGCATACAGCTAACTCAGTGAGCATCACAAAACACACCTACCCCCCCACCAACTTCCAGCTCATTACTGTGACTGCAGCCAGAATTCTAAACAGCTTCACAGAACAGTCTATTACTGCCTGCAGCTAACTCAACTACCACTAAAACACACGCTCACTTGTTCCTCAAACTCTGATTCTCACCCATTATAATTACTGTGATACTATCAGCTTGACTATAGCCAGAATCCTAAAGAGCACAATTTCACAGAACACTCTGCACTCTGCCTGCAGCTAACTTAATTACCACTGAAAACAGTATCAGCTGTTCTGACACTCTGCCTCTCAGCTCATTACAATTACTGTGATGCTCTCAGCTTCACTGCAGCCAGACTTCTAAACAATACAGCCTCACGAAATTATGTTTCTCACTCCTGCCTGAAACTTACTCATTTAACATTGCAAAACACACTCATGTGTCTCCCAGAGTTAATAACACTGCCAACCCATTCAGAAAAGCTCACACACAGAATGAACAAACACATAAACAGGAACAGAACACAAGACAGTATAGCAAAACTCCTAAAACTCTTGGCGCTATTGTATATATTGAATACATGATGGGCAAATCATGTGCTATGGCAAATATTGTCACTCCTGCATCATGAGCTCTGGATATCTTACTCTGCAGGAGTGACAATATTTGCCATATCACACTTATGCACATCATGTATCCTATATATATATATATATATATATATATATATATATGCAGTATCTGCAGCAACTAGAACATAAAGTTCATTTTATGAGGTCCATAATTATAAGAAGGGGGAAAGCTGAAATAAATCATTTAGTCCAGGGGTGATATATGATCTCATTGTGTACTGCAAGAGTGCTTCTCTGTGGTGCAATTTTAGACCCAAAAATCCCTCCCCCCGGATTGCTGAATACCCTTGTCACAACCCCACTCAGCAGGTCAGGCCCTCTGCTCCCACAGTGCCAACCTCCAAGTGCAGTATTGTGAACAGGTAGCAGAACAGGGTAACCCTCCTGTCTGCCTGTGGGTCCGAATCACCTTTAGCCTCAAGTTCTGGGGGGATTCAAACTGTGAACCTTATGCTAGCATACCCAAATGTACAGGCTCAGATAATCTGCTCTTCAGGAGGATGCCAGAGATCTTTCACCAAAGGGCACCTAACCAGGTATCCAAAATGAACCCTTAAAACTCTATGAAAGACCTTAGGCATATTCTTACCTTTTTCCAGTTTGGTAATACCATCAAGCTTATGAACAGTTGTCAACTTAACCATGTATACATCACATGCAAAAAGGAAGAACTTGGAAGACACACCCAGGCAGTGTCTTTAAAATAAGAGGTTCACTTAGAAATGGATAAAAATACGTAACATGTAAACACAGAACAATATATCACAAAGCATACAATCACTTAAAAGATCAAGGTTAAAGTACAACAAATAAACGCCTACTACCATACAATTAGACTTTTTCTATCTAATGTATTACATTCTTACAGTGCTTATAGTTAGTTCTTGTTTCTAAGAGCCCAAAATAGAAATGTCTCACAGATCAGACACAGTATTGAGTTTAAATTGTGTCTTTGCTCACACACCCCTTCCATGATGTTGTCTAGCTCCTCCTTGCTAAATATAAAAAAATATACAAACAATGATCGTCCTGTCAGGAGATGTTTCAAATAAGGTGACATCAGCAAAAACTCATTCCCAATATGACTCCTTAATTAACATCCCCTCTTTGATCTCAAACAGTTCCTATTCCCATGCGTTTCAAAGGATTTTATGACTTTTAGCACCATAGTGATATAACAATGTGTTTCCCTCTAAAATGTCATAAAAGTTTACAATCCTTATATCCTGGTAGCTGGGTCAGTTCTAATTAAGTCAGATAAACAGGAGACATTTAATTAAGGCTCTCTAGTCTTTTAATTACCTCCTGGTTTCAGGTTAATATATTCTGTTATTTCCATTAAAACCTGACCCATGGCACAGCTGCCTTATGGAGACAAATCACACACTACATTTTTATATTACAAATATCATAGAGCAATCATAAGCAGCTGGCCAAGCATCACGACCCTCTCTATCATCTGAAAACAAAAGTAAAGTGCTTCTCCATTATGCAGTACATGTTGTGAGAGAGCATTTATGCCATCGACATGGGCAATGCTCCTCACATGTTGCCCAATCCTTTGTTTAAATTTTTGAATGTTCTTTCCAACATAAAAACTGGAACATGTCATGCAGCTTGCTAAGTTTGAAACAATGTTTGATGTGCTGCAAGTTCCAAAAGTCTGGCTGTCATATCTTTTATTAGTTACTGGATGATTGAACTCCCTGCTCATTTTAATAAATTTGCAGAAACAGCAGTTTCCACATTCAAAAGTCCCTTTTAGCAAGGTAGTTTTTTTTCTTTTTCCATTTTTTCATTTCTGTCATAGTTTCCTGAAAGGTACACATATAACATATGTCATTTTATGTTTTACATTGTAAGGATGCCCTGGGCTCTGGAAGGGTGCTTTTTAAAAATAAAATGATGATAATGATGATGATATTTAAAAGTGCATCTCTCAAATTAATCTCCTAAATTTAACACAACCTTCAGTCAACAAGCCTGTTTATCAACATTATATAAAAATATTGGCATATTCTAACTACTGAAAGGAAATTGCAATGTGTTGCCAAAGACCCCCAACCAGAGGATCATTTATAGAAGGGGAACTAATTAGAGAGACACATGACATGTTCCAGTTTTTATGTTGGAAAGACCACTCAAAAATTTAAAGAAAGGATTAGGCAACATGTGAGGAGTATTGCCCATGCTGATGGCATAAATGCCCTCTCACAACATACTGCATAAAGGGAAAGAACATTACTTATGTTTTCAGATGATAGGGTATTCAGCAATCCTGGGTGGGGGAGATATTTGGATCTAAAATTACACCAGAGAGAAACACTCTGGCAGTACACAATGAAATCATACATTACCCCTGGACTAAATGATTTCTTTCAGCCCCCCCCCCCACCGTCTTATAATTATGGACCTCATATAATGAACTCTATGTTCTAGTTGCTGTATATGTCTTATTAATTCAAGCTGCAATGTTTGGTTTAGATTATTATACAGACTGTAATAATGAGTTTATTAGGTTTAGTTGTTTGTTTTATTAATATTGATATTTATAGGATTGCTTTTGGTTTAAATAATTCATAAGGCCATAACATACATCAAATAAGGATGTATAGGGAGACTTTATATATGCAGATGGTTGTCCACTGGTTATTATTTATTGCATATATGAAATTTTACTGCACAGTGGGACAAAAAAGGCATTTCTTTTTACATAAACCACGTACTTCCCTAGCAGAAAGGGAAACAAAGGAGCACCAGGAAAAATGCGGTGCTTTTGGAGAATGCTCTAAACATAAAGGAAATTTGAATCCAAGCACCTGCATAGCCACCACACAAAGATATTAAATGATAAAAATCATGTTTATTACAGACCACAAACAGGCCTGTTTGTGGTCTGTAATAAACATGATTTTTATCATTTAATATCTTTGTGTGGTGGCTATGCGGGTGCTTGGATTCAAATTTCCTTTATTTCTTTTTACATGCAGATTCTTATTGAATCTTTTTATTCCATAACAATATTTGTATATTTTGTTATGTGTTTCATTTTCAACATTGTCAATAATTATTTTAGCACTTCTTTTTAGTCACATAAATGAATTCCACATATTTATCACATTCAGAAAATTTTATTTTTAAATGCACTTTTAAGAACACGTTTTTGTCATTTTATCCATTTATACACACACACACACACACACACAATACCTGCAAATAAACACTTTTTTAGATGGCTTTTTATATTCACAGGGGTTAGTATAACAAATTAAAACAAACTAAATAACCATCACAACATCTTATCAATAACATGTTTTATAAGCCAAGACGTTTAAGAATAATTTTGCACCAGGCACCTTTTGCATATTACCTTTAATGAATCTTTATAAAGATGTATTACCCCCTGCCACCTCAGCCTTGAGAAAGCACATTGTCACACAAAAACGTGAGGCTGGTCTCTGGAAGGAGCATGTGTATTGTGTACTACTGGTTTGCCTCCTTTTTGAATTAAAAGTGACTTTTATCATGTCTGCATATTGTGTGGACTATGTCATGAAGTAACGGTAGCAACGAGGAGCCAAATGGATCATTTGTTTTGCTGTGAGCCCTTTATAGTGAATCATTAGCAACTAGAGTATGACCTATAGATTAGATAGTGGCTATTGTGGTTTCCCTACAGATAGGGAACAATGAGGAAAATCTGGGAAATTGTAGGGTTGCAAGCCTGAAATTGAGTGGGAAAACTTTTAATAAATAAGGAGAAGATAGTCAATTTTTTGGACAAGAAGAACTTGAAGAAAAGGAACTAGCATGTGATCACCAGGGGTCAAGTATGTCAGACCAACAGAATAGACTTTTTCAATGTAGTAACATAAATGGCAGAAAGCAATTAGGCAGTGGATTTACAATATCTCTATTTTAGCAAGGCATTTGACTTGGTATGGCATGAAGAATTGGTAAGGAAGATAAGTGAACTATAGAAGATTGAATAATTGGTTGGTTCAAAAATGGTTGATATATATAACCCAGAAAGCGGTCCTTAATGGTAAATTCTCTGAGTATGGAGAAGTAACTAATGGAGTACTACAAGCGTCTGTCCTGGTACCACTGTTTTTCAAAATGTATATTTGTGATATAAATGAGGGTACCCAAGGCAAGGTGAGTCTGCTCAGAGATGATACCAAACTCTGCAGGAGGGTGGATGGTAAGGAGGGAATTAACATTATGAGGCAGGGTGTGAAGTGACTAGAGGAATGCTGTAGAATATGGGAGTTGAACTTCAATGCAACAAAGTGAAAGATGATGTACAATATATAGGGGTGACGAGTCCTGGAGCAGAGTCCCGTACTGATGGGATGCCATTAAAGAGTGCAGAGGAGGAGTGAGACCTGGGAGTAATGATAAACAATAATCTAAAAGCAGATTTTCAATACAAGAAGGCATATTGCATGGGACAGCTAAAAGGATGCTGGAGTGCAGAGAGAGAGGGATTACTAGCAGGAGGAAGGTACTACTGCTACAGTATGTATCTCTGGCCAGACCACATCTGGAGTACTCTGTGCAGTTCTTGGGCCTGCAACGCAGCAAATGTAGGACTAGACTAAAGACGGGGCACTGAAGAGCCACAAGATCTACAGACAACAGGGCAAGACATAAAAGGAGAGGCTAAAAGTCTGAACTTAAACTCAGTGGAGACAAGAAATTAGAGGGGAACACGATACAGACTTTTAAGTTTATGAAGGGGTTCAATAGAAAGGCAAAAGTTAATGTAATCTGAGGAAAGTACTTTCCACCAAGGGGCATGTGTTTAAGTTAGAAAGGTTTAAAAAATAAACATAGAAAATTGTTGGCAGAAAAAGATTTTTAGGCCTGCCCAGTCTGTTCAAGTGTTCCCTACCTTCTATACCTCTGAAGACCCTAACTGGTCTCTGGGGACACTCCCACCTCCCTGTTTCTGTAATATACCCCCGGGTCTATCCCACACCTGCTTGAAGTTTTTAACTGTTCTAGCTTCCACAACTTTGACTGGCACTCGATTCCATGCTTCTACCACCCTTTCTATGAAGAACCATTTCCTTACATCCTTCCTGAAATTTCCACCCTCCAATTGTATTGCATGACCCCTAGTCCTGGAGCTTGCTTCTTTTGGAGGAGGCCTTCCTCTCTGCACTCTGTTCACCCTGTGAGACATTTGAACCCCACACCTTTAACTCTCCTATCCTCCAAAGTGAACATATTGAGATACCTCTGTCTTTCATCATAAGGTTTCCTTGCAACTCCTGCACCATCTCAGTTACCCGTCTCTTGACCACCTCCACCATGTCTATGTCTTTCCTGAGATGCAATCTCCAGAAGTGGACACAGTATTCCAGGTGGGGACGTACCATTGAGTGGCACAGTGGCAGCACCACCTCCCTTCTCCTGCTGATGATGCCCCTCCCTATGCACAAAGAGAAATAAAAAACAGCTACTCCTCAAAACATCAATTATCAACATGTTTTATTCATGCGGCACAAATCTTTTTCTTACCAACATTTTGCCAAGATGGCTTTATCAGGGAGGGCTCTGTCAGTGTCAGTATAGCCATGTTTTTCAAACCTTTAAAGTCATCATATTGTTTTCTCTTTCTTATGAAAGTCTGTCATAGATGACTGCCAGAAACAGACATACCAAGGCCCATCACACACTTTGGATGAAACTTGCACAAGAAAGAGAAAACTATATGATGATTTTAAAGTTTAGAAAAACACAGCTACACTGACACTGATAGATCCCTCCCTTCTTGATGAAATCTTGAGCAGAAAGGGATCTGTGCCACATAAATAAAACATATTGATAATTGATGTTCTGAGGAGTAGCCAGTTTTTAATTCTCTGTATGTATTTAAACTTGCCTACTGGCGCCCATCTACATTTAAACTAACAATACCTAGGAGGGGAACCACTTTTAACTGAGTGCCTCCTTATGCACCCCAGCATCCCTCAAGTCTTGTCCATGGCCTTGTCACACTGGGCTGCCACCATGAGGTCTGAAATAATAACCCTGATGTCTCTTTCAAGCCTAGTGACTGCAGTACCTTACATCCTATAGTCAGCACTGGTGTTCTTGTGCCCAAGGTGCATGACATTGCACATTATGGTATTAAACCCAACTGCCATGACTTTGACCACTCCTGTAGTTTCCCCCAGATCCCTGTGCATTGTCTCCACTGTCTCCTGGGTGTCCACCTAGTTGCAGATCTTGGTGTAATCTGCAAAAAGATTGACCTTCCCCTCCAGTTCCTCTACAATGTCCCCTATGAATATATTCAAGAGGATTGGTCCCAGCACTGAACCATGTAGTACTGCTCTTCAGGGCTTCTCCTTAGAGTGTGTGTTATTTACCACTGTCATCTGCCTCCTATCCATTAGCCAGTTGTGAACCTAATGTTCTATTTTAGTTCCTATCACCGAATTGGCCAGCTTCCTCATCAGCCTTTTGTGCAACACAGAATTGAAGACCTTGCTGAAGTCTAGATAGGCTACATCCACTGCTCTTCCCTGGTCTATTTTCTTGGCCATGCAGTCATAGAAATCTATGATTCATTTGGCTTGACCTTTCCTGTAAGTACGTGCTGAAATTAAAAGGACATGGTACTTATGGAAAGGGTGGTGGGTGGTGGGAGGGAGGAACACATTTCTAGACAAGGTTGTGAAAGCAGATAATAACATGGTTTAAGAAAAACTAAGATGCAAGTAAAGGAGTTATGAGACAGCATAATGTGGGAAGGGAAGGAGAGGCTAGGAGTGAATAATGGATTCTATAGAGATTCCAAGTTAGCAGTTCTTCAGACAGACTGAATGGACTGTTCAGTGTTTGTTCTGGTGATTTTCCAATGCCCTTTTCCTAGGTGTGCTTGTCTGTGTGCACCTACTCAGAGTTAGGTAAGAAAATAAAACCCATCATTCTTCATGGGACTGCTACCAGCTCCGATGCTTTCCCTCAGGGGATTATTGTAAATAACTTTGAAAACAGGTATCTAATATAACTACAATGTTTACATAAAGTTTTGAGCAGCTGTCTTACACATATTATGGTTCCAGAAATTCATAGAATTTAATATATATCGCAACAAATTTACTCATTTATGTTTGACTTCTAAAGCTAAAATTTCTCCTGCACCATCAGTATAGCCACTATACCCATGTTCTGAGTAGCACTACTGAGCCTTCTGGTCAGTGAATAGCAAGGCTGAAAGATGGCACAAAACTGAGACAAGCTACACAGTCAAAAAGTTTTAGCAAGCACAAAGAAACATAAAAATACGGACGTGGCATTGAGGCAGAAAGAAGCTGCATGACTGTCCAACCCTACCTTGTGGTAAATACCCTAGTGGTCACACACTCTCCCTTCTCCTGTGCTATCCCCCACCTTTCCTTCAATAGTCCCAAGTTCCTACCCCAACTAAATTGCACTACAGATTTGGCACAGATCCCTTCTCTTGGTGGTTTGTTCCACTTCTCTGCCACCCTTGTACTAAGAAATACTTTCTATTGCCCTTGAATCACCCTTCCTCCAGGTTCAAAAAGTTCCTCTATGTGCACGTGTTCACACTCTTTGTGAACTGTTTCTTGTTATCCAGTATTTGTCCTGTGCAGAAACATGCATGTCTCTATCATGCCTGCATCCCCTTAACCTTCACAGAGGGTTCTCTTTGCTGCCCCTGACTAATCTTGGTTACCTTTCTCTGCACCACCTCCACCCTGTTTCTGGCCTTCAAGTGTGGACTCTAGAACTGCATGCAGTACTCCAAGCATGGCTGCACCAGGGATCTGTACAGGGAGCAGGATCACCACCTGTCTTCTACTACTGAGCCCCCTTCCTATGTATCCCATCATTCTATTTCCCCTCTTCACTGCTCTGTTACAGTGCACCCGTTGTTTTAGGTTGTCTGCAATTAATGGCCCAAGATCTCTCTCCTTTGTCATTGTTTCCCCTTCACAGTTCCCCTATTCTGTATTCTGTCTTCAGGTTCCAGGCCACTGTGTGTATGATTATGCATTCTGTGCAATAAATTTCAACTGCAAGACCACTGACCATTTCTCCAGGATCCTCAGAAAACCTATTGTTCAACAACAGCAGCCGTGTAACAGTAATCACAACTAAGCAACAGAAAAATGCAGCAAAACACAAAATGTGGACCTTTGTGTAATTATAGTTACTGTAGCACATAAATCATTTAGATAAAATGTTGTAACTCCTGTAGTTAAATCTAGCACTTTGAGCCTGTTTGAATTCTCGACTAAAATCAAACTCTCAGAGTTTGCAGCATGTATCAACAGCTAAAACTCCCTGTTTTCGTAAAGTATATTCAGTAAAAACTATGCTTTTGTACAGTATTAGGCTGAGATACACTTTGTGAACAGAATTTGGGTTCACACACTTTTCCTCAGTATAGGGTCAGCCCGGTGTTGCCGAGGGCTGAGGTGTCAAACGCATTACATCACACCACACCAGCTACCCGAGGTCTGAATTGAGCTGAAGTTGCCATGGGCTAGATGGGAGAGAGAGGACTGTATGTTTGAGAGACAGTTCTCTCTCGGGGAGGAGTGGGCTGTGGTTCCCCAACAGCAGCCACACTGCACGGAAGCATTGTGAGCAACAACCAGGGTCATGTAAAGATCGGCAGAGGCAATGGTGGATATCTGTGGGTGGAGTGTGGGAGCACACTCATGGTCGTGTTGGACATCATTGCACATCTGCACCTTCATGGTGGGTATCCAAGGAAACCAAGGAAAAACCCCACATGCAGGGAGAAAAATGTCATTTCTGCCACTACACCCATGCTGGATCTTTCTCTCTGGGACCTGACTACCTCTATCCTCCACCTCTGTCTGCCTACACACTATGGGCTGGATATTCAAACTGCGCTATTTTGTGGTGCAAGCCCTTGGGCTGCACAAAATAGTTGCGCTGGGGTGTGTCCAGAGCGATATTCAAAGGAGTTGCGCCCTTGGGGGGGTTTATTAAACAACTACTGCCCGCGATCGGGCTTTTCGGTCCACTGGACCACCAGGGATACGCTCGGGGAGCTACATTGCTGCCCACAATTGGGCTGGTGGGGATTAAACTATGCCCGCGACGGGCCAGTGGGGTGGTGGTGGGGGATTAAGTCAGCTGCTCGCGATCGGGCTGCGGGGGGCACAGGATTATTAGCCAGCCACAGGTGGCAGCTGCTGTGTTGCGCCCTGCAATGCAGCAGCTCACCTGTGGGTGGCCCTCAACCTAAGCCTTTTTTTGGCTCAAAGTTATGCAGGCGCAGGTTGGGGGTTGCGCCTGCACAACTCTGCACAGCCCTGCTGAATATCGGGCTGTGCAGTTTATGCATGGTTCCTCCCCCTCCTGTTCAGCATGCATTCATTTGCATTGCGCTGTTGCTCAGCATGTTTTCTGTGGCACAACTGTCTCCTGCTGAATATGGCAGAATGGAGCAAGTTCGGACTTGCGCAGGCACAACCCTATTGCACATGGCGCAACCCTTTTGAATATCTGGGCCTGTATATGATCACTGTGACGCTGGAAGTGGCCCCACCTCAGAGCTAATGTCTGAGGGGTGCCAGGTAGGTGTTCTGTGGGTGGGAAGGAGGAACAGGATCACTGGCAGAGAGGATCTCAGCAGGGTGGGATAAGGCAGAGTGACCAATGGAGCCCCTGTAAGTGGTGACTGGAGCAAAAGAAAGGGTGAAAAAAAAACCTTTCCTCAGTATAACATCTCCAAAAACAAGTCAGCACATCTGAGGTTTAACCTTAACTACTAATACCAGATAATATCTAATAAAAATTAAAAACTTTGTTTCCTTTTTAAAGTAAAACTTGAGCAACTGCAATGCTCCCACTACAGAATATCACACCACCTTAAGAAAAGTTTAAGTCTATAGGGTTGCTAACATGTATCTGCAGCACAGAAGTAGAACTGTAATCATTGCATCCTTGGCAGTCTTTTTCTCAGTCTGTCCTTAAATCTAACTCCTGTGAAACTGTGCACTCCTGTTAGTACATATATATATATATATATATATATATATATATATATATATATATATATATGGTTGAGTAGCCCTTTTAAGGTTAAAGGGTCAAACTTTGCACCATAATAACTTTGCCACTGTTCAACAGATTTGCCTGAAATTTGGAAAGTGTAATCAAGAACCACACATCTTGGGATCTGTCAACTTCTGTAGTGGTCAGATATACAGCTGCGGAGTTATTCAGTGAGATTTGCGCGTGCGTTTATGGTTTTTGGTGAATTCTTTGCTCACACCTACAGGTCACATGGTTTGTACGACTGGTCCGAAAACTTCAGGGAACGTGCAGCTGGGGTCCCCAATGTGCCTTTTGATGATTTTGTGAAAAAATATTAAACGGTTCAAAAGTTATTCAAAAAACAAGTTCCCATTATGAGTCAATGGGAAAAGTTAAAAAGTTCAAGTATCGCAATTGCACTTTTTACTGTCACAAATGGCCCTAGTAGTGTCACAAATCCACCATTTTGTTTTCAGTTGGTGATCAGAAAAATACTTTGTATTTAAAATTGGGACCATCTAGGGACACAATTATTTTTGTGTTTACCTAGTCGGACCCTCATGATGCTAGCCATGCCTTTATTTTGGGGTTAAACACCCCAGAAATATGTTTTTCAAATTTCTGGAAAAAGTAGTGTCACAAAGTAGTGTTGCACTCATGACACTTTCGTGATTTCATTTGTGAAAGTGTCGTGATTTGCGACACTATTTTGCGACACTATGCCCAAAATAACAGGAATGTTTTTCTACCCTGCTGCAAAAGAACAGCTTGGTCTAGTGGGCTGAAATTTGGAGGGAAGACAGCCAACATGCTATAGATGTGCCTTTTGGTGGTTTGGTGAAAACATATTGGAGGGCTGCAAAGTTATGCCACTCTGAAGTTGACACTTTTTCCCAAGGGGTAACATTATAGCTTCTGTCGCACCTTTCGGGGCCTGTATCTCGGAAACGGTGTGAGATACGGACTTTTTGTCAGAAAAATGCTTAGCCCCTCTCCCATAGGGGCTAAGCACAAAACTAGCCAGGAATGTCATAATTCATATGAAATTTTCATTTTTTTCTACGTCGTACGGTTCCTGAGATATAAGTAATTTAGTATTCCAAGTCCTCCTTTTCTGCTCTGAGGCCCATTATTATGCATACATTCTTTGTATTCACTGTCTTTTTCAATGCAGTTTTTGGGGAAAAAAAGGGTGTATCCTTTCGTTACTGTGCCAGTTAGCATTTCCAGTTACGTTTCCATTACTGCTCGCGTCACCGTTCCCATGTACGCCACTGTGTGTGTTACGGTTTGCATTTTCATTTGCGCTTCTGTTTGCATTACTGTTACCATTTGCGTTTACTTTACTGTTTATGTTTTCATTTTTTTTTTGTATTAGACTATGCATTGCCATTTGCATTTGCGGTTGACCTTCCGTTTGCACGTGTCTTTCATTTTGTGTCATCGTTGCTGTTACAATTACCATTGGCATTTCCAATCTCGTTACCATGACCGTGTGCATTACGGTTTGCTTTTCCATATGCACTTACATTTGCATTTCCAATTCTGTTTCCTTTGGCATTACTGTTGCTGTTACCATTACCATTTACATTTCCAATTGTGGCACTGCGGACTACAGCGATAACGGTTTATGCTTTCCGGCGATGCTTGCATTTCTGTTTTTCTTTGGCATTATTGTTGCTGTTAACGTTACCATTTGTGTTTACAATTGTGGTACCGTGCCTGTGCATGTTACGGTTTGCATTTACATACTCGCTTCTGTTCATCTTTACATTTGTTTCCTTTGGTGTTATTGTTGCTGTTACCATTACCATTTGCATTTACAATAGCGGTTCCGTGACCGTGCGCATCACAGTTTGCTTTTTTGTATGCGCCTGCGTTTTGGGTACCATTTCTGTTTTCTTTGGTGTTATTGATGCTGTTACCATTACCATTTGCATTTCCAATTGTGGTACCGTGACCGTGTGCATTACCAGTTGCATTCTGTACGTGCTTGCGTTTGAATCTCCATTTCCATCACTGTTCGCTTTGGCGTTACTTTGTGCTTGCGTTTCTGTTACCGTTTGCTTTACCATTTCTGTTTGCTTTACCATGTGCATCACTATTGCCACTTGCATTTGCTTTGCAGTTCCTGTTATTATGTAACAAGGCATCACGTGGTGGGACCCCGTGCTCCCGCTACCACATTCCATTCACTATTTATCATCCTCATTCTTAAAAAGAAGGGAAATTAGAGGCAAAAAACTCTGTTTAATGCATCAGTTAGGGTTGTTCCACAGTGACAAAGTGAGGAAGTGGGTGTAGGGAAAGCCCCTTGACCCCCAGCCCACCTCCCAACCGGCATCGGGGTACGCATTGTGGTCATCGGTCCTAACTCTCACTCCATTCTCCTATACCTCTGCTTCTTTACACATGTGATGAGGTAAAAGTTAGGGCCAACGACCCCAACATGCACCCCGATGCTGGTTGGGGTGGGCTGGGGGGTCCAAGGGGGGCTTTCAACCCTAATACCAAATTTCCTCACTTTTGTCACTGTGGAACAACCCTAACTGATGCATTAAATGGAGTTTTTTGCCTCTAATATATCTATATATACATACATATATATATATATATATATATATATATATATATAGAGAGCAGCAGTTGTGGCTTTATGGAGGGTTTTTTTTTTGTTTGTTTATTTGGAGGAAAACCTTTTGATGATGCAGTTAAACTTAAAATAGGGCTTAAGATCCCAGCACTCATTTAAACCAACTAGTTTTATTGATTTTAGCATGCACTGGTCAGTATGTACAAAATTAAAGATGAAGCAAGGCCTTGTTAACTTCAAGCAGTAAGCAAAGTGATGATTTCTCCACTGGAATGCACAGTATCACAGGAGTCAGAGCTCAGCTATGCAGTGCCCCCCCCCCCCATTACAGTGCAACCCTCTGTTGTAGTATTCACGGTTTAAACGTTTTGGACTGTACTCCTTACTCCTTAATCAGATTTTGAACAGCTGATTCCTGGAACTGAGCGTGATGCTCTGGGCATAATAAGACACAAATACAGGAAGGACTGTAAGGAGGGGAAAGGGGTTGGGTGGCAGGCTATGTGAGGGATGGGATCAAATGCACAAGGGATGAGGGAGAAGAAAGGAGAACAGAGGCAATCTGGCTACAACTCCTAGACTCAAGGGGTATGAAACTGAGGTTTGAGGTGTTTTACAGGCCACCATCCCAGTCTGAGGAGCTTGACAGGGAGTTAGTGAGACAAATCATAAAGGTATGTAGAAAAGAGAAGGTGGTCATTGTAGGGGATTTCAACTTGACGGGGGTTGACTGGAGAATTCAGGTCACCTCCAGTCCTAGGGAGCAAGTGCTCCTGGGTGCAATCCAGGAGGGTCTCCTGACACAGTTGGTTACTGTACCTACTAGGCTAAAGAACACTTTAGATCTGGTATTGTAGAATGGGGAGGCAATGAGGGAAATTATGGTAGAGGACCTACTAGCCGACAGTGATCACCAAATGGTGTGGTTTAACATCACAATTGTGGGGAGCCAGAGAAATCAGTTACTTGGGTGGTAAACTTCCATGGGCGGACTTTGGGAGGATGCAGAAAGTACTGAAAGGGAAATTGGAGGGCATAAGGCAGGAGATGGACGTAGAGCAGAAATGGGATATTATTAGATGGGGGGGTTACAGAGGCAACAGAAGCCTATACCAAGGCACAGAGTAAGAGGATCAGAGCAAGAAAACCATGCTGGTTGAACAGCAAGGTTGTGGAGGTGGTGAGGGCAAAACAGGTGGTGCACCAGAGGTTTAGGAGGAGAGGGAAGGAAGTGGACAGGGAGAAGTATGCAAGATGGTCTAGGAAGGTGACCAGAAAAGTGAAAGAAGCCAAGGCCTAGAGGGAGCTGAGATTAGCACAGGGAATTAATGGGGTGGGGGGGGGAGAAAGACTTTTTCAGATACATCAGGGAGCAAAGGAAGTGCAAGGAGACAATAGTGAGGATAAAAGGTGGGAGTGGACGGAAAGGGGAGAAGCAGGCAGAAGCACTGGAATGAATACTCTTGCTCAGTGTTCATGGAAGAAAAGTGGGGACCGCTACCAGCATGGGCTGGGAGGGTGGGGGACAGGGGGAGAGGAGGCAACAGATGGAAGAATTGAGGTAAACAGAGTCCTAGAGGGACTGAGGACACTGAGGGTAGACAAGGCACCACGGCTGGATGGTATCCACCCCAGGGTATGAAGGGAGATGGTGGAGATGTCGGCAGAGCTGCTGGCAGATCTGTACAGCACTTCACTGGAGTTGGGATATGTGCCACTGGACCAGAGGATGGCACATGTAGTACCATTACACAAGAGTGGGCCAAGGGATGAACCGGGTAATTATCATCCAGTAATTTTCACCTCCATAGTGTGCAAACCCATGGAAATGATACAAAAGGAAAGACTGGTGTACCTGGAGGACATTGGCCTCCAGGATGTGAGGCAGCATGGGTTTGTTTCAGGGAAGTCTTGTCAAACCAACCTCATACAATATTATGACTGGGTGACAGATGAGCTGGATAAGGGTCATGCGGTGGATGTTCTTTACTTGGACTTCAGCAAGGCCTTCCATTTAGTGCTTCATGGGTGGCTAACTGGTGTGGGGGTAGGGACAAAAATGATAAACTGCATTACAAGCTGGCTGAGACTGAGGCTGCAATGGGTGGTGGTGAGAGGAGGGGAGCTCTCAACTCCAAGGCCGGTAACAAGTGGGGTGCCACAGGGCTCTGTGCTGGGGCCAGTATGGTTTGGGCTCTTCATATCAGATATTGCACACGGGGTGGTGAGCAAGGTAAGTCTGTTCACTGATGACACCAAAATCAGAGCAGTGGTGGATGGAGAGAAGGGGTGGAAGCAGCTGCAGGTGGACCTACACAAGCTAAAAGAGTGGTCAGAGAGGTGGCAGCTGGAGTTCAATGTAAAAAAGTGTAAGGTTATGCACTTTGGAGTGAAGAACCCAAGGAGAGAAAATACTGATTGGGCGGGGGGGTTAAGCTGGGGATCACTGAGGAGGAGAAGAAGAACCTAGGGGTAATGATAACAGAGACCATGAACAACACTGCCCAGGGCAGGAGAGTGGCTGCAAAAGCAAACAAAATGCGGGGAGTGCATAGCAAAAGGGTTTTCGTCCAGGTGAAGAGATTTGATCTTGCCCCTCTACTGGTCACTGGTAAGGCTGTATTTAGAGTATTGTGTACAGTTTTGGAAGACATACCTAAAGCATGATATCAGGCTACTGGAGGGGGTGAAGAGGAGGGCAACAAAGATGATATGTGGAATGGAGGGGAGTGACTATGACAGCAGGCTGTGAGACCTGAATATATACACCCTGGAGGACAGAAGGGACAGGGGGGACATGATAGAGACATTCAAGTATCTGAGGGGAATCAATAAGGGTGGGGTAGATGGGGTCATTAAGTTAAGGAGGGGGAGGGTCACCAGGGGGCATGGGCTAAGAATAAAGGGGGGAAGATTTAGGAAGGAGGAAATGAGGAGATATTATTTCACAGAGAGGGTGGTAGCAAAATGGAACGCTCTACCAGAATGGGTGGTATCATGTAAATCTGTGAACAGCTTCAAAAGGGCATGGGACAGGGAACAGGGGAGAGTGAGGGTTGGGGAAGGGGTAGCAGGGGGATGACAAAGGGGGTGGGGCAGCTGCAAACTAGGGGTGTCAGCTGCACACTCCAGCAGACTTAGATAGACTGGGTGGTCTGTTTCTGCTAGCAAATTCGTATGTTCGCATGTTCGTAATAAAATAACAAACCCTACTGTAGACACACAGGGTAGCAAATAAAAATACAGAGGTAATTTAAATACAGCAGCAGAAAAAAATCTCAAAAGCACTGTATTAGGCAAACAGCTACCCCAATCTTGATTAAGATCTGTTCGCTTCCTTGCAGAAGTTTTAGTACTCATGGTATCCTTACAGTTAGTAGGTAGTTATCCCTTTTTTCACCCCAAACTATAAATGGCCCAGCTTTGCAAGGTATGCACTGAAGCAATCCTAGTAGAACCTAACTATGGATTTTAGCAATTACATCCATGTGCAGCTGGTATTTATTCTGCATTACTTGTCAGCAGCAATATCAGTAAACGTGTTTAATGGCTAGTCTGATGCAAATATTTATGCCTTAATGTGGTAAAAATCACTTAATGTGAAACACAATCACTATGCAGAGCACAGAAAATGTATATTGGCATTAATTATGTGCAGTTTGTTACACGATTTGTGAAACAATATAGCTGCTTTAGTTTAAAAGTGCAACAGTCTTTCATCTGCACATTTCCTGTGATAAAAAAATGCCTTGCTAAACGATAACACTTATTTTAAAGCTCTTCAGTAATTAATAAGAAAAGGTCAGCTTTTTCAGGCATGAATGATGAAATATAAAGTTAATAATGTTTAAATCTATGAATGTACTGATAACTGCCAGCTCCATTTATTTGTTTCGAAACAATTTAATAAAATGTGTAATGATTTCAAAGAGCCGCAATCAGTAGGGGAAATAGGTGGGTGGGGGGGAGTGGATCCCTCCGGGTTTTTCAGTTCCAGTAGAGAAATGAAAAGTCTTACTCAGTTCTAGAAGCAGAATGGAGAAGGTCTGCTCGTGAGTAAAATATACTCACCTAAAGGCATTAACTACATAAAGTGTAAAAAATTCAACATATAGTGAGGAAACGTGCCTGCACAATTGTCAGATATGTTCAATCCTACATCAAAGTGGTTGGGTTCCCTTAATGATTTTTTTCCCATTTCCACATCTTCAGCAATTATGTTTTTTTTAAATTGTAATGGACATAAATGTGAAGGAACTGCCCAGTGCATTCAGTGTCTGCACTCAAAACCACAATATTACCATCATTTATATATCCTGGGATGTACATGGCACGATTCTGCCTCTGGCCTGCTAGTCTGGCAGTCTTTTTTCCTTGAACACGAACTTTCAAGCTGTATCTTCCATTCATTTTGTAGGCAGTGAAATATCTTGAGTAAATTCCATCCCGCTTGGCAATATCAGGATCTAAATGAAAAAGAGTACAGAGATCTTGATAAGCACAGGTAAAGGGGATATAAAGTCTGTTACTGTGTTCTTCTCTTCTTGTCCAGAGAATTAAACCAAAGCAGCAGAGCCTGCACTGACATTCTGAAATCAGAGCATTGTGTAACTAAATTACCTTAAATGACTAGGTCTGTAACTTCATCATGTAAGTTATGGATTCCCTGAGTTTTCCCATTTTTATGAAAAGTCCAGGATTTTTAGGATTTCCCTTGTGAGCACCATGGTTTTGATAATTTTCCATGAAAACACAATAGTTTTGGTGTTTGCAAATGACAGACCCATAATTTTGTCTCTCACCACAGTGTGCTGGGACCCCACAGTCACCCACAGTGTTGGATTCTTGGATATGAATGTGAGTCATAGTCAGTGCGATGACAGCACAATGTAGTAGTAGATTTATTTGTTGGGTGCAAGGTCTCGGGGTCTGTGAGCGTTATACATCATTTAAAACACACAGACATGATATCACAATAGGCAAATAAAAACTTCAAAATGAATAATAAATAACATAAATCAATTTAAATACATCATTTGGCTAAAAATGACAGTGAGGATTAGATCAAGTGAAAAGCTTCTGAAAACCAGTGGATCTTGAGGCCTTTTTTAAAGGCTTCCACCAAAGGGGCATCCTTCAGGAATCTGGGAAACGAGTTCCACAGGGTAGGGCCAGTAACTTCAAAAGAGTGATCCCTGAATGTCTTATGCCTAGCCCTAGAAAATGCTAGAAGGCCCACCTTACACAAGCGGAGAGGGTAAGAAGGATGGTATGGAGAAAGAACTCACTCAGATAACCCAGGATCTGCCCACATATGACTTTATAGGTGAGTAAACCAACACTGAAGATAACTTCCCACTTCATTGGCAGCCAGTGCAAATCATGCAGGGCTGGGTTCACATGGCTAGACCTCAGAATGCCTGTCAAGAACCTTGCAGCTGCATTCTCCACTCACTATAGGCAACATAGGACCCCTCCACTAACCCCAAGATACAAAGTACTGCAGTAGTCAAGTCTGGAAGCCACAAAGGCATATACCAGTGAGGGCAGGTCAGCAGGTGGGAGCAAGATTTTAATCCAGACAATTTCCCTGAGATGGTACAAGCCACTGTGGACTACAAATGATGCCTGAACTTCAAGTGTCAGTAATTCATCCAGAATGATGCCCAGATTCTTAACCTTAGTGGTGGTCACAAGACTAGAGGAACCAAGCACAAGGCCCATCATCTCCACTGTAGTCTCCACACTCTGCCATCAACCAGGCTCAGTCAGTAGTAACTCCATCTTGTCCAGGTTTAGTCTAAACCAGCTGGAGGACATCTAATCTTGAATCTCAGCCCGACACAAATTTAGTGCTTCAACTGTGCTAGGCATCTTGAGTCCAAGTGAAAAGTACAGCTGGGTGTCATCCGCAAAGCAGTGAAAACCCAAACTGTAACATCTGATGATCTCTCCCATGGGCAGCATGTGCAATGCAAACAACATAAGTGAGAGGACTGAACCCTGGGGAATACTAAAAAACAAAGCCTTTGGGAGTGAAGAGAAATTACCACCCTCTGCATTCCATCTCCGAGAAAAGATTCAAACTAACTGATGACTATGCTGGCAAGTCCACAGTACTCCCTTAAGTGATCCGACAGCAACTCATGATCCACAGTGTCAAATGCTGAAGAGTGATCAGGTAGAATGAAAACTGGCCATTCACATCAATCTCTAACCCTGAGTAGGCCATTATGCACCCTGATCAATGCAATTTCCATACTGTGCATAGAAATAAATCCTGATTGGAATGGTTTGTAGATGTTAAAGTTCATAAGGTGTACCTCATGCTGAAAAGCCACCATCATCTCAATAACCTTTAAGAAAAATGGAAGGTTAGAGGCATGTCTATAATTCGGTTAGCAGTCCAGGTCCAGAGATGTTTTGTTTTTTTTCCCAAAAGGGGCCTCACCAATGCATCTTTTAATGCACTCAGAGTGACCCTTCAGAAATGGAGCACTGGACTATCTCAGCAAACATTGGACCCAGGACTTCCACACAGCTCAGTAGAAGATGTACCGGGTCAGGGTCTAATTTGCAATACGTGGGTTGCACTCAGAGATCACCTCATAAACCTCCTCTACCACTACAGGCCTAAACTTATCCCCAACAGGAGGAGTGCCCCAGTGACAACCAGCTCTCCTCTGCTAAACTGCAGCAGCCCAGTTGGGGTTATCCCAGGTCTGACTGATGACATTTGGTCAGACAAGAACTGAGCGAACTCTTCACACCTGGCAATGAAAATGCCTTAACCAGTTGAAAACAGGCAGATATAATAGCCTGTCCACAGTCCAGAAAAGCTGAGCCATTCTGTTCTGCCCTGCTGCAATTTTCCTAGACAGGAATGCTGCCTACTAACAGGAGATTACCCTTACATATTCACTGTACTGAGTTCTCGGAGCCAGTCTGTCCTGTCAGTTCTGGACTTCCAGCAACAATGCTCCAATCTTCGACTCAAGGCCTTCATTTCCCTAAGTTTCCCTTCAAACCACAGGGATCCCTAGTGAGAAGTCCTGGGTCACATACAAACCGGTACACCAGTATGAAAGGCCAAGATGGTAGCCCTGTTATAGACCTCTACCAGCTCCCCAGATCCTGCCTTACAAGCAGCTATCAAACACGCTCCTTGGAAGTGAGTGAGTGACTTGAAAGGTTTATGACTTGGAACTCAGAGTTTTCCTGGTTATGTTCCTCAGATTTCTGTTGGTGCTTATATTTGAGTATTGTCCCTGCTTGGCAGCATCTCCTCATCCTCCTTTTCCATCCACAATTTTTGTACAAAGAAATTGTTATCATTGTTATTTATAAATTCTGAAGAATGAGATAAAAAATGTATTTTTTTTGAATGGGGCAATGAATTTAGATATTCATGAGATGATGCTATACAATGTGAAACCATTTACAAATTTGCCATGCCCCTAAGGAAGGGTCTTGTGACCCAAAGCACCAGGGAAAGCAGTGTGGCAAACTGGCTTGCTCTCACTTTCTACTTTTTTTAATTTTTGAATAAATCTTTAAATTCTTTAATCTTTGGATTCCAGCCACTTCATTTCTACAAATACTGGTGTGCTATCATAGTGGCATTTTTGTGAGTCAGAAGGCATGTGTTCACAGATCCATTAGAATGTGCAGAGTTCTGGACTTGGTTGTAATTAGCAGGGTGCCCTCCCACGTGTCTGTGCACCCACCTTGCTGTGCATTCTCAGTTCTGCTTCATGGATTTTGATATCCTGCAGGACTCTGCTGGACCACAACACAGTCCAGTGGTACTCCAATTTGTCATGCAGCGAATGGTTACATCTGTATCACAGAGTGCTTCAGTCTGGTGGGCAGCACTTTATATTCCATAAACATTGGCAGCACCCATTAAACTTACTTAGAGACATTTGACGAGTGACTCAGGGAGGCTAAAGAAAGCTTGGTTGTTAAATATAGAGAAAAGGTTTTATTTTACTTATTTAAAGGGACACTGTCAACCCCCTTAGGTCTCAAAGTGACCCTAGTTTAAAAAAAACACATTTTATGACTGCCAACATTCTGTAAAAATTGCTGGTGTAGCAGGTAGTTTGATTCTGACTTTAATTTTCTTTAGAAAAGTGAAAAACAGACTGCCCACCATACTGGTGTTACCACACAAACACAGGGTTGTTTGCATTCTTTGATCAGCTCTAACTACATCTTTCCTGGACTTGGGGACACCCACAACACAGTCAAGCCCTACATGATGCAGTGGGAGTTTAGGAGGCTACTGCTTCATGAGTGCCTGCGGTGTGTTACTATGGCTCAGGAAGTATGCAGTAAGAACAGATCCAGGATTGTAAATAAAACAAGGGTGTTTATAAATATACATTGGCATGCATTTAATTTCCACTAAACAAGAAGAGAGCCAAAACAAACAGCAACATGAAATGAATTTTAGAGAAGGTAAGCAATCATAAAATGTAGGATTTTAACTAGAGATAATATGATAAACAGGTTGACAGTGGCCCTTTAAATGTTGACTGGGAAAGGTGCACTGAGCTGAGGCTCATTTCTAGGTGTGACTTGGTAAAAAGGGAATAGGGGTGGGAGAATAAACAGTTATAAATGCAGTTTAAATGAATAGTATTGTAAAAGGTAAAAACTAACAGGCAGCATGAAAAACAATGCATGGGAGCACAAAACAGATATATATACTGTAGATACTGACAAAGAGATAGAGAGATAGATTGATTATTCGCTAAAAACGTTATGCCACAAAGTGAGGAAATGGGTTTCCAACCATAACTCCTCACCCCCAGCCCCCAAGCAGCAAATTAAAAAAAAACATTCTGGTTTGTGGTCTCCAGAATCTTGGCAAATCAGTGGTGGGACCTTAATTGCGATTTTCAACCCTAATGGTCCCCCCTCCTTCCCAGCCCATAGCCTGTAGTCCAAAACATGACGAAAAGCTCCAAGCCAGTGCCTCATAGTGATATACTCTTCAAAGGCAGAGGCTTGCCAACACACTTTGTTGTAGCTTTCTTCATGCAAGGCATGCATGACCCTGCGTGAAGAAAGGAAATCATGTGTGAAGTTGGGTGCTTAGGGGACAGGGTGGGCATTAGAGTTGACAACCCCAAGCAAGACCCTACCACTGATTCGTCAAGACTCTGGAAACCTAAAACCCTGATGTTTTTTCCTTTTGCTGCTTGGTGGGTGGGTTGGAAATAGAAATTAGAGTTGGAAACCCTAATGCTACATTTCCCTATTTTTGTGACATTAAGTTACCCTAACTAGTGCATTAACAAAGTTTTCTGCAAAGAATTTCCTTTCTTTTTTTGAGACAGTGGAATTGTATCCTCATTCACACATCTCCTGAACAGATGTGGATGCCTTGCACCATGGGAAGACTCTTTCCAGCTACAGAAATGCAGGACTCTTGTGGACCCTACAGTTCTGTGCAATGATGAATGTGAAGAATTCATGGGGCTATCTGGTGAGTTGCAGAAGTGCAGAGCCCTGTAGTCCCTGCTCTTCAATGTGGCTACAGTACAAATGCACAGGGCCCTCTGCTACCAATGGGTGGATAGGTGCAGGGCCCTATACCAAGAGGACAGGTGTCTTCACTATACGGTAGCCCAGCCCATGCATACAACCATGCACCTTTCATTCCTTGGCTGGAGGGGTGTTACATAACAGCACAATCCCCCACCCTAACCTCATCCAGTCAGGTCACTGATCTCACCACAAACTTGAACTCTAGCACAGAATCAGAAAGCATACCCACTGGGGTCAAAACTGGCACAACACAACTTTTTTTTTTAATTTCAACCCTAAATTTTCAAGGTACTTGCTTTATGATGCACCTTATAAACATGACATGTACTATTTATAATATATTGAATGAAATGTCATTTCACATCAGAAGTCTGAAAACATATGCTGTCTGAATGGCGACAATTGCACAGCACATGACATCACAGCGATAATTTGCTGTTGCCGCTGTAATGTACCCACAGGACCCCGGCACTGCTTTGACTGGGTATTGTACCCCACCCCGAATTGACTCTGACCCAGAGTTAATAATCCTAAAGGATGGGGGTGCAAGGGCAGAGCCCCTTGCATGAGGGGTTGGTGGGCAAAGCCCCACCCCCAAAAGAGGCAGTTCACTTGATGGATTTATGTTGACCACAACTTACAGTCGACATAAATTCATTACTGTGATGTTGGTTGACATAAATTATGTTGAACCAGTGTCATGGATCTGTATAAAAAACACATCTTGTACAGGACTGAAAAAAATGACACACATTATATTTATGATGTGGTGTGGAAAAATGGATATGTTGAAAGTATGAAGTCAAAATATTTAAAAGTAGTGAAGATATGAGTGAATGTTGAAGTACTGCAATGTTTACTCATAACCTGGGCATGTTACCGTATTTGTATACCAAATTTTCATCACCTGGTAGGTGAAAATTTTCAAATTCCCACCAAAACATTTTGCTGCCCCACTGAAACATCATTGCACACCACAGGTACAAAAACATATTTTAACCAGGATTTGAAAAATGACAGCTGTCACGTAAGGTGGTGTGAATAAATGTCTATGTAAAAAATTTGAGATCAAAATATTTAAAATTACCAAAGTTACCAGTGAACACAGAAAAATGTCAAAGCAGGTGCATAACTGTCCCATTTTTAACATTTTGACTCCACGTTTTCCACACTGCCTTCTTATGACACCATGCCATAAACAGAGGTGGTGAAAATGTTCAAATCCTACCCAAAAGGTGATTTCACCAGGCATAAGTGAACTCACCTTTTGGGCCTGATTTACCTAATTCCACCACCACTGTTCATGAGGTGGGATCCCAAAAAGCCATTTTGAACATTTTGGGGTCAAAATGTGCAAAAATGACAAAGATATGCATCAAAAGTTAAAACCCCCATTGAAATACATTGAACTGCACTTACCATAGTTTCTCACATTGCAGTCGGAGGATTCAGCAGCAATACATGTCTTCCATCAGAGACTGGATCTTCACCCTGGGAGGTGTTCAGGTGATTGAGGTTGTTTGGGGCATGTGGGGGGATATGGGGTGGTGGGTACTCAGTGGGAGGTTGGTGTGGGGGGGGGTCAGATTGGCAAGGGACCATTTACTATTCCACAGATGTAACAAAAAAAGCCATAGGACAGTTTTCTTTATTACAGGTACCATTATTGCAAGATTTTATAAAAAAGGAGATGACAATTGGAGGGTGGAGGTGCCACTCGATACTGAGGAAACATTATATAAATGCAGGGACTGCTATCAAAGGGTGGGGTGCCACTAGATACCAGGGAAATGTAACATACATAACAGGATGGCACTCAGAGGATGGGGTGCCACTAGACACCAAGAAAACATTATATAAATACAGGGATGGCAACTGGAGGGTGGGCATGCCACTAGACACCAAGGAAACATTATATAAATACAGGGATGGCAACTGGAGGGTGGGGGTACCACTAGACACCATGGAAATGTACCATATATAACGGGATGGCAATGAGAGGGTGAGGGGTGCCACTAGATACCAGGGAAATGTAACATATATAATGGGATGGCAATGAGAGGGTGAGGGGTGCCATTACACCCCAGGGAAACATTATATAAATATGGGGATGACTATGGGGGGTGGGGGTTATGAAGGCACTTCTATGTTAAACTTGAAATTTTGCATGTTAATAACTTTGGACCTGTTCAACAGATTTGCATGAAATTTGGTATGCGTGGTGGGGCATGGTAGGTCTCTTGATCTGCCAAGTTACGTTTTGGTCAGACTTACGGTTTTTGCACACCAAAACGCTGAAAAATGCACTTTTCGCCAGTTCTGTGTGCAGTTTTTTGGATTTTGTCCGTGACACTGCACAGCCATTGAGTGGTCTGCCAATCTGAAGCTTGGCACATAGAAAGAGCTTGGGTCAAGGAATATGCCACTTTTTGTTCGGTGAAAAAATATGAATCCATTCAAAGGTCATTAAACATTTTAGCTCCCATTATAAGTCTATGGGAAAATTTATATGGTTATTTTCGAAAGAAGAATGGGGTTTTGGACATCTGGTCACTCCTCATGATCGAAGAATTTGCAGGCTCACAATCAAAGAATCTTTGATAGCAAGAAATTTATTGATCACAACAGCCGCCATCTTTTCAGTTTTGGGTTGGAAAAATACAAATATCTCAGCTCAGGGGTGACTTCTGAAGTAAAACTTGGATGGGTTTTGCCCAGGGGGCTTCCCTCTATTGAGCCATGCCTGTGGTTTAATGTACTTATGTAAAAAAATAGAGTTTTAAACTTTCAAATTCTTTGATCGCGGCTCACTAACGAGCTTTGATGGCGAGCCTGTAAATTCTTTGATCACGAGATTCTTTGATCGCAATCTTCATTTGTGAGGGAGGGACAAGATGGCCAGATTTTTCAGTTGGAAAAAATCAAATATCTCAACCCAAGGGTGACTTGTGAAATCAAACTAGGATGGGTTTTGGGCAGGGGGCTTCCTTTTATCAAGCCATGCCTGTGGTTTAATGTAGTTTTGTCAAAAAATGGAGTTTTAACATTTTTAATTCTTTGATTATGAGTATGCAAATTCCTTGGTCACAAGACTACAAATTCTTTGATCATGAGATTCTTTAATTACGATCTTCATTTGTGAGAGAGGGACAAGATGGCCAGATTTTTCGGTTGGAAAAAATCAAATATGTCAACCCAGGGGTGACTTGTGAAGTCAGACTACGATGGGTTTTGCTCAGGGGGCTTCCCTCTGTTGAGGCATTTCTGTGGTTCAATGCAGTTTTGTCAAAAAATGGAGTTTTAATGTTTTTTAATTCTTTGGTAGCGAGCCTGCAAATTCTTTGATCACGAGATTGTTTGATCGCGAGCTTCGTTCCTCAGGTCGGGACAAGATGGCCAGATTTTTGCTGGACCAGATGTCTCTGGGAGGGACCAGATAGCCCAAATTTCATGCCCAAATGTCCCCCTCATGATCAAAGATAATCTTTGATCGTGAATTTGCGGTTGATTCTCATGATCAAAGAATTTTTAAAGGTGCTACAATTTTAAAATTAAATATGGTATGGTATGGTATGGTATGGTATGGTATGGTATGGTATGGTATGGTATGGTAAAATTTTATTTATACAGTGATATAGCCATTAGGGTTCTGAAAAACCCTGTTTACAAGGCTTACTTTATCTTAGAAATGGTTTGGTGTTTTAACTTTAAATTTGGAGGGTGTTGAGGGAATATCCTGTAGATGTGAATTATGGTGTTTAGGTTTTGGAAAATGTATGTGTTGTGGAGATATTGCATGATGCAGTTTACGTTTTGTGGATAGTGTTCTGCATTGTGGTAGTGGCTTGAAATTTATAGGGTACCTAGTCTTACTGCCACAGAGGTACTTTTCAGTGGTTAGGTGTGTAAAATGTAAACAGGTGTGGAATTATGCCACTCCAATGAATGAAAATTTAAACTTTAAAATTAAATATCTCGGAACCAGTTTGGTCTTTTTACTTGAAATGTGGAGGGTATTGAGGGGGTGTCTTATAGATGTGAATTATCATGTTTAGGTGTCACAACATTTATTTGCTGTGGAGATATTGTGTGACGCTGTTTACATTTTGCAGATAACATTCTCCATTGTGGTAGTGGCTTGACATTTATAGGGTAGCTAGCCTTACTGCCACAGAGGTAATTTTCAGTGGTTAGGTGTGTAAAATGTAAATAGGTATGGAATCTTGCCACTCCAATGAATGAAAATTTGTTTTGTTTCAACCTGGTGGGAGAGCCCACCAATACATATGATATTCAGTACTTGTACTCCTATGTTAGGCAGAAATTTGCAAGTTGCAAGCCCCGCGCTCCCACCAACTTGGGCAACATTGCACTTTGCTATGCTTTCTCAAAAAGTAAGGAAACACTTTGCAAAAAACTTTGTTAATGCATCATTTAGGATTAAAGCACAAAAAATCAGGAAATGAGACCTTTTGGGTTGCCCCCTCCTCCACAGACTGCCAGTTGCCTGGGTGTGTCATTGGGGTTGTGAGGCCTAAATGTCACCCTATTCTTCTTTACTGTGGCTTGTGAATATAATTTCAGATGGAATGGGGTGACATTTGGGCCTCACAACCCCAATGACACACTCCAGAATCTGTCAATCTGTAGAGGAGGTGGGTACATCATATGGGTGTGTAGGGGCAACCCTAAAGGTCTCATTTCCTGACTTTTTGTGCTTAAACCCTAAATGATGCATTAACGCAGTTTTTTGCAAAGACTATATATAGGGGATACATGATGGGCAGAAGTGAGATATGGAAAATAATCTCACTCCTGCAGAGTGAGGTATGGATATCTCACAAGTGCTGAAGGCACGAGTAAGATATGCATACCTCACTCTGCAGGAGTGAGATTTTTTTCCATATCTCACTGCCGCCCGTCATGTGTTCGATTTATGCAATAGGGGACACATTTATGTTAGTTTATTTGTGTTTGTACCCGGTTTAGTATGCTTTTTTTCTGTGAGATTTTGCTTTGTGGTATGAATGGAGGTGACTGTTGGTATGTGATTGGTTGGAAGTATGAATGGGAAGTAGTTGTGTTTTGTTATTCGTTGGTATTTGGGACTGTTGTTTGTGATTGGTTGAGTTTTGTTTCTGTGTGTGCTGTGATTGTTGTAATGCCTTGAGTGGGTGGGAGTTTGATTCCTGTCTTCGTGGACAGTGTTTTTTTATATTTATTTTTGTTTTATGGTTTATTGTTCTTTTGGTGTTCCTTTTTGCATCTGTGATGGTTATTTGGCATCCAGTGTGCTGTGCACTGTGATGATCTGTATTTTATTTAGGACTTATTGTATTTTGTTACTGGCAGTGCAGGAGTTTCAGTTTTATGGAGTGCTTTTTTTTTTTAATTGTGATCTATAATGAGGAGTGAGGAACTGTGGTACTGGTATGATAGAAAATGTGAAGATTGTAAGAAAACCCTGCAACGCGCTCCAATATATAGTGTGGGGATATATGAAATAGTTTGAGGATTTGATTTTTGGCACAGGTTTAGCTCTGAGTTCAGGTCAGGAATGATTTCTTGAGAGTTGCAGTTCTCTTGTATAGAACGAGAGTTTCTTTCAAAGATGGTGCAATTTAGTGATGTCAACATTTTGTGGAGATGTTTTTTATAAAGGGTAATGTTTACAAATTGTTTTATGTAGAAAGGTACTGTGCTGAACATAGTGTTTGTAGTGATGTAGCCAGAGTGAGAATATTGGCTAATGACGCAGCAACTGTGTGTAAATGTAAATAATCTCACAGTTGCTATGTCAGCAGCATTATCTCACTCCAGTGAGAATATGTGTTTTTATTTCCAATGTTTATCACCCACCCCATTGTATAAATATATATATAGATATATATATATATATATAGCTAGATATATATATATAGCTAGATATATACCTGTATATATACATATATAGAGATATAGTAGACATCAGTGCCATAAGGAGCAGAAGATAGGGGAGTAAAAGTAAGAGGTAGGCACTACATGGATGTATGGAGGAGTCATGGGGATTAGAGGCAGGACAGAGAAAGGAGGGAGAGAAGAGACTGAAGGAGAATAAGAAGGGGATAGAGAAGAAACAGAAATCAGGGGATTGAAGGCATAGGCTAAGGAAAGGAATGGTGTGAGGAGTGAGAAGAGGTAACAGGGAAAGCATTTCTATTAAAATTTGGAGATGATGCCAGCCGTTAGCGCAGCGGTGGATTTCTAGTACCGGGTGACCTGATTCGAAACGGACTCAGGTCACTGGAGGGCCGGCCGGGGGAGCAAGGCTGAAGCGTCCGACTTCTCTGGGGAGAGAGTGGGGATGTGGCTCGGCATCTGGCGGTTCCTGGTGGAGGCTAGGAGCAGCAGCAAGGCTGGCCAGCAGATACTAGGGGAGTGGCGGATGGTGGCGGATGCCGTGATGTCAAGGGCATGCCACTCCTCCAGGGAGAAAGACGGAAACAGCACCTCGGCCGATCAGGTGGCGGCCCCTCCATCTCCTCACCTCCTGGATGCCTCAACCTGCATCCACTACCTCAGCAGCACCCAGGGTCATGCTGCATGGCCATAAAGGCTCATTCCTCATGAAGGTAAGGGACCCACCCGATACAGGGATATGTCGGGGATACCTGGGCAGGCTGCCATGTGGGGTGGTGAAGACGGGGTGACTCCAGGATGGAATGGGTGCTTACGGGGGCCTGAAGGAGTGATCAGGTGAGGTGGGAAAGGTGGAGAAAAAAAATTTGGAGATGAATGTGAACGAAAGAAAGAGATTGGTTTCGAGTGAGGGCAGAGAGAACTTAGAAAAGAGAGATGGCCACATGGTGACAATTTGCACTGAGACAGAGTCAGTGGTCCAGGTTTAGAAAACAGGCTTAGATGGTGGTTGGGTAGCCTGGAGAAGCACTGTCATGTGGCAGCACTCCCAGTCAGAGCTGGACAGCACTTGCTTCTGCCACCCCAGTGAGACCTGTGGTAGGATGGGGAGCTTCTATCACCTTGTATGGTATGATGTCTATTTGTGAGGACTACAGTTGGCAGGTGCAGTGCCACAGGGTGGTGGAAAGTATATAAGAAAATGGAGGAAAGCAACACAGTGCCACTGTGATGACAGCTGACAGCACTCTTTGGCTCTGCTCAGCATGACCCTTTACTAGGGCTGGTCAGTGGGGATAGCTACAGATGGGGCCGGGAGTTTGCCAGAGAAGTAGCTCTGCCCAGAGATAGAACAGTTGTTCATTTTAGAAGTTGAGTTGATAGTAAAATGACAGAAGAAGTGAAAAAGGAGAGTCAGTATGGCTAAGAAGGATTTGATGACAGCACTCCACTCCATGTCCACATAGCCAAACACCAGCAGGATCATTCTGAGAAATATCTTCGAGCAGACAAGAAGTGGGAGGCAGAATTTATTGTGGTACACTGCACCAAGTTTTGGAGGAGATTTTTATGTATAGCACCAAAGTGGGAGGAGAAGTCAATGTTGCAATCTAGGCACACTGTGAAGTACTTGAAGTGGAGGACTTCTTCAAGGGAGAGACATCTGGAAAAGACAGGAGTTTTGTGAAGCCTTGCAAGCCTCTGCTTACTGCCAGAAGGCATGGAAGAAAAAGTTATTTATCATAGTAACCTTGTTTTTCCCAGGGGATACTCCAATATTCATAACTCTTCTGCAGTATACCTTTGAGGTCAGATCTGCCTGGAGATAGAATGCTATGGCAATAATGGAAACATTGGCATGAGCCACTTTTCAAATGCTGCCACCTATCGACTGCCTATGGGCCCAACATTTTAAAATGTATAGAATTCACTTTAAAATTCCTCACCCAAACCTCCAACTGGAGGAAAATATAAACTTATATTAAACAACCCCACAAACTCCTATGTCAGAATCACTTGAAAAGGAGAAAAACCAAAGATTATGTTCCAATAAAAGTAGAATGTGGCATGCAAACTCTAAAGTACAGCATGGAATGCAGAGGCCACTGGCTCTTAATAGGGGAGACTGGGTGGGAGAGTTATGAATGTTGGAGTATCCCGAGAGAAATAAGATTGCTATGGTAAGTAACTTTTTCTTCTCACCCCAGAAATACTCCAATATTACTAACTCTTCTGCAGACTAAAAAGCAGTACCTTTGGAGGTGGGAAGAACCTATTTTGGAAACAGGCTCTGCAGAACAGCGTTACCAAACCTGGCATCAGCCCTAGCCTGCATATGCAAGCTATAATGCTTGACAAATGTGTGTACTGTTCGCCAGGTCACTGCTTTACAAATATCCACCAAGGGGACATGCTTCACAGCCGCCAGTGTGGCAGCTGTACCCCTTGTGGAGAGGGCTCTAAGCCCTGTTGGGGCCTCCTTGCCCACCTTTGAATAGCAAAATTAAATACGCTGGACAATCCAATGAGAAGTGGACATTTTAGAGGCTGTATTTCCCTTTACCACATCCCCATAAGTGAAGAAAAGCTGTGTCCTGTCCTGCCTATGGTGCTTAGTGGCTGTCATGTAGTAGCTCAAAGCTCTCTTTACATCCAGGCTATGCAGCCTACGTTCACCAGAAGAAGAAGAATGATCAGTGAAGAACACTGGCAAAGTGATAGACTGGTTCAAATGAAAATCTGAAACCACTTTGGGAAGGAATTTCCTATTTGTCTGAAGGACCACCTTATCCCTGTGGGAGGAGATATAGTTCATCTCAGTGCATAAAGCCTGGAGCTCACTAATCCTTCAAGCTGAAGTAATGGCCACTAGAAACACTGCTTTCCATGTGACATACTTCCAGGGTGCTGGAAGCATAGGCTCAAAGGGAGGAGCCATAAATTGAGCAATGCAGATATTAAGATCCCAAGTTGGCACCAGTTCCCTCACCGATGAACACAAATGAGAAAGGCCCTTGAAGAACCTTTTAAAAATGGAGTTTGATACCAAAGAAACAGTATTGCCTGCAGATGCATAAGGAAAGACTGAAGCCAAATGAATCTTCAATGTAGAAGGCTGTAAGCCCGAAGAATGTAAATAATAGACCAGGTAGTCCAGTACCAATGGCACTCCTGCCTGTGCTGGCACTATATTCCTACTAAAGCACCAAACAGAAAACCTTTTCCACTTTGTAGAATAAATCTACTTAGTGAAGGATTTCCTGTATCCCTGTAAAACATCCATGACTGGTTCAGAAAGATGTAAACTAGCATATTCTAGGTCCTCAACAGCCAAGCTTTGGGTCTGAGTGACTTAAGGTTCAAATATAGGAGCCTCCCCTGGTTGGAGGTCAGAAGACTGTGCTTCCTGGGAAGGTGTATTGGTTTGTCCATTGACATGGATAGCAATAGAGGGTAGCATGGCTGCCTGGCCAGTCTGGGGCTATCAGAATCAATGTTGCTGGCTGACACCTGAGTTTCAACAGTACCCTGTACACCAGAAGAAATGGCGGGAATGCATACATGAATTTCCTTGACCAATCCAGAATAAGGGCATCCAGAGGAACTGACCCCACTACTGGAGGCCTGCAACAGAACTGTGGCAAATGGTGACTTTGATGAGAGGCAAAGAGATCTATTTCTGGAGTGCCCCACCTCCTGAATAAGGTCTGCACCACTTGCTTGTTCAGAGACCATTCATGATGATCCTGATTGATTTAGCCCAGGGCATCTGCCAGAACATTGTCTTTGCCCGGCAAGAGAATGGTCTGCATTGAGGATCCCAGTGGGTAAGCTAGGGTCCAAATTCACATATTTTCCATGCAAAGGAGGCTTGACCTTGTTCCCCCTTGCTTGTTTATGCAGTACATGGTGGTAGTGTTGTCTGTCCTGACTTGCACTACCTTTCCCTCTATCGGTGGCATGAAAGCTAGCATTGAAAGAAACACTGCCCTGAGCTCTAACAGGTTTATGTGTAAAATAGTCTCTGCACTTGACCAAGTGCCCTGGGTAGTGTGTTCTGCCAGATGGGCCTCCCAGCCTAATAGGGATGCATCTGTTGTGAGAATCACTGATGGAAGTCCTTTTTGGAAAGGAACCCCTTTTCTGAGGTTGGCTTTCCCTTTCCTCCACTGAAAAGCCTGAAGAAATGTTTTTGTTACAGGGACATGTTGTGAAAGGGAATCCTTTCTTTGGCTCCAATGAGCTCTTCAGTGAAATTGGATGTCCCTCATCAGAAACCTAGAGCCCAGCACTGTGCCTGTGGCAGCTGCCATGTGGCCCAGGAGAAACTGCCTTGCAGGCCTTGGAACATTGAGCCTGAAAGAACCTGCCAACTGCAGGAAGCTTTTTACCCTGTCTCTGGGTAGAAAAGCTCTGCCCACTTTGGTATTCAATTCTGCCCCTATAAACTGCAGAATTTGGGAAGGGAGAAGAACTGACTTCTCTACATTTACAAGGAAACCCAGAGATTCCAGAAGCTGCTGAGTGAGCTGCAGATGCTCTATTAACTGCTGGGGTGACTTTCCCACCACCAGCCAGTCATCCAGATTAGGGAATACTGTGACACCTTGTCTTCGCAAGTGTGCCACTACCACAGCCAGACACTTTGTGAACACCCTTGGTGCTGAAGTGAGACCGAAAGGTAGAGAAGAGATCTGATAATGACCTGAAAGAAGTCTGAATCTGAGGTACTTTCTGTGAGACTCCCTTATGGAAATGTGGAAATAGGCATCTTTTAGGTCCAACGATGCCAACCAATCTCCCTTTTGGGGTGCTGGCAGAATCAGGGACAGAGTTACCATTTTGAACTTTGGCTTTGCTAGGAACCTGTTGAGGACCCTTAGGTCCAATATAGGCTGCAGCTCTCCATTTTTCTTTGGTGTGAGAAATTACCTTGGGTAAAGTCATTTTCCCGTTTGCTGTGGAGGCACTGGTACCACAGCCTTTAGTGAAAGTAGGTGTTATACCTCTTTTTCCAGCCTTTTCCTTTCCAGAAGAGATGCTGGTTTGAAAACTATGTTTTTTTAAAGGAGAAGGACTTGAAACTTAAGGACAGTCCCTGACCCACCATCTCCAGAACCTACTTGTCTGTGGAGATGGTTTTCCAGTTCTGGAAATAATGGGTCAGCCTGCCCTCTACTGGTAAAGGAGAGGCAGCCTCATTAAGGAGGTCAGGAGTCCTGCTTGGATTGGGGCTGAGGCTGAGCACCAAACCTGGCACCTCTCCTTCACCTACCCCTGAAATACCCTTGCTGGGTATATTGGGGTGTCTGAGGAAGTACCATAGCCTGATAAAAAGGCCTGGAATGAAATTGTCTGCCCCTGCCTCCCCTACTGAAAGGTCTAGAAGAGGTGGAGGGTCTTTCTTTTGCAGAATTGCTATGGAAGGTGGCTTTATACTCATCCACCTTGTTCATATAGGCCTCTGTATGGTTGCCAAATAGGGAAGTGCTCTCCATAGGAAAATCCAGAGCCTTACTCTGGGTATCTTGTGTAAGGTTTGTGTCTCTCAACCAGGCAAACTTTCTTTTTGTGTTGGTAGTTGCCATCCACCTTGAGGCAGTCTCATTACTATCTGCTGCCACTTGGAACTGGCATTTGGCAGCTTCCAGGCCAAACCTAGCAGTTTCAGCTAGGTCTGCTGAAAGAGGAGAAGTTGCTTTCTTGGCCATATCCAGAACAGACTGCCAAAGAGCCTTCTGATACTGGGCTGCATAGGTCTGACAGTAAGTTTGCCTAATGGCCAGAGATTCTGACAGGTAACCTTTCTTGGCTATACTATAAATTTTGAGAGTCCTTCTCTGGAGGATGGGAAGCCAGAGGGAATTTTGCCTTTTCACAAGCTGCAGCTTGCACCACCCACTGATGGTCAGGTTGTGAAAACAAAAATTCAGCCCCTGTCCTGTCTAGCTGGTACTTTTTATCCAACCTTTTGTCTAAAGAAAGGACAGACCCAGGAGCCTGGAGGAGTTTTAAAATATCTCTTTTAAAAAATTTGTTTATGGGGAGTAACAGCTTTTTGGTAGGAGTTAACCCCATCATCTCTAGATACTCAGCCTCCTCCTCTTCCTCTACAACTTCAGAGGTAGGGATGCCCAAGGCATCAGCAATTTTCCTGACAAAGGAAAAATGGGAAGAATAATCTTCTGTAGTTCTGGGAGGAGAGCCTAACTCCTAATCAGGGGAGACCTCAGGCTCTATAGACTCACCTTCTTCTTCCTCTTCCTCCTCCTCCTCTCCATGCTCCTCAGGAAAGGAGGGTGGATTGGAAGGTGCAGAGGCCTGGACTGGGGACTGTGGAACCACAGGCAGCAGACCCTACAAAGTTTGCATTATTTTTATTGCCTGTGCAATCTCCGAAGGAGAAGACACAGTGGCAGGCACTTCAGAAGTCCCCTTTTCCACAGGGGGTTCAGTGTGCTTTGTTTTCTTCATTTTCTTGCCTGGAACCACACAGCTAGCTGGTTCAGAAGGCCTCTTTTTACTCATATCAGGGGTAGCACCAGTAGAGGTTGTGTTGTCACCCACAGACCCTGAGGGTTTCGGCTGGTCAGAGCCAGAGGAATCATTAAATCTTTTATTTAATCTCTCCAGATGTTTTTTCTAGCATCTATTCAGGTAAAGATTTACAAATTTCACAACATCTTTTTAAATGATCAAAACCAAGGCAGAAAACACAAATGAAGTGTTTATCTGCCTTGGCAAAAACTTCACCACATTCAGAACAGTTTTTGAAACAGGGTTCTCTGGTTCTCTTTTTAGGTTTTTCTGACATATTTAAGAAAAACCGCAACCGCAAAATATTAAAGAGTTTTAAATAAAAAAAAAACACAATTTTTTCAGTTGCAGTCAGTTTAGGAACCAATCCAGGGCCTAAAAGACTGAGTGCCGCTCCTCCGAGCTTAAGTCCTTGTTGTAGGAGCCAGCCGAGTACCCACAGACCCTTGCCCCACTCTGAGGACCAGCAGCCCGGCTGATTTTGGAGCCGGGGGTCGGGAAAGTCACAAGTGTTAAGGTCTCCAGTAGCCCGCCGGGGCCTCGAACTTCTGCAAGTTAACTGCTGCCTCTTGTGTCCAGTAGTGGTCCTGCTGATTCAACGGACGGTGTCCACAGAGCCTGGAAGACTGAGCACCGCTCCTCTGAGCTGAAGTCCTTGTTGTAGGAGCCAACCAAGTACCCAAAGACCCTTGCCCCACTCTGAGGACCCTCAGCCCAGCTGATTTTGGAGCCGGGGATCGGGAAAGCCGCAAGCGTTAAGGTACATTCTGACCACGGATTTCAAAACCATGGTGCCTGGTCACTGATTGGTGCAAGCCAGCCCTCCTGTGCAGTGTCGACCTGTGGTAGTCCTCTGGATTTCGTTGGGCTCCAAGTTCGGATTCCTCTTGGTGTCTGAACCATGGACTTGAATATTTTCGGTGGAGCGCTGTTTTCACTTAATGTCTGCAGTTCGAATCCTGCTGTCTAAGCTGCTAAGCAGTTACATTTTAATTGATAAGAAACTGGAGTTGAGCAAGCCTCTTGCTGCTCTAGGAATCAGAAGTGACTACAGCTCCTTTCGAGGATCCTTTACCACTGTGCTCTTATAGCTGAAATATGTTTAAAATTACAGTTATTTAGTTTAGCCTGCTACTTTTAAAACTGTATATTTAACTTTTGATACATTTCTAAGGAACTGTGCATTCACTCTTGTCTCTCTCTCTCTCTCTCTCACCCTGCCTTTAGTCTCTCCTACTCCCTCGTCTGCCTACTTCTCCCTTTTTTCGCACTACCTGCCCTGCTCCTTTGTCTGCTGGAACCCCCAACCCCCACGTGCCCCTACTTAAACTGCTCACCTTTCTCCTACCCTCAGGTCTCCAGTAGCCTGCTGGGGCTTCGGACCTCCACAAGTGAACCGCTGCCTCTTGTACCCAGTAGTGGTCCCGCTGATTCAATGAGCAGTGTCCACAGGGCCTGAAAGACTGAGCACCACTCCTCCGAGCTGAAGTCCTTGTTGTAGGAGCTGACCGAATACCCACAGACCCTTGCCCCGTTCTGAGGACCAGCAGCCTGGCTGATTTTAGAGCCAGGGGTCGGGAACGCCGCAAGCGTTAAGGTACGTTCTGGCCGTGGATTTCAAAACCGGGGTGCCTGGTCACTGATTGGTGCAAACCAGCCCTCCTGTGCGGTGCTGACAGGTGGGTGTCCTCTGGATTTCTTTGGGCTTCAAGTTTGGATTCCTCTTGGTGTCTGAACCATGGACTTGAATATTTTCAGTGGAGCGCTGTTTTCACTTAATGTCTGCTGTTCAAATCCTGCTGTCTAAGCTGCTAAGCAGTTACATTTTAATTGATAAGAAACTTGAGGTGAGCAAGCCTCTTGCTGCTCTAGGAATCGGAAGTGACTACAGCTCCTTTCGAGGATCCTTTACCACTGTGCTCTTACAGCTTTCTCCTACTCCCTGGCGCAAGCGCTTGCTACCCACCCCCCCAACCTCACCCACACTGGGTGGACCTATTGTTATATATATTTTTGGCCTACTTTTCCATTGGCTCCTTATACTGTGTTGCCACTAGGGGAGTGTCATATCTTAATTCTCCTGTTGCTTATGATTCTCAGTCCCTGTCCTGCATTATTGGAGCTCAAATTAGTTTCTTCACAATTTGGGATTTCTTGGACTGCAACATTTGGGGGTAGTGGTGCTGTAGCACTTTCAAACTGCTACCCAATACATTGGAGGTGCTTATAGGCACAGCTATACCTAACTTCAGCTTCTACCCCATGTCCATTATTAACATGCATAACAGGGTGGTGTCACATGCTCTGAACAGTGTCCATACCTCATCTCCTGGGAGTATAAACTTGCTCTGTTTCAGAGTGGGAGGGGCCACCCTCTCTCTCCTATTCTTATTAATATGTATCAGTGCCATCTCTCTCTCTATCTCGTGTGACCATAATGGTCAATTGAATGGTTGCATGGATTTTAGGTTCTCAAACCTCCTTATTTTCAAATACCGGCCAGATAGTACTTGGCAATTCATTTTTTACGGTAAAGGATGCACATATAATGCGCATGCTGCCCTCCGTAAGTATAAGTGTAGGCATACTCTATCCACTGTCTTTCACTACGTAAGGCTCCTGTTCATAGCTATCCTATTGCTCCTATCATTAGGCGATGTGGAACTAAACCCTGGTCCTCCAGCTCACCTCTCTATAGTTGACCTATGAGGGTTAACAAACAAGGGTCTTCTCATTGTACATATGAATATTCACAGCCTAACCTACCATAAGGACAAACTGGAAGCGTGGTTCAGTGTGTACAACCCGGATATACTCTCTCACTGAAACTTGGTTAAAACCTAGTATCCCTGACTCCCTCTGCTCAATAAAGAATTGCTCCCTGATACATAGAGATAGAAAATTAGCCAAATGTAGAGGTGAGGTGGCTCTATATTACAAGAACTATCTCAGCATTACTGAAGTTACAGCCTTAGCCTCTCCCTCTGTATACGAATCCATTCATACCACTCTCCAACTAGGTGCAAAAAAACTGCACATTATCTGCATCTATAATCCTCCATTAGGGGATCAAGCTGGACTTCAGGATCTCCTTGACTTCACAACCAGGGTGGTCAGTCATAATGAGCTCATAATTATGGGGGACCTTAACCTGAACTGGCTAGGTCCTTCTCACTGTTCCCTACTGTCATTAGTACAGAGTTTTAACCTACACCAGATGATTACTGAGGCTACCAGAATGCCTATCCCACCTAAACCAGGCACCTTATTGGACTGGGTACTCACAGACCATTTGGAGCATGTGTCTACATCGGGTATCCTGGCAGATGTGATAACTGATCATTCTCCAGTTTTCTGCATCTGGGCCTCGGGCGCCCCACCACCCCCTCCATCTCGTTTTGTAACCTTTACTAACTCCGCAAACTTGGATGTAAATGCCTTCCTCTGTGATGTTGCAGACATTGATTGGTCAGGGATCTATCTTGCTAGTAGAATTGAAGATGCATTGCATATCTTCCTAACTGAATTCACTGCTGTCCAGAGCAAACATACACTGCAAGTTACTAGGAGAGTAAGAGGGAAGCAAGCTCGGTGGCTACACAAAGACCTGCTTGCTGAACTGCAATGTAGGGATAAACTCTGGAAGAGCTATAAACTTTCTGGCCAGCTTGCTGATTTCAATACGTATAAAGCTCAAAGAAATTACTGCAAAAAACAAATACGTAAAGCTAAAAGCAAGTATTTCAAGGACCTACTATCCAGCTCCGCCCAAGACCCAAGGAAATTCTGGGCCCAAATCAAGACTTTTCTTGGGGCCTCACAAGCCACTACCCCTACAGATATGGTACTCAGTGGTGTTCACTGTAATGATCCTAATACCATTGTGAATGCTTTTAACAGTATGTTCTTTGATCTATTACTGTATACCTCTTCTTTTCCGTCCCTGGCTGCATCATTCCAACCTGTGAGCTCAAACAATCAATTTGAACCCTCTGCATCTACATCATCCCTAGGGTCTGTGCAGCCTCTGCAGTTCTGCTTCAAGGCTATAACTAGGGCACAGGTCCTTAAACAATTGATTGCTATCTCGGACGATACAAGCCTAGGGTCTGATTCCCTGGAACCTCGTCTGCTTAAGCTGGCTGCTCCACTCATTGCCTCACCTCTAGCTAAAATATACATGTTATCCCTTTGCTGTGGTGTGGTCCCAGACCTTTGGAAAATTGGTAGGATAACTCCTGTCTTCAAAAAAAGTGATAGGAAGGATATGAATAATTACAGACCAATTGCTATTCTCCCGATGCTGAGCAAGATACTTGAGAAGCTCGTAGCTGTTCAAACACTTGACTTCCTAGCAAATTCCAATCTTCTCTTCATCTCTCAGCATGGCTTCAGGAAACATCATAGTACAACCACTGCACTACTAAAACTCACCTTGGATATACGCTCCAATATGGACTCTGGACGACTTACCGGGGCTGTTTTTATTGACCTTTCCAAGGCCTTCGATCTTGTGGTTCATCCCCTGCTTCTGTCTACCCTTCGACGTATGGGTTTCTCGACTCCTGTTGTAAACTGGTATTGGAGCTACTTATTGAATAGAACTCAAACAGTGAAATTCAACTCCGCTATATCAGACAGTACTACAATCAACATTGGTGTTCCACAAGGGTCAATCCTGGGTCCACTCCTTTTCTCATTGTTTATAAACAACGTTCCTGATGTCCTACAAACTTGCTCTTCTCTTTTATATGCAGATGATCTTGTCATCGACACCATTTCAGCCTCAGTCGATAGCCTGAACTCATACCTTTCCACTGACTTTGGGAACATTCAAAACTGGTTACAGGACAACAGACTAGTACTTAATGCTAAAAAAAGAAAGCTATGATCCTAGGATCTGCTCCAAAACTCAGAACTAGCACATCGCCCCTAATGATCCACGACCTTGAAGGGTCTAAACTTGAGACTGTCACTTCCTTTGGCATTATGCTTGATCAATCTCTGGATCTAAACCTTCACAATCATTCCACCTGTAAAACAGTCAATAGTAGACTGGGAGTTGCTTACAAGACTAGCTACATGCTAACTCCATCCGCTAAGTTAGCCATTGCCAGAGGGGTATTACTCCCTGCACTAACCTACTGCTCACCTATCCTTACTACTGCAAATAAAACCTCACTATTGAAATGGGACATCACATACAATAATATCCGTCAGTATGCATCTTCATCCTCTCGACTGAAGCACCGCTGTCAGCTCTACAGCGATCTGGGGTGGCTCTCTCCCTCTGCACCCAGCAATACTACCTTGGCTCCTTGTGTGACTCAGTCATCAGGCTTAACACCCTGGCATCCCTTGCAACACTACTTATTCCCTCCAACCCCTCCCATGGGCTATGATCTGCTGACAAAGTACTACTAAATGTTCCTAGGTGTCACACCTCAAAGGGTGCTGATGGGTTTAAGCATACGGCTCCTCAGCTTTGGAATACTCTTCCTTTAGATCTAAAGCAGTCTGCATCTCACAGCCACTTTAAATTAAACTAACAGAGTTATCTATCTCAGTCAGACCCATGCACTTGTTTCGATCCAACTTGATCTCTCCTAGGTCCTCCTTGCTTTTCTCCAATTCACCCTGCAGTCAAAAGTCTTCTGTTTTCCTGAATATCCTGCTCTATATGTTGTTGCATTCAATTTGTTGTGGTCTATACCAAGCAATATGTAATGTGGTTAAGTACTGTAAAAAGTCATGTATATCATGTTTTTCTGGCCTGTACTAAGTTATACTTATTGCTGTCTTGTACAAAGCTATACTTAAGCTGTTAATGTACCTGTGGAATGTCATGTATGTTAATATGTTCTGTATTCTCCCGGGTCGTGCCTGAAAATAGTCATCTTTTGGCTAGTGCACTCACCCGGTAAACAAAAATTAAAAAAAGAAAATAAATATAATTGGAGAAACCAAGAGGAACCAGGAACCGATAAGAATCGAACCAGGATTAACAGTTCAGAAACCGAAGTTATCAGTTAATAAAACAATAATTTTAAAACATTAAAATTGACAGAACACAGCAAATAAACAGGGAAACTCCCCCAAAATGAAATAAAAGTACCTTGGTTCCTCAGCAGTTATCCCAAACCATGAGAAACTAAAAAACAACAACACAAAACTAACTAAATAAGTTAACAGTTACTAAAATAAAACTGATAAGAGGAAGCAAATGAAAATAAATAAATAATATTTAAGTATTTGTTATTTTAGGCTTCTCTGAAGAGATGATGAGGAGGAAATCTCCATGCGTCGGATCTTGAAAGGCAGAGAGAGAAATCCAAGGGTTAGAATGTAGGCAGTTGATAGGTGGAAACATTTGAAAAGTGGCTCATGCCAATGATTCCATCATCTGCAAAGCATTCTATATCCGGGCAGATCTGACCTTAAAGGTATACTGCAGAAGAGTTAGGAATATTGGAGTATTCCTGGGGTGAGAAGCAGTCTTTTTAGAATTAAACAAGAGTTGCCTTGAGCAAAGTCAGTGTTAGCTATTGTCAAAGTCATGTTGCAAAGATATTTCAAACTTGTGGATAGAGGCACATGAGGAAACAATATTGTGCCATTCACATACAGTACATGACATTGCGAAAAGAGACACAGACTAAGACGAGATTATTCAGCATGACAGTAAAAAGGATTGAGTTCAAGATGGTGCCCTGGGACACTTGAGATGAAGGGTAAGGGAGGGGAGGGGGAAAGGCATTACTTACAGTGCCATCCACCAGGATGAAGCACTCTTATCATAGTTCCTGCTAGCAATGTCCTGCAGGATACTGCAGAACAAATGCAAGGCAAGGCACATTTACTTATATGGCACCCAACCCTGAGGCTTTGGGTGTCTTACATGAAAACAGGTAGGGAAGTACAAAGTTACAAACCACATACAACATACATCAAAATATTAAAACAATAAAAATAATGAAACAATATCTAAAATTAGGTCAAATAAATTTAAATCAGCTCTAGTCAATCAAATTCATCAGGGATGGCCAGACCAAATAAATGATCCTTTAGGACCCCTTTTGAACCTTTTGACTGTTGGGACCTCCCTCACAGAAGCTGGAAAGGAGTTCCAAAAAGCTGGTCCGACAACATAAAAGGCATGATCGACAGAAGTTTTTAAACTGGCCCTTGGAACAGCAAGGAGGCCTCTGGTCAAGGAGAGGAGGGAGTGAACTGAGGAGGCAGGTGTGAGGAGATCAGTCACATAGCCAGTGCCCAATCTCTAAAAGGCCTTAAAGGTGAGCAAGCCCACCTTGAAGATGATCCTCCACCTGATAGGCAGCCAGTGCACAGCTCGCAGAACTGGGGTCACATGACTAAACCTAGAAAGGTCCATCAGCAGCCTGGCTGCTGTGTTCTGCACCAGCTGAAGCTGGCAAAGGATCCTGCCAGTGATCCCAATGTAAAAAGCATTACAGTAGTCAAGCCTGGATGTAACAAAGGCATGTACCACAGATGGCAGGTCATCAGGCAGAACTAGGGGCTTAATCATGGTGATATTCATTATGTGGTAAAAAACACCTTGGACCACCAGTGACACCTGAGCTTTAAGTGTCAATCTGTCAATCAGGATAACGCCAAGATTCTGTACCCTAGAGGAAGCCATCAATGGAGCGGAAACCAGGAACAATCCTGTAGCTACTACAGAGTCACTCCCATCATGCCCATGACCCGGCTCAATCACCAGGACCTCCATCTTGTCAGGATTCAATCGCAACCAATTAGAAGACATTGTCATTGATCTCCACCAGGCAGGTATTAAGCACTTCCACAGCATCCTGTGTTCCTTGATCAAAGGACATATATAGTTGGGTACCATCTGCATAGCAGTGAAAATCCACACTGTAATGCCTAATGAGTTTTCCCAGGGGCAGCATGTACACCGTGAATAACACTGGTGACAAGATCAAACCCTGAGGCACTCCACATAGCAGAAGCTTTGGGGAGGAGGAGAAATTCCCCATCTCCACCTGTTGCTTCCTGCCAAAGAGATAATACTCAAACCAGTTGATGACAGTACTGATGAGTCCACAATATTCTTTAAGGCAATTGAGCAGCACACTGTGATCCATGGTGTCAAATGCTGATGAGTGATCAAGGACAACAAGAATTGACCTGTCTCCTTTATCTCTGGCCCTAAAGTGGTAATGTTGCACACTAACTAACACTATTTCAGTGTTGTGCCCTCCTTGAAACCCAACTGGAATGGATCATTGATGTCAAAGGTCATGAGGTGCTCCTCGAGCTGCTGCACCGCTATTTTCTCAACAACCTTGCCTGCCCTCATCAACCAAATGCAACAGAGGGACAACCTATGGCATAGAGCTATTGACTCTGGTAAACCTGAGGACAAACAAAGTATACTGTGCGGCCTGCAATAAATGTATCTGGGCCATCTGCAAAGCCAAAGCAGACTATTATAGGTCCACCCTTTCCTCATCCTGGGGCTCTGACAAAACGATCTGGGACAACATAAAAGAGCTCAATGGAAAAGCCACACCCCTGCCATCCCAACTCTGCCACAATGGCACCATCATCTCCTACCCACAGGGCATTGCTGACACTCTCAACATGGTCTTCTCAGATCTCAGCTCAGTACTCCGTGCTAATTTCTTTGACCCTACACCTGTTCATGTACCAACTCCCTCCCCCCCCCCTTCTATTTCCATGCTCCCTCCCCGGTGGAAGCCAAACCCTACCTGACCAAAGCCCTAATGGGGATCAGCCACAGTAATGCTTCACTGGACATCAAAATACTATGCCTAGTTCTTGAGGAGGTACTCTTCCATCTAATTCACCTTCTCAACTGCTCCCTCTGCCTTGGCCAGTTCCCCCACACTTGGAAGACTGCAGTCATCACTCCTACACATAAAGGTGGTGACCGTGCCACTCCTGGGAATTACAGGCCCATATCAATCCTCCACCCCAAAAGTCATAGAAAAGATAGTTGCAGATCAGCTTACTGAATATCTTAACACCTATAACCTATTCTGTATTGAGCAGCATGGATTTAGACAAGGGCATAGCACCTCTACCTCGCTACTGGAATTCTCACACTTCATTCATACTGCCCTTGAAAAGGGACATCTCAGTGGTGCAGTCTATATTGACTCATTGAAGGCTTTCGATGCTGTCAGCCACCCCCTTCTCATCTCTACTCTCACCCAACTGGGCCTCTCTGAGTGCCTCGTTTCCTGGCTTGCCAACTATCTTGCTGACAGAACCCAGCATGTGAAAATTAATGACATCCTCTCTAGCAACAAACAGGTCCACTCAGGTGTCCCCCAGGGATCCATCCTGGGGCCATTGCTTTTCAGCCTTTACCTAAATACACTTCCCAAGGCATGCACTGGGAAATTGCTTCTATATGCAGATGATGTGGTGCTCTTTTTATAGTACAAGGACCCTAACTGCCTCCAAAATTCTCTCCAACAATCCTTTAGTGAAGCAGAGAGCTGGTTCTTGGACTGCAGACTTGTGCTTAACCTAAAAATCTTCATACACCATCAAAACAAACTCAGGGATACCCCCCTTACTGTCCTGTCTGTGTTCTGCCTCCCCCAGAGCAGGTCAAGCAATATAAATACCTTGGCCTATTTTTTGGCTCAATTCTCTCCTTTCATAAGCATATCCACACTCTGTGCTCAGCAGTCAATACCCGTATCGGTCTGCTATACCGGCACAGAAGCTGCCTCCACCCAGATGCCATGAGACTGGCCATTACCTCCTCAGTACTGTCTCTTGTAGATTATGGAATTCTGGTCTACAGAGCAGTTGACTGCATTGTTCTAAAAAATTAAAAGTATCACTCAAGAAATCCTGTAGGCTGCTCACTGGATCTGACAGACTCGCCCATACCTGCTCACTTTACTCAATGGCTAACATCCTCAACTTTGATGAGAGACTGTGCTACCAGACCTGCCTCTTCGCAAAAGAAATAGTGTGTGTGGCCTAACCCCTCCAGGAGTAACAGTGATCCTCAAATCATCCCTACCCACTGCATGCACTAGTAGCTCCACCAAACCTACTCTCCAGATGCCCAGAGTCCGAACCACACTGGCCCAGAAGTCCTTCTCCACCAAAGCCCCACTTTGGCTAAACTCCCTCCCACCAGACATCCTGTCAGAACCCAAAACTGGACTTTTTAAAAAGGCTATCAGGTGCCACCTTCTTGCATCCCACCAGTGTAACTGCACTTTGTGAGGGCCCACCCCACTATCCACTCTGTATGGTACTCCTCCCTACAGGTGAGGGGCACTAATGGCATGGCTACCTTGTTTTGGTAACTACTTGGTTTTTCTTCACTTAACACATTTCTCTTCTCTGTTTAGCTACCACCATGTATAGGACTTGTACGAACTGTCCCACATTATGTTATGCTATTGTGATGTGTTCTGCTATTATGTTATGATATTATAAAATGTTTTCTGTTATGTACTTCCTGACGAGGAGCCTTTGTAAATGAGTCTCTGACTCAAAGGTTTGTAATTTCGATACGAAAGAAAGAAAGAAAGAAAGAAAGAAAGAAAGAAAGAAAGGAAGGTTGGAGATCGGATGGTAATTCACCAGGATGTCAGGGTCAAGAGATGACTTCTTCAAGAGGGACCTCACCAGAGCCTCTTTCAAGGCCTCTGTATGGACTACCTCTGACAGTGAGCAATGGACAATCCTAGAGAACAACAGGCCAACAGTCTCAATGCATCCTAACAAGAAATGTGTTGGGGCCGGGTCCAGTTCACAATGTGTGTGCTTCAGTTTCTAAGATCACCTCAATGACCTCAGCCACCGCCAATGTTCTAAACTCACCTCAGACAACTGGAGCACCTCTGCCCCTCGCAGGCCAACCACTGTGAGGCAAAACTTGCCTCACTGATGGGATCATCAACCAGATAGAGGACACCCTGTGAGAGAAGAACTAAGCAAACACATCACATGATGTAGTTGAAAAAGCTTTTTTCAGCTGTAGACAGACAAGATGTACAGTCTGGACACAGTCTGAAAAAGCTGATATGGTCTGTTCTTCCCTGAGGCAATCACCCTGGACAGGAACTCTGCCTTCATATGGGTGATTGCCCCTTGGTATTCATGATAATGAGCACACAAGGCCAGTCTGTCCTCCTCTGAATGGGTCTTCTGCCAGCAACGCTCCAACTTATGACCCCTGATCTTCATCTCCTTAAGATCCCCATCAAATCAAGGAGATCTCAAGTGAGAGAATGTGGGTCATATACAGACTGGTGCAATGGCATTGAGCACCTTGGAGACCACCGTGTTATAACTGGACACCACCTCACGCTTGCCCACCACACATGCAGCATCAACACTAGATAAATCAGCTACTGCTAACAGTTCCTCTGGGGACAATCCCCTTAAATGGCAATAGCTAATCATCTCAATGGGGACAGACTTTTGGGGGGGCCCCAAACAAGAACTTCACTGTGCAATGATCACACCATATGACCTGATGAGTCTTGAGGTTCATCACCTCAAGCCCCAGTGAGAAAACCAGGTCGCACACAGTATATGGCCACACTGATGGGTTGCAAAAGTAACTACTTGTGTCAGACCCAGTGATGGCATCAACTGGAGGAGGTCATGACCAAATTACAAGGATTTCTTCATCGATCCAGGCACTGAAGTCCCCCAGAATCAACTATCTGGGGGACTCCAAATCCCTTTCGATGATAAATTCCTCTACCTCCTGCATGAAGTCTCTTCTTGACACAGGAGGGTGGTACATGAGGAGAATCCTGCAACTTGCACCTGGACCCCCTCACACCATTGCACACTCAAAGGATGTGACTGACCCCACTGGGTGCACGGTGAAGCCCAAGCTGTATCTAAAACAGATGGCCACACCCCTGCCCCTGCATTCCTACCTAGTGCATTTCACCACAGAAAACCCAGATGGGACATCCACCTCCAGGACTGGCCCAGCATCATCACCCAGCCAGGCAATGAAAGCCAGATTGACTGAGGAAATCAAGTCCACTATAATTGCAGTCTTGTTCCTCATCAATCTGGCATTGCATAGTACAGCCCAAAGGGGACTAGTAGATGCTGCAGGCCCCCCAGCTACCTGCCCACTTGGTCAAGAGGAAACCCTGTGGATGGAAACCAAACATGTCTGGCCACCCTCTTATCTCCATCAATCTGCAAAGCGTCTACTGCTCCTAACCATGCCAACACCCTTCACCTCCACCAAGCCAACTGTACCCCACTATCACCAAATTACATGCTCCCTAGTAATGCTGACCTCCCTGCAGCACCTACCTGCAATAGCTGAAATAGGGAGGTCAGCAAAGAGGAGGAGGTCACCCAGCTGGGCAGCAGCATAAACAATTCAAAAGAGTCCAAGGCTCCAACACAACCTCAATGCTGACCAGAGCCCTTAAAAACTGCTATCTTTAACCACCCTAATATCCCAAAACTCAAAGGGATAGCTCCACACCTGCTAGGGCTATTTTAAGATTTATAGCATTCAAGCTTCACAACCACCTTAATACACAAAAACCTAAACACACTCTCGCTCCACACACTCACACACAAATCCAAATCCCCAGCCCAAAATTAAACAATACCCTCTCAAAGAAAAACTCCCACCCTCCTAAAAATAATGAACAAATACAAACCAAATTATTGTCCTTAGGAGAAATCAAAATTGGAGCTGTGGAATTAGAGCTCTAGATTGAATCAGTTCCTTTCCAGGAGCATTGTCCAAAGATTCCATTATACTTTGAAGTTTTTATAGTCAGCAGGAGTTTAAATCCAAAAACAGTCACTGTCCAGGTGACAAAACTGCAGTGAGCTCTCAGTATTTAGAAATATCACTAACGGGGGCTGTGCTCTCACCACCAGACTAGTACAATGTTAGTAAAACAGTTAATGTATGACTAACAAATAACACAGGAGGGATATTTGTGGAGGAGATGTTACCAAAATGTTCTTTACCCCAGGGACTGCTCTCACTTGCTCAGAGATTGAACTCCTGAAAGCAGATCAACTAGGGAAGGGAGGCATGTACTCATTGGGCAAGTCCCTGACAGAACTCCACCAGCTCCACTCTCACAGGAACCAACCACAGATTCAGATGGCAGTCATTAAATTACAGGATACCTCCAACTAGGACCGGCGACTGTTGGTCCCCACAAGGAGCAGTCAGACTTCCACCAGCGAAACCATACTCATATGCTTCACTCTACGGCTCACCCACAAGTCCAATGATGCCAGGTACAACAAGTAGATTGGGAGTCCAAATTAAGGCTCACGTTTTGACCCACGCCTGACTCCCCAACTGGTGGTAAAACCAGCCAGTAGAGAGAAAGTCTCCACGATATCCCAAGTGCACAAACACTCCAGCCAGAATTCAACAGAGTCAGCAAATGTTAATCCCAGGTCAAGTCTGTGTTGTCAACCCAACCACAGCTCTCCTCCAAAAATGGATACAGCGGCAGTAGATATTTCAGCTGTTTGGAAAACCACCACAAGCTGACTCTCTCACAGACCTTCCAATTGCTTCCTATGACCTCCTGTAACCACAACTCTTAACAGTTACTACTCTTCCAGTCTCCTCTCCTCTTCCAAAATAAAATCCACAGCACAGATTCATCTCCTTCCTAAAAACAAAAAAACTAGCTCCTAAACTGAACTCATTGTCCTTGTCCCTACCTACCACTATGTACCCTAAACCTTGCTTCTAACTAAGAATACTATATGAAACTTATTAAAACTGTATGCTAGCAAGTAGTCACAGAATTACCACAGAAAATGATTTCTCCCAAAATAAGGTGAATATGAGCAGAAAAAGGAAGGAATTCCTTAGTGTTGCCTCAGAGCACAGACAGCAGCCCAGCATGGCTGCCATATTTTTTCCATTCATAGAGTCGAGATAGAGATATTAATGTAATGCCAATTGCTCTGATTTTCACATTAGAAAGTCTGTCATCTTTCTCACAGAGTGTTTTATCCTGGTAGGCAGCACTGCACTTGGACTGGTTGAAATCTTTCTGACAAATATAAGCAAAACCAACCAATTACAATTTCAGAAGGTCCTGCTCCTACATGCTTCTCTAGCATGATTGGGTGGGCCACAATGCCCAAGGGCTTGGGATGACTGATAAAGGTTGCTGAAGTGAACTATCTCCGATATGTTCCCTTCAGGACAGAACCATTAAATTGTGACAGGGATGATCATGTAGGATGGGAGTTCTGTACACTAGACTAGGAGGAACAAAAACAGGAGCAGGAGTCTAGAAAATAGGAACACTGTGATAGAACACATTTGTGTGTGTCAACAAACATAAGCTTGTAAGTGTCTGTTGTAGTCATGTGTGTTCTTTTCTGCATTTGGTCAAGCTTAAGGTTACATTCAGACTGTGTGATTCAGCTACATGAGATCAGTGATAGTGCTTTTAGATTCTAAGGTTTCAGATCTACAGAAGCCTGGGTTCACTCCCCAATTTGGAACATTCTTTCCTTCTCATTACAATTTATGTAGTATGAGATAAATTGTTAGATGTCATTGCTGATACCAGTGATAGCATTTCAGCAGGGTTTAAGCAGACATTCAAAACATTAGATAATCATTTGTTACAATCAACGTAATTAATTCTGGCTGGTACTTTGAAGTATGTCTCGGTTTAACTGAAACTTAGTGGTAAGTATTACTTCAATCTGGCAAAAAAGTTAATTACAAAGCTCTACTGCAGCTGTGTAAGGGAGGGAGGTCTGCACTCAGTGCAGAATATGTATTCTCATTGCATGGATTTCTTGTATTGAAACCTTTTATTTTATTATGTGGAACGATAGCAGACAGTGATAAAGCACCAAGACAGTAGCTGAAGAGGTTCTGTGTTTGTTCACCAGTGAAAAACATTGTTTTCTTTCTCACTACAATTTATGTATTATGAGAGAAATTGTTAGATGCCATTACTGATATCAATGATAGAGTTTCAGAAAGGTCTGAAGCAGACTATCAGAACATTAAACTGATGCAGTTGCAGCCAAAGACATAGCCAGAGAGTTCACTAAATTTCTGTGATATCTCTAGAGAAATTCCCTGTCTGCCAGCAGTACCACTGATGTACCACTAGAGAGAATGTCTTTATAAACATCAGGAAACATTTGTTCTCTTCTTTGGTTACAATTGTACTTTGTTGTGGTCAACATTATTAGTTCCAGCTGACACTTTAGGGCTTGTCTAGGTATAAATGCAACTTGATGAAAGCATTACTTCAATTTGGCAAAACGTTCACTACTAAATCCCACTGCAGCTGTGTATGGGTATGCACTCTGTGCAGGATGGGCAGTGTATGAGGATGCACTTAATGCAGGATTGGCTTCCTCTTTGCATATGTTTCATGGTAGAAACCTATTTCAAATGCCACGTGGAACAGTAGTACTCAGTGGAAGAGTAACAAGTCAGTAGTTGAAGGGGGCCTGGGTTTGAGCCCCAATAAAGAATTTTTTTTTTAATTTCTCACTACAGTTTTTATTGTATGAGAGAAATTGTTAGACACCATTGCATATGTTAATGATAGAGTTTAAGCAAGGTTTAAAGCATATCTTATAATTATTAAACTGTTACTTTTTTGCAGTCCACTTAATTAGTTGCAGCTGATACTCTGAAGCTTGTCTAGGCTGGAATAGAAATTAGTGGCAAACATTACTTCAAGTTGCAAAAGGTTCATAATGAAACTCCACTGCAGCTATGCCAAGACAGTCTGCACTCCATGCAGGATGTGCTGTCTCACTGCATGGGCTTCTTGTCAAGAAACCTTTTTTTAACCATGTGGAAAAAAAATCACAGTGATAGAGTACCAAGACAAAAGTTGAAGGGGACCTTGGGTCAATCCCCAGTGAAGAACATTGTGTTATTTCTCAGTACAATACATACAATATGAAAGAAATTGTTATACATCATTGCTGCTGTCAGTTACAGAGGTTCAGCAAGATTTGAAGCAGATTTTCTTAATATTAAAGTATTACTTTACCTCACAACTTAATTAGTTCCAGTTATTATTCTGGCACTAATTCTTTTTTTAAATGAGCAATTTAGCACTACTGTCATTGTCTTGACTAGACTGCAGTACACTGAATGCTGCTACCATCTTACCAGAGATTATGTTAATTTACATGCTTCCGTTACAAAAGCTTTCTAAAACTGATTTTAACTTTTGTATGCTGCTTCTTTATGTTGTACTGAAGATTTCTTTGAAGTATAGGCTTACTGAACATACTAATAAATTACATCTGACCATGAACAATAGTGCAGTGCTATTTTCACAAAATAAATCATTTGATCCCTTGACATGTGTTGCTATTGAAAATTAAATTTGCTCTAAAATATTTTCATGAATGTTATGCAGTTTGTGAAAATGGTGAAAACAGTGTTACAGCAAATATTTCACATTTTACAGAATTTAGTAGGAACTTTGGAGTCTTGGATCTTTCTGGACAGCAAACAACAGTAATCTTTGGTCACTGAGAGAGGCAAAATATCATGCAAGCATCTACAATATAGCAGGAGTGAGATGTGAGGATGGATGCCGACAATGAGGAAATGGTAAGAGGAGATGAGGTTGAGGAAAGTTGGCTCAAAGAGGAGTCGTATGTTGTTTAGTGATTGTATTCAATGAATACATTTTATAATCATAGGGAGAGCCAACAGAGACAAGATTGCCAAGAACTAAGTGTTCACCAGAGGAGAGAGAAGATAGAGGTTTAAGGAGAGAGTCCAGTTGGGTACCTTGCTGAATGGCAGTAGACTGTGCCTACAAATTCCAGGAGGACAGAGAGTTTGCACATATGTGATTTGTGCCAGGAGGGAATGAAAGCCTTAAGTATAATATTGCAATTCAAGAGTTATAGAGAGATTAAGGAAAGGTTAAGTTACTTCTTTTTAGTCAACGTGAGTACTGGGGGGATGGGATTTAAACCAGGGTCTCCAGTTTTGCAGTTCTGGACCCCAACTTGTAAGCTACAATACTTCTGCAAGGAGCATTACAGAGATGGGCGTTATTGCTTTTCTCTAGGTGACTGAGTCCCTTTCGCATTCCTATTTTACTTATGTGTTCCAAATTATGAAATTGAAGTGATTAATCTTTATGGGCCTATGCAAGATCGGGCTTAGTAAGCACCAGATAAGACAGGTATCAAGCTTGGCAACTGCATGCTAGTCACACAGCCCCAGCCTGATATGCACAGCATGTATTCACTATCCTCATAGTTCCACACAAGAAGGAGGGGGCAGCCATGGGAAATGATCTATGCTGAACTGTGAGCTTCCAATCAGAAGCCCCAGCTGGGCCCACAGTACATTCCTTGCTCTATGGGTGCTGAGGATCATGCAATATGACAGCTCATGAAATAACTGCTGCCCCCCCCCCACACAGATACAGATTTTGTTTTCTACTGTCTGTTGCAAACTATGCCTCATAGCCATCATCCTCTCCCAAGCCTTCAATGGCATGGATGAGGGCTAGCATCCATGGTTGTGGGGTAGCATTGGGGTTGCACATCCATTGCAATATCCCTCTGGTTGGTGTAATGAACACCCAGTCCAAAGAACTGCAGGGGGTCTGTGGGAACAAATCCTAGATTGCAAAAATATTTTATCATAATTTTATATTTTTATTTTATAATTATTTTATACTTGTTATAATGCCTAATCATTAATATTTAATTATACTATTAGACTGTGTATGTAATAAGGAGGCATACCAAGACAACTGATTTAAACTCCTGTCTGCATGAACTCTCTAAGCAAGAAAGAAAATTATCTCTGAGAAGGGGTTTAAAATCCTGCCTAGATGTAAATTAGAGAAACAAAAATAATATCTGAGACTTTCCATTTAAAATAAGGAGATTTCCTTAACTGGCTTCTTAAGAGAGCAATATTATGGATCTTCTTGGATCTTCATTTGGAGGACAAGAGACAATCTGATAAAGTCGCCTAGTAACTGCATGCCAAAGTGGTAACTGCATGTCCAAGTGTCAAATGAAAATATATAGCCTGGCAGTGCCTTATGCGAGAAGCTATGTCAAAAAAAGAAAGACTAAATTGAGTCTGTATTGACTTCAATGTAAATGAAAAACTTATGTTTGCTACTAGAGAATGCAACCTGCTGCCAGCATGAAATTACATCAGTTAATTAAGACCATTTCAACCTATCAAATGGCTATGTTTGATACTGGCAATTGCTGAAGGAAGTTAATTATGTGCAAGAATGTTCTGTGTCAAAAGTCTAAAACTGGAATATATGTGTTTAATATCTCTGGAGAGATCAGCTCATGACCAATACAAATAAATAATTTGTATGTGTGGCAGTTGATACAGGACCAAAAAATACCTTCTTAAAATGTTTATTGTAAACAAATTTGACAGCTTGATGGATGTGTTTTCTTGGAAGAACAAAGACAAAACCACCTGCAATGGAATTCAATGCTATTAACAACTTTTCTTACAAAAAAAATAAAAGTGACTAACTTCATCTTGAAGCTTGAGACTTAGAAAGTGAAATGGTTATTTTGTTTTTAAAATATTCTGCTGATAAGCTAATAAGGATTATAACATTAGTTATCTCAGAAAATATTTATTTCACAGACCTGAGAGACAGTTTAAAAGACTGTGGGCCAGATATTCAAAACTTTGCGCTGGGCAAAAATCATTTGCGCAGGTTTAGCGCGGGATTAGCGCGGGTCTGCCATATTCAAAAGGCCAAATAGCGCGGGCAAACTGCATTAGCGCCAGGCAAAAGTATAATGTATGCAAGGGGCAAACTGACATGAATACAAGCGCAATGCTTTATTCAGTGGCTAGCGCCGCGCTAAGTGGTTTAGCGCGACCCAGCGATGATTAGCGTGTAGATTACTACCAGAAAAGCTGGTCTTAATCCTGGGCAATCAGCTTTGCGCGAACATAAATGGCTGTGCGCTGGATTTGCTGGTTTAGCGCGGGTCTTGCCGACCCTAATACATAAATATAACACATAGATAAAGCCAAACATAGTGGAAGCTTGCTGCTAACCAATGGCATCACAATGATGCCATCATCTGCCACCAGTCCCAGCCATGCCAGGCAGTCAGTGGTGACCCTGCCGCCAGTGGACAGCATGGCAGTGTAGCCTACAGCACACACCTGCTGACCACACATATCTGTGGACAAAACAGATGCCAGCACACACATGCAGCACTGTGGGCATGGAGGATGTTGAGGGAGTGTGTATGGGTGGCCAGGCGCGTGCCACAGACCAGGTGGCCACAAGGCTGGGACTCAGCATGCAGTGCACATGGGCCAGTATTAGGAATACCCCAACACTAGTGTGCCTTCGGATACTATATGCCCCCAGCCACATACCACACAGCTGTACAACTGCCACAACACACAAAGCCAGATATGTACATGTCACTGTGAGCATCACATGCCACAGGTACAGCATCTGTGGGTCACACAACAGTGTAACAGTAATGTCGACTGTCAGTAAACACCTGCAGGTTGGGACTGTCACTGTGTACAGTGCAATCAGCATCACTTGCCCTACACACCATAGGCAGTGCTACGTCCCTCACACTACTGTCTCCCTTGCTACTGTAGTGTCTGCTGTGCACTGTAGCATGCCCTACAGTGTGACAGTTGCATGCAGCACCACCACCACCTGTGCCTATGCTGTCCTGTCCCCTGGGGTACAATATGCTATGCTATGCTATGCTGTACTGTTTACCTGTAGCCTGTAGCTATCATCTGCACTGCCAGACTGACCTACAGATGGAGCTGCGGTTGGACCTTGTCTGCCCTGTACTTCCAGACTGACCTACAGGTGGCTCTATGGGACCCTGCAGTAACGCTAGGCAAACTGTGTGCAAATCAGGGTATAATGAGATGCTAATCCGGTTGTTTGCCCAGAGACTACCTAAGTAGGCTCATTTGCATGGCACTTTGAATATGGCACATTTTAGCTCCGGGCAAGCATGTTTGCCAGGCTAACTGTTTAGCTCAGCGCCAATGTGTTAGCACGCGCTTAATGGTACGGGGAATATTGTAAAGTTTTGATCACTGTTCTTTCTCATCTGCTGCTTCCTGCAACTGTACTGAGTCCATGCATTTGCTGGCACACATTGGCCACGTGGTTGTCTGTACCTGCCCTCCGTTGCTGTGTACTGTGTTGTTGTTGGGTTGCACTTCCTGGTTGTTTTATTCAGTGCTGTCTTATTCCAGGGCAATGTTTGCCCTGCTTTCCCAGCCCAGTTTGCATGGCCTCATTACCATGCTATATTCAGAAGCTGTTTGCCCTGGGCTATTCCGTTTGAATATGGCTTGCTTTGTGCTTCGGGCTCAGTTTGCCCACTGGGCAGTGCTAATTTTGCCCCTGGGCAAAGTTTTGAATATCTGGCCCTGTGTGTTTGATGAGCTGGGCTTGGAAGTGTTTGTTTAAAGATTACATCTTATTTTTAAAAAGTTATAAGAAAAATTAACTTTGCACCAAAAAATGTACCAATACAGAGAGTGAGGTGGAGTCTCAGAAAAAAAAAATATCCATCCCATCTCATTTGCAAAAACCAATCAGGACTGGTGAAATTATGTCAGAGCAAGACAGTGGTGATGCTCTGGCCCAGAGGTAATAAAGCTAGTCACTGGAAGGACTGATTCAGTTCCTGTCTAATTCTAATGCAGTGAAGACCTCTGTTCATGAAATGGGCATTTTTGCTATTTTAGAAAATGGCAGGAATAAATTCTCAATCCTGATTGGCTGACATGAGCTCCAAGCTAGGCATTTACTTTTCAATAGATGCCTAGCAAAAAATAAGTACAAGCCCAAGTGCCACCTCACCACATACCCTTGTACTGAGCTGCCCAGACTGCTTTGTTATTGGTTGAAAGCACTCGATGAAATTTGAAATCCCCGCCACATTTTTCTTTCGCTTAGTGAGAGCTATTGGTCTACAAGGCCCCCCCCCCCAACACTCGCTACCTCTGCACTTACTACAGCTGGTTCTGAATGAAAAAGAAAAAAGAAAACACTGCAGTTCTTCGGCAGTCGAGAAAACAGACAAAATCATTTTTTTTTCTTACACCTACACTCTCCCAACTGCAGGCTCACAGTACCGCACTGAACAGAAAGTAAAGCAAAGCTGTCGCTCTCTACAGCTTCTTACTAGGAAGCATACTTTTCAAATCACAGTTGAACTCCCTCTCAGAACAATGCCCCTACAGTTAATCAGTCCACTGGTTTAAAATAAACACATTATTAGCTAGGGGCTGTTCTTCATGCCAGCGGCACTATCCGCTTTTCTTTGAGGTCACACAGGGTCTCGTGCTTACTAGATGCAACTTCTAACCGCAACCAAATATAAACAAAAAAAGTTATTGCAAAAACGGGGGACAACTTAAAAAGATGCCCAGACTCTGCTGGGGATTTTGTCTACAAGATAAATTTCCTGTTCAGCTGGATGTGTTTGTGAGTATGGGGGGCAATCCATCAGAATGGCTTTGTAGGGAGGAGCAACAGGAGCTGGAATAGCCTTAAAAAATATGGACTACTTTTTCAATAAAGTTTTTTTCTACTAATTATTAATTTTTGTGCTCATTTCCTCTCTTTTACCACTTTTTAAAACTTACTAACATAGTCATTTCTAACAATAATATCCTCCAGAGTATTAGGAAATACGGACCTTCCAGGGGCTATAAGGCCTCCGCCTGCTGCATCAGGCCTCATTACGCCCCTGGGTGGTCTGGTATTTCCCAATAATGCCCACCCTGTTGGGTATTATTGCTTATATATAGTACTGTTTTGAATTTCCTGCCAGAACTGAACAAAGGGCTGCACCTTATTCTTGATGTCTTCACCAGCAAAGAAGTAAGCCTGCATTGCTGTGTTGATGCCAGATGGGACCAGAGTCCAGGTTCAAGCATGACTAAAGACAGGAATAACAACAAGATACAGCCACTACAAGGATTTTTGCCATCCAGGGGAAGAAATATTCTCACCAACATTCTGAAATTAAGAAGAAAACCCAGGCCTTGCCACTAACCAGATGTCTTGAGTATTATTTTTAATATTTTCATATGATTCTAATTGGACTTACCTGAGGTTGCATGGAAAAAAGAGTCTTAGTATTTGAAATAATGGGTATATAGAAAAGCTAAAATCCATACCAAGATATATAAGCATTTTGCATGTGAAAAAGTATTTAAATAAGTTGTACAAAAAATAATCTAAGACACTAATGCAAAGAAAAGCATGAGTGCTTATATATGAAAGTATTGCTTACAAGAGGCTTGCTGAAATAATGTGTTGGCTAGTTACTTTTATTCATTACGTTTGAATTTTTGTTGTTTTCATTTACTGAAATTTGTTGTTTTATGTGTATGCTTTTTACAGTGTTTATAATACTATTTACAAATCAGCCCTAACCAATCGGATAAACTATGGGCCAAGGTGAGGAAATCTAAAGCTCCGGTAGACTGGTTGGCCTTTATAATCTCAAAAAATGCTTTACCAAGCTGGTTAGAGCAGCCAAATCAACCTATTATGTGAAAACTCTTGACAGTACCAAGGGTAACTCAGTCAAGATCTGACAAACGATCAAAGTTCTCGAAGAACAGAGTACCCCACCTGCAATCCCAATAAATATTATAACACAAGGTACCTCGATCTCCGACCAGGGCATCATGCTAAAAAAACTAAATGAGCACTTCATGACAGCAGGCCTAGCATTCAGCTCCTCTCCAGTTGCTGGGCTTGTTAACTGCTCACCACCCAATGACACCCCCTCAGATCCTCAGACTCAGGACTTCTGTTTTCCACCAGTAACTTTCAAGCAAGTTGAGGGCCTATTAATAAAATTAGATACGAAAAAAAGTGCAGGTGCAGATGGAATCAAGTCTTTTTTCGTAATGTTAGGGTACCACTTTCTAACTGTGCCCATAGCACGTATTTTCAGTTTATCGATCACATCTGACACAGTCCCATCCTGCTGAAAAACAGCTTTCATACTACCTTTGTTTAAATTAGGAGACCCCATGACCTTAATAATTACAGACCAATTTCCATTTTGGCCATCCTGTCGAAGCTCATTGAAAAGTTAGTCAAAAATCAGCTGAAGGATCACCTGGAAAAATAAAATTCACTTAATCCCCTCCAATTCAGCTTCTGGCAAAACCATAGTACGGAGTCAGCTCTAGCCAAAGTGACAAATAATTGGTTCACTGCCCTGGATAATAAAAACTCTACTGGAGCTGTCTTTCTAGACCCAAGCAGGGTCTTTGACACAGCCAATCATAACACTCTGTTAGCCATACTCAAAGACCTTGGTCTGAATAACTGGTCACTAAATTGGTTCACTAACTATCTTACACTCCAGTGCATCAAAATCAATGGACTCCTTTTCTCTTCCCTACCTGTAATGGGAGGGCTTTAAGCCTGCGGTTCAATGGTCAGAGCAACTACATCACTCTCCCATTAGGTCACTCATCCTGGGCCTCCCCAGGATTCATTTCTCATTGTGGCCGGAGACGCTCTTCCTCACCCATTTCTGCTCCAGTCGGATTGTTACTGTGGTCACCTCCAGCCTCCTGCTCACTCCTTGCTTTGCTTATTTTGCTGCCATTGCTTTGGGTGGCTTGTCCTCCACACTCCCCCCTCCCAGCTGCTGCTTTTGTGGCCGACTCTTCTCCTTCTTTCAGTTGTCTGTCCTTTTCCCCTTGTTCCCCACCCCCTCCCATTCCTTCCCTATTCCTACTTCTTCAGTGTGCTGACCTTGTCGGCGTCGGCATTTAGCAGCCCTCTTTGCTCTTTGTGCTTGCTCCTTTTCCAGCCTCTGCCTCACTCCTCATTTGCTTTTTTGTCTAGTGCCCTCCTTGATCATCTGCTGGGTCTCCTAGCTTTAGCTCCTGCATTGTTTAGCCAACAGCTGCTTCTGGGTGTCCAGGTATCTACAAGATGCTGAAATCCTTTCTCCTACAAATTCTCCTTATGCTGCTCCTGCTCTCATGAAATGTTTCATCCCAACACAGGACCACCTGGGCAGCCAGCAGTGGCACCAAGCAGAAGGACAGGGACACTCACCATGGCATCCATCAATGTCTGCAGCATCCTTAACAAACTTGATTCCCTCCAAACATGGATCCTACAGCACAACCCTGATGTCCTCTCAGTTGTGGAAACATGGCTAAACCCTAAAATCTCTGATACCTCAGTCTCTATCCCTGGCTACTGCATTTTCAGGCAAGACAGGATTGCTAAACGGGGTGGGGGCTGCACCATCTATCTTAAGGATACCCTTATGGGTCACATCATCCCATCCCCTAGCCTAAGTAACTCCTATCAGGTTCTCACAATCAAAATCCTCCTTGGTGCACATAAGAAGGAACTCACTGTCATCTCAGTTTACCTACCCCCCAGAGACCAGGCTGCTGGCTTCCATAGCATCATGGAATATCTAAGGGTCCAGCAACATAATTCTGAAACCATAATCATGGGTTATTTTAACACTAACTGGCTCTCCACTGAGGCCGCTACCTATAAGGATGCAGCCATGGTGCATCACCTCACTCAACTGGTCAATGCTCCCACTAGGTGTAACTATAGGACAGGCTCCCTTACGCTTCTAGACTGGATTCTATCTAACCACCCTGAACGCATCTCCAATGTTTCTGTACTCCCAGACACAATAAGTGACCACTCGCCTGTCATCTGCTCCTGGTCAAACAAATACCACAAGCCCCCTCCCAAGCTTATCTATGCCAGGGTTATCAAACAAGGGCACCTCCAGCTGTTAAAATCCCATCTAACCAGGCTGAACTGGGCAGTGCTTGACTCTCTCAATGACACCAACAAAGCTCTGGACCTATTTATCAACGTTTCAAGCGAAGCCTGTGACATCTATGCACCAGTGAAAAAGATGAAGGGTCAAGGACAGACCAACCCCTGGGTTACCACTGACCTTTTAACTCTGCTCAAGCACAGAGACCACCTCTGGCATTGTGCTCGTGCAACTCCGACGCAAGTAAACATACAATTATACAAAGCAGCCAGAAATGATTGCACTCGAAAAATACGGAATGCTAAACAGAGCTATTACAAAGAGACTCTGACCAACTCTTGGGGCCAGGGAAACAAATTCTGGAACAACATGAAAGAACTCACAGGCAAGGATCCTAAAGCACCACCCACTATGCTCAACCTTCATGGCACTCCTAAACTCAACCTAGGTATCATAACCAGCACTTTTAATAATGCATTCACAAACCTGGACAGTGTCCTTCCAGCAAATTTTTTCGATGACCTCCCCTCCAGCTCCTCCCAAGTTACCCCCCCAACTAGAAAGTACAACCCCAAAGTTTTTTTTTAAGGAGGTCCAACCACAAGTAGCTAGAAAATACATTCAGAAGGCCATCGGCAAACAAGGGTACAGTGGTGACTCCCTTGACCTGAAACTGCTGGCACAAGTCCTCGATGAAATCTTTGAACCACTTACAAAGATCTTCAATCTCTCACTTGGATTGGGCCATTTCCCCTTTCTCTGAAAGAAAGCCACTGTCACACCGGTTCACAAAAGTGGAGATAGGACACTGCACACCAATTACAGACCTATCTCACTCCTCCCCCCACTATCTAAAGCGCTGGAGCGAATAGTGTCAGACCAACTAGTTGAATTCCTGGATAAGTACAATGTACAGTGCCCAGAGCAGCATGGCTTCAAAAAAGGGCACAGCACCACCACTGCACTACTGGAATTTATAACCTTCATCCATGCCATGCTTGACAAAGGGAATTGTGGAGGGGCAGTATTTATAGACCTTACCAAGGCATTCGACACAGTTAACCACCCCCTACTGCTCAAGCAACTGTCCTCCATTGGGATCTCCAGCGATGCTCTTCCATGGTTCACCAGCTACCTTGATAATCAGATACAACATGTAAGGATTGCAGGGATCTCTTCAGATGAGAAACTGGTCTGCTCCGGAGTCCCACAGGGGTCTATTCTGGGCCCTCTACTCTTCTCCCTCTTCATCAATAATCTCCCCAGTGCCTGCCACCAAAAAATATTACTATATGCAGATGATGCAGTCCTGTTTTCCAGCCACCATGACATTACAGTCCTTGAATCCCAGCTGCAGCTTGGCTTCATGCGCATCAAAGACTGGCTCAATTCTCATAAACTTATCCTGAACCACAGCAAGACTAAAGCCATGTCCTTCTGTAACCGACAGAGCCGGCACAACTCTCTGTCCCTCACCATCAAGAACAACACTGGGAACCCACTCGAACATGTCAAGAAGTTCAAGTACCTTGGTATTACCTTGGATAGTACCCTCTCCTACACTCGGCATATTGACACTGTTGCCAAGACCGCCAATATTTGGATTGGACTACTACACAAACACAAGCACTGTATGCCTGCGGATGCCCTTAAACTAGCCATCTACAGCTCTGTCACCTCTATCATTGACTACACCCTTGCCATCTATGGCTCTGCCTCAACAAGTGCCTCCACAGGATCTCAGTTGCTCTCAACAAAGCCTGTAGACTACTAACGGGTGCAGCCCGACAAACTCACACCAGTGACCTCCATGCACAGGCCAGCTGGCTACCCCTATGCAGCAGAATACAATACCAGACCTGTTTACTTACCAAAAAGATTCTCCTTGGTCTCATGCCACCTGGTGTTAGCTCACTCCTTACTACCTACAGTGGCACTCAACAAACACGTAGTGCCCAGTCTCTAACCTTTCAGATTCCCAGATATCGTACCTCCATGGGTCAGCGTTCCTTTATCTATAGAGCCGCTCAATGGTTCAGTTCCCTCAATAAAGAAGCACTTTCCTCTACTACACTTGGACCCTTCAAAAGGAATCTCAAACTTTACCTCACCTCTACCACTCAATGTGACTGCTTCTCTGAACAGAGATCTCTCTGAACACTTCCCAGCTCACTCATGTCTCACAGCCCGCCCTTTCCCAGTCTCATTCCCTCTGGCATTGGGCCTTCCTTGTGACTCCTTTCCTGCTTCACATCTCCACTGGTACAAGACATTTTCCACCGCCATCGGACAGTGGCCCATTAGCCTGCTAACTTCCTCTTCTGGTCGCACACCTGCAATACTAACTGCCTATGGTGCCCTCTATCTATTATTGTTACTGCAGCCAGCTGCCTACTCAAGCTGCTCGTTATATGAATATTGTCTCAAAGTACGTTATAACTGAGTATCTTTATTTTTTCTTTTAGTTGTTTTGGTTGTTTATTGTGCATTCTTTTACTACCTCTGTATGTATGTTGACTCTCGTCCTTTGACGTGGAACCTTTGTAAACAAGCAGTTTCTGCTCAAAGGTATTTGTAATCCAAGAATTTAATAAATATATAAATAAATAAATATTTTCCTCTACCTGCTCCATTTCCCATTCCAGGCTTCTCCTGGCTTGTCTGTTACCCTCTTCATCTGTCCGGACTGCTACCTGCATCTGGGATCGGTACGCCCCCACTAGTGTAGCTTCTCATTTCTTCACTTCTGCAGTCCTCAGTCTATTGTCATTCTCTGCACTGACCCGTCTTCATCCGTTCCTGCTGTGCATCCATTCGTTTGTGGCACTGGTTGGATTCTGCTTTTCCCAGTGGCACTTACCCCCCCAATCCCGCTCCTCCTCGCTCTGCTCCATGTATTGCTCTTAGTGGCTGTCTACTCTCCTCCAACACATCACTGCATTCTTGCCTCTTTGCCTTCCTGTGGACCCCTGTTTTGTACAGAATTTGGCACTGCACAGTTTCTCTCTTACTGGGCTACAGTCACCACTTCTTTTGCCTCATAAAGCAAACCGCAAAAAAAAAAAAATATCTGTGCTTTCTTTTGAGGTTTTATCCCTATCCTACCTTCACATTCCCTACTCGTATCCTTCTAGTTCACCCAAATGTGTCCAGGTTCATGTGTCTGGTTCTCCTTCCCTCATTCTGACCTCATGGTCCATCTATTTCCTTCACTCAATCAGTATACCTCTCATCCAATAGCATACCTCTCACTGGCTCATATGCTTCCTCATTGATCTGTTGCACTCCTGCAGCTATCACCATCAGTCTTCTCATGCCCACATCTAGATATCCCCCATTCATCTGGCATCTATATGGGTCTTCTCATGTACATCACTCACTTAAGCTTTCCATTGCTTCCTCGAGTGTTCCTATCATTGTATCTTATGCTTCCTCGTCGAACCACCGCTCTCCTGCAGTTCTCACCATCTGCCTTCTAGCGCTCTGCCATCTACATCGTAAGGCTGTCTCTGGATGACTCCATCTGGCATGCAATCAATATTTCTTTTGAGCATACCTAACATCATATGCCACCTCATCAAACCGCGGCACTCCTGCCACATGTACAGTATCAGGTCCATGACTCCAGTCATCATTTACTCATCCTTACCTCATGGTTCATCTATTTACATCACTTCCTCAGGCATTCCTATCACTGGATCCTATGCCATGCCTCCACTCAAGGCTTCACTACATCACCATATCGCTCGACCCAAGCATACCCTCTGGTTCCAGGTACACCTTTTCTCCTAACAGCCATCGGGGATTCACTCCATTCATGGCTTCACTCCTCATCATCCATCGTCCATTTTACTCCTCTTGATCGCTTGACCCCAGCATTCCCTTTGGTTTCATACCTGCTTTCTTGGCATTGGAGTCGACTTAATCACATCACTCTGTCAAGCATACCTCTCATTGGGTCTTATGCTACCTCATTGAACTGCTGCACTCCTGCAGCAATCACGATCATCAGTCTTCATCATCCTCAGTCTTCTCATGAGCGCATTTGGATACCCTTTGCTCCTCTGTCTTCTACATGGATCTACTCCTTCCCACTGGCTACTCGAGCATACCCCTCTCTGGTCCCTGCTGCCTCCAGTTCCTTCTTCGATCTGTGCTTTGTTTGGGGATTTTCCCTGTCCTGTCATCATCTTTCCTTCTCATATCTTCTCTTTAGTGACATATGTCCTTAAATCAAATGCCATCAGCCTGGAGGGAATGCAACCTAGGCCTTGGATCCCCAGAGGTTTCTGCCTCAAAGGGGGGTTTTCCTCTCTTCTGTGCCAATGGTCAAAATATTAGTTAGGGTTAGTGCTTTCTTAGGTTAATTAGTTAGGTTCTGCTGTTGGATGGAGTTGGATGGTGGCCCTGGGTGTCCCCTCTCTCCTTAGGAATTCCACCCTTAATCATCTTCTCAGAATTAATTAATTCATCATCCTCACCTCTTCAATGCTCAGCACCAGAGTGGGTATTCTTTTGGGGCTTCTTCCTAAGCTACTGCGCCTTTAACTGACAGAATAATTCCTGCGGCACCTTGTGGGGAACCCTCCTCTAGGGTTCTTTGCATCGTACCCCTACAGAGTGGTAAATCCCATGGATAGAGAGGCGGAAAGAAACAATGTAGGACAAAACACGTGTCTATGTCATCTGTTAGCACCCTTTGCAAACTGTGTGAGAGGCCTATTGGCACCATGCAATTCTGCTTAAAGTTGAACCAGCATAACATTCTGTGGTGATTTGCATATGTAGCCCATGATGCTTTGCATTGTGTGGGCATGTGTGATTTTGTATTTTCTTGAAACTTGGCTTCCCAGCCAAATGCCCTTTGGGGTAACCCTTGCCTCAGTGTTTGCGCACAGAGGTTCTTTGTCTTTTAAATAGTTTTTTATTTTAATGGGTTCACCACAACATAACCCAGACAGACTGTCTTAGGGTAGCTGGTTCATTCCACTGGGGTGTCAAACAGACTAGGCATACTGATGAGTCCTGGTAGGATGAAACACGTGTCTAAGTCATCTGTTAGCACCCTATGCAAACTGTGTGAGAGGCCTTTCGGCACCATGCAATTCTGCTTAACATTGAACCAGCATAACATTCTGTGGTGATTTGCATATGCAGCCCATGATGCTTTGCATTGTGTGGGCATGTGTGATTTTGTATTTTCTTGAAACTTGGCTTCCCAGCCAAATGCCCTTTGGGGTAACCTTTGCCTCAGTGTTTGCGCACAGAGGTTCTTTGTCTTTGTAATGTAAATCAAGTCACACAAGTATCATATCATCCAGTTGCATAAGCACAATAGAATGGGAGAGTTTTAAGCCTGAGGTTCAATGGGTGGAGCAACCACGTCACACCCCCATCAGGCTTTATAAGATCACTCATCCTGGGCCTGCCCAGAATTCGTTTCTTATAGCCCCACCATACACCCCTCCTCCTCCAGTGGCTCATCTCTCTTACCCATGGGCTTCTTCCTAAGCTACCTTTAGCCAACTGAATCATTCCCATGGCACCTATGGGAGGGAACCCTCCTCTTGGGTTCCTTGCATTGTACCCTTACAGGGTGGTATATCCCATGAATAGAGAGGTGGAAAGCCACAATGTAAATCAAGTCACACAAGCATCATCTCATCCAGTTGTGTGAGCACAATTGAACTAGAGGTATACTCCAGGGATCCATTCTTGGAACCCTGTTATTCATAATTTACATCAGATCCCCTAGTGCCAATATCCATAACTCCAGACTCCACTTTTTCACAGATGATACCTTCCTTTATACATCCAAACCTTCATTGTAAGACATCATCACAGAACTACAGTCTGATTTTAGTCAGTTGGAGTGAAATTTGCTAGGATCAAAACTATTATTAAATGCAAAGAAAACTAAAATGATGTACTTTTTACCCCCACATCCACTAACTTCTATACATGGACAGGCCTACTGTATATTAACCTTACTAGGAGACTCCCTAGAGTCAGTTGATCAATACAAATACCTAGGGGTATGATTAGATAGGAAACTATCCTACATATACCACATTGAATCCCTTGCTAGGAAACTGAAAATAAGACTGTTTTTTTTCCTACAGAAACAAATCCCTTTTTCCTTTAGATATTAGGAAAAGACTGGTTCAAGCCACCTTTCTTCCCTTACTTGAATATGCAGATATAATTTACAATAGTAGCACAGTAACCAACCTTCATAAGATTAATATCCTGTTTCACCACATGATCTGCTTTATAACTAAAGCACCCTACAGAACCCACCATTGTGCCCTTTACATGGCTGTAGATTGGGCTTCCCTGGTCACAAAAAGGATGCTACACATTATTGTGTGGGCTGTTAAAACATTTCATAACAAAGTCCCTTCCTACATCACCTCCTTTCTTCATCATTATCATAGCTCCTACACCCTGAAAAAAAAATGCTTTCGTACTACGAAAAGTACTCAAATTCCATGCACTTATGGTAAAGCTGTTTTAGACATGTAATCCTGTCCACCTGGAACAAACTACAAGCCACAATAAAACTCCCCAAAACTGGTCTCCTTAAATGTATTTAAAAACCTGGCCAATAAAGCGCATATGGAATTTTGCTACTGCCAAACCATTTACTGTAGTAGCCCTCCTCGCTGAGAAATCTTTATAATCTCATAGTGCACTTGAATGTAAACTTTTTTCATATTTCCCCTTTATCTCTCCTTTTCTGCTTGTTAGCTTAGTTCCTGAAATGTGTATAATTTAGCCATAACTTCCTTCCTCCTATACATTATGAACTTCTCTCAGCACTGTTCAGAATTGATGTATCGCAATTGTACTTTATTGTATTGTAATATTGTATATGTTTTGTACCAAGCTGTTCTACCAGGACCTCCTTATAAATGAGTGTGATCATCTGCTTTTCCTACAAATAAACTTCAAGTTGGACTTGAACTTACATCTATGCAGCAGTTATTAGTAATTAGCTATACTATACAGGGAAAATAAAATCTATTTTTATATACTACAAGTGTATGACACACTGACAAAGATGTGAGCCTGGTTAAAAAAAATTACAATTTAAGAAAGTACTGCAAGAAGACATAATGGCTGTTTATTTAACATAGAAGTGTCCCCCTTCAGTTTTTTGAACTGTTTGTGCATCCTTGGGTGGCAGCATTGTAATTATATCATTTTTCATTTTCTGTGATATTTTTTTGTTGTACAGGGAACCCCCTTTTGTTTCTAATGAACACCTCATCATACACCAGCCTGGTAGATTGTATATGGCATCATGCATGTCATGCCACTTGCCTAATGCTGGCACACCCATTTCCACCTCCTGTCCCAACTAGCCATGCAATTGCACAGGTAGAAGAGTGGGTGGGACTGGAAAGGGATAATCAACATGAGTCAGCCATTACTGCATCCATGGGTGTCCTTGGACACCCAGGATGCATGTATTTCAGCCATACACACTATGCAACATAACATGTAGGGGTACCTAGAAATGGTATCTAGGGCACACTGTGATTAAAATGTTTAAATTTCAAGCATGTCCAGGAAGGTGACAATAATACAGGAATGAGCAAATTTACTGAACTACCGAGCAATACAAAATACCATATCTTACAAAAAATCTCATAGTCTTCTGATAATAGAGCTTCCACAGCCACACCTTGATCTTTATTTGAGATTGTGGTTGATCTGTTACTCTTACAGCCAACATCAGTAATGCCTCTTTGATCTGCTGGTATGGGGGTCAGCAAACACAAAGGTAGAAAAAAGTTGCTACACTGAGGTGTGAAATATAGAAATGTAGCAAATTCAGGCTGGCCCAGTGGTGTGGAGGGGTGAGGAGCCTGGCATCTTACCTCCTGCTAAACCTGTAACCCAGGCTTGGAAGTAGATGCCGGTTCCTTGGGGGCCAGCGAGGGGAAGGAGGATTGAGCATCTCAAGGGCAACTCTCCTCCCATGAAGAAGGGTGTCTCTGTGTCCTGATATTCAACTGCCATGAGGATGCCAGAGAAGGTGTCCTGTCCACTTGACACTGTGGGGTGGGGGCATCTCTGCGGAGAAGGAACTCACACATCAAATCATTGTACATGCCACAGGCCCAAGAAGGAAAAGGAAAAAAAGAAATGTGGCCAGCAAGATGAAAGGGATGGTCCCCGCGGGCCCCACACTGATGATTGGGCTCCCAGGTGCTCTGGAAGAAGGCAACAGAACAAAGAAGTAAGTCTCAGAGAAGCTGAATGATGGGGCTGGGGGACTGGTCCAGAATGCAGCTGGTTGGGTAGCAAGGAGATAAACTACTAATACAAAAAAATATATAAGCAAATGCATCGCATACAGTACCAGAAAATGTTGGCAAGCCACAGAGCAGCACCAAAAACTGCATTACCACAATCTTTTCAAAGAAGAAAATGTAGCATTGGTTGAGCTTTAAAATGTGACTGATGTGATTATCAAACAGATTTATATATTTTAGTTTATATGTATATATTGGGTTATTTCTGTCAAGGTGCAGTACAGTGCATTTACATAAATTAAACTCCATTTTGTTTATTACACTCCAGTTTTCAATTAATCTTAAAGCTTTTGTTAATTCTCAGTGCTTATGTAGTGTATCCACTACAGATCATATTTTTGTGTCATCAAAAAATGTAACAATTTCTTAGGATATCCCATATGTGAAGTTGCTGAACAATATTGGCCCCAAAACTGACCCTTGTGGAACCCCTTTAGTGACATTCCTCTCCATAAACATCTTATCATTTATTCTTACTTGCTGTATATTTTTGGATAACCATGATTGAACCTAATTCACTAAATATTCACTATATCCCATTTAAGTGAGCTTATTAGTCAGTTCCAAATGGGGAACAGTGTCAAACACTTTTCCGAAAACCAGGTACATAATATCCAGGAGTAATCCCTTTTCAAAGGCAACACTAATGTCATAAAAGACAATCATATTAGTTATGCATGATCTTCCCTGCCTGTATCCATTGGGTATGGTCTATCAACCGCTTTTTTGGTGCCTCCTCATCAAATCTTGTTTTTATCAATTTCTCCTTAACTTTGCATGAAATGGAAGTAAAGCTTATTGGCCTATAATTTCCAGGTGTGGCCTTTCTCCCCATTTTATATATCGGGATGATGACTGCTTTTTTCCAATCTAGAGGGCCTTTTCCTATTATGAAAGATTTATTAAAGAGAATCATAAACAGAATACTCATAGCTTTGGGTGCATACTATCCAGCTCTGGCACAGCATTTGTGTTCGTAGAGTGAATGGCATCTAATATGTCTACCTCTGTGAAGTCTATTATATTTTCCTGAACCACTGTATCCTGATCTTGTTTATCAATATTTTTATTAAAAACTGTACAGCAGTAGTCATTAAATACATTTGTCATAACTGACACATTGGATATCATCAATAGAATGGAAGCATTCTAATGCAAACTGCATTTTTTCTAGTTGACAATTGATATTACATCTTTAAAATGTATTCTGTATTGACAATGTATAAGGGCTTAATACAGTTGAACTCTTTATTAACAGGAAGTCGTGGTTAGAGGCTAAGCACCAGGTTAACACCTATAAGGGTGAATGGCAACAGTTCAAATTTCTCTGAGCAGCTGAAAAATAAAAATACTTTATTTAATTGAAAAAAGGTTTTGGGCTTCTCTTTTGTAGTGTGCAACAAACTCTGAACCTGTGTCCCAGCAGACGTGGCAGGTAACAAAACAGTAACTGGTTTTAAGCATGCATGGGATAGACACAAGGGGGCTTTAGTAACAAGGTGGGGAATGCAGATTGAGTAGGGTCTGCAGCTGCATGGTAGGTAGGAAACTTTTAGAGCAGACTAGGTGGGCCAAGAGTGTTTTTCTGCCAACAACTAATATGTTACTATGTTAAGGTAAATGTCTCAAGTACTAGGAGTCACAAACTCCAGCTGATGGGACAACATTGTAATACTTAGGAAAGATTAAATCTTTTTGCGCAGAGAGTAGTTAGTCTTTGGAACACATTACCAGCTTATGTGGCTGATAATATATCAGTGTAGGCATTTTGTAATTTAAACAAATACATGAGCTAGGTGGGCATTAATGGCTATGGGTGCTGAATAGCCTCAGACAAACTTGAAAAATCTTGTAGTTTGCTTTATCTGTACTGTATTACCTAGAAACCTAATGCATAGTTTGCTTTATCAAGAACATGACATGAAGGACAGGGACTATTCTCTGGTTCTCCCATACTTTAACCAGTTGTCTAATCATGTACAGAGTGTTATTTCATTTCTTCAAAGTGTTGCTGCTACTACAGTACATCCAAGCACACTGAATACCCTTTGTGCAGAGGTCAGTCTGAAAGACATTTCTCTGTACTGGTATTGACGCATACCTACTGTGAAGCACAAAGTAAAGTATTTTCTGTGGCTTACTTTTTTTGGGATGAGGAAGTCAGCATCCTTCAGAGGCAGTTACTTGGCTGCAAAAATGGAATTACAGTTTGCAAGGTAACCATTTTGAACGTTTCATTTTTCATGCATCTGTTTACACATCTGAGGTTGGGGACTGATTGCCACTCTTCTGATTTTGTCTTAGAAAGTACTTTATAGAAAATATTTTTCCATGTCCTTTTCTGGTACTCTCTCACAGCATAGAGAGGCTAATTTTAATTGCTGCATCTCTTTGATGAATTCTGTTTGAATGCTGTGAATTTATTTTGTTTTGGACTGGTAACAAAAAGGTACAGTAGATGGAACCATCTGTTACAATCTGCATCATCCATTTGTCTGTTGTAACATAGTGCCACAGCTGGAAATGATAAGACAGGTGTCTCCCCACTGGAGGGTGAGTCTTGGAGACCTGTGACTTATCAGGGATTAGTTTTTATCTGTGGTGGATAGTTGGAGCTCCTTTTTGCATTCTGCATTTTCTCCCTCTACCTCTTTTGAACCTTTGGGTTCACTGTATGGCTAATGGTGGTACTGCCTGTGATTGTACCCCTTTCCATGCCTTCCCCGACGTAGGGTCTGTAGTACTTTCTGGACTTTTCTTCTTGTTTTTATCAACCTTATTAATATAGCTTTGTGCCTGATCTCCAAAGAGAGATACACCTTTAAAAGGGAAGTCTGCAGCTTTGATGTGTAGATCTTAACCACATATACTTTCTAGTAGATTTTGCATTTGCCAGGGCTCTGTTTGGTGAATCATTAATGTCCACAGTCTTTTGCAATTGTATTTGGCCATATCAAGATTAGCTTTTTACATACTGCAACACCTGTAACTTCTCATCAAAGGGCAGACTGTCAAACAAAGGTAGCACAGCCTGTCACAAACAGATAGCACAGTTTTCAAGAGTGCTTCCTGGTATTGTGATGTGTAACTCAGAAATTATGCACCCCTCATAATGGGTGAGGTGGAACAGTAATTTTTTTATGAATAGTGTTAATTGCTTTGGCAACTTTGTTAGGTCGTGATATAGAAAATGTTTTTGCCTTATCACATGTAGTAGCTGGTATTATACCTTCAAGGTAATGGAATTGGTAATGATATTCCTAGTAACCAAATCTCTTTTTTCCTATCAATTGTTGTTGCAGATGTAGGCAATTGCAGAATCTTTTCATTCATCTTTTTGAAAGTGTCATAAATGGGGATATTGATTCTCTTTGCTTCATTCATACATGCTTTAGAAATCTGACACCCCAATGTCACAATCTATTTCTACAGTGGGGCTATTAATCATAGCTGGCATGCCTTTAAGGTAGGCTGAATATGAAGAGCAGACCTCTAAAAGAATGGTGGTGAACCTCTCTTCACATCACCTGTGATTTCAGGAGTAATTGGTTCCTGCTCTTCCTCAAAATAACATTCCTCTTCTGTGACATTTAATGGCAATTAAGGAATGTTGGATGCCTGTTCTTTTATGGTCTGGAAGGCTTGCCACATGTGCTTGAATTTCTCCATTAAGGACATCTGAGCATCACCAGCATGAGTATAGCCAAGATTTGGGAATGAACCTATAGTACAAAAGGCTGGATAATTGGCTCATTTAGGTTTAATCTTCTCTCTCCGAGTGTTAAGTTTTTTTGGTTTGTTTTTTTCTTTTGCTTTTTGTGCAATAGCTAAAGTAGTATAAGAGAAATACTCCACTGCCTACCTTTTCTTTGTGTTTTTCTATCTGAACAGTCCTCAGCTGAGGATTAATGCTCTTTGGTGGGTCTCTTTGTAGACTCTGCTTTAAACTGTATTTTTAAGGAGGATGGTTCATTAAACATTATCACAGGGATGTGTGCAACCTTTTTACTATGGGAACACTCTTAGGAGCTAAATAGAGCTAAACTAAAAGGATGGAGTGGATAAAAACTGTCTTTTTGCTTGTCTCAGTTTCTTTGTCTTAGGACTAAACATATTGCACAGATTACAGTTTACTGAATTGTGATCTCAGTTTAAACACTTGTAGCATTCTGTGTGCCTGTCTGCCTTAGACAAGTAGTTACCACCCTTTTGGCACTTTCTGAAACCTGTGGGCTAAATTCTCTTTTTAGGCTTTTCTTTCAATTCTGATTCAGGCGTGAGACCAGAAAATGGAACCACAGTAGAATACCCAACCTTAGTCATTGACAGTCAGTGTTTTATGTAGGTTACAGTCACTATGAGCCAGTCGGTCTTTATTTAATTTGACCACAGTCTGTGTGAGCCAAGAAACAGCCTGAAGTGTTCTAAAAAACGTAGGTGGAAGCACATTATCTTTTTTTGTGAAACCAGAACTTATACAATGGAAACAGGGTTACTGGAGGGGGTGTAGCACAGGGCAACACAGATGATCAAGGGGCTGGGGGACTTACCATACAAGAGGATGCTGAGGGAGTTGAACATGTACTTGCGGGAGGAAAGAACAGACAGAGGTGATATGATTAAAACTTTCAAGTACATGAAAGGAATAAACAAGACAGGTACAGAGGGGTTGTTCAAAGTAAGGGAGAGGAGGGAAACCTGGGGCCATGATATGAGACTGAAGGGAGAGAGGAAGGTTCAGGAGGGAAATGAGGGGACACTTTTTTACAGAGAGGGTGGTAGCAGAGTGGAATGCATTACCGGCGGATGTGGTATCTAGTAGAACAGTGGACTGCTTCAAAAGGGGCTGGAACAGTGCAAGGGGGCAGGTCAAGGGAGGGAAGGTGGGAGGAAGGGGCAGCTGCAGAATAAGGGGTGCCAGCTGCACATTCCAGCAGACTTGACAGACCACTAGACCTTTATCTGCTGGGGAATTTTGTATGCTCATATGTTGACATGAATCACTGATCTGTAACTCTAAACTACAAACTCCATTACAGTTATTGCAGCCTATTCTCAAAAGGTTAGATTGCCTACACACTGTGTATGTGAGGCATGTAGGCAACCCTAAGTTATAATGCCACACACTTGGGGGAGTCCAGTGGACCCTCCACAGCATAGACAGCAGGTGCATATGCTCCTTTCACACACAAAACCCTGGCTAACTCACACTACAGGTTGTCTGGGGGGTGTCAGGGTGTGTGCCCACTCTCTGCACCATTCACTAAGGTATGGAGTGCTGGACGAGGGGGCGCAAGTTATGCGAGGGAAGAACCTACCATAATTGTTATGTGCCCCCACAGATAACACCCTCCAACTCTGGTGGGACATGGAATCCCTCCACTGTGCTGCCCCAACCCACCTAGCTGTGTGGTATGGCTGAGTGCAGCCATTCAGGCACTCTGCCGTATGTCCATAATTCCTGAGACCCGCACCTGCCCAGAATCTGTTGCTTGGGTAGATCAAGGTATCCAATTAAAGACCCAGAACAGGCATTCCATTGGATGCCCCCCCCCGTCCCTAGATCTGCCCCTATGCAGCTGCACACCAGGTGGCAAGTCCAGAGACAGGTGTCTTGCAGGTGCTCACAGCTGTGAATACTGCATACCCTGCAGAGCTATACAGGCCTGGTTTGTGCATATTGCATGTACCCCATGCCCCTTTAAAAATTGTCTCTATTGTGAGATCACATTTACATTTCAGGCTGTGGTTTCTGGAACTATTAGAAATTGTGACAGAATCTGAGAAATAACCTTTTTTGTGCTAAAGTACAGTTCAGACAAGAGGTCAACTGTAAATTAACTAAAATAACTGAATACTTCACAGAACAACAAATGTTTAGGAAATGGTCATAGAATTGGCTAGGAGCACGATCCAGGGTGACCAATCTCTTCAGTTGAAAGTAAAGATCTACCACTGGAATAATGGAAGTCTCAACAGAAGTACAGTGAAAGAGCATATTTCAAAAACATTCAAAGTTCTGCGGCACCAAGCATCTCGAGGGCATGATGCACTTGTTTGACTAGACTGTTCTAATTCATATTGTTTAAAATGTATATCCTATCCATACCATTTCCAAAGTTTGCACTTTTAAAGCTATTTTTTGAAACGTATAACTTTGGAACAAGAACTAGGAACATATTTTTTTAAAACAAATGTGTGGAGTTAAGGAAATATTGATATATTACATACATTAGGTACAGCTTATATATACAGTATTACTTTGACTGACCATGATGTAACACTGTGCTTTCAAAATGTTCTAAATGTGTACCAACTGTTCATATTATGTATTATCTAATTGCTACACAGTACCATGTTTAACCTTATAGTATTATGGAATTCGAGGACCACTATATTTATTTTCATTGTATATATTATGTATATATAATAACTGGTTATAGTATTTTCCCATAGGGAAACCAGGCTATAATTCCAGCGTTATAACCTGCTGGTTATTATAACAACATTCACACACCCGGATTCCCTAGTTCTGCACATGCGCCTACTGTGAACTTCCCCTTTTCTGCGCCGTCCCTTGCGATGCCTCAGTGCTGCAGTTTTCCCAGACAGAAGTCGTCAGTGGTAGGTTTTTTCTTTTAAAGAAAAAACATCTCTCGGCACAAGCAAACCTTCACCATGGCAGTTAAAATAAAAAAAATAGATAAACATTGCTTCCATTTAGGGACAGCTACCTACCGCATTGAAATATGGGCTTTCCAACAGTCAGTGGCTTAACTCCGTAGATACATACATTTATTTTGTGCAATTGCTGTGGAGAAAAAATGATCCTCAGCAATTATACAAAATAAAATGTGGATAGCTAGTTAAGCGGGGGGGATGCCTTCATAAACCCCTCACACTTTGGTCTTGGGGTTTATGTGGCATCCCACCCCTCAAGGGTGTATAAAATCTTCATTATAACTAGCTACTCATCCATTATTCTCTATATTATGTACATATCATGTTGCGTATTATTGTATATTTTTCTATTTGTTTTGTTTATTATATACCACATTTTGTATGATGTCTTAAATCTGCTTATGTATGTATCTAGCTGCTCAGGACCTCCTTGTAAATGAGCCTGATCAATGGAGTATTTTCCTATCAATAAACTTGAACTTGGAAAAAAATGAAAAACATCATCAATAAAACTTTGAAAATCAATATAGGTAAGCTGTGCAAGGGTAATATGTTAGTATTTTCCTATCTTCCAGCTTTTATAAAACAAAAAGGCCTATCCTCTTCCAGTTCCAAAAGTACAGTGGTGTCTGCCATAATACAACACAATACTGCAGCAGAATCACTACGGGAAGAATGGTAATTTCAATGGCAATTAATCCCTTTTGTTATGCAGTAACTCAAGACACTACATTACTGCCTGGCTAGCACCACTGTATCTCCTTATAAAGACATTTAACTTCTTAAAGGGTGACATTTGAAACTATTAGGGGTAGGAACATAATTTTTAATCAAATATCTATATACTTCATTACATCACTTAGAAGCCACCCTCAGTCAGAATCCACCCTCAGATAACAGCTGCAGCCAAAGAAACAATATTTAATAGAAGCAACCCTCAAGTTATTTACCATGACTGCTAACTGAGGATGACTAATTAATCAGTGAAATACCATTATACATATATGTTGCTCCTAGTCCAGGTCTAAGCCCTGAGCTGCTTGTTTTGTCTGCTTCACTGCTTCTTGTCTGAGCCTTACATGCAACATGAAACATACATGCAGGTGAGGGGAGGAGGTTACCGAGGCAAGCAATGGTTTGGTGAGGGAAGCAGGATTATGAGAGCTGTGATCAAGAGAGCAGTGAAAACCCATAAAACTGAAAGGCAATGCAATATCTGTTTAAAAGATGCCCATTCCTGGAGGCTCTGGGCGCCACACAAATCAGAATTCAAATATATATATAAATAAGACCATCATTAATAAAAAGAAATAAACAATTCAAACACACAAAATCAGAGTTTATATAAAAGATAAATAAAATAAACTAAAACTGAAACTTAAAAACAGGAGTGCCGAGAGATTATATCTATGACAATGAACTAAATAACTGAATTGGAGAAGGCCTGGGCAAATAGGAGGGCCTTAAGTGGGTCTTAAAAATCTCCAAAGTTGAGACCCCCCCCAAACCCTGAAGGATAACGAATTCCACAGGGTAGGGGCATCGACACTAAAAGCCCTGTCACCAGCCAATTTTAACCTCAATCTGGGAATTGCTAGGGGACCCCCACATTAGGAGCAGAGGGGTGGACCCAGAGAGCAGGTGCAAGGAGGTCAAGCAAGTAACCAGGGCCCTGGCCATGTAGGACCTTATAGGTGAGAAGACCCACTTTAAAGAGGATCTTCCACCTGACCAGTAGCCAATGCAGATCAGGCAGTACCGGTGTAATGTGGCAAAATTATGACTGCCCAGTAAGTAACCAGGTAGTGTTCTGCACCAGCTGCAGCCTGTGGCGAGATCCTCCCACAACCCCGAGGTAGCATGCATTACAGCAGTCAAGCCTTGTTGTAACTGAGTCATGCATCAAAGTGGGGAGGTCCAGAGGCAGCACAAGGGGCTTAATCCTGGCAACACTTCTGAGATGGAAAAAACAGGAGCAGACAGTGGAAGATACCTGTGCCTCCATCGTCAGACCCCTGTCCAGAATGACACCAAGATTTTGCACTCTTGAGGAGGCCTTTAATGGAACAGATCCCTGAACAATTCAAGTCTCTGATCCAGAGGCTATCCTATCCTGCACACTGTTCAACTCCACCACCAATACTTCTATCTTATTGAGGTTCAGTTGCAACCAGCTGGAAGCCATCCAGTCACTGATATCAGCAAGGCAGCTGTTTAGCACAACTACCACGTTGGATGTTCCTGGGGCAAAGGATAAGTATAGCTGGGTATCATCAGCATAGCATTGAAAACCCAAGCCATACCTCCTAATGATCCCTCCCTGGGGTAGCATGTACACTGCGAACAACACTGGGGCGAAGACCAAACCCTAAGGTACTCCACAAGATAGGTGACTAGGTGTGGCAGAGAAATTCTCCATCACAACTCGTTGCCTTCTATTGGTTAGAAATGACTCAAACCAGCAGATGACAGTGCTGGTAAGTCCACAGAGTTCCCTAAGGTGGTCAAGCAACACACAATGGCCCACAGTGTCAAAAGCAGAAGAGAGATCGAGGAGAACAAGAATTGTCTTCTCCCCTCGATCTCTAGCCCTGAGGACATCATTCTGCACCCGAACAAGCATGGTTTCTGTGATATGCCTTGCCTGAAATCCCAACTGGAAAGGTTCATATAACTCATGGGTCACAAGGTGCTCCTCCAATTGAAGCACCACTACCTTCTCCATAATCTTCGCCAAAAAAGGAAGATTGGAGATAGGACGGTAATTTGCCCTGACCTTCAGGTCCAAAGATGGTTTCTTTAAGCGTGGTCTCACCAGTGCCTCCTTCAAGGCATTGGGAAAGACCCCCTCAGACAAGGAACACCAGACAATCAGGGCAAACACTGGGTTAATGGGGGTGATGCATCTCATTAAGAAACTCGTTGGCACTGGGTCCAGTTCACAAAAGTGTGCTTCAGATTTGTCACCACCTTAATGACCTCACTTACCTCCACTGGTCTAAACTCCCCCCAACCAGGTGGAGTGCACTCAGAACACTTCAGGCAACCACTGCCAGCTCTAACCTAGTTGACTGGAGGAATACTTCACTGGATACCGGATACCCTATCCAAGAAAAACGGAGCAAACTCTTCGCATTCAGCGCTAGAAAAAACCTTCTTCGGTTGTAGACAGGCCAGATGAAGTAGCCTGTTGACAGTCAGAAAAAGAACAGCTGGTCAGTTCCTCCTGGCAGCAATCTCCCTGGACAGGAACTCTGCCTTCTTATGGTTGACTGCCCCCTGGAATGCATCATAATGCATGCACAGGGCCAGTTTGTCCTCCTCCAGGCCAGATGTCCTCCAGCAGTGCTCTAACCTCCAACCCTTTCACTTCATCTTCCCGAGGTCCCCTTCAAATCATGGAGACCTCAGGTAGGAAGATTTAGATCATACACAGACAGGTGGGAGGGAGTCAATTGCATCAGACAGCACCCTATTATAGGAGCCCACCATGGCACCAATGCCTCTGACGCATACATTGCCCACACTAGATAGACCAGCTGCCATCAAAAAACCTTCCTTGGTCAATCCACTCAAAGGATGGCAGCTCATCATGTCTGTAGGGGGAGGGCATCCGGTGGATGCCCTGAACATGAATCACACCATACAGTGATTGGACCATGCCACCTGATCAATCTTGAGATCATTTATCTAAAGCCCAAGTGAGAACAGCAGGTTCAACATTTGCCCACCCTAGTGTGTTGCAGCAGAAACAGCTTGTGACAGGCCCAGCGATGACATGATCTAGAAGAGGTTATGACCAAGCCCAGAAAATTCGTCATCGGACCAAACATTGAAATCCCCACGATAATGCATCTGGGAGCTTCCAGTGTTTCACTGATGATGAATTTGGCAACCTCCTGCAGGAAATTCCTCACCACCCCAGGGGGGCGATAAATAAGTAAAATCACAACCTGTGCCTGGAAAGCAAGTGACACATGTCACTGGTAGTATACTGGTAGCGATAGAGTGGTCAGTTGGATTGGTAACTGACTGGAAAAGAGGTAGCAGAGGGTGGTGGTAAAAGGGGAATTATCAACACCGTGGGAGGTCATCAGTGGGGTCCCACAAGGCTCAGTGCTGGGACCAATGTTATTCAACATCTATGTAGCTGGGGTTCAGAGTCAGATGAGTATGTTTGCTGATGATACTAAATTGGGTGCAGTGGTGGATGGAGTGGATGGGGGGGTACTGCAGAGGGACCTAGAAACCTTGGAGAGGTGGTCAAGTGCCTAAGAAATGCAGGATTATGCACTTTGGAAACAGGAATCTTGTATTTGGCTATAAGCTGGGAGGTATGCAGTTATTGGTATCCGTTGAGGAGAAAGATCTGAATGTGCTAGTCACAGGCCATATGACTCACTCTGCACAGTGTAGGAAAGTGACAATAAAGGCTAATAGGATTCTGGGGTGTATAGCAAGGGGACTCTCCTCAAGGAGTGAGGATGTGATCCTGCCACTGTACAGGGCATTGGTGTGGCCTCACTTGGAGTACTGTTTGCGCTTCTGGCATCCATACTTCAAAAAGAACATCAGACTATTGAAAGGGGTACAGAGGAAAGCAACCACGGTGTGAACAAGCTAGATACACCCAGCAGACCAGACCTGAGTTTGATTCTCACAACCTCCAGTTGCATACTGTGTGACTCTGAGCAAGTCACTTAACTGCCCAGTGCTCCCAGGTCACCCCTGAAAACAGGCACTTGTGCCTAGTGGGCCTTATCCAGTTACCAAAGACTAAAATAAATAAAAATTAATAAAATATTGAGTGGGATGAGGGAAATGCCCTATGAGGAGAGGCTTCAAATGCTCAATATGCACTCTCTTAAGGACAGAAGGGATGGGGGGGTTATGACTGAGACATTTAAATACTTGAAGGGCATTAATAGGGTAAGTCATGGGGGTCTGCTTAAAATTAGAAAGGAATGTATTACAAGAGGGCATAGTCTAAAGTTGGGGGGGGGTTCAGAAGGGAGATGAAGAGGCAGTTTCTCACCATGAGGGTGATGACAGCATGGAATGCTCTGCCAGAGGAACTGTTTTTGAGGGCATCAGTTGAGGGATTTAAGGGGGTGGGACAAACCTAAGAGCAAAATCAAAATGGGGATGGGGAAATGGTAGAACAATGGGATCAGTCAGTGGGAAAGGGGGGTGAGTGGAGGAGGACAGCATCAGTGCTGAGCGCTGAGAGCTTCACACTCGAGCAGACTTGATTGGCTATTAGGCCTTTATCTGCTGGCTTAATTGTATGATCATATGAAATTGCTGATAATCATATAGAGTCTGCAGCAAAAAGGAAGGTAAACAAGCATTTGTCAATGCCGAATGTTTGCTTGCTGGCATTGGCATTGGTAGTGTAGAAGTTACAGAGCTGCATAATAGGAATGGCAGTGAAGTATTGAATTGAAGCCAACCCCACCACCACCCTGCAGAGAGTGACAGGCATTGGGGTGTGCCTTTGGGTCGTCAGGCATAGTGACTATGCCTTTTCACCACACCCTACCCTGCAGACACTGAAAAGTGTCACGGTGTGCCTTGGGGTCTTTGGCCCTTATGCACACCCCATTCCATCAGGAAATATGGTGGGATGGGTGCAGTATAGGAGAATGGAGTGAAGTTTGGGCCCGAAGAGTCTGAGGCACACCTTGATGCCTCTCACTGGCTGCAGGGTGTGGGTGGGGGTGGAATGGTATGAGCATGACAGCCAAGAATCCCAAGTCACACCCCTGATGCCTGTCATTCTCTACAGGGTGGGGCGTTATGGTCGGAAACCCTAACGCCTCAGGCATTCGTTGGTATTTTCACTCCAAATTTTCAACATGGTTTTTTTGTGACCCCCACCTCATGAACAGTGGCAATATCAGTTTGTTAGCCGAAAACTGCTTTTGCTCAGCGACTATGACATTTGGCACCACAGCTGCAAAACACATTCTGAACAGGATGTGAAAAATGACAGCGGTACTGTTCATGGGGTGGTATAAAAAATGGCAATGTTGAAAATCTGCTGTGAAAATCTTAAAAAATCTGGTGAAGTCACAAGCGTGCGTAGAAACTGTGCAACGCACACCCGTAATATAACTAGTTTGGGGATATTTTTTACAGCAGATTGTTAACGCAGGCATTTGGGGACCTCCGATCATGAACAGTGTCAGTGTGATTTTCTTTATCTGTCCCGAACAATGATTTCCCACAGTGACCACGCATTTCTGTGCTGAAAGTGTGAAAACACATGTTGGCCATGTTGTAAAAATGACAGCTGTACTGTTCATAAGGAGGTGTGGAAAAATGCCACTGGTGAAAATCTGGACTGAAAATATTACAAATTCATGAACTTACGAGGGTGCGTGGAAACTGCGCAATGCTCACTCGTAACACAGTCATTTTATGGAGTTTTGTCACCAAATTTTCAACACAGCCATTTTAAGACCTCTGCTCATGATCAGTGTCACTGTGATTTTCTTAATCTGTCCCAAACATTGTTTTCGCACACCGACTGTACCATTGTGCGCTACATGTGCGGAAACACATTTTGGGTGAGATGTGAAAAATTGTAGCTGTACTGCTCATAAGGAAGTGCGGTAAAATGGCACTGTTGAAAATCTGGTGTGCAAATATTACAAATTCGCAAACTTGCCAGCGTGCGTAGGAACTGCGCAACATGCGCTCCTAAAACAGTCATTTTTGGGAATTTCTTCACCAAATTTTCAACATAACCATTTTAACACCTCTGCTCATGACCAGTGTCACTGTGATTTTCTTAACATGTCCCATACATTGATTTCGCACACCGACTGTGCCATTGTGCGCTACATGAGCAGAAACACGTTGTGGGTGAGATGTGAAAAATGACAACTGTACTACTCATAAGGAGGTGTGGTAAAATGGCAATGTTGAAAATCTGGGTGAAAATACTGAAAATGTCTGAACTTACAAGCGTGCGTGGGAACTCTGCAACGAGGCTCGTAAAACAGTCATTTTAGAATTTTTTACCAAATTTTCAACATAGCCATTTTAAGACCTCTGCTCATGAACAGTGTCACTGTGATTTTCTTAATGTGTCCTTGACATTGATTTCAGACAACCGACTGTGCCATTGTGCTACATGGGCGGAAACACATTTTGGGTGAGATGTGAAAAATGACAGGTGTACTGCTCATAAGAAGGTGTGGTAAAATGGCAATGTTGAAAATCTGGAGTGAAAATATTGAAAATTCGTGAACTTACAAGCATGAATAGGAACTGCGCAACGCACGCTCGTAAAACACTCATTTTTAGGAATTTTCCACCAAATTTTCAAAATAGGCTTTTTGAGAGCCCACATTATGAACACTGGCAGTGTCATTTTGTTAATCATTCTGAAAAGGTGATTTCGCGCAGTGGCTGCGAAATCACCCTTCGGGCCCGAGTAACGCCATGACAGTGACAGCATTCATGAGAAGGGGTCCCAAACCCCCATTTTGAAAATTTGGGCCCAAAATTCCCAAAAATGCCTGAGATATGCAACACAGTTGAAAAAACCCTATCTATCCCATTACACAGCTTAACGGCACTTCCTCAGTTCACAGTCGGCTTTGAAGAGTGCAGACGTAGTCCCGGTCCACCGAAGATCGTCGTGTGAGCTCCGGAGAGTAAGTATGGGGTGGGGTGTGGGGAGGCAGGGTGCACAGTGGGTGGTGCGGGTTGTGGGAGAGGGGCAGGGAGAAGCGCCCGAGGACAATTTTTGAATTTGCAGGTTTTTTTCTAAGACTACGAGGATGTTTGCCATGCTGGGGTGGGCTCCCAGAGTGGCAGCTGGAAAACTGTTGGGGGCTGGAGCTGGACGGGGATTGGGCACCCCTGTCGGCCATAACATCAATTTGCCATGCTGGGTTGGGCTCCCAGTGTGGCACCTGGATGCTTTGGGGGGGCGTGCAGCCGACGGGGGATTGGGCACCCCCATTGGCTATACAGTATGTGCATGTGGGGGGCGCATCAGCAAGCAATATGTGTGCGTGCGTGTTGAGGGGGGGAGCTCTGCTCACTGAAGCGGAGGTCTCCCTTTTAACTATATGCCACTGCATTTTCAGCTGTCATAGACAGCTGGAGCAGTGATTGGCGCACTGCGAACGCGCCTGCAAACACACTAACTAAATTGGAAGAGGCTGACACACCTCTGGAAAACTCGGATGATGGCACTATGTTTCTTGCACATGCATGCAAGCAAACATAAAAATGGGAAGACTTGTTGGACAAAGCAGCCCTTACCTGCCTCCAGATTCTATGTTTCTGTGTTTTTATTTCTCTAAGAACTGTTACCCCTTTTCTGTCCAGGTGTGGCATGTGGGTATCTTTGTCTCTGGACCAAAGGATCTACTGTTCTTTCTTAGATATTAACAACCCTATTATTCTTCAATAATTTGTTTTGTGTGGTTTTGGCCAATAGATTTATTCTGTGTATCTTTATAGTTTCTAATTTGGGGTAATTTTGAATTACTGCAGTATGCTTACATTTGACATAGATATCCTGGCTAGTAATTCCCTTGAAACCTGAAACTTCCTTTCTTTCATAGTTATGTGTTTTTCTTTCACATTCACTTTTCAGTTTACTAATTTTTATTTTTGTGAATCTTATGTTTACTTTTTATAGTCACTTGATTAATTAAAAATTTTCTCTGGGTGACATATTTATTATTTCACATTTTTACATCCACTTAGCCGCACACCATAATTTAATGGTATTCGCCATTCATTATGGACTGCTATGTGAATTGTATAGGGCTGCATTAGTAATGCCCTATATAAAGACTTACTTGCATGCAGCCTCCACCCCCTAAAGAAGACTTGTTAAGCCTCCAAGGGTTTCTTAGCGCTGTTTTGGTGCTTTGTGTAACAAATTTAGTAACATTTTCATGTTTGCATTTTCACCTAAGTGCAATGTGAGATTGTGTTTTTATGTTGGCTTCCGCGCTTGCATGGCCAACATATTGCAATAGTAGCAGATTTGGAGGTACAGTCACTGTTGGGTGAATGCAAGGCACGCATCAGTAGGTGCATCTCTCATTCCCCAACAAGTCAGCATGTAGGCGCCATATCAGGAATGCATAATTTGGTGAGCACAACTAAGAAAAGTACTGCTGCAATGACAGCCAATCTTGTCATGCAGAAGCACCAGAACACACCTTCCCTACGTGCCTTTCCTGGTGAAGCCCTTCCATTAACATGGCAGTGCTGATTGCCACCACCCGGAGACCCAACCCATGTCATTTGCCAATGGGGGCGCCCACTCACCATAAGCCTAATGCAACCCCTTCCCATTTACAGTGTGTGCCAAGGGGGTGCTCAATCCCCCTCAGCATCATGTTCCCCCTTCCCGGTTTCATTTGCTGATGGGGAGCCCACTCCCATTCTGCATAATGTCTCCCCCATTTGCTGTGCGCCAACGGGGGTGTCCAATCCCCCGTCGGTTACAGAACCCCCAAAAAACAACACTCAGGTGGCATGCTGGGAGCCCACCCCAGCGTGCCAGATGACCCTGTAAAAGGAAAACCATCCCACAATTTTTATTTTTAACCTGCAAAGCAGAAAGCGGTCCGTCGTTGACTCCGGTGTCCCTCCAACACAGCGCCATCCTGCATGCAGTCTGCCTCCCCACACCCCTCACCCCATATTTACCCCCGGAGCTTGGCACGATGATCTTCCGTGGACCGGGAACACATCTGCACTCTTCAAAGCCAACTGCAAACTGAAGAAATGCCGGTAAGCTGCATCAACGCGTACATAGGGTTTTTTCAACTTTGGTGCATATCTCAGGCATTTTGGGGAATTTTAGCACCACCTTTTCAACATGGGGTTATTGGTACCCCTCCTCATGAATTCAGTCACTGCCATGGTGTTACTCGGTCCCAAAATGTGATTTCATGGTCACTGCGCAAAATCACCTTTTGGGACCAATTAACAAAATGACAGTGCCACTGTTCATGAGGGGGGCTCTCAAAAAGCCTATGTTGCAAATTTGGTGAAAAAATCCAAAAAATGGCTGTTTTACGAGCGTGCGTTGTGCAGTTTCCATGCACGCTCGTAACTTCATGAATTTTGTAATATTTTAACTCCAGATTTTAAAAATTGCCATTTTTCCACACCTCCTTATGAACAGTATAGCTGTCATTTTACATATCCTGGCTAAAATGTGTTTTCGCACGTCCGGCACTGAACAGAGCAGTTGTGGTGCAAAATCAGTTTTTTGGACAGTTTGAGAAAATGACAGTGACACTGTTCATGAACAGAGGTCCTAAAATGTCTATGTTGAAAATTTGGTGATGAACGTCCATAAAATGACTATGTTACAAGGGTCTGTTGCGCAGTTTCCAAGCACCCTTGTAACTTTGCAAAATTGCAATATCTTCATGCCAGATTTTCAACACTGGCATTTTCACACTTCTTATGAACAGTACAGCTGGCATTTTTCACAGCCTGCCCAAAATGTGTTTCTGTACCTGTGGCGCACAATGGTGTGGTCACTATGGGAAATCAACTTTTGGGACAGATTAACAAAAATCACAGCACCACTGTTCATGAGAGGAGGTCCCAAAATGCCAATGTTGAAAATGTGGCTAAAAAATCTCAAAAATAATTGGGTTATGGATGAGTGTTGCGCAGTTTCCATGCATGCTCATGACTTCCCAATTTTTCATATTTTCACTCCAGATTTTCAACACTGCCATTTTTTTACACCTACTCATGAACAATACAGTTGTCATTTTTTACATCCTGCCCAAAATGTGTTTTCGTCCCTGTGTCACCAAATGGCATAGCCACTGTGCAACACCACCTTTCCGCTAAAAAACTGATTGTGCCGCTCTTCATGAGCTGGGGTCACAAAAAGCCTATGTTGAAAATTTGGAGTGACAATACCAACAAATGCCTATGACATTAGGGTTTCCAACTCTAACACCCCACCCTGTAGAGACTGACAGGCATCAGGGGTGTGACTTCGGATCACTGGCTGCAATGCTCATGCCATTCCACCCCCAACCCCACCCTGCAGCCAGTGACAGGCATCGAGGTGTGCCTTGGAGTGTTTGGCCCTAAAGTTCAACCCATTCTCCTATACTGCACCCATCTCAGTGTATTTCCTTATGGAATGGGGTAAGTATAAGACCCAAAGACCCCAAAGCACACCACGACACTTGTCAGTGTCTACAGGGTAGGGTGAAAATAGGACAGTGTCAAATTGTGCAATGTGAAAATGTATATACAGTTACAGGAAAATGCAAGGACAATAAAAGAATACAAGTGCAAATATGGAACAGTGCAAATTATGCAATGAGAAAATAAATGCACAAGGATTACAAGGTGGACACTATACTTAATAGGAATGTATAAAGTGTACAGATATTAAGCGTCCAATGTCACCCTCCCTGGGTGTCTTGAGCCTCACCTCCATAATGCACTGAGTCCTCTGCCAGTTTCAGGGTGTGAAACCCGGGTCTGCTTGTAAACCAAGTATTGCCTACCACTGGACATTTCTAGATGATTGCTAAAATCTGTGAGCATAAAACACCTGCAGATCTTTTCCTACTGCAGGACTATTAAAGGAACTGAAAGTTCAGACCCTGATTATCAAACAGATCTCCCTTGGCACGTTATTTTTTTTAAAAGCCACCACAATTTGGATATTTTGCAGAGTTCAATAAGGGCTTGTTATCTTCAGCAGTAAGTTGAATATCAGAGTTTTGGTACCAGTAGTACCCTTTCTGTGGTGGCAGCATAAAGTGCACATGTAACACATGAATCAACAGTTCAGAAAAAAGTCTTCCTTTTGTGTACTTTGCCAAGAATACAGATATAAAGCATAGCTGAAAAGGGGGACCTTTTGGCCCAGTGGGATCTACCCAGTTAACAAAATGATATAAATAAATACTGTATATATTCAAATCTCTAACACATGCATTACCTGCACCATTATCAAAGAGATCCAAACTAATTGATCTTCCAGTCTCTGGTTCAATTGTAGCCACCACGTCTGCATCAACAACAGGCAAAAACCCTTGACTGATTTCTGCATAAACAACCATTGGAGCAGGATAAGTAGTGGTATCTGCGTTCATGTGAGCATTGACGATGACTGGAGGAACGTTATGATCTGCTGCTCGAGATGTCACTGTTATACTGAGAACTTGCTTGCTGTTGGCTTTGTTGAAAAGTCCATAAATCCAGTCCCCTGTCTTAAATAAATAGGAAAATTACTATTCCAAATAGACAATATAATACCTGTATTGTCAAAACAACAAAGCAAAAGTGGACAATAAGTCACTACATATACCCAAATATCTAGGTTGGTAGAATAAAGTTATATTGTTATCCAACTGCAGCATCAATAATTTAAATTACATATCTTGAAATCATTCTTAGCTAATCAGAGTTATTAGTTTCTAAACATTTCTAAACGGCAGCTTCCAGATCATGCCCATGTCTCAGGGCTTGCCCGTGTGGCTAGGGCCATGCCATCACACAGATGGATAACCCTCTACACTCCAGTGTACCCCAGGGACTGCCTCCCCCCGGCAGCTTCCAGATTCTGCTCATGTCTCAGGGATTGCCCATGCGGCTGGGGCCTTGCCATCACACAGGCAGATAACCCTCTACACTCCAGCCTGCCCTAGGGGCTGCATCCCCCCAGCAGCTTCCAGATCCTGCCCATGCGGCCAGGGTTGCGCCATTACACAGGCAGATAACCCTCTACACTCCAGTCTACCCCAGGGACTGCCTCCCCCCGGCAGCTTCCAGATTCTGCTCATGTCTCAGGGATTGCCCATGCGGCTGGGGCCTCGCCATCACACAGGCAGATAACCCTCTACACTCCAGCCTGCCCTAGGGGCTGCATCCCCCCGGCAGCTTCCAGATCCTGCCCATGCGGCCAGGGTTGCGCTATTACACAGGCAGATAACCCTCTACACTCCAGCCCACCCTAGCGGCTGCATCCCCCCAGCAGTTTCCAGATCCTGCCCATGTCTCACGGCTTGCCTGTGCAGCTGGGGCCATGCCATCACACAGGCAGGTAAACCCTCTACAATCCAGCCCCCACAGGGGCTGCATCCCCCCGGCACCTTCCAGGTACGTCTTTGGGACTCCTGTCTCCTACAGCTATACCTCTGATTGGCTAATCTGCTCACCAGCCAAGTGCTGATTGGACTTTCCTGTCCCAGGACATTTGGGATTGGCACGTTTCAAGTCAGCTCTGGTGGCGGGCTGTCGCCCTGCAACTCTGGTGCCAAATATCTGGATTCAGCCTAGTTTGCTCTGTGTTTTAATTTTTGGCTAGTTTGACTGTCTCACTGTATTTTTTTAGTGCAATTTGGAGTTGTAATTTGTGTAAATTCAATACTGTCCTACACTGTAAAATCCTATGTTATACTTCCTAGTACATGCCTACATCTAATGTTATCTTACCGGCTGAGATTTAGATTAGCCTCCATAAGCTGATATTGTGTTGCTTAGATGTTTAATACAGGATAAGCCTACTTCTCCCCCCCTTGCTTATCTCTAACCACTTTACCCACCTACTCTGTTTTAACTGCCTGTGTTTCTCCATGCTCTGCTGATGACCTTTGCACTTGGTGAATCGAGTCTGCACTGGGTCCCCTCTTCACTAATTTCTGTCTTTTGCACCCTGGGCCAACAGAGCTCCCCCTCCTCTCTAAATTCTATCTCTTTGCCTCCCTGAGCTATTGAGCTCCCCCTCTCACTAATTGCTATCTCTTGCCTCTCTGAGGGCTCACTCGTGCCCCCCCCCACATGCTGTTCCTGAAATACTTGTCTGCTAGCTCTCCTCAGCTGGCATTTTGTTCTTAATGATTTCTGTTCAGTCTGTGGAAGCACCAGTATTTCAGTGAATCCCCAACCCATGTCTGACTCCTTATTCTACATATTTCTACACCTCCTCCTCCCTCCCTTTGTTTTAATTTGTGCCACTCCCCTGCTGCTGCATTTAACCTCCTAACTTTTGTATTCCTCCCCCCAGATCTTGCCTGTGTGGCTGGGGCCACACCATCACACAGGCGGATAACCTCTACACTCCAGCCTGCCCTAGGGGCTGCATCCCCCTGGCAGCTTCCAGGTGCATCTTCAAGACTCCTGTCTCCTACGGCTATACCTCTGATTGGCTAATCTGCTCACCAGCCAAGTGCTGATTGGACTTTCCCATCCCAGGACATTCAGGATTGGCACATTTCAAGTCAGTTCTGGTGGCGGGCTCTCACCCTGCAACTTTGGTGCCCAAATATCTGGATTCAGCCTAGTTTCCTCTGTGTTTTAATTTTCAGCTAGTTTGAATGTCTCACTGTATTTTTTTCCCATTCACCTGCCCCAACCCTGAAAGCTATTAAATACATCTCCTCCCCCACTCCACTTCTAAACCACTCCCCTACTGCAGCCTTACTCGTTCTCCCCCTCTCTGGACCTCCCCTGTTCGAGTCTCCACCCAGCTCCGCCCACTGTGCCTATCCAACTTGGTACTCACTGCCAGTTGTCCTTGCCATCCTTCTGATGCCCCCAAATAAGTTTGCTCCTGCAGTTACCTTCCCCCACCAACTATTCCTACTGCCTCTCCTCTAACCCCATCGCTTACTCCTTTCTCCAGATCCTTGCCCAGGCATAACCTGGCCTAACCCCCCATCCCAAGTATGTATCTGTCTGCAAGTTTAATGCCACTTTCCTTGCTCTTGCCCATAATCTTCGGGCCTGCCGGTCATCCCTGTTCAGACACTAAGTTGCCAGGCCTCCACACCATCAGGCACACCTCCAGCTATGCCTACTGCACCATCACTTCAGTGCTTGACTGTGACCTGCTTCCCACCTGCAAGTCTCACAGTACTATTTGGCATGCTAGGATCTGCACCCTGTAGGCCCAGCCATGACCTCACTCACCTTTATTACCAATCAAACTGGTCCTGATCATTGACATAAACCCCACCAGTATATGCCCCAGGAAGCATCTCAAAGTCAGTGCTAAACACCTCAAACATTACCTGCAAAGACTAGCCTTCCTGTTGTTTGTCCTCTCAGGCAACATCACCCCAATCCAGGCCTTCCACACAACCAGGGGATGTGTGCCCACAAGTCAGGCATGCTCACACTTGCCTCTCTAAAAATCCATAGTCTAGTTGCTAATTTTACTAGCCTCCAGGCCTGGGTAGCCCTCCATAACGCCTATGTACTCTCAATTGTAGCAACGTGGCTCTATCCAAAGATTCCTGATGCGGATGTTAGCCTCCTAGCTACAGGCTGTTTAGGCAGTACCACCTATCTAAAAGAGGTGGGGGCTGTGCATTCTATCTCAAGGGTGGCCTTCAGGGCTTATCACATTATCTTCCATGTCTTGGGACCTCTGCACAGGCTCTTGCCATTAAGGTCCTCCTTGGGGCGTGCAGCAAGTCTCTTACACTGCTGTCCATCTGTATCCCCCCAAAGGACTCACCTCGGGGTCTCCAAGCCATCATTGACTGCCTAAGTAGCCTAACCCTAAGCTCTGAGGTTATACTACTCTGTGACTTTAATGTTAACTGGCTCACCCCAGAGGCACACTAGTTCAAGGATGCTATCCAGGTAATCCACTTCACTCAGATCATAGAAGCCCCCACCTGGACTAACTACCAGACCAGCAATAGCACACTGTTTGATTGGATACTCACCAACCACCCAGAGCATACCTCTAATGCTTCTGTACTCCCTGACAATATCAGTGACCACTCCCCTATCATCTTCAACTGGACCAATAAATTCACCATGCCCCCTCCCAGAACAGTTGCCAACAGAGTCCTCAGGCATGGTTAAGCTGACCATTTAAGAGCTGATCTCCGGAATGCCAGCTGGTCAGCTGTGTATGGAGCTCCTGATGTGATTAGTGTATTGGACCACTTCATCCTCCTCTTCAATACTATCTGTGATACCTATGCCCTCAATAAAAAGTGGAACATCAAGTGCCATTACAACCCCTGGATGAGCCCTGACATCTTGGGTCTTATGAAAAACCAAGATCTTCTCTGGTGTATAGTCAGAGCCACAGGGAAGTAGTCAGACATCCTAACAAGCCAGAAATAGCTGCACCAAAGCCATCCGTATAGCCAAGAACCACTACTACAAGGCTGCCCTGTCCAAACACTGGAATGATGGCTATAAATTATGGGCAAACCTTAAAGAAGTTACGGGCAAGGAGCCCAAAACTGTTCTGGGCATGATCAGTGTAGATGAGTCCCCCATCCTTGACCCAAAAACTATAGCCGACACTTTCAACCTAGCCTTCACGGACCTCAGTCATGTGTTCCCCCCTGATTTCTTCCATCTGGGCAACCCCATCGTAGGCCCACAGCCCTCTGCGCATCCTCTCTCCTGGTTCAAGGCCATCTCTATTGGGGATGCAAGGAAATATCTCTCCAAGGTGCTCGGTAAGGGAAGAGTCAGTGGGGACACCCTTGATCTGAAATTAATATCACTCTCATTGGAAGACATCCTGTCCCCTCTTACCCACATCCTCAACTTGTCGCTTCAACTGGTGGTATTCCCTCAAGAATGAAAAGCTGCTATAGTCACTCCCACATACAAGAGTGGAGTCCGTGCCCTTACAGAGAACTATAGACCCATCTCCTTGCTACCACCACTGTCGAAGGCCCTTGAACGAATAGTTGCAGATCAAGTGGTTGAATACCTTGACAAATACAAACTCCTCTGCCCTGAGCAGCATGGCTTTAGAACTAGGCATAGCACCACCACAGCTCTTTTAGAGTTCATGGATCACATCCACAATTCTCTTGATCGTGGACAACTTTCTGAGGCAATCTTTATCGATCTGACCAAAGCATGCGATACTAGTAATCATGCCCTCCTAACTTAGCAACTTGCCACAGTGGGCCTGGCCCCCAAGGCGGTTTCAGGGTTCTGCAGCTACCTGGTCTGCAGATCCCAGCAAATCAGAATAGGCTCAGCCCTCGCTCACAGCAAGCCCGCCTGTTCGGGTGTCCCTCAGGGACCTATACTGGGTCCCCTCCTATTCAGCTCATTCCTGAATAGTCTCCCTCAAGCCAGCCAGTGCTGTATTCTACTTTATGCTGATGATGCAGTTACTAACATATTAAAATGGCAGCAGAATAGGCCTAACGGTCTTTTGCGTCTGCTTATTTGGTCAGCCCTCACCCTGGGAGCTGATCTTGCTGCCCCCCTCGCCTTCTCTGGCTTCTCCCTTCCCAGTTCTGGATATTCTCGCTGCATTGGATTTTGCTTCCAGAACCCTTTCCCTGTACCTGTCCCACCCCCTCTTGAATCCTCCACCATCTCTTCCTCCACCAGCCCCTAGGCAGCGCATTCCATGGCTCCACCACCCTTTCAGTGAAGTAGCACCTCCTCCTTTCTCCCCTGAATCTTCCCCCCTCCAGCTTCCACCCATGCCCTCTAGTGGCCCCTCCTCCTTCCTTCGAAGCACCCTGACTGTTCCTCCCCTATTTACCCCTTCATGTACCTGAAGACCTCTATCATGTCCCCCCGGTCCCTTCTCTCTTCCAATGTGTACATCTTTAGCTCTTCGAACCTCTCCTCATAAGTCCTGTCCCCCAAGCCCCAAATCATTTTGGTTGCCCTCCTCTGGACCCTCTCCAGGAGTCTAATGTCCTTTTAAGTGTGGCCTCAAAACTGCACGCAGTACTCAGGTGCAGTCTCATACGCAGTTATACAGGGGTATCACTTCCCTCCTTCTGGAGGTGATCCCCTAGCGATGCATCCCAGCATCCTGTTGGCCTTAGCTGCTGCCCTCCTACAAGTCTCCGAGTTGTTCATCTTGACATCCACCACCACCCCCAGGTCCCTCTCAGCCATCGAGACTTGTAGCATTCCCCCCCCCAGGGTGTACACTTGGCCCTGGTTTCTGGCCCCCAGGTGCAGTACCTTGCATTTCCCTGCATTGAACCTCAGCTTCCACTTTCTAGACCATCTTTCCAGAGCCTCCAGGTCCCCCTGTAGGGCCACCCTCCCTTCCTCCCTATCCACCGCCGTCCCCAGTTTTGAGTCATCCACAAAGAGACTCATCTCACTCCTGATACCTGTCCTTATGTCAGAGTCGTAGGTGTTGAACAGGTGGGGCCCAAGGACTGATCCCTGTGGAACCCCACTAATGACCCTCCTTGGGGACAAGACTATCCCACCAACTACGACCCTCTGGGTCTGGTCCTGGAGCCAATTGCCTATCCATCTGATCATCTGGTTCCCCTCCCCATGTCTTTATGCATGACTCAGATCCTATTGAACTTGAGCAGCAACTCCAAAGTGACTTTACCAATCTTGAGAAGTGGTTCGCAGATCATAAAATGATCTTGAACTATAAAAAAACTAAAACCACGCTGTTCTCCAGCCCCTAAACAAGCATTGCGGCTACCCATTATCAATATGTAATATTGCTGGGACCTCCTTGGATCTGGTCCAACATTTTAAATATCTTGGGATCACTATTGACAACTTGTTGTCCTATACTCTCCACATTGAAAATACGGTCAAAGCAATCAATAGATGTAATGGGCTGCTCTATCGGCATAGGCACAGTCTGAACCCAGAAGCCCTTAAAATATCTGTCCACAGCTCTGTGGGCTCACTTGTTGACTACTGCCTGCCTATCTATGGAGCCACCATTGACACTGCCCTCAGGTGCTTATAAACTGCCTTAAACAAAGCCTGCCGGCTAACCATAGGAGCTCCTAGGCTGACTCATACCTGTGACCTGTATACCAATGCACAATGGCTCCCGCTCAATGTTCAGCTTAAATTCCAAACTTCCCTTCTGGAAAAAAAGGTCAGTCTTGGAACACTTCCAACTGGGGTTAGTCAACTCCTGGTGCCTTGCATTAACCTGCAGCGCATACGCAATGACAGACCTTCATTATGCCTAAATGTCACACTTCCCAAAGCCAAAGATCTTTTGCACACTGTGCCCCACTTTAGTTCAACTCTGTTCAGGTGGATCTTGTTAATATGCCTACATTGGGTGCTTTCAAAGTCCACCTCAAGCAACTCCTGCTAAATGCAACCCGTTGCGACTATCACCCATAGTTTTACCTCCCTTTCTCCTGGCTGGTATTCCCTGCTCTTCCCCTAGCCCTCCACCCCTTCCCTTGCCTTGCCCCCCATCCCTTATCCACCCCTTACCCTTCCCCAGTTCTCCCCTTGGGACCCTCTCCACTCCTACCCTCTCACCCCTTACCCCCTTCCTGACTCCTCTCCTGAGTCTGCTCCTCCCCTCCTTACTTCTCCCCTCTCCCCTTCACCTGCTATCCTCATACCTCCCCCCCCCTTGCCAGTTAATTTACTTACAATAATGCTTGCTCGTTTTGGCAGTTGAGGCTCCTTCTCTTCTCTTCTTTCACTTATCTACTGCTAACCCTATTTCCCTGCAGATGATTGATTGTTTTTCTTCTTTCAGGCATCTTTTACCCATAAGTGTTTTATTAGCCCGCTTCTCATATCCTAACTTCCTCAATAACATGTACTACCCTGTTGTATCTGCTGTATCCACTACCTTTGTAATTTGTACCACTCCGTTTGTATTGTTATCATGGTGTGAAACCTATGGAAAGAGCTCTGAGCTCAAGTGGTGTTGTCATAGACTTCAATAAATAAATAAATAAATTCCAGGTACTCTTTAAACCATCAGAGGATGTATCATGCATATAGTTCAAGCATTCAAAAGTTCTAAGTTCAGCTGGCATAGTCCATTTCCATGTATAGGATTCTCTAATATTTTACAAAATAAAAATATTTTGATTTTAAATTGAAATTTTAAATTTAAATTCCATTTTTTAAACAAAGGTCATCATCATCAAAGCTTTATTAGGCTGGCACATGCCATTACCACTAAAAAACATCAAATGCATACATATAAAAAGAAAACATATACAATTGCACATACCGGCTGTAAGTTCAAAAAATGCATAAACTCCAATTACATGTGTAAATCATCTTAGTATCTAAAAAGCATACTTATCATTAAAAATACTCTGTCAGATTATTTACAATAGCATCGTCTTGTAAAGTGAGTAAAAAGTTCAGAGGTTCTTCCAGAATGTAGGTCAGTTCTCTACATATACTGTATATCCATGTATTACGAATTGTTCCATACCAGATGCATTTAAACAGCATATAATATATATTTTCCAAGTCTCCCAGAGGACAAGAGCAAGAAGTTTTGGCAGTATTTGGGATGTCAGAAATCTAGCAGAACATATATTACTTGGTAAGGTTTCAAATGTATAGCTTATGCATGCGGTCTTAAACAAAGGTATTTAGCATGACTTATAATATGTTTATATGTGCAGTTAGTGTGCCCTGCAGTGTTATAATCGGAGAGGTACGGTAACTGCATACTAATGTATAAAATTGCTGTGACTCTGTATTTTGTGAGGATTGTGATAAATTGTCCAGTATGCACTGATGAACAACACTTACACTTACAGTAGAATTCAATGGATTGCAACTTATGATAACTAAAGCACTACCTTGTCAAACAGAATAGAAAATGACATTGCTGTATATACTGTATGATATGTACCTCTGCAATTCCACGGATTTGAAGACGAGCTGTTTTTAATACTGAATCTTTACTGAAGTCTGCAATAGTGTAGAGTGTTCCATTGGGGCTCTGCACGTAAATATCTGGCTCAGTGGACTGCCATGTGATAACAAAAAAGGTGTCCTTTCCAATAGTCCTGTCTATGGATACTGTGCCATTATACCATTTATTAATTTCAATCTCTTCACCACTACTTTCGAGCTGTAAAAACAGAAATAAAAATATATTTGCCTGATCATGAGACTGAACCAGTAAGAAAAAGCAGAAGATGAGTATTAAAGAATGCATGTACAAACCTGAATAGACTGCTGTGTGACATTGCCACTTGAGGATGACATTGCAGCAAATGCATCAATCAAGCCATTGGAGTCAAGGCTATCTGTGGCCAAATACTTGAGTCCTCCTGCAGTCATGAAAAGAAGAACATTCATTAATGTATATTACATATGTTAAAATAAATTGAATGAATGAAAAAGACATCAGCGAAAACATGCTGAAAAATTAATGGATATTGCTAAGTTTACCAAGCTAAAGAGGGATCCCAACTATACAATATAATTTTAAAAAATTGCAGGCATGTTAATGTTAAAAGTCCCAGATCAACCAACAAGAGTTAGTTGATACACCTTTAACTATCATAAGACAGACTCAGCTGTCTTATTTACACCTAACTGGGAGAGGTCACCATCTCCACACAGGAGCAGAATTAGTTCACAGGAAGCTAGAGCACCTGCTTATTAAGCGGCTGGGGACATGCATCCAAGCATAGCTCGTCCTCCGCCTTCCTATTCCATGATTTTCTCCCTCACAGGGATAACTCAGGTAGGAATGGTAATGTTTGGCAGCTCCACATTTCATAGCTTGCCCACAAGGAATGAACATAAGGACCCACCACAACCCGACTGTTGGATACTTCCCCCCACTGAGACAGGAGATGGGCCAAGTAATTGCTAGTGTACTGCTTGGGGACTTTGCATGGGGATGAAGGAATATTTATAACATATTTTTTTACTCCTGGAAGATGCAGCTTAACATTCAGTGCTTATGGGACATGGGAGGTTGTTTTCTTGTGCCTAAGTGTATTTCAGCCTGTTTTTATTTTGGCCTCAGATTTTTTTAATCTTCACCTTGTGATATTGCAAATTAACACATCAAATACTTTTAAACATTTTTAAAACAATGTTTTAGATAATAGTGCTGAAAATTATTGTAACCAGGGCAACCTTACAATTCTAGAACATTTATTAATATACAGTATTTCCAAGCATTTAGCACTCATCAGTTCCCTGCATTAAAGTAATTGCACAAATCCAGCCAAACAATGGATGTGTTAATTATAGTTATTATGCTTTAGTGATAACATAAATAGTCTACTAAAGGTGGCTACAGCATGAGCCCGGTATCATTGCCATTGTATAATTATAGTTATTATGCTTTAGTGATAACAGAAATAGTCTACTAAAGGTGGCTACAGCATGAGCCCGGTATCATAAGCCATTGATGGTCACATTTAGGTACTCATGTTGTGAAAGGCTGTGGGAAAACTGAAGCACCAAGAGGCAGTGTTGGCTTTCAAATAAAAATAATAATGTTTATTTTCCCCAGCAGATCAAAATAAAAGCAAACTTCTATCAGCAAAATAAAAGAGAAGCAAAGGAAACAAAACTATAATTCAGCAAAATAATCAGGCAAAACAAATGCAGTTCTAGAAGTAACTAGGACTGTCTAGTGTGCTTCACCTATACACCCTTCTCCACTCTGATCTACCTGAACATCAGGTTCAGCTTATATAGTGTTTTACCCATGTGATGAGTTAGCTCCACCCATCAGCACATCATTTTATTTTAAATCTTTATTTGGTCATATTCTTTAAATTAGTGATATAATACAAGCATTGCATTCTTATTAAAGTATCTGCATACCACGTTGCACAAAAAAAATTACTTCTGGATCCAGAGTTTACCCATTTTCAGTTGTCAGTAAGCACCACCCCCAGCAGTTCCATGGATAAATAGAGAGAGAGAGAGAGGCCGGTCAGCTCTATAGGAAGGGACAGTTGAAGAGGTGCACTGACAACCCATCTACAAACAACCAGGCATTACCAGAAGAACCAAGGAGAAGAGAAACTGTATTATTTTATTATGGGTAAATATTTGTTTCTCATATTATCTTTTTTATTTGTAAGGATGCAAACTTTGGGTGGGATATTCAGACTGCTCCAGGCTGTGGCGCAAGCCTGGGTGCAGCGTAACTGGGATGTGCCAGGGCACTGACAGGGTGATATTCAACGGTGCTGCACCATGGCTCAGCACCATTGAATATTGCTCCATGGCCAACTGCATAGCACATGGCACAGTGGCACTGCGCCAGCGCAAGTGGCCAGAGAAGAGCAGGGGGATGCGTTAGGGTAAATGCTGTTGTGCTAGGTGCATCAACTGTGATATTCTGTGGTGGACATACAAATGGAGCCATAATGCATGAAAGGTGCAAATGGGGCCATTTGCATGTCATCATGGCCCAATTGCATGCAGGTGGGCCGATCCCTGGCAACTTGCGCCTGGAGCCCTGCCAGGCAGCAGCCGTCGGCGATCGACGCCCCCTGCCCCTCACCGACAACACACCCCAGCCCAATTGCAGGTTGTAATATGTTTAGAACTCCCTGGTGATCCAGTGGACCCAATCCCTCAGCCCGATCACAGGCTGTCAATATGTTGAACTGTCTGGTGGTCCAGTGGCCCATCTCTGTGCCCGATCGTGGGCATGCAGTACATTAATTATCCCTGGTGGTCCAATGGTACCGGCCCCCTCCCAACCCGCCCATTCATTCCCACCACCCGCCTCCCCGGTCAGTGGCGGCGGCAGCACCCATCCATGAGCCACCCAGCTGCCGCCGACTGACATACGCATAGCACGTTGTAGCCCATTGGTCCACAGCATGGCCCAATGGGTGTGCAGGCTGTACTGTACTACACAGTCCTGATATGTGAATGGATCCAGGAAATTGCATATCGTTATGTATCTTATTATGATGGGGGTGCCGCTAGACTACCAGGGATATGAACAAGCATGATAATTTAATTCAGATCGGGGGGACCACCAGACTACCAGGGATATAACAAATCAATATGTATGAAATACACATTGGGGGGCCACTAGACTACCAGGGCAGGAAATTCCAGATCGTTATGTATCTTATTATGATGGGGGGGCACTAGACTACCAGGGATATGAACAACTATAATAATTTAATACAGATCAAGGGGGCACTAGACTATCAGGGATATAAAAAAGCAATATGTATGAAATATACACTGGGGGGGTCACTAGACTACCAGGGAATTAGAGATAGTTATCTATTTAATCATGATCGGGGAGGCCACTAGACTACCAGGTATATCAAAAACATTATTTTTTGTATTCAGATGGGGCTGAACAAAGCCCCCTGAGAAAAATCCACATTCATTTAACTTTCTAGGACACCTCTGGGCTGATAAAATAGATTTTTAAATCTCGCCATCTCATCCCTCGCTCTTTATTCGTGAGTGAGCAATTTCTTTGATCGCGAGCCCGCAAATTCTTTGATTGCGAGATTCTTTGATTGCAATCATGCATCACGAGCGAAGGGTGAAATGGCCAGATAAAAAAATCTATTTTCTCAGCCCAGGGGTGTCCTAGGAAGACAAATGAGGGTGGGTTTTACTCAGGGGGCTTTGTTCTAATGAACTATGGTGGTGGTTTACCGCAATTCTTTGAATTTTTTAAATTACAACTGTTTTTATTCTTTGGTCGTGACCCTGCAAATTCTTTGATTGTGAGCCTGCAAATTCTTTGCTTGTGAGATTCTTTGATCGCCATCTTTGATCGTGAGGGCAGGACAAGATGGCCAGATTTTTTATAATGGAATAGATAGGGAAAGTCTACCAATCTTTAAGATTGAGTATCTTGGAAATGGCTTGGTCTTTTTACTTGAAGTTTGGAGGGTGTTTACAGCATGTTCTGTTGATGTGAATTATGGTGTTTACATGTCAGAGAAAGTTTATTTTGTGGAGCTATTGTGTGGTGCACTTTACGTGTTGTGGACAGTGTTTTGGATTGTGTTGGTGGCTTGAAATTGATAAGTTGCCTTGCCTTAGTGTCATGGATGTAGTTTTTAGTTGTTGTTGTGTGTTAACTGTCAACGGGCATGGAATTGTGCCACTCTGATGAATGAAAATGTCAAATTTTGACATGTTATATCTCAGACACGCTTTTGTTTTTTTACTTGAAATTTGGAGGGCGTTGACGGCATGTCCTGTAGATGTCAATAGCGGTGTTTATGTGTTGGACATTGTATTGTTTGTGGCGATATTGTGTGGTGCACTTTACGTTTTGTGGACAGCGTTTTTTATTGCTCTACTAGATTAACATTTGTTTGGTGGCTGGCCTTGCTGTTGTCAATGTACTTTTTAGCCATCGGGTGTGTAATGTGGCCCAACACTTAAAAATTGGTGGGAGAGTGGGGCCCTTCCACCAACTTGCGCAACTTTCTAATTTTCTATTCTTTCTTAAAAAGTAAGGAAATTCTATGCAAAAAAATTCATTAATGCATCAGTTAGGGTTCTTCTACAGTGAAAAAAGTGAGGAATTCAATTTTAGGGTTCCAACCCAGCCCGCCCCCACCAACAGGCATCAGGGTGTGTGTTGGGGTCTTATTACTCTCACCCCATTCTCCTACACTGCACCACCTCAGCTTGTTTACACATGGGATAGGGTGAGAGTTAAGGCCAATGACCCCAACACACACCCCGGTGCCTGTTGGTGGGGGCAGGCTGGTGGGTGTGGTACAAGGGGTGGGAACCCTAAAATCGAATTTCCTCACTTTTTTCACTGCAGAAGAACCATAACTGATGCATTAATGAAGTTTTTTGCATAGGATATATATATTGCAGGCATAAACTAGGAACATGCTTGGTGTTTTTTTTATCTTTTCTTAGTTAACAACTCTGTTAATATGAACACCAGCAGAATTATTCTGTAAGCTCTGAAATGAAGGGGGTCCTAATCATTAATATCAGGACTGGTAGGGGTCTGATAGAAGGATAGAAAGACACAATTAGGTAGCCAGCCCAACAGATACACATACTGCCATGCACACTACAGACAAGTACATCAGATCGAAGCAGCCCTGGAGAAGATCCAAATATTCCTGTTCAGAGGAACCCTTTCACACATGTACATACAGTACTTGTACTATTTGAATTCAATTAAGCAATAATGCATGGCAGGGTGTGTATTGTGCTAGGATAATGTCACACCTGGGGTGATTAGGCCACGGGCCGCAGGCCAAGTGCAACTAATCACCCAAATGTTATCCCAACTGCTTCCCCACACCTGAGTGCAATGTTGCTATTATAAAAAGGCTCATTGTGTTTTAAGAAAATGAAAATGTTAAAAATATGTTTAAAATACTTTTCTTCTTGTTTTCTAGTGGAGGTGTACCTACTGGAAAAAAATCTTTAGTATCTGTGTTGTCCAGCAGGTGGCACTGCACTTATGTAGTTGTGTGTATTCCCTTTTTGGTCTGACCTTGTGCTGCGATTCTCTGCATTTGTTTATTGAGAACACCCCCCCCCCCCAAAAAAAAACAAGGGAAGTACTTAGTTGTGTTTCTTTGAGCTGGTCGTGCTGTACTTTGTGGATTGGCTGAAGGTGTATAATATTTTTTTAATAATTTATGTGAAAGCTGTAAAGTTTTGAAAGTGGATCGGGAACCACAGATGACTTTAGGAACCATGATCCTACTTCCTGTATTGCACGCTATTTTAAATCGGATTAGAGGTACTGTAGTGAGGTATTTTGTTCATGGCTTTCTTTGTATTGTTTTCATTTTCCCCCATTTGGTTACAGTGAGTGAAAGCAGTGTGACTGTTTCTTTGAGGAACTGGGCGGTCTGCACACTGAGCGACGAGCGGCTGTTTGAAAGTGCTCACACGACCACCCAATGTGATGAAAATGGCATTTCAGATGATTTTTTTTTTTTCATTTAAAACATGTTTCTGTGGGGGAATACGGGGGGTGGGGGTGCAGCATTGTGCCAGTGTGGTTGTAACTGCTGGTGGCTACTGAGCCACGAATGGGGAAAAAGAAAAGTGGGCTCTCAATAGGGGATAGCTAAAGCGGACCATGGCATGCGTGCAGTGATTTCTTTAACAGTTGATGTGATCATCAGAGGGCTGGGACTAGACCCATGATGTTGTACTGGGATAACATCACGGGTCCAGTCACAGTCTGACCAATCAGATGCTAGCATTCTTTCTTGGCATTGTATAATAATGTTTTAACGATTGTATCATATCAAACAAAAATTCTGCATTTATTTGTTCTGGTCATGCCATACAATAGGCTATAGTTTCCTAGTGTAATTACCTGGTAAACAAAAGTATACACAAAATCAAGCACTACAAACCAAATACTCCTTTATCGTTTTACCTTGTCATATATATGTTATTTCATTTTGAATTTTATTATTCTAACTTAATGCATTTTTATTTTATCCTAACTCTATACAGAATTTTTAAACAAGGCAAGATACCCAAGTGTAATACATAGTTCCAGTGATGATAGCGTTAAATCAGGGTGCATGGGTTCCTCATTGTACCATCACTAAAATATGTAATATTTAAAAGGGCAGACATAGTCACCAGGGGGAGATCTCTCTAGCAATGAAACTGTGATGCAAATTGCTTGGTCAGATGTAAATAAAATGGGTCAGTACCCATTAACAGGCTAGCTTGTGACATCTACAATGTTCTGCCTATCACATACAGTAGCCTCTGGGTAAAATGGCACTGCCCTCACCCAACCACCTTCCCCTCACCTTTAGGCCTACTACAGCACTATTAATGATGAATTTTCCTCTGGTGCTGTGGTCCGTCCTAGTGGTTTAGAGGCACCCATCCCTCTCAGACATCCCTGGGAACCCCTCTGTCTAACCCTGTTCCCACAAAAGCTCAGTTCCTGTTCATTCCCTCAATAATCTCTGTCCCTCACAGGCTCCTCACTAGATGGTCATAGTGCTATAATAACACAGTTTGGCACAACTCTGTGATCACCTGTGCCAAAGTCTCCTTGCTTTCCAAATGGCCTCATGGACCAATTGCAGCATGGTGACAACCTCATTCCTTGCATGGTTGCAATGTCATTAGTAACAAATAAAGGCTTCAGGTTCCACTGTGCAAGACTATGGGTGGGATATTCAAGGGAATTGCACATGATGCAACAGGGTTGCGCCATGTGCAACTCACCAATGTGCTCCAGTGCGATATTCAAATGGGCAGATTGTGCTGCGCAACCCTGATGCACCAGGGCGCACCTGCAATGTATGAGGCGCAAGTGCGGGGGGCATGCCCATGCATATGCGGCACATTCCGATATTCAGCCCGGGATGTGCGGCGCATATGCAGGCACAACCCGCCTTGCACCTCTCAGGGGGGTGCAATGTTGTGCCTGTACAAATGGAACAAGTCAGGAACACCCACAGGTAGGCTACCATAATGCTGGGTGCAACACAGCAGCCGCCTGCCATGGGTGGCTCCCCGACATCCCAAATCACTGACCCATTGCCCCCTGCCTAGGGAGCGGTGTGCCCCTCCGCCCCATCACCTGATCGCGGGCATTAGTAAAGGACCTCCTTGGTGGTCCAGTGAACCAATCTCCCTTGCTCAATCATGGGCATGTAATGAAACAATCCCTGGTAGTCCAGTGGACTGATCTCCCTCACCCAATCGCGGGCATGTAATGATCCCTGGTGGTCCAGTGGACAGATCTCCCTCGCCCGATTGTGGGCATTTGTCAAATGCCCTGGTGGTCTAATGGTATCCCCCCTCCCCACCAGCCCACTGAGACCCCCACCACCCTGCACCCCCCCCGGTCAGCGGCAGGCAGCAGCTCCCCACCCGAAAATGGGGCCATAATGACATGCAAATGGCTCGATTTGCACCTTGCATTCATAATGGCCTCATTTGCATACCCAGTGCTGAATATCACAGTAGATGTGCCTGGCGCAATCACACTTGTGTTGGCTCATCCCCCTACTCCCCTTGTGCCACTGCACTGTGTGCAGCGCGTGTGCCCTTGGTGGCATATTCAATGGCGCTGAGCCATGGCACAGCACAGTTGAATATCGCCTGGACCATACCCTGGCTCAACCCAGCTTCACTGTACCCAGGCTTGCGCCCCTGCCTGGTGCAGTCTGAATATCCCACCCTAGTACTAAATGGCCATTGTGACCACTTTGGAACAGTCCCTTATGACTGTGTGTGTGTATGGTACAATATATAGGTAAAGCTTTCCTGTCAATCAGGATGGGATCATTAGGACAAAGTCACAATTTCAAAATTGTCCTCAATAGATCATTTACAGTTGCATTAAATTAAACAAATACAAATGTGACAATATAAAACACAGTTGTAATAATATTATGCAACAAAAGCATTTAATCTAAAACTATGACAATTGGATTGTATACATTTATCAAGTTTGCAAGACAAAATATTGGCTGATTCAATAGTACTTTGCTTAGTATGGAGGTTGTTCCAAATGTGTGATGCATTGTAAATCAACTTAAGATGACCAAATTGGGTTTTCTCCCTGGCAGTGTCAGACCACATGGTGTAATCTATCTGTTTTTTAGTAGAGTGTGAAGATTAAAGAGTGCAGGAGTCATTTCTGACATTATAACTTTAGGCAATAAAAAATCATAATTTTCTGCCTTGTGCTCTTTAAGGGGACCCAGTTCAGTTTGATATACATACTGCAGAAATGTGTCTTAAACAAACATATCTGAGAAAAAAATGGGCCAGTTTATTGTAACTAATGTCCAGTTTAATCAGACAGGGTTTCTTGTACGTGTACGCATGACACAACTGTACTCCAGAAATGGTCACATTGAGTGGCAATTTTATCTGACTATATTTGGCCAAAGAAACTACAAATTCTGTGCAAGGCAATCTGAGTGCTAACCCTCTCACAAATTATTTAAATATGGGACTCAAACTCAACTGGTAGTCAGCCATTATGCCAAGATGCTTATAATATTTTGTAGATGTCTGTTGGTTTCCTAGCTAAGTTGATGTGTTTATCCCATCTGGTTTATAACATACATATTTTGTTTAAACTAACATCCTTTTTTAATATGGATATTCATTAAACCGATAGAGATAATAGAATGAGTGGTTTAAGCAGGATCAGTAGAATAAACAGGATAAGTAAAACTGTAGCTGAAGGCCACGACTTGAATTTTTTGAGAGTTTATAACTAATTTGAAATCTAAAAACCATTTATGCACTTAGTAGAAATCTTCCTGGGATCCCCAACATATATATAGAAAATCTTAATTTTTCACATAAAGAACGGACCTCCAATGGTATTGTGTTCACTTTCATAATAACCATAAAAATGCTGGTGTTGTGCACCCATCTGACATATTATCTCCCTCCCACACCTCCTCATTTTTTCCCACCCATAAATCCTCATTCTCACTTAGGCCTATTGTTTATATGAACAGTTCTTCAAATGTCAGTGAACTTATGCAGAATTTTGCTTTCATAACAAAGGCATTTTCCTACTGAATCACCTTGGATCCTTTCAACTCACTAATGCATCTAAGCAAGCTTTTAACCCCCTGCCAATTCGAGTATGGTTACCACTGGTTAAATGTCTGAAAACAGACGTCCTAACTCCTGGAATATTCCAGGCTTCCTTCCCCCCAGCATTTGCTAGTATGCTGAGTCATAATGAATGCCCTGGAATATGTTTAATGGCTATGAAAATTCTAGAGCTGTCTGCCTCTCCCATTCCTAATAAAAGCCAACAATGAGGAAGAAGAATAAGAAAGGAAGAAAGATTGTGAGAACAGGAAAGAAGAGTTCTGAGAATGAAGTAAATTAGGGAAACAGAACTAGAGATTAAGACCCAATCAATGTGTGTCTGCAGGTAGGGAGAGAAAATGAGAAAGGGTAAGACCCCACAGTCTTAAGGAAGGAGAGAGCACCAGGTGCTGACGTGGTTCTCCTCATAGGAGTCACCCATGACATATGAGAACCACCTACAGGTTTCATGACTGTGGAGGAGAGCATCCTCTGCCATACTTACTTATTTTATTTATTGGTTAGTTTATTAGGAAATTGGAGACCAGGAAAGGCACAAAGCCATAGCTCATTTCCAGGTGCATCCAAGTCATATAATGGAGCCATAGGAAAGTCTAGGCAAAATTATTCATGCAATAGACACTGAACTACTACAACAGTTAGAGGTCACACATGTGTGCAGCATGTGGTCCATCAAATATGTGTCTGGGCAGTGGGAGGTGGGAAGTTCTACAAAGATCACCCCACAGTGAGCTGGTGCCAAGAGTAGGGTATGTGGAAGGCTTTTGGAGAGGTACCCAATTAATATCAGGCCTTCCAGGAGAAAGAACAAGCATCAGCCACATAGGGTATCCAAGAAGTTGGGTATGCTAGGAATTGTGCAACAGTTGTTGGCAGAACAGACAGTAATATATATATGTAGCCTTTTTTGCTAACCACTGTCCTACAGTGTTTAAGGCCATAGTTAATAGTAACCTCTAAGCCTGGTGGGGGGGGGGGGTTATCTCATATATGGAAGGATAACACTCCATCCATTAGTGGATCAGTAGGCAATGTGCTTGCCTGTGGAGCTGGAAGAGCAGAAGGTTATAGGTTCTGGCACACACCAGGTACTTGAGGTAATACCCATAACTGATGCTGTAGTGCAGTATGAGGGGATGCTGCAGTGGTGAGGTGCCATACTTTGGATGAGACATTATACTGAGGTCCCTTCTTCCCAGCTCTCATCACTGTCCAGGTAGAGGTAATAGATCCCATGACACTTATCTAAGAAGAGCAAGGGTGTTGTCCCAGTGTCATGGCCAACATTCCCTACCAACAAAACAAGTCAATGCAACCCCCACCCATGCACCTGGAAACAAGCTATAAATAGCTTAGTGTGCCTTTCCTGGTCAAATGGAGTTATGAATAGGTTGCTACTGATAGGGACTGATAATGCTGGTAGCTCAGGGAGTCTGTCCTAAGACCAATTGGCAGTGTCTACAAATACAGATATTTTTTTTCTATTATTTATTTATGCTCCTGGAGCTTGGCAGGCAGCTATGGTCTTCCCTTGGAGGGACTCATCTCTCTGACCCTTCGCATCCCTGCTAATGCCGACCCCCCTCGGTATTTCCCCCACAGCTCACCCCCCACAGTGGGTCCCACAAGGAGAGTGCCAGCTTTCTCTACTCCCAGAGCACAGTCCAGAAGCTGAGGGTGGCACAGGGATGCGGGGCCATCATGGAGCCTGCCAGCTCCACTTTTGTCTATGTTTCCTCCCATCCATCCCTCCCCACCAAGATGAGGTCACCGGTACGTGCCTCCTGACCCATTGCTGTCCTCCAGCTCCTGCTGGAAGGCAGTCAATGAGTGAGGCAAAAAGCGCCCCCCTCCAAGAGAGGAGAGCGTTCCTCTGGACACTCAATCCTCCCTTACCCCTGTCGACCCCCAATTATCTGGGCTCATTCCCAAACCTGGGTCACCGGTGTGGAGTGAGGTGTAGTGACCAGCACCTCAACCTCCAGTGTCAACAGGCCGACTACCAAGTACAGACATTTTAAGCATTGAGGCCACACACCAGCAAGTCTTGGAGCCCATAATGGAAGGAAAGTGGGGTAACTGTACCAGTTAGAACTATGCCCACCCACTGCAGTACACCATCATGGGTAATGACCTCCTTGGACTCTAAGGAGTGTAAAGAGGGCTAAAGAACTTGTGTAGATGTTTACCTGTACAATTGTCACTCTGTGTGGAAGCCTTGAGTGCATGTGTTTAATGTCTATAAATATGAAGCGTCCCCTACAGGAATGAAAGTGGGTTTGTGTGTAGCTGCTAAATATAAATTATGCTTGACTCTACTACTGTACCATGATGTAAAAAATTGCATCTTCTATGTGTACATAGTTATTTTCTATAGCAGTGGTTGTAATGGACCTGTTCATTAGTCCCAGTGCCCGAACACAATTAAGAACCCTGGCTGGTTCCTCGCCATGCATGGTGGGGCCATAAAACAGAGCATCAGAGGGACCAGCTACAAAATTCTGCCAGAACAGGTACTGGGGAATTAATTAGGGGTCCCAAAGTCATTCGCTACATTTTAAAAGTTCCTGTATTGAGCATAATTCATTGAAAAATTGGCTAGTTATGGCTGCATGTGAGAAGTTGCTTGAGGGTAGGTGTAAAGCCCTAGCTCATTAGCATGACATTGTGTAATTGGTGAAAGAAGCACAGCTGAGTCCTAACCCTCCAGAGGTGCCTGCTCATACACGAGATAGGAAGAGGAGTTCAGTGCAGATGGGATGGGACAACCACCAACCTTGAGGGAGCAGTACAGATCACTAAGGGATGACTGCCAACCTTGTGGGAGCAGCATAGATCAACACCAGATGACCTTGTGGGAACAGCACTTAGCCAGTCTGTTTCCCCTCACCCTCTCCAAAGACCAGCATTCAGAATTTCTGTAAGAACACAGCCACCACTGCATAAAAGAAACCCGAGTGCTGTGTCCCACCCACCTGCCCAGGGTGGAGAAGTGAGTACACTAATCCGCTGGTGTACACTGCAAACCCAAACAACTACAAAAACCAGAAAGGTAATGTAAAAACACTTTTTTTGTGCAACAGCTCTAGACAGTAAGCACAAGACTTTTCAGGATTTTCACAAGTACATCATAGAAACAGACTTTGGTGGCAGATAAGGACCACTTGGCCCACCCAGTCTGCCCATTTCCCTACCTATTGGATAAGCTACAGATCCTAGTCAACCAATAGCCTATTTCGTCCTACCCCCCCCAACAGAATTACATTCTTGAATTCCCCAGTTTTTACATCACGACCTTCTCAGGAAGGCCGTTCCATGTGTCCACCACCCTCTCCTTGAAAAACTACTTCCTTACGTTGCCCCTCAGCCGTTCCCCCTCTGTCTTCAAATTGTATCCCTTTCTTCTTCTTGCACATCTCTTTCTCTGAAAGTTGTTATCCTCTTGAACTTTGTTGATTCCCTTGATGTACTTGAAAGTTTCTATCATGTCCCCCTCTTCCTCCTTTCCTAGAGGGTATACATATTAAGCTACTTTAGTCTCTCTTCATATGGCTTCTGGTGCAGATCCTGCACCATTTTAGGTGCCCTTCTCTAAACTGTCTCCACCCTGTCTATGTCTTTGCAGAGATGGGGTCTCCAGAACTACATGCAGTACTCCAGATGGGGTCTCACCACCTGTCTGTACAGAGGGATAACAAGTTCCTGCTTTCTACTGGTGATGCCTCTTCCTATACATCCCAGTATTCCCCCACAGCCCTCCTGACTGTCTTCTCACATTGCTTGCCTACCTTTAGGTCATCTGATATGACTAATCCCAGGCCCCTTTCCATTTTTGTTATTGTTAGTACCTCCTCTCCCCCATTGTGTATGCTTCCCCTGGGTTTTTGTTACCCAGATGCATTACCTTGCACTTCTTTGCACTGAATCTAAGCTGCCATACTTTTGACCATTCCTTCAACCTTGCCAAGTCCCTTCTCATCCTTTCCACACCCTTTGTGTATAAACCCTGTTGCAGATCTTTGTGTCACCTGCAAACAGGCATACTTTTCCTATCAGTCCCTCTGCAATGTCACTTATTAAGACATTAAAAAGAACCAGTCCCAGTACTAATCCCCACTAGTAAGCCCCCTTTCTTTGGAGTGGAGTCTGTTTACTATTATCCTCTGTGTCCCGTTGTCCAACCAATTTTTTACCCAGGCTACCACCCTGGGACCCACTCCCAGGCTGGCTAACTTGTTTATTAATATTTTGTGTGGGACTGTGTCAAATGCCTTGTTAAAGTCTAGGTAGGCCATGTCCACAGGCCCTCCCTGGTCTACTACTTTGGTCACCCAGTCAAATAAATCTATTTTATGTGTGCATCAAGGGACACTGCAAAAAGAACTTAAGGAAAGCTATACAGTAGACAGAACTGTTTGCAGAGTGTGTGTCATCAGAAAGCAAAACCATCATTGCTTGATTTGGTTCAACCCTTAATAATATTGTACCCTATGAAAACAAGCCCTGATTCAATTGCTGCCAACCTGCTTTTATTAGTTACATCCTGCCTCAGGTGGTAGAGCACTCCAGTAACTCTCATGCCTATTAGGAAATCCTGCCAAAGTAGGACACATCCTACCCCCACCCCACCCCCAAGTACCATGGTTAAATGGCAGGAACTTGAGTGGGATTTTGAAAGCATGGAGAAAGTGAAGACAATAATGGACAGTGGCAGAGACCAAGTCTCTACCCACAGAGCTACATGCATACAGAAAAGTGCTGATCAGCAACCCACACAATCTGCCTGCCAGAGGGCCTGAGATGTGCCTCTCTCTGTGAAAGATGGGGTGGGTACATGTCATGTGATTGATGTCAAGTGAAACACCCTGGGGTGGAGGTTTTCATCTGTGCCTCTATGCCAAAACAAACTATTTTAAAAGACACTGAACCTGTTGCCTTCTTAGAGAGTCACCACCCAACTGTCACCCTATGGCAGAGGCAATAGTCAAATCCAGAGGGCCTCCACTAGCCTATATCTCAGCTCTACAATGACCAAAGTGGGTGCTGCCAACTCTTAACCCAGCTATCACCCTGGGGGTTGGAAGCCCCACATGTAAGGAGAGAGGACATTAATAGATGCAGTGACTGCCCAGCTGAATAGGTGGTGTGTCCCTAGAGACCATGTGGAACTAGTAGGTGGGGCTGGGAAAGTTGCAGGGATTTAGCAGTCACAGCAGAAGCTTTTGTCTAGTTCTGAGGGGCTAGGTCTGGGCCTGTTGTCCTTTATGAAGAGCCTACGGATGTAGAAGAGGGATTGGCATCTTCAGAGGACATGACAGGTGCGTGCCCCCGAGTGGGATCTTTCTCCCCCCCACATGGATCTATGTAAGACTGATGGTATCGATCATCTGCCTGGTAGCCTTTTAAGTCACCCATATACTGGGGAGAGCAGAGACTGCTTGATTTGATTCAACTCCTAGTAATATAATGCCCTGTGAAAACAAGCCCAGCTTCAATTGCTGCCAACATGTTGTTGTTAGGTACATCCTGCCCAGTTGGCACTCCAATAACTCCCATGCCTGTCAGGAATTCCTGCCACAGTGGGACCAGCCACCTCCACCCCCACCCCACCCCTAAGTGCAACTGTTAATTGGCAGGGACTTGAGTGGGATTTGAAAGCATGGAGAAAGAGAAGATAATGGACAGTGGCAGAGACCAAGTCTCTGCCCACAGAGCTGCATGGATCTGGGAAAGGGTTGATCAGCAACCAACACAATCTGCCTGTCAGAGATCCTCTACCTGTGAAAGATGGGGTGGCACATCATGTGACCGATGTCAAGTGAGACACCCTGGAGTGAAGCTTTTCATTTGTTCTCCCATGCCAGAACAAACTATTTTTAAAGGACACTGAACCCCAGTTACCCTCTCACAGAGTCACCACCCATTCATCACAATAATTAGTAGCTGTGGTGACTGCCCAGCTGAATACTAGCTGGTGTGGCCCTAGAGACCGTGTGGAATTAGTAGGGGGGTTAGGAAAGTGACTGGGACTCAGCAGTTACAGCAGAAGCTATTGTCTAGTCCTGAGGGGCTGAGGTCTGGGCCCGGGATTGACTTCTTCAGAGGACATGGCAGGTGCATGCCCCCAGTAGGATCTTCCTCTCTCCCATGTGGATCTATATAAGACTGGTGATAATGATCTCAATGGATGTGTGTCCAATCTGGTGCACTGTGGTATCCCATGAAAACTGCAAATGCAAGATCGCAAATGTCAAAACTGTGACTGCAAAACAGCAAGGGAAAAAGAGCAACCCAGAAAAACAGTGATTGCCAAACTGGTAACCTACAGTGTCATCCCCCTTCCTAAGTTATGCTCCCCCTCCAAGTTGTTTATATAAAGAAAGAGGGGTGAAGGGGCAAAGCCTCCAACAGAAACTTACTCTGGCAGTGTTATCACCATTTTGGCGATCGCTGTTATATCATGGTCGCTCCTTTTAGCCTCACTCTTTTCATGTTGCCATTTTGCTGTTGCTGTTTTGCTTTCACCAATATCACATAGAACTGAGCATTGCCCCTATGGTTCCTGATCCTAATCCCCCATTGCATCTTCCCTGCAGCACAGAGAAACAGCTAGTTCACTGGAACCAAATGTGCCACCTGAGATAGAGGGAGATGCTGAAGAAGAGGTTGTAGTAGAGGAGTTATTCATTGCTGGGCCCTCCTCATGTGAATCTGAACTTACTGAACATGAAATTGCTGAGTTATGTGACATTTGTGTGCCTCAGGTAAAGGTGACCAACATCAACTGACAAAATTGTGCATTTATTTTAAATGGATCATACTTCCAGTGCACCAACACTGCATGTTTTGCATTTCATTTGTAAGAGACTAGCCATCTGTGTTGGCACACTGGCTCCATTCAGTGGTTGCGCAAACTCCATTCCTGTTTTCAACTATCCTCTTTCTCTCTGACCCCCTTCCCATTTTTCTATGTTCACCTTCTCTTTTTTTCTTTCTCATCCTCCACCGGGTCCATAGTCAAAGCCCGCTCTGTCCTTCCTGGGATGCAACTGTGCATTAATTGTTGTATTCCTACACAGATACATAGACACTGCCAACAGATAAGGGTCTATGGCCCACCAAGTCTGCTCATTTGTGCTTGTAAGTTCCCTTTACATTTTTCTAGAAGTCAGTTGCCCCTTATCCCATACCTCCAGAATTCCCTTATGTCTATTCCATGCATTCTTAAATCCCATGATTGTTTTAGCCCCCACCACTTCCTCTGGCTGGGTGTTTCACTTGTCCACCACCCTTGCTGTGAAAAAATTCTTCCTCACATTTCCTCTGAATTGCCCTTCCTCCAACTTCCTCCCATGCCATCTAGTCCTGGAACATCTTTGTTGCTGGAAATAGTGTATTCCTGCACCCTGTTCCTCCCTTTAAGGTATTTGTATGTCTCTAACATGCTCTCCTCCTCTCCTCCAGTGAGTACATATTCAAGTCATTCAGTCTGTCCTCATAGGACTTGTGATGCAATCCCTGTACCATCTTTGTTGCCCTCCTCTGAACCTTTTCTACCCTATGTCCTTACTTAGGTAAGGTCTCCAGAACTGTAAACTGTACTCCAGGTGGGGTCTCACTAGTGTCTTGTACAGTGGAATTACGACCTCCATTTTCCTGCTGGTGATGCCCATGCCTATGCATCCTAGCATCCTATTTGCTTTACCTGCTGCCTTGTCATACTGTTTCCCTACGTTGAGGCCATCAGAGATAACCCCAAGGTCCCTTTACTGCTCGGTGCATGCTATGTCCTCACCCCCCCCCAACTGATTTGTTGTTCCAGAGTTTCTGCGCCCCATATGCATTACCTTGCACTTCTTTGCATTGAATTTCAACTGTCAAACCCTTGACCATTCTTTAAGCTTCTGCAGGTCCCTCCTCATTCTGTTTACGCCCCCAGCATGTCCACTCTGCTGCAGAGCTTCATGTCATCAGTGAACAGGGAAATTCTGCCTTTTAAGTCCTGCGCAATGTCACTGATGAAGACGTTGAATAGGACCAGTCCCAGCACTGATCCCTGTGGTATCCCACTAGTCACTCTTCCCTCTGTGGAGTGACAGCCATTTACCACCACCGTCTGTGTCCTGCCACTCAGCCAATTATCCACCCACTACACTACTGTCCTGCCCACTCCCATATTCCCTAGGTTGTTTAATAGCCTTCTATGTGGCACAGTGTCAAAAGCCTTGCTGAAATCCAGATAGGCCACGTCCACTGTCCTCCCCTGATCCACCTCCCTTGTCACCCAGTCAAAAAATTAAATGAGGTTGGTCTGGCATGACCTCCCCCTGGTGAAACCATACTGCCTTGGGTACTGCAGTCCACTGGCAATCAGATGTTCCACCAATCTCTCCCTCAGTAGTGCTTCCATGATCTTCTCCACTATCAAAGTCAGGCTGACTGGTCTCTAGTTTCCTGCTTCCTCTTTGTCCCCGCTTTTGCATAAGGGGGACTACATCTGCTGTCCTCCAGTCTTTGGGTACCTCCCCTGTTTCCAGTGATCAACTAAACAGGATTGTCAGATGTTCAGCCACCATCTCTCTTGGTTCCTTTAGGACCCAGGGGTGCACCCCATCTGGCCCCATTGCTTAATCGACTCTTATTCCTTTCAGTTCTTTTAGGACCATTTTCCGTGTAAAGGGACTTGTTAATCAATCAATCAATCAAAATCTTTATTTTGCCAGGTGGAACATCATTGAGACAAGCTCATTTACAAGATGGACCTGGGGCAAAACAATAGCCAACAAGGTTAAGACATAACAGGTTGAGTGCACATACATAACAATTACATTGTAATAATAACAACATAATAACATATAACTATCACATGTGACAAGATACTTGCACCAGAACATAGCAATAGGTTCAACAGGAGGTAGTGCCATTTAAACACAATTGCATGGATACATATATATGGATATAAGGTAATGAGCTAAAGTTTATACAGTAAACATCATTGGAGGAGTCATAGTGAGCAGGAGTGGCAGTTCCTCTAGTGTCAATGTGTGAAGAAGATTGAGATGGAAGAGTCCCTTGATAAGTACTGTAGGCATGTCCTGGCAAGTGGGGTGGGAAGGGGAGGTGGGTATAGGGAGTGGGGAGGGAAGGTCAGATGAGATAGGAGAGGGTTGAACATGATGGCCTAGGGAGGAAGGACTGTTTGAAGGGAAAACATGACAGATGCCACAGGCAATGGTTGGGGTTTAAGTCCAATATTTGAAGCAAAGTCAGATAGTGATGTTAGGACCTTGATTTGGACAATGACAGAAGGGAGGACTCAAATGATGCCTCAGGCAATGGTTGAGGTTTAAGTCCAGAATTTAAAGCAGAAACAAATCATGATGTTAACACTTGTGTCCATTTCTGTACCATTCCCACCCCTTGTACTCCCTTCAGGCCCATTCCTCCTGGTGTCTTGGCAGAAGACACCAGAAGGAAGGACTGCTGTGTGACTGTACTTCTCTACTGGGACTAAAGAAGTAGAACTCTTGTACTTGGACCTTTAATTTAGGGTAAAAAAAAAACTAACAAAACAAAAAAAAAAGAGTGTGTTTGTCTGAGTTAACTGAACTGAATGGTTATCTGAACAGTTATCTAGGTGTAAATCTCAGGTGATTGAAAGGATTTGATAGCTGTGAGGTTTAAATTACTTGTACAAAGATCTAGTAAGTAGTGGAAGTGGCTTAGCTAGAAGGAAGCTAAATTTAAAGACTGCCTTAAAATGATTCTGCTAGTAGCTTGGCAAAAGACACCAGGAGGAAGGACTGATGTGTGACTGGACTTCTCTACTGGGACTATATTGCCCTCCTTCCCTTCCCTCAACCCTCCCACCCAAAGCTAGTTCTACTTTTATAGGCATAGGATTTGACTGTCAACAGAAACTTCCTGTTTGGGAGCAGGAAGTGAGTGATCACAGAGCAACCAAAGACCCACCATCCTAGAAGGGCAAGAGTAGCTCTCCGCCCCCCCCCCAGCTGCTGGAGGCCTGCCTCTGAGCAAGCAAGGGGTCTACTGAGAAATATAGGATATTCTTGTCTCAGAACAGGACAATCAGGAGCTTAAAGGGCATACAGGTATAAAATAAGGAGAGAGAGAAGAAAAAAAAAACAGAGGAAAGAGTAAGGATTGCAAACAGTTAAGGGGCCAGAAATAAGACATGATGGGAGTGGTGCAGTGCAGTGGCTGTGGAGCAGCAGTCTTCCGGGAGACGTTCTGGAGGATGTGGTGTTGTCCCATCTGCAGGCACCTCTCTGGGCTGAGGGAGGAGGTTGCTCATCTCCAGGCTGAGTTGGCCAGGATTTGTGGGACCTCCTCATCCATCCAGGGACCACCAGTGCCACTGCTGTTGCCTCAGAGGTTGCCAAGAAAGAGGAGTGGTTGGACCACAGTGGGCTCAGGGAGGGTGAGGGTGGTGGAACAGAGGCACATCCCTCCAGCTGTACTTCTCCACAATTCCTATGCCATTCTGGCAAAGTGTGGTTCCTCTGTGGAGGTACCCACAGTAGAGACCAAGGAGGATGCTGGGAAACTCCACAAAGGAGACCCACAGAAGGGTGGCAGGGGACCCCACAGGGGAAGGAAACAACTCCTGATGGGGGACTCCATCATTAGGAAGGTAGAACTGGGGGAGGAAGGGGAGAAGGAGGTAAGGTGCCTGCCTGGCACCATGGCTTGGAGGGACAGGGAGCAAATCCTCAGGATTGCCAGAGCAGCTGCACAGGGGAGGGAGCTGGATGTCATTGTCCACCAAGGGCCAAATGACCTGGCTAAGAAAGGGATTAGAGAAGTGCAGGAAGAGTTTGTGGAATTGGGGTGGGGCCTTAGACAAGTAGCACGCACGGTAACCTGCTCTGAGGTGCTGCCCATCTATGGCGTAGGAGAGGCTAGGGTGTTCTGCACCATGGGATTCAATCAGCAGTTGAAAAACTGGTGTGGAGCTCAGGGATTTGGCTTCATTGGGGACTGGGGGTCCACCTGAAGTGATGCAAACCTATACTGGCATGATGGGCTGCATCTGTCCAGGAGGGGAACCAGGATCCTAGGTGATAGGTTTAAATGCTTCATTGGCAAGCATTTAAACTAGCCAAGTGGGAGGCACTGGAAAGGAGCAGGGAAATCCTAGCCCCCACAAAAAAGTCTTGGTAGTAAGTGCGGTAAACACCAATATAGAGATGTCAATAGGGAGAAGCGTAGGGGTAAATGGAGAACGTGACAAAAGCAATAAGAACAGGGATGGATCAAAAAGGGGTAAGGATATCAAGAAATGGAGGGTAATGAGTACCAATGCCCGTAGTCTGGGCAACAAGCTCCTTGAGCTGGTGGCCTTGATGGAAGAGGGATGCCTGGATATCATAGCAGTCACAGAAACATGGTACACAGAGAACCATGACTGGGATGTTAACATACCAGGGTACATAACTTACAGGAGAGACAGGCAGGGGAGAAGGGGAGGAGTAGCTCTCTATGTAAAGGAAGGATAAAAGCAACTGAACAAAAGAGTAAACAGGCAGGAGAGGAGGCACTGTGGGTCACCTTGGAGACTGGAAAGGGCACCACAATCCGCACAGGGGTTGTGTACAGACCCCCATGTCAGGGGGAGAGAATGTACAAGGATATGATAGAAGGCATTCTTAGGATGACAGAGAAAGGGGAGATACTGTTGATGGGAGACCTGAATATGCCAGATGTTAACTGGAGCACATTTGCTGCAGCCACATCCAAGAGCAGGGCCATTCTTGATGCCCTACAGGTGGCAGGCCTCAAACAGCTAGTTTTGGAACTCACTTGTGAGGGAGCAATCTTAGACCTCATACTCTCAAATGGGGGCAGTGAGAGGATCTCAGATCTAGAAGTGGGTTGCCATCTGGGAACAAGTGACCATCAAACAGTGTGGTTCACATTAAACTCAGCTACAGAGTCAAGCCATGCAAAAGTGAGGGTACTGGACTTCAGGAGGGCTGACTTTGGCAAGATGGGAGAGTGCCTCAGAAAAGCACTAGCAAACAGGCTAGAAGGAGGTGTGGAGCAACAATGGGGAATCATCAAAACTGCCATCACAGAGGCAACAAGCCTTTGTGTGAAGCAAATAAACAAATCAAAATAAAAGAAAAAGCCACTATGGTTCTCAAAAGAGGTGGCTGTGAAAGTCAGGAAGAAAAAGATAGCATTCCGGAAGTATAAGGAAATACAGAAGGAGCAGGACAGAAAGCTGTACCAGTTAAGGCAGAAGGAAGCAGGGAGGGAAGTCAGAATAGCAAAGGCCCAAACTGAGGAAAAGATAGCCAACTCGGTTAAGAAGGGGAATAAAACCTTTTATAGGTACATCAGCGAGCGTAGAAAGACAAAGGGAGGGATAGTGAGGCTGAGTAGAATGAGCGAGTGGGTGGGCAGGGGGACAGTGAAAAAGCAGGGATACTGAATGAATATTTCTGCTCAGTATTCATAAAAGAGGAGGGGAAGTGCCTAATCCAATTAACAGAAGCACTCTTGATAGGGGATCGATCCCAGTCCTTTCACAGAAGAAAGGTTCTGCAAGAACTCCTAAAACTGAAGGTGGACAAAGCAATGGGGCCTAATGGAATTCACCCCAGAATTCCAAAAGAATTAAGGGGGAAACTAGTGAAACTACTGGCTACTCTTTTTAATAAATCATGGGAGGATGGTGTGGTACCCAAGGACTGGAGGAAGTGATTCCCCTTCATAAAAGTGGGACCAAGACAGAGGCAGGAAACTACAGACCTGTTAGTTTGACCTCTGTGGTAGGGAAAGTAATGTAGTCACTTCTGAAGGAAAGAATTGTTGAGTACCTAGAGGCCAGTGGGGCACAGGACCCGAGGCTGCATGGGTTCACAGTGGGAAGGTCATGTCAGATGAATCTAATAGATTTTCTTTGACTGGGTGACCAAAGTAGTAGACCCGGGAGGGGCTGTGGACATGGCCTACCTAGACTTTAGCAAGGCATTTGACACAGTCCCACACAAAAGATTAATAGTCAAATTAACCAGCCTGGGAGTGGGTCCCAGGGTGGTAGCCTGGGTAAAACATTGGCTGGACAACAGGACACAGAAGGTAATTGTAAATGGAGTCCACTCTGAAGAAAGAGGGTTTACTAGTGGGGTACCACAGGGTTCAGTACTGGGTCCAGTCCTTTTTAATGTCTTCATAAGTGACATTGCAGAGGGACTGGAAGGAAAAGTATGCCTCTTTGCAGATGACACAAAGATCTGCAACAGGGTTGATACACAAGGAGGCGTGGAAAGGATGAGAAGGGACTTGGCAAGGTTGGAAGAATGGTCAGAAGTATGGCAGCTTGGATTCAATGCAAACACATGCAAAATAATGTACCTGGGAAACAAGAGCCCGGGGAAGAATACACAATGGGGGGTGGTAGTAACAACAACAAAAAAGGAAAGGGACCTGGGGGTAATCATATCAGATGGTTAAGGTTAGCAAGCAATGTGAGAAGGCAGTAGGGAGGGCTGGGGGTATACTGGGATGCATAGGGAGAGGCACCACCAGCAGAAAGCAGGAAGCTGTTATCCCTCTGTACAGACAATTGGTAAGACCCCATCTGGAGTACTGCGTCCAGTTCTGGAGACCCCATCTCCGCAAGGACATAGACAGGATAGAGGCAGTCCAGAGGAGGGCAACTAAAATAGTGCAGGGTCTGCAAGAGAAGCCGTACGAGGAGAGACTAAAGGAGCTTAATATGTATACCCTTGAGGAAAGGAGGAGGAGAGGGACATGATAGAAACGTTTAAGTACCTCAGTGGAATCAACAAAGTCAAGAGGGTAGCATCTTTCAGAAAAGAGGCGTGCAAGAACAAGGGGACACAATTTAAAGATGGGGGGAGGTTCAGGGCAATGTGATATTATTTCACAGAGAGGGTAGTGGATGCATGGAACAGCCTTCCTGAGGAGGTTGTGGGTCTAAAACTGGGGGAGAATTCAAAAATGCATGGGACAGACATAAGGCAATTCTTGTGGTGGGTAGGAAGAAATAGGCTGTTGGTTAACTAGGAACTGTGGCCTATCCTGTAGGTAGGGAAATGGGCAGACTAGATGGGCCAAGCGGTCCTTATCTGCCATCAAAGTCTATGTTTCTATGTTTCTATTACCTTCCTCTTCCTTAGTTAAGACTGAGCAGAAATATCTGTTCAGTATATCAGCTTTACTATTGTCATCCTCCACACAGCCCCCATCCTCCCCCTTCAGTCTCACTATCCCTCCTTTTGCCTTTCTTTTTTCACTTATGTACCTGTAAAAGGTTTTGTCCCCTCTACCAACTGATTTGGTAATGCTGTCTTCTGTCTGAGCTTTGGCTTCCCTTTCTGACTTCCATGCCTCCCTTTGCTTCTCCTGGTACTTCTCCCTATCCCCTTCTGCTGGTGTCTTTGTATTGCCGTAATGCAATATTTTTGTCTTTCACTTTCTCTTTCTCTGCAACCTCCTTGGAAAACCATAATGGCCTCCTCTCCTTTTCCCCTTGCTTTATGCATAATTCTGTTGCTCTTGTAATCCCTATTTTAAATATTGCCCACTGTTCCTCAACCCCTAATTCCCTCCTCATTCTCATTAGTGCCTCTTTCAAACATGTCCTCATTTTCCCAAAGTCTGCCCTCCTAAAATCCAGGATACATGTTTTTGTACAGTTTGGCTCTGTTCCTTCTGTGATTTCAAACCACAGTGACCAGTGATCACTGTTCCCCAGGTGCTCCCCCACCGTTATCCCATCACACTGTCTCAGTTTGTGAGCATGAGGTCCACTATTGCCTTCTGTCATGTTGGTTCCATGACCAGTTACTTAAGGAAGTCACCTTGAAGGGAGTCCAGGATAAATCTTCTCCTGGTTGATGCTGCTGCTGCTGGGTGGCTCCATTCCACATCTGGAATGCCAAAATCTCCAACCAGCACCACCTCTCCCTTGTCTGCCATCCTTTGGATGGCCAACATCAACTCCTTATCTGTTTTTTCCTCCTGTGCTGGTGGTCTGTAGATCACCCCTGTGCGGATGGCTGACCCCAATTTACTTTCCAGCTTAACTCACAGTATTTCTCCCCCATTTTGTTACTCCTGGATCTCTGTGGCCTTTATGCCATCTTTCACATAAAGTGCCACTCCTCCTCCTCCTCCCTTCCTGCCTTCCCTGTCTCTTCCGCATATGTTGTAGCCGGGTATGGCCATCTCCCAGCTGTGGTCTTCATTACACCAGGTCTCTGTGATGGCCACAATGTCCAAGCCCAACTGCACCATGGCAGCCTCCAGAACCTCCATCTTGTTACTAAGGCTCCTGGCATTGGCACACATGACTTTCCATGATGTGAACTTCCTGGACTGTTTAGCTGTTCTACTCCAGCCTCTTCCCTGGTTGTCCTTTATCCCTGGTTCTCCCTGCTGTCTGCCCTTCTGTTAATATTTGCCCCCTTTCTGCCTATCCCCTTGGGTGCTTACCTCCGTCTTTTGCACAATGCTTTGTAGAGATATCCCCTCCTCTTGTTCACTAGTTCCACTGCTAGCTGCCGGGGGTGGGCAGTTAGGTACCCTCCTTGCTGGCCTGCCACTCCCCTTGGCTAGTGAATCCAAACTCTTCCTCGCAGCACCGGTTCTTCAACCATGTGTTAAAGTTCCTTGTGCGAATACCCGAATGCTCTCCCATGCCTCTCACAGGTAGTAATGCACATTTATTTATAACTATTCTTGCCTATGCCAGCTTCTTCATTATTTTTGTAGGTTGTCATTATATTAGTTTATACTTTCAGCACTGTAACGTTGTATTGTTTAATTTTTGTACGGTAATTATAGTGCTGTATAATTTTATTAATTTGTAATTTTTGACCAGGAATGGCACAGTAAGCTGTAATAGCTTGTTTCCAGGTGCTTCCTGGGTGGGGATGGGGGTTGCATGGACCCAGTTTATTGACAGAGGGAATACTGGCCATGATACTGGGGAAACTCTCCCTACTCTTCTTTGATAAGTACCATGGAATTTTTTATTTCCACCCACCCAAACAGTGGCCAGAGATGGTCAGAAAGGACCTTGGTTTAACATCTTCTTTGAAGGATGGCACCTCACCACTGCAGCACCCCCCTCATACTGCACGCAGTGCCGGTTATGGGTATTACCCCAAGTGGCTGGTGTGGGGCTAGAACCCACAACCATCTGATCTTCCAGCTGCAGAGGTGAGTTTGCAACCTGCTGAGCCACTGACACTGACCTATAACTGCTGTTCATATTTTTTTTGTTTGCACAATGCTGTTTTGATTTGTATGTCTCTATGTATTTCACTCCCCTTGTAACCTCCCCCGAGCGGCACCTGGAAATTATTTCAAGCTCAGCATGTCTTCACCTGTCAACAGCCCATATATCATTAAAAAATATGAATAAAATAAACTATGGTTGCTGACTTCCAGTGACATAAGGCTCAAGACAGCAAGTTTCTGCTCTGACACTATCCACCCACACCACTCTAAACCCCCTAAAATGACCCTTTTACTGCATCAGACTCATTGCACATACCTGAAGGGGATGGTTCACCCACTACACTGTGACAGAAATTAAACCGATGGTGATAAGAGCCACAAAAATGCCGACAGTAGACAGAGCTCTACGCATATAGAGTGACAGTGACAGGAGTGAAAGTCGGCACTGTGCTGCAACATACATAGGCGAGTTACATAGTTGAATTAACACTGTGTCTTGGGGGAGGCTGTGCTCCCACACCCTCGGCTATTATTATAACATACTCCAAGGCACACATGCACTGGGAACCAGTGCAATAATGGGACATAAGGCAAAGTATTTCCATGCTCACTGCAGCAAGAGACCACCACTTGTTGAGAGGACTTCAATGTCGACAGGGCTCTCTTTTCAATGGCAGACCACACTTAATGAACAGACATACCTGCCCGATAAGGTACATGATTATCCCTCCTGACCACAGTAACAGTACCTGCGGTGTCTGTGTGACCATCCCGTACACCTTGCTGGGTGACACTCTACATATTTCCAGTAGGTTTTCTCCCCTCTAGGGCAATCCTTCTGATAAACAAACCCCCAGAATGACACAATCAAATTTCCTCTAGCATTCTCAATGAACTCCAACAACATACCTGCAACACAGTACAAACCACAGCACACAGTGTACCTGGCCACCAATTCACACCACCTACCCACTGTGAAACTGTCAGCCTCCAGCTGTGGGACAAGCCCTTCAAGCACAGCAGCCCTAAAATACATTGCTCCAAAGCTCTCCAAGCTCAGCAAACTATTAGATGCAACCAGGGCCAGATTAATCATTATGCCAATTAAGCCATGGCTTAGCGTCTCAAAGCCAATAGAGGCCTCTCTGGTCTGGAGTTTGAGCATTTCTTGATATGGAGGTGGCCCACAAAGTATGATTTGGAGTAGGGCTCCATACAAAGTACAGTATGGCTTGGAGTAGGGTCCCATCCCTTAATCTGGCCCTGGACACAACCCTAATATACAGTGCTCCACCATCTCACTCGCTAACATGACAGGCACTCTAGTGCTGTTGCTTATGTACCAGCAACTTACTGTAAATATGTTGCCCCTATAATGGTATACCAAAAGGGATTACCATCAATGATGGGGAAGCCAGAGAAACATCACTTGAGCTCAGAATCAGAGATGGAGACCAATTCATGGCAGAATGCTCAGAAGGTGAACACTCAAAGCCCTCTACTGTGATCACACCTTCCTGCAGTGCTGCCACACTGTATTAGTACAATTGACTCCATCAGAGGAAGCAGGGAGGAATTTGGACTTCTTTATCAAGGAGCTCAGAGATTTCAGAAAAGAGGTCCATGTCACCACAACTGCACTGCAAAAGGACGTACAGAAAATCGAGAAATGCTGCAATGAGATGAATGCATAGCTCACAGTGGCTGATAAACACCAGGACCTAAGGGACTCAGTGGTCTTCCAACTCCACAGTAAGACAGCTAATATGAAAGAGAAAATAGAGGATGCAAAAAGTTGGAATCAGATCAATAATCTCTGTGTTATATGGGGTCCCGGAGGGTGCAAAGGGCACGTTATTTACCGACTTTTTAAAAGACTTTTTTAAAGGAGCCTTAGATGTTTTCACAGAAAGGGAAATAGAAACTGTTTGCACACACAGAGCACTAGGGCCTCAGCAGACCACACGTGATGCAAGGACAAGATCCATAACTGCCCATTTCTTGAGATATCTCAAGAAGAAGGAACTCCTTTCTAAGGCTGGCAGAAAAAGGAAGTTATTTTAAGAGACAACAGAATATATTTGGACAATGTCTACTGCTTGTCTCTGCAGGCTAAGCACTGGGAATATATCCCACTACCACGGGTCCTATGCACCAACAACATGAATTTTCATACTAGCTCATAGTGACCCTCCTCGATGGACAAAAAACTTTTCTGACTATAGAGGTCACTCAGAAACACCAGAGGAATTAATGTGGCACCAGCACTTGGCAAACCACCACAACAGTCACTTGCAACTAAGCTTGCCTGCCTGGCATGGCATGGCACTTGACTTTAACTACTGCAGGCCAAAAAGAAGCAATCTAAGAACACTATGAAACCAATAGTGAAACATCTTTATTGCATTCCAACTCAGCAGCCCTCTGGACATTCTTCACCTACCTGACTTGAGCAGTTTTAGCATTGTTTTGATTACACAGACTATGCAGTCTTGGAAAGTCTTAGTCTCTTCTCAGCTTGTTTTCCAATTTCCTTACTGTGAGGTGCAGTCTTATATTTCTGTAGTGGCTTCAACAATAAAAGCTCTGGTATGTTTATTTTCAAAACAAGGCATTGTTGTATACTAATTTACACAATGAGGCGTCGTGGGTACAGTATATAGCAGATTTTTCTGTCTCCCTACTCAAACTGCAGTCTTCTATTTCAGTAGTGGAGATGTCTGCAATACCAAGACTGACCAACAGTTTCAAAACAGTGCTTAAAGAGCAGGGGGAGGATTCACAAAGATCGTGAAAGTCCTGTAGCTGTGGCAAAACCTCGGTGCCAAAGGGTGGCCACTTGTGGAGCTGCAGGAGTCCCACAGCGGTGGGTATTCACAAAAGTGAAGCCGGATTACGACCAGCTCCACGACTTACAGCAGCCTGCGGGTGGTGTCACCATGAAGATCGCTGCAGCTGTGGACAGTTGCTATGGCCAGTGGGAGCAGCCATAACACCCTCTGCAACTGCTGTGGCTGTGAATCACAACCACCACCGCTGCGGGCGATTTCAGTCTGCAACTGCAGTTGTGGAGTGGGACCTGGGTCCTGAACGCTTTGTGAATCCTGCCCCAGGTATTTACTTCTAATAAATAGAAAACTGACTTTTGTTTATTGTATTTTGATGTGTTAGCAATTACTTTCTACTTTTATGATAAAATATTTGTTAGTGCAGTGAAAGTAGTGGATTTTCACCTTTGCTTCTCACACTACTAGTAAAAAAAAATTCAGTAGAATTCTGGTATTGTGATGTTAGAAACTGCCAGCTACTTAAAAGTCCAATGTATTTGAATGAGCAACTAAATGTATTCTTCTGTCCTTTTAAAAAGAAATGGATAATTATTTCATCAACAAACTTCACTTTTTATGTGTTTGCACTATTGTGCTGCCTCTGTGTGATTTTATGTGTCTAAAAAAATTAGTTTCTCTTTTTTTTCTTTCCAAGTAAAATCTGGTTATGAAGAAAATATCGCCTGCTAAAGTATAACAAAAGAGCATATATTATCAAAAAATCACATATTTCTATTAAATATATAATATTTTTGTGGCAGGAAGTTTTATTTCTCCATAAAAACTGGAAACAGTTTTGCAATTTCCCATTGAAATACACTGGCAGCCTTGCCAGTAAAGAGTTTCTCACACCATAATACAGTGGAATCTCCTTAAATACACATTCATTTTGCAGCAAGAAAATGTGCATTTAAGTGGAATGTGCATTTATCCGAACTCCTGTGTTTACAATTTAACATAAAGAAAACAACTGAACCATGGCACTATAATGGCATTCCACATTTATTTATTATAGCAATATACTAAAAATATTGCAATGTGCTTCTGTGCAGCACTGACAAATAACTTAATGAAGCACAATCTTATAAAAAATGTATATCAAAGACAATCATCTGTCCACATTATCTGTATTACTTGTGAACCCAAAAAAAGAAATTATATTAGTCTGTTTGTAACTTCTCAGTGCCAGCTGAGTGAAGTGCTGTAGGGTGTTAAATGTTGCTTCACACCTGCTTAGAATCACCTGTGCACTTAAGAGGTGCTAACTACTTAGGGCGAGATGTGTTGGTGAACTGTGAAACTGTGCATTTTGACAAAATGTGCTCTTATCCAGTGTACACTTAACGTTTTTTTTGTACTATGTGAATAGTAAAACAATCAGAAAACAGGAAAAGTGTGCACTTATTAGGAATGTGCACTTATCCGATGTGCTCTTAAGTGGAATTCACTGTACAAGTGTCTCATTGGATTCTTTTCTCACCAGCAGTTGGCAAAATACAAATAAAATTATGAAAAAGTAAAGAAACACACAAAAGCAAATCGAATGACTGCAGAGGCATCTAAAAGCCCCAAACCTTCATTCTTTATGATATACACCCATACTAAGCATTCACTCTTTAAAAGCTTTGTTTCCCTTGCATGATATAACGGTTGGGGGTTGAAGCACTGAGGAAAAAAAAAAGGGTGGGTTATGCAAATGAAGCAGAGCGCAGAAATAAAAGCATTTTTAAAGGAAAACAGCACTTTTTGGCAGTTTGAATGTTAGAAGATTGAATCACAACTCGTACAGTTTACTACTCCCATTTGGTATGGCAAAAGTCAGGAAATCATTTTAAAGAATTTGAGACTAAAATAGAAGAAATAATTATTAATAATGAAATAATTAATAATAATGCCTCTCAGGAAACATACACTTTGATCTTGTGAAATACACTGAAGTAAGTTCTCCATGGAGAACATATTCAGTACTCTGCCTGGAAGAAAAGAGAATGCCTCCACAAACTTGTGAATTTGGAGGATTCCCTACAATTTCTACAATCTGCACAAAAGCAGGGAGATGATTCAGTGAAGGAACAGCTAGATACACCGAAGGGGAAACTGATGCCTGGCACCTAAAACAAACAGAAAAAGTACTAACATTTCTTTGCCAGTAGTATTATGAGGTGGGGGCAAAGGCATTAGAAACTTGGCCTGTCACCAGCACAAATAAAAAACAAAGTCCACCATATTAAATACAATTCACCCAACTATGGGTACTCAGGCAATCCATATAGGTCAGACAGTCAATGCCTTTTGAAACTGTAATGCCAGTCTTTACAGCCCTGACCATCCCTATGATCCTGTGGCAATATCTGCATTTTTGGCTGGCCTGGGATTACCCCAGTTGGATGAGGCATATGATAATTCCTTGTTAGCCACTACAGCAAAGGACATAACATTCCATTCCCATGCAAAAACTCAAAAGGCCCCAGGTTCATATGGGTTTGTAATTTAATTTTATAAAGCCCATAAGGGGCAACTGCTTCCCCATTTATTTAGGCTATATAAGTTTATCCTTCTGAGAGACAAGCCCCCACTATCATGGGCATATACAGCTATATCAGTGATTCCAAAACCAGGTAAAAACACCTCTTGTTGTGAACCACATAGACTCATATCAGTACTTAATAGTGACTATAAAATCTTCACTACAATTCTGGCAGCTAGATTACATAAATTACTCCCAGATTTTATCCATTCAGATCAGACAGATTTAGTCCACATGCAACAAACCATGAATAATATAAGGCATGCAATTCATAGCATGCACTATTTGCACACTTCAGGTACAGCAGCAGTGATTTTGAGTCTCAACACCGAATAAGCATTCGACCATATCTCCTGACCCTTCCTATATATGGTGCTAGGGGGTATGGGATTGCCAGTCCTATTTGTGGAGTTTTTCTGAAGCATTATGCAGCCCCTAAAATAAACAGTCATTTATCTACTCCATTCGACCTTAGAATTGGGATTTGGGACTTAACATGGTTGCCTCATGTCATTCCTTCTTCTCACCCTTTATATTTAGCTATTGCCTCAAGCCCTTCACTTAGACAACACTATCAAGGGAGTCTGTTGTGGGGGTAATGATCACAGATTAGCACTATATGCTGATGATTTCTTCTTGTACCTAAGTGAGCTGGAGGTTTCCATGCCAGCTGCTTTTCATCTCGAGTCCTGCTATTCCATGTTGGGATATAAACTGAAAACGTTCAAAACTGAGGTGTTGAAATTTAACGTTGCTTCCTCACCCACTGTGCAAGCACAACACAGGCTTCAATAGGATGTATGGACACAAAAATATCTGGTGGGCAAGCTAACTACAAATCCCAAAAGATTTTTATAAAACCAATAATACCCCTCTGACATCCCGGTTAATCCAAGACTTAGAATGGCTACACTCTGTTACTGGTGATGTTGCCAAGATTCCATTTTTTATTTCAAAATATGCCCCTGAAAATTCCATTGAACATTTGAAACCATTCTGACTTGGGGAGTCACGTGATGCAAGCTGCCTGAAAGCTGTGCCTACCCTGGGCTCCTACCAACCATCCAACATAACCAATTCTTAAACCAGATTCAGAGCTCTATTTTCTACAACTGAAGTGATTGGAGACTTCTCATCCTCTGCCTATCATTTTGAATTGCATTTTTTAGTATCGCATAGCTCTACCGGGGTGATGGAGGCAGAGATGAGACAGGCCGCGATGTGGCACACCCCACCTAACACGCCTGAGAAACTCCTCAAGAAAATGAGAAGCCAGGCCTCCGGGAGTCTGAATAAAGCGGGTAACTCTACTTCCCCGACTGTGCCCTTATCGGAAGATAGATTCCTCCAGGAGTTTTCGCCCTTCTATGAAGCGCTGAATAGCATTACCTCTGATCTCAAGGTTATTAAGGGTGACCTTGCTACACTAAGTACCAGAATGAGTGATTCAGAGGCCAGAATCACCTCCCAAGAAAGATGGCAAGAAAAAACTGACCCAGGGATTCTTTCGCTGAAGCAGCAAGTTCGGAAACTTCAACTTAAATGGAGGATCTGGAAGGGCGTAGTAGAAGGAACAGCCTACTGATTATTGGACTACCTGAACTGGAAGAGGGCTCGGATGCCATACTATTCCTTCAAAAGTTCTTTCTCAAACTTGTGGGGCCCTCGCCCTTGAATCCTCAGTACCACATCGAGAGAGCACACAGATCTCTGAGGCCACGGCCTCCGCCAGATTCTCCCCCTCCCTCCCAATTATCATCAAATTTTTAAGCTATATTGAAAAGCAGCATGTCCTTAACAAGGCAAGAGATCTGCAGGCCATTACCTGGCGCTCCTCCAAAATCTGAATCGCTCAAGACCTCCCGCTGGAAACCAGGCAGAGGAGAACTGCCTTTCATCCAATCGTGCATAAATTAATCGCGGCTGGCATCCGATTCAGAATGCTTTATCCTGCCAAACTCAGGATCACAATCGACGGATCTTCAACCACTTACGAGATGCCTGAACAAGCCTCCAAGGACTTATCTGTTAAACTCCCCAACCTCTTCAAAGAGGGTTGAACTCTGTACAGCCCCAAAAAAGCTATAACTGCTATGTTGTTTCTATATTAGTATACTGTTATTGTGGACAATTACTTCCATGTTTTTGTTAAATATAGTTGACCCAAGTTCTTTGGGGGGGATGCCTCCTAGATCCAGATTTTAAGAGCCAGCTGCTGCCCTGATCTCCCATGGCAGTTAGAGGAACCTTGCTGCTGAGTGATGCTCTGGAGGGAGGAATTTTTATATCAGACCGGGTTTTGGTCCCACAGGTAATATGCCCCCCTTGAGCATCCCAGTAGTGCAGAGGTGCGTCACTGCCTAACCGCCACCCGAGATGTCATCCCCTGGTTCTGCCATAACCATAAATGGCTCGCAACTCAGGTTCGAACTTGCATATAGTGGTAAGCCTCTATTTTCATTGTTGCGATGTATACGTCTGAAGTTCTATGGTCAGGCTGATTTCTAACTGCTGGCTTTGCCACTTCATTGTATGGGCTCCTCTCAATTGCATCATGGAGTAGTTCCCAACTACTGTACTAAGGGAAGATGGTGGGGGGGAGGCCCAGAAAGGGGAGAGGCTTATAGGAAACTGCCTCACGATCTGAGTGAAGGGGGGGTCAGCAATTCGCAGGGGTCCTCTATGGGGGTTTGCTATATAATTCTATGGCTTACACAGTCCCTTTACTTCCCCACTTTTGTTGCACAAATTTAAGAAGCTGTTGGTGCACTGTGCTCCTGGGATCTGCCAATGGGAAGTTTGTTCCAATTACATACTATTGGGTACCTTGTTTTCCATTTACCTGTACCTGGAACTACTGTGTATATAGTTTATGGGGTTATATTTCTTATTGGGGGGGAGGGTTTATTTTTGGCCTCAGGCCACGATGCCTCGATCACAGTTTAAAGGTTCTAGTTTTCCTTTTATAGATCTGACATTTCAGGAGGCTAACTGTCACCTTTTATGTGTAATTTGCGAATTTATTTGGGGCTCCAGAGTGTGCTATTGCTATTTTTCAGTTTGGTGGTTTTCACCTACTTATCTAACTAATTCAACTGCTTACATCTGGTTAAGATGGCGATTAAAGTAGCTTCATGGAATGTGCATGGGTTCAGGGACAGAACTAAAAGACTCCAAATTTTTAAACATTGTGACCTACTTGGGATTGAGATTCTCATGCTTCAGGAAACCCATTTGATTGACAAAGAAGTAACCTGGCTACACAGATCTGGCTTTTCCCAAGTTTTCTTGGCAAGTGGTACTGAAGCTAGCAGGGGAGTGGCTATCCTAATTAAGAATTATGTCCCTTTTCTGGCTGAAGAGAAATTAAGTGACCCAGAGGGCAGATACATTCTGGTCAAGGGCTGTCTCAATAGCTGTAGTATCGTGTTGGGATCTATCTATGGTCCAGTCGGAGGGAGTCCGGACTTTCTCATGACTTTGACGAATAAGACTGGGGATTTTTTACCCTCGCAGCTAATATATTAGGGGGAGACTGGAATGTCCCACCATCCCAAACTCTCGATAAAACTTATACAGTATGTCAATAAGGTCAGCATCTCCAGCTCAAAAAGCTCTTGTGGACTTCATGCAGCTTCTGGGGTTTTGCGATCTTTGGCGACTTGCCAACCCTCTGCTCCGCTCCTTCTCCTTTTTTTCTGAGGTACACAACTCATGGTCTAGACTAGACTATATCCTGATCAGTAAGTCCCTCCTCCCTGGCATCTCCCAGTCAGGTATTGAACCGGTAGTCCTATCAGACCATTCAACAGTCTGGATTAGGATCTCACCAAACCCTAACTTTCAACGAGACACCATTTGGAAGCTAAACACCCAACTTCTTAAAGATAATCAGATTGTCTCACACCTTAAAGACCTGATCTCAAATTTTATGGTCCTAAACAAAAACTCCACTCCGAGGATAGACTCGATATGGTGTGCCTTGAAATGCTACCTCAGAGGGGAACTAATAAAAATAGCTTCAGCGAGGAAGAAACACAGGCAGGCCCAGGCTGCTTCGCTGCTAATCAAAATTAAGGAACTAGAGCAGTCCCTTCCCCCCCCCGGCCCATTAGAATCCCTACTAAAGCTAAAAAACGAATACACAGACTTATTAAAAGAAAAAGCCGAATATGCCATGTTAAAAACACAATCCAAATACATTGACCACGGCGAAAAGGCCGGTCGACTACTAGCTCTCAGACTGCTTGCGTAAGACGGAGAGCTCGAGACTGATCCCGATGTTGCAAACCCAGGAGGGCGAGGTCAAGACAACTCCCAGAGAGATCGCTCAGATCTTTGAGGATTTCTATAGTAAGCTCTACAGTAGACCCACCCCCCCAGTGTCTCCGGAGGGAATTTCCACTTATTTAGTTGATCTCAATCTCCCTCTTCTCCTCTCACATCATAAAAGCTCCCTCACCTCTCCCATCACTTTACAAGAAGTAGAAGAGGTGATCGCATCCTTAGCTTCTGATAAGGCACCGGGACCAGATGGCTATCTGTCTAATTTCTATAAGACCTTTAATAAGGAATTGGCCCCTCATCTCCTTCAGCTTTATGACTACATATTTGAAGCTGAGGTCGTGGACTCCACATTATTAGAAGCCATAATAGTCTTGATTCTTAAACCAGACAAACCACCTATAGATCCCGCAAGTTATCGCCCCATTTCCCTATTAAACTGCAACATTAAGATCCTGTCCAAGATCTTAGCCGAGAGAGTTAAAAAGATCTGGATCCATCTTCTTAGTCCTGAACAGGTCGGGTTTGTGCAAGGTCGTTCTCCAGCCAACCACCTTAGGACCCTCTCACACATCTCACACACAGCCCAATCAACCCGTACTTCATTGGCCTTAATCTCACTAGACACTGAAAAAGCGTTTGACAGAGTCAGTTGGGACTTTTTATGGGCAACGCTAGATAAGATGGAATTCCCAGCTTCCTTCATACGGTGGATTCAAGTTATTTATAAATCCCCCTCGGCTAAGATCTATTGTAATGGTGTGTTCTCTTCACTTTTTTATCTATTTACAGGCACCAGACAAGGTTGCCCACTTTCCCCCTTTTTGTTCAATCTATACTTAGAACCTCTCCTCCATAACATTAAAAGGTCCCCCCATATCCGGGGCTGCACGGTTTCCAAGCAGGAGCTGGTCCTTTCCGTCTATGCAGATGACATTCTCCTTCACGTCGCCCACCCCGAAAAGTCACTAGCACACGTCCTTCAAGTTATTACACAATTTGGCCGCCTCTCCTATTATAAACTGAATCTAGCAAAATCAGAAGTGTTTCCATTAAATTCTTTCACTCATAAAGATACTTTTGCTAGATTTGGTATGAGGTGGTATCCTAAATTGATTAAATACTTGGGCATCCACTTTACCAACGACCCACTACTACTTAGGAAACTTAATTTAGATGACCTTGTGACCAACATTCAATTAGACCTTCAGAGATGGTCCCAACTCCCTATCTCTCTCTCTGGGGCAGAATTAACATCATTAAGATGAATGTCCTGCCCCGGATTTTCTACCCCCTTAACTTACTGAGCCCCTGGTTACCCCTTTCATATTTGCAGCGCCTACATTCTACTCTCTCTCATTTTATCTGGCAAAATAAATCTCCCAGATGGGCTTTCTCCAAGCTCTGTCTCCCTAAGGACAAAGGAGGACTTCGCCTCCCTAACCTACTCTTTTACCACTGGGCTTCCCACCTCTCTAAGCTGAGCAGATGGCTGCCAAACAGGGCAGAATAACTCTCCCTGATCTGGCTCCAAATTGAAAGACAACTACTCGTAGATACCAATCTTTGCTCTCCGGCCATATTTTTTCTTCCCACCTCAGCACTTCCGCCCTCATTATCAAATCCGACCATCCTCACTTCCCTTAAAACCCTCTCTCAGTGCCTACAGTACCTTAAAATTTCCCCAAAAAGAGACCTGGCACAGCCCCTTGCCTTCAACCCCAATATTCAGTTGGGAGGCTCAATGATTACCTTAGAATGGCTCCCTCAAATCCAAGAGGCCGTGGTCGAGGTCCTATACTCACGAGACTCCCTTCTATCTTCTCTGGAGATAATGGCCAAATTAGATCTCCCTCCGAGGTACATTTTCAAGGTATATCAACTAAGGCACCTCATTAGCGCCAATTTTGGGACGGATTACCGCCGATCACAGATGGGCCCTTTTCTTTCCCAGGTTCAGGATTTAGTCTCTAAACCCCATGGAATCTCCACTATTTACTCCTACCTGATAGACCTCAAATTTCCGGACTCCCTCTCAGGTTCTGGTGTCTGGGCTTCTCTCCTGCCTAATCTCATTCCCAACTGGTCCAGAATTTGGAAGGACCTACACAGATACCACACTCAAGATAGGTTTAGGCTTGTCCAATACCACATTCTAAATAACATGTACTATACTCCGGTCAAATTAGCCCATTTAGGGCATTTACCTCTCCCCCTTTGCACCAGATGCTCGTAATCAGAGGGAAACCGTCTTCACATCTTCTGGCAATGTGAGAAAATGACCCCCCTCTGGCGTTCCATTCAGTCCAATTTGGATCCTCTCTTGGGTCTTGATGGTCTTTTCACCTCAAAAATATGTATCCTGGGTATCTATTCCAAAGTGGAGAACCAGGAACGTAGATTTCACATGGCACTCATCTATGGTGGTCAAAAGACTGGTACTTAAACATTGGTTGGACCAGCTGACCTTAACATGCGTAGAATGGCTGAAAGACCTATCAACCTGCTTTAATATGGAGAGACTCATGGCCAGCTCGCATAGTCGCATGGACCTGTTCCATAAAAAATGGGATAAGCTATACTCATTGTATCTACATTAGAGTCTATTTGGTTCTGTCTCCGACGCCTTTTTTCCTCACCTACCTTATTACCTTTCCTATTTGTCCATGGTATTAGATAAATGGCACAAGATTATCTGAATATGCACACTCGGGGCAGTTTGTGGGTGGGGGCAGGGAGGGGCTGGGGATAACTGGGGTGTTCTCTTTATTTTTTTTTTCCTTTCTCCGATTCCATATTTCATTTTACATTTTGGTCAAAAATGAAGTGTTAACTAATCCTGTGACAGTCTCAATGTTAACCTGTGTATTGGTGCAATTTTGTAAAACTACTAAAGTTAAATTTCAAAAAAAAAAAAATGAAACCATTCTGACTCATTGGAGGAAATTCATTTCTCACTACATTTGGGCAGGGACCAAACCTAGGATAAAATCCAACTTCCTGAGCTTATCTAAGGCTAAAGGCGCGTTAGTGCTGTCTGACCATCGTACTTAATATTAGGCATTCAATTGCATACAGTTTGGTTTTGGCAGAGGACCCTGCCTTCTTCACTTGGGTTACAGACGAAAAGAGATATGATGCCACAACCCATCATGATTCAGATTATTTTCTACATCCGGGGGGGGGGGGATGGAAAGTGACAGGTTTACCTCCACTGGGTCTGGAGGGGCATTAAATGAAAGAGATAATTGACAGCACTTTTTGTCCACTTTTACCCTATTAGTCAAGGGAAACACTTCCTGCTTGCACATTCAGATCATGGGTACAAACAATGCACAGTCCCTTCTACATATTTATTAGCTGTTTGAGAATGACGCCCTTTGTTCCTTTGCTGCTTTGCAGGGAAAGTTTGGCCTCTAGCATAACACACCTGGTACTATACCCATATGTGTCTTGTAAGGCTTTATAAATGATAGAGATAAGGTATCCAGTGGTTTGCATTTATTGTGTAGTATTAATGCTTTAATAAGGGCTTGTTGCTCCTCTAGTTCTCAGGCCTCAATGGACAAGGCTGCATGGTAGGTTTGGACCTGGAGATAATGGAAGCAATCTCTATGGTCAAGACCAAACTGCAGTTGTAACTCCATAAAGGATTTAATATCGTGTCCATGCAGAGCTGGCTTAAATAAAATACTGTATATTCTGTTTCTGCCATTCTCAGTAATCAGTGTTCAGTCATGCCAGGCAAAATCAGGAAGTATACAAGGAGGGGACACCCATGGTACCTGGTATTGCAGCCCTGTGTCTGCAACCACCTTCTGCTATACTTCTTTGACTCAGTAATCCAGGGATTCAGTAGCTCCCTTGTAACTCCACCCCCTTGCTCCGCTTACATGTATTGGATCATATCTGGAAAGGGTAATATTTTCTGTTCCATTTCTTGTGATTGTGGGCCAGGGCCATTGGAATACCACTGAGATAAAAGATATGGAGCTATGTTGCTATATGGTACAAGTGGATGTCTGGAAGACTGAAGCCTCCCTTGCTCTTGGGGAGCATTAGAATGGAGAATCAAACTTAAGGTAGATATCTACCCCAGATTAATCTGGAAATGGCCATTCCCCTGTTTTCCAATCCTGTGGTGGTATCAGTAAGGGGACATTATAAAATACATATAAAAACTGGGGTAATACCACCATATGGACTGAATCTATTTTACATATAAAGGTTAAAGGCAAGGTATGCTGCCATTGTAGGTCCGCCATTAATTGGCGTGATAGTAGACCATAATATATCTCATATAGCCATTCAAGTTGTCAGGGAAGCATAATGCCTTAATACTTAATTTCTCTAAAGTCCCAACAAAAGTGATACTGGGCCAGATATTCAAAACTTTGCCCTGGGGCTAAATTAGCACTGCCTGGCGGGCAAACTTAGCCCAGAGCAAAAAGCAAGCTATATTCAAAAGGAATAGCCCGGGGCAAACAGCTGCTGAATATAGCATGGGAATGAGGCCGGGCAAACTGGGCTGGGAGTGCAGGGCAAGCGTAGCCCTGGAATAGTACAGTTCTGAATATGGCAACCAGGAAGTGCAAACCACAACAGCAACGCAATGCACAGCAACGTGCAGGTAGGTAGACGTGAACTATGTGGCCAATGTGTATGCCAGCAAATGCATGGACCCAGTACAGCTGCAGGCAGCAGCACATGTGAAAATACAGTGTTCAAAATTGTATAATATTCCCTGAACTGTTAGCACCACACTAACACGTTTGCACGGCTTTAGCACAGAGCTAAGCTGTTTGCCCAGTGCAAACACGTTTGCCAGGTGCTAAACTTTGTCATATTCAAACATGACATGCAAATGAGCCTACTTAGGTAGTCTGTGGGCAAATATCCAGATTAGCATCTCATTATGCCCTGATTTGCATGCAGTTTGCCCAGTGTTACTGCAGAGTCCCACAGCTCCACCTGTAGATCATACTGGAAGTACAGGGGCTGGCCAAGTCTGGCTGCAGCTCCCCCTGTAGGTCAGTCTGACAGTGCATGATGGTAGCTGCAGGCTACTTATATGCAGTACAGCATAGCATTGTGTACCCCAGGGGACAACGCAGCATAGGCACAGGTGGTGGGTGCTGCATGCAACTGTCACACTGTAGGGCATGCTACAGTGCACAGCAGGCACTACAGTGGCAGGGAGGCCAGTAGTGTGAGGGACACAGCAATGCCTATTGTATGTAGGGCAGTGATGACCACTGCACTGTATGCAGTGACAGGCTCAACGTGCAGGTGAGTACTGACAGTGGACAGTATTGTTAGGCTGTTGTGTGATTCACAGATGCTGCACCACTGGCATGGGATGCTCACAGTGACATATACATGGCTGGTTGTGTATGCTGTGGTATTTGTACAGTTGTGCAGTATGTGGCTGAGGAGGGCATGTATGTTCTGACAGGCACACAGGTGGTGGGGTAGTCCCAATACTGGCCCATGTGCACTCCGTGATTGTCCCAGCCATGTGGCCATGCCTGGTCCGTGGTGAGGCCTGGCCACCTGTACACCCTCCCATTGCCAGCCACCATGTCCACAGTGCTGCATGTGTATGCTGGTATCTGTTGGTCACCACAGATGTATGGTCTGCAGGTGTGTGCTGTAAGGCCACACTACCATGGTGGCCCCCTGAGGGCTGGGTCACCACATACTGCTTGGCATGGCTGGGACTGATGGCAGCTGTTGGCATCATTGTGGTGCCATCAGTGAGCAGCATGTTTCCTCCATGTCTGGCTGTTTCTCTGTGTCATAGTCATATGTTAGGGTCATGCAAGGCCGCGCTAAAGCCATGCTAATGCTGTGCAAGGCCAATGTCACGCAATGTCACGCAAAGCTGTTTGCCCATGGTTAAGACCAGCTTTTCCTGGATGGTAATTTGAACTGTGCAAAGGGTCGCACTAAGTCGCGCTAAACAACTTAGTGCAGCGCTAGTCACTGAATATCTCATAGCACCTGTATTCATGTACAGTTTGCCTCTTGCATATATTATGGTTTGCCCAGAGCTAATATGGTTTACGTGCGCTATTCGGCCTTTTGTATATTGCAGACCCACGCTAATCCTGCGCTAAACCTGCACAAACGGTTTGCACACTGTGCAAAGCTTTGAATATCTGGGCCACTGTCCTCTAATCTCTGAGTTATGGATAGGAAAGTAGTTTTTTGTGTACAGTATACAGATGAGGAGAGAAATTTACCACTAACTTTTCATTTTTTCATTTTTATTTTTTATACTTGTGAGCCTGATGAGCAAAACTGACCATTTTCACAGGTGATAAGTTAAACAGGAACATAAATAAGGTTACAATATAAACAACAATCCAAAGAAACATATAACATTAATAGCTAAAGTGCACAGTTACATTCATTTTTATGTTGATTGCGTGCATGCGCAAGAAACATATTGCAGCAGCTTTCTCCAGAAGCAGGTTGTGGAGGCGCGGCACTGCTGTGGCCATTGCCCCCTCAGCCTTTAAAGGCTTGGCCCACTACCCCCAATGCTGTGGCATGCTGCTGCTGACACTAGTTCAGCCAGCATGCCACCAACTTGTAAAAATGTAGCTGCTGCAATCAGGGGCCGCCTCGTCATTGCAGCGTCAGCCATTCACTGCAACGAGGAAGCGACCCATCATTGCAGGGCGGAACCCTTAAACACTGATATTGTTTGAGAACATGGTGGCAGCTTGCCACCATGTTCACAAACAATATTAACCCCCCCCATTGAGGAGGTGCCCAATCCTCCTCGGCAGCATGTGCCCCCCCCACCATGTTTGTATGCCGACGGGGGCCCCAATCCCTGTCGGCTTCAGTGGCCCAAGGTTTATGTTGCTGATGGGGAGCCCACTCTCACAGCATTGTGTAACCCCCCCTGCTTATTTTGTCTGCTGACGGGGTGCCCAGTCCCTGTCGGCATAATGTCACCCCCCACTTTTGTTGTGTGCCGATGGGAGTGCCCAATCCCCATCGGCATAATGTAAACCCCCCCTTTTGTTATGTGCCGACGGGGGTGCACAATCCTCCATCAGCTACAGCTCCCCCCCAAAAAAAGACTCTGTTGGCATGCTGGGAGCCCACCCCAGCATGCCACATGCCCCTGTAAAATCAAACGGTCCCGCTGATGTCTTTTTTTTTTTAACCTGTAAAAAGGAAATTGTCCTCGACAGTCTCCCTGCCCCCACCCACAACCCATGCCCACCCACTGTGCACTCTGCCTCCCCACACACCCCACTCACCCCTACTTACCTCTGGAGTCCAACGCGATGGTCTTCGGTGAACCAGGAACACGTCTGCACTCTTCAAAGCTGACCACAAACTGAGGAAATGCCGGTAAGCAGTATAATGGTATAAATAGGGTTTTTTCAACTTTGATGCATATCTCAGGCATTTTTTGGAATTCTGTCACCAAATTTTCAACATGGGGTTTTTGGGACCCCTCCTCATGAATTCTGGCATTGTCATGGCGTTATTGAGCCCCGAAAGGTGATTTCGCGGTCACTGCAAGGAATCCTCTTTCAAGACTGATTAAGAAAACGACAGTGCCAGTGTTCAGTAGGTAGGCTCTCAAAAAGCCTATTCTGCAAATCTGGTGGGAAAAATCCCAAAAATGACTGTTTTACTAGCGTGCATTGCGCAGTTGTTACACACGCTCATAACTTTGCAAATTTGCAATATTTTCATGCCATATTTTCAACATTGGCATTTTTTCAGACCTCCTTGTGAACAGTATAGCTGTCATTTTCCACATCCTGGCAGAAATGTGTTTTTCCACTTCCAGTGCAGAATGGCACGTTCGGTGTGGGAAATTAGTGTTCAAGACAGGTTAAGAAAATTACAGTGGCACTGTTCATGAGCAGAGGTCCTAAAATGCCTATGTTGAACATTTTTTGATGATACTCCATAAAATGACTTTGTTAGGGGCGTGCGTTGTGCAGTTTGCACGCACGCTTGTAACTTCCTGATTAGTAATATTTCCACTCCAGATTTTCAACATTGCCATTCTTCTGCACCTCCTTATGAACAGTCCAGCTGTCATTTTTCACATCCTGGCTGAAATGTGCTTTCGCTCTTCCAGCGCACAATTGCGCGGTCGCTGTGGGAAATCAGTTTTTGGGACATAGTAAGAAAATCACACTGACACTGTTCATGAGCAGAGGTCCTAAAATACCTATGTTGAAAATTTTGTGATGAAAATCCATAAAATGACCATGTTATGACCATGTGTTGTGCAGGTTCCACTCACCCTTGTAAGTTTGCAAATTAGTAATATTTTCATGCCAGATTTTCAACAGTGGCATTTGTTCACACCTCCTTATGAACAGTACAGCTGTCATTTTTCACATCCTGGACAAAATGTGTTTCCGCGCTTCTGGCGCAGAATACCGCAGTCACTGTTGGAAATCAGTGTTTGGGACAGATTAGGATCGAGAGACTGGGGGGGGAGTGATCGAGTTCAACTGAGCTCTGTCGGGACAGCTGCAGATTTCTTTGTGGCAGAAAAACATGCCAATGCAGGCAGGAGCCCAGTATAAAAGAGCAGCCTGCAGCACCAGGAGAAACAAAATGAGCAAGTGACACACAGGCAGTGAGCGAGCTCAATAGACCAAAGCAATCAACATTCGGTATTGACAAATGCTTGTTATTTGTTAGCCACGATTTGAGAGGTGTTTTAAAACACCAAACAGCTTTACATTCTGTAATTTCAGCAGGAATGATATTAAAAAAGAAGAGCTCTATATAAAAAGACCTCTGTCCAAATGTTTTTTTGTAAGTGGCAATTTTAAAGAAAATCTAGATTGATATCTGGTCCCCATCAAATTAGAGACTCTAGGAGACAATTCAAGAACTGACAATGGATATAATCTGTTCATACTTAGAACAGAAAGATTCCCATCTTATGAAGGATCCTAGTTTCAAGAAATAGACTATTTGATTATTCAAAAAGTGTGCATTGATGGGTGTGAAATGGGGCATTCAGCATAAAATGGAGACTTGAACTGTAGGTTACATTAAGTCCCTTAAGTATATTACAACTAGTGGAAGTGTACATAATCGAACTGCAGTCAAAGACACTAAATAAAAAACTATGTGAAAGTAACTTTCTGGAATCAGCAGTTAGAAAAGATTTTATACGATACAACGATACATCTCTGATTTAATATTTTTCTCAAGTAATTGACATAGGGTTCAAAAGTTAGCCTACTATCTAAAATTAGCCATTTTCCCTCTCTATATTCTTATGTCTGCCTCTATTTTGCTTTCCCATTTTTAACTTTTCACTAGCTACTGTATTTCTCTCCCTCACTGCACCTGATCCTCTACCATTTCTCTACCCCCATCCTTAAAGCCCATGCTCTCTCTGCCCCCTACCACCTTGTGATCCAAACTAAATATATAGTTATTTATCACTTATGTAAACACTTGATATCTGCGTACCTGGACTGTCAACTTGTTATGTATTACCCACTCTATTTTTGTGTAAAAAAAAAAAATCCACGCTGTCTACTTTATTTTGTATTATCCAGTCTGTATTGTGAAAAATCCTGTTGTGACTTGTACAATCTTTTGATGTCCTTCCATGACCACCTTGTACAGTAAATGAGTATCTCAATGGTGTATTTTCTTGGTTAAAATAAAATTGAATATTTGAAATTGTCCACTAGTCAGATAATGGCCCCTTTCTTGTCTGAGACTGATTGAAATTCACCATACCCATGCTTTATGCTTGAGAAAAGCATCACTTTTGTTTTTTTAGAGTTGAGAACCATATGATTATGAAACAGCCAATCCTGGAAATAGTTGAAATCAGTTTGAACATTTTGAAGTATTTAATTACAGCAAAGTCCCATGTTGAGAATAATGGCATCATCTCTGTATAAGGTCATGCTAGTATGTGTGCAGATGTTAGGGGCAGAATTTATATAGAGTGAGAAAAATGAGATGCCCCAGGATAGAGCCCTGGGGCACACCACATTGGATAGTTCTAGACTGGGAAATACTGTTACCCATTAGAGTTCTGTGTGTCCCATTGGTAAGGTAATTAAAGTCCCACTTAATAACATCTTCAGAGAAATTTGTTTTTATTTATTTATTTAAAAGTTGCTAAACAGGAAAAGCAACATGAGCCAAAGTTCATTTTCAGATGCGACCCAGGGAAGGGGAACAATGGCAGCAATACACAAAAGGCAAGCATAAACACAAAATACAAAGCACAAGTCACAGGTCAGGGTTACAGGACCCACTAAAAATGAAGAACCAGCAACAACACAGCAAATAGGAAAAGAAAAATATTAACAATTAAAAGTCTAGTAACATTAAGAATTAGCAATAAGTGAAGGTTAGGTTATACAACCCCCCAAAAATAAACAAATAGGTGAGAATGGCAAGTGATGAGAAGCCCAAACAGGGTTACCAAGAATATAACGGTCAGGGTTGAGGACATTGGGAGCAAGGCTGGTGGGGAAAGAGTCTAAGCAGCCTTTTGAGAGAGAAGAAGGAGAAGCACGAGCAGATGTCAGAGGGCAGTTTTTTCCAAAGAGAAGGGAAACAGAAGGAAAAAGGAGATTGTACAGAAAATGCATGGGGGTGGGGGATAGAGAAGGCCAAAGAGTCTCTGTGATGAAGAGAGTAGTCTGAGGAGGCAGCTTGGGCAAGATGGGAGGAGAGGTAGGAGGGGAAGGAACCAAACCAGAATTTAGTAATGAAGGTAGCACAGTGTAGCAGTCTCCTATCAGGCAGGGAAGCAAGTGACAGGGCAGAATAGAGAAGACAGTGGTGAGTGAGAGGGGGAGAAGCAGTCAAGAAATAGCAGAAGGAGTTTAGCAGGGTGTCAAGTCTGCCTAAGGACATCTGAGAGGTAGTGCAATACACCACATCAGCATAGTCAAATGTTAGTAATATAATTTTAGAGACCAGCTCATGGCATGTGTTGAGAGGGAATCTGGCTTTGTGCTTTTAAAAGGCTCCTAGTTTGGGACAAAGTTTGGCACAGATGGCATCAACACGGGTGGAGAAATCCAGACTTTCATCCAGCCAAACCCTAGGTACTTAAAGGCTGAGACATTATCAAGGGTGGAATCATCCAAGGTAGTGAAATTAGGGCGTAGCAGTAGGGTGGCCAGTTTTTGCCTGGTACCAAAGGTCATGGCCACTGTTTTTTTTATGTTAAGTTTGAGTTTGTTGCCGGCCCGTTGGCATTGAGGGTTGAGGTGCTGGATGCCACACCTCATGCCATGCTGGCAACCCAGATTCAGGAACGAGCATGGGTCATCAGGGATCAGCGGTGATGGGAAAGGACTGAGCATCCCATGACTGCTCTCTTTTCCCGGGGAGGGGGGGATTACCATACGCCTCTGCACTGGCAGCCTCTGGCGGCAGTCGGGGGTCCAGCAGTGATCTGCAGCAGCAACAAAGAGGGAAGAGCTGTGGCAGACATCCTTCAGGTGTGCATGGGGGTGTGCACACGCCGAGCTGGACATCATTGCATATCAGAGTTAGGCAAACCAGAAAAAAGTAGAAAACCCCCCTTGGCTCTGGTAGGCAAAGGTGGGGCCAGGGACCACCCCCATGTCCACTGCCGAGTGCAATGGCTACCTTCGGTGCTCTCTCCACCCCTGGATGCCTGACCAGATTATCAAACAGGTTGTCCAGGGAGGAAGGACAGTCCCACCCCAGGGGACTTAAATCTGGGGGGGCCAGGTACCGGGAGAATGGCAGAAGAGCTCGGGTAACCGGATGGTAGGACTGAGCCTATGGTTGGATGGGATGGAGGTGTTGTCGAGTGCCCTCACCGGAGAGAGTCTGTAGTCAAGGAGATAAAGAAAGTTAAAATAAAAAAGTTTGAGATTGTTAACCTTGAACCAGGACTGGACTCTATTAAAATCTTCCTGAAGAGGGAGCTGTACACTGTTGGCCGAGGGCCCAACAAGGAAAAGAATGGTATAGTTCACATACATGTGAATTTCAGCAGACCTGCAGTGAGAAGGGAGGTTATTTATAAACAGAGAGACGAGGATGGGGCCTTGGATGGAGCCTTGGGGGATGCCGGAGAGGATGGAGACAGTGGAAGATAAAACATCACCTATCCCTATCCTGAAGATATGATTGGAACCAATTAATGGCAGGGTCAGCAAGGCCAACAGAACCAACAACTTGTAGTAAAAGGGGATGGGAGATGGAGTCGAAGGCTTTCGCCAGGTCAGTGAAAATGGCGGATGTAATTTAGCTCCTGTCCAAATAATGGTTGCTAAGAATACCAGGGATCAGGCTATATTTTTATTTATTTAGTTTTTGTTAACAGGGTAGATGCACTAGCCATAAAATTACTATTTTCAGGCATGACCCGGGAGAGTACAACAAAAGGAGAACTGTTGAACAACAGCAATATGGGTACAATAATACAAATAGAGGAACAGTACAACAGTGCTACAAAAATACAATGGGTAGAAACAACAAAAAATAATGGCAAGCATTATACAGATAATGGCAGTAAGATATATAATAAGTGCAGAAACCATGGACCCGAGCTGTGGAGTGAAAGGGTTAATAAGATAGTAAGGTTATATAGAGAGAAATGTGAGGAATATTCAAACATAACAAGAAAGACTGACAGAAGGAAGGTCGGGGTGGTAACTGGCAAAACAACAGTGGATGGTCAGCAACAAGGTTCGAGAAGGAAGAGAGCTAGTAGTCAAGAAGTTATTTACAAAGAGAAGGAAAATATGGGAGGGAAAAGGAGACAGTCTTGGAGCTGGATTAGAGCAGTGGTGACATTACTGGTAAGTCTCAGGAGCTTCAGGTTGGGTCAAAGCATGTACAAGCATCAGCTAAGGATAGATAACGATGATATTCACTTTTAAATCCAAAGTGAGACTGAGACAGCCGGAGGTTGAGTGGAAGAGCATTCCATAGCCTGGGAGCAGAGAACTGGAAGGCCCCTGTGCCTTTAGTCGTCCAACATCTCGGAACATAGAGCAAGGATTTGTCAGCTGATCGCAGGCCATGGGAGGATGGTTGAGTTACCAGCAACGCCGCCAGCTGGGATGGGTTTTTTTCCCAGATGATCGAGTCCATTAGTGATCCAAGGTAGTGTTGTCTACTGGCAGAGGGTGAGAGCCAATTCAGATCCTTATAAAGAAGGCAGTGATGTTTGAGTTGAGGTGACGAAGAGGCAAATCGGCATATATTGTCATAAGTTACGTCCCATTTTAGTAGGGAGGTTTTATGGGCAGAGGTAAGAATAGAGGCACCATAAGTAAGGGTTGGGAGCAGAATACCTCGGGCAATTGCTAATTTGACCCGAGGGTGGCATGTAGCCTGCTTTGTAAGCTACTCCTAGTTTAGAGTTTACAGCTTTGCACGAGGACTGAATGTGAAGATTAAAATCCAGGGACTGGTCCAGGAGGATCCCAAGGTACTTGAAGGAAGTAACATTTTCAAGTGGAAATCCTCCTGGGTGAAGAACCTCCAGCAAACTAGAACAGGTCTTAATCTTCAGTGCAGAACCTAGGAGCATGGCTTTCATTTTCTTTTCATTTAGTACAAGCTTACGGTCTAGTAGCCAGTCTAAGACCTTATTGAAGTCTGAAGTAAATGATGTGTTTATGCAGGCAATACTAGAAGAACTAGTGTAGATGATCAGGTCATCAGCGTAGAGAATAGCTGAGCAGGATTTCAGGACCTCAGCTGCATTGTTGATAAAAATTGAGAACAGAAGGGGCCCAAGAATAGAGTCCTGGGGGACCCCAAGGTTGATAGTAGATGTGTTGGACAGGGAGGAGTTAAATTTGACAGCTTGTGAGCTGTTTGACAGGTAGCTACAGAGCCAGTCCACAACAGGGGTAGAGAAATGGAATTTATGGAGAGTGGAGAGAAGCAGGGGATGGTCTACAAGGTCGAAAGCCTTAGTGAGATCAATGAAGATGGCACCTGTGAGTTTTTCAGAGTCCATGTTGGACAGAATATCAGTAGTTAGTTGAAGAAGAGCTGTGGTGGTGCTATGACCATTTCTGAAACCATGCTGAGTGTCTGAGAGGAGATTGTAGCATGTAAGGTAGTCAATAGTCTGTAATGCAACTATTTTCTCTAGGATCTTAAGGACAGAGAGAATTGCTATAGGTCTGTAATTGGCCATGTCCTTTGGGTCACCTTTTTTAAAGACAGGCGTTACTCTTGCAGATTTCCATAGGTCTGGCACAGTGCTATGGATAAGGGATAAAGTGTAGATTCTGGCAATCGGAGAGGCAATGAGTGGAGCAGCCAGCTTAAGAAGACGAGGTTCCAGTGAGTCAGAAACAGAGCTGGTATTGGCAGATATGGATCTCAGTAATTTCAGAACTTCTGCTCTTGATATAGCCTTGAAATAGAATGGTGGCGCTGGAGGAGCACCATACAATAGGGCAGTATGGTTGTCTGATGGCAGTGTGGCAGGTAGATTGGAGTGCAATCCACTAGGTTGTAAAGCCAAGGTATAGTATGAAAGATCAGAGAAAAGATTGCTAAAACTGTTTGAGATGGTCCTAGGGTCAATACAATGTGCCCCATTTATGATCATTTCATCAGGAGTGACCGACTGCGAGGTACCGGAAATGTTTTGACATGGCCCAGAATTTCCTCGGGTCGCAGGCTGAGCTTTGTAGAAGGTCCTTGCAGTACTTGCTTTAGCAACTCTAACTTGTCTCTTACATCTGTTCCTTAGTTCACGATAGACAATAAGATCTGACTGTAGACCACTTTGTTTGTAGCGAATCCAAAGCTTGTCCCTCGCAGCGAGATTAGCAAGGAGGTCTTTATGCAGCCACCTCGCCTGTTTTCCTCTGACCCTCCTAGTAGTCTTGGGGCATGTTTATATTGAATGGTAAGAAATTCATTTATGAATATCTGTGAGCAACCTCCACATCCTTTGTTTGATAGATACCTGCCCAGTCGATACTGGAGACATCATAGAGAAATGCATCCTGGTCAATATGAGCTAGATTTGTAAACGTGATTAGTCTTGATGGAGAAGATGGAGGCGCAACCATAGATAGGATACAAAAAGTGGGTGAGTGGTCTGGTAGTGCATCTGCAAGGATTCCTGCTTTTGACACATGTTCCATACGGTTAACCATCACCCAGTCTAGGAGTGTACCCGTTTGATGGGATGACGTGGCTCTAGTTGCTTCAGAGATCAACTAGTGAAAATTATAACTAAGCATGAGTGATTGCAAGGATATTTGAGCTGCCCCTAGCCAACTGAGGTTAAGATCACCTAGGATGACAGCCTCATTATGATTTACAGTCTGGGAGGTAATGTCAAGGAGTTCTTGAAGACCTACTATTCCCCTAGCAGGGGGATTATAGGCACAGATAATATGAAGCTTCTTTTCCCCCAATGCAATAGTTGCCTGTATGAATTTGCACACTGGGAGAGGCAGATGCCGGGACAATAGAGATGTTGAGGTGGTTTTTGAAGAATAGGGCAACTCCACCTCCACGCTTGGATGAGGATCTATCCCGCCGGAACAGGTAATAGTTAGGCAAGGAGCATATGTCATCAGGTATTCCGGTTTTAGCCAAGTTTCTGTGAGACAGAGTACATCAGGATTGTAGAGTTTCACCCAGGCCTTGAGTTCCGCATGGTGACAGGTAAGACTGATATTGATATGGGCAATTAATAACTTTCTTGGACATGCCAGATAACTCATTTGGGGAAAAGAAACAGGTAGGTGGACCTGGATTTAGTTGATGTCCCCAGATAGCAGAATAATGATCATGGCTAGGAACCAAAGCCTTGCACAGTGGCAGGTTAGGGTGAAAGCACATCTCCATTGCAGCTTCCCCCTGGCATGTAGAGGGTAATAGATGCTGCCTCTAACAAGGAGGATAGGGTTAGGTTGCAGATCAGGCTTTGTCTCTGCAATCAAATTAGAGAAAATATAGTTGCAGTAAGCCTCTGATGAGTCTTTTGCCATTTGGTTACATGGGAGAGCCCATGTGGCAGTGTCCAGGCTGAGTAAAAGGACAAATGACAGGAGTGCCCATAGCAGACTATACTTCGCCATAGTGTTACTATTTGACTAGGGTAGGAAGGCTAGTGGTATACTGAGACAGAGGATTAGCTCTTAGGGATAAAGAGATAGTGTATGTAAGGATCTGCCAATGGTGACCGTGTTCCAACTGCTTTAACCCTTGGCCTAAATTAGAGATAGAGCAAAAACAACAAAGTGTTTCCTGCTAGCTTAGCAATTATTTAGAAGAAGTGGATCAGAGAAGCAGAAAGTAAAGCCCCACAAAGGTTAATTAGGAAAGCAGCCAGCCGGAGGCTCTACTTGTGGTAAAGATTACAGTGAGGAAATGAAGACCTATTCAAGATATGTTAGACGGCACCCCTAGTGGTGGAATTTTATAAGAAGCCAATGGGAGACTAGACAGATAGCAGTAGTGTTTGGCAAGAGTCAATGCAAAGCAGAGGGTGCCAAAGCCCAGAGACTGATAATCCGACAGAGAAAAGGCAGGGCCAAACAGTGGCCGAGCAGAGAGCAGCAGTCCAGTTAGAGGAGGGTGGCATCAGGTGGCCACCTATCAAACCCGCACAGTGCTAGCCTGGACACTTAACCGGATTTGAAGGTGTCCTGTTCATCAGGAGGATAGAGGTACGGGCAGCTGGCAGGATTAGCCGCTCACTGGGAGCACGATCAGGCACAGTGGATCTATTTTAAGATATGAAATGTAGGTTAAGATAGGATGTTATTAGCTAGGGTAGAGGGTACCAAGGCAACTTGAAAAATACTCAGGGTAGCAAGAGAGAAAGCCCAGGTATGGAACAGCACAGTAGATAGCAGAGCAGGCACTAAGCAAAGCTGATAGGCAAGCAGATGGTGAAAATAGGAAGATGTCTTTAAAGGGAAGACAGGACAAGTGCTAGGCCTAATAGCTGCACTCTGTATCTTTAAGAGGAGTTGCAATATTAGTGAGGGGGAGGATGAACATTGCTAGGGGTGGTGCCGAGGGGAGAGGGAGAGTATTTAATAAAGGCTGGAGGTGGGGGATGGCAGGATGGGCGTAAAAATTCAAGCAGCAAGGAGACAGAAGGACAGAAAGTGAAAGAGAAATTGAATTATTTGCAGGGCAAAGCTTACAACTGTGACCCAAATGGAATCTGGTCTAAACAGATAAAAACTGTATCACTTTAAAATTATATTCAACAAAATCAAAGGCTTTGGAGAGGTCCAGGAACAATGCCACAGCAGAGTGCCCCTTTTCAAGGGCACCCTGAATGCGGCCTGGGAACCCCACCGAGGCTGTCTCTGTGTTATGTTTTGGGTTGAATCCATTCTGACAGACAGTAAGTAAGTGATGTTTTTCAAGATGTTCAAGTGTTTGATCTAATATGATTTTTTCTAATATTTTTGAGAGTGGTGATAAGAGTGAAATGGGACAGTAGTTTCATACCAAAGTGGGTTACCATTTTTGAGGATGGGCTTGATGGTCACCAATTTTCAGATACTGGAAAAAATACCATAAAGGAGAGAAAAGTTAAAAATTAATGACAGGGGATATGAAAAAAGAAAATGTATCCCTAATTTCATAATTCTATAGTCAGCACCATCATGAACGATGAATGGCCTAGGATCCTGTTTGGTATGCCATCCTTATGGAGACACCAACACAGTGAAATACACACCTGTTGGCAAAATTGACACTTTGCTGACAGGTCGCTGTGTTGGTGTGCCTGAGACAGGGGCATGCTCTCTCCCAGTCCTGTACCCCTGTCCTGAATCAACTCAGACTGGAGTTGAGAATCCTAAAGATGGGGGGAGGGCAAGGTACAGAGCCTTCTGCATGGGGGGTTCAGGGGGTGAAGCCCCCTGATAAAAAAACAGGACCAAAAGATGCACAGGAATCATGTAGACCACAACTTGCAGTCGAAATGATTCGTGTCGGTGAAATGCCGGTCGATATAAAGAACTGGCATGGTAGAGCATCCTGTTTAAGAACATATTTCTTAACTAAATCTGGTGATACTTGTTTAAAATAAAACTTAGGATGAACATTAAAGGGTTCCTCTTTGGGGGGCCAAAACAATCTGGATATAAGGGTGCTCTATAAATATTAAGATTCCCGAAGAAGTTATTAAATATTTCTTAGACCAGACTGTAGTCAGAAATATGTTGTCATTCATTTTGTGATGAGAACGTATAATCTCTTTTTTCCCTACCTATCAACCTACTCAAAGCTTGCCATATTTTTGGGGGGTTTTCCTTTTTTTTTGCTCAAACAGACAATATTGGATTTTAGCTCTCCTGGGGCACTATATTAAAAACTTTGTGCAGGGCGCAAACCATTAGTGCAGGGTTACCGAGGGGTTTGCGCAGGACCGCTATATTCAAAAAGCCAAATAGTACAGGGAAACCATATTAGCTTCAGGCAAAAGTATAATGTATGCACGGGGCAAACTGAGGGTATGTGTTCATGAATACAGGTGCAATGCTACATTCAGCGCAATAGCACATGCGAAGTGTGTTTGCTTGACTTAGCGCTAGACATTGCACACTGCAAATTACTGCCTAGGAAAAGATAGTCTTGACTCCGGGCAAATCAGTTTTGGTGACATTGTGGCTTTGTGAGGCTTTGCATGACCCTACTCAGTACATGTTAAAGGTATACAGTACTGTCAGCAACATTTCAACAGTGCAGTCCCCTACAGCGATAACTGTGCCACGTCGCTGTAGGGAACCCGCTGGAACCTGGCACTGCCTGTCAGGGGTCCTGCACCCCCCCCCTCAAATCAGCTTTGACTTGGAGTTGACAATCCTCAGTTCAGGATGCGGGGGTGGGGGTTCAGGGGGCAATGTCCCCTGAAGAAAACACTTGTTTTAATACAAAACCAGCAGCCGACTGCAAAATGTGGTCGACCTGCTGGTTTTGCTGTCTGGTCATTCGACAAAAATGTTGTTGATGACCAGTGGTGGATCCCATGTTAAGCATAGTAAGAAACTAGACAGTGAGGACACATGCTGCACACAGCTGGCACCTCCTATGATGCCATCATCTACCATCGGCCTCAACCATGCCAGACTGTAAGTGGTGACCTGGCACCCAATGGACACCATGGCAATGTGTCCATACAGCATACACCTGCAGACCACCCTTCAGTGGATACCAACAGAAGCCAGCACACACATGCAGCACTGGGGGCATGGAGGGTGTACAGGTGACCAGTCTGCACCACATACTGGGTGCTGCCACATGGCTGGGACATGCCATGCAGTGCAAATGGTCCAGTATAGGGACTACCCCAACATCTGTGTGCCTGTCCAATGGTAGTAGGCCTCCCATCCACATACCGCCCAGCTGTACAGACACCACAGCATACACACCCAGCAATGTATATGTCACTTTGAGCCTCCCATGCCAGTGGTGCAGCGTCTGTGAGTCGCACAACAGCAGAACAGTAATGGCCACTGTCAGTACATATCTGCAAGATGGGGCTGTCACTGTGCACAGTGCAGCAATCATTGATGCCCAACACACCATAGGCAGTGCTGTGTGACACACACCACTGGCCCCCATATCACTGTACTGTCTGAGGTGCACTGTACAGCAAGAACTACAGTTTGACTATTGCATCCGGCACCACCACCAGTGCCTGTGTTGTGTAGTCCCCTGGAGCACATTATTCTGTGCAGTTCTGTACATATGTAGCCTTCAGCTACCACCATGCACCTCCCAACTGACCTACAGGTGGAGCTTTGGCAGACCCAGCGAGTCCCTGTACTTCCAGACTGACCTACAGGTGGAGATGTGGGACCCTGCAAAAGTGCTGGGCAAACTGCATGCAAATCAGGACATAATGAGATACTAATCTGGATATTTGCTCACTGATTGCCTAAGTAAGCTCATTTGCATGTCACTTTTGAATATAGCAAAGTTTTGCCTCAGGCAAACGTGATAGCACCAGGAAAATGCCTTAGCACAGCGCAAGACCTGCACAAATGTGTGTGCACTGCACAAACGTTTCAGAAACATATTTCTGCACAATGTAATTTCACATACACTGATGCTTGTAGCTTTACTGACTCCACTCCTTTGCTAGCACACACATTGGCCACATAGTTCACCTCTACGTTCCTTCACATCACTGTGAACTGGGATGCTGTTGTGGTTTGCACTTCCTGGTTACTATATTCAGAGCTGTCTTATTCCCGGGCTATTTTGGCACTGTACTCCCAGCCCAGTTTGCCCAGCTTCCCTAGCATACCGTATTCAGCAGGTTTAGTACCAGGGCTATCCCTTTTGAATATAGCAGGCTATTGGTTCTGAGCTAATTTAGCATGCTGGGCAGTGCTAATTTAGAACCGAGGCAACGTTTTAAATACAGGGCCCCTGATCTCAGTTTTGCATTTATTTTACAATGTCTTATAGTTTTGTAGGATCTTTGTTAATCTTAAACTGTTTCCAACTTTTGTCACTTGCTCTCTAGAGATGGGGCAAATCCTGAGATAATCATTTTTGCTTGTTTGCTCTGATTCTCATTTTCTTTAAAGGTGCAACATTATTGCCTATGGAAGTAAACACTGTAAAGAATGTCTCTAAAAGTGAGTTAATGTCATCAAGAGAATCAAAATGGTCCAATCTACCTCCATACAATCAGATTCTACCATTGCAGGGGTTAACTGTGAATAATTTCTGAATTCAATGTACTTTGGAGGTCCCTAACTGACCTGTACGGACCACTCATTGTAGACTGGATGGTGGTCACTCATGACATCTGGCAGAACACCACAACATATAATCCTGTTAGCATGAGTGATGACAATCCAGTCAAGAATGGTTCCAACACTTGACCTATAATTGAGCCTGGTTTCGTCTTCAATGATTTGGTGAATGCCCAGGTCCAGCAGAGGCTCCCAAACTCCATTTTTTAAATCTGGCCCCCAGTTACAATTAAAGTCACCATGAAGAATCCACTCTCTATTTGGAGGTAACTCACTACTTGCTGTTGTTATTAACTCCATTCCAAGTTAAAATCTTTCTGGCAGAACTAACTGTTAAGTGTTTGTGCTAGACAAATAGTAGCTCCACTGTTGTTAAGTCACACTCAGATTTTCATGTTGAGTGATTAACAACAGAGAAATTTAACTTCTCATGGACATATATCACGGACCTCCCCACCCTTTTCCACAGGTACACTAAAGAGATCAGATTGGATTGTTCCACAAAATTTAGGATACTTAAACCAGGAAACACAAGTTCTAAGGGGGAGACAGGAGGCATATACAAAAAAAAAAGGTTTCACCTAAAGAGTGATAAGTAGGGCCAGTGTGTTTTCCGGAATTAAATTATCCCAGTTCTGGTGATTAACAAGGGCCAATTTTGGACAATTCCAGATACAATTTAGAATACACAGTAGAACTGGAAATGTTCACTGTTAAAATGTTTTAGTTTTGCAGTGAACATTTTCGTTAATTTTATTAATTTCATTTTCTGCCTTGGCATGTCCAAAACAGAATCCTTACTTGCTGGAATTCTGTGCCCTGCTGTTTGTATTCTGAATTAAATGCCCTACTTGTTGCCTTCCACAGATCTCTCTGAAAAGAAAACCCAACTGGATTGGTTGGCTTTTTTAACCTGCCGATTTTCTAACCCTAATTACAAGACTTGCTGAGTTAGCACTAATAACACTTATTCAATAATGACCCATAGTGCATGGGCAGGATTCTCAAAGATCCCAAAAGTCCCGCAGCTGTGGCTAAACATTGGCACCAAAGGGTGGCCACTTGCGGAGCCACAGGAGTCCTGCAGCAGCTATTCTCAAAGGTGGAGATGGATTATGACCGGCTCCACGGCTTAAGGCAACTTGCGGGTGGTGTTGCCCGGGAGATCACCGCAGCTGCGGCAAGATGCTTTGGCTGGTGGGAGCAGCTGTAACACCCTCCACAACTGCTGCAGCTGTGAATCGGAACTACCACCACTGGGGGCGATTGCAGCCCACAACTGCAGTTGTGGAGTGGGACTTCAGTCCCGAATGTTTTGAGAATCCTGACCTATGTGTATACCCGCACCTCTCCTCACCTCACCTTCTGGCTACTGCTGCATTGAGCCAAACTCAGTCACCCCCCCACCACCACCACCACCCACACACACACACACACACACACAAAGAAAATCTGACTGTGCTGGTTTATTTTTTCGGGTACCAGTTTACTATGTTGTTGCTTACTGTTGAGTGGTGTGCTCCTGATTTCCAGATCTCAGTTCCCCTGCCCATCATACTTATACCATCTCTAACCCACCCTCACCAGCACAAACACACTGAAAATTAAAGTCAAACTATCACAAATACATAATAATGTATGGGGAGCCCTTATTACTGTCTGAATTCAGACAGTTTACCACGTTGTTATGGTATCGATGTGATGTCAAGGGCTTGTTAACCCCTCTTGACTACGTCACATCAATACCATAACAACGTGATCCACAGTGCACATGCCCAGATCCAGAGCCACGGCAATGAGCGCCACTATAGAGGGAGCGTGGACTCGGTGCAACGGATTAAAAAAAGTATGTTTGTATTAGCCCCTATCATGGGGCTTCTGGCCAAGGGCCATGGTGGTTCCTTCATTAACTTTTATAGTGTATTTAGCCCCATACACTATAAAAGCTAATGGATGGGCAACAGACAACCACACTGAAATTGCATCTCTTGGTTTCCATGAAAACTGTAAACCTCTCGAGCTGTGCTCTCGATTTTTACTTAGTTGTTATGGAAACTGCTCAATGCTATTTCAGCGAGGTTACATAGAAACATAGAAACATAGAATTTGACAGCAGATAAGGACCGCTTGGCCCACCCAGTCTGCCCATTTCCCTACCTGCTGGATAAGCTGCAGATCCTAGTTAACTAGCAGCCTACTTCTTCCTACCCCCATCCCCCTAGAATGGCCTTATGACTGTCCCATGCATGCTTGAATTCCACCACTGATTTTGACTCCACAACTCTCCTCCGGAAGGCCGCTCCATGCATCCACAACCCTCTCCGTGAAAAATACTTCCTTAAATTACCTCTGAGCCGCCCCCTCTATCTTCAAATTGTGCCCTTGTTCTTGCACACCTCTTTTTTGAAAGATGCTACCCCCTTGGACTTTGTTGATTCCTTAAGGTACTTGAATGTTTCTATCATGTCCCCCCTCTCCCTTCTTTCCTCGAGGCTATACATTTTAAGCTCCTTTCGTCTCTCTTCATATGTCTTCCAGTGCAGACCCTGCACCATTTTAGTTGCCCTCCTCTGGACAGCTTCCATCCTGTCTACGTCTTTGCAGAGATTGGGTCTCCAGAACTGCACACAGTACTCCAGATGGGGTCTCACCAGCTGTCTGTACAGAGGATAATTACAGTGGCGGCTCTACACCAGGGCCCGCCAGGGCACGTGCCCTGGTAAAAAAATGCTGTGCCCCAGTTGGTGCCCCATATGGTGCAGAGCTTCCCCCATAGTAATAATATATCAGTGCCCTGGCTGTCATCTGTTGTGCCCCAGCTGTGCCCTGGTAACCCTTTGTGGCTAGAGCCGCTACTGGATAATTACTTCCTGTTTTCTACTGGTGATGCCTCTCCCTATGCATCCCAGTATCCCCCAGCCCTCCTTGCTGCCCTCTCACATTGCGTGCCCACCTTTAGGTCATCTGATATGACTACCCCCAGGTCCCTTTCCATTTTTGTTGTTGTTAGTATCTCACCCCCATTGTGTACTCTTCCCCTGGGTTTTTGTTTCCCAGGTGCATTACCTTGCACTTCTTAGCATTGAATCTAAGCTGCCATACATTTGACCATTCCTCTAACCTTGCCAAATCCTTCTCATCCTTTCCAATTCTACCTGTGTATCAACTCTGTTGCAGATCTTTTGTGTCATCTGCAAAGAGACATACTTTTCTCTTCCAGTCCTCTCTGCAATGTCGCTTATAAAGACATTGAAGAGGACCGTCCTAATACTGAACCCCGCTGTACCCCACTAGTAACCCCCTTTCTTCGAGTGGACTCCATTTACTATTACTCTCTGTGTCCTATACTCCAGCCAATTCTTTACCCAGGCTGTCATCTTGGGACCCACTCCCAGGCTGGCTAACTTGTATATTAATCTTTTGTGTGGGTTATTGTCTGTTGCCCATCCATTATCTTCTATAATATGCCCCTCTGTATTTCTTTTATTTATATTTCTTTATTTATGTTTTACTGAACTTTGTGTAATCTAGGGGAAGTTCTGCTTTCATACAGGAGGTGCTTGGGAACTCCAGCAAACATGCATATAAGATGCAGCTATTAAACCTGTCTAGTTCCATGCAGGAAACTCTAGGAGCACAGAAAACAGCAAGTTGAACTAGATGGGCAGCCTGGACTTAATTCATTACATCAAACCTACACACATACTCTGTGTTTATTAATCTTGTGTCAGTTGGTAGCTTATTACAAGAATTAGGTGCCCTGTATTCTAATTACAGTTCCCCTTTCGTGAGCTTTCTAAAAATTAAACAGTTCACAGTTTTCAACCAATAGTCACTCCACTAAACACGTTGGCAGTGCTAGCTATAAAAAAACTGTACTTACAGATTCGTAGTATACATCACCTGCCTGCCCAACCTTGCTGGTCAGTACACTATGTACACCTACATCTCATCAAACCAGGTTGATGGAGTATCAAAATTTCACTTCATTTAGTCAAAACTATTTAATAAAATACATGTAGTTACAGTAGTTAGTACCTGCAAAAGTCAGCACTAGGTAGTGACCTTACATAGAAAACTTTAAATTAAACACTTTTAATATTGTACATGGTGGTAATGATAATTTATATAGAAAACATTTACCTGTCATGTCTGCCAGTTGTTCAAGTTCTTTGGCTGCTTGTGGTCCTAGTCGAATTGTATGAATAATGGAACCGCTGTTTTGTACTTGGGTAAAACATTTGCTTATACCACCATCTTCTCCATCTGTTAGCAACACAATTTCAAAACCAGTGGTTTCTCCGTTGTATCGTCGGATCACCTAAAAATAATATATTTGTCTTTAATGCAGAGTTGTATGAGTTAAAGTTCTGATTTAACAATAGTAACTCTCAGAGAAACAGTTTGCAAATTGAATGAATCTGTGAATATCATGAGAAGAGAGAACAGCAGTCCCGTTTTTATGATTCAAAAACAGATGAAAGGAAATTCTGTCACACGAATGTTGAGATTCTGTCTGGTAATTTCTTTGTCACTCATAGTACAGAACCAATATTCTGGAGTGGGAAATTGCTTTAAAATTTAAGAGACAGCTGCCAGCCTGGTGGCACTGAGGGTTGAGGCACTAGACACTACATCTCATGCCATGCCAGTTACTCAGGTTCAGGAACAAGCCCGGGCCATGAGGGGTCAGTGGAGGGGGGAGGCAGGGAGATGGATTAATTCAGTTCTCCCCTCCAGGGTGGGGACCCAGCCATACCTGTTGTGCAGCTACCCAGAGGTAGTGCAGTCAGGAGCAAGGTGGGACAAATAGGGTCACCAGGTCGCCAAATGCAACCTGACTAATCATTCTGGCCACCAGTTTGCTGTACAAACTCGCCATTCTGGCGAGTACTTAGCCATGCTGTTGGCGGTTGCTCAGCATACTTAATTTGGAGCCGAGCTGCTGCTGCCATCATTGCGCATGTGTGAATCAGAAAGTCTCCGTCGTGTCCATGAGAGGGAGTTCGTATGCCTTCTCCATCTGTGCTATCAGTCCAGCTGCACCTAATAGTGATTTTGCGCCAGAGGAGGAGTGGAGGACACCAACAAGACCTATGGCATCACGAGGTGAGCTGTTGGGTGCTCACATGGGTGGTGGGAGCTGCATCATTCTTGTTTCAGGCAGAGAGGGAGACGGGAGGAGAGCTTAACTTTGCTGTGTGTGTGGGGAGGGAATAAATCGGTGATCAACGAACTCTTGCTGCATCAAAAGCCCTTTTAAGGGCTCAATGTGTGAAACTAAAACTTAAGCCTACAGCTTGCTCAGTAGTTCTGATCTGGGCATTTATTTTTTGAACAGAATTTCAATCTGGCATAGGCGACGATGTGCTGAAGAGGGAGGGGACAGTAAGAGAGTGGGCTTAGTGGTCCAACAAGGGTCAGGTCGGGAGCTTTGAACTGCTACATGGAGACAAACTTGGCAAAGGCACATTAATAAAAATAAAACATTGCATTTGCTCAGCCTCAGTTGCTAGCACTGTACTTAACAGTTTAACATGACGACGTGCTATGTGACTGGGGGAGGGGAGGGGACGGAGAGCCTGTATGGTAATCTGGGGGAAGCTCTGACTCTAGTCCTTCTGTGTAGAGGAAAATCATAAGGAAAAAATATTACTGTACTGATCATCCATTGCTGCTTGTCTAAGATTGAGAGGCTTGGTTTAAATAAAATATTTGTGCACTGTTGATCAGGTCTCAGAATCCAGAGCCACAAATATAATAATTACAAAAATGGACATGATGGCACAGCAGCTGAGACTGCAGTTCTACCAGTTTTGACATGAGTACTGTCTACTACAGTCAGTCAGTCAGTGAAACCTAGTAAACTCATTTGTAGTTTGGCTTTGTATTAGATTTAAAACAAGTTTATAAAACATTTAGACATCTGGCTGAATGAAGTAGGGTGGACTGGAAGGGGGGAGCTAAGCTAGTGCTTGTTGTATAAATCTTGTAGAATTAAAAAATAAAACAGAGTGGATTGGACTTTTAAATAATTCACTAAGATAACCATTTCAACCCTGCCTTAGTGTACACAGACTAGTCTAGCGGCCTTAAAAAAAAAAAAAATTGTCCACCTTAAAAAGTTTTTGGCCAGTAGATTTTGAGATATGGTGGCCAAACTGGCCACCAGGTCAAAAAGTAATTTGTCCCACCCTGGTCAGGAGTGACTAGAGTAGAAAGGGTACCATGGGTCGCTGTGTGCATGTGCCTCCACACGCATGTGAGCAACTGCAGCAAGGAGCAAGGAACAAATTGGTAAAAATGGAGTTGGCAGGCTCCATGACGGCCCTACAGCACCCACGACAGCCCCCCTGGAGTCCAGATGTCCATCTCTTGAGGAAGAAAGTTGATGCCCTTCACCCTTAGCCATGCCATAGGGAGTGCAACCCATGGGCGATTGCTGGGAGGGTCAGGTGTGGGAGAAGAGGAGGCCCAAGACTGAGCCCTTCTGAGGGGACCAGAGCTGCCTGCCAGCTCCACCATGTACCCCCATTGCCAAGTAGGTGGGAGGCTGTAATGGTGGTCAAACAGCTGTTTAAAAAAATTTAGGAGACCATTTGGAACAATGGCATGCCCTACAACACAAAGATTAAGTTTTTTTTTTTTTTTCTCAGAAGAAGCCAGAAGGGGAAGGAAGGAAACGTATTCAATTCAGTGCTTTAGAGTAACTGGCAATTGCTATTTTTCTTTTAAACTCAGATTGTGGGCTTTTAATGACACTATACTTTCTTTGTTGTCTTTACTTATAATTGTTTTTGGGCTGTTGAAAATTTAAAACATAGTGGTGGAGTAATTCTGTGCTGTTTTTAATTGCTGCAAATTTTATCTTGGCTTGTCTGACTGCCCTGTAGTTGGGTGAAGGGTGTTAATTGTCTGGCCTCTGACCTCAGCTACGTGATAACTGGAGGTGGGGCTTAGTCAGAGTTGAAGTAGCAAGTAGAGTTATTTTCTCAGAAGAAGCCAGAAGGGGAAGGAAGGAAACATATTCAATTCAGTGCTTTAGAGTAACTGGTAATTGCTATTTTTCTTTTAAACTTAGATTGTGGGCTTTTAGTGACACTATACTTTCTTTGTTGTCTTTACTTATAATTGTTTTTGGGCTGCTGAAAATTTAAAACATAGTGGTGGTGTAATTCTGTGCTGTCTTTAATTGCTGCAAATTTTCACCCCCCTTCCCCTTCCCCCAACTCTTAATTATATGCCCTGTTAAATCTGATTGACAGGAGCTAAACACAGGGTATAGTAAGGGGTGTGAAGTAGGAGGGGCATAAGGGGAAAGAAGCTCACCCTCAGCACGACAAGTGTTTTGACTCATTTATTTATTTATTGGTTTTTTTTTTTTTTTTTTAAAGAAAATTATCTGAGGATCAGTGGCAGGATTTTTAGGACAGTAAATTAATAAAAAGGGAACTAGGAGAGCTTCAGTAGCAGACAAGTAGTGGAATTGCAGTATAATGTGGGATGGTGCAATGCAGTGGCTGTGGGGCAGACATATTCAGGCAGACCTTCTGACACTGAGGTGCTGCCCTATCTGCATGCATCTCTCTGACCGGGGATGAGGTAGCCAGACTCAGAGCAGAAGTAAACTGGGTCAGGAGTACCATCACCCCTATCCAGGAGACCACCCAGTCCATCGCAACTGCCTCGACGGATGCCGAGAACCAGGAGCACTTGGATGACAGTGGCTCAGGGAGGGTTAGAGCAGTCAGGCAGAGGCACATCCCAGATCCTATTCCACTCAAGAACTCATATGCCACACTGGCAAATGAGGACAACCAAATAGAGGTACCCAGAGAAGTGGAAGGAAAGGATGTGGAGGTTAGCCAAGGAGGTGACCTCAGCGGGGAAAGCAGTGGACCCCAGAGGAGGAGGAAGTGAATCCTGGTGGGGACTCCATCATAAGAGGGATCCAGCTAGGAACACAGGAGGGGAGGACAGGGAGGTGAGGTGCTCACCAGGTGCCACGGCATGGAGGATGGAAGAAAGATCCTGGGGATCACTGGAAGGCAAGACGGAGGGTGAGCTGGATGTCATTATCCACCTAGGTACTAATGACCTGGCAAATGGGGAGCCAAAGGAAGTTCAGGAAGAGTTTAGGAAACTGGGAGGGGTCTCAAGCAAGCAACTACTTCTGTCACTTTCAGAAGTACTACCTGTGAGAGGCAAGGGAGACATAGAGTGCATGCACCAGGAACTTTAACTCATGGTTGAAGAACTGGTGCTGTAAGGAAGGGTTTGGATTCATTGGTGACTGGGGACCCACCTGGAGGGATGGAGGTTTGTTCAAGCCTGACGGCCTGCATCCATCCTGGAGGGAATCCAAGACTCAATGATAAGTTTAAATGCTACATTGACAAGCATTTAAACTAGCAAAGGGGTGGCAGGCCAGCAGGAGGGTACCTACTTGCTCACCCCCCAGCTAGCAGTGGAACCAGTGAACCAGAGGAGGGCTATCTCTGCAAAGCAGTGTGCAAAAGATGGAGATTAGTGCCCAAGAGGTGGATAAGCAAAAAGGGGCAAAATTCAGCAGAAGGGCAGACAGCAAGGAGAACCAGGGATAAAGGACAACCAAGGAAGGGGCTGAGTAGAACAGTGAAACAGTCTAGGAGGTCAAATCATGGAAAGCCATGTGCAAATGCCAGGAGCCTTAGCAACAAGATGGAAGATCTGGAGGCTGTCATGGTGCAGTCAGACCTGGACATTGTAGCCATCACTGAAACCTGGTGTAATGATAACCACAACTGGGAGATGTCCATACCTGGCTACAACATATTCAGAAGAGACAGAGCAGGCAGGAAGGGAGGAGGAGTGGCACTGTATGTGAAAAATGACATAAGGGCCAAAGGGATCCAGGAGGAACAAAATGGGGGAGAGATACTGTGGGTTAAGCTGGAAAGGAAAATGGGAACAGCCATCTGCACAGGTGTGGTCTATAGACCACCAGCCCAGGAGGAAGAAACAAATAGGGAGCTGATGCTAGCCATCCAAAGGATGGCAGACAAGGGTGAGGTAGTACTGGTTGGAGACTACAATATTCCAGACGTGGACTGGAGCATCCCAGCAGCAGCATCAACTAGAGCAGATTTATCCTGACTCCTTCAGGGTGCCTTCCTCAAGCAACTGGTGATGGAACCAACTTGGCAGAAGGCAATACTGGACCTTGTGCTCACAAACAGGGACAGTGTGATGGGGTAACAGTGGGGGAGCACCTGGGGAACAGTGACCACCAGTCATTGTGGTTTGAAATCACAGAAAGAGCAGAACCAAACCACACAAAAACACGTATCCTGGATTTTAGGGGGGCAGACTTTGGGAAAATGGGGAGATACTTGAAAGAGGCATTAAGGGTAATGGGACAGGAATCAGGGGTTGAGGAACAGTGGGCAGTATTTAAAATGGGGATTACAAAAACAACAGAATTATGCATTAAGCAGGTTAGCAAAAGGAAGAGGAGATCATTATGGTTTTCCAAAGAGGTAGCAAAGAAAGTGAAAGCCAAAAAGATTGCATTCAGGCAATACAAAAAGACACAGGCAGAAGGGGATAGGGAGAAGTACCAGGAGAAGCAAAGGGAGGCAGGGAGGTCAGTAAGGAAAGCCAAAGCTCAGACAGAAGAACACATTGCAAAATCAGTGGGTAGAGGGGACAAAACCTTTTACAGGTACATAAGTGAAAAAAGAAAGACAAAGGGAGGGATAGTGAGACTGAAGGGGAGGATGGGGGCCACGTGGAGGATGACAACAGTAAAGCTGACATATTGAACAGGTATTTCTGCTCAGTCTTTACTGAGGAAGAGGAGGGTAATGGGTCTGAAGGGAGTACAAGGGGTGAGAATGGTGCAGAAATGGACACAAGTCCCTTTAAACGAGAAAGGGTCCTGAAGGAACTGGAAGTAATAAGAGTTGATAAAGCAATGGGGCCAGATGGGGTGCACCCCAGGGTCCTTAAAGAACTAAGAGAGGTGGTGGCTGAACCTCTGGCTATCCTGTTTAGCCGATCACTGGAAACAGGGGAGGTACCCAAAGACTGGAGGACAGCAGATGTAATCCCCTTATACAAAAGCGGGAACAAAGAGGAAGCAGGGAACTACAGACCAGTCAGCCTCACCTCGGTAGTGGGGAAGATCATGGAAGCACTACTGAAGGAGATATTAGTGGAACATCTGGTTGTCAATGGACTACAGGACCCAAGGCAGCATGGTTTCACCAGGGGGCGGTCATGTCAGACCAACCTCGTTGAATTTTTTGACTGGGTGGCTAGGGAGGTGGATCAGGGGAGAGCAGTGGACATGGCCTATCTGGACTTCAGCAAGGCCTTTGACACTGTGCCACATAGAAGACTATTACACAAACTGGGGAATATGGGTGTGGGCAGGACAGTAGTGTGGTGGGTAGGTAACTGGCTGGGTGGAGGCACAGAGGGTGGTGGTAAATGGCTGTCATTCCACAGAGGGAAGAGTGACCAGTGGGTACCACAGGGATCAGTGCTGGGACCGGTCCTATTCAACATCTTCATCAGTGACATTGCACAGGACCTAGAAGGCAGAATTTCACTGTTCGCTGATGACACAAAGCTCTGTAACAGAGTAGACACACCAGAGGGTGTAGACAGAATGAGAAGGACCTGCAGAAACTTGAAGAATGGTCAGGGTTTGGCAGTTGAAATTAATGCAAAGAAGTGCAAGATAATGCATATGGGGCACAAAACCCTGGCACAATATATCAGTTGGGGGTGAGGATATAGCATGCACCAAGCAGGAAAGGGATCTTGGGGTTATCATCTCTGATGACCTCAAGGTAGGAAACAGGGACAAGGCAGCAGGTAAAGCAAATAGGATGCTGGGATGTGAGGCAGGCATCACCAGCAGGAAAAGGGAGGTCATAATTCCGCTATACAAGACACTAGTGAGGCCCCACCTGAGTACAGTGTACAGTTCTGGAGACCATACCACGTAAGGACATAGACAGGGTAGAGAAGGTTCAGAGGAGGGCAACAAAGATGGTGCATGGATTGCATCACAAGTCCTATGAAGACAGGTTGAAGGAACTCAACATGTACTCCTGGAGGAGAGGAGGGAGAGAGGATATGATAGAGACATACAAGTATCTCACAGGGAGGAACAGGGTGCAGGAATACACTATTTTTAAGCAAAAAGATGTTCCAGGACTAGAGGGCATGGGATGAAGTTGGAGGAGAGACGATTCAGAGGAAACATGAGGAAGAATTTCTTCACAGAACGGGTGGTGGACAAGTGGAACACCCTGCCAGAGGAAGTTGTGGGGGCTGAAACAATCATGGGATTTAAGAATGCATGGGATAGACATAAAGGAATTCTGGAGGTCAGGGGTAAGGGGCAACGGACATCTAGGAACACATAAACTGAACTTACAAGTTCAAATGGGCAGACTAGGTGGGCCATAGGCCCTTATCTGCCGACACTGTCTATGTATCTATGTATAACATAGGACAGAATAACCTGGATTAACACATTAACAGACTGTCTATTCTGAGATGAAAGCTTTAAATAAGTTCAAGTTCAAGTTTATTGCAGGAAAGACTCCGTTGAGCAAGCTCATTCACAAGGAGGTCCTGAGGCACATACACATACAGTTCGCAATTACATAGACAGGAGATATAAAATGTAGAACAACAAAGAAAAAAAAATATATAATACAAGAGGTATACACAATAGAAGTCCTTATACTATATATGCAGTACATTCCAGCTTTAACCTTGCCCTAAATTATGCAACACATTTCAGCTTAATAAGTAGAGGGCCAGTTGGTACCTAGGAAGTTGACTTGGTGTTGGGGACCTAGTAGCACCTACATATGTCTTTTAATTTAGAGATAGCTAGTGTTTTATAGGAGTTAATTGATACGATGCTGGTTAGCTTCAGCATGGCTTGTAGTTGGTTCCAAATGTTTGGGAGGGCATATGAGACAGCTCTTTGGCCAGCTGTGGTACGTGTCCTGGGAACATCTAGTAGGATAAGGTCGGATTTCTTTAGGGAGTAGGTGCTATGCGAGATGTGTAATGAGAGACATTAAATAGACAGGCAGTTTGTGGAGTAGTAATTTGAGGGTCCAAATGCCAGCATGCAGGAGGCGCCTGGTGGCAAGAGAGGTCCACCCAACTGCTGCATAAAGATCACAGTGGTGGGTCCTGTACGCAGAGTTAGTAATGAAGCGAAGAGAATGGTGACAAAGTATGTCCAGCTTTAGATAGGCTCAAGGTTGGGGAGGAGATAAAGATAATGTCTCCGTAGTCAAGCAAGGAAGGAATGTTGCTTGGACAAGTCTCTTATGGGTCACGAGAGAAAAGAGGGTCCTATTTCTAAAGAAGAAACCCAAGCGTGCTTTTGAACCTCTTGATAGATCCTCGATGTGGTTGTTGAAGGAAAGCTTGTTGTCTATCCACATACTAGATATTTAAATTTAGGTACGACTTCCAAGGGTTTACCTAGGGAGGTAACTATGAAGTTTTTAGGTGGGGTAGGTAGAGCACCAGACAAGGCAAGTCTCGAGAAAATCATTGTCTTGGTTTTTTTAACATTTAAGAGAAGCTTGGCATTGATAAGGTTGCTTTCTTCGATTAATATGCATTTTTAAACATTTTATTTATTTATTTACTTTGTTTACTGGATAAGTAAGAAAAACATCCTTATTTTTATAAAGGAAGATGATATCTTAACACCATTAGGGCCAAAGGATAGTCTTCATGGTGATCCTGTTTATCGTTTAAAGTACACTGAGCAATAGCCCTTTTTCAGGAATGACCTGTTGCTGCAGAATTACAGCTAAAGACAATACAAATTAACTACATGTTCTACAACATACAAATAGCAAAGACAACACATATTTGTACAAAATATAAATATCAGCAGATTTAAACAACAACTTTAAATAATTAAAAACATTTACAATGTGACTGAGAATGAATTGGTTTGTAAAGCTTGCAATTTATTTTTGTCGATATTTCACTGAAGAACAGAGAGAGTGAGAGAAAAGTATTTTAAAACATTTATGTAACAATGTTTTCGAGATTTTATACCCCCAAGTAAAGTTTTGCAAAGTTTCATTGCCCTTAACAAATTTTACTACATCTAACATTACAAAGTCTTCACCATAAAGTGCGAAATTTGCCGGTAAATTCCACCATTCGCTGGCAAAATTCTGCACTTCAAAGATAAATTCCACACTACTACCACACTAATCTCATAGATTTCTTTGACTGTAACCAGAGTGGTGGACCAAGGGGGAGCAGTTGATGTTGCCTACTTTGACTTCAGCAAAGCTTTCGATACTGTTCCACACAGAAGATTGATAAATAAGCTGGGTAGGCTCAGGATGGGTCAGAAGTTGGTCAACTGGGTGGCAAACTGGTTGACGGGCAGAAAACAAAGAGTGGTGGTAAATTGTATACAGTCAGAAGAGATGCAAGTCACAAGTAGAGTACCTCAGGGATCAGTCCTGGGGCCAGTCCTCTTCAATATCTTCATCAGTGACATTGCAGATGGACTGGAGGGTAAGGGCTTGTCTATTTGCAAATGACACCAAGATCTGCAACAGAGTAGATGATCCAGATGGTGTGGGCAGAATGAGAAGAGATCTGGATAAACTAGTAAAATGGTCAGAAGAGTGGCAACTGGGGTTTAATGCAAAGAAGTGCAAGATCATGCACGTAGGGAAGAGAAACCCTGAAGCCACCTATAGGCTGGGAGGGGAGTTGCTGGCAGTCACAAGGGAAGAAAGAGATTTGGGCATCATCATCACCAATGATCTGGAATTATCCAAGCAGACCACTAAAGCAGTAGGTAAGGCTAGGGGGATGTTGTGGTGTATTAGTAGGGGTATCACTAGTCGGAAGAGGGAGGTAATAATCCCTCTTTACAAGACACTGGTTAGGCCCCATCTGGAGTACTGTGTGCAGTACTGGAGGCCACACCTTCACAAGGACATTAACCAAATTGAGGCAGTCCAGAGAAGGGCAACCAAAATGGTGCAGGGACTGCATCAGAAAACATATGAGAACAGATTAACAGAGTTCAATATGTATACCCTAGAGCAAGGAGGGAGAGAGGTGATATAATCGAAACATTCAAACACCTTAAGGGCATTAACAAGGTGAAAGATTCTAACATGTTTCAATATAAGAAAAATAACAGGACAAGAGGACACAGCATGAGATTAGAGGGAGGCTGATTAAGGAGTAATGTGAAGAAGTTCTTTTTCACAGAAAGGGTGGTGGATGCATGGAACGGCCTACCTCAGGAAATGATGGATATGAATACAGTGCAAGGCTTCAAACAGGCATGGGATAGGCATAAAGGAGCTATACTACAGCTGTAAAAAATAGGTGGTACAAGGATTTACGATTAGCTGGAATGTTGTTGTACCACAAAAGGGTACATAAACGTTCTATGGCATTTGAACTATGCCACAGTAACATTTCAACTAAGATGGAAAGCAATACAGAACAAGGGCCAACTTTAAACTATTATTAAATACTGCTGCTAAGTGGCCCCTGCAGCCAATTAGCACCAGATAATACTTTATAATCCTATTGTTTTATGCACAAAAGAGGTCACATTCCTGCCTGCATAGTTGCTAAACAGTTTGCAATCATTACGAAAGGGAGGCTACTATGTATATGACATGCAGACTCATTTATAGGGTAAGACAACTCTCATACTACCTGTAATAGCCTCCCATGTCTTTCTCTCCCGATGTATGGAACATCTACAGGAAATAAGGTGGGAAAGAGGCTATAGTGCTGTGACAGGAACCACTGGTTAGAAAGATGAAATGGTTTTCTGTCACATGTTGTGGTCAAGACATTATTGAGAAGGCACAGGACTAGAAGGAGAGGCCACTGGATGCCAGGGATATCAAAAGGCTTCAAGAGTAGGTGGAAAGCCATGGACTACCTGTGACAAGGCAAGTGGGCTTCCCTAACTGGCCCATAAAGGGATGCAATGATGGGCGTAGTGTGGGGGGACTCTGGACAGTACCACTTGATAGGACAGAGTAATAGCATACCATAGTACTATGGGACAGGTATTATGCAGAGATGCTTATCTTTGTTAGTCTCTAACTAGCATGTTAGCAAGTACTGTGTTTGCATACACTAATACCGTATATCGGTTAGCGACTCAATTCTGGCATACTAATTTGCATTCTGATTTCCAGTTGCAACTTCTTCTCCCTGCAATTAAGCGCAACATTTGAGTATAATGCAAAAGGGTGTTGTCACAATCCCCACAATGTTGGGAGTTTGCCACTGGTTTGATGTCACTACCATTTGTGACTCAGAATAGGGCCCTATATTGTCATGCCACTAATCATGCAGTAAAATGAGATGTTTCATAAATAGTGTTTACCTAATGTACTATTAAAGTGTCAAACGAAGAAGTTAGAATGCTGCTTCACTGGCCCCCAGTAAGAGAGTACAAAGCTTCATGGGAAATTAAACAAGAATAGTTAGGCACATCCCGCCACTGCTGTGTCTGAAAGAACAGTGGCAAGATATTACACTACTGTTTTAATTGTTTAAACTGGGGTTTTAATGTTTATAGTAATATTTATAGCAACATTTAGGTCTAAATGTTGCTATTATTATTCTAAATATTAAACTGCACTCTAATAAGTAAATATAGGATCGTGTATGGCATTCTGTATGCAACAAGGCTATTTTTTACACGAGTGGTTACTATGACAACTGCAGACCTTGAGAGTGAAGCTCAAGAGGTCCATCAGTCATCATAGTAACCACGAGGGTAAAGTGTAGCCGAGTTGTGTATGGGATGCCATAAACTGTTGTTTATAATATATTGTCCCAAAAAACAGAATCACTTACTTTTTTTCTTGTAAAGGAGGCCAGCCTTTGTTGTCCATGACACCCATTTCTCGGTCATGCAATTGCCAGCCAACTCACATGCGCAATGCTTCCACCACCCTGTCCTATGAACAGTGCTTATGGGGGCAGTTGCATTGTGATGTAGCTACTAACTCAGAGCAAAAAGTAATTCTGTGTTAATAGCTACATCACTACTAATGCAGAACGACTTTTTACAGTTTGTGGTTTTTCATACAGAAAGCGCTTGACCATACACTTTATAGGTGATTACCTCCACTGAAGCAAGAATGGTTAGCAAATACAGTACCCTTTTTGCTCTTCTGAAATACTGCACAGTACACCAAATTGTCTAGTACTGTATTCCTCATCCCTTACTTTCTCAGGAGGAATACTTCCATCCCCATCCAGTTATCCAGCCCTTGTTTCAAAGAAGTGTTACTTTCATCTACTTCAATGAGGTCAGCTGGAAGTATATTGTACACATCCCTATCACATGCTGTGTATAATAGTCTATCTATTGAGAGATTAGATGATCACTTTCCTTCTGCTGTCGACCCCACTCCCAATAAGCTGCCAGCATTCTGATTGCCCTGTTATAAGTCTTGACACATTGGCTAGATTGTTTTAGGGAGCCATTTATGATGATTCCCAGGTCCCGTTCCTCAGACATAGTGTCCAAACTAGCCTCTCACATCTAATATTCCATCCTGGGGGTCTTGCTCCATATGGGCAACACCTTGCACTTCTCGGCATTGAATTTCAACTGCCAAACCTTGGACCATCTCTCTAATTTTGCAGGTCCATCTGCAACTCTCTTACCACTTCCTCCCTGTCTGCACTACCACAGAGCTTACTTTTTCTAAAACTGAAGTTAATCACTGACCTGATAAAGGGAGTATATTTCGCAAAAACTATTTTCTAAAACAGTTTTGTTAGTCTAATCATAGATATCACCTGCAATGTATTTATAGTGTAGGGTGGAATGCTGTCATGCATGAAATTCCATGCCTGGAATATAGAAGATGGTGTATGAGCAAGCATACACAACAAGGCAGTTGTGATCAAGAGGTTTCCATGGTAACCAGACACCTCGAGAGCGTAGCTCAAGAGGTCCGTTACCATGGAAACCTTGAGATCTTACAACTGTCTTGTTTGTGTATGGTTGCTCATACACAATCTTTCATAGTGTATGGGCAAACATAATCAGCACTCCATGATCCTTCAAACATGTCTACAAGTCAAAAAAAATCTTACTTGGTGCTATGTAGCAGCGCGTTTACTTCCGCGTTGCATGGGCTGCTCAACTGTGCATGCGCAAATGTGTTCAATCTTGTTGTACTGCACCGGTGACATACTCAGTGCAGCACAAGATCGTGACACACTGAAGCAAGCACAACAGCACTGTTGGGAGCATGGATTTCCATGCTCAACAGCATTCTACCATACACTATGTGCTTGTTCTGCTGCAGTAGTGACATCATTATGTTGTTCTGCTGCAGTAGTGATGCCACCACTACAGCAGAATAACTTGGAATGCTGCTAAATAGTTGCTTTCCTCTATCCAGTTAAACTGGAAGTAGTTTTTTTTTAAACTTGAACTTGCAGAAACAGCTGCAGCACACTGTGTCAGCTAAAAGTTAAAAAGAAAATGTTAAAATGTATATTCTCCATTGTCTTCACTAGCTGGTTTTGTGTGGTTTTCTATGCCATGACTGCCCATACACGATAAAAGATTGTGAATAAGCAGTCATACACAAACAAGGAAATTCTTGTATCCCAAGGTTCCCTTGGTAACACAGCACCTCTCGAGTTGCACTCTCGAGGTCATCTGTTGCCAAGGAAACCTCTCGATATAAGAATATCCTTGTTGTGTATGACTGTTCATACACAATCCTCTGTTTTTTTTCTCTGTTTCTACATTAATAGAAGTCATTACAAGACACCTGAAAATCAAACCAGATGAACTAGAAGCACTGAACTCCCTGAACAAAATAGATGTAACTGGAATAAGAGAGACACAGTGGAATAAAAATGACACATGGAGAAAGGAACTAGACAATGACAAACTACACAGATAGATATGCATTGCAGTCATAGTATTTCCAAATCTTGAGACCTATTCACTAAGGTGTGGAATGGGATATATGCCATGCATTTCTAGTGCAGAACCCACTCTGCACCTGCTAGTCCCCTGCGCAACTTCACAAATGAAGAATGAGGCCCCTGTGCACCCGCTCCCCCAGCTGAATGTGCAGTTTTGCACCAAGGTGGGCCTAGGGGTGGGACAAAGGATGTGCCAGCACTCCACACAATTCACAAAGCAGCAGAGTGCTGCATATGCTGGGTGGTGGCTACACATCCTTGGGGCACCTGCAACCCCAAGTGGCTGGTTACATGCCCCCCAGAAAGCAGCCAACAGTCATGGTGGACACAGCTGGGGGCATTGGCCCCACAGTAGGGATGCCCCTGCTGTCAAGGCACACTGGGAGATTGGGGGCAGTCATCCAGGGTACTGTCCTCAAAATCATGGTCAGCACTTTGCATGCTGGCCAACATCATGGTGCTCAATGGACACAAGAGATCCACTGTGGGACCCCAGCCTGGGCAGCCAATTGGCTGCCCACCTGGATCTGCTGCTCTGCACCCACCTGCCCCCGGGGACCTGCATGCTGGGGAGGCACATATGGGAACCATGCAGGGGCTGGTGTTTGTGAATGTGGCCCCTGAAAGGATCTCCCAAGGGTGCAGAGCTACGCACCCGGATATGCACCTTTGAGGCGAACATTATTTTTATAAGGAGATTCTCTCCGGTGGCCCAAAGTAGCACTGCAGACAGGCAAGGAATTTCTCTGGATACATCAAAGAAATTTCTGGAATATCTGTATGTGTCATTGGCTGCAAATATAGGAATGAAAGAAGGAGGGAGAGCAATGCATGTCAAAAACCAATTGCTGATAACTGAAATACAAGAACTTAGCACAGATGCAATTGAAACATTCTGGCTGGCAGTCTTAAAAGGAAATGAAGAAACAACCACTGTTGTTCTATACTGTAGACAAGGACCCTAAAATTCTGCAGCCACAGAATTTTGCAAAGAACTTTCAACCTACTGCAGAATATCTGCAGTGTCACAGAATTTATGGTTCTTCATGATTTTTTATTTTTACTTTTTTTTCCATAATACCTGGTTCCCATCATCTGCTTTTATATCCAAATCCCCTCTATACTCAGCACATGATGTTATCAATACCATCATATCATACATTGGCTAATGACAGGACTGCATTCTGCCACAGAAATTAATAGTCATTTCTCTACAACTGCTCCCACTTTCCGAGGTGGTGGTACAGCACATCAGCTACTCTGATGTTTGTACAACTTATACTATAGTCTAATAAATTTTTTTGTTTTATTACACTGGTGCCAAGTTAAATACTGACAGCAGCATATACCTATTAACTAAATATTTTACTTTCTACTGATGTATTTGTGCCTTTAAGGTATAGGGAAGCCCTCAGAAATGAATAACTGGTCTAATGAATTAACCTATCTTTTAAAAAAGAAATAAAAAAAATAATGCCCAGTAAGGCAGCATATAATGATGTGCAGATCTGCTGAAAGAACAGACTTGTTAAATGAATAATTGTGCTGTACACATTTTTGCCAGCATTAATGAGTACATGTTATTATGGGTTAACAGAATTACCTAAAAGGAGGAAACATTGTGTGCAGGTTATGTGCCTCCCCCCCCCCCTACACCGATACAGGGCAACATTTTGTGTTCCTGTTCCAGTAACTCAAGTTTGGGGACAAGCTTGGGCAGCTGACTGGGCAGCACGGGGATGGGGGCACAGAACTGTCACACACCACTACTCATATCCTGGGAAGGAATGGTGAAGTGTTCTTTTGGAAAGGAGACACCTTGTGACATACCAGAGAGCGTTCTTCACAAAAGGTTTGTGTGCATTTCATGGCCTGTTGGGGTGATGTAGTGCATCAGGAGAAGTGGGTTAGCATGAAAAATGTCTTGAAATAGCTTCACTGTTCTGTTTATTCCATTTCCAAAGGAGCCACTCTGAATGAGATACAATTTTACCGTCACAAAAAGGGGATTTTTTTTTTTAAATATGTTACAAAGTGCATATAAATATATAAGTGATACGCAGTGGGGGCCTCATGAGTGGCATAAACAGCATGAGAACAGATAAATCATTCATCATACGAGGTCCCCTCTCCATATTACTTTTCTAAAATAGGATAAAGTCTTAACTGATAGTTTTTTTTAGCATTTTTTTTGTATTATTTCAAAAAGTCTGTAGGTTTCTTTTTTTGAACTAGTTGCACTGTGTTCCACATCCCATTGGCCATAGCCATTGCCATGGATGTAGTGTCAGGATGATAAGTTGGTCGTGTGATGTGGCAGTAAACTGGTGCCACAGAACTTCTGCAGAAATTACAAACCATCGCCGCTGAAGTTCTGTGGCAAATAGTAATCCTGCTGCAGAACGTGGTCATAAAGTGCTGCAAAACAATTGAGGCCTTGACTATAGACAATGAGACCAGAAGGAGAACCACAATCTTTTTTTTCATGAGGTAATCTAAAAGGCAACAACCAAAGTATGGTGTGTTGCTCAGGGGTAATTTCAATCACCCAAACATAGACCAGGAGTAGGAAATTGCAAAAAACAGGCAAAGTAAATTATTTGTTATGGATCCATGACAGTCGGTCAAAATATTTGTTGTTGACCGACGTTACAGCAACACCTTTATGTCAACCACATTTGTAGTCAGCATAAAGGTGGTCTCTTTTGACTTTGTTTTCTTAAAGGGGGCTCTGCCCCCTGAACCCCCCAAACCCCCATAACTAAAGTAATCAATTCCGAGTCGGAGTTGATTCACGGAGGAGATGCAAAACCCCCAGAAAGCAGTGCCGGGGTCCCCGCGTTGACACTACAGCAACCTGACACTGTTGTCACTGTAGCGTCAGTCATGCTAAAATTGTCACTGTAGCGACAGCATGTCATTTGGGATTACTATAGAAAACTGGTATCTGATAGTGTGATAAGAGAACAATGAGGGAAATAGCAACACTTGGCCAGATCTTTAGCAGTAATGGCGATTTAGTCAGAGACATATAAATTGGTTAGACACTGGGGAACAGTTTTCCTTTGATTTATCATTGGAAAGAAGAGGGGGAAAAAGGAAGAGAAGGACATACACAATGCTTCTGTACATGGTGGATTTGGAAAAATGAGGGAGCTCACAGCTAAAGTACCTTGGGAAAACAAACTCATGGACAGCAGTGTTCCACAACAGTAAAGTGCCCCCAGAAATCTGCTGTACCTGTATAGCTTGAAACAAGAATGTATCTCACAAAAGAGAAAATGTAACAGTAGAAGAGGTAATCCCACTGTACATGGATAATGAATGAGGTAGTCAACATACTGTAACCAGGAAAAAAGAAGTAGCCATACAAGATGAGTAAACTGCAAGATACTGATACCTGCAAAAACACAAATATCTACAGAGACAAGCTCAAAGACTTCAAACATAGAGTCAGGGGTTTGCTATGCTGGCAACCCAGCTTCAGGAATCAACTAAGACCACTCAGTGGCTGGATGAGGAGGGAGAATTCAACATTTCAGAGAAGGCAGTCCTCCCTCAGTGTGGAGGGAAACTACATCCTGCTGCTTGGCTGTCACCTGGTGGAACCTAGTTGGTTGCACAGCAAGAACACACTACAAGGGAAGCAACTACTATGCACAAGTATTTGCATCTTTGCACATCATCCCCCTCAGAAGAAAATCAATGGGAAAAGCCCTGTACCATGAAGGGGTAGATGCCACTACCCCTAGCAGGACTACACATGATCAACAGGCAGGCCACACACCACCTTAGTAGTTCTGGGTAATTGGTGGATATAGAGAATACTGGATGGGCAACTATGCACAGCCAGTGTATCCTGCCACAGAGGGGTTCTGATTCCCTTTGACCTCAAGAGCGAAGCTCGAGAGATCTGTGGGAATAAGACCCTGAGGTGGCAGAATACACTGGTTATGCAGAGAGTTGCTCATCCTATATTTTATATAGGGTATATATTATGGGAAATGTGTGCATTGTGTTTTTTCTCTTTCAGAATGAAGCTGACTTATGCAGTCTCTAGAGGTTCTGAAATGCTGTTCTACCACAGAAGGGTACATTCGCATTTCATGACCTTTGAACTGTGGTACAACAGCATTTTGAAAAGGATGGATTTCCATACAGAACAATGCTAAACTACCCACTATAATCTGTAAGTCCTTGGAAAGCTTAGCGATGGGACTGGAGGGGTAACAACCGAGGAAGAAGAGACAGGGGGCCGAATGTGCAGAAACAAAGGATGGAAAAAGAAAAAAAATGGCAGAAAAAAACTATAAATCCTTTGTATGAATTATGTTTATGGTTAGAAAGTATTTGACAGAATAACATAAATAAAGATAATAAAAGGTAAAAAGGCTGTTATGAGATGTATAACATCCACTCAAACAACCACTAGAACAAGCAACTGAAGTTTGGTTTAACATCTAAAAGACTGCATGACACAACAGCACAGTGTCCCAACAGTGACCCCTGTACAGTTACCAATGCTACCTGCTTTAGTAGCTGGTGTTCACAGGAGGTCTCCTCCCATTCAGTAACAGACGAAGCCGAACCCTAGTTAGCTTTTGAGATGAAACAGAATTAACCCTCCCCAGGTAGTTAATCTGCAGACTGTTAGATTAATAAAGTAATACAAATAGGGTACAGTATGCAATTATAAAATGTTAAATGTTATGCCATCTGCCAGGATCAAACACTGGTATCATAGTTTTTGCTGTGATATCTTGCAGGATATTGTAGGAATTCAATATTATACAAATATTGACCAGAGTTGAGGGATATAGTGGGAAAATAATAGTACTGACCCAGAGGGATGAACTATTGACTGAAAATAGTTACAGTATATTGCCAGAAGTTTATGATTCAGGGCACTGTGACTAATGGAAGGCAATAATTTATCTCGAGGGGTCAATATTTTCCCACTGTATCACAGAAATGTTGGACGATATCTGTTTTATTAAACTTTTACTTCTGGGATTCACAAACTATTCTTTTACTTCCCCTTCAGGGGTTTTCCTTATTGGGCCCACCCCGTCACCACTTCCTCTATCAAAGGAGCCACAGTATCATACTTATATATTCTATATATGTCCTTCTGGCCAAAGCAAGGGATGGTATCAGCAATCAAAGGCCAGGCTGAAGAGGTGGGCCTTTAGCCTCCCCTTAAACATTTAATTGAGGGAGCCTCAATCGAGGCTAGTCGAGTAGTCAAACCTGAGGTAAGTAGGCCACATGGGGCCACAACTCTTCAACAAAACCCCCAGTTCCTCACTGTAGAAAAAACAATGAAGCAGAAGGAAAGCACCGAGACCCACATGCAGATTTTAAAACTGGTTTACAGCAACAGCAGTAGCTGGGCTGGCCTCCAGAGTATAATAAAGCAGAGTGCAAAAGTAATTGAGCAGCATCCAGCAGCAATTAACTATAGCTTGTAGGGGTAGAAATCTAAATGAACATAGAAATTGTGGGGAGAGGCAATGCACTGAAAACAGCAACAATATTTGCTTGGTATAAGTTCAGGAAGCAGGATTGCATTCCATGAATAGGTTGTTTAGTTTGTAAAGCAGTAAAACAGGGAGCAGTTGTTTGCTAGGCAGCAAAGCCATGAACCAGGTGTAATCAATTTAGGGGAGCAAAATAGCAGATTGCAGTGTGAGCTGAAACATACAAAGACAATTGTATGGACTGAGGTTTGTTAGGCAGAAAAGCAGGTTGAGCTACAGCATACAGAAAACCATGCAGTGCAGAGAGGGCTACAATATCAGGTGAGAAATGGAGCCTAGGGGTACAGGCACAGGGCAGCATGAGGCAAGAAAACACAGAGTGTAACCTAAAGCAGAAGTAGCAATGTATACAAAGGGCACTAGAAAACTCAAAAGAAACAAACAAGGCAAACACAAGGACAGGAGCAGGAGCGGAACCAGCACACAGAAGCATGGAGCAGTCGGAGGCCAGAAATACAAACCAAAAGCAGAAGAACAGAAAAACAGAAGTCCGGCACAAACCAAGCAGAGTCAAGCAGGCACAAGAGGAGGAGCAAAGCCCCAATAGGTCCCAGGAGAGAGGACTGACCAACAGAGCCTCCAGCTGCAAAGAAAAAAGTGCTTCAGAAAGAGGCAGGGAGGAGCTGCTTATATAGCTCAGAAAGGGACAGTGGCTGGCTACTTGGAAACTGAACTAGTGCTTGATGGAGATCAGTGCCATTCAAAAATAAATGATGATATGCATGTGTAAGTTGAGTGCTAGGACTACTGCCCGTTGCCATGGTAAGGCAGGAAAATAGTGGCAGTCATTTCTGGTCATGTGGCAAGGATTTGGTCAATGAAAGACAGGGATTTTTCCCTAAGGCGTAAGAAAATCCATTGGTAATTTGTCATGTGGTGAATGTTAAATCTCCCACAGTGGGCTTGATCCTGACAAAAAGCACCTTATATACAGTATGTCCTTATAAATGTAGGTCTACTCACAATTACAGTATACAGACCACTTACTCTTAATTGAATATTATAGAGTTCCTTGTTTCACCTGTTAGGTGCATTTTGGAAGAATATTAGTCAGATGTCAGTGGCTGATCAACAACTTTTTATTTTATCAACATTTATGTGAAATTAGAATGTTTCAGTTCAGAAAAAATTCAAGTGACAAACAATCACCTCAAATTATTGCTGGATTTAAAAACAATCTCATAAGGAACCAAATATCCTCCAAGATAAGGGTGCACAGATATTGTTGCCATACTAGAAAATATTTGTATTGGCAACCAGATATTCAGACCTGGTAGTCACTCAACCCTCAAGTTTAAAGCTAGTTTTGGCACTCTGGTAACATTTATCTTTGTTTAAACTAGTAATGGGGTTTTGCATTTGCAGTACAAAGGACATATAAACTAAGCTTTTCAAAAAGATTTTGCAAGATAAAAAAGAAAAGCTATGTATATTTTGTTAAAAAAGATTCAGCTACATTCTCACCTCAAAGCCTTTTAGAACTCCACTGCAGATATTTGTTCCGCCACTTGCTATTGTAGGCAAGGATGCTGTGAGCTCTTTCCGCCTGGCATCACTGTCTATTTGTACCAGGTTTTTTCTAACAGTAGCAGAACTTTCAAATGTGACAATGCCAGCGTATGAGCCTGTTTCAATAATCTGCAGCAAGAAAATTTCTCCTGCTTGTCTCAGCCTGTTAATTCGATTATACTGCATGAAAAAGATGAATGTGAGAAAACAAATGTATAAGTACAAAGACATTGCAAAATATAATTGAATTTTCAAATCATTGACAATTTTAATATATTTCCAGCTAATTTTAGTAACATTATTTAACAGTACAATCAGTGAGTGTTGAATCACATGGAGAAATAATTAAGCACAAAAATCAAGACACAGTTTCCCAAAGTATTAGATAAAATGCTTTATGAGCCCCCGTGGGCCATTTGGAGCAATCTGAGAAATATAATATGTTGGCACAATTTAGCTTTATATTTCATATTTTTTCTGTAATGTTCACTCTATTTTCTTGTTACTAAGGACATTCACATGAGATAGTATCTCTTTTCTTGCTGCTCTGGCTGCTAGACTACTACTGAAACCCCAGTTCTGTTTAAGACATCACATTTTGTTGCTGTAGATGTCATTATGATATCAATATGGGATTATAAAGCCAGATGAAGACAGGCAACCAGAGCAGATAATGTCTAGAGGACAGACTTTCAAAAGTTACCAAATATCCACAAGCCCCAGGTGTGCCGAACATATGGCACATGGAGCTTGAGGCATTCTTCCAGCCGCCACTCAGGATTTCTTATCCCATGTGCCATTTGCTGCAAGTTAGACCAACTTTTTCCAGTCTAGCTTGCAAAAATACCAGGCACCCTTTTTATGGGGCTTGTGCCAGATAGTTGGCACAAGCTGCCGTAAATCAATTCAACTGCCACAAATGCAACTGACCTACTAAAATCGGGCACAGTTGCGGCAAAGGTATTTGGTGCAGCTACGCATAAAAAAAAGGGGGGTTGGATACAGGGCTTGACACAAGCCCTGCTTCTTCCTTTGAAAATCTGGCCCTGGGTGTCTGTGAACTTGATTTCATGCAGCTGTCCTCAGCAATAAAGAACAAACTCCAGCAAAAGCTGATATAGCTGTGGTGAGCATGAAAAGCTCCTTAAGATGAGAGCTACCGAAAGTCATCTGCAAGATGGTGGTGGTGACAGAACTGGGCATGCACAGCACTCCCGCATGCACAGTTGTGTTAAATGGCATACTGCTATTCCCAAGATGGTGGCACTGGCAGACCTATGCATTTGCGCATGTCAGGCATGTGTAGTTCTAGTCTGCAATCCAGAAGTAGCAGCCAAAATAGTTTAGCCATAGCTCTACAGCAAGCAAGCAAGCAACCATGGCATCCTGTTTAAAGCTCTTATGGACTTTAAGAGGGATACTTCAAAAAGTCCAAAGGAAGCTGTGCCACGATCGCCTATTTTTAGAGTGATCGCTAAATGGCTGCAGGCTCTGCCCACAGCTGTAAAAAGGGGGAAAGAATTACAGAAAACATATGAAATATAAACTTAATTGTGTCTAAATCTTAATATTCATAACATGTTCCCCAACAGTGTTGTGGGCTCTTGAAAGTGCTTCAGCAAACTGGTGATGGCAACACTGTAGCATGCTTTTCCTATGTAATAACATTGTACTGTAGTTTAGCCATAGCTGATGTAAGTAAAATAAGTTTATTTTCCTATCTCAAGAAGGGTGCCTCACCATAGCAAAAAGGAGTTGCTTGTAGTAAACTGTGGCTTTAAGCTTAAAGGAGGACTGCGCTGAACCTGAAAGTCTTTTTTCCCCAATACGTAGCTCTGCAAAAGCCCAAGTTGGTAACTGACCTGTGAGACAGCCTAAAGCTGAGTGACAGGCAACAGTTACAGGAGAGGGCAGATATATTATTTTAAAATCCGTATAGGCAAAGAATGTAACTGTAATATCAGTGCTGAGAGCTAGTCCTTTTAAGGGCTGTTATCAGTGAGTAAGCAGGCTTGTGTTGTAGTGCATTAGCAATGGAGTGTTTTTTGTGAGTGTCTGACTTTGGAAGGATTAGGGGCTAATTTTTTTGGCTTCTTTATTTCTTGATATAGTGATTGTAGTCAGGGACACCTGGTTGTTATTCACGTGACCTGTGACTCCAGCGTCCTGACTACAGAACACTCTCAGTAGCGAGCAGAGCGAGCATTTTCACAGGCAAGCGCTCATGGAGATGCACGCAGAGACGCGCATAAAAGCATGTCTAGCAGAGAATAGCAGGATATCAGGTTAGTTGTTTAGTAGTGTGGCAAGGTGTACAGTTCGTAGCATAAGGAGCATCAATAGACATGCAAATTTGTGTAAAATGAATACAGGTATGTCACAGACAGAAATGTATACTCTTCACACAGGACACATTTTATTGGTCTGTTCTACCTGTAGGCATGTGATATGTAGTGAGCCTGATATCACGTACTTGCCTATCACTATAAATTGTTCAAATTGTTTAGAATGGATGCTATGAAAAAAGATTTAGCAGCTCTAACAAGAGAACTACAAGCAGCCAAAGAGATTAAAGAGCTGGAAAACTTTTTGGACAACATGATCAGAAGTCTTCCTAGCTCACAGCTAGCACAGGACTCTGTTCAAATTATAAATAACTCTGAAGCACCCGTTGATAGCACTGATACTAATTCCCAAACCAGGGATGGAAATTTAGGTGTACCAGCAAATTCTAATTGGAATGATATATCACAATTTGGAAATGACCCATCTATGACATCTCAGGCTTACTGTCCCCAAATCTATCAGCTTCTATTAAAAGAAGGAGAGATTTATTTTCTGACTTACAGGAGGAAAGATGGGAAGAAGTTCCAAAATGGAAATACAAAAAGGGGAGATGAGTGGACTATATCCGTTCTACACCATTTAATCACTCACCTGATGTAAATTTAAGTAAACAGGACTGCTTTACTAATAGTAGATACATCAATCTATCACATGAACAAATTTAATCAGTTCCACCTGCTATGTCTCAAACTGCAAGTCTTCCTACCATAATTATTGGTGATTCAATTGTGAAATATTTAAATTCTTATATTTCAAATTCTGATAATAAAGTGTAACAGCCTTGTTACCCGGGGTTACTAGAATCCCAGTAAGACCTAGTGGTAGGCAGGGAAGGCAGCTTGTGAAACTCCATTTAAATGGGTTTCACACTGTCTCACTCTGTTCTCAGTCTCAGCTGAGACTGAGGGATGACATCACCAATAGAACTATCGCAGCTGCATGAGCCACATTGGAATCTGCAGCTAGGGAGTTGGTTAGAACGTTGGGGGGTTTTGAAGTCAGTCTTCAGTGAGTGAGTGTGAAGTTGGAAGCTTGCTGAGAAAGCAGCTCAGAGAAGGCTCTAGGAGCCTCAGCCCTGACAGAGGGCTACTTTTAAGTAAAAAGAGTGAGTCTCCACCTTAAAAAGAGACAGAGAAGATTACTGAAGTGGTGGAGACCGCTGTTTTTCAGGTCTCAGTGCCCCCTTCCCCCGGGATGGGGGCAGGAAGGGTTTCCCTGCAGATTACTGGGGCAACCCCCCTAGTTCTGCTTGTGAAGGAAAAGCTGCCTGTGTGTTCCAGCATTTATTTGGGAGAAAAGAAGATTTGTGAGTCGCCTGTGGGGCACCTGCAACTTGAGGGTGAGTGTCTGCTCTTGCTAGAAGGGTCTATGTTTTTTCACCCTGGGACTTGTGTGACAATGTGGGGATTGAACTACTAAATATTGGGAAGCCTAGAATAATGGGCTAAGCAAAGTAAAAGTAGGTTCAAGTCCAGAGCTTGTTGGGATGCAAATAATATGTACAGGAGATATGACAGATGTCTACCCATAATCTACATTTGAAAGTTCAGTAAAGGAATTGTTCAGTTTCCAGAGAAATGGCCGGGTATGGGCTGTGAGAGCTAGAGGTGGGTGGCCCCCATCTTTAGTGACCAGGTCCACCTCTACGGATTTCTTCTGTGGATTTCTACTTTGCCTCAGGCACTTGGCCAGTGATGAGGGAAGTACCCAGACATGGGATTGTGAGGAAAATTCTTTCTAGGAGTCGAAGACTCTAGTGTGGTTTGGGGAGCCACAACAGGATAAATGGTTCATTCCTCAAATGGACCGTGAATTGGATAAGTGGTTCATTCCTCAAATGAACTGCGGATCAAGTGGCCGGCGGGGAGGCCGGGCCAGTGGGGATAACCCAAGTAGTGTACAAGTTGGGCTGTGTACCCAAGGTTGCGTGCAAGTCCGGGCTGTGTGCCTGGTGGGTTTAGAGCCTGAGGGCTAGAAATAGTGATAAAGTGTTCTGTAGTTCTCTAATCTGCATTACCAGGAATGCAGCCCGGTGGGGGTCCATCTATGCTTTGTTTGTTCAGCTTGGATGTGAATAAAAGCCAGACTGGAGAATCCCATTCCTGGTTCTGGACATTACAGTTATTGCTTCCTGTGTTCGGATTTACTTGGGTGCCCCTGTGCAGAGTAGCCAAACCTGTGCCCCCTGTGCCGAGTAACCTCATCCTCCCCGAACCCAGTCCCCACCAGGTACTGCTGTCAGCTTCAACAGCATGCCACCTGTCATTTTGGCAAAAAGGCAGGGGTGAGGGGTTACAAAAATGGAGACACCGCTTTGGATTTTGTTCTGGGAGGAAGGTGCTTGGGCAAGGGGGCCAGCGTTTTGGCTATCTGGCAGTGGGTAGCCCAAAAGCTTAAGCAATTTCCCTAGTGTGTTGCTGTGTGCTGTGGATCTTATGCTGCTGTTTAAAATTGCCAACTGTTTACCAAGGAGCAGTAAAGCCAAAGAGTGTGCCCTTGTCCTGCATCAAATTGTTTACAGCATTTTTGCCTGCTTTTAAAATGAACTGTGGTAAAGAAAAGTGTGGAAGACTATGGGTAGCAATAGGAAAATTGCGCCCTGGACGTTGGAAATGCTTTTAAAATGAACTGTTGTAAAGAAAAGTGTGGAAGACTAGGGGTGGATCAGGAAAATTGTGCCCTGGATGTTGGAAATGCTTTTTAAATGAATGAGAGACTTGCAGGTCTAATGGCTATGTTAAATGGCTGAAATGGGCTCCCGCCATGGAGTCAGTTGAAAAAGAAAAAAGTTGCATTCTGCAGTTTAAATTTGCCTGCTCGACGATCGCCGTGAGGAAAAGAGTCCTCGCGAGGAAGAAGAGGCTCATTTGCATGGCGTCGTGTGATTGGTCAGGCTGAGATCAGTCCCACCCCTCAGCCAGCTCTACAGAGACTGCCCCAGCATTCGAGAGGGAGTGTGAGTGGAGTCCATGTACTGGCTAGTGGAGGACCATCGCAGAGTGTTAAAATCACTGTAAACTTTCAAAAATTAGACTTTCTTGTTTAAAATCGGGCTCAACCCGCTAATCAATCATCGGAATTGCAAAAGTGGTGGTTGAAAAGATGATCGGCAGGACTGCCCGCCCATTTCTGTTCTGAGGCCTCCAAGAACTGGCTGCAGGCTGTTCTTCCCCATCGCAGCAAACTGCTACTGATAACAGTAAGTAACAATCCTAAAAACTGCTCAAACAGTGATTTTCTGCCCTGTGCCATATAAATGTGTGTGCAGCAGTGTTGTCACTTTGCAAGTAATGACTGTGTCAAGTCCTGACAGCAAGTGCAAGTCTATTAAGCCATTGACTGTGTGCATAGTAATGAGTTCAGCCTCAGTTTAAAGTTTGAAGCCAGAGAGAGACTGTGGGTTGTAGCCAATGTGCAGCACTAGTTATACAGGCAATCCTGTGGTAAAAACCTGAAGCTTTAAGGGACTGGTAATTAAAGAAATGTTTCCAGCATAAAAAGAGTCCATGGAAAATCCTGTAAATGTGTTTAAAGCAAGAACAGAGCAAGTTGTGCAGTTTGAGCAAAAGTTATCAGTAGTTTGTGTAAATCGGGTGCGCAGTGGCTTGATCCAGATTCTGAATGTTGATGCATAGGAATGCTGCTGCCGCCATTACAGGGTGGGGTAGTAAAGTAAACACAGCAGCAGAGTAGCCATTTTACAACTAAAGAGTGTGTTCAGTAAAGTGGGACTTTCAGTTACAGTGAACTTTTGTTTGTCTTTCTGCAGTTATGGCCTCAGGACCAGCTCGCTATCCTGATCATGCCCGGGTTGCAGTAACAGCAGCAGTGAATAGACTGAGGGATATTGAAAAGTGGTGCTATGGAGGACAACTGCCTCCTCATGTGGTGGTTCCTGGATATCCAGTGCATGTATGTCAAATATGCTTGAGAGCTGGAAGGGACGTCTTCATGATTCCTCACTGTGCTGGATGCCTAGAAAAATATGGCTTGTATAAAGCGCCTTCAATCTGGTTGGCTCCCACATGGACAAAAATTCAGGAATCTGCAGTTGGCAGCACACAGCACCAGGTGGAGCCTGTGGAGGAAGGCCATTTGGAGGAGTGTGGCACAAAGCTAGAGGGTGCAGAGTTAGAGACAGAACCAAAAGTTGAAGTTTCGGATGCTGGATCCCAGAAGGAAAGTTCGGATAAAGCATCAATAGACCCCTGGAGGGGGGGCCTAGCCCAAGTCTCTTAGGCGAAGATGAGATGCGGGAGGCCTTTGAGTGGAAGGTTTTGACCTCCATGCCTAGTGATGAGTGGATAATCTCAGGAGTGAGAACAACTGCTCACTCCTGGGCTCAGATCCTCAGTGAAGAGGAAGATGAGGGGGAACCTATGTGGCCTTGTGAAAAAGGAATGGGTACACAGCCTGAAGATCTTGCCTCGGAGGAATTCATGGAAGAAAGTGGTGATGCCACTGCCCTGGCTTCGCAAGAGGAAGAAGTCAGGGATCCATTTCTAATTTCTTTAAGGATGTGAAGCTGGCAGAGCCAGGACTGGCCACCCCCAAGCCAGGCCAGTGGTCTTAGATTGACCAAAGCAAGTAAAGAGGAGAGACTGGATCGTAGGAAGGCAAATGAGATCTATGGTATGACCTTTCCTACCTTTCCTCGGAAAGTCTGGGAGGAGACTGAGAACAGCAGGAAATCCTGGATCTGGGATGAAGCCATGAAAAGTGTGCATCCTGGGGCCAACAAGCATGTAAAGAACAGACTGTTTCATGAGAAGTATACCCAGTGGAAGAGAGGCAGGACACTGTTTATAGACAGAGTGAGAATAGTGGACGGAGAGGGATGTGAAATCTCCCACTGTGTGAATTATGTGTGCCCAGATGGGGTAATAATTCAAGCTTCTGACCCCTGGTACTATTGTCCTCAGTGCAAGGACCTCCCAGCAAATGTGCCCATGCCTACAAAATGGAAAGCCGAGCAGTGGTAGTCAATGCTGCCACACCAGACTGTGAAGTGCCTTTATTGATCTGCCAATATGGACATCCAGGACTCAGGTGCCCCACATTCATCAGTTCTACAGTGTACTGGCCTTTCCAGAATCCATCGACTGGCCCTCCAGATGACTTCAGATCCAGAGAGGACACCAGCCCAGCTGTATCCTGTTCATCGCCTGGTAATCGGATGACGTTGGACCAGCTGTTTTCTTTTTTGTTCCTGTTCTATGGTTCCATCTCCAGAGATGACATTAACCCAGCAGTTCCCAGATGTGCCCTCCTGTGGTTCCTGGAAGGTGTCCGCCCAGCTGTATCGGAAGAAATGCTGCCAGGGAGAGTCTTTGTCAGAGGAGCAGGTCAGTCCCAGAATTTCCATACTACAAGTGGCTGGTAAGTCCAAACTTTTCTATCTTTATGACATTGCAGTACACACCCTACACTAGCAGACTTCAAAATGTATGAACTGTCCTCAAAGACTCTCCCCTTCGGGACTTGGGCCTGTTAGAACTGTGCTTCACCGGGCCTCGGCCCAGGAGAGACTCTTTATTGGACTAGCCTTCAGGCCTTGTGGTCACTAGTTGGGACTTTTAGGGCATTCCATCCCCCCAAATGTGTATTGTAAATAATGTTGTTGTTTTCTAATGTAAATACTGTTTTCTACATTTTTCTAAAATAAAAAAAATCTTTTTGGGATTCTGCAGTGTTTTGATGGTAGGGGTTTAGGTAGACTGTGTATGCAGATTAGGAGAGTGTGTGTTGTCTTTCTTTTTCTTACAGGTGTTCCTGGGAAGACAGAAGAGAAGACAAGAAGAGGAGGAGGGGCTCATCGGAGTTCCTCATTAGTACTTTAGAGTGTAGAAATTTAAAGTACTATGTTGTTATTGTTGATGTTACTGTATTAACCCTTTCCTTCCACAGGTGTGGTTGTGGGGGTAGGGAGGAGGCAGTAATGTGGTATTTTAATGGTGTGTGGTTGCAGGTTGCCCATGGTCGGGGAGGTCCCCTTTTTTTTTGTTTTGGGGGTATTAGGGTAAAAACAGATAGCGTTTCCCTAGAGGGTATGGGGGGATAGACAGGCTGTGGTCCTAAATGGCCACTGGGACCACCGTGCTGATCTATCAGGGCTATGCTCTGGATAGTTCTACCAGAGCCACTAGGTGTCCAAAGTAAGTGGATAGTGTAGAGGCTGATATGTCAGCTAAAGGCCTCTAGGCCCTTAGTGTTGCCTGCCTATGCTTGCACATGTTAGGAGGGGGCCTGATCACTCCCCATCCGCAGGTAGCACTTAGGGTGGGATGGCCTAAAGCCGGGTTAATAATGACTGCGGACAGTCATTTTCCTGGTCACGGGTGAGTGTCACCCCCTTGTTACCCGGGATTACTAGAATCCCAGTAAGACCTAGTAGTAGTCAGGGAAGGCAGCTTGTGAAACTCCAGTTAAATGGGTTTCACACTGTCTCACTCTGTTCTCAGTCTCAGCTGAGACTGAGGGATGACATCACCAATAGAACTATCGCAGCTGCATGAGCCACATTGGAATCTGCAGCAAGGGAGTTGGTTAGAATGTTGGGAGGTTTTGAAGTCAGTCTTCAGTGAGTGAGTGTGAAGTTAGGAGCTTGCTGAGAAAGCAGCTCAGTGAAGGCTCTAGGAGCCTCTGCCCTGACAGAGGGCTACTTTTAAGTAAAAAGGGTGTGTGTCTCCACTTTAAGGAGAGACACAGAAGATTACTGAAGTGGTGGAGACCGCTATTTTTCAGGTCTCAGTGCCCCCTTCCCCAGGGATGGGGGCAGGAAGGGTTTCCCTGCAGATTCCTGGGGTAACCCCCCTAGTTCTGCTTGTGAAGGAAAAGCTGCCTGTGTGTTCCAACATTTATTTGGGAGAAAGGAAGATTTGTGAGTCGCCTGTGGGGCACCTGCAACGTGAGGGTGAGTGTCTGCTTTTGCTAGAAGGGTCTATGTTTTTTCACCCTGGGACTTGTGTGACAATGTGGGGATTGAAATACTAAATATTGGGAAGCCTAGAATAATGGGCTAAGCAAAGTAAAAGTAGGTTCAAGTCCAGAGCTTATTGGGATGCAAAAATTATGTAGAGGAGATGTGACAGACGTCTACCCATAATCTACATTTGAAAGTTCAGTAAAGGAATTGTTCAGTTTCCAGAGAAATGGCCGGGTATGGGCTGTGGGAGCTAGAGGTGGGTGGCCCCATCTTTAGTGACCAGGTCCCTCTACAGTTTCTTCTGTGGATTTCTACTTTGCCTCAGGCACTTGGCCAATGATGAGGAAGTACCCAGATGTGGGATTGTAAGGAAAATTCTCTCTAGAGTCGAAGACTCTAGTGTGGTTTGGGGAGCCACAACAGGATAAATGGTTCATTCCTCAAATGGACCGCGAATTGGATAATTGGTTCATTCCTCAAATGAACCATGGATCAATTGGCCGGCGGGGGAGCCAGGCCAGTGGGGAAAACACAAGTAGTGTACAAGTCGGGCTGTGTACCCAAAGCTGCGTGCAAGTCTGGGCTATGTGCCTGGCAGATTTAGAGCCTGAGGGCTGGAAATAGTGATAAAGTGTTCTGTAGTTCTCTAATCTGCATTACCAGGAATGTAGCCTGGTGGGGGTCCGTCTATGCTTTGTTTGTTCAGTTTGGATGTGAATAAAACCACACTGGAGAATCCCATTCCTGGTACTGGACATTACAGTCATTGCTTCCTGTGTTCAGATTTACTTGGGTGCCCCTGTGCAGAGTAGCCAAACCTAGGCCCCCTTTGCCGAGTAACCTCATCCTCCCCAAACCCAGTCCCCACCAGGTACTGCTGTCAGCTTCAACAGCATGCCACCTGTCATTTTGGCAAAAGGTAGGGGTGAGGGGTTACAAAAGTCTCTGTGTTCTGTTTTCCAGGTGCCAGAACTGAAGACATTGCACCTAGGGTGGACTCTTATTACTGGCCCATCTAATGTAGTTATTCATGTGGGCACAAACAATGTGGGTCACACACATGAGAAAGATATCTGTTTTTAACTAATTCAGTTAGGTAAGATGATTAAATCCAAAAACTATAATGTCTTCATTTCTGGTATACTTCCCATTCCTAGGGCTAGGCTTGAGAAGAATCACACTATTGAAAGAATTAATGCCACATTATCAAACTGGTGTTATTTAGGTAATTTAGTTTTTATTGATCACTGGAAACATTTCACCTGTAATCCCACAGTTTTTGCTAAAGATGGTTTGCACTTTAATCAGTTAGGTGCTATCAGTCTATGTAAAACTTTTCGCACCTGGGTTCCCTCAATCAATTTAAACTAGTTAAAAAGGGGGAAACAATAAAATCTAGTGCCTCCTCACTATCTCATTTGCCCAACTTAAATAGTAATCAGGTAAAAAAACATGAGATAAAGTTCATGTTGCTAAATGCCTGCAGTTTGTGCAATAAAATGGAAGAATTAGTTTTAAGAGCAAGAACTGATCAACCTGACGTCATAGGCATTACAGAAACTTGGTGGTCCAGCGATCAGGCTTGGCAGGTATGTATCCCTGGTTATGTACCATTTCATCATAGTAGGTCAAATCGCAGGGGAGGTGGTGTTGCTTTCTTTATTTCTTCATCTCTCACAGTATTTGATACTTCTCACAAGATTAAAAATAATTCTTCCTTAGTAGAATCAGTATGGCTTCATATTAAACACCATAATAAAATAAATTTAGTTCTGGAACTCTGTTACAGGCCACCTGATTCTAAACTGGTGATGTTAAATGATATAATCTTAGAGATGTCTTCAGCTGCTGATTTAGGGAATATTCTTTTTATGGGCGATCCTAATCTAGGAGACATCAATTGGACAAATAAATCTGCTAGGACTAGCTTGTCCAAAGACTTCCTGAATGTTTGTGTAGAGTTGAATTTAATCCAGCACGTAACATTTCCAACTCGTGGTTCCAATATTTTGGATATTGTCTTGGGTAGTGAACAAATTAATATCAATGAATGTTGGGCATCAGCTCCCCTGGGTAACAGTGACCACTGCACTATTAGCTTTAAATCCTATAATACCTACTTGAAATCAGATAATGTGACAGAAGTATTTACCTTCCATGAAACGGATATTATTGCACTTAATAAACATCTGGCAGATATTGATTGGTCCGCCCATTTAAATCAAGACAGTATTGATGAAGCATGGAAATTTTTAACCACTATTATTATGGATGCTACAAATAAATTCATACCCAAAGTATATAAAAAGAAGTTAAATTCTCAACCAAAATGGCTTTACTACAAATTACGGAAATTGTTAAAAAAGAAAAATAAATATTACAAGAAATACCATTTAAATAACTGTGAAAGAACATTCTCTGCATTTAAAAGGATACAAAAACTCTGTAAAAAAGAGATTAAAAAGGCAAAAACTTCAGTGGAAAGATCGTTGGCTGAACAAGCACAAAAAGGAAACTGAAAATTGATGTTTTGTTACATTAACTCTTTAAAAAAACAAGAATGCAAGGTTGGCCCAATTAGTACTGATGATACGGTTTTGTATCACCCTAGAGATATGGCTGAATTTTTTAATATACAGTTCTGTAAAGTTTTTTCCTGATAATAATGTTCCATGTAATGCTGTGTTGGTCGACCAATCTTTCCACAATGTGGGTAGTCCTATCGAAGTTTTTAAAACTAAATTAAAGTTTATAAAAAAGGCTCCTCTGCTGGCCCTGATGGTATTTCTGGGGACTTTTTTTTCTCTTTCAATTATTTAACCAGGAGTAGCACACTAAGCTGAACGTTTGTTTGCAGGTGTAACCTGGGAGCACAGGGAAGTTAAGTGACTTGCTCAGGGTCACACAGTATGTAAGTGGGGGCTGTGGGATTCAAACCCAGGTCTCCAGATTTGCAGCTCAGAGCCTTAAATCACTGCACTATATTGCCTCCCTCTTAATCACTTTATAGAAGGACCATCTCTGTGTGCCACTTAAAATACTTTTTGATAAGAGCTTAAACACAGGTTATATTACATCTGGATGGAAACATTCAAATGTGATTCCCCTGTTTAACAATGGATCTAAAAGCGTTCTGGACAATTATCGTCCTATTAGTTTAACACCTATTTTTTGTAAAATATTGGAACGGATCATTAAAGATGATTTAACACCAGCTGTTACAAGATTAGATCAAACCCAACATGGATTTATAAATGGCCGTTCATGTACAACAAATTTAGTGCATTTTTATAACTTTATCAGTGAAAATCTGGACAGAGGTAATACCTGTGATGCTATTCTTCTGGATTTTAAAAAGGCCTTTGATTCTGCACCTTACTGGGCCTTGATCCAGAAGTTACAGCTCCACAGTATAGAGCCAATATATATCAGATAGATTATAAATTGGTTGACTGAAAGGAAGCAGAGGGTTATAATAAATGGTCATGCTTCTACCTGGAAAGATGTGAAGAGTGGTGTACCACAGGGATCAGTTTTGGCCCCACTAATTTTCCAGGTTTTTATATCTGATTTATCAATGCACATCCAAAGTAAGATTATTAAATATGCAGATGATTGCAAAATGACCAACTTCTGCAAGAGTGCAGCTGATTACACGGTTATGCAGGAAGATCTGAAGTCATTACAGTCCTGGTCCATAAAATGGAATCTATATTTCAACATTTCTAAGTGTTATGTCTTGCATTTTGGGGAAAAAAAATCCCAATAACCAATATTATCTATACAATAGTATTTTAGTAAGTAAGGATAGCGAAAGAGACTTGGGGATTACCATTGATCTATGTTTGTCATTTGATTCCCATATCTCAAATACAGTACCATCAGTAAAGCTAACATGGCAGGCAATTCGCGACAATATAACATCAAAAAATCCAGATATCCTGTTGCTCCTATATAGAGCATATGTGAGACCTCACTTTGATTTTGTTTCACAGTTATGGAGTCCATTTAAAAAGAAAAATTTAGCTAGAGTTGAGAGAGTTCAGAGAAGGGTAACAAAATATTTTGTGTCCTCAAAATCTCTTTCGTACTCAGACAGACTTTTTAAATTTGACTTGATGTCCCTAGAAGGTAGAAGAGTAAGGGATGATCTCCTGCTCACATGGGACATAATTTACGATCAACACTTATCAGCAGAATGTGGTTTGGATCTAAAACAAATCAGGGTCAATACCAGAGGTCACCCTCTGCAACTTGCTAGAAACAAGTATAAAACCAAAAAAAGGGCATACTTTTTTTCACAAAGGGTTATAAGGCCCTGGAATATGTTGCCTTTGAATGTCATCGTTAGTGACAATAAGCATATCTTTAAGAATAGACTTGACAGCTATATGAAATCTAGTAAGATGTTAAAATATTATATGTAGGTCTGAAGCATTGTGTGCTTCTAAGCCTTTTGCTTCATATAGTTTCTTAATATGGTTTTTAGTATGATTCTTAGATGCCGTTTTTATGTTTGCTTGCACACATGTGCAAGAAACATAGTGCCATCATTTGAGTTTTTGTAGGTGTGGCACCCCTCTTCCAATTCAGTCAGTGTGTTTGCAGGCACGGCTGCAGTTCTCCAATGAATGCTGCAGCTGTCTATGACAGCAGTTGATAATGAAGTGCCGTACAGTTGAAAGGGAGATCTCCCCTTCAGTGAGCAGCACCCCCCCCCACACACACATGCATGTATATTGCATGCTCATGCGCTTCCCCCATGCACACACTGCATAGCTGATGGGGGTGCCCGATCCCCAGTCGGGTCTGCTGTGCTCCCCCCCCAAAAAAGCTTTCCTCCCAGCATGGCAAAAATTGTTATGGCCAATGAGGGTGCCCAGTCCCCCTTCTTCTCCAGGCCCCCCCAAACAGCCTTCTAGCTACCAAGCTGGGAGTCAACCCCAGCGTGGCAAACATCCTGCATCGTCTTCTGTGAGAGAGAGAGAGGTAACCCCCCCCCTTTTAGTATTTTTTTTTTGTTATTAGTGCTTAAAATGGTTGCTGCAGGCATTCTGAAAGAGTCCGGAATGTATATTACGTCTTGTCTGCTGGTGTTTGTCTTGTCCGTTGGGCTGGCCACCCACAAATTCTGTGTTATATTTGTTTTTTGTTGTTTAACCCCTCCCCTTCCCTTGTGTACACTTCGGATCTCTTTCTAGTTTTCCTGTAAGATTTTAAGTTAGAATACAACCACTAAAGCAGTAATAGTGAAAGAAACAGAATTATTATTGGATAAAATGTTTTTCCCCGCCGTTCAGGCATTTATTCAAGTGGTTAGAAAGTAAGCGACTTTGCGATAGTATGGAGCTGTGGAGCTTCTATGAGACGTTACAAGCGTGAACGCTCGCACTATGGCAAAGTAAAATCCCCGTAGTGCTGTTTCTGCCTGTAAGTGCATTTTGGTACATTTCTGGAGAAAGAAAGAATATCGCAGCACATCCTTCCCAGCAGTGTGATCCTAGTGATAATCCTGGACAGTCGGGGAGTTAATGAAATACGGACTGTGGTCCTAAGTAAAGACCTGCCCATTCTGTGCTGTTTGCGGTTCGACTGAAAATTAAATTTGCAGCTTGTAAATAAAGGTCAGTTTATGGTGCCAAATTCATATTTCTGGCAGTCCCTGGAGACTAATGTGTATTCGCACAATAATTTATTAAAGGAAGCAGAAGGGGTACTCGTTTGTAAAGACGGTGACCGAACCTTGTATGGTAGTGCGAGTAAGTACGGTATTGAACTGCCGCCAAACACTCGCACTAGCCCAGAGGAACACCTTAAGTTAAAATAAGGGTGTTTTATTTAAAACTTCAAATGAAAATGATTTAAGTGAGGTTGGCTTACCTCCTCTTCCCTTTAAAAGGGATAATTGAGCAAAAATTACACTCTCCATTTACGAGAATAATATTAAAATTATGTTAACAAAACCCTGCCGTGCCGAATGTTTTCTCCCTTCCTTTTGCAGCGTTGCTTATGAGCCGGCCGGCCACAGTTTCCTTTCTTTTATCTCCCTACTAAGAGGGACAACCCTTCTGTGACCTTCTGAGAATATTAAAATGTTAAAGAAGTACATAAAATTGTTAAAAACAATTGATAAGATTTGAATATATTGTAAACATGTTAATTTGTGTGTGTAAACTAAATTAAAAGCTTTATTTTTGAGATTATTTAATCATAGTAACATTAAAGGCGGAGCTATGAGGTCACATGTTTGTAGGGCTGCTATTTAGGATGACTGCCTAGTGAAATCAAACAGTGTGAAGGAGGGTGTGAAGCTAACAACACCCTGTTCTGAGTTAATGAGTTCTAGCTCTGAGTTGTGATTTTTGATTTCTATAACTTGTTTTGTTATTTTGTCGTTTCTAGTCCGCTATATAAAATAAATCTTTATTTTGGTTACTGCTAATCTTGTCCGAGTGTCTTACTATCCCACACCAGTTCACATCTTCCTAAAAAAAAAACAACCTGTAAACCAAAATATGTTGCCTCGGCAGTCTCCTGCCCACCCGCACCCACCCTCTCTGCGCATTCTGCCTCCCCACACCACCACCTCACCCCATACTTACCTTGGGAGTCCGGCATGATGATCTTCAGGGAATCAGGAACACATCTGCACTCTTCAAGGCCGACCGCGAACTGAGGAAATGCCGGTAAGCTGTATAATGCCATAAATAGGGTTTTTTCAACTTTGATGCATATCTCAGGCATTTTTGGGAATTTTGGCACCAAATTTTCAACATGGGGCTTTTGGGACCCCTTCTCATGAATTCTGAACTGTCATGGCATTAATCAGGCCCAAAGGGTGATTTCACAGTCACTGAGCGAAATCACCTTTCAGGACAGATTAATGAAATGACAGTGCCAGTGTTCAAAAGGTGGGCTCTCAAAAAACCTATGTTGCAAATTTGGTGAAAAAATTCCTAAAAATTACCATTTTACGAGTGTGCATTGCGCAATTCCTATGCATGCTCATAAGTTTATGAATTTTTAATATTTGCACCATGGATTTTCAATATTGTCATTTTACCACACTTCCTTATGAGCAGTACATCTGACATTTTTCACTTCTTGCCCATAATGTGTTTCCACACATGTAGTGCACAATGGTGCAGTCGGTGTGTACGAAAGCAATGTTTGGGACAGATTAAGAAAATCACATTGACACTGTTCATGAGCAGAGGTCTTAAAATGGCTATGTTGAACATTTGGTGACAAAAGTCCATAAAATGACTGTGTTATGAGTGAGCATTGCGCAGTTTCCTCGTAAGTTCATGAATTTGTAATATTTTCAGTCCAGATTTTCACCAGTGGCATTCGTCCACACTTCCTTATGAACAGTACAGCTGTCATTTTTCACAACATGGCCAAAATGTGTTTTCACACTTTCAGTGAAAAAATGCGTGGTTGCTGTGGGAAATCATTTTTCGGGACAGATAAAGAAATCACAGTGACGCTGTTCATGATCGGAGGTACCAAAATGCCTGTGTTGACAATCTGCTGTAAAAAAATCACCAAACTAATTACATTATGGGTGTGAGTTGCACAGTTTCTACGCACGCTCGTGACTTCACCATTTTTTAAAATATTTTCACTGCAGATTTTCAACATTGCCATTTTTTACACCTCCCCATGAACAGTACAGCTGTCATTTTTCACATCCTGTTCGAATGTGTTTTGCACCTGTGGTGCCAAATGCCATAGTCACTGTGCAAAAGCAGCTTTCGGCTAACAAACTGATATTGCCACTGTTCATGAAGTGGGGGGTCACAAAAAAAACATGTTGAAAATTTGGAGTAAAAATTCCAACAAATGCCTGTGGCATTAGGGTTTCCGACCATAACGCCCCACCCTGTAGAGAATGACAGGCATCAGGGCTGTGACTTGGGATTGTCACCTGCAATGCTCATACCATTCCACCGTCACCCACACACTGCAGCCAGTGACAGGCATCAAGGTGTGCCTTGGACTCTTCGGCCCCAAAGTTCACCCCATTCTTCTATACCACACCCATCTCATTGTATTTCCTGATGGAATAGGGTGCGCATAAGGGCCAAAGACCCCAAGGTGCACCGTGACACTTGTCGGTGTCTGTAGGGTAGGGTGTGTTGAAATGGCGTGGTAGTTATGCCTGATGACCCAAAGGCACACCCCAATGCCTGTCACTATCTGCAGGGTGGTGATGGGGTTGGCTTCAGTTCAATACTTCACTGCCATTCCTATTACGCAGCTCTGTAACTCCTACACTACCAATGCCAATGGCAGCAAGCAAACATTCGGCATTGACAAATGTTTGTTAAATACTGGTTTCAATTCTATTATTGTTTCATGTGTATGGGCCTATTAGTAACCTCCATAGGTATTTCTGATTTATACTCTTACATTAAATACTATTTTAGAAATCTGTGATGTAGTCTATGTCCATCTTACACCACATAGTTCTAGAGCAGAACGTGGAGGCATTGTGCCAACAGTGGAAGAGAAGGGCAAGGGACATAAATTACATTATACAAGTCAAAAATGGTACTTACTACTTGTTTGTAAATCAGAAACAAGAGATCTGCAAAGTTAGAAGATTTTGCTTCCCTGAATATTTCGCAGATTTGCCTCATTTTGCAAAATGTTCTACCATGCGAAGTCAGAAACTCCAGGTAAAGTAAGAATTTTATGTAAATGAGAAGTGATAATTTCACTGGCGGAGTTTGGTAACTCTGCCAGTGGAATTCAAACTCCATATTTTGCAGAGGTTTTTTTTTCTAGTGCTTAGTGGTATCCCCCACCCCACGCTGATTGCTGCCCCAGGTAGAATAACATTCCCTGGTGTCTAGTGCTCCTCCCCCACACTGATCGCCAACTCCAATATTAAAAATATAAGTTGTTCCTGGTGTCCAGTGCCCTCCCAGACCCAAAGCCCTGCCTGACATAGAAATAATATTCCTCAGTGGCTAGTGATCCCTCCCCCACCCAATCACTTGCCTGATACATCAGAAAGATGTCCCTAGTGCCTAGTGGATTCCCCACCCCAACAGGTAATGCCCTACCACCCCACTCCCCCCACCTGACCTCAGGTGGGTAACTGGCACAGCCGTCTGCTCTGCACCAGGTTTGGTTGCCTGACTGAGCTGTCAATGAATGGGCACGTAGTTTTACAAGCATGAGTTCATTCATTGCCAGTTCACACTTATTAATTGAACTCTTCATGCTCTGTCGGTAGCACAGACAATAGCGAAGGGCTGTTCCAGTTGTGGGTGATGGGAAAGGGTGGAGGAATGGCATTGTGAACCCCTCAGGGGTCCACAACACCATCCCCTGCATCCCACCCCAAGCCCCACCGGTAACCAGATCAGCCCTCCGCTCTTGTCTGAGCCACCAACACAGCTCAGTGAATGAGCACGAGCTTAGCTGTCAATGAATGAGTGCATGCTTGTACCAGTGATTGCTCATTTACTGACAGCTCAGTCAGGCAGACAGCCATGGTGGAGAGTGGAGTGCTGTGCCAGTCATCAGCTCAGGGTTGGGGTGGGGGAAAAGTGGAGTGGAGGGGCATTACCTGCTTGTGTGGGGGGTCCACTAGACCACCAGGGTTAGGTTTACATTCTGTATACAGGGGATCAGGGATAAGGACTGGGGTCTACTAGACCACCAGGGAAATGTTTCACTTTACCATATGGGGGATAGGGATGGGGGTGGTTACACTGGACATCATGGATACTTTCTTCTTTATTGTGCATATGATTGGCTGGGAGGAGTCTCTAGCCACCAGAAACATCTTTCTGATATATCAGTTAAGTGATCAGGTGGGGAGATCGGGTGGGGGGATCCTTTCCCTGGTGGTCTAGTGGATTCCCCCACCCCAACAGGTAATGCCCTTATGTAGCTCTCTGCATAAGGGAAGGAATCAAAGCAACAGAGCAAAAGGATAAACAGGGAGGAGAGGAAGCACTGTGGGTCAATTTGGAGACAGGCAATGGCATCACAATTTGCACAGGGTTAGATACAGACCCCCATTTCAGGGGAGAAATGGACAAGGAAATGATAGAAAGTATCTTTACAATGGCAGAAAAGGGAGATATTGCTGATGGGAGATCTGAATATGCCAGATGTTAACTGGAGTGCATTGCAGCAGCCACTCTAAGAGTGGGGTCATTCTAGATGCCCTACAGGGGGCATGTCTTAGACAACTAGTATCAGAACCCACTCGAGAGGGAGCAATCTTAGACCTGGTACTCTCGAATGGAGATGGTGAGAGGATCACAGATTTAGCAGTGGGTAGCCATCTGGGAACAAGTGAACTTCAAATAGTATGGTTCACGATAAACACAGCAGTAGAGTCAAGCCATACAAAGGCAAAGATACTGGACTTCAGGAGGGCTAACTTTGCCAAAATGGGTGAGTGCCTAAGGAATGCACTAGCAAATGGGCAAGGAGGGGGGTGGAAGAACAATGGGAATAATCAAAACGGCCATAACAGAGGCAATAAGCCTTTGTGTGAAGCAAGTAAACAAAACAAAATGATGTAAGAAACCACTATGGTTCTCAAAGGAGGTGGCAGAGAAGGTTAGGCAGACAAAGAGAGCATGCAGGAAGTACAAGGAATCACAGAAGGAGCAGGACAGAGAATTGTATCTGTTAAAGCAAAAAGGAAGCAGGAAAGGCAGTTAAAACAGCAAAGGCCCAAACTGAGGAAAAGATGGCCAACTCAGTTAAGAAGGGGGATGAAACCTTTTATAGGTGCATCAGGGAGCGAAAGAAGACCAAGGGAGGGATAGTGAGGCTTAATAAAGGGGAAGGGGGTGGGCAGAGGGTGACTGTGAAAAGGCAGAGATACTGAACAAATATTTTTGCTCAGTATTCACAAATGAAGAGGGGAGGTACCTAAACCCAACAATAGAAACTTGCTGGATATGGAGGGTTGATACCAGCCCATTCACAGAAGAAAGGGTTCTGAAAGAACTCTTAATACAGATGGTGGACAAAGCAATGGGGCCTGATGGAATTCATCCCAGAATTCTAAAAGAACTAAGGGTAGAACTAGTGACACCACTGACTACCCTCTTTAATAAATCATGGGAGGATGAGGTGGTACCTGAGGACTGGAGGAGGGCAGATGTTATTCCACTTCACAAAACTGGGAGCAGGGAAGAAGCAGGAAACTACAGACCTGTTAGTTTAACCTCAGTGATTGGGAAAATGATGGAATCACTTTTGAAGGAAAGAACTGTTGAGTACCTATAGGCCAGAGGGGCACAGGACCCAAGGCAGCATGGATTCACAGCGGGAAGGTCATGTCAGACAAATCTAATAGATTTCTTTGACTGGGTGACCAAAGTAGTAGATCAGGGAGGGGATGTGGACATGGTCTACCTAGACTTTAGCAAGGCATTTGACACAGTCCCACACAAAAGATTAATATACAAGTTGACCAGCCTGGGAGTGGGTCCCAAGATGGTAGTCTGGGTAAAGAATTGACTGGAGAACAGGACACAGAGGGTAATAGGAAACGGAGTCCACTCTGAAGAAAGGGGGGTTACTAGTGGGATACCGCAGGGTTCAGTACTAGGACCAGTCCTCTTTAATGTCTTTATAAGTGACATTGCAGAGGGACTGGAAGGAAAAGTATGTCTCTTTGCAGATAACACAAAGATCTGCAACAGAGTTGATACACAAGGTGGGGTGGAAAGGATGAGAAGGGACTTGGCAAGGTTGGAGGAATTATAAAATGTATGGCAGCTTACATTCAGTGCTAAGAAGTACAAAGTAATGCACCTGGGAAACAAAAACCCAGGGGAAGAGTACACAATGGGGGTGAGATACTAACAAAAATGGAAAGGGGCCTGGGGGTAGTCATATCAGATGACCTAAAGGTGGGCAAGCAATGTGAGAGGGCAGTAAGGAGGGCTGGGGGGATACTGGGATGCATAGGGAGAGGCATCACCAGCAGAAAACAGAAAGTTGTGATCCCTCTGTACAGACAGCTGATGAGACCCCATCTGGAGTACTGCGTGCAGTTCTGGAGACCCAATCTCCGCAAAGACATAGACAAGATGGAGGAAGTCCAGAGGAGGGCAACTAAAATGGTGCAGCGTCTGCACCAGAAGACATATCACGAGAGACTTAAGGAGCTTAATATGTATAGCCTCGAGGAGAGGAGGAGAGGGGGGACATGATAGAAACTTTTAAGTATCTCAAGGGAATCAACAAAGTCTAAGAGGGTAACATCTTTCAGAAAAAGAGGTGTGCAAGAACAAGGGGGCTCAATTTATTTATTTTTATTCTTATTTATTCGCCTGCTGCGGTGACTTACCAGTGGGGGCATGCCCGCCGGGAGAGCATCAGGCTCATCACATGATGGAGGATCCAGTATGGTCATCACTGGTCCTCTGGAGGGTCTCCCCATACCCTGTCCAGCCAGATCAGCCCTGGACCCCCCAGTGCATTTCCACACGAGTCTTCTCGGCGAGGCATGGCGCATCCATCAAGCTGCATGGTCGTGCCCAGCCATTTTCCACTTTTTCCCCTTTGGGAGTGTGGTCGGTGCAATGATGTCTTGCACACATGCATGCAGATGTCACGCCCGCGCTCCCCTCCAGTCACACGCCATATGCAGTACCTCCGGGCATCTCAAGGGACTGCCACTGTGTGGTGTAGTTTCCCAGCCCACCCCAGGACTAGGACAGCTGTCTTCTGATGCTCGATCCTAGTCCTCCCCTGCCAACCCCCAACGACCCGAGCTCATTCCCGAACCCAGGTCACTGGCATAGCATGAGGTGTGGTGTCCAGCGCCTCAACCCTCAGCGCCACTGGGCCGGCCCCAAGGAGGGGGCAGAATTTGAAACTAGAGTGGGGATGGCTCAGAGGTAATGTGAGGACATACTTTTTCACAGAGAGGGTTGTGGATGCATGGAACAGCCTTTGTGAGGAGGTTGTGGAGTCAAAAACAGTGGTGGAATTCAAGAATGCATGGGACAGTCATAAGTCAATTCTAGGGTGGTGGTAGGAAGAAGTAGGCTGTTGGTTAGCTAGGATCTGCAGCTTATCCATTAGGTAGCAAATGGGCAGACTGGGTGGGCCAAGCAGTCCTTATCTGCCATCAAATTCTGTTTCTATATTAACATCTTTTGATATATTGGTTAAGTGATCAGGTGGGGGGAAGGACCACTGGACAGTAGGGAAAGCATTTTAGTATATCTGGCAACTGATTGGTAGGGAAGGGACTGCTAGCCACCACAGAAATGTTTTTTATATATCAGTCGAGGGATTGGGTGAGGGGAAGGACTGCTAGTCACCAGGGACATTGCTTTGATATCTTGGTTGAGTAATCAGGTGGGGAGGGACTACAAGAAACCAGGGAAAGCATTTAAATACACCGGCATGTTAACAAGGAGGAAGGGATGGCTAGTCAATGGGGAAATTATTTTTATGTATCAGGAGCATGATAGGGTAGGATGAGGGCCTCCAGCTATCAGAGACATCTTCTGATATATTGGGTGAGCGACTGGGTGGAGAGAGGACCACCTAGCCAATAGGAATATTATTTTGTGTCAGGCAGGGCTTCAGGTGGGGGGCACAGGACACCAGGGAGAACTTATATGTTTAATAATGGGCCAGCAATCAGCAGGGGAACTGCTAGACACAAGGGAACTTAATTTTCATTGGGATAGTGATCAATGGAGCAGACACTAAACACCAAGGCATTTTATTTTACATCGGGCGGTGATCAGTGGGAGGGACAACTACACATCAGGGAAAGATCTGGCTAGCAATTGGAGATTTGGCCATTTGTATCTTGGCCTTGCTTCTGGGTTTTTTTATGCAATTTTCTCTAAAAATAAAGCCAGCCTGGCTGTGCAGAGGGTTGAGCCACTGGACGCCACACCAAACCATGCCAGCACCCCGGGTTCAGGAACGGACTCACGGCACCGGGGTCAGCAGGGGCGAAGGGACTTAGCATCCAGAGGACTGCTCTCCTCTCTCTTCGGGTGGGGAATTGGTCACCTCGCCAACAGCTGCTCCCAGTGGAGAATGGAGGCACTGTTCAGAGCGGCGCAATGTGGGAACATAAGGAAAATGGAAATGGCTCCTATGTTCATCAGATGACAGCTCCCTGCTCTCACGACAAACACTGGAACCTGCATGGGCCTCCTTTACCTCAGGAACACTTCTGGGGGACCTAATAGATAGTGCACCGTAAGTACACTCCGGTGTCTTCCCCTTGGAAGAGAGGACCCACCCAAAGAAGAGATACACGGGATACCCCTCAGGAGTCAACTGCTATCTGAGGATTGAGGTGAGCCCAGGAAGAAGACAGCCAGTGAGTTGAGAGCACTGTGGGCCGAAGGAGAGGGGAATACTGGAGCATGAAGGTGAGTTATCAGATCATGCAAAAAAATAAAATAAATAAACAAAAATAAGGCCAAGTTCCAAATGGCAAAATGACTATTAAACAGGACAACTTTGCAAGATGATCTGCAGAGGTGAAACTGGGACTTCACCAGAAATTTGATGGCGAAATAAAACTTTGTTGCAGCTCTATCAGAAACACCCCTAAGGTAGCTAAAACACCTGTTAACATGGAACAGTAACAGGATTTGGAACCAGTATTTTAAAACTATCTTCTACAAGGGAAATGATTTAAAGATTCAGCAAGGTTCTCCTTTAAGTTTGTCACTGTGGACCAGCCCTGCACCTGCAAGGTGCATAGTATGTGAGTGATAGCCCCATCTACTGTAGATGTAACTTTTCATCTTATAACATTGAGAAATGGCAACAGCAGCACCCTTTATTTGTGAGAGGCCAGTACTAACGCAACAAGCCCCTGATATTACACAGGGAGCATTGAAAAATTTTTTTTAGCCACATTTCGGTTTCTGTTCCATACATTTTCTGCAATTAGAGTCCCCTTTGTTTATACCTATGCACATTACCAGGGTTGCCACCCCTTGCATGACAACTATATTTTGCAGGCCTTTACTGTTGAAAAATTCAGAAAGGCCAAGTTCCATCTAATCTTTTGGATCTAATGACACCTCAGGGTGGTACTCGAAAAACAAGACATTATCAGCAGCAATTTTTATCTCCTTTCCAGGAGAAAAAACTGGTCCAGAAATATTTTTATAGATCTATTATATTTTGGGACTCAGTTCCCAGGAATTTGACCATCTCTATATTTTCGTGTTTTAAAGTGGTCTTAAAGCAGTCCATAAACTGACACGGGCTGGATTTTCAAAGAAATGTGCCACGATTATGTCACAGTTGCACTACTTGTGATATGACATGTTCACATGTCTAGACCTGACAACCCACTCCATTTGCTTATGATTACATAAAATGTTGTCTTACTTCATGTCGCAAGTGCTGCAAGTTCTGCACTGAAAATGTTACATGCATCCAAAAAATGACACATGCATTATTTTCTGCCGTAAAGTGAGCAAAGTGTCACAAATGTGTCAAAAATGTTTGAAAATCACATGGATACTTTTTGGTGTATTTGAAATAATGTAGCTGATGCAAGTTCTGTGTCCAGACTTTGAAAATGTATCCCCCTGTCTGTAACTGTTATGGAAGATTTTATTGTTCATCCCTGTGAATGACAATGTAGTACCTGTACTACAGATATGGATAATTTGCCTGCTGTAATGTTTTTATTTTGTATTTTAATGTTTTGTCTGTACTGAGCATGCCTTTGTAAATGCTCCCTTTCTGGGGACAAACAAACCCATATAGAGATCATACTAGCCCCAATATTTATGTGCAAAGGATCAGATCCGATACAAAGATTAATATACTAAATGGGTTGGATGGGAACAAAATATCAACTTTGAAATTTTAGCCATTAGCGTTAGTATGGGCCCAAATTTCCCTATTCCTAACACCTTAATTTCTCCCACATAACTTTTTGTATAACATCCCTAGTTTTGTGTGTTATGACTTCTTTTCTGCTGGTCTAGTGCTTGGGGGTGGGAGGACTATCCAATCTGTGTACAGAAGCGTAACACTATGCTTGCTACACCATCACCATAGGGGCTATACACCAATGTGGGTCAGGTAGGTGCAAAAGACACATACCCAGCCTGCACAGCTCTGTACCCATGGACAGGTACACATGGTTTGAACTTTATTACAGCTGGCCACTCCAGGGTGCTGTTTGCGGTCCCCCTCAGCATGCTGGTGCGGGGGCAGAGCAGTGGACACAGATAGGCAACCAGTCAGATGCCTGTCCTGGTCCTGCAGTGGATCCTGCTCTGTGCTGAGCAGGGGATTGTGGGATGGCATAATTCCCAAAAATAGAATTGTCTTGTGAGTGCCCAAAATGCCACCCAGCACTCTCCGCCTGACCATAGGGCTAAAGTGGCATGTCAGGTTGCATTTGGTTTACTGCTGTGGCAGGTGGGTGTACATTGTGGGGAACATGCATAAGGTATGGCTGAGTACCTGCCCAGATAGCCTGCACATCCTCACCCAACTCTCCATGCCTTTGTGAATGGCATGGAGTGCTGGCTTTCCCCCTGACACTCCCACAGACCATCTGCATATATAACTGCATGAACGGTCTGGGATTGAGTGTGGCAGGAATGTGTGCCCTTTCCATTTATGCCACTGGTGGTCTGGGTGCCCCCGGTGCATGGCTTTAAGACTTAGGGTTGCCTATGTTCTGTGGCTACATGGCTCATAGTAATTTCTTTTTTTGTGCATTGCTTCCATTGGGGTCCATGCAACAATGTGGACTGGGAGCATGTCAGAGGGTGAATACACAGCTCATGCAGCTGTGAACTCACAGATAAAACAGTGCAGTTTGCCATTCACTGTGGTCAGACACCATAGGGTACTGTCATGACCCTACCACCATGGCACACTAGTGTGTGGGGCAGATTGGCGGACCCAGGTGAGCATCCAGTCAGATGTTTGTCCTGGTCCTGCAGTGGATCCCCTGCTCCAAGCAGAGCAGGGGATTGAGGGATGGTATACGTCCCAAAAAATGGAATTGTCCTGTGAGTGCCCAGATGGTCACACACAGCCCTCTCCACCTGACTGGAGGGCTGCTGCAGCATTTTGGGTAGTATTTGGTTTCTCACTTGACTGGTGGATGTACATTATGGGGGGCACATAGTGCCTATGGCAATGTATCTGCCCATGTAGGCTGCACCCCCCTCACCTGACACTCTGTGCCTTCTTGAATGGTGCAGAGTGTGGGCATGTTCCTTGACACTCTCCCATACTGTCTGCATATGTAGCAGATTGCTCATGAATGGCCAAGGGATTGAGTTTGGAATGGGCACACCTCTTCCATTAATGCCATCCGGGATCCTTGGAACCTCCAATGTGCAGCTTTAAGACATAGGGTTGCCAATGCATCATGGATACATGGCATGTAGGCATTTCAGGTTTTTGTGCATAGCCCCCACAGGATGTGGGTAAGAGAGCAAGAGACACGTACCCAGCCTGTGCATATCCACACAATTGGTTTGTTCAACATGCATGAACATCGGTCACCACTGGGTGTCCTTCCATGGCCCTGCCCCAGTGCACTGGGAGTAGATCGGTGGATGAAGGCAGGCATCCAGTCAGATTCCTATCATGGTCATAGAGTGGATCCCCTTCTCTGTGCAGAGCAGGGGAGTTTGGGACAGTGCAAGTCCTGAATTGTAAAAGTGTTGGGCGGGTGGCCATATGGTTGCCCCCACCCTTTTATTCTGACCAGAGGGCTGGGGCAGCATTTTAATATTTTTTTTATTTACCTGATAATTCGGTAGGTACACTGGTCTGAGGGACTGTATTCAGGAATAACCCGAGCCATCGACACGACATATAACAATACATGAGATTTGCCATACAGTGCAGTAGAATACAATACATCAGATTCAACATACAATACATTAGGATAAGCACTGGAGTGGAGATAGTACAAATAGTCCCGTCAAGCACAGTAAGCAACAATTCATACAGATACAGGCCAATGTGAAGGTAGAAATCAAGCAACAAACAAATTAGACACTGGCAGATACACAAATAGACTGGATAGAAGGAAAATAAACAATAATATTACTAACTTAGGTAGCTAGTTTAGAGACAAGTGCAGTAGGTGGGGTCATAGTGCCCCCATACCTTGTCAGGAGTGGTGCTTACAAATCATGGTGGCTAGGAGGACATTTCTAAAATGGAATTTGAAGATAATGGAGGTACCTAGTGAGTGAAGCATGGTTGGTACACCATTCCAGACTTTGGGGGCAGCGATGGAGAAGGCTCTTTGACCCATCTTGGTTGCAGTCAGGAGATGGTCAAGGAGACATTGTGAGGAGAAGCTCCGCTCATGTGTTCTAGACCTAATACTGAAGAGTCTTGTTAGAGGGGAGTTAATCCCTTCACAAAGGAACTTTTTGATGAGGGCTCCCAAGAAGTAGTCACGGCGGGCCTGTGGAGACACACTCAACCAAGCAGCGAGTAATGGAAGCAGTGGCGGGTGTTGAATGGGGTCAGAGCAACAAACCTGAAGATGCTGTTCAAGGCAAAATTGAGTCATAAGAGGTACTGATTTGAGGCATGGGTAAAAATAGGGGAGCAGTAATCCAGAAGGGGTATAAGTATGCCTTTGAATAATGGCCAGACACCTCTGGGGTCATGAGGTACTTTAGGTGGAAGCAGACACCCAGTTTCTGGTTCACACACTTGACTACTTGCCCAATATTATCTGCAAAGGTTAAGGGGGGAGCTAGGGTGACCCCTGTGTCTTTGAAACTAGTTACTTGTTTGAAAGGGGACCCATTTGGCACCAAAATGCTCAGGGTGTTATTTCTCCCTGCAGTGCATTAGCAAGCCTAGGTCTGGAAATAAAAAGCATTGTCTTCATCTTCTTGGCATTAGCGAGCAGTCTGTTTGATGCAAATCACTTTTAGATAGCCCCAAAATCCTTGGATCGGAGACTAATAAATTATTTTGGCTCTTATCACTCCTGTATAGAATAAGATCATTTGCATACATTACCATGCAGCAATCTGAGCCATTTCTGAGGAGGTTGTTAACAAAGAGGGAGAATAAGATGGATCCTGGGATAGACTGTTGTGGAACACCAGCTATACACCCCAATTGTGTTGGATGTGGCCCCTCGGTACAGACCATTTGAGATCTACTAATGAGGTAGTTGCTGACCTGTGTCATGGCTGCTGTTGAGAAACCATAGTAGTAAAGTTTACCCAGTAGGATGCTATGATGTACTAAGTCAAAAGCCTTAGAGAGATCCACAAAGATGGCACCAGTAAGTTTTCCTTACCCCCAATTTCTTTTGGACATGATCAGAGAAACAAGCTAATCCAGTGGTGATAGTGTGACCCTTTCTAAAGCCATGCTGGTGAGGGGGAGAGCAGATTGTATTAAGAGATGTGGTCTGAAAATTGCTGGAAAACAGTTTTGTACAGAATGTTGCTTAAGTGGGAGAGTATGGACACTGGTCTATAATTTTCTTGGAGAATAAGGCCACCTAATTTAAAAATGGGGTTGATTCTAGCCTGTTTCCATAATGAAGGGAAAGATAAAGAGGAAAGAAGTAGATTAAATTAAGTGGCAAGGGGCTCTGCAATGAGGCCATCTGTCAGTTTAAGAAATGGGAGAAAAGACCATCACTTACAGCATTTTTGGACTTTGGGAGGGTCTTGAGGAGATGACAGACCTCTGTGAGAGAAGTGATACGGTCGTAAAATAGAAGGCTGTGGGGGGGGGTTAGGTCCCACCACAATTAACAGGTATACTAGGTTGGGGGGATGCAGTGGATATAGCATGGTGCCTTGTGATGTATCCTGTGCCCCTCACCTTGCATGCAACATCTCTATGCGCAGCTGCATTAATGGCCAGGTAACTGAGTGTAGAAGTGGCATGTGTCCCTTCTGTTAATGGCACTGGTGTCTATGGGACCCTTGGTGTGAGACTTTCAAATGTAGGGATGCCTATGCACCACAGGCATTTACTTTCTTGTACATAGCCCCCCCCCCCCATATTTGCAAAATATTCTTGCTCCTTTTTCCTCTAGCATGAGCAACACAGATTGTTTATCTGGGGGACAGGAGCAACCCATTTTAAATTTGAGCTGAATGTGCAAGGACATATTTTGTATGTATGAAACAGGTCTGTGCAGTTTAAATATTACTGAGCCCAAAATGTTTCTGTTACATCAATGCATTCTGAACTGCACAAGTAATAACTTACAGAAGCCATGCTTCCTGAAACATCAAGCACTAAACAGACTACTCTGTCACCGGCCTGCAGCAATGTCACTGTAGGTGGAGGTGGAGAAGCACTCATTGGAGAGGTGTTCTTAAAATCAGTGGAATTGATGATCACATCCCGTTTGCGGTAGTTGCACATTCGATTCTGCAAGTTCGAGCTTCAATGTTGTGAGTTTGTCATCACAAAATTCACCACCTTAAAGACAGAAAAATAACATATAATAAGTATGGAGGTGGTAGGGTTTGTTGATTTAGATGAACAGAAGTGACAATTCAAAACTGCATCACAATTAGCTACAAATGTTTTAATCTATCTCCAGTATACAGAGTGTGTGCTTCAAATTGAATATTGATCCCAAATTCCCCATATCATGTAAAACATGGAGTTGTTTCCAGAATCAGAATATTTTGATAACTGGTTTTGTACTCAGGAAAAATATTCAGCACTAATGTTAGGTCGGTGACTGGGCAGATGCACCATGGATCATGTTGGGAATTAAACCTACTGCAGGAAACGGAGTCCCAAAGTCAGAAACCCAACTCTCATGTACCTCACAGACAGGATCTATATTAAAAGGAACTACCTCCCCTGTTACTACAAGCATTCCAACCCTTTTAAAAAAGAAAAACACAATGCTGTTTACTCTTTGTTAGTAGCCACCCTGACTTCTTTGGTGGCACACTGTTATGTGCCCTCTAGCCAATCTTCCTCCCACTCTGACACATTCAAACTGGAGGCAAGCTGGCTCTGTAACAACTGTAAAATTTGCTGAACCCTGAATTTAAATAACATATACCCACCAAAGAGTCACAAGCTGCCTACTGATGACTTCTGTCAAACAATAACCATCTATCGCAGGAAAATTGCCACATTTGTATGGCTGCAGGTAGGCAGAGCCTGCAGCCATCTTACAGTCGCTCTAAAAATGAGCTACTATATTCACACCATGGAACACTTCCATTTTGGAATTTTGGAAAGATACTTCCACAACAACAAAACAGTGCATTCCCCCTCTGATTTTTGTTAGTTGCTGCTCTGTCTTAAAGGCATCCAAAGTGGGGGATGCTGCTGGGCCTCCCACCTTCTCAGGAATAAATAAAAAAAGCCATTTTAAAGCTCCCATCTTTGCAGCCCCTCAATTTAACCCTTGCAGGGCTGCAGACTGAACATCTGTCCAGAGCTCAATCAAATAGATTCATTCTAGTTCTTTCGTCAGCCTAGGGGTTAACTCATTAGACTGCCCGGGATAGTAGGAGCCAGCTGATGCTTGTTTTAGTCAGTAAGGAGTAGAGAGAGAGAGAGAGATAGAAAGGCAGTGTGTGTGTGTGTGTTTGTTTGAGAAAGAGAGAGAGAGAGAGAGAGAGAGAGACCACACTTTTCATGTAACAGCCGTATTTAAATAACAGGATTTGCAGCCTGAAAGAAAGGGAAATGGTAAAAGAAACAACTTGTCTTTCTTTATTGTTCATGCTGCTGTTCCCTTCTGGGGATGTTAAATAAATAGCAGAGTCTGAGCTTGTTTAAAGTTGCTTATTTATTTAGCAACAATTATCATCATATATGTTTTATTTAGGGGAAAAAAGTATTTATGACATCCTTAATTCATAATGTCTATGTTGGTCCAATAAAAGGTATCAAACCATTTGTTTCTGGATCTGTTCTTACAAGGACCAATACGGCAAAAACTAAATCTGTATGACAGACATTTGGTACTAATTAAGGTTTTATTGCTGATGACTCTGTTTACTGGTGGGACTTGCAGCTGGACTAGCTGAAAGAAGCCAAAATGCAGTTATAATGCATGGTGGTTTGACCACAGAAGAGTATTTTAACAGTTTATTTATTTATTTATTTCATTCTTCGGAGATAACCTTTGAGCACAATGCTCTTTCTCAAAGATTCCACGTCAAGGTTTAGAGACATAATTAATTAAACAGTAACAGTGAAATAACAAGGAGCATGAACAATACATCAGGTACATTGAAAGATAACAGAGATTTACAATTGGCAACATAATGAATAACATTAAGGCGCCTCAAGAGGCAGCTAGGGTTATAACACAATAATCTAAGTGCAAGAAGCATTGAGAAACCAGGGATATTTGCAAAGTCTAGGAAGAGACAGATACGGCTGAAGCTTTTGTCAATCAATGGGACTCAAGTGTAATTAAGAAATAGCTATGCGATAGCATGAGCAGCCTATTTACGGCATTGAGGGTGTTTAAGAGAAGGGCAGAATGGAAGTGGTAATTAGCTGAGTTGGAGAGAAGGAAAATTAAAGTGGGAGAAGAGGATCATGGGAGGAGGAGGAGGTGGATGGTGAGGGGAGAGCTAGGGTGGGAACAAGAAACACAGTAGCCCTGAAGGACCAGAGAGAGAGAGAGAGAGAATAAGTGTGAGGACAGCTGGGGCAGTGGTGAGGGGGATAGAACCAATTCATCACCCCTTGCAATGGCGGGAGAGGTCAGCACGGCTACCTGTAACAGCAGATGCCAGCAGTGGTGAGATGCTGCTTCAGCTCCAATTTGAAGGCTGGGAGACTGGACATATTAGTTATGGGTGGGGGGATATAATTTAGCCAGAGAGGTGCCCTATAAGAAAAGGACCTTTGGCCGAGAGAGATTTTCCTGAATGGGATGGCTAAGGAGCAGTGAGTCGTACCCCGAGTGCGATATGTGGAGTGTCTAGCATGTACCAGTGGTTTTGAGGGGTTCCAAACAGGATTTTTATACTTGAAGGCATGTTTGGTATTTTATTCTGTTGTCAATGTTCAGCCAGCGAGTAAGTTCATAGATGGTGCAGGTGTGAGCCCTGCTGTCAGTATCCAATGCTAATCTGCAGGCCTCATTGAGGGCAGTCATAATCCATTTGAGTGCAGTGTCAGAGGCAGACTCATAGACCACAAACCTGTAATCAATAATTGACAGTATGGTGCTGGAGACTGTGAGTTGAAGGACAGAGGATGTGAGGTATGGTTAATGCCTGTACAAAATACCCAGTTTAAGATTAACTGCTTTGATGACTTGTTCTATGTGTGGCAAAAAGGTAAGGGTATCATGGACCATGAGGTACTTGAGGGTGTGTACCTGTTCCAAAGGAATGGTCTGTTTATTGATAATTGTCAAGCCAGGTGAAGATTTCTTGTGCTGGGCGCCAGAGATCAGCATGGTTTTTATTTTCTGTGGAGAACCCCAAAAGGCATAGATGTAGGAGAAGTAGAGAATGATATGCAGAGCTAAAGGCCTTAGTGAGATCTATAAATATAGACCCCACTAGTTTGCCGTTGCCCAGTGCTTTATGCACGTATTCAGAGAATTCTACCAGTGCACTGGTGGTACTGTGGCTTTTTTGAAAGCCATGCTGCTACAGGCACTGAAGATCGTGCTTCTGGAGATACTCAGTAGTTTGATCTGCCACAATTCTCTCAAGTGCTTTTGATAATGGGGAGAGACTAGAAATAGGCATATAACTGGCTGTGCTAGAGTTGTCACCACTTTTCAGCATGGGGTTACTAGTGCTTCCTTCCAGGCAGCTGGGAATTTCACTAAGGAGAGAGATTTGTTAAATAATTTGGTGATTGGGGCAAGTTGCTCTTTGAGGGCAACTGCTACAATCTTCAAGTCAATTATTATCACTACCAAGCCTGTTTTTCCAAGGATCTTCCTGACATGGATCTGGTCTCCTGAGTGTGACACACCTGAAGTAAAAATTTGGAGTTTTAGAGCCATGTTGAGCGCTCAGCTTGTCAGGGTCTAAGGGCGAAAGGAAGCCAGGAAGGAGCATGGCACTGAGGTCAGTGAATGCTGAATTGAAGGATTCAGCAATTAGACAGGGGTCAGAGGTGGAAGTTCGGTTCAGATTTAACATAGTGGTTTGCTGGCCAAGGCACCTAGCTTCACCTGAGTTCTTTTCTTCTAGGTTGCTTGAAAGGACAGAGCAAATAACCTTACCAGAGCAAGGAAAAGGATTAAGGCTTCTTTTGGCTAGGCAGATTTACTGTGTGTTGTTATTTTTATTTTGCACTCACAGGGGTTGCTACTGTTTGTTGTTAACATTGTATTGCTTTATTTTTCAGTTGTGACATTTCCTGTGGCAGAGCAGGAAGGGGCGGATCAGTGGGGCATCCACAAGGTGAGCTCATTTACAGGGGCACTAGTAATTTAACTTGTTATAACAAGTTAAACAAAAACAAAACACAATCAAACAATTACTTGCATTTTCTTCCTTCAAATTACTCTGACTAGGTTATAAACCCAGCAACTTATCTGGAATGGATATCATTAACTGCAGGTACTGTGGAACAATTTTCAGAAGGACAGTCTTACAGGATTTAGGACACTGTCTTACATGCTGGGCCATTGGAGATCTTAGGGCTCAGCTCCGGGCAGCATGGGTAGAGTTGCACACTTCAAATTTCATTTTCAAGAGGAAATACATAGAAGAACCACCATTTCCCCAGCATCCAACAGAAAACCTCGACCGCAGAGGGTAGCTGACCCAGGAGGTTGGCAGGTGGTTAGAGGGCAAATCGAGTGCCCCATCACTCTCTGTTCTCCAACATATTACCTCCAAAACCATATAAACACTACAAACAGGTATCTGCCTCTATCTCTGAAATCAAACAAAGAGGCAGAGGACACTGCAGAACAGGACACTGTGGCACAGGAGCTAGCACAACAAAACTCACCCAAATCACGAACCAAAACAAAAAAAGCAAAAAGGAAATCCAAAAAATTTCTGATCATAGGAGACTCCATGATTCGGGGAGTTGATACCCATCTCCAGCTAGGGGTGATGGTCAGATGTCACCCAGGTACATCAGCATGGAGAGACACTGACTGCATTGCTAAAATTGTTCACAAAGCAGAAGAAAACATTGATGTCCTAGTACATATAGGGACTAATGATCTCGCCAGCTGGTCAGTTGTGGAGACCAAGGAACACCTGACCAGGCTGGGTAACAAACTATCATCCATTTCGTCCGGCATCACCTTCTCTGAGATCCTGCCAGTCTGGGAGAGGGGGGCAGATGGACAGAAGGTCAGAGAAGGGGAGATAGGGGAGCTAAACACGTGGCTCAAGGGCTGGTGCCAGGAAAAAGGACATAGATTTGTCAGGAACTGGCAACAGTTCTGGGAGCAAAAGTTCTTCAAATTTGATGGACTGCATCTGACTAAGGAGGGAGTCAGTGCATTGGGGCAGAAGTTTGACGTCTTTGCAGAATATTTGAACTAGCAAATGGGGAGAGGGAGCACCCCATATGTCGAATGGGAAGAACACCCTCCCCTCAGCTAGTGGTCAAACAGGATTCAGCATGTTTGCAGTTCATTTGCATCACCAGATAAGAAAAAAAAAGTCTGTCTCCCCATACGATGCACAGGGGTTATGCCAAACCTCACCCAACAACTAACACACCGAAATCTGTCCAATGGAAAATCATGTACACAAATGCTCACAGCCTGGGAAATAAGATCCCAGACCTGCAGGCAATAATGTCAGAGGCCAAACTGGACATAGTAGCAATTAGTGAGATGTGGTTTACCAGTAACCACACTTGGGAGAATTCAGTACCTGGCTTGTATTGTTCAGAAGAGACCGAGGTGCAAAAGGAGGGAGGAGTGGCCCTATGTCAATGAAAATCTCAAAGCTACAGAAATTCAGAATACACATAAGGAGCCAGAAGAACTGTGGGTCACCCTGGAAACAGGAAATGGGACAGCCATAAGAACTGGGTTGTCTACAGGCCCCAGACCAGGGGATGACATAGACACATTACTGTTAGAAGATATACAAAACATGACAGCTAAAGGGAGGTTCTGATAATGGGAGACTTAGCATGCTGGATACAGATTGGTCAATACCAGCAGGAACATCTGCCAGAACTAGACACATAGTGGATTCTCTGCAGGGGAGGGCCTTAAACAACTGGTACAACAACCCACAAGAGACAGGGCTATCCTAGATCTAGTACTGACTGACAGGAAGGGATCACAGATCTCCAGGTAGAAGGTCACCTGGGGCCAGTGACCATCACATGGTATGGTTCAATTTGGCTATTACATCTAAATCATCCCATTCCAAGGCAAAAATATGGGACTTCAGAGGAGCTGACTTGATAAGATGGCCAACAGAGTTAAGCTAGCCCTGGCAAAAGAAACACAGGTGAGGGGTACAGGCAAAGTGGGCAAGCATTAAGGATGCAATACTTGAAGCAACATCCCATTGTGTTAGACAGAAAAGGAAGTGCAAAAGAAGAAGGAAACCACTTTGGTTCTCAAGTACAATTGCAGAAAAGGTCTGAGCCAAAAGGCTGGCCTTCAGGAAATATAGGGGAACACAGCGGGATGAAGATAGGGAGTCATACCAAACTGCCCTAAGGGAAGCAGGGAAGGCAGTAAGGCAAGCAAAGTGAGGAAACACTAGCATGAACAGTAAAAGAAGGTGACAAGACTTTCTATAGATACATTAGTGAAAGGAGAAAGTCCAGAGGGGGGTATTGCTAAGCTCAATGGAGAAAAGGGAGCATGTGAGGAGGAGGACCCTGTAAAAGCATCTATCCTAAATAGATACTTTTGCTCAGTATTTACTGAAGAGAAGGTAGGGCAGGGCCCACAGCTCAGCACCATGGACACAGGGGAGGGAGGTGAGCACTACTCCTTCACAAAGAAAGGGTCCTACAAGAGCTTGCTAAGCTCAGGTGGATAAGGCAATGGGACCTGATGGCATACATCCCAGGGTACTTAAGGAGCTAAGGGTGGAACTAGCAGAGCCATTAGCAGAACTGTTTAGTGAGTCTCTGAGCACAGGAGAGGTCCCAGAAGACTGGAGAAAGGCTCGTGTGATCCCACTCCACAAGAGTGGTAGGAGGGAGGAGGAGGAACTACAAACCAGTCAGTCTTACCTCAGTAGTGGGCAAGATTATGGAGGCACTCTTAAGGAAAGGATAGTGCAACACCTAGAATCCATAGGAGCACAGGATCCAAGACAGCATGGGTTTACAAAAGGAAGGTCCTGTCAAACTAATCTCACAGATTTCCTTTGACTGGGTAACCAGAGTGGTGGACCAAGGGGAGCAGTTGATGTCGCCTACCTTGACTTCAGCAAAGCTTTTGACACTGTTCCACATAGAAGATTGATAAATAAGCTGGGTAGGCTCAGGGTGGGTCAGAAGTTGGTCAACTGGGTGGCAAACTGGTTGACGGGCAGAAAACAGAGAGTGGTGGTAAATGGTATACAGTCAGAAGAGATGCAAGTCACAAGTGGGGTACCTCAGGGATCAGTCCTGGGGCCAGTCCTCTTCATCATCTTCATTAGTGACCTTGCAGATGGACTAGAGGGTAAGGCTTGTCTGTTTGCAGAAGACACCAAGATCTGCAACAAAGTAGATGATCCAGATGGAGTTGGCAGAATGAGAAGAGATCTGGATAAACTAGCAAAATGGTCAGAAGAGTGGCAACTGGGATTTAATGCAAAGAAGTGCAAGATCATGCACATAGGGAAGAGAAACCCTGAAGCCACCTATAGGCTGGGAGGAGTTGCTAGCAGTCACAAAGGAAGAAAGAGACTTGGGCATCATCATCACTGATGACCTGAAATCATCAAGCAGACCTCTAAAGCAGTAGGTAAGGCTAGGGGGTGTTAGGGTGTATTAGTAGGGGTATCACAAGTCGTAAGAGGAAGGTAATAATCCCTCTTTACAAGACACTGGTTAGGCCCCATCTGGAGTACTGCGTGGAGTATTGAAGGCCACACCTTCACAAGGACATTAACCAAATTGAGGCAGTCCACAGAAGGGCAACCAAAATGGTGCAGGGACTACAACAGAAAATATATGAGGACAGATTAACGGAGCTCAGTATGTATACCCTAGAGCAAAGGAGGGAGAGAGGTGATATGTTTGAAACATTCAAACACCTTAAGGGCATTAACAAGGTGAAAGAGTAGAATATGTTTCAATATAAGAAAAATAGCAGGACAAGAGGACACAGCATGAGATTAGAGGGAGGCCAATTAAGGGGTAATGTGAGGAAGTTCTTTTTCACAGAAAGGGTGGTGGATGCATGGAACGGCCAACTTCAGGAAGTGGTGGATATGAATATAGTGCAGGGCTTCAAACAGGCATGGGAAAGGCATAAGGGAGCAATACAGATCAGTATGAATAGATAGGCCATTGACAGAGCAAAGGCCGATGGCACATTCATAAGGCAGAAAATGAAATGGGCAGACTGGATGGGCCTTGCGGTCCTTGTCTGCCATCATCTTCTATGTTTCTATCTTTCCTGTTAATTCCTTGATATTCTGCCAGAACCTTTTACTATTACCCCAAGTGCTATCTAACTGATCTTTGTAGTACTTACCCTTTGCAGTCTACTGAGGCAAGTGCACTTGTTTCTAGCTTCCTGGTAATTCTAGAGATGCTGTGGTAGACTACAGTTCCTAGCAATGGCCCATAGTTTATCGTGGGTCCTGAAATGATTAGGGGTCACATGTGATCCAGACATTGGAAGTTCTCCTGATCTTTCTTCTCATTGGGGCAAAGGAGTCACAAATTTCATTAAATGTGTCTGTGAAGTACTTCAGGGCCTGATCTGTGTCTTGGAGTCTGTCCTGGTTGGACCAGTTTACCTGAGCTAGGGGCTGATCTGAAGGCTCACATTTGACCCCTCTTAATGACTCTGCTACTGATGGTGACAGGTGAGATCTTTTCTTCCTTATTCATCCATTTACACATGACTGAGAATGGTCACTAAGGCAATCGGAGAGAACTGTTACTAGTCTAAGCCTTGCAGGTCGATTGGTTAAGATTCAGTTGAGTAATGTGCCTTTGCCAGTCCTATAATTCAGCATGGCATGGTACACTGGGTTGCCACCTGTGTGAGATATACACCACTGACCTGGTCTTTATATGTATCAGAACCTCGATAGCCATTTGCTACTGAAGTCACCTGTGATTATGACATCTGAATTTCTCTTAATTTTAGAGATCACACCAAGTAGGGGGCCCAGCCCCAGCTTTGTCTTACCAGGTGGTAGGTAGACCACAGCAATGGTCAGGAATTTGTTTTGCTTCCCTATTAGGAGGTCTACTGCGAGAAGCTCGAGGTCACGTGACAATGTCAACGTCCTTCCCGGACTGCCTTCTCCTAGCAACCCCCGGATATCACTACCTAGAACCCCTAGCAGTACCTTGTTAACTATATGTATACTAGACTAACTGTAACAAATTGAAGCCTTTGTACACCTTTGAATTACTGAATTGCTATGTGTATTCTTTTATTGTACCTCACCTGTAATGTTCTCCATTATTGTACTTCATCACCAGTTGTTGTCTACCCTCCCTGCGACAAGGTGCCTTTGTAAATGAGTCCTTGACTCAATAACCGAATTATGAAATAAATAAATAAACAAATAAATACTCAAGATATTCAGACACGCACCCATGTATGCCTTCCTTGATATAAATGAGGCAGCCATCCCCCTTCCCAAGTCTGTCTAGTCTTTGTGGGCTGTAGCCCTGTAATGTAACAGTTGATCTGAGTCAATGTACTGTAGGTTTGCAGTGGACCTGTCCGGGATATTCATTGATTACTACATGCAGAAAGTACTCTCCCCAAAAGTCAAACCACGGTATATGTGTGTTTACATACAGTGTGATGCATAATAGCCACTGATCACTGCACGGCCATCTGAAAGGCATACATCCACAGTCCATGTTTTGTTTCCACCTTAAGGAAAAAAATACATTGCAAGACAGCAATATCCCAAACTTGATAGGAACAAGCCTAGCATAACTGTTCCAGAGCATTCTGCATGTTAAGTGATCAATGTTCCAAAGATAGACATGCACATCATGCAATGTAGTATAACAGTAAAAAATGTACATGAATGTTTGCTAATGGCATATCCTGAAGTCCTTAGTGATGTGTGTGTTGCCCCCCCTTCCCGACACACACACACACTCCCAAATGCATGTCTTTCAGTCAGGGGGAAAAAATCTGTAAAAGATAGTAATGCAACTGTTGAATCCCTTAGCAGGAAAAAAGCAGACACATCACAGTTTTAAATTTTTTTTTAATTACCAGTAAAGGTTGTAAACATGATCCTAGTAAAAAATACTTTGATACGAGCATACTAGCTTCACTTGACCCTTGTGACCTCCCATCTAAATAGTTGGGAAATATGTTGGATATAAAAATTGTTTACAGTTTTGACCAGGCACATGAGGAACGATGTTCAATTACATCACTGTTCAGTAAGGTATGTATGAAAAGTACCCTTCTCTTATTTCACTGTGCTATTTATCTGGAGAAAAGCTGGGACATAAAACATGGAAAAATAGACTTTGACGGCAGATAAGGACCCTTAGCCCTACCTACAGGATAAACTGCAGATCCTAGTTAACCAACAACCTATTTCTTCCTACCCCCCACAAAAATTGTCTTATGTCTGTCCGATGCATTCTTGAATTCTCCCACAGTTTTAGACCCCACAACCTCTTCAGGAAGGCTGTTCCATGCCTCCACCACCCTCTCTGTGAATATATACTTCCTCACATTGCCCCTGAGCTGTCCCCCCTCTATCTTCAAATTGTGTCCCTTTGTTCTTGCACATCTCTTTTTCTGAAAGATGTTACCCTCTTGAACTTTGTTGACTCCACTGTGGTACTTAAAAGTTTCTATCATGTCCCCCTCTCCCTCCTTTCCTCATGGGTATACATATTAAGCTTCTTTAGTCTCTCCTCGTATGGCTTCTCTTGCAGATCCTGCACCATTTTAATTGCCCTCCTCTGGACTCCTCCATTCTGTCTATGTCCTTGCGGAGATGGGGTCTCCAGAACTGGACACAGCACTCCAGATGTGGTCTCACCAACTGTCTGTACAGAGGAATAACAACTTCCTGTTTTCTGCTGGTGATGCCTCTCCCTATACATCCCAGTATCCTCCCAGCCCTCCCTACTGCCTTCTCACATTGCTTGCTAACCTTAAGGTCATCTGATATGATTACCCCAGGTCTCTTGCCATTTTGTTGTTACTACCCCCATTATGTAATCTTCCCTGGGTTTTGTTTCCCAGGTGCATTATTTTGCACTTCTTTGCATTGAATCCAAGCTACCATACTTCTGACCATTCCTCCAACCTTGGCAAGTCCCTTCTCATCCTTTCCATGCTTCCTTGTGTATCAACCCTGTTACAGATCTTTGCATCATCTGCAAAAAGGCATACTTTTCTTTTCAGTCCCTCTGCAATGTCACTTAGAAAGACATTAAAAAAGACTGGACCCATAACTGAACCTTGCGGTACCCCACTAGTAACCCCTCTTTCTTCCGAGTGGACTCCATTTACAATTACCTTCTGTGTCCTGTTGTCCAGCCAATGATTTACTCAGACTACCACCCTGGGACCCACTCCCAGGCTGGTTAATTGGATTATTAATCTTTTGGGTGGGATTGTGTCCAATGCCTTGCTAAAGTCAAGGTATGCCATCTCCACAGCCCCACCCTGGTCTACTACTTTGGTCACCCAGTCGAAGAAATCAATTAGATTAGTCTGAAATGACCTTCCCACTGTGAACCTATGCTGCCTTGGGTCCTGTGCCCCACCTTCCCTAGGTACTCAACAATTCTTTCCTTCAGAAGTGATTCCATCACTTTCCCTACCACAGAGGTCAAACTGACAGGTCTGTAGTTTCCTGCCTCTGTCTTGCTCCCACTTTTGTGAGGGGAATCACATCTGCCTTCCTCCAGTCTTCAGGTACCACACCATCCTCCCATGATTTGTTAAAAAGGGTAGTCAGTGGTGTCACTAGTTCTCTCCTTAATTCTTTTAGAATTCTGGGGTGAATTCCATCAGGCCCCATTGCTTGGTCCACCTTCAGTTTTAGGAGTTCTTTCAGAACACATTCTTTTATGAAAGGACTGGGATCGACCCCCCTATCCAGAGTGCTTCTGTTAATTGGATTAGGCACTTCCCTCTCCTCCTCTTTTGTGAATACTGAGCAGAAGTATTCATTCAGTGTCCCTGCTTTTTCACTGTCCCTCCCTGTCCACCCACCGTCCTTTCTATTCAGCCTCACTATCCCTCCCTTTGTCTTTTTATGCTCCCTGATGTACCTATAAAAGGTTTTATCCCCCTTCTTAACTGAGTTGGCTATCTTTTCCTCAGTTTGGGCCTTTGCTATTCTGACTTCCCTCCCTGCTTTCTTCTGCCTTAACAGGTACAGTTCTCTGTCTTGCTCCTTCTGTGTTTCCTTATATGTCCTAAATAATATATTTTTCTCCCTAACTTTCCCGCCACCTCTTTTGAGAACCACAGTGGCTTTTTCTTTCATTTTGATTTGTTTATTTGCTTCACACACAAGGCTTGTTTCCTCTGTGATGCAGTTTTGATGTTCCCATTGTTGCTCCACCCTCCTTCTAGCCTGTTTGCTAGTGCTTTTCTAAGGCACTCCCATCTTGCCAAAGTCAGCCCTCCTGAAGTCCAGTACCTTCACTTTTGTATGATTCGACTCTGTGGCCGAGTTATCATGAACCACACTGTGTGGTGGTCACTTGTTCTCAAATGGCTACCCACTTCTAGATCTGAGATACTCTTACTGTCCCCATTTGAGAGCTGAGATCTAAGATTGCTCCCCTCAAGTGGGTTCCAAAACTAGATGTATGAGGCATGCCACCTGTAGGGCATTGAGAATGGCCCTGCTCTTGGATGTGGCTGCAGCAAAGGTGCTCCAGTTAATATCTGGCATATTCAGGTCCCCCATCAACAGTATCTCCCCTTTCTCTGCCATCCTAAGGATGCCTTCTATCATGTCCTTGTCCATTCCCTCTCCCTGACATGAGGGTCTGTATACAACCCCTATTGTGGATTGTGGTGCCATTTTAAGTCTCTAAAGTGACCCACAGTGCCTCCTTTTCTCCCTGTTTACTCTTTTGTTCCATTGCTTTTATCACTTCCCTTACACAGAGAGCTATTCCTCCCCCTCTTCTACCCTTTCTGTCTCTCCTGTAGGTTGTGTACCCTGGTATGTTAACATCCCAGTCAGGGTTCTCTGTGTACCATGTTTTTGTGACTGCTATGATAACCAGTCATCCCTCTTCCATCAAGGCCACAAGTTCAGGGAGCTTGTTGCCCAGACTACGGGCATTGGTACTCATTATCCTCCATTTCTTGATGGCCTTACCCCTTTTTGCCCCATCCCTGTCCTTATTGCCTGTGTTATTTTCTCCATTTACCCCTGCCCTTCTCCCTATCAACATCTCTGTCTTGGTGTTTACCTCACTTACTACCTCGATTTTTTTTTGGGTGGGGGCAAGGAATTCCCTACTCCTTTCCAGTGCCTCCCCCCTTGGCTAGTTGAAATGCTTGCCAATGAAGCAATTAAACCTATCATCTAGGATCCTGGTTCCCCTCCTGGACAGATGCAGATCATCACACCAGTATAGGCCTGCATCACTCTAGGTGGCCCTCCAGTCCCCAGTGAAGCCAACTCCCTGAGCTCTGCACCAGTTTTTCAACCACTGATTGAATCCCATTGTGTGGAGCACCCTAGCCTCATCCATGCCATAGACAGGCAGCGCCTCCGAGAAGGTTACCATGTGTGCTACTTATCTAAGGCCCCTCCCTAACTCCACAAACTCTTCCTCCACTGCTCTGATCCCTTTCTCAGCCAGGTCATTTGTCCTTAGGTGAACAATGACATCCAGCTCCCTCTCCCATGCAGCTGCTCCAGCAATCCTGGGATTCGCTCCTGTCCCTCAAGCCATGGTGCCAGGCAGGCCTTACCTCCTCTCTCCTCTTCTCCCCAGTTCTACCATCCTAACAATGGAGTCCCCACCAGAGTTGTTTTCTTCCCGTAGGGTCCCATGCCACCCTTCTGTAGGTCTTCTTTGTGGAGGTTCCCAGCATCCTCCTTGGTCTCTTCTGTGGGTGCCTCCATAGAGGAACCACACTTTGCCAGAATGGTGTATGAAGTGTGTATAGGTATAACTGGAGGAATGCACCTCTGTTCCACCACCCTCACCCTACCTGAGCCCACTGTGGTCCAACCGCTCCTCTTTCTTGGCAACCTCTGAGGCAACGGCAGTGGCCCTGGTGGTCCCTGGGTGGGAGAGGAGGTGCCCCAAATCCTGGTCAACTCAGCCTGGAGATGAGCAACCTCCTCCCTCAACCCAGAGAGGTGCCTGCAGATGGGACAACACTGCATCCTCCAGAACATCTTCCAGAACACTGCTGCTCCACAACCAATGCAGTGCACCACTCCCATCATGTCATATTTCTGGCCCCTTAACTGTTGTTTGGAATACTTATGCTTTCCTCTGTTTATTTTGTTATTTTTCTCCCTACTAACTTACTGCCTCTGTGTCCTTTAAGCTCCTGATCTTCCTGTTCTGAGAGAAGAGGTTCCTGTATTTCTCAGTAGTCTTCTTACTTGCTCAGAGTCAGACCTCCAGCAGCTGGGAGGTGGGGGACAGAGAGCTACTCTTTTCCTTCTAAAATGGTGAGTCTTTTGTGGCTCTGTGATCACTCACTCACTCAGTTCCTGTTCCCAAACAGGAAGTTCAAGTTGTCAGGCAAATCCTGTGCCTATAAAAGTAGAACTGTCTTAGGGTGGTGGCTGGAGGGGAGGGAAGGTGGGCAATATAGTCCCAGTAGAGAAGTATAGTTATAACAGTAGCTCCTTCTTCTTGGTGTTTTCTGCCTGTTCTTTGGCAGAAGCTATCTAGGTCAGTTTTTACAGCTGCAGTAGGTGGAGCCTGCAGATATTTTGCATGTACAAAAGGAGTGATGTCATGATTTCTGTCCATGGAACTGACTCAAGGTGTAAATAGTCTCCTCTGCCTTACCCTCCTCCAAGAAATGTTTTATGCCCTCAAATAAATACACTTTCATTTTAGTCAATGGTTGCAGTGCACTATTTTCTTTCTAAAGTGAGAGGTACAAGAACTGGAACCTGAGTAGTGGGAGGCAGCATTAGTTTTTTGGGGGGAGTAAGATCCACCCCCACCTCCACCCAAGAAGCTCCTAAAGATCCACCCACCTTTTTTTTGGTTCCTATGAGAGGGACATGAGGTGGATCTATTATGCTGGAACAACTGACTTTCAGAGCTGCCTGGGGCATCAGAGCTTAAGCTTCAGAAGGAAAAGCCAGAAACTGCATCCCTATACAGCACTTGTTTAAACAGCATTGGCTCAGCTTACATTCCTCTCCTGATCACACATTTTCACAAATACATTCCAAGAGATGGAAAGTCCCTCCTGGTGGGTATATGGTGTTATTCAGATCTGTCCTCCAACCCTGCCCCCACCATCTTACTCTGTGTTTTGCATCAGCTGAAGCATGTCAGTATAGCAAGAGGCTGCAGTGTATATTTTTTTACTGAGCTTGCAGTTTTAAAGGAGTAGTCCACAGTCCACTCAGAATTTGTAAAAATATATGTTATGCAGAGTGTTTTGATTTGTATGTTAAGTTCTAGTGTGTCCCTCCCTGTGTCTGCTATTAGGAGTTTTTCCTAGATTAGCCTATTAGCAGATACCTGCAAGCTAGCTAAATGGGGTTTCTATATGAAAACCCCTACTAAATTAAGCTCTAATTCACTATTGTTGTTTTCTGTGTGAGTCAGGTCTAGCTTGCAAGAGTGTTTCAATTTTAACACTTTTAATTTCATCAAACTATACACAACCAGAAAAGCACAGAAATTGCCCAGATCATTAGCACTATAATTAGTTAAGACTCTAGCTGTTTTCTTACAGAAAACCCACTCAGTTAGATTTCAAGTATTTGCTAAACTGTAAATGTAGGTACCAGCTTTCTATTAGGGAACTAGCATTTAGTACGGGTTTTGGTCTGTGACACGATTTTCATTTTCTTTACAAATGAAGTGTATGGTATGAAGCTGCAGCCTAGAAACTGCAAAATACTTTAAAGTCACTTTTTCTCCTGTGTGTATTGTAGCATGAACACAACAGGATGACAGTGACTATTTCAGTTACACATTTTATCCCATTTTACAATGGTTCATTGCACTACACATTTAGTGTATCCCACTTTTTCAAATAATAAAGCAAATATTCACCAACCTTAATAACTTGCACATACATATTTTTATACTTTCTCAAAAAGATATTTCACATTTGAGGCCGGGAGATCAGAGGGCTGTGGGTTCAGTTCCCACATCTGGCACTTGGATTAATATCACAGTACTGACACTGTAGTGCAGCATGAGAGAGGTGCTGCACTTCTGAGGTGCTGTTTTTTCAGATGAGACATTAAACTGAGGTCCCATCTGCCTGGATTGGTGGTAGTTCAGGTGGATGTTAAAGAACCCATGGCACTTCTCGAAAAGAGTAGGGGAATTTTCCCAGTGTCCTGGCCAAATTTCCCTCATTCACTAAAAATACCACCAACAGCTTAATCTGGTTCAAGGTCAGTTGGCATTCATCTGTATCCCTCACCTGGGTCATGCCTAAAAATAGGAGCAGTATTTGTCTAGTGCACTTACCCAGTCAACAAAAATGAATTAAATGAACATTTATAACCAAAAAAATGTAAAATCATGTCACAGAGCAAAATCAGCTCTAACTGACAGTTCTACCTATTAGACTAGAGGAAGTAGTATAGCGTGGTGATCTAAGGCTCTGAGTTGCAAACCTGGTGTCCTGGGTTTGAATCCCACAGCCTCCATATACATACTGTGTGTCCCTGAGCAAATCACTTAACTTTCTTGTGCTCCCAGATCACACCTGTAAACAAGCTTTAGTGTGTCTCTCCTGCTTAAAAAAAGAATGCTGATACCTACATTTACAGTGTAACAAATACTTTAGAGCTGAACTGAGTGAGTTTTCTGTAATAAAATGCTAAAGTCTTTATTAATTATAGCAGTGATGGTCTGGGGCAATGTCTGTGCTTTTACTGTTGTGCATAGTTTGATGAAATTAAAATTTAAAATGAAAACACGTATTACTGCTAGCTAGACATGACACACCAAAAACACAAATAGTGAATTAGAGCTATTTAGTAGCTGTTTTCTTACAGAAACCCCAGTTAGGTAGCTCTCAGGCATCTGCTAAATTGTAAATGTTGTGATTTGTGCTCACTGGATAAGAACAGTTGCAAAGCTCTGCTGTTATGAACTAATTTTAAAAAGCACTACATAAGCTAAATCTATGGGCCTGGATATGTCACTGTCACATGAGACAGGGTGCATTACAGAAGGCAGAAGGCAATAAACTTATTTGTGATGGAGATCCCAGGGGTCATACAACTACCCTAAAGCTAGCAGCCTAATTTAGGAAAAACTCCTAATAGCAGTCAGTGGGAAGGACACACTAGGACTTTACATACAAATCAAAATGTTCCACATAACATATGTTTTTGCAAATTCTGGGTGGACTACTCCTTTAATTGAGCCATCCTCAATCTGTATCCTTCAAGAACCTCTTTGTGTGTGCATACCAGCATGGTTATTTCACTCTTATTTACAGCGTTACACCTTTATCAGTTTTTAATTGCAATTGTGTCTAAATGCTCCACCATGTAGTCTCCAGTCTCCCACTATACATGCACACATTGCAGCACTGTTTCACTGCATGCAGGAAGATTGGAGGCTAGCAGAACATATGCAGTTGCCAGTGTGGAGCACAGGTGTAGGCTGCAATACTGGGACTCCTCCATACCACAGTAACCTGACAGCTGTACGTGCACCCCCCCGTGAACCCCCATGTCCCCACCTAACCTACCTCTTTGTCTGCACTTGCCCCATGAGGCCACCTCCTGATGGCATCCATGTACTGTCCTTGATTACTCTTCTCACTGTGCCAAGTGTTGGGAGTACCCTACCTGCCCAGGTGTGATGTGGCAGCAATACTGCCTGGAGAACAGTGCCAGTAGTGAACACATACATTAGTGGAGCTCTAAGTGCATCATGGAGCACTACTATGGTGGACAATAGATTGTGGCATTGTGTATAGTGGAGCAGTGGGGAACACTGAAGGCAGTAGTAGAGGGTCTGCGTTCAGCCATAGAGGCAGTATGAACTTCTGTTGTGCCCAGGTGCCCTAATACTGGCAGAACTGATGCCATGTCTCCTCCCTCCCCTTCCCTCCCTCTCTCTGATGTAGCCCCTGATGCCAACATACTGATTTCCCTCCCTTGAACCTCTCTCTGTCACCTCCACAATATAAGTGAGTCTCATAACAGTGAAATATGTTTTTTTTTACATAATATGACTGTGCCATATACACAGTACTCCATAGGACATGTAGGGGGGCATCTCAAAATGCATCTGTCATCACCGAGTGCACCTTGGAATGTGCACTGCTATTACAGGGTTGAGACCACACACACACACACTGTCACACTCCATGTGGACAGGCTGTAAGGTTTTCAAACCATTAGCCACACTGTTCACTGGCAGTGTGGACACACTGTAATGTTTACAGACTGTAATGGTTTGAATCCATTACAGCTTTTTTGAGTGTAGTGTGGACAGGGCCTGCATGTCTATGTAATTATCTATATTTTTTTTTTATCAATTGCATGTATCGCTATTTTTACCTATTTCTAAAACAAACCTGCTTATCACATTTGCCTGCACTCTGAGCACATACTTATGAAACTGTGCATATTTGTACTACATTTCTGCATAGACCTAATACTTTCCTAATATTCCCATTATCACAAGCATAACTACCTTGCCCTTATCAAAAGTGACCCCTTCTGAAAGTTACTATCACATTTTCTCTGCTAACAGTCTATCATCATTACACCTGACTTCCTGACATCAACATATTGCCTAAATATAACTTACATCACCTCATGGACAAAAACCCTGGTTCTCTAAAAAAAAAAAACCTGTGTCAATAATCCCAAGGCTGAACATATGCCAGCCATTACTTTTTCATGTAATGCCACCTTCTGTACCATCACGGGGATTTGCATATGTTTCCCATAATGCTTTGCATTATTGAGATATGTGCAATTGTTTTCTTTAAAATTTGGCTGTCCAGCCAATATTATCAGTGGTATTTGCTCTGGGGTTCTTTTGTAAACCTACAGTGCTTCCTATTCCTTCCATTAAAATGTACACCTCCATGTATTTTCCTAATAACGTCTATGCCTTCCTTAGAACAGAAACTAAAACAAATCTTACTACTTACAAATCATTGTGTTGTTTCTCCATACCTCTTAACAATTCACACAACTTCACTAATTTCATTATGTAGCTGTGGTTGATCTCACCAGAATTTGTTAAATCTGGCTGTACCTGGCTTCCTTCTAGCTAAGCCACTCTCCCTACTTCACATGGACACCATTTATAGTATAATGGAAGGGAAGTGCTACAAACTTTCATGATGGCTTAACAGTAGCACATTAGTTCACTCAGACCCCATGACATCCCATTAGGAGATGACTGTTAAGTTGGATATCAAGTAGCATTAATAAACCACCTTTGTTAAGTCGAGTAATGTAATTTTATGTAAGTTGCTGCAAAATGATAATTTAGACTACACAGTATGCCCCAATGGGAATCAATTATATGTTTTGTAACCATGATACACAATGTACACACAATGTAGGAAGGCAGCTGCAAAGGTCAACAAAATGCTGGGTTGCATTGCAAGGGGTATATCCTCGAGGAGGGAGGAGGCGATTCTGCCACTGTATAGGTCGTTAGTTAGACCACACCTGGAGTACTGCATGCAGTACTGGCGTCCGTATCTGAAGAGGGACATTAAGTTACTGGAGGGGGTGCAGCGCAGAGTGACAAAGATGATCAAGGGGCTGGGGGACTTATCATATGAGAGGAGGTTGAAGGAGTTGAACATGTACTCACTGGAGGAGAGCAGAGACAGGGGTGACATGATTGAAACCTTTATATACATGAAAGGAATAAACAAGATGGGTACAGAGGGGCTGTTCAAAGTAAGGGAGGGGAGGGCCACCAGGGGCCATGATATGAGACTGGGCGAGGAAGGTTCAGGAGGGAGATGAGGAGACACTTTTTACAGAGGTGGTGGCTGGGTGGAATGTTACCTGCTGAAGTGGTATGCAGTAGAACAGTGGACTGCTTCAAATGAGGATGGGACAGGACAAGGGAGGGTTAATGAAGAAGGGAAGGTGGAAGGCAGGGGCAGCTGCAGAATAAGGGGTGCTAGCTGCACATTCGAGCAGACTTGATAAACCTCTAGGCCATTATCTGCTGGCAAATTTTGTATGTTCGTATGATATGGATCACACTGTAATGTAATACTAAGTTAGGGTTCACTATTTGTTTTTTATCAGTTGCAATTGTCCTTACAGCTGTGCGATTACAGACAGTCACAGTTTCCATCTGTTACAAATATGTATCCACAGTTCAATTCCCAGTTCATTTTCAGGTTCAGAGCCTTGTAAAATGTCACTTTCTTCAATGGTAAAGCTGTATGGGCAACTGAAATCCATAAAAAACCCATAACATCCTGTTTGTAGTGTGATCCAAATTATGTGTGGTTCATAGCTCAGTGCTTGTGCTATGTACTGTAATTGGATAATGAAGGTTTGTGCTTGGATACGGAGGCCAGATAGGTAAGTAGGACATTGCTCTTAGATATGTAGCAGTTTGAGTTGATCTGTGCTTAGGTACTTTGAACATAGTTATACAGTCAGTGCTTATGGTACAAGTGAGCTGTATAGTCTTATGCAAAGTGCTTAGATGCTTGAGCTGATGAGTAACATTGTTATAACTTAGTTTTGGTTTGGCCTTACTCTGTATCCCACCGTAAAGAATGCTTAGTCCAGTGTTATGAGACACCCCCCAGTGGGATAAGAGCACCAGAGAAGGAGGAGGTGTCAGGGGAGGATGGAGGGTGAGTGTGACTTGCTCTAAGCAGAGCAGATGTAGCCTGCTAGCTTAAAAAGGATGTGGGGGAGAAGCTCTTCTCCCACATAACTTCAGGCGATAGCCTATTATTTATGTGTGGTCCATAGCTCAGTGCTTGTGCTACGTACTGTAATCGGATAATGAAGGTTTGTGCTTGGATACGGAGGCCAGATAGGTAAGTAGGACATTGCTCTTCGATATATAGCAGTTTGAGTTGATATGTTCTTAGGTACTTTGAACATAGTTATACAGTCAGTGCTTATGGTACAAGTGAGCTGGATAGTCTTATGCAAAGTTCTTAGATGCTTGAGCTGATGAGTAACGTTGTTATAACTTAGTTTTGGTTTGGCATTACTCTGTATCCCACTGTAAAGAATGCTTAGTCCAGTGTTATGAGACCCCTCCAAAATAATGATATCCATGATTGCTCAGTATCCGACTGTTGAAGGAGCTAAGTAGGATGACACCCCCAGAAAAATGAGTAGCAGTATGATCACCTCCTCCAACTCTGGACAGTGTGACCAGTAGCACGCAGGAGAGGAAAAACACCCTTGGGGGGAAACCTCTGAGGGCCCATAGCTATTGACCTGCCCAACCTTCTGGGCATACTAAAGGAAAGTAATCCTCAATTTATATAATTGGTTAATTCGAACCCCAGTTGTACAACCGGATCCAGAAAAATGGAGAACTGAAGAACTATTGAAACGTGACGTGACAGGTGAACAGAACAAGCATCATCCAGTAAACTCCAACTTCGAGAATCCATGAGCAGGCCGGAATGATAGTAGAGTGGAATCCATGGTTGATATGAATATGAAGCAACGAGTTGCAGTGGTGAAGCACTCCAGCAGGTGAGGATGACTTCTCAGAGGAGAATCAGGAATCAAAGGCTCAGCATCCATGACTAGAAGGACTGTTCAATCATGTTCTGCTCAGCAAGCTTTGCAAATGAAGGCCGTGGCGATGAAGCACAAGACTGGCATATGCTGCGAGATCGGGAGGATGGAGCAGTAGGAACCTCCCATCCAGAGAGAGGAAGCAAGTATGTGAAGCAGGTAGAAATTGTACAGCAAATAGGTAAACATAAGTCAGATGTATTTCCAGCTCATGAGGAGCAAGCTAGGTTGTAAATGGTGGGTTATTCGCGATGACCTCTAGGCCCTGTAAGGGCAAAGCAGGTAGTATGAGCAAGTAATGTAAGTAAGTGGACCTGTATGTAGGTCAGTTGCAGTAGTAGGCAAGCTGTATAATGCAGATGGTGTAGCAAAGGAGTAGTATTGCATACATTATGTATGGTATATAGAGAGGAACTTGAAGAAATGGCAATAGCATAGAAATCAAAGAGCCTTGACTGGTGATCCAAATAGTTGCGTAGTGATGAATATAATCATGGTCCAAAGCCAGAATGGTACAGTAACTAGAATTGACTAGGTAAGACTAATCTGACAAGTCCTGAATAGTTGAGTTTATGAGTCAGAAAATGGTGATGATTGAAGAGGCTGAGTCGAATGAAGTAACGTTGTTTAAAGATGCAAATACTGTAGGTACGTAATTATGAGATTTAAGTCTTTCGATAATCTCAACTAAGTCCTAGTAGAAGTAGCAGTAGTAGCAATTTATATGACTGAAGTGGCAGGGCAGAAACATCCAAATAGAAGATGAGCGTCAAAATCCAAATGCGAGTCCATAGTAAAGGAGCTCCTAAGGTAGGTAAATACGATTGCAGGTATATATAGTAGAATGTGGGCCTCCAAGCCCAAGCTGGGTGAGGTAAGTGTTGAGTAGAAGTCAGTAAGCTCTCAGGCCCAATGGGTGAGGCAGGCCATAGAAGTAGATAAATACTGACGAATGACTGAAGTTCAGTGGGACCTCTCTGGGCCTGTAAAGGCTGAGTCTTGAAAGTGAAGTGGTGAACCTCAGGTCCTGTGGGGCAAGGCAGATCATAGAGCAGTTGTAGATAGAGTAATAATAGTGACTGGCTGCATGCAATGCAGAAATAGTAGCAATGTTGTAAGGAATCTTCAGCCTCATGGGCAAGGCAAAGGCTATAGTAAATGGTTGCATACACTGAGCCAAGCAGAGCAGTTTAGAATATCCTGAGGCATACTTAGGAGACCAAGACAGTGCTGTAGACTGACATTTCCTGATGACTGAGGATGGCAAGTATGCAATGGACATCTAGGTAAATGAAGTGGCAACTTGATCTAAAGTGATAAGCATCCTAAACTGTAGTAGTAGATCCAAATCTTGAGGTTCAGCTATGATAAGGAAGGCAGCATAGGTTCAGGTTACAATATAGAAGGCAATATGGAATAGAGCTCAGCTAAGAATCCAGAATAAAGGGGTGGTAGTAGGCTTGCTTGATTGAAGCATCCAGATAGGTACATCCAAGGAAGTAAATGGGAGCTTGCCCAGATGAGTGTAAGCTATGGGCTGTAACTCATGCTGCTCTGCCATTTAGTTGAGCAGGCAACCAGGTAGACCAATGCACAGGTAGATAATTGTTGACTACATTGGGAAGCTGAAGGGGAAGTAGAGAGTGGCGGCTAGGTCCCACGAAGGTCAGAGAATCAGGACTCACTAGCAGGGAAGTGGAGAGCTGTGAAACATGCCAGGAGAGGCCATCATGAGACTAGTGAAATAGCCCAACCCCTCGAAGGCTAGGCAGAAGTAATGAAGCAAGTCAAGCTAGACCCCATGTAGGTTAGCATGACCAGAAGCCATCTCGGAGGGCCATCTAGCACAGCATGCATCCTGAAGCCGAACGTGAGGCTGTAGTGGATGGCAGATAAGATAGGGCAGTACAAGACCCAGGATAGCAATGCTATGAGAAAGTCAGAAATGCCTCAGCTGGATGGAGAGTTGCCACTGGGGTGGCCAGTAAGAGGCTATAGCAAGCAGAGTAAGCGAATGGCAGCACGGTGCACTGAGTAGCTTGTAGAAATGAATTGTTGTGTGGTAGCAAAGCATAATGCACTGCAGCATGATGTAGGATGAAACTAGTCATAGATGACAGACAGAGTCACAAGCCAGCTAGCAAGGCCATAAGAATCATGATTGCAATTCCAAAATACCATGCTCTTGTGTCAGGCATGAAAGGCTGCAAAAATATGTCTGTGCACTCACATAGCAGTCCCCAGTTGTTGTTATAGGCTATGATGAAGCTGTCAGTCCAGCTGTAGATCCTTAGATAGATGGATGCCCGGGAATCAGTCAACATAGGAAGCTGGTGACAAATAATTAAGTAATAATAACAGGCAGAAGTACTGTAGTGAATGCATATGGGCAAAGGGTGACTCTGACACAAACAAGCAAGCTAGGAAGACTATGATGAGTCAAGGAGTAATCATCTGACATCTGATGTCACTGGCCTAAGGTTTAAATGAGGTAGTGTAATTAAGTAAATTGATTGGTAGAGCCTCTATTCTGTACAGCAGGATAGGAACTCCAGCTGACTTGGTGTGTCCTGTGGCTTCTGTAAATCATAAGACCAGCATGTGAATAACATAGGAGTAGAAACCAGTGTTACTAGAACAAGTAACTGCACAAATGAGTAGTTAGTCATGGACCTGGTATGGGCAAAGTGAATGGCAATCTGGGTCCAGCAGGTAGCGTGCAGCAATATACACCCTTGATTGTGGTAGAATGGAGAACTGAAACCAGGCAGGGAAGCACAGCAGTGAAGGTGTAAGGATAGCTCAAGAAATGTACTGAGCAGCAAACCAAGACTGTAACCTAACGTTCTTATAATGTAACTATTGGATACATGATAGAGCTATGTTTGCAGGTGCGTGCAGCCAAAATGGAATGAGTCCTATTAGGCAATAATGAGCGAAGCAACAGTGGATTAAGACTACGAGTCCTGTCTGGCTAGGAAGCAGCTTGAAGTTGGGTGGTGCGACAGTCGGTCATGCCAGAGGAGGAGCAAAGTGATGTAAGGAGTGGACCAGGAATGCAGGCACGACTTGCGGTGCATGGTAACAGCTGACTGAAAGGTAGAGACAGAACTGGAAAACATAGGAGCAGGGGATACTCAAGAAGAAGGCAGGAAGGGGAGGAATGAGTAGGCGAGAGGGAGTAGGTAAGTCCCCTCCCCCAAAAAGAAACACATGGAGAACAAGCAGAGGAGCAATGGTGGGAAGAGGACAACGACAAACAGAAACACAAGCATAGAGGCACAGGGAACAAGGGGGGGGTAGAAGGAGAGAAAAAGAGGGCAGCTGAGCATGAGCAACGTCACTAGCAGAGTGGACCCACTCTAAGCGAGCTATGTAGCCTGCTAGCTTAAAAGGATGTGGGAGGAGCTCTTCCCCCCCATAACTTCAGGCGATAGCCTATCATTTATCATTAAATAAATATAATTGGTTTCCATTATCCATCCTTTTGCAGTCACATAAATTATATGTAACTATGGGATTTAAAAAAGGAGGTTTATTAATGTTACTTGAAATCCAGCCTCACAGTCATCTCCTAATGGGAGGTCATGGGTGGTCTCAGTGAGTTACTGCGGTACTCTTAACCATTACCAATGATTGTAACACTTCCTTTCCACTGTCAATGGAGTTTCAGCTTTTACCAACGTAAGTAAAAAAATGAAATAAGATAAGGGTACTTTTTTCACATGCCATAGTGAAAAATGATGTAATCAATCTAACGTCATCATTTCGCTGCTCATATTTTGTCACTCATATCTATGTCTTACATTGAGCTACATATTTCCCAAGCATGCCACCTATTACAGATGGGAGGTCAGGAAGGGCAAAGGGAGTTAACATTCTTGTATGAAATGATATGATGCAATATCTCAATTTTAATGTGGTCCTGCTTTTGTAATGTATTGGTGTATGCCAGATCATTTTAGATGAAACCATTCTTTTGGTACAGGTCTGCTGTACAGTTATGTGCTTTACGCTTGTGGTGCAGGATATTTGCTCAGGATAATTCAGATGAGATGTAATATTTGTTTTTGATAGGGGTCCTGTTTTGACTCATTTGTTATTACATTTTATTATGATAACACATCTCACATGCTATTATCTCATAAGTGAAATCCTACTCTCTCCACTCTTTGCTCTGTAGTTCCTGGAATATGGAACCTAGGTTGGGGCACAGTAAAAAAGATAAAAAGAAAACATGCACAAGTTGCTCATTCTAAAGAAGCAGTATACTACTATGGTAAGTTGGCTGGCAGTATAGCCTAGAGGTTAGAGGAATGAGGTGTGAACGAGCTTAGTACATCCAGCAGACCAAACCTGAGTTTGATTCTCGCAACCTCCACTTGCATACTGTGTGACTCTAAGCAAGTAACTTAACTTCCAGGTGACCCTGAAAACAGGCACTGTGCTTAGTGGCCTTACCCGGTTACCAAAAAGACTAAAATTAAAAAAAAGTCATGTTTTAAATGCTGGTCCCTTTTTGCTGTGGAATGTGGATTACAGAGAAACTGGACAGAAGCAGTGATGGTTTGATTCACTACATAATCTTGCTTTTAACTGACAGAAGCAGTGATAGTTTGATTGACCACATAATCCTGCTTGGAATTATATTTTATTACTGTATTGCCTGTTAATACATTTTGAGATTGTATTTGGAAGGTCTTAATTAGGTTTTATTTGAGTTTCAGTGCTTTATGATTAATACAGAAAGTACCTAAGAAATCTGGTTTGAATCCCAGTAGGACCAGACTTTAGGATCTGGGTCTGCAGTTTTGTAAGTTGTCACACTTCCTCCCTCGTACTAGAACTGAATGATTCTCTCCACTTTTCCAGCTGTTTAGTAAATGCATGGGTGAAACAATGAACACTTTACAAAACAAATAATGCCTTCCCTATTAGGTAACAGTTCCACATTTCTTCTGTTACTCTTGTAATATTGACCCTGTAAAAAAATACATTTCAACAGTTGTGTGGAACCTGTGGATGTGTGGCTACTGCGCTCACTTGGAGAGGTATACTATCTCACCCACATATTTGTTAAAAAAGCTGGAAATCTTGACAGGACCAAGCAACTGTATTGCAAAGCAAGAACTGTGACATCTAGAAAACATGAGAACCACACTCATAGTATGCCCTGGTGGGTCTGGAACCTAAAATCTTCAATACTGTTTGTATGACCCATAAAGCACACAGCTAGTGCTGAAAAGTATCTGAAAGCTTCAAAATACAATTATAAAATGGACAAGTAAATCCACACAATGTGATTGGTCAGTCTGGTACCTTATATGTGTGCATATCTCACAACAAACACTTGGATGAAATCAGCTGACCACCACTGACTGCACAACAACCATGTAAAGTGGTAGTAAGTGACCAAACATTTCGTGAGTGAAACCAACATTTTAAACTGCTGACACAGTTTAAATATACAGCTGTCCCTGAAAACCAAAAGCTACATGGCCGGCCAAGTAGACTGTTAACCAAAACAAAGTCTGTAAATATGCTGAATACCTGTTTTGTACTGATGACTTGCTCCCTAGATGACTTTATGTTAACTTTTGTTGTCGATAACCCCGATTGAGAAGTGACCAGGGCGGATGCCACAGAGTCCAGCAATGACTGTCTTTCAGTCTCCACAAGTGATGGTGCAGTAAAAGAAGCCATAATACCCAGTGAACAAATGGCTGAAACTGCACAGTTAGTGATGAGCACCGGAGAGATTTTACAAGTGCTGCTTCCTGTTTCGGAAGAGTCACTCGATGTCAGTAGCAGTATGGCTGATGATGCGCATCGACTCTCTCTCAGAGCATCACACAACAGTAGATGGCCAGCCCGGTGATTGCCTTCATTCAAAATGCAGGCTGTGCCTGAAGTAAGACCAGTTCTGCCCCTGCCAGTACAAATAATGCTGTCAACCTGAGGCTGGAATCTCCTTTAGTATGCAAACCCACCCTCATGCTGGCCACAGTACTGAAGCCTTATTAATAATGTTATAAACTGTAAAAAAAATAAATAAATAAAACACTGAAACAGCAGCTCAACAACAGAGTGATCAGAGATTATGCATGGACAGGGCTGTACTGTAGAAACAATTTAAACACCTTGTAAACATTAAAGCTATAGTAGAGTACTGTCCTTGACTAATCACTTAATGCAGCTGGTCAGAAATTTTTTCCAGCCAAATCATCTTAAATAAAAAACACTCGAAAGAGAGACCTAATAAGGGCAAGGATCAATTATATGTCTCTATGGTACTGGGACTATTTTTTTAATGGGCGGATGACTAAAACACTAAAAACCCTTAAAACAATGAAAATAAAATATTGATTTATTAGCAAGAAATACTGCATTTTCTCTTGATTCATTTTTTAATAGCAATAATGCGCTTCAGGAGATGTGCTGTGGTGAGATTTATCCACACCATGGGTGATTAATGGCACTCGGCCTGCAGCCCATGCTGCACAACACCTGAGGTGTGTGTAAATCCTACAACAACACACCCCCTGTCATGCATTATTGCTTAATTTGACAAGTTATACAGTAGTAACACAGTAAGACAATAGAATGATGTGAGACATTATGTAGTGAAGCAAACTGTGGCTGCTTCTCCGTAACCTGGCACAATGTGCAGTTGATAGAGTTGTACAGATCACTTGATAACAGTAGTCAGCAAGGATGGAGAAACAAGTAATTAAAGACACAAACATAAAGAGCCATACTCATAAGTTAGTTGGAAAATAGGTTTGTAATCTGTGCAAGAACATGTTTTAATAGTTACAAAATCTCTGAATTTCAAAGTTATTGTGTAGACTGTGGGGCTTACAGCCCCATGTGTGTACTTACAAAAACTGTTGTGGCTTATTTAAAGGTTTGTAAGCCACCTCCATTCAGTTGAAGTTTGACATAGTCAAGATCACTTCGTTACTTTCTATACATTTAGTACTCTCTCCATTTACCTTTTCAATAATGTAGTGCTATACAGCATAGTCATTTTATTTATATTTTTATACAGTTTGCAAGTGCACTCATATTATTCAGAAACATTTACCCATCAACGTCTGCACACTTTTCAGTCTTGGCCATCATCTGCACTCCCACCGATCTGAATGAATAACAATAAGATTGTGGAGTTCAAGCGGGTGCTAAGGTACTGAGGAGGAGTATCAGTAGCAGGAGACAGTGAAAAGCCTTAAAAAGGTTTATAAAAGGTATGCCACTGTTGCCACTAAATATATTTATGGTTTTATGTTTCACTGACCTTTCCAGTCCATCTTAGTGCTTGAGTTCATTAAAGGTCTGTGGTGTGGCATTTAGAGGCCTCTGGTCCTCCCGCTCTAGCAGCATGGAGTTCAAAGATGGAGAAGCCTGCTGAGGAATTGGGAAATCCGGAGGAGCCCGTGGAGGCTTAATGGCCCAGAACACCAAAGCCATAAGGAAGGAAGAAGCAGTCTAACAGGAGAGCTGAAGACAGCAATATTAGCTCCTTTTACTTTCAACAGAAATAAAAGCACGATACTACAATATCACCAGAGTGTTTTAATATTTGTATATTATGTAGGAATTGGTGTTTTGTGTTGTTCTTCCCCTTTTAATTTAATATTAGCTGCTGTCCCATTTGCATGTGAAGAGAGAGTTTAGAGTGTTTAATGATTTAACTGTAGCACATATTTTGAGTATTGAGTAATTATCGCATGAGCATAAACAATGTTATATAAACATATAAATAAATAGATAAAGGAAAGATTAGGGAAGATTAGAAAATCAGGAAAACTAGGAAGTATATCTCCAATTGGAGTGCTCTCTCACATGATTCTGAAGCATAAAGTGCATGTGTAGCGTTCTTTTCCTTCAGTGCCATTTTCTCCAGGTATGTAATAGAGAAGCTTAAATTTAGCAGGGGGAAAAGACTGGGGCATATTTTAACCTTTCAACTAGAGCATTTTATTAATTACTCCCTTGAGACTCATTTCTCTACTGCCGCTAGTAAGTTTGTTTTATACGGGAGTTGAACCAGCGTTTTGAGCAGTAGACTCTCTGCTTGAATTTTTGAATTTGTTTTTGTCCCTCTTTTGCAGAGTTTGTTAAGCCAGGCCTGTATCCCCCTCTTAGACCGAGTAAGTGATTACGATCAGTTCTGAAAATTTTGAGGAAATTGCCTCAGTACATAAAACCAAAATTAAAAATCCTGCTGGGTAAAAACAAGGGGAGCAGTAGTAAATCACTATAAAGGCCAAGAGCTAGCATGGAGAGTGAATTAAAAAGCTACGATAAGTGACAGAAATGTCATCTGAGCACGACTGGGAGAGTAAGTAGAATATTTTCAGAACCCACTGTATGCTTTTTATGCTCTATGGAATTGCATTGTATGCTTAGCAACTTTGTGAGAATATTTTTATTTATGTGTTTCTATTTTTATGATTCTAAGTGTATTTAGGTAGTGCTTAAATTTTCTCTGCCCACATCTGCTTTTTTTTTTTTATTACTTTGATCTATTTCTCTTAATTTATTTTAGTGGACAGAGCAAATAGTATTAAGAAGTACCAGCATAGTTTAAAAAGGATTGACTATCGGAAATTCATCTCAAAACTCTATCCCGGAAACCTATTTTCTGATTTGACTGGTTTCAATTACAGTAATAAAGTGTTCTTCTGAGATTTGTGTTTGTGAAGTTGGAGAAGAGGACTAAAAGGATTAAGATACTTATCAACACATTTTTACAAGAACTTTGAATAATATTGACATAGATAAACATATTGAATTAAATGAGAACCAGAGGAATTGGGTATAATAAGACAAAGAGCCAAGAGAAGATTTAAAGAGTTGGACTACCATAAAAAAATCTGAAGAAATTTATATCGACTGTCTGTTGAAATTAGTTTATTGAAATTTCTCTTGCCTTGTTTCAATAATCATTTGTTTAATTATCTATTGTATTGATTATTTAAATTTTAAAGCAAAATTGTAGTTGCTTTATTAAGCTGGTGATAATAATTATTGGAAAATAGTTGTAGTGACTAGATGTAATAACAGGGAGTCTCAGAAATTAAAAAACAAAAAGAGCAAACAATCTCAGCAAAAGTCTAAAAGAAAAACAATGAACTGTAACAAACAAGAGGAACAGAGTGGCTCCCAGATTAGTTATATCGATCAAGACATTCCTGGAAATTTTACAAATAAAGAGAAAGAGGGTAGGGAAAGACAAAAAGGATAGTAATAAAGTTAATCAGGACAGAGGAATAAGAGAAATTTGACTACTGTGGATAGATTTTATGCACATCTACACCTAATCTTTATAAAGAACATCAGATAGAACATCAGAAAGAGTCTCAGAAATTGGATAAGATAGAGAAAGTAATAGAGAAGAAAGGATTGCTTAGAACTGGTGAATCAGGGGGAAGTGAATCTGATACCCATGTCGATATTTGTGATGGACAGATTAACCAGAGATTCTGTGAAAATGGAAAATGTAAAGTGTAAATTGAGGGATGAAATTTCCTACATAATTCAACTGAGTTTGAGTGGGAACCATTTCCAGAATCTGTAACAAAGTTAGATTATTCAGTACTGTCCCTAGAGGCTCATTCCAACAACAAGTACAGAACATTGATGTGTCTGAAACAAATTACAAAAGTATAAATCATGGCATTAAGGAAGATCTGGAAAAGATAACGGATTACCAAATGCCTTTTGCACCAAGATTATTAACAGTTCTCAAAGATTCACACATAGCTAATATTCTCTTATTAAAACAATTACACATATTATGAGTTGAGGTCACCTCCTTAAAGTCTACAATGGTGTATCAGGAAGCTCTGATAAGAAATTTATTCAGAGAATTAGTTAAAAAACAGATGGGCTCTGAGGAGGATTCCATGGTCATAGGACAAATGAGTAAACAGGGGGAGCAAGAAACTCCCCTTTTACCGGAGTGAGGTTCTGTAATGAGGGAAAGAAAATGTAGAAAAAAGAAGATAAAAGAGGAAAAGAAGCTTAAAGAATTAAAAAAGGTCCAAGAAGAGGTGGGAATAAGTTCCCAAATAATACAAGAGGGAAAAAAAAAACATTAGAACATTGTTATGACTAAAAAGACAAAAACTAAAAAGGAAAAAGGGAAAAAGAAAAAAGAAACAAATAAAACAGGAGAAAAAGGGCAGATAGTATAATAGAGAAAAAGCCACATAGGATAGACTTGTTAATAAATGTGGACTACAGTGGGAAAAAAAGAACATCAGGGACAGTACTAATATTAATGCTGACAGAGATAACACAAGCATTATACAGTCCCAAAATGGGGGATACCCTTATTGAACTAACCCAGGAATATGGCTTTCAGGAATGAAGCCATGATAGTCTGTTCAGGGATAGATATTTGATCTTCAGAAAAGAAGTATTGTGGGATATGGCCATACAAGTAATGGAATATATTTATGAGATCCCAAAAGGAAGAAACAACATTATCTTAGTTACAAAATTGTAATCTGAAGGCCATCTTAATTTGTTAATACTGTATGGTAAACTCAGGTACTGGAGGAGAGGAGGTTTCCCTGAGTAAGATAGTCAGGGTACAGCTGCAGCTGATTTGGTTGATTAGCTGCAGCTGCACAGACAGGAGAGCTTTAAAAACAGGAAGGAAAAGCCAGCAGGCAGTTGCTGCAGGGGTAGAGGGCTGACAAACTGCTTGGATGTGTTCCAGAAAAGGAGTCCCTTAAGCAACCCTCAGGTGATTGGTCTCCTGAATTAGGCCAAAAAGACAAAAAATTATTTCCATTATGAGTTTTCCATTTTACTGTTTGTGTTCTTCCAGAAGGTCTAGCCTTATGGAAAAGGGGGGTTTCTAGTTAGGGTCGGGGATTGTTTAGTCAGCACTTCCACCCGGAGCTAGGCCCTTTATTTCTGTTTTGTTTCATTTTCTCGTGGGGCTTAAAAGGAAAGGGCAAAAGCCCAAAGTTCTGTGTCACTAACCATATTAAGAAAATAAAAATATACCTGGTTAGTTTGATGTTAACAAAATTGTCTTCCTGAGACTCCTTAACCACCACAAAGCTGATCCTGAATCCTGTGGTGAGGTTGCACCTTGTCACAACTGATATCAGATTGCAAGATGGCTTGGGAAACAGAAGCATACAAAGGGAAAGATTGAACTCAGAGTGGTTATGGATGTGGAACAAATACTGAAGAAGGAGTTCAAAGACAAGTCTGAAAGTGTGTTTTGACAGAAGTAGAATTGTCTCAGGCAATGCAGGAATGTTGCTCACAAATTCAGGTTGTAGAAGAAAAACAATGGGCTGGATATTCAAACTGTGCTATTTTGTGGTACAAGCCCTTGCGCTGCACAAAATAGTTGTGCAGGGGTGTGGCCGAGGCGATATTCAAAGGAGTTGCGCTATTGAGCACCTCCTTTGAATATCACCCTCCGGCCACAGCAGTGGAACTTGCGCCACTGCAAGTGGTCAGAGTGGAGCATTGCTGCGGTATGCTAGTACCATTGTGCCATGTGCAAATTTCCCATTCAAAGGTGATGCAATGGGGCCATAATTTCATACAAGGCACAGGGGCATTTGCATCTATTTATAGCCCCATTTGTCTCGATCTTCTCTAGTGCACACTGATCCCCGGACTTACCTGGCGCCTGCCAGGCAGCAGCCATCGGGGACCGACGCCCTGTAGCCCGATCGTGGCAAAAGTGTAAAATCTCCCTCCCCCAACTGGCTGATCATGGGCATAAGGTTAAATAACCCCCCACTAGCCCGATCGCAAAGGACATACACATTAAATAGATTAATACAAAGTAAGAATGGTCTAGTGAGATTTAATGCAAGATTTGGTGGGTATAGTGTTGATGCAATTCTCAAAGTAGCAGAAATGAAATGAAACCCAATTGCTTTATATACCATTGAATTGTGACTTGATGATAATGTGGCAAAATTAGAGAAACCATTTAATAATTTATATAAAAATATACTGGGAGTACCTTGTTCTATGCCAGCAGCTGTTGTAAGGGCTGAATTAGGAAGAACACAAATCAAATATTTAGCATATCCAACAAAGTTAAGGTATTGGATAAAATGCTCTAATTTTGAATAAAATAGACAGACTTCTAAATGTTTGACTGAGAAAGCAAGCTGGATATCTCAAGGATTATCATCTCCCTGATTAAATCAAATAATCCACATTTTAAATCAAATAGGGTTAAATCATTTATGGTGTGATCAACAGAAGGGAATACAAATTTCAAAAAAATACAATCACCTGATCAAAAATAAATTGACTAGTGTCTCAGCTAATGAGGATATAATAAAAATAAGGCCATTAAAAATATATCAAGGGTATGCACAAAATAAAAGAAATCATATTAAGGAACCATATTTATCTTTTCTAACTGATAAAAAAATTAAGATTTTTATTTACAAAGTTTGGATTAGAGTTATATTGATCTAAGTATAGACAATATTTATATGCAAAGGACAAATCAGAATTTCAGAATTTAAACTGCAATTGTGGCATGAAATGCCTGGAAACATTAGAACATCTGATGTTGTATTGGCCAAAGTATGTAGAGTTGTGCAAAAAAATAGTGTCCCCATACTGCCAGACTGATCAGGTATTAGAAAAAGAGGTATTGATAATTTGAATGAATCCACCTTTGGATTTTATTGCCACAGATATGGCAACATATATAAACTGGATTTATAAAAAAATTAAAATTGTTAATTGGACTGGGGGTCATTGGTTTATAAATTGAGTAGTTCAATAAATATGTATATGCCTTTAGTCTGTATAAGTAAATTATATGTGAACTTTGTTGCTTTTTAAAATGTATGAGTGTATATGATGTGTAATTTGTGATTTTATTATGATAATTTTTAATGACCTGAAGTCCGAACAAATAAAATATTACTTACTTGAACAGCAGTAACCAATTACACTTATAACTATTGAAGCCATTGAGTTAGGGGTTTTAGTCCCACACAGGGCTTGGCTTATGACTACTGTATACAGTACAGTGCAAAACTGCAGAGTGATACTACTGGATGTGCTGTCTATTGAATTAATTAGTAAACAGAGGACTTTGTTAACTATCCACAATGGAATATGGAGGAAATGGGACATGTATTATAATGGCTCTTTAAATATAAACATTCCAAGTAAAGGACATCTGCAAGTCTGACATATCTGATAACAATATAAACTTCCTGACAGTTTTTAATGCCATTATGTGTCAGGGTGCTAAGCCATTCTTGGTGGTAATAAACCAGCAAACAAACAACAGATTAGGCAAATGTGGTAATAAACTTGTTTATTACACAAAATTAGACATTTGCCCTAATCAGAGTATTACCGATATAGGCACTGGGAGCCAAGAGGTTCCCAAATAACCCTGAGAAGAAGAAGAAGGTTTCAGGGGAAAATGTAATGCAGTTACTTATATACTTGGATAATCACCATGGTAACTATAATATCCATAATGTTTTAGATATACAAAACAAGCCCCACTGGTTAAAAGTTAGATGGTTCCACAGTGTTATCTAGTGATATACAAAATGTGTAAAATCAGTTCAAATGAGAACAAAGACATACATAAAAGAGAGAATAAGTGTGGTGCTACATAAATCCGCATGATGGCAATGTAGGCTACACAATGCCTTCTCAGAAGAATAAACAGAGAGCACATAAGAGTATTCTTGGCATAATACTTAGAACGCATTACTTGTAATAATAATATTGGCAATAGTCATGAATATGTCCTTAGCAACTTGTTCTTGTAAGATAAGTACCAACATCCTATTTGTCAGTAGTAATTATACATAACACAGCATATGGTAAAATACATATATTGTCAGCAGTGCACAGTGGGTATTCAATGAAGTGTGGAAACCAAGTATAACATCCCTCACCCCCATTGCCTTACTAAAAGGCAGCAACACTGTGGGAACGCAGTGGGAACAATTCCATTGTTTACAGACCCGATTCCCAAGCCTTGTAAAGGAACTTGAGTTGCTCACAGTGTTGCCTTAGCATGTGCCATAGACAGCAAAGTGTTAGTATCAAAAATATTACCAAAACAGTTGTATAATAACAAAACTTTAAAGGTTAACCTCAACCACATATTAGAAAGTGCAGTACTTATCACCATCATGAATAAGGGTGTTTAAGGCATCTCCAGCTTTATAGATATTATTGCTGATGTAGATGAGAAGGGTATCCTTTCCATATAAAAGTATTTTCAGAGATAATGTCAAGGGGTCAATGTGGACATTAAAGACAGGTAATTGCTGAGATAGAGCAAGCAAATATGCAGGATCACTGTCAATAACATCCGGTTCCAGGATGGGAACAGGAGTAATCATGGTGTGATCAATAACTAGTTTGATGAGGAATAACACAGAAATTAGGAAACTGTACGTCACAAGACTTATGCGCATAGTCAAAAGATTTATGGTTAGTTACCACGCAGTACTGCCCATCAGAACTGTATGACATTTTCACAGTAGGAACCCTCCATTTATGCACACAAATTGGGCAGGTGAAAGATTGATTTGTGAGTCTTGCAGTGAAGCGATGAATTTCTTCAGTGTAGTTCTGGTACAGGCATCCAGTGTTGCCCACTGATGATGATGTAGTTGAAGATGAAGATGCTGTTGCCCTAGGCATACCAGTTTCATTTGAGTCAATGTCTAAGTCCAAAGTAGAAGACCAGTCAATGCTGTCTGGTGAGTATCCACAAACCAACTTGATGATGCCGAATATGTCACAGCAACATAAGTAGTGATATCCCTTTTTGGCACTACAGTCTGTATGAGGCACCACCAGGCTTCCAGAATGGGATGAAAGACCAGAAGACGTGAAAGATCAATCCTCTCTCAGTGGGTGTCCTCATTGAGATGCCCAATGGAATGAATGTAGGCAAATCTATCAAAATATCAGTCTCTGGATCAAAGTATGGAAGGGATATAGTAAAGGTAATGAACATTGCATCCCATATGGTGCAGTGGCTGGCAGTATAACATGGGCCCCTGTTGAAATGGCGTGTGACATAACCTAGATTTCTAGTAGTAGACATTGATATAGTAATGGATCTGGACATAAACATTGTAATACAAGCAGTAGACCTACAGTGTGGACAATACCATTTTGCAAGTAGCCTATCATGGATAATATCTGGAACATGTCTGGATTCCAAATCCCAGAAGAGATTACTGACAATAGCTATGACATAAGAGCCATAAGCAGAGCACAAATGTTCCCTGGCAATATACTGCTTGTCTGCCTCCTTGTTATTCTGGAAAAACAAGTTCATTAATTTTATTCTTAGTTTCATTAAAACCCTTAGCAATATCATACATGTTGAACAGTGTACATCTCTTCCTGACTAAGCCCATCTACACCATGCAATACTGGTGGTAAAACACAATTCTTTCTGCCAGTCTGGAATTTAGCTGCTTGGTTTTTGATGGCAGTAATGTCTGCTCCATTCCAGATGGACATTCCAGATCTGAAGAGTCCTGATATGGTGCCAGTTGCACCAGTGACATCAGCAGTGGCATGCCTCCTGCGTTATGCAGAAGTTTTCTTTTTATTTGAAGTAAGTCTAGATCTGAATAATTCTAAATCTTCAGTGGTATGTGGACCAGCCACAAGATCTTGTGTGAGTGTTTGGTATGCAGCAAGACTATCCAATAACATAGTGCTGAAAAATCCAGAACAGTTAATTTTAGAACACATACCAAATGCAGCCATATTTCAATAGATGAGATTAAAATAACTGAACATGTATAAATTGCACATTATTCACAAATGTGACTGGAAGTGAGTTGGCAGTATGACCACTAGGTGGACTAGGTTCTTGTGATGGACAATCAGTAAGTTCTCTTTCAGTAGGGTACTACAGACAGAAATATAGCTGCTGTAGTCATGTAGTTGCAAACACAAAATCTCTTGCAGAGTCTTCTGGATATTTATAACAAAAGGTAGGATCAATCAAAGCAGTATGATTATATAAACCAGAATGTTTGTAATTAGTCTGGCCAATGGACAGGGTGCCATTTGGGGCAATTTAGTATTGGGCCAGCCTTGGAAAGTGCCTTTGGAAAGGTGGGCAACAGGAAGTGTCTGTCCATTACTGTCAGTTGGCCATTCAGTTTGGAGGGATGATTTGTCAGGTGCCACAACCATGTCAGTCAGGTAGGCATCCGTGCTTTCCTGAACAGTGATCAGCTTGTGGGGACTATCATGCTAATGCCTTCAGAGATGGTGGTGTCATGTGTCTTCCTCAGTATGATCAAGGAGTGGAAGGATTCACCTTAGATGTATGTTTCATTTGGATAAAGTTTTCATATCTTTGCCATGGAAAAAGGGGAATGCTCCTAGAAACAGGATTTCATGCAAGATAGCCATCCTGCACAGATACCTCTAAGGAACAAGAAAAGATCAGTATGTACAATTCCACCCAATGGGGTTAGGAATGAGAGGGTTTAGCTCGAGGTTCAATGTGGGGAATAACTCCTCCCACAACCTCTACTTAAGCCCTCCACTAACGCACCTCCCTTGCTTAAGAAGTGTTTTTTCCCTGAGCTCCCTGCATGGCTTGTGTGGCTGTGCTCATTTGTACTTGCTTGTGCCTGGTTTGATTCTTTCTTTGCTCACCTCTTATCTCCCCTCTCCTCTCCACTCTGTGTATATTGCCTACCATTCGTCCTCTGTCTTCCTTTGCCGCCTCAGTGGCTCCGGCCACCTCCCTGCTCCCTTTCTCACTCCTTCTTTGCTGTCCTGGGGTTCCCCATTCCTTTGTTCCTTTTTGTGTGTTCTCCAGCCCCCGTTGATGCTGCTTACAAGCATCCCCACTCCACTCTATGTGTCCCATCCACTTTGCCTTATGAGCAAGCTCACCCTTCCTGTTCTTCCGTATCCTGCCTTCCACTTCCCCACTTCACCCGTAGTTCCTGTTCATGCATAGTCTCACCCGTTACCAAGGCCTCACATCTCTACTCCCTTCCTGCCTAATCCCCACATGGATGAAAGGACTCTAGTTCTGCTCTTGCTAGCCAGCTCCACAGTATGTACCTCTCTGTCCTGTGTTGCCTCCACCATCAGCCATTCATCTCAAGCTACCATTCTTTACTCAGCAATGGCACACTGGCCTTTCAATCACTAGCTATGAATCGAGACCCTTTCTCACACTTTTCTTCTTTTTAGTCTTTGGTAACCAGGTAAGGCCACTAGGCACAAGTGCCTGTATTCAGGGCGACTTGGGAGCATTGGGTGGTTAAGTGACTTGCACAGAGTCACACAGCATGCAAGTGGAGGTTGTGAGAATCCAGACCAAGGTCTAGTCTGCTGGATATACTAAGCTCTTTTCACAGCTCATTACACTAATCTCATATTCATTAATGCTTCTCATTTATTCCTACAGCTACTTCATCCTACAACTATGCCCCAAGCTAGTTTAATTCAATGAAGCAACACATTAGCCGAGCTCCAACTCTGCTGCTACCATGCTCCTGCATATTATAAAGGGTAAAAAGGGGCGGTATTATAAGCTCACTTTTCAACTTTTTAAGTTGTGTACCACTTCTCCTATGCTTCCCCACTACAGTAATTCTCAGCCTGACAACCAGATGCTGCTTCCCTTCAGGAACTTGGCTCTGCCTGTTTTGCTTTCTCCATCATACCTAGTATGCTGCCTCAACTGTCATGGATAGATACCTGAGTTTCCACTCCACTGCTTCATATACATCCATTCTTGACCTGCTACTGAATGCTTTAATCCTTCTGAACATGGATCTCCTCCTGCTCATAGTCTCCATTCTTCCTTTCCTGCAGCCTTCCCTCAAGTTTCATTGCATTAACTCACCTGGTTGAAAGCCTGAGCTCATATCGCTGTTTGCACTTCTGCATCCTCTACCCATACAGGTCACCACTTCCCTTCGGGAATGGGACCATCACACTCCAACTGCCTTCCACCTTTGGCTGTGCCATCGACATACACTGCACATCATCTCATCAACCTCAGATAGTGGTAGCCCATCTCTGGATTCACTGGGTTATTGTATTCCCTGTCTCTTACCCATCTTCCACTCCCTTTGGAAAAGGACCTCTAACTTGCTTGCCTCCATCCTCCGACCTCTGTGGCATAGTATTGTGGACTAGTTCTCTCTCCTCCTTTACCAAGCCTGGAAGCTCATTTCTATAATCAACCATTTCAGTCCTTCTGCTCTCCACCAGACCGTCGCTTGCTGCTCCCTCCCAGACTTAAGCATCTCCTAATGTGCCTTCATCCTCAACCATTGTCTGGAGCATTATGCCCATCATCTCACCTCACCTACTTTGGTTAGGTGCCTGTAACTGCACCTGCAGGTCCCTTTTTATGCAATTCCCATGTTCTACCTGATTACAATTTCACTCTAGTCTTGGGACCTTTATCTAACTAACTTCCATCATTTCTCACCACTCCATCCCCGCCTCATCCATGGACCATCTAACTTCATCCCATTGGCCTCCTATCCCTTACGAGCATGGATCTTCCCAGTTGGTCCAGTATATATCTCAACCCAGTTTGACTGCCTCTGGGACTCCTTGCTGCAGGTCACCCCTTCCAGTAGCTGTCTGAGTTCATTTTCTTTCAGATATGGAACCTCCATCCTTCATCAGTCCAGCACCTTCCATCCTTTATATTCATCTACTACAGCCTTCATCAGATGTAAGACTGAAGTACCTCAGCCCACTTGCTCTTGGTGCATAGCTTCACCCATTGGCTTTCCACGGATCATCTTCTAGTGACTTGCTTCAGCCTTCCACTTTTTGCAGCAGTTCACTGTGAAGATGATCTGGTCCTACTCCTTCTCGCATTATATGTCCTCTGACTTTGTCTAGCCTTGCACCTTCCCAGACCAGTCCTCCAGACCATCAGTATCCCTTCCAGACTTTCCTTTCACCTTCAGATAGCATTTTTTTTCATCTCCACCTTGCAGGCTTGGGGCTTCGTCCTGTTTGTTTTGGCTTCCTTGGGCATCCTTCCATACTACTAACATAACAAAATGTCAGAAGAATACGCCTAATGGTCTTCCTCGTGTTTGCTCATTTGGTCGATCCTGTTGCCCCCTCCTCTCTCTGGCTTCTCCTTCCCAGTCCCAGATATTCTTCTGCACTGGTTTTTGCTTCCAGAACCCTTCCCCTGTACCTGTCCCACCTCTGAACCCCTCCACCATCTCTGCCTCCACCAGTCCCCTGGGCAGTGCATTCCATGGCTCACCACCCTCTCAGTGAAGTAGCACCTCTTCCTTTCTCCCCTGAATCTTCCCCCCTCTAGCTTCCACCCATGCTCTCTAGTTGCCCCCTCCTTCCTTTGAACCACCCTAACAGCTCCTCCCCTATTTACCCCCCTTCATGTACCTGAAGACGTCTATCATGTCTCCCCGGTCCCTTCTGTCTTCCAATGCGTACATATTTAGCTCTTCGAGCCTCTCCCCACAGGTCCTATTCCCCAAGCCCCAAATCATTTTGGATGCCCTCCTCTGGACCCTCTCCAGGAGTTCAATTTCCCTTTTTAAATGTGGCATCCAAAACTGCACACAGTACTCAAGGTGCTGCCTCACCAAGCAGTTATACAGTGGAAGTATCACTTCCCTCCTTCTGGAGGCGATCCCCCTAGCGATGCATCCAAACATCCTGTTGGCCTTTGCCGCTGCCATCCTACAAGTCTCCGAGTTGTTCATCTTGACATCCACCGCCACCCCCAGGTTCCTCTCAGCCATCAAGACTTGTAGCATTTCCCCCCCAGGGTGTACACTTGGCCCGGGTTTCTGGCTCCCAGGTGCAGTACCTTGCATTTCCCTGCATTGAACCTCAGCTTCCACTTTCTAGACCACCTTTCCAGAGCCTCCAGGTCCCCCTGTAGGGCCACCCTCCCCATCTCCCCATCCACCATCGCCCCCAGTTTTGAGTCATCCGCAAAGAGACTCATCTCAATCCTGATACCCTTTCTTATGTCAGAGACATAAGCATTGAACAGGAGAGGCCCAAGGACCAATCCCTGAGGGACTCCACTAATGACCCTCCTTGGGGATGAGACTATCCTGCCAACTACAGCCCTCTGAGTCCAGTCCTGAGCTAATTGCTCATCCATCTGATCATCTGCTCCCCACCTCCACTTCTCCCAGCTTATCCAACAGGTCCCGTGAGGAACAGAGTCAAACGCCTGCTGAAGTCAAGCAAGAGGATGACCACTGGTCTACCCAGGTCCAGGCACTCATCACCCAGTCATAGAACTCCACAAGGTTTGTCTGACACAATTTCCCAGGGATGAATCCATGCTGTCTATCGTCCAGGCACCCAACTTTTCCAGGTCCTCCCAGTCTCTTCTTGACAATGCCTCCATCACCTTGCCCACCACCGATATCAGGCTGACAGTCCTGTAGTTCCCTGCCACCTCCCTTGATCCCCCTTGTAGATAGGCACTATATGCACCACCTTCCAGTCCTGGGGCACCCACTCTGTCCTCAGAGAGATGCTGAAGAGCTCCACCATGGGTTTCGCCAGGACATCCGCCAGTTTCTTCAGCACTCTGGGCTGTAATTTATCTGGCCATGGTGCTTTCTCTGTCTTAAGGGACCTGGCCAGTATTCCTACTCAGTCAACTACTACTCCAGCCTATCCATCTCATAATCCTACTCTGGCCACTCTAATGGCTCCGATACACTACTTGATGGATCACTATATATTTCACTGGAAGAAACTACTTCTAACACTCATTCCTTAGATAACATGCCTCAGAACCTCTTATGTTATCATAGAGTTTTCCATACTGTCCAATCAGCTCCCCTTAATCAATTCAGAATCTCATTGACTTGGACACTGGAAAGATTCCCATCTCTCTTTATTGAATACTCCCTTCAAATCTTGCCTATTCAGTCTTCCTGGACTTCCCTGTCTACCATGCATCACAGGCTATCCTCCAGCATGGAAAGGATTTCAATTCTTCTGTCTTGCTCTGACTTAATCTCCATTATCGCTGCTTTGGATACCTGAACTACAAGATACTGCACCCCACTGTGGCAATTATTCAATCACCTTCTGCAGCCTCTCCTACCATCATCAACTCATTGACTGTATTACTCAACTTACTTCCTCAACAGACATTGCTTGTCCCACAACCTTCCAGCTGCCTTCCAGAACATGCACCGTTGTAGCGCCAGTGTCTAGCCACTTATTAACATCGAGTTATATGAACCACTGTTTTCTGATTCCTGGACATCACCATACCTCATATAATCATCCACAATTCCTCATTCATTGCCTTCAATCATGTTAGCCACCCTTCCAATGGATCCTCCGGCTATCCTTCATGAACTATCTCCGTTAGTCCCTCTGGTAAAGACTATCACTGAGAACAAGTTCCTCCAAATTTCTATCCGGACATATGCAACAATTATGGTATCTTCACTATCCTCAGTCTTGCCTCCCAACTGGTCTTAATCAGCCATAGCATTAAGATCCTCTGGCATGCACAGTACTCGACTTCACAACTAATCCAGCCTACAGACTCTTCCATATATCCACCTCCAAGTTGCTCTCAAGTATTTCTGCATCGGATCACCTGTAAACCTAACCAACTATAAGCTACCACAGCTCATCTCATGGACAATAATGCCACAGAAATACCCATATTTACTTCAGCCAGTGTACCAGCACAGAATTTACAAGTATATTGATGATAGCGTGCCCAAATAAGCCATCCAATTCCTCATACCGAACTTCCAATCATTCTCTCTATATATTCGGTCACTGTCTAGCCAGCATTTGAAAATCTTCCTCCATTCGCTTACTAATCACTATGGTATTACTGCCATCAGGCACTTAAAGGTGCTCTTCTACTCATTTCTACTTTATGGATACTTACTTAGTGACATATCGCTCACTACTAAATTCCTTGCCTCCAGAATTTACCTTGAAAGTCAAACCTTACACAAGCTGGATCATTCACTCATGACTTCTCATAGCATAGCATGTCTACTGTTCACTGTCTAGTAACTTATCAATCAATTCATGCCCTCTCTGCTCACCACACCCATACAATCCCTTGGGTCAAGCATCCTTCATCACCTTGGAATCCTGGACTTCATTTGCCCTTCATCAACTGGATCTACTTCACACATAGGATTCTTTCACTTCTTCAGAAAAGACCTACTCTTCAACTTCAGGATCATCGTTCAATCTGCATTGTCCAAAGATCGACGATGGCCGCCATCTCACCAAGAAGCTCATCTTCTTCAAATTAGCTATGGTTACTAGACCCTAGATCCTTCTCCTCTTAGCATGCCCAGAGGATGGCCAGATCAATGGCCATGGGTCCTCAGAGGTTTCCTCCACCTGGGGGGTTCCTCTCCTAAGTGCCAGGGGTCATACTCTCCATGAGTTGGAAGAGGTGTCTGTTGGGGTCTTCTATTCCCTACAAATTCTTACCTACATACCTGCTGCTCAATGGTGGGAAGAGAGTAAATCCACAAAAAGTACTGCAAGTTACACAAGCACTACATACCCCAATGCTATACTACAAACATTGAAAGGGAGGGCTTAGCCCAAGGTTCAGTGTAGGGAATACCTCCTCCCACAACCTCTACTTAAGCTATCCACTAATGCACCTCCCTTGCTTAGGGAGTGTTTTTTGTCCATGATCATCCCCTCCTCCTCCTTCTCCAGTGCTCTTCTCACCATTGTTCCTGGGCCTTATATTCCCTACTAATTCCTACCTACATACCTATTACTCAAGGCTGGGAACAGAGTAAAGCTACAAAAAGTACTACAAGTTACACAAGCACTATATACCCCAATGCCATTCCACAAACATTGAAAAGTAATTGTTCTCCTTTATACAACTTGAGCTGATTAGCATGTAGCCATTTCTCAGTAGGTTTCTTCTGACTGATGAGTCTAACATGTTAGACTGTGGGACTGAGTTTGTTAATGATAGGGTAGAGTCTTTCCCATTTATTGGAGAAGGGATGTGTAGGGCGTGCAAATGTGAGTACCATTACCTGATGTCCAACTTGCCAATCCATCTCTTGTGTTTGTTTGTCAAAGTGAATCTTGGACTGCTGTTGGCCCTTGCCCATATGATGTGCAGTGTACAAGTGGGTTTTGATTATGTAACTTCTCTGAGTTTTGCAACATATATGTCTGCGGACACTGTCTGTGTAGATGTGTTCAGATCAATCCACAGGTGTTCAGGTAATCTCATGGTTCTACCAGTCATTACCTCGAAGGGTGTGCACTGGGTAGTGGCTGAAGGAGTACCCCTAACTGCCATAACAGTAAAGGCAAAAGTGAATCCCACTCCTTGGGATTGTCCTTCATAAATTTGGATAGCATTTGCTTAATCCGTCTGTTGGCTCTTTCTACCTGACCTGAAGATTGTGGGTGGTAAACAATGTGGAACTTCTGATGTACCCCAAGAAGTTTGAATGTCTCTTGCATCAACTTACCTGTAAAGCTGGTTTCTTGATCAGAGTCTACCTTGAGAGGTAGGTCCCACCTGGTAAACAATTGTTCTACCTGGACTTTTGCAGTTGCCTTTGCTGTGCATTTTTGAGTGGGAAAAGCCTTAACCCATTTGGGGAATAGGTCAGTGATCATAAGTACATACTTGTTGTTCCTGCTTGTATTGGTCAAAGGACCAATAAAATCTTTTGGAATTGCATGCCAGGGACCAGATTGTCTCTGGGGAAGTAACTTAGCATTTCTCTTGGTTGGAACAGGATTGTTCTACACACAAATTACACAGTTTTGGATATAATATTTGACATCCCTAGTGATGCCAGGCCACCAACCCACAGAGTTCCATCTCTGGACTGTATTCTACACCCCTTGGTGTCCACGAGTCAGGGTGTCATGGACCTTATGAATGAACTCAGATCTCAGTGCTTCAGGAACTACCCACAACCTGTAATTTAGGCCATCAGGTTGATACCATATCAGCTTTTTGTCATGAGATAGATGCAATTTGTTTGCATGTTTTTTGTAAGGATTGTGGGTCAGCAATTCTTGTCCAGTTCCTTTGTCTGGTAATCTGAACACTTCTTTCAGCTGAGGCTCTGATTTTTGTGCTGTGGACAAGTCCAGTGGCACAAAAGATTCAGGTTTCTTCTTTGTGGTCTTATAGTACAGCTACCTGAGCCACATGGTGAGCCATATCCCTTCTGCCCCCCAAGTGCCCTCTTTGCAAGAGTGTCTGCTCAATCTTTGAAAACATGGTATGGGTCAGATTTCTAATGGGCCTTCACCTTGTAGATGAATAGTTTGTGTTTAAACTGTTGGGTCAAGTTGTGAATATATACAAAGAGTGCTTTGCATTTCACTGGGGTGCCATCAAAAGATGCAAAGGAGTTCTTCTCTAGAATGGTAGAAATTCAGTCAGATAGCTACAGACTCAGTTAGAGTAAATAAAGATGATGGTATCTGTGGTATTATGTTTTATCAGTTCAAAAACACATGCCACAGCTGCCAGTTCTGCATTCTGAGAAGATGCAACACTGCAGCATTTGGAAACATGAACAGTGTTACCATTAGGGTGCATGATGAGCAATCCAAATCTAGCTATCTGTTCTCATTGACAGTATGAGGCATAGCCATCAGTAAAGACTTGACACAGGGAAGTGTCAGCAAGGAGTGTTGTAGTAGCAGGAAGAAATGGGTCTGGATCAGGCAAATCAGGAGGTTGGAGTGAGCAATCATTCACATCTCCCTGGTAGAGAAGACCATGGGCTAAAATTGAGGGCATTTTGGCAGTGTGGACCTGTATATTACAGTCCTGGAGAAGAAGAGACCAGTGAGTCAGTCTGGTATTAGACACTGAACCATCCTTCACTCTGACAGCAAAAAGTTTGTGGGAGTGTAGTTGGTATACAAAATGATGGGTGAATACGCAGTGATGTACATAAAGTGCTTGCAGCCCAGTAGGTAACCAGAAGGTTTCTTTCACAAAGGCTATACTCTGTTCCACTGGGGACAGCATCTGGAAGCATAGGCAATGGGTCTGAAAGTGCCATTATCCTTTGAGTAAGTACTGCAGACATGGCTATGTCTGAACTAGCAGATTCAGATGGAAGGGTAAGACTGGATTGGGGTTAACTAATGTGGAGCAGAGGCCAGGGCCTGTTTCAGAAGGGTCACAGCATTAGTGTAACTGGGACCACAAGTCCAGGGATCACCCTCTTTCAGGAGCTCATACAGAGGGGTGGCCTTTTGTGCCAACTCATAAATGAAATCCCTGGAATAGTTGACCATTCCCAGGAAATGTATGGAGTGTTTCCACACTGGTAGGAAGTGCCAAATCTTGTAGGCCTTGGATCTTCCTCCAGGCTGGGCTTTCACTTTGTCCTGTGTTTCTCAGGCCAAGAAAGATAACCTCTTTTTGGCACAGCTGTGCTTTTGCAGGATTGCACTTGAGGCCTATTCTCTGCAAGATAGTCAGTAACTCATCAAGGAGGTCAAGATGTTCCTCGGTGGCAGTTGCCAATGGCAAGTCATCCACATACTGCAAAAGGCATTGTGGGGCAGAGAAACCCTGCAAGGAATCCATCATGTGTAGACGGAAAAGGGTGGGGCTGTTGTGAAAGCCCTGAGGTAGGCAAGTCCAAATGTACTAACAACCCTCAAACATGAAAGCAAATTTGCATTTGCTTTCCTGAGCAAGGGCAGTGCCCAAACCCCATTGAAATATCAAAGGTGCTGAACCACCTATGATCTGGAGTTAGCAGTTTGAGCATATCTGGTGCTGAGGCTACCACAGGAGAACAACAAGAAGTGATTTGCTTATGTTTCCTGTAGTCAATAGTGAGTATCCAAGAGCCAGTGGGCTTTTTAACTGGCCAGATGGGTGAGTTGGTGGTCAAGACACAATGCCTGATCACATCTTGCTTAAGCAGTGACTGAACAGTTTATCTGAGTGATGGTAAGGCCTCTGCAGGAAAAGGCTATTGCCCTTGCCTGTCATGTTGCAATGGCATTGAGGTGCTTCTGCAGAATGGGTAACAGTTCTTTGATGAACCTATTTGTCTAGAATAGAGCTATGATGTCATATTCCTTGTCATTGACCATGATGGCGGCAACCATGTGAGAATCAGGAATCGTGACTGTATGGCATTGTCCTTTGATTTGGATCAAAAGCATGTTAGCCAAATCTACTACACAGCTGTGTAGTGCTATGAAATCAATTCCTAGGATTCTAGGATGGTGATACAATACCATCAGGTCAAGAGTGCAATTCATGCTGAGGCTACCCAACACTACAGAAAGTACAATGGAGCTGTTGGTTGACAATCTAGTGCTACCTATGCCTTGAGCACTGGTCCTCCAATCAGTGAACCACAAGGAATTAGCTAGATCCTTATCATGTAGTAGAGACACAGCAATGCCTGTATCTAGCAGTACAACCATTTGGCAGCCCCTGACCATGGCCTTGGTGCAAGGTCTTTCATTTGTATCAATGCTTGTTCACAATATGGACTTGGGCCTGTAGTTGTCATTCCGAACTAGTACTGCTGTCTTCAGGTTGTTCCTGAAAATGTAGGCCAGCAGGATCTCACCTAGCCTCTTCCAGGTCCTACATAGGATACACATAGGTCTGGGTACTGGTAGTTGCAGCAAAAGACAAGGACTCAGGGTTTGGGATTGGTGTGGCCTGTTCTGAGGAAGTTCCAGTATCTCCTTGGCATAGCAATGGCTTGGTTACCATAGCTAACGCTGCAATGGCCTGCCTTGGGATGGATTTAGCCACTGATTGGACCTTCCCAAGGACTGCATGGAGGTTATTATTCTCCGCCACTATATCGCAATAAGAAGGACTGCCACTACATTGCAATAAAAATGACCTTGTCAATAATTTCAATTGCCCTGATTATCATTCTAATCAGAACTGGGGTTGTTCTAATTTCTTTGCTTGTTCCTATTTTTGTTGCATTTTCCCCCCATCTTGTAGTTCTTTTTATCATCCGAGAACATGGCCTCTTTGTACTGGGCCTTGCCCTCCACTTTATAGAGGGTTGTGAGTTCGCTGGTAGATGACACCATGGACACCTTGGATTTTGAGTCAGAATTCAGATCCTGAAGGTAGAGCTGGTAGACATGCTCCGTCCTTGTGAGAATATCTAAAAATGTGTCAGTTCTGTGGAAAACAGCAGGTTCAACCTTGTCACACACGGCTGGAATTGTGTTCCGAAAGAACAAGGCCTTGTATTCAATTTGGTCTCTGTCCACCACCTCCTGTGATAGCAGTTTGCCAGTGCAGTAGACCAACCATAGCCTCTGATGGTATGATGCTGGACTTTCCTTAGCATACTATTTAACAGGACAGGCCAACACAACATCAACCACACCTGGGAGTATGTGGCAATGAGTTCTGTGGCAATGTCATCAAAATACACTTCTGTGGTTTGAGGAGCTGCCACTGAAAGTTTTGCCCAGAGGCCGGGGTCTACAGTCTGCCTGGAGGACTTGTACTTGATAGCCTAGCCAGTAGACTGAGGATCTCACATTTGGAACAACCTTTTCCAAATGACAGCTGAGATTGTCATTGGTATGTGGCCTATACTGTCAGCAATCTAATGTACAGAGTGAGCCACTGAAGGGATTAGTCTGAATAATGAGACATGCATTGGGAAAAGGGTTGAGGGATTGTGCACTGCAAAGGATGGCTTCTGCATGACATCAGCCACAGTGTAACAAGTGGCTGCTGAGCAGTGGCTTCCTTCAACATATTTTATGTGCTGCTGGAAGACCTGTCTGTGCTCTTCAGACATCTCAGTCCTAGTGAGGGCAGCATAAATCATCTGATCTATCCCGCCTCTCCTCCTACTTCTTCAGGACAGCAATTGGGGGCTAGGCTTTGACCTCCACCTTATCATGAGATCACCATCTTGGCATCGCACATGATAGTCATAATATATTTCATGGCGTGGGTCACGCTGGAACAGCATAGGTTGCCACCATCTTATGGGTGGTGGTTGGGTAAGTGATCTTGAGGGTGTGGCTGGGATCCATCTTGGCTGATGTTGTCACCAGAATCATCATCTCTGGATGACATAAGGTCAATGGTGTGTACTGAAACCCACCCATTGCCTTGATGTGACCAGCCAACACCTCTGCTGATGGTGCAGTTTTCCATTTAACCCTGCACTGTTTGTGACTAACTTTGCAATGTTCTGTTCAACACCTTTCGCAACCTCTTTCTGTATCACTCTATATGCAGTGCTCAGTTCATCATTGTCCCAAAGTTTCCTGTCGAACTCTTCACTTACCCATTTCAGGTCATCTCTCATCTCCTCAGTCTCCTCACACAGTCTCATTCATATTACTCAACAGATTGTTCATTTGCAGCACTTGTCTCTTATCCTGCTTTAACCTATGACATTCCTCTCTCAACATGCATAACTCTCGATCATTGTTCTGCACAGTACAGTACAAAAGAGTTTCATTCTTACTATGCAGTGACTGAAGTTCTTCTTCCAGTCCCTGCTTTTTTCTTAAACATTCAGATGCCTGCAAGCCCATCTCTTTCTTAAAAGCAGAGTTTTGGAGTTTGAGGGAATGTAACCTTGATTCAGAGGCTTCCAAAGCAGAATAGAGAGCCATGACCAACAGCCCTTTAGTGTCATGCTTTTTGGCTGTCTGTCTTGTATCTGAGTACTGGGTTGAGATTCCCAGTACAGGGTTATCGGAGTGATTCGCATCCAGTGCAAAATCGCTCCAACCTCCATGGGAGTGGGAGGTGAGAAAGTTTGAGACATCGAGTCTCAGATCTGCATAGATATTAGACATGACAATAAGAAAAAAAGTATGGGAAATCCAAAATGGATCCGTCAGTGGTTACCCTGCTGTGTATCGATCCACAGAGGTTGACCCAACAGACAGCTGGGCATCTGCATTCTTGCAATCCTGTGCCTCAAAACTGCTGTTGAACAAGGTGAGACAGCATGAACCTGCCAGTAAGCAGCCAGACTTTACAAGATGCTACGGAGTGACAAAATAGGTGAGGTGGTACAGGTGTGCATACTTACTACCCACAAGAGAAGAGCCAGCAAACACTAAATCTCTGCTAATTTTGACTACCTGCACATGATCACTAATAGTCAGGGCACTAAGCCCTGCTCAGGTTCTTGGTGATAATAAACCTCAAAAGAAGCAACAGACAAGCAGCTATGTGGTAATAAACTTGTTGGGACAGAGTGAGAGGGGTAATGATGAAGAAGGGAGGGAGGTGGGGCAGCTGCAAGTTGAGGGGCTAGCTGCATAATCGAAGCAGACTTGATAGACCGTGAGGCCTGTTTCTGCTGGCCAGTTTGTATGTTTGTATGTATGTTTATTACACAGAATCAGACATTTGCCCTAATCAGAGTCTTACCAATATAAACACTGGGAGTCAAGAGTTTCCCCAATACCCTCAGGATGAAGAACATCTCAGGGGGGAAATGTAATGCAATTACTTATATACTTAGATAATAACCATGGTAACTATTACATTCATAATATGTTAGATACAAAACAAGGCCTGTTCACTAAAAGTTAGGTGGCTCCACAGTGTTATCTAGCAATATACAAAATGTGTAAAATCAACTAAAATGAGAACAAGACTTATAAATAAAAGAGAAAATAAGTGTGGTGTTCCATAGATGCGCATGATGGCAATGTAGGCTATACAATGACTTCTTAGAAGAATAAACAAAAAGCACATAAGTGTATTCTCAGCACAATACTTAGTATGCATTACTTGTAATAATAATATTGGCAATAATCATGACTATGTCCCTGGTGACTTACTCTTGTATGTTAAGTACCAATGCCCTATATGTTAGTAGTAATTATACATAGCATAACATATGGTAAAATATATATACTGTCAGCGGTGCCCTGTGGGTGTCCAATAAGAGAGTGGGGACCAAGTATAACAGTATGTATTCAAACAATGAAATGCCCATTAAGACTTTATTTTTTTTATCACGAATCATGAAAAAGATTTATCACTTTCAAAAACAACATTTCAAGGACATTTCTGCAACAAAGTTCAGAATCAGCTAAGAGGGTCCCAATAAGCATGTTTATGTTGGTCACGCTCAGAAATGTCATTTTTGTGGGTTTTCACATTTGAATTTTTATGGTAAAGCAGAAAACAAGATGACGGCAAATGAAACAATGATTTTCCCCCCGCAAAAAAGGACTAGCGCCATGCAAGAAAACAATTCTTTGCATGTTTCAAACAGCTATATTGAAGTGCTTACTGAGCATGCTCAGAACCAATTTTTGAACATTTCAAATTTTTTTTTTATTTTTATTTTAGTCTTTGGTAACAATTCCAAATTAAGTAACTTTGGAACTGATTAAAGAGAAAACCATTAAAATTAATAGGGGGAAAAAAGTGTGAAAAATTACCTTTTTTCACTATCCAGAATTCAGAGTTTGCCCACCTGGCCAGAATGAAACTTGGCTCATTCAGAGATCAACCCCTCAAGACCATGCATGCAAAATTTCATGTAAAGTCATTAAACAGTTGCGAAGTTATTAAAGTGCAACAACTGGGATTTAACATAGAAATGCACATACAACCCTAACTATAGAGGCACAACAGTGCCCCTATAATACATATTTAGTATAGTGGTGCGGTTGCGCCACTATAATTAGGGTTGAGTAATCTGTTTAATGTTAAAACCCAGTTTTGCACTTTAATAACTTTGCTACCGTTTAACAGATTTGCACAAAATTTGCATGTATGGTCTCATGGGAACACAGAAACATAGAAACTAACAGCAGATGAGGACTGCTAGGCCCACCCAATCTGCCCATTTTTTTTACCTGCTGCAGAAACCACAGCCCCTACTTTGATCTCTGTCCTATCGCTAGGGTTTCCTATGCTATCCCATGCATATTTGAATTCCCCTACTGAATTTGCCCCACCACATCCACTGGAAGACTGTCCCATGCATCTCGCCACCTTTCTGTGAAGAAATACTTCCTCACATTACTCATTAGTCCACCCTTCCAGCATCATGTCATGGCCCCTGTTTTAGAACATCTCTTTTCTGAAAGATGCTACCCTCCTGTACCTTATTTATGCCCTTGAGATATTTAAAGTTCTCATCATATCCCCTTCCCTCCTCTCCTCCAAGGAGTACATATTGAGGTTCCCCGCTCTCTCCTCATATGACTTATGGTGCAGGCGCTGCACCATTTTTTTGTCCTTCTCTGAACTGCCTCTACACTGTCTATGTCCTTATGGAGATGTGGCTCCCAGAACTGTACACAGTACTCCAGATGAGGTCTCACTAATGATTTGCACAGAGCCATCACCACCTCCTACCTTCTGCTGGTGATATCTCTGTCTATACCCCAGTACCCACTGACCCTTCACCAGATTTGACACATTGTTTGGCCACTTTTAGGTCATCTGATATGATTACCCACAGATCCCTTTCCTGTTTGGTGGCTGTCAATGTCTCCCCTATCATGTAAGCCTCCCTGTGTTCCTATGCTCTGTTGGCCTGCAACCCTCTGGTCCCCATATACCATCACTATAACATGTTGGGAAATGATTATGACAAGTTTACTAATGATTTAGTTGCTGTTTAGTGTACTGAAAAATCCACAGTAGAACTGCGGTTTTAGGATGCCACCTTTTTCTTTAGCAAACATGACTGTTTACTGATATTTAGGCTCTCACCATCCCTTACCGGCTCCATCCTCCATGGTACTCACACCCCGTGGCTCCCACAGTGCACTGTCTGCCCATCGAGCAGCCCATCCATGAACTCTCCAGAAGGCTCTCTTTAGCCCCTTACCAGGCTCCAGCCTCCCTGGAACTCATGCCTCAGTGGTGCCCACTGAGTGCTGTCCGCCCACTGAGCAGCACATCAATGCACTCCCCAGAAGGCTTTCACCATTCCCTTACCTGGCTCCAACCTCCATGAAACTCACTCCCCTGTGGCTCTCACACAGTGCCATCTTCCCACTGAACAGCCATCCCTGAACTCCCCAGAAATCTCTCACCAGCCCGTTGCCAGGCTCCAGACTCCTGGAACTCATACCCCAGTGGCTTATGCAGAATGCCATCTGCCTGCTGAGCAGCCCATCCCTGCACTCCCAGAAGGCTCTCAAAATCCCTTACCAGGATCAGCTTCCTGGAACTCACACCCTGGTGGCTCCCACAGAGTACAATCTGCCCACTGATCAGCCCATCCCTGCACTCCCTGAAGCTCTCACAGACCCTTACTGTACTCAACCTCCCTGAAACTCACACCCCCATGGCTCTGTGAGCACCTTCACACCTACCAAGCAGTCCAACCCCACACTCCCCAGAAGCTCTCACCAGCCCCTAACTGGGCTCCAGCCTCCCTGGGACTCATGTGTGCCGGTGGGTCCTGCAAAGCACCTTCCACTCACCAACAGCCCATGCCTGCATGCCACGGAAGACTTTCACCAGCCCCTTAATGGGCTACAGCCTCCCTTGAAATCACACCATGGCAACTCCCACAAAGCGCTGTCCACCTACTGAGCAGCCAATCCTCGCACTCCCCAGAAAGCTCTCACCATCCCCTTACTGGGCTCCAGACTCCCTGGTATTCATGCCCAGTGGCTCTCACAAAGCACCATCTGCCCATCAAGCAGGCGATCCCTGAACTACCTGAAGGCTCTCTTCAGCCCCTTACCAGGCTCCAGCCTCCCTGGAACTCACGTCCCGGTGGCTCTCGCAAAGCGCCATCCACCCACCAAGCAACCCATCCCCGCACTCTCCAGAAGGCTCTTATCAGCTCCTTACTGGGCTCCAGCCTTCCTAGAACTCATGCCCTGTCGGCTCCCACAGAGCACCATTCACCTGCTGAGAAGCCCATCCCTGCACTCCCCAGAAGGCTGTCACAAGCCCCTTACTGGGTTTCTAGCCTCCCTGAACTCACCCCTGCCAGCTCCTGCAGAGCACTGTCCACCCTCTGAGCAGCCTTCTCTTCACTCTGTAGAGGGCTCTCACTAACAGCCCTCACGGGTTCCAGCCTCCTGGAAGTCATGCCCCACAGGCTCCTGCAGAGCACTGTCTGTTCACCGAGCAGCCCATCCCTGCACTTCCCAGATGGTTTTCACCAGTCCTTTACCAGGCTCCAGCCTCCTGGAACTCACCCACCACTGGCTCCTGCAGAGTGCTGTCCACCCATTGAGCAGCCCATCCCTTTATTTGCAGAAGGCTCTCACTAGCAGCCTTGCTGAGCTCCAACCTCCATGGAACCCATGCCCTGGTGTCTCCCACAGAGTACCAGCTGCCCACCAAGCAGCCCATCCCTGCACTCCTCAGAAGGCTCTCATCAGGTCCTTACCAGACTCCAGCCTCCCTGGAACTCATGCCCCAGTGGCTCCCACAGAGTGCCATCTGCCCGCCTAGCAGCCCATCCCAGCACTCCCCAGAAAGTTCTCACCAGCCCTTTACTGGGCTCCAGCCTCCCAAGAATGTATGCCCTAGTGACTCCCGCAGAGCACCATCTGCCCACCCAGCAGCCCATCTCTTCACTCCCCAGAAGGTATGGGTTTGCCACAATGCATCCAGAAAATACAGGGACCAGGACTGTTAAATCTTGGTGTCTGTATTCTCCATGAGCTTTCACTGCTCCCTGCTATCAGTGCTGCCCCATGAAAGACTGGTTCAGTGCTTGTTATTTGTTCAGCGCTTTAGTATTGTTTCCTGCTCTTCTGAGCAGATTTTACAGTTAAATTGTATGTGCTGCATGTTATTTCAGTTTTTTCTAGGGCAGCATTTAAACAGTCCAATATCTGCACTTTTAAACCTATTTTAAGGACTGCTTTTAAAGTAAGTGTGGAACCTACCAGCAACTTTGCAGCACCAAAAGCCAAATGGCATAAAAATGCTGAAACGCTGCACCACCTGTCCAAATGTTAACTGTGAGAAGAAGAAAATGTGGAAACAACCAGAAAAAATCAGGAAGTGCAAGCTGGTGGAAGCTGCAGACAGGAGATCACATAAAGTCTCACAAGAACTGAGGCATGATGTCCTACCAGGGACAACCATCTGAAAGTATGGCAACTGGAAGTAGAGCCAGAGGGAGTGGAGGTGAAGATTCTGATGACTAAGTCTTGTCCAGCGACACAGGCAGCAATGTCAGTGAACTGGAGGCAGGGATCTCAATACTCTGTCCATACAGGGATGACCCCTAAGAGACAGATACATCTGCTGCCTCTGAGTCAAGCAACAGTGAAGGCAGTGCAGTGGAGGATCCTGAGCCATATGGGGGAGAAGTACATCTGGCACATGACCAATGGTAAGTGCCCACAGCAATGTCAAAAAACTGCCACAATGAATGTATGTATGTAGTCTGGCAGAGGGAAAAGCAATCACTGTTTGAGATGTAAACACAAGTGCAGCATTGTGGCAGGTGACAAGTGAAACCAGCAGCAATGTGAATTAGGGGCACTGGAACATACAAAGAATGATGGAGAGAAGATAGCTTAACAACGGAAAGCCAAAAGTGCAGAGCTGAGAACATCTGCATGTATGTCTGACAGCATTCCAAAAACATGAACACAGCGCAGGGCAAGCAGGAGAGACATAGAGACAATCAGTCAACCCCCACCCCACCCACAGCACAGCACTAATATAGCAGAACAAGGAGACAGCATGGCAATACAACTGTGCAACTGGGATGTACAAAATCTTTGGCAACCAGTCAGCAGCTCATGACCACACAGCAGAATGCAGACACCAGACACATGCTTAGATGTCCCTGCATACGAAGTAAAATGTCGTGCCCCCCCACACACACATACACATATGGCATGGACAGCCACAGGAATGCAGACAGTGGTCCACTAGCACCCCTGCAAGCCAACTCAGCACACTGCAAGAAGGGAAACAGGGCACAAAGGAAGTCAACACAGGAACTGGGTACCTTACACACTGCATGTAGGAGGCTGTGTTGTTAGAACAGCACAGAGCTGGTACAGAGCACAGGAACCCCAGTACCATCAGGAATGCCCACCACAATCCTTGGAGAATGGACAGGGGTTCCAAACTGCAATGGTGCAGCTCCCAAACAGTGGACCGTGAGATGCAGTCAGGTGCTGACAGAACCGCACTGCAGAAAGCAGGTAAAGACATGCATAGCACCATTGCAGTAAGATTCAGTAACCCACCCCTGGACCTGAACTGTAGCTCCTGCCACCATGCAGACACATTGTCACCCTGCAGACAAACCCTGTAACCCCCAAATGACACAAGCACAGACTCCAAACATCATGTGTAGCCATGGGACTAGAAAACGAGCCTGCGCTGTGCCACCCCATAGCCGCAGACAGCACAGTGCCCAAACAAACATCATCCTGGCAAATTGCAGTAGGGCATCCCACACAAACAATGGAAATTGCCAGACAACCTGCAGGGCATGATGGCTGTGTGGTGGACAGTATCATAACATGCATTCTGTGCGTGCTCATGCAACTGGCATAGCTGTATCATGAATGATACATGTACAGTATTACTGCACTCCCACAGTCCAGTGAAATAGCTGAGCATGTAGGCACAAACCGAAGCCACTGTAATGTCCTAGTGCATCCAGGCCACACAGATAGGGCATGTCCATGTCCCCACATCTGCAGGTGAACCCTGTGTGGACCCCCCAGGAAAGACTGGATACCAGAGAACACCCATTCCCAACATTGAGTACCCCTGACATCGAGAGAGAGAGTGAGAGTCAGGGAGAGAGAGGGACAGATGATACTGGATACCAGGCAACACTGTCACGAGTGAGACACACAGAATGACATAAGGATATTGACTGCTACACTGTCTAAAATGCATCAGACAGAGATATCACCAATTGCCCTATAATGCAGAATGCACAGTATTGCAAGTGTTGGAGGCTGACAGAGCAACAGCAGCTGACACACAAGAACAGGATGCCACACAGTGTATCCTGTGCTACACTGTCATATACAGCAAGAGGGCATACATTAAGCAGACATGTAGCACCCCCCCCAACATGATGTACGACAAAGCGCTGTACAAGCAATGCCAGACTGTCAGTGAATTGACCCAATGTCAACTGGCGGCCATCCCACACAGCCACACCTACACACAGCCTGGAAAATCATACAAAAAGTGTCATGGAAGGGGACTGCTGGGCAGGACATCAACAATACTCAACACATTGCCAAAAAACCTAGGTATAATGGTCAGACCTGGCAGCACAGAGCAGCAGAATCTCACAGAAATGCTGAGAGGTGTAACCCTCTTTGGTTGCATGGAGGGCATAGTAGAGTAGAACACCAAAAATGTGACACGACCCAGCTGGTCCTCTGTTGATGATGGTGTTGTCTGTCACCGCTCAGACACTGCACTCAATGTGTGGCACACTATTCTGTGTTGCAGTTTTCCACTGCATATGCCTCTTGTCAGTCACCTGTCACTGTGCTGTATACATGAGCATTACTGCTCACTATATAGTCACTTCTGGGTGTCTGACCAGCTTCGGCTGGGCATCAGTGGCACTGATTCCATGCAGATGTGTGTCTGACAGTCACAATCCAATGAGTGGTGCTGGTGTATTGTACTTGCACTACTGCCCTCTTTATGTAGTTGTTTCTGTACTGTATGCTATTGCTTGTTATTCCAATGGTGGTATCTCTGTGGCATCAATGTTGCTGTTCTCTCCAGGGCCTAGCACTGCATGTTGAGTCCAGCTGTCTTCACACACTCTTCTGGTGCACAGATGCAGAGTCACTACTGCTGCACTGTTTCTGTAACTGACTGGGATATACATTCTATCAGCGCTTGGTGGGGAGACTCTTTTTCATCTGTAGTCCAGTTGTGTGGTCATGCAGTTGCTGGGTGACACTGTCTGCTGTTGCTACTTTGATCCACACATCGTGTTGCATGTGGCGGGTTTGGTTACTTGTCAGTGTACCATCATTGATGTGTGTGCTGTTCAGTGTGGGCTGTGTGTGACTGCTGGGTGTCATACCTCAGGACTGGTCCCTACTCTGCAGTACTCTTCTCTGCTTGTGGTGCACATCTACTTCCACTCTGTTGGGGTGCGGGGGTTTCCTTTCTGAGACCTCAATTTCTTTTTGTTGCAGCTCAGTCTCTCCCACACAGTGATGCTTTCTGAGCTATTGCACTGTTTGGGGGGGGGGGCTATTTTCCTCGGGGCCGCAGCTGCTAATCTTTCTTTGTCAGTCAGGATACCATTCTCATTTCTGTGTCCACAGATGGCTTTGGGCTACAGTTCAATGCAGGACTGGTCTGCTGTGTGGGTTTTCTGTGGTCCTTTTACCATTTTCCCAGCCCTTCTGCTGTTCTCTTTGCCTTATAGCAGTTGGCTGACTACCTGTTCTGACATCACAGTGCCTGCACTTTGCATCATAGGATTGCTTTCAGAATGTAAAAATGCTACTGTCTGCAAGTTGATCCTCACATGAAATTTGCCATAACTTTGCACTGGTAAATCATTTTGACATGCTGTTTCTTTTCGTGCACACCTAATGACTCACTGCATTACTGCATGACTGACATTTAAAACACAATTTAGCTTCCACATTTACTTTAATTCAGTGTTAGACAAATTTAACCCTGCTTTACAACAACTGCTGAATCTATTTGTATAGTAATTCCTTAGACTGCATTTAAACTAGCTTTACACTACATTTAATTCCATTTTCTAACTTCTGCTGAATCTATTTACATTTAAATTCTTACACCTCCCTGGTCTTTTACTTTGACTCTGTCACATTTACATTCTTTGACTCAGTTTGCTTTTAATTCTTTAACCCTCCCCAGTCTTTTCTTTTCATTGATGCTCACACCAGGTTCATTTGCTCGTTATAAGAGTTGGCCACTAGAGGTATCACCATATCTTCCCTTTTTGTTCCCCCTTTTTCCTATCGAGTATTCTCAGCCCCTCTGTTGAAACTTTCTATCCATTATTTACACAAGAAATTTATAACCTAAGCCTGCCTTTGCATCTTACATGTCTGGCATTTAGTAAACTCTTGCATGTGCAAGTCTTCCTCCTCTATTAGTTGCCATTGTCCCCTTAATATATGCTCCATATTTAAACATAACTGGGCTATACCCATGAGAACCATGCCTTCTTAGACCTGCTATTGATGCCCTTATGTAAGTCTTTGTAGGCTCTTGCTCCCTTGACACTTTCTTTCTCAAGCGAAGCTCCCCTGTTTCAAGTTAAAACCTCTCCTGGGACATACCTACAATAAATATTTAACCTAAGCCTGCCTTTGCATCTTACATAACTGGCATTTAGTAGGCTCTTGCATGTGCTGGTCTTCTATTAGTTGTCAGCTTATATCCTGCCTCTGGCAGTTCCATCTCTCTCACTGACCAGTATCCTTTGGATTCCCACTAAACATATAATCATGACTGAATGGAATTTGCCTATCATTAAGCCTTACTTTTTACATGTGCTTACACTGCTGATCCTTATCCCTCCCATGCTGGACTCTTGCTATACCAAGTCGCCAACTGTAACCAGCATGCTCCCTGTATCACTCCACCCTATTTCTCCCATTCCAGCCCTGATCCTTTAGTTATCAAGGCCTTTCCTGTTATCCAAATACCTGTCAGTAATATCAATACTCCATATGTCTTCTCCACTAGGGTGATCCTGCTTACTAACATACTAGATGCCAGCAGAGTAGGCCTATTGGTCTATCAAGTCTGCTCATGCTTCAGCACCCTGATTGAGTACCATGGCCCTCTACCTGCCTCCTTCCATTGTTACTCCATCCCCAGTGCTACTCCTCTAAGCAAACCAGACTCTGCTTCACCCTTGCTCATACCTGTCCCACCCTCTTTTGAATCCCTCCACCATAGTTACCTGTACCAGTTCCCCGGGAAGTGCATTCCATGGTTCCACCACTCTCTAAGTGAAGTACCTCCTCATACTTTCCCCCCTAATCCTACCACCCTCAGTCGTCCAGCTGTGTCCTCTGGTGATACCACCCTCCTTCAGTCGAAAGATCCTGTCTTGGTTTACCTTATTTACTCTCCTGAGGTACTTGAAGATCTCAATCATGTCTCCCCGGTCCCTCCTCTCCTCCAGCGAGAACAGGTTGAGCTCCCCTAATCATTCCTCATATGTCATATCCCCCAGGCCCCAGATCATTCTGGTTGCTCTCCTGTAAACCTCTTCCAGGAATTGGATGTCACTCTGAGGTGTGGCCTCCAGAACTGCACACAGTACTCAAGATGTGGTCTAACTAGGCTGTTGTACAGTAGCAAAATTACCTCTCTGTTCCTTGAGATAATCCCCCTAGCGATGCATCCCAGCATCCTATTTGCCCTGACTGCAGCCCTCCTGCACTGCTCTGAATTATTCATGTTAACATCCAGCAAAACTCCTAGGTCTCTTTCCTCTGCCGTGGCCTGCAACTCATCCCCCCCCCAAGGATGTACACATAGTTGGGGTTTTCCCACCCTAGGTGTACCCCTTGCACTTGGAGGAGTTAAATTTCAATTTCAGGTGCAGAACCACATATCCAGAGTATCCAGGTCCTTCTTGCAGGGCCAATCTCCCTTCTCCCCTCACCACTGCTCCCAACTTAGAGTTGTCCACAAAGACTCATTTCATAGCTGATACATTCCCTGATATCGGAGATATAGGCGTTAAACAGGAGTGTCCCAGGACTGATCCCTGTGGGACCCCACTTATGACCTCCCTAGGGAATGAGACCTCCCTCAGACCACTACCCACTGAGTGTGACCTGAAAGCCAATTTTAATCCACCTAACTGCAATGAGCTTACCCCCATCCCCCAGCTTCTCCCTTAGGCCAATGTGAGAGGGACCAAATCAAATGTCTTGCTGAAGTCCAGGAAAGTACATCCACTGGTATCCCCTGTCGGTGCTGATGTCACCCACCATGAACTGTACAAGGTTTGATCGACACGATCTCCTGGCACAAACCCATGCTGCCAGTCATTCAGGTAACCCATCTCCTCCAAGAAACCTCCCAGCCTTTCCTTAAGTATGCACTTCATTACATTCCCACCACTGACATCAAACTGTTGGGTCTATTGTTTCCTGGCTCTTCTCTTGATCCCCTTATGGATGGGCACAACATGCACCTGCTTCCAATCCCTTGACACCCTCCTGTCTGGAGTGACAAGTTAAAGAGATTCGCCAATAGTGCAGCCAAAACATCCACCAACTCCCTCAGTACTCTGGGACGAATAGCATCAGGCCCTGGAGATTTATCCTTTTTAAGGGACTGGAGGGCTTCCCACACCCGACCGATAGGAATATCAGCATCCCCCCCCCATTCAGCAGAACCAGCCTGATTCCTCACCCCTGGCCTACCTCTTCCAGCAGCTTGTTCTTCAGCAGGTACCCAAATACTCAGGTCTGCAGCACCTTCCTATCCTTCAACCCCTTTTTGGAAGTTCCCCAGCCTCCTTCCTAGTGAACACTGAGGCAAAGTACTCATTCAGTAACTCTGCCTCCTCTCCAGCCACTTCCACCCACCCTCCAGCTGTCCTCAACCTATTGAGCTGGCCGTTGACCGCACTCCACTTACTAATATACCTAAAGAACTCCTTTTCACCACCTTGTATCCTCTGTGCCAGCCTCTGCTCTTTTCAGGCCTTTGCCCCCCTCACCACTCTGGTGACTTTCCCGGTTGCAAGGCAATAGATCTTTCTATCCCTCTCTCCCCTCATTTTTTTGTACCTACTGCAGGCATCCTTCTTCTCCCTTACTGCCTCCTGGACCTCTTTGATCCACCAGCATGATTTATGTGACCTACCGCCCTTGCACTTCACTCTTGCACAAGTCCTGGTGCCTCCTGTAGCTCCCACTTTATGATCTCCACCTACCTTCCATGTCCAAACCTGGTTTTATCTCCTGCAAATGCCCCTGAAGAATTTCCCCGTGTTCTGAAAGTCTGCCCCTCAAAATCAACTACCATTGTCCTTGAATGATTCCCAGTTTAAGCCAAAACAGACTGTGTTGTGTTCGTCCTAGCAAGGGGTTCTTCCACAACCAGATCTCGTACAAGATCCCCATCCACTAAAACCACATCCAGGATATGACTTTCCCTTGTTGGGTCCATCACCTGCTGATTGAGAAACACATCCAGGAAGCCTTCCAGCAGCTTCTGCTCCCTGGTTACAGCCCCCTCCCCCTTTTACAAGTTTAAACCCCATCTAGCCTGCATGAAATCCATCATCCCCCATTTGAGAACTTCCTTCCCTATCGAATTTAGGTGATGCCTATCCTGAGCGTACATTCCCTTGTCTTCCCAAACTCCCCCCCCACCCTTAAAAATTATACTAGCCAGCAGATTACATAAGCTCCCTTTACCCAGTCCAAACAAGGACAAGTCCTGTTCCTCAAATTCCTAGTTTTTGGCCTTAAGACACAATTTCCTACATTTACTATGCTCTGGGAATGTGGAGCTGAATGCTGGCCCTAAGTCACCCATCTTAGCCCCTTCTTACCTGGCCCAGACTAAAGGTCTGAGCTTTATGCACATTACCACTTGCAATCTCCTAAGAAAACTGGATGCCATCCAGATATGGCTCTGTCTCACTAATTCAGATGTTTTAGTTCTCTCCAAAACATGGCTAAAATCTCATAATTCTGATCAGGTCTTAAATATCCCCTCATGTAATGTGTTTCGGGCTGACAGATCCTCTAGAGGTGGGGGGGGTTGTAATATATGTGCAAGATACATTCTCGGTCTCACTCATCAGTTCCAACTCTGTACACAGAGAATTCGAATGCCTTACTGTTAAGGTTAGTGTCTTCTGTACTGAGTTGTTAATTATTTCTGGTTGCTACAGGCCACCCTCAGGGAGGCTTGAATTGCTACAACATCTCCAATCCTTGCTTGGTCCCCATACCATGGAACTAATCATTATGGTTGACTTGAATCTGGATTGGTTCTTTCCCTGTTCATTACTCCCATAAGCTCTCTGTGATATGCTCAGGCTTTCCCAGCTAATCATGGAGCCCACTTATATTAATTCCAAAAACCCCACAAAGAATACTTTACCCGACCTCGTCCTGGTTAACAAACCTCACAATTTTACCAGTGCAGGTTTTTTTTTAATGATATACGTGATCATAATGACGTGGCTTGTGTGAGAAGCTTGCTCAAACCCATCTCCTCTTCTGACTATATCTACTGTGCTCACTTCTTGTCAGATCTCAGTAACATCGGATGGCAAGACTTTTACCTTGCTCCCTCAGTGGATTTAGCTTACACTACATTCAAAACTGGTTACTACTGGTTATCAATAAACATACCACACTAGTCAAAATCAGAACTAGGAAAAAATACTGCCCATGGTTCAATGATTCTCTTAAGTCTGCCCTACACAAAAGAGTTGTCCTCTGGAAAAGGCATGTAAAACTAGATTACCAACTGATTGAGCAGCTTTTAGAGCCTCCAGGAACCTCGGTACAAAGTTAATCAGAGTTGAAAAAGCAAAATACCGTCAGACAGCCCTGGACTCATCCTCTAATGACCAAATTCTGGAAGACACTGAGAGAGATACAAGGGCACAACCCCCCCAACCCCTGTAAATATCTCCACCAACAACATTACAACCACTAGCAAAAAGGACATCCTTAACCTTCTAAATAACCACTTTGCTATGGAGGGTCTTGCCTTCAACTCATCCCCTGCCAGTATGTTACTCTCCTCTCTTCTTAACTCAGAGACCTTTCCTCCCTCTGTTAGGGCCCCATCCCATGCAAATTCCTTCAGTTTTAGTCCAATCATCTTTAAACAGGTGGAAGAACTTCTGCTAGCCTTTGACATTACTAAGAGTGCTGGGGCAGACAAAATTTGCCTATATTTCTTGAAACTCGGTTTCCAAGTGCTGTCTGCCCCATCACTCATCTCTTTAACAAATCTCTCACCGAAGGTGTCCTCCACCATGAGTGGAAAATAGTACATGTCATCCTTCTCTTTAAATCAGGATACCCAAGTGACCTAAACAATTACAGGCCCTTACTCCTATCACCAATCCTCTCCAAATTACTGTACTCAAAAAAATAGTTAACTCCCAAATCAGAGAACACCTTGAAACACACAACATGCTAAAGCCCCTTCAATATGGCTTCAGACCTAAATACAGCACCATAACCACTTTCTCCAAAGTAACCAATGATTGGCAATCAGTGCTTGATGCCAAGAACCATATGTTTGCCCTATTTCTAGATTTAAGTAAAGCATTCGATACAGTAGATCACAATCTCATCCTGCACATGCTGCAGAATATTGGCCTAAATGACACCTTCCTCAAATGGTTTACGTCTTACCTAGTTGGCCGACAGCAACAGGTTAAAGCTGAGTGTGAACTCTCCTCACTAAAAACCCTTATGTGAGGAGTCCCCAGGGCTCTATTCTTGGGCCCATCCTATTCACAATCTACATTGATGACACTGACCTTAATATCTCCTCAGCAAATCTATACCTCTTTGTAGATGACACTTTACTGTACATTCCTAAACCATTGCTGGAACTGGCCTGTTCAGACCTACAGTAAGAATTCTGCTTGCTGCAGCACAACCTACTGCACCTCAAACTGCTGCTCAACACCAAAAAAAAAAGTCATGTTTCTTTTTCCCCAGGCTAACTCCACAGTCACCCATCTTCAAGGTGCTAGGCCCCAAATCACAACCCTCCTTGGTGAACCTCTAGAGCCAGTAAATAAATTCAAATACCTCGGGTTTTGCATCAATATTAGGCTCTCTTTCATACTGCATGTCAAAGAATTAGCCAAAAAACTTAGACACAGATTAGGAATTTTCTACAGAATCAAGTACCTTCTCACTGTAGAGACAAAAACAAGGCTAGTTCAAAAACTTTCCTTCCACTCCTGGACTATGCCGATTTTCTCTACAGTCATTGTACCATCACTTCTCTTTCCAAACTGGACACCCTGTATCACAGAGCCCTCAATTTCATTATTAACATGCCATACAACAGCCATCATTGCACCCTCTATGCCCAACTTGGCTGGCATTCCCTAAAAATGAGGACATTAAAGAATGTGTTAATCTGGATCTACAGAGCCATTTCAGGTAAGCTCACCCAATATATTTCTGATCTCCTACATAGAAACATAGAAGCTGACAGCAGATAAAGACCACAAGGGCCATCCAGTTTGCCCATTTTTGTACCTTAAGAATGTGCCATAGGTCTTTACTCCGTCAATGGCCTATTTATTCATCCTATCTATTTATCCTGGTTTGCTCAAAGGGATCCTATTCCTTTAGATTATATTCTTGCCTCTCATTTGACATCCCCAGAGTCGAAACTCAGCATGGTATCTCTTCTTTATGTTATTTGCTTCCTTTCATCTGGAATAGTATCTGAAAATCCCTAAAACACCCACAAATTGTTAGTATGTCTACCTTCAAAATGCTGCTTTGCCATCTGTTGAAAGAAACTTGCAACTGTTTCCACAAGCCATAGAACTCTAACATGCTGATTGGTTAAGCCCATCCACCTCCATGTCCTTCTAGTTAGACTGGAGTCCTTTGTGAGCTTCACCTCCTCTTACCCTTTTCTCTCACTTTTCTAAGTAGCACTTGAGTCCCCAGTGACCCTCACCTAGTCTTATACCCTCCTCACCCCCTTCCCCCTACCTCACCCTTTCCACTCCTGGCTTCTCCTCTCCCAAACACCACTTACTGCTTGCTCGCTTGGTGTCCTCATCCACCTTCTCTTCTCTTTCTCCTTTCTCCTCCCCTATTAAATTGTTGCCCCCATACTTTCTTTTATTACCCCTGTTTTTCTATCACTCTAGGTTGTATATATTGCACATATTGTTTATTGAATATCATGTTACATATTGTTTATTGTATATTTTATGTTTTGTATTCTGGCATCTTTGTATCTATTTATTGTACATTATTTTCTTAAGACTGTTCTTTTTAAGTGTCAATTTTATGTGCTTTGTCCACCCAGGACCACTTTGTAAATGAGTTTATCTCAATGGTGCTTCTCCTGGTTAAATAAAGATTGATTGATTAATTGATTGATTGATAATAATGTAATTAATCTCAAAAAGTGCCAATGCATGCAGTAATTGTATATCAGAAGTTGTGATATCAGTGCCAAAGATGCCCACCAGATTGACCAATGAGGTTGTTTTTAGGGATTTATGAATGAGACATTGCTACAATAATGGACAGTTTTATCAGCACTGTATACGCCTTAGGTATGTGTTTTCCACCTTGAGTTCCACCATCATTCCTGGGAATATGAGGTCTTCCGGGCTCCCAGCTATAGTAAGCGGTACTGTTTGTCTTTGGGGTATGTAATAAATGTTTCTGTGATACACCTGTTCCTGAGTTGGTTTTGCCATTTGGTTCAGAGCCCTGCAAGGGATTAGGCCTCCCATCATTTTGGCAACTGAGGCAGGACCAAATTGAGAAGGACCAAATTGGACAGAACTGAACTATTAACTCGACAGGTGTGCAGAGAATGGTACTGGGATAAGCAAAGATTCAAACCTCCACCCACCCATTCACCCCAAAATCTGAGCGATCTTCCACAGTAATGGATGGACTAGGATACTGTCTCCTTCTGTCCCTTAGTGGAACCATCCTGTGGGACTTCAGATTCCTCAAGACAAACCTGCCTAATCCGACAAATACTGAGTGGATCAATACACTCTGTGCCTGCAATTAGTGCAAACTAATTTGAAAGACCTCACAAAATGGCCACCACTACCGGCACAAAACTGAGACTTGATGTCTCAACCTTTCTAGCTTCTAATGTAGGCTGGAGCAATTTCTCACTGGATGCTAAATTGCTGAACAACCCCATACAGCACATGTGCATACTGTATGTGGAGTCCAAGCCCACAGTTAAGAAACATGATCAGAAAGGGTTGATGGTTGTTGCACTTTTCACCACCTTGCAGGCAGCAGAAACAAGAATCAAGGCAGTGGAATCAAAAGTTTTACTTCTGAAAAAGGAACTGGGCTGCTGGTCTGCCAAACTATCCAAGCAGCGGCAGCAAATGGAAGCAGAAATCCAAATGCTCCACAGTAAGTCTCAGAGTGAACTGCATTGTGCTGTGCAAGATACAGACAGAGAACTAGGTAGGTTAATGGACAAATGTGTTAAGTTGCAGGAGGAGAAGAGGTAAGTGTTACAAATGAATGATTTGTTATCTGGTACAAGTGATATGTTGAGAGGAGAATGGTGAGATATATGAGGAGATGTGAAAGATGCAGGAAGAGTTAGACAAAAGACTTAGAAAATCGTGAACCTGGCACCGCGTACAGAGTGTTACAGGGACATTTTAGCAAGAGGCAGCAAATCGCAGGGAAAATCACGTTTAATGCAGAACCAAGATGACAAAACTGTATCATCAATGAGAGGTGTTGGCTGGTCATGTGAAAGTGATGGGAGGGGGTGCTCCCCCGCCCATCAACCTTGCATCATCAGGGGATGATGATGTCATCCAAGATGGTGACCTCCACAGTGACAGAGGTGGATGGCAATGCCCATTACTGATCACTTTTCTCAAGAAGGAGGATAAGCAGATTGATAACATGATTCATGATGTGATCGCAAAGGCAGGGGTTACCCCAATGCTCTCGGATGAACAAACATGGGCACTGAGGGAGGAAATGAGGAGAATGTTTCATGTCGAGGCAGAAAGACAACCCATCTTCAGCGGCATAGGCACTGTCACAGCTGAAGCAGTCGTCCAAGGTATAAGTAGAGTGGAGTGTGATGACAGCCCCATCATCATTGCCAACCCGCTCCAAGCTGCTCAGGTGAGATAAACTATTGTAGACAAAGTAGGCTACATGACCACCAATGATAATCTGAGTTGTCACCTAGAAAAGGTCAGAAGCCAATGTGAAATGCTCAAGGCTCCCAGCAGAGCACTGAATTTAGGTTCTGAGGCAAACCATTGAGCCCACCTTTTGGGCAAAACTACCCAAAGCAGCTTGGACTGGCACAGGTGCACAGTTTGATCACAAAGCTGCTCAGCTATTGAAGACCCACAACCACAACCTTGTTGGTGAAATGCTGGCCCAACCAATCAAGCAGTACACCAAAAGGAGCCCAGGCCATTAAGGGAACCAGTTATGGATCACCTACCAAGTCTGAAAGCAAGCACTCAAAGAGAAAAGCAATTGTGATTCTATTGAGTACAAAGCCCTGTTCCTGAAGAAAATGCTGCTGGCCCTCCATGAAAAGGTTGAGCTGGTAGTGTTTCCTAAAACCAAAAAATTTTCCAAGATCCTAGAGAGAACAGAAAGAGTTTTCCATCTCTAGATACGAGACCTGAAACCTAAAGTGGCCATGGTACAGAACACTGCTGAGTCATCTATTCACTATGCTGTAGAAGGAAAGACCAAGGAGGCACAGCCCAACAAGGCCTCAGCCTAAAAGCAGAAAAACTCCCAAAGGGGGCGCATTACAAGAATGACAAAAAAAAGGCTGTACCAGCATAGGCCAAATTAGCAGCCCAACCAACAACAACAACAAGGGAAGCAGGGGATAATGGAAATAGATGCCAATGCCTTGGCCCTACCTACAAAGAGCTAGCCTAAGAGAACAACAAGCTTAAGGACCTAGTGGCAAGAGTCCAGTCTCTAGCCAAGTTCCATCCCAGAGCTACATGACTTGGGTTGCTGCCACAACCACAGTTCCAGCTGCAGCACTCAAGAAGCTTCTTCAGAGTCTCCAGATATTTTGGACTCACTCTACTCTGAGTACTGACAAATACTGGAGGAGGTGAAAGCCACCCAGCAGAGGAATGCTTAATACTCCTCCTGAGGAAGATCATGAGAATGCTGATCGAGAGTTCCAGGCCCCGGTTCAGATCATCACTACTCTCAAGGCTGATGATAACAGGTGGCCTTGCTTAAAGGCCATGGTCAGGGGATGCCAGATGGAATTATTTTTAGATACAGGCATGGCTGTGTCTGTATTGCATCATAACAATACATAGCAGTCACCGTGGTGCCCCAAAAGAGCCACTTCTGCTTAAACCTTTGATAGGACCATATTCACCACCTATTGGTCCAATTCAATACCAGAGCAGATTGGCTAACTCTCTGTGATGCATTTACTTGATTTGATGGTAACATGTCATCATCTCACCATCCTAGGAATTGATTTTCTAGCAGAACACAGCTGTGTTGTGGACCTAACCAACCAACTCCTGATTTAGATTCCAGGACAGTACCATGCACTGCTCATCCCTGATTCATGTGTGCTGGCTGCTGTAGTTGCCAATGACATGGAATATGGCATCATCACAATGCTTCTCAGACATGAATCATTCTCTAAGCTGGAATGAATTCTGCAGAAGCACCTGAAAGCCCTTGCTAAAAACAGGCATGATTGTGGGAGAATGAATACTCTCATAGAAATTGCAGGAGATGAACCAGCTTGACGGAAACAATATCCATTTCCTGTAGAGGTATTACCCTTACTGAGGGCCATCAGACCATGTGTGCCAACAGCCAACTCACCCATCTGGCCTGTGAAAAATCAAAAAAATACTTGGAGACTTACTATTAACTACAGGTGACTTAACCAAGTCACCCCCAGCTGTGCCCCAATGGTGGCATCTGCCCAAGATGTGTTCAAAATGAAGAAACCAAACTACAAGTGGTTTAGCACTCTGGATAGTGCCAATTGCTTCTAGTCACTCCCATTGCCGCTGACAGCCAATACAAATTTTTCTTCAAGTTTGGATTAAGACAGTACACATGGAACTGCCTTCTCTATGGCTTTCACAACAGTCCATCTCTGCTTCACATTCACATGAGGGATGCCATCAGAAATTTCTCAACCAGAAGGCCTCTTGCAGTATGTGGATGACTTGCTCTTGGCAACAACTACTGTTGAGGAGCACCTTGAGCTCCTAGATGAGCTCTTGACACTATTACAGAGAGCAGGTCTCAAGTGCAACCCTGCAAAGGTACAACTGTGCTAAGAAGAGGGTAACTTCCTTGGCCTATGCATTACAGTGGAAGGAAGGATCCCTGCCCTAACCAAGATACAGAGCCTACAAGAATTGCCACTCCAAACCAGTGTGGTAACACTGAGATGTTTCTTGGGTATGGTCAATTATTCCATGGATTTCATCTGTGACTTTGTAAAGAAGGTCACTCCTCTATATGAGTTTTTAAAGAAAGATGTGACTTGGCCATGGGGACCTCAACTCACAGGAGCAGTGGCTGTCCTCAAGCAGTCCTTGGCCTCTGCCCCAGCATTTGTTGTCCAATTGTTTAACCAGGAGAGACACACTAAGCTGAAAGCATGTTTACAGGTGTGATCTGGCAGCACAGGGAAGTTACGTGACTTGCTTAGGGTCACACAGTATGCAAGTGGGGGCTGTGAGATTCAAACCCATGTCTACAGATTTCAGATCACAGCATTAAACCACTTTGCAATACTGCCTCCCTAGGCATCTGGAGAGCCATTAGATGAGGCATTTTTTTTCTTTGGGAAGATGCACCATTGGTGCACAGCTCGTCAGTGTGCTGCTCTGCCATCTACTTTTCATTATGTTATATAATATTTGTGATATCGATATGATGTTCTGTGAATGTCTGCTTAGGAAATAGCAGCTAGCAGTTGTAGGGGTCTGACCCTCTGACCCCTAACATAGTAACTGCAAAAAACAGATGGCTAGTTTACTTCTCTGTTGAGACATAGTGCCTCCTTCCAAAATGCCAGGTTTTAACACATCATAAAATATTCCTACTTTGATCTGCTGGTAACAGGGTATGCATTTTATAACCATTGAGGAAAGGGGACATTTGGTCAATTCCTGTTGGCTTTTACACCTAGAAGGGAACTGTTGACAGGATGTGTGTTCTGAAAACATCAAAGGAAATGCTCTGATCAAAAAGACTGTCATATTTTGATATTGCTAACTTTGCAGATTTTCAGCCAACAGTAAAATGACACCTTCTTGAATATACTTGGTCAGGTTACAGATTAATTACAGGACTAACAGGGACCTCATGTGCTGTTACATCGCAAGGAGGTGGAGAGACTGATTTTCAGTATTGCCAAGCATCTGAGGGGACAGTGCAGACTTTATCTCTGCATTCCTAAGAGAACACATACTGTGTTCTGAAAGTAAAATGCTCTTCTGTTACATTTAGGTAATACCAACTAGAAAACTAGGTTAAGACTAGAAATTCAGTTACAGAAGTATTTGTTTCTGAAATTCCCTTTTATTTTGACTGTAAGTATTTATGCAGGCAGTTGTGCCAAGAGAAAGGAGTCCAGCATGAGGGGTGAGGCAAAAAGCATCTTGTGGAGGCTCTTATGGCAGACGATGCCCAGGACCTCGAGTCTCAGTCTGTGACTGAAAAGGACTAACCCTTGGGTATGGAGGGGCCAAGGTCCAACACAGTGTCCAGACCCAGGAATGAGGACAGGGCCAGTGCAAGCCAACAGCCACAGCAGAAGGAGAAGGTCACCAACATTCTGAAGCCAGAAGGGCTCAAGCTACAGATGGAGTTGAGGAGGATGGAGCTGGAGTTTCAACAGAAAAGGTTCAAAGCCCAGCAGTGAAGGGAGCTTGAACAGAGGAAGCTGGAAATGGGGAGAGAGAGAGAGAGAGAGAGAGAGAGAGAGAGAAGAACCGAGAACAGTGAGAGGCAGAGAAAAGAGAGTGACAGTGTCAGAGAAAGGCTGAGTGAGAGCAGTGACAGGCTGAGCAAGAAGAGAGAGAGTGCCAGAAGAAATTTGAACTGGAGAAGCTACAATTCCCAAGACCAGCACCAGAGCAGGTAAGTGGCAAAGATATACAGGGAATTCCAGGACTGGGTTACAAACTGAATTCTAAATTGATAGCTGAATTTAAAGAGGGTGAGGATCTTTTACCTCTTTAAATTCAGCTATCAATTTAGAATTCAGTTTGTAGCCCAGTCCTGGAATTCTCTGTATGTCCATGCTACTTACCTGTTCTGGTGCAGGTCTTGAGAGTTGTAGCTTCTAACATACTAACATACTATTTGCCAGCAGATTAGGCCTTATGGTCTATCGAGTCTGCTCGAACTTTAGATCCTGAGTTGGGTGCCAAGACCCTCCCATCCCTTGTGCTCCAGAAACACATATCATCCATCCCCACCCTCCTGGGACAGGCCATCATCTGATACATCCACTTTCTGTGTCTATCCCATCCTCTCTTAAAGCCCTCCACTGTGGATCTCTGAACTAGCTCACCAGGCAGTGCATTCCAAGGGTCCACCACCCTCTCAGTGAAAAACCTCCTCCTCTTTTCCCCCCTCACCCTTTCACCTTCCAACTTCAAACCATGCCCTCTGGTGATACCTCCCTGCTTTAGTCTAAAGATCCCCTCCATGTTTACCCTATTTATTCCCTTGAGGTACTTGAAGACCTCAATCATGTCCCCCCTGTCTCTCCTCTCCTCCAGTGAAAACAGGCAGAGCTCCTTAAGTCTGTCTTCATACGTCAAATCCCCTAGCCCTTGTATCATCTTTGTTGCCCTCCTCTGTACCCTCTCTAGGAGCTGTATGTCCCTTTTCAAGTGTGGTCTCCAGTACTGTACACAGTACTCAAGGTGTGGTCTAACCAGTCCATTGTACAGTGGCAGAATCACTTCCTTGCTCCTAGAGGTGATCCCCCTTATGATGCATCCCAACATCCTGTTTGCCTTGCCAGCTGCTCTTCTGCACTGCTCAGAGTTATTCATACATGCATCCACCATGACCCCTAGGTCTTTTTTCCCTATTGAGGCCTCCAGCGCCTCCTCCCAGGGGTGTACCTGTATTTAGGGTTTCCCACCAAGATGCAACACCTTGCACTTGGTGATATTGAAATTTAATTTCCATGTGTGAGCCCAGCTGTCCAGGGTGTCCAGGTCCCCTAGGGGCAACCTCCCTCTTCCCTCAGCTACTGCTCCCATCTTGGAGTCATCCACAAAGAGACTCATTTCACACCCTATACCCTCCCTGATGTCTGATATGTATGCATTAAACAGGATTCTCCAGTTCAAATTTTAACTGTAAGTATATGTTCTGTGTTTTGTATTTTATCTGTTTTCAATTTTTAGTAGACACTATTTTCCTTGAAATTCTGCCTATGCCTTCTCAGTTTCTTTTGCATGTGAATGCTGGAAATGTGTTGATTATTCTGACAACTGTTAAGGGCTTACAAAGTATTACTAATTTTGCTAAGGTGAGAATATGCCTAGGTCTCCAACTGAGTCATAAGGGTAGACTTGTGAGCCTGACTGGGTACCCACTAGGTGAAATATTGTACTGCGTCCCCCAAAGAGGATACATATCTGAGCCTGTTAACCAGGTGTGCTTACAGAAAGGTTCCCATTTGACCCCAAGGACAAGAGGCTAGTAGAGGATTCAGACTCAAAATGGACAGGAGGGTTACCCTGTTTGTCTCCTGTTCATATACTGCACTTTGAGGTTTGGCACTGTAGGAGCAGAGGGTTTGACCTGTGGGGTGCATTTGTGTCAGATCTGGTTGGCAACGGTACAATTTAAAAGTATTTGGTAACACGAGCATTAACAGTCCAGCATGTCAGATTAAATACTGTACAGCTCATATGCAAACAAGGCAGTAATTTAAAAAGTAAAGAACTATATAATTGTACTTACAGTCTAAGTTCCCTACTTTTTTTCAGGTGTAAGCTAGTGTAGCCATACATAGGGAAGAACATGACTTCCAACTACATCGAGTACACTGCATTCTACCTAAGGCAGTTGTGCCAAGAGAAAGGTGTCCAGCATGAGGGGTGAGACAAAAAACATCTTGTGGAGGCTCTTATGGCAGACGATGCCCAAGACTTCAAGTCACAGTCTGTGACTGGAAAGGAATAACCCTTGGGTGTGGAGTTGCCAAGGTCCAACACAGTGTCCAGACCCAGGAATGAGGACAGGGCCAGTGCAAGCCAACAGCCACAGCAACACGGGAAGGTCACCAACATTCTGGAGCCAGAAGGGCTCAGGCTGCAGATGGAGTTGCAGAGGATGGAGCTGGAGTTTGAACAGAAAAGGTTCAAAGCCCAGCAACGAAGGGAGCTTGGGGAGAGAGAGAGAGAGAGAGGAGAAGCAAGAACAGTGAGAGGCAGAGAAAAGAGAGTGACAGTGTCAGAGAGGCTGAGCGAGAGCAGTAAGAGGCCAAGCAAGAGGAGAGAGTGTGCCAGAGGAAATTTGAACTGGAGAAGCTACAATCTCCAAGACCTGCACCACAGCAGGTAAGTGGCATGGATATACAGCAAATTCCAGGATTGGCTACAAACTGAATTCTAAATCGATAGCTGAATTTGAAGAGGGAGAAAATATGGATACATATTTAAATTCATTTGAAAATATATGTATTCAGGCAAAACTTCCCAGAGAGTCCTGGAGCTGCCAGCTATCCCCGCTGCTTATCGGGAGAGCTCATGATGCATTGGGCCAAATGGACTATCAGGACAGTAATGATTATAGCAAACTAAAAGCTGCCTTGTTAAAGAAATATGATTTAACGGCAGAGGCATACAGAGTTAAATTCCGTAAGCTCAGGAGAAGCCCTGACATGAGTTACAAGGAGCTAGCCACTAAACAACGTCAATTTTTAAAACATTGGTGGGAAGAGATTCAAGCAGACTCTGTAGAGAAAGTTGAAAATGTTGCACTGTTAGAGCAGTTTTTCTGGGCATGCCCAGCAGAGCTGAAAACCTGGCTAGAGGACCGAGATCCAAAAACAGCACAAGAGGCTTCTGAACTCTCGGACCACTATGCCAGAAGCAGACCCAATCTGAGAGGGAATGGAGTGGGTGTGGCAGGCAGAAAGGGAAAAGTGCACCTTGAGGGCAGCTAAAACCGTCCCTGCCTCCAATGAAACCAGGAAGTTCCAGGTTACAAAGAAAAGACTTGCTGATAAAAGAAATGAGTGTTGGGTCTGCAGACAAGCTGGGCATCTTCCCAGGTAGTGTCCAAAAGGGGCAGACAGTGCACAAAGTGGTGCTAGGAAAGAAGTGGGTTGTTTGTGTGTCCCTGAAAGCATGCAAGCAAACATGAGGGAACACATAAACCCATGTTCCATAAAGTGGTGCACAAGACATGCCAAAACAAAAGGACCTAAAACAAGGCCTCACCTTAAAAAGTGTAAGACCTACATGAAACGTTGGTCGAAGGGGTGCCACTATTACCCTGTATGTATTTTTAGCTTTTTCGTGAAATAAAGCCATTTTTTACTAAGACCTGGTTTTAGGTCTTTTTGTTTTGGCATGTCTTGTGGGTGCGCTGTATGGAATGTGGACTTGTGTAAATTTGTGGTAGCACAGACAATATACCTGTTAGCCATCTTAAATGGTGTTGAACACATAAATCCAGTCACTGTGAATGGGGTACAGACCCATGGATTAAGGGACATGGGGGCATCCCTGACTTTGGTAAAAGGGGATTTGGTAGAGCCTGAGCAACTTATACCCAATCAAATTGTGACTGTACAGTGATTCACTGGGGAAGAGAAAACGTTGCCACTTGTTAGCGTCCTCCTAGACTGTGGTAAGACAGGGGGGACTGTGCAAAAAGTTGCCACAACAGAGAACTTTGCTATAAATGTAATTATTGTCAACAATCTCAAACAGGGAATAATGTCTGCAGTTACCAGCAGCCAAGCAGCAAAGGTAAACTGTAGTTCCCTGGACCCCATAGAAGCCCCTGTGGAAATCACTTGGAGGCTGGTTTCCCAGCCTGTGTCTCCTGATATGGAGAATAATGAAAGAGGGTAGAAATTCTCCAGGTAGTAGTTAACAGAACAGTTACAGAGGACTACTCTGAGGAAGGAGGGGTATCCTGTTGTCAGAGGGTTAGGGATGACAGTGACCCTGAATGCCTTGATGCTAGAGCTCAGGACCCTAGTTTAGGAGCTGGAGGGGACCTGTACCATGCCTTGGGAATGTGTAGGATTTTCAGCCAAACAGAAAATGACCAAGTTTAGAGAAGCTGAGAGCTTGGGCAGACTCTGTTGGAGCACAGGCAGGTGACAGGAAACATAAAGTTTATTGGGATCATGGACTGATGTATACGCAGGATGTCAAGACAGAGGGAGGGTGATGGGCAGACAGCTTGTCATACCCCATGGGTACCATGAGCAGTTGCTCAAGATTGCACATGATATTCCCATGTCTGGTCATCTGGGAATAACATGCACTATGCAGTGATTGGCTCAGAATTTCTATTGACCCAACTTCACCCAGCAGGTGAAGGAATATTGCAGGCCTTGTCACCGGTGCTAAGAAATAGGAAAGTCGGGTAAGAAAACCCAAACCTCTCTAATTCCCTTGCCCACAGTGGAGGAGCCATTCCAAATGGTAGGAACGGATATTGTGAGGCCTTTGAATACCCCCAGCTCCTCTGGGAAGAGGTTTATCCTAGCCATTGTGTATTATGCCATCCAGTTGCCAGAGGCAGTCACCCTATCCTCCCTGAGGACAGACAAGGTGGTAGATGCCTTGATAGGGATTTTCTCCCATGTTGGGTCTCCATAGGAGGTTATCACTGATCGAGAGGTTCCTTCATGTCGGACCTGATGAATTGTTTGTGGGAGAAGTATGGAGTGGTGCAGAAATGCATGACACCTTATCACCCGCAAACCAGTGGGTTTGTGGAAAGATTCAATGGTACACTTAAATCGATGCTCCAAGCATTTGCTGAACAGCATGGGAGGGACTGGGAGAAATACCATCCCCACCTGATGTTCACATGCAGGGAGGTGACCCAAGAGTCAAAAGGGTTTTCCGCCTTTGAGCTCTTATATGGATGCAGGGTAAGTGGGCCCCAAGACTTGATCTGGGAGGACTGGGAAGGAAAGCACACCACTCAGGGAACTCCCATAGTGGATTATGTCCTTCAGTTTAGGGAATAGCTGAAGGAGTTTATGTGGACAGCCCAAAGCAACCTGACAGCTTCCCAACAAAAACAAAAGGTATGGTATGACCACAGAGCCAGAGTTCACTCATACACTGTGGGTCAGGAGGTAATGGTCCTAATCCCAGTCTGGAAAGACAAGCTGTAGGCCAAGTGGACAGGACCATACAATGTAGTCAGACAACTGAATGATGTAAACTACATTATGGAACTACCTGACAGGAGATATACCCGAAGAATGTACCATGTCAACATGATGAAGCCATATGCTAATAGGGCTGACATGATGTTTGCAGTGTCTAGTCCTGAGGAGGGAATGGACAAAAGAGACCCCCTTCTGGACTTGCTGGAAGAAAGCAAGTGGGAGTCCTCTGTGGCGGCAATTAAAATGTAGCCCCAGTTAACTCCGGACCAGATCCAGAAAGTAGGGGAGGTTTTAGCAGTCTTTGTGACATTGTTTAGCACCAAGCCTGGACTAACCCCTTAGCAACACATAAACTGGAGACAGGGATTCAAGTGCCAATATGGCAGATGGCCTATCGGGTGTCAGAGGCTGTCCAAAAGGACATTAGGAGAGAGGTGGAGAAAATGCTGGATTTAGAGGTAATACAGAAATCCCACAGCCCCTGTGTCTCACTCGTAGTCCTTGTTCCCAAGCCAGATGGCTCTACTCATTTTTGTGTGGACTATCATGGACTCAATGCAGTCAAGAAGTCAGATGCCCACCCAACACCATGGATGGACAAACTCCTGGACAAGTTGGGAGGGGCAACATACCTTACCACTATTGACCTGACAAAACGGTATTGGCAGGTAGAGTTAAATGCCAGAATGAGGGAGGGGTTGGCCTTCATCACTCCAATAGGGTTATTTGGGTTTAAAGCAATGCGTTTTGGAATGAAGAATGTCCCTGGCACCTTCCAAAGGTAGGTGAACCAGGTGTTAAATGGTACGAGGAGTACGCCATAGCATACCTGGATGGCATTGTTATCTTCAGTACCAGCTGGGAGGAACACCTGGCCCACCTTAGGGAAGTGCTGGGCAGGATACAGAGGGCTTGACTCACTGTAAAAGCTGAGAAGTGCCAGGTGGTCATGGCTGAGGTTGCATACCTTGGGCACATAGTAGGCTGGGGACAGCTTCATCCTAACCAAGCAAAAATAGAGGCAATCAAGGTATGTCCCAGACCTGAAACACAGAAGCAGGTTCAGAGTTTTTTAGGGGCAGCAGGGCACTATAGGAAATTTGTACCAAACGACAGTGCCCTGGACACTCCCCTATCTGGCCTGTTAAAGAAAAGAATACCTAAGAAAGTTATCTGGGAACCAGCCTGTGAATAAGCCTTTACATGGCTAAAGGAGGCACTGTGCAGTGCTACTGTAATAGCAAGTCCAGACTATACTAAACCTTTTGTAGTCCAGACTGATGCCTCTGATGTGGGTATTGGGGCAGTGCTTAGTCAAATGTCCAACCAAGGAAAAGATCACCCCATAGAGTACCTCAGTAAGAAGTTACTTCCCAGGGAGCAGGCTTACTATACAGTAGCAAAGGAGAGTCTTGCTATGGTGTGTGCACTAAAGAAGTTAGAGCCATACCTATTTTGGCAGCATTTTGAGGCACAAACTGATCACAACCCCCTGGTTTGGTGTTCACAAATGGGTAAAATGAATGGTAGGCTGTTAAGATGGAGCCGTGCCTTGCAAGGTCATGACATGACTGTCTCACACAAGGCAGGGGCAGCAAATGAAAATGCAGATGGGCTTTCATGTCAGTTTGAGCTATGAACTGACTTTTGGGAACTCATGCAGGAATCGAGCCCCCAAATTCAGTCTAAAAGGGGAGGAGTGTGATGCTCTGCCATCTATTTATCATTATGTTATATAATATTTGTGATATAAATATGATGTTATGTGAATGTCAGCTTAGGGAATAGCAGCTAGCAGTTGTAGGGGCCTGGCCTTTTGTCCCCTAACACAGTAACTGCAAAAAACAGATGGCTAGTTTACTTCTCTGTTGAGACATGGTGCTTCTTTCCAAAATGCTAGGTTTTAACACATTGTAAAATATTCCTACTTTGATCTGCTGGGGACAAAGTATGCATTTTATAACCCTTGAGGAAAGGGGTCATTTGGCTGATTCCTGTTGCCTTTTACACCTTGAAGGAAACTGTTGGACGGATGGGTGTTCTGAAAACATCAAAGGAAATGCTCTGATCAAAAAGACTGTCATGTTTTGATATTGCTAACTTTACAGATTTCCATCCAACAGTAAAATGACACCCTCTTGAATATACTTGGTCAGGTTACAGATTAATTACAGGACTAACAGGGACCTCATGTGCTGTGACATCACAAGGAGGTGGAGAGACTGACGTTCAATATTGCCAAGCATTTGAGGGGACAGTGCAGACTTGATCTCTGTACTCCTAAGAGAACACACATGGGCCAGATATTCAAAAGGGTTGCACATGGCGCAACAGTGTTGCACCATGCGCAACCCACTGATGTGCCCCAGCAAAATATTCAAATGGAAATTGTGCCTGGCAGATATCCCAATGCGCTTGGGCACATCAGTACGTATGCGGCGAGAGGTGGGGGGCGGCCCATGCATACTCTGCACATACCAATATTCAGCCCTGGATGTGCTGAGTCCATGCATGCACAACCCCTACTTGAGCCACACAGAGTTGATCCAAAAAGGAACAACGGCTGGCCACCCACAGTTGAGCTGCTGTATTGCAGGGCTCAACACTGCAGCTGCCACCTGTGGGAGGCCGCCAAGCTCTGGCTGCACCTGCTGGCACTCCCCCATGCCCAATCATGGGCAGTAGTAAAAATGAAAGAATTCAATATCCCTGTTGGTCCAGTGGACCGCTGTCAGCCAATCGTGGGCTTCAGTAAAATAATAGAACTCCTATATTCCTGGTGGTCCAGTGGACCACTCTCAGCCTGATTATGAGCATTTGTATAAAACATAGTATGGCCACTACTCTGGTGGTCCAGCAGACCCCCTCACCCACCCACTGATCCCCACTGCCCTCTCCCCCAGTCAGTGGCAGCAGCAGCACCACCCACCTGCCACCCCACCTCCCACTGGTGACTGACATAGGTGGCTGTACACCATTGGTCCACAGCATAAGTTAGGCAAGAGTCTATACACATTACACATTCCAGATATGTGAATGGATCCATTCACACATGTGGAATGTGTAATACGGTATGGCTGCCCACCCATTGGCCTCATGATGTGGACCAATGGGTGTACAGCCCTGCCTATGGTGTCAGTCGGCGGGCAGCGGGGTGGCAGGCAGGTGGGTGTTAGCTGCCCACCACTGACCTGGGGTAGCTGGGGCAATGCGGATCAGTGGGTGGGTGGGGAGGGGTCTGCTGATGCATGAATGCTGGAAAAGTATTAATAATTCTGACAACTGTTAGGGGCCCAAAAAGTGTTACTAATCTTGCTAAGGTGAGAATATACCTAGATCTCTGATTGAGTCATAAGGGTAGACTTGTGAACCTGGTTGGGTACCCGCTAGGTGAAGTATTGTATTGCATCCCCCAAAGAGGGTACATATCTGAGCCTGTTAACTGGGTGTGCTTGCAGAAAGGTTCACATTTGACCCCCAGGACTTTAGGCTAGTAGAGGATTCAGACCCAAAACAGACAGGAGGGTTACCCTGTTTGTTCCCTGTTCACATATTGCCCTTCAAGGTTTGGTGCTGTGGTAGCAGACAGCCTGACCTGTGGGGTGCATTTGTGGCACTCAGTACCAATCCAGAACTTCCATTTGGAAACTACAACCTCTAAAAAGGGCATGTCAGCAGTCCTAGCTCAGAAGGTTAATAACACACTTAGACACATTGCCTATGTATCCCAGCTGTTCACTCCATTTGAACTGAAATACTCTCTTTGTGAGAGAAGCCTTTTGGTTACATACTGGGCAATCAAGCATTCCCGATATATCACAGGGTTTTCTCCAATTGTTCTTCACACAAATCACACCCTTGCCAACATTTTTCTATCAGACAGAGTCAAGGATGGTACACTCTCCAACACCAGACTCACATACTGATCCCTCCTCTTGCATGATTAGGATATCAAAGGACAGCCAGCAAAATGAGCCTCCATATTGGTCCAGGACCTACTTTCTCAGGAATACTACAGAAGTGTGGACTTTAGCCACCGGTAGTACTAGACTTAGACCCATTCTTTCCAGCCACAGAGGTGGACCTGAAAAAACCCAATATGTGCCATGTTTTCACAGATGGCTCATCCTCATACAATGAGGGACAACAAATAGCACAATTAGGTGTGCTGATCATCTACCCCAAGGAGATGCCACACAGGCATCCAAGAAATGCCTCATATGATCAACTCAGTATGCAGAATTGGCAGCTGTAGCCTGTGCTTTGGAAATAGTCAAAACAGGAAAAGTTGATACCATTATCTTTTCAGACTCCTCTTGTGTATGTAATTCCCTCACCTTTTGGAGACTCTATGTCTTTGCCTCGTCTGATGGCACTCCAATCAAATACAAAGATCTCTTTGCATACATTGAGGGCCTTGTTCAAAACTTCAAGTACAAACTACACATCCATAAGGTAAAGGCCCACTCTAAGGCCAAACATTTTTATGATTTATTTATTTTATTTATTTAACAAATCAGAAAGACCTTTGAGCCAATGGCTCTTTTATAGAGGTTCCATGTCAACTCACAAGAATAGCAAATCACAAAAGTTTCAGTAAGTAGTATGACATGAGGAAAGTAATTATATAAACAAAAGAACACTATGGCAAGATAAATACTGTGTCAAGTGTAGCCAGTGGCCTTGTCTGAAGAGGGGTGAAAGGGATTGTGAGGAAAGAAGTACAGGGGGTGAACTGGGGGGTGGAAGGAGCAAAATAAGAGCAAGAAGGGAGATTCCACAATGAAGCTTATGCAGGAAAGACCCACAAGGGGGTTGGGGATAGAGGGAGAGAGAGAACAAAGTGAAGAAACAGAGGAGGAAGGGGGAAGTGGGAGTGGAGAGGTAAAGGAAGGGGGATGAGGTAGGATGAAAAGAGGACAAGAATGGGACAGAGATAATGGAGGAAGTGCTGTGAGTGGAATAGCGAGCAACAGGATAGGGCATACAGGGCAAATGATAAAAGAGGGAGGTCCTAGTGCATTTTGCTGTCAGCAAAGATTAGGTATAGCAGTCACAAGATACTCTGGAAACTAGGAATTGATGCAACTTCTGCTAAATGATCCCAAGGTTGCAGTCATCACAATCTCAGGAGAAAGGAAATTAAATACATTAGCAGCTCTAACTGCAATGGATCACTGTCAGAGTGAGCTTTGACAGAGAGGGACAGTAAAAGTTTGGCTCACGGAACTTTATGTGTTACAAGTGTCCCAGAAGGAACTGAAAAGCTGAAGGGAACCTGGTGGTAGGAGACCAAGATCTGCCTTCTTAGCCAGAAGACAGGCTTAATATTCAATGTGAACCTAGAGTTGAAGCCAGTTTGCTTGTTCATAAATGTCACAAGTGCAAGTACCTTACACTGCACCAGTTAGTAGATGGCATGCCTTATTCAGAGCTGTGGTGAGCCGATGTAGGGCTGTGTCTTTGGTGGAACCATACATGACCAAACCATAGTCAATTATACACAAAACTGAACTTCGAATAGCCAGTCTGAGGGCTTCGATAGTAAGGCAGTGTTTATGCCTGTGTAGAAGGCCTAGGTGAATGTTAACTGCCTTGGCAATGTTCTCAACATGGTTGGAGTAGGACAGCGTACTATCCAGAGTAACTCCTAGGTGTTTAAAAGATTGAGTCTGATGAAGAACAACACCTGCACTGTTTTTAATCACCAATCATTTGGCTTTGTGCTTACTGTGGGTACCATGGAAGAGCATGACCTTTGTTTTTTTGCAATTAAGCACCAACTTATGAGAGCTGAACCAGGACTCAGCTTCAGTAAAACTTTTCTGAAGTTGGGCCTGAAGGAGGATAGGGTTAGCAGTCTTTGAGAAAATGCTTGCATCATCCACATAGAGGAGTACTGGTTCAGAACAGGATGCCAGAAGATTATTTAGAATGGTGCTAAATAGAAAGGGGTCCCAGTATCGATCCCTGAGGAACCCCAGAGCAGACAGACAGTTTAGGAGAAAAGGCAGACTCTATTCTCACCTGTTGTGTGCAGTTTGCTAGATAGCTTGTGAACCACTTTAGGGCTTCTGAAGATATACCAAGCCCAGCAAATTGATGTGTCAGCAAATGGTGATTGACCATGTCAAATGCTTTAGACAGGTCAATAAAGATTGCAGTGATCAAGCAGATACCCTTGCCAAGGGTGGTGCTCAAGAGGGGGGCATGAGGACCATGTCACACCCCATACTAGCAGCAATAGTTGCAGCAGCAATTAAGAAGGACCAGATGGTCCCACTGGATCAAAATGCCATTCAGAAGGCTGATTCACAGATTGAAGAGGTGTCTAACTACTTGTCAAAAGAAAAAGAAAAAGAACTGGCAACTCACAATCCATGCAAAAGATATGCAGACAACCTACATCTCTCAGAAGATCAGAAACCAGTATGGCACCAGTCAAGGAAGACAATCACAGAGCGTGGGTGGTTCCTACATCAGTGCAATTAGAATTCATCCATCAGGTACATAACACCCCTACAGGTGGACAACAAGGGGTGGACAATACCCTGCAAAGACTCAAAACTGCGGGATGGTGGCCTAGTATGACAGTGGGTGTCCAGCGCCATGTGGTCAACTGCTTAGTCTTTGCATAAAACAACCCAATTCCTGGAAAAAAAATTGAAATTGCTATCCCAGAGGCAGTCAAGCCCCTGGCATGCAAATCAGATTGACTTCATTGGCCACTTACCAATAGGGAGGCAGCATAGTGCAGTGGTTTAAGGCTTTGAGCTGAAAATCTGGTGACATCCAGCAGGCCAGACCTGGATTTGAATCCCACAGCTTCCACTTGCATACTGTGTGACCCTAAGCAAGTCATTTAACTTCCCTGTGCTCCCAGGCCACACCTGTAAAAAAGCTTTCAGCTTAGTGTGCTACTCCTGGTTAAACAACTAAACAAAAAAAAAAAAAAAAACTAGCAGACAAAACAAGTTTGCACTTGTGCATGTGTGATCACAGACTTATTCTCCAAATGGGCAGAGGTCTTTCCAGCTCAATCACCCATGGCGTTGCTAACAGCTAACATTCTGGTAGAACAAGTATTTACCAGATGGGGGCCTACCTCTCAAGATAGACTCCAACCAAGGAATCAGTTTCACAGCTGAGGTAATGGAAGAAAGTTTAAAATTGCTTGGTGTACACTAGAAATTTCACATTCCCTACCATCCTCAATCTTAAGGCCAGGTAGAAATAGTTAATCATAGGTTCAAGCTAATGCTGTCTAAATTCATAGAAGACAACCCCAAAAACTGGGATACTTTGTTGCCCTTAGTCCTAATGGCAATTAGAGCGACCCCAGCTGCTACAACCCAGTGCACTCCATTTAAAGTCATGACTGGGAGACAAATGAGATTACCTGAGCATGTGTTGATTGACCTCAACACCCCTACAGCAGATAGAGTGGCAGTAGAAACCTATGTTGCACAATTGAGGGACAACATAAGACAGACTCTCCTGTTTGCAGCTCGTCACCTGGAGATGGCCTAACAAAAGTCCAAATTGTACTTTGACAGAACCATCAAAGAGGTTTATTGGATAGTGGGAGATCAGGTTATGGTACTAAAATTTGCCACACCCAGCCACCCAATTGCAAACAAATGGAAGGCCCCTATGACATCTTAAACAAGCTCAGCCAAGCAGTGTACCAAGTCAGAATCACAAACCACAAGAAACCAATAACTAAATGGCTACATGCCAGCCAGCTTAACATCTACAAAGGTAATTAAATATCACTTTCCAGCATGAGGGAAGGTTCTTATTTATTAATCAGCATGTTTTACTTCTGCAGGTACCAAGGATGTCAGTGGCCCATTTTATCCTATTGCTCCTGATCCATGATACACTGGCATGTGTGCTCCTACAGGATGTCTTTCCAGAGTCCAAGAAGGAGATCAATCCCATGAAGCAAATCACCACCCCATCTAAAAAGTCTACTCCAAGCCCTACATCCAATGGATGACTGATATCCCCCCAAGTTATATGCCCCCACCAAAACCATCCAATGGGGTCTGTATCTCTGTCCCATCCAAATCTGTCATGGTGCAAGAGGGTAATGATGTCTACCTGAATGCCATGATGGTAGCACCTGACCAAGCATCCCTACAACTTGAATGGCAGACTGATAATAATGGTAAACAAATCCCACTTGCACACCTTTCCAAAGGCACCTTCCAAGGCTCACCAAATACCCACATTTCTCCCAATGATGCCCTATCCATATGCTAAACACTACCACAACATACAGGTCTGTATAACCTCACTGCACTCATAAACCCAAATTTCTATGCCAAAGTTGTAAACTTGACAACCAGACAATATTGTGCTGACCATGCCACTGATAGTGCTGCCATGTTTCTTACTGTAATCCCTCCTATTCAGGAGGAACTTGTTCATTGTTCAGCTCAAGAACAAGGACTAACTAGTGGTCTAGTAGCATCTTCACTCCCAGGTACCCTTGTAAATAATGCACAATTCATGCATGTCCCAGTGGTGCTTAACCTCACCAACTGGAACATGGCAATGTTTGGATACTGGGCAAATACTAATACTTCAAGGTCCCACAGTGTTATGTTATTAGACTTACTTGCAGCCTATCAAACATGAACACAGGACCCAATAGCTAGGCCACACACTATAGAATATCTAGAGTATTCCATTTTCCTAAGCAATGTAAAAGCAAAAAAGAGACCTTACTGATACAGCCAACACCACAGGCATAGATACAGGTTTATTTGGTACAGGTATGTAAATTTGAATAGGGCTCATATCACAGCTATTAAAAGTCAAACTCTTAAGTTTCAGACAGGTGTATGACAAGATGTACTTACTCCTGTATTACATTGGTGATGGTATTACCCAAGATGAGAGCATACAGTTTATAATATGTATGCCACAGGTTTAATGAATCTAAACATAAAATCAATGAGCTAGTCTTCCAGAACAATAAAGAAGCCTCTGAGCATCACATAGCCAGGTAACTTTTACGTTGAACTTATGGTTCTTATGTCATGACTGTCTCAACCCCACTTCTGGGGGCTGGGCCCATTGAGCTTACAGCACCCACCCCTAAATGCAATCTGTGACAGGGGTGAACAGGAATACCCTCCTTGTGTTCTCCTATAGTGCTCACTGTGTTCACAACACTTGCCATGAGGTCTCAGGGTTTCCTCTCAAATCTGGGTAAGGGTAAAATACAGTCTCACGTCTGTAACCAGGTGAGGGCCCTCATTAGTTACTGTACTGGGGTGGGGAGGAATCAGGTGTTATGACCTATTTGGGGCTGGCTTTTCATAACCCTGATTGGTGTTTTCTCCCAGGGGTTGTACAGTGACCTAGTTCTCCCTTCCAGACTCCTACTGAGACCTTTGTATCTCCCTACATTTAGCACCCAAATTTCCCTTTCTGGATCCTAGTCTTGGTAGCAACGGGTGACACTTTAGCAATTAAACAGGCTGGTCTCAAAATTTAATAAACCTTTACACACATAAATTACTCTCAGGCAGCTTTTAAAAGCAAAGTGCTCCACTGGCCCGGTGGCACAGAGGGCTGAGGCACTGGATGCCACACCTCGAACCACGCCAGCGACCTGGGTTCAGGAATGGACTTGGGTCATCGGGGCTGGCCGGGGAGGAGGATTGAGCATCTGGAGGACTGCTGTCCCTCTTCTGGGAGTGGGTTGAGTGGGCAGCTCCTCCTGTAGCGGCCCCTGGTAGAGACCAGGGCACTACTATGCAGTTGGCAGGAGGGACAACCAAAGAAAAGCAGAAAAACAACTTCAGTGGCAGCGGATGATGGCTTCCACATTCTCCACACCCCCTGGAACCTCCAGGAGCCTGCCCCTCCACAGCAGCACCCCCTAGTCAAGTAAAGACAATAGAGTGCTGGGGTCTTCCTCTTTTCTGGTGCCTGCCCCTCAGTGGAGGGAGACACACCCAGAGATGGGTTACTCTGGGATGACTCGGAGGGTTGGCTGCGATATGTGTTGGGTTGGCAGTGTTCGGGAAGAGGATGGCCAGGGAGTGGAGAAGACTAAGAGGGCCTGAAGGAGAGGCAGACACCAGAGCATTATAGGAGGGGGAAAAAGATCACACACAAAAAAAAGCAAAGTGCTTTACTAATTTTAAATAATTATCATACAAAAGATTCAGACATTTTGGTTACAAGATAACAAAATAAAGGTTGAAAAATATACATCAAAATGCAGTGTAAACTTTTAACTGTCTAGTTTCTACCTGATCTGTGGGAAATCTGAAGTCCAGAAAACAAATAAAGTTTGCAAAAGTTTCAGTCCTTCTGTAGCATTCACCGGTTCTTAGTTTGTCTCTGTGGCAGTCTTGCTTCTCTTGTGTATCAGAAAAGTGTCCAAAATGCAATGCAATGCCAAAATGTTCTAAGCTTCTGTGTGGAGGAGTTTATATAGCACATCTGGTAGGCTGTAAAAAACCTTTCTGGTTTCACTGATGGCCTTCTCTTTTAGGCCAGCAAGGGTCTTTCTTGCTCGTTCCACATTTTTAAGGGAATCAGCATTAGTAATATTCCAGGTGCCCCACCACACAGCCCAGCTTCCTGCCCTTATACAAAAAAAATGTGGCAACTTTCTGACACCTCCTGCCTAAAACCGATTTTCTCTTTGATTTTAGTTTTACAACAAGAGATAGAGTCTACCATCTCCTAAGGTTTATGACCCTCTTCCTTTTGATTAGCTAACTAGGGAAATCCCCTTTGAACATGGACTCCTAGTTTTCTGGCTAATCTGCCTGTTCTCAAATCACAGAGGAATGTCAAATATTTTGCAAGATGTCCCCTCTTTCCTGTACCCTATCAGTGAAACTACGTACCTCTTTTAAGAAAAACACATGGAATATTTCTGTCCTGTTTGATCTCCAGGACCTTTTTTGGAGGATTTAAAACCTACACAAAAATCACAGAATAATGCCAACCCATAGTGATGAGGATTGAGGCACTGGATGCCGCACCTCGCGCTATGCTGGCAACCCAGGCTCGGGAATGAGCCTGGGTCATTGGTGATCAGTGGAGCAGGGAGGCTGGGAGTTGGATCAAGCTGCTGTGGTGCAGATGCCCTCTTGTGGGTGAAGATTCAGTTGCAACTGCTATGAGGTTGCCCCAGTGTGGAGGCCTGAGGCTAGTGCAGACAGGAGCAGCTAGGATAGGGAGGGTGCTGCAGATCATTGTGTGCACATGCCTCCACACATGCTCACTTGGCCATTACAAGGGGAGGGGAGAACAACATGATGAAAAATGGAGGAGCAGGCAGGCTCTATGATAGCTCTGTGGCAGCCATACCATTTCCCCAAGTCTGGATGTTGGTCTCTGAGGGAAGGGGGAAAGCTGATGCTCTCCACCTTGGCCTTGTCATGGGGGCTACCTGTGGGGATTACTGGGTGGGTCAGGTGTGGAAGTGCTGGAACCAGACATCGGACCTCTCTGAGGGAGGGGCCAAGACACCTGCCAGCTGCTGGAGGGAAAAATGTATATGGAAAAAAATTACAGAAGAATATAACACCAATATGTTTACAACAATTATTACCACAGTGGCCAAATCACAACATCGCTCCCTTCATAGACTGAAGTTATAGGAACATGCCCCTATCATATGGTAGAGTTTCCATAATTCTATTCACTGTTCTAACTGGGGAGATAGGACATCTGTGTAATTGCCATGTCATAGGCCTGTAGGGCAATACTTCATCTGAGTAGCCGTCCATTTGTTTTTCCATCTGATTTAACCACACAAGAGGGTTGTAATTGGTCTGTACCTTGAAGTGTCTCCCATAGAGGTACGGCTCTATTTTTTCATGGTCCATACCAGTGCAAGACATTCCTTTTCAACTGTGGAATATGCCTGATCCCAGGGAAGCAACTTCTTGCTAAGGTACACTATTGGGTGGTCTTTGCCCTGATTAGATGTCTGGCTAAGGACTGCTCCAATCCACACATCTGAGGCATCTGTCAGGACTACAAACTGCTTAGTGTAATCTGGATTGGCCAACACAGGGGCACTGCACAGTGCCTATTTTAGCTGTGTGAAGGCTCATTCACAGTTTGGCTCCAACTTTACTCATTTGGGCTGTCTTTTCTTCAGTAAGCTAGATAGGGGAACAGACAGGGTACTGTAATTGGGTACAAACGTTTGGTAGTAACCTGCAGTCCCTAGGAAACTCTAACCTGTTTCTGGGTTTCAGGTATGGGCCATGCCTCTATTGCCACAATCTTTGCATGATTAAGATAAATCTGCCCCTGCCCCACTACATGGCCTAGGCATGCCACCATAGCCACCTGGTATTATTCAGCCTTGACAGTGAGCCATTCCCCCTGTATCCTGCCTTCCATCTGGAACTGAAGATGGCAATATCATCCAGATAAGTCACTGTGTACTCTTCAGTACCATGTAACAACTGGTTGACTAACCTTTGGAAGGTGACAAGGGCATTCTTCATTCCCAAAGGCATTACCAGGAATTCAAATAACCCTATTGAACTGTTGAAGGTTGACCATTCTCTAGCTCTGGCAGTTAACTCCACATCTCTCTTAGTTTTGCAAAAAAAAAAAAAAAAGAATCTTTGTGTCAATTTTTGTAAAGACAATCCATTGGCTATAAACAAAGAAAAGACTAAGTTGGAGGTTTTCAGTAATTGAACTAGGAGAATGCTTAAATTAATTATCAGAACTGAGGCAATTTTAATGAAGAATTACTATAATTATTTGGGTCTCCACTTTTCTGATTACTCCCTCCAGAACAGACATTTTAAGATAATAGAAACAAAAATGACAATGGTATTTAAAAGATTTAATTGCAAAATGGGCAAAGATGCTATCAAAGGACTTCTTACAGTTATCAATGCTAAAAATAAATTGTGTATCTTATATGGAGCATATATGGGTTCTACCAAGATATCCATTTTGGAGGTTGTTTTGAATAAAACGCGTCACTATGTATTTTCCATTCTTAACTCAGTCACTGCAGAAATGTTAAGAGTTGAAACAGGCTAATTCTCTGCTACTTTGGTGAAGGAGAGATCTTTTTTTTTTCAGCCTCTTTCTACTGCTGGAAGAGAGAGAGATTACACAGACAATGCTTGAGGAAGAAATTGCTTATACTGTGAAGGAATTTTTCTGTCCATCTATCAGGATTGTCAGAGAACATTTGTCACCTTTGGGTCTGGGAAATACATATTAAACAATTCCTTGAAATCAAAATTCGGATTAAGAATGGGGTTTGGGATGTTGCTATTGGTCAGGATTTTTCTAGTAGTTCTTCTCTGAAATTTTACATATGGTGCGAACAATTTAAAGTCTCTCACCAGCTTCAGTATTACTTTGCATTTCTCTAACACAATCAACCATAAAATAAGTATGAAATTTAGAATGAAACTGTATGAAGACAATTACATATTTTTTCAAACAAAATCAACCTTGGATAATGACTAGATACTGTAAATGTGGATATTTAGTCAGACAATTTAAAGCATGCAATTCGTTTGTGTCCCTTGTATAATGCTAGAAGAACTTACCAGCTGGGAATCATCTTGTTCGTCTGTAAAATTTCACCAGACCTAATAATGCTTAACTTATGTAACACTCATGATCCTATAATTCTGAATAGACTAACTGGTTATTTTAAATCTATGAAATAGTGAAACACTTTAGGACTGCTATATTATTGTATATTATATTCGAGAGCATGAGAGGTGTTTTTTTTTTTTCCACTTACTATATAGCCTCTTTTTTCAAAATCCTTGGAATTTATTTGTGATTATGGAGAAGAATACTCCTCCGGGCATGTCGGTAACCAGACCCATACCCAGTCAAGTTCCATGTAATCCTGTGTTCAGGATACCTAAAGGATAGATCCTCTCATCCTCTCTTACTCAAAACAGGATAGAATCAATAAATGTCTTAATATCTTTACTGTATCCATTTTGAATTATTGTCTTAAAACCATGACTTTTATTCAGACATATTCACCTAGAATTGTAACAATTTGTGGTTAATAAGCCCATAGTAACTTGACTGCATAGTTATGCAATTATTTATGTTGCATATTTCATTGACCAATATTTTTGAATCAGATGTTAATTATTAAAGTGTAAGATATTCCACTGCTTATCTTCTTAGGGGTTCAATCACAGTCCCAATTATAGCCACAGCTAGTCACACAGGAATAGACAAAATTTTGTATATGAGTATTTAGCAACCAAGATTAAGGTGTATAGGCCAGCCCAGTAGCACTGGAAATTGAGACACTGGTCACTACACCTCATGCCATGCCAGCAACCCAGGTTTGGGAATAAGCCAGGACCACCAGGGGTCAGCAGAGGGAGAGAGAGGACTGAGCATCCAGAGGACTCCTCTCTCAGGGGAAGGAGACTTGTCGTCATGCTCATTGACTTTCCTCTGGTGGTGACTGGGGGGCAGTATGGGTTGGGAGGAATAGTCCAACATCCTCACATCAGCAAGGCAGAGAGGTTGGGAGAAAATGGAGGAAAAAGACCCTGGCAGGCTCTGTGATGCCCGTAACCTCCTTCATGGCCCTGCTGTGGGGGACAATCCACAGAGGGATTACTGGGAATTGGTGAGTGTGGGAGCAACGGGACCAGAGAGAGACAGTCTCTCTGTCAGGAGGGCCATAGCTGCCTGCCAGGGCTCTGGAGGGAAAAACATATATGTGGAAAAAAATGAAGGTGTATACTGTAGGACTAATAAGACTATCATATATAGTTGTGCTATATTTTTTCTTCTCTTTTTCCTTCCCTTTTACACTGCCATTATGTAAAATGCAGATGTCACTATTAAGATTCTTTGTCCTTTACAATTATCATGAATTTATGTCACATTTAATGGCACCAGTTGCTTGAATTTATTGTATCCTTCAAAGGCTGTTTCATTTAATTTTTGTCTTACTAGTGACATCTAAATTAATATGCGATATTAATGAATCTAATGTAACAGGGACTAATATGTTCTAAAGAAATATAACATTTATGAAAGACCTCACAATATCATGGAAATTCCATTTTATCTTTGTATATTTTGTATTATATACATGTGGTTTCCTCCTTATCTTTGCTGTTTTAATGAAACGGTGGTTGGTGATCAATAAACTTGAACTTGACTAAACACCAGGAAAACATATAGAACAGGGGTGTCCAACCCACAGCTTGCAAGTCACGTGTTGCTCACAAAGCAGTTTGATGTGGCTCACTAGAGCCCACTGAAGACACAGACTAAATTAGTCATTTGTCAGTTACTTATCACTTACACATTACAGTCTCCCCCGGCACATTTGATATTCATCCGATGGCACATTTGATGTTCGTGGTGCCTAGCAAGGTAATTAAATTTCTGTGCTGCTTGCTTGCTTAAGCAAGTTTCCCCTGTGTCCCCTGCTCGTTGTGTGTTGAAATGCTGAATGCATTCAGCAACATTTTTTTTTGCTCCATGGTGTTCTCTCTCTGTTTCTGCTGAACCCTTCTCCCATCCCAGCCAGTTTTCCCTCCCAGCTGCCTCAATTATAGCCAGGGAATGTGAAAAATGTTTACCGCCAGCAGATGCAGCTTAACATCATTGCCATGACAGGTTCTGCTGTAGTTTTATAGTGGGACTTACAAGGTCATGGGTAGCAACTCAATGCATATGTTTTTTGTGTTGTGTGAGGGGCTACAGTGATCTATCTGATAAACAATAAACACATTTATTTTGTTCCAGTGTGATACAGTTGCCCCAGTCATCCCTCCTCCCATGGACCTGATATCACCAGTAAGTAACTCATGTGCATGAGTAACTCTGAATAACTATTTTAAAAATACAACTATTCTTTAAAAATACAATAAATAAATAAGATTATTGAATACTGACTATTGACTATGTTATTATTTTAACTTCTGAATATGGGTAATGTATGGGTATGGTATGGGCTTCACATTGCTGCGGCTCACATCTTAGTTAGAAAATTAAAAGTGTCTCACATCCAAGAAAAGGTTGGACATCCCTGATATAGAAATATGGGGATGGCAATCAGAGAGCCGGTCACCACTAGACACCGAGGAAACATTATTCATATTATGGGAATGGTTATCAGAAGATGGAGTTGCACCTTGCTCCAAACCTGGTAGTGAACCAGAAGTGAGGGTGGAGCAGGAAAATAGTGTGCCCATTGTGGGGGAGGGACAGCACTGTGGTCAATGGAAAGGACCACATGTGCTTCATCTCCACTGTGAAAGGACACAGTCTAGGTATCTGCTCACATGCTTCCATAGTCCCTTTTCTCTATTATGTAATAGCAAAACATCAGCATAGCTCTGCTATGCAGCCATAAAAACAAACTCAAACAACAGAATTAACAGAACAAACTATGTTTTAACAGTTGTTAATGTGCTTTTTCCTAATTTGAACTCTTTACTATAAGATATTTATTTTATAAGTGAAATAAGATACTCTAGCATATGTAGTCATTGATATATGTGCACTTTCTGTGTGCCTTTGGCACTCCACCTTTGGCTTTGTGCAAATGCGTCTGAACTGTGTGTATCTCCCACTATGACTATACACCATTTTATGTTTTATCCCTCACTTATAGCAACAGTATATATGTAAGCTATAAACCACAAAAGGGTGTTGGTTATGCTTTGATTTACCTATGTGTGGAATATTTTGGTCATAAGGCCGTAGGTTGAGTGACCAAATCCACACCAGAAGAAGGTAAATACTAGCTTAACCCATACCCTAGAGTGGATTATTGAGATTATGCAATGTGTAGGAAGTGAAGAATTAAAAAAAGATTTTTAAAATATATTTAAAAAAACATGTTTTTTATTGATAATATTCTCCCTCTGAATATTAAATAGCCCCATGTTGCTAGGTAAACTTGTGTGTTGAAAGAGTCTTCTACAACTCTTTCCCCCTCACCATCACACATACACAATGATATGATATTTTGATTTCTTTTTTTAGAGACAGAGATGACATGGTGTTGCCTATAAAGTGAGTTGTGCATCAATGCAGTCTGTTATGAGCTGTAAGCAGCTTACTTATGTTACTTTCAGGCAGTATGTTTGTGGAGTGAGTATTGTGAGGAACTGCAGTACATGCGTAGTGCTATTGCATAGTGGCTGTCATGAAGTTTTACATACTGGAGGAGAAATGAGTTGGAGCATCAGAAGGCTATTCACTGTGGTTTACAGTGGCAAAATGTACATTTCTTTTCAGGAAACACTTGCCATTTGGTGGCTTGTTTCTGTCCAGTGCGGATATGAGTGCTGAAGGGCTGCTGTCAGGGTTTGGTTCCAGGGTTTCTGTGTTCTTCTAGTCAGGAGAAAGTGACATTTCCACTTGGCAATTTTTTTCTTTCTTGTTTTGGTATGAGTTTTTTTTTTTTTAACAGTGATTGGCCCTGCAGATATTTATGATGCAGGGCACCAGTGCATTTTAAAGTAATTTCATGGAGCATATATTGTGGAGCTGTCACTTTAAGAGCTGTGGAGAACGTAAGGATGAAACTGACACCATGGCTAAACAGAGGTGGAAAACTGAAAAACAGAAAAGAGGTAGTGAGTTTTTGTGTTGTGCAGCGTTCAGCTGGGCTGGCTAGAACTTTAACCATGGGTTATGCCGAGATTTACCCAGGGGTGAAGACCCCTGCTGACCAATCAAGTTAGTGGATTTAGGAATCCCCATTGTATAATAGTCACAATATAATTGTTTTCAGCAATAATGTTTTTCTGGCAAAAACAACAGTATGCAGAACTTATTTTTTCGTATTCCTGAATGAAGATATGGAATTTAGAAGTTTTAAAGTTCCCACTCCTGTACTATGCCCATGCTGAAAAAATTAAATTTCTTGGTATAGCACCACCCTTTTTTTAAAAAAAATTGTGAGTGAAGGCCATCATTCAGTATATCATAGAAATATAGAAACATAGAATTTGACAGCAGATAAGGACCGCTTGTCCCACCTAGTCTGCCCATTTCCCTACCTGATGGATAAGCTGCAGAGTCTAGTTAATCAACAGCTTACTTCCTCCTACTCAGTTACTAAGTATAACATGAACTATAAAAGTTGTTTTAAAATATCTGAGAAAATTAAAAATATATTAATAATGATTCTAAGGATGTCAGAGATATATTTTTTACTAAAACAAAACTATGTGATGAACTTTTATGCCAACTAACCAATACTCCTGCTTTATTTACTGCCCTCAAAGCATATGACACAAAACCACACCTTATGCTCATTATACCCCAAGGGTGACCAACTCATGTAATACAAACCTATAGAGCTGCTAAAGCTCACAAACCAGCAGTATTTCTAGCAAGAGACAGATTTTGCTGCTTCCTAGCTATGCCTAATTAGTATCCAAGAGGACATTACAGGGATTTTATCAAGAAAAACTCTATAATCTTTAACAGCTGTTTTCTTAACACAGAAAAAAAAATAACTCAACTATCAATAATGTTAGTAGTGTATACAAATCTTACAATGTGTTCTCCATAAGACTGTTTTCTAATACTTACATCTGGTAAGCCTTGTAGATACATTACGGATGATGTTGTAGATTGGTACGTATTTGGGAAAAACATGCAGCCTTCTTCAGGTAAACTTGTGACTGGGTCAATTGGACATTTGCAGACACTTCCTTTACATAGTGTTCCCTTAATGTCACTTGAACACCTAGAAAAGTAAGCAGATAATAAATAAATGTTACAAATACCCAATCCATACCTTTTAGTAAGAGGTGACACTTTTCACAAGTGCAGTCAAGATTTACTGAGTGGCTGCTGAAATTATATTTTAAGGGCTTGAGCCACAAAGCAGTCAGTGTTATGTGCAATTTGAGCAAATCCCGGCCATGATGCTCTGCATTCCAATGCCTATCTGCATCCGAACATCCACCACCACTGCCCACAAGTGTGCAGCTCTACAAGAGGGCAGGGGTCCCAGAGGTTAAACTGTTCTGTACATTAGACATACAACCAAATATGACTGGGTCAGCACTGCAGTGGATACCCAATCTGGATGGAACAGGGGAACATGGGATGTGGTAGTCCTCTGAAGACCAATATATCTTTGTTGAGCACTCTTAAGTGCTTTGAAACAAGCAGACATTCCCAGAATGACCCTTAGCCCTCCTCACCAGCTCAGAGGGCTGGTGGCAGGCAGAGGGAAAGACATTCTGATCCCCAGGGATGAACTGCAGCTGGGTAGAGGTGAGGCACCGTCACTAAGGCAGTGTCCTGCCTGATGTTTCCTATGCTTCTCTTTGCCAGTCCTCCACACACTGGAGAATGAGTCCTGGACTGGAAACTTGCACAACCTTTTGCCCCACCCCAAAACTGGTCACACACACATGAGCATTGGCAGCATCAGACTGGATGAAATGGAGCACACATTCAGGACTGTGGACTCAAGAAGGTCACTACATGTGTGGCATAGGGCCTCTGCCAACCACCACCAGCGTTCACAGACATCCATCTCTTTGTGAATCAGGCTATGAATCATATTAGTCAATTGTTTGAAAACTGTTTTTGAAAAGCATGGTGTAACTGTAGTGCTCAGTCTGATGTGTACTCTTTACAGGTTTGGGGCACTAACTGAACTCTCAGAATAGTAAGGGAATTTTTAATCAGGGTCCCTAGGGCACATGGGGAAAAGAGGTAGCAAGAATCTGGGTCTGGGTTCACACACAGAAATAGATGAAGTTTATGTCAGGGCATCTTTACTTTTAGGTCAAGCCGCATAGTCATGAAAATGTATGTATTGTGCCAAATGCTCCTCCCTAGTGCTCTTCCCATCTTCCATGGATAATTGAGACAGATGTGAAAAACATAGCATCATAGCATAACATACAGCTGTGTGTGGGCCAGAGCCAGCACCCTTCATGTCTCGCTATATCAGCACATAATCCAGAATGATATCTCTGGTTACAGGGACCACAGTGTCTATAGACAATGCATGTCAAGTGTGTGGGCCATGGTCACAACCGGACACAGTCAGGGCTCTTCATCTGATCTTGGATGCCAATGGTCACACTTCCAATGCCATTAGCATCTGGTTTCATTTGAATAATACACAACCTGTACACCATTAGTAGGTGTAATTCTTCTCTTGTAATCTTCTGCTTCTCATCTCTCATCCACTTTGACCTTTACAGACTACAGCCATCACCATTTAAGATGGTTACTGAGTACTTTCTCCTTATGCATAGAAAGGATGTTTGGGACTAAGATGAGTGCTTTAAGGTTCACACCCAGAAGTCTATGTCAGACGTTTGCTCTGAACAGCATCAGGGATCTCCTCTTGTCCTACCACTGAAAGATCTGTGATTATGTAATTACACACTTTCAAATAATGAAAGACCTGGCACTCCAGCATCAACCTCCTCAATCTCAAGATAGTTGCCTGAGTATAACTAAAGGGAACCCTTGGGCATCAAAGGCATCACATACAGAATAATACATAGGGTGGTGTGTTTAATAAGCTTTGACACGTGCTCCAGGTATTGAATGCTACTTAAACCCCAAGAGAGAAGCTTGAGGGGTTTATTTAAGCATCCAACACTGAGGGGGTGTGTGTAAAAGTCTAGTTAAATACATCACCCTATTGTTTATACTACATAATTGCTCAGGATTACTTTTTCCCAAACATAAAATGAAAACACATCCCTGTGCAGCTGCAAACCAGTTGGATTCCAGCATGGTCTGTGGTCAGGTTGAAGTGGCTGGTAAAACAAAACATTTCCCTTTTATTTATTTATTTTTATTTTTAAAGCTTAATTGTAATACCATAAAGAGATGATTTTTTTTTATTATTAACTTACTGCTGAGTATCAGTAGTGGTGAAGTGTCCCAGTGCAGTGCTGAGAAAAGGTAGATCAGCGGTTGATGCATGCATGGACCAAGGGAACCCCAACTAGTTGTAACACTGAATTTATAACCGGGTTTCCCTATGGTGAAAAAAGCTTACCAGTAATGTACAACTATAGTAAACAAGAATTAGTTTGTGCCAACAAGACTGGTCTTGTAATCACAAGGCTGTTATATCTGTCAAAAAATTAGTCTATTAATTGTCTACCCTTCATCTCCTGTATTAGAAAGCATTGTAGTACTCCGTGTTGGTTCCCACCCTGCCTCTAGCCTAGTGGTTGGCAACTTCTTTGCCTTCCCTCTCCCATTCTAGTGAAAAAAGTCTATTAGCATTCACTGATTGCCTTTTGAATCACTAGCATCTTTAATGATGCAGACTGCTCATTTTTCTCTCCCTCCCAATCCTGCAAACCATCACTCACTAATATAGTCTGATGATGGAGATGGAATTGCTGTCTGGGCTACAGGGGGTTGTAGCAATAGTGACTGTCAGGCAGAATGAGCATGACTCACAAGTAAACAACATGAGCATCCTAAGAAGTCTTGTGGCTCATTTACAGCCTTGAAATGCACTTTCATCATGACAGTCAAAACTATTGTTTATCACTTTTATGGACATGGAAGCCAACAAATAAGAAGGCACAGTGGTCGCTCATTTTATGTAATCAACTTGACACAAGTCCCACCTATCCCCATTAGTTCCTAATGGCAGAAGGTCACTGCCCACTTCTCTATGATTGCAATAGGAACTGATCAGTTACAATGACCATCCCTAAACGAAGGACATTAATGGCTTGATCCACAATGCTTTAAGTGATATGCAGAAAAGTCAGGCAGATGGCACAGGTATCTACTTGCCGCATAGCAACAGTGTACATCACTGTATTCGCAGTGGTAGTGGGATGAGACATCATGTGTATAAAGGGATGCATGATAGTCAGTTTACAAATTCACTGTCGACCGGCGTTACAGCGACACATTTATGACAACCACATTTGCGGTCAGCATAAAGGCGGTCACTTTTGACTGTGTTTTCTTTGGGGGCTTTGCCCCCAAACCCTCATGCAGGAGCTCTGCCCCCCACATCCCCCATAACTAAAATAATCAACTTCAAGTCAGAGTTGATTTGGGGAGGGGGTGTAAGACCCCCCTGAAAGCAGAGCTGGGGTCCTGCACTGACACTACAGTGACCTGGTGCTGTTGTTGCTGTAGCGTCAGTCATGGTAAAATTGTTGCTGTAGTGACGGCATACCTGTATAAAGTGGTGCAGAATGGCATGGATGAAGATGGAGCTATATAAGCAGACAGGATGACACACCCCATGGAATGCCCTTAACTGCACCATATAAGGATAGGAAATGTGCTGCAAAGACTCAACATACAAATGTCATCTGGGAATAATACAGTAAGACCAACAGCGCTTGCACCCTGTGCCAGTGGACAGACCCTAGGGAATAGGGCAGGGGGCAGGGTCTGATTGTTTATGGTTTCAGAAACAAAGACCACTCAGTTTGTCCCATGAAAAGACAGTTATACTTGCCACAGAGGTCTGCTAACATTATTTTATTTATTTATTTATTTCAGTTTTGTATTACAACCTTTGAGCCGAAAGACTCCTTTATGAAGGTTCCAAGTCAAGTGAGAACAATGCAAGTACAAAGGGCATATCGAATTGTTACAATAAGCAGGTAATAACGAAGGTATAATAAACAAGTGAAACAAAGAAAACAGTGAAGTACAACAAGTGGAGGAATTAGGCTATATGCTTCATAATAGTTTCGCTGTTATGAGGTTCAGGACATCAATAAGTTGATAAGTGCAGATAATAGGGGATTGTAGCAGCCCGAGTGAGCACTGTCCAGCAGGAGAACAATGAGATTGATGGGGAGGTAGCTGGAAGGAGGACGGTGAGTCTGTCAGGATGACAAGTGAGGAAGTAGCTACCCAGACAGGCATTGTTTAATGGGGGGGAGAGGGATGTAGTGGTGAATGTTGTTGGAGGGAGTAGGGTGAGATAGCCAGGGTTAGGGATATTATGCTGAGATTGTCTTTGTAATAGAGGGAGGGGGAAGGGAGGAAATGGGGGAGAAAAAAGGGATGGCGGGACAAGGCATCAGAAGTGGGTGCAGCACACAGCTAGGATGGGCAGTCACAGTGATTAGCACTGGCTAGATGGAGGCAAAGGTCTTTTTTGAAGAGGCCAATCTTTCCACATTCAATGAGCTGGGCCAGAAGTTCATTTATCCACAAAGGCTCACAGTATACGACGGCTCTCTGGGCAAATGTGGTGCACTTGAAAGGGAATTTGAGAGCACCTTTGGTTGTTCTCCTTCTCTTCTGTGGTGTTGTAGAGCACTGGAGCCTGGTATTGGACCCAGAGATGCAATGGAAGCCAACCCATTCTGGAATATAGGCTACATGAATGAGTGAGTTTATGTGCCCATAGAACTAGTCTGCATGCCTTGTTAAGTATACCTTAATTCTTTTCAGAGTGGTATCAGAGCCAGCGCAGTACATGACAAGCTCATAGTCAATAGTTGAACATATTGAGCTTTGAGTGACAAGGTTCAAAGCCGCAGGGGACACAGCTTGCCTATGATGGTACTATATCCAAAGCTTGGTGTTAGCTATATTGATTACATTATCAATGTGTGGTGCATAATATTGAGTGTCATCAAGGAGGATGCCAAAGTATTTGAAAGTAGTTACATGTTCAAGGGCATCTCCTTTCTGACTTAGAATAGATATTAGGCTGGATTTATTTTTGTTAAGGGACATTATGAAGATCATAGTTTTTGTCTTCATGTTGTTTAGAAGTAATCTATGTGATGAAAACCTGTTCTCAAGTTGTATGAAGCTATTTTGCAGAGTAGTTGCAATATCAGTGGGATGATTACCTGGTACAAAGATAACAGCATCATCGGTGCAGAGCATCATTTTGGCTGGGCAAGTGGATGGGAGGTGTTCATAAATAGGCTGAATAGCAATGGATCTAGAATAGACCTCTGTGGGACTCCTAAGGATATAGCCCTGGGCTCAGAGAGATCTGTATTTATTTTTACCCTCTGAGACCTGTCGAACAGGTAGCTGCAGAACCAGGAAACAGTGTCTTGTGACAAGCCAAAAGTCAGGAGATTGTTAAATAGTATCTGATGATTCACAGTATCAAATGCTGTGGTGAGGCCAATGAAGATTGACCCCACCAACTTACCATGTCTAAGGCATCATACAACTGGGAGGTGAAAGCTATGAGGGCTGTTATGGTTCTGTGGCTTTTGTTGAAGCTGTGATGTAGAATGCGGAGCAAATTGTATTTGTTAAGGTGATTAGTAAGCTGATCACAGACGATCCCTTCAAGGGCTTTGGAGAGTGGTGGAAGTCTAGAAATTGGCTGGTAATTGCCTAGGTTGGTTTTATACCCACTTTTAAACACTGGGGTAACAAGAGCTGTTTTCCATCTATCAGGGAATACTCCCATTCTTAAGAAGATGTTGAATAGCTTGGTAAGAAGAAGGGCTAGTTCATCTAGGGCAAGGCCTATGATCTTCATGTTTGTTTTGTCACTCACCATTCTGGTTTTGCCAACAACCCTCCTGATGTATTTAAAGGTCTGAGTCATTGTTACTTCACTAAAATAGAAGAGGGGTTGCCCCATGTTTTGTGTAGGGTGAGGTTTCGTGAGTAGGATCATGCTGTTGGATGGGGTTTTTAAATAGTCAGGGGGCAGAACTGACCTTAGGTCTGTAAATGCATTGTTAGAGGCATTTGTAGTGTCCTTAGGTTCTTGTAGAGGGCCTAATGATGTGACTATGAGGTCAGATGGTGTCCTGGAATCCCTGACAGTCAAAGATTTAACATTATTCCAGAATTCCTTTCCATTGCCACAACTTTTTTCCATTCGTTCTTTAGAATAGCTTGCCTTCGAATTCCTCACTAGCTTAGTACAACTGCTTCTGGCTGCTTTGTATGCAATATAATCAATTGTTTTCCTGTTGCCTTGGCCTTGTGCCAGAGGTTATCTCGTAGGTTCAATTGCTCTTTTATAGAGCCCATGAGCCAGGGGTTTGTTGTGCCTTTGACTTTAGAACTTTTGTAAGGGGCAAATAGGTCACAGGCATTGTTGAAAGTTAAGGTGACATAGTCAAGGGCCTGATTTGCATCATCTAGGATGTCTAGGGAGAACCAGTCAAAGCTCTTTAGATGCTGTTTGAAGAGGTCTAGTTGCCCTTTTTTAGGGAGTGGTGCTTAGTCAGCTTAGGGGCATCCACCGGGCCAAGAGCAGATGATCAGCAAGTGGTCACTTAAGGAGTCCTGGAGGACAGACACATCTGTTATGTGTTCAGGGCAGTTGGTCAGAAGTCAATCAATGAGGGTACTGGTCCATGTTCGGTAGTTCAGTCTGGTGGTTTGTGAGACCAGCTGCATGAGGTACAGGCTGTTTATTTTATCTCTGATGGCAACAGAATCTTGTGCCAACCAGTTTGTATTAGTCACCCAGGATTACCTATTCCCAGCTTTGCTTTATTTGGTTAAAGTGGTCATGCAATTGTTCCATTCCTGGACCTTGCTTTCCTGGAGGAATATAGACTGAAGAGCAGCACTGCTTTACTATGATGTCTGATTGTAAGCTTGATGGAGAGAATTTGGGCATCGCTTGTATTGATACCGTTTGCTAGTACCTGTCCATTGATGTTATTTCTTAGCCATCCCCTCATTTGGTTAACCTGTCCACTTGGAAGATATTATAGCCAGGTACGGAAACTGCTGCATCAGATACTTTTGGGGTGAGCCAGGTTTCTGATAGAGGATAATGTCAGGATTGTGTTGGTCAGCCCAGGCCCTTTAGCTAGGGAACTTTTGGTAGCAGGCTACAGATATTGACGGAAGCAGTTTTGAGGGTGACTTTCAGCCTGTCTAGTCGACAGTCCAGTGAGGCCAGGGTTAGAGTGTACATTTGTGGAGAGTAAAAGGAGGATGATAACTAGCATTTTCAGGTAATGCTTCCAGTATGCCCTCAGTCTATAGATGTATCTGTGTTTACTGGGTTTCAGCATAGAAGTTCTAGATGTGGGGGATAGCATCCCGAGTGTTTCTGTTATACGTGCTGGAGTAGGGGCATGTGGCCAGTCTTGTTGGGGAAAGTGGCTGCATAGAGTTAGGCCATAATGTTTAACATCCAACTCCCCCATTGTACCCACAGGCTGAGCTAATCGGGGGCATACTATCAGTAGGCCAGGGAGGGGTGTAAGCCTTGACATCCCATTTTCAACCTCAGACAGATTGGGCAAGAGAGTTATTAACAGCACCTACAAGGACATATGAGAACCCATAGTAGTGGGTGTTCTACCAGAGTTCATTTTTAGAGTGAGTATCTGTCATTTTAAGAGAGGGTGAGATAGCACCTTAGTGACTGGTTTGGGTGGTGCTTATACTGATGAAAGTTTAAAGAGTGTCAAGGGCAGGGGTGGGGGGTCGGGAGAAAATACATCTAGCTAACAGTTCCCTTTATAAAATGCAGAGAGAGAGAGAGATACAAAAAAATATAGCAATACAAGAACAACAAAATTTGGCACTCCTCTGCTCGGTATCACAAACAGTCATATACTTTATTAAAAAACAAATTTAAAAACAGCCGCCTGAACCTGCCATAGCACTTTGCCACTTTACATTTATGTATTAGCACATTAACATTCAGAGACTGTTATAACAGATGTTCTGTCGCTTTATATTTTTCTCTATATATGTAGTGTATAAAGCAATGATGAACCACCCCCTGATGATGTACCATTAGTACAAAACCAGTCGGGGTTTAGCATTGCAATATCCTGATGTTGGCTAACATGGGGCTGCTTTTAAACTTGTTTTTCAATAAAGTATATGCCTGTTTGTTATACAGAGCTGAGGAGTGCTGGGTTTTGTTGCTCTTGTATTTTGGTTGGTTTCCCAAGCACCTTCACTCAGCAGTGGAGCTGCATTTGTGTTTTTGTTAAAAAAATATAGAAAGCATAGTAATAGCCAGTTGGAGGAGGTCAGAAGTAAGGAACAGTCAATCCACAGGCAAAGCTGAGGGCACTAAGAGAATTCAAACTTAGGTGCCCAAGCTGGAAATTTACAGCCGGGGAAGAGGTCCAGCAGGTCATCTACCAGAAGACTTGTGGAGGGCTGGTGGTGCGGCGGTGGCAGGAGCAGAGAGCCACACTAGCTGCAACACGAGCATCACCAGGGCACTTGCAATTTGGGGAGGGAGAGTGAAAGGGAGAGACGTTAATACCAAGCTGAGAACGGGGGACAGGTAAAGGAGGAACAGAGGCAGACAGCCGAAGATTAGCAGGGCAAAAGAAAAGAGTTTGGGGCTGGAGATAAGTCAATTTAGTAGGCAATGGCAGGTTCAAAGGACAAAGCCACAGCAGTGTGCTGGAAAGGAGAGGGCAGTGAAGTTGCCAAGATCGGTGGGGGGATAGGGAAAGGCAGAGCAAGTAAAAAGAATTTTGGATTGCAGAGTTCAGTTAAATATGATAAACAGTTCAAAATCATCAATTTGGCTATCTAAAAAATATAGCTACAACTCAGCTGACAGTTCCCTTTAAAACTGCAGAGAAAGATATACAAAAAGTATAGAAAGCAGTGTAGTAGTCAGTCAGAGGAGGCCAGAGTTGAGGAACAGACAAATCCACTGGCAAAGGTGAGGGTTCCAAGAGAATTCAAGCTTAGGTGCCCAAGGTGGAAACTTACAGCTAGGGACAGGTCAGCTATTGGTGATTGGTGGAGGGCTGGTAGCGCAGCAACAGGAGCAGAGAGTTGCATTATCCACAACAGGGAGCGCCCACTCAGGGCACTTGCAATGGCCATGGAAGAGGTTGGTTAGCATGAAATTGGTGGAGGCCTGGTGGCACGGTGGTAGTAGGAGCAGAGAGCTACACTAGCTGCAACAGGGAACACCTGCTCAGGGCACTTGCAATGGCTAGGGAAGAGGTTCAGCAGGTCAGCTAGCAGAAGATTGGTGGCAGGCTCATGGTGCAGCAGTGGCAGGAGCAGAGAGACACACTAGCAGCAACAGAGTGCACCTGCTCAGGGCTCTTGGAATGGCCAGGGAAGATGTCAAGCAGGTCAACTAGCAGGAGATTGATGGAGGGCTATTGGCATGCTGGTGGCAGGAGCAGAGAGCTGCACTAGCCGCAACCCAGCATGCCAGCTCAGGGCACTTACAATGGCCAGTGAAGAGGTCCAACAGGTTGGCTAGCAGGAGACTAGTGGAGGGCTGGTGGTGCGGTGGTGGCAGGAGCAGAGAGTCACACTAACCACAACAGGGAGCATCAGCTCAAGTCACTTGCAATCTCTTATTTACTGGATTAATTACTGGACACTGTATGTGTTCAAGGCATTGATGGGTATGCCAGCCTACAAACAGGTGGCATGGAAGCATATGCAGGCTACTCGTAGCATGGCCCACCACCAACTTTATAGAAAAACACAAATGGCCTGCTCACCATGACAAAAATTTAAAAAGCTGGCTCTCTGCTGCCAGGCCCAGCTAGCTAAGGAGCCTAAGATGAACTTGTTGAAGGGCATGCTGGAAAATGCATTTAGCTGGCATTTGATTAATGGGGAGTATGACACACGTGACATACTTGAACACGAGTACCATATTGCACCACATCCACATCATATTGTATAGTATCCAGCAACTAGCAACAAGGTAATATCCAACTTTGCTTCATAGATACTGATCCTTAAAACCCACAGAGGACTATGGGAATAACATCCAGCTCCTGACACAGGAGAGATCAAGTGCAGTACTCCTTTCAGGCCAACCAGTGAGTAACCTTATGAGTGATACACAATCAGCTGTGTAACAGCAAACACAAGCACACACAGAGTGCAGTAATATGTGTGTTATTTCTGTAAGTTCAGTTGATAGCAGGCTATACACTGACAGACCAACCTGCTCAGCAGTAAAACCACCCAGTCAACAGCTTTCAGAGCGGACAGAGCTACTGGACCATGCTCACAGTACATCGGTCGCACAGACGCCACAAAAGAATGGCAACAGGATGCATGTCACTTGAGGGACTGAGGACACTATTCCTCCTTCCCCCACAACACACCCCAAATCTCATGAGGCACAAGTACAGTACTTCTCACTCCTTTACTCCTTGTTCCTTGCCACCAACAAACACACAAAAGCAGACAGCACACTAGCCTCCTAGTGTATCCTCCCATCACACAGCATAACACACACACACTGGAGTACCTCAGTTCAGACTGAATGAAGTGATATTCCTGAGCGACTGTAAAGTTTTGTGACATCAGGCTACAATCTGGGTTCCCTGGGAACACCAGAACTACAGTAACAAGCACTATGACTACAGCCTCCAACTCCTCTGAGTAGGTGAACCTGTGTAATGGCACATGTGAAGGGAAGTCCAAGAATCTGACATAGAACCACCACTGGGTAAGTGGAGGACCATATCACAAGGTTGCATGGAACACTGCCCCAGCAACAGTGGACAGATTCAAAGAAGCAGGACAGGGCATGATTGTCTTTTTCAAAAACAATGGACACTTGTCCCATGAAGACGCAGCTATACATACCACTGAGGTCAGCTAACATTACTGGACACTGTATGCTTGTTCGCTGTATTAATGGGTATGCCAGCCCACAAACAGGTGATATGGAAGCACAAGCAGGTCACAATTAGCATGGCCTAACACCGGTTCTGTGTCATAATGTTTGGGTGAGTGTACATCGCTGAAAATAAATTTCGGGCAATGTACACTCACAGACACACGACAGTTAGATTTTTAGCTTCATATGGAGGATGTGCCTTCCCCCCACTAAAGGATTCTCATCTCTGTGGTGGGGGTGCATGTTGAGGAGTGCAAAAGTAAAAAATAAAAATATCCCGGACCCGGCACAAAAAATAAGCATGCCAAGAAACGAACCCAGCACCCTTCCAACCCCAGCCTGCCCCCAACCCAGCACATCACATGACCAGCACAGCAGCCCACCTCCGCACTACACCCTACAAACCCTCCCTGCCCTTTCATCCATTACAAGGCATGGAACCTCCGCTCCCCCCCGTATGCGTATATACAAAGTGACATCTTGTTGCTATATTCACATGTAGCCTTATGCACAGGTGCCGCAACTGAGTCATCCTTTCAGAAAGCGCTCAATCCTTGTCACTGGCATCACAGGATACCCCAACACCGTTTTCACAGACAAACACAAATGCCCAAGTCCCTGTGGCAAAAGAGAAAGCTGGTTCTCTGCTGCCAGGCCCACCTAGCTAAGAAGCCTAAGATGAACTTGTGAAGGGCATGCTGGAAAATGCATTTAGCTAGCATTCAACTGATGGAGAGCATGGCACACTCGACTTACTTGAACAAGAGTATCATATTGCACCACATAATATTGTACAGTATTCAGTAACTAGCAACAAAGTTATGTCCGACTTCCCTTCATAGACACTGATGACCCAAAGCCCATAGAGGGCAACATGAATAACAGCCAGACCTTAACACAGGTGAGACCAAGTGCAGTACTCCTCTCGGGCCAACCAGTGAATAACCATATTTATGCAACAGGTACAGTATCTGTATAAAAACTCTCACAAATCCATTTATCTGAGTCACTGTGCTAATACATTTATTTATAGCTTCAGTGATACATCATTCCCCCATTATCCACACAGTGACTACGTCACCAACTGCCCATCCCCCAACACTCTGTGAATTTAAGCAGCCAAAAAAACCAGTATGCATTCTTGAGCAGCTATAATCTTTTCCCTTTCTTCTGAAGTTTTCTCTCATGAATACACAACATAAATGCAGCTCCTTCAGTAACAACTGTCCCCATACTCCCTCCCTCACAGTCTCCCTTTCCTTCATGACAAAGCTGACATCTCCTTCAAGCACCCCAACCATGAAGAAAACAGCAATACCTGCAATAGCTTCCCCACTTTCCAGCTTTTTCAGTGTAATTTCTCTGTGTGTTTTAATTCTATAATTTACCTTCTGTTCTCCATACCAAGTCTACAAAGCAGCTCCTCCCATTTGAACTCATCTCCAACACTTTCTGCTCGTACTCTAACACCTCCTCACAACCCCTGCCATCTCTTTCTAAAATAAGAAACTTATTTTTTCTTAATTAAACAAAAACACAAGAAATGAACAACATGTAAAGAAACTTCCTGCACAAGTTCTACATGGGCACTCGCTCTTGTTTTTATTTAGCAGATCCACCATTTTTGAAAACCTCTACCCTCCGCCAGTCAACAGAGATGCTGTCATGTCATTAAGACATCGCAACCAGGCATGGGAGGGGGAGTGGAAAGCAACAGTTACAAAAAAATAACCCCTAAACTTCCATCACAATTTAGAAAAAACTACAAGCATACAAAAAAAAAGAAACAAGTGACACTAACACAAAGGTTCACACTTGTTGCATAAATTGAATATGCAGGGGGCCAGTGTGAGATAACCAAATTACATTATACAGTTGCCTGTGACCTCTCATGAACCTCATTCTTGGCTTTGCCACTCATGAGGTCATTCGAGGTCACTGGCAACTGTACAACATAACTTGGTTATCACACACCGGCCCCCCGCATATTCCTTATGGGTGACACACACCCAACTATGTAACAGCAAACACAAACATACACACCATGCAGTTATATGTATGTTATTTTTGTCAAGTCCAGTTCACAGCAGGCCATGAACTGACAGATCACACAGCCCAGCAATAAAAGCACCCAGCCAACAACTTTCAGAGAGGTCAGAGATACTGGACCATGCTTAGCACATTGGGGACACAGACATCACTGGAGAATGGCAACAGCACGCATGTCACCAGAGAGACTGAGAACACTGTTTCTCCTCCCCCCACAACACACCCCACAAATCACGGGGTGCAAGTCCAGTACTCACCCACTCCCTTACCCCTTGCTCCTTACCACCAAACAAACACACAAAAGCAGATAGCACACTAGCCTCCTAGTGCATTCTCCATCACACAGCATGACACATCCTGGAGTACCTCGGCTCGATTGAACGAAGTGATATTCTTGAGTGACTGTAAAGTACTGTGACAGCAATCAATATTACCAAAGGACAGACCTTGCAGGAAATCTACCCCTATGTATGGCTTTTGAAACAGTAGAGGCTAGATCAACTAGTGGCTAGCTAGCAGGAGCTCCACCATATATCCACCAAGGCCGGTATCCTGTACACGGACATGACTGACATGACTATACAGGTGGGTGTCATCAGTACACAGGTGGGTGCTGTGCATACCAAATTAGAGACTATGCACATGGAGACAGAGTACACAGAGATTGGTGCCACTAGGCTGGTTGTAGAAAGAGGTTTGACAGACTGTCTGATATAACTGAATGTGCAGTAGCTTTGCAATCCCTATACAGGCTGTCATAGCCAGCCAAGGCTACAATCTGGGTTCTCTGGGAACACCAGGCCTAACAAGTACTATGCCTGCAGCCTCCTATTTCTCTGAGTAGGCGGACCTGTGTAAGGGTACATGTGAATGTAAGTCCAAGATTCCAACATAGAACAACCACTGGGCAAGTGGAGGAACATATCACAATATTGCATGTAACTCTGCCCCCCAACCACCACCACCAAGCAGGCACCACTCTTTTGGGCATTGCAGATGTGTACCCCCTCCAACACTACCATGCACTTATATACTACTTCAGCTGAAACTGTTTCACATAGCTGTACAGAAAGCTAATTACACATTCTGTTTCAATGCACATTCATTGTAACACCACACCACTCCACACAACACTGCAGTCCTACACATGCAATACCTCACAGCACCCCTAAGTAGATTACGTGTTTCACCTGTTGTTGGCAAACCCTGCCCCTTCTGTGCATGGCAGCCCACCAGTTGTGATGAGAAGAGGATGTGGTACATACGCATCCATGACAGCATCAACTGCAGGAACATGACAGTCCTCAGTTACAAAATAGGTTGGGCATTTCTTGCTTCCTGATTGGCTAAACAAGTTCTGAGACTCACAACTTAATTCTTCACCGCTGCACAGGTTTTAACAAGTTCAGGCAGTGGGATTGGAATTTGGGTGGCTCAGATACAGAATTCATGAGCCACTTCACTTGTTCCTGATTTTCATCACAAATATGGCTGTCACTTTACTCATATATAAAAACTTTTAGCTAGGCCCTACAAGTAAAACTCCCTTCACTAAACCAAAATAAATGAATAAGTGAATGTTCATTCCACTCATGAACCCCTTCTTACACACATAAACAAATTAAAAAAAGAATCAAATACTGTTCAGAGTTTCCGTTTCTTGTGTTTTTTTGATAACCATGTGGTCCCCAGCCTCATGGTGGGAGCATGGCTGAGGTCCATTGGGCTGTTTTGTGCCTACTGGCATTTTTGAGGGAAGTTACTCGACCTCGGGAGAAGCAAGAAAGCAGATCAAGACTGTAAACAAAAAACTTGACCACCATGTGCCATTTGTGCATGCATGGACAAAAATCTTATGGAGTCATGGCTCCATGTCTAGGCAGTCTGAAGGGTACGAGAATGGGTGGCTCTTGTTTTGGGAACTCCAATGGGTAAATGGGGCACCCACTAAAGTAAGCAAAGTGTTTCCTGGCCTCAAGTTGGCAAGTAGAGCCAGGACATGTGGGTGACAGCCCATGAATGGGCTATAATTAAATAAGAGCTGCCAAACCAGGACAGCTAAAGGTAAATAACAAAGGCAGTGACCATTAGTTTCTAGGCAGCAGGGGCCACTGGAAAAAGTCAAAGATCAGAAAAGAGAGCATGGGAAAGAAGCAACCAATGAGGTAGTAAGCTTTAGGCTGCTATAAAAAGTCAGTCTAGAGCCCGCCAAAGGGGATATCCCCAGAGAGATCAGCGAGGGAGAGACTGCACCAGGGCTGCGCCACAACCATAGGTGAATCTGGGTGCCTTTAGACCCTTTCAACCCTAAAGAGATTTTGGCACAGTGGCTGCCGTGTTATTTTGTAACTGGGGAAAGATGGAACCGCTGATTTTATATTCACTGAGTAAGAACTGATCCGGTCTTGTGAGTTGGGTTGCTGTTTGAAATGTAAAGAAACTGTTTGAAGTTTTATGAACTTCAGTTATGCAAACTGTGCTCCCTGCTAAGAGACCAGTATCTGAGACTGTCTGAACTGGTTAGCCTGGAAGGAAGTTGTTTGTGCTTGGCTCAAGACTGTGTAGGAGCCCAGCTGTGTTTCACATGCCAGAGAAAGCAGTGTGTCCAGTAAATACCCAGGGTGATTTCAGCCTGCCCAGACACCCCAGAGTGCTGAAAGGTCAGAAGGGAGAATACACTGAAAGGCCAGAAGAAGTATATATGTCAAGAAGCCTGTCAACCAAAGACTTAAAAGACCTTAAAGGTGAAGCCATGAAAGGCCTGACATGTGAAGGTCCAGTCTGCTGCTCATCCTTATCCAGCTGCTGTGGTGCACCACAAGATTATATCCTGATACCAAAACAGTACTATACAACTGTATTCCTCATATCTCCTGAAGACATCAGAACTGCAAGTACCTCTGAGCTGCAGCTCTGAGGAGTCTTTGTGCATCTCAAGTAACTTGCTATCTAGATAGGTAAAGAGGGGTTGAAGTCCTGGTCAGGATTGTGCAATGTTCAGGAAAAGCCCATGCAGAAAACTGCAAAGTTCAATTGTGTGTTTGTATCTTATTGGAACCCCACCAAGTTCTGCAGTTTACATTCAAAGAAACTGTTTTGTACTGAATTCCAAAATTGTCAGTCTACCCCTACATCTACTGCTTGGCTACCAGCAACCTGGTAAGGTACCCACTGCAACAGACTAACTGTTATTGATCTAACAGCCGTTTGGGGGGAAAGCCAAGTACACCCGCAGGGGGGAGGTACTGGCACAGTGTGGGGTACGACTATTTGCTACAAGTTACTGTGTTGGGCTGTTTCCCTTTCTACCCCTCCCAATAATAAAACTTAAGTTAGTTTAGGCTGCCATTTAGTATTGCTGACTATTGCCAAGGATGCACGGTTACTATGTGGGGTAGATTCTGTTGGGGGAGTTATTGTATTATTCTGGGGAGATGGTTACCTTGTGTTCTACTCATCAGGTGCCCAATATCACTACCCTAGGTGAAGGCACCAAGACATTTTTTCTCCAGGTAGTACTGTACATCCATTAGTGAACCCAGGCTGGCCTCCTTGGGAAGTGTGTCCAGGTGAGCTCTGAGGGCTCCAGAACAGACAAGGTAAGTTGGGAGATGTGTTACATTTGTAAAGTGATTTGGGATAAAATGTATAAGAAACCATGCGATATAAATGCTGATTCTTCTTCTATGTACTGTGTTCACACATCCAGATGCTTGACAATGTAGCTGTCAAGAAAAAGTGCTCAATAGCTAGATATGAGAGATGTGACGGCAAAGTTCCACAGCAACTATAATGCATACTCTTGTTTCTACTACAGCAATTCAGATATTGGCATTTCATATGTTTAATTGAAATATATTATTGTTTAACCTGGTTGCTTTAACTTTTCCAGCTCCGGATATGTAGAAGGGTCTGTCATTATTGTATTCATCAAACACTCCCCATCGAAGGTGAGCCCATTCGTGAACCAGAAGATTTCCTAAATAGATTTTGAAACAAAAACAAAACCTTAATATACCCTAATATGTACTTATCACAGGTGCCACTTTATACTTTCCTTAAATATACTGTACTTTTCATCTGCTTGCACTGCCTTTTAAATTGTCAGTTCCACACTGTATTTATGCCAGGAGCCCTCTTTTGCATACTACTTGTGGGGTTACTTGCCAGCTAGAAACAGCGTTGGTTCAGAGTGCAAAATTATATTGGTTCCTCCCCAGGCTGTGCCTCTATCTTGTGTATCTGCAGTACTTCTGTCTTCCTTATCCTACCAATTGCTTTGCCTAGCCTTCTCCCTGTACTGGACTCTCCCCACTGCTCTCTCCTCCTGACCTGCCAGTTGTGCTTTACATATGCTTTCCAATCCACAGGACTCTCCCCACCCCTCCATCTTTTGCTCCTTCTTGATCTCTAAGCTTTCTGAGTCACCTTCCATCCTCTCTCCTCTCTCCCCTGCTATTCAATAAATTCCAAATTCCTTCTCTACAGCTAAAATCATGCCCCAATTCCTACTACTTCACCTACCTCACTTGTTCTCCATTGCTTCCCTTCCTCCTGCCTTCTTTACCTCTTCCACTCCCCTTGCCCCCCCAGTTGTTATCTCCTTCCATCATCTTCACTTCACCTTCCAACTCATAACTCCCTGTCTACTTCCACCACCCCCCCTCCATCTAACCGCTACTCTCCCTATCAACTGCTATGTAAATGCTGTTCTGTCCCCTCTAAACTCTTGATTTTCCTTCTGTTATTACTTCCAGGTGATATACAGGCTAGCACTAGCCCTATTCACTGCTCCTCCACCTGTCTCACCAAAGGTCTGAATGTCGTACATGTAAATGTCTACAGCCTCCTCCCCAGAACTGACCTATTGCAACCCCTAATGCTCAATCTACAGTCACATGTGTTAATATTTGAATCCTGGCTCTCCCATAAGCTTTCTGCCTCTGCTGTAGCCATCTCTGGTTATTCCATTACCCAGCAGGATCAAGCCAGGAGGGGAGGTGGGGATGCCATCTACCTAAACTCTGCAGTTCAGTCCATCCCTGTCCTCTCTATCTCCTCCCCATCTGTCTAAGAACTACTGCTAACAAAACTGTCTGTCCCTTTCTCTCTTGTTGTCTTTGTGGCTGGCGTCTATTGCTGACCCAGCCTACCTTCTCCATCTGTCAATGATGGTTCCGTGTGAAAATCGCAATCCACAGAGGGTAGGTTGTCATTTGGAGTGAGTGTACATTGCTGAAAATTAATTACAGTGATGTACACTACAGTACTGTGAAACTGGGACTGGTTTATGTTAAGCAGGGCTGCACCCCTCACATCCCCCTACTTAAGGATTCTCAACTCCAAGGGTGCATGTCAAGTGTAAAGTAAAAAAAAAAGAAAACCTGACCCAACACAAAATGTGATCGCATCCCAGAGTCAAGCACGGCACACTCCCAACTCCAGCCTGCCACCTACCCGCCACACCACATGGCCAGCTCGGTAGCCAACTGCTACACTACACCTCACATACCCTCCTCCCCCTTCCACATGTCACGTGGCATGGTCTCTACCCCCCGTGTGCGCATGTGTATATAAAGTGCTATCCTGTTGCTGTATTCACCTACCCCTACCTCCGGTCGCTACCCTACCAGATAATCCAGAACACAGGTGCTGTGGTTGAGTCACCCTTTTTATAAGGGCTCATTCACTGTCGTCATGTTCACTGGATACCTTCAAGGACCTTCTCTCCACCATCGCTTTACATTCCTCATCCGATGAAGTTATCATCCTTTTGCATGTCAGTAAAAATTGGTATTCCCCCTCCTGATTCAAATTTTGCAATGTCAGGTCCCTAAATCTCACCCAATTAATCTCTGATCCTACCCACCTAAACCACAAATACCTTAATTATGCCCTTTGGACAGGGCCCTGACCTCCCTCTCTCCCTGCATTACTATGTCAGGCACACTAACAGATGTCCTCGGTGACCACCACATGGTCTACTGTGTACGCAAAATCCACAGACCTAAATTCCTCCTCCATTCCTTCTAATCCTTGGACCTGTCATCCTTCCTGGAAAACCTAACAATATCAGACTGATCACTTATTTCCATTGTTAGTTCCATGGACACTGCTCTACTGCACTTCAGGACCACATTCCTGTCCATTTGGGATCACCATGCTCCCATTAGGAAAACTAGGGTACATGGCAGTCATCTCCTCTGGGTCTCTGCCAAACTCCAGGCCTTCCTGCATACTAGCAAAAGGCCTCACGTTCTCTTTCTGACCTGTGCAAATACAGGACCTTGAAGAATGCATGCACTAGAGCAACAGTTCTCAAACTTTGTCATAGCGAGCCTCTCCTAAGCCATGGAAAGGATCTTGAGCCTCCCCCAAAATACTGAAATATTTTTGGGCCTCCCCATAGAAAAATAGCCTACTTTTCACAGGTACATCAGGAATAAATTGAAACCTCTTTGCATAGCTGGCTCTCATGTTAAGCTTAATGTAACCCCCTCCCAACAGGACAACCTACTTGCTCCAATATTTTGACTCGAACCATTGTTATCCTTACTGCCATACCTTCATGGATCAGATTGCTTTCCATTTCCCTCTAATTGGAATAACCTTCCTGATGACCTCTGCCTCCCCGCTCTTAAGCAACTTCTCAGGGATCATTTTGCTCCCTCCTGCTCTTATTCCTAGTACCTGTATGGTTAACTCTTGTATTTGGACAGTTCTGCTGCCAGTCTAATTGATCAACTGTTCCTTACATTGTTAGTTTATTGTTAATTTGTTTGTACTTTTATTCATTTTGCATTGCTTGAGTGTTTTGCAGTTACATTCTGAACTGTATTCTCTCACTACCCTTCCCTGGGTACACCTGATATAAGCCATGGCTCAGTGTACAGTACCTTCCCTGGTCACAGACTTGTGAATAGATACATACATATATTCACCTATTATTATCCTCTTTCAGTTTACCTTATCCCTTCACACAAAATCTATAAAGTTCAAAAGTGATATATAATACTTTTTCAAGACTTGCTTGAGCCTCCCCTGGAACAGGTTGGGGCCTCCCCAAGGAGGCTGGCCTCACCATTTGAGAACCCCTGCACTAGAGCAACTAAACATTCTAAGGCAGAACATTTCTCCACAATCTTCCAGAACAACTTTACTCTTCAAAGTTTTGGAAGATGATCCATGCTCTCTTCTCACCCCCAACCCAAGCCACACTCCCAGTCCTCCATGTGAAAGACACCACCATGTCTAACTCCTCTTCTGTCACTTCTGAATTCAATACTTTCTTCACTAACTGCAGCTCCTCCCTCCTCTCCATCCTTCCTCATTCCTCCCCCTTCCCTTGTCATCCACCCCTCCTTCTGCCTCTCTAAACACCTCTTCCACCACTCCTTTCACCTTTTCCCCTATATCCCTTTTCAATGTCCTTAAGGCCATCCTGGCTGTAAACCTACTCAAGGGCAAAAGCCCAGATGGACTGGACCCTACACTCTTACATCTCTCTGTTCCTGCCATCTGTCTTCTGCTCTCCTCCCTCCTAAACCTCTCCTTCTCTCTTGCTTCTGTCACAGGTGCCTGGAAGCATGCTACAGTATTACTCCTTCCTAAAGGTAGAGATCCCTCTGTCCCAGGCAACTATTGCCCTATCACGCTATACCCACCTCTGCCAAACTACAAGAACACCTAGTCCTTTCTCAAATATCCCCCTTCCTGGACACATCTTTCTTCACATCATTCCAGTCTGGTTTCCACAAATCTCATTCCACCTAAACCTTCCTCCTCAGGCTAACTGACTCCTTTCTCTCTGGAATGGACCAGGGCCAAATCACATCCACTATTTTTGTCGACCTGGCCAAAGCCTTTGACACCATCGCCCACCGCATTCTGCTTGCTGAGCTTACCACTGCAGTACTCTCCTCCCACGCCATTGATTGGTTCCACACATACCTTCTGGGCAGAACCTAACGGTTAAAATTGGCTACACCACCTCCCACCCCTCCCTATCACACTTCCCCCCCCCCATCAGCACTGGAGTCACCCAAGGCTCTGTGCTTGGGCCCCATCCTTTTCTCCATTTTTCTAAATAACCTCCCTACAATCTGTAGCTCAGTGTCCATTCACATGTACACTGATGGTACAGCACTTTTTGCCTCTATCCTCTCCCTCTGATTTGATGGCCAGATTCCAGCTGGACTTTGACAGCATCCAGCACATTCAAATTAATTGTCCCTAAATGCAAAGAAGACAGTCTTCATGACCTTTAGAACTAGGCCAAAGCTCTCCAAACTTACAACCACCCTTCCTTTCATACCCTTAATGTGCCCCCCCATCAAGATGTCCAATCCTTCAAGTATCTGGGGGTATGGCTAGACCAGTACCTGGACTTCTCAGCTCATGCTGAGGCAATCCACAAATGTTACACCCAAATCTAGGGACTTTGTATTGTTACAGTGGGTACATCCCCTTGCCTCCTTGCAGAGCCATATTACAGAGAATGATTGTCTCTATCTTTTACTACAGAGACACAGTTTAGAGGGCTGCTTCCAAGTCTATGCTGGCCAGACTTGATCCACTCTTCCACTTATTCTGCCATTTTGCTCTTGACTGCCCCCTCTGCACCCACCACTGCTCCCTCTACTCACTAGCCTCCCTTGAGGCCAGATGTCTTATTTACTGCACCTCTTTCCTGGCCAAGCTATTGACTTGGTTCTCTTCCCTCCTATCTCTCTGCACTCCTCTCATCTGCTCCCCCCTTCTCCTACTCCCAACAAAACTCTATCACCTCTTCACTCTCCTGCCTTGGTCGACTACAGTTGGTCAGGTGGCTTTCTCCTACCATCTCCCTATACGGTGGAACTCCCTCCCTCTACCACATGCTCTGTCACTTCTCTTCACTCCCTCTCCCATCTTCTCGGCAAGCATCACTCACCTACCTGCAGCTGCTCCTGATTGTTCCTTCCCTATGCTCCCTTCTCCTTATTCCCCTCTTTCCTCTTCCCTCACCCTGATCTATACCCTCCACACCACTGCTTCACCACTGAACCCTTCTTCAACTAATTATTATATCCCACCAATATACTTCTCTGCATTTGGTTGTAATATACCTAGGCACTTTGGCCCCTTGCTGGGTATCTGTTAGGCCACTCTATGAACAGCTATCCACAACTTGTATATTCAGTTGTATATGTAAAATTGTAAATGCTAAACTGTTTATATTGCTATAATCTGCTTGTTTACTGCCTCCTTCTTCTCTCTGTATATTCTACTGCTCTCCGTTATGTTATATTTTTGTTATATTTTCTTTCCTCTTGTCCCCACCCTGAAGCATCTAGAAACGAGCTGTGATTCAGCTCAGTATGTCTTTCCTGTTAAAATTCTGAAATACAAAAATAAATAAATAAACAAATAAATATTTTTATAGGAGCCAGTTATGACCTGGAAGAAAAAAATTCATGTTTTCGAAGACGTATGACATACTGTATAACAATTGTTTCTAAGGAACTGTTTTGTATTTCAGTTGACAATTAAGTAAGGAATAAAACATGACTAATGATTGGCTATACTCTGTTAACAACCCAAGCGTGAGGTTTAACTCCTAAGGCCTAAAGGATGCTGTCAAGTTATAACTGATATTTTTGAGCATCATATTCCTATTATAGTTTACTTTTAGTGATTTTTATGATTTTTGTCAGTCAGGTGTATGGGCTGCACATAAAGGTATGGGAGCTAGTTAGTCTCAAGATGTAGATGGTGTATTTGCATGTGACCTGTCATACTGCAGCCTGAAAAAAATGTTTGAAACAGAAAGAACAGAAATACTGCAGTGTGTAGACAAGCCACAGAACACAGTTAGGTATGGATAGAGTCGTTGCTGCAGACTGAGTTTCTGGCAGGTTTAGACTTTTTTGTGTGCTGTGTATAGTGTTGTTTCCATGTGAAAGTGAAGCTTTAAAGATGTTCCCTGTTGTTTTAAATTCCCATTTATTTATGCACTCCAAAACATTTTCAACGCTGTTTACTGGCACAAGTACATTCTCAAATATATGGAAGCATTGTTAGAATAATGATTTATATTATAATGTCATGTACAGTTAAGAATACTGTATATACAGGATGTCAGTGTGGAATTTAATTCCCGCAGCTGTAGCCTTTGGCATCATTCATGACACTTTACATACATGTCCATCTATCTTTGATTACTCTGTTTCTTTTACATGAAAGTCCTTGTCATTCTGCACATAATTTGAATTGTTTGAATAACTTTCTGGCAAGTTTTTATTTTTTAATTGAGATTTTTAATTACTTTTGTCCAGTGGGTTCCAGGTTTTAACATCGCCAGCACAATAACGCTGGGCAAAACATCACAGGCAGCACACAGTGGTTGATAACGCCACCAGTACATTACATCATGGGCAGCAATACCACATGGTACCAGCCCATGGTGTGCTACTGACCCCCACGGAGCCTGATCAGAGATAGAGGTAGGGCAACGGCAGCAGACATGGTGTGGCACCCAGTCAGCATGGCACCAGGATTTCTGAGGAGGGAGTACAGTGCCACACCGACCAGCAGGAAACAGCCCCAGTGCCACCCTGCTGCAGCACTGACAGCCACTGAAGGCCAACACCGAGGAGCCACACAGGGGACAGGCACTGACAGGACTCCACAAGGCACACTGTAGCCACAGATCCCAGTGCCCCAACCCCATGGTGGGATGTGCCTCCAGGGCATCACTCCACACTGCCCTGTGAGCCCCTGGACTGCAGACCCACCCACACCCCCCGAAACCTGCCCAACAGACAGCCTGCCTACTCTGGTCATGGACACTGCTACCCATGCCCGTGGTGCCCCTGCCTCACAGAGGACACATACCTCATGTGTGACCTGCATGCATTGTCATGTTCTGTGATCATCGATCCCCACTGTGATGTGTTCCGTGTTATTGCTGCCTGCAAGGTAATGTACGGGCAGTGTTATTGACCATGATGTGCTACCCGTAATGTTTTGCCCAACGTTACTGTGCCAGCGATGATAACACCCGGAACTGTCCTGTGCCAACCAGCTCTGAAACTGCATCTTTGTAAGCAGATATAGGTATGGGTAACATCAGAACTGGACAGGGGAAAGCCTGTGGATGTATTATTCTTGGACTTCAACAAGGCATTCAACTCTGTCCCCCACAATGGTCTGGTGGAGAAACTGATGGGGTTAGGAGTAGGCCCTTTGATGGTCAGATGGATTAAAAATTGGATAGCTGGACACACCTAGAGAGTAGTGGTCTGTGGGGAGCTCTCAAACCCTATAGAGGTTGGTAGTGGGGTACCGCAGGGCTCCGTCCTGGGTCCGATCCTGTTTAATGCATACATATCGGACATCAGGGAGGGTATAGGGTGTGAAATGAGTCTCTTCACTAAGGACTCGAAGATGGGATCAGTAGTTGAAGGAGAAGAGTGGAGGTTGGCCCTGCAAGGGGGCCTGGACACCCTGGAAAGTTGGGCTCACACATGGAAATTAAATTTCAATATCACCAAGTGCAAGGTGTTGCATCTTGGGCAGGGAAACCCTAAACACAGATACACCCTGGGAGGGGAGGTGCTGGAGGCCTCAATAGGGGAAAAAGCCCTAGGGGTCATGGTGGATGCATGTATGAATAACTCTGAGCAGTGCAGGAGAGCGGCTAGCAAGGCAAACAGGATGTTAGGATGCATCGTAAGGGGGATCACCTCTAGGAGCAAGGAAGTGATTCTGCCACTGTACAATGGACTGGTTAGACTACACCTTGAGTACTGTGTGCAGTTCTGGAGACCACACTTGAAGAGGGATATACAGCTCCTGGAGGGAGTACAGAGGAGGGCAACTAAGATGATATGAGGGCTAGAAAATTTGACGTATGAGGACAGACTTGAGGAGCTCTGCCTGTTTTCATTGGAGGAGAGGAGATGAGAGATGGGGGGACATGATTGAGGTCTTCAAGTACCTCAAGGGAATAAATAGGGTAAACATGGAGGGGATCGTTAGACTAAAGCAGGGAGGTATCACCAGAGGGCATGGTTTGAAGTTGTAAGGCGGAAGGGTGAGGGGGGAAAGAGAAGGAGGTTTTTCACTGAGAGGGTATTGGACCCTTGGAATGCAATGCCTGGCATGCTGGTTCAGAGAGCTACAGTGGAGGGCTTCAAGAGAGGGTGGGACAGACACAGAAAGTGGATGTATCAGATGATGGCCTGACCCAGGGGAGTAGGAATGGATGATAGGGGTTTCTGGAACACAAGGGAGGGGGCCTTGGCACCCAACTAAGGATCTGAGGTTCGAGCAGACTCAATAGACTGTAAGGCCTAATCTGCTGGCAAATAGTATGTTAGTATATAACAAAAAGCAGCATGGTGATCCCTATATTTTGTTCTTTTGCTATATTTGCAACCATATTCTACATCTATCCAAAATGTGTCATGAAAATAACATGGGATTTAAATGGTTTTGCACATAAAAACTTACAAAGATTTCAATGTTGGTTTAAAGGGGTGTCATAGAATTGGTAATTTACTCTTTATTTTACATTTGCTAAAAAATTAAGCAAACATCATGAAAAATGATGTGTCCTTGCTTCAAATTTCCTTTTATGTCACACTGATATTGACACACAATAATTTTAATACTATATCAAATGATCTGACCCCTCATGGATTTCTTCCATTAAGAGGGATAAAGTCTCACCAATAAACTTAAAAACAAGTAGGACAACCCCTGTTTTTTGTTGTGAATTTTAAATGTTTAGATGACCATAATGTACCAGGCAAAAAATTATGAACTTAATATGTGGTTGCTAAAACACCAGGGAATGTTCTTAACCAAGTTCTTTTTTTCTGTTCAAGGCAACTAGTTGGGGGGGGACAGTTTCCTTAAATAAGTTTTTTATGACTGTGCAGTAAATACATACGTTTCACTGAATTTTGTTTCTGTGCAGGACAGGCAGGGTCATCATGTGGTTGTCTTTGATCTCCATAGTGACCTTTTGTGGAGCTATTTGCATAGTGACCTGTGGGTTTATTGTTTTGTCAGTACCATCCATGAGCCAAGGGTCATAGCCATTTAACCCACCTCCATGCAACCAGGCAATCAGGTTTAGACCAACTCAGAAGCGGAGTCATCCAGATCCCGCTCTATACACAAGAACTAATGCCTGTACAAGTGGGTTTTATGAGGATTTTTCCCACATCCAAGTTGTGTGATAATCCATAAACAAGCAATGATTGAGGGGTTTTTGGGATCATTACACACCATGGGTGAATGAAAAATCCTCATAAGGCAAACCTTACACAGGCATTATTTTTTATCATAACTGGTGCAAGGTTTTGACAGAGACAAAAACTGTAAGCTGTTTTGTATGAGTAAGCATGTTTCTGGGAAGCCACCATAGTTGCCCATATCAGTATGCTTTTTTGTGCTTCAATGAAGTGAGAGCACAAGGAAGAAAACACCATAACACCCCACTATTGAGTTATTATGGAATTCAGTGCATTATTACAGAATTTTGTCAGGACTAGATACCCGGTCATTATGGGAAGGGGTTACCAGTTATTATATACAGTCAGATTTGGTTAACCCAAGCCTTGTTATTATGAATACAGTACCTGATTATCTGAACACGGAACCTCTGAATCATATTTTTTGCCATCTTAATTGTCTCCAATATGGAAACCTCTGTTTCTGAATCCAAATCCTGTGTTCAGAGTACAGAGACCAATATCCCAATTTATTTTAACCTGCATAATATATTGCAGGTGTTAATGAGTGTGCTAATGGCAGTCTTCTTAATCCCTCTTAATTCTCTCTATCATGTTAAAGGTGAAAAGAAATGAGTTTTAGAACATTAAAGGGGACAGGAAATGTCTGCTAATTGGTAGCAGTTAGCAGTTTTTCTAGTAAGAGAAATGAAAGACTGGCCTCCAAATGAGCCTTATTTAATTGTACTTTAATAAATACTGATGTGAAAAACTGTGTTTTCAATTGCTTTCTTTTTATGGGCAACATTTTGTTACAGTTCTTTTCATGGAACCAGTAATTTGGAGTTTTTACTATGTCACAGTTTGTGCACAGAATGCTAAATGTGAGCTATTGTCCTATCAGAACCATGCTTAGAGTTCTTTAATCAAACCATGACATAGTTAGAACTCCAGATCACAGGTTCCATGAAGAAAATTGTAACAGAATGCTACCCATAAAAACAAAATCATGCAAAATACAGCTTTTCAATTCACTTTTCATTCAGGTACAGTTAAATATGGATCATTTAGGCTTATCACTATAATATCTTTAAATGGGAACATTATAAACAGCTACCAATTAGAAATAATTGCCTGTTCTCTTTAACAGCCCTCCCATTTTCATTTCCATGCCAGTATGTGTTCTAATATGCTTTGACCAATTTTTGATAAATAACCTAGCTTTGGGATGCACTCAGCGCTACCTCAAGTTAGGCTCTCTTCACCAGCTATTGTTCTTTCTTTCATATTCCTAACCATTCCATGGAATCAGCAACACCATTACAGGCTATGCATATGAATGGACTGGAATGATGTTACTAATGTCGTAGAATGTCCAGACAGTTGAGAAGACAGCACAATGATTCATAATAAACACAGCAATAGAGTCAAGCCATACAAAGGCAAAAGTACTGGACTTTAGAAGGGCTGACTTCGCCAAAATGGTTGAGTGTCTAAGGAATGCACTAGCAAATGGGCAGGAAGGAGGGGTGGCAGAACAATGGGGAATAATAAAAACTGCCATCACAGAGGTAACAAGCCTTTGTGTGAAGCAAATAAACAAAATGAAACGATGTAAGAAACCACAATGGTCCTTAAAGGAAGTGGCAGTAAAGGTTCAAGAGAAAAAGAAAGCATTCAGGAAGTACAAGGAATCGCAGAAGGAGCAGGACAGAGAACTGTATCAGTTAAAGCAAAAGGAGGCTGGGAAGGCAGTCAGAACAGCAAAGGCCCAAACTGAGGAAAAGATAGCCAACTCAGTTAAGAAGGGGGATAAAACCTTTTATAGGTACATCAGGGAGCAAAGGAAGACCAAGGGAGGGATAGTGAGGCTTAATAAAGGGGAGGGAGGGTGAGCAGATGGAGACTGTGAAAAGGCAGATATACTAAAATATTTTTGCTCAGTATTTACAAATGAAGAGGGGGAGGTACCTAAGAAAAACAGTAGAAACACTCTGGATACAGAAGTTGATACCAGCCCATTTACAGAAGACAGGGTTTTGAAAGAACTCTTAAAACTGAAGGTGGACAAAGCAATGGGGCCTGATGGGATTCATCCCAGAATTCTAAAAGAACTAAGGGTAGAACTAGTGACACCACTGACTACCCTTTTTTACAAATCATGGGAGGATGGGGTGGTACCCGAGGACTGGACGAGGGTAGATGTGATTCCCCTTCACAAAAGTGGGAGCAAAGCAGAAGCAGAAAACTACAGACCTGTTAGTTTAACCTCAGTGATAGAGAAGATGATGGAATCACTTCTGAAGGAAAGAATTGTTGAGTATCTAGAGGCCAGAGGGGCACAGAACCCTAGGCAGCATGGATTCACAGTGGGAAGGTCATGCCAGATGAATCTGATAGATTTCTTTGACTGGGTGACCAAAGTAGTAGATCAGGAAGGGGCTGTGAACATGGCCTACCTAGACTTTAGCAATGCATTTGACACAGTCCCACACAAAAGATTAATATATAAGTTAGCCAGCCTGAGAGTGGATCCCAAGATGACAGCCTGGGTAAAGAATTGGCTGGAGAATAGGACACAGACAGTAATAGTAAATGGAGTCCACTCAGAAGAAAGGAGGGTTACTAGTGGGGTACCACAGGGTTCAGTATTAGGACCGGTCCTCTTCAATGTCTTTATAAGTGACATTGCAGAGGGACTGGAAGGAAAAGTATGTCTCTTTGCAGATGACACAAAGATCTGCACTAGAGTTGATGCACAGAGTGGGGTGGAAAGGATGAGAAGGGACTTGGCAAGGTTAGAGGAATGGTCAAATGTATGGCAGCTTAGACTCAATGCTAAGAAGTGCAAGGTAATGCACCTGGGAAACAAAAACCCAGGGGAAGAGTACACAATGGGGGGTGAGATACTAACAACAACAAAAATGGAAAGGGACCTGGGGGTAGTCATATCAGATGACCTAAATGTGGGCAAGCAATGTGAAAGGGCAGCAAGGAGGGCTGGGGGGATACTGGGATGCATAGGGAGAGGCATCACCAGTAGAAAACAGGAAGTTATTATCCCTCTGTACAGACAGCTGGTGAGACCCCATCTGGAGTACTGCGTGCAGTTCTGGAGACCCAATCTCTGCAAAGACATAGACAGGATGGAAGCTGTCAGGAGGGCATCTAAAATGGTGCAGGGTCTGCACCGGAAGACATATGAAGAGAGATGAAAGGAGCTTAATATGTATAGCCTCGAGGAAAGAAGGGAGAGGGGGGACATGATAGAAACGTTCAAGTACCTCAAGGGAATCAACAAAGTCTAAGAGGGTAGCATCTTTCAACAAAAGAGGTGTGCAAGAACAAGAGGGCACAACTTGAAGATGGGGGGGCAGCGGAGAGGTAATGTAAGGAAGTATTTTTTCACAGAAAGGGTTGTGGATGCATGGAACGGCCTTCCGAAGGAGGTTGTGGAGTCAAAATCAGTGGTGGAATTCAAGCATGCATGGGACAGTCATAAGGCCATTCTAGGGGGTTGGGGTAGGAAGAAACATAGAAACATAGAAACATAGAATTTGATGGCAGATAAGGACCGCTTGGCCCACCCAGTCTGCCCATTTTCCTGCCTACTGGATAAGCTGCAGATCCTAGTTAACCAGCAGCCTACTTTTTCCTACCCCCATCCCCTAGAATTGCCTTATGACTGTCCCATGTATGCTTGAATTCCACCACTGTTTTTGACTCCACAACCTCCTCCGGAAGGCTGTTCCATGCATCCACAACCCTATCTGTGAAAAATACCTTAAATTACCTCTGAGCCGCCCTCCTCTATCTTCAAATTGTGCCCCTTGTTCTTGCACACCCTTTTTGAAAGATGCTACCCTCTTGGACTTTGTTGATTCCCTTGAGGTACTTGAAAGTTTCTATCATGTCCCCCCTCTCCCTCCTTTCCTCGAGGCTATACATATTAAGCTTCTTTAGTCTCTCTACATATGTCTTCCGGTGTAGACCCTGCACCATTTTAGTTGCCCTCCTCTGGACAGCTTCCATCCTGTCTATGTCTTTGTGAAGACTGGGTCTCCAGAACTGCACATGAAGAAGTAAGAAGGTAAGAAGAAGTAGGCTGCTGGTTAACTAGGATCTGCAGCTTATCCATTAGGTAGGGAAATGGGCAGACTGGGTGGGCCAAGCGGTCCTTATCTGCCATCAAATTCTATGTCTCTATGTACAGCAACTACTGAGGAGAAAGAGATTCACTGTAATTACAAAGACAAGAAAATGAATTATTAATTTAATAAAAAGGTCAAAACATAGAAACTGGAATGTTTTAATTGCTCAGCACTGTAGTATCAAACTTCTAATTTTCTAATAAACAAAAAAAATCCTTTGGTCATTGTTTAGTTACTACGTATATTATTATTATGTAACAAAATGGTCAAAAACAACTGTTTATGGATTAACTAGGTATGACTGTACATAACTATGTGTGGGCAACAATATGTAAGGAGTTTATTTACACACCCAAGATGTGTTATATCACATAAACCACATGACTGAAAGTTGAGCAGTTAATGTAAGTATCATACACTGAGGGTATGTCAATAAATGAGTTTGGCTGTTACCCATTTTTATATAATTACTAGTTTTATGTATCATTATGTAGCGTGTAGTAGAATGAATAGTTTACCATGTGCAACAAAACAGCTGAGGTGCAAAGTGAGATAATCTCCATTGCACATGCATACGTGTAACATGGGATGTGTAATGGAGATAATACACCTACTGCTTTTAAGTTGTAATCATACCTAAACAATAATTGCAGAATAGTTATACACTTTTGTGTATAATTTAACAAACTTATTGAGTTCAACTATAAGAAGATCTTAAAGAACATATTTTTAAATTTTAATTATTCTTTAAAGACTATGCAGTATATTTTTTCAATGTATTTCTGGTCTCAATCAATGCTTTCATTAGCTTTTTCAGACTTCGCAATGTACTTGCCATGACACCATAGTGCTTCTGGTTATCAATGCACTAAACTGTGATGTCATAAGTGAAGCAATTGAGAGGCCAGTTGGAGACAGTCCCATGTGAGCTAAAGAGACAGTAGAATATGTCCTTGTTAAGGTGAAATATTTTAAAGAGTGATGACGGGATGAAGTAGAATACCTAGAAAATAGCTAAGTTAATGGAAAACACCTGTTCCACAAACAAGTCCACCCTGGTGAGGGGGTACAGGCAAAGTGGGCAAGCATTAAGGATGCAATACTTGAAGCAACATCCCATTGTGTTAGAGAGAAAAGGAAGTACGAAAGAAGGAAACCACACATCTTGATGAAGATAGGAAGGCATACTAAACTTCCCTAAGGTAAGCAGGGAAGGCAGTAAGGCAGACAAAGGCCCAAACTGAGGAAACACTAGCACAAACAGTAAAAGAAGGTGACAATACTTTCTATAGATACATTAGTGAAAGGAGAAAGTCCAGAGGGGGTATTGCTAAGATCAAAGGGGATAAGGGGGCATGTGAGGAGGAGGACCATGTAAAAGCATATATCCTAAATAGATACTTCTGCTTAGTATTTACTGAAGAGAAGGTAGGGCAGGGCCCACAGCTCAGCACCATGGACACAGGGAGGGAGGTGTGCACTAGTCCCTTCACAAATGAAAGGGTCCTACAAGAGTTTGATAAGCTTAGTGTGGACAAGGCAAAGGGACCTGATGGCATACATCCCAATGTACTAAAGGAGCTAAGGGCAGAACTAGCAGAGCCATTATCAGAACTGTTTAGTGAGTCTCTAAGCACAAGAGAGGTCTCAGAAGACTGAAGAAGGGCTCATGTGATCCTGCTCCACAAGAGTGGTAGCAGGGAGGAGGCAGGGAACTACAAACCAGTCAGTCTTACTTCAATAGTGGGCAAGATTATGGAGGCATTCCTTAAGGAAAGGATAGTGCAACACCTGGAATCCATAGGAGCACAGGATCCAAGACAGCATGGGTTTGCAACAGGAAGGTCCTTTCAAACTAGTCTCATAGATTTCTTTGACTGGGTAACCAGAGTTGTGGACCAAGGGGGAGCAGATGATGTTGCCTACCTTGACTTCAGCAAAGCTTTCGATACGGTTCCACATAGAGGATTGATTAATAAGCTGGGTAGGCTTGGGGTGGGTCAGAAGTCGGTCAACTGGGTGACAAACTGGTTGACAGTCAGAAAACAGAAGTGATGTTAAACGGTATACAATAACACAAGATGCAAGTCACAAGTGGGGCACCTCAGGGATCAGTCCTGGGTCCAGTCAACTGCTGGTTCAATGCAGTGTTCAAAATCTTGCATAGGGGAAGCCTGAAGCCACTGTAGGCTGGTAGGAGTTGACAAGGGAGGAAAGAGACTTTGGGCATCGTCATCACAGATGACTTGAAATCATCCAAGCAGACCGCTAAAGCAGTAGGTAAGGCTAGGAGGATATTGGGGTGTATTTGTTGGGGTATCACAAGTCATAAAAGGGAGGTAATAATCCCTCTTTACAAGACACTGGTTAGGCCCCATCTGGAGTACTGTGTGCAGTGCTGGAGGCCACACCTTCACAAGGACATTAAACAAACTGAGGCAGTCCAGAGAAGGGAAACCAAAATGGTGCAGGGATTGCATCAGAAAACATATGAGGACAGATTAACAGAGCTCAATATGTATACACTAGAGCAAAGGAGGGGGAGAGGTGATATGATCGAAACATTCAAACACCTTAAGGACATTAACAAGGTGAAAGAGTCTAATACGTTTCAACATAAGAAAAATAGCAGGACAAGAGGACACAGCATGAGATTAGAGGAAGGACGATTAAGGGTTAATGTGAGAAAGTTACTTTTCATAGAAAGGGTGGTGGAAGAATGGAACGGCCTTCTTCAGGAAGTGGTAGATAGGAATTCAGTGCAGGGCTTCAAAAAGGCATGGGCTAGGCATAAGGAAGCAATACAGATTAGTATGACTAGATAGGCCATTGACAGAGCAAAGGCCTATGGCACATTCATAAGGTAGAAAAAATGGGCAGACTGGATGGACCTTGTGGTCCTTATCTGCCATCAACTTCTATGTTTTTGTGTTTCTGGTAGATAAACCCCTGATTTGGAGTTTCACAAGGAGAGGCATTTTAGTACCTTTTAGCTGCTTTATTTAGCTACTACTACTACTACTACTTTGTTCTGCTTGTGTTGAGATTCCTGTTTATAAACAATGGACATGTTGTGCAACCTTATTTCAAATCATGCTCCACATTTGAAATGGTGCCATGCCTATCACCAAAAAAGTTATGAAGAAATGTTGAAATGCTTTAATGTTTATTCATGATTTTGTTATTTTGTTCTCCAGAGTTTGACTCCACATTTTCAGCATAGCTTTTTGTTTACCCCACCTTGTGATCAAAACAGGTGGAATATTTTAAATCCTCTCCAAAAATGGTTTTGGCAGTTGCTCCATGAAATCTCCTTTTGGACAGGATTTAAAATGGTTCACCTGTGCTGATCATAAGGTGGGGTGATAAAAAAAAGACTATGCTGTGCAATCCCAGAATGTCAAAATCTTGAAAACGGAATTTTATTATGTCATTTGCCACAAATCAGTGGCTCAGTTTGTCATGCTATTTGACAATCATGGCTGCCAAGAAAATTTAAAATGACCTTTGGCAAAATCCAAAAAGTTGATAAACTTGGCACATTTCTCCAGTGGGGTTTCATGGACTCTAATAATGTAGTCCACAGTTGGAAAATATAACATTAAACTTAACTCTGTCATATTTTTTTATAGACATTCAACATCAGCGTAAGGTGTTACAAAGTACTAGGTGAACATTGATGAACAGAGCTCAGTATTCTTAAGAATTTTGTCTGACTGTATTGGTAAAAGTAAATAAAACAGAGCTTTTTACCTCGTGGTCCATAGGCTTTAAGTAAATTATCATCCAATAAAAAGTTGGGTGTTAAATGGATATATCTTCCTGTTTCACCACATCCTCCATACTGCAAAGTGTATGGATCATCTCCATATTTCAGGTATGGTTCTGCAACGATGATGGCAGCCTGAAAATATATAAAATTATAGTTGCAGTAATCATAATAATTTGACACAATATACTTTACCACATTGTGTTTTGTGAAGTCAGGTAATCAAGCTCACAAAACTATGGGTAGAATATGCTGCGGATCAGTAGTTTTTAAGTTCAAAACTAATGTCGCGTTAGTGTGTGGCCATTTGAATTTTACTGGTTGCCTGACTTTTTTTTTTTTCAACACATACCTCTCAAAATGACAAGCTACTCTTTTTGCACAGTAGACATGCATGTATCGATGCTCCAGATTATGTACACAAAAAGAGTTCAGGACTAAGAAGTACTGTGGAATAAATTGCTCAAGTCTGCAATGTCTGGTGCAACAAAAGGCTTTGTCTGCAGCAATGCAGCTTAGTGGTTGTCTGTACCTGAATGAGGGTTCGACTGAAGAAGAACACATATAGAAGAAAAGGAGCAACAGAGAGAGCATCCACTTTTAAAGTCATCAAGACTCCCCTAAATTTTCGGGGTTTTGAGGTTGTGTTGATCACCCGTTTGTATAGTAGACACAAATAGCAATGGTTGCAGTATCATCTGGTTTGAGCACCCAATTCTACTTGAGTGCCACAGTTGTGAGCACTCTCTCACTAGCCCCCAACTTCTGTTAAATGATTGTGAACACAGTTTTAAACAGAAAATGCTATGAAACACTCCATTTTTGATAAGGGTTTTGCATGTCATGTTAATTATTTTACTTGGGAGGCATTGTGGTCAGGGTGATATAGATGCAACACAGTGAAACACTAGATCATGCATTGGAATCCCACTACAGTCATTAATTTACCATGTAACCTTGAGTAAATCATTTGACCTTCTGAGCACAGGTCATCCCAGCTGTGATAAACTCTGTTCAGAGCCAAAATGGCTGCAGATGCATTAAGCAGATAAACAATGCACAATAAGTGTGGGTTGGGTTAGATTGTAATGTATTTGTTATATTGTTGTGATATAAAAATTCCAGATTTACATCATGATAATAAGGAAAAAGAAAACCGTAAATGTGAAGATTCTACCTCTGCAGCCATGTACCAGTATTTATCCAAAATAGCATAGATGAGATGCGATATCTCATCTTCCATGGATGTACTGCTTTTACAAATGTTTACACTGTATTTACCCAGACATGCATAGTGGAGATGCAATAGTTCATTTTCAGTAGGGGGTCTTGCTGTTACCAATTCTTTACAATGTATTTACCCAGGATAGGCCAGTTGAGAGGCAAAATCTCATTTTCAGTGTGGTCCTGCTGTTACACATTTTGGCACATTGTTGACATAGGACAGCACAGCAGAGATGCAATATGTCTTTCAGTGATAATTCTTCTTGTACACCTTATCACAATTTCAATATCATACAAACCCTCCCCTGTGTCTAGCGGTCACCCCACACCCCTACCACAGCAGGTACAGCCCCACCACCCCGATACCCTATCCCAGCCCCAAGATGGTGGCTGGTGCAGCACTCATCTCACCACCATGATTGATCACCAACTGAGCTGTCAAGGAGTGTGTACTATAGAATCAGCTATTGTAGTACATGCTCACTGACAGCTTAGGTGGCATTTAGCCATGGTAGCGACAAAAGGGCTATGCCAGTTGCCATATCTGGGATGGGGGAAGTGAAATGGTGGGGCAGTACCTGCCAGGGTGGGTGGACCACTAGCCACCAGAAGGGTTTGTATTATAATGAAAGGAGATTGGGGATAGGGTGAGGGGACCACTGGATACCAGGGAAAGGTTTTATTATATTAAAGGGAGATAAGGGATAGGGAAGGGACCTGTTAAAAAACAGGGAGGGTTTTTATTACATTGAAGGAAGATCAGGGATAGGGAGGGGCAAATGCTAGACATCAGGATGGGGGACCAGTAAACACCTGGGAGGGTTTGTATTATCATGAAATGACATTGGGTATATTATGGGGAAACCAGGGAAGGGTTTTACTATATTTAAAAGAGATTGGAGATAGGGAGGGAGGCCACTAGACACCGGGGAGGGTTTTTATTATATTGAAGGGAGATCTGGGAAAGGGAGTGAGGGGGGGATTGCTGGACACCAGGGAGGTTTTACTATTATAGTCAAATCAAGGAAGTGTGGGAGCACTTTCATTCAGGAGAAGGTGAATGGTTCTAGGGGAGAGCAGGTTGTGCCATTCACCTTCATTCTTCTAAAGACAGAGGTGTGGGTGGAGGAGGGTCTTGAGGGAAAGAATGGGAAGATGGAGCAGGAAACAAACTCTATAATACATGGGTGATAATACACATATGAGTATTACCCATCTATCACAGATTGTCTGTAAATTGTGCATTAAATTATATAACCAGCAATAATAACTGCTTTGAATATATAAAAAAAATACACTGAAAATAAATCTGAAGGTGTCATAAATGCATTTTTGCAAAAAGAAAATGTAATAAATTTGATTTGCAGACTAGCAGATACCACTACTTTAGACTGCAAAAATTAAAATAAAACTGCTCCAGAATATAGTAATGTGCTTCCACAAATAACCCTTTTAATCCATTTTTGTTACTTGATTTTTCAGTCCAATGCCAAGTGGCAGCATCTTGTCCTTTCTCTGTTTCCACTGAAGCGGGGATTTGCTGCAGCAAATAATAAAATGCAATCTGAAAAGTGTTATCTGGGCCAGGATGGATGTTACAGGCTGGTGGTGCACTGAGAGAGAGCAGGAGTGGAAGATGTTGGTGAGTGACTGGGGTATAAACCATAACAATAAAAACATGTTTAGTTGAGGCAGGTTATAGAGCAGCAGGGTGTAGTTTTTTTTTTTTAAATGTTGCAATTTAAATAGCAGAATGAGTAATATTTCCCAGGGTGGTGTAAATTTGTATAACAAAGCACGGCATCAGGTGATTGATCTGCCTCTGGGGGCTCCTGTCATACTTTGAGCCCTGGGTAATTGCCCCTTCTGCCCAAAGGTTAATCCAGCCCTGCCTTTACAGATCCTTGGTGTGGCCTCATCTAGAGTATTGCATCCAGTTCTGGAGCCCTCACCTCAGAAAGGACAGGGAAAGGTTGGAAACACAGCAGTGCAGAGTAACAAAAATTATCAAGGGCCTGCAGGGAAGATTCTGTGAAGAGCACCTCAAGTCATTAAATATGTACTCGCTAGAAACCAGAAGGTAGAGGTGGGAATATAATAAGGACCTTCAAGTTTCTTAAAGGATTAACAAGGTAAACTGTTGGAAATGATTTACTCTAAATACCAACTCGAGGTCACATGGTCATGAGTGGAGAGTAACAGGAGGGAAGTTCAGTAAGGACATGAGAAAGTATTTCTTAATGGAAAGGGTGGTGAAACCTTAGAACAGGCTGTCGACTGAGGTGGTGGATGGAAACGCAGTCAATGGATGCAAGCAGGCATGGGATAGAATGAAAGGATTAGTGGTCACTTGGGGCAACAAGGCCAGGGAGGAGAATGGGGATGGGACATGGAGGATTAGTGCCATGCAGGAACAAGAGGTTCCAGGGAAGGTTTCAGGGATTATAGGGAATATGGGTAGACTGGATGGACCTCTGGTCTTTTTCTGCTGTCATGGTCTATGTTTCTACGATGTTACATTCTGCTGAACATGTCACTCCATAGACTGTGGGCTCCCAGCATGCTACTTGAATGTATGGGGAGGGGGGATCTTGATGCGAGTTGTCTATGTAGTGCTGAGTGTAGGCACTTTGTACTCTGCTGACAGCAGTATGTAAATTACCTGTCGATGGCAGTATGCAAAATGCCTACACGTTACAACCGCTGATTGCAGTGGTTTTCCGCTTTCAACTGTATGCCACAGCATCCTGAATGGCTGTCATAGACACCTGGGACAGTCATTGGCACGGTGCAGCCACTCCTGCAAAAGGGAGCAGGGCATTGGAAGTGGGGGAGCACACCTATGAAAACTTGTATGGTGGCACTATGTTTCTTGCACATGCATGCAAGCAAACATAAAAAGTCAGTACCATGTAGATATCTTTCTTCGGATCTGTTGAGCATGAGGCTGTTTAAAATTATGTTGTGCAGTGCAGCATTTGAGCCCAGTTTCTTCTTTGTTTTTGTTTACATTTGTAAGCGTCCCATGCTGTTCCCAGGATCTGTGTTGTGCTTTATTTACAGTTGGTTATGCTTCCTGTGAGTGTGTATGGTACATTCTCCCTTCTGTGCTGCCCTGTCAATTCCTTCAAGGATGTATCTAAAGTCAGTGGTGAAGGGGTTAATTTACAAAGAAATTGGGGGGGTTGCTTACTTCAGTTCTCTCATGTCATAGGTATTCCCTTTCACAGTATTTCCAGTCAGCAATTGTAGTTTAAGGAGCATTTGAAATGTAAAAAATACACTTTGCAGAAATAACAAATAAAGTCTATTTGTGCTACACAGTGTGAGTGGCATGACAGAGTTTTAAGCCTTTGAAAACATAAAATTCAAATAGGAAGCACTGAAAACATTATAGACAACAGAACATTGAAAACCTTATGCTTTCAGAGTTTCTAAGTGCTATCCAAAAATGAGAGGAGTTGTATTACAAGTGCCTCATTTGCATATACAAGGAGATTGGCTTGAACAGTTACAAGCTTGGTTACTGCTTCAGTATTTTACAATGCCTCACAATGGAAAAACAAGTTCTGGCAGAGCCACTACGACTGTGAATGTATTAGCTAGATAAGGGTGTTTCACGGGCTGAAACATAAACATTTATTTATTTACTTACTTAAAAAATATCAGATTTACAAACTTTTGAGTCAAAGACTCATTTACAAAGGCACCTCATTGAAACTAATACAAAGACAGCACAGTTAAGTCAAAAAACAATGGATCGGAGAGCAGACTGTTATAACAATCATTCACTGGAGATACATGGGTAGTAGTAGTAGGTAAACAGATTACATAGTCTAGGCACACAGGTACCACATCAAGAAGACCAAAGCAGTTCAAACAATGTACAATAGCTAAAGCAAATAGACATCAGGAGTCAAAGAGAAGCCCAGAGCGTTCACATGAAGGCTGTTGCAGATACACTAACTGAATCAAAATACAGTACATTGACAAAGGGAATATTTAAGCAATAAGGCATGACAGGGTGTGTGTTACCATGTAATAATGTCACTCCTGGGGTGGGATGAAGCATGAGGTGAAGCCGAGTGTTTCCACCACCCCAGCAGTGACGTTATTACAAAATAACACACACACCCTGGAGTGCCTTATTGCAATCATACAATGGCTTGTGTTATATACAGAATAAAAAATACATTTTAAAGGATGTTTTTGTTAGTGTGGAAAAATATTTCTTAAGAGAAAATGCAAGAAATGATTCAAATCTAAAGTTACGGTGATGTTATTGTGTAATAACATCACTGTTTCAATAGGCCAGCAGCTAATCAGCTTCTTACACACTTTTCCTTGCCATTGTATAATTAAAAATAATGTCACCATCTGTATTACAGTTACCTATATGTTTTGCATTTTATTCTATGCACTGTTATAGCAATCAACTCAAAAGAACCAGGCCATCATATACATGAAGGTACTGCACCCTAACTGAAAACACTGCTGAGACAACTGTATGTTGTAACAAGGTGGAAGATAAACACAATGTTGAGACAAGTTTTTGAAGACATTTGATGTGTTAATTCTTTTTTTTTAGAGACTGATATACAGTTCACACACAAAATTCATATAATATGAAAGTGCATATGCTCAAATGCCAATGTAAATTCAACACGTTTCATTACAAGCTGTTCTCTTGAAGGAAGATATTACTATATAAGGCCTAAAAAATGGGCATCAGGCAAATGTAAACTGGGGTAGGTGTGTTATTGAGGGTATTGCATAGTTTATCTTTTATTGCTGCTCAACTGGATCAGCAATATTTGCACAAGCTGTGTCCAGTCCAGATTTTATAGCTCTGGCCTGAGTCTGGTGAAGTGGGTTTTACCCTTACCCCACTGCATGTGGCTTAGTGATATACTGTACAGATGCTACAAAGTCTAACCCACTGAGGGTTGAAGTTTCAGAAAACCATTATGCTAAATATATTAAGACTCACTCCCTCCCTCACCCCCAGTCACAATTAATCCTCTACCAAAGTCATGCTTAAATACTGGTTCCTCTACATCCACACCATTAAGCCTTTAATGCCAACATGCTTCTTTTTTTCTGCTGCTGTGAGTTCCTCTATCTGCAAAGTCCCATTCTGCTTGTGGAAGCCCCCACTCCCAACCAGATAATTTATTTAAAAACATTTTTTGAGAAATTTGTGTTTTAGTATATCCATGGTCAGGAAAATGTATTTGCAAAAGAAACCAAAATCCCCCTTTATCAGTTCATTGAATCACAATACAGCATGTTATGAATTTTTCAGATTCTATGTGTAACCTACAGTAAGTCAAACAGTAAATAGACACACAAATACCTGCCTATTTGCAAGTGAAGCAAATGTGGTTATTATCATTCAGTTATAAACACCTATAGTCACAAACTGCAAGTTAACAACTACAAGGCAACAGATGTTAACCTAGCCCTCAGCTACTTCATAACCACCTTCAATAAGGCCTGTGACCTCTTTGCGCCTTCAAAAAAAGGAAAACAAAAGCCCTCTGCAACCCTTGGTAAACTGTGGAGCTTCTTTCCCAGCTGAAATCTAGGGACCACCTGTGGGCAGTGGCTAAAGCCACAGGCAAACAATCTGACATCCAAAAATACAAACATGCCCATAATGCCTGCACAAAATCCATTTGTCTCATGAAAAGCTCATATTATAAGGATGTTCTCATTGACACCTGGGGAAATGGTTGTGCTTTCTGGGACAATATCAAGGGCATTACCGGCAAACAATCAAAGTCCCCTCCAGCCATGTTAATTGTTAAAGGGTCCACTACCCTTTATCCCATGGCCATTGCAAATACCTTTAACATGGTTTTTACTGACCTCAGTACTGTTCTACCACCTGATTTCTTCACAGTAAGTCACACTCTCTCTAACACACCCTGCACTCTGTCAAACCACCCTCATTTTTACTTCAAGGAGATTAAGATGAATGAAGCTCACCACCACATCGCCTCAGCCATCTCAACTTCCAGAATCAGCAGTGACACCCTGGACCTTAAGCTGCTATCACTTACACTTGACAAGGTCCTCAGTCCCTTTACTAAAATTCTTAACCTCTCTCTCCACACCAGTGCATTCCCTGAAATATGAAAAACTGCCACAGTGACGCAATCCACAAAAGTGGGGATAAGACCTGCCATTCTAACTACTGCCTGATCTCCATATTGCCACCACTATCCAAGGCCCTAGAGCATATTGTTGCAGACCAGCTCACTGATTTTTTGGACAAATATAATACTCTGTGCACACAACAGCATGGTTTTTAGAAAAGAGCATAGTACCACCACTGCCCTGCTTGAATTTACCAGTGCAGTGCATAGTTCCCTTGATAAAGTCTTCTTACTGGGGCAGTCTTCATCAACCTCTCGAAGGCATCTGACATGGTCCATCATCAGCTGCTGTATGACCAACTGCTCCTTGCTGGCCTCGCACCAGACTCAGCCCCTTGGTTCAGAAGCTACCTTGACAACCGCTCTCAAAAAGTAAAAATAGCCAGTGCTATCTTGGATACCTTGCCTGTCTGCTCTGGAGTTCCTCAGGGGTCCATACTGGGCCCTTTCTTTTTCAGCCTCTTTTTAAACTCCTTACCACAATCCTGCTTGGAGCAAATCATCCTGTATGCAGATGATGCTGTTGTCTTTTCTACACACAAGGACCTTTCACCACTCCAACACAGCCTCCAACTCAGATTCAGTGCCATGGAACCATGGTTCTCCAATCATAAACTTGTCCTCAATCACAAGAAAACCAAGTCATTGCTATTCTGCAGTTCACATAATCGTTACAAGCAACACCCCCTTGCCATCTCCACCAAGCAGGGGGCTGTCCTCAGACAAGTTTACTCATTCAAATACCAAGGGATTCTGCTTGACCCCCAATCTCTCCTATACGGCTCACATTGACAGTGTGGCTTAAGCTGCCAACACATGCCTTGAATTATTCTACAAGCACAGGCAGCACCTCACCCCAGAGGCTCTGAAGATTGCCGTCCAGAACTCAGTGGTGTCAATTATTGATTATGGACTCATTATCTATGACTCCGCCACAACGTCCGCCCTCTGACATATAACAACTTCACTTAACAAAGCATGCCGACTCACAACTGGTGCCCACCACCTCACCCACACCTGTGCCCTTTATGAACAATCTGGATGGCTCCAACTCTCCAGCCATATAAAGTATCTCACATGTGCTGTGGCAGGAATAATCAACCTTGGCCTCACACCCCTCGGTGTTACTGCTGTGTTATGTCAAAACCCCAACAGACAAAACACCAGGAGCTCAACAAACCCAGATTCTACAAGTTCCTTGCTGTTGAACTATGCAGGGCCAACACTCATTCACCTATAGGGCTCCTCTATGGATGAATGGTCTCAGCCACACCATCTCCTCTGCCTCAACACTAGGTCTGTTCAAAACCAGCTCCAGGCCCTTCTCATTGCCTCTAGCTCCTGTGGCTGCCTCTCCTAGCTGATGACCTACACAGCTTTAATCCTAACTTATATACTGCTTAACCCCAGACTCCCCCAGTCCCTCTTCCCCCAGCTCCAGAGGTGCCACTTCAAATCTCAGGTCTTCATACCACCTCATTAGTCTCTTCTTGCCCCATTATAGCACTTATTCCCCCTCACTATGCTCCCTTCTTCTCTTCTATCACTCCTTCCCATTTATTTTTCAACAAATGCCTCTGACTGCATCTTCATCCTCCCCCTCTCCTCTCATCCCTGTTTCTCTGCCACCCTGGGCACCTGACCCCACCCATTCCTTGTGGCACATGCATCCTGGCTGTGTTCACCATTTTACTATAGCTGCCTCTGTTAACTACCTACACTTCTTCTCCTCTACACCTTACTCTTCCTATAATTGACCCCTTTCAATAGCACTGTTGTACATGAATTGTTTACTGTTATTTCACTGTTGCTTCCCTGTTGTTTGTTATTTCTGATGTGGAACCTTTGTAAAAGAGCCTTGGCTCAAATGTACTTATAATCCTACAATAAATAAATAAATAAATCTCTTGCTATGCAATGTCCTGCAAAGATGATGGTGTCAAATGGCTTAATGAAGTGTTGTGAGGAGCCTAAAGGAACCTGTTATGCAGAAAGGTCTAGGAACACAGTGGTAAAAGCTGGAATAACAGGTTCCAAGGAGTAATTAACTCACCAGGAATGTTCTTGCTTCCCTCATGGTAAAAATGTGAAACTACATTTTATGTTATTTTAAATGAAAAAATGAGTGATAAATAGCTTGTCCAGTTGGATGGCAGCTTTGATAGTTGTTCCAGTCTTTCTTTTCACTGATATAAACTGAGTCAGAAAAAAAGTAAATAGGGAAAGAAAACAGCATTTTGTTTCTACAATTAGTTGCTAATTACAGCTGGTATTTTTAACATGTGCAAGTTAACTCCATTTCTCAAACTTAAAAAGGAAAATACACTTCATCACAGGCTGTGTTTACCAAGTACTGTGCCCATTTTAGTATATAAATGTTTAAGAAATACCTGAAAACTGTCTATTTCCTTGGAAGCTGAATCCTTACACTTCTGCTAGTCCTTAACAAAATGTTGGGACTGTGAAGTCCCATTCTGCTTGTGACAGCCTCCCACCCACCAGATAATTTATTTAAAAACATTTTGTTGAGAAATTTTTGTTTTAGTATATCCATGGTCGGGAAAAATGAATTTGTTAAAGAAACCAAAATCTCCATTTATCAGTTCATTGAATCACAATACAGCATGTTATGAATTTTTCAGATTCTATGTGTAACCTATAGTAAGTCAAACAGTAATTAGACACACAAATGCCTGCCTATTTGCTAGTGAAGCAAATTTGAATATTATCATTCAATTATAAACACCTATAGTCACAAACTACAAGTTAAGTCTCTTGCTATGCAATGTCCTGCAAATATGGTGGTGTCAAATGGCTTAATGAGGTGCCCTGAGGTGCCTAAGGGAACTTGTTATGCAGAAAGGTCTAGGAACACAGTAGTAAAAACTGGAATAACAGGTTCCAAGGAGTAATTAACTCACCAGAAATGGTCTTGCTTCCCTCATGGTAAAAATGAGAAACTACATTTTGTGTTATTTTAAATGAAAAATGAGTAATAAATATCTTGTCCAGTTGGATGGCAGCTCTGATAGTTGTTCCAGTCTTTCTTTTCGCTGATATAAACTGAGCCAGGAAAAAAGTAAATAGGAAAAAAAAACAGCATTTTGTTTCTACAAGTAGTTGGTAATTGCAGCTGGTAGTTTTAACATGTGCAGGTCAGCTCCATTTCTCAAACTTAAAAAGAAAAATATGCCATCACAGACTGTGTTTACCAATTACTGTGCCCATTTTAGTATATACATGTTTAAGAAATACCTGAAAGCTGTCTATTTTCATTGGAAGCTGAATCCTTAAGCTTCTCCTAGTCCTTAACAAAATGCAGGGACTCCAAAGACTTGTTCTGTTCCTAGATCCAGATCAAACTACTGAAACTTCTTTCAACATGATATATCCACCTCATGCCCCTTCCACATGAATAAAAAAGGTGGGCTGGATCTTTAGGAGCTTCTTGGGTGGAGGTGTGTTGGATCTTACTTCCCCTCCCCAAAAAAATGCTGCCTCCCACGACTCAGGTTCCAGTTCTTGTGCCACCCATTTAAGAAAGAAAATAGTACCCTACAACCATTGACTAACATGAAAGTGTATTTATTTGAGGGCAGAAAACATTCCTTGAAGGAGGTTAAGGTGAAGGAGACTATTTACACCTTCAGTCAGTTCCACAAACAGAAAACATGACATCACTCCTTTTGTACATGCAATTCTCCTGTAGGCTCCACCCACAGTTGTAATGACTAATCTCTTATTGACATACTTGAAGTAACTTACGTAATGTATGAAAAGTGTAAAAAATATCCAGTTCATAAATAAACAGGTGTCTTCTTCTCCTTCAAAATATCTGCTGCCAGCTACAAATAGGAAAGTGAACCACCATGCTAAACGTTGGTTTCATACATGCACTGTGTTAGGACTGAGAGACCCAAAGTGTGTGTGTGTGTGTGTGTGTGTGTGTGTGTGTGTGCGTGTGTGTGCGTGTGTGAGAGATAACCAAAAGAGGACTTACAGTTATGCTGCAAGTGTGCAACTTAAAGGGTGGTGATAGAAAGTCTTTTTTTATTGAAAGTGTGGTACACTGTTTTGACATTTGGTCATACTTTGTTGGGGGGGGCTAACAGTATCATACTTCAATCTATAACATGCCAGGAAAAAATGTTTAGTATGTACAGGAATACCAATTAGATATCGATGTGAGGTACTGTGTTAGAGCATAAAATAAATGTTTAAAGCTGTGAATTCTATTCTAGGTTACTGTGCCATGTGTATGTGATAAAAGTGGCTATTGTCAGGGACCCTATATTCAAGTGCATTCTTCATTACATTTGCAATGCTGTGCATCACTGCCTCTCATATAATGCTTGAAACATCAGGTAATAAGTGAGCTAGCACTATGGCAGAACTGTACCCTCACCAAGGGATCTTTTGTACAAAGGTGGAAGCAGGGAGGAGGCTGGCAGCAGGCAGTAAGCTGGCAACTACACACCCATCAACCTGCATTTGGCGGAGGTGAATGTAATGGAGACACTGCTGAAGGAAAGGATTGTGAAACAGTTTAAATCCTGTGACACAGTATCTGTGGCTGCATGGATTCACTTGGCGGGATGGAGGAGCTGATATCAAAGTCATCTATTCATTTTCTTTGCGGGGGTGATGAGGGATATTAATCAGGGTGGAGTGGTGGATGCGACTCACCTGGATTTTAGTAAGGCCTGCAATACCTTTCCACATAGCAGAATAGTAAAGAAGCTGGGCAGTCTGGGAGTCTGTACTAAAATGTTAAACTGGGGGGCACTAATGAGCAGCTAACTGAGTGGTCACATTTCTTGCTCGCTCCGCCTGGGCAGCCATTAATTAATAAAAATTTAAAGGCATAATTTACCCCCAAGAGGCTAAAAATATATAGTCGGATGGAGGACAGTGCAATGGATGAGTTTTTAACCCTATGCCATCCAAAAATCAGCGAGTGACCGGGATAACCGGGAAGAAGTGTGCCTCAGCCTCTGTGAATAAAAATGCAGGCCTAGTCTCGCTCTTGGCTGCTGAAGTTGCAGCATTAGCGAAGGATGTAACGGGCCAAGTGATTGCAGCCCTCGAACCGTGCCTAATTAAGCTGGAGGATAAGTTGGACAGCAGGCTGCAGGAGGTACTGGAGCAACAAGTGCAGCAAGGCACCAGGCTTAAGGAGGCAGAGGAAAGAATCTTTAGGTTGAAAAATGAGGTGCTGACAGTCCCTGGGCAAGTTCGAGCCCTCCAGAAGGAGCTGGAGGAATTCAAGGAGACCTATGATTATCAAGAGAATTACCATAGGCAACTGAACCTGCATTTAGGGGCACTTCCAGAGGGGCAAGAGGGTAATGATGCCCTGGACTTTTGTAGCAGGGTCCTGCCAGAGCTGTTGGGCCTCAATATAAAGCATGGCCATGTGAAACTGGAAAGGGCACATCGGGCAGTTATGCCACAGCTGCCGACGGATCAGCCTTCCCGCCAGATTATTATGCGGTTTCATAATTTCCAAGATCAGGAGGTGATCATGAAGACATACTGAGCAAAGGACTCCTTGAGTTTTGAAGGTTACTGGCTGTTCCTTTCACAGGATTATTCGGTGTGCCTGCTGAAGAAAAAGAAGGCATTCAACGGGCTCATGGCCCAACTGAGGAGTCTGAAGGTGGAAAACTTTCTTGTGTATCTTGCAACATTTAAGATTAAGCATGAAGGGCGACTTACTCCTTTTGGGAGACTGAGAAAGCAGAACAGTTTGTGACAGCTCTGAGAAGGAAGGTGAGCTGAAGACCAGTGGGAGAATGAGGAACAGCTGGATGACTGGGCGGAATACAGTTAGTGCATAAGTGCCACACTACTGCTGGTTCATGTTATTTGTTAACTGTGAGCTGTTTGCGCCGTTGCACTTGGCATACGGTCGTTTCGTCGCGGTATAATTGGTCACGGTCAAACTGTAGCGCCGATTTCGTCGAAATGTCAACTTGTCGCTGGTAAAACAGGTAGTGGGCATAATGCAGCCACCGCAACCAGATACCCACAACATTTTGTCCACCGATGTATGACGACAATATTAACAGAATACCTGATATTGTGTTATGTGAGTGGAAAATGTGCCAAACTGAATGTGGTCCCCTGCTAAAATCAGTACCTGCTTGAGTCTGCAGCGGCATCCTGGAGCTCCGGTCCTGGGCGAGGGTAGGTAAGCTGCACTGTTGGGAAGGGGGTAGTCCATCTGATTTCTGCGGCGGCATCCTGGAGCTCCGGTCCTGGGCAAGGGTAGGTAAGCTGCACACCTCTCAGTCTCATTAATAAAAATAAAAAGTGAGTGGTAAAAAGGGAGGGGGGGCAGGCAGGATATTTTTTTGTTTGCAAACAAGGAACACCAGATGGCAGTTCCATGCTATTTTAGCAGCTATTTTCACCGTATACCGCAAGGACATGCAAGCTGCACTGTCAGGGGTAGTCCGGCTGATTTATGCGTCGGCATCCTGGAGCCACTTGTATTTACTGTACTTCACCGTATACCACAAGGGCATGTAAGCTGCACTGTTGGGGGTAGTCTGGCTGAGTTATGCGGGGGCATCCTGGAGCTCCAGTTCCTGGGCAAGGGCAGGTAAGCTGCACTGTTTGGGGGATAGCCCAGCTGATTTCTGGGATAAGTCGGTTCTGCGACTATTTGTCCAGTTTCCATATTTGTACCGCGACTTCTTCACCTACCTACAAGTTATGTCGACGACCAAATGTGCGGCTTTTATTTGTCCCCGTGATGAAATGTCTGCGTTATTCTGACCACGACATTTTGTCCGGGGACCAATCGGCCGTGAACGTTGCACTTTAGTCACCAGAGGAATTTATGGTTCAGAAAAGACTGTGACTGGTTCAGAGGGTTTTGACATTCATCGGACACTAGAAGGCTGAGATGGCTGAAGATGGGGCTGTAGAGTACCTCCCCTTGCATCCCGCTTGGACCTCTGCTGTATTGTGAGCCCCAAAAGAACATGTGGATGAGGGGACTGTGGAGATTGAGGCCTCTAGGCCGCATGCCTGATATCAGTAAGGTAAGAGCGGGGGTGGGCCTAGCGCATGTAATTTGATGGCGTGGCCTGGCCCCTGCATCCTCAATGTCCCATTATACCTCTTATCTCTGCATGTTCCTGTTGATTTCTGTGCTGGAGGGGCTGCTGGATGGTAATATAATTAAGTGGGAAGAGCCCGAGGGTGCGGATTATATAGTAGAATGGGGCGGGGAGGGGTCAAGATCATTTAGGCTGGACAGTGGAAGCAGGGTGGCTGCCTGCATGGGTAAACTAAAACCGAAGCTGCTGAACACAGTCCAGGTTGTTTTGTTGTGCTCCCTTAAGGCTCTTCTGCCTCTCGTCCCCACTATGATACACCCCTCATGGATGTCCAAGGGGAATGGGGTCACGGAGCATGAGATTGGTGGATCGGAGGTTCAGATCTGGTAGGGAGAGGGCAGGGGTGGATTGGACACGTGCTGGTGGTCAGTGCATCCTAGTCCTCATGCCCTCAGTGCATCCACGTGGCCCAGCTTTCCCCTGAAGGGGAGGAGGGGTGGGCAGTGATGTAATGGGGGAGAACAGATACCAGCACAAGAAGTGTAAGGGGGCTGGGGGATGAGGGGAGAGGGGGAGGAATTGAACCTTGCTACAAGTTGGGGGGAAGTGCTCAACCTGAGGGGATACACTCTTGGGTGAGGATAGGGTGGGGGTAGGATGGATGAAAGAGTCCTCTCTCATTGTTGGCTTGTAGTGGAGAGAGGCAGGGGATGGGATGGGGGAGATTAGAGGCAGAGGGATGGAATGGGCCATTAGGACAGGACTGTGCCCTCGCTCCCTTGAGAGAGGAGGACGTATGGTTGTAATGGAGTCCCTATGGTGAGGACAGGTTGACACATGGGGTGATGAGACCCGTGACCAGGGATAATAGGAATGGGGCCTAGAAGAGTGGTTGGGTACTTGGGGTCGGGGGGAGGGACCAACAGTAAGCAGACAGGAGCATGGGGGGTAGTGGGAGGGACCTCAAGAGGGAGGAGGAGAGGGGAAAGATGGATGGATTGATGTCTCATGCCTTCGCTTGTCGTTGTTGGAGCCAAGGGGGGCGGGTTGCCAAGATGGAAGGGACATGGCTGCTGGGGGGAGCGGCAGGACGCGCATCTCAGTTGTGGAGGAGTGTACTTGAGTGTTCGTTTCTTTTTGACTACACACTTGTGCTATGTTAGCAATTAGTGTAGATGGGGGGATGGGAAATATATGTGGGGAAGGCGGGGGGCAAGTTGAGGTGGAAAGGTGGTAGGGGGAGCATTTCAGGGTTGTAAAGTTAAAAATGTTTGTAAGAGTAGGGTTAGTATAGTTATTATTGTTAGTGTAATTGCGTTAATCTTTTTCCTTTTCAGATGCAGTTGAGTGTGTGGAAATCAGACAATCAGACAGTGTGCAAGTTTATTCTAAAGTGTTTTCACGCAATGGAAATATACAGGGGAATGCCGGGTGGAAATAGTTTGGTACCTGGAAAGATGCCTAGGGTGGGATGGGTGATGCAGTGAACCTTAATGTTGTCTCCTGGAATGTAAAAGGCACATGGAGCCCAGTAAAGAGGACAGCACTTCTGACTGCCTTGAAAAGGAGGGGGGCTCAGGTGGCTCTGTTGCAAGAGACCCACCTGACGGAATTGGAACATGCCAAGTTGGTACGGAACTGGGTGGGGAAATGTCTGTCTGTCTCTTACTCCTCTCACAAAAGGGGTGTAGCGATACTGCTCCATAAGAGCCTGCTCTTCGAGGTGAAAAGAGTTGTGAGGGACTCGAAAGAGGGCAGGTATATTTTTGTCACTGGAACATGGCATGGGGAGACACTTACGTTTGGCTGTGTATATGTGCCAGCGGCGTATGAACCGCAGTTTTATACTTCTTTACTGGGCCTGCTGACCAGGGAGCAGTTTCCTGGGCTTATTATGGGAGGTGATTTTAACTGGACCATGGGTGCATGTATGGATCTCTCTGCAGGAAAGGGACGAGTTACAGAGGCTATGAACCAATGGCGAATTGGAGTAGCAGATTTGGATATGGTGGATGGTTGGAGGGCGGTTAACCCAAGTGCGAGGGAATATACCTTTTATTCTAACCCTCACAGGACCTGGTCTCGTCTGGATTATATCTATCTTCCCAGAGGCTGGGTGGGAAGGATAAGGGAGATAGCCCATGGTCCCATCTTTATTTAAGACCATGCCATGGTTATATTAAAACTGTCAGGGGGAATTCCTGAGGACAGACCTGCCACTTGGAAATTTCCCACGTACCTAGCCAAAGACCGGGCATTTGGGGAGTACTTGGCAGAGCAGTGGAAGCTATATGTGGAGACGAACTCCGAGAGTGAGGTCTCTAGTACCACTTTCTGGGAGGCGGGAAAAGCCTATATGAGGCGGACTATAATAACATATGTAGCTAAAATGAAGAAACAGAGCAGATGTAAGAGGGAGGAGCTCGAGAGACAAGTGAAGGAATTGGAGAAGCGGGTAGGGGGAGGAGAAGGAGCGGATGTCATCAGATTGTTAATAACGGCAAGGGAAGCTCTCAATACATTACTAAGAGACGAGGCTGGGAAAGCATGGTTCCATTGTCAAAGAAGGGTTTTTGAGTGGAGGAATAAGCCAGGGCCCATGCTGGTGAGGTTGATGAAAGGGGGCAGGTGCTCAACACGAATACTGAGGGTGAAGGGTGCGGAGGGGCAGGTCTTTACAAGTTCAAAGGAAATTGCAGAATGTTTTAGGAGTTTTTACGAGAAGTTATATAGGGCAGAGCATACTGGGAAGGGAGATTGCATATGAGAGTTCTTGGATGGAGTGTCCCTGCAGAGGATTACAGATGAGCAGAAGGAGCTGCTGGGCCATCCCATCTCTAGGGTAGAAATTCTAAGGGCTATACAGAAGTTTCAGGTGGGAAAGGCCAGTGGACCAGATGGATTCCCTGTTGAGTATTTTAGAATTTGGGGGAGGCAGCTGGCTGACACATTGAGTAGGGTATTTGAGGAGGGAGCAGAGCGAGAGACCCCAGTATTGCCTGACTCATGTTATGATGCAGATATCTGCCTTATACACAAGGGGGGGCAGGACATGTCAGATTGCACAGCCTACCGACCTATCTCATTGCTTAATGTAGATCTGAAAATCTTGGCTAAGGTCCTGGCTAATAGATTGGAGAATATACTTCTGGAGGTGATTCACCCAGATCAGACCGGGTTTATAAAGGGGCGTCAATCTTATCATAATGTGCGTAGACTGCTCAATATTATGTGGCGAGCAGGTCAGACCCATGGGGAAATGGGGGTGATCTCTTTGGACGCTGAAAAAGCAATTGACAGGGTGGAATGGGATTACCTATTTGAAGTATTGACCCAGTTTGGTCTGGGTGACTCATTCATCAGTTGGGTCAGGGCTATGTGTCTTAGGTCGAATGTATGTGTTATTGTAAATGGATGCCACTCCGAAAGCTTCAGGCTGGGAAGGGGCACAAGGCAGGGATGCCCACTTTCCCCCATGCTGTTTACCTTTGCGATTGAACCCTTGGCATCAGCATTACGCCAGCACAAGGGTGTGGTGGGAGTAGAGGATGCGAAGGAGAGAGAGCATAAGGTGGCGTTATATGTGGACAATGTGCTGCTATTCTTGAGAGATCTGCACAGATCCATGGGGCATTTAATGGGTATTATTGAGAGGTTTGCAGGTTTTTCAGGTTATAAGATTAATGTCAGGAAATCTGAAGTTATGGGTTTCCCAGATGTTGGCCGGGAGGTACAGTAAATGGGATTTAAGTTGGTCCAGACGGATTTTAAATATTTAGGGGTCCGGATAGGGTGGCGATGGGAAGAGCTATATAGGTTAAACTATCAACCCCTGATTAAATCGGTTCTGGCAGATCTTAAGCGCTGGATGCAGCTTCCTGTGTCCTGGATAGGGAGGATTAATATAATAAAAATGAATATTGTTCCCTGTATACTATATCCCATGCAAATGCTGCAGGTGAGGCTAACAATGAGAGATGTGAAAAGGTTGGAGAGGGGGTTCTCGGATTTTATCTGGCAGGGTAAGAAGCCCAGGATTAATCTGAAAAGCCTTAAAGCAGATAGTATTAAGGGGGGGGGCTTAACTTTCCGGATTTGGGTACTTACTATAGGGCAGTGCAGCTTAGGGGGATAGCTGACTGGGTTCACAGGCCAGAGGTGGCCAGCTGAGTAGAGCTGGAACAAGGGGGGGGACCCCAGGGAGACTCACAGCCTACCTGCATAGCAGGGTACTGCGGGCATATAGGGAACTAGGGAGCGGTAACCCATTAGTTAGGGAAATATTGGAGGTGTGGGACCATATGTGGCAGTGGAAAGGCTTGGCTTACAGGGAGACTTTGCTATTGCCAATAGTGAAGAACCCCTTCTTTGTGCCTGGGATGGAGGATAGAGGGTTTCTGGACTGGGAAAGGGGGGGAGTAGCCTATGTGGGTGTCCTTCTGGAGAAGGGATAGCTAAGCGAGTTTGACAGGATCAGGAGAGATGTGAGGCTGGGGACATTCCAATTTTTCCGATATCTGCAAGTGAAAGCATTTGTGGGGAAGATGGGTATGGGGGACAAGGGAGGGTTGCACCCAAATATACTAGAGCGGATGGTATGTCAAGCTAAGTCAGACCTGAAAGGATTCTTAGGAAAAGTGGCTAAACAGGATAGGCAAAGTTTGCTAGATTTAACTGGCGCCACAAAGGCCTTTTGGGAGAGGGACTTAGGACAACAAATATCGGAAAAGAATTGGAAGCTAGTCCTGGGAATGCCGGAGGGGATCATGGTGTGTAAAAAGTTTAAGGAGGCCTTCTACAAGTTCTTACATAGAGCATACTGGGCCCCAGTGGTGGTTCATAGGGTGCATCCCGCAATATCCCCGCTGTGCCGGAGATGTAATAGGGGGATGGGTACCTTCTTCCACTGCTTTTGGTCATGCCCAGTCTTGGTTACGTTTTGAGAGGAGGTAGTACAAGAGGTAAATAAGGTGTCAGGGGGGTACTTGCCTCAGGATCCCTTGATTTGTCTATTTGGGGTGGAGGTAGCAGGAGGGGAGGAGGAGTGGCTGCCACTGCCTAGGAGGACAAGAGTTCTGTTTGTACTGGCCAGGCACTGTATTCAGAACACTTGGGTCACTGGGAATGGGCCTACGGTGACTGAGTGGCGAAGAATGGCCATCCACTCTTTGGCTTTGGAAAGGCTCACATTGCTGATGAAGGATAGGGAGGAAGTGTTCTTGAGGAACTGGGCTCCCTTTTTGGCATCCCTGAGTATGTCTGAAAACATAATGTTGTGTACAGGGTTAAATATACAAACAACAGCATGGAGGCAAGTCCAAGGGGGAAGGGCTCCTCTCGCTAACTGAGTAGTCACTGCCTAATCTGTGTTCACGATATTACCATCTTGCACAAAATGAGAATGAAATGGATATCTTGGGTGTATATGTGGCTAATTGTGAGTACTTGAACATGTCCAAAGGCAGAGATGGAAACACTCACTCGATTGCATCTATTCATTGATTGCATCTATTCATTGATTGATTACATCTATTTGTTGATTGATTGCGTCTATTTGTTATTTGTCATTATTTAGTAGTTGTTATGTATTACTAGTTTTAGTTGGGATGTCAGTATGTCTATTCATGTGGTTGCTTGTTGTTGTATGTCATATATGTATTGTCTGTAAAAGAAATTCTCAATAAACAGAATATTAAAAAAAAATGTTAAACTGGGCAGACAATTTGTTGGGGAGTTGGCATCAGTGGGTGATTGGAAACGGCATTCACCTGATGTTGGGGGAGTGACCAGTAGTACACCACAGGGATCAGTACTTTGGTCTGTACTTTTTATTGACATCACTGGTGATAATAACAAGGGGTTATAAGGTAAGATACACTTTTTTTTTATAGCTGAGACAAAGATCTACCACCAGGTAGACATTACCGAGGTGGAGGGGTAGAAAACTGAATGGAACAATGAAGACAGAACTACTTTAAGCTTGAGAAGTGGTCCAGTGAGTGTCACTAAATAAAGAATAATGGATGGGCAACTATGCTTGACCAGTTTGCTCTGCCATAGGTGAGTTCTGATTCCCTCTAGCCTCAAAAATGAAGCTTGAGATGTCAGTGGGAATCAGAATCCTGAGTTGGCAGAACACACTGGTTGTGAATAAAGTTGCACATCCTGTATTTTATTAATGTATATAGTACTGAGTTAAATGTGCATGTGGCAGTTATGTTGCTTTCAGAACAGTATTCAGGTATGCCATTTCTAGCTTTCAGAATGATGTTGTAACACAAAAGGGTTCAATCACATTCCAGGACCTTTGAACTGTGTGTACAATAGCATATTAAAAGACATGGAATTCTACACAGAACAACACTCTACAATACACCATGGCCCAGATATTCAAATTGCGCCAGGCTGTGGTGCAAGCCTGGGTGCAGAGCAACTAGGCTGCGCAGGAGTGTTGACTGGGCGTTATTCAACGGAGCTGTGCCAGGGCTCAGCATCGTTGAATATCACACCCTGGCCACCCGCAGTGCACATGGCGCAAATGCACTGTGCCAGCGCAAGTGGCCAGAGTGGAGCAGGGGGGTGTGCTAGCACAAGTTCCATTGCACTAGGTGCAACAACTGCGATATTCAAAAGTGCACATGAAAATGGGGCCATAATGTATGCAAGGCGCAAATGGGGCCATTTGCATGTCATTATGGCCCCATTTGAATGCAGGTGTGCCGATCCCCGGCGACTTCAACCTGGCACCCTGCCAGGCAGCAGCTGTCGGGGCCCTCCCCTGCAGCGCAGCAATGTGCCCCACATCCCGATCGCAGGCATTTGAAAAATAAAAAAGAATCCAAAATCCCTGGTGGTCCACTGGACTGCTGTCAGCCTGATCGCAGGCTTAAGTAGTAAAATTAAGAATCCAATAACCCTGGTGGTCCAGTGGACCACTGTCAGCCTGATCACAGGCTTTTGTAAACTAAAACAGAATCCTATAACCCTGGTGGTCCAATGGACTGCTGTCAGCCCAGTCGTGTGCTTTTGTAAAATAAAACAGAATCTTATAAACCTGGTGGTTCAGTGGACCGCTGTCAGCCTGATTGTGGGCTTAAGTAATATAACAATGTATCCAATATCCCTGGTGGTCCAGCAGACCCCCCTCCCTACCCGCCCACTGATCCCCACTGCCCCCCCGGTCAGTGGCAGCAGCAACACCCTACCGCCTGCCGCCCTGCCGCCTGCGGCAGCTACCGTCGATAGGGCTGTATGCCCATTAGTCCACGGCGTGAGCCAATGGGCATGCAGCCCTCTCTACACATTCCAGATGTGAATGGATCCATTCACATATCTGGTATGTGCAGTACGATATGAGCTGCACGCCCATTGGCTCACGCTGTGGACCAATGGGTGTACAGCCCTACCAATGGTGTCAGTTGGTGGGCAGTGGCGAGGCAGGCAGATGGGGTGTTGCTGCCTGCCGCTGACCTGGGGGAGTGGGGCGGTGGGGATCAGTGGGTGGCTGGGATGGGGGGTCTGCTGGACCACCAGGGATATTGGATACATTGTTATATTACTTAAGCCTGCGATCAGGGTGACAGCGGTCCACTGGACCACCAGGGTTATTGGATTCTTAATTTTACTACCTAAGCCCACGATCTGATTCTGTTGTTTCATACCAATGCCCATGATCAGGCATGGGGGGGCTGCCACCACGGAGGTGCAGAAGGAGCTCGGGTGGCCACCCACAGGTGGCAGCTGCCGTGTTGCACCCTGCAATATGGCAGCTCACCTGTGGGTAGCCAGCCATTGATCCTTTTTTTTTTTTGGATCAACTTTGTGTGGCACAAGTAGGGGTTGCGCATGCATGGCTCAGCACATCCCAGGCTGAATACTGGGATCTGCAGAGTATGCATGGGCACACCCCCCCCCCCACCTGCGCCTGTATAGATTACTGATGCGCTCTGGCACATCAGGATTTGTGCCAGGTGCAATTCCCGTTTGAATATTGCGCCGGGGTGCATCAGTGGGTTGCGCATGGTGCATATCTGGCCCCATATATTCATTGTGAATAAATGAGAAATCAAGTATTTGGTGCATAGAAACCAAGGGGCAGAGTACATGAAGGGGGTACTTCAATGGTGAGCACAAAAGAGAAAAGAAAACTGGGGGCTGTTGACCTAAAAGAAGTCCAGGCAGTGTGACAAAGCAGATGGGAGCACCAGTGGGATGTTGCTGTGTATAGGTATCACCAGCAAGAAGTATGAGGTGTTTACACCACTGTAAAATTAAGTGTACTGTGTAGTTCTGGAGACCATTGTGACAACCCACCTCTCCCTCTGGGTGGGAACAGCTTTTATAGAGGTGTCTGTTTATTTGTTTATTTTTGTTTATTTGAATATAGGATTACATAATACCTTTGATCCGAGGCTCTTTAATAAAGGTTCCATGTCAGTAAGTGCAGACATAAAGGTCATACAGGTTTCAAGATACAGTATAAAACAATCAGTAACACAATCATCATAATATGTTATTACAAAAACAAATACAAAAAAAACACTGGGAGATGAAAGCAAAGGAAATGGGGGTGCGAGGAGGAGAGGGAAAGGGGCGGATGGGACTGAGTAAGGCAGCCGAAGAGGCTTTCTCATGACGGAACAGGGGTAAGAGCCATTGTTGGGCAAAGGAAAGATGAAGTGCTAGGTGAGAGGACAACAGCAGACAGTAGGGACTATAGGCAGTAGTGAGGAGAATATTACCTCAAGCAGAGCAGTCACAGGTGCTTGAGCCTAATAGGGAGAGGCGGAGCTTAGCCTAGAAAGCACCCAGTATTGGTGGGTTAGAGATGTCAGTAGCGACACTGTTCAGCCAGCTAGGAGCCCTGTATGCAAAGGACCTTTGGCCTTGGGTTGTCCGACAGTGGGGGATTTGCAGGGTTTGGGGTTTAGAGTGCCTGGTGTTGCAGTTGTTGATTCTGGGTTTGAGGAGGGAGCAGACTCCTGGGGGAGCATTGCCCATCATTATTTTCTTTGCTGTGATGCAGGTTTGATGCTTTATTTGGTTATTTAGTTGTAGCCACTCAGTTTGGGAGTAGAGGTCACAAGTATGGGTGAGACAGTGGGCTCCCTTGATGAGTCAACAGGCTTTATTTAGGGAGGTAGAAATATGCTTGAGAGATGAGGCAGTGGCAGAGCCATAGATAATGAGTCAGTAGTCTATAACATTAGCAGTGGAGCTCTGTCCTCAGGTATTCACTGCCACCAGCTGGAAAGTCATCCAGCACCCACCTTCTAGTTTACAAACTTGAATAATTAAACATGCAATTGCACAAGTCAAAGCCTGGTAGTGTGTCTCACTCGGGTGGCGGATGCTAAACCGAGTTTATCTCAACCAGTGAAAACCATATATTACCTTAGAAAAATGACATCACATTCACAACTGTTGAGCAAATAAATAGCTTTTTACTTAATAGAAAGTGCACTGAGCATTACAGGATATATATTTACAATACAAGAGAGTAACACTAATACAGGAAAAGTAAACACATGTTTTTAAATAACAGATGACAAAAGAAAAATGCTATTACTGCAATATGCTAATATCAAAATTACCCTTCCCTGTCCTTACACAAGAACACTAGACACTATGCTAATTGCCATCTCCCACGAACATAGCTAAAAGGGTAGGCACCCAATCTTAGTTTCTCCCTCCAGCTTCAAAAGTAAGAGAGAACCCTCCATTGTCTTTCAGCATCTTATATATTCTCTTGAGAAAGGATAATTCCTGTTCTCTCTTTGAATGCACCAACCATTTACCACGTATGTACTGTATTTAATTGTCCCAATCAGACTGAACACCTATCAGTGACCAATTATATTCCCTTTTAACCTTAAGTTTATATTTGAGTGAAGCAATCCCTTCAAACTGTAAGTTCGAGTGTACGTCAACTTGAGATTTATGACCCAGCTCTTATCTAGCTGCTAGGGAGGACTGAGAATTCCAGCTTGTGGAGTGTTTTTTATTTCAGACTGCTAAAAAAATGTGTTTGGAAAATCCAAACATTAACTCCTTCCTTCCCATTTCTGTCACCCCCCCCAGATAATGAAGACATGTCTCTTGGGCCACCCCAAGTGACACAGCCATTCATGTAACTACTGAGAAGTGCCCAAAGTATCCAGTCATGCCATTAGCCCTGTCTAGATAGCCCATCTGCATTTGTACTTTGTTTTCCACTGCGATGCTGAATGGTCATGTTGTATGCCTGCAGTACCAAATTCCAACATAGTAGTTTTCCATTTTGTCCACTTGACCTATGGATCCATATCAGGGGATTATGATTTGTGACCACAGTAAATTCTCTCTCATATAGGTAAGGCTGCAGCTTCTGAAGGGCCCACTCTATTCCCAAGCATTCCTTCTCGATTGTGGCATATGCCTCCTCTCTGGGCAAAAGCCTCCAGCTGAGGTACACAACCAGGTCCTCTTCCCCCTGCTGGGTAACTTGGCTCAGCATGGCCCCCAGCCCATGATCTGAGGCATCCACATGGACCATAAACTTTAGACTATAATTGGGGTTGGCCAATACAGATAGGCCACATAAGGCCTTCTTTAGCTCCTGAAAAGCCACCTCACAGCCTTCTGACTACTTCACTGTATCTGGCTTTCCCTTCTTGGTTAGGTCTGTCAGGGGCTTAGCCAGATCGATCTAGTAAGAAACAAACTTTTGGTAGTACCCTGCTGTCCCCAAAAACACTGTTACCTATTTCTTGGTGGTAGGAGTAGGCCAGGCCAGGATGGCATCAACCTTGGCAGGCTCCAGGCAGATGTGTCCTCTACCCACCCAGTGTCCAAGGTAGGACACTTCTGCCATACCTATCTGGCACTTTTTCACCTTGACTGTCAGACCAGCATTCTTCAGTCTGTGGAACACATCCCATACATTCTTGATATGCTCACCCCAGGTCTGGCTGTGTATGGCTGTATGATCCATATACACCAATGCAAACTCACCTACCCCAGACAAAATGTGATCCACAAGCCATTAAAAGGTTGCAGGTGCATTCTTCATTCCAAATGGCATTACCTTGAATTTGTATAAACCAAATGGAGTGACAAAAGCTGATCTCTCCCTGGCTGCAGGGGTCGGAGGTACCTACCAATAGTCCTTTGTTAGGTCTATTGTCAAATACTTGGCTCTCCCCAGTTGATCCAGGGTCTCATCTGTTCTGAGCATGGGATAGGCATCAGACTCTGTGCAGCTATTAAGCCTCCAGTAGTCAACGCAGAATCGTGTAGTGCCTTCCCTTTTGGGAATCAATACCATGGGTGATGCCCAGGGGCTACTAGATTCCTGGATTACTCCAAGTTCCTGCATCTACTTGAGCTCCTCTTTCACAGTCTGCTTAACATGCTCAGGTACCCTGTAGGGAGACTGTTTCAGGGGAACCTGAGTCCCTGTATCCACATGGTGCTCTGCCATTGTGGTGTACCCCAGTTTCCCTGTGAACATGTTCTCAAATTCTCTCAGCACACCCCAAATCAGCTGTTCAGAGAGGGTTAGGTTGTCCACAGAGGATGCAACCCAGGCCTCCTCAAACAAGTCCACCAGTGGATCCATCTCAGTTTCCTCCTGTGGAGCACTGAATACAGTGAGGACTAGTTCCTCCCTGTCATGGTAGGTCTTCAGCATGTTAATGTGATACATCTGTCATCTGCATCTCCTGTCTGATAGCTCTGTCATGTAATTGACATCACTAACCTTTTGGATAATGGAGAATGGCCCCTTCCAAGATACTTGTAATTTATTCTGTCGGACAGGGATGAGTTCCATCACTCACTGTCCCACCTCATATTCTCTGGCTCAGGCCCCGTGGTCATACCAGACTTTCTGCCATAGCCAAGTGCTCCTGAGCAAGCCCCATGAGCTCCTTAAGGCAGGTCCTGAAGTTCAGAACATAGTCCACAACAGACTCCCCTTAGGAGGCACAGTCACCCTCCCATTCATCCCGAATTAAATCTAGGGGCCCCCGCACCCTATGACCAAATAGGAACTTGAAAGGTGAGAACCCTGTGGACTCCTGTGGGACTTCCCTGTATGCAAATAGAAGATGAGGCAAATATTTGTCCCAGTCCCTCTTATGCTGGTCAGCAAAAGTCCTTAGCATGGTCTTAAGGGTTGAATTAAATCGCTCCACCAGACCATTAGCTTGGGAATGGAAAGGGGAGGTTTTGAGCTGCTTTACCCCACACTTCTCCCACAAACTACTCATTAACCCTGACATGAAATTGGCACCCCGATCTGACAGTATCTCCTGGGGAAAGCCCACCCAGCTAAATATTCCTAACAGTGCATCTGCCACTGGTTCTGCCTCAGAGGATAATAGGGCTGCTGCCTCTGGGTACCTTGTGGCATAGTCAACAATTGCCAGGATATTCCACTTGCCAGAGTGACTTGGGGTGCTCTGTGGCCCCACAATGATCACAGCAACCATCTTGAAGGGTTCATCAATAATGGGCAGGGGCACCAAAGCTGCCTTGGCCTTGTCCCCCATTTTCTCCACCCGCTGGCACTATGGACAAGTCCTGCAATAATTCGACACATCCTTGCCAATACCAGGCCAGAAGAAATTGTTTGTCAGATGCTTTTTTGTGCGCCTCACCCCCAAGTGGCCTGAAAATGGGATATCATGGGCAAGGACCAAAAGTTGCTGACGGTGAACCTTAGGGACTACCAGCTGCTGGAGCACCTCACCATCTATCCCTTCCTCTGTTGTACATTCTCTGTACAACAGCCCATTGTCCCAGTAAATGGACTCTTTACTCCCTGAGGACCCTCAGCCCTATTAGCTATTTCCCTCAGTTTTTGCAAGGCAGGGTTAGTTCGCTGTGCAGCACTCAACTGCCCTAGTCTGACCCTTCCCAGCACCCCTTTGGAAGGAAGTCCTGTGGGCTCCTCCATTTGTGATTGGGATTCTGGATTGCTGCTTCTAGCCAGCCCCTCCCCTGGACTAGACACTTCCTCAGCTGCTGAGGGTGTGGCTGGACTACCCAGAGTCACCCTTCTTCACCCTCAGAAGCTTGCTCTTTTGCCTGACTACAAGATACAACACACAACAGTTTTCCCCTGTGGTCAAAATCATTCCCCGTGATCGCATTTACAGGGAGCTCCTCTACAATCCCCACCTCCTTTTCTCCATGGCCCCCCTCCCAGTTCAGGAAGACTCTAGCCATTGGTATTTGGGCTGCTGGCCCTGTTAATGTCTGGACCCTGGAGTATTTCCCAGGCACTGTCTGCTCAGCCTGGATGAGATCCTGCCTCACCAGGGAGATGTTAGCGCCTGTGTCCCTCAGTGCCTGTGTTACTGTTCCATGAACTGCAATGGGATGCAGATTTTCATCAGAGGAGAGAGGTTCTTCAGGCTGGACACACCCCACAAACACACCAGTGCTCTTTTGATCACCCCCTTCCCATGCCTCTGCCCCTTAACCAGTTTCTGAGGGCAGTTATATCTCAAGTGCCCCACTTGATTGCAAATATGACATTTCTTGGGTCCTGTCTCTTGAGTCCCTTTACAACCAGAAGGTTCTGCTTTGGGCTTCGGTACATCTGGTTTTCTTTGGGCTGCCCCCCATGGGATCCCTTATAACAATGTGCTGCCCCCCCACGGTGAGACTTACACTGTGCATATGGCCAGCAAGACACATACATGTCAGTGCTTGCTGACACCTCTCTTGAGGAATTGCATGCCCTGTCTAGGAGCCATAAACACATATCCTCAGGTACAATTTTAAGAAATTGTTCTCTTACCAACACATCTTTGATTAGTTCCACAGTGTCTGCTTTAGCCCCCTCCACCCACCTATCAAGGTAAGTATACTGTTTAACCTGAAGTTCTACATAACTGTCTTCTGGGCTTTTCTTTAACTCTCTAAATTTCCTTCTATAAGCCTCAGGAGTTAATTCAAAATGTTTCAACAGCACTGTTTTAACTTTATCACAATCAGGATAGTCTTCATTACTCATTTTATCAAATGCATGCAAAGCCCTCCCGGTAAGTAAGGGTGTGAGATAAGTTGACCACAAAACCTTAGTCAATTGGAATTGCTCACAGACTCTCTCAAATGACCCTAAAAATAAATCAAGGTAATCTCCCTCTCTAAACTGAGGGAACAATTTGAATTAATTTTGGCTTCATGAGGTGAACTCACTCCATCATTACTCACAGTTTGCTGGCTGTGCAGGGTCATCATCTCCTTCTCATGCTGCTGTCTCTGGAGTTCATGATGTCATTCTCTTTCTCTTTCTTCATATTCTTTCTGTCTGTCTGTCTTGGCATTCTTTCTCTCTGTCTGCCAGTCTCTTTTCCTCCAGTTCTTTCTCTGCTTCCAACCTTCTTGCTTCTGCTTCAGCATCCAGTCTTTTCACCTCCAGCACCTTGTCTTGCAGCAACAGCTGCAGTCTCAGTGCATCAAACTGGTTTGGGGGTCTGCTGCTTCAGTTCCTGACTCACCCCAGAGACTGTCTGCTTCTGGGCATGTGCCAAAAGGGCAGCTATGAGGTCTGCCTTTTCTTGTGTTTTAGACCTTCAGGCTGAATACCCTTTTCATGGCACTATTTGCAAAGCTGTTGCACAGTAAGCGAGTCATACTCCGTGTAGCTCATTAACTACCACTACACTATATTGTGCTAACTAAAAAAAAAAAAACAGTTGTACAAGTGTATTCACTTATATATGCTGTTTTTCAACTACTAAGGTAAATGTTCCACTGGCAAACTCTGTATCTCAGTCTGCTACGCAGTCCGCTATCATCATCCCACCACTGCCACCAATTGTGACTACCCACCTCTCCCTCTGGGCTGGAACAGCTTTTAGAGAGGTGTCTGTCCTCAGGTATTCACTGCCACCAGCTGGAAAGTCATCCAGCACCCACCTTCTAGTTTACAAACTTGAATAATTAAATGTGCAGTTGCTCAAGTCAAAGCCTGGTAGTGAGTCTCTCTCGGGTGGTGGATGCTAAACATAGTTTACCTCAGCCAATGGAAACCATATATTACCTTAGAAAAATGACATCACAGTCACAACTGTTGAGCAAATAAATAGCTTTTTACTTAATAGAAAGTGCACTGAGCATTACAAGATATATATTTACAACACAAGAGAATAACACTAATACAGGAAAAGTAAATAAAAGATTTTAAACAACAGATGGCAAAAGAAAAAGGCTATTACTGCAATGTGCTAGTATTAAATTTACCCTTTTCTGTCCTTACAAGAGAACACTGGACACTATGCTAACTGCCAACTCCCACGGACATAGCTAAAAGAGTAAGCACCCAATCTTAGTTTCTTCCTCCAGCTTCAAATGTAAGAGAGAACCCCTTCATTGTCTTTCAGCATCTTATATATTCTCTTGAGAATAGGTTATTCCTATTCTCCCTTTGAATGCACCAACCATCTACCATGCATGTATTTAATTGTCCCAATCAGACTGAACACCTATCGGTGACTAATTATATTCCCTTTTAACTTTAAGTTTATATTTGAGTGAACCAATCCCTTCAAACTGCGAGTCTGAGTGTGCGCGTCCACTCAAGAATTATGTCAAAGCTCTTATCTAGCAGCTAGGGAGGACTGAGAATTCCAGCTTGTGGAGTGTTTTTTTTTTTTTCAGACTGCTAAAAAATGTGTTTGGAAAATCCAAATATTAACTCCTTCTTTCCAGTCTCTGTCACTACCATATCTCTGAATGGACATGCACAGGTTACAGGCAGTCTAGAGGAGGGCAATTAAAATGGTGCAGTGGCAAGCTGTTGCTACAAAACTTGCCCTGCATGATGGAATGCCTACAGGGCATGCCAGTGGTATAGCACCCCAAGGTTTTATATACTTGGTGATAAACATCACCACACTATGAAGAAACTTGGTTTAGGCAAACTATGCACCCATCACAGCTTCCATCAAAGCAGAAACACTAAGATGGACTAAGCTACACCTGTCCCTGAAAGGCAAGGTAGAAGCTGTACAAATGTTCATGTTGCCTAAGATAGCATACCTTATGTGTAATCTACGTACCCCTACACAACCAAACACACTTCTGAAAATCATCTACAGTAGGTGATAGCAGGGTTCATCTGGTAAGGCAAAGCCCAAAGATTTGGAAAAACTAGCTTAAGGGGGCACTCGTCTGAGAGAAATGGTTCTCCGCTGGCTGCAGGGATATTTACTAGTACTGTATATAGTGCTACACTAGCAATCAGAAGGTTTCTCCCTAAAACCCCAAATACCTCGGTATGAGTGAATCTGGAAATGAACCTTTCAGAATCCAAATTGCTGAGGAACCTGCTGAGTAAAGAGGGGGGCACCCAAAGGGCCACCATCCTCCTGTTATCTGAGAAACAAGAGAAACCTGGCACAGTTGCAAACATCTGATTCAATGTCCAGCCCCTTTATGGGCACCGCCTGCATGGTACAACCCCTTATGGGGCAACCCAAATGTGCTAGTGGGGGAGCAAACCATCAACAGGCACTCTTGGCAGAAGGTGCTTTCATTGTTACTTCTTTGCATTGCTATTTGCATTGTGAAAAGGAGGAGCAGGGGTTTGAAGAAGGTTGTGCAATAGTTACTTAAAATCTCTTTTTGGGTGTGGACAGGAAGGATAGCAATGTAAAAAGCAGTTCTTCAATCTATCTAGACATGTACAACAAAGGGGGTAAGAAAAATTAAGAAAAAGAGAAGAATGTTTTGCACTGATGGAGGAGAAGGGGAGACTTGGGGGAGTGTTTGGTGTCCTTCATCTGAAAGGGTGGAGGGTCGCTGGTGGGCAAAGAGAGCAATGGGTAGGGTGGTAGGCTGCAACAACTGTGGTGCACCGATTGTTCTAAAAATTGCCTGGAGGGTGGGGTATGTTTAGTGTGCAAAAACACAGAGAAACTTAGAAAGGAGATTAAGGGTCTGCAGGAAGAACTAAGACAGGCAAGGTAGACTGGAGGTGGGTTTAGCCCAATATTGGAGAGAGGGAGGAGGGGAGATGAGGGAGGGCGATTTAAGCCAACAGTGGTGAGGAGAGGGCCAGAAGAAAGGAAGTGAAGACAAAGGGGCCCAGGCCAGGAAGAACAATTTCTGGGGAAACCAGGTCAGGAGACAAAAGACAAATAGAAGGAGGAGATGGGGACTTGTGAGGGGAAAAGAAGAAGTGGCAACAGTCAAGGAGTGGAAAGGAGGGAACAGGTTACTATGAAGAGAGAGGAAGCCGGCATTTGTGAAGGGTCTTCAGAAAATAGTTTTGCACTGCTAGAGGGGAAGAAGGAGGAGGAGGGATGTGATGCAATTGGAGGAGTAATTGATAAATGCCTGGAGCAAACCGGAGCGGGGGGGGAGTTCTTCTGGGAGAATTGCAACGGGGCAAAAGGGGGAAATAATGTGCAGAAGGAAGAAGAGGAGCCAGAAACTGAGAGATGGAGATGAATGGAAGCATGCAGGGAGTAAGACAGGCAGAATCTTAGTGCTGGGGACTCAATACTAAGAGGAGTCAGGTGGGGAAGCAAGAGGGAGAGGCATAGTAGCATTTAGGTGGAGGCCATGCCAGGAATGATAGCGGAAAGGGTGGGACAGTCTGTTCTGAAATATGCTAGAAGGGGTAGGAACAAGCCTCATTTAATTATACATCTTGGGACAAATGACCTGGCTGACAAGACAGTAGATATAGTCCAGAGGAGGTTTGAGGAACTAGGACAGTTATGTGAGGGGGCAGAAAGATCAGTAACTTTTTCAGAGATACTTCCAGTACCCAAGGCAAGCACAACGAAAAAGCTGAGAATAAAGGAATTTAAGGGACGGCTAAGAACCTGGTGTCATGCTAAAGGTTATGGGCTGTTGGGAGGTGGGGAGGAACCTGGGAGGACCGTAGTCTTTATGCCAAGGACAGACTGCACTTGAGTAAGGAGGGAAAAAAAATGTTGACGCAGAGGATGGAAGAGTACAGAGAGAAAGTAGGGAATTTAAACTAGGAGTGGGGGGTGGCAAGTGGGCAAGAGACATGCAGAGACCACAGGTTGGGAAACTATATGAGCTTACCGCCCATAACAGTGACAAAGGACAAATGGCAAGTACTATTGGTGATGCTAGTAAAGGAGGGCAGGATCAGGGGGAGGGTGGAAGGTGGTTACCCTTAATGCTAGGAGCCTTGGGAGGAAAACTGCAGAGTTACAGGTACTCATGGCCAGGGCCCCTAGTTTTCTGCGGCACAGTGGAACCAAGTTCTGCGGCAAGACTACCATTTGCCGTAGAACTTCTGTGGTGGTGGTTTGTAATTTCTGTGGAAGTTCTGCGGCACTAACAAACTACCACATCATAGTGTCAGCTTGTCATCCTGCCTTCACTTTCATGGCAGTGGTTATAGCAATCAGGATGGTGGAAAGCACAGTAACACTAGTTCAAAAAATAACAGACTTATAAAAATAATGTTAATCCTAAAAAGGCAAAACAAATGTCTCTCCTTTAGGTCCTAGCCTGTTGCATAAATGACATATGCAGAGGGGATCTTATGTGATAAATAAGGTATTTCTTTATGCATGCTATCTGTCCCAATAATGAGGTTTCCACTGTCTATCACTTATATATTTGTATGTGCTTTCTACACCACTCATGAGGTTCCCACTGAGTATCACTTATATATTTATATGCAATCTGTAACATGCCTACAAATGTGCGTGTGTGTGGTGAGAGAGACAGATATACTGTAAGAGTGTGTGTGTGTGTGTGTGTGTGTGTGTGTATAATTTTGTTTTAATTTCCATGAACTTGCATCCTCATTCACACAGGTCCCATTGGAAATGGAATAAAGGAGTTATTGCAAAACTCATTTTTCATGTCAACCTGCTTACCCTGACACACTGCGTAACACCATTAGGCCATGACATGTTTATGAACCAATTGTGAGATAGATCTCTCCTGCCCATCACAATGTGTCCACCATGAGACAAAACACTGCACCATACCTTCCCAGACTCTGAGCAATGATGTGTTCCACCAATCCTTGTACTGCCCAGCCAGCTTCCAAAGCTAATCTCTGAACCTGAGTTGCTGGCACAGAAACACAGCATGCTACCCTGTGGCCCAATAGCTGTCCCGGCACATAACATTTCTCCATAACTTTTAGGTGATTCTATCAACCAATGACAATATGTAATCAATAACCCTGGCAAAAATGCTTGCAGTGCAATTATTTATTTAACAGGTCTATTCTTTCAATAGGTCTACACATTATTGTGTTCCACTTTTCTGGATGTAATTACTTTATTTTTCTTTAAAATTTACAGTTAAATTCATTTTACCAGTTATTCATTTCAGATGGTATCTCCATACCTTAAAGATACAAATAGGTTTGTACAAAGTGAGGCATGGACTTAACAAGTCTGTGCTATTGACAAGGTTTTGTTTAAGTTGGCCCTAGTACAATAATGTAAGACTGGAAATTGTACTAGGCTGTAGTGCAGGTTGAGCAACTATCACCATGCCTGATGTGCTGTGCCACCGTCCCCGGCAGTGGGAGCTGCAGTAGATAAGTGACTGTTCATTTCTGTTGCAGAATGCAGCCATTTTGTAAGCTAATGTATGATGTTATAGCAATGATAACATCACATTCTGAGCATATGGGGGTGTTTGGATATAAAAAGAGGGGAAGGCAGCCAGATTCTATGGATAAACAGAAAAATTAATAAAAAATCACCAAGAAGAGTGAATTCTGTGGCACCGCAGAAGTTCTGCGGTGGATTGCAAGTTCTGCGCAAAATTCTGTGGCCGCAGAATTCTAGGGGCCTTGCTCATGGCAGAGGGAGAGGTGGGTATTGCAGCCATCACAGAAACATGGGCCACCCAATATAATGACTGGGACCTGTCTGTACCAGGGTACAGGTTATTTTGTAGGGACAGAGTGATTGGGAAAGGGGGGGTGGCACTATATGTGAAAGAAGGACTGAAGTGTGTAAGGGAGGAAGGGGAAGGGAGTAGTACAGAGTCACTTTGGATGCAAATCCAGGATTCCTAGAATAGGATTCTCAGAATGGGAGTGGTGTGCAGGCTGCCCTCTCAGATGGAAGAGTTAGACAAGGAACTAGCAGGACAGATCAGGAAGGCCTGCAAGAAAGGTAGTGTGGTGATTGTGGGGGACTTTAACATGCCAGGAGTGGACTGGAGTACCCCAACAACCAGGAATAGAAGGGAGCAGGTACCACTGGATGCCTTCCAGGACAGTTTCCTGCAGCAAATGGTCAGTGAACCAACCAGGTTAGGGAATACCCCTGACTTTGTGCTGGCAAATGGGGACTTTGTGAGAGAACTTATGGTGGAAGAATAGCTGTCAAGAAGTGACCACCACTCAGTATGGCTCACAATGGATATGGGCAAGGAAGGAGTGGAATCTGACACAAGCATGCTGGGCTTCAGGATGGCTGACTTTGGGAGGATGGGGGAAGTGGTAAAAGGGTACCTGGCCAGAATTCAGCCTAGTGTGGGCACTAACCAGAGGTGAGAGCTCATAAAGCTGGGATAGTGGAGGCAACCAAAATCTGCTGCAAGGCCCAAAGCAAGAAGATTAGGGCTAAGTAACCAAGCTGGTTGAGCAAGGAGGTCATGGAAAAGGTAAGGAAGAAATGAGCTGCCTTTAGGAGGTACTAGAAAACAGAGAGGGGGAGGAAAGGGAGGAGTACCTGACGGAATTGAAGGAGGTGACATGGGCAGTACGGGGAGCCAAGGCATCTATGGAGCTCAGGCTGGCACAAGGCATTAAGAAGGGGGAGAAGGTCTTCTTTAGGTACATCATGGAGAAAAGAAACTGTAAGGACCACATAGTAAGGATTAGGAAGGAGGGGTTTTGGGTGGAAGGAGGGTACGGTAAGGCAGAAGCACTAAATGATTACTTCTGCTAGGTATTTACTAAGCAGAAGAGGGGGGTGATACACAAGGGGGGAGGAATGGCAGAAACAAGGGGGGAAAACAGATGGGGAGATCAAGGAGGGTAGAGTTTGAAGGCACTGAGGGTGGACAAGGCACTAAGCCCAGATGGCATCCACCCCAGGGTACTGAAGGAGCTGGCAGAGGTCCTCACAGGACCTTTGGCAGACTTATTTAATGCCTCACTTCACCCATGGTGTGTCCCTTAGGACTGGAAGATGGCTCATGTGGTACCCCTCCACAATAGGGGCCCCAAGAATGAACTGGGGAACTACAGACCAGTGAGCCTCACATCCATCGTGGGTAAGCTGATGGAGACTATCCTGAAGGAGAGGCTGGTGGCCCTTCTAGAAGCCAAAGGACTACAGGACAGCAGGCAGCATGGCTTCATACATGGCAGATCCTGCCAAACCAACCTGGTGGAGTTCTATGACTGGGTAACTATGCAACTGGACAGGGGCCATGCAGTGGATGTCCTGTATCTGGACTTCAGTAAGGCATTTGACTCGGTGCCACATCGGAGCTGGAAGTAGGTTAGAAGGCACAGGGCAGGTGAAAAGTTGATGAGATGGGTAGGGAACTGGCTTCAGTGAAGGCAACAGAGGGTGGTGGTGGGTGGGGAACTCTCCCACCCAAGGGTAGTGACAAGCGGTATTCCACAGGGCTCGGTGTTGGGACCAGTGTTTGGAATATTCATTGCAGACATATCATTGGCCATCAAAAGCAAGATCAGTCTGCTGGTGATACCAAGATGGGAGCAGTGGTGGATGACCTAGGGGGATGGCAGGGGTTGCAGGATAATCTGGCAAAGCTTGAAACCTGGTCAGACACCTGGCAACTTGGGTTTAATACCAAAAAGTGCAAGGTGCTGCATTTTGGGGAGAAGAACCCAAGGAGGAGTTACCAGCTTGGGGGGGGGAGTGCAGCTAGACCAGATGGAGGAGTTGAGAAGGATCTGGGGGTGCTCATTACAGGGTCAATGAACAACTCAGCACACTATAGGAAGGCAGTTGCAAAGGTCAACAAAATGCTGGGTTGCATTGCAAGGGGTATATCCTCGAGAAGGGAGGAGGCGATTCTGCCACTGTATAGGTCATTAGTTAGACCTCACCTGGAGTACTACATGCAGTACTGGCACCCATATCTGAAGAGGGACATTAAGTTACTGGAGGGGTGCAGTGCAGGGTGACAAAGATGATCCAGGGACTGGGGTACTTATCATTCGAGAGGAGGCTGAGAGAGTTGAACATGTACTCGCTGGAGGAGAGGAGGGACAGGGGAGACATGATTGAAACCTTTAAGTACATGAAAGGAATAAACAAGACAGGTACAGAGGGGCTGTTGAAAGTAAGGGAGGAGGAGGGACACCAGGAGCCATGATATGAGACTTTAGGGAGGAAGGTTCAGAAGGGAGATGAGAAGATACCTTTTTACAGAGAAGGTGGTAGCTGGGTGGAATGCGTTGCCAGCAGAAGTTGTATCCAGTAGAGCAGTGGACTGCTTCAAAAGGGATGGGACAGGACAAAGGGGAGGTTCAATGGAGGGGAAAGGTGGAAGGGAAGGGCAGCTGCAGAATAAGGGGTTCTAGTTGCACATTCGAGCAGACTTGATAGACCTCTAGGCCTTTATCTGCTGGCAAATTTTGTATGTTCGTATGCTTAGGACAGACATAAAGGAACCCTAGAAATGGGAAGGAGAGGCTAAGCTGATGCCCAAATAGGGTCCCCAGCTACTGTTACAGGTAAGGAAAAAGGAAAGACTTGATGGGGCTAGTAGTCCTTTTCTGGCATCAATTTTCTATGCTTTTGTTTCTAATCTTCTTGCATGAGCTCCATGCTCTCCATGAGTGGTGTAAATGGCTTTATGCTTGCATGTTACCTCTGACCAGAGTTTGTTAATAAAGAGGGCTGATGATCGGGTGGGGGGAGGGACCGCTAGACCACCAGCAATGATAAGTATACGGTACTATACAGTACAATGGAAACACACCCCACCGAGTGCCACATCACTCCCAGTGATGCCCAGCTGTCCCCTGACTCTACCTCTGCCACCTTCCAGGCCTTCTATATCCCCTGGAAGCCTATTGTCTGATTCTGTCCTACTGCACAAGCCACTTAGACCACCTCCTGGCTAGTCTAAGTGACGCCTCTTGCTGCATCCATCATAGGGCTTTTAAAATCCCCAAAAAGTGGGTGTTGCAGTCCCACCATGGTGAAAGCTCACTTGCAGCCTGGTGCACTGGGGTGTTTAGCGCAACACAGGTGCGAGAGAGCTTTGGCGCAGTGACAGCAGGATTTGACACAGACTGCTTTAGAAAACCATGTTTGATGCAAGTTGTGATACAAGTCACCTCTTGCATCAAACTCTTTTGACTCAAGTCCCTTGTGTCAATTTAAATCCTTCAAAAATTGGGCTCTAAGTGTCAATTTGCTTGATCAACAACAGTGGATAAAAGTGAGTGATCAACTTGTGTAATCACTGACAGACACATCCAGGGCCATGACAGTGGATTACAATGAATTCACAACTGCAGCAATGCACCCACTCCATTACAGACCACTGTATGAGACAGCCATTACAGTTGATATGATACACCTGAGAAGCAGCATAACAGAGATAGTTTGCAAGAAAGACAATTTGTAGAAGGCATAAACAATACAGCAAGAGAGAAAATGTACAGTTTGTTTGGTACATGTCATTCTGTCCAAGGCACATGCATGTATTATTTGTGTATTAGTTGGGGAAGGGTGTAAGCTGTAAGGGAAATCTCTCAACTGTCACTACATCTGGCTGACTATGTCACTACCCAGACCTTACCACAACTCACTTGCACACTAAATGTAATGATCATCTTGAAAAACAGTATAAGGCAAGGCAATTTCATTTTCAGATGCCCTTACCCGGTGATGCATGCTACCATATAGAAACAAAACCAACCCAGAAATTAAATACAAAATACAAAGAATAAAAATAAAACAATTAACTTAAATAAGTATCTCCAAGGAGCAAAAACATTCCCGCTTGCTGCAGTTGAAAAACGTAGATAAAATAAAATACATAAACTCAAACAGCTACGCTACCTTTAAGAGGTGAGATTTCAGGACCCCTTTAAAGGCCTCCACCATGCTGGCAGAGGAATGTGGAAAAAAAGAGAGTTCCTCAGCATGGTTACAGCTATCATTAACGCTCTGTCCCCAGATGACTTCAGCCTTAATCTAGACACAAATAGCAGACCAGCATTGGTGGAGCGAAGAGAGCAGACAGAGGTATGAGGGGTCAGGAGATGTTTAACAGATCCCATACAATGCAGGGTCTCGTAAACCAACAAGCATATTTGAATGGCTTTAAGCCCATGGTTCAATGGGTGGAGCAACTACATGACTCCCCCCATTGGGCTTTAAATGGCCAATCATTCTAGGCCCTGACACGATTCGTCTCTCTTTGCAGCCGAAAGTTACGTTGGCTGCACCTTTCTGCTGCTCCCATCCCTCCTTGTTTTCTCGTTCCACCTATGCCCCCCTTCCCTCATACCTTGGACTTTCTCTGTTCATCGGGGCAGCTTCTCCTTATCTCCAATGTGCTTCTGTGTTCGCTCCAGTGGTGCTACTGCCCATCCCACTTCTCAGTGCTTCCCCCCACCATTGCCCATCTCCTGGACTGCTTTTCCACTCCATTGTTGCCGGAGTGTCCATTTGTTTCTTTCATCCCTTGGCTGCTCTCTCAGGGGTTCTGATTCATCTCCCTCATTACTCCAGTCCACCCTTCTGCCTGCTCTTGCTCACCATCAGAATTCCTGCCTGTGGGCCCCGTTGTCTCTCTCTCCGCATCCCACCCTCTGTGTAGTTGGCTCATACTGGAAACTGCTGATGCATCGAACCAACACTTTCAGTGATTCTGACGTACACAGTCAGGCCTGAAGCCCTGCTTTACCACTGTAGGTGAGTCATCTGTTATAAGTGTTTCTGCATTGCCTCAACTTCCATATTCCCAATGAGATCTTCTCTCTTTTGACGCTGCTCGTGCTGCTTATAATCTCCTTTCATGCCTTGTGAGTCCATTACCTGCAATATACCTCCATGTCTGCTCGATTTTGACACAGTTTGGAAGTTTGCTCAGTGCTTCCCGATGGCACACTTTCCAATATTTACTTCAGACCTGTGCCTCCCAAGTGTGTGTAGGCTCTTTCCTGTTACCTGGGTACTGTAATGTGTATTGACTCTTGGACTGCCTTATTTTGCTCCTTGTTTTACCATGGCTGGAAACTCCTTTGGCTGGGCTAGTCTGGAAGATGGCAGGGGATGTCACTCCCATGTATTGCTGCCTATTGCTCATTCACACCATTTTTTCTTTGGCTGTTTCATTCCATTTTCTTAGTTTCCACTGCAAAGCAAAACCAATAAAAAAAAAGGAAACAAACAAATTCTGTGCTTTTTTGGAGGGCTTCATCCCTATCCTGCCAGCACATTCCCCACTCATATACTTCTATTAGCCTGTAAGTGTCCATGTCATGAGTCCAGTTCTCCTTCACTCATTCTGCCCTCATGGCTCATCTATTTCCTTTGCTCAATCAGTATACCCCTCTTCAAATCCTATGCTTTCTAATCGCACCCTCATCAAACCTCTGCTCTCTTTCAGCTATTAACTTCATCTGTCTTCTCACACCTATCTGGGTATCCCTCGCTCTTCCAGCCTTCATATGGAGTTATTCCATCTCATCGACTATTTGAGCATAACTCTCTAAGGTCCATGCTACCAAGACATCAACCTGCTCTCCACTCCAACACATGCCTTTCTGTCCATTGTCCCTTTGCTAAGGACTGGCAGGCTGCTCTCCATCATCATTCAAGGTTCATGTCATGTCTTATCTTCCCCTTTCCAGCATTCAATTCATGTCTCACCTTCGATCATCCAAGCATCATGGCTTTCTTCAACCATTATACGTCCTCTCTCACTTCCGAGCATCTCGTTCAAGACAAAAGTCTAATCATTCACATCGCATAATCAAGCACACCTTATTGGCCACTGCTCTCCTGCAGTTCTCAGCTGCTGCCTTTCACGCTCTGCCATGCACATGGTTTGGCAGTCTCTGACTGACTGTCTGGCCTGCAATTGATATTTCTTTTGGGCATATGTACTATGAATCATATACCACCTCATAGAACCACGGCCCTCCTGCTGCACATATCAGGTTCATGACTCAGGTCATCATTCACTCATACTTAGCTCATGGTTCATCTATTTACATCTCTTCCTTGAACAATCTTATCATTGAATCCTATGCCATGCCTCCAGTCAAGGCTTCACTACACCACCATATCGCTCGACCCGAGCATACCCTCTGGTTCCAGGCATGCCTTATTTTGTACCAGCCATCAAGGATTCACTCAAAGCATGGCTTTACTCCTCATCATCATCCATCGTCCATTTTGCTCCCATCGATCACTCGACCCAAACATACACTCTGGTTCCAGGCATGTCTTCTTGGCCTCAGAGTCTATTTAATCACATTGCTCAATCAAGCATAACTCTCATTGGGTCTTATGGTACATCGTTGAACTGCTGCACTGCTGTGGCGATCATCATCATCAGTCTTCATCATCCTTAGTCTTCTCATGAGCGCATCTGGATACCCCTTGCTCATCTGACCTTTACATGGATCTACTCCTTCCCCTAGACTACTCGAACATCCCCTCTAGGGTCCATGCTGCCTCCTGTTTCTTCTTCGATCTGTGTTTTCTTTTGGAATTTTTCCCTATCCCATCATCATCTTCCCTACTCATATCCTTCTCTTTAGTGACATACATCCTTAAACAACAACCGTCCTTAATCAAACATCTTTCAGCCTGGAGGAAAGGCGACCTAGGCCTTGGATCCCCAGAGGTTTCCACCTTAAAAGGTTTTTATTTCCTCTCTTCCATGCCGATGGTCATAATATTAGATAGGGTTAGTGGTTTCATAGGTTCTGTAGTTAGGTTCCGCTGGTGGATGGAGTCGGATGGTGGGCCCAGCATTCCCGCTTTCCTTAGGAAGTCTGCCCTTCAACATCTTGTCAGCTTACTTTCATTCCTGGCCCTCACCTTTTCTCATCTTCTATTGTAATTCCTATCTACTTCTGTTTATTTATTTCTAATATAGATATCTGCTACTTCTCCCATCTTTGATGCTTGGCACAATATTGGGTATTCTTTTTGGTCTCCTTCCTAAGCTACCTTTAGCCAATGGAACCACTCCTGTGACACCTATGGGAGGAACCCCTAGGGTTCCTTGCACCTTTCCCCTGCAAGGTGGTATATGCCATAGAAAGAGAGGTGAATAGTCACAATCAAATCATCTCATCCAGTTACATAAGCACAATTGAATGGGAGGGCTTTAAGACTGAGGTTCAATGGGCGGAGCAACTACATCACTCCCCCCATCGGGCTTTAGATGGCCAATCATCCTAGGGCCTCTCACAATTCATCTCTCTTTACTCTGCCATCCACCCCTCCTTCTCCAGTGGCTTGTCTCTGTTGCCCATGGGTTTCTTCCTAAGCTACCTTTAGCCAACTGAATCACTTCTGTGGCACCTATGGAGGGAACACTCTTCTAGAGTTCCTTGTACTGTATCCCTACAGGGTGGTATATACCATGGATAGAGAGGCAAATAGCCACAATCAAATCAAGTCACACAAGCATCATCTCATCCAGTTTCATAAGCACAATTGAACTGGAAGTTAATGCACCACCAAACAGGCAGCCAATTCGGTTCCTGCAGCAGCAGTGTGATATGATGTCTTGGAGAGGTCGTATCACATCAGCGTTGCATGAGTGTGATATAATCTCTGTGAGAGGTTCCAGAGATCAGGAATGCTGCCATTTTCTCAATCAGCTGCATGCAGTACATTAAGCTCCCAGATAACCCTAGGTAGAGCACTACAGTAATCTAACCTAGATGTAACAAAGACATGTACTATCATCACTAGGTCATGGGGCACAATAAATTGTTTATTCTGGATGATGATACAAAGATAAAAAGAGCCACTGTGGACTACTGCAGACACTTGATAGTCCATGGTCAGCCTGTAGTACATAGTGGTGCCCAAAATTTTAATAATATCCACAGCTCCAAGGGAAGCCCCATTCAAAGATGGGAAATTTGTGTCACTCATTGTCATTGACAATCCACAGGAACCTGGTTTGATAATCATCAGCTTGCTTAGGTTGAGACTTCAGCAGTTTGAAGCCATCAACCCATTGATTTCTTTCAGACATCAACACAACATAGGACCTGTATTAACTCCATCAGGTGCACATAACAAGTACAACTGAGTATAATTTATATAGGAGTGAAACTCCAAACCATATCCACTCATAATCTCACCTGAATACAACATGTACACAGCAAATAACATGGGGACCAGGATCGAGCCTTGAGACACACCACAGTTGAGTACAGCCATCTCAAAGATGGAATTAGCTAAGATTACTTGTTGCATTCTAACAGATAGGTAGGATACAAACTAGCACAAAACACCAACATTGAGTCCCACATAAAACAGTACAAATGACAGCAAGGGGCACTGCAAACTACTGCTAACAAGAGGAGATTAGTACCCCTAATAGCTGATGTTGAGGTGTAATCACAGATATGTGAGATTATTTGAGGTGTGGTTGACTGAAGAGTGTCTGCAGTTAGCAGGCTTCAGAAATCTCAACAACCTAATAATACATGCTATGGTTGAGGAAATCTACCAGAGGAAGGGCCTAACTACAAGCACTGCACCAGAGAAACCACTGGAATTGTTAGCTAAATTGAAAACAAAGAGCTGATTCAATCACCACATGCCAGTGTTCAGTAGTGGGATAGCAGAGTTCACACACCAGAGAGGAAGCTGGCTTTGATTACTGACATACCAGTACCCTAAAGTTCCTGACTCAGTAGTAACAATACAGGGCTACAATGTCCACAGGTTGGACTGGATACCCAAAAAAGGTGGTGGTTGTGCAATCTATATCAAAGACTCCCTGTCATGGCACCCTGTAGCAACTCCATCACTTTCTGCCTTGGCCCAGATTCTACCAATAAAAATCATCCTAGGTCCCAACCATAAAGCCCTGACTGCTGTCTCCATATACATCCTGCCCAGGGACCCTAAACGTGGCTTCAGCGACATCCTAAACTTTATCAACTCTCATCCTCCTGAAGCTGAACTTATTCTACTAGGGGATTTCAACATAAACTGGTTAGCATCGAGTGCCAGTGCCTATAAAGACTCCATCTCAGCTGCTAACCTCACGCAAATGGTAAACTCCCCTACTAGGATTAACTACAAGACTGGCACCAGTACCCTTCTGGATTGGGTCCTCACCACTTACCCCACAAGGATTTCTCATATGACCATTCTCTCAGACTCTCTCAGTGCCCACTCCCCAGTCATATGTGCATGGTCTAACAAATTCCTCAAGCCCCCTCCCAAAATTATCACTAGCAGAGTCCTTCCTCATGGAAAACTTCCACACCTCAAACAATACCTGCTTCTACAAGACTGGCTACCCATCTACAAAGCAACAGATGTTACCTTGGCTCTTGATCACGTCATCTCAATTTTCAACAAAGCCTGTGACCTCTTTGCCCCTGCTAAAAGGTGCAAAACAAAATCTCTCTCTAACCCCTGGTTCACTGCGGCTCTTCTCTCACAGCTGAAACTAAAGGACCACCTCTGGGCAGTTGCCAGGGCCACTGGCAAACAAATGGACATCCAAAATTACAAACAAGTAAGAAATGCCTGCACAAAAGCCATCCAGCTCATGAAATCCACCTATTACAAAGACGCTCTCAGCAATACATGGGGAAATGGTCGTGCTTTCTGGGACAATAACAAGGATGTCACAGAGAAGTAGCCAAAAACCTCTCTGGCCATATTAATGGTTGATGGATCTTCAACCCTCGACCCCAAGGTGATCACAAACATCTTTAACATGGCTTTTTCAGACCTTAGTGCTGTCCTACCCCATGACTTTTCCAAAAACAGGGCCTACTTCCCAAATACCTCAGCACCACAGTCTAACCATCCCCTCTTCTACTTCAGGGAGGTAAGGCTGAATGAAGCTTGTGCTATATTACTGCAACTATCTCTAAATCTAGATCTAGTAGCGACACCCTGGACCTCAAGCTTCTGTTACTCACCCTCGATGAGGTAATTCATCGATTAACAAAAATCCTAAACCTCTCTCTCAGCTGTGGAAAATTCCCGGACTTATGGAAAACAGCCACCATGACACCTGTCCATAAAAGTGTGGATAAGATGAATCACTCAAATTATTGCTCTATCCCCATACTGCCCCCCCCAAGGCACGTGAGTGCATTGTGGCTGATCAACTTACCAACCACTTGGATAAATACAATATACCTTGTCCACGACAACACGGTTTCTGGAAAGCTCACAGCATCACCACAGCCCTTCTTGAGTTCACTGGAGCTTTGCACAAATCCCTTGACAATGGCCTTCTCACAGGGGCCATTTTCATCGACCTCTCCATGGCCTTCGATACAGTACACCATGGACTACTAATTGACCAACTACTGAATGCTGGGCTATCATCTGACTCTTTTCTCTGGCTTAAAAGCTACTTGGAAAACTGGTCGCATAGAGTAAAAATTGCTGACGCTCTTTCTGACACCCTGCCAGTTCACTAGGGTGTTCCACAGGGATCCATATTGGGCCCCCTCCTTTTTAGCCTTTTCTTAAACTCCCTTCCTTACCACTGCTCTGAGCAGATCATTCTATATGCCGACGATGCTATTGTATTCTCCACTCACAAAGATCCTGCAACTCTTCAACACAACCTTCAACTTGGTTTTAGTTCTGTAAAGACATGGTTTCTTAATCATAAACTGATCCTCAATGACAAGAAAAACCAAATCTATGCTCTTTTGTAGCTCTCATAACCCACATAAGTAGCACCACTTGGCTATCTCTACCACCCGGAGAACACTCTATATCAGGTGAGGTCCTTCAAATACTTAGGGATACAGCTTGACCCTAATCTCTCCTGTGGACCTCAAGTAGATAATGTAGCTAGAGCTGCTAATACACAGCTTGCTCTCCTCTACAAAACACAGACAACATCTCATACCAGAAGCTTTGAATGCTGCAGTCCTGAGCTCTGTGATCTCTGTAATAGACTATGGTCTCATCATTTATGGCCCTGCCACAACCACAATCCTTAAACACCTCTAAACTGCCTTAAATAAGGCATGTCAGCTCATCACTGGTGTTCACCGTCTTACCCACACATGTGACCTGTACACCCAGACCGACTGGCTCCAACTATCAAACCGCATAAAGTTTCTCATCTGCTTCATGGCAAAAAAAATCTACCTTGGCCTTGCACCTTCTGGGGTCTCAACTCTGTTACAACACCGAACCAACAAATGGTGCCTTTGGAGATCCACGCTACAGCTACTGAAAGTCCCTAGCTGTCACACTTTACAGGGACAACACTCTTTGGCTTATCGAGCACCACTCTGGTTCAATGGCCTCAGCCCCACCATCTCCTCTGCCCCGATGATTGGTATATTTAAAACTAGGCTCCAGGACTCTCTCACTACCAACAGCTCCTGTGACTGCCCAACTTAACCTTGTTTCTCCACTTCCCTGCCTGCTCTAGTGGTCCCCCCACTGGATTCTACCCTCACATCTTGGTATACCCAATGCTGCATTTTTCACCCTTTCCCCACCCTACCTACATTCCTTCTTCCCCCTTCCCTCTTCCCTCTCCCTATGACTCTGGCACTTCTTATCTCTTGTCTGTTTTCTCTGACAAATGCCACTGGCTGCCTTGCTTACAATGCTACCCTTGAATTGTATTAATCTGTAATCTGTTTGCAATGTCCACATTGTTGTAATGTCTGTCTTGATGTTCCCCATAATTTGTATTTCTCTGGTGTGGAACCTTTGTAAAAGAGCCTTGGCTCAAAGATATCTGTAATCCTAGACGTGAAAAATAAATAAATAAATAAAAAATAAAAAGTAGAGATAGAGTGACTGGACTGACCATACAGAGAGTAGTAATACCAGACCCTTATTACATTGACATCCAAATAGTTTTTGTGAGCTGGATGAAGAATGAATCAGAAAAGTGAGTCAAGATACATAATGGAAGGATGTTGGGGCACATAATTTAGATGGAAGTAGTACTCAGTTTGGCTCCAGACACCACAATCTCCTTCGAAATTGGCCCTAACTCTTTTAACTCTGATACTCCCCTACAGTAGAACCTTTTAGGTAAAGATTAATTCAGACGCTCAACAACTGAACCAAGGTTTTCTCTGTAAGGCAGTGGAATATCAGATGTGCCCATGGAGAGGAGCACCATATTCATTTTGATGGCAGCAACCCATTCTGGGAAAGGGCAAGACACCTGGACCCAGCTGACATGGAGGATGTCAGGCAACACTTACAGGAGCTGTTGGTAACAGGAATCATCACAGAGTTGCAGAGTCAAACTTGATCCTGCTCCAAGTGTTGGTGCACCTGGAGGACCTCATCATCTTTGGTAGAATGCTGAAGGAACACAGTGAAAGACTGATGAAGGCCTTGAATACATTTGAGGTGTACAGATCAAAGGTATCCATCAACAAGAGTAAATTTTGCCAAATGTCAGTAAAACATTTGTGCACATCATTTTGTTGGAGGAAGGCAGTACAGATCCATTTCAGGTCAAGGCACTGACTGCCTAGCATTGGCCCTACACCTCGAAATCACTACAGTCCTTTCTGGTGTCTGCAGATACTATTGTGGGTTTATGAAGGACATTTCCACAACTGCTCACCCCCGTGCAACCTCAAGTAGAGATATACACATTCTGAGTTCAAACCAAATGCTAAGAGTAAGGAAATCCTAGGAGAAACTATCTGAAAGTGAATAAACCTTTTAGAGTTAGATGGGACCAGAATTGTAAAGAAGCTTTCAGGTAAATAATCCAATGCCTCACGAAAGCTCCTATACTGACTTTTGCTGATCCAGGCAAACCATATTTCCTGCATGCTGGTGCCAGCATGAGTAAGCTAGGTGCCATCTTGTATCAGAAGAACCCTGAAGGTTAACAACCTGTCATTTTTGCCAACTGGAGTTTGATAATATCAGAAAAACTACTCAGTGCAAACAATTAATTTTTTAACACTGAAAATGTCTTCTGTCAACCAGTGTCACAATTATCAAATGGAATCAAGGTAAACCATGAGGACTGACAACAACCCCCTTCTTATGTCAACACCACACTGAAGTTAGTTGACACAGCATCACTGACTATCTGCACTATCCACACATGACTACAGCTTGGAGTTCTGATGAGGCTTGAACAACACAGATGCTGATGTTCTGCCGCCTCATCCTACTGAAGAGGACCAGTAGGCTCTTTTGCCACAAATACTATGCAAGCCATCTGTTAAACATTTGTTGTTGTTTTTTTGTAATTTAAAATTTACTGAAATTTCAACAGTAACACTATAAAGAATGAAAACATAACTAAAAAAAAATACAAAAACAAGCAACCCACCAAATGACCCACCACCTCCACCCCACCTTCCGTATTTATTTATTTATTTATTTTATTTAAGCGTTTAACTGGGAAGGCATATGGAGCAGGCTTCTGCTGGTTCCAGATACGTCCTGGGGGAGGGGTGGCACATACAGAGTTGATGTAAGCAAATTCCAAGTATAATACATAATACATAGTACATAGTACCTAATAGGGACAGATACAACACGTTGGGTATCAATACAGAGACAAGAATAGCATAAGAGAACAGCTGATACAAACTTGAAACAGGCACAGTTTAAATATATTACATTAAATATATTAGGATAGGTAAGTAATCATTAATTGCATATAGGATGCGCAACCAAGGCTGCTACACTGTGGGCTGTCATAAGGCCTAAACATAAGAGCAGGTAGGGGAGAAGTGAGGTAGGAGCATGGCGTTAAGATGCAGGGAGGAAGAGAAGTGATGAATGTTTGCAGAGAAGGAGTTCCACAACTTAGGCATGCGGTAGCTAAAAGCCACCTGGCCTGTGGCAGTGGATCTATGAAGGACATCTAAGATCTGTGGGTCACTGTTTCTTTGTTTTTGCATTATTTCTTTATCCCCTCCTATGTGCCCCAGATCTGCCATTTCCTTCATGCAGCCATGATCCCTGACATCCACCTACTGTCTTCCCTTGGAATCCCTACCTCAAATTGCAGCCAACCCTGGGGTAGCTCGGTGTAACCCTTTGCCGAGTGGTTCCCTCTCCTCTGAGGGGGAAGGCACTGGTGGGGCAGCCAGCACACTCTTTCTCTCAGCCCCAGGGTGCTGCTGAGGCAGTCAGGCTCCTTGAGAGTTCTTTAGTGGTGTAGACAGATCATCTGCCATCATCCTGGCCAATCCGGGATGTTTTTTCATTTTTCTGGTTCCCCTGACATCATGCTGCATCTTGTTGTGCTCCCAGTCTCCACCGGGGCCTGCTACAGAGCAAGGCATCACCCTAACCCACCCCTGGAGAGGAGAGCAGTCCTTCAGATGCTCAGTCATCTCCTACCCCCTCTGATCCCCAGTGACCTGAGTCCATTCCCTAACCTGGGTCACTGGTGTGGTTTGAGGTAAGGCACCAGCACCTCAGCCCTCTGTGCCACCAGGCCAGCAAGGTCATTCTTTCTGAGTGAATACCCTTCGGTGCTTGTGTTGGCTATGGCAGAGGAGAGGTGGGGGGGAGCAACTGGGACCAGTACTTGGCGGAGATCTTGGCACAGTGGGACTGCCTACAACTTTCTAGAGGTGTAAGGTTCATAGATTGGTAGAGGGCACAGTGATGGATGGAGTATGGGCAATGCAGTACAACATGAACCACATAGGAAAAAACAGACAACGAACACCTCAAATACTAGTCCCCCTCCCCCAGAACTCTAAAATATTTACAGCAAGATAAAGTAAAAAGGGGAAAAAGCAATAAGGGAGAAAAAAAAATCAGGGGCAATCCCAGGTTGCCAACTATTGAGATGTTGCGTGGATAGCTAAAAGGGTTTGCAGGGTTCCCCAACATTGTTGGTATCACTGGAGGCTCTGATGCATTCTTGCAATTGTTTTTCCACCAGGAGAGCTTGCAGAATCTCACTGAACCATTACTTAAAGGGGGTGTCGAGTCGTCCCTCCAGTGCCTTAATATGATAACCTTAGCCACTGCAGAAATCGGGGCCATATAGGCTTTGCAGTGGCCAATGAGGGTAGGGGAATAATCCCATACCAGATAAATTTCAGGTGTGAAGGCATCCTCCAGACTAAGGATCAGGTCCAGCGAGGTCTTAATTTTTAATCAGAAAGGTACAACCTTGGAGCATTCTCATAACATATGAAACAGGTGACCAGTAGCGAGACCAGAGTGAGTGCATAGATGGGATTCAGACCAACCCATCATAAAGAGTTTGTGAGGAGCATAATAGAGATTATGCATAATATGAAATTGGGTCCATCTATATTTATCCCTCTTAGTAAATTTATAAAGGCTCTGCCACATAGTTCACCACCGTGAGCTATCTACTGTACATGCCAACTCAATTTTTGCTGCCAATAGAAACACATGCCATTTAATTTGCAACAAGGTGCCTTTGTAAATGAGTCTTTGACTCAAAGGTTGTAAATCCGAATTATGAAATAAATGAATAAATAAAAATGTGGTGGGGTCTGCCTTTTGTAAAAAGGAATACAAACTAGCCACATGATGAGGCTGCATCACCAGCGGTATGACCACATGTATGCTGACAATACTGTCTTATACTGCTCCACCAAAAACCCTGCTGCTGTGGAAATCAGCTTACAGCATGACTTTAACCAAGTTCAGCTCTGGTTTGCTTCTCACCAGCTTTTTTTGTAAATGCCAAGAAGACAGTCTCAATGACATTTGGCACTAGGCAGAGACTCTCTAGGCTCCCGGCCCTACCCACTTTCCACACTCTTGATGGGACCATCCTAGAGGACACCTCCTCATTTAGATATCTGGGGATCTGGCTGGACCAGCACCTCAACTTCTCTGTGCATGTCAGTGCTATCCTGAAGAAACTGTGCCCCAAGCTTGCTGCTCTGTACAGGAATTGTAGTTGCATCCCACTGACTGCGAGGCATGAAATTGTCCAGAAGATGATACTCCCCATCTTTGACTACTGTGACAGTCTATTGTGCTGCTTCCAAATCTTCCCTGACCAATTTGGACACTCTCTTTAACTCCTTTTGCCACTTTGCTCTCTACTCCCCTTCCTGCTCCCACCACTGTGAACTCTATCGCTCTCTTACTTTCCTTCCATTGTCTCACAGATGCACCTCACACTGTGTCAAACTAACCTCCAAATTTGATTCAGAGTGCTGCCCATTTATCTCTCATCTTCTCTCTCCACTCTACCTCCCCCCAACCACTCCCTCAGATCAAATGACGCCCGCACCTTGGTGGTCCCTCCCCACTCCACCCTCATCAGTCAGTCTGGTTTTGGCCATCACTTCCCTAAAATCTGGAATTCACTCCCCTCTGAAATACGACACTCCTCCTCCAGCTACTCCTTTACCTCCACCCTACAGGATTACCTCTCCTTCAGCTGTTCCTGCTTTAACTCTCCCTAATTACCTTCCCCCAGTTTCTGCCTTCCTACCTGAATCCCCCTGGCAGGATTCTCAATATCTGGTTGGGGAAACCTGGAAATGGCTACCACTCTCCTCATATTCACTTCTTGCCTCGCCTCTCCTCTCCTCTCCTCTCCTCTCCTCTCTTCTCCACCTGCCCTTCTGGGTCATCCGTGAGCTCACCCTAGCCCATCCTTTTTACTCCAACTGCACTTGTGTACTACCTCACGCCTGCTCCTGATACGCTCATGCACTATAAATGGTTCTGTCACTTTATTACTGTTTTGTATGTTTATAGGTTCTTTTGTACATTTTTTGGATATGTCTTGTAATTTAACTAAGTTCCACTACTGTTTATTATACTTTACCTTATGTTCTAACTGTTCCATAATCTTACATCATTGTATTGTTTGTACTCCCTACATACTAATGTATAACTGACCATCCTTCACAACCCTATGCAACCCCCTCCCCCCAGGTTGCAGCGTGAGATGAGCAACTTGTTGCTCAATGTGCCCTCCTGGTGAAACATTTCAATAAATAAATAAATGAGTTGAGATAAAATGTCACAATTCATAGCAACAAAAAAGGGAAGGGCCAAGGGTAGCTATTATGGCTTTGGTGAGTTGCCAGTATTTAAAAGTATGGAAAACAGGAATAGAAAAAGTATTTTGCAGCAGATCATGAAATAAATACTGACCCTAATCCAGGAGAGAGGTAACTGCTAAACAATTGCGCCAAGGACATAATAACTCAAGCCAATAATGACAGAGCTATTTATATATTGGGAGCTTAACTTGATGCTATTTCTAAGACTAAGTGAACTTTACTGAATTGAACCTCACCGCTCTTCCACAGCAAAACCATGCCAAACTGATTTCTTTGCCTCATACAGAATCAGCCATTCAAAAACTATTTCACATCATCCACAGGGAGATTTTCAACCAGAATGCTTTATTAGAGTGATCCAGGGCCAGCCAGCAAAATAAGACTTGCATAGAGAGTTTACCAAATCTTAACATATACTGTACATACTGGAGGCATGCAAAGGGGGCAAGGCATTACAGAGACAAATAAATACCTCTACAGGAATAGCAGAGTAGACAGAGTGGACAGTGTAGCGTTGTTTCTGCAAGCAATAATACCTGACAGGGTGGGTGGCATTGGGCAATACCGGACTGTCCAGGGGCATCATGAGGCCCAGTGCTGCAGGTGGGGGCCCTTATAGCTCCTGGAAGATCTGGTATTGCCCATACCACCCAACCTGGAAGGTATTATTGCACTTAGAAAATGGAAATCGGTGTAATTTTTAATTAAGTAATAAGAGGAAATAATTTGAAAAGGGAATACAAATAGTAGGAAAAAACCTTTTGTTGTAAAGTAGTTCTTTCATTTCTCTGCTGTTCTCCCCCCAGCACCGTTCTCTCTAAGTCCCCCTCCCCCGCACCACCACCTGTAGCAGATGACATGGAGCTTGTAGTAAATTATCCCCCAGAAACCTACTGGCGTCATTTGTATACTTAAAAAAAAAGCACCTGTTCATTGCCCTTCCTTCAAAGACTTTTTTTTCTTTTTATTTTGCAGTCAGAAGATGTTGCAGTGCATGATTTTCTAATGGGACACATAGACTTGGTCATGCGTTCTCTTCCCTTTTCCCAGCACTTTCACTAGCATATCTAAGGCAGAGTGGGCCTATATTACCTGACCAAAGAGACATGTTGTTAGTGCTCTGGGGTCCCAGCTTGCGATATGGCATCACAAATATCAATGGAACCCCAAGCTGTTCACCCTTACTTGCCATGCTCTCTTTATACACTGTACTGAAGACACTGTGACCCATGGTGGTGCTGCTCTCCAAGGATCCTACCACTCATGGAAATACAGCAACTCAACACAAGAGAGTCACCCCACTATCTAGTGCAGGCTTGTTTGGATTTAATGTTTTAACCATTCTGTATATTTGAGGATGTTGTGACAGGAGTAGTAATTTAAAAAAAGGCAGTTTGCTGTTTGTCTCACTGCACTGTCAGGTGGCACTCAGAGTTGGGAGCAAGGCTAGAATGGTCTGTGTAGGACAAGAACAGTAGACTGAAATTATTTCTAAAAATATAGTCTGGATTTTGGGGATGGGGATTACATTTTTGTGAAGAAAAAGAATGGCAGTGGAGTTGTGGGTAGGGTTGTGGGTGCCAGCTTGTCTGTATGTGTGATGCACCTGAGTCCGACATTCCTCTCACTTAGGGAGCAGAAAGAAATTGCTGCTGCTCAGGTTTTAAATTCAGACCAACACAGGGATACCAGTTTGTGTATGAGGTGTGGCAGGCTGTCACTTTTTATTTCTTTGTCGTCTATTAAAAAAGTTAATGTACCTCTCTGGCAGGGGTACCAGCCAATCAGAGACCAGGAAATAACAAGCCTATTTTCTTAGCTGAGTGGGTACACCAGCACCAGAGGAAATTCAATGAAACTGGTGGGAGGGGCAGGTGGTTTAAAAAAGGCACTCAGATGGTGAAAATTTGGGCTGACTCATTCAGCCAGTGTATTCTGTAGAATCAGGAAACAGTGACTGGGAGTCATAGAAGAGAGGCTGCACTGCCAGGGTTTGTATGGAGCCTGGCAGTCCTGAAAACTGCAGTACATGTTCTGTTGAGTTATTGGAAGAAGAAAGTGACTTCTGCTAAAGCACTAAGAGAGGTGACCATTGGATGTTGCAGTAGACTTGTTGTAAAGCAATTTCCTAGTTGGGATTCATCCTGCTCAGTAGACCAAGATCTTGTGGGATATTACCTGTGGAGAGGAAGGGTATCAACCAGAACCTAGATGGAGTAGAGGTAATCAAAGTCTGCATGTTTAGCCAGTACAGTTTACCGCTGTCAGACATTGCTCATACCAGCTGGTGGTGCCTGATCTCTTAGAGAGTGGCTTTGCCATTCACAAAGATTTGTGACCCTGGCCTCTGTAGTGTAGCTATACCCTGAGCAACATCCATAACATTGTCCCATTGCTGCAAAAGACCTTAGAAACAAAGCCTACAGAAGGCCATGGGGCAAAGATAATCAGTGAGCAGAGTGTCAAACAGACTGAGGTGTAAAACTTGATGAAAGGCCTTATCAGACTTATCAGAGTAAAAGTATCAGCTATCTAGTATCTCACAATGCAGATGCTATGGAGGGAGAGAGGACAGACTGTGTGCAGACTACAGCCTGGTGCAACTATGAGTAACCATCAGATTTTGGACCCTGACCTTCTATATTTAGTTAACTAAGTAGGCCAAGCGGGTTAAAGTCCTTGGCAGAACTGAGCCATATTTCAATATGCAGAAGACCAGTAGAAGCCATCAGGTCCATTTTTCCTGTTGGAATACAAATGCTGTAGGGTCCCCTTTAGCATTTGGTCAATTGTTTTTGCGGCATCAAAAGTCAATTCCAGATTGGTAAGGTACCTGTTGCAACCAGTTATAAATGCCTCAAAATATCTTTGTGGGAAAAGCTGGGTGCACCCCTTGCTGGGGTAGTAGAATTGCTGGGGGTGGGTATTGAAAAAGTAAATTCTGTAGTCTATATATAAATTCTAATATTTGTTTTAATTATTACTCCTTGTTCCCATTTTGCAGAATAGCGATCATTGTTACAGCGAGTGTACATCACTGAAAATCAGTTTTGGCAATGCACACTCATGGAGAGGACACAGAGAGTGCCTGAGACCTACAGGTTTTGTTTTAAATGGGGGGCTGTACCCCCCACACCCATACTTATGAATACTCAGCCCCAGGGGAAGGGTGCATGTCAGAAGGGGTCAAAAAATGTAAAAAATTGAAAGCTGCCTACCAGCAAAACAAAACACACCGTGCTGGAACCGAACCCTGCACTCTGCACCTTCCTGCCGACCACCCTTCCCACCATGCCAGTGGACCAGCTCAGCAGCTGCCTACCACACCCTCTCCCACATACCATCCCTCCCCTTCCTCTCCCCTTATGCATGTGCACTCACAGATATGAGCATGTACTTCTCGTTGCAGTATGTCCCTCACCTAGGTATCCAGTCACCCCCCCCCCCGGCCTGGTTGCCCTGAACACAGGAGCCATAATTGAGTCACCATTTTTTGTGGGCACCCAACTGCTGTCGTCTTGTTCATGGGTTACCATCTCCAAGTAACATCTACCATGCTAAATGCTGATGACATATCAAGGAAAATTAAAATGGAAGTCTCATTACAACACCTTGCTATTTGAAACATAAACACAGACGCTGATGGCAGAAAAACAGCACATTACCCATTGGGTCTGCCCAATGAACCAAACTGGTTATGTTGTTAATACCCTTTGTAGGTCATAACAAAATTAACCAGAGCCATCTCAGTGCTATGATGTTACTAAGCTACTAGGTTATTTAGACATAAGAAGGCAGAAGCCCATCTAAAATGTCTTCCATAATTTTGTAGGCAAATTAATCATGTATAGTGTCCCATTTTAGATGTTTGTCTAGTCTATTTTTGAAGATTCTTAAATCCTGGGAATCAACAATATTTTGTGGGAGAAGGTTCTAAGCTTTGGCTGCTTTGATAGGGGAAAACGCTCTCTCTCTTGTTTGTATTAGCTTAGGGAATCGCTAGTTGTTTGTTGCCAGAAACCAGAATGAAATGGCTCAAGAATGTTATCTGATTCTTATTGTTCACTACACTATGCTGCCTCCACCTTGTTCACTACAACCTTAGACAAAAATGGCAGGTTGGAGCTAGACCAGAAATCTAACAGTTCATCAGGATCAGGTGAAGGCTCTTGAGGCAAAGGCTTTACTGCAGCACCCTTAAGGGCTGTGAAAAAAAAACTTTTGAATATATTCCTGAAGACAAGAGGCCCATGCTTCCAGCTCAGTACTGAACACCTGAAGAGGGGCAGGATTTAAATTCAAGCTAGTGCTAAAATGTGTGGCTTTGAATTCCTCTCAATAATGATCTGGACACTCAATACTGTCGTAGCTGAGGACAAGCAGTCTAGGATGTTGACAACCTTAACTGAAAAGTACAAATGTAATTGCTCAGACTTATCCTGGGAACCAAATTCCATGTACTGTAGACAGAGAGGATGTAAAATCTGTCCATGGTATGTAAAAGTGAAGCAAGCCTATTTGTCTCAGCTAGCATGACAACAGAGAGAAAATTTGTTCTCAATGATCGATTTGTCTTCTGATAGCGATCATAATATGCCATCAGGTTATCTGGTTACATTCACCAGCACTTTCCTCCCCTTGCCCTCTACCTTCTAACCTAGTACTTTCAGTCACTAAAACTCATGATTACATCATAGAGCGCTGTGGCATGAATGCCCTAGAGGAAAGGAGGGTGAAGGGGGACATGATAGAAACTTTAAAGTGCCTCAAGGGAATCAACAAAGTCCAAGAGGGTAGCATCTTTCAGAAAAAGAGATGTGCAAGAACAAGGGGACACAATTTGAAGATAGAAGGGGAGATGGCTCAGGGGTAATGTGAGGAAGTGTTTTTTCACAGAAAGGGTGGTGAGTGCATGGAATGGCCTTCCTGAGGAGGTTGTGGGGTCGAAAACAGTGGGGGAATTCAAGAATGTATGGGACAGACATAAGGCAATTATGGTGGGGGGGGTAGGAAGAAGTACCCTGTTGGTTAAGTAGGATCTGCATTTTATCCAATAGGTAGGGAAATGGGCAGACAAGGTGGACCCAGTGGTCCTTATCTGCCACCAAAGTCAATCTTTCAATGTTTCTATTTAACCAGGCAGCAATTGACCAAAGACAGGGATTCCATGGCTGAGAATAAGGCTGTGTTATTGGCCTCAACCCTAGCAGCAACCCCTGGCTAAGGCACCATTCCTTCCTGTGGTCTGTAGCAAATCTGTAAGTCATCGTAGCTCCAGATTTCAAAGGTATCAGAAATAAGTCACCACTGCAGTGAGGAGTGGCATCATGATGGCACTGATGCTGAACTTTACCACACAGTGGTCCAGCCAAGCAAAGGTCCACTAAAAGTGTCTAACCCTGCCGAAAAGATACGGTCCAGTATATGTCCACATTTCAGAGTGACTGCAGAAGTTTCTTGCCAGAAACTAAGCAGATCTGTTAACTAGAGGAACTGACAGGAAGGTTATGTATGCAAGGATTCATCTACACAGACATTAAAAATTACTGAGGAGAATTAGCCATGGTGATTCCAAGGCTTGAGCAGATAGCCTCTTTCAAACTTCTGTAAAAGCTCTGACTCTCATCTGTAAAGAATAATGGAGCAGAATTACTATGCTGCTCAGTCCAGCCACAAATCAAAAGGGCCACCCACTCAGTGTCAACACTGGTACCATGTTACAGGGTCCTTTTATAAAGCAGTATTTTAGTTAGTTAGTTGGTTAGTTAGTTAGTTAGTTAGTTAGTTAGTTAGTTAGTTAGTTAGTTAAAAGAGTTTCACCAGGAAAGACATACTGAGCTTTAAAATTTCTAATTTCCAGATGCACCCTGTGGGGAGGGTAATAAGTACAGAAATTACAATTGAATATACAATAATACAATAACTACACAGCAATTATACAATAATACAATATTATACAACATTTTACAATAAGATACATTATTATAAGGGGTAAGTATTAGCAGTGTATGATTGCTCATCAGGATTACAGGAGTGTCAGGCACACACAAGAAGTAACTAATAATGAAACCAGGCCAGGGTGAAGGGGGTGGTTGAAGAGACTAATATGGGAGTGGTGGCAGTGAGGCAGAGAGGGAGAGAGTGTAGGTGCTGGCAAAGACCAGAAGTAGGAGGAAGCATGAAGAAAGGAGTGTTGGATGAAGGGGTAGGGTAATTAACTAAGGGCAGTTACAGGAGGGAGTGGTGTGGACCTGAAGTAGAGAGGAGGGAGAAAGCATTTGGAAGAAAAAGATCAAATGGCTGGGAGAGAGAATTCCAGAATTTAGGAATCATAAGGAGAAAGCAGCCTGACCAGCATGGGGATTTGTAAGGGCGAGGATAGGGATTCTCCATTTCTCACTGATTGCGATCTACCTATTAGATAACAGCTGAACCAAGAGGGAATGATAGCCTGGATTATGGAGGGACTAAGAGGATGGTACATAGGCGAGAGAAGGAAATTCAGATGGGGGGAAGGAAACTAGCCTGTATTTAGAAATGAAAGCGGCACAGTGGGCTAGGCAGTGATCTTCCAGGGAAGAGAGGGAGACAGCAGAGTACAGAGAACAGTGGTGGGTGCAGGGAGAATAGTCCAAGGCAAAAAGGCAAAAGAAATGGAAGAAGTGGTCCAGTCTGGCCAGGGTGGACCTTGGAGCAGCACCGTAAACTATGTCACTATAATTAAAGATTGGGAGGATCGTCTTAATGATGATACCATGGTGGGCAAGTAACAAGGGTGCTAAGCTTAGGGTGGATTTTTTTGTGAATGGCATCCATGTGGTATGAAAAGTCAAGGTGCTGGTCAAGTCAGACACCAAGGTATTTGAAAGAGGGCACGTCATCAATTGTGCTTCCATCCAGGGTGTGGAAGGAGGGGAGGGATGGGAGCTTAGAAAGCCTCAGCCTAGCACCAAAGCACACAGAGACCATTTTCTTTACATTTAGGGATAGTTTATTTGACCTGAACCTGTTATGGACAGTGTCAAAATCAAGTTGAAGCTTGGATATTAACTCAGCTGGAGACCACTTGATTCAATGTTTTTTCCCAGCCCAGACAAATCTCACCAAAGACTTATTCCAGGAGAAAAAGTACATTCCATCTGGCATCATCGTTATGGTCTGAAAAAGATATAGCAGCCTTGGAAGGATATTCATCCTAACAAGATCCACCTTAGAATACAATGATAAATGAAGTTGGGACCATTGATGTAGAGCAGACTCTATTTTTTGTGTTAGAGGTTCATAGTTTACCATAGTGAGATGCACTGGTAACTGTATGCCGAGATATTTTATCTTGATACTGTTCCAGTGCAGAGGCAAGCTACCCTTCAGTGTCTGCAGGGGGGAGAAATGAAAGGGGAGAACTTCTGTTTTAGAAGAATTTATTTTCTATCTAGAGAATTGAGCAAATTGCTCAAGTACCTCCCATATTGCTGGAATAGAGGACTCTGGATTCGATACTGACAGTAAAATGTCATCAGCATATAAAGCCAACTTCCACACTTGATTGCCTGGCTGAATGCCCTCAATTTTTTCTGATTTTCTAAGCACCATAGCCAAGGGTTCAATATAGATGGCGAATAACAAAGGCAATGGGGGCATCCCTGTCTAGTGCCTTGCTGTAACTTAATATGAGGTGTGATACCACCATTAAGTTTTATATAAGCCCTTGGTTCAGAATATATTTGCTCCAGCCAATTCACAAATTCCTTCTGAAACCCAAATGACATTAATGTTCCTCATAGAAATCTCCAGGACACCCTGTTGAAAGCCTTACAGGCATCTAAACCGACTAAAGCCGAGGGAGTAGCTGAGTTAGTCATATAATCCATCAGGTGGATTGTTCTTTGTACATTATCTGCAGTCTGACGCATGCACAGAAATCCTGCCTGATCTGGGTGTATCAGGGTAGGCAGTATATTCTCTAACCTATGGGCCCATATTGCCATGTATATCTTATAATCATTATTTAAAACTGAAATGGGTCTGTATGACTCTAAATTTAATGGATCTTTACCGGTTTCAGTATAGCTGAGATGGACGCATGTGACCATGAGGGTAGGGGGGGTACCTCCATCCTGCACCTCTAAAAAAGTTTTGTGCATCGGATGGATCAATTTTGAAAGAAATGTCTTGTACCATCCAGTTCCAAAGCAGTCTGGGCCTGGGCTTTTTAATGTTTTAGAATTTTTAACTGCTTTCTGAATCTCTGTAGTGGAGATAGGGCATAGAAGTGAAGCCAGCTGGTATTCAGACAAGTGTAGGAAGTTAAGGGGGAAAAGACATTTTTGATATCCTCCGGGAGGGGTGTAGGATCATAGTACAAATCTGCATAATATTGTTGGAATGTTTTCAGAACTGCAGAGGTTTTATTAAGAGTATCTCCTGTTAAGGGCTGTCTAATCTTTGCAATAGCGGCAGTCTGCTTAAATCTTCTAGTACACCTAGCTAAATTTCTGGCACCTTTAGGACCTCCCTCATAATAGTATCTTTCAAGACATAATAAAGACATTTGAGTTTTATAATCTAAAATGGATTGTAATTCCAATTCAGTTTGTCTAAGCTCAAGTTGTGAAACTCATTCCCCTGTGTCTCTCTTCTGCTGTAATTCTTGTAGCTTATCTTGTAATATTTTATATCTGGATTCTCTCTGTTTATTTAGTCTGGAGGAATAAGAGATAATCTCTAGTCTAATCACAACCTTCAGAGTATCCCAGAGGATAGTAGCTGAAATAGAAGGGTCTGAGTTCTCCTCTAAGGTTTGTGTGATGCTATCTACAGTTCTGGTCTTAAACACTGGATCTTTCAAAAGAGAAAGATTCAGTCTCCATAAAATTGTTTTATGAGTTTTGTTTAATCCCACCTTAATTAAGAGAGGTATATGGTCTGAGAGGAGGCGAGCTTCCAGAGATATATCTTGGATCATATCTAAGAGCTCCGTAGAAGTAAAAAAATAATCTATTCTAGCTGATGTGTGAAATCTAGGGGAGACAAAGGTGTGTTCTTCCACAGAGGGGTAGAAATGGTGCCATGTATCTGTAAGACACATCTTAGGTATCTAGGTTTTTAAAAGTTTTTGAGTGGGAGTAAACCTACGTTGTTTAGGGAAAGTGGAGACTTTCTGCGAAGACATTATTAAGTTGAAGTCGCCTCCTATCAGCATTACCCCCTTTTGCTTTTCGAGCAGTCTATTAAAGAACTGTCTCAGTAGTGAGGAAGATGCTCCTGATGGCAGATAAACACTCACCATTGTCACTTCAGTCTCATACAACTGCCCTTGTACTATGACAAAATGCCCATTATTATCTGAATAGACCTCCCCTTTAGTGAATGGAGTAGTAGTAGTTGGAGCCAACTCATTTCTTAATGGGATGTGTTGACTCAGTTGGCCCGGTGTTTTCCCTGATTGTCCGCTGTTTCTTGTCAGAGGGGGTCTTTCCTGATGTCTTGAAGGAGGCATTGTTGAGATCCCCTCTGAATAAAACATATTTGGACCCTGTCATCAAGGCAAATTACTGTCCCATCTCCAATCTTTTGCTTTTGGGTAAGATTGTGGAGAAGGTGGTGATGCTTCAAATTGAGGAGCATGTCGTGGCCCATGATTTATATGAGCCACTCCAGTCTAGGTTTTGTGCGAGGCATAGCACTGAAACTGCACTAGTCCGGGTGCGTAATGACCCCCTTAGGGCTAAAGATTGAGGGGAGGAGACAATTCTTGTTCTCCTCAATCTTTCTTCAGCATTTGATATGGTGGGCCATCGAGTGTTACTTGATTGCCTAAGAGATTTCTGTGGACTTGCTGGCACTGTCATCTACTGGTTTGAGTCTTTCCTATCTAACAGGAGGCAGAGGGTTGTGATGGGGAATTTCTCCTCCTCCTCCTCCTCCTCTGCTCTCCTGTCGTGCGGAGTTCCCCAGGGTTTGATCTTACCCCCGATGTTGTTCGCCATGTACTGTACATGCTGCCCCTGGGAGAGATCATTAGGAAGTACAGTCTGGATTTTCATTGCTATGCTGATGACACATGGATGTATTTTTCCTTTGCCCCTGGAACATCTTGGGCAGTGGAAGTGCTTAACTGCTGCCTCACTGAGATCAATGACTGGATGGCTTCCAGCTGGTTGCAACTGAACCATGATAAGATGGAGGTACTGGTGGTGGAGTCTAACAAAGAGCGTGATAGGTTGGCCTCTAATGCAGAGACAGAGCTTTTTCTTGGCTCTGTGCCATTAAAGGCCTCCTCTAGGGTGCATGACCTGGGCATTATTCTTGACAGAGGATTGTCACTTGAGTTTCAGGTTGTGTCCATTGTTCATTCCAGTTTTTACCATCTGAGGAATATCACCAGGATAAAGCCCCTAGTCCTCCACTGGACCTCCCCACTTTGGTACATGCCTTCATAACTTCCAGGCTTGACTACTGTAATGAGCTCTATCTCAGGGTCTCTGGGGGCATCCTGTGCTGACTGCAGCTGGTGCAGAACATAGCAGTTAGACTGCTGACAGGACAGTCTAAGTACTGTCATATCACTCCAGTGCTGCGTCAACTGCACTGGCTGCCGGTTAGGTGGAGGGTTGTCTTTTAGATGGGCTTGCTCACCTTTAAGGCCCTACATGGCCTGGGCCCTGGTTACCTGAAGGACCTTCTCACACCTGCTGTCTTGGTTCACCCCTCCACTCCTCATTTATGGGCCTCCTTGTGATTCCCAGGCAAGATTGAAAACAGCCGATGACAGAGCATTCAGTGTCACCGCTCCCAGCCTGTGGAATTCACTTTCTCCAGCTGTTAGGGAGGCCCCTTCTGTTGAGGTATTCAAGGCCCACCTCAAGGCCTTGTTATATAATCAGGCTTTCTCGGACTATGTGTTACACCCCTAACCTGACTACAGAATTTTATGTGTAAGTTATTTTCTGGCTTCCCTTGAGCCTATTGTTGTTGTTGAGGGTATTATTTTAATCTTTGTAATGATGTGTACTCATGTTTATTAGTGTGTTATTTATTTATTCATAGTATTTTGTATGTGTATGGAACTTTTTAATACGTGCAGCACCCAGAGCCTCCGGGAAGGGCATCATTGAAATAAAATGTGCCTTGCCTTGCCTTGCCTTGATTTGCCTTGAAGTTAGTAGAGGTGATGTACTAATTTAGCAGCTATGAAAGAGGTAAGTGCAACTGGGCAGACTATTGCAATATTTTTTTATTATTATTATTTATCTATTTAACAATCAGAGTTACAAACAGAATAGGCTGTCTGGTGATAATACATATGGCGAGAATAGCAATTATAGCTGAGGCAATAGTATAAGCACAGGCACTAGGGATATAAATTAAATGCAAGGCTGGTAGTAGTTTTATAGTTTAGCAACAGGACTGCAAGCAGCAGGATCTACAATTTAGAACAGATGGGCTCTAAGAACATTTTAGCACATGCTAGTGGTCCCTCACTATAAATACTAGAGGTCACCCAGTATAAATATTTTTTAAATGTTAGGGTATTACTGTACAAAGCCTTGTGCTCATACTACTGACAATGAGGAGAGGGATGGGAGGCTCTGGCCTCCCTCCCTTAAAAATTAAAGTGGAGTTCTCCCCCCACATCAAATTTCTTTTTTTTTTATCAGCCTTGGACTAGGAGGTGCTACTAGTGGCACAAAATGGATAGGCAGTACACAGGCATATGGCACTGATGGCAGGCAATGGCATAAATAGAGGCAGCCAGAGACCTCAGAGGCAGGCCAGGGTGGTCGTCGATTATTATCAAGGTATGGTTGGTGGGACATGGAGCAGGATTTACTAAAGGACATCCAACTTGAAAAAATGCCCTTTGGTAAACCCTGACTCATGTCTTCCTGGCCTTACTGTATAGTAACAAATCCACTTTTACTTTTGGAATAATGACATGTGCTCACCCACCTGACCTGCCTCGAAATTCTACTTCTAACAGCCTTGAAGTTGTGGTAGCTAATTTTGCCAAACTGTCATGGCCCATATTGTTTTCCCTAGCCAGCTATCTATGTATGCATCTGTTCACTAAGATAAACTCATCCATGATGGCTGCAGTGTGTAGCCAGTCAGGAGATTCCAGACAGCTTGTCTCTAAATTGTTATCCCGGGACCTGGTCCCAGTGACTTGTTGGCAGGCTCAGCAGTCAGGCATTCCCATATTATTGTGTATGTTGGAGAGACAAGTGTTGTTGTGAGGATGAGGCAGACAGGCAGACAACATTTAGAAAAACCGTAAAGATTTGGAGTAATATTGTTTGAATCAATGGCAAGGCTAGAGGCAGGCAGTTTTAAGCCTAAAATTATAGCAGAGGAAAGGCTGTAGTATGATTGAAATAAATAACAACATAGAAGATGATGTATGAAAAGTCATACATAACAAGGATATTCTTGTATTGAGAGATTCCCTTGGTAACCAATTACCTCGAGAGCGCAGCTCGAGAGGTGGTCAGTTACAGGGAAACCTAGTAGTGGTAGTAGTAGTACCAGGGAAACTGTGAGATACAAGAAGATCCTTGTTTGTGTGTGACAACTCATACTCAGTCTTTTATAGTATGGGTATCCATGCCCTTTTCAGACATTGCACTTTTTTTCAGTGAACTGGTGGTTAGACAAGGGCACTTGAGGGTTAGAGGTAGGATCAAATTACTGACACAGTGTGCTGCAGATGTTTCTGCAAGTTCAAGTTAAAAAAAAACTTCCAGCTTACTTGGATAGGGGAAATCAAATATGTGGCTGTATTCCAAGTTGTTCTGCTGCAGTACTGACATCACTGCTGAATGTCACTACTGCAGCAGACCCATCATATAATGTATGGGTAGCCCTTACTATTAACTAAAATCAAGCAGATTACAACCTTGTTATACCATTGTTATCACATCACTCTGTTGTTACCCATCTTGAGTATGTCATATCAGTGGTATAACAAAACAGAATGCTCACAACAATCAATGCTCCATAAAGTAATTCAATAAAGTAAAATAGTTCAGTCCACGATTACACAATCTTGGTAGCTCATATCATTGTAAAATATAATGTATGGTGTCTGGTTAACAACTATGCTGAAAACACTTCTTGCGGTTGCCATGACATCTGAAAACCTCCCGAGCTGCATTCTTGAGGTTTACAGTGATGTCATGTCAACCTCTTGAAGTGTTTACAGCATGGTTATTAACCAAAGATCATACATCATCTTTTATATTTCAGGCTTGTAATTCCATGCATAACAGCATTCCACCATATAGTATTAATGCATTGTGCATCACAGACAAATGATTAATAAGAATTTGTTAAAATACAAAATAAATATTTATTGGAACAAACACATGAGGTGCCTATCAATCCCTGAAATATCTATTTTGGTGAGATGAAATGATGCCTGTAGAATTTGAGATGAGCCTTATTAATTGCTGTATGGGATAGTTATGATGAAAAATTCCCCCTTACGATCAGTGCGGTAGCCTTTGAAAATAATAAAGACATAATCCCTGGGATCTATATTTTTGGCTTGAATAAAGTTTCAGTAAGGTAATGATGGCCATGGTTATGTTTTATTTATGAAAGTATGCTTTTCTTTTGTTTCTTAGTTGATGTTTTATTTTAACCATTCTTGTACCTAGATTGTGGGAAAAGTAGTGTTATTTCATGATAAAAAACAAAAAGGTTATAAAGTACAAAAATGGATGATGATTTATTATTTGATAGCATGATTTTAGTATATGGGATTTCATTTAATTACTGGCAATTTTTTACACTGATAAAAAGAGTTTTATCCTGTGTTATAACTGCCTATTTGATATTGTTGGTTTTAACTGGGGAGCTATAATCAGTAGCTGTCAATCAGGTTCAATTAAGTTATCTCTAAAACAAGTTAGTGTTTAAAAAAAAAATGAAAAATAGGCTGGCCTGGTGGCGCTGAGGGCTGAGACACTGGATGCCACAGGCTTCAGATTTTTAAACTGCTTTGGGGTGCAATTTGTGTGAAAGGCACTATTAAAACTATGTAGTGGGAATATCTGGGGCTGACATCAAAGATATGGCAGCAGAGGTCAGAAATATTTTTCCTCTGGAAGAGGTGTGTGTGTGAGTGGGTGGGTGGTGGGTGAACCAAACAGGTGTCTAACTGGAAGAATTTAAACCATGCTTACCAGCTGAAAAGTGTTATATTTTACCCACAATATAAGCCCTAAAGTGCATTCCCCCTCAGGAAAATGGACTATCGGTTCCAGTGCTTATGCTTGTAAATATTTGTTTCTAGATTTTGACATAAACACTTTGTCACAAACCCACTCAGCAGGTCAGGCCCTCTGCTCCCACAATGCCAACCTCTGAGCACAGTCTTGTTAACAGAACAGGGTAACCCTTCTGTCTGTTTTGTGGGTTCAAATCAAATTTTGATCTCAAGTTCTGGAGGGATTCAAACTGTGAAATTCTTGTTAGCATACCCAATGTACAGGCTCAGATAATTCTGCTCTTCAGGTGGGCAGATATCGTTCGCCTACGGGCACCTAACCAGGCATACAAAATGAACCCTTAAAACTCTATTAAAGACCTCGGAATAAACTCTTACCTTTTCCCAGTTTGGTAAAACCAGTAAGCTTTGTACAGTGTCAACTTTAACCATGCATGCTTCACTTGTCAAGAAAAATAATTTCAAATGCACACCAAGTAGTCTCTAAAGTAGAGGTTTACTTAAAGATAGATAAAACATGTAACATGTAAATACAGAACCATATATCACAAAACATACAAATCACTTAAAACAGGTTTAAAAGTGCAGACAAAATCTCCTACCACAGTACACTTAGAATTGTTTTTTTTTCTAATATATACTTATGTCCTAACAGTGCCTGATGTTGCTTTTTCAGAGTCCCAACATGTGTGTCTTAGTGGAAAACAGAATGCTGTTTTAAAACTGGCTTTGCCAACCTCTTTGTATGAGGTCATGTAGCTCCTCCCTGTCAGACTATAAAAAATGATACACCCAGGATGTCTTGTCAATCAGGATGTAAATTAATTAAGTGACATTTCAGCAAAACTCATTTTACAAATTATGGCATTCTTTAAATAACTTCCCCTCTTTGATCTAAAGTATCTCTTCTTCCCAGGACACATCAGAGAATCTTTTATGACTTCGTACTAAAGCATCATAACCTGCTCTCTTCCTCTAAACGTTATAAAACTTCATGATTTCCCATCCTAGCAACTGACAAGCTACAGTTAAGCTAGATAAACAGGGGATCCTCAATTTAGTCTCTTCTAGCCTGTAATTATCTCCTGGCTGTTCTCTTTTAGCTGAAACAGCATGTCTCATGAGACACTCCATAACACATTTTTATGTTACAAAAATCATACAGCGATCAAAACCAGCTGTCCAAGTGTCCCAATCCTCCCCTCCTAAACTGAATTTGGGGGCTTTATCCCCTGCATGGGATGAGCTTCCCAAATCAGTTCACTCCTCCTAGACATGAGACAGCCCATCCGAGTTCTGATTTTTGGCTCCAGCCCTATATAATATTGTCATATCATACCCTTGCAAAGAAAGACACCATCTTAGCAATCTACCAAGGTTTTTCCCATCTGCGACAGCCAAACCAAGGGGCTGTGGTCAGTCTGTACCACAAAATGCTGGCCATACAAGCATGGCTCTAATTTCATTAGGGCCCACACTATGGCAAAACACTCCTTTTCTACCATGGAATATGTCTGCTCCCTGGGAAGCAACTTTTTACTCAGGTATGCTATTGGGTGATCCCTCCCTTGGCTGGATGTCTGACTCAGTACTGCCCCAATACCCTCGTCTGAGCCATCAGTCTGAACTATAAAGGGTCTGCTATAGTCAGGGACTTTTTAAAACAGGAGCACTACACCGTGCCTCCTTCAGTCTGGTAAAGGCTTCTTCACAGGCTGATCCACATGACATTTTTTTTGGCATCCTTTTCTTTACCAGGTCAGATGGGGAGCAGCCAGGGCACTGTAATTGGGTACAAATTTTCTATAGTACCCTGCTGTCCCAAGAAAACTCCTGTCCTGCTTCTGCATTTCTGGTCTGGGCCATGCCTGGATTACCTCTATCTTTATTTGGTTAGGATGGAGCTGTCCTCAGCCTACCACATGCCCAAGATATGCCACCTCTCCCATGGCCACCTGGCATTTCCCAGCTTTGACAGTGAGGCTGGCCCTCTGTATCCTGTCCAGCACTTCCATAAGGTGGGATAGGTGTTCCTCCCAGCTGGTACTAAAGATGGCAATGTCATCCAGGTATGCCACGGCATACTCCTCAGCACCATTTAACACCTGGTTCACCAACTTTTGGAAAGTGGCCAGGGCATTCTTCATTCTGAAAGGCATTACTTTAAATTCAAATAAACCTATTGGATTGATGAAGGCCACCTCTCCCTAGCTCTGTCCATCAATTCCACCTGCCAATACCCCTTGGTCAGGTCAGTCATTGTAAGGTAGGTCATGCCTCCTAACTTGTCCAGGAGTTCATCCATATGGGGCATCAGGTGGGTGTCTGACTTTGTGACTGCATTCAGTCAATGATAGTCCACACAGAAATGAGTAGAGCCATCTGGCTTAGACACAAGGACTATGGGTGAGGCCCAGGGGCTGTGGGATCTCTGGATTACCCCTAAATCCAGCATCTCCTCCACCTCCCTCCTAATGTCCTTTTGGACAGTCTCTGACATCCGATATGCTGTCCACCATATGGGCATCTGTGTCCCTGTCTCCACATCGTGAGTCACAAAGGGGGTTAGTCCAGGCTTGGCGCTAAACAATGGGGCAATGTCTGCTAAAACCTCCCTTACTTCCTGGATCTTGTTCAATGTCAGCTGGGGAAATAATTTAACTGCCTCCACAGAGGATTCCAGTTTACTTTCTTCCAGCAAGTCCAGAAGGGGGTCTCCTTCATCCATCCCCTCCTCAGGACTACACATTGCAAACACCATGTCAGCCCTATTTTCATATGGCTTCATCATGTTGACATGGTACATCCTTTCTGTCTGTCTTCTGTCAGGCAACTCTATAATATAGTTCACTTCATTTACCTTCCTAACTGCTTTGTACGGTCCTGCTCACTCAGCCTACAGCTTGTCTTTCCAGACCAGAATAAGGACCATGACTTCCTGACCCACCATGTATGAGCAAGCTCTGGATCTGCAGTCGTACCACACTTTTTGTTTCTGTTGGGCAGCTGCCAGGTTACTCTGGGCTGTCCCCATGAGCTCCTTCAGCTTTTCCCTAAACCTAAGGATGTAATCCACAATGGGAGTTCCCTGGGTGGCATGCTTGCCTTCCAAGTCCTCCTGGATCAAGTCTAGGGGCCCACAAACTCAGTGTCCATATAAGAGTTTGAAGGGGGAAAATCCTGTTGACTCTTGGGGCACCTCCCTGTATGCAAACAACAGGTGGGGAAGGCATTGCTCCCAGTCCCTCCCATGCTGTTCAGCAAACTCCTGGAGCATTGACTTTAGGGTACCATTGAATCTTTCCACAAGTCCATTGGCTTGTGGGTGATACGGGGTTGTGCATCTCTGTGCCACCCCACACTTCTCCCATAAACATTTCATCAGGTCTGACTTGAAGGAACCCCCTCGATTGGTGATAACCTCCTGTGGGAACCCAACATGGGAGAAAATCCTAAGAAAGTCATCTGCCACTTTGTCTGTCCTCAGTGACAATAGGGTGACTGCCTCTGGGTACCAGGTCACATAATCCACCACAGTTAGGATAAATCTCTTCCCTGAGGAGCTTGGGGTATTTAAAGGTCCCACAATATCCATTATCACCCTCTGGAATGGCTCCTCCACTATGGGCAATGGAATCTGGGTAGCTTGGTTTTCTTGCCCACCTTCCCTATTTCTTGGCACCAGTGACAAGACCTGCAATACTCCTTCACCTACTGGGTGAAGTTAGGCCAATAGAAATTCTGGGCCAACCGCTGTGTAGTGTATGCAATTCCCAGATGACCAGACAAGGAAATATCATGTGCAGTCTTGAGCAACTGCTCACGATACCCCTGGGTAATGACAAGCTGCCTTTCTAGCACCCCTCCCTCTGTCTGCACAGCCTGAGTATGCACAAGTCCATTTTCCCAATAAATCTTATGTCTGCCATCACCTCCTTGTGCCCCATCGGAGTCTGCCCAAGCCCTCAGCTTCTCTAGAGTAGGGTCACTTTGCTGAGCACCTGCAAACCCCTCACACATTCCCAAGGCATGGAACAGGTCCCCTTCAGTCACTAAACTAGGATCCCTAGCACTAGCATCCGGGTGCTCAGGATCACTGTCTATCCCAACCCTCTGGCAATGGGTCACCCCTCCCTCTTCAGAGTAACCCTCTGTAGCTGTGTGGTTACTTGCTACTGGGGAAATTTCTATCCCCTTTTCATTAGTCTCCATATCAGGAGACTCAGGCTGGGGAACCAGCCTCTAAGTGGTTTCCACAATGGCTTCTGTGGGGTTTTGGGAACTACAATTTTCCCTTGCTGCTTGGCTACAGGTAATTGCACACACCATCTCCTGTTTGAGATTGTTGCCCAGGATCACATCCACTGCTAAGGTTTGGGCTACAGCTACCTGTTGCACAGTTCCCCCATTTCACCCCAGTCTAGGAGAACACTAGCAAGGGGCAATGTTTTCTCCCCATCAGTAAAGTCTTGTAAAGTGACATATTTATTGGGTATAAGGTGACCAGGCTGTACCAGATCCCCTTCTACTAAGGTCAAGGATGTCTCTGTGTCCCTTAACCATTGCTTCTGTACACCATTTACCATGACTGGGTGCATGTATTCCATCATGTTCACTGGCATGCTCCCAGGGACACACAAACAGCCTACTTCCTTCCTAGCCCCCTGTTTTGTATTGCTCTCCTTTTTGAGACACTGTCTGGCAATATTCCCAGCTTCTTTACACAACCAACATTCATTTCTTCTCCCAGAGAAATCTTTTCTCTGAAATCAGGTTTAACTGGTTTTGGTGGCGGCAGTGAGGGTTTTAGCTGCCCTGAAGGTGCGCTTTCCCTTTCGGTGCCGCTATGCCCACCCCATTAGTTCTCAGAGCAGGTCTGCTCTTGGCATAGCAGTCCAAGAGTTCAGCAGCCTCTTGCACTGTTTTGGGATCTTGGTCCTTCAGCCAGGTTTTCAGCTCTGCTGGGCATGCCCAGAAAAACTCTTCTAACAAAATCACATTTTCAATTTTATCAACAGAGTTTGCTTCAATTCCTTCCCCCCAACATTTTAAAAACTGACATTGTTTCATGGCTAGCTCCTTGTAGCTCATGTCAGGGCTTCTCCTGAGCTTATGGAATTTAGCTCTGTATGATTCAGCAGTTAATTCAAATTTCTTTAACAGTGCAGCTTTAAGTTTGCTGTAATCATCACTGTCCTCATTGTCCATTTGACCCAATGCATCCCGAGCTTTCCCGGTAAGTAGAGGGGATAGCTGAAAGCTCCAGGACTCTCTAGGAATTTTAGCCTGAATACAAAGTTTTCAAAAAAATTTTAAAAGGCATCCATATCCTCCCCCTCTTTAAATTTGGCTATCTATTTGGAATTCAATTTTTAACCCAGTCCTGTAGTCCCAGTTCAACTCAAGCCACTTACCTGCTCTGGTGTCACTGGTTTGAGTCATAGCTTCTCCAGTTCATGTTGCCTCTGGCACTCACACTCCTCATGGTCTGCATCTCAGTGTTCTCACTTTGTCTCATGGTTCACCTCCCACTGTTCACAGTCCCTCTCCCTCTGAAACTCCAACTCCATTCTGCGCAACTCAGTTTGCAGCCTGAGTACTTCTGGATTTGGGATACTGGTAAACTTCCCCTGCTGTGTGGTCCTTCACTGACAGTGGCCCTGTTGCCCTCTAGATTGGATCTGGACACTGCAATGGGCACTAGCCCTGCCACACTCAAGGTTTGGTCCTTTTCAGTCATTATCTGGGACTCGATGCTCTGGGTATCTGCTACCATCAGGGCATACATGAGGTTCTGTTTGCTGGCTTTCACCTCAAATAGAACTCCTCTGTCTCCACATAACTGCTTTAAGTAGTCTACAGTGTGCCTGCTGTAGTTGGAAGCCATCTTCATCCCTAACTATGGCTACTCTGACTTGCACTTTAGAAAAAAAAATAAAATGGGTAGGAACTTGACTGTACATCAAGTGATATAGTTATGTCCCCTTTTTCAAAAATAAATCACTGCCTTTTTCTTTCTTCGAAAGAGAGCTGACAGTCTCAAGCTGACACACTGAACAATAAAAGCTTGTAATACCAAAATTTATCACATCACTGGCAACCAATCTGTCACAAACCCACTCAGCAGGTCAGACCCTCTGTTCCCACAGTCCCAACCTCTGAGTGCAGTCTTGTGAACAGTTAACAGAACAGGGTAACCCTCCTGTCTGTTTTGTGGGTGGGAATCAAACTTTGGTCTCAAGTTCTGGAGGAATTCAAACCATGACCCTCTTGCTAGTGCACCCAATGTACAGGCTCAGATAATTCTGCTCTTCAGGGGGCCAGATATCTTTTGCCTACGGGCACCTTACCAGGCGTACAAAATGAACCGTTAAAACTCTATTAAAGACCTCAGAATAAATTCTTACCTTTTCCCAGCTTGGTAAAACCAGTAAGCTTTATACAGTGTCAACTTTAACCATGTATGCTTCACTTGTCAAGAAAAAGAATTTCAAATGCACACCAAGTAGTCTCTAAAGTAGAGATTTACTTAAAGATAGATAAAACAATGTAGCATGTAAATACAGAACCATATATCACAAAACATACAAATCACTTAAACAAAACAGGTTTAAAAGTGCAGACAAAATCTCCTACCACAGTACACTTAGAATTGTCTTTTCTAATGTATACTTATGTCCTAACAGTGCCTGATGTTGCTTTTTCAGAGTCCCAACATGTGTGTCTTAGTGGAAAACAGAATGTTGTTTTAAAACTGCCTTTGCCAACCTCTTTGCATGAGGTCACATAGCTCCTCACTGTCAGACTATAAAAAATTATACACCCAGGATGTCTTGTCAATCAGGATGTAAATTAATTAAGTGACATTTCAGCAAAACTTATTTTACAAATTATGACATTCTTTAAATAATATTCCCTTTTTGATCTCAAGTAACTCTTCTTCCCAGGACACATCAAAGAATCTTTTATGACTTTGCACTAAAGCGTCATAACCTATTCGCTTCCTCTAAACACTATAAAAGTTTATGATTTCCCATCCTAGCAGCTGACAAGCTACAAATAAGCTAGATAAGCAGGGGATCCTTAATGTTGTCTGTTCTAGCCTGTAATTATCTCCTGGCTATTGTCTTTTAGCTGAAACAGCATATCTCATGAGAGACACCCCATAAAACATTTTTATATTACAAAAAACATACAACGATCAGAACCAGCTGTCCAAGTGTCACACTCTTTACAAATGCTAGGTCCCTTTTCAAATATTGTTTGCTAGAAGAGTTTAAAAAAAAACAAAATGACCTAGCACAGAACTGATGTTGGTCTCTACCCCCCACACCCAATCAGCAGCTGTGTATAAAGAAGTGTTGTGTTACTATGGATCCTATGGTCAAAAGAACATTTCACTATTTTGTTTCTGCCCTTGGTATTAAAAAATAAAGAAAAACTGGAACTCTATCACATAATAACATTTCCCAAGTCATGTGAGGTAGTTCTAACCTCAACAGGATTATCCTCTATTATTATCTTGTATTCATGACCCACTGTTATAAATACAAAGTTCTAGAAGACTAGTAAAAAGCACAATGTGTGATAAAGTTCTAGGCCTTAAAGTACTAGTGAAAATACTGTCATTTTATTTAAAACAACCTTTTGTTATTATAAGCATTGTTGGTATTTGATGAAATAGAATTTAAAAATTGATGGACCAGAGTGGGCTGTCATTTGTACTGAACTGAATTTTCCTAAGTAATGTAAGCTTTTTTTAAGCATGTTAAAAGCTATTTGGATATTACATCATGCAAAACACCTACATTATCAAATGTTTCTCTCTTTGGTCTCTGATAGCTGCTGTTATGCATCCAGGTAATAGGAAGCAGAATCTTCACATCCTTGAAGTATGCTCTGCCTTCTGTTGCCTCGAACAGATATGAAGAGGCATCATTTATCATAGCCTATAACAAAAAACATGAAAATATAGTTAGAAAACAGAATAAAGCATAGCAGTACTACACATTAAAACTGAAACACAGACTAGTGGAAACACCTACAGTATTTTTTATTAGCTTAAGGTATCTCAGTCTTGAAACATTCACAGATTAAGGGAAAAACAATACTATAACCCAATAATTGTTAAAACTATGAATCTGTACTTATAATGAGTGACTGTCTCTGCTGCGCCTCTATGTACTAACTAGTTAATGATTCAAATGCAGCATTTAGATACATTTAGGCAATATCTGTCAAATACAACTAAGCCCCTATCCACACTGATTTTTAGACTGGTTTAGTTATGATAAACTGTGTCAAAGTATCTAACCCAGTGTGTATTCTGGCTATTGTGGTTGTAAAACACTTTTTGCAGCTGAAGTACAATGTATACTCACAATTCAGGAGTGCAAAGTGGTCAGAAAAATGCCTTTGTGACAATATTTCTTAATTGGGACACTTTGTGACATACACATAGAGGTGACAAGCTTTTCCTACACTGCCACAATGTCGGGGGCCTGGCATGTAACTTAGCTTCTGAACCATGCTCTGAGGGCCACCAGTTCCTGAGCTGCCAGCAACAGGAGGTTATGCATGTATGAAGCAGTGTGTGGAGGAATCATTATGGGAAGAAACTGACAATGAATCATTAAGGAAGGACAAGGTGGAAAGAAAAGGGGAGGGTGTGGTGCTTTATGTGAGGGAAAGCATAAAAGCAACAGAAATACAGGGGATACAGAAGGAGGCAGAGGTACCGTGAGTCACCCTGGAGACAGAAAATGGAGCAACTATTCCCACTGGAGAGATCTACAGACCTCCAGCACAGGGGAAGAAATTAGATAAGCTACTGGTGAAAGCCATTTGCAAGATGCCAGAAAAGAGAGAGGCACTGATGGTGGGGAACTTCAACCTGCCAGATCTAGACTGGAGCCTTCCAGCAGTGGCGGGCTTCAGCTAGAAACAGGAACATTCTGGATTCTCTGCAGGGTGAATTCCATAGGCAAATAGTAAGTGAACCAACTCATGCTGGGGTAATACCGGATCTGCTACTCATTAACAGGGACAGCATTGCAAACATCAAGGTGGGAGGTGACATGGGGACCAGTGATCATTGTATGATATGGCTTAGTATAAGGACATCCACAGAATCAATCACACAAGTGAAAGTTCCAGACTACGGGAAGGCAAATTTCATTAACATGGGTCAATGCCACAGGGATGACCTGGTGGTCTGGATGGGGTAGAGGAACAGTGAGCAAGGATAAAAGAGAGCATAGTAAAGGCAACAAACCTCTGTGTCAAACACATGAGCAAAAGCAAAAGGCAAAGGGACCACTATGGTTCTCGAAAGAGGTGGCTGAAAAGGTAAAGACTAAAAGGGTAGCATTCAGAAGGTATAAGGAGATGTAGAGGGGGGAGGAGGATAAGCAGGTATAGTAGGGGAAACAGAGGGATACAGAGGTAAATATTCCCCTACTAATAGATTAACATGATACAAAAACTGGTAGGGCCACTTATGAAAGTTGTAGGGCCATGGCCATAATGCCCCTCACCCATTCTGGAACCTATGGAAGTCACTGCTGGGAGGCTCCATCTCTAGTTCTAGGGAAGCTTGAAGAAACACAGTTATGTGTGCAAATGGGCAAACTAGGTGGGCCATACACCCTTATCTGCCATCAACATCTATGTATCTATGTAAGGAGAACAAAGGTGCAAACAGGAGACAGCCTAGCCAAGGAGGTAACGAAAGGGGACAATACATTTTTTAGGTGTGTAAGTGAAAAGAGGAAGACCAGAGGTGGGATTATAAGGTTAAAAAGTGAAGGGAGAACTGTGCAGAGGGGAACCAGGAAAAGAAAGAAAACCCAGGCAAATATATTTGTTCAGTATTCATAGTGGAAGGAGAAGGGGGGGGGGAGGAGCCACCAAATTGTACCAGAAGCTTTGGAGGGAGGTGAACAGTACATAGATACATAGATACATAGACAGTGTCGGCAGATAAGGGCCTATGGCCCACCCAGTCTGCCCATTTAAGTTTGTAAGTTCAGTTTATGTTTTCCAAGAAGTCTGTTGCCCCTTACCCCTGACCTCCAGAATTCCTTTATGTCTATCCCATGCATTCTTAAATCCGTGATTGTTTCAGCCCCACCACTTCCTCTGGCAGGGTGTTCCACTTGCCACCACCGTTCTGTGAAGAAATTCTTCCTCACGTTTCCTCTGAATCGTCCTCGCCCAACTTCATCCCCGCCCCTAGTCCTGGAACATCTTTTTCACTTAAAAATAGTGCATTCCTGCACCTGTTCCTCCTGTAGATACTAGTATGTCTCTATCATATCCCTCTCTCCCTCCTCTTCTCCAGGAGTACATGTTCAGTGCCTTCAACCTGTCCTCATAGGACTTGTGATGCAATCCATGCACCATCTTTGTTGCCCTCCTCTGAACCTTCTCTACCCTTTCTATGTCCTTATGTAGGTAAGGTCTCCAGAACTGCACAGTGTACTCAGGTGCGGCCTCACTAGTGTCTTATATAGTGGAATTATGACCTCCATTTTCCTGCTGGTGATGCCCTGCCTATACATCCCAGCATCCTATTTGCTTTACCTGATGCCTTGTCACACTGTTTCCCTGCCTTGAGGTCATCAGAGATGATAACCCCAAGATCCTTTCCTGCTTGGTGCATGCTATATCCTCACCCACCAACTGATATATTGTGCCAGGGTTTGTGCCCCATATGCATTATCTTGCACTTCCTTGCATTGAATTTCAACTGCCAAACCCTGACCAGTCTTCAAGTTTCTGCAGGTCCTTCTCATTCTGTCTACACCCTCTGGTGTGTCTACTCTGTTAAAGAGCTTTGTGTCATCAGCGAACAGTGAAATTCTGCCTTCTATGTCCTGCGCAATGTCACTGATGAAGATGTTGAATAGTACCGGTCCCAGCACTGATCCCTGTGGTACCCCACTGGTCACCCTTCCCTCTGTGGAGTGACAGCCATTTACCACCACCCTCTGTGTCCTGCTGCCCAGCCTCCTGACAGAGAGGGTAAGAGTGTGTCCCCTCTTGTTTGTTGATATAAAAGACGACTGATATATTGTCCATCTGAATCAAGAGAGAGCCTGGACAGAGGTCCTGTTGAAATGCCTGCAGAGCGTAAAGAACTGCCCTAATTTCTAGGACACTGATGTGGAGGGACAATTCTAGAGGTGACCATGTTCCTTGCGTCTGCCAATCTAGAAAGTGGGCTCCACCATCCCAGGCCCAAAGAGTTTGTCATCAGAACCTGGGGAGGAGGATCTTTCCCAGCTCCAGATTCTGGGGCGAGAGCCACTACGAAAGAATTTGTACCACAGCTCTGGACATCAGGACCAGCTGGTCAACAGCATCCTCCCTCTGGTCCCACTGCACCGAGGGTCCATTGCGGAACCCTCATAAAAGGCGTGCTGAAGGAACCATCACTATGGCTGCTGCCATGTGATCAAAGAGCCGAAGCATGGTCCGAGCTGGAACCTGTTGAAGGCAAGAACGCTGAAGGGAGCCAGCCCAGTGGCAATGAGGACTGAGGCACTGGAAACCATACCTCACACTACACTGGTGGCCCGGGATCGAATGTGAGTCTGGACGCTGTGGGTCGGCAGGGGAAGGAGATAGATTCAGCATCTGCAGGACTGCTCTCCTCTTCCAGGAGGGATTCTGGGGTCTTCCTGGTGCAGTAGTGACTCCCGGTGGAGACCAGGGGGTACTTCCTGCATGGGAACAAGTATCGGGGGTGAGCGCGTTGGTGTCTATAGGGATAGCCTGCATGCTGATGCCATTGCATGACTGGGCTTGGGGAAGGAAAGCAAGAAAAAGGCCTCCTAGACCACCAATGAGATGATGGTGGCCCCAGGGGAACACCTACATCCGAGTCGCTGGCCCAGATGCGCCTGGATTGCTCTCCATGGCCAACCCGTCAGCCGCAAGTAAGGCATCTCATACTTAAGGAGTTAACCACCAGGGGAGGGCAGACCAGCCCTGGAGGTGATACTGGGTGTCAGACCTGCCTGGGGTCATTTGGGGAAGGAGATCCTGGGAGATGCAAGGGGTTCAGGCTGGGAGTTAGGGCTGTATCCGAGTGGGCACTCCTGAAGGATGCCTGGTGGTCTGGGAGTATAAATAGAATTAAAAAAAAAGGAGTCCTGAAGGGAGATGCTAATCTGAAGGTGAACAAAGCAAGGTAGCCATATGGAGTGTATTAAGGGGTATTGAGGGAGCTCAGGGAAATACTTGCTGCACCTTTGACAGTTCTGTATAACAGCTCACTGGAAACAGGAGTGGTTCCTAATGACTGGAGGAGGGTGAATGTAATCTCACTACACACAAGTGGTAGCAGGGAGGATGCTGGCAGTTATATGCCAGTAAACCTGACACTGGAGGTGGGGGAGTTTAATGGAATCATTGCTAAAGAAAAGAAGTGTGGAATATCTTTAATACAGTTTACAAGACCTGAGGCAGCATTGTTTCACGAGGTGAGGCCTTTGACTGGCTGACAAATAAATTAGAACTGGGTGGAGCGGTGGACGTGGCCTACCTAGATTTCAACAAGGTTGTTGACACTGTTCCACTTATGAGACTAGTAAGCAAGCTAGATAACTTAGGAGTGGGTCCAAAGGTGGTAACCTGGAAAAGAAGTTGGTTGGGAGATAGGCGACAGAGGGTGGTAATAAATGGAGTTCACTCCAAGGAAGAAAGTGTGACCAGTGGGGTGCCTCAGGGGTCAGTGCTGGAACTGATCCTCTTTAATGTCTACATAAGTGACATTGCAGAGGAGCTGGAAGGAAAGGTCTGCCTTTTTGGGAGTGGCACTAAGCCCAGCAATTGGGTGGGCACTCCAGGGGGTGGAAAGGATAAGCAGAGACCTAAGAAAACCAGAGGAGTAGTCAAGAGTATAGCAGCTGAGTTTCAGTGCAAAAAAGTGTAAAATAATACACTTGGGGCACAGAAATCCAGGGGTAGAGTACAAAATGGTATTGATGACCACCAAACAGGAAAGAAATCGCAGTTAATTATACTGGATGACCTAAAGAAAGCCAGGAAGTGTGGCAAGGCAGTGGGGAGGGCTAGTGAGATCCTAGGTTGCATAGTAAGGGGTATCACAAACAAAAAGAGGGAGGTGGTGTTGTTTCTGTATAGATCACTGGTAAGACTTCCACCTAGAGTACTGTGTCCAGTTCTTGTGACCGCATCTCCAGAAGTACAAAGACAGAGTAGAAGCAGTCCAGAGGAGGGCAACTAAAAAGGTGCAGGGTTTGTATCAAAAGCTCAATGAGGAGAGACTAAAGGACCTCAGTATGTATATATGTAAACCCTGGAACAGAGGAGGAGGGATATAATATAGACCATTAAATAACTCACCAAGCTAAATAAGGTACAGAGGGGAAGTGTTTTTCAGAAGAAAAGGTGCTCAAGAACAAGGGGACATGCTATGAAGCTGGAGGGGGTAGATTCAGGAGAGATGTGAGAAAGTCCTTCTTCGCAGAAAGAGTGGTGGATTCCTGGAACAGCCTCCCAGTGGAGGTGGTGGTGGCAAAAACAGTAGTGTGATTCAATAATACATGGGATGAGCATGAGGGAATCATAGTGGAAAGGAAGGGGGAAGGAAGAAGAGCTGGAGATTGGCCATGGTCAGCAATAATAGTGTAGATAGGGAGAAATGAGCAGACTAGATGACCCAAATGATCCTTATCTGCCATCAAATTTTGTTTCCATGTTAAGTAACATTATACAGGTTGGGGAATGGAGTTTGGGAGGGGAGTTCAGTTGGAAGCAAGGATAGTTAGAATTAGCAGAACTATTTAGTGGTCCACATCAGACAATGAGGGAAGACCAGCAAGGAACACTAAAATTCAAACACCACAACCCAAAAGCTGGCCTAAAGGTATTGTTTGGATTTGTGTGGAGATGCGTAAGGTGGCAGCACCTCACGCCGTGAACTCTGGGCATGTCATTACACCATGCAACTGGTGTAAGGCAGTGCCCAGATGTCGATGGTGGCTAAAGTGTTCATGCTTGCAGTTTGAAACCCTTCCTACTACTGACCATAAACATCTGGTGACCGTAATTTGCATTGTGATCTGGAAGCTGGGGGAATCTTCATCCCTGGTGAATAAGTTTGAGCTTTGTATATGGCAGTTTCTGGAGGTGGAAGAATGGGTACTCCTTTGCACACCCAAAATATTGCCTCCTAACTGTTATTGTGTATCAGCCCCCTGATCAAGACCACCTCAGTGAGTAGTCTAGAGATCAATTCTAGAGGAATTCAGTTTACTTAAATTGGTTGCACTGAAATATGGCCTCGATAAGGTTTTTTTTGTAAAACAGTATTGAGACTCCTGCAAACTTCCATGGCTCTTCACAAACATTCTCATATTTCAACAAGCTACAAGATGAAATCTAAAAATGATCTAAGACAGCAATCTGGACACAATAGTCCAGTTCTGCTTTCAGGTATGAATGCACTAAACTGGTTCAAATGAACTGATTTCAAAACCAGTTGTCAAAACCTGTAAGGTAGTTTAGACAGGGCCTTAAACTGCTAGTACGCTGCCTGAAATGAATATTTATTTCAAGAATTTCATCAGGAAAAACATACTAAGACAACAGAATGTTTCCAAATATGTCCCGGGAGGAGGACATGTGGAGAGTGCAGTAATAAGTTATTTCAGTGATGTTACGATTATAAAACAATAATAATTATAAAAGTAAAATGTAGGTTGTAGACAACCAAGAGGAATCACAAAGTAAGTAATGCAAAATATAGTATATCAATAGCAACAATTCAGCAAAGTGCAACTGGCAATAAAATGACAGAGGGAACAGAGACTGCGAGTACAAGGGGGGGGGGGAGTAGTCAAAGTGAAAAGTGAACTAATAAACCAGGGCAGTAGGGGGAGGGAGTAGAATACAGGAAGGAGCAGTGTGATTAGCCTAGGACCACCGGCAGCCACAGGAGTGAATAGTGAAGTCATGCAAGAGGGATTTTAGAGATAGTGAAGAGGGGGCATGTGGAACAGCAACAAGGAGACAGACCCAAAGTTTGGGTAAGCAGAGAAAGGAAGCAGCTTGACCAGCAGAGAATTTTACAGGGGGGAAAGTGACAGTTGCTATTACAGCTGTGAAAGGAGTAAGAGGTAGAAGGAGGGGAAGAGAGAAAGAAGGAAAGATAAGGGGGAGGGAGCCCAGCCAGAATTTGGAGACTAGGGTGGCATAGTGAACAACATGTCAGTTTTTAAAGGTAGCTCACTAGTACCTGGAGGCTTGCTTACCTAGTTTTATTCCTGCTCATATCTCATCTGCATTGTGACTTCATTGACTGTAACATTACAGCTTACTAAGAAGAGCCACTTATCTTGTACAAGACTGGTCAATAATGATGTCATAAGTAAAGTCCCAATGCTGATGAGATTATGAAGGGGAATTAATTTATCCATTCTTGCTCATTTTTAGGGCTGCATGGGTGGGCCCTGTAGATGTTTTGCTAGGAGAGTGAAAAGGGACTCTGGAAGCATGTGACCAGATACCTCAGCTCTATGCTTCCAAAGTATTGCGGTCCAGTGACCTCAGCACTGCTGTTAGTGTCAGTTCTCCATCCCCTCCACATTCTGCGCACACACACGTACACACACACACACACACACTTTCACAGGGGCACTATTTTGTTTCTGCCTGTCACTTCTGCAGTTGCAGGCAAACAAAATAGCCCACCTGCTGTGCCCATGATGGCCACCTTGTGCTCACTGCACATGCGCATGTATGGCACATGTGCACTTCTGTCAGGGTGGTGTTTTAGCTCAGCCTCAACCTCCTCTATTATGCAACACAATGCCCCCCCATCCGACCCTTCTCCCGCCCCCAGCACCTATCTTTAGTAGAATGAAGGTGACCTGCACAATTCACCCTCCTCTATGGCTGGCCACCTTCTCCTGAATGAAAGGTCTCCTGGGCTTGCTTGCTTGATCTGACTGTGATAGTAAAAGGTTTTCCTACTACAGTCAGATTAAGCAAGTGCAGAAGACCTTTCTTTCAGGGGAAGGATATTTAAGAACCCTTCCATTAAAAAAAATTAAGAAAATGAGTACACGCAGAAAACTACTCTGTGCTGATGTCCACAATGGATTGCTGCCCTCAATGCTGAAATTAATTGCTTTCATTTACTCACATTGTGATGAATACCTTCTGCCTTTTAGCTCTGATCCCACCACTGACAGTCTTAGCTGGCACAAAACTGGACTCTCGATAACTTGTGCACACAGTAGTGTTTAGCAAATAAACATTTTCCTAAAACGGATTAATACCACCTACTTTTTACTGTGATAAACTGAGTACCAAGCAAATGAGTAAAACGTGAAGCATAAATGGGAGAGTGACCTTAAAACAAAACTCAACACTTAAAAGTATTTCTCTGACACATTACCCATACACTGCAAGACTGTCTACTAAGGCTGCCACTTAATAAATTAAATGCTTCTCCATATATGTTATTAAAACAAGATATATATATGGTGTGGGCATCATTCTGTGTTTTCATATTAAATTAAATTTGCTGGTTCTGAATCCCTGAAATGCCACAAGACAACGTGCCTGAATAGCCAAGAAACATCCACGATTACCCATATGCTTTTATTTCAGAAACAAATTATTATTTAAAGCCTGTCTCAGTGAAGACTTTGGTGCCTTAGAAATTTACTTATTTTCAGGGATCCTGGTTTTCTGTTTTTGCCGGTAACACCAGTAAAAATCATAGAATCCTACTTGGTTTGCGGATTTTGAATTCTTGTACCGGTGCTTCACGGAAATTGCATTTCACTGCACGTAATCCCTAAGATTTCAGCATCTTTCTAATTTTTTTTAATTTTCTCTTTCTCTGCCCCCTTCTCACAGCATCAGTCTCCTTTTCAGAGATCCCTAGGCTGGGTCTCCACTAGCTTCACCCCTAGTAATTCTCAGGAGCTCCTGTGAGCCTGCACCAATCCTGCCTAGGTTGTACCCCCCCGGTGGGAAGGGAGGAGACCCCAGGCCACCCCTTCCACAGTCCTTTAATGTGTGTTGATCAGCCCAATGGGTCCCTCATGGAAACTGGTTATGAAGTCTGGGGCAGCTGAGTCCCTTCTACCAGCAGCTGATGTGGGGTGATTGTTACTGTTTTTCTGGTCTGTCCCTGAGGGCACCAGCACTTGAGGGGATCCAAGGAGGTAGGGAACATAGAGACATGCTGCTGCTCCAGATCCAGGCTAGCTTCCTCTCTTCCCAAATGCTCTGCAGCCCCATTGCATCACCACCTATGGTCACCCAGATGGCAGTAAAGCAGCAGGACCGGTAGGCCACCATTCCCAGAGAAGGAGAGCAGCTCCCAAGGTGCTCAATCCTACTTCTCTGGCCAGACCTCTAGCAACCCAAGTTCACTTTTGACCTGAGTCCCTGGCATTGCAAGCAGTAGCGCTACCACAGGCTATTTACAGTGCTCTGTCAACTATACACCCACTTTGGTGTAGGAAAACATAAGCAGATGTAGAGGCAAATAATTCAGTTTTAATAAAATGTTGTAAAATGTTTAATGTTCATAATTTGCACTGTAGGTACTGTGCACTATTATTGAAATCATATATTAAAACATTATATAGAGGTGTTATGGCTGGCGGCTTAGCCTTGTGGTTAGAGTAACAAACAGTGACTGAACCGAGTACATCTAGAAGACTTGAGTTTGATTCCCACATCCTCCACTTGCATACTGTGTGACTCCGAGCAAGTCACTTAACCTCTGCAGTGCCCCTGGATCACCTCTAGGGTTATCACCTGTCCCTATTTTTGCAGGACAGTCCTGATTTGGGAAGCTGTGTCCTGCAGAAAAACATGAAAAATACTAAATGTCCTGACATTATAGTAGAACAAATATTTTTTCATTTTCCTCTAAATGTTGCAAAAAACTATAATATCTTAACTAAAATACCTTAAAATAATAAAAGACACAAGAAACAACTAAAAAACTGCAACACTTAGTCTTAATTCGAATTATTTAGAGAAAACATGTCTGTTGCATTGGTCGAGATGACATATTGTCCTACGAAAAATCCTGTTTCAGTAAGAAATGTCCCACTTTGGGCTTCTTAAAAGGTGGTAACCCTAATCACCTCTGAAAACAGGCAGTTCTGCCTAAAGGGCTTACCCGGTTTAAAAAAAATATAAAAAAATACCAATATGTGTTTACTACATCATACAGTAGTCAGGATACCACATAATTTACTTGAGTTTTACTCGGGCAGCAGTGATTTTGTATAGGTAAATATAAATGTTCAGATACATTTAATGTGTTTTATAAGTTTGTTTTTAGACTTTAGTCAGGGGGACTATGGGTGTGGGCAGGACAGTAGTGTGGTGGGTAGGTAACTGGCTGGGTGGCAGGACACAGAGGGTGGTGGTAAATGGCTGTCACTCCACAGAGGGAAGAGTGACCAGTGGGGTACCACAGGGATCAGTGCTGGGACCGGTCCTATTCAACATCTTCATCAGTGACATTGCACAGGATCTAGAAGGCAGAATTTCACTGTTGCTGATGACACAAAGCTCTGTAACAGAGTAGACACACCAGAGGGTGTAGACAGAATGAGAAGGACCTGCAGAAACTTGAAGAATGGTCAAGGGTTTGGCAGTTGAAATTCAATGCAAAAAGTGCAAGATAATGCATATGGGGCACAAAACCCTGGCACAATATATCAGTTGGGGGTGAGGATATAGCATGCACCAAGCAGGAAAGGGATCTTGGGGTTGTCATCTCTGATGACCTCAAGGTAGGGAAACAGTGTGACAAGGCATCAGGTAAAGCAAATAGGATGCTGGGATGTATAGGCAGGGGCATCACCAGCAGGAAAAGGGAGGTCATAATTCCGCTATACAAGACACTAGTGAGGCCCCACCTGGAGTACAGTGTACAGTTCTGGAGACCATACCTACGTAAGGACATAGACAGGTAGAGAAGGTTCAGAGGAGGGCAACAAAGATTGTGCATGGGTTGCATCACAAGTCCTATGAAGACAGGTTGAAGGAACTGAACATGTACTCCCTGGAGGAGAGGAGGGAGAGAGGGGATATGATAGAGACATACAAGTATCTTACAGGGAGGAACAGGGTGCAGGAAAACACTATTTTAAAGCGAAAAAGATGTTTCAGGACTAGAGGGCATGGGATGAAGTTGGAGGGAGGACGATTCAGAGGAAACATGAGAAAGAATTTCTTCACAGAACAGGTGGTGGACAAGTGGAACACCCTGCCAGAGGAAGTGGTGGGAGCTGAAACAATCACGGGATTTAAGAATGCATGGGATAGACATAAAGGAATTCTAGAGGTTGGGTAAGGGGAAATAGACTTCTAGGAAAACAAACTGAACTTACAAGCTCAAATGGGCAGACTAGGTGGGCCATAGGCCCTTATCTGCCGACACTGTCTATGTATCTATGTATCTATGTATTGTTTGCATGTGAACATATAGGTTGCAGATTGCTAAGTGCAGGATCATGGTTACCAACTAGTTTATTAAAGTTTATAATCAGCAGGGCCATACAAAATACTCAGTTGTTTGAATGAAAACTAGTCTGAATGAAAGTATGTTCACAAGGCAGAAACTGCCTTACCACTTACAAGAAGACTTTACAGTTAGCACCCCATTTAGGTGAGTGGGATCATTTGCACCTTCTCTCCCACCTGCTGTTTCAGTCTCTGTGACAACAAAATGTTTTTTGACAGACTGCTTTAATAAAAAGCCAGTGTTAAGTGTTTAAGTGTACTTATGCTTGGCCAGTGGATTTGAAAGCACATTCAATGCCACACAGAAGGTAAGATCCCAGGGGATGTATGATGCTGGTGGCAGAGTGGTGGCTCAATTCACTTCTGAACTCAGACTTGAAAACTAAGAGACACCCTTTTCATAGAGCCCAAGGGAAAAAAGGCATCCACGTGTTTGTGAGATGCATGATTTTCCATTAGAAGGTCCTCCACTAACCACTTGTGAATTTTTTTTGGGTGAAGACACTTAATTTCAAAGGAGCAAATTCAGGCAGTTTTTTTTTTTGCTCCTCCTACCCCCTGGCCATCCACTCCTTCAGGCCTGCCACTGCCGCTGACTTCTGACCACCATCCACTGCCCCTTATGGCCATGCTACCAGATAACCCAAAGTAACCCTTGATCGGATGGCCCCTACCCCTGTGGAAGGCTAACAGGGGAGGATAATCACCCTAAAGAGCTTCCTGTATAGCCCAGGCATGGCAGGGGTCAGAACAGACACATGTGTCTGGGGCTTCATGCTTATGGAGGGACCAGCAGCCATCCTCTGGGTGGCCAGCAGGTGTTTTCCCATTTTCGTGGGAGTGTGACAGGCCACATGATGTAAAGGCACAAGCTGACATCCATCATGCTTCCTCCCACAGTGAGGGCCAATGTGTTGCCATGCCTCCAGCCTCCACCTGGAGCCAGCAAATGCTAAGCTGCGAATACTCCCTCCCTCTCAGGAGAAGGTGAGTGGGCATTGGACTTGCAAGCCTTCACCCCCCCAGTCCTTCAACACCCAAATCTGTTCCCAAACTCTTGTCAGTGGTGTCACAGGCAGAAATCCAGTTCAGGCAGTTAAATGATAGGAAAAAACAAAGGTGGTCCACCTTAGTAGTGGTGGTTCAGACTAATTCACATCTGAGTTCTAATGAACAAAGAGACTAAATAATTTATAACTTGTGCATGTGGGGTGTGGGTGTTGAAGAAAGGGGATCATAGTACTATCACTGCTGCCATCACCCCTGAGGGTTGTGGATTGCACTGTTGCTACTGTCATCACACCTGGGAGTCGGTGGCTGTAGTGCTTCTGCCATAACCACTGATGGATGGGGAATGTTGTACTGCTGCCATCCCATCTGAGGGATGGGGGCCATAGTGCTGATACTGCCATCACACCTGAGGAATGCGGAACGTAGTACTGTTGCCATCACACATAATGAATAGAGGCCACAGTGCTGCTGCTTCCACCACACCTGAGGGAGGGGGGACACAGTGCTGTTGCTGCTGCCATCACACCAGAGGGATGGGTCCATAGTGCTGTTGGTGCTGCCATTGCACCTAAGGGATGGGGGCCATAGTGCTGCTTCCATCACACCTAATGGATGGGGGCTGCAGTGCCGTTGCTGCCATCACATCTTGTACCTAAAATAACTTTAAATTGGTACAAGGATGGAAGAATGTGCAGTAGCGGAGGTCAAAACTGCTAAAATGCATGTTAGCAGAGTTAAAAATTGTTAAATTAAGTACACAAAAACAAACACCGGTAAAACTAGATTTTGGCTTAGCAGACTCCAGTGACAATATCGTTTTTTACAATGTACAACATGAAATTTGCCCTTTCTCAATCCTGGTAAACCAGTGTCCCTGCTTTTTTTATTTATTTATTGTGCAGATAAATTCACTGAAGAACACAGTCCACATCTTGTTGTAAACTGTGTGCCACTGGCTCCAGCAGGATTCAATCCTAAAATGTAATGCATCTGAAATAAAGTATCTGACAACCAAGGAAACAGTTATAATTACTGGTGAGCAGTTTGTTCTATGGCCTCAGCCAGTTGATATTCACCATAATGTCTGGTTGGTTATTACAGCATTCATGCACTCTGGCTGTCAACATCATGGGCTCTCTCACTGACTCTTCTGTATGTGGGTGTGCTGAACAGTTCCACAAACATGGCAGTTCCATATCTCCATTAGCATGAAGCTGCCAGAACAACACTTGTCTCTCTTTCATTGTTTCTTCAGTTAAGAAAAGTTTCTAGTTTAAAAAATTGTTTTATTCAAAAAAGCTGTATCTGGTTGATCCTGCTGTGTGTTGGCTTCCTGAATTAGTCAGTGCAACCAGGAACAGGACTGTGGCTGATAGCCTACAGCACTATAGCATGATCAGAAAGCTTCAAACAGTAAGTTAAAAAACAAATAAAGACAGAACAAAATGCCCACACTGAAGAAGGAGGGAGGCGGGGGGGGGGAGAGGGAAGGGGAGAGAGAGAGAGAGAGACAGAGTGTGTGTGTGCGTGGTCACAGAAGTCAAGCTGGAAAAAAGTTGGTCATCAGCAACTATAAAAAATAAATGATGGGATAGTGTGCATATGAGAATTTAATGCACACCCTTGGTGTGGGATGCTTTTGTAAACCCCTCAAGCTTTTCTCTCTTTATGTGGCATCTCACACTTCGGGTGTATATTAAATTCTCATACCACACACTACCCCATTCTTTATTCTCTATTTTATGCATTGCATGTATTCATCAACAATCAGCACATCTATAAACTGAAGCAGCAAAAGCCAAAGCCAAAGTTAAAAGAGGAGTTCCACAAGGCTCAATTTTAGAGCCTACAATGTTTCTTATATATATAAATGATTTGGTTAAAATAGCTGAATATACAAAAGTGAGATTATATGCTGATGACACAGTTCTATTAGCTCAAGGGAGTACATTTCAAGAAATGGAATCCAGGTTACAGACAGATTTTACAAATTTGGAGTTATGGTTGCAAAAATCAAATTTAGCACTAACAGTAAGAAAACAAAAGCAATGATTTTCAAATCAAGTGGGGGAGAAAGGGAGATTTACAAACACAGATTCAAATAAGAACATAAAAAAATTATATATTAGGGCAGTAAACTTATTATAAATATTTGGGAGTTTGGTTAGATGAGAAAATGAAATTTGACATCCATAAAATGAACTAATAAAGAAAACAAATAGAAAACTTGGTGCCCTCCATAGATCAAGATTTTGTTTAGATCAGAAGATGAGGCTTAATATAGTAAATCAGTTTAATTATTCCATGTTTAGACTATGGAAGTCATATATGTATGGCCTAACAAGTAAAACAAACCTAAAAAAAAGTTGGATATAGTCTATAATAATCTTGCCAGATTCATTTTGATGTGTGACTACTGTAAACATCAATGTGAAAAGTTACATTCACTAAACTGGTTATCGTTGGGCCATAAAAGGGACCTATAATGGACAGGACATATTCACTCAGTGATACAGGGTAAAAAAAAAAACAGTACTTAATAGATAAATTAATAATTAAGGAATCAAAATACAACTTAAGAGATTCAAATAGTAACTATTCACAAGCCAAAATTAAAAACAGATTTGGGAATATGACTTTTGTAGCTAAGGTAAGGAAATATTGGGACCCTATTGATACTAAATTAAGACAAAAACAACAAAGTATTAAACTCTTTGTGAGCTCGTTTGAAGAAATTTATAGATTGTAATTGTAACTGCTACAAATAGTAAGTGGTACTCATTAAAAAAATTATAATAACAAATAAAAACTTGGATTCCCTGTCTCACTGATTGAACCATAGATTTAGATCATCATAACTGATATATTATATACTTATTTCCTGATGGGATTAAAGTATATTTGCTTTGAAAGAAACATAAATTACTAAAGTGCTTAAATATTTAATTTTGGTATAAACACATAACTTAGTACAATTTATGCTAATTGAATGTATTTTATAATTGTCTGTATGATAGTTGTGAATCCCCCATGTGAAATGTGGTAATGATTATTGAATGTCTATATATATTGTATTAGTGTGTTCTTTTTATGGTGGAACTAAGAATTAATTTAACAGGACCATCTTGAAAATGGGTCTACGACCCACTGATGTAAAGAAGACCTTTCCTGTCTAAGAATAAACATTTTACTACTACTATACTACAGACTAGCCCCATGTGAACTTTATATGTACCATTTATACAATTCATATAGGAATATCACATAACAGCTAAGAGAGGCTTAATTACTGAGATCATAACTAATAATGTATTATCACAATGACTGTCCACATTTTTGGCACATTGGAAATACATCTGCCTGAAGTTCTCTGTTATTTGTTAGAAGCCACAATATCCATATTTAGTTTCAAGTGAGCATATGTATGGCCTTATCTAAAGTTACATTTAGTTCTGATAACAAGCTCTTACTGTGTAACTTTTGTATTTTATGTATTGACAGTCACTGTGATAACACAAGATAAGTTGATGGTACCCCTCTCCCCCCACTAACCCTCCTCCCATCACCTTGCTCCTATCTTTAGGAGAATGAAGGCAACTGGGACAACCAGCCCTCCCCAACAGCTGGCTGCCTTCTCCTGAATGAAAGCGCTCCCCTGTTTACTTGATCTGACTGTAATAGTAAAAGCTTTTACTGTCACAGATGGATCATTCAAGCTCAGAAGACCTTTCATTCAGGAGAAGGATATTTAAGTACCGTTTAGTTAAGAAATGAAGAAAATGAGTACACACATAAAACTCTATGCTGATGTCCATAATGGATGACTACCCCACAACACTGAAATTAATCGCTTACCTTTATTCACATTGTAATCAATATCTTCAGCCTTTTTTTCCGCGATCCTGCCACTGCCACTCTTAGCTGACACAAAACTGGACTCTCAATAACTTGTGCACACGGTAGTGTTTAACAAATAAATAAAAAATGTTCCTAAAACTGATTAACACCACCTACTTCTGACTGTGATAAACTGAGTACCAAGCAAACAAGTAAAACATGAAGTGTGTTCCTAAAAGGGAAGCCGACCTTAAAACAAACCTCAATAATTTAAAGCATTTCTCTGACACATTACCCATACATTGTATGACTGTCTACTAAGGCTGCCACTTAATAAATCTAATGCTTCTCCACAGTTGTTATTAAAACAAGATGCAGTCATATTCTGTGCGGGTGTCGTTCTGTGTTTTTATATTAAATTTGCTGTATTTGAATCCCTGAAATGTCACAAGACAACATGCCTGAATAGACATGAAACATCCATGACCATCAATATGTTTTTATTTCATAAACAGTTATTATTAAAAGTTTGTCTCTGTGAAATCTTTGATAGCCTGAGAAATGTATTTATTTTATTTGTTGACTGGGTAAACTCATAGGGGAACACAGTCCAGCTGCAAACTGTGTGGCACTGGCTCTGGTGAGATTCAATCCTGAAACATAATATACTGTATCTGAATTAAGGTATCCGATCAGCAAGGAAACAATTTTTATGCATTGCATGTATTCACCAATAATCAGCTCATCTATAAACTGATATGAACTAGCCACATATGAGCTTATACACACAATTAATGCAGTACAATTTATGCAGGAATGTAACACTGCAGCAAAAGAAAGTTTTAATTACTGTAGATCATTAACTTATCATACATTATCACAAAGATTGTCCACTTTTTTTGGAAATTGGAAATACATCTGTCTGACGTTTTGTATTACGATAATTTATTAGAAGCCACAATATCTCATATTTCATTCTAAGTGATCATATATGTGGCCCTATTTAAAGTTTCATTTATTTCAGATAGCAAGCTCCTACTGTGTAACTTATGCATCTTTTGTACTGACAGTCATATTAAAAACACAGGATAAGTTGATGACTTGTTCATAAGATTATATTGTCTAACCCTTGTATGTACATACAGTACCCAACAGCTGCAGCATTTTTGAGAAACAGGCTTGAGGAATCAGGATAAAAATGTTTCAAACATGTCATACATGTTCTCTCTTGTGGGATTATAATGTGGGCCCATATCTGTGTTAGCTATTTATTATCATAGTCTACTATGGTATCAATATAAGAACTATATAACTGTTTTAGAGTACAGACAGTTTATTATGCACTGTTCCTGCATGTTATGGAGCTCAGCCGGTTCAGAATTTTTTTATTATTACTATTTTCTAAATTGTGTATACTAGGTGACATAAGGCTATCTTGATCATTAAAATCACAGTAATAAAACTACAGTCTTCATCTACCGAACAATATTCCCCCTTACATTAATAGTTTTAATGGTACGTATAAAGCTCACCAGTGGCTAGTTCACGTTTAATGTATATATTTGTTGCTTAGCAGTACTTTATAAGCACTGTATTCCCAATCCAACCCCCCCCCCCGATGAAACCTTATTTTAGGAGGTGATAGGTAGGGGGAGCTGGGCAATGTTTTCTAGACTATACTCTCAATAAAGTAAGAGCCTGATCACATTCAGTACAGATGAAAAGTCAGTTTCTTTTTTTAAGAGAATGTGTATGCTAAAGTAGCATGCTGTATAAATATACACTTAAAAATGTTCCTTTTTTATCGAGTATGCTTAGAACCCCTAAAAACATAGAAAATCTAATCTTTAGTGTAGTAGGTGCAGTTCCCAATTTTCAGCTGCACCTGCTTAAAAATAAATTGACCAAACTGCTAGACTGCTACTTACAAACGTTTTGCCTACTTTGCGATAGTCTACCTGCTTTATAGTCAAAATACCACATGCCTCATTGTTATGATTAGAGCTGTACAGAATTTTGAAATTCTGCTTCCACTGAAATTCCATGGAATTTCAGAAAATCTGACTAATTTTGTGGAATCTCAGCAGAAGCTGAATTGTGAAAGTCTGAGATCTGAATAGTACCTGCGGAATTGTTTTCTGTAGTTTATGTAAAACTGCAGATTCATTCTCCTCAAACTGCAGAATGTTATTATGTATATTACATGATCTGTGGAATATTATACCATGGTTCATATTAGGAAGCTTTTCAGAACTCTGTAGAATTAAAAAGGAATTCCAAAGAACATCTTGGAAGCAGAATTGCCATTTCTGCATGAAGGTCTATGAGCAGAATTTCACATTGTGCACAGTTTTAATTATAAAAACGTGCCATTTTCTGAGCATAACTTGTTGTACTTACAATGAGAAGTAAGGTCAAGTTTTAAGAGGTCTAACTTTTGACACAAATAGTGCAATTGTGTTAAAATCAAGATGCAAGCCATCACACATGTCATGATGGTCTTTGAAAGCCCATCCCATTATAGCTATAGTGTAGGTCTTATGAAAGGGAGAGTAAAGGTTACAGTCCCCACCCCCCAAAAAAAGACCAGTACTGAATTTAATCCAGACTGGCTCTTGCAGGTTCTGATTTCTCTGTATTTTAGATTTTTAATTTTCCCTTTTTTCCTGTCCTAAACGGACACAACTATTTTTGTATCATATTGTATGCCTTTTATCTGCTTAATGCATCAGCAGTTGTTCTGGCTTAGACCAGAGCTTAATATGCTTGCTGTGCATGCACACATAGCATTTTGTTAGGAGAGTAGCTTTTGAGTGGTGTGACACTGTCAGTCCAGTGCAGAGTGGTCTACAATGGGCTGGTCAGAATCACACCAGTCATCAGCCAGGCTGATCATGACACTGTTCAGTTCTTTCCTTTGATCTACACCACTCAGAAAGCAGTGCTGATCTGTCATAATCATCCTGCTTCTGAAGTGTATACACTACATACTAAACTGGTCAATAGTAGGGTGACCTTCCTACCTTACATTGCTACTCTAAATAACCTGTGTTAGCCTGTTAATATATTTAATAATGGGTTTGTTGTTTTGTTCTTTGTTCAAATGCAGACCCATACTCTGGGGAAGGGGGTCAGATGAACTACTCCCCACAAGCTATATCAAGATCCACTTGCCCAGCCTTAAGTTTTTATATATTTATTTTTTTAAGTTAATGAAGTTTTAAAAGCTGGGAGTCAATGGGGGGCAGTTACAGGGATGGAGAATCACCTCGCTGTGGTATCAGACACAGATGGTAGGGCTTACTCACTTGCCACAACTGTAGTTTGCATGCTGTGATGTAGAAGAATAGCCTTTCTAACACAGTCTGCCCACCACTGGCTGTAGAGTGCACCACGTTCACCGTGACATCAGTTGGGTCAAAGTTTCTTTGAGAAACAGCACATCTGCAGAAAAATAATCTTGTTTTTGAGAAAGGTAGGTAAAAGTAACACACTGACTTAAACATGGTACAACACTGTGCTCTATATAAACCTTTTAGCAATCCTGGATGCTTGCTACTGATATATCATTCACTGCAGTCAGCAAATGATTAATTGTCAGTGTGTTGCTAAACTGACCACAGAAAAGACAAGCTTCAGGGTACTAAACAATGATGCTGTCCAAATATGCTGACACCAACACTAAACAGGCACTGTCAACTTTTTTAACAGCATTTTATTACTTCTAGTTGAAACTCAGACTTTATGGTTGCTTATGTTCTCTACAATTCATTGATTTTTGCTAGTTATTTTATCTGCTTCCTTTCTCAGTAAAACTGAAATGCACACTAATGGTAAATTTGTACCCAAACTTCTTTTGTTTCAAACCCATGATCTACTCTTACTGCATACTTCCTGAAGAGTAGGAGCACCCCAAACAGTACAGCCACTCATGATGCAATAGTCTACTCTTCTTCCACTGTATCAGGTAGTGGCTAGACTGTGATAGGGGTGTTCCCAAGTCCAGGAAAGATGCAGTGGGAGTTGATCAAGGACTGTAAACATGTTTTCATGCAGTACATTAGTTTGGTGGGCAGTCTGTTTTTCACTTTTAAAAGAAAAAAAGAAATCAAAATCAAACTACCAGCTGCAGCAACAATCATTACAGAATGTGAACAATTATAAAATGAACTTTTTAAACTAGAAGCACTTAGAGACCTGTGGGAGTTGACAGTGCCCCTTTAAATAAGTGACCAGTGGCTTTGGTTCTCATATCCATGATATAACTGATAATTTGGCAACATTAGAACATCCATACATCAATCATGAATGATTACTTGCAACCTTAGCCATCATGTCCTCTATACTAACATACCCCATGTTGGAGGTTGCATATCCTTAAAAAATATTTAATAATATCTGATTTATACTGTATATAAAGGAATGTATTAAATTCCTTTAGATAATAGCCAGAAATGAACTGACCTGTGACACTTTCTCTTTTTAGGGACATGCTATTTGCAAACTAAGGGAATGGCAACTGGAGCATCATTTGCCCCCCAGTTATACATTGATTCTATTATATTATGGTGGAGTAGTGTGACAGAAATGACATTCTCTGTTTCATACAGTTCCTGAAGTTTACAAATCCAAATGTAAACATTTCTATGACTTCTGATCAATAAATGTAAACATTTTCTGGACTTAGATCTAGTGGAGGGGACTGGAGGGTAGGGTGTGCCTAGTCAGGGATTATACAAAGGTCTGCAGTAGCTGAGTAGACACACAAAGAGGGGTGGAGGCCATGAGGCGAGACCTGGAGAAGTGGTCAGAAGCCTGGCAACTAAAATTCAATGCAAAAAAGCGTGCGCTGATGCACCTGGGGTTGAAAAATAGTCAAGCAACTTATACCCTTGGGGAGGAGGAAATCAAGTAAATGGAGCAGAAGAGAGACCTGGGGATTATTATATCAAGAAATCTTAAGGTGGGGAACCAGTGCAACAAGGCAGCAGGAAAGGCAAATGGTATGTTGGCCTGCATTGCAAGGGGGCATAACTAGCAGAAGGAGGGAGGTGCTAATGCAGCTGTACAAAACAATGGTGAGGCCACACCAGGAGTACAGGGTGCAATTCTGGAGACTACATCTACATAGGGACATTGAGATGATGGAGAGGGTTCACAGAACAGCAGCAAAGATGGTGCATGGGATGTGAGGAAAACAATATGAGCAGAAGTGGAGGGAGTTGAATCTGTACCCACTGGAGACTAGAAGGGAGAGGAAGGACATGATTGAGTCTTAAGTATTTGAAGGGGATAAATAAGGTGAAGAAGGGAGTTTATTGAAAAGAAGGAGGGAGCAAATACAAGGGAACATAACCTCAAATTGGAAGGTGAAAAACAGAGGCAATGTTAGGGGGCAATTCTTCACAAGCTGCCAGAGGAGGTGGTGGGATCCAAAATGGTGGATTGGGAGGGATTCAAGAGAGTATGGGACAGACACATATGGTTGGGAGGAGAGGGGAAAAGTCCAGAGCCTGTGAAAAAGGAGGATGTGGTTAAGGGAGGATGTAAAGGGCAGACTAGATGGTCCGGTGTGGGCTTTTTCGCCATCAGATTTCTGCAATTCTGTTATTGACAAATATTATCAAAATTGAGACTATCTACTGATCACAATTTTTTGTTGCACTATGAAAGATGACACCCCCACCATACCATATAGCCAGATATAGTCAGTTCTTTAGACTACAGTGTAATTGTAGTAAAACATCAGATCTCTCACTCTCACTCTCACTCTCACTCTCACAATCCCTCTCTCTCTCTCTCTCTCTCTCTCACATGTTAAATGCACTCAACCTCTCCTCATATTCCCTACCCTGCTGACCCACTATCATCTTTGTATCCCTTCCTCTGGACCTTCTCCAGCAGGTTAATGTCTAGTAAACCTGACATTGATAATGGGGAAACTTTTGGAGACAATTAAAGAAGAGACAGTAGTATTCTTACTATAAAATGCCTTAAAGGAGAAGTCCACCCAAAACTTGAAAAAATATATGTTGTGCAGCGTGTCTTAATTTGTATGTTCAGTTCTAGTGTTTCCTTCCCTCTGACTGGTATTAAGAGTTTTTCCTAAATTAGCCTGCTAGCTTTAGGGTAGTTTTACAACCCCTGGAGCTCTCCATAAGAAACAGCTTAATTGTATTTCTTTGTCCTAGAATGCACCTTGTTTCATGTGATGGTGATGTAGCAGAGACCATAATTCCAGCAGAAAGCATTGCTTTACAATCAGTTCACAACAGCAAAGATGGCTATATTTTAGAATCTGTAGAATTCAGCTTGGTGACCACCCTCATCATAAAGGTCTTACTGTCCTGAAAAACTTTGCTGCTGGTAATTTTTGTGCAGCTTGTAAAGCTTCCAAGATATTTAGTTTGTTTGGCATGTGTGTGCTGAATGTTGGGTCTCTCTTATATCACAGTCACATGAAACAAGATGGACTGTGGGAACAAGAAATACAATTAAACTGTCAGGCATGAAGATTCCCCAGGGGTCATAAAACTAGCATAAAGCTAGCAGGCTAATTTAAGAAAAACTCCTAATACCAGTCAGAGGTAAAGAAACACTAGAACTTCACATACAAATTAAGACACTCCGCACAGCATATTGGCTTTCATGTTTTGGGTGGACTTTTCCTTTAATGCATATGAACCATCATGGGTTCACAAAGGGCTGGTAGTGACAAACTAACCTAACTGACTTTTTTAAGGCAGTTATAAAATTGGCAGATCGATTTTTGACATAGTCTGTTGCTTATGCAACATATTATTCTGAGACTTACTGGTTTTCCTTTATTGTATGCTACCAGTTTTTCATTGTCATTTTAAAAGTGCTTCTGTTTAATGCACTAAAACACTGCAGTGTCTATATATTTTGTAGCAGCCAGTTGTTTTGAGTTTTCATTTGATTTAAGAGTATATACCAACAGTGTACATCTATTGAATGCTTTTTCATCTTTGAAAAAAGTTTACATTTTTGGATTATACAGGCCGAACATAATGTACCATCCCATTTTTCATTTGTGCTTCTTTGCAGTTTTCAGATTCTGTGTTCAGATTAAACAGTGGTGCATCCACTAAAGGGCATGTGCTGAAGCTGAAGGGGGTGGTTTAAAAAGGACATTAAAAAGCATTACTTCAGGGGAAGTATATATGTGGAAGCTGTTTACATTGCAGTTATACCAGGAACACCAAGCCCTTCAATCAAGTTGGATAAATTCAAGAAAAGGATTTGAGGATTGTTATTACAAAACACCTAAGCTTCTCTCGACAAACAGATGATACAAGAAATAAAGCCAATAGGATTTTTGGACCATCAATAACAACATTAAATCAAGAGAAAAGGAACTTCTGTTGCCCTTGTATAGAACGTATGTTCAGCCCCACTTGGATTACTGTTCTCAATTTTAGTATTCAGGTAAGAAAATGGATATTAATTAACTGGAAAGAGTGTTACACAGAATAACTAAAAGGTTTCAGGGTATGCACCAGCTGAATTACAATGCAATGTTAACAAAGCTAAACCTTATTTCCCAGAAGAAAAGAGAATTAGGGGTGACCTGCTTTTAATGCGGGATATCATGTATGCTAATTATCTTTTTAACGAGTTGGATTTAAGGTTTAAACAAGACAGTATCACAGCTAGAGGCCATCCCCTTCAGTTGCAATGCCTCAAAGACAATACAGCAAAGAGGAGGTTTTTATTTTACACAGAGAACTGTTAAGATATGGAATGCATGAAATTATATTAAGTAAAAACAAAACTATTTTTTTTTAAAGTTGGATGCATGGATTATGAACAATGGATGGAAACCTGGTAAAGGCATTATAGATAGGAGCTCATACAGTATGAATAAATTGTCTTCGGCTCCTTTCCTATGCCTTAGTGTGAGTCTTATTATAAGTATGCACTGATTGACAGCTCAGTCAATGACCAGCCTTGGTAGAGAGTGGAGGACTGTGCCAGTCGTTGGCTCGGGGTCAGGGTGGGGGGTAGTGGGGCACTACCTGCTATGATGAGAGGTTTGCTAGACATCAGGAAATGGATTTACTTCAGTATACAGGGGATCGGGGACAAGGAGGGGAGGTCTGCTAGACACCAGGAAATGGGCTTACTGCGTTATACAGAGGATTAGGAATAGAGAGGAGAGTCCACTAGCCACCAGGGAACTGATTTCCTTTCTTGTACAGGGGATAGGGATGGGGGGAAGCACTGGACAACAGGGAGTGCCCAGTCTGACATCGGGCATGGGTGTCAGTGGGGGAGGGACCACTGGACACCAGGGAAATATTTATTTCAATATTGGGCAAACAGTCAGCGGATGGGAGGGGGAGACCACTAGACACTAGGGTAAGTTTCTTTTATCCATTGGGCCAGCAATAGGTGGGGATGCACCACTAGCACTATGTATAGCTCTTTGGGACCAGGCTAGTGGGGCATGGCTGTGCTAAATTTCTGGGCTACCCATGCAAATTAGCCCATAAGATCATGCCACTGTCCCCTTAACACCTTGCATGCTGAATGAGCATATTTGTGTGGGTCCAGAAATGTAGCACAGGTGCAGTCCATTATGATGCCCTATTTTGGGAGCCATGTCTGCTGAGCGCTAAGTGTTGGGCCATAATGGTGCCATATCCAGTCAAATAGTGCTGGTGTACTGTTCCACTGAATACAACATTTTTGGGAACTTGGGCAAGTGCAAGGTCAGCAGTGCAAATATCTGCGCTCTGCTTTGCCATTTTTAAGTATCAGTCCCTTAGTGCTTACTGCACCATTCAGAAACTGACTACACATTTTTCTCACCTCTGCACCAATCTCACAGCTGGATCGATTTGTTGTAGATGTCCCCTGCGGTCACGCAGGACCTAGTGGGAATCACCACAGGACATCACTTCTTGGACCATGCTCCCATCACTCTTGGGCTACAGTGAGCCCTCCCTAACCCAAATCAACCATGAGGAGATTAAACTCCTGTTGTTACATGATCAGACCTTCTGTGAAAGGGGATAAAAGGCAGCAAAATGTTATTTATGCTTAATGATACTGAAGACATGACCAACAGATTGCTGTGGGAGGCATTCAAAGCCTACATGTGAGAGAAGAATATTCATTATGTTGTCCATCACAGAAGAGAGAGGGAAAAGAAGTTCCATTCTTAGGCCCTGCTCAAAAAGAGAGATGCAACATATTGACAGGGGCTGAGAAAGCCTCTGACAATCTTGCCAAAATCATGGGTATGAACATAAAATTAAACAAGCTGACCACCAGGAAAGTTGAGTTGGCCATTCTGGGTTTGAAGTATAAATACTGGGAAGGGAAAAATGGAGTGCGCTGCTAGGCTACCAGCTGTGCAAACTGCAGGCAGAGAGATATAGAAACATAGAAACATAGAAACTTAGAATTTGACGGCAGATAAGGACCGCTTGGCCCACCCAGTCTGCCCATTTCCCTACCTACTGGATAAGCTGCAGATCCTAGTTAACCAGCAGCCTACTTCTTCCTACCCCCACCCCCCAGAATTGCCTTATGACTATCCCATGCATGCTTGAATTCCACCACTGATTTTGACTCACAACCTCCTCCAGGAAGGCCATTCCATGCATCCACAACCCTCTCTGCTAGAAAAAAATGCTTCCATCAATTACCTCTGAGCCGCCCCCATCTTCAAATTGTGCCCTCTTGTTCTTGCACACCTCTTTTTTTGAAAGATGCTACCCTCTTGGACTTCGTTGATTCCCTTGAGGTACTTGAAAGTTTCTATCATGTCCCCCCTCTCCCTCCTTTCCTCGAGGCTTACATATTAAGCCCCTTAAGTCTCTCTTCATATGTCTTCTGGTGTAGACCCTGCACCATTTTAGTTGCCCTCCTCTGGACAGCTTCTATTCTGTCTATGTCTTTGCGGAGACTGGGTCTCCAGAACTGCACACAGTACTCCAGATGGGGTCTCACTAGCTGTCTGTACAGAGGGATAATAACTTCCTGTTTTCTACTGGTGATGCCTCTCCCTATGCATCCCAGTATCCCCCCAGCCCGCCTAGCTGCCCTCTCACATTGCTTGCCCATCTTTAGGTCATCTGATATGACTACCCCCAGGTCCCTTTCCATTTTTGTTGTTGTTAGTATCTCACCCCCCATTGTGTACTCTTCCCCTGGGTTTTTGTTTCCCAGGTGCATTACCTTGCACTTCTTAGCATTGAATCTAAGCTGCCATACATTTGACCATTCCTCTAACCTTGCCAAGTCCCTTCTCATCCTTTCCACCCCACCCTGTGCATCAACTCTGTTGCAGATCTTAAGTGTCATCTGTAAAGAGACATACTTTTCCTTCCAGTCCTTCTGCAATGTCGCTTATAAAGACATTGAAGAGGACCAGTCCTAATACTGAACCCTGCGGTACCCCACTAGTAACCCTCCTTTCTTCTGAGTGGACTCCATTTACTATTACTCTCTGTGTCCTATTCTCCAGCCAATTCTTTACCCAGGCTGTCATCTTGGGACCCACTCCCAGGCTGGCTAACCTGTATATTAATCTTTGTGTGGGACTGTGTCAAATGCCTTGCTAAAGTCTAGGTAGGCCATGTCCACAGCCCCTCCTGATCTACTACTTTGGTCACCCAGTCAAAGAAATCTATCAGATTCGTCTGGCATGACCTTCCCACTGTGAATCCATGCTGCCTAGGGTCCTGTGCCCCTCTGGCCTCTAGATACTCGACAATTCTTTCCTTTAGAAGTGATTCCATAATTTTCCCTATCACTGAGGTTAAACTAACAGGTCTATAGTGTCCTGCTTCTGCCTTGCTCCCACTTTTGTGAAGGGAATCACATCTGCCCTCCTCAGTCCTCGGGTACCACCCATCCTCCCATGATTTGTTAAAAGGGTAGTCAGTGGTGTCACTAGTTCTACCCTTAGTTCTTTTAAATTCTGGGATGAATCCCATCAGGCCCCATTGCTTTGTCCACCTTCAGTTTTAAGAGTTCTTTCAGAACCCTTTCTTCTGTAAATGGGCTGGTATCAACTTCTGTATCCAGTGTGTTACTACTGTTTGTTTTATGTACCTCCCCCTCTTCCTTTGTAAATACAGATATATAGAAGGTCTGCACTCCTGGGGTAATAAGGTTCATAGTAAAGGACAAAACATAAATAAGGTGATGAAGGCCTTCTATCCAGACCTGTATGCCCTCCTAAAACACCAGCCATTGTTAAGAACAATACTGTTCTGGATGCTATCAGTTCTATCCCTGACAGAAAATATGACTCAATGACTGAGAGCCTTCTCACCATAGGCAGATTTAAAGGGGGAGCTTAAGGTGCTATAGCTCCCCCATCATAGAGCTCCTCTATTAGTAACACACTGTGCTGCATTCTTTATCAGTATGCACTAATGCCTCCACAAAAGCTGCCTGAGCCACACAGGTCTCATCTGTCCTCCAGCAGAGCTGGCCTTAGCTAGGTGCAAACTGTGCCCTGCACCTTGGGGGCCCGTGCTTTTTTCTTGAGGAAAAAATATAATTTAAAAATTTAAAAATGCCTAAATGTTATTAGAGATGAAAATGTTTACCAGCAAATGAAAGTGGAAGACAACTGGCTCTGTTATTGTTATAAAAGGTGGGGGTAGCTTTGCTGGAGAGGAAAATATTAGGTTAAATAAGTGCTAATGGTGTTAATGGCCATACTTTACACCTCCCAGGTTGACTACTTTCACAAAGGGCTATATTGACAAGAGAACTTGTTTGTGACCTGGACATGTAGGTGAAACAATGAATGATATCACAAAATATGTTTCAAAAGTTTGTGAGCACTCAAAATTATTTAAAAACCTGACCAGCACAGAGCAAAACTGGATTTCCTGATAGGGACCCTGAAAATCTGATCGCCAGGTCAAAAAACTGACTGGTGGCAACCTTACTGGTGTCCCATGATAATCCTGTCCATTCTCTCTCACTCACACCTCCAGAAAAGTAAAGTTGTTTAACTTGTTTGCAAATCAGAGTATCTGAGGTGAGAGTGTCCAGTGCTGCTGATCCTGTCCTTGCAGAAATGAATATGGTAGTAGCACCGTACGTAAGTTCTTGCTCCAGGCTCAGTCAGATTCATTCCCAATGGTTAAGTCAAATAATTCAGTGCAGTCAATGGCACTAATTAAACGACGCTGGTTAAACTAGCAGGGGGTCAGCTGCTGGGATTGGACAGGACATTAGTGTTCCATCAAACTGGGTGTGTAATAAATGTAGTACTATTGTTATTAATTTCTAGTATGGGGAGCTTAAATCCATGACATTAAAATTGTTTAAGGTCACTGCTAGTTTTGTCCTATATGGCAATTTGATTTTGGTGTGGATTTGTAGAAGGGGCAGTTGGAGAGTAGTGCCCTTCTATACCATGCTAGGAATGGTACAAAACTAATGATGGGGCAGATCTGGTCTCAGCAACAGCATGAAGCAGGAGAGGCAGAAACTGGTACATGAGACCTTTGAATTGAGGTAAAAACTTCAGCATGTATTGTATGTCTAATCTGTGTTGTCTTTTCAGTCATGATTGTACAGTGTAAATGAGTACAGAGGGAATTAATAGACATAGGGACTTTGAAGGTGTTCTGCTGTATATTATGGCATGCGCAGGAGTTTCTGCATGCTTATAGAGCAAAACTGCCTACAGAAGTCATAAGACCTTGATTGGCTCATTTGACAGAGGCAGTTACAAAACTGGAAAAGAAGTGATAGAATCAAATATTTAGTTTATGTAGTTCTGTGTGTTGAATGGGGGGGGGGGCAAGTGCTGTTGCTAATAAGAAAATGTATTTTTATGTTTGTTTAAAAACTGTTTTCTGTCTGCTTACTGATTTCTTGGGCCTATCATAAAAATGAGATGCCTCATACCATGGGGTTATCCCAGTAAAGGACATTTTAAAACAATATAAAATATTTATTTAAAAATGTATTTTTTTTGGAATAAATTGTTCTATAGAATAAAATATGTTTTGCAAAAATAGCAAGCAGACTTGAAATGATATTTTCAGAAACTAGATAGCAAAGTGACTTTGTTCCCATATTTCTAGTTATTATATTTTTTTTTTTACTGAGATAAGGTTGGGGGATACATTAATCTGTACTGTAGGACAAACTGGGATAGGTTGGCTTTATGGTAATGTCATAATGTGCTTGAGTGCATGACGTGTGAACTTGTTTACTTGGATTGTCATTTAATTTGTCTTTATCACCAAGCCTCTTTCAACTTTTCTCATCTTCATGTGTTTCAGATGTGTTGCTGCCCAGCTGCAGTCTTTTTGGTATTTTGGGGGTGGGAGGGTAATTTGGGCAACATACTGTCATGTGGACTGTGTGGACTCTGGGGATGGTGCTAGGGTGCAACTAACAAATCATGGGGAGGGAGGAAATGAGTAGAAATTGCATTAGAAATACCCTCCAAAATGCACCAGAATGCACCAAAATGTTAAAAAATTTCTGGGGGCCTAGGCGGCCTACCAGACCCTCAGCCTATTATTTTTTATCTGACTTGAGCTCCCCCATCTATAGGACTCCTTGAACCATCCCTGCTCACATACCAAGAAATCACCACAGCTATTAAGGCAATCAGCTCGCACAAAGTACCTGGGAATGATGGATTCCCTGTAGATTAGATTTTTATTAACTCATACAGGAAGTGATAGGTCTTGGGCTCAAACATGTTTTTTTAGAAGCCCATACATGAGGACAGCTGCTTCCATAAATGCAAGGAGCAGTGACAACTGTACTGCCCTAGAAGGGCAAACATCTCACACTTTGCAAAAGCTACAGACCAATATCACTGTTTCATGCAAACTGCAAATTACTGGCAAAATCTCTGGCAACAGATTTGAAAGCATGCTCTCCAGATTAGCCCACAGTTCACAGGTTTGATTTGTAAAAGGCGGAACAGGAGCAGATCACCTTCACTCCTTGAATAATCCTACTTGGACTCCAGCTCCAAAAGATCCCTCTCCATCAGCAGTAGCCATACATTTCAAAAATGCTTTTGATTTTGTTAATGCTTGTTCTTGTTTTCCTCTCTCAGGATTTAACCCCTGCTTTACCCACTGGCTGTGTGCAATGTACCACTCCTTACCAGTTAATACTGTACTTGTCACCAGTCTTCCACTTTCAAAAGTATTAGACAGGGATGCCCATACCCTCCCTCTTGTTCGTGCTATGTAGCAAGCATCTAATGATAGCTATATAATCTTCTCTGGATGTAGTAGGGATGATGTGTTACACAAAAATACAAAACCAAGTAGTATGCCAACAATGTCTGATGATTTTGCCAACCCTTACCTCCAGTATCCCACCTTCTTTGCAAGTCCTCCAGCATTTCTTTGCACTGTTGGGCCTTACTGTTAACTAAGATAAAGCTGAAGTGCTCCTGCTTACGAGTTCATGTAATTTGTCCATTTACCAGGCAAGGGCTAAACTGGCGCCAGATGGCATTTCATACATCAGAGTTAAAATCAATAGGGCCCTCTCTCAGTTAACCTTGATAAATCTCACTCCTGTTGATTTCTGGGAAAGAGGTGTGTGAAAATGGAATCTACTCCACCTCTGTCTGGTGGGTTAGATAGAAGCGCTATGCTTGGGCACTGCTCCCAAAATTCTGTATTGCTTAAGTCATCTCCCCATCAGGATCCCTCTTTAAGGATATCAGTCATCTCTTTGGCAATTTCTTTTGGAAATGGATGCCCCCAAGGTTCAGTATGATGAATCTCTGGGCTCACTGGAACTAGGGGGAGGGGGTGCCATGGCTGTAGTGTTACCAGATGGCATTTTTTGAAACACAAACATTTCATTGGTTTAAGGAGCCAAATAGCTCCTCCTCACAATGGGTGCACATGGAAATAAGCATTTTAGGAGAATGCTTGCACAGTACTTGGCTGTAAAGTGGCGGGACATTCACATGTATGCCACCCTTTACTACTGAGGCCCTATGTGTGGGATAGGTCAGTCTACAGAAACATTTGCATATATCTCTTCTTTTCACTCACTGCCTCTATGGGGCAATGTGGTTCTTAAGATGGGGAGCTTGATATTTAAACAGAATTCCTGAAAGAGGATGGGTTAGGTCAGTCTACAGAGATGAGAGCTTCAAATATACAATATTGAATGTATTGCAGTCTTAAGTAATCTGCACAATCATTCAGTATAGTACAGTTATTTTTAGTGCTAGTTCATTGTGGCCAGCAGTATACAACTATTCTGTCAGCATTAGTTCTTTGTAGCCTGAGCATTAAGTAAGTAATAATACCCGACAGGGTGGGCGTTATTGGGATATAATGGACCGCCCAGGTACATAATGAGGCCCAACGCCGCAGGCAGAGGGCCATATAGCCCCTGGAAGGTACATTATATACATAACGCCCACCCTGGAGGGTATTATTACACTTAGATAATGGGATTTTTATTAGTAGTTTTTATAAAATAGTGATTTAATTTTAAGAAAGTGGAAAATGTTAGTAAAAATGCAGAAAAATGCCTGGGTATGTAAAATAGTCCATTTAGTGCCACTAGAGGGCGCGTAATCTCCATTTATCATTAGAATTATGTGGGTACATATGGTTTCATTTGCGAGACAGTTGGGAGCGAGAGGCTGATGTGCAGAGCAGGAATGGTGGCGTATTGTGTGACACAGAAGTCAGTGATATGGAAGTCAGATGAGCTGTGGAGAGAGAGAAACAAAAAAGGTACTTTGTTTTTGTTTAAAAATGGAAATGGAGGAGCAGGAGTTTCATTCGAGCTATTGGTACTGCTCGATTAGTGGTGCTGGGTAGCAGCAGTTGCTCGAGGGTGCACGGTTTCTGGACTTGTTAGCATCAGACTGAGAAGTGGCTTTGTAGGAGGGAAAGAGCAAGAAAAATAATTATTTTTTACTTTTTTGCAGAGTGTTTTCAAGATTGGCCGTACGTGGGTATGCATAGTAAAAAAATACCGGTTGTTGGTTCGTGGTGACAGGGATATCAGGAGGTGATGGGTACTGCAGGGGGGACTTATTATTCAGCGGGCCACTGTTAAGAAATAATGGCCCAGGTGGCAGGCCGTTTCAGCCAATCAGGAAGCAAGTTTGACATTGCTCATTATCTAATTCCTAGTAGCCTCACTCAGTATTTTAATTCTTAGCAGTTTCTAGTACTGCATACCATTATTTTTAACATTAGTTCATTTGTAGCTTGAGCATTAATTCTTAGTAGCCCAACTGCTCAGATGGGCACTTTAATTTCTTGTCATAGGGTGTGGATGACAGATGGACACTCAAAACCAGAAATATATTTAACGTACCCTTGGCATGGCATGGTGTTTATTTTTAAGCAACCAAAAATTAAAGAAAGTAAATGATGGCCTCACTGGTGAGCAAATAAAACTATTTTAAATAATGACAGAGCATTTCTCATAGCCATGGCAAACTTGTATAGTCAGTTTCCACAAGGGTGTTAGGACTCCCCCTCAGTCCTTCACCTACCCAAGCCAGAAAGCACTGACACTAACTCCCTTGCATGCTGAGCAGGTAGACTCCTTGTATACCTGCCCACCAGGTCATGTGATATCAGCAACATTAAAAACATTTTAAACAGCTCCTTTTAATTTATATAAAGCTAGGGAGCATTTATGTATATTATTACAATGATTTAATGTCAAGGCTTTGCATTTTAAACAAAGGAGAACTGAAATCAAAAAATATTTTTTTACCTTAATCCTGATTGACAGCACTTGTATTATAAAAGTAGCCATTAGAGGCCACTGCTGCCCTATAGTGGGGCCAGACAAAGCAGCTGTGCAACAAGGAAGTAGCTGCAAACTCTAGGAGGAGTTTTCCAGTTGAAAGTGAAGCCTTTTTCTTCAGCCTGTAAGTTTCCCCTTTAAAATTACCTTTATTTTAAACTAAATGTAGCCATTTCTGTTGTGCTTTTAACATTATCCTTTTGTGAGGCAAACATTTATTGTGCCTCTTTTCAACAGCTTACTATTCAGCTGAGTAGCACTGGTACACTCATAAGGGGCTTGTGTAAAGGGAGAGCCTAGTTACAGGAGCAAAAGGGGCTCACAGAAAACATCAAGCTGCACACAAGGTGTACCAAAATGACTGTTGCCACTATTACTGTTTAGACTACATGCACATTTTAAAACAGCTACTCTGGGGCTTAGAACTATTAACTAATATTCCCCAGGCTATTATACCGAGACAAGAAATGTTTTATATTTCTCTTGAGGCATACTGAATATATAACCATTTTGAGGGCATAAAAACAGCACATTGAATGTAAGGAGGTACTGCCTAACATAATGAATTATTTTACATTCTGCATAATATTATGTACAATGCTAGGTCATGTTCTGACCAAGTAACTGTACCCTTTCAGTGGATCTCAGTGGAAATGGAAAAACAGTGGAGATAGATAAAAGAGAGAGACGGGGGGGGGGTGCAGAGGTGGCTAACCTCTGAACTAGAGCTGAGAGAAGAAAATAAGGTCCACATCAAACAATGGGTCTAATCCCTGTCTCATTTCTCCTCAAAGTATTGATTGGACACTATGTGTTGTCAATCTGTTTTAGTTGCAGCTACTTTGCATTTTCCTACTGTTCTTTATTTTTACCGCCTCACTTTCCCTGGGCTCAGTCACGGGCTGCTCCTCAACCAGCAGTACAGCAGCATGAGGGCAGATGCCCCCAGGACACAGCCCTCCCCCACACAGCAGTCAGAGACCCCCAAACAACACTCGGACACCCAAACATAGAAAGCAAGCCTAGGTACATTTTGGCATGTGGTGTCGCAGATTGCCTTACCTCCTCCTTGGTCTGTCTTCTCATTTATACTCTCCAGACCTCCTGAAAGACACAACCCACAAGGGCCTGCACCTGCTTCCAATTCACTACTGATTTCAGCTGTGCACTCACTTAGCCAGTTTCTTGCTACCTGCAATTTGCCCACTGCTTTATGGACTGCTACCTGCTGTGGCAAAAGCCTTAACCCGATTGCTCTCCCATACCTAACATTTGCTTTTAATCAGGTGTTTCTTTTGTTAATCACTGCCTATCCCCTTGCCCTTCTGCCTTAGTGCACCAGATTCAGTAATTTCAAGTAGTAAGTGTTGGTCACGGCAATTGCCAAGCAGTTAGTGAGTTTTACTGCTGCCTGTCAGGTCAGTTCCTTAACGTTTCAGCCTCACTGCTTTATACCATCATAGTGCTGCAGTCTTAGTATAGCCTGACTAGCTCATTGCTGTTGGTCTAGATTGGGCTGGATCTTTCTTTGTCCCTGTTTGGTCTCCCTTGCTCGCCATCTTAGCTACTAAATTCTCTTACCCACCTGCTAGTACTAACTTTTCCCCATTCCTGTTTGCATCACTTACTCACACCTTCCTTTTGAACTGACCCTAGTATTTGTCTCCTATCTCTGAACTATTTCCCTCTACTTTTCTTGCTCCTAATAACCCCCACGCCTTTCATGCTAAACCTATTTCCTTTCTTCCTTGGCCTTCTCTCTTTCCTGCCCCTGTTCCCACCCCTTAAACCCTATGCCCCATCCATCGTTCACCCCTCTCCTCCTCACCATCCCCACTCCCAATCTCCCAGTCCTTCTATCCACCCTGGGGTGCTGCACTCCCAATACTAAATCTTGAATCCTTTCATCGCTTATGCCTCCCTGCTTCCTCCTCACAGAACCAAACAGCTAAAGACAACCTTGTTTCTGCTTTTTTTTTCTTTCTATTCCTGCTTCTTGCAAGTGATGTTGAACTTAACCCAGACTCTCCTAGCCCCACTTCCCACCAGTTATACCTAAAGGTCTCAGCTTCTTCTACCTGAATGCCAGGAGCCTCCTCACCACCTTGATGCCCTCAAAATAAGGGGAGGTCAGTACTCCCCCAACATCCTGTGCATCTCTGAAACTTGGCTGTCCCCTATGGTTCCTGACTGCTGCCTCACTCTTCTAGATTTCAACCTCTTCCACCAAGATGAAAGTAAACATGGCTAGGGAGTAGCACTGTAAGTTTGTTAAACCCATTCCTATACATTACTGTCAGTGAAACTGCCTCCACCTCTCATGGACTCCTTATTGTGAAACTCTCCCTTCCATCCACTATCCCAATTCATGCAGGTGTGCTGCATGCTTCCCCCAGACTTTCTCCTGCCTCTCTGGTCACCTGTATAGCTTCACTTGTCACCCTTGCCTCCTCCAGAGAGCTCATCCTCCTGGGGGATTTAAACCTAAATTGACTCTCCACCACATCCAAGACCTACATAAAATTGAGTCACTGCACCTATCCCACCTGATAACTGAACCCATCAATCTCAACCCATGCTCCCAGAATCGCTCCTTCTTGGACTGGGTGCTCTCCTCCCATCCCCACTACATCATCACCACTGGCACCCTTCCAAACATCTTCAGTGATTATTGCCTGACCTATTGCATTAGGAAGGTGCATCACCTACACGTGGTCCCCAAATACACCTAGTATCACCCCCTCAGAGCACTTGACATGAGTGCCCCCCTCCATGACCTCACTGACGTGAACTGGACTCTGGTCTTCTCCATCTTGATATTGACTCAGCCCTTGGCAGCTTCACTAGCACCCTCAGGCATGTCTGGAGCTCCCATGCCCCCCTATAAAAAACAGTGTCAAATACTCTCATCACCCCTGGATCTCTTCTGACCTCATAGCCCAGTGCAGGTCCTGGGACCGAGACTGGACTAGTTTCAAATCCTCTTATTCAAACCTCCAACAGTACAGATCACTTAGAAAGTTGAGTACCAAGGCAGTCTGCAAGGCTAAGGCCGAGTATTTCAAACTCCACCTGCAATACACTCGTAATTCTCCATCTAAATTCTGGAACATCATACACTCTCTTCTTGACCCCCTCACCTGGACTGCCCCATCAGTCCTCACTGCAGATGGATCACGAGTCTTGGATCCCTCCTCAGTCACGGACATTTTCAAAAAATGTTTCACACGTGCACTCCCAGCTGATCATCCATCAGCCCCAACCATCCTTTCCCCTCCCACTTCATTTGAAAGTTACCATTCCCCCCCCAGGAAGTATACTGTACTGTTATGTCCCTCAACCCTGCTAAATCCAGCACAGATGGCCTAGACCCAAACTTCTCTGTATCTCCACTCCTGCTATTGTATGCCCCCTCTTGCACAATCTAAACCTCTTCCTCTACTCCAGCATTGTCCCTTTGGCCTGGAAGGTCATACATGTTCTGCTCCTACACAAAGGTGGAGATCCTTCTTCCCCTGGAAACTACTGGCCCATATCTCTCCTCTCCTCCCTAGCAAAGCTCCAGGATTCCATTGTCTACTCCAGGCTAACCAATTTCTTAACCTCATCCAACACTCTCTCCCCTGTCCAATCTCATTTCAGAAAATGTCACTCCACTACTTTCTCCCTATTATGGATCACTGACTTCATCCTCCCAGGGATAGACTGTGGTCCTATCACCTGCACCATTTTCATAGACTTGGCCAAGGCCCTTGATTCTGTTGTCCCACTCTCTCCTCCTATACAAGTTGCACTCTGTTGGTTTAGCTCCTCCTGCTGCAAAATGGATCAGTTCCTACATTACAGGTAGGCTACAGCCAGCACAGGTGGGAAATGTCTTATCGCCCCCTCTCCTGATCCTTGCTGAAGTACCACAAGGATCAGTCTTTGGCTCTGTCCTCTTTTTTCTGTTCATAAATTACCTTCCCTCTGTCTTCTCAGTCTCTTGCATACACATATATGCAGAGGATGCTGTCATCTACACCTCCAGCCCCATCACATCTGATGTCTTGGCCCCTCTCCAGCAAGACTTCCATAATGTGCTTAACTGGTTTCATGCTTACCAACTCAGGGTTAATACCCAAATAAAATCTCAGTGACCTTTGGCATTAGGCAAAAATTGTCCAATCTCCCCACACTGCCAGTTTATACCATCTTGGAAGGCACCCCCTCAATGTGGTGCCTATGTTCAAATACCTTGGGGTTTGGCTTGACTCTAATCTTGACTTCTCGACACATATAGATGCTATTCACTCCAAAGTTCATCCCAAGCTTGAAATGTTGTATTGTAACAAGGACTGCCTTTCCTTCCCTGTTCATTGTGATATAATGAAAATGATTCTCCCAGTATTCGATTACACTGACATTATCTATGGCTCCACTCCTGCTATGTCTCTTGCTAGACTTGATACTCTTTTTAATGCTTTTTTTCGATTTGCCACAAACTCTCATTTTTGCACACATCACTGTCATCTCTACTCCTCTATCTCCATTCCCCCCTTCCACAAAGGTGCCTGGCACACAGTCTATGCTTTATTTCAAAATACTGGTTTGGGACCCTCCCATCTATCTCTCTGTGACAGAGTTGAATAAGGCCCTACCCCATTTGTTATGCAGAAAGAGTATGGATGCAAGGATCCATTCTAGCCTCTCTTTTTCAGTCATTTCTCTGTCCGGTTGTGCAACCAGATTTTCTTGTGAGACCTAGGAAATGATCACTCTCAGGGATTTGTTTAACTCTAAAAATTGATTAACGTTTTGCTCATGAAAGTGCTAAATCTTTGTGAAACTGCATAGCTCTTGCCTCACTGTGTTTAACAAACACAGCACTTCTAGAAAAAATATATACAGTAAAAATGCTTTCTGTACAGTTAGTATAGTCCCAAGAAAAAAAACTGCTAATCAATTATTTAAAACCCTGACTCTGAAGGTTTCACAATTCTCCACCTCTTGCTATCTGTCTGCCTTCCCTTGCTATTTCTGTCTTTTCTTCCCCCCTTGCATATCTGCAGGTATAAAAATATATGTGAATTTTTATGTGGAAATGTCAGTGATACTGGGATCCCTTTGTTTAAAACTGTATATAGTTCTACTGTTAACATGAGTGCAGAAAGCTATTTGGAACGCAAGGGATTGACCTGAGATGCTGTTTAGCAAAATCTCTCCAGAGCTGTCAACAAGAGGTCAGTTCTGGGTCACAATGTTCTTTTTGCTGCACCTGCTGAAACTGACAAGAACACTATGTGAGATGCAGAATGTTCTCTTAATGAGCCCCCTGCAAAGACATGTTATAAAAGGAACTGCAGTGTTTGCAAGAGGGAGAGACAGAGACTGAGATTGGAAATTGAGAAGAAAAATGCTGAATAAGGACTCTGCTTTCTATGTTTGTATTGCCATTGTATATAGTTATACTTAGGGATGTAAGTTTGTCATGGCAGTCATAAACATCATGGGTTCCATGATGTTTGGTCTTTTTTCAGGACTTCCATGACTTTCACTATTGTCATTAAAACACAACAATGATGACAGTGCCACAATGTTTACTAATGATTTCATGAACAACCGATGGGTCGTTAAAACCTCATCCATGACAAACTTACATCCCTAGTTATACTGAACAATTTTTATATGTTATTTTGCTGTTATTAATAATGCAATGCTACAGTATTTATGAATTTTGAAACTGCTCCTCGTTTTCCTTTGCTTCCTGATCTGTGCCTCAATGACAGTCTCCTCCCTTCTTTCTCCCACAATGCCAACCTCTTACTCTCTGTGCTTCAGTTACTCCCACTCCTTCATCCTCCCCATCACTGCTCTGCTGCTGGCCAGTTGGCTTTCTCCTATCACCTCCCCTCCCTCTGGAATTCATGCTCCTCTCCCATTCATCTCACCCCAGCATTCCATGCCCTTAAGCACCTGCTCAAATCCACACCCGGCGCTTCTTCCTGCTGCCCCTCAGCCTCCTAGCCTCCTCATCCCCATGGTCCTGTACTAGCAAGTAAATGGCTTCTATTGCAACTGTCCACATGACACTGAACTCTGTTTTGTTCTGCTTGTTTTGTCTAGTCAGCCAAATATATGCAAACTTGCATTATCAGTTTTCCTGCTTTTGTTCATTTAACCAAATTTATGCAAATTGTTCTCACAAATTATATTTTGTGTAAGTGTCATATTGTATATTTTTTCTCTCCTTTTGTTTATATCTGTTTTCCTTCTCCCCAGGTCACACTAGGAATCGAGCTTCAGCTCAGTGTGCCTTTCCTGGTTACCACATTTTAAATAAATAAATAAAATACATAGGTTTGGTAAGCTAACAAACCCCACAACCAGGGTACTATACTTGTCTGATTCCTTGAAAACTAAGCTTCACTTCCCATTTACTGATTGTTGGAAATATCTCCAACTTAAAGTACATTGGTGTCATATACAGGCCCAAGCTATGGGTTTCCAGCACCTCCAATTGCTCACCTCTGCCCGTGGGGTGCCAGGTACCAAAGAGGTGTGAAGCAAAACATACAAAGCCTTAGATAACTTGCCCCCCCACCCAATTTGATGGTGGAGCACATGTGGGAAAAAGAGCTGGGATATTGCTCACATATAAGGATCGGACCACATTCTGGTACTGGTCCCATGTAACCAGTGACAGTAAGAGCAGATTACTACAAAATAAAATCCTACACCTCTGTTATTTGATTATGGAGGTACTACACTACCTAGAAGTCATAGCCAACAGTAAATCCTGGTGGTATAAATCTGTTATATTCTTAACTCATATCCTGTGGGATTGCCATTTGATTTGTCCCTTCTGGAAGGCAGTCTCAGCATACTGTCATGAGGTACCAGGATCTCCTTACCCTATGAAGGGGCTGCTCTCTCCTCAGTCATATAGCTTGTCTCTAAGGAGTAACAGAGGGCTTTCACAACTGGGTGGTGGCTGTCACAGTGGAAGCCAAAAGCTGTTGCTCTACAACTGAAGGTCCCCCTCTCAGTTTAAAGGTGGAGAATGCCTGGGAAAAAGAGCTGGGGATATTGTTAACATATGAGGAACAGATCACTTCTTCAGAGGCTTGCAAAGCTACACTTAGGAATTCAGTCACTTATGAGAGAATGAGTCATTTTATTTTTCACAAAATGGATGCATTTCATGAAATCTGGAATACTTATCTCCCTTCCTGCCTCTGTAAAATCACTTAGTATGGGTAGGGGTGGACAGGTAGCTAGTGATCATGAACCTGAAATGCACACCATTGCCAGTTATCCTTCTCTGCTTCTGTTAATGTATTGGGGCCCACATTGGCTGAACCATATGAGGTCAATAACAGGGAAGGTAATTGGGCAGGTGATACACTTTATACATTCTCATTTCAATGGGGAGGGGAAGGCTGTATTATTGATATTAACTAATGTACATTGATATTAAATAGTAATGTAATATTGTATTACAAGTATTAGCTCTACTGTTAGTATTCTTATTTGTAAACTATCTGTGGAAACCTGTGTTCCTGCAATATGTATTATTGTTTGTAATTTGTAGTGTCAATAAAAAGTGTAACAATTAAACAGAAGGCAAATGTTTTCTTAGTGCCCTAGACTGAGGTGTTCATACGTCAGAGAAACCTTATAAACTAGTAGAGTGCTAATCATGTGACTGCTCCATTGGCCCCTATGTCATGAGTAGCGGCCATCTTCAGTTATGGCAATAATGGAAATTCCCATAGACAGAGTTTTCATATCACCCACTAAAAATGTGCCTATGAAAACTAACATTCAGTGCCGTAATCGAAGATGGCAGTGATTATCACACAGAATTCCTAGAGTTAGCACGCTAGTGTTTTAAGAGCTCTATGGCATAGCTCCACCTCCTAGCCTATGCAGTTCTGACCCCCACATCACCTCCACATATGTGCTCACACACGCACACACACACACGTGTTTCAATATTCTCTGTTAATGTTGACTAATATTTAACACTTGCACACAGTTCTGCCCCTATAATCATTTTTTATGCTTTCTCTGTATTTTCTTATTTTATAAGCTTTGAGTTCCCACTGGGATGCTGTAGTTGAGGTTTATATTTTAGCACCTAAGGACTTGCATAGTTCTAGATCTGCGCTGCTTCATGATCCTTTTCAGTTTCTTAATTTGTCAGTTTGTCTCTGTCACTGCCTCTTACCCTCTCCCGTACTTTCACTTTCCACAGTTAATAAAATAAGATCAAGGTGAAAGAAGTACTTGCTAAAGATTATCTCTCAACACTTCAAAAAAAACAAGATCACACTTTCTAATAGCAGGTGCTTAAATAATGTAAGGAAGTCCAGAGACCCATTCAGCCTCCAATATTCACACAGTGGTATGGCATGTAAGAGCCACCTGTTGTCTTGACAGCTTATAACTACTATTCCCTTCCTCATTCTTACTTTGTTCTCTCATGCCCTATCACAATCATGGACACCCTGCCTGCACCCCTCTTCATGCCTGGAGGGTGGGTGAGCAACTCCCTGGTAAGTCAAAACCATTAATACATCTCTTTAGCATATCAACTCTTCAACCTATTAAAAATAAATCACTTCCTGGGTGGGCCAAGCTAGTCCCATGACCATTCCCTCACCTACTTTAGCAATTTTTCTGCCCTCCTCCTTTCAACATTCCCCTAAACATTTTTATGTTGCTTGCACACATGTGCAAGAAACATAGTGCCATCATCGGAGATTTCAGAGGTGTGTCACCTCCTCCTCCAATTCAGTGAGCTGGCAGGCGCGGCCCCTGTAAGCCAATGCATTTTGGAGCTGTGTATGACATGATCCAAAATGCAGTGGCATACAGTTGAAAGGGGGAGCTATGCTTCAGTGAGCACCGATAAGATATCACCTGCTCACGCACAGCTCCCCCTCCTGCAGGCGTGCGCACCCCCGCATGCACTGTATAGCCGATAGGGGCCCAACTCTCGCTGGCTGAGCCATTCCCTGCCTCCCAGCAGGTGCCACGCTGGGAGCCCACCCCAGCATGGCAAACAGTCCTTTTGCCGATGGGGGTGCCCAATCCCCCATCGGCTGAACCCCCCGTCCTTGTGCCATGCTGGGAGCCCACCCCAGCGTGGCAAGAACTTCCATGGCCGACGGGGGTGCCCAATCCCACGTCGGCTGAATGGCCCCCCCATCCTTGTGCCACACTGGGAGCCCACCCCAGCATGGCAAATGGCCCCACGACATCTTTTTTCCCTGTAAAACAAAAATGGTCCATGACGCATCTCCGACCCCACCACAACCCGTACCCACCCACTGCGCTCCCAGCCTCCCACCCCCTCACCCCATACTTACCTCCAGACCTCGCGATGATTCTTCGTGGACCGGGAACACGCCTGCACTCTTCAAAGCCGACCGCAAACTGAGGTGCCCGGTAAGCTGTATAATGGGCTAGATAGGGTGTTTCAACATTATTGCATATCTCAGGCATTTTTGGAATTTTGCACCAAATTTTCAACATGAGGTTTTAGGACCCCTTCTCATGAAAGATGTCACTGTCATGGCGTTATTCGGGCCCGAGGGTGATTTTGCACAGTGACTGCAAAATCACCCTTAGGGCCTGAATACCGCCATGACAGTGACATCATTCATGAGAAGGGGTCCCAAAAACCCCATGTTGAAAATTTGGTGCCACAATTCCAAAAAATGACTGTTTTACGGGCGTGCGTTGCGCAGTTCCTACGCAGGCTCGTAAGTTTGCGAAATTTCAATATTTTCACTCCAGATTTTCAATGTTGCCATTTTATCGCACCTTCTTATGAGCAGTATAGCTGTCATTTTTCACATCTCACCCAAAATGTGTTTCTGCCCATGTAGCGCAGAATGGCACAGTCAGTGTGCGAAATCAATGTATGGGACAAATTAAGAAAATCACAGTGACACTGTTCATGAGCAGAGGTCTTAAAATGGCTATGTTGAAAATTTGGTGAAAAAATTCCTAAAAATGACTGTTTTACGAGCATGCGTTGCGCAGTTCCTATGCAGGCTTGTAAGTTCGCAAATTTTCAATATTTTCACTCCAGATTTTCAACATTGCCATTTTACCACACCTCCTTATGAGCAGTATAGCTGTCATTTTTCACATCCTGCCCAAAACGTGTTTCCTCCCATGTAGCGCACAATGGCACAGTCGGTATGTGAAATCAATGTATGGGACACATTAAGAAAATCACAGTGTCACTGTTCATTGCAGAGGTCTTAAAATGGCTATGTTGAAAATTTGGTGAAAAAATTCCTAAAATGACTGTTTTCAGTGTCGTTGCACAGTTCCGCCTTCGTGGGTTTGCGAATTTTCAATATTTCCACTACAGATTTTAAAATTGCCATTTTACCACACCTCCTTATGAGCAGTACAGCTGTCATTTTTCACATCCTGCCCAAAGCGTGTTTAGCCCATGTAGCACACAATGGCGCAGGTCGGTGTGCAAACTCAATGTATGGGACACATTAACAAAATCACAGTGACACTGTTCATGAGCAGAGGTCTTAAAATGGCTATGTTGAAAATTTTGTGAAAAAATTCCTAAAAATGACTGTTTTACGAGCGTGCGTTACGCAGTTCCTACGCACACTCGTAAGTTCGCAAATTTTCAATATTTGCACTCCAATGACTTCCAAATACCTAAACAGCACATAGAAGCAAGCAACATTTGGCATTGACAAATGCTTGTTTGAGTTTGCAACACTCTAGTCCTCAACACATTTTCATTACTAGGTGCCTTTCTCTTGAAACTTGTGCCTGATTTTGGATGATGGACTAGAAAAACATATTCCAGATAAATCAGTCCCCCACCCCCCAAGCATACTACTTGCTATGTCTGACTGAATGCTCTAAATGAAATTAGCAGGAATGTATTTGATAGGGAAACAAGCAGAACACTTGCATAATTAGTGATGTTTGGCAGATTGCCTATCATCACTTTACAGGTGTAATTGCCTCCACCACTGCATGGATGTGCAAATCTTATGTGTGTTTTTTTGGTAACTGAGCTAACCTGGTTTATATTTTATTAGTCCCTCCACCCCCATAATTAAGGATCAGAGTTCAGTGGGAGGCACCTACTTATGACAATGGGATTGAGGACTGGGGGGCGGGGTCAGGTTGGGGAGGAGGATTCTTGTAAAGAAGCACAGGAACTGGCACTTTCTTTTTTTATCTTGAAATTTAAACTACTTTATTTGTTTTCAAAACACCGGCCACGAGGTGACCTTTTAAAACATAGATACTGCATAGTACAAATCTACAATACCAAAAGGAACATACTACACAGTATTTTAACACCCCCTCCACTAACCCCCATGTTATCAGCATATTACTTTAAGATAGGTGCCAAACCTGGAACAGGTGGCAAAGTCTAAATAGTATAAAGAAAATACAAAATCACACATGCCCCACAATGCAAAGCATCATGGGCTGCATATGCAAATCACCACAGAATGTTATGCTGGTCCAACTTTAAGCAGAATTGCATGAGGTACGGCACCATGCAATTCTGTAAAATTGAACTGCAATTATGAAGTTTTCATATGCAGCCCATGATGCTCTGCATTGTGGGGGCATGTGTGATTTTGTATTTTCTCGAAACTTGGCTTCCCAGCCAAATGCCCTTTGGGGTAACCCTTGCCTCAGTGTTTGCGCACAGAGGTTCTTTGTCTTTTAAATAGTATAAAGTGTTTGTAATCTGCCCCATACCTTATCAAACTTGGAGAAATGGTTGTGCACACTAGCAATGATCTTCTCAGTAGTTAAACTGGTGAGAAGCTCCTGCAACCATTCTGTGTAAGTGATGACATCCGTGTCCAACCAGTGATGCAGCATTAGTTTCTTTACTGACATTGCCATCAAAGCCAGGTGATACTTAGCTCTATAACAGGTATTTGCGAATAGTCCCCAATTAAACAGGTTTCGGGCAATATATGCTCGGATACCCCTAACAAGGGTTCTGCTCTTTGCTTAAAAAGAGACCAAAGTGGGGCTACTTTGGGGCATTCCCAAAAGATATGATACAGGGAGCTCTCAGCTTGCAAGCAGCGCCTGCAGCTCGAGGAGGGAGCTTTACCCATTTTGGATAACCGAACCACAATAAAGTACATATTAATGATCTGCAATTTGCATAAGTCTCAATCTGTCTTGAGAGATATATTTGTGGTTGTCTTCCCAGATTTTCCCACAAATTAAATACTCAGTGGGAAAATTGAGCATTCCAGTATGTCGATGAGCTATCTAATTTTGGGAAAGCCCTTTCATAAAGATTGGCATATATTTTAGAGACTGCATGGGGGTGGCCACTAGTGCAAAGAGTGGTTGCAGGAACTTACCCCCCCCCCGCCACTGCTATTTGATTTACCTGGGAATTTGCCAGCAGAAGCCTAAATTGGTATATTTTAAATTCTGACTGGGGCCCCAGCCGATACTGATTGAGAATCTCCCCTGAAGATAAGTACCATCCTTCTTGTAGGAAGTCACCCACTGAAACCCTAGAAGTCTGCAGAAGCCAGTTAACCAGAATAGGGCTACCTCCAATCTTTAAGTTAGGATTATCAACAATGGGCTGATTAGGATCTAGACTGGGTTTATAAGACAGGAATGTACATAGCTGATTGTGAACTCTAACTGAGGTCCCCACTGGGGAATTGCGCAACTCTTCCGGGAGTGACTTAAACAGAGCCTTAGGGGACAGACCATGGGCTGCCATCAGGTTCTTGTCAATAGTAAGTCATAGAGGCTTATATTGGGTTATATTCATTAGTACTCTCTTCTGAGAGCCAGCTCAAGTATTTCCTGGGATGACTTGCCCAATATTGTATCCCAAAGTGAGGTAGCCTCAAGCTTCCCTTCCCTTTCCCTTGGGGGTGGCTAGCTTAGAGTAGGCCAGTGGGACGGCTTACCTGCCCAGAGAAAGCTGGAGAGAAGGGAATGCAACTCGGTAAACCATGCCTGAGGGATCCAGAGATTCAACATGTTAAGAGGATAGAATAGGCGCAGCAAAACATTCATTTTGACAATACTAATCCTGCCCTAGAGAGACATCGGTATCATCTTCCACCTGGCTAAATCCTGCTGTATCGCCAGAAGAAGCACGTCCAAGTTAAGTTTCATTAAAGAGTTAACTTCCCATGTCAAATAAATACCCAGATACTTCAATTTTTGGGGTTCCCATTTTAACCATAAGTCTACTAACTCCTGTTTATGGGTCCTAAAATGAAGGGGAAAGACTATCGTTTTCTCCAGGTTTAATTTATAATTCAAGAAATAACCAAATTCTGCAATCAACTCCAGGGTAGTTGTAATAGACTCCTGGGGATTAGAAAGATGGAGAAGTATGTTGTCCGCATATGCCGACAATTTAAGCTCCTGATTCATTACTGTCACCCCCTGTATCCTGGGGTTCATCTTGAGCTGCACCAGCAAAGGCTCCAGATACTGGTTGAATAATAGGGGGAACAGGGGCATCCCGCCTTGTGCTGAAGGATAGAGGAAAGGTTGAGGAGAAAACCCCATTACAATATATTCGGGCACTAGGGGCAGCATACATCACCCTGATCCACTCCACAAAGCGTGGGGGAAAACCAAACTTGGACAGTGTATGAAATAGAAAATGCCAGTCCACGCTGTCAAAAGTTTTCTCTCCATCCATGGACACCAGGACCACTGGGTATGGAGTGTCCCTGGCCACAGAGAAAATATGAGCCAGCTTCCGCAGATGATCCACAGACGACCTACCAGCCATAAATCCCACCTGTTATATACTAATTTGTGAAGGGAGGACCCAAGTCACTCTGTCTTCTATAAGTTTGGCCAATAGCTTAATGCTGTAATTTAAAAGCAATATTGTCATGCAATTAGATACTTGCACAGGGTCTCTACCCTCCTTGTGGAGGACAACAACTAAGGCCTCAAGCAGATGAGGGTCTTGTCCCTCTGTAGTTAAAATGAAGTTAAATAGGCGGTGCAACCAGGGGACTAGACTATCTACCAATTCCTTATAAAAGTTGGGGGAAAAGTCATCTGAACCTGGGGCTTTATCCAAAGGTAGGGCTCTAATTGCCAACTTGATGTCATTTTCTGTAAAGGGAGAGATGAATAGGGATTGTTGAGTGGAGGAAAGAGTAGGTAGTGGCAAATTGGCCAGGTATGTTTCAATACTGTCTTCTGGTGGGGGTCAGGCATAGGGTTATAAAGTTCTCTGTAGAACCTTTCAAATTATTGCACAATATCTTTGGGCTCTGTCTTAAGAGAGCCATCACTGAGAGATTGTACTGCGTTAACAATCCTAGAGGCTTCCTGCTGCTTAACTTGCATAGCAAGTAATCGCCCAGCCTTTTCACCTTGATCCACATACGCTGCCCTGGTTTTAAGAATCACATACTCTGCTTTTTCTGCAAGCAGATCACTATATTTAGCATGTAGCTTAACAGGTGCCTCACAGGCTGTGTCAGTGGATGAAGGCGAGATGGATTTTTCCAATTCCCGTATTTTGGTTAGTAACTCCATGGCCTTCCTTTCTCTCTTCCTCTTCCTTGTGGATGCAGTCTGAATGAGTTCTCCCCTCAAAAAACATTTTAGGGCACCCCATTCCATATCCACATGGCCAGTGGTAGCCTTATGATCCATGGACTATTGTTCAATACAGTTATGAAATTTATCGATAACCCATTTATCCTTTAAGAAGCGATTCAATTTCCAGATGGTTTCCTTGTGGTGGCTCAGGGATAGCGAGAGAGTACACTTCACTAGGGAGTGGTCTGAAATCACCTCTGGACAGATCTAACAGGTCATCATCCCAGCTAAGAGTTGTTTACTCACTAAAAGGTAATCAGTGCTGGAAAAAGTCCCGTGTGCCGAAGATCAGAGAGTATACTCCCTCAGATCCGGGTGTAGTACCCTCCAGGGGTCACACAGCCCTAATCTATCTATTAGATTCCAAAATGGCCCTTTGTGCAGGGGATAACCCCTTCTGCATAGTCCCAGACCTGTCCATATCTGGCAAGAATTGCAAATTCCAGTTTCCCCCTATCAAGATCAGGGTGGAGAGGAAGGGCACTAGAATATTAACCAGATCCATAAAAAATGAGGGCATGTCTGGATTGTGTCCATATACAGAGCCCAGAACTATGTTCAACCTTTCCAGAGTACCCACCACAACAATGTATCTTCCTAGTAGGTCCCTAATACCTGAAATGAAAAGGGTTTAGCAATCAGGATAGCTATTCTTTTGCTCTGTGTGCTGCACCCTGCTGCATAAACCTGACCTACATTGAGCCTCCTGAATAGGGTTGCCTCTGAATCTAGCAGGTGGGTCTCTTGCAGAAAAGAGATTTGTCCTTTGACCTGCTGTAAATGTTTAAGAATGTTGTATCTCTTATTCTTGTTCTGTGCACCTTTGACATTCCATGAAATCACATTAAAAAAATTAACCATTTGGTTTGATACCCTCTAGAAATAACAACATTATAAACAGAAACCACATAATCCCTGCTGATACCATGTACTATCCCCCTCCCCCCATACCCCATCCCCAACAAGCAGAACAGCAAGGTCTCAAACAGTGTACAACAAATGAGTGTGGTAATATCAAACCCCCATAGCAACAACCCTCCCCCCTTGCCTATAAACCCAGAATAATCATAGAATCAACCAGCCATACAAACACCTCCCCACCCCCAAATCATACTCTCTATGGCCCATGATTCCCAGCTACCTCACTTTCCTCCATCAGCTCTGTCTATCTCCCTTAAGCGGAGCGGGGGAAGAAAAAAGCAGGGGAAGCCCTCCCCCCTCCAATAACCCTAAACTGAAACCAGCCCCCATAGCACCCCATCAAATAGCCCTCTGGTAGCGCTTTCTTCCCCCTCTCAGTCTGAACAGATGAAATGCTGCCAGAAAGATCCCAGGTCACCAGTCTTGAGAGAAATGCAGACTCTACATCTAGAAATGAGACCAGACCCACAAGGTGGGGGGGGGGAGAAGAAATAACAACACCACAACACAGCCCCCCATCAATAATCCCTCAGGTCACATCTGGCACTAACATTTAAAAACTGACAGTGACTAGCCACAGTCCTGAGCTGATACTACAGTGATTATGGCCCAGAGCAAAAAACTGTCCATATAATAGGTTGCACCGGTAAGGAATCTCTCAGAAAACAGGGAGACCATGACACTCCAGAAGGCCATTTATCTAGATCACTTCACCCTCCAGCGAAGTCCTGAGTCCGATCACCCATGGGCATAGGATTTCCAGCAAGGGGACTGTGCACCACGAACATGGAGACTGTCAAGAAGGCGGGGGGGGAGCCTCACAGAGGCATTGCTCAGGGATCTATGCACTGAAGACCAGAAAGGCAGATAAAAGGGGGAAAGTCCCATAGCACAGTATGTGACATCGAATGGTACTCCATATCTCAGTAGAGACTTTAAGAGGCGCAGTGAGAGACCAACTCTGTTGCATCGTGAAAGTGACCATCTGTTAGTGAATAAGTCAGGGAGCAATTTTGTTAGTGTTTCCTGCGCCATTTCCACATCCTCAAAACTCTGCCAGGAACCAACCACTAAAACCCATAGCTTAGCTGGGTATAGCATCTGAAATTGGATTTCAGTGGCTAACAGCTTTTTAACTATCAGATGAAAGGCTCGCTGCTTCAGGAGAACTGAGCTAGGCAGGTCTTAAGATATGTGGAGCTTAGCCTCCCCCATTTCACTTCCTGAATGTCCCGCATTTTGGTGAGAAAAAACTGCTTTTCTTGGTAATCGAAGAACAAAAACATAAACAGTCAGGGGCTCGATCCTGGTGCTGGGAGAGATCTCAATGCACGGTGTGCTCCCTCAGTAGTATAGGAGGCACCATATTGAGACTGTCCTGCCAGCTTCTGCAACAGTTTCTGTGTAAAGAGGACTGGATCAACTCCTTCTTCCTTCTCAGGTAAACCGAAAATCAACAAACTGTTGCGTCTTGACCTTCCTTCTAAATCCTCTAATTTCTGCTCGAGTTTACTCATCTTTTGATGAATCACAGTTAAGTCAGGGTCCAATCGGTCAGCTCTCTTCTCCAAGGAAAAAATGCATGCCTCCATGTCCCCAGTCTTCCTAGCCAACTCCTCTGAATTGCCAGCTATGGTTTTCACATCAGCAGATAAAGACCTGAGCTCTTCATGGAATGGCTGAAATTCCTGAAGAAAATGCTCTAAGGTCAACGGGGTCTGCTTCGAGGTCGCTAAGCTGCCACACCCACTGGAGGAGGCCTGTGCCTTTGATTTCTTGCTGGATTTCTCTGGCGTGGAAGGTGATGTATGTTTAGGGAGTGCACTTCTCATTTCTTCTTCCATGACGATTCTCTCAGATGCCAGAACTGAAAGAACAGAGGTTCCCCTACAGCCACAATATTCAGTGAGCGCACAATATAGGGAAACGCAGGTATTTAGACCGAATTAATGAGAGACCCGATGGAGCTACTCCACAGTGCTACCAGCCAGACCACTGCATCACGTGACTTCTTCAAGAACTGGCACTTTCTTAAACTTAAAAAAGAGTCTGGGAGAACAGGGGAGGAGAGTGGAAGTGACTAGCGGTGGTAGGGTGCCTTTTCAGTCTGCTACTGCCCAATACCATGGACCCAAAAGTTGCAAAGATTAACAGAAAACAGGGGTCCACACTGAAGGTAGACAAAATTTACCAGTTTCCAAGCCTGCTTACCCTTACTCCTTAGTCCAACAGCTAGGGATACACAAATACCGAGCAGCCCACTAATGTCAACTTAAGGTAGTAAATCATTAGAAATACTTGGAAAAGCTTAGTTCATCCAACTATTGCCATTCACTTTGCATGGTATATTGTGGCTTTATAATTCTCATTATAACTTTAAAGTGTGAAGGTAAATGTTTGTATTGTTCATCTGAGAAGAAGAGAGTGGGCATTCAGCTCAGTTTACAATTGAGTATGGTGCTGGCAGTGTTGGCATCAGATGGCACTGTTTTATTACTTTTGAAGGCCTGCTCTTTCTGCAATACTAATTTTACATGTACTATATAATAATTGTTATGAATTATTGTTCTCAGGCAGTCAGGTCTGGGTTCCACATCTACTGAGAAGAGCGTGTGTCTCCCTTCATTCATTATATAAATCAGGTAAAGCATGAGAAATGTATTTTCTAGCTCTCCTTTCCCAGTCAACACAAGAAACTGAAAAAATAAATAATAAACTATTTTTTCTTAGGATGGTGGTATATTTTAAATGTTTCCAATAGTTATACAGTGCTTGCATCTTTTATACAAGTCACTTCTGTTACCCCACCTTCCGTCTGGCCTACATGATGCTAATGAATTACCTTCCTAGTCTCAAAAACATACTGGTCTTTGAGAAGGCTTTCTGCTCCATCTCGCTACCCGTACTAGAGAGTCCCAGAAAACTGACATTTGGCCAATGGTCATCCTCACACAAAGTCTCACTATTCTTCAACGAGCTTCCTCTTTTTATTCAGGAAAGCCTTACATATCAGTCTTTCAAAGTGCATGTAATAGGGGATAAAAAAATGTGTCCCAACATTGCAGGCAAACTTCATTTTGGTCTAAAACATAAAGGCCCAGATATTCAAAAGGGTTGCTCCATGCTTGTAGGGTTAACATCACATAAATCCCATTAAGCCATTCTGCGATATTCAGCAGGAGGCAGTTGCTCCACTGGCAACAGGTTGCGAAAAGAGCAATGCAAATGAATGCATGCTCAACAGGAGGGAGGAACCATGCATAACCTCGCAACCTGATATTCAGTCGGGTTGTGCAGAGTTGTGCATGCATATAACCGCAACCTGCACCTGCAACCTGAGCCAAAAAAAAAGGATCAAGTTGAGGGCCACCCACAGGTGAGCTGCTGTGTGCAGGGCGCAACACAGCAGCTGCCACCCCTGGCTGGCCCCAACTCAGTCCTGTACGCCCCCACCAGCCCGATCGCGGGCATCACAGTTACATGAAACCCCCACACATCTCCCACAGCCCGATCGCGGGCTGTACACGTCTATGAACCCCACACATCTCCACAGCCCGGTCGCGGGCAGTACAAATCATGAACTCCCCCCACACACACACACAACTCCCACAGCCCGATCGCGGGCAGAACCTGTATGAACCCCCAGTGCCCGATCCCAGGCAGAATGTAACCCTCCCCAACTGAATAACTCCCTGGTGGTCCAGTGGACCGTAAAAGCCCGATCGCGGGCAGAATGTCTAACACAACCCCCAAACATCTCCCTGGTGTCTAGTGTCCCCCCCACCCCCGAAGCCCCTCCACCCGCTCCCCCCGCGGCGGCGGGCGACAGCATCCACCCGCCTGCGCCCGCCCGCCCAGCTGACTGTCGGTAGGGCTGCCGCCCATTGGTGCAAGCTACAGCCAATGGCGTGCAGCCCATACCGTGCATGACAGTCCAGATTTGTGAATGATCATTCACCGTCTGGACTGTCATGTGCGGTCCGCGCCCGATAGACTACTGCTCTAAACCAGATACTACGTACAATCATCGGCGAGCTTCGAGCGGCAACGAGTGGGTACTATCGCCCGCCCGGCTGCGGGGCGAGGGGTGGAGAACCGTGGGTAGAGGACACTAGGCTACCAGGGAGATGTTTGGGGGGTTGTGCTAACATTCTGCCCGCTGATCGGGCTTTATGGTCCACTGGACCACCAGGGAGTTATTCGGGTTGGGGAGGTTCATTCTGCCCGCGATCGGGCACTGGGGGTCATACAGGTTCTGCCCGTGATCGGGCTGTGGGAGATGTGGGGGCGCGACATGTACGTGTTCTGCCCGCGACCGGCTGTGGAGATGTGTGTGGGGGCGACATAATGTGGTTCTGCCCGCGATCGGGCTGTGGAGATGTGGGGGGCGACATGTACGTGTTCTGCCCGCGATCGGGCTGTGGGAGATGTGTGTGGGGGGCGACATGTACGTGTTCTGCCCGCGATCGGGCTGTGGGAGATGTGTGGGGGTGTCATGTAACTGTGATGCCCGCGATCGGGCTGCATTGTGCGTCGGTCCCCGACGGCTGCTGCCTGGCAGGGTGGCCAGGAGCAAGTCCTCGGGGATCGGCGCACCTACATGCAAATGGCATGCAAATGGGGCCATAAATAGATGCAAATGGCCCCCCCTGCGCCTTGCATAAATTATGGCCCCATTTGCATGTCACCTTTGAATATCGGAAATTTGCGCTGGCGCACAATGGTGCGCCACCGCAAGTTTAATGCTCAACTCTGGCAACTTGCGGTCAGCGCAAGTCTCGATGCTTACGCGCATAGGCGTTGTGGTTCGGGTGATTCAAAGAGTTGCTCAACAGCGCAACTCCTTTGAATATCACCCCGGCCACACCCCTGCGCAACTATTTTGAGCGGCGCAGGGGCTTGCGCCTCAGACTGGTGCAGTTTGAATATCTGGGCCAAGGTGTTTGTGTAACAAATATTGATATATGAAGCTAAATCATATAATTTATGAAGTTACAAGTTTAACTATCCACAAGTTGTAATATTCAAGTGTTTTAATATCTGTACTAATCATTTGAGTAGTAGAAAACAGGTGTCTTAAGTGTCTGCAAGACAGAAATACAGGGATAGTGTTCAAGTTACCCTTTTGACTATTATTATCAGGAGGACAGGACAGACTAAAAAGCTTGTGTGCACATTCTTAAAGTGCAAGTCTATTTCTTCCTTCTAGATCTTAATAACTGGTAATGACTACTATTGCCATCCTTATATAGTAGTATAATTTACACTATCAATACATTTATGCTGACAAGGATTAGCTCATGCAAGAACTAAAAATAGCATTGCCTTGTAAGTTAAAGTTTATATTTGTCTGTACCAATCATAGACAATCACAGTACTGTCTTCCACTATATAAGCAAGCCACTATACACTGTTAGTTTGAAGAACTGAAAACTAAGAATGAAGAATGAAAAATGCACCACCTTATAATCTCTTGTTATGATTATTATTTAATTAATTAAATTCTTCCGCCATCAGCACCATCTCCGTGTGTCTCCTTTCTAAGCAGAAGCAATGGATACTTTTAAAATGGGGAATCTTTTTGCCCTTTACTACAGTGCAACTCAAAGCACAGTTGTTCCTGTTTCTATTGAATCAGGCTGCGATAGTACTGTTCCAATACTGTTAAGCCAGTTTGTCCTCATTTACCAAGATTATTTCTAGACCATGTTTGTGATGTACTGCAGGGTCAGCACCTGGGCCTCCCAGGCAAATGCTTGGAGCCCAGACACCAGAGAGGGCCGTCCAGCGGCTGCCACTGCTATGCTGCTCAGCCACGAGCCGGGCTCTCCCGGCTCTGTTCTGCCTCAATCTGTCTGCAGCCTGAGTAGTGCGCCCTCTGGTATCTGTGGTACTGTACAGATTATTTATTTAATAAATGTTACCAAATGCCGATGGTGCATGATGAACTCTGAGCCTGCTGTCATGTGTGAATGTCGTATGCTGGCGCTCCCACCCCAGCACCACTGTAGCACATGAAAATACATAAACCCCCCCCCAGGCCCTGAATGAATCTGTTACTACTGCTTAGCTTGACTGACAGGGGCAGGGCCCCAATCCAACTAGGCACTGGGAGTGCTTTGTGGCCTATGGGCCATGGGGGCAGAGTGTGGGTGCTGGTGGCCAATAGCTGGAGTCAGAGTGTGGTGGGGTTGGCCTAAGCCTGAGGGGTTGAGCCACCCTGCCATAAGCATTATCTGACTGTTACTGAAGGTGGGAGTGAGGCTGTTGCTTGCTGCCTGGTGGAGTGCACACTAGTCGGGCTGGTGAGAGATCATGAGAGGAGACAGAGTCTGGACATCCTCACAACCCAAACCGTCACATTGTGAAGGGGGGGCTGGGCCACTGGGAAACTGAGCTTGAGCTGTGAAGAGCAATGGTTGGGTTGCAGATGGTCATAGGTCACCGGGGTTGGCAGGTGGGCAGTACTGACAAGCGGATCTAGGGATATGGTTGGAGCAGCACAGTGGAGACCGGAGTCAGACATAGAGCATCTGGAGTTGACTGTGGCAGGCACCAGGTCAGTCATCATCAACAATGTTACATTTCATACCGACTTACTGAGAATTAAATTAATTCTAACTTGTGTTATTTTTTTTTATTTTTTTTTATCTTTTAAATGTATGTGCCGGAAAGCAAGGGATAAGTTCATGGTTCAACCGTCCATTGAAATGGAAATCACAAAAAAAAGATCCTATTACCAAATTAACATGCATGATGCAGACAGTGACAATGTATGTAAGTAACAGAAATGGCAGCAGGACCCAGAGTCGGGTCGGGACTCAAGAACGGGGAACCCTCTGTACTGGACCAGCACTGCTGACCGGCAAAGCCCCTTCAGCTGTTTGGGGGAGCGGGGGCAGTAATAATGTCATTGCCACCACTGCAGATGCCTGGCTTGAGGTTGGGGGCCCTGGGGGTTGGCTGCCTGAATCTCTCTGCCAAGCACTGGAGCTGGAGCTGCCTGTGCCTGCTTTTTTTCTTTTTCTTTTTTTTTTTTTACACAGATGAATGGGTCTTGGGGACCCACTGGAGGTGCCTGGCCCAGGGCCTACACAAACCTGGCGCCAGCTCTGCATTTAAAAAACTATATGTAACATGTCTAATCTTAAATCCTTTTTAACTGTTTTGCAAATAAAATGAAACAGTCTACAACAATATGTTGCTTTTGGCATACTTTGCAATGTTCTGCTATAATGAGAAGCACAGTTAATATGAACCAAGAATAAAACACGTCAGTAAATCTCAGTAAAGATATATAAGACCTCCAAAATGCTGATACATTTGTCAAAGCTACAGGGAGTAATTTGTTAATGGCTAACATAATGAGAGTCAACATTTAAGGATCTTTAATTATGAAAATATTTACTTAATGTCGACCTCTGTCTGATAATGGCAAAACAAGATTATTTGCCTTTTAAATTATAAAGTACATTACCCTGAATAATTCAGGCTGCTCTGATGATCACATCAGTTAATAGATCTATGCTGATGTCCTAAAGAGGCATTGTTCCCCAGAGGAGAAAAAAATGCTCAAAATAATTCAGTTCTCCAATAAGTCGTCACTGAGTAACAATTTGTACAAACATAGCATTTCATGGAAGTATGTGTACTACTGTAAGTACAATGCACACAAGTCATCTGCTACTGTAGAAATAAAATGTATTAACAAACACATATTCTGTTTAACTCTAATCTGTTTGCTTTCTTTATAAATGAGTATGTACAAAAAGCACCAGGGGTCTGTTTCCTGGCATTGTACATAAATCAGGTAACAGGAAAACAATAATCCTTACCTGGATTTTTGTAATTAAGCCTTCATTTTCTGTAATTTCAGGATGGATTGCAATAACTACATTTTCATATCCATTATTTATGAATTGGACATTGGAACTCTTCACTATAGGAGACAAGTGTAGAGCCAGCAGCAGAGTGCAGAGCTTTAGAGAGAACATTGTTATATCTCATAGGGCAGAACTTAATGATCTCTAGCAAAAACTACCAGAATGAAGCCTACAAAGCTATTTATACTTATCAAAGAAACTGTCAATAAGGACTTTGACTGTCAGTTTTATGCATTCCCAGAAACTAAGGTGGGGCAGCCAGTACAGTGCTTTACAGCACATTATGCAATGCCCATACCTCCCAGTGCTCATGTTTTACAACACTTAAGAGAAGCTGGAACTTAAAAGAAATAAGGCTTATGTAAGTTACCTTTTAAGAAGAAAAATTAATTCAAAAAGATCAATCATAAGATAGGACAGAACTTACCTCTCCAAATCTCAATCTCGGCCAAATAAATGAGAAGAAAAAAATTGTTTAAACTCATCTTGAAAACTAGAAACAAAGTACTGTATGCAATTCTTCAAAAAAGGACTGTCAGCCCCCACATGACAAGCTTGTCTTTTCAAACTAATAGCAGGGTTGATTGTGTCTTAAACACAGAATTTAACTCTCTATTTAAGGCTGCTAAACAAAAAATTTAAAAAAAAAATAAACGGCATCATGTTGCTTTGGTAACAATAAACCCCAGACCCACCAGTTTACTTGTATCACTTATGTCTCCAGTATGTTAACAATATTAGTATTATGCTTAGCATAATTTAAAAAATCTAAATCTCATTTAGAGGTCTCAAACACAAAAAGGGAATGTTGGTACTGTGCCTGATCTTTGACAGAATCTTTTCCATTGAGTCACACACACTGTGATCTTGGGTTGCAAGAAACAGAACCCCTGGGAAACTGAGAACTTTGGTAGTTTTGTATGTCAATATGGACTACGAGACTACTCTTGTGGGTTTCAGAGTTGTATCAAGTGCATTCTTTGGACATAAGATCTGCAAACAAAGTTGAATGGTTCTGGATCTATGATGGTGATTCAACAACCGGGGCATCAACAGCCAACACAGCAACACCTGGGCGTCAACCACCATCCCATCGCAACAAGCACAGTGCACAGGGCTGAACAGTGACAACTCACTCAGTGAACACCACCCAGTACAGGCTGTGAATGAGCATCTAAAGCCTACCTCAAGAGCATGCCAGAATGGCAGATGGCATACAGGCACCCACCACCCCATGGTACCATGGACAAAGTTGACTACAGGGCCTGGCGCAGTGCCCCCCCACCCAAGAGGTATGGTGGAACTATGATAGCAGCACCCCCATTGGCTGGTACTAAGTGCAAGTGGCAATGCACAGCATTCCTGCCGTGACAGGAAGGAATCCACAGTTCAGTGACATACAAGGGGAACCCCCACCCAGCAGTGGGCACACAGCGCAGGCATGCCCACCCCCCCATGGAAGGAGCGATGGTGACATGGGAAGCTACCCCTCCAATGCAGGATAGACACTGCACACAGCTGCAACAGCCATTGGACACAACTGCAGGCTACAGCTGGCAGCACAGGTTACAACTAGGCCCCCCTGCACCCATAACAGAGCACACAGGACACAGAACTGATGCAGTGCACAGGTTTGATGTGCTTGAGCATGGCACTTTACCAGACAAAGATACAGGTGGCCATCTGGCCTGGATCATCACACTACAGTGCCTTCTGCCCCATAATGCCCACACTCCCCCCTCACCCACACAGGAGCAACAGTCCAGACTGCCACACACAGGACAGCCCATGGGTGACATGACAGGCAGGGGCATGCTGCCGTACTCACTGTGTCTACTACACCTGCAGGCAAATGTTAACAGCAATGCCCAGCAGGTAGTCCCGGAGAGTGAGCTGGCCATACTGCTCCACTATCTCCATCAGCCATGTGCTGCAGTCACTGGTCTACCACATGCAGGCACCACCATTGTCGCCTAGCAGCGCCTGCTGCATCCGAAGCTCAGTCAGTCACTGCTGCCTCTGCAGTACATCAATGAAGTGCCATACTGTGGGCCATAATGACCCCATCATGGAACTGAACCCACAGTGCCAGCCCTCAGTCTTGTTGTTAGTGAATGGCAGCCCCTCACATGCAGTGACACAGCAATTCCAGAAGTCGATTGAGTAAGGGGATGTCTGTCGCACACCACTGTGGACCATATGCCCCAGCCAGGAGTCCTGAAAATAGTTCTTGTGGGGTGCCATCTCCTCCTCATGGGCAACGAAGACCTCCCAGGTACACAGCTCCTCGTGCATGGTGCTGATATCCTCTGGTGGCATGAATGCCAGGGCAGCAAGCATCAGCACATGTAGGGCAAACTCAACACTGGTAACACACAGTTGGGTGAGGGTGTCATGCTGCTGCAGCCAGCACCACAGGCACTGGGTGAAGTGGAAGAGATACCCTCACATCCTGACCTGTGGGAACACAGTATGTATGCATGGCCCTGTATGTCACCTGCTCAACATCATTATGGTGTGTGGGTGTGGGCCAGGGCACAGTTCCAGCAGCTTGTGCAGGACCACAGTATAGCACCTCATGGTCCTGCTCGATATGAGCACATACACTGTGGGCAACACATTTTCCACCCCAACCCCATGTATGCTGTACAGCTGGTGGAATAGACTGGGGCAGCAATGGAAGGTCCCATCAGTTAACCATGTGTGGCACTGTTCTAGATATTCAAGGTTATGTGCCATACTGAAGATGAGAAACCTTGCAAGCCCCCACCTGAGTCATGTAGTAGGAATGGTTCATCCACGTTGGTGCTCCTGTACCCATCTGGGATGGACAGCTGGGACAGGGTGGTTGGCTCATGGGTGTGCTTTGCATTCCCTCCCAGACCTCTGGACAGACCATTTCATGTTGCCCATGGATGTCAGCCATCCCCCCACAGCATTGGTCACACCACTGCAGCATGCTGCCACCACCTGACTGCTCTCAGTGGTTACCACTGCCTGTTCCTTTGCCACTGCACATACCCACCTCACCTCCACAGTGGCGCTGTCTGGCACATGGTTGTGCCACCCTGTAAATGTCGCATCCTCTGTCTCTGAGACCATTCGAGCTTGCCTGAGGCACAGGTCAGTGTTGTACTTGACACACTTCCAGTATGTGAGCACCCCACGGATGCGCTCACATTGGTACCTGCTGTGCCCAAGCTGTTGTTTCCCACAGGTGCTCAACATGCATGTTAGCAACATGACAGCAGCACATCCATGCCTTTACCGCACAGTTAGCCATCGCCCCAGGCCCCCAGACCCTCTTTTGTGGTCACTGCCATAGGACGTCAGTGCCATGTGCCCTGCCTTCACAGGTGCTTCTGTCCACCTTGTTGTGGGTACACACAGTGATGCCATGTGTGTTTCTGTAGTGAGCATGTTGCTTTCCCCCAATTGCTGTGGAGGCCCTCATCAGGCCATGCATGCTGCTGTGTGTCCGATCCAGGCACTGTATCTGCAGTCATTGGGGTCTACATACTCCCTGCAGTCCCCATGGTTCCTGACATCCTCTCTGCCAACCTACAGCCATTCTGGGCATGTTGTTCCATGTGTGTCACACTGAAGGGTTTCACCACTGTACACCTGTTGGACTGGGATACTGTATGCTGCATTGCATATCACTGTGAAGGTATTGCTGACGTGGTCATCATTCTGCTGGTGTCACCATCCATGGGGTAAGCGCTGATTAGGGCTGCAAGTTTGGTTTGACCATAATACTAAAAAGGTTGAACCCCAGTTGTTCACAGGGTGAAGAACACCCACAAACTTATTGTTGTTTTTCGAACTTTGGTTTGCTCATTCCCCCCCCACCACCTCAACCACCACCTGCTGGTGGCTGGTCACCGGCCCAGTGTATAAATAAATTCCCTTGTGTCTAGTGGTTCCCCCTACTGATAGCTGACTGATGTACAGTTATATTCCCTGGTTTCTCTAGTGATCCCCCCTCAATGATCACTGACCTCATGTACACTTAATTCCCTGGTGTCTAGTGATCCCCAGCCCCAACAGGTAGTGCCCCCCACTCTGCTCCACCCACCCAGACTCCTAATGGCCGACTGTCACAGCCTTCCCTCTCCACCACATTGGCTGTCTGACTGAGCTGTCAATGAATGAAAGAGAACATGCTTGTACAAGTACATGCTCATTCATCACTGCCAGCCCATACCCATTCATTGAGCTCTTTGAGCTCTGTCAGGGGCACAGACAAGATAGGAGGATTGCTCTGGTTGCTGGTGGGGGAGGAGGGATGGGGTAGAATGATACTGTGGATGTCCATCCCACCTCCCATGCTGATGAGCAGAACAACTCTTTCCTGCTGTCTGTGCCCCAAAAGAGCTCAATGAATGGGCACCAGCTGGTGATCTGTCAATGAATGAGTGCATGCTTGTACAAGTACAAGCTCATTTACTGACAGTTCAGCCATGTGGCCAGTGTGGTGGAGAGGGATGGCTGTGCCAGTCGCCATCTCAGGGTTAGGGGTAGGGGAGAGCAGGGTGTGGATGCACTACCTGCTGGGGTGAAGGGTAGGGGGTGGGAGGACCACTAGACACCACGGAATGAATTAATTGTACAACGTAATGATGATCAGCAGTGGGGGGGGGCCACTAGACACGAGGGAATATATAATTGTACATCACCCAGTAATCTGCAAGGGGGACCACTAGTACCATGGAATTTAATTATACAGTGGGCTTGTGATCAGCTATCAAGGGGGAGCCATTAGACAACAGGGAATTTAATTATATAATGGGCTTGTGATCAGCTTTCAAGGGGGAGCCACTAGACAACAGGGAATTTAATTATACACCCAGCTGGCGATTGGCTTTTGGTGTGGGGGGACCACTAGACAGCAGGGCATTTAATTGTACATCAGCTGACAAACAGCCTTCGGCAAGGGGGGGAGCAGTTGTGTGCCCTGAAAAAGGTAGAACCTGGTTTTACCAGTTCTACCTGGTACAGCCAGGTAGAACCTTGGGTTTGAATTGGAAAGTTAGCAAGGTAGAACTTTTAGAGGTTTACACAGCTCTAGTTCTGATACCCTAAGAATGTAAGTGACACCACTCTTAAAAGTATAAGTGATCCCATCACCCCTATTAACATATTATTGCACAAGCCTGCTCAATAATATATTAAACATTTTAAAAATCTTACCCAAACATACTAATTTCCACAGCAGCTGAGAGTGCTGACCCTCTCTCTCTGCATAGTGAAGTTTATTACACTCTTGACAGGAAAAGAGTATTTCACGTGCAGATAAAAGGAATACTCCAACTGGTTGGGAGAGCTCTCTCAAACTGTAATGGTATCCAATGTTGCCTTTATCTTTTTAGGGGACCAATGTCACCAATGGCCAGTTGGCTTGAGTACACTTCTTTCATTCAAAGCTGCCAGACCCTTTTTCCTAAAAAACAGCTTTTTGGAACTTTATGCACCCGGAGTTCTCAAGAGGATAGTATTGTTGCTCCGTTTCTAAAAACTGTTGCACACTGTCATTCATTCACTTTGAAGCACCTGGCACTTTACTTTGGAGCTAATGTGTTTTTGAGCATATACAGTAAGAACACTGAAATACATTTGTACTGCTTTATAATATGCTTACAAAATACACAGTATTCATAACAACATATGCAGGGGTCTACCTTAACTTTTTTTTGCACTGGCCAGCCGGGCTAGTGAACCAGAGATTGCACTAGCCCGCAGAAGTTTGCCCTAGCCGGCAGTCAGTATGGTTCACAGTGATTTGTTAAACAAAAGGCAAATAAAATCAAAATGTATCAAGCATGTGTCTGAATTTATTTGAAACCTAAATTACAAGTGAACTTCATGAAATAAAAAACTTCATACAGTATATATAACACTCAGTGAAGTCAGTGTCTTAATGTCATTGTCTTAAAGTTCTTATTATAAAAGTCAAAAGATCCTTAAATGCTGCTGGATTGTGGGGTGTCAGGGGAGTGTGGCTCACTCTCAAGCACACTTGTATCACTATCACAGTCACTCTCAGCTCAGACAGACCACATGGACAAGGCTGACAAGAACAGCAGAGGTCGGAATGCTGGTTTAACCTCCCTGTTCCTGAGCTGTAGCCTGGAAGACTCTTGATTCATTAGCACCATGGTCTCTCACTGTTCCAACCACACTCTGGTGTTAATGCTAGTGAATCTTGTGATGTTGTTTTACCTTGGGGGGAGTGGACTCGGGGGTTTGTCTTTGTACCATTACTGCCTGTGGAGAGAGAGAGATCAGCTATTACAGTTTGGACAGAGGAGCCCGTTTTTTCACTGGCACATTCTTGCTGCAGCTGCTGCTTCAGAGTGTTGGAAGCAACTTCTCAGAATGATGGTGACCACAGGGTGATAGGGTTGGGACAAGGCATCTTATTGTTCTGACCGCACTGTGTCTTGACTCCTGAATGCTGTGGGGTGTTGACTGTTCAGTTGGGGGTGCTCTGGTTGTGTTTTTCATTTGAAGGAGCCCATTTTCTCACTCGTGCACATCGTCTGCTGCCACCGCTGCTTCACAGTTTTTCAGATGGTGACCACAGCACAGGGTAATAGGCACAAGGCTAAAACAAATGAAAAAGCAGAGATGAGGTCGGAGGGCATTACTAGCTAAGTTAACATAATTTCAGCTTCAGCAGTCTGTCTTGATCTACCTCCAACCCAATGTTATGGCACAAAGGCTGCCCTACCACTGTTCTTCACTTAAATACTGAGCTGCTTGTCTTTAATTATGTACAGTTAGTGGTCTCACTTTTCTAACCGAGCTGTGTCTTGAATGTTGCTGCTGGGTGTTGTTCAGTTTTTTGGGGCTTCTTTGTGGTCTCAGTCAGTTGTCAGATCCCATTTTTTTTCTTTGCTTTACTTTTTGGCTCCGACCATGCTTCATGCTGGTGTTTTTTTTTTCCTTTGGGACCACATGAGCTTTACCCAGCACAACAGGCAGAGAATGGCACTGTAGCTTTCCACCGGAGGAACTGCACTAGCCCAACCGGACAAGTGACAAAGATCCTGCACTAGCCACAGCAATCTGCACTAGTACCCGGGCTAGTAAATGAATGTTAAGATTGACCCCTGAACATATGCTGAACTGATCTGAATCTCATTTAATAGCAAGGATACAGCTTTACTAAGAATGCAGTTTAATTCTCTGAGATCAAACTACAAAAATGGAGATCTAAATGATTGACTACTGCCATGGATGAATGTAAATTAAAGTTTTCCCTAATCAGTAAATAATGCACGGTGTTTTAAATCTTACACAGTAAAAATTCCAGGCGAGTAAAAACTACAGAGACTGTTTTCCTCAGCTTATAAATATTCAACAGATAAATGAGATATGCTCTATCAACTATTGTAAATTGATCATTTGTATTAAAACAAACTCTGATCAGAGCCACAATGACTGCTAATGCATTAACGTAATAAAAAAAATATATATACTGTATATGTATGTGTTTCAAAGGTTTTACCAAGAATGTGATTACCGGGTACCCCAAGGCTCAGTCTTGGGCCCCCTAATTTTCAGCCTATTTCTAAACAGACTATCAATGGTCCATCCAGACCAAGTGCTATTGTATGCTGACAATGCAGTGCTGTATTTACTACTGTCTCTTCCCTTACCTAACTCTCTCCCCTCTCCTAACTTTTACCTTGACATGGGTTGTTTAAACTGCCCTTCCGCCCCTCTCCAGTCTCTCACAGTACTTCTGCTCACCAGCCTACTGTTTCATCCACTCTCTCCTTCTGTTCCTTTAACTAATCTCTGCTAATTTTCCTGTTCTTCAGACTCCTACTCCTTTAAACTGGCTGTGATAGCAGATGCCTTTGACCATTGTTTTATAAAGTGACTATTACTTACTGTTTATGTAAAAATGGCCTACTTTTATTCTATGTAAATCCTTTAAGTTGTATGCACTTTGTGGCTATGTTACGTAAGTCTGTCTCTCCTATGACGTGGGACCTCTGTAAATGAACTTTTAGCTCAAAGGTATCAAAATCAAAGAATTCAATAAATAAATAAAAAGACATACTGAGCTGATAGCAGCTCATTTTCAGATGCGTCCTGGAGGAAGGGGAAAGACAACAGATACAAAAATACAGAATATATAATACATAAACATGGAATAAGTATAACAAAAATAAACAGGATAATTATGCCTTAGAATAAACTAACAAAAATAAGTTACCAAGCAATAAGTTGTGGAACTGACCAAAGAGCAATTAAATAACTATCAGTTTAATAAAATAAAAACTAAGGGAATGACTGATACTGCGGAAGAGATATAGAATTAATGTGTGTCTTAGTAGTACTTTTATTATTGTCAGGCATCGCTAATATGGGGGGGGTTACCAGGCCATTGCCCCCTCATGTTTTTACAAGGGGGTCACACAGTGTCCATTCTAATTTAGTACATGGCTGCAGAGCAGACAGGTCCATATGGACGGCCCCCCCCCCCCCACACACACACACTCACAGGATAGAATGAGTTCGGCTTTGCCCAGAAGTTTCTTTTTTTGTAAAGTAATGAATTCATGGAACTGGCTCTTTACTGGGGTACTCTTTACCAGAGGTTGCCGGAGCACATTGAGGCAGTTCCAGGGACTGACAGCATCAGCAGATGTTCATAGGCTAGTTCATGTGCAATGGCATGGAGATGCACTGCTGGGCTTCATGCTAGCTGCCTCTTAGATTGCACTTGGAGAGATGACTGGCAGAAGTTTATTCTGCCCACCTCAGATTGCATTACACTCGCAGCTGATGATCAGTCTTCAGTAGCAGTGCATCTCTACCCTACCTGTGGTGCCACAAATTAATGGTTAAGACCAGGAATCCAAAGGTAGGTAGTAAAAGTAAAATAAAAACATAAAGACTGTCCTTCTGCTCCACTGACCACCATGATGCCGTATACTTGAGGTTAGACTTTGGTTGTGGCTCATGGCGCGACATACTGGTTTTTGTCAACTGTCATGACTCAAAGTAAAGTCAACAATGAGGATGGCCTGCTCTATCCGGGTAGATATACTGACCACATATTCGCGGTTAGACTTTTCAGTTGTGGCTCAGGCTTACCTTTATTCACCAGTGAGCTCAATGTAATGGGTGCCAGTCATCAGCGGGGGAATATCAGTGTATTTAGTTTGCGACACCTGACAGAATAGGGCATTTTATTTTTCAGCCATAGATAGTACGACCATCTGTGAACAATAGAAACAAATTGGTGCTTAATGAAGAAAACTAAGAGACAATCCCCAACATGAAAAATAAAAAAAGCACATTAATAATTGTACTCAGCTGATAGTGAAACATTGCTCTTTTTTTGGTGTCTTGGGGGGGGGTGGGGTCCCCCATACCTCCAAGAGGTGGACAGCCTGGGCACTGTGGGTTGCATTCTAGACAAAATGGATTTGGTCTGTTGCCCTGCACACTTACAAGGTGTAATCACATAAGAGTGCATGTTATGATGCACAAATCTGCACTGTGTGTGTGAGGTTTGAGAAACCTGATGGGTCCGCTTTGTGTATTTAGGGGACGTGGAATGGCATAGTGTATGTTTGTGTGTGTTGGCTTTGGGAGGGTCCTGGGCAGTGGGGGGGCAGATGGTGAAGTGGCATTTCCCCTTGCTCCCAAACTTGGTTCTACTACAGCTGGTGAGGTGGTGTTTTACTAGTAGTGGCAATAGTATTAATAGAAAAGGTGTCAGTATAATTATTATTATAAGCAGCAGTAATAACTGTAGTAGTAGTAGTAGTAGTAGTAGTAGTAGTAGTAGTAGCAGTAGCAGTAGTAGTAGTAGCAGTAGCAGTAATAGTAGTAGCAGTAGTAGTAGCAGTAGTAGCAGTAGTAGCAAAGCCCTTCCCAGCAGAGAAACTGAACATAGTCACAGACATGGGTTTCGGGTGGGGGTAGGGAGTGTAGAGTTGACTGACATAGATAATAAAGTTCATAAAATTTGGGGCTGTGTTTGTGTGTGTGATGGCTGAGGGATTAGGGACACTGTTTGAGAGATCTGGGAACTCTGAGGTGCCCCATTGTGTGTATTGGGGTAATGGAGGGGCACAGAATTCATTTGTATTAAATGGGGGGCTCTGTGTATTTGGGGGGAAAAGGGGGAATGATCCATTTGGGTACATTGCGTGCTAGCATGTGGGCCTTCTGTGAAGTGGATGAGGCACAATGTGTGTATTTTAGCTTAGGGTGTTCTGCATGTTGGGGGACGGTGGGTAAATGATACAAAGGGTCACAGGGTGTGATAGCTTGGGGGCTACTGTGCAGGCTGAGTTTTGCAACCACTAGCCTTTTTGTCAGGATGTGGTATGATTAAGTGATGGCAGTGTTTTGGGATATCATTATACTTGATTTGAGGGGGGGATGCCATGAGTGGTGCCAGTCGACTGTGATGTCAGGACACTTAGTGTGCATCACTGGTGCTGCTGCATTCAGACATCAGGGTGCAATATCACCACTCAGACACATCACCAATCATGTATCTGGACATTATGGTGGACCAGCACCACTCATGTCCTACTCAAGGTAATGAATTTAATCTGATAAATCAAGAATAAATTCTAGACATGACATAAGTTATTTTAATGAAATGAACACCATGTGACGTCAAAAAGCCACAAAATCTCTGCAAAAAACTGAAAATATGTTCTGGGGGCCTAGGTGGCCAACAGACCCCCCACCCTTTCAATGAATTTTTGGGAGGGCCCCCCACATTATTGCCACTTGAACCGCCACTGATTTTTGTGATTTAAAAGTCCCACATTTACACCACTGTAGCAGGGTATTAAATAGCCAGTATTGCAACATACTTTGTGATGTGAATCGGCTGCTCATGCAATTCATTTTTACCTTTGGATCACAAAAAATGTGATCCATTCCATGACCTTCCTTCTCACATCTCAGCCCCACCACTCTCCCCATCCTTGTCTCTATAGACACTTACCCGCAAATAGTTAACTTTCTTGAGTGATCTGCAGAGTACTGCCTATAGTGTACTAACAGACTCAGCACCACAGGATTCCCAATGGGAATTTCACTCTCCTGGAAAGCTTCCTGGAACAAAAAAATAATTTTGCCAAACATAAAAGGATTCTTTTTCCTAAGGGTTCAATCCATTTTTGAAAGAAACATTTTATTTTTCATTTTCCAGCATCTTCATTTATTTAAAAAAAATTGTCAAAACTCCCCAAAATGACATCCTGCAGACACACCAACACCTGTATCTTCCTCACTGGGATTCCATTAGGTGGATTCTGCACTTGTTTGCTGGAAAAATGACCCCATAGTGTTTTTTTTATTTTAAATCCTTTTTCGTAACTCGCTAATATCTTTATTAATGAGTCCTATTTTGTTCAAATGAAAAAATGTTCACGTCTCACAAAAAAAGGATTTTGTAAAAAACAAAGTCCAAAGTCCTTTTTCATGCCAAGGGATCCTTTTTTATTTGACCAAAAAAGGGTCACGGAAAAGGATCCCTTGGTACAAAAAGTTTTAGAAACAAAGTCCAAAATCCTTTTTCATGTCAAGAGATCGTTTTTCGTTCAAATGAAAAATGGTCATAAGAAAGGATCCCTTGGCACAAAAAAGACCCTGAAAAAGTGAAATCCAAAATCCTTTCTCATGCCAAGGGAACCTTTTTTGTTTGAAACAAAAAAGGAATCCATTGGCACAAAAAAGGATTCTGGACTTCGTTTTTCCTGATTCCTTGTTTGTTCCATGGTATCTTTTTTTTTATCCTTTAGAGCAAAGGATTTACTGTAAAGTAAAAGGATTTTTTCCCCATGTTCCTGTTGCTTTTCTATATTTTCCCTGGTGTCTACTGGCACTCCCACCCTCTGATATCCATATCATTTTTTATATATTTTCCCTGGTGTCTAGTAGTATCCCTCACCCTCCTATGGCCAACTCTGTAACAATATGCTTTTTCCAAGGTGTCTAGTGACACCCTCCACCCTCCAAAGGCCATTGTCATTATGTTCACTCTTACCTTGGTGTCTAATGGTAACCCCCCACTCACCCAGCCATGTCCCTCACATACTGAAAAATGAGAAAACAGTCCATTAATGTGTTACTTTTTTTAAATCTATAAAAACAAAAGTCCACCACTGATGCAAACCTGCATCCCTACCTAACTTTCAAATGTTCATCCACCCCCTAGTCCCCCCCACACATGCACCCTCACTCACCTGAATTGGTCCCACTCTGAAGACCCACTCGCTACTCAAAGAGATGTCTTGCTACTGGAACTGGCAATTCCAATATGAGAAACTAAGGTAAATGCAGCTTAATGTATTTCAATGGGGTTTTCAACTTTGATTCATAACATGGCCATTTCTGCATATTTTAACGCCAAATTTTCAACATGGACTTTTTTGAGAGAATACTTCATGAACAATGTCACTGGAATTCCACAAATCCAGACCAAAAGATGATTTAATGGTTGCATGGTGAAATTGCCTTTTGGGCAGGATTTCAAAAATGTCACTGTCCTTGTTCATGAGGTGGGGGGTCACACAATGGCTATGTTTAAAATTTGGGGTCAAAATATTAAAAAATGGCAAAGTTATGCACACGTGTTAACATTTTGCTATGCTCACTCGTAACTGTGGTCATTTAAAATATTTTCAACCCAAATGTTCAACAGATATATTTTTTACACCATGTCATAAATGTGATAGCTGTAATTTTTCAAATCCTGGCCAAACTGTCTTTTGCATCTGTGGTGTGGAATGACAGTGCCATGATGTGGACTCACATTTAGGCTGGGATTTGAGCATTTTCAGTACTGGGTTCATAAAGTAGGGTAACAAGAAGTCTATGGTGATAAATTGGGTTGTGGTTTTGAAGGAATTTGAAGGGCAGGGCCTGGACAGCCCACCACTTCCACAACAGCACACAGTACGTATACGCATTTGTTGAGGGATGGGAGTGTAGGGCCCTCTGGGCCCTGCACTCCCACAGGCAAATGAAGATGAAATTATATTATCTCAAAAAGTAAGGAAAATCATTGCTAAAAAAAAAATGGTTAATGCAATAGTTAGGGTTAAAGCAACACAAGTAGGGAAATGTGGTGTTAGGGTTTCCAACCCTAACACCCCACCCCTGCTCTGCAGGCAGCAACAGCGTGGGGTGTGCTTTGCGGTTGTCAACCATAACGCTCACCTCATTCTCATATACTGCACCCATCTCAGTTTATTTAGTCATGGAATGGGGTAAGCATTAGGGCTGACAACTACAAAGCACACCCCACACCTGCTGCTGCCTACAGGGTAGGAGTGGGGTGTTAGGGTTGGAAAACCCTAATGCCACATTTCCCTACTTTTGTCACTGTCACCCTAACTAGCACATTAATGAAGTTTTTACAATTAAATAGTGTTTATAAACATATTCTTTGTGGAGCAAATATACAATATTATATATAATCCACAGGAGCTAATCATGGGCTAATGCCTTCTCAGCTACTATTTCATAAGTATGGTCCTATATTTATCTACATGAGACAGTCAGTAGAGACTCCACACTGAGGCATGCACCCTGGTTAGAAAATGCTGTGCCCCAGCTGGTGTCTCATGGGGTGCAGTACTACCCTCATCGTAACAATATACAGGTTTCCTGGCTGCTAGCTCACTAGCTTCTAGCCCCCCCCCACCCTATCATGCCCTAGAAACCAATGGAGGCTGGAAATCTGTAAGTGATTGAGGAAATGCTAGGTGCTATGAAACATAAAAATGAACTCTAAATTGTTTCATGCCAGCTCCCCTTCTAAATAATTGTTGCTATTTTTACACAATATAGAAAATTCAAGTTTAGAACTATTAATAGGTAAAGCCTGGAATATATACAAAAATCTTTGGAGAAAATTAATTTTTATTACTTGTATGCATCCTAGTAAGGTCAATGAAAGACCTCTCCATCTCCCAAGGTCCTGACCAACAGCATCAAGCAAGGGATCCAGATTAAGGCATAGAGGTTTATCAGGGTTCGTGCTTAACTATATCCCCAGATATGAAATGGTCTGCATTTCATAGTGACTGAGAATTGTGCTAGATTAACTTAATATTTACTAGGTAATATAGGCAGAGCCTCTGATTTTTTTTTTCCTGTTGACCAAGTACCCTGACTGTGCTCCATATTCCTGCACAGTACCACTTTAAGAATAAACTTGGGTTCTAATTCTGGGTCTTTCAGATAGAAAAGTACATAATCAACAAACAGAGAGATGTTCAGTTGCCTCTGCTTATCGCATTCAAGACCCTAGATATCAGATTATTTTCTAGTAGTATTTGCTTGAGGTTCTATAACTAATGTAGATTATAAGGGTTATAGAAAACACCTTGCTTTGTACCTCTAAATAATTGAAACACTGGTGATATGTGGCTGTTGCTAAGGACCTAGCCCTAGGAGTATTATAAATTGCTCTTTACCTGGGAAAAAATATTCCTAAATATAATAAGTTGGGTTTAAACTAATTTTGAATTGTATCATTGGGTTGTGATTCTAGAACAAAAGACAGTGCAGGGCATGTCCCTTCTGCCAGTTTCTTAAAGTGTGTAGTTTTGGAGATGATTAGCAAAAGTCACATTCCAAAATAGTCATCACTTTTGGTCCAATTCATTTTTTTCAGTTAGACCCTCATGTACCCAACGTTTCACCCATAGGGCTTCCTCAGGGGAAAGGATCTATGCATGAACATATTAAATATTAATCTTCACATATTTCACATTCCAACATCACTCTGTTAAATATAATTAAAAAAAATGTATTTTGTCTCTTCCAGTTATAGAAACATAGAAACATAGACTTTGACGGCAGATAAGGACCGCTAGGCCCATCTAGTCTGCCCATTTCCCTACCTACAGGATAGGCTACAGATCCTAGTTAACCAACAGCCTATTTCTTCCTGCCCCCCTCAAGAATTGCCTTATGTCTGTCCCATGCATTCTTGAATTCTCCACAGTTTTAGACCCTAACTTCCTCAGGAAGGCTGTTCCATGCATCCACTACCCTCTCTAGAAATAATGCTTCCTCACATTGCTGAGGAAGTATTATTTCCAGAAAAAAACAATAATCATGTCTTTCTGAGAGGGTATGAAAGCTGGGAAAAAGTAAGAAATACATGTAAGACAGAAATAAACAGTGAGAACTGAAAGATATAAACTGTTGGTGCACAAGATCTGCGACTATCCTGTAAATAGAAAATAGGCAAAGGAAGCCCTAATGACTACTGCATCCAAAGTCTATTTCTATAACAGACAAAACTCATTCCCCTAAATATTAGTTATTTGTTTACTCTCACCACACATTAACTAGTGCACTCCTGCACCTTAATCAAATATCTCTCTTCAATGGATAACTCTCCATGTGTACAGAACATACATTAAAGTCCTCTTGTAGTGCTCATATATTTTATATAGTTATGTGTTGTCCCATTCTTATGCTAGTAACAGAATAATGTGTCATGCGTATTCCTAAATACTTGTTCCTTTCCTTTATACATGAAGGCCCAGATATTCAGAAGGGTTGTGCATGGCATAACACTGTTGCACCATGCGCAACCCACTGATGTGCCCCAGCATGATATTCAAATGTGGATTGTGCCTGGCACAAATCCTGATGCGCCAGAGCACATCTGTAATGTATGCGGCACAGGTGGGGGGGGCATGCCCATGCATTCTCCGCACATCCCAATATTCAGCCCGGGATGTGCTGAGTCTATGCATGTGCAACCCCTACTTGTGCTGCACACAGGTGAGCCATAAAAAAAAGGAACAATGGCTGACCACCCACAGGTGAGCTGCCGTAGTGCAGGGCACAACACGGCAGCTGCCACCTGTGGGTGGATACCTGAGCTCCAGCTGCACCTATGTGGTGGTGCCCCCCCATGCCCAATCATGGGCATAGGCAGCAAATAATAACCGTCCAATATCCCTCGTGGTCCAGTGGACTGCATCATGCCCGATCATGGGCTTAAGTAGAATAATTCCGTCCAGTATCCCTGGTGGTCTAGTGGACTGCATCACACCTGATCACGGGCTTAATTTATAAAATACCATCCAGTATCCCTGTTGGTCCAGTGGACCACTTTACACCAGATCGTGGGCTTAAGTAAAATAATTCTGTCCAGTATCCCTAGTGGTCCAGTGGACCGCTCACAGCCCGATCACAGGCATATGTTAAAATAAATGTAATGTCCTATATCCCTGGTGGTCCAGTGGACTGCTTGCAGCCCAATAGCGGGCATCAGTAAACCATTAATGACACAGAAACCCAACCCTGGTGGTCTAGCAGTACCATCCTCCCCACCCGCCCACTGAGCCCCACTGCCCCACGCCCCCAGTCTGCGGCAGGTGGCAGCTCCCTACCCACTTGCTGAACTGAGCTACAGGCTCACATGGTTGGACCTAGGGTTCCTAGATACACTTTCTTAATATCAGCTATTTGTGACTAGGGTAGCCCAAGCCACACAGCATCCCTGTGCATCTATCCCACCCTGCTTTGAAACCTGCCACACTGTAAGCAATTGCCACTTCACTCAGCAAAGCATGAATAAGAACTTCCACACATAATGTTTTACTTACCCCCTGCTAATATGTAGTTATGCACCTAGGCCCAGATATTCAAAAGGGTTGCTCCATGCGCAACAGGGTTGCGCATGCGCAAGTCCTACATTGCGCCATTCTGCAATATTCAGCAGGAGGCAGTTGTGCCACTGAAAACAACAGCGCAATGCAAATGAATGCATGCTCAACATGAGGGGGAGGAACCATGCATAAACTGCACAACCCGATATTCAGTCAGGCTGTGCAGAGTTGTGCAGGCGCAACCCTCAACCTGCGCCTGCACAACTTTGAGCCCCAAAAAAAAGGATCAAGTTGAGGGCCACCCACAGGTGAGCTGCTGTATTGCAGGGTGCAACACAGCAGCTGCCACCCGTGGCTGGCCCCCAACTCAGTCCCTGTGCCCCCCACCAGCCCGATCGCGGGCAGTATGTATGCAGACACCTCCCCATACCTCTCAAGTGTCCCAGATTTTCAGGGACGTCCCTGATTTTACCTCAAAATTTTACTCTGTCCCTCCTAAAATTTGTGTTTTTGTGGCTAAACAATGGGGACTGTAAGCACAAAACAATGTCAAGCATTAAAGTTACAGACTTGTTCTTCTTTAGAAAACGTATTTTGCATTAAGCCCCATATTCCACCAGCTTTCTGGGTGGATATCTCTAATTTTGAAGATGTGTCCCTGATTTTGGTCCGCTGTCCCTGATTTTTTTAAGCCTTGTTCCTGATTTATGAGGCAGGAGGTTGAGAGGTATGCTCCCCCCAAACATCTCCCGATGCCCGATCGTGGGCAAGTGTATCCCCCACAAACAGCTCCCAATGCCCGATCGCGGACAGAACATGTATAAACCCCCACAAACATCTCCGATGCCGATCGCGGGCAGAACATGTATAACCCCACAAACGGCTCCGATGCCCGATCACGGGCAGAGCGTAAAACAACCCCCAGTGTCCGATTGCGGACAGAATGTAAGCCCCCAACCGAATATCTCCCTGGTGGTCAGTGGAGCGTAATGCCATATCGCGGGCAGAATGTCAAGTTACAACCCCCCAAACACCTCCCTGGTGTCTAGTGTCCCCAACCCACCCACAAAGCCCCTCCACCCGCTCCCCCTGGCAGCGGTGGGGCAGCATCCACCCGCCTGCCGCCCGCCGCCTGCCGACTGACTGTTTGGTAGGGCTGCATGCCCATTGGTGCAGAGCTAGAGCCAATGGGCGTGCAGCCCTATACCATACATGACAGTCGAGATTTGTGAATGATGTTCATTCACAAATCTGGACTATCATGTCGCATGGACTGCATGCCCATTGGTTCTAGTTCTGCACCAATGGGCGGTAGCCCTATTGGACAGCAGTCGGTCGGGGCAGCGGGTGGCAGGCTGGTGGATTCTGCGCCCGCCGCTGCCGGGGAGCGGTGGAGGGTTTCATGGTGGGTGGGGTGGGGGACACTGAGACACCAGGAGATGTTTGAGGGTTCTTAACTTGACATTCTGCCAGCGATTGGGCATTACGTCCACCGGACCACCAGGGATATTCGGTTGGGGGCTTTTATATCTCTGCCCATGATCGGCACTGGGGGTTTGTTTCACGCTCTGCCCGCGATCGGCATCGGGAGATGTTTGTGGGGGGGTTGATACACGCTCTGCCCGTGATCGGGCATCGGGAGATGTTTGAGGGGGGGGAGTGTATTCAGACATACTGCCCATTATCGGGCTGCAGGGTGCATTGGTCCCTGACGACTGCTGCCTGGCAGGGTGGCCAGTCGCAAGTCCTCTGGGATCGGTGCACCTACATGCTAATGGCATGCAAATGGGGCCATAAATAGATGCAAATGGCCCCCCCTGCACCTTGCATGAATTATGGCCCCATTTGCATGTCACATTTTGAATATCGGAAATTTGCGCATGGCGCAATGGTACTTGCGCCACCGCAAGTTTAATGCTCAACTCTGACAACTTGCGGTGGTGCAAGTTCCACTGCGCCATGCACAGTGGCTGTGGCTGGGGGGTGATATTCAAAGGAGTTGCTCAATAGCACAACTCCTTTGAATATCGCCCTGGCCACACCCCTGCGCAACTATTTTAAGCAGTGCAGGGGCTTGCACCTCAGAATGGTGCAGTTTGAATATCCAGGCCCTAGTGTCTATGGTGTTTTTCACTGTGAACAGCTCTTCTACGTCCACCCTGTTGACACCATGTAGAAGTCTGAATAGTTCTAGCATGTCTCCCCTCTCTCTCCTGGTCTCTAGAGTATATTTTTCAAATTCTATCCTTTTCTCATATGCAGTATCTTTGAGACCACTGATGACATTCATTGCCCTCCTCCAGACTGATTCCAGATTTTCTGATGAGGTGATCTAAAATAGATGCAGCATTCCGGGTGCAGTCTCACCAGTGACCTGTTTAGAGGTAGAATTGCCTCCTGTTTTTCAGCTAATGATACCTCTTCCAGTGCATCCCAGAAGAGAGACTGAAGAAGTTGCTCATCAAATGGCTGAGCACTTGTGTATAACAGCACATCCAGGATTTGCTGTACATCCAGGATTTTAACTGTGTGCATTGATATATAAATTCTGTAAACAGCCTTGTTCTCCTATCATCAGCAGTATGGTAATGCTCCAGTTGGTACAGTTAATGAGTATACACATATATATTCCCCGAATAGGTAACACTCTTTGTCAGTTTGTTTATTTGATACACTGAAACTGTAACATTGAGAAAATATTTGTTTAGCCATTGGCATTGTGGAATGTCTATCACTCATTAAACCAGCAACCCAGGTTCAGAATTGAGAGTGTATAATCAGGAGCAGGGGCAGTCCAGTATCCAAGGAGATGGTCTGTTCTTCTGGCAAGTGTGGGTTGTCATCTGTGGCATAGATAGTTTCACAACCGAGAACATTGGTTGCAGTATGCTGTCAGTGACTTATAGGGTGGGGAAGATAGCTACAGTGTCACTGTCAAGAGTTATGCATGCTTCCATGAGTTGAGCTACCATACACCCTGAAGTTAGTGTATCAAAATGGTGTTTGAAATGTGGAGAACTGTTGAGTGACAGTACTGACCTCTCACATGTTTCTCACCAGCAAAAGGGCCTACTGCCATGAACCTGATCTGTTGCTTGGCAGTAGAGTTGACCTGGCAGCCAACAAGGTGGGGGGAAGCTATTGATGAATATGCAGGTAAGGCAATTTTCAGAAAAACTGGTTGAAATTGCTGTGGATGTAGGGAAATGTCAAGTTTACATTTTTCCAGTTGTATTAATTACCTTTTATTTCCCAACATACATTATCAATGCTCTGCCTATTAGCAATTTTGTGATGATCCCTGGGTTTCCTTCAAAGATATGTTTGTATGCCATTACCTTCATGTGTTATCCATCATTTCAGACAGCAGTTCCCGTTGACTGAATACTGTGGTTTTCAATATCTAGATCATTGAATCTCCTGAAACATTAATGTTGTTCTATTTCATGTGCTTTGTAACATTATTCCATTGTTAAAATACTATTTAGAAGTTTTATTCAAGTGTAGCGTACAAAAAAAAACTGAAACAAATGTTGATTCTATATGATAATACCTGAGTGTGCTCATTGCATTGTCAGCTCATTTCTACTGGAGTGGTCTGACCCACTGGAAAAACCGGGCAACCTGTATGTGCATGAGGACACGTCTGTTGTCTTGTGTCTATTACCATGTGTAGAATTGGTGGGTGACCTTCATCCAGATTGGTGTTTAGCACTGTAAACCCAGACATGTCGTGTGATATGCTATATGTTCAGTAACACTGTGTGTCTGACTGTTGTCATAGGAGGAGCAAATGTTTTTCCTAGACCTACTCACAACATGGTGTACATTATTCAGTGTTACTTCTTTGTAAAATTAAATTTGTTAATAAAACCTTTGTAAACTGTTGTGCACCATTATCATGGTGTAAATAGTTATTTGATAATAATTTGCTTACTACTGTGCTTACTTTCTCAATGGCACGCAAGACAGCTAGTTTCTTTTTACTATTGGTAAACATCACCACTATTTAAGTAAAACAACTATCCTAATAATTTCCAGTCATACACTGGCAAATTCCTTTAAATAACATCCACATACCAATGAGCTTGAGATTCCAAACAAAGGTTTATTTTACAGTTGCCTGGCCTCACATTTGAGACCATTGTTGCAATTATGAACACTGGTGAAACGTGTGATAACTGCAAGCATATCCACTATGGTGATGGTGCAAAAACATAATGTTTTGCAGTTTTGTGACTGTCTGCTGCACGTATATGGTTGATCTGAATATGCTGTACTGTTGTTTTCAGTATAAATAATGAAGTAAGGTTCTGGATTTTGTGAATTATTTTAACATAAACATATTACTGATGACATTAACAATGTATATGTACCCAAAAAAGTATGATGCAATGAGAATATTGCCTTAAACACATGCAATCAATATTATAAAGTGAACTATAAATAATGACATCATTCATGCCCAGTCAAGATTGTTTATTTCTAAACACTCCATATACACTTATAACCATAAGAGGGTGTCTCATGCATATAGTTCTAAAATGTTTGAATTTCTATGTACTGTATGGTCAGTTGGCATAATCCATTCTCCACAATGGGGAATCTCTAATATTCTGCAATGGAAAACATTTTGATTTTACATCTAAATGCTAATGTTTAAACAAAGGTATTTAACATGAATTATAATATGTGTATTTGTACAGTTTCTGTATCTCTTATGGTTATGAGTTTGTTCTCAAGTCCTTTATGTGCCAGAACTTCTCAGCTTTGCTTCATAGCACTCTCTCCCAAAGAACTCGAGAATGCACTCATAACCATAAGTGAAACAGTAACCATACATGTAAACATATGGTTGAACATGAAATTTGATTGGTTTATTATACAGAAAATAATGTATGGGGTGGAGTGCATTAAGAAGAATTTAAAGAGCTGGTGTCTATTTACTTCCACCAGTTTGGCTAATAAAATATTTTGACATAAACAGATTGTGGGTTGTATCTTTATTTCACTAATAAACTGGTTTATATGAATTGTTTTCACGTTCCTGAAGTCTCTCCAATGACTACCAATTTGTCTACTGCGAAAATCAGTTTCAACTGTAAAACTGGCAGTGACATGAGGTAATTTAAATATTATTGTAACCCCCCCCCCACAAATGGGGGTTCCCAGAAGCTTTCCCGGAGCTTGCCTAGATGCTTCATGCCTGGTTGCTGTTCGGAGTAAGGCCACTGAATGCGGGCTTGGTGAGTGCGTTTACAGCCTCCAGTACTGCCTCTTTAAGAGCTGCCTAAGTGCAGTCATAATTACTCCAAAGGGGGGTTTGAGTGTTTCTATGCTCAAGTCCCACCTGGGATGCTGGAAATAGCTCCATTCTGCCATCACTAAGTATGCAGCGGGAGGTCTGCTGAAGGATGTAACTATTTGCTGGAAATAACTTAGAGTAATAATGATAATGTAGTTGTTCTAACCTGCCTTCTTTGCAGCAAAGACTGTTCTGATTATCTCCTCCACTTTGGTCCCGAACTGCCGAATTGGACCAATCAGTACATTGGAACTCTAGATCAAGACGGCTGACCAATGAGGACTTAGTTAGTAATCCTGAGAAGTAAAGTCTAACCAAGGGCGCCTTTTTGCGCCAATCGGGACAGGTCTCATAGCCTGGTGTCTGCAGCCCACCTATGGGAACGGGTGGCACGCGAGTGAGAAGGTTGACCCCCACCTGCCTGAGAGGCAGAGACATTGTGACTGTAGAGCTGAAGGGAGCTCTGAGCTTCTGCACCATTGAGTGTTCACGCAGGAAGCACATGAGAGGCCTAGGTGGCCGTTTCCCATTGCCAGAAAGCTTCCGACTAAATCCGCCGGCGTGCGGTTAGAGGAGGCTGTGTATAAACACAGCTACCTACCAGGCTCAACCTGTAGAAGACTGGAGAATCTGCTGAATTGCGCTCGGTCTGTCAGGAAAGTTGAAGCTGCAGTGAAACGCCTGCGTAGCTGTGAGTTCGGTTGGGTTCAGGGAGCAGCTGCCTGGTGTGGTACCCCTCTGTCATTTTCCATATAAATGTGTGAGGAAGCCATTGAAGCTCAGGCTCAGCCATGCAAAGGGTGAAAGAGTGGTTCTCTGTTGGAGTTGTGAGTACTAAATCAGGGTAGCTCCCTGCTAAAGGTTATAAACCAAGACACAGTCATTTTGTTGTATTGCAAACTGTACTAATTGAGCTTCCTGGCTTCATCTAAGCTTCATAGGAATTGAAGGCTCCTTTGTGTCAAGGCCCCGACCAGCTGCATCGAGGAACTAGCCATTAGGGCTTGGGTACCCATAGACAGTAACTGATAGGTTTAGGCCTGTGCACAGAGCCCTAGGTAGTTAAATATATTTTATAGTGGTAAGTCAATCACCCTGATTTCCCCCGGTCCTTGTTATCTCCCCTCAAATAAATCAGATTGCTTGTTTTGCAACTGTACCCTGGCTGGTTTGTGTCTTACTGGGGATATACTGCACAGTGAATATTTGATAACTGTACCTTACTTTCCAGGGGGTTCCCGAAGTGAGCTGAGTGGTTTGAGCTGGGGGGGTAAGTGTTCAGGGGGAGAGCATTGTAATTTATCCATGTGAGCCACTAGTGGGAAGAAGGGGCTCTGGGTGGAGGCACCCATCAACGGATCTGGGCCCCTTACCCTGTCGCAGCTGAGACAGGCAGGGGTGGTAGCCCTTATGATAGCGCCCCTGGGGGTTACATTATGCATTACATACTCCCTTTGAATAGCTGAGATCAGAGGTGGGAAATACAAACTGAGGTAGATATACCCAGAAATATGCAAATCATATATGGTGAACAACTGAACACCCTGTTTTTTTTTTTTGTTTTTTTTTTTACAGTTGCCACAGTTTTTAGTTTGACCAAATGGTGACGAAGTGTGGAGGCAAATAAAACATGCAATCCAAAAGAAATGAAAGGAACTAGTAAGCCATTATGAGTTACATCAGAAGCAAAAATATGTGTATGTCTTGTCACTGAAAATTATTTTCTAATTAACAGCCAAGTCAAATAATGATTTTTTTTGTCCTCATTGTTTTGTAATCTCCACATGTTTCTCATTTAGATAACCTTGCACAAATTATTGTATGCAGTGGAGGAAACCAAGATGGCGGGTGCACGCTGTGTTACTGAGGAGGACTAACAATAGCAGGGTTGGAAAAAAGCCTTAACTAAGGCAAGAACAGGTATGCCGCCGTTGCCTTAGTGTTTCCACCTTTCCTGTCAATCCTGTGCTGCATCCAGGTCAGTACTGCTGTTCTGTTTTCTCTCATTGCTCGAAATGGACCGATTTTAAGCTGATTGTGTTTTAAAGCCAAGAACTGCCAATATGGTGGCTGGGGTCCGATTCTTTTCCTGCTACAGTGTTTGCCCTTTGGAAAGGCTGAAACAGAAGCTTTCTACATCTCTCTTTACATCTCTCTTTGGGAAAGTACTTTTGAACATGACCCACTCGTGGAAGCTTCAAAAAATTTTGAGAACTCTTGCAGATTTTGCTGATCACTAAGGAGAGTATGTTTGTTCATAATTGTTTATACCTCAGTCAAATGTTTTGTTTTTATTCTTGTTGGGTGATCTGATAACTTTATATATTTATTTTGGGGTTTAGGGCTAAGGCTGAGACATACGAGCCTATGTGGGTACCCCCCTTTAATTGTCATTTATAGTAAAATGAGCACGTTTTGAGCAGTTACTAGATTACTTCAGATAGGAGACAGCAGGCTTGAATCCTTAATCTTGATTGGCTTGACCGCAGCATGTGAGTCTGCTATTGTTTCTTAAGTGCTCTTGAAATACGCATGCCTTGTTATTTGAGATCTTCAGATACGATATGCCATTGCAAACTGACTAGTGTTCTGTGGAAGCATGGTTTCTTTTTGGATCCCTGCCAGATATAATTTTGAATTGGTGAAAGCCTTCAGCATAACCAAAACTTAGATTTTGTCAAATTGTGCTCAGCTCTAACAGCCTAGAACACAGCTGATAAAACGTTAAATGCCAAAAATGCTGAATGTTAAATGCTAAACGCTAAGACCAAAACACTGCAGGAATAGAATCAGTAAACGAGATTCAAGTCTACTCTTTAGGATCCAAACCAAATCAAGATGTTAGTATTACCTGCTTATTTCACACATTTCTGAAATTGTTTTTGAAATCTTCCTCTTTATGTTCTATGTGTTTACAATGTTTTGTTGTGTTTACTCACAAGGTCAGCTGGTGTAGACTGTGTTTGAATATTTCCCCTTAGCATAGCAATGGCCTAAAGTACTGTGCTAAGCTTTAGAAGATCAGTTTTAACTAAAAAATTGTAAGTGGAAGCAGCCATTATTATTTTTAATTTTTTACACATTGTTTGTATTGATTTTAATCTAGATAGAAACACATGCTTGCCCATTTCAGTTTGTTAAAGTTTTTTATGGTTTTAAACATCTTTGGGGAAAATTCTCAGACTGATTGGAGTTTCTTTGATTCGTAGATAATGTCTTGACTGGCTTTATGTCTGGATGAACTAATTGGATAGCATCTCCCAGAGGCCAGAAGGTTTACTCCCAGGAACCTCATGATGTTGTTCTGGAAAAGCTTTTAACGTCCTGAATAAACATTTGCTGTGCTGAATTTTGAGGATATCAAGGATTACTGCACAGACTAAAAGTGGGTGCCAAGGCCAGTAGTCTTTCATGGACAAAAATAAAATAGTGGGGCCTAATATGATGCAGTAAATATTTTTGACTTTAAAGAAGTTTGGACAAGACTGCTATTATGTGGATGTCTGAACACAAGCAAGAGACTATTATTCAAATACTCTTGTAATCCTTTATTTCTACCTTGAATTCAGTTTAGGGGTGTACTGCTTTTTGCATTTTTAAAATCTAAAAGTTACCCATAATTAGATATGGTAATAACAAGAAGCAAAAAGATATGCAACACAGTATTATCTAACAATAATAAGAGAAGAATTTACACTTCCAAAATGCTGGGTAAACAAAAAACAGTAACACAGATACCTAAAGAAAATAAGGAAACCAGGGAAACCTTAAAAAGAAAGTCAAAAAAGTCAAGAAGTCTGGAAAATATATTGAATTTGCAGACCAAAAATCAAATACAGTGTCAGGAAGGCTTTAGTTTCATTCCTTTATCCCCTTATACCCAGAAACCGAAGCAGGTTAAAATAACAGATTATTTCAGCAGAAAGGAGGTTCCCCACTCCCCCAATTTTTTCAGCATCTAGAATTACTAGTTATTGGGGACAGACATCAATCATTTCCTCTGATATACCAACTTTAGAAGGTCCCGTAGTGATAGACAACACATTTTCTTTAGACGGAAACAAGTGTTCAATTTATTGGAGAGGATGATATATCTATTATAGCTGGAGACTGGGATACCTCCATTTGTTATATTAATAGTCTCATTAGCCCTAGTACCATAGGGTTATCTGGAGATTATTCAGAGGCAGTTTTCTCAGCTGAACAATACTCTGAGACAGTCCTCAATTTAGAAAACAGGAGTCTCCAGTATACACCCTTTTCATCTCCTACTGTATTAAAAAATGCAGGCCACCTGAAAGAGAATTCACTCCTTGTAATACAGGAATTGAGTAGGACAACAGAAGGATTGAAAAGCCTGGACCTTATCTTAGCAGACCGAATGGGACATCTTAAGACAAGGTCACTGGGACCCATGGCTGAAGTAGATACCCCACAGCTAAAGACCTCAAAAGGAAAAATAGTAAATTATGATGAAGAATACTTTACAAACAAGGGAGATTTCATTTCTTGTATGAACCTCTCTAAACAGATGGTAGAGAAGCCAAGAATCCTTACTATGCGAATATAATGATCCTGGAAAACATTATAGCTCTCCAGGAGGAATTATCTTCCCTGAGATCCGATGTTTTCAGAAATAAAATTATGTTAGATCAAATAATTAAAGGAACTACTCAGGAGAATCAAGGGAACCTAAACACTAGTATCCAAAATAAAATGGCAGAAAGTGTCTCTATTGAAAATAAATTTGTTCAAGTGAACCTGCCGGCTCCCTTTTATTGAGGATTTGAGCCTGGATAAAAAGAAAGCAGAGGAACAGAAAAAAACAGGCAAAGGGAAAGAGAAAAGGGAAGGAACTTCACAAAACATAAACAAAGGGAAAAAATTAGCTAAGATAAAAGGGGAAACTGTAAATAACAGTAAAAACAAGAAATGACATGCTTTAGAAAATTTTAAGAAAGGGAAAGACTCTGAAGTACTGCAACAGGTTGAGCAAAATTGTGCTACACAGGATATACTGGCCTTCCCAAAAGAGGATATTGTTGATTCTAACCCTAAAGTATTGTCACTGGACGGGACGATTTTGACCCTCAGCCTTCTCATCTCCTATATGGAGATACTACACCTGCAATGGGTCTCCACTCATTTAACAGTTTGTTTAAGGAGAGTGGACCACTGAAGGAGTATTACTTTGAAACTTATGGCATTAGGCAGATTCCTGATGAAACAAATGTAATGCTCACTACTCACATGAAATACATGGTGGGTATCAGTCAAGAGGAAAGGGATTTCCGAGCTCTACATCTCTCAAACCCTAAATGACCGTGTTATAATTTATACAAATCCTTCTGTACTTGCAGCAGAAATATGGTCAAAAGGTAACCTGTTGCAATTAAAAGGGATTTTGATGAGTGAACCTCAACTAGTACCAGTGCCTCTGCCTGTAGAAATATTTGGAGGAAATACAGATCAAGTAAAGAAAAGGGACCAAACAATAGAAGCCTTGATAAAAACAATTAACAATTATGAAAATAATCAAAATATAGAACAACTTGACAAGACAATCACAACTTTTGGATGGAACACAGTGGGAGAGACAGACCAAAATACTATTAAAAGAGAATTAGTCTCTTTCTTGACCCAGTCCCTTGGCGTAGAATTAACAATACAATCTATTTCAAACATAAAAGTATGGAAAAAAGAAACTGAGTCTTCTCACATAAATTTGTTCTGTGCATTTTATTATGGAAAAGGCAGTGACACTGGACAATCTGGGCATTCTGGTGACTACACCCAGGGAATTTTTTGAGGACATCCTAGGGATGCCTAGAAATGAAAATTTAAGGATAGAAACCCCTAGAAAGAAACAAACATGACATATAATACAACAAACACAAGCAGGACAAGTGTTTAAAATATTATCCTGTAATAATATTGAGGGGTTCACTTCAAAACTTGCTGACAGTGATACATGTTCCTTCTTGGAGTCTTTTGACATATTATGCTTTCAGGAAACATGGGACACCAGAAAATCATACTATTCCTGGCTTTTCTATAGTAGGTATACCAGCTGTTAAAAATAAGAAAATTTGTAGACCCAAGTCTGGGTTGGCAATTTTTGTCAGGACCTCCTTGTACTTAGTAGTAACTAAAATTGAGTCCAAGGAGAACCTGATACTTGCAGTCAAATTCTGTAACCCTTATTTTACATTGATACTCTGTAATGCTTATATCCCCCCAAAAACTAAAAATAGGGAAGACCCTTGGTGTCAGTTTTTACAAGATATGAATTCTATCTCAGAAAAATCTGGCCATTTTCCAGTTTTTATCATGGGCAATTTAAATGCTTGTATAGGACTAAAGGATTTAGAGGATGATCTTTATATGGATTTAATGGTGAATGCAGTAGAAATAAATTAACCTTACATAGAAAACTGGAGGATAAAAAACAAAATCAAAGAGGCAAATGTGTAAATACTTATCTTGGAGAGAAAAATGTCATTCTTACAAATGGTAGAACTAGAAATGACAGTACAGGTGGTTATACATTTATGGGACCCAAAGGATATTCAACAATAGACCTTTTCTGGGTAAACATGGAAGGAGCAAAGATGTTACAGGATACAGAGATATTGGATCGACCAGAATCAGCACATCTTCCAATTAGCATAACATTTGTTGCACAAATTCCTAGTATGAGAAGAAATGAAAACTCTTCTCCCATGGAAATCATTAATTATAAGAGAACCTTTAATGAGATACTCTTACAGGGTTCTCCAGCTGAACTGAGAAATGAAATATTACTGAATGATAATTTAAATGATATTTCAGAAAATTGAGAAAGGCTGACAAATTATATTAAACCTCTTTGTAAAACAGTTTCTACAAGGGTGTCTAAACCTTGTACATGGTTTAATAGACATTGTAGAAAAGCAAAAACTGTGTTAAACCAAAAAGTAAGGGAAGTAAGGGAGAATAAAAATGAACAAAAAATAAAAACACTAAATCAGGCTGGGAAGGAATATTATAAATTTTTGGAGCAAGAGAGAAACAAATATTACAGATTACAACGGGACAAACTTTGAAAGACTATATTGGATAAAGACACAAAGAACTTCTGGAGGTTGGTGAGTGGAGGTTATGGCAAATATCACAATAAAATGCACACCCATATCACTCCTACAATATGGGAAAAGTATTTTGAGACATTATTTTTTTCAGAAAAAGAAAAGTTGGAGACAACAAATCATAATAATGTCTCCATAGAAATCTTAGTTGATCCCTTGATGATGAACAGTGATGAGATCCATCAAACAATATTATCATTAAAATTAAATAAAGCTCCAGGTCCCAGTAGTGTAATCAGGGAAATATATAAAACATTTATACAGTGCTGGGTACCATTATTGGAAAAAATATTATAATGCAGTACTACAAGGGCAATACATTTTATCGAGTTGGCTTGGTAGTATTGTTTATCCAATTCTGAAAAGAGAAGATCCATTAAATCCAAAGATGTATAGACATCTCAAATTTTATTTAAAAAATTACAGAATTGGATTAATCAGAATTCAATTATCAGTGAATACCAAAATGGATTTCAGGCAGGAAGATCCACGGTGCAATACTGCCATGTCCTGAGACATTTAGCACGGAAATATGTGACAGTGAAGCATGGCAAATTATATTGTTGCTTCGTGGATCTAACTGCAGCTTTTGATAAAATCAGCAGGAATCTGCTTTGGAATATTTTAAAACATTTGAATATAGATAGTTCCTTATTAGACATATTAATTAGACTGCATACTGACACCTGGATGCAGGTACAATACAATCAAAGGGGATCCCTGACATCTCCTATTAGTACAAATGTAGGTGTCAGGCAAGGATGTATTATTGCTCCAACCCTATTTAATGTGTATATAAATTCCACATTGCAAGGCCTGGAAAATGCATACTACCATTCACCTAGAATAGGCAAAGACAGCGTATCACTTTTAGCTTATGCTGATGACATTGTTCTGTTTTCCACCTCCCTGTTGGGTTTGCAGAGAAAAGTGGATACATTTTCCATGCTATGTAATAGGGATGGTTTGCTAATTAATGAAAACAAGACCAAGGTTGTAATCTTCGGAAATAAATGAAGGATTTTACCTAAGGTTTTCATGGGACAAAACAGAATAGAAAAAGTTAAGATGTACAACTATCTTAGGGTACTTTTTTCTCAAACCACAACTTGGAAGTAACATATTGATTATATTAAAACTAAAATTAAAATTGTAGCTAATGCCTTCAGGCAATTTAATTCAAAGCTGGGAAGAGCTTCCATACAAGGAATACTGAAGGTAATAAAGGCAAAAATTAGTACAAGCATAGTCTATGCTGCAGAAATTTGAGGAAGTCAAAAGCTTGATGATATCAAACGAGTGATTAATAAACTTTATCATCATATATTAATGCTCCCTCAATCAGCACCAAAAGAAATTTTATGTTCCGAGCTGGGACAACTTTCTCTGGAGACCTTAATAGTTAGAAAAAATAAATTATAGTCCTGCTAAAGTTAATACAGTTGCCTGAACAAAGAATTTCAAGATGGTGTCTAGAAGAGGAGGTACATTATGTCTCTATGAATTTTATAGCACCTACCATTCAACTTACTAGGGACAAACTTTATCCTAGTGGGTTAGGTCATGTTATAACATATATTTACTATAAGTCATTAGAAGAAGTTATATCTCTGGTTAAATCTCGAGTCAGAGATTTAGCCAAAGCTCAGTATACTGAGAGGATAACCACCTTGAAGAACTATAGATGGCATAAAATAATTAAGCAAAAAAACAGTTTGGCTCCGTATCTTATCAAACTAACCAATCCTCAATCCAGACGTTTAATAACAAGATTTAAAATGTAGTTATATAAGGCAAACTTTATCTACTTTAGACAGGGATGAGGAAAAGTAGATTCTCCTTTTTGTCCCTGTGGGATTCGAATGGAGGACAACTTGAAACATGTATTACTGTTGTGTCTTCTTTATACTTCTGCTAGGAGGAAGTGGTTAGGGGATATTCTGGCAGGCACTGACCTCCCTCCTGACCATTTGGTATTGTTTCTCTTTAATAATACAAATGAGGTTGTATTGGACAAACTGGTAAACTTTTTATCTGCTCTTCATCTTTGATGATCTCGAATGAAATATAGGTGTATATTTATGTGAAAATTGTATGACACTTATGGATATATTTAATTAGAACTTCAAAATTATTAGAGATGAAGGTTAACATTGTTTTGTATTTATGAAATCGTGTAAAACATGGAATTTATATAATTGTGACATTTTATTGTACCTTACAGAAATTATATTTATGCAATGCACTAACATGACTCTTAGATTTTTAGATTTTGTAAAAGCTTAGGCTGAACAAATGAACTAAACCTTGAAACCTATTGTCTGCAGTGGTTTAAAGCTGCAATGGTTACAGTCTCTAAACTCCTACATCTACCTGAATTGTATGTCCAATGCAGGGAATTACACTGATCATTTAGACTATTAATAAGCTTTGTTTTGCATTTACTGCATATTTCACATATTTTTTTCTTGCTTTTCCTTAGCAGTTGGTTGTTATCATCACTTATAGGAGACCTACCAGCAAAATGTTCTGTGCACACTGCAGCTCGGTATGTACTCGGTAGAACATCTTTACATTGTGTTCCTTTTTTTTTTAATTAAAAGAATTCAGAATAGTGCTCTATACAGACATCTGATGCAGTATGCCTTTACCATTTGAGTTTAGTCAGAAATTGCATGCCAGTGTAAATTCTCCACTTGCTGCACTGCTGGATGTGGATTTGTAAAAATCTGTTTACTGGTGGATGCACCTTCCTGTCAGTGTGATCACCTTAGCATATTCAAGATGGAAGTAAAGGTGGTGTGCCTGTGCAGTTTTTGCATTTCATAGATGCAGATGGCAGTGTCAACTTAGTCCTGTCCCTCTGTTGTTTGGTGTCTTGCCTGTCATGAGAGTGTGCTGGGGTGGGAGGTTGATGGTGGGTGCACTGTGGGATGGGGAGCTGGTGAACATTTGGCAGTACTTATGGTAAAGGTAAACATTTTGCAGTTCTGCTATTTGCACTCACTCATACAGCGTGAAGGTTATTACAGATCGTCACATTTGTCTATCCATTCCTTACTCTTATAATAGGATTTCCATCAAGGGAATATGATGGTTTCCCAAAATATTTAGGAACTCAATACCAGCAACAGTAAAGATAAATAAATAGGATAGAAAGATTGATGAAGTCATATCTAACTTAGAACTGCTAGTCTTCAGAATTGCAGTTTCCTCTCTCAGAAATGATCACCCTTCATTCTTTTGCTGTCAAACTCTGCTCTCTCTCATGCATACAATAAATGTCAGAAACACTGTCAGCATAGTAAGATATCAAGATACCAGACATTAGTGTCAATGGAACAGAGGCATGTTGCATTATTAATCTTTCTTCACTGTACATTTTTATAACTGCATAACTCAACGCACACACGTCAAGGAATTAATCTGATCTGCACCAGTCAGTGTGAATAATAAAATAAAAGAAAAAATTCAGAGTTCAACCTTACTGGGCTGTAATAGTAAAACCAGAGACTACCACATTAAGTCAGGTTAATAATTTAACACTATGTGTCCTGAAAATGTGGCTGAATAATTCTATAGCAAGCTGCACGTCCAAAAATTTAAAAAACAGGACATGGAAGCAACACTGAGACACCACACTCAGCAGCAGGTGATAATAGACAAGAGGCGACAGCCAGTGATGCTTACACTTGCTAAACTTCAGATTAAAAAACCCAGTAAACTCGAACAGTCACTCCATGAAAGCACGCTCAGATATGAGATGCAACTTAAAATAACAACAGAAGAGTAAGAACAAGTTTATTACTCACTACTGTGGGAAATTTGATAATTAAATGTCACAATCAGACACCTAATTCACATCACATTTAAAAGTCAGAGTCACCTAAACAAAACAGTAGCCAACAACTAGTTTCACATAACCAGGAAATGAGACAGTTTTCAAATGAGAAAACTGTCAGACTCAACAGTAAGGAACAAAAACTTTATTTTTAGTACAGAAAGATGATACATCCCAGTGACAGTAGTTGGAATCAGGTTACCAAAACTTCTCAGATGGAGCATACTATACCTGACTGGCATACTTAAGATTCGGCTTTTCCAAAAACAGGCGAGTATTAGGTTGTCGTTTTTCAGAAGATGGCTGGATTGGGAACTGTATCAAAAATAGCAAGAAACCAAAAATATTAGGAGGTTCTGAGTGTCATAGTGAAGTATATCAATAACTAAATGAGATTTACAATAGTTACATATTCCACAATGGTTAATAAATTAAAATGCTGAGCAACTCTTTAATATACACCCAAGGTGTATGATGCTACATAAACCCCAACAGCAAAGCTCAAGTGGTTTATATCAGTATCACACACTAAAGGTGTGTATTAAATTTCAGTTGCATTCCATCTCATGCATTATTTTTTATGATTTCTGGTGAGCATTTTTTTCCACCAGAGCATAAAGATGTACCTCTTTATCAGAGCACAGTGTCAGGGGAATGTTGTATGTTGCAACATTTAAAGAGGAAATAATGAGATGTAGAGGTTTGTAAATCATAAACATTTTATAAGAAATAGCTTTTTCTGCAGAAATGGTTGGCGGTAACATGGTAGGAATGGCAACATGAATGAACAACAGAGTTAGGAACACAGCAGAAACTGGGTTAAGAACACTCAGAAATTGCATTTTTTTTAACTGCTTATAAAGAACGATTGCCTGTAGAGTGTTAAGGAGAGTGGTGCTAATATTTAAATTCTTTAAATGAAAGCCTTAAAAATGGATTAACTGTAAAAAAGTTAAACATTTATTGATGCATTTTCTTCCAGTTTTCTTCCTTTGCAGTCACGAGATCTGGTTGCCATAGAGATTAAAATGTCTTTTCCATGTAGTGTCGTACAATTTGTGCAGAAAAGGTATTTGTTATAAAATGTTTATGGAAGGTAAGTCTTATTTATGTGAAGTCAGAAGGGCACTGGTTTTGTGAGTAGTTTTGTTTTTGTGTTGAATGAGACACACTATACGATTCTAAGGAGTTTCACACAGTTACAGCGCAAATAATTGGAGCCTGCAGATGCAAAGCCATGAGAATGGGGCTCGTGCTCAGAGTATCAAATGGAGCACGTGATTGCCATAATAACCAGCCAGTTATTATGGCAAAAAATAACTATAACTACGTGAGCCCATACAAAAAAATTGCTCACCAGTTATTATATAGAAAATAGTGCATGGGCAACTATGTGTTATGAAGTTTTCTTACACACCTGACGTGTGTGATGATCCATAAACCTCAAGAGTGAAGCTTGAGAGGTTTATTAGGTCATCACACAACAAGGGTATTAAGATTTCATAACACACACAGTCACCCATACATTATTTTATAATTACTGGTGCAAAGAGTATACATCAAGGAAAGTTTCAATGATTCTTACAGTCCATTGCTCAACCCCTCTGTTACACACACACACACACACACATATACACACACACACACACACACACACACACACACACAGTCACTCTCTGTTGCTCTACCTCCCTCTCTCTCCAGTAAGGATAGTCTTTTCTTTCTTTGTTTTGTTTTTTTTAACCCACAGTGTGGAAGCATGGATCTATAGCACTACTGACTACCAGTAGTCAGCCACAGCCATTCCTGATATCAGTCTCTGTCTCTCACAGCCAGCAAACACCAGCATCTGTGATATAGTTGCAAAAGCAGGATCAACCAGATAAACAGTGAAGAAAGATACATAAATAAAGAAATAAATTAAAAAGTAAGTACATGTCCAGTGTGGCTCCTCACAGAGCAACAAACAGGCCGCCATGTTTCCCAAACAATTTAGTGTGCCCACACTCAAAATTATGGCCAATCCGGTGGCAAGCTACAAATGAGTGACAAGAAACAGTGACACAGAGCCTGCAAAAGCTGTAATTAACTCGGTGTGACATCACACTGAGTTATTACGGCTTTTTAAAACTTCTACAAAGAGTTGATATAGGGGGTCACCAGTAATTATAGTCTGCTATATGAAAAGTCAAAATGATATCTGCAAAACAAAAATACAATGGTATGCTGCCTAAACCTTTATGAAGCATTAAGTAGTAATTTAACTGATAATTTCTAAAAAGTCAATGCAGAGTAACACTGATCATTGTTATGCTGTATGTCTGATTAATGGAGTTGCATAAGCTGTAAACAAACCACTGCACCATTTTTTATATATACTTCTTGGTATCACATATGTTCATATCAATTATCAGTGGTCTAAGTGATGGGGTACTTGGTAACATGGTGTTACACTACTTGTTCAAATTTAGTCACACAGGATGTTTATTACGTGACCTTCTGGCGATCTCTTTCACAGTTTCACCACTTTTTTATTACTTTGATCACAGGCAAATATGGCAGAGTAATAATAACATTTCTTAAATTTAGACATCTGAGAGTCCACCTCAACCACTTAGTCTGGATGTTAAAAGGAGGATGATAGAAATTCTGGTGCTAGTGGGTCCATTATGCGTATTAAGTACTTATTTGAATATTCTGCAACTGATCTCCTCTAGTGGCTACTTTAGATCACAAACATACTATGTAAAAATAATTAATAGCAACTCCTTAACACGATGTATATTTAGCGCTTCTGAATTCTACTGCTACTAAGATGTGCAATGATGAGGGTGATACTCACCGTGCAAACCCATAACCATGGCCCAAGAACAGTGTTAGCTGAAAGGGCAAATGGTACAAAAACCCTAACACACAGGTGAAGAGCAAGGAAAGCAGCACAGTGTATACAGAGGTGCAGACAGAGCCAAAAACACAATGTGATGCACAGGATACTGGGGGGAGGGGACTTGCTGCTGCAGGGCAGAACTGTTGCCATGGAATGAAATGGCCATATGAACAGGTGTAGGCAGTGAGCCACATGTGCTGCAGGGGAAAAAAGGGTGAGTAGTGGAGTATGGCAGAAACCCTGGTGTCTGATACATAGGCAGACAGCAACATGACCATAGAGTTGTTCAGAAACCAGGAGGGAATGCTGATTGCAATACACAGTGGGTACATGTACCACTGTGATGAGGAGGGACCCAGAAGACCTACTGACAATGTGCAGACACCTAGCTGCAGCTACAACTGCCTAGCCCACATGCACACCATGGAGGACAGAGCAGTGTACACCATCAGAGAGCACAACCATGTCCCTGATGCTGAGGACATCGGTGTGCGATGGATGATGGGCAACCTCAGGGAGCAGGCCAGGACAAGCATCAAGACAGTGTTGTAGGTGGTGGTGGTATGCACTACACAAGTGCCAGCAGCCATTGCTGGTCAGATGTCAGGCATGTGACGCCTCCATCAGATGGTGCAGCATGTGCGACAGGTGGTGAGGGGGTGGCCAGTTACCCCAACAGCTGTGACAGACCTTGTCATCCCCAACAAATTTAAAGTAATTGGCACTGGCAACAGATTCCTCTGTATGATAGTGGAGAAGAGCAGGACTGGTTACTAGTGTATGCCACCAACTGGGGCCTCCATTTCCTAACACAATGCCCGGGCTGGCTCATGAATGGCACATTTAAATCATGCCCTGTGCTATTTAACCAGTTATACACCACCCTTGGTATCTGATCTGGGGTCCTGCTGCCAACTGTGTATGCCCTTACCTGCCAAGAAAGGCACACGCATACGTTAAGCTGTTTACTCAACTGAAGAGCCACTGGTCAGAACTGTTCCCCATGAGTGTTCTGCTGCATTTTGAGTGTGCCAGTTGGAGGGGGGGGTCACCACTGTATTCCCCAATCCCCAGGTCAGGGGATGTTTTTTCCATTTCTCTCAGGCACTGTGATGAAGAATACAGCAGTGCCCAGAAGTCTACAAGAAATATAGCACTGACTCAGACTTCACCCTACACGTATGGATGATCCTGGCACTCTCATTCATTCCAGTGAAGGAGGTGGCCTGTGTATTTGAGGAGATGAGAGACTGGGACTACTTCCAGTGAAATGAAGACCTGCTGCAGCCAGTTTTCAACTATTTTGAGGATGACTGGGTAGGACGGCTGTCGGAATGCTCTAGGAGGAGGAGGCCCAGCTTCCCTGTGGTGCAGTGGAAATGCCACAAGACCACCCAACAGGGGCTCACCAGGATAAGCAATGTGGTGGAGGAGTGGCACAGGGCATTTAACTCCTGCATTGGCATATGCCACCCCAGCATCTGGCACTTGCTACAATGTCTCCAGCAGGAAGCATGCCTGTCGGACACGAAAACTGAGCAGCTGGTATCCAGGGTCCAGAAGGTACAGGTCTGCAAAAAGTACAGGGACCTTATTCCCAGGATCACCACAGTAGTTGATGAGTATGCTACCCATAGTTACTTTGATTACTTATGTGGCTTAGTACATAACTTCTAGTTCCAGATCTGACCTCAGGGCCAGGGTGCTAGTGCCAAGGAGAGTCCAGTGGCGTTGCAGTTGTTGTGGATGGTGTGTGACATCACCCATAAGATGGTCACCCACTGTGTGGTCACTCCCCTGATTTGCTCTTTTGAATCTCTGCATATTGACACTTGCACACCAGGGTCACTTATTTGGCATTCTGCATTGTGCCTTTCATTCCACGGTGTTGCTCTTTTGACAATCGTCCAAACCAACCTAGTCAGTTTCTTTGACTGGATAATGGAGGCAGTGGACAAGGGTCAAGCAGTTGATGTAGTATTCTTGGATTTCAGCAAAGCCTTTGACTCAGTACCCCACAGGAAGTTAACCAGGAAGTTGAAGGACCTAGGGTCAGAAAGTAAATTAACAAGATGGGAGGCAAGTTGGCTAGGAGGTAGGACACAAAGGGTAATAGTGGTTTGGAGGGAGCTCTCCGGTAAAAGAGAAGTCATCAGTGGGGTCCTGGAGGGGCTAGTGGTTGGCCAAGTGTTGTAATGTGTTCATAAATGACATGGGAGTTGGCATTAAAGGAAAAATCTGCCTCTTTGTGGATGATGCCATGCAATCTGAAAAGGTGGACATGGATGAGGGGGCACTGAACCCAGGAGAAGACCTAGTGAGGCTGGAAAGGTGGTCTGGCATATGGCAGCATGGGTTTAGTACAAAGAAGTGCAAAGACATGCACATACAGTAAAAGCAACAAATGTGAGGACCTAGTATAGCCTGGGGAGGGCAACATCACCAAATCAGAGGAGGTAAAGGACTTGGATATAACCATCACAAGCAACCTAAAACAGGCAATGCAGTGTGGAAAGCCAGAACCAAGGCATACAAAATGCTGGTCTGTTTTGCAAAGTGGTATATGAGCAGAAGAGAGGAGGTTATATTGCCGCTGTACCTTCCTTTGGTGCATCCACACCTGGAATACAGCATGCATTACTGGAGCCCCTAACCGAAATGGATATCAGCCAGATCAAGACAGTACAAAGGAGGGCAACAAAAATAGTTCAAAGGTGGCATGGGAGGGTATATAATGGTAGGTTTAGACAATTCAACATGTACTTACTTGAGGAGAAGAGGAAGAGAGGGGACATGATTGAAACCTTCAAGTATCAGAATTATTAACAAGGTGGATATGGGAATCTCTTTTTTCTCAGTGGGAACAAGATCTCAAGGGGGCATTCCTATAAGCTGATGAGGGGAACGGTTCAAGATGGAGGAGGACAGGAAACACTTATTAACAGAGTGAGTGGTGCTGGGGTGAAATGATTGTCCTATCTGAGGATGTATCTCGAAAGACAGTAGTAGTGTTCATGAGGGGGTTGGACAGGGTGAAGGGTAGGTTTCATGGTTGGTTGGGAGAGGGGAACAAGGCCTGCAGTAATTGCTGGATCAGGGGCTCTACATTCAAGCAGACTTGACAGACCATAAGGCCTTCTTTTGCTAGCTATGGTCATATGTTCATATTTCAGGGTATGCAGTGACAACATACAGCAATCATATGGCAGGTACAAGTTGCTTGCCATATGTAATTGAAGAAGGAACACCATAAACAACATATCCACCTTTCTTGTACTTTAGGAAGTGCATGGTATATCTCTTCTGAGTCTCTTTTTGCTGTGACTTCGGTTTGATCACGACATGCATTCTCATTATAATACATGGCGGCAAGAAGCAATCTGCAGTCATGTTTAATACTGTTGATTATTGTTAATGTCAAAATTTTGTCTTCTCTTAATATATTACATTTTTTGACAAACTTTCAGTACAAAATATGCATAATAGCATCACATTAATTATGAAACAAAAAAAACAGAAACAGAATCTGTCGGCAGACACTATAAGGACTGCTTGGCTCACCCAGTCTGCCCATACATACAATTAAACTGACATTTGCATTAATGTTATTTTAAGTGACCAAAATGTTCTTGTTAATCACCTAATAAGTTTATTGGTATACCTGCATTTCATCGAATTGAATGAAAAAATATAATTTTTGGTGCAAGTTGATTTAGCAGTCTATAAAATGCCTCAGTTTTGAAAGTTTGACATTTCCCTGACAGGAATCTAATGTTTATTGCACAATCTGATGCCTGTGATCTGTTCCTCAAATTCAATAGCAGAAGGCAAAGCTGTGAGGATTTTCGTATATCATGCTATGTATGCAGGATCAAATATGCATGCACATGAGTGATCAGAAATAAAGTAATTATGTGGTCTGTGCCGTTCACCAGCAGTTAAATACAGTGGGTACACTTAACCTGCCCATGTGATGATTAACATACTTCACATGTGTTGTAAAAAATGTCCATTTGGATAATGTAAGTTCATCCTCACCAAGAGGACTGGGTGCCGCTGACCAATACAACTAGTTACAAACTCTTGTGATTCAAGATGGGAGTTCGAAATTGCTTTTTTTATTTTGACAGGCAAACCTAGAAGTTCTTTTTTAAGTCCTACAAAAGGTATAAAATGAAATAGTAAGCAATATTCTATACATCAAGATGCATGAGTGTCGAGGACAGTTTTGTGAAGAATACTGTGGTGTTACATGCATACTATGTCCTGTACCTCATTACATCACAGTGATGTATTAATTACATTTCTTAGCTGTATCTTAGTTAAAGTTACAAAATCACTATTGACTACTTCTGGTACATATTTACGTTTTCATCAATTATGTTCCAAGTTCCTCAGTTCAAGCACATCAACCAGCAAAACCAACATAGGGCTTGTCATTTATGTCACAGCGATTTCAACAGTAAAGTGTCTTATTGAATCCCTATGAAATACACAGTTGTAATCATTTGACTTCATAGCTCAAAACACATCACATGACCGTTGCTTATTTTATGAGAACCACACACTTCCTTTTATTTTTAAACTCTAATTGTTATTGACAATTATACTAATAGCACCTCAGTCCCTTCTCGGATCTCCTCATCCACGTTATTTAGCCTTCAACAGGGGCTTACCTGACACCTATTGGAGAGCATGGATTGCACCCTATGGTGGCACCCCTCACCACCAAAACAGGGGCAGATCATGATGAGGAGGGGACCAAGATAACAAGTGACCTACCCAGGCTTCACAAGTGCAGAGCCCACAAGAGCTCAGCACCTCATGCTGCCTTGTTACAAGTGTTTTTCACCACTTAGGTACTCCCAAACCCCAATGATGATGCACTATGGAGGTTGTTATGGCTACAATGCAGGCTGCTTGTGCTTTCGCATAGCAATAGCCATGCTCAAATCTCACCCACCAACAACTGCAGAATTCCTCCAGCTTGCACTGAGATATGTGATAATCCACTTGGCAGCATTTCAGCAGAGTGTAGCCAACCTCTGTCCAGAATGAGACCATGCTTCTGCTGCAATGCTTGATCCTCCTACCCTTCCCCAATGGCCCCCGATGACCAGGGCTTGCTTCAAAACTTTGGTCACCAACATGGCCACTGTTGATGCACAAACAGGATGGACCTCAACAGACCTAACTTGAGGCAAAGATTTTGGTTAAAAAATAAAATCAGTCTTTATATGTTGGATTGCACAATACATGGACTATGACCATAATGAAGTAATACACTTCCTGAGTGGTTATAGCACTGGAATACACCTTGTTCAAAACAACCACACTAAGGGTGCATCACTTCTGTATAGCAAATCATCCTATTATGTGTAAACTATTACAGAACCAGCTTATTTTGGTCTAGTGCATACATTTACACAATTGCTCATACCCCTGGCAACATGTCATATGTCAAACCAATGATCAGTTTCTGGCATATTGTCTAGAACCCATTTTGCGACCTGGATATGGCAATCAGTCACCAACTGACCAAGGAATGTCCAGCATCACTCACTGAAGCAACATGTTTCCATAATCCCACTTGCTCCATATTTGTGCTTCCATCAAACTCACTACTCTGTGGATTAATTTAGTAATGAATGTAAATCCACACCTTATCATATGGTTAGAAACATAGAAACATAGAATTTGATGGCAGATAAGGACCGCTTGGCCCACCCAGTCTGCCCATTTCCCTATCTACCTACTGAATAAGCTGCAGATCCTAGTTAACCAGCAGCCTACTTCTTTCTACCCCCACCGCCCAGAATTGCCTCATGACTATCCCATGCATGCTTGAATTCCACCACTGATTTTGACTCCACAACCTCCTCCGAAGGCCATTCCATGCATCCACAACCTCTCTGTGAAAAAATACTTCCTTAAATTACCTCTGAGCCCCCCTCTATCTTCAAATTGTGCCTCTTGTTCTTGCACACCTCTTTTTGAAAGATGCTACCTCTTGACTTTGTTGATTCCTTGAGTACTTGAAAGTTTCTATCATGTCCCCCCTCTCCCTCCTTTCCTCAAGGCTATACATATTAAGCTCCTTAAGTCTCTCTTCATATGTCCTCCGGTGCAGACCCTGCACCATTTTAGTTGCCCTCCTCTGGACAGCTTCCATCCTGTCTATGTCTTTGTGGAGATTGGGTCTCCAGAACTGCACACAGTACTCCAGATGGGGTCTCACCAGCTGTCTGTACAGAGGGATAATAACTTCCTGTTTTCTACTGGTGATGCCTCTCCCTATGCATCCCAGTATCCCCCCAGCCCTCCTTGCTGCCCTCTCACATTGCTTGCCCACCTTTAGGTCATCTGATATGACTACCCCCAGGTCCCTTTCCATTTTTGTTGTTGTTAGTATCTCACCCCCCATTGTGTACTCTTCCCCTGGGTTTTTGTTTCCCAGGTGCATTACCTTGCACTTCTGAGCATTGAATCTAAGCTGCCATACATTTGACCATTCCTCTAACCTTGCCAAGTCCCTTCTCATCCTTTCCACCCCACCCTGTGCATCAACTCTGTTGCAGATCTTAGTGTCATCTGCAAAGAGACATACTTTTCCTTCCAGTCCTTCTGCAATGTCGCTTATAAAGACATTGAAGAGGACTGGTCCTAATATTGAACCTCATGGGTACCCCGCTAGTAACCCTCCTTTCTTCTGAGTGGACTCCATTTACTATTACTCTCTGTGTCCTATTCTCCAGCCAATTCTTTACCCAGGCTGTCATCTTGGGACCCACTCCCAGGCTGGCTAACTTATATATTAATCTTTGTGTGGGACTGTGTCAAATGCCTTGCTAAAGTCTAGGTGAGGCCATGTCCACAGCCCTCCCTGATCTACTACTTTTTGTCACCCAGTCAAAGAAATCTATCAGAATCTGCCTGGCATGACCTTCCCACTGTGAATCCATGCTGCCTAGGGTCTTGTGCCCTCTGGCCTCTAGATACTCGACAATTCTTTCCTTTAGAAGTGATTCCATCATTTTCCTATCACTGAGGTTAAACTAACAGGTCTATAGTTTCCTGCTTCTGCTTTGCTCCCACTTTTGTGAAGGGGAATCACATCTGCCCTCCTCCAGTCCTCGGTACCACCCATCCTCCCATGATTTGTTAAAGAGGGTAGTCAGTGGTGTCACTAGTTCTAACCTTAGTTCTTTTAGAATTCTGGGATGAATCCATCAGGCCCCATTGCTTTGTCCACCTTCAGTTTTAAGAGTTCTTTCAGAACCCTTTCTTCTGTAAATGGGCTGGTATCAACTTCTGTATCCAGAGTGTTACTACTGTTTGTTTTATGTACCTCCCCTTCCTTTGTAAATACTGAGCAAAAATATTTGTTTAGTATCTCTGCCTTTTCACATTCTCCTCTGCCCACCCTCCCTCCCCTTTATTAAGCCTCACTATCCCTCCCTTGGTCTTCCTTTGCTCCTGATGTACCTATAAAGGTTTTATTCCCTTCTTAACTGAGTTGGCTATCTTTTCCTCAGTTTGGGCCTTTGCTGTTCTGACTGCCTTCCCAGCCTCCTTTTGCTTTAACTGATACAGTTCTCTGTCCTGCTCCTGCTGCGATTCCTTGTACTTCCTGAATGCTTTCTTTTTCTTTTGAATCTTCACTGCCACTTCCTTTGAGAACCATAGTGGTTTCTTACATGTTGTTGTTTTTTTTGGGGGGGGGGCTGATTGATTAAAACCTCAGCTCCAAGTTCTTGCTGTACTGGAGTTAACAATCCCTGTTAGATATTTTGTGCTGCATTGTCTGAGGCAGAAGCATGGAACTGTGAGATGGGGTGGCGATCTATTTTAAATCCACCCTAGGACTAGTGGCTTATTACATGCCAACTATCAAGACATTTTAATGCATGACAGTACATGGTGGCCTGGGTACAGATTGCAGAATTATTCTCATGTATTGGCCACTGGGGCAAAGAAATGATTTCCTGCAGGAATTGGTGGACCTCATGGCCAGCCTAGTCTTGGTCTCTCCCAGATCTCTTGTCCTGGGGATTTCAGTGCCTGAGTTGATGATGGGGCCTCACCTTTTGGACAACAGTTCCTCCAATTGCTGACCTCGGTGGGCTTCACAAAGGCAGTTCCTGCCAGCACTCACCAGTTAGGCCATGCCTTGGACCTAGTCTTCTCATTGAGCCCTGATATCTGCAGTGCCAAGGTAGAGCTGATCAGCTGGTTGGATCATCATGCTATCGAGCTTCTTCGTTTGGTCCCCCATTTAATTTTTCCTCCTGTGGAGATGATTTGCTACCTTCCAAAATGGATTCTGGAGTCTTGCAGACTCCTGATGGAAGTGGATTTTTCTGGCATGTTGACAGTTTGTGATTTGAGAATTGAGAAAGCCATGAAGAGCTATAATATGGCTGTTATGGCAGTCTTGTACTCCCTTGCACCTTACCGTGTCTGCCACTTGATTTTCTGCTGCAGTTTACCATGGTTTTGTAATGAGCTGGGACAGTTAAAGACCAAGGAGTGGAAGTGAAGTATTCTTGCAGCAGATCCCACTCTGTGGAGGACAGGCTGGCACTGAGGACTCAGTTCCATGAGTGCCAGCAGGCAATAACTGTGAAAAAGTTAGAGTTCCTGCCAAGGGTGATTGCAGCTGGGGAAAAGTAGACCAGCTCAACATTTCCGCATCATGGATAGGATATCACCCTTTTGCTGTCTGGAAGAGTATCTTCAACAGATGACTGCGAGAAGTGAAATCTTTTTAACATGACAAACTTTCCTCTATTATGAGCAAGACTGCCACAAGTAGCCTATCATGGGCAAGTGATATCCTGCTAGGATGGACAGTGGCAACCTCTAGCCTTGGCAGGAGTATGAGCCAGTGTCGGTTGATGATGTGGTCTGGGTAATCTCAGTGCTGTTACTGAATCCAGGACTGATTTTAGGCTTTTGGGAAGGCCTCAGTCTGGTCAGTGCTGAGGATAGTCATGTCTTCCCTGAAGGAGGCTGTGGTGAAGCCCCTCCTGAAGAAACCAGCTTTGGACCCTAACATTGATGTGAATTAAAGACCTGTTTCTAATCTTCCCTTTCTGGGAAAAGTTTTTGAGAAGGTGGTGGCAGCACAGTGTGAGATGTATGTGGAAAGTTTTGACATCTGTGAGCCTCTCCAGTTGTGATTCAGGACTCAACACAGCAGGGAAGCAATCCTTATAAAGGTGTGTTAGCTGTCCTCTCCAGTCCACCAAGGAGAGCCTCCTGATCATTTTAGGCTAAAGCGCTCAGGGGACAGAGCTTTCAAGGTGGCTGACCCTTTTCCATAGAACAGTCTTACAGCTAGGGTTCAGAATGCCCCCTCAGTGGACTCCTCAAAATTGTTTTGGAAATGTACCTGTTTACTTTAGTTAATCCTGAGAATGATTGATTATTCCATACTGAATTTTATATTGTTATGGAAAGATAATATATGCTTATTCTGTAAACCTGAAATTTTGTAAGGCACCCACAACCATATGGATTGGGGGGCATATAAATAACTTTCCCTTGCCTTGCTTCAAATTGCACCACATACTTGCAACACCTTCAAACTTTCTTAAGGAGCCATCACAGCACTCTTGCTCCTCCTTGGCTTTCACCACAAGGCAGAGACAACAGGTAGCCCATGACCTACTGGAAGTCAGGCTCTTTCCACATATGGGTTTGGGATATCAACTTGCCGAACATGCTCCATGTGTACATAGAAGTGTGCGTCAGTGCATTAGGGTACATCATGCAATGCTCTACCTGTGTTCACCCAGATGTTGATGTCACATCTGATGCTGGGAACCCATCCTCCATGTGCTCAGGAGTGATCCATGTAATGCTACATAATTGTCCATGGATACCCAACCAGTAAATCTGGTTCTGCACAAAAAAGTGAACCCTGGGCAGTGATCAATGGTACTAACATTTCTGTAACAGGCTGTTTCTAGTATCTGCCAACAATATACTCATAACAGTCATTTTGGAATGCAATAGTTCAACTGATAACAGTGTATTATTTGTCTTATAACACAGGTCCTAAATTGGTATCTGAAGTGTAGTGTGTAAGAGTAAGCACTCACTTCCTTCTGAACTGTGTGTGGGTGTGCTATGATGCTCTCATCAAATTGGCAATCAAAATCTGCTAAAGACATTCCTGCAATTTAAAATCCCTTATCACTGCACATTACATTACATATCAGGTGCACATGGAGCTGAATGGTGTACTATGCAGACAAATGGAAACATACCTGAGTGGGCCACTCTACATGGCTGCGCTGGTGGCTTCATCCCTAGGACCAAGCTTTAGATGTCCCAGATCCCCAGCTACACTACCGGCTGTGGTGCTTCACCTGTGGGCCTTGGTGCTGTGTGTTGGACCCATGCCCATACTAGCCATGCCTGTTGGGGGCCCTGCTCCTCATGGGTGCCTGGTACATGGGTGTGACTGTCCCTCACCCTCCTCATCCCAGCCCATAGGACATTACTCCCCTGCTGTTGGAGCTGCAGAGATACAGAACACAGAAAACAGTATGTAATTGAATGTTAGGGCACTGATAGGTATATGCCATGCACATTCATGTGGCATTGATAGTATGTAACACACAGCACTGCACAGCCATGCACAGGCACAAGGCCATGTTCAGTATATGGTTTGACAATACTAGCAATGGGATACATACAATAGTGTAGATAAGAACATGCTTTACACATGCCTGGTGATCCACATGGCTTCCCCCCTCATGGAGGCCCCACAGATGGACTTCAAGCACAGTGCTCACACCATACTACTAGTGAACTTCATACTGCAGTCAGTTTAAGGCATACACAGTGCCATGTGTGGGCCATGTAACCCATAGCTGTGGATGCATACATTTGTGGACCATGATGCAGATATAAGGCCCCCTCACTGTGTCTAGGGGTATGTATGATTGTAATTGAGCATCATTCAGGGAAGGGACACTATACAACACTGTACCATAATATGTAGAACACCATATCAGACCTTGGGAAAACACACAATGCTGCCTCCACCTAGGTCATGACCTGTTGTCCTGCAAGGGAGGTTGGGCAGCAAACCACAAGTATCATGGTACAAAATACCTGCCCACCACTTAGGGATGACCTAATTATTTGGCAGAGTTTATCGGCCAAAAGCAGAGCTTGTGACACTCAAAATGTTCATGTTAGTTGGAATCAGCAATCTGTGCAAATATTCAACATATTGTATATACTTCACCCAGTGAGACATAGATTTTCAGGGTATGTTGGGCACATGTTCAGTGGCCAGAATAAGCCTGCATGGGGGGTTGGGCGCACTCAGATCGCCAGGACATGTTCATGTAGGTAGTCCAGCAACAGTGTCATTCATATGCAATCCATGTGCTGAACTACTATTACGTGCAAGAAATAAAATAGATAAATGCTGCAAATCATGCACATATCGCACTGTTTAATACAATTACAGCAATCAATACAGTATTGATGTCCTACAGTTGATATCGGTGGTTAATGCCCAAAAAGGGGCCCTCCACTGCCAAACAGTTTTAATCATATGGCTCAGATAGTGTAACAGATGGCATTGCCTTACTTGTCCAAATTCCTCCAGCAGCATGCTGTTCCTGCAACTGTTGCAGTTGCTGCCCCTCACACCAGGTCATGTTATCCCAGCAGTGCTGGCACTGTGCTGGGGTGCAATCCAGGCCCTGCACCTAGGATACCATCCTGAACACCGTCTCCCATATCTGGTCTGCCACAGCCCTGGGCACATCCCTAACTGTTGGCCCAAAGATTGAGGTCTTTTTAAAGATCTCACACTCTAGTACTGTCACCTTGCGAGGGGTAAAGCACCTGTTCCTCACCTTCTCCTCCTCTTGCATGCTGCTGTCTCTGGAAGCCACTGCAGACTTTTCCTGCTTCATTGTTTTGGGCTGGCTCACCTGCCATTTGCAGATGTTACTTCTGCTAATCACATGACATGCGTGCATAGCATTTACAAATAGCCGCAAGGCAACACCACGTGCACACCGTCCCATGCTTGTGCACTCAGCTCTGGCACTTCCTTGTAATTTGTGCATGCAATATGTTTGCAGACAAAGCTCAGTCATTATTAGCAATGGCCCAGATATCATCAAGGTGCATGGCTGCCCACAACACATGTTTGCTGAGTGGTTGTCGTAGTCACCATTAGCAATTGCTAATACCTTAGCGACAGTCACAGACAGTCATGTAGTGGAACAGAGCATGCAAATGAGCCTACTCTAACATGCAAGGAGCAAAACATAATTTGCATATCATTATGCACTCATTACTGACTCATTATAAAACTGGAACTCCCCCAGTGTTACAGTCCACACAGAATAGATTGCAGTCTGGAGCAGCAGCAGCACTTTGAGATACACCTGCCTATCTATTGGAAACAAGCATTTGTCGATGCCAAATGTTTGCTTGCTGGTATTAGCATTGGAAGTGCAGAAGTTAGACAGATGCAGAATAGGAATGGCAGTGAAGTATTGAACTTCACGCCAACCCCATCTCCACCCTGCAGAGATGGACAGGCATTGGGGTATGCTCTTTGGGTCATTGCCCATAATGCTCATGCCATTTCACCTCACCCTATCCTGCAGATACCGTCAAGTGTTGAGGTGTGCCTTGGGGTGTTTGGCTTTACAGTCACCCCATTCCATAAGAACATATTCTGAAATGGGTGCAGTATAGGAGAATGGGGTGAACTCTGAGGCTGAAGAGTCCAAGGCACATCTCAATACCTCTCACTGGCTGCAAGGTTGGGGTGGAATGGCATGAGTATTACAGCTGGCAATCCAAAGGCACACCCCTGACACCTGTCAGTCTGTACAGGTTGGGACATTATGGTTAGAAACTCTAACACCCCGGGTGTTTGTTGGTATTTGCACTACAAATTTTTAACATAGTCTTTTTGTGACCCCCACCTCATGAAAGCATTTGGCACCTCTGCTCATGAGCAGTGGCACTGTGATTTTGTTAATCTGCCTGAACGTTGATTTCCTACAGTGAGTATGCCATTCTGCTCCAAATGTGCAATGACACAGTTTGGGCAGGATGTGAAAAATGACAGCTGTGCTGTTCATAAGGAGGTGTGCAAAAATGGCAACATTGCAGATCTGGAGTGAAAATATTACAAATTCTCGAAAATACGAGTGTGTGTGGAAACTGCGCAATGCACGCTCATAACATAGTCATTCTGTGGACCTTTGTCACTAAAGTTTCAACTTAGGCATTTTGGGACCTCCACTCATGAACAGTGTCACTGTGACTTTGTTAATTTGTCCCGAACATTGGTTTCCCACAGCAACCGCACCATTGTGCGCTGGATGTGTGAAAACACATTTTGGCCAGGATGTGACAAATGACAGCTATACTGTTTATAAGGAGGTGTGAAAAAATGCCATTGTTGAAAATCTAGAGTGAAATATTAAAAATTCTCGAAGTTACAAGCATGCATGGAAACTGCGAAATGCATGCTCGTAACACAGTGATTTTTTGAATTTTCTCACCAAATTTTCAACATAGGCATTTTGGAACCTCCACTCATGAACGGTGTCACTGTGATTTTCTTAATCTTTCCCGAACATTGATTTCCCACAGCGACCGCACCATTGTGCATCACATGTGAAAAAACACATTTCAGGCAGGATGTTAACAATGACTGCTGTACTGTGCATAAGGAGGTGTGAAAAATGGCAATGCTGAAAATCAGGAGTGAAAATATTGCAACTTCTTGAAGTTACAAGCGTGTGTAGAAACTGTGCAATGCACACTCACAACACAGTCGTTTTTTAGGATTTTTTCACCAGATTTGCAAAATAAGCCTTTTGGGAGCCTACCTCATGAACAGTGTCATTGTCGTTTTGTTAATCGGTCCTAAAAGGTGATTTTGTGCAGTGACCGTGAAATCACCTTTCAGAACTGAATAATGAAATGACAGTGACTGAGTTCAGGAGGTGGGGTCCCAAGAACCCCATGTTGAAAGTTTTTTGGTGCCAAAAGTCACAAAAATGGGCAAGATATCCATCTAAGTTGATTCCCACTCCCATTTACGCCATTATACAGCTTAATGGCATTTTTACAGTTTGCAGTAGGCTTTGAAGAGAGCAGACGTGTTCCTGCTCCAGCGAAGATCGTCGCACTGGGCTCCAGAGGTAAGTATGGGGTGAGGGGTTGTGAGGAAGTCAGGTGTGCAGAGGGTGGGTGCAGGTTGGGGAAGGGGTATCTGAGACAACGAGGGACGATTTGTTTTCTTTCACAGGTTAAAAAAAAACATTGTGGGAAGGTTTTTCCTTTACAGGTTTGTTTTTAGCACACTGGAGTGGGCTCCCAGTGTACCACCAGTATTGTTTGGGGAGGGCCCCCTGTTGGCACAAAAAATGGGTCTGTATTTGGGGGGCTCATAAAGGTGAGGGGATTGGACACCCCCTCAGCATACAGAACTATTACATGGGCGGCATCTGCTATACTTGCATCACAAATAACATTACATGTCTTCCTTTATTGCATTAAATGTTGCTTCACTTAATGTGAATAGTATTAAGACTGCTAGGAGACGTTTAGTGACTGTTGCTATCTTGAAAGATCTCCAAATTGACATAGCTTGCTTGCAAGATACCCATTTATATACAAATGGTGATATAGATAATGCAAGAAAGCTATGGTGCTGGGACCCTGCCTTTTTCCATAACTTTAGAAAGATGTGGGGGGGAACCTTTTATTTGGGTATGAATATCTTGTTACAAAAGTTTTAGACATCTGTCCTGGGAGAGTACTTAGGATTGATTTCACTATAAAAAGAGACAGTGGAGAGTAATTAATTATTATGCCCCACAAACGAAGGAGGAAAGGGTGGATTTATTAAATTTGGTTAAACCTTTTTTATTTACTTTACACTTCTTAATATGGGTGAGGGACTTTATTGTGTTACAAATATTAATGATAGGGGAGCTAAAACACCCAAAACGTTTTTGTGATTCCAATGCTTTATAAGTTATTCTACTCCAGACGGGTTTTGTTGAAACTTATGGAACCAAATACGAGACGGGTGGTTTTACTTATTATAGAACTTATTTAACTACCCGTATTGATTTTGCTTTTCATCTGCTGCTCTGCTGGGTGACCAAGCCTTTACGATACCAATTGAAAACTCAGATCACCTTATCTAATGGTACATCTTACATTTGGGGAAGGGATCGGGTGGGGTAAGACGTTATGGAAACTAAATAGTACCATGATATCAGAGAACTGCTATTGTGAAAGAGTTCAAGAACTCCTGAGAGCATGGAAATCAGTGGTATGTATGGATGAGAATATTAGTCATTGGTGGACACAGACAAAAAGGGATTTAAAATCAGAACTTCAAATGCTTTATGTCAAACACATACGGGAAATTATTTTTGATATCTCACATTACGGGACCAATATACTAAATTGGCCTCTCTGATGAATGAAGGATATGGTAAATTTCTAGGACAAATAAAACAACGTAAAATGCAAATGGAGGTTTTGCAGTATGCATGTGCTGTGTCACTGCTGTATGAGCATCAAATAGGCATGCCAGGACAATCTGTGATGGAAGATATCTACAAAAGCTGCCACTATGGTGTTTTTAAGAGTTGCACAAAGAACAATGGAGTCTCTCTATACTCAGGGTGGGAATATTGTAACAACTACCTCCGACATAATGGAGGAGGTGGAAACTTATCTGGCAAAAAATGTTTTTGGCTTCAGAGGTTACCGTTGAGATGGTTGCAGAATTGTTATTTTCTTGCCAGATACCACATATCCCACAAGCAATGAAGTCTCAGCTAACTGGACCAATAACGGATGCAGAGATTTGGAAGGCCATTAGATCCCTGAACAATAATACTACCCCTGGACCTGATGGCCTGTCATTGGAATTTTATAAAAAGTTTGAGACTGAATTAATTGATATTTTGTTAGTTGTTTTTAACAAGATCTTAGACAGGCCATCAGGTCCAGGGGCTGTATTATTGTTCAGGGATCTAATGGCCTTCCAAATCTCTACATCTGTTATTGGTCCAGTCAGCTGAGACTTCATTGCTTGTGGGATATCTGGTATCTGGCAAGAAAAGGCAGCATGGGTTCACAGCGGGAAGATCATGTCAGACGAATCTAATAGATTTCTTTGACTGGGTGACCAAAGTAGTAGACCAGGGAGGGGCTGTGGACATGGCCTACCTAGACTTTAGCAAGGCATTTGACATAGTCCCACACAAAAGATTAATAGTCAAATTAACCAGCCTGGGAGTGGGACCCAGGGTGGTAGCCTGGGTAAAACATTGGCTGGACAACAGGACACAGAAGGTAATTGTAAATGGAGTCCATTCTGAAGAAAGGGGGTTACTAGTGAGGTACCGCAGGGTTCAGTATTGGGTCCAGTCCTTTTAATGTCTTCATCAGTGACATTGCAGAGGACTGAAGGAAAAGTGCCTTTTGCAGATGACACAAAATCTGCAACAGGGTTGATACACAAGGAGGCGTGGAAAGGATGAAAAGGGACTTGGCAAGGTTGGAGGAATGGTCAGAAGTATGGCAGCTAGGATTCAATGCAAAGAAGTGCAACATAACGCACCTGGAAACAAGAACCAGGGAAGAATACACAATGGTGGGAGGTAAGTAACAACAACAAAAAGGAAAGGGACCTGGGGTAATCATATCAGATGACCTTAAGGTTAGCAAGCAATGTGGAGAAGGCAGTAGGGAGGGCTGGGGGTATACTGGGATGTATAGGGAGAGGCATCAGCAGCAGAAAACAGGAAGTTGTTTATCCTCTGTACAGACAGTTGGTGAGACCCCATCTGAGTACTGTGTCCAGTTCTGGAGACCCCATCTCCACAAGGACATAGACAGGATAGAGGTAGTCCAGAGGAGGGCAACTAAAATGGTGCAGGGTCTGCAAGAGAAGCCGTATGAGGAGAGACTAAAAGAGCTTAATATGTATACCCTTGAGGAAAGAAGGGAGAGGGGGGACATGATAGAAACTTTTAAGTACCTCAGTGGAATCAACAAAGTCCAAGAGGGTAGCATTTTTCAGAAAAAGAGACTTGCAAGAACAAGGGACACAATTTAAAGATAGAAGGAGGGCGTGTTCAGGGCAATGTGAGGAAGTATTATTTCACAGAGAGGGTAGTGGATGCATGGAACAGCCTTCCTGAGGAGGTTGTGGGGTCTAAAACTGTGGGAGAATTTAAGAATGCATGGGACAGACATAAGGCAATTCTTGCGGGGGGTAGGAAGAAATAGGCTGTTGGTTAACTAGGATCTGCGGCCTATCCTGTAGGTAGGGAAATGGGCAGACTAGATGGGCCTAGCAGTCCTTATCTGCCGTCAAAGTCTATGTTTCTATGGAACAGACATAGATCCACATTTTGGTCAGTTTGTATAACTGTTTATCCACAAAAAAGATGATAGACAGAGTTTATTGAATTGGTGGTCTCTCAGTCCAATGAATAATGACTTAAAAATTTTAATGAAGATTTTGGCAAAGAGATTGGGACTAGTAGTGCCGTATGTGATTGATCCAAGTCAAACATCTAATATTACTGGTAAGTCCATAACGGATAATTTAGTCCTGCTTCGGGAAGTAGTGAATCAAGGACAACAGGATGATTTGCATAGCTACCTGGTCAGTTTAGATCAGGAGAAGGCATATGATAGGATAGTTTTGGAGACCTCATCTACGCAAGGACATAGACAGGATGGAAGCAGTCCAGAGGAGGGCAACTAAAATGGTGCAGGGTCTACATCAGAAGAGAGACTGAGACAGCTTAATATGTATACTCTTAATGAAAGGAGGGATGGGGGGGGCATGATAGAAACTTTTAAGTACCTCAAGGGAATCAACAAAGTCCAGGAGGGTAGCATCTTTCAGAAAAAGAGATGTGTAAGAACAAGGGGACACAATTTAAAGTTCGAGGGGGGACAGTTCAGGGGTAATGTGAGGAAATTATTTTTCACGGAGAGAGTGGTGGAAGCATGGAACCACCTTCCTGGAGATGTTGTGGGGTCTAAAACAGTGGGGGAATTCAAACATGCATGGGACAGACATAGGACAATTATAATAGGGTGTTGCAGGAAGTAGACTGTTGGTTAACTAGAATCTGCAGCTTATCCAGTAGGTAGGGAAATGGGCAGACTGGGTGGGTCAAGTGGTCCTTATCTGCCGTCAAACTCTATGTTTCTGTGTCTCTATATCTCATTTATATTTACAGAAGGTTTTAGAAAAATATAAAATCCTGAACATATTTATGGCCTGGGTCATTAGACTATACCGTATAGTGTCAATGGCGCCTTTAATTAACGGGTATAGTGGAAGAGACATCAATATTAATAGAGGTGTCCAGCAAGGGTGCCCCACGAGCCCCATTCTGTATGTCTTTTGTTTAGACCCACTTTTGAGGATAATAAGACACAATGCAGCAATCAGGAATGTGACAGTGACAGGGGGAGTTAGTATCACCAAGACTTTGGCATATGCAGATGACATCTGTCTGTTACTTGCTGATAAAGGATCTGTGGAACAAGCCTTGGATGATGTCCAGCGATTTTCCAAACTGACGGGTTCAGCCCTAAATTTCCAGAAATGTAATGGGTACATCTTAAGTGACAGTACGGAATTTTTAAGAGATATCTAGAATGTGAAAAATGACAAATGCAATTATTAAATTATTAGGGATTACTTATGGAAATATTGACATGGCACTGGTTAATTGGTCAGAAAAATTTACTAACAATAATGCTGAAGTCCAGATCTGGAAAAAATGGCAGCAATCAAAGAAAAAGAAGGTATCACTAGTTAAAACATTTTTTCTTCCATTATTAACATATGTGACTGCCATATTCCCACCCCCAGGAACAGCTGATGTTTCGATACTGAGACAGACCTTTCAGATTATCTGGGGCAGTAGACTGAACCCAATAAAGTCAGAAGTACTGTATAGGCCACTGAAATATGGTGATTTAAATCTGTTCAGTCCTATTAGTTATTTCCTCAGTATTTTTATTTTTAATACCATATCTGCATTTTTAAAACCTGGAGATACTGATTGGAAAAAGGTGGCAGACTTGTGGCTGTAGCCACTGATCAAACAGTGCTGTAATGGCCCTTTATTTGTCAGAAAACAGAGAGATGGACATGTTATATGCCATTGACAAATTGAGAAAATGGAAGGTTACATTAGTACAGGTCTCAGTGATACACAGGAAACTTTTGTATGACACAATACAATTGGGATCATACCAGATTTCGGTAGTTTATAAGGATCTTCATCATCCAGCGTGGCAGCAACTGGAGCATTATTTAGTTGATCAACAGACTCCCCCACGTATGTGGGATGTGGTTTGGCTCAGTGGCCATGGGCATTTAGGTGTGAAGGGCAATGCTAAACACAAGAGTATGACAGATAGATTTTGTCCTAGTGAACAGTGTGGACAACTGATAGAGACTGTTGAGCATTTCTTTATTCAATGTGCCTATGCTACAGGGTTTTGGTCTACACTGGGCCTTTGCTGGAATAATATGGCAAGGGCTGCAGTAACGTATGAAAATGTGATTACAGGGACTATGAGACAACTACAAAATATAGAGAGTGGTACACTCAGATTTCTGTTTACATGTCTCAAGTTTACTATGTGGCAGGTTCACTGTAAGTTTGTTTTACAGCAGAAATTGATATTGCCCCCAATATTGAATAGTATTGGTTGATTTGGTGGAGGGACACAGTAATTTGTCACAGGATTAAATAAAGCAGGTGTATGTGATGACTGGGATTAGACTGTGTGCAGCACTGTGGGTTTTTTGTATGATCTGTTATATTTACACAGTTTCTTTTTTCTGTCTAATTATTTTTGTTCTAGCTTGTATTTATTTCATTTGCAATAAAAATTCACCTACTCTTTTCAAGAAGTGCCATGGGATCTTTAACATTCACCTGAACTACCGTCAGAACAGGCAGATGGGACCTCGGTTTAACGTCTCATCTGAGTGACAGCACCTCATGCTGCACTACAGTGTCAACATCAGGATATCAACCCAAGTGCCTGGTGTGGGGATAGAACCCACAGCCTTCTGATCTCCCGGCCTTAGAGGTGAGTGTGCTACCTGCTGAGCCACTGACACTGACGTTGCCACATAAGGCTTTGTCAGGTTTATTAGCCAATAAATTTGAACACAATATACAAAAAGCAACTTTGTGTTTTTTCATTCACTTGAGTGAGCTGCACCCCAATCCTATTTTGGCAACTCTGGGGTTAGCCAGCCTCAGCAGCTACACTAGCACATCTGTACTGTGGATTTGCCAGCTTCACTGTTCTGCCATTACTGCTCCTCTTCTCAGATACAGCGACAGGAGAGGCTGAGCTCCCCTATGAAGTACTAGAGGACATGGATGAGACCAGGTTTTGTGCTGATGCACTTGTCAGGGCCCCCTGTACAGCAAGAGAAGGAGATACACACCCAGCAGCTACTCACAATTGTCCCCATGAAGCTGCCATAGGCATCCGATTAACAGCCCTCACCTCTATCATGTGGATCTCTCCATGCAAACACCCTATACAAGGATATGTACGGGGTGATTTGGAGGCCCACAAGCCGGTGGTGCAGGAGCTGTGGACACTGATGGCTGAGATGCATGAGCAGAGTGACCAGCAGGTGTAGGCTGTGGCTGACTGCAATGATTCATTGCAGGCCACCCTCTCCATCATGTACCACAATGCTAGCCTAGTGTTGCACTTTGCTGTGTAATAGAAGGATCAGTCAGATCTTCTGGGCTGCAGTACTGTAGCTGCAGAGTCACAGGTGGCATCCCTGGCCTGCTTGGTGGAGGTAGCCATGGCACAGTTCTAGGGGAACTCACCGAACCAGATGCCACAGTGTCAGGATACAAGGGTGAAACCACACAGAGGTGATATCTAGTCCCCACTGCATGCTGCCCTGACAGTGTAGTCAGCATTAGCACCATCTCCTCTGGCACAACCACAGGCCCACATAGCTACGGGTGGTCATGGGCATAGCACATGCCCACCTGTAAGCCCTGTTGGTGATGGGTCTGTGGAGGACAGTGCTCTCTAGCAGCACTCCACATGTAACAAACAGCCCTGTGGGTGCAGTGGCAAATGAAGACCTTACCTGGAACCTTAGTGTAGCATAATCCTGGGTTGAGCCCATGGGCAGCACAGAGTACATGTCCTTTGATTGTCTCACCACCCCTGCCTTCAACCTCCTTCCCCCCATGCTAGGTGCACTTTGCTTTTTTTTTTGGCCCTTCCAATGTGCTGCCTAGCCCCATGCCATGTGACTCCCTGTGCCAGGCACGCAGCATTTTTTTTTACCCTCCTCCTGTGCTGTTAATCCCCATGTCATCTGCCCCCGTGCCAGGTGCACTCTATTTTCTTTTCATCTTCCCCTTGTGCTGCCTACCCCGTACCATGTGTCCTCTGTGACATGCTCACTTAAGTTTCTTTGGGCCCTCCCTCTGTGATCCTTTTATCTGTCACTGTGTATCCTTTTCCTAAATGTTCCATACATTTATGTTGACTTACTAGTAAACACATTTGATTTGTACACTGTTGTGTTGTGTTTTATCTTACCTTGCCTCTGAGAAACTCTGTGCAATCAGATGGTCCCTTATCTCCTTGGAATGTCTGGCCAGTCTGGGGTCATGTCTCCCACAGAGGACCGCCGGCTGTTCCTGCGTGTCTATACCACCATCAGCATCCACTGCATGACCCTCAGGGCTGTGTAGTGGTATCCCACACTGGACTGCTATGTTGTGGAGGATGCAGAAGGTTTGGAATATTCTATTTTTTTTTTTGCAATTGTTTAACCAGGAGTAGCACAATAAGCTGAAAGTTTGTTTACAGGTGCGACCTGGGAGCACAAGGAAGTTAAGTAACTTGCTCAGGGTCACACAGTATGCAAGTGGGGGCTGTGGGATTCAAACTCATGTCTCCAGATTTGCAGCTCAGGGCCTTAAACCACCGCACTATACTGCCTCTCTAAACTACCTTAACTACGTTGATTAACATGAAAATAAGGTCACTGCCCAAAGCATTTCAACTGGTTGTCTTCTACACCTGAATATTATGCACCAAGAAACCACCTACAGGACAAGAGTTACTGCACAGATTTAAATAATGTACTGTTTTACATGTAAGGACACTTTGTACTATTATTTTGTATTTTTCTTCTCCAACCAAGGTTGTTTATAAAATCAATAAAGTCTAAAAACAGTGATCCAATCTTCATGTTTATGCACTGGTGTAAAAAAAAAGGAAGCTAAGCAGAACATATAGGAAATAAAGCTGTAATATGTCTAAAGCTATGCAATTTCTAAGACTACACTTGACATGTCATAGAATCTCAAAAGTCCTTTGTGGACATTGGAGTCATGGGACTGCATACTGGCTGTCAGCTGTAACTTCAACATGTATGCTGCGTCAAACAACTGATTTTTGTGTTCATTAAAAATAAATTTGAAATATAAGATGGACTTTGTTATGTTCTCTACTACTGAGTCTATTTAAAACAAAATATTCTCTCATTTAAAAAGAAAGTAATGCTGAAGTGTTCCACTTGATTTTTTTTAAATGTTTTGTCCTTGCTACTCTGCCCTGTCCTCTCTGAGCCACATTATGTAGGAAACAATATCTTGTACACCTTCACAGGGCTGTACTGTAGAGACCCACCGGACTGGTCCAGGCATCAGAACTTCATCTTGAGGATTCCAAAGACTCTTTATATGATGTTGCACATGGCCCAGTGTGCTCAATGTAATGCTCCTCACTTCTAGATGCCGGCCACAGCAGCAGTGTCATCATGTAGGGATGTAGGGGATATCTACTGTCAGCTGTGGAGGGAAATAAGTGACATTTGTTAGCTATGAGCTTTTAGTTGGTGGGGGGGGGGATATTACTGTACTTGGTCTTAAATATGCAGCACAGGGAGAAGCTGTGCCAGATGAAGGCATCATGTGTAGCATAGGGTATTTTGCAACCCCATTGGTGATGTGATAGTTGCCATCACACACTACCTGTACATTTAGGGAGTGGAATCCTTTTATGTTCACAAATGCATCTTCTTCCCTCCAAGCAGGTACCTTGATGGCAGTTTGGTTGCAGTCCACTTCTCCTAGCACATTGGGCATGCATGCAGCCTGGTGGAATGTCTGCATTGTTGCTGATCCCCATTCCTGTAACACTGGAAATGTGATAATGTCCTCACACCTCTTACAGCATCTAGAAATCGGGTCAGTAGGCAGGACACTGCTGACTGCATTATCCCCAAGGTATCCTCACAAGACACCTGAAAAATGCCAGTGGACAGAAAGCACAGAATTGCTGTTACCTTCAGTTCCACTGACAACACCTGTGTTTGGCTGTGGTACTCTGGAGGTCCTCCCAGAGAATGTCACACAGTTCTTGGATGGTGTTATGGTCCATCTAGTATCAGTCCACTATCTGCTGATCAGACCACTCCAGGCAGATATGGTGGGGACTATGGACCCTCTTAGGGGCATATGGCCATGGGACATACCTGTATTGGTGGTTTTCGAACACCTCAGCCTCCTCCAGATCCCAAGTGAGCCTCAGCAGCAACCCATGCAAGGTCACGGTGTGTGTGTCTGGGTGTTTCACACAGGCCTGCCTGCCTTTTCTAATGCCCTGCACAAGTGTTCTGCATCCCTGTGTTGATTTGCAACTGGATAAAGACTGCTTTTTGCAGTCTTTCTGTTTGCAATAACTATCCATCACTCTGAATATATGACTGTGCCTGATATGCCCAGCCTGTGACCTCATTTGCATGTTGATTGCATGCATGGGTTTTAGCCCTCAGTGCCACATTTGCAGTTGCTATTCATGTAATTTCAATACAGGAAAGGACTGCTAAATGGTCGCAATCATGTTTAGTGACTAGCTAATCACATTTACAAATCCCAAATGTTTGAATTTAGTTAGTTTAGTTAGTTAGTTAGTTGGTGGGTTCATTCAAAAGTTTCACCAGGAAACATACAGAGCTGCTAACAGCTCATTTCCAGATGCGTCCTGGGGGAGATGAGATATGGAGAATGTTAAACAGTATAACTCCACGATGTCTGTTATGCAATGTGTATGCCTCAAGTGCCAATTGCAGAGGGAGGATGATGAGCATCTCACTGTCTTAGAGCCTCCTCTGGTGGGAAATGGAGTTGTCATTGAAACAGTGGCCATGCTACATCTGCAAATACCACCAGATGAACAGTGCTGTGGGATGCTATTGGCCATAGGCAGGGGTGAAGGATGCACAGCAAATGCGAGAGAGAGAGAAAAAACTGGCTGCATGAGTGACAACTTAGCCTGACCACACAGACATCACAGAGCACACCCCACACTTGCAACAATAGAGATTTTGCCTGTACCACTGTGGTCAGGAAGAAGGATCAAACATCACAAGGATCTAGGTCCTCCGGGTTTGGGGGAGGGCTTGCAGTGTATAAGTACGTAGGCTTGACAGTAGCACACCCTGGATTAATACTGGGTGTGATACTGCAAAAGGCAAGCACACAGTGTAATGAGCAGCCCTAAGACATCATTCGACCATTACTGGATTGATATCACCATTGAAGAATGGGTGAAATGGTTGTCAGTCAGACAGGAAAACCATCACATTGTCCCAAGGGATGATTACACTTTGGATGTCCAAAGGAGGTTGACATTGCTGAGCAAGAAGGAAACATATAGTTGCCAAAAAATATGTACTGTAATACATGCAGTACTGCCATCCTCTGTCTTTTGGCTAAAGTTCCAGAAATTCTTCAGAACTGTTCTTAAACTGCACAGAGTCTTCACCCTCTTGAAGAAAATTGGCATAACATCTGTACGTAGGCAATGATATTGAATACATTGCCAGTCTGATTCTAAATCCATGCATGAAATAATATTCTGACTTAAATGCATCTGGAGTAAATTGATCACTATACAACCTATTGCTAGCACACCCGATTTTCCAATCAGCAAAGACAATGACTCACCACTGTATCCCATTTAGATCTCATTTCAGGATTCACATTGACTTTATGTAGACATACATTATTCTTAAGAGTGTTTGAGCACCCACAGGCATCATAGCGATTCACCATCTTATTATACAAATTAATACATATTGCTGTGTGAATAAATATTATTTCTGTGGATATTTAAACTCTTTTCTAAAGTATCACAATTTATGCCACATTAGTAAAAGTGCAATAATAGCATATGCTATTCACTTTTCCTTTGGGAGACAGGACTGGTAACATTACATTTCATTGAGTTTGTGCAAAGAACCAGTTGCTATGATTATATAATATGAGTGCAGTGCCTTTCTTTTCCAGAATATAATCAATCATTACACACCATCAGATGTGCAGCACATGGGAACCTGAGACCTGAAACAAATTAAAGTGCTGTTTCCTTCCACTCTGGGAGGCAGAACAAGTCAGTTATCAGATCAATAACACTTTATGACTAACATCTAATTCATAAACATACAGTATATGAAAGCTGTGAAAAAATCCAATTACTTTATATTATACTATCAATTGATACTTGGCATTGGGGCCTCCAGAAACACTGACCCATATGCAATATAAGTTGCAAAAAGTGTCATTAATGCTCTAGTTAGGGTCAAAGAGACAAAAACTGGGAAATGAGGCATTACAGTTTCTAACCCTAGCACCACACCCTCCCAAACCAGGCAGAAGAACAGGTGTGGCATGTGCCTTGGGCTTCTCAAGTCTAACACGCACCCCATTTCATCTGTAAATAAGATCAGATGTGTAGACTTTATAAGAATGGGGTGAGCATTAGGCTTGAGAAGCCTGAGGCACACCCCATACCTGCTCACCTGCCAGGTTTGGGAAGGGGGGTGTTAGGGTTGGAAACTCTAACACCTCATTTCCCAGCTTTTGTCACTTTGACCCTAACTGGAGCATTAACAAGGTTTTTTGCAACTTCTTTCCTTACTTTTTGAGATAGTATAATAGTATCCTTATTTTACAGTGGGAGCACAGGGTCCTATGGACCCTGCACTCCCCATCCTCTATAGGTCTATATATATATATATATATATATATATATGCAAAAATCTTCATTAATGCATCATTTAATTAAAACACAAAAAGTTAGGAAATGAAAAATCTTAGAATGACAGCTGATGGGGTGTGTCATTGGGGTTGTGAGGCCTAAATGTCACCCCATTCCATCTGAAATTATATTCACAAGCCACAGTAAATAAGAATGGGGTGACATTTAGGCCTCACAACCCCAATGACACACCCATCAGCTGTCAATCTTGGGATGACGGGCAGGTCTGGAGGCAGTATGGCGCAGTGGGTTAAGGCTCTGAGCTGCAAATCTGGAGACCTGGGTTTGAATCCTACAGCCCCCTAGGTGCATACTGTGTGACCCTGAGCAAGTCACTTAACTTCCTCGTGCTCCCAGGTTGCACCTGCAAACAAGCTTTCAGCTTAGTGTGTCTCACTTGGTAAAAAAAAAAAAAAAGGTCTCAAGGGGAAGGGCAACCCTAAATATTTTTCATTTCCTGACTTTTTGTGTTTTAACCCTAAATGATGCATTAATGAAGTTTTTTGCATAGAATTTCCTTACTTTTTGAGAAAGAATAAAAAACTAAGAACTTGTGCAAGCTGGTAGAAGCATGGTCTCTTCAGGCCCTATGCTCCCACCAACCTGTGGAAGGTGGTGAGAGCGCAGGCCCTTCTGATCCTGTGCTCCCACCAACTTGTAAACTTGTGTGTACCATCAAAACCCTCCAAATTTCAATGTAAAACACCAAACTGTGTCCGAGATTTAACATGTTAAAGTTTGAGATTTTTAGTTGTCAGAGATGCAGAATTCCACACCTGTTAATGTTTTACAGGCACAACTGAAAACTACATCCATGACACTAAGGGTATGTACCCTATCAATTTCAGGCCATCAGCACAGTGTAATACACTGTCCACAACATGTAAATTGCAACATGCAGTATTTCAGTAAAAACAATTTTCTCTGACACGTGAACAACATAATTCACATCTACAGGACATGCCGAGAATACCGTCCAAATTTAAATGCAAAAGACCAAACCATGTCTGAGATATAGCATGTTAAAGTTTGACATTTTCATCCATCAGAGTTGCAGAATTCTGCACCTGTTAACATTTGACAGGCACAACAACTGAAAACTACATCCATGACACTAAGGCTAGGTACCCTATCAATTTCAAGCCAGCAGCATAATGCAAAACACTGTTGGCAACATGTAAATTGCGTCACGCAATATCTCTGACACGTAAACACAATAATTCACATTTACAGGACATGCCAAGAAAACCCTCCAAATTTCAAGCAAAAAGACCAAACAGTTTCCGAGATATTTAAACTTAAAGATTGGTGAAATTGCCCTATCTAATGCATTATAAAATCTGGCCATCTTGACCCTCCCTCGCAATCAAAGAGGGTGATCAAAGAATCTCATGATCAAAGAATTTACAGGCTCGCGATCAAAGAATTTGCACGCTCAAGAACAAAGCATAAAAAATCCTGTAACTCGGGTTTTAGGCAGCATTACATGGAACCACCACCATGCCTCAATAGAACAAAGCCCCCTGTGCAAATCCCACCCTCATTTGTGTTCCTAGGCCACCCCTGAGCTGAGAAATTTGCATTTTTCAAAGGGCAATCTCATCCCTCGCTTGCGATGTAAGATCACGATCAAAGAATCTCGCAATCAAACAATTTGCAGGCTCGTGATCAAAGAAATTACACGCTCGCAATCAAAGAATAAAAAATGCTGAAATTCGACTTTTAGGCAGAATTGAATAAAACCACCACCATGTCTCGATAGAGGGAAGCCCCCTGGACAAAACCCACCCTCATTTGTGTCCCTATGCCACCCCTGAGCTGAGAAAAATGTATTTTTACCTCACTATTCAAGATCACAGTCAAAGAAGCTTGCGATCAAGGAATTTGCAGGCTCGAGATCAAAGATCGCTAGTGAGCCACGATCAAAGAATTTAAAACCTGATAAGTCTATTTTTGGACTATTTTACATCAAACCAAATGCATGGCTTGATAGAACGAGGCCCCCTGAGTAAAACTCATCCAAGTTTTACTTCAGGAGTGACCCCTGATGTGAGATATTTGAATTTTTAGGGTCAGAAAAGCAAAAACAAGGTGGCGGTCCTCGCAGTTAAAGAATTCTCGGGGACAAAGACTCTTGAACCGCGAGGCTGCAAATTCTTTGACCGCCAGGCTGGACCAGATGGCCAGAACCCCATTCTTTGTTCGCAAACAACCATATAAATATTCCCATTGACTTATAATGGGAACTTAAAAGTGGCATAACTTGTGAATGCCTTAATATTTTTTCACCAAATGAAAAGTGGCATGTTCAGGAAGCCAAGCTCTTTCAGATGAGCCATCGCATACAATGGCCACACAGAGCCACAGACAAAATCCCAAAACATGCCTCCAAAACTGGATAATTTTGCATTTTTCAGCATTTTCTTGCGCAAAGACCTTAAGTCCAACCAAAACACACTTTGGCAGATCAAGAGATCTACCATGTCCCACTGCACATACAAAGTTTCTGGCAAATCTGTTGAATGGGTCCAAAGTTATTAATGCACAAAATTTTGACTTTAACATAGAAGTGCCTTCTTAACCCTAAATATAGTGGCATGACTGTATAACTGTGGAAGCACAGGACTGCCCAGGCCCTGTGCTTCCAATTATAGGACAACAGTGACCAAACTGTCAGCATAGCCACCTTATTTCCCCACCTTATGTACCCGGTACAGAAAATGATTGAATTCCACCAAAAGGTAATTCTGCACAACTATAATACTATTCCTCACCACAGGTGTGAAAACACATTTTGGGCAGAATTTGAAAAATGATAGCTGTGACATTCTATACATGAGGTGGGGTAATAAGAAGGATATGTGGAAAACCTTGGGTCAAAATAGTTAACATTTTCAAAGTTACAAGCGTACATAGTAAAATTGCAATAGATGGTCATAACTTTGGCATCTTTCCATATTTTGAACCCAAACTTTCAACACAGTCTTCTCATGACACCACCTCATAAACCCCAGAGGTGAAAATTTTCAAATCCGGGCCAAAACATCATTCCACACCACAGGTGCAAAAACACATTTCAGACAGGATGTGAAAAATGACAACTGTATTGTTCATGAGGGTATGTGAAAAATGGCTATGTTGTAAATTTGGACTCAAAATATTAAAAAATTACCAAAATTATGCACATGCATAGAAAATATCAATGAACTCTTACAACTCAGCCATTTTTAGGAGTTTTTTCATCAGATTTTCAACATGGTCTTTTTGGGACCCCACCTCATTAAAACTGGTGGTGAAATTTCATTATTCAGCCCTAAAAGGTGATTTCATGCAGCGAATGTCAAAACACCATTGAAATACATTATGCAACACTTGCCTGTATTCCTCAGTTCACGGTTCAGCTTTCAAGAGTGCAGACGTGTCTCAGACCACAGAAGATGACAGAATTCAACATTGGCTGGTAAGTATAGGGAAAGGGGGTCTGGGGAGGTGGGTGCTCAGTGAGAGAGTTGGGATGGGTTAGGGGGTTGGCAACGATGAGGGATCATTTTCTTTGTTTCAGGTTTAAAAAAAGATGTTGGGGGATGGTTTTCCTATTGCAGGTACAAATGACATTAATAAGCTGTCTGGGGACACTGGGGGTAGGCTCTTCAGTGTCCCACACTGCTGGGGGGGTCTCTAAATGCAGACACAGGGATTGGGCACCCAATGTCGGCTATTGTAAATAAAATTACAGGCTGTAGGAGAGGCATCCGACACCGGGGGTGGGCAACCTGGTGTCAGATTATATAAATATTTAATGTAATTTAATTTTATTCAAAAGTTTTACCAGGAAAGACCTACTCAGCTGGTAACAGCTCATTTCCAGATACATCCTGGGGGATGAGGGGGAAGGGACAAATACAATTAGGTGCATAATGTAAGACTGGTCAAAATTTAGATTTTGTTGGTGAATTAACCCACAAAAAAAACCCACAAACTTCAAAACAATGTGTACATTTCAAATAGTTAGATTTGCATTTTTTCCCCATAAATCTCCGCAAAATGAATTTCTGATATTATGAACATATGAAACTGCCAACAGATACAGGTCTTATGGTCTATCAAGTCTGCCTTAGTGTGCGGCTAGCAAACCCCTATTCTGCAGTTGCCCCTCCCTCCCCCCTCACAGTGACCCTCCCATTCGATTTTCCCCATCCCCTTTTAAAACTGTCCACTGACTTTCAGTCCACCACATCTTCAGGCAGTGTGTTCCACATAGACACCACCTTTTCGTGAAAAGTACATCCTCATTTCTCTCCTGCATTTTCCACCTTCCAACCTCAGACCATGCCCCTTGTGTCCCTCCCTCCCTCCCCTCAACTTAAACAACCCCTCAGTACCAGTCCTGTTTATACCCTTCATGTATTAAATGTCTCAATCATATCTTCCCTATCTCTCCTCTTTTCCAGGGAGCACATGTTAAGCTCCCTCAGTCTCACCCAGTAGGGCCTGTCCTCCATTCCCAGGATCATCCTTGTTGCTCTGTACTGGACCCTTTCCAGTAGTCTGACATCTTTCTTTAAGTATGGGTGCCAGTACTGCACGTAGTACTCCAGCTGTGGCCTCACCAGTGACCTGTGCAGAAGCAGGATCACCTCTCCCCTCCTGGAGGTGATTCCTCTAGCAATACACCCCAGCATCTTGTTGGCTTTAGCTGCTGCTTTCTTGCACTGTGCTGAGTGGTTCATTGTCCCTGTTATAACCACCCCAAGATCCTTTTCCTCCTCTGTAGTACCTATCTGCACCCCTTCCAACTGATAACATCTCCTTGGATTCCTTACCCCCAAGTGTATGACTTTGCACTTCTTGGCATTGAACCCCAGCTGTCAAGTGTCTAACTATTCCTCAAGTTTAGCCAGATCATCCTGTAGCCGCTGCCACCCTTCTGCATCATTCACCACTGCCCAATCTTGGTGTCATCCGCAAAGAGGCTTATCTTGTTCTTAATGCCATGTGAGATGTCAGTGATGAAAATACCAAACAACACCAGGTCCAGTACTGATCCCTGTTGTACCCCACTTGTTCTTCTCCCACCACTACCCTCTTTTGTCTCCTTTGCAGCCAGTTCTTGATCCAGTTTACCATCTTTGCCCCTGCACCTTGCTAATCAGCCTCCCATGTGGCACTGAATCGAATGTCTTGCTGAAGTCCAGGTACAGGACATCCACTGCATGGCCCTTGTCAAGTTCCCTAGTCACCCAGTCATAGTAGCCAACTAGGTTGGTCTGGCATGATCTGCCTGAGACAAATCCATGTTGCTTACCATCCTGAAGACCATTACCTTCCAGAAAGGTTACCAACCTCTCTTTAAGGATCATCTCCATTAACTTTCCCACAATGGATGTGAGGCTTACTGGTCTACAGTTGGCTGGTTCATCCTTGGGTCCGCTCTTGTGGAGGGTTATCATGTGAGCATCTTCCACTCCTGGGGTATGCACATTGTTTCCAGAAAGGTGCTAAACAAGTCTGCCAATGGCTCTGCCAGGACCTCCGCCAACTCCTTCAAAACCTGGGGGTGTACCAGGGAGGAATGGTCAGAAGTATGGCAGCTTGGATTCAATGCAAAGTGGTGCAAAATAATGCACCTGGGAAACAAAAACCCAAGGGAAGAGTACACAATGGGGGGAGGTAGTAAAAACAACAAAAATGGAAAGGAACCTGGGGTAATCATATCAGATGACCTCAAGGTTGGCAAGTAACGTGTGAAGGCAGTAGGGAGAGCTGGGGGGATACTGGGATGTATAGGGAGAGGCATCACCAGCAGAAAATGGGAAGTTGTTATCCCTCTGTACAGATAGTTGGTGAGACCCCATCTGGAGTACTGTGTCCAGTTCTGGAGACCCCATCTCTGCAAGTACATAGACAGGATGAAGGCAGTCCAGAGGAGGGCAACTTAAATGATGCAGGGTCTGCAAAAGAAGCCATATGAGGAGAGACTAAAGGAGCTTAATATGTATACCCTTGATAGAAACTTTTAAGTACCTCAGTGGAATCAACAAAGTCCAAGAGGGTAGCATCTTTCAGGAAGAGAGAAGTGCAAGAACAAGGGGACACAATTTGAAGATAGAAGGGAGATGGCTCAGGGGCAATTTGAGGAAGTATTTTTTCATAGAGAGGGTGGTGGACACATGGAGCCACCTACCAGAGGAGGTTGTGGGGTCTAAAACTGTGGGAGAATTCAAGAATGCATGGGACAGACATAAGGCAATTCTTGTGGGGGGTAGGAAGAAATAGGCTGTCAGTTTTTTTATTTAGTTGTTTAACCAGGTATAGCACACTAAGCTGAAAGCTTTTTTACAGGAGCGACCTGAGAGCACAAGGAGGTTAAGTGACTTGCTCAGGGTCACACAGTATGCAAGTGGAAGCTGTGGGATTCAAACCCAGGTCTGGTCTGCTGGATGTCACCAGATTTGCAGCTCAGAGCCTTAGACCACTGCGCTATTCTGCCCCTAGTTAACTAGGATCTATAGCTTATCCAGTAAGTAGGGAAATGGGTAGACTAGATGGGCCAAGCGGTCCTCATCTGCCATCAAAGTCTATGTTTCTATATTTCTATGTATATGCCATCTGGTCCTGGTGCCTTGTCCACCCTCATTACTTTTAAACCCTCAAGTACCCTACCTGCTGTGATTTCCTCATCTGCCACATCCCCCCCAGTGCCTACCCTCCCTAACCCCTGAGGCAGTGACCCATCCTTCTCCTTATTAAATACAGAACAGAAGTAATCATTTAGCACTTCTGCCTGTTCTGCCCCTTTCTCTGCCAGCCCCCATCTCTGATCCTTATTATTTGATCCTTGACAACTGTCCTCTTCCCAGAAGCACCAAGGGAGGACAACAGTAAAAATGCCGACCTCCCGCACAGCAATGGCACAATACCAAAGCAGGTATTGTGCCACCAGATCTGTGAGTGTTTTCTGTGGGGGGCTGTGGACTTAAGGATTACCAACTCCAGGTCGGAGTTGGTCTGGGGAAGGGACAGAACACGGGGGGAAAGCGAAATACAGAAAAGGACCATTACAGCGACTGTCACCATAACGGTCTTTTTTCATGTTTCGCTGTTGGGGTGTCGAGCAGAAGGGATGCATCGCCTGTCCCTTATGTACTAGAAGAAGTCTTTTTCTCCATCCTTGGTACCCTGTGCTAGTCTCCGTTCCCTGGAAGCCTTGGCTGCCCTCACTGCTTTGGTCACTTCCCTCAGTTTCTTCAGGTACTCCTCTCTGTCCTCCACCCCACTTGTATTTCTTCAATCTCCTGAATGCTGCCCTTTTTTCCCCTCACCTTTTTCAACACCTCTCTGTTTAGCCAGCTTGGTTTCTTTATCCTAGCCTCTTGCTTTGTGTCTCAGTACAGGATCTAGTGGCCTCTGTGAGCCCTAACTTGATAACTTCCCAATTCTGGTAAGTATCCATTTGTGGTTGGATTCTGGCTAGGTGCCTGGCCCCTATTTCCCCCATCCTCCCAAAGTCAGCTCTCCTGAAGTCCAACAGTCAGGTCTCTGTTCCCTCAGCCTCCCTGCCCTAGTGAGTGAGAGCCATACTGTGTAGTGGTCAGTTCCTGCCAGTGGATCCTCCAACCCCAGCTCCCTGACAAACTCCCCATTAGACAGCACAAGATCTAGAGTATTGTCTAACCTGGTTGGCTCGATTACTATCTGTACTAAGAAGCTGTCTTAGAAAGCCTCCAGGAGAATCTGCTACCTTGTACTTAAAGTGGCTGGGATGCTCCAATCCACCCGTGGCAGATTAACGTCCCCCACAATCACAGTGTTACCCTTTCTGCTGATCCTCCTTATCTGCTCTGCCAGCTCTCTGTCCAAGTCCTCTGCTTGAGATGGTGGTCTATACACCACCCTCATCCTAATTGACCTGTTTCTCAAATCCTGGAATTGCATCTATAGTATATCTGTTCTACCCTCCTCCCTTTCTTCCTGGAACACCTTATCCTCTCTCTCACATAAATTCCCACCCCACCCCCTTTCCCTTTTTCCTTATCCCTACAATATATCCTGTATCCTGGGATCCCCATGTCCCAGTCCTGGTATTAGTGACCCATGTTTCAGTGATGGCAGCTATGTCCACTTCACCCTCTGCCATGAGAGCTTGCAACTCTGTTTTTTTGTTTCCCAGGCTCCTTGCATTCAATGAGACTACCCTCCAATGTGTACTCTAGGACCGTGTTTCATGGACTTGACCAAGGCATTCAATTTGGTGGACCATTCCCTTCTAGTTGAGAGACTTAAGTATATTGGGGTGGGGACACCAGCATTGTTTTGGGTATCAAATTATCTTTCAAACAGGTTTCATATGGTTTCTTTTCTATTTTCTTTGATTCTGTAATTTCATCTGTTAAGGATGGACATGTGGTTATGTATGCAGATGACGCTGTTGTCTTTTGCCATGGGGGAGCACTATCAGAGCTTAATATAACTTTGACCAAGGAACTTAAAGCAATGCAAAATTGGTTGATTAATAATAAATTAGCATTAAATAAACAAAAAACAAAAATTATGGTATTTGATGCTCCTGTTAAGTTAAAAGCTATTGGTTCTAGTTTACAAGTTGAGTCGTTAGATGGGGTTCTGTATGAAAATGTTTAGCTTTAAAATAGCTTTAAAAAGCTATTAGAAAATTTTTAGAAAAGCTTTAAATATTTGGGGGTAATTTTAAATCCCACATTAACATACGAGTCACATATACATGCCATCATATCTAAAATTCATTCCAAAATTGCTTTATAATTAACGGCTTCCTCTTTTTCCCATAGGGAAACCATGGAGTAATTTATGATATAAAGGAATGGTTATAACGGCAAACCACGCATGCAGTTTCCCCACTCTGCGCATGCGCATGTTTGAACTTCCTCGATTCTCAGTTACTGCCTCCCGAACTGCAAACCCAGCATGGATACAAACTGCCATGGACACTCGTAAGTAACATTCTTAAAAAAAAAACTTAAATGTACCACATTTGCTACTGGATTGCCCACCATCACAATACTGAAAAAAATGTTCGAATAAGAATGGAAGTCGACTGCAAGGCCATGCCATAGTCAGACTGGGCGCACAGCAGCCTCTTTTATTTTATATAATTGTTGAGGCGCAAAGATAAACCAACAATTATATAAATAAATATGGGTCTAGGTATGTAACTGACACCTCGGGTTTGATGCTATGCATAAACCCCTCAGGTGTGTGTAAATTCTCATTACATACCCAGACCCATACTTTATCTTCTATATTATACAGGCTGCACAGCTTCTTGACAGATGAGGTGCATTTGGCTATTGCTAACCAATGTCTGCTGCCTATTTTGAGCTATGCTTCCATAGTAGTGGACAACACTCTTTACAGTACTACAAGGCGGAAATCGGTACTGTTGCATAACATTGGAAGATTTGCTTTATTAACATCTAACAATGTACATCATTGTACTATATTGGAGACTCTTGGATGGTTATCAGTTGAATATTGTCATAAGTATGTAATGTCTAAATTTGTTTGTAAAACACAATAAACAGGGATACCTTTAAAATAAAAAAAAAACAGCTTGAGATTTCTAGTTCTAAATTACATACTAGATTATCAGGGGACCCAACTATGTTAAGATCCCATTTATGCACACTTTAAGAGGACAGCGATTGTTTGCATACTATGCACCTACAATATGGAACAATATTCCAGTATATATTAGAGGTATGGGTAGTTACGGGTCATTTACGGCAGCTTTGAAAACACATTTTATGAATTTGTCTAAGTGCAGCTGTTTTTTTAGATTGATACTTATTGAATGTGTATATTAGCTATGAAGCCACGGCCCTTCTGACATGGATCTGTATAACAGTTTAAATTGTATTAGAGTTTTTAAATTTATACTTATCTGAGATTTTACTTAAACGTGGAATTTGTATTCATATTTAATTATGTTTTGTATTAAGTATAATCTGTTTGATGTAGTTTTTGTATGTATTTGATTGACCATGGGTAGTACCTGTAAAAGGGATTGTATCCCAGTGTGATTACCCGTATACAAATAAATACCAAATCAAATCAGACCCTTCCCATCCTTTCCCCTATGCCCACTGTTATTGCCACTGTATGTACTTATTTTATTTATTTTATTTATTGTATCAGAATTGCATACCTTTGAGTCAGAGACTCATTTACAAAGGCTCTACAACAGCAAACATACAGAGATTCAACATTAACATCACATATTGCATTTAGTTACAAACAGTAAAGTGCAGCTGCTCTCAGGTAGCTTTCTCATGAGAGCATCCAGGTTGTATACTGAGGACAATTACCTGTATTTACATTATATTCAAATTACACGGTCTTATATACCGTAAAATTACAACTGCCAGCAGGAGACATGGCTATAGGGAACATCAGGCTGTACAATGAACACATTTATTCAAAATGACATTGCAAATAACTTTTCGCTCCATTGGGTATATAGCCACTACCAGTTGTAGCTTAGTCATAGGTAATACTAGTGGTCTATACTGGGCATACCAAAGAGTTTGGCTAGAGGCAGTTGCATGCCCTTTCATGTTAAATCTGTTCCCTAAGTAGGTGTTAGAAGCGGCCAGTTTTAGTTTAAGTGAGGAAGGTATTGGGGAGCGCTTTTAGCCAGAGGGGTGCCCTGTAGTAAAAGGTTCTTTGGCCCAACACTGATCTGCAGAGGGGGACCTGATAACTGGCTTTACTGGAGCTATGGGTACATTTAGGGTCAGGAGCAGGTTGAAGAAGGGGTGAGAGACCAAAAGGTGCATTACCATTAGTGATTTTCTTTACAAAAATGCAGGTCTAGTATTTAAACCTTACATCAAAATCAAGCCAGTTTGTGAGGGTGTAGAGAGAGCAGGTGTGGGTCAGGCACTCACAGCCTGTGGCAAGCTGACAGGTGTTGTTTAATGACATCCTGATTCTTTGAAGGGCAGTGGAGTCAGCAGCCCCATACACTAGTACCCTGTAGTCTATGAGGGACAGGATGGATGATAAGATGGCAAGCTTCCAGTGTGAGACAGTGCTTGTGACACTGCAATAGGCCAATGTGTGTGTTTACAGCGGTGCTTAGGAGCTGGATATGTTCATGGTAGTTAAAAACAGTATTGAGGGTTACTCCAAGGTATTTGAAGGAGTTTACCTGTTCTAGTGGGACCTGGTTGGAGTTGAGGATTTGCAGGGTGAGGCCACTGTCTTTGTTCCGGGAGTTAGCAAATACCATTATTTTAGTTTTCTTATAGTTAAGGACCAAACGGTGCCTGGAGAGCCATGTTTTAGCTTAGAAACATAGAAACATAGACTTTGACGGCAGATAAGGACCACTTGGCACACCTAGTCTGCCCATTTCCCTACCTACAGGATTTCTTCCAACCCCCACTAGAATTGCCTTATGTCTGTCCTATGTATTCTTGAATTCTCCCACAGTTTTAGACCCCACAACCTCCTCAGGAAGGCTGTTCCAAGCTTCACTAAAAGACTGCTGTAGGGACTGTTGTAAGATGACAGGATTGGGGTGGATAGCAAAAAAGTACAGTGTTATCCATGTATAACAGTAGATGTCCAGAGCAGGCTGTGGGAAGGGAGTTGAGAAAAATGCTAAAGAGGAGGGGGCCCAGGATGGATCCGTGGGGTACACCAGATGTGACTGGGAGACTGGTGGAGAGAACGTTGTTTAGCTTAACCTTCTGGGAATGCCCAGATAGGTAGTCTTCAAACCAGCCTACAGCATCACTGGAGAGCCCTAGTTGGGAAAGTGTAACTAGTAGGAGAGTGTGGTAGACACTGTCAAAAGCTTTTGACAGATGAACAAATACCAATCCAGCCAGCTGACCATTATTGAGGGAAGTGTGAATGGCTGAGGTTAATTCTAGCAGAGTTGAGGTGGTGCTGTGACCCTTGTAGAAGCCATGCTGTTCATGACAGAGAAGGCTGTATTTGGTGAGGTGGTATGTGAGCTAGTCAGCAATGATTTTTTCTAAGGCCTTGGAGAGTGGTGGGAGTATGAAGATGAGGCAGTAGTTTCCTGGTGAGGTATAGTCACCACTTTTGTGAATAGGGGTGATGAGAGCGGTTTTCCATTTAGCAGGGAACTTCCCTAGACAGAGGGAGCAGTTAATGATGCTGGTGAGGGGGCGTAGTACTTCATCAAGTGTTAGGTGCAGTAATTTTAGATCTAGAAAATCACTGCTGAAACAGGATTTGCTTAATGCTTTAAGTAGGTAGGGTCTAGCCTCCAGTTGGGAGATGGTTTTGAAATGAAGGGGGGGGGGAGCTAAGTGCTGGGGGGTTGGGTAATAGGGTCAAAGAAGTTTGGGGGGAGCACATCGCTGAGATCGGAGAAGAAGTTGTTGAAGGCATTTGCAATGTGATTGGGGTCTGTGGCAATGCAGCCATTAACACAGAGTTGAGAGGGAGTGGCGGATACATGCTTACCATTGAGGTCCTTTAGGTTATCCCAGAACTTGCACCCTGAGCCCCAGGAGGAGGTGAGGGATGCTTGATAGTGATCAGCTTTGACTTTTCTGATGGCCCTTGTACATTGGTTCCTGGCCACCTGATAGCGCTGCTTGTCGGCAGGCTTGCCAGTTTTAAGGGCAATGTGCCTGAGATGATCTCTTTGGCACATCTGGTCTAATAGGGCCTGGGAGATCCATGGTGTATCTGGGCATTTGATAGTGCATTTGGTGAGTGGTGCATACATATCTCAGGCTGCATTGAAAGAAGAAATGAAATGGTCGAGGGCTGAGTCTATATTAGAGGCATTTTCAATGTGTGACCAATCCCAGCTTTCTAGATGGTGTTTCAGATGCCGCCATTTACCAGGTTTGAGGCAATGCTGGATCACTATTTTAGGGGCAGGTTTAGCCTGCTTACAAGACCAGTGACATAGTACTGGTGAGTGGTCACTCAATACATTCGGTAAGACAGAGACCTTAGAGAATTTATTGGGACAATTTATTAGAACTAGGTCGAGCAGGGTGGAGGTACCTGTTGCAGGATTTATGCAGGTGGAAGACTGGACTATTTATGTGAGGTCAAACACTGCTATGGCATCCTTTAGGTGGGCAGCAGAGGTGGAGTGCCAGTTTGTATTGAAATCACCAAGCACAATAATTTCGGCTATGGATGGTAGAGATGGTTAAGGACTGAGAGGAAAGCGGCTTTTTGGTTCCTGGGGGGAATGTAGACAGAGGTGATGTAAGGGGGGTCTCCTGCTGTGGAAGATAATACTTTTAGAGAGAGTGCCTGAGCACCATGTTCCAAGACGGGCATGGGGAGCAGTGGCCCTGCAAGGGTTCCTGAACGTAGATTGCACAGCCACCTCCCCTTTTACCAAGGCAGTCGTGTCAGTACAGAAAATAGCCAGCAAGGGATATTGCGCTGTCAGGGGTAGTGTTTGTGAGCCAGGTTTCAAACAGGGAGAGGATATCCGGTTGTTGCTGTACTACCCATACCTGCAGAACATTCCTTTGTTTTATCTCTACTGGTATGGGGGGTAAGCCTGTTTGGCTCCCCGATCTGGAGACCTTGTTTGATTTCCACCCACTTGCCTCCCCATGCCAATATAAATCCACCCTGGTTGCTATGTATTCCCCCAGTCCTTGTTTCAAACCCCCTGAGCCCTCCTTGCTCAAGTGCAACCTGTCCTTAGCATATAGTGTGCTGCTATCCCAAGTTCTAACCCATCCCCCCACGAGCCCATATTCTTTTGAATGACACCAGGTACCTAGTCAAGTGTTAAATGCCTCTATTCTCAGTTTCCTTGCTACACTTGCTGTAGGTACTGGGAGCGCTTCTGAGAAAGCCACTGAGTTCCCTGCTTCCTCACACAACTTGCCCAGCTCCAAGAACCTCTCATGCACCTCCTAGACCATGTTCCCTGCTAAATCACTAGTGCCCAAGTGCACTATGATATGAGGTCTCACTAAGCCCTTTTTAGCATACTTAAGAATAAACTGTACCACCCTACCTGCTGTCATACCTGGCATGCATTCCACCCATATGTGACTATGTCATTCCCCTTTACTTCCCCATCTCACCCCTTTTACTATTGAGCCACCAACAACTAAGACCCCTCCCCTTTCCCCTGATTTAGCCTCAACATCTTCCCGTCTTCCTGTCCCCAGTTCTGAGTTATTGCCCTAGCATGCATATCCTTGATGCCCCTACCTCTTCCCCATCCCTACCCTCACTTTGTCTCCCCCCTCTGCATTCCTTATTTGACCTGATCTCAACTCCCCCTAGAGCACCCCCTGCTTCTGTGCTATAATTCTTCCCCCAGTTCTTGGTTCCCTTCCCCTCCTCACTGCTGATCCCCTTCTCACCCTCTCAGCTATTTCCCTCTTATTGCCCATCATATTCCTGTCCCTTCCAACTGCCACACTGCTTCCCTCTGGATTGTCAGTATCCCCTTTTTTTCTGCCCCATCCATGAGTTCCCCCCTTCCATATCCTCCATTGCTGTCAGCACTGAGAATCTATTGTCTGACACCAGTACGCTGTCCTGAGCTACCCTCATCGCACTGTTATGGGACTTCCATGTGCTGCTGGCTCTCAGGCCACTACTGCCCCCTTTCCCAATCCTCTTTCAGTCCTCTGGTTCTTTACCCCTAGGTTCCTGAGGTTGTTGCAATATTAGTCCATTTACCCTGCCCCCTTCCCTCCTCTTGGACTAGGATGCCCGTCAACCTCTGGGGCACTCCTATGTGTCCCAGGTCCTGGTCAGTACCTTCCCAGTTCCCCCAGCCCTTGCCTTAGTTCTGTCCTCAATCAACTAATCTTGTTCCTAACTTGTGCAAACTGCCTACACACCAAGCAACACCCAGCTCTCCATACTACACCTAAAACAATAGGTGCCCCACAGCTGCTGTAGCCTACCTCCCTCCCCATATCTTTACTTGCTATCCAGCTTGCCCCTACTTCTGCACATGGGGGCTGCCTGCCCCATCCCCTAGGTCTTTCCCATCTGCTATGTAAATCCATGCTAGTTTGCACCACCCTCAGTATCTAATGTATTTTTTTTTATCTACATGTACTTATCCTCTTCTGAGTCACAGGGCTGATTAGGACACTCTAGTGGATACACCTGGCTGTGCTAATCCACCAATCCCAATGCAAACCCCCCCCTGATAAATGTGTAGGAGCTCAGGGAGGATGGCGAAGGTGGGTTGGGCTTACCCAAGTCGATCAGCCACCCACACAATAGTACACCTCAGTCCCTTCCACTGATCGATTCCCCAACCACCAAGGACTCACAGAAATGGTGTTCACCCCAATTATCACTGCCGTCCTTACAATCCCAAAACTGTACACTGCTCCTTCAACGAGCAATGTCCCACAAGCAAGAGCACTCCCCCTCAGGGAAAGAAACAATACACTGCAGCAAGTGGAACCACAGAAACAGTTCCCTAATCTATTAACCAGGTACTATTGCTGCCAGGTAACTATTTAACTTCAACTAAAATAACACAGGTGATTTCAACACCAGACAAGCATTTTTGATTGGTACTGTTGTTAGGACTGCAGCGTATATCCAACTATACAAATGACTCAGCACTGCACTTCACAGTCAGACTATCTGCTGGTCTCTATATTTCCCCATGGTTCACACTACAGATCCCCTGAAATAAGAAATATTGAGTACTTCCCTCTGTTAGTTGTCCACTGTGCTCCACTCATTCCTAGATGGGTGCTCCGGTCCCTCATCAGTCTCTGCACACCTGGAAGCACTGGCCCAGCAACTACAATGTCCCTCGATCACTTCCCCCAACAAGAATGAGCTATAAACCAAATATCAGTGCCAACCACCCCACTGTTGCTAACACCCTTTTGTGCCAACGTGCTGCTCCACAAGCCTTGCAATCCATGATCCACAGACCCCCCCCAGCCCCACCCATGGCTCCACCCTGTATTTTTCTGTTAAGAGAAAAATCCACAGTTACCATGTATTTTTTGGGGGGAGGGGTGTGTGTGTGTGTGTGTGTGTGTGTGATATATAGCACATCCCATGTTTAACACTCCCCCTCCCCCAATAGCAGCATTTCATGACAAATTTAACTTAGTGTTAGATCCATTAACCAGTCACCAGCGGCATTGGGAGGGAGTAGAGGTGTCTGTGAGGAGAGCAGGACATTGAGGCACCCTATGTGATGAGAAGCTAGTCCTCCTTGCCACTTTGGGTGACGCAGACTTCGGATCAATGGATGGCTACAACCCCAGCAGGATTCTGATGGATGCTAGGTAACAGCAGCAGGAGGAAAAGGTTTCGTGTAGAGCACAGAAATATAATGATGAAAAAATAACTTTATCAATATCTGGAGTTGCTGTGATGGGCTGCCTTTAACGGCAGATTATTTTTTTGGTCCTATATACAGAAACCTGTTTACCTTCCCTTCCCCATGACTAGTGCCAGGTCTCCCCTTCCCCATCCCACAGCACTTGATGACTGCCACAAGAGACACAAGTGGTAGCCTTCTCTGAGACCCTGCAAAGTCCCTGCTACTAGCTCTGCCACCACAGGGAGAGGGATGCTGCAGGGCGACTGTGTTCTTGCTATCTTTCCTTCAGAGGGTAAGTGCATTCCCCTTTACAGTACATGAATATCCCTTAAAGCCTGGAGTATGTATATGAGAATTTCAGGGACAGGGGCACATCTGGACACAATTGATCACCTGCCATCCCCTGAATAAATAAATATTAAATAAATATTAAGATGTATTATATGATTTACAGTTCTTTTTAGTTGATTCAGAGTCAGTTAGGACAAGCTACTGTATTAGTTGTTTTAGTTGCTCTAACTCTCAGTCTACTTAGATGAAAGGCACAGCATCAATTTGAGTTGAGGAGCAATGCTGTGAAATAATGTCATTGTGCTCTACATAAAATACAGGCTAAACTTTATTTAGATGTAAAATGCAATCGCTGTAAAGATATGTTCACGGGATGTAAGCACTCACGAACGTAGCAAGATTAAATTTGCAGTTTTTAGTAACAGTTTTATAGTACATCAGGGAAGGTGATTGGTAGGTGGGGGATGTCACTAGACACCAGGGATTATAAAAAAGTTATAATAGGGATGGTGATTGGCTTATGGGGGGGTGCCACTAGACACCAGGGAAATGGAACAGTGATCAGTGGGTAGAGGGTGCTACTAGACACCAGGGCTAATATAAAATTTTACAAGGTGAATGTCAATTGGATGGTGGGGCATACCACTAGATACCAGGCCAAGTGGTATCACAGATCACACTGCAGCTGGCAGTATGAGTTCAGCTGCAGCTGCAGAAGTCAAGAAAACCTATGGTTCTCAGACAGAGAATGCAGGGAAAGTACTCCTGTCACTAAGCTGGGCATCTGGGATTTTGGGTGCCCACACAAAGTATTTCTGGCCCTAATTTTGAAAAACAAACATCAGAATCTAACAAAATGTGGCCCATTTAGCTAGGTTCTGGTGTTTGATTTTTAAAATGACAACAGTTGTATGTATTTTCCATGCTTTTTAGTGTGTGGAAAAAAACAAGATGGCAGCTCATGAAAAAGGAACGGATCTCACAAGAAAGAATCCTTTTTCGTGAGATCAATCCTTTCCTTTGCGAAATTTTTTTGCTCTATCCTGGAAAATGATCTTCCAATTGAAAATAATGGGAACTTAAAAATTGAATAACTTTACAACAGATTAATATTTTTTTCACCAAACAAATGTTACCCAAGCTGTTTCTACCATAAAAAAAAAAATTACACCAGAATTCCATACCAGCTTGGCGCAAGGTGAAGAGAAGAAAAAAACAGCAAAAAATTGTGACTTTTGTGGTTTTTGCATTATCTGGATCTCAGAATCCATACATCCAGCCAGCGCACAACTTGCCACATAAAGAGATCTAGAGCATTCCAAATTTTGTGGAAATCCATTGATCGGTTGCAAAGTTATTAAAGTGCAACATCTGAGATTGAACATTAAACAGGCTACTCAACCCTAACTATAGGGACACAACCGTCCCCCTATAATAAAAATGAATAGTAGTGTATGCTGGGATTCATTAAAAATGTGCCATGAACTGAGCCAAGAAAAAACAGCTCCAGAGCTATTAAACGTGCTCTTTCAAACTTATAACAGGAGAAAGACAAAAAAAGAAAGGCACCACTCATCTTAGAAAAAATGTGTCTTCAGTTCCATTTTTAATTTAAATATAGACTGGAATAAAAGGGCATATAGTGGTAAGAAGGAAAGCTGAACTCACATCACTATTTAACAAAGGACTGAGCTTTATTTCCGACCTACAAGCCAAGTAAGTTTGATCTTTTCCTTGACTTTAAGAGACTTATGAGGAAATTAAATTTGAAAGTGTACTTTGCAAAGAATAAAATGGACTTTTCAAAAAGTTCTGTGCTCAGTGCATCAGCACAAGAAGAAACCCCTATCAAAATATTGGGGGACTCTCTGGGAAATGTAACTTGCTTAGATGCAGACTGTGGCCTACAAACTTTCAAACCACAATCTAAATTTAGCCCTGCCCCTACAGAGTGGTTACAACCTTTGAGGAGCTATGTATACAAGATATGGACATACTTTTTAATGAAACAACTGTTTAAAATAATTTTTGTAACATAACAAATGAGGAAAGAGATGCCTTAAAAGAGTTAGAAAGCAATGTGCATCTCACTATTAAACCTGCTGATGGGGGGGTGCAGTTGTTATTCTTAACACTGAAGATTATGTGAAGGAAATTAATAGACAACTATCCAATGAGGCATTTTACACAATATTAGATAGAGATCCAACGCATATATTTAAACAACAGATAGACATTGTTTTGAATGAGGTATATGTGCAGGGCATCATTTGTGATAACACCTTTGATTTCTTGCAAGTGTCATACCCAGTTCTTCCAGCCATCTACGCTCTGCCCAAAGTACAGAAAAGGCTTGAGAATCCCCCAGGTAGGCCCATAGTCTCTGGTATCGGCTCTCTTATAGAGTCATTATCACAATATGTGGATGCCCATATCGGGGATATTGTTAAACAATTGCCATCATATATTAAAGATACCACAGAGATTTTGGGCATACTAGGGGATCTCCAGTTGGAAAAGGAGTGGATTTTGTTTTTTATGGATGTGGAATCACTCTACACCAATATACCACATGATGGTGGCTTGAGGGCAGAGCGTAGGTGGCTGAACCAAGCTACCACCTTGGACACTAGTCAGAAAGATTTTCTCATTGAATTATCAGAACTAGTATTGACAAAAAATACTTTCAATTTTCAAGGTAAACATTATCTCCAGATAAAGGGAACCACCATGGGGGCTACTTTCGCCCCTAATTATGCAAATCTTTATCTGGGGGAATGGGAAAGAGATTTTATCTATGATCAAGAAAGAAATAGCTATTATGACCTCATTGACATATGGAGGAGCTTTATTGATGATGTGTTGATGGCGTGGCAAGGGTCATTTCAACAACTACAGGCATTTGTGGATTACCTACATGAGAGCAATCCACACATATGGTTTAATGTTGAGGCACATTTGGACAAAGTTACATTTTTGGATTTACAAATAAGTAAGTTATGTGATGGAACTATTAAAACAGAGCTATATAGTAAGCCAGTTGAGAAAAACACCATTTTACATTCCTCAAGTTGTCACCCCCACCACACCATCAACAACATTCCCAAGTCACAATTTATGCATCTTAAAAGAAACTCTAGTTTGGAGTCTGATTTTCAGACAGGGGCTGTTGAAATGTCTGATAGGTTTATTTCCAGAGGTTATACTAGCACAGTGATTGCACAAGCACAGGAAACAGTTCAAAATATGGAAAAGCAGGATCTTCTTCAGTATAAAAGTAATAAACGAGAAGAAGATACTAGGATGAATTTTGTCACCACTTATAGTTTTGTTTCTGGTAAGGTTAGGGACATCTTAGAAAAAAAGTGTCATGTATTGCAGGCAGAACCAGCATTAAAGGAGATTAGCCAAGTTTATCCCCGACGTGTATACAAGAGGGGAAGAAACTTTGGTGATGTATTAGTGCATTCCTTTCAACCAACAGTGGTGAAGCAACGTAGTGGCATTTTGTTTACCTCAGCAACCAAAAGTTATTTTTTTACCTGTGGTCACTGTAAGTTTTGTACACATTGGCCTGGATATTCAAACTACGCCAGGCTGTGGTGCAAGCATGGGCGCAGCTCAACTTGGCTGCACAGGGGTGTGGCCTGGGCGATATTCAACGGAGCTGCACTATGGCTCAGCAGCTTTAAATATTGCACCCTGGCCACCCCCACTGTGCATGGTGCAGTGGCACTGTGTCAGTGCAAGTGGCCGGAGTGGAGCAAGGAGATGCGCTAGCGCAAGTGCCATTGCTCCATGCACAGCACCTGTGATATTCAAAAGGGGACATGCAAATGGAGCCATAATTTATGCAAGGCACACAGGGGGCCATTTGCATCTCATTACGGCCCCATTTGCATGCCATTAGCATGCAGGTGCACCAATCCCCGACGACTTGTGCCTGGCGCCCTGCCAGGCAGCAGCCATCGGGGACCGCCACCCCCTGCAGCCCAATCGTGGGCATTTGTCTAAAAAAATAGACTTCCTCATCCAATATCCCTCGTGGTCTAGTGGACCACTATGTGCCTGATCATGGGCATGTGTTAAAATACAAAAGACTTCCTCATCCTATATCCCTGGTGGTCCAGTGGACTGATTGCTGCCCGATCGTGGGCATCTGTTGAAATAACCCCCCCGGGCCAATATCCCTGGTGGTCCAGTGGACCGCATTCTGCCTGATCACAGGCATCTGTAAAACATACAACCTCCCATTACCCTGGTGGTCTAGGGTACCCCCTCCCCACCTGCCCACTGAGCCCCACTGCCCTGCTCCCCCCTGGTCAGCCGGCGGGCGGCAGCACCCCACCCACCTGCCACCCCTCCGCCCACCGACTGACACCTCAGTAGGGCTGCACATCCATTGGTTCACAGCGGGAGCCAATGGGCGTGCAGCCTATACTGTACTACACATTCCAGCTGGGTAAGCATGTTGGGTATTTGACCCAGCAATTACACTGGAAATGAGAAACTGAACACCACAAAACAAGGCTTATTGAACTAACACATATACTGCATCAGTACAGGCAGTCGAGCTTTCAAGGTACAACAAATTATCAGTTACTTTCCCCTGAGAGGATGAACCAGACAAGCATGGAGGCTTCAGCACTTCATTTTGGGAATTGTAGTTCCTCCCAGAGGAAGGTAAATGATCATTACTTGTACCTTGCAAGCTGGTCCCAAGGTGGCACCCCCTTGAAAATGAGATGTGCAGATGTGCCAATGCGATACAAAAGCTACAGATAACTTCAAGTACAAGAGTGTTGACAGACTGGGGAGTTAGGTGGGGCAGATATTTATTTATTTGTTTAGTTACTTTATGTACTGTATATGCTCCCCCCTCCTGCCTCTCCCCTCTGCCACCAGCACACTGACACATCATGAGTTTCCAAGGCAACCCCACAGCTGTCATCCCCTCCTTACATGGAGCCCAGTGACTGAGGTCATCCCCGATGGAGCTGTGGCTGTACCCCCACTCATGGATGAGGTGGGCAGATCTTGCCCTCAAAATTCTGCAATTTTGTCAGGACGCTGGGCAATGGGACAGACAGGGGAGTTCTGGATCAGTGTCAGGTGTCACAGATTCACTCAGCAGGTCAGCCCTCTACTCCCAAAGTGCCAACCTCTGAGCATAGAATTGTGAACAGTGAACAGTACAAGGTAACCCTCTTGTCTGTTTTGTGGGTTTGAGTCACCTTAGTCTCAAGTTCTGGAGGGATTCAAACTGATAACCTCTTGTTAGCATACCCAATTATCAGGCTCCGATAATTCTGTCTTCGGGGGGCCAGATATCTTTGCCTACAGGCACCTAACCAGGTAGTGCAAAATGAACCCTTAGAACTCTATGCAAGACCTTATAAAACTCTATCCATTTCCCAGTTTAGTATCACAATAAGCTCATACACAGTGTCAGCTATAACCTTCAAAGCTTCACTTATATAAAAAGAAATTTCAATGCACAACAGGCAGTTTACATTTTCAAATCTATGTCTTTACTTTAAAATAGGTAAAATAGGAAAACAGTAAAATTACAAAACAAAATATCCCAACACATACAGCCTTAAAACAAACAGGTTTAAAAGTGCAGATTCCTACAAATAATAACACTCAGATTGGTTTTATCTAAGGTCTCCTTACTTCTTAATCTTTCAGTGCTTTGATGTTCCTCCTCTCTCAGTCAGAAATATGAACGTGCATTCATTAAGGTCCGCTCAATAGTTTAAAAAACAGTCTTGAGCTGGGCTTCTCTCTGAGGTCACCTAACTCTGCTTTGGTGTATAAAAGTGAATATTTTATAACACAGGCTGTCCTACTAAGATATTTTAAAAAATAATAGATTACATAAGGAATCATCTCTCTTTATGTAACTGGTCCAAACCGGTCTGTGCTCTGCTTTTCCCCAGACATCAAAAGTCTCTTTGATGTAAGTCACTGTACATTCAAAGCAAATTTATATTGGACCCCTTAATTTAGTCTGGGACCTGGTATCCTCAGACATCAAAGATCTCTTTGATGAAATGAGCTGGCTTCCTGGGACAATGGTCCAAGCAATATGCATAGCAGATCAAAGGATTTCCCTGAGAGCATTATAAAATGGATATCTTGGTTCCTGCCTTCAAAGCAAATTTAACAAAGTAATTGCATTTCAGATAGCTGAAGTTTTAAGGTATGTCCTGTCCTTTGAACTTATCCCTGGGGGGTTTTATGTATCAATTTCAGCAAGGCAGCATTTTCCTGACAGACAGTCCATCACATATTTGTTTATGCTTACAAAAAATGATACATGGATCAGAACCAGCTGTCCAAGTGTGACACCAGGCACTCTGTCTTCCTGTTGTGCTGGGCCATTTTTCTGATTTTCTCTGGAGGCATGATATGTGATTTGATGTCAGGGTGCATACGCCAACATCCATCATGCCTCCCCCTCCAAGTCTGGACTGGTGATCAAGGTGCCGCCAGCTTCCACCAAAGGTCAGACAAGCGTCAAGTCTTACCTTACCTCCACCCCCACCCTCACCCACTGGAGATGGCAAGCAGTCCCATGGATGCTCCAGCCTTCTACCCCACCGGTAGTGCTAACACTGCACTGGCAGACCACCCAAGTTGAGGAAGATATTAAGGTGTTGGGTAGTTGCAGGGCAGAATATATGGTAGCTGCAGAAGTGTTACTAAAGTATGGGTAGCAGTGGGGCAGATATTATTGTGTGGGGTAGTAGCAGGGAAGAATATTGGCTAGTTGTGAATTTTACTAGAGTGGGGATGATGGGGCACATTTTTGGGTTTGGGGTAGTTGCAGTAAAGAATACTGGGTTACTGTGAGTGTGTTATTAGAGGCTGGGTAGTTGTGGGATCAATATTTGGGTGTGTGGTAGTTGCAGGGCAGAATATTGGGTAGCTGCAATGGTGTGAACAGAGTGACTATAGCTATGGGGCAGACAATGTAGTGGGTGTAGTTGCAGGGCACTATATTGGGACATTTTGAGAGTGATACTACTGTTGGGTAGTTGTGGGGCAGATGTTGTATTGCAGGATAGTTGCAGGGCAGAATATTGGTTTACTGAGGATGTGTAATAACTAGACTTGTGGTTGTTCTGGAACAGATGTTGGGTAGTCGGTATTTGCAGGGGAGAATATTGGGTAATTGCAAAAAGGTTACTACTGTAGGGTTTGTTTTGGGTTAAATATTGGGATGTGGGGAAGTTGCAGGACACAAAATAGGTTAGTTCAAAAAAATGTGACTAGAGTGGGGGTAGCTCTTCTCAGACATTGTAGTGAGGGGTAACTGCAGGGCAGAATTTTGGATAGCTGTGAGAGTTACTGCAGTGGGGTAGTTGTGGGGCAGATATTGTGGTGTAGGGTAGTTGCAGGGTAAATGCTGAGTCATTGAGAATGTCTTACTAGAGCTGTGGTAGTTGTTTATTTAAGGGAATTAGATACACCTTTGAGCCAGGGGCTCTTTTACAAAGGTTCCACATCAGGTTACTTAAAACATTAGGACAGGCAGTGGTATTGTGCAAAAGAGAAATAAACATAGCAGCTGAAGGGCTTTGTCAATTACCAAAACATCACAATTGTGCAAATCACTTCTATAACAATTTAAATAATGTAGATTTGTATAGGTAGCCATCTGACAGAGGGAGTTGAGGCCAGAGGCTGGTGAAAAGAGGGAGAAAGAGAGGGAGTGGAGGGTGGGGCAGGGGCAGCGAGGAGGTGTGTGGAGGGAGGAAGGTAGGAGTAGGGAGGGAATGGTGGGGTATGGGGGTTGGGGGATAAACCATTTACTTGTAGTAGTTGCAGGAGGCACAGGGGATGAAGTATTGATGCAGGCTGAGCTAAAAGACACCCAGGGTTGCTTTGCTGGTAGCTTCTGCTGGCAGGGTGTTGAACCAGGAGAAGGCTCTGAAAAAGAAGGATCATTGGCCTTGGGTAGTCCTGCAAAGGGGAACAGTGAAGGAGAGGTTGTTTAAATTCCTGGTTTGTCATGGGCCACTATATGGTATCAGCAGTGCCTGTGATCCAGTGGGTAGTAGGTCCAATATTTGCTTTTTTCTAGGATGCAGGTTTGATATTTAATTCTGCCAGATAGCTGGAGCCAGTTTGTGTGTTCATAGATCTTGCACGCATGTGATAGGCAGTTTGCAGATGTTTGGAGATGACATGCCTTGTTTAGTGCTGTGGCGATGCGTCAGAGAGCTGTGTCAGTGGCAGACCCATAGATCACAAGCCCATAGTCTATTATAGAGATTACTGAACTGTGAATGGCAGTGCTTAGGACTTCATCCATGAGGCAGTTCTTATGTCTATAGAGCAAGCCTATGTGGGTATTCACAGTTTTTGCTACGTAGTTGATATGTTCAGGGTATCCAAGTGTTGGGTCAAGAATCATCTTAAGATATTTAAATAGATGTACTTGTTCAAGGGTGGCCCCTTTGCTGTTTGAGATACAGAGGTCTCTGTTTTTATGTTTGTTGTGGGTACCATGGAACAGCATTGATTTGGTTTTGCTGTAGTTAAGAATAAGCTTGTGGGATTTAAATCATGCCTCTACACCAGTGAAGTTTTCTTGTAGTAGCAACTGAAGAAAGGAGGGTTCAGAGTGGGAGGTGAAGATGACAGCATCGTCGGCATAGAGTAGGATTTTTTCTGAGCAAGATGAAGGGAGGCTGTTTAGTAAAATGCTGAAAAGCATAGAACCCAGGATGGATCCTTGTGGGACTCCTGATTGGACCAAGAGGGGTGTTGAGAGGGATTCGCCAATTTTTACCTGCTGTGTTCAATCACTGAGGTAGCTTTGAAACCAAAGAGTTGTGTCCAGAGATAGGCCTATTAGAGATAGTTGTTGAAGCAGTAGTGAATTGTTGATGGTGTCAAAAGTCTTAGGTCATTGGAGGTGGTGCCAACGAGATCCCCTTGGTCCAGAGCATTGTGGATGTAGGAGATAAGCTCTAGGAGTGCCATGGTTGCGCTGTGGCCCTTGCAAAATCTGTGTTGTTCTTGACATAGCAGGTTATACTTAGTAAGGTATTCTATCAGTTGGTTGGCAGCTATTCTATCCAGCGCTTTTGAGAGAGGGGGAGAATGGAGATTGGTCTATAGTTGCTTGTAATAGATTTATCGCCACTTTTGTGGATAGATGTCACCATCACTGATTTCCATTTTTGAGGGAACTGTGAGAGCATGAGAGATTTGTTAAGGATTTTGGTGAGGGGAGTCAGGACTTCATCGAGGGTAAGAGAGAGGAGTTTCTGGTTGAGGGAGTCGCTGCTTGATCTAGGCTTTCCAAGTACTCGATGGAGGTTCTTTTTTGTGTTGTCCTTGGAGGCGGCTTTGAAGTAGAACGGCGGATTTCCCTCCAAATTTCTGACTTTGACTGAGTTAATGGTATCTTGAGGGGGTTCAAAGAAAGTTGGCAGTAAAACATGGCTAATGTTGGCAAATGCTACATTAAAGGCATTTGCCACGGTGACTTGATCTGCGATGATGTGGCCATTTAGGTGGACCATAGCGGGTGGGACTTTTGTTTTTTTTTCCTGTTAGTTCCGTTAGGTTGGCCCAAAACTTATTTCCATCTTTCCAACAGTTTGTTAGCACTCTTTTGTAGTAGTTGGCCTTTTCATTTCAAATAGCGCGGGTGCAGGCATTTCTTGCAGCTTTGAAGGCTTGGGTGTTTGCCCTGTTTCTGGTTAGCTTAGCACATTGTCAGAGGTGATCCCAGGCCTTCATTTGCTCAAGGGGACCAAGGTTGAACCAAGAGTTGTTAACACCTTTAATCTTGCATTTCATGAAGGGTACATGTGCATCACAGACTGTGTCGAAGCTTTGGATAAAGTAGTCAAGTGCAGTGTCCACATCTGGGGCTGCATCTATAGGTGACCAGTCGTGATCTCGTAGGCATGTTTTTAGCAGCCACAGATGGCCAGGTAGTAGTTTTCTACTGTTGATGATTCTAGGGGGGTTTTAATTAATTTGTTGGACCATGAGCATAGGATTGGTGAGTGGTCGCTTATACAGTCAGGGAGAACTACTGTATTAGTAATGTATTCAGGGCAGTTTGTAAGAACCCAGTCCAGAAGAGTTGAGGTACCTGTTCTGTAGTTTACTCGGGTGGGTGTTTCAACCATTTGAGAGAAATTGGCAGCTGTCAAGACATCTTTATACTTACGTGAGCTGGGGGAAAACCGATTTACATTAATGTCCTCATGTAGCATAGTTTCAGATTTCTGATCTAGGGAGTGAATGATGTCCAGTACGGTGTTCAATCCTTGGTTGGTAAGTTTGGGGGGTATGTAGACTGATGCCACTGTCAGTGTTTTGTGTTGTGTCCCCAAACATATTTTTGTGGCAAAAACCTGGATGTCACTCGCAGGGTGAGGTATAGGTAGGGTGTACCCGATTAAAGTGTCCTTTCAGTACAGGGCACAGCCTCTCCCCTTCTTGGAACATCTGTCTTGCCTGAAAATGGCATAACCTGGAATTGTTATTGCAGTGTCGGGGGTCTTAGGTGATAGCCATGTATCAATTATTGATATTATATCTGGGTTGTGGAGTGTGACCAAGGCAGTGAGAAGATCCAGCTTTTTGAGGAGGCTGCAGATATTGATGGTAGCCAGGCAGAGCCCCCAGACCTGTCAGCACCACAGGGGCTAGACTGTTGGGGGTCAGGTTTTGGGTGGATGTTACCTGAGATGAGGATCAGCATCAGAATTAGGTACTTTAAAAGAGTTTTGATATACTTCTTTTGTCCCCATACTGTTAATGTATTAGTAGCCTCTTTAAAGGGATAGTGATTTGAGTGAGAGAAACCTGTTAATTGGAGAGAGATGCTGAGGAGCATGGGAACATGTGTTCTTGATGGGAGAGCCATCCATAGGTGAAGCAGTCTGGGTGGTGTGTTTTGGGCAAGAGTTAAGGAGTAGTTGTACATGATCATCCTTGAAGTAGATAATGGGAATACAATGGAGAGATTGGTGGTATTTTGGGGTCGCAGTATAGCAGCCCTTCCAGAGTAGATGATTAGATTGAGAATAATAAGCAGGCTCATTTGTGGGAAAGTGGTTCCCATACTTAAGCATAGAGAGAGGTCAGAAATATTGTTCTCTGGGGCAGAAAGTATGGGCTTTTTAGGAGGAAGTGGGATAAGTCTACTGATAGCTAATAAGAGCAAAGTAGATGTGAACTGGGTGGTACCCTTGGGGATTTAATGGAGGTCAGGGACGTGGTGGGTAGATGTGGCTGGCAGTAGCCTGTAGGAGTGAGCTAGAAAGCCAGGGTGGGGTATAAGTGTATTTAAACAGGACTGGGAGGGTGGCTGGGTGGGCCAAAAGATTAAGCAGCTAGGGCTCCCTTCCTAGAGGTAATCAGTCCCTGAGGGCAGGTTCGTACCTGAGCTTCTGTGAGGGGCTGATGGCTTCAGACCTGGACTGCGGATGGCAGTCTGGCAGGTCGGGTTCATCAGAGAACCATGGCTGTGGCTCTCAGACTACCTGAAAAGAGAAGGACAGAGGGGAATTAAATAAGAAAGGCGGGGGGGTGGGACTGCTCATGGAGCTAAAAAGAAATGCAAAATGGCTTAAACAGGGGGAGTGTTGCAGACCAAAATATTAGGCAAGGTTCCACAAGCTCTGAGACAGCAAGAACAGGCCTATTTAAAACACAATACTAGAGTAAAAAGGTGAAAGGGGGTGTTTCAAAGGCCTGAGCTGAGATCGCTACTGGATCTTATGAGGGAACACACTACAGGCACTTAGACTAAATCAGCAAACTTCAACTATAAAATGCTAGCAAGCCACTATTAACAGAAATCATAATCTAGTACAATATAATTCAAGCATTAACAGTGTAGAGCTATATGGAGCCAATCAGAGTGCTGCTGGGGCTGACTGCAGCTAGTGAGTCACAGCAGTAACAGACTCTGATTTAAACCCAAAGAAAAAAGGAAAAGCAGTCAGCTAGGGCTCCCTTCCTGGTGGTAATCAGTCCCTGAGGGTAAGTCCGTACCTGCGTTTCTGTGAGGGGCTGGTGGCTTCAGACCTGGACTGCAGATGGCAGTCTGGCAGGTCGGGTTCATCAGAGACCCACGACTGTGGCTCTCAGACTACCTGAAAAGAGAAGGACAGAGGGGAATTAAATAAGAAAGGTGGGGGGAAGGGCTGCTCATGGAGCTAAAAAGAAATGCTAAATGGCTTAAACGGTGGGGTGTTGCAGACCAAAATGTTAGGCAAGGTGCCACAAAGTCTGAGAGAGCAAGAAAAGGGCTATGTAAAACACAATAATAGAGTAAAAAGGTGAAAGAGGGTGGTTTCAAAGGCTTGCGCTGAGATTGCTACTAGGTCTTATGAGGGAACAAACTACAGGCACTTAGATTAAATCAGCAAACTTCAACTATAAAATGCTAGCAAGACAGTATTAACAGAAATCATAATCGAGTACAATATAATTCAAGCATATACAGTGCAGAGCTATATGGAGCCAATCAGAGTGCTTCTGGGGCTGACTGCAGCCAGTGGGTCACAGCAGTAACAGACTTTGGATTTAAACCCAGAGACAACTGTCCTCATGTAAAAAAGAAAAATCTGGCAGCTAGGACTCCTTTCCTGGAGGTAATCAGTCCCTGAGGGCAAGTCCATACCTGAGCTTCTGTGAGGGGCTGGTGGCTTCAGATCTGGACTGTGGATGGCAGTCTGGCAGTTCAGAGTCATCAGAGAACCATGGCTGTGGCTCTCAGACTACCTGAGCTTCTGTGAGGGGCCGGTGGCTTCAGACCTGGACTGCAGATGGTAGTCTGGCAGGTCAGGTTCATCAGAGAATCACGGCTGTGGCTCTCAAACTACCTGAGCTTCTGTGAGGGGCTGGTGGCTTCAGACCTGGTCTGCGGATGGCAGTCTGGCAGGTTGGGTTTGTCAGAGAACCACAGCTGTGGCTCTCAGACTACCTGAGCTTCTGTGAGGGGATGGTGGCTTCAGATCTGGACTGTGAATGGCAGTCTGGCAGTTCAGGTTCATCAGAGAACCATAGCTGTGGCTCTCAGACTACCTGAACTTCTGTGAGGGGCTGGTGGCTTCAGACCTGGACTGTGGATGGCAGTCTAGCAGGCTGGGTTTGTCAGAGAACCACGGCTGTAGCTCTCAGACTTCCTGAGCTTCTGTGAGGGGCTGGTGGCTTCAGACCTGGACTGCAGATGGCAGTCTGGCAGGTTGAGTTTGTCAGAGAACCACGGCTGTGGCTCTCAGACTACCTGAGCATTTGTGAGGGGCTGGTGGCTTCAGACCTGGACTGTGGATGGCAGTCTAGCAGGCTGGGTTTGTCAGAGAACCATGGCTGTGACTCTCAGACTACCTGAGCTTCTGTGAGGGGCTGGTGGCTTCAGACCTGGACTGTGGATGGCAGTCTAGCAGGCTGGGTTTGTCAGAGAACCATGGCTGTGGCTCTCAGACTACCTGAGCTTCTGTGAGGGGCTGGTAGCTTCAGACCTGGACTGCAGATGGCAGTCTGGTAAGTCAGGTTTGTCAGAGAACTATGGCTGTGGCTCTCAGACTACCTGAACTTCTGTGAGGGGCAGGTGGCTTCAAACCTGGACTGCAGATGGCAGTCTGGCAGGTTGGATTCATCAAAGAACCACGGCGGTGACTCTCAGACTATCTGAGCTTCTGTGAGGGGCTGGTGGCTTCAGACCTGGACTGCTGATGGCAGTCTGGCAGGTCAGGTTCATCAGAGAACCACAGCTGTGCCTCTCAGACTACCTGAGCTTCTGTGAGGGGCTGGTGGCTTCAGACCTGGACTGTGGATGGCAGTCTGGCAGGTCAGGTTCATCAGAGAATCACGGCTGTGGCTCTCAGACTACCTGAGCTTCTGTGAGGGGCTAGTGGCTTCAGACCTGGACTGTGGATGGTAGTTGTAGGATAGGTATTGGGGAATGGGGTAGTTACAGGACAAAATATTAGTTGGCTTCTATAGTGTTACTAGGGTGTTGGTAACTGTGTGGCAGATAATGTGGTGTGTAGTAATTGCAATTTTCGGGCAGAATATTGAGTAGCTGTGACAATCTTATACTGGAGTAGTTGTGGTGTAGATATTGTGGCATGTGACAGACGAAGGGCAGAATATTGTGCGGATGCATTAGTGTTGGAAGAGTGAGGGTAGTTGTGTGTCATATAACAGAGTGTGGGTAGTTGCAGAATGTTGGGGTGCTGTGAGAATGTCACTAGAGTTAGGATATCTGTGGGCAGATATTTGGGTGGGGTAGATACAGGGCAGAATATTAGGTAGTTATGAGAGGAATGCTAGAGTGGGGAGTTCTGAGACAGATATTGGGGTGGAGCAGTTCCACATAAGAATGTTGGGTGCTAGCTGTAGGGAATTACAAGAGTAGGAATTATGTGGGGCAAAGGTTGGGGTGTGAGGTAGTTAAAGATAAGTACTGAACTCTTACTTTTTTTGTGGGCAAAATGCATTTTGTCTGAATCCCAAGTATACAGTATTATGTAGACAAAAAAGTCATGTTACAATTGGAGTCCATGTAAATCAAACCAGATAACGCTCAGACATGTAAACAGGTGCACTGAATCAGATTATTCAGAGAGACTGCATGTAAACAGCACTGAAGAAAACACAATCAGGTTTTTAAGTTACCTGATTTCTTCAGATATCTGATTACTTCCTGACATGTAAACGTGGTGAATGTTCCCTTTCCCTAGGTGTTAAGTGCAGCTGATGGCTCAGGGGGCCCTGGCCAGGCTGACCATTAAAGTGTAAACAGGTCCAATTCCTTTGCTTTGTCTACCACCCCCACTTAGAATACCCATTTGGAATCAAGTCTTACTCTTAAATATAAAAGATTAACAGTGTGGTTTAATGTGTATGCTGTATATTTAATCACACTCCTAAAATTAAGAAAACTACAATGCGTTTCAATGGCACAATTAAAAATTATACTCTTTTTTTTTTAATTCCCTTATCCCACTCATATTGAAGTTCTGATCCTGATATAGCTCCATTTTCATGGTGAACAAATTAATGTATTTCCGGATTCCCATCAGTAACTTTTGCCATTTATTGATCCTGGCTTTATTTATTGGTTTCATTTTTGTTGACCAGGTATGTGCACTAGACAAAACACTGTCTATTTTCAAGTACATGAATCTATTCCAAGTATGGAAATTCATGATGGTAAACTTAATATTGAACTTCTGTCTGTTAAAATCTTGCCTCAAAATGCTCCTAAAATTATGTTGAGAGCCATGTATCGTCCCCCTTCAACAAACAGGGAGCAGGATGTAGATATTTTAAATTATCGGGACCATATTGATTCAGCTGATAATCTTATCATAGCTGGTGACTTTAATCTCCCAGATATAGATTGGATAAACCAGACATCATCTAGTCTAAACGAAAGGAATTATTTAGAAAGCTTTAATCAACTGGGCTTGGATCAACTAGTTTTAGAAAATACAAGATCTAACAATATTTTGGATCTCGTTCTCGCAAATATGGGATCTAGATTAAATGTCACTGAGGTTGGACCTCCAATCTCAAACAGTGATTATAACATCATTTTTTTCCAATTAAATGAATTAGCTACTAAACAGGGTAGTAATATAAAAATTCCTAATTTTAAAAAAGCTGATTTTCATAAAATTAGACACTTTTGTGGGATTGGAAATCAGACTTTGTTGGGTTAATGTTGGATGAAATGTGATACATCTTAGTGGATAAAATAAAAGACATTGCAGATGCAAATATACCATATACAAGAAAAAATTCTAAATTGGGTGCTTCCCCAAAATGGATAACTTGTAAAATTAAAAGACAGATAAATGTAAAACATAAATTGTACAGATTAGCAAAACTTGATCTAAACCTAATACCAAAGTGCAAAGAACAGGTTAAATATGTAAATAAATTAATAAGGGATGCCAAATTAAATTTTGAAATTAATTTAGCAACTAGAAGTAAAAATAACTATCAAGCATTCTATGCATATATTAATAACATAAAAGGGAATAGACAAACTAAAAAGGCCTCTTTAAGGACGACAGTGGCAACTTATTAAATGATAAGGAAATGGCTGAGGTTCAAAATCAATATTTTGCTACTGTGTTCAACCCCAAATGTACTGTAACAAGTAACAGTAAATATAATACAAAAAATGAAAAACGGATTAACATTGATATAAAAGATGTGCGGGATAGATTGAAGAGAATTAAAACCAACAAATCCCCTGGGCCAGACAATATACATCCTAGACTGATTTATGAAATTGCAGAGGTAATAGCTTACCCATTAGCCTTTATTTTTCAAGAGTCATTGGACAGAGGTGAGGTTGTTAGTAAATGGAGGGAAGCTCATGTAGTCCCCATTTTTAAAAAGGGTAAGAAGGACTCCTCTGATAACTACAGACCAGTTAGTTTAACATCTACACTTGGGAAAAGTTTGGAAAGTATAATAAAAGATCATATCCAAGACCACATAACTACAAATGTCCTTGTTGATCGTAGTCAACATGGGTTTACAAAGTCACGATCATGTCAAACCAACTTGTTGAGTTGTTATGAAAAAATTAGCAATGTTTTGGATCGGGGGGTAGATCAGTGGATGTTATCCAGTTGGATTTTTCCAAGGCTTTCGACAAATTACCTCATGATGAACTAATTAAATACCTTCTTGAACTAAAAACTAAAAGAGGCAGTATGGCGCAGTGGGTTAAGGCTCTGAGCTGCAAATCTGGAGACCTGGGTTTGAATCCCACAGCCCCCTAGGTGCATACTGTGTGACCCTGAGCAAGTCACTTAACTTCCTTGTGCTCCCAGGTTGCACCTGCAAACAAGCTTTCAGCTTAGTGTGTCTCACCTGGTAAAATAATTGGTAAAAAAAAAAAAAATATATAAATGGGATCCTTGTAAATTGGATATCGGATTGGTTGGAGTTTAGGAGGCAGAGAGTGGTGATAAATGGGTAGTTATCTGATTGGCTTCCTGTGACAAATGGGGTCCCTCAGGGCTCAGTGTTGGGCCCTTGCCTGTTCAACATATATATATATATATAGATATCATCGTTACAATATAATAAGGGAAATGTATGGATAACCAAGTTTGCCGACGACTGTAGAGTGGGAGCAGTAATAGATTCACCTTCAGACTATACTGGACTTCAGGATGCGCTCAAATATATTGAGAAGTGGACATTAGATCATAAACTTATGCTAAATGAGGATAAATGAATTGTCCTACACATGGGCAAGAACAATTAGGAATTTAACTACATTATCAATAACAAACAATTAAAATGTGTGACACAGGAAAGGGACTTGGGGGTTATTATACAAAATGACCTTTCATTTACTGCTCATTGTGATCAGACTATTAAAAATGCTAATAGGGCTCTTAACTGTATATTGAGACATACGGTAAGTAGAAGCAAAGAGGTTGTGGTCCCACTGTATGGATCGTTGGTTACAGCTCACTTGGAGTATTGTTCCCAGGTTTGGGCCCCTTACACTAAGGATGAGATAGCGAGAGTGGAGAGAGTGCAACGTAGGGCTACTCGATCAGTATTGGGACTTAAAAACATGACATACAGTATGAGGATAGGTTGGTTGGGCTGGATCTGTATTCTTCGGCTTATAGAAAATAAAGGAGGGGTGATATGATCTTAGTTTATAGATTATTTCAAGACATTGCTCTCAGAGAAGATTTGGGGCTTGAATTAACTGTTAGAAATTACTATACTAGATCTCATTGCAGACAAATTAAACAGCAAAAGTGAAAATCTCAAAAAAGGAAACAGTGGTTCAGTCAGAGGGTTGTTTCAGGGTGGAAATCTCTTCCCCATGACAGAGTTAATAGTTCAACTTTGGATACTTTTAAGGTAAAATTGGATGGCTACAGTAGAAACAAGTTTTTAGTGAATTAATTTGTTCACTTGATAAAATAAAATAAACTTTGCAAGCAGTCAAGGACGAAAGTCTATATATGCTTTGTGACTACTATGATACTATGATACTAAGTACAAACCGGGAGGTTATAGAACTGTAGTACAACAGTAGAAAAACAGTCAATAGAAAACAATATGGTTTCAGGAAGAAAAAATTACTCACCTTAGTAATTGCTTTTCTTCTCATGGAGTCTTGCTATATTAGGACCTTTGCAGTATGCCCCTGGTTTTTGACTGCCCCGGAGATGAAATAGTTAACTCCAGAGAAATCTGGAGTTCCACAGCGCGAGGGCGCTTATTGAAAGCTCTATCTGGGTTGTTTGAACCCAAACTGTCAGGTTCTTTACGAGGCTAAACTAACATAGCAAGTCTGTGTGGAAAAGCCTTACACTAGCCATTGGCTACCTACTAACAGTAGAACCACAAAACACAACAACAATAAAGAAAAACAGTATCACGATTATTGTTAGGATAACCCTTGACAATCACTACTAAGGCCTCTCTGCCCAAAGACTCAAGTCCAGAGAGGGGCCCAGCTACCAATTAACAAAAACAGAAACTATCTAGTTCCTAACCCAAGAAAGAGAAAGAAGGGGGGACTAGAAGCTAAACAGGCATGACACAGTGATTGCACCAATTTGCCAACCCCATACCCAAGTAGGGATTCTGAGGAGGGTAGGAGGGAGGTTGTCCTAATATAGCAAGACTCCATGAGAAGAAAAGCAATTACTAAGGTGAGTAATTTTTCTTCAAACACCATGAAGTCTTGCTTATATTAGGACCTTGCAGAGTACACAGCAGTACCCCCCATGGAGGAGGGTCAGGAACCTACTTAGGAAATAGGCTCTGCAGGACAGCTGTGCTAAAGCGAAGATCTCTCCTGGACTGGACGCTCCAGGGAATAATGCTTAGTGAAAGTGTGGACTGTCTTCCAGGTAGCAGCTTGACAGATTTCCAAATGGGAATATCTCTAGCAGCCGCTAGAGATGCAGCTGTACCCCTTGGGGGAATGAGCCCTCAGGCCTGAGGGGCGGCCCTTGCCCAGTTTTGATAACAGAACTGGATACAAGAGACAATCCACCTAGCAATCGACCTCCTAGTAGCAGGCCTCCCCCTACCCACATCTCCATAGGTAAGGAAGAGCTGGAGGGATTCGAACCTGTGACCCTTGGTACGATCCAAATAATAGCTAAGGGCTCTTTTTACGTCCAAACTGTGCAAGCTTCTCTCACCAGAAGAGGAGTGCTCAGTAAAAAATACTGGAAGAGAGATGGATTGGTTAAGATGAAAATCTGAAACCACCTTAGGTAAAAACTTTCTGTTAGTCCTGAGGATCACTTTATCTCTGTGGAAAGAAATGAAATCCTCTTCCACTTACAAGGCTTGCAATTCACTTATACACCTAGCAGAAGTGATAGCCACTAGAAAAACAGTTTTCCAAGTTAAGAACTTGAGATCTGCCGAATCCAGAGGCTCAAAGGGGGGTTGCATTAGCTGGGCAATGCAAATATTCAAGTCCCATGCAGGGGTTGGTTCCCGAAAGGGAGGATTAGTATGAAGTAACCCTTTGAAAAATTTGGCAAATACAGGGTGAGAAGAAAGAGAAACTGGTTTTCCTGCAGAAATAAAAACTGAAACAGCTGCCAAATGAACCTTTAAGGTAGCTGGTTTGAGGCCTAAGGAATTTAAATGGACCAGGTAGTCCAACAAAATAGGCAGGTCAGCTGATTCTGGGGTGATTTGCCTCTCAGAACACCAAAATGAGAATCTCTTCCATTTAGAATTATAAGTGGCTCTAGTGGAAGGCTTTCTGGAGGCCTTCAAAATATCCAAGACACCTTGAGAAAGGTGTAAATGAGCAAACTCCTAACCCTCAAGAACCAAGCCTTGAGGTGGAGGGAGTTGAGATCCGGATACACACTCTCCCTGTGCACAGGTCAGCAGGTCGTGAGCCCTGGGCAAGGTCAGGGAGGTGGAATGATAGGGACAGAAGAAGAGGGTACCAAGGCTGCCTGGCCCAGTTCTGGAGCAATCAGAATCACCCTGCAAGGCTGAGTTCTGATTTTACTAAAACCCTGAAGAGGAGAGGAACGGAGGGAAAGCATAGAGGAACTTTCCTCCTAATCCAGCTGAAAGGCATCCAGGGGACTGACCCCAGAACTGGAGGCCTGCAGCAAAACAGGGAAGTTTGTGGTTGTCTGGGGCTGCAAAAGATCTATCTGAGGAGTGCCCCAGCTTGGCAAAGATTGACCCAGCACTTGAGGGTTCAGAGCCCATTCGTGATGGCCCTGAGAAATCCTGCTGAGGGCGCCCGCTAGGACATTGTCCTTCCCTGGGAGGTGAACTGCTATCAGAGAGGTGTTCAGGGAATAGGCCAGAGACCACAATTCATTGCTTCGGTGCATAGGGCTGAAGAGCGAGTGCCCCTTGCTTGTTGATATACCACATTGTTGTGGTATTGTCTGTCCTGACTTGAACAACTTTGTTCTGGACAGTTTCTGAAAAACCTGGAGAGCTAGGAAGACAGCTCTGAGCTCCAGCAGATTGATGTGAAGCAGAGATTCCTGAGGGGACCAAACTCCTGAGTTGAACGGTCGCCCAGGTGAGCCCCCAACCCAACAGGGACGCATCCGTGGTGAGGATGAGGAGTGAGGGACAGGAAGGAATGGGACCCCTGAGGACAGGTTGCTCCGATCCAGCCACCACTGGAGAGCTAGGATCAGAGTCTTGGTCACTGGGACCAATTTGGTAAGGGGTCCCTCCTTTGAGACCAATAGGACCTCAAGTGGAACTGAATGTCCCTCATCTGAAATCTTGCCCCTGGCACAACAGCTGTAGAGGCAGCCATGTGCCCCAGGAGTTGCAGAAAGTGCCTTGATGGTCGAGAGACCTGCATGGAGAAAGAAGATGCCAGGGCAATGAGTTTGTCCACTCTTTCGGAGGGGAGGAATGCCCTGGCTAACTTTGTGTTCAGCTCTGCACCTATAAAAGTTAGTACCTGAACTGGTTCGAGAACTGACTTTGAACATTCAGCAGGAACCCCAGAAAGGTGAGGAGTTCCTGGGTGATTTGCAAGTGGGATTTTACCTGCTCTGATGACTGACCCACAATAAGCCAGTCCAAGTAGGGAAACACAGCTATCCCTTGTCTTCTTAAGTGGGCCACTACTACAGCTAGACATTTTGTGAAAACTCTTGGAGCAGAAGTGAGTCCGAGGGCATTGCCCTGAACTGGTAGTGGCCGAGGGCAGTTCGAACCTGATGTACTTTCGGTGAGAGGCCTGATTAGAAATATGGAAGTAGGCGTGCCCTTGAGGTCCAGGGAAGCTAGCCAGTCCCCTGGCCTCAAGGGATGGCAAAAATCATTGCAAAGTCAGCATTTTGAACTTGGTTTTACAAGATGCTTGTTCAGAAATCTTAAATCCAAGATGGGCCGCCAGTCTCCTGTCTTTTTGAGGTCAGGAAGTACCTTGAGTAAAGACCCTTGCACTGGTGTGAGGACCCTTTCACTGCTTTGCAGTCCAAAGAGAGGAAACTCCGCTTCTAGTGCGAGGGTTTCTAAAAGACTTGAGGGGGGGAAAGTGCCTGGCTCTCATCTTGGGAAACTGTTTGAAACTGAGAACCAAGCCTTGGCTTACCACCTCCAGAACCCATTTGTCCGAGGTTAGGGACAAACCAGTTCTGGCAGAAATAAGCCAGTCTGCCCCCACCGGTACAGGAGAGTCAGCCCAGACACCCCTGGCCAGGGTGCCTGCTTGGCAGGAGCAGCTTTAGGTTGGGGAGAGGCCTGCCTGTGCCCGCCTGCCTCTGCCTCTGAAAATCCTCTCTGTGCAAAAGCAGAAGAAGCCTGAATTGGTAAAAGGCCTATTGTAAGGCCTGCCCCTACTCCTGGGGCATGCCTATGTTGAGTGGCATGCCTCTCCTTAGCTTGGGCACTTTTGTAAGTAGTTCTGTATTCATCCATCTTTTCATGTAATTTTCTGTTTGTTCTCCAAACAGAGAATTTCCTATAACAGGAAAATCTATAGCCTTTGACTGGGTATCTTGGGACAGATTAGTGCATCTGAGCCATGCCAACCTCACGGAGAGCTACAGAAGTGGCCATGACCCTAGAGGAAACATCATTAACATCAACAGCAGCATGAAATTGAACTTTAGAGGCTTCAATGCCATCAGCAGCCACCGGTTCCAACTCACTAGCCAGCTGGCCATGGGCCTGCTTGGCCAACTGCAATATAGTGTCCCATCTAGATTTGTGATATCTAGCCACATAAGCCATATAATTAGCCTGTCTGAGTCCCAAAGAAGCTGCCACATACTGTTTTTTCGCCATGGCATCAATCTTCCTGGAATCCTTATCAGGAGGATGTGAAACCAGGGGGAATATTAGCCTTGTCACAGGCTGCAGCTTGCACCACACCTACATGACTACACTGTTCAGTAAGGAAGTCTGTATTAGGGCCTGACAACGTATACCTTCTGTCCATTTTTTTTTTTTTTATCTACAGGAGGGACAGAAAAAGGATTTTTTAAAATCTTAGTGGTTTGTCTCCTAAATGACTTATGTAAAGGAATAGACAACCTTCTAGCCTCTGGAATATCCATCATTTCCACATAGTCAGGCTCCTCTTGCTCATCCACAGACTCTTCTAAGGGAAGCTCGAGAGTTTCTGCTACTTTCTTATAAAATCTGAAATGAGATGGGACTCAGACAAAAAGGGGAGACTCAAAGGGTCTGTCTGGAGAAATGTCCAGTTCTATGGCACTTCCAGACCTTCCCAATCACAATTACAATCATCAAAATCTTCCTCCCTCCTGTGGTTCATAAAATCCCCAACATCATAATCCTGAACCACTGGACCTGAACGAGACCCCTTTTTCCAACCAGAGAGGGTTCAACAAGTCCCTGAGACAAAGACTGGACAATCTGTATGGCTTTAGCTATTTCTACAGCAGAAGGAGAGACAAAACTGGACTCCACACTAGCTGATTTCTTTGTCCTTTTTGCTTTGACTGGTTCCTCAGGACCAGCCTTTCTTTTGCCCGAGGAAGTATCGCCCTGGTCAGAGGGCACTCCCTCTGGTCCAGCCGTAGCTGGGCTGGGCTGGCCATCCGTCAGCGGACTTTTGGCCTCTGTCCCTGATCCTGCCCAATCTCTTTCCAGGGTGGCTGCAGGGAAATTCTTACATATCTGGCAGTCTGACAGGAGGTGGTCAGCCCCCAGACAATAGACACAAGTGGTGTGTGGGTCAGCCTTGGCAAAGGCTTCCCCACAGACATCACAGTGTTGAATCCCAGTGGGCCCGGTTTTTCTTTTGGGTTTCTCAGACATAGTGCCAGCCTAACCAAACTTGTCCTTTGTTTCAGGCCTTGCCAGGACAAGACACCCTTATCGGTCCCTAACCGTGTCACGGGTATTTGAAAAAAACACTTTTAATTGCAGGTTTTTTTAGGACCGATAAGAACCGGGTACCTCACTCTAAATGCAAAGAAAACCATTTTTAAAGCAAACTGATCGGTTCAGAACGAACCGATAATGAGTTTCCATACAGACTAAAATTATTTTACTTACGGTTACCAGATAGAGCTTTAAACCGAAAACCGTGGTAATTTTAAACACTTTAAACCGCAAAACGAACCGAAATGAAGGAGCTGGTCTCCGGAGCGTCTGTTCAGTGAAAGCGGAGTAAAGAATCTGACAGTTTGGGTTCAAACAACCCAGATAGAGCTTTCAATAAGCGCCCTCGCGCTGTGGAACTCCAGATTTCTCTGGAGTTAACTATTTCATCTCCGGGGCAGTCAAAAGCCAGGGGCATACTGCAAAGGTCCTAATATAAGCAAGACTTCATGGTGTTTGAAGGATGAGTTACCAAGCAGAACATTTTGAACAATACTGTACATTTTGAGCTTTGTCTGACTCAATGAGTACAGATAACTCTGGTACAGAAGACTAGTGAATATATTCACACAGCCAGGAAACTTTAGAGGCAGGGGACACTTATTACTTATCAATAACAGAAATGTTTGATCCCGGGAATAATTTCTTCCAACAATCCCTTGCTTTGCGATATAATCTCTAAAGTTCACAACTCTTCATGTAATCCACAGACTTAATTCTTACAATTGGTAGGACCTAGCCTCTTTTAAAGATGGATCCCTACCCTACCCAACAAAGCTCCCACATCCTGGTTCTAATTACCTGACAGGACTAAATAATAACTCCTACACTGCAAGCACACGTGTTTATTTGTGGGGGTGGGGGTAGGGGAGCCTTTAGAGAAGTGCAAATCAGGACATTTCACACCCCAAAATTAGTTTTACTAGGTCAATTAGTAATTATTTTCTCTAAATGACCACAGCTCGGACTACTATTATTTTGCCATACTGATATTATTAGTTTAATTAATTTTGAAGCATTTTAGTTAGATTATTTACATTTTATGCAACTTTTTAGGGACAGCAAGATATTTTTTTCATGTTTTAGTAACTGATATGCAATGACAAACTTGGCTGCTGTTACAGTGAAGGGGCATAGTCGTGGTAAAGGATTGTGGTTGCATGAGGGAGCCCCCAGATTTCTTTTGGGCCTAGGGCACAAGGTTGCCTTAATCTGGCCCTAACTCTGAGGATCCAGTATACACACTTATGGGTTATATTTAAAAAATGTCTTTGGTAAAACAGAAAATAATTTTAAAATTGTGATGAGGATGAATCCATTTTGTAGACAAAAAGGGTGCTGTGATGACGTTATTGCTTCACCAGCTCTAACAGTGTGCAATGAAGCAGGTTAAAACAAACTGCTCCTACAGACAGGTATCCTATTAAATCATGAAGAAAGGCACTGGATTCTTTTGTTACACTCTGCCTAGCATAAACTCCAGGGTGTTCTTCAGATTAAAATATGACCCATAACAGCACAGCTGACCTATTCTCACCTGCTGCACTGCACACTGTTAATAATAGTGAGGCAGTGACATCATCACAGTACCCTTCCTGTCCACAACATGGATGCCCCTACATTCCTATTTAAAAATTATTTTTCAATGTTTCATCAAAGTCATTTTATAAATATATCCTTTCCAATTAAATTCTGCATAAATATGGTAACTATTGAAGTAGTCATATAACAAATCTTACAAATAGCCTTTAAAATAAGCTAAACAAATGCAGAGTATTGAATGTCCAAATAAAAAGAAAACTTTAAATGAAAATCAATGTTTTATTTTAAACTTAGCCACACAAACTGGAAAAGGACTCAGGGGTATCTGCACTCTTCAGCAGAGAAATAAATCTACATTAAGAATGCTGGGGGGAGCATGACCACAGAATAGAGTTTAAACTTTAATATTCTAAAGTTCTGTCTCTAGCAGAAAAATTCAAGGCTGAGATGGTGCATGACTGTATTACACCACTAGTAAACTGTCGCTGCTTGAACCTTTTTGTTGATTGAGACTGCATCTCTTGCCCTCAAATCCTGTGGTTCAGTAATTGTGTCCAAATAAAAGGTTAGTTGCCAGGTTACACTGAACGTCACCAATAATGTGCATCAACATTGATGGTAAAGCTACCTTATTGCAGCCCATTCTAATGGGGGCACGTTTCTGTCACAATATTAATACTAGAGATTTAGAAATGAAGATTTCTGACAAGTATTGCCTTCCTCTGCATCTTCTGCTGTGATTTTTTTTAATTGCATGCTATTGCTGATTCTGTACCTGAAGATAAAATTAATATTTTGCAAAGTGGTTTATGTATACTGTGTAATATGTGAATTTTGTGTATCGTGGGAATGGTGAATGCTGATAGTCTAGGAAAGGACAAAAATATTAGTTTTTTGAAGGACAATTGTACAATCAGTGGTCAAAAAGTGGCACAGATAATAGACAACAAAAAGTCATTTACTCCCTACCTACTTGTAAACAAAAGTTTTGAGTAAAACAAAGAATTCAATGCCATAGCAATGCATTATAGGGAAATGGCCTTCTAAAACTATCGCTCACAAGGAAATAAACTGAACTAAGTAGATGAGTCTCTCGCAATGGTATCTGTACCAGAAAGATCTTGTAGCAAAGAATTACATCTGGGGAATTCTCCTTCCCCAGTGACTCACTTTGACATAGACCTCGTGGTCAGCAGCCTTTTTTATGGTACCTGGCAAGGTTTGACACTGCAGCTAGGTAAGCAGAAATGGATGATCATTATCAGTGTGTGCAAAGATCAACAACTCAGGGCACTTCCCTAGGCATTTATAACTGAATAGCAGACCAATAAAATATTCATTTGGAAACAGCATATTAAAATATAACAGAAAATACGTTGGAATATGCTTCTGTATATTTATTTATTTATTCATTTCAGATTAACACCTTTGAGCCAAAGGCTCTTTTACATAGGTTCCATGTCAAAGACATCTGGGGGGTTAAGGTACAGTGCAGAAAGGTTGGTAATATACAAACATACAGGTAGCAAAATCATACAGTCATAACAAACAAAAGTTGTATATACAATAGCATGAGGATAAAGGTTTTTTTTTTGTTTGTTTGTTTTTGCATGTTAGTTGCCACGCCCCCTGGGTCTGTGTGGTGGCTGCTTGTGTTTGTCTGTGTCTGTAGCTTAGTTTTTGTGGATTTACATGTTTTTCTGCTTGTGGTAACTATACCATTCTTGCTCACTACATCTGTGATAGTCTCCTGGACTGGATTTCTGCAAAAAATCATCATCAGGTATCTTTATTTTCATTTTAAAATCAACTTTTTGGAAGCTATCCCAAGCAAAACTAAAGTGAAGCAACTACATCTGACAAACTTGGTGACTCTGGGTCCTGCTGCAATCCACATTTTCGTCTGACCTGCTCCATGATCTGTATGTGGTCTTTTCAGCAAGCTGTTTGAATGACAAAGAAGCATACAGACAAAGGGATTTCACATCCTGCATATGTGCAGGCAAAGTTAATCATCTTCAGGAATTTTAACATTTCAGTGACTCTGGACCTCAGCTGTTGATCATTCTTTTGCCTTTTGACTTAACCACCAGGTACCTATCTGCAAGCGACTGGGTGCAACTGACAAGCTACAACAAGGATAAATGGGCATATCATCCTCTATTACTAACAATCTCCTTGCTCTGGGTCCCTAGACGCCTGCACTGGTCCAAGCCGCATAAGCCTCAGAAGTGTAATTCTATTGACTACGAAGTACGGCAATTGTCTCTTAAACTCCTACTCCTCCTCCTCTTGATATCAGGAAGTGTCCACTCAAATCCTGGCCCTGTCTCCTACAGTACAACAAAGCCTGCCAAAATGGAGGGAGGCTCAAAATTGCTACCTTAAACATCTGCAGTCTCCTCCCAAAACTGGCCTCCCTTCAAATCTTTGCCAGCCAACACAACCCGGATATCTTTGCCATTGTCGAAACTTGGCTGACACCTAATACTCTGGATCATGCCATCTCTATACAGGGTTACAAGATATTCAGGCTGGATAGGACCTCAAAATGGGGTGGTGGGTGTGCAATCTACATAAAGGACTACCTCACCTGTCTCCCTGGTTCTTACCCCACCACAGAAACCTCAGTGCATCTCCTCCCTATCAAGATACTACTTGGTGCCCAAAACAAAGTCCTCACGATTGCTGCTGTCTATATCCCACCAAAAGATCCTGATTCTGGCCTACAGGCTGTCCTCGAGTTCGTAAGTACACAACCTTCTGACATCGAACTCCTTCTCCCTGGGGACTTTAATATAAATTGTCTTGCTCCTGATGCAGGGTCAAACAAAGATGCCATCCTAGCAGCAAATTTAACAAAAGTGGTAAACTCCCCTACCAGGAAAAACTACAAATCAGGGACCAGCACCCTCATTGACTGGATCCTTACCAGCCACTTCTACCTGTATAACTAATGTAAGTGTTCTCCTGACCTCGCTCAGTGATCACTTCAATAATATGTACCTGGACAAATAAGTTTCGTAAGTTGTCTCCAAAACATCTATAGCAGAGTCCTACCTTATGGCAACCTTACTCATCTCAAGACCTGTCTTAGGCAGATAGACTGGTCCTTGATTTACAAAACTCAAGATATTGACCTAGCCCTTGATTACTTTATTACTACTTTCAACACTGCCTGTGACACCTATGCACCAGTAAAAAAGCGCAAAATCAAAGCACTCACAAATCCCTGGCTCACGGCAAAGCTATTGGCACAACTTAAAAGTAGGGATCATCTCTGGACAACTGCAAGAGCTACTGGCACTCTGTCAGACATTCAAAATATAAACAGGCTCGCAACCACTGTACTAAACAGATCCGCTTGATGAAGAGCGCCTACTTCAAGAATGCCCTCTCCAACTCCTGCAGCGAAGGGAAATCCTTCTAGGACAACATAAAGAATATCATGGGTCAGCAGTCCAAATCCTCTCCTACAATAATGAATGTGGATGAAACCACTACATTAGACCCAGAGATCATTGCAAGCACCCTAAATGATACCTTCACGGACCTTAGTGGTGTCCTCTCATCTGATTTCTTCACTGATGCTGACCCTCCAATTTCTACTTCTACTGCCTCTCCAACCAAACCACCCTTCCATTTCAAACTAGTAAAGGCACATGAAGTCTATAAATATGTAAAGAAGGCCATTTCTAAGTCCCGAGCAAGCAGCTACACTATTGACCTTAAACTTCTGTCCCTCACTCTGGAGGAAGTACTGCCCCTCACAAAATGTTCAATCTCTCCCTCTGTACGCCAATTCCCTAGGAAATGGAAGGCTGCAGTTGTCATTCCGTGCACAAAAGTGGTGATAAGTCACTGCCTGGTAACTATCGCCCAATATCAATACTACCACTCTCTCTAAGGCCCTTGAACGCTTGGTGGTGGACCAACTTCAGACTACCTGGAAAAACACAACATCCTATGCAGTCAGCAGCATGGATTTAGGAAAGGGCACAGCACATCGACTGCCCTACTTGAATTCTCAGGAGCAATCCACAATGCCATGGACAAAGGAAACCTAACTGGAGCAGTCTACATTGACTTAACCAAGGCATTTGATACAGTTCACCATGGCCTACTTATCAAACAACTATCTCTAGGGCACTCGCAGGGTCCTGGTGACTGGGTAAAAAATTACCTTGCTCAGTGCTTTCAATCTGTAAAAGTAGCTAGAGTTCTCTCAGACTCAAAACCGGTTCGCTCAGGAGTTCCCCAGGGATCCATCCTGGGCCCCCTCCTTTTAAGCCTTTTCCTAAACTCCCTCCCCAAATCCTGCCCTGAACAAATAATCCTCTATGCCGACGATGCCGTGATTCTTGCCACCATAAAATCCGAACCTCTTACGCCTCAACCTTCGCATGCTTTTTCCAAGTTGAGATGTGGTTCCTTGAACATAAGCTGGTTCTAAACCACAAAAAACTAAATCCATGCTCTTCTCTAACTGCAAAACAAGAAACGGCAAGTCCCACTCACCATTAATACATACCTGGGAAATACGCTTGAACAAGTGCCAATTTTCAAATATCTTGGAATCAACTTTGATCAAGGCCTAACCTTTGCATCTCACATTGATAGTACAGCAAAAACTATTAATCAGCGAATTGGGATTCTGTATTGGAACCGACAGCTTTTTACCCATTCTGCGCTGAGGATTGCCATCCAATCTTCTATCATCTCAGCCATTGACTATGGCTTAGTTATATACGGATCTGCCACTACTACAGCACTTAGTCGCATTACAACATCCCTAAATAAGGCCTGTCAGCTGTTCACTGGTGCACATCGACGTATCCACACATGTGAACTCTATGCTGACTCAGGTTGGTTGCAACTCTCAAACCAGATAAAGTATCTTACCTGCCTGATGGCGAAAAAATCCACTCTGGGCCTCACTCCACCCTATATCCAAGACCTGTTATGCCCGAGCGCTAGCACCCATTTTACCAGAAGATCAGAACACCAGCCTCTCCAAGTCCCCCGATGCCGGACTTCTCAGGGACAAAGATCATTTGCCTATCGTGCCCCAGCTGGCCAAATGCCTCAGCACTCATATTACTGCCTCCGCCTCTTTAGGTATTTTCAAATCAAGGCTTTTCTCTCCCTTTGCACCTCCAGCTCCTGTGACTGCCCTGATTAAACCTCCTATTTTCTCACTACCACCCTGTTCCATTATTTGGCAAAGACATGTTTGGGAAACCTTTTCTCCTGCTATTGTCTGCTCCCACACCATTACTTACCCTCTCTGTTCTGGACTTTTCCCTATTTGTTTCTCCTAATCTGGCATGACCTCTTTCTTGTAATAATAATGTGATTATTGATATCTCATGTCCTTTGCACAAGTGATTTGATATGTATTTGTATATGTTTTCTTGCTCTTGACACAACACAAATTGTTGTGTTATCTATGTAACCTTTTGTACTGTACCTAATTGATGTGGAACCTTTGTAAAAGAGCCTCTGGCTCAAAGGTAGTAATTCCTAGAACAATAAACAAACAAACAAACAAATAAGATTGTAAAACGCTGCAGCCAGAGGCATTGTTAAGCAGTATGCTATATCTGAGGACCAGAGCCTAAATACACTGGTTCACAGCAGTGTCAGGAGTGGAGAACAGGAGAGGGAACACCTCCAGCAGCCTGATATAGAGCTGGAAGGGTGGACAGGATAGCATGAGAGGGTAGATGGGGTTAAGAGACAGTGAAGGGGAGGGAGAAGTGAGTGATGATAGAAGTGACTGTGAGGGAGGGATCAGGGGAGGATACAGGAGGGTAGGGGAATGGGAGGTAACTAGAATGGGGATGGGAGGGGAGGGAGCTGGTGGATAGTAGGGAAATGGAGTGAACAGGAGAGCAGGGTGGCAGGTGAGGATTGAAATAGGGATGGGGAAGAGGATAGTGAGGGGGTGGGAGAAGGGAGGCATAATGGAAAGGAGTGGAGGGTAGGGAGGAACAGGGGAAAAGGAGGGGAATGTCCAAGGGGTAGACAGACAGGCACAGGCACAGGTAGCTAGGAAGCCACAGTATGTGAAGGCAAGTGAGTGGGAGATGGTAGTGAAATGGGAAGAACCTAGGACTAGGTGAAACAGTCACAGGAGGCTCTAGTAACAAAGTAGTCCTGGAGCTTGCATTTAAATGGGCCAAGAGTAGCTGTGTCAGTAATTTCCCTAGGCAGGGAGTTAAAACATTTTGGGGCTCTGGAGGCAAATGACTACTGCCTTTGTAAAGTACGACACCGGGGGACTTGAAAGGAGGAGTTGTCTGAGCTTCTGGTGTGCCGTAGCTTATGTGAGGGGATAAGGAGATTCTGCACTCCAGTGGGCAGTAGTCCAATGGAGGCTTTCTTTACTGTGAGACTAGTATGGTAGAAGATACAGCCATCCAGCTGCAGCCAGTCTCCTGTTCATGGAGGTCACAGGTATGCGTCCGAGGTACAGTCCCTACAAGGAGTCTGCAGGCCTTATTTAAGGCCACGGATAGTCTGCTTAATGCAGTGACACTAGCTGCACCATAGTCTATAGATCACCAGCCCATAGTCAATTAACGAAACTATGGAGCTTTGGATGGCTATTCTGAGTGCTTGCTCAGTGAGGCAGTGCTTATGTCTGTAGAGGAGACCAATCCGGGTATTCGCTGATTTGGCAACAAGGTCAATGTGATTATTGAAAGACAGGGTGGGGTCCAGGGTGACACCTAGGTACTTGAAGGAATGGGTCTGTTCAAGAGCAGTGCCTCAGCAGTTCCTGACTGTCAGAGGCACTGACCGATGCTTGCTGTGGGTGGAGTGGAAAAACATTGATTTGTTTTTTTTTTGTAGTTAAGCACAAGTTTCCTTTCAAGGAACCAGTCTTCTACTTTCATGAAATGATCCTGTAGTTGCCCTACTAACTCGGCGCAATCAGGGTTCTTTGTGTAAATTACTGTGTTGTCTGTGTACAGCAGAACTTGTAGAGGGCAGTAGTTGGGGAACTTGTTGATAAAAATGCTGAAGAGCAATGGTCCCAGGATTGACCCTTGTGATACACCAGATAGGACCGGCAACTTGGTAGACTGGACATCTCCAATCCTCACTTGCTGTGTCCGATCAGAGAGATAGCTGCAAAACCATTCAGTTGTGTTAGAAGATAGACCCAGGTCTGCTAAGCTTTCCAATAATAGGGGCTGATTTACTGTGTCAAATGCCTTGGAGAGATCGATGAAGGTAGCACCAATGAGTTGACCCTGGTCCATGGCCTGCTGGATGTAGCCCATAAATTCCAGCAGGGTGAAGGCTATGCTGTGCCCTTTCCTAAAACTATGCTGGTAAGGACACTGGAGATTATACTTCTCCATGTACTTGGTCAGCTGGTCCGCTACGATTATTTTGAGTGCTTTGGACAGAGGGAGAAGAATGGAGACGGGCCAGTTTCCATGAAGGGCTCAGTCACCACTCTTGTGTACAGGGGTCACCAGTGCTAATTTCCAGTTGTTGTGAAACTGGGTAAGCATAAGGGGCTTGTTGATGATCTTTGTAAGGGGAGATAGGACTACGTCAAGCATGAGGTGTATGAACTTCAGATCCAATGTGCCGCCACTGTATCTGGTTTCCCAAGTACCATGGTTAGGTATTTCTTGGCTTCATTTTGTGTCACTGCCTTGAAATAAAAAGGTGGGTGTACTGAATCTGGGCCGATAGTACCCTTTGGAGAGGCTCCTGGGGGTGGTTGGTCAAAGAAGTTTGATGGCAGGACATGGCTGAGATCGGTAAAAGCTGAGTTGAACATGTTGGCAATTTCAGTCGGGTCCAGGGTTAAGGTGCCTTCTAGATTCAGCATGGAGGGAGCAGCTTTGGATTCTTTCCTGTGATTTCCTTGAGGTTGCTCCAGAAGTTCTTACCATCCTTCCAGGTGTCAGAGAGGATGTTCCTATAGTATTGTGCTTTATCTTGATGGATGGCCCTGGTGCAGGCATTCTTGGCACATTTGTATGCCTGTATGTCCGCTTGTATGCCTGTGGCCCTAGTCCTATACCACAGGTGGTCATGGGTTCTCATTTTATGTAGGAGATTGGAGGTGATCCAGCGCTTAATAGCACCCTTGACCTTATGTTTTTTGAAGGGGGCATGTATATCACAGGCAGAATTGAAATTTGTGATGAAGAATTCAAGGACTGTGTCTACTTCAGCAGCTGTGTCAATAGCTGTCCAGTCTTGCTGTTGAAGAAGATTTCTTAGGGGTTCATGATGCCCATGAGTGAGTACCCTACTAAAAATGGTTTTCAGTGTGGTTTGACATGTTTGTTGGTCCAGAGGCAAAATACCGGGGAGTGGTCACTTATATTGTCAGGCAGGACCTCAGTGTGTGTTATATGGTCAGGTCAATTGGATAGCACTCAGTCCAGGAGGGTGCTGGCCCTAGTTCTATAGTTTACCCTTGTAGGGGACTGCATCAGTTGAGTGAGGTTCGCTGCTGACAGGACACCCTTGTGGCTATTGGAACTGGTTGACAACCAGTTTACATTGAAGTCCCCAAGTAATATTACCTCGGTATTGTGCTTTAGTTTGTTGACGCAGTTCAGGGTTAAGCTAGGCCCACTGGTCATCGATTTGGGAGGGATGTAGATTGACGCAATGGTCAGGGCTTTATTGTGGACTCCAAGCAGCAGCCTGATTGCTAGGAACTAGATGTTTGTGTCGATATGCAGTAGTGCCAGGGCATGGCCTACAAGGGTCACCTTCATATAGATGGCACAGCCACACCCCTTTTTTTGAGGCAATCTTGCCTAAAGACAGTGTACCCCTGGATTGTGATGGCACTGTCTGGGATATGGGGGGACAACCAGGTCTCTTGAACTGCTAGAATGTCAGGAGTGTGCTCCGTGACCCATACTGTGAGTAGATCTAAGTTCTTGGCAGGCTTCGGATGTTGAGACTTGCCAAGGAAAGAGCACCAGTCTTGCAATTGTAGTTGTGGTGGGTAACTTGGGGGCCAGGGTTAGGATGGATATTCCCAAAGATTAGCAGCAGCAGAAGGATCACTCATTTTAGTAGTATGCTTAGGAACTGAGTACAGCGCAAATGCTCCCTTTTTCCCATGGAATGTTTTGGCTTGGTTTGATCAGCAGCCAGCACTCTATAGTGGAGTAACAAGGCACAAAGATGGGGGGTAGCACTTTTTTGCAGTTCCCTAAGTAACATTTGGGTAGGAGGGGTAAGACTGAAGTTGGTGACAGCAGGTCCCAGGCCCATGACTGTTCCAGAGATGTGTATTAAAAAGGGGGAGGGGGAAGCAGGTGGGCATCCTTTATCATACAGCGGGGGTATGAAGGAGAGTAGACAGAGTAGTAATGGCATGGTGGATGCCATGGTTGATAGCTAAGGGGTTGAGAGGTTCGTGCTGGGCTAATGGTACGATTTGCTTAGGGGCATTTCTGAGATTTCTTACAGGCTATGTGATTAGTGCAGCTGAGCAGTGCACTAGCAGTGGAAGGAGGTTGGACCACCGAGGCAGTAAGGTAAGAAGTCCAAGAGACAAGGAGTGGGGTATTCTGTCTACAGGGTCAGACAGGTCTTTTTGTTTAATCCAGTATTCAGACTAAATGATCAAGGGGTATAAGCCAAGTGTGGTATGGGTCTGGTGACTGGCTTAGGCTGGTCTGAGAGAGAAACAAAAGGAAGAAAGAAAATGGGGAAAAAAAAGAAAGAAAAACAATTAGGGAGTGGCTGAACCACATTTTAAGTGGGCAGGGCCAAGGGCAAGAGAGGGAGAAGGGGCTTGACTGTATTTAAAGGAGGCCTGGGCTGGGCTGGAGGGGGTGGGTGAAAATACAAGCAAACTATGAGTAATTGGGGCAGGTGAGTGACCCGTGCCTATAGTCTGGAATTGAAAATCGCAGGCAGCCAATCACTGAGGCGGGCTGCTCCTAGGTGTCCAGTCATGGATCAGTCCATGAGATACCCGTCCAGTCAATTGCGAGTGGCAGAGGAGCCAGAAGACTGTGGAAACATACCTTGTGTAGCTGAGAAGGGGATGGTGGCTGCCGACCAGAGAGAGGCACGGCCGCTTGATGCCGCCGAGTCAGAGGCCTTTTCTGTGGGGAACAGCAGAAAAAGATTGTCTTTTACATGCAGCAGAGAAACGAAGCTCCTGGGCATGTGAATTTCCAACAGAAAGAGAAGGGGGGGGTGAGAAAGATAGAAGGGGGAGATGTGGCTGTGGAGACAGTAGGAGGTAGGCTGTCTGGCCAGGAGTAGAAAATTAGCAATACAATGGAGGAATGGGAGTGCGTTGCGAGAGCAAAGTGCAGAAAGGAAAAAGTTAGAAATTAGGAGGCTGAGAGCATAAGCCGGGGAAATGGCATCCTCGAGAAGCAGGAGTGAAAAGACATTATACGTGAAACAGCTGCAGATTAATTAGGCAGGAGCAGGGGTGAAAGGAAATTATTTGAATGACAACTGCCAAAATAATTTAGGCCGAAGCAGGAGGGGGTTATGGAGGGGAAAGTGTTCAGGACACAGAAATGAGATTTAAATCAGTTTCAACAGTATAAAGCACAGTTAGAATCGTGCCTGGCTTCCCTAAGCTTTCCAGTACATAATGCCAAATTCTACAACTAGGCTAGTACAAATATGCAGCTATCCTTGCTGTCCCCACTCAAAAGCAGTGTTTAACACAAAATACAAGCAAACTATGAGTAATTGGGTCGGGTGAGTGACCTGTGCCTACTGTCTGGAACTGAAAATCGCAGGCAGTCAATCACTGAGGCGGGCTGCTCCTAGGCATCCAATCACGGATCAGTCCGTGGGATAGCCACCAGTCATTTGAGAGTGGCAGAGAAGCCAGAAGACCGGGTGGGAGACACCTTGCAGCCGAGAAGGGTTGCGGCCGGCCAGAGGAGCGGGGCACGGCCACTTGATGCCGCCCGAGTCAGGGGCTCCTTTCTTGTGTAGCTGAGATTTATATTAAATAGGTACATTATAACATATTACACTACAGTAAATATTAAATAAACTTCAAGCTCATTTACATAAGATCTTTATAATTAGGTTCCAGAAACATACATTGGACAAAATGTATAAGGCAAACACCAAGGACTGAGCTTGCCAATTCCACAGCAGGGTCCCAGGAGTCTAGATGCACAAGCATGAGTCATTGAGGTAATGGCTGCCTGAGAAAGGAGCTCTTTTTTTAATCTGTTCAATTTCACCACTTTAGTGTGTCCAACTAACTGATTACCATGGTAATAGATAGTGCACACTGATGCCTCTCTAACCCAGTGCTTCTCAGCTAAATTATATTATTGTTCATTGAAATGCGCCCTGTGCCTTTGGAAAAGGGTGCTCAACAACAAACAAAAAAAGTGCCTTACCTTGCCATTGCCTTGACTAAATCAGACCAGGTTTAGAGTGGCAGTTGTTGATGAAACACCACCTCACACTGACACTTAAATAGTTACAGCAGCCGTGCAATACCCAATGGGGCATCACATCAAACTGACATGGCAGAAATCAAATCGATGTTAAAAGCTTTCCTGCAGGATATACCACATCTTCGCAACTCAGTGCAGGACTTCAGGCAAAGAACTGAGCCAGTAGAAAACCAGGTGGTAGAGGCTGAATTAAATACCCTCTGAACGGACATGCAAGTCTCCATACAGTCAAACAGAACAGCTTATTTAGAGCAACAGGTCAGTTACCCTGGACCAAACTAGATGACCCACAAAACAGAGGTCATCACAATAATATCAGGATCATGGGTCTGTCAGAGGGCACTGAAGGTAAGGATGTCTGTGTGTTTCTGCAAACTATATTGCCCAAACTGTTGGATTATTACTGGGATGATTCATTAGAAATCAAAAGAGCACATTGTGTGCTGGGTCCCAGACCTCCTTGAGGAGTATACACCAGACCCATTCTGACATATTTCCTGTGTTGCGGTAATAAAGAGCTGATCTTCCAGCTGGCAAGAGAAAGAGGAGCACTCAAATAGAACGGGCACAGGATCTATATTTTTTGAAGACTTTTCTAAGGCCTCAGCTGAGAGACGTAAGGCTTACAGTTCCAACCCTCCAAGAGCAGTGAGAAGGGAAATGGTATGCTTTCAATACCCCCACAAGAGGCTGAATAGTATTTCTGCATCTCTACCAAGCATGCAGCAGGGATACAACTGGTATCAGTTCAAGCTCAGAGTGGGTCAGTGGATAGCTGCAAACAGCAGCTTTTCAAGCTAGCCCAGTCAGACAAAACAAAAGCACAGCTACTGGTCAGCGTGAACCATAGAAAGTTGTTATACCCATACATCAGTGTATCAGAGGCAGGGACCAAACTTCCCAAATGGAGGAAAAGCAAAAGCCACAAAAACCCTGGCGCAGAGGGTGTCATTACTCAATGCCTGAATTCATTCCTCCCTCATCCAAACTGGAACCTCCCAGCAAAGTGCCCAGAGATCCACCAACAATGGCAGAACAACCAGATCTTCAGGCTTGTAAGGATTGGGATGACCAGAACCCTGCTGAAATGGAGTATTCCTTCAGTACTCCTCCTGAGGATGAGATTTCACTATGTCCCAGTTGTCTGAGTACTGCAGAAGGAACTGAGAATTCAAGCAAACCTACCTGCACTCCAACTGTTATCTAGCATCAGTGGTGGTATAGAATGTTGAACTTGGTCCCAGGATAATGACAAGCACTGGTACCCAACAGCATGAGCTTCTGGATTGCTAACTTCTCATCTCATGTTTTTTCTTTATTTCCCTTGGGCAAGAAGCCAGCCACTCGGCTGGTCACAGACTTAATGTTCTTGCCCTACAGGGCTGGCAGAATTCAAACTCACAGTCAGGTCAAGCAGTGTAATACTCTGAAGTAAGTTGGGGTCACTTCTCCTTGTCTGTAAATCGTTTGATGTTGCCCAATGTCTGACCGGACTTATTTTCCCATGGCAAGTTTTCCTTAAAGAGGACAGCCCCTTAATAGTCTCTGTTTAAGGGAGAAATGATGCTGAGGGAATGGAGGGGCAGCACAAAAGCCAGTACTGCAGTGGCCCTTTGATTTACTGCCTACAGGACTAAAGCAAGTGTACTGCACTGTCACACAGTAAGCTGAAATTGTCCTCATAGTCTGATGGGATGAAGGTTGGTAGCAAGGTCAGAAGTGTGCTAGGTATGGAACTGTCGATGATAGACACTACGGGTACTACTTAATATAAACACCATAATGCTAACTGGCTAACTTGGTCTTACCTCACCATTCATACCTCACAATGGTTGTTGACAGATAAAATCTGATATATATTTTGACAGGAAGTTTCCTTGAGTCGCAGGGTCATGTAGCACGATGGAACAATCTTGGGGTGGCAGGGCACAGCACAAGCAGGTATATCACTTAGATGTGCATAACAGCTGGTATTTAATATGTCATGGGTAAACATTCTGATAGTACAAAAACTCCCAAGTTTGCTACCACTTGTCATGGGATCTTAGATGGGTGTTGCCCCTCCCATTCTCTAGCGTCTGTTTAAGGGTGAAATATGCATGCATGCAGGAAGGCTAGCATCACTGTGACTCATGAACTGGCTGCTCATAGGACTGGAATAATACTGGTACAATGTCACATGCTGTTTGGATATGCCACAGCTCTACAATTGATAATTTGCTATACAGTTCTGCAGGTTGACTGCAGATGGCAAGTTTGATCTCAGAAGATAGCTTCTCGTGGGCTGACAGTGGCAGGTTAACTGATATTAATTGATATAATTCATTATGACATTGACTGACTAACATGATGCACCCCTGTAGCTCCTACCTCAGTTGTTGTCAGTCAGAGCCAGATACCCTTATGACAGGAAGATCCTAAGAGTCATACCATTGTGCTGCACAATGGTGCAGTCTCAAGGAAGGAGGGCACAGCACCAAGCTGCTGCAGCACTTAGACCCACACATTAACTGGTAAATAATTGCTTGCTGGAACACGTCCTAGACATAGTAAAGCCCTAAGTTAGCTACTGCTGGACAGAAGTTCTCTGGTGGGTATTCATCTCCTCCCATGTTTCATTGTGTACTTCAAGTTTAGCCAAAAGTCAATACAGGATGAGGCATAGTCCAAGGTGGAGGCAAGGTTCCATGTCATAACGTCGATCACCGAAAATAAAAACAGTGGTGTACACTCACAATGAAAACAGCTGCATCGACAGGTATCTATATTTATGTTGTGGGGCTGCGCCCCCGCACCCCCCTAACTAAAGATTCTCAACTCCAGGGGGGTGCATGTCAGTGGTGAACTTGTAAAAAAAAAAAAAACTCCACAACGCCAAAAAACCTCTTGCCTCCCAAGACCTGAACCCTGAACCCTGCACCCTCCTAACCATAGCCAACCACCCTCACTACCATGTTAGATGGCCAGCTCAGCAGCCTTCTGCTGCACTGGCTTCCACATACCTTCCCTCCTCTTCCATCCCCTGCGGTGTGGATCCTGTCGCCCTCATCGGCTTCCTGTTTGCCCATCGCTCCCCTTTCAGGGTAGCCAACAACACAGGCACTGAGACTGAGCTGCTCAATCTCAGTCACCCTTTTGATGGGATACCTTGTGGCAACCATAACTAATGAGTGGAAACATAGTAGCCAGACCGTTGGTTTTGACCAGACTTAGCCATGGTTCTCGGGAAGGTGTTTTTGAGACACTGACTCACTTCCAATCATGTGAACAAATCCATACTATCATCCTAGGATCAGGCACATATTATTTTGGTCCCAGGACTGCATGCCCCTAGTCAGGCTCTACGGGTAATTGAATTTAATAAATAAGAGCATCTGACTATTTACAGTCATGGGTCATGTCTTAGATAAGTTCTCACCACACTTTGTGCACCTGTCAATTAGACAACAGAAGCACTAATACACGTTGGAGGGGTATATTTTGCTTAGAGGGGAAGGGAAAGCTTGAGCCCTGAACAAAGGTGGAGGGAGTAAGAGGTGAACATTCAAATAAAAAATTCCAGATCAGGAGTCTTGCAGGATAAAGGCAAACTGCATCCCATTATTGGTTGTCCCATGACATGCGAGCTGGCACAGAGAGGGAATAGAGGCACGTGCTGATAAATTAGGACTGCCTAACTAAATGAATGGTCTCAACACATGTTTGGGGTCAGGGATATGATAATCATCACAGTGCAATATCCCATCTTTCTTCTTCACAGGCACATTTTGCTATCACCAGGTAAAATATACTAGGAAGACACAGTGAACTAAAGAAGTTCACAATGCAGTCACTCCACCTACAACACTGTTTATGGGGGAGCGCCCTAGGACCCAGCTCTGGTATCTGATTCTCAGTGGTTGCTACTACATTCCAGTCATCTGTCTCAGATCGGACAGAGGGAACCACTGGCTCAACATAAACAAGACATAGCTATGGTTATGTCTCCTGCACAATGGGGAGTGGGTGAGGCAAATGATCTGGCCTGTTGTCACAAGGGCTGTATTTGCCTAGCCACGTGGTTTGGCATAAGCCATGTTAACAAGACAGAGCTGAGGAGAAGGCTGCCCCTCCCAATAGCACTTTGTGCAGCACACTGACTGAATGCAGGCAGACCCCAGGAAATATATGACAGAAGCATTTTATCAGGTTGATTATTTGTGGCAGCATGAGGAACACTGTCAACTTTTCTCCTGCCTGCCCCTGCCCCATGCTGGGGGCTAACTCTTCCAGTCTGTTATCTCTTTTTCCTCTCCCACTTTCTTCTTCTCCCCAAGGAGATTATACTGGGACATTAGTAGGGGTTAAATGCTATTTTTCCTTCTTCCTTATAGGGATCAATAGTACAGCACATTCAGCTCTAGAGCCAGAGCTAACATAGACAAAGTTATTGCAGAGATAGGTAGGTATAGGAGGATGACAGAAGTATGCAATCAGCCAGTTGCTGCTCAAGACAGTACACCCCTCAGATCAATCTGAGGTTTTTCTTTAAAGTATTCTAAGTACTTACCTCCTCTGGTGACGGGGGCTAGAGCTCTTGCAGCACAGAAGTTTGGGCGCGAGATAAAAAAAATTCTACCCTGCTTGATTTGCTCCTAGCTGGCATGATGCTTGATTCAGTCACTTCCTAAGGGCTGAAACAGAGCACCAGCCAGGCATTCCTCACATCGTCAGAGCTGGGGGTGGAGTGGGAGACCTCTTGCTTTCGGGTCCCCCTCTCTCTGCAATGGACTTTGCTGCTGAACCGAGTGACCGGGGCTGAATCTTGTGGGGTGAACTTTCCCGGCCACCCACCCCGTTCTCTCCTCCCGTTATATGCTCCCAAGTTCCGCCCACTTCCTTGGGTGGGCCAGTCGTCAATGCCTTTGATGAAATCAGCTGATCCTGCACTTGCTGAGCACTGCTACCCAAGGACATGCTACTGAACTTTTCCTTCCTGACTAACCTCCTATGCAGTATTTTCAATATCTTGTTATGCTACTTATCTCCATATCTTGTTGTGCTATTTATCTCCATATAGTTAGTCAATGTCAGTAGAACTGTTTACATTAATCTATGATACCTCAGCTACCTGCATAGCCAAGTTAAAGTCTAAACTGTTGTTCATAGGTGAGCCTGCTTGTCTGGGCCATACAGGGAGCAGGTATTCTCTCCCCCCACTGTAATTGCAAGATCTAACCTCCTAACTGAAGAGGGAGCTTGACTAAATCTGCTGATGCCTCCTCCTTCAAACTGTACACTGTGTTATCAACTCTAATTTTCACTCCATTAATCTGTGTGACCACCCGTCACTTGGTTTCATCAGTACTAGAGCATCGTTGCCTATATGTTCTACTGTCACTAAGCTTCCTCTTTGTACTGGTGTATCTGATTATCCATTCCCTCTTGCTGGACTCAACTATCTGCTTTCTCCCCTGAGTCCGAGTCTCCCAGCAGACATGGCTTCCTCCCTGTCCCTCCCCAGTGGTGCAATCCAAAGGGCCTACAAATTGCCCACATCAATGCCTGCAGCCTCCTCGCTAACCTCCCTGAGTTGACTGCCTGGGCTGCTCATTATAACCTGGACATCCTGGGGGTCTCAGAAACATGGAAACAGCAGCCTTCCCAGACTCTGTCTGTGCCCTCCCGGGGTACAATACTGTCAGGCAGGACAGGGTGGGGAACAAACGTGGGGGAGGACTTCTGCTCTACTACAAGGCAGACCTTAATGTGACTGTCATACCCCATCGAGCCTCCCCTTCACGCGAGTTCCTACATGCCCTCCTACTGTTGAGCAATTCCAAAAAGCTCCACCTGGTCTGTGTTTATAACCCCCAAAAAGATGGTGCTCATGGCCTCTCCTACCTCCTTGACTGCCTTAGTCCAAAGGTGGGCAATAGTGAACTCCTTGCATTTGGTGATTTCAACCTAAACTGGCTGGGAGGCAACTCCAGGTCATACGAGCCCCTACTGTCAGGCCTTGCCCTCTGCCAACTTATCTCCAAACCAACCGGACCATCTCTCTCTCAAGGGCAAAAGGCACCCTCATTGACTGGATGCTGAACAACAGGCCAGACTGTATCACTGCATCCAGCCTCTTCCCAGACTCCATCTAATACCACTCCCCCACCTACTGCATCTGGAAAGCCCTCACACCTAGGGTCCCCTATAAAGTTATCCAGATGAGAGACTACTCACAATTCAACACTAATGACTTCCTTGCTGACCTCTGCCAGACCGACTGGTCCCAGGTTACATCTGTCAGTGACCCCTCAGCTGCTCTTGACTGCTTCTTATCCATATTTCCCCCCTACAGGATAGGCATGCCCCTTCACAAAAAGGAGGGTAAGGAGCACTGTCACCAAATGACTGCATGGTGGCCTATTTGCCCTAATGAAACTTAGGGACAAACTCTGGTAAAAATTCAAGGCCTCTGGTGATTGCTCTGACTTCACACAATACAGGCAACTCAGGAACTCCTGTAAGAGGGCTATCCGCTCGGCAAAGAGCGAGTTCGGTAAATCCTCCCTTGAAGCCACAGCCAATAATTCACAGAGTTTCTGGCATACAATCAAACACACAGAGAGCGGCGCGGCCAGCACTCAGGTCTCTGAAATGCAAACTGGAGGAATCAGCTGTAACAATGCCCTATCACCAATGCTTTCAACGCCCAGTTCCCCAACATGTCTGCCTTCATTCCTCCATCCCCTGGAGCCAATGAGATGACCACCTCCGGGGATACCATGGCTCCCATCCCCCACTCATCTTCAAGACTATATCCTGGAGCGAGACAGAGAAGCTTCTAGCTGGTCTCTCCCCACACACTGGAGCCGGACACGACAATCTTGAGCCAAAACTGCTTTGCCTGGGGGCCTCCTATGTGGCCCGGCCTGTCTCCCATATCCTCAATTCCTCTCTCATAACTGGGACTATCCCTGATGTATGGAAGGTGGCTCCTGTGGTACCAGTCCTCAAGCACGGCAACCCCAAAATCCTAGAAAGTTATCGCCCCATTGCGATCCTGTTAGCTGTTAGCAAGTTGCTCAAGAAGGTGGTGGCCTCCCAGCTTCATCCACTCCCATGGCCTTCTCTCCCCAGCACAGCACGGGTTCCACAAAGGACACAGCACTGCCACTGCCCTTGCTCCGGTCACTTCTGAGATCAGAACTGCAACTGACCAAGGCAAACTCACTGGCATCATCTTCATTGACCTATCTAAGGCCTTTGATCTGGTCGACCATGCACTCCTGGGCTACTCCCTTTGGTCCCTTGGCCTCTCCCCTCCTGTCCTAGCCTGGTTTGCCAACTACCTATCAGGCAGGCAACAGTACACAAAGTTCCAAAAAGCCTTCTCCGGGCTCACACCAGTGACATGTAGGGTACCACAAGGGTCCATCCTTGGTCCTGTACTGTTCTCCCTCTGCATCAACCAGCTGCCTTCGGTACCTGCCCTTGGGCATTCCACCCTGTATGCTGATGACCTTGTGATACTAACCAGTTCACAGGACATCATCATGATTAACTCCAGCCTGAACCTCGATGACATTTAATCCTAGCTGAAGGCCTGCAAGCTTGTCCTCAACCTCTAGAAAACTCAAACCATGCTGTTTGGTTCCCTGGACAAGACAAGAGTGTGCCCTGTCCCCCTCAGAATCGTTGGAGCAGACGGTACTCCCTTATGAGTGGTTGGCTTTTTCAAGTACCTGGGGGTAACCTTTGACCCCCAGCTTGACCTCTTCCTACATATACGCAACTGTTGTAAGGCCACAAACTGCAAGCTAAGCCTGGCTTATAGACCCAAAAGTTGCCTCACCCCTGCTGCTCGACTTGCCCTTGCAAAAGGGGTTCTTCTCCTCACACTCTGCTATGGGCTCGCCTCCTTCCTGAACACTCCAAAAACCTGGCTTTCTAAATGGGACATTTGTTGCTTCACCCTGCCAGCCCCCTGCCTCACGCATCACTGTCAACTCTACTCAAGGCTGGGGTGGCTCTCCCCAGACAACCACCGAACCTTTGTCATGGGAAACTTCATTGACAACATTGTCCAATCATCCACCCCTCTGGCCCTAGCAGAACTGCTCAAGCTGGCCCCCCCAGTCTGCCATCTGAGGTCCAGTGATGCCCAGGCCCTTAATGTCCCCAAAACTCACTCCCTTGCAGGGGATCGGGGCTTTGCTGCCCTCACTCCCAGGACATGGAACCTTCTTCATGCCCAGGTAAGAGCTGCACCCTCACACACCTGCTTTAGATCCTCCCTCTGGGGTCACCTAAAGCATGCATCTGCCTGCTCCTGCACCTAGTGCCCCCACTCTGAGTGGTGGGCACTGCGGCACTTGAACTCTGGACGGCTGCTGCATGTACCAGGGAAAACACATTGAGCACTCCTGAGCTCCCTGGCCTGGCTTGCTGGATGCCTACTGTCCTCAACTAATGCTTACACACTTGATCTACTCTACCACTCCCTGCCAGGGCTAAGTGCCCCCTGCCAGGGTAATGCAGCCACAAACCATTTCACATGCCCCCTTCCTCCTGATGCAATTCATTGCAAATGTTCTCTCCATGCTGCCCATGTACCACTACTCTATTCCCCCTGTGTACACTAATTTGGTATCCCCACTTACCTGCCCTGCTGCTAACTGATGTTATTTTTTTGTCTGTTCCTTGGTGATTGCCATACTTTGACTCTGTACTGTTTAACCTATATCTGACTGTCCCATGTTGATTGCCTGTACTTGACTCTGTACTGTTATTGCTGTACCTGTAACTCTCTCGGGTCGCACCTGAAAATAGGCACCTGGCTGTCTAGTGTGCTTACCTGGTTAACAAAAGCTAAATAAATAATAAATAACCTTTCCCTAACCATATTACTAGAATACAGGTGGCAAAGCCAAAAGCAAGTGTATGGGATCAAACTGCATATGTAGCAATTGTGTTAATGTTAAATGAGTTATTTACACCAAGTTCTTCTTTTTTAACTTACATTTTATTCATTTTTTATGATAAATCAAAGCACCGATCCTGGTTGGGAAACATGTCACAATCTTAGCAAGTATAGCACACTTTACAGGATATAAATATCTCCCAAGTCCAAATGGGAGTGGGAATCCAAGATGTGCATGCAAAACATATATAAACAAGCATTTGTCAATGCCGAATGTTTGCTTGCTGGTATTAGCATTGGAAATGCAGGAGTTAGAGAGATGCAGAATAGAAAAGACAGTGAAGTAGTGAACTTCACGCCAACCCCACCTTCACCCTGTAGAGGTGGACAGGCACTGGTGTATATGTTTGGGTTGTCACCCATAACGTTCATGCCATTTCACTTCACCCTATCCAGCAGATACCAACATGTGTTGAGGTGTGCCTTGGGGTGTTCAGCTTTACAGTCACCCCACTCCATAAGGACATGCACTGAAATGGATGCAGTATAGGAGAATGGGGTGAACTCTGGGGATGAAGAGTCCAAGGCACACCTTGATGCCTGTCACTGGCTGCAGGGAGGTGGGGTGGGTGTGACATGAGCATTGCAGTCGGCAATCCAAAGGCACACCCCTGATGCCTGTCAGTCTGTACAGGGTGGAACATTATGGTTAGAAACCCTAATGCCCTGGGCTTTTGTTGGTATTTGCACTACAGATTTTCAACATGGCCATTTTGTGATCCCCACCTCATGAAAGCATTTGGGACCTCTTCTTATGAACAGTGGCACTGTGATTTTGTCAATGTGCCCCGAACTTTGAGTTTCCACAGCGACCGTGCCATTGTGTGCCAGATGTACGAAAACACAGATTGGGCAGGGTGTGAAGAATGACAGCTGTACCATTCATAGGGAGGTGTGAAGAGATGGCAATGTTGAAAACCTGTAGTGAAAATATTAAAAATGCTCAAACTTCCAAGAGTATGTGGAAACTGTGCAACACATGTGCATAACTCAGTCATTTGGTGGAATTACTTCACCAAATTTTCAACATAGGCATTTTGTGACCTCTGTTCATGAAGGCTATCACTATAATTTTCTTAATCTGTCCCGAACATTGATTTCCCACAGCAACCGCGCTATTCTGCACCAGATGTGTAAATGCATATTTAAGGCTTGATGTGAAAAATGACAGCTGTACTGTTCATAAGGAGGTCCAAGAAAATGCCAATGTTGAAAATCTGGAGTGCTAATACTACAAATGTGCAAAGTTACGAGGGTGCGTGAAAACTGCATAACGCACGTTTGTAACATGGTCATTTTACGGACATTTGTCACCAAATTTTCAACATAGGCCTTTTAGGACCTCTGCTCATGAACAGTCGCTGTGATTTTACATACGAACATACGAATCTCCCAGTAGAACACACCAATAGGTCTATGTAAGTTTGCTCGAGTGTGCAGCTAGCACCCTGGATTGCAGCTGCCCTAGCCTCCTCCCCCTCAGTTCCTCCCCCGCTTGTCCCAGACCCTGCCCCCTGACTCTTCCTCTTGCTTTATCCCACTCCTTCTTAAAGCTATTGACTGTCCTACATGTTACCACCCCCTCTGGCATCACATTCCAACTAGATACCACCCTCTCAGAGAAGTAGTGCCTCCTCATTTCCCTCTTGAAACGTCCCCCTTCCAACCTTAGTCCGTGCCCCCTCATCTCTCTTCCACTCTTCAATTTAAACACCCCCTCAGTGCTAGGTTTATTTACCCCCTCAGGTATTTAAACGCTTCAATCATATCCCCCCATCTCTCCTCTCCTCCAGTGTGTACATGTTCAGCTTGTTCAGCCTAACTTCATATTCCTTTCCTTCCATCCCCTTTAACATTTTTGTTGCCCTCCTTTGTACCTCCTCCAGTAACTTTATATCTCTCCTCAGATATGGTCTCCAGTATTGCACACAGTACTCTAGGTGCGGTCTGACCAATGATCTGTAGAGAGGTAGGATCACATCCCTGTGACTGGATGAGAACCCCCTTGCAATGCACCCCAGCATCCTGTTTGCCTACGCTGCTGCTCTCCTGCACTGGGCAGAGTTGGCCATGCTCCCAGTTACCAACATCCCTAGGTCCTTCTCCTCCTCAGTGATCTGTAACCTCACCCCCCAACCAATAGTCCCTCTTCTGGTTCTTAGCCCCAAAGTGCATCACCTTACACTTCTTTGCGTTGAATCCTATCTGCCATTCCACCGACCATGTCTCTAATTTGGTTAGGACCCCCTGCAGTTTTTCCCATCCGTCCTCTTCGTCCACCACCACCCCCAACAGATTAACCCTGCTCCCCACTCTGTGTGCTATATCAGAGATAAAGAGCCCAAATAGCACTGGGCCCAGCACTGACCCCTGCGGCACCCCGTTTGTCACTGCTGCAGGCGACGAGAGCTCCTCCACCACCACCCTCTGCACCCTCCCCTGTAACCAGTTCTCTATCGATTTAATCAGCTTTTTTCCCACCCTCACTGCTGTCAGCTTCCCTCCCAGTCTCTCATGAGGCACTGTATCGAAGTCCTTACTGAAGTCCAAGTACAGGACATGTACCACATGGCCCTTGTCCAACTCTCTTGTCACCCAGTCATAATACTCTATTAGGTTGGTTTGACAAGACCTCCCTGAGACAAACCCATGTTGCCACCCATCTTGGAGGCCATTACTCTCTAGGAATGCCACCAACCTCTCCTTCATTATCACCTCCATAAGCTTACCCACTATGGACTTACCGACCGATAATTTCCTGGCTTCTCCCTAGGCCCACTCTTGTGTATAGGCACCACATGGGCCACCCTCCAGTTCTGGGGCATACACCCTGTTTCCAGGGAGGTGTTGAACAGATCTGCCAGCAGCTCAGCCAACAGCTCCATCTCCCTCAGCACCCTGGGATGGATGCCATTGGAACTTGATGCCTTGTCCACCCTTGCTGCCCTCAGCCCCTCTAGCACCCTACCCTCTGTGATCACTTTGTCCGTCACCTCCACCCCCCCCTTTCCCCAGCCCATTCTGGTAGTGAACCATCCCTCTCCTTAGTGAAAATGGAGCAGAAGTACTCATTTAGAATTTCCACTTGCTCCTCACCCTTTTCCACCCACACCCCTCCTCGCTTTATCTTCACAATATTGTTCCTTACACTTCCTCTTTTCCCTGACATACCTAAAAAAGTCCTTCTCCCCTCCCTTTATGCCCTCTGCGGACCTTAATTGCCTGGAGGTCTTAGCTTTTTTCCCCCTCCTGGCAACCTCCCTTGACCAGTTCCCAAAAGCCTCCTTATCCTCTCCCTTCCCTGTTCTCCTCTACTTCCGATATGCAGACGTCTTGATCCTCACCCCGTGCAGCACTTCCTTGTTCAGCCAGCATGGTTTCTTGGCTCTGCTCTTCTTACTCCTGGCCTTGGTGCAGGCACTGTGGCCTCTGTTAGCCCAGTCTTTATGACTCCCCACTTTCGTTCTGCATCCATCCTCAGCCTTATATCCTGGAGTCTCACTTGGAGTATTTCTCCCATCCTCCCAAAGTACACCCTAATAAAGTCCACCACCTTAGTGCCCGTGCCTCCTGTATTCCTGCCCAGGGTGACAACAAGCCACACTGTTTGGTGTCACTACCTGCTAGTGGGTCCTCCACCCTTACCTCCCTCACTGCTTCCCCATTTTCCAGTACTAGGTCCAGAGTGCTATTAAGCCTTGTAGGCCCACTTACCAATAGCATCAGAAGGTCGTTCTGGAATGCATTAAGGAGCACCCGCCCCTGGTAGTGCTAGTGGTCGGGGTGCTCCAGTCAACCAGTGGTAGGTTAAAATCCCCTACTAACATCACACTCCCCCTTCTACACACCCTCCTTATCTGCTCTGTCAATGCTCCATCCAGTTTCCTGGACTGGACTGGTGGTCTGTACACCACTTCCAGCCTCAGCTTTCTGCCCTTGAAGTCCAGGAGCTGTACCCAAAGCTCCTCTGTCCTCTCCTCTCCTCTTCTCTCTCATTCCTTATGCATTTAATTCCTTCTCTCACATAGAGTGCAACCCCCCTTTCCAACCACCCGATCCCTCCTGTATATCCTGTATTCCAGAACTGCCAGGTCCCAATCATGGTACTCTGTGGCCCAAGTCTCTGTCACTGCAGCAATGTCCACCTTCCCCTCTGAAAGGAGTGCCTGAAGCTCTGCAATTTTGTTCCCCAGGTTTCTTGCGTTTAGAGAGACCACCTTCCACCTACCCCTCCTTCTCCTCACTCTTCTCCTCCTTGGCCTGTGTCCGTCCTCCTGGTAGTCTGCACCCTTTCTCCTCCTTATTCTTACCAGGTGGTGGTGCCTTCTGTATTACATTCAGACCACTCTGCCTGCCCCATCCCAGGGTTACTACACCTCCGCCTTTACCTATGTCAAGGGAGTGAGCTCATTAGGCTCCCCCTGTCCGGACCTTTTTACCAACCTCAGTCTTTTGGCCACCCCCCCACACTATTTTAAATTCACCTTAGTAGAGATATACCCCTCTAATCCTGCCTTTAATACTCCCTTCCCCTTCCTGCTCAAGTGTAGCCTGTCCCCTGTGTACAAGTCACTATTCCCCCAGACCCAACCCCAGTTAGTCACTAACCCATAATTTTTGGTGTTGCATCAATCCATCAGCCACTCATTGAACTCCTCAATCCTACCTTTCCTCCCCATGCTTGCACATGGTACTGGGATTACCTCCGTGAATACCACCGACTCTCCCACCCCCTCACACTGCCTGCCCAACTACTCGAACCTCCCCCTCACTACTTCCACAGTCTCCCCCACCATGTTGTTTGTACGCACATGCAAAACTAAATGAGGTTTCTTCTTCCCCCTTGCTGCACACTTGAGCAGTGCCTGCCCTGCCCCTCCTGCAGTCAATCTGGGGATAGTTTTAACCCAAATATGGCGACTACCTCTTCTGCCCCATTTCACCCTTTCAGTATAGAACTCCAGGATGAGTATCCCTGCCTCACCCCCTTTCCCTTCTAATGCCCCTTCCACCACCCCAGTATTCATCTTCCCGGCCCCTTACCCCTGCCAGCTGCACCCTCTGTGACTTTTGTATCAGTACCCCTTACTTCTGCCTCACCCCTTTTCTCTGCCATATTCCTCCCATCTCCCTTGAACCCCTTCCCAGCCTGACTACTTCCTACTGGGCTTCCCATGTCAACCACCCCTCCTCACCTGCTGATTTCCAACCCCTCTCCTACCCTTGCTGTTGTCAATTTAAAGCCACCATTCCCTTCTACCCCAATAGTGATTCCCCTCCCATCCTTCGCCCTTCCCGTAGCCTTCTCTCCTCCAGTCACCACCCCCCTCCTTCCTTATCAGCCCTTCTACCCTTTCGTCCTCGCTATCTCTTCCCCTACCTGTTGCCATCCCTGTCATGCCCCGCTTGTCCTCCTCCTCCTCCTTTCAGTATGTTCCTGCTCCCCCCCATAGCAGAGGCTATTCCTAGTTGATACCCCTCCTACATCCCCTCCTACATCTCTTCCCCCATCAGGTCCCTCCTCCTACTTGTTTCCCTCCATGCCACCCTTGGTCCCACCCCTGGTCCTCCCTACCCAGCCATTTGCTCTTTCCTGGTACTTCTCAGATCTCTTCCCTCCCCATCAGGAGGACCCCCCACCTCAGGGACTTCCTCCCTTCTCTCTCTTTCGCTAGTTCCTCTGATACTGGGACAAGTTTCAGTCCCTAGTTGTTCTTCCTCCATCCCCCCTTGCCATCCCCTATCCCCCCCACAGCCAGGATGTCTACCATACTCATCTGCCCTGCCACTTAGGCTCCTCCCTAACCTCCACAGTTCCTCCCTCAAACTAGCCAGTCATCTACAAACCATGCATCCCCCCATCCTCAAAGCCCAGTACAGGATCATGGCAGACCCACACCCTATACACCCTACCACCCTTCCAAAGATGCACGCCCTATTGACATGTTAAGGCGCCCTTCCCCGAGCATTCTGGTCGTTGCATCCTCCCTCCAGCGGTTACCCCAGCTCCCCTCATGGGTGAAGGTCGAGAGAGGGCAAGACAACCTCCCCCCGAGCATTCTGGTCACCACATCCCCCCTCCAGCAGTTACCACAGCTCCCCTTGTGGGTGAAGGTCGAGAGAGGGCAAGGCACCCCACCCCCGAGCATTCTGGTCACCACATCCCCCCTCCAGCAGTTACCACAGCTCCCCTTGTGGGTGAAGGTCGAGAGAGGGCAAGGCGCCCTCCCCTCGAGCATTCTGGCTGCCGCATCCCACCTCCAGCAGTTACCCCAGCTCCCCTCGTGGGCGAAGGAGGAGAGAGGGCAAGACACCTCTCCCGAGCATTCTGGTCACTGCATCCCCCCAGCAGTTACCCCAGCTCTCCTGTGGGCGGAGGTCGAGAGAGGAAGCACCTCCCCCGAGCATTCCAGTCGAACATCCCCTCCAGCAGTTACCCCAGCTCCCCTGTGGGTGAAGGTCAAGAAGGGCAAGGCGCCTCCCTGAGCATTCTGGTTGCCGTTCCTCCAACAGTTACCCCTGCTGCCCTCATAGATGAAGGTCAAGAGAGGGCAAGCACCCTCCCCCCGAGCATTCTCGTCACTGCATCCCCCCTCCAGGTAACTGAGGCTGAAGTGTGGAAGCCATCTTAGGACTGCACTGGATGCTGTGCTGTGATCCTTGCAATAGCTAAAAGACATTATTGTCCCCACACAAGTGGAGATAGTTTTTTTCCAGGGGTTTCCTTACAGAAATGGAGGCATTTTATAAGATTCACGCAGTTAATGTAACAGCTAGCCTGCTAGAAGCGCATGTTATAACTGCCGGTGCATTTTTAGAGCTGAATTACAGCGCTCCTTAAGGGCCTTGCTAGGGAATGGGCTCGAATTACTGTCCAGGGCATTTTACCAACTGTTTCTGAAGAAGCAAGACTGATTTAATTGTAATTCATTGTCGGGGCACTTTTAGAGCAGAATTACAGCGCTTCTTAAGGGCCTTGCTAGGGAATGGGCTCGAATAACTGTCCGGGGCCTTTTACCAACTTTTACAGAAGTAACTTAACTCAAGCCTGTAGTTACACAGAAATCAGTGTTGCGGCCTTGTAAAGCAGAACTGATCTTACACCCCCCACCACCTGCATCATTCTTTTTCTCTGAACTCTACTAATCTCCTCTTATCTCTCCCTCCTGCAACAGTTACCCTATCTCCCCTTGTGAGTGAAGGTCGAGAGAGGGCAATGCACCCTCCCCCAGTGCATTCTGGTTGCCGCATCCCCCCCTCCAGGTAACTGAGGCTGAAGCATGGTAGCCATCTTAGGACTGCACTGGAAGCTGTGTTGTGATACTTGCAGTAGCTACCCCGCTGACGCTTTGCGTCAGCTCCCCACCGCCCCCACCACCACCCTTGGTCGTCCCTATGCTATATAGTGCAGATCACCTGACCTCCAAAATCAATCAGGCCACTTCTCCATTTGCAGGTTATTAATCCTCACCACTAGAGGGTGCCATAACCACTCAAACACTCCTCTGGCTTTACTTGGTGTGTCACCAAATGAACTCTCCCTGATCCTTCCCGCAGTTTGTACCCATCGCTTCTCTCTACCAGCTGGTAAACTACTCTCTCCCCCAGGAACGCACCCATTCTCAGCTCAATAACCTAATATTGCTCTGAAACTACTGCACTGTAAATACAGCTCTGGTTTACTCATCCGCGGCCTTGGCTTAAGTAGCTTGACTGGTAGGCTCCCTCTACCAGCAGAAAGGACCACTACCAACTGGGAATGCCAACAAAGCTAGGGCTACCCTCCTTCCATTTGCCCAACAGTGGGCTACGCCTGGCAGTCTTGTATATACTGTCCCTCCTCTGGGTAGACAGGCTTATCGGCACAAGCAACCCAGGCTGCAGGGGGCACCCACACCCCTCCTTACTCTCGCCGGACATGCCATTTACACCCCAAAACAGACTCATATCACTATTGACGGCCCACAAATCCTATAGGAGAGGCATCTGGTACTATACTTTCCTCCTCGCTAAGCGATCACTCAGGAACAAGCTATTCCATCTACCCTGCCTCTCCTCACTTTGCTTCATAGCTACCCTCCTGCTCCTTGCAGGAGATATTTAACCAAACCCTGGGCCCCCACCTGACAACCTACTGATTTCCTCTCCACAGGATCCTCAATGGGTGTCCTCAAAGGGCATGCGGATTGCACATATGAACATATGCAGTCTGCAGCCCAAGATGCAGGAAGTCCAAGCCTAGTTGGATCTGTACAGCCCAGACGTCTTGGCAGTGTCAGAGACTTTGCTCAAGCCGCAAGTACTCCCTTATGAGGTCGCCGCTCTTGGGTACCATTCCTTCCTCAAAGACAGAGCAAATAAAAGAGGGGGTAGGGTCTTAATCTATGCAAAAGATACTCTCAACTCAGTGCAGGTCAATCTGCAGCACACCACCAGTGGCGACAGTGAATCTATCTTCGTTCGCATCACCCTTGGTCTCTGCAAGCACCTTACCATAGGGTGCATATACAACCCACCTAAGAATGCTCTCCAATCCCTCGAGTCAGTCCTAAAGGACATCGGTGGGGAGGTCTCCTCTGAGATTCTCATACTGGGGGAACTTTAACCTGAACTGGGCCCTGAATACAAACCAGTCATTAAAATGTATGATTCAAGAAGCAAATCTTACACAGGTCATCACTGGACCTACTAGATTGAACCCCAAAACAGGGAATCACTCCACCCTCGACTGGGCACTAGTGACCAACCCCTGCAATATCAAGGTTGCTGGCACCCTAGCAGATGCCCTGAGTGACCACTCACCCATTTTCTCCATCTGAAGAAATAAGGCTCCCAGATTCCACCCAAGAATCTTGGCAGCATGAGATTACACCCACCTAGCTCCCGAACAACTCTCCAGCTACCTTAGCAGCATTGACTGGAGCCCAATCAGACTCCTCCCCTCTCTGGACGAGGTGGTTACATTCTTCCAGAGCACACTCAATACCACAGCTAATCTATTCGCCCCCATAAAGAAACTCCGCGCCAAGGGAAGTTGCTGTAAGTGGATTACCGCCCCCCCTTGAAGGCCCTTATGATAAATCGAGATAAGGCCTGGAAAAAGTACAAGACCTCCTCCCAACCTGCTGACCTGGTGAGCTACAAAACCCTCTGAAACAGGTGCAAGGTGACGATAAGAACGGCAAAAAGAGAATACATTACTCACCTTCAGAAAAAGAACCTAGGGAACCCTAAATTATTCTGGGACCACATTAATGGGTTACTAAAAGGAAGCAGCAAGTCCAAACTAGGCCCCATCGAGATCAATGGAAAGCTACTACATGACAACCCCCAAATTGCCATGTCACTCAATCACCACTTCACTAACTTAGACTCCTACAAGGCTGCATTACTGCCTCTCTACCCTGACCCTAACAGGAGGTCTTCTCCTAATCTTGACCACCCAAACTTCCATCTCAGACTGGTCAAACAAAAAGAGGTGCTATCTCTATTAAAGACACTCAAAATATCTGGTGCCGGGGGACCCGATGGGATTCACCTAAGGCTGCTGAAGGAAGGGGCCCCATCCCTGGTCAGACCCAAAACCTGGCTCTTTAATCGATCCTTAAAAGAGGGGGAAGTCCCCGATCAGTGGAAACAGGCCCATGTGGACCCCATCCACAAGGGAGGCCAGCGGGAGTCCATAAACAATTACAGGCCTATCTCCCTGCTCTGCACCCTGGCAAAGTTACAGGAGAGGCTGATCTATGGGCAACTCCGGGATTACCTTGAGTACTACAGTCTCCTTGCTCCTTCCCAGCATGGCTTCAGGACCCGGCATGGGATAGACACTGCCCTTATCAAATTCTCTATGGACGTACTCAGCAATCTGGATAAGGGGACCCCTACTGGCATGGTCTTAATTGACTTATCCAAAGCCTTCGACCTGGTCAATCACAATCTACTACTGATTAAGTTGGGCAAAGTAGGGCTTGACAACCATTCTCTAAAGTGGTTTGAAAGCTACCTAACTGGCCGCACTCAGTGGGTAAAATGGAAAGACTCCATTTCGGAGGCGCTCCCACTAAAAGAGGGAGTGCCGCAGGGGTCGATACTTGGCCCACTACTTTTTTCCCTCTTCACGAATGAACTGAGCCTCCACTGTTGGGGGAGCTCGGTGGTCCAGTAAGTGGATGATACTGTTATCAACCGTCCCTCCACTAATCTGCCAGATCTCTGCACCTTGCTCCAAGATGACCTGTGCTCCTTTGAGAACTGGTTTGTCAACAACAGATTGGTCCTTAACACAGATAAGACCAAGGCCATGCTGTTCAGTTCAAAATCCCTGGGACATGATAGACAACAACACTTACACATCACCTCCATGTCAGGTGCTAGACTAGAGGTAGCTGAGTCTCTAAAATACCTCAGCCTCACCCTGGACCAGGGCCTCACCCCTCAAGAACCATGAGGACCAAGTTACAAAAATCTTACTTGGGAAACTAGGCACCCTCTACCGACTGAAAAAACAGCTGATACCGGAAGCCAGGGTCTCCATCACCACCAGCGTCCTCCTTCCGACAATCACCTATGCGGCCCCAGTACTACAGGGACTAGCAAGGACCGAGATGAACAGACTACAGGCCCTGTGTAATAAGGTGGTTTGGTTCGCCACCCAGCCAAACCCCAGAAATCACCACTGCGACACCCAATTGCAACTGAATTGGCCCTCACTGGAAGCCTGTCTCCAGTACCCTTTATTATGCCAAACCTTCAAATTAATTAGCCAATTCCCCCCCCCCTTCCAGCCTATCTGGACTCATTGCGCAAAAGACCAACCCCCGATCCCTTCACTCAATGGATCGCACTAACCTAGCAGTCCCCAGAGTTAGAACCAAGGCGGGAGGCAAGTCCTTCGCCCACACAGCACCCCCTCTGTGGAACTCCCTTCCTCCTGGGGTGCAGGAAGCACCATCAATCAAAAGCTTCCCCACCAGACTCTAGGCTCACTTGATCACAACCTATAAATGGCGCTGCTAGGCTCCGGGGACCACCTTGCGATCATCCGAAGACCACAGTCCAACATTACCCCCTTGTGTAAACTGCACTCCTCTTAGTAAACAGCACGATGACAGTTGGCGCTCACCCTTCTCTGACATCCCTCGCATCTAGTCACTTACTCTGTCAACCCCTAACACAAATGCAGGCAGATCTCAGCATAAGTAACCAGTTGTCTGTTTATTACCGTATAATCTGTATTATATTGTATAATTTGTCACTTTTACTGTGCTATCAGGCCGATCTCAGCATATGTAACCAGCTGTCTGTACATTACTGTATAATTTGTATCATATTGTATAAATGTCATTTTTACTGTGTTATTTACCTTTGCCATGTAATCCCAGGTTGCCCCTGAAAAAGGGACCTCCAGGGCCCAGTGGGCTTACCCGGTCACCAAAATTTAATAAATAAATAAATATGGCACTGGACCCATTTTGGCCCCCATCTTATGTTACGGGTTCTTACTCCCAGTTTCTGTACCCTACTACAACTGTTAGGCCCCTATTTACTCAAATTTCTGGTTCCCCCACACTAGTCTTACTGCCCCCTTGCCGACCGGGTTAATTCAGTCTCAAATCTCATCCGTTAGATAATGTATTACTTTACCAATCCTAAAGCCTTCTTGGCCGATTTTCACCCCTCAGCTACCATACTTTTTGTTCTCAGCTCCCATACAGTTTCACTTAGCCCAGTTAAAAATGCTATTGCACTCCAAGTATAACTCAGCTCAGTTAGAGAAAGAAACAGAACAACTAAATCTGTATCATTACAGCAGTCCTAAAAGTATCAAATCATTGCTTTGTTTCTACCCCAGAGACCCTGCTGTAACATAGGGCCACAGAGGACCCTGGGCTAGAGGGTGTGCAACTCTGAAGTCCCCTGCAGAGCTCTGTTGAGCTGCTGACCCCCCACAAACTCACTCATTCTATTTCTCCGGCACTGCAGGCTGCCCTTTTGTACTGGGCTCCAGCCTGCGTTGGCACCTTTTCCTGCCCACAAAGAAATCTGCAGCAGTCCCAACAGAGCTCCGTTGAGCTCGCTCACTCCCCCTTTCTCACTTGCTCATTCTGTTTCTCTCAGCGCTGCAGGCTGCCCTTTTGTACGGGGCTCCTGCCTGCATTGCTGCCTTTTTCTGCTCACAAAGAAATCCACAGCAGTTCCAACAGAGCTCCGTTGAGCTCATTTACTCCCCCTCTGTTGCTCACTCATTCTGTTTCTCCAAGCGCTACAGGCTGCCCTTTGTACTGGGCGTCTACCTGTGTTGGCACCTTTTTCTGCCCACAAAGAAATCTGCAGCAGTCCCCAGAGCTCCATTGAGCTCGCTTACTCTCCCTCTCTCACTCACTTATTTTGTTTCTCCTGGCACTGCGGGCTGCCCTTTTGTACTGGGCTCCTGCCTGTGTTGGTGCCTTCTTCTGCCCACAAAGAAATCTGCACCAGTCCCGACAGAGCTCATTTGAGCTTGCTCACTCCTTCTGTCTCATTCTCTCAATCTTAATCTGTCCCAAACACTGATTTCCCACGGCGACCACGCTATTCTCCGCTGGGAGAGTGAAAACACATTTCGGTCAGGATGTGAAAAATGACAGCTGTACTATTCATAAGGAGGCATGAAAAAATGCCAGGGTAGAAAATCTGGCATGAAAATATTACAAATTTGTGAAGTTACAAGGGTGTGTGGAAACTGCACAATGCATGCTCATAACCCAATACATTTTATGGACTTTAGCCACCAAATATTCAGCATAGGCATTTTAGGACCTCTGCTCATGAACAGTGTCACTGTCATTTTCTTAATCTGTCCAGAAAGCTGATTTCCCACAGCAACTGCACTATTCTGAGCCAGAAGTGCAAAAACACATTTTGGCCAGGATGTGTAAAATGACAGCTATACAGTTCGTAAGGAGGTGTGGAAAAATGTCAATGTTGAAAATCTGAAGTGAAAATATTACAAATTCGCTGAGGTTCGCGACGTCGTAGAAACTCGCGCCAATGCCACTCAGTAAAACAGTCATTTTTTTGATGTTTCCACCAAATTTGCAACATAGGCTTTTTGAGGGCCCACCATGAACAGTGGCACTGCTCCTTTTCATTAGCTCAAAGGTGATTCCGTGCAGTGACCACAAAATCACCTTTCGGGACCAAATAATGCCATGACAGTGGCTGAATTCATGAGGAGGGGTCCCAATAACCCCGTGTTAAAAATTTGGTGCCAAAATTCCCAAAAATGTCTGAGGTATAACCAAAGGTGAAAAACCCTATTTATGCCTTTATACAGCTTACCAGCATTTCTTCAGTTCGCGGTCGGCTTTGAAGAGTGCAGACATGTTCCCAGTCCACCGAAGATCGTCGCGCTGGGCTCCGGAGGTAAGTATGGGGTGAGGGGGGTATGGGGAGGCAGGGCACGCAGGGGGTTGGTGTGGCTGGGGAGGGACCACCAAACTCAATAAGGGACCATTTTCTTGTTTTACAGGTTTAAAATAAAAAAAAAAAAACATTGCAGGAAGTTTTTTTCTTTTTTTAGAATTTATTGGCATGCTGGGTGGGCTCCCAGCATGCCACCTGAGTGTTTTGGGGACTGTAGCCAATAACAGGGATTGGGCACCTTGGCCAGTATATATATGGAGTGAGGGGGAGCCAAGGATTGGGCACCCCCTCAGCACACAACAAATAGGGGGGGGCAGGACATTATGCCGACGGGGAGTGGGCTCCCCTGTCAGCAAACTGACTGCAACAACCAGCTATTATTAAACTGATACAACATTAGAGAACTGGGGCTACATTGCACCCTGCTAGAAAACCATGGAAATGTTACAGTTTAATATACATTGATGTTCAGAATCAGGGGTACATAATAACAAATTGAGATACGAGGGGTCCCTTCAGTCTGGAAGTCCAATCAATAGCATCCGGAAGAATTATCAACCATGTAGCTCTGCAAAAGCCAAAGATCCTCCCCTCAATGTCTGAGAAACAGTTACTATGTTTGAAATCCTCCAAAAAGAATGTACTCATCCTATCCAGATACATCACGATAAACCAAAGCACATTGCAAAATACATGATATACTGTAGTTTTAGAGACTGACTAAAAGGGACAATATTTAATCCCTTAAAAGTAACATCCATAAGAGCTATTAATGTCAAGTACTTCACTACTGAAAGGCAAACATAAGCAGTAAAGCTTAACACAAGAGTCTTTCAGCCTTCCTCCTGTTCTTTGGGTACAACATCATCCTCCCTCTCCAGACTTCACTGGGATTGCTGGAGATTTGCTGCCCATTTCCCCATGTCTAATGGTTCTGTAAAAGCAAACACCTTGTTCTGATTCACAACATGCAGTTCAGCAGGAAACAAAAGTGTGTTTGGCACAGACAGGTCTCTAAGCACACTCTGAACCCCATCAAATTTATTTTTGCATTGACTAGTGTCAGAAGAAATGTCAGTAAATAGAGCTGTATTGCCCTCATACAATAAAGGATGGTGCCATTGAGCTAATTGTAGCAATTGGTCCCGGGTAGCCATAGAATCCAAAACTACCATTACAATATAAGGTATGTTGTCATCTTGCCATCCAACTGAATGAAGTTTGTACACTTTACGTATAGGTCAGTCCGGTTCCATATCATGATAGCGATCGCAAACAGTGATCGGTATCACAGTGAGTGTATGTCACCGAAAAGTGGACGGTGATGTACACTTATCGGTGACACCGCAGCCAACAACAGAAAAATTAAAATTATGTACGTACCATAATTCTTGATCTTTCTGTATATCTTCACCATTCATCACTGGTGGATACCAGCCAGAGGCACAGGACCCTGTGAGAGCAATTTTTATTTTTTTCTAAGGGGGAGGAACCTGTGCCGCACCATCCTCGAGGCAGATGCACTGCATGGCACTTGAGAGTTGGCTAGTAACCGACACCAACTCCTCCTCCACCTCAGTTCTGCAGAGCCATTGAGTGAATAGAAAACAGAGATAGAGATGAGGCAAGGATGGGACAAGGGAGCCCGAAAGACAGAAAAAGGGAAGGATATAAACATAAAAAAAGGAGAAAGTCAGCCAAGAAGACAGAGGTCAGGGTAGTACCTAGGAGTTTGGAACAGGGCCCCAACATCTAGGCAGGCAAAGGAGAGAGAGGGAATGAAGAAAGAGAGGTAAACAGGAAAGGAAAAAGATAGGGGAGGAGATGGGAGACCACACAACACCCTAGACGAGGTTCAAGGACACTCTGGGAGGCCAGAGGTGGGGGGAGGCAATACCACCCTGAGTCATTAGAAATACCTCTCTATGACTATAGCTAGTTTTTGAACCTTGCCCCACATAGTGGGGAGAAGAAGAGAGAGCACCGCAGGATGAGCATAGGAAGTCCAGCGTGGCAGAAGGAGGCAGAGCACTGAAGTTAAAACTCCCACCCCCCACCGACTTGAGATGGAGAGCTGTCAATGGTCTCCCACTCCTGCCCACAATAAATCAGGGTGGGGACAGAATCCAACCCGGGGCAGGGACCCCCAGAGTAATACCCTCCTCTGGAGAGGGAATTAGGGAAGACTGCTCTCTCCTCAGGAAGGCTGGGGGGGATGGGAAGAAGAGTCTCCACGGGAGTTTCCTCAGCAATTTCCCCTTTCTTTTTTTAAGGAAAAGTAGGACCCTGCCCAAGTAAACATATTCCCCAGCAGAGAACTCAACAGGGAAGGAGCAGAGCTCCAGAAAGGAAAGTGAAGCTCCCCAAGCCCTCTCTATTCCCTTTCCATCCCAATGAGGACCCCAACGCTAAAAACGCTGGAGATCTGCACCCTTCAAAGAGGGGTGAGATCCTCTAAGGAAAGAAGGGGTTCCCATAAGGAATGTGGGAAGAAGACCTGGGGAGCCCATTCCTTACAGGACAAGTGCCCCTGCTTGCCCTCCCCCAAGTTAGATCCCTGTCTCTTCAAAGAAGAATCAGAGGGCCTGGGAGGTACCAACAGGACTCAGCCCACAACTGGCTTCAATTTGGAAAAGTCAAACAGGGAGGAGGCACTGTCCAGAGACTGAGTCCCAAGAGGGGATGTTGGGTGGGAAGCACTGATGAATGGTGAAGATTCACAGAAAGATCAAGAATTGTGGCAAGTATGTAATTTTCATATCTTCTCTGTGTCAATCTTCACCATTCATTACTGGTGGGTGATTACCAAGCCCCCCCCCCCGAAGGGGACCTGGTACCTCCCTGAGGGAGAAGACTCCCTCAGCCCCCTATGTGGGAAACACAGGAGATGTGGACCCTCACAGTCCAAGCTAGGCCTGTGACTCGTCAGGTTGAGGTGGGGTCTCCCTATGCCAGGGAAAAGAAAGCGCCCCAGAAGCTCCTGTCTCACCCTGCGGAAAAAGAAGTTGGGTCCTCCAGAAAGAGGAGGCAATCACCCTATGCCAGGCCAAGGGTGACAACTGGGAAAGGAGAAGCCACACCATCCGCCTGATGCAGATCACTGTCCCTGCTTACCTGGATGCCACCTCACAGGCATCATATGATGCCCTTGTTTGTTGCTTCGCAAGCTCCAGGCCATGTGTGGAGAGGGCAATGGCTTGCCTGGTTTCCTTCATATCAGGCATAGACACTAGGATCTGTCCTAGCATGAACCATAAGTGCCTGTTGTAGGCAGCATGATGGGCCTGATGTGCTGCAATAGAAAGCAAAAGGCACGCCTAGGAAAAGACTCTCCTGCTCCATCAGTCAAATTCCACAGAATCTGCCTCAGGAGGTCGGTAATGCCTTGGGCTTCTATACCCAGAAGGAGTGTCCAGGAGTGTCACTCCCGAAGAGGGTGAGGCAGAGATCCAGGAGATCCTTGTGGAGTGCAATACCTGAGCTGGCAGTCCATCAGGGCTGGGAAAGGGGCCGATGGACACTGCCAGGTGTGGAACAATGCTTCCTGAAGGAGGGTAGGCCAGGCGAACACCACCACTGAACTCGCTTAGAAAAGTGTGCGTTGTCCATTCAGAGTTGTGCCTTGCTACCCGGGAGATGTGAAGCGCGTCGACCAGCCCCAAAAGGAAACACTGATAGGAGTTCTGATCAGTGTCAGAAGACATGTGGACAGAGGCATCCTCTTCCTCGGGTGAGGAAGACAAGGAAGCCAATGAGTCCGAGGAGTCCGAGTCTGGCTGCTGCAGGGCTGACAGAGAAAGACCTGTTCATCCATTGCTCTAACATAATGAGGGAAATCAGCAGCCAAGGCCCTGAACTGCACCCAGGTCATAGACCCTGCAGGATCTGAGTGGCCTGGGAGGGCGGGGGAAGGCAGAGGTAAGGGGACACATTGCTCTAGGAAAGAGGACGCCCTCTGCTACAGCTAAAAGACCACACAGGTGAACCAGCACCCCAAAAAGATCTGCCAGTCAGAACAGCCACTGGCTGCTCAACCATACTGAAATGGGCTGAGCCCTGAAGGGGATTCCCCCTTGTGAGGCAGCCAGGGCCACATAGATCCGGAAGGGAAGCCCCATGCCTCCTGCAATGAGGTCTCCCTCAGGACTCTAAGGGGGAGACAAGAAAGGCCTGATGCTGTGGCTCCTGCCCAAGCCCCGGAGGGCTACCATGGAAGAGTGCTGCCTCTTGCCCACCTGCTCACCCCTCCAGACTCAGAGGAACCTCTTCTTCATCACCAACAGTAAGGGTTCTACCTCACCTACTAGCCCCCAGGGGACAGCTGGTGAGGGAACCCCCTCCCTAGCCAAAGACAACTAAGTGGCTCCTGAAGCAGAGCCGGCTCTTTCACTAGTACCTGGGGACCTAAACCCTCCTAGGCCAGTGTCCCCACCTATGCCAGAAGACTCTCTGATGCCACCCTTGGACCCAAAGATCTGAACCATGAACAGCGCCAAGACCAGTGCCAGTTGGGAAGGCGCAGAGGTGCTGGGCAGGGGAGAGCCCTGATACTCTGATGAGAGGGGCAGCCAGTCTGGATCTGCCTCTGAATCATCCTCCTCTGAAGAGGAGTGGATCCAGAGGACCTCCAGAGAGGTTACCACCAAGGTCCTTCTACTCCCGGTGCTGCAAATGGCACCATGAGCCAGCCCAACACTGCCCATGGCACCGCTCCAATAACTGGAACCATGAACAGCCCCAGCATCCGAGGTGGCACCGACAGGTGGTACTGAAGTAACCACCTGGCCAGGTCTGGCAACCGCAGGCCATGACACTAGGGAAGCCCTCACCTCTGAGGAGGTGATTGTCATGATGGTGGCCCCAGCCCAGCCCTTGGGGGGGGAGACCATGCCTCTGGCACTGTAGAAGGGGCCTGCACTGTGGCGAGGCTAGAAGAAGCAGAGGCCCCCTCCTCTGCGGCCCATATAAAACAGGGAGGGGACCCAGAAGAAAGGTTGAGGTACCATGTGCAAGGTTACTCTCTAAAAGTTGGTGGCGTATGGCCTACTTTAAGCACGCAGTTTTCAAGTAATCTTCGGTCCAAGGAGAAGCAAGCATCACATTGGTCCATGTTGTGGTTTGAGTCCAGGTAAGTTAGGCAACGATCACATTGGTCTGAAAAGGAATAAAGTCAGCTGCAGGGACACCAATGCAAGGGGGGCTAGCCCACTCTAGAAGACTTTTTCTTGTCCCCTGGATAAGACATCATCAGACAGAAACTAAAACAAAACACAGCAAAAGGTCCCGGTACTGATAAAAAAGAAAGATCTTACCTGTAGATCTGGAGATGAATTGGCACTGAGATGAAGGCACGCGGAGCAAAGGCTTTGAGATGACTGAAAACTGACTAGGCCGTGATGGTGCAGAAGGAATGGCTTGCCATGAGGTAGCTGCACACTCTATGGTGGGAGAAGCAGAACTGACGTAGAGGAGAAGTCTGCATCAGTTACTGGCCAATCCTCAAGCACCATGCAGTGTGTCTGCCTTAAGGGCAGTGCCACCCCAGCACCGGCCCCTCCTCCTAAGAAAAAAAAATTGCTCCTGCAGGGTCTTTCACCTCCAGCTTGTACCCACCAGTGATGAATGGTGAAGATTGACACAGATAAGATCAACAGTTATGTGGAGACTGCACCCACAACAACCCCCCCCTTGCAGGGGACTTCACCCACCGCATTTCCCTAATTAAAGATTACTAACTCCAGGAGGGGGTGCATATTGAGGAGGGGATACAGTCCCCCCAAAAAATAAATCCCAGAAAAAGCACAAAATGTTACCCCTCCCTAGCCCTGAACCCTGTATCTGCTGCGCCATAGCTAGCCACCCTCACCACCACACCACATGGCTAGCTTGGCAGCAGCATGCCACACTGCACCATACAAACCCTCTTCCCTATCCCTCCCTTTCCAGTCACTGTCCTACAGTACCGCAACCCTCCCTCGTTCATCCCCACCCTCGAAGTACCTGTCCATCGCTACCCTTACAGGGTAGCTCACATGTCAGGCACTGCAAATGACTTGTTCATAACAGAGTCCCTCATTTGCAGTCAACATCATAACTGGATACCGGCCAGTCCACAGTCCTGGAATACTCCTTCATTTATTCTTTGAGTCAGGCTTTAAGAAACATTGGCAGATGGTCACCCCCTGCTCTCTTTAGGATATCCAGAAATAGAACATTAGCTGCTCGGATTTGATTTTCCAAGATTTGTAATCTATTTTGGGTAAGCGTTGAACCCAAGGCAGCATTGTACCGGTATGACTGACTCTTAATATCATCCACCTCCATTCTAAGTGTATCTATGGTAGTTTCCATTGTTACCATTCTGGAAGTAAGGTGGCCAAATTTATCATTCATAGCTTAATCAAAGCCAGGAGCTGACGCATTTTACTACCAAGAGACTGGACGGTTTCCTTCTGTCCAGTGCCTGCTGCTCTGCCATGTGGCATCAATCGGGTGCTGGGCCAGGGGCAGCAGATTGCGACTGCTGTTTTTTACTATCTGCTGCCGCTTGCATCACTTTAGATATGCCCATTTTAAGCACTATGATGTCCTCCACCAGCAGTGTTAAACTGGTCAAAAACCAAAAACTACTGATAAAGTGAATGTTGCCATTTTAAATCATTTTAATCCAGAACTCTGCATTCAGGCTTCCTCCTTGCTCGAACTCATAACACCCCCTATCAGTTACACCAAGTTTTTCATGTTCATGGGCTCCTCTCTTACTCACAATACACACTCTTTCTTTTACCATCCTTCTAGCTATTCACCTTCGCTCTCATCATTGCAATGGGCCATACATTTGGATCAGAACTGGACCGAATTTGAGAAGGACAGGTAAGGGACCCTGGCAGGCTCACCTTTCATACCTTTTCACACAAATAGTTAAGAAAGCTGGCTGATATCACTTTCGTGTCCTGGAATGTCCAAGGGGTAAGCCATCCTATAAAGAGAAAGAAAATCTTGGCAACCCTCAAATGTCTAAAATGTGATAGAGCCCTAATGCAGGAGACACACCTCCTAAAAACACAGGTGACTAAAACTGAGGCGCAATGGGTAGGTATAGACATTTCTAGCTGTTTCTCAAAAAAGAAAAGAGGGGTATCCATCCTTATTGAAAGGGGTTCCCTTTCCAGGTGCAAACTGTAGAAACCAGTAAGGAGGGCAGATAGGTATTGGTCACGGGGAAGATGCAATGAAGAGGTATCATTCTGGTTAACCTCTATGAACCAAAAAAAAAATGCTGAATTTTCCATGCCCTGGTGGCACAGAAGGCGATGGATAACCTAGCTCTGGGGTGCTAATTCTGATAGGCTGGGATTTCAGTTTGACAAATGACCCACTGCTGAACAGGGCTCCAAGGGAACAGGGTCACCCAGCTCACAGTAGGGGAAGGAAGGCTATGCACAAAATGTGTGCAGATCTAGCTCTGCAGAACATGTGGTGGATGATGCATCCCACAGAGTGGGACTACACATACAGATCCACCAGATTTGCCTCCAAAAGTAGACTCAACTGTTTCCTTCTGAGCCCAGATGCCATGGCAGAGGTCACAGGGGTGGAGATCCATCTAGTGGTAGCATCAAACCATGTGCCAGTATCTATGCCCTTAGTTCTCTCAAACACATTGGCTAAAACTCCAAGATGGAGAATAAACCCCTTTATACTCCAGTCAGAAGGGTTTGGGTCTTGGCTTAAAGATGAAATAAAAATGTACTTTGACATTAACAGGTAACCTGATGTAACCCCTCCCCTTAGGTTCGAGGAGAAAACATTTGCTCAGCATCATGGCTAGCTTTATACTTCTGGTCAGTGGTGCCCAAGTAACTCCGGACACTGGAAGCACTAACTGAAATGTTCAAACCAGGAGTGGGATTCTAGAGTGTGGCTTTTATTCACATCAACATAGGAATAACAAAGCAAAGATGGACTCCCACAGGGCTACGCTCACTGGCAATGCCAATTTACAGAGGACTGAGCACATATTCTTCACTACATGAAAACCCTCAGGTTCTGAACTACTCTGGGCTCACACGGCCCAAACTGGTACTCTTCTCCTTAATTCCTTGACATGGCACCCCCATATAGCATGGAGTTTGATTGTGACTCCCCAAACCACCCATGAGCACTTTCTAGCTCTAAAGGGAAACTCATCCTTAATCCCACATCTAGGTACTTTCTGCAGACACTGGACAAGTGCCTGGGAGAAAGCTATAGGTGCTCAAACTGCACCTGTAGAGGTAAACCTGGTTACTCCAGATGGGGGTCTCCCACCTCTTGTTCCCAAATCTATACCTGGCCATTCCTTTGGAACAACACCTTTCTTCAAACTACTGGTTGTAGATGCTATCTCGAAATGTTTATCACATTTAACATTCTACACTGTATTCAGGTGGTGTCCTGACTTAAAAAAGTTCTGTAAGTGGCTATGTCCATTCCTTAGACCCCTACTGTTTCAGATACTTCCAAACCATACACAAATTAAAAGCACTGTACTTGGCTAGTCTTCTCATGACCCCACAGTAGACAAATACTTTTACACAACTCTCTGTCTTGGTGAACATAGGCTCTATATCAGAGCATACTCACCATGTTATGCAGGTGCCCCAAGGCTTCTTTCAAAGGAAACAAACAAATTCTCTGGATCTCAGTACGCTTCCCATTTTCAGGCAGCATTTCCCTTTCCAGACAGGGCCAGGGGACTGCCCTTGAAATGCTGGAATTCCCTATCCCTCTGGGCATGTGGCACTAGAACAACACATGGAACAGTCTCTACAACTTCCTTTTGGTCTCTTCTGTGTTCCTCTCTAGAGTGAGAACACACAACCCACTTTCTGATGTAGCTCTAAAGCAGAGCTAGGCTCTGAGGGGCTGTCAGCTGCAGCACACCTCTTCCTCTGACTGCTCCCTCCAGAAGACTCTTACAGACTGACTTGAAATCACCATAGTTCTAACACTAACCCCTGCTGCAAGCATTCCAATGTGGCTTATGCCGCTGCAGGAATTCTATGGTGATGTCATCCCTCCAGCTCAGCTAAGACTGATGACAGAGTGAGACAGTGTGAAACTCATTTAACTAGTGTCTCACAAGCTGCCTTTCCCTGCCTGCCACTGGTTCTAAGTGGGATTCTAGTAACCCCAGGAAACAAGGGGGTTACACTGAGATGAAGAAACCGACACTGTGGGAGGCAGACTACATCGCCTTAATAAGGGGCTGAATAATCGGCTACTCAGCAAAACTAAACAGACAATGAAAGATGGAGACTATCTCTCTTCAGCAGCAGCTAAAGGGGGCCAAAAAGGAACAATATAACAATCTCGGTGATGCAGAGGTAACGGCAGCAGAACCCCAGTTAAAATGTAACTAAATACAAGCATACATCAGAAGGTAGAGAAAGCATTATTTTTCCTGCAACTACATTACTGGGAAGAAGGGTAAAGAACCTCTAAACTGTTGTCCTTCAAGTTCAAAAAGAGAACTGGCGAAACCCTCATCCCTGGAATGCAGACCAATGTGGTTCACACTGCCACAGATCCAGAGCAGATTAATAATATTTTTAAGGCTTTCTATGAAGCACTCTATGCAGGGAGGCCCAGGCCCTTAGATAATCATATTTAAGAATTTTTAAAGGGACTGGGCATGACCTACATTTTGCAGGAAGCAAAGCAGGACCTGGAATCACCTATTACACTACCTGAGGTTAAAAGGGCAATTCTCTCTTTGGCCAACAGTAAGGCACCAGGCCCAGATGGCCTTAGTGTGGATTTTTATCCATTTTCCCAGGAACTGGCTTCCCACCTTAATAAGCCTCTCCAGAAGTTACTAAAGGGGATGAGGCCAAAATCACATAAGGACAAAAAAGACTGTGCAAATGATTGGCCCATATCCCTGATAAATGTAGATGAAAGGTTCTGCGAAAATACTAGCCACACACTTGGAAGCAGGTCTCCCCATTTTATCCACCCCCCACAAATGGGATTTATGAAGGGGAGACAAGATTCTGATAACATTATGGCATTAGCTAATCTGATTGTAGCAGCACAGGAGTACAAAATGGCAACATTGGCTGCAATAGATGCTGAGTTTGTGGATTGAGACTACCTCTTTGTGGTCATGACACAAGTGGATATAGACCCACAATCTATATCCTGGGTTAGAAGGTTATATTCAACAAACGACTGTGCCATTTCTGATGAATGGCTTTCTAATGCCCAAATCCCCACTCCACCAAGGCACAAGGCAAGGCAAGGGTGCCCTCTCTCTTCTTTGTTTTAGCTATGGAGCCTCTGCTGTGGCAATACATGGAAATCCCAGTATCAAAGGGATACAAGCAGACAGTGAGAGTCGTAAGCTAAATGACTTTAACACTAATCGAACAATCATTATTTTTTTATTTATTGAATTTTGTTGACCAGGTAGGCCCACTGAGACTAGAATTCCCTTTTTCAGGGCTACTGGGGCGGGGAGGGATACAGATAGTAAACAACTGAAATTGAACCAGATTAAGCTGTGGTGGTATTTTTTAGTGAATGGGGGAAATTTGGCCGGGACACCGGGGAAATTCCACTACTCAGTTCAAGAAATGCCATGGGATCTTTAATGTCCACCTGAACAACCACCAGAACAGGAGCAGCAACAATGGAAGTCGGGCTTCCCAGTATCCAACTGTACAAGGACCCAAAATGTTTGGTCCAGTTAAAAAATATTTTATTTGGACAAAGTAAGGGCAACAACACTTACATGAACCATGGGTCAACATTTCACATCATACTGATACCTTGACAAAGCATCAGTATGATGTGAAACATTGGCCCGTGGTTCACAGATGTGTTGTTGTTCGTACTATATCTAAAAAAAATACTTTTTAATCAGACCAAGCATTTTTGGACCTTGTATAGTTGGAAGCTGCACTCCATTGTTGCTGATCTTGTGCTTTTTGTATCATGGCTTCGATTAGAACTCAGGAAGCCACCGCCCCTCTACAGTTGCAACAACCAGAACAGGCAGACAGGAGCTCAGTTTAATGTCTCATCTAAAAGACAGCACCTCAGGAGTGCAGTATCCCCCTTATGAAGCAGTACAGTGTCAGTACTGGGATTTACCACAAGTGCAGGGCGTGGGGCTAGAACCCACAACCTTTTGATCATCCGGACTCAGAGGCAACTGTCCAACTGAGTCACTGACATTGATAACCTTTTCCCTGATGTCACATTTTAGAGCTGTGTCTCGCTTGCAGGTCAACTGATCCAAGACTGAGCTCTGCCTCCTACCACTAGTGAGAAGCCAAGATCCAGCTCCTTCCTTGCACACAATTAATATAACGTGGGCCCCACAAGATATCCACTATTTAGATATGCATATTTCCTTCAAAATTAAAGTGTGGGTAACAGTTAACTTATAACCCCTAACATCAGAGCTTGTAACAGACATGGAGCGGTGGAAAAAACTAAATCTCACTCTCACAGACAAGATTACTGCCATAAAAATGATGGCCCTTCCAGACTAAATTACTACACCACTTAGCTACCCATAACCTGTCTCTCTCCTCCCCCTGCTCCTGCCAACCCTCTTTCAGAATCCTTACTTACCCTTATCTGGCTTTTGACCATCCCTTACCTCCACCCCCACAACCTCATAGTTCCGGCAACCTCACTGAAGTTTAGCAACCTGTTTGACTCCTGCTTTCAGCACCAGCTCAGCCTCCGTTCACTCTGGCACTATGCACTTTGAGTTTGCCCACTTTGCACAGGTGATTTGTATACTAATTAATTTGTCCTCCACGTGCAATGTTTTGCCATTTTGTCTGTACTGCACTCAAGTTATGCTCTTTATGTCATCCTCATTGTAACCACATTACCTGACTGCCTGTGAGTTGTTTGTAATTGTGCTTCTCCCTTTCCCCTTCCCCTACACCTATCTCTTCCCCTTCCCCTTTCTCGTCCCCTTCCCCCAGGTCACACTTGGAAAAAAGCTTGGCTCAGTGTGCCTCATCCATTTACCAATTGTAAATAAATAAATAAGAATTTTAGACGGGCGGTGACAAAAAATTGACAGGATATTCATCACATTCATTTGAGGACAGCAGACACCATGATTTGGGAAAAGACTACCCAGGGCTCCAACTGGGGGGAGAATGTAATGCACCATGGCCCTGAGCATATCATATTGCCCAGGTCTCAGAAGTGGAATTCTATGGTTGCAACAAGACAAGCACACTCTACTGTGGGTCAAAATAGAGAGAGACCTACAGTATATGGCAGCAAACCACCTGAAGTTCAGCTATGAGCCAAATATAAACAAGGAGAGGCGCTAACCTCAACTACTGTGTTTATAAGGTTCTCTTTTAGGAAAGTTCAGACACTTTCTAAATGTAGAGTCTTCTCTTTGGACTTTTGGAGTCACTATGGTACAATCCCAAATGGCAGATTACAAGGAAAGTCTTGCACTGGCCACACTGGGAGTGACAAGGAATTAGATTACTTGGTGATATGATATGTTCATTAACTAAAACCCAGAAATCTTTTCAGCAGTTGAATAATGAATATCACCTACCCAGCATAGACCACTGGAAATTTTTACAAATCTAGCATGTTGTCAAGCACTGGCTAGGATTGGAATACACATCTGCCCATAGACATGGGGAAGAAAACAAGCTAGTCTACACCCATATGCAACAGTTTGATTGTGCTTACACAACTGGATGAGATGATGCTTGTGTGACTTGACTTATGAATATGATTTATGTTGTGGCTCTCTGCCTCTCTGTCTGTGGGATATACCACCTTATTAGGGTGCGACACGAGGAACACTAGAGGAGGGCCCCCCCATAGGTGCCATGGTGATGATTCCATTAGCTAATGGTAGCTTAGGAATAAGCCCATGGGTAACAGAGCCGTGCTGCTGGAGGAGGAGGGGTGAATGGTGGGGCAAAAAGAAATTAATCCTGGGAAGGCCCGGGGTGAGCTACCTAATAAGGCCTGGTGGGAGAGTGATGTAGTTGCTCCACCCAATCGAACCTCAGGCTTATAGCCTTCCCATTCGATTGTGCTTACGCAACGGGATGAGATGATGCTTGTGTGACTTGACTTGTGTTGTGAATATGATTTATGGTGTGGCTTTCCACCTCTCTATCCATGGGATATACCACCCTATTAGGGTACGACGCGAGGAACACTAGAGGAGGGTTCCCCCCATAGATTCCATGGTGATGATTCTGTTTGCTAAAGGTAGCTTAGGAAGAAGCCCAAAAAGGCAGACTTCCTAAGGAGAGAGGGGAAAGCAGGGGCCACCATCCTCCTCCGTCCAACAGCAGAACCTAACTAATTAACCTAAGACAGCACATTAACCTAAGGAAGCACTAACTCTAGTTAATATTATGACCATTGGCACGGAGAAGAGGAAAAACACCCTTTTTAAGGAAGAAACTTCTGGGGATCCATGCCTAGGTTGCCTTCCCTCCAGGCTGAAGACATTTGATTTAAGGACGTACGCGTTAAATAGAAGGATTCATTAAAGAGAAAGATGAGTAGGGAGGATGATGACGGGATAGGGGAAAACCCCAAAAGGAAAGCACAGATCGAAGAAAAAACATGAGGCACCAGGGACCTGAGAGGGGTATGCTCAAGTAGGAGATGGGAAGGAGTAGATCCATGTAGAAGTCAGAGGAGCAAAGGGTACTCAGATGCGCTCATGAGAAGACTGAGGATGAGGTAGACTGATGATGATGATGATTGCTGCAGGAGTGCAGCAGTCCAACATGAGAAGACTGAGGAAGAGGAGACAGGAAGGAACCTGAAGATGAACTGAATGATGGTGGGGAGCAGTCAACCAGCCCTTAGCAAAGGGCGATGAACAGGAAGGCATGACCTTGAGTGGAGGTAGAAACAAATCGAGCAATGTGATGAAGGAAGCTCCTCAAAAGGAGGTAGATTCAGAAATGAACTAGAAAGAAACTTGGAGGGAAACAATGGACAATGGATGAAGAGGAGTGACACCATGAGTGGATTGAATCCCGATGGCCAGTACTAGAAAAGGCATCTGGCATGAGATAAGGAGTCTGGAACCTGAGACATGCAACAGGAGGGCTGCGGGTCGCTGAACAAAACGGACGATGGAAGAAGAGGAGTGACACCTTGAATGTTGAATCCAGATAGACGAGCAGGAATGGTATGGATGAGGGAATACGGAACAAAGTCGTGAACCCGAATACACACGGCAGGAGGGCTGCGGTTAGATAAGGTGGCATAGGTACCATGATAGGCAAGCCAAACAGAAATATCAAATGCAGGCCGAGCATGGAATGAATCCTAGATGGCCATTAGGGAAGGAGAATGGCAGGAGGGCGAGTCAGATAAATGCCAAAAAAAGAAAAAGAATGAAAGCAGGCCAGGAGTGGATCTAATCCAAAATGTCTGGTGGGGGACTGCAGGATGTCGAAGTGAAGGAGGAGGCCAAATTAAGATGATAAAATACTTGAGGACATTCGGCAGCGAGGCAGGATATAATAATAATAAAGCTATATTAACAGCCTCAGCAGGTGGCTGACCTCAGAGTTGTAACTGCAATAAAACATGGAGACAATGCCCTGAAAACAGGTGTAGCAAGGCAGTGCAATGAAGCTGCAAGTAGAATGAGAGCATGAATGAGCAGCATAGCTAGGGTCAGAGTAAACCTGAGGCAGGTGAAAAGAATTAAGTATGCAACATGGAGCAGCTATGGCTGAGCTGAAACACGCAGATAATGAGTGTAGGTGCATTTCAGCAGTTTGAGTGAGGTGGGCAACAGTGTGAAAACACAAGCACTGTGTACAATAGTAATTGGAGTAAACAGTAGCAGTAGCTGCAGCAGTAGGTAACCGAAAGCAGTAGTATGAGCTCTGAGTAGCAGTATGCTAGGAGCTGAGAAATAAAGCCCCAAAAGACAAAACCAAAATACAGCAAATCAGAAAACAGGGAACAAAGCCCAAAAACAGGAGACACAAATTTCAGGCCACTGGAACTGCACTTCAGATTTTTTTCTACTTTATTTCTGCACCCTACCCCATTGGACTCTCTCCAGCGTGGTCACTTGGCGATACCAGCTTATCCCATCCTCCTGAAACCTTCAGTCTCTCCCGGTCTGTGCCTCCTCTTTGTCACATCTCCCAAACCCCCCCTCCAGATCTAAGTCCCCCAGGAGCAAGGACCGCCACTCCACTAAATGTTCTTTCTGTAGTACCTGGTGGGGAGGGACGAGAGAAGAGAGCCAGGAGGGCTTCTAAGCCCAAAATTGGACAGGGTGCCAGAGCCCATAGAGCCTCCTTCACCTACCAGTGGGAAGGGGGTATTTCTTGTATTACTGTCCCCTCATTGCCCAGCAGTGGAATGCACTCCAGCACGGCACATGAACGCTTCCACTCATGCCCACAGAAGCACCACTGCGGCCACTCCTCTGCATTGCCAGGACCCAACTGCTGATTTTGACCCCAAGTCACCACTATTGGTCGCTAGACAGCAAGACATATGCCCCCCCCTCAGGAAAGGAAAGCTGTCTCCTGGACACTTGATCCTTTCCTCCCCTGCTAACCCCTGATGACCCGAGTTCAATCCCAAACCGGGTCACCAGCATTGCGTGAGGTGTGGCATCCAGTGCCTCAACACCCAGCACCACAGGGCTGCCTACTGCACTTCAGATTAATTGGTGAAGATGGGCACTGCCATTAAAAATGAATGCTGGGGGTACCACCATACCCCAGGCCACATAGGTCAACACTTGTGGACATTTCAGTATGTGAGACCCTTCTGGGATGGAATCACAAGCAGAGCAGAAGAACTTCTGGGGTTGCAGCTGTCCAACTGCCCACTGCTGTGGGTTGTAGGGGATACATCCTTTTTCCATAACAGTCTGCACAGTTCAAGGCCCTCATCTACACAACGGCCAAACAGGCCATACAACAACTCCTAATAAGGTGGCAGCAGACTATAGTACTAACTAGAAAAGTACAACACAGGAATCATGAGAAGTGACTCCTACATCAAGGTACTCCAAAAATGAAGAGGTAACCTGATTAAATTTGATAAAGCATTGAGCCCATGGGTTGCAAGCAGGGGTGATAGTATTCATATTGGCATTGGGTAGAACAGAAACAGGCTAAGGGTCAGGAGCAGACTTAAGCGTGGCTGGTAAGGATGGACAGAGCAAGGAACTGCATCATATATATGGGAGCCTTCTCATTCCCGCCCATCTCTGCTCTCATCATGCCTGCAATCTATTGTCTTCTGACTTTTATGTTTTTGTATAACTGCACTGACTGCATTGGGAGTGCCTACCAGTACACATTGGTTGTTTGCTTCACAGACTTTCTCCACTCAACTATTTTCAGCTTTGCGGTCCTTTCCCATTAACAGGTATCAATAAATCATTAAGTGAAAAGTTAGCATGTTTTATCAGTCTGGAAAGCATGATGCATTGTAATTACAAGATATGCTATCCTATAGCTATAAAAGTATAATTTAGGTTGTAAAAAAACTTCAGAAGCAGGCTAACATTCTTTTAAGCAAGCATCTGAGTTACTGCTCTACTGTAAATTGAAATAGCACAGTATTTACAGATGTTTGTTGAGTTTTGCACTTGAGGGTGCTTTTTGCCATAATTGTTTTACAGTTGTTAGAGACCTTTAGTGGCTTAAACTTTTGTAAGGTTAATCCAACTGAGTTAATAATGTGATGGACTCCACGGCAAGGAGTGGCTGGACTATACACGTGGCACTGTCACCACTTTTGATAAACTAGTGCAATCCAGTAAACTGCTGATCAGGGATGAGTGCTAAGACATTCCAATCAACCAAGCCACAAGGGCTTCGACTGCTGGTGGTCTTGGTAAGAAAACCACTAATCTCTCTACCACATATAGAGTCAGAATAGCAAAGGTACAAGCCGAGGAAAAGATAGCCAACTCGGTCAAGAAGGGGGATAAAACCTTTTATAGGTACATTAGGAAGCAAAGAAAGACTAAGGCAGGGATACTCAGGCTGAACAAAGAGGAAGGTAGTTGGGCAGACTGTGACAGTGAAAGAGCAGGGATACTGAACGAATACTTCTGCTCAGTATTCACAATGGAAAAGCAGGGGGAAATACCTAATCTGGTCAATAGAAGCACTCTGGATGGGGGGGGTGATAGTAGTCCTTTCACAGAAGAAAGGATTCTGAAAGAATTTTTAAAACTGAAGGTGGATAAAGCAATGGAGCCTGATGGGATTCACCCCAGGATTTTAAAAGAACTAAGGGAAGAACTAGTAACACCACTGACTACCATTTTTAATAAATCATGGGAGGACGGGGTGGTACCTGAGGACTGGAGGAGGGCGGATGTGATTCCCCTTCACAAAAGTGGGAGCAAGACAGAGGCAGGAAACTGCAGACCTGTCAGTTTGACCTCAGTGATAGAGAAAATGATGGAATCACTTCTGAAGGAAAGAATTGTTGAGTACCTAGAGGCCAGTAGGGCACAGGACCCAAGGCAGCATGGATTCACAGTGGGAAGGTCATGTCAGACAAATCTAATTGATTTATTTGACTGGGTGACCAAAGCAGTAGACCAGGGAGGGGATGTGGACATGGCCTGACTAGACTTTAGCAAGGCATTTGACACAGTCTCGCACAAAACATTAATAAACAAATTAGCCAGCCTGGGAGTGGGTCCTAGGGTGATAGCCTGGGTAAAACACTGGTTGGACAACAGGACACAGCGGGTAATAGTAAATGGAGTCCACAGTGAAGAAAGGAGGGTTACTAGTGGAGTACCGCAGGGTTCAGTACTGGGGCCGGTCCTTTTTAATGTCTTTATAAGTGACATTGCAGAGGGACTGGAAGGGAAAGTATGTCTTTTTGCAGATGACACAAAGATCTGCAACAGGGTTGATACACAAGGTGGGGTGGAAACGATGAAAAGGGACTTGGCAAGGTTGGAGGAATGGACAAACGTATGGCAGCTTAGACTCAATGCAAAAAAGTGCAAAGTAATGCACCTGGGAAACAAAAACCCAGGAGAAGAGTATACAATGGGAGGTGAGATACTGACAACAACAAAAAATGGAAAGGGCATGGGGGTAGTCATATCAGATGACCTAAAGGTGGGCCAGCAATGTGAGAAGGCAGTAAGGAGGACTGGGGGAATACTGGGATGCATAGGGAGAGGCATCACCAGTAGAAAACAGGAAGTTGTTGGCTCTCTGTACAGACAGTTGGTAAGACCACATTTGGAGTACTGTGTGCAGTTCTGGAGACCTCATCTCCACAAAGACATAGACAGGGTGGAGGCTGTCCAGGGGACGGCAACCAAAATTGTGCAGGATCTGCATCAGAAGACATATGAAGAAAGACTAAAGGAACTAAAGATGTATAGCCTCGAGGAAAGGGGGAAGGGTACATGATAGAAACTTTCAAATACCTCAAGGGAATCAACAAAGTCCATGACGGTAACCTCTTTCAGAAAAAGAGATGTGCAAAAACAAGGGGGCACAATTTGAGGATAGAGGGGATGGCTCAGAGGTAATGTGAGGAAGTATTTCTTCACAGAGAGGGTTGTGGATACATGGAACAGCCTTCCTGAGGAGGTCGTAGAGTCAAAAACAGTGGGTGAATTCAAGAATGCATGGGACAGACATAATGCAATTCTAGTGGGGGGGGGAGTAGGAGGAAGTAGGCTGTTGGTTAAATAGGATCTGCAGCTTAACCATTAGGTAGGGAAATGGGCAGACTAGGTGGGTCAAGCGGTTCTTATCTGCCGTCAAATTCTATGTTTCTATGTTTCTGTGTTTCTATGAGCCAATAACCAGCCCTTGATCTTTTCCTCCATGCTATATTTTTTGCATCACTGATGTGCTGGTTTGCACATGGTTACCACTCTCTTCCTCTCTGAAACCTAGCAGATCTGTTCACAGTTTGCAGTCCACTTTTACAGCCTAGTATGGCATCGCTTTCCCCCCACTTCCAGCACTGCAAACCTTTCCACCATTAGGTCTCCATGAGATCTGACCTCCTCCAGCACAGTTCTGTCTTTATAGGCCCTGCTCACAGCATGTCTCAATTTGTGCCTGGGCCTGTCACTCCAGAAACTTGACAACCCGTAGAACACACAAAAAGTGCCAGAATCCAATCCCCCTACTTTCCCTAGAAACCTCCTAGAGTTTCTCCCCCTGCAAGTTTTCTGAGTGTGAGGGCATGCCTGCCTGAGTGGGTCCATTACACTACCCTCTTCTGCATGAGGGTATGTGTCCCCACATCCAGCTGGCATAACTCAGAGTCTGAGTCACTGTCCATAACATAGTCCTTGCACCAAGTAGGAGGCCTGCACACTCTTTCTGGTCTGGCACTGCTTCTATCTACTGGCAGTGCAAGGCTATCTGTCAACATCTCGCCACTGGGCCCCTCACCAAGACTGGCATGGTCAGCTTTATCTTCAAGGTCCAGGGGCCTAATCACTGCACCAGGGCCTGCTAGGGGAGTCATCCTTCCAGGTTGATCAGTTTCTCTGTCCTCATCTTTGGAATCTTTGCTGTCCAGCAAACAGGTAGGCCATGAGTGCTGTACCAGTTTCCTCTCTCTGCTGATGGCACTGCTGCAGCCTCCAGGTTTCTGTGCCATTCATGGAGGATGCAGGGATGACTGGGCTGCTGAAACTACAGTATGTTTGTTAGTTGGTGCACTCTGATAAAAAATTGTGAATTGTTGGTGATGAAAATGAGATTATGAACCTGAGCATGCTTTTATATAGATTTAATGCATGGCCATGTGACATACATGAATACATACATACATAATGTCGGCAGATAAGGACCTAAATGGCCCACCTAGTCTGCCCAGTACTACCCCAGCTACTGAGCTCCCCCTTCAGATCTTACCCATTCTTCCTTCTCCCCCAGGATTCCCATGTGCCTATCTCATGCACTCTTGAAACCCGATACCATTTTTGTCTCTACCACCACCTCTAGTAGGTCGTTCCAAGCATCCACCACCTTCTTCGTGATAAAGTACTTACTCATGTTACCCTTAAAAAGTCCACCTTCCAGCTTCATATTGTGGCCCCTAGTTGCTGAACATCCTTTCATTTGAAATAGGCTCCCCCTTTGTGTCCTGTTAATACCTTTTAGATAATTGAATGTCCTGATTATATCCTCCCATCTCTCCTATCCTCTGGGGAGTACATGTCCTGTTCGCTCAACCTTTCCCCATATGTCTTCCCTTGCAACCCATGAACCATCCGAGTAGCTCTCCTCTAGACTGCCTCCACCCTTTCAATATCCTCTTCAGGTGCATTCTTCAGAATTGAACACAGAACTCCAGATGAAGTCTAACCATGCTTCAACCAATCATGCTTGTTGATCTTCAAATGCTATTTTATCAACTTTTATTTTTTTTACATCCATAGAGGTGTATAATTAGAACAATGTTCCAACAGCAACGCATAACATGTAATGTTAATTTTAGGTACTCAGACAATGGAAATGACAATTGACATGGGAATACAGTGCAAACTGCTCCTTCTGCCACGTGAGACTGCAATAGACACAGCAGAGTTTTCTGATGATGACATGGTTGAAATAGCGTACATTAACAACCATCAAACTAACCCTGATTATGTTTCATCTTCGCTACTATTTACTCATAAAGAGAACAGATTTATTCCTGATTACGTAACTTGCAATGACTTTTCAGATAGTGGCACTCAGAAAGAAGCAAAGTACATTGTCTTCCATTCATGCTTGACGAAGTTACTTCTGTGGTGCCATTGTACTGGTTGTGAATCACTGCGTTTGAAGTACAGCAGAAAGAAGAAGAAGAAATCCAAAAAGATTTTAGCTCTTTTGTCACTACATTTGAGAACAGGAGTTGCAAAGTATGCCTATCCAGAATACTACCTGTCCCCCAAACAAGCAGCACCAAACAGGTTAAAATAAAAACCATAAATGAATGGTTAAGAAAATGGTCTTCACAGAAATCCATTGGATGTCTTAAACATTGGGAACATTTTAATGGCAACCAGGGCCTCTTTAGCTGAGATGAGTTGCACCTGAGCCGAAGGGGTAGTGCCAAACTTGGAAAAAACACTGCAACATACATAAATGACCATGTAAACTGATCAACAGGGGGGGAACTGGGTTCCTCAAAGAGTAATTTAACCACCAGAAATACAAAAGGTTATAAACTCTTAGCAACTAATGCAAGGAACCTCAATTTAGTTAAGATAAGAGAACTGACAGTTGTCATGAACCAACCAACCCACCTTAAATCGATCACAGAGTGTGACTGCCTCTGAAGGCTAGTCCCTCCCCCTCCTTAGCCTCCCTAGTTGCTCATATGGTAGACTTACTGCACCTCACTCCTCTGTACAGCTAGTATCTGCCTTCTGTAGTAGCCACTCTTCTCCTCCTCCTTAGTTACTCTCCCCCTCCATTAACCTACACCTTGCCACCCTGAACTGACACTAGGTATCCACTCTGTTCCCCCACCCCTCCTTGGTCCCTCCCCCGCCTCTTCTGACATGCCTAGGCCAACCCCACCCCCTGTGGCTTTCTAGCATGCTGCCCCTACTGTTCCCCTGAGTACCTCCATACATCATAACTCCATCCCCGCACCACTTCCCTCCCCATTTCCACTGTATGACCATTTAGTCGAGCACTTTTCCCCTCTGGTGCCACCTTCCTCTTTCCCCCTCCTCCCTGGCACCCCTAGCCACTATTTTACCCTCCTATTTTTGATAAAGCCCCAATTCGAGGCTGCTTACCCTTCCAAAGTCTCCCATCAACTCAAAAGGTGCTCCTCCCCTGCTTTCCCCACATAGCCCACCACTGCTTTTCTATATCCTTTACTGATGCTGTACTAATTCCGTGGTACTAGTGATAACATTGTAATATTGTAATCTATGTATGTTCTATACCTGCTTGATGTAATATGTCTATAGTCTATCAACCTGATGTGGAACCTTTGCAAAAGAGCTTGTGCTCAAAGGCCTTCTCCGAATCCTTAAATAAATAAATAAAATAAATAAAACAGCAAATAGATATAATAGCAATTAGCAAAACATGGCAGGATCTGGCTTCAGACTGGTGTAAAGAAATTCCTGGATATTCTCTGTATCACAAAAATAGGTATAACAAAAAGTGAGGTGGTGTATGTATTTATGTTAGAAATACCAGAGTCAGAAGAGATACAACTCAGTACTAACAATGAATCTCAGTTAGCGGGCATACGTATTCAGATAAGATCAAAAAAATGAAAACATTTACTCCTAGGTAACATCTACAGGCCTCCTTCATCACCAACGAAAGTCAATCAAGACTTAATGAATAAACTCACAGAAGCTGCAGGACTTTCTCATATTGGGCTTGTGCTCTAATGGACAGGAATTATGTGCCAAAGGCATGTATCCTTCCTGCGGAGCTCCGCACCTGTGGACAGGTGTGCACCAGTGGCATTCATGACTGCCAGCCACCTATTCGTAGCCGCACACCCTGGCAAACGGGGATGCACAGGTCCACATACGGTGGCCATGGATGGAGCTGCACACCTGGGAGGACATCCAATGGGATGCCCATCCCAGATCCCTAAGTGGATCCCTTATGCGGTGGAGGGTGCATTGGCTGCACTCCCCCATGGAGATCTGCATGACCGGTGGCTGTGGAGGTAAGAGGTAGAATGTGCCGCTGGCCATGCCTTGCCCCCAAACAGATGGGGAGGTACGAGGGTTGGGGATGGTGTCACGGGGGTGTATGTTTGAGAGGGGTTCACACTGCCCACCACACCAGCAGGGTCAGGATGTGGAGCGAGGGGACACAGAGGCGGGCTGGTGTTTTTTTACAGTGGGGACTGCAGTCCAGGGGCTGATTTCCCCATGTGTGTGGGGGGGGGGAGCTGGCATGCAAAGGAAAGCTGTGGGGCATGGCTGGGTACAAAGGTGGGTGGCCCTGGGTGGCCTGTCACTTCGGTTGCTGATAGGGTCCTGTTGTTGAGGGATGGTGGCTCGGGGCACATAGTGAGCTTACAACAGGGTTCTCCCTGGTGTAACCAGCATCTGCCTCTGCACCCCTGCAGCCAGTACTATGCACCATTGTGCATTGCGCATAGTGCTGGCATGTCCGCCCCCTGCATGTTGTGGTATGCAGAGGTGGGAGATCAGGTGCATTTGGGCTGTGCACCCCATTTTTATGCATTCCATGTGAGGGGCACAATGGGTGCAGGGTGGCTATGTGTCAGGGACACGTGACACATAGCTACTCTGCATAATCGAGCATAGGCCACTACATGATTTTAGTTGACTTTAATCTACCAGGAATACAATGGGGTAGTTTAACAGCACATTCTCCCACTGAGTCACTATTTTTGGATACCATACTAATGGCAGGTCTGGGACAGCTAGTGATGGAACCAACTAGGGACAAAAACACCCTTGATTTAGTTCTTACTAATATGGCTTCAGAAATCACCGAACTTACTGTCGTTGCTCCGTTAGCCAACAGTGACCATATCTGTGTAACACCTGCTAGACAGACAGTCCATCTAAGTAACCCATACTGTAGGTACAACTATGCAAAAGGCAATTATACAAGTATTAAAACTGCCCTTCAGTCATATGACTGGGAAACAAAAATGGCCAATATGACAGTTAGTGAGTGTTGGGAACTGCTGAAATCTATTATTAAGGAAATGGAAACCTTATATGTTCCCTTAAAACAAGTCCAGAACAATGGAGGAAAGATCCCACCCTGGTCACACCACAAATAAAGAAACAAAGAGGAAAGAAAAAGCTTTTAAAATTTTCAAAAAGGAGCAGAGCAAATGCTCTAAGTCTATATACAAGGCAGAACAAAAAAAAAGTACTAATTAAAAAAGAGCAAAGAAAATTTGAATTTAGACTTTCAGTATCCAAAGACAACCATTTTTTTTTTCGTTTATATAAACCATAACCAAAAAAAAGACAATAGCTTGAGCCCAATGATGGGAAATGGGACTGAATTGTGGGACCACAAAGAAATAGTAGGTACCCTCAACAGATATTTTGGATCTGTATTTACTACCCAAGACCCAGTTACAGAAAGTGCCACTAACAAGGAGTCACGATATCTGCAGATTACTTTGGTAGAAGTAAACCAGGCCATAAAGGCATTAAAAAACAACTCAGCCTCTGGGCCGGACAACATAAACACAAATTTCATTAAAGTAATAGGAGAGGATTTGACCCTACCCCTTACGTTACTTTATAATAAATCTTACAGCACTAGCATAGGACCAAGAGACTGGAAAAAGGGTGATTGTAATGCCAATCCATAAAAAGGGCACTAAATATATACCTGGAAATTACAGACCTATCAGTTGGTGGTTGGTAAAACAATGAAAAGAAACCTAAAAAATAGATTAGAAACTGAAATGTCATCTAAAGGATTGACGGACCCAATGCAGCATAGATTTATGGCAGGACATTTCTGTGCAACTAACCTTATTTCATTTTATGACAGAATAAGTAGCAGTATTGACAGGGGAGTTCCGTTGGATGTGGTACTACTTGATTTTCAAAAGCTTTTCGATACTATCCCTTATGCACTGCTTATTAAAAACATGGTTAGGCTTAGACTAAACTATAACACCATCAGTTGGGTTGAACAATGGCTCAAAAATGAAACACAACAAGTGAAAGTCTCAAACACACTATCTGAGGAATTTAGGATTACTAATGGTGTTCCATAGGGGTCCATCTTGGGCCCTATACTTTTTGGCATTTTTGTAAGTGACCTCCAAACCAATGTACAGAGTAACATTAGCAAATTTGCTGATGACTCTAAAATTAGCTCTGAAGTAGACACAGCAGCCAAAATTGGAATTCTAGCCACAGACCTACTACACATTGAAAACTGTGCCCGCTCTAATAAAATTACATTCAACATAGAAAAATGCTCTATTATTATCCCTCTAGGGGAAAAAAAAACAATGAACAACTATGTATATGCTGAATGGTGCTATAATAAAATCAGTGAACTCTGAAACATCTGGGAATAATCATGAACAAAGATCTAATCATAGGTGAACATTGTAGGAAGGTTACACAAACAGCTAATAGACTTATCCGATCCATTCAGAAGGCATTTACAACCAGGAGTGAATTATGTATCGTCCCCTTTTACAAGGCATACATACGTCCACCTCTGGAGTATGCTACTTCATTCTGGGCCCAATATTTAAGAAAGGACAATAATGCTTTAAATAATATCCAGATAACAGCAACAAAGCTGGTAAAATGAATAAGAATTTTTCCCTATGCTGATAGACTCCAAGACTTAAACCTGTATGACCTGCAACTGCGTAGGGATAGAGGAGATATGTTAATGATGTTTAACAAACCCCAGGACAAAGATGTAAGTAAAGAGGGCAATCTGCTTATGGCTACTAAATCAATAAACCATAGGTGCCACAGTTAACAACTCAGTATCCCTTGGACATTTACTAACAAAAGGAAGTGCTATTTCACAATAAGGGCTGTAAAATGTGAAATGCCCTTTGTCTGTACATAGTCAACATAAAATATTTTACAAAGTTTAAAAATGAACTAGACAGGGCCCGGCCCGGTGGGACTGAGGGTTGAGGTGCTGGATGCCACACCTTGTGCCACACTGGCGACCCAGATTTGGGACGGACTCGGGCCGCTGGGGTTGGCAGGGAGAGAGAGGGATTGAGCACTCAGAGGCGGCTCTCCCTCTCTGGGGAGGGTTCTGTGCTGGTCCCGCTGCTATACTACCGTCTCCCGGGTGAACCTGGGCTTGGCAGTGCAGTTGGGTATAAGCAATGTGCGGGGCAGCCATCAGCAAAGAGCCCTGGAAGGAGTTGCATCTCAGCGCACTCCCCCAGCTGGCTCTCCTCATGCACCTGCGACTGTGGGGCACCAGAACTTGGAAAATGGACTCTATCACTCCTAGGTGATGACCCCTCTAGAAGCCAACAGCACATCCTCCAGTTGTCTTCGGGGGCAGACTCCACTGTGTGCCACCTGCTCAACCATGGTTCAAGAAAGGTAAGGGGAAAACTTACCTCGCCCCGCCCAAGGGGTTATCCGAGGGTATTAAGGGTCTCTTGAGTGACTGGTTGCACACTAGGGGCAGACTCCTGGGGCAATATAGGGGGATGCAGTGAGGTATGAAGGGGATCTGATTAAGTGAAGGACAGGGATAGTAAGGTGGATAAATAGAAAGATAAAAAAAAATGAACTAGACAGGTTTCTCTTTAATAAGGATGGATAATCTTCCCCTCACTGTGTGGGAAGGCAGTCCTGATGGACTTAGTGCCTGCTTCTGCCTTTAAAACACTGAGTAATACTGACTATTTTTTCTGTATGTGACCTGTATGTCTTGTTTCAAAGAAAGTGTGACACAGTCAACTGTATGTTGGAAAAATTCTATCAGGAAACGTTATGTTGTTGGCAACTATTCTGTTTTCTGGAGCCACAGCCACAAAGACAATAAGAGTACTGAAATATATGGGAATATGTACCTACATGGCCAGAACTTTCTTTAGACATCAGTCTGCCATGCTTCCTCCTGATGTAGTGAGTGTTTGGTCAAATACACGGAAGTGATGGATGGCATGTTTAGAAGCTGAAGAGAAAGGTCTAATCTGTGGAGGCGATGGAAGGACATACAGCCCCAGTCACTTTGCAGAATGTGGGAATTACTCCCTTATGAAGTTACATGCTAGCATAGTGCTTGATCTTCAGCTGGTACAGGTATGTCATATAAAGAAGAAATGTCTTCATACTTACCATAATTTCCTTTTCTATTACCTCCATCATTGTCAATGGGTAGTCAGAATAGATGGAGTAATGTGCACTCTTACTAGGGGAAATGGCACACCCCAAGGCTATTTACAGCATAGAATCTTGGGCACATGGACATTGCAGACAGCAGCAACTCTCCAGTCTCATTTGTCTACATAGAGCCCCCAAGTATGTGGAAGTAATTAAGTGAAAGCAGATCCATATAAACTGTTCACCTTGTAATGAACCAACACATGTAAGCCATTCACATACTCATACCTTTAACCAAACTAAAATACAGTAAATGGTTCCCTACTTTGTCAGGAGAGGAGGATGATGACAAAAGGGTCACAGTCTGCATCTCTATTATGGTGGAACTTCTTTGTGGTATTGTGCTAACTAGAAGAGACTTGCCAAAAGAATTTGTAACCCCCCTACAAATGGGGATTCCCAAAAAAGTCTTCCTTGAGCTTGCCTAAATGCTCACTGCCAGGCTGGTGTTCTGCATTTTATTAGATTAACTGTATTGCTGAAAAGTGCCTGTATAGCCTCTGTGTACTGTCTCTTTAAGAGCTGCCTGGATCTAAAGCCCTGGAGAAAGTGGTGGCCATTCAAATCACTGATTATCTGGCTAAGCATAACATCTTATGCCCAGAGCAACATGGCTTCCGTGCGGGTCACAGTACCAGCACTGCCCTTATTGAATTCTCCAACTTCCTACACTCCTCCTTGGATACCAGCTCCCTAGCTGGTGCAGTGTTCATTGACCTCTCAAAGGCTTTCGACACTGTCTCCCATCCACTGCTGCTGGAATGCACTCTGCCTCACTGGTCTCTCGGCTGGCCCCTGGCATGGTGTGCTAGCTATCTTGACACTCGATCCCAGTGTGTCAAGATTAATAACACACTCTCGACACCCGTCCCATTCTCTCTGGGGTCCCCAAGGCTCCATCCTGGGCCCCTCTCTCTCGCTGTATCTGAACACCCTGCCCAGTGCATGCTGTGGCAAAATACTGCTGTATGCAGGCAGACGCGTCCTTTTTGCCACCCACTGTAATCCCATCTCCTACAGGACTCCCTACAGCAGTCTTTCAACAGTGCCAGGCTTGGTTTAAGGAGCGTGACTCATCATCAATCTTAAGAAACCAAAACTATGCTCTTTTCACACCCCAAAACAAAGCTAGCAACCACCCACTCTATATCCTTCCAAGCACCAACCAACCACTGGAACAAGTCTGCTCCTACAAATACCTTGGGGTTACCTTGATTCAGCCTCACATTTCACAACCACATTGGCTCTAACATCCGCCACCAACACAGGCTTGGCATCCTATTCCACCATAAAACCTGCCTTCCACCAAATGCTCTCTGGCTAGCTGTTACATCATCCGTTCTGTCCCTTGTAGACTATGGTCTACCAGTATACGGTGCTGCCGACACCACTGCACTCAACAAAATTCACCTAACCCTGAATGAAGCATGCAGATTGATTACTGGTGCCCCCAGGCTCACACACACCTGTCAGCTATATGTCGATGCTAACCTGCTTACCCTGGATGAACGGCTCCGATACCAGACCTGTCTCCTCACCAAAAAACCCCTACTCGGCTCTCCCCTGAATGGCATCCATCCACCAGAGCCCTCCCACCATTGCAACACGGTCTTCCTACAAGACCACTCTAAAGGTCCCCAGAATGAGAACCAGCCGTGGCCAGAGGTCCTTCAGCTATAGAGCCCCAACCTGGTTTAACTCTCTCCCTGCCACCATCACCAATGCCATCACCATCTCCACATTCAAAACCGTACTTCGGAACCACATCTTCAGCACTCGTAACTGCTCCTGTCTCTGAACATAGCCTCCACCTCTTTCTCTTGACAATGCCCCCCGGGCAGCTCTCCACCCAACCATCCCCTCCACCACTTCCCTGTACACCATGCCTAGGTTTAACCTGGCCAGTGCCAGCTGTTTTCAATGTTTATCTACCAGAATGCTCACTTGATACCGACTTGTGTAATACCTGTTATCAATTACATGTACCCTGTACCCAATTGTATTTGTCTGACCACTATGTGACGTGGCACATCTGGTGAATGCCTATTGATTTTTTGCAAATCTTTGCTATGTAACCGAAACGCAATGTATGTCTTTATGTGACGAAGTACCTTTGGAAACGAGCCTCTGGCTCAAAGGTTGTAAACTGATTCTTAAATAAATAAATAAAATAAATATTTACTGTGCATAACCTTGTTTTACAGGGGGTCCTTAGGATCAAGCCAGAGGAACCAGCCCTGGTGGTAAGTGCAAACAGTGTGGGTACTGGTATGGTGTACAAGGGGTACTGCAAAAGTGATTATGGTATATTGCTCAGGCCACTAGAAGGGAAAGAGGGGGGTTACAAGTGTCCCGGAGGGCTGTGCCCAGGTTAGTTTGACCACTACCAACCCTGACCTCCGGGTGGAAGCACCCATTTCAGAACTCAGGCCCCTTAACCTGCTACTAGCCGCACAGACAGGGATAGTAGCCCGTGGGATAGTGCCACCAAGGGGTTACATCTTGGAGGCTCACCACTGGGATTTTGTGCAATCTAGTGGCCAAAAATGATAAATTATTGTTAAAGATTAATGGCTACCCCAGTTGAAATGGCTGTACACTGGTTGGTGGGGTGGTGTACTGGGCAGGAGATGGACCCCCAAAATGCCCTGCTTATACTGGATATTCCCCTGGGTACCAGTAAGGACATTGTAGAGGGAGCACTCTCCAAAGTTGAATGTTAAAAAAACCTGTGGTGGTGGGTTGACAGGCTGATTTGATCGGCCACACTTTCATAGCCTTGGTAGAGTGTAGTGACCTCATGGACAGCTCTAAAGTGCCACAGACTATTGCCTCAGAAGGGGTCCTAGCCGTCTGGAGAGTGATAGCAAAAGACAGTAAAGACCATGGAGAGGATGAGCTCCCATCATTTTCTGAGACTTTTGAGGATAAATTTGTTGTTGCTCGAGGAAGGGAAAACCGTAGAGGACTTTAAGAAACTATTCCTGCCACCTGGGGGTGTTCCTTCCCCAATGCCGCCTCCCGCTCCAGCACCTGTTACTGCCCCGCCTTTGTGCCCGTGCCAATGCTGGCCCCTATATCTGTACCCGCAATTAGTCATGACTCTTATCGCTGGTGAGGATGTTTCTAGGCACCCTCTCTACACACCAGGGGAAGGACAACTGGGAGACTTGGATAGACTGTGTTGCCCCTCAAATCCGAGAATGGCAATGCCCCGAACAAGAGAAGAGGAGATGGGTGGTTGAAAGCCTCAGAGGCCACACCCAACTTACTATCCATGCTACACAGGCTAGTAATCCAGAAGCAACTGCTCAAGATGTTTTGAATGTATTGGAAAATGTGTATGGGAGTCCTGATTCAGATGAGGCCCTGTGGGGTAGGGTCAAAAACACTCAGCAATAACCAGGGGAGCCCTTATCTGTATATGTGCCTCAACTTAAAGCGCTGCAACAGGAATGCTTAAAGAAAGGTTGCATGGCCCCAGCTAAGTTAGGTCGGAATAGGTTGGACCAACTTCTCAAGTCAGCCCCATTCTCTGAATTATTGCTGCTCCAACTACGCCTTGCTGCTCAGTTGGATGCGCCTCCTACCTATGACGGACTGATGAAGGAAATTCGGAGGATTGAGAGGAGGCAGCCATGTGGGGGGTCCCTTCTGTATCTGCTGTTGCTGCTGCCCAGATAACCGAGGATGCACATGTGAGTGATGCTCGGGGTTGAAATACAGTGCCGGTTGAACATTGGGAGGCTAGCAAGAATGCTCCGCCCTGGGGTGAGATACTGTGAGAGGTCCGAGAAATGAAGGCTATCATTTCCCTAAAAGCCCATTCCAGAGATACAGTTGGCCCAAATCCCTCTCAGAGCGTGCCCACTATGAGGGTGGGGGTGCACTCTCAGGCATCCCTTGTAGATAGCAGCTCAAAGATTGATGAATTGACTATGGAAGTGAGGGAATTACTGAGGCATCTCCCCATGCTCACCACATACCAGACAGAGGCTGAATCACGATTTTCTGTTGATGATACCCCCGCCTTAGTCCCCAGTGTGATGCCTTGGCCACGCCAGACTCTAGAAAACATACTCTGTCATAATTGTGGAAAGGAGGGGCGTATGAAGAAAGAATGCCGGTCCCCAATAGACTTACGTAAGGTTGTATACAGACTTCAAGGGGAGCTCCGGAAAGTGAAACCATGGCCGAGGGGTGCTGGAAATGACCACAATGAAGGCTCAAGAAATCCCAACTCCAACTTCTTTGTGGCTAAGTCGTCTGTACTGGCCCCTGCTACTGTCCCTCCAGACTGGTTCAAAATAGTGGGCCCTTCAATGGAGACTAATGTGGCTGTGAATGGTATTCCTACTCGGGCTGTGCTTGACAATGGGTCACAAGTGACCATTGTGTTTCAGGACTGGTATGACAAACACTTATCTGAAATGCCTTTACAATGCCTGGAAGGCCTACATGTGTAGGGGCTGAGCGACAAGTCTTATCCATATCTAGGATATGCCTGCCTCTGGTTGTCTTTTCCTGCAACTGTCACTGGCGTAGAGGAACAAGTAGAGACACTGGCCCTAGTGTGTCCCTCCACCGGACTGTATGATGGGGTTCCCCTGTTAATTGGAACAAATGCCCACATGTTTGGGAAACTAGCACAACTCTGCCATGAGAAACAAGGGCAGCTGACTGGATGGGCCCTAAGAATTCCAGCCTTAGTAAAAAGGGCTTATGACTGGCAACAGAGACCTGATGAAGTGGACCCAGATGAGCCAGTGGGGATAGAGTGGAAAAAGGAACGTGACTCCTTGGTATTGGCCCCCAACGCCCAGTGTACAATCCATGGAGAAGTCTGCCTAAAGAGAAACGTAAAGAACAAAATATTAATGTTGGATGCACCAGGAGATGGAAGTTGCCAGAGGGATTACTGATCAAACCCAGCATCTTGACTGATTGTGCCCATGCCTATACATGAAGAATGATGGTCCAGATTCAGAATGTGTCAGATTGGGAGATTCGGGTGAACAGAGGGTGCACCCTAGCTACAGTACACTGAGCCGACACTGCCATATTGCCCAGCAACAAGTGCTCTGGTGAGGAGAGAGTGACCCCGGACTTATTTGACTTTGGTGACTCCCCATTGCCAGCTGAATGGAAGGCTAGAATTAGCAAGAAAGTCACTCAGAGGAACCAAGTGTTTTCATTAAAAGAATGGGACATGGGGTGTGTCCAGGATGCAGAGCATCACATACGCCTGCATGATGACTGGCCATTTCGAGAGAGATCCAGAACTAGGCACATGGTGGATTCCCTAAGGCGGAAAGCCTCAAACAACTGGCACAACAACCCACAAGAGACAGGGCTATCCTAGATCCAGTGCTGACTAACAAGGAAAGGATCACAGATCTCCAGGTAGAAGGTCACCTGGGGGCCAGTGACCATCACATGGTATGGTTCAATTTGGCCACTACAACTAAATCATCCCATTCCAAGGCAAAAATATGGGACTTAAGAGGAACTGACTTTGATAAGCTGGCCAACAGAGTTAAGCTAGCCCTGGCAAAAAGAAATACAGGTGAGGGGGTACAGGCAAAGTGGGCAAGCATTAAGTATGCAATACTTGAAAGTAACATCCCATTGTGTTAGAGAGAAAAGGAAGTGCAAAAGAGAAGGAAACCACTTTGGTTCTCAAAAATAGTAGCAGAAAAGATCAGAGTCAAAAGGCTGGCCTTCAGGAAATATAAGGAGGCATACAAAACTTACCTGAGGGAAGCAGGGAAGGCAGTAAGGCAGACAAAGGCCCAAACCGAGAAACCACTAGCACAGACAGTAAAAGAAGTTGGCAAGACTTTCTATAGATACATTAGTTAAAGGAGAAAGTCCAGAGGGGGTATTGCTAAGATCAAAGGAGATAAGGGAGCATGTGAGGAGGGGGACCATGTAAAAGCATCTATCTTAAATAGATACTTCTGTTCATTATTTACTGAAGAGAAGGTAGGGCAGGACCCACAGCTCAGCACCATGGACACAGGGGGAGGGAGGTGAGCACTAGTCCCTTCACAAAAGAAAGGGTCCTACAAGAGCTTGATAAGCTCTGGGTGGACAAGGCAATGGGACCTGATGGCATACATCTCAGGGTACTAAAGGAGCTAAGGGTGGAACTTGCAGCACCATTATCAGAACTGTTTAGTGAGTCTCTGAGCACAGGAGATATCCCAGAAGACTGGAGAAGGGCTCGTGTGATCCCGCTCCACAAGAGTGATAACAGGGAGGAGGCAGGGAACTACAGACCAATCAGTCTTACCTCAGTAGTGGGAAAGATTATGGAGGCACTCCTTAAGCAGGACCCCTTGTTTACTGCAGCAAAGTGGACCTACATTCTGCGGCAGGACCTCATACTTTCTGCAGCAGAACAACTGCTGATTCTGCGGCCATTCTGCAGCAGCTAAATTGTGGCTAAACAGCATACCTTCAAAGGGATTAAGTCTTAGTTAACCCTTTGACTGCCTTCGTGCCACCACTCCACTACACTGAAAGTGGAACAGCAAGTCATTTAACAGTATGTAGTCTTCTTATCACAAACGTTAAATAGCAATAACCCAAACCTGGTGTTCTCTTTTAGTGAATTTTCTCTCCCACCCCAAATTTGAAGGCTCATCTGTTCTTCTGGAAATTGGTGGCCTTTGCTTGTCTCCTAGGTTATAATCAGAGAAGGACATGCACACTTAGCTAAAACTACACAGAAGGCAACACCTGCTTGGTTTTTTTTTTTTTTTTTTTTAATTCATAATGTTATTCAAGTTTACACCATTGCAGAGAGAAGATCTATTGATACATATACTGTATATGGAGAATACAGTAAAACGTGATAGATAATTAGATCAACTCTCCCCCCCTTTTCTGCCCACCCATTACGTCCCCAATCACACAGAGCGCAGTTACTCCCTATATAACTCTTGAGTAGAAATCTAAGAACCTTTTACGATTTCTGAAGAGAGTATAATGCAACAAGAGGGCCCCATATTTTAAGAAACTTCTGGGGATGATCATGTAAACTAGTAATAGTCTTTTCCAATCTAAGATTATCCAGAAATTCTTGTAACCATTCATTGTAAGATATCTCAGTCATGTCTTTCCAGTGTCTCAAGACCAGTTTTTTAACCAACATGGCTATGAGAGTTATGTGATATTTTCTGTTAGTAACAGCCACAGAGGAGAGATCTCCCAATTTGCAGATTTCGGGCATAAATAATTCCAAAAGGCCCAATAATGGGTCAGTTCTCAGGTTGATGGTATCCCATAAGGGAACTATTTTGGGACATGCCTAGAAAATATGTATCAAATTACTTTCATCTTGGCGGCATCTAGTACATGTAGACAAATGGAAGAGACCCAATTTCGCTAGCCTTTGCAGTGAGTAATATAGATAATGCAAGATTTTGAATTGCATTAATCGGAGTCTGTCTTGCGTCACAAACTTGTGACAATTCTGCCACAAATTTGGCCAGAGGATTTCCTGATTTGGGAAAAGGGAGACCCAGAAGTGAGTTGGTCCAAAGCTGTCTGGCCATTTCCAGTTATGAATCACTTCATACATCTTGGAAACAGCATGGGAAAGGCCCGCAAGGGGTGTCAATTCTGTCAAGCAGGATGAAACTGAACACAAGAATGGAGTTGCATCAAATGATTTTACAATTAGGTGACGTAATTGGAATATTTTAAAAATAGCAGAATTCGGGATGTGGGCCTTATTTAACAATTCAATTGAGGTCAGACATGATCTATCATCTTTCAGGAAAAATCTGAGGGTATGGTCTCCTAATTGAGGGATCCATCTTAATTGAAGAGGTTTACCATTTATTGTTGGATTAAGATTCCCCCACCAAGGTTGTGATGGGTCTGCAGTATGTTTGTACTTCAAAAAGGAACATAACTGAGAATGGATTTCAACAGATAATGCAATAGGGGAGCCTTTAAGTGCTGGAGGTAGTTCTTTTAAGTTAATATGCAAAAGCACAACGGGAGATAATCCATATAGTTTTATAAGGGTGCGCTCTACTTTAAGCCATATGGGAAGAGCCAAATGGGAAGGTGGGAGGGGGTCAGATAGTAGCCATCTCAGGTATTTACTTGTGTGACTGGCCCAGTAATAAAGACCAAAATGTGATAACCAAAGTCTTCCTTTCAGTTTGGGGGCCAAGAGCTTGTCATAAGCCATGTGGGGGTTTCTTATCATTCCAGATAAAATCTGAAAATATCTGGTGTAATTCCTTAAACCATGCTAACGGTAGCCAGATATTTGAGAGATTTATTGAATAAAATAATCTCGGGAAAATGGTCATTTTGATTATATTGATCTTTCCCCAAAGAAAGAGAGCGGGAGTAAAGTCCATCTCTTTAAATCTTGCCGGATAGTTGATATTAGTGGATCTAGATTCAATTTAAGAAATTTAGTTGTATCTCTGGATAGATTTATCCCCAGGTATCTCAAGGAGTTGGTCTGCCAGGAAAAACCCGCTGAAGAGACAACTACTTTCCCCGTTTTATAATTCAGAGGAAAGAGCACAGTTTTGTCCCTATTCAATTTATAATTCGACAGGTGTTCTGCCAACTCAAACCAAGCAGCAATTAACCCTTCACACTCACATACAAGTACAAAGGGCAGTGCAGTTGCTTGTTTGAGAGACTTTTCCTTAATACATCTTTCCACATATTCTTTCACAGTTTCATCAAAGACAAAAGATTAAAAAAAAGAACTCATCCTGCTGACTACGCCAAAAATGTTCTGCCAGCTCAAACCAGGCAGCTATTTTACTCACTCACACTCACATACACACAATAACAAAACAATAAGTACAGCAAGCCAAAGCTTTATTATAGAAAAATATAATACAAAAGGTTATACATCACCGATTCAATAAAGCATCATCCAAGCCCTCTTCCAATGGCTGGGAAGCCCCCTTGTCAGCCTGGCTAGGAGTCTCTTGAACCGGGAACTGGCCCCACAGCGATGCGTCCACCCTGCAGGAGAGGCTTCCAATGGCTGGGAAGCCCCCTTCAGCCTGGCTAGGAGTCTCAGGAATCGGGAACAGCTCCTGCAGCAAGCGTCCACTCTGCAGGATGAGGCTTCAAACCAGGCATCTGGAAAGTCCCATTTTATATGTTTTATCTGGTATTTAGAAATGCTAAACCACCATGTCCTAAGCACTGGCCAGGTGCCCAGAACATCACGAGTTCAGCATGACAAACACCACTAATAAATATTTGGCATTCTGTCAGATCATCATGCCTAAACACTGGCCAGGTGTCCAGAACATCATGAGCCAAACAATGCCAGAGATTCCAAAGAAAAGTCTCATAACATCTTGTACAAAACATCTTATATAACTATGATTAAGCATTAAGCATTTCAAAATGGAATAATATCATACAAAATGGAGTGACAATAATCAACACAATACATATATATATATATATATATATATATATATATATATACACATCAACAGGGAACTATATTCGTCTACAATGGCGAGCAAGGCTGATGTAGAGGTATTGGGATAAGACAGCTGTAGGAGTAAATTATCTGCATAGGCCGAGATTTTGACTGTATGATGATGTATGTCAATACCTCTAATCGCAGGACTCGCCAATATCCGTCGAATAAGAGGCTCCAAGAAGATATTGAACAATAGGAGTGATAAAGGGTAACCCTGTCTGGTTCCTGCATGTAATATAAAGGGGTTGGACATTTGGCCATTACATATAACACGTGCAGTTGGGGATTTATATAAAACCTTTATCCATTTTATAAATAGAGAGGGGAATCCAAATGCTGCTAGGGCTTGGAATAAAAAATTCCAGTCGACCCTATCGAAGGCCTTCTCGGCATCCAGGGAGACTAAGATGGTGGGAAAATCAGCATCCCTGGAAGCTGAGAAGACACGTGAAAGGGTTCTGAGATGATCAGCTGAGGACCTACCTTTCATGAAGCCTACTTGTTCCGGCCCTATGATATCCAACATGATTGGGCTTAACCGATCCGCTAAAAGTTTCATTAATATTTTAAGATCTTGATTAAGTAGGGAGATTGGCCTATAACTCTGGACTCTATCAGGGGATTTACCTTCTTTGGGTATTACTGTTATTAAGGCTTCAGACAAAGTTTTATCAGAATTTTGTCCAGAAAGAATATGGATAAATAAGGAAAGAAGGGATGGCACCAAGCGTTGAGCAAAAGTTTTGTAAAAATTGGTGGAGAATTCATCCGGGCCAGGTGTTTTATCAGAGGGTAGGCCCTTGATAACTTGTACTATTTCTTCTAGGGTAAAGGGGGCAACCAAGGAGGTTTTCTACGAGTCTGTTAGTAAAGGTAGAGAAGAATGCACTAGATAAGATTTCAGCTGCACAGAGGTCGGTGGGTCCTTCATAGGGCTATACAAGTTCATGTAATAATTCCTAAATTCCGAAACCTGCTTGGATTTCTTCTGGTTTATATTTAATGTTAGCTGATATAAAGAGAGACTCCAACTTGAAAGCCTTTTTTTTTCCAATTTTGATCAGTGTTCTTTTAGATTATTATTTTTTTAACTAGGAATACCCTGCCTTGCAACAAACATGTTGAGTGCAGTGTGCAAATCTGTGTGGTGGGGGTAGGAATAGTCTTCCTATAACAGTGAAGGAGGCTGTAACTTGCAGTGTCAGTAGGATTTGTTGACTCCTGATTTTTCTTTTGGGAGACACTAAAAAAATGCAGGCAAGTCATTCTTATTAAGCTGAAGTAACCTTGGTTAGCGTGTCCTCTTCTTCTCGCAACTCAGGGGGTTGTGGTGTTCTTCAGGCAGTGACCCTGATTTTACCTGTGTATAGCAGCAATCAAACTCTCCATTCTGATTTTTTTCCATACTTGCTTGCTCCAGTTCTAATATACTCTGGTCCCCAACTCTGCTGTAGCTGGGCAACTTACTAATATACTAACATACTAAAATGCCAGCAGAATAGGCCTAACGGTCTTTCGTGTCTGCTCGTTTGGTCAACCCCAACCCTGGGAGCTGACCTTGCTGCCCCCCTTGCCCTCTCTGTTTTCTCCCTTCCCAGTCCCGGATATTCTCGCTGCACAGGACTTTGCTTCCAGAATCCTTCCCCTGTACCTGTCCCACCCCCTCTTGAACCCCTCCACCGTCTCTGCCTCCACCAGCCCCCTGGGCAGCCCATTCCATGGCTCCACCACCCTCTCAGTGAAGTAGCACCTGCTCCTTTCTCTCCTGAATCTCCCCACTCCAGCTTCCACCCATGCCCTCTAGTTGCCCCCCTTCCTTCAGAGCACCCTGACTACTCCTCCCCTATTTACCCCCTTCATGTACCTGAAGACCTCTATCATGTCCCCCGATCCCTTCTCTCTTACAATGTGTACATATTTAGCTCTTCGAGCCTCTTGACATAGGTCCTGTCCCCCAAGCCCCAGATCATTTTGGTTGCCCTCCTCTGGACCCTCTCCAGGAGTTCGATGTCCCTCTTTAAGTGTGGCCCCCAAAACTGCACGCAGTACTCGAGGTACGGCCTCACCAAGCAGTTATACAGAGGGAGTATTACTTCCTTCCTTCAGGAGGTGATCCCCCTTGCAATGCATCCCAGCATCCTGTTGGCCTTGGCCACTGCCCTCCTATAAGTCTCAGAGTTGTTCATCTTGACATCCACCACCACCCCCAGCTCCCTCTCAGCCATTGAGACTTGTAGCATTTCCCCCCTCCCCAGGGTGTACACTTGGCCCGGGTTTCTGGCTCCCAGGTGCAGTACCTTGCATTTCCCTGCATTGAACCTCAGCATCCACTTTCTAGACCACCTTTCCAGAGCCTCCAGGTCCCCCTGTAGAGCCACCCTCCCCTCCTCCCCATCCACCACCGCCCCCAGTTTTGAGTCATCTGCAAAGAGACTCATCTCACTCCTGATACCCTTCCTTATGTCAGAGACATAGGTGTTGAACAGGAAGGGCCCAAGAACCGATCCCTGAGGGATCCCATTAATGACCCTCCTTGGGGATGAGACTATCCTACCAACCACAACCCTCTGGGTCCGGTCCTGGAGCCAATTTCCTATCCATCTGATCATCTGGTTCCCCACCCCCATTTCTCCCAGCTTATCCAACTGGCCCCCATGAGGAACTGAGTCAAACGCCTTGCTGAAGTCAAGAAAGAGGACAGCCACCGGTCTACCCAGGTCCAAGGCACTTGTCACCCAATCATATAACTCCACAAGCTTTGTCTGACATAATTTCCCTGGGACAAATCCATGCTGCCTATCATCCAGGCACCCCGACTTTTCCAGGTCCCCCCCAGCCTCTCCTTGATAATGCCCTCCATCACCTTGCCCACCACCAATGTCAGGCTGATGGGCCTGTAGTTCTCTGCCACCTCCCTTGATCCTCCCTTGTGGATAGGCACTATATGCACCACCTTCCAGTCCTGGAGCACCCACCTTGTCCTCAGAGAGATGCTGAAAAGCTCCACCAGGGGTTTTGCCAGGACATCCACCAGTTCCTTCAGCACTCAGGGATGTAATTTATCTGGCCCCGGTGCTTTCTCTGTCTTAAGGGACCTGAGGGCTTCCCTCACTCTCTCTGCCATGACTTCCCCCTCCGCTACCTCGTCCCCCTGCTTTGCCTTCCCCCCTTCTGCCAGTGATGCCCCCCTCTCCCCAGACCCGCTGATCGGTAGGCCACCCCCAGTTTCATCATCTCCTCCCATGTATGATGCAGCCCCCATTTTCCTTCTTGAAAACTGAGGCAATACTCATTTAGTACCTCTGCCTGCTCCCTGGGTCTTGTGCCCATCCCTCCCCTGTTTTAATCCTGCTAATCTGCCCCTGAGTACTTAAAATGCCTATAAGCCGCCTTCTTTCCCCTCACCACCTCCTGAACCTCCCTGGTCCACCAGCAGGGGTTTACGGGCCCTACTGCATTTTTGTCTTACTCTTCTACAGGTGCTGGTAGCATCCTGCACCCCCCTCCTGATGATTTTCCACCTACTGTCAGCGTCCTTGTCTGGCCCAATCCCATCCAAATGCTTCTTAAGGATCCTTCCCATTTCCTTGAAATCCTCCCCCCCTGAAGTCAGTTATCTCTGTCTTTGTGAAGTCTTCTACCCCTCCTAGGTCCAGGCAGAACCAGACCATGGCATGGTCGCTCCCCATCAATGGGTCCTTTACCTCCAGGCCCCCAATCTGGTCACTGTCTGCCAGGATCACATCCAGTATCCGTGCCTCCCTGGTCTGTTCCCCCACCTGCTGAGTTAGGAATGCATCCTGAAAGACATCCAACAACCTCTGTTCCCTGGCCACCAAGGATGTCATAGTCCATTCCTGGCATATTTAAGTCCCCCAACACCACCACCCTTCCCCTGCCCAAACTGCAGTGTCTCCCCACATCTGCCACCAGACTCTCCTCCAGCTCCTCCACCAGCGTGGGCTGTCTATACACCGCTCCTGTTTTTACTCTCTTGCCCTTCCCTTGTTATCAAGGTGACCCAAATTGCCTCCACAGTTCCCTCCACCTCCTCCACTCCTCCTATGCCAATGCAGTTTTTGACTATTACTGCTACCCTTCCTCCCCTTCCCTTCCCCCGTCCTTCCTGAACATGGTGTAACCCTCCAGGTTCAGGTCCCAGTCGTGCCCTGCGGTGACCCAGGTCTCAGTGATCGCTGCCACATCCACCTCTCCCTCAGTTAGCATCTCCTGGAGCTCAAGCATTTTACTGCCCAAGCTCCTGGCATTTAGCAGGACTACCTTCCACCCTTTCCGTATACTTCCATTTCCCCTGCTCACGTTCCCATGGGGATTCCATCTTCACCTGGACAGCACCTTGCCAGTTGGCCTTTTCCCACATTCCTCCAGCTCGCCAGGGGGGTGGAGACAGATTCCCTCCTTTATCGGACCCCCCTCGACAGCCTTTTCTCCCATCCCTTCCCCTTTCATAAGTTTAAACCCCACCTGTCATCAACGAACCCCTCTATTTTCAACTTAAGGATTTCCCTCCCTTCCAAACTGAGATGGGGTCTATCTCTAGCATATAGCCCCTTAACCTCCCATGTCGCCCCCCAATCCCCCATCAACCCATACCCTCTGGCCCCACACCACTCCCTGAGCCACTGGTTTATCTCCCTAATCTTCCTCTTGTGTTCCCCACTAGCCCTTGGCACTGGCAGGATTTCTGAGAAGGAACTCACGCATCCTATGTCATGGTAGACACTGGCAAGTTCCCTGAACCTTGTCTGTATCTATAGCTCACTATTTCCCTCAATGTCATTGGCACCCAGGTGGACCAGTATGTCCAGGGAACCTCCACAATCCTTTGCCAGCTGATATACCTCGTGCTTAGCCATGTGCACCTTTAGTCCAGGGAAGCATTTTGTTCTAACTGGGCAGGCTTCCCCCACCCTATCCCATTTGATACCCCTGATCATGGAATCACCCAACAGGAGCACTCTGACTGCCCCTTTTCCTCCATTTCCCCCCTTCCATGTTCCTCATCCTTTCTACTGGCCCCTCCCATCAGCTGGCTCCTTGCTCCTCCCCCTATCTGGGTGCCACCTGCCGCCCCCTCCTTATTTACCCTGGCCACCCTCTCCCCGCTGATCCTATGCCTCTCCTCCTCCTGAGTATCATTCTGTATCCCGCTAGCCCCGTCACTGCTCGTGACTGGTCCTCCCCCCCCATCTGCTATACTTGCCTGGCTCGTCCTCCCTTCCTTCCTATCTCCATTCAGCCCCTCCTTGCCTGTCGTACTCCCCTGGCCTAAACCCTCAGCTACCTTTGCTGTATCCTCCTTGTACTTCTGGTCCCTCTCCTTGCCCTTTCCTCCCAAATGGTCCTTCTCCTTGCGCTTTCCTCTCTTTACCCCTCCTCCTCCTCCTCCTGCTCTGATCCCCCGCTTCCCCCATTTTTCTGCATTCCAAGTTCCCCCTTGTTCTTCCTGCAATCTGGCCCCTGCCTCCTGCCCCCACTCCCTTTCCATCTCTAACCACCCCTGTCATGGCTACAGCAACCCCCCTCATCCTCAGGCAGAAGAAGAGAACTGAAGTGGTTACTGAGCTTAAGGTCCCATCCACCTCCCCCATTGCTTCCTTCTGTCCAGCCCCAGCCATCTGCCTACTTCCCTGAGAATGTGCTCCCTTTGGCCCCCCGTGAGGGTTCCCAGCTACCTGCCTGCTTCCTTGGTAGTGTCCTCCTTTTGGGCCCCCTCTGTCAGGGTCCCTATGCGACCCCCCAGAGTACTCTCCTGCACTCCTTTCCCTATGCCCCCGCCCCTAGTGCTTTGTGCAACCCCGTGGTACAGCCCCTGCCCTATTCCCCAACCATATGTCCCCTCTCCCTCCAGCTGTCTCCTAATCCCCTCAACCCCTTCCCTAAGCTGTGCCAGCTGATAGCATGCTGGGCAACCAACAAACTTCCAAGCCCAGTCCACTATCGTGGCCGCCCCACACCCTGTGCACCCCACCACCCTACCAAAGATGCTGGCCCTAATGATGTGTGGTCCCATCCCCCTCCAAGTAGGTTTCCTTGGGTGAACCATCAGGTTCTCCACAAGTCCAACATGCACCCCTACCCACTAATCAGGTCACCCACTAATCCTAGATACAGTCCCACAGTAAACAGGTACCCCCATTACAAGGTGCAGTACTACACAGTAAACTTATAGGAGAAGTGTACAACTCCCTAAGCTCCTCTGTCCCAGCCTTAAACCCAACCTCCAGTGGCTAGAACTACATGAGCTGCACCTGAAGCCCTTTCCTCCAGTTGCAGGGCAGGTGTTCCCCTATAAATGACCCAAGCTCTGGGAGGGAGGGTGGGGAGGGTGGATTAGAGCCTTCACCCAACTCTCACGAGAGTGTATCAGCCCTGTGTCTGTCCCTCACTGCACCTTCAAGCACTACCAGCTAAGAAAATCTTTCAAGTCTACTTACTCTCTCAGCCTCCAGCTAGAAGCTTATTCCCCCTTCACTAACTGAAAACTGACAGAGCAGGCAGTCACACCTTGCATTCAAACAGCACTAATCCCCTGTAATATGATGCCTGCGCTTACAGACCAGATAGCAACTTTTAAACACACAAACACCAAACTGTCTGTTTGAATCCCTTCCTCCTGCCTAAACTAATTTCAAAAGCAATAAAAGGCTGCCCAAACTAAATGAAAAGGCACAATAAATGGCAGTTAAGACCAGCCCTCAAATACAATTACAAACACACAGAATACCAGCTAAGAAAATCTTACAAGTCAACTTACTCTCCCAACCTCCAGCTAGAAGTTTATTCCCCCTTCACTAACTGAAGACTGACTGAGCTGGCATCACACCTTGCATTCAAACTTGACTCTCCTTAAGAATTGAGCTTGAGGCCACTGCTTAGGTTGCAGGTTCAAATCTGACAAGAAATTACTCTCACACTTGCAGGTACAGAATTTTGGCCCACAAATCAAAACTGTGATAGATATTCACCAGTGGGGACTGAGTCCTCTATGCAGTCTGCTACCAGCCCTATGTTTTTGCAATCATCTCCTCTGATACCTGTCACCACACCGAGATTTATTCCACCTCCATGGGCACCACTGAATCTTCTCACCTCTTGACTACAGCTCACCTTCAAGTTCTTCCATCCAAATTCACCTTCCAAGGATTCAGCATGGACCATGAGCAGCCTCACAAGGAAAAATTAACAAGACTGAGCTACCAACACCTACACAGCAGCAAATCATATCTGTCATGGACCTAATCAAGCACTGCTACTCTTGCGTCGGTCCCCCCCCCCCACAATACTGGCTGGAAGGAGTTATGTAACAAGAGCCAGCATGAGTCAAGATGCCATGCGGCCACTAGCTTTTCCACTTTGCAGTGGGTGACATCAGTTTGCTGCCCCTTCTAATGAGCATGCATGCCATGGCATACTTAACATATCAATAGCTATGCCCTTGCCTCGTGTGATCGCATAGCTAGCATTTCTGTGGCTGTGTTGCTGGTTTTCCTGATTTCTGTGGCAAGCACTGATTTCAGCAGTCAGCCCTGAATTCTGCGGCTACTGCTGCAACCACAGAATCACAGAAAACACGGGGCCGTGTCTTTAAGGAAAGGATAGTGCAACACCTGGAATCCATAGGAGCACAGGATCCAAGACAGCATGGGTTTACAAAACGAAGGCCCTGTCAAACTAATCTCATAGATTTCTTTGACTGGGTAACCAGAGTGGTGGACCAAAGGGGAGCAGTTGATGTTGCCTACCTTGACTTCAGCAAAGCTTTCGATACTGTTCCACATAGAAGATAGATTAATAAGCTGGGTAGGCTTGGGGTGGGTCAGAAGTTGGTCAACTGGGTGGCAAACTGGTTGACAGACAGAAAAAAGAGAGTGGTGGTAAATGGCATACAGTCAGAAGAGATTCAGGGGTACCTTAGGGATCAGTCCTGGGGCCAGTCCTCTTCAATATCTTCATCAGTGACATTACAGATGGACTGGAGGGTAAGGTTTCTCTGTTTGCAGATGACACCAAGATCTGCAACAGAGTAGATGATCCAGATGGGGTGGGCAGAATGAGAAGAGATCTGGATAACCTAGCAAAATGGTCAGAAGAGTGGCAACTGGGGTTTAATGCAAAGAAATGCAAGATAGTGCACATAGGGAAGAGAAACCCTGAAGCCACCTATAGGCTGGGAAGGGAGTTGCTGGCAGTCACAAGGGAAGAAAGAGACTTGGGCATCATCATCACCGATGACCTGAAATTATCCAAGCAGACCACTAAAGCAGTAGGTAAGGCTAGGGGGATGTCAGGGTGTATGAGTAGGGGTATCACAAGTCGGAAGAGGGAGGTAATAATCCCTCTTTACAAGACACTGGTGAAGCCCCATCCGGAGTACTGCGTGCAGTACTGGAGGCCACACCTTCACAAGGACATTAACTGAATTGAGGCAGCCCAGAGAAGGGCAGCCAAAATGGTGCAGGGACTGCATCAGAAAACATATGAGAACAGATTAATGGAGCTCAATATTTATACCATAGAGCAAAGGAGGGAGAGAGGTGATATGATCGAAACATTCAAACACCTTAAGGGCATTAACAAGGTGAAAGACTCTAACACATTTCAATATAAGAAAAATAGCAGGACAAGAGGCCACAGCATGAGATTAGAGGGAGACCAATTAAGGGGTAGCGTGAGGAAGTTCTTTTTCACAGAAAGGGTGGTGGATGCATGGAACGGCCTACTTCAGGAAGTGGTGGATATGAATATAGTGCAGGGCTTCAAACAGGCATGGGATAGGCATAAGGGAGCAATACAGATGAGTATGAATAGATAGGCTATTGACAGAGCAAAGACGATGGCACATTTATAAGGTAGGAAAAGAAAATGGGCAGACTGGGTGGGCCTTGTGGTCCTTATCTGCCTTCAACTTCTATGTTTCTATGATGTCTCGCCCCAGTAGACATAGATGATGTGAGGAGACACCAGCAGGAAATGTTCACTCCTGGTGTGATACAAGAATAAAGGAGCCCATATGCCTCTCCCATTGTGGTTGTGCGTAAGAAGTATGGGTCAGTAAGGATGTGTGTTGATTACCAAACCCTGAACTGGCGGACCATCCCTGATCAACACACCATGCCCCATATGCAAGATGCCCTGGATTGTTTGAATGGGAGCAAATGGTTTTCGGTATTGGATCTTCGCAGTGGATACTACCAGATCCCAGTGGCCCCAAAGGACCATCAGAAAACAGCCTTCATCTGTTTTTTTGGGTTCTACGAATTCCTGAAAATGCCACAGGGGATTTCAGGTGCCCTGGCTACCTTTCAGCGACTGATGTAACATGCAGTGGGAGATATGAACTTGCTGGAATGTCTAGTGTACCTAGACAATGTCATTGTGCGTGGACACACATTAGAGGAGCATGAGACCCGATTGTTTAAAGTCCTAGACCGATTGGAAGACTTCGGCCTCAAGCTATCCATTGACAAGTGCCAGTTTTTTCAAACCTCCGTGAAGTATGTAGGCACATAGTATCTGCAGAAGGGATAGAGACTGATCCCAGTAAAGTTGAATCACTGATTACTTGGTCCCAGCCCCATAATTTGAAAGAACTACAACATTTCCTGGGGTTCGGTGGCTACTACTGCAGGTTCATAAAAGACTATTCAAGGGTGACTCGCCCGCTCTTGAGTCTTACCCAGGGTTACCCTCCTACCAACCAAAAATATAAAAAAGGGGCTGTCAAAGAGGCAGAGAAAGTGTACTTCCTCACAGATTAACTTTTTAGGCCCCGCTGGACACCCGAATGTGAAGCAGCCTTTCACGAAGTCATATACCAGCTCACCCATGCCCCCATCCTCGCCTATGCTGACCCCACCAAGCCCTATGTGCTGCATACGGAAGCCAGTCTGCAGGGTCTAGGAGCTGTGCTGTATCAAGCCCATGAGGTTGGTTTGAGACCAGTGGCCTTCGCCAGTAGGAGCTTGACCCCATGAGAGCGAAACTACCCTGTACACAAGCTGGAGTACGTTGCGCTAAAATGGGCCATCGTTGACCAGTTTCATGAATACCTCTGTGGGGCAAAGATATTGATGAAGACCAACAATAACCCGTTAACCTATGCACAGACTTCAGCTAAGTTAGATGCCACTGGGCACCTGTGGCTCTCTGCTTTGTCAACCTATGATTATGCTGTCGAATACAGACCAGGACAGAACCATATCGATGCTGATGCCCTGTCACGAAGGCCCGCTTCCAAGAGAGATTGGGTCAGGCTGTCTGAACCTGACATCCAAGCCTTGTGCCAAAAATTTGACCAAGATTAACAGATGTTTGCAGACAGTGTGGACTGTTTAGTATACTGCTTGGGCCCTCCTGATACCTGCATACCGGCTGCCTATTCCACTTTTCAGCTCTAGATATTAGGGCACTACCTCAATTTGGCAATGACAGCATTCAATGGGCTCAGTCCCAAGATTCTATGATTAAGCCCACACTTCATGCCCTGCGTGTGGGGAAAGATGTGTCCAAGTTGCGTCCCCTGACTTGTGAACTGCTCTATTGTTTAAAGAAGGCCCCAGGTTGAAGCTACTCAATCAGTTGTTGTACAGAGAGACAGTAGATCATGGCGGTCAACTAGACAGGCAGCAATTGGTCCTGCCCACGGCCTTTAAAGATTTAGTACTGAGGTTCCTCCACAATCACATGGGGCACCTTGGTATTGACAGAACTCTCGACTTGGTATGATCTCGATTCTACTGGCCCAAGGTGGGGGCCGATGTTGAGCACTATGTCTTTACAGTCGTTGCCTGCAAAGGAAAGCCCTGCCTCAGAGAGCTGCCCCACTTGTCAATATTATTACCAGCACCCCATTGAACTGGTCTGCATAGATTTTTTGTGTTTAGAGCATGATCAGCAGGATATTAGCAATGTGTTAGTGATTACAGATCATTTCACATGGTATGCGCAAGCTTTTCCAACTGAAGATCAAAAGGCCTCTACCGTGGCCAAGGTGCTAGTGGAAAATTTCTTCATCCACTGTGGCACCCCTCAGCGGATCCACTCTGACCATTGCAGAGATTTTGAAAGCCGGCTAATCAAAGAATTGCTTTCTCTATGTGGGGGGTGCAGAAGTCTAGAACCACCTCTTATCACCCACAGGAGGACCCTCAGCCAGAACATTTTAACCGCACCCTTCTAGACCTACTGGGCACCCTCCATCCCAAAGACAAGCCTAACTGGTGCCAGCAGATTAGCACCTTGGTCCACGCATACAATTGCACAAAAAATTACGCTACTGGGTTCTCCCCCTACCGCTTCATGTTTGGGAGGGGGGCCCGACTGCCCGTTGATGTCTGCTTTGAGGTCTATCCAGATGGGGTCTGAGCCGAAAATTACCTACAGTATGGACAGAAACTGAAAGCTCAATTGAACCATGCCCATCAACTGGCCCAGACAATGGCCACCAAAAGAAATCTCGCCAACAAAGAGAGGCATGATAAAAAAGTAAAGGCTCAAGAGCTTTGGTCTGGAGAAAGTGTGTTGTTACGTAATTTGGGACTGCATGGCAAACACAAAATTGCTGATAGGTGGCACCATCTTCCCCATGTAGTAGCTGGAAAGTTGAATGATTTACCAGTGTACAAGGTGTACCTAAAAAATAACTCCAAAGCTGTCAAGACCATGCACTGTAACCACTTGCTACCTATCGGCCCAGTCATAATTGAGGCTGAGCCAGCAGACATAGCCTCCCCTTGGCTGGTGACTCGTGCTGCTGCAAAAAAGAGACAGAGTCAACCTACCCTAGTAGTTACAGATTTAAGGTTTTCCCCACAGCAGGCCCAGAATGATAGTGACTGTCAGTCCACCTCTGATGAAAGTGACTATGGTAATACCTATTATCCCTCCTATGAACAGAGTCAGTTGTTTTTATATATATATATATATATATATATATATATATATATATATTATGGTAGCACGGTAGTGCTGCCGTAGTTAGGGTTGAGGAGCCATTTCTATGTTAAACCCCAAAACTTTGCACCTTAATAACTTTGCAACCGTTTGACGGATTTGCCTGAAATTTGGAATACGCTATCAAGAACCATAGGCCTTGGGAGCTGCCAAGTTTTGTACCGGTCAGATACACAGCTACGGAGTTATTAAGCATGATCTGCACGTGCGTTTACGCTTTTTCTGGAATTATACGGTCGCGCCTAAAGGTCGCACGGTTTGCGCGACCGGCCCAAAATCTTCAGGGAACATGCAGCTGTGGCCTCCAATGTGCCTTTCAAAGATTTCATGAAAAAATATTAAACTGTTCAAAAGTTATGGCAGTCCAAACTTCTGTTTTTTTCTTCCCATAGGATAACATTACGGCGTTCGCCGAGCCTTTGAGGGCCTGTATCTCAAAAACGGTGCGAGATACAGAGTTTTTGTCAAAAAATTTTAGCCCCCTCATGGGGGCTACATATATAACTAGCCAGGAAAATGATAATACATATGACTTTTACATTTTTTTCTATGTCGTACGGTTACTGAGATATAAGCAATTTACTATTACAACTACTGATTTTTGTGTTCCGAGAGTCATTATTTTGCATACATTCTTTCTACTCACTGTCTTTCTCTATACAGCTTTTGGGGAAAACCAGCCTGTGCACTTACATTACTCTTACCATTACCGTTTCTGCTTGTGGTTCCATACACGTTTCACTTACCGTTCATGTTTACGCCACCATGTGCGTTACCCTTTGCGTTTTCATTTGCGGTTGCATTTCCGTTGTTTTTAACATTTCTGTCTACAGTACTGTTCCTCTTTCTGTTTCACTTTGCGTCATCATGCGCATTACGATTTGCGTTTGCGGGCACAATGTTACACTGTGACAAGACATCACCCCCGTGCTCCCGCCGCTGCATTACATGCACTATTTCTCATTATCATTCTCAAAAAGAAGACAAATTAGAGGCAAAAAACCCCGTTTAATGCATCAGTTAGGGTTGTTTCACAGCGACAAAAGTGAGGAAATTCAATGTTAGGGTTGAAACCCCCTTTGCACCCCTTCAGCCCACCCCCCCAACTGGAATCAGGGTGTGCACTGGGGTCATCGGTCCTAACTGTCACCCCATTCTCCTATTCCTCAGCTTCTTTCCATATGATGGGGTGACACTTAGGGCCGATGACCCCAATCGCACCCGATTCCAGTTGAAGAGTGGGTGAGGGTCAAGGTCAAACCCTAACACGAATATATATATTATGGTAGCACGGTAGTGCTACCATAGTTAGGGTTGAGGAGCCATTTCTATGTTAAACCCCAAAACTTTGCACCTTAATAACTTTGCAACTGTTTGACGGAGTTGCCTGAAATTTGGAATACATGATCAAGAACCATAGGCCTTGGGATCTGCCAAGTTTCGTACTGGTCGGATACACGGCTGCAGAGTTATTAAGCATGATCTGTGCGCACGTTTACGCTTTTTCTGGAATTCTACGGTCGCGCATACAGGTCACACGGTTTGCGCGACCAGCCCGAAATCTTCAGGGAACATGCGGCCGGGGTCCCCGATGTGCCTTTCAATGATTTGGTGAAAAAATATTAAACAGTTCAAAAGTTATTCAAAAAACAATTTCCCATTATAAGTCAATGGGAAAAGTTAACAAAATGTTCGACAGTGTCGCAAATGCATTTTTACTTTCGCAAACGGCCCTGTTACTTTCGCAAATCCACCATTTTGTTTTCAGTTGGTGATCAGAAAAATGCTTGGCATTTAAATTTGGGACCCTCTAGCAACCTAATTCTTTTTGTATTCACCTAGTCGGACCCTGAGGATGCTAGCCATGTCTTTATTTTAGGGTAAACACCCAGAAATATGTTTTCAAATTTCTGGAAAAAGTACTGCAAATGCCGTGCTCACGAAGTGTCAAACTTTAGAAAGCTTTAGCAAATTGCGACAGTAGTTTTCTAGTCTGTGGGAAAATGACAGCAATTATTTGGCACTGTGCTGCATAAGAACGGTTGGGAGTTTTGGGCTGAAATTTGGAGGGAACGTAGCCGACATCTCACAGATGTGCCTTTTAGTGTTTTGTTGAAAAAATATTGCATGGCGGCAAAGTTACGGTAGTCCAAATTTGACGTTTTTTCCCATAGGATAACATTACGGCGCCTAACGCATGACAGGAATCCTTTATCACCCTGCTGCAAAATAACGGTTTGGTCTTTTGGACTGAAATTTGAAGAGAACACAGACAACATCCCACAGATGTGCCTTTCAGTGGTTTGGTGAAAAAATATTACAGGGAGGCACGGTTATGGCACTCCGAACTTCTCTTTTTTTCCCATAGGATAACATTACGGCGTTCGCCGCGCCTTCCAGAGCCCGTATCTCGGAAACGGTGTGAGATACGGACTTTTCATTAGAAAAGTACTTAGCCCCCAAGTGGGGGCTAAGTACAAAACTAGCAACGAAAGTCATAAATCATATGACTTTTAAATTTTTTTTCTACGTCATACAGTTCCTGAGATATATGCTATTTAGTGTTCCAACTCCTCATTTTCTGCTGCGAGACCCATTATTATGCATACATTCTTTATATTCACTGTCTTTCTCCATGTAGCTTTTGGGGAAAACCAGCCTGTGCAGTTACATTACTGTTACCGTTGCCATTTCCGCTTGTGGTTCTGTACCCGTTTCACTTACCGCTCACGTCTACGCCACCATGTGCGTTATCCTTTGCGATTTCATTTCCGCATGCATTTCTGTTATTTTTTGCCATTTCTGGCTACAGTACTGTTTGTCTTTTTGTTTCACTTTGCATCACCATACCCATTGACATTTCCGTTTGTGGGCACCGTGTCACTATGTGACAAGACATCACGTGGCGGACCATTCCCGTCTACGCCACCGTGTGCGTTATCCCTTTCTGTTGTCATTCGCACTTGCGTTACAATGTGCGCCACTGTTACCACTTCTGTTTGCGTTGCTGTTCCTGTTACTATGTGGGCCCCGCGCTCCCGCCACTGCATTACATGGTGGGAGCACGGGGCGCCGCTGCATTACATTCACTATTTCTGGTTATCATTCTCAAAGAAGGAAATTAGAGCAAAAACTCCATTTAATGCATTAGTTAGGGTTGTTCTGGCCGGCAAAGTGAGGGAATTGATTGTTGGGTTGAAAATCCCCTTGGACCCCCAGCGCACCCCCAAACCGGCATTGGGGTGCGCATTGGAGTGTCGGTCTAACTCTCACCCCATTCTCCTATACTTCTGCTGCTTTACACATGTGATGGGGTGACAGTTAGGGCTGACAACATAATGTGCACCAATGCCGCTTTGAAGGGTGCGCTCGGTAAGCAGGGACTTCAACCCTACAAATTTCCTCACTTTTGTCGCTATGAACAACAACTAATGCATTAAATGGAGTTTTTGCTCAATATATATATATATTTAATATATGGATCATGAAAATAATATACTAGAAAAGCATACAAAAAATTCCCCATAATAGTATCACTCCCAAAGTGATAATACTACACTTCAGGAGTGATAATACCATCATTCAGGTGCCGTAATACTATCGTTGGGGACCTGAACGATAGTATTATCACCAAATCACAACAGCGCATGCACTAGTCTAGCTGCCAACGTCTTTCAAAACATGCCTTCCAATTGGCCATGTTTCCTGTTAGAGCAGGCAGAACAGTTCGAAAAACATGGTGGCCACTGTCTCGCTTACCGAGAGTTTTTCTCAACTGTAACATTTTGCAGCTTTTTTGTTTCAAATATCTGAAAAATACAGATATCCAGCTTACCGTGCATTCCCCGGACATGGAAAAGGTAGGCTGTCCTTCAGTAAAACAAACAAAAAAAAAAAAAACGAGCAGTGAGACAGTGTGGCGCGTGGCCAGGATGGAGAGACTTGTTCCCTGCAGCTGCCAACCGCCTCAGAGAAAAGGAAATCACATCCATATATTAAAAAAAATAAAAAATACGTTCCTGTGCATTACAATGCAGTAATTCCATCTCGAGGTTCTGGGGATATGGAACCTCTCGAGCTTCGCTCTCAAGGTTCCCAATGTCCCCAGAACCTCTCAATGGAATTACTACATTGTAATGCACAGGAACTTATCTATTATTCTATTTATATAAATAAATAAATAAATATATATATATATATATATATATATATATACACACACACATATACATACACAGTATATGAATACAGCATGGTATCAGCAGCACAGAAACAGAACATTTATTTTGCAATTTCAGTAATTTATTGCTCTTTGATGATTATGTGCTGGTTATCTTCATAGATTCATAGATATGTGTCTACAGAAAAGGACCTTCTTGGCCCACTGAGTCTGCCCATTTCCCCCCCTTTACATGCCCCCCACACAGATTCCACCCTCCTTCTCCTTGACAACCCATTGTGTTTGTCCCATGCTCTCTTGAATCCCTCCACTTTACCGGCATCCACCACATCCTCTGGCAGACTGTTCCAGGGTGCCACCACTCTCTCAGTGAATTAATGCTTCCTAATGTTTCTCTTAAACCTACCCCCCTCCATCCTCAGTCCATGCCCTCTAGTTTTTGCATCTACCTTACCTGAGAATAAGCTCTCCCCACTTTATTGAACCCCTTCACATATTTGAATGTTTCTACCATGTCTCCAATCTCCCTAGTGGTCTCCAGTGGGTACAAATCCAACACCCTCAGCCTCTCCTCATATGTGTTCCCTCTTAGCCCATGTACCATTTTAGTGGCCCTTCTCGGTACCCTTTCCATGACATCTATGTCCTTGCTCAGATGGGGTCTCCAGAACTGAACCCCGTACTCCAGGTGTGGCCTCACCATGAAACTGTAGAGTGGCATCAGCACCTCCCTTTTTCTACTAGTTATCCCCCTACCTATGAACACCAGCATTCTGTTCACTTTGCCCACTGCCTTGTTGCATTTGTTCCCTAACTTAAGGTTGTCATGTGCATTTTTTGGTGTTGAATTTATTTATTTATTGGGATATTCAGAAAGACCTTTGAGTTGAAGACTCATTTACAAAGGTTCTAATTCATACATCAGGTACAGACAACATTTGTTAAAAGAGAATAACAGTACATTACAATACAAATTAAAATACATTACATTACATGACAGTCAAGGTTGATCAGTAGGAGGCTTAAAGTCAGGATAGTAAATGATTCAGCATTTAACCCAGCCAAATAGTTGCAGTAGTTCTGTAACAGGCTGATAGTCATATAGTAATATAGGTGGGAATTTTGACACTGGGCAGCTGCCGTGTTTCCAACCACCCCTCCAGCAACCTTAGATCTTTCTTCATAGCATCCATTCCCTCTGGGGTGTCCACTCTTTTGGCGATTTTTGTGCCATCTTCAAAAAGGCAGACCTTCCCCTGCAGCCCCTCTGCTATGTCACTGATTTAGATGTTAAACAGAATGGGCCCCAGCACTGACCCCTGAGGGACCCTGCTTATCACCCTACCTTCTCATAATGCACCCCATTGACCACCACCCTCTGGCTTCTACCCATCAGTCAGATCTCCACCCACCTTGTTATTTTCTGTCTCACCACCAAATTCACCAGCTCATTAACCAATCTTCTGTGGGGCACAGTGTTGAAGGCCTTACCAAAGTCCAAGTAGGCCATGTCCACTGCCCCCCAATCAACCACCCTCATCACGTCATCAGAGAACTCGATCAGGTTCGTCTGATATGATCATCCCCAAGTGAAGCCATGCTGATGAATGTCTTGCAGCCTCCCATCTTCCAAGTAGCTAACCACCCTTTCTTTCAATATCACCTCCATCACCTTACCCACTACCGATGTGAGGCTGACCAGGCAACAATTGCCAGCCTGCTACCTGCTGCTAGTTTTATGAAGTGGCACCACATCTGTCTTTTTCCTGTCCTCTGGCACCTACCCTGTATCTAGGGACAAGTTAAATAATCTCACTAGTGATGCTGCCAGTTCCTCCCTTAGCTCCCGGAGCACTCTAGGGTACAAGGCATCAAGACCCATAGCCTTGTCTACCCTCAACTTACCCAGTTCCTCCCATACCCTACCCTCACTGACTGGACTAGGATCCACCCCCACATCCCCCCTTCCCTTTCCCCTTAGCACTGGTCCCCTCCCTTCACCCTCTATCATGAAGACTTAGCCGAAGTATTTATTCAGCACTGCTACCTTCTCAAAGTCCCCTTCCACTTGTAATCCCACCTCCCCCTTTACCCTTACTATACTCTGCCTTCCTTTTCAATGAGATGACTTCTTCCGGCAGTGCATTTCAAGTGTCCACCACCCTCTCTGCGAAGAAATGCTTCCTGACCTCCCTCCTAAACCGCCCACCCTCCATCTTAAGACTGTGCCCCCTCATGTTATGGTTCCACTCAGTTTAAAGAGACTCTCCTTATCATTATTCAAGTACTTAAAGGTCTCAATCATGTCCTCTCTCTCTCTCTCTCTCTCTCTCCTGTCTTCCAGGGAGTACATGTTCAGTGCCCTCAGTCTCTCCTGCCAACCTGCTATCATCTTTGTAGCCCTCCTCTGGACCTTCTCCAGTAGGTGAATGTTCTTTTGGAGGTGTGGACACCAGTACTGAACTCCATGCTCTAGATGTGGCCTTACCAGTGACCTGTACAAGGGCAGTATAACCTCCCTCTCTCCTACTACTGATCCCCCTAGATATGCATCCCAGCATCTCGTTTGCCTTTGCTGCTGCTTTCTTGCACTGCATGGAGTGCTTCAGGTCACTAGTGATTATGACTCCCAGGTCCTTCTCCTCTGATGCAGATACTTTGACTCCACCCAGGTAGTACTCTGTCCTGGGATTCTTAGCTCCAATATGCATAACTTTGCATTTCTTGTCATGGAAGCCAAGCTGTCAGATCCTGGACCACCTCCCCATCTCTTGCAGATTTTTCTGTAGGTTCTGTATCCCCTTCAGCTGTGTCCACTCTTCCACAGAGCTTGGTGTCATTCACGAATAGGCACATTGTGCCCTTGACACCATCTCCAATGTCATTGATGAAGATATCGAACAACACTGGCCCCAGCACCAAGCCCTGCGGGACCCCAGTGGTTACCTCTCTAGTGCCAGATAACTCTCCCCCACAACCACCCTCTGGGTTCTGTCCCTCAGCCAGTTTTCCACTCATCTGGCCATCTTTTCCCCAACCCTGAGATCCTCCAACCTCCTGATTAACCTTTTGTGGGGCACAGAGTCAAAGGCCTTGCTGAAATCAAGATAGAGGATGTCTACCGCTTAGCCCCTGTCTACTGTCTTAGTGACACAGTCAAAGAAGTCAATCAGATTTGTTTGACCCGATCTCCCCCCATGAACCTATGCTACCCCGCATCTCGAAGATCATGCTCCTCTAGATAGTCTACCAATCTTTCCTGTAGTATGGTCTCCATAAGCTTGCCCAAAATGAAGGTAAGACTGACTGGTATGTAATTCCCTGGGTCATCCTTAGGACTATATTTGTGGAGGGGCACTACATGTGCTGTTCTCCAGTCCTGCGGTACCACTCCTGATTCTAGTGAACTATTAAATAGATCTGCCAGTGGCCCTGCCAGCCCCTCAGCCAGTTCCTTTAGTACCCTTGGATGTACTCTGTCTGGGCCTGGTAATTTGTCCACCTTCTATGCCAGCAGCCCCTTTCTCACGCCATCCTCCTCTATCACTACATCTGTGTTCCCCTCTCCCCCTGCTCCTCTTTTCCCTCCTGAAGGCACTGGTCCATCCTTCTCCCTGGTGAAGACAGAACAGAAGTATTCATTTAGTATTTCTGCTTTTCCCCCATTATCCTCCCCCCACACCACCCCTTTCTTAAGTTTAACAATCCCTTCCTTCTTGTCCTTTTTCTCACTTATATATCGAAAGAAAGCCTTCTCCCCTTTTTTAATTCCTTCAGCTATCTGCAGCTCCTCCTGTGCCTTAGCTCTCTGGACTTCCTTACTTGACTCACTAGCCAACCTTAGATGATTTTCCCTATCCACCTCTCTATTTGTCTTTGTGAATTTTCTATAGGCCAACCTCTTTTCCCTTACTGCCTAGGCAACCCCAGAACTGAACAAGTTGGGCACTTAGGCCCTTGTGTTCTTCCCCCTGAGCCTAACGCATTCATCTCTGGCAACCAGTATCCTTCCTTAATGATGGACTACCTTTGGTCCACTCCCATATCTGCTCTAATGCCCGTCAGATGGCTACTTAGCACTTCACCGATTTTCCTGAAGTCCACACTCCTGAAATCCAAGATTTTGGTCTTGGTATGCTTACCCTGCCCATATCCAACCAGAACCACACTGTGCAATGGTCACTTCTACCCAGTGGCTCCCTAACAATTATTTCCTGTATATGCTCCCCATTTGTGAGCACCAGATCAAAAACTGCCTCAGCTCTTGTTAGTTCAGTGATGCCCTGAGTCAGGAACCCACTCTGCAGTCCTTCCAGGATCACCTGACTCCTACCACATGTTGTGGATGGTATGCTCCTGTCCACCTTGGGTAGGTTGAAGTCCACTACAATTACTACCTCTCCTTTCCCGGCAGTTTGCAATATTTGTGAGTTCAGTGCTCCCCCTTCCTGACTACCTTGTCCCTCCTGTATAGTTTATATCCAGGGTTCGCAAGGTCCCAGTCATGGTGTGATGTTGTTCAAGTCTCGGTTACTGCAGCTATGTCCACCCTCATGTCTGCTAATAGTGCCTGCAGGTCATCCATCTTGTTTCTAAGACTCTGTGCATTCAGAGACAACACTTTCCACCTAGAATCTGACCTTCTTTCTCTTTCTCTATTCTTCTATTCACATTTATCTCCTCTGTGTGCAACCCTCCTTGTACCCTTGTTATGTATTCCTCACCCCTCCACCCTTTACTAACTGTGTTCTTACCTCTTCCACCTCCTCTCTCCAGACCTGTTCCATCACTGTGGGAGAGGAGGTTCACTGACCTCCTCCTCTCAGAGTCTGTGGGCCTGCACACCTGATGCCCCCCCCCCCCAGTAATTTAAATTAAGTGTACTGGTTCAATATTCCCCCATTTTGTCCCTGAGTACCCTGAAACCCTCCCTACTGAGGTGTAGCCTGTCTGGTGAAAACAGTGCTTTGTTTGACTAAGTCTCCTCCCAGTCCCCAATACAGATGTACCTCTCCACTCTGCACCATTTCCTCAGCCAGTCATTAAAATCCTTTATTCTTCTTTTCCTGTCTGTGCTGGCCACTGATACTGGTATCACCTCTGAGAAGGCTAGTGAACGTTCTTCCTCCCTGCAGATCTTCCCCAACTCCATGAATCTACTTTGTACTACCTCAACCTCCTCCCCAGCTAGGTCGTTTGTTCCCAAATGTATAACTAAATTAGCTTTTCTTCCAACCTCCCTTACTATTTCCCTTATTCTTGGGCCCACTTTCCCTGCTGTCATTCCTGGCATACAAACCACCCTCCTGCTTGCATTTGGGTCCTCTTTCCTTCCCCAGTGAATACCCCTGATTATGGAGTCCCCTATGATTGTAACCTTCCATCTCCTGCATTCGTGCTCCCCGTTCGTCCTTTCTCACCTTTGGTACTAGCTGCTTTCCCACCTAACTGATCCCTCTGCACCCTGGTGAACTTATCTCCACATCCACAGTGTATCCCCTTAACTATTTTTCCATCTCCCATTCTGCCCCTCCCCTTCTGACTTTCTGTATCTGCTTTCAGTTTTCTTTCCCCTCTTCCTTTCCTCTCCCTCTCCCTCCCCCCCATCCTTCACTCCATTTTGCCTGCCTCCTCTTCCCTGCTCACTTTGATTAATTCTCTCCCCCTCCCCTGTACTCCTACTATTAACCATGGCTCAACCTGACCTTCTACCTCACATCCTGCTGCCTCCTCCCTCCTTCCAGACAGTGGTGAAAATCTAGTCAATAAACGCACCCCTTTAGAATTTCCCACCCATGATGCTACTCTCACATTCCCACCTCTTCCCCTTACCACTTGCCATTCCTCCACCCTGGGCTCTCTATTCCTTTGAGGAAGAGATACTCCTGTATACTTAGTGCTCCTCCCACTCCCATCACCTGCCTGATGTCATCACTCCCCTGGGCATCACCCCTCTGCCTTTCCCTCCATTGCTCTGCCCCTCTGACTTCCCACACCATCCTCCCCAGCTCCCATTTGAGCAGCTTTATTTCAGCCCTTAGCTGCTCCAGAGTCTTACACACAGGACATCCCCCTTTGCTTCACATCACCCCCAGAAAGACTGCTGCCCCACAGCTATTGCAGTTTACCACTCTCCTGCTTCCCATACATGTACCTAATCTCCCACATCCTCCCAGCTCAGCTTTTCCTAGCCTCCAGTTATACATAACTATAAAATAACTATAAAATTCAAAAATATATAAACATAGGCTGAAGAAATCTAAAACAGTTCTCTCTGTGATGCTCAGAACAGTTCAATGTAAATAAACACAGGCTGAAGAAATCCAGTATTTGTTAGTATGTGTACAAGTTTACCCCCTACGCAGTATGCTGGGCTGATAAAGATATGACAGGTGTATGTCCATTGCTCTTTTTAGAAAGTAATGTCAGAACCCCTGGTATAAAGGAAGCAATGCACATGGGGTGGGTGGGGTGAGGACAGAGTGGGTGGGACCAAGCCAATGCCCTCCAGAAATAATCAGCCACAGCACTGATCCATCACCCCATACTCCTCTGTTCCAGTGCTTACCAATGATTCAGCTAGCAAAGCTGGCTCTTGCTAGTTTTTCCTCCCTACCCCCAAAGCCAAGTGATCTGTAGTTTCCTGACTCAACTACACAGCATATAATTTTAAACAGTAACAGCTCCCAATATTCCAAACAGAACTAATTAAATATTTCAGCACTAAATGACTCTCAATAACAGTTCTATCCCACAGCACTAATTAATTTCACAACTTTTTACCCTCACAGTACAGCCTATTCCAATATCAAAGTGAAAAGAAATCAACACTTCCCAACTGTTGTTGCTTCTCAGGTCCACTGCTTCCCAGTGATTCAGCAAGCAAAGCTGGCTCCTGCTAGTTTCTCCTCCCTACTCACAAAAAAAATGCTTCATATCCTGCTCTAACCCTGAAGCCCACTGTGTTATGGCCACTTTCTCCTAAGTTGACACCCACCCCACTCCCTCCACACTATCCCCATTGGTGAGGACAACATCAAGTATGTTACCCTCCCTAGTGGGCTCCCTGACCAGCTGCTGCAGGAAGGCTCCCTGGAGGGTTCCTAGGATCTCTCTGCTCCTAGCTGATCTTGCTGCTGGGATATCCCAGTCTATATTTGGAGGGTTAAGGTCACCCACCAGCAGAATCTCCCCATTCCATGCCATCCATTAAACCTTCCATGGCATCTGTAAGTCCATTTCCTCACTCTGCATTGAGGGGCTGTACACCACCCCCAGCCTTATTGATGCCCCAGCCTTTCCCTCTAGTGTAAACCACATGCTTTCTACTTCCCTTCCTATCTCTTCCTGCTCTTCTGTGACCTTAATGCCTTCCCTGATGTGCAGCAAACCCCCCCTTCCTACCAGCCCTATCCCTCCCTAGTAACCTATACCCCGGGACCCCTACTACCCAGGCCTGGTGCTTGGGCCACCAGGTCTCTGTTATGGCTACAATATCCAGCCCATCAGCCTCTATTATTGCTTCTAAGTCTACCATCTTATTCCCCAGGTTTCATTCATTTGTGAAAAATCCCTTCCACTTACCCCCTTCTCCTCACCTTCCCTCCCTACCATGTCTGGTCTGTGCCCTTCTACTTCTTGTGGGGGAGTGCTTGCTAGTCCTGTCTCTCCTCCTGTTGATCCCTTTCCCATCCTAGCCTTGTACTCCCCCTTATCAGTTTAACCCCCTCAAGACCTTATCAATGTATCCTTGTAACCCCCCAGTACTCTTGCCCCCTCTCACTCAGATGCAGTCTATCCTTCTAGTACAGATCCTCATCCTTCCATGTGTCCCCCTACTCTCCTATACATGTGAACACTTTCTCTTTGCACCATACTCTGAGACAGTCATTGAATTCCTCAATTCTATTCTGTCTAGCAGTGCTGGCACGGGGGACTGACAAGACCTCCTGAAAAAGCCAAGGATTTAGCCTCCTCCATGCATCCCCATGCCAGTGCCCTGAACCTCCTCTTGACCTCCACCACTTCACTGCCTGCCAGGTCATTTGTCCCCAAATGAATGATAAGGTGTGGCTTGCCCACCAGCTGTGCCCCCTCCCTGATTTTCTGCATTGCCCTCCCCACCTTCATCCCTGGTTCAAAAAAGACCAACCTCTGCCTGACTGTAGGACCTGTTCTGCCCCACTGTATCACCTTAATAATGGAGTCCCCAAATACCATGGCATTCTCAATCTCCATGACTAGTGGATCTGGCCTTATTCCTGGTGGAACCCTTCTCCTCCTAACCACTTCCCCCTGCCCTGAACTGACTACTTGACCTCCCTGCCTCCCCCCAGGTTCTCCTCTCATTTTCCTCCTGCTTAAAGATTCCAGCACCTTCCCTCCCTGTCTCCCCTCCTGTCCCCTAACCCTTCCTTCCTTCCTTCCTTCCTCACCTTCCCTGTTTACCTGTATTCATTGTACAGTACTTTCTTCTTTATTAGTGTTGTTTAAAAAAAGAATGTTTAAAAACAGCACACTTAGCTTTCTGATGTACAGGGTCTCTGAGCAAACTGTTTTGTCACCTTTGACAGAGAAGCACCAGGCTGCTGCAATGCATCAAACAATTTTATTTTATCCTCCAGAAACAGATTGACCCTCTTAGTTGCCATCAGAGCAGATAAGGCAAATAAAGAGATAAATGCTAGAAAAAAAACTGGATGAACTCCACTGTATGTCCATAAAATACTCCTCTTTTTTATTGTTTGACTTCACACATCCCAAAGTGGCACCAGTTTTGTGGCATCACCACTTCCACATGCCCCAACTGTGTTTTTCTGTTAGAAAGCGTTACAAAATCATAACCAATTTCCTATATTAAGTTCATTCAAAAACACCTTTGTTGTGATTCCCTTCACCTGCAATGGTCTGTATTCTTTATAAAAGTAATACTAATAACACCATGAGAATCAACTTCACTGTAGCAGTTCTATAAAGACATGTGGTTCACAATATTCACCCCTATGCATACACACTATCACACAGTACTTTTCCATTTTATATGTATATATTGCCACTGTAACGACTGTTTATACCTTTCCTTAGAAATACTTGTACAACACTTCTTATTGCCTGTGCTTGTCCTCCTTAGTCAGGACGTTTGCCAATATCTACAAATAATGACTCCTTCATTTAAACACTAAATCATGACCATACAGCCTTTAAAATGCTTTTTTCTGCCATTATATATTATCCTGTGTATTACTGTGCTCACATTGTCATGATTCATTTTTGTTATTGTAGTACATAAAATATTTGTTTGGTGTTTTTCTGTTCATTCCTCATTTTTAGATGCTTGTACTTGTCACTCTTTTTGAATTACTCCTCAGTTCCTATGGATATCATTAATTAAAGAGCTGGTGACACATTCAGGAGAACTTTAACTGAACCTAATATTTACACACTGTCCAGCTTGTATTTCCCATTAGTGCTGTATTCCTCCTCCCCATTATTGATTACGGAGATCATCTGTATAAAAACATTATCTTTGCTCCTAAAGAGTTAATCTATTCCTGCTACTTTCTCCCTATCTGAAGTCATAGAACACTGCTTGTGGTATCACAGTTACTTCCATGGCAACAGATTGTGATGTCATAACAGAGGAGTGTGTCTTGCAGTAGGGAGTAAGCTATAGAGACAGATGGACTGTGAAGGGGCTCTAAGGGATAAAGATCTTATATTCATGCAAATTTACTTGGTGATAAATAATGAGGAGGAGAAACATATAAAATATAAATGGAATGCAGGCAGAATTGTACATAATTAATATGTTTTTTAACATTTTCTTTGAGCCGTCAGTAGCTCTTTAAAGAACTTAATTCTAAGGCTTTACAGATTTTTTCTTTAACATTGTATTTTATGCTCACCTACAAACCACTGTGTCAACATACTATCATGGCTTTATTTTTCTTATTAAATGGAACCTTGACCCATTCCTTCCGTCTGAAGTCCTGCATTAAATAATAAGCTCTTTCAGTGTTGGCATCACTACTGTTCTGTTAGAATGTTTTTGAAGGGGGTACTTACTTAAACTACTTTTCAGACACAGTCTGCCAGCTCCCACTATGAAGAAAGGAGTGGCTTCTGGCCACACATGTGGTTAAATACCGCAATGTAGTGGGGGGAACCCAACATCATACGTGACATCGCACTAACTCTGCTATGTAGTGTTTGCTGGGGCTGCCACAATCACAGCAGCAGGAGTGAGTCTGTGTGGCTCAGTAGGTAGATGATGACAGACAGAGCTATTCAGCCTGGATCCACTTCAACCAGTAGATTTCTCCACCCACCCCACCCAGGGATCGTTATCCCTTATTAAAAATTGTTATAATTTTATCTTTACATAATAGCATCCTGTGAATGATGACTTCCTTTGTTGATGAGCCATGAATGAGGGAACTGCTGAGAGCAGCTGAACAGTATTGCCCCAATTAAATGAAATCAGCATCCCCATTATAAGAAGCTGCACTAATTGAATTGCATAGTACTAATATGCATACTTGGTGAACAATGGGAGCCATCAAAAGTGTTCACTATAAGAGGGAGTTTGTTATAGAAGGGTTCTTTGTAGAGAGGGAGTACTGTATCTCTAACAGGAACAAAGCTCCTGGGAGAGTCCCATTGACTAACAGAAAAGGAAATTATGGTAAGTATGAAGACATTTCTTCTTTCTGTAGTGTTTCACATTGTCAATAGGTAGTCGGAACAGATGGGTTCTAAGAAGCAATACCTATTAAGCAACCAGGTGGGGGAGCATATCATCCCATAAGCAAACTGCAAAAAAGGAAAAAAGGGAAACAGAAATTTAGCTGCCAACTGCCACCTTCAAAACTCTACAACCAAAGACCGCAATAGCTGAACTTTGAGCATCCAACCTGTAGTGCATGGGGAAGGTATGGATGGAGGACCACATGGCTGCCTTGCACAATTCTAAGACAGATGCCTCACCTTTCTCCACCCAGGAGGTGGCCATGTCTCTGGTGGAATGAGCATTGATGAGAACCAGAGCCAGCTTCTTTACTGTGGCATAGGTCTTGGCAATGCAAGCTCCCACCCACCCTGTTGGGGTGGTCTTGGAGGCTTTTTGTCCTTTTTTATTTTTGGGGGGGCTGCTCTGGAAAGTACGAACAACCTTTCCAATTTCCTAAAGTCTGTCATCCATCTAAGACATTTCCTAACTTCCCTACACAACTACAACTTGTGCAACTCTTTCTCTTTTGGGTGAGTTGACTGCGGACAGAAAGACAGAAGACAAATTTTCTGGTTCATGTAAAAAGCTGTAGGAATCTTCAGAATGAAAGACAGAGCCGTTCTTAGAACCAGCTTGTCCTTATGCATGATGAGATAAGGTTCTTTGTGGACAAGGCCTGGAGTTCACCAATTCTCCTGGCTAAACCCACAGCAACTAAAAAGACACACTTTATTGGACAACATGTCTAATGGTATGGACAAAAATGGTTCAAAAGGTTCTTTACAAAGAGCATTCAACACCAGATTTAGATCCCATGGAAGAACAGGGGATCAGAACAGAGGTTGGCTGCTGCTGACATCTCATAGAAAACAAATAACCTCCCGGTTAGTCCCTAAGGATGAGCCCAAGGAGGCTCCAAGAGCCGACACCTGACCTCTCAAAGTGGTCAAGGCAAACCTTCTTCCACTCCTTCTGGCAGAAAGTTAGAAATCTTTGGGACAGCGGTATTAGAAGGCCAAATACTGTTTCCTCTGGCCCAAGTCAAAAAGGTGATCCATACGGAAACATAAGTTGCTAATGTGGAATTCCTTCTTGCAGCCATCAGGGTGTCCACCACCTTTTTAGAGAAACCCTGCTTCAGAAGTCTCTTCCTTTCAGAAGCCAGGCCATGAGCTGCATTGCTTCTGGATTTGGATACAGAATGGGGTCTTGGGATAGAAGGACCACCCCATATTGGAAGTCAAAATGGTGCGTGTTGAGCTAGATTGACTAGGTCCAAGAACCATGGCCTTCTGGGCCATTCTGGAGTTATCAGAAGAAGCTTCCTCTTGAGTGCCTTATTCTCAAGAATTTTGACTGCACCCAGTTTTGTAAATGAAGGTGAGCGAGATGCACAGCCCCATCTCCAGGATGTTGATGTGTAGGTGTTGTTCCTGCACAGATCAAGCCCCCTGAATGGGAATGTGGTCCAGCACTGCCTCCAAACATAACAGGCTGGCATAGGTTGTCAGGATCAACTCTGGAGGGACTTCCAAGAGGGAACCTTTGCTCAGATCCATTAAACTCACCTACCAACTCAGGCACTGCTGCAGGAGTGGGGAAACTGGAATCTTGGCCTGATAGTCCTCCTAGGCTGGATCTCAAGCCGACAGCAACTCAATCTGGAGGGTCACATGTGAAGGTGAGCTCACTGAACCAGTTCTACTGACACCATCATGAAGCCTAGAATCCATAGTAGCCTGTGAGATGAAATCGATGGTTGACTCCTCAGCCACTGAACCTCTCTTAACAAGGTGTCCTTCCTGGCTGTCAAAAGGAAGACCACCCCCCCCTTCATCCATCTTGAACACCACTCACAGGAGCACCAGGGTCTGTGATGGTTCAAGAGGACTTTTCTCCCAAATGACTACCCAACCATGTGACCCAAAACCTCCAGAGTCCTGGTCACAGACTTCCTCACCAGTGGGGCTGATGGTGCTTGAATAAGCAAATCATGCAGGTAAGGGTAGACATGATATCCCTCCTGTCAAATCTGAGCCACCAGGACTATGAGCACCTTTGAGAACACTCCATGGGCTGTTGCCAGCCCAAAGGGGAGTTCCCTCATACTAAAAGTGTTGCCCCAGGACATGAGCCTGAGGAACCTCTGATAAGACTGCCAGATGGGAATGTGCAGATATTTATTTATTGGAATACCACCTTTGAGCTGAAAGCTCATTTACAAAGGTTCCATGTCAAGACAAAAAAAAAGACACACTCAGTACAGTTGGGAATTCAACAATGAGAACATTAAGTGTGCAAGAGTACAGGGTAGGCAAGGTAGAGATTCAACATCTGGGTGGATAAACCATAATACACACAGTTCAAAAAGGAGGAATTCAATGGGGACTGTATAGTGCATTATAATATAGTTAACAAAAGGAGATTTACAAATAGGTGGACTAATAAATTTAAAACCAACTGATACAGTCAAATATGCAGTTTTTTTTTTGTTTTTTTTTACACACACATATGTGATGCAGCCTTGTGGCTAGGCTTTGTCAGTAGTCACTGAGGTAAGGGGGAAGGACAGTGGGGTAAAGAGGTGCAAGAAGAAAAATGCTTCATATTCTGGTGAACATGATTGAGGCAGTGAAGGGGTATAAGATGTGTATGCATATAAGACTAGTTATATGCTCATGCCATCGGCTACAATGGCCATTGTGAGGGGGATTCTGCTCCCCACCCTAACCTATGGGGCTCCCTTATTTGGGGCTGCTCATAAAACTGACCTACTCAGATGGGATATTACGTATAACAACATGTGTCGCTATGCCTCTTCTGCTCCTCGGCTTAAACACCACTGTCAGCCATACCTCTAAACCTTTCATCCCTCAAATGTGGAACATTGCCTCTCAAAATGTGGAACAAATGAGCAAAATGTGGAACACTTAATCAAATTTTTATCAAGGAGGCTCAGAACACTGTTAAAATGTTTGCATTTATGTTCAGAAAGTCTGTTATTAGTTGAATAGTATATTTTTTGCATGATTCACTATAGATTTTTGCTTTAAAATGTTAATACTGAATGTGGAACAAGTCCTCACAATGTGGAACAGGGAGCTTTTGTGAAATAAAACGAGGAACGTTCCTCGTAATTTGGTACAGTTGAGAGGTATGCTGTCAGCTTTATAATGATCTTGGTTGGCTGTCTCCATTAGCTAGTAGGAAATACTTCCTTGGCTCTCTTATTGATTTGATAATTTGAAATCAAACCCCTAGGTGTCTTGCAGCTATGCTTGTTCCTCAGGACACACTCCATGGTCTACGATCAGCTGATAAATCCTTTCTGAATTTGCTGAGGTGCCGCACTAGGAAAGGAACTGTTGCATTTGAGCATGCGGCTCCACAGCTGTGGAATTCCCTTCCCCTCGACATTAGACTTTCTAGCTCCCATACATGCTTTAAGAGAAAACTGCGCTCGAGTCTGCTGATTGCTGATACCCATTCCTGCTTTCACCCTACCTAATGACTGATGTCTCTGGCCATACAATAGTATTTTCTCACCTGTATATAACTCTCTTTCTGCCTCAGCCTGTCCCGGCTCCCTTTCCCTGCCCATATACAATCTTGCATTGCAGGCATCTCCCTTACACTTACATACACTAATATAATCTAATTTCATGGCTTGATCCCATCTTCCTCACTTACCGACCTTTTCCTCAATGACACCTCCTGCTCTCACTGATTATTTCTTCCTTTTGTATTACCTGTTTTTGTTTTTGTGTTCCTTGTTCTGTGCATATGATATGTCACCTGATAATCTCTTGTCCAAGGTCCTCTCTATTCATTGCATAGGTAGGCACCTATGAACTTATGAATGGTCTACTCTGTATGTCTCTGATATATTGTATCCACTTTAACTCACTGTATGTAAAGCGCTTTACTTTGTATGTTCTGATATATTGTATCCTCTTTAACTCATTGTATGTAAAGCACTTATAATTTGTTATCCTGTTAAGTTTCTGCATGTCTGTACTCTCCCGGGTCATGCCTGAAAATAGTCATTTTATGGCTAGTGCACTTACCCAGTTAACAAAAGCTAAATAAAAATAAAGAAAATAAAAATAAGAGCACAAGATAGAGGCAGTGAAGGGGTAAGGGAAGAAGAGGTTAGACAGGGTGGGAGGTGGAGATGGAGGGGGGAGAGTAATGTGGCAATGGAGGATAAGTCAGGTAAGGTGGAGGTAGGTTAGCAGTCACAGTTGCTTAGAGAGGTAAGATGTTGACAGAGTTTTTTCTTGAATGGCCCTAACTTTGATTCATTGGCTATGTCCGAGGGGAGTTAATTTAGTCAGCTCAGTGCATGCATCCATTCCCTCAAAATTGGGTCGTGGAGCAGGCATCCAAGACCAAGTTGTTTACATTGGCCTTTGAGGGAGGATTGTTGTTTGGTTCAATCTGGGTGATATGTACCATCCATAGATCTGCATCACAGGTCTTTGGATGGTACATACTCCCCCGGCTGGACAGCCCAGATGATTGACTGTAAGGAGTCCATCTTAAAAGTCATGTGATGAGCAAACTTGTTTAGGTGCTTCAAATCCAGAATAGGTCTGCCCACCCCCCAACCCCGACTTCTTGGGAACCACACTGCAAATTGAGTAGAATCCCTGTCCTTATTCACCATGGGGCACTGAACAATCGCTCCGATCTGTTTTAGGTGATCAAATGTTTGCAACGATGCCTGTCTCCTCACAGGATCTTTTGATACAGGAGATGGCAGAAAATATCCCTTTGAGGGAACGGATGATAACTCTATGGCATAATCTAAGGCCAGAATCTCCAGAACCCAAGCATCTGACATCATCTGGGCCAATCTTGTACAACAATTGTGCAGTCTTCCACCAAGGGGAAGCAGGGAGAGATGGGCCCATGTACCCTCATTGTAAGGTGCCACCTCTTCATCCTGGACCCCTGTTGTGTTTTTGGGCAAGGGCTCCTCTGGCACAATGGCGCTTGAATTCAGAGTAGGATCCTTTACTCCTTTGGTTCTTGAAATTCTGAAAAGGATGCAAACCCCCTCAATACTGCCTCCGTCAGCCACCTGCTTGACTTTTTGAAGTTGAGCTGGCCTTCTGCTGTTGTTTTGAAACTGGGAGGTGGGCCACTTTGCCCAGGATATCCCTCAAAATGTCATCCAGGCCTGAACCAAACAACAATCCTCCCTCAAAGGCCAAGGTAAACAACTTGGTCTTGGATGCCTGCTCCATGACCCAATGCTATAGTCATGCCCCTTGCATGATGAATTTAACATGAGAAGCGGAGTGAGCTGACATATGTAAGATCTCCACCGTGGAATCCCCCCTTGGAAGGTTGAGGCCATGGATACCAACTGCAAAATGCTCACCCTCTCAGAATCCAGGGGGAACAAATCTACCCAGCATCATAACCCACAAGTTTAAAACTCTGGCAACAATAAAGGAGGCCTAGGAGGTGCAAAGGTTTGCTCTGTAGAAGGCAAAGGCTGTTCTGCCTGAAGCATCCACTCACTTGTTGTGCATATCCACTAAGGCCAAAGACCCTTCAGTTGGGATAGTCATGTGTCTTATAGAGTTATGTATAGCCTTATCAGCCAGGGGAGGGGTTTCCCCACTTGCAGGTATTTTCATTCACAAAAAGGGAGGCACCATAGCCTGGGTTTTGGCAGATATTTCCGCTAGTCAGTACTTGCCTATTCTTGCTTCGTAATCTGGACCCAGCGAATAGTGTAGAAAACACTTTGGAACAGAGGAGGACACAGGCAGGATAGGATTCACATCTAAGGCCTCCATGGATTACACCTCTTTCAGCTGTAAAGTCTTACAAGCCTCAGTTATCAGATAGGACAAGGATTTAATATCAAACAGGGCAGGGATAGGAATCCTTCTCTTTGGATCCATCCATTCCCCCTTCCTCCTCCTCATCAGAGTGTTCATCCCCTCATCATCAAGTATCTTCTTTGGGCCGGGATTTTCCCCTAGATCCCCAACATCCTTCTCCTGACCTGACCCTCTGTATGGTCAAGGTCAGGATCTGCCTGAAGATCCATAATAGCACTTGTCCTGCTCTGGTGCACCTGAACGTGCCTCTGTAGGCCTCCCTGACCTAAAGATCCCAGCTTGGGGTCAGGTGTGTCAACAGGGATGTCCTGCAGAATGTCAGGGCTCAGAGGCTCACCTAAAAGTAGCAACAAAGATTTACACAATTCTGCTTTGCCACTTCCAGCCAGTACACCCACCCCCTCCCCACTCAGGTTTCTGACTTGGGGAACTGTAAGAGGCCTATTAACTTGAGTAACACAAAAGGGGCAATAGGAACCCAGTGGAGAGGGTTGCATTGCCCTTCTGCAGGTCTTACAATGTTTGAACATTAGAGGTCTCCAATAAGCCACGGCGCCAATATAATATGCCAATTAAACTAAGGAATACTGTAAATGTCTGGAGATTCATTTTTTTATTTGAAAATTAGAGAGTGCTGCCAGCCAAAGGACAGGCTAAGTGATCATCCTGTACAGGGAAGTTAATTGACTTGCTCAGGGACACGCGATATTCAAAAGGATTCAAACCCAGTTCTCCAGGTTTGCAGCTCAGTGCTCTTAGCCACTGTGCTGTGCAGCCTCCCCTTGATTACCAGCCCCTGTGAGAGGGAAAACACAAGCAAAAATGTCACTACCAGCCTGTACAGACAAAAGGCTGAATTAGTAGCAGTCGCACTCACCAAACAGTGCTGAACTAACATACAAAATACATTGCTGCACCAGCACTTGAAACAGTGCTTGGGCACGCGCTCGCACAAATGTGCACGTGTATGATGTCACGACACTGCGCATGATGTCAGCACATCAGGGGGACACACCTAAGCTCAGAAGTGCAAAATAGTCACACTGAGGCTTGTAGCAGCCCCTAACAGAACACTAGCATGAGAGCCCAGCTGACAGGGCTCAGAAAAATTGTTGGGAAGCTGTGGGGCTCAGGAAAGCCATTACAAACAACCAAAAAAATACTCAGAGAATAACCCCCCCTTCCCGAAACAGTCTGAAGGAGGGCAAATAAGGACTCTGATCCTGTCTCCCTTCTTCCTTTCTTTCTTATGCCTTTTTTTTAAATCTGTACTGAAAGGCACACAAAGTTCCTCCACATAGCCCCGATTCTCCAGGCAAGGGGTCATACTGTCACAGACAAAACAGCGCACATCAAGACCGCACACCACGATACAGCATGTGGCAACACCCGACTGTTTTTCTTGTGTTTTGCAGGGACTATTATAATCAACTCCGAGTCGGTGTGGATACAGAGGCATGAAATAAAATTGAAGTAAAAAAGATTCCCTAGAACAGAATCAAACTGCTCCCCCTTCAACCCCATCCACTGTTGGGTCGGGTGCTCTAGCCACTCCACCATGGCAGTGGCTTGACTGAGCACCCGACCGGCAGTGACTACTATCCACTTCCTTGTTGCTGGTGAGCGTGAGAGGGTAGCAATACTTTCTATCGCTGTAATTCCCGTCGCTGTAAAGCCACACATGTTACTAGCAGCACAGTCTTGCTATGCACAGTTTTGTCCGTGGTATTATGACCCGGTAGGGATTCTCCAGACTATGAGCATTCAAACACCTGTGACCCAAAGAGAAAAAACACTACAGACACCCTATCATGTTTCTCTGGGTAGGAGAGAGGGAACCAATACCAAGATAGATGGAAGAGAGAATCAGGACACACCCTAAATGCTAGAGCCTACCAATAACCCCCAAGAGACAGGGTACTGAGGCACCATGACAGGAGGAATTCAGAGACCTACTAGGAAAAAACATCCTAGAATACTGTAGCAGATGTGGCCCCCAGTCCTAGCACAGACAGGCAGTGGAAGTGCGGAGAATAGGCAGGTTAACCAATTTGAAAGTTGAAGTTTAACAGGCACTATTTTAAATTTAGGGGTGCTGTCTGTCACCAGGTAGCCCCAACCTGTTATGCAGAATTGCAGTCCCAAAAAAAATACACCAAAAGAAAAATGTTCTTCTTCAGAGAGCTTTCTATGCTCAAAATTGGTAGGATGGGTGGAGAATTGGCTGCAGGGATGGCAGCAGAGGGTGGTAGGTGAATTATCATCCCCAAGGGCATTGACGAGCGGGGTCCCACAGGGATCAGTGCTGGGGCTGGTGTTATTTGAGGTATTTATTGCAGACATTTCAGTATGCGTAAACAGCAAGATCAATCTATTTGCGGACAACACCAAGATGGGAGCAGTGGGGGATGACCAATGGGGGTGGCAAGAATTGCAGGAAGATCTAACAAGGCTGGAGACATGGTCTGACACCTTTCAACTTGGTTTCAATGCCAAAAAATGCGAGGTGCTGCATTTCATGGCAAAGAATCCAAAGAGGAGCTACCATCTGGGGGGTGCAGCTAGCTGTGACTGAGGAGGAGAAAGATTTTGGGGTGCTCATTACAGGAGCAATGAACAAATCAGCACAGTGTAGGAAAGCAGCAGTGGCCAACAAGATGTTGGGTTGTACTGCAAGGAGTATAAGCTCTAGGAGGAGGGAGGTGATTCTCCCATTATGCAGATCACTGGTCAGACCTTACATGGAGTACTGCATTCAGTTTTGGCACCCTTACCTAAAGAGGGACATTAAATTGCTGGAAGGGGTACAACACAGAGCAACAAAGATGATCGTGGGTCTGGGGGAGTTACCATATGAGGTTAGACTGAGGAAGTTGAACATGTACTCTCTGGAGGAGAGGAGGAACAAGGGGGTATGACTGAGACCTTTAAGTACATGAGAGGAATAAACAGAACAGGCACTGAGGGACTGTTCAAGGGGAAGGTGGGGAGAGACACTCAGGGTGATGACATGAGATTGGAGGGTGGAAGGTTTAGGAGGGAGATGAGGAGGCATTTCTTTATGGAAAGGGTGGTAGCAGAGTGGAACGCACTACCAGCAGAGGTGGTGGCCTGTAAAACAGTGGGATGCTTCAAGAGGGTCTGGGATAGGGCAAATGGAAGGATCATGGGAGGGTAGGGTGGGAGGGCAGCTGCAGGAGCAGGGTGCTAGCTGCCGTCGAGCAGACTCGATAGACCAAATGGTCATTTTCTGCTGGCAGTTTCGTATGTTCATATGCTGTTTCCCCTTGAATAGCACAGCAAAGACTGGAGAGTTGCTGCTGTCTGGCATGTTCATGTCCCCAAAATTCTGAGCTGTTAACAGCCTTGGGCTGTGCCATTTCCCCTAGTAGAGGTGCACATTACCCCATCTGTTCTGACTACCCCATTGATAGTGTGGAGCACTACAGAAAGCCATTTATTTTTTTCTTTTGTGCCTACTATTTCTGTGTGTGGGTTTCTTTGTTTTTTACATCTTCTGTTTATTCACTACTCACTGAATTCCTGGAATCACATAACCTCCTTTGCCAGCAACAGCACAGTTTCAGTAAGGGCCAAGCACAACCACTGCCCTTCTGGAGTACACTTCATACATCCACGACACCCTCAACCAAGGTGCCTTGGTTGGGTTTGTGTACATAGACCTCTCCAAGGCCTTTGATATGGTCAATCATTCCCTATTATCAAACTCTCTCCTTTCCACTGGCCTATTCCAGGAGGCCACCCGCCTGGTTCACTCACTACCTGTAAGGAAGATCCCAGCAAGTGAAGATAAATGGCACCCTATTCACTAGTCTACAGGTTCACTCTGGGGTTCCCCAGAGCTCCATTCTTGGCCCACTCCTATTTACCATTCTTGAACTCTCTCCCTTCGGCCTGCACTGGACATCTCCTCCTCTATGCGGAAGATGTGGTGATTTTCAGTCACCACCCTGATCCCACCCTGCTTCAACAGGACCTGCAGTGCTCTTTCAAGGAAGTTGAATCCTAGCTTTCAACCCATAAACTTATCCTCAGCTATAAAAAAACGAAAGTAATGCTATTTTCCCAGCACCAAAATAAGTACAAGTCCTCCGCCCTCTCCATCCTCAATTCTTATGACACCCCCCTGGAATTTTTTCCTCATTTTAAATACCATGGTATCACCCTCGATCCTGCCCTCTCCTTCCATGAACGCATTACTGCTACCTGCTTCACAGTTAATTCCAGAATTGGCCTCCTCTACAAAATTGGGTCCTGCCTCCCCCCTGCTGCTCTTAGACTGGCTATCTCCAGCTCTGTTCTATCCCATCCCTGGTAGACTAAGGTATAGTCATCTGCAGGTCTTCCTCAAACTCCGCCCTGAACAAAATTAAACTTGCCTTAAGCAAGGCCTGCCGCCTGTCCACTGGCTGTGACAGGTTGACGCATACCTGCAATCTCTATCAATGCTCAGGTTGTCTAAATTTCAAAGGGTGTCTCTACTATCAGACTTGCTTACTAGCAAAACAAATCTCTATGGACCACTTACCCCCAGCTGTAAACTTCTCCTCCCTCCAGGTCAGCACAGACGGGTGACCAGACACACCAACAAAACCGTGTTCCAAGTCTCCTTCTATAGAACCACCACCGATCAAAGGTCCTTCAAATATAGGGCCCCTTCATGGATGAACTCCATCCCTTGTTCCCTCCTATCCATACCCAGGTTGGGCCTTTTCAAAAAAGAACTACAGGACCACATCCCATAACACTCTTTTAACTCTCTCACTATTTCCTCTCCTGCACCCTAGCCCTACGACAACGTTCATTGGACGTCTTTCTGGTCTCTACTATTTTTCTGGCTCTCCTTTGGTCCATTTCCTGGGTCTGTTTCTCACTTTCTACTCCATAGCTCTGTTGTTCCTGTCTCCAATATTTATATTTTCTCCTCAGACTTATTTCAACAATTTTGGTTACTTCCATGTCAATTGACAATGCTTATTGTATTGATTAGATTACTCCCTGTTGTATAATTTTGTCTTTGTGTATAATTACTGTCATTGTTCACGATGTCTGTAACACTTTCCTGCCACACTTTGTACTGATGTGGAGCCTTTGAAAAAGAGTCCCTGACTTAAAGGGTTATAATTCCTAGACTTCAAAAAATAAATAAATAAATTCATCATTCCCAAGGTAGTACTGTGCTTCACCTTCAGTGCTGCCCCACCGACCCTTACTGTCCACCTCCTCCCTAGGCTTAAATGACTGGTCCATGCACTCCCATGGATTGCCCAAAGTTGAGGGGTAGGAGGGAGAGGGCCCTCTCCTCCCCAAAAGTTTAAATCCAGGGGCTGTTGAGGGCTGGGTGAGCACTGCATCATGGATGCCTGCTTCGTCATATTTTTCTCCTTGGCTTTCAACTGTACCCTGTTGCTTGTATGCACTTGTCAATGTGCATTTATGGAGTCACGTGAATGTTGTGGAGTCCCGCACTGGCCTCCCACTGTTGCCACCAGTTTGGCCCGCACTGCAACCATGCCTCTACTTGGTACCTGTCATTTGGTGGGTATGGCAAGTCTCCCACACCATCAGCAGTGACCAGTCCATTGGACACTCTCTCTGCCCCTCGTTGGCCAGCCCACAGCTATCCAAGATTGTTCCTGATCCCGTGCCCTCAGTGCCAAGGGTGGCAGTTATACTGCCGCACCACTGGCCCAGATTATATGTTTTAACTATTTACACTATGCATTCTAAATGACAGCTTATATGGTGCCAGCAAAGAAATTGAGAGAAGGGCTGTGCTGGTCAACGTCTGGGTCTTCCTTGATCGCTGTCAACCAGGGTAACGGGGGGGGTGAGGGAAGCAGGATGTGAGCATATGTGTCAGGTGGGATATCTCCAGACTACCACTGATATCTTGTAAGAGGTTGAATGGGTTATTGTGGGGTGGGGAGTACCACTAGACATAAGGGTGTCTTTTACTGAGTCTGAACAGGTGATCGTGAAGTAGGCCAGTGGACACCATGAATGTTTTTCTTTGTGAGAAAAGGGTGATGGTGGGTGGCCAGTCATACCAGACCACCATGTATTCATGTACCAGGTTTGAACAGGGGCAGGAGTTCACACTGGCCCACCAGGGATGTTATTACTGGGCTTGAACAGGTGATCGAGGGGGGGTGGGCAGCTGCAGTACAACCACACTGACTTCAGATGGTGTGGGCACATGCTTAGTACCCCATTAAGATGTGGTTTTCAGCATCTGTAAACTGCTTCACTTTGTGTGCACTTTACCTCCTACACAAACCTTTGAATATACAATGCACTGTTATGCATGAGGGGACCACCCAATTTGCATAGATGCAGCAGTATATTGGCAGTTTTGTACTCTTCAGTTTGTGTGGTGCTCAATGTGCTTCTGAATATGTCCCAGCCTTGAGCATCAGTGCAGACCAGGGTTTGCACGTCCACTAACCGTATTAACAAGTGCGCTAAACTTTGAATAAGTGTAGCAGCAGCTCCCATATGGAGCTTAAAGAACTGAAACACTGCAGTTCTGTTATCAAAGAGAACAGGTTACAAATTGCTGAGTTGACAACAGCCAGACATGTACAAGTTGCCAGATGGGTACGTGACAGTATGCCAAACACAGCTCATCATTATGATGCAAGGCACGTTGCAAAAGGTAACATAACATTTTTAATTATTCAAATGTAGGTTTAACTGAACCAATATACTGTACAATACTTACAACTACATGTATTTTTTTTCATTTGGACAGGCATAAAGCAAACACTTATGGCTGTTGCTGCTAGTCAAAAATATTGTCAAGTTCTGAGAATGCAGATTCAAAGCATTATGAATCATCTTTACTGATTGGAGGGCTCAGTTCCAGTGGGAGCTGACAATCTTATTGTGTCTAAGTGGAAATCAGTAGCTGCCCAAGAGTAAAATGTTCATATGCACCTCACTGCTGACATTCCAAACTGTACACATGAGAACCTCAACATAGAGGAAAACAGGAAAAACTGGTTAGAACCCTGTGAATAATTGGAAGGCTACAGTCTGTAGTTCAAGGGGCGGTGCCACACCCCGTTCGGCCTATGTAAGGGCTGCTCTCCTCACCCCACACACGCAGTATTTTCCTCGCCAGCCAGAGGGTCTGTTCATTTGTCTTCACACTTTAAGCCTGCTGTGGCCTTGCCCCCAAATCTGGTTTGTTTGTGCTGGCCTCTGCTAGGCTTCTGCTGGATGTGTTCCTGTGTTTCTCCTACTTTGGTTAGTATTTATTTTGCTTCCAGCTCCTATGTGCTGTTGTCCTGTTCTACTGTGTTTATGCTTTGGTTTTGTATATTCTTTTTTGTTTCTTTTGGGGCTTTCTAGTTGCTCTTTATTTGTGCTATGTTGCTCCTTTGCTGTGCTCTGGTTCCCTGTTCTCCTCAGTTACCTGGCATCCTCAGTTTCCTGCATTTGTTGTATGTTTCAGCTCCCATTCCAGCCCTCTGTTGCTGTTTCCACTTAATTGCCTGTACCTGGTCTAAGCGCTTGCTCTCAGCCAGCTGCAGGGTGTGGCAGCAGGTACTGCTTCATTTCCGTTGCAACTCCAGGTAATTTGTGCTGCTTTTGCTCCTTCCTTCTTTTCCTTGGGAATTTCTCACTACAGTCTTCATTATATTTAAAAATTATTCTACCTGTCAACTGCATTTACTCGGCCTGCAATTGCACTTCCTTATTATTTGTGCAGTCAAACCTATTTCAATTTTCTTGGTTATTCAGTGCTACTAGCTATGTAACACAATCTCACCAAATTCTCTTGCCCTTCCATGTTGCTCTCCCTTTATGTAAATCTCTTTTGGGGTTCTTAATCTGCTCAAACACATGCCAGCTCAGCTACTGCTGCAGATATTCATCAATTTAATTTCATCTACTAGTTTAATTCAACTGCTAATACTTAAATAATTTTATCCTACTGGTTTAATTAGCTGTTTGGTGTCATTGTGCCTTTCTGTGGCTTCTCCGTCTTGCGCACAGTGGGGGACTGTTTTGTTGCAGTGGGCATCATGGCTCCAGGCAGCAGGAGCAGCTTTCAACTTCTTATATGTTTTATTGGTCACTGGCTTGCCACAGCCTTCCATTGCTGGTCCACACAGTCTTTATGGCATTCCACAACCAGCTATTCCAGGCAATTTTACCTTACTGCAGCTGGCTCAGCCCAGCCTTCTACCATCCTTTCCCTGCTATTCTGCACCTGATTTACACAGTCATCCCAGCCTTCCTGTCCCTTGCAGTCCTCTCAGCCTTCCTGTCTTTTGCACTACCAGTATCGCTCATATACCAGCCACCATGGCAATAATGCAATCAGCTTGCAAGTCTGTTCATTCCAGGACCTCTCCCCTTTTAATACTGTCATCCCCTTTTCAAGCCTGAGAGCATATCATGTTTAGTTGCTTTGAACAGCGCCTCCTACCATACTGGCTTTACAGCCTCATGGACTACTAATTCACCAACTACTGAATGCCGGGCTATCACCTGACTCTTCTCTCTGATTTAAAAGCTACTTAGAAAACCGGTCGCAGAGAGTAAAAATTGCGGACGCTCTTTCTGACACCCTGCCTGTTCGCTCGGGTGTCCCACAGGGATCCATACTGGGCCTCCTCCTTTTTAGCCTTTTCTTAAACTCCCTCCCTTACTACTGCTCTGAGCAGATCATACTGTATGCCGATGGTGCTGTTGTATTCTCCACTCACAAAGATCCTGCAACTCTTCAACACAACCTTCAACTTGGTTTCAGTTCTGTAGAGACATGGTTTCTTAATCATAAACTGGTCCTCAATGACAAGAAAACCAAATCTATGCTTTTCTGCAGCTCTCATAACCCACACAAGCTACACCACTTGGCTATCTCCACTACCCCGGGGAACACCCTAGATCAGGTGGGATCCTTCAAATACTTAGGGATACAGCTTGGCCCTAATCTCTCCTATGGACTTCATGTAGATAATGTAGCTAGAGCTGCTAATACATGGCTTGGTCTCCTCTACAAACACAGACCACACCTCACGCCAGAAGCTTTGAAGGTTGCAGTCCTGAGCTCTGTGATCTCTGTAATAGACTATGGTCTCATCATTTATGGCTCGGCCACAACCACAACCCTTAGACGCCTCTCAACTGTCTTAAATAAGGCATGTCGGCTCATCACTGGTGCTCACCGTCTCACCCACACATGTGACCTGTACACTCAGACAGGCTGGCTCCAACTATCAAACCGCATAAAGTTTCTCACCTGCTCCATGGCAAAAAAAATCTACCTTGGCCTTGCACCTTCTGGGGTTTCAACTCTGTTACAACACCGAATTAACAAATGGTGCCTTAGGAGATCCACGCTACAGCTACTGAAAGTCCCCCACTGTCACACTTCACAGGGACAATGCTCTTTTGCTTATCGAGCGCCACTCTGGTTCAATGGCCTCAGCCCCACCATCTCCTCTGCCCCAACAATAGGTATGTTTAAAACTAGGCTCCGGGACTATCTCACTACCAACAGCTCCTGTGACTGCCCAACTTAACCTTGTTTCTCCACTTCCCTTCCTGCTCTAGTGGTCCCCCCCTCCTCCCTCCCTCCTCACTGGATTCTACCCTCACATCTTGGTATACCCAGTGCTGCACTTTCACCCTCTCCCACCTTCCTACATTCCTTCCCCCTTCCCTCTCCCTATGACTCTGGCACTTCTTATCTGTTGTCTATTTTCTCTGACAAATGCTGCTGGCTGCTTTGTTACAATGCTACCCTTGAATTGTATTAATCTGTACTCTGTTTGCAATGTCCACATTGTTGTAATGTCTGTCTTGATGTTCCCCATAATTTGTATTTCTCTGACGTGGAACCTTTGTAATGGAGCCAAGGCTCAAAGGTATTTGTAATCCTAGACTCAATAAATAAATAAATAAATAAACATCCTCCTCCTACCTAACCAGCTTCACAGCCTCCTCCTCCATCCATCAGCCTCGGGCATCACACATGTTCACCGTTCACTTACTCATAATATACACTCCAATTCACTCCCAATTTGGCTTTCTAATGGACTTGGTCAGCATGCATTCCTGTGGTTGACAAATGCTAGTTACCTTACCTAGACCCATGAGAGGGTCCATATTACTCAGCCTGACCTACATACAGGTCTCATCCAGTCAAGACCCATGGGAGAGTCCATATTGCTCAATCTGACCTATGTACAGGTCTCCCCATGTCAGCTATCATCCATCATGACTCATATTGGTCCCATGCTCCTTACCACGTGCAGGTCTCATGCTCATTACAACTCATTTTTCCACATTTTGGAGACATGCCAACCATATCCATTACTCTAGGACTCGGAGCTAGCCCTGTGGCTGATGGTCTCTCACTGCACCCCAAAGTCAGCATCTTGAGCATGCAAAGCTTGGGGCAAGGTCCTTCTCACCTGGCCCATAGTGGTGGATCTCCTCGCTCCAGGTGGGCCTTCAGTCGTCAACCATACCAACAGCACCTCTTGATGTAGCATTTAAGACTTCAGTGTTGAAGGAGTAGGGCTATCATGGGAAAGGTTCCTTCAGCTCCCTGAGTGGGTTCGGAGGCACCCTTTCAAGCTATTCTCACTATTCCACTTCTGGTTCACCTGGTTTGTTCTTAAATCAGTAGGTCTGCTGAGTGCCTTGGCAGTCATCACTCTCCTCCTCTCAACTTGGTTGCTGTTTTTTGTTGAGTTAGCTCACAACCTTCCACAGCATTCCCATTAGAGGGACAGAGTGAGACTGTTCCCTGAAACTTCAGTTCCCCTGGATTGGTCTACTAAATTGCAGTAGCAGAGCTGTCACTAAACAAAACTGTCCCAAAGCCTGGAGGAAAGGTGACCTAGGCCTTGGATCCCCAGAGGTTTCCTCCTCAAAGGGTTTTTTCCTCTTCTCTGTGCCAATGGTCATAATACTAGTTGGGCATAGTTGTAGTCTCTAGGTCACTTAGTTAGGTTTCCACTGTTGGATGTAGTTGGGTGACTCCCCATATGTGTCCCTTCTCCCCCTTTGGTTGTCCTCTCTCTCTCGCCTTAGGAAGTCAGGCCTCCACACCTTACAGTCAGACCTCTGAGCAGGTCACTATTCACCTGTTGTTTCCTGCTTACTTTACTCAAACAATATGACCCACTGACCCATACTACCAACCAACCTACATACAGGTCTTCGACCCTGGTAAGTGTTCACTACCTTGTATGCTTTGCTCAACATTCTTTTTGGTCTTCCTCCTAAGGTACCTTTAGCCAAGGAAATCACTCCTGCAGCTCCTCAAGGAGTGGATTCCTCCCCTAGGGTTCCTTGTACCCCTATAGGGTGGTATATATCCCATGGAAAGAGAGGCAAACAGCCAACGTTTATCTACGTTACACAAGCACAAAACCAGTTGCACAGGCACATTGAACTGGAAGGCTACAGCCTGTAGTTCAAGGGGGCAATGCAACTGGCCACACCTCCGTTCAGCCTATTTAAGGGCTGCTGTCCTCACTCCACACACAAGCATTTTTCCTTGCCCTTCCATCCACCCCTTCCTCTCCCTCCAGCAGCACACCTCTCTTTCCCATGGGCATCTTACTAAGGTACCTTTAGCCAAGGGAATTACTCCCACGGCACTACAAGGGGTGGAACCCTTCCCTAGGGTTTCTTGTCTTCACACCCCTACAGGGTGGTATATTCCACGGATAGAGAGATGAACAGCCAAAGTTTATCTACATTACGCAAGCATGAAACCAGTTACAAAGGCACACTGAACTGAATAAAATTATGGTTAATCTGTTACACATTACTATGCAAAATGACTGACACAGAAGCATCCATGTAAAACATAAAATGAGAACCACAATGTATTTTTAACTGTACCACCTGTTTGTATATTCATAGAAACATAGAAACATAGAATTTGACAGCAGTTAAGGACCGCTTGGCCCACCTAGTCTGCCCATTTTCCTACCTAACAGATAAGCTGCAGATCCTAGTTAACCAACAGCTTACTTCCTCCTACCCCCCACTAGGACTGCCTTATGCCTGCCCCATGCATTCTTGAATTCCCCCACTGTTCTTGACTCCACGACCTCCTCAGGGAGGCTGTTCCATGCATCCACAACCCTCTCTGTGAAAAAATACTTCCTCACATTACCTCTGAGCCGTCCCCCTCTATCTTTAAATTGTGCCCCCTTGTTCTTGCACATCTCTTTTTCTGAAAGATGCTACCCTCTTGGACTTTGTTGATTCCCTTGAGGTACTTGAAAGTTTCTATCATGTCCCCTCTCTCCCTTCTTTCCTCTAGGGTATACATATTAAGCTCCTTTAGTCTTTCTTCATATGTCTTCTGATGCAGACCCTGCACCATTTTGGTTGCCCTCCTCTGGACAGCCTCCACTCTGTCTATGTCTTTGCGGAGATGAGGTCTCCAGAACTGCACACAGTACTCCAGATGGGGTCTCACCAACTGTCTGTACAGAGGGATAACAATTTCCTGTTTTCTACTATTGATGCCTCTTCCTATGCATCCCAGTATCCCCCCAGCCTTCCTTACTGCCTTCTCACATTGTTTGCCCACCTTTAGGTCATCTGATATAATTACCCCCAGGTCCCTTTCCATTTTACTGTTGTCAGTATCTCACACCCCCATTGTGTCGCTTCCCTGGGTTTTGTTTCCCATGTGCATTACCTTGCACTTCTTTGCATTGAATCTGAGCTGCTATACATTTGACCATTCCTCCAACCTTGCCAAGTCCCTTCTCATCCTTTCCACTCCATCTTGTGTATCAATCCTGTTGCAGATCTTTGTGTCATCTGCAAAGAGACATACTTTTCCTTCCAGTTCTTCTGCAATGTCACTTATAAAGACATTAAAAAGGACCGGTTTCAGTACTGAACCCTGCGGTAGCCCGCTAGTAACCCTCCTTTTCACCATACTACATTATCCTTGTCCTAGTAAGGGGTGTGAAAGCTGTCAGCAGCCATACCAACACTTGTGTGAGCACAATTGATCGTGTATGTGAAACAACTTGATAATGATGATATTATTTTGTTTTTTCCATATAGATTTTTCTGCACTGGCCAGTATCTTGTCACAGGGATATACCCTGTTCATGGGGATATATCCTGGTCAGGCTGAACACAGTCATCAGTCAGATGGCTACCATGATTTTCTCCCTTAGTTTTTGTACTTCCTCATCCCCTGGTGTGAACAAATACCTTATGGAGGCAATGCTCAGCTCCAGCATCACCCATGTGGCAGGAGCAAGCTCCCTTGCCCAGCCATGGTGCTCACTGTGGTGATAAAGTGTACTGCCAACCCTCCACAGCTGGGGGGCACTGCAAAGCAGCAGCTGTCTCAGCCATGACCTGCCCCCTGATGCTAATTCCATGGATAATGAGTAAATCTGAGTGTGCATATATGGGGTGAATACATTATCGTGTATCTAGTAATAACATGCACAATGGGGAAAACCAATTGTGCTTCATAGCCATTCAGGTAGTATTAACTATGTGATTATATAACATTTTTTCAGTCAATGCTATATACTTTTTAATCTTTACTGACCACCTCAAAGGTTGCAGTCAGTGTTGAGAAAATTGCGACAGACACAAGACTTTGTAATGATGTGACCAAACTACCAGGATGCTACCAAACTTCAGAGCTAGGGGTGTTTCACAGCCTGCTGAATCAGTTTGCTCCCAAGATGGTAGTTTTATCCTACAGTGGGATGAAGTACAGGTACTTACAGCACCTTACTCAAGTAGATTACACATTCTCATTTGGCGCCTGAAGTTATTGTTTTTATTTTTTGGGTGGTTGTCTTGTTTATAGAGTTCTTTTGGCAGCTCTGCACTTTAATGAAAATTGTCATGGAAAGAAGGCCAGGACTGCTGAGGGTGAGAAGCGGTATGCAAGCCACTACCTGAAATACAACAAAGAAGGGTAGATTGTACATGGCGTACCTGAACAGTCAATGCATGATGAACAGGTCAGAAAAGCTGATGATCATCTCCCGACCACTGTCCAATCAAGCACATACATACCACAGCACTCAACTTGGTCATGCAGTTCACACAGTAACATCCCTTTGTGGCTGGGCTCAAGAGAGGAGGGCCAACCTCACACACACACACACACACACACACACACACACATTACACAGAAATCCTGAGCAGATTGTTTTGAGCACCTAGCTGCGAAGCAGACTTGGGACCAGCGCAAAGTGCTTCATAAAACACATCAATGACCATCTACCACCTCTTTTTTATGGCTGTGTGCAGAGCCTACAGCCATTTTGTTATCTGTAGCTTGAAAATGGAGTTTCATGGAACACATGTTTTGGACATTTCAATGGATCCTTCCATGCCAACTGAAATAAAATATTCCCTTCTTTATGTTAAGAATGCTGGAGACATACTGTAAAACTGTTAAATGAAACGCAAAGCAAATTTCGAGGTTACCGTCTTTTAAAGTGAAACACACAAACTTGAGTTTGCGCAACATGTCATCCCCAAACTTGAGATACAGCTTGCAAAGTGCTTGGTGAAAACATTTCTTGAAAACATTTCTTGACCTAACTGCCAGAAAAGATGATTGTCTCCACGGGTTCGAAGAAGCAGGGATCAAAGCAACACGTGACAATTGTTTGGAAATTATCATATGTAATTTAAAAATTTCCATCAGTAATACCATGCCACCCTTCATTTAGTCATTCATCATTAAATCTTACATGTTTTAATGCAGGTTTCAGAGGTTACTGGGGTGCTACAGCACATAGTAGAGAGTGAGAGAGAAGTCGGCGATATTCCTGATATGCCCAAAGTAGACACTACCGCGACTAACACCTCTGATGCAGAACAAGGTACACTCACGCTGAACATAAGAGAACTGCAGAGAGGGAGAACCTACAAGGATAGGTACGACAAATGAGAATGGTGTTGTTTTTCTTTCTCCCTCTCTCTCTCTCTTTCTTTCTCTCTCTGTCCACAGTTACACAGTGTGGCAAAGGATTTAGCCAGGAAATTGAGCAGCACACACTCCTAAATGAGTAAGCTGACTAATACTGTATGCTGCTGCTGTATACTATTTCTTTAATTATGTAATTTCTTAAGGTTATTTCTTTTTCTCCCCTTCACAGACTCCCTGTTTCAGCTGAAGGGAAGAATGAATACTGCACCTACAGCGCCAACTGAACTAATAATGAAATGTACTGCATTTTACTGTCTACAACTTTTGTATAAATAAAGAGTGCTGCACGCTAATTTCGAGTTCTTTCTTTGATGCAGTTAAATTATGTTTGCACGGCTAATAGACCCACGAACATAGCAAGATTAATTTTCAGTATTAATTACCAGTTTTACAGTAACTCTAAACTGCTTATCAGATGCCATTAGGAAACTGAAACAGCTTGTTAAATATTTGTTACATATTGGTTGCCTATGAAACTAGACATTTGCACATTTAAATACTAAGCATTTAAACAGCTTCTTGATACTAGTTTAACTTGGGAATGTATTGTCTTTCAAGAAAGAGTCATACCTCATAAATGTCACCCTTTCGGGGCATGGCTTAACTGATCAGCAAGATGGGTGCTTAAACCAAGAGCTGCAGCTCGCAGAGAAAGAAATCCGACAATTACCGTGTGCTAAGAGTCTACCGGCAGCAATAAAATAGCGGATTCAGTATCCCGGGTTATCAGCAAAGAAATGGTACCTTTATACCTGGATCACTGCGATTATTGCCCTCGGTGCACCTTTCTCAATTCAGGCCTACAGCATGGAGGCAGCACCGGGCCCAGCACTCAACTTGGACCATTTTAACTCCATGTTTGAGAGGCTCCTCTGTCACATGGATGAAGTGACAGATGCCTTTCAACAAACTACCCTGGCCATACAACGGTTTACCCATGCCGCAGCAACAGTCGGCATGGAGACATCCCCAACAGTGACAGCCGCAGTGCCAACTGTCGGCATTGCAGTGTTGGGGATGCCTCCACGCAGCCATCGGGGGGCTGTACCCCCCAACTCCCCCATGTGGGGGGCTCCATCTCCCACCACCCCAGTCTCTAGGATTCTAACTCTGAGTCGGAGTTGGACTGGTGGGGAACACCCAGTGAGGCAATCCTGATCGCCAAACACACCACCACAGCGACAGGTGGATTTTGCCCGATTCCTGTCAATGTGGTGGTCTTCATGATCTGGGAGTTGCTGCGGCAATGGTATACCCCATACAATGCCTGGATGGATGTATGGTGAAACTAGAACAGCAGGCAATGTCCCACACTTCGGCGATTGAAAAAATCCAGGGAGTTCAAAGGGAACTGCAAACTAGAATAAATGAATTACTTGCCAAGGTGGATGACCTGGAGAACCACAGTAGGAGGAACAATCTGTGCCTGCTGGGGTTTCCAGAGGAGTCGGAAAAGCGGGACATGGTCCGATTCCTCCAGCAAGCCCTCCCTGAAATTTTAGGCTTACAAAAAGAGTTCCGTTTAGAGATAGAATGAGTGTAGCAGAAAAAGGACAGCCACAGGAAAAGAGATCCTCCCCTGGTGAGGACCGGGCCGCAATACATGGAGACAGAACAAAATCAGCAAAGGGAGGAAAGTACAGCCTTGGTCAGATACATGATGGCGAATCGCTATGAGGACCTGCGGTCCCCATCTCCAATTTCCAGGTGCCAACACAATGAAGAGGAGCTCACGATGGTCACTACCCACTTGCCCAGACCACACGCATCTCCAGAATGCTGTTCAAGGGAAGGAGAAGAAGTAGGCCTTATGACACAGCAACCCCTTGGTGCAGCATCTGAAGACCGCGAAGTGCACCAGGCAGAACCGGAACAGAGACCCAGATCCAGAAGCCTTTGGGACCGACAGGGAGCAGTGGAAATCCCATTCGATAAGTAAAATAATACTGTCAAGAGAAAGGGGAGGTGATCACTCTCTGTTTGTAATAATGGTCGTAATAAGGATGCCACAACAATGCAGGGGATTTCCAGGAGACTTTAGCCCCTTCGGGGCACTTTAACCTACTGCCCATCTGCCCTATCGGAGATCACCTCTCTGGTAATTGATATTGGATTAGGAAAGGAATGTGGGGATTCAAGTCATGGAAGTTGGGGAGGGAGAAGTAGGGTGGAAAGGGAAAGCCAGGGGGAGGGGGGGGACCTAGACTGGAAGGACGACAGGTCAGAGGGTGGGGCAAGGACTCCTGTGCAGGGTGAGGGATAACCCAGGGACCCAAGACCAGACAATGACAGCAGAGAGGCCAGCAGGGTGACTGGGTGGTAGCCTTCAGAACCCCCCCCAGGATGCCTCACTACCCCCAGATAAAAAGGAGGAAACCATACACTTTGCTTGAAATATGGATAGGAAAGAGGAATCTTGAGTGGTAAATGGATGGCAGGGTGATGGGAGAGAAGAGGGGGGTGAGCTGGCCAGCTCGGTATACCTCGGCGGGTGGGATTGATGGGGGGCAGGAGTGTCAGGGCTCATTATCTGTCCTTCCCTCAGCCTCTCTCTCCCCTCATATCCCTCTCTCTTGGATAGGGCACAGACGGTGCTGCCGCCTGCTACCCTGTGAGCCCCCACCTCCCCAAGAAACCCCTAGAGCTCCCTGAATTATTTGGTAAATGGATCCCGCCACCCCATATGCAGATCACCTCATTACCCCCCTCGGCCTTGCCCCCCAAATTGGGGGTATAAGGGAAGTCTTGGGAACAGGCAACACAGGCAAACCGGCTGGCCCTAAACATGAGACAGGCTGGGTAGCTGCACATCCCAACTGCGTAGAGCTGCCAACCCCCCAAGACCAACATAGCAATGGAGGGATGTGGAAGCACTGCACCAATGATAAGCTTGAACACCGAGCCCACAGGTACCACTCAGCAGATCTTGCTTAGCCTAAACGGGCAAGCGATCATAGATGCCCAGTGGCTCGCTCTAGGCACGGTAGTGCAAAATGTAAATATGTTACTGTGTGTGTTTTGGTTTTTTGAAATTTCTGAGGATAAGGATGTTACACTAACTAGGGATAACAGGAAGAAATACACAGATGTAGGATAGTCTTGCACTTGTGTAGGGTACAATCTACTGGTCCTAATGTGGTAACATGCCAGAGACACTGGCGAAGCCCCGGCATTCAGTTACAGGTCAATGCCCCTAACTCATGGAATGGCTGGACACCCATCCCAAAAGCTAGTAAGCTCATGCAATGCCACAAGGAGAGCCTGGAGGCCACCCTGTTAGGAGACATGGAATCTCACATACCCAGTACCTCTTTTTTGACAGGCGGAGAATTTCCCCTCTTACCAGTCAGCTGAAAACTATCCGACTCCCATTTTTCCCCATGCACTATGAATATGGCTAATTTAACATGTATTACCTGGAATGTACGGGGGCTGAACACACTGGTGAAGAGGAAAAAGGTACTGTCATACCTAAAAAAGATTAAGACTCAGGTGGCATTTCTGCAAGAGACAAAACTTACTAGGAAGGATCACAAGCTCTTAAAGAGAGACTGGGTGGGAGTCATGATCCATGCTTCAGCAGCGACTAAGAAATGTGGGGTGGCAATCCTGATGCATAAACAATTGTGATGGTCCCTTGTCATAGCAAAAGCTGACCCCTAGGGTAGGTGGGTATTCGGAATCTTTCAAACTCCCTCAGGACAGATCCTGCTAGGGTATCTATATGGCCCTAATGAGGATGATCCATTTCTTTCACCAAACCTCCCAAACTTTACTTGACATGTCTAAACTGGGACCCCCACTATACTAGGAGGTGATTTCAACTTGGTTCTGGATCCATTAATGGATACAAATGTAATGGGGGCTGGGAACCCCCATGGGAAAGGACAGAAAGCCTTGCTAAACTGGATGGCAGACCAAGGGCTGACAGAAGTGTGGTGGGTACTGAACCCTAGGGGGCGAGATTACACTTTCTACTCCCCAGTACTTGGGTCCTATAGCCGTATAGACTATTTTCTAACCTCCCCACGACTCACTCAGACCACTATGACAGCTGACATATTACCCATAATAATATCCTATCATGCCCCAGTCCAGATAACCATTCTCTGGGTACCCCTGACCTCCACCTCCACTTCCTGGAGACTGGACCCCTTGCTGGTCAAGAATAAAGAATTCATCACCTGGGCTCAAGAGGAGATGAAACTCTTCTTCCAGGAAAACCCCATCCGTGACACCACCGCAGGGAACGCATGGGAAGCATTTAAAGCCACAATGTGGGGTAAGATCACGGAATATGCAGGGGCAAGGAGAAGGAGGCAGGAGCAGCGACTGAAAGATTTAGAAGAGGAGCTAAGGGAGGTGCACAAACAGCAAAAAGACCTGAGATGGAAGACCCAACAAGAACCCCTGCGCAAGAAGGTGCTAGGTCTCCGAATGGAGATTAACTCCCTCCCATCACGGAGGACGGAGATCTCCATCCTATGACTGAAATACAAGTATTGGAAAGGGGGAGAGAAAGGAGGGAAAGTCCTGGCATACAGGCTGTGGAAGCAGCACATGGAGAGACACACTGCAGGGCTGAGAGACACCAATGGGGTGGTGCATGCAAAAGATAGCGAGCTGAGCAGGGTTAGGGCTGCCTATTATACCTCCCTATACACTTCCTCTAGGATAGGCAGTCCCCAACCTATTCAAACATTTCTCCAATCAGTACACCTTCCCAATATAACTGAACAGCAAGCTGAACAGTTGGATACCCCTCTATCAATTGAAGAAGTAAGGAAAGCCATACAGTCCCTTAGGCCAGGGAAGGCACCAGGTGGAGACAGGTATACCGTGGAGTTTTGGCAGACCCTTTCAGAACTCATAGCCCCATCCTACAAAAAACATGTACAGGCAGAAACAAATGGGACTCTGCCTTCCACTATGAGGGAGGCAGTGACCACAGTACTGCCAAAGAAAGGAAAGGACCCCACATCTCTGGGTAGCTAACGCCCAATCTCCCTTCTCAATGTCGACAGCAAAATATTTACCAATGGTATGGCCCTCAGGTTAGGGCCCTTACTACCGCAGCTGATACACCCCTCACAAGTGGGTTTTGTCCCTGGTAGATACAGTGCAGACCATATCAGAACTCTGGTCAATCTGTCATATGTGGCCCAAACCCTTAAAACCCCAGTGGCTGCAGTAGCTATTGACTTTGAAAAGGCCTTTGACTCCCTAGAATGGGACTACCTCCAGGCTGTCCTTGAGAAGTTGGGAAATGGGCTATGCTTTCGGACATGGGTAGCTGCTCTCTATAACTCCCCCTCTGCCCGACTCCTGACCAACTCCACCTTGTCCCCCCCATTTGGATTAGCATGAGGCACCAGGCAGGGCTGCCCTCTATCTCCCCCTATTGTTTGTTTTGGTGGTAGAGCCACTAGCAGCCATACTCCGAGATAGCAGGAGCATGCAAGGGATTTCAGTAGGCAGACAAGACTACACTAATTTTACGTCTGCAGATGACCTTCTGGTCCTGGTCTCCGACTTGCCCTAGTGCTACCTCTGCTGCTGAATACCCTTCAGCACTTCAGAGAATTGTCCAGACTTAGCCAAATAAATCTGAGGTGCTCACGCTAAACCCTCGATGCACCATCCAAGACTTGGGGAATACCAGACTAAAACGGATGGGGAAGGGCATCACATACTTGGGTATCCACTTTACTACCAAGCTGGCCAAACTATGGGATCACAATCTACAGCCACTCCTGACAAACATGATGGAAGACATGTCCAGATGAAGCAAACTTCTCCTAACTTTGGCCGGGAAGATAGCGGCAATCAAGATGATCTTGGCTCCAAAACTCTTACATATTAACACATATTCCCCTCTCCCTTCCCCTGAACTGGATGTAGTAGATCGATAAAGCAATAGGAAGATTCCTGTGGGAGGGGAAACACCCCCAGATATAGCAGGAACAAGCTGAGGGCACACTGGAGAGTGGGAGGATGGTGTCTACCATCGTTCAAGGAATATAAATGGGCCTTTCACATGGCACAATCCCTGCAATGGCTTAAAATAAGGAATGAGCCTAAATCCCAATGAGTGGATATAGAGCTAGTTGTCAGTCAAAAATCCTCCTTGGTGCTTTTGGTGTACAATATACTCCCTATGGGACTCAAATCCCACTCCACCATAGCTGCCTCTCTGCAGTGTTGGGCCAAAATGAGGAAAAGGCTACGGATGAGTCTAGCCCCAGGCAAGCTGACCCCATTGTGGGAAAACGACAAGTTATGCATAGGCAAAAAGTCCATTCATTGGCAGGGGTGGGAAGCTAGGGGCATATTCACGATAGGGGACTTGAACATCTCAGCCACTATGGTGATCGACACCTTTTCTAACTTACAATCTCGGTGGTCACTTCCCCCGGTCTGACTTCTGGAGATATCTACAACTCCGAAGTACAATACAGGAATAGGTAGCTTGTATACCTCAAGGAGAAGTTCAAGCACTCCCTTCTTGCTGTCCAAAGAAAAAGGCACAGCCAGTCTCATTTATGCTGCCGTCAGGGACACTATACCCAGTCAATCTGAAAAATCCAGACAGAAATGGGAAGTGGCCCTACAACATGAGATTACGGAACAACAGTGGAAAAAATGCTGGAAATCTGCCCAAAAATACTTTATAGATGCAAAAAGCAGGTTAATTCAAAATAAGATCCTCCACTCCTGGTACTGCACACCTGTGGTATTATACAAGGCAGGGGTGCTGAACCCAAATCTATGCTGGAGATGCAGATCTCAACCAGGGGATCTCCTGCTTATATTTTGGTCCTGCTCCTAATACAACAAACATGGGATTATGTCTGTGAGGTAGGGACTCAGGTCTTACGAGCACCAGTTCCTAAGTCTCCCCTCCTCCTACTCCTGGGACTGAAATCAGAGGCCCCCCACCTTAGAGATATGGAACACCGATGGTCGGCCAGGTGGGCCATGCAGGCTAAACGCCTCCTGCTGTGTAGGTGCCGTACTACTGTGACTCCCAGTCCCCAGGAGCTTTTGGCTTCCATGGAACAGTTGGCCACCATGGATTGGCTCTCACACCTCGGAAAAAATTCCACACTGATATATGAAGAGTGTTGGACCTCATTCACCAGATACATTACTTCTAAAACTGGAGTGGGCTAAATGACTCAAAGTAGGACTCAATTCCAGGTTTTTGACTAATGGCTATAAAACAAAGGTAGTATACCCAAGCAGTGGCACATCAATGCAAAAATATGACTAAGTGTAATCCCTAATGTAAATAGTTGGAATTTGTTAATGTGTAGAATAGTGGTACTTTGTGTTTGATCTCATCCAGGGTGTCAGAAGCCTAGACAGCACCTGAACCCACAAAGAATACCTCAATGACCAATAGTGGAGCATGGAAGCCTTGCCTCTCCAGGTACCCGGAGCCCAGACCTGCCCATCACAGATGGACTGGTAAGTGCATGCCAGATTTGTTACAGAACTACTTATCTGATGTCGACTTGTATATGTAACCAACAACTCTCACCCTTCTCTGCCTTTCTGTTGATCCAGATTTTTGTAAACTGAAACTGTGAATAAACAATTAACAGTAAAAAAACAAGCATTTGTCAATGCCGAATGTTTGCTTGCTGACATTGGCATTGGTAGTGTAGGAGTTACAGAGCTGCATAATAGGAATGGCAGTGAAGTATTGAACTGAAGCCAACTCCAGCACCACCCTGCAGATACTGACAGGCATTGGGGTGTGCCTTTGGGTCGTCAGGCATAACGGCCACACCATTTCACCACACCCTACCCTGCAGACACCGACAATTGTCACGGTGTGCCTTGGGGTCTTTGGCCCTTATGCTCACCCCATTCCATCAGGAAATACGGTGAGATGGGTGCTGTATAGGAGAATGGGGTGAACTTTGGGGCCGAAGAGTCCAAGGCACACCTCAATGCCTCTCACTGGCTGCAGGGTGGGGGTGGAATGGTATGAGCATTACAGGCGACAATCCCAAGTCACGCCCCTGATGCCTGTCATTCTCTACAGGGTGGGGCGTTATGGTTGTAAACCCTAATGCCTCAGGCATTCGTTGGTATTTTCACTCCAAATTTTCAACATTTTTTTGTGACCCCCACCTCATGAACAGTGGCAATATCAGTTTGTTAGCCGAAAGCTGCTTTTGCACAGCGACTACGGCATTTGGCACCACAGGTGCAAAAACACATTTTTGAACAGGATGTGAAAAATGACAGCTGTACTGATCATGGGAGGTGTAAAAAATGTCAATGTTGAAAATCTGCGGTGAAAAATAAAAACTAATTGAAGTCTGACGTGCATAGAGTGCATAGCGCACACCACGTACTGTAATTAGTTTGGGGATTTTTACAGCAGATTGTCAACACAGGCATTTTGGGACCTCCGCTCATGAACAGTGCCACTGTGATTTTCTTGATCTGTCCCGAACAATAATTTCCCACAGCGACCACGCATTTCTGTGCTGAAAGTGTGAAAACACATTTCGGCCATGTTGTGAAAAATGACAGCTGTACTGTTCATAAGGAAGTGTGGAAAAATGCCACTGGTGAAATCTGGACTGAAAATATTAAAAATTCATGAACTTACGAGAGTACGTGGAAACTGGGCAATGCTCACTCGTAACACAGCCATCTTATGGACTTTTGTCACGAAATTTTCAACATAGCCATTTTAAGACCTCTGCGCATGAACAGGGTCACTGTGATTTTCTTAATCTGTCCCGAACATTGATTTCACACACCAACTGCGCCATTCTGCGCTACATGTGCAGAAACACATTTTGGGCAAGATGTGAAAAATGACAGCTGTACTGCTCATAAAGAGGTGTAGTAAAATGGCAATGCTGAAAATCTGGCATGCAAATATTAAACATTCGTGAACTTGCGAGTGTGCATAGGAACTGCGCAATGTGTGCTCCTAAAACAGTTATTTTTGGGAATATTTTCACCAAATGTTCAACATAGCCATTTTAAGACCTCTGTTCTTGAACAGTGTCATTGTGATTTTCTTAATCTGTCCCAGACATTGATTTCACACACTGACTGCGTCATTGCGCGCTACATGCGCAGAAACACATTTTGTGCAAGATGTGAAAAATAACAGCTGTGCTGCTTATAAGGAGGTGTGGTAAAATGGCAATGTTGAAAATCTGGAATGCAAATATTAAAAATTCTTAAAGTTACGAGCATGCGTAGGAACTGCGCAATGCACACTCATAAAACAGTCATATTTAGGAATTTTTTCACCAAACTTGCAGCATAGGCTTTTTGAGAGCCCACCTTATGAACACTGCCACTGTCATTTTGTTAATCAGTCCCAAAAGGTGATTTTGTGCAGTGACCGTGAAATCACCCTTTGAGCCCAATTAACGCAATGACAGTGACAGAATTCATGAGGAGGGGTCCCAAAAACCCCATGTTGAAAATTTGGTGCCAAAATTCCAAACAATGCCTGAGATATGCATCAAAGTTGAAAAACACGTATTTATTCCATTATACAGCTTACCGGCATTTCCTCAGTTCGCGGTCAGCTTTGAAGAGTGAAGACATGTTGCCGGCCGATTGTCGCACCGGACTCCGGAGGTAAGTATGGGGTGAGGTGGGGGTGTGGGGAGGCAAGGTGCACAGAGGGTGAGTGCAGGTGGGGAGGGGAGTGAAGATAGTCACAGAGGGACCGTTGTTTTGTTTTCAGTTTTTTTTTTTCAGGAAGACAACGCGGGACATTTGCCACACTGGGGTGGGCTCCCAGCATGGCAGCTGGAAAGCTTTTGGGGGGGGCCGTGGAGCCAACGGGGGATTGGGCACTCCGATCAGCCATAAGGATTGTTGCCACACTGGGGTGGGCTCCCAGCGTGGCTGAATTTAAGTTCCAGGAAGACAACGCAGAGATGTATACATGCAGGATTGCCAGCAATATGCTAATCAACACTATCTTATCGCTGCTCACTGAAGCGGAGCTCTCAATTTTAACTGTACGGTACTGCATTTTCAACTGCTGTCATAGACAGCTGCAGCATTCATTGGTGAACTGTGGCCGCGCCTGCAAACACACTGACTGAGTTGGAAGACAGGGTGCCATACCTACAAAAACTGGGAAGATGGCACTATGTTTCTTGCACATGCGTGCAAGCAAACATAATAAATGTCACCCTTTCCTCAACAAATCTATGGTTTACACTGTTATTTTAACTTCTGGAGCCTATAGCCTTCTTGCTATCTGTAGCTGGAAAATGGAGTATCCTGGAACACGTTTTAAACTTTTCAATGTATCCTTCCATGCCAACTGAAATAAAATATTCTCTTCTTTCTGTTAAGAATGTTGGAGACATAACTCCAGGCTGCTTATCAGATACCATTAGAAAACTGAAACAGCTTGTTAAATATTTGTTAAATGTTGGTTGTTTATGAAACTGGAGATTTGCACATTTAAATACTAAGCATTTAAACAGCTTCTTGATAATAGTTTAACTTGGCAATGTATTATCTTTAAAGAAAGATTCATACCTCATAAATGTCACCTTTTCCCCATCAAATATATGATTTACACTGCTTTTTTAACCTCTACAGACACTATCTGATGAGCAGTCTCAGACATATGCCAGGTCTTCAGTGAACTACTTAGACTAAATATGTATCAATAAGAAGCCATTTTTTAATGTCTTTTTGGGGAAAAAATATATTGAGCTACAGCAACACACACACACACACACACACTTTCTCTCTCTCACTCTCTCTCCACACACCATCCTCATGGCCGCAACAGTCAAAATAAATATTGCATTCTAATATGTTATAAAAAAAACTATTTATGTCAGTGAACACAGTGAAGTTCAGTTTAGAGTAGATTTCCTTTAAATATTTCTTACATACACACACACACACACACACACACACACTACACACCATCCTTATGGCCACAATTCTGACAGGCGGCCTGGGTTCAAGTCCCAGCTGAGGCATTTATTCTTTCTCACCTCTGTTTGTATGTGTTCCATAAAATATGCACAACACACTCCTGTGTTATTGTTACAAGTAAATATTTGTGTTGGCATTGGGTTGTGTATTTGAGAAAGAGTAATGTGCTCAAGAAGAGCCCAGGTTCCAGTTGTCTCAGTGGCAAAGCTGGTTAGCACAATCAGAATGGTATTCTGGGCTGCCTAGGTTCAAGTCCCAGCTGAGGCACTTATTCTTTCTCACCTGTTTGTATGTGTCCCATAAAATATGCACACTAGACTCCTGGTGACTGTTACAATAAAGAAACTGTTTGTTTATGTCAGTGACCACAGTGAAGTTTGGTTTAGTATAGATTTCCTTTAAATATTTCTTATCATATATTTTGTATCCTGGATAGTGCAGGGGAGCTACTACATTTCATTGTCATTGGGATCTTTATTTACACATTTCTGCACTGTATTTACTCAGGCTGTCCCAGATTAGATGCAATGTCTTTTCAGTGAGGTCATGAGCTTTCCATTTTGATAATGTATTTCTTCAGAGTAGTCTAGTCCAGGGCCCCCATATTCAAAGGAGATGCGCAGCCCATATTGGTGGAAATGTGAGATGTGCCATGCAACTCCAACAATGTACCACAGCATGATATACAAATGTGCGGGATGCACCTGCCACAAGGGAATGGCCCAGTGTGCACACAGATAGTATGCAGTGCAAGTCGAGGGTGTGTTCCAATGCATATGCCACACTACGGCATATTCAGTGGGAAATTCAGCCCCCGGCAGCCCAGAACAGCGTGGCCCACAGCTAGGTCATGAATAGCTTACCTAAGCCAGCCAGCCAACCCGCAGGTGGGCTGTCCTGGCAGCCCTGGTGGACTAAAGGTACCCCCTCCAATCCCCGATTGATCCAACTGCATCCTCAAAGAGCTCCATAGTGTAGATCCACCCTGGACCCAATCGCACCAGTGGAAACCACAGTCCATATCCATTGCATAGAGTACTCCCACCCATTGTCTTGGTACATAGACAACCCCGTGCTCCCCATACCTGAGCTGTTGTGGAGACTGGCACTGCCTTCCATGTCCTGCCACAGCCAGCTGCCAACTGTACTGGACCCAGGCTGGGGACCTTCACTCCAGAATGACTCAAGTGGCTATACCATACATTGGGGCACTATACAAGTTGCGGACCCACCAGTGTATGCAGCTGTGTGTGTGTCCCGGTCAAACCGTAAGAGGGAACTGACATACCTCCAATGCATGCCTTGTCTAAGCTTTATCTTCCTGCTGTCATACATTCTTCCCCATTCCCCTGTGTAACATGCCACCCTCTGTACTATTGAGGTATCCTGGGTGCCATGGGGTGTGGTATCCTGTAATGGCATTTGTAGTGTATGCTCCAGGCTATGGATAGTGCGTTTGTGGTTCCCCAATTGTACAAACAAATGGGAGGTCAACTGTAACATGCCTGTTCCAGGACCTGTGTGAGTGAGTACAGCATTGACTTTCACCCACATTGAGTAGTGCAATGGCACCGGGATGATGGATCCACATGTGAGTGCCTGAGTTGAATGGCCACTGGGCATTATCGCCCGCACAGTCTTGTACCTATGTATGACACATTTCAGCATCCTACTGCTAGTGTTTCACCACCCAAAACTAAAATGCCTTTTCTTCTGTGAACTATCCAGGCTAAATATATAGCAATTAGGAGGCATATTCTAGGAAAATACATTGTAAAAATGTGTAAAAGGAAGACCACATTGAAACTCCCTCTCAGCAGATCTGCATTGTGCAAATTCATTAGAAATAATGGGTAAAAGCATCCCAAAAGCTCTCCACAGCCATATTGGCTCAGAACTTGTTATCCATGAGCAGCAGCAGCAGCACAGGATACACATGCAAGAGGAGGCACATCTTTATGAACTTAACTATGTTACTAATTATACAGCTCACATAGCGAACTGTATATGAACTGTTGTTTTATTTACACTTTTATATTGCTATTTGCATTCAATAAAGGAAAAAAGTTACATTATCAAATATTTTTTCCTGAAATGTGAATAAAAACTTCATACTAAAAGAGTGACAGTCAAAATGTTAACATGTAAATTAAAACACTCCTTGGGCAAAAATAAGATGTCAGCAGCATTTATTTCATATAAAGGTGACTTTTTGTATTCACATTGGAAGTTGAAGGGGATGGGATACATATACTGTAGGATATAGAACCCTGGGAGGGAGGAAAATAGACACAAGGCAATTTACACATGGAAGCATCCTTCAAGGGTCATACACAAAAACAGCACAGCAATGTACTGCGCTGTAAATACAATGGATATACTGCCAGTTCTGAAACAGAATACCGACAGCAAAGTCAGTACACAATGCAACAGCCTGGACCCGACCCCTCCCCAATCAATTCTGGGGGGGGGGTAAACATGGGGATGTGGAAAAACACTGGTGGGGTAGGCAAAAAATCAAAACAAATGCACAATGGTGTCTGCAAAAGTCTGATACCGGGGTTCGAGCCCCAGTCCACAGATGCATAGCTGCCCTACACTGCCACAGCTCATCCCTCTGAGCCACAGCAACTGCTCAGCAGACCACCTCCCCAGCAGAGGTCTTGACCTCTGCGTCATTCCTCCCCACCAGCCATGCACAACAGGGTACAAAACCACATGCAGCATTTGTGTCTTGTGCGGTTTTGTACCATGTCACGCTAGTATACCATGCTGTATGTGGTGTGTGCTTTTGACTTCTCTGTGAAGCATACAGCGAATTGGCCCGGTGCATCCTGCAAGGACATGAGAATCTGACAGTGGATGAGACAATGTTAACAAATGGGGTAAACACAAGAGTTTTGAAGGATCTCATGGAGTAAGTGGATTCAACTATGGCAGCCTGCTTCAGTAACTCACTATATTCCAGTGCAGTGCTAGAGGCATGTAGAATGACATAGTCCTGCTCAATAACAGTGACAGTATGGAAGATGATGGCACATACAGGGTGGTCAGTGTGACATCAGTAGCTTGAAAATTAATCTACTGTAGTTGATTCTAACGGAAATCCTCTCAGAATACCTTGGTTCCTGTGGGTTACAGGATCCATGGCAGCATGGATTCAAAGGATGGAGATCATGTCATGCAGACTGAATAGACTTCTTTTACTGGGTGATCAGAGAAATAGACTGGGGTGGAGAGGTGGAAGTGTCCTATTAAATTTCAAAAAAGTCTATGATGCCATGTAACATAAGATACCTATAAGAAAAGGCTGGTCAGCTTGGGGGTGGGAACTGAAGTGGTGCACTGTGCACTAAACTAACTAAAGGAGAGGTGGCAGAAGGTGCTGGTCAGTATCACTAACTCTGTGGAGTGACAGGTGACCAGTGATGTTCCTCAGCACTCAGTATTGTGTCCAGTCCTAATTAATGTGTTAATAAGTGTCAGTGCAGAAGAACTGGACGGTAAGGTAAGCCTCTTTATAAATGACACCAACATGCACAATAGGGTAGACATTCTGCAGGGAGTGGGGGGGGCAGAGAATGAGAAGAGAACTGAGCAAGCTTGAGGAATATTTAGGGGTATGTCAACTGGGTTTCAATGCAAAAAAAAACGAAAAACAAAGTCATGCACCTTCAGTACAGGAACACTGGGGCATAGTATGGAATGTTGTGGGGGGGGGGATTGATGTGCAGTACCAAAATATGAAAGGAACATGTGGGTGATCATAAAGGATGACCTCAAGGTTGCAAGGCAGTGCCACAAAGCATTATTGATATCCAGTATGATGTTGTAGTGCATCAGATGGGTGTCAGTAGCAAAAGAAGGGATGTAGTGTTGCCACTTTACCCGGTCATCAGTAAGACCACACTTGCAGTACTGCATCCAATTCTGATGAACAGACTATGAACAATAACAAACTTTAAATATGTCTGATATTAATAAGGTACAGGAAAGGAGCATTTTCAGAAAAAAAAGGTGTACTAAGACTGAGGATGACAACATAAAATTACAGGCGGTAAAGTTTAGGAGGGTTATCAGGAAGTATTTCTTCATTGAGAGGTTGGTAGATGCGTGGAGTAATCTGTAAGTGTGGATGGTGGTGTAAAAATAAATGGTGGGCTTCGAAAATGCGTAGGAGAGGTATAAATGAAAACTGGTATCAAACCAGGGTGGTAGATCTGACTGGAGACCAGGGAGGGGGTGCTGTCACAGAACTGGCAGGGAAAAGGGGGGCAGACTAGGTGTGAAAAGCAATCATTAAGTGCCCAGAAATTCTATGTTTATATTAGACAAGAATGGCTTCCTGACTGTGGAAGTACTTTTGTCCGTAAAACTGAGAACCATAACTGACTGAACTGTAAACACATATCATACTGTTAGACTGTAAAATCTTAACTGACTGAACTGTAAACACATATCATACTGTTACATTGTGAAATCGTACAATACTAAACACAATTTTAATACAATAGAGCAATATTACAAACAAATGAACATGTAAATGTAATCATTTAATACATTACCTTTATCTGATTTCATTTACAATCAATACAAAAACCTTTTCATTAAAACATATTATTAGATTTCAGGATATTAAGATCCACAGAACTCTGCTGAAGGGAAAGCATCTCTAATACGGTTGACAACACAGGCAAGAACAGGAACACGAACATGTTTTCCAAGATAGCCCATCATAGCCCAGCACCAGCGAGCAAACTGATAGTATGCAGTATAATGGTACCGTCTGAAAAAAAAAAGAGTTATTAAAGTTTATGACATAATTATATTAACTGTGAAATCTTTATTTAGCATTTACCTTTTTTTGTGAATTTATTTGTTCTCAGCATACACACACACACACACACACACACACACGCACACTATACATAAACCTCCTTCAACATCTCCTGCCAATCACTGCTTCTGGTCTCCCAAGGCTATACACCATTACTCTGAAGATCCACCTTATGTCTGACATGAGTACACCATCCTCTGGCCATAGTGAAGGTGATAACATATACTAGGTGGTCATCAGAGGCATGCAATGCTGTGTTATCAGTGACAGTGTGCTTTGGATAATGTTTCTATGTTGGGACATGGCACCCTTCCTATGGAAGGCCATGATGGTTGAGAAGTCAACTTTTATGTGACAGTTCCATCTACACAGCTGTAATCAACACTGTGATGACCTTGACGCAGTGGCTGCAGACATGTTATCAACAAACCTGCTAAGTAAATGTAAAACAAACAGTACCACTCTACATTCACTGATGCTCCCTCTACCTGGAGGATACAGTCCAATTGAACACTCTGTTACACTCTCTACCAGCATCCACTCCTGATGTAAAGTGCTCCAGGCTCAAATAAATAGGTATGGCTTGACACTGCAAAAGGTATTGCCTAATCATATCTTACCACAGTCATGCAATCATATAGGTCACTTGAACTGTGGCTAACATACACTGGATGAATAAGGACCTATGGGGTAGTGGCAGCTGCATGAAGCTAGTTCTCACAGTTGACATGCAGTATATGCAGAGTTATGTAGTGTTACACTCCACAAGGAGAAGGGAAAATGTTGCGCAGATTCTGCTTCATTATTGGTCATGACTGGCAATTAGCATGCCAGAATACTGTACTTGTTATCCATTGTACTGTCAGCCATTATGCATAACAGTTATGACCAAGGACACATATTAAACACCAGGTGGACTTCAGCACAATCAAATAAAAAAAGAAACTATAGGACTATAACTCAGAAAAAGCAAACTACAGTTTTTATTTTTGGGGGGAGGTTATAATGATTTTTCTATGGTATGTATATGCATGTGACCTCAAAAGCCATGTATGTGCCTCAAGCACCAGGAGCATACCTCTACTGGAACCAAGTCACCCAAAGCCCAATAAGGATGACCTCGCCTGTTGTGTCTCCTGAAGTGGATGGCATTCCTGCACCACTACACTGACTCACATTCAGAATTGTGCTTATGGTTCACCTGGTGGCACCGGGACGGGTATATGCTGCAAGGGATTCCTGAAGCATGCACTGACCATTTCCTGTTTTTCTCAGCCTTATGTCCCCAGGTACAGTAGCACATGAGCATCTGCACATGGAGGTACAGATATGCTGCAGAACAGCAGACCATCACTTCAGTGCTGCTGGATCACTGCGGCAGCATCATCACCTATACCGGGTGGCAGCCATGGGCCTAGTTGATAACATGCATCCACACACTGGGAGAGGGCAGGTGTCTGGCAGACACTCAATTCTCTCTTTCTCTGCTGACCACTATGAGCCAAAGCTAATTCCAAAACTCACATCATCAGTGTGTTAGGAGGTCCGATGTATACCACCTCAGCACTAGGCACAACACAGCATAAGCAAATGAAGGGCATGATATTCAAAGGTTAGCGCACATGCTAACATGATTTGTGTGTGTGCTTACCAGTGTTTGGGTGACCGCTTTTGGCTGGCCCATGTTTAGAAGGTCTGGGACCACCCCACAAACACGGTTGCACCAAAGTTAAAAAATAACAATGCACCAATGCAAATGATGGTGTACCCTCATGCATACTGATGCAGTGGTATACTCCAGAGTTTGCAGCTGTGGTAAAGATACACACAAGTGGTGGTCTTTAACACTGCTCAAAAACAAACTGTAAACTCTGCGCTAACCACATTCACAAACCACTCTGAAGGCATGGCAGCTGTACTGAAGCTGACAGGCCCTGAAATAATGTTCTTTTGACATCAAGTCTGCCATGCTTTCCACTGGTTTTACTCCTGACCCCCATTGCCTGCATACACACACTGTTATTTATTCACTGGTGTTCAGTGGTGCCCCCAACCTCTGATTGCATATTGTTATTTATTTCCTGGTGATCCAGCGGTTCCCAACACCCCCAGTCACCCATTTACACACACATATTCATTCCCGGATGGTCCAGTGATTCTTCCCACCCCCAATCACCTGTTCACACTGTTAAAAATAAGCATGTTCCCCGCTCCAAGCAGGCCCAAACCAGAACCACTCGCTCACATCCCTCCTCCCCATGCATCCTCCTTGCCAGTTTGTCCTGCGCTCCTCTCCACTACATATGGTAAGAGTCACAGCCCTCCTCTCAGCTCTGTGGAATGATGACATATGACCTGTCACGGAGTGTAGGCAGGACACCCAGTTAAGGGGGGGTGCAAAAGAGGTGTGATGTGACCAGGAGGCTCTTGTTGGTGTCCGATCAGGGGGTTGGGGAGCAATGGACCACCAGTGCTTATTTGTAATAGTGTAAATGGGTGATTGAAGTGGTGAGGGGATCCACTGGACCATGAGGGAATGAATATGTGTGTTTAAATGGGGGATTGGTGGGTGGGTGGTGGAGTCTCTGGACCGCCAGGTGTCTCTTGTGCAATCTGTAAACAGTGATAAGAGTCCACTGTGCATGCCAGTGAGACCGTAAGGGACATACGAATGAGCTGTTATCCCTTTACCTGCTGAATGGACTCATTTCCATGCTTTGGCTGAATATAGCCTACAGGGATCTTTGCACTGTCCCACTGTGGGCATTGCTATTCCCTGTGGGCTATATGCAGCGCCGGTCCATGTCTGGGCAGTGCAAATTTAATTATCGCTATGACAACATGGAGCAATATTCAGTCAGGGCACTAGAGTGCCATCTTACAGGTTGGAAGTCACTTATTTGAGCTCTCTCAACTCCGACTACATTTTGGTAAAAAATATTGATTTAAAGTGGATTTCTGCTCACCAGGTCAGTACTACTATTTGTACAACATCGAGCAGATAATTTTGGTACCAGATGAATAATGGGTTGTCCAAAGGCACAGCAGCCAGGTTCAGCAAAGGGGCAGCCACCTACAGCACACCAGGCCAGGGAGTCCTTGTGAAGTGGGGCCTAATCATGTTTCAGGATCCTTGGAACCCCCATGACAAGTGTTGCCAGCGTCCATGCAGGCCATGGACGCTAAAATAGAAAAAACTCTGCAAAAACTAGAGTTACATGATTCTGCCATCAAAGCACTAACTGGCTCAAATGCAGATACAGATAAAAGTAAAAGAACTACTGCTGCTCTCTTGGCAGTAGCTGCTTTTACAAAAGAGAATGGACAGCTTCAGGGCCAGCCGCCAGCTGGAGGCCCTTGAAAATGAACCACAATCTGGTAACTTTCATAGTGCTGGCATCCCGGAGTGCACTGAGTGGACCAACCTGCTTTCATATATTAAGACTTGGTTTGCACAAAAATTAAATGTACCGGATGATTTTGACTGGACAAATCTGAAAAAAATTATACCAAGTTAATCCCAGGGTTCGTCTGCAGATTCCTTCTCAGCCCCATACCATTCTAGTGAGGACTGCGTGTTCAGAGGTTAGAGATCTCCTTTTTGTGGTGGCTCATGCAGTTTACCCACTGGACATTGCAAGCTCAGACGTTAAACTGTACCCCATCATTTCAGACCTGGGTTAGACAGAAGTGTTTTGATGCCGCCTGTCACCATCTCCAGGCCCTCAGGATTGTCCATTCATTTCTGCTGCCAGCCAGGCTCTGCATTGTTTATGGCGATAAGACCTGGCAGTTCACAGACCCACAGGATATAGGTCACTGGCTTCAAAAGCTAGAAGATGAATTTGTGGTTTGGGCATCAGAGCAAGATGGTGTGCAATCGGCCTCGGAAGTAGACTGAGTGGCAAGGACATTTTTCTTATGGACTTTAGCCTAAACTCCTCTGTCTGCTTTTGAAGTGTTAAGTTTTTCCTACTTAATAAGATATATGTAACCCACTTGTTACCCGGGGTTACTAGAATCCCGGTAAGACCTAGTGGTAGGCAGGGAAGGCAGATTGTGAAACTCTAGTTAAATGGATTTCACACTGTCTCACTCTGTTCTCAGTCTCAGCTGAGACTGACGGATGACAACACCATAGAACTATCGCAGCTGCATGATCCACAATGGAATCTGCAGAAAGGAGTTAGAGTAGAATGTTGGGAGGTTTGAACAGTAGTGTTCAGTTGTGAGCAGTCTGCAGTTGGAGATTGTTGTGAGAGGAGCACAGCAGCTCTGTGCTCAGGCTCTTGGAGCCTCAGCCCTGAAATAGGGCTACATTTAGGGAAAGGTGTGTGTTTCTGCCAAAAGAGAGACACAGTAAGCTGTTTTTTTTGAAGTGGTGGAGACCGCTGATGCGGGTCTCTGTGCCCCATCCCTGAGGGGATGGGGCAGGAAGGTTTGCCTGTGATTCCAGGGGCAACCCCCTGGCTACTGCTGAAGAAAGAAGCTGCCTTATTTTGTCCACGTGCATGGGGTACAAGAAGATTTCGTGATTCACCTGTGGGGCACCTGCAACCAAAGGGCGAGTTCTGCTCTTTCTAAAGGGCCCATGTTTCATCCTGAACTGTGTTAAAGTGGGGATTGGACTACTGAAGTAGTGGGAGGCCTAGAGTAATAGGTTTAGCCAAAAGTTAAAGTATGTTCAAGTCCAGCACATAGGGGAAGTCAAGACATGTAGAGGAGATGTGACATACATCTACCCAGTAATCTACATTGCCAAGCTTTCAGAAAAGAGTTGTTTAGTGTCCAGAGAGATGGCCGGGTATGGATTGTGGGAGCTGGAGGTGGGAGATCCCCCCATCTTTAGTAACCAGGTCCACCTCTACAGATTTGCTCTGTGGATTTCTACTTTGCCTCATGCACTTGGCCAGTGATGAGGGAAGTACCCAGATGTGGATGGAAGGAAATTTCCCTTTAGGAGTCGAAGGCTCTAAGGTGGTTTGGGGAGCCACCAACAGGAAAACTGGTTCATTCCCATACAGACCGCAGATCAAGTGGCCGGCGAGGGAGCCGGGCCATAGGGAAAACCCAAGTAGTGTACGAGTCGGGCTGTGTACCCAAAGCTGCGTGCAAGTCTGGGCTGTGTGCCTGGTGGGTTCAGAGCCTGAGGGCTGGGATAGTGAAGAAGTGTTCTGTTATCTCTAATCTGCATTACCAGGAATGTAGCCCCATGGGGGTCCGTCTATGCTTTGTTTGTTCAGTTTGGATGTGAATAAAAGCCACACTGTAGAATCCCATTCCTGGTTTTGGACATTACAGTTATTGCTTCCTGTGTTCGGATTTACTTGGGTGCCCCTGTGCAGAGTAGCCAAACCTAGGCCCCCTGTGCCGAGTAACCTAGTCCTCCCCGAACCCAGTCCCCACCAGGTACTGCTGTCAGCTTCAACAGCATGCCACCTGTCGTTTTGCAAAAAGGCAGGGGTCCGGGGGTTACATATAACTAATACCTAATATGATGTGAATGGTGGTGGGGATGTTTTGAGTCAGGGGGAGAGTTTTGGACATTTTATTATGAGTTTTAGTATGTCACACTAGTGGCATGATTAAGGCTGGCTATCGGCCATTTTGGGGCCCCCATGTGTTAACTCAGCCCTACACACTTAGGCAGAGAGTCCGGGCTATAGGTGCCTATGGGAAACTTTCTTTCATTTTTTCTAAGCAACAGCCAAAATGATTAACAGTTCTCCCTTAGCAAGAGTGTGTTGTCATTTGTAACTCAGTTTATATCAGTTTCATTTGAATGTTCTTTATTACTTAACGTTTAGTTGGGGAAGATGGAGAGTTTATAATGGGTGCAATACCACATGAGTTTTTTCCCCTAGCTTTAAAAAGGTTTAAATAGCAATTTCAGGATTGTGTTTGTTCCCCTTCCTTATATATTCTTCCTACATAAATACCTATCACCGTTAAAGATGGTTAGCAACTTTTTTTTTTTATAATTCAAACTTTTTATTGAGAACAAAACAATTACAGTAAAATGACAGTATGGCAGCAAAAGTGATACTAACAGCAAACAGCAAACCCACTGCATGAGAAATGCAGGAAACATCCATGCCCCCCCACCTCCCCCCACCCACCTGACTAGAATGACCAAAATACAATTTCAAATTGAGCAAGGAAAAACAAAGTCCTCCTCAACCCTCCCCCAAACAACTCTGTTAGATATTTGGGATCTATCATATTCTTGGGTTACCCCATATCCTACTGTACTAGATTATATGGCTACTCTAACTTGTATATCAAATATTACTAATAGGCAATATTGATTGTGGATTGTACCTATTGCCATATATGTGGATGTCGGATATTGTTTTTGTATGTCTAACGAAAACTAATAAACAAAGTTTGATAAAAAAATATTCAGTCATATATGGCTCTATTCACAAATGCCTATGCGCGGCACATGGGCATCGTGTAGGCATTCCTACACCTGAATGCCACGCAGCAGTGCCCTGCACACCCAATTCACAAATGGCTTACTAGCACCTTGCATGAGGAATCCATGTGCTGGCCACACAGCTCTGCACTGGGGGTGGGATGGGGTGTGGCAGGGGGTGCCCGCACCAATGTAAATTCATGGAGACACATACATGCCACACCGGCTCTGGATAGCTGCATGGGGGGAACCCTGTCGTAACTGTCCTGCACAGTTACATCCCCAATTGACACCAGCCGGTGGTGCCAGCAGTGGGACCCCAGCTGCACTGTTTCCCCAGCCCACTGTGCTGTTTGGATTGGCTAGGATGAACATATGGGCAAATGCCCTGTGGTTGTACCCTGTGGGATATGTGCCCTCCCTGTAGCCAGTGCCCAGCCATGGAAGGGATCCACTGTGGGATGCAGGATAAGCATCATATTGGATGTTGCCCTGTGTCCCTGCTTCCTGCCCCTGTGCCACCACTTTCCTCAGTCGTGCGGCTGTGTGCCAGAAGGTGGGGCTGAGAACAGGCAGATGGCAGTTATGAATGCCAACCAGCACATGCCTGTGCTGGTGTACAGTGCTGCGCAGGTGGGTTACACACATTTTGCGTGTATGTGCCACCCGTTTGTGAATAGAGCCCATAGTGCAGCTCGCTATACAAGTGAAAATCACAGCACTGGGGGGGGGGGCACTGGTGCAAATCCAGCACAAACATTTGTGCTGCAATTGAGCGATTTTCTTAATATCCAAACAATATCGTGTTAGGTAATAAGGTAATATGACCACTCGGGAATGTTTGTTATCATATGACAGACTACTCTCCTGATGTGTTGGGCAGACAGATACATTCCTTTGCGTTCATGTCACCCAATCATGTGGCTGTAACTATATAATTCCATAACACACTGTACACACATCCCGCGAAGGGCAGATTAATTTATAAAAAAAGGAGTCATGGAAATGTTATGTTACAGACACATTAGGAATAAACTATTACTAGTGATGAAACTACTTACTCATTTATAGGTGCATCGCCTTGTGCACCATACTGCTGTCAATATGCAAAATATGCTGTCTGCAACACCCAGGTGTCCAGAAAAACAGTTTGAAATCCAGGATGCAATGTTATGCAAGAGTGATCCATAGAACATGCAATAACTTTTTGTGCTTCTCAGCAGCAAACAGACTCTGCAGATATAGACACTGGATGGCATAAAGTACAGGTACATCTACTATCAAAAAGTAAAAGAAAATGCATCACTATCAAAAGGTAAATCTTATCACCATGTGTTACAGTTACAACAGAATTTATTTCAAATGTATCTGCCATGGTGGACTCACATATGGGCATGTAATCTGTGATGTCGGTGATGGAGACTGGAAAATGTACAGATGTGAAATGCAAATTTTTTTTTTATTATTTAGTCGTTTAACCAGGAGTAGCGCACTAAGTTGAAACCTTTTTTACAGCAGCAACCTGGGAGCACAGGGAAGTTAAATGACTTGTTCAGGATTACACAGTATGCAAGTGGAAGCTGTGGGATTCAAACCCAGGTCTGATTTGCTAAATGTCACCAGACTTATAGCTCAGAGCCTTAAACCACTGCACTATACTGCCTCCAAAGTAGAAACTGAAAATTCTGACATTGATTGCAGATTGGCAGCAAAATGGAATACTTTGGCTGGATGTCAGAATTAGTAATGGCCCTGTATGATACTACTGAGGTTAAGTAGACTGTGATGCTGAATGCTGCTGGCTATGGGGGAAAGTTCAAGTACTGTACCGTGCTTTTTGTGGGTGTGGTGGGAACAGTATATTATACTACATAATGATTTTGGCAGGCTTACTTGGAGCATATCAGCACTTATCTAGGAAGGTATGATAATGTCTCCTTTGAGTGTGTACTTATGCAGAAACAAAATGTTACTTTGTGGATGAGAATGTCCTTTTGCAGACAGAAAATGTACTTAGTGACATAATAGGATTGCAGCACAACTTCTGAAAATAAAAACTTGTTAATAATGACTTGTGTACAAATATTAAACAAATTATCTAACAGGTGGAGAGGTGCATACACACTCGCAGAGTGAACCCTACACGCATGTATGACACTACATCAAATCAGTAATGCAGGATGACAGACCCTTCTGCACACAATACCAACATGACCACACATCTGTGCTTGCAGAAGAAGAAGGTATGGACACATGAATGTTGAAGCACTTCTGTGTAGGCACACTTGCAGGGTCATAGAGGGTATGAAACAGCATTATGCAACAAAAGGGTATACATTTATGCCAGTGGAGAAGAATGTAAGATATCACTAACTCAACATAATTGTCAGGGAATCACTGGTCAATTACCTGACTGACATAAGAGCTCTAAGATAGTATAGAGGTCTTGTAGTCCCCGCTTGAATGTGGAAGATTTATCACCAGTATAGTTTGGGCTGAGAAACAAGTTCTATGTTAAACCCCTAAATTTGCCCTTTAATGGCTTTATTTATTTATTTAGTTTTTGCTGACCGGGTAAGTGCACTAGACAAATCCTGCCCATTTTCAGGTACGACCCGGGGGAAAGGGATACAGATTAATGCCAACTGACCTTGAACCAGATTAAGCTGTTGGTGGTATTTTTAGTGAATGAGGGAAATTTGGTCAGGACACCAGGGAAATTCCCCTACTCTTTCAGTAGGGGGAGATGCTGCGCTGCTTCTTGCAGTAATGGCAGATGGAGAATGGATGTTGGAGGCGCAGGTTGTATAGCCCTCTGCTCCGTATTCAGAGGAGTCGGCGATTGTGACGGAGGATATGGAGTCTGCACCGAGACATGAAGTGTGGGAGGTGATTTACTGAGATGTGCATGCCAGACAGTGTGCAGCGGGGGACTGGCATTGCGTTATGTCTGAGGGTGAGATCCTGACCGAGGAAGGTGAACTACAAATGCCACCTGCACCTAGGTCTGATTCAGCTGCCTCAGTTACTGCACGAACTGTACTGGAGGATCTGACAAGGAAACAGCAGATCTGTGACGTGGAGCGTGTCAAGCTCCCAGCTGGCGAAAGGAATGAGGAAGTGAGTTTGCTGGTGGAGGGTCCGAGTGCAGTAGGAAGGCAGGCATGGGAGGAGCAGTCGGCTGTCAATGACTCTTGGTCGAAAGAGTAGGCTTTGCAGCAAGCGGGCTGGATTCAGCTGCCCAATGGTAAATGGATTCCAGATCCGAACTGGATTTCTTTTTCTACGCCACGATGTCCTGATTCGGAAGACCTTTCAGGGGAGCAACAGAGGACTGGTATTGCAGGTCAGAACGCTACTTTAAAACTGGACTTTGTAGCTTCATTTTTGGCAGGTTCTGGGGATTAGGAAGGTTCTGGGGATATTACAGAGATGCCTTCTTTACAGGATCATTTGACTGTATCCCCCTCACAATCACCTCGAGGGGATACTACCAGATGAGGCCCTCGTTTTTCTGATTTACTCAAAAATAATAAACTTGGACAGGTCCCACAGAAGAATGCAGTACACCTTAGGTATGGGGTGGTCTGCCAGAACATCCGGACAGGGCTTATGTTGCAAGAAAGTTACTAAAGGACTCTATGAACTTTTTGGCGTCTGATATTTATGCACTGATTAATATACGAGGGGAGGACACCTTTGATATCAGTTTTAAACATTTTTCTGGACCGGATACATTTTGGCATAGATATGAAACCTGCAAAACTTTACCTTTGTGGCTCCCTTTCTGGGCCATCCCTATTACTAAACCTTTATTTAAAATGATTAATGTGATGTTTCAAAATGAGGGAGTCAATGTGGGAGACATTCAGTGCTGGTTGGGAAAAAATGTACTGTTTTGGGTTCTCCTGAGGCTATTATAAGCTCTGAGGGGATATGGACTGGGGCGTGGCGTTTTAAAGTAAAACTTCCACATGATAGAGAATGATGTCTTGCATATTCCTAACAGTTTTTTTCTAGGAAAAGATAGAGGGGTGTGTTTCTACCCTGGACAACCAAAGGCATGTAATAACTGTGGTAGTAGAAGGCATTTGAGCAGCTCCTGTAACAAGGTCAGATGTGCATTATGGGGGAACTAGACCATGGGAGTGAAGTGTGTAGAAATGTTTTTAAATGCAATTTATGTGAAGAAACAGGGCATGCTTATCACCAGTGTCCCTGGGCAGGGCAGAATAGACAAGGTGACCCAAACAAAAAACACTCTATAAACCAGGCCTAGGAAAGATTTAGGCCTAAAGACCAGGAATCTTCAGCTAGCGATACAGAGGATGTTGGTAGGGAAGCTGCTACTACTAACTCAGAGCCTCAACACTCCTCAACACAGCCACAGGGTGCAGGGCAGGAAATGTTGGGATCTGGCCAAGATGATTTGACTACCAAAAACCCACCCCCTGATATGTAGACTTTGGACAATGAACCTACCCCTAGTACTTCTCAAGCTGATTTGGGTAATGTTGTTCTATCCCCACCCATATCAGACTTTCAAATACCTGATTCTAGGCGGGTAACTAGAGCAGTCAGTAAGCAAATAGGGGATCTTACTACTTGCCGTACTGGAAATGTGTTTCAGGTTCTTACTGATTTGGAGGGAGACTCAGGACCTGAAACCTCTTCTAGGTCTGAGATACTTTCTGAAATGGAGTTGGAGGAGGAGGGAGTGAGGGATATCACAGAAACTAAGAAAAAAAAGGGCAAAAAAAAGAAAGAAGGATAAACCCTTACTTTTAACATAATGCTGTAATGGCCTGTATAAAGATAATATCCTTGAACTGTTGTAGTATTAAAAACTTTAAAAGACGAATGGTTTGTTTAATGTACTGCAGGAGCTTAAAAGCTGATATTATCTTTCTACAGGAGACAAGACTTACAACCATACTGGAGGTCACACAGGTAAAGAAAGCTTGGTGGGAGGGTCCCTCTAATTGGTCTTTTGGACTAGATTTAGCAGATGGAGTGGGTATTCTTTTTAAGCATTCGGTAGTACAAATCACTTGAATTGTAGATTTGATACCTGGTAGGGCGATAATTATTGACTGCCTTTCTAAGGAGTTTTATTTTCGATTAATCAACACCTATGCTCCCCAGCTTAAAACTGCTAGAGTGGACTTATTTAACCAAATAAAACCATATTTGTTTACCTCAAAACAAGTGATATGGGGGGATATGAATTGCAGTTTGGATTTCCGGTTTAAGGATAATGTGCAACAAAACGTGCACTGTGACTCTCATGCATTGAAAACTATGATAGATGTTGCTAGTCTTAAGGATGCATATAGCGAATCGTACATGGATGGTGGTTTCACATATCAGAGGGCTTTATTTCTTACCAGAATAGATTATTTTTTTACATCCAAGCATTTACTGACACAAGCTTTCCAAGCAAGTCCTTGTGAATTTTCTGACCATAGGGTTCTGATTTGTCATATTGGGTTTCAACAGGTTCCACCTAGATTTCCATCTGTGCAACAAAGATGGAAATTAAATTCAAAGATATTGGAAAATACAATAGTTTTGAACCAATTACATCCGTTATTATATTATAGGAAGTCTGTAGCAGAATTTTATGATGATTGGCCTTCCTGGTGGTTAGACACGAAAACTGCTATTAAGGATTGTTTTATTCAATACGGAAGCTATAAAAGTAGTACTGACTATGTACAGTATTTAGAATATAGGAACCAGCTTTATAAGCTAATGTGTTGCTCGACAACAGCAGCTCCTAGTGTACAACAACAAATAACAGAGGTGAAGAAAAAAAATGCAGCAATACCAATATGATAGGGCGGTGTCCTTGTTTGTTAAATGCAGTTTGGCACACAGCAACAACTGTTTAAGGACCCTTTTGTTGCTTGTAAACAAAAACTTGAAAACAAATTAATGACGGGCCTGAAGGATGAGGTAGGGAATCTTTGAATCTCCGATGTGGAAATGTTGGCAATCAAAGAACGTGATTTGACATCAACATTTAGTACCACATTTAGTCCCACAGTTCAGTGGGATGATGTCTTACACTTCCCAATACCTAGTGCCTCTAGTAGTGACTTAACTGTTTTGGATACACCCATTACTAGAGTTAAAGTCCTTAGCACAATAAGTAGTTTGAAGACTGGTATATCTCCAGGGGAAGATGGTATTAACCAACAAATTTTATAAAACTTTTTGGGAAGATTTAAGTGACATTTTGACAGAATTATTTAATGATATATTACAGTTTGGAACAGGGACTCTAAATTTTAATGTGGCTATTCTTTCATTTTTACATAAAAAAGGAGATAGTACTGTATTGGGTAATCGGAGGCCTATTAGCTTGCTTAATACGGACTATAAAATCTTGGCATCCATTCTTTGTAAGAGATTACAATCTATAGCTCTATTGATAATCCATCCAGCACAGACGTGCTCAATCCCTCAGAGAACTATACAACAAAACTTGCATTTTCTGAGAGATGTGTGCGAGTAAGGCAAACAAAATAAATTATCTGAGTTTTTGTTACCATTGGATCATTTCAAAGCATTCGATAGAGTATCACATGCTTTTTTATTTCAAGTTCTGGAAAAGTATGGTATTTCCACACATTTTATTAATAACATTAAGTTATTATATGATAATGCAAAAATGTACCCCATAGTGAATAACCTAATAGGAGAAGGGATAATTTTGAAACAAGGGGTTCGACAAGGCTGCCCCATTAGCCCTTTGTCGTATACTTATGTTTTAGACCCTATTGTGAGGGCAATTGATTGTGATCGACTGATATATGGGTTGACTCCATCTTTATCTATCCCTGCTCAAAAAATATCAGTATATGCAGATGATATTTGTTTAATAGTGAAGGATGTTTCTTCAGGTAAAGCCACACTTCAGAAATTTGACCAATTTTCTGCATTGAATGGTACAACACTTAATTATGGGAAATGTGTGGGTCTTGCGATAGGAGGGGATATTCAGGGACAGAGTTTGGGTGTATTCCTATTGTTCCCATGGCAAACATTCTGGGAATCATTTTTGGGGGGGATGATATGGCATTTCAGAATTGGGAATCACATATATTGATGGGAGAAAGAAAAGTTCAGCAATGGAAAGCTTGGGCTTTGTCAAAAAAGAAGAGAGTTTTAATTGTGAAGAAGTTTTTACTGCCTATATTTTTATATATTTGTTCGGTTTTTCCAGTCCCGGTTTCTTTGGAGACCAGATTACTCATCTGCTTCTTTCAAATGATTTGGGGGAGCAGATTAAACCCAATAACGCGAGACTTTACATACTTGGCTATTAAACAAGGAGGGATTGGGATGATAAACCCTATAGCCTTTTATCATTCTTTTTTTTTTTTAGTATCGTCTTTTCAGACCCCAAGAAACTTGGATAAACATCCATGGACTGCGTGGACCCAGAACCTATTTCAAAATTGTATGAGGAAATGGATGGGGGGTAGTGTTCCAAAATTGTCACCAATATTAAATATGCAAGATTTTGCAATTCCTGCAGTTAAGAAATTAAGGGAATGGAAGTTGGAGAAAGCACACATTCAGGGGATTACTCAAAAACAATTATATAATAACATTATGAGTTGTGTTTATTTTGCTCAGGTTGATTTTCCAAAATGTGTCCCATCTAAGCTGTCTCAAGCATTGTGGACTCTTACTGATAGGAGACTTCCTTTGCATATGTGGGATGTACAATGGCTTAGTTGCCATGGGAAACTATGGGTGAAGGGAAACATGAAACATAAACCCATAAATGAAAGACACTGCATTCGACCGGAATGTTATGACTTGGAAGAAACACAGGAACACTTTTTCTTGCAATGTTCTTTTACGATACAACTATGGGCAGATTTGGCTGTTAGGTGGAAATGGGGTATAGCTTGTAATTTGTCTTATTAGAGTTTGATTCTTGGAGACTACACATGATTTTTGAGTAGATATCATTTCAGTACTTTAACTCTGATTTTTATATGCATAAAGTACTACATGTGGAAAACTAGGTGCCAGTATTCTTTGCAACACACCCTTATTCCCCATATTGGTCTGATAAAACAAATTGAGCAAGCCATAGCTAAACAAAAGGCTTTGGAATATGACAAGATTGACAGGCAACTTTTTCATGTGTATTGGAAACATATATCATGGATTACTTAATAATGTGATCTTTAGCTATAATTACAGGATTGATATAGCATTTAGAATTGATTTACCTTTGTGATGTAGTCCTACTTTTGATTTTTTGTTAGGAGTGCTATTTGTATTGCTGATCATTTTTATTTTTATTTTGCTTTTGTATTCTTTTTATTTTTGAGATGAGATTTTTCATATATGCTTTGTTGTACATGTGAATTTTACACTTGATGTAATGTTTCTTTATTTCAATAAAATTCCCCTACTCTCCTGTAGGGGAACCGCTGGCCTGTGTGATGGCCACTTGTGTTGTGCAAGCAGAGAGGATGGAGGTGCCTGAAGTGGAAGAGCAGGCTGCTCCTGTACGATCTGAAGTATTGGATTCAGAAGTTTTTTTTGATGCACCTAGTCTTGAATCTGAGCTGATTTCCAGCTCAAAGATGGATGCGAGTTTACCTGAGTCCTCAGGGTTGATGCAACAACAAGATGGTGTTCTTTCCACTGCTACTGATTGTGTGGTTCCTTCTCCTATGAATGAAGAAACGGAGATGTCGGCTGCCTTGCAGAAGCAGCTTTCAGATGAAGAAGCCTGCTTTAAAGTAAGGCAAGGCGAATTACAGGCTGCGATTGCAGCGGCACAACAGTGTTCTCTCCCAGTACAGGCTGAAATGCCAGAGGTGATCGCTCCTGCTCCAGATGCTGATGTGGCAGGTTCTCTGTCAGTGCCTTTGCGGTCTACTACTATTGCAGTGGGGTGCACCGAGCAGGCCGATCAAAGTGGGTCCCAGCACCCATTCTCCTAGGCACCAGGTACAGGTACAGGACAGTCGTCCTTGTTTGTTTTTGCGGGGAACTTATTTAATGCTTCTGAGGGAGCCTCGCTGGGAATGGCAGTTTCAGGCACTACAGTGCCTGGCCTAAGACGAGGCTCCATGACTAAGATACCAGTAAATTCACGAACCCCGCTTGCAGAACCGAAAACGTGGTTGGTGGATAAGGCTCTAACTGGGGCTAGTTGGGAAAAATCTGTGACTGGTTCCTGGGTTTCTGGACCCTCAAAACTTTCTATACCGGTTCTTCCTACTTCTACCCCTGATAGTATGGATTGTGTTTTAGAGGATACTGATGGACCAAAGGACTGGGGCTCTGCAATGGATATTTCATCTCCCCTACATATTCCAGAGGGTCTGGAGCTGATGCAGAATCCAGTCCTGCCTTTGTTGCACACCTTGATATCTCAGTCCCAGGGTCCAGATCATGCTACAGTACCCACAGCTCTACCCATTGGGGAGCAAATGGATAGTGCTACAACTGGACACTCAGAGCCTGTTAAATCTTATGCTTCTTTATTTAGAGCTCCTGTTTTTCCTGCTAAACGGCATAATGCCATCAGGTTACTTTATAAGGGGGGTTTAGCTACCTTTCCTGACCGTAAACATGTGGCAAGAGTTTTACTTAAAGGTTCTATGCATTTTACCCGAGTAGAAATTTATGCATTGATTCATGTTTCTGGGGAATCTGTGTTTGATGTTAGCTTTAAACAAGGGAGTGCGTTACAGAAATTTTGGTCTTTATATCACTTGTTGAAAACCTCTCCATTATGGTCTCCCTTTGAGGTTGTTCCTTTGACCAAACCTGCCCATCACATGAGAACTGTTTTATTCAGGAATGAAGGGGTGAGTGTTACAGATTTGGTGTACTGGCTCAAGGAAAGATATACGGTTCAGGGTAATTCTGAGCTTATTTTTGATGATGACCATATTTGGACAGGGGGCTGGAGAATTCAGGTGATTCCAAACACATCTGATATGGGGCTGATCCATCTACCTAATAGTTTTTTTTTGGGTAAGGATAGAGGGGTTTTGTTTTACGCTGGTCAGCCTAAGGCATGTTATCGCTGTGGGGCTATGGTGCATCTGAATGGAGTGTGTGATAGACTGAAGTGTACTAACTGTAATGAACTGGGTCACAGTGCAGGATTGTGTAGACATGATCAAGTTTGTAACTTACGTGAGGAGAAGGGTCATGCTTATCACGCCTATCCCCCAGCTGCTCATAATCCGGGGGAGCACGCTGTTTGGGATAAGCAGAGAGTCACAATTGCCTTGGCATAGCATGCTAATGTGCACCCGGTGGCCTCTAAGCCTAGGGATCCACCTTCTGATAGGTCAGATTCTGCTGTCCCTGCACCAATAGATACTGAACCTGAAGTGGTGCTGCTACCGGAAACATTGTGTCCTGATTTACCTGTTGTGGAACCCCTCACGGTGGCTCCTGAAAAAGACACTCAGGTTTTGATAGCAACTCCTGACATTGAGGTGGGTTTGCCCCCTCTTGAGCCCCCTCCTCAACCCTCTTGTCAACCCTCTAGAGACCAGGTCCGGTCATCTAAACATCGACATAACTGGGTTCAACCTGCCGCCAAGATGCCTAAAACTTCGGAGACCCCCACTAAAAACAGGTTTGCTCCTTTACCTGTGGAAGGGAGGGGGTCAGAGGATGAGTCAGATGGTTCTTTGGTGGTTTCCTCCTTACTGGACCTTGGTTCAGCATTAGAGGACCCCCTGCTGGACAAAGTACACCCCCCTGTGGCTCCAGGAAAAAAATCTGAGAAACTTAAACATGTCAGAACTACAAGAGCTTCTTCTAAGAAACCCCCTTGAATGAGTGATGCTCTGTTTTGATGTTATTACCTTCCTTGTGTTTATGATGTCTCTCCTTTCTTTGTTTTCTATTAATGTGAATAGCATTAAGAGCTTACGGAAGAGACAAGCCGTATATTCACACTTACGATCATTTTTCTCTGGTATTTTCTTTCTACAGGACACCAGGTTGCACACTTTACCTGAACTGAAGCAAACCATTAAATTTTGGTATTCAGGTTTCTCCTACTAGTCCATCGGGGAAGATACTTGTTCCAGAGTAGCCATATTGTTTAAAGGGGTTGAGGTTCATATTGTCAAATTGGTGGATCTAGTACCTGGTTGAGCCCTGATCCTTGATGTGAGAATACAAAATGTATTGTTTTGCTTCATTAATGTGTATGCAGGTCAAACTAAGGTTGCAAGGATCAAGTTGTTTCAGGCCATACAACCCTAACTCTACACACCATGTTGTTCTAGGTGGTGACTTCAACTGTGGGTTAAAGCTTAGGGACAGGGGTAAGCTCGCTGTCACCAGCAAAATATTTTGTGATATGACTTTTTTATCCACCATGATTCAGAATGCTACATTGTGGGATGCTTATTTTGAGACAGTTGGGAAAGCTGACCCCACTTTTCATAGGGGTACCTCTGCCACCAGAATAGATTACTTTTTCACTTCATTGCTCTTACACATTGTCAAGGTACAAATATTGGTTGCGGAATTTTCAGATCATAACATGTTACATCTTGTACTGGGTAGACTTCGTGCACCCCCTAATGGCCCATGGTATTGGAAGTTGAATGCTTTGCTTTTGGATAGAGAAGATACTCGTCAGGATCTGTTGTATCTTGTTCAAGCCAGGAAATCAGCATTGGATCTATATGAGGATCCCAGTGTCTGGTGGGAGGATACGATGCAGTATCTCATTGCTGTTTTGCATTCTCATGGCAAGGTAACCCAAGATAGTACTTCTGAGGTTTATCTTGCAGACGAGTTACAGTTACAAAACTTGCTTTTGTTGTCAGCTATAGTAAAGCATGATTTTACTGCACAAATTCAAAGTGTGAAGCAACGAATGGTAGATTTTCACTTACAACAAGAAAAACATTTACAATATTAGCAGACTTTCTGTACTCAGGGTAGAAAGGGCCTGATCTGTCCTTATGAGGGGAGTACCTCTATGAATCTTAATAAAAACATGGACAGCCTATTTGATAAAGATCACAAGATATGCGCAGACCCTAAACATTTGTTTGCGATTGTGTCTCATTATGTGGATTATTCCTTTAATCCCCCTCACCTGCAGTCTGACACTTTGGAGGCATATATTGATTTGGCTCCCACTTTGGATAGTCCCAGTACTCAGACTACACCCTTAACAGCAGATATTTCACCTCAAGAGGTAGAGAGGGCAATCAGGGCTTTTGGAAATAATAAGGCACCGGGTTGGGATGGGTTGACCGGGGAATTATTTACATTTTTAGGGCCCCACATTTTGTCAGTACTGGCCATGACTTTTACTGCAATTCTCCAATCTGAGTCTCTGTCTTTACGCTTGACAGGGGGAATCCTGATCCACATTTTTAAAAAAGGGGACAGGAGGTGTATAGAAAATTGGAGGCTGATATCATTGCTGAACACAGATTTTAAGATTTTGGCCAAAATATTGAACAGTCGGTTATTACTGGTAGCAAAACATGTGATTTCACTGGCACAGATGTGTGCCATTCCTGGTAGGAGTATCACAGAACATCTTATACTTTTAAGAGAAATTTTTTAAACAGGGTACCAGACATTCTGCTAATGGTGTTGTACTTTCCTTAGATCAAAAACAGGCTTTTGATTCCGTCAGTCACACCTTCTTGTGGACAGTTTTAAAGAAGTATGGTATCCCTTTACAATTTATTAGCCGGCTCCAATGTTTTTATAAGACAGTCACAGTTACCCCGATAGTTAGAGGCTGGAAGGGGCCCATGTTGGCAGTACGACAGGGGGTTCGCCAGGGTTGCCCCTTAAGCCCCTTGTTATATGCCTTTTGTATAGATCCTCTATTACGATTTCTTAATAGTTCTACACTTTTGAGGCCTATAGTTGTCAACTCAGTCCCTCTCAGATACAGGGCTTTGGCTTATGCTGATGATCTTTGCATTCTGGTGGCAGATGAAAACCTCTATTAGTGAAGCTCTACGTATTTGTAATACTTATAACTCCTACTCAGGTACAAGCTTAAATTTGGCTAAGTGTATGGGTACCAAGTTCTGCTCCCTCACTTCCTCTGCTATAGAAGTGGCAGGAATTAGTTTTGAAGATACCCAATTGAAAGTTCTTGGGGTCATTTTTGGACAGGAGGACATGAGTTTACTGAATTGGGAACCTCGGCTGCTTCTTGGTAAAGCCTTAGTGGCTCAATGGAATTAATGGAAATTGAGCAAAGTTAAAAGGATACACTTAATTATAACATTTTTTCTCCCTGTGTTCCTTTATATTAGTTATGTTTTTCCTCCACCTCACCAATTGGAAACTGCCATTTATAGCCTTTTTTGTTCAAGCAGTCTGGGGCAGCAGATTGAACCTGTTAAAAAGGAATATAGTGTATCTCCCAATAGCTCAGGGTGGGTTGGGGATGGTGAATCCCGTCTTATTTTATTATAGCATCTTTCTGTATGTGAACTTTAGGCCCTTGCTAATTTTTTTGGATCAGAGTTGGGTGTCAGCATTTTTAATGAACTGTGGAACTTGGTTTAGACAGTGGGACAGGGCAGAGTTGGCAATACTGCACAGAGCTCTGAATGTGCCAACCTTTATAAGGGACACTTTTGTTTATTTTAAACACTGGAAGATAACCAGTCGAATGTTAATAACTAAACGGAGGAAGGATTTATATGACTGGGTGTTGATTACTCAGTTTAAGGAATCTGAAACTTTTCCGAGGTGCCCAAGTCAGTATAGGGAGGCACTTCTTACCTTGTTAAATACGCCCAGGATACCAGATAAGTTGAAGGACTTTCATTGGTTGAGTTGCCATGATAGGATTAATATAAAGGCTATTCAAAGACATAAGCAAGTAGAGGAGCGTTTTTGTATCAGACCTGGATGTAGTCAGCAGCCGGAAACCACAGAACACCTTTTTTACCTGCATACATATTAAAACCTTCTGGTCTCTATTAGCAACCTCCTGGAATTCCTCTTGGTTTCAGTCCATTACCATGGATGCTTTAATGTGGGGTATATACCCGAGGGTGGGGAGTCGCTGGCATATTGAAACCTTACACAGGGTTTTATTGGTTATTAAGTGGTTCATCTGGAACAATAGATGTTTATTTGCCTTACAACAGAAATTACTGTCTCATGAAGAAATAATTCGTAAAATCACGGGGAAACTACAGGCTCAATATAACAAGGATGCTAAGAATCTGCACTCCAAAACTTTACTTAGAGTTTGGAGAAATCTGCCCTGGGTGATGGATTCTGATGTGCCTGTGACTTGATGCACTATGGGTTGTGAGTAGTGCCTATTTATGTTTACTTTAGCTTGATTTTGTATCATGGACCCTCTTTAGGCTCATCTTGACATGTTTATATCTGCCTTGTATTTACTCATTTGGTTTTTTTTTCCCTCCCATGTATTGAATGATTTCTGCTTCACTTGTTGTGTACTTTGTGATTTGCATTTTGTATGAGTTCTTCCTTCAATAAACTCCTCTACTCTCCAGTAGGGGAACCTATGTCCAAGATGGTGGCCAGGTCATTGACTGCTGTGGAGGAAGCTATGGAGGTGGGTGACATGGCCTCGGCTTCCACCTCTGCTGTATCAGAGGCTCCGAGTGATGTTGCTGAGATTGTTACTGAGGAGACTGATCTAGTCCTGCACCAGACAGAAGCTGTGCCTGAACCTGTGCAATTACCTAGCGCTGTGGAGCCTGAGAATGATAATTATGTCAATGAAGCTAAGATTGATTCTCCCTCTTCTGATCCAGAAAATGTTGTACTAGCAGAACAGTAGATTCAAGAGCGTTTAGCTCTAGCAGAACGCCGACTTGCAGTTACTAAGATGAAGCTGCAGTGTGAACTGAGACGGATTTGTGTTGGTATTCCTAGTCCTCCTATTACAGCACCTGATAGTGCACAACAATGGATTGTGGAGACACCTGTATCTCCTGCAGGACCTCACAGTCTGGAACAGCCTGTTCTGTCAGCTCCTGCTTTTCAACCGACTGACATGAGTACCCCTCTTGTTTTGGATTGCGCTATACCTTCTTCTTCACCATTTGACTCCCCGAATAATACTTCGCATGTAGCGCCTATCTGGACTGTAGAATCTGCATTGCAGGTAGCTGGCTGGGTGCAGGAGTTCATTGCTGGGTGGTGGATCTCTGGCCCTTCCCCAATTTGGTCTCCTCAGACCGAGGACTTTCCAGAACTGCAGTGCATGCTTGACAGAGCTACGGCTCTTCCTGACCCCTTGTGTTTACCAGCGGAATTGAAGCTTACTCAGAACCCTGTTCTAGGATTGCCATTGGGTTCTTCCTCTAAGACTCCTTTGCCTACTAAGCCTCCGGAGACTCCAGCCCCTGTCACTCCATTACACTCCCTGAAACAGGATGGACAGGGTCGCACCTTCTCTTCCCTGTTCAAATTTCCAGTTTTAGCTGCCAAAAGACATAACGCAGTATGTCTTTCCTATGTGAGTGGTTTACCTGATCCTCCGGACCGTGTGTATGTGGCACGTAAGCTTCTGAAGGATTCCTTGAAATTTTTTTCCCATGAAATGTATGCTTTAATTCATATTAAGGATGAATCCACTTTTGACATCAGTTTCCAGACGTCTCATGGGTGGAATGTTTTTGGTCTAAATATCATGTCTTGAAAGCTACTGCTTTGTGGACCCCATTTCTAGCTATTCCTTTGATCAAACCTGCCTATAAGAACATTACCATTTTGTTTTGGAATGAGGGTGTTGATATGTCTGATGTTCTGTACTGGTTCAAACAACGCTGCACTGTTTTGGGACAGCCTGAGGCTATATTAGACACTGAAAACATTTGGACTGGGGGGGGGGGAGATTAAGGTGTTACTTAATACTAATGACCCTGGTACTGTACATTTACTCAATTCTTTTTTTATCGGTCGAGACAGAGGGGTCCTGTTTTATCCTGGCCAACCGAAGGCATGCTATTGGTGGGGTGACCCCCCTCTCATCTTAGTAGTGTATGCGATAAAGTTAGGTGTAATGTCTGTTGGGAACTCGGTCATATGGGAGTGCACTGTTTGAATGAATGCAGATGCAACCTATGTGACGAAGTAAGACACACTTTTCAAAACTGTTGGTGGGCTGCCCATAATCAGGAGTTTCATGTTGATGGGGTAGACCAGCGCTTTATTATTACTCAGGCACAGAAGACCCGCCTACACTCTAGACCTGTAACATTGCCTACTGTGGTCCCTCAGCCTATGCCTCAAGTGCCGGTTCCTGAAGCTGAGGCAGATGTTGCGCCTCTAGTGGTTCCTCTTTCTACAGTCCCTGCTGCTCCGGCAATACCTACCCCTGAGTCTGCTAAGTCTTGTGTGGCTGTCCCAGATGCCTCTCCAGGTCCTAGTAACATGCCCCCTCCGAGGGGTCCTGCTTTTGTAGCTCTCAGGAGATCGATGAGGAGTAATCCTCAGGCGATATCCTCCCCCTTCCTTGCCTTGGCACCCCCTCCCATACCTCTGTCTAACTCATATGAGATTTTGCAACCTATCTCTGATGACGCTGGGGGGGGGGCTGACTCTTCTTCCATTGCTTCTTCTCACCCTGACGGTACTACTGATTCTGAATTTACAGAGTGGTACTGGTCTCTCTCAGAAATGAAAGGCCAGGGAGAAACTTAAGGGTAAAAAATTGGCTGGAAAGAAGAAGAAGTCCTGATGTGTTTTTCATTTTTTGGTTTTCCTTTTTCTTCTATGTCTCATTTTGTGTGTCACACTATAAATGTAAATAGCGTGAAACGTTTGACAAAAAGACAACAGTTTTTTTCTTTTTTGCAGCTCCTGCCTTTGGGGATTTTTTTGTTGCAAGATACTAGATTTCACACAACTCATGAGATCTGCCAAATGCAAAGGGACTGGTTACTGGGCCCCTCTTTCTGGTCTGTCGGCCCTGACTTGTGCTTGGGGTTGGAAACTTTGATAACTGTCCCTGGGTTCCGTTTACTTAAACTGTATGATGTCGCTCCTGGTAGAGCGCTCATCTTGGACTTTGTACTTGGGTCCTGTTCTTATAGGGTGATTAACATTTATGTAACTCAGACAAAAACATCTCGTATCGATCTGTTTTCTTTAGTCTGACTGTACTTGCACACTTCCCTTCAAGTTATATTTTCTGGGGACTTTAATTGTGGTTTGAGCCTTTCTGATAAAAGTACTTTTGGTACAACTCGGAAATTATTTTGCGTTTCTCATGAGTTGGTGAAATTGGTCCATACTGCTCGTCTTAGTGATGCTTATTTGTCCTTTACCAAACAGCATACTCCTAAGTTTCAAAAGGGTAAACTTGCCACTCGGATTGACTTTGTTTTTTTATCACAAACTTTACCTGTTTTTTCTGCCTCTGTTCAACCTGTGGCTTTTTCTGACCATAAGTTACTTTCTGTTGGGGTTGGGATGTATGTGCCTTTAGGTAAAGGTCCTGGGCTTTGGAAATGTAATATTTCCTTGTTACATGATTTGACATTTATGCAATCTCTGTTATCTTTTATTCGGGCTTGAAAATCTGTTTTTATTTGTTATGAGGACCATGTTCAGTGGTGGACAGACACGAAACATGGTTTGGGTACTTTTTTAAGAAAAAGGATTATCTCACATATTTACAAAAAAGGGGGCATTTGCAGTCCCTGTTGACCATAGCACACAAGACAGGGCAATACCGTTCTCAACAATTGCACCTGGTACAGGCTGACATGTCGAGTTATCAGTCTAGGCAGTCCCGTCAACTTTATCATCAGCATAAATTTGTTGTACAGGGTAAGCGTCATGTTGTTTGCCCTTTTGAATCGAATTCTCATTTGATTGCACAGAACCATATGTCCTGCCTTGCGGACTCCATGGGTTTTTTGCATGCCACCCAGTCGGACATTTGCAAGATAGTGACAGATTATTCGTTAGATCTTTTTTCTCCCCTTCCTGCTGTGGCTGATGAACCTGCTTCCCTCTTTGGTGATTTGACTATTCTGGTCCCTTCACAGACGTGCCCGGATAAGTCATGTTCCCCTCTTTCTGAACGCGAAGTTGCTTTGGCCCTTAGTTCTTTACCTTTGCATAGGACTCCGGGTCCAGATGGCCTTCTTAATGCCTTATACAAGGTGTTGGGTGCCCACTTGGCTCCTGAACTCACGTCTGTTTTTAATTCTCTCTTGTCTACTGAAATGATACCCTTGGATTTCACGAAGGGCACCCTGATCTATATATAAACAAAAAGGAGACACTCATTTCCTTAAGAATTGGCACCCTTTATGCATGCTTAATACGGATTTTAAGTTATTGATGAAAATCTTGGCTAAACGTTTGTTGTCGATTGCAGAGTCTGTTATCTATCCGGCGCAACTTGTTCAGTGCCTACTAGAAAGGTCTCTGACCATTTGATACTCCTTCGAGAACTGTTTTCTCATGGTTATGCTAATTTAATTTTGGGTTTTGTTGTTTCTGTGGATCAGCAGGTGGCTTTTGATTCCATTAGCCATGATTTTCGGTGGGAGACCCTTAGTTTTCTACGTGTACCTGTTGTAATGATACAATGGATTTGTGCTTTTAATAGGACAGCTACTGTTGTACTGATAGTGAATGGCTGAGTAGGTCCGATAATACTGATTAAAAGAGGGGTCCGTCAGGGTTGTCCGCTGAACCCCCTTTTGTATATTTTTTCCTTGAAGTCTTATTACGATGTTTAAATGTTTACCCTCAGATTCGGGCTATTTCCTGTCCCACACTAGTGACATCTTATAAGGCTATTGCATATGCTGATGATTTGTGTTTTTTGGTGGAAGATGAACCCTCTGTTCTTTTTTCCCCCCTTGAGGTATCTAGCGAATTTTGAAATTTTTCGAGTGTGATTTTGAATTTTGACAAAAGTCTGGGTATCCAACCCCTGCACTTCCATTTATAGGACAACAGTTACCAAATTGTCAACATAGCTATGGTATTACCCCACCTCATGTACCTGGTGCAGAAAACGTTCAAATCCATACCAAAACACAACTCTGCGCAACTACAACATCATTCCATGCCACAGGTGTGAAAATACATTTAGCCAGGATTTGAAAAATGACAGCTGTGACATACATGAAGTGGGGTAATAAGAAGGCTATGTTGAAAATTTGGGGACAAAATATTTGAAATTCCCAAAGTTACGAGCATGCAAAGCAAAATTGCAATGAATGGTTACAACTCTGCCAAACTTAATTATCGTGATCCCAGATTTAAAATATAGCCTTCTTATGACCCCACCTCATGATCAATATGACTGTCACTACAAAAATTGCACCAGAAATGTGATTTCGCCAACCACCAACAAAATCATCTTTCCAGCAGGAGCCGGATGATGACAGTTCTATTGTTCATGATATGGGGTCACCAAAAGGCCATGTTGAAAAATTGGGGCCAAAATCTCAAAAAATGTCAAACTTATGCAGAAAAATTTAAACCCCCATTGAAATACATTGGACCGCATTTACTTCAGTTTCTCATATTGCAGTCGCTGGTTCCAGCAGCAAGACATATTTTCAATCGGGAGAGCAGATATCGAACCTGGGACCTATTTAGGTGAGTGACAGGGTGTGGGAGTGTCAACAGGGGGTGTGGGGAGGTGGGTACATAGTGGAAGGTCAGGTGGAGGTATGGGTGTGATCGTCAATGGTCTCTTTTGTTTTACAGGTAACACATAACTAAAAAAAGAGATTGAAGGGTGGTTTTCTTATTTTCAGCATGTAGCAAACATGGGAGGGTGGGGGATCCCACAAGCCACCAACCAAAATGAAGAAATGGTCATCAGGGATTGGGGAGGGAGGGCCACTAGACCACCAGGAAATATAAATTGGTAAAAGTAATGTCGGGGTTCATGGCAAGGAGGGCCACCAGGAATAAATTATGTATAAAGTAATAACACATTTGAAAAGATCACTGCTTTTTCACTAAACCTTCATAAGGCACATCAGGGATGTTGGGGGGTTATATATACAATAGGGGATTGCAGAGGGGTGCTTAAGCAGGCACTGTACAGCTGCAAATTGCAACACAACACAGAGAGAGGTCAGGTGGGGGGTACAGGTGTGATTGGCAATGGACAATTTTTGTACAGGTAACAAAACATTTTAAAAAGACATTGTGGGAGAGTTTTCTTATTTTCAGCAAATAACAAACATGGGAGGGTGAAGGTGCCACTAGCCACCAATGAAAATGAAGAAATGGGCATAAGGGATTGGGACGGGAGGGCTACTAGACCATCAGAAAATATAAATTATTAAAAATAAAAGTATAGTGTAAGGTAGAACGCTGTTCCGCATAGAAATCCATGCCTGGAACAGCGTTGTTTTCCTGCACTCGGTGCATCACGATCTTGTTGTGCTGCACCGAGTACATCACCGGTGCAGCACAACAAGATCGAACACATTCGCGCATGCGCAATTGAGCGGCGCACGGCAACGTGGAAGTGATCATGCGGCAGCAGAAACAGAAGTATTTTTTTTTACAGATACTTGTTCCTGTGTTCACAGAGTGCTGTGTATGGTTGCCCATACACTATAAAAGATTGTGTATGAGCAAGCATACACAAACAAGACAGTTGTAAGATCTTGAGGTTTCCGTGGTAACGGACCTCTCGAGCTACGCTCTCGAGGTCTCTGGTTACCACGGAAACCTCTCGATCACAACTGCCTTGTTGTGTATGCTTGCTCATACACAGTCCTCTATAATGTCGGGGACTGGGGAGGGATGGCCACTAGACCACCAGAAATAAACTATATATAAAATAATACATTTGAAATTATTATTACTTTTTAACTATATCTTCAAAAGGCACATCAGAGATGTTGGGGGGTTACATATACAATAGGGGACTGCAGTGGAGAAGAGGGGGCACTGACACAGGCACTGTATAGCCGCAAACTGCGACGCAACACTGGTGTTTCTTGCTACAGCCAAACCCTTTTTCACAATTTGTGAAAAACAATGGTTGATTCATGAAAGTAAGTAATGCAATTTGCAACAAAACCAATGGCTCCCATAAACACATTTCTGGGCAGTATTTAAAAAACTGACCTCAGAATCCAATTCCTCAGGTCCAGAATAGGTAAACACAACTGTTGGTGTTTACCAAGTGGAAGTATTTTTTAAAATATTAAAGTTTGTTTGTCTCACTAACTGAAAACAAGATGGCAGCAGCAAGAAAGAACATACCCCATTTGGGAAGAGAATGACACTTTGGGGAAAGAGAAACACACTTTTGCACAGGACATCTAACTTTTCCCGTAGGAAATAATGGGAAACTTTGAAATTTAATAACTTTTGAATGGATTGATATTTTTCACCAAACCATCAAAAGGCACATCTGTGACCCAAGACCAATATACCCTGCAAATTTCAGACCAAACATCCAAGCCATTTCTGAGAAAAGGCGTGACAAAGAATTTACATAAAAATGGTAATTTTCATATTTTTTGACACACTGCATCCCTGCACCTGCACATCCGACCAGAATGAAACTTGCCACACCTGGAAAGCTATGGTCCCTGGTGGCACATGCAAACTTTCATGTGAATCAGTCAAACAGTTGCAAAGTTATTAAAGTGCACAATTTGGGGTTTAACACAGAAGTCACCATTGAACCCTAACTATTGGTGCAACTGTGCCCTATAAGACACACTATAGATACATATATATAATATATATATATATATATATATATATATATATGTGTGTATACATATATATATGTGCTAAAAACTTGTTTAATGCATCAGTTAGGGTTCTTCCACAGGTGATAAAAGTGAGGAAATTCTGTGTTACGGTTGCCACCCCTACCATCCCATCACCACCCTACCCCCACCAACAGGCATCGGGGAGTACGTTGGGGTCATCAGCCTAACTCTCACCCCATTCCATGTGTAAAGAAGCTGAGGTGATGATGTATAGGATAATGGGGTGAGAGTTAGGCACGACGACCTTAACACACACCCCGATGCCTGTTGGTGGGGGTGGGGTGATGGTAGGATGGTAGGGGTGGCAACCCTAACACTGAATTTTCTCACTTTTGTCACTGTGGAACAACCCTAACTGATGCATTAAACAGAGATTTGTGCCATGAATTTCCCTTCTTTTTGAGAATGTGCACTATAAATAGTGAATGGTATGTGGTGGTGGGCCCCGCGCTCCCACCATGCTTCCCATTTTGTGTAATAACCCTTACAGTAATGGTAATGCTAACAGTAAAAGTAATGGCAATGGTAACAGTAATCCTAATGGTAATGTTAACGCTAACAGTAATGGTAACAGTAACGAGAACAGTAATGGTAACGAACACGCACATGCAAATGGTAACACAAACGGTAATGAAAATGGAAATGGTAACGGTAATGCAAATACAAGCAGAAATGGTAATGCCAATGGTGATGTGAAAGGAAAGAGTAATGCAAACGGTAACGCAAATGCAAGTGCAAAAGCAAATGAAAACAGTAACATAAATGGTAACAGAAATGCAAGCGTAAAAGTGAGCACAAACACAGATATTAACGCAAATGGCAATGTAAACTAAAATGGTAATGGTAACATTAATGAAATGCAAATGCAAGCACAAATAGAAACGCAAACGGTAAGCACACACGGTGACGTAAACGAAAACGCTAATGAAAACGGTACTGGAAATGCAAATGGTATTGGTAAAGCAAACACAAACAGTAACACCAACGGTAATTCAAAAGGAAACAGCAATGGTAATGCAAATGTAAGCGCAAACATTAATGCACATGATGATGCAAATGGAAACAATTACGCAAACAGTAACGGAAATGCAAGTGCAAACATAAATGCAAACAGTAATGGTAATGCAAGCAGTAATGGAACTGCAAACAGTAATGGTAATACAAACAGAAACGCAAACGCAAATGGTAATGGCGAGGCACAAGAAAACAGTAACGTAAGTGACAACATAAACACAAACGCTAACAGTAACAGAAATGCAAACACAAATGCTAATGCAAACAGTAACAAAAACACCAACAGTAATGCAAATGGAAATGCAAACACTAATGGCAATGGTGATGCCAAAGGAAACAGTAACGCAAAAGCAAATGAAAATGCAACGCAAATGGTAAATGCACAGGTGATGCAAAAGGAAACGCTAAGCAAACTGTAACGGGAATGAAGGGAACTGAATGCAAATGCTAACAGTAAAAGTAATGCAATGCACACGCTTTGTGTCCCAAAATGTGCATTGAGAAGCACAGTGAATACAAAGAATGTGGGCACAATAATGGCCTCGGACCAGAAAATGAGTACTTGGAATACTAAATTGCTTAAATCTCAGGAACCGTACGAGGTTGAAAAAAACTTAAAATCTCATATTATTTACGACTTTCAAGGCTAGTTTTGGTCTTAGCCCCTCAGCGGGGGACTAAGAATTTTTGTAATGAAAAGTTCATATCTCGAACCATTTTCAAGATACGGGACCCAAAAGGCGCTACGGATGCCTTAATGTTATCCTATGGGGAAAAATTGTCAACTTTGGAGTGCTGTAACTTTGAAGCACAGTAATGTTTTGTCACCAATCCATGAAAAGGCACATCTATGAGATGGCTGCCTTCCCTTCAAATTGCAGCCCAAAAGACCAAACTATTGCTTTGCAGCAGGGTGGCAAAGATTTCCTATTGTTTTGGGCATCGTGTTGCAAAGTAGTGTCACAAATCACGACACTTTCACAAAAATAAATCATGAAAGTGTCGCATATGCAAAAGGAGGGTGTTGGGGTAAGCCAGAAACACCTCTCCATGCCTCGTGATCCTCCAGTTTGTCTCCCAGTCCAAACACGGCCCCGCAGGGGTACCCAGGTGTTCTCTATCCCATAGGTATCCCTGCCACAAGGGGTGATTTGCGGGGTTGAAAATCCTGCAGAGATCCACGGGGGTACCCAGGTGGTCTCTGCCACTGGGGTGACCCCACCACAAGGGATAATTTTCAGGGTTGAAAGTGCCACAGGGAGGCATGTCTTGGGCTGGAGGGGGGGACCAGAGGTGAAAAAGTAACACCAGGCAATGGAAAAAGAATACATATAAAATAAAAAAAGATGTAGGGCTGAACATTTTGCAGATTTGGCCATATACCCTCATTAAAACTCTCTCTGTCATCTTCAAACACAGTTTTGAGGTCTAACCCTGACACTGTACAGGCATCAAAATCATCAACATTGCTGGAATCATCAGGGAATACTGAATTAATTTGTTCTGTCATTATTACAGAATGGATCATGCAGTTCCTGTGCTTTTGCACTGTGACCATGCCACACTTGACATCACTGCTCATCAGCGTCTAATGCTTCTACATCACCAGACTCAGGGAAAAGACAGTGGTTCAACACTTATATAAAATAATAAAAAACAAGCTTTGCTAAATGAATTTACATGTGGTTTTAATGGAATATGTTAGTCAGGGGGACTTGCATCAAAATCAGTGTTGAATAATCACAATCAGGTAAGTGACAGTGGCTCTTTAACCCTTACCCACTCACCCTCTGAATAAAATGAGCCAGTTACCTTAAGTTCATACTGTGCTTTCTTTCTGTTTACCCGGGGCCTTCCCTTCGTGCCTTTTTACCACTGTAGCCACCATAATGAGGTATGCTTCCACTTTAGTCACATAATCAACAGGATCAGTGTACCTTTCCTGGACATCTGCCCCATTACGCAGCTCCAGCAGGAGTGTGATTTCATGACCAAACATTACCATTAATGGAGTGGTCTCTGCCACTGGGGTGGCCCTGCCACAAGGGATAATTCATGGAGTTGAAAGTACTAAACATTACCATTAATGGAGTATACCCCATCATGAACTGTACACATCCCCCCAAGGGAAGTTGGCATCAGGGTGTGCATTGAGGTCATCATGCCTAACTCTCACCCTATTCTCCTTTACTGCACCCCCTCAGCTTCTTTACACATGGAATGGGGTGAGAGTTAGGCTGATGACACCAATGCACGCACTGATGCCTGTTGGTGGGGGTGGGGAGTGGTGGTGGGATGGTAGGGGTGGCAACCCTAACATTGAATTTCCTTGCTTTTGTCACTGTAGAACAATCCTAACTGATGCATTAAGCATGGGTGTACGCCTGTTTCACAGCAAGTGGAGAAAAGTGGAAACTCAGAGCTGGTAGGCTCCATGACAGCCCCGCAGCTCTCTCACCGCCCCCCCCAGAGTCTTGATGTTGGTCTCCAGAGGGAGGAAACGTTGATGTCTTTTCCCCTCAGCCCTGCCAAGGCGGCAACCCATGGGGGACCTACCGGGTGGGTCAGGATCTGGAATCAGGAATCAGGGACTAGAGACTGAGTGCCTCCAAGGGAGAGGCCAGAGCCACCTGCCAGCCCCGCTGGAAGGGGAAAATATAGATTGAAAAAAAAAAAAAGAACCAGTACATCAAACAGTTACGTTTAAGCTAACACATTTTTTTCAACCTTCGGAATTCTCAATTTCTGATCCGTATATTGACAGAAAATTAGCATTGACATTCTCTTTTCCAGATTTGTGCATCACTTTGAATTTAAATGGCCGCAATGCCAGGTAACACCTTGTGATTCTGGAATGTTTATCCTTCATTTGAGTAAGCAAACAGAGAAGACTATGACTGGTTATAAATACAAAGTCAGCTTCTAGCAAATAAAGCTTAAGGGACTCCATGACCCATTTTACCACAAGGCATTAACCACGCTTGAGAGACTTCAGTACCTGGCTATATACTGTTTAGAAGAGACCAAGGTGCAAAATGGGGGGGGTGGAGTGGCCCTTTATGTCAATGAAAGTATCAACACTAAAGAAATTTAGAATACACATAAGGAGCCAGAAGAACTGTGGGTCACCCTTGAAACAGAAAATGGGACAGCCATACAAACTGGGGTTGTGTACAGGCCTCCAGACCACAGGGAGGGCATAGACACATTACTGTTAGAAGATATACAACACATGACAGCTAAAGGGGAGGTTCTGATAATGGAAGACTTTAACATGCCAGATACAGATTGGTCAATACCAGCAGGAACATCTGCCAGAACTAGACACATTGTAGATTCCCTACAGCAGGAGGGACTCAAAACAACTGGTACAACAACCCACAAGAGACAGGGATATCCTAGATCTAATACTGACTTACAGGGAAAGGATCACAGATCTTCAGGTAGAAGGTCACCTGGGGGACAGTGACCATCACATGGTATGGTTCAATTTGAATGCTAGAAGTAAATCATCCCATTCCAAGGCAAAAATGTAGGACTTCAGAGGAGCTGACTTTGATAAGATGGCCAACAGAGTTAAGCTAGCCCTGGCAAGAAGAAATACAGGTGAGGGGGTACAGGCAAAGTTGGCAAGCATTAAAAATGCAATACTTGAAGCAACATCCCATTGTGCTAGAGAGAAAAGGAAGTGCAAAAGAAGAAGGAAACCACTTTGGTTCTCAAAAACAGTAGCAGAAAAGGTCAGCGTCAAAAGGTTGGCCTTCAGGAAATATGAGGGAACGAGCAGTATGATGATAAGGAGGCATACCAAACTTCCCTAAGGGAAGCAGGGAAGGCAGAAGGCAGGCAAAGGCCCAAACTGAGGAAACACTAGCACAAACAGTAAAAGAAGGTGACAAGACTTTCTATAGATACATTAGTGAAAGGAGAAAGTCCAGAGGGAGTATTGCTAAGATCAAAGGGGATAAGGGGCATGTGAGGAGGAGGACCATGTAAAAGCATCTATCCTAAATAGATACTTCTGCTCAGTATTTACTGAAGAGAAGGTAGGGCAGGGCCCACAGCTCAGCACCATGGACACAGGTGGGAGGGAGGTCTGCACTAGTCCCTTCACAAAAGAAAGGGTTCTACAACAGCTCAATAAGCTCAGGGTGGACAAGACAATGGGACCTGATGGCATACATTCCAGGGTACTAAAGGAGCTAAGGGTGGAACTACCAGAGCCATTATCAGAACTGTTTAGTGAGTCTCTGAGCACAGGAGAGGTCCCAGAAGACTGGAGAAGGGCTCATGTGATCCCGCTCACAAGAGTGGTAGCAGGGAGGAGGCAGGGAACTACAGACCAGTCAGTCTTACCTCAGTAGTGGGCAAGATTATGGAGGCACTCCTTAAGGAAAGGATAGTGCAACACCTGGAATCCATAGGCACACAGGATCTAAAAACAGCATGGGTTTACAAAAGGAAGGTCATGTCAAACTAATCTCACAGATTTCTTTGACTGGGTAACCAGAGTGTCGGACCAAGGGGGAGCAGTTTAATGTCACCTACCTTTACTTCAGCAAAGCTTTCGATACTGTTCCACATAGAAGATTGATTAATATGCTGGGTAGGCTCGGGTGGGTCAGAAGTTGGTCAACTGGGTGGCAACCTGGTTGACAGGCAGAAAACAGAGTGGTGGTAAACGGTATATAGTCAGAAGAGATGCAAGTCACAAGTGGGGTACCTCAGGGATCAGTCCTGGGGCCAGTCCTCTTCAATATCTTCATCAGTGACATTGCAGATGGACTGGAAGGTAAGATTTGTCTGTTTGCAGATTACACCAAGATCTGCAACAGAGTAGATGATCCAGATGGGGTTGGCAGAATGAGAAGAGATCTGGATATAATAGCAAAATGGTTGGAAGAGTGGCAACTGGAGTTTAACGCAAAGAAGTGCAAGATCATACACATAGAGAAGAGAAACCCTGAAGCCACCTATAGGCTGGGAGGGGAGTTGCTGGCAGTCACAAGGGAAGAAAGAGACTTGGGCATCATCATCACTGATGACCTGAAATCATCCAAGCAGACCACTAAAGCAGTAGGTAAGGCAGAGGGATGTTGGGGTGTATTAGTAGGGGTATCACAAGTTGGAAGAGTGAGGTAATAATCCCTCTTTACAAAACACTGGTTATGCCCCATCTGGAGTACTGCATGCAGTACTGGAGGCCACACCTTCACAAGGACATTAACCAAATTGAGGCAGTCCAGAGAAAGGCAACCAGAATAGTTCAGGGACTGCATCAGAAAACAAATGAGACAGATTAACAGAGCTCAATATGTATACCCTAAAGCAAAGGAGGGAGAGAGAGGTGATATGATCAAAACATTCAAACACCTTAAGGGCATTAACAAGGTGAAAGAGTCTAACATGTTTCAATATAAGAAAAATAGAAGGACAAGAGGACAGAGCACGAGATTAGAGGGAGGCCGATTAAGGGGTAATGTGAGGAAGTTATTTTTCACAGAAAGGGTGGTGGATGCATGGAATGGCCTGCCTCAGGAAGTGGTGGATATGAATACAGTGCAGGGCTTCAAACAGCCATAAATCCCAGAACTCCAACATACACCAGGGTCTGTCTTCTTCTCAAGTCTCTGAGTCCAGTCACAGTCTTTTCCCCAACTTTGATATCTGTTAAATACTTGCCAACATTTGCTAAGGGCAAATCTGCTCCAGTGTTACCCTCCTCATTTTCATGGCAGTTTCTTGCAATATGGCATGCTTTTGTATAGCTATAGCAAGTAAAGTCTTTGGGTGAAGATTTGTTACCCCCACTAGAGTTATCTGATCTGAAGTTAAAGTAGGTAAAAGAGGGTCATACCACTCCTTGGCTGTTACTTCACTGCTGCTGTGTATATCTGAACATCTGACAGTCCTCAGCCAAAGAACCAGCCTTTTTCCCCACTTTCTGATTGGTGTTCTTTTACACAAAGCTGCACATCTGTAGACAGGATGTTGTTAAACTGCTCCATTGCAAATGTGTTGATGATCTGTGGCACTGTTTTGCCTTCTGGTTGGAGTCATTTTTGAGACGTTCTCAAAGTTAAGTAAAGGCTTCTCAAGGATTGTTGACTGAGTGGTACTTCAAGGACCAGAGTCTATGCCTGTAGATCTCTCCTGAGATGTCATATCTTTTCAGGATTTCTCTTTTCACAAGCTGACATACAGATTTAGTCTTTGCCGTATTGATCTTTGTAAGAACAAATCCAGAAGCAAATGATTTGATACCTTTTATTGGACCAACATAGATATAACAAAAAGAACACAGTGCTTTAGCTTTTGGACCAACCATGATGCTAGGCTCTAAGCACATGTGACCTTTAACCTTTTTCAGCAGAAGCTGAACTGGTATTCTCAGCTTCAGTGATGAGTTTTGTGACGTTTTTAAATGAGTATTTTAAACCAATGGGAATTTTTTCTGGGGTTTTTTTTCTGCATGATCTGGGTGTTAAAAATATGGGATTTTCTAAAATTGAGGGGAGGCAGTATAGCGCAGTGGTTTATGGCTCTCAGCTGCAAATTGGGAGACCTGGGTTTGAATCCCACAGCCCACACTTGCATACTGTGTGACCCTGAGCAAGTCACTTAACTTCCCTGTGCTCCCAGGTTGCACCTGTAAACAAGCTTTCAGCTTAGTTTGTCTCACCTGGTTAAACAATTGGAAAAAAAATAAATAAATAACTGTCATTACACTTCCAAGGAAGGACTTGGTTGGTCCAAAAGCTAAAGCATTGTGTTCTTTTTGTTACATCTATGTTGGTCCAATAAAAAGTATCAAATCATTTGCTTCATGATCTGTTCTTTTCACAGGGTCATAGTTTTCTCACTGTGCAGTGTTCATATTGATGTAGGCAAGTTGGGCTTTACCTGTCAGGTAAGGTACCAGCCTGATTGCCCATTCCTGCTTTGGCCACTGGCAGGCTGCAGCAACCCTTTCAAAAGTTGTCAGGCATGCTTCAATATCATTCGAGGGACACCACTTTGTAAGTTTAATGTATTTTAAGTTGTTTGCATTTTGTTGCTCTGTTGGACCTGTACATCCTCTAGCTTTGACAGCTTGCAAGGCATCCAGTCATCACTGCTCATGTCGCTGCATCTCTTCTCTTCTCTTCTCTTCTCTTCTCTTCTCTTCTCTGCTTCTCCATCTCTCTTTGTTTTATAGCCCACCATTTGAAGAAGGCAGACATGCTTTCAGGTTCTGTCCCTACCTGTTCTTTTTCTTCCATCACCAGTACCAGCTGTATAGTCTCAGTTTGGACTTTTGTCTCTGCCAGTTTAGCTGCCATTCTTCTGGTCATCACTCCTGGGCTTGATGTTACAGAATCTACACCTTTCTTATATGCTTTCCTGGTACTATGTCTAGTACCCATGCACAAAACTCCTGGCTTAAAGTATGCATGGCATAAATTCCAATTAGTCTAATACTATCTGTCATTGAGGTAATGGTCAGGACGCATAGGCAAACCAGGAGAAGTCATAAAATTTGCAAGAAGCATTTTATTATCATCAATAAAAAAGAGGATAACAGATAGGTTAGTAGACATTATAAGGCAGTAATTTCATCAAGAGGTTCTGGGGACATGGGAACCTCAAGAGCGGATGAGGCATAGCACAGTTTAAATCTTATCATAAGATCAGTTCTAGTATCTTGCAAGACCACAAGTTATGGAGGCAGGTCAGTCCCCCAGCAGCCAAGTTACCCCCGGGGGAGGGCTCACCCACCCGCAGCAACCTTGCAGACTCAAGACCCTACCTGGATATTGGGCTGGCGCCTGGGGCGATCTCCGGTGTGCTGAGCCCACACTGGGATGTGGGCCTTGCCACTGGAGTCCTCTTCATCTCCACAAGTCCACAGAGGATTTTTCTGCTTTTGTCCCTGAGAGTGCTGTTCCCTTCCTCAAGAGCAACATGCATGACTTCATGGTGCTCGGCAACCCTGCCAACATCTGGCACACTTGCCCCTCACATTAGTTGGCCATTTTGTAATGTCCCCGACTTCCATCGGGGGCCGACAGGATGCCGGACATACCCACAACCCTCCCTCTGGGAGAGGAGAGCTGTCTGCAGATGCTACATCCTCTCCCTCCCTTGCTGACCCCCGGCAACCTGAGTCCATATCCGAACCCAGGTCACCAGCATGACGAGAGGTGTGGCATCCAGTCCCTCAATCCTCAGTGCCACCAGGCCAGCTTAGTATCTCATTTATAAGCCAGTTATCTAAGTAGGGGAAAACCACCACACATTTCCTTTATAGGTGTGCAGTCATTATATGATCGATAATAATATGGGTTTAGGGACAAAAGTAGACCTTGTGGTCCATCAAGCCTGTCCTCTTGTCCATAATAGTTTTATTTATTTTTTCTCTTAAATGAAGTATGGTTCTATAATAACTCGCAATCCCCTATAATAACTGGATATTTGGTCTTAATAAAAGACCATAATAACCAGCTAAATTCCACAATAACTCAATAATGGGTTATTACGGCGCTTTCCTCTTCATGCTCTCACTTCAATGAAGTGCAAAAAAAAGCACACTGTATTTGTGAGAGCATGCTCAGGGACACTCTCGCTAGCACAAATAGTTTCTTTCTGTTGAAACCTTGCATCAGTTATTATAAACAAACTCTGGCCAGAGCTGATAGGGCTGCAGGGGGTAAAAATATTGCAAATTGCCAAAGTTACTAGCCTGCATTAGCAAAATGTAATGTAGGCTCATAAATTTGTTGTTTTGTAATATTTTTACACCAAATTTTCCACATAGCATTGTTATGACCCTGCCTCACGTAGAAGGGCAGAGAAATTGTTCAACTCCTAGCCTAAAGGTGATTTCATGCAGGGACTGTGAAATCAAATTTTGGGATGCAAAAATACATTTTGGGCAGGAGTTGAAAAATGACAGCTATCACATTCATAATATGCTGTAAAGAAATGGTTATGTTGAAAATCTGAGGTAAAAGTATTGAATATTACCAAACATACAAGCCCACATTTGCAAAACTCAACATAGCCTCATGACCTTTTTTTTTGTAAAATATTTTCACACCAAATTTAAAACATTGCCTTCTTACTACCCCACCTCAGGAACAATGGCAGAGAACATTTTCAACTCCTGCCTGAAAGGTGATTTAACGCAGGGACCACAAAAACACCTTTAGGGTTATAAAAAAACATTTTGGCCAGGATTTGACAAATGACAACTATCACATTCATGAGGTGCTGTAAAGATAAGGCTATGTTGTAAATTTGTGGTAAAAATACTGAAAATTACCAAAGTTACAAGCCTGCATTTACAAAATTCACTGTAGGTGTATAACTTTGTTGTTTTTAATATTTTTACACCAACTTTTCAACATAGCCTTCTTATGAGCCCACCTCATGAACAAGGGCAGAGAAACTTTTCAGCTCCTGCCTGAAAGGTGATTTTGTGCAGGGACCACTGACAGAGTAAACACAGTGCAGTGCAACTGCCAATGAAGACAATAAGCGGAGTGCTTCACAGATGTGGAGGCAACTGTGGTGCAACTCCAACATGTTGTTCGATCAGAAGGAATACGCTGAGTCCTTTTTTTATAGCAAGAGATCTGCAGGGCTCTGCCCACTGCAACCCTACAAATAATGCCTGTGCTAAGTTTGTTTTATGAGGATTTTTCACACACCCTTCTTGTGTGATCATTTCATAAACCCCTTGAGCTTCACTCTCTAGGGTTTATGGATTATCACACACCTCGGGTGTGTGAAAACTCCTCCTAACACACACTTGTACAAGCATTATTCTCTATATTGTTACCATTAATAGTATCTTGATTGAGTCTGTTCCATGGTTTTACCACTCTTTGAGTATAATATTACTTCCTTTTATATGTTTCAACATTTTCTCTGAATATTGTCTGTTGTTCCCTGTTAGATTTTTGTCCACTGTTAAGCTCAGATTTAGCTGCTGTTGTCATAGTTCATGTCTGTTAATGCCATACTTTAGGAGAAGATCTTCTCCTGGTCTCCAGTGGATATAGGCCTTCAGCCTTTCCTCATAGTTCTACCTTACATTCCCCAGTAGCCCTTTTCTGGACTTTTCCCACCAATTTAATATCTGTTTATAGTATTCAGTAGAGCATCGTTCTATATAGAAATCCATCCTTTTCAAAATGCTGTTGTACCACAGTTCAAAGGTCATGGAATGTGAGTGTACCCTTCTGTGTTGGAATAGCATTCTAAAACCTCTAGAGACTGCACAAGTCACTTTCACTGTGAAAGAGAAAAAAACACAATTTACATATTTCACATAATACTATACACTATAAAAAATACAGGATGAGCAACTTTATGCATAGCTAGTGTGTTTTGCCACCTTGGGGTTCTAATTCCCATGGACCTCTCAAGCTTCGCTCTTGAGGTCAAAGGGAATCAGAACCCCTCTGTGGCAGAACACACTGGCTGTCCACAGTTGTCAATCCAGTGTTTTCTGTTTTTTATATGGAGACCAACATTGAGTGCAGTATTCTAGTAAGAGACATAAAAGGACTTTCTATGATCTATATTTTAATTTTGCTATACATCCCTGAAATCTATTAGCTTTTCCTACCACTTCCCTACAATATGCTGTACTACTTAGGTCATTTGTTATTAAGATGCCCAAGTCCCTATCCTGTGTTACAGCTTGTACTTTTTTTTTATTATCTCTTTCTCAAGCTTCCTTGCACCACAACCGTACCTTCCCTCATGGTCCCCCAAGGTGTCCACTAGCTCACCTAGTTCACCACCTTCTGAACTTTTCTTTCTTGAGGTGTCTGTTTAGGAACCTTAGTTCCACAATGTGTCACCATTCCCCAGTTTTCTTTTGAGTGAGGAAATATTTTGAATATAGTCATTTCCCAGTTTCCCACACTGAGGAGAGGGGACCTTTCCCATTGCTTTTAACTAGAGCTGTTTTTCTACCTCCAGTTCCAGGAGGAGTTTTCATTCATGACTGTCAGCTGGAATGAGCCTTGGTTTGTTTAACTTTTAGAAATTAAAGTGTTAAACCCTGCCAACTACTTCCAGGACCCACTTGTCTGTTGTAATATTTTGCCACTCCTTGAGTTAGTGGGTCTAGCACCGTCCAACTGGCAATGAGTCTATGGCTACCTTGACAAAACTGTTAAGGGTTTGACTTTGTTTGTGACTGAGGAGCTGGTGTTTGGCTCTACCTTGCTCCACTCCTGCTTCTGCCTCTTCCAGTGCCTAAGTGTACTGGATAGTGAACATACAGCCTATTGCAGTAGGAGGCCCTACACCTATTTCACCTTTCATAAGGCCTGTAAGAAGTGGGGCCCTTTCTTTCTCTGTCAGATTTGTGTAAGTGGATTTTTGTTCATCCACTTTTTTAATGTACTGTATGCTTCTGTTTTGTCACCGTGTCTGCTCTCTTCAACAGAAAAAACAAATCTGATGTTAAAACACTAGTGGCAGAGTGACTGCAGTGCAGATTGAAATTTGTACTTGATTAACCTGCAGTTCCCCTTCCAGGTAAAAATCTCACTCCCTGTCCTTTTATTCACTTGTTAAAGATAATGTGTTAATTAGGTTGTATTGTTTGGCAAGGGCTTTTGGTCACTTATTCACAGTTGTTCTTAGCTGGTTCATGGGGGAGAGAGATGATGCTGATAGCTGGCATTCTCTCTTGCATGATGGTCCAATCTGGTAAATGATGTTTGGAGATAGTGTAAGATGCTCCTGGTTGACTTCTCTCATAAGTGATTTTGAGGTATGGTAGATGACACAAGAAGAAACACAGTCCCTAGTGGGAGATTTAAATGTTACTTGGATGAGCATTTAAACTAGCCTGAGAGGGGGAGACTACGTTACCAAAGGAGGCAAAAACTGCCCCCCCCCCGCATGATGAAGCAACAAGGTTGGAGGGCCTGAACGGAGGTAGCTCTGCCAGGGCAGAGGTGCAAGAACAAAGAGGTGCAGATAAGGCAGAGGAAAAAGAGATTATAACCCAAGGATGACAGAAGAAAGTAGTAGAAGAGATGAAACAGAGAGGGGTAACAAGGGAAGAGGGGGTCAGGTGGAGCTTCAGGGAGAAGCACAGGTGGGGGGAGAACAGAGGTTGATGACAAGCAGGGAGAAAGGTATAGAAAGCCATGTGTTCCAACACAAGGAGTCTGGGAACTAAAATTCTAAACCTGGAGGCCATCATGGAGAAGGCTAGCCTGGATTTAGTACCCATAACTGAGTCATGCTGCAAGGACAATCATAACAGTGACCTGGCCATACTAGGCTACCCTCTGTTCCAGAAAGATGAGGGGGGAGGAGTTGTTCTATATGAGAGGGAAGGAATCAAGGCTGTGGAAATACAGGGGCCCCCAGAGGAAAAGGAAGGGCTGGAGGTGCTGTAAATCACCCTGGAGACAGGAGCTGGGACCACTACCCATACAGAGGTTGTATACAGACCTCCAGCACAGGGAGAGGATTTGGATAAGGCACATAGGGAAGTCATCATCGAGATGGCAAATATGGAACAGGTGCTGGTAGTTGGGAACTTCAATCTGCCAGATGTGGAACAGAGCCTTCCATCTGCAGCTTCAGCAAAGAGCAGGACCTTCCTTGACTCCCAATCTGGGGCACCTTTCAGGCAGTTAGTCAGCAAACCCTCTAGGGACAGGGCAGTGCTGAAACTGGTGCTTACAAACAGGGGAAGCATTGCAGACATCATAGTCGCAGTCCCCTAGATACCAGTGATCACCAAACAGTGTGGTTCAACATTAAGATGGGACCTGAATGAAACCACACAAAGACAAGGGCCCTGGACTTTAGGAGGGCAGATTTTGAAGGAATGGGAGACTGCCTCAGAAAATGTCTTGTAGGAAAGGATTGCTAGGGAGAGGTAGAGTAACAGTGAAGAAAAATAAGAGAGAGCATAATTATGGCAACCAGCCACTGCATGAAGGAAGTGAGCAAAAGGAAAAAAGATTATTTTGATACTCTAGGAAAGTGGTTACATTGATGAGGGGGAAAAATGGTTGCATTAAGAAGGTACATAGAAATGCAACTGGAGGAAGACAGGGAGGTGTACCAAGTAAAACAGAGGGAAGCAGTAAGGCAGAGAGAGGAGGAAAGGCACAGACAGAGGAAAGGATGGTCAAAGGGATAGTTAAAGGGAATAAGACTTTCTTCAGGTACATAGGCAAGAAAAGAAAAGCAAGGGGAGGGATAGTAAGAATAAGGAAGATCGCAGAAGGAGACTGTGCAGATGCAGATCAAGAAAAAGCAGACATTCTGAATAGGTACTTCTGCTAAGTCTTCACAGTAGAGGGAAGGGGCGGACCACCAGGGAGCAGCAGGAACAATGGGTGAGGTGGACACAAGTCCATTTTCAGAGGAAAAAGTCCTGTACGGACTTGCAGCTCTGAAAGTGGGCAAGACCATGGGACTGGATGGGATACACCCAATGTACCAACGGAACTCAGGGAGGTTCTTGCTCTACCCCTGATAGCCTTATTCAACAACTTAACTGGAAATAGGTATGGTTCCAGAGGACTGGAGGAGAGCAGGAGTGCAAATATGAGATGTGAGAGAAGATGTGGTCCCTCGCCATATGAGCAGCAGCTGAGAGGAAGCTAGAAGCTATAGACTAATCAGTCTCACATCAGTGGTAGGAAAATTAATAGAAACTCTGTTAAAGGAAAGGTTATTACAGTATCGTGACATTCAAGACCAAAGGCAGCATGGATTCATGTGGGAGGGGTTATGTCAGACAAATGTTATTGATTTTTTAAACTGGGTGACCAGGGAAATAGATCAGGGGAGGGCAGTGGACATGGTCTATTTGGACTTTAGCAAGGCATTCAACACTGTGCCGCACAGGAGACTGATAAATAAGTTAAGCAGCCTAGGGTTGGGATCCAAAGTGGTAATCTGTGTAAGAAACTGGTTACTGGGTTGTCGACAAAGGTTGGTGGTTAATGGCATTCACTCTAGTGAGGGGAAAGTGATGAACTGGGTGTCACAGAGCTAAGCACTAGGCCTGGTCCTCTTTAATCTCTTCATACTTGACATTTTGGAAGAACTGGAAGGGAAGGTATGCTGTTTTGCAGATGAAGCTAGTAGCAAGAGAGTTATGTTTTGTTAGAGGATCTGCTACTCTAATCCCCAAACGTCCCTCTGCATGAGTGGTTGCTGTGCCTTTTTTAAGAAAACTCTTCTGTAAAAAATGAAAACAAAAAAGTACAAAAAAAAACAAAAAAAGGGAGCACGTGGTCAGCTGCCACAGTTACCATTTATCCAGTAAGTGTAGTCTCCAAGGAGAGTCAGAGGCGACTACACGCTTGTAGCAAGAGTCTGCAGCAAGTAATTTTATCATTATATCGTATGTCAGCGGCCTAACAAAGGCTAGCTGAGCATGTTTTACCATTTAATTTGTATTTTGAGTTCAGGACCTCACACCAAGCACTAACACTTCCAGGTCCTAGGCTACATAGGATCAGTCCCTAGTTAGTGGAGCCAGGCTAGTAACAAGTGAGTTACATTTTGGGAATGGATCTGCTACCCTAATCCCCCCAAATTTCTCTGTATGTGTGGTTGCTGTAGCTTTTTTAAAAAAAACCTTGCTGTAAAAAATCAAAAACATTAAAATACAAAAAATGGGGCCATCTGATTAATTGCCACAGTGATCATTCCTGAGGTGTCTGGGACGTGTAGTCTCCCAGCAGAGAGACAGAGTTTGTAGTAAGGGGCTGAAACAAACAGTTTTGACATTATTTAGTATCTCAGCAGTTTAGCAAAAGCTAGCTGAGCATGGTTCAGTGTTTAATTTGTATTTTGAGTTCAGCAGCTCATAGAGCCCCAAGCGCTAACACTTCTGGGTCCTAGGCTTCATAAGTTCAGCCCCTAACAAGCTGCGCTGAGCATGAGCTGAGGTGACAGGAAGAAGAGGCAAGCATGCTTCTGCTGGTGTCAACTAGAGAAGGCAGGAAGGTGGCCAGGAAATCTGTCCTTTCTCATATACTTGTGGCAGGAGAATAGTACAATGGGTCCCACAGGTGATCTGTTAAAATTATTGTGTGGTGAGGGCTCATTAATTCAATGTACTAAATGTAACATACACAGAAAGGTCAGCTCTATTGCCAAAGGACATGTCTGTATGTAATAGGTATAAGGCATTTTTTGAAATAAGAGCCAAACTTACAAAGGCTCAAATCAACCTAAAAATGCACTCGAAATCAACACTATTGAACTGTTTGTTCAAAATCTGGAACGTGAATCCAGTCACTCGCATGAGACTCAACAAATTAATAACAAAAAAATGACAGAGAAGAGGATGGTGAGGTTAGTTCTGCTAACACTGGGGAAAATAGAAACAAGAGGAGAAGGGAAGATCCAAATGGTTCCAGTGAAAGTCGGTGGTATACTGTTGAACAATTGACAACAGCAAAACAAGGAATGAGAGCTAAAGTAGGAAGAGACAACTGGCTAGAAAAAACAAATAGATATTAATGCCTATGCAGCACTAAGGTTACTCGGCATACCTCTTAAACAGATGAGCATTCTACTATAAACAACAGAAAAACTGTTGTGGGTCAGTGACTCCATAATTAGATTATGTGACTCATGCACATGTAAACAAGACAAAATGGAAACTACTCTTACTTTCTCTCTGGTGCAAAAATCTTTGCTGTCAAAACCAGATACCAAAAATTCTGAAAAACTGCAGTAGAGGTCCCATTGTAACTCTCCATGTAGGTACCGACAATGTAGGCATGCACCACAAAAGGACACGTGTTACAATTTGATTGAAATAGGAAAAGACATAACAAAATGGAGGAGGTACTTTCTGTACATCTGGGATACTTTCAATTCTAAGGGCTAGCAAAGAAAAAAGAAACAAACCATTATGAGAATAAATTCTAGGCTCAGTAGCTGGTGTTGGAAGTCTGGTATCAACTTTATTGATTTATGGTGACTTTTTTCATAATAAACACCCTCTGAATAGCAGAGATGGATTGCACCTTAATAGAGAAGGTGCAAAGGTCCTGGGAAACCTTCAGAATTCACACATTGAGAATGTATGTTTAAATTAAGTTGGAAGGGTGACCAGGATCTTCATTATAAAAACTTGAGCAATACAACAACATTTAATAACACTTCCAAAAAACATGAAAACCCTGTAACTAATAACCAACTCAGTGCTTATTATGCAATGCAAGAAGCCTGACAATAAAATTCATGAGTTACAAGCATTCCTAAATACTGAACACAACATTGACCTAATTTTTATTACAGAAACCTGGTGGAAAGAATCAGATGCATGGGGTAAACATTTGAAATGATATTGCCTAGTAAGACAAGACAGAACAGAAAACAAGCATTTGTCAATGCCAAATGTTGGCTTTTTGGCATTGGCATTGGTAGTGGAGGAGTTAGAGAGATGCATGATAGGAATGGCAGTGAAGTATTGAACTGATGCCAACTCCACCCTCACCCTGCAGAGACTGAAAGGCCTTGGGGGTGTGCCTTTGGGACGTCAGCCATAACACTCATGCCATTTCACCTCACCCTACCCTGCAAACACTGACAGGTGTCACAGTGCCTTAAGGTCTTCTGGCCTTATACTTACCCCATTCCATAAGGAAATATGCTGAGATGGGTGTGATATAGGAGAATGGGGTGAACGTTGGGACCGAAGACCCCAAGGTACACCTCGATGCCTGTCACTGGCTGCAGGGTGGGGGTGGAATGGTGTGAGCGTTACGGCCAATGATCCCGTCACTCCCCCCATGCCTGTCAGTCCCTACAGAGTAGGGTGTTATGGTTGGAAACCCTAACCCCCAGCCGTTATTGGTATTTTCACTCCAGATTTTCAAAATGGGATTTTTGTAACTCTACCTCATGAACAGTGGCACTATCATTTTGTTACTCAATCACAGAATGTGGTTTTGTACAACGACTGCACCATTTGGCACCACAGGTGTGAAAACACATTTCTGGCAGGATGTGACAAATAACAGCTGTACTGTTTGTGAGGTGGTGTGAAAAAATGGAAATGTCGAGAATCTGGAGTGAAAATATGAAAAATTTATGAAGTTACGAATGTGCGTAGAAACTGTGCAATACATGCCTGTAACGCAATCATTTTTTGGAATTTTTTTCACCAAATTTTCAACATGAGCATTTTTTAATGTCTCTTCATGAACAGTGGCATTGTGATTTTGTTTATCTGTCCCGAAAGTTAATTTCCCACAGCGACCGCGCCATTCTGTGTCACAGGTGTGAAAACACATTTCAGGAAGAATGTGAAAAATGACAGCAATATGATTCATAAGGTGATGTGAAAAAATGGCAATGTTGAAAATCTGGAGAGAGAATATAAAAAATTAGCGAAGTTACGAGTGTGAGTAGAAACTGTGCAATGCACGCTCGTGACACGGTCATTTTTTGGAATTTTTTCACCAATCTTTCAACATGTCCTTTTTGGTACCTCCCCTCATGAACAGTGGCACTGTCATTTTGTTAATCAGTCCTGAAAGGTGATTCCACACATCGACCGCAAAATCACCTTTCGGGACTGAGAAACTAAATTTATTTATTTAGCTTTTGTTGACCAGGTAAGTACACTAGATAAGACATTTGCCTATTTTCAGGTATGACCTGGGAGAGTACAATGAAATACAAGTTCACACAGAGAATAACATGACACAAGTTAGGCATGACAGTGACATGTTCATGAGGTGGGGTCCCAAGAACCCTATGTTGAAAATTTGGGGCCAAAATTCCAAAAAATGGCTGAGATATCAACTTAAGTTGACCCCCCCACACTGTCACCCATTATAAAGCTTACCATCATTTCTTCAGTTCTCACTTCAGCTTTGAAGAGTGCAGACGTGTCCTGGTTCAGAGAAGATCATGGCTCCTGATCTGCAGAGGGTAAGTATGGGTGAGAGGGGGTGTGGAGAGGTGGGCGCACAGAGAGGGTGGGGATGGGGGAAGGGGACAAGGGAGACAACAGTGGACCGTTTTCTTGTTTGCAGGGAAAACATTGCAAGGGAAGGTTTTCTTCATTTAGAGGTTACATTCACACACACAAAAAAAAATAAGCACACTGGGGTGGGCTCCCAGTGTGCCACAATTCTTTGGTGGGGGGATGCTGACATGGGGATTCGGCACCCCAATGTCGGCAAGGTGTATAGATGGGGAGGCACATCCGACACTGTGAGTGGGCATCCCGGTGTCAAAAAGTTAAGGGGAAACTGTTTAACCAGGAAAAATACACTATGAGGAAAGACACAGTAAGAGGGGGGATGCCAATATGGGGATTGGGCACCCCAATGTCGGCTTTTTGGGAGTGTGTGGTGGGCAGCAGCAGCCACCATGTTACAGTGTGCCACATAATGTGAGGGGTGGGAACATGCCAACACGGGGATTGGGCACCCTGATGTTGGCTTTCTGGGGATTGTGCGGTGGACATCAGGAGCCACCATGTTTATTGAAATGTTTCACCAAGAAAGGCATGTAATGAAGGCGTGTTGACTGCTGCTGCAATGATGAGCCTGTCTCTGACTGCAGCAGCAGATTCATTTCAGCTCTGTGGCTCTCTCTGAAACTGCTGTCATTGACAGCATGCTCACTGATTGGTGGCTGAGGGACGCACCCACTAAAGCATCGCCTGCATTCGCCACAACACTGACACACCTCCGAAATGTGCTACTACCACAAGATGCTGCTTGCGCATGCACACAAGCCAACATAAAAAGGAGGAGGCATAGCTATCTGTGTTAAGAATGACATACCAATAACTGATATATCAGAACACATAAGAGATCAGAATAAAAGAACAGAGACCTTTTGGTTGAACATAGAAGGAAGAAATAAAGATAGTAAAATAATAGGGCCTTTGTTATAGACCCCCAAACACTACCACTGAAGTAAATCAGGCTATCATAATGGAAATTGAAAAGGCCAGCAAAAATAGTGATGTAATCATCGTAGGCAGTTTTACTTACAGTGATAGCAACTGGCTTTCCATGCAGCTGAGAACAGACAAAGCTCATCCTCCTTAACGGCTTGTAATGAATTAAACTTATAGTAGTTCAACACGTATCCACACCAACATGAAGGAATAATATACTCAGTCTGCTTCTAGGATCGGGTCGTGCCTGAATAGTCATTTCATGTTTAGTGCACTTACCCGGTTAACAAAAGCTAAATAAATAAATAAATAAAGATTAGAGAATATTAATATAATGAATTGTCACTCCACACTACCACTGGGTAACAGAAATCATGCATGTGTATTACTTACCATTATGGGTAACCACAAAAAAATTATGGGTCATGCAGAAGTATTTGCATATTGTACAGCAGATATAGAAGGAATAAATGCATAAGTTAAAGTACAGATTGGCATACCATATTATTTAACAAAAACTACTGAAGAATACTAGACAGTTATACAAGAAACCATAATTGCTACCTGTAACAAATACATTAAGAAAGCTAAGAAATATGGCCCCCATATTCGAAAGTCCCCTGCAAAATCACATAAGTGCCTGTGCCATGCATCTCAGATGCGCTGGCCCCAAAAATAGGTATATTCAGAAGATACGTGGGAAGATGCGCTCACTCATGTCCGGCCGAGTATCCCGAACATGCGCGATCGTGCATCTGAAGATGTGCAGCGCATCTCAGGCAGGGGGGACCACACATCACAGGCAGGTACATAGGGAAATGCACTGGGACAGGTGAGGAGCATGGTGCAACATTGCAATATTAAGCCAGGATATGTAAATGGCCTTATTGTACATTCCAAGCCCAAACCCCACATGCTGGAGCTCATTACTGGAATGTGTTGAGGCCATCTGCATACCCCGGGCATGCTCAGTTCCAGCTTTGCAGTGCTACACCATAACCCCACAAAGGTGAACAGGAGGTACTGCAGCCTAGCAGGCAGGTGTGCTGGGATGGTAGTGTGTGTGTGGGTGGATTGCACTGGCTAGGGTACAGTGCTACACCCCATAGCCATGTACTGGATTGGACAGGGGTACAGGGGACCCACCTGGACAGTGGCCACAGGGGCCACCTATATATGCAACAGGGGTGGGAACAGAGTGGCACAAGTCGATCAGGATGTCACGTGCATCTGATACACCAGCTCCATATGCCACATACAATCACCTCCAGTGCCCCACACACACCCCAGTATGGGAGGTACCTGGTTGGCACTGCAAGGGATGGCAGCATGCAGACAGTGACCAGGTACCTAGATGGGTGGGTCCCACCTGTGTGCACCCATGGTATGCCACCATGTGTGTGTGTGCCACTGGTCAGTCCCTGGCCCATGCCATATGAACACTAGTACCACCAGGTGACCTGGGCATCATTGCCACAGATGTCACCCTGGGTGTATGCCACCACTGGGTGGCACCCTGCAGGCCTCATGGGTGCTGGCCATGGACCCAGGTACATGTGCTGCAGTGTGGCTGTCCACCCTCCTGGTGTGCCCACGGGGCACACAACAGCACTGGCATGTGGCTGCTGGGTGTCTATGTCCAGGGTGTGGTGTGGGGTGTTGCTCCCTGAACAGTGCTGGTGGTGACATAGCTCAGTTGCTCAGGGTTCATCCATCCTGGCATGACTGCTGTTTGTGGGTGCCTGGAGCATGTTCTTGTGCACCTCCAAGGGATGTCTCCGGATGACCTGCCTGCAGTTCTGTGGCCTGCCTGTGGGCGGCTGGCCGATTTAGGCCACCCTTTTGTAAGCCTTACTTTGGGCGGCTCATTTCCTAGATTTGCAGCACATTTTGGCTGAATATAGGGTTGTGCAGCATATTCATGGGAATGCCCCCTTTATTTGTGTTGTATACATTATTTCCCCATGATGGCAGACCCAGAGATGTGTGCCGCAAGTCTGTTTTTCGAATAGCTCTCTTTGGCACATTTTTTGAGATGGGCGATGCATCTCTACTTTGCGCCGCGCATCTCTTTTGAAAATATGGGCCTATAATTCTAAAGGACTAAAACCCAAATGGTTAAACAAAAAAATAATAAAGCTCATTAAACAGAACAAAACATATGCAAAGCATCAAAAGATCAAATCAGACACTACGTGGGAAGAATTCTAAGCTACGCAAAAGGAGTGTAAAAAAGAATTAAAGACAGTAAAAGAGAAATTAGAAACAAATTTGGCAAGAAATGCAAGCAAACAAAACTCCAAGCTCTTTTACGGGTATACTAACTCATGGAGAAAATCTAATACAAACATACTTAGCATTACCAATAACAAGATAATCCAGAATCCCTCATAATGGCAAATATTTTTAATAATTACTTTTGCTCAGTATTTTCAGAAAATAATACATATTAATAACGGCATAACTGTAAGTCCTTCTAAATATATTTCCATAGATGAAAAATGCATTATGGACAAAATTAGTAAGCTGAAACAGCACAGAGCCCTGGGTCCAGATAGCATTACCTCACAGATGCTAAAAATGATGAAAAACAGCATTATTACCCATTAAAAATCTTATATGAAAAATCATTAAATAGCAGTTTGGTCCCAGAGGACTGGAGGAGCACCCATGTAGTGCCAGTACACAACAAGCTTTGTGATAATATATTCAAAAGAATATGTCACCACCATATCCTAACGAGACACAATGAATCATACCCAGACTACCATTTCAAAAGTAAATTTGTTATTTTAGAGACTGACTGTGGTCACAGGTTTTGGAATTTCTGGAGAAAATGTATGAATTTCTCCTGTGACATTTTGATGTTGGTCTACCCTTACCTTCTTTCTGTTCTGCCAGGCCCATCTGTTGCAGCTACAAGGATACCTTGCTAGACCATTCAGATAAACTGATGGATGCATTACATAAATGAACAATGGTTGTTTATTCAGGGACATCAGCAGGACATGTGCTCAGCAGCTAACAAACATTAAGCCCCATGCTTAATACTGTATGTACTTCACATCACTCCCCGGTTCGTGAAAGTGAGTACCACTTGAAAAAGCAAGCCAATAACACACTATAAACAGTTTAAACATTTTTTTTCAAGCATTTCAAGGCATATCACATTTATAACAAAACAGTACTCCACTGCAGGGGAGGGGGAAGGAAATGAAAGGCACTGGACTACAATGGTGACCAATCAGAGCAGTACCAGGGGAAGGGGAAACACCATAGCAACCTAAAGCTTGATCAGGGCAGCAAGTGCCATAGTGCAGAGAAGGGAAGAGAGGAAAGGGGTAGCAGATGGAAGATACCTAGAATCACAGTATGAAACTTGCAATAACAGCTGCAAGTCAATCAAAAACATATGAAACTATCTGAAAGGGATTTCCTGGAAGAAATAAAAGCATTAATGCAGGTATGCCGTACCATAAGAAACAGTTGCTAGAGGTACAAGAAAACATTTACTGTGAAACAATTAACCTAGAGAATACTGCCAGAGATATGAGTTCCAACCACGCTGAGTCTGGTTCACAAAAGTTCAAGACCTGTCAACTTTTCTTGTCAGTGGGAATGAAGGCATGTGTGGCTTGCACCGGTTCCCGACAGGATGGGGTCATGTTGTTAAAAGTGACCCAGGAGTTCGACGCACTGTCAGATCAACAACAGTCCAGGATCTGTTGGTGAACTTCTTTCTTAAGATCTTCTCAATATGGTACACCTGTGTGCATATGAGACAGTCCTGAGAAGAAGATGAAGGCTGAGAATAAGTCCCAGGAAGTTCATCTTGCTGATCAGGCAAAACAGAATCCATCTGGAGAGTGTCAGGAGTGGGAAGATCTCGAGAAACTGACTGCAAGTTATCTGGATGAATTTCAGCTTCAGAGTATGGCAAGTTCAAGTGCAGTTTCATTGTTGGAGGGAATGGAATCATCTGGGAGGGTGTAACTCAGGTACCCATATTTCAGTCGAGTGATGTGGACTTTGTTGTGTGCCATCTATCCATCGGACTTGTAGTGCAAATGGACATAAACAGGAGGAAGCTCTTCTACGATGTAGAAGGGACCAGTCCAAAGGCAAAGCAGTTTCTTGGTTTTGCCCAGAACTAGGACAGGTTGGTAAAAGTACACAATGCAACCAATAGAAAATGAAGGCTCATGCAACTTGGCTGCTGACATTTTCTGCATTGAAGAATTTGTCTGGCCCAACGTGGTGATTGCAACATGTCTGGCAAGTTCAAGCTGTTCCAGCACAGGAATAATGAAAGAAGAAGCTGATTTTGGAACCTGTAGCAGTGAGAGATCACTGTCCCGTGGAGTTCTTGGGTGACGTCCATGGACCAAGAAAAATTGGGTGTACTCTGTATTGTCGACACAAGGGCTGGTGTTGTACAAAGGGAACAAAACAATCCCAAGGGTTATGAGTTTCATCCAGGTACTTGGAGAGTGTGTTGAGAATAGTAGACATCATTCTTTCACTTTGTCCATTGCACTTTGGATGATAACTTGTTGTGTGTGTCTTTTTTATGTCGGGAAGTTTGCATGTTTCTCGAACAATAGTTGAGAGGTAGTTAGTGCATCTGTATGAATGCAGGTATGAGGTGGTACTGTGATGACAAATGACTGTGTTGAGGAAGGCATTTGGTACAGAGGCAGCTTTAATGTCTTTTAAGGGGGATTAGTTCCGAGTATTTAGTGAGGTAGTGCACAAAAAGAAGAATGTATTTGTTGCCAGAGTCAGAGCATGTAGGTAAAGGCCAAAGAATGTCTGTGATGACTCTTTGAAATGGTTCAGTGGATACAGGCGTTGGAATGATGTGTGCCTCAGTTTGACAGGAGGCTTTCTTTGGGAGCAGGGCTGGCAGGATTTAACAAATTAGACAATGTCCTTATTCATGTGGGGTAAGAAGAAGTGCAGCCTTGTCTTTTAGAGAGTTCTGTGGATTCCCACATGACCGCCAGAAAGTGGAGAGGCATGTGTGAGGAGAAGAACTTGATTGACTAGAGAGGCTGGCACAACTACGGTAGTAGCACCGAATTAGTCAAAGAGTTTTTAAGGATTTTTAAAAATCCCTATTGAGAATTGTGAAACTTTAGTTAGGGATTTTGCTTTGTTTGTTAGTGTGTTCACTGCTATGCAGAGAGGGTTGTCTCATCTGATAATGTAGTTGAAAGTCTACCAGATGGCACTTAAGTACTATAATAGGAACTGGCCTCTTTCTGAAGGTATAACAAAAATAATTTTAGAGGATTTTTTCCCCTAAATTCTGTGAAGTATAAATAAGGGACTCTCACAGAATTGCTTGACAAATTTGGCGCTACTACTGTAGCTGTACACGAGTTCTAGCCATGCGGTGACCCTTGCCTTCCTTGGTCCAAATGTGGAAAAGCACTCCGTCATTGAGGAAGTACCGCGAAGCAAAGTACATCCTGGCAATGTTACTTGTGTTGCTGTAAGGTTCCAGACTCTAAGTACCTGATTATGTCTGTGAATTAAGGATCAGTTCTTTGTTGCATTTTGACAGTTGCCGAGGCGGATCAGAAGTAGAGGAGGTGAGAAGCTTTTTGGCTGCTTGCAATAGGTGAGGACTGGTGCTTTTTTTCTGTAGACGCAGTTGGTAACAGCAAAGTGACTGTAGGAGTGTTCACAGGGAGCACATCTGTGGTATGGCAAGGAAGAGTTTGTAAGCAGGATTCTTCATCTGTTGAGGATGATGCCCGCATTATCCACCTTGTGTGGCGTTATGGTGTTGGTCTGCCACTAAGGACCCTTACGTTCTTTCTGTTCTGCCTGGCCCATCTGTTGCTGCTATGAGGATACCTTGCTGGACCATTCAAATAAACTGACGGACGCATTAAATAAATGAATAAAGGTTGTTTATTCAGGGACATCAGCAGAACATATTCTCTTCATGAGGTCTAGTCCCAGACTGACTGGATTCTCTGACTGACAGGAATTACAAGTCACTGGCAGGCAGTGCAACAGATGGTTACATGTGAGTTCTAAGTGATCTTAAAGGAGCAGCAGCTAACAAACATTAAGCCCCATGTTTAATATGTACTTCACACTCCACTTTCTGTTTCTGATTATATTGAACATATGGGGAAATGGTAGTACAGCACCACACCACAGTGGCCCACATCTCACATGCCATGCTAAGTTATTCTCCTTTAATTCTGCATCCTTGCATCACACAAGAACAGTCTGGGGATTCTGAGAGTAGGTTTTGGTTAACAGAGAGAGGCAAGGAGGGAGCAAGAGCCAGTGAGCGAGAAAGCTGGCAGGGACCCAAGGGAGGCTTGGATCATGTTTTCCTCCTCATTTAGCCCTTTAGGAGAGAAAGTATGAAGTGGGACTACTGAGGGGGTGAGGAAACCCCAGGGGGATTTCTCCTCAAGAAAGCCATCCAAGTGGCTGGTTAGCCTGTGGTGTGTTCCCTAGAAGAAATCAAGGATGACCTTAGTGAGGGCGATTTCGGAGAGGTGCCTGTGCAACAAGAACAGCATACAAAGACACCATACAAGGCTCAGCATGAAGAAAAGCTGCTAGACAAGGTAGGAGACTCATCTCCAGTATGGATAAGGTATGGACTCCTCAGTAAAGTTACTACTGTTCAGCCCAGGCATGATTAAAGTAAGTGAGGTTGTAAGGGACCTTTCAACAAGTATAGAATGACCTTTCAACATGGGAGGTTCTCTGGGCCATGCCTGCCCCTCTGCTAGGACTAGTAGGAAGAGTGAGAGGTTATAATACATAAATGTTGGCAAATATATATTGCTAGTACTTTGACCAATAAAGGCAAGCTATTCTTTTTATACACAAGTGACAATGACCAGTCATTTTTTATTATGTTCAATGAGGCAAGTGATCAAGAAAAAGAGTGTAGGCAGGCATACTAATAATGCACACTCATAAGTACATTTTTCTTAAGTACCTGTCCCAAGCCATATGTCTTTTTGTAACTATTCTTCACTGTCATCTAGAGCATTTGATATTCTGTAGACAGCTGAGTAGTTTATCTTTTTTTTCCAATTATTTAAGCAGGGGAGACACACTAAGCTGAAAGCTTGTTTACAGGTGCAACTTGGGAGCACGAGAAAGTTAAGTGACTTACTTAGGGTCACACAGTATGCAAATGGGGGCTGTGGGATTCAAACCCAGGTCTCCAGATTTGCAGCTCAGAGCCTTAAACCACTGCGCCATACTGCCTCCTAATACCTGATCTGTCTGTTTAAAGTTCTGTTATTTAGATGTAAGTCTACAACCTATTTAGAGAGTAGATGAGACATTTGGGATGATAACAATTTTTTTTTTGTAGGAGGGGTTAGAGGGTCTTGGTGGAGCAGTTTGAAAGTATGTGTACAAAACTGAAATTTCTGGCTACACTTCTGATCAGGAATGCAGAAGTACTCAGTTGATAAAGTGGGTTTAGCAGGAACAAAAGGTCATACAGGATACGCAATAAGACAGTGTTGGCCACCTTTTTACTTCATACGAGTTGTGGTGACATCAATGACCTCACAAGTGAAGTGTTTTTGTGGTTACCACAATAGAAACATAGAAACATAGACTTTGATGGCAGATAAGGACCGCTAGGCCCATCTAGTCTGCCCATTTCCCTACCTACAGGATAGGCCGTAGATCCTATTTAACCAACAGCCTATATCTTCCTGCCCCCCACAAGAATTGCCTTATGTCTGTCCCATGCATTCTTGAATTCTCCCACAGTTTTAGACTCCACAACTTCCTCAGGAAGGCTGTTCCATGCATCCACTACCTCTCTGTGAAATAATACTTCCTCACATTGCCCTGAACCGCCTCCTTCTATCTTTAAATTGTGTCCCCTTGTTCTTGCAAGTCTCTTTTTCTGAAAGATGCTACCTTCTTGGACTTTGTTGATTCCTTGATGTCTTGAAAGTTTCTATCATGTCCCTCTCTCCTTCTTTCCTCAAGGGTATACATATTAAGCTCCTTTAGTCTCTCCTCATACGGCTTCTCTTGCAGACCCTGCACCATTTTAGTTGCCCTCCTCTGGACTGCCTCTATCCTGTCTATGTCCTTGCAGAGATGGGGTCTCCAGAACTGGACACAATATTCAGATGGGGTCTCACCAACTGTCTGTACAGAGGGATAACAACTTCCTGTTTTCTGCTGCTGATGCCTCTCCCTATACATCCCAGTATACCCCCGGCCCTCCCTACTGCCTTCTCACATTGCTTGCTAACCTTAAGGTCATCTGATATGATTACCCCCAGGTCCCTTTCCTGTTTTGTTGTTGTTACTACTTCCCCACCCATTGTGTATTCTTCCCCTGGGTTCTTGTTTCCAAGGTGCATTATTTTGCAATTTTTTGCATTGAATCCTAGCTGCCATATGTCAGACCATTCCTCCAACCTTGCCAAGTCCCTTTTCATCCTTTCCACGCCTCCTTGTGTATCAACCTTGTTGCAGATCTTGTGTCATCTGCAAAAGGCATACTTTTCCTTCCAGTCCCTCTGCAATGCCACTGATGAAGACATTAAAAGGACTGGACCCAATACTGAACTCCTGCGGTACCCCACTAGTAACCTCCTCTTTCTTCAGAGGACTCCATTTACAATTACCTTCTGTGTCCTGTTGTCCAGCCAATGTTTTACCAGGCTACCACCCTGGGACCCACTCCCAGGCTGGTTAATTTGACTAATAATCTTTTGTGTGGGACTGTGTCAAATGCCTTGCTAAAGTCTAGGTAGGCCATGTCCACAGCCCCTCCCTGGTCTACTACTTTGGTCACCCAGTCAAAGAAATCTATTAGATTCGTCTGACATGACCTTCCCGCTGTGAACGCATGCTGCCTTGGATCCTGTGCTCCACTGACCTCTAGGTATTCAACTATTCTTTCCTTCAGAAGTGACTCCATCACTTTCCCTACCACAGAGGTCAGACTGACAGGTCTGTAGTTTCCTGCCTCTGTCTTGGTCCCACTTTTGTGAAGGGGAATCACATCTGCCTTCCTCCAGTCCTCGGGTACCACACCATCCTCCCATGATTTATTAAAAGAGTAGCCAGTGGTTTCACTAGTTCCTTCCTTAATTTTTTTAGAATTCTGGGGTGAATTCCATCAGGACCCATTGCTTTGTCCACCTTCAGTTTTAGGAGTTCTTGCAGAACCTTTCTTCTGTGAAAGGACTGGGATCGACCCCCTATCAAGAGTCTTCTGTTAATTGGATTGAGCACTTCCCCTCCTCTTTTGTGAATACTGAGCAGAAATATTCATTCAGTATTCCTGCTTTTTACTGTCCCCTCTGCCCACCCACCGTTTATTCTATTCAGCCTCACTATCCTCCCTTTGTCTTTCTACGCTGATGTACCTATAAAGGTTATATCCTTCTTAACTGAGTTGGCTATCTTTTCCTCAGTTTGGGCCTTTGCTATTCTGACTTCCCTCCTGCTTCTTTCTGCCTTAACTGGTACAGCTCTCTGTCCTGCTCCTTCTGTGTTTCTTATACTTCTGGAATGCTATCTTTTCTTCCTGACTTTCACAGCCACCTTTCTTGAGAACCATAGTGGCTTTTCTTTCATTTTGATTTGTTTATTTGCTTCACACAAAGGTTTGTTGCCTCTGTGATGGCAGGTTTGATAATTCCCATTGTTGCTCCACACCTCCTTCTAGCCTGTTTGCTAGTGCTTTTCTGAGGCACTCTCCATCTTGCCAAAGTCAGCCCTCCTAAAGTCCAGTACCCTCACTTTTGTATGGCTTGACTGTGTAGCTGAGTTTAATATGAACCACACTGTTTGATGGTCACTTGTCCCCAGATGGCAACCCACTTCTGATCTGAGATCCTCTCACTGCCCCGTTTGAGAGCACTGAGGTCTAAGATTGCTCCTCACGAATGGGTTCCAAACTAGCTGTCTAATGCCTGCCACCTGTAGGGCATCAAGAATGGCCCTGCTCTTGGATGTTGCTGCAGCAAATGTGCTCCAGTTAACATCTGGCATATTCAGGTCTCCCATCAACAGTATCTCCCCTTTCTCTGCCATTCTAAGAATGCCTTCCATCATATCCTTGTCCATTCCTTCCCCCTGACATGGGGGTCTGTACACAACCCCTGTGCGGATTGTGGTGCCCTTTCAAGTCTCCAAGGTGACCCACAGTGCCTCCTCTCCTCCCTGTTTACTCTTTTGTTCAGTTGCTTTTATCCCTTCCTTTACATAGAGAGCTACTCCTCCCCCTCTTCTCCCCTGCCTGTCTCTCCTGTAGGTTATGTACCCTGGTATGTTAACATCCCAGTCATGGTTCTCTGTGTACCATGTTTCTGTGACTGCTACGATATCCAGGCATCCCTCTTCCATTAAGGCCACCAGCTCAGGAGCTTGTTGCCCCAGACTACGGGCATTGGTACTCATTACCCTCCATTTCCTGATGGCCTTACCCCTTTGCCCCATCCCTGTCCTTCTTGCCTTTTGTCACTTTCTCCATTTACCCTTGCCCTCTCCCTATCGACTGCCTCCATGTTGGTGTTTGCCACACTTACTACCGTGATTGTTTGGGGCTAGGATTTTCCTGCTCCTTTCCAGTGCCCCCCTTGGCTAGTTTAAAAGCTTGCCAATGAAGCATTAAACCTATCACCTAGGATCCTGGTTCCCTCCTGGATAGATGCAGCCCATCATGCCAGTATAGGCTTGCATCACTCCAGGTGGACCCCAGTCCCCAATGAAGCCAAATCCTGAGCTCCACACCAGTTTTCAACCACTGATTGAATCCCATGATGGGGAACACCCTAGCCTCTCCTATGCCATAGATGGTAGCACCTCCGAGAAGGTTACCATGCGTGCTACTTGACTAAGGCCCCTCCCCAATTCCACAAACTCTTCCTGCACTTCTCTAATCCTTTTCTTAGCAGGTCATTTGTCCCTAAGTGGACAATGACATCCAGCTCCTCCCCTGCAGCTGCTCCGCAATCCTGAGGATTCGGCCTCCTGTCCCTCCAAGCCATGGCGCCGCAGGCAGGCACCTACCTCCCTCTCCTTCCTTGCCCAGTTCTACCTTCCAACAATGGACTCCCCCACCAGGAGTTGTTTCCTTCCCCTGCAGGGTCCCCTGCCACCCTCCTGTGGGTCTCCTTTGTGGAGGTTCCCAGCATCCTCCTTGGTCTCCACTGTAGGTGCCTCCATAGAAAAACCACACTTTGCCAGAATGGCATAGGAATTGTGGAGAGGTACAACTGGAGGGATGTGCCTCTGTTCCACCACCCTCACCCTCCCTGAGCCCACTGTGGTCCAACTGCTCCTCTTTCATGGCAACCTCTGAGGCAACGGCAGTGGCACTGGTGGTCCCTGGATGGAAGAGGAGGTCCCACAAATCCTGGCCAACTCAGCCTGGAGATGAGCAACCTCCTCCCTCAGCCCAGAGAGGTGCCTGCAGATGGGACAACACCGCATCCTCCAGAACATCTCCCGGAAGACTGCTGCTACACAGCCACTGCACTGCACCACTCCAATCATGTCTTATTTCTGGCCCCTTAACTGTTTGCAATCCTTACTCTTTCCTCTGTTTTTTCTCTCTCTCCTTACTTTCTGCCTGTGTGCCCTTTAAGCTCCTGATTGTCCTGTTCTGAGACAAGAATATCCTATATTTCTCAGTAGACTGCTTACTTGTTCAGAGGCAGACCTCCAGCAGCTAAGGGGGCGGAGGTCTCTCTCACCTTCTAGTATGGTGGGTCCTTGGTGGTTCTGTGATCACTCACTTCCTGCCCCTAAACAGGAAGTTTCTGTTGTCAGTCAAATCCTGTGCCTGTAAAATAAAACTAGCTTTGGGGGGGTGGAGGGAGGAAGGAGGGCAATATAGTCCCAGTAGAAAGTTCAGTCACACAGCAGTCCTTTCTCCTGGAGTCTTCTGCCAAGCTATTAGCAGAATCTTTCTAAGGCAGTCTTTAAATGTAGCTTCCTTCAGCTAAGCCATCCCCCCTACTTACCAGATCTTTCTACAAGTAATTTAAACCTCACAACAGTTAAGTCCTTTCAGTCACCTGAGATTTACACCTAGATGACTTTTCAGTTACCCATTCAGTTCAGTTAACCCAAACACACACTTTTTTTTGTTTTGTTTTGTATGTTAGTTTTTTTACCCTAAATTAAAGGTCTAAATACAAAAGTTCTTCTACTTTAGTCCCAGCAGAGAAGTTCAGTCACACAGCAGTCCTTTCTCCTGGAGTCTTCTGCCAAGCAATGAAGCATATTTGAAAAATGTATCCAAACACTGCTTTTGTTGCACATTTGGTTGATGCAGTGTAGTTTGTTTTTTCAGTATCCTTTGATTGATTTATGCATATATGCTACTGATGAATGTAAACAAGATATGTGGAACTGTTTTAATTTGTCGGTGTTGCACTGCTGTTTACACCAGTTATTGAATGAGAGGAATGTAGACCTTTCTGACTGGTCCATGTAATGTTGAAATCTGACTGATCCAATAGCTGCTTCAGGGCAGTGAGGGCAGTGATGTGAGAAGTGTGTTGGCAAATTTACACTGAGTGAATAAACTGCTTATTTTCATTTAGAATATAGAATCTGTCAGATAAACTATCCTGCATATTTTTCTCACTGCATAAATGTACTTATTTTTACTGGGATTGAAATAAACGTTGTTGACTCTGGAAAATAATGCACATTTGAGTAATTTCAGCTTGTTGTAGTCAGTGATTTCCACTGAAGATTTTGACAATGACATCAATTCTATAGATAGAAACATAGACTTTAATGGTAGATAAGGACCGCTTGGCCCACCTAGTCTGCCAATGTCCTACTTATTGGATAAGAAGCAGATCCTAGTTAACCAACAGACTACTTCCTCCTACCCCTCACTAAAATTGCTTTATATCTGTCCCATGCATTCTTCAATTCCCCCATTGTTTTTGACCCCACAACCTCCTCAGGAAGGTGGTTCTATGCATCCACCACCCTCCCTATAAAAAAGTACTTCCTCACGTTGCCCCTGAGCCATCCCCCTCATCTTCAAATTTTGCCACTTGTTCTTGTACATCTCTTTTTCATAAAGATGCTCCTGTCTTGGACTTTGTTGATTTCCTTGAGGTACTTGAACGTTTCTATCATGTCCCCCCCTCACCCTCCATTCCTCGAGGGTATACATATTAAGCACTTTTAATCTCAGTCCATATGTCTTCTGTTGCAGACCCTGCACCATTTTAGTTGCCTTCCTCTGGACTGCCTCCATCCTGTCTATGTTCCTGCGAAGATGGGGTCTCCAGAACTGTATGAAGTACTCTAAACAGGGTCTCACTAACTGTCTGTACAGAGGGATAACAACGTTTTGTTTTCTACTGGCGATGCCTCTCCTTATACATCCCATTATCCCCCCAGCCCTCCTTACTGCCTTCTCACATTGCTAACCTATCTTAAGGTTATGTGATATAACTGCCCCTAGGTCCCTTTCCATTTGTGTTGTTGTTAGTAACCCCCCCCCCCATTGTGTACTCTTCCCCTTGGTTTTTGTTTCCCAGGTGCATTACTTTGCACCTTTTTGCATTGAATCTAAGCTGCCATATTTTTGACCATTTCTCCAATTTTGCCAAGTCCCTTCTCATCCTTTGCACCCCTTCTTGTGTATCAACCCTGTTGCAGATCTTTGTGTCCTCTGCAAAGAGGCATACTTTTCCTTTCAGCCCCTCTGCAATGTCATCTATCAAGACATTAAAGAGGACTGGTCCCAATACTGAACCCTGTGGTACCTCATTAGTAACCCTCCTTTCTTCAGAATGTGCTCTGTTTACTATTATCCTCTGGGTCCTTTTGTCCAGCCAGATTGTTACCCTAACCCAGGCTGCTACCCTGGGACCCATCCCCAGGCTGGCTAACTTGTTTATTAATCTTTTGTGAGAGACTATGTCAAATGCCTTGCTAAAATCTAGGTAGGCAATATCAACAGCCCCTCCGTGGTCTATTACTTTGGTTACCCAGTCAAAGAAATTGATTAGATTTGTCTGACATGACCTTCCTGCTGTGAATCCATGCTGCCTTGGGTCCTGTGCCCAGCTGGCCTCTAGGTACTCAACATTTCTTTCTTTCAGAAGTGATTCCATCATTTTCCCTACCACTGAGGGCAAACTAACAGGTCTGTAGTTTCCTGCCTCTGCTTTCCTCCCATTTTTGTGAAGAGGAATCACATCTGCCCTCCTCCAGTCCTTAGGCACCACACCATCCTCCCATGATTTGTTAAAAAGGGTAGTCAGTGGTGTCACTAGTTCTCCCCTTAGTTCTTTTAAAACTTTGGGGTGAATCCCATCAGGCCCCATTGCTTTGTCCACTTTGAGTTTTAGGAGTTCCTTCATGACCCTTTCTTCTGTGAATGGACTGGTATTGACCCACCTATTCAGTGTGCTTCTATTATTTGGTTTAGGTACCTCCCCCTTTTCTTCTTTTGTGAATACTGAGCAGAAGTATTCATTCAGTATCTCTGATTTCACAGCAACTGATACTGTCACATACAATGTTTCAATATACAGAATTTTAGAACATGATATTACTGTACTACATATGTGTATATGGAATTCAGAAACATATTTAGGAATCATTTTTTAATTTCCATAAATAAACTAATTTATAGCAGTAAAAGCACAGTTTACATTTTACACAGTGTCTGTACCACAAAAAGGAAATAGGGAATTCTTTGAAATGTGATAGATGTTCGTCTCTAAATAGTTTTACCGGAATATGTTGGGCAAAAAAAAATTCTACTGATTACTCTAAAAGTGGAATGTATTCTATGATAAGATAAAGGATAATTAATGTAAGAGGATGGTGTCAAAGATTCGTGCAGTACATAATAAAAGGAGCAAAGTGCAACTGAGTCACTGTCATGCAGTAACATGGAAAACAACACCCTTATCTGCAAAGAGACTGTAATAAGGAACATGATACTGTAAACAAACAAAACATTATAAAATGCATAAAAACAGTTTCAAAGCTGAAATGCACCAGCTGTTATCTTTTGAAGAAGGACATGGTTGGTCTGAAAGCTAGAGCACCTGGTTCTTTTGCTGTAACATCTAAGTTGGTCCAATAAAAGGTATCAAACCATTTGCTTCTGGACCAGCTATTATCTGACAGTCTGGGAAAATCAAATGTGTTTCAGAGTTGCTAGGAGTATTCTTACCCCTAGATTATATGTAATAACATAAGAATGTTGACCTTTGGGACATTCAAGTCCTCTCCCACTCCAGCTCAGCAGAATGAGTCTGTTAAGTTAGTCTCTGCTTGGAATGTGCTGCAACATTGTGCAGTGTCTTCCGAAGTTATACTACCAAAGTCCTTTTTGATTTAGTATTCTCTTTCCTCACACTACAGTGCCACTTGTTATTATTTATGTTCTTTACTGACATGTCTCTATAGATAAAACATATACAGATGCTATTATATGTAAATTATTTTTGTAACTTTATTAATTTCTAAAATTGTATGACATTATACGGTATTAGTTATTTGATTATAAAAATTGTGCCTCTCTAATGTTTGGAGGACCTGTGCAATATAGAACAGACAGATGTCACTGTAGAAATACACTGTATAGTACAGTAATAAAACAAAATACCATAACACATCGTAGTCTTATGTAAATACACACAGTCTTACATAAACAAAATCAAAATACATGTATATCTAACTGCCTGCTGCATAAGATAACATTTAAGGGATAACACATCACATGGTGTTTGAATATATTAGGAATAGAATAGTGTATGGGCATCCATACACAACAAGGCTGTGTTTTCATCGAGGGGTTGAGGTGATATCATAGGGACCTCAAGAGTGAAGTTTGAGAGGTCCTGATGTCATCTCAACCCCAAGAGGAAAATGCAGCTGAGTTGTGTATGAGTGCCCATTTATTATTTGTTATAGTATATGGTTTCCCCAGGTTTTTTTAAAAAGTTAAATTTGGCACTGATGACAAGATTTTGTACCTGGTGTTTCTGCAGTTATCCCCGATACTATCAGGAGCTCCATTTGTTGTAAAGTAAGTCAGTGCAGTTCCCTTTCTTCTGAGAGTGTCCACAGATTTACAGCCACACTTAATTAAAACAAATGTTAAATTTGCTATAGTTTGGTAACAAGGAGCAGAATACGACAGTCTGTGTCCAAACCATGTCTATCAGCTGGTCGGTAAGTAGCACCACTGTGTTTCTTCCACTTCTTCTGTGAAGCAATCTGCTTTGTCCAATCAGGCTGTATATGGCAGAGTTCTTCATGAATATTAACTATGGAACGTGCGCAATAAGGTTTAGAATGTTCACAACAACTTTTTGAACGTGCACGGCAATTTTTAGAACGTGCACAACAACATTTCGGTAGCCACTGATTTCCATAGACAATAAGCTTTAACCATATACTGTAAGGTAGTAATGCATGCCTCATACAGTTTTTAGCCACAAGGAGTAGCCAAGTGCCTTAACCACCTGAGTTACTGTATTCATTCATGACTGAACACCCTGTCACTGTTGTCCCGTATATGTCTTATAGGTCTCAAAGATTATGCATTTTAAAGAAAACCCTGGTGCTTTCAACAAAGAACAGGGGAGCTCCATTACCTGAATGGGAGCTCCCCTGTGGTGTTAAATAATGTTTTTGTTCAGCCACCCAAAGAGGGGAAAGGATCATCATTTGCACACACACAGACACACACACACTCCCCGGGGCTGATAGCATGATCCCTTTTCACTTCCCACTAGCCTGCTCCACCACCACACACCTACATTTTGAGACATCTGTATAGGGAGGGCATGGGGGCAGGCATGTTCCATTTACTTGTATGGAGCATCATTTCTAAAGCAGATTTACTGATTTAAAGTTGTTTATTGGCAAAGATTGATGCCAGGGTTCAACTGGTAAGGCTTTTGTTAGCTGAATCCTGACACTGATTTTTAACAAAATTCACTTTAAAATAATATATCTGCAATTTACCAATTACAATGTGGACAAGAGTTGCGCTGCAGTCATGTTCAGCTTCAATTTTAGACCCAATCAAGGAATGCAGATTGCAGGCCTGTGTTATACTAAATGAAAAAGGAAAAAGTCAGATGATGGAACTATCTTTTTTTCTACATGTCTGCACTGTTTTCTAGGTGTAGTGGGGGGAGTTGAAAATTCTAAAGTAATATTAAAATGAAAAATGAATTTTTTTAAAGTTTCTGGCAGGCATGGATATGTGGGCTGCACAGCGTGCAGCTTGCCCAAAAAGTGCTACCTTTATTGTTGTTGTCCCATAAGGACATGGGTCCTGACCAATCAGGATGCAAAAAACTCTCTACCCATTTTATCAGTAAGCAATAAGACATGACAGGGTGTGCATTATACAGTTCTAACAACTCTTTCAGGGGAATAGTAAGGCACAAGGGCACAGGTCAAGGACCTTTAGCCCCTGGAAATGTGGTTAGAACTGTCTAATGCATACCGTGGACTGTCTTATCGTAATTATTAAATGGGCATTTTTTTAGATGTCATAAGGAATAAAAAAACATGTTTTAAGATTTAAATATTGGTGCATTTAGCTTAGTTTTCTGATTAGGTCTGATTATTTATAAATATTTTTTAAAAACTGCAATAAAATGCATAAAGTTGGCCAAACTCGATCATATTTAACACAGAGGCCCAAAGGAAAAAATGTTATGCATTATTTGTGTAAAAAATAAAGTAAAACTGCTAAATAAAAGCAATCTCACAGCACCCAGTCTCTCTGTCACCCACCAGTTCCAGTCTGTCATTTTGCTCTCTGCAAGGCCCCTTACAGCCAGCAGCACAGGCTCAGCAACTTGTTTGTTTTTGTCAGAAAAGTATTTTTTTATACATGATGTCTCACAACTGACAGCACCCAGTCTCTGTGCCACCCAGAAGTTCCAGCCTGTCACTTTGCCCTCCACAGCCCCCCCCCCAAGCCACCAGTACAGGCTCAGCAACTTGTTTTTGAGTCTTTGTCAGAAAAGTATTTTTTTGGCCCACAACAGAGCAGACAGCAGCACCCAGTCTCTCTGCCATTGACCTCCAGTACCAGTCTGTCGCTTTGCGCTCCCCTAGGCCACCCCAGCCAACAGCAGTGTGACTGTCCTGCAAAAGGGTTTGCCTTTCAGAATAATAGTATTTTTCTTTTCCTTTTTTACTGCTGCAGTAGGCAGAGCTTGCATACATTTTGCATGTACAAAAGGAGTGATGACATGTTTTCTGCCCATGGAACTGACAGAAGGTGTAAATAGTCTCCTCCACCTTGCCCTCCAAGAAATGTTTACTGCCCTCAAATAAATACACTTTCATGTTAGCCAATGTTTGCAGAGTACTATTTTCTTTCTTAAATGGCTGGTACAAGAACTGGAACCTGAGTAGCGGGAGGCAGAATTCATTTTTGGTGGAGAGTAAGATCCACTCCCACCTCCACCCAAGAAGCTCGTAATGATCCACCCCCACCTTTTTTTGATTCATTTGGGAGAGGCATGAGATGGATATCATGTTGAAATAAAGACACACTAGTTTGGGACCTGGAGCAAGCAACAGAACAAGTCTGTGGCATGACTGAGTTGTGGAGCCCCTGTATTTTATTAAGAAATTGGAGAACAGAAGATACTTATGCCTTCAAACTGACTTAAAAACCCTTGGAACAAATGATTATCAGAGCCAACTGGGGATTCGGAAGGAAAGAGTAATTAAGGACTGCCTGAAATACCAGCTCCCAAGGAAAACAAAATACATTCACGCTGAAAGAGCCACAGTTTTTTCTTAAACATTTATATACTAAAAACATAAAGTTGAGCTTTTGGGATTAACAATATTTGTTTAATAAATATATATATATATTATCTTTTTAGTAGTTTCAAAACTTTGAAAGCATTGGTGTTAGTAATGCATTTAGAAATACATTTTTGTATTGTCTTTATAGTTAAACATGCAGGTTCATGAGAGGGCACTTTTTGGAGGGACAGGGTTCAAATTATTTTAATCATGGGTACAGTATTTGGTAAACACAGTACTTTGATGACAAAGTGTATTTTTTTCTTTTAAGTTTGAGAAGTATGTATTATATATAAGTGTAGCAGTGTTGTAATTGAGTTTATATGTGGCAAGTAGGTAGGGGACAGTATTTGAAAGTGGCAGTAGGACAGATTTTGTTAGGATAAATATATGCTGTCTTGCAAATAAGAAAAAATCATAAGGGATACATTTTGCAAAACAGTGATCCCAGTGTTTTGTTTCTGCCTAGGCTGTGAGAGGATTTTTTTTCTAACTTTCTCTGCTTTCCCTGGGTGTTTTATGACCTCTGGTGGCTGCCATTCAGGTTTGTTTTATTGCATCATGTCCAGGATAGTCTTCCCAGAGTGCCCATTGGTTTGTCTAATAGCTGCTACAGCAGGCCAGTGTCTTGTTGGAAATGCAGTGTGTACTGAGCCTGTGTGGTTACTGCGTTTTGCTTCTCTGTTTTTAGAATAAGTTGAAGCATGTCGTTTTACTGTATACATGTTTGTAAAAGTGTAAATCATATTTGGTAGTGCAACTGTGAGTTACTTAACTGTTTTTTGTAGATTTAACTCCTGACTTCTTTTCTTGACAGGCAGTTAATTATTCCTGGAACAGACTTTGCATTTGAAGCTCCTATAAAGTGATGTTTTTATGTCACTGTGTAGTTCCTCACCTTATATGTCCTTCAATTGTAAAGCCTTTTCATGCAAGAATGTTTACTGCCTGTCATAAACAGAAATCAAGAGTAAAATCTACCAAACACAGTTAAGCAAGTTAGTTTTAAAGCCAAAACCTGTTTTTGCATGGAAAAATGTTACAGAAAGGAAGACATGCAATTATTTCAAGTCTACAAGTTAAGCAGCTACTTTTTTTAACCAGCCTTGGATCAGCTTGCATTCCTATCCTGATCACTCATTTTCACAAATAAATTCTGAGAGATGTAAAGTCCCTCCTGCTGGGTATATGGTATTATTCACACCCATCCTCCAACCTTGCCCCCACCACCTTGCTTTGTATTTTGCATCAGCTGTAGCATTTCAGTACAGCAAGAGGTGACAATGTATATTTTTTATGGACTTGCAGTATTAATTGAGCCGTCCCCAATCTGTATCCTTTCAAGAACTACTTTATGTGGTGTGTATGCCAGTGTGGTTGTTTCACTCTCATTTACAGCTTTATACCTTTATCAGTTTTTAATTGTAATTTTTTTGCCCTTTGAATAACAAGTTTCAATACCTATAACTTCTCAGTTTCTTTATTATGATCTCATCGACTTCTGAAGACCCTCTTGTAAACAAGGTGCTAAACACAACTTGGTTTTCTTCGTCTTTTTGCATGTGTGTATAGTTTTATGAAGCTTGTAACCATAGAAACAAGGGTGCAAAGCACATATCTTACAAGCAATGACATAAAAAAACATCATATACACAGTAAAACCAATGAAAATATATACTGATTCCTCCCAGTTCCTGGAAAATACTTTTTTTTTCACCAAATGAGTTACAGCTACTGAAAAATGCAAAAACTATAAATAACTGTGCAGTCTGACATCTTCATTTAAACCTCTTGGCTGAAAACTATGACATTCACAAATACAGTAAGGTTCTCACAGAAGCTATCTCCTTCGCATGTCTCCTCTCAAACTGTCAAAATAATTTCTTCAATGTGGACTGTCAGGCATTCAAGTTGTTCTCAGATTAAATGTTACTTTTAGAAATATACGTAGATTTAACAAGGGTATCTTGTAAAGTACTGGTTCGTTTAAATGTTAATTGTGGGCATGATGATATCATATTATTTAGACTTGGTTCAGTATCCAGAAATTCCCATTTTATGTTTTTTTATGATCTAAGTTATTTTATGATGCATGTATTTTGTGAAAATCCAAGGGGCCTATCTTACTGTTGTGCACAGCTATTAAGCGCTCCAACTGTGATTAAAAAATAACAAGTATAAAAATAAATAAATTAAAATTAAAATTCATGTAATCTACTAAGTACAGTAGATTGGTACAGGACCTGCAAAACAACTTGTAATGTACTGAAAGTAAACTCAAAAATAGTTTTAAGTTCTTTTCACATCCAGTCATATGGTGGTATGAGAGAAACACAAAGATGTGAAACCCTGGCACCCCACTATCTGAATCAATAGGGAACGCACATTTCATGAGGCATAGTAAAAAAAAGATGCAACACTAAAATAATAGAAACATAGACTTTGATGGCAGATAAGGACTGCTTGGCCCACTTAGTCAGCCATATCCCTACCTACTGGATAAGCTGCAGATCCTAGTTAGCCAACAGCCTGTTTCTTCCTACTCCCCCCACAAGAGTTGCCTTATGTCTGTCTCATGCATTCTTGAATTCCCCCACTATTTTTGACCCCACAACCTCCTCACAAAGGTCATTCCATGCATCCATCACCCTCTCTGTGAAAAAAATACTTCCTCACATTACCCCTGAGCCATCCCCCCCTCTATCTTCAAATTGTGTCCCCTTGTTCTTGCACATTTTTATTTTTCTGACAGATGCCACCCTCTTGGACTTTTTGGATTCCCTTGAGGTACTTAAAAGTTTCTATCATGTCTCCCCTCTCCCTTTTTTCCTCAAGGGTATACATATTAAGCCCCTTTAGTCTCTCCTCCTATGGCTTCTGTTGGAGACCCTGCACCATTTTAGTTGCCCTCCTCTGGACTGTCTCCATCCTGTCTATGCCTTTGCAAAGATGGGGTCTCCAGAACTGGATGCAGTACTCCAGATGGGGTCTCACAAACTATTTGTATGGAGGGATAACAACTACTTGTTTTCTACTGATGGTGCTTCTCCCTATACATCAGAGTATCCCCTACTCATCTCTACTGCCTTCTCACATTGCTTGCTAACCTTTAGGTTATCTGATATAATTACCCCCAGGTCCCTTTCCATTTTTGTTGTTGTTACTACTCCTCCCCATTGTGTACTCTTCCCCAGGGTTTTTGTTTCCCAGGTGCATTACTTTGCACTTCTTTGCACAGAATCCAAGCTGCCATACTTCTGACCATTCCTCCAACCTTGCCAATTCCCATCTCATCCTTTCTACCTTCCCCTGTGTATCAACGCTGTTGCAGATCTTTGTGTCTCTAAAGAGGCATACATTTCCTTCTAGTCCCTCAGCGACCATCATGACGATGAGTTGAGGTATCTTTGCATGGTATGGTCAACCCCCACTTCACAGATGCAGTCCCTATTCTCTACAGTAAGATGGAACATCTTGGTGTAAGGAGTCTGGAATACTAATTTTGTGATTGATATCACGAGTGTCACTGTTTGTTCTATGCAAACCCCCCCCCCAAACAAAAAGGATAATATAGAAATATTCCCAATGTGACATATGCATTGTCTTATATTAAATAGCAGTAGCCTAATATCTGAAATTGGACTGATCCAAACTCTGTAATTCCTAGGTACACATCTGTGTATAACAGAAACTGGAATAAGTGTTGTTATGTAAAATAGGAGAACCCATGTGTTATCTGGGAAAAATGTATGTATTATCCTAAATATTTTTTGTTCTAATTGTGCATAGAGGAAAGTGTCACAGTCCTGATGGCAATCACAAAATTAGCAATCAGTGGTCCATAGATAAAATGTTGCATCTTAATGTAGAGAACAGGGACTGCATCTGCAGAACAGGGGTTAGCCATGCCATGCAAGTATAGGCCAACTGAGTCATGATGTTTGGTTTGACTGGCCTCAGTATGAATAAGGAAATGTGCATTCATCATTGATTCTGATGGTGGGGTTCCAGGGTTCTGAATCAGTCTGTTTCTATTGCTATGAATGTATGATCATTACACAAAGCCTATATTGCTTACCATTTCTTCCATTGAAATCTACACCTCCATATCTTTTCCTAATAATATGTCTACCTTCCTTAGAATAGAAAATAAAACAAATCCTACTAGTTAAAAAGCATTGTGTTGTTTCTCCATGTATCCTTCACAATTCAACACAATCACTAACTTCATTATGCAGCCATGGTGGATCTGACCAGAATTTGTTTTATCGTCTCCCCGTAAGTATCTCTCTCTCTCTCTCTCTCTCTCTCCTCCTCTCTCGTGACTCCTCTCAATGGAATGACAACAATAAATTATTGTTTTATTTTTGAACTGTGACTACTGTAATCTATCTATGACCCCCAGTAAATCTCTCTGTCTCTCTCTCTCTCTCTCTCTCTCTCTCTCTCTCTCTCTTTTCATGACTCCTCTTGATGGAGCAACAAGAATAAAAAGGTTAAACTTTTTTTTATTTGTGAATGTGACTGTAATTCTACTTATGGTGCCCAGTAAGTCTCTCTTTCTCTCTCTCTCTCTCTCTCTCTTTCATGACTCCTCTTGCCTATGGAACAAGAATAAGAAATTTAAAGAGCTACTGATGCCTCAAAGAAAACTTTAAAACGCATAATAATTAGGCACAATTCTGCCTGCATTCCATTTATATTTTATATATTTCTCCTCCCAATGATTTATTACTAAGGAAATTTGCATGAATACATGATCTTTATCCCTTAGAGTCCATCTGCCGCTACAGCATACTCCTTTCTTCAAGTCATAATCCTCTGTTGTGACATCACAATCTGTTGCTATGGGAGTAACTGTGATACCACAAGCAGAGCTCTATGACTTTAGGTACAGAGAAAGCAGCAGGAACAGATAAACTCTTCAGGTACAAAGATCCTGTTTTCATACAAATGACCTCAGCAATAAAGAATGGGGAGGAGGAATACAGCACTTATGGGAAATACAAGCTGGACTGTGTCTAAATATTAGGTTTTGTTAAAGTTCTCTTGAATGTGTCACCAGCTCTTTAAATTGTGACTGTATTCTGTCTATGCCCCCAGTAAGTCTTTCTCTCTCTCTATCTCTCTCTCCCCCTCCCCATCTCTCTCTTTCTCTCTCTCTCTCTCTCTCTCTCTCTCTCTCCTGACTCATCTGGATGGAACAGTGTGATTGTGACTGTAAAATAAATCTGTCTCTGACTGTGTAGCACACCGCTCACACTCCCCTCCATCTCCCTCATTGTTTCTCCCTCTCCTCTTGCCAGCACAGCGCACTCACCATGGTTATATACTGTGGGCTGGATATTCAATAGGGTTGTGCCATGCGCAATAGGGTTGCGCCTGCGCAAGTCCGAAATTGCACCATTCTGCGATATTCAGCAGGAGGCAGTTGTGCCCCCCAAGTCATGCTGAGCAACAGCGCAATGCTAATGAAGGCATGCTCAACCAGAGGGGGAAGAACCATGCATAAACTGCACAACCCGATATTCAGCCGGGCTGTGCAGAGTTGTGCAGGCGCAACCCCAACCTGTGCCTGCACGACTTTGAGCCAAAAAAGGTAAGTCGAGGGCCACCCACAGGTGAGCTGCTGCATTGCAGGGGCGCAACACAGCAGCTGCCACTGTGGTGGCCTCCACTCTTCCCTGTACCCCCTGCAGCCCGATCGCAGGCATAGCCAAATGCCCCCCATAGCCCGATCATTGGGCAGAACATAACTGAACAACCCCCACTTGCCCCAATCATGGGCATAACATTATTAACCCCGACTGGCCTGATCGTGGGGCAAAACAGAACCCCACCCACACTGGCCCGATCACATATCTGGACTGCCTTGTATGGTATGGGCTGCACACCATTGGCTCTTGCTCTGAACCAATGGGCATGCAGCCCTGCTGCTGATCAGTCGGCGGGCAGCAGGGCAACAGGTGGGTGGGGTGCCGTCGCTGGCTGGCGGGGAGGCGGGTGGTGGGGCTCCATGGTAGGTGGGGTGGGGCCACTAGATCACCAGGGTAATTGGACCTTGGGGAGGGGTTGACTCTAATGCCTGCGATCGGGCTTCACGGTCCACTGGACCACCAGGGATTTTGCTCTTTGGGGGTTGACTCTAATGCCCGCATTGGGCTTGGCGGTCCACTGGACCACCAGGGATTTTGCTCTTTGGGGTTGAACTCCATTCTGCCCATGATCGGGCTAGTGGAGGGTGGGGTTCGAGTTCTGTTTTGTCCGTCCGGGCCAGTGGGGGGTTCTGTTTGCCTACAATCGGGCCAGTGGGGGAGGTGGGGTTAATAATGTTATACCCGCGATTGGGCCAGTGGGGGGGTTTAATACTGTTATGTCCACGATCGGGCCGGTGGGGGGGAGGACTTTACTTCATGCCCGCGATTGGGCTGCAGGGAGCGTCGGTCCCTGATGGCTGCTGCCTGGCAGGGCGCCATGTGCAAGTTGTCAGGGATCAGTGCACCTGCATGCTAATGGCATACAAATGGGGCCCTAAGTAGATGCAAATGGCCCCCCCTTCACCTTGCATAACTTATGGCCCCATTTGCATGTCACCTTTTGAATATCGGAAATTTGCGCATGGCGCAATGGAACTTGTGCCACCGCATCTTGAATGCTCCACTCTGACCACTTGCAGTGGCGCAAGTTACACTGTGCCATGCACAGTGGCTGTGGCCAGGGGGCGATACTCAAAGGAGTTGCTCAATAGCGCAACTCCATTGAATATCGCCCCAGCCACACCCCTGCGCAACTTTTTTGAGCAGTGCAAGGGCTTGCGCCACAGAATGGTGCAGTTTGAATATCCAGCCCTGTGAGTGCATCACATGGCTTAGCACTGCAGCTGTTGCCTGACTGGATGCAGCTAGCCACCTGTACATGGAGCATGGCATGCCAACAGCATCTCTATGGCAGCAATTAACAAGCACACTCAGGTTTACCACAGACCCAGAACCAGACTTCTTCAGTGAAGTCTATATTTATCCGGATCTGTGGAAAGCACTTGAATCTGGAGGGGGGGTCTGATTTCGAGTGGAACAGTCTGCCCAGCCCTAGTTTGGTTGGAAAACAGCTGGAGAATGCAGAAGAATGGAGGATCTGAGAGGCACAATACAGGACTACACTAGGGGAATCATGTGCCACTGACAACAGTGGTGGTTGCCTCACATTAAAGCTCCACTCTCAGATAAATGGCAAGCTCACCACAACATACGTAAAAACTGTACTGATACTGCTAACCCCCCCCCAACTCCAATATGTTATGAACAGTCTTAGCACTTGGTGGCCCTTCGGGGTTTGACATGAACAGACAATTTGCAAATGCTAGAGGGAACCAGGAGCACAACAGAGAATGGAGTTTCAGAATTGTGTGGTAGGGTGAATTAGAAGCTCAAGTGTAAGCTGAAACAATAGTTTAATTTGAGCTACAAAAGTAGATTCTTTGTTACAAACATCTGTTTTTGTGAAAACTGAGGACTGGATTGCTGCTGCTAAGATTATATGTTAAAAGTGAAGATGCTGAGAGAGCAAGTGAGTCAGGGGCAGAAGAGAGATCATAAATGGTGTGGGACAGAAAAATAAACATATTTAAAAACCTCAACATGTACAATAGCAAGTAAAAGAAGGTTTTATCGACCAATCAGAGCACAGAATGGTTCCTACACCTTTTATAATACAAAGTAAGGGTCGAGGAGAATCTCAGTCAAGACCTTTCCTTGATTCCTCACCAAGACAAGATAATAAACACTCTGGTCAGTGCCATTTCAGTGCTTTGCATATTCTGGTAACCAGACTGAAATGAGTTGAAGAGGTCATTCCTCTCAGAGTCCACTGACCTGGAAAGGAGGACTAGACAATTCTGCTTATTTTCAACCTCATCCCGGGGGAGGTGGATGCAGATGGATGCCAACTGACATTGAACCAGATTAAGCTGTTAGTGATATTGTTAGTGAATGGGAGAAATTTGGCCAGGACACTGGGGAAATTCCCCTACTCAACAGTAGGGAGAACCCCCATCACACAGTCCTGGGATGGACACTCGGAGCAAAATGGACGAGAGGATGGGCATCTTGGATGAAGGTGAGCAGGCCTCCTCACCTGTTCTGACTACTTTAGAGGCCATAGAAAAGGCAATGTTGGAACAGGAGTTTGGTGTTGAAAATAGAGAAGATGCAAGTGTGGCACAAACAGTAAGTGGACTTCCTAACGTGGATTCAAGTAATGAAAAGGAACTGTGTAAAGAAACAAATAAAACGCATGTTATTTCAGATGACAAACCTGATATTGGTCCTTGGAAAACTCCTGTAATATCCTCGGTGCCTTGCACTAATCAAGAAAGTGCTGTATGGCCTCTGATGGCCCTCCCAGCTGATTCTGACAATCAGCTGAAAAAGGGCTCTTACTCAGTGGTGATGATTCACTTGGAAAACTTGCAGGCACCTTCCAATGTGGAAGAGGGTACACTTCAGTGGGATGAGGCTGGCAGTGAAACTGGAATTCCTTCTGGGTGCCTAGGGCCATGCATACTCCCCCAAAGGACTCCTCTGGTGGTGGCTGCACATCACAGATTGGGCCCAGGCTTGAATCTACTAAAAACTGCAACAATATTGCAAAAGGAGCTCAAATTGAACTGGTGAATCAGGCTCCTGGTCTTCTTACATCCCCTGCAGAAAAAGGTTTTTTCTTTTCAGACTGAAAAATGAATGACAAGAAAACGGACTATCCACAACTGGGCTGATCTCCAGAGCATGCATTGGAAGGAGCTGGTTGGATCCAAACACCAGAAGGTAAATGGATCACAGATCCCTCAGAAGCAAAAGTTGAAAATAAAAATGTGTCTACTGTGCATTTACCTTCTGATATATCTATTATGCAAAGTAATATTAATCCTGTAGTAACTATTGACTTACATCATGATGTGCCTTTGCTTAAACAACAAAGTGACTCACTGACGATTTTACAGGGTGCACCCTCAACAAACACTCCTATATTTATGGGTCCCAGCAATTCTGTACTAAAGGACCCTGAGAAGAAAGCTTGGTTAGCACCAGTGTTTAAACTGGGTGATTTATTTCATTCATCAGAAGAACCAGCACCCAGGAAAAATGCAGTCAGACTGCTTTATAAAGGAGGATGAAGGAACACCCTGACAGATTATATATTGGCAAAACATTATTGAAGGGCTCACTGAGGTTTTTTTCTAATGAAATATTTGCTCTAATTGATATTGGAAATAGGAAATTTGATGTCAGTTTTAAACCATTTCAAATTTAGATAGATTTTGGGCACTGTATCGTAAATTGAAACATACTCCTTTGTGATTACCTTTTATGGCTATTCCTCTAGCAAAGCCCACTGTTAAAGTGATAACAGTTATGTTTAAGAATGAAGGAGTCAATATTAAAGACATCCTATTTTGGCTTGGGCAGTGGTGTGAAGTTTTGGATAGGCCATCCCCCATTCTAGATAGTGAACAAATTTGGAATGGGGGATCGAAAATCAAGATGAAATTGTTTTCCTCAAATCATGTGCCAGTACACTTTTTTCTTTTTGGGAAAGAACAGGGGTTCATTGTTTTATATAGGTCAGCCTAAGGCTTGCTTTAAATGTGGTGCACGTAATCATTTGAGCTTAGCTTGTGACTCAATTAAATATAGTCACTGTTTAGAATATGGACATGTAGCAACTAACTGCCTCAATTTGTTCCATTGCAACCTTTGTGAAACAAATGGCCATGGTTATGGGAGATGTCTGTGGGCCTCTCACAATACAGACGACTGTCCCTCCCATGAAGGCCTTATCAGTCAGGCTCAACAGGCCCAAGTAAGGAAAGTAGCCCAAATGGAAGGGAGGAAGGGTCTTTCCCCAAATGGTACAGAGATGCTCATTTTAGATCAAGAACCAGATCCTGGCAAACAGAATCCTTCTACAGCTGTAGCCCCTGTTGAGTTAATAAGTCACACACCTTCTGTTTCAAAGTCACAAGAACCAGGCCTTGATCAGACACCTAACCTAGCTTCTGAGGTACAAGGTGATATGCCCCCCCACCCCTTGGGAATGCCCCTTTTATTACAGTATCTTCTAAGAAAAGATCTAGGACTCGCACACATTGTAAACCAGATAGGATTGATGGGAAGGAGGAAAAAAAGGGGAAAGGGAAAGATTCTCTTTCAAAGCTACCTGGAAATAGATTTGCTCCTCTTCCTATGGATAAAGCTTGGGGGGGATTCAGAAGAGGAAGATTCAGACACCCCCTCAATTGCCTCCTCTACTACTGATGACACAGAGGATGGGGGGGTTATTGCTAAGTGAACCAGACTACAAAGAAATTCAAAAACGTCTTAAAGAATGTCAATTTGGGGTGAATTGTTCTGGACTTTTTTGTCAAAGGGTCAGCCCTTTACCTTTCTCCTATTGGTTTTTATGACATCCTTAACTATTTCAACTATTAATGTCAATAGCATTAAAAATAGTAGAAAGAGAGCTGGAGTTTTTTCTCCCTCAGAATTTTTAAAGTGATATTTGGTGTCTTCAAGACACAAGACTCAAAACTCATTTTGAACTTCAGCAAGCCTCTCAGAGTTGGCCTTTAGGTCCAACTTTTTGGTCAGTAGGGAGGAAAGTTATGATGGGGTGGGGATATTGTTTGCTAGACCAGGGATAGTTGTCTCAAGGTTGCTAGACATCTCCCCTGGTAGGGCTTTGATGCTAGATTTTAATTATTGTCAGGAAAGATTTCACATGATAACAATATATGCACCTCAGACTAGAGCCCAACGAGTTTCCCTTTTTAAGACAGTTTTGCCGTATCTATTTACTGCTAGAATCATCATATGAGCAGGTGATTTTAACTGTGGATTGGAACAAGCAGATAGAGGGCTTAAAACTAACAAAATGTTCTGTGATTCAGTAGCCTTAAAAAATATTATTTCTGACACAGGTATGCTAGATGCTTATAGACTTTTTACCCCACAGGAGAACACACCTTTTTTAAAGGTTCACTGTCCACTCAAATAGATTTTATATTTTTGTCACAGATAATCAATGTGGTAAAAGTTTCTACATTAGCCTGGGAATTTTCTGATCATAAATCAGTTACTGTTAAGGCTAGCTGTTGTAATTCTCCTAGATGTAAGAAGAATATGTGGCACTTTAATGAATCTTTACTGGAAATCATCAAAATAAAGGAGGCTTGGGTTAGAAACTGGGGTGCACACCTTTCAGTGATTGCTTGCTATACTGATTTAGTTTTATGGCGGGAAGACACAAATTTAGTATGAAAACTATTTTTTCAAGCTAAATCTTCCAAAATTGCAAACTCGGAATATCTAACTTATTTACAGCTACGGGGACAGTTACAATCACTTATTTCTTTTTCAGAAATACAAAAAAAAGATGTTAGTCCTCAGATAAAGCTACTTAAACTCCAAATGAAGGAGCATCAATACAACAGAACTAAATCACTTAATCAGGAATTGTGTTTTAACGCTCGGTTGAAGAAGGGCTCATTGGATCCTGTTAAAGAGTATAGTTCTAGGATAGAACATAGACTAATAACTGGTTTAAAAAATTCAGATAGTCAATTATGTACTGATCCACTGGATATGGTACATATTGTTGAAAAACATCTAGAATCAGCTTTTGAAACAGATCCCTTGGACAACACTGATAAAGCATTTCTTTCAAATTTAAATCTTCCCCAGACATTGCAGGAATATAGAGACATATTAGAAACAGAGAGTACAGTAGAAGAAGTGTGATTTGCTTATTTAGGAAGGGTGCTTCCCCAGGGTCTGATGCATTTGGTACTGGTATCTACAAAACATTGGTTGATTTTGTGGCCCCAGTACTAGTGATCTCCAAAGCAGTAGGTAAGGCTAGGGGGATGTTAGGGTATATTAGTAGGGGTAACACAAGTCGGAAGCGGGAGGTAATCATCCCTCTTTACAAGACACTGGTTAGGCCCCATCTGGAGTACTGCGTGCAGTACTGGAGGCCACACCTTCACAAGGACATTAACCAAATTGAGGCAGTCCAGAGAAGGGCAACCAAAATGGTGCAGGGACTGCATCAGAAAACATATGAGGCCAGATTAACAGAGCTCAATATGTATATCCTAGAGCAAAGGAGGGAGATAGGTGACATGATTGAAACATTCAAACAACTTAAGGGCATTAACAAGGTGAAAGACTCTAACATGTTTAAATATAAGAAAAATAGCAGGACAAGAGGACACAGCACGAGACTAGAGGGAGGCTGATTAAGGGGGAATGTGAGGAAATTCTTTTTAACAGACAGAGTGGTGGATGCATGGAACAGCCAACCTCAGGAAGTGGTGGCTATGAATACAGGGTAGGGCTTCAAACAGGCATGGAATAGGCATAAGGGAGCAATACAGATGAGTATGAATAGATAGGCCACTGACAGAGTAAAGGCCGATGGCAGATTTATAAGGTTGAAAAAGAAATGGGCAGACTGGATGGGCCTTGCGGTCCTTATCTGCCGTCAGCTTCTATGTTTCTATGAATATAATTTTGGGCAGGCCTTGAAGCCAGGTAATAAATCTTGGAAACATTTGGTGACTGAGTGGTTGATTGCTAGTCTGCCTTTTTGGTCACCAAATAAAACTAGAAATTTACAGAATATTGATTCTATATCATCTGGAGGAGTGGATTTCATTAAACAGTTGGTAAGATGGAAATTATCCCTAGATCTTTTTCTTACCCAAAATAGGAAAACTATCTACAGAACCATACTTAAGGCAGAACAAAAGGAGATTCTAGTATTTCCCAATTGCCCAGATTCTTTGTTTAAAAACTCCTTGCTTCTTTTAAGTAACAAACGGTTACCTGTGTATACATGGGATATAGTGTGGTTAAGTTATTATGACAGATTAGGAGTCAAGAACAATAATAAACATAAACCATTGTCTGAAAGATATTGTTTGAGATCCTCTTGTTCACAGGCGTTAGAAACACAAAAACATTTATTTACAGAATGTCCTTATGTGAATCAATTTGGGGATTTTTTTGCAATACAATGGAATAAGCCTTTGTTCAAATCTTTAACATATGTTGATATTACGTTCAGAACTACCTCCAATGGTTGGGGTAGTTATCATTTTGAGACTCATCTCATCATCTTAGCTATTATTAAATATGTTCTGTGGCAATCAAGATGTGTGTGGTTAACACAGCAAAGACTTGTTTCCTATTCTGAATTAATAGATAATATGTATACTGCTGTATGTCAACTTAAACAATCAGATGCAAGTATATGTTCCAAAGAGACATACAAGCTATTGTGGGTTAATTGTGAGAAATGGGATCCTGGGTGAAATTATTAATTTGAAAATCCCTTACTGTATGGATATTAGTATTTAATATTTTTTTCATTAACAATAAGAAGCTATTTTGTGTGTATTTTAGACATGTATATCTATGTTTTGTAATTTGTACTGTAGTCCTTTTTTTTTTTAAATAAAATTCCCCTACTCTTCCTGTAGGAGGACTCTCTGCTGTCTTGGCTACTTGCCAAGATGGCAGATGCCAGAGGAGATGGAAGGATGGAAGAAATGGAGGTGGGAGAGCTAGTCTCATCTCCCATCTCACAAAAGCTAGAGACCAACTTTGCGATTACTGTCAGACGAGAGTAAGCCAGAGACACGATACTGAAGCAAAACAGATGCAAGAGAAGGTAGTACATAAGCAGTATAGACCTGCAGTACTGATGGATACAGAGTTCAATGACTCAGAGCTGGGGATACCTGCTGCTACAGAGATCTCGACTGGTGTAAACTTCAGTGGAGAAGTCATGGATCCTGCAGAATCCCTACAGTTGCAAAATGTGTTGGACACTGAGGCATGTAAGTCTCTCTTTTGGAAAATGATGGTACAGAAGCAAATCAGACAGCTTTGTGCAGACAACACTACTGCAGCTGTCACACTGGCCCAGCTGAGTGCCAATGTCAGCGCATCAAAGGTACCACCGAAAAGCAGGGCAGTGGCTGCTACAGATGCTGACACCTCAGGAAATCTGAACTCCAGTCCAGGCACAGCTTCCAGAGATTCTGGAAGTACAAAACCTAATCGGGGACATGCTATTAATGTTACAGAATCAAGGTTAAAAAAAACTACAAGAAAACACTTAATAGTCATCCGTGAAAACATTACAGGGTGCAGGTTGAGAGCTAGACTGTAACAGGACAATGGCGGGCCAGATCATACCCAATTCAGATGCCAAATCCTGCAGATTTCCCACAGGCCATGCAAAGTTCATCCCCTAGGAGGATTCAGACTCAAGTTATTGTTTCCCCAATAGAAGAAGCCTTACATATTCCAGAGGATCTAACTCTTACACAAAACCCAGTTCTGAATCTACTAGGCACCTCAAAAACTGGACAAATGAATATGAACCTATTTAATGGAACTGAGCCTATACCTGTACCACAGGTGGCTGCTCCCCTGAAAATTTGAAAAGACGCACCTTGAAGGCCATATGAGCCATTATTTAAAACCCCCATTTTGCCTGCAAAATGAAATAACGCTGTACAGCTATCATATATTGAAGGAATGCAAGACCCACCTGATAGAATTTTTATCTTGATCTTTACTGAAAGACTCTATGAAATTTTTTGTGCATGAGGTTTATGCTCTCATCCATATCTCAGGTGAAATTATACTTGACATCAGCTTGAAAACCACGGGGGACATCAGCAGGATGGTCATCTGGACATTGGGGCACAAGTGCAGCGTGACATACAAGATTCTGTGTGGCCACCATTCCGGTGGCAGGAAAGCCTTCTGAGGGCATTTATTGGTATCCTCCATTGCCTCAGCACACCTGGACGGAGGTGTGTGCACGCCATCACCGTGCATGCCCCATGTCATGAACTGGACTTTTTTAGCATTTGTTGACCTCCCTTTGTTGTTTCACAGTCCTCCCCATCCCCTGCTCACTCCCACTGCCACTTTCCTCCCCTGCTTTCCCCAGTTACTCCTTTGTATATAGTCCCATGCTCCCCTTCACTTATGTTCTTTTTGATTGTACATAGTTGTTCCTGTTGTTTTTGTTGTTGTACATACATTAAATTGTTGTTTCTCTGACCCATTGTCTGTAGTCCTTCAGTTTTCTATGTTTGTGATATTGGTTGTTGTCTGCAGCTGTCCACTGTCCCCTTGCTGCCATACTCCTGCCTGCACATGTATTTGTACAGGCAGCTACCTCTGGTCACCTGCCATGTCCAGCCCACCGTGTGCCCTCTCTGTTGCCTGTGGCTTGTGGGTGGGCCTACTGTGCTGCTGTGCTTGTCTGTGCCCCTAGTCTATGTGTGTTACCTGTGGCATGCATCCATTGCACTGCTGCACTATCTGTCTTTGGACCTGCGTATGGTCTCCTGTGGTTGGGGGTCTGGCATGTCTATGTGGTGCAGTGGTGTCACCGTGTGCCACCCAGCCTATGCACCAGTGTGGCACTGTGTTGCTTCATACACAACCATGCCCCTCGGCATCTGAGGCAGTGGCCTGGTCCTTTGGACACCACCATGCTGCATGGTGTCCCCCACAGGTGTGTGGCACCTTGCTGGTGACGGTGTGACTGACTTGTGTGCCTGCCATGGTCCTGTGTAGGTTGTATCATGTGGTGCCAGGTATTGTTCTGTATGCTCTGTCTTTGCAGTTCATCTGCTGTGGCCACTGTTGGTCCCTTAACCACTATGGCTTGTCCCTTTGGGCATATGTCCCTTTCTCCTTTGACCCATTGTATTTCCCCTATTGCTACTATGGTCCCTGCTGGGTTGCTCCTTATTCACTGTTCTGCTACCCTGGGTGGTTTTGCACATTACAGCTGCACTAGGGCATATCCCCATGCGCCATGTACATCATGCGTAATTCACAGTGGGATTGCATGAGGGGCATCCCGTGGTGCATCCTTTTGTGACTCACTCGCCTTTTAGTAGGCACATTCTATTGGCACCGGTGCATCTCATTCATGCTTGACACATCTGCTTTGTGAATCCTCCTCTTACAGATTATTTATGTTTCAGAATGTGCAACAAAATCAAGACATGAAATATTGGAACTATGGAAAGAGCTACCATAGATTACAGACTCAGATTTTGCCATAACATGATAAATAAGAATAACAATACTGTTCTTCTGTCAGTTTATGAACATTTCAGTTATTTCTTGTATGTGATTGTATATATTATGGAAGCTGATCCTGTCTGTGTGAGTATGGATGTTACTGAAAACCAAGAGTTTTCTCAGAAGAAGCCTCCTGTGTGGGGTAATATTGTTGACTCAGAGGCACCTATGGAGACTACAGAAAGAAATGTGGACTTGCCAGGTGAGTCAGTAACTGGATCTGTAGTTGTTCAAGTTCGGTCCACTAGTTCTGCAGCACAAGAATTGCAGCATCGCTTATCAGAAGAAGAATGCAAGTTTCAATTAACTAAGCAAAAAATGATGACCTGAATCCTTCAGCTGCAGTGAGAAGCTGCTGAAGGTGTGCCAGACCTGAATCAGTTGACGGAGTGATCTGTCAAAACAGGTATCCCATGATTAGGGCGACTGCATGTCGGCGATCCATCAGAAGGTCGACGGAACAACAGCGCTGGCAGTTTGGGCAACCCAGGTTTGCCCCTTTCCCTGAGTTGTGTCCCCCCCCGGAGTAGGACTCTCAATTAAGGGTGACTGTGGGGGGCAAGCTCACAAGAGGGGTGTGGGGGCCAAGCCCCCGCATTAAAAACATTTTGTAATTTTGTGCCCCAGGGGTTTTGCACCCCTTCCCTGAGTTGTGTCCCCCCCCTCAGAGTAGGAATCCCAAATAAGGGTGACTGTGGGGGGCAAACCCACAAGGGGGGTGTGGGGGCAAAGCACCCACATTAAAAAACATTTTGTAATTTCATCGCCCCAGGGGTTTTGCGCCCTTCAGATGAATCACCATCCTACAGTCACCCTTATCATGTAGAACCATCAAAACATCAAAAAAAACACTGTTTGACAGGGCAGTGACCAAAACAAACACTGACTCATCCTCAGTGCCCTGTCAAAACCTCATTGCTGATCCAAGCTTACAACTGACTACAATGGAGAACAATATACAGCATAACCGAAGGGCAGCTCCTAGCACTTCTGAATTTACTCAGGGACCCAATGAAGCTGCAAAACTGCAGTCTGAACAAAAGGAGCAGTGGTCAGTTCAGGCAGCATTGCAGGGAGCTGGCTGGGACAGGATCCTACCATGGGAGCTTAGAAAGCGGGCCCCACACTGATCTAAATGCTGACTGCAGCGGACTTTGTCACAACAGGTATGCCTTCAGCTTTGCCTCAAAGAAAACAAGGTGGTTCGGTTAATAATAATAATTCAGATGCATTACAAATACCTGATGAACTGTCTCTGACACAAAATTTTGTGCTAAATATCAGTACTGTACATCTGTATTGCAAACTGAAGCTTTAATACCAGCACAACCTGATAAAGAGTTACCGGGCCTTCCGGATTACAGGAGCAGGCCCCTCTTAACATTCCTAATAAAACAGCTGCAAGACCATATGCCTCTCTGTTTAAAATGCCTATTTTGCCTGCAAAACGATGCTGTCAGACTCTCCTACCTTGAAGGGCCCCCAGAACCACTGGACAGAATTTTTGCAGCTCTCACATTATTAAAAGACTATGACATTTTTTTCACATGAAATCTACACACTGATCCACACCTTGGGTGAAACTACCTTTGATATTAGTTTCAAAACCTCAGCAGGACTGGAAAGATTTTGGACTAAGTATTCCACCCTAAAGAAGTTATTATGGGCACCATTTCTGGCAATTCCCCTTACCAAACCAGCTCATAAAACAGTTCAATGTCCTGCGCAGCCAGTATAGTGTTATGCTTGTGCAACTGTGTTAGTTTGGTTTGGCCATTTGCACTCTCTATTGCAGAGGAATTACCACCCTGTAGGGGTACGAAAGACAAGGAACCGTCAGAGAGGGTCCCAACCCTAGAGGTTCTACGGGACGATTCCCGTGGCTAAAGGTACCTTAGGAATCCCCCTAAGGAGAGAAGTGCTGCCACTGGAGGAGGAGGAGGGGAGGATGGCGGGGCAAAGAAAAAGTGCTTCACAATGAGGCTGAGAGGAACTGCTTATATAGCTCAGAAAATGGGAGTGACTGGCTGCTTGTTCATTGAACTACAGGATCAGCCTTCAAATTCAATGTTCTGCACAGCCAGTATAGTGTTATGCTTGTGCAACTGTGTTAGCTTGGTTTTGGCCATTCGCACTGTCTACTCCAGAGGAATTACCACCCTGTAGGGGTACAAAAGACAAGGGGGTTCCACCACTAGAGGTACCACGGGACAATTCCTGTGGCTAAAGGTACCTTAGGAATCCCGAAAAGAAATGTAATACAAGCATATCCAAAAGACTGAGGTGATCGGAAGCTTATGAGCAAGCAGGAACTGTGATATAGGGGCAGTAACTGTAACCAGTAGTACAGAAGCATAGACAGTTTGATAACGTAATGAGATGTTAAGTTTGATGACATAATGAAATGCCCAGGTTTGCGTAGCACGATACTGATGGTTTGCATTGAGAATGGGGGATCCTCTAAGGAGAGAGGGAACGGCAGAACATCCTCCACCTCCATCCAACAGCGGAACCTACCTAAAAAAACTAGGAGACATTACCATGCTAACAGTTATGACCTGAGGCAATGGAGGAGAAGAAAAAAAACCTTTAAGGAGGAAATCTCTGGGGATCCAAGGCCTAGGTTGCCTTCTCTCCAGGCGTGGGATAGTTTATTTAGTGACGGGTCTGCAGCTGCAATTTGGAAAACCCAATTAAAGGGAGGTGGAAAATATTCCAATTTGGAGGAAGGCTCTCACTCAACCCTCTAGCGTGAACGCCATGGAAGGTTGTGAGAAAACTCTGCAACACGATACGCAACCAATGCGGGAAGAGGAGAGCAATGACTGCCGAAGCACTCACCTGGCCTACTCACCCTAAACTCAAACCACATGAACCAGAGGTAGTCATGGGGAGAATAGCTTTGAAGGGTGCCTAAGAACCTGCTCAGGCAGCTAAAGGGGTCCCCGTGAGAGCCTCACCCCGTCAAGCTGAGTCTTAACTTCTACAACTTGAGGTGCCATCGGTACAGTTGACAACTGAAAGTCCACCCAGAGTGAGGACATTCCCAGCTGCAGCTGACATCCCAGAGGCTGAAGCCGAGGGGATGTGGTAGGCATAAAGGGAATTGATAATGACAGTCTGTGATACTGGTAATAGGAGTAGGGGAAGGAACTGATAATGAAAGTTTGTGATACCGGTAATAGGAAGCTGATGTATGTAGGAACCACAGTTCAGCTGCCAGGTGAGAAGGACCCCGCCTCAAGCTTCACATGCTCAAGCTGCAGACTCATGGTGCAGAGCGAGACTATGGGCTGCAGGAGCCCTGCACCAGAATGGTATGGCTGGCATGCCCCAGTAAACTGATAGAGAGCTAAAAATCTGGTGAGCAACAGCTGGTGAGCTGATTGAGCACTGGTGTGCTGAGATTGTAATGAACACTGAGTGCTGAGACCTTGCAAGGTCGAATACAGAATTGAGTGCAGCAGAATCCCAGAGGCTGAAGCTGAGGGGATGGAAGTAAGCATGAAGCAATGATTTGTGTAAGCAATGAGTAACGATTGCATAAGCAAGCATGAACCTGCACGTAGGTCTGCACAAAGTAGTAGCAATGAAACAGCACTGAATAGTGGAGCAAGCCAGCCAGGCATTTAACTCAGTCAGGCCTAGAGACGTCTGTAGGCGGTGTCTGAAAGCATAGCCACTCAGGACAATAACACCTGTAGACGTACTCAACTGACTTTCACTCAGGCCTAGAAACGTCTGAGGAAGTCAGCAGTTTTTACCTAACTATTAAACAAACCGAATTGCTTAGAATTTAATGCATAGCACCATCAGAAAGGTCATTTTGCTCTGAACAATTTTGCAGCAGATACTTTGTGTCTATCATGTATACTTTAGGAGCTATTCATATTTGTTTAAGGTATGGTGTCCATGGCTAACATTTGTCTCTCAAGCCTCACCTAAGCACCTTAAATAAAACTGAAAAAAAAACAGCTTGGTATTTTAGCTACTATAAAATAACAACTAAATGGATTACAATTGATTGCATAACACCATTAGAAAGGTTATTTTGTGCTGAACAATTTTGCCACTGATACTTTGTGTCTACCACATATACTTTAGGAGTTATTTGCATTTGTTTAAGGTATGGTGTGCACAGGGCCGGATTAAGGCATAGGCAACATAGGCACAGGCCTAGGGCCCCTGCCTGCCAGGGGAACCCCAGCAATCCCCAACATGTATTTACTATGTATCCTTTTCTTTCTGCTTGACCTTCATGTTTCTTGTAAAGGACTCAACCACTAGTAAGGCAGGGGCTGAACTGTGACATGACCCTCCCTGATTTGGTGTCAAGTGCAGCTGACAGCTTCAGGGACCCCAGTCAGGCTGACCTTTAAGGTGTGAACAAGAACATATCCTTTGCTTTGTCTCCCACACCCATTTAGAATCTTACTCTTAACTATATAGAGGATAATGTATGGGCATGCATCGGTAACCGGTTTGTTAACCGGCGAGAGGTTGCCATGGCGACCATGTAAACCTCGAGAGCGAAGCTCGAGAGGTTTATGTCGCTATGGCAACCTCGAGCCGGTTATTCAAACTGGTTGCTGATGTATGACCATACATTGTATTTTATAGTGTATGGTCATGCATTTCAAGTGGAAACAATTATCAGGATCCTTACTTTTTACATTTTAGTCACCGCCGCAGCCGTTCCGGGTCATGCTTTCACCGCCGCAGCCATTTCTGAAAGGCTGTCAGATCGTGTAGTGTGTATGCGCACAGCGATCCCCATTGTTAGCCTATCGATGTGACGTAGCATCGATAGGTTAACAACATTCCTATGTCACAACGATAGTATAACAACCTTAGGAAATGATGATTTCCTAAGGTTAACAACGTTCTACCATACACTATAAAAGATTAACAGTGCAATTTAGTGTGTATGCTTTATATTTAACCTCACTCCTAAAATTAAGAAATCTACAATAAATTTCAATGGTACAATTAGAAATCATACTCTTTTTTTTTTTTTTTTTTTAATTCTCTCATCTCACTTATACTGAAGTTCTGGTCTTGATACAACTCTGTTTTCAGGGTAAACAAAATAATGTATTTCCAGATTCCCATCAATAAATCTTGCCATTCATGGATCCTGGCTTACTTATCGATAACAGAAATGTTTGATCCTGGGAGTGATTTCCAGTTCTTCCAATAATATCTCACTTTTCAGTATCCTTAAATTCATAACCCCCATAGTAAACCACAAACTTAACTCCTTCACTACTCAGGACCTAGACTCTTAGAGATGGGTCCCTATCCTACCCAACAAAACTCCCACGTCCTGGTTCATACTACCTGACAGGAGAATATGATAACACCCAGACTGCAAGTGCACACGTGTGTGTTTGGGGGTGGGGGGCTTTGGAGATGGGCAAATTATGACATTTTGCATACAAAAAATTATTTTTACCAGGCCAATTAGTAATTATTTTCTCTAAATTTTCAAAAATCATGCTATTATTATTTTTCCATACTGATATTATTAGTTTAATTAATTTTGAAGCATTTTATGCCACTTTTTAGGGACAGCAAGAACACTGTTTTTGTGTTTCAGTAACTGATATGCAGTAGCCAGGAGGTGTGGTAATGGCAAAGGACCATGGTTACAGTGAGGGGGGGCCCAGATTTCTCTTGGGCCTTGGGCCCCAAGTTGCCTTAATCTGGCCTTGGGTGTGCTTGGCTGACATTTGTCTCTCATGCGTCACCTAAGCACCTTGAAAAAAATCAGAAGCCGGCCCGCCGGTGCAGCGGTTGGATTTCCACTTGCGACGCCAGCGACCTGGGTTCGGGAACAAGCCTGGGTCACTGGAAGGCCAGCCGGGGGGGAGGATTGAGCATCCTATAGACAGCTCTCCTTCCCTGGGGGGAGGGTAGGGAATTGGTCCGGCACCTGCTGGCTCCTGGCGGAGGCTGGGAGTATCACAGGACATACGGACTAGAGTTACCTGGGGGAGGAGCGGACACTGGCGTGCGCCATGACATCACTACGCTGCCCCCAATGAGAAAACGTAAAATGTCTCGCTGGCCACTGGATGATGGCTCTCCATTCCCCCGAGTGCCTCCGGTACCTCCCAGGGCCTCCTGTTCCTCAGCAGCATCCCCGGGCCCTATAAAGTAGTGTGTGCTGGGGACATCCCCTTCCCCCTCGGAGAAGGGGGACCCGTCCGGCAAAGGGATACGCCGGGATATCCCGGGGACCGGCTGTGATCTGAGGACCAGAGGAGGGCTGGGTAGGGGCAGTGGGGCTGGGGGGAGAACTTGCGTAGCCTGAAGGAGTAGGGGCCAATGAAGCATGGGAGGTGGGAAAAAATATAAAGCAAAAAAAAGGAAAAAAATCTGTTGTTTGGAATTTCAGCTAGTATAAAATAAAAACTAAATTGATTACAACTGATTACATAGCACCATTGGAAAGGTAACATTGTGCTGAACAACTTTGCCATTCATACTTTGTGTGTAGTGCTTACGGTTCAAGAGGTAGTCACATTTGTTTGTGGCATGCTGATTATGGCTTGATTTTGCTTAGGAAGGCCCAGGATGCAGTGCTAAGAGAATACAGGGCACAAGTGGTGGAAGTCTCAAAGAGCTCTTATGGTGTGAATGAGTTGAAAGCCAAATCAAAGTGGCAAATACTCTGAGGAGTTTTGGCAGCGAAGACAAGATTTAGAACAAAAATAATGAGCCACATGGGGTCATGACTCCCCAAATACTTCCCAGTCCCCGCCGTAGGACAAATAAGAAAGTGATGGAAAGGCCGAGAACCACAATGCAGATAGAAAGCTAATTTAACAGCCTCAGCAGGAGGTTTTTTAGCTGACCTCAGAGTGTAACAGAGTGGATAAATATAAAAGCAACATCCGTATGGAGTACACTGAGTTGTAACTGCAATAAACATAAATAAGGAGACACGATGCTTTGAAAACCAGACAGTGCAATGAAGCTGTTATAATGAGGTAAGTAGAATGAGAGAACATGATTGAGTTGCATAGCTAGGTTTAGTGTAAGCCTTAGTCAGGTGAAATCAGTTGAGTATGCAACATGGAGCAGCTATGGTTGAGCCGAAACACACAGATAATGATTGCAGTTGCATTGCAGTAGTTTGAGAGTTAAGTGACTGAAAGCAAATAGTAGGAGCTCTGGAACAATATGCTAGGAGTTTAGCAACAAAGCCCCAGAAAACAAAACAAACCAAAGACACACAAACACAGAACAGGAAACAAAGTAAAAAGAAGCACACATGCAGCCGAAGGCAAAATACAAAAAGCAGGAAAATAAACACAGAAAGCCAGCAAAGACAAGCAGGAGCAGCAAGGGGGAGCTCAGCCAGCCCTGCAGGCCCCAACCAGCTCAGAGGACAAACAGACAGAGCCTTCAGCTGCAAAAAAAAAAAGTGCTTTACAATGAGGCTGAGAGGAACTGCTTATATAGCTCAGGAAGTGGGAGTGGCTGGATGCTTGTTCATTGAACTACAGGCCCATCCTTCCAATTACTGTAATGTTTCAAGATGAAGGGGTTAGTGTAAAAGACTTAATCTATTGACTACAACAGAGATGCACAGTACTTGGGGAGCCAAAAGCTATTTTGGATTCAGAAAATATCTGGACTGGGAGGTGGAAAGTGTGAGTGCTTTTGAAATCAAATAATGCTGGTCTAATACACCAGAATTCTTTTTTCCTGGGGTGGGATAGAGGGGTATTGTTCTTCCCAGGCCAACCCAGGGCCTGCTACAGATGATCACCAGCACATCTTAGTAATGTCTGCGACCAAATTAAATGTGATGTTTGTGGAGAACTGGGTCATTTAGTGATTGACTGTATTAATGAATGTAAATGCAACTTATGCGATGAAACAGAACATACTTTTCAAAATTGTGTTTGGGCTGCGAAGAATAGACCAGATCATAATGATGGGGCAGAGCAACAACTACAAATCACCCAGGCCCAAAAATCTAGATTAAAGGTTCAGCAACAGTCTATTTCTGACCCCCTTCCAGCTGAACAGGCCCACTCAGAAGTATCTCTGCCCCAGACCTCCCTCCAACTCCCCCAGTCCACCAGCTAATCAGGCCCTACAAGAGACCCCTGAGGTATGACAGGAGCCTATTTCTCAGGGGGCAGTTTCTGATAATGTACCATGTATGCCCCCTCCTCCTGCTTCACAAGCTGATGCTAGTGGGCAGACCACTAGGAGCCGTACTAAGACAGGGTTGCCACCTCCTAAACTGACAAAAAAAGACAGCATTTCCCCCTGATAAATAAATATGAAATATTACAAGCACTATCAAAGGATTCTGGTGGTGAGACAGATACTTCCTCGTAGCATCCTCCCACTTGGAAGGTACAACGGATACTGAGATAGGCAAGGGCCTAGCTAAATCTCAAAAACGGAAAGCTAAGTTAAAACACAGGGATGCTTCCTACAGGAAAGGCAGACAGAAAGAGTAACATTTAGAGGATGAGGTGCCATTGTTTTTTTACCTTTTTGATAAATGATGCCTTAACATTTTACACTGTAAATGTTAACAGTGTCAAAAGAACAGAGAAGAGGTGGGCTGTATTCTACTTTCTAAAATACTTACAGTTAGGTATTATCTTATTATGGGATGTAAGGCTTCACTCCTTGTTGGAGGTGAGGCAGGCTCAGAAGGACTGGTTTCTAGGTCCTTCACATTGGTGCATTGGTCTACAAAAGTGTTCTGGGGTTGGTAATTTGTTTATTTATTGAAATGTTTCACCAGGAAGGCACACCAAGCAACAAGTCATTCATCTCCTGGTGTGACCTAGGGGGAAGGGATACAACTGGAATGAGACATTAAACATTCAAGTTACAAGATCAACATTAACATACTGTTGTAAGGCAGGTGTTACAAACAGTGTTACAACAGTGTTGCGCATAACATGTAGAAAGAGTGGACAATAATAAGTGCCAGGTTAATAAGTAAACAAGTGCTTACATAAAATAAAAGAGGGAAAGGGAAGGGAAGGGTGAAGTGGGGAGAGTCATGTCCTGGAGACCCCTTCAGGATGCGAGGAACTCTACAAGGCAGCTGGGGTGCAAGGGGGATGAGGAGACCAGAGAACTCCTGAAATGAAACTGTTAAAACTATGTAAGGATTAATCCGCGACAGAGAGTGGGTCTACTTGAGAATTAATGCACACCTGGGGGGGGGGGGTTGGACCATGAGGCCGCATGTTGAATGGTTCCAACCACCCAGAGGTGCATTAATTCCCAAGTAGACCCACACTCTAGATTGGGTTAATTCAACTGTAACGCCAGAACTAGACTCATAGTGGATTCCCTGCAGGGGGAAGGCCTCAAACAACTGGTACAGCAACCCACAAGAGACAGGGCTATCCTAGATCTAGTACTGACTAACAAAGAAGGGATCACAGATCTCAGGTAGAAGGTCACCTGGGGCCAGTGACCATCACATGGTATGGTTCAATTTGGCTACTACATCTAAATCATCCCATTCCAAGGCAAAAATATGGGACTTCAGAGGAGCTGACTTTGATAAGATGGCCAACAGAGTTAAGCTAGCCCTTGCAAAAGAAACACAGGTGAGGGGTACAGGCAAAGTGGGCAAGCATTAAGATCAATACTTGAAGCAACATCCCATTGTGTTAGACAGAAAAGGAAGTGCAAAAGAAGAAGGAAACCACTTTGGTTCTCAAATACAGTAGCAGAAAAGGTCAGAGCCAAAAGGCTGGCCTTCAGAAAATATAAGGGAACACAGCGGGATGAAGATAGGGAGGCATACCAAACTGCCCTAAGGGAAGCAGTAAGGCAGTAAGGCAGGCAAAGTCCCAAACTGAGGAAACACTAGCACGAACAGTAAAAGAAGGTGACAAGACTTTCTATAGATACATTAGTGAAAGGAGAAAGTCCAGAGGGGGTATTGCTAAGCTTAATGGAGAAAGGGAGCATGTGAGGAGGAGGACCCTGTAAAGGCATTTATCCTAAATAGATACTCTTGCTCAGTATTTACTGAAGAGAAGGTAGGGCAGGCCCAAGCTCCAGCATCATGGACACAGGGGAGGGAGGTGAGCACTACTCCCTTCACAAAAGAAAGGGTCCTACAAGAACTTGCTAAGCTCAGGGTGGATAAGGCAATGGGACCTGATGGCATACATCCCAGGGTACTTAAGGAGCTAAAGGAGGAACTAGCAGAGCCATTAGCAGAATTGTTTAGTGAGTCTCTGAGCACAGGAGAGGTCCCAGAAGACTGGAGAAGGGCTCATGTGATCCCACTCCACAAGAGTGGTAGCAGGGAGGAGGCGGATTGCTACTATGTCCAGTTTAGCCTCTGACATTATTGCCTGCAGGTCTGGAATCTTATTTCCCAGGCTGTGAGCATTTGTGTACATGATTTTCCATTGGCCAGATTTTGGTGTGTTAGTTGTTGGGTGATATTTGGCATTACCCCTGTGCGTCGTATGGGGAGACAAACCTTTTTTCTTACCTGGTGATGCAAATGAACTGCAAACATGCTGAATCCCTGTTTGACCACTAGCTGAGGAGGGAAGGGTGTTCTTCCCATTCGACGTATGGGGTGCTGCACCCCTCTCCCCATTTGCTAGTTTAAATATTCTGCAAAGACGTCAAACTTCTTCCCCAATGCACTGACTCCCTCCTTAGTCAGATGCAGTCCATCAAATTTAAAGAACTTTCGCTCCCAGAACTGTTGCCAGTTCCCTACAAATCTGTGTCCTTTTTCCTGGCACCAGCCCTTGAGCCACATGTTTAGCTCCCCTATCTCCCCTTCTCTGACCTTCCGTCCATCTGCTCCCCTCTCCCAGACTGGCAGGATCTCAGAGAAGGAGATGCCGGACGAAATAGATGATAGTTTGTCACCCAGCCTGGTCAGGTGTTCCTTGGTCTCCACAACTGACCGGCTGGCGAGATCATTAGTCCTATGTGTACTAGGACATCAATGTTTTCTCCTGCTTTGTGAACAATTTTAGCAATGCGGTCAGTGTCTCTCCATGCTGATGTACTTGGGAGACATCTGACCATTACCCCTGACTGGAGATGGGTATCAACTCCTCGAATCCCTTATGATCAGAAGTTTTTGGATTTCCTTTTGCTTTCTTTGTTTTGGTTCCTGATTTGGGTGAGTTTTGTTGTGCTAGCTCCTGTGCTGCAGTGTCCTGCTCTGCAGTGTCTTCTGCCTCTTTGTTTGATTTCAGAGATAGAGGCAGATACCTGTTTGTAGTGTTTATATGGTTTTTGGAGGTAATATGTTGGAGAGCAGAGAGTGATGGGGCACCCGATTTGCCCCTTCTAACCACCTGCCAACCTCCTGGACCAACTACCCTCTGCGGTCAAGGTTTTTCTGTTGGATGCTGGGGAAATGGCAGGTGGTTCTTATAATGTATTTCCTCTTGAATATGAAATTTGAGGCATGCAATCTCTGCCCATGTTGCCCGGTGCTGAGCCCTAAGATCTCCAAAGGCCCAGCATGTAGGACAGTGTCCTAAATCCTGTAAGACTGTCCTTCTGAAAATTGTTCCACAGTACCTGCAGTTAATGATATCCATTCCAGAGAAGTTGCTGGGTTTATAACCTAGTCAGAGTAATTAGAAGGAAAAAAATGAGTGTTTTGTTTAACTTGTTATAACAAGTTAAATTACTAGTGCACCTGTAAATGAGCTCACCTTGTGGAGGCCCCACTGATCCACCCCTTCCTGCTCTGCCACAGGAAATGTCACAACTGTAGTACCCTATAAAAGGAGAGTAGTGTGGGGTGGTTGGGGATGGGGGTGGGTGGCTGGGCCCTTCCCCTGCCGAAAAACAAGAACCACAGATGAAAGAACAAGGAGGTAAGAGCAGAAACAATCAGTCAACAACAAATGCAGTAACCCTGAAAGCTTATCCTAATGTTAGATAAAACTGCAAAACTTGTAAAACACCACCTGTAATAATTTCAGAGAAGATATACGCTGTAAGAAACACTTTGCTACAGAGAAAAATAAAACAATGAAATGTTAGCAACAAACAGTAGCAATCCCTGTGAATAAAAAATAACAACAGCACCACACAGTAAATCTGCTTAGCCAAAATAAGTCTTAATCCTTTTCCCTTGCTCTGGTAAGTTTCTCTACTCTGCCTTTCAAGCAGTCTTAGAAGGAAAGAGCTCAGGTGAAGCTAGGTGCCTTGGCCAGCAAACCAAGTCTTCTACTATAGTTACCTTCAAATAGACAAAATAATTGCAACTCAAGTAAAATCACTGCAAACCGAGTAGAGCAAAAGTACAATGTATTGAAAACTATTGTATGATGTCATGAAAAGCTACTGGTATGATTTGATACTTTTAGCATGTGATTTTAAAATGTACTTACAGTGCTGATTAAGAACAGTAATTATTTTAACAAAATAAACATTTTTCTTATTAGACCTTTATTAGGCACCCCGGTTATCTGTTTATTTTTTACTTGCACCAAAGCAAGTAGTTTAAACAGACTTCATTAATTAACAGCTAGAAACTGGCAAAATATGTTGTTTCAGGATGTATTCAGTACAGACTAACTGTAAATTACTGAATAAAATATAGTTAGTGCTGTATGATTTAGATGTCTTGATTTTTAGAAGATATGCTACATAATGATTAATTTGCAGTGCATTTCAAAAACACACACATTTCTTCATATTAAAAGCATTTACAAGTGGTAGTACATTTATCTAACAATTCATGTGATCAATACAAGCTGCAGCAAACAATAAAAGATTTACTAGGGGGCAGTGGGGTGAACGGTGAATCCCCGCAATTTTCCCGCAATTTCTGCAAAAAAGTCCCCGCATTTTTAAGTAAAATTTTCCGTAATTTTCCAGTGGCCCTGCCCATAATATAGATTTTAATAGCTTATTTTTGCAATTTTTGGTGGAGCTTGTGAACTTTCTGTTGTTTTTCCCCCCAAGGAACATGAATAGATTTGCAATATTAAGCTTCTTACCTTATGTTTTTGGATCAGTCAATAATGCATGGTGCTGAACATATTGCAAAAAGGGTCCATCAGTTGACAGCAATACATGACTGCAGGTCAGAACAATGACACGCTAGGTTTCCACCACGAGTGAATGCAACACTACTGTCTGGGAACACTGTCATTGACCACAATACATGACTGCAGGTCGAAACGGTGACATGCTATGTTTCCACCATGAGTCAATGCAATACTACTGTCTGGGAGCACTGCCATTTGTCCATGGCTTCCTCATTGTAGAAACAACAGGCACCGGAGGCATTACAAATCAGATGTGCACTTACATCAAAATCTACCAGTAAGGCACAGTTGTTTAAACTTATCTTGACATGTGCAGAGCAGAACTATTTACTGTGTAATTCGGATGACACCGTATATAAACAAACTCTAGCCAGAGCCGATAGGGCCGTGAAAAGCTACCAAATTACCAAAGTTGTTTTCTTGCTGGTTCCATATAGTATTGTTTAGTCACAATCATCAAAAACTGCCATGCTGCTAATTCAGTCTTCCTAAATTTACATGGTGGTAGTGTGTGTGTGTGTGTGTGTGTGTGTGTGTTTGTGTGTGTGTGCATGTGCCCACAGGGGTGCTGGAAGATTGTAAAAGGTGAGAGTGCCCAAGATAAAAAGTGCACTTGTTGCATTATAAAAGGCACTTTTTCCAAACCAGGTTTTTATATACAGTAAATGCACATTTATGACGAAAATAGTAATTTTAAAAATACCTTTATACCATACCAGAATATTTAATGTGTAATATTAAGGGTTCAGCTCATGTATAACAGTTCCAACTTGTTTTTCAAAGTTAAAAAAGTGAGCCACAAAGATACTTATTAACCCTTTTAGACAGCAACACAATTGTATGATGTTGTTTAAGTCTCCATGAACCGAAGAATTCTAAATAAGAACACAGATGCAGTGTACCAATAATGTAAGTTCTTGACAAGATCATACTGTTCTAAAATGGTCAATGCCAGCAATGTGTGAATCAGAAACATTCACTGAATTTACCGAAAAGCCAGTTAAGATTAAGCAGTAACAAAATGAGAACTGGAATTTTTAAAAGTAACATCTACTTCCACAAAAATGCATGTTTGCTGATTCAAGGCAGTTCTCCTTTAAAATATTAACAGCCCAGTCTAAACTGTTCACTATTTACGGGGCTGGCAGTATAGCCTAGTGGTTAGAGGAATGAGCTATAAATGAGCTTTGTACATCCAGCATTCAGAGATGGGTTTGATTCCCACAGCCTCCATTTCCATACTGTGTGGCTCTGATTAAGTCACTTAATATTCCCAGTGTTCCTGGGTTGTCCCTAAAAACAAGCACCTGGGTCTAGTTGGCCTTACCTGGTTACCAAAGGAAAAAATATATATATTTATTAAATTACATTTATAAACTGTAAACAAACATTAAATTCTAGTACATAGATTCCAGACCCATGCAATAACCAAGGAATACACCAGCCAGATCTGGGGCCGTCAATATAGCTTTAGAGATTAGAGTAAAGAGCTTGGTACATCTAGCACACAAACCTGAGTTTGATTCCCACAACCTCCACTTGCATACTGTGTGATGCTGAGCAAGTCACTTAACCTCCTCAGTGCTCCCAGGTAGCCCCAGAAAACAGGCACCTGTGCCTAGTGGGCCATTCCTGATTACCAAAGAATAATAAAAAAAAGTAATTAAATGCTTATATTCTTTTATCTTTAAAAGGACACAGTTTAAATATTAGAGGTTGGTGTACACTGCGTATAGCCTCAAATCAGGAACATACATAAATACTGCTGCTTTAAGCAACAAACCCAAAAAAGAAACCCACCCTGAGAAAAGCAGGACTATTAGAGGGGATTCCATTACAAATGAGCTTGAGTCAGTGATTGCGTTCCCTAAAACTGAACTCTGTGATTATAGACAATGACAATTCCCTTCCCCATCAGTGCAAAAAATACAGGATTTTTTCCCCCAATTGTTTAACCAGGAGTGGTACACAAAGCTAAAAGCTTGCTACCTGGGACTACAGTGAAGTTAAGTGACTTAATCAGGATCATACAATACATAAATGGGGGCTCTGGGATTCAAACCCAGGTCTCCAGAATTGCCATTCAGAGCTTTAAACCACTGTGCTATACTGCCTCCCTAAATACTGTTAATGAAGTATAAAATCTCATCTCCCCCACCCCAGATGTGGACCAGAACTGACAGGGAAGAGCTACCAAATGACCAGTTATTTTCTTGTAGGTGTCATCATACCTTTCAACTGTCTCACATTACAAGGAACACTTCCTCATTTTACTTCACAAAAGCTCCCTGTTCCACATTTTGAGGACTTGTCTTACATTAAATGTTATGATTTTAAAGCAAAAATCCATAGTAAATAGTGCAAAAAATATATTATTCAATTAATAACAGACTTTCTGAATATAAAGGCAACAGTAACAATTTAACAGTATTCTGAGCCTCTTAGGTAAAGATTTGATTAAGTGTTCCACATTTTGCCAATCTGTTCCACATTTTGAGAGACAATGCTCCACATTTGGGGGACAAAAGGTTGAGAGGTTTGAGTGCCATATAGTTCTGTTTAGTCATATGTGTGTGTGTGTGTGTGTGTGTGTGTGTGTCTGTCTGTCTGTCTGTGTGCTTGTATGCAACCTGCCCTGCCCATAGGAATAGGATAGCATACATTTGCAGTTGCAAAGTCTGTAATCTGATACTGTAGTCTAACTTTCACTTTGAGGAAATGCCACAAAATATAATGAGTTAACCCCTAGGTTGCTAAAAGAAATAGAATAAATGTATTAGACTGAGCTGGACAGATGATAGAAACAGCAGTTTAAAATGTGTTTTTTTTTTTGTTAATATCCTGAGAAGTTCTGAGGTACAATACAGTAGCATCCACCCTCCCTTCTGATGCCTTTAACATAGAGCAACAAATAGCAAAAATCAGAGTGGGAGTGCACTATTTTGCAGCTGTGGAGGAATACATCCAAAAGTCTAAAAAAGGAGTTCCAAGATCAGCCATTTTATAGCTACAATCTGATCGATAGCAGAAAGGCTGCAGGCTTTGCCCACAGCCCTAAAAATTACCTATTCATTATGTAAAACAGACTACAGGATTGAATATTCATAACACCAGGCAGGACAACTTCAGGACAAGAGGCAACATCAGCATCTGTAACAGGGGACATTCTAAGCAGGTTTTGAATGCCACCTGCTCTTCTGAAGTTGGCCTGCCTGGTCTTATGAACATCCATTGATTTGGTCCATTTTACATAGTGAATAGATAGAGTTTTACATCCCATTCTGGGTTCCCCATCCAGATCTCACCCCATCTTCGGAAGCTACAATGTTGCCTTTGAAAACATATACAACAATGCTTTATTTCTTTTCTTCCTTTTACATCCACACAAAATGAGGGAAGCAGAAAAGGGGGGCTTCAGACAAAACTTACACAGTGACAGTGTAACATAGGGAAGAGAAAGTGACGGTGGCTATTGGAGGAATGACAACATACATTAATTTCAGAGTGGCCATGCATTAATTGAGAATTAATGCATGGTCACCTGATGCAGGTTCTCCAGTCAGGTGTAACCCTTTTTCTTCCCCATGTTACAAATGACCTTACTCCTGGAAGAGTCCTGACTCTTCATGTCTTAATACACCAGACCTGATATAGACTTATTAACCTTTGTGCTCCTCAAACTAAAACAGCATGTATTGAGATATTTAGCCAGACACAACCCTATTTACACACATCGCACAGTATTATTTTGAGGGAGATTTTAATTGTGGACTTTCTAAATTAGATAAGGGCTCCAACACAAAAACACACACATTTTTTTGTGACACAACTTGTTTATACTAACTGATGCAGAAAGCTAGACTTCACGATGCCTGTTTAAAGATGACAAATTTACACACCCCTACATTCCATAAAGGGAATCTTAACAACCAGGATAGATTATTTTTTTGTGTTTTCTACCATAGAACTTAGAACAGTGCAAATCCAAGCAGTAGAATTTACTGATCATAATCTTTTATCAATAATGATAGGTTGCATAACTCCCCATAAGAGAGGTCCTGGTATCTGGAAATGTAATACTTCTCTATTACAAGACTCACAATTTTAAACTGCATTATTTCACTTTATAATTTCTAGAAAGTCAGCATTTATATTATTTGATAATCCTATCCTTTGGTGGGATGATACAAAACAGGAATTAAGGAGATGTCTAGCGCAATTTAGTAAATCGAAATGTTTAACAACATATCTACAATATTTACAACAAAGACACCTTTTACAATCCTTACTTTCCATCTCACATGGAACCCAACAAGACCTTATTCTACAAATTAGTAAACTGAAAAAAAGAAATGATGACTTTTCATACGCAGAAAGCATAGTTCTTATACCACCAAAATTATGGAACTCAGGGCACAGCAGTTACAGTCTGCCCTTTTGAATACATTCTCAAAGCATTTCAAAAAAGGATATGCCTAGTTTAGTAGACCAACATAATATTTTACGTCATGACCAGAAAGATATTTTACAAATAGTAGCAAACTATACTATCCGGATGTATGCACCTTTACCCACCCAAGTCCCTTCTCCTGTCACTTTTCACGCTTACCTTACCTTACTTTACCTTATCTTACCTACAGTACCACAAAATGTTCTAGACCAGGCTAGTAATCTGATCTCTAGTCATGAAATACTCAAAGCAATATTTACACTAAAAGGAGGTACTACCCCTGAGCCTGATGGCCTTCCTAGTGACTTATACAAAATTATAGATCCTGAATTAGCAATGGAACTATCTACTGTCTATAACTACATTTTGCAAGAAGATTACATTACTCTAGAAATGAACATGGGTGTCTTGATATACTTACATAAGAAAGGAGACCAGACCAATCTTCAAAACTGGAGGCCTATAAGTATGTTGAATATAGATTTTAAAATAGTATTCAAGATCCTAACAGCCAGATTACTTCTCATAGGCTCTATAGTGAAATCCAAAGCACAAATTTGCTCAGTCCCAGATAGACATAGTTCAGGCCATTTCATTCTAATAAGAGTGATTAAGGAATATGGTAAGAGCACCTCTTTGACTGGGTATGTGGTCTCTCTTGATCAGAAGAAGACGTTTGACTCGCTTAACCAAATCTTTCTTTGGGCAATCTTATAACACTATCAGGTCCCACATACAGCAGTAAATTGGATAAAAGGAATGTATAGGACAGCTACAGTAACTCCTTTAGTGAATGGATGGAGGGGGCCCCTGGTCCACATAAAACGTGATGTATGACAGGGATGCCCCTTGAGTCCACTCTTAAATGCATTTTTATGGACACATTATTGAGGAGGATTAACACTACCCCAGAAATTTTACCTTTAAAAAAACACTTAGGTTGTATACCTCATAAAGCATTAGCATACGCAGATGATTTATGTTTACTGGTAGCTGATGAACAATCTATCTGTCACTCCCTTACAGTATGTACAGAATTTGAAAAAAATTCAGGGGCCTCATTAAATGTGCAGAACAGTGTTGGGTACCAATTAGTTTCAAATACTCAAATAAAGAGAACAGTAAGCCCTCTGGTTATACAACCAGGTCCAATCACAATACTTGGAATCCAATATGGTAATACTGAGATGGATATTTTGAACTGGGAACATAAAATACATCAGGGAAAACAAAAAGTGGCTTGGTAGAATAGATGGAAACTTAGTAAGAAGAAGCAAGTATATCTTATAAAGACATATTTAGTACCATTATTCCTCTGCATTAGTTCTGTTTTACCCCACCAAACAAAAATTGAAACAACCCTATTCAGCATATTCTTTCAAGCATTATGGGTTAATCATCTCAACCCCATTAAAAGGAATATTACATATTTACCCTTGACAAAAAGGGGGGGGGGTTGGTATGATAAACCCCTTACAATTTTTTAATAGTATATTTTTCCATGCTAATATTAAACCCATTCTGTTGCATAACAATTTGGGTTGGGAAGACTGGTTTTATGAAACATGCAAAGTTTGGTTTAAGCAATGGGATACTAATACTTTCAATACCCTTCAAGCAGTGGCTATGATACCTCCATATATTACAGATACTTTCAGTAGACAACGGCAATGGAAAATTACTAGTTATCAGGGTCTTACTATGTTCCATAAAGGGCTATATATGCATTTATTGGACACTGTGTGTCATATAGAAAAGTTTTTGAGAACTGTTCTTCACGATAGAGACAGCCCCTTTAGAATCTATTACAAAATATACACATTCCTCCTCACATTTGGGATATGCATTGGTTCACATGTCATGAGAAACTGAATGTCAAAGCAAACCACAAACACAAACAAATGCAAGTAAGAATGTGTAGTAGACCACATTGTTCACAGCAACTTGAGACAATAGAGTATCTTTTTTTTTCATGTTCTTTTATTTCTGGATTCTGGACTTACATAGCCCAAAATTGGGATGCACCAACATTTAAGTCAGTGACATACCAAAATATTATATGTGGACATTTTAAAGCACACTGTATTAAATGGAACAAAGATACACTATATTTAATGTTTACTATTGTAAAATGGCATATTTGGATGGGACCTTGTTTTTTTCTCTGCAAGAAAAAGATAGTTCTTACCCAGAAATCCTAGGTAAAATTGTACATGACTTAAGAAACATGTATCTGAATGAACAGGAGATACTCTCAAGAAACTAGTCACTGGCTCTATGGAAGAAAATGACTTGGATTACTAATTTAGACTCTGATATTACTTAACTTTCTTGTGTAAATTTATAGAAGTTTCTTTCATTGTATATTGTTCTTTTGTGATTTGTGTTGGATGCATATAGATTTTGTTTATCAATAAAAATTTCCCTAACTCTTTTCAAGAAGTGCCATGTGATCTTTAACATTCACCTGGAACCTTGGTTTAATGTCTCATCTGAAACACAGCACCTCAGAAATGCAGCACCCCCCTCATGCTGCACCACAATGTCAGTACTGAGATTTAACCCAAGTGCCTGGTGTGGGGACAGAACTCACAGCCTTTTGATCTTCTAGCCTCAAAGGCAAGTGTACAACCCACTGACCACTGACACTGATCTGCTGTTCTACCCACTGAAATGTCATCACTTCCTCAACAACCTTCACCAACGAGGGAAGGCTGGAGACCAAATGATAGTTGTTGAGATTATCAGGGTCTAAAGATGTCTACTCCTCAATCAGTGGGTTCACCAATGTCTCTTTAATGGTCACTGGGAAAATACCCCTACTCAGAGAGGAACTGTTAATACCTATCAACACATGACCCAACATCACAAACCCAGCCATTAACAGCTGGAGGGGTGTAAGATCCTAAATACAGCCAGTGCTGTGCAGACCAGTCACCACCCTGTGGGTCTCTTCATCCCACTCTATTGATTCTCCCCACCTGGTATGTATGTCACAAAGCTCCTCATCTTTCTCCCTGCTGCCCACCCATTGCATAAGATAAGAAATCAGGTCCTGTATACTGACATGCTCAGCCTTAAAAAACTTGCTGAGCTGGTCATACCTTTCCATGGAGACATACCTGTAGGCAACTGGTGCCATACACACTCTGTAATAAAGTCAGCTACACAGAAAAAGACTTCCAGTTGATTCCTCTTGGTGGACATCAAAGAAGAAAAGAACTTTCTTTGCCTCCATAATTTTCCCCTGGAAGTGCTGCTTTGTTTCTACAGGTCCAGTTTGTAGTCATCTGTCCTAGCCTTCTACCATTTACACTTTAGCCTGCTACCTGTGACTTTTAAACACCAAACTGTGGAAAATATCCACAGGAGTTGCAGCCACATCTGAAACACTACCATCTAAATCTGTTATTAAAGCATATTTCCATGGGAGTTGTAGCCATGTCCAAAACCCCAACCCCTGAATCCAGTATTGAAGCTTGCTGAGTCTTGGAACTCAGCAAGGAACCTTTCTTCTCCTTAAATTCCTTGTTCTAGTCCCATACTGGGATTTGACACATACCATAACACTTGCACCTTGACTACAGTACTTCAGGAGTGCTGTACTGTCAAGGTGTGCCGTCCTTCACATGAGACATTAAGCCAAGGTCCTGTCTGCCTTTCCTAGAGGTTGATCAGGTGGATATTAAAGATCCCATAGTACTTTTCAAAAAGAGCAAGGGGATTTCCTCAGTATCCTGGTGGCCAAATTTGCCCCCATTCACTAAAAATACCACCAACAGCTTAATCTGGTCCAATTTCAGTTGGTTTGCATTTCTATCCCTATACCCCTACCGCCACCACCACCCCACCGCCACCACCAATAAGGTTGAAAACAGCATTGCCTGGCCTTCCTTTCCTGGTTAACAAAAACTAACTAGCTAAATAAACAAAGAGGACTTCTATCTGAAAGCTGAACAATGTACCACAGGTGATAGACATGTTGCAAAGTTTTTCTTCACTTGCAAAGTTCCAATAAAGTCATCAACCTCTCCTTCCCAAATCAATTCACAATTGTTTTCTGTGTACAATAAAATTTACTTTCAGTAACTTTGCCTGGCAACTTCACCTTTAGGATGCATCTTACTATGGTTCATACTATGGTATTTAAATAGCAGAGGGCATATACAGTCCATAATTGCTATCCCCAATTCACATTAGTTGTGTTTTTGCCATGTTTTCATTAAGATTTTTTTTGTCAATATCATTTTTATTGTTTTTCATATAGTTTAAAGACAATACATAAAAATGTCATCTCTTAATATGTATATCTCAAATGAAAGATACATACAGATTTAATATAAGACTAAACGTACAGGTTGTTATCTAAATTAAATAGTGATTCATTCGACTTAACAGTATATTCAAAAGCAGTCCTTACTTTAGTTTTACATATACATCTACTTAAACACCTCAAACAGATGAACACAAAACATTTTGTGAAAATTTGTATCATGCAGTAATACAATAAAAGATCATATGGTAAATTAATTTATAAATAAACATTAGACAATAATGCAATACTGTTTTTAAATATGGAAAGACTAAAACAGACTATACAGTAGAAAGAAGAAAGGAGAGCTACAGAAAAGAAAAACATAGAGTTCCTGAATAATTAATTAAAAGTTTAATGAGAGATCCTATGCATTCATTGCCAATTTCCAAGTGACACTATAGGAGAGACATACTTAGAAATTTATATTGGGCTCCGAATCTGGTCTACACCACACAATGTCATGTAAATATCTTTCCATTTCTCTATAGGCCTAGAAATGTTGTCTCTTAGGGAAAAAGCTAACCTTTCTAGTCTGAGTGTTTCAAGGGTTCCCTACTCTAATTGTTCTTGGTAAGAAGGCATTGTTTCTCTTGTTAGTCCTAGCTGTCTTCCCATTCAGTTGTATAGTGTGGGCCCTTAGATTATATTCTTTATTCATATCCTTAACTCCTAGGGTTGTTGTTAACTATTAGCCATTTATGATCTTATAAATGGTTAAAAGGTTGCCCCTTAGTCTTCTCTGACTTAGCTGCCATAGTCTTAGGTATCTCAATCTTTCAGGGTATGGAGTATGTTTAAGATTCCTAATCTGTCTGGTATATCTACGTTGCGATTTTTCTAATGTCTCAGTGTCTTTCTTTAGGCTTGGATTCCATACTTGTGAACAGAAGTCCATGTGTGGCCTGACATAGGTTTTACATAGGGGCATCATTATTGCTTCTGTTTTATTTGTAAAGGCACTATTAATGCAGGTTATTAGGTGGTTTACTTTCTTTGCGACCTGTTTACAATAGTTACTGGTCTTCATGTTGCTCAATATCATTTCCAGATTCCTAAAGTCCTTAACCTTTTTTAGGTTGGAGTCATGAATACTATAATTTTGTCTACTGTTATTGCTTCTGCAATGCATGATAACACATTTATCAATGCTAAATGTCATATCATTCTTGTCAGCCCATTTCACTATATGTTCCAAATTGTCTTTCATTCTTTTATAGTCCTCCATAGTAGTTACCCTACCCCCCAACTTTAAATCATCTGCAAATCTGAGTAGTTAGTTCTCACCTTGTATTTGTAGGTCCTGAATGAACAAATTGAACAAAAGTGGTCCCAGGACTGAACCCTGAGGAACTCCACTAGTCACATCACCACTTGGTGCTATGAAGCCATTAACTCTTACCCCCTGAGTTCTATTGTGTAGCCATAATTCTACCCAATTTCTCAGTCTGGCCTCAACATCCAGTTTATGAAGCTTATTAATTATGCCAGTATATGGCAAAGAATCAAAAGCTTTTCTAAAGTCAAAGAAGATAACGTCTACCGATTCCTTGTGGTCCAGATGTTTAGTTATAGTATCGTAGAGACATATTAGGTCCGTATTACAACTTTTAGTGTTATTGAAACCATGTTTTGTAAATCACCAATTCCTTTAGTTTGTAGTCCTCATCGTATGTTATCCCTTATTATCCCCTCAATGATTTTACTAACTATTGAAGTCAAACTGACTGGTCAGTAGTTTGAGGGAGAATTTTAATTTCCTTTTTCAAAAATAGGGACCACAGTTGCCTTTCTCCTATCCTCTGGGACTGCCCATTCCTTGATGGTTTTATTTCCAATTATTGCAAAGTTTATTCAGATCAAAGTTTCTGGTAAACAAGTGACTGTTGGGCTAATCGAAACAATGGAAGCATGTGAGGTGGGTGCCTGAAACACGGTGCTGACCAAAATGGTGATGTGATGTGGGCTAAAGCCCAAAAGGCGAGGGGGCAGGGAGGGCGACCGGTTGTGGTGGGGTGGGTGACCCTAGCGACAGGATGTCACTATATGTACACACACGTGCGGGGGGGCGAGCACTGCTAGCATGGCCTGGGAGGGGGCGGAAGGGATGTAGGGGGTGGTGCTGTGGTCAGCTGCTGAGCTGTGCCGTAGCATCGGAGGTTGGTCTCTGCTTACGGTGCATGGGGTTCCGGGTTTGGGTCTGGGCACTACTGCATTTTTGTTGCGCCCAGCCCAAAACTTGTATTTGTTTTGCTTTTGCACCCCCTCAACATGCAACCCCCGGAGTTGAGAATCTTAAGTAGGGGGGTGCAGGGGCAAAGCCCCCACTGGTGGGTGTGGGCGCAGCCTCCAGAAAGCAAAGCATTTAAATCTCAGCCATTCTTCCTATATCAAGGATGTCAGGGTGGCAAAATTGCTTTCGTTACCCTGACTGCGATAATGCGAGTCGCTGTTTGGCGCTCACGATTATCACATAGAACCGAAACAACTCCTGCTGGTCATATGCTATTGCTCTAGGTACAGACTGATCCTTAGTTTCATTTTGTAGTCCAAGTGAGTTACTGAAAGAGGTCAGATCCACTGCTTTTAGAGCCTTCACCCCACCCCCGCACACAAACAAAAGAACTGTCACACCTTTTTTGGGTTTGTGTGTCATTTTATCTTTACTTATCAGGTTGTGAGCAGTTATTTGGTTGTTGTTTAGGTGTATTTGTCTTTAGATTCCCCACTTTTATTTCTTCTGTTTTTCTTCTTTGAACTGTTTTGTTTTACTCTTTGTTTTTTCTAATTAAAATGAGTGGGTCTGGCAAGGAGGTGACTGGGAGGACGGGACTGGTCACAGTGAAGAGAGAGGAGTGGAATCCACAGATGAGGCACACCATCCAATCCATTTGAAGGGAACAGCTTTGGCACCAGGAACAGTTAGCACCCCCCCAATGCATAGCATGCAGTGGCACCACCACCCATTGCCCCTACTCCTGTACATCCTATACCTGTAAAACCTGCCATTGTGGCTCCCACTGTGGTTGTGCTGCCATCTAAGCCCCAAGAGGAACAGATGACCTGCCTGAGACTGTCTGGCTCCTCCCCTCAACAGCAACATAACTCCCTAGTTTGGAACTTCTTTGTGATTACCATACCAACAACAGTGTGGGAATATGTATCTTGTGTCACACCATTGCTCAGCATGAGAAACAGGGAACCATTTGGGCACAGGTGAGCAGCACACCCAACTTGAGATGAGGCACTTCCAGGAGTTGAGGGAACATGTGAGGATTAGGACTAAGACAGCTGAGAGGGGTGGAGATGGTAGCACCACTACTGGTCCTTCCATGCCACAGGGTGGGCAGTGTAGAAAGAGGTGACATAGGTCCTGTTGCAATGCACAGGTCCTAGAGGCAGACACAGAGGGGACTACAAGTGGGACTTCAGCTGGACTTGGGTACTGCAGGGGTCACCTGAGAGATCGGCCTCAGATCCTCCTCTGGCATCTACCCATGCTGAAGTGGCACAGCTACACGGGGTGATAGGAAAGCTCTCCTACCAAGCTGTGGCCATGAAGAAAACCTTGGGAGGTGTTCCTCCAAAACCAGCAGAGCATCCTTGAGGGACTGACAGAACTGCATGGCAGCAGTGCACTCTCTCTCTCCCCAGGCCATAGCCCTATCTCCTCTCCATTCCAATCATCAAGAATCATCATAGCTACTGTTTTTTTTTCATAAAGCTTTTTCTCAAGGCTGGTCGATGCAGGTGGGCTCTCAGCCCTCTCCCTGCCTTCTCTTACTTGGCACCCACCTCTCCCGAACTACTGAGCCCAAGATCTACCATGGATTCCCCCTGTGGCAGCACTGGGAAAGGGAATGCTATCCTCCCCCTACTCAGTGACTCTCATCCTGATTTGCAAAAGTGGCCTGGTAATGGTGTGGGAGGGAGGGAGACAGATGGGTAGGGCTTTATGTAACCTGCACCAGTCAATTTTTCATTTTCTTCCCGACAACCCGGAACTATGGTAAACATGGTTAGCACACATGTGTGGAGGTGCACATGTGCTTCTGCACTGCCAGCCTCATTCCACCCACCCAGCATAATGCCAGCCCCCCAAGCATTGACACTACCGCTGAACCTCCACCCCATGGCAGCCAAGTGGCAGGAAGGCTTACCTCCCCAGTCTGGGAGAGGAGAGATGCCTGACAGCCACTTGATATCCTCCCAGCCCCCCCCAGCCAATCCCCAGCAATCCAAGCTCTATCCCAAACTCAGGTTGCCAGTGTGGGAAAGTTAAGGTGTGTTACAGCACCTCAGCCCTCTTCACCACTGGGACAGCTCATATGCTGTCTTGTCTATTGTACTGTCTCCTTTAGTCCTCACCTGTTCTTAAAAATGTAAATGTTAAAAGAAAAATGTTTGAAATGAAAAAAAAATTACAAATCTTGTAATCAGTCTTACTATACTGGTCATCTGTGAAGAAAAAAAGACAAATGTTTTTGCCTGACTTCACCATTGTGTCACTGTGTACCTGTAAAATGAAAACTCAAATAAAAAAAAATAGGGTAATAATACTTACTGACAAATTAGCGAGGGCCATGTTGTGCACTGGCAAGATGGTGCCACAGAGAGGGGTTGTAGAAAAAGTGGGCACTTAAGTCTGTGCCTTAAGGGCTATGTGACTTTCCAGCTACTTTCTAGTTATCCCTGTGAATAGTCAAACCAGTAGTGAGAGGGAGACAAAAGGACAGAAAGAAACAAACTTTAATGTCTTGCAAGCAATATGGTGGAAGCCACTCCTGAGCAAGGAGTCACGCCCCACCAGTGAGGATGAAGCATGTGAATAAAAATGAAAGACCCTTACCACCATAGCAGACAAAGGTAGGGCTTAATGGACTCAAGATCATGTTGACTTGAAGGGCTGTCTGGCTGGAGGCTTGGTTTGAGGGCTGGCTGGATGGATGTCTGTATGGCAATAGCATTTAAACTGGTTTCTCAGTCTGGATGCATGTGGCAGAGGTGAGGGTGGCCCATATTGTCTGCAGATGTGGAGGACACAAGCAGGCCAGAGGCAGAAGTGGAGACAATGTCTTGCTTGCTGGAAGAGCCATGATCTGCCTGGCTAGCAATGGAATTCACAGGATTAAGAGTCTAGATTTATCTGTCGGGATGCATGTGGTGGAGGTGGCAATGGACCATGTTATTGTTGGCATTTAATTATGCAGTGTTCAGTGATTTTCTAGTTTGTTTGAAGGCATCATATAAGAGAGGTCAGAGGCAGGTAACAGTGGTACAACTTGGGGAAAAGTACAATGACATAGAAAAAAATGTGATTCATAAAGAAAAGGATTCAACTAATGAGGTGGAAAGGGTGGACAGAATACATATACTTTTATTCATTCATTCAACTTTATTTATACAGTCCAATTCTCATTGCGATTCATTGCACTTTACATCAAATTTAAAACATTTAAAATACAGTACATATACCACATAACAAATAAATCCTTATTAATAACAATAAATACTAGCCATAATCTGAGAAAGCATGTCTAAACAGATGGGGTTTCAGCTCCCACTTGAACTGATCAATAGTCTTGACTTTTTCTAAAATGTATACTTCATTCTCATGAAGGAAGCAGACTTCCAGACTGGAGTTGTCCCTACGTGGGAATTCTTTCTCTACCTGTACTTCATCTACCTCAATAGAAGGCAATTTGCCAATGCTGACAGCCCATGCTCTTCAAATTCCTCTTCAGAAGCACTGCCACCTTCATGTGGTAGGAAAACTGACATGATTGTGATGTATGGAATGTGCCCCACATTCATTTTAATAAATATTTGCATACCAACATTTCTAAGTGACAGATCTGCATGCCTGTCCTGCACAATGGCCCCCTGATGAACTGGATACCCACTCCACACTGACATTCTAGGGTGCACAGCTCAGGTATATTTGTTACTGAAGTCAGTGCTGGACAGTAAGTGACCATGCCACACCAGTAAAGCAAGGGCTCGTCCATGATGGTAAGATGTCCACCAAATATGCATCCATCACACTGCAATCCTGCTGCCTCATCAGCGTCCTTCTTTCCCTTCATGTCTTCAAGCACCACCCGGTATAAAACATCCGCAAGTGGCTTTTTGGGGATTTTATCTTCTACCTTGCAAGTTTTCTCAGTCTGTTTACCATATGACTGTGAGGTGGTACCAACACCCAGTCTTTACTGAGTTTCATGTCATGCCATAGATAACTATGTCGTTAATATCTGTGCCCCGTGTACCCCTCTTATTTGAAGATCAGTTAGACTTTGGAACTGATCATTCCCACTTTCAATTATTGATGCCAGACCATGTCTTTAACGTGGGTTCAGCATGGTGTCAATCCCAAACTCTGAAGACTGGAAATATGGGTACTGCAGTCCAAGACACAGAGCATGTGTTCCAGGCATTTATCACCATCTACCTCCAGCACCTGCCGTACATTCAACAGCATCTGCTTCAGCACACATAGAAGTTGGATGGCCTGACTGATACAGGCAGCGGCCTTACTCACTGCCTGTGTTGCATGTTCAAATGGTTCTGAGAATCCTGATTAGGTTATCCATTAGTCACCACTGGTCTGTTGTCAGAGACATGGATACTTCAGTACTGTAATGGCCTGTGTGCAGCAGCAGATATTCAGAGATGGCTTTGTACTGCTCATACAAGCACCTGATCATGTAGAGCGTCAAGTTCCATCTGGTGATAACTTTCAGCTTGGTACCATGCTGAGGCAGTTTGTTCTGGATCTGCATGTGCCTGAAATGGTCACCGGCCTTTTCATAATGGGCAAAGTGGGCACAGATGTGATGGCCACAGTCAATATGGATTTGATATCAGGATGTGCTAGAAATTCCAGCACAATGAGGATAAGACAGTATGCCAGGAATAGCACCCTGAGCACCCCACTGATGCACCTCACTACATGCAAGCCATTATTGACCATAATTAAACCCACTTTCAGTGACTGGTGATGCAGCTACTCTTCAATCTCAGTCAGGAGCAATTCTAGCATTTTTTTCTGACCGATGTGTGATCTTGTTACACTTTCCATTGCCAGCGTGGCATGTTGATGAATACCCAAAGTGTTGCTACCACTACAATTGGGCTTAGTACAGTTTTCCCCCAGCCAGATTCAAATATGCCTCAGGTACCTGTGCTTAGTGTGCTGTAATGCATAGATAGGAGTCACTAGCTGTTTGGTCACTGGTCCACATATCAGTACTGAGATGTATGTATTTTGATGCTGAAAGCAGCAAGGCATGGATTACTGGCCATGGCACCATCCTATAAAGTTCAGAAACAGCACATGTAGAGAAATGGAGAAATATCTTCTTGAAGGAATTCACCATTTGGGAGAGGCACTGGCAATCAACCTTCTAAATTCCACATTCTCCACAAAAAAGGATGACAATTCTTTTACAGTGTCTGTGGCTCAGCAGGTTGCACACTCACCTCTGAAGCTGGAAGATCAGAAGGATATGACTTCTAACCTTACACTAGGGATATGGGGTAAAATCCAAATACTGAGGCCTACATATTCAAAAGAGATGTGTGGGCAAAAATGGACATGTGCGGCGCATCCCAGAAAATATTCAGAAGCATGATATTCAAAAGGGAGAGATGTGCTGTGCATTTCGGAATGCACGTTTGCGCAGAAATAATGTATGCAGTGCAAAAAAGGGGGCAGGCACCTGAATACACCACACAAGTGTATATTCAGCCAAAATGTGCAATGCATGTGCCACACATCACTAATCTGTGCCACGCAAAGTTAGGTATGTAAGGAGATGGCCTAAATCAGCCAGTCACCCACAGGCAGGCTGCAGAATTGCAGACAAGTGACCTCAAAACAGCCCTCATAGGTGCACCAGGATGTGCTCCAGGCATCCACACACAGCAGTCATGGCAGGATGATAGTACCCAAAGCCAAAGCCACACTGTGCCAGCCTGCCAGGCACCTGCTGAGTGCCACTGGGTAACACATCCAGCACCACCCAGCCAGCCACCTCCCTCACCACACCTAGGTCGGAGACACCCAGCTGCTGCATTCTAGTCAGACACCCCCCAGCACACCAGCAGAGCAGACAGCTACAATGTGGCACATGTACTAAGTGCCATGTCCTGCACCCATGTGGTCATCAGAGTGCCACCTGGTGGAGGCATGTGCTCATGGTGGCGACTGGGACAATGGTGAGCAGGACACATGGCGGTAATGGTGGCAGCATAGCTTGGGTCAGGGACAGCCCAGTGGCATACACCCATGGTGGAACACCATAGATGCACACAGCATGCCCGTGCCAGACCCACAACACCAGGAACCACATACATGTCAGCAGTGCCATCCCTGCAGTGTGACAATATCACAGGGGCCTTGGGTTTGGGTCACTATGGTTTATTGGTGATGGACAGTACACAACTGTAAGCAGCACACGGCAGGGGTGGCACCACCTGCGGCCTGGAGGTGGCAGTGGCATGCCCCTAGGACACCAAACCCTTCCAGTGTTGTACAAGTGGCCACCTAGAGCATGGACATGGCCATGGGTAGTAGCACTGCAAACCTCTCAACTGTCATGTAGTACGGGGTACAGCACTCATGTTATCACTCAGACACCATCTGTCCCTACATAGAGTGGGTGACATTACACACCAACCACTAGGACTGATATGTAGCACTGTATGATAATATGAGATGCTGGGAATCAGCACACTGTAGCAATATTGCTGCATTCATTTCCACTGTCTTCCGAGCTTGCACTGTCAGGTTTGCTGCTGTGTCACACATTCTGACCAGTTGTCACACACCTTGACACACATTTGTGTGCTAAGGGATTGGAGGATATGTAGCACTGTACTCATGCCAATGCCGCCCACCCACAAACATCCATGCATTTCACATGCCTGCTAGGCTGCAGTACCTCTTGATCACCTTTGTGGAGTGCTGGTGCTGCCCTGGTTTGCTGAAACTGCACATGCCAATGGTATGCAAATGGACTGAATACATTCCAGTAATGAGATGCAAATGTGCTGTTTGGGCACTGACTATGCAATGAGGCCATTTGTATATCCTGATTGAATATTGCAAATTTGTGCACTGCACAAGTGGCTTTGCATCACGCACTTCCATATGCTCTGCACTGGGCTCTGGGCACCTGCTGCACCGCACATCTCCCACTACATGATCGCAAATGTTTGGGATACTCAGCCGCACATGCACAATCGCATATTATGGCACAACTTCTGAATACTATATACCATTATTTTGTGCCAGTGCAGCTGAATTGCACCGCACAAGCACTTGCGTAGATGCAACCTGCCACTTTTGAATATGAGGCCCTGACACTTTAGTGCAGTATGAGGGGGTGCTGCACTCCTGAGGTGCCATCGTTCAAATAAGACATTAAACTAAGGTTCTGTCTGCCTGTTCTGGTGGTTGTTCAGGTGGATGTTAAAGACCCGTGGCACTTCTTGAAAGATTCCCAGCATCTCATATTATCATACAATGCTGCCAAAGCCAACCATCATAAGGCCCAGCTTTGCAATTCTTGAGGTGATGGGAAAAGATTCTGGGCTAACATCAAAAGCTTCCTTGGAAAAGAGGACAAGAAGCACCCTCAGCTGCTCAGTATCAGTAACACCCCCACTACAGACCTTCTAGCTATTGTGGAAGCCTTCCATAAGGCTTTCACTCATCTTACCCTAGTGCTACCACCTGCCCATTCTGAACCTGGTTTGAACCATTCCAACAACATATCTACCGAGTGTTCTCACCTAACCTTCTACATTAAAAGGGTGATGGTGAAGTAGGCCCTAACTATGGTCAAGAAAATACTAGTTAAGACCAGACTGGGCAATGACAGGATAGTCATGAAACTTTCTTCCCTCACCCTGAACGTAGTTATAGTGCCCATTACCATGCTGTACAAATAAGTCCCTGGCCCTTGCCCAATTCCCATGGTTTGGAAGCAGGCCCTAGTTATGCCAGTGCATAAAAGAGGTGAGAAGTCTCTGGTAGCCAACTACAGACCCATCTCAATCCTCCCCCCCATCCAAGCCACTGGAAAAGATTGTGGCAGGTCAACTCATTGACGACCCCAATAAGTATAATCCACTATGCCCCCAACCAACACGGCTTCAGACAAAATCACAGTACCAGCACTGCCCTGCTGGACTATGCATATGTATTTTTTTTATTTTGTCTTTGTTGACCGGGTAAGTGCACTAGACATATTCTGCCTATTTTCAGGCATGATCTAGGGGAGGGGGGATACAGATGAATGCCAACTGACTTCGAACCAGATTAAGCTGTTGGTGGTATTTTTAGTGAATGAGGGAAATTTGGCCAGGGTACCGGGGAAATTCCTCAAAAGTGCAATGAGATCTTTAACATCCACCTGAACTACCACCAGAGGAGGCAGATGGGACCTCGGTTTAACGTCTCATCCAAAAGACAGCACCTCCTGAGTGCAGCACCCCTCTCATGCTGCACTGCAGTGTCAGTATTGGGATATTAACCCAAGTGCCTGGTGTGGGGCTAGAACCCACAGCCTTCTAATCTCCTGGCCTCAGAGACAAGAGTACTACCTGCTGAGCCACTGACACTGCATATAAGGCCCTGAATGAAGGCAAACTGATGGAGTCTGTCTTTATCGACCTCACCAAAGCCTTCGATACAGTCAACCACCCCCTGTTACTGACCCAACTGCAAAACATGAGTGTGGCGCCCAATGCCTTTTGCTGGTTCCAAGACTCCCTGATACGGAGAAATAAATGTGTCAAAATTGGGCAAACAGTATCCAGCGCAAGAGAGTTATCATTAGGGGTACCTCAGGGATCAATACTGGGGTCCCTACTCTTCAGCCACTTCTTAAATGACCTTCCAACAGCCTGCAACACCAAACTCATACTATATGCAGATGATGCTGTGCTCCTGAGCAGCAGCACATCTCAGGCTGCCCTACAATCTGAGCTGCAGAATTCCTTCTCCAAACTCGAGAACTGGTTCTGTAGTCATAAGTTGCTACTAAACTACAAGAAGACCAAGGTCATGCTTATATCCAACCCCCACAACAAAAATAAGCACTATCCCCTCATCATCTCCAACTCATGCAGTGAGCTGGAACAAGTCCACTTGTTCAAGTATCTGGGGGTCATAATAGATGATACCCTCAAGTTTGAGCACCATATTGACTCTGGTCAAGACAGTCAGCAACAAGATTGATGTCCTATACAGGCACAGGCAATACCTCTCTCCGGGGCCCTCCACCTCTCAGTCCACAGTTCCATTATATCTACTATTTACTATGGACTAATGGTCTACAGGTCAGCAATGGATATGGTGCTCAAGAGGGTTCAGACTGCACTCAACCAAGCCTGCAGACTCACCCTGGATGCTGAGCGTGGCACTCACACCTGAACTCTGTACGAACACACAAACTGACTGTCATTAAGAAACAGGGTCAAATTCCAGACTTGCATCCTAGGGAAGAAGGCTCTATTGGGTAAAACACCACCTTGTGTAGGCAATTTGATCAAGGTGGCCAACTCATTACAGGTCACCAGAGAGAGGACTAGAGGGGCCTTGATTTTCCCCTTCCATTGCACCTCGCTTGGGCAACGTGCATTTGCCAACCTGAGGATGAACAAACTCCCTTGGCACCGCTTGGCCACCAGTTGTCTGGCCCAATTAAAAACTGACCTTAAACAGCACCTAATAACACTCTCTAAGTGCACCTGCCCCTAAGTCCATCCACACCTGCTCTCTCTGCCCCCCAGCAAGCACTAGGCAGGCCTCAGTTACCCCCTCCCTCTGTCCCTTCTCATGACTTTAGCAATCAGTTCACATCATGCTCCTTCAGCGCCCACCACCCCACCTTCCCCTCTCCCCATCTCCCAGTCCTGTGAGTTTCCCTAATAGTCACTATGAATGCAAGCTGCCTGACCATGCCCCCTCGCACCCCACCATTTATTCTAGCATGTCTTCTCCACTCAGCCTCCACTCACCCCCCATTTCTCCCTATACCTTATCGCCCTTCTTCCCCCACCCTTCACCTCCACCACAGTACCTACCTCTTTCTCGTACCTCCTTTATTCACCCCACTGCCTGCTTATTCCCCCACCCCACCCTCATAAAGTGTTTTTCTTGTTATTTTAACTTGCACCTATGTTTTGAGTTATTCTGTAAGTTCTGAATCCAAGCTGTATCATTCATTGTAATGTACCTTTGCTTTCTCCTATTGTACTTTGTTTTGCAATCTGTGATATGGAACCTTTGTAAAACAGCTTGCACTCAAAAGTCTTTTCCAAATCACTAAATAAATAAATAAATACATTTTTATTAGGAAAATGTTCACAGAATCAGAAAGTATATATAAATAAACTCATAGTTACTGTATAACATAAATTTAAATGCATCCTAAAAATTCTCTTTATAAAGAAATTGATAAGCGCAAAAAGAAGAAATACAGTAACAAAAAGCAAATGCACCCTGCAGGTTTCATCAGATCCGTTCAAAAGGCAATTATACGAACAAAGTGATAATGTAAAATGGACTATGACCAAGGAGCAAATCTAGTTATATAAAGAAATACTTAATCAATTCATAAAAAAATAAAGAAAATGGTTATTCACATAATAGCGGTAGATTTAATCCAGTCAAAATTGTTCCAAAACACCTGGAGCACATGGGAAGGAAGACAACTACATTCCTTGGTGTAAGCTTTAAGTAAAGCAGTGGTCATGAAGGAAAATACCTCTGGTGACTCCATACATTGCTGCTAAACCAGTTTGGCACATCTGGCTTGTCACAAATAGAACCTGCAAGCACCAAAACTTACCCTAAGCATGCTGTGGTATATGGTTAAAAGATATGGGGGCTAAAGCCCCAGCACTACAACTTCATAAGACAAAGTGACCCCTTGGAGCAAGAACCCTACTTTTCTGCAGCACTTTGGGACCAGGTTCTGTATCAGGATTACCATTTGCCACAGAATGTCTGTGCCGGTGATTTGTAATTTCTGCGAAGGTTCTGTGGCACCAGTGAACTGCCACATCACGACATCAGCTTGTCATCCTGACATCACATACATGGCAATGGCTACGGCAGTCAGGATGGGGGAATGCACAGTAAAACTAGTTTAAAAAAAAAATAGACTTTTAGAAATAATATTATTTTTAAAAAAGCTAAAAAAATCTATCACTTAAGGTCCTATACTACTGCATAAATGAAATTTCACAGCGGGGACCTTATGTGATAAATAAGTTATCTGTATACTCATGCTGTTTACACCATTCATGAGGCCCCCAGTATGTATCACTTATATATTTATATGCAATCTATATTTTTTTTTATAAATTTCCCTTTTTGTGACTGCGAAATTGTATCATTATTCATACAGGTCCCTTTGGGCGTGGAGTTAACAGAATAGAGGAGATATTGCAAGACATTTTTTATGCCAATCCACTTCTCCTAAAACACTACATAACCCCATCTGGCCATGACATGCACATGAACCCCTTGTGAGAGAAGGCTCCCCAGCCTGTCACAAGGTGTCACCCATGTGACAGAACACTGTGCCATACCTTCCCAGGCTCAAAGCGGTGATGTGTGAAAGAGGTGATGCCCTCCCCATCCTTCTGCTGCCCAGCCAGCTCCCAGAGCTTGTCCCCAAACCTGAGTCGCTAGCATGAAAACACAACATGCTACCCACTGGTCCAACAGCTGGCCCTACACACAAAATTTCTCCATAACTTTTAGGTAATTCTATCAACTCATGATAACATGTAATCAATAACCCAGGCGAAAAAGGTGTATAGCGCAATTATTCATTTAGTAGCTCTGTTCTTTCAACAGGTCTACACATTATTATATTCCACCTTTCTGGGCATAATTAGTTTGGCAACCTGTGGTAAGGGCATTGGTGCTTGGGCTATCAGGATAATGACAACTGCATAATGGCAACTCTGGGAAGGGCAACATGGTGATGTTGGTGATGTGCAGGTGGGCATCTGTCGGACACCATGGATGACAGAACAGCGACCGGCATGTAGGGCAACTCACAGGAAGGTGAGTGGAAAAGATGGCGAACCCTTCTAGGGTGAAGGAGGAAAAAAGGTAGAACCATGACTGTTGACAGGGGGACTATGTAGAAGCAGGTTGAGCATGCCATGGCCAGTGGAGTCACAAGGTGCACTGCCGGCACTTCCCCAGCACACCACAGTCGCACCCTCCCAATCCGCCCCATCATTGCATGGCCCTGAGCAGCTCCTACCCACCCTGGCATTGCACAGTGCTGAGCAGCTCCCACCCCCAAATTGCTCGCAGCATTGCACAGCCCTGGGCGGCCCCCACCCCATAAGGTGCGGGTGAGCAGCAGCAGCCCCTGAACCGCCAGACTAGCACATGCCATCCTGCATTGCCACTGATGTACAAGGGACCCTGCCTGCTGGGGTCTTAAATCCCAGCACTGGACACACACCCCACATTGCCACAGAACACTCACCGCATCATCTCCTGGAGCACACACTGTAGGGAGCAACACAGCCGCCATCAGTGCTACAGGCACACAGCCAACATCTGCAAACCAGACTAGGACCACAGACAAATGACCATGGACAGGCGCAACACAACCATGCTACTGCGGGACATGCCTATGGCCGCACTTCTTTTATGCACCCCACACGCAAGGGGCGGGACCGCCCATGTACACAGGTGTGTCCAGAAGTCTTTTGCTGGACGGCAGTCCAAGAGGAACTGAGTCTGTGTCTCAAGTGCTTGAAGGCATACAGCATGGGGGCACATTCTGTCATCTAAAGATTTGTGTTTCCAGGAGTTCTGAAAGTTCTTAACCCCCATAATCCTGTGACAAGCTAACCATGTCTGGTCCCATCAGCAGCCTTTTGTCGGTTAACTGTCAAAAAACTCCAAATTCCCTCCCTGAGGACAAAATAGTAACTGTACCAGAAGAGTACATTTCTCCCGAATGATTGATTGGTACAACTGTTTTCTTGTTTGTGTTGCAGTTTGTCGATTTGCCATTGTCTGATTTTCCTAAAGATGGCCACTGTGAAATCTGGAATGCGGTGTTGAGAAGATGTGGAAGGTAACCTGATGTTTCCCCTATCCCATCTGTCTTTAATTGGAAAATGCCAGGTTGATATTACGCCAGTTCATAGTTTCACTCTGTGTAAGACTAAAGGAGTAGTACAGTCAGAATTTACAAAAACAAATATGTTGTGCGGAGTGTTTTAATTTGTGCGTGCAGTCCTAGTGTGTCCTTCCCTCTGTCTGCTATTAGGATTTTTTTCTAAATTAGCCTGCTAGTTTTATGGCCCCTAGGGATCTTCATCTCATCGAAGTTTATTGCTCTTGTTCCTACAATGCCTATTGTTCCAGGCGACAGTGATGTATCCAGGACCATGGATTCAGCAAGCACTGGATTAGAGTCAATTTACTACAACAGAACTGTGATATTAAATAACTTTCCTAATCCAGTAACCACACCAATTGCTACATATACAGTTTAGCAAATACTTGAGGGCTAATTGAGTGGGTTATTCTGTAAGAAAACAGCTACTAGTCTTTACTAATTCTAACAATTGTGATCAGGGGTGATGTGTGTCCTTTTTATGGCTGTGTTTAATTTATTGAAATGAAAAGTTTTAAAAGCAAAACATTTACTCCTGCTGGCTAGACCACACACACACAGAAATATCAAAATAGAGCTATTCATTGGAGGCCAGAACATCGGCCTCCTGTCTCTAGTACTTGCTGAATCAGTTGTTGTGGATGCAGCACTGTCACATGGGACAGGATGCATTGTAGGAAAAAGAAGAGCAATAAAACTTGCTGAGATGGAGATCCACACAGGCCATAAAACTACCAAATAACTGTCAGGCTAATTTACAAAAGACTCATAGTAGCAAACAAAGGGAAGGACACACCAGGACTACACATAGAAATCAAAACACTCTGCACAATGGGAGGGCTTTAAACCCGAGGTTCGATGGGCAGAGCAACAACGTCACTCCCCCATCGGGCTTAAAAGGTCACACATCCTGAGCCTCACCAGGATTCATTTTTCGTTGCAGCCGGAGACTCGGTCGGCTGTTCATGCTCTCCGACTTTCCTCGTTGCTCGCCTCCAACTGCCTCCTCGATATTTGCCCCTTTGGCATTTTAGCATCCATATCCTGCCTGACTCAGTTCTCATTCCCTCCTCCCTCACAGTCCCTCGTTCACCCTCTTCCTGCTTATTGTGGGCTGCTGCTTGTTTTCCTTTCTCCCTGCCTTGGTGCTTCTCTTCTCAGTCGTGCTGCATTGCCCTGTTATCAATATGCATTGTCGGGCGCCTTTCATCCCCCCCCACCACTCTCTTGCGGCCCTTTGTCTGTTCCCGCTGCTCTCCCTCCCATCTTCCTGTCTTGTCATTTTATTGCTGCCTGCTCACTCTGCCTGTCACTCCTCGGGTTCGCTCCTCCTCCCTGTCCCGTCCCTTTGTTCATAAGTACGCTCAACTTACCAGCTGTTCCCCTGCTGCTTCTTCTCGCTGTTGAACGGCAGGGATGATACATTATTTCGCAGTGCTCTGCATTCTCACTTTTCTCTGGTGGTGCAGCTGATTCTGGGAGCCATGGATACAGCCTCTGTTTACAAGCCTACCCAGCTCCTCTGCTGGCATTTCGGCTCACCACGTCATTCTTTCCTGTGTCCTGCATGCACTTGGGCACTCGCTATACCGGGCCCCAGCCACCGTCAACTGGCAGTTAGTTCCGGATGTTTTAGCCCAGGATCCTATTCCTGCTGTGGCTCAGCTGCATTTTCTGCTGCATCTTGTTTTGTCCCTTGTCCATCTCCTATGCTTCCCTGCTCTAATACCCTTTACTGGACCATTTGCCTCTTACCTCTCAATCTTTTGTCCCTGACATGGGGAACATGGCCATTTTGGACTTAGTAAATGTGGGACAATCAGGGACTCAGACCCTCAGACTGCGGGACGCATCATCGAACATGGAGATACTAGCTATGACCACTGTGGAAACCATACTGTTTCCTTGTAGGAAGTTTCTTTTGGATTAGTATTTTAGAATATTATGAGTTTCTGCTTTTGAGTCTGCATTTCAGCACATTCACTGTGTGGGCAGCATCTTTTCCATGAGGGATGGATGAGGGTCACTAGCGAGGTCTGATTTGCCTTGTCTCTTCCTCTGCCCATCCAGTCTTTCACCTCAACTCCTCATTACTCATCTGGCCTCTCTTACTGCTTTTTATTTCATTCTCCCGTCATGACACCGTGGGTCCTGCTCTTCCATTTCCTCCATTCCTCCTGCTGTTGTCTTTCCATGTGTGCTGGTCTGACCCTGCACCTGCCATTTCTGAAGTTGGAGTTCTCTCTGTGTGCCCTCGCTTGACAGGTGCCCCCTCACCATAGCTCGGTTCCTGTCTTTCATCATTCCTCCCCCTTGCTGGGGGTCAGCTGGCTCCTATCATGTCTAGGCTTCATTCCCTGTCACCTATTGCATCCATTCCTGCTGGCCCTGCCTGTGGCTGCCTTCCAGCTTCTTGCCTCCTCCCACTTGCCTTCAGTTGTCCACCTGCTTCTAGGACTCATTCTGATCGACCCAGGCTCTCCTTCACCTGGACTGTGCCCCCTCAGTTGCCTGTTACTCCATTCCCCTCCTTTGGCTGTCACTGGTGGGCTCCGTCTGCCCCATAGCCTGCATTTCGTTATGGATATCACTTGCTCTGCCATCCACATCATTGGGTTGTCTCTGGCTGCCTCCATCTGGACTGTGATCAATATTTCTTTTTGGCATACCTATCATGACCTATCATGACTCATATCCCTCCTACAGTTCTCTTCCTGTACCAGCTGCAATTGATATTTCTTTTGGACATAACTATCATTACTCATGTGCCCACCTCATCAATCTACAGCCCTCATGCCACATGTATCAGGTTCCTGATTCCATCCACCATCGGCCGTCAAGGATTCACTCCAGTCATGGCTTGTATCACTCATCATGCCACAGTTTATCTATTCGCTTGGTCTGCCATTCACATCATCGGGCCATCTATGGCTGACTCTATCTGGCCTTCCATTGAACCTGGCCTGCATGCCACCTCATCCAGCTTGCCCTACTGCTATTCTCATCCTGTATCAGCTGGGTCCTATGCTACACCACTGACCTTCCTACTGTCCTTTGTTTTTTCATACCTCACTGTCCTGTACCAGCCTCCATGGCTTCAGTCCACCATTGTACCTCATCCATTTCATAATTTTACCTTCCTTGTCCTAGCACCCTTTTCTAGCACCAGCCATCATGGCTTCACTCCACTCTTAGCTTCACTCTTCATCATACATAGTACAATTTTGCTCACTCCTCATCATACCGCATCCAGTTTTGCTCCTCGATCGCTCAACCTGAGTTGCCTCTGGTTCCAGATCTGCCTTCTTGTCCTCAGAGTCTACTTCCTTTCAAGGAGCCTATTTCCTTTTACTTTCTTTGTACAAGTTCATTTTCAAGTTCATTCCTGTCTCCTCCTCTTCCAATTCCATACCAGCCATCCAGGATTCACTCCACTCATGGCCTGCTATTGATATTTCATTTTGGATGTACCTATCATGACTCCTATGCTACCTTATCAACAACATGCAGCCATCCTGTCATATGTAGCAAGTTCATAACTCCAGTCATCATTTACTCATCCTTACTTCAAAGTTCATCTATTTGCATCGCTTACTCGAACATTCCTATCATTGAATCCTATGCTACCTCATCGACTACAACCTCAGGGTCTACTCATTCAAAGTCTAATCATTCACATCGCATAGTCAAGCATGCCTCTTCAACATCAGTGTCTGCTTACTCATATCGCTCAATCAAGCCAGTTTGCATTGTTCTCGGTCTTCTCATCAGCACATCTGGAATCTCCTTGTGTGCACATCCAGAGACCCCTTGCTCCTCTGACTTCTACATGGATTTACTCCCTCCCATCAACTACTCGAGCATACCCTTCTCTGATCCCTGTTGCCTCATGTTCCTTCTTTAATCTGTGCTTCTTTGGAGTTTTTCCTTATACGGTCGCTTTTTTGGAATGTTCTCTATTCTGTCATCATCCTCTCTACTTATATCCCTCGTTAATGAATCATTCTCTTTACTGGCATACGTCCTCAAATCAAATGTCGTCAGCCTGGAAGGAAGGTAACCTAGGCCTTGGAACCCCAGAGGTTTCCTCCTCAAAGGGTTTTTTTCCTGTTCTTCCTGCCAATGGTCATAATATTAGTTAGAGTTAATGCTTTCTTCAGGTTAGTTAATTAGGTTCTGCTGTTAGATGGAGGAGGATGGTGGCCCTGGTTTTCCCCTCTCTCCTTAGGAAGTCAGTTCAGCCCTTATCTTCTCAGAATTCATTCATCATCCTCTCCTTTTCGAAGCTCAACATTTTTGGGTATTCCTCTTGGGCTTCTTCCTAACCAACCTTTAGCTGACACATTCAGTCCAATGGCACCTGTAGGGGGGAATCCTCCTCTAGGGTTTCTTGCATCATACCCCTACAGGGTGGTATATCCCATGGATAGAGAGGCGGAAAGCCACAAAGCAAATCAAGTTACACAGCATCATCTCATATCATCTCATCCAGTTGCATAAGCACATTGAACATATGTTTTTGCAAATTTTGACTGTTCTGTTACTTTAATGGGTGGAAATTATTTATTGAATTCTGGTGACCAGGTAAGTTTTCTGAGGCAAGATGTCCCTTTTTCAGGCGTGACCCAGTGTAAGTTACATACAATAAATTACATCAGTATACAATATCATACAAGAATATGAATACATATATAGACAGTTTTAGGTTAATTACACAATATAACAAAGAAATTCATTCATACAATTCTTGTTCAGTGACTAGGAGCATTTACATACAGGGGTGAATACTTCATAAATTGTCATTCCCTCAGTTGACTATGGATATATACAAGCAATAGTAGTTAGTGTAAATTAATATGCAATGTATAAAAACTAAGGGGTTGCTGAGGGCAATTTATAGAGTCATATATTTTCCGGTCAAGTTTGAACTTGAATTATATGCCTGATTCTCTTATACAAGAAATAATGTTTAATTTCAACTCTCTTCTATTTCTGCTCAAGGCAATTCTGTCATTTCTGTAGGTTGAAATGGCTGTGTAGTTTCTTTTTAAGTCTAGTGTAAGTTTTAGTGCCATCATGAACCTTGTTTAGGAACAGACCAGATAAGTGGCACTGAATATTCATAAACACATTATTATCAATTTTGCTCAGTGGAGGTTTTTAAGAAAAGTAATCTCTACTGGTTGCTATGAAACCATTGTGAGTTAAAATGTTTAAGACATTAATTTTTTATAATGTATTATTAGTCCTCACATTGTTAAATCCCTCAGCTATTATTGTCACCACTCATATTGCTCATTCTAATTCCCCCTTTATCATAGTCCTGATAGTTGAGGAGAATCAGTCTGCTCCCCCAGAGGCCCTGGAAGAAAAACTTCTATAAACGGACCTCTACATCAGTGGGAGGCAGAAACACATTGGCTAAGTGTAAAAACAATAGTAGTTGACTTCTGGTTCCACCACAGAGCAGAAAGCAGCTTAAGTGTGAGTCTTTGATCCCTAGGGACAATTTCTTCTGCATCTACTGACCGAAAACAACCAAAATACCAAAAGAAGGTTGAAAAAGAGATAAAGGACCACCCTCCTCGCTCAGACCCCGACAAAAAGGGATGGAAGGGGCAAAATGCCCCCTTCTAGCTCTGGACACAGTAGAAGCCATTCGTGAAGCAGCATGCAGGGCTCGGGCTATGATACTGAGGCTGAGACAGATCTCCTCTCATGTACAAGATATGGAACCATCCTAAAGGAAATCAGAGATTCTCAAGCAGATTCCAAAAAATAATTTCAGTCCTTGGCACAATAGACCTCATGTATTGATACCAAGGTACAAAAAGTAAAGGAGAGAATAAAAGAATCGGAAGAAAATAATAAATATCTTACAATTGTGATGGAAGCACTGGTCCAACATGCGGCAGCACGACAAACTAAATGCATTGATTTGGAGGGTCGATCAAGATGCAGTAACCTAAGATTGTATGGATTGCCTGAGGGTGCGGAGGAGCCTCCTATGACAGCGTTCATTGAAAACTTGCTAAAAGACATACTTGACTTGCCACTGAACTATGCTCTTGCTGTAGAAAGGGCCCATCGCTCGTTAGGCCCCAAGCCTGTTGGAGCAGATGCCCGTCCCCGCTCCATAGTTTTTAAACTCAGCAGTTTAAAATCAAAGAGGACATCCTTTGGAGAGCGTGGGCCAAAAAAGAGCTGACATATCTTGCATCTCATATTTCCTTAGACCACGACTATGCACCTGAGGTACAACAGGCCAGACAATTGTACACTCCAATTCTTAAAATACTACAAGCGAAAGGTATTAAGTTCCAAACCCCATTTCCTGCTAAACTTCCCATGCACTGGAAAGAGGGCCCTCAACTTTACCTGAATCCAAGGAAGGTCCTGGAAGCCATGAGAGAAAAAGGAATTCCAGTGCCTGCGACTGAGGCAGATCGCTTGATGAAACACAGTCACTCCTCCTAAATATGGCCGCTCACTGCAAACAGGTGCGGTGGTGTCCTGCTGCTGAGAAAGGCACTAGAAGCCATGGAGCAACTACGAGCTGTGAGATCAACAGGGTCGGTGGTGGAAGGCGTATCATCAGGTAGCTGAAGGAGCTAAGGACACTCTGTTGGTGCGGAGTAGCTGCAACATATTTTTTTCTATTTTTACCTCCTTACAGTGGGATAAAGTGGCCCGGAAAACTGAAGGATAGAAACTGAAACTGACACTCCTTCTTTGGTTTGTTTTTTCTTTCATGGGCCAGATCACTCAAATCATTTAGAGACTGGGGAAACATCTTTGTCTCTGCTATATTTAAAAAAAAAAAAAAAGAGAAAAGGGGGTTGGTTTAAAATAATGTTTTGTTTCCCCACAATCCCTTAGATTTCCAATATGCCTAACCAACAGCACATAACATGTATGGTGGTGCCTCTAGTTTGTTACCTTACTGTTGGAAATCTGGGTTATAACTATCATTTTGTATACTTAACAACTGTGCTTGACCTTCTTTTTAGTTGTAGCAAATAACGATGGGGAAGAAGTACTTTCTGTTGCATACAAATGTGTTAAGTCAAAACTAATTAGTACCCTGGGGAGAATTAGTAAAATTAATACTCTCCTCTTATATAATTACCTACTGTTTGAACAGGCATGTGGCGACCTTATTACAAATCTCTCCGTAGGAGACTTTTGTTGAGGAGGACCTGTAGATTCAGGGTAACATCCTCTTCTACCTCTCCCCTGTAGTCTTTCTCCTAACATCCATATACTGGGGGAGGATAAGGGATCCTAAGTTTTTATTTGGATCCCCCACCTTGGAAGCCAAGCCCTATTTTAGGGCATTGAATGTGTTGCTTATTGTTTGATGCTTTCAAACTTAAATATAGTTGAAATAGTTATTGTTTTAGTCATATTATAGATTCTCTCCTTGATTTTCCTAACACTATCTTTTGCTTACTCTTTCTGTGCCTCTGTTCTCGCTATCCACTTTGCTAACTCTTCTCTAGGTACAACGCTGAGTCAATCTGTTTTTTTTCTTTCTCGAAGGGTGTCAGCTTTTAGAATTGCATTTAAAGAAACAACCATATAGGGGACACTGTGCAGGAAGAGTCCTTTTTACTCCACAGTCATGGCGGCTAAGCCCTCAACTTTTTGCTCGTTTAATGTAAACGGCTTAACTAATCCAGTTAAGCGTAGAAAAATGTTATCATTCTTTAAGAAGACAGGTGCTGAATTTTTTCTACTGCAGGAGATGCACCTTTCTTTGCAGGAAAATCAAAAATTAGTGAAAATGGGTTTTTGCGCTGTGGGTGTGTGCAACATACGGAAAAGGCCCCAGGAGAGGGGCAGCTGTGCTTGTCCCTACCAAAACCCCTTTCAAGCAGGCAGCACAGCTGGTAGATGGGGAGGGTCATTTTGCTTTTCTTAAGGGCTGTTACTTTAGATGGAACCTGACCCATGCCTCCATTTATGTCCCACCAGGGTCAGATTTTCCAGTTTACAGATGGATCTTTTTAAAGTTACCGGAATGGGCGGAAGGGGAGGTGATTATTGGAGGGGACCTTAATCTAGTTCTTAACCCGGCACTGGACTCTTCCTCTGCAGTTACTTGCCATAATCAGTCCCTCATTAAAAAAGTTGTTAAACTCCTCTCTGAACTGGGTTATGCCAATGTGTGAAGAGCCACACATGGAAAACAGAGAAACTACACTTTTTTCTTGGCCCCCCACCAATTGCATTCCAGGCTGGACTATTTTCTACTTCCTGTAGAGACAACTGGACAGGTTAAGGATAGCTGGATAGGGGCAAGAGTTTTATCAGATCATGCTCTGATTTTTTGCCAACTTCATCTAGGAGATATTGTTAAAAAAATGTTTTGAAGATTTAACACATCTCTGCTTCAGGACCCAGGGGTGAAGGAGATGATCATAGACACTGTAAAGCAAGCGGTGGCTGAGAACGCCTCCCCAGAGATACCAGCACCTTTGTTGTGGGATACTATAAAAGCCATAGTTCGGGGTAAATTTATTTCCATCTCAGTCTTTAAGAATAGGCAGAGGGAAGCTAGGAAGGCCACATTGAAAAAAGAGATAGATCTTTGTGAAACACAACTTAAAATTAAATATATGGTGGCAACTAATAAAAAACTTGGTTAACTCAAAGCAGAACTTAACAAGTTGTTAGATTATCAGGTAGAGCAAAAGGTCCTTTTTCTTAGGCAGAAATATTTTCAGGGTGGCCCTAGATCTGTTCACTTACTGGCGGCACAGCTGAGATCTCAGAGAGTATGGGCATTGAGCCCCACATTGTTACACCCAGTCACCAAACAAAGACTGAATTAGACCTCACAGATTGTTTTGGCTTTCAGAGATTTCTGTACCTCTCTATATACTGCCCCACATCCACCTCCACAAGATAGTAAAGTGGAAGACTTTCTGAAATGACTATCTTTGCCTTCCCTCCCTCCACATACAAAAGTGGGACTGATGGCTCCTATCTCCAGTTTGGAACTGCAAGGGGTACTCTCGAACCTAAAAACAGCCAAATGCCCAGGTACAGACGGACCTCTGGGAGAGTTTTATAAATATTTCAAGGGTCAGTTGGTCCCACTGTTATTAACTGTCTTTAATGAGGTAATGAAAGACACGGGATCCCCCCAAATTCCTGGGAGCAAGCTATCATTTCAGTTATTCCGAAGCAAGGAAAAAACGCTACACTACGTCCTGCTTTTTGTCTTATTTCTATTCTAAATACTGACTACAAACTTTTCATGTCTATCTTTACTAAGAGATTACAGAAACTAGTGCCCCAACTGATTTATCTGGACCAAACTAGATATATTCCAAACTGTCAAGCCCAGGATAACCTCCGTCGAACCACCCATTTGATTGACAATTTAAATTATACCCATCAACCTGCTATCCTATTAAGTTTAGATGCCGAAAAGGCTTTTGATAAGGTCTCATGGGCCTTTCTTCGGGCTGTGTTAGATAATTTTGGTTTCCCCACTCAATTCATTAACACCATTTTCAAAATATATAAATCACCAATAGGATTCATTAGAGCAAATGGATATATTGCACCTTCTTTAAAAATTAAGTAGAGGTACAAGACAGGGGTGTCCCATGTCCCCTATTATTTTTGCACTGTACCTAGAACCCCTAGCTCAAAGTATTAGAAAGAATCTGCATGTAAAGGGAATACTCTCTGAATACCCATAAAACAGACACAATCACTTTTAATTATGAGCCATCCCAGGCTCTCAAGGATACATATCCCTTGAAATGGGACCTCCCCGCCAAGAAATATCTTGGCATAAAATTATCACCTAATAATTTGTCTTTGTACCAATTGAATTTTCCACCATTGCTAAAACAAATACAAGCAGATATTGAGAGATGGTCCATATTACCACTCCCCTTTCACGTAAGAGTCCAAACTACTAAAATTAATCTCTTGCCCCGATTCCTCTTTTTATTTCAGTGTGTCCTCTGCTGGATATCCAAAGGAAAATTATATTCTTGGCAAAATATTATTTTAAAATTTGTTTGGCTGGGACAACATCCCAGAATCAAGAAACAAACCCTTGTTTTGCAAAGGGAGCTGGGAGGTTATGGGGTGCCGTGCCTGGAGGGGTATTGGGTGGCAGCTCAGACCAGGGTAGCCCTTCTGCTGCAACGTTCGAGATACCTTGCCCATTGGAAATCTATGGACCTGACTATCTCCCACTCTCCTTCACTAATGTCTCAGCTTTTTTCTCAGAGTGCTCTAGTTTAAGACTCCCCTCCCTTATTTACAGGCACAGAAGCTGCTCTTGGGGGTGTAGGAGGGGTTTTGTTAGGGGGGCCACTAGGGAATACCTCTGGAAGTACCAGACATGGACTCTTAGTGCACATTACACAGTGGCCCATCAGGACCCTTGGTACAAATGGCAGGAGGAGCAAGGGTGTTGTGCACCTTGGCAATTGATGAAGGGAAAACAGGTACTAACATTTGAGGAACTCCAGGGAAAATTCCACTGGGGGCAAAGGGATCTCCTGTTTTATTATCAGCTTAGGGATTATATAATGAAACAACTCCGAAAATCTTTATTAAATTCTCAGGACTCCATACTGCCGACAATGTTTGAACAGATCTGGGCTACTGAGAATGGAAGGAAGGCTATCTCCTTGCTATATAAAAACTACCTTAGCAATTTACAACACTCAACAGCATATATTAAGGAGAAATGGGAAAGGGATTTAGAGGTAAACTTAAGTGAGACAAGATGGTTGCAATCAATAAAAAACGTGTGGCATTCCTCTTCATCCCTGGGTTGGTGGGAGTTTTTGTGGAAACTTAGAAGTAGATACTTTCGAACACCTGAACAGGTGGGTAAATGGAACCCTGCAGCTACGTCCACCTTTTGGCAAAAGTGTGAGGCCACAGTGGCCTCACAGGCCCATATTTTTTGGCACTGTCCAATATTAGAATGCTTCTGAGTTAATGTACAACAGCAATTGTGTAGGGTCTTTAATATTAGGACTCCCTTAGGGCCGGAGTACCTGATCCTTGGCTTATATCCCTTGGAGATAAGGGGCAGAGAAGCCCAATATCTCTGGAACATCCTAGTAGCGGCTGCCTGTAAGGCGATTACTAAGAAATGGTTGTCCCACCCCGAATCTGTATGTGAGTGGAAGGAACTGGTTGAGAATATAAAACTCTGGAAAGAATAACCTTTTCTCTTGCCCTGAGGTCCCCACAATTCATAAACAGGTGGACTAGATGGGATGCGCTTTTGTGGGGGACATAGGGGAGGGAGGGTTCAGGGGAAAAGATCAGATATTGTTCTCTATGAGTTCATCATCTGAATGATAATAAGTACTGTTACAATGGATGGGAGGGGAACGGGAAGAGAAAAGAGTATATTTAAAAAAAAACGCGGGAAGCTGTCAACTTTTCTTTTCTGTTGTGGTCTTATTCACCCTAAATTGATGCTGAGTCCTGGACAGAGTTGTAATTTTACACTACTTATATTAAATTATACTGCCAGTGGACCTAGGATGAGCTGAATTGAGGCTTTTATTTTTTCTCTATCTCTCTTTTTCTCTTTCTTTTTCTATAACTTTTTCTTTCTCTTCAATATATATAATCTGTAATCTTTCTAGAGATATGGGCTGGTCTTATATATTTCTGTGTTTAATTACTAGCTAGAATTCTATATGCATAGATATAAAAGTTAATTTATTACTTAATGTAGTAAGGAATAAATGAAAGAGATTCTATAAGCTTAATTTTTTATTGATAATATTATTTGATTTTATGTTTTTAATTTGACTGTTTGTGCCTTTGGTTAAAACAAAATGTATATTATAAGAAAAGCTGGGAGTATCCACTATGCTGTAAAATGGAACTCCCAGATATAAGTTTTTCTAAATGTCAAATATACTGTGCATGCAAAATCCTTGATACAGATGTATACTAAATTGAAAACACCTTCAATAAAGATGAAGTATAAAAAAAAGAAAACAATGGTAGTTAATACTGTTGTTATGTTGTGTGTTTAAGGCTGCTTGTTCTCAAATTTTAATAAAGGTTACTAAGTTACAAAAAAAAGGTAGGATTAAGGTTTTTATCAAAAAAACTTATTTTCTTCTAGAGACTCTCCTAGTCTTCCATTGAGCAACTTTCCGGGTGGCAGAAGTGAGTTCCTAGTTACGCCCCGCATCATTCTGCGTGCCATAAATAATCCTTAGAAATTTTATAGGGCCTGACAGTGTCTGAAAATGTTGCCAAGAATCACTTGTCACCTGCTGTACAGAGTCAATATATTTTCTAGGGCCTTTATCATAGTTTATCTTGGCTTCTAACACAGCCTCATTACTATTTAAGGTGTATGCCACTGCACTTTCAGATGTTCTATTCTGTAAGCATATGTTATCTGCATATACTAGTGACTTAGTGGGATTTTGACCAGGCATCTGAATGTCATTAATATGTGGATTCTGTTTAAGTTTCTGAAGAATAGGGGCCAAAGAGAATGTATAAAGCAACAGACTAAGAGGTCAACCTTGTCTCACTCCTGTGAGTATACTGGTTACTGCACCCAACCATCCATTCACTTAAGGAATGATGGTTGCTTGTTCATATAAAATGCTGCCACTCCTAACAAATAGCAGTGCTATCCCATAATGCCTAAGGGTATTGAAAGCTAAGTGTGGGAAGCCTTATCTTATGCCTTCTCCTGGTCAAGTGCAAGCAACCACAAAGACACAGTGCCAGTTTTGAGCAAGGTACACACAAGGAGTGTTTTAAAATTTTAATTTTGCAACTTTTGTTGCAATCAACCCTGCAACCTCCCAGAAGCATTTCCGGGGCATTTTTCTAGTTAAAAAAACTGCCTTTTGTGAGTGCAGTCTTATATGGAGGCTTAGCTACTGCCGGGAGTACAACTGTTGTGAAGCAAGCACATTTATTCTTTTACAAATGAGCAAGTAATTTGAGAGGATCCCTGAGCCCTAGTTTCCATATCAGAAAACAGGTAGAGAGTGGTAGTTCCAAGGCTGACACTAGGACTACCAACACTGCAGAAGTAACTAAATTATTTGTTTGGGGACCTGAAATCCTGTGCCTGCCTTGTGCATGAGCAAGGGACGCACAAGGAGTGTTTTAAAATTTTAATTTTGCAACTTTTGTTGTGATCAGCCCTGCGACCTCCCAGAAGCATTTCTGGGGCATTTTTCTAGTTATAAGAGCCACCTGCAGTGAGCAGGATGAGCGTGAGCAGGGCGCACGTCGTTGCACACGGAGATGTGCGCAGAGACACGCGTGTCAGTGCGTGTCATACATGTCAATAGGGGCAAAAGGGCCAGTAAAGTGAGTTGCACTGCGGTGTTACAGTAAACAAGTTAAAATGGATCTACTGAAAATAGGAGACTATCTAACTAACACATGTGGCAATTGTCAAATGTTCTCACTGGGTGAGTGTACAACTAACTTCATTTGTGCAAAATGCAAATTAATAGAATCCTTGTAGGCTGAAAATGTAGCATTCAGAAACAGACTGAAAATATTAACAGATATAAGTAGCTTAGAAGATTACATAGATAAGGTAGCTGAAGAAGTAGGTACCAGCAGCATACAGGAAGCTACAAGCCCCTGCAGTGATGTTCAGGCAGTATCATCACATGCAGAGGAGAAGGCAGAACATTGGAGTATAGTCCCCCAGAAAAACAGGAAAGGGAGGCAAAACATTGGAGAGTTATCAAATGTGTTAACACCAAACAGATATAGCCTTTTAGTAGAAGATGATATTATGGTACAGGAGACACATCAGCAAACCCAGCAACTAGATGACACCAAAGTAGTTCATCACAAAAAACAAGCAGAACATGTTGACACTGAAATCAGCATAGCCAAAAGGGATGTCTTGGTGATAGGAGACTCAATGCTCAAATATACAGACTCCATTTTATGTAAAAATAGGATAACCTCAACCACTGTGAGTGCATTACCTGGTGTAAAAATCTCAGACATAAGACATCTTATACCTGGTCTTTTGGAACATAATGAGCAACCATTGGTGTTGATTCATGTAGGCATAAATGACGTGGGCAAAAGAAGGATGCTTGACATTCAAAGAGACTTTGAGTATATAGGTGCAGATTTAAAAGCTAGAGGATGTGACCTGGTTATTTCAGGTATTATACCAAGCCCCGGGGTAAACTTTCACATGGAATCAGAAACTGAGAGCTTAAATAGGTGGTTAAAAAGGTGGTGCCTTACAGAAGATTATGATTATTTGGAGAACTGGAGAAACTTTTTTTGACACAAGGCTATTTGCAAGGGATGGCATTCATTTAAATAGGGAAGGGAAACGCCGCTTCTCAAGATCACTAAAACAGAAAATTGACAATTCTTTAAACTTCCTGAGTGGGGGGGGAGGTACTGTATATCCCAAACATCAATAAAGCAAGGGTTAGTAAAATCAAAACACTGGAATTGTCTGTTATTAAATGCAAGAAGTCTCAATAATAAATTGGATGAACTGGTATTTACACTAAATACATACAATATTAGTTTATGTGCCATTACTGAAACATGGTGGAAACAGGAAGATTCATGGGACAAACAAATCCCCGGTTTTTATCTCTATCATAGAGATAGGCCACACCAAAAGGGTGGGGGTGTTGCCCTTTATGTAACGGATCATATTACATCAGAAAGTGTAGCAATTATTAATAATGATATAACCGAGTTGATTTGGGTTAAGTTAGCCCCCCCAAAATGCCCAAATTAAATGTGGGTGTGGTATATAGGCCGCCAGCTAACACACAGTTAGATGACCTCAAACTTTTAGAATGCTTAGATAACCTCACCCAAGCTGGAAATTCCTTGTTAGTGGGTGATTTTAATCTACCAGGGTTGAGTTGGGACCCCCCCAAAAGCAGAATCACAAAAGGAGCAAAGATTCTTAGAATTTTTATCTGCTAAATAATCTTGAACAATATGTTAAAGATCGTACTCGGGGAAATCATACTCCGGATTTGGTACTCAGTAACCTGGATTATGATATACAGGATTGCAGAGTCTTACATCCCTTAGGTTCCAGTGACCACAACATGGTGAAATTTAGTATTAATGAGGTTTCATCAAAGATGACTAGTAGGACAGTGGTACATAATTTCAGTAGGGCAAACTTTAATGATATTCGCAAACAATTAGTTTTATGGAACTGTGAGGTAGATTTTAGTGGACTGATGATACAGCAAACGTGGGATATTTTAAGTAACAAAATTAAAGCCCTGGTACAGGAATTCATTCCTAGTCTTAAAAAGTCTACAAACTCAAAAAAAAAAAACATGGTTTACACCACAAATAATTAAAAGTATAAAATGTAAAAATAAGGCATACAGAAATGCAAAAAAAAGTGGCCAGCCAGAAAGAGGGGTTGAATTTAAGTTTGAACTGAAAAAATGTAGATCAAGCATACAAAAAGCGAAAGAGGCCTATGAATATAACTCGGCAACCAAAGTCCAAAATAATTACAATTCTTTTTTCTCATACATAAATAATAAAAAGGGTGTAAATAAATCAATAGGGCCCATAAAGGGGACCACATGGTGATTGTTATTGGACAATAAAGACATGTTCGCCATTACAACGCATATTTTGCATCAGTGTATGATTTAAAACCCCAAACACCTTACATCATCAGGTAAAGGACGTAGGTTTTCCCCTTAAAATCGAGGTCAATGATGTGAGAGATAGATTAAAAGCCTTAGACCAGAATAAGGCACAGGGACCAGATGGCCTCCACCCTAGGGTGCTTAAGGAGCTGGCTGATGTATTGGCCCCCCCAGTAGCCCACTTATTTCAGCATTCTATAGATAAATCTGAAGTCCCCGTTGAATGGCGGCAGGTGGATATTATTCCAATATATAAGAAAGGGTCAAGACAGGAGCTATCAAATTATAGACCCATCAGCCTGACATCAATATTGGAAAAAACCCTGGAAGCTATCATCAAAACCCATATTACCAATATGTTGGTTATGTCAGGAGATCTAGACCAAAATCAACATGGTTTTAGAAAGGGTAGGTCCTGTCAGACAAACTTGTTGGAGTTTTATGATAAAGTGAATCAAGCACTTGACACCCGAGTAGCAGTGGATGTTATTTTCTTGGATTACTCAAAAGCATTTGATAAGGTACCACATGGCCTCTTGATTGAGGTCCTAATTAGGCAGGGTATACATGCCAATATTTCCCTATGGATTGAGAACTGGTTGACAAATCGGAGGCAGAGAGTATCAGTGAAGGGATCCTTGTCGGATTGGGTAACAGTGACTAGTGGGGTGCCGCAGGGCTCTGTTCTGGGCCCCTGCCTTTTCAACTTATATATTTCATCTATGCAAACTTCAACAAATGTGTGGTTGTCAAAGTTTGCAGATGAAACAAGAATAGGGTATCAGATAAATTCTAAGGAGGACTCAGATACCTTACAACTAGCATTAAGAGAAATCGAAAACTGGGCAATAATAAATAAATCTACATTTGATGTAGATAAATGTAGGGTTATGCACCTGGGAAAAATAACACCCATTATGAATATACACTAAATGGAGTAGTGTGGCAGGAAACATCAGAAGAAAAGGACTTGGGGATTTATATTACCAATGATCTGAGCTTTAAGACACACTGTAATCACATTATCAGAAAATGTAGTGGTTACCTACATTGCATAAACAAGCATATTAAAAGTAGAGACAGATCAGTGGTAATGCCTCTGTATAAGGCTCTGGTCCATCTGCTTCTGGAATACTGTGCCCAGTTTTGGTCACCTGGAAATAAAAGGGATAATAAAATCACTGGAACAGGTACAAAGGAAAGCAACACAACGTGACAGGCCTTGAGGGGTTAACCTACCGGCAGAGACTGGTAGAACTGAAACTGTATTCATTGGAATTCCGGAAGCTCCGAGGTGATATGTGCATGGTATGCAGAGCACTATCAGATGATGACCTGTGGCATAAACTGGGATTGGAGTTAAGGATGCAGCCATATGATACAAGAGCTCACGCATTTCAAATCCGGATCAGCTCTTTTTGTACAAATGCTAGGAAAAACTGGTTTAGTAAAAGGACAACTAGGATATGGAATGGCTTACCATTGGAAATAGTGGTGAGTTCGTCAATGAATATTTTTAAAAATTCCTTGGACGAATATCTGATTAAAGAAGATATAACTGGATATTAACTAGGTGGGCCGTTATGGACTTTGTCTTCTTGGCCTTTTAATTACCTATGAGACCTATGAGTTTTTCTAGAGTCAAACCATCCCTGTAAGAAAATCAAATTGCCAAATATGGCTGGGGATGGAACTGTGCATGTCTGAGATGGTGACAACAGTACATTATCCCCTTTCACCAATCTACTGGCTAATATTCAAGCAAGCATTTTGATGTCCGTGTTTAATAAATTAATTGAAGATGCAAATTAGATAACTTGCTTTGGTATCCTTTTTTGAATAAGAATATTATTCTCACTTGAGTCATGGACTATGGCAAACTACAATCACTGAAGAATTCATTAAATAATTCTGCAAATCTGGGTAGAGCTGTTCTGAGAACATTTTTTTTAAATTCAGGTAGCAGACCATCTGAACCTGGGGCAGAGTTATTATTTAATTTTTCTAATGCTCAACCTTAGATGGAGTTATGGGAGAGTCTAATTCCCTTTGAGTGTGAGCTGGAATTTGGGGGACTACAACATCAGAAAAGAATGCATCAGCTTGTGACCACATGGGTCAGTTATCAAATGTGCTGCTCACATGTTCCTGCACTATTTGTATTTTTTTACAGAGTGGTGCAAACAGTGTTATCATGGAGTGGCGACAGATCTGTAATGAACCTTTTTTTGATACTCTGTCAAAATAGCATTTGAAGATATCTATTTTTTTTTTAACTCTATCACTTGGGTGACAGGTGGGGATGTACCCCCTCATTTGGCACTTAGACCACCAACACAGCATCCCCCAAGGGTGCCCAGACTGGTGGCCCACAGCTTGCTCCCTGCAGTGGGGCTCCTCAAAGAGAGAAATCAAGATCCACCTGAGGCCTCAGATGACACCTACACCTGGGGCATCATTCAGGTGAGGGTTGAGGGGTGTCATCGCATGACTGGCCCAAGGGTTTTCTGCTTCCTGGTTTCTCCTCGAGGTGAGAATGTGCAATGACATCAGAGCAGAATGTGTGCACTCTCATAGATGTCCTGCAGATGTCTGCCGTTGCCTCCACCTCCCAGTGTGTGGTCCTAGCCTGTGTACCTCCAGTCTCCGCTGGATGTCACTCAAGCACTGGGAATCCACAGCCCCTCACCCCCAACCCCAGAGGAGGAGAGTTGTCCATGAGATGCTCCTCCTACCTCCCCCTGATTAGTCCTCTGATGCTCCAGGCTCATTCTTGAAACTGGCCCATCAGTGTCACAGGCAGTAGCTCTACTGATGCACTGGCAGGCCAACTGACATATCAAATTATTGCATTTAATCCTACGTGCCAGACTGCATGTGTTTTTCAAGGCAGTGGCCCTATTATACTGACGGTGGGTAGAGAGCATTTTTTGCTCAATAAAGAAGTTCAATGTATGGCTTTTGGGATTCCTTAGAAGTGCTTAATAGCAGGAAATGTACAACAGTGGGCTCACATATTCAGCTATCAGTTGAGTAAATTAAGTCTATCAGCACACCCCAGGCCTAAATCAGGAGAAATGAAACTTGTCTTCCTGGCAATATTATTTATTGAAAACATTCTTACCAGACTTTTCAAACATAGTGCAAAATGAAAAACCATACCAAACTTTTCCAAATAGTTGTCCTGTTTAAACAGATGTCCATATTCATGGCTCAGCTGCCTAATCCATCCGAGTAGAATCAGTAAGATCTGGTAAAAAAAAAAACATTCCAGCATAGGCTAAATTCAGAGATACTCCTGAAATCCGGGCTGTAGGATCCAGGTGGGAACGTGTATATGCCTAGTCATGCACATCACATCACTGCTGATGTTTTGGAGGAAACTCCTCCTTTTTTAGAGCTGTGTTGCCCTCTCAGTCTCTCATTTTTATACTACTTCTAGCTGCTATAGTAACTGAGGGCACTCGTAGAGCAGGCAACCCTATTTATCATGTCACTGCTGACGTTTCGGAGGAAATTCCTCCTACACAGCTATATTCCCCTCAGTCTGCTCTCTCATTTAATGTGTTTTTTTCCAGTACATCCATGTCTTCTTAATGGGGTATGTTTTTATAGATTTTCTATTTCCACAGTCACCAGTGTAAAATTCTTGCCTGTTGTTAGACTCTTAAGTTTGTCCAGAACAGCATTTCTGTCTTTAATAAAAAACAAACTGTCTCAAATAGCAGACCACATGTAGGCTCTGTTACTGAATCTATACTACTTAATGATGGTTCCATGTCATAATAGCGATCGCTATTATGGTGAGTGTACATCGCCGAAAAAAAATTTTGGCTATGCACACTGGCAGTGCACAGAAAAAAGGTGCCCAAGACCGACAGGTCTCGTTTTTATTGTGGGGGGCTGTGCCCCCCCACACACACACCCACTGGGGGCTTTGCATCTTGCACCCCCCTACTTATGGATTCTCAACTCCAGGAGGGTGCATGTTGGGAGGGGGGCTTGACTAAATACATGCCTCCAGGCAGCAAAAAAAAAGAACCTGCACTATGCCAGACCAGAATCCAGTACCCCATGCCTCCCAGCCAACCACCCTCTCCACAATGCCAGCGATCCAGCTTGGCAGCTACGTGCCACAACCCCTCCCACATGCCATCCCTCCCCTGCATCTCCCCTTCCCCAGCAGGTGTGCACACGTGTGTATACACATGAGTTCCTGTCGTAGTTTTCACTGACCACAGCATCCGGTCACCCTCCTCCCTGGGTAGATTAACTCACCATTTTTCTAGGTGCTCAATCTTGGTCGCTATGGTCATGGACTACCCTTAACTATAGGTCTGCCAGGAGGCTGCTGCAAGTTCTCGTGTACTCTTGGTAAGAGGTAAATGGTAGGTCTCACTGGGTTTTTGACTATTAGAAACTGACTTTCTGCCTTTGTAGTCCATCTTTATTCTGAAGATTCATTAACTAAGTGTCACAGGGTGCTGTAAGACCATTTGTATTTCTGGAACCTTCTTCTCTTTCTCCTGCTTCAAGTCTGCTGCAGCAGCATCTTCTGTTTCTATCATGTCTCTATTGACTTTGCTTTATTTTCCCTTTCCCAGACAGGCCACCTGGGAAAGCTCTTTGTACTATCCCTGTGATTCTGTATGGTTTCAGGAAGAAAAATGTCTTCATGCTCCCCCCTCCCTTATGGAATACCCATAATAGTGAACTGACTAAGTCAGTTCTTGCTGCATAATGTATTATAAGAGAATACAGCTGGCAACAGTGATGTAAATGCTGTCCTTTCCTTACTCATTAAAGTAATGGTCTGAGTTCTGAGGGAGTAATGTAAGTGAAGAATATTCATGCTGAATGGGAAACATGACACTGAGGTACATTTTTAGGTTCTGAATGTCTGTTTCTACAGTGTAATCTTTAATAACTCGATGCAGGCATAGCATAGAGAAGTGCTGGAATACATGGAGCCCTTCTTATATACAAACCAGTACACACTAAAAACAGAAGGTAGAATAGGTTTGTTTTTGTTAGTTACAGCTATCTTGTAACTCTCTGAACAAAAAAAAAGAATACTTATTTGTGGTTTTATGTTTTTGGATGGCAGTTAGCTAGCAGCTAGACAAAGTTATGTGGTACTGTGCAGATATACCAGGCATGTTTAAGGTAAAACAGTAAAAACCCAGTTTATATTTATGTTGCTTTATGTCTCTTTTACATATGTATAAATAATACAAGTCTGGTGTATCACTCAGTTGCTTTTTACTGAACTGAATAAACTGAATAAAGTGCTGTAAGAAAGCCTATAGACAATGAATAGTGACCAGAAAGCATTCCCTAACCTGGCTGCAGAACTTCCTCCTTGGCCTCTCCATTGTTTCTAGGAGCTGGCCAGCCTTGTTTCTCAGTCCTATGTACTGCTCAGTTCAAGGGGAGGTGGCTGCTACCAGGAACAGCATTACAACAAAAGTAACAAAGCATATTTATTGATATAAAAAGCTATACTACATAGTCTTATGCTGAATTGAAGCTGTCCTGTGTTTAATATGTGAAAATAATGGTTAGTTTTAAAATTAAGGATTTTGGAAGTTAAGTGGGCGGAGCTTCGAGTAAATCACCTGACCACCACTGAGATAAAAGGAGCAGCTTTTATGCATCTCCTCAGATAGACAGTGAGTGCAGAGGTTGGTAGTACACTGACCTGCTGTTATGCTCTAGCCATTTCTAGAGAAGTGTATATTGATATATTCTTTTTCTTTTGCTTCTGTTTCTTTTTGTCGTATTCAGTTCATCTTTTTTTTATTTGCTTTGCTTATCATGCTGGCTTAAAATAAATGTGCCTAGCAATTGCTTGGTCCAACCTGATTCATTTTGACTCTGCGTCCATCCTTGACCACTTCCCTCTGACACTAAGCTTCTCATTCTTGTTTTAAGGGTATCTTTGGGGTCTCTTTAAAGTCTTCTATAATAGTAAAAAATGCTGTGGAGTTAACACTAGGAAGTGGTGCTACCATACGGCAACTGAAAGTCATGAAAAACACAAAAGTAGAGCGCACACACACCTCATTCAATACAAGGGCACAGGCCTATTAAAAATACATTTTATTAACAAATGCCAACAACCTCTTCCCATCCTCATCCTGTTACTCTGTTTGCACTGAGGCCTTCCTAGGGGTTCTCATGAGAATCTTGTTCTTCTATTCCTGATGCAGTACCATCACTGGCATCAGTTTCACTGTCCACAGTTTAAAAATTAGCAATTTGAGATTGTTGATTCTCTCTTTGTTTACTCCCTTCATATTCTCTTTATCCATGCCAGTTGTAGATCCTGCCTTTTCTATAATCCCTGGCATCTCTTTCATGTTTTTTAAGCTTAAATTTTTTAAATCTTCTTAACATTTCTTAATTTTCCCTCTAGTGTTTTAAACCCTCACAGGGGCTTAAAGGGGCTTGTACATCTTTAAAAACTTCTGTAGACCTGCATAATCTATAGTCCCTAATGTTGATTGTCATATTTCTATGATACAGCATAAGGGATATTAGTATTTACTCATGCTTGCTATGATGTATTATTCAGTATGATTATATTTGTGGTCTTAGCACTATTAGCTGTAATGCTATGATCAGCATACTATATGAATTATTCTATTGTAGCCTAAAATAAATTTTAGTCAGCGTAGCACTTATTACTGTGTATGTGCAAAATCTAACAGCCTTGAGTGCAAGCTGGCTACATTACCCACCAATAGAAATGCTTTGCTTAGATTTTCTACTATGCAGATGAGACCGTTACCAGGCAATGGACCCTTTTATCTCTGACTAGTTTATGTAAGTTTATGAAGAGTTTATGTAATCCTGTTTTATATTGAGTTTTTCTATGATGATACTGGGTGTTTGCAGGTTCTGGACTCCCAGCTGTGGTAAGCTGTCCTTTTTACATGTATTTGGGAATAAACCTTTATTCCGTGACATCTGTTTCTTGTGTCGTGTTTTGCCATCAAGTTAAGATGCTGCCAAAACCCAGCAATTGGTGACTGTGGCATTGACCTGATTGGTCAGAACTGATCTGTACTCAAAACAGTGCACAGATGAACAGGCATAAGAATCATGGCAGTGCTCGAACCTATGCCCACCTGTTTAACCCATACAGATGATCTTACAGGCCCTCCACACCATGAGCAGTGCTGGGAACTGTGAAGGTGCTCGAACCTACACCCCTCGTTTACCCAGTGGCACTGGTCTATGGAATTCCATATCCCAAACATATAACTGTCTAGCTGTAGAGCACAAAGTAGATCAATATGCCTTGGACTCCCAGCTAGTGCAGCAAAAGGGGAACCTCCCAAAATGGCCATTAATGCAGAGCTCAAGCTAGATGTCTCAAACTTTCTAGCCTCCCATAGAGGTTGGACCAATTTTACGCTGGACGTGCAGTCACACTGTCATCTGACACAGTATGCATACACGCTGTAATCGGAGACCAAACCAATGCTAAAGAAACATGACCAAAAAGATGTAATAGTTGCTGCCCTATATTCTACACTACAGGCAGTGGAAATGGAGGTCCTAGCTTTGAAAATGGAGCTGGGCTCCAAATCCTGAGAAATGGGCATGCAATGGAGGGAGTTAGAACAAGAAATTGAGAAGCTCAGAAATGAGACTCATGATGAACTGCAATGTACTGTACAGACAAGAGACAGAGAGGTTGTTAGATTAACAGAGGATTGTGAAAGGTTGCAGCAGCATAAAAAGCATGTGTTACAGCTGAATGATTTGCTTACTGGTATGAATGATACATTGCAGAGTGAGAATCAGGAGTTATATGAAGAGATGGGAAAATGCCAGGAAGCACTGGACAGGGAGAGCAGGAAAAATTGTGAAGTGGGTGCCGTGAACAGAGTTTTGCAAGAGCATGTCAGTAAGAGACAGTACCAAGGCAGAGTGAATCACTTGATGCATAGAGTTAAGATGACAACATTATGTCAGCAGTTGGCAATCCTGAAGGGTCATGTGAAAGCCATGCCATATGCCCCACCTAGTAATCTGGCATCATCAGAAGATGTCAAAGGCGATGACAGAGAAATCCAAGATGGTGGTCCTTGGGACACCATAGGGTGGAGGCCTCACCCACCACCGTAGTCATCTTGAGTAAGCAGGACAAGGGTGACATGGAGGCCCTGACTGAACAAGTGGTCACAAAGTCTGGAGTCTCCAAGGCACAGTCCTCGGTGATCCGACAAGCCATGGCTGATCTGTTGAAGAAGGAGGTGGAACAACAGACCTTCCTCCAGGGTGTGGTGACCACAGTGGCCAAGGCTGTCATCCAGTCCATGACAGGACAGATGAATGCTCTGCAGTCTTCACAAGCCATTCAAACCACTGTGGACAAGCACAGAGTCCAGGTTTTGAAACAAACTGTGGACCCCTTGTTGTGGGTCAAATTGCCGGAAGTGGTACAGAATGAAGTCAGGACCCCATTCAATGTAGTTGCAGCCAGCCTCCTGACAGCGCACAATCCCAATATGTTAGGTGTGATGCTAACCCATCTGATCAAGCAATATGCCAAAGAGACCCCAGCCCAGTATAACAGCCACTTGTGGCTTGCATACACTGCAAGCAAACAGCTGGACAATGAGGATGCAGACCAAGACTCAATTGAGTACAAAAGCCTGTTTCTGAAAAATGTTCAGCCAGCCCTTCATGAGAAGGCAGAGGCAGTGGTATTCCCAAGATGAGAACACTTCCAAAACATCATAGACAAAATGCAACGCACATACCAAATCTACGCACAAGACCTGAGCTCTGGTTTCAAGGCCAAGATGGCCACAGTGCACAACAGCACTGAGTCTTCCACCCAGTACATGGAGGAAGGGAAATTGAAGGATTCCCAACAGGACAAGCCCTCCTACCAGAATCGAGGAAGATCAAACAAGAACAAACAGCGATATTGGCAGAAGTCAAATCAGTAGAATGCGAAAGGAAATAATGGAAAAAACAGTGGTCTGGGCCTATGTATAGGGAGTTGGCTGAGCAGAACACAGCTTTGGGAGTTTAAGGCCAAAGCCCATTCACTTATGGCAGCCATCCCAACCAAGACCATAGCAGCAATCCCTTCAGCACCTTAAATGGAAGACAAGCCTGATGGGGGCAGGCAGTCAAAGTCTCCATTTTCCAAAGTGATCCAAATGCTGCGAGAGGTGAACTCTAACCCCCAGTCAGAACAATATTGATCAAATGGATGGTGTCAGGCCCCAGTTCACATCATCACCACACTGGTGACTGATGATTCCAGCTGCCCTTCTATAGTGGCACTGGTTGAAGGCCGACAGCTTAATTTACTTCTAGATATGGGTGCTGCTGTTTCAGTGCTACACCAAGATGACCCACAGCTGTCCTATTGGTTGACAGAGAAGGCCACTTCCACTCAGATCTTCGAGGGGACCGTGATTACAACATACCGGTCCTAACCAATACCAGTCATCATTGGTACTTTGAAGGAGATGCATCATTTTGACCTTATGGTATTACATCATCACCAGAGCATTCTGAGAATAGACTTTCTCTCATGCTATGGCTGCATAATGGATGTAGGAAATAGACTTGCTTCAGATACCTGCCCAGTACCATATGATCCTCATTTCTGACACGCATGTAGTAGCAGTAGTAAAGGCCAGTGATGCGGAGTATGTCCTCATGCTTCAGCACCACAAACTATTCTCTCAACTGAGACTTATCCTGGAAAAGCATCACAATGCTTTTGCGAAACCCAAACATGATTGTGGGAGAATGGACACTGTCATACAGGTCACTGGTGATGAACCACTATGTCAGAGACAATACCCTTTTCCAGCAGAGGCACTACCTTCTTTGAGGGCCACCATTAACTCCCTTTTGAAGCATGGGCTCATTAGGTCCTGTGTGTCATAGAAACATAGAAAGTCACAGCAGAAGGAGACCACATGGTCCAGCTAGTCTGCTCATAAGCCTAGCCCCCTCCCTTAACTGCTATTCAGTGTTATAATACCTTTGTGCCTATCCCATGCCTTCTTGAAGGATCCAACTGACCTAGTATCCACAACCTCCAGTGGAAGGCCATTCCAAGTGTCCACCACCATCTCAGCAAAAAAGAACTTTCTTGTGTTACTCTTGAACTTGACTCCTTCCAGTTTCATGCCATGCCTCCTCATTCTTGCATGATTCTTGATCTGAAATAGGTCCTGAACCTGAACCTTGTTTATTCTCTTCAAGTACTTGAAGGTTTCAAACATGTCCCCCCTTCTCTGTGTTGTTTCATGGAGTACATATTTAGGTCATGCAGATGTTCCTCATATGACTTGTTGTGGAGTCCAAGTATCATTTTTGTAGCTCTCCTTTACTCCTCTCCACTGTCTCCAGTCTGTCAATGTCCTTTCTGAGGTGAGGTCTCCAGAACTGCACACTGTACTCCAGGTGAGGCCTTACCATTGATCTGTATAGTAGCATAATCACCTCCCTCTTTCTACCTGTAACTCCTCTTCCTATGCAGCCTAACATACTGTTCACCTTTAACGCTGCTTTTTCATGCTGCTTAGATGTTTTCAGGTCATCTGTTATAATCACCCCCAGATCCCTTTCCTGCCTTGTGGCTTCCAATTTCACTCCACACAGGAGGTATTCCTCACAAGGATATTTCCTCCCTAGGTGCATGACCATGCACTTTTTGATGTTGAAATTTAATTGCCAAGTTTTTGTCCACCTTTCTAGTCTTTGAAGATCAGCCTTCATCCTTTCCACTCCCGCCAGAGTGTCTACCCTATTACATATCTTTGTGTCATCTGTGAATAGGCACACTTTGCCTTCTAGGCCCACAGATATGTCAGTGATAAAAATATTGAAGAAGATAGGCCCCAGCAGTGATCCCTGTGGGACACCACTAGTTGCCTCTCTCCTCTGACAGCTGGCCATTTACTAGTACCCTCTGAGTCCTTCTACTAAGCCAGTTCTGTACCCAGTTTGCCACTTTATGCCCAACTCCTGTACTGGCAAGTTTGTTCAATAGTCTTCTATGTGGGACCCAGTCAAAGGCTTTGCTGAAGTCTAGGTAGATTACATTCACAGCACTGCCTTGATTTACTGTATTTGTTACCCAATTGAAGAAATATATTTGGTTTGTCTGACACTGTCTTCCTGTGGTGAAGCCATGCTGTCACGGGTCCATCATATAATTTTTTTTTTGAGAAAGGATATCATTCTTTCCTTAATTAGGGTTTCCATCGTTTTGAAAACAACTGAGGTCAGATTTACTAGGTGGTAACTGCCAGCACTTTCCCTACTGCCATTTTTTTATGAAGAGGGACAACTGTGGCCTTCCTCCAGTCCACAGGAACTTCCTCGCACTTCCCACAGTCAATTCTCTCATTTGGCCAGTAAAAAAGCCTAACAATAGTTGGAAGCTCACCATTAACTACCAAAGAATTAATCAAGTCACTTCAAGTTGTGCACCCACAGTGGCATCTGCCCCGGACATGCTCAAACTTCTGAAACCTGAACACCAGTGGTTCAGTAAATTTGACATCTCCACTGGTTTCTGGTCACTCCCATCAACCCCTGAGAGCCAATACAAGTTTGCCTTCACCTTTGAAGGACATCAGTACACATGGAACTTCTTCCCATGGGGATTCCACAACAGCTTCTCCCTCTTCCAAATCCAGATGAAGGATTCCATACATGGCTTTGCAACTCCAGTATGTCTCCTGCAATATGTGGATGACCTCCTCCTGGTCACAATGGGCCTGGAGAAACACCTGGAACTCCTAGATGAGCTCTTGACACTCTTACAGAGGGCAGACCTCATGTTCAACCCTGCAACTATACAATTGTGCCTCCCAGAAGAAAAAATTACTTGCCACAGTAATCTTGTTTTTGCTAATGGAGTCTTGCTGTATTCTGATGATATGCAGTAAGCCCTTCAAGTTCAACTGCCCTGGAGATGAAAGAGTTAACTCTATGCCATAAGCATAGAACATTGAGCTCGAGCTCAGTTTTCAAACCCCTGTCACTGGCACATTCTATGTAACTGTCAGATTCTTATGAGCACTAAGTAATTACTACTAAGCTTATTTTTCACAAATAGTAATAGATAACCCAGCATGGCTAATAACCAAACAAAGGGCAACAAGAAGGCTCAAGTCAAGAAATACCCAAGCAACAACATGGCACCACTGCAGCACTTAAAATTCCCACTGAGAAGCAGGATGTGCCCCTTTTAGGTTCTGTCAGGGGAGGCAGGGAGGGAGGTCATAATACAGCAAGATTCCATTGGAAGAAACAAGATTACTGTGGTAAGTAATTTTTTTCTTCAAACAATATGAAGTCTTTCTGTATTCTGACAATATGTAGACTACCAAGTGGGCCCCATGGAGGTAGGCTCAGAGCCTGCTTGGGAAATAAACTCTGCAGTACTTCTGTTCCAAACCTGGCATCACTCCTGGCCAGAGTATCTAGGCAGCAGTGATGAAAGTGAACAGGAATGCTCAGGAACTCAGTTCCTGTACTTTTTTTGCAGCAGGAATGGAGTTCCTGTACTTCTTCCCATTGACACTGGAATTGAAATTCTTAAATCAGCAACTTAATGACAGTTTCTCAGCCTTAGACCTGAAATCAGGGTTTCCATTACAATATTTGACATGTACAACAATGCTATTTTCCTAGAAGTACTTCAATATCTCTAACTAAATCTACTAGTGTCAAAACAGCTACAGTATATGTGTTTTGACACAGCTATCCTCCAGATTGAGGATCTTCATTCTGCATTTCATATCTGCCAGTGCCTGAGTTCCTGTGCTTCTTAAATACCACTTGCACCACTGCTAGGCAGTAGTGCTTGGTAAATGTATGAACGGTTTTCCAGGTAACTTATCTTGCAAATTTTGAGCAGGGGCATATCCCTAGCTGCTGAAATGGAGACAGCTGTTCCCCTGGTAGAGTGGGCCCTGAGACCCATAGGTGAATCTTTCCCCAGTTTGCCATAGCAAAACTGGGTGCAAGACTCAATCCATCTAGCAAAGGTTCTCTTGGTGGCTGACTTACCTTTGCCCACTTCTCCATAGGTGAGGAACAACTGGATACAGTCACTCCTATAGGCCTCAGTCTGATCAATGTAGTAGCTAGTAGCCCTTTTTCCATCCAGACTATTCAGTCTTCATTCACCTGAGCAGGAGTACTCCATAAAGAAGACAGGTAATGTCATAGACTGGTTCAAATGGAAATCCAAGACCACTTTAGGGAGAACTTTCCTGTTTGTCCTAAGAGTGACCTTGTCCCTCAGGAATGCTATGTAGTCAGATTCCACTGGCAAGGCCTGTAGCTCACTAATATTCCTAGCAGAGCTTATGGCTACTAAAAGGACAGTTTTCCATGTCAGATACTTAAGCTCAGCTGAAGAGATGGGTTCAAAAGCGGGCTGCATTAACTGAGCTATGCAGATATTCAGATCCCAAGATGGGGTAGGCTCCCTGTGAGGGGGATGTGGAGACCTTCATAATATACATGACCTCTTGAGAGAGAGATGCAGGTTTTCAAACTCCAGGGCCTCAAGAGCCAGGCCTTCAGCCGGAGGGACTTGAGGTTGGGGTACAGTATCCTCTTCTGAGAGGTCAGGAGATTGTCCCTCCAGGGGAGAAAAATTGGACTAGTCACTGCCAGAGACAGCAGCATGGGATATCATGGCTGTCTGGCCCAATCCAGAGCAATCAGAATGATAGAAGATGGCTGACTTCTGAGTTTGATCAGCACTCTGAAGATCAGAGAGAATGGAAGAAAGGCATAGAGGAATTTGCCCATCCAATCCAGAATCAGTGCATCCAGAGGCACAGGACCCAGTCTGTAACAGAACTGGGGCAACTGTTGATTGTTTGGGGCTGCAAACAGATCTATCTGTGGTGTGCCCCATCTCCTGAGCACTGCATGCAGTATTTCCTTGTTCAGAGACCACATGTGATGAATCTGATTTATTCTGCTGAGGTTATCTGCCAGAACATTGACATTGCCTCACAAGTGCACAGCCGGCAGAAAAGTCTGAAGGGAGTATGCCAGACTCCACATCTTCATTGCTTCCATGCACAGGGCAGAGGACCTTGTCCCTCCCTGCCTGTTGATGTAACACATGGAGGTGGTGTCTGTTCTTACCTAAACCATCTTGCTGTGTATTATCTCTTAGAATGACTGAAGAGCCAGGAACACTGCCCTGAGCTCTAACAAGTTGATGTGGTGCATCGCCTCCTGATGGAACCACATCCCATGAGCAGTGTGGTCCCCCAGGTGAGCCTCCCATCTCTGGAGTGAAGCATCCATAGTCAGAACTACTGTAGGAGACTGTTGGAGGAAAGGAACACCCTCCCTGAAAGTGTCCTTGTCCAACCACCACTGTAGCGCCTGTACCAAGGTGGATGTCACTGGGATCAGTGTGGATAGGGGATCACTTTTCTGAGGCCAGAAGGATCTGAGGTGAAACTGAATGTCCCACATCTGGAACCTGGCTCCTGGGACCACTGCTGTGGAGGCTGCCATGTGCCCCAGAAGCTGAAGAAAATGTCTTGCTGGCTGAGACACCTGCAAGCAAAAGGAACTTGCCAGATGGATGAGATTGTCCACCTTTTCTATTGGCAGGAGAGCCTTTGCCTGAACCATATCCAATTCTGCCCCCATGAACACTAAGATCTGGACAGGTTCCAGTTCTGATTTTCTTAGGCTTGCCAGGAATCCTAAGGATCCAAGGGTATCCTGCACCAGGGCCAGGGCTTCCCTCACTTGCTATGGGGACTGTCCCATGACCAACCAGTCATCCAGATAGGGAAACACAGACATTCCCTACCTCCTCAGGTGTGCCACCACCACCACTGCCAGGCACTTTGTGAATGGCAGAGGTCAGGCCAAAGAGCATTGCCCTGAACTGATAGTGGCCTGAGGGCAACTCGAACGGTAGATACTTTCTGTGGGAGTGTCTGATAGGTATGTGGAAATATGCCTCCTTGAGGTCCAAGGAAGCTAACCAATCTCCTTGTCTGAGACTGGGAAGGATTTTGGTTAAAGTCACCATGTTGAATTTGGGTTTTGTCAGGTGCTTGTTGAGATACCTCAGATCTAGGATGGGCCGCCACTCTCCAGTCTTCTTTAGGGTAAGGAAGTATCTTAAGTACAACCCTTTTCCTTTGTATAGGATGGGGATAGGTTCCACTGCTTTTTGCTCTATAAGCATGGAAACCTCTGCCTCCAACAGGGTTGCCACTGAACTGATGGCAGGTTTGAAAGACTTTGTTTTTTTTTGGGAACCATTTGAAATTCAGAGCAAGTCCCTAGCTCACTACTTCCAGGGCCCACTTGTCTGTGGTAATGTATTTCCAGGCCTGGAAGTGGTGAGCAAGCCTGTCCCCTACTGGCAGAGGGGAGGCGGCCCTGACTGACACATCAAGGTGTCTGTTTGGCAGAAGTCTTAGGCTGGGAGGTGGATGCAGCTCTGCTCACACTTCTCCTACCTCTGCCCCTGAAAAAAACTCTCTGCTGCTGGTAAACAGGAAATACCTGTGCCTGGTAGTAAGGCCTTTGATAAGGCCTGCCTCTGCCTGGTCTAGATTACTGCTTTTGTGGAGTTTCAGCCTTTTCTTTTGCAGCTGCACTTTTGTTAGTGGTCCTATACTCGTTCATTTTCTTCATGTATGACTCTGTTCCTCAAACAGAGAATTCTGGACAACAGGAAAATGCGTGGCCTTTGACTGAGTTACTTGAGAAAGGTTGGTACACCTGAGCCAAACAAATCTCAGGGAAACCAAAGTAGCCATGACTCTAGAGGATACATCATTAGCGTCCGCTGCAGCATGAAACTGCACTTTGGATGCCTTAATGCCATCCTTAATTATCTGCTCCAGATCCTTCGCCAGTTGGGGTGGAGTAGTCTTGGTCAAGTCCAGGACAGAGTCCCAACTGGACTTTTGGTATCTGGTGACATATTCCATATAGGAAGCTTGCCTAATACCCATAGAAGTGGCCAAATACTGTGTCTTGGTTATGGTGTCAATTCTGCAAATGTCCTTCTCACGAGGGTGAGAAGCTAGAGAAATGCCAGCCTTGTCACAGGCAGCAGCCTAGACAACTCATACATGGCTACAGTGGCTATAGAGAGACTCTGTGCCACTGCCAGATAGCAGGTACCTCCTATCCATCCTTTTGTCAACAGGGGGAATAGAGGCGGGCATCTGCAAAATGCTATTAGTTTTCTTTTTCAAAGACTTATGGAGAGGTACAGACAGTCTCTTGGAATCAGGAACATCCATCATCCCGATGAAATCTGGTTTCTCCAGCTCCTCAGCTGCCTCCAGAGTAGGGAGCTGTCAGGTTTCAGCAACCTTTTTATAAAAGGAATAATGGGAGGTGAGACAGAGTCTGGTCTATCCGGGGAAAAATCAGGCTCAATGGGTTCCCCCAGGCCTTCTTCTTCTTTTTCCTCTTCTTCCTCTTCTTCCCCCCCTTCTTCCCACTCACGTTCAAAGTAAGCCTCAAGATCATATGAACCAGTGGGAAATGAACAACTGGAGGACAATCTGGTACAGACCTACCTTTTTGCTGCCAAGAATTTGGGCCAGGCCCAGCAGCAATCCAAAGTGTACTTTGACAAGAATGTCAAAGAAGTCGATTGGCAAGTCAGAGACCAAGTTATGGTACTGAAAATCTCCACCCCTGCCCACCCTTTTGCAAACAAATGGGCGGGCCCTATGACATCATCAACAAACTAAGCTCTGCTGTCTGTCAAGTGTGGATGACAAACCACAAGAAGCCCATAGACAAATGGCATCATGCCAATCAACTGAAACTGTACAAAGGTGATTAGTTCTCCTTCCCCCAGTCGGGGGAGGTAGATCTGTGAGTTTACCTTTCTGTGTTTTCTTTTTTCAGAAATAATGCTGATTTTCCTGTTTTCTGCCATACACACTGGTGAACATGTCAGAATTTTACCAGATGGATCTCCAGAGAATTCTCCATGCTCTGAACCCTTGTGATCCAGCCTACTTTCCTTCCCAGCCCTCATCACCTTTCCCTAAAGGTGGAGCCATTGACCTTGTATCCTCAACTTTCCCTGTTCATGAAGGAAAAGATGCTTATCTCAGTGCCTTGGTGGTATCTCCAGACTACTCCACTGTACAGATAGAATGGAAGACTGACAGTCCTGCTGGAAAACACATTTCAGTAGGTTACCTTGCCAAAGGAACTTTACAAGGCTGGCCCAATACTCAAATTTGCCCCAATGGAACTTTGTGCATACGCCAAGTTAACCAACAACATACAGGCCTCTACAACCTTATGGCAATGATGAATCCAGACTTTTGTACTAGATTCCCTAATACCGCCATGCACCAATTCTGTTCCAATTACTCCACTGCAAACAGCTGCTCTTTTTCTTACAGTCATCCCAGAATCAAATGATGGTCCTTTGCAATGCCCAGTCATGGAACCAGGTCCATCCAGTGGCCTGGCTGCTACTTCTGTCCCTGGGACTCTCATTAATAATGTTCAATTTATGTATGTCCTTGTTGTCTTGAATCTCACTCACTGGAACATGGCTGAGTCTGGTCACGGTTCTTCAACAAATGTTTCAAACTTTCACAGTTATGTTGTTAGATTTAATGGCAGAATACTAGGAATTTGTCAAGACCCTGAAGCTGGGTACTACAGTATGGAACACCAAGAGGTGTTCCACTCAAAGCGTCCGAAGTGAAGTTTGGAATTTTCTGATGTAACAGGCATTACAGCACTGTTACAGGTATGTTTGGGTCTGGAATGTTAATTTGGACCAGAGTCAATTTGATAAGAAAACAAAGTCAAACCAAAATTTGTCAATATTCCACACACTCAAACAACATCATACACAATTGAAATTTCTTTATGAAACCCACACAGCTAGACTGTAACCAATCACATTTTCCCTAGTGGTGTTGCCTCTTTTTTCAGGAAACAGGGGACAGGGAATATGTAGATCTGCCTGACCTACAGTCCCTAAGGTGGACTGCCACATTTCTATGATGCAGCATAAAGGATATTAGTAGTTACTTATGCTTGCTATAATATATTGTTCAGTATGATTATATGTGTGGTCTTAGCGAACCACCTATAGCTATTAGCCATAATGCTATGATCAGTATATTACGGGAATCATCCTATTGTAACCCAAAAGTAGTTTTAGTCAGCATAATGCTTATCACTATGTGCTTGGGAATCCTAATGGCCTTGGGTGCAAGCTGCCTACCTTACCGACCAATAGAAATGCTTTGATTAACTTCTAACCACAGTAATGCTCAGTATATTCATAACTTTATGCAGTAAGCCTGAGGGGTTGGACTGACTGGAGAGATGGAACACATGCAAATGATGGAACACTTTGCATGTGAGCATCTATCAAACACTGCCTCTACTAACTGCCTGGGTTCTAACCTCTTCATATTTTTCTCTCCACCTGAAAAGTCTGGTCGCTCGGAGTGCCGTTCGTCCACTTTCTCCTGCATGAAGAAAACGACAAATACTGACCTTAAGTATATTTTGTTTTCCTTTACTGCCTCTATTAGTTGTTCTGCATAATTAATCTTATTTATGTTTAAATTTATTGTTTTTCCTGGTTCCTCTTGGTTCGGGATAACCGTGAGGGAACTGGGATAGTTTTAGTTGAAATCTGGGTTCTCTGACTAAAGAACTTTAAAAGTTAATTTTACTTATTTTTTGTAACCGATAAATCTCGGTTACTGACTGCTAACCCGGTTCTGCATTTTGTAAACGGTCCAGTTCCATCAGTTCCTCTTCGGTTCTGGAACCGATTAAAAAAAAAAGGGGGAGGTTCCTTAGCAGTTGCTTGCTTTTTGAATTATGTCGGAAAAACTCAAAAAGAAAACAAGTGAACCCGGTTTCAAAAACTGTACTCAATGTGGAGAGGTGTTCACAAAAGCAGACAAACACACACTTTGTGTAGTTTGTCTTGGCTTTGATCATTTAAAAGAGGAATGTGATGTATGTAAAACATTCCCTGAGAAAACCATTGAGAAACACCTTGAAAGGCTTAAAAAGAAAATTCCTAGGGGTCCCTCTGGTTCTGACCAGCTGATAACCCAAGATATTGTGGCTGAACCCACATCTTTGTCTGTTCCTGCCCCTGAGATGTGCACAAAGGGAACAAAAAGAGTTACTGAACCGGCTGACTCCCCGGTTTCTGCTAAAAGAAGCAAAAAACTGAAGCACACAGAACCCTCGCCTGTTAAACCGGGGACTTCTGTGACTGCTTTGCCTGTTAAACCGGGGACTTCTGTGACTGCTTTGCCTATACCTACAGCCCAAGAGATTGCTCAGGCCTTTAAAATAATTCAGTCTCTACAGGCAATAGTTCCTCCTCAACAGCCTCCTGCCCCCACCCCCCAGGGTCCCCAGGTTGGCAGTAATGTGCATCCTCTCCCTCAAGAAGGAGTGGATCCTTTTGGTGATGATGATGATGATTATGATGAGGAGGAGGGATCAATAAAACCAGAAGTGTCCCCTGAATAGGACTTTGGTTCTCCTCCAAGGGTGTCTGAGGATTTTTCATCTCACTTTACCTTTGTCAGGAGGATGGTAGATGCACTGGACATCTCCACCACTGAACAAATCAAAGATGAGGAGGAGGTGGAGTACCTAGAGGTGACATGGTTAACACCCACAAAGGCTCTCCTCCTCCCTGTCTATAAATTCTTTAAAAAAGATGCATTAAAGATTTTACAGGCACCAAATTCCACTCCTAATGTAGACAGGAGGATGGACAAAAAGTACCAGCTGGAAAGGGAGGGAGCTGATTTTCTCTTCTCCCACCTCGACCAGCAGGGGATCATACAGCAAGCTGCCTGTGACAAGGCAAGGGTCCCTCTGTCCTCACATCCTCCGGACAAACTATGGCCAAAAAAGGGTACCTGTCAGCCTCTCTGGCTATGGGTCAGGCTACCTTCCAGGCATACACTGCCCAGTATCAAAAATCCCTGTAGCAGTCAGTCCTGGCCATGTCTCAGAAAGCTCCCTTGCCCTTGTCAGATGGCCTGGCTGAAACTGCCAGGTTTGGGTTAGAGGCAGCTAAGTACCAGTTCCAGATGGCTGCTGACACTAATGACACTGCAACCAGATGGATGGAGAATATGGTGGCACAGCGGAGGTTTGCTTGGCTCAGAGCTACAAATCTCACTCAGGATACACAATCAAAGGCTTTGGATTTTCCCCTAGAGGGAAATTCCCTCTTTGGGGCGTCCACTGTGGCATACATGAAGAAGGTGGATGAATATAAAGCCACTTATAGAAGCAACTCTGCCAAAGAGAAAGCTTCTCCATCCACCAGGCCTTATGGAAGGGGAGGCCGGGGCAGGTCCTTTTACACCAGGCCCTTCTTCCAACCAGTGGCCTTACCCCAGTACCAGTAGTATCCACAGCAGGGATACTCCAGGGGCAGGGGCAGAAGGGACTCGAGGTGAGGATCCCATACTTAGCCTCAGTCACATATCAAACAGACCCCCTGAACCACAGGCCACCTCCTATCTACCTGTTGAAGGCAAACTGTCCCACTTCTCCAGGCTCAGCTGAACATCACCGCAGACAAGTGGGTTCTGGAGGTAGTGGGTCAGGGTCTGTCTCTGGAATTCAAGTCCTTTCCTTGTCAAAATTCCAGAGTTTTCAGTTCTCCCTCCCTAGCAGAAGAGATACTTTTGGAGGCAGAGGTTCAAAATCTGCCACAGTTGAGAGCAGTGGAACCAGTTCCAAAATAACTGAGGGGAAAGGGCTTCTATTCCAGATACTTCCTAACCACAAAGAAAAGTTGGGAATTGCAGCCTATATTGGATCTAAGGGCTCTAAACAAGCTCCTGAAAAAAAAAAAACAAAGTTCAAAATGGTGATTTTGGCTCTGATTCTGCCAACACTTCAAAAAGGAGACTGGTTGGCATCATTGGACTCGAAAGATGCTTATTTCTACATCCCCATAAAGGAATCTTACTGAAAATACCTCAGATTCAGACTCCCTTCAGGTCACTACCAGTTTTCAACCCTGCCTTTTGGCCTTCCTTCGGCCCCAAGGGTGTTCACAAAGTGCCTGGCAGCTGTAGTGGCACATCTTCACAGACAGGGAATATCTGTTTTTCCTTACCTAGACAACTGTTTGGTCATGGGAAAATCTCCCCTGCAAGTGCAACAAGATTTAAAGGTCACACAGGACATCCTGGAGTCTCTAGGATTCCTGATCAATTACAAAAAGTCAGTTTTCACTCCTGCACAGGTATTGCAGTTCATAGGAGCAGAGATCAATACCTTACAAGCCAGAGCATATCTGCCTCTGAGGAGGGTAAAGAGCATTCAGCTAATAGCAAGCTCTTTCAGGCTGCACAACTTAAAAACTGCAAGACAGTTTCTCCAGCTACTGGGCTACATGGCTGCTTCCACAGGCACAGTGCTGGGGTCCAGATTCCACATGAAAGACATCCAATTCCACCTCAGGTCTCACTGGTGTCAGAGAAAAGATCCCTTTCTGAAGCTTATTCCAGTAACAAGGGCACTGCTACAGACCCTCCTGTGGTGGAAGGAGGAATCCAATTTAAGGCAAGGAGTTCCTTTTCAGAAAGAGAATCCTTCAGTGGTTCTTACTACAGATGCATCCCTTTTGGTCTGGGGTGCCCATACAGGGGAAAACACAACCCAGGGCACTTGGTCAGCCACAGAGTCCCTTCAGCACATACATCTTCTGGAACTTAGAGTAGTTTAGCTAACTCTAAAAAAGTTTTCTTCCCTAGTCCAGGGCAGGGTGGTACAGGTCAGAACAGACAATACCACCACAATGTATTACATAAACAAGGAGGCACAAAGTCAGGCCTTCTATGCACAGAAGCCATAAAGATTAGGACTCTGGCCTACTCATTGGGAGCATCTCTGCAGGCAATTCATTTGGCAGGGAAGGGCAGACAATACCCTGGCGGATGCATTGAGTCAAATAAATCAGGCCCATCATGAATGGACCATAAACAGACAGGTGGTACAAGTTATTTTCAGAAGGTGGGGCACTCCAGAGATAGACTTGTTCGCATCCCACCAGAACCACAATATGCCACAGTATTGTTGCAGACCACTAGATCAGGGAATGCTTCCTCTGGATGCTCTGAGTCTGGATTGGTCAGAAAGGTTAATTTATGCTTTCCCTCCTTTCCCTTTGAGCTACAGAGTACTGGTCAAGCTCAGATCCCATGCAGCATCACTGATCTTGATAGCTCTAGACTGGCCGAGGCAGCCATGGTACTCTCTTCTGCTTTCAATGTTTGTTGTGAACCCAATACATCTCCCTCGGAGGCGCAACCTTCTGACATCCAACCAGGGAACTCTGTTGTACCCGAATCTCAGGTCTCTCAATCTCAAACTTGGCTCTTGAGGACTTAGAATATGCTAATTTAAAACTTTCTGAACCTGTTTTAAGTATTCTAATAGGTTACAGAAAATCTTCTACTACAAAAATCTATTCTTCCAAATGGAATAGATTTTCTATCTGGTGTTTGGGCAAGACTCTGGTACCAGCACAGGCTGGATTGCCAGTGGTATTGGAGTATCTCACCCATTTACATTCTCTGGGTCTACAGCGCAGTTCTTTGAAGATTCACCTTGCAGCAGTGTCTGCTTATCTTTCTGCTGGGAAAAAGATAACATTAGCTTCAGACCCTATTTTAAAAATTTTTTTCAAGAGCTTGAATCGTTTGCATCTCCCTCACAGGCCACCAGTGCCAGTATGGGACCTGAATGTGTGTACAGCTAAGCTCATGTCTGCTCCATTTGGGCCCATAGCTACAGCTCATCTGAAATATTTCACTTGAAAATCAGTTTTTCTAGTGGCAATGACTACTGCAAGAAGAATCAGTGAGCTTCAGGCTCTCTGTATAGAGTAAGACTAATCTCTTTTCATGGGGATAAAGTAGTCCTTAGAACAAACAGAAAATTTCTCCCCAAGGTGGTCTCTGATTTTCACTTAAATCAATCCATCATTGTCCCTGTCTTTTTCACCGATCATGCCACTTCAGGTGAAAGGAGGCTTCACAGCTTGGATGTGAAGAGGGCCGTCAGTTATTGCATGACAGCCACTAAAGGACTTAGACAGGATAGAAAGCAATTGTTCCTGACTTATGGGGATGTAGAAAAAGGTAATCCAGCCTCAAAAAGAACCATTTCTCGATGGATAGTCCAGTGTATCCAATTCTGTTACACTAATGCTGGTAGGGAACCCCCATCAGGATTGAGGGCTCATTCTACAAGAGGGACAGCTGCCACTTTAGCAGCTGCCAGATATGTCCCATTGGTAGATATATGTAAAGCAGCTACTTGGAAAACAGTACACACCTTTATAAAACACTACAACCTGGCTATTTCATCCAGGAGTGATGCTAGGTTTGGCACAGCAGTCCTGCAAAGTCTGTTTCCAAAAAAGAGTCCTTTACCCACCTCCAAGAGTGCTGCTTGGTAGTCTGCATAAAGTTATGACTATCCTGAGCATTACTGGGGTTAGAAGAAAAAAATACTTACCTTAGTAATCTTGTTTCTTTCAGTGATGCTCAGATATTCATAACTTCCCTCCCTACCGCCCCTTCCAGAACTTCAGCCTCTGCACTCCACATGCTGGTGCCACCATGTCACAATACACTCTTGGAGTGAAATTCTTTCCTCTGCACCTGTATTAGTTAGGTGAACAGAGTTTCATTGTGTTTATCTTTTTGGTATTTTCTGGCATGTTGTTCTAACTTTACTTAATTTTTGTTCCTCCAGTTGGAGGTTTATTTTTTTGGTAAATCCATATTGTTGGGTAACCCCAATTTTAATGATAAAACATTTTAGTACTACATTATTCTGGGCCTACCTTTTTAGGCTCCTTTGTAAAATCTGAAGAGGTTAGAACACAGGCAGTTAGTAGAGGCAGTGTTTGAAAGATGCTCACTGGCAAAGTGTTCCATCATTTGCATGTGTTCCATCTCTCCGGGCAGTCCAACTCCTCAGACTTACTGCATAAAGTTATGAATATCTGAGCATCAGTGGGAAGATTCAAGATTACTAAGGTAATTTTTTCTTTTCTACTATGCAGATGAGCACAGTACCAGGTAACAGACCTTCTTATCTCTGGCTATAAGAGTTTGTGTAATCCTGTTTTTCACTGAGTTTTTCTATGATGACACCAGGGGCTGGATATTCAGACTGCGCCGGGCAGTGGCACAAGCCTGGGTGCAATGCAACTGGGCTGCACCGGGGCCAGGACCAGGTGATATACAACGGTGATACATTATGGCTCAGCACCATTGAATATGGCATGGTTGGCATGCACATACTGCATGGTGCAGCGGCACTGTGCCAGCACAAGCCACAGAGAGGGAGCAAGGGGATATGCCAGTGCAAGTGCAGTTGCACTAGGTGCATCACCCACGATATTCAACCTGGGGCATATAAATGAGGCCATAATCTATGCAAGGCGCAAACAGGGCCATTATGTCATTATGGCTCCATTTGCATGTGATGCGCTGGGTGTCCCAGCAAATTGCGCCTGGTGCCTGCCAAGCTGCAGACATCGGGAGTTGGCCCCCTGGTGGACTATTGCAGCCCCCCTCCCGTATGCCCGATTGTGGGCAGTAGTACACAGACACACATTCCAATGCCCGTTCGTGGGCGGTAGTGCACAGAAACACGATCCAATGCCCGATCACGGGCAGTGGTGACAATAAACATACACCTATGCACGATCATGGGCAATAGCAAGAATTATCATAATCCTGGTGGTCTGGTGGACCCCCCTCCCTCCCTGTATGCCAGATCATGGGCTGTAGCAATTTGTGAGCCCATTCTGGTGGTCCAGTGGTACCCCCCTCCCTACCCACCCACAGAGACCCCTGGCCACCCAGCACCCTCCTTCTGTCATCAGCAGGCGGCACCCCACCCACATACTGCCTGGCTGCCCGCCAAATGACAGTGTACAGTATGCTCTGTACTCCTATTGGGCCACAGTGTGGACCAATGGCCATGCAGACCATACTGTACTACACAGGATCAGATATGTGAATGAACGCTTGCCCCTTGCAATACTGCAGTGCAAGCTGCCATGTGGCCTAGCAACTTCAGAAAGTGTCTGGCTGGTCAAGACACAGGTGGATGAAAAGAGGAAGCCAGAGTGATGAGGGATTGGATCCTTGAGAGAGGAAGAAAGGCCTTGCCCTGAACAGTGTCCAGCTGCACTCCTACAAATGTGAGAAGCTGGGTTGGTTGCAGAACAGACGTTTCCAGATTTAGGATGAATCCTAGGGAGTCCAGAAGGTATTGAATGACCCCAAGAGCTGACCTGACTTGGTCTGGGGACTGGCCTAGTATGAGCCAGTCGTCCAGATAAGGGAACAGTAAGATGCCTATTTTCCTGAGGAAGGTCACCATTGCTGCTAGACTCTTGGTGAATATCCTTGGAGCAGACGTAAGGCCGAAAGGCATTGCTCTGAACTGATAATGGCCTGAGGGCAGTTCGAACCTGAAGTACTTTCTGTGGGACTGCCTTATAGGTATGTGAAAATAGGCATCCTTGAGATCCAAAGAGGCTAGCCAGTCTCCTGGTCTCAGAGAGAGAAGAATTAATCCCAGAGTCACCATCTTGAACTTTGGCTTTAATATATGTTTGTCTAGGTATCGTAGCTCTAGGATGGGTCACCACTCCTCTGTCTTTTTTAGGGTAAGGAAGTACCTGGAGTACAATCCCTTTCCCCTGTGAATGAAAGGTACCTTTTCCACTGCTCACAGAAGCAGTAGGGATGAGACCTCTGCCTCCAAAGCCTGTGTTTCCTCTGGAGAGGAAGGACAAAAAGCCCTTGCTCTCAGCCTTGGGAACCTGCTGAAGCTGAGAGCAAGACCCTGGCTTACTATTTCCAGGACCCACTTGTCTGAAGTGATAGATTTCCAGGCCTGGAAAAAGTGAACCAGTTTGCCCTCTACAGGGATTGGGGAGGCAACCCTGACTGACCCATCAGGGTGTCTGTTTGGCAGGGGTCTTAGACTGAGAGGAGGATGCAGCCCTTGTCATCCCCCTTCTGCCTCTTCCCCTAAAGAACCCCCTCTGCTAAAGAGAAGAAAAAGCCTTTGAAACGGCCTGCCCCTGCCAGCCCTAGATTGCTGCCTTTGATGGGTTATCTGCTTTTCTTTGGCTGCAGCACTCCTATATGTGGTCTGTATTCGTCCATCTTTTTCATGTAAGTTTCTGTTTGCTCCCCAAACAAAGAGTTACCGATGACAGGAAATCCATGGCCTTGGTCTGGGTATCCTGAGACAAACTGGTACACCTGAGCCAGGCAAATCTCCTCATGGAAACAGATGTAGCCATAACTCTAGAATGAACATCAATCGAGTCCACAGCAGCATGAAACTGGACCTTAGAAGCTTTGATGCCATCCATAGCCACCTGCTCTAGTTCCTTGGCCAGCTGGGGAGGGGCATTTTTAGCCAGCTCTAGAATCGTATCCCACCTAGACTTCTGGTATCTGGCTGTATATGATACAGAGTTGGATTGTCTGAGTCCCAAAGAGGATGCCAAGTACTGTTTCTTAGCCGTGGCATCCACTTTCCTGGAACCCTTATCTGGGGGGTGAGATGCCAGGGGGAAATTAGCCTTGTCACAGGCTGCAGCTTGCACTACCCCAACATGGCTGCAATGATTGGTAAGGAATTCCATTCCAGGGCCTGACAGAGCATACCTCCTGTCCATCTTCTTATCCAAAGGAGGTATGGATGTTGGAAGTTGTAATATTTTTGGGGTCTGTTTCCCCTGGGACTTGTGCAGGGGGATAGACACCCTTTTGGACTCTGGGACATCCATCATCTCAACATAGTCAGGCTCCTCCTGATCCTGTTCAGCTTCTTCCACTGGGAGCTGAAGAGTCTCAGCCACCTTCCTGTAACACAAGAAGTGGGAGGGGGACTCAGAAAGCCTGGGAGGAGACACACTGGAAGGCCTGTCTGGGGAGATGTCAGGCTCAATAGGTTCATCTAGGCTTTTGTAATCTTCATCTTCATCTTCTTTGTCTCCTTCCCATTCGCCCTCATAAAATGTTTCAGGGTCATAGTCAGAAGCAGGCAAGTCCAACCGAACCGACCGTCCTAGAGTCAGTGTCAGTTCAGTCAGAACCAGGTGAAGCGACTGCACAATAGTGATCACTTTGGCTATCTCGTCGGCAGTTGGAATATGGGGATCGGGATCCGAACCGGCTGACTTGCATTTTCTCTTTGCAGGAACCAATTCCACAGAATCGGGTCTCCTCTTGCTCGAGGGGGTATCGCCCAGGTCAGTGGGCACCCCCTCAGGTTTGGTCGGAACTGAACCGGGCTGGCCATCTGGGTCAGTGGATTTTTCGGCCTCCCTTTCCTTCAGCCTACTTAAATGTTTTTCAGCGGTGGCTTTAGGAAAGTTTTTGCAGATTTGGCAGTCTTCTTTGAGGTGGTCAAACCCCAGACAATAAACGCGGATGAGGTGGGGGTCAGCCTTGGCAAAGGCCTCCCCACACTCAGTGCAGTGCTGAAACCCAGTGGGCCCGGTTTTCTTTTTCGGTTCCTCAGACATGCCTCAATAAAACAAAGTTACCCTTACCAGCATTCAAACCAGGCGACTACCAAAACCTATCAGTTCCAACCGTGTCACGGGTCTGATGAAAAAAAAAACAGAAATTGTTGTTTTTTTCAGGAACCGATAGATACTGGAAACCACACACAAAATTGTTATTTTTTTTTAAACTTAGACTGATTACTTCGGTTCCCAACCGGAATGACTGGGAAGAAACTGAACAGAAAAACAATTTCTTCACACAAAAACACACTACTAACTACTAATATACCAACTGTACCAGGACAGAGATGTGAACACCGAAAATAAAGAAACGGTTTGGAAAAACCGACTGATTTTTACTGTGACCAAACTGAAGTGAAGGAGAGAATCTCCGGAGCGACTTCTCAGTTAGGTGGAGTGAAGAATCTGACGGTTACACTCAGGAGTACCTGGGACAGAGGTTTGAAAACCGAGCTTGAGCTCAACATTCTATGCCTTAGCATAGAGTTAACCCTTTCCTCTCCAGAGCAGTTCAAGTGCTTGGGCTAACTGCATATAGTCAGAATAAAGCAAGACTTTATGTTGTTTGAATTTGGGGTTTGGAGTATTTTCAAAATATGCTTTTTCAGAAACTTGTTTATTGGTAATACAAAGAACCTCAGTGCGTAAGCACCGAGGCAAGGGTTACCCCAAAGGGCACTGTCCAGGAAGCCAAGTTTCAAAGAAACATAAAATCACATGTACCCTCACAATGCAAAGCATCATGGGCTGTACATGCAAATCACCACAAAATATCATGCTGGTTCAACTTTAAGCAGGAATGCATGGTGCCAAAAGGTGTCTCACACAGTCTGCAAAGGGTGCCAACAGAAAACACAGACACATGTATCATCCTACCAGGACTCATCAGTGTGCCTCATCTATATGACACTCCAGTGGAATGAACCAGTGACCCTAAGTTGGTCCATTGGGCTTGGGTTGTGATGAGCCCAATAAAAACAAAAAATGAGCAAAAATACAAAGACCCTCAGTACATAAGTACTGAGGCAAGGGTTACCCCAAAGGGCACTGGCTGGGGAGCCAAGTTTCAAGAAACACAAAATCACCCGTACCCTCACAATGCAAAGCATCATGGTTTGTACATGCAAATCACCACAAAATGTTATGCTGGTTCAACTTTAAGCAGAAATGCATGGTGCCTAAAGGCCTCTCACACAGTCTGCAAAGGGAGCCAGCAGAAGACACTGACATGGGTTTCATCCTGCCAGGACTCACCAGTGTGCCTCATCTGTATGACACCCCAGTGGCATGAACCAACTACCCTAAGTTGGTCTATTGGGTTTGGGTTGTGGAGAGCCTGTTGGTACCCTTTGCAGACCGTGTGATTCTTGTTTCTCTGAAACTTGGCTTCCTGGCCAGTGCCCTTTGGGGTAACCCTTGCCTCAGTGCTTACATACTGAGGTTCTTTGTATTTTAGCTTGTTTTTTGTTCTTATTGAGCTCACCACAACCCAAACCGGATAGACCAACTTAGGGTAGCTGGTTAATTCCACTGGGGTGTCATACAGGCGAGGCACACTGATGAGCCCTGGTAGGATAAAACACATGTCTGTGTCTCCTGTTGGCACCCTTTGCAGACTGTGTGAGAGGCCTTTTGGCTCCACGCATTCCTGCTTAAAGTTGAACCAGCATAACATTTTGTGGTGATTTACATGTATAGCCCATGATGCTTTGCATTGTGAGGGTGTGTGATTTTGTGTTTTATTGGTAACAATAGTTTCTTAGTTGAAGTTAAACCCATGGGGTTGAGAAATTCCACTTCTTCCTCATCCTCCACCACCTCACTGGTATTGATATCCAAGGCAGCCACCATTTTTTTCATAAAAGTATAGTGTGATGAAAAGTCCTTGGGCAACTTCAGTGGTGATTCAAATTTTTAATCAGGGGAGACTTCAGGCTCAATGGGCTCCCCAGCATCATCATCATGATATTCTTCAAATTCCTTGTAATCCTGGATCTCAGGAACCAAGGATGCAATCAGAGTTACCAGTTGCAGAACCGAGGGTTGAACCAGGGAACTGACCAGTACCTGTAGAACCGTAACCATTATCAATTCCAGTAAGACTTGAATAACCTTCACTGCCTTGGCAATATCCTGTGGTGAAGGCATGTCAGTTTTTTCTCCAAACATCCTCTTGTGCTTTCCTGCAGGGGGTTCTGTATGTTTTGTTTTCTTTCATTTCCCTGCTGGATCTAGTTTATCCACCAGTTCACCAGTTTGCTTTGTTTTGGAAGGTTCCCCCTTATTTGGGTTAGATGGCTCTGTTTTTGTGCTTTCACCCGTGATTGTGGAGGGACTGGGCTGGTCAGAGCCATTACCTCCTGGTTTGTTTGAAGAAAGCCATCTTCTTTCTAAATCTTTCCAACCTTTTTTCAACAGTTTTTGCTGAAAAAACTTTGCATATTGCACACTCAGCTGTGAAATGACTTTCACCAAGAAAGACAACACATTTATCATGGTTAACAATGAAAATCATGACTGTGAGTAGGGATCTCCAAGGGGTCTTGTCTGCCGGGTGGAGAACGAAATTTGAAATGTTATAGAATGTAGCAGTTGGTAAGGGCAGCATTTGAATGGTGACATGAGCTAGTAATGGGTTCCATCATTTACATAAGTTCCTTTCTCTGAACAGTTCAACTCTACAGGCTGACTGCAAGAGTTAACAATATTGAAGAATTCCTGAGGTTAGAAATGCTACTTTTATGAATTCCGATAGTATATACCTAGAAAATGGGGAAAAACAAATAGGACAGATGTATATACCTTCAGGTTCTACCTTTTGGCCCAAGAAACCCTTGATTATTTTCAGGTCTCTTGTTGCCAATACCAGCCCAGAACTCTCCATTACTTACTCTGAAACCCCTCCATATACTGACACCATTTCCCATGCAAAGCATGCTTCATTGAGTTACCCTAACATGCCAACCCCCACTGCCACCCATCACCCAATGATGTGATTTCCACAGTTTCAGTGTACCAGTGCAGTTTTCAGGAGACATGTAGGCAGTGGCCATTGGGGAGGAGATTATACTTTATTTTTTAATTAATAACCAATGATATTTATAAGTGTTTTCTGTACAACCTACCCGTTATTAGAATATGAAATGGGTTGCTGAGTTGAGTTTATTTTCAGAAACTAGAAAGAGAAAGTGCCATACGTTAGTTAAACATTGCCTCGGAGACTTTTTTTATGTGTGGAAGTTTAATCCACTTTCTCTTTCTAGTTTCTGAAAATAAACTCAACTCAGCAACCCATTTCATATTCTAATAACGGGTAGGTTGTACAGAAATATGCTCTAATAAATATACTGAAATAAGTTGTAATACCTTATAAATTATTAAATAGTTGTTGTTAGATGTAATAAATAATTTATGAGTATCCAATATCATAAATGAATGCCAATAAGTTATAATAAATGTATTGTAATATAATCACTATAAAGTATCTCTTAGCAACTATAAGTAAAGGTAAGAAGAAGAAAGGAACAAAAGGGAATAAGAATAGAAGGAAAGAGTAAGAGATTTAAAAGGGAGAAGTGTGTAGTCCAGTTTCCTTAAGCATATGTAATATTACATTTCTGCCTAGATTGAAATGTCAGGAGATCTAAGACCCATATTAATGTTATTAAGACATATATAATTATTCTGTCCCAAACAAAACATTAGATAAAGTATACCATTTCTTGATAAATTTGGCTGATTGATCTCTTAGGGATAGTGCTAGCTTCTCTGTTTTTAGAATTTCTATTAGTGTATTTTTCCACTCTTGAACTGTTGGAACCATGACTTCTAGCCAATGTTTCAATAAAGCATGCCTCACTGAAATGCTTAATAGCAATAATGTTTGTCTTTGTTCATATGACCAATGAGTACCTCCATCAAAATGTCCTAGGATACAAGTATGTACATGGATATGTTCTGCAATCATAGGATGACCTTCAAATAGACTTATTACTGATGTCCATACAGGCTTCACCATGGGACAGTCCCAGAACATGTGTATCAGTCTGCCTTGTTCCTCTCCACATTTGTGACAAGTAGGAGTGTTACTTAAGTTCATTTTAAATCTTTGGTATGGGGTGTAATATAAATTATGTATGGTTTTAAATTGAATCAATCTTCAGTCAACTGAACCAAATACTTGAAATGGAAGGGTCCATATCCTATCCCATTCCCAGTCCTCTGTAGGCATTCCTAATGTATGATACCACTATCTAATAGTTTCTATCTATGATACCACTATCTAACAGTCCCTGGTTGCCGTTTCATACCTATACCTTTATTATTTTTTTGGGTGGGGGCATTATCTTTTACATATTAAAAAATATCCTTTTCATAAAGGTCCTTTACATTACTTTTTGCTTACCAAGGCTGACTTTTTCCTGTTTCTATTTGAACAGTACCCCAACCTATGGTTATCCTTGATAATAACATTTTGATTGGGCTTCTCCTTTATGAAACTAGTTATTTAATTAATTTTAAGAGTTCTTTATGGCTGTGGGTTGGCACGATTCCCAAGATCTCTGTTTATCTATTAGTATCCCTCCTTTAATTCTTGCTTTGGGATGACCTGAAAATTACACATAGCTAATCACTAGCCTACTTCAGCTCCAGGTTGCCCACTTTATGATCAATTTTATTGTCATCATAGTCCCCTTTTGCTATACTTTATGCCTGGGTCCTCCCATTTCCATTTGGATTTTACACAGCATTATGCAGAAGCCTTTTTTACCTCTGGGGCATATAGCTTGTCACTTTTCTTTTAAAGACACTCTCCCCCTTTTTCATTCCATTTTTACTTTATTCTGTAGTTTTATTATTGTTCTATTTTGCACTTTTTTCCCTCTTTCTTTTCCCTGGGGTCTGTTCACCATTTAGTTTTGGTGAGATTTTCAACTTTTAAATGTTGTTTTATTGCCAATGACTTTGGTTTGGCACTACATGTTATTGGTTTGTAACCGACTGTACCTTGACATTCTCTAGTTGTGGTTTTGATAAATCATATGGCACTTGAATTTTTTCTCTACTATGTGTTCAGTGGACTGACATACACCTGTATTTAGGCTATATAAATTATGATGTCCGATATATCTAGTCAGTCCCCTTGAAGAAGACTAATCTTAAAGTCAGTGTGTCAGGGTTAAAGCCATGGCTCTTTTTTTTTTATCAATATATTTTTATTGGTATTTACATATACATAAGTCTAGTAACAGTACAAGTTATGAGAGCATATGCTCTAATAAATATGCTGAAATAAGTTGTAATACCTTATAAATTATTAAATAGTTGTTGTTAGATGTAATAAATAATTTATGAGTATCCAATATCATAAATGAATGCCAATAAGTTATAATAAATGTATTGTAATATAATCACTATAAAGTATCTCTTAGCAACTATAAGTAAGTAAGAAGAAGAAAGGAACAAAAGGGAATAAGAATAGAAGGAAAGAGTAAGAGATTTAAAGAGAGGTGTAGTCCAGTTTCCTTAAGCATATTAATATTACATTTCTGCCTAGATTGAAATGTTAGGAGATCTAAGACCCATATTAATGTTATTAAGACATATATAATTATTCTGTCCCAAACAAAGCATTAGATAAAGTATACCATTTCTTGATAAATTTGATGATTGATCTCTTAGGGATAGTGCTAGCTTCTCTGTTTTAGAATTTCTATTAGTGTATTTTCCACTCTTGAACTGTTGGAACCATGACTTCTAGCCAATGTTTCAATAAAGCATGCCTCACTGAAATGCTTAATAGCAATAATGTTTGTCTTTGTTCATATGACCAATCAGTACCTCTATCAAAATGTCCTAGGATATAAGTATGTGCATGGATATGTTCTGCAATCATAGGATGACCTTTAAATAGACTTATTACTGATGTCCATACATGCTTCACCATGGGACAGTCCCAGAACATGTGTATCAGTGTACCTTGTTCCTCTCCACATTTGTGATAAGTGGGAGTGTTAGCTAAGTTCATTTTAAATCTTTGGTATGGGGTGTAATATAAATTATGTATGGTTTTAAATTGAATCAATCTTAAGTCAACTGAACCAAATACTTGAAATGGAAGGGTCCATAACCTATCCCATTCCCAGTCCTCTGTAGGCATGCCTAATGTATGATACCACTAATAGTTTCTATCTATGATACCACTATCTAATAGTCCCTGGTTGCCGTTTCATACCTATACCTTTATTATTTTTTGGGGGGGGATTATCTTTTACATATTAAAAAATATCCTTTTCATAAAGGTCCTTTACATTACTTTTTGCTTACCAAGGCTGACTTTTTCCTGTTTCTATTTGAACAGTACCCCAACCTATGGTTATCCTTGATAATAACATTTTGATTGGGCTTCTCCTTTATGAAACTAGTTATTTAATTAATTTTAAGAGTTCTTTATGGCTCTGGGTTGGCACGATTCCCAAGATCTCTGTTTATCTATTAATATCCCTCCTTTAATTCTTGCTTTGGGATGACCTGTAAATTACACATAGCTAATTACTAGCCTACTTCAGCTCCAGGTTGCCCACTTTATGATCAATTTTATTGTCATCATAGTCCCCTTTTGCTATACTTTATGCCTGGGTCCTCCTATTTCCATTTGGATTTTACACAGCATTATGCAGAAGCCTTTTTACCTCTGGGGCATATAGCTTGTCGCTTTTCTTTTAAAGACACTCCCCCCACCTTTTTCATTCCATTTTTACTTTATTCTGTAGTTTTATTATTGTTCTATTTCACACTTTTTCCCCTCTTTCTTTTCCCTGGGGTCTGTTCACCATTTAGTTTTGGTGAGATTTTCAACTTTTAAATGTTATTTTATTGCCAATGACTTTGGTTTGGCACTACATGTTATTGGTTTGTAACCGACTGTACCTTAACATTCTCTAGTTGTGGTTTTGATAAATCACATGGCACTTGAATTTTTTCTCTACTATGTGTTCAGTGGACTGACATACACCTGTATTTAGGCTATATAAATTATGATGTCCGATATATCTAGTCAGTCCCCTTGAAGAAGACTAATCTTAAAGTCAATGTGTCAGGGTTACAGCCATGGCTCTTTTTTTTTTTTTGTCAATATATTTTTATTGGTATTTAAATATACATAAGTCTAGAAACAGTACAAGTTATGAAAGCATATGCTCTAATAAATATGCTGAAATAAGTTGTAATACCTTATAAATTATTAAATAGTTGTTGTTAGATGTAATAAATAATTTATGAGTATCCAATATCATAAATGAATGCCAATAAGTTATAATAAATGTATTGTAATATAATCACTATAAAGTATCTCTTAGCAACTATAAGTAAAGGTAAGAAGAAGAAAGGAACAAAAGGGAATAAGAATAGAAGGAAAGAGTAAGAGATGTAAAAGAGAGAGGTGTGTAGTCCAGTTTCCTTAAGCATATTTAATATTACATTTCTGCCTAGATTGAAATGTCAGGAGATCTAAGACCCATATTAATGTTATTAAGACATATATAATTATTCTGTCCCAAACAAAACATTAGATAAAGTATACCATTTCTTGATAAATTTGGCTGATTGATCTCTTAGGGATAGTGCTAGCTTCTCTGTTTTTAGAATTTCTATTAGTGTATTTTTCCACTCTTGAACTGTTGGAACCATGACTTCTAGCCAATGTTTCAATAAAGCATGCCTCACTGAAATGCTTAATAGCAATAATGTTTGTCTTTGTTCATATGACCAATCAGTACCTCTATCAAAATGTCCTAGGATACAAGTATGTGCATGGATATGTTCTGCAATCATAGGATGACCTTCAAATAGACTTATTACTGATGTCCATACATGCTTCACCATGGGACAGTCCCAGAACATGTGTATCAGTGTGCCTTGTTCCTCTCCACATTTGTGATAAGTGGGAGTGTTAGCTAAGTTCATTTTAAATCTTTGGTATGGGGTGTAATATAAATTATGTATGGTTTTAAACTGAATCAATCTTAAGTCAACTGAACCAAATACTTGAAATGGAAGGGTCCATAACCTATCCCATTCCCAGTCCTCTGTAGGCATTCCTAATGTATGATACCACTATCTAATAGTTTCTATCTATGATACCACTATCTAATAGTCCCTGGTTGCCGTTTCATACCTATTCCTTTATTATTTTTTGGGGGGGGATTATCTTTTACATATTAAAAAATATCCTTTTCATAAAGGTCCTTTACATTACTTTTTGCTTACCAAGGCTGACTTTTTCCTGTTTCTATTTGAACAGTACCCAACCTATGGTTATCCTTGATAATAACATTTTGATTGGGCTTCTCCTTTATGAAACTAGTTATTTAATTAATTTTAAGAGTTCTTTATGGCTCTGGGTTGCCACGATTTCCAGGATCTCTGTTTATCTATTAATATCCCTCCTTTAATTCTTGCTTTGGGATGACCTATAAATTACACCTAGCTAATTACTAGCCTACTTCAGCTCCAGGTTGCCCACTTTATGATCAATTTTATTGTCATCATAGTCCCCTTTTGCTATACTTTATGCCTGGGTCCTCCTATTTCCATTTGGATTTTACACAGCATTATGCAGAAGCCTTTTTACCTCTGGGGCATATAGCTTGTCGCTTTTCTTTTAAAGACACTCCCCCCACCTTTTTCATTCCATTTTTACTTTATTCTGTAGTTTTATTATTGTTCTATTTCACACTTTTTCCCCTCTTTCTTTTCCCTGGGGTCTGTTCACCATTTAGTTTTGGTGAGATTTTCAACTTTTAAATGTTGTTTTATTGCCAATGACTTTGGTTTGGCACTACATGTTATTGGTTTGTAACCGACTGTATCTTGACATTCTCTAGTTGTGGTTTTGATAAATCATATGACACTTGAATTAATTTTTTCTCTACTATGTGTTCGGTGGACTGACATACACCTGTATTTAGGCTATATAAATTATGAAGTCCGATATATCTAGTCAGTCCCCTTGAAGAAGACTAATCTTAAAGTCAATGTGTCAGGGTTACAGCCATGGCTCTTTTTTTTTGTCAATATATTTTTATTGGTATTTAGATATACATAAGTCTAGTAACAGTACAAGTTATGAAAGCATATGCTCTAATAAATACACTGAAATAAGTTGTAATACCTTATAAATTATTAAATAGTTGTTTTTAGATGTAATAAATAATTTATGAGTATCCAATATCATAAATGAATGCCAATAAGTTATAATAAATGTATTGTAATATAATCACTATAAAGTATTTCTTAGCAACTATAAGTAAAGGTAAGAAGAAGAAAGTAACAAAAGGGAATAAGAATAGAAGGAAAGAGTAAGAGATTTAAAAGGGAGAGGTGTGTAGTCCAGTTTCCTTAAGCATATTTAATATTACATTTCTGCCTAGATTGAAATGTCAGGAGATCTAAGACCCATATCAATGTTATTAAGACATATATAATTATTCTGTCCCAAACAAAACATTAGATAAAGTATACCATTTCTTGATAAATTTGGCTGATTGATCTCTTAGGGATAGTGCTAGCTTCTCTGTTTTTAGAATTTCTATTAGTGTATTTTTCCACTCTTGAACTGTTGGAACCATAACTTCTAGACAATGTTTCAATAAAGCATGTCTCACTGAAAAGCTTAATAGCAATAATGTTTGTCTTTGTTTTTATGACCAATGAGTACCTCTATCAAAATGTCCTAGGATACAAGTATGTGCATGGATATGTTCTGCAATCATAGGATGACCTTCAAATAGACTTATTACTGATGTCCATACAGGCTTCACTATGGGACAGTCCCAGAACATGTGTATCAGTCTGCCTTGTTTCTCTCCACATTTGTGACAAGTAGGAGTGTTACTTAAGTTCATTTTAAATCTTTGGTATGGGGTGTAATATAAATTATGTATGGTTTTAAATTGAATCAGTCTTAAGTCAACTGAACCAAATACTTGAAATGGAAGGGTCCATATCCTATCCCATTCCCAGTCCTCTGTAGGCATTCCTAATGTATGATACCACTATCTAATGGTTTCTATCTATGATACCACTATCTAATAGTACCTGGCTGCTGTTTCATACCTATACCTTTTTTTATTTTTGGGGGGGATTATCTTTTACATATTAAAAAATATCCTCTTCATAAAGGTCCTTTACTTTACTTTTTGCTTACCAAGGCTGACTTTTTCTGTTTCTATTTGAACAGTACCCCAACCTATGGTTATCCTTGTTAATAACGTTTTGATTGGGCTTCTCCTTTATGAAACTAGTTATTTAATTAATTTTAAGAGTTCTTTATGGCTCTGGGTTGGCACAATTCCCAAGATCTCTGTTTATCTATTAATATCCCTCCTTTAATTCTTGCTTTGGGATGACCTGTAAATTACACATAGCTAATTACTAGCCTACTTCAGCTCCAGGTTGCCCACTTTATGATCATTTTTATTGTCATCATAGTCCCGTTTTGCTATACTTTATGCCTGGGTCCTCCCATTTCCATTTGGATTTTACACAGCATTATGCAGAAGCCTTTTTACCTCTGGGGCATATAGCTTGTCGCTTTTCTTTTAAAGACACTCCCCCCCACCTTTTTCATTCCATTTTTACTTTATTCTGTAGTTTTATTATTGTTCTATTTCACACTTTTTTCCCTCTTTATTTTCCCTGGGTTCTGTTCACCATTTAGTTTTGGTGAGATTTTCAACTTTTAAATGTTGTTTTATTGCCAATGACTTTGGTTTGGCACTACATGTTATTGGTTTGTAACTGACTGTACCTTGACATTCTCTAGTTGTGGTTTTGATAAATCATTTGGCACTTGAATTAATTTTTTCTCTACTATGTGTTCAGTGGACTGACATACACCTGTATTTAGGCTATATAAATTACGATGTCCGATATATCTAGTCAGTCCCCTTGAAGAAGACTAATCTTAAAGTCAATATGTCAGGGTTACAGCTATGGCTCTTTTTTTTTTTTGTCAATATATTTTTATTGGTATTTAAATATACATAAGTCTAGTAACAGTACAAGTTATGAAAGCATATGCTCTAATAAATATGCTGAAATAAGTTGTAATACCTTATAAATTATTAAATAGTTGTTAGATGTAATAAATAATTTATGAGTATCCAATATCATAAATGAATGCCAATAAGTTATAATAAATGTATTGTAATATAATCACTATAAAGTATCTCTTAGCAACTATAAGTAAAGGTAAGAAGAAGAAAGGAACAAAAGGGAATAAGAATAGAAGGAAAGAGTAAGAGATTTAAAAGAGAGAGGTGTGTAGTCCAGTTTCCTTAAGCATATTTAATATTACATTTCTGCCTAGATTGAAATGTCAGGAGATCTAAGACCCATATTAATGTTATTAAGACATATATAATTATTCTGTCCCAAACAAAACATTAGATAAAGTATACCATTTCTTGATAAATTTGGCTGATTGATCTCTTAGGGATAGTGCTAGCTTCTCTGTTTTTAGAATATCTATTAGGGTATTTTTCCACTCTTGAACTGTTGGAACCATGACTTCTAGCCAATGTTTCAATAAAGCATGTCTCACTGAAATGCTTAATAGCAATAATGTTTGTCTTTGTTCATATGACCAATGAGTACCTCTGTCAAAATGTCCTAGGATACAAGTATTTGCATGGATATGTTCTGCAATCATAGGATGACCTTCAAATAGACTTATTACTGATGTCCATACAGGCTTCACCATGGGATAGTCCCAGAACATGTGTATCAGTGTGCTTTGTTCCTCTCCATATTTGTGACAAGTAGGAGTGTTAGTTAAGTTCATTTTAAATCTTTGGTATGGGGTGTAATATAAATTATGTATGGTTTTAAATTTAATCAATCTTAAGTCAACTGAACCAAATACTTGAAATGGAAGGGTTCATATCCTATCCCATTCCCAGTCCTCTGTAGGCATTGTTAATGTATGATACCACTATCTAATAATTTCTGTGGTTGAACTCCTGATTAGTTCTATTAATAGTCTGTATATAAAAGATATAGAAGATGATTTTTTAAGACAACCCGAGAATATTCTGGTATTGTCATTTAAAGGTGTAGATAGGTTTATCTGATTCTGCACTGCTTTAATAACATTTAAATACATTATTTTAACAGATCGGGGACAGTCAAATTTATTTGCTATGTCTTCATAAGATAAAATATTGTCATTATGTAGAATATCTCTAACCGAGATAATTCCTTTTTGTTTCCAAACTTCATTCTGAAGAAGGGCACCATTCTGTGTAAAGTTAGGGTTTCCCCAAATAGGTTGAGTTCTGACTTGGTTTAACTCTAGTTTTAGAAGACTGCTAATTTGTCTCAGTTGTCTTAGAGAATTTAAAATAATCTTGTTTTTGCAGGACGTCAGTGGTTTAGAATATATTAACACACTGAGAGACAGGCCTTGTTTTCCCATTATCTATTCCTGTATATCAACCCATTCTGGACTGTATATCTGTGCTAACTCAATGTAGTTTCATTTCACCAGTTGAGCCATCCTTGCAGTTAAGTAGTATACATAAAAATCAGGGGCTTTAAGACCTCCATTAGTTTTGGATCTGCACATCCTGGTATATGACATTCTATGCCTTTTGTGTGCCCAAATAAATTGTGCTCCTATCGAAGTAATAGAATGTAACCATTTATTGGTCAAACAACATGGAATCATCATGAATACATATAATAAATGAGGCAATAGATTCATTTTGACAGATTCTAACCTTCCCCATAGGCCTAGAGGCAATTTATTCCATTTAGCAAGATCTTCAGCAACCCTTAATTTAGTAAGATTTAAGTTTTTAGTTACTGTCTTATGTATAGTACTATATATCTTGAGTCCTTAGTAATCTATATAATTGGTTGCCCAAGTCAGTCCTTCAGAGAGGATTATTTCCTTCTGACACAGTCCATTGGAAGGGAGGAAGTTTGTCTTATTAATGTTCAATTTATACCCTGAAAATTTCCCAAATGAATCAATAACTTGCAAAATAATTGGTATAGATTGGGCCAGATTAGAAATCATGAGTAATATATTATCTGCATAAGCATAAATTAAATGTTCCTCTTGGCCTACCTGTATGCCTTGAATTTGTTTTACTACTAGAAATTTCCTTATTAATGGATCTAGTGTAAGATTAAATAAGAGTGGTGATAAGGGCATCCCTGTCTTGTTCCCCTTGATATTTCAAAGTAAGGCACGATCATCCCATTAGTTACCACAGCAAAGCTAGAGTTTTGGTATAGTAAACCCACCCATTTAATGACATTTTCAGGAAAGCCATAAAGCACGAGAATGTTAAATATGTGCTCCCAAGATACGAGATCGAAGGCTTTCTCCGCATCCAGGGAAAGCAAACTGCTGGGAATTGTATTTTTGTTAGCTGTCAATATCACATGGAATAATTTCCTCATATTATCTGCAGATAGTCTTCCTCACATAAATCCAGCCTGTTGTTTGGTTATGAGCAAGTGTATAACTGACTCTAGCCTGTTAGAAATAATCTTTGCTAAAATTTTTATGTCTGAATTAATTAATGAAATTGATCTATAATTTCCACACTCTAAGGGATCTTTTCCCTGTTTGTGAATAAGTGTTATGAGACCTTTAGTCATTTCTCTGGAGATGTGGCCTGTCTCAAAAGCCTCATCAAAGACCTCTGCTAGTATTGGGGCCAGTTCATCACTAAATTCACTGTAGAAATTTTGTGATTATCCATCTGGACCCAGTGCTTTAGTTTTCTTTGTTTGCTTTATAGCCAAAAGTACTTCTTCAACCCATATGCGATCCCCAAGACTAGCGTTGGACATTTCTGGTACAGATGTAATTGGAATATCAGAACAAAATGACTTTAATGTATTATTTTTAACAGTATCCTCCTTTGCATAAAGCTTCTCATAGAAATCTAGGAATTGCTTATTAATCTGTTTACGTCCTGAAATAAGAAGTCTGCCCTTCTTGCATCTAACTGCTGTTATTTTTGTAGATCCACTATTTTGACATAGTCTGATGGCTAATATTTTTGCAGCCTTAGGCCCTGAGCTGACATAATTTATTTTCGATTTTCTAATAGCAAATATTGCTTCCCCCTTAATGGATTCATTATATTCCATCTTTAATTTTGACCACACTTGCCATGTGTTATCATCTTTATTAGTTAGTAGTTTCTCTTCTATTTTTTTGATTTTTGTCAAAGTTTCTCTTTGTTTATTTAGGCTTTGTTTCTTAAGAGTTGAAGCTTCATTTATTAGAAGACCTCTTAAATAGCATTTTAGACAATCCCAATTAGTACCCCATGAGGTGTCAAGCGGATTATTAAATTCCTCAAATTCTTTTATTGCTTTCCTTATTTTTTGTTGCAAGAGTGAGTTATCTAGCAGAAAAGTGTTGAATTTCCATCTACGCATTTGACATGCTTTGTTAGACGTCTCAAAAAATACTGATACTGGACAATGATCTTTAATGACTAGAGTTTCTATCTTTATTAGAAGAACTCTATTTAGGAAATCTTTTGGTACATTTATCTGGTCTATCCTTGAGCCTGACTGATTGCACTGTGACCAGTATGTGAATTATTTTATATTTGGATGTAAAACCCTCCATGCATCAATAAGCTGCAAGTTTTCTATTAAATCTTCCAAATCTTTATCTGCCCTGTCTCTGTGTGGTCTGAAGGTAGATCTATTTAATATAGGGTCAAGTACACTGTTGGTGTCTCCAATCATCAGGATATTACTGTCTAAAAGGCCCTCTACCTTTGGAAGAATATTGTTAAACAGTTCATGTGTCGTCGAGGCAGGTCCATAAACATTAATAAAAGTGTAATACTCTTCCCCTGTCCTACCATTGAGTATAAAGTAGTGTCCCATTGGATCCTCTATGGTAACACTCTGTTCAAATAGAACACGCTTTTTAAAAATTAACACACCAGCTTTTTTTGAACTTTCCCCTGCTCCAAACACTTGTCCCACCCATTCCCTCCTCATCAAGAGGTAATGGTCTATGTTTCTTGTAAAAAAAACTATTGTCACCCCTAGTTTATTTAAGTGTCTTAGAACTGAATATCTTTTAATTTAGTGATTTAGTCACCTAACATTCCATGAGATTAGTTTAATTTTATCCAGTGTAGCCATCAAGTTTTAGACTACCATAAAAAATCATTAAATTTGTTGAAATAGTTATCATAAAACTGTGTAAGCTAAATATGTGCCATGTTACTACCACTACACCTCCCTTAAAGAAGATAAAGGAAATATTGAGTAGAGAAGGAAAGACAGCTCACTTATACTTAAAACAGTACTAACGTAAAATGTAATAATAATTCTAACAAAAACAGTGTGTAAAAGGTGTTCTATAGAATAAGTACTCTTAGAGTGAACATCCCATAGAGTATTAGGGATTTGCATAATATCAAAGAGGAGTAGTAATCTAAATTCTAGGGATACCATTAACAACATTAACATCTGCCAGAGCATTCTCAAATGGCTTAGTGAACCGGGTGGGCCCTCACACCCTGAAATGTTCACAAATTAGAAACTTTAAAAAAAAACTCACTATGTAGAACAATAAATCAAATATGAAGTTCCACTTACAGATGAAATATACCATAAGGACTATGCTTAATATCTCAAAGGTACCCCAATAAATATAACAATAAATGAAAACTTGAATTTTTAAATGAAAGAACTACATACATATGACCATATATGGTTCTATATGTCTATCTTATACATAATGGAGCATCAATATGCAACTGTAAAAACAGCTTGTCCAGTTTAGCCTATCTAAGGGGATAGCACTCTGAATCAGTTATTATATTAAAAGTAAGTATTTAGGGTTTTGACATCAAGTAATTAAAATGTTCAAGAATCAGTAAGACAGCTAGTCTGTTAGTTTGCATGCCAAAAGGGAGCCAGGGTAAAGGCAGCTGATATTCTTACCCTCCATCACCAAAGACAATCTGTGCATTTTTATTGTCAGCATTAGACTCCCCCTGTAGAATGAAAACGTTGCAATATATTAAAAAGCCCAATTGGAAGATATACTGTCGATTGAAGTAAATAAGAAAGAAAAATCTCTCAAAGTCATGCTATACGAAAGAGCATCTGTGTGGCATCATGAGATTCCACCATGCAGTTTAAGGGTGAAAGGTCAAGGACATGTTGGGATCGCTATGCATGTGCACACACACAGAGAACTTCACGAGCATGAGGCTTCATGAGTCACTGAAGAATCTCTCAGTGATTTGAATTTTAACAGGTAAAAGAAAAAGATGGCGAATTTCCTGTTTTGTTGTGCAAATCGAAGGTGGCTGCTGGGCAATTCCACTGTCATTACCTTTCCTAGATTTATAGATTTAAGGAATAAGGCCTTCATCTCACCCTCTCCCACCAGCATCCACCACGACATATCTCTGGTTAAGACCAAAAGTGTATTTCAATCAGCATTTGTCGGTGTTTGTCAAAAACACCTGATCATATTGGTTCAATATAAGCACGACAGTGATAAAAAACATATTTAGCACAATTTTAACCAATGCCTAATTCTGCTCACACGTTGCTCAAGGCACATTATTTTAGCCCTGGTGAGGCTGGGTTACAGCTGCTATTTCTGCCCAATCTGTATTCCACTTCCTTCGTGAATACCTAAATAGATTAGCAGAGGGCACTCCCATTCGTTTTGCTGTAGCAAATTCAGAGCAAAGCCAGCATCAGCACATCCAGATATTGTGTCTTGCTAAATATAGGATTTGTGCCTTATCTCAAAAGCCATTGCACAGGTAGTGACAAACTATATTGAACAATGAAAATAGGTATCTAAATGTAGAGTGTGGCTGATTATGTAGTTCAGGGCAAGGCACGATAAAGAGCGCATCTCCTCCTCTCCATATTATTTATTTATGTAATTAGAATATATTTGGTAGCCCCAGCGAATTTCTTGTCAACCAATGTGAGCCAATGAAACAACCTGTCTTCTCACAACAAGCCACTAGGGGTATCTAACATGACTAAGCATTTATGCTACCAGTGAAACCTGACTGATTTCTATGCAGCAATTAGTGTTGAAAATCAAAGTTTTTAAAGATGATAGGGAAGTCAGTTTTTAACCCAGTTTTAGCAGCAATAATTCTGTTGTATTCTCTGACACCTTCTGGAGCCCAGATCTTTAACAGAGTGGGGAAGAATAAACTGTATTTCAGTCCTGCCTCCCTGTGCCTTTTTTTTAATTGGGAGAAAGGCATCGCGCTTCTGGATAGTTTCAAGTGCCAAATCATTAAACATTTTTAGTTTGCAGCCTTCATATGTTATGCTGGTCTTGTCTCTTATTATTCTTTGCACATGTGTCTTTTGCTGAAAATTTAGGAATTTAAGCACAAAGGATCAAGGCCTCTCTCCAGGGTTAGGTTTGGGCTTCAGTAATCTATGTGCTCTTTCGATAACATAGAATTTAGTGTCACCAGGTGGGCCAGCAACATTAAGAAGTAGTTTGTTGGCAAATGCAGTAGTATCTATACCTTCCAAGCCCTCTTTCTGACCAAAAATTCTAATATTAGTCCTCCTATTTCTATTCTCCAAATCTTTCAGTTTATTCTCCAGCTTAAGAAGTTTCCAACTGTCACTAATCCTTTCCTTCTGCTCTTTAACAGCACTGTCTTCTAAACTGCTGATTCTGGTCTCAGCATCATTAATCCAAATAGTATGTGCTGATATTTCTTGCTTAACCTCTCTCACGTCTACATACATTTCATTTAATGTAAGTTTCATGCTGGATATTTTAGACAGCAAACGATCAAAGTGAATTACTGTTACTGGAGAACAGGAGGCTAACTTTTTGGCTGTGCTACTGCCCTGTTCATCTGAGCCACTGTCGCTGTCAGAGAGAGGTAAAGAGTGTTTCATAGGATTTATTTCAGCCTGCATTTCTATTAGATTGTCAATTGTTTCTGGATTTAAGGTGTGTTGATCCTTTTGATCTAGGTATAGAAATATTTAAATGATCTGGTGAGTGTTGTACCTTGACCAAGTAATTATTCAGGACATGGCAGATCCCTCAATGACCATACAGGACTTCTCAACCTTGCATTCCGGATGAATCAGTACTTTCTACTGGTGCTTAAGACGTTGCCCATTTGTAAGGAAAAATGACATTAAATTAAGCTTAAAAATGAGACATTCTACTTGAGATATTTGTAAATATGGTCAGTATCATGGTAGGATATTAGATTTCACTATTAATTGTTCTAAAAAAGAAAAATAGATCACAGTATTATTTGAGAGTGGAGGGCTGCCGAGGAGCTCACCACTGGACGTTCACACAGACCACCACCATTCAATCGAATCCATGGCTCTCTTTTGATTCAATAAATGTTTATTGCATTTGACGGACTTATCTTTGGCAATTTCTGACATTTATCTGTATGTAGCACGGAGTTCATAAGTGCACTGCATCCCTACGCTTTGTATCTGACAGCCAACCACTCCGTTGTTCTCTTGCTACACTGTTGAGAAGTTCTGGGCTCATGTAATGGTTTGCCAGTTTAAATCTCTAAAACTGTTTTGCGATGATTTTATTTTAAATATGTTGTACTGGCTTGGAACAAGTGAATGCAGTATCCCAGTGTAGCTGGTTTTTAGGTGGGATACTGTGCTGCCTTTCATCTTTGCTTAACGAGTTGTAGTGAATTTTGCAAAAACTTCTAAATAAAATATTGTATTTTTAAAAGCTACTATTATGTAATAAGGCCCGAGTAGTGCAGTACAAAGTGTTACATGGCTTACAAATAGTAATTACTGGAAAATATGTACCACATACTTGCCTGCAGGAAGTGTATCTCTGCCATAGGCATATTTGTAACTGCTGATAGCAATGCCCAAAGAGCTGCCTTTTGGCAAACAGTTCAGTGGTCTTTTTATTTCATGATGACTAGACAGTTTGGTGGTGAACCTGTCTGAATTCTTTGATTGGGTGGGCATGGATAGTGGGTAGCCAGAAGATGTCCTGTACATAGATTTCAGCAAAGACTTTAACTTCACGCTGCATGGAGGTTCTTTTCAATTTAAAGTTGTCCATTTATTGCAAAAATATCATCATTGCACATTACTATACCATCTTTATTTCATTCTATGTGCACACCTATGAAGTCCTTCTCTTTTAAATCCTCAGTTTTGAAGAAAGGACCTGAGAGTATAGCATGAAGAATTTTATCATTTTAATAAGCGCTCCGTGTTTCTTAGTCTGTATACAAACACACCTGTAAAGCACATTTAGGAGCATGGAAGTATACCAAGAGTGTCCTCTTTAATTGTACGAAACAGTAAACAGGATCCATAAGAGAGAAGGACTTCCAACTTGTGTGCAGAGTATAAAAGAAGGATCCTACACAAGTGTGCAATGATTATGTCTACCTGCAATAAATGGACAAAGCTGAAATAAAAACAACCAGATCAGATCTTCATGCACTTGAAGCCAGTATGTCCCTTCTCACTGCACTGATTGAACACCAGCCCCTGTCCTTGTCATCGCATCACTTTAAGCTCTCTATGTTTATTGTCTAGGTGCTCTGAAATGTTTTTCAGTTGCCTTAGGGGCCATCTCTTCCAGACCACTATCTCACAACAGTGCCATCAGTGACTGAAACTGGGCATCCATGTTTCTATATTTTTACAGCTCCATAGCTAAAAGCTATGCATGATGCAGAACTATAACTTAGGGGAGTAGGACTGTGGAAGCCTGTGACTGGATACCAGAAGTGTGTCCTTCCACCAGTGGAGGTGAAGAAAAAAATACTTAGCATATTAATCTTGTTTCTTCCCAGTGATACGCAGGTATTCATAATTTTCCGGAGTAAGCCTTCTAAGTAGGACTGCCTGGAGAGAATAGAACACATGCAAATTATTAAATTCTTTGCACGTGACAACTTTTCAAATACTGCCGTATACTAACTGCCAATGTTCTAAACTCTTCAGATTTCCTAGAAGCCTGGAAAGGCAGGCCCTTGGAGCCACAATACTGGAAGTATTAATGAGCAGTAACATTTTAAGATAATAAAGTATTGAAAACCCATAACCCCTTAATAAAAACCCTCCAACTAGAGGGAGAAACACAACAAGGCTCCCAAAATATCAGAATCACCTGAAAAAGAAGGGGGAAAACACGTGTCAATCCTGTTTGCCAGAATTGTACTCGAAAGAGGTGTACATCTGGTAGCACAGCATGCTAGAGAGCAGAGGCTAAAGGTTCTGGAAGGGAAGGCAGGGTAGGAAGTTATGAATACCTGAGTATCACTGGGCATAAACAAGATTACTATGGTAAGTATTTTTTTCTTCTAACCCCAGTAATACTCAGGTATTCATAACTTTCAGCAGACTACCAAGCAGTACCCTTGGAGGTGGGCACAGAACTTTATTTTGGAAACAGACTTTGCTGTGCCAAGCCTAGCATCGCTTCTACATTGAATATCTAAGTTGTAGTACTTTGTAAAGGTGTGTACTGTCTCCCAGGTAGCTGCTTTACAGATTTCAACCACTGGAACATCCCTGGCAGCTGCTAAGGTAGCAGCTGTCCCTCTTGTGGAGTGAACCCTCAACCCTGTTGGGGGCTCCCTACCCACTTTAGTGTAACAGAACTGGATACACTAGACCATCCATTGAGCAATAGACCTTTTTTTTGTGATGCTGAATCGCATTTTCCCACATCCCCATAAGTCAGGAACAGTTGTTTTCTGTCCTGCCTAAGGTCCTTAGTGGCTTTTATGCAGTAGCTAAGAGCTCTCTTGACATCCAGACTGTGAAGTCTTCTTTTGCCAGAGGTGGAATGCTCAGTGCATAAGACAGGTAGGGTAATGGATTGGTTAAGGTGGAAATCAGAAACAACCTTAGGGAGAAATTTCCTATTCGTCCTCAGGATTACCTTATCCCTGTAGAATGAAATGTAGTCTTGTTCAATGCAAAGAGCCTGAAGCTCACTGATTATCCTTGCAGAGGTCATTGCCACTAGGAAAACTGTTTTCCATGTGACACATTTTAGATGAGTTGAAGACATGGGTTCAAATGGATGTCCCATGAGTTCGGCTATGCACACATTGAGATCCCATGCTGACACCAGTTCCCTATGGGGGGTTCAGATGGGCCAGACCCATAAAGAACCTCGTAAAGATAAGTTCTGAAGCCATAGTTACCTTTGCTCCAGCAGAAATGTAAGCAGATACTGCAGTCAGGTGAACCTTGAAGGTGCTGTGTTGCAGTCCCAGGGAATGTAAATGAGAGAGTTAGTTGAGAACAGTTGATACCCCAGCCTGTACTGGCACCAATTCCTTGATTGAACACCAGATAGAAAACCTTTTCCATTTTGAAGAATAGGGTTTTCTTAGTGGAGGGTTTCCTGTATCCTCTCAGGATGTCCAGCACTGCTTCAGAGAGGTATAAACTCACATATTCAAGGTCCTCAAGAGCCAGGCTTTGAGACTGAGAAACCTGAGATTCAGATACAGCAGGGTTCCCTGATTGGAGTTTAACAGGTTGTGCCTCCGATGGAGGTGTATTGGTTTGGCTACAGACATGAAGAGCTGTAGAGGGTACCATGGCTGCCTGGACCAGTATAGAGCTATCAAGATTAAAGATGCTGAATGGGACCCAAGCTTGAGAAGTACCCTGAATACCAGGGGAAAGGGAGGAAATGCATACAGGTACTTCCCTGACCAATCCAGAGCCAGGGAATCCAGAGGCAGTGTACCCCAATCTAGTGGCCTGCAGCAATACTGTGGCAGGTAGTAGTTCTGGTGGGATGCAAACAAGTCTATCTTTGCAGTGCTCCACCTCCTGAAGATCACTTGCACCACTTGCCTGTTTAGAGTCCATTCATGATGGGCCTGGTTGGTTCAACTCAGGGCATCTGTCGGGGTATTGTCCTTTCCTGCCAAATGGCTTGCCTACAGGGATACTCCCAAGGAATAAGCCAGGATCCAAATGTTCATGGCTTCTGTGCCTCCCTGCTTGTTTATGTAGTACATTGTGGTGGTGTTGTCTGTTCTGACTTGCACCACCATCCCTTTGCACCAATGTTGTAAAAGATTTTAGCACCAGAAACACAGCTCTGAGTTTCAGCAAGTTTATGTGCTGGAGGGACTCTGCATCAGACCAAATACCCTGGGTTGTATGATACTCTAAATGAGCACCCCAACCCAGAAGAGATGCATCTGTTGTGAGAACAACTGATGGGGACTCTCGCTGAAAGGGAACTCCTTCTCTTAGGTTGGGTTGCTCCTTCCACCACTCAAGCGCTCATAGCAAAGTCCTTGTTACTGGGATGGGTTTTGAAAGAGGGTCTCTTCTCTGACTCCAGTGTGCCCTTGGGTGGAACTCGATGTCCCTCATTTGGAACCTGGAGCCCAGGACTGTGCCTGTGGCTGTGGCCATATGGCCCAATAGCTGTAGAAACTGCCTTACGGTTTTGTGCTTGTGTAGGCTGAATGAGTTTGCAATCAGCTGGAGATTTCTTACCCTGTCCAGAGGCAGGTAGGCCCTGTCTTGCAGGTTGTTGATCTCTTCCCCAATGAGCTGCAGGACTTGTGCAGGTGTGAAGGCTGATTTTTTTTGATTGATCAGGGATCCCAAATACTCCAGGAGCCCCTGGGTGGTTTTTAGATGTTGTCTGACTTGGTCTGGTGATTTCCCTACCACCAGCCAGTCATCTAGGTACAGGAATACTGTGACCCACTGTCTTCGAAGGTGTGCCACAACTGCTGACAGGCACTTTGGGAACACCCTTGGGGCCCAAAGAAAGTCCAAAAGGCAGGGTTGAAAACTGGTAATGGCCTAATGGGAGTCAGAACCTGAAATATTTTCTGTAGGACTTCCTTATGGGGATGTGGAAATAGTTGTTTTTTAAGTCCAGTGATGCCAACCAGTCCCCTTTTTGGAGTGTTGGCAGAATCAATGCCAAAGTTACCATTTTGAACTTTGTTTTTTCCAGATGTTTACTCAGAGCCCTGAGGTCAAATATAGGCCACCACTCCCCATTTTTCTTTGTGGTGAGAAAATACCTGGAGTAAAAATCCCTTCCTCTGTGGTTGGTTGGGACAGGTTCTACTGCCCTTAACAGCAGCAGGTTTCGAACTTCTGCCTCCAGCAGTTTCTTTTCTGCTAAGGAAGGAGAACTGAAACCCCTGTTTTTTTTGATCTGGAAGGGATTCTAAGTTCAGAAACAGACCCTGACTCACTACCTCAATGACCCACTTGTCTGTAGTGTTGCTTAACCAAGCCTGGAGGAAGTGAGGCAGTCTGCCTCTGACAGGTAGTGAGGAGGTGGCCTGTGCAGACTTGTCAGGGTGCTTGTTTTGCCTGGGACTGGGGCTGAGTCTGGGCTTGTGATCCTTGCCTAGAGCTCCTTCTACCCCTGCCCATGAAGTACCCTTGCTGTGGGTACTGCTGGTACAGGGGTGTGGCCACTGGTTGAAAAAAAGGCCTGGTGTGGAAGGATCTGCCCTGGCCTCTCCTTCCATAAGGCTTAATGGATGTTGAAGCCTTCTCCTTAGTAGTTTTGCTTCTATATGTGGCCTTGTACTCATCCACCTTTTTCATATAGGCCACTGTTGACTCCATAAATAGTGCATTTCCTTCCAGAGGGAAATGAAGAGCCTTTGACTAAGTCTCCTGAGTGAGATTTGTGGCTCTTAACCAGGCAACTCTCCTCTAGGCTACTGTATTTGCCATCCATCTGGCTGCAGTGTCATTTGTATCAGCAGCCATCTGGAACTGGTATTTAGCCACCTCTAAATCAAATCTGACAGTTTCTTCCAGGTCATCAGACGGGGTGAGGGGGCTTTCTGTGCCATGGCCAAAACCGACTGCCACAAGGACTTCTGGTACTGGGCAGGGTAGGCCTGAAAATGTGTCTGTCATATGGCCAAAGAAGTTGACAAATACCCCTTCTTTGCCATACTATTTTTCTAGAGTCCTTGTCTGGTGGGTGTGAAGCTAGAGGGACCATAGCCTTATCACAGGCGACCGCCTGTACAACTCATTGATGGTCTGGATAGGTAAAGAGGAACTCTGCCCCTTCCCGTTCCATCTGATATTTTTTATCCTTCCTCTTGTCAAGAGGGAGTGGGATTAGGGGTTTGGAGAATTTTTAGAGCATCTTTTTTAAAGAATTTGTTGACAGGCAGGATGAGAGCTCTGGTGGGGGTTAGCCCCATCATTTCTAGGTATTCCACCTCTTCTTCAATCTCCTCCTTTGTGGTGATGTCCAGTGCATCAGCCATCTTCCTCACAAAGGTAAAGTGTGAGGAGTAATCCTCAGAGGTTCGGGAGGGAGAGCCAAATTTCTGCTCAGAGGATACCTCAGGTTCAATGGATTCCCCTTCCTCCTCCTCACATTCACTATATTCTTCCTCTTCAATGAGGGAAGAGCTCCCTGTGCTGCCAGCCTGTACCACAGAAGTCTGGGCAGGTGGCTGCTGATCAATGGGCACAAGGCCTTGTAAGGCTTGTATCACGCTGAATGTCTGAGCAATTTCCTGGGGAGAAGGCATTGTGAGGACAGGAACAGAAGTCACCTTCTTTGTGGTTCGGGCTTCCGTGTGTTTTAGCTTCATAGTTTTTTAGAGGGAACCAGGGAGTCATCCAGTTCAGAAACCTTCTTGGTGCCCTTGTCACCCGTCTCAGGGGTAGAAGCAACAACAGACATGGTTTCACCCACATAAGAAGGGGGTATCATCTGTTCAGAGCTGGAGGGAACCCTAGGTGGAGGAAGTTTTTTCTTTAGCCATTCCAGGCATTTCTCCATAGTTTTTTCAGGGAATGTTTTACAAATGTCACATTCCTCCTTAAGATGCTCATAACCAAGGCAGACCACACAAATAGTGTTTGTCTGCCTTAGCAAAGACTTCCCCACATTTGAAACAGTTATTGAAACTGGGTTCACTGGTATTCTTTTTTCTGACATTTTTATCAGGTACTGATAACAAAAGTAAACCACTAACCAAATAATAAAATTTAGATAAAGTTTAGCGAATGTGGTTGGTTCCGAAACTGATAAGGAACTGATGGAACTGAACCAAAGCAGACAAAAGGAACCGGGATTAGCAGATCAGTAACTGAGTAAAAAATGGTTACAAAAAACAAATTTTAGAACTAAAATTATGTAAGCTAACAAGGTTTTTTTAGTCAGAAAACCTCAACTAAAGTGAACTAACCCAGTTCCTCACCAATTATACCGAACCGAGAGGAACCAGTAAAAAACTAATTAGCTAATTAAACTAAGTTTAAATTACAAAAAAACAATAAGTATAAGGCAGAAAATGAAATAAAAAGATACTTTTATAAATTTCTTCATCTCAGAAGGTAAAGTAGACGAGCAACACCCCGAGCGACCAGACTTTTCAGGCGGAGAGTAAAATCTGAGGAGTTTAGACCATTGTCAGTTGGTATAGGGCAGCATTTGAAAAGTTGTCATATGCAAAGAATTCCATCATTTGTATGTGTTCTATTCTCTCCAGGCGGTCCTACCTAGAAGGCTTACTGCAGAAAGTTATGAATACCTGCGTATCACTGGGGTTAGAGGCACATGCAGTCAGTGCTGTTTCTTTCTTTCCCAACACCCCTCCCCACCATAGGAGCAATACTTTGTTGCTGCCCATCACTCCTAGTTCTCTTCCAATTCCCTGTTGTCAAAAAAAGAGAGATCCGTGTGTGATCAGCTGTCTGATTGCTGACCCCCTGCTTATCTCATGTTTCCCTGGTGTCTAGTGACCCCCCCCCCAGCACCTTTCCCTTCTGGTTCCTCGTGATGGCTGAAAATATATTACAAAAAAAAAAGGGAGAGAGACGTCTCTGCTTTGCTATCCGATTGCTGACCCCCTGCTTCTGTAATGTTTCCCTAGCATCTAGTGGCACCTCACCCTCTAATTCTTGTAATTTTTCTCGTTGTCTAGTGGCACCCTCCACCCTCTGATCAATTACCCCTATAGTGTTTTCCCTGGTGTCTAGTGGCACCACCACACTCTCCAATCCCCATGCATTATAATGTTTTCCCTGGGTGTCTACTGGCACCCTCCACCTTCTGATCCCCATTCCCTATAATGTTTTCCCTGTTTAGTGGCACCTCCACCCTCTGATTCCTGTTCCCTATAACGTTTCCCCTTGTGTCTAGTGACACCTCTGACCCTATCACTATTCCCATATGAGACCTGTAATAAAGAAAACCACCCTTCAATGTTTTTTTCATTAACCTGTACAAAAGAAAATAGTTCTTAACTAGTCTGACCCCTCCCACCCTGACCTCCCACTCAGCAGTCACCACCTCACACCCACAGTACAACTCCCACACACCCTTACTCACCTGAACTGATCACACAGTGAAGATCTACTCTGCAATTGAAGACACATCTTGCTGCTTGAACCATCAACTGGTCTGAGAAACTAAGGTAAGTATGGTTCAATGCATTTAAATGAGGTTTTGAATGTTGCTGCATAACTTTGGCAGGTATGCATATTTTCATCCCCAATTTTCAACACAGCTTTCATGGAAACCCACCTCATGACCAATGGTGGTGGAATTATGTAAATCATGCTCAAAAGGCATTTTAACATAGAAACATAGACTTTGATGGCTGATAAGAACCACTTGGCCCACCCAGTCTGCCCATTTCCCTACCTATTGGATAAGCTGCAGATTCTAGTTAACCAACAGCCTACTTCCTGCAACCCCCCACTATAATTGCCTTATGTCTGTCCCATGCAAGTTTGAATTCCCCCACTGTTTTAGACCCAACAACCTCTCCAGGAAGGCGGTTCCATTCATCCACCACTCTCTCCGTGAAAAATAATTTCCTCACATTACCCCTGAGCCGTCCCCCCTCTAACTTCAAAATGCCCCCTTGTTCATACACATCTCTTTTTCTGAAAGATGCTACCCTCCTGGACTTTGTTGATTCCCTTGAGGTATTTAAGTTTCTATCATGTCCCCCCTGTCCCTCCTTGCATCAAGGGTATACATATTAAGCTCTCTCAGTCTCTCTTCATATGGTTTCTGATGTAGACCCTGCACCATTTTAGTTGCCCTCTTCTGGACTGCTTCCATCCTGTCTATGTCCTTGCATAGATGAGGTCTCCAGAACTGCACACAGTACTCCAGATGGGGTCTCACCAACTGTCCATACAGAGGGATAACCACTTCCCTTTTTCTACTTGTGATGCCCTCCCTATGCATCCCAGTATCCCCTGGCTCTCCTTACTGACTTCTCACATTGCTTACCCACCTTTAGGTCATCTGATATGACTACACCCAGTTCCTTTCCATTATTGTTGTCATTAGTACCTCCTGCTATTGTGCACTCTTCTCCTGGATTTTTATTTCCCAGGTGCATTACTTTGCATTTCTTTGCATTGAATCTAAGTTGCCATATGTCTGACCATTCCTCCAACCTTGCCAAGTCCCTTCTCGTCCTTTTCTCCCCTTGTGTATCAACTCTGTTACAGATCTTTGTGTCATCTGCAAAGAGGCATACCTTTCCTTCCAGACCCTCTGCTATGTCACCCATAAAGACGTTAAAGAGGACCGGACCCAGTACTGAGCCCTGAGGTACTCCACTAGTAACCCCCCTTTCTTCAGAATGTGTTCCATTCACTATTATCTTCTGTGTCCTGTTGTGCAGCCAGTTTGCTACCCAGGCTACCACCCTGGCACCCACTCCCAGGCTGGCTAATTTGATTATTAATCTTTTGTGCGGGACTGTGTCAAATGCCTTGCTAAAGTCTAGGTAGACCATATCCACAGCCCCTCTCTGGTCTATTACTTTGGTCACCCAGTCAAAGAAATTGATTACATTCATCTGACATGACCTTCCTGCTGTGAATCCATGCTGCTTTGGGTCCTGTGCCCCTGACTTCTAGGTACTGAAAATTCTTTCTTTCAGAAGTGATTCCATCATTTTCCCTCCACTGAGGTCAAACTAACAGGTCTGTGGTTTCCTGCTTCTGCCTTGCTCCCACTTTTGTGAAGGAATCACATCTGCCCATCTCCAGTCCTCAGGTACCACCCCATCTTCCCATGATTTGTTAAAAGTGGTTAGTGGTGTCACTAGGTCCCTCCTTAGCTCTTTAGGATTCTAGGTGAATACCGTCAGGCCCCATTGCTTTGTCCACCTTTGAGGTTTAGGAGTTATTTCAGATTCTTTCTTCTGTAAATGGACTGGCGTCAAACCCACTACCCAGAGTGCTTCTACTGTTTGGTTTAGGTAACCCTCCTCTTTTCTTTTGTGAATACTGAGCAAAAGTATTCATTCAGTATCTCTGCCTTTTCACTGTCTCCCTCTGCCCACCTCTCCTCTCCTTTATTAATCTTCACTATCCCTCCCTTAACCTTTCTATGCTCCCTAATGTACCTATAAAAGGTTTTATCCCCCTTCTTAACTGAGTTGGCTATATTTTCCTCGGTTTGGGCCTTTGCTTTTCTGACTGCCTTCCCCACTTCTTTCTGCTGTAATTGATATAGTTCGCTGTTGTGCTCCGTCTGTGATTCCTTATACTTTTTGAATGCAGCCTTTTTCTCCTTAACCTTCCCTGACACCTCTTTTGAGAACCATAGTGTTTTTTTTATTCTGCTTTGTTTTCTTTATTTGTTTCACACAAAGGCTTGTTGCCTCCATGATGGCAGTTTTGATTTTTCTTCATTGTTCTTCCACCCCTCCTTTCTGGCCATTTGCTAATGCATTCCTCAGGTATTCACCCATTATGCCAAAGTCAGCCCTTCTAAAGTCCCCCATCCTTGTCTTTGTATGGCTTGTCTCCATGGTTGTGTTTATTGTGAAGCACACTGTGCAGTGGTCGCTTGTTCCCAGATGTCTACTGACTTCTAAATTTGTGATTCTCTCTCCATTTGAGAGTACCAGGTCTGATATTGCTCCTTCCCGAGTGGGTTCCACCACTAGCTGTCTAAGGCATGCCCCCTGTAGGGCATCGAGAATGACCCTGCTCTTGAATGTGGCTGCAGTCCATGTCGCCCAGTTAACATCTGGCATATTCAGATCTCCCATCAACAGTATCTCCCCTTTTTCATCCATTTTGAGAATGCCCTCTATCATTTTCTTGTCCATTTCCTCCCCTTGAGACGGGGGTCTGTATACAACCCCTGTGTGGATTGTGATGCCATTCCCTGTCTCCAAGGTGACCCAGAGTTCCTCTTGTCCTCCCCCTTTACTTTTCAATTCTGTAGCTTTGATCCCTTCCCTTATGTAAAGAGCTACTCCACCTCCTCTTTTACTCTCCCTGTCCCTTCTGTAGATTGTGTACCCTGGTATGTTGACATCCCAGTCATGGTTCTCCGTGTCCCATGTTTCTGTGACTGCCACAATATCCAAGTGTTCCTCTTCCATCAGGGCTACTAGCTCTGGAAGCTTGTTTCCCAGACTACGGGCATTGGTACTCATTGCCCTCCATTTAATGTTGGCTTTATCCTTTTTTACCCCATTCCTGCTCTTATTGCCCTTGTCCATTTTTCCATTTACCCCTGTCCTGCCCTCTGTCAAGCTCTGTACTTCAGTGTTTACCCTACTACCTGCCATGTTTTGTGGGGGGAGGCTTGAACTTTCCTGTTTCCTATCAGCACCTCTCCCCTTGGCTAGTTTAAAAGCTTGCTAAGGAAGCCTTTAAACCTGTCACCTAGGAGCATGTTTCCCTTCCTGGACAGATGCAGACCATCATGCCAGTATAGACCTTCATCTCTCCAGGTGGACCCCCAGTCCCCAATGAAGCCAATGCCCTGTGCTCTGCACCAGTTTTGCAACCATTCATTAAACTGCATGGTGTGCAGTACCCTAGTCTCACCCCTGCCATAGACTGGCAGCCCCTCTGAGAAGGTTACCATGTTTGCTACCTGTCTGAGGCCCCTCCCCAACTCCACAAATTCATCCTACACTGCACTGATCTCGTGCCTAGCTAGGTCATTTGTCCCGAGGTGGACAATATCTAGTTTCCTCTCCTGTGATGCTGCTTCTGCAATCCTGAGGATTTGCTTCCTGTCCCTCCAAGCCATGGCACCAGGCAGGCACCTTACTTCCCTCTCCTCTCCCTTTCCCTAGGTCTACACCCCTAACAACTGAGTCCCCTATCAGAAGCTGTTTCTTTCCCCTGTGGTGTCCCTTGCCACTCTTTTGTGGGTCTCCTTTGTGGTTATCCCCAGCATTCTTCTTGGTCTCCAATGAGGGTGTCATCATAGAGGAACCTTGATTTGCCAGACTGACATATGATTTGTGTAGAGGTACAACTCAGGGGCTATGCCTCTGTTCCACCACCCTCACCCTCCCAGAACCTACTGTGGTCCATCTGCTCTTCACACATGGCAACCTCTGAGGCAGTGGTTGTGGAACTGGTGCTCTTGGGTGGGAAGGCCCTTAGTCCTTGCCAGTTCAGCCTGGAGGTGGGCAACCGCCTCCTCAGAGCTGACAGTTGCCTGAAAATAGGGCAGCAACGCAGGTTCCAGAATGTCTCCCAGAAAATTGTTGCCCCACAGCCAGTGCATTGCACCACTCCACATGTCCCTCTTCCTTATAATATAATGAGTAATATATAATTTTTGTGTGTGTGTGTACTTACCCTTTATGCACTGTGCTGGGTAATTAAGAATATGACAGTTCTGCCCCAAGACCTGTTGAGAAAGTGATGTCAGAACCTTGGCTATAAAGGAAATGCCACGCCTGGGGTGGGCGGGTGAGGGAAGGGTGGTGGTAGCCACAACCACTAGTGACTGTTAGAAACAATCAAAACACCACTGCTCCACCACCCTGGTGAGTACTGCCCTTTATAGTAAGTCAACCAACACCACAATTTACTAGACCACTGCTCCTACACAAACCACTCTACCAAGTCCAGGGATAAAAATGAACTCACTGCTCAGCCAGCAGGACACTTCTAAAATATTGCACAAATATCCTTTCAAATCCTATGGCCCAGATATTCAAACTCTGCCTAAAAAGTGTGCAACAGCAGGAGCAAGAGCAAGTCCATTGCGCCCATGCAGAAGAGGCGTGATATTCAAAAACTGCGCTGGCCAAGATGCGCCTACAGCCAATGACTGAATATTGCACAACCTGTGCCCATAGCACAACTAGGGAGGGGAAGCTGAGCATATCTGATGTGCCATAGCGCAACAAGAGATGTTCAGCTGAGCAGTCCAGATGCACCATAGCGCAACCAGGGATGCCCCCCAGCAGCAGGGCAGCAATGCAACAGCACAACCAGGGATGCAGGGGCCCACCACCCATGCCATAGATGGGCAGAAGAACACACAGCAGAACAGACATGGTCCCCCCACACCCCATGCACTGCACAACTGGGGGAAGGCTGGAATAACCACTGGCCTATGGAGACAAGCAAACAACCCACAGCTGGGCCATGGTGCCCCATCACATCCCCTGGCAAGCTGTGACTGGCACACAAGGAGGGCCAACCACCCCGTGACACACCATCCCACCAATGCAGAGCACACCCTCCACCGTGACCCCCAGACACCCTGCCCAGGAGCAGTGTCCACCAGTGCAGGATACCCCATGCATGCCACCACCCCCACTGTGACAATGCAACCCTGTGCACTACAGAACCATGCAAGGCAGCCCCACCATGAGCACCCATCAGCAGGTGGCAGCACACAGCGATGCAATGATGGCATACACAGTGCCACAATGCACAGCCCCCCTGAGGTACAGCTGAGAGACTGACCATGTGTCGGCACATGAGGTACCCCACACGTGACAGGGCATGCCCCTGACCCCACCACCAGTGGTACAGCACCCTGCACACCCTCCCACGGACACACCCTGACCCAGCACTGGCCACAACAGCCAGCGCAGACACCCACAGTGGTGCATGGAAGCATGCACCACACCGGATGCAACACAGTGCATGGACAAACACCCACCCATACCCAAGGGCACACCAACACAGGGATGCAGTAGTGGAGCAACCAAGCCCCCAGCATGGGGCCATGGAAACCATATACACACGGCCAGCACTCCTCCATGCCACAGGAGTGCCAGCCACCCTGCACAGACACTGTGGAGCTGTATGCCACCAGCATTTGCCCAGAGCACAAGTCACAGACAGTGGTGCACATCCCCTGCAACACACACAAGCCACAGCATGGAGGTGGGACAACAACAGCGGAGGCCACAGTGTCACCTAAGGCAGACATGCACCACACCAGTGACAGGAGGCAACCTAGCATTGTGACGGGTACAGTGGCTGTCCTGCATGGACAGCCACCACTGACATGCCAGTGGACCGTGCAGGTCACAGACATGCAAGGGTGTCAGCTGCACAGGCCATGGATGGGCTGACAGGTGCACCATGGACACAGAGCATGTACCATGGACCACTGCACACAGTCATCCAGTGCACAGGGAACAACACACACACCACAGATAGTGACTGATAGCTACATCCCACACCATAGTCACTTCCCCAGGGACACACACACATGCCCATGTCTGCACCACCCTGACACCATGCACACCACTGCAGCTGAGCACCTATAGCCCACTGCAAATCAGAGACCACCACAGTAGTCATATCAAAAGAAATGTATTTCAAAACATCAAACAAAACTATGTACAATTATTTACAAATGTGTGGGGGGAGGGCCACAAACACGGTGGGGGTGGGTAAGGGGCAGGGGTGAACAAATGGTACAGAGAAGGAGGGGTGTGAGGGTGGGTCCAGGGGGGTAGGGGAAATCAGGGGCATTGTGACGCTCAGTGGGAGCCCCGCTCCCTGCTCCGGCTGCTCCTCCTGCCATGATGCCGCCTGACCCCCAGCCTCTCGAGCCTCTGCAGGATGTCCAGCAATGCCCTGGCAACAGTCAGAATTTCCTGCAGCACCTCCCAGATCATGTGCAGCTGCTGTCCACCTAGAACAAGAGAGCAGAGTCAACAGGTGTGAATGCACAGTCCCATACAGCCCACCCACTGTGCATGGCATACGGCTGTGGGACATGCCTCTGTGATGGTGTGACCACCCACAGTGATCACTTCCACAAGACCTGCCCACCCATGTGCACACAGCCATGCAGACCGCTGCACATACCCACCGGCCAAGTCCTGCACAGCACCACCATGGCTGTTTAGTGACATTGCTATGTGGTGCTAAGGCAATGGCACAGCCATGTACCTGGTGCACGCATGGACCACCATTGATGCACTCCCAGACATACAGTGCCACTGAACAGTGCTGACTGTAACAAGTTGCGTGCATGGCAGTGGTGTCAATGGATGGTGGCCATGCCCCGCTGCCCACCCTGTTACACAGCATGCAATAGTATTCATGGATGTAAGGCACTCACCATCATCAGTCTGGTCCCTCTGCTGCTGTGGACCTTCACTCCTCCTGGTGTTCCGGTCTTCCAGCTGGCAAATCCTCTCCCTCGCCAGCCATCTCTCTTCTGGGCCTAATGTGCAAACATGGAGAGAGGAACATCAGTACAATCCTGTAGGAAAGTCCCACTGCCCCCATGAGTGTGCAATCCCACACAGCCAGACCCACCCAACCCACACCCTGATAACACCACCACAGCCAACACCGGACAGTCCCCCCATGTTCCGGACACATGCAACCATGATACCCATATGGAAGATAAAAGTATATGGACATTACACCTACCTGGCTGTGGCACCGTGCCCCTCCTGGCATGTGCCCACAGGCAGGCAAGCAGGTCCGGGTCCCTCTGCCTCAGGTCCCCATATCTGTGGCAGCACTGCTCCACCATCCGCCCCATTCCTGTGGCCTCCTCCAGGGTGTCGGCCACCTCCTGCCACACCTGACTCCTGGACCTGTCCAGGGGTGCCTCACCAAACAGTGGGCCAACAAGTGGCTCCACAATGGCAACCAGGTTTGCCATTTCAATCTGGCTCCACTGGGCTGCTCTCCTCCACGCCATCTCTCTTGCTTGGTAGGGTCAAAATGGTGCTCTGCAGTGCAGTTCTGCCACATGCAGATGCTGTGAGGTACAGTGCTGACATTCCCTATCGCGCTGTCACTGAGCAGCGCGATAATGGTGCAACCATGCCTGACACATGGCACCTAGGGGGCAAAGGTTGAGCACAGGGTCAAGGGTCTCTGGTGCATGGACAGCCACAGTGCGATTGGAACCCAATGCGTGTAGCGTGATTGGGTGCCTGTGTGTCACCTCCAGTAGCGGCCTACCACACTGTTGCTCCAGTGTGCCTATGAAGCCCCAATGCCACAGCGCCATATAGGTGAACATCGCTGTAGCACCACTGGCACAATGGTGGCCGTGCCCTGCATTGCCTCCCGTGCACAGCAAGTCAGCAGTGTGGCAGGTGCCTGCATCATCAACCCAGGCATAAGCAGTTAGATGTGTACTGCGCATGTCACAGAACTGCACCCTTGGCTCAGCACGTTCAACACAATTGCGCAAAGTGCAAAAGCACGATATTCAGCCATCATATGCAAATCAGCTAATCAGCCATTCAATGGCGCAGCACTGCAATTTGCATCCACTTAGAGTTGCGCCTCACCTCATTTGCATGGGTTGCGCTATAAAAGTGTGACATTGGGCTGCACTGGCCATAGTCGGTTACTGCAGGCTATTGGTGAGTTGCATGCTGTTTGGGAGTGTGGACTGTGGATTTTGGGACATGCATGGAACTGCACAGTCACAGGTAACAACTGTCATTCTCACAGGCTGAATCATGACCAAGCGAGCTGTGGGAGGAAGAGGAACAGAGTTGTGGGAGGAGGAGGAGGCCAAATTTCACCAAGGCCGAGACGGATGCCCTGTTAGAGGCCTACCTAGACCAGGAGCCACTTCTCAGCGGACGCCAGGGAACACCACAGGGCCATGCTGTGGCATGGGAGGAAGTGGCACATGCTGTGAACCTGCATGACAGCCACCAGCGCTCCATGCAGGAGTGCAAGAAGAAGATGGGCACAGACAGGAGGAGGATTAAGGAGAAGGTGGCTGCCATCAGGGCAGCATGATCTGCGACAGGTGGGGGACAGCCGGAGGTGCTACGCCTGATCCCACAGGAGGACAGAGTTGCTGGCAGCAAGCAGCGTTGTGCCATCGAAGGTGTTCCGGGTGGTGGATTCCAGATGGGTGGTAGCCCATCACTGCAAGGTAGGACATGGTCTGTCTATTGGGGGGGCAGGGTAGGTCACATGCAGTAACGTGACTTTGTTTTCCCTTACGGCTCCTGAGCATCTGCATGGGTCAGCAGTGGTGGGCCTCTCCACTGAGGCCAGTCAGATGGAGATGGAGGAGGGCCCATCCACCTCCACAGGAATACGCAGCTCAGTACGACAGTGGGTCCGCCTGGATGTCCAGACTGATGTTGTTGGAACAGGTGCGGAGGAGGCCCTGCCCATGTCCCAGCATGCCAGGATCATTGGATGCCAGCATGCTGTGGCTCGAGCTGGTGCCGGGTCCATCACCGATGATGATGTCGCCAACGTCATGGGCAGTGACACATGTGTGCCACAGGATGGCCACACAGCAGGTAACATCGCAGTCATGGCTGTGGGTGGTGCCGTCGTGGAGGCCTGTGTGTCATCACAGTCCCAGCCTGTGCCTGTCAGCACCAGTGGGGCAGCACTGGTGTGTGTACAAGACAGTGGAACTGTTGCAGCCACTGCGGCAGCACCAGTGAGCCCTGGGGAGCGGCAGCCGGAAGGGCAGCATCAGCAGTCAGCCAATGGGCTTGGGGGAACAGTGTCAGGGGGGTGGTGTCAGTGCACTGCCTGTGGACATGCCCAGGCCTGGTCCTGGTGTGCAGTGCCCACCCTCAAGGGGTGCTGAACATCAGGGCTGTGCACACCCTGAGGGACAGGATGCCAATCAGGCAGATGACCTCTTGGATGAGCACACCTACATACTGCAAGCATCAGTCAATCAGCAGATGTGGCTTGTGACAGCGGTGGATGCACTGAGTGTGGCTCTGGAGTGGGCAGAGGAGCATCACAGCAGAGACACCGCTCTGCTCCTGGCAGGGATGGACCGGTTGCAGGAGGATGTGAACGCTGCCATTGACAGGCAGACACAGGCATGCACTGCTGTCGTGGCCACAACGGGCACACAGATATTTGCCCATGCATCACAGACACCACGCAGTGCACTGTCCACCCCCCGTTCCCGGCATCATGCGACACCTTCCTTGTCGACACCGGACTCAGCTGTGGCATCCCAAGCATACCCTGCGAGGCATGTTCGGTGTGCTGCAGACCGCTGCGAGCACGGCGTCGTTCACGCAGTGGAACCCTGTGACCATCGGTGCCACTCCATGAGGCCAGTGGTCAGCCTGTCAGTGCTGGCGGGTCTCGGCAGGGCCACCCATGCATCCGTGGTGGCCAGGGCACTGTGGTGCATGACTGACCTGTCTCCCAATGCGGCTACTGTCTGATGCTGCCCTATGTGCATTGTGTCATTCAGTGGGCAATGCACGGGTGGGTACCCGGCCCTGCACACAGACACAAGTCCATCTGCACACCCTCCCGGCTGCTGTCCGCAGTTGCATGTGCATGATGATGCCTGCATTGCACTGTACACCAATGTGCAATGGTGCCCAGCATCTGACACACGCACAATGACAGGCAGTGGGGGTTGTGGTCTGTGGACATGTGTGTGGCTAGGGGTGGCATTCTGGGTCAGTGTGCCTCCTACCCTTTGTGCATGTCTGGTGCGTTTTGTGTGTGTGTGTGTCTGTCTACATGCCATGTTAGACCTCACCCATCCCTGGTGGTGTGTGTGGTTCCATGCCCTGCCAGTTCCCTTGATGGCATGCACCCCTGGTGTGTGTCCATGCATGTTTGTGGGTTGTGCCTTTGCCACTGGTGGTTGCACATGGCCAGATGACTTACCTGCTTTGGCTGAATTGCTCCTCTGTGATGGTGTCCCAGTGCAGCTGTGGCAGCCAGAGCAGTCGGGGGTCCCGTCGCCCAAGGGGGGGCTGCCCATCACCATTGTCACCAGTGTTCTCATCTTCCCCATCGCTGTCCCCCTCTTCAACCTGTACGGCTATCCCACATTCATTGGCCATGTTGTGCAGGATGCAACAGGCCAGGAATAGCCCACAGGCCTTTGAGGGGTTGGACTGTAGGGCACCGCCGGAGTTGTCCAGGCAATGGAAACGTGCCTTCAGCATCCCGAACACCTGCTCGATGATGTTACGTGTGGTGGCATGTGCCTCATTGTATGCTTGCTGCGATGGGGTCTTGGGTCATGTATGGTGAGCAGCTGGGACGGAGTGGTATCCACTGTCATCTGTGTGTAGAGGATGGAGGTTAGTTTGGTGATCAGCATCGCCCTGCCCCGGGCCATGTAGGCCACTACCCATGTCACCTCTGATCATGCCCCCCCAGGCCCTATGATTGTCCGTGTGGTTTTCATACTCACCCACTAGGTGGCCAGTGGGGATATCCCCACTCTTGAATCTGTGGCACAGTGCCAACTGGTGCCAGATGAAGGCATCATGTGCTCCCCCAGGATGCGTGGCACAGACATTGATTATGCACCCCCTGGCATCGCATACCACCTGGCAGTTGATGCTAGCATAGCCCTTCTGATTTATATAGCGGCCCTCAGGCCAGGTGGTGTCGGATGGCCACATGGGTGTAGCTCCAGCACGCCAGGCACACGCATGGGCCCTGTGGAACTCTGTATGTTTGCTGTGCGCTCGCTGGTGTGCTGGGAAATGGATGTACTCTGCAGTATGTGGCAGCAGTGCACTGAGGAATTGGGTGAGGTGGTGTGACGCGGCTGACTGGGTTATGCCTGTGGTGTCCCCAGTTAGTCTCTGGAAGGTACCCGTGGTGAGCATGCACATGCAAGCTGTCACTTTCATCTCCACTGACAGAACATGGCTCCGTTGTGTGGATGCCTGCATCACATCACTGCACAGCTCACAGAGCCACCTCAGAATTGTCCAATTCAGGCGGTACCGACCCACAATCTCCGTATCACTATACAGCTCGAAACTGGTGCAGGCTCGGTACTGCTTGTTGGGGGCATACTGCCAACAGGCCCTTCCACGGCCGTGCCCCTCTGCTGCCTGCCTTCTCACCCCCCTCATTACTGCCTCCATCTGGATGGTGGCACTGGCCATCTCCCTGGCTTGTGTTCACCCCACCGGCAGCTGTTTCTGTGTTCCCCCCGCTGTCCTGGCTGCTACTTCCCTTGCACAGGGAACACCTGACTGTGCTGGCCTCACTGCTGTGTGGCAAGTACTTCCCCCTTCTGCACTGTGGCTCCCCACACCTTCCCCTGAGCCTGTGGGTTCCAGGTGCCCTTTCACTGTCCTGCCCTGTGTGTATGTGTGTTTCCTGTGTGACTGGCTATAGTTCTGCAACTTGAGGCTTCCCTGTAGTGTTCTTGCGCCTCTCCCTTGCTCCTTTTTATTTTGACTCATTTCCGCTATGGCGCAACTTCCGCTGGCTTCCCTATTGCCCATGGCGCATACTGCTGAATATCACACTGTGCCATTTATATGGTTCCTCCCCCTTCAGTTGCGCATACATTCATTATCATTGCACTGTTGCTCAGCATGATTTGGGGGGCGCAACTGCCTCCCGCTGAATATCGCAGAATGGTGCATTTTCTGACTTGCGGTGGCGCAACCCTATCGCCCATGGCGCAACTCTTTTGAATATCTGGGCCTATGTGTCTAACACAGAAATCAAGCAACTTCAGTTGTATTTCACCTCCTCTGGTTATAAAATTACTACACTTTAATGGAATCCTGCAATTCTTAATGCCAGTAAGAAAATAATGAAACTTTCTGTTGAGAGCGTAGCTTACCTTCCTAACTAGTCCCCAACAATATTATGTTTTACCAGGTTCCCAGTTCCTCAAATGCATTCTAGCTTGTTCTCTGCAGTACAGCAAGTTTCTCAGCTTCCAACAGAAGCAGGCAAGTTTTTTCTGACTAGCTTCTCCCTGTGTAGTTTGCCTAAGACAGCTCAGTGATAAAAGCCCCACCCAGAATCAATTGATTGACTAGTGACACCTGTGATGTAAGCAGGCCTTTCAGTGAAGACAATTTGCTATGTCTGCTTCTAATACACACACAAACCCGTTATCTGAAACCAGGGATAAAATCACTGCTCAGCCAGCAGGACACTTCTAAAATATTGCACAAATGTCCTTCCAAATCCTATGTGTCTAGCACAGAAATCAAGCAACTTCAGTTGTATTTCACCCCCTCTGGTTATAAAATTACTAGACTTTAATGGAATCCTGCAATTCTTAATGTCAATAAGAAAATAATTAAACTTTCTGTAGACAGCGTAGCTTACCTTCCTAACTAGTCCCCAACAATATTATGTTTTACCAGGTTCCCAATTCGTCAAATGCATTCTAGTTTGTTATCTGCAGTATAGCAAGTTTCTCAGCTTCCAACAGAAGCAGGCAAGTCTTTTCTGGTCTGATTTTCATGGTTGCTTGGCAAAATCCCCATTAAGGCTGGATTTGAAAAATTTCTCTGACCTTGTTCATTATTTATAAGATGGCTATGTTGAAAATTTAGGGTGAAGATATTTCAGCATGGCAAAGTTATGACTGTACATTGAAATTTTGCAATGCATGTTCATAACTTTGGTAATTTTCAGTATTTTGACCCCAAATTTTTAACATAGCCATTTTTTCACATCACGTCATGAACATGACAACTTTCATTTTTCACATCCTGCCCAAAATGTGTTTCATACCTCTGGTTCTACTGTTGTGATGTTTGGTAAATGTGGGATTTTTACACCACAGTAATATAAGTGCAACTAAGTCGCACATTAATTCTATATCTTTTATCACATTAATGCATTAGCAGCTGTTGTGGCTCTGACCAAAGCTTCTTCTCTCCAGTAATGACTTAAAGATAATGCATGCATGTGCATACAGATTTGTTTTTTCCTAAGTGCCTCCAATGTGTGTACGTTAATGTTGGGGGTGTTGTCAGGTTCTGAACTGCCATGTAGTTCTTTGCAAGCAGATGCTGCCTACACTAATGCCTCCCCTTATTCATCTATGAAGGACCAAAATTCTAAAGTGGCTTCTTGTGCCATGGTGCACTATGTAAAGGGTAGTTTGAAATGAGTCTAGGAGCAAAAATATATGACTTTCCTGTGTTGTTATGGTATTATACTGACTGTTGGTGGGTACAGAGCAATTTTTTTTTTGTTGTTCAATAAAAAAGCTCAATTTATGGCTTCTAGGACTCTTGGAAAGTCTGATAAGACTGTTTTCAATAAATAATATTGTCAGGAAGAAAAGTTTAATTTCGCCTGATTTATGCCTGGGTTATGGTGATAGACTTCATTTACTCAGCTAATAGCTGAATACATGAGCAAAAAGGTGACCCTATTATAGTGAAACAAAACATCTCTTTTATGTTCTTTACTTCTCTTGTTAAATTCTTTTTTTTCTGTGTGGATTTGTGAAATTCAATTTGTTTATAAGATGTGAATACTGCAAACGTTTCATCTGGTAGGAGTGTGCAGCTTGGTTTTGAAAGAAGGTTCTAAAATCCTGTTTTGATGTTTCCCACCACTCCATAAGAGTATCATATGCACATGCCATTGGCAACCTAGCTGTGAGGAGAGCTCTCCATTTTTTGCAAATACTGTTATCAGACAATACCTGAGAGTTTAGTCTCCACAATGGGGTGGCATATCCTAGAAATATTTCCAGGGTAACAGCACATGACACCTCCAGGTGTTCAGATGTTTACACTGCAATCATACAGGCCATATGAATAATAATATTTTGAGAGAGAGAAAAAAAAAGAAATCTATTCTTGTAGCCAGTATGCCTCTAATATAAGTTTTGCTCTCTTCTCATGTATTACCCTGAAGCCGTCCTGCAGTTGGGCAGTACAAATCGTACTATTTAGGAAAACAGTATCACTATACAACTTAGTAGTCTGATCCCCCATCCCATAGAAATAAACCACAGTTAAAATCATCAGCATAAACCAGGAATCTATTGGTACAGTGGTGATTGTGCAAATGTATACCAGTAGCGTGGTATACCACTACTACACAAATGTGCGGTACCATAGAATAACATGTATACCCCTACTGCGCACCACTATATGTAAGAAGGGCTGAATAATGTGGAATAATGCTACTCTTGCAGAGATGGCATGCATGGTGTCGATGTTAATAAACCTGTATTTATTATAGAAATATTCCAAATCAACCATTAAATTATCACCAGGTTCTATTTCCACAACCTTGTGGACAGAATATGCAAACCCCTTCAGTAATATTGCTACCACATCACAGATGTCTGTGTCCTGGGACTAATATGAAATTCCTAAAGATCAGAGCTGTTTTGCCTATGCAACCTCCAGGCTGATTTTCACTCGTACATCTTGAATGAATATATGATATTATTGAGCAAAGTAGAAAGTGTAGTTAAAGTAGTCAATCTTTTTTTGTAATTCTTAATACTATTTACGTTTAGACTTAAGGGATTTAATATCGGTCCCCTACAACTGACACGCTTAGGTTAGGAGTGTCTCATCTGTAACCTGTCTCTGCCTTTAGGCCTCTTGGTCTTGGAAGATTCAGTTTAAGAATCAGATGAATAGTCCAGTATAGAGGAAACAATGGAGGTGTCTGAATCATCATGCTCTTCCTTGTGTCCCACCACTGCTTCCTTTTCCTCAGGGCCATTAATCTGTTCTGCATGGGGGGGGTGTCTATGGATTTCATTTTTGCTTTACTCCCTCTCCCCGCCTTGGCTTATAAATTATTTGTATGCCTTGATCAGGGGAAGGGGAGGAGGTGGCAAGTCTTCTTTTGTCATTGTGCCAGAGGGGTAATCCTCACCACTGGTAGACTAAGGAGCCTTTTCCAACACTGAAGAGAGGAAGTGGAGGAATTGAACCCACTATCAAATCAAGAGGTACACACAATCTGGCTCCTCAGTACCTTGGGAAGCCAAGGCAGGTGATGCTGAGGTCACAATCTTTTGCACATTGGTATAGAGATATTTGGGGGTGGGGGCAATGGCCACACTAGCTTGGTTGGAGTTGGGATAGGTTGGTTCCTAAGTGCAGGACCAGGAGGGGGCTCTTGTGTGCCTGGGCCTTGACCTGGGTTTCAGTGATAATTTCTTCCTAGTCGCAACTGACTCTGTCCAGGTGATTATGGGCTGCATATAGGCATTGTCTATAGGCATGTCCTGTCTAAGACTGTAGTGTAGTGGACACTGCTCACATATGCCATATTCTATACAAAGATGGCATCTTGGCAAGTCACACACATAGCTTAAGTGTGTCCTTGACCCACACTTGTGGCAGGTCCTGGACTGATCAGGATAAAAACAAAGACCCCTGTCCTGCCCCATGTAAAAGCTTCAAGGAAAAGGTAGTACACCATTCCATTGTTAGATTGTCTGAGTTTGATTTTTACTTTCCACCCCAGCCCACACACAAACAGGATCCAAAATGGTTATAGGTCTATCTAGTACACTGCACCTCTGACCAAGTCAGTATAGCACGTCTTTGATGTCCACACCCTCACTGCAAAAGAGCAGGGAGATGGTTTTGATGCAAGGCTTTGTCAGGTGTATTACTAGAAAGGGCTCTGATAATGGAGTGTTTTTTACTTTTTAATACCACTGCCAAAAACACTCTTAAGAAGTGACAGTTTTAAAACTGAGGTCAAAAAAAGTTTCCCCTGGTACAGGTATTTGGGTATACACGTCTCCAGCTACAAATCCCATAGACTTTTTAACTATAGACCTGATGATAGAAGATATTCTGGGCACGTTTTTAGAATTCCCTCTAAATTTCAGTCTTACTGAATTCCTGTGTTGTGTTGGATCACCATGTGCAGGAAATAGGTCAGCCACTTTAAATCTTTGTGACATGGTGTCCTCCATTGCATGACTATCTGTAGCTTCCTCAACACTTGAGGAGCCATCCCCTTCCCTGTCTTGTGCCTCACTCACTCTGCTTGGTACGTGTGATGGGCCCTCCTCTGCTTCCACATCCAGAGGCGGGTCCTATCATGTCTGTCAGAAACAGTTTCTTTTGCATGAGAAACTGATACTGTCAGATTTACTGGTGTATTTCCAAGAGGTAGTAGGTCCTGAAAGAGAGCCTGTATGATGTCCTAGTGGAGGGAGGGAGCAGGAACATCATATGAGGAGGCAGGAATCTGCTGCACATTTTCTGTGAAGTAAGTCTAAGGCCCCTTACCCTCCTGAAGTTAAGCACTGTTCATTTTGCCACCAGCAGTATTAGGAGTAGGCTTAATCTTTTCAGCAGAACAATAAACAGAGCTATATGGTGGCTGCAAAGGTGGAGTGGGAGCAGCACCGGCTGCTACAGAGGACATCAGTTTTGGGTGTGGAGCTGCACCTGTGTCACCTCAGAAAAGAACAGTTATGTAAGAACTTATTGTAACAGTAGATCTTTGAGGGGATCTCAGTCATCAAGTACCACTGTAGGAACTTCACCATCAGTGAATGGAAATTCACATGGAAGAAATTCAGCAGTACAACTGGGGCCTCCCACACTGTCGATGTCAGCCAACATCACCAACTCGCTATAGGCGTAAGTGGCCCCACTCCCACCTCAGTTCCTCCCCCCCCCCGGAGATGAAGGGAGCAAGGTTCATGCCCTGGGGAACCAAGGAGAGACAAAGGGACCCAGTTCTAGATAAAAGGATGGAAACAACAGATAGCCAGGTCCTGAACAGGAGCACTAAAAAGGGGGATGATGGAAGGGAAAGCATACCTGATGACTGAGATCCCATCAAAGATCTACTGTTACAGTAAGTTCTAATGAAACTGTTCTATCTTCTTCAGGGGTATCTCAATCATCATGTACCACCGTCGACCTCCGCATTGATAAGGTCAGTAAGGCAGTCAACACTTGCATTGGACTACTGCACAGGCACAAGCACAGTCTAACTTCTGAGGCTCTTAAGCTAGCGGTGCAAAGTTCCCTAGTGACCCTCATTAACTATGGGCTGGTAGTTTATGGCTCAGCTACAGATACTGCCCTTTGCCACATAAAAGTAGTTTTAAACAAAGCTTGTTGACTTGTTACGGGAGCTAAACACCTGATGCACACATGTGACCTGTATGCTCAGACAAACTGGTTACAGTTCTCATGCAGACTTCTCTACCAGTCCTGTCTACTGGTACAAAAAGTCAGCATTGGCCTGGTACCCACCAGGCTCCAGAATCTTCTCTCCCCTAGTGATAACCATCACTGCACTTGCAGTTTGGATAATCAAATCTTTAAAATTCCCCAATTTTGCACCTCCTTGAGTTAAAGGTCCTTCACCTACTGTGCCCCTGGATGGCTGAACTCGCTACATGCTGATATTCCATCACTAACTTCAATTGATCTGTTTAAAAGAAAGCTGAGACAATAGCTGATTGCGAATGCCATTTGTGACTGTTTACAATAACATACTTGCTACATTTCTAGACACTGATTCCTCTGGCCCTGGATATTGTTCAAGCGCTGGTCCACTCTAACATTGCCTACATTGTACCTATCCTGTCTCCTGTTGGCTCCCACTCTGCCTGGTATTTATTCACTTCTGCTCTTATTTCCCCTATAGCACTTCTGTTCTTGCCTGCCTTTCTCCTCCCCTACCCATATCCCTCCCAACCCTCCACACATGTTCTGTTCATCCGGTCCCTTTCTCACACGTAGGCCCAGTAACCTGTACTCTCCCCTCTACCTTCGTCCCACAGCAAGAAACCAACAGCCAGAGTACCTGGTCTCTTTCCATCAGATGTATCCCACTGGGCTTTTTCCCTTATCTCTCCTCTTCCTCCTCCTCTAGTTCCTTTCTTGTTTTTTTGTCCTACACAAGTTCTGTTCATCCTGCCCCTTCTCACATGCAGGCCCAGTAACATGTACTCCCCCTCTGCCTTCATCCCACAGCAAGAAACCTACAGCCAGAGTAGCTGATCCCTTTCCATCAAATGTAGCTCACTGGGCATTTCCCCTCATCTCTCCTCCTCTAGTTCCTTTCTTGTCTGTTTTTTTGTCCTAATTCCTTTGTGATAGTGGTTATGTTATTGTAGCTGACTCTGGCTATGTGTACATAGCCTATGACTGTGACTTTACTAGTTATAACCATTCCTGCACAGTTGGTGTTGATTTTGCTTCTCCCTTATCTGTACTACATTCTTATTGTTTGTTTACCCTGATGTGGAACCTATGAAAGGAGCTTGTCCCCAAAGGTGTTAATCCAAGATTTCAGATAAATAAATAAACTGTAGGAATGAGTACCAAGCAGTGGCAGGTAGGAACAGATAAGCTGGGAGGCTGGAACTCCATAAACTCAAGACAGGATACGTGAAACAACCTGCCCAGCCAAGGCTCTTCTTAAACTTAAGACAAAAGACCTTGTAAACTGAACCTGTCAAGGGACACTATCAGCTTAAGACAAGAGCCCTTGCAGCACAGCCCTGCCAAAACCAGTATGGGCTCTAGAGGCAATGTCCAGACTGTGATGCTTGGTAAAAGTGTGGACTGGTGGAAGCCACACAAATATCAGTGGCTGAGACCCTTCTGAAACAAGCCACCGAGGTAGCCATGCTTCTGGTGGAATGGGCTTTGACAGCTCCAGGCAACTCCTTGCTATCCTTGCTATAGCAGAACACAGCGCAATTGAATAACCATTTGGATAAACATTGCTGGGAAACTGAGGTGCCCTCTCCACCTGGGGTAAAAGAAATAAACAACTGCTTAGACTGTCTGGGCTTCTTAATCCTGAGCAGATAATACTTCAAAGTTCTGCACACATCTAACGTATGGAGCAATGCTTCCCCTGGATTGGCATGCTCAGGAAGATAAACAGGAAGGTGGAAAGACTGACTGAGTGTAAACTCAGAAACCTCCTTAGTAAGAAACTCAGGATTTGCGCACAAAGATATCCTGTCTTTGTGAAAAATCAAATACGGCTCCTCGCACCACAGGGCCTGAAACTCTGAAATTCTTTGAGTGGAAGTAATGGCAAATAAAAAGAGCACTTTCCAAGAAAGACAGTGTAAATTGCAAATCGCCATTGGTTCAAAAGGAGGCACGGTCAACTTTTCCAAAATAAAATTCAAGTCCCAAGCTAAGACAAGAGAAAGGATTGGGGATTTCAGATGCAGGATGCCCCTAAGGAAGGTGCAGGAGACATCCAGCTGAGTAATAGTGTGGTCACCCAGAGGCTCATGGAAAGCCGAAATGGCCAAAAGGTGGGCCTTGAGGAGAAATACTGGAGGCCTGAGTCAAACAGAGAAATCAGGTAGTCCAGGATATGCTTCACATGACAGGTGAAAGGGTGAAGGGAATGCTGGGCAGCCCAGATGGCAAAACCACTTTAAATTCATGGCGTAAGTGGTACCGGTGGAAGGCTTGTGGACAGCCATGAGTATGTCCACTACCCTATTAGAGACCCTGAACCTGACAATGGCTACATCCTCAGGAGCCATGGATGCAGATGGAGGGACCTGAGATTTGGATTAACCAGGGTCCCCTGATCTTGGGACAGCAGATTCCTGCAGAGAGGCAAGGGAATCGGAGGCTCCTCCGCCAGCTGCTGAAGCAGAGGGAACCATGTCTGGCGGGGCCAGAATGAAGATACCAGGATCATTCTGGCCCCCTCCATTTGCAGCTTGAGAAGCACCCTTTGTACTGGTAGAAATGGAGGGAATGCATATAGAAACTTCCCACTCCAAGAGAGGGATAACATGTCTTGCCAGAAAACTCCAGGCCCTGGATCTAGCAAGCAAATACTGGGCATTTTTGCATTGCATAGGGACTCAAAAAGGTCCAACTCTGGAAGACCCCATCTGTCAAACAGATCTTCTGCTATGGATGAGAGAAGCTCCCATTCATGCATGCTGGACTGAGTCCTGATGAAAACTGTCCACAAGCGTGTTTAGGACACCTGGCACATGGACCGCAGAGATTGTTAGACTGTGCTCCAGAGCCCAATACCACACTCGCATTGCCTCCTTGCAATGGCGATATGAGTGAGTTCCGCCCTGCTTGTTGATGTAATAGACTACACTCAGATTGTCTGACTACACCAACAGTTGACCCAGAGTTAGGTGCTCCTGAAAGGCCTGCATGGTATAGAGTACCACTCTCATTTCTAGGACATTGAGATGCAGGGCAGCCTCCCACTGGGACCAGGGGCCCTGGGTTTGAAAAGGACCCAGATGTGCCCCCCAGCCGAGACACATCCATAGTTAAAACCTGATGTGGTGGGTAATTTGGAAGGGGACTCCCTAAAGGAGGTTTGAGGAGTCCATCCACCACTGCAACACTTTGAGAACTGGGGAGGAGACCAGGACTATTTTTTTTTATCTTCTTTCTATTTTATCCTCCTCCATGGAGCAGATCCCCCATGATCCCTGGCTGCCTACACCCGCACCCCCCCAGGCCCAGTCTGGCACCCCCACAGAGCCAGCCATTAGTCGCTTACAACACTCTGTAGTGGGATCATCTCAGGTACTAGGGGCCACCGGGCAAGGCCATCAGTCATCAAAATCATGCTCCACCATTTTCCACCTGGTTTATTGCCCTGGAGAGCCAGACATGCAATGGCATCCTGGCACATATGTGCCAACACCCGCTGCATTCTCCCTCCATTCTACTGCTCACTGCTGTAGTGCTGCTGGCCTCTGCCAGTCACCATGACAGTGTGCTGCAGTGCCCCAACATTCCCCAGAGGAAGGAGAACAGTCATGGGATGCTCTATCCTTCCTCTCCCCTGACAACCCCCAATGGTCTGAGTCCATTCCCGAACCCAGATCACCAGTGTGGCATCCAGCACCTCAACCCTCAGCACCACTGGGCCGGCAGACCAGAACTAGTTGATCTACCTCATTCGTGTGCTGGTCCCACTGCACCCAGAGAGACCACTGAAGGGTGTGCATATGAAGCCTGGCCAATGGAACAGTGGGGATGGCTGCAGCCACTAGGCCCTGCAGCCTGAGGTATAGCCTGGCAGGAATGTGGCAACTCCAAGCTACTACCTGAGCCTGAGCTATAAGGCATTCAGCCCTGTTCTCAGGTAAGAAGGCCTTTCCTTGTTCGGAGTCCAGAACAACCCCGATACACTGCAGTTTTTTGGAACGATACTTGCACATACTTGAGCAGGTTGACTGTTATGTCTGGAGACTGAAAGAGCTGGAGACTATGCTCCAGAGTTAATAACAGCTGTTCCTTGGACGGGGTGTTGAGAAGCCAATTGTCCGGGCAAGGGAAGACAAATAGTCCTTCACTCTTGAGGGCTGCTGCAACCGCTGCAAAGCACTTGGTAAAGACATGTGGTGCAGAAGATAAGCCAAAGGGCAATACCTTGAACTGGTAATACTCTCCCTGAAAGGCAAAGCAGAGAAACCCCCTGTGAGGAAGAAAGACCACAATATGCAAGTATGTGTCCTGCACGTCCAGTGAGCAAAGCCAATACCCGAACCTGAGGAGGGGCAAGAGGCCTAGTAAAGTTACCATCTGGAACTTTTTATACTGGACAAAGAGATTGAGGTCTTTTAAGTTCAATTTGGGCCTCAGACCTCTGATCTTTTTGAGGACCAGGAAAAACTTGGAATAGAATCCCTGGTTTCTCTGCTGCTTTGGCACCAGTTCTATTGCCTGCTTGCACAGAAGAGACTAAACCTCCTCCCAGAGAACAGATATATGAGCTGGGGAGTAATTTGAGGGTGGTGGTGGGTGTCTGGAGGCTGCTGGATGAGCTCCAGTGAATGACCGTACTCTATGGACTGCAGGATCCACGCATCTGAAGTTATGGTTCTCCATTGATTCAGATGGAGGGAGACCCAACCTCAGACCACTACCTCCTGGGCTTGTACCTGAGGAGAGGAGTCTAGCAAGGGGTCAAGCTGAGGTGGGTCCAGCTGTGGAAGCTGGTCCCACAGTTCTGGGATGCTTGGCTACCACACCAGAATAGGAGGGGGCAGAGGCAAGGAAGGCTGGGCTCTACATTTACCCTGGGTACTGGGGCCCAAGCCTGCCTGTCTATGAAAATTAGGACATCCCCTACCATGTGGCTGATTGTGGTAGAGGGAGTGGATGGACTTAAGGGCCATGCCTGAAGCCTGCAGATCATTTATAAGGTCCTGGACATCTGGACCCAAAAGCTTGGTGGCACTGAAAGTGGCATTGAGCATCTTGTTTTGCATATCAGCTGTGAACCCAGAAACTCAGAAGGCAGCATCCCTGGTCACAGTATCTGACAAGTCATAAATGGCCCATAGGAGATGCTTGCCAACATCCTCAGCAATTTGGAAGCATTAAAGTAATTCCTGCTTCTGGGCACCATCAGGAAGTACTTGGGCAACAGCCTTGCCCTTTCTCCAAGTGGTGTTATGGTATTTCACCATGTGTGACAGGGTAGTTGGCAATCCTCAAACCTAGAGTAGAGGAGGTGCACACCCTTTTTCCCCAAAGATCAATCCTATGGGACTCCTTGTCTGGGGGAAGGGAACTAAGGTGTTTGGGCACCTTAGACCTGTAATGTGCTGCCATAATGACTACTGAGTCAGTTTCAGCCTGGACAGCAAAGCGAGGAAGACCCTAAGGGGCATTGTGAGCTTGTCAGTCCTACCAGGCACAGCTGGTACCATGACTGGTCTGTGCCAGGCTGCCATGGTAGCATTTTTGAGTGCCGGAAGCTTGGAAGGAATAATCTTAGTGGGAGAGTCTGCGATCTTCAAGTAGTCTGCCAGATCCTTTCTGGTGGCATTCTCCTCCTCTTTCTGAAACCCTATAGTGAAAGGCAGCTGCTTCATAATGTTAAAGAAGGTAGCTTCCTTAGGTGAGGACCTGGGGGTATATTTGGCAGAGTCTTCACTGACTAAAGAGGCAGTGGACTGGTCTGAAGTGAGATACCAGTCCTCCTCCTCCTCCTCCTCTATCTCCTCTAGAAGGATGAGGTCAGGGTGGTGCTCCTCCTCAATATCAACATTGTCTTCAAGATCTGATGACATATATGCCATGGACAGCCCTGGGTGACTTCCCTGTGCCAAAGAACAGGTATTGACAATGACAGCATCAAAGGAGCCAGCAACAATGGCATGATAAAGGGTGAAACCTGTTGGACCAGTACATTAGAAAAACAGACAAGAATGTCATTTAAGTCCAATGCCAACAAAGGATGAGTGACCGGTGGCACAGTGGCCGATGACCTGGGTGGCTGATCCAATGAGCCTGGAGCCTTTGGAGAGGAAGTAGCAGGCACTGAAGGGGTAGTCATCGACGATGAGCCCGTCATTAATGTAGGAGGTGCCAATGACCTGGAGATCAATGGTTAAGCGCACTGGGTGTCAGGTAGAGCAGCTGTCAGTATGGACCCGGAGTGAACTGAGACCTGGACAGCTGGTCTCTTCATTGTGGTGGCTGCTGACGAGGAGCTCCCCAAAGAAGGCAAAGCCAACGGGGAATGGGATGGCTGCTGAGGGGAGCGGTCATGATCCTGGTCTTTTCTGTGACTTTTCCCCCAGGACTTGTCTTTGACCTGAGAGGCCTTGGAGCTCTTGGAACTGGAGGGAGACTGGGCAGCCACTGTCCCGGAGGACAATGACTCAGAGATGGCTACCTGTTGTTCCATGAAGACCTTTAAAGGGAATCTATACCTGTACTTTTCCTTCTGAAATTATTGTAAAGGTTACTATGAGGATCCAGCATGTAAATTGCTGGGCTATATTTAGAAAATGTTTTCAGTAAGACAGAAAAATGCTTTTTAAATAGGGATATAGAGGCATCCATTTTGTTGACAGAAAAGGTGCTGTGTTGATGTCACTGCCTCACCAGCTCTAACAGTATGTAATTAAGCAGGATAAAACAAACTGCTCCTACAGAGAGGGATCCGATGCTATCATAAAGAGAAGCACTGGATTATTTTCTTGCACTCTGCCAATCATAAAATCCTGGGTGTTCCTTAGAATATAATAGAATCCCTGACAGCGCAGTTAAATTGTTCTCACCTGCTGCACTGCACACTGTTAACACTGGTGAGGCAGTGACATCATCACAGTACCCTTCTTGTCCACAAAATGGATGCCTCCACATTCCTATTTAAAAAGCATTGTTCCGTCTTACTGAAAACATTTTGTAAATATAACCCTGCAATTTACATACTGGATCCTCACAGTAACCGATACAATAATTTCATAAGGAAATGTACAGATTCCCTTTAAAGCCTTCCTGCTTCACCTAAGAGTGGTTTGATTAAACTGCTGGCAGAGTTCACAATCCAAGATGTCATGGTCAGGCCCAAGACAACAAACAGAAACAGACTGCTCATCATTGGAGGCAATCTTCTTTCCGCAGCAGCAGCAATGGAAGAGAGATGTAGAAGGTTTTAACTCTCAACATAGAAGAAGGAAAATTAAATCTCTAAAAGAGATTTAGGTAAGGCCTGGATGAAAATAGGCCATAGGCCAAAAAAGGCATGAACACTGCGACGGCTCTTTAGTGGAGGCTGTGCTTGCAAGTCAATGTCAGGAAAGAACTGAGGAGGAAGCGGGGCCGCCTACGCCTATATAGGGTTGGTGACATTGGCTGACATTGATGACATGGGCGGCTCCAGTTGTACTGCTGAAAACCTTCCATGTAGATTCCCATTCACTGATGGTGAAGTTCTTGCACTGATACCAGATGACTGAAATACCCCCAAAGAAGATCTGGCTCACTGGTGATTGAGACGCTTGCTCCATTGCCATCATATCCCCTGGATGTTTTAGAGCTACGTAAAGGATAGCAACTTTCTTTACAGTACCTGCATTCTCAGTGATCAGGTCCAAATCCTGGAATTTGGCTTGCAGCACGCCGGCTTGTCTGGGTGCACCAAGTGTGACTAGCAGGGGAACCAAAGACGCCTGAGTTCTGTGCAGTGGTTGCACCACTTCTGAAGAATTGCTGGGGTTTGCACTTGGTATTTTATGCTGGGTTTCAGCGGTGTGCAGAGTAGGTACTTTTGTTGGGGAATGTGAGCTTCAGGCCTGTGGTGTTGATACTTGGATCCATTTCCCGGGATCGGCCATGATTTCAGCAGCACTTGAAGCTTTACAGGGATCCCAACCCTGACCACCTGAAGATTTCATCCAGCCAGTCACAATAAGAGCAGCTTCAAGAGACCAGAACTTGCTAGCAGCCACAACAGGGGGAGTTGGTTTTAGGTGCCCTTTGCACAGTGGTGCCGGAAGGTTCTGAAAAGAGGTAGGGCCAACAAGATATGTGGTGTGACTCCACCCCCACCCCCTCTGACTCTGTCCCTGGCCCCACCCATTGAATCTGCCCCTTCCCCATCATCAGCCCTTCCCCTGCCAAATTTCTTTAGCAAGATTTGTCAATCATGCAGAGACAAAAACAGTAATATAAGTATTAAATGCACAGCAACAAACATAACAATATAAAAATGTATTTATTACCAACTAGAAGGCAATGCAGAGAAGATAAAAAATAGGTGTAATTGTAAACTCATTATGGCATAATCACAACTTACAGAAACAACTGTCTGTGTACAATAGGCCCAAGAGGGTGGAAGAAGGGGACAACCTTAAAGGGACACTGTCAACCTTTTTTGCATCATATTATCTTTAGGTAAAAACCTACATTTTATGATTGCTTACTTCACCTAAAATTCATTATAAAAAGGCTCTCAGAAATGCTGCAATCTGATTGTCTGTTAGGATTCTAACAGACTTACAATAATCCCTGTTACACTGTCATGTACAGCCTGATCATATCAATTCTTCCTGTCAGCATTTGGTTAGCCAGCACTGGTGAAAGACTGGAATGATACATTCTGATTTTGAATCAGCATTCTCAGACTGTTGGTGAAAGAACTATTTTATTAAAGGGGACAGGAAATGTGTGCTAATTGGCAGCAGTTAGTAATGCTCTTAGTAAAAGAAATGAAAAACTTTCTTCAAAATGAGCCATATTTAACTGCACCTTAATAAACTCTAAGGTGAAACACTGTGCTTTCAATTGCTTTCTTTTTATGGACAACATTCTGCCTAGCTCTCTTCATGGAACCAGTAATCTGGAGTGTTTGCTATGTCACAGTTTGCATACAGAATGTTAATCATGAGCTTTTGTCCCATCAGATTCATGCTTAGAGTTCTTTGCCCAAATCGTGACTAAGTTAAAACTCCAGATCACTGGTTCTGTGAAGAGAACCGTAACAGAATGCAGCCTATAAAAACACAACAATGCAAAATATAGAGGATAATGTACGGTCATCGATGGTTAACTGGTTTGTTAACCATTGAGAGGTTGCCAGGGTGACCACGTAAACGTCGAGAGCGAAGCTCGAGAGGTTTAGGTCACCATGGCAACCTCAAGATGAGTTAACAAAATGGTTACCCATCGATGTACCATACATTATATTTTATAGTGTATGGTACATTTTACGTTTATACAAAAGAAAGCAGTTCCTTACTGCAGTTTTTTAATGTTGCCGCTGCTCTGCCCTCACCGCCGTGGCCGTTTCTAAGCCGTCCAATCCATTTGCGTGCATGCCCAGACTTTTCCCAGTTGTTAACCCATCACTGTGACGTATAATGGACAGGTTAACAACATTATGACGTCACATTGATGGTAAAACATTGTTATAAAAAGGTAGATTTCTACCTATAACAACGTTCTACCTTACATTATACTATTTTCACATCACTTTTTATTCAGGTACAGTTACATATGGATCATTTAGCCTTATGGATATCATTTCTGTAAATGGAAACATTATACACAGCTACCATTTAGAAATCATTTCCTGTCCTCTTTAAAAATCTCCCTCTAAATGAGGGAAATATTCAAAAAGTATATTTTTAACACTTTTCTTGGAGTCAGAGACAATAGATGGGCCTCTACATAAGCTGACTGAGCACAGGCAGGTGAATAAAAAAAAGGTTAGGAAAAAAAAAACAACAGTTGCATTTTTTTCTCAGACCAGAATAACTGATAACCATGAGTAGAACAGATGACTAGCACCCCCCTCCCCAAAGCCTCAGTCCCTTCACAATTTTACAGCCAACCAACTACCATATAATAAGTCGACTTCGGTTCAGATCCTTCATCCAAGCTCACAGTCCAGTTTAAATAAACTAGTGGAGCATTACTTGGTATACAAACTCGAAGTCATTGAGGTCGTCCCACAATCAGCACCAAGACAGCATATTCAAATTCCACAAACATGCAATGCCACATAAACCCAAAGTGTGACCACCACAACATTTATAATAAAATAAAAAATTCCCTCCCACCTGATGACTCGGGCTCGGCTCGGACCACGCTTGTTCTCCCTCCACAACCGTGATGCGACAAAACTGATTCCTGCTGTGAACAACTGCTCCTATTGGCTACTGCATCTGTGGCTGTGCAGCTGCACTCAGCTATCAGCCTCTCATAACAAGTCTGTTGTGCTTGCTTTTCATGTTGGAGAGGGGGCCCCCAGAGGGAATTTGCAAGTCCAACTCATCATACAAATTGAATTAAAAAAAGGAAAAAGGAATGGTACTGTTTTGTTTTTTGTGATGGCCTGCCTGTGTAGGGTCCTCTAAAGTTCTGTAATAGTTACAATACTATTTGGGAACCCGACCAAGGTTCTGCCTTTACCATTACATCGGACTTGCATATCTGTGTGGCTGCTGTGCAAATAATAATGTTTACTTAGTTAACTTAAAAAAATATTATGGTGGAAAAACATTTTACTTGTGATGAAACCTGATACAGCCAAGCCAGAAGCACAGAACACTGCCAAAATAAAATGCCAACTTACTGCAAAAACTCTTTTTATAGTGCACGCTGAGCCCTGCTGCACAGCACACAGACAGCATCAGGTTGGAGGATGATCATTTCTACTTTGTACATACATTGCATTGCAATACATTTGTTATATTATTCATTGCTAATTTGCCAAGGGCAACCAAATATGTTACAAACCAGAAGCAGAAAAGTCACTCACGTGGTGCACTTACCTTAAATCGCAGTCAGGCAGTCAGTCAGAGATGGAATAAGATATATGGGGATATTAGATCACAGTGGGCTGGCTGGTTGGCTGATGGATCTAAAGGCAGTCCCAAGTCCTGGCTGGTGGCTGCTTGCTGCAGTTTGGGGCAGGCCCAAGCACTCACACTGCCCAGCAGGGCCAGTCAAGTGTTAGTGGGGTGATTAAGCTTTTTTTAATTTTTTGCAGAAATGTAATAAATATCAACCACCACACACCACAAATTAATCCAAACTGTTTTGAGCAGCAGCAGCTCTGTCTAGTTTTCATTCTCAAATTCTCCCAATCAGTCCTCTTGCTGATTCGATCACCGTCATCATAGTCACTGGTCCTCTTCTTCTCTCTCATCTCTCACACAGACAGTAAGCACTCCTCTCAAATTCCTCAGCTGCACTCACGCTTTCACGCTCTGGAAATCTCCCCGACTCCTCAAGGGCTGTCATGTAGTCACCACCAGTAAGACAGCATGCGCTGGATAGGGAGGAGAGACTACTAATGTATGGACCTAGCCAGAGAGGGGACCAGATAGTACCAGGCTGCAGGGGACAAAGGGACAAAAACAAAGACAGATTGTTCTTCAGTGAGCCGTGCATCCAATTGGCTAATGGAGATGATGATGTTGGAAGGACGGGATGCACAGTAGTAAACATGGAGAGGTCGCAGTCACAAGATAAGAAAACATTCTGTAAATGGAGCTTTTGGGAGGGTTTGGTAACTGGAATCAAATCAAATCAACTTTATTTTTATAGCACCTTTTGAAACCAAGGTGCTGCAAATGAAATCAAATATAAATATCAGATAAAAGATTAGAACAATAAATAGCAAAATTAATCATTATCGGGGAAAGCTTAATTAAATATGTTTTTAATTCAGTTTTAAACCTATCAATGGTCAGGCATTCTCTTAACTGACAAGGTAAAGAATTCCACAGGGTTGGAGCTGAAAAAGGAAAAGCACAGGCACCAGATGTTTTTAACCGTACCCTGGGAATCTCTAGTAATCCCTCATCAGTGGATCAGAGAGGACGGAGGGGGCAGTAAGGTATCAGGAGGTCTTGCAGGTAACCTGGTCCCTGATCATGTAGGGCTTTAAAGGTTAGCAAGCCAACCTTAAAGCCAATCTGCCACTGAACAGGCAGCCAGTGCAACTCGCCCAACACAGGCGTAATATGACTGGACCTAGATCTTCCAGTCAAAAGACTGGCCTCTGCATTCTGCACCAACTGAAGGTGGTGGATATCAACCCCTGGGAGCCCTAGGTAGTAAGGGCATTGCAGTTATCAAGGTGTCTAGTGACAAAGGCATGGACCAATGTTGGAAGAATAATCTGGAGGAACCAGGTGTTTAACCCGGGTGATATTCCTCAGATGGTAAAAAGAGGATTTGACGACAGCCGACATCTGAGATTTCAGTGTCAGACTGTCATCAAAAATAATACCCAGGTTACGCACTTGGTCTGAGGCAGTGAGCTGTATGCCATCAATCAATAAACCCGATGCCTGTCCAGCCCCCAAACCCACCTCCAGACGGAAGGCTTGGCAGATGTGGTTAGAATGCATCAGGTGGGGTTATTTGAGACCAGGGAACCAAAATCTGGGCATCAGACACACAGTAAGGTGTGCTATCGGGACCTTTTTACAGTGGAATGTTGTACAAAAAAGTGCCCAGGCCATACCCTACTTTTTTTAAAGTGGTAGGTCCATAACCCAAGTCCCTCCCCCACCCAGCTCCGGTTCTATGCCTTTGCAGATCCCCAGCTGTGCTGCAGCTGTCTTTGATCTTTCAACACTGTCGGGAGGCTCCCTGACAGCGTCTTTGAGTAAACAGTAGTTTTTGGTGCCAAAATAGTACTGGGACGATAACACATCAATACAGCACATCAGTTTCAGCAACTCAATTATAATGAGTCAATCATAGCGATTGGTATGTTAGTGAGCGCTACAAATCTGCGACATGCAGATTCAGCAGCTATGCTGTAATAACCTACCTCCAAGGTCCAGGTGTGCCTCGGAGGATGTTATTTTTGGAAAAGGGGTTTGAGGGTGCAGCCCCCTGTGGGGGGTACAGGGGGCATAGCCCCCCTGCATGATCAAGTAGGTTGACTGATGGCAGGCGTGGCAGGGCTATTTAAGTGGCACTTTGTACAGTGGGGATCTCATGATGTCTGTTGAATATCTTCACAGTCAGAGAGAGATGCCAATGGTAATTTTTGGCAGTTTTGTTTATCGGAGGGATAAGGAGGTTAGCATGAAGGTGTACTGAAGGTGTGCCGATATGCATCGCTACAGGTGTTCTGCCCAAATACTCACTGTAACCGACAATGCGGTGGCTGTGACTAGGGTGCATAATCACATCCCAAATGCCTCTGTGGTTGGAGCCCGATGTGTAATGAATGAGCTGCATGACCATGCTAGGAGTACATCTGATAACACTGCTCAGGTCGTCCTAGCCACTACAGCAGGTGCCCCAATGCTGTTATGGATGCATTGCCCAATGTGTGTTCACTCTAGAGGACCATCCAGAGGATTTGGCAGTCTGACATCATAGCTCCTGTAACCCCTGAAACTGTTACTTACCTGATCCTCCCAGTGCCATATACCCATACTCTGGGGGCGGACAGATTCCTGTATTGGGATGGGGAAAGTGGGAATGAAAGGATCCTGATCTATGCTGCAGAGAGGAGTAAAATGCACTGTAAATGCAGTCACTGATTTTCCCGGTCGCTGTAATTACTCTCACTATGGTAAAGTCGCTGAAACTGCATTCGTTGTAACGCAATCGTTGTGCTGCCATGGAACCCTGGCAACCAATCATTTTCACTTTCTCCTGGGAAATGTTTTCATCTTCTTCAGCAAGAGGTTCCAAGCGGAGCACATTCTTGGCAGTCATTTTAGCCATCAGAAGAGACTCAGTGTCCTGGGCTTCAGGTCCTCAGACAGTACCCATTTTGGATTCTTCACTGTTTTATGAAACATTCATCCTTTGGGACTAGAGTAAGGTTTCCAGTTCCATGCTTTCATGACCCCACAGGACCCCACAGAGAATCCAGCTAAGCTGGATCCAGCCCTTGACTGGGCTAGCTGTTGGTGCGGCCGCGGCTCTCCAGCCTTGCCACCCACACCACCTCTCCAGGACCCCACAGAGAATACAGCTAAGCCAGATCCATCCCTTGACTGGGCTCACTGTTAGTGCGGCCGAAGCTCTCCAGCCTTGCCGCCCACACCACCTCTCCAGGACCCCACAGAGAATACAGCTAAGCCAGATCCATCCCTTGACTGGGCTCACTGCTGGTGCAGCTGCAGCTCTCCAGGCTTGCCATCCACACCATCTCTCCAAGACTGAACAGAGAATCCAGCTAAGCTGGATCCAGCCCTTGACCAGGCTCACTGCTGGTGCTGCCGCAGCTCTCTGGGCTTGCTGCAAACACCACCTCTCCAGGACCCCACAGAGAATCCAGTTAAGCTGGGTAAGCTTACAGCCCGGGCCGGGGGAAGCCATGAGCAACTGCGATTGGTTTCTTGCTCAGCGCTTCACCCCTGATTGGACTCCCATTGTTCGCCTCTGCTCTTGATTGGGCCTTCTGTTTTCTGTACCTCTCAGTGCTTTTCTGAGCTTCAGCACCCATTGCAGCCATAGCAAAGTGCCACAAATTTGTAGATAGAAAAGAGTAATCAGTTCTTATTGTGTAACAAGCTGAGGTAAAATGTGATGCTACTGCCTAGAACTCCCGCTGCAACTAGGGAATATTGGTATTTTTTTGTTAAAGTTGCTGATTGAAATTGCTTGCCTGCTTTGCCTCCTGCTTTGTTTCCCTGTAACTTCTAGTTTCCTTGCTTCTTTCCTGAACCTCTATACCTCAATCTGTCTAGCTCCTTGCCTCCAGGGGCACCAGAACAAATTCTGCTTGAACTTGCTTGTTCCTGGCCGCCTCCCCCACTTTCTCCAGTTAATCTCATTACTTTGCCATCTCCAGCACTATAAACTCACCCCTGATTTAATCCTCTGCATCATTCCTCCTTTGTCTTCTCCTCCCTAAGTCTAACCCTGTCTCTGATTTCCCCCCCATAGATTCAGCCTTTGACCGGGCTCACTGCTGGTGCGGCCATGGCTCTCCAGGCTTGCCACCCACACCACCTCTCCAGGACCCCACAGAGAATCCAGATAAGCTGGCTAAATGTACAACCCAGGCTGGGGAAGCCAAGAGCAGCTGTGATTGGTTCCTTGCTCAGCGCCTCACACCTGATTGGACTCCTTTTTCGCCTCTGCTCCAGATTGGCACTTCTGTTTTCTGTACCTCTCTGAGCTTTTCTGGGCTTCAGCGCCCATTGCAGTTATAGCAAAGTGCCCAAAATTTGCGCCCGCACCACCATCCTCCTACCTTATTAAATAGACCTAAGCCCCGCTCACCTGTCCTCTTACCCATCTTGTCACAACCCCTTTGGGCCTCTTCCCAGGTTTCCCCATTCTCTTTCCAATTTTTTTTCTTTTTGTTTTTTCCTTTTCCTTTTCCTACTTCTCTATCTACTCTCCCCTTCTGCCACACTTCATACTCTTCTGTCGCACTACCAGTGCCCTGGCTTTGCTACCTTCATCTACTATTTGATCATGTACTCCTCCCGCAATGTGTTCATTTCCCCTCTATCCTCACCTCCCTGCTGCATTTCTCCCACCTTCCTGGATCCTGCTACCCCTCCTCCCCTCCTACATACCAACTAAATACCCCACATCGCCACCTTGACACACTTCACTATGAGTACTGCTCTCCCACATAGCCCTCTTTGGCTTCTGATTGGCTGGACCCAAGTTCCTCCAGGTTTGGGCACTGGTCCCACCTATCTCCTCTATCATAGATGTCATTGTTCTGGGACAAACACCAGCAGCCCTGACTATATTCCTGCAAGCAAAGAACATGTAATCTAGCCTACAAGAAACTCTGTTTGTGCACCCTGAAGCTCCTGCTCCTCCTCCTGCTGATGTCGAGAAACATGCACCCAAACCCAGGCCCTAACCCTGTTAGCCCTGCCTGCCGCACAAACTCATCTGGGGGCTTGATCCTCGTAACCATTAACATCTTCAGCCTGATCCCCAAGCTTGATGCTGTTCGAATCTTTGCAAACCAACACAGCCCTGATATCCTCACAGTTGTTGAAACTTGGCTAACACCCAAACTCCCAGACATGGCAATTGAACTACCAGGGTACAATGTGCACAGACTAGATCAGATGTCCAAAAGAGGAGAGGGTTGTGCAATCTACATCAAAGACTATCCCATGGGGTGCCCCATCTCTACTCCTCTCCATGACTCTGCAGCCCAGATTCTCCTGATTAAAATACTCCTAGGGGCACACAACAAAGCCCTCACCATTGTCTCTGTACACATCCCACCAAAAGACCAAGGGAAAAGCCTCAATACCACCCTGAACTTCATCAGAGCTCTACCTACAGGTTCTGAGACAATCATCATGGGCGACTTTAATATAAACTGGCATGCATCGGATGCAGGTGTTTATAGGGATGCCATATCAGCAGCAAACCTCACACAAATGGTTGTCTCCACCACAAGAAAAAACTACAAAATTGGTACTAGTACCCTGCTGGACTGAGTTCTGACCAGTCATCCTTCCCGTATCTCCAACACCAACATGCTCCCTGACTCACTTAGTGACCATTCCCCTGTTATCTGTGAATGGTCAAACACATTTTGCAAACCCCCACCTAAAGTCATCACTAGCAGAATTCTCCCCTGTGGTCAGCTGAGTCACCTTAAATCCTGCCTCAGTCAGCATGATTGGTCTCCCATTTACAAATCCACAGATGTCGACCCAGGTCTCAACTTCTTTCCTCCTTCAATGCGGCCTGCGACCCCTATGCCCCTCTCAAAAAGTGAAAAATCAAGGCATTATGCAACCCATGGCTATCTGGCAAGCTTCTTGCACAGCTAAAATCAAGGGACCACCTTTGGGCACTGGCTAGGGCCTCTGGTGCTCAATCCGACATACAGAATTATAAACGTGCCCGAAACAACTGCACGAAATCCATTAGACTAAAGAAAACCATGTACTACAGAGAAGCTCTCTCTAACACCTATAAACCGGAGTGAGTTTTGGAAGAACATCAAAGAAGTCATGGGGAAGCAGCCCAAATCCTCCCCAACAATGTTAAATGCTGATGGATCTATCACTCTTGATCCCCTGGTCATTGCCAACACTTTCAATGATGCGTTCACTGACTTAAGTAATGTTCTCCCCGTGGATTTTTTTCCTGGTTTCTGACTCCTCTACTCCCTTTAGCTATCAAACTCCTTCCAATCACCCGCCTTTCTATTTCAAAACTGTCAAGAAGCATGAAGACTGCAAATACATCACCAAAGCAATCTCCAAGTCAAGAACCAGTGGGGAATAGCTGGACCTTAAACTGCTATCTCTCACCCTTGATGAGATCCTAGATCCATTAACTTGAATTTTCAACCTCTTCCTTAGTCTAAGCCAGTTCCCTGATGTATAGAAAGCTGCTACAGTTACACCAGTCCACAAAAGCGGGGATAAGGCCATCCATGGGAACTATCGACCAATCTCTATACTACCTCCTCTCTCCAAGGCCCTGGAATGCATTGTGGTTGACCAACTTACGGATTACCTGGAAAAACACAATATTCTGTGTACTCAACAACATGGTTTCAGAAAAGGCCATAGCACTTCACCTGCCTTACTGGAATTCACTGGAGCGCTATAAAGCACATTGGATAATGGTCATCTAACGGGGGCTGTGTTTGTCAATTTTACCAAGGCATTTGACACTGTCCACCATCGTCTGCTGATTGAGCAGCTCCGGTCTTCTGGACTCTCTCCTGACACGGCAGCCTGGTTCAATAGCTACTTGAAAAATCGTTCAGAAAGAGTAAAACTCACAGGTGTTCTCTCTAACGCCAGACCGTTCCACTCTGGAGTCCCACAGGGGTCTATACTGGGCCCCCTACTATTCAGCCTTTTCCTTAACACCCTCCCGCAATCCTGCCCTGAGCAACTCATCCTATATACTGATGACGCAATAATTTTCATCTCCCACAAGGACCCTGAACCCTTACAACACAATCTTCAGCAAGGTTTTACCTCTATGGAAAACTGGTTCAGTATGCATAAGCTGGTCCAAAACCACAAAAAAAAACAAGGTTATGCTTTTCAACAGCACTCACAATAAGCATAGGCATTGCCTACTCACTGTTACAACTAGCTTCAGAAACACCCTTGAGCAAGTGCAGTCATTTAAATACCTTGGGATATCCCTGGACCCAAATCTATCACATAATTCCCACATTGACTGTGTTGCCAAAACTGCAAATACACGTTTAGGCTTACTATACCGCCACAGACAACATCTTACATCAGAAGCCTTGAAGATCGCTGTCCAGAGCTCGGTGGTCTCCAACATTGACTACGGCCTCATCATCTACAGCGCTGTGTCAACCACTGTGCTTAGACGAATATCGGCTTCCCTCAATAAGGCTTGTTGGCTCATCTCTGGTGCCCACCAGCTGACACATACATGTGACTTTCATACACAAACTGGATGGCTTCAACTCTACAACTGCAATAAGTATCTAACCTGCACAATGGTGAAGAAAGTAACCATGGGCCTCGCTCCACCTGGAGTGCAAGCCCTACTGTGACCATGCCTGAATCCTCGTAACACTAGGGGATCTGAAAATCAGCTCCTCCAGGTTCCCCACTGTCGCACCTCCCAGAGCCAAAGATCCTTTGCCCATAGGGGGCCTAGCTGGCTAAATGGTCTCAGTCCTGACATCTCCTCCACACCTAAGCTTGGCCTATTCAAATCCAAGCTTCGCCGTCATCTCACTGCTGCTAGCTCCTGTGACTGCTAAATATAACCAGCCCTACCCATCTTCAACTCGTCCTCTCTATGCTTCCCCCCACTAGCTCTTATACCCTATTCTTCCCTCTTCTCCAACTTCTCCTCCCCCATCCTTGCCTTATCTTCTCCCGCCATTAGCACTTCCCCGGTTTGTTTGACTATGACACTACTCCCCATCTCTGACATTGGCAATGCCTCTGGCTGCTCCCCCTTCCATCTGTGTCCCCCCCCCTTGTCCCCTGTGCACTTCTCTGTGTTCTTCTCCTACGTTACCTCTGTCTAGTAAAGCTTATCCTGACTACAGCATTGTATTTCTCTCCTTTTCTTAATGTGTTATGTTCCATATTTGTTCTGTATTGTACTGTATTTGACGTGGAACCTTTGTAAAAGAGCCTCGGCTCAAAGGTATTTGTAATCCTGGACTTAATAACTAAAATAAAAATTAAATGCTTTCTTCTGTAACAGTTTTTAGGCTAAATGTTGCATCAAAATCAGATGCCAAAAGTGCTGTGTGACAACCCTGGCAGGTTGTCCTCCTTCTACCATGCTGGCCAGGTTGCCTATCTTGCTTGCTGGCAAGATGACAAGAGATTCCCTCTATAGGAAGAGTAGGGGTGTTTTATTGATAAAAAGAATATGTACAACAGCAAACAAAAACACCTTAATGGAAAGAAAGAAAGGAAGGAAAGAAGGAACGAAGGAAGGGAGAAAGAAAGAAAGAAAGAAAGAAAGAAAGAAAGAAAGAAAGAAAGAAAGAAAGAAAGAAAGAAAGAAAGAAAGAGAGAGAGAAAGAAAGAAAGAAAGAATATCAGGTTAAGCAAAATAAAAAAAACTAAGAGACGTCGCTGTAACTGCTACCAACTAAGAAACTCCTCACAAACAATGTCAAAATAGTCATATGGACTATGACAGCCAAGTAACCATTTTCTAGTACAAATTAAACTGGTCAGCAGGCAAAGTCCTGTGCTCCATTTGGTATGCTAGCCCAAGTTCCTTATTAGCACACTGTACTGATAAGAGGTAATTGTACTGTCTTCTGCTGGAAAATATATGAGCACCTGGCATGCCAGATGCAACACTTTAATGAGGCCATAATCAAGCACAATGTACTGTAATCCCATCCAGCCCATATATTAGAAAAGGAACAATAAACCAAGCCTGATAGGTAACAGCAGCAAAACTAAGGACATCCAAGTAAGCATTAAGCCACAACGAAGGTGGCATCTAATGGGGAATTCATGCATGGTTGGGAGGGTAGGCTTCATGCCTACAACAGCCCAACCATGCATTAATTCCCCATTAGATGCCACCTTTGGAGTGGTTTAATGCTCTTGTAACATGAGCATTTCTGGGTTGAGTTTCACTTTCACTTATGTGCAGTGCTGTGGAAAAATTATGCACACATATGTTGTAGTGTTGCAAAATGTTTCATGCACTTGTCACAGTGCTCAGAATAAGAGTTAATGTCATTTATATGCTGATGTTGTCAACACAACAGCACATCTTTGTTATCAGTAAGTGTTACATTATATGTATTTCAGCTTTTTCAAAGATTCCTCACGGCTGTTATTAAGATACTGTTTGTAGGAGGTCCAACTTCTGTGTTTCTCTGTGTTTACCGATGTCGGCTTATCCATTCTTCTGTGCTACTTTGCATATCTGGTGAACTTCCGTGTTGTCTCGCAATGTCTCCTCCTATGTTGTTTAAACTACTTCCCCGTTCAGTTACTGTGTTACACTGTTCTTGTCAGATTTGTTAACGGTCATCTGACTACTTTGTATTTGCGCCACTCCCTTTGTCACTACAATAATTAAAATTAACTGTGCAATCGACAGTGACAGACTGACAAGTACACAGTGAACACATTCGCTCTGGTACACATTACATTGCGACCCCCTGCTCCAGAAATACTGTTGTGATACTTTCTGTACTGTCTTGCTGCTCACTATGCTGTTTTATAGCTAGTCAAGTTGCATTTGTGCTGAGATTGTCATGATCAATCAGCTTGGTGGGTGGGTGGAAAGGACAATAAGAAAAAATTACTCACCTTAGTAATGTTGTTTCTTCTAATGGAGTCCTGCTATATTAAGACATATGCAGTGAGTCCCAACCTTCGAACTGCTCCGGAGGTGAAAGAGTTAACTTTCCATGCCAGGCATGGAACTTTGAGCTCAAGTTCGGTTGAAAACTCTGTCTGTTGTTCTTCAAACTCAAACAGTCAGATCTTTATGAGCAAAACTCACTAAGGTTCTGAGTGGAAGCTGTAAACCTACACTAGCCAACTGGCTACTAAATATAAGAACACATTTTTTGGTCCCAAAACAAAGACTCAAGTCAGGAGACCTCAAAAAATGAAAAACGCAACACACAGTCACCCCAAAAAGGAGGGGTGAAAAACAAGGTGGGCATCTACTAAATGCCAACACTGCACTGCCCACCCACATCCCAAAGCAGAGGTTCTGAGAGGGGCAGGCAGGAGTCGTCAATAGCAAGACTCCATTAGAAGAAACAATATTACTAAGGTGAGTAATTTTCTTCAAACAACATAAGTCTTGCTATATTATTTAGCATCTATCCTAAATAGATACTTTTGCTCAGTATTTACTGAAGAGAAGGTAGGGCAGGGCCCACAGCTCAGCATCATGGACACAGGGGAGGAGGTGAGCACTACTCCTTCACAAAAGAAAGGGTCCTACAAGAGCTTGCTAAGCTCCAGGGTGGATAAGGCAATGGGACCTGATGGCATACATCCCAGGGTACTTAAGGAGCTAAAGGAGGAACTAGCAGAGCCACTAGCAGAATTGTTTAGTGAGTCTCTGAGCACAGGAGAGGTCCCAGAAGACTGGAGAAGGGCTCATGTATCCCACTCACAAGAGTGGTAGCAGGAGGAGGCGGGGAACTACAGACCGGTCAGTCTTACCTCAGTAGTGGGCAAGATTATGGAGGCACTCCTTAAGGAAAGGATAGTGCAACACCTGGAATCCATAGGGCACAGGATCCAAGACAGCATGGGTTTACAAAGGAAGGTCCTGTCAAACTAATCTCATAGATTTCTTTGACTGGGTAACCAGAGTGGTGGACCAAGGGGGAGCAGTTGATGTCGCCTACCTTGACTTCAGCAAAGCTTTTGACACTATTCCACATAGAAGATTGATAAATAAGCTAGGTAGGCTCGGGTGGGTCAGAAGTTGGTCAACTGGGTGGCAAACTGGTTGACTGGCAGAAAACAGAGAGTGGTGGTAAATGGTATACAGTCAGAAGAGATGCAAGTCACAAGTGGGGTACCTCAGGGATCAGTCCTGGGGCCAGTCCTATTCAACATCTTCATTAGTGACCTCGCAGATGGACTAGAGGTTAAGGCTTGTCTGTTTGCAGATGACACCAAGATCTGCAACAGAGTAGATGATCCAGATGGGGTGGGCAGAATGAGAGAGATCTGGATAAACTAGCAGAATGGTCAGAAGAGTGGCAACTGGGATTTAATACAAAAGAGTGCAAAATCATGCACATAGGGAAGAGAAACCCTGAAGCCACTTATAGGCTGGGAGGAGTTGCTAGCAGTCACAAAGGAAGAAAGAGACTTGGGCATCATCATCACTGATGACCTAAAATCATCAAGCAGACCTCTAAAGCAGTAGGTAAGGCTAGGGGTGTTAGGGAATATTAGTAGGGTATCACAAGTCGTAAGAGGGAGGTAATAATCCTCTGTACAAGACATTGGTTAGGCCCCATCTGGAGTACTGCGTGCAGTATTGAGGCCACACCTTCACAAGGACATTAACCAAATTGAGGCAGTCCAGAGAGGGCAGCAAAATGGTGCAGGGACTGCATCAGAGACATATGAGGACAGATTAACGGAGCTCAATATGTATGCCCTTGAGCAAAGGAGGAGAGAGGTGATATGATCGAGACATTTAAACACCTTAAGGGCATAAACAAGGTGAAAGAGTCTAACATGTTTAAATATAAGAAAAATAGCAGAACAAGAGGACACAGCATGAGATTAGAGGAGGCCGATTAAGGGGAATGTGAGGAAATTCTTTTCACAGAAAGGTGGTAGATGCATGGAATGGCTTACCACAAGAAGTGGTGGCTATGAATACAGTGCAGGCTTCAAACAGGCATGGGATAGGCATAAGGGAGCAATACAAATGACTATGAATAGATAGGTCACTGACAGAGCAAAGGCCGATGGCACATTTATAAGGTAGAAAAAGAAATGGGCAGACTGGATGGGCCTTGCGGTCCTTATCTGCCGTCAACTTCTATGTTTCTATGTTTCTATATGCAGACTACACAGCAGTACCTCCATGGAGGAGGGACAGAACCTACTTAGGAAATAGGCTCTGAAGCACAGCTGTGCCAAACCAAGCATCACTCCTAGCCTGGATGTCCAGGGAGTAATGCTTGGTAAAAGTATGAACTGTTTTCCAGGTAGCTGCTTGACATATCTCTAGGATAGGGATGTCCCTGGCAGCAGCCAGAGACGCAGCTGTACCTCTGGTAGAGTGAGCCCTCAGGCCTGAGAGAGGAACCTTACCCAGTTTTTCATAGCAAAATTGGATACAAGAGACAATCCACCTGGCAATGGATCTCTTAGTGGCAGGTTTCCCTTTACTAACCTCACCATAAGTGAGGAACAGTTGGAGGGAGTCAAACCTGTGACCCTTGGTACATTCTATGTAGTAACTAAGGGCTCTTTTGACACCTAAACTGTGCAGTCTCCTCTCACCAGAGGATGAATGGTCAGTGAAGTACACAGGGAGAGACACAGATTGATTAAGGTGGAAATCTGAAACCACCTTAGGCAAGAACTTTCTGTTAGTCCTGAGGACCACCTTATCTCTGTGAAAGGAGATAAAATCAGGCTCCACTGACAATGTTTGTAATTCACTTATGCATCTGGCAGAAGTGATGGCTACCAAGAACACAGTTTTCCAAGTCAAGTACTTGAGCTCTGCTGAAGACAAGGGCTCAAAAGGGGGTTGCATAAGCTGGGCAATGCAAATATTAAGATCCTAGGCAGGGGCAGGGTCCCTGAATGGAGGGTTGGTGTGAAGCAACCCCTTGAAAAACTTGTAGAATACAGGATGAGCTGAAAGAGAAGAGGGTTTACCTGCTGATAAGAAAGCAGACAAGACTGCCAGGTGCACTTTTAGGTTAGCTGGTCTCAGCCCCAAAGTATTTAGATGGACCATATAATCCAGGACTGTGGGTAAATCAGCAGATTCTGGGGAAATATGCTTTCCAGAGCACCATATGGAAAATCTCTTCCATTTGGAATTATAAGTAGCCCTGGTGGAAGGCTTCCTTGAAGCCTTCAGGATATCCAATACACCTTGGGAGAGTTGTAGGTCAGCAAACTCTAACTCTTCAAGAGCCAGGCCTTGAGATTGAGAGATTTGAGGTTCGGGTAGCAAACTCTCCCCTGAGCACAGGTTAACAGGTTGTGATTCCTGGGAAGACACAGGGAAGGTGGACTGCTAAGGACATAAGGTGGGTACCAGGGCTGTCTGGCCCAATCTGGAGCAATCAGGATCATCTTGCAGGGTTGAGATCTGATTTTGACTAGCACCTTGAACAGAAGAGGGAAGGGGAAAGCATAGAGGAACTTCCTTCCCAACTGAGAAGGAAGGCATCCAGAGGGACTGAGCCCAACACTGGGGGCCTGCAGCAAAAAAGGGGGAGTTGGTGATTGTCTGGGTCTGCAAAAAGATCTATCTGCGGGGTGCCCCATCTGGCAAATACTATCTCCAGTACTAGTGGATCCAGTGATCATTCGTGATGGCCCTGCGAAATCCTGCTGAGAGCATCTGCCAGGACATTGTCCTTGCCTGGGAGGTGAACTGCCATAAGGGAGGTGTTCAGAGAGTAAGCCAGAAACCACAACTTCATTGCTTCGGCGCACAAGCCCGTAGACCGAGTGCCCCCTTGCTTGTTGATGTACCACATTGTGGTGGTATTGTCTGTTCTGACCTGAATAACTTTGTTCTGAACAGATTTGGAAAAAACTTGAAGTGCTAGAAAAACTGCTCTGAGTTCCAACAGATTGATGTGGAGCAGAGATTCCTGAGGGGACCATAATCCCTGGGTAGTGAGGTCGCCCATGTGAGCTCCCCACCCCAAGAGGGATGCATCTGTATTAGGGATTAAGGAGTGAGACTGGGGGGTGAAGGGGACCCCCTGTCTCAGATTGCTCTGGTCCTGCCACCACTGAAGGGCTTGGATCAGGGTTCGAGTCACTGGGATCAATTTGGTTAGAGGGTCTCTCCTTTGAGACCAAAAGGCTCTCAAATGGAACTGGATGTCCCTCATCTGAAATCTGGCTCCCTGCACTACTGCTGTGGAAGCAGCCATGTGTCCCAGGAGCTGAAGAAAATGCCTTGCTGGTCAAGAGACCTGCAGGGTGAAAGAGGAGACCAGAGAGCTCAGGGTCCTTGCTCTTTCCAGAGGAAGGAAGGCTCTGGCTTCTTTTGTGTTCAGTTCTGCACCTATAAAGGTGAGAAGCTGGACAGGCTCCAGGACTGACTTTGGAAGATTGAGAAGGAAACCTAGAGAAGTAAGCAGTTGCTGAGTTACCTGAAGATGTAATCTGACTTGGTCTGGAGACTGGCCTACTATGAGCCAATCATCTAGGTAAGGAAAGATGGCATTTTTTTGCCTTAAGTGGGCAACTGCTACTGCCAGGCATTTTGTGAATACCCTTGGGGCAGAGGTGAGGCCGAAGGGCATTGCTCTGAACTGGTAATGGCCTGAGGGCAGTTCGAATCTGAAGTACTTTCAATGGGAGCTTCTGATGAGAACATGGAAGTAGGCATCCTTGAGGTCCAGGGATGCTAGCCAGTCCCCTGGCCTTAGAGAGGGTAAAATAATTTCCAGAGTCACCATTTTGAATTTTGGTTTTAAAAGGTGCTTGTTTAGGTATCTGAGATCCAGGATGGGCCGCCATTCTCCTGTCTTTTTTGGGGTAAGGAAGCACCTGGAGTACAATCCTTTGCCCTGGTGTAGGGGTGGAACCCTTTCCACAGCTCTGAGAGCCAGGAGGGTAGAAACTTCTGCCTCTAGGGCAAGAGCCTCTGATGTATTTGCAGGTGGAAAGGATCTGGCTCTCATCTTCAGAAATTTTTTGAAGCTGAGAACCAGTCCCTGGCTTACTACTTCCAGGACCCACTTGTCTGATGTTAGAGACTTCCAGTCCTGGACAAAGTAAGCCAGCCTGCCCCCTACCGGTAGTGGAGAATGACCCTGGCCACCCCATCAGGGTGCCTGCTTGGCAGGGCTTTAGGCTGAGGGTGGAAGCAGGTCTGCTTGTATCCCGTCTGCCTCTCCCTCTAAAGAACCCCCTCTGGGCATAAGCTGAAGAGGAGGCCTGGGCTTGGTAAAAAGGCCTATGAAAAGGCCTGCCCCTGCCCCTGGAAGGCTGCCTTTGAGGAGTGGCCTGCCTTTCCTTGGCCTGTGCACTCCTATAGGTGGTCCTATACTCATCCATTTTCTGTTGTGTAAGGAACTCCGTATCAGAGCCTGACAATGTGTACCTCTTGTCCATTCTTTTATCCACAGGAGGTATAGTGTGAGGAGTTATTAGAATTTTTACTGTCTGTTTCCCAAAAGATTTATGCAAAGGAATAGACAGTCTCCTAGACTCTGGGATAGCCATCATTTCTACATAATCAGGCTCTTCCTGATCATCCACAGCTTCCTCCATAGGGAGCAGGAGGATTTCAGCCACTTTTTTATAAAACATAAAATGAGAAGGGGACTCAGAAAGCCTAGGGGGAGACACTCCTGAAGGTCTGTCTGGGGAGATGTCCGGTTCAATGGGCACATCCAGACTTTCAAATCCACATTCACTCTCCTCATACTCATCTTCCCCCTCCTCCGGTTCATAAAATTCCTCTAAATCATACTCTTGAACCAGTGGAACTGACCGAACCGTACGCTTACCTGATGGTGCCGGTTCGGTCGGAACCAGGAAAGCGACTGGACAATTTTAATCGCTTTGGCTATTTCTTCAGCGGTTGAAGAGGGAAGTTTTGGCTCCACACCAGCTGATTTTCTAGTCCTTTTTGCTGGAACCGACTCCTCCAAGTTGGCTCTCCTTTTGGCCGAGGAAGTCTCGCCCTGGTCAGAGGGCACTCCCTCCGGTTCGGTTTCAACCGAACCGGGCCGGCCATCCGGTTCAGCGGACTTTTTGGCCTTCCTTTCCCTGAGCCTACCAACTCTTTTCTCCAGGGTAGCTGCAGGAAACTTTTTACAAATCTCGCAGTCTGCATTGAGGTGGTCAAACCCCAGACAATAAACACAGGTGGTGTGGGGGTCAGCCTTGGCAAAGACTTCTCCACAGACACTGCAGTGTTGAAACCCATTGGGCCCGGTTTTTCCTTTGGGTTTCTCAGACATAGTGCCAGCCTAACCAAAAACTTGCCCGTTTATGGCAATCCGCCAAGCAAGACTCCCTTATCGGTTCCCAACCGTGTCACAGGTTGTGGAAAAAACCATAATGAAATCCGTTTTTTTTAGAACCGATAAGAACCGGGAACCGCACTTCTAAATGACAGATAATGTATTTAAAACAACCTGATTGGTTCAAACCAAACTGATAAAACCGTTTACAAGTTCCACACAGAAAGTAAATGTAAAACCTATCTAGTACTTACAAATACCACAGACAGAGCTTGAACCGACCGGTTGCGGTTTAAATTCGGTTAAAAAAACGAAAAATTAATACTTTAACCGACAAAATGAACCGAGCAGAAAGAGAAATCTCCAGAGCGACTGTTCAGTGAGGTGGAGTAAAGAATCTGACAGTTTGAATTTGAAGAACAACAGATAGAGCTTTCAACCGAGCTCGAGCTCAAAGTTCCATGCCTGGCATGGAAAGTTAACTCTTTCACCTCTGGAGCAGTTCAAAGGTTGGGACTCACTGCATATGTCATAATATAGCAAGACTTCATGTTGTTTGAAATACCATTCCTAGAACTCCTGTTCCAGGTGAGTAACCTGTATTTCAAGGGACATGGATATGTTGTTCTTCCACACTGTCCGGCAGACTCCTAGCAGTTCTCTGGGAGGAGGGAGGCAAGGCGCACACCCCCTACTAGAGAAATAAAGACTGGAGAACCGAGGCCCCAAAACCAGCATCCCGGCGTGACTCAAGGTCAATGTGGTAGTGGGTGATGAAGGTATGTGCCGACTTCCAGGTAGCAGCCCTGCAGATTTCCTGGATAGGGACGTCCCTGGAAGCAGCCACCAATGCAGCGGTATGGCGGGTAGAATGAGCTCTTATCCCTCTGGGAGGCCCCATGCCCACCAACCTTTAGCAGAGATCTATGCAGGAGGTGACCCACCTGCCTATCGTCCGCTTGGCTGAAGGCCTGCCAGGTGCGGCTTCAGTGTAGGTGACAAACAGCTGGCGAACCTCTTCCTGAACTTCAGCCATCCGCTCCTTGTACTAAGCGAGCGCTCTTCTATTATCCAAAGTATGGAGCCTATATTCGGCCTCCGAGGTGTGATTGGGGTAGAACAATGGCAGAGTCAACACCTGGTTAAGGTGAAGCTCCGACACCACCTTCGGAAGGAACTTCAGGTGGGGGTGCAGGACAACCTTGTCCCTTTGGAAGACCAGATAAGGAGACTCGATGGAAAGCGCCTGGAGCTCTCCCATCCTTCTGGCTGACATGATAGCCACCAAGAAGGCGGTCTTCTATGACAGGTGAGAGGTGTCACATTTGTGCATCGGTTTGAATGGCAGTAGATCCCATGGAGGTGGAGGTTCTCACACCGGAGGGGATATGTGATAAAGGCCTTTGAAAAAGCGCTCGACCACCTTCTCCTGCACCAACTGCTTCCCGGCAGGTGCCCGGTAAGCAGAGATGGCCGCCAGGTGCACCTTAAGGGTCATCGACCAAAGCCCTTACTGAGAAAGGGACCACAGGTAGTCCAGAATGCTTGCCAAGGAACAGGAGGAAGGGTCCAGGCCCTTGCCCTGACACCAAATAGAGAATCTCTTCTATTTGAAGGCGTAGCATTTTCAGGTTGACTCATTACGGGACGCCTCAATGATGTTTAGGACCTTGTCGGAAAGACCCAAGGCCTGGAACTCTAGCCACTCAGAAACCAGGCCGTCAGGTGCAGAGAGTGAAGGTCCGGATGGAATACCTTCCTCTGATTGACTGAGATTAGGTCCAGGCGTGCTGGAAGCCTCCTTGGGAGCCTGGAGCTGAGACTGAGGAGATTTGGATACCAGAACTGGCAGAGCCAGTCTGGAGCTACCAGAATCACCTGCATCTTGTCCCTCCTCACCTTGAGAAGCACCTTGCGGATCAAGGGAAATGGGGGAAGGTGTAGAAGAGGCCCGGGGTCCACGGCCTTGAGAAGGCATCCCCCTGCAGTGAACCCTGCTGAGGGGGGCGGGCGTGAAACAGTCTCAGCTTCGCATTCTCCCTGGAGGCAAACAGGTCCGCCTGAGGCATGCCTCAGTGGGAGAACAGATCTTGTACTACCTCCGGCAAGAGAGACCACTTGTGGGATGCAGCCCCTATCCGGCTTAGGGCATTGGCCAGGGTGTTGGAGGCTCCTGCCACATGAATGGTGAGGAGATCCGCCTCCAGGCTGCGCACGAGTGACCAAATGTGGGAGAGCATCCCTGCACAGAGCCATGGAGCACGACCTGCCCTGGCAGTTTAGGTAGTACGTGGTCATGGTATTGTCCGTCTGGACCTGAACCACTTGGCCCCATAGAAATGGAGCGAAGGCTGTGAGGGCTAGATGAATCACTCGGAGCTCCAGCAGGTTGATGTAGCATCGAGACTCCCAAGGGGACCAGAGGCCATGCACTCTGTGCTCCCCCAGATGGGCACCCCAACCCATCAGAGAGGCATCGGTTGATAGAGAGACTGTCAGCTCGGGGCGGACAAATGGGATGCCCTCCTGCAGATGTGCTGGAATGGTCTACCACTGGAGAGCGTTCCACATCCCCTGGGTCACTGTCACTAGCTGATCCAGAGGATTGAAGTGCTGTGACCATTGGCTGGCCAGCCCCCATTGAAGAGGATGCATGTACCAGTGGGCCCAACGGACCACGCTGGTGTAGGCCGCCATGAGGCCGAGGAGGCACAGGAAGTACCGGACAGGGCGTGATTGCCCAACCCGAAATGATTGGGCAAAGGAGGAAAGAACTTTGGCCCTGTCCACCAGGAGCCATGCTGTGGCTCACAGAGAGTCGAGCTGTGCCCTGATGAATTGGATCACCTGCCTTGGCACGAGTTCCGACTTGGCCTCATTGATGAGGAGGCCAACCGGAGAGCAAACCTGGAGGGCCAGATCTCTGGACCGCTCCACCTCCGCCCTGGAGGGGGCTGCAGTCAGCCAGTCGTCCAGGTAGGGGTACACCCGGACCCTTCGGCACCGCAGGAATGCTGTCACCACTGCCATGCATTTGGTGAAGACCCTGGGAGCTAGGGAAAGGCCGAAGAGCATGGCCCAGAACTCGTAGACGGATCCCTCTGCCCTGAAGTGGAGGAATCTCTGGTGGGACAGACGGATTGGGACATGAAAGAATGCGTCCTGAAGGTCCAGAGAACAGAACCACATGCCTTGTTCCAAGGATGGGATTATTTGAGTCAGAGTGACCATCCTGAAGGTCTGAGACCTTAGGAACCTGTTCAGGTCATGCAGGTCAAGAATGGGGCACCAGCCCTCCCATTCGTTTTGGGACCAGAAAGTACCTGGACACAAACCTCGGGTCTGGAGGAGGATCTGCCACCTTCCTGATCACCTCTTTTTCAAGGAGCAGGGCAATATCGGCTAGGCAAGCCGACAAAGAGGCTGCGGACCCCATAGCCCCCCAAGGGGCGATGGCTCGGAAGGGTGGGGCCTGCTCGAACTCCAAGGGCAGGCCCTTTCCTACCACCTCCAACACCCAACAGTCCATGGTGATAATGGACCAAGTGGAAAGGAAGTGGCAGAGCCGTCCCACCACAGGGGGAACCCAAGGGGAGTGACAAGGCTGGAGGTGACACCCCTCAACCCGTCACTGGGCAGGCTTAGAGGAGGGACCAGTCAAGGGACCTCCCTGCTTCCTGTTGGAGGAAGCCGTGGGCTTGTGTTTGGGATGCCAAGCGTGAGCCTGCTGGCCCTGGTGCTGGTGCTGCTGGACCAGACATGCCGCAGGCGCAGAAAGACGAAAGGACTTGCGCTGCTGCTGTCGGCGGCCTTTGTCCTTTCTGGGAGGAGGTGACCGAGTCCAGAGTTGCATTGGACTTTTCGATCCGCTGGAGGTGACCTTCCACTCCAGGACCGAAGAGGTAGGTCCCCAGGAAGGGGACATCCGCCAGTTTGTGCTGGGTATCCGCCGTGAAGGTGGATATCCTCAGCCATGCTCTGTGGTGCATGGCCACCGTGGCCGCAACCAATCTGGCACAGGAGTCTCCAATGTTCAGAGCCATTTGGAGCTGCTGTTTAGCCACTGCCCTACCCTGGTCCCATACCTGCCGGACCGTGGTCTGCAGGTCAGCCGGGAGATGAGGGATCACCTCATCCAGGGAGCCCATGAGGGCGTGGGAGAAGTATGCCATCAGCACGGCCAAGCTGGCCTGGTGGAGGCCAAGGAAGGACGCAGCGTACATCTTGCGCCAAACATAGTCCAGCTTTTTGGACTCCTTGTTGGGGGCTTGTCCACATCCCTAGCATTCCCGGAATGCCGGAAAATGCTTTCGGTGACCAACCCCTTGGCAGAGGGGTGTTTCGGAAAAACGGCAAAGAGCCGGTAGGGACTGCATACTTTCTGGCCATCCTGGCCGAAGGTGCAGGACAGGAAGCAGGCCGCTGACAGAGCTCCAAGGCTGGGCCAACAATGGCTTCAGCCACCGGAAAGGCCTCAGTGGGTGAATCCCTCAGTCAAGTATCTCTGTCAGGGGATACTTGGCCCACTTAAATACGGGCTAGAGCTGCATCCCGGTGGACTCCAAGATGAGCCAAAGCAAACCATGAAGGACGATGGGCTTTCGTCCATCAACCGGCCCCCGAAGGACTCCAGGTCAATGGGCCTGGAGAACAGGAAGGAGTCATCGTTGGACTCCGAGGAGTCCACGAAGAGCTGCCTGGGGCTTGAGCCACCCTCCACCTGCCGAGGATGGCCGGGAGTGAGGGTGACCAACAACCTGTGGGGCAGGCCCTAACCCAACCGAGAGTCCTTGGTCGGCGCCCCCGATTTTGGTTATGGAGGCGGAGGTTCCACCATAATCGGTGGGGCAGCTGGTTTCGGCCAAACAACCGGACCAGGCTTGGGCACCTCAGCTTCAGCGAGGGGTTGTTTCGGTCGTTTGGGTGACAGCCACTTGATGGCCGGAGAAGGAGATGGCGTTGGCTTATTCCTGGACAGAAGTAACTGCTGCCACATCAGGTCCTCGTAGCATCGACGCAACTTGTGCTGAAGCCTCTCCTCTTCCGAGGAGGAAGACGAGGACGAGCGGTGGCACCGCTTACTTCGGTGCCAAGACCGAGACCACTGATGTCTGCAGGATCGGCTGGACCAAGACGATGTCCAAAACCGAGATCCTCGGCATTTCTGAGGATGGGTCTGGGAATGGGTGGGGGACACGCACTCTTCCCTTGGCTCTGAAGCTTTAACCAAGGACTGTGGCACCGGAGGCGCAGGCAAGTCCTCGGTCTCCATCAAGGGAACCGGTGAAGAAGGGTTGTCGGCTTCACCAGTCGACTACCAGTCCAATGGGTTGAGAAAAATCTCGACCGCGTTGACGGGTGTCTCGGCCGGCTGACCTGACAGGGACACCATGAAGCCAGCTGCCTTAGCCGCAACCTCAATCGAAGCCGAGTGTTGACTGTCAGGGGAAGGGGACCTCTTCCACTCCCACGAACACCGACGATGGGACTTACCTTTTGAGTCCTTTTTTCTGGACCGAGAGGAATGTCCCGATGGCCCCTCTCCCTTCATTGAAAGGGATTGGCAAAGCTCCTTGAAAGAAGCTGAATACGAGGTACCCAGAGAGAGCGGGATAAATGCCGCGACCGAGGAAGAGGATGATGCGGCCTGTGCCGCCTCCTCCTCGAGGGCAATCAACTGCTCGAGTTGCTCAGCCAAGCCAGCCGCCGCGGTAACCACCCAATGGGTCTCCTTCGACTTCACTGGTGGGTAGCGCTTCCTGGGGTACCGAAGCTGTAACTGGGCAGCGCAATCTTCCAGGATGTTGGCCAAACATGAATGGCATAACTCGCAAGCCTGCGGGTCATGTTCTAGGCCGAGGCAGTAGACGCACGTGGAGTGCAAGTCTGTGCTGGACATTTTCTGCCAAGGGCACCGCCGGATTCTGGGAGTCAATTTGTCCATCACAGCCGCGAGAGAGAAAGATGACCGAAGTCTTGAAAATTTTAAAATACGTTTCGGGCGAACCGAAGAATTAGGATCCAGTCTACACGCAGAGCGTTAAGGAGGGAACCTGAGCTTCCAAGCGGTAAGGAAGATCTGGCATCATGGGGCAGAGCCGAGAGTTATACCACCCGTGTGGGTTGGAGGAGCCAGCTTGAAGACTTTCCGGCAAGATTTAAAGCGGCAAGGAACCTGCCAGACAGTGTGGATGAACAACATATCCATGTCCCTAGAAGCAAGTGCTACATTGTGTCAACCAACTAACTAGAGGTGTCCCAAAGGCAAAATCTCTCAGACTTGCTCTTATGCTTATGATTGTCACTCACCAGTAGTTTTCCATGGGTTCATTTCCTATTTCCAGCAATCTGCCAGGCCTGAAAGACAGAAGAGAACCATACACCCTCCAATGGCATCAGGATTTATTAATCCCCAACAGAACAATCTTTAAGAAGCTTAAAATGAGTAAACTGTGAAAGAATACCAGTGGATTTAACATGCCACCCCCCCAGCCCCATCCATAATGGTCCTATAAATATGTGACTTTTTAATGATATTCGATCAGCTCCCCAAAAGGAGTTTAAAGAAGATGCTAAAATGCTTAGCTTCTAACTCATGGGATGGGGGAAGCTAAACTAATATGCTAAAATAAAGTTTTAATTAAAAAAAAGTTTAGCTTTTGTCATGGGTGGTTTGTTCCATATGTCAACCATTTGTTCAGCTATGGCCAATTTAGAATCACAGTTAAGTCTACCAATATCCCTAGAACCAAACAGTACCCTGAGAATTTTCAGGAGGCCATCTCTTATAGCAATTCCCACCACCTGTGTGGGACAGGTGTCTAACAGGGCACCTAACACCATACCACTACTTCTCCCAGGTTTACTTTAACAACGTAAACTTCAGAAAATTTCTGTAGGACAGTAGAAATAGAATGAGTAGATTCCAGATCACCTTACAGAAAACACAGATCATCTGTATAACCCAAAACTGGAGTAATACTGATTTTCTCTAGTGTATACACTTTCTGAATGGCCTGTGAGCCGAATCAGGGGGTCCACTCCAAAAAAACATATAACACCCTTGCTTAACCCCCTTCTCATGGGGCTTGCCTTTCCTTCCAAGACATGAAGTACTGAAGCCACCAAAGCTGAAGAATAAAGACATTTTAATTATCTGATAAAGTGATCTGGGATCTCATACCATGATAAAACAGAACAAAAATATGTGAGAGATTCAGATGAAGTCTTTCTCCTGGTCTAATGCAAAGGGGAGGCCTGAGACCTGTCTCCTGTTGCCCCGCTCAACAACCTCCCGCAACATATGGATCTTGTCCTGAATAGTTCTACCAGGGATGTTACATGTTTATGAGGAGTTTATCCACTGGGGGGTGACCTGTGACAGTCTGGAGGCCAGTAATTTGGTCAAAGCTTTCAAATCCGTATTTATGAGACTTAACAGCCTCTATTTGGAAATACTGGATTTGTCCCCTTTCTTGTATAAAAAGATGAGAATACTCCTCTGAAGGCTAGAACCAATCTTTCCCTTGGGAAGCATAAAATTAAGTAGCAACCAATTCTATTTTAAGGGAATCCCTCATCAGGTGATATAAATCCCCAAAGTAACACATCCATTTTGAGGGCAGAACCAGGAGACAAGGAGCTAGTGGCTTCCATAACCTCACCTAGCAGAATATCAGCCTGGACGGCTTCTTTTTGATCCAATGAGAGGTTGAGGACTTAAATATCCCCCAGAAAACCTTCCAAACCAGGGCCCTGGAGTATGCTATGCCCCAAGTGTAGAGTGTCATGATGATCGAAAATGGCCAACATGTCCCTGGGTATTGGATAGGCCCTTCCCATTCTCATCTTTGTGTACAAAGTAACAGTCAGAGGTTCTCTTTTTGCAGTTCTCTGAGGGATTGGTTTGGGATTTTGGCCCTTTGTTGTCATATTACTGTTCCATAACCAAAAAAGAACATCTGTTGGTACTGGAACATGGTAATTTCAATCTTAATTATTGAAATTCAGGCCAATAAATCTTGTTCTGTGATTTCTATTACCATTGGTAATTGATAACGTGTGCAACAAAGGAGGTAAGGGAAATAAAGAAAATGTTTTGCACTGATAGAGGACGGAGAGGGGAGACTTGGGGGAGTGTTTGGTATCCTGCATCTGGAAGGGTGGGGGGTAGCTGGTGGGCAACGACAGCAATGGGTAGGGTGGTAGGCTGCAACAACTGTGGTGCACCAATCTTTCTAAAAATTGCCTGGAGTGTGGGAGGATGTTTAGTGTGCAACCACATAGAAAAACTTAGAAAGGAGATTGAGGGTCTGCAGGAGGAACTAAGATAGGCAAGGCAGATTGGGGGTGGGTTTAGCCCAATACTGGAGGGAGGAAGAAGGGGAGATGAGGGAGGGCGATTTAAGCCAACAGTGGTGAGGAGAGGGTCAGAAGAAGGGAAGCAGAGACAAAGGGGCCCAGGCCAGGAAGAACAATTGCCGGGGAAACCAGGTCAGGAGACAAAAGACAAATGGAAGGAAGAGATAGGGACTTGTGAGGGGAGGCGAAGAAGTGGCAAAAGTCATGGAGTGGAAAGGAGAGAACAGGTTACTATGAAGAGAGAGGGAGCGGGCATTTGTGAAGGGCCTTCAGAAAATAGTTGTGCACTGCTAGAGAGGAAGAAGGTGGAGGAGGGAAATGATGAAATTAGAGGAGTAATTGATAAATGCCTGAACCAAACTGGAGCGGGGGGAGTTCTGCTAGGAGAATTGCAACAGGGCTAAAAGAGGGAAATAATGTGCAGGAGGAAAAGAGGAGCTGGAAATGAGAGAGGGAGATGAATGGAAGCAAGCAGGGAGTAAGAGGGGTGGAATCTTAGTGCTGGGGGACTCAATACTAAGAGGAGTTAGGTGGGGTAGCAAGGGGAGAGGCATAGTCACATTTGGGTGGAGGCCATGCCAGGAATGACAGCGGAAAGAGGGGACAGTCTGTTCTGAAATATGCTAGAAGGGGTAGGACAAGCCTCATTTAATTATACATCTTGGGACAAACCTGGCTGACAAGACAGTAGATACAGTCCAGAGGAGGTTTGAGGAACTAGCACAATTATGTGAGGAGGCAGGAAGATCAGTAACTTTTCGAGATACTTCCGTGCAAAGGCAAGCACAACAAGAAAGCTGAGAATAGAGGAATTTAACGGATGGCTAAGAACCTGGTGTTGTGCTAAAGGGTATGGGCTGTTGGGGGTGGGGAGGGACCTGGGAAGACAGTAGTCTCTATGCCAAGGACAGACTACACTTGAGTGAGGAGGGAAAGAAAGTGTTGAAACAGAGGATGGAGGAGTACATAGAGGAAGTTAGGAATTTAAACTAGGAGTGGGGGGTGGCAGTTGGGGAAGAGATATGCAGAGACCACAGGTTGAGAAACCATATGAGCTTACTCCCCATAGCAGTGACAAAGGACAAATGGCAAGTACTGTTGGTGATGCTAGGAAAGGAGGGCAATATGGGGGGGGGAGGGTGAAAGGTGGTTACCCTTAATGCTAGGAGCCTTGGGAGAAAAACTGCAGAGTTACAGATTCTCATGGCAGAGGGAGAGGTGGACATTGCAGCCATCGCGGAAACATGGGCCATCCAATACAATGACTGGGACCTGTCTGTACCAGGGTACAGGTTATTTCGTAGGGACAGGGTGATTGGGAAAGGAGGGAGGGTGGCACTATATGTGAAGGAAAAACTGAAGTGTGTAAGGGAGGAAGGGGAGGAGGGTAGAACGGAGTCACTTTGGATGCAAATCTAGGATTCCAAGAATAGGATTCTTAGAATGGGAGTGGTGTACAGCCACCATCATAGATGGAGGAGTTAGACAGGGAACTAGTGGGACAGATCAGGAGGACCTGCGAGAAGGGTAGTGTGGTGATTGTGGGGGACTTCAACATGCCAGGAGTGGACTGGAGCACCCCAACAACCAGGAACAGAAGGGAGCAGGTACTGCTGGATGCCTTCCAGGACAGCTTCCTGCAGCAAATGGTCAGTGATCCAACCAGGTTAGAGAATACCCTTGACCTTGTGCTGGCAAATGGGAACTTTGTAAGAGAACTTACAGTGGAGGAACCGCTGTCAGGGAGTGACCACCACTCAGTATGGCTCACACTGGATCATATGGGCAAGGAAGGAGTGGAATCTGGCACAATAGTGCTGGACTTCAGGAGGGTGGACTTTGGAAGGATGGGGGAAGTGGTAAAAGGGTACCTGGCCAGAATTCAATCTAGTATGGACACTAACCAGAGGTGGGAGCTCATAAAGCTGGGGATAGTGGAGGCAACCAAAACCTGCTGTAAAGCTCAGAGCAAGAAGGCTAGGGCTAAGAAACCAATCTGGTTGAGCAAGGAGGTCATGGAAAAGGTAAGGAGGAAAAGAGCTGCCTTTAGGAAGTACAAGAAAACAGGGAGGGGGAGGACAGGAGGAGTACTTGACAGAATGAAGGAGGTGACAAGGGCAGTAAGGGAGCCAAAGCATCTACGGAACTCAGGCTGGCACAAGGCATTAAGAAGGGGAGAAGGACTTCTTTAAGTACATCAGGAGAAAAGAAGCAGTAAGGACCACATAGTAAGGATTAGGAAGGGGTGTGGGTGGAAGCAAGGTGCGATAAGGTGGAAGCACTAAATTAGTACTCTGCTCAGTATTTACTAAAGAGAAGGTGTGGGTGACACCCAAGGTGGGAGAAATGGCAGAAGCAGGGGAAGTGGTGACAGATGGGGAAATCATGGAGAGCAGAGGTCAAGAGGGTTTGAAGGCACTGAGGGTGGACAAGGCGCCAGGCCCAGATGGCATCCACCCCAGGGTACTGAAGGAGCTGGCAGAGGTCCTGCAGGACCCTACAGACCTATTTAATGCCTCACACATGGGTGTGTACCTCAGACCGGAGGATGGTTTTAAGTGGTGCCCTCCACAAGAGTGGCCCCCAAGAATGAACCAGGAAACTACAGACCAGCAAGCCTCACATCCATTGTGGGTAAGCTAATGGAGACTATCCTGAAGGAGAGGCTGGTGGCCCTCCTAGAGGCCAAAGGACTACAGGACAGCAGACAGCATGGCTTCATACGTGGCAGATCCTGCCAAACCAACCTGGTCAAGTTCTATGACTGGGAAACTAGGCAACTGGATAGGGGCCATGCAGTGGATGTCCTGTATCTGGACTTCAGTAAGGCATTCGACTCAGTGCCACATGGAAGACTGGGAAGGAAGTTAGTAGGCACAGGGGTGGGTCAAAGCTGGTGAGATGGGTAGGAAACTGGCTGCAGGAAGGCAACAGAGGTGGTGGTGGGTGGGGAGCTCTCACACCCAAGGGCAGTATCGACGATGTTCCACAGGGCTCGGTGTTGGGACCAGTGCTGTTTGGGATATTCATTGCAGACATATCATGGGACATCAAGAGCAAGATCAGTCTGTTTGCTGATGATACCAAGGTAGGCGCGGTGGTGGATGACCTAGGGGGATGGCAGGGGTTGCAGGATGATCTGGCAAAGCTTGAAACCTGGTCAGACACCTGGCAACTGGGCTTTAATGCCACAAAGTGCAAGGTGCTGCACTTTGGGATGAAGAACCCAAGGAGGAGTTACCAGCTAGGGGGAGTGCAGCTAGCCCAGACAGAGGAGGAGAAGGATCTGGGTGTGCTCATTACAGGGTCAATGAACAACTCGGCACAATGTAGGATGGCAGCTGCAAAGGCCAACAAAATGCTGGGTTGTATTGCAAGGGGTATATCCTCGAGGAGGGAGGAGGTGATTCTGCCACTGTATAGGTCATTAGTTAGACCACACCTGGAGTACTGCATACAGTACTGGCATCCATATCTGAAGAAGGACATTAAGTTACTGGATGAGGTGCAGCGCAGAGCGACAAAGATGATCAAGGGGCTGGGGGACTTATCATACGAGAGGAGGTTGAAGGAGTTGAACATGTACTCACTGGAGGAGAGACAGGGGTGACATAATTGAAACCTTTAAATACATGAAAGGAATAAACAAGACGGGTACAGAGGGGCTGTTCAAAGTAAGGGAGGGGAGGGCCACCAGGGGCCATGATATGAGACTGGAGCGAGGAAGGTTCAGGAGGGAGATGAGGAGACACTTTTTTACAGAGAGGGTGGTGGCTGGGTGGAATCCGTTACCTGCTGAAGTAGTATGCAGTATAACAGTGGACTGCTTCAAACGAGGAAGGGACAGGACAAGGGGGAGGGTTAATGAAGAGGAAGGGTGGAAGGGAAGGGCAGCTGCAGAATAAGGGGTACTAGCTGCACATTCGAGCAGACTTGATAGACCTCTAGGCCTTTATCTAGTGGCAAATTTCGTATGTTCATATAAAATCCTGTCCTGTGGTTTCCATTATCATTAGCAATCAATGAAATTACTGCCAGAGAGCTAAGTGGAGATGTGTATCATTTGCAAGTTTCCTACCCCGAGATCAGAAAAAAGATTTCAATTCCAATTTTATATCCTCCCTCCATTTGATTGGAGAATCATACAAAATCCAAGCAGATTTCTTAGCCTGGATGAGAAACAGCAGCTTATGCCTAGTAATATCCACCTGTGTGACAGGGTAGATAGAATAGGACCCTGTCCCATTTGTTATGGAGAAAGAGTTTAAATGCAAGCATCTTTCTTCTTCTGTCTCTTATCTGTCTGGTTGCATAACCAAATTTCCTGTGAGACTTCATATTTGGTCACCCTGACAATCTCACAGTTTTTTGCTTCTCACTGCCTCTCAGTTCTCTCTTGCTGTCTGTTTTGCCTCCCTTGCATATCTGCTAATATAAAGGTATGTGCAAATCATTGTATGAAAATGTAATTGATAATGGGATCACTTTTGTTTAAAAAAATATATAGTGCTACTGTTGAAATGTGTATAATTATATTTTGAGATGACTGCAGAAAGCAATTATAAACGCCAGAAGTTACTTGAGTGCAAATTTTTCAGCCTTTGGCAAAAGCTGCAGAAGGGGGCCTCAACTCAAGAAGCACACTGTGTTCAAGCAGCTCCTGCCAGATAGTTACAAAAACAGGATGCTTGTTGAGAATGGGAGTTGGAAAGGACTTATAAGAGAGCTGAGCTGTAATTAGTGAAAGAGAAGAACAAGCATTTGTCAATGCCGAATGTTCGCTTGCAGGTATTTGCAGTGGTGTTTGGCACGTATGGTGCTTTACCCTAATGCCCTGTGCGATTGCTGGTATTTGCACAATAACTTTTCAGCATGACCTTTTTGTTACCCCCATTGTGCGCTACATAGGCAGAAACACGTTTTGGGCAGGATGTAAAATGACAACTGTACTGCTCATAAGGAAGTGTGGTAAAATGGCAATGTTGAAAATCTGGAGTGGAAATATTGAAAATCTGCAAACCATTAGCGCAGGTGGAACTGTGCAGCGCGACACTGTGAAAACAGTCATTGTTAGGAATTTTTTCACCAAATTTTCAACATTGGCATTTTAAAACCTCTGCTAATGAACAGTGTCACTGTGATTTTCTTACTGTGTCCCATACATTGATTTCGCATACCGACCGCGCCATTGTGCACTAGATGGGCAGAAACACGTTTTGGGCAGGATGTGAAAAATGACAGCTATACTGCTCATAAGGAGGTGTGGTAAAATGGCAATGTTGAAAATCTGGAGTGCAAATATTGAAAATTCACAAACTTACGAGCGTGCGTAGGAACTGCACAACGCACGCTCTTAAAACAGTTATTTTTAGGAATTTGTTCACCAAATTTTAAACATAGCCATTTTAAGATCCCTGCTCATGAACAGTGACACTGTGATTTTCTTAATGTGTCCCATACACTGAGTTCGCATAGCGACTGTGCCATTGTGCGCTACATGGGCGGAAACACATTTTGGGCAAGATGTGAAAATGACAGCTGCACTGCTCATAAGGAGGTGTGGTAAAATGGCAATGTTGAAAATCTGAGTGAAAATATTGAAAATCGCAAACTTACGCAGCAGCGAGGGAACCGCTAAGCGACACCGTAAAACAGTCACTTTAGGAATTTTTCACCAAATTTTCAACACAGCAATTTTAAGACCTCTGCTCATGATCAGTGTCACTGTGATTTTCTTAATGTGTCCCATACATTGAGTTCAAGACATCGACCGCGCCCATTGTGCGCCAACATGGGCGGAAACACGCTTTGGGCAGGATGTGAAAATGACAGCTGTACTGCTCATGAGGAGGTGTGGTAAAATGGCAATGTTGAAAATCTGGAGTGCAAATATTGAAAATTCACAAACGTACGAGCATGCGTAGGAACCGCGCAACACACACTCGTAAAACAGTCATTTTTAGGAATTTTTTCACCAAATTTTCAACATAGCCATTTTAAGACCTCTGCTCATGATCAGTGTCACTGTGATTTTCTTAATGTGTCCCATACATTGATTTCGCACACCAACTGCGCCATTGTGCGCTACATGGGCAGAAACACGTTTTGGGCAGGATGTGAAAAATGACAGCTGTACTGCTCATAAGAAGGTGTGGTAAAATGGCAATGTTGAAAATCTGGAGTGGAAATATTGAAAATTCACAAACCTATGTGCGTGCGTAGGAACTGCGCAACGCACGCTCGTAAAACAGTCATTTTTAGGAATTTTTTCACCAAATTTTCAGCATAGCCATTTTAAGACCTCTGCTAATGAACAGTGTTACCGTGATTTTCTTAATGCGTCCCATACATTGATTTCGCACACCGACTGTGCCATTGTGCACTACATGGGCGGAAACACGTTTTGGGCAGGATGTGAAAAATGACAGCTGTACTGCTCATAAGGAGGTGTGGTAAAATGGCAATGTTGAAAATCTGGAGTGAAAATATTGAAAATTCACGAACTTACGAGCCTACGTAGGAACTGCACAACGCACGCTCGTAAAACAGTCATTTTTTGGAATTTTTGCACCAAATTTTCAACATGGGGTTTTTGGGACCCCTTCTCATGAATGATGTCACTGTCATGGTGTTATTCAGGCCCGAAGGGTGATTACGCAGTGACTGCGAAATCACCCGCCGGGCCGAATCACCATGACGATACATCATTCAAGGTGCATTAAATGTTGTCTAAAAATTCAAAAATCATCCTGAGTGCTGCAATAAAGTTGACCCCCATCCCTAGCCATTATACAGCTTACGGCATTTCCTCAGTTGGCGGTCGGCTTTGAAAGTGCAGGCGTGTTCGGTCCACGAAGATCGTCACGCCGAGCTCTGCAGGTAAGTATGGGGTGAGGGTGTGAAGGCTGGTGTGCAGTGGGTTGGTGCGGGTTGTGGGAGGGGACTGGGAGAAGCGCCCGTGGGACCGCTTTTGCTTTTAGGTGAAAGAAAAAAAAGACTACGTGGGACGTTTACCACGCTGGGTGGGCTCCCAGCGTGGCACAAGAGATGGCTGGGGGCCGAGGGCGGACAGAGTTAGGAACCCCCATTGGCAAACAGACGTTTGCCAGGCTGGGGATGGGCTCCCAGCGTGGCAGAAGGATCGCTTGGGGTTGTGGGAGCTGACGGGGATTTGGCACTCTGGCCGGCAAACAACGCTGGACGCTTGCTACGCTGGGCTCCCCGCAGGCAGCAAAGATTTGGGCGGTGTGACGCGGGTACCTGTATGACAGCGGTGGTTTTTTGAAGCGAAGACCATCGCTGTCATACACAGCTCCTGCACCCATTGGTGCAGGACCGCCACGCCTGCTCAACGGAGCAGTGGATTGCAAAAGAGAGACACACCTCCAAAGTGTGCTACTCTCCCAAAACGTTCCTTGTGCATGCACGCAAGCGAATGTAAAAAGGGACACAGAGACTGCAGGAAAGCTCTATTTTGCCTTTGTAAATAGTTATACTGAAGAAGTTTATTTTTTTATGTTACTGTACTGTAAATAAATATTGTTGGTGAATTCCACAACTGCTCCTGATTTTCCCAATGCTTCCTGACCTGTGCCTCGACGATAACCTTTTAGAAGGATGTATTCAACTTCCAGTGGCCTTGCCCAAAAGAAATATCAGGCTAAATGCCAACACTAACTTATGGTCTGATGTCTCAGCTGGCAGTGCCCAATATCAGGAATAACCTAGTCAGGGGAAATAAAAATAAAATTGATATGGATAGCAAGTCTACCCTTAAAGATTGTATGTGCCCCCCTACCTCCAGCTGTACAGGATACATCACCCAATCCTGCCTTTGAAATTACTTCATTCAAACAGTTTGCATCACAAAAAACTGTTGCAGTTTTTGCCCCTGTATCTGGGAGGGTTAGCCTACAATTAAAGTCCTCCCCAAGTATCACTCCCTTATTAGTGAATAAACAAGGCTGAATCAACTTAAAAAGCTCTACTCTTTCTGCCTTTGATTGTGGCGCATACTGTATATGTTAATTAATCTTCATTTCTTTTTTATATTTTTATTTTCTGTTTTTGTCCTCATTTTCATCTCACCAGCTGCCGGGACTTCCTTCCACCTGCCGAAGCCCTCCACCCACCACGTAATGTCCTAGATGATCCAGCCCAACACCAGCCATTGCTCAACAACCTTCTGGGTACCCCGACTGTAACCCATGGCTTATTCACCATAAGCAGACCCCCCCCCAGGTCCCCCTCAAACCAAGAGGAATACACTTCACTTGACAGTCAGGGCCTGTGGGGTGGAGCCAGCGAGGTGTGAGAGGAGTCGAAGACACCCTGCCGTGGCATGGGAAGTGGGGCGGCTTCATCTTCTCTGAGCTGCTGGGGATTTTATTCCCTTTTCATCCCCTCACCCCAGGGCGTGGTCCTGAGAGGTGTCCTTGTTGAGATGCCTATCGGAGCTGTCCGAAGGGTGGGTAAGCCCCATCCAAGCTTCAGTGCTCCCCTGCCAATCCCAATCTGGGCATGTGATGCCTCCACATCAAGTGCCAGATGAGTGGGTATGTGTTATAATGCGGCCATCCCAAAGGGACCACTTGTTCCTTCCCATACGATAATGCCCTCCCTCTGGATCACCTGGGGGTGGTCATGCAGTGGAAGGTTGTGCCCTCCTTCCCCGAGGTGGGAGGCATCCAATGGATGCCTGAACCCTGCCTCGCCAGCCGGAACTAGATGTACCAAGCTCGGAGCATGAACCTGGGTCATCGGGATGGAAAGTGATAAGTCTACCACTGCGCTATCTGGCTGGCCATAATTAATCATAATTTCTAACCATCCAGAGAGACATCCAGTAGGACAGCTCTACCAGGAGCGATATCAACTAGATGACACATAAGTACATTAGGTCTAGAGAAAAGGATACCTACCCCAAGCACTGATCTTCCCCAGTGGACCAGACTGAGGTGCCAAGGGTCAAGTCTTTTTAGGCTGTGTCAGTGTCCCTATTACTATGGAGCCGGGTATCCTGAATAGAAAATGTGTTGCATAGCAAATCTTGTAGATGAGATATTGTAGCCAGCAACCTTTCACAGCTTTAAATGCTGTTGGCATTCAAAATGCCTACAGAAAATGTGTGGACTAACCTCCCCCATAGCAAGAAGAAAAATGTAAAATAGTAACGCCATCATCATTTAGCACTTCATTTCTACCCTTTACTTTAGACTTACTCTTCTCTGAGGTCTGCGAATGAGGAAGCATTCCCTTAGTATCTGAAGAGGGATCATGTTGTGAAGAAGTCAGAGAGGAGCCTTCCGAGTCATCCTCTGTGTCCCCCCAGTCCGTCTGTTTTCTTAACATATCACTTTTAATTCTTAAAGGGATAACTTAAGGAACATTTTCATCTGCTTAGCTTCAGGCTGACCAATGGTCCTCCTGCGATGAGCCACCATTTGAAGACTCTCCATGTCTAGAGTGAAATGAGGGGGCATGGAGACACAACATCCTCGATTTTGCATTATACAATGGTGGGTTGATTTTCCAGTATTCTGACTGGTTATTTACCATCTTTCCCCATGAGTAAATACCACAGTAACCCACAGGTAAAGATACAGCAACAGCAGCAACAGCAACCTGATCACAAACAAAAAGCAAAATAAAAAATCACTACCTCTATTTTTTCAACCTAGTATTGCTGTCATCTTGATTCTCACTTAGTAAGAACTGTCAGTGCAACACTCATTCAAAAAATTAAAATAAATTCATGAAACACTCCTTAAACCCATTTCAATGAGGCAAAACACATTTTTCAGGTTGCTCCCCGTGAGCACTTGCACCTGCCTCATCTCTCAGTATTTTTCAGCACTGACTTGGCTCAGCTCCATCCCTACATTCCCCACAAGATCATCTGCTGTCTGCTCTAGACTGCACACTCCTTGACAGTAAATGCCCCAATATCCTGCATGAAAAAATTAAAATTACATACCTACCGTAATTCTTGATCTTCTATTGGATCTTCACCATTCATTATTGCTGGGTGTAAGCCAGAAGCGCTTGCCCACCAGGCGAGTTTTTTTTGGGGGAGTCGGCAGGGTGAGAAGGTAACCCCCGTTGCTGGGGAGATGGAGGGTGCCCCTGAAGAACCCTCCTCACTCTGTGGGATAAAAGGCGGGTCCCCCGGAAAGCAGAGGAAATCACCCTATGCCGGGAAACGAGTGACAATCTGGATACACAAAGCCACGCCATCCACCTAATGCAGATCACTGTCCCTGTTTGCCAGGATGCCACCTCACTTGTGTCGTAAGATGCCCTTGCCTGGTGCCTTACAAGCTCCAGACCTTGAGCAGTGAAGGCAATGATGCTAGCATCAGAGCCAACATCGACCACAGGTGCCTGTTATAGGCAGCATGGCGTGCCTGATGAGAACCTATACACATCAATGCACAGGCTGAAGAGGAAACTCTTCATCCCCACCGGTCGAACTCTGTGGAATCTGGATCTTGGGGTCGGTCATGCACCAGGCACTGATGATCAGAAGGAGTGTCTAGGGATGTCAGGCCCGAAGAAGGGTGAGTTAGGGAACCTATATACTCCTGGAGGGTGCAATACCATCTCCTGCAGTTTGCCGGGGCTGGTGAAGGAGTAGCTGGAGACTGCCAAGTGTGGGTAGATGCTTCCTGGAAAGGAATGGGCCAGGATGGAACTACCAGGTGGTGAGCGCTGAACTCACTGAGAAATGAGTGTGTCTCCAGCTCGGTATTACTCCTCACAACATGAGAGATGCAAAGCTTCTGTACCAGCCTTGAAAGGAACCGCTGATATTCAGGGAAATCAGTGTCAGAGGACAGGTGGACAGAGTGTTCTTCTCCCCCGGAAGAGGGAGACAAGGAGGAAGAGGAGCTTGAGTGTCCAGCAGAGGACTCTTGCTGTGAGGGAGACAGGCAAAAGACCCATTTGTCCATGGCCCTGATATAGTGGGAAAGGTCACCAAGGGTCCACCAGTGCTGGGCCCAGCAGCCGTGGGCCACGACACTGGGGGAGTCTGCACCTTCATGGAGGTGACTGCCGGGGTGGCACCACTTTCCTTCGGTCTAGCACTTCCAGACACTGAGGGGTAATGGCCCTCCCCTCCCTGATGCCCTGCCAGGGCAGGGACTTCCACAGGCTTAGTTGTAAACCAGGGTACGAAAGCATATGTCTTCCCCAGGAAAGGTGCTATCTGGCTGGAGTGACCTGGTACCCCCACACCCTAAAATTTCCAGGTCCTGCTGTTAACACTTCCCTTGGGTCTAGCACTCCCAGACATCCAGTGGTAATGGCCCTCACCTCCCTGATGCCATGCCAGGGCAAGGATTTCCACAGGATTAATTGTTACATGGGGTACCAAAGAAAAAAATTACTCACCTTAGTAATGTTGTTTCTTCTAATGGAGTCTTGCTGTATTCTGACAATAGCAGTGAGCCCAACCTTCTAACTGCCCCGGAGATGAAAGAGTCAACTTTTCATGCCAGGCATGGAATGCTGAGCTCGAGCTCGGTCGAGACTCTGTCTGTTGCTGTTTAAACTCAAACCATCAGACCTTTACGAGCTAAACTCACTAAGGTCCTGTGTGGAAGCTGTAAACCTACACTAGCCAACTGGCTACTAAACATAAAAACAGACTTTTTGGTCCAAAACAAAGACTCAAGTCAGGAGACCCAAAAAATGAAACAAACACAACACCCAGTCACCCAAAGAAAAAGGGGGTGAAAATAACAAGGTGGAGCACCTCCTGAGTGCCAACACTGCCACTGCCCACCCACATCCCAAAAACAGAGGTACTGAGAGGGGTAGGCAGGGGGGGAGTTCAGAATACAGCAAGACTCCATTAGAAGAAACAACATTACTAAGGTGAGTAATTTTTTCTTCAAACAACATGAAGTCTTGCTGTATTCTGACAATAGCAGACTACCAAGCAGTACCTCCATGGAGGAGGGACAGAACCTACTTAGGAAATAGGCTCTGAAGCACAGCTGTGCCAAACTGAGCATCACTCCTAGCCTGGATATCCAGGGAGTAATGCTTGGTAAAAGTGTGAACTGTTTTCCAGGTAGCTGCTTGACATATCTCTAGAATAGGAATAACCCTGGCAGCAGCCAGGGAAGCAGCTGTACCTCTGGTAGAGTGAGCCCTCAGGCCTGAGGGTGGAACCTTACCCAGTTTTTCATAACATAATTGAATACAAGAGACAATCCACCTGGCAATGGATCTTTTAGTGGCAGGTTTCCCTTTACCAACCTCACCGTAAGTGAGGAACAGTTGGAGGGAGTCAAACCTGTGACCCTTGGTATGTTCTATGTAGTAGCTAAGGGCTCTTTTCACATCTAAAATGTGCAGTCTCCTCTCACCAGAGGAGGAATGGTCAGTGACGCACACAGGAAGAGACATAGATTGGTTAAGGTGGAAATCTGAAACCACCTTAGGCAAAAACTTCCTGTTAGTCCTGAGGACCACCTTATCTCTATGGAAGGAGATAAAATCAGGCTCCACTGACAGGGCTTGTAACTCACTTATGTGTCTGGCAGAAGTGATGGCTACCAGGAACACAGTTTTCCAAGTCAAGTACTTAAGCTCTGCTGAAGACAAAGGCTCAAAGGGGGGTTGCATAAGCTGAGCAATGCAAACATTAAGGTCACAAGCAGGGGCAGGGTTCCTGAATGGAGGGTTGGTATGAAGCAATCCCTTGAAAAACTTGGAGAATATAGGGTGAACTGAAAGAGAAGAGGGCTTACCTGCTGAAATGAAAGCAGAAACAGCTGCCAGATGCACCTTTAGTATAGCTGGTCTAAGCCCCAAGCTATTTAAATGGACCATATAAACAAGGACTGTGAGCAGATCAGCAGACTCTGGGGAAATATGCCTTTCAGAGCACCATATGGAAAATCTTTTCCACTTGGAATCATAAGTAGCCCTGGTGGAAGGTTTCCTAGAAGCCTTCAGAATATCCATTACACCTTGGGAGAGGTGTAAATCAGCAAACTCTAACTCTTCAAGAGCCAGGCCTTGAGATTGAGAGATTTGAGATTCGGGTACCAAACCCTCCCCTGGGCACAGGTTAACAGGTTATAATTCCTTGGAAGAGATAGGGGAAGATGGACTGCTAAGGACAACAGGAGAGGATACCAGGGCTGTCTGGCCCAGTCTGGAGCAATCAGGATCACCTTGCAGGGTTGAGACCTGATTTTGACTAGTACTTTGAACGGGAGAGGGAAGGGGGGAAAAGCATACAGAACCTTCCCTTCCCTTCCCAACTGAGAACTAAGACATCCAGGGGGACTGAGCCCAACACTGGGGGCCTGCAGCAGAAAAGGGGAAGTTGGTGATTGTCTGGGGCTGCAAAAAGATCTATCGTTCGGTTGCCCCATCTGGAGAATATCACCTCCAAGACCAGGGGATCCAGTGACCATTCGTGATGGCCCTGAGATATCCTGCTGAGAGCATCTGCCAGGACATTGTCCTTGCCTGGGAGGTGTAATGCTGTGAGGGAGGTGTTCAGGGAATAAGCCAGAGACCACAACTTCATAGCTTATGTACACAAGGCTGTAGACCAAGTGCCTCCTTGCTTGTTGAAGTACCACATAGTGGTGGTATTGTCTGTTCTGACCTGAATAACTTTGTTCTGAACAGATTTGGAAAAAGCTTGAAGTGCTAGAAATACTGCTCTGAGTTCCAACAGATTGATGTGAAGCAGAGATTCCTGAGGGGACCACAACCCCTGGGTAGTCAGGTTGCCCAAGTGAGCCCCCCACCCCAAGAGGGAGGCATCTGTAGTAAGGATTAGAGAGTGGGACTGAGTGACAAAGGGAACTTCCTGTCTTAGATTGTTCTGATCCTGCCACCACTGTAAGGCCTGGATCAGGGTTCGAGTCACTGGGATCAATTTGGTTAGAGGGTCCTTCTTTTGAGACCAAAAGGCTCTCAAATGGAAAGGAATGTCCCTCATCTGAAATCTGGCTCCCTGCACCACTGCTGTGGAAGCAGCCATGTGCCCCAGAGGCTACAGAAAATGCCTTGCTGGTCGAGACACCTGCAGGGTGAATGAGGAGGCCAGTGTGATAAGGGTCCTTGCCCTGTCCAGGGGAAGGAAAGCTCTGGCCTTCTCTGTATCTAGCTCTGTGCCTGTGAAGGTGAGGAGCTGAACAGGCTCTAGAACTGACTTTGAAAGATTCAGAAGGAAACCCAAAGAGGTGAGCAGTTGCTGAGTTATCTGTAGGTGTAACTTGACTTGGTCTGGGGACTGGCCTACTATGAGCCAGTCGTCCAGGTATGGGACGATGGCAATCCTTTGCCTTCTTAGAGAAGCAACTACTACTGCCAGGCATTTTGTGAACACACTTGGAGCAGAGGTCAGACCAAAGGGCATTGCTCTGAACTGGTAATGGCCTGAGGGCAGCTCGAACCTGAGGTACTTTCGATGGGAGCTTCTGATGAGAATATAGAAGTAGGCATCCTTGAGGTCCAGGGACACTGGTCAAACCCCTGGCCTTAGAGAGGGTAGAATAATTCCCAGAGTCACCATTTCGAATTTTGGTTTTAAAAGGTGCTTGTTTAAGTATCTGAGATCCAGGATGAGCCGCCATTCTCCTGTCTTTTTTAGGGTAAGGAAGTACCTGGAGTACAATCCTTTGCCCTGGTGTAGGGGTGGAACCCATTCCACAGCTCTGAGAGTGAGTAGGGAAGAGACCTCTGCCTCTAAGGCAAGTACCTCTGATGGATTTGCAGGTGGAAAGGATCTGGTTCTCATCTTTGGAAATTTTTTGAAGCTGAGAACCAGTCCCTGGGTTACTATTTCCAAGACCCACTTGTCTGATGTTAGAGACTCCCAGTCCTGGACAAAGTAAGCCAGCCTGCCCCCTACAGGCAGTGGACAATCGGCCCTGGCAAACCCATCAGAGTGCCTGTTTGGCAGGGGGTTTTGGCTGAGGGGGTGGAAGCAGGTTTACTTGTACCCCTTCTGCGTCTCCCTCTAAAGAACCCCCTCTGAGCATAGGCAGAAGAGGAGGCCTGGGCTTAATAAAAAGGCCTATGAAAAGGCCTGCCCCTGCCCCTGGGGTGCTGCCTCTGAGGAGTGGCCTGCCTTTCCTTGGCCTATGCACTCCTATAGGTGGTCCTATATTCATCCATTTTCTTCAAGTAATTCTCTGTCTGCTTCCCAAACAGAGAGCTACCCACAACAGGAAAATCCATGGCCTTAGTCTGGGTATCCTGTAACAGGCTAGTACAACTGAGCCAAGCCATTCTAAGAAGTGCCACAGATGTAGCCATGACTCTAGATGACACATCATTGGAGTCCACTGCAGCATGGAATTGCACCTTGGATGCCTCAATACCATCAGCAGCCACCTGCTCCAGCTCCTTGGCAAGCTGGCCGGGGACCTGTTTTGCTAAAGCCATGACAGTGTCCCATCTGGATTTCTGATACCTAGCAGTATAGGCCATATAGTTGGCCTGTCTGAGTCCCAAGGATGCTGCCATGTACTGTTTCTTTGCCATGGCATCAATCCTCCTGGAGTCCTTGACTGGGGGGTGTGAAGCCAAGGGAATATTTGCCTTATCACAGGCTGCAGCCTGCACTAACCAAAATGGCTGCATTGTTGTGTAAGGAACTCTGTAGCTGAGCCTGACAGTGTACCTCTTGTCCATTCTTTTATCCACAGGAGGTATAGTATTAGGAGTCTTTAAAATCTTAAATGTCTGTTTCCCAAAAGATTTGTACAAAGGAATAGACAGCCTCCTAGACTCTGGGATATCCATAATTTCCACAAAGTCAGGCTCCTCCTGGTCATCCACAGCTTCTTCCATAGGAAGCTGGAGGGTTTCAGACACTTTTTTTTAAACATGAAATGGGAGGGGGACTCAGAAAGCCTAGGAGGAGACACTCCTGAAGGTCTGTCTGGGGAGATGTCCGGGTCAATGGGCACATCCAGACTTTCAAAACCACATTCACTTTCCTCATACTCCTCTTCCTCCTCCTCCTCCAGTTCATAATATTCCTCCAAATCGTAATCTTGAACCGATGAAACCGGCCGAACCGAGTGCTTCCCTGATGGTGCTGGTTCGGTCGGAACCAGGGAAAGCGACTGCACAATTTTTATTGCTTTGGCTATTTCTTCAGCGGTTGGAGAAGAAAGTTTTGGATCCACACCAGCTGATTTTTCCTTTCTTGTTCTCTTAGTCAGAACTGACTCCTCAGAATCACCTCTCCTTTTGCCCGAAGAAGTCTCGCCCTGGTCAGAGGGCACTCCTTCTGGTTCGGTTTGAACCGAGCCGGGCTGGCCATCCGGTTCAGCGGACTTTTTGGCCTCCCTTTCCCTAAGCCTACCAACTCTCTTTTCTAGGGTAGCTGCAGGCAATTTTTACAAATCTGGCAGTCTGCATTGAGGTGGTCAAACCCCAGACAATAAACACAGGTGGTGTGGGGGTCAGCCTTAGCAAAGACTTCCCCACACACACTGCAGTGTTGAAACCCAGTGAGCCTGGTTTTTCTTTTGGGTTTCTCAGACACTGTGCCAGTCCTAACTAAACTTACCCTTTTAATGGCAATCCGCCAGGCAAGACGCTCTTATCGGTTCCTGACCGTGTTACGGGTTGTAGAAAAAAACAAAATAAAATCTGTTTTTTTTAGAGCCAATAAGAACCGGTAACCACACACTTAAAGTACAAATGCAGATTTTTTTAACAACTTGATTGGTTCAAACCGAACCGATGAACCGTTTACAAGTTCCACACAGAATAGAAAATAATAATAACCTATCTAGTACTCACAAATACTACAGACAGAGACTGAACCGACAGGTTACGGTTTAAATTTGGTCGAAAACCGAGAAAAGTGGTATTTTAACCGACAAATTGAACTGAGCAGAAGCGACTGTTCAGTGAGGCGGACTAAAGAATCTTTGACGGTTTGAGTTTAAACAGCAACAGAGTCTCAACCAAGCTCGAGCTCAGCGTTCCATGCCTGGCATGGAAAGTTAACTCTTTCATCTCCGGGGCATTTTGGAGGTTGGTACTCACTGCTATTGTCAGAATACAGCAAGACTTCATGCTGTTTGAAGCATATGTCTTACCCAAGGAAGGTGCCATCTGGCTGGGGTGGCCTGGTACCCCCCCCCCAAAACTTCCAGGTCCTGCTGTTAACACTTCCCTTGGGTCTACTACTCCCAGACACCCAGGTGTAATGGCCCTCACCTCCCTTATCACAGTCTTAGTTTGTACCCAGGGTACCAAAGCATGTGTCTTACCCAGGGAAGGTGCTATCTGTCTGGGGTGACCTAGTACCCTCACCCCCTAAAATGTCCAGGTCCTGCTATTAACACCTCCCTTGGGTCTAGCACTTCCAGACACCCATGGGTGATAGCCCTCCCCTTCCTGATGGCCTGAAAGGGCAGGGACTTCCACAGGCTTAGTTGTTACCCAGGGTACCAAAGCATATGTCTTACCCAGGGAAGGTGCTATCTGGCTGGGGTGGCCTGGTACCTCCACCCCCTAAAACCTCCAGGGCCTGCTGTTAACACTTCCCTTGGGTCTAGCACTCCCAGACACCCAGGGGTAATGGCCCTCACCTCCCAGATGCTCTGCCAGGGCAGGAACTTCCACAGGCTTAGTTGTTACCCGGGGTACCAAAGCATATGTCTTACTCAGGGAAGGTGCTATCTGTCTTGGGTGACCTAGTACCCCCACCCCCAAAAACTTCCAGGTCCTGCTGTTAACACTTCCCTTCTAGAAACTCCACTAGAGCGACTATTAAGCCCGACCACAGTTATTTTACAGAAATCCCAGCTGGCACCAGACGGGGCCATCTGGTCCCACTTGCTCCAAGGGCTATCAGGTAACACTAGGCCTCAAGGCCATCTAGACCTACTAGCCCTCAGAGACATCTAGTCCCACTAGCCATCCAGCCATCTAGTCATATCATCTCTCAGGGACATCTCATCCCACAAGAACTTGGGGATATCTGGTCACACTTTATCCCAGGGACTTCAGCTCCCACCGGGATTCCCAAGTACTTAGTGCTCTCAGCCAGGGGACACCTGCTGGCATGCACCCTGAAACTTATAGGGCCTGCTCTAAACACTTCCCTTAGGTCTAGCACTCCCAGACACCCAGGGGTAATGGCACGCACCTCCCTGATGCCCTGCCAGGGCAGGGACTTCCACAGGCTTAGTTGTTACCCAGCGTACCAAAGCATATGTGTTACACATGGAAGGTGCCATCTGGCTGGTGTGGCCTGGTTCCCCCCACCCCATAAAACATCCGGGTCCTGCTCTTTACACTTCCCTTGGGTCTAGCACTCCCAGACATGCAGAGGTAATGGCCCTCACCTCCCGGATGGCCTGCCAGGGCAGAAACGTCCACAAGCTCAGTTTTTATCCAGGGTACCAAAGCATATGTCTTACAAAGGAAAGGTGCTCTCTGGCTGGGGTGGCCTGGTACCCCCACCCCCTAAAACTTCCAGGTCCTGCTGTTAACACTTCCCTTGGGCCTAGCACTCTCAGACACTAAGGGGTAATGGCCCTCACCTCCCAGATGCTCTGCCAGGGCAGGGACTTCCACAGTCTTAGTTGTTACCCAGGGACCCAAAGCATATGTCTTACCCAGGGAAGGTGCTATCTGGCTGGCGTGGCCTAGTACACCCATCCCCTAAAACGTCCAGGTCCTGCTGTTAAAATTTTCCGTCGGTCTAGCACTACCAGACACCCAGGGTGTGGCCCTCACCCCCGATGCCCTGCCAGGGCAGAGACTTCCACATGCTTAGTTGTTACCCAGGGACAAAAGCATATGTCTTACCTAGGGAAGGGCTGTCTGGATAGGGTGGCCTGGTACCCACCCTAAAACTTCAGATCCGGCTGTTAACACTTCCCTTGGGTCAAACACTCTCAGACACCCAGGGTAATGGCCTCACCTCCCTGATTTCTTGCCAGGGCAGGGACTTCCACTGGCTTGGTTGTCTACCGGGTCCCCAAGCATATCTCTTACCCAGGGAAAAGTGCTCTCTGTCTGGGGTGGCCTTGTACCCCTCCAAAACTTAGAAGAACTGCCCTTTACACTTCCCTTGGGTCTAGCACTCCCAGACACACAGGGGTAATGACCCTCACCTCCCTGATGGCCTGACAGGACAGGGACTTCCACAGGCTTAGTTTTTACCCAGGGTACCAAAGCATATGTCTTAACCAGGGAAGGCGCTATCTGTCTGGGGTGGCCTAGTACCCACACCCCTGAAAACTTCCAGGTCCTGCTGCTAACATTTCCCTTGGGTCTAGCACTTCCAGACACCCAGGGGTAATGCCCATCCCCTTCCTGATGCCCTGCTAGGGCAGGGACTTTCACAGACTTAGTTGTTACCCAGGGACACAAAGCATATGTCTTACATAGGGAAGGTGCTCTCTGACTGGGGAGAACTGTTGGCATGTACCCTGGCCACTTCCAGAATCAGCCTGCCAGGATCAGCATCAAGCCATGCCCAGCAACCTGCATCACAGCCTGGCTAGGCCTTGCAGAAACTCCCCTAGAGTGACTATTAAACCCGACCACAGTTATTTACAGAAATCCCAGCCGGCAGCAGGTGGGGCAATGTGGTTCCACCTGTTCCCAGTGCTATCTGCTCCCCCTAGGTCTCAGGGCCATCTAGTCCTACTAGCCCTCAGTGACATCTGGTCCCATTAGCCATCTGGGCCATCTAGTTATACCATCTCTCAGGGACATCTCGTCCCACCAGTACTCAGGGATATCTGGTCACATTTTCTCCCTGGGACTTCAGCTCCCACCAGGATTCCCCAGTACTCAGTGCTCTCAGCCTGGGGACACCTGCTGGCATGAACCCTGAAACTTCCAAGGCCTGTTGTTAACACTTCGCTTGGGTCTAACACTCTCAGACACCCAGGGGTTAAGGCCCTCACCTCCCTGATGGCCAGCCAGGGCAGGGGCTTCCACAGGCTTTTTTGTTACCCAGGGTCCTAAAGCATTTCTCTTACACAGGGCAAGTGCTCTCTGTCTGGTGTGGCCTGGTATCCCCACCCCCTAAAACTTCAAGGTCCTGCTCTTTACACTTCCCTCGGGTCTAGCACTCCCAGACACCATGGGGTCATGGCCCTCACCTCCCTGATGCTTTGCCAGGGCAGGGACTTCTACAGGCTTAGTTGTTACCCGCGTACCAAAGCATATAAGTTACCAGGGAAGATGCAATCTTTGCTGGGGATGCCTAGCACCCACCCTAAAATTTCCAAGTTCTGCTCTTTACACTTCCCTTGGGTCTAGCACTTCCGGACACCCAGGGGTACTGGCTCTCACCTCCCTGATGGCCTGCCAGGGCAGAAACGTCCACAAGCTCAGTTTTTAACCAGGGTACCAAAGCATATGTCTTACAAAGGAAAGGTGCTCTCTGGCTGGGGTGGCCTGGTACCCCCAACCCCTAAAACTTCCAGGTCCTGCTGTTAACACTTCCCTTGGGCCTAGCTCTCTCAGACACTAAGGGATAATGGCCCTTACTCCCCTGATGCACTGCCAGGGCAGGGACTTCCACAGTCTTAGTTGTTACCCAGGGACCCAAAGCATATGTCTTACCCAGGGAAGGTGCTATCTGGCTGGCGTGGCCTGGTACACCCATCCCCTAAAACGTCCAGGTCCTGCTGTTAAAATTTTCCGTCGGTCTAGCACTACCAGACACCCAGGGGTTATGGCCCTCACCCCCGATGCCCTGCCAGGGCAGAGACTTCCACATGCTTAGTTGTTACCCAGGGACAAAAAGCATATGTCTTACCTAGGGAAGGGGCTGTCTGGATAGGGTGGCCTGGTACCCCACCCCCTAAAACTTCCAGATCCGGCTGTTAACATTTCCCTTGGGTCAAACACTCTCAGACACCCAGGGGTAATGGCCCTCACCTCCCTGATTTCTTGCCAGGGCAGGGACTTCCACTGGCTTGGTTGTCACCCAGGGTCCCCAAGCATATCTCTTACCCAGGGAAAAGTGCTCTCTGTCTGGGTGGCCTTGTACCCCCCCCCCAAAACTTAGAAGAACTGCCCTTTACACTTCCCTTGGGTCTAGCACTCCCAGACACACAGGGGTAATGACCCTCACCTCCCTGATGGCCTGACAGGACAGGGACTTCCACAGGCTTAGTTTTTACCCAGGGTACCAAAGCATATGTCTTACCCAGGGAAGGTGCTATCTGTCTGGGGTGGCCTAGTACCCACACCCCCGAAAACTTCCAGGTCCTGCTGCTAACATTTCCCTTGGGTCTAGCACTTCCAGACACCCAGGGGTAATGCCCGTCCCCTCCCTGATGCCCTGCCAGGGCAGGGACGTCCACAGACTTAGTTGTTACCCAGGGACACAAAGCATATGTCTTACATAGGGAAGGTGCTCTCTCGCTGGGGAGAACTGTTGGCATGTACCCTGGCCACTTCCAGAATCAGCCTGCCAGGCTCAGCATCAAGCCATGCCCAGCAACCTACATCACAGCCTGGCTAGGCCTTGCAGAAACTCCCCTAGAGTGACTATTAAACCCGACCACAGTTATTTACAGAAATCCCAGCCGGCAGCAGGTGGAGCAATGTGGTTCCACCTGTTCCCAGGGCTATCTGCTCCCCCTAGGTCTCAGGGCCATCTAGTCCTACTAGCCCTCAGTGACATCTGGTCCCATTAGCCATCTGGGCCATCTAGTTATACCATCTCTCAGGGACATCTCGTCCCACCAGTACTCAGGGATATCTGGTCACATTTTCTCCCTGGGACTTCAGCTCCCACCAGGATTCCCCAGTACTCAGTGCTCTCAGCCTGGGGACACCTGCTGGCATGAACCCTGAAACTTCCAGGGCCTGTTGTTAACACTTCGCTTGGGTCTAACACTCCCAAGGGTAATGGCCCTCACGTCCCTGATGGCCAGCCAGGGCAGGGACTTCCACAGGCTTTTTTGTTACCCAGGGTCCTAAAGCATTTCTCTTACACAGGGCAAGTGCTCTCTGTCTGGTGTGGCCTGGTATCCCCACCCCCTAAAACTTCAAGGTCCTGCTCTTTACACTTCCCTTGGGTCTAGCACTCCCAGACACCATGGGGTAATGGCCCTCACCTCCCTGATGCTTTGCCAGGGCAGGGACTTCTACAGGCTTAGTTGTTACCCGGCGTACCAAAGCATATAAGTTACCCAGGGAAGATGCAATCTTTGCTGGGGATGCCTGGCACCCCCAACCCCTAAAATTTCCAAGTTCTGCTCTTTACACTTCCCTTGGGTCTAGCACTTCCAGACACCCAGGGGTACTGGCCCTCACCACCCTGATGGCCTGCCAGGGCAGGGACTTCCACAGGCTTAGTTGTTACCCAGGGACCCAAAGCATATGTCTTAAAAAGGAAAGGTGCTATCTGGCTGGGCTGGCCTGGTATCCCCACCACCTAAAACTTCCAGGTCCTGCTGATAACACTTCCCTTGGGTCTAGCACTCCCAGACACCCAGGGGTAATGACCCTCACCTCCCTGATGGCCTGCCAGGGCAGGGACTTCCACAGGCTAATTTGTTACCCAGGGACCCAAAGCACATGTCTTATACAGGGAAGGTGCTATCTGGTTGGGGTGGCCTGGTACCCCATCCCCTAAAACTTCCATGTCCTGCTGTTCAAATTTTCCTTGGGTCTACCACTTCCAGACACCCAGGGGTAATGGCCCTAACCACCCTGATGCCCTGCCAGGGCAGAGACTTCCACAGGCATAGTTGTCACCCAGGGATGAAAAGCATATGTCTTACACAGGAAAGGTGCTATCTGGCTGGGGTGGCCTGGTACCCCCATTCCCTAAAACTTCCAGGTCCTGCTGTTAACACTTCCCTTGGGTCTAGCACTCCAAGGCACCCAGAAGTAATGGCCCTCACCTCCTTGATGCACTGACAGAGCAGAGACTTCCACAGGCTTAGTTGTTACCCAGGGAGTCAAAGCAGATGTCTTATGCAGGGAAGGTGCTCTCCGGCTGGGAGGAACTGGTGGCATGTACCCTGGTGACTTCCAGAATCACCCTGCCAGGCTCAGCATCAAGCCATGCCCCGCAACCTGCATCACAGCCTGGCTAGGCCTTCTAGAATCTCCCCTAGAGCGACTAGTGAGCCCAATCACACCTATTTGGAGAAATCCCAGCCGGCAGCAGGCGGGGCCGTCTGGTCCCACTTGCTCCCAGAGCTATCTGGTACCATTAGGTGTCAAGGCCATCTAGTCCTACTAGCCCTCAGTCACATCTGGTCCCACTAGCCATCTGAGCCATCTAGTCATACCTTCTTTCAGTGGCATCTCGTCCCACCAGGACTCAGGGATATCTGGTCACACTTTCTCCCAGGGACTTCAGCTCTCACCAGGATTCCCCAGTACTCAGTGCTCTCATCCTGGAGACACCTGGTGGCATGCACCCTGAAACTTCCAGGATCTGCTGTTAACAATTCCCTTGGGTCTAATACTCCCAGACACCCAGGGGTAATGGCCCTTAGCTCTCTGATGCGCTGCCAGGGCAGGGACTTCCACAGGCTTAGTTGTTATCTGGGGTACGAAAGCATATGTCTTACCCAGCGAAGGTGCTATCTTGCTGGGGTGGCCTGGCACCACCACCCCCTAAAATATCCATTCCTGCTGTTAACACTTCCCTTGGGTCTAGCACTCCCAGACACCCAGGGGTAATGCCCCTCACCTCTCTGATGCACTGCCAGGGCAGGGACTTCCACAGGCTTTGTTGTTACCCAGAGACACAAAGCATATGTCTTACACAGGGAAGGTGCTCTCTGGCTGGGGAGAACTGCTGGCATGTACCCTGGTGACTTCCAGAATCAGCCTGACAGACTCAGCATCAAGCCATGCCCAGCAACCTCCATCACAGCCTGGCTAGGCCATCCAGAACCTCCCCTAGAGCGACTATTAAGCCCAACCACAGTTATTTAGAGAAATCCCAGCCGGCAGCAGGTTGAGTCATCTGGTTCCACTTGCTCCCAGGGCTATCTGGTCCCACTAGGTCTCAGGGCCAGCAAGTCCTACTAGCCCTCAGTCACATCTGGTCCCACTAGCCATCTGGGCCATCTAGTCATACTACCTCCCAGGGACATATCGTCCCATCAGGACTCAGGGATATCTGGTCACATTTTCTCCCAGGGACTTCAGCTCCCAGCAGGATTCCCCAGTACTCACTGATCTCAGCCTGGGGACACCTGCTGGCATGCACCCTGAAACTTCCAGGGCCTGCTGTTAACACTTCCCTTGGGTCTAACACACCCAGACACCAAGAGGTATGGCCCTCACCTCTCTGATGGCCTGCCAGGGCAGGGACTTCCACAGGCTTAGTGTTTACCCAGGATACCAAAGCATATGTCTTACCAGGGAAGGTGCTATTTGTCTGGGGTGGCCCACACCCTAAAACTTCCAGGCCCTGCTGTTAATACTTCCCATGGGTGTAGCACTCCCAGACACACATGGGTAATGGCCCTCCCTTCCCTGATGGCCTGCCAGGGCAGGGACCTCCACAGGATTAGTTGTTACCCGGGGTACCAAAGCATATGTCTTACAAAGGGAAGGTGCTATCTGGCGGCGGTGGCCTGGTACCCCCAACCCCTAAAACTTTCAGGTCCTTCTGTTAACACTTCCCTTGGGTCTAGCGCTCCCAGACACTCAGGGGTAATGGTCCTCACCTCCCTGATGCACTGCCAAGGCTGGGACTTCCACAAGCTTAGTTGTTACCCGAGGACCAAGAGTATATGTCTTACACAGGGAAGGTGCTATCTGGCTAGGATGGCCCGATATCCCCGATCCCTACAACTTCCAAGTCCTACTGTTAACACTTCCCTTTGGTCAAATACTCCCAGACACCCAGGAGTAATGGCCCTCACCTCCCTGATGTACTGCCAGGGCAGGGACTTCAACAGGCTTAGTTGTTACCCAGGGACCCAAAGCATATGTCTTACCCAGGGAAGGTGCTATCTGGCTGGGGTGGCCTAGTATCCCCACCTCCTAAAACTTCCAGGTCCTGCTGTTAACACTTCCCTTGCGTCTAGCACTCCCAGACACCCAGTGGTAATGGCCCTCACCTCCCTGATGCACTGCCAGGGCAGGGACTTCCACAGGCTAACTTGTTACCCAGTGACCAAAGCACATGTCTTACCCAGGGAAGGTGATCTCTGGCTGGGGAGAACTGCTGGCATGTACCCTGGTGACTTCCAGAATCAGCCTGCTAGGCTCAGCATCAAATCATACCCAGCAACATGCATTACAATCTGGCTAGGCCTTCTAGAAACTCCCCTAGAGCGACTATTAAGCTCGACCACAGTTATTTACAGAAATCCCAGCCGGCAGCAGCTGGGGCCATCTGGTCCCACTTGCTCCCAGGGCTATCTGGTCCCACTAGGTCTCAGGGCCATCTAGTCCTACTAGCCCTCAGCAACATATGGTCCCACTAGCCATCTGGGCCATCTAGTAATACCCTCTCTCAGAGACATCTCGTCTCCCCCACTTATATTGTGTGCTGACGGGGGGTGCCCAATCCTCCATCGGCTACAGCATCCCCCCCCAAAAAAAACACTTAGGTGGCACACTGGCATCCCACCCCAGCATGCCAAGTCCCCTGAAAAACAAAAACCATCCCGCGATGTTCCCTTTTTTTACCCTGTAAAAAGAAAATGGTCCCCTAAAGCGGTCTCCTGCCCCTCCCCACAACCCGCGCCCACCCACTGCACCCTGCCTCCCCACACCCCTCTCACCCCCCATACTTACCTCCGGAGTCCGGCGTGACCATCTTCGGTGGACCGGGAACACATGAGCACTCTTCAAAGCCGACCGCCAACTGAAGAAATGCCAGTAAGCTGTATAATGGCATAAATACGTTTTTTTTTTTTTTCAACTTTGGTGCATATCTTGTTCATTTTTGGGAATTCTGATGCCAACTTTTCAACATGGGGTTATTGGCACCACTTTTCATGAATTCAGTCACTGTCATGGTGTTATTCGGTCCCGAAAGTTGATTTCACGGTCACTGCGCGAAATCACCTTTCAGGACCGATTAACAAAATGACAGTGCCACTGTTCATGGGGGGGGGGGGGGCTCTCAAAACACCTATGTTGCAAATTTGGTGGAAAAAATCCAAAAAATGTCTGTTTTACGAGCATGCGTTGTGCAGTTACCACGCACATTCGTAACTTCATGAATTTGTAATATTTTCACTCCAGATTTTCAAAATTGGAATTTTTCCATACCTCCTTATGAACAGTACAGCTGTCATTTTACATATCCTGGCCAAAATGTGTTTTCACATGTCCGGCGCAGAACAGCGCAGTCGCTGGGCAAAATCAGTTTTTGGGACAGTTTTTGGAAATTACAGTGACACTGTTCATGAGCAGAGATCCTAAAATGCCTATGTTGAAAATCTGGTGATGAAATTCCATAAAATGACTGTGTTACAAGTGTGTGCTGTGCAGTTTCCATGCACCCTTGTAACTTCGCAAATCTGCAGTATTTTCATCACTGGCATTTTGTCACACCTCCTTATAAACAGTACAGCTGTAATTTTTCACATCCTGCCCTAAATGTGTTTTCACGTCTGTGGCGCACAATGGCATGGTTACTGTGGGAAATCAACATTTGGGACAAATTAACAAAATCACAGTGCCACTGTTCATGAGGGGAGGTCCCAAAATGCATATGTTAAAAATGTGGTTAAAAAAAATCCCCAAAGTAATTGAGTTACAGACGTGTGTTGCACAGTTTCTATGCATGCTCGTGACTTCACCAATTTTTCATATTTTCACTCCAGATTTTCAACGTTGCCATTTTTTTACATCTCCTCATGAACAATACAGTTGTCATTTTCCATATACTGCCCAAAATGTGTTTTTGTCCTTGTGTCACCAAATGGCATAGCCGCTGTGCAAAACCACCTTTCAGCTAGCAAACTGATAGTGCCGCTCTTCATGAGGTGGGCTCACAAAAAGCCCATGTTGAAAATTTGGAGTGAAAATACCAACACACACCTACAGTGTTAGGGTTTCCAACTGTAGCACCCACCCTGTAGAGACTGACAGGTGTCAGGGGTGTGACTTGGGATCATCGGCTGTAATGCTCACACAATTCCACCCTCACCCCCACCCTGCAGCCAGTGACAGGCATCGTGGTGTGCCTTGTAGTGTTTGACCACAAAGTTCACCCCGTGCTCCTATACTGCACCCACTTCAGCGTATTTCCTTATGGAATGGGGTAAGTATAATGCCCAAAGACCCCAAAGCACACCATGACACTTATCAGTGTCTACAGGGTAGGGTGAGGTAAAATGGCATGAGCGTTATAGCTGATGACCCAAAGGCACACCCCAGTGCCTGTTGGTCTTTGCAGGGTGGGGATGGGGTTGGCGTCAGTTCAGTACTTCACTGCCACTACTATTATGCATCTCTAACTCCTGCACTACCAATGCCAATGCCAGCGAGACAACATTCGCCATTGACAAATGCTTGTTTAAATTTCTCCTGCTGCTGGTCTACTAAATATTGCAGCTAGTACAGTACTTACTTCACTGAGTCTTTCAAAATATATCTGGCTCTTCTCTGTTAACCACACAATTGCTGTTTGTGACATCACAGTATGTTTTCATGGTGAGCAGTACAATGTCATAAACAAAGGCACTGTGAGGTAAATAGGGTAGAGGCAAATGCTTCATAAACTGCATTTTTTTTCACAGTCATTTAGATCCCGTGCAAATGTATGCTTCTTTCTTTTACTAACCTTTTAGTCAAATTTTCCACTCCCTCCATTACTTTCAAGTTCTACAAATTCTGGTTGTTCTTCGTATTTACTATGTTTCTTTTTCAACTCAGCAATGGTGCTGTGCACCTCTTCTAAATTATAATCATCTTTAATTACAATGAGTATGAAAGAACAGCCACTATGGGCTTTCTCCCAACGTTCTTTTGCCTAAAAGCTGTGGCTAGGGCAGCCAGAAGAAAAGAGAATCACAGGACAAGGGTCCCAGCTTTTATTTATATCATATAGTCCACTCCATTCTACATAGGTTACATAAACCAAACCCAAATACTGCTCCTTTTTCTCCATGCTGACATACCCAGCAGGAGACATTACATATTTAGGTAGAGTATCAGACTGCATCCCCTTTGAATTAGCTTTAGTACTTCACTGTAGAAGTTTGTGGAGATTGGGATTCAACCCTAAAGTTTTAACTCTCACAGTGATCAGATATTCCCTCATAGCTGTGCTTTTATGGTTACTGCTTTTTCAAAACACGTAAATATAAAATTATGCATGTGGTAGTATGTATAACAAGAATTTTACACATAAGCGAGGTGTGGGATGCTATATAAATCCTGAGAGTGACTCTTGAGGGGTTTACCTAAGTATTCCCCAACGAGGGTTTGTGTAAAATTTGAGTTTTACACACCACCCCATGCCTTGTTTCATACCATTGCTGGGGAGCATTTTTTTCACCCTAGTAAGTGTCACTAGAACAGATAAACATTATAGAATGAGCCGCTCAGTGCCTCACAGCTTTCCCCTTGACACAGCTGCTCATGCTCGCCGTTATAACCAGCTGATTATAATGGCAAAAAGACAACTGACTTTGTCAGCTGGGAAAAATAATGCTCTCCAGTCATAATAGATTTGTTAAAGTGGTAATTTTTCAAATATACATGTTTTTGCATGAACACTTAAGTAATAAGACCCAATACAGAGGATCTCACTTTTTAGATAATGCCCAAGGCTGCTGCCACGGGTATTTACCCACCTGGGGAATTACACAGAGAATAATATATGGGATGGTGTGTGTCACGAGATTTTACACATACCGAGTTGTGGGATGCTACATAACCCGAGGCTAAGCTCAAGGGTTTATGAACATCTCGATAACGAGAGTGTAAAATCGAGTTTTACACACACCACTTTGTATTTTATTTTATATACTTGCTGGCAGGTGCTTTTTTGCCTCAGCAATTACAGAAAATAGAATAAGCAAAACGGTGTTCACACAGTTAGGGACCAATCAGCATTCTCAGCCTGCCAAGTTACAATTGTGTGCATAATCTGCCAAGTTAGAAGGCTCCCACAGAGTCAGTCTACATTTTTTTTTTAAAGTAAAAATCTTATTGCTGAGCGACGGCTGCGAACATTTGTCATGCTTCACTTTGAAGAGATGGGAAGAAGCGCTGGTCAAAGCGTGCTGATAGGGACATCTGGTGCCCGTTCAACATCTCCCTTTTTTAAATGGTTTTCTGGGTCAGTGGAGGAGACGACTTAAAAAAAAATCAAGTACTGCTGACTGCAAGGAGTGGTTAAGACTGCAGCTGTATTGTTTCTGGGAATGTCGTAGAGAAAACCGGCGACTGGCACATGCGTGGTCCGAGGTAAATCCGGTGCAAGTTTGCTGTTATAACCAGCTGGTTATAACAGAAAATTACAACCGGGTTTCCCTATGGAAAAAAGTAGTACCCGTCAGTAATTATATGATAATAAAGGTCCATTACTGAAGGTCTTATTGCTATTATAAAACTCCTGTCTTGGTTTTTACTTAAAATAAAGTTAAAACAGCCATATTTTAAGTTAATAACAGTCGTACAGCTGCAGGCGAGAAAAAGCCCAAGCATTCTGCTTACACTAGTGGTCCATTACCAATCAGATGAGGACCGTTAGTGAACCAATCAGAACTTAGGTTTATGCACTGAACTGAGGTTTATCATTAAGCTTTCCACAATGTTTATCATTATAGATAATCGTATCCATAAATATAGTAGCCAGTAAGTAAGGGATAAAACACAACAGGATGTGTGCTCATATGAGAATGAATATATACATATACATACATACATATATATATATATATATATATATATATATATACATACACACACACACACACACACACACACTCATACATACATTATAGGGGCATGGCCATGCCCCTATAGTTAGGCTTCAGTAGGCAGTGTAATGTTAAACCTCTAATTTTGCACTTTAATAACTTTGCAACTGTTCAATGGATTTGACCGAAATTTGGTATGCGCTGTCCCGTGGGGTAGATCTCTTGACATACCAAGTTTAGTTTTGATCATCAGGTTGGCAGATTTCATGCTGCGCATAATGAAACAGAGCTAAAATTTACCTTTTTGGGTTGTTTTTTCCTCATCACACTGCGGCCAAACTGTTTGGAATGTTGGTCTGAAATTTTCAGGGTAGAAAGAGCTTGCCCCAAAGAGCAGGCCAGCATTAGTTTGGTGAAAATATATTAACCTGTTCCAAAGTTATTAAATTTTGCAATGTTGGGTTCTGAGCCTGCTGAGTTTAGTCTTTTGGATAGCTGCTTGGTACGAAAAAGGATTTTGGGCTGACGAAAAGGGATTTTGACACCTCACGAAAAGGGATCCTTAGAATCCATTTTCGTGAAAATAAATTCCTTTTTCGTCAGCGCCATCTTGGGTTTTTTTCAACCCAAACAAAATGTTATAGGTTTGTCCAGGGATGTCTTCTGGAGACATCCAAGTATGTACCTTGTTCATCTGGACATCCTTTACTGTGCTGTGTCTTTAGCTTAATTTTACGAGGCCTAAAAATGCTTATTTTTATTTTAAATAATCCTTTTTTGTCACTCGCTTCCATTCGTTTTTCGTGAGATGTCATAATCCTTTTTCACATCAGGAAACATAATTATGGCATCTCACAACAAAGCTTCACCAGCAGGGCCACCTGGTCGGAGAAGTGCTAATCCTTTTTTGCATGACAAAAAAGGATTAGGACACCTCACAACAAAGGAATCGGCTGGCGAGAAAGGATTTGGACATCTCACAAAACAGAATTAAAGAAGGTATCCTTTTCCATGAGATGACCTAATGCTTTTTCATCAGCCGATTCCTCTTTCGTGAAGTGCCATAATCCTTTTTCATGATTCGAAAAAAGATTAAGGACTTGTCTGACCAGATAGCACTGCCAGTATTCATGTTTCGTGAGATGTCATAATCCCTTTCGCATCACGAAAAGGATTATGTCAGATCATAAAAAAGGATGGCTAGCATTGCCATCTGGTCGGACAAGTCCTAATCCTTTTTTTTGCATCACAAAACAGGATTTTGTCACCTCACGACAAAGGAATCGGGTGACGAAAAAGGATTAGGACTTGTGACTAAAAAGGAGTAGGAAAAAGACATATGGTCTTTTTTTTTACCCCATTATGGTGTCCTGCCACTTTGCCATTTATACCTGGTGTCTGTGGCACCCTCCACCCTCAGTCCCCATATACAGTATATTAGGCCGGATACTCAAAGGGGTTGTGCCGGTGCAACCCAGCAATGCGCCCCGGTGCGATACTCAAAAGGGTGACTGGTGCAGCGCAAGTCCCGATGCACCGGGGCATATTGCTAATGTATACAGTGCATCTGAAGGGGGTGTGCCCATGCATATGTGGCACATCCTGATATTCAGCCCGAGATGTGTGGCGCATCTGCTTACACAAGCCCCAGATGCGCCGCATACTGGGGCACAAAGTTAAGCCAGAAAACCCAGGCTCAAATGCTGGCCACTCACAGGCAGGCTGCTGTATTGCAGGGTGCAACAGAGCAGCCACCAGCCATAGGTGGCTACCCACCAGGCAAGAACATCGTCCACAAGCACCCATCCTGTCCCTGGTGATCCAGTGGTACCCCCCTTCCTCCCATAGCCGCGGTTGCCGGTACGTCCTAATACAGGAATATGCCCTGTCATTCTAGTGAAAACACCCCTCACTCCCATACCAGAGTGCAGATGACAGTAAAGGATATATAAGACCTGGTAGTCCAGCGGTCCCCCCACCCCATCCATAGCCCTGACCCCGTAAAATAACATGTTAATTCCCTGGTGGACTAGTGGTGCCCCCACATCTCCTGTAGTGCCGATCGTCCAGAATGTACTCTATGTCATGCCCTGGTGGTTTACTGGTCCCCCCAACCCCCTGTAGCCCCAATCGCAGGCACACTGTTGCACATATACGTACTGGTGGTCCAACGGTATCCCCTACCACCCCACCCAAACAGGTCACCCAGCCACCCAACACCCTCCCCATCATCAGCGTGCAGCTACAACCTTCAACATACCCGCCCAGCCACCCACCAACTGACGACACAGTATGTGCTGTAAACCTACTGGTCCATGGTGTGGACCAATGAGCTTACAGGGCATACTGTACTATACACTTGGGACTACGTGAATGGGTTGATTCAATATTCCTGACTGAGCAGTACAGTATGCCCTGCAAGCCTTAGGCCACACCGTCAGATAACTAGGTACAGTACATACTGCACGCAATCAGTGGGCAGGGCGGCCGGGCGGTATGTGGTGGAAGGCAGCTGCCCGCTGATGATGGGGTGGGGGTGCTGGTGGCTGATGACCTGTATGGTAGGGGGTGAGGATACCACTGGACTACCAGGTGTATATGTTCAACAGTGTGCCTGCAATCAGAGCTACAGGAGGGGTGAGGGTCCACTAGTCCACCAGGAATTGTTTAATGCTGTTCCCACGGACATCAGGGCTATGGGTGGGTGGGGGACCACTGGACAACTAGTGCTTATGTCCCTCACTATCACCTGCGATCTGTTATGGAAGTGAGGGGTTTCCACTAGACTGACAGGGCATTTCATGTATTTGGACCCACGGCAATCACTGCTATGGGGGAGGGGTACCACTGGATCACAAGGGCTTGTGTGCAATTCATGTTTACCGCCATAGTAGTTCTGGTGAGGTGCCCAGAATCTGTCAGTCCATACAACTGTCTGTGCAGGGCGCAGGCGAGTCCGCTGGCCGCCATGCGCAATGCATGCAATGAATAAAATGGCATGCAAATGGACCCATTTGTGTCTTGCATACATTATGACCACATTTTCATGCCCAAGTCTAAATATTGCAGGTGTTGCGCCCAATGCAACTCACAGCTGCGCTGGAGCATTCCTGGTCCTTCCTGTCCAGGTACTGCGCTGACACACTGTCATTGTGCCATGCACATTCTGTGCCATATTCAAAGGTGATGCAGGCACATCGCAACTGACTATCTCCCTGTCTTGGCCCCGGCACATCCTGGCTGTGCTGCCCCCCTCTTGCGCCATTGCCTGGCGAAGTCTGAATATCTCCCCCATGTATATAATTTTTTAATTTTTGTTGCAGTTGTATTTTATTTTATTTATTCCACTGCTCCCCCTCATAGCATTCTGACACTTTGTCCATTATACCTGGTGTCTAGTGGTACCCCCCGCCACCACCACCACTAGCAGCCTCTGTTTTTGGTGCAGGTTTAGCTGGTGGTTAGTGGCATTCCCCACCCTTTTTGTGTCAACCTACTAAATAGAAAATGGTCCCCCATTTCCTTTTGTTCTTTTTTAAGCCTGAAACAAAAAAAAAACAGTCCACCACCGATCATGCCCGTACCCCCACCTGACCTCCCACTGCAGGGCTTCCTCACCACACCCCCGACATCCCGACCGACCCTCACTCCCCTCAGGGGGTCCCAGGTTACAGACTCTCTCCACCGATTGAAGGCATGTCTTGCTGCTGCAGCCGGCAACTGCCATGTCAAATAAGGTAAATGTCCTTCAATGTATTTCAATGGGGGGGGGGGGTTCAACTTTTGTCCATAACTCGGCCATTTTTTAAAATATTTGGGACCAAAATTTTCAACATGGGCTCTTGGGGACCCCACCTCATGACCAATATGACTGTCAATAGGCAACTCCTGCCAGAAGAAAAAAATTACTCACCTTAGTAATGTTGTTTCTTCTAATGGAGTCTTGCTATATTATGACATATGCAGTATAACCCCAGGTTAGAACTGTTCCGGAGGTGAAAGAGTCAACTTTCCATGCAGGGCATGGAATCTTGAGCACGAGCTCAGTTGAACACTCTGTCTGTTGTAGCTCAAACTTAAACTGTCAGATCTTTACGAGCAAAAACTCACTAAGGTTCTGTGTGGAAGCCGAAAACCTACACTAGCCACTGGCTACTAACAACAAAAACACATTTTTGTTCTTGATCCCAAAACAAAGACTCAAGTCAGGGATTCAAGAAAGAAAAATAAGCATAACACCTAAGCACCCTAAGAAAGGGTGAAAATAAAGTGGGCATCTATGAAGTGCCAACATTGCACTGCCACCCACATCCCAAAAAATAGAGGTTCTGAGAGGGGCAGGCTGGGGAGGTCATAATAGCAAGACTCCATTAGAAGAAACAACATTACTAAGGTGAGTAATTTTTTCTTCAAACAACATGAAGTCTTGCTATATTATAACATATGCAGACTACACAGCAGTACCTCCATGGAGGAGGGACAGAACCTACTTGGGAAATAGGATCTGAAGCACAGCTGTGCCAAATCGAGCATCACTCCTAGCCTGGATATCCAAGGAGTAATGCTTAGTAAAAGTGTGAACTGTTTTCCAGGTAGCTGCTTGACATATCTCTAGGATAGGGATGTCCCTGGCAGCAGCCAGAGACGCAGCTGTACCTCTGGTAGAGTGAGCCCTCAGGCCTGAAGGAGGAACCTTACCCAGTTTTTCATAGCAGAACTGGATACAAGAGACAATCCACCTGGCAATGGATCTTTTAGTGGCAGGTTTCCCTTTACCAACCTCACCATAAGTGAGGAACAATTGGAGGAATTCGAACCTGTGACCCTTGGTACGTTCTATATAGTAACTAAGAAAAAATTACTCACCTTAGTAATGTTGTTTCTTCTAATGGAGTCTTGCTATATTATGACAATTGCAGTTTGTCCCACCATTAGAACTGCTCCGGAGGTGAAAGAATTAACTCCATTCCAAGACTGGAACTTAGAGCACGAGCTCTAAAGAGAAGCTCTGTCTGTGTAGTTTCAAACCTGAACTGTCAGATCTTTACGAGCAAAAACTCACTAAGGTCTGTGTGGAAGCTGTAACCTGTACTAGCCAACTGGCTACCTAAATATTAACACCATTGCTGGTCCCAACACAAAGACTCAAGTCAGGGGACCAGGACTAATAGTATAATTTAACAAAATAAGGAAAAATGAAAACACCACACCCCAAACCCCAAGAAGGGGTGAAAACACATAAAAAGTGCATAAAATAGTGCCCACACTAGGCTGCCCACCCCCTACCTAAGTAGAAGTTCTGAGAGGGGCAGGCTGGGGGGGGGGAGGTTATAATATAGCAAGACTCCATTAGAAGAAACAACATTACTAAGGTGAGTAATTTTTTCTTCAAACAACATGAAGTCTTGCTATATTATGACAATTGCAGACTACACAGCAGTACCTCCATGGAGGAGGGACAGAACCTACTTAGGGAATAGGCTCTGAAGCACAGCTGTGCCAAACCGAGCATCTCTCCAAGCCTGGACATCCAGGGAGTAATGCTTGGTGAAAGTGTGTACCGTTTTCCAGGTAGCAGCTTGACATATCTCCAATATAGGGATGTCTCTGGCAGCAGCTAGAGACGCAGCTGTACCTCTGGTAGAATGAGCCCTCAAGCCAGAGGGGGGATCTCTGCACAGTTTCTGATAACAAAATTGGATACAAGAGACAATCCACCTGGCAATTGATCTCTTAGTGGCAGGTTTCCCTTTCCCAACCTCACCATAAGTGAGAAAAAGTTGGAGGGATTCGAACCTGTGACCCTTGGTACGTTCTACATAGTAAATAAGGGCCCTCTTAACGTCCAAACTGTGCAATCTCCTCTCACCAGAAGAGGAATGCTCAGTGAAAAACACTGGAAGGGAGATAGATTGGTTAAGATGGAAATCTGAAACCACCTTAGGCAAAAACTTCCTGTTAGTCCTGAGGACTACCTTATCCTGATGAAAAGTAAAGTCAGTTTCTACTGACAAGGCTTGCAACTCACTTATGCGTAGCAGAAGTGATAGCTCTAGGTAAACATTCTTCCAAGTTAGATACTTAAGCTCTGCAGAAAACAGAGGTTCAAAAGGGGGTTGCATTAACTGGGCAATGCAAACATTAAGGTCCCAGGCAGGGGCCGGATCCCGAAAAGGTGGATTAGTATGAAGTAATCCCTTAAAAAACTTGGAAAATACAGGGTGAGCAGAAAGAGAGGATGGCTTTCCTGCTGAAACAAAAGCAGAGACAGCTGCCAAATGAACTCTCAGGGTAGCTGGTCTCAGGCCCAAAGAATTAAGATGGACCATGTAATCTAACACAATGGGCAAATCAGCAGATTCTGGGGAAATATGTTTCCCAGAACACCAAATGGAGAACCTTTTCCACTTAGAATTATAAGTAGCCCTAGTGGAAGGCTTCCTAGAAGCCTTTAGGATTTCAAGAACACCCCGAGAGAGGTGTAGGTCAGCAATTCTAACTCCTCAAGAGCCAGGCCTTGAGGTTGAGGGATTTGAGGTTCGGATACCAAACTCTCCCAGGGCACAGTTAATGGTTGTGATTCCTGGGAGACACAAGGAGATGGACTGTCAGGGACAGAAGGAGTGGGTACCAGGGCTGCCTGGCCCAATCTGGGGCAATCAGAATCACCCTGCAAGGCTGGGATCTGATTTTACTAACACCTTGAATAGGAGAGGAAGGGAAAGCATAGAAACTTCCCTTCCCAATCCAGGAGAAAAGGCGTCCAGGGGACTGAGCCCAACACTGGGGCCTGCAACAGAACAGTGGAAGTTGGTGATTGTCTGGGGCTGCAAAAAGATCTATCTGAGGGGTGCCTCATCTGGCAAAGACTATCCCCAGTACTTGAGGATCCAGAGACCATTCGTGATGACCCTGAGAAATCCTGCTGAGAGCATCTGCTAGGACATTGTCATTTCCTGGAAGGTGAACTGCTATGAGTGAAGTGTTCAGGGAATGGCCAGAGACCACAACTTCATTGCCTCGGTGCACAAGGCGAAGACCGAGTGCCCCCTGCTGTTGATGTACCACATTGTTGTGGTATTGTCCGTCTTACTTGTACCACTTTGTTCTGGACAGAAGCAGAAACGCAGAAGTGCTAAAAGACAGCTCTGAGTTCCAGCAAATTGATGTGGAGCAGAGATTCCTGGGGACCACACTCCCTGAGTGGAGAGATCGCCCATGTGGGCTCCCCACCCCAGGAGGAAGCATCCGTAGTGAGGGTCAAAGTGTGAGAAAGGGGAATGAAGGGACCCCAGTCTTAAGTGCTCTGATCCTGCCACCACTGGAGGCCTGGATCAAGGTTGGGTCACTGGGACCAACTTGGAAAGGGGGTCTCTTCTCTGAGACCAATAGGCTCTCAAGTGAAACTGAATGTCTCTCATCTGAAATCCTGCTCCCTGCACTACAGCTGTGGACGCAGCCATGTGCCCCAGGAGCTGCAAAAAGTGTCTTGCTGGTCGAGAGACCTGCAGAGTGAAGGAGGAGGCCAGAGCCACCAAGTTCCTTACCCTTTCTAAGGGAAGAAAGGCTCTGGCCAGATTTGTGTCCAATTCTGCACCTATGAAGGTGAGTACCTGAACTGGTTCCAGAACCGACTTTGGTATATTTAGCAGGAAGCCCAGGGAGGTGAGAAGCTGCTGGGTGACTTGCAGGTGAGATTTTACCTGTTCTGGGGACTTGCCTACAATGAGCCAGTCGTCCAGATGGGGAAAAACAGCAATCCTTTGCCTCCTTAAGTGAGCCACTGCTACTGCCAGACATTTTTGTGAATACCCTTGGGGCAGAGGTAAGGCCGAAGGGCATTGCTCTGAACTGGTAGTGACCTGAGGGCAGTTCGAATCTGAAGTACTTTCGGTGGGAGCTTCTGATTAGGACGTGAAAATAGGCATCCTTGAGGTCCAGGAAAGCTAGCCAGTCCCCTGGCCTTAGAGAGGGTAAAATCATTGCCAGAGTTACCATTCTGAACTTTGGTTTCAGAAGATGCTTGTTCAGATATCTGAGGTCTAAAATGGGCCGCCATTCTCCTGTCTTTTTTTGGGGTAAGGAAGTATCTGGAGTACAGACCCTTGCCCTGTTGTAGGGGAGGAACCCTTTCCACCGCTCTGAGAGCTAACAGGGTTGAGACCTCTGCTTCTAGAGTAAAGGTCTCTAAAGAGCTTGCAGGTGGAAAAGACCTGATTCTCATCTTTGGGAACTTTTTGAAGCTGAGAATCAGACCTGGCTTACTACTTCCAGAACCCACTTGTCTGAAGTTAAAGACACCCAGTTCTGACTGAAGTAAGCCAACCTGCCCCCTACTGGTAAAGGAGAATCGGCCCTGGGCACCCTATCAGGGTGCCTGCTTGCTGAGTGCTTTAGGCTGAGGTGGAGCCTGCCGCACCCGTCCTGCCTCTGCCTCTGAAGAACCCCTCTGAGCAAAAGCAGAGGAGGCCTGGGTTTGGTAAAAGGCCTGTGGAAAGGCCTACCCCTACCCCTGGGGTGTGCCTCTGAGGAGTGGCTTGCCGCTCCTTGGCTTAGACACTTTATAGGTAGTCCTATATTCATCCATCTTCTTCATATAATTCTCTGTCTGCTCCCCAAACAGAGAATTTCCCACCACAGGAAAATCCATAGCCTTAGTCTGGGTATCCTGTGACAAGCTAGTACACCTGAGCCAGGCCAACCTACGAGCTACAGATGTGGCCATGACTCTAGAGAAACATCAATTAAAATCACAGCAGCATGAAACTGCACCTTAGAAGCCTCAATGCCATGAACGCCCTTCTCCAGCTCACTAGCAAGCTGGCCAGGGGCTTGTTTTGCCAAATCCATAACAGTATCCCATCTAGATTTCTGATACCTTGCTACATAAGCCATATAATTTGCTTGCCTGAGTCCCAAGGGCGCTGCCATGTACTGTTTTTGCCATGGCATCAATCTTCCTGGAATCCTTGTCAGGAGGATGTGAAGCCAAGGGAATATTAGCTTTATCACAGGCTGCAGCCTTAATTACCCCAACATGACTCATTGCTGAGAAAGGAATTCTGTATCAGGACCTGACAGTGTGTACCTCCTGTCCATCTTTTTATCTACAGGAGGCACAGAATTAGGAGTTTTTAAGATTTTTATTGTTTGTTTCCTAAATGACTTATGCGAAGGAATAGACAATCTCCTAGACGCTGGTATATCCATAATTTCTATAAAATCAGGCTCCTCTTGCTCATCCACAGCTTCCTCCAAAGGAAGCTGGAGGGTTTCAGCAACTTTTTTGTAAAACATAAAATGAGAGGGGGACTCAGAAAGCATGGGGGGAGATTCCAAAAGTCTGTCTGGGGAGATGTCCGGTGCAATGGGCACACCCAGACCCTCTACGTCACATTCATACTGTTCATAATCATCCTCCCTCTCCCCTGGTTCATAAAACTCCTCAACATCATATTCCTGAACCGATGGAACTGGCCGAACCGACCTTTTACCAGATAGTGGCGGTTCGGACGGAACCGGAGAAAGTGACTGGACAATCTGAATAGCCCTTGCTATCTCTGCAGCAGTTGGAGTAAGAATTTTGGGCTCCAAACCTGCTGACTTTCTTGTTCTCTTCACTGGAACTGGTTCATCCGAGCCAGCTTTTCGTTTGCCCGAGGAAGTCTCGCCCTGGTCAGAGGGCACTCCCTCCGGTTTGGTTGGCACCGAACCGCGGTAGCCATCCGGGTCAGCGGACTTTCTGGCCTCTCGTTTCCTGAGCCTGCCCAATCTCTTTTCCAGGGTGGCTGCAGGGAAATTCTTACAAATCTGGCAGTCTGACTGGAGGTGGTCAAACCCCAGACAATAAACACATGTGTGTGTGGGTCAGCCTTGGCAAAGACTTCCCCACAGACATCACAGTGTTGAAACCCAGTGGGCCGGTTTTCTTTGGGGTTTCTCAGACATAATGCCAGCCTAACCAGAAAAACTTGCCCTTTAAACGGCAGTGCCAGGCAAGACACCCTTATCGGTTCCTAACCGTGTCACGCGTATTGGCAAAAACCGTAATGAAATCCGTTTTTTTTAGAACCGATAAGAACCGGGAACCGCACTCTAAAATCTCAATTTAAAACTTTAAGTTTTAACCCAAGCTGATCGGTTCAAAACCGAACCGATAAAACTTACAAGTTCCACACAGAATTAAAATATGAATTACTTACGATACCACAGACAGAGCTTGAACCGATCGGTTTTGTGGTTAAAATAAAACTATTCTCGGTTGAATCGAACCGAGAAACACTGTTTAAACCGAAATGAACCGAGCAGTAGGAGAAATCTCGGGCGACTGTTCAGTGAGGAGATAAAGAATCTGACAGTTCAAGTTTGAAACTACACAGACAGAGCTTCTCTTTAGAGCTTGTGCTCTAAGTTCCATTCTTGGAATGGAGTTAACTCTTTCACCTCCGGAGCAGTTCTAATGGTGGGACAAACTGCAATTGTCATAATATAGCAAGACTTCATGTTGTTTGAAGGGCTCTTTTGACATCTAAACTGTGCAATCTCCTCTCACCAGAGGAGGAATGGTCAGTGAAGTACACAGGAAGAGACATGGATTGATTAAGGTGGAAGTCTGAAGCCACCTTAGGCAAAAACTTCCTGTTAGTCCTGAGGACCACCTTATCTCTATGAAAGGAGATAAAATCAGGCTCCACTGACAATGCTTGTAGCTCACTTATGCGCCTGGCAGAGGTGATGGCTACCAGAAACATAGTTTTCCAAGTCAAGTACTTAAGCTCTGCTGAAGACAATGGCTCAAAGGGGTTGCATAAGCTGAGCAATGCAAATATTGAGATCCCAAGCAGGGCAGGGTCCCTGAGCAGGGGGTTGGTGTGAAGCAACCCTTTAAAAAACTTGGAGAACACAGGGTGAGCTGAAAAAGAAGAGGGCTTACCTGCTGATAAGAAGACAGACACAGCTGCCAAGTGCACTTTTAGGGTAGCTGGTCTCAGCCCCAAGGAATTCAAATGCACCAAATAATCCAGGATCGTGGGCACGCCAGCAGATTCTGGGGAAATATGTTTACCAGCACAGCATATGGAAAATCTCTTCCATTTTGAATTATAAGTAGCCCTGGTGGAAGGCTTCCTAGAGGCCTTCAATATATCCAATACACCTTGGGAAAGGTGTAGGTCAGCAAACTCTAACTCTTCAAGAGCCATGCCTTGAGATTGAGAGATTTGAGGTTCGGATACCAAACTCTCCCCTGGGCACAGGTTAACAGGTTGTGATTCCTGGGAAGACACAGGGGAAGGTGGACTGCTAAAGACATAAGGAGTGGGTACCAGGGCTGTCTGGTCCAATCTGGAGCAATCAGGATCATCTTGCAGGGTTGAGATCTGATTTTGACTAGCACCTTGAACAGAAGAGGGAAGGGGGGAAAAGCATAGAGAAACTTCCCTTCCCAACTAAGGAGGAAGGCATCCAGAGGGACTGAGCCCAACACTGGGGGCCTGCAGCAAAAAAGGGGAAGTTGGTGATTGTCTGGGGCTGCAAAGAGATCTATTTGCGGGGTGCCCCATCTGGCAAATACTACCCCCAGTACTAGGGGGTCCAGTGCCCATTCGTGATGGCCCTGGGAAATCCTGCTGAGAGCATCCGCTAGGACATTGTCCTTGCCTGGGAGGTGAACTGCCATAAGGGAGGCGTTCAGTGAATAAGCCAGAGACCACAACTTCATTGCTTCGGTGCACAAGGCCGTAGACCGAGTGCCCCCTTGCTTGTTGATGTACCACATTGTAGTGGTATTGTCTGTTCTGACCTGAACAACCTTGTTCTGAACAGATGTGGAAAAAACCTGGAGTGCTAGAAAAACTGCTCTGAGTTTCAGCAAATTGATGTGGAGCAGAGATTCCTGGGGGACCACAGCCCTTGGGTGGAAAGGTGCCCATGTGAGCTCCCACCCAAGAGGATGCATCTGTAGTAAGGGTCAAGGAATGAGACTGGGAGTGAGGAACCCTCTGTCTCAAATTGTTCTGATCCTGCCACCACTGAAGGGCCTGGATCAGGGTTTGAGTCACTGGAATCAATTTGGTTAGAGGATCTGTCCTTTGAGACCAAAAGGCTCTCAAATGGAACTGGATGTCCTCATCTGAAATCTTGCTCCCTGCACTACTGCTGTAGAAGCAGCCATGTGCCCCAGGGCTGTGAAAATGCCTTGCTGGTCGAGAGACCTGCAGGGTGAAAGAAGAGCCAGAGACACCAAGGTCCTTGCTCTTTCCAGGGGAGGAAGGCTCTGGCTTCTTTGTGTTCAGTTCTGCGCCTATGAAGGTGAGAAGCTGGACAGGCTCCAGAACTGACTTTGGAAGACTGAGAAGGAAACCTAGAGATGTAAGCAGTTGCTGGGTTACTTAGTGTGGTTTGACCTGTTCTGGAGACTGGCCTACAATGAGCCAGTGGTCAGATAAGAAAAGATGGCAATCTTTTGCCTTCTTAAATGAGCAACTGCTACTGCCAGGCATTTTGTGAACACTCTCGGGGCCGAGGTGAGGCTGAAGGGCATTGCTCTGAACTGGTAATGGCCTGAGGGCAGTTTGAATCTAAGGTACTTTCGATGGGAGCTTCTGATGAGAACATGGAAGTAGGCATCCTTGAGGTCCAGGGAGGCTAGCCAGTCTCCTGTCCTTAAACATAGAAACATAGAATTTGACTGCAGATAAGGACCGCTTGACCCACCCAGTCTGCCCATTTCCCTACCTACTGGATAAGCTGCAGATCCTAGTTAACCAGCAGCCTCTTCTTCCTACCCCCACCCCCAGAACTGCCTTATGACTATCCCATTGCATGCTTGAATTTCACCACTGATTTTGACTCCACAACCTCTCCGGACGTTCCATGCATCCACAACCTCTCTGTGAAAAAATACCTTCAAATTACCTCTGAGCTGCCCCTCTATCTTCAAATTGTACCCTCTTGTTCTTGCACACCTCTTTTTTTGAAAGATGCTACCCTCTTGGACTTTGTTGATTCCTTGAGGTACTTGAAAGTTTCTATCATGTCCCCCCTCTCCCTCCTTTCCTCGAGGCTATACATATTAAGCTCCTTAAGTCTCTCTTCATATGTCTTCCGGTGCAGACCCTGCACCATTTTAGTTGCCCTCCTCTGGACAGCTTCCATCCTGTCTATGTCTTTGCGGAGATTGGGTCTCCAGAACTGCACACAGTACTCCAGATGGGGTCTCACCAACTGTCTGTACAGAGGGATAATAACTTCCTGTTTTCTACTGGTGATGCCTCTCCCTATGCATCCCAGTATCCCCAGCCCTCCTTGCTGCCATCTCACATTGCTTGCCCATCTTTGGTCATCTGATATGACTATCCCCAGGTCCCTCTCCATTTTGTTGTTGTTAGTATCTCACCCCCATTGTGTACTCTTCCCTGGGTTTTGTTTCCCAGGTGCATTACCTGCACTTCTTAGCATTGAATCTAAGCTGCCATACATTTGACCATTCCTCTAACCTTGCCAAGTCCCTTCTCATCCTTTCCACCCCAACCTGTGCATCAACTATGTTGCAGATCTTAGTGTCATCTGCAAAGAGACATACTTTTCCTTCCAGTCCTTCTGCAATGTCGCTTATAAAGACATTGAAGAGGACCGGTCCTAATACTGAACCCTGTGGTACCCCACTAGTAACCCTCCTTTCTTCTGAGTGGACTCCATTTACTATTACTCTCTAGAGAAGGTAAAATAATCCCCAGGGTCACCATTTTGAACTTTGGTTTTAAAAGGTGCTTGTTTAGATACCTTAGATCCAGGATGGGCCGCCATTCTCCTGTCTTTTTTGGGGTAAGGAAGTACCTGGAGTACAACCCTTTGCCCTGGTGTATGGGTGGAACCCTTTCCACGGCTCTGAGAGCCAGGAGAGAAGAAACTTCTGCTTCCAGGGCAAGTGCCTCTGATGGGTTTGCAGGTGGAAAAGACCTGGCTCTCATCTTCGGAAATTTTTTGAAGCTGAGAACCAGTCCCTGGCTTACTACTTCCAGGACCCACTTGTCTGATGTTAAAGACTTCCAGTCCTGGACAAAGTAAGCCAGCCTGCCCCCTACCGGTAGTGGATAATCGGCCCTGGTCACCCCACCAGGGAGCCTCTTTTGCAGGGGCTTTGGGTTGAGGGGTAGAAGCAGGCTTACTAGAACCCCTTCTGCCCCTTCCTCTAAAGAACCCCCTCTGGGCATAAGCAGAAGAGGAGGCCTGGGCTTGGTAAAAAGGCCTATGAAAAGGCCTGCTCCTGCCCCTGACATGCTGCCTTTGAGGGTGGCTTGCCTTTCTTTGGCCTGTGCACTCCTATAGGTGGTCCTATACTCATCCATTTTCTTCATATAATTCTCTGTCTGCTCCCCAAACAGAGAATTGCCCTAACAGGAAAATCCATAGCCTTAGACTGAGTATCCTGTGACAGGGCAGTACATCTGAGCCAGGCCATTCTGCGAAGAGGCACAGATGTAGCCATGACTCTTGATGAAACATCATTAGAGTCTACTGCAGCATGAAATTGCACCTTGGATGCCTCAATACCATCCGCAGCCACCTGCCCAGCTCCTGGCAAGCTGGTCAGGGCCTGTTTTCTAGGGCCAGGACAGTATCCCATCTGGATTTCTGGTACCCTAGCTGCATAACATATATAATTTGCCTGTCTAAGTCCCAAAGATGCTGCCATGTACTGTTTCTTTGCCATGGCATCCATCCTCCTGGAATCCTTTTCAGGAGGGTGAGAGGCTAGAGGAATATTAGCCTTGTCACAGGCTGCAGCCTGTACTACCCCCACATGGCTGCACTGCTGGGAGAGGAACTCCGTATCAGAGCCTGATAAAGCATACCTCTTCTCCATCCTTTTATCCACAGGGAGGATAGAAGAAAAAATTACTCACCTTAGTAATTGCTTTTCTTCTCATGGAGTCTTGCTATATTAGGACCATTGCAGTCATTCCCCAGTCTTGAACTGCCGGAGAGGAAACAGTTAACCCAGAGTGATCTGAGTTCCACAATCAGCTGTTCAAAACTCTATCTGGCCAGTTTCAAATGAAACTGCCAGGTTCTTCTGAACTAAACTAACATATGAAGTCTGTGTGGAAAAGCTCTACACTAGCCATTGGCTACCTATCATTAGAAGAATAAGAACAATCACAGAATAACAACAACAATATTTATTGTTAGGAACACTCCTTACAAGCACTAATAGGACCCCTCTCCCCAAAACTCAAGTCTAGAGGGACCCTCTATCACTTAACAAAACAGAAATACCTAGTTCCCTAACCCAACTAGAGAGACTAAAATGGCATGACACAGTGCTTGCACTAATTTGCCAACCCATACCCAAGTAGGAGTTCTGAGAGGGGTAGGAGGAGGTTGTCTAATATGAGAGACTCAAGGAAGAAAGCAATTACTAAGGTGAGTAATTTTTCTTCAAACACCATGAAGTCTTGCTATATTAGGACCATTGCAGATACACAGCAGTACCTCCATGGAGGAGGGTCAGAACCTACTTGGAAATAGGCTCTGAAGAACAGCTGTGCCAAACGAGCATCTCTCCTGGACTGGACGTCCAGGGAATAATGCTTGTAAAGGTGTGAACTGTTTTCAGGTAGCAGCTTGACAAATTTCCAAAATGGGAATATCTCTAGCAGCCGCTAGAGATGCAGCTGTACCCCTGGTGGAGTGGGCCCTCAGTCCTGAGGGGCTCTTACCTAGTTTTGGTAACAGAACTGGATACAAGAGACAATCCACCTTGCAATTGTCCTCTTAGTGGCAGGTCTCCCTTTGCCAACCTCTCCATAGGTAAGGAAGAGTTGGAGGGATTCGAACCTGTGACCCTTGGTACGTTCCACATAGTAGCTTAGGGCTCTTTTAACGTCCAGGCTGTGTAGTTTCTCTCACCCGAGGAAGAATGCTCAGTGAAAACACTGGGAGAGAAATGGACTGGTTCAGATGAAAATCTGAAACCACTTTGGTAAAACTTTCTGTTAGTCCTGAGGACTACCTTATCCCTGTGAAAAGAAATAAATCCTTTTCCACGAAAGAGCTTGCAATTCACTTATCGTCTGGCAGAAGTGATAGCCACTAGAAAACAGTTTTTCCAAGTTAAATACTTGAGATCTGCAGAAGAAAGGGGCTCAAAGGGAGGTTGCATTAACTGAGCAATGCAAACATTCAGGTCCCAGGCAGGGGCTGGTTCCCGAAAGGGAGGGTTAGTATGAAGTAACCCCTTAAAAAACTTAGAAAACACAGGGTGAGAGGAAAGAGAAACAGGCTTCCCTGCGGAAACAAAGGCAGAAACAGCTGCCATATGAACCTTCAAGGTAGCTGGTCTAAGGCCTAGGGAATTTAGATGGGCCAAAATAGTCAGTAAAGTGGCCAGGTCAGCAGATTCTGCACAATTTGTTTCTCCGAACACCAGAAGGAAAACCTCTTCCACTTAGAATTGTAAGTAGCCCTGGTGGAAGGCTTCCTAGAAGCCTTTAAAATATCCATGACCCCTTGAGAAAGGTGTAAATCAGCAAATTCTAATTCCTCAAGAACCAAGCCTTGAGGTGGAGGGATTTGAGGTCCGGGTACCACACTCTCCCCTGTGCACAGGTCAGCAAGTCGTGGGTCCTGGGCAAGGTTAGGGAGGGTGGATTGTCAGGGACAGGAGAAGAGGATACCAGGGCTGTCTGGCCCAGTCTGGAGCAATCAGAACCACTTTGCAGGGCTGAGTTCTGATTTTCACAATACCCTGAAGAGGAGAGGAAGGGGAAAAGCATAAGGAATTTCCCCTTCCAATCCAGCAGGAAGGCGTCCAGGGGACTGAGCCCAGCACTGGAGGCCTGCAACAAAATAGAGGAAGTTGATGGTTGTCTGGGGCTCATGAAGAGATCTATCTGAGGGTACCCCATCTGGCAAAGACCGACCCAATACCTGAGGATTCAGAGACCTTCGTGATGGCCCTGGGAAATCCTGCTGAGAGCATCCATGCGGGACATTGTCCTTCCTGGAAGGTGGATGCGATCAGGGAGGTGTTTAGGAGTAAGCCAGAGACCACAACTTCATTGCTTCGGTGCACAAGGCTGAAGACCCAGTGCCCCTTGCTTGTTGATGTACCACATTGTTGTGGTGTTGTCTGTCCTGATTTGAACTACTTTGTTCTGGACAACAGCTGAAAAAAGCCTGAAGAGCTAAAAAGACAGCTCTGAGTTCCAAAAGATTGATGTGGAGCAGAGATTCCTGGGACCACACTCCTTGAGTGGAAAGGTCGCCTAAGTGAACCCCACCCTAACAGGGAGGCATCCGTGGTGAGGGTGAGGGAGTGTGAACGGGTAGAAAGGAACCCCTTGAGACAGATTGCCTTGATCCTGCCACCACTGAAGGGCCAGGATCAGGGTTTTGGTCACGGAACTAATTTGGTAAGGGTCCCTCCTTTGGGACCAATAGGACCTCAAGTGGAACTGAATGTCCTCATCTGAAATCTTGCTCCCTGCACGACAGCTGTGGAAGCAGCCATGTGCCCTAGGAGTTGCAGAAAATGCCTTGCTGGTCGAGAGACCCGCAGGGTAAAAGGAGGATGCCAGGGCAATGAGCCTGTCCGCTCTTTCCGAGGGAGAAATGCCCTGGCTAACTTTGTGTTCAACTCTGCACCTATGAAAGTTAGAACCTGAACAGGTTCCAGAACTGACTTTGGTAAGTTCAGCAGGAACCCCAGGGAAGTGAGAAGCTGCTGGGTGACCTGCAAGTGAGATTTTACCTGGTCTGGAGACTGACCCACTAGTAGCCAGTCGTCCAGGTGGGAAACACAGCAATCCCTTGCCTTCTTAAATGAGCCACTACCACAGCTAGACATTTTGTGAATACCTTGGCGCGAGGTTAGGCCAAGGGCATTGCTCTGAACTGGTAGTGGCCGAGAGCAGTTCGAACCTGAGGTACTTTCGGTGAGAAGGCCTGATCATGACATGAAAATAGGCGTCCCTGAGGTCCAGGGAAGCTAACCAGTCCCCTGGCCTCAGGGAGGGCAAAATCATTGCTAGAGTTAACATTTTGAACTTTGGCTTTAATAGATGTCTGTTCAGGTACCTTAAGTCTAAGATGGGCACATTCTCCTGTCTTTTGGGGTAAGAAAATATCTTGAGTACAGTCCCTTGCCCTGATGGCAAGGGGGAACCCTTTCCACTGCTTTGCAATTCAGGAGGGAAGAAACTTCTGCTTCCAAAGCAAGGGCTTCTGAAGAGTTTATGAGTGGAAATTGCCTGGCTCTCATCTTTGGAAACTGTTTGAAGCTGAGAACCAGGCCTTGGCTTACTACTTCCAGAACCCACCTGTCCGAAGTTAAGGACAGCCAGTTCTGGCTGAAATAAGCCAACCTGCCCCCCACTGGTACAGGAGAATCGGCCCTGGGCACCCCATCAGGGTGCCTGCTTGGCAGGAGCTTTAGGCTGAGGGGAAGGCGACTGTCTCCCTGTGCCCCGTCTACCTCTGCCTCTGAAAAAACCCCTCTGTGAAAAAGCAGAGGAGGCTTGAGCTTGGTAAAAAGGCCTGTAGAAAGGCCTACCCCTGCCCCTGGGGGCATGCCTTTGTGGAGTGGCATGCCTTTCCTTAGCTTGGGCACTTTTGTAGGTAGTTCTATATTCATCCATCTTTTTCATATAATTTTCTGTTTGATCACCAAACAGAGAATTTCCCGATACAGGAAAATCCATAGCCTTTGACTGAGTATCTTGGGACAGATTAGTGCATCTGAGCCATGCCAACCTACGGAAAGCTACAGAAGTGGCCATGACCCTAGAGGAAACATCATTAACATCAACAGCAGTATGAAACTGAACTTTAGAGGCTTCAATGCCATCAGCAGCCACTTGTTCCAACTCACTAGCCAGCTGGCCCTGGGCCTGCTTAGCTAACTGCAATATAGTGTCCCATCTAGATTTCTGATATCTAGCAACATAAGCCATATAATTAGCCTGCCTGAGTCCCAAAGAAGCTGCCATATATTGCTTTTGCCATGGCATCAATCTTCCTGGAATCCTTGTCAGGAGGATGTGAGGCCAGGGAATATTAGTGTCACAGGCTGCAGCTTGTACCACACCTACATGACTACACTGCTCAGTGAGGAAGTCTGTATCCGAGCCTGACAAAGTATACCTTCTGTCCATTTTTTATCTACAGGAGGGACAGAATGAGGATTTTTAAAATCTTTGTTGTTTGCTTCCTAAATGACTTATGCAAAGGAATAGACAACCTCCTAGTCTCTGGAATATCCATCATTTCCACATAATCAGGCTCCTCTTGCTCATCCACAGCCTCTTCTAAGGGAAGCTGGAGGTTTCTGCCACCTTTTGTAAAACATAAACAGAGAGGGGACTCAGACAGCATAGGGGAGATTCTAAAGGTCTATCTGGAGATGTCGGTTCAATGGGCACTCCAGACCTTCCCAATCACAAACATACTGATCAAAATCCTCCTCCCCTCATGTGGTTCATAAAAAATCCTCAACATCATAATCCTGAACCACTGAGACTGAACGAGCCACCCTTTTCCCAGATGCAGGGGCTCGACAGCCTGAGACAAAGACTGGACAATCTGAATGGCTTTAGCTATCTCTGCAGCAGTTGGAGAGACAATTTTGTACTCCAGACCTGCTGATTTCTTTGTCTTTTTTGCTGGGACTGGTTCCTCTGAACCAGCCTTCCTTTTGCCCGAGGAAGTCTCGCCCTGGTCAGAGGGCACTCCCTCTGGTCTAGTGGGTACTGGACCGGGCAGGCCATCCGGGTCAGCGGACTTTTTGGCCTCTCGTTCCCTGAGCCGGCCCAATCTCTTTTCCAGGGTGGCTGCAGGGAAATTTTTACACACCTGGCAGTCTGACAGGAGGTGGTCAGACCCCAGACAATAAACACAAGTGGTGTGTGGGTCAGCCTTGGCGAAGGCTTCCCCAGACATCACAGTGTTGAAACCCAGTGGGCCCGGTTTTTCTTTTGGGTTTCTCAGACATAATGCCAGCCTAACCAAAAACTTGCCCTTTTGATGGCAGTGCCAGGCAAGACCCTGTATCGGTTCCTAACCGTGTCACGGGTATTTGAAAAACCCCAATAAAGTTAGGTTTTTAGAACCGATAAGAACTGAACCACTCAAAAGCCAACTAAACAGTTTAAAACATGTATTTCAACCAACCGATCGGTTCAAAACCGAACCGATAATGACTTTCCACACAGACTTAATTTCTGTACCTACGGTTTACCAGATAGAGCTTTTTAATCGAAATGCGGTAAAATAAATACTTATTGCGGTTCAATGAACCGAAAATACTGCTTGAACCATGAAATGAACCGAGCTGAAGGAGCTGATATCCGGAGCGACTGTTCAGTGAAGCGGAGTAAAGAATCTGGCAGTTTCATTTGAAACTGGCCAGATAGAGCTTTGAACAGCGCCCTCGCGCTGTGGAACTCCAGATCACTCTGGAGTTAACTGTTTCCTCTCCGGGGCAGTTCAAGACTGGGGGAATGACTGCAATGGTCCTAATATAGCAAGACTTCATGGTGTTTGAATGAGGAGTTTTCAGAATTTTTACTGTCTGTTTCCTAAAAGATTTGTGCAAGGGAATAGACAGTCTCCTAGACTCTGGAATATCCATCATTTCCACAAAATCAGGCTCTTCTTGATCATCAACAGCTTCCTCAACAGGGAGTTGCAGAGTCTCAGCAACTTTCTTGTAAAACAAAAAATGAGAAGGGGGCTCAGATAGCCTGGGAGGGGACACCCCTGAGGGTCTGTCTGGAGAGATGTCCGGTTCAATGGGCACATCCAGACTTTCAAAATCAAACTCACTCTCCTCATACCCCTCCTCCCCTTCCTCCGGTTCATAAAAATCCTCAAAATCATAATCTTGAACCGGGGGAACAGTCCGAACCGAGCGCTTCCCTAGTGGCATCGGTTCGGACGGAACTGGGGAAAGAGACTGGACAATTTGAATAGCTTTGGCTATTTCCTCAGCGGTTGGAGAAAGAACTTTTGGCCCCAAACTAGCTGACTTTCTAGTCCTTTTAGTTGGAACCGGCTCCTCAGAGCTGGATCTTTGTTTGCCCGAGGAAGTATCGCCCTGGTCAGAGGGCATTCCCTCAGGTTCGGTTGGAACCGAACCGGGCTGGCCATTCGGGTCAGCGGACTTTTTGGCCTCCCTTTCCCTGAGCCTACCAACTCTCTTTTCCACGGTGGCAGCAGGAAAATTCTTACAAATCTGGCAGTCTGCATTGAGGTGGTCAAACCCCAGACAATATACTGTACACAAGTGGTGTGTGGGTCAGCCTTAGTAAAGACTTCCCCACAGAGGCCACAGTGCTGAAACCCAGTGGGTCTGGTTTTTCTTTTGGGTTTCTCAGACATAGTGCCAGCCTAACCAAAACTTGCCCGTTAATGGCAATCCGCCAAGCAAGACTCTCTTATTGGTTCCCAACCGTGTCACGGGTCGTGGAAAAAACGTAATAAAATCTGTTTTTTTTAGAACCGATAAGAACCGGGAACCGCACTCTAAAGGACTAGAAAGTAATTTTAAACCCAATCTGATCGGTTCAAACCGAACCGAAAAGACGTTTACAAGTTCCACACAGAAGAAAATAAACAAAAGCCTATCTATTACTTACAATACCACAGACAGAGCTTGAACCCGGCCGATTGTGGTTAAATTTCGATAAAATAAACCGAGAATTACACTTTTAAACCGATAAACGAATCCGAGCAGCAGGAGGAATCTCGGAGCGACTGTTCAGTGAGTATGGAGTAAAGAATCTGACAGTTTAAGTTTGAGCTACAACAGACAGAGTGTTCAACCGAGCTCACGCTCAAGATTCCATGCCCTGCATGGAAAGTTAACTCTTTCACCTCCGGAACAGTTCTAACCTGGGGTTATACTGCATATGTCATAATATAGCAAGACTTCATGTTGTTTGAAAGGTGATTTTGCAGTTCACTGGTGAAATCACCTTTCCGGTAGGATTTGCATAATGACAGTCATACTCTTCATGATGCTGGGTCATAAAAAGGCAATGTTCGAAATCTGGGGTCAAAATTTTGAAAAATGGCTGCATTATAAACATTTGTTGCTATCTCACTACGTACGCTTGTAACTCTGGAAATTTACTATATTTTCACCCCACATTTTCAGCATAGCCTTGCTATTACCCCACCTCATGTATATGACAGCTGTCATTTTTCAAATCCTGTCCAATATGTATTTTCGCACTTGTGGTAAAGAATGGCACTGCAGTTGCGCAAAATTACGTTTTGGCAGGGATTTTAAAATGTTCTGCACTGTGCACATGCAGTGTGGTCAGAAGATGGCTATGTTGAAAATCTGGGATAAAAATGAGTACTAATGGCAGAGTTATGACTACTTGTCAATGGAGGAATGGGAGCACAGGGTCCAAAGGACCCTGCTCCCCCACCATAAAATAAAGATACTGTTAAGACTACCTCGATGGAGGAATGGGAGAGCAGGGACCAAAGGACCCAGTGCTCCCACTGTAACATAAGGATACTGCTGGACTACATCAATGGAGGTTTGGACCCTACACTCCAACCGCAACATAAGGATACTGTTAGACTACCTCAATGGAGGGATGCTCCCACTGTAAAATGAGGATACTCCATGCTATCTTAAAAAGGAAATACATTGCAAAAAACTTCATTAATGTATCAAGGTTAAAGTGACAAATGCAGGGACCCACCTTGCACAGACGAAGAGGGATCAGGGGGTTGCACTGGGGTCTTCAGTCCTAACGCTCACCCCATTCTGTTATGCTGTGCCTGCCCAGTTTTTCTTTTTTTTTTGCAGTTTCTGGGGGAGCTGGCAGGTGGCTACAGCTCCTCCCTCAGAGGAGCTCATCTCTCCTGCCCGCATCCCACTCCAATCCAATTTAATCCCTCACGGGTTGCCCCCCTGTGACAGGGCTGTTGACTGTCTCCTCTCCCCCAGACAGCCAGCATCCAGATTCTGGTGGTCGGTGTAGGTGCAGCCAGCTCATCACGGAGCCTGCCAGCTCCATTTTCTAGTATATGTTTCCCTGGGCCCATGAACATGCAATGGGAAAGCGGCTAGGCTCCGCTTCTGCAGAGGCAGCATCACGCTCTGGACGTGGGCCCATAATATATATATATGTATATATACACACAATAGCCAATTTTATAGTTGTTAAAACTATATATGGAAATAAAGTACATCAAACTCAACTGTGTGTTGCTTGTGTTTTAATACATGCTTTAAAGAGTATAGTTCTACAATGTGCTTTGTCTTCGTATGTGTGAAAGATATACAGCATGCTGGGGAATAACCTCCTTTCTTTCATCATTTAGACCAAGTTTACTCTGGTAATTACTGTAGTGTTGTATTATAAGAGAATGCAACATGACAGTGAACATTTTTATGGCCAGGGGTACATTCCCCTTCTGTGTTACCCACTATTCTTTGTCCATATTGCTCAAAATATAAAGCCAACACAACATTTCTTCCTTTACCAAGCACATCTGTTTTCAACTATCATGGGCTGAGTAACAAAATCTTCATTTTTATCCAGTTTAGGGCAGAAAGCAGGAAAAACTGGTTCAGTAAGCTTGCAGTAAAATGTGTAAAAGCATTCAAGAATATCGGCATCATAAAATGACAGAATTCCACTGTCACAGTCTAAAAAAACTCCTATTTTTTCAGGCTTTCTTTCAGGACAAAATGAAAAGCTCTGTAAGGCATGCTGGGCACTGTATAAATGACTTTTCTTGCACGACAGTGCCCAAGAGTGCTCACTCTTGCCTAGGATGCTGCCTGGATGTTCTCTCTGGATGCTTCTGTAGGCAACTCCAACAGCCCATGATGGGATTTCTTTGACAGTAACCTCCCAGTAATGTACACCACTGCTATGTCCAGTAGTGCCAAGAACATTGAATGATCCACGGAAGCATTTGGGGTTTGTGTCTTCATTTTGTTTTTCTTTGGTCACACACACAGAGGATTTATCCTTGTTGATTCTGAGTTGGGGATGAGCAGTTTCCAGATCCAGCTGTATTAGCTCACCTTAAAAAAATAAATAAAAAGAGAATAACCAAGGAGTATAACTATAGAGCCAGTCTTCAGGTCTTGTTACTGTACAGTTCATGGTTCAATTATACGTGATTATACAACTGGAGCCAGAAATCCAGCCCTCAGATTGTCTGGGATCCATGTGAATACCACAGAGAATCCTTATGGGTCACATGTGCCCTGCCTTTGTGTGATGTAGGGGTACAGGCAGGTGAGCTGACTGTATTTGTTAAAATGTATTTATTTAGTTTTTATTTACTTAAGAAACAAAGGCTTATAACCAGATATCATATACAGATCACATGGGACTTAAAAGATGAAATGCCCTATTGGGTTTATAATAGCAGTAAGGCAAAACATTGCTGGTGGAAGGGACAGAAGCCATAGGTAGTTTCACAGGGCGAATAGCACAAGTGTATATTTGTGCTGTTTGGGGTGTGTGGGATTAGATTATCTGATGGTAAGCAACCCTACACCTCATCTTGCTCTTAAACAACATCTAGTAAATTACTGCTAAGAATGCTTCAGTATGGGAAGACATTTTTACTTCCCCAGTGAAGTCCCACGGTGCAGAGAAACTAGATATACCCACATTTTGACACAGCAAGAAGAAAAAAATACTCAACACAGTAATGCTGTTTCTTCTCAGGGATACATCAGTGAACCTTATAAATGACATCATCTTGCAACAGTGTGCTGCCCCAGTGAAAGAATGTTATGAAAATTATAGAATTTATAATACAAGTTCAAACTGTGGTTACACTACCCCTGCTGTTCTAACATCAGATTTGTTTCTCTAGCCAGGGGGAGCAGTGATCACTAAAATTAGCTAAATGCCTATTAAAATATTTATAAATGTTTCTTTAAAATTTTGAAAAATCCAACCAAATTGAAGCATACAACATGTAAAATTAAAATGATCACATTTTAACAATTGCTAATGAATTGCATTAAGTAATGCTCAAACAACCTCAAGAGAACAACTGATTCTTGCGTAAACCTTTGTTCAGGTTCTAGAAAGGAAGGCAGGGTCAGGGTTTACAAGTGCAAGTGATGGATCCATAAGAAGAAACAACATTACTATGGTTAGTAATTTTTTTCTTCAAACAGGACTCCATCAGTGAGATGCCTTACATATAGGATAGTGAATGAGCAACTATGCACAACCAGTGTGTTGTGCCACCGAGGTGTTCTGATTCCCTGTGACCTCGAGGTGAAGCTCAAGAGGTCCATGGGATCAGATCCCAGTGGCACTACGATGTGTGCCTGTATACCCATCTGCTATTCTACATATTGTATGGGCATCCATGCCTATTTCAGACATTGCACTTTGTTTCAGTGAACTGATGGTTGGGGGGGGGCACTTGAGGGTTGGTAATAGGCTCAAATTACTGACATGGTGTGCTGCAGATGTTTCTGCAAGTTCAAGTTTTAAAAACAATAACTTCTAGGTAAATTGGATAGGGGCAATCAAGGATGTGGCAGCATTCCAAGTTGTTCTGCTGCAGTAGTGACATCACTACTGCAACAGAACAACATAATTACATCACTGCTGCAGCAGAACAAGCATATTCCAGGCATGGAATTCCATGCATAACAGCATTCCACCATACACTATATATAGAATAGTGGATGGGCGACCATCCACAACAAGGCTGTGTTTCCATCGAGGGTGTTGATGACATCAGAGAGATCTCAAGAGCGAAGCTCGAGAGGTCTCCATGATGTCATTAACTCCCGAGATGGGAAATGCATCCGGAGTTGTGGGTGGGCGACCATCTACTATTTTATATAGTATATGGTTCCCTGAAATGTGTTTGTACCTTTTGTTCACTCCTTCACACTGGTGCTGGCTAGATTCCCGTTCTCTCTACTTCAGTTCCCTATAATTCCAGTGATCGTTGATGCAGTCCTGTTCCCAAAGATATAGGTCCTTCGCGCAGCAGTCGCACTCTGCTCTGGTCCCACAACTGTGCCAGTAATTAAAAAAACCAAAACTACAAAGTAATAGTTTGGATATACGGAATTGACTTTAGTAGTCCGTGTCCAAACTGTGCCTACTTCCCCGACCGCACCTCTCGCTAAATGCAGGTGCTATTTTAGAATGTATTTTTTTTTAAACAGCACTGTGGCAGCCAATCAGGTGGCAGGTTAAGGGTAAAAAGTTATTGTACTATCGATGTGACGTCAGAACGATAGTACAACAACTTTTTTTGACCTCTGAACTGCCCTACAACAAGATTTAGAAAACCTTTGTTTTCCAGACACAATAAGCTCTAACCATATACTATGTAAGCAATAAGGCATGATGGGGTGTGCATGGAACACATTTTACCGCATGGCTAGGGGCGTAATAAGGTACAAGACTCCGTTTTTTAAAACTTTTTACACTTGGGAAAAGCATGTTTGTATGTAGGAACAATATATTTACTTGTGTGCATTTATGATCAAACAGTCCTTCTGCCCAGTACAAATGATGTCACTGATGATGTCATTGTATTGTTGCCTTTCTTCTTTTTCCCCACATTCAAGATATGGAATGTTTGTCATGGAATGTTTACCATGGAATACATGGATTCAAAAGTCTGCTCAGTTCCCCTGCTAGAAAGTTACTCTCATAACATACTATGCACACACACAACACAGGCCTCTGTTACAGCCAGAGACTCAATTATCTCACTGTCAGGGTAAGGAGAAGAGATTTCCCTGATGAGCAGGTAAAGATAGAAAGGGGATTTCTCATTGTCAGCAAATAAACAGTTGTTATTGTAACCCCCACCCAGGTATGCGATTTCTATCTTGACAGCTCTACCTGGTGGGCTGGATTCGGGGAGGAATATGTCACTCAGCACATTGGCTAGGTTTGGCTACTCAGCACAAGGGCACCCAAGTAACTCCGGACAAAGGAAGCAATAACTGTAATGTCCAATACCAGAAGTGGGATTCTAAAGTGTGGCTTTTATTCACATCCAACAGAATAAACAAAGAATAGATGGACCCCCACGGGGCTACACTCCTGGTAATGCAGATTTAAGGAGACCAGAACACATCCTCATTTTCTTAAGCCTTCAGGCTCTGAAACACACTGGGCACATAGCCCAAACTTGTAAACTGCTTTGGGTTTTCCCTGGCTCGGCTCCCTTGCCAGCCACTTGGACACTTTCCATTTAGCATGGAATCATTTAGTGGTGGCTCCCTAAACCACCTATGAGCACTTCTCCTCCATAAGGGAATCTTCCTCATCAATCCCACGTCTGGGTACTTTCCTCAGGCACTGTCCAAGTACCTGAGAGAAAGCAACAGGTGTCCTAGAGCAAATCCGTAGAGGTGAATTTGGTTACTACTGATGGGGGGTCTCCTACCTCTCGCTCCCATAATTCATACCCGGCCACTTCTCTGGACTGTAACACCTCATCCTTTAACACACTTTGCTGTGTAGATTCTTTTAAATGTATGCCACATTCAATCTACTGTCTTTACATCCCATTTGTGCTGGACTTGAATATACTTAATAAGCGGCTTTGTCCATTAATCTAGACCCCCCCACAGAGTTAAGCAGTCTGATCCCCACATCTTCCAAACTGTGCTTGGCTGTCTTTTCCTGACCCCACAGTAACAGTCTCTTTAGTTTCATCTTGATGCAGGTGAAAACACATGGCCCTTTAGCACAGTGAACTCACCCTTCGGTTGCAGGTGTCCCACGGGTGTTTCCTCTTCAAGGAACCCTCTTCCAGAGCTTCTGGTGCTTCAGCACAAACTTAAACTAGGCAGCTTCTTCTCCCTAGCCGGACCAAGGGGGGTTGCCCCTGGAGGCAGGCTGATACCTTCCCCCCATCCCCACAGGGATGGGGCCCTGAACCATTGAAAGCAGTCTCCACCACTTCAATATGCTCTTCTTGTGTTCCTCTTTAGGTGAGAACACACACCTATACAACAAAAGAGCTCTTTCACAGAGCTTAGAGCTCTGAGGGCCTGCTTACAGCAGAGCCCCTCTTTCAGACTGCCACCACTCTACTAAACTCTACAGACTCTCTTCAAATTCCCCAATGTTCTACTCTAACACTCCACTGCAACATTCCAGTGTGGCTTATGCAGCTGCGACAGTTCTAAATGATGTCATCCCTCAGTCTCAGCTGAGACCGAGAACAGAATGAGGCAGTGTGAAATCCATTTAACTGGAGTTTCACAAGCTGCCTTCCCTGCCTACCACTAGGTCTTACTGGAATTCTAGTAAGCCCGGGTAACAGAGGGGGTTACATAATGAAAACTATAAACAATACTTAATGTTTCTAATTTGTTTATGTGTGTAAGCAGAATATGATGATCAGCGAAACAACATTTAATTAATGTTCTACTTTGTATTTATGGTAGATTTATTTTTAGGGCCCAGTGCAAGTAAATGTGATGCTTACAGTTACAGGGCAAAAAACAATGGCAGCCAGTTGAATTCTTAACATTCTATTACGGTAATGATTCCAGTGGTGATCAGTGCACATTTGGCAGCACTTTTTATTCTCCATGTGTGGAACATAATTGCCACATGAACAACAGCCAATCATATTTCAGAACTTTCCCTTACCATTTTATAAAAATGGTAGACTCGCTAGCAGCACCTTGGGAGGATAGATCTAGAAAGTAAAAATGTCCTGTAAGACAGCAGTTCGAAACCTCACATCCCTTCTGGACTATGTCCAAATAGCAGCGCTTTGTGAAGGTGGTATAATGTTTTCCAGGCAGCTGCTTTGCAGATTCCTTGAAGGGAGATTAACCTTAAGGCTGCCACAGAGATAATGGTGCCCCTTGAGGAATGTGACTTTAGGACTCCTGTGGGAAACCTTGCCAGCTTTCTCATTAAAAGAACTGTATGCAAGAGACTATCCGATGAGATTAACTTTGCCAACCTCTCCATAGCTAACAAAAAGCTGGGTGCTCTGAGACCTGACATGTCTTGTCTGGCTCATGTAGAAACCTAGGGCCCTTTGTACATCCAGACAGTGCAATTGTGGCTTACCTGTACTGAAATATGCAGGACAGAGTACCTGAAGAGTAACTGGTTTAAATGGAATTTTAATACCACCTTAGGTAGGACCTTCCCACTGTTCCAAAGGACTACTTCATCCATGTGGAAGATTATATAGTTTGGATCTGTACAGAGGGCTTGCAGTTCTTTTACCCTCTTGGCAGATGTCAAGGCTATCAGAAAAAATGTTTTCCATGTGACATATTTTAAGTCAACTGTAACCATAGCCTCAAAAGGAGCCTCCATCATCTAGGCAAGACAGTCACCTATGGAGGTACCACAAAAAGAGTATCATGGAGGGACTGGGTCTCTTACAATTGGATACTAAAGATTAAGGCTTTTAAAGAACCATTTAAAAACAGGCTGCGTGCCAAGGACTTGTCTTTGCCTGCTGATGTGTAGGCTGATACAGCTGCCAAGTGTACCTTCAGGCTTGAAGGTCTCAGACCTAAGGATTGTAAGGATACACGGTATTCTAGAACTGTAGGCAGCCATGTCTACTTTGGCACTATCTTCCTGGGGCACACCCGTGTAAGAATCTCTTCCACTAAGAGGAGTAGGCTTTCTGCGTTGCTGGTTTTCTGAAAAACTTTAGCATCCTTAGCGCCTCCTCTGAAAGATTCAAATGACAGAATTCTAGCTCTTCAAGAACCATGCCCTTAGTCATAGTGTTCTAAATTCTTGGAATGTTATTCTGCCCAGAGTCAGCAGGTTGTATCTCATTATCATTGTTGCTGACACTCATTTTATGATCAACTTCTGTATTAGTGGGAATGATGAGGAGGCATACAGAAACCTCCTGTCCAATCCAAAACTAGGGCCTCCTCTGGGACTGTGTCACTTGCTGGTGCTGTCCAAAAACAACTTTGGAAGCTGACTGTTTTTCTAAGAGGCAAACAGATCTATTTCTCAGTACTCCCATCTTCTGAAGATTGAAGTCAGCACATGCTGGTTCAAGGTCCACTCGTGATTTCCCTGGCTGATTCTGTTGAGGGAGTCTGCCAGTACATTTTCTGTGTCTGGCAGATGGTACTTCAGAAATCCTTGTGTCTAGGGAATAAGCCAGATCCTAGATCCTCATTTATTTATTCATTTATTTAAAAGTTTCACCAGGAGGATCATAGTGACCAGTAAGTGCTCGTTACCAGATGCATCCTGCGGGACAGGGAACAGCTGGACAGAGTTCAGACAAATGTACATATATACAGTATTTACAGTTAAGAATACAATACAGTTGTAGCAGTGAACAGTTACGGGAGAGAGTACAGCACATAATACAAGATATAAGCCAACAATATAGCAGAATTAACAGAATTCATATTTTACAAATTATTTACAGGACAACTGTAGCCATGCAAACAGCAGGCAAACCAAGCAGGGCTAGAGGTGCAGAAATAATTAAGTGACACACAAGAGGGCAGTCAGACAGGGGAGGTGGTGCTGGGGATTAACAATAGGTGCAGGAGATGTGGAGAGGACTTTTATGAGGGAACTGCAAACCTGAGGGGAGGAGGCAAAGCGAATGGAGGGGGGGAGGGAGTTCCACAGATTGGGAAACCTGTAGGAAAAGGCAGCCTGGTCTACTGAGGTGGTCCAACGAGAGACAGATAAGATGTGAGGATCAGTGTTTCTGAGTGAATGTGAGGATGAGGGAGGAGTGGAGAGGGAGGAGGAGAGGCAGGATGGCAGGGACTGGGACCAGAATTTAGCCAAGAAGCTGTCACAATGGGTACGCCACCTGTCCTCTAAGGAGGGGAGGGACTCGGGATTTAGGACAACAGAAGGCTATTGCCCATCAGTGCTGTTCCCACTACTCAGTGGAGGTAACAAAGTTACTATCAGTAATAAACAGATCCAGTCTGGCCTTGAAGCTATTAAAAAAAGGTGCATTTATTACTTCAGCTGGTAGCTGATTCCATAGTCTAACTGATCTAGAGACATAGCCCTGTCTCCAGGATTATGTTTTAGCCTGAGTCTCTATCATCTGATGATTATGTCCCCTTAAATCATATCTATGATTCTTGTGGGCAAGGTGCAAGTCCTTCAATAATGAGTCATCATTCAGAATTTTATACATCAACAAGATATCCCCACTTGTGTGCCTTGTCTCAAGATGCCATAGCCCCAGACCAGATAGTCTTGTTTCATATGGTTTGTCCCTGTATTTAGATATCAGTTTAGCAAATGACCTCTGGGTTTTTTCAACCATAACTTTATCCTGCTCAAGATATGGACTCCAACTTTGGGAGCAATAGTCCATATGTGGTTTTATATAGGTCTTGTACAATGGAAGGAGTACATTAACAATCCTGGAAAAAAAGGATCTGCGAACGCAGTTAACAAGGTGCATTGTTTATGAACATATGAACAAGCCAGCAGAAGAAGGCCATTTGGTCTATCAAGTCTGCTCTCACTGCAGGGTCCACAGCTTGATCTAATGTCCCTGCCCTCCCTTCCCATTCCTCCCATCCTCCCTACCCATGATTCTTATCTTCCCCAATGCCTATCCCAGCCTCTCTTAAAGCTGCTCACTGTCTTTAACGAGATGACCTCTTCCAGCAGCACATTCCAAGTGTCTACCACCCTTTCTGTGAAGAAGTGCTTCCTGACATCCCTCATAAACCTCCCACCCTCCAGCTTAAGACTGTGCCCCCTCATGATATGGTTGCCACTCAGCTTAAAGAGACTTTCTTTATCAACATTATTTATCCCTTTCAAGTACTTGAATGTCCCAATCATGTCCCCTCCTCTCTCTCTCCTGTCTTCTAGGGAATATATGTTCAGTGCCCTCAACCTCTCCTCGTATGCCTTGCCCTGCTGACCGGCTATCATCTTTGTAGCCCTCCTCTGTACCTTCTACTGCAGGTCAATGTCCTTTTTGAGGTGTGGGCACCAGTACTGAACTCCATACTCTAGATGCGGCCTTACTAGTGACCTGTACGAGGGCAGCATAACCTCCTCTCTCCTACTACTGATCCCACTAGCTATGTATCCCAGCATCGTGTTTGCCTTTACTGCTGCGCTTTCGTGCACTGCATGGAGTGCTTCAGGTCACTAGTGATCATCACTCCCAGGTCCTTCTCCTCCTCTGATGAAGCTACTTGGACTCCACCCAGGTAATACTCTGTCCTGGGATTCTTGGCTCCAATATGTATAACTTTGCATTTCTTGGCATTAAAGCCAAGCTGCCAGATCCTGGACCACCTCCCCAGCTTTTCCAGATCTTCCTGTAGGTCCTGTATCCCTTCAGCTGTGTCCACTCTCCCGCAAAACTTGGTGTCATCTGCGAATAGGCACATTTTGCCTTTAATGCCACCCCCAATGTCATAGATGAAGACACTGAACAACACTGGCCCCAGCACAGAGCCCTGTGGGACCCCACTGGTTACATCTCTGGTGCCAGATAACTCTCCCCCCACCACCACCCTCTGGGTTCTGTCCCTCAGCCAGTTTTCCACCCATCTGGCCATCTTCTCCCCAACTCCAAGATCCACCAGGTTCATGGTCAACCTTTTGTGGGGCACAGAGTCAAAGGCCTTACTGAAATCAAGACAGAGGATGTCTACTGCTTGGCCCCTGTCTACTGTCTTAGTGACACAGTCAAAGAAGTCAATCAGATTTGTTTGACACGATCTCCCCCCCCCCACCATGAACCCATGCTGCCTCTCATCCTGGAGACCATGCTCCTCTAGATATGCCAACAACCTTTGCTTTAGTATGGTCTCCATGAGCTTTCCCACAATGGAGGTCAGACTGACTGGTCTGTAATTCCCTGGGTCATCCTTGGGACCACTTCTGTGAAGGGGCACTACAAATGCTGTTCTCCAGTCCTGTGGTACCAAGCCTGACTCCAGTGAACTATTAAATAGGTCTGCTAGTGGCCCTGCCAGCTTCTCAGCCAGTTCCTTTAGTACCCTTGGACGTCCTCTGTCCGGGCTTGGTGATTTGTCCACTTTCAATGCCAGAAGATCCTCCCTCACTCTATCCTCCTCTATCACTATGTCTGTGTTTCCCTCCCCCCTGCTCCTCTTTTCCCTCCTGAAGGCACTGGTCCATCCTTCTCCATGGTAAAGACAGAACAGAAGTATTCATTTCGTATTTCGGCTTTTCCTCCATTATCCTCCACCCACTCCACCCTTTTCTTAAGCCTAATGATCCCTTCCTTCTTGTCCCTTTTCTCACTTATATAGTGAAAGAAGAAAAAATTACTCACCTTAGTAATATTGTTTCTTCTAATGGAGTGTTGCTGTATTCTGACATATTGCAGCAGTGATGTCCATCCTTTGAACTGCCCCGGAGATGAAAGAGTTAACTTTCCATGCCAGGCATGGAATGCTGAGCGCGAGCTCGGTTGAGGCTCTGTCTGTTGCTGTTTGAACTCAAACCGTCAGATCTTTACGAGCTATACTCACTGGGTGTCCTGTGTGGAAACTGAAAACCTACACTAGCCAACTGGCAACTAAATATAATAAACAGATTTTTTTTGGTTCCAAAACAAAGACTCAAGTCAGCAAACCCAAAAAATAAAACAAAGCACAACACTCACTCACCCAAACTAAGGGGGGTGAGAAATAAAGGTGGGGCATCTCCCGAGTGCCAACACTGCTACTGCCCACCCACATCCCAAAAAACAATGTTCTGAGAGGGGAGGCAGGGGGGAGGTCAGAATACAGCAAGACTCCATTAGAAGAAACAACATTACTAAGGTGAGTAATTTTTTCTTCAAACAACATGAAGTCTTGCTGTATTCTGTTTATAATACGAACTACAAGCAGCACCTCCATGGAGGAGGACAGAACCTACTTAGAAATAGGCTCTGAAGCACTGCTGTGCCAAACCGAGCATCACTCCCTAGCCTGGATATCCAGAGAGTAATACTTGGTAAAAGTGTACTGTTTTCCACGTGGCTGTTGACAAATCTCTAAGATAGGAATATCCTGGCAGCAGCCAGGGAAGCAGCTGTACCTCTGGTAGAGTGAGCCCTCAGGCCTGAGGGTGGAGTCCTACCTAGTTTTTCATAACAAAATTGAATGCAAGAGACAATTCACCTGGCAATAGATCTCTTAGTGGCAGGTTTTCCCTTACCAACCTCACCATAAGTGAGAAACAGTTGGAGGAGTCAAACCTGTGACCCTTGGTGCGCTCTATGTAGTAGCTAAGGGCCTTTTCACATCAAACTGTGTAGCCTCCTCTCCCCAGAGGAGGAATGGTCAGTGAAGAAAACAGGAAGGACATAGACTGGTTAAGGTGGAAATCTGAAACCACCTTAGGCAAAAACTTCCTATTAGTCCTGAGGACCACCTTATCTCTATGGAAAGAGATAAAATCAGGCTCCACTGACAGGGCCTGTAACTCACTTATGCGTCTAGCAGAAGTGATGGCCACCAAGAACACAGTTTTCCAAGTCAAGTACTTAAGCTCTGCTGAGGACAAACGCTCAAAAGGGGGTTGCAAAAGTTGAGCAATGCAAACACTGAGGTCCCAAGCAGGGGCAGGGTCTCTGAATGGAGGATTGGTATGAAGCAATCCCTTGAAAAATTTAGAAAATACAGGATGGGCTGAAAGGGAAGAGTGCTTGCCTGCTGAAAGGAAAGCAGAAACAGCTGCCAGATGCACTCTTAGTGTAGCTGGTCTGAGTCCCAAGCTATTAAGATGAACCATGTAATCAAGGACTGTGGGCAGGCCAGCAGACTCTGGGGAAATATGCTTCCCAGAGCACCATATAGAAAATCTTTCCCACTTGGAGTTGTAAGTGTTTCTGGTGGAAGGCTTCCGAGAAGCCTTTGGGATATCCATAACACCTTGAAAAAGGTGCAAATCAGCAAACTCTAACTCTTCAAGAGCCAGGCCTTGAGATTGAGATATTTGAGATTCAGATACCAAACCTTCCCCTGAGCACATGATAACAGGTTGTAATTCCTGGGAAGAGACAGGGGAAGGTGGACTGCTAAGGACAACAAGAGAACGTACCAAGGCTGCCTGGCCCAGTCTGGAACAATCAGAATCACCTTGCAGCGTTGAGACCTGATTTTGACTAACACCTTGAACAGGAGAGGGAAGGGGGGAAAGCATACAGGAACTTCCCTTCCCATTTGAGAACTAGGGTATCCAGGGGGACTGAGCCCAACACTTGGGGCCTGCAGCAAAAGAGGGGAAGTTGGTGATTGTCTGGAGCTGCAAAAAGATCTATCTGTGGGGTGCCCCGTCTGGAGAAGATCACCTTCAAAACCAGGGGATCCAGGGACCATTCGTGATGGCCCTGAGATATCCTGCTGAGAGCATCTGCCAGGGCATTGTTCTTGCCTGGGAGGTGTATTGCTGTAAGAGAGGTGTTCAGGGAATAGGCCAGAGACCATAGCTTCATTGCCTCTGTGCACAAGGCCGTAGACCGAGTGCCCCCTTGCGTGTTGATATACCACATTGTGGTGGTATTGTCTGTCCTGATCTGAACTACTTTGCTCTGAACAGACCTGGAAAAAACTTGAAGTGCTAGAAACACTGCTCTGAGTTCTAATAGACTGATGTGAAGCAGAGATTCCTGAGGAGACTACAACCCTTGGGTGGTCAGGTCTCCCAAGTGTGCTCCCTACCCCAAGAGGGAGGCATCTGTAGTAAGGATTAGAGAATGAGACTGAGTGACAAAAGGAACTCCCTGTCTTAGATTGTCCTGATCCAGCCACCACTGTAATGCCTGGATCAGGGTTCGAGTCACTGGAATTAGTTTGGTCAGAGGGTCCCTTTTCTGAGACCAAAAGGTTCTCAAGTGGAACTGAATATCCCTCATTTGAAATCTTGCTCCCTGCACCACAGCTGTAGAGGCAGCCATGTGTCCCAGGAGCTGCAGAAAATGCCTGGCTGGTCGAGACACCTGAGGGGTGAATGAAGAGGCCAGTGGATAAGGAGTCCTTGCCCTGTCCAGGAAGGAAGGCCCTTCTTTTACTGTGTCAGCTCTGCCCCTATGAAGGTGAGGAGCTGCACGACTCTAGAACTGACTTTGAGAGATTCAGAAGGAAACCTAGAAGTGAGCAGTTGCTGAGTTATCTGTAGATGTAACTTTACTTGGTCTGAAGACTGGCCTACTATGAGCCAGTCGTCCAGGGTATGGAAAGATGGAGATCCTTTCTCTCCTCAGGAAGGCAACTACTACTGCCAGGCATTTTGTGAACACCCTTGGAGCAGAGTTAGGCGAGGGCATTGCTCTGAGTTGGTAGTGGCCTGAGGGCAGCTCGAACCTGAGGTACTTGGTGGGAGCTTCTGATGAGAATATGGAAATAGGCATCCTTGAGGTCCAGGGAGACTAGCCAGTCCCTGGCCTTAGAAGAGTGTAAATACTCCCAGAGTCACCATTTTGAACTTTGGTTTTAAAAGGTGCTTGTTTAAATATCTGAGATCCAGGATGGGCCGCCATTCTCCTGTCTTTTTGGGGGTTAGGAAGTACCTGGAGTACAATCCTTTCCCTTTGTGTCGGGGTTGGATCCTCTCTATGGCTCTGACAGCCAAGAGGGAACAGACCTCTGCCTCTAGGGCAAGTGCCTCTGAAGGATTTGCAGGTGGAAAAGATCTGGTTCTCATCTTTGGAAACTTTTTGAAGCTGAGAACCAGTCCCTGGCTTACTACTTCCAGGACCCATTTGTCTGATGTTAAAGACATCCAGTCCTGAACAAAGTAAGTAAGCCTGCCCCCTACAAGTGGTGAAGAATCGGCCATGGCAAACCCATCAGGGTGCCTGTTTGGTAGGGGCTTTAGGCTGAGGGGTGGAAGCAGGCCTGCTTGTACCCCATCTACCTCTCCCTCTAAAGAACCCCCATGAGCATAAGCAGAAGAGGAGGCCTGGGCTTGGTAGAAAGGCCTATGAAAAGGCCTACCCCTGCCCCTACCCCTGGAATGCTGCCTTTGGGGAGTAGCTTGCCTTTCCTTGGCCTGAGCACTCATGTAGGTGGTCCTATATTCATCCATTTTCTTCATGTAGTTCTCTGTTTGCTCCCCAAACAGAGAATTACCCACAACAGGAAAATCCATGGCCTTAGTCTGGGTATCCTGAGACAGGCTAGTACATCTAAGCCAAGCCATCCAACGAAGGGCCACAGATGTAGCCATGCCTCTAGATGAAACATCACTGGAGTCCCACTGCAGCATGGAATTGCACCTTGGATGCCTCGAGAGGAGGCAGTATGGCGCAGTGGATTAAGGCTCTGAGCTGCAAATATGGAGACCTTGGTTTGAATCCCACAGCCCCCTAGGTGCATACTGTGTGACCCTGAGCAAGTCACTTAACTTCCTCATGCTCCCAGGTTGCACCTGCAAACAAGCTTTCAGCTTAGTGTGTCTCACCTGGTAAAATAACTGGTAAAAAAAAAAAAAATTACCATCCGCGGCCACCTGCTCCAGCTCCTTGGCAAGCTGTCCAGGGACCTGTTTAGCTAAAGCCATTACAGTGTCCCATCTAGATTTCTGATATCTAGCTGTATAGGCCATATAATTAGCCTGCCTGAGTCCCAAGGATGCTGCCATGTACTGTTTCTTTGCCATGGCATCAATCCTCCTGGAGTCCTTATCTGGGGGGGGTGTGAAGTCAAGGGTATATTTGCCTTATCACAGGCTGCAGCCTGCACTACCCCAACATGGCTGCATTGCTGGGCAAGGAACTCCATATCTGAGCCTGAGAGAGTATACCACTTGTCCATTCTCTTGTCCACAGGAGGTATAGAATTAGGAGTCTTTAAAATTGTTATTGTCTGTTTCCCAAAGGACTTATGAAAGGGAATAGACAGCCTCCTGGACTCTGGGATATCCACCATTTCAACATAGTCAGGCTCCTCCTGGTCGTCCACAGCTTATTTCATAGGAAGCTGAAGAGTTTCAGTCACTTTTTTGTAGAACATAAAATGGGAGGGGGACTCAGAAAGCCTAGGAGGAGACACTCCTGAAGGTCTGTCTGGGGAGATGTCCGGGTCAATAGGCACATCCAGACTTCCGTAATCACCGTCACTATCCTCATTCTCTCCTTCCTCCTCCTCCTCCGGTTCATAAAAATCCTCTAAATTATAATCTGGAACCGGGGGAACCGACCGAACCGAGCCCCTTCCTGATGGTGCCGGTTCAGTCGGAACCGGGGATAGCGAATGAACAATCCTTATCGCTTTGGCTATTTTATCAGCCGTCGGAGAAAGAACTTGTGGATCCGTACTGGCTGATTTATCCCTTCTTTTTCTTTTAACCGGAACCGACTCCTCGGAGTCGGTTCTCCTTTTGGCCGAAGAAGTTTCACCCTGGTCAGAGGGCACTCCTTCTGGTTCAGTTGAAACCAAACCGGGCTGGCCATCCTGGTCAGCGGATTTCTTGGCCTCCCTTTCCCTGAGCCTACCAACTCTTTTTTCCAGGGTAGCTGCAGGAAAATTTTTACAAATCTGGCAGTCTGAATCAAGGTGGTCAAACCCCAGACAATAAACACAGGTGGTGTGGACATCAGCCTTAGCAAAGACTTCCTCACACACACTACAGTGTTGAAACCCAGTGGGCCCGGTTTTTCTTTTGGGTTTCTCAGACATGGCCAGTCCTAACAAAAAACTTACCCTTTTTTCAGCAATCCGCCAGGCAAGACACCCTTATCGGTTCCTGACCGTGTTACGGGTCGTGGAAAAAAAACGTAATAAAATTTGGTTTTTTTAGAACCGATAAGGACCGGCTACCACACTGTAAAAGCAGAATAAACTTTTTTTGAGCAACCTGATCGGTTCAAACCGAACCGATCCCACGTTTACAAGTTCCACACAGAAGAACAACAAAAATAAGCCTATCTAGTACTCATGAAACCACAGACAGAGACTGAACCGGCAGGTTACGGTTTAAATTCGGTCGAAAACCGAGAAAAACGGTACTTTAACCGACAAATTGAACCGAGCAAAGGAGAAATCTCCGGAGCGACTGTTCAGTGAGTCGGAGTAAAGAATCTGACGGTTTGAGTTCAAACAGCAACAGACAGAGCCTCAACCGAGCTCGAGCTCAGTGTTCCATGCCTGGCATGAAGAGTTAACTCTTTCATCTCCGGGGCAGTTCAAAGGTTGGACATCACTGCTGCAATATGTCAGAATACAGCAAGACTTCATGTTGTTTGAAAGCCTTCTCCCCCTTCTTAATTCCTTCAGCAATTTGCAGCTCCTTCTGTGCCTTTGCTCGCCGGACTTCCTTACTTGCCTCACTAGCCAACCTTAGGTAATTTTCCCTATCCACCTCTCTCTTGGTCTTCCTGAATCTTCTACAGGCCAACCTCTTTTCCCTTACTGCCTTGGCAACCCCAGAACTGAACCAGCTGGGCGCTTTGGCCCTTGTGTTCTTCCCCGAGCTTAACACACTCATCTGTGGCAACTAGTATTCCTTCCTTAATGACGGACCACTTTTGGTCCACCCCCATATCTGCTCTGATGCCCACCACATGGCTCCTTAGAACCTCACCCATTTTCCTGAAGTCTGCCCTCCTGAAATCCAAGATTTTGGTCTTAGTTGGGATGCTTTTCCTACCCATATCCAAATGGAACCACACTATGCAATGGTCACTTCCGACCAGTGGCTCCCTGACCATTACTTCCTGTACATGCTCCCCATTTGTGAGCACCAGATCAAGAATCACCTTAGCCTTGTTGGTTCAGTGACGCCCTGAGTCAGGAACCCACTCTGCAGTCCTTCCAGGATCACCTGACTCTTAGCACATGTTGTGGATGGTATCCTCCAGTCCACCTTGAGCAAACTGAAGTCCCCCACAATTACCATCCCTCCTTTCCCTGCAGCTTCCAATATTTGTAAGATCAGCTCCCTGTCGCTCTCCTCATCTTGACTAGGTGGTCTGTAAACCACCCCCAACCTCATCTTTCTCCCTCTATTGGACGTTAACTGAATCTATAATGCCTCCACCTCCCCTTCCTTAGACTCCTCCCTAATGCAAGTTATTCCTTCCCTGATATAAACTGCCACCCCTCCTCCCTTCCCGACTACTCTGTCCCTCCTGTATAGTTTATATCCAGGGATAGCAAGGTCCCAGTCATGGTGTGATGTTGCCCAAGTCTCGGTTACTGCAGCTATGTCCACCCTCCTGTCCACTAATAGTGCCTGCAGGTCATCCATCTTGTTTCCAAGACTCCGCGCATTCAGAGACACCACCCTTCACCTAGAGTCTGACTTTCCTTTTCTTCCCTCTTTTGTTCTATTCACATTTATCCCCTCTGTGTGCACCCCTCCACATACCCTTGTTATGTGTTCCTCACCAACTTCAACCTTTGCTAACTGTGTATTTTCCCCTCCCACCTCCTCCCTCCAGACCTCTTCCATTACTGTGGGGGGGGGGGAAGTTCACTGACCACCTCCTCTCAGAGTCTGTGGGCCTGATCGCCCACTACCCCCCCCCAGTAGTTTAAATTAAGTGTTTGGTAAATGATGCATCAAAGAGGTGATTATTTCCAGCTATTCCCTCTTAATGTGCGTGTAGCAGCTCTCGTTTTTTCAGTTTTGCCTTCTTTTGACTGCAAACGCTGTGAACACCTACATGCTGAAATTACAAAGGCACAGCTGATCTGAAAACCCTGACGGACTGCTGGAGGAGCCTATCAGAGAGCTGCAGAGGTGGGACTTGAAGCTTAAATGTTTGCGCTGTCTGAGTGCACTGACTACCATCAAAGAGGCGATTATTTCCAGCTATTCTCTCTTAATGTGTGTATAGCAGCTCTCATTTTTTCAGTTTTGCCTTCTTTTGACTGTAAACGCTGTGAACACCTACACGCTGAAATTACAAAGGCAGAGCTGATCTGAAAACCCTGACGGACTGCTGGGGGAGCCTATCAGAGAGCTGCAGAGGTGGGACTTGAAGCTTAAAAGTTTGCGCTGTCTGAGTGCACTGACTACCATCAAAGAGGTGATTATTTCCAGCTAATCCCTCTTAATGTGTGTGTAGCAGCTCTCGTTTTTTTCAGTTTTGCCTTCTTTTGACTGCAAACGCTGTGAACACCTACACGCTGAAATTACAAAGGCACAGCTGATCTGAAAACCCTGACGGACTGCTGGGGGAGCTTATCAGAGAGCTGCAGAGGTGGGACTTGAAGCTTAAAAGTTCGCGCTGTTCACTGCGCGAGCATGTGAGTGGCGTGAGCGCCACTCCGAATAAAAAAAAAAAAAGAAGTTAGCAAAGGGATTTGCTTTGGTAAATCAGTAAGTGGGACACAGCTTCCTGGTATCTTTGCCTCGTTTTTGCAGGTAGGTGCAAAAAGGTAGTAAGAAAGGTGGTGGTGGTATCCTGCTTGCCCAACAGGTGCAAATATTACTGAGAATACTGTTGTTCCTTTTTAATATTTTAACAAATGTATTCAGTAAAAATGTTAGGTTATGTTATCTTGGGTCTGATTTTTGCAGGTGCTATATTCAGTGAATCTGACCTAGGAATAACTAAAACAGTTTGGCCTTTTGTTGCACAAACCCATCTTAATTTAGAAGGGTATTTACTTTTAAATAGAAGAAATGCTTTTACTAATTGTTGGAATAAGTACTTGCGAGCAGGTAATAAGTTAAAGGGTTTACCTCCAAGTTTCAATAAGTCACCTGATAGTTTTATGGATGCATGTTATTTGGTTTTGATTTTGGGGGGTGATGCTGAAATGAATCCAGGACCTAATGTTGTAAATGAAATAACTGTTTTACATGATAATGCCCGCAGTATCTCTAAAAAGGCTGATCTGCTGACAGCCATTATAGATTCACAAAATCCATGTATATTGGGTTTGAGCGAAACTTGGTTAAACGAAAAAATAAGTACAACTGAAATAGGTGTGCCAGCATATCAGACCTTTAGGCAAGATAGAAAAGGTAAAGGGGGAGATGTAATGTGCTTTGTTAAAAATGCATTGGGGTATGCTGAAATAATGATGGCAGGAAATGAGGGAAATATAGATTATATAGTCATTTCTGTTGTTCACCGAAATTTAGCAGTAGCTGTGATTTATTCTCCCCCCCGGAACAAATTTAAAAACTATAGACGGGGTTTTACAAAAAACAGGGGATCGTATAAAAGATAAACCTATTATATTAATGGGGGATTTCAATTGTGACTGGGCAAATGATAGAGGAAAAAAATTAAAGGAAATTACAACTGAGATGGGACTTACTCAATTGATTAACTTACCTACAAGATATATAAATACTATAAGAAATGGATCAATATTAGATCTAATTTTTGTTTCTCAAACTCTTCGGGCTGGATATTCAAAATGGTTGCGCCATGCGCAATAGGGTTGCACCCGCGCAAGTCCGAAATTGTGCCTTTCTGCCATATTCAGCAGGAGGCAGTTGCGCCCCCCAAGTCAAGCTGAGCAACAGCACAATGCTAATGAAGGCATGCTGAACCGGAGGGGGAGGAACCATGCATAAACTGCACAGCCCAATATTCAGTGGGCTGTGCAGGCGCAACCCCCAACCTGCGCCTGCACAACTCTGAGTCAAAAAAAAAAAGGAGTAAGTCGAGGGCCACCCACAGGTGAGCTGCCGCATTGCAGGGCGCAACACAGCAGCTGCCACCTGTGGGCCAGCCTCAGCCTCCTCCTGTGCCCCACTTGTGTCGCGGGCATATAATAACTCCTCCCGACTGGCCCGATCAGCGGGCATAAGTGTAAATCCCCCTCCCCAGTGGCCCGGTCGCGGGCATAAGTGTAAATCCCCCACTCGACTGGCCCGATCGCGGGCATAAGTTTAAAAAAACACCCCCACTAGCCCGATCGCGGGCAGCAAAGAGTCAAACACCCCCCCTCCCCAGAACATATCCCTGGTGGTCCAGTGGACATGAAGCCCGATCGCGGGCAGCAAGTCAAACACCCCAGAACATATCCTGGTGGTCCAGTGGACAGTAAAGCCCGATCTGGCAGACGGCAAGGAGGTCAAACACCCCCAGGACCACCTACCCTGGTGATCTAGTGGCCCCACCCACCCACCCACAGACCCCACCCCGCTCCCCGGCCAGCTCACATATCTGGACTGCCTTATGCGGTATGGGCTGCAGCCCATTGGCTCTTGCTCTGAACCAATGCGTGCAGCCCTACAGGCAGTCAGCTCGGCCGGGTGGGATGCTGCCGCCCTCGGAGGAGGCCGGGATGGTGGGCCTGTGGGTGGGTGGGTGGGGGGGCCACTTAGATCACCAGGTAGGTGGTCCTGGGGGTGTTTGACTCTTTGCTGCCCGCGATCGGGTCACGTCCACTGGACCACCAGGGATATGTTCTTGGGAGGGGTGTTTGACCTCTTTCCTGCCCGCGATCAGGCTAGTGGGGGTGGGGTTTATTTAAACTTATGTGCAGAGATCGGGCAGTCAGGGGAGGATTCTGTCTTCCCAGCGATCAGTAATCGAGGAGGAAGATTTTACACTTATGCCTGCGTCGAGCCGAGTCGGGAGGGGGATTTTACTTGCCCTGATTGGGCCAGTCGAGAATTTTACACTTATGCCCTTGATCGGGCTGCAGAAGCGTCGGTCCCGGCCGGCTGCTACCTGGCAGAGGCGTGGCGCAAGTCTAGGGATCGACGCACCTGCATGCTAATGGCATGCAAATGGGCCATAAATAGATGCAAATAGCCCCCTTGCGCCTTGCATCAATATATGGCCCCATTTGCTCTCACCTTTGAATATCAGAAGTTGCGCATGGCCAATGGTACTAACGCCACCGCATCTTGAATGCTCCACTCTGACCACTTGCGGTGGCGCAAGTTCCACTGCGCCATGCACAGTGGCTATGGCCGGGGGGTGATATTCAAAAGAGTTGCTCAATAGCGCAACTCCGTTGAATATCGCCCCGGCCACACCCCAGCGCAACTATTTTGTGCAGCGCAAGGGCTTGCGCCACAGAATATGGCAGTTTGAATATCCAGCCCTTCAAGTAAAAGATCAGGGAATTTTATCCCCTCACTTTAGTGATCATAATCCTGTTTGGACTGTTCTTATTATACATCCTAACGGAGGACTTGGAGAGTATTCGAAACAAACTTGGTCCCGTGATATGAGACACTTTTCAGAGTTTAAATTTCTGGAGAGTATTAGTTTAGAAAGATGGGAGAGGTGTCTTTTAATACCAGAATTGGATCTCAGTATTGATTATTTCACCAATACTTTTCAAAAAATTTGTAATTTTCATGCCCCCATAATAACAAAAAAACACAGTGATTTGCCAAGATTTCCATGGATAACAGAAAAATTGCAAAAAATGATTAGAGTTAAAAATAGAATCTGGAAGAAAGCTAAAAAGACAAAAAAAAAGTTGTGATTGGGACTTATTTAAAATTAAAAGAAATGAGTGTCAAAAATTAACAAAAAGGGCAAAAATACTTTACTATCATAGTAAATTAAATCACAATGTGAATCCTAAAAGATTTTGGACAACTATAAACAAAATTGTCAAATCCTGGAGGGTATAATGGACAAATAAAATTAAAATTGAGAACAAATGAAAGTATAATAGAAGATCCAGGGGAGGTATCAAATATTTTAAATGGTTATTTTGTTGATCTACCCAATTTAGGATTAACAGGAGATACACCAATAGTAACTAACATCAGGTGTGAAGAACATTATTCAAATCAACACCCTCCCTTTAGATTTAAACAATTAACATTACGGGAAGTTACTAAGGAATTATCAAGAATAAATCCACATAAATCTGCAGGTCTGGATAACCTAGAAGGACGTTTCTTAAAAATAGCTGCCCCATATATAGCACATACGATTTTAGCTATATTCAATTGGAGTTTACAGGAGGGGCATTTTCCTACTTTATGGAAGACAGGGAAGATAGTACCTATCTATAAAACTGGAGATAAAATATCTCCTAATAATTATCATCCTATTACTATCTTACCTGCCTTATCCAAATGCTTGGAAACATTGGTAAATCAACAAATGGGAGTTTATCTGGAAAAATATGATTTACCTACAAAGTATCAATCAGGTTTTAGGAAGGGTTTTTCAACTACGTCGGCGTTGGTCGAATTTAATGATCTGATATGTACATCCCTGAACAAAGGTAAGGATACAGCAGCTATATATATTGACTTGTCAAAAGCATTTGACTTGGTGAGCCACTCCATTTTATCTGAGAGGCTGGTCTGTTTGGGCTTCTCTGGTGATCCACCAGCATGGGTTATGTCATACTTGACAGACCGATTCCAGAGAGTACAATTACAGAACCATCTTTCACACCCTAGGATTGTTAACAGGGGAGTTCCACAGGGGTCCATCCTGGGACCTTTGTTATTTCTGATATTTAATAATGATTTACCATCAGTGATCCGGCATACAGATATAAGAATGTATGCAGATGACACGGTTTTGGTGGCCTCTGGTAATAGTTTGGTGGATCTCCAGAGGAACCTACAGGCTGACTTCACTAGGGTACAGGAGTGGTTCACCAATTCACCATTAATAATGAATGTAAACAAGACAAAATTAATGTGTTTCGGTATTAGACCACAGAGATTCTCGGATGTACAAATCACATCATTGAATCAAACCTTAATAGAACAAGTCTCAAATTATTGTTATTTAGGAGTTAATATTGACTCTTTATTAACCTTTAAGAGTCATATAGAATCTGTTATTACAAAAACACATAAAAAATCGGGAGCATTGAAGAGAACATCTAAGTCCTTAAAATTGCAAGATAGGAAGCTGATTGCAGAACAGCTCATACTCCCAGTAATTAAATATGGAGAGGTTATTTATAGGACTGCAGCTAAACAACTTTTAACTAAATTGGATAAATTATAGTATAGGGTGGCAAGATATGTCTTATGTTGTAGTTTTAGGACTCATCATGGTGAATTGTTGACTAAGTTAAATTGGTTACCTCTTGACTTACAATATAGGTATAGTTGGTCCTTATTCATATATAAATGTAGGACAATTCATTTGAATCATAATATATCTAAAATATTGGCAGATAAAGATTCTGCTCTTAAGAAACACTCAGCTAGGGCTTTGTATCAAAATAGAATAGATCCAGATAAGTGTAAGAATAAATTTGGGGACAGAACATTGGCGTCACAAGCATCAATGTGTTGGAATACACTCCCTCCTTTATTGCGATTAGATAAAATTGAAAAAAACATTCTTAAGGGGTTAAAGATGTATTATGTGTATTCATGTGAATGTGTTTGATTTAACTTTGTTGTATTGTCCAATTGTGCATGATTTTGTGTTTATATAAATTGTATTGATCGTTTGTAATTGGTGTGATTATGTGGAACCTGGAAAACATGCACAGGACTGTCTTGAAAACTGGATTATGTTATCCAAATGACATGTATTATTCCTGTATAAAAATAAAATTTTTTTACTACTTTTACTACTACAGTAGTGGGTACCGAGAGGCAGTCAAGAGCAAAATGGCAAAAGGAGTGGAAGAGTGTACAGTCTGGTTAAGGAGAAGGAGGGAGTGGCACGGTAGACGACATCACCACAGTTGAAAATGGGGAGAATAATTTTCTGTACAATGGCCTGGCGAGCCTGCAGAGGGATACATCCACGGTTGTGGTACAAGGCACCCAGTTTGGAGTGCAATTTCTTGTGAATAGCCTCCATGTGTACAGAAAAGTTGAGGTGCCAATGAAGCCAGACCCTGTGGTATCTAAAGGACGAGCAGTCCTCGAGCAGTGTCCCATTCAGGGTGTGGAAGGGAGGGAGCCGAGAGAGTCTCTGCTTAGTGCCAAAGGTCATGGAGTCTGTTTTTTATTTTTGTAATTTCTTTTTATCTCACCCTCATCCATTCCAGCTCCGTGTCATCAGGAGGCAGCAATGGAGTCCACCCCTGCTACCTGCCTTAGCTATACTGGCTAGTTCCCCATCATGCCATGGTTTATCCCCCGGGCAGGGAAGAGGTGGGGCAGGAACATCCGAACAATTCACTTGTCTCATCAGGCTCGAGGCAGTCAGGCAGGCGGGAGCACATTGGGGCCATACTCCGCACTCCGTCTCCCCAGAGCTGGAGGGTGTTTTTTCCTCCTTTCTATGAACGTCACATTGCCCTGATGTCAAGGCACCTTGCGCCGATGTCGTGACAACCTACCCTTTCTGTCTGCTCGGTGCTTGCTGTGCCCCACACTTCCGTCTGGGGCCAGTCAAGCACTGAACTGTTACCCCCCCATCCCTGGAGAAGACGAGCAGTCCTTGGGATGCTGAAGCCTTCTCTCCCTGGCCATTCCTCCAGCTCCCGGGCTTGCTCCCGAACCCAGGTCACTGGCGTTGCAAGCAGAAATCTAACCACTGTGCTGATGGGCCAGCATGGAGTCTGTTTTCTTGGCATTCAGGAAAAGTTGGTTAGAGTGAAACCAGAGCTGAACATTATCGAAGTCACGCTGGAGTCTGGCCGACATATCAGTGCTGGAGGGACCAGATGCATTTAAGACAGTGTCATCTGCATACATATGGATAGATGTATGTGGGCAGGCAGAGGGCAGGTCATATAGGAAAACAGAAAACAGCAGAGGGTCAAGGACGGAGCCCTGGGGCACATCAGTGGTGATGGGAAGTGGGGATGGGAGAGAGTCACCAAACTAGACGGACTGCGACCTACCTACTAGGTAGGAGTGGAACCAGCTGGTGGCCTCTTTGGATAGCCCTGTGTTGGAAAGCTTAGATAAAAGGAGGGGATGTGACACAGTGTATAATGCCTCATGGCTTCTGTGAACAGATTTGAGGACCTTCCTCCTCACTGCTTGTTTATTTAGTACATTGTTTCAGTATTGTCTGTCCTAATTTTGACGAACTGACCCTGTAGCTGGGAGAAAAAGGACTGCACTGCCAACAGTACTGCCCTGAGCTCATGGAGATGTATATGCTACTGAGGGCTCCAGATGCCACATACTTTAAACCCTCCATGTGAGCACCTCACCCTAGGAGTGAAGCATCTGCTGTAAGGATACTTGTTTGGGATTGCTGAAGGAAGAGAATGCCCTCTCTGAGGCTGCTTTCCCCCTTTCCTACTCTAGTACTTGCACAAAGGCTTTTGTGATTGGCACCAGCTTGGACAGCGGGTCTGACCTTTGGCACCAGTGATCTCTTAGATGGTACTGAATGTCCCTCATCTGAAATCTGGCCCATGGCACCACAGCTGAGAAGGAAGCCATATGGCCCAGTAGCTGGAGAAAATTCCCTGCAGGCCTTGTGTGGCCCAGTGTGAAGTATTCTGCAATGGTGATCAGGTCTGAACCCCTTTTCTATGGAAGGAAAGCCTTCCCCTGCAGGGTATCCAGCTCAGCGCCTACAAAGTCCAGCACCTGCACTGCTTCGGAGACTTCAGCAGATTTATTAGGAATCCCAGGCTCTCTCGGGTGCTCCTTACCTGCTGCATGGAGCATCTTGCCTCTTGTCCTGTTTTCCTTGAGATTAGAAAATCATTTAGGTAGTGAAAACACCACATCTTGTTTCCTAGGCTTAGCTGGCACCACAGCTAGGCACATTCTGAATATCTTTGGTGCTGAGACTAATGGAAATGCTATAAACCGATACTAGCAGTTTCCGAGCCTGCATTTGAGATATTTTCTGTGGCTGGGTCTGACTAGAATGTGGAAGTAGGTGTCCTTCAGGTCCTGTGACTGCAGCCAATCTCCTGATTAGGGACGGTATCACTGTGCTCAGTGTGATCATCTTCAGTTTTTCTTTTCCGAAACATTTGTTCAGATATCTTAAATCTAAAATGGGTTGCCAGTCCCCATTTTTCTTGAGGAACAGAAGTATTTTGAAAACAGGCCCTTGCCCCACTGTGGGGGAAGGACTTAGAAACACAGAAATTGATGACAGATAAGGCCCGCCAGGCCCATCCAGTCCGCCCATTTTCCCTGCCTGCTATAAAAGCTACTGACCCTACTTGATCTCCGGCTTTACCTCCTTGTTCCTATTGCTAAGGTTCCCCTATGCCTGTCCCATGCATGTTTGAATTCCCTTACTGTGTTTGCCCCCACCACATCCGCTGGGAGTCTATTCCATGCATCCATGCATGGTTGTATGCAGACCCCCATCTCAGGGAGAGGGAATGGACAAGGAAATGATAGAAGGCTTTCTTAGAATGGCAGAAAAAGGGGAGATATTGTTGATGGGGGACCTGAATATGCCAGATGTTAACTGGAGCACCTTTGCTGCAGGCACATCCAAGAGCAGGGTCATTCTTGATGCCTTAGAGGGGGGCATGCCTCAGACAGCTGGTATTGGAACCCACTCGGGAGGGAGCAATCTTAGATCTGGTACTCTCAAATGGGGATGGAGAAAGAATCTCAGATTTAGAAGTGGGTAGCCATCTGGGAACAAACGACCACCAAACAGTGAGGTTCACGATAAACACAGCCATACAATCAAGCCATACAAAAGCAAGAGTACTGGACTTTAGGAGGGCTGACTTTGGGAAAATGAGAGAGTGCCTCAGAAAAGTACTAGCAAATAGGCAAGAAGGAGGGGTGGAGGAACAATGGGGAGTGACCAAAACAGCCATCACAGAGGCAACAAGCCCTTGTGTAAAGCAAATCAATAAAACACAACGAAGGAAAAAACCGCTATGGTTCTCAAAAGAGGTGGCAGGGGAAGGTTAAGGAGAAAAGGACAGCATTCAGGAAATATAAGGAAACACAGAAGGAGCAGGACAGAGAACTTTATCAGATAAAGCAGAAAGAGGCCGGGAAGGCAGTCAGAATAGCAAAGGCACAAAGGATAGCCAATTCTGTTAAGAAGGGGGATAAAACCTTTTATAGGTACATTAGGGAGCGAAGAAAGACCAAAGGAGGGATACTGAAGCTTAATAAAGGGGAAGGAATGTGGGTAGAGGGTGACAGTGAAAAAGCAGGGATACTGAACAAATATTTCTGCTCAGTATTCAAAAAGGAAGAGGAGGGGGAGTTACCTAAACCAAACAAGAGAAACACTCTCAAGACGGGGGTCGATACCAGTCCATTTACAGAACAAAAGGTTCTGAAAGAACTAATAAAATTGAAGGTGGACAAAGCAATGGGGCCTGATGGGATTCACCCAAGAATTCTAAAAGAACTAAGGGTAGAACTAGTGACACGCTGACTATTCTCTTTAACAAATCATGGAGGATGGGTGGTACCCAGGACTGGAGGAGGGCAGATGTGATTCCTCTTCACAAAAGTGGGAGCAGGACAGAGGCAGGAAACTATAGACCAGTTAGTTTGACCTCAGTGGTAGGGAAAATGATGGAATCACTTCTAAAGGAAAGAATTGTTGAGTACCTAGAGGCCAGTGGGGCACAGGACCAAAGGCAGCATGGATTCACGATGGGAAGGTCGTGTCAGACGAATCTAATTAATTTCTTTGACTGGGTGACCAAAGTAGTAGACCAGGGAGGGGCTGTCGACATGGCCTACCTAGATTTTAGCAAGGCATTTGATACAGTCCCACACAAAAGATTAATACACAAGATAGCCAGCCTTGGAGTGGGTCCCAAGGTGGTAGCCTGGATAAAAAATTGGCTAGACAACAGGACGCAAAGGGTAGTAGTAAATGGAGTACACAGTGAAGAAAGAAGGGTTACTAGCGGGGTACTGCAAGGTTCAGTACTGGGACCGGTCCTTTTAATGTCTTTATAAGTGACACTGCAGAGGAACTGGAAGGAAAAATATGTCTCTTTGCAGATGACACAAAGATCGGCAACAGGGTTGATACATAAGATGGAGTGGAAAGGATGAGAAGGGACTTGGCAAGGTTGGAGGAATAGTCAAATGTATGGCAGCTCACATTCAATGCAAAGAAGTGCAAGGTATTGCACATGGGAAACAAAAACCCAGGGGAAGAGTACACAATGGGGGGGTGAGATACTGACAACAGTAAAAACAGAAAGGGAGCTGGGGGTAATTATATCAGATGACCTAAAGGTGGGCAAGCAATGTGAGAAGGCAGTAAGGAAGGATTGGGGGATACTGGGATGCATAGGAAGAGGCATCAATAGTAGAAAACAGGAAGTTGTTATCCCTCTATACAGACAGTTGGTGAGACCTCATCTGGAGTACTGTGTGCAGTTCTGGAGACCCCATCTCTGCAAAGACATAGACAGAGTGGAGGCTGTCCAGAGGAGGGCAACAAAATGGTGCAGGGTCTGCACCAGAAGACATATGAAAGAAAGACTAAAGGAGCTTAATATGTATACCCTTGAGGAAAGAAGGAAGAGGGACATGATAGAAACTTTCAAGTACCTTAAGGAATTAACAAAGTCCAAGAGGGTAGCATCTTCCAGAAAAAGAGATGTGCAAGAAGAAAAATTACTCACCTTAGTAATGTTGTTTCTTCTAATGGAGTCTTGCTATATTATGACATATGCAGTATAACCCCAGGTTAGAACTGCTCAGAAGTGAAAGAGTTAACTTTCCATGCAGGGCAGTGTGAATCTTATGTGAATCGGTTGAACACTCTGTCTGTTGTAGCTCAAACTTAAACTGTCAGATCTTTATGAGCAAAAGGTTCTGTGTGGAAGCCGTAAACCTACACTAGCCACTGGCTACTAACTACAAAACACATTTTTGTTCTTGATCCCAAAACAAAGACTCAAGTCAGAGATTCAAGAAAAAAAGTAAGCATAACTACCTAAGCACCCTAAGAAAGGTGAAAATAAAGTGGGCATCTATGAAGTGCCAACATTGCACTGCCCACCCACATCCCAAAAATAGAGGTTCTGAGAGGGGCAGGCCGGGGAGGTCATAATATGCAAGACTCTATTAGAAGAAACAACATTACTAAGGTGAGTAATTTTTCTTCAAACAACATGAAGTCTTACTATATTATGACTATATACCGACTACTACAGCAGTACTTCCATGGAGGAGGGACAGAACCTACTTGGGAGAATAGGCTCTGAAGCACAGCTGTGCCAAATCGAGCATCTAGCCTGGATATCCAAGGAGTAATGCTTAGTAAAAGTGTGAACTGTTTTCAGGTAGCTAGCCGTATATCTAGGATAGGATGTCCCTGGCAGCAGCCAGAGGCAGCTGTACCTCTGGTAGAGTGAGCCCTAGGGCCTGAGTGAGGAACCTTACCCAATTTTTCATAGCAGAACTGGATACAAGAGACAATCCACCTGGCAATGGATCTTTTAGTGGCAGGTTTCCTTCACCAACCTCACCATAAGTGAGGAACAATTGGAGGATTCGAACCTGTGACCCTTAGCACGTTCTATATAGTAACTAAGGGCTCTTTTGACATCTAAACTGTGCAATCTCCTCTCACCAGAGGAGGAATGGTCAGTGAAGTACACAGGAAGAGACATGGATTGATTAAGGTGGAAGTCTGAAACCACCTTAGGCAAAAACGTCCTGTTAGTCCTGAGGACCACCTTATCTCTATGAAAGGAGATAAAATCAGGCTCCACTGACAATGCTTGTAGCTCACTTATGCGCCTGGCAGAGGTGATGGCTACCAGAAATACAGGTTACTCACCTGTAACAGGAGTTCTAGGAATGGTATATGTTGTTCATCCACTATCTGGCGGGTTCCTTGCAGCTTTAAATCTTGCGGAAGGTCTTCAAGCTAGCTCCTCCCACCCACCGGGTGGTAAAACTCGGCTCCGCCCCATGACACCAGATCTGGCCCGCTGGAGAAGCTCAGGTTGCGTCGAGCTGGGAGGTCGGTGGGTTAGTGTGGATGAACAACATATACCATTCCTAGAACTCCTGTTACAGGTGAGTAACCTGTATCTCTAGGGACATGGATATGTTGTTCATCACACCATCTACAGACTCCTAGCAGTTCCTCCGGGAGGAGGGAGGCAAGGCGCACACCCCTCAATACTTACTTGGGGAACAAAGATTGAGAACCCGAGGCCCCAAACCAGCATCCGGCGTGACTCAAGGTCGATGTGGTAGTGGGAAATCAAGGTGTGTGCTGACTTCCAGGTAGCAGCCCTGCAGATCTCCTGGATAGGGACATCCCTGGAAGCAGCCACCGATGCAGCAGTATGGGGGCAGAATGAGCTCTTATCCTCTGGGAGGCTCCATGCCCGCCAACTCATAGCAGATTTATGCAGGAGGTGACCCATCTGCCTATCGTCCACTTGGCTGCAGGTCTGCCAGGTGCGGCTTCTGCGTGGGTGACAAACAGCTGGCGAACCTCTCCCGAATTTCAGCCGTGCGCTCCTTATAATAAGCAAGCGCCCTTCTAGGGTCCAGAGTATGGAGCCCATATTCGGCTTCAGGTGTGATTGGGGTAGAACACCGGCAGAGTCAATACCTGATTAAGGTGAAACTCCGACACCACCTTCGGAAGGAATTGGGTGGGGGCGTAGGGCAACCTTGTCCCTGTGGAAGACCAGGTAAGGAGACTCGATGCTCAGCGCCTGGGTTCTCATCCTTCTGGCTGGCGTGATAGCCACCAAGAAGGCGGTCTTCCACGACAGGTGGGAGAGACACACCTGTGCATTGAATTCGAATGGCTTGCCCATGAGCTTTGCCAGTACCAGCAGTAAATCCCACGGAGGTGGGGGTTCCCACTGAAGGGAAATGTGATCAAGGCCTTTGAAAAGCGCCCGACCACTTTCCTGCGCCCACTGACTGCTGATCGGCCCTGCGCAGTGGCAGAAATGGCTGCCAGGTGCACCTTAAGGGTCGTCGACCCTAAGCCCTTGACTGAAATAGGGACCATAGATGAGTCCAAAATGCTCATCACAGGACACGAGAAGGGTCAACCCTTTTCCCGACACCAAATGGAGAACCTCTTCCATTTGAAGGCATAGCATTTTCGATGGCGCTCATGCGGGACGGCCTCAGCGGCGTTGAGGACCTCGTCGGGAAAGACCCAAGGCCTGGAACTCTAGCCGCTCAGAAACCAGGCCGTCAGGTGCAGGGATTGAAGGTCCGGATGGAACACCTTCCCTGATTGACTGAGAGCAGGTCGGGCGAGCTGGAAGCTGCCGCGGAGTCCTGGAGCTGAGACTGAGAGATCTGGGTGCAGAACTGGCGAGGCCAGTCTGGGGCTATCAGAATCACCTCGCCTTGTCCTCCTCGGCTCCAGCAGGACCCTGTGAATCAGGGAGCAGAAAGGCGTAAAGAGGCCGGAGTCCACGGCCTCGAAGGCATCCCCTGCAGCGAGCCCTGTTGAGGGGCGGGCATTAAGCAGCTCAACCCGTTCTCCCTGGAGGCAAACAGATCCACCAGAGGTGTGCCCCAGCGGGAGAACAGGTCTTGTACTATCTCCGGCAGGAGAGACCACTCGTCGTGATGCAGCCCCTATCCGGCACAGGGCATCGGCCAGGGGTGTTGGGCTCCTGCCACATGAATGGCCAGAGATCCGCCTCTAGGCTGCGCACTAGTGACCAGATCGGACTTCCCTTGCATGAGATAGTGAGGCGCGTCCCGCCTGGCGGTTTAGATAGTACATGGTCGTGCTATTGTCCGTCTGGACTCGGACCACTTGACCCGGAGAAGCGGAACAAAGGCGGTGGGAGCTAGGCGGACGCAGGAGCTCAAGCAGGTTGATATGGCATCGGGACTCCAGCTGAGGACCAGAGGCGTCGCTCAGTGTTCCCCAGATGGGCACCCCAACCCATCAAGGGCGTCGATGATAGGAGACCGTCGGCTCGAGAACGAACAAGCGTGATACCCTCCTGCAGATGGGACGGAGCGGTCCACCACTGGAGAGTGTTCCCACATCTCGGTCGTCCTACAGCTGTGGTCCAGAGGATGCAACGCTGTGACCACTGGCGGCCAGACCCCACTGGAGGCGCATGTGCCAGCGTGCCCAGCGGACTACGCTGTACAGACATATAAGACCCAGGAGTGCCAGGAGGTCGGGCAGGCGCGATTGCCCAACCAGAAATGGTTGGGCAAAGGAGAGAACCTCGGCCCTGTCCGCGGAGCCGTGCTCTGGCTCAAAGAGAGTCGAGCTCTGCCCCAATGAAGGATATCACCTGCTCGGCTCGAGTTCCGACTCTGGCCTCGTTGACCAGGAGGCCCAGTTGAGAGCAAACCGGAGGTCAGATTCTGGACGCTCCACCTCCAACCTGGAGGGGCTGCTATCAACCAATCGTCCAGGTAGGTACACGGACCTCGGCGCCTAGGAAGCTGTCACCGCTGCAATGCATTTGGTGAAGACCCTGGGAGCTGAAGAAGGCCGAAGGGCATGGCCTGGAACTCGAAGAGGGATCCCTCGCTCTGAAGCGGAGGAATCTCTGATGAGACAGGCGGATAGGGACGTGAAGAGCAGGGTCCTGAAGTCCAGAGAACAGAACCACCGCCGTGTTCCAGAGATGGTATTATCTGAGCCAGAGTGACCATTCTGAAGGTTCAGACCTTAGGAACTTGTTCAGGTCGTGTAGGTCTAAGATGGGCGCCAGCCCCGTCCGCTTCCGGGACCAGGAAGTACCTGGACCACGAACCCTGGTTCTGGTGGAGGTCCTCTATCTCTCTATCACCCCTTCTGAAGGAGGAGGGCGTGTTGACTCGGCGAGCCTGTAGAATTCTGGGGACCCTAAAGCCCCAGCGGGCGGCTGGCTCTGAAATCACGGAGCCTGCTCGAATTCAGAGGCAGGCTCTTCCCACCACCTCCAAAACCCACCTGTCCGTGGTAACAGCGGTTAGGCGGAAAAAGAGTATGAACCCGTCCCCCATGGGGGAGACAGGGACAGGTGACGAGGTGGGTGACACCCTCAGCCCGTCACTTAGCGGAAAAGAGGAAGGACCAACCTGGGGACCACAGGGCCTTTTCCTCCTTGCTTCCTATTAGAGGAAGCTGATGGCTTCAGGCTTGGAATACAAGGTCTAGCCTGCTGGCCCTGACACTGTTGTTGGCCGGGCGTCGGGCGGGAGTAGAGGGACGAAAGGGGCTTAGGCTGGGGCTTATGACCCTTGTCCCTCGCATGCAGACGAACCCGAATCAAGGTGGCATTGGATTTTTCGATCCTTTGAGGTAGCCTTCCACTCCAGGGCCGAACAGGTCTGTTCCCAGGAAAGGAACGTCCATAAGCTTGTGCTGGGTATCCGAGGTAAAGGTGATATTCAGCCACGCCGCTTGACGCATATTACACATGACCGCCACTGACCGGGCACATGAGTCTCCTATATCCAGAGCAGTCGGAGCTGCTGCTAGCTACCGCCCTGCCCTGATCCCGCACCTGTTGACCGTAGTCTGCAGGTCAGCGGGAAGATGAGGACAGCCTCATCCAGGTAGCCCAACAGGGCATGGGAGAAATGTGCCGCGAGGGCGGCCAGACTGGCCCTGACGAAGGCTGAGAGAAGAGGCAGCATACACTTTCCGCCCGAGTAGTCCAATTTCTTGGACTCACTCAGTCGGCCGGTTGTCCACATTCCCTGGCATTACTGGCACGCGGAAAACACTGTCGTGACAACCCTTCAGCCGAGGGTGTTCAGAAAACCCGGACAGAGAGCCAGTAGGACCGCAATACTTCCTGGCCATCCTGGCCGGGCGCAGGACAGGAAGCAGACGCTGCCAAAGTTCCAGGGCGGCCCGACAATGGCCGGCCACTGGAAGGCCTCCGTGGAAGAATCCCTCGGTCCAGAATCTCGGTGAGGGATATCTGGCCCGTTGGATCTGAGTTCAAACCATCCCATGTAGTTCTGAGATGAGCCTAAGAAGTCTAGGAAGGACGAAGGGCTATCGTCCACTGAATGCCCCAGAGGACTCCAAGTCAAAGCGCTTGGAGAACAGGGAGGAGTCATCCGACTCCGATGAGTTGTCGAATAAGCTGCCTGGGCCTGAGCCACCTTCCACTTGACGAGGCTTGTCAGGCGTGAGTGACCGACAGCCTACGGGGAAGGCCCTGGGCCAACGCGACTCTTTTAAATCGATTGCCCCAGCTGTCGGCTGAGGTGGAGACGGTTCCACCACAATTGGTGGGGCAGCTGGAATAGGTGGACAACTGGCCTGGGAACGAACCTGAGCCACTACCTGGTCGGTGGCAACCACTTAATGGCGGAGAAGAGGCCTGAGCAAGCTTATTGGCCAGAAAATTGTTGCCACGTAGGTCCTCGTATTTTAGTAGCATACGCGAAGCCTCCCCTCCGTCCGAGGAGGAAGAAGGAAGAGCAGCGACGCCGCCAGCCGCGACAGCCGAGACCGAGACCGCCTTCATCGGCCAGGAGGCTGGACCTAAATGTCCGAGACCGAGACCGAGAATCTCGGCTAGGCCGGGTCGGTGAGGCAGGGAGCCGAGGATCGCGATCCTCGGATCGGTCGGCAAAACCGATGGCTCCTGAGTCACAGGTACCAGAAGAGCCCGGCGAGTATCCTCAGCCCTCCACGGGGAAGCGGGGAGGAGAGAGTTCTCGGCTTCTCCATGACAACCCGTCTAACAGGTCCGAGAAAAATCTCGACCACGTCGGTGAGAATCTCAGTCACCTGGCCTGGCCAGGGGCACCGTGAAGCCAGTGGCGAAGCCGAAGTGCGACTGAAGTCGATTGTCGACAAGGGAGGATTTTCCCGCTCCCAAGGCGTCGACTGATGAGACTTACCATAGACTTCTTACGACCGATAAACGGACTCGAAGAAGTAGGACCCTAAGCCTTTAGTTGAGAGGGTCAAGCAAAGCTCAACAAAGGAAGCTGAATATGAGGTCCTGGCGATAGAGGGACAAAGGCCGCAGAAGAGAATGCGGCCTGAGCCGCCTGCTCAAGGCGACCAACCTCTCTAGTTGTTCGACGGATCCGCAGCATGAAACCGCCAATCGGGCCTCTTTGGATTTGACCGGAGGAAATCTTCTTTCAGGACGCCCCAGATGTGGAAGACGGCAGCGCAGGTCCTCGAGAGGACGAGACCGAGAAGAGGAACACTGGACGCAAGCCTGCGGGTCGTGCTCCCAACAAGGAATAAACGGACGCGGAGGCGAGTCCGTCCCGAGACATCTTCTGCCCACAGGACATCTCCAAACGCAGGTCATTTGTCGCCGCGGCCCATGAAGGAAGAAGACCGAGAAAAGTTATAAAAAATTTTTCTCTTTTTAAACCCCGAAGGATTTTAGGCCCAAAACTTAATCGCAGGAGCGCTAAGGAGGGAACCTGAGCTCCAAGCTGTAAGGAAGATCTGGCCATGGGGCGGAGCCGAGTTTTACCAATTCGTGGGGTGGGAGGAGCTAGCTGAAGACCTTCCGCAAGATTTAAAGCGCAAGGAACCTGCCAGATAGTGTGGATGAACAACATATCCATGTCCCTAGAAACACAGATTTTCCAAGTCAAGTACTCAAGCTCTGAAGACAATGGCTCAAAGGGGTTGCATAAGCTGGAGCAATGCAAATATTAAGATCCCAAGCAGGGCAGGGTCCTGAACGGTGAATAGTGAAGCAACCCTTTAAAAACTTGGAGAACACAGGGTGAGCTGAAAAGAGAGGACTTACCTGCTGAAGAAGACAGACACAGCTACAAGGCACTTTTAGGTAGCTGGTCTCAGCCCCAAGGAATTCAAATGCACCAAATAATCCAGGAGCTGCAAGCCCAGCAGATTCTGGGGAAATATATTTACAACACACACCATATGGAAAATCTCTTCCATTTTGAATCATAAGTAGCTCTGGTGGGCTTCCTAGAAGCCTCAATATATCCAATCACACCTTGGAAAGGGGTAGGTCAGCAAACCTAACTCTTCAAGAGCCATGCCTTGTGATTGAGAGATTTGAAGTTCAGATACCAAACTCTCCCCTGGGCACAGGTTAACAGGTTGTGATTCCTGGGAAGACACAGGGGAAGGTGGACTGCCAAGGACATGAGGAGTGGGTACCAGGGCTGCCTGGCCCAATCTGGAGCAATCAGAATCATCTTGCAGGACTGAGATCTGATTTTGACTAGCATCTTGAAAAGAAGGGGGAAGGGGGGAAAGCACAGAGAAACTTCCCTTCCCAACTGAGGAGGAAGGCATCCAGAGGGACTGAGCCCAACACTGGGGCCCAAAGTGAGGGAAGCTGGTGATTGTCTGGGCTGCAAAGAGATCTATTTAAGGGTCCCCATCTGGCAAACACTACCCCAGTACTGAAAGTCCAGTGCCCATTCGTGATGGCCCTGGGAAATCCTGCTGAGAGCATCCGCTGAGACATTGTCACGCCTGGGAGGTGAACTGCATCAAGGCGCGTTCAGAGAATAAGCCAGAGACCATAACTTCATTGCTTGCGTGCACAAGGCAGAGACGAGTGCCCCTCGATTGATGTACCATTGTAGTGGTATTGTCTGTTCTGACCTGAACAACCCTAAGATCTGAACAGATGTGGAAAAACCTGGAGGCTAGAAAACTGCTTTGAGTTCCAGCAAATTGATGTGGAGCAGAGATTCCTGAGGGGACCACAGCCCTTGGGTGGAAAGGTCGCCCATGTGAGCTCCCCATCCCAAGAGGGATGCATCTGTAGTAAGGGTCAAGGAATGAGATTGGGGAGTGAAGGGAAACCCCTGTCTCAGATTGTTCTGATCCTGCCACCACTGAAGGGCCTGGATAAGGGTTTGAGTCACTGGAATCAATTTGGTTAGAGGTCCTAAAGGCTCTCAAATGGAACTGGATGTCCCTCATTTGAAATCTTGCTCCCTGCACTACTGCTGTAGAAGCAGCCATGTGCCCCAGGAGCTGTAGAAAATGCCTTGCTGGTCGAGAGACCTGCAGGGTGAAAGAAGAGGTCAGAGACACCAAGGTCCTTGCTCTTTCCAGAGGGAGGAAGGCTCTGGCTTCTTTTGTGTTCAGTTCTGCATGCCTATGAAGGTGAGAAGCTGGACAGGCTCCAGAACTGACTTGGGAAGATTGAGAAGAAACCTAGAGATGTAAGCAGTTGCTGGTTACTTGTAAGTGTAGTTTGACCTGTTCTGGAGACTGGCCTACAATGAGCCAGTCAGTCCAGATAAGGAAAGATGGCAACCTTTGCCTTCTTAAATGAGCAACTGTTACTGCCAGGTATTTTTGTGAACACCGGGGCCAAGGCGAGGTCAAGGGCATTGCTCTGAACTGGTAATGGCCTGAGGCAGTCTCGAATCTGAGGTAATTTTCGAGGGGCTTCTGATGAGAACATGGAAGTAGGCATCCTTGAGGTCCAGGGAGGCTAGCCAGTCCCCTGGCCTTTAGAGAGGGTAAAATAATCCCCAGTGTCACCATTTTGAACTTTGGTTTTAAAAGGTGCTTGCTTAGAGATACCTGAGATCCAGGATGGGCCGCCATTCTCCTGTCTTTTTGGGGTAAGGAAGTACCTGGAGTACAACCCCTTTTGCCTTGGTGTATGGGTGGAACCTTTCCACTGCTCTGAGAGCCAGGAGGAAGAAATTTCTGCTTCCAGGGCAAGTGCCTCTGATGGGTTTGCAGGTGAAAAGACCTGGCTCTCATCTTCGGAAATTTTTTGAAGCTGAGAACCAGTCCCTCGCTTACTACTTCCAGGACCCACTTGTCTGATGTTACAGACTTCCAGTCCTGGACAAAGTAAGCCAGCCTGCCCCCACCGGTAGTGGAGAATCAGCCCTGGCCACCCCATCAAGGAGCCTCTTTTGCAGGGGCTTTGGGTTGAGGGGTAAGAAGAGCTTACTAGAACCCTTCTGCCCTTCCTCTAAAGAACCCCCTCTAGGCATAAGCAGAAGAGGAGGCCTGGCCAGTAAAAGGCCTATGAAAAGGCCTGCTCCTGCCCCTGACATGCTGCCTTTGAGGAGTGGCTTGCCTTTCTTTGGCCTGTGCACTCCTATAGGTGGTCCTATACTCATCCATTTTCTTCATATAATTCTCTGTCTGCTCCCCAAACAGAGAATTGCCCACAACAGGAAAATCCACAGCCTTAGACTGAGTATCCTGTGACAGGGCAGTACATCTGAGCCAGGCCGTTCTGCGAAGAGACAGATGTAGCCATGACTCTTGATGAAACATCATTAGAGTCTACTGCAGCATGAAATTGCACCTGGATGCCTCAATACCATCCGCAGCCACCTGTTCCAGCTCCCTGGCAAGCTGGTCAGAGGCCTGTTTTCCAGAGCCAGGACAGTATCCCATCTGGATTTCTGGTACCTAGCTGCACAAGCAATATAATTGCCTGTCTGAGTCCCAAAGATGCTGCCATGTACTGTTTCTTTCACATGGCATCCATCTCTGGAATTCTTTTCAGGAGGGTAGAGGCTAGAGGAATATTAGCCTTGTCACAGGCTGCAGCCTGCACTACCCCCACATGGCTGCACTGCTGGGAGAGGAACTCAGTATCAGAGCCTGATAAAGCATACTCTTGTCCATCCTTTTATCCACAGGAGGATAGAATGAGGAGTTTTCAGAATTTTACTGTCTGTTTCCAAAAGATTTGTGCAAGGGAACAGACAGTCTCTAGACTCTGGAATATCCATCATTTCCACAAAATCAGGCTCTTCTTGATCATCAACAGCTTCTCAACAGGATTGCAGAGTCTCAACAACTTTCTTGTAAAACAAAAATGAGAAGGGACTCAGATAGCCTGGGAGGGACACCCCTGAGGGTCTGTCTGGAGATGTCCGTTCAATGGGCACATCCAGACTTTCAAAATCACACTCCTCTCCTCACACCCCTCCTCCCCTTCCTCCGGTTCATAAAAATCCTCAAAATTATAATCTGAACTTAGAACTGTCCGAACCGAGCGCTTCCTAATGGTGTTTATTCTGACGGAACTGTGTAAGAGACTGGACAATTTGAATAGTTTTGGTCATTTCCTCAGCAGTTGGAGAAGAACTCTTGGCCCCAAACTAGCTGACTTTCTAGTCCTTGCTAGTTGGAACTGGCTCCTCAGAGCTGGCTCTTCGTTTGCCGAGGAATGTACCGCCCTGGTCAGAGGCACTCCTTCAGGTCCGGTTGAAGCAACCGGCTAACCATCCGGGCTTCAGTGGACTTTATGGCCTCCTTTCCTGAGCCTACCAACTCTCTTTTTCCACGGTGGCAGAAGGAAAATTCTTACAAATTTGGCAGTCTGCATTGAGGTGGTCAAACCCCAGACAATATACACAAGTGGTGTGTGGGTCAGCCCTTAGCAAAGGCTTCCCACAGAGCCTGATGCTGAAACCCAGTGGGTCCGGTTTTCTTTGGGTTTTCCTCAGACATAGTACCCGCTAACCAAAACTTGCCCGTTAATGGCAATCCGCCCAACAAGACTCTCTTATCGGTTCCCAACCGTGTCACCGGTCGTGGAAAAAAACGTAATAAAATCCGTTTTTTTTAGAACCCATAAGAACCGGGAACCGCACTCTAAAGGACTAGAAAGTAATTTTAAACCCAATCGGATCGGTTCAAACTGAACCGAAAAGACGTTTACAAGTTCCACACAGAAGAAAATAAACAAAAGCCTATGTATTACTTACAATACAACAGACAGAGCTTGAACCGACGATTGCGGTTAAATTTCAGTAAAATAAAACGAGAATTACACTTTTAAACCGACAAACGAACCGAGCAGCAGGAGAAATCTCCGGAGCGACTGTTCAGTGAGGCGGAGTAAAGAATCTGACAGTTTAAGTTTGAGCTACAACAGACAGAGTGTTCAACCGAGCTCACGCTCAAGATTCCATGCCCTGCATGGAAAGTTAACTCTTTCACCTCCGGAGCAGTTCTAACCAGGGGTTATACAGCATATGTCATAATATAGCAAGACATCATGTTGTTTGAACAAGGGGGCACAATTTGAAGATAGAGGGGGGATGGCTCAGAGGTAATGTGAGGAAGTATTTTTTCACTGAGAGGGTTTTGGATGCATGGAACAGCCTCCCTGAGGAGGTCGTGCAGTCAAGAACAGCGGGGGCCTTCAAGAATGCATGGGACAGGCATAAGGCAGTCCTAGTGGGGTGTAGGAGGACGTCAGCTGTTGGTTAACTAGGATCTGCAGCTTATCTGTTAGGTAGGAAAATGGGCAGACTGGGTGGGCCAAGCGGTCCTTATCTGCCATCAAATTCTATGTTTCTATCCACCACCCTTTCTGTGAAATACAGGTTACTCACCTGTAACAGGAATTCTAGGAATGGTATATGTTGTTCATCCACACTTATTGGCAGGTTCCTTGCCGCTTTAAATCTTGCCGGAAGGTCTTCAAGCAGGCTCCTCCCACCCACCCAGGTGGTAAAACTCTCGGCTCCGCCCTATGACGCCACATCTAGCCGCTAGAAGCCAGGTTGTGCGTCCGGCCGGGAGGTCGGGTGGGTTGAGTGGACGAACATATCACCATTCCTAGAACTCCTGTTACAGGTGAGTAACCTGTATTTCTAGGGACATGGATATGTTGTTCATCCACACTTATTGTCAGACCCTAGCAGTTCTCGGGAGGAGGAGGCAAGGCGCACACCCCCTACTTAGGGAATAAAGACTGGAGAACAGAGGCCCCAAAACCAGCATCCCGGCGTGACTCAAGGTCGATGTGGTAGTGGGTAATGAAGGTATGTGCCGACTTCCAGGTAGCAACCCTGCAGATATCCTGGATAGGGACATCCCTGGAAGCAGCCACCGATGCAGCGGTATGGCGGGTAGAATGAGCTCTTATCCCTCTGGAAGGCTCCATGCCTGCCAACCTATAGCAGAGATCTATGCAGGAGGTGAACCACCTGCTTATCGTCCACTTGGCTGCAGGTCTGCCAGGTGCGGCTTCAGCGTAGGTGACAAACAGCTGGCGAACCTCTCCCCGAACTTCAGCCGTCCGCTCCTTATAATAAGCGAGTGCTCTTCAAGGATCCAAAGTATGGAGCCAATATTCAGCCTCCAAGGTGTGATTGGGGTAGAACACCGGCAGAGTCAACACCTGGTTAAAGTGAAACTCCGACACCACCTTCAGAAGGAACTTCGGGTGGGGGTGCAGGACAACCTTGTCCCTGTGGAAGACCAGATAAGGAGACTTGATGGAAAGCACCTGGAGCTCTCCCATCCTTCTGGCTGATGTGATAGCCACCAAGAAGGTGGTCTTCCACGACAGATGGGAGATACCACACCTGTGCATTGGTTCAAATGGCTTGCCCATGAGCTGGCCAATAGCAGCAGTAGATCCCATGGAGGTGGAGGTTCTCGCACCGGAGGGAATATGATCAAGGCCGCTGAAAAAGCAACTTGACCACCTTCTCCTGCACCACCGACTGCTTCGCCCGCACCAGGCAAGAGATGGCCGCCAGGTGCCCTTAAGGGTCGCCGATCGAAGCCCTTGCTGAGAAAGGGACCAGAATGCTTGCCAAGGGACAGGCAGAAGGGTCCAAGCCCTTCCCCTGACACCAAATGGAGAATCTCTTCCATTTGAAGGCATAGCATTTCCTGGTCGACGCCTTACGGGATGCCTCAACGACATTGAGGACCTTGTCGGAAAGACCCAAGGCCTGGAACTCTAGCCGCTCAGGAACCAGGCCGTCAGGTGCAGGGATTGAAGTTTCGGATGGAATACCTTCCCCTGATTGACTGAGATCAGGTCCGGGCGGGCTGAAAGCCGCCTTGGGAGCCTGGAGCTGAGAATGAGGAGATCTGGATACCAGAACTGGCGGGGCCAGTCTGGGGCTACCAGAATCACCTGCGCCTTGTCCCTCCTCACCTTGAGAAGCACCTTGTGGATCAAGGGAAATGGGGGAAAGGCATAGAAGAGGCCCGGGGTCCACGGCCTCGAGAAGGCATCCCCCTGCAGCGAGCCCTGCTGAGGAGGGCGGGCATGGAACAGTCTCAGCTTCGCATTCTCCCTGGAGGCAAACAGGTCCACTTGAGGCATGCCCCAATGGGAGAAGAAATCTTGTACTACCTCCGGCAGGAAAGACCACTCGTGAGAAGCAGCCCCTATCCGGCATAGGGTAGGCAGGGTGTTGGAGGCTCCTGCCATGTAAATGGCTAGGAGATCCACCTCCAGGCTGCGCACGAGGGACCATATGTCAAGAGCTTCCTTGCATAACAGCATGGAGCGCATCCCGCCCTGGCGGTTTAGGTAGTACATGGTCGTGGTATTGTCCATCTGGACCTGAACCACTTGACCCCGTAGAAATGGTGCGAAGGCGGTGAGAGCTCCAGCAGGTTGATATGGCATCGGGACTCTCGAGGGGACAAGAGGCCGTGCGCTCTGTGCTCCCCCAGATGGGCACCCCAACCCATCAGAGATGCGTCGGTCGATAGAGAGACCATCGTCTCGGGGCGGACGAACGGGATGCCCTCCTGCAGATGTGCCAGAACGGTCCACCACTGAAGAGAGTTCCACATCTCCTGGGTCACTGTCACGGGCTGGTCCAATGGATCGCAGCGTTGTGACCACTGGCTGGCCAGTCCCCACTGAACGGGACGCATGTAACAACAGGCCCAACAGACCACACTGGTGCAGGCCGCCATGAGGCCCAGGAGGCGCAGGAAGTCCCAGGCAGGGTGCGACTGCCCAACCAGAAATGATTGGGCAAAGGAGGAAAGAACCTCTGCCCTGTCCGCCGGTCTTGCTCGAAGAGAGTCGAGCTCTGTCCCGATGAAGAGTATCACCTGCTTCGGCATGAGTTCTGACTTGGCCTCACTGATGAGAAGGCCAATCTGAGAGCATACCTGGAGGGCCAGATCTCTGGACTGCTCCACCTCCACTCTGGAGGGGGCTGCAATCAGCCAGTCGTCCAGGTAGGGGTACACCCGGACCCTTCGGCGCTGCAGGAATGCTATCACCACTGCCATGCATTTGGTGAAGACCCTGGGAGCTACAGAGAGGCCGAAGGGCATGGCCCAGAACTCGTAAAGGGATCCCTCCGCTCTGAAGTGGAGGAATCTCTGATGAGACGGACGGATCAGGACATGAAAGAACGCATCCTGGAGGTCCAGGGAACAGAACCACATGCCTCGTTCCAAGGATGGGATTATCTGAGTCAGAGTGACCATCCTGAAGGTCCGAGACCTTAGGAACCTGTTCAGGTCGTGCAGGTCGAGAATCGAGCGCCAGCCCCCCGTCCGTTTAGGGACCAGGAAATACCTGGACACAAACCCTGGGTCTGGAGGAGGATCCGCCACCATCCTGATCACCTCTTTCTTAAGGAGCAGGACAATATCGGCTCGGCGGGCTGACAGTGAGGCTTCAGACCCCGTGGCCCCCCGAGGCGTGATGGCTCGAAAGGGAGGGGTCTGCTCGAATTCCAGAAGCAGGCCCTTTCCTACCACCTCCAACACCCAATGGTCCATGGTGATAGCCGACCAGGCGGAAAGGAGGTGGCGGAGCCGTTCCCCCCCATGGGGGGACAGGGAGGGAGTGGCAGACGTTGGGGCGACACCCTCAACCCGTCACTGGGCAGGCTTGGAGGAGGAACCGCGAGGGACCTCCTGAGCCTTTACCTCCTTGCTTCCTGTTGGAGGAAGCCGCCAGCTTGGGTTTGGGATGTCAGCGCTTGAGCCTGCTGGCCCTGTTGTTGGTGCTGTTGGGCCAGTCGTGCTGGAGGGGCCGAAGGACGAAAGGACTTATGCTGTTGTTGACGGCGGCCTTTGTCCCTCTGGGCGGAGGTGACCGAGTCCAGAGTGGCATTAGACTTTTCGATCCGCTGGAGGTGTCCCTCCACTCCAGGGCCGTAGAGGTCAGTCCCCAAGAAGGGGACGTCTGCCAACTTGTGCTGGGTATCCGCCGTGAAGGTGGATATCCTCAGCCATGCCCTGCGGCGCATGGCCACCGTGGCCGCTACTGAATTGGCACAGGAATCACCTATGTCCAGAGCAGTCTGAAGCTGCTGCTTCGCCATCGCCCTACCCTGGTCCCGCACCTGACGGACTGTGGTCTGCAGGTCGGCTGGGAGATGAGGGACAACCTCATCCAGGGAGCCCATGAGGGCGTGGGAGAAGTGTGCCATCAGTACGGCCGAGCTGGCCTGTCGGACGCCGAGGGAGAACGCAGCATACACCTTGCACCCGGTGAAGTCCAGCTTTTTGGACTCTTTGTCGGGGGGCTTATCCACGTCCCAAGCATTTCCGGAACCCCGGAAGACACTATCAGTGACTAACCCCTCGGCAGAGGGGTGCTCCGAGAAACCGGGCAAAGAGCCGGTAGGGACTGCATACTTCCTGGCCATCCTGGCCAAGGGCGCAGGACAGGAAGAAAAAATTACTCACCTTAGTAATGTTGTTTCTTCTAATGGAGTCTTGCTATATTATGACAATTGCAGTTTGTCCCACCATTAGAACTGCTCCGGAGGTGAAAGAGTTAACTCCATTCCATGAATGGAACTTAGAGCACGAGCTCTAAAGAGAAGCTCTGTCTGGGTAGTTTCAAACCTAAACTGTCAGATCTTCTGAGCAAAAACTCACTAAGGTCTGTGTGGAAGCTGTAACCTACACTAGCCAACTGGCTACGAAATATTAACACTCATTGCTGGTCCCAACACCAAAGACTCAAGTCAGGGGACCAGAACTAATAGTATAATTTAACAATATGAGAAGTAATATAAGGAAAAATGAAAAAACACCACACCCCAAACCCCAAGAAGGGGTGAAAACACATATAATGGGCATAAACTAGTGCCCATACTAGGCTGCCCACCCCATACCCAAGTAGAAGTTCTGAGAGGGGCAGGCTGGGGGGGAGGTCATAATATAGCAAGACTCCATTAGAAGAAACAACATTACTAAGGTGAGTAATTTTTTCTTCAAACAACATGAAGTCTTGCTATATTATGACAATTGCAGACTACACAGCAGTACCTCCATGGAGGAGGGACAGAACCTACTTAGGGAATAGGCTCTGAAGCACAGCTGTGCCAAACCGAGCATCCCTCCTAGCCTGGACATCCAGGGAGTAATGCTTGGTGAAAGTGTGTACCGTTTTCCAGGTAGCAGCTTGACATATCTCTAAGATAGGGATGTCTCTGGCAGCAGCTAGAGACGCGGCTGTACCTCTGGTAGAATGAGCCCTCAGGCCAGAGGGGGGATCTCTACCCAGTTTCTGATAACAAAATTGGATACAAGAGACAATCCACCTGGCAACTGATCTCTTAGTGGCAGGTTTCCCTTTCCCAACCTCACCATAAGTGAGAAAAAGTTGGAGGGATTCGAACCTGTGACCCTTGGTACGTTCTATATAGTAAATAAGGGCCCTCTTAACGTCCAAACTGTGCAATCTCCTCTCACCAGAAGAGGAATGCTCAGTGAAAAACACTGGAAGGGAGATAGATTGGTTAAGATGGAAATCTGAAACCACCTTAGGCAAAAACTTCCTGTTAGTCCTGAGGACTACCTTATCCCTGTGGAAAGAAATAAAGTCAGTTTCTACTGACAAGGCTTGCAACCAGGGGTGTAGCCAGAAATTTTCAACTTGTACTCAAAACTGATGCACTGTTGCCCCCCCCAACCCCCTTTGCCATATCTGAGTTCAAGTAATCAGTTTCTTCCTGTAATTCTCCTTCCTTTGTTTTTCTGCCTGCTTGGTAAGTTGTTGTTCGCTATGGGGCACTGATGCCAACAGCCAAATACACAAACAAGAACAAAGTCAAAAGGGCTTAGCGTGACACAGACACAATGTGACTCACAATGTCCTTGCTTTCCTCTTTTTGTTGCCCCTGCCTGATTTGTTGCCCCTACCTGATTTATTTTACTGTACTCTGCTGAGTACAGTGCGTATGCCTGCCGACACCCCTGCTTGCAACTCACTTATGCGTCTAGCAGAAGTGATAGCCACTAGGAAAACAGTTTTCCAAGTTAGATACTTAAGCTCTGCAGAAGACAGAGGTTCAAAAGGGGGTTGCATTAACTGGGCAATGCAAACATTAAGGTCCCAGGCAGGGGCCGGATCCCGAAAAGGTGGATTAGTATGAAGTAATCCCTTAAAAAACTTGGAAAATACAGGGTGAGCGGAAAGAGAGGATGGCTTTCCTGCTGAAACAAAAGCAGAGACAGCTGCCAAATGAACTTTCAGGGTAGCTGGTCTCAGGCCCAAAGAATTAAGATGGACCATGTGGACCAACACAATGGGAAAATCAGCAGATTCTGGGGAAATATGTTTCCCAGAACACCAAATGGAGAACCTTTTCCACTTAGAATTATAAGTAGCTCTAGTGGAAGGCTTCCTAGAAGCCTTTAGGATTTCAAGAACACCCTGAGAAAGGTGTAGGTCAGCAAATTCTAACTCCTCAAGAGCCAGGCCTTGAGGTTGAGGGATTTGAGGTTCGGATACCAAACTCTCCCCTGGGCACAGGTTAACAGGTTGTGATTCCTGGGGAGACACAGGGGGAGATGGACTGCAAGGGACAGAAGGAGTGGGTACCAGGGCTGCCTGGCCCAATCTGGGGCAATCACAATCACCCTGCAAGGCTGGGATCTGATTTTGACTAACACCTTGAATAGGAGAGGGAAGGGGGGAAAAGCATAAAGAAACTTCCCTTCCCAATCCAGGAGAAGGGCGTCCGGGGGGACTGAGCCCAACACTGGGGGCCTGCAACAGAACAGTGGAAGTTGGCGATTGTCTGGGGCTGCAAAAGATGTATCTGAGGGTGCCCCATCTGGCAAAAACTATCCCCAGTACTTGAGGATCCAGAGACCATTCGTGATGGCCCTGAGAAATCCTGCTGAGAGCATCTGCTAGGACATTGTCCTTTCCTGGAAGGTGAACTGCTATGAGTGAAGTGTTCAGGGAATAGGCCAGAGACCACAACTTCATTGCCTCGGTGCACAAGGCCGAAGACCGAGTGCCCCCCTGCTTGTTGATGTACCACATTGTTGTGGTGTTGTCTGTTCTGACTTGTACCACTTTGTTCTGAACAGAAGCAGAGAACACTTGAAGTGCTAAAAAGACAGCTCTGAGTTCCAGCAAATTGATGTGGAGCAGAGATTCCTGAGGGGACCACACTCCCTGAGTGGAGAGGTCGCCCATGTGGGCTCCCCACCCCAGGAGGGAAGCATCCGTAGTGAGGGTCAAAGAGTGAGAAAGAGGAATGAAGGGGACCCCCAGTCTTAAATTGCTCTGATTCTGCCACCACTGGAGGGCCTGGATCAAGGTTCGGGTCACTGGGACCAACTTGGAAAGGGGGTCTCTTCTCTGAGACCAATAGGCTCTCAAGTGAAACTGAATGTCCCTCATCTGAAATCTTGCTCCCTGCACAACAGCTGTGGACGCAGCCATGTGCCCCAGGAGCTGCAAAAAGTGTCTTGCTGGTCGAGAGACCTGCAGAGTGAAGGAGGAGGCCAGAGCCACCAAGTTCCTTACCCTCTCTAAGGGAGAAAGGCTCTGGCCAGATTTGTGTCCAACTCTGCACCTATGAAGGTGAGCACCTGAACTGGTTCCAGAACCGACTTTGATAGATTTAGCAAGAAGCCCAGGGAGGTGAGAAGCTGCTGGGTGACTTGCAGGTGAGATTTTACCTGTTCTGGGGACTGGCCTACAAAGAGCCAGTCGTCCAGATAGGGAAAAACAGCAATCCTTTGCCTCCTTAAATGAGCAACTGCTACTGCCAGACATTTTGTGAATACCCTTGGGGCAGAGGTAAGGCCGAAGGGCATTGCTCTGAACTGGTAGTGACCTGAGGGCAGTTCGAATCTGAGGTACTTTCGGTGGGAGCTTCTGATTAGGACGTGAAAATAGGCATCCTTGAGGTCCAGGAAAGCTAGCCAGTCCCTGGCCTTAGAGAGGTAAAATCATTGCCAGAGTTACCATTCTGAACTTTGGTTTCAAAAGGGTTTGTTCAGATATCTGAGGTCTAAAATGGGCCGCCATTCTCCTGTCTTTTTTGGGGTAAGGAAGTATCTGGAGTACAGACCCTTGCCCTGGTGTAGGGGAGAAACCCTTTCTACCGCTCTGAGAGCTAACAGGGTTGAGACCTCTGTTTCTAGAGTAAAGGTCTCTGAAGAGCTTGCAGGTGGAAAAGACCTGATTCTCATCTTTGGGAACTTTTTGGAGCTGAGAACCAGACCCTGGCTTACTACTTCCAGAACCCACTTGTCTGAAGTTAGAGACACCCAGTTCTGACTGAAGTAAGCCAACCTACCCCCTACTGGTAAAGGAGAATCAGCCCTGGGCACCCCATCAGGGTGCCTGTTTGGCAGGTGCTTTAGGCTGAGGGGTGGGGGCAGGCCTGCCCACACCCCGTCTGCCTCTGCCTCTGAGGAACCCCCTCTGAGCATAAGCAGAGGAGGCCTGGGTTTGGTAAAAAGGCCTGTGAAAAGGCCTACCCCTACCCCTGGGGCTGTGCCTCTGAGGAGTGGCTTGCCGCTCCTTGGCCTGGGCACTCTTATAGGTAGTCCTATATTCATCCATCTTCTTCATATAATTCTCTGTCTGCTCCCCAAACAGAGAATTTCCCACCACAGGAAAATCCATAGCCTTAGTCTGGGTATCCTGTGACAAGTTAGTACACCTGAGCCAGGCCAACCTACGAAAAGCAACAGATGTGGCCATGACTCTAGAGGAAACATCATTAAAATCCACAGCAGCATGAAACTGCACCTTAGAAGCCTCAATGCCATCGGCAGCCACCTGCTCCAACTCATTAGCAAGGTGGCCAGAGGCCTGTTTGGCTAAACCCATAACAGTGTCCCATCTAGATTTTTGATACCTTACTACATAAGCCATATAATTTGCTTGCCTGAGTCCCAAGGACGCTGCCATGTACTGTTTTTTTGCCATGGCATCAAGCTTCCTGGAATCCTTGTCAGGAGGATGTGAAGCCAGGGGAATATTAGCTTTATCACAGGCTGCAGCCTGAACTACCCCAACATGACTGCATTGCTGAGAAAGGAATTCTGTATCAGGACCTGACAGTGTGTACCTCCTGTCCATCTTTTTATCCACAGGAGGCACAGAAGAAAAAATTACTCACCTTAGTAATGTTGTTTCTTCTAATGGAGTCTTGCTATATTATGACAGTAGCAGTTTGATCCAGCTCTAGAACTGTCTCGGAGGTGAAATGGTTAAACCATTCCAAAATAGAATTTTGGCCATGAGCTCTAAGAAGCAGCTCTATCTGTGTTATTTCAAACCTGAACTGTCAGATCTTTGAGCCAAAACTCACTAAGGTCTGTGTGGAAGCTGTAACCTACACTAGCCAAATGGCTACCTAAATAATAACAACCATTGCTGGTCCCAACACCCAAGACTCAAGTCAGGGACCAGAAATACTAACACAATTCTAATAATATGAGAATAAAACATAAGTATAACAAAACACACACACACACACACACCCCAAAGCCCCAAAGGGACAAAATGCTAACAGGGCATAAAGGTGCCCACACCAAGTTGCCACACCCCACCCAAGTAGAGGTTCTGAGAGGGGCAGGTTGGGGAGGTCTATAATACAAGACTCCATTAGAAGAAACAACATTACTAAGGTGAGTAATTTTTTCTTCAAACAACATGAAGTCTTGCTATATTCTGACAGTAGCAGAATACACAGCAGTACCTCCATGGAGGAGGGGCAGAACCTACTTAGGGAATAGGCTCTGAAGAACAGCTGTGCCAAACCGAGCATCTCTCCTGGCCTGGACATCCAGGGAGTAATGCTTGGTAAAAGTGTGTACCGTTTTCCAAGTAGCAGCCTGGCAAATCTCTAATATAGGGATGTCTCTGGCAGCAGCTAGAGACGCAGCTGTACCCCTGGTAGAATGAGCCCTCAAACCAGGGGGGACTCTGCCCAGTTTCTGATAGCAAAATTGGATACAAGAGACAATCCACCTGGCAATTGATCTCTTAGTGGCAGGTTTGCCTTTCCCAACTTCACCATAGGTAAGGAAAAGTTGGAGGATTCAACCTGTGACCTTTGAGTACGCTCTATATAGTAACTAAGAGCTCTCTTAACATCCAGGCTGTGCAACCTCCTCTCACCAGACGAGGTGATCAGTGAAAAATACTGGAAGGAGATAGATTGATTAAGATGGAAATCTGAAACCACCTTAGGCAAAAACTTCCTATTAGTCCTAGGACTACCTTATCCCTGTGGAAAGAAATAAAGTCAGTTTCCACTGACAAGGCTTGCAACTCACTTATGCGTCTGGCAGAAGTGATAGCCACTAGAAAACAGTTTTCCAAGTTAGGTACTTAAGCTCTGCAGAAGACAGAGGTTCTAAAGGGGTTGCATTAACTGGGCAATGCAAACATTCAGGTCCCAAGCAGGGCCGGTTCCAAAAGGGTGGATTAGTATGGAGTAATCCCTTAAAAACTTGGAAAACAACAGGATGAGAGGAAAGAGGGATGACTTTCCTGCTGACACAAAAGCAGATACAGCTGCCAAATGAACTCTCAGGGTAGCTGGTCTGAGACCCAAGGAATTAAGATGTACCATGTAATCTAACACAGTGGGCAAATCAGCAGATTCTGGGGAAATATTTTTCCTCAGCACCAAATGGAAAATCTTTTCCATTTAGAACTATAAGTAGCCCTAGTGGAAGGCTTTCTAGAAACCTTTAGGATCTCAAGAACACCCTGAGAGAGGTGTAAATCAGCAAACTCTAACTCCTCAAGAGCCAGGCCTTGAGGTTGAATTTGAGGTCCAGATACCAAACCCTTCCCTGGGCACAAGTCAACAGGTTGTGATTCCTGGGGAGGCAAAGGGAAGATGGATTGTCAGTGACAGAAGAAGTGGGTACCAGGGCTGCCTGGCCCAATCTGGGGCAATCAGAATCACCCTGCAAGGCTGAGATCTGATTTTGACTAATACTTTGAATAGGAGAGGAAGGAGGGAAAGCATAGAAACTTTCCTCCCAATCCAGAAGAAGGCATCCAGGGAACTGAGCCCAGCACTGGAGGCCTGCAACAGAACAGAGGAAGTTTGTGATTGTCTGGGGCTGCAAAAGATCTATCTGAGGGTGCCCCATCTGGCAAAAGACTATCCCCAGCACTTGAGGATCCAGGGACCATTCGTGATGGCCCTGGGAAATCCTGCTGAGAGCATCCGCTAGGACATTGTCCTTCCCTGGAAGATGAACTGCTATGAGGGAAGTGTTCAGGGAATAGGCCAGAGACCACAACTTCATTGCCTCGGTGCACAAGGCCGAAGACCGAGTGCCCCCTGTTTGTTGATGTACCACATTGTTGTGGTGTTATCTGTTCTGACTTGTATCACCTTGTCGTGGACAGATGCAGAAAATGCTTGAAGAGCTAAAAGACAGCTCTGAGTTCCAGCAAATTGATGTGGAGCAGAGATTCCTGGGGCCACACTCCTGAGTGGAAAGGTCGCCATGTGGGCTCCCCAACCCAGAAGGAAGCAGCTGTAGTAAGAGTTAAGTCTGAGTAGGGAAATGAAGGGGACCCCCAATCTTAAATTGCTCTGATCCTGCCACCACTGGAGGGCCTGGATCAAGGTTCGAGCACACTGGGACCAACTTGGAAAGGGGTCTCTTCTCTGAGACCAATAGGTTCTCAAGTGAAACTGAATGTCTCTCATCTGAAATCTTGCTCCTGCACAACAGCTGTGGATGCAGCCATGTGCCCCAGGAGCTGCAGAAAGTGTCTTGCTGGTCGAGAGACCTGCAGAGTGAAGGAGGAGGCCAGAGCCACTAAATTTCTTACCCTTTCTAAGGGAAGAAAGGCTCTGGCTAGCTTTGTGTCCAATTCTGCCCTATAAAGGTGAGTACCTGGACTGGTTCCAGAACCGACTTTGGTAGATTTGAAAGCCCAGGAGGTGAGAAGCTGCTGGGTGACCTGCAGGTGAGATTTTACCTGTTCTGGGAACTGACCTACAATGAGCCAGTCGTCTAGATAGGGGAAAACAGCAATCCTTTGCCTCCTTAAGTGAGCCACTGCCACTGCTAGACACTTTGTGTATACCCTTGGGGCAGAGGTAAGGCCGAAGGGCATTGCTCTGAACTGGTAATGACCTGAGGGCAGTTCGAATCTGAGGTACTTTCGATGGGAGCTTCTGATTAGGACATGGAAATAGGCATCCTTGAGGTCCAGGGAGGCTAGCCAGTCCCTGGCCTTAGGGAGGGTAAAATCATTCGCAGAGTTACCATTTTGAACTTTGGCTTCAAAAGATGCTTGTTCAGATATCTGAGATCTAATATGGGCCGCCATTCTCCTGTCTTTTGGGGTAAGGAAGTATCTGGAATACAGACCCCTGCCCTGGTGCAGGGGAGGAACCCTTTCTACTGCTCTGAGAGCTAACAGGATGAGGCCTCTGCTTCCAGAGCAAGGGTCTCTGAAGCACTTGCAGGTAGAAAAGTCTGCTTCTCAACTTGGGAAACTTTTTGAAGCTGAGAACCAGACCCTGGCTTACTACTTCCAGAACCCACTTGTCTGAGGTTAAAGCCCAATTCTGACTGAAGTAAGCCAGCCTGCCCCATACCGGTACAGGAGAATCGGCCCTGGGCACCCCATCAGGGTGCCTGTTCAGCAGGAGCTTTAGGCTGGGGAGTGGGAGCAGGTCTGCCCACCCCTCGCCTGCCTCTGCCTCTGAAGAAGCTCCTCTGAGCATAGGCAGAGGAGGCCTGAGTCTGATAAAAAGGCCTGTGAAAAGGCCTAACCCTACCCCTGGGGGTATGCCTTTGAGGAGTGGCTTGCCACTCCTTAGCCTGGGCACTCTTGTAAGTAGTCCTATATTCATCCATCTTTTTCATGTAGTTCTCTGTCTGCTCCCCAAACAGAGAATTTCCCCACAGGAAAATCCATAGCCTTAGTCTGGGTATCCTGTGACAGACTAGTACACCTGAGCCAGGCCAACCTAAAGCTACAGATGTGGCCATGACCCTAGAGGAAACATCATTAACATCCACAGCAGCATGAAACTGAACCTTAGAAGCCTCAATGCCATCAGCAGCCACCTGTTCTAGTTCACTAGCCAGCTGGCCATGGGCTTGTTGCCTAATTGCATAACAGTATCCCATCTAGATTTCTGATACCTAGCTACATAAGCCATATAATTTGCTTGTCTGAGTCCCAGAGGGCTGCCATATACTGTTTTTTGCCATGGCATCAATCTTCCTGGAATCCTTGTCAGGAGGATGTGAAGCCAGGGAATATTAGCTTTATCACAGGCTGCAGCCTGAACTACTCCAACATGACTGCATTGCTGAGAAAGGAATTCTGTATCAGGACCTGACAATGTGTACCTTCTGTCCATCTTTTATCTAGGAGGCACAGAATTAGGAGCTTTTAAAATTTTTATTGTTTGCTTCCTAAAAGACTTACGTAAAGGAATAGACAATCTCCTAGACTCTGGAATATCCATCATTTCTACAAAATCAGGCTCCTCTTGCACATCCACACCTTCCTCTAAGGGAAGCTGAAGGGTTTCAGCAACTTTTTTGTAAAACATAAAATGAGATGGGGACTCAGACAGCATAGGGGGAGATTCTAAAGGTCTGTCTGGAGAGATGTCCGGTTCAATGGGCACACCCAGACCTTCCCAGCCACATTCATACTGTTCATAATCATCCTCCCCCTCCTCTGGTTCATAAAATTCCTCAATATCATATTCCTGAACCACTGGGACCGGACGAACCGACCTTTTGCCAGATAGTGGCGGTTCGGACGGACCCTGAGACAGTGACTGGACAATTTGTATGGCTTTTGCTATCTCTGCAGCAGTTGGAGAAGGGGTTTGGACTCCAGACCTGCTGATTTTCTTGTTTTCTTTACTGGAAGTGGTTCCTCAGAACCAGCTTTTCTTTTGCCCGAGGAAGTCTCGCCCTGGTCAGAGGGCACTCCCTCCGGTTCGGTTGGCACCGAACTGGGCTGGCCATCCGGGTCAGTGGACTTTTTGGCCTCTCGTTCCCTGAGCCTGCCCAATCTTTTTTCCAGGGTGGCTGCAGGGAAATTCTTGCATATCTGGCAGTCTGACTGGAGGTGGTCAAACCCCAGACAATAAACATATGTGTGGTGTGTGGGTCAGCCTTGGCAAAGACTTCCCCACAAACATCACAGTGTTGAAACCCAGTGGGCCCGGTTTTTCTTTTGGGTTTCTCAGACATAATGCCAGCCTAACCAGAAAACTTGCCCTTTAACGGCAGTGCCAGGCAAGACACCCTTATCGGGTTCCTAACCGTGTCACGGTATTGGAAAAACGTAATAAATCCGTTTTTTTTAAAACCGATAAGAACCGGGAACCGCACTCTAAAATGTTAATTTTTAGTTTTAAATGAGTTTTAAACCCAGCTGATCGGTTCAAAACCGAACCGATAACTTACAAGTTCCACACAGACAAAAACCTTTAGTTTACTTACGGTTACCACAGATAGAGCTTGAACCGAACAGTTTTGCGGTTAAAATAAAACTATTCTCGGTTGAATCCAACCGAGAAAACACTTTTTAAACCGAGAAATGAACTGAGTAGTAGGAGAAATCTCCGGAGCGACTGTTCACTGAGGCGGAGTAAAGAATCTGACAGTTCAGGTTTGAAATAACACAGATAGAGCTGCTTCTTAGAGCTCGTGGCCAAAATTCTATTTTGGAATGGTTTTAACCATTTCACCTCCGGAGCAGTTCTAGAGCTGGATCAAACTGCTACTGTCATAATATAGCAAGACTTCATGTTGTTTGAATTAGGAGTTTTCAAAATTTTTATTGTTTGCTTCCTAAATGACTTATGCAAAGGAACAGACAATCTCCTAGACTCTGGTATATCCATCATTTCTACAAAATCAGGCTCCTCTTGCTCATCCACAGCTTCCTCCAAAGGAAGCTGGAGGGTTTCAGCAACTTTTTTGTAAAACATAAAATGAGAGGGGGACTCAGAAAGCATAGGGGGAGATTCTAAAGGTCTGTCTGGGGAGGTCCAGTTCAATGGGCACACCCAGACCTCCAAGTCACATTCATACTGTTCATAATCATCCTCCTCTCCTCTGGTTCATAAAACTCCTCAACATCATATTCCTGAACCGATGGAACCGACCAAACCGACCTTTACCAGATAGTGGCAGGTTCGGACGGAACCGAGAAAGTGACTGGACAATCTGAATAGCTCTTGCTATCTCTGCAGCAGTTGGAGAAAGGATTTTGGGCTCCAAACCTGCTGACTTTCTTGTTTTCTTTACTGGAACTGGCTCATCCGAGCCAGCTTTTCGTTTGCCCGAGGAAGTCTCGCCCTGGTCAGAGGCACTCCTCCGGTTGGTTGGACACCGAACCGGCTGGCCATCTGGTCAGCTGGACTTTTGGCCTCTCGTTCCTCGAGCCTGCCCAATCTCTTTTCCAGGGTGGCTGCAGGGAAATTTTTCAAATCTAGAGTCTGAATTGAGGTGGTCAAACCCCAGACAATAAACATTGGTGTGTGGGTCAGCCTTGGCAAAGACTTCCCACAGACATCACAGTGTTGAAACCCAGTGGGCCCGGTTTTTCTTTTGGGTTTCTCAGACATAATGCCAGCCTAACAAAAAACTTGCCCTTTTAACGGCAGTGCCAGGCAAGACACCCTTATCGGTTCCTAACCATGTCACGGGTATTGGAAAAAACCGTAATGAAATCCGTTTCTTTTAGAACCGATAAGAACCGGGAACCGCACTCTAAAATCTCAAGTTTAAATACTTCAAGTTTTAACACAAGCTGATTGGTTCAAAACCGAACCGATAAACCTTTACAAGTTCCACACAGAATTAAAACATGAATTACTTTCGATACCACAGACAGAGCTTGAACCGATCGGTTTTGCGGTTAAAATAAAACTATTCTCGGTTAAACTGAACCGAGAAAACACTGTTTAAACCGAGAAATGAACCGAGCAGTAGGAGGAATCTCCGGAGCGACTGTTCAATGAGGCGGAGTAAAGAATCTGACAGTTTAGGTTTGAAACTACCCAGACAGAGCTTCTCTTTAGAGCTCGTGCTCTGAGTTCCATTCATGGAATGGAGTTAACTCTTTCACCTCCGGAGCAGTTCTAATGGTGGGACAAACTGCAATTGTCATAATATAGCAAGACTTCATGTTGTTTGATGCAGGCCGCTGCCAAAGCTCCAAGGCTGGGCCGACAATAGCCTCAGCCACAGGGAAGGCCTCCATGGGTGAATCCCCTCGGTCCAGTATCTCCGTCAGGGGATACTTGGCCCGTTTGGACACAGGCCCGAGCTGCATTCCGGTAGAATCTGAGATGAGTCAAAGCAGACCCAAGAAGGACGATGGGCTATCGTCCAATGACTGGCCCCTGGAGGACTCCAGGTTGACCTGCCTGGAGAACAGGGAGGAGTCGTCATCTGACTCCGAAGAGTCTGCGAAGAGCTGCCTCGGCCCTGAGCCAACCTCCACCTGCCGAGGACGGTCGGGAGTGAGGGTGACCGACTATCTGTGGGGCAGGCCATGACCCGACCGAGAATCCTTGGTCGGTGCCCCAGACTTCGGTTGTGGAGGCGGAGGTTCCACCACAATCGGTGGAGCAGCTAGTTTTGGCCGAACAACCAGCCCAGAAATGGGCATCTCGACTGCGGCAAGCTGTTGCTTCGGCTGTTCGGGCGACAGCCACTTGATGGCCGGGGGATGAATTGGAGTCAATTTACTCCCAGACAACAGTAACTGCTGCCACATAAGCTCCTCGTAATGCCAACGCAATTTACGTCGGAGCCTCTCCTCATCTGAGGAGGAGGACGAGGAGGAACAGTGTCGCCGCTTACTTCGGTACCGAGACCGCCGATGTCGGCTGGTACGGCTTGACCCAGATGAAGTCCGAGACCAAGACCGAGACCCTCGGGGTGACTGAGGGTGGGCCTGGGAATGGGCGGGGGACACCCACTCTTCCCTCGGCTCAGGCACTTTAGCTGGGGACTGCCGCCCTGAGGGTGCAGGCAGATCCTCGGTCTCCACCGGGGGAACCGGCGAAGGTGTGTTGTCGGCTTCACCAGTCGACAACCCATCCGACGGGTTGAGGAATATCTCGACTGCGTCGATGGGAGTCTCGGCAGGCTGGCCTGACAGGGACACCGTGAAGCCAGCGGCCTGAGCCGCAACTTCGACCGAAGTTGACGGTCGGCTGTCTGGGGAAGAGGACCTCTCCCGTTCTCACGAAAACCGCCGATGGGACTTACCCTTCAACTCCTTCTTCTTGGGCCGAGAGGAATGTCCCAATGGCCCCTCTCCCTTCGTGGAAAGGGACTGATAAAGCTCCTTGAACGAAGGCGAGTACAAGGAACTCAGAGAGAGCAGGATAAATGCTGCGGCCGAGGAGGAGGAAGATGCGGCCTGGGCCACCTCGTCCTCGAGGGCGATCATATGCTCGAGCTGCTCAGCCGAGCCAGCCACCGTGGACACAGCCCAACAAGCCTCTTTGGATTTTACCGGCGGGTAACGCTTCTCGGGGCACCTGAGCTTCAATCGGGCAGCACGATCCTCCAGGACGGTGGCCGAAAAAGAGCGGCACAATCGCAGGCCTGCGGGTCGTGGTCTAGGCCTAGGCAGTAGACACACATGGAGTGCGGATCCATCCTGGACATCTTCTGCCTGCAAGGGCACCTCCGAAAGCCAGGGATCAATTTGTCCATTGCAGCCGCGAGGGATAATGAAGACCAAAGCTTAGAAAACTTCAAAACTAGTTTCGGACGAACCGAAGAGTTAGGATCCAGTCTAAAATGCAGAGCGCTGAGGAGGGAACCTGAGCTTCTAAGCGGTAAGGAAGATCTGGTGTCATGGGGCGGAGCAGAGAGTTTTACCACCCGAGTGGGTGGGAGGAGCCAGCTTGAAGACCTTCTGGCAAGATTTAAAGTGGCAAGGAACCTGCCAATAAGTGTGGATGAACAACATATCCATGTCCCTAGAAGTAATATTTCTTCACACTACCCCTTAGTCTACCCCTTCCAACCTTGTGCCATGCCCCCTCGTTTCTGGATATCTCCTCTTCTGAAAGATGCTAGTCTCTGGTACTCTATTTATGCCTTTTAGATATCTGTAGGTTTCTATCATATCTCCCCAGTCTTTCCTCTCCTCCAGGGTATACATATTGAGGTCTCCCAGTCTCTCCTCATATGACTTTTGGTGCAGGCCCTGCACCATCTTTGTTGCCCTTCTTTGAACTGCCTTCATCCTATGTCCTTAAGGAGATGTAGCTTCCAGAACTGGACACAGTATTCCAAATGAGGCCCCACCAATGATGTATACAGTGGAATCACTACATCCTTTCTTTTGCTGGTGATACCTCTCCCTATGCACCCCAGCACCCCACTGACTCTACCCACATCCTTGTCACATTGTTTGGCTACCTTTAGGTCATCAGATATGATTACCCCCAACTCCCTTTCCTCTTTGGTGACCATCAGTATCTTCCCCCCCATCATGTAATCCTCCCCTGGGTTCTTGCCCCCCAAATGCACGATTTTGCACTTTTTCACATTGAATCTCAGCTGCCACACTCTAGACCATTCCTCCAGTTTACTTAAGTCCCTCCTGGTTTTTTTCCCCCCCTCCGGGCATGTCCACCCTGCTGCAGAGCTTAGTGTCATCCACTAAGAGGCACACCTTCCCTTCCAGCCACTCCGCAATGTTGCCTGTGAAGACATTAAACAGGACTGGCCCCAGGAGTGATCCTTGTGGCACACCACTGGTCACCCTCCTTTCCTCAGATTGAGCTCCATTTACCATGACCCTCTGTCTTCAATCACTCAACCAGTTCCTAACCCAGTTTACCACCTCGTGACCAACTCCCAGGCTGCCCAGCTTGTCCACCAGTCTTCTATGTAGAACGGAATCAAAGGCCTTATTGAAATCTAAGTAGGCTACATCCACCACTCCCCTCTGATCCACTACTCTAGTCACCCTGTCAAAGAAATGAATTAGATTTTTTTGACATGCCCTTCCCGCTGTAAATCCATGCTGTCTTGGATCCTGTACTCCATAGGATTCAAGGTGTTCCACAAACCTTTCTTTAAGTAGTGATTTCATAATTTTCCCACTATTGAGGTGAGGCTGACTGGTCTATAGTTTCTAGCCTCCTCCCTACTTCCACTTTTGTGAAGAGGGACTACATCTGCCCTCCTCCAGTCCTCCAGAACCACTCCTCTATTGAATGAATTGATGAACAGGGCTTCCAGTGGTGCTGTCAGCACATCCGATAGTTCCCTTAATACTCTCAGATGTCTCCCATCCGGTCCCAGTGCCTTGTCCACTTTCAGTTTTGTTAGTTCTTTTAAGACTCTCTCCTCCGTAAATGGACTGGTGTCCACCTCCCTCCCATATTTGTTTATGTTGCCTAACTGTGGACCCTCACCTTCTCCTCCTTCCATGAATACAGAACAAAAATATTTGTTCAGTAGTGATGCTTTCTCCAGGTCCCCTTCCACACACTCCCCTTCTTCCCCTTTTAGTCTTACTATTCCACCCCTGGTGTTTTTCTCCTTTCAATAATGTACCTATAAAAAGTCCTGTCCCCTTTTCTTACCTCCTCTTATCCATGGTCCAGCACCCCTGATGGTGCCCCCACCTCGTGGGCAGCAATCTATGTAGGTATATGTACTAACTTTAGGGTGAAGACACTTATCATATAAGCACAGGTGTCAGGATCTGTGTTCTACTATGCTCTACTGATACATATTATATTCTATTATGTTTCATTATGTTTTACTGACATATTTTAGCCATAAGAAATGCTTTCTACTCTGTTTTGACTGGATTTTCATATGTAAGGCAACAGTGCCATCTTTAGTATGTGTACACTGCTACAAATGACCCTGTACTACAGAAGTTCATTGCACTGTTATCTCCTGCAAGCTATGCAAGTTTTACACTAGTTAGGACAGTTGCTCAGACCACCTGTTTTTGTCCAATTATATACATTTTATGTATCTTCTTTTGCTGTTACCATAGTAATTATCAGGGTATAAGACCCTTTGTAGCATGTAGCTTCTCTGAGAATAGACAAGAGACTGCATTTACCTAGGTAAGGAAAACTGGTGTTCTCCCAGTGATCACACTGTAATAGTAGTAAGCCTGTATTACTGCTCTGTAATAAATTTCATTTATTACGTGAGTACCACTTGTCTGTTGTCTCTTCCTTCTGTGCAGTTCCAACTAGGACCTGAGAGAGTGATTTATCACTCCAGTTACATTTAGGCAACCGTGTGCAGGTTGGACTGTACAAAGGAAGATTCACATTCAATTTATTTTGAATGTCAAGTACTGTAGTGCATTTTTAGCCTACTTGGAACTAATCTTGCTTACAGTGGTAGCAGTTGTGGCAGACCCACGCCGTCTTGGTCTCGGGTGTGGCAGACCCACACTGGACCTCTTTACACTCCCTCTGTGAGTGACAGCATATCCCCTTGGCATAACCGTTCACCCACCGGGGACTGGAAAACAGTTAGTGACGGTGTCGAGGCATTTTTACCAGTTTTCTAACTGTTTTGTTTGTCTATCCCTTATTTGTTATGTCTGACCTGTGCACAGAACTGAGACTCGATGTCTCAAACTACCTCACACCTCATGGTGGATGGACAGATTTCACGCTAGACGTGAAGGCTGCAGAACAAACATTGCTGCTAATATCTGACCATTACTTAGAGTCCAAACAAACAACCAAAAAATACAATCTCAAAGGCCTTTTGGTTGCAGCTCTACATGCCGCTGTTGAGAGTCTCACAGCGAGGTGTGCCTCCCTTGAACTGCGAAATGCCTCTCTAAAAAAAGAGATGGGCTTGCAGGCATCGGAGTTACAAAAGAAGGAACAGAAATTAGCAGAAGAGACACAGCCACTCTGTGATGCTAATTCCAGACTGTTGCACTATACTGCTCAAGACATTGAGCTAGAGCTATGTTTGTTACTCATTATGCCCTGGGTGGCCATTTTGTGTCAGGTAAACAATGGATAGTTCGGACTTCTTAAGAAGCTGTTGGAGGGAGATGATTGTGACAGGTTGAATTGTGATAAGAATCAGCACATTTGAATGATATTTTGAGTGATACGAATGAAGCGTTGAGAGATGAGAATGCTGAGTTGAAAGAGGATTACAAGCGTGTGAGTTGGAAAAAAAGAGCTTAGGGAAAATGTTGAATTGGGCGCCGCTTACAGAGTGTTACAGAGAGAGGTATTGAGCAGGGCACTGCAAAAGTCTGTCAAAAGAAATGCAGACAAAAGATGACAAAGTTGTGCCATCAACGGAAGGATCTTGACGGCCACGTTAAGGCCATGAACGGGTTTCAGTATACACCCATTGAGATTACGTCATCCAGTAATGACAATTCTGACTTTGATGATGAGCCATGCCACGTCACACACAAGTCCAACCCCCGTGGTGTAGCAACTTCTGCACGCCATTCACAAGATGGCGCTTACGTCAGCATACACATTACATCGCCACGTCTACGTAAAAATGGCAGACGCCACATACAACACCAAGATGGCAGCCCCCATGACACAGGCAGAGGGCCTGTATTTCGTAATGCACCTCCACTCGCCCCTCTCACTATAGGCGATGAGTCGGAGATTCGTGATATGATTAAAGACACAATCAATAGGATCACCGTCCTGAAGGACAAAAAGAAGGCCATCCAGGACTAAATTGACAAAATGCTAAAAGACACTGTTAATCAAGATCATACGTTCAGGGCAGTCGTTGATGCAGCAGCATAAGCTGCTCTTCGTGGAGCCATGGAATGTGTTGAACTGGGTCTGACTATGCATACTTCCAACCCCCAGCGGGCTGTTCATTCTGTCCAGCAAATTGCAGGGTATCGGACAGAAGGGTCCAACTGACAATCTTAGTTGCCACTTGGAGAAAATGCACTCCTTTTATGGAGAAGCTCTCTCTCCAACCCCAGTACCAGGTTCAAGTCTTGCTACAAACAGCTGAACCTACCCTCGGGGCTAAGCTCTCAGAAACAGTGCGGAGTGCTGAGGATTGTACCTTTGATCAAACTGCCGCTGCACTCCTATGTGCCAACTCCCTGGGAGTTGTGGGGATGCGATTGGTCTACAAGGTGAAGCAAGGTGCCAAAGAAAGCCCAGCCACCTATCACCACTGGTTGTGGCTTGTGTACAAGGTGGGCAAAACCCTAGCAGATGAGCAGTCTGACATGAATCAGATTGAGTACAAAGATTTGTACGTCCAGAACATGTATCCGGCCTTTGCGAGAGAAAGTCAAGCTCAACATTTATCCAGACACTGATGAGTTTACAGAAATCCTCACTAAAAGGGAGCAAGCTTATCATCTCAACCTCCATGCCCTTTCTTCCAGCAAATCCAACAAGATAGCTGCAGTACAGCCTATCCCTGATTCCCCACCCACTACACGAAGGGGAAACAACAAGAAAATGTCGCTCCTTCTGATGACAAACAGTCACACGGGGTGGGGGGGGGTGCCCAGAACTACAGAAGCAACCAGAACAATAGGGACAACAGAGGCAGCTGGAAAAATCAAAATGCTCAACAAAATAGCCAGAACAGATACCAAAGCGGTCTAAGCTACCACCAAATCAGAGAAGAGAATAAGACCCTCTGCAAGCTGTTGGAGGAAATTCGTGCCAAGAGGGGAGCTACAGCTACACGAACTGTAGCTCACCTAGCCCTGCCTGTCGAGTCATCATACAGCTGCGGGGAGGTTGCATCGGTTACTGGCTAGGCCGATGCAACATCCAAGGCAGAATCACCCGAATAGGCCATCTCTGTGCCTGTAACATCACAAGTATACTTGTACCCACTGTAAGACATACAGAAGGCCTTAGAAGATCTGGCACACCTTCAATTTCCGGAACAGACAGACAATGCCAATTCTGAACCTTCGGATTGACAATTACAGGCCCCAGTCCAGATTGTGAGTAACCTGACTGTTGACACAAATGGACGGCCTTGTGAAAAGGCCACGGTCGAGGACCGCCAACTTACCATGCTTCTGGACACCGGAGCAGCCATGTAGGCCCTCCATAATGAGGACCCAGCCTCATCTGACTGGTCCACCGTCTGGAAGACCAGTGTACAGGATGTAGGTGGTACCCAGCTACACACCTACAGATCTATTCCTCTACCTATGGTGGTAGACCACCTCAAGATTAATTTTGCTTTTGACCTCATGGTTCTATGTCATCACCCCAGCATACTGGGTATTGGCTTCTTAGCATTGCATGGCTGTGTAGTGGATCTAGCCAACAGGCTACTCATTCAGATCAAAGGACAATGTCATGCTGTCACCATCCTAGACTTGCACATGGTGGCAGCTATCTCCCACAACAACAAGGAGTATGACGTCATGACTTTGTTCAACAGTCATGATCTGTTTTCAGAGCTTGCAGCTTTGCTGCAAAAACACCTTGACATGTTTTCCACCAACAAACACGACTGTGGTAGGATGCACACTACCACTGAAATCACAGGGCCTGACCCTGTGAGGCAGAAACAATATCATTTTCCTGTTAAAGCCTTGCCATCACTGAGGGAAATAATCCAATCACTGCTTCAACAAGGAGTGATTAGAACCTGTATTTCCACTGTCGACTCACCTGTTTGGCCTGTGAAAAAGCCAAATGGGACCTGAAGACTTACAATTGATTACAGAAAACAGGTTACTCCAAGCTGCACACCTACCATAGCATCAGCACCTGATGTACTCAAGCTGTTGACACCTGACAAAAAGTGGTTCAAATCTCTTAACATTTCTAATGGGCTTTCGTCACTCCCATTAGCACAGGGAAGCCAATACAAATTTGCCTTCACCTTTGACGGATGCCAGTACACCTGGACCTGTCTTCCCCAGGGCTTCCACAACAGCCCCTCCCTCTTCCATCTCACATGGTGGATGCTCTGCAGGGATTCTCCACTCCCCAGTGTCTCCTGCAGTACATGGATGACTTTCTTCTAGCAACCACCATGAAATAAGATCATTTAGCACTTCTAGACAAACTTCTGTCTCTCCTAAAGAGAGCAGGCCTCAAGTGCAACCCCTCCAAGGCAAAACTATGTGAAAAAGAGGTTATCTTCCTTGGCCTACGCATTACACACCACGGCAGAAGTCCAGCTATCAAAAAGATCCAGGACTTGCAAGATCTGCCACTTCCTACTAGCGTGGCAACACTTAAGACGCTTCCTAGGAATAGTAAACTACTCCAAGGATTTTATCCCTGACTTTGCCTTGAAGGCCACTCCCTTGTATGAACTTCTGAAAAAGGATGTCCCGTGGGCATGGGCCCCCACTCACACTGATGCTGTGACACAGCTCAAGCAGGCCTTAGCTTCAGCCCCAGCACTGATCAATCCTAACCCAAATCTACCATTCCATTTGGAAACTGCTACATCTGATGTGGCCATGTCTGCGGTGCTAGCACAAAAATATAATGGGTACTTCAGGCTCATTGCCTATGCTTCTCAAATGCTGTGCCCAGTAGAGAGAAAGTATAGTCCCTGTGAAAGGACACTCTTGGCAACCTACTGGGCTGTCAAACATTTCATGTACGTAATTGGGTATGCACCTACTGTTTTGCATACCTGTCACACCCCAACCAACATTTTGCTTTTAGACAAAGTAAAAGATGGCTCAGTTTCCAACACAAGACTCACCCACTGGTCTTTGCTTTTGCAGGACAGGGACATCAAAGTACTACCTGCAAAAATGACATCCACCTTGGCCCATGGCCTACTCTACAAGGTAATCCACACAACTGTGCACTCCAATCTCCTGACATATCTGAGCCAGGACCATTCTTACTGGCTACACCTGATGTTTTAGAGGATACCAGCATGTATCATGTCTTCACAGATGGCTCTGCCTCCTATGTGGAGGGGGAACAGGTAGCAGGATTTGGTGTGCTCATATTAGATCAAGATGGCAATTTTAGGCACATTTCTAGGAACTGTACTGTCATTTCCTCACAGTATGCTGAATTGGCAGCTGTGGCCTGTGCTCTAGAGGTCATGCCCCATGGTGATTAAGATGCAATCATCTTTGCAGACTCTAACTGGGTCTGTTCCTCCCTTACTGAATTTCTACCATTCTGGGAGAGAAATAACTTCACATCCTCTAACGGCACACCTGTCAAATACAGGGATTTTTTTTGTGTTCATACACACACTGACCCAATAGTTTACTCACAAACTGTACACTCACAAGGTAAAGGCTCACTGCAAAAATTACCCTTACCACAAATTCAATGATCGAGCGGTTCCGCTTGCCAAAACAGCCACTTGAGGAGGGGAGACAAGGTGAATGACTCACCCAGTAGCTGTGGCAGCCATTTTCTTAGCTGCCAACACCAGGTAGAAACCACAACCACCACTGGACCTTTCTGCTACACAGAAATCTGGCCCAGAACTAAAAGATGTGTTCAAATTCCTAGACAAAGGAATTGAACAGGAACAACCTACTGGTAGTCCATACAAGAGGCACTCTGACAACATACACCTATCTCATGATCAGAAACTGATCTGGTATAGGAAGGAAGATACAGATCACAAATGGTGGGTTGTACAACAATCCTTACGAACCGAATTCATCCATATGGTTCATGATATCCCCACTGGTGGACACCAGGGGGCAGATAACATCATCCAGAGACTTAAAATCATCATCTGGTGACCTGGTATGACCAAGGATGTGAAGCACTATCAGGACAATTGCATAGTGTGCCCCCAAAACAATACAATTTCAGTGAAAAGAAATGCCAAATTATCACCACAAATGCAATCTGGACCATGGAATGTGATACAAATCGATTTCATTGGCCCCTTGACCAACTCCAGCAAGAACAGGTATGCCCTTGTTGTCACAGACTTGTTTTCTAAGTGGGTTGAGGCATTCCGCACTAAAAACAACACGGCAAAGACACCTGTTAAGATCCTGGTGGATCAATTGTTCTCCAGGTGGGGCCTACCCCTTAAGGTAGACTTAGACCAGGGAACCAGTTTTACAGCTGAGCTGATGAAAGAGTCACTCCAAATGCTTGGAGTAGATCAGAAGAAAAAATTACTCACCTTAGTAATGTTGTTTCTTCCAATGGAGTCTTGCTATATTATAGACATTAGCAGTTTGATCCAGCTCTAGAACTGCCCCGGAGTGCAATGGTTAAAACCATTCCAAAATAGAATTTTGGCACGAGAGCAGCTCTATCTGTGTCATTTCAAACTTGAACTGTCAGATCTTTACGAGCCAAACTCACTAAGGTCTGTGTGGAAGCTGTAACCTACACTAGCCAAAGGGCTACCTAAATAATAACAACCATTGATGGTCCCAACACCCAAGACTCAAGTCAGGGGACCAGAAATACTAACACCATTCTAATAATATGAAAATGGAACATAAGTATAATAAAACACACACACGCGTACACATACACACCCCAAAGTCCCAAAGGGACAAAATGCTAACAGGACATAAGTAGTGCCACACTAAGTTGCCCACCCCACCAAGTAGAGGTTCTGAGAGGGGCAGGTTGGGGAGGTCTATAATATAGAAGAACTCCATTAGAAGAAACAACATTACTAAGGTGAGTAATTTTTTCTTCAAACAACATGAAGTCTTGCTATATTATAGACATTAGCAGAACACACAGCAGTACCTCCATGGAGGAGGGGCAGAACCTACTTAGGGAATAGGCTCTGAAAAACAGCTGTGCCAAACCGAGCATCTCTCCTGGCCTGGACATCCAGGGAGTAATGCTTGGTAAAAGTGTGTACCGTTTTCCAAGTAGCAGCCTGGCAAATCTCTAATAAAGGGATATCTCTGGAAGCAGCTAGAGAGCAGCTGTACCCCTGGTAGAATGAGCCCTCAAACCGGGGGCTCTGCCCACTTTCTGATAACAAAGTGGATACAAGAGACAATCCACCTGGCTATTGATCTCTTAGTGGCAGGTTTGCCTTTCCCAGCTTCACCATAGGTAAGGAAAAGTTGGAGGGATTGAACCTGTGACCTTTAGTACGCTCTATATAATAACTAAGAGCTCTCTTAACATCCAGGTTGTGACAACCTCCTCTCACCGAAGAGGTGATCAGTGAAAAATACTGGAAGGGAGATAGATTGATTAAGATGGAAATCTGAAACCACCTTAGGCAAAAACTTCCTATTAGTCCTAAGGACTACCTTATCCCTATGGAAAGAAATAAAGTCAGTCTCCACTGACAAGGCTTGCAATTCATATGCATCTCGCAGAAGTGATAGCCACCTAGAAAAACAGTTTTTCAAGTTAGGTACTTAAGCTCTGCAGAAGACAGAGGTTCAAAGGGAGTTGCATTAACTGGGCAATGCAAACATTAAGGTCCCAAGCAGGGGCGGTTCCCGAAAAGGAGGATTAGTATGGAGTAATCCTTAAAAACTTGGAAAACACAGGATGAGGGGAAAGAGGGGATGACTTTCCTGCTGACACAAAAGCAGACACAGCTGCCAAATGAACTCTCAGGGTAGCTGGTCTGAGACCAAAGGAATTAAGATGTACCATGTAATCTAACAAAATGGGCAATTCAGCAGATTCTGGGGAGATATTTTTCCCAGCACACCAAATGGAAAACCTTTTCCATTTAGAACTATAAGTAGCCCTAGTGGAAGGCTTTCTGGAAGCCTTTAGGATCTCAAGAACACCCTGAGAGAGGTGTAAATCAGCAAACTCTAACTCCTCAAGAACCAGGCCTTGAGGTTGAGGGATTTGAGGTCCGGATACCAAACCCTTCCCTGGGCACAAGTCAACAGATTATGATTCCTGGGGAGGCACAGGGGAAGATGGACTGTCAGAGACAAGAAGAAGTGGGTACCAGGGCTGCCTGGCCCAATCCGGGGCAATCAGAATCACCCTGCAAGGCTGAGATCTGATTTTGACTAGTACTTTGAATAGGAGAGGAAAGGGAAAGCATAGAAGAACTCCCTCCCAATCCAGAAGAAGGGCATCCAGAACTGAGCCCAGCACTGGAGGCCTGCAACAGAACAGAGGAAGTTTGTGATTGTCTGGGGCTGCAAAACTATCTATCTGAGGGATGCCCCACCTGGCAAAAACTATCCCCAGCACTTGAGGATCCAGGTACCATTCGTGATGGCCCTGGGAAATCCTGCTGAGGGCATCCGCTAGGACATTGTCCTTCCTGGAAGATGAACTGCTATGAGGGAAGTGTTCAGGGAATAGACCAGAGACCACAACTTCATTGCCTCGGTGCACAAGGCCGAAGACCGAGTGCCCCCCTGTTTGTTGATGTACCACATTGTTGTGGTGTTGTCTGTTCTGACTTTTATCACCTTGTCGTGGACAGATGTAGAAGAAGCTTGAAGAGCTAAAAAGACAGCTCTGAGTTCCAGCAAATTGATGTGGAGCACAGATTCCTGGGGGGACCACACTCCCTGAGTGGAAAGGTCGCCCATGTGGGCTCCCCAACCCAGAAGGGAAGCATCTGTAGTGAGAGTCAAGTCGTGAGAAGGGGAAATGAAGGGGATCCCCGCTCTTAAATTGCTCTGATCCTTCCACCACTGGAGAGCTAGGATCAAGGTTCGAGTCACTGGGACCAACTTGGAAAGTGGGTCTCTTCTCTGAGACCAAAAGGTTCTCAAGTGAAACTGAATGTCTCTCATCTGAAATCTGGCTCCCTGCACAACAGCTATGGATGCAGCCATGTGCCCCAGGAGCTGCAGAAAGTGTCTTGCTGGTCGAGACCTGCAGAGTGAAGGAAGAGGCCAGAGCCACTAAATTCCTTACCCTTTCTGGGGAAGAAAGGCTCTGGCTAGCTTTGTGTCAATTCTGCCCCTATAAAAGTGAGTACCTGGACTGGTTCTAGAACCGACTTTGGTAGGTTTGCAGAAAACCCAGGGAGGTGAAGCTGCTGGGTGACCTGCAGGTGAGATTTTACCTGTTCTGGGGACTGGCCTACAATGAGCCAGTTGTCTAGATAGGGAAAACAGCAATCCTCTGCCTCCTTAAGTGGGCCACTGCCACTGCTAGACACTTTGTGAATACCCTTGGAGCAGAGGTAAGGCCGAAGGGCATTGCTCTGAACTGGTAATGACCTGAGGGCAGTTCGAATCTGAGGTACTTTCGATGGGATCTTCTGATTAGGACATGGAAATAGGCATCCTTGGGGTCCAGGGGCTAGCCAGTCCCTGGCCTTAGGGAAAGGTAAAATCATTGCCAGAGTTACCATTTTGAACTTTATCTGGAATACAGACCCTGCCCTGATGCAGGGAGGAACCCTTTCTACTGCTCTGAGGCTAACAGGGATGAGACCTCTGTTTCCAGAGCGAGGGTCTCTGAAGCACTTGCAGGCAGAAAAGTCTGCTTCTCAACTTGGGAAACTTTTGAAGCTGAGAACCAGACCCTGGCTTACTACTTCCAGAACCCACTTGTCTGGAGGTTAACAGGCCCAATTCTGACTGAAGTAAGCCAGCCTGCCCCTCACTGGTACAGGAGAATCGGCCCTGGGCACCCCATCAGGGTGCCTGTTTCCAGGAGCTTTAGGCTGGGGGTGGGAGCAGGTCTGCCCACCCCTCGTCTGCCCTGCCTCTGAAGAAGCTCCTCTGAGCATGAGCAGAGAGAGGCCTGAGTCTGGTAGAAGGCCTGTGAAAAGGCCTACCCCTCCCTGAGGGCATGCCTTTGAGGGTGGCTTGCCGCTCCTTAGCCTGGGCACTCTTGTAAGTAGTCCTATATTCATCCATCTTCTTCATGTAATTCTCTGTCTGCTCTCCAAACAGAGATTTCCCACCAGGAAAATCCATAGCCTTAGTCTGGGTATCCTGTGACAAACTAATACACCTGAGCCAGGCCAACCTACAGCTACAGATGTGGCCATGACCCTAGAGGAAACATCATTAACATCCACAGCAGCATGAAACTGAACCTTAGAGGCTTCAATGCCATCAGCAGCCACCTGTTCTAGTTCACTAGCCAGCTGGCCATGGGCCTGCTTGGCCAATTGCATAACAGTATCCCATCTAGATTTCTGATACCTAGCTACATAAGCCATATAATTTGCTTGCCTGAGTCCCAGAGAGGCTACCATATACTGTTTTTTTTTTTTTTGGTTTTTTTGCCATGGCATCAATCTTCCTGGAATCCTTGTCAGGAGGATGTGAAGCCAAGGGATATTAGCTTTATCACAGGCAGCAGCCTGAACTACCTCAACATGACTGCACTGCTGAGAAAGGAATTCTGTATCAGGGCCTGACAATGTATACCTTCTGTCCATCTTTTTATCTACAGGAGGCACAGAATTAGGAGCTTTTAAAATGTTAATTGTTTGTTTCCTAAAAGACTTATGTAAAGGAATAGACAATCTCCTAGACACTGGAATATCCATCATTTCTACAAAATCAGGTTCCTCTTGCTCATCCACAGCCTCTTCTAAAGGAAGCTGGAGGGTTTCAGCAACTTTTTTATAAAACATAAAATGAGACTCAGACAGCATAGGGGGAGATTCTAAAGGTCTGTCTGGAGAGATGTCCGGTTCAATGGGCACACCCAGACCTTCCCAGCCACATTCATACTGTTCATAACCCTCCTCCCCCTCCTCTGGTTCATAAAATTCCTCAATATCATAATCCTGAACCACTGGGACCGGACGAACCGACCTTTTGCCAGATAGTGGTAGTTCGGACGGACCGAGACAGTGACTGGACAATTTGTATGGCTTTTGCTATCTCTGCAGCAGTTGGAGAAGGAATTTTGGACTCCAGACCTGCTAATTTTCTTGTTTTCTTTACTGGAATTGGTTCCTCAGAACCAGCTTTTCTTTTGGCCGAGGAAGTCTGGCCCTGGTCAGAGGGCACTCCCTCTGGTTCGGTTGGCACCGAACTGGGCTGGGCATTCGGGTCAGCGGACCTTTTGGCCTCTCGTTCCCAGAGCCTGCCCAATCTTTTTTCCAGGGTGGCTGCAGGGAAATTCTTACATACCTGGCAGTCTGACTGGAGGTGGTCAAACCCCAGACAATAAACACATGTGGTGTGTGGGTCAGCCTTGGCAAAGACTTCCCCACAAACATCACAGTGTTGAAACCCAGTGGGCCCGGTTTTTCTTTTGGGTTTCTCAGACATAATGCCAGCCTAACCAAAAACTTGCCCTTTTAACGGCAGTGCCAGGCAAGACACCCTTATCGGTTCCTAACCGTGTCACGGTATTGGAAAAACGTAAAATCCGTTTTTTAGAACCGATAAGAACCGAACCGTATCTAAAATAGTAACTTTTAGTTTTAAATGAGTTTTAAATCCAGCTGATCGGTTCAAAACCGAACCGATAACTTACAAGTTCCACACAGACAAAACCTTCATTTACTTACGGTTACCACAGATAGAGCTTGAACCGAACGGTTTTGCGGTTAAAATAAAACTATTCTCGGTTAAATCAACCGAGAAAACACTTTTTAAACCGAGAAATGAACCGAGCAGAAGGAGAAATCTCCGGAGCGACTGTTCACTGAGGCGGAGTAAAGAATCTGACAGTTCAAGTTTGAAATGACACAGATAGAGCTGCTCTCGTGCCAAAATTCTATTTTGGGATGGTTTTAACCATTGCACTCCGGGGCAGTTCTAGAGCTGGATCAAACTGCTAATGTCTATAATATAGCAAGACTTCATGTTGTTTGAAATTCCATATCCCTTACCATCCTCAATCCTCAGGCCAGGCAGGAAGAGTAAATAGAAGAATCAAACAGATGTTATGCAGATTCATCAATGACAATCCTAAGGATTGGGATTCCCTCCTTCCACTACTACTGATGGCAATCAGGCGCACTCCTGCGACAACTACTTGGTGCACACCTTATGAGGTTATGACTGGCAGAGCCATAAGATTGTCTGAACACCTGTTCATTGACCTCCACACCCCTACCACAGATAGGGTATCTGTGGATAAATATGTTGAAAAACTTTGTGATGACATCATGAACACATATTTGTTCACTGCAAATCAGATGGGCAAAGCTCAACAACAAGCAAAAGCTCATTTTGATAAGCATGCCAAGGAAGTCGACTGGTAAGTTGGGGATCAAGTCATGCTTCTCCAATACAGACCACCGGCTCATTCATTTACCAGCAAATGGGAAGGCCCATATCCCATTGTCAACAAACTCAGCCAAGCTGTTTATCAGGTGAGAGTTCAGCATGAGAAACAGACCAACAAGTGGTCCCATGCTAATCAGGTCAAGTTGTATAAAGGTGACTAATTACTTTTCCCAATCCTCTTAGGGTGGAATAGTACCCCTCACTTAATCCTTTTCTGTTTCTTTCAGATATATTGGCAAGATGGCTATCTTGCACATCCTCATCCTGGTGGGGCTACTTTCTTTGACTTACTCTCAAGACAAACCCCTTATAACTGAACACAGATAATGTACAGTAGTAGCCACAGACATTGCCAGCGATTTCCAGCTATTTCACAAAATTTCTAGAGAGTTTCTCTCTGCTGCCCCTACTGTGAAAATGCAGAAAGCATGAGATTTCTCCAGAAATATAACAGAAATTTTGGGAAATAGCTGACAATGTCTGTGGCTACTACTGTATTGCACATTTGCTTGACAAACTTCAACATTCAGTTAGAGATGCACCCATCTCCAGCCCCCAAGGGAGTTCATACTGATGTGCCCAACAAACTGATTACTGTTAAGGAAGGCTCAGATGCCTATCTTAATGTCATGGTTGCATCTCCAGACATATCCACCTTGCAGATACAATGGGAAACTAATTTTAATGGTTACACACTTCCTGTAGCACGTTTATCTAAAGGAGCTTTTCACGGATGACCCAACATAGGGATTGCACCAAACAGTACACTCTATTCGACAAGCCTCTTCTAGACATACTGATCTCTATAACTTAACTGCCTTAATAGATCCTACCTTTTGTGACCGTCTCACCTCTGAGGAGTCACAAGCTTTCTGTCTTCACAACTGTATGGCTACTGAAGCCATGTTCCTTTCTGTGATCCCACCCACTGAAGAAGAACTGACTGAATGTCCTGCTCTGGAGCCTGGTCCTCCTAGTGGTTTGACCGCCACTTCCCTTCCAGGAGTTTTGATTAACAATATACAATTTATGCATGTTCCAGTTATTTTAAATCTTACACATTTGGAATATGGCTGAGTTTGGTTTCTGTCACATGACCAACACTTCTAAATTTTCCAGTATGATGCTTCTAGACATTGTAGCTGCTTACCAAATGATCAAGTTAGTGGTACTCATGTTACTCAACATGCAGGAGATTTTAGACCAACACCTAATGCTAAAAGTAAATCTTGCACTAGGCGTGATACTGCAGATGTTACCGGTGTAGCAGGCACCATCTCTGGCCTTTTTGGTTCAGGAATGTCTATCTGGAATAGAGCAGATATAGCTGCTATTAAAGCAGAAACACTTAACTTTCAACAAGCTATTAAAAATGATGTGTTGCCACCATCGTTACACGGTGTAGATGGTTTAAGAAAGGAAGAGCGTTTTACTGTTTATAACATGCAGGAAATCGCTAAAGGGTTCAACGACAGTAGAAAGAAAACTAATGTACTGATTTTTCAAAATAACGAGGAGGCAGACAAACAATATCTTGCTGGTGAACTTTAATGCACTGCCTATGGGTCTTATGTAATTGCCACTGTTTATAATTTCTTCAGGGACTTAGAAACAGGATGCATTACAGATTTTATTCATGACAGGAGAATGTCTAAATGGTATTGTCCTCATTGCAAATTGACTGCATGCATTACACTGTGTATGTTAAATTCTGTCAATATTTCAATGTCTGCTGCTAGAAATCCTGGGTATGTTTCATGTTATCCAAACCAAGCACCATGCTATTTCTCTAAGAAGTGCTCAGTTCATGACAACATGTTCATTACTTTCACTGTGTCACTACCTTACTTTGATCCACAAACTTCTGTCTTTGACAAACTGGCTGCCATTAATTCCGTCGGACACCTTCATGAGAACATTTACCGAGAATGAACTAACTGGCCTTATTTGCTTGTATAGCACACTATTCTACAAGCTAGGGTCGCACCACATACCAATTGCTGTGCCAAGAAGGGATATTATTACCTGTGCCGCTGTGACATATTTGACATTGTTAAACCTGTCTGTAGATACTTTCCGGAACATCTTGACTGGTCCTACTCCTTGGGTGATGATCTGCCATCTAACCTGATGGAACAATCTTTGCAAGCTGCATCCTCAGCACCCACTGCCCAAACAGCTGCATCCTGAAGCTACCTGGAGGAAGTATATCACCTCACATCACGGCTCACCAACCAGTCCTTTGCTTGTCCTGTAAGTCTACAATAATGGAAGGTTCCAACTGTACGAGTTACCTATAATTTCGATGGGCAGTATTGTGTAGGGACAAACCATAATTCCTTTGCTTATGGTGCCAAAACATGTTTTATTAATGCTCATAACTTCTGTTTTACTCCACAGCAGAAAACAGTAATTGGTCACACAGTGATCACTCCTGTTTCTCTCCCTCAACCAGATGTTATTGATACTAATCTGCAATACTTGCTTGTCTTCTCTCAGTATTTGCCTATTTCTAACATTCACACTGACCCTTTGACACTTTCATTGAAATCCCTTTTAGCTAGAAAGGATTCACATCTTATCTATATTAGCAGTAATATTTCTAAAGCTGGTGATGCTCTTAATACTCTTATTCATGATGGTGATTTAAGTACTGCTCTAGCGAATACTTGGTTAGAACTAACTTTTAAAGCTTTTGTTATTGTCCAAGCATTTTTGATTGTTTTTCTGATATTAACCCTTTGCTGTCTGTGACGTACTCTTAGACAACATCGCGAACAACTCGAATTCCTTTACAAGGCTCATGCCTCAGGCTTGTAAACAACAGATTTTCTAGCTCCATTCCACTACTTTCCTGAGGTTGTTGTCTTTTCTTTTGACGGCAACAAGGGGAGAAATGTTGTCCATGGTCCAGCACCCCTGATGGTGCCCCCATCTCGCTGGTAGCACCCTATGTAGGTATATGTACTAACTTTAGGGCGAAGACACTTATCATATAAGCATAATTGTCAGGATCTGTGTTCTACTATGCTCTACTGATACACATTATGTTCTATTATGCTTCATTATGTTTTACTGACATATTTTAGTCCTAAGAAATGCATTTTACTCTATTTTTACTGGATTTTCATATGTAAGGCAACAGTGCCATCTTTAGTACTTGTACACTACCACAAATGACCTTGTACTACAGAGGTTCATTGTATTGTTATCTCCTGCAAGCTATACAAGAAGTGGCATCCAGTAGAACAGTGGACTGCTTCAAAAGGGGATGGGACAGGACAAGGGGGAGGGTCAATGAAGGGGACGGGTGGAAGGGAGGGGCAGGTGCAGAATAAGGGGTGCTAGCTGCACATTCAAGCAGACTTGATAGACCTCTAGGCCTTTATCTGCTGGCAAATTTTGTATGTTTGTAAGTTTTACACTAGTTAGGACAGTTGCTCAGACCACCTGTTTTTGTCCAAATACATACATTTTATGTATCTTCTTTTGTTGTTGCCATAGTAATTATCAAGGTATAAGACCAATTGTAGCACATAGCTTCTTTGAGAATAAACAAGAGACTGCATTTACCTAGGTAAGGAAAACTTGTGTTCTCCCAGTGATCACACTGTAATGGTAGTAAGCCTGTATTACTGATCTGTAACAAATTTCATTTATTACATGAGTACCACTTGTCTGTTGTCTCTTCCTTCTATGCAGTTCCAAAAAGAACCTGAGAGAGTGATTTATCACTCCAGTTACACTCCTGTGCTATGTTTTTCCTCTGTTTGTGCCTTTGCTCTCCTGACTGCTTTCCCTGCCTCCCTCTGTTTATTCAGGTACACTACCCTGTCCTCCTCCCACTTTGTTTCCTTGTATTTCCTGAAAGTCATCTTTTTCGCCCTTACCACCCCAGCCACTTCTTTTGAGAACCATAGTGGCTTTCTCTTGCCCTTATTTGCCTAATGCAAAGGTTTGCTGCCTTCACTATGGCACTTTTCAGATGGGACCACTGCTCCTCCACTCCACCCCATTAGTTGCTCCCTGCCAGGGCATGCTTGAGAGAAATCCCCATCTTAGTAATGTCCATCCTCCTGAAATCCATGACCCTCGCTCTTTGTGTGGTCTGACTCTGCCACTGTACTCATTCTGAACCACACCATGTGATGATCACTGGATCCCAGGTGTCCGCCTACACGATTTCCTCAGTTCTGTCCCCACTGGTAAGTATGAGGTCCAAACCTTCACCCTCCCTGGTGGTTTCTAGCACTAGCTGCCTGAGGCCTGCCCCTTGCACAGAGTGCAGGATGTCCCTGCTCCTGGCTGAGGCAGCATCTGGGATGCTCCAATCCACATTTGGCAGGTTGAAATCACCTATCAGCAGCACCTCCCCCTTAGCTGCCATCGTGCGGATGGATTCCACTAGAACCCTGTCCCTCTCCTCCCCCTGTGCTGGAGGTTCGTATATCACACCCATGCGAATAGTAGTGCCATTGCCCATCTCAAGGGCGACCCACAGTACCACGCCCCCCTGCATTTCCTGTATTTCAGTCACTAATACTCTCCCTGATGTAAAGAGCCAACCTCTCTCTCTCTTTTTACCCTCCTTGTCTCTCTTAAACAGAGTAAAACCTAGTATTGCTACATCCCAGTCATGGTTTCTACTATACCATATCTCGGAAATAGTCACAATGTCCAGATCAGCCTCTGTCATCAAGGCCACTAGGTCTGGGATTTTATTTCCTAGGCTTCTACTGTTCTGCCTGCAGTAATATCTACACTTCCAGTTCCAGTAATGTTCTTCCTTTTGGTGAATGAACTGGAAGGTGTTTTGGTCTCTGCAGTTTTGGAAACCTTCTGAATTGCAGGGACAAACCCTGACCCACTTATCTGTGGTAATTTTTACCCATTCTTGAAAGTAGCAAGTCAACCTTCCACACACTGGCAATGGTTGACTGGTGACATGGGCAGAAATGTCTGTGCTTTCATTTTGGCTGTGTGTTGTGGACTGGTGCTACAGCACACCTGGGGCCCCTCCTGCCTCTGCCTCTGTAGTAATCTCTTTGAGGTCAGTACTCATAAGCAGCATAGGGTCTTACACAGTAACAGCAGTGCCCCTGCCAACCCTTCCATAAGTTCTGTAGGAAGTGGAGGCCTTTTCGTTCTATGTGGACTCGACTTGTATTTGTCCTCTTTTTTTCAAGTATGCCTCTGTTTTGTCACCAAATAAGTAATTTCCCACAAAGGGAAAATCAATGGCTTTAGCCTGAGTGTCCAGGACAAGAATGGTAGCCCTTGACTAGGCAAATCTCCTCAGTTCCACTGCATGAGCCAAGACTCATGAAGCAGAGTCACTAAAGTCCACAGCCCTGTGGAACTGGCATTTAGTGGAATCCAGGGCTGACTTTGCTATGGCAGCCAGGTCCTATGCCACTTCACCATCCATCTTGTCACTTAGTGCCACCACTGCAGTTTACAGTGCTTCCTGGTGCTGGGCTGTGTATGCCAAATAAGCTGTCTGCTTCAGGAACAGGGAAGCAGTTGTGTACACTTGTGGCCACAGCATTCAGTTTTCAGGAATCCTTATCAGGAGGCTGTGTGGAAAGATGCGACTTGGCCTTTTTACAAGCAGCTGCCTGTATCACTCCTTCATGATCAGAGAGCATGTACATATATTCCACACCTGTCTGTCCACCTGAACTTCTTTTCAACTTTGTTATCAGTGCCAGCAGCTGAACTGGGTGCTGGCATGATTTTCAATGTAGTCTTTTTGAGGGTCTTGTGGATGGGAACTAGCAGTCTCCTTGTGCAGGCTAACCCCATCATGTCCATAAAAGAACAGTTACGTACTTACTGTAACAGTAAATCTTCAAGAGAATCTCTTCCCTTAGGCCACACCTTTGGAGCTATACCCACGTCAGTGCTAGGACCACACGGAAACTTTTGCAAGCCATGGGCCTCCCATGATGATGTCACGCATCAGCATCTACATAAACGTGAGCAGCCCCATCTCTCCTCAGTTTCCTGCCAGAGACTTCGGAGGACATTCTTCTTGGGGAATCAGGAGATCATACCAGTGCCTCACATATTAGGCAGACACAGGTGGTGCTGGAAACAGCGGTCATAAAAAAATCCCAAAGAAGAACTGGATGCCATTTTCCCCTACAGCTGATAGAAGGGGGAAAGAGGGAGAGGGAGAGGGAGAGCCTGCATGGCCTAAGGGAAGAGTCTGTCTTGAAAATCTACTGTTACAGTAAGTGCATAACTATTCTATCATTTTTAAGGATATCTCTTCCATTAGGTCACACCTTTGAAATGAGTCCGAAGTAGTCCCAAAAGCCAACTGGGAGGATAGTGCAGTCTGTTTATGATAGAAAGCCCAGTAATACAGCAAGGCAGAAGCCTGTCAGTCAATGTGAGACAATGTCCAGACTGTAGTGTTTAGAGAAAGTGTGGACAGTACTCCAGGTGACTGCACCACAGATGTCAGCCATGGAGACATTTCAGAAGCAAGCAACAGATGCGGCTATGCCGCTTGTGGAAAGACCATGAACCACACCAGGATGTTCCTTACTCTACGTCCTACAACAAAACGTAATACAATATGCAAGGCATTTGGACAAGCACTGTTTGCTTCTAAATTACACCCTCTTTCCCGGTGCGAATGAAATAAAAAGCTCAGAGGACTTTCTGCAGTCCTTGGCGCAAGCAAGATAGTACCTCAGAATTCTATGTACATTTCAAGTGTGGAGCAATGTTTCACCTTGACTGGCATGCAATAAATTGGAAGGTGGATAGTTTGATTTAGTATAAGCTCAGACTCTGCCTTTGCCAAGAAATAAAGGATAATGTATGGTCCTCTATCGGTAACCAGTTTGTTAACCGTCAAGAGGTTGCCAGGGCGACCAATGAAAAACTCGAGCGCTAAGCTCGAGAGATTTACGTCGCCATGGCAACCTCGAGTCAGTCTCCTCGCTGCAATGACTAGATCACTACCTGCAGGGTTACCATTCTGAATTTTTATTTATTTTGTGTGCCTGTTTATAGACACCTTAGGTCAAGCACAGGCCGCCATTCCCCCAATTGTTTTCTTGTTCAGAAGTACAGTACCTGGAGAAGTATCCCTTCCCCCTTTCTTTTGCTAATACTTCCTCTTTTGCTTTCTGGGACAGCACTTTCTGAATGTCCAGTTGTAGTTCCTGCTATTCCTCTTTTCAATTTGAAATTTTTTGATCAGGACTCTGAACAGCAGTGGGAATGGAGGAAAGGCAAAGAGGAACCTGCCCTTCCAATCCAAAATTAGGGCATCCTAGGGTACAGTCCCCTGGAGTGGAGGTCTGCAACAGAACAGAGGGAGCTGGTGATTGTCCGGAGCTGCAAAGAGATCTTCTGGAGTGCCCCATCTGGAGAAGGTGATCTGCAGGATGAGAGGATTCAGGGACCATTCGTGATGTCCCTGGGATATTCTGCTCAGAGCATCTGCCAGTACATTGTCCTTCCCTGGAAGGTGAACTGCTACTAGGGAAGTCTGAAGAGAATAGGCCAGAGACCACAGATTCATGGCTTCTGTGCACAAGGCTGAGGACCGAGTGCCTCCTTGTTTGTCGATATATCACATTGTGGTTGTGTTGTCTGTTCTGACTTAGACCACCTTGCTCTTGACTGAATCTGAGAAGCACTGAAGGGCCAGGAGCACTGCCCTGAGTTCCAGAAGGTTGATGTGAAGGAGAGACTCCTGTGGAGACCAGACCCCTTGGGCTGTCAGGGCCCCCAGGTGGGCTCCCCAACCTAGGAGAGAAGCATCCATAGTCAGAACTACTGAAGGAGTTTGTGGGAGAAATGGAACTCCTTGTCTGAGGTTGTCCTGATCCAGCCACCACTGCAGAGCTTGGACCAGAGTCTGAGTCACTGGAATCAGTTTGGTAAGAGAATCCTTTTTCTGAGACCAGAAGGACCTTAGGTGAAACAGAATGTCCCTCATCTGAAATCTTTCTCCCTGCACCACTTCAGTGGAAGCTGCCATGTGGCCCAGAAGCTGGAGGAAGTGTCTTGCTTGGCGAGAAACCTGAGGTTGAAAAGATGAAGCCAGATCCACTAGGGCCTTCACCCTTGCCAGGGGAAGGAAAGCTTTTGCTTGTACAGTGTCCAAATCTATCCCTATAAAGGTGAGAAGTTGAACTGGTCCAAGGACAGACTTTGGAAGATTGAGAAGAAAACCCAGGGAACTGAGTAGGTCCTGGGTAGTTTGTAGAGCTGACTTGACCTATAGAGATGACTGACCCACAATGAGCCAGTCGTCCAGATATGGGAAGATGGTGATACCCTGTCTTCTGAGGTAAGCCACCATCACTGCAAGACACTTTGTGAACACCCTTGGAGCTGATGCTAGGCCGAATGGCATTGCTCTGAATTGGTAATGGCCTGAAGGCAACTCGAACCTGAGGTATTTTCTGTGGGAGCACCTGATAGGGATATGGAGGTAGGCATCCTTGAAGGTCAGAGATGCTAACCAATCTCCTGGCCTTAGAGATGGAAGGATTATTCCAAGAGTTACCATTCTGAATTTGAGCTTTGAAATGTGTTTGTTCAAATACCTTAGGTCTAGGATGGGTCGACACTCCCCCGTTTTCTTTGGGGTAATGAAGTACCTGGAGTAAGTCCTTTTCCCTTGTGCTGAGTAGGAACCTTCTCTATAGCTCTGAGAGCTGGAAGAGAGGAAACCTCTGCCTCTAGGGCAAGGGTTTCTGAGATTGATGCAGGTGGAAAAGACTTGGCCCACTTTTTGGAAACTATTTGAAGGCAAGGGCCAGTCTCTGGCTTACTACTTCCAGGACTCACTTGTCTGAGGTCACAGACTTCCAGGCCTGGAAGTAGTAAGCCAGCCTGCTCGTACTAGAATTGAGGAGTCGACCTGGGCTGACACATCAGGGTGTCTGCTTGGCAGAAGCCTTAGACTGGGAGGAGGAGGAGGGAGCAGCCCTGCTCATCCCCCTCCTGCCCCTCCCTCTGAAGAACTCCCTCTGTGGGAAGGGAGAGGAGGCCTGGGCTTGGTAAAAAATCCTGTGAAAAGGCCTGCCCCTAGACTGCTGCTTTTGTGGAGTGGCTTGCCTTTCCTTGACCTGTGCACTCCTGTACATGGTCCTGTATTCATCCATTTTCTTCATGTCAGCCTCTGTTTGCTCCACAAACAGAGAATTACCCACTACTGGAAAATCCATAGCCTTAGTCTGGGTATCCTGTGAAAGGCTAGTACATCTGAGCCAAGCATGTTTTCTGAGAGACACAGATGTAGCCATGACTCTAGATGCCACATCACTGGAGTCCACAGCAGCATGAAATTGCATTTTCGATGCCTCAGTTCCATCAGCAGCCACCTCCTCCAGCTCTTTGGCTAGCTGGGGGGAGGCCTGTTTAGCCAGTTCCAGAACCGTATCCCATCTGGATTTCTGGTACCTGGCTGTGTAGGCCATATAATTAGCCTGCCTGAGTCCCAAAAAGGATGCCAAATACTGTTTTTTGGCCATGGCATCCACTTTCCTGGAGTCCTTATCCGGGGGTGTGTGAAGCCAAAGGAATGTTAACCCTGTCACAGGCTGCAGCCTGCACTACCCCAACATGGCTGCTATGATTATAAAGGAACTCCGCAGCTGAGCCTGATAACATATACTTCCTGTCTATTCTCTTGTCCACAGGAGGTACTGAAACAGAAGTTTGTAAAATTGTGTGTGTGTGTTTCCACAAGGACTTATGAAGAGGGATAACAGCCTTTTGCACTCTGGGATATCCATCATTTCCACAAAATCAGGCTCTTCTTCCTCCTTTGCAGCTTCAACCAAGGGAAGCTGAAGGGTTGAGGCCACCTTTTTGTAAAACAAAAAGTGTGAAGGGGACTCAGAGAGCCTGGGAGAAGAGACACCCGAGGGCCTGTCTGGGGAGATGTCACATCCAGACCCCCTGGTCATCATCATCATCATCTTCACCGGGATAGTCTTCGTCTCCCTCCCACTCCTCATAATAAGCATCTGGATCATAATCCGAAGGAGATGGATCTGACCGAACCGACCGCCTAACCGGTGGTACCGGTTTGGACGGAACCGGTCTAAGCAACTGAACAATGCTAATCACTTTGGTTATTTCATCCACGGTTGGAGAATGAGGTACAGGATCCAAACCAGTGGACTTACGTTTTCTTTTTGACAGAACCGGCCCCTCAGGGTCGGCTCTCCTTTTGCCCCAGGAGGTATCGCCTAAGTCAGTAGGAACCTCCTCAGGTTCAGCCGTAACTGAACCAGGCTGGCCATCCAGATCTACGGACTTCTCGGCCTCCCTTTCCTTCAGCCTACTCAGTCTCTTATCTAGAGTGGATTTAGGAAAGTTTTTACAAATTTGGCAGTCCAACTTGAGATGGTCAAACCCCAGACAATAAACACAGATGAGGTGGGGGTTGGCCTTGGTAAAGGCCTCCCCACACTCAGTACAGTGCTGAAACCCAGTGGGACCAGTTTTTTTGTGGGGTTTGTCAGACATGGCCAACCTACTAAATTACCCTATAGCAGCTTTCAAGCCAGGTAATAAAATAACCGATCAGTTACAAACCGTGTCACGGATTTTGAAAAAGAACGAGAAAAGGCCCGGATCTTTTGAAACTGATTGATACCGGAACACCACTCTAATCCCAGAAAATTTTCCTCAGAAAAACAGAAGAAATACAAGGTCGGTTCCTATCCGGATGGACCAACCGAAAACAAACTGAGGAAAAAAGTCATTTCCACACACTTTTACAAAATAAACACAGCCACTACCTATCTACAACACTACCTGTACCCTAGACAGAAGCTGGAAATCTGAAAAAATATCAAATAGAATGGTTTAAAACCAAACGCTTTACTTTTTACCGAACCGAGCAGAGGAATCTCTGGAGCGACTTCACTGTTAGGCAGAGTAAAGAAATCTGACGGTTACACTGGGAAGTACCACAGACAGAGGTTTGAAAACCGAGCTCGAGCTCAACGTTCTATGCTCCTGCATAGAGTTTAGCTCCTTACTCTCCGGGGCAGTATAACCTGTATTTCTAGGGACATGGATATGTTGTTCATCCACACTATCTGGCAGACTCCTAGCAGTTCTCTGGGAGGAGGGAGGTAAGGTGCACACCCCCTACTTAGGGAATAAAGACTGGAGAACCGAGGCTCCAAAACCAGCATCCCGGCGTGACTCAAGGTCGATGTAGTAATGGGTGATGAAGATATGAGCTGACTTCCAGGTAGCAGCCCTGCAGATTTCCTGGATAGGGACGTCCCTGGAAGCAGCTACCGATACAGCAGTATGGCCGGTAGAATGAGTTCTTATCCCTCTGGGAGGCTCCATGCCCGCCAACCTATAGCAGAGATCTATGCAGGAGGTGACTCACCTACCTATCGTCCGCTTGGCTGCAGGTCTGCCAGGTGCGACTTCAGCGTAGGTGACAAACAGCTGGCGAACCTCTCCCCGAACTTCAGCCGTCCGCTCCTTATAATAAGCGAGCGCTCTTCTAGGGTCCAAAGTATGGGGCCTATATTCGGCCTCCGAGGTGTGATTGGGGTAGAACACCGGCAGAGTCAACACCTGGTTAAGGTGAAACTCCGACACCACCTTCGGAAGGAATTTCGGGTGGGGGTGCAGGACAACCTTGTCCCTGTGGAAGACCAGATAAGGAGACTCAATGGAAAGCACCTGGAGCTCTCCCATCCTTTTGGCTGACGTGATAGCCACCAAGAAGGCGGTCTTCCACAACAGGTGAGAGATGTCACACCTGTGCATCGGGTTCTAATGGCTTGCCCATGAGCTAGCCATTACCAGCAGTAGATCCCACAGAGGTGGAGGTTCTGATCGGAGGGAAAATGATCAAGGCTTTGAAAACGCCCAACCGCCTTCCTCCTGCATTCACCGACTGCTTCCCGCCCACGCCGTAAGCAGAGATGGCTGCCAGGTGCACCTTAAGGGTCGCCACCAAAGCCCCAGCTGAGAAAGGGACCACAGGTGTCCAGAATGCTTGCCAAGGAACAGGAGGAAGGGTCCAGGCCCTTGTCCTGACACCAAATGGAGAATCTCTTCCATTTGAAGGCATAGCATTTTCTGGTCGACTCCTTACGGGACCCTTCAACGATGTTGAGGACCTTGTGGTAAAGACCCAAGGCCTGGAACTCTAGTCGCTCAGCAACCAGGCTGTCAGGTGCAGGGATTGAAGGTCTGGATGGAATACCTTCCCCTGATTGACTGAGATCAGGTCCGGGCGGGCTGAAAGCCGCCTTGGGAGCCTGGAGCTGAGACTGAGGAGATCTGGATACCAGAACGGACGGGGCCAGTCTGGGGCTACCAGAATCACCTGCGCCTTGTCCCTCCTCACCTTGAGAAGCACCTTGTGGATCAAGGGAAATGGGGGAAAGGCGCAGAAGAGGCCCGGTGTCCATAGCCTCAAGAAGGCATCCCCCTGCAGCGAGCCGTGCTGAGGGGGGCCGGCATGAAACAGCCTCAGCGTCGCATTCTCCCTGGAGGCAAACAGGTCTGCCTGAGGCGTGCCCCAGTGGGTGAAGAGATCTTGTACTACCTCCGGCAGGAGAGACCACTCGTGAGACGCAGCCCCTATCCGGCTTAGGGCATCGGCCAGGGTGTTGGAGGTTCCTGCCACGTGAATGGCAAGGAGATCCGCCTCCAGGCTGCGCACGAGAGACCAAAAGCGGAGAGCTTCCCTGCACAGAGGCATGGAGCGCGTCCCGCCCTGGCGGTTTAGGTAGTACATGGTCGTGGTATTGTCCGTCTAGACCTGGACCACTTGACCCTGTAGAAACAGAGTGAAGGCGGTGAGGGCTACATGAACCGCTCGAAGCTCCAGCAGGTTGATGTGGATCGGGACTCCCGAGGGGACCAGAGGCCGTGCACTCTGTGCTCCCCCAGATGGGCACCCCAACCCATCAGAGAGGCATCGGTCGATAGAGAGACCGTCGGCTTGGGGCGGACGAATGGGATGCCCTCCTGCAGATGTGTTGGAACGGTCCACCACTGGAGAGCGTCCCACATCCCCTGGGTCACTGTCACTAGCTGATCCAACGGATCAAAGCGCTGTGACCACTGGCTGGCCAGTCCACATTGAAGGGGACACAGGTACCAGCAGGCCCAATGGACCACGCTGGTGCAGGCTACCATGAGGCCCAGGAGGCGCAGGAAGTCCCAGGCAGGGCGTGATTGCCCAACCTGAAATGATTGGGCAAAGGAGGAAAGAACCTCGGCCCTGTCTGCCGGGAGCCAGGCTCTGGCTTGAAGAGAGTCGAGCTCTGCCCCAATGAAATTTATCACCTGCTTTGGCACGAGTTCCGACTTGGCCTCGTTGATGAAGGAGGCCAATCTGAGAGCAAACCTGGAGGGCCAGATCTCTGGACCGCTCCACCTCCGCTCTGGAGGGGGCTGCAATCAGCCAGTCATCCAGGTAGGGGTACACTCGGACCCTTCGGCACCGCAGGAATACTGTCACCACTGTCATGCATTTGGTGAAGACCCTGGGAGCTAGGGAGAGGCCGAAGGGCATGGCCCGGAACTCATAAAGGGATTCCTCTGCTCTGAAGTGGAAGAATCTCTGATGAGACAGATGGATTGGGACACGAAAGAACGCATCCTGGAGGTCCAGAGAACAGAACCACATGCCTCATTCTAAGGATGGGATTATCTGAGCCAGAGTGACCATCCTGAAGGTCCGAGACCTTAGGAACCTGTTCAGGTTGTGCAGGTCGAGAATGGGGCGCCAGCCCCCCCGTCCGTTTTGGGACCAGAAAATACCTGGACACAAACCCCGGGTCTGGAGGAGGATCCACCACCTTCCTGATCACCTCTTTTTTGAGGAGCAGGGCAATATCGGCTTGGCGGGCTGACAGCAAGGCTGCGGACCCCGTGGGCCCCAGAGGGGCGACGGCTCAAAAGGGTGGAGCCTGCTCAAACTCCAGAGGCAGGCCCTTTCCTACAACCTCCAACACCCAGCGGTCCGTGATGATAGCAGACCAGGCAGAAAGGAAGTGGCGGAGCTGTCCCCCCACGGGGGGGAACCCAGGGGGGAGTGACAAGGCTGGGGGCGACACCCCTCAACCCGTCACTGGGCAGGTTTGGAGGAGGGACCGGCCGACGGACCTCCTGGGCCTTTACCTCCCTGCTTCCTGTTGGAGGAAGCTGCGGGCTTGGGTTTGGGATGCCAAGCACGAGCCTGCTGGCCCTGGTGCTGGTGCTGTTGGGCTGGACGTGCCGCATGCGCAGAAGGACGAAAGGGCTTGTGCTGCTGCTGCTGTTGGCGGCCTTTGTCCTTCTGGGTGGAGGTGACTGAGTCCAGATTGGCATTGGACTTTTCGATCCGCTGGAGGTGACCTTCCACTCCAGGGCCGAAGAGGTCGGTCCCCAAGAAGGGGACGTTCACCAACTTGTGCTGGGTATCCACCGTGAAGGTGGATATCCTCAGCCATGCTCTGCAGTGCATGGCCAACGTGGCCGCAACCGATCTGGCACAGGAGTCCCTATGTCCAGAGCTGTTTGGAGCTGCTGCTTTGCCACCACCCTACCTTGGTCCCGAACCTGCTGGACCGTGGTCTGCAGGTCAGCCGGGAGATAAGGGATCACCTCATCCAGGGAGCCCATGAGGGCGTGGGAGAAGTGTGCCATCAGCACGGCCAAGCTGGCCTGGCGGAGGCCAAGGGAGGATGCAGCGCACACCTTGCGCCCGGCGTAGTCCAGCTGTTTGGACTCCTTGTCGGGGGGCTTGTCCACATCCCTAGCATTCCCGGAACGCCGGAAAACGCTGTCGGTGACCAACCCCTCGGCAGAGGGGTGCTCCGAAAACCCGGGCAGAGAGCCGGTAGGGACCGCATACTTCCTGGTCATCCTGGCAGAGGGCGCAGGACAGGAAGCAGGCCGCTGTCAAAGCTCCAAGGCTGGGTCGACAATGGCCTCAGCCACCGGAAAGGCCTCCGTGGGTGAATCCCCTCGGTCCAGTATCTCCATCAGGGGATACTTGGCCCATTTGGATACGGGCTTGAGCTGCATCCCGGTGGACTCAGAGATGAGCCGAAGCAGACCCATAAAGGACGATGGGCTTTCGTCCAGTGACTGGCCCCCAGAGGACTCCAGGTCAACCGACCTGGAGAACAGGGAAGAGTCATCGCCTGACTCCGAGGAGTCCGCGGAGAGCTGCCTAGGGCCTGAGCCACCTTCCACCTGCCGAGGATGGTCGGGAGTGAGGGTGACCGACAACCTGTGGGGCAGGCCTTGACCCGACCGAGAGTCCTTTGATCGGCACCCCCGATTTCGGTTGTGGAGGCGGAGGTTCCACCACAATAGGTGGGGCAGCAGGTTTCAGCCGAACAACTGGCCCAGGCTTGGGCATCTCGACTGCATCGAGAGGCTGTTTCGGCCGTTCAGGTGACAGCCACTTGATGGCCGGGGAAGGCGTCAGTGTCGACTTGCTCCCAGACAAAAGTAACTGCTGCCACATCAGTTCCTCGTAGCATCAACACAATTTGCGCTGAAGCCTCTCCTCTTCCAAGGAGGAAGACGAAGACGAGCGGAGTCACCGCTTACCTCGGTGCCCAGACCGAGATCGCCGATGTTGGCGGGATCGGCTGGACCGAGAAGAGGTCCAAGACCGAGATCCTTGGTGTGTCCGAGGATGGGCCTGGGAGGGAGCGGGGGACACCTGCTCTTCCCTCAGCCCAGACACCTTAACCGGGGACTGCTGCACCGAGGGTGCAGGCAGATACTTGGTTTCCACCGGAGGAACCGGTGAAGAAGGGTTGTTGGCTTCACCAGTTGACAATCTGTCTGACGGGTCGAGAAAAATCTCGACCGCGTTGATGGGTGTCTCGGCCGGCTGACCTGATGGGGACACCGTGAAGCCAGCGGCCTTAGCCGCAACCTCGACTGAAGTCGACAGTTGGCTGTCCGGGGAAGGGGACCTCTCCCGCTCCCACGAATGCTGACGATGGGACTTACCCTTGGAATCCTTCTTTTTGGACCGAGAGGAATGTCCCGATGGCCCCTCTCCCTTCATGGAAAGGGATTGGCAAAGCTCTTTGAACGAAGCAGAATACGAGGTACCCAAAGAGAGCAGGATAAATGCCGCGACCGAGGAGGAGGAGGATGATGCGGCCTGGGCCGCCTCCTCCTCGAGGGCGATCATCTGCTCGAGCTACTCAGTCGAGCCAGCCACCCCGGTAACTGCCCAATGGGCCTCTTTTGACTTTACCGGCTGATAGCGCTTCTCGGGGTACCCAAGCTTCAACCGGGCAGCGTGGTCCTCCAAGACGTTGGCCGAGAACGAACAGCATGACTTGCAGGCCTGCGGGTTGTGTTCTAGGCCGAGGCAGTAGACGCACGTGGAGTGCAGATCCGTCCTGGACATCTTCTGCCCACAAGGGCACTGCCGAAAACCGGGAGTTGATTTGTCCATCGCAGCCGCGAGGGAAAAGGAAGACCGAAATCTTGAAAATTTTAAAACGAGTTTCGGACGAACCAAAGAGTTAGGATCCAGTCTATCACGCAGAGCGTTAAGGAGGGAACCTGAACTTCCAAGCGGTAAGGAAGATCTGGCGTCATGGGACGGAGCCGAGAGTTTTACCACCCGGGTGGGTGGGAGGAGCCAGCTTGAAGACCGTCCGGCAAGATTTAAAGCGGCAAGGAACCTGCCAGATAGTGTGGATGAACAACATATCCATGTCCCTAGAAAATACAGTTATGTAAGAACTTACCGTAATAGTAGATCTTCGAGAGAATCTCTTGTAGCAGGGCATCACCAGTAGGACTAAGCTGTCAGGCGCCAGGACCACATGGAAACCTTTCTAGCTAGCAGTCTACCAGAGGGGGCCACCCACCTCCGACATCAGCACCTGACATCAGCCAATGCTACATAAGGCGGGTGGCTCCCACACGCTCCTCAGTTCTCCTGCCAGAGAGCAGGATACAGGAATGGGGGAACCAAGGAGGATTCCATGGTAACATGGAACAGAGAAAAGTAAAAGCAGAAGGCTCACCCCAAAAGAGGGAGGGGGGGAGAGACACAAGAACAAGAAGAGGACAGGAGGGAGGGAAAACAGGGCCTACTGCCAGAGATCCTCTTGAAGATCTACTGTTACAGTAAGTTCTTATGTAACTGTACTATCTTACTTCGAGGGTATCTCTTGCAGCAGGCCATCACTGGTAGGACTGAGTCGCAAGCAGTACTGACAACTACAGACTGACAGTCTGGGTGGAGGCAAAGAAATGATGGCCTATGAAAGGAGGTTCTGGAGAATGGTTAGGCCGAAGTTGGCCCTATGTCTTGAGGCGATGTCCAGATTGTAATGCTTGGTGAAGGTGAGGACAGTGCTCCAAGTAGCAGCAGCACAAATGTCAGCAGCTGATCCATTTCTAAAACAAGCTACTGAGGTGGCCATACCCCTAGTACAAACATACAAAATTGGCAGCAGATAAGGCCTTATGGTCTATCAAGTCTGCTCAATTGTGCAGCTAGCAGCTCTTATACTGCAGTTGCCCCTCTCTCCCCTCCCCCCTCCCTTGACCCTCCACTTTACCCTTTCCCACCCTCTTTTGAAGTATCCCACTGTTCTACAGGATACCACTTCCTCAGGGAATGCATTCCACCCAGACCCCACCTCTCTGTAAAAAGTGTCTCCTCATTTCCTCCTGAACCTTCCCCCCCTCCAATCTCAGATCATGCCCTCGAGTGTCCCTTCCCCCATTTATTTGAAAAGCCCCTCTGTGCCTGTCTTATTCATCCCTTTCATGTACTTGAAGGTTTCAATCATGTCCCCCCATCCCTCCTCTCCTCCAGGGAGTATATGTTCAGCTTCCTCAGTCTGCTCTCGTATGGTAAGTCCCCAAGCCCCTGGATCATCTTTGTTGCCCTGCGCTGCACCACCTTCGGTAACCTAATGTCCTTCCTCAGGTACAGTCACCAACACTGCACGCAGTACTCCAGGTCTGGTCTAACCAGTGACCTATACAGCAGCAGGATCACTCCCCCGGAGGACATGCCCTGGCAATACAACCCTGTATCCTGCTGGCCTTTGCAGCTGCCTTTCTACATTGTGTTGAGTTGTTCATTGCTCCCGTTATGATCACCCCCAGATCCTTTCCTCCTCCGTCTTGGCTAGCTGAACTCCCGACTGGTAGCTTGTCCTTGTTTTTTGCTAAATGTAACACCTTGCATTTCTTGGCATTGAACCCAGCTGCCAAGTGTCCGACCAGGCCTCCAATGTTGCTAGATCATCTTGCAATCCCTGCCCCCCCAATCATCCACATCTGCTCCCATCTTTGTGTCATCTACAAGCAGACTGATCTTGCTCTTGATGCCTACTGAGATGTCTGCTATGAAGATATCAAACAACAACGGCCCCAGTACAGAGCCCTGTGGCACCCTGCGTGTCACTGCCCTGGGAGATTACAGCTCCCCTCACACCACCACCCTCTGCTGTCTCCCCCTGCAGCCAGTTCACTACCCACTCCATCTTCTCCCTCACCCCTGTGCCTTCCAGCTTACTTCCTAGCCTCCAATGCAGCACCAAATCGAATGCCTTACTAAAGTCTAGGTACAGGACATCCACTGCAGGGCCCCTGCCTAATTGCCTGGTTACCCAGTCATAGTACTCCACCAGGTTGGTCTGACAAGATCTGCCTGAGATAAACCCATGCTGTCTACTGTCCTGCACCCCATTAGCCTCTAGGAAAGAAACCAGTCTCTCCTTCAGGATTGTCTCCATCAGCTTTCCCACAATGGATGTGAGGCTTACCAGTCTGTAGTTCCCTGGCTCATCCTTGGGGCCGTTCTTGTGGAGGGGTATCATGTATCCATCCTCCAGTCCTGAGGTACACTCCCAGAGTCCAAGGAGGCAATGAACAGGTCTGCCAAGGGTTCTGCCAGGAGTTCTGCTAGCTCCTTCAGCATCCTGAGGTGTATGCCATCTGGCTCAGGCATTCGTCCACCCTCAGTGCCCTCAAGCCCTCCAGCACCCTTCCCACTAGGATTTCCCCCATCTGTCACCCCCCATTGTCTACCCTCCCACCACCCCTGTGTACTGCCCCCACTTCTCTTTAGTAAATACCGAGCAAAATTATTCATTTAATGCTTCTGTCTGCTCTGCCCCTGTTTCCACCCACCCCATCCCTCTTAATCCTTGCTATTTGGTCCTTAAAACTCCTTTTCTCCCTGATGTACCTGAAGGAATCCTTTTCCCCTCCTTAATGCCCTGAGTTCCCTGGACACCTTGGCTGCCCTGACTCCCCTTGTCACCCCTTTGACTCCTTCAGGTATTCCTCTCTGTCCCCCCCCCACTGTTTTTTTGTACCTTCTAAAGGCTGCTCTTTTCTTCCTTACTTTTTCCATGACCCCCCCGCTCACCCAGTTTGGCTTCTTGGCCCTAGCTATCTTACTCTGGACCCTTGTACATGTTCGGGTTGCCTCCTCAATTCCTAGTTTAATGATCTCCTGCTTTTGGTTAGTGTCCATATTTGGATGGATTCTGGCCAGATACCCCTGTTCTATTTCCCCCATCCTCCCGAAGTCGGCCCTCCTGAAGTCTAACACCCTAGTTCCTGTTCCTACTCCCTCCTTTCCTATGTTTATTGTGAACCACACTGAGTGGTGGTCACTCCCTGCCAGCGGTTCCTTCACCCCCAGCTCCCTCACAAACTCTCTATTGGCCAGCATGAGGTCTAGGGTGTTCCCTAACCTGGTTGGCTCACTGACCATTTGCAATAGGAAGCCGTTCTGGAAGGTATACAGAAGTACCTGCTCCCTCCGATTCGCGGTGGCTGGGGTATCCCAATCCACTCCCAGCAGGTTGAAGTCCCCACAATCACCGTGCTGGCCTAACCGCAGGTCCTTCTGATCTGTCCCGCCAGTTTCCTGTCTAACTCCTCAGTCTGACAGAGTGGCCTGTAACACCACTCCCATCCTGAGAGTTCAATTTATGGAGTCCTGGTGCTGCATCCTTACTGACTCAGTGCTGCCCTCCTCCCCTTCCTCCCTGACACAATTCAGTCCTTCCCTCACATACAGTCCCATCCCCTTCCTTCCCTTTCACCCTGTCCCTCCGGTATATCCTATATCCTGGTATTGCCAGGTCCCAGTCATGGTAATGGGTGGTAATGGGAGATCCATGTCTCGGTGATGGCCGACATGCCCACCTCCCCATCTCCCATAAGAGCTTGCAATTCTGCTGTTTTGTTCCCTAGATTCCTAGCATTCAAGGTTACCACTGTCCACCCCGCTTCATTCCCCCCCCCAGCTTGCCCTCCCTTTCTATCATCCCCTCCTGACTCCTCCCTAAATCCTTTGCTGCTAGTATGGGGGTAAGCTCATTATGTTTCCCTTCCTGTGGATCCTTCCTGATTGCCACCCACTTGCCACCCCCCTCCTCTAGTTTAAATTTGCATTTTTTATATATTGCCCCAGTTCCTGTTTCAATACCCTCCTTCCCTCTTCACTTAAGTGTAGCCTGTCTTTAGCATAGCTATCACTGTCCTGCCAGGTCCTTCCCTACCCCACCCCCATACCTTTTGGACTGACATCATTTTCTTAGCCATGTTTTAAAGTCCTCTATCCTCAGCTTCCTAGCCATGCTCACCTTGAATACTGGCAGCACCTCCGAAAAAAATACTAATCTTCCAGCCTCCTCACAAATCAGCCCCAGCTCCTCAAATCTCCTCTGAACTACATATACCATGTGACACGCCAGGTCATTTGTTCCCAAATGCAGAACTATGTGAGGTTTCTCCCTACCCCTCCTAGCATACTTCAGAACAGACTGACCTTATGTGAGGTTTCTCCCTACCCCTCCTAGCATACTTCAGAACAGACTGACTCACCCTTTCCACTGTCATATCTGGCATGGCTTCCACCCATGTGCAACTATGCATTTCCCCCTTGCTTCCCCATCTGATCCATTTCAGAATCGAGTCTCCCAACACTAGGATCCCACTCTTGTTTTCATGTTCTGCTCTCCTTAGCCTTCCTTTATCCCGTCCCCTGCCTCCCCATTCCTCCTCCTCCTCCTCCTCCAGCACAGTTGTTCCCCCTTCCACTCCTGTTATAGCGTCTTCTATCTCTGCCCTCACTCCCCCATTTTGCCTCTGATTGTACACCCCCTCTCCACCTGCCTCTTCCCCTTGATGCATCCCTACCCTTCCCTTCTCATACTCTTGTCTCATACTTCCCGAACCCCCTTCACCACAAAGTACAGCTACGTAAGAACTTACCGTAACAGTAGATCTTCGAGGAGCTCTTCCAGCAGGCTATAACCATTAGGACTAATGCCACAAGCATTAGGACCCACAGGAAAACTTCTCAGCCAGCAGTACCCAGCAGGGACCACCCCCGACGTCAGCTCCACCCCAACGTCAGCCATGGTATAAAAAGGGGCTGACCCAGCTCCACCCCAGTTCCCCCAAGACCCGCGAACAGGCCGTGATGAGAGAAGGAGGCAAAGCCTGAAGATGATGATCTGTACACCTCATTAAGGGGATGGAGGGTGGGAAAGCAGTGCCTGGTGCAAGAGCTCCTCTCGAAGATCTACTATTACGGTAAGTTCTTACGTAACTGTACTATCTTACTTCAAGTGGAAGCTCTTGCAGCAGGCTATAACCATTAGGACTGAATCCCAAGTAGTCCCGTGCCAAGGAGAAGCCTAGCCCCAGGAGGTGGAAGATGACAGGATGCTAAAACAGCAGATCAAGACAGAAGTCCCTGAAGGACCAGCAGGCAGAAGCTGACACGGCGTCTGGATGCAATGTCCAGGCTATAGTGCTTCACAAAAGTGTGCACAGAGTTCCAGGTAGCAGCCGCACACATGTCCCTGATGGAGACATTCCGCAGTGAGGCAAAGGAAACAGAAACTCCTCTGGTGGAGTTATCCCTGACTGGTCCCAGAATGGATTTATTGTGCTTCTCATAGCAAAATGCAATGCAGTTGACAAGCCACTTGAAAATTGTTTGCTTGGATACCGGTTTACCCAAGTGCTGTGGCGCAAAGGCCATAAACAGTTGCTCCGATTTACGGTGTGCAGCTGTGGGCTTAAGATAGCACCTCAGTGCCCTGTGAACATCCAGAGTGTGAAGGAGAGCTTCTCCTCTATTAGAGAGAGTAGGAAAATAAACTGGAAGGTCAACCGACTGGTTAAGGGTCAACTCTGAGACCACCTTAGGAAGAAACTTAGGATTCGTTCTGAGGGAAACCCTTTCCCTGTGGAAAATTAAATATGGCTCTTTACACATCAGAGCCTGGAGCTCAGAAACTCTTCAAGATGAAGTAACAGCAACTAAAGAACAAACCTTCCAGGAAAGATAACGGAGCTCACAGTCGACTGCGGGTTCAAAAGGTGGAAGAGTAAAGAAACCTCCCTGCCCAACAAAGGGACAACGCATCTGGCCAGAAAACACCAGGCGCAGGCTCTTGCGAGCAGAAATTTGGCAGTCTGGCACTGCGTGGTGACACAAAGAGGTCCAGCTCTGGACAACCTCATGTGTCAAACAGCTGGTCCGCTACTGATTACAGTAGCTCTCACTCATGCGCCTTGGACTGAGACCTGCTTAGGCTGTCAGCCAAGTCATTTAGGACGCCTGGAACGTGCACTGCGGATAGAGAGATGTGCCACTCCAGTACCCAGTACCAGACTCTCATCACCTCCCTGCACAGGGCGTAAGAGTGAGCGCCCCCTTGCTTGCTGATATAGAAGATGACCGCCATGTTGTCCATCTGAACAAGAAGACAGCCTGGGACGAGGTTACGAGACTGACGACGGAGCGATAGCGGGCATCGGTCCGGGGACTGGCGTCAGGGCAGCCACCAATGTTCGAACAGGAATGGCTCTAAGTGAGACCTGGACGGCGTCCATTACCTGACCGACGATGGTTTCTCGCGCAGGGGGGGGGTGCACTGGAGTGTCCTCTGACTCCAAAGACTTACCCTTATCGGGAAAAGCCAGAACCTTGGCGGGCAGGGCCGTAGCTTGTGCCCCTGAGGTCTTGGGGTGACTCTGAGTGGCGTTACCTTGGACTTAGCAGGCTTCTCCCCAGATGTACCTGCTTTAGCCTGTGCTTTTTTTGCAGGAGCAGAATCCTTCTTGGAGTGCAGATCTCAAGAGCCCGAGGAAGAACAGGGCTTTTTGGGGGAGGACCGAGAACGAGAGCGAGACCAAGACCTGGACCGGTGGTAGGACTGACTATGGTCCTTGTCCCGGGACCGCTTGGATTTCTCTTTATGCTTGGCCTTCTCCCTGGAGGTGTAGAGGGGTCCTGCTTGTGAAGCCCTGGCAGGTGGAGCAGGCCGCAGTGTCGTGGTTAGGCCCCAGGCAGAAGACACACTTAGTGTGGCCGTCCTTCAATGGTATCTGACGGCCGCAACTGCACTGGTTCTGATGGGGTCTGAGGAAGAGACCGATGACAGGACGACATGCGTCAGTACTGAAAAACCGTCGAAGGATAGAGAAAAAAAAAGCGAAAGATGAAGTTTTGCTGGCAGTTGGCAAGCTAAGATCTTCTCCAACATGAGCGGGTCGTGGCAGGAAAAGAACAGGTTGGAGCTGAGTCCGCCCCCTTTTATACCGTGGTTGATGTTGGGGTGGAGCCGATGTCGGGGGGCGGTCCCTGCTGGGTACTGCTGGCTGAGAAGTTTTCTGGTGGGTCCTAATGCCTACGGCGTTAGTCCTAATGGTTATAGCCTGCTGCAAGAGCTCCCACTTGAAGTAAGATCTCCCCTTACTCGAACTATCCCCCTTCTCATATCCCCTCAATCCCTTGACCCCCCCCCCATTCCTTCCAGCTCTGGTCTGTCTTTAGCTCCTCCACCCCCACTCCTCTATCACCTCCCCCAGTCCTGCCAGTACTGCGTACCTATTATTCGATGTCCCTTCAGTTCTAATTATTTCCTCCTTCCTTCTGCTAGCCTTCTCCCCGCTGTTGCCTCCATGACTGTTAGATTCCTCCTGTGCTCCCATCTTCTATTCTTTCCTACCCCATTTTGTCCTCAGAACCTGGACCCCATTCTCATTACCCCATCTGCCACCCCTTTTCCGCTCCTCTCACCCCTCTCTCTTTGATCTGTCTTCCCCCCGGTCCCCTTTTTCCTTCTCCGGCCGCTGAGTTGCCCTTCACTGCAGCCTGCAGTCCCCACCTCAGTTTTGTTTGTAAGCAGCTGATCTCATTCCTGAGCTGCCTTAGTTGTTTGCACACTCATTCTGCAATCAATTTTCAGAAAGATTGCAACCCCGCAGTTGTTGCAGCCTACCATCCTTTCCATATCACTATTCATCCACCAGCGACCTCCCCCTCGTTTTCAGTTCCAGGTTGCCCATACCCCCCTCATGACCCCTCCCATCCTCCCATACCAGTTTTGTCCATGATTCCTCCTGCTCTCCGATACCTTACCCACATGTAAAAGACTGCCTGCCACAAAGTCTGCCCCACCAATATAAGCAGCCTGTCTGCTAAGCACATCCAAAAACAAACTGCTCTTTAAACCCAGATTAAAATTCTGTAGCAGTACTCTTAATATTTCAGCTATGTTCAGCTCAGCAATACTGTTCTATAATCCCAGCCAAACATGTCATTTCACTGATTTGCTGAACCACCCAACATAAATATTTTTAATCTGGAATTCATAGCAAATGCTCTTCAAAGATCCTAATATTTCAGATATTTTTAGTGCAGAAAAACTGTTCTATAATCACTGCCCAACATTTCACTGTAAAGTACAGTTACATAAGAACTTACCGTAACAGTAGGTCTCCGAGAGAGGCTCTTGCAGTAGGTAATTACATATAGGACTGACGTTGGCAGGCGGCAGGACCCCATGGAAAAATTTCTAGCTAGCAGTCGGTATAAAGGGTCCCAGATGCCGCCTTCAGTTCTTTCCCTACAGGCCGGAAGGCCGGATGAGAGAAGCAGATATTCCCTTAATGGAAAAGGAGCTGAAAAGCCTAGGGGGATGGAGGGCGGGAAGGTATTACTGCAAGAGCCTCTCTCGAAGATCTACTGTTACAGTAAGTTCTTAAGTAACTGTACTATCTTACTTCGAGGGCTCTTGCAGTAGGTAATTACATATAGGACAGAATCCCAAGCAGTCTGGAACAAATGAACGGCACCAGGAGAAGGAACTACTCCAAAAAGTAGCAAAAACCCTTGCAAACCTCAAGATAGGAGGCCTTGCAAGACAGCTAACCCGAAGCCTGCTCTACGGCGAGAAGCAATGTCCAAACTTACATAGAAGTTGACGGCAGATAAGGACCGCAAGGCCCATCCAGTCTGCCCATTTCTTTTTCTACCTTATAAATGTGCCATCGGCCTTTGCTCTGTCAGTGGCCTATCTATTCATAGTCATTTGTATTGCTCCCTTATGCCTATCCCATGCCTGTTTGAAGCCCTGCACTGTATTCATAGCCACCACTTCTTGTGGTAAGCCATTCCATGCATCCACCACCCTTTCTGTGAAAAAGAATTTCCTCACATTCCCCCTTAATCGGCCTCCTCTAATCTCATGCTGTGTCCTCTTGTCCTGCTATTTTTCTTATATTTAAACATGTTAGACTCTTTCACCTTGTTTATGCCCTTAAGGTGTTTGAATGCCTCGATCATATCACCTCTCTCCCTCCTTTGCTCAAGGGTATACATATTGAGCTCCGTTAATCTGTCCTCATATGTCTTCTGATGCAGTCCCTGCACCATTTTGTTGCCTTTCTCTGGACTGCCTCAATTTGGTTAATGTCCTTGTGAAGGTGTGGCCTCCAATACTGCCATGAGTACTCCAGATGGGGCCTAACCAGTGTCTTGTACAGAGGATTATTACCTCCCTCTTACGACTTGTGATACCCTACTAATACACCCTAACACCCCCTAGCCTTACCTATTGCTTTAGAGGTCTGCTTGGATGATTTTAGGTCATCAGTGATGATGATGCCCAAGTCTCTTTCTTCCTTTGTGACTGCTAGCAACTCCTCCCAGCCTATAGGTGGCTTCAGGGTTTCTCTTCCCTATGTGCATGATTTTGCACTTCTTTGCATTAAATCCAGTTGCCACTCTTCTGACCATTCTGCTAGTTTATCCAGATCTCTTCTCATTCTGCCCACCCATCTGGATCATCTACTCTGTTGCAGATCTTGGTGTCATCTGCAAACAGACAAGCCTTACCCTCTAGTCCATCTGCAAGGTCACTAATGAAGATGTTGAAGAGGACTGGCCCAGGACTGATCCCTGAGGTACCCACTTGTGACTTGCATCTCTTCTGACTGTATACCATTTACCACCACTCTCTGTTTTCTGCCCGTCAACCAGTTTGCCACCCAGTTGACCAACTTCTGACCACCCGAGCCTACCCAGCTTATTTATCAATCTTCTATGTGGAACAGTGTCAAAGCTTTGCTGAAGTCAAGGTGCGACATCAACTGCTCCCCTTGGTCCACCACCTGGTTACCCAGTCAAAGAAATCTATGAGATTAGTTTGACAGGACCTTCCTTTGTAAACCCATGCTGTCTTGGATCCTGTGCCTCTATGGATTCCAGGTGTTGCACTATTCTTTCCTTAAGGAGAGCCTCCATAATCTTGCCCACTACTGAGGTAAGACTGACCGGTCTGTAGTTCCCGCCTCCTCCCTGCACCACTTTTGTGGGTGGGATCACATGAGCCCTTCTCCAGTCTTCTGGGACCTCTCCTGTGCTCAGAGACTCACTAAACAATTCTGCTAATGGCTCTGCTAGTTCCTCCTTTAGCTCCTTAAGTACCCTGGGATGTATGCCATCAGGTCCCACTGCCTTATCCACCCTGAGCTTAGCAAGCTCTTGTAGGACCCTTTCTTTTGTGAAGGGAGTAGTGCTCACCTCCTCCCCTGGTCCATGATGCTGAGCTGTGGGCCCTGCCCACCTTCTCTTCAGTAAATACTGAGCAAAATTATCTATTTAGGATAGATGCCTTTACAGGGTCCTCCTCCTCACATGCTCCCTTTCTCCATTAAGCTTAGCAATACCCCTCTGGACTTTCTCCTTTCACTAATGTATCTATAGAAAGTCTTGTCACCTTCTTTTACTGTTCGTGCTAGTGTTTCCTCAGTTTGGGACTTTGCCTGCCTTACTGCCTTCCCTGCTTCCCGTAGGGCAGTTTGATATGCCTCCCTATCTTCATCCCGCTGTGTTCCCTTATATTTCCTGAAGGCCAGCCTTTTGGCTCTGACCTTTTCTGATACTGTATTTGAGAACCAAAGTGGTTTCCTTCTTCTTTTGCACTTCCTTTTCTGTCTAACACAATGGGATGTTGCTTCAAGTATTGCATCCTTAATGCTTGCCCACTTTGCCTGTACCCCCTCACCTGTGTTTCTTTTTGCCAGGGCTAGCTTAACTCTGTTGGCCATCTTATCAAAGTCAGCTCCTCTGAAGTCCCATATTTTTGCCTTGGAATGGGATGATTTAGATGTAGTAGCCAAATTGAACCATACCATGTGATGGTCACTGGCCCCAGGTGACCTTCTACCTGGAGATCTGTGATCCCTTCTTTGTTAGTCAGTCAGAGATCTAGGATAGCCCTGTCTCTTGTGGGTTGCTGTACCAGTTGTTTGAGGCCCTCCTGCAGGGAATCCACTATGTGTCTAGTTCTGGCAGATGTTCCTGATGGTATTGACCAATCTGTATCTGGCATGTTGAAGTCTCCCATTATCAGAACCTCCCCTTTAGCTGTCATGTTTTGTATATCTTCTAACAGTAATGTGTCTATGTCCTCCCCCTGGTCTGGGGCCTGTAGACAACCCCAGTTCTTATGGCTGTCCCATTTCCTGTTTCCAGGGTGACCCACAGTTCTTCTGGCTCCTTATGTGTATTCTGAATTTCTGTAGCTTTGATATTTTCATTAACATACAGGGCCACTCCCCCCCTTTTGCACCTTGGTCTCTTCTAGAACAATACTTAGCCAGGTACTGAAGTCTCCCAAGTGTGGTTACTGGTAACCACGTCTCACTAATTGCTACTATGTCCAGTTTAGCCTCTGACATTATTGCCTGCAGGTCTGGGATCTTATTTCCCAGGCTGTGAGCATTTATTATACATGATTTTCCATTGGCCAGATTTTGGTGTGTTGGTTGTTGGGTGAAGTTTGGCATTACCCTGTGTGTCGTATGGGGAGACAAACCTTTTTCTTACCTGGTGATGCAAATGAACGCAAACATGCTGGAATTCCTGTTTGACCACTAGCTGAGGGGAGGGTGTTCTTCCCATTCGATGTATGGGTGCTGCAACCTCTCCCATTTGCTAGTTTAAATATTCTGCAAAGACGTCAAACTTCTGCCCCAATGCACTGACTCCTCCTTAGTCAGATGCAGTCCATCAAATTTAAAGAACTTTCGCTCCCAGAACTGTTGCCAGTTCCTACAAATCTGTGTCCTTTTCCTGGCACCAGCCCTTGAGCCACGTGTTTAGCTCCCCTATCTCCCCTTCTCTGACCTTCCGTCCATCTGCTCCCCTCTCCCAGACTGGCAGGATCTCAGAGAAGGAGATGCCGGACGAAATAGATGATAGTTTGTCACCCAGCCTAGTCAGGTGATCCTTGGTCTCCACAACTGACTGTAATGTTTCGTAAAGGTATGGACGGAAGTCCAGTTGGTGGCAGCACAGATGTCTGCCGCAGACACATTCTTGAAACAAGCCGCAGAGGCTGCTACTCCACGAGTGGAGTGATCTCTGACTTGACCCGGAAGGGTCTTGTTGTACTTGTCATAACAGAAAGTGATGCAATGAGCCAACCACTTTGACAGGCATTGCTTGGAGACAGCATTGCCTTTCCTTTTGTGAGCAAAAGAGACGAACAACTGATCAGTTCTTTCTGAGATCCTTCGTCCTATCGGTGTAGTATCTCAGAATCCTGTGGGCATCCATGGTATGGGGCAAGTATTCTCCCTGGTTGGAGAACTGCATGAAGAAAGCAGGTAACTCAATAGACTGATTTAAGGTAGACTCTGCTACCACTTTCGGAAGAAACTTAGGGTTCGTGCGAAGAGCTACTCGTTCTTTGTGAAAAATCAGATTGGGGACTTTACACTTAAGGGCCTGGAGCTCGGAAATTCTGCGAGCAGAAGTAATGGCCACCAAGAAGAGCGTCTTCCATGATAAGAACTTCAAGTCTGCGGAAGCCACAGGCTCAAAAGGAGGAAGGGTAAGTTTCTCGAGAACAAAGTTCAAATCCCAAGGGGCAGCAGAAGTCCGAACAGGGGGCCTGAGATGAAGGACCCCTCTGAGAAAGGTCTTGGATACCTCTAATTGGGGCAAAAGCTTTATCAGCAAAAGTAACATGGTACGCTGAAATAGCAGCCATGTGAACCTTCAAAGAGGAGCGACTGAGACCCAGGTCGAAAAGATGACAGAAATAATCGAGCAGAACAGCCACAGGATAGGAGAAAAGCTCCACGTTCCTGGAGGCAGCCCAAATGGAAAATCTCTTCCATTTCATTGCATAGGTGGACCTAGTGGAGGGTTTTCTAGCCTTCACCAGAATCTCGGCCACCTTAGAAGAGATGCCAAAACGAGATTGGGCTAGGTCTGCTGGAGCCATGCATGAAGTTGAAGAGACTTGAGTCCCAGATGGACCAGGGTCCCCTGATCCTGGGTCAGCAATCCTCGAGGGAGGAACCTCTGAGTATTGTTGTAGAAGAGAGAACCAGATTTTCCTGGGCCAGAAAGGAGCGATCAGAACAATTCTCGCTCCTTCCAATGCAAGTTTCTGCAGCACACGAGGTACCAGATGAATTGGGGGAAAAGCATAGACGAATCTGTCCTTCCAGCTTAGAGACAGGCGTCGCTCCAGAAAGCACCTCGCTCTGGAGCGAGCGAGCAAAAGGTGGGAAGTTTTGCATTTTGGGAAGAGGCGAACAGGTCTACCTGTGGAGTCCCCCAAAGCTGGAAGATGCCGTTTAGAACCTTTTGGTACAGTTCCCACTCATGTGGCAGAGCCGAGGAATGACTTAGCTTGTCTGTCAGGACATTGTTGACTCCTGGAACATGGATCGCCGTGAGGTGAAGGTTGTGAAGCATTGCCCATTCCCAAACCCTCACTGCTTCCCTGCACATCGGGTAGGACCGAGTCCTTCCCTGCTTGTTGATGCACCATACCACGCACATGTTGTCCATTTGGACAGCTACGTGACCGGAAAGGATGTATTGGTGAAGGGCTTGGAGAGCATACAGTACTACTCACAGCTCGAGCACATTGATGTGGAGAGCTAGCTCCAATCTGGACCATAAACCCTGGGTTCGGTGAGGACCCAGTTGGGCTCCCCAACCTTTGCCTGACACGTCCATGGCCAGAGTCTGGGAGGGGGGAGGATGAAAGAAGGGGACTCCCCGGAACAGGTTCTCTCGAACCATCCACCATTGCAAGTCTCTTGTCATCGGCGAGGAGATCAGCACCAGATGATCTAGGTCGTCTACAAGTTGATCCCACTGAGAGCGGAGAGTCCACTGAGAGATCCTCATGTGGAGTCGCGCACGGAGAACTGTCGGGATGGCAGCCGCCATAAGCTCCAAAGAAAAAATTACTCACCTTAGTAATGTTGTTTCTTCTAATGGAGTCTTGCTATATTATAGACATTAGCAGCTTGATCCAGCTCTAGAACTGCCCCGGAGTGAAATGGTTAAAACCATTCCAAAATAGAATTTTGGCACGAGAGCAGCTCTATCTGTGTCATTTCAAACTTGAACTGTCAGATCTTCTGAGCCAAACTCACTAAGGTCTGTGTGGAAGCTGTAACTACACTAGCCAAATGGCTACCTAAATAATAACAACCATTGATGGTCCCAACACCCAAGACTCAAGTCAGGGACCAGAAATACTAACACCATTCTAATAATATGAAAATGGAACATAAGTATAATAAAACACACACGCGTACACACACACCCCCAAAGTCCCAAGGGACAAAATGCTAACAGGACATAAGTAGTGCCCACACTAAGTTGCCCGCACCCACCAAGTAGAGGTTCTGAGAGGGGCAGGTTGGGGGAGGTCTATAATATAGCAAGACTCCATTAGAAGAAACAACATTACTAAGGTGAGTAATTTTCTTCAAACAACATGAAGTCTTGCTATATTATAAACATAACGAAATCTACAGCAGTACCTCCATGGAGGAGGGCAGAACCTACTTAGGAATAGGCTCTGAAGAACAGCTGTGCCAAACGAGCATCTCTCCTGGCCTGGACATCCAGGGAGTAATGCTTGGTAAAGATGTGTACCGTTTTCCAAGTAGCAGCCTGGCAAATCTCTAATAAAGGGATATCTCTGGCAGCAGCTAGAGCAGCTGTACCCTGGTAGAATGAGCCCTCAAACCAGGGGCTCTGCCCACTTCTGATAACAAAATGGATACAAGAGACAATCCACCTGGCTGTTGATCTCTTAGTGGCAGGTTTGCCTTTCTCAACTTCACCATAGGTAAGGAAAAGTTGGAGGATTCGAACCTGTGACCTTTGTGCATCTATATAATAACCAAGAGCTCTCTTAACATCCAGGCTTGCAACCTCCTCTCACCCGAGAGGAGTGATCAGTGAAAAATACTGGAAGGAAAAGATTGATTAAGATGGAAATCTGAAACCACCTTAGGCAAAAACTTACTATTAGTCCTAAGGACTACCTTATCCCTGTGGAAAGTAAAGTCAGTCTCCACTGACAAGGCTTGCAATTCACTTATGCGTCTACATGAAGTGATAGCCACTAGAAAACAGTTTTCAAGTTAGGTACTTAAGCTCTGCAGAAGACAGAGGTTCAAAGGGGTTGCATTAACTGGGCAATGCAAACATTAAGGTCCCAAGCAGGGGCTGGTTCGAAAGGGAGGATTAGTAGGAGTAATCCTAAAAACTTGGAAAACACACAGGATGAGAGAAAGGGGATGACTTTCCTGCTGACACAAAAGCAGACACAGCTGCCAAATGAACTCTCAGGGTAGCTGGTCTGAGACCCAAGGAATTAAGATGTACCATGTAATCTAACAAAATGGGCAATTCAGCAGATTCTGGGAAATATTTTCCCAGCACCAAATGGAAAACCTTTTCCATTTAGAACTATAAGTAGCCCTAGTGGAGGCTTTCTGGAAGCCTTTAGGATCTCAAGAACACCCTGAGAGAGGTGTAAATCAGCAAACTCTAACTCCTCAAGAGCCAGGCCTTGAGGTTGAGGATTGAGTCGGATACAAACCCTTCCCTGGGCACAAGTCAACAGATTGTGATTCCTGGGAAGGCACAGGGAAGATGGACTGTCAGAGACAGAAGAGTGGGTACCAGGGCTGCCTGGCCCAATCCGGGGCAACCAGAATCACCCTGCAAGGCTAAGATCTGATTTTGACTAGTACTTTGAATAGGAGAGAAAGGAAGCATAGAGAACTTCCTCCCAATCCAGAAGAGGGCATCCAGGAGAACTGAGCCCAGCACTGGAGGCCTGCAACAGGACAGAGGAAGTTTGTGATTGTCTGGGGCTGCAAAAGATCTATCTGAGGATGCCCCACTGGCAAAACTATCCCCAGCACTTGAGGATCCAGGGACCATTCGTGATGGCCCTGGGAAATCCTACTGAGGGCATCCGCTAGGACATTGTCCTTCCCTGGAAGATGAACTGCTATGAGGGAAGTGTTCAGGAATAGGCCAGAGACCACAACTTCATTGCCTCGGTGCACAAGGCCGAAGACCGAGTGCCCCCTGTTTGTTGATGTACCACATTGTTGTGGTGTTGTCTGTTCTGACTTGTATCACCTTGTCGTGGACAGATGCAGAAAAAGCTTGAAGAGCTAAAAAGACAGCTCTGAGTTCCAGCAAATTGATGTGGAGCAGAGATTCCTGGGGGGACCAAACTCCCTGAGTGGAAAGGTCTCCCATGTGGGCTCCCCAACACAGAAGGGAAGCATCTGTAGTGAGAGTCAAGTCGTGAGAAGGGGAAATGAAGGGACCCCGCTCTTAAGTGCTCTGATCCTGCCACCACTGGAGAGCTAGGATCAAGGTTCGAGTCACTGGGACCAACTTGAAAGTGGGTCTCTTCTCTGAGACCAAAGGTTCTCAGTGAAACTGAATGTCTCTCATCTGAAATCTGGCTCCCTGCACAACAGCTGTGGGTGCAGCCATGTGCCCAGGAGCTGCAGAGGTGTCTTGCTGGTCGAGAGACCTGCAGAGTGAAGGAAGAGGCCAGAGCCACTAAATTCCTTACCCTTTCTGGGAAGAAAGCTCTGGCTAGCTTTGTGTCCAATTCTGCCCTATAAAGGTGAGTACCTGGACTGTTTCCAGAACCGACTTTGGTAGGTTTAGCAGAAAACCAGGGTGAGAAGCTGCTGGGTGACCTGCAGGTGAGATTTTACCTGTTCTGGGGACTGGCCTACAATGAGCCAGTCGTCTAGATAGGAAAAACAGCAATCCTCTGCCTCCTTAAGTGGGCCACTGCCACTGCTAGATACTTTGTGAATACCCTTGGAGCAGAGAGTAAGCCGAGGCATTGCTCTGAACTGGTAATGACCTGAGGGCAGTTCGAATCTGAGTACTTTCAATGGGATCTTCTGATTGGGACATGGAAATAGGCATCCTTGAGGTCCAGGAGGTAGCCAGTCCCTGGCCTTAGGGAAAGTAAAATCATTGCCAGAGTTACCATTTGAACTTTGGTTTCAAAGATGCTTGTTCAGATATCTGAGATCTAAAATGGGCGCCATTCTCCTGTCTTTTTGGGGTAGAAGTATCTGGAATACAGACCCTGCCCTGATGCAGGGAGGAACCCTTCTACTGCTCTGAGGCTAACAGGATAAGACCTCTGTTTCCAGGCGAGGTCTCTGAAGCACTTGCAGGTAGAAAAGTCTGCTTCTCAACTTGGGAAACTTTTGAAGCTGAGGCCAGACCCTGGCTTACTACTTCCAGAACCCACTTGTCTGAGGTTAAAGCCCAATTCTGACTGAAGTAAGCCAGCCTGCCCCCCACTGGTACAGGAGAATCGGCCCTGGGCACTCCATCAGGGTGCCTGTTTATCAGGAGCTTTAGGCTGGGGGTGGGAGCAGGTCTGCCCACCCCTCGTCCCCTGCCTCTGAAGAAGCCCCTCTGAGCATAGGCAGAGGAGGCCTGAGTCTGAGTAGAAAGGCCTGTGAAAGGCCTACCCCTACCGAGGGCATGCCTTTGAGGAGTGGCTTGCTGCTCCTTAGCCTGAGCACTCTTGTAAGTAGTCCTATATTCATCCATCTTCTTCATGTAATTCTCTGTCTGCTCTCCAAACAGAGAATTTCCCACCACAGGAAAATCCATAGCCTTAGTCTGGGTATCCTGTGACAAACTAGTACACCTGAGCCAGGCCAACCTACGAAAAGCTACAGATGTGGCCATGACCCTAGAGGAAACATCATTAACATCCACAGCAGCATGAAACTGAACCTTAGAGGCTTCAATGCCATCAGCAGCCACCTGTTCTGGATTCACTAGCCAGCTGGCCATGGGCCTGCTTGGCCAATGCATAACAGTATCCCATCTAGATTTCTGATACCTAAGCTACATAAGTCATATAATTTGCTTGCCTGAGTCCCAGAGAGGCTGCCATATACTGTTTTTGCCATGGCATCAATCTTCCTGGAATTCTTGTCAGGAGGATGTGAAGCCAAGGAATATTAGCTTTATCTCAGCAGCAGCCTGAACTACTAACATGACTGCATTGATGAGAAAGGAATTCTGTATCAGAGCCTGACAATGTATACCTTCTGTCCATCTTTTTATCTACAGGAGGCACAGAATTAGGAGCTTTAAAATTTTAATTGTTTGTTTCCTAAAAGACTTATGTAAAAGAATAGACAATCTCCTAGACTCTGGAATATCCATCATTTCTACAAATCAGGCTCCTCTTGCTCATCACAGCCTCTTCTAAAAGGAAGCTGGAGGTTTCAGCAACTTTTTATAAAACATAAAATGAGATGGGACTCAGACAGCACAGGAGATTCTAAAGGTCTGTCTGGGAGATGTCGGTTCAATGGGCACACCAGACCTTCCCAGCCACATTCATACTGTTCATAATCCTCCTCCCCTCCTCTGGTTCATAAAATTCCTCAATATCATAATCCTGAACCACTGGGACGGCGAACAGACCTTTTACCAGATAGTGGTGGTTCGGACGGACCCTGAGACAGTGACTGGACAATTTGTATGGCTTTTGCTATCTCTGCAGCAGTTGGAGAAGAATTTTGGACTCAGACCTGCTGATTTTCTTGTTTTCTTTACTGGAATTGGTTCCTCAGAACCAGCTTTTCTTTGCCCAAGGAAGTCTGGCCCTGGTCAGAGGGCACTCCCTCTGGTTCGGTTGGCACCGAACCGGGCTGGCCATCGGTCAGCGGACTTTGCCTCTCGTTCCCTGAGCCTGCCCAATCTTTTTCAGGGTGGCTGCAGGAAATTCTTATACCTGGCAGTCTGACTGGAGGTGGTCAAACCCCAGACAATAAACATATGGTGTGTGGTCAGCCTTGGCAAAGACTTCCCCACAAACATCACAGTGTTGAAACCCAGTGGGCCGGTTTTTCTTTTGGGTTTCTCAGACATAATGCCAGCCTAACCAAAAACTTGCCTTTTAATCGGCAGTGCCAGGCAAGACACCTTATCGGTTCCTAACTGTGTCATCGGGTATTGGAAAAAAGCGTAATAAATCTGCTTTTTAGAACCGATAAGAACCGAACGGCACTCTAAAATAGTAACTTTTAGTTTAAATGAGTTTTAAACCCACTGATCGGTTCAAACCGAACCGATAACTACAAGTTCCACACAGACAAACCTTCATTTACTTACGGTTACCACAGATAGAGCTTGAACCGAGCGGTTTTGCGGTTAAAATAAAACTATTCTCGGTTAAATCCAACAGAAAACACTTTAAACCGAGAAATGACAGAGCAGAACTCTCCGGAGCGACTGTTCACTGGTGAGATAAAGAATCTGACAGTTCAAGTTTGAAATGACACAGATGAGATGCTCTCGTGCCAAAATTCTATTTTGGAATGGTTTTAACCATTTCACTCCGGGGCAGTTCTAGAGCTGGATCAAGCTGCTAATGTCTATAATATAGCAAGACTTCATGTTGTTTGAAAGGCGACACCGACCTCGCTTGAACCTTCCTGCATTCTGAAAGTAGAAATCTGTGACTGGAGGGAAGCCCCCCTGTCCGGAGGCAGGAAGGCCTTGCACACTGTCGTATCGAGGATTGCCCCGATGAACTGGAGTCTCTGGGAAGGGTCCAGATGAGACTTGGAATGGTTGATGGTGATACCCAGACCAGTGAAAACCTGCTGGGTGAGGGAGAGAAAATGCAGGAGTTCCTCCCTGGACGAGGCCACCAGGAGCCAGTCGTGCAGGTAGGGAAAAACCTGAACTCCCAAAGTACGCAGGTGGGCGCTACCACACGCAGGCATTTGGTAAAAACTCGGGGAGCCGAGGAAAGACCAAAAGGGAGTGCCCGGAATTGGTAATGGTCCCCCTGGAAAGCAAACCAGAGGTACTTTCGGTGCGAGGGACAAATGGGGATGTGCAGGTAAGCATCCTGCATATCCAGTGCACAAAGCCATTGGCCCAGCCGAAGAAGGGGCAAAAGAGTTTGAAGGGAGAGCATCCTGAATTTCTTGTATTCTACAAAGAAGTTCAGGGAGCTGAGATCGAGAATGGGTCTGAGATCTCCCGTCTTTTTGGTACAAGGAAGAAATGGGAATAGTAACCCGTCCCGTGAAGGTGAGGAGGGACGGGTTCTATGGCCTGCTTCGCGAGGAGAGCAGATATTTCTTCCTTGACCAGAGAAAGATGGTCCCTTGAGTAAGAGGACTTCAGAGGGGGGTGGCGTGGAGGTTTCTGTAGAAAATCTATAGAGTGCTCCTCTGCTATAATCTGAAGCACCCATGAATCCGATGTTATCCTCTCCCAACCCGGAAGGTGGAGAGAGAATCTCCCTCCTACCGATTCCTCCGGGGAGTCCAAAGGCAGTGGGAGAGGGAAGGAGTCAGGTGGTGTGTGGGGCAGTGCCGCAGCTGGGGCACCCACTGCTCTTTTGGGTGGCGGGGGCCTGGCAGCTGTGGGGGCCCGGCATTTGGTGGCCCACCTTCCTTGGGGTTTCGCTTGAGGCCATCTGCGTCTGCGAAAAGGACGGCGCTGTGGGGGATGGGGACAGTACATGGAATCCACAGATTTCAGGGCTGACCCCTTCTCCTGCAAGTTGGTGATGATGTCCTTGACATCACCACCGAAAAGCAGTGAACACCTGAAAGGTGCTTCTTGAATTGCTGACTGCACCTCCGGGACCAAAATTGACACTCGGAGCCAGGCGTGACGCCGAAGACTTACAGTGAACACGGAGCTCCGCCCTGCGGTGTCCACTGCATCGTAGGTCATCCTCAGAATGTGACGACTGGTCCGAACGAGCAGAACGGACAAGGTCAGCTAACTCCTGCTTGACTTAGGAGTCAGGCAAGGAGTCAATCTTAGATTCCGCCTGGGTAAGGACAGCCTTCTGGTAATCCCCCATATGTGCTACATGGTTTAGGGCCCTGATCCCCAGTGTGGAAGAAGCGCAGATCTTCCTTCCATACTGATCCAGAAGACAAGATTCCTTATCCGGAGGAGACAAGCTCAAATGTTTAGGGTGTGCTGACCGTCCGTGAGCGGCGCTAATCACGACCGAGTCTGCATGTGGGTGAGAATCTATAAAGTCTACAACCTCCGGAGCCTGGTATAGCCTGTTGGACTTATGAGGAAGTGGGGCTAAAGTCGACGGTTGTTTCCAAATAGTGGAAACAAGGTGGGCATGAGGCTCGATCCAGGGTGGCACTAGAGTAGGGGCCGTAAGGGGCAGGTCCAGATGTTCGGCGAGTTTAACCCGCTGAAAATCTGGCTCTAAGGAACGCCACTGATGTACTTCCTGGATCTTCCTGAGCAACTCCGTGAAGGAAGGATCCTCCGGAGGAGTCCTCGGCCGGGGCTTGGACGGAGAGTGAGGCTCATCGTCTTTCTCGGAGCATCCATCTGAGGAATCCGAGGAGTCTGAGAGAGAAGAAGAATTGGAAGCAGAGTAAGACTCCCTGACTCATCTAGGGGGAGGAACGGGTTCCTTAGGGGGAATCCCTGGATGTGGGTCCTGCCCCTCTCTGGATCCAGAGGGAAGAGCTCGGGAATCCGGAGGTGGAGAGAGTGTGCCGTCTGGGGCGTACGGGGGCTGGAGGTGGCACCGTCGCCATAAGGAGGCTCTCGACTTCCTTGGTGAGCTGAGCCTTGGCCTCAGCCCACCAGGAGGTCAGAGTCTCCTGAAGATCCACCGGCGGCCTAGGGGGCGGTGGAGGAGGAGGAGGGGAATAGTTGTACGGATTATATCCGTAAGGCGAGTATCCGTAACCCGGCTGCGGGAATACCGGAGCTGGGTATTGTGGTGTCGGGTACTGAGGCGTCGGTGGAGCCAGCGCCAGGTACTGTGGAGCAAGGATACTGTGGGCCTGGGTAAGCCGGCGTCGGATATGACAGCAGATACCCAGGTACCAGAGGAGCTGCCGGAGCAGATGGCCCAGTAGAGAGCTCCACGGGCGGATCAACAGTGATAGGCCCATGGGGTGGAAGGCCCGATGGGAGAGGAATATCCCCCGCCAGCGTCGGAGGGGCTGGTGTTGGAACTGGCGTCGGCGGGGCCGGTGTCGGAGCCGGCATCGGGGCCGGTGTTGGGGCCGGCGTCAGGGGGGCCGGCGTCTGATCCGGTTCAGTGGGAGGAGGGTCTGACGGCGGAAAAGCATCCCGAGCATCGCCTGGGGATGGAGGAGAAAAGTCCCCGGGGTCAGGCAGGGGCGACTCGGGCTCCCCGAACGGCAGCGAAGGCTGCAGGGAACCTGGGATGACAGACGATGGAGGGTTTGTCATAGGCTCCGACGCCCAGCGCACGTCGGAGGAGCCAACGTGTGACTTAGGGGCTGAGTCCCGGCGGACGCCAGAGGAGCCGGCATCCGACTTAAGGGGTCCCTCGTCGGAGGCGGGCTGAGGGTGGGAAGCGGCCCGGTCTGAGGACACTGCAGTGCGCCACCCGAAGGTCAGGCGTCTTAGCGGCCTTCTCCCGGCGGGTGTCGGAGGCGGCGTCCGGCTCATGGAGGCGCCGCGCCAGTGAGGCGCAAGCCTCGCGGCGTACTGGGGCAAAGCCTCCTTTGCCCGGAGGGCACCCGAAGGGCTCGAGCGCGAACCCGACAGGCGGGCAGCGCCTCCTCCAAAGCCTTGGAGGCTGCCGTCGGCGATCCCCAGACGTACCTTTTAGCCACGCTTCCAGCCGGAGTCGGGAGGAGGGGCCTTCTCCCGTGCCTTCTTGTCCCGCGCTTGTGTCCTTCTGGGAGGTCGACGCCTGCCTAAGCTTCTTCAACTCCTTCTCCATTGCAGACATCTTCTTTTAAGGAGATGGGCTTCCAAAGAACTGCTGGCGTCGTCTGCGGTGGCCGCATTGAAATGCAGGCAATGCGGGCACTTTCGACCACGTGGTCGGGGCCTAAGCAAAAAAGGCAGAGGGAGTGACTGTCCTTGTGAGGCAGTTGGGCGCCGCACGAGTTGCACTTATTTTTGGAAGGGACGCATACAAACCGACGTTCACCTGACGAAAAAATGGCAAAATACTGATAACTTTCGGTAAAAAACCGACGAAGTAACAGGGCTGAGCACGAACTTCACCGCGAGGCGCTGCACGAGCTGACGGTGGGAAAGAACAGGAAGGTGGGCGTCCGGGACCACCCCTTTATACCGACGTCGTCTGATGCCGGTCTCCTGACGTGGGGGAGGTCCTCGCCAGGGACTGCTAGCTAGAAATTTTTCCGTGGGGTCCTGCCGCCTGCCCACATCAGTCCTATATGTAATTACCTACTGCAAGAGCCCTCTCGAAGTAAGATCAATAATTACTGCTATTTCTACTGGCCCCTTCCCTCCTTCTTCTGAGCTCACTCCACCTCCTCTACCCTCCAGCTGGTAGCCTGCTCCTCTGGGCAAAGCCTAGTGTGCCTATTTATTAACTGGTTTGGGGGGGGGACAAACTAGTAGTAGAACAATGAAATAGTAGTAGAACAATGAAATCGTCCTGATTTGGGTCTCTGATTTTATACCGGCAGAGACCCAATTCAAAAGTTAGCACCCTTTTCCTCGCACTCCCTAATTGGCTCTAACCACTCTCAGTGGGAGCCCTCAGTCCCAGCTGTAGCAATGGCCGTCCTTAGCAGTTTCATGTGGCTCCAGCCACAAACGAATCTCTCCTCTTGTGGCTATGGCCGCCCATGAATTAGTTCCTGCCACTGCTGTTCCTGGTTGCAGCAATGGCCGTGGATTGTCCCTCAAGTGCCTCTTGACCGCCAATACTACTTGCGGCAATGACCACGGATTGTTCCCCAAGCAGCTCCAGTTGAACAATGAAATCATCATGGCTAGGGTCTCTGCTTTTATACTGGCAGAGAGCCGATTCAATAGTTAGCGCCCTTTTGCTGGCGCTCCCTGATTTAATCTAACCACTCTCAGTAGGAGCCCCCAGTCTCGACTGTGGCAACGGCCACTCTTAGCAGTTTCATGTGGCTCTGGCCCAAACGATCCTCTCCCTTTGCCGCTACAGTCACCCATGAATTCCTTCCTCCTGCTGCTGTTCCTGGTTGCGGCAATGACTGCGGATTGTCCCCCAAGTGGCCCTGGCTGCTGATACTTGCAGCAATGGCCACGGATTGTTCCTCAAGCGGCTCTGGGAGTAGAATGGCCCTTGACCGTGGCCAGACGTTCCTTACCATATGTCTGGTAAAAAAAGATAATGCAACTGGCTAACCACTTAGATTGAACTGTTTGAACACTGGGGAGCCCTCTTCCCCTGGGGTGAATGAAGCAAACAACTGATTGGACTTCTTAGAGTCTTCAGTGCTATGTATATAGTACCGCAAGGTATGGAGCAATGCCTCCAGTTGATTGGAATGCTCCAGAAAATAAACAGACAGGTGGATAGACAGATTGATTCAAAGTGAACTCCAACACCACCTTAGGAAGAAACTTTGGGTTGGTATGCAAAGAAAGCCTGTCTTTGTGAAAAGTCAAGTAAGGTCCCTTACACATCAGGGCCTAAAGCTTATAAATCCTTTGCGCAGAAGTAATAACAACTAAAAATAATGCTTTCCACGACAGAAACTGTAGCTCACAAGACGCGGACGGTTCAAAGGGAGGCAACATAAGCTTTTCCAACACAAAGTTAAGGTCGCAAGCCAGGACAGGGTCACAGATTGGAAGCTTCAAATGCAGAATGCCCCTCAAGAAAGAGTGAAACACATCAAGTTGAGCCACTGACCGGCCCTCAACAGGCACATGGTAAGCAGAGATAGCAGAAAGCTGTACCTTAATTGAGGAGTACCACAGGTCTGAGTCCAAAAACGACAGCATGTATTCCAGCACCTGGTCCACTGGACAGGTGAAGGGATCTAACTGGTGTGATGCAGCCCATATGGCAAAGCGCTTCCATTTCATAGAGTAGGTGGCCCTGGTGGAGGGTTTCCTAGCCACCAAAAGTACATCTGCCACTCTAGGAGACACCCCAAGTTGAGCGATGGCAATGTCCTCAGGAGCCACATGCGTAGATGGAGAGACCTGACGTCCAGGTGGACCAGGATGCCCTTCTCCTGGGAGCACAAGCCTGTGCACAAGGGCAGAGACCGGAGGTTCCATAGCCAGCTGCTGAAGCAAGGGGAACCAAATCTGATGAGGCCAGAAGGGAGCGATCAGGATCATAGCGGCCCCTTCCATCTGAAGCTTGATCAGGACCCTCTCTGAAGGAGCAGGAAGGGAGGAAAGTAGTAAAGGACCCTCCCTTTCCAAGACAGGGACAATGTGTCTCACCAGAACACTCCAGGCCCTGGATCTAGTGAGCAGTAAAGCGGCAGTTTTGCGTTTTGTGGGGACGAAAAAAGCTACAACTCTGGAAGACCCCAACTGTTGAACAGGTCATCAACCACCAAGGTCAGACGCTCCCACTTATGGGCTCTGGACCGGGACCAGCTTAGACTGTCCACCAGGATGAACTGGACACTGGGAACACAGACGACTGGGAGCACTAGCCCATGCTCTGTGGCACAATACCAGACTCTCATCACTTCCTTGCACAGAGGGTAGGAGTGAGTCCCTCCGCTTGTTTATGTAATAAACTACATATGTTGTTCATCTGAACCAACAATGGACCCAGGGACAGCTGAGTCTGGAAGTCTTGCAGGGCGTATAAGACTGCTCGCATCTTCAGAGCACTGATGTGGAGAGTCCTCTCCACCTCACTCCATGTACCCTGGGTTTGGTGGACCCCTAGGTGAGCCTCCCAGCCAAGATTTGAGGCATCTGTTGTCAGGATCTGCTGAAGGGGAGGAATGTAAAAGGGAATCCCCAAAGCAGGCTGGTGGACTTGAGCCACCACAACAGTACCCTCTGGACTGGATCGGATACCAGAACTAGCTGATCCAGGACATCTGTGCATTGGTCCTACTGTACTAGCAGCATCCACTGAAGGACTCTCATGTGCAGACAGGCCAAGGGAACCATGGCAATGACTTTGGCCATGAGACCCAGAAGCCATACCAAGGCCCTGATCAAAACATAATGACTGGAGTAAAGAAGTTGGGCCTGATCCATCAGATGCTTTGCACTGTCTGAGGGCAAGAAGGCCATCCCCTGGGCCATGTCCAGAACTACCCCTATGTATTGGAACTGCTGGCAGGGAGTGATGAAAGACTTCGGCATGTTGATGGTAATGCCCATGGCCTGGAACAGACTGCAGGTCTGTGCCAGAGTCTGAAGGAGTCATTCCCTGGATGGGGCTGCTAGAGCCAATCGCCCAGGTACAGGAAAATGTAGAAACTCTGCTGTCTCAAGGTGACTTCCACCATCGCCAGGCACCTGGGGAAAACCCTGGGCTCTGAGGACAAACCAAAGGGAGAAGCCTGGAACTGGTAATGTGCACCCTGAATGTGAAAATGAAGGAAGCACCAGTGGGGGTGAGCAGAGCCTCTCCAGCTTTGCGCTTACCCTGAGTTTTTGGAGGGAGTCAGGCCTGTCTGAGGGAAGAGCAACGAAAGGGAGCCTCTGTCCCGACTTAGGCTAGGTATGATACAGCGAGTGGACGGACTTAAGGGCCCATCTCTAATTTTGCAATCCGGAGATGAAGTCCTGAACATCACCTCCAAAAAGTTTAAGACCCCTAAAAGGGATGTCCACTATGCTGGACTAGCCGTCCAAGGCAAAGCCCGAGACCCACAGCCAGGAGTGACACTGGACACAGATGACTGTGGCCGCTGCCAGGCCTGAGGCGTCAACCGCATTATGACCAGCCCTCAGGACATGGGTACCAATGTCTAAGCCCATTTTGAGGAGCTGGATGGTCTGCTGCTTGGAGGGGTCATCTGGCATGGCTTAGACAGCCTCCCTAACTTGGTCCCATACAAGATTCTAAAACTGCACCATACAAGTCAGATAACTAATGGCCCAAATAGCCAGACTGGCAGAGGCGAAGACACACTTACCCAGCTGGTCCAGTTGATGAGATTCTCTGTCCGGGGGGAGGGAGCTCAAATGTTTGGGCCATTTAGTATGGTCATGCACTGCACTGGTGATGACTGAATCAGCCTTGAGCTGTTCCCCAAAATAGGGATTACCAGCAGGAGCACGGTAGAGCCTGTGTTCTTTCTTGGACAGTGCCAGGACTGTGTGGGGATGATTCCAGGTAGCCCGGGTGACATCCTCATAGGAATCAATAATAGGAGGGACTACAAGAGAACAGGTGTTGAGCTGATACAGGAAGACGGCTAACTGGCACCTCTCAGGGTCCTGCTCCCCGGTCTCCCATCCCACAGTGGCCTGAATGTGGTGCACGATGGCCATAAAGGTAGGTCCTCGGAAGGGGACTTGGGAATGTTAGCTGGGAACTCCTCCCCTTCCGAGGAGTCTTGGGGGAGAGAGGAGGACTCGCTGCTGATGCTCTCTTCACTGACATCCTCATTGTCACTGTCCTCAGGCCAACATCTGTCAGAGTGACCAGTAGACACGGTGTTGGGCCCCCCTTTGGGAATATGAGAAACACTGGGGCCTGGGCGAACTGAAGTCCAGGAGAGGGGGGCTGAAGCCAGAGTCCTCAGCACGGGGGCCTAGGTCTGCATGAAAGACCATAAAGTAGAGCACAGGCAATGCTAATCAACCAGGGTAGGCGCCAGTCCCCCAGGCATCAGGCAGGGGTAGACTGGCACAGATCCCATGCATGCCGAGTATGGGTAACCCAACACATGATGGCTTAAGTGGGCGCCGCACCCATCGCCACTAGCAGGGCATACCTGGGATACAGGCTGAAAGGGGCCAGTTGTAGAAGACAGGCTCAGCTGGCCGGGCCAGCATAAGATTCACAGGCTGCGGCGTGAGAAGGACAGGCACAGGCTCCATGGGTGTCAGCTGGGAGGGTCCCGGGGCAGGGTCTACGTGCTCCAGCAATGGAGAGGTGGGCACCAGGGTAGAGGAAGACCCCCCCATTTGAAGGCTGAGGGAAGACCAGGCTTTGAGAGATGCTGGTGCTCTACAGCGTCTGTCCCTACAGAAGAGGACCAGAGCTGACAGCGGACCCGGAGGTCGAGACCATCATCTGGGATGCAGGTGTTGGAAGGGTGGTCACTGGGAAGCTGGCGACCGTCACACCCATGCCAGCCAGAGGGACTCCGGCCAAGCCACCTGATTGCCCGTGGAAAAAGGTATGGAACAGCAAGGGCTGCAGGGCAGGGCACAGAGTAGCCTGGCTGAGGTTCCGGCACCTGTAAGGGAAAACTGGGCGGGCAACGGGACCGCCAGTAGCCCTGTGGGAGCAAGGGCGCAAGGAGCCGAGGAGGTTGACCCCCCCGCCCCGAGGGAAGAAGACCCAGATATGGTCAAAGTCATCTTGTAGGGTGACTGCGCCGGGGGGAGGGGGGGCAGACTGGGGTCAGCCCGATCCTTGTGCTTCCCGGAGGTTTTGTCCCAGGAGTTCAATGAGGAAGATACTGAGGACTGGACCACAGAAGCAGAGGAGTTCCTGGCCTGTAGTTCCCATTCCATTGAGGCAACCTTCTGCTTAAGAAGATGGTTTTCTAGGATCTTCAGGCAACATCTGTCGGTGAATGGGTTGAATGTTTGGCAGACCTCACAGGCTTTGACGTCGTGGTCTGGTCCTAGGCACAAGATGCAGGCAGTCCTTGTCCACGATCTAGTTGCCGTAGGCACGCCTCATAGAGTGGTCAGAAGATGAGGAAGGTTGAGAACACTGAAATTTCGATGTTAGTACTAAAAGAAATTGTAAAATAATAAAGTGCGGTAAATGCGGAGAAATGGTGGTCAACTGTAGCTGCAGTGGTTCCAGCAGTCCTATGTGCATTAGTCAACAGTGGGAAAGAACTGGGGAGCGTGTGGGGGCCGCCTACCTTATACAAGATAGACTGACGTCAGGAGGTGACATTGGAGGTCGGCGACCCCCTCTAGTAGACTGCTATCTAGAAAGGTTTCCATCTGGTCCTGGTGCCTGATGGCTTAGTTATAGCAGTGATGGCCTGCTGCAAGAGATACATTCAAAGTAAGATCAACAGAATATGTTTCTGGCTGGTTGGCATAATAAGGTTGGGGCAAGAGCAGGGTACTGCTTGTCAGCCTTTCTAGGAACTATTGGCATAGTATTTGGGTTATACCAGGCAGCAAAAGTGGTATCATCTAGAGCAGGATAAAATGGAAGGACTAATATGGAGGGAGTGTAACGCCATTACATTCTTTTTAGAAGACTCCTCTTCTTCCACTGCAAACCCCATAGCAGTATGCATCTGCTGCATCACGGTTTCAAAAGCGGGATCTTCAGGAGGAGATCTGGGTCATAACGTTTCTCCTCATATCCTTCCTCCTTTTCATAATCTCCCTCCACTATACGGTCAGGAATATATTCCTTGTCATTGACATCCTTATCAGCAACAGAAATGGAGGACCTCATTGGTGATGCTGCAGGCCTTTGGTCAATACACACTTGCTGAGTACCAGTTGAAGGAGTTGATGGGGCCTGGGATGCAGAAGCCTCTGTCGACAGCAGAGCAGGCTGCAAAGGCAAGCCTGGCAATATGCATCTTATCATATCTGAGAATGATGCCAGCACTTCCTATGTGCTGACAACACTCTGGCCAAGGGTTGCGACCTCTGGTGTTGTCAACATACCATACATTGTAGGTACAGTAGTGCCTAAGCCATGTCCTAACTTTGGAGTCTGGTCGACAGTTGCGGGGGTGCTGGCGTACTGTTGCCAGAACAGATGATGATGATGCAGGTTGAGTGACTACAGGCTGCAGTGGTGACTTGCACCTCACAAGAGATATAGACCTGTCCTTACCTTTATGCTTATGTCCTGACAATGACCACTCTTTTTTTGTGGTCTCTGGATTTAGACAACTGCGACTCGGTCGATGGAGCTGACGACGCTTCCTTTTGACCCTGAGCTTTTCACATGTCCACTACAGTTTTCTCTAATAAAAACTTTGGAGTGCCTTTTTTCTGAGTCACCTTGTTGCTTGACTGAAGCCTTGGCAAATCTCAAAGACACTAATTTTGTGAGATGCCTACACAGCATGTCGTGGCAGCACACACACACACACACACACACACACACACACACACATATGCATACACATATGCATACACATATTGTAAGTGCCATCCTTGTAAAAAATTTTTACCACAGTCTCAGTACTGGCACAATGTTGTTGGTTATGGCAGCATACAGTAATCAACTGTATCACTAAATTATTAATATTAGTGATGATTTTAGAGAAAATAAATAACAATGGCTAGACATATTCATTTCCACAGCAGGTCCGAAGAGTGCAGACAACGGCGGGAAAGAACTGAGGAGAGATGGGGCCGCCCACATTTATGTGGATGCTGATGTGTGATGTTATTGTGGGCAGCCACCGGCTAGCAAAAGTTTCCATGCGGTCTTAATACTGATGCGGATATAGTTCCAAAGGTGTGGCCTAAGAGAAGAGAAGAGATATCCTTGAAGAAGATCTAAAGACCTAAAGACTCCAACATGGCTTCTGCAAACAACACAGCACCTCCTCTGCCATGGCCCTTTTGTCCAACCATATCCTTAGAAACATGGACATGGGCATGGCCACAGGTGCAGTGTTTGCGGACCTATCAAAAGCCTTCAACCTTGTGGACCACAACCTTCTAAAGTTCACCCTGCTAAACCTTGGTTGCTCCACGGATGCTGCCACTTGGTTCAGCAGCTACCCCGCAAACATATCCCGGTCTGTTATGATAGGCAAAGTTACTTCTGCCGCATTGCCCATCCACACTTGTGTATCCCAGGGCTCCATACTGGGGCCTTTATTATTCTCACTTTTCATAAATGATCTTCCTCCGGGGAGCATAAACTGCAATGCACTCCTCTATGCTGATGACCTCGTCATCTACCATAGCGCCAGATCCCTTGAAGCTATATCCTCCACCCTCACCACTAACTATGGAGCAGCTCAGAATTGGTTCCTCCCCCCAAAAAAACTGGTACATGAGAAAAAAAAATGAAGGCCATGCTCTTTGGCTCCAAGCCGTATCTTACAAAGTCTGCCCAAACAAACACCGTATTATACATAATAACCCCTGCAGACCCTCCTCTTGACATAGTATCCTCCTTCAAATACCTAGGAGTGACTCTTGATCCCTCCCTTACCTACAATGTCCACATTGATAACATTATAAAAAGGGTCCACCAGAAGTTGGGAGCAGCCTACTGCGTAAATCACCTCCTGACCCCTGAGGCTCGCCTTGCAACTGCCCGGGGAAATCTCCTGCCCTTTCTCAACTATTGCTCTCCTGTTTTCTCCTTCACATCTGCCTCACTTCTCTCTCAGCTAAGTATCATATATAACTCTATCTGTCACTTTGTCCTTCAGATCCCTTCTTCCACTCATCACTGCTCTCTATATCAGTCCTTAGGCTGGCTCTCTTTGCATGGCCACTATGAATATGCCATGGGCAATCTAGTCGACACCTCTCTCAGGAACTCACAGAAGTCCCCTTTCTCCCCATTTCTCACCATCCGGGTGGTTACTCATTCTCTCAGGGACTCTTCCATTCCCCTCGGTAGTCCCCCGTGTATCTACTGTCATGGGGAGCAAGGCTTTCTCTGTCTCTGCCCCCTCTCTCTAGAGCAGACTACCACCCTCTTATCAGTCCTTAAAATTGAAGCTAAGAGATTGGCTCAAGTCCCAGGCCACCTGTACATGCTCCCTAGGCAATACCTTCGCCAGAAAGCCACCTTAGAGGCAAAGCTGTATCTCATGACTTATTTCCTGTGCGTTGACCACTAAATATACTACTTGGCACTTTTTGTTTTTTTGTGTGTAAACGTTGACTGTTGTAATGAATTCCACCATGCTCTGTTGCATACCCTGACTGGTTAAATGATGTCTTTGACCCACTTTACGTGTAAAAGACTGATTATCTATGATCAGGCATGCGCTGTTGAATTTGTTATGAAACTTGTTCTTTTCTCTCTTAGATTTGTTGTGTATGTATCACTGTTCTTGATTTCCATTTTACTCAGTGTACTATGTACACCCACTGTATTGTAACAGTGCCTATTGTCTGACCCTGTGTTGTTTGCCAGGTATGGCCTAGGTCACAACTGAAAATGGTCCTTTGGATCAGCTTGCCTACCCAGTTACCAAAAACATAAATAAATAAATCTGTTAGGGAAAGGCTGCTAGTGTAATGCCAGCAGAGAGACAATGTTTTCATATTAAAGATATTCTAAAATCTGGAGCATCATTCCACGTGTTGAGATGATGCAAGAGATGAACTACCTGTTCTAAGCTATTGTTGTAGAACAGAACTAGATAGTCAGTCTCCAGGTAAAATGCTGTTCTTTACGTCAGACCTAATGCAATCAGGAAAAATTCCTTTAAATGAACAAATGGAGCATGAACAAGTACTAGGCAATGCCAGATGTTTGCTTGCTTGTACTTGCTGTGTAGTTGTTGGGTACAGGCAGTACAGCAGTTAGAGAAGAAGAGGTTCATACCTAACATTGTTTTTTTTTCCTTAGATTGTCACTTACATACCCTGTGACTGGGCAAGGACTTCTAAGAAAAAAATAAGCTATGATAGGTGAAAAGACTTGCCCCTAAGGGACCTCTCACAGTTCAGACTGACAGCAGTCTATTCACAAGCTTTTCAAGTGAATATGATCAGCTTCATTCCTAGAACAAGGTAACCTGGGGTTTGTAGTGCATGCTAAGCCTTTTTTTTATGTTGTTATGACAAACATGCTTTCATTTTAGTGTTCAAAACACAGGTATGCACAGTTGGCACAGCTCCTTACCCAAAGTAATCTATGAGTGTAGGAACATGTTAGAATATTTGATTTACTGGCTTTTTACCACAGTATGAGAACACATTAATTCCAAGAGTTGCAAGCACTGCATCATCAGTATGCAAATGTTGTTTAGCATCGATGCCATTCCCTGAAAGACAAAATACTTAACCGTATCATATGTGGAACTAAAGCAGGGGTAAGATTCCATGCAGGATTTAGGAGTCGCACAAGAAAACCCTCTAACCTGCAATGCCCAGCTTTGTGACTGAGCAAGGACTTCAAAGGGAAGAAGAGGTGAAATTTGGAGATTAGGCAGCAGCAAGGTGGAGAGTCGGTATTCTAAAGGTGTAGTAGTTAGAGATGTGGCACATCCCCAAAAGCCTTCTCACAGCTCAGACTGACTAATATATTCACGTGCTTTCAGGCAAATTTAAAAATACTTCAAACGTTAAATAACAACTGACTAAAGCGGAACTGTCTGCCAGTAGACCTGTACTTTGTTAACGTAGTGGTAAACCTGAAGAGAGGATGGGAGAGACACATGGTACTGGTGAGGTTGACAGGGGATTTGGGTTGGAGAAAACAGGGAAGGGGGTAGTTCAAGTGGAACTATGAGATGGCTGATTCACTAGACACCTAGCTAATGCCAGACTGGTGAGGGCCTTGGTAGGCACTGAGCAAAATGGATGGACTATGAGTCTTCTTCTGTCTGTAAATATCTATGTGTCTACTCAGTAGTTTAGTTTTATGATTTAAGTGGTATCACACTGCAATACTGCTCTGAATTTGGTCACTGTCTGCAGCTATGAGGCCTGCACAATGTAAATGTCATCATAGAATTCTAGGGATAAGTTTAAGGTACCTGAAAAAATATGCTGCAAGTCGCTGAAAACTGAAATGCCACATACAGAAACGCTTTTCTTTTCCGTTAAATCCTTTAGTATTTCATGGACCTCCTTGGAATAAAATCCTTTACCGGCACTAGAAAAAGAAAGCAAAAACACATGACCAACCCATTCAATTAATACATTTTGTATTCATGTATTTATATTTTATACTATAAGTGTGGGTCTGGACTGGCCAAGATAAAAATATTATCTTATGACCAACTTGCAAGATAGTACCATTGTCTTGCAAAGCTGGTTATGTCACAATGGTATACTAAACCAACCAAAGAGCAGCTTTAACAACACTGATGACATCACAACAGCAATGTGTAGCACAAAAGCCAGCATACATGAGCTGCTCTGTCAACTTAGTTGTTTTGTACTTCGCATCTATTTTAAATGGATTGACTAGTACTGTATACTGTACTGATCTGTAATGCAGTGATCTGCTTCTCTTGTGCTAAGCCACTGATCAGAAAACAGCACAGTTTATATTTTGTACTTTTTTCTTTTTGTAACTTTTGATCCTTTATATCACAAAACCATCCAAACATCTGTGGTACAAATCAAATATGACTTGGGTGAGACAGTAGAAATATCTTCACTCCTCATACTTGACCTTTTCTGACCTCACTCGTACCTTTGCCACTTGTGAGGTTAGGAGGTCAAGTATAGCTCATGAAGATATTTCTATTGTCTCACCCATGCCATATCCCATATTTATACAACAGGTGAGGGTCTGGATTGGCCAAGATGAAAAAATTACTCACTTTAGTAATTGTGTTTCTTCTAATGGAGTCTTGCTGTATTCTGACATTATGCAGTTAGCCCTAGCACTTGAACTTCTCCGGAGAGGAAAGCGTTAACTCTGTGCCAGAGCATAGAACGTTGAGCTCGAGCTCGGTTCAAACCTCTGTCTGCTGCACTTTCAAGTGTAACCATCAGATTCTTACGAGCTACTCCTAACTAAATACACCTGCTAGGTGGAAATTGTAAATCTACTAGCCAAAAGGCAACTAAATGTTTTGGGTTCCCCAAAAGACTCAAGTTGAGAACTCCAAAACAAAAACTAGGTAGTGAACAAACATAACTATAGAAAAGCAATATAACATAACCCACTCCCCCTCACTATATAGCAGGGAGTTCTAACTGCACCCCCGAGGTGCAACACTGCATCTGCCAGCCCACTTCCCAAGAAACAGGTTCTGAGAGGGGAGGCAGGGGAGAAGGTCGGAATACAGCAAGACTCCATTAGAAGAAACAACATTACTAAGGTGCGTAATTTTTTCTTCAAACAACATGAAGTTGTACTTTATTCTGACATTATGCAGACTACCAAGCAGTACCTCCATGGTGGAGGGACGAACCTATTTTGGGAACAGTCTCTGCAGTAATGCTGTACCAAACACAGCATCACTCCTAGCCTGGATGTCCAGGGAGTAATGCTAGGTGAATGTATGGACCGTTTTCCAGGTGGCTGCTTTACATATCTCTAATAATGGTATATCTCTGGCAGCAGCCAGAGAAGCAGCTGTACCTCTAGTTGAATGAGCCCTCAGACCTTTAGGGGGCATTTTGCCTAGCTTCTCATAGCAGAATTGTATACAAGAGACAATCCACCTGGCAATAGTCCTTTTGGTAGCAGGTTTGCCCCTTTCCCACTTTCCCGTAAGTGACAAACAACTGAGGACAACCAAACCTAAGAGCCTTAGTACGCTCAATGTAATAGCTAAGTGACTTCTTAACATCTAAGCTGTGTAGCTTTCTCTCCCCTGAAAAAGAATGATCAGTGAAGAAGACAGGACAAGACATGGACTGGTTCAGATGAAAATCTGAAACCACTTTGGTAAGAACCTCCTGTTAGTTCTAAGGATAACCTTATCTCTATGAAATGAGAAAAAAATCAGGCTCCACTGACAGAGCTTGTAATTCACTGATATGCCTGGCAGAGGTAATAGCTACCAGGAACACAGCTTTCCAAGTCAAGTACTTAAGGTCTGCTGAGGCCAAAGACTCAAAAGGCGGTTACATAAGCTGAGCAATGCAAACATTAAGATCCCAAGCAGGAGTAGGATCCTTAAAGAGGAGATTGGTATGGAGCAATACTTTAAAGAATTTCCAGAAAACAGGATGAGATGCCCGTGAGGGAACCCTTCCCACTGACAGAAATGCAGAAACAGCTGCCAAGTGTACTTTCAGGGTCGCTGGTCTGAGGCCTAAGCCATTAAGATGAACCACATAATCCAGAACTGTAGCCACATCAGCAGTATCTGGCGATATCTGCTTATTGAAACACCAAATGCTTAATCTTTCTCATTTGGAATTATAGGTTTTTCTGGTGGCAGGTTTTTGAGAGGCTTTGAGAATATCCAGAACCCCCTGAAACAGATGCAGGCTTGCATATTCTAACTCTTCAAGAGTCACGCCTTGAGGTTAAGAGATCGAAGGTTGGGGTACCAAATCCTCCCTTGAGAGGAGGTTAACAGATTGTGATTCTTGGGAAGAGATAGAGGAAGATGGACTGCTAGGGACAGCAAGAGAGGATACCAAGGTTGCCTGGCCCAATCTGGAGCAATCAACATCACTTTGCAAGATTGTGACCTTATCTTGACCAGAACCTTGAACAATAGAGGAAAGGTGGGGAGAAGGCATACAGAAATTTCCCCTCCCAATCCAGAAGTAGAGCATCCAGGGGGTCTGAGCCCAAGACTGGGGGTCTGCAACAGAAGAGAAGAAGTTGGTGATTGTCTGGGGCTGCAAAGAGATCTATTTCTGGAGTGCACCGTCTTGAAAAAATCACTTTTAACACTAGGGGATCCAGGAACCAATAATGATGGCCCTGAGGTATCCTGCTCAGAGCATTTGTTAGCACATTGTCCTTCCTTGCAAGATGGACTGCCACTAGAGATGCCTGCAGAGAATACGCCAGAAACCATAATTTTATGGCTTCTGTGCACAAGGCTGTAGATCAAGTACCTCCCTGCTTGTTGATGTATCACACGGAGGTGGTGTTGTCTGTCCTGACCTGAATCACCTTGTTCTGTACTGAGTCTGACAAAGCTTGTAGAGCTAGATACACTGCCCTGGTCACCAGAAGATTGATATGAAGGAAAGACTCCTGAGGAGATCACACTCCCTGTGCTGTGAGAGCTCCCAAGTGAGTTCCCCACCCCAGGAGAGAAGCATCTGTGGTCAGTATCACAGAGTGAGTCTAGGTAATGAATGGGACTCCTTCTCTGAGGTTGCCCTGATCCAACCACCATTGGAGAGCCTGGATCAGAGTATGAGTCACTGGAATAGTTTGGTTAGAGGATCTTTTTTCTGAGACCAAAAGGATCTTAGGTGGAACTGAATGTCCCTCATCTGAAAACTGGCTCCCTGTACCACTGCAGTGGAAGCTGCCATGTGGCCCCGGAGCTAAAGAAAATGCCTTGCTGGTTAAGACACCAGAAGGCAGAAAGAAGAAGCCAGGTCTGTAAGGGCTTTTACCCTTGCCAGAGGAAGAAAGGCTTTTGATTGGACAGTGTCCAACTCTATTCCTATGAAGGTCAGGCATTGCACTGGTTCAAGAATTGACTTTGGAAGGTTGAGGAGGAATCCAAGAGAAGTGAGCAATTGTTGTGTCACTTGCAGGTTTTACTTGACTTGGTCTGGAGACTGCCCCACAATGAGCCAGTCGTCCAGATATGTAAAAATGGAAATATTTTGTCTCCTTAGAAAGGCCACTACGACTGCTAGGCATTTTGTGAATACCTTTGGTGCTGATGTTAGTCCGAAGGGCACTGCTCTGAACTGATAAAGGCCTGAAGGCAGCTCGAACCTGAGATACTTTCTGTGGGAGCACCTGATGGGAATGTTTAAGTAGGCATCTTTGAGGTCCAGGGAGGCTAACCAATCCCCTGGCCTCAGAGAGGGAAGAATTATTCCCAGAGTCACCATTCTGAATATTGCCTTGACTAGGTGCTTGTTTAAGTATCTTAGGTCTAGGATGGGCCATTACTCACCTGTCTTTTTTGGGGTAAGGAAGTATCTGGAGTACAGACCCTTGTCCCTGTGTGGAGTAGGAACTCTCTCTATGGCTCTGTGAGCCAGCAGAGAGGAAACCTCTGCCTCTAGGGCAATGGTTTCGGAGATGTTTGCAGGTGGTAAAGACCTGACCCTCAGCTTTGGAAATTTTTTGAAGCTGAGGGCCAGTTCCCGGCTTGCTACCTCCAGGACCCACTTGTCTGATGTAACAGACTTCCAAGCCTGGAAGTAGTAAGCCAGCTTGCCTCCTACTTGTACTGGGGAGTCAATCTAGGCTGACACATCAGGGTGTCTGCTTGGCAGGAGCCTTGGACTGAGAGGAGGATGCAGCCCTGCTCAGCCCCCTTCTGCCTCTCCCTTTGAAGAACCCCCTCTGAGGAAAAGGAGAGGAGGCCTGTACCTGGTAGAAAGACCTGTGAAAAGGCTTGCCCCTGCCCTTAGACTGCTGCTTTTGAGGAGTTGCCTACCTTTCCTTGGCCTGTGCACTCCTGTAGGTGGTCCTGTACTCATCCATTTGTTCATGTCATTCTCTGACTGCTCCCCAAACAGAGAATTATCCACCACAGGGAAATCCATGGCCTTAGCCTGGGTGTCCTGTGAAAGGCTAGTACATTTGAGCCAAGCAAATCATCGAAAAGACAAAGATGTAGCCATGACTTGTGATGATACATCATTAGAGTCTACCGCAGCATGAAATTGGATCTTAGATGCCTCTACCCCATCAGCAGCCACCTCCTCCAGCTCCTTGGCTAGCTGGGGGGAAGCCTGTTTATCCAATTCCAGAACAGTATCCCATCTGGACTTCTGATATCTGGCTGTGTAGGCCATGTAGTTAGCCTGCATGAGTCCCAAGGAGGATGCCAAGTACTGTTTTTTAGCCATAGCATTCAGCTTCCTAGTGTCTTTATCTGGGGGTGTGAAGCCAAGGGTATGTTAGCCTTATCACAGGCTGCAGCCTGCACAACCCTAACATGGCTGCATTGCTGGTACAAGAACTCCATACCTCAGCCTGACAGCATGTACCTCCTGTCCATTCGTCTGTCCACAGGAGGTAAAGAAATACAGGTTACTCACCTGTAACAGGAGTTCTAGGAATGGTATATGTTGTTCATCCACACTCATTGGCAGTATCCTTGCCGCTTTAAATCTTGCCGGAAGGTCTTCAAGCTTGCTCCTCCCACCCACCCGGGTGGTATAACTCTCGGCTCCGCCCCATGACGCCAGATCTGGCCCGCTGGAAGCTCAGGTTGTGCGTCGAAGCCGGGGAGGTCGGGTGGGTCGTGTGGATGAACAACATATACCATTCCTAGAACTCCTGTTACAGGTGAGTAACCTGTATTTCTAGGGACATGGATATGTTGTTCATCCACACTCATTGGCAGACTCCTAGCAGTTCTCCGGGAGGAGGCAAAAGGCATACCCCATATACTTACTTGGGAAAGAGAGACTGGAGAACCGAGGCCCCAAAACCAGCATCCCGGCGTGACTCAAGGTCGATGTGGTAGTGGGTAATGAAGGTGTTTGCTGACTTCCAGGTAGCAGCCCTGCAGATTTCCTGGATAGGGACGTCCCTGGAAGCAGCCACCGTTGCAGCAGTATGGCGGGTAGAATGAGCTCTTATCCTCTGGGAGGCTCCATGCCCGCTAACTTATGCAGAGATCTATGGAGAGGTTACCCACCTGCTTATCGTCCGCTTGGCTGCAGGTCTGCCAGATGCGGCTTCAGCGTAGGTGACAAACAGCTAGCGAACCTCTCCCAATTTCAGCCGTCGCTCCTTATAATAGCGGCGCCCTTCTAGGATCCAGAGTATGGAGCCTATATTCGCCTCAGGTGTGATTGGGGTAGAACACGGCAGAGTCAACACCTGGTTAAGGTGAAACTCCGACACCACCTTGGAAGGAATTTGGTGGGGCGCAGGACAACCTTGTCCCTGTGGAAGACCAGGTAAGGAGACTCGATGGAAGCGCCTGGAGCTCTCCCATCCTTCTGGCTGACGTGATAGCCACCAGAAGCGGTCTTCCACGACAGGTGAGAGAGACACACCTGTGCATAGGTTGAATGGCTTGCCCATGAGCTTTGCCAGTACCAGCAGTAGATCCACGGAGGTGGGGGTTCCCGCACTGGAGGGGAAATGTGATCAAGGCCTTTGAAAAAGCGCCAGACCACCTTCTCCTGCGCCACCGACTGCTTCCCGGCCCGCGCCCGGTAGGCAGAGATGGCTGCCAGGTGCACCCTTAGGGTCGTCGACCTAAGCCCTTGACTAGAAAGGGACCATAAATAGTCCAAGATGCTTGCCAAGGAACAGGAGGAAGGGTCCAAGCCCTTGCCCTGACACCAAATGGAAAACCTTTTCCATTTGAAGGCATAGCATTTTCTGGTCGACTCCTACGGGACGCCTCAACTACATTGAGGACCTCGTCGGAAAGACCCAAAGCCTGGAACTCTAGCCGCTCAGGAACCAGGCCGTCAGGTGCAGGGATTGAAGGTCCGGATGGAACACCTTCCCTGATTGACTGAGAGCAGGTCGGGCGAGCTGGAAGCTTCCGTGAGTCCTGGAGCTGAGACTGAGGAGATCTGGGTACCAGAACTGGCGAGGCCAGTCTGGGGCTATCAGAATCACCTGCGCCTTGTCCCTCCTCGCCTTGAAGCACCTTGTGGATCAAGGGAAATGGGGAAAGGCGAAAAGAGGCCCGGGGTCCATTGCTTCAGAAGGCATCCCCTGCAGCGAGCCCTGCTGAGGGGGGGCATGGAACAGACTCAGCCTGTCTCCGTGGAGGCAAACAGGTCCACCTGAGGTGTGCCCCAAAGGGAGAACAGATGCTGTACTACCTCCGCAGGAGAGACCCGTGGGATGCAGCCCCTATCCGGCTCAGGGCATCGGCCAGAGGTGTTGGAGGCTCCTGCCACGTGAATGGCTGAGAGATCCGCCTCCAGGCTGCGCACGAGTGACCAAATGCGGAGAGCTTCCTTGCATAGAAGCATGGAGCGCGTCCCGCCCTGGCGGTTTAGATAGTACATGGTCGTGGTATTGTCCGTCTGGACTCGGACCACTTGACCCGGAGGAGGAGCAAAGGCGGTGAGAGCTAGGCGGACCGCTGGAGCTCCAGCAGGTTGATGTGGCATCGGGACTCCGCTGGGACCAGAGGCCATGAGCCTGGTGTTCCCCAGATGGGCACCCCAACCCATCAGAGGCATCGGTCGACAGAGAGACCGTCGGCTCGGGCGGACGAGCAGGATGCCCTCCTGCAATTGATCTGGAGCAGTCCACCACTGGAGGCATTCCACATCCCCTGTGTCACGACCTAAGCTGGTCCAAGGGATGTAGCGTTGTGACCACTGGCTGGCCAGTCCCACTGAAGGGGCGCATGTTCCAGACGGGCCCAACGGACCACGCTGGTACAGGCCGCCATGAGACCCAGGAGGCAGGAAGTCCCGGGCAGGCGCAATTGCCCAACCAGAAATGATCGGGCAAAGGAGGAAGAACCTCGCCCTGTCCAGGGAGCAGCGCTCTGGCTCGAAGAGTCGAAGCTGCGCCCGATGAATAAAATCACCTGCTTGGCTCGAGTTCCGACTTGGCCTCGTTGACAAGGAGCCCAGTTGAAACAGACCTGGAGGGCCAGATCTCTGGACCACTCCGCCTCCTTCCTGGAGGGGCTGCTATCAGCCAGTCGTCCAGGTAAGGTACACCGGACCCCTCGGCGCCCGCAGAGAATGCTGTCACCACTGCCATGCATTTGGTGAAGACCCTGGGAGCTGGAGACAAGCCGAAGGCATGGCTTGGAACTCGAAGAGATCCTTCCGCTCGAAGCGAAGGAATCTCTGGTGAGGCAGGACGGATAGGGACGTGAAAAAGCATCCTGCAAGTCCAGAGAGCAGAACCACCGCCGCGTTCCAAGGATGGTATTATCTGAGCCAGAGTGACCATCCTGAAGGTTCGAGACCTTAGGAACTTGTTTGGGTGGTAGGTCGAGAATGGGCGCCAGCCCCGTCGTTCGGAACCAGGAAGTACCTGGACACAAACCCTGGGTCTGAAGGAGGGTCCACCACCTCTCTTACCACCCCTCTTCTGGAGGAGAGTGATGTCGGCTCGCGAGCCGCCAGTGAGCTGGGGATCCCGAAGCCCCGAGGCGGCGGCTCTGAAGGTGGTGCCTGCTCAATTCAGAGGCAGGCCTCTTCCCACCACCTCCAAGACCCACCTGTCCGTGGTAACAGGGACCAGGCGGAGCGGAGTGCGGGCCGTCCCCCACGGAGACCTAGGGGTAAGGTGTGACGGGGATGGGGCGACACCCCTCAGCCCGTCACTGGGCAGGCTGGAGGAGGGACCGGCCGAGGACCTCCTGGGCCCCTTCTCCTGCCTCCTGTTAGAGAAGCCGGCGGCTTGGGTTTGGGATGCCAAGGCCGAGCCTGCTGGCCCTGGCGTTGCTGGGCCGGGCGCCGAGGCACAGAAGGCACGAAAGGGCTTAGGCTGTGGTTTAGACCTTTGTCCTTCTGAGCGGAAGAGACCGAGTCCAAGGTGGCATTGGACTTCCGATCCTCTGCAGGTGACCTTCCACCCCAGGGCCGAAGGGTCAGTCCCAAAAGGAACATCCGCCAACATGCTGGGTATCCAGTAAAGGTGGATATCCTCAGCCAAGCCCATCGACGCATAGCCACTGCGGCCGCCACCGATCTGGCACATGAGTCCCCTATATCCAAAGCAGTCTGGAGCTGCTGTTTGGCCACTGCCCTGCCCTGGTCCCACACCTGCTTAACCGTAGTCTGCAGATCGGCGGGAAGATGAGGGATGACCTCATCCAGGGAGCCCAACAGGGCATGAGAAAAATGTGCCATGAGGACGGCCGAACTGGCCTGACGAAGGCCGAGAGAGGACACAGCGTAGACTTTCGCCCGACATAGTCCAATTTCTTGGACTCCTTGTCAGGAGGTTTGTCCACATCCTGGCGTTGCCCGGCACCGAGAACGCTGTCGGTAACCAACCCCTCAGCAGAGGGTGTTCAAAACGGACAAGGAACGGTAGGGACCGATACTTCCTGGCCATCCTGGCGAAGGCGCAGGGCGAGGAAGCAGGCGCTGCCAAAGTTCCAGTGCTGGACCCACTATGGCCTCGGCCACGGAAGAGCCTCCGTCGGAGAATCCCTCGGTCCAGAATCTCCGTGAGGGATACCTGGCCCGTTTGGAAGCAGGTTCGAGCTCCATCCCGGTGAACTCCGAGATGAGCCGAAGCAGTCCCTAGGAAGGACGACAGGCTATCGTCCATTGGCTGACCTCTAAGACTCAAGTCCAGTCGCTTGGAGAAGAGGAGAATCATCTTCGGACTCGGAAGAGTCCTCGAAAACTGCCTCTGGCCTGAGCCACCCTTCACCTGCCGAGGTCGGTCGGGAGTGAGGGTAACTGACAACCGATGGGGTAAACCCTTAGCCGACCGAGAATCCTTGGTCGGAGCCCCGAATGGTGGCTGTGGGCCGGAGGTTCCACGCAATCGAGTGGAGCAGCTGGTTTGGCGAACAACCGGCCTGGGTATAGGCTCCTCGGGCAAGTCGAGGGTTGTGTCTAACCCGTTCAGTGACAACTCACTTAATGGCGGGGAAGGCGCGGCAGATCGGCTTATTCCGGCCAGGAGAGCTATTGCAACATAAGGTCCTCGTGCCGTCCGGCGTAATTTCACGCGAAGCCTCCCTCATCGAGGGAGGAGGGCGAGACAGCAGCAGACGCCGCTTACAGCAGATGCGAGACCGAGACCGCCTATGGCCAGTGGGAGCGGCTGGACTGCAAGAGGTCCGACACGAGACCGAAAGTCCGAATTTCGAGGTCGGTGCAGAAGTGTCGGCCGAACCGACCTCCCTTGACTCGGAAGGTCCATCCGAGGGCTCCGGAACGGAGGCACAGGCGAGCCCAGGATCCTCAACTCCTCCCGGGAACCGGAGAGGGGAATCTCGGCTGCTAAAGGCGACAGCCCGTCCAATGGGTCGAAAAAATCTCGACTTCATCAGTAGGAGTCTCGGTCAACTGACCTGGCGGGGACACCGTGAGGCCAGTGGCGACCGGTGAGCGATCGAGCCGGCCCGGTCGATGACCCGAGAGGAGAGGGACCTTTCCGCTCCCAAGGCGTCGGACGGAGGACTTACCCTTGTCCCTCTTTTGGACCGAGAAAAAGGTCCAGCAGGCATGAGCCCTTCTCCTTTAGTGGAGAGGACAGACAAAGCTCATAAAGGAGCCGTGTAGGAAGAACCCAGAGAGGCGGGATAAATGCCGCGGCCGAGGAAAGATCTGCCCCGCGCCTCCTCTTCGAGGCGACCATCCGCTCGAGCTGATCCGCCCGACCGCCGCCCGCGGACACGCCAACGGCCTCCTTGGACTTCACCGGAGGCAACGCTCGGGACGGCCCAGTTGCAATCGGGCAGCACGCTTCTTGAGGACGTGGGCGAGAAAGATGAGCACAGGTCGCAAGCCTGCGGGTCGTGCTCAAGGCCTAAACAGTAGACACACGTGGAGTGTGGATCCGTCCGAGACATCTTCTGCCGCATGGGCATCTCCGAAAATCCGAGTCGATTATCCATCGCAGCCGCCAGGGATCAAGACTGAAGTCTTTTGCAAAATATTATTTTAAACCGCAAACGGAGAAATAGGAACCAGTCACAAACGCAGAGCGTTAAGGAGGGAACCTGAGCTTCCAAGCGGTAAGGAAGATCTGGCGTCATGGGGCGGAGCCGAGAGTTATACCACCCGGGTGGGTGGGAGGAGCAAGCTTGAAGACCTTCCGGCAAGATTTAAAGCGGCAAGGATACTGCCAATGAGTGTGGATGAACAACATATCCATGTCCCTAGAAACTGCAGTTATAAAGCTCTCAGCTCCTCAGAGAAGGCAGCTTTTCATTTGGTAACACCTTGGGCTAATAGAGCTTAATAACTGTGCTTTATTGCACTATTACACATAACTGTTGGTAATTTATATTGTATCTTGAATGTGGTAATGGAGTGATGTGATAACCGAGCTGTATGTAATTCTGTAAGTCGCTAGTAGTGACATAGCCACATTTGACTGAGTGGGTAATAGATTTATGTATGTACTGCAGTTTGCACTTTTTAGTTACCTATGTGCCTGAATAAATCAGCTTACAGCATATTACCACCTATGTTGTATCATGGCATGTTTTTGTTCAAACAAAGCAGATTTCAGTTATGTGCATTTAAATCTTGATTTAAAATGTGCCGGATACTAGTTCGAGTGTGGGGAAATACGTGTTTATGGGTAATGTTGCCGAAACCATCAAGGTCACTGTCGACCCAGTCGGCCCTGTGTCAGATGAGGATGAAAACTCATGTGTTTGACACCAGTGCTGCTGGAGGCCCCTCCACAGGAGTATTTAAGATCGACTGTACCCCCAATCAACCCCCCCATATGGCCACCGTCTGTTGCCCTTGTTCCTCTCACAGTGGTACCAATATCCTAGCTGGTGCTGTACACAGCAGTCATCCTTGAGCTCATTGTTGTATGAGTGCCATCAACATCAACTTCAACTTCATTGCAATTTCTGGATGGCAGCATGGCAGCCATCAGCCCTGGTAAAGGTTGACCGATGCTTCCAGATACCACAGTTCCATTATGGATGCCTCCAAAGATGCTCCCAGTTGTGCAGCATGCAGCAGTTGTCCTCATGGCATCGTCAATGGTATAGAACCCCCTGTTTGTGGTGCAGCCACCTCACAAACAATTGCAGGAGAATGCTGCAACTTAGAACTCTAAGACTAAGTCCAGGATTTCAAAGCTCTGGTGGTCAACCCATCTAAGTATGTTGCCCACACTCTTGGTCATCCAAAGCTTCCCCTTGCAGTCCCTGATTCAGTGGCTTCCTCCATGGTGTTCTTCTAGTGTCGAATGGAAAATGACTCTTTCAACAGCTGCTCCATTCCAGAGGATGTGACCTGTCTTTCTGCACTCCTGCAGTAGATGTCAGCAACCCTGGACGTTACCTTAGAGGAGGTCCAAAAGCTGACGTCTTAACCACTTATGGATATCCTGGAGCAGGATTCTTCACCAGGGGTAGTGTTCTGGTCACCCAGGCCATTCTGGACACCATGCTCAGCATCTGACAGCACCCAGCTCTGTGTTAGGTGCCTTAACATTGCATGGACCATAAGTATGCAATACCAGTTGGTGGGCTGTCCATGCTTATGCAGCACCCTTCCTCTGAGTACCTAGTAGCCGACACAGTCTTCTGCAATGCTGGGGTGAATGATGTGTTGGATAAGCTGCCAGACAAGGAGTCCATGAAGTAGGATTTCTTTGGGCAGAATGTCTGTGCAGCTTTCTCCTCCTTTGGAATCCAGCAGGCTAGCTACGTGGCTTTAATGGGCAAGTTTGGTTCCATGCCATTTGACAAGCTCTGTGGCATGATTCATCTACTTCCAGAAGATAGCCAGCTCAAAGTATGTACCTTTTGCGACTTGGGCTTGTTCATGTTTAAGCACCAGCTACGGGTGGCATTAGATTCTGCCAATAATATTTCACTCTGCACAGTGTCCATGTGCAAGCAGGCTTTGCTGTGGGTCTCCCTGTTTACGTCAAAGACTCTGCACAACTTGGAGCTCTGACCTTTTTTTCTCAGGGTTGGAGGATCTTCTTACCCGCAAAGAAAAGTTCAAAGTCACCTTGGACTCTGTAACAGCTGGACAGCAGTCCAGTCAGTTCCCTATACCTAAGCAGCAGAGTTTCCTTCAGAGTACCTTTTCCTGGGCCTGGATACCATCTGCAGCAGCCTAAGCAGCAGTATCAACTGACTGTCTCTTCACTCTGGAGGTCAAGGTTAGAAAACTCGGGGGGGGGGCAGTGGCAGTGGTCCTTCCAGGTGTCAGTCCTCTGGAGCCCCTTCCAAGGGTAAGCAGCGAAGGGCTAAGTTTGCATTTCTCTGGCCACACAAACCCTGCTATAGCTTCCTGTTGGGGGTTTACTGTCCCACATCCTGCCACAGTGGTCCACTACCTCCTCGGACAAGTGATTTCTGTAAGTTCTGTGGTTGAGATTGTCTTTAGAACTTGAGATTATCCCTCTATGCTGACCCAGACTGCCATTAGAGTCTGTGGTATCTGGCAACACTCTTTTCTCAATGCAGAGCAGAGTTGCTTAGCTTTTGCAACGCAGTACTATTGAGGCTGTCCCAGATGCCCAGGTCTCTCAGAGGTTTGTGTCTCATTACATATTAATATTGAAACAGGTGGGGATTGGCCCTGCATTTTCAACCTGTGCATCCTAAAATTTGTGTGTAGATGGAAGTTCCATATGGTCACCCTCAACCAGACCATCCCATCCCTGAAGCACGGAGTTTAGCTCTGCTCCCTGGATCTCCAGGATGCATATTTTCACATCCTGATCTGTCCATCCCTCAGCATTTCATATATTTTTGGGTGGATTGTACTCTGTAACAGTTTAAGGCAATGTCTTTCAGCCTGTGATTGGCAGCCAGGGTGGCCACCAAGTGCCTGTTGGTCACAGCGGCCTTTCTCCGGCGTAGAAGTGTCAGAATCCTCCCATCCCAGGACTTTATCAGTGGCAGTACCAGGGAGATCGTGGAATGGTCCAAGGATGTGTCCATTCAGGCATTTTGGGATGTGGGCCTGTTAGTCAATCTGGCCAAGTTAGAACAGGTACCAAAGCAGGTAATCCTGTTCACTGGCGCATCATTGAACTCCCTCCAAGCCCCAGGACTCATTTACCCTTAGGTTGAGTGGAGGATCTCTCCTCCTATGCCTGACCATTTGAGGTGGAGCAGTTGTTACCAGCCCAAGATTTCCTCCAGCTGCTGGAGTTCATGGTGTCTATGGCAGCCATGGTCCATTGGACTCACTGGCCTGTGTACATACGAACATACAAAATTGCCAGCAGATAAAGGCCTTATGGTCTATCAAGTCTGCTTGATTGTGCAGCTAGCAGCCCTTACACTGCTGCTGCCACTCCCTCCCCTTCCCATTCCCCCTCCAGTGACCTTCCCCCTTACCCTGTCCCATCCCCTTTTGAAGCAGTCCACTGTTCTACAGGATACCACTTTCTCTGGCAATGCGTTCCACCCAGACACCACCCTCTCCATAAAAAAGTGTTTCCTCATTTCCCTCCTGAACCTTCCCTTTTCCAATCTTCAATCGTGCTCTCGAGTGTCCCTCCCCCTCCTTAATTTGAAAAGCCTCTCCATGCCCATTTTATTTATTCCCTTCATGTACTTGAAGGTTTAAATCATGTCCCCCCATCCCTCTTCTCCTTCAGGGAGTACATGCTCAGCTCCCTCGGCCTGCTCTTGTAGGATAAGTCCCCTAGCCCCTGGATCATTTTTGTTGTCCTGCACTGCACTTCCTCCAGTAACCTAATGTCCTTCTTCGAGTACAGTTGCCAGAACTGCACGCAGTACTCCAGGTGTGGTTTAACCAGTGACCTGTATTGCGGCAGGATCACCTCCTCCCTGCTGGAGGATATGCCTCTGGCAATACAACCCAGCATCCTGTTGGCCTTTGCAGCTGCCTTTCTACACTTTTTTTTTTTAATTTTAAAGTTTATTAAAGTTTTCCAATAGCTGCCTTTCTATACTGTGCTGAGTTGTTTATTGCTTCCATTATGATCACCCCCGGATCCTTCTCCTCTTCTGTCTTGACTAGTTCAAATCCCCCCAGCTGGTAGCCCCTCTATGTTCCTTTTGCGCTGAAATGCAGCATTTTGCATTTCTTGGCATTGAACTCCAGCTGCCAAGTGTCCAACCAAGTCTTCAGTTTTGCCAAATCATCTTGTAAACCCTGCCACCCTTCTAAGTCATCCACTACTGCTCCCATCTTGGTGTCGTCTGCAAACAGACTGATCTTGTTCTTGATGCCTATTGAGATGTCTGTTATGAAGATCCCAAACACCGGCCCCAGTATAGAGCCCTGTGGCACCCCACTTGTCACCACCCTGGAAGATGAGAGCTCCCCTCCCACCATCACCCTCTGCTGTGTCCCTTGCAGCCAGTTCACTACCTATCCCACAATCTTCTCCCCTGCCCCAGTGCCTTCCAGCTTACTTCCTAGCCTCCCATGCGGCATCGAATCGAATGCCTTACTGAAGTCCAGGTACAGGACATCCACTGGATGGACCCTGTCTAATTGTCTGGTTACCCAGTCATAGTACTCCACCAGGTTGGTCTGACAGGATCTGCCTGAGACAGACCCATGCTGTCTGCTGTCCTGCATCCCATTAGCCTCTAGGCGGGAAACCAGCCTCTCCTTCAGAATTGTCTCCATCAGCTTTCCCACGATGGATGTGAGGCTTACCGGTCTGTAGTTCCCTGGCTCATCCTTGGGGCTGCTGTTGTGGAGGGATACCACATGCACCATTCTTCAGTCCTGACGTACACTCCCCGAGTCCAAGGAGGTATTGAACAGGTCTGCCAAGGGTTCGGCCAGGACTTCTGACAGCTCCTTCAGAATCCTGGGTTGTATGCCATCTGGCCCAGGTGCCTTGTCCACCCTCAGTGCCCTCAAGCCCTCCAGTACTCTGCCCACTGAGATTTTCCCATCTGTCACCTCCTCCCCACCCTCCCACCCTAATTGGGTAGAGCTCCCCTTTCTCTTTAGTTAATACTGAGCAGAAGTGCTCGTTTAATGCTTCTGCCTGTTCTGCCCATTTCCATCCATCCCCAGCCTTCTTTATCCTTACTATATGGTGCTGACAACTCCTTTTCTCCCTGATGTACCTGAAGAAGTCCTTCTCCCCCTCTTTGATGCCCTGTGCTAGCCTGAGTTCCCTGGATGACCTGACTGCCCTTGTCACCTCCCTCGACTGCTTGAGGTATTCCTCTCTGTCCTCCCCTCTCCCTGTTTTTTTGTACCTTCTAAAGGCGGCTCTTTTCTTCTTTATTTTTTCCATCAACACCTCCCCAACCCGTTCACCCAGTTGGACTTCTTAGCTCTAGCCCTCTTACTCTGGACCCTTGTACATGTTGTGGTTGCCTCCTCAATTCCCAGTTTAATGACCTCCCACTTCTGTTTAGTGTCCATATTGTCTGCCCCGAAGTGGCAACTTGACCTGCTGAAACAGCCAGTTCGGGTGACTTAGCTGATAAAGGGCACCACTGAGTGGTGGTCGCTTCTCCAAAACATCTCAGGAGGCATCCACTTTTGTCCAAGTGGAGCCTTCCCTCACATTAATGATAGGTATGTCACTAGTGGGCTACACATCTTCTGAACCTCAGAGCTCACAGGTTCTGGTTGCCGAGCAGTACCCTTCTGCAAATTAGCCTACTGGAGCATCGGAAAGCGTGTCTGATATGGACAGTTTGTCCCTCTGTTCAGGGGTCAGCTCATGCAGGTCAACACCGACAACATTACCACCATTTTCTAGCAGAAGAAATGGGAGGGGGGAGGGAGAGCACACTCCTTTCCCCAGTGTCAAAAGGCCCTTTGGAATTGGTCCCTGGTAGAGAGTCTGCAGGCGGAGCTGCCTGCAGTCAGATCGCAGCGGAGGACAACCAGCAGATTGATGCTCTCAGCTGGGTGGTCAAGATGTTACATGAGTGGTCATTACACCAGGAAGTGGTTTCAAAACTGTTCACCCAGTGAAGCACCACTCTGATTCACCTTTTTACCTCCTGGAAGAACAGAAGACCGCAGCTGTTATGTGCCTGCCCCCCCCACCGAGATGAGAACACTGATGGGGGATGCCTGTGATGTGCTTACATTGTTTATTTTTTGGGGGGTTGCTGTGGAGGCTGGGGAGTAATAAAGTGTTGCAGCATTTTTTTTAGGAGTGGAGCTGGAGAGGGAATTGGCTCAACTGGGTCTTCTAACGGTAACAGATTTATGATGGCAGGGCAGCCGTCTTGGATATGGGCATCAGAAGGGCTGCAGATGGAAAAATTCCTAAATTAGTGCAAATTACCTGTTGGCTGTAGATATTTGCAAGCCATGCTGTTGTGCTGAGATATGAACAGTGCCCGGTTAGAACTACATCTCAAACAAGCATAAGGATTTCTTCCATCCATTTCATAATGTAACTTACATGCTTTCTGTATGTGCTGAAACATTAAGAGAACAAGAAAAATAATCTTGAGGAAAAAAATATTTGTGAATAATAATCCTAGAAAAATGACATAAATACACTGTATATAATATTTCAGAACCTCGAAGGGAAAATACAGGAACAAAAGCAGGAAACGGAACGTTTTAAACACCAAATATTAACTTCAAAGGAAAAGGCTCAACAAGACAAAGAAGCTCTTAAAAAAGCTACCCGGGCCCGAAAACAAAGAGCAGAACGCTTTGAATCAGCTGTAGGAAATCTTCACTCACAAATTAAAACTAAGGTAAGTTCCATTTTTGTAAAATAAACTCTAGGAGTTGAACTGACAAATTGAGCTATTAGTAATATCTGTCTTGTAAGATGCAGGCTTATGTGGATGTTTGCTGTACTGCACTTGCATATTTTGTTGCAGTGAATGCATTTGCTTGTTTTATGCAGGCACAGTAAAATCTGCGGACTTGTTAATGTTTTATTAGGTATTTTGACTCTCTGCGCTGAAGTTATAAATCAGAAATAATCACACATACAGTATATATCTGGTTGAAAATTAAAATAACTAGAAATGTGCCTCTTATCTGTATCACATTATAAGGGACTTCCCCCTTATTTTACCACTCTGACTTGCTCTGTCCCACAAGACAGAGATGCTTTCCGTACAGAGAAGGTGCTGTTTCACCTCTGTAACTCAGATGTTGAAGCAGAATTATACAGTGGGGGGGTTCAAGAATGGGGCACTCCGATTGGTTGACTGGAACTTCTGAGCTTTGGTAAATCCCAGCATAACCACTGCAAAAAGTGCCAGTTAACCACTTCACAACGTAAAAATCACGACATTTAAGCCGTTGCCACACGCTCACAGAACTGCTGCTCCGAACTGCTGCTTCCGACCTTACATTCAGTCAAAGCCATTGCCGAGCACAAACAAAAACATTATGTAAAAACCAAATTAATATCACCTGATCACATTCATTATTACTGTCTGCACTCCAGCTGCTCACAGAACACTAAATATTGCTGATACCAGGTGTTGCTCCCCACACTAACACACACTGGCAGGTTATGCTTCCTCACTGCGCAGCCAGCTCTCTTGCTCTAGCTTCACAGAGCCAATCATTCTCGGCCGCACCTTGCTGTCTTGACAGCTTAAAAAATTTGAAACAAAAACAGTTATTGAGGGTGGGTAGCTGGGGAAACCTCACAGCAGAGTGGGGGCAGGGATGGCTTGTCCTACCATAGTCTGCCCAGCAACACCAAACTATTTCATGTAGTGGGAGAATATTTAAAAAAGGAAAAAATATATGTAAACTTAACATTTACATTTTTTTTGTAAATATTTTACTATTTCCCAATTATATAAAAACCCATCCCTTGTCATGGATTGTTGCTTAAATTCGTGATACTCTGATGCCAAATCAACACTGAATTACATTATGCAAAAGTAAAAGCACCAGTTTCCACCGTGTTTAACCTTGTATCTCCATGTTTGATGATGGGTTCCATTTTTTCTAATTTTATAACACAGGTCATCCAAATTAATAGGAGTATGGGGGATGAAAGCTATGAGGACAGACGGAAAGCCTTTAAAATGTTCAACATGTTCAACCAAACCACATCAAAAACACCACACAAGTCAAAACACTGTTAAGCAAATGGCTAATTTATTGTACAGAAGTTACAAATAACACTGCTGCGCTTTGAGGCCCTCTGCCTCTTCCGTGGGTAGCATACTCAAGGAAATGTGTAAACTGTTGTGCTTAAATGCTAGTAAGAGCACATGGTGCACAGGTGTGTAGTGCATTAAAAAGCTGTGCATACCAGAATTAAACATACAACCATCTCCGCATTTAATAACACATTGCACTTATGCGTGAGGTCTCACAATAAAATAAATAAATACACATGTATCAAATGGATTTAATATCCAATGGCAAAAACATAAAAAAAAAAAAAAGAGGCAAATACCAATTTAGGTAGGATCCCTTTTTTCTCATAACTGGCTTAATTTTTTATTTTTCGATAAAAGATTTAATGTGAACCATTTTGTGTATGTGTGTGTATTTATTCATACAACCATATTTCTAGGAGCGTGGATATGGTATACTATCCATACTCTGGCATTTCCGATGAAACAATTTCTGCTGCAAGAACAGGTCATCTCCTTCACACTCCACGTAGGAATTTTCTCTGCGCCATAGGTGAAAAGTTTTTCAAAGCTTTTGAAGCTAAACTGTGGGATTCCTCGAATCCTTTTGTGGTGCGATTGATTGCAAGAAGCCCGGATTCAAATTCTGTGTGCGGTGCTGCCAGAAAATGTTGGTCACTAATCTGCGGCAGATGTGTGTGTGCTGCCTGGGCGAGCAACTTGACATGTCTGGGTACACCCAGTCCAAAGCAATGGATTTCCCCTGTGAGCCTCTGTCTCTTTTTGGTGAGTGGACAGAGGCTTATATGAAGAAAATGGATGAGTACAAAACAGCTTATCAAAGTGCTGCCGCTAAAGAGGAGCCCTCTACACTCTATAAGCAGCAAGCCAGGGGTCACAGAGGCAGGCCTTATCGGCCATTCTTTCAGCACCAAGCTTACCCCTAGTACCAGCAGCAGAGGGACTACTTTAGAGGCCCCCTTGTTTGTTGATGTAGTACGCTGTGGTTGTGCTGTCTGTTCTGACCTGTACCACATCCCTTTGAGGCATGCTGGCAAATGCCTGCAATGCTAACAAGACTGCCCTGAGTTCCAGCAGACAGATGTGAAGCAGGGACTCTTGCTTGGACCACGAACTGGGGCAGTATGCTCCTCTAGGTGTGCTCCCTACCCTAGGAGAGATGCATCTGTGGTAAGCACCCGGGAGGGTTGTACTTGTAGGAAGGAAACTCCCTGTCTGAGGTTCTCTTCCTTTAGCCACCACTGCAAAGCCTGCATGAAGGTTTGGGTTACTGGGACCAGCTTTGACAGTGACACTTTCTTCAGGAACCAGCACTGCCTTAAATGATATTGAATATCTCTCATCTGAAACCTTGCGCCTAGTACTGTAGCTGTTGATGCGGCCATGTGGCCCAACAACTGCAGGAAGTGCCTGGCAGGCCTGAGACTGTAAGGTCTGAAAGAGCTTGCCAACTGTACTAAGTTACATACCCTTTCCTGCGGAAGAAAAGCTTTTCCTTTCACTGAATCCAGTTGAGCCCCTATGAATTCTAGGAGCTGCAATGGTTGTAGTACTAGCTTTTTCTGATTTATCAGAAACCCCAGGGACTGCAGGAGGCCCTGTGTGAGTACCAGAGACTGCTTGACCTGTTGAGGAGTTTTCCCTATGACTAACAAGTCATCCAGGTAGGGAAATACTGCCACTTATTGTCTCCTTAGGTGTGCTACAACTACAGCCAGACATTTTGTAAACACCCCTGGAGCAGAAATGAGACCAAAAGGCATTGCCCTGAACAGGTAATGGCACGAGGGCAGTCTGAACCTGAGAAATGTTCTGTGTGACTGTCTCACTGGGATGTGGAAGTATGCATCCTTGAGGTCTAGGGATGCCAACCAATCCCCTAGCTTTAAAATGGGCAGAATTGTAGACAGAGTGACTAATTTGAATTTTGTTTCAGTAAATGCTTGTTTAGATGTCTGAGATCCAATATGAGTCGCCACTCCCATTTTCTTGATAGTGAGGAAGTACCTTGAATAAAGGCCTTTCCCTCTTCATTGCGAGGAACTGGCTCTATTGCCCCTAGGGCTAGGAGATTTAATACTTCCTTCTCTAGTAACCGGGTCTCTGCTGTGGATGAAGGTCGAAAAACCTTTGCCCTCAGCCTCGATTTTAATTTGAAACTGAGAGCCAGACCTTGGCCCACTACCTCCAAGACCCACTTGTCTGTGGTAATGGGCCAACCTGCCTCCTACTTATACTGGGGAGGCAACCTCGGGCAGACCTCTCAGGGTGTCTGCTTAGGTTGGGAAGCTGGCTGAGTGCTAGGGGCTATCCAGCTGCCACCCCTTCTGTCCCTGCCTCTAAAGTAGTCCCTCTGCTGCTGGTACTAGGGGTAAGCTTGGTGCTGAAAGAATGGCCTATAAGGCCTGCCTCTGTGACCCCTGGCTTGCTGCTTATGGTGTGTAGAGGGCTCCTCTTTAGCGGCAGCACTTTGATAAGCTGTTTTGTACTCATCCATTTTCTTCATATAAGCCTCTGTCTACTCACCAAAAAGAGACAGAGGCTCACAGGGGAAATCCATTGCTTTGGACTGGGTGTCCTGAGTTAGGTTAGTTGTCCTGAGCCAGGCAAACCCTCTAAAAGATGTGGAAGAGGCCATTTGTCTGGCAGCATCATTACTGTCCACTGCCATACAAAACTGCACTTTAGATGCCTCTATGCCCCTTTTTGCAGCTTTTCCTAAGTCTACTGCCATAGTGGCTGGAACAGACTGTGATTTCCATCACAGTGTCCCGCAAAGTCCTCTGATACCTCGCAACATGGGCCATACAAGAGGCCTGCCTTATTGCAAGAGAAGACCTCAAATACTGTTTCTTAGCAATTGAGTCCATTCTCCTGGAGTCTTTATCAGGAGGGTGTGATGACAAGGGGATACCAGCTTTATCACAGGCTGCAGCCTGTACCACTCCCTTATGGCTAGGGTGTCCAAACAAGAACTCTGCTCCACCCTTAGCCACCCAGTACTTTTTATCTACTTTTCTTTTCAGGGGTAGAATAGAAGTGGGGGTATGCAGTACCTTCAGGACCTGTTTCTTAAGGGATTTATGGATGGGCAACAAAACCCTTTTAAAGGTTGGCACATCCATCATCTCCTTGTAATCTTGTTCTTCCTCCTCATCAGTGGATTCTTGAGTGGGAAGATCCAAAGACTGAGCAACCTGTCTGATAAATTGGAAATGAGATGTAAATCTTCGGTTCCCTTATCAGGGGACTCAGGTCTGTGAGGATCTGGGGAGATGTCCGGTTCAATGGGCTCCCCAAAGTCCTCATCATTGCCGTCATCTTACTCTTCTTAATCCTCTTCATAAGTGTCTAATTCAGGTTCCACTAAACCAGGAACTGAAGTACAACTTGTGGTAGACAGACACGGTTGTTTCTCAACTGAAACCGGACTGCCTTGAAGAGACAATTATATGAATAGCACTCGCTATTTCCTCAGCGGTTAGAACCGATGCCTTCGGTTGCGGTTTAACCGCTGAGTGTTTTTCTTTCTTTTTCCTTTTGCCTGAATGTGCCGGGTTAGCGGCCGGTTCGGCAGGTATCTTTTTTGTAGCTTAGGAGTCACCCTTGTCAGAGGGCTGGTCCCCCGGTTCCTTTTGAGTGTCTGCTACCAGTTCAGAAGTTTTCTCAGACATTTTCTCCTGCAGTCGTTTAAGTCACCTATTAAGTGTCGACTGAGGGAAATATTTACAAATTTCACAGTCCTTTTTGAGGTGGTCAAACCCCAAACAAATAACGCAAATCAAATGAGGATCTGCTTTAGCAAACGGTTCCCCACACTCTGCAATGTTGGAAACCTGTGGGGCTCATTTGTTTCTTAGGCTGTGACATTTATCGGTTGGTTAGAACCGAAGTAAACCAAAAATTGCCTCGGTAAAATTAACCAACAAGTTTCAAATAACTAAATCCACTTACCGGATGGTACCAATGTTAAAATAAGTAAATCAAATCAAATCAAAATATCGGTTCCTTCCCAGTTGGGAGAACCATGGAGGAACCAATAAAACTTACCAAAACTAACACTATCTAACTAATTTTACCTGTGAACCAAGGACGGTGCTTCAAAAATCAAGAAAAATAAACAAACTAAGATTTAAATCGAGAAAAATAACTTCTTCAGTTGAAGTGAAGGAGAGCTCTCTGAAGACGTCTTACTGAGGCAAGCGGAATAAAGAATCTGACAGTTGCAGGAAGTGCAACCAGGGGCAGCGGTTTGAAAACCGAGCTCGAGCCTAACATTTCATCATCAGCATAGGTTCTATTAACCATTTTGGCTCTGAGGCAGTCCTATGGTGGGACCATACTGCAATTGTCAGAATACAGTAAGATTTCCTGGGGTTTGAACCATGAGAAGGTAGGCAACCCTCTTCTGGACGGGCTCTAAAGAAACACCTGAGGATTCCAAAATGAGGTGGAGAAGATCACTGAATGACACCAGCCCTTGGTTGGTGGAAGATTCTTCGGCCAGCTCCCGGTCAAAGAGCAGAGTCCCAGAGTAGGCCATCGACTCCCCGTTTGAGTCGAGGGAAGACTCCTCAAAGACGACCTTTGGCCATAGGTTGCCACCAACCTCCCGGGACTCCTCAACCGGGGTGATCCTCATCAACAACTGGCCTGGCAAGCCAGGTGACGAACACCTGGCCTCCTTGGTAGGAGTACCGGTCGGTGGCTGTCGGGGTGGCGGCTCCACAGGAATCGGTGGAGACAGGTGTTGGCCGCACCCATAGGGTGTGGATCAGCCCCGGGGAATCATGGGACCCTGGGGTAAAGCCCTACCCTTCCCTGCGATGGTCCACTGCTGCCAGAGGAACTCCTTGTGGCACTGACATATTTTGCGGCAGTGCCTCTCCTCCCCTGAGGAAGAGGAGGAGGATGATGAGTGCCATTGGCGGAACCTTCTGTTTAAGTGGGAATGAAAGCACAAACACCTCAACCATGACCTCGACCAGTCAGCCCATGGCGGGAAGAGTCGTCCTGGGGCCGGCTGTAAACCATGTGCCTGCTCATGTGCACCAACATAGGTGTGGAGGATCTCATCTCACATGGAGGCTTGTCCCTAACACGGTCGACCAGGGAGACCAGTCGGGCTGGGTCCTGCCGAGTCAGGATCAGGAGCACAGAGGTCTGCGAGGTGATCTGACAATGGGTTGACCGGGTCGAGAAATATCTTGGCCAACTGATCAACTAGAGTTAAAGTTGATTAGCTCATTGGCAATGCCAAGGAACCTTCAACTAACAACATGACCGAGAGGCACACAACCTCAGCTGAGTGGTCAGGCGAGTTGAGGGACTGGGAAGACCGAGATCTCTCCCTGTTCTACGACCGGCAAGTGGTGGTAAAAAGATTTTTTCTTCACCTTGGTTGTTGATCCAGAGCCATGAAGGACAGGGCTCTCCCTAAAGGACTGAAGTGACTGACACAATTCACGGAATTGACCTATAAAGGTCTCTCTGACACTGGCCCCAGCCGGGAACAGCACCGAGGCCAAAGAGGTGCCTGCCGCTGCCACCTCGGCTTCCATGGCAGCAAGCTGACTCAGCAGCCACAGAGGCCTTTTTGCCACCCTTTGAGCGGTCCTTCAGATCTCGTTCCGAAAACAGGCCCTTAGTGAGAGATTCCAGTAACGTGGAGAAGTAAAGACTGTACCCAGACATGTCAAGTTGCTCGCCCAGGCAGTACACACACATCTGCCGCAGATTAGTGACCAACATTTTCTGGCAGCACCCCACACAGAATTTGAATCCGGGCTTCTTGCAATGAATCGCACCACAAAAGGATTCGAGGAATCCCACAGTTTAGCTTCAAAAGCTTTGAAAAACTTTTCACCTATGGCGCAGAGAAAATGCCAGAGTATGGATAGTATACCATATCCACGCCCCTAGAAATATGGTTATATGAATAAATACACACACATACACAAAATGGTTCACATTAAATCTTTTATCGAAAAATTAAAATTAAGCCAGTTATGAGAAAAAAGGGATCCTACCTAAATTGGTATTTGCCTCTTTTTTTTTTCAGTTTTTGCCATTGGATATTAAATCCATTTGATACATATAAATATATTTATTTTATTGTGAGACCTCACGCATAAGTGCAATGTGTTATTAAATGCGGAGATGGTTGTATGTTTAATTCTGGTATGCACAGCTTTTTAATGCACTACACACCTGTGCACCATGTGCCCTTACTAGCATTTAAGCACAACAGTTTACACATTTCCTTGAGTATGCTACCCACGGAAGAGGCAGAGCGCCTCAAAGCGCAGCAGCGTTATTTATAACTTTTGTACAATAAATTAGCCATTTGCTTAACAGTGTTTTGACTTGTGTGGTGTTATTGATGTGGTTTGGTTGAACATGTTGAACATTTTAAAGGCTTTCCGTCTGTCCTCATAGCTTTCATCCCCATACCCCTATTAATTTGGATGACCTGTGTTATAAAATTAGAAAAAATGGAACCCATCATCAAACGTGGAGATACAAGGTTAAACACGGTGGAAACCGGTGCTTTTACTTTTGCATAATGTAATTCAGTGTTGATTTGGCATCAGAGTATCACGAATTTAAGCAACAATCCATGACAAGGGATGGGTTTTTATATAATTGGGAAATAGTAAAATATTTACAAAAAAAATGTAAATGTTAAGTTTACATATATTTTTTTCCTTTTTAAATATTCTCCCACTACATGAAATTGTTTGGTGTTGCTGGGCAGACTATGGTAGGACAAGCCATCCCTGCCCCCACTCTGCTGTGAGGTTTCCCCAGCTACCCACCCTCAATAACTGTTTTTGTTTTAAATGTTTTAAGCTGTCAAGACAGCAAGGTGCGGCCGAGAATGATTGGCTCTGTGAAGCTAGAGCAAGAGAGCTGGCTGCGCAGTGAGGAAGAGTAACCTGCCAGTGTGTGTTAGTGTGGGGAGCAACACCTGGTATCAGCAATATTTAGTGTTCTGTGAGCAGCTGGAGTGCAGACAGTAATAATGAATGTGATCAGGTGATATTAATTTGGTTTTTACATAATGTTTTTGTTTGTGCTCGGCAATGGCTTTGACTGAATGTAAGGTCGGAAGCAGCAGTTCGGAGCAGCAGTTCTGTGAGCGTGTGGCGACGGCTTAAATGTCGTGATTTTTACGTTTGTGAAGTGGTTAACTGGCACTTTTTGCAGTGGTTATGCTGGGATTTACCAAAGCTCAGAAATTCCAGTCAACCAATCGGAGTGCCCCATTCTTGAACCCCCCCACTGTATAATTCTGCTTCAACATCTGAGTTACAGAGGTGAAACAGCACCTTCTCTTGGGAAAGCATCTCTGTCTTGTAGGACAGAGCAAGTCAAAGTGGTAAAATAAGGGAAGTCCCTTATAATGTGATACAGATAAGAGGCACATTTCTAGTTATTTTAATTTTCAACCAGGTATATACTGTATGTGTGATTATTTCTGATTTATAACTTCAGCGCAGAGAGTCAAAATACCTAATAAAACATTAACAAGTCCGCAGATTTTACTGTGCCTGCATAAAACAAACAAATGCATTCACTGCAACAAAATATGCAAGTACAGTACAGCAAACATCCACATAAGCCTGCATCTTACAAGACAGATATTACTAATAGCTCAATTTGTCAGTTCAACTCCTAGAGTTTATTTTACAAAAATGGAACTTACCTTAATTTTAATTTGTGAGTGAAGATTTCCTACAGCTGATTCAAAGCGTTCTGCTCTTTGCTTTTGGGCCTGGTAGCTTTTTTAAGAGCTTCTTTGTCTTGTTGAGCCTTTTCCTTTGAAGTTAATATTTGGTGTTTAAAACGTTCCGTTTCCTGCTTTTGTTCCTGTATTTTCCCTTCGAGGTTCTGAAATATGTTTGAGATGTAGTTCTAACCGGGCACTGTTCATATCTCAGCACAACAGCATGGCTTGCAAATATCTACAGCCAACAGGTAATTTGCACTAATTTAGGAATTTTTCCATCTGCAGCCCTTCTGATGCCCATATCCAAGATGGCTGCCCTGCCATCATAAATCTGTTACCGTTAGAAGTCCCAGTCGAGCCAATTCCCTCTCCAGCTCCACTCCTAAAAAAAAATGCTGCAACACTTTATTACTCCCCTGCCTCCACAGCAACCCCCCAAAAAAATAAACAATGTAAGCATATCACAGGCATCCCCCATCAGTGTTCTCATCTCGTTGGGGGGTCAGGCACATAACAGCTGCGGTCTTCTGTTCTCCCAGGAGGTAAAAAGGTGAATCAGAGGGGTGCTTCACTGGGTGAACAGTTTTGAAACCACTTCCTGGTGTAATGACCACTCATGTAACATCTTGACCACCCAGCTGAGAGCATCAACCTGCTGGTTGTGCTCCCCTGCGATCTGACTGCAAGCAGCTCCGCCTGCAGACTCTCTACCAGGGACCAATTCCAAAGGGCCTTTTGACACTGGGGAAAGGAGTGTGCTCTCCCTTCCCCCTCCCATTTCTTCTGCTAGAAAATGGTGGTAATGTTGTCGGTGTTGACCTGCATGAGCTGACCCCTGAACAGAGGGACAAACTGTCCATATCAGACACGCTTTCCGATGCTCCAGTAGGCTAATTTGCAGAAGGGTACTGCTCGGCAACCAGAACCTGTGAGCTCTGAGGTTCAGAAGATGTGTAGCCCACTAGTGACATACCTATCATTAATGTGAGGGAAGGCTCCACTTGGACAAAAGTGGATGCCTCCTGAGATGTTTTGGAGAAGCGACCACCACTCAATGGTGCCCTTTATCAGCTAAGTCACCCGAACTGGCTGTTTCAGCAGGTCAAGTTGCCACTTCGGGGCAGACAAATATGGACACTAAACAGAAGTGGCAGGTCATTAAACTGGGAATTGAGGAGGCAACCACAACATGTACAAGGGTCCAGAGTAAGAGGGCTAGAGCCAAGAAGTCCAACTGGGTGAACGGGGGGGGGGGGGTGTTGATGGAAAAAATAAGGAAGAAAAGAGCCACCTTTAGAAGGTACAAAAAAACAGGGAGAGGGGAGGACAGACAGGAATACCTCAAGCAGTCGAGGGAGGTGACAAGGGCAGTCAGGTCATCCAAGGGAACTCAGGCTAGCACAGGGCATCAAAGAGGAGAATGACTTCTTCAGGTACATCAGGGAGAAAAGGAGTTGTCAGCACAATATAGTAAGGATAAAGAAGGCTGGGGGTGGATGGAAACGGGCAGAACAGGCAGAAGCATTAAACAGTACTTCTGCTCAGTATTAACTAAAGAGAAAGGGAGCTCTACCCAAGGGGGTGGGAGGGTGGGAGGAGGTGACAGATGGGAAAATCTCAGTGGGCAGAGTACTGGAGGGCTTGAGGGCACTGAGGGTGGACAAGGCACCTGGGCCAGATGGCATACAACCCAGGATTCTGAAGGAGCTGTCAGAATTCCTGGCCGAACTCTTGGCAGACCTGTTCAATGCCTCCTTGGACTCGGGGAGTGTACGTCAGGACTGGAGAATGGTGCATGTAGTATCCCTCCACAACAGCAGCCCCAAGGATGAGCCAGGGAACTACAGACCGGTAAGCCTCACATCCATCGTGGGAAAGCTGATGGAGACAATTCTGAAGGAGAGACTGGTTTCCCGCCTAGAGGCTAATGGGCTGCAGGACAGCAGACAGCATGGGTCTGTCTCAGGCAGATCTGGTCAGACCAACCTGGTGGAGTACTATGACTGGGTAACCAGACAATTAGACAGGGTCCATGCAGTGGATGTCCTGTACCTTGACTTCAGTAAGGCATTCGATTCAATGCCGCATGGGAGGCTAGAAAGTAAGCTGGAAGGCACTGGGGCAGGGGAGAAGATGGTGGGATAGGTAGTGAACTGGCTGCAAGGGAGACAGCAGAGGGTGATGGTGGGAGGGGAGCTCTCATCTCCCAGGGTGGTGACAAGCGGGGTGCCACAGGGCTCTATACTGGGGCCGGTGTTGTTTGGGATCTTCATAACAGACATCTCAATAGGCATCAAGAGCAAGATCAGTCTGTTTGCAGACGACACCAAGGTGGGAGCAGTAGTGGATGACTTAGAAGGGTGGCAGGGTTTACAAGATGATCTGGCAAAACTGAAGACTTGGTTGGACACTTGGCAGCTGGAGTTCAATGCCAAGAAGTGCAAAATGCTACATTTCAGCGCAAAAAGAACATGGAGGGGCTACCAGCTGGGGGGATTTGAACTAGTCAAGACAGAAGAGGAGAAGGATCTGGGGGTGATCATAATGGGAGCAATAAACAACTCAGTACAGTATAGAAAGGCAGCTATTGGAAAACTTTAATAAACTTAAAAATTTAAAAAAAAAAAGTGTAGAAAGGCAGCTGCAAAGGCCAACAGGATGCTGGGTTGTATTGCCAGAGGCATATCCTCCAGGAGGGAGAAGGTGATCCTGCCGCAATACAGGTCACTGGTTAAACCACACCTGGAGTACTGCATGCAGTTCTGGCAACTGTACTCGAAGAAGGACATTATGTTACTGGAGGAAGTGCAGTGCAGGACAACAAAAATGATCCAGGGGCTAGGGGACCTATCCTACAAGAGCAGGCCGAGGGAGCTGAGCATGTACTCCCTGAAGGAGAGGAGGGATGGGGGGACATGATTTAAACCTTCAAGTACATGAAGGGAATAAATAAAGCGGGCATGGAGAGGCTTTTCAAATTAAGGAGGGGGAGGGACACTCAAGGGCACGATTGAAAATTGGAAGGGGGAAGGTTCAGGAGGGAAATTAGGAAACACTTTTTTATGGAGTGGGTGGTGTCTGGGTGGAACGCATTGCCAGAGAAAGTGTATCCTGTAGAACAGTGGACTGCTTCAAAAGGGGATGGGACAGTGTAAGGGGGAAGGTCACTGGAGGGGGAATGGGGAAGGGAGGGAGTGGCAGCAGCAGTGTAAGGGCTGCTAGCTGTACAATCAAGCAGACTTGATAGACCATAAGGCCTTTATCTGCTGGCAATTTTGTATGTTCGTATGTACACAGGCCAGTGAGTCCAATGGACCATGGCTGTCATAGATGCCATGAACTCCAGCAGCTGGAGGAAATCTTGGGCTGGTAACAACTGCCCCACCTCAAATGGTCAGGCATAGGAGGAGAGATCCTCTACTCATCCTAACGGTAAATGAGTCCTGGGGCTTGGAAGGAGTTCAATGATGCGCCAGTGAACAGGATTACCTGCTTTGGTACCTGTTCTAACTTGGCCAGATTGACTAACAGGCCCACATCCCAAAATGCCTGAATGGACACATCCTTGGACCATTCCACGATCTCCCTGGTACTGCCACTGATAAAGTCCAGGGATGGGAGGATTCTGACACTTCTACGCCGGAGAAAGGCTGCTATGACCAACAGGCACTTGGTGGCCACCCTGGCTGCCAATCACAGGCTGAAAGACATTGCCTTAAACTGTTACAGAGTACAATCTACCCAAAAATATATGAAATGCTGAGGGATGGACAGATCAGGATGTGAAAATACGCCTCCTGGAGATCCAGGGAGCAGAGCTAAACTCTGTGCTTCAGGGATGGGATGGTCTGGTTGAGGGTGACCATATGGAACTTCCATCTACACACAAACTTTAGGATGCACAGGTTGAAAATGTGGGGCCAATCCCCACCTGTTTCAATATTAATATGTAATGAGACACAAACCTCTGAGAGACCTGGGCATCTGGGACAGCCTCAATATTACTGCGTTGCAAAAGCTAAGCAACTCTGCTCTGCATTGAGAAAAGAGTGTTGCCAGATACCACAGACTCTAATGGCAGTCTGGGTCAGCATAGAGGGATAATCTCAAATTCTAAAGACAATCTCAATCACAGAACTTACAGAAATCACTTGTCCGAGGAGGTAGTGGACCACTGTGGCAGGATGTGGGACAGTAAACCCCCAACAGGAAGCTATAGCAGGGTTTGTGTGGCCAGAGAAATGCAAACTTAGCCCTTCGCTGCTTACCCTTGGAAGGGCTCCAGAGGACTGACACCTGGAAGGACCACTGCCACTGCCCCCCACCAGTTTTCTAACCTTGACCTCCAGAGTGAAGAGACAGTCAGTTGATACTGCTGCTTAGGCTGCTGCAGATGGTATCCAGGCCCAGGAAAAGGTACTCTGAAGGAAACTCTGCTGCTTAGGTATAGGGAACTGAGTGGACCGCTGTCCAGCTGTCACAGAGTCCAAGGTGACTTTGAACTTTTCTTTGCGGGTAAAAAGATCCTCTAACCCTGAGAAAAAAAGGTCAGAGCTCCAAGTTGTGCAGAGACCCTGGGGAGCCCCTTCCTAAGAGGGCAAGCACCCCTGTTCACCCCTCCCGCCAAAAAATGGATCCCTAACTCTAAGAATAATCAGAGGGCCTGGAGGTACCAAAAATACTCAGCCTACAACTGGCCTCAACTGGGGGAAGGCAAGCAGGGAGGAGGCATCACCCAGAGTCTGAGGCCCAAGAGGGGCTGAAGAGGGGGGAAGCAGTGATGAATGGTGAAGATACACAGAAAGATCAACAATTATGGTAGGTACGTAATTTTCATATCTTATCTGTGTCAGTCTTCACCATTCATCACTAGTGGGTGATTACCAAGCCTCCCCCCCGAAGGGGACCTCTGTACCCCCCCGAGGGATAAACTTCCCTCAGTCCTCTGTGGGAAGACACAGGAGAAGGAGACCCTCACAGGCCAACTTAGGCCTATGACTGGTCAGGGTGGGCAGGGTCTCCCTATGCCTGGGAGATGGAAGTTGCCCCTGAAGTTCCCATCTCATCCTGTGGGAAAAAAGGCGGGTCCCCCGGAAAGAGGAGGCAATCACCCTATGCTGGGCCATGTGCATCAACTGGGAAAGGCGAAGCCACGCCATCCCCCAAATGCAGACCGCTGTCCCCACTAGTCTGGATGCCACCTCTCTGGCATCATACGATGCCCTTGCTTGGTGCCTCGTTAGCTCCAGGCCACATGTGGAGAGGGAGACATCTTGCCTTGTTGCCTATCAGGCACTAATGCAAGAACTAGTCCTAGCATCGATCATAGGTGCCTGTTGTAGGCAGCGTGATGGGCCTGATATGTTGCGATGGAAAGCGAAAGGCGCACTGAGAAGACTCCCCCCCCATCATTCGAACTCCACAGAGTCCTTCTCTGGGGCGGGTCATGCTTTGGGCTTCTGTGCCTAGTAGGAGTATCCAGGAGACTCACTCCCGAAGACGGGGAAGGCAGGGCTCCTGGGGACCCCTGGGGTGATCAATACCTGCGCCAGCAGTAGATCAGGACTGGGGAAGGGACTCTTGGATGCTGCCTGGTATGGTATGATGCTTCCTGGAAAGGGGTTGGCCAGGCTGGCACCACTAGGTAATTTGCGCCGAATTCGCTTAGGAAAGCATGCGTCGACCATTCAGGATTGCATCTTGCCACCCTGGAGATGTGGAGCTAGTCAACCAGCCTTGAGAGGAAACGCTGATAACAGGTCTGATCAGCGTCTGAGGACAGGTGGATGGAAGGATTCTCTTCCTCGAGGGAGGAAGACGAGGAGGCCGACAAGTCCGAAGAGTCCAAGTCTGGCTGCTGCTGGGGTGACAGGTGAAAAACCTGCTCGTCCATAGCACTGACATAATGGAGAAAATCAGCAGCCGAGACCCTGAACTGTTCCCAGATCAGAGGCCCTGCAGGACTCGAGTGGCCCTGGAAGGTGGGGAGAAGAAGGTAGAGGCAAAGGGGAAAACTGCATCTCCAAAAGAGGATGCCCTCTGCCAGGGCTAGGAGACCACGTAGGCGATCCAGCACCCCAGAAGGATCTGCTGGTCTGAACAGTAACTGGCCACTCAACCAGCCCAAAGCAGTCAGGACTGAGCCCTGAAGGAGAATCCCCCCCGTGAGGTGACCAGGACAGCAGTGGTCCAGAAGGGTAGCCCCTAACCCCATGCAACAAAGTCTCATCCTTCCCGAGCCTTAGAGAGCTGCCAAAGAAGACCAATGCTCCTTGTCCCCTCACCCCCCTCCCGCCGGACTCCAAGAGAGACCTCTTCCTCAGCCCCAACCACAAAGGTCCTACCTCGCCTGCCAGCTCCAGGGGGGCAACCGGTGTGGGAACCCTCTTCCTAGCCCGGGTGACTGAGTGGTGTTGGAAATGGTGCCAGCCTGGACACCGGGGCCTGGAGACTCAATCCCCCCCCTAGGCTGGGAGTCCACACCAAGGCCAGTAATCCCTCCAGTGCCACCACTGGCTCCAGAAAGACTTCTAGCACCACAAGCAGTGCCGAGGCCAGCACCAGTTAAAATAACTGGCTCTGAAGGGGGAGGAGGTTGGGAGGGCGCAGTGGTGTGGGGTGGAGGATAGCCCTGGGATTCTGAGGAGTCGGGCAGTCAGTCTGGATCCACCTCTGAATCATCCTCCTCCAAAGAGAAGCAGATCAGAGGACCTCAGAGGGGCTCCCCGCGTCTTCTATCTCAGCGCCACAAGCGCACTGCGATCGCCTGACCTGCCCATGATAACGCCTGGTCACCGGAGCTCTGAACGGCTCCAGGATCCAGAGCAGTTTTGATGAGTGGCGCCAAGGAGACCACCAGGCTGGGCCTGGCAGGCGCAGGCCGCAACACTGGGGAATCTGCACCTCCGAGAAGGTGATTGCCAAGACAGTGCTCCCAGCCTGGCCCCGGGGGGGGGTCCAACTGTGCTTCCAGAACTGTAGAATGGACCTCTGCTGTGGCGAGGCCTGAAGAGGTGGAGGCCCCTCCTCCACGGCCCATATAGAACTGGGAGGGGACCTGAAGGAAGGTATGAGGGACCTGTGTCTGGCGTCCCGTGTATAAGGCTGTCCTCTAAAAGTCAACGGTGTATGGCTGATCTTCAGTGCATGGTTTTTGAGTACTCTGCAGTCCATGGAGAAACAGGCATTGCATCAGTCCATGTCATGGTCTAGACCTAGGCAGGTCAAACAGTGGTCATGTCAGTCCGTTACAGAATATTACCGGCTGCAGGGACACTGACGCATAGGGGGCTGGCCCGCTTTAGAAGATTTCTTCTTGTCCCTTGGACCAGACATGACCAAATGCAGAAGTAAACTGAAAACTAAAAAAACAGACGGCGCCGAGAAAAAAGGAAAGGTCTTACCAGCTTCCAAAGGATCCGGAGTCGAACAGCACTGAGAAATCATTTAACGACACTGCAGAACAAAGGCATCGGCATCAATAAAACAGTACTAGACCGCGGTGTCACAAATGAAATTCTTGCTTGCCCACAAGGTTGCTGTTCACTTGACGGCAGGAGAAGCAGAATGGAGGTGAAGGAGGAGCTGGCATCATTTGCTGGCCAACCCCTGAGCGCCACGCTGTGCGTCTGCCTCTAGGGTGGAAGTGTTCTGGTGCCGGCTCCTCTCCCTAAGAAAAAAATTGCTCCCGTGGGGTCCTGGATCTCTGGCCATAACCCACCAGTGAAGAATGGTGAAGACTGATACAGATAGGATCCCTCATTTCTTTTTTTTTTTTTTAACATGAAATAGTTAGACAAACATGCAATCATAACGTAACTACTTAAAGAAAAAACAATGTCAAAAGACAGCAAGGAAGGTAACTATAAACATGAGTGGAGTGATAAACTAAACACAACCTAACAAAATTTTACAAGAATCAAAACATACTGACTAGCAGATTCAGGAACAGCAAAGCATAAAGTACAGTTACGTAAGAACTTACCGTAACAGTAGATCTTTGAGAGAGGCTCTTGCAGTAGGTAATTACGTATAGGACTGAAGCCGGCAGGCATCAGGACCCCACGGAAAAATTCCCAGCAAGAAGTCTCTGGCAGGGACCACCCCACATCAGACCATGCCAGGCGACGTCAGTATAAAGGGCGAACCCCACGCCTGCCATCCAGTTCTTCCCCGCCAAAGGCCAAAAAAGGCAGGACAAGAGAGATGTGGATATTTCCCTTCCTGGAAAAGGAGCTGAAAAAGCTAAGGGGGATACAGGGCAGGAAGGCATTACCTACTGCAAGAACTTCTCTCGAAGATCTACTGTTACGGTAAGTTCTTACGTAACTGTACTATCTTACTTCGAGAGGGCTCTTGCAGTAGGTAATTACATATAGAACTGAAACCCAAGCACTCTGGAACAAAGAAAAGCACTCGGGAGGAGGAAAACTACACCAATAGAACCTCCGGCTGTAAGGGTCTAAGAGAGAAGACCTTGTAAAACAGCCAACCCGAAGCCTGTTCTGCGGCAAGAGGCAATATCCAAACTGCAGTGTTTCGTAAAGGTATGGACAGAAGTCCAGGTCGCGGCTGCGCAGATATCTGCCGCTGACACATTCCTGAAACAAGCAGCAGAGGCAGCGACTCCTCTGGTGGAGTGACCTCTGACCTGACCCAGCAGCGTCTTGTGGTACTTGTAATAGAAGATGATACAATGCACCAACCACTTCATGTGGCATTGCTTGGAAACTGCACTGCCCTCTCTTTTGTGAGCAAAAGAGACAAAAAGTTGGCTGGATTTCCCGAGATCCTTAGTTCTATTGGTACAGTATCTCAGTATCTTATGAACATCCAAAGTATGCAACAGGTACTCCCCTTGATTGGAGTGTTGTGTAAAGAAAGCTGGAAGTTCAATGGATTGATTCAGCGTAGATTCTGCTACCACCTTAAGGAGAAACTTAGGGTTTGTGCGAAGAGCCACACGTTCCTTGTGAAAAATTAAATAAGGAATTTTGCAAATCAGGGCTTGAAGCTCGGAAATTCGCCGAGCTGAAGTAATAGCCACTAGGAAGAGAGTCTTCCAAGAGAGGAACTTGAAGTCTGCTAAAGCTGCCGGCTCAAAAGGAGGCACAGTAAGCTTCTCAAGAACAAAGTTCAGATCCCAAGGGGGAACAGAAATGTGGATGGGGGGCCTTAAGTGGAGGACCCCTCTGAGGAAAGTTTTATAGACTTCCAGGTGCGCAAAAGTCCTGTCTCCAAAAGGGACATAGCAGGCCAAGATGGCAGCCATGTGGATCTTCTAAGAAGAATGGCTGAGACCCAGGTCAAAGAGATGATGCATGTAGCCTAGGACTTTCTCGACAGGGCAAGAGAAAGGTTCGAAGTCCTTTGAAGAGGCCCAAATTGAAAAACGTTTCCACCTCATGGCGTAGCTGGATCTAGTGGATGGCTTTTTGCCCTCCACCAGAATATCTGCGATGAGCGGGGAAACCCCGAACCGGGCTTGAGCTACGTCTGCGGGAGCCACGCATGCAACTGAAGGGATTTGAGACCTGAATGAACCAGGGTCCCCTGATCCTGGGTCAGCAAGTGCTGTGACAGAGGAACAGGAAGCGGAGGTTCCTCTGAAAACTGTTGCAGAAGACAGAACCAAACATGCCTGGGCCAGAAAGGAGCAATGAGGATCATCCTGGCTCCTTCTGAACTGAGTTTGTATAAGACCCTGGGAATTGGAGGGAAGGCATAGACAAATCTGTCCCTCCAGTCGAGAGACATAGCGTCCTGCCAGAAAACGCCTCACCCTGGAGCGAGCGAGCAGAAGGCGGGAAGTTCTGTGTTCTGAGGGGACGTGAACAGGTCTACCTTAGGGGTTCCCCGGCGCAGGAAGATGTTGTCTACTATTCCTTGATCCAGTTCCCATTCGTGGGCTTTGGCTGACGCCCGGCTGAGGTGGTCCGCCAGTGTGTTTTCGACTCCCGGAACATGAACTGCGTCAGGTGAAGGTTGTGTTGAACGGTCCAACTCCACACTGTCATTGCTTCCCTGCATAGAGAGTAGGAACGAGTCCCTCCCTGCTTGTTGATATACCAGACTACACACATGTTGTTTGTCTGGATTGTCAGATGGCTGGGAAGAACACAAGAGTCTAGAGCCTGGAGAGCATACAGGAGGGCTCTGAGCTCAAGTACATTTATATGAAGAGTCTGCTCGAGTCTGGACCAGGAGCCCTGAGTCCTGTGAGACCCTAGATGGGCTCCCCAGCCATCTCCCGAGGCATCTGTTGTCAATGTTTGGGAGGCGGGGTTCGAAGCAAAAAGGAACTCCACGGCAAAGTTTCTCTTGCACCATCCACCATTGCAAATCCCAGACCATAGGATCGGAGACCAAAACCTCCTGGTCCAGGTCGTCCGATGTCTGGTCCCACTGAGACTGAAGCATCCATTGAGAGATCCTCATATAGAGCCGAGCGTGCGGGACTGTCAGAATAGCAGCCACCATAAGCCCGAGAAGGTGAAGGACTGACCTGGTGCAGACCCTTCTGTGGTTGGACAACAGACATGCTTGGGCTTGGAGGGTGTCCACCCTGTCCGGAGGCAGAAAGGCCTTGTTGATGGTCGTGTCCAGCATCGCCCCGATGAACTGGAGTCTTTGTCAAGGGACCAGATGGGACTTGGCCTGGTTTCTGGTGATACCCAAGCTGGTAGAAACCTACAGGGTAAGGGAAAGGAAGCAAAGAAGTTCCTCCCTGGATGGGGCCGCCAGGAGCCAGTCGTCCAAGTACGGAAATACCTGTACTCGCTGAGTATGCAGGTGGGCCGCTACCACTGAAAGGCATTTGGTGAACACTCGGGGAGCCGAGGAAAGACCAAATGGGAGGGCCTTGAATTGGTAGTGGCCCCCCTGAAAAGAAAACCGAAGGAATTTGCAGTGGGAAAGGTGGATGGGGATATGCAGGTAGGCATCCTGCATGTCCAGAGCACACAGCCACTTTCCCAGCTGAAGAAGCGGCAGAAGGCTCTGCAGGGAGCGCATTCTGAAATGTTTGTACTCCATGAACATGTTCAGGGAGCTGAGGTCCAGAACAGGCCTCACGCCTCCCATTTTCTTTGGAACTAGGAAGAAATGGGAATAGTAACCTGTCCCCCAAAGGTGGGAGGGGACAGGCTCTATCGCGGCCTTCAAGAGAAGCGAGGAAATTTCTTCTAGGGCCAGAGGAAGGTGTTCCGGGGAGTAAGACAACTTGGGGGGTTGTTTTCTTGGTGGTTCCTGAAGAAACTCGATTGAGTGTTCTGCTGCTATCAGATGGAGCACCCAAGCATCTGATGTAATCCTCTCCCAGCCCAGTAGATGGAAGGAGAACCTCCCTCCTACTGGTTCCTCTGGGGGATCCAGAGGCTGTGGGAGAGGAAAGGAGTCAGGAGGTGTGGGGCAACGTCACGGCTGAAGCTCCCGCCGCTTTCTGGGGGGGACTCAGCAGCCGGAGGAGCCGGATGTTTGTTGGCCCGCTTGCCCTGAGGTCTCGCTTTAGGTCGAGAATGTCTGCGAAAAGGGCGACGCTGTCCCTGAGGGGGCCTGTACAGACAGTCAACAGACTTAAGTGCAGTGACCTTCTCTTGCAGGTCGGTGATTATGTCCTTGACATCCCTACCGAACAGCACCAAACCCCTGAGGGGCGCATCCTGAATAGCGGATTGCACTTCAGGGACTAATCCTGACACCCGAAGCCAGGCATGACGCCAAAGACCTATGGTGAAAGCCGAGCTCCGACCTGCTGCACCCACTGCATCGTAGGTGGCATGGAGCATGTGCCGGCTGGCCCAACAAGCAGACCGGACGAGATCAGCCACTTCATGCTTGGTCTGAGACTCAGGAAGGGAGTCCAATTTGGATTCCACATGACTCAGGATAGTCTTCTGGTAGTCCCCAATATGTGCGACATAATTCAGGGCCCTAGTCCCCAGTGTGGAAGAAGAGTACACCTTCTTTCCATACTGATCCAGAAGGTGGATTCCTTGTCTGGTGGAGTCGAGTTAAGATGTTTCGGATTGGCTGACCAGCCTTGAGCAGCGTTAATCACTACCGAGTCAGCCTTGGGGTGTGTATTCAGAGAATCCACACCCTCAGAAGCCTGGTATAGCCTATCCACCTTGCTCGGAAGGGGGGCTAACGTGGACGGTTGTTTCCAAATAGCGGACACAACGTCAGCTTGAGGCTCAATCCAGGTTGGAATCAATGTCGGAGCAGTTTCGGGCAGATCCAAGTGGGCAGCAAGCTTCTTCCGCTGTGGATCTGGCTCCAGAGATTGTCACCGGTGGACCTCCTGGGTCTTTCTCAGCAACTACAGAAAAGAAGGATCTTCCGGAGGGGACATCGGAGGAGTCCTTGGCCTGAGACGGTTTGGAATGCACAGCTCGTCATCAGGATTGAAGCATGCCCCTGAGTCTGATTCAGAGGTCTCCAAGGAAGAGGAGGAAGACTCCTCCTGATGAGGGGGAGGAACGGACCCCTTGGGCAAACCTTGGGGAAGTGTATCCTCCCCACCCCTGGCACCTGAGGTCCTCTCTGGTGTCGGGTTGAGAGAAGAGTCTCTCATCTCCGGCGAGGGGATTCTGTGCAGGGTCTGGCACCGGCAGACGGCTCTCCACCTCCCTGGTGAGTTGAGCCTTGGCCTCAGCTCACCAGGCAGCCAGAGTCTCCTTCAAGTCCACCGGTGGCTGGGGGGCAGTGCAGGAGGAGGAGGAGGGGATATGGATACTGAAGGTATCCGTAGGGAGAGTATCCATAACCCGGTGGTGGGAAGCCCGGCATTGGGTACTGCAGCGTCGGATATACTGGCGCTGGGTACTGCGGCGTGGGATACTGTGGTCCCGGGTAGGACAGCACTGGATAAGACAGAGTCAGGTACCCGGGACCCAGGGGCTCTGTCGGAGCAGACAGCCCTGGAAGAGACCCAGCAGGCGAGCCAGGTACAGATGGCCCCATGGGCATTGGGACGGTGTCCGGTAAAGGGATGTCGTCCAGCGTCAGGTAGACCGGTGTCGGAGCCGGCGTCCGAGGGTCCGGCATCAGGGGATCCAGCTCTATGGGAGGGAGACCTAACGTTAGTGTACCGGCATCCTCTGTGCCGCCCAGGGATAGAGGACTGAAATCCCTGGGGTCCAGCAGGGGAGACGCTGGAGACTCAGTTAGCAGCCACAAGCGCTGCGGCGAGCCAGGGATGGCGGACTTGTCAAGGGTGTCCAGCGTCAGCTCTTTTGCCATGCATTTGTCGGAGGAGTTGACGTCCACCTTACCGGCAGGATCCGGGTGGGCGTCGGAGGAGCCGCGTCTGACTTCTCGGACCCAGCGCCGGCAAGGCTGCGAGGGAGAAGCACCTTAGTTGGTGAAGGCGGACCGCGTGCCTTCCAAAGAAGCCGCCATCTTATCGACCCTATCCGAGCAGATGTCAGTGGCACCTAAGTCCAACTTTGCTCGACCCGTCAACCTGGACGTGCCGCATGGCAGCGGTCTTCCAGGAGCGTCACCTGCTTTTGTCCCAGAGGCACCCGAGGGCCCAAGGAGCCCGACGGGAGGGAACGCCAGCCACCTTGGATACCGCCAAGATGGCCATCGAGGGTCAGTCCCTGGGGGGAACGTCACCTGGGGTACGGCGACTCCGGACGGAGTCACGGTAGCTGATGGAAGTGAAGTCACGGTGCTTCTCCTTCTTTTTATGGTGTCCCTCGGGCGAAGTGGAGGCCTGCCTAAGCTTCTTCAGCTCCTTCTCCATGGAGGCCACTTCTTCTTTAAAATGTGGGCCCCCAGAGACTGCTGCCTCCGTTTATGGGTGGTGGCGTTGAATTGTTGGCAGTGCTGGCACTTCTCCACTGGGTGTTCCAGGCCTATGCAGAAGAGGCACAGGGAATGAGCTGTGAGCCGTACGAGTCACACTTATTCTTATGCAAATCGGAGGGTGTAGGGGACAACATACACCGCGTTTTCTGGGAGAAAAAAATTTAAAAAAACCGCGAAAAAACTCGGTTAACAAGACCGATGACAGACCGATGAGCAGAGAAACTTAACCGCGAGGCACTTTCACAAGTAGACGGAAGGGAAAGAACTGGAAGACAGGCATGGGGGACCGCCCCTTTATACTGACGCCGCCTCACGCTGGTCACCTGATGTGGGGGCAGTCCCCTGCCAGAGACTGCTAGCTAGAAATTTTTCCGTAGGGTCCTGACGCCTGCCGGCTTCAGTCCTATATGTAATTACCTACTGCAAGAGCCCTCTCGAAATAAGGTCATTAAATACAAGTGAGCAACATAGTCCATAGATTATTAGAACATAGAGTAAGCCATACATAGTTAAAGAAAGGTTTGGAGACTGACATTCTTATAAGACCAAACGTAACAACACATAGCGGAACAATCTTATTCATGAGTAGGAGAATTACAGCATTGAGGTGGGGGAACAGAACACAGGTGGGAGGTGAACTCAGAAGTCCATTTGTTCTTGTAAAGAGCCTGCCTGCCCGAGGAGGCAAAAGACAGTCTGTCATAAATTTCCAGCTGGGAGAGCACTGAGTGCCACGAGAGTTGCAAAGTGGGGGAGGAGAGTATCCATTTTTGAAGCAGCTGTGAGGGTGGAAGAGTGGGTAACCAAGATGGAAGGCCCAAGATAGCCAGTTCTGGATAGAGTGTGATAGGGGTATGTAAAATCTTAGAGCAGTCTGAAAAAATAGCTCTCCACCATGCAGAAAGGCACGGGCAGTGCCACAATTAGGTGTAACAAATCAGCATCAGGGTGCAAACATTGCCAGCAGGAAGAGTCTGCTGTGAGTAGCATTGCGTGGAGAGTGTGAGGGGTTTGGTACCATCAGTGTATTATTTTAAAATGAATAAGCTGACTGTGGACATCACAACTGGAGTTATGTGCCAAAGCAATGGCCATTCGCCAATCATCCTCCGTAATAGGGAAATTAGGGTCATGCTCCCATTTGGCCTTACACCATGCTGTAGCCGAAGGCAACAATTCACAAAGAGTGCAGTAGGTTTTCCCCACCCATCCCTTAGAATTAGCTGCCTCAAAAATACAGAAGAGACCATTCCAAGGGGATGTGGATACCAACTTCTTTTCGTAGGATTGAACGGCTGCCCGAAGTTTCAGATAACACCAATAATCTGACTCTGGCAGAGAAGTTTTCTCTTGGATCTGCTGAAAGGAAAGAATTTCGTTAGTATGTGGGATAGAAAGGTCTGTGACCAGGCTGAAGTTATTTTGTGCCCAAGTTGCCCAATAAACCGATTTACCACTGATACAGATGTGCGGATTGAGCCAAAGATAGGTGAGAGCCCTCGAAGGAAATCTAGCTGCTTTAAGCATCACGGTGTGGGACATGCAAGAGTCCAAGCCTGTAAAGTGGCAGAAATAATAGGGTGGGAGGAAAACTTATGAGCAGGTAAGTGACCTGCACACTAAGGCAAGGCACATGTGCCATAGACGCTTCGATGGCGACCCAAAGTAAAGTGTCAGGAGATGGGGGTTTAAACCACCAAAAGGCTTGAGACATAATCCTCAAATCAGGGGAGGCCGAGACCCCCCTGGACCAATGGGTTTGAACCTTAATTCTACTAAGGCGAGGTGGTTTGCTTTCCTAGAGAAACCTATTAACAATGCGAGCGAGTCGACGAAAGACATTGGGGGAACAATGAGCGGCAAATTATGAAAGAGATCAAACAATTTTTGAAGTACAAACATATGAGGGGCTGCTATTTTGCCGATGAGGGAAAGCCCAAGTTAAGTCAGCACTGTGTGTTACATGCTCCAGAGCAGAGAGAATAGGACTATAGTTCACCGAGATTAGGTCCTCCCATCGGACAGTGATATAAACTCTCAGATATTTAAGCATGCCCCCCGACCATTTTATCTTCAGCTCAGAGCACATGGAGTTATCACAAAGAGAGTTCAATGGGGGTATGGACTGTCTTGGATCCATTGACTGTCAAACCCGACATGGCCGCAAATTGGTCAAGAAGTGCAAAAACAGGTGGGAGAGAAAGTGAAGGGTATTGTAGGGTGAGCAGCATATCATCTGCATAGGAGTGGACCAAACAGTAAAGATTCCCAACTTACATTCCCCGAACATTAGAGGTAGACAAGTACTTTTGGGTAAGGGGGTCCAGCACTAAAAGAAACAGTAAAGGGGACAGCTTTGGTGGGTGCCCCGCTGTAACTCAAAAGGGGCAGAAATGGTATCATTGGTAAGAAGCACTACCAGTGGAGAATGACATAAAATTGAAATCCAAGTTCAGAAATGAAAACTGAAGCCATGAAGATACAAGATGCTATTCAGATAACTCCACTGAGCAGAACTGAAAGCTTTCCAAAAACTGACCGCAAGAACATCCATAGGGAGGCGGACAGTTTCTGCATGTGTTTTCAGGTTAAGAAGGGTACGGAAATGATCTGCCACAGACTTACCCTTGTGGAAGCCCACCTGTGATGGATGCACCATGCTATGTAAGAAAAAAATACTCACCTTAGTAATGTTGTTTCTTCTAATGGAGTCTTGCTGTATTCTGACACATGCAGTTAGGTCCTGACTTTCAACTGCCCCGGAGAACAAAGAGTTAAACTTTCCGTGACCAGCATGGAATGTTCACCACGAGCTCTGTTGAAGCCCCTGTCTGCTGCTGTTTAAACTGCAATTGTCAGATCTTTACGAGCAAAGACTCACTAGGTGTTCTGTGTGGAAACTGTAAAATTCTTACTAGCCAACTGGCAAATATATATAAAAAGTTTTTGGTTTCAAAGGAAGACTCAAGCCAGGAAACCCAAAAACAAAACACAACCAAAACACAACCTCTCACCCAAAACAAAAAGAGGGTGTAAAAAGGACACCCCTAGGGTGCCAACACTGCTCCTGCCCACCCACATCCCAAAATCTAGGTTCTGAGAGGGAGGGGGAGGTCAGAATACAGCAAGACTCCATTAGAAGAAACAACATTGCTAAGGTGAGTAATTTGTTCTTCAAACAACATGAAGTCTTGCTGTATTCTGACATATGCAGACTACCAAGCAGTACCTCCATGGAGGAGGGACAGAACCTACTTTGGAAACAGACTCTGAAGTATTGCTGTGCCAAACCGAGCATCATTCCTAGCCTGGAAGTCCAGAGAGTAATGCTTGGTGAAAGTGTGGACGGTTTCCAGGTGGCTGCTTGACAAATTTCTAAGAGAGGAATATCCCTGGCAGCAGCTGTACCTCTAGTGGAATGAGCCCTCAGGCCTGAGGATGGAGTTCTACCCAGTTTTTCATAGCAGAATTGTATACAAGAAACAATCCACCTGGCAATAGATCTTTTAGTGGCAGGTTTGACTTTACCAACTTCTCCATAAGTAAGGAACAACTGGAGGGATTCAAACCTGTGACCCTTGGTACGCTCTATGTAGTAGCTAAGGGCTCTTTAAACGTCCAAACTGTGTAGCCTCCTCTCTCCCGAGGAGGAATGGTCAATGAAGAAAACAGGGAGAGATGTAGACTGGCTGAGGTGGAAATCTGAAACCACTTTAGGTAAGAACTTTCTGTTAGTTCTAAGGACCACTTTATCTCTGTGAAAAGAGATTAAATCAGATTCCACTGACAGGGCTTGCAATTCACTGATACATCTGGCAGAAGTAATGGCTACCAAAAACACAGTTTTCCAAGTCAAGTACATAAGCTCTGCTGAGGACAAAGGCTCAAAGGGAGGTTGCATAAGCTGAGCAATGCAAACATTAAGGTCCTAAGCAGGAGCAGGATCCCTAAAGGGGGGATTGGTGTGAAGCAATCCCTTGAAAAACTTACAAAATATAGGATGAGATGATAAAGAGGAAGACTTGCCTACTGACAAGAAAGCAGAAACAGCTGCCAAGTGTACTTTAAGGGTAGCTGGTCTGAGGACTAGGCCATTAAGATGGACCATATAATCCAGAACCGTAGGCAATTCAGCAGAGTCTGGAGAAATATTCTTCTTAGAACACCAAATGCTGAATCTTTTCCATTTGGAGTTGTAAGTCTTCCTGGTGGAAGGCTTTTAAGAAGCCTTAAGGATATCCAGAACCCCTAAGGAAAGATGCAGATCTGCAACTCTAACTCTTCAAGGGCCAAGCCTTGAGATTGAGAGACTGAAGATTCCGGTACCAAATCCTCCCGAGAAGATGTTAACAGGTTGTAATTCCTGGGAAGAGACAGGGGAAGATGGACTGCTAGGGATAGCAACAAGGGATACCATGGCTGCCTGGCCCAGTCTGGACCAATCAGAATCACTTTGCATGGTTGTGACCTTATCTTGACTAACACTCTGAACAAGAGAGGGAAGTGGGGGGAAAGCATACAGAAATTTCCCTTCCCAGTTCAGAATCAGAGCATCCAGGGGGACTGAGCCCAAGACTGGGGGTCTGCAACAAAAGAGAGGAAGTTGGTGATTGTCTGGGGCTGCAAAAAGATCTATCTCTGGTGTGCCCCATCTTGAGAAAATCACTTTCAAAACTAGAGGATCTAGGGCCCATTTGTGATGGCCCTGGGATATTCTGCTCAGTGCATCTGCTAGGACATTGTCCTTCCCTGGGAGGTGAACTGCTATCAGAGAGGTTCGCAGGGAATAGGCCAGGGACCACAACTTCATTGCTTCTGTGCACAGGGCCATAGACTGAGTGCCTCCTTGCTTGTTGATGTACCACATGGTGGTGGTGTTGTCTGTTCTGACCTGAACCACCTTGTTCCGTACAGATTTGGAAAAAGCTTGCAGTGCCAGAAACACTGCTCTGAGTTCCAAGAGATTGATGTGAAGTAGAGATTCCTGAGGTGACCACAGTCCTTGGGTGGTATGATCCCCCAAATGGGCTCCCCAGCCCAGCAGGGAAGCATCTGTGGTGAGTATCACTGAATGAGACTGAGTGACAAATGGAACCCCTTGTCTCAAATTGTCCTGATACCGCCACCATTGCAAGGCTTGGATCAGGGTTCGAGTCACGGGGATTAGTTTGGTAAGGGAATCCTTTCTTTGGGACCAAAAGGCTCTTAAATGAAACTGAATATCCCTCATTTGGAATCTTGCTCCATGGACCACTGCTGTGGAAGCTGCCATGTGGCCCAGTAACTGAAGGAAATGCCTTGCTGGTCGAGACACCTGAAGGGTAAATGAAGAGGCCAGTTCTATAAGGGTCCTTGCCCTTTCCAGGGGAAGGAAGGCTCTTGCCTTTACTGTATCCAGTTCTGCACCTATGAAGGTGAGGAGCTGTACTGGTTTGAGAACTAACTTTGGAAGGTTGAGAAGGAATCCTAAGGAAGTGAGCACTTGCTGGGTCACTTGCAGATGTAACTTGACTTGGTCTGGAGACTGACCTACTATGAGCCAGTCCTCCAAGTATGGGAAGATGGAGATCTTTTTTCTTCTTAGGAAAGCAACTACTACTGCCAGGCACTTTGTGAAAACCCTTGGGGCTGATTTTAGGCCAAAGGGCATTACTCTGAATTGATAGTGGCCTGAGGGCAACTCGAACCTGAGGTAGTTTCTGTGGGAGCACCTGATGGGAATGTGAAAGTAGGCATCTTTGAGGTCCAGGGAGACTAGCCAGTCCCCTGGCCTTACAGAGGGAAGATAATTCCCAGAGTTACCATTTTGAACTTTGGCTTCAAAAGACGCTTGTTTAGATATCTTAGGTCCAGGATGGGCCATTCTCCTGTCTTTTGGGGTTAGGAAGTACCTGAGTACAATCCTTTGCCCTGTGTAGGTGGAATTTCTCTATAGCTCTGAGAGCTAGGAGAGAAGAAACTCTGCCTCTAGTGCAAGGGTCTCTGAGAGATTTGCAGGGGAAAAGATCTGGCCTCATCTTGGAAATTTTTGAAGCTGAGAACCAGTCCCTCGGCTTGCATTACTTCCAGGACCCACTTGTCTGATGTAAGAGACCCAGTCCTGGACAAAGTAAGTCAGCCTGCCCCTACTGGGATGGGAGAACCGACCCGGCAGACCCATCAGGGTGTCTGCTTGAGGGGCTTTAGGCTGAGGGGTGGATGCAGGCCTGCTCATCCCCTTCTGCCTCCCCTAAGAACCCCTCTATGAAAAGGAAGAAGAGGAGGCCTGAGCTTGGTAAAAGGCCTACCCTGCCCCTGGACTGCTGCCTTTGAGGAGTTGCTTGCCTTGCTGCCTGAGCACTCCTGTAAGGGGGTCCTGTACTCATCCATCTCTTCATGTAATTCTCTGTCTGTTCTCAAACAGAGAAGAAAAAATTACTCACCTTAGTAATGTTGTTTCTTCTAATGGAGTCTTGCTGTATTCTGACAAATTGCAGTGAGTCCCAACCTTCGAACTGCCCCGGAGATGAAAGAGTTAACTTTCCATGCCAGGCATGGGATGCTGAGCTCGAGCTCGGTTGAGACTCTGTCTGTTGCTGTTTGAACTCAAACTGTCAGATCTTTACGAGCTAAACTCACTGAGTATCCTGTGTGGAAGCTGTAAACCTATACTAGCCAACTGGCTACTAAATATAATAAACAGATTTTTTTGGTCCCAAAACAAAGACTCAAGTCAGGAAACCCAAAAAATGAAATAACACAACAACCAGTCACCCAAAGAAAAAGGGGTGATAATAAAAAGGTGGGGCACCTCCTGAGTGCCAACACTGCTACTGCCCACCCACATCCCAAAACAAGGTTCTGAGAGGGGAAGGAAGGTAGAATACAGCAAGACTCATTAGAAGAAACAACATTACTAAGGTGAGTAATTTTTTCTTCAAACAACATGAAGTCTTGCTGTATTCTGACAAATTGCAGACTACAAGCAGTACTCCATGGAGGAGGGACAGAACCTACTTAGAAACAGGCTCTGAAGCACTGCTGTGCCAAACCGAGCATCACTCCTAGCCTGGATATCCAGAGAGTAATGCTTGGTAAAAATGTGAACTGTTTTTCAGGTAGCTGCTTGACATATCTCTAAGATAGGAATATCCCTGGCAGCAGCCAGGGAAGCAGCTGTACCTCTGGTAGAGTGAGCCCTCAGGCCTGAGAGTGGAATCCTACCTAGTTTTTCATAGCAAAACTGAATGCAAGAGACAATCCACCTGGCAATGGATCTTTTAGTGGCAGGTTTTCCCTTACCAACCTCACCACAAGTGAGGAACAGTTGGAGGGATTCAAACCTGTGACCCTTGGTACGCTCTATGTAGTAGCTAAGGGCTCTTTTCACATCCAAACTGTGCAACCTCCTCTCACCAGAGGAGGAATGGTCAGTGAAGAACACAGGAAGAGACACAGATTGATTAAGGCGGAAGTCTGAAACCACCTTAGGTAAGAACTTCCTGTTAGTCCTGAGGACCACCTAATCGCTATAGAAAGAGATAAAATCAGGTTCCACTGACAGGGCTTGTAACTCGCTTATGTGCCTGGCAGAAGTGAATTAACCAAGAAAACAGTTTTCAAGTCAAGTACTTAAGCTCTGCATGAGGACAAAGGCTCAAAGGGGTTGCATAAGTGCACAATGCAAACATTATATCCCAGGCAAGGCAGGGCCCCATCGGTGGATTGGTATGAAGCAACCTTGAAAAACTTGGAGAATAAGCAGATGAGCTGAAAGGGAAGAAGGCTTACCTGCTGGAAAGAAAAGCAGAGATAGCTGCCAGATGCACTTTTAGTGTAGCTGGTCTGAGTCCCAAGTTATTCAGATGAACCTATAGTCAAGGACTGTGGGCAGGTCAGTAGACTCTGGGAAATATGCTTCCCAGAGCACCATATGGAGAATCTTTTCCATTTGGAATTATAAGTGTTCTGGTGGAAGGCTTCCTAGAAGCCTTTAGAATATCCATAACACCTTGAGAAAGGTGTAAATCAGCAACTCTAACTCCTCAAGAGCCAGGCCTCGGATTGAGAGTTGAGATCGGGTACCAAACCCTCCCTGAGCACAGGTTAACAGGTTGTAATTGGAAGAGACAAGGGAAGGTGGACTGTAAGGAAACAGGAGAGGATACTCAGGGCTGTCTGACCCAGTCTGGAGCAATCAGAATCACCTCAGTGGGTTGAGACCTGATTTGACTAGCACCTTGAACATGAGAGGAAGGGGAAAAAGCATACAGGAACTTCCCTTCCCAACTGAGAACCAGGGATCCAGGGGGCTGAGCCTAGGCACTGGGGCCTAGCAAAAGAGAGGAAGTTGGTGACGTCTGGGGCTGCAAACGATCTATCTGTGGGTGCCCTCATCTGGAGAAGATCACCTCAAAACCAGGGGATCCAGTGACTATTGTGATGGCCCAGAGATATCCCGCTGAGGGCATCTGGCTGTGAACATTGTCCTTGTCTCGGGAGGTGTACTGCTGCAAGGAAGGTGTTCAGGGATAGCCAGAGACCACAACTTCATTGCTTCTGCAGCACAAGGTCAGAGACCGAGTGCCGCCCCTTGCTTGTTGGATATACTACATTGTGGTGGTATTGTTCGTCCTGATCTGAACAACTTTGTTCTGACCAGACTTGGAAAAAGCTTGAAATGCTAGGAAACACTGCTCTGAGTTCCAACAGATTGATGTGAAGCAGAGATTCCTGAGGAGACCATAACCCTTGGGTGGTCAGGGTCTCCCATGGGCCTCCCCCAAGAGGGAGGCATCTGTAGTGAGGATTAAAGAGTGAGACTGAGTGACAAAAGGAACTCCCTGTCTTAGATTGTTCTGTGATCCTGCCACCACTGCAAAGCCCTGATCAGGGTTCGAGTCACTGATCAGTTTGGTCAGAGGGTCCTTTTTTGAGACCAAAGGCTCTCAAGTGGAACTGAATGTCCTCATCTCGAAATCTTGCTCCCTGCACCACTGCTGTAGAAGCAGCCATGTGCCCCAGGAGCTGCAGAGAATGCCTTGCTGGTCGAGGACACCTGTAGGGTGAATGAAGAGGCCAGTGTTATGGTCCTGCCTCGTCCAGGGAAGGAGGCTTTGCCTTTCTCTGTATCTAGCTCTGTGCCTATGAAGGTGAGGAGCTGAACAGGCTCTAGAACTGACTTTTGAAAGATTCAGAAGGAAACCTAGAGAAGTGAGTAGTCTGCTGAGTTATCTGTAGGTGTAACTTGATTTGGTCTGGGTACTGGCCTACTATGAGCCAGTCGTCCAGGTATGGGAAGATGGCAATCCTTTGCCTTCTTAGGGAAGCAACTACTACTGCCAGGCATTTTGTGAACACCCTTGGAGCAGAGGTTAGGCCGAAGGGCATTGCTCTGAATTGGTAATGGCCTGAGGGCAGCTCGAACCTGTGGTATTTTCAATGGGAGCTTCTGATGAGAATATGGAAATAGGCATCCTTGAGGTCCAGGGAGACTAGACAGTCCCCTGGCCTTAGAGAGGGTAGAATTATTCCCAGAGTCACCATTTTGAACTTTGGCTTTAAAAGGTGCTTGTTTAAATATCTGAGATCCAGGATGGGCTGCCATTCTCCTGTCTTTTTGGTGGTGAGGAAGTACCTGGAGTACAATCCTTTCCCTTTGTGTAGGGGTGGAACCCTTTCTACAGCTCTGAGAGCCAAGAGGGAAGAGACCTCTGCCTCTAGGGCAAGTGCCTCTGACGGATTTGCAGGTGGAAAGGATCTGGTTCTCATCTTTGAAAATTTTTTGAAGCTGAGAACCAGTCCCTGGCTTACTACTTCCAGGACCCATTTGCCTGATGTTAAAGACCTCCAGTCCTGGACGAGTAAGCCAGCCTGCCCCCTACAGGTGGTGGAGAATCGGCCCTGGCAAACCCATCAGGGTGCCTGTTTGGCAGAGGGTTTAGGCTGAGGGGTGGAAGCAGGCCTGCTTGTACCCCTTCTGCCTCTCCCTCTAAAGAACCCCCTCTGAGTATAAGCAGAAGGAGGCCTGGGCTTGGTAGAAAGGCCTATGAAAAGGCCTGCCCCTGCCCCTGGGATGCTGCCTCTGAGGGTGGCTTGCCTAGCCTGAGCACTCCTGTAGGTGGTCCTGTATTCATCCATTTTTTCATGTAGTTCTCTGTTTGCTCCCCAAACAGAGAATTACCTAACAAGGAAAATCCATGGCCTTAGTCTGGGTATCCTGAGACAGGCTAGTATATCTGAGCCAAGCCATCCTCGACGGGCCACAGATGTAGCCATGACTCTAGATGAAACATCATTGGAGTCCACTGCAGCATGGAATTGCACCTTGGATGCCTCAATACCATCAGCAGCCACCTGCTACAGCTCCTTCGCAAGCTGGCCAGGGACCTGTGTAGCTAAAGCCATTACAGTGTCCCATCTAGATTTCTGATATCTAGCTGTATAGGCCATATAATTGGCCTGCCTGAGTCCCAAGGATGCTGCCATGTACTGTTTCTTTACCATGGCATCAATCCTCCTGGAGTCCTTATCTGGGGGGTGTGAAGCCAAGGGTATATTAGCCTTGTCACAGGCTGCAGCCTGCACTACCCCAACATGGCTGCATTGCTGGGTAAGGAACTCTGTATCTGAGCCTGACAGAGTATACCTCTTGTCCATTCTCTTATCCACAGGAGGTATAGAATTAGGAGTCTTTAAAATCTTTGTCTGTTTCCCAAAAGACTTGTGTAAAGGAATAGACAGCCTCCTGGACTCTGGGATATCCATCATTTCCACATCGTCAGGCTCCTCCTGGTCATCCACAGCTTCTTCCATAGGAAGCTGAAGGGTTTCGGCCACTTTCTTGTAAAACATGAAATGGGAGGGGGACTCAGAAAGCCTAGGAGGAGACACTCCTGAAAGTATGTCTGGGGAGATGTCCAGGTCAATGGGCACATCCAGACTTTCATAATCACATTCACTTTCCTCATACTCTCCTTCCTCCTCCGGGTCATAAAAATTCCTCCAAATCATAATCCGGAACCGGCCGAACTGAGTGCCTTCCTGATGGTGCTGGTTCGGTCGGAACCGGGGAAAGCGACTGAACAATTTTTATCGCTTTGGCTACCTCATCAGTGGTTGGAGAAGAAACTTTTGGATCCACACCGGCTGATTTTTTCCTTCTTGTTCTCTTAACCGGAACTGACTCCACGGAATCGGTTCTCCTTTTGCCCAAAGAAGTTTCACCCTGGTCAGAGGGCACTCCTTCTGGTTCGGTTTGAAACGAACCGGGCTGGCTATCCGGGTCAGCGGACTTTTTGGCCTCCCTGTCCCTGAGCCTACCGACTCTCTTTTCTAGGGTAGCTGCAGGAAAATTTTTACAAATCTGACAGTCTGAATCGAGGTGGTCAAACCCCAGACAATAAACACAGGTGGTGTGTGGTGTTTAGCAAAGACTTCCCATACACACTACAGTGTTGAAACCCAGTGGGCCCGGTTTCTTTTGGATTTCTCGACATGGCCAGTCCTAAACAAAACTTACCCTTTTAATGGCAATCCGCCAGGCAAGACACTCTTATCGGTTCCTGACCGTGTTACAGGTCGTGGAAAAAAATGTAATAAAATCTGTTTTTTTTAGAACCGATAAGAACCGGTAACCATACTCTAAAAGTAGAAATAAAGATTTTTAAACAACTTGATCGGTTCAAACTGAACCGATGAAACGTTTACAAGTTCCACACAGAATAGAAAAACAATATAAACCTATCTAGTACTCACGAATACCACAGACAGAGACTGAACCGATAGGTTGCGGTTTAAATTCGGTTGAAAACCGAGAAAAACGATACTTTAACCGACAAATTGACCGAGCAAAGGAGAAATCTCTGGAGTGACTGTTCAGTGAGGCAGAGTAAAGAATCTGACAGTTTGAGTTCAAACAGCAACAGACAGAGTCTCAACCGAGCTCGAGCTCAGCGTTCCATGCCTGGCATGGAAAGTTAACTCTTTCATCTCCGGGGCAGTTCGAAGGTTGGGACTCACTGCAATTTGTCAGAATACAGCAAGACTTCATGTTGTTTGAATTACCAATTACAGGAAAATCCATGGCCTTAGCCTGGGTATCCGGTGAGAGGCTAGTACATCTGAGCCAAGCCATCCTCCGAAGAGCCACAGATGTAGCCATGACTCTTCATGATACATCATTGGAGTCTACAGCAGTATGAAATTGTACTTTCGATGCCTCAATCCCATCTGCAGCCACCTGCTCCACCTCCTTGGCAAGCTGGTCGGGTGCCTGTTTAGCCAGAGCCAGCACAGTGTCTCACCTGGACTTCTGGTATCTGGCTGTATAGGCCATATAGTTAGCCTGCCTGAGTCCCAAAGACGTTGCCATGTATTGTTTCTTTGCCATGGCATCAGTCTTCCTGGAGTCCTTGTCTGGGGTGTGTGATGCCAAGGGAATGTTTGCCTTATCACAGGCAGCAGCCTGCACACCCCAACATGGCTGCATTGCTGAAAAAGGAACTCCGTGTCTGAGCCTGAGAGAGTGTACCTCTTGTCCATTCGTCTGTCCACAGGAGGTATAGAATTAGGAGACTTAAGAATTTTATGTGTCTGTTTCCCAAAGGATTGTGGAGGGGAACAGACAGTCTCGAGGACTCTGGGATGTCCATCATCTCAACACAATCAGGCTCTTCCTGATCCTCTACTGCTTCCTCCACAGGAAGCTGGAGAGTCTCGGCCACTTTTTTGTAAAACATGTAGTGTGAAGGGGACTCAGAAAGCCTAGGAGGAGAAACACCTGAAGGTCTGTCTGGGGAGATGTCCGGGTCAACAGGCACATCCAGACTTTCACTATCACCATAATCATCCTCATACTCTCCCTCCTCCTCCTCCGGTTCATAAAATTCTTCCAAAGTATAATCCGGAACCAGGGGAACCGACCAAACCAAGCCCCTGCCTGATGGTGCCGGTTCGGTCAGAACCGAACTAAGTGATTGCACAATCCTTATCGCCTTGGCTATCTCATCGGCGGTCGGAGTATGAAATTCTGGGTCCGAACCAGTCGATTTGTCTTTTCCTTTTACCGGAACTGATTCCTCAGAATCAGCTCTCCTTTTGCCCGAAGAAGTATCGCCCTGGTCAGAGGGCACTCCTTCTGGTTCGGTCGGAACCAAACCGGGCTGGCCATCCGGGTCAGCGGACTTCTCGGCCTCCCTTTCCCTCAGTCTACCTAATCTCTTTTCCAGGGTAGATTTGGGAAAATTTTGCAAATTTGGCAGTCTGAATCGAGGTGGTCAAACCGCAGACAATAAACACACGTGGTGTGGGAATCAGCCTTGGCAAAGACTTCCCCACACACATTGCAGTGTTGAAACCCAGTGGGCCCGGTTTTTTTCTTGGGTTTCTCGAACATGGCCAATCCTAACCAAAAACTTACCCTTTTTTTCGTAATCCACAGGCAAGACTCTATCGGTTCCTGACCGTATTACGGGTCTTGGAAAACATACTAACATACTAAAATGCCAGCAGAATAGGCCTAACGGTCTTTCATTGTCTGCTTTTGGTCAGCCCCCACCCTGGTGTGCTGACCTTGCTGTCCCCGCTTCTCTGGCTTCTCCTTCCCAGTTCCAGATATTCTTTCTGCATTGGATTTTGCTTCCTGAACCCTTCCCTGTACCTGTCCCACCCTCTTGAACCCCTCCACTGTCTCTGCCTCCACCAGCCCCTAGGTAGTGCATTCCATGGCTCCACCACCCTCTCAGTGAAGTAGCACCTCCTCCTTTCTCCCTGAATCTTCCCTCCAGCTTCCACCCATGCCTCTAGTGGCACCTTCCTCCTTCCTTCGAAGCACCCTGACTGTTCCTCCCCTATTTACCCTCTTCATGTACCTGAAGACCTCTATCATGTCCCCCGGTCCTTTTCTCTTCCAATGTGTACATATTTAGCTCTTCGAGCCTCTCCTCATAGGTCCTGTCCCCCAAGCCCCAAATCATTTTGGTTGCCCTCCTCTGGACCCTCTCCAGGAGGTTAATGTCCCTCTTTAAGTGTGGCCTCCAAAATTGCATACAGTACTCCAGGTGCGGCCTCACCAAGCAGTTATACAGAGGGAGTATCACTTCCCTCCTTCTGGAGGTGATCGCCCTAGTGATGCATCCCAGCATCCTGTTGGCCTTGGCTGCTGCCCTCCTACAAGTCTCAGAGTTGTTCATCTTGACATCCACCACCACCCCCAGGTCCCTCTCAGCAATTGAGACTTGTAGTATTCCCCAGGGTGTACACTTGGCCTGGGTTTCTGGCCCCCAGGTGGAGTACCTTGCATTTCCCTGCATTGAACCTCAGCTTCCACTTTCTAGACCATCTTTCCAGAGCCTCCAGGTCCCCCTGCAGGGCCACCCTCCCCTCCTCCCCATCCACCACTGCCCCCAGTTTCGAGTCATCTGCAAAGAGACTCATCTCACTCCTGATTCCTGTCCTTATGTTAGATACGTAGGCGTTGAACAGAAGGGGCCCAAGGACTGATCCCTGTGGGACCCCACTAATGACCCTCCTTGGGGATGAGACTATCCCACCAACTACGACCCTCTGGGTCCGGTCCTGGAGCCAACTGCCTATCCATCTGATCATCTGGTTTCCCACCCCCATTTCTCCTAGCTTATCCAACAGGCCCACGTGAGGAACAGAGTCAAATGCCTTGCTGAAGTCTACATAATTAAATCTGTTTTGTTTAGAACCGATATGGACCGGTTACCACACTCTAAAGTAAGCACAAGTTTTTTTACCTCAAACTGATCGGTTCAGCCGAACCGATCCATAATTTACAAGTTCAACACAGAAACAGAACAAAAAAACCTATCTAGTACTCACGGTACCACAGACAGAGACTTGAACTGACTAAGCGGTAACAGCAATTTGGTAAAAACCGACCGAAAACCGACACTTCAACCGACTTTTTGAACCGAGCAGCAGGAGAAATCTCTGGAGCGACTGGTCAGTGAAGCGGAGTAAAGAATCTGACGGTTGCAGTTTAAACAACAGCAGACAGGGGCTTCAACCGAGCTCCTGGTGAACATTCCATGCTGGTCATGGAAAGTTTAACTCTTTGATCTCTGGGGCAGTTGAAAGGCGGACCTAACAGCATATGTCAGAATACAGCAAGACTTCATGTTGTTTGAACACATTATCAAGACCCGTGGTTAAGGCTTTAGCCAAACTGTTGGTGGCTGTAGGGAGAAGCTAACTAGGACGATAATTAGCACAATCTAACAGATCATCTGAACTCTTAGGAAGAAGGTTAATAACAGCTTTCTGCATAGTAGGTGGCAGGTACCATCTTGAAATGCCTCTTGCAAGGCAGCTAAAAGCAGGAGGAGGATAATAATGTCGGGCATCAACTGATATAATTTAGTAGTGGTGCTGTCCCTCCCAAAAGCCTTATTCTTAGCCAGGGACTGTAGCACAAAACAAAGTTCTGCCTCAGAAAGAGGTGCATCTAACTGATCCCGCAAAATAGGCTAAAGTAGGGGGACAGAAGTGTTTCCCAGGAAGGCCTGGAGTTGAAACCAAGTAATGGAGGGGGGGGGGGTGAACTGGAACAGTAGAGTTGTTCATAAAAATTCTGTATAGTGGCATTCATGTCCTGGGGGAAGGCAGCGACAGAATCATCTGGCTTGTGGAGTGCAAGAATTCTTGATTCGGGCCTTTTGCTTATGCAAATGGTAAGCCAAAAGCTTGCCATTTTCCTCGCTGGAGTTCCAGTAGGAATGACTGCTCCTGATAAGCTGCCATTCTGCCTTCCGGAATAATAAAGTATTGAGCTTATATTTGCCATGAGAGAAGCTTGGAGGAGGGATCAGGGGCTGAGGATTCCTTAAGGTGCTGCTCCAGCAAGGAGAGAGTGTGGATCAATTCAGAGATTTTGGACTCTCTTTCTTTCCATTTATGGGTGGAACAGGCTATAATGCAGCCACACAGGTACGCTTTAAATGCTTCTCAAACAACCCCTGGTTTGACAACAGCGATTTAATATGCGACAAAATAAAACTGTGCCTCTTTACGTATTAATTCACAGAAAGTGGAATCTTGGAGGAGTCCAGTACAGTGGACACCACCAAATCATTAACTCGCCAGTAATCAAGATGACTGAGCAAGGAGTGCATCAGACAGTCGAAAGAGTAATCCCATGCAGTTGAGTGAATAAGGGGCCAAATATCCACCAGGCCCCATTTGGACATAAGTCCAGTTAATGCTGCTCAGGAGCCAGGATGAGTGTCAGGCGCAGCTTTAAATTTATCCATAAGGGGATCTAATACTAGATTTAAGTCTCCCCCAGCCAAGAGGGGACAGCAGGTGTCACTATACTCCTCCGCCAAAGCCTGGTTTAAATGGTGGTAAAAATCAGGATTGTCAGAGTTGGGAGCATACTGTACGCCAACATGAGACACATGTTAGTAACCCTAATTTCAAGAGGCATGGATATGGCACACTATCCACACTCTGGCAGACTCTTAGCAATTTTCCAGGAGGAAAGTGAAAGGCACACACCCCTACTTAGAAAAAGGAAGCAGAGAACTGAGGCCCCCAAACCAGCATCCCGGCATGACTCAAGGTCAATGTGGTACAGGGAAATAAAGATGTGTGCTGACATCCAGGTAGCACCCCTGCAGATTTCCTGGATAGGGATGTCCTTGGAAGCAGCCACCGAGGCAGCGATATGTCTGGTGGAATGAGCCCTAAGCCCTACAGGAGACTCCCTACCAGCCAGCCTATAGCAGAGGTTGATGCAGAATACAGTCCACCTGCCAATCATCCTCTTGGCTGCCAATCTGCCAGGTGCAGCTGCAGCATAAGTGACAAAGAGATGGCGAACCTGTTCCTGAATTCCAGCTGTGCGCTCTATGTAGTAGGCGCTAGCTCACTGTAGATTCAACGTCTGGAGTCTGTGCTCGGCCTCTGAGGTTGGATTTGTGAAGTACACCAGGAGGTTCATCACCTGGTTATGCTGAAACTCTGAAACAACCTTGGAAGGAGCCTTGGGTTGGGGCGGAAGACAGCCTTGTCCCTGTAGAAAACCAAATATGAAGACTCCACTTAGAGCACTTGGTGCTTGCTGATCCTTCTGGCGGAGGTGATAGCCACCAAGAAGGCAGTCTTCCACAACAGGTGAGAGATGTCACATCTGTGCATTGGTTCAAATGGCTTGCCCATGGGCACTGCCAGTACCAGCAACAGGTCCCAAGGCAGTGGAGGCTCATGAACCAGTGGGAACAGGGTCAGGGCTCTTAAAGATGCATCCAACTACCTTTTCCTTTGCAATCGTTGGCATACCAGCCTGTGCCCGGTATGCAGAGATGGCAGCCAGGTGCACCTTGAAAGTCATCGACCACAGGCCTGACTGAGAGAAGGACCACTAGTAGTTCAGGATGCTAGCCACAGGACAAGACGGGGGTCTAGCTCCTGGCCTTGGCTCCAAATGGAAAAGTGCTTCCACTGAAAGGCATAGCACTGGTGAGTTGATGCCTTCCGAAAGGTCTCTACAAGCTGAAGGACCTCATCAGACAGACTCAAAGCCTGGAACTCTAGCCACTCAGGAGCCAGGCTATTAGGTGCAGGGACTGAAGGTCCAAGTGCAAAGACCTTACCTTGATGGCAAGAGAGCAGATCCGGGCATAGAGGCAAGAGCCACGGAAGCCCGCTGCTGAGGCTGAGGAGATCTGGGTATCAAAACTGGTGCGGCCAATCCAGGGCCACAAGATGATCCATGCCTTGTCCCTCCGCACCCTGACCAACAACCTGTGAATCAGGGGAAGGGGGAAGACATATAGGAGGCCCGGGGTCAGGACCCTGTGAAGGAATCCCCTATCAGTGTTCTGCACTGTGGGAGGCGGGCACAGAACAGTCTCAGCTTTGCATTCTCCCAGGAGGCAAACAGGTCGATCAGGGGAGAGCACCACTGGGGCAATAGGTGACCCACCACCTCCTGCTGGAGAAACCACTTAGGAGATGCCTCACCCACTCGGCAGAGGGCATCCACCAGCTGGTTGGGGGCTCTGGCTAGGGATGCCAAGATAACACGATATGACGATATATCACAATAACTGCCACTGACGATAACTTATCGTTGTAAAAAAAATGTTATCGCGGTTATCGTGCAGCACAATATACCGTGATATACAGTGGTAAAGCACCTCAACTTGCTTTACCAGCAGCACATCCCTTTCCAGTTGCAACCATGATTCCTCATCATCCTTCTATCAGATTTTTAGTATTTTTCCTTAAAATAAGAAATGTAGTGCTGACCATGTGGCGTGGAGTTTTGGAGGCCTGAGCTCCTCACCTGTCACTATGCTGGTAAACCAGGTTCAGGGATAGACCTTGGTCGCTCGAGTGAGGACTGCATGAAGGAGGACTGAGCATCCACTGACGGCTCTCCTTTTTCATTCATATTTTTCTATCCCTCTGGGGGGGTCCTGGCTGGAGCGGCAGCTTTCCCTCATGAGGAGATTCACCCCTCCGGCTCCTGATGTCCCTGTATCGTTGGCCCTTTCCAGCCCCCCACAGATTACCCCTGCCATGGGGCCAGGAAAGAGGGGACTGGCACTCCCTCCCCACTAGAGACATAATCCAGATCACCGGGGCCAACCAGGTGCGCTGCTGTATCCCAGGCCTCCACCTGGGGTCAGTAGGCACTGGTCCTCTACCTACCCCTCCCCCCAAGAGAAGGCGAGTTGTCAGTGGATGCTCCAGCCTTCTCTCCCTGGCCAGCCCTCCGATGCCCAAGTCCATTCCCGAACCTGAGATGCTGGCGTAGTGGCGGTAAATCTTTCCACTGTGCCGGCAGGCCGTGATAGGGCTTGTGATACAGGCAGTGCATCATTTTAGTTTCCCTCCTCTTGACTGCCTCTACTGTATGTCTTTCTGGAGATGTGGTCTCCAGAACTGGACCCAATATTCTAGGTGAGGTCTCACCAATGATTTATACTGCGGTATCACCACTTGCCTCTTTCTGCTGGTGATACCCCTCCATATGCACTCTAGCATCCCATTAGCTCTCCCCACTGCCTTGTCACACCGTTGGGCCACCTTTAGGTTGTCATATACTGTATGATTACCCCAGGTCTCTTTCATTCTTGGTGGTCATCAGTACTACTACCCCACCCCTTCATCTTGTATTCTGCCCTGGGTTTCTGTACCCCAAGTGCATGATTTTGCACTTCTTAGTGCAGAATCTAGTTGCCAAACTTCTGGTCACTCCTCAAGCTTTCTTCAATCACTATTCATTTTTTTTTTTTTTTTTTTTTACACACACACACACACGCACAGCTGCACCAGATTGTCTGTCCTACTGCAGATCTTTGTGTTATGTGCAAAAAGTCATACCTTCCCTTCTAGCCTCTCTGAAATATTGCCAATAAAAAACATTAAAAACAGAGGACCAGTCTCAGTACTGATCCTTGTTGCACCCCGCTGGTCTTCCTCAGAGTGAGCTCCGTTTACCTGTTGTATATCCCCCAACCAATTTCTTACCCAGTTTACAACCTTTGGACCTACTCCCAGGCTACCCAGCTTGTTTGAGTCTCCTATGTGGAATGGTGTTGGAGGCCTTACTTTCATCCCTCAGTAGAAGGCCTGAGTGTGGGGCCGAGGCGCTAAGGGAGCTAGAAGGAGAAATAAATTCCAGCAACCACGCATCCGCTTCTTGTCTGTTATTTTACCGGGAGTGCAGATACAAATTGCAAATACTTACTGAAATCTAGGCAGGCTACATCCAAGGCTGCACCCTGATCTAACAAAAGTAACAAGGCTCATGCTACTTGAAAACTGACTCTGATTTGTACTACAAGTCTGGTTAAAATCGTAAAAATAAGTTTTTAAAATGCCACACCGTAAACTTGCATTGAGCATGCGCATCCCCGCACTAGGCAAAAAATAACCTCACAAAACAAGGAAGTTAGCGATCAGGAAGTGGAAGGGATCGAGCAGCTAACCCACCACCCCCCAGGTGGCAAATACAATCCCTTACCTTCCTTAGGGGGCTAAGGAGAAACATTTTCAACTAATATGGAGGAACTCCCAGCCAGGTAAGGGAGTCTCCTAATGATTTTGCAGGCAAGGAGAAAAATCTGGGAAAGGCGCTCTTTAAAAAATCAAGTAAAAATATTTGCTCATTCACATTTTAAAATGCATTATACTCTGTATAACACATGTATTAACTGTGTATTTGAATTTTAATGTAAAAAATGCAAGCAATTTTATAGAAACAGACTCTGACGGCAGATAAGGGCCGCTTGACCCACCCAGTCACCCCATTTCCCTACCTATTGGATAAGCTGCAGATCCATCCTAGTTAACCAACAGTTTACTTCTTACTGCTGAGGGGGGCAATACAGCGCACTGGTTTAAGGCTCTGAGCTGCAAATCTGGTGACATCCAGCAGACCAGACCTGGGTTTGAATCCCACAGCTGCGGCTTACATACTGTGTGACCTTGAGCAAGTCACTTAACTTCCCTGTGCTCTCAGGATGCACCTGTAAAAAAGCTTAGTGTGCTACTCCTGGTTAAACAAATAAATACCCCCAAACAGAATTACCTTATGTCTGTCCTATGCATTCTTGAATTCCACCACTGTTTTGGACCCGACAACCTCCTCAGGAAGGCTGCCACATGCTTCTACCACCCTCTTCATATAGAGTTCAGAGATTTTATTGTGAAAAAATGAAATTTTTAAAAAATATTTTACTCTTTGCATTATTTTACAACAGACATCAAAATAATGCGCACAAATGCATAGCATTGCTTGAAAAAGAGTCAAATACATGAATTGTGCAAAAAAATAGAATTTAAATAGTTTTGCTAACATTGTTGCACAAGTGGCAAAATTACTGTGATAACAAGATTATCGCGATAATTTCATTATGGTTATCGTATCGTCAAAATTTTATTATCGTGGCACCCCTAGCTCCAGCCACATGAACTGTCAGGAGATCAGCACCCAAGCTGTGCAGGAGGGTCCAGGGTCCAGGTGCGGAGGGTTTTACGACACAGCCGGAGAGTATGCGTTCCGCCCTGCCCATTGAGGCAGTACCTGGTTGTGGTGCTGTCCATCTGGACCTGCATGACCTGACCCAAACAAAATGGAGCAAAGGCCATCAGAGCAAGGCACACTGTATGGAGCTCCAGCAGGCTTATGTGGTTCCGGGACTCCTTGGATGTCCAGAGCCCGTGAGCCCTGTGGTCCACCAGGTGTGCTCCCCATCCCACCAGAGATGCATTAGTCGTAAGAGTGACTGTTGGCTCTGGGCAAACAAGAGGCACATTCCTGGAGGTGTTCTGGGATGAGTCACCACTGGATGGCATCCCACAATGGCTGCATCACTGTGACCGGCTGGTCCAGGTGACTGAGGAGTCTGAGACCACTGTTGGGCCAGACCCCACTGTAGGGGCTGCATCTGCCAGTGGGCCCACCGGACCACATTGGTGCAGGATGCCATGTACCCCAACAGTTGCAGAAAGTCCTGGGCAGAGCATGAGTGCCCAACCTGAAATGATCTGGCAAAGTTGGTATAATCCGCTGCCTGGTCCGCTGGGAGTTGGGCCTTGACCTGAAGGAAGTCGAGCTCTGCCCTGAAGAAGTGGATGACCTATGAGGGGTGGAATTCCAACCTGGCCGGCTTAACTAGAAGGCCCAAGGCCAAGGAAGTCTAGAGGGCCAGATCCCTGGACTGCTCCACTTCCTCCCGAGAGGAACCGGCCGTCAGCCAGTTGTCCGGGTTAGAGTACACCCAGACCCTTCGGTCCTGCAAGAAAGCTACCACCACTGCCATGCACTTGAAGACTCTGTGTGGAACCGAAACAACCGCCAGTGGGACGGATGCACTAGGATGTGGAAGAAAGCATCCTGGTGGTCCAGAGAGCAGAATCAAATGCCCTGCTCCAGGGATGGAATGATTTGATTCAGAGTGACGATCCAGAACTTGCGCTTCCACAGGAACTAACTGAGATTGTGAAGATCCAATATGGGGTGCCAGGCACCCGTCCTTTTGAGAACCAGAATGTATCTGGATATTAAGCCCTGACCAGCCAGGGTGTCCGGGACATGGGCTACAGCACCTTTCTGAAGGAGCTGAGCGATGTCCTCCTGAAGGGCGGACAGCATGTCCAGAAACACCATGGCCTCCCAGGGGCATGGGCTTGGTAAGTAGGGAGAGCCTCGAAGTCTAGAGGCAGACTACGACCCACCACATCAAGCATCCATTTGTCTGACAAGATAATCGACCAGGTGTGCCAGAAATGGCAAAGCCAATCTTCACAGGAACCCAAGGTTGATGGAGGACTGGCAGGAGGGAGACACCCTGCGACTCGTCACTGAGCCGGCTTGGTGAAGGCTCTGGCACCAGCACCAGCTGCCAGAGGAATGTCGCCGCCTTAACCTCTGGGCTTCTTGGAGCTGGAGGCAGTGGGCTTAGGCTCAGGTTGCCAGACCTGGGACTGCCCCAATTGGGGCTGTTATGACATAGACTGTGGTACTGTGTAGGGCCAAAACTGAAAGGGCTTTATTTTCTGTTTCAGGCCCTTAGGGTAGTTCTGAGAGGATGTAGCAGAATCCAAGGTGGCACTGGATTTCTCAATTCTAGTGAGATGGCCGTTCACCCTCGGACCAAACATGTTGGCACCCAAGAAAGGGATATCTGCCAACTTATGTTGGGTGTCTGCCATAAAGGTGGAGATCCTTAACCAAGCCTGACACTGCATGACGAATGCAGCAGCTATGGCCTGGGCAAAGGAGTCACTGATGTCCAAGGCTGTCCAGACTTGGTGCTTGGCAACCAAGCGTCCTTGATGCCAGAACATCTTAACCGCTAACTGTAGATCTGGAGGAAGGTGGGGAAGAACCTGGTCCAGGACACCCATGAGGGTATGGGTAAAGCTGGCCATCATGACAGTGGAGCTCGCATGTCGAAGGCCAAGGGAGGAAGCAGCACAGATCTGCTTTGCCATATGGTTCAGCTTCTTCGACTCCTTGTCTGGAGATTTTTCCACATCCCCAACATTGCCCGTGTGCCAGAAAACCAAGTCTGCCATTAATCCTTAGGCTGAAGGATGGTCAGAGATGCCAGAAAAAAACCCAGTGGGCACCGCATACTTGCAGATCATATGGACTAAAGTATGGGCACGAAGCTGGATGTTGCCAAAGCTCCAGAGCGGGACCAAGAATGGTCTCCACCTCTGGGAAGGCAACCCCCAAGGAGTCCTCCCTGTTAAGGATTTCTGTCAGGGGATATCTGGCCCACTTTTGGACCGGCTCCAATGAAATCCAGATAGATTCAGAGATGAAACAGAGCAAGGCTCCAAAGGAGACAGCCCATGCTAAATGGTGAGCTCCTCAGTGGACTCTCAATTGAAGCCCAGAGTCCAGATGGAATGCACAGAGGAGTCCACAGAGTCTGAGGACTCCTCAAACATTGCCCTCGAACTGGCCTTCCTGTGGACCACCCAGGGCTTGTCTGAATGAGTGATCTTCACGGACAGCTGACCAGGGAGACCAGAAGTGGGTCAGGCAGCCTTGAATGGAGGCCCATGCAAGGGCTGTTGAGGCTCTACCTGAACAGGATGAGAAGCCGGCATTGGCTCAGCCAGGTGAACCTGAATGGGCCACTGCAGTGGTGTCCAGGGGAGCGCCGGAGGCTGCGGTGTGGCCCGATGTGGCCGAACATCCACTGTTGCCACATCAACTCCTCATAGTCATGCCGCAATTTGTGGCGAAGCCCATCTTTGTCCAAAGACAAGGATGGAGAGGAACATCAATGTCTCTTCTTGGTCAATGACCAAGAGCGGGAACGCTGAGGTTCATGAGATCTCAGTCTAGAATGAAACTGAGACCTCAACGAGGACTTTGAATGGTAATGATCAGGTTATCGAGGAGGAGGCACGGGGGAGGGCACTGTATACTCAGCATGGACCAGAGCCCATGGACCCCCCGAGGGGTTAATCTCCGATGGGAGACAGATGGACTGATTGTTTTTTGTGGCCCCTCTTCAAAGAGGGCCAAGAGGACCAGAGTCCTAGAAAGTGAGTAATCCTTGCTGTCCTCCAACAACGGACTCACCAGGTTGAGAGAAATCTTGGCTGACTGACTAGCCCGCGTCTTGGCCAGTAAGCCCGATGGGGACACCGAGGGGCCAGCGGCCTGGAAAGGAATTCCAGGAGGATCGGCCGAAGCCCATGGCTCGACAGTTGTTGAGCCAGTTGCAGAATCACAGGGGCGGGAGGAGCGAGACTGCTCCAGGTCCCACGACCTGTGATGGGTCTTTTTAGATTTTGAGGACTTAAACAGTTTTGACCCTCATTAAGGGCCCTCCCTGAAGGTTGGAAGGGACTGGCAGAAGTCCCAAAATGGTCTGACAAATGATGCTCCCAATGCCATCAGGAGCAACACAGAGACCGAAGTGGTGCCCGCCACGGCCTGGGCTGCCATCTCTTCGAGAACAGGAAGCTGTGATGCAGAACCCGCTGGAACCCAAAATGGCCCTACGGGTGTCTATGGACTGGACTGGTGGGTCCTATTCATCCGGGAGGACCAATAAAGGTGGTACTCTAACGCTGAGGGCTGCAAGGACTTGCACAGGCCGCAAACCTGTGGATCGTGCTGAGTACATGCATGAGGTGTGAGGGTCGATGTGCGACATCTTCTGATTACAAGTAGTGCACCGCTTGAACCCAGGACTGGACTTCTGGTCATTGTGCTCCATTTTGAATCATAAGGATGGTAGAAACTTCCGAGAAAAAGGTGCCTGAAAACAGACAAGAAAATGGGCCTACACCGCATGCAGGAGCCGTGAAGGAGGAGACCTGATTCCTCCAGAGGAAAGGAAGATCTGACATCATGGGGTGGAGCTGAGGAGAGGAGGATACCACCGGGGTGGGTGGGAGGAGCTTAGACTGAAGATGCTCCTTCGAGATTTAAAGGGAAAGGAAGTCTGCCAGAGTGTTGATAGTGCCCATATCCACACCCCTTGAACGGTGTGCCACTTCGCATCCAGGGTATGTACACCAAACTGGGGATTGTGGGAGGGAAAGGGGGTTACCACTAGCACCAGGAAATTTTACATTCAGTTTCCTCATGATCGGGAAATCAGATGAGGGAGGGGCTACCTCAACAACAGGGAATTATATTTTCAGTTTTCTCGGGTGAGGATTGGGTCAGGTGGGTACCACTGACACCAGAGCTGTACATAGGCAAAACCCCATCAGAGTGCAATGCCCAGTGTGACCTTGAGCATCTTACTAGACCTCCAATGAACTGGGTTGCAGAAGGACAACAATGGATAACTGTGTGTTGCAACTCAGCTGGGCTATCCTCATCTGGCTAACCAAACAACAAAAGAAATCACACAGGCTATAAGGGTCTGTGTTACACTACAGTGCTCCGCTTCCATGCAATCCAAAGAGCAAAGGCTTGCTCTTTACACTGTAATGGCATAACAGAATGCAAGTTACCTGTTAGGGCCTTTGTTGTAAGAACAAGTTATCTGCAAAAGGACTTTCTAAGACAGCAATTTAGTGCAAAGCACTAACAGGTCTGGCCCTAACTGAGTTGGCTCCTTGTGAAAGAGGAATTAAGTTTTTTTTTGAAGGGACCGAAATGCACTTCAAACACTTGTCTTTGTCTGTATGTTTGTTTGTTGGGCTGGCCACCCACTTTGTAATATCTGTTTCTCCGTATGTCTGTCCTCTATGTGTCAATATATGTGTCTTCCCAGTGCATTTAAATCCCATGGTAAGGACTATAAGAGTACCAAAGAAATACTAAAAGCAGTTACTGACGTCAGGGATTAAAAGTTATAAAATACTTTGGTGTTGATACATAGCGTGGCTTTCACAGAATCCTGATTTGTAATAGAGAATAAAGCCTTTTAGGCAATTGAAAATTCCTGTCTCTTTAAGAGCCCTGTATCAGGATACTGTTTTTACATTGAAATCGCAGAATTAAACTTAGTAGCCTGTTGATATTAGACCCAGTACATTATTTTTAGTTTTGTGAGCGTTTTGGGATTGAGCGTTAGATTCTACGATGTTTAAAACCTTCTCGATGTATACGATCGCCGGTAACTTTACTGCGCGATCGTGCGCACATTCGTGAAGGCATTTTCACCGCTAGCAGCTTAAATGGAGACCGTACAACTTTTAATTGAGCTAGAATTACTGCCTCATACCTGTAGGAAGGGGAATTTGAAGTTTGCATCTTTCCTTGAGTTTGTTTGAGAAACGAGGTCTGTATGGCTCCTCTCTGAAACCCTGCTTGTTTCTTCTCCTGCATTATGCTCTCTAGGAGCTGGCCGGCCCTTGAGCAGCTGTTTTTATACACTAGCTTAAAGGGGCAGTTCCTGTTTCAGTTAATTTTTTTTTAAAATCTCTAAAACAAGGCTATTCATCGACTGTTATCCTTAAAATGCATTACTATGTTAAAATAAAATACTAGAATGTTAAAGATGATTGTTTTACTTTATGATTAAAGAATTTATGTCCCAGAAATGACTTTAGGGAGGAGCTGAGTAGTCACATGATTTCTGAACAGTATATAAACTCTAAGAGTCAGTGTAAAGGAGTTTAGTTGACTCAAAGGAGTCGGACCTGGAAGTGCTGTCATAAGCTTCCTGAAGTACTAGTGCTTGCTAGTACATATTTTGTTATTGTTATGTTGCATCTTTTATTTTTTATTTGCGTGTTCAGTTCGCTCTTTATTTAAATAAATAATTTACGTTGAATGTACTCCTTCAAAACTGCCTCCTGGTCCATCATTTCCCACAGCCTGTGACAGTTGGTGTCAAGTGGGATCTTGATGGAGACTTTGAGCACAGACTCCAGTGGACCTGAATGCACAGAAGGCGAGGCAGTCTGGAGTGGGTGGCTACACGGTCCCGTGTCCAACAGCTACAACTACCTTTATTGGCCGTGTGGAGCCAGTAGTAAGAAGGAAGACAAGTAGAAGAGGAGGAAATGGAAGACAAGAAAGAACCTGTGGAGGAGCTCAAGCAGCCAACCCTGAGATGGAAGAAGCCCTCAAGACTTAAAGGAGTTAATACGCTGGCTTTGTACACGTCAGATGGACATGGAAAGAGAGAATCAGGCCAGATGGGCAGACACTCTGAGGGTGATTCAAACTCTAGGTACGGCTAGAGCTCCTGCTACACCAGGGATCGTACAGAAGGACATTAAACTAGTTAGACTTTCTAGTTCTGATGATATCGAAGCATTTCTAATGACATTCGAGAGGGTAGCAACTGCTTGTGCCTGGCCCAGAGACCAATGGGTCATACGATTGGCTCCCTATTTAACTGGAAAAGCACAGTTGGTATATAGCCATGTTGAAACTGCCTATATTAATGACTATGGACATGTAAAACAGGCCATCCTGAAGAGGTATGACATTAGTACCGAAACATATAGACAGTGATTCAGAACCTTGAAGTTCCATTCTCCTGACAATCCCCAGGACGTGTATACCCAACTGAAAGATTTAAGCATAAAATGGTTATAGCCAGATACACGGACAATAGCACAGATTTTGGAAGTTATTGTTTTGGAACAATTTATAAATATACTTCCACAAGATGTACAGTTATGGGTGAAGGAACATCGCCCAGAAACGGCAGAAGTGGCTATAAGATTGGCGGAGGATTATATAGCTGCAAGACCTCACCGAACTCGTCCAATTAGAAGTTCTTGGATACCTCAATCTATGGTAAGACCACCTTCTCATACTTCTTTACCCAATACTACGGACAGTAATACCCTCGGGACTAAATTAAGTACTAAACCTGTGAAAGTATATAAACCAGATATTGTGTGTCATAAATGTAACACCAAAGGGCACATAGCAAGATTTTGCCCTAAAAAGACATTAGAAGATGTGCATTTGGCTCTAGCTAATTGGGGACATTATGTAAGACCGTAAAGATTGGAAAAAGGTGGTAACGGGACTTATAGACTCTGGCAGTAAACAAACTTTTGTTCATGCTTCAGTTCTGGATACCAGTTTAAAATCAGAAGGATCTACAACTGGCGTTATATGCATACATGGGGACGTACATCATTACCCTTTAGAAGAGACAGTTGTACAGGTGGATGGACACAGTCAGAAGATGAAAGTGGGGGTGGTTCCTCAGCTCCCTGTCCCAGTTATTATTGGACATGATTTCGAGGATTTTGAAGCTTTATTAGCAATCAATCTTACTGCTATAACAACTAGAGCACAGTCTGAGAAGGAAGAAATATTGGGACACACATTTCCTTTTGAAGAAAATTTTTTTGAAGTTTCTGGTAAAGATATGAAATCGAAAAGCCAAAAAAGAAGAGAAAAACAACTGTGGACTAATAATAAGTTAAACTCTGACTCTAAAAACAACCTAGACATTATTGTTAAGAAACATGAATCGGCATTTAAAGAAGCACAAAAGAATGATATGTCACTAACCCCATTTTTTTTACAGGTGGGACAGGTGGATAAGTCTAAGGGTCCTGTTTTTAGAATCATAAATGGATTGTTACATCGAGTTTGCACGAATACACAAACTGGGGAGGTGGTAGAGCAGTTAATGGTGCCTCAACATTTTAGAGCACAACTGCTAGGACTAGCTCAGGATATACCTATGGCCGGACATCTAGGAAGAGACCGGACATTAAGTTGCCTCTTATATAGATTTTATTGGCCAGGTATACATGAGCAGGTCGCTGAACACTGTAAAAGCTGTGAGGCCTGCCAGAAGGTATCCAAAATCGGGTGGCAAGATAAGGTACCATTACTACCCATGCCATTAGTGTCTACTCCCTTTGAAAGAGTAGCAATGGACATAGTAGGTCCATTACCTAAAAGTTCGAAAGGTAATAGGTTCATACTAGTGGTTGTGGACTATACTACAAAATATCCTGAGGCTATACCTTTAAGAACTGTTACGGCACAAAGGATAGCCGATGAGTTAGTAAAAATCTTTAGTCGGGTAGGTATACCCAAAGAGATTTTAACAGACCGGGGTACCAATTTTCGATCAGTACTACTCAAACGACTGTACCAAGCTTTAGGAATAGAAGCACTGTTTACAACGCCCTACCATCCACAAACCGATGGGTTGGTAGAGCGCTTTAACCAGACTTTAAAACAAATGCTAAAAAAATTTGTAAACGATGAAGGTAAGAAATGGGACACCTATCTCCCTTATCTAATGTTTGCTTATAGAGAGGTTCCTCAGGCATCTACAGGATTTTCCCCTTTTGAGCTATTATTTGGGCATAATCCAAGGGGACCTTTAGACATAGTTAAAGAAGAGTGGGAGGAATCAAAAGATTCAAAAGAAACACTTCCCCTGGAATTCTGGCAAAAGTTACGGGAACGCCTAATGTCCTATGTTCAAAAGGCTCATAGCAGTAGCTTAAAACAACAAATAAAACAAAAGGTATATTATGACAAAGGCACAGGGCATAAAGAATTTAATGAAGGAGATAAGATTTTACTACTGCTACCATCCTCAGAACATAAGCTACTGATGAAATGGCAAGGCCCTTATGTTATTACTCAGAGAACTGGTCCTGTGACCTATGAAATAGAAATACCAGGCAGTAAGGGTAAGAAACATATATATCATGCCAATCTACTGAAATACTGGGTAGAACGTCCAAGTTCCCTATCCAGTTATGTTCTTCCTGAGTCTGTTACTGAATTAGACATAGCATACCAACGTTGGGAGGGAATAGGGACAATGATTGATTCATTGATCAACCCTGAATTGACGGCAATTCAAAAGACTGATTTGGACAAAGAGTTGTATAAATTTAAAAATACATTCACGAGTATTCCTGGGAGGGTTAGAAACGTTAGTCACCACATTAGAGTTACAAATAACCAGCCCTTTAGACAAAGCCTTACAGATTGCCCGAAAAGATAAGACAGGATGTGATCCAAGAAGTGAAAAGGATGCATAAAATGGGAATCATTGAACCCTCTCATAGCGAGTGGTGTTTCCCTATGGTAGTAGTGGGCAAAAAGGAAGGGGGCATACGTATCTGCCTGGATTTCAGGAAATTAAATGCAATGTCCCAGTTTGACAGCTATCCAATGCCACGAATAGATGACATTCTGGATCATCTGGGTAGTGCCATGTATTTTAGCACCCTGGATTTGACCAAAGGGTATTGGCAAATTTCATTAGATACTGCTGATAAGGACAAGACTGCATTCAGTACGCCTATCGGTTTGTTTCATTTTACAGTCATGCCTTTTGGACTACATGGTGCCCCTGCAACTTTTCAGAGAATAATGGATACCCTGTTAACCCCTCACACAAATTATAGTGCGGCCTACCTGGATGATGTTATCATTTTTAGTCCCTCTTGGGAGGAACATTTAAAACATCTGTCAGCAGTACTAACTTCAATCTCCGAGGCCGGCCTTACTATAAACCCACAGAAGTGTACAATAGCCATGCAGGAAACTAAATATTTGGGTTTCCATATTGGTAAAGGATCTATAAAGCCGGAGATAAATAAGGTTGCAGCAGTAGCACATAGCCCCACTCCCATTACAAAGAAAGATGTAAGATCTTTTTTGGGACTAGCAAGATACTATCACAGATTTATCCCCAATTTTTCAACATTAGCAGGCCCTCTGACAGATTTAACAAAGAAAAGGAACCCTGAAAAGGTCAGATGGACTGAAGAATGCGAAGAGGCATTCCAGTCCATTAAAGCTAGCTTATGTTCCTCCCCTGTACTACGCACTCCTGATTTTTCACGAACATTTATTTTGCAGACTGATGCATCACAGTATGGAATTGGGGCTGTATTAACACAGATTGTGAATGAGGAGGAGCACCCTATAATCTATATTAGTAGGAAGCTTCATGAAAGAGAAACACACTATTCCGTGAATTGAGAAGGAATGTCTAGCCATCAAATGGGCCATAGAGGCCCTTTGTTTTTATCTGTCGGGTGCGGAGTTTGAATTATGGACCGACCATAATCCGTTATGTGGGCTGTAAGTAATGAAAGATAAAAATACTTGCATAATGCGATGGTATCTTGCTTTACAACCCTATAGATTTACCATCAAACATAGAAAAGGAACAGCACATGGTAATGCTGATTTCATGTCGAGATATGGAATGGAGAATAAAATATTTGTCATCAGACTTCGGGGTAAAGTTGAAGCATTAATATGAAGGAGCAGTGTCTCCTAGTTATTCTTTCGGATTTTAGAAATTAGGGACCCCGAGGTGGAGCCTTAGGTGAGGGTGGGCTATGGCTCCATCTCTCTAGATGAGAGATCTGATGATCTAATACACTGTTTATGTTCTCTTACGAACCAAAACTGTAGGTTTTGTTTTGGGTGGGGAGGAATGTGAAAGAGGAATTAATTTTTTTTTTGAAGGGACCGAAATGCACTTCGAACACTTGTCTTTGTCTGTATGTTTGTTTGTTGGGCTGGCCACCCACTTTGTAATATCTGTTTCTCCATATGTCTGTCCTGTATGTGTCAATATATGTGTCTTACCAATGCATTTAAATCCCATGGTAAGGACTATAAGAGTACCAAAGAAATACTAAAAGCAGTTACTGACGTCAGGGATTAAAAGTTATAAAATACTTTGGTGTTGATACATAGCGTGGGCTTTCACAGAATCCTGATTTGTAATAGAGAATAAAGCCTTTTAGGCAATTGAAAATTCCTGTCTCTTTAAGAGCCCTGTATCAGGATGAAAAAATTACTCACCTTAGTAATGTTGTTTCTTCTAATGGAGTCTTGCTATATTATAGACATTAGCAGTTTGATCCAGCTCTAGAACTGCCCCGGAGTGAAATGGTTAAAACCATTCCAAAATAGAATTTTGACAAGAGCAGCTCTATCTGTGTCATTTCAAACTTGAACTGTCAGATCTTTACGAGCCAAACTCACTAAGGTCTGTGTGGAAGCTGTAACCTACACTAGCCAAAATGGCTTCCTAAATAATAACAACCATTGATGGTCCCAACACCCAAGACTCAAGTCAGGGGACCAGAAATACTAACACCATTCTAATTAATATGAAAATGGAACATAAGTAATAAAAACACACACACACACACATACACACCCCAAAGTCCCAAAGGGGACAAAATGCTAACAGGACATAAGTAGTGCCTACACTAAGTTGCCCGCACCACACCAAGTAGAGGTTCTGAGAGGGACAGGTTGGGGAGGTCGATAATATAGCAAGACTCCATTAGAAGAAACAACATTACTAAGGTGAGTAATTTTTTCTTAAACAACATGAAGTCTTGCTATATTATAGACATTAGCAGAATACACAGCAGTACCTCCATGGAGGAGGGCAGAACCTACTTAGGAATAGGCTCTGAAGAACAGTTGTGCCAAACCGAGCATCTCTCCTGGCCTGGACATCCAGGGAGTAATGCTTGTAAAAGTGTGTACCGCTTTCCAAGTAGCAGCCTGGTAAATCTCTAATAAAGGATATCTCTGGCAGCAACTAGAGACGAGCTGTACCCTGGTAGAATGAGCCCTCAAACCGGGGGCTCTGCTCACTTTCTGATAACAAAATTGGATACAAGAGACAATCCACCTGGCTATTGATCTTTAGTGGCAGGTTTGCCTTTCCCAACTTCACCATAGGTAAGGAAAAGTTGGAGGGATCTAACTCATGACCTTTGGTACGCCTATATAATAACTAAGAGCTCCTCTTAACATCCAGGCTGTGCAACCTCTCACCAAGAGGAGTGACTCAGTGAAAATACTGAAGGAGATAGATTGATTAAGATGGAAATCTGAAACCACCTTAGGCAAAACTTCCTATTAGTCCTAAGGACCACCTTATCCCTGTGGAAAGAAATAAAGTCAGTCTCCACTGACAAGGCTTGCAACTCACTTATGTGTCTGGCAGAAGTGATAGCCACTAGAAAAACAGTTTTCCAAGTTAGGTACTTAAGCTCTGCAGAAGACAGAGGTTCAAAAGGGGGTTGCAGTAACTGGGCAATGCAAACATTAAGGTCCCAAGCAGGGGCCGGTTCCCGAAAGGGAGGATTAGTATGGAGTAATCCCTTAAAAAACTTGGAAAACACAGGATGAGAGGAAAGAGGGATGACTTTCCTGCTGATACAAAAAGCAGACACAGCTGCCAAATGAACTCTCAGGGTAGCTGGTCTGAGACCCAAGGAATTAAGATGTACCATGTAATCTAACAAAATGGGCAATTCAGCAGATTCTGGGGAAATATTTTCCCAGCACACCAAATGGAAAACCTTTTCCATTTAGAACTATAAGTAGTTCTAGTGGAAGGCTTCTGGAAGCCTTTAGGATCTCAAGAACACCTTGAGAGAGGTGTAAATCAGCAACTCTAACTCCTCAAGAGCCAGGCCTTGAGGTTGAGGGATTTGAGGTCCGATACAAACCCTTCCCTGGGCACAAGTCAACAGATTGTGATTCCTGGGGAGGCACAGGGAAGATGGACTGTCAGAGACAGAAGGAGCGGGTACCAGGGCTGCCTGCCCAATCCGGGCAATCAGAATCACCCTGCAAGGCTGAGATCTGATTTTGACTAGTACTTGAATAGAGAGGAAAGGGGGGAAAGCATAGAGGAACTTCCCTCCCAATCCAGAAGAAGGGCATCCAGGGAACTGAGCCCAGCACTGAGGCCTGCAACAGAACAGAGGAAGTTTGTGATTGTCTGGGGCTGCAAAAAGATCTATCTGAGGGATGCCCCACCTGGCAAAAACTATCCCAGCACTTGAGGATCCAGGGACCATTCGTGATGGCCCTGGGAAATCCTGCTGAGGGCATTCACTAGGACATTGTCCTTCCCTGGAAGATGAACTGCTAATGAGGGAAGTGTTCAGGGAATAGGCCAGAGAGACCACGACCATTGCCTCTGTGCACAAGGTCAAGACCGAAGTGCCCCTGCTTGTTGATGTACCACATTGTTGTGGTGTTGTCTGTTCTTGACTTGTTCACCTTTGTCGGGACAGATGCAGAAAAAGCTTGAAGAGCTTAAAAGACAGCTCTGAGTTCCAGCAAATTGATGTGGAGCACAGATTCCTGGGGGACCAACCCTGAGTGGAAATGTTGTCATGTGGGCTCCCAACCCAGAAGGGAAGCATCTGTAGTGAGAGTCAGTCGTGAGAAGGTGAAATGAAGGGGACCCCGTTCTAAATTGCTCTGATCCTGCCACCACTGGAGAGCTAGGATCAAGGTTCGAGTCACTGGGACCAACTTTGAAAGGGGGTCTTCTCTGAGACCGAAAGGTTCTCAAGGAAACTGAATGTCTCTCATCTGAAATCTGGCTCCCTGCACAACAGCTGTGGATGCAGCCATGTGCCCCAGGAGCTGCAGAAAGTGTCTTGCTGGTCGAGAGACCTGCAGAGTGAAGGAAGAGGCCAGAGCCACTAGGATTCTTACCTTTCTGGGGAAGAAAGGCTCTGGCTAGCTTTGTGTCCACCCTGCCCCTATAAAGGTGAGTACCTGGACTGGTTCCAGAACCGACTTTGGTAGGTTTAGCAGAAAACCCAGGGAGGAGAAGCTGCTGGGTGACCTGCAGGTGAGATTTTACTTGTTCTGGGGACTGGGCCTACAATGAGCCAAGGTTGTCTAGATAGGAAAACAGCAAATTCTCTGCCTCCTTATGGGCTACTGCTACTGCTAGACACTTTGTGAATAATTCTTGAAGCAGAGGTAAGGCCGAAGGGCACTGCTCTGAACTGGTAATGACCTGACGCAGTCTCGAATCTGAGGTACTTTCGATGGGATCTTCTGATTAGGGACATGGAAATAGGATCCTTGAGGTCCAGGGAGGCTAGCCAGTCCCTGGCCTTAGGGAAGGTAAAATCATTGCCAGAATTACCATTTTGAACTTTGGTTTCAAAAGATGCTTGTTCAGATATCTGAGATCTAAAATGGGCCGCCATTCTCCTGTCTTCTTTTGGGGTAAGAAAGTATCTGAATACAGACCCCTGCCCTGATGCAGGGGAGGAACCTTTCACTGCTCTGAGAGCTAACAGGATGTGAGACCTCTGTTTCAGAGCGAGGGTCTCAGAAGTATTTAGGTATAGAAAAGTCTGCTTCCTCAACTTTGAAACTTTTGAAGCTGAGAACCAGACCCTGGCTTTACTACTTCCAGAACCCATTTGTCTGAGAGGTTAAAGAAGCCCAATCCTGACTGAAGTAAGCCAGCCTGCCCCCACTGGTACAGGAGACTCGCCCTGGGCACCCCATCAGGGTGCCTGTTTCTGCAGGAGTTTAGGGCTGAGGGGTGGGGAGCAGGTCTGCCCACCCCTCGCCTGCCCTCGCCTGAAGAAGCCCCTCTGAGCATACAGGGGCAGAGAGGTCTGAGTCTGCAGAAAGTGCTGTGAAAAGGCTCACTCCTACCCCTGGGGTATGCCTTTGAGGAGTGGCTTGTCATTCCTTAGCCTGGGCAATTTTGTAAGTAGCCCTATATTCATCCATCTTCTTCATGCAATTCTCTGTCTGTTTCCAAAACAGAGGATTTCCCACCACAGGAAAAAATCCATAGCCTTAGTCTGGGTATCTTGTGACAAACTAGTACACCTGGAGCCAGGCCAACCTACTTAAAGGCTACAGATGTGGCCAAGGACCCTAGAGGAAACATCATTCACATCCACAGCAGCATGAAACTGAATTTTAGAGGCTCTCATGCCGTCATAAGCAGCCACCTGTTCAGTTCACTCAGCTAGTTGGCCATGGGCCTGCTTGGCCAATTGCATAACAGTATCCCATCTAGATTTCTGATACCTAGCTACATAAGCCATAATTTGCTTGCCTGAGTCCCAGAGAGGCTGCCATATATACTGTTTTTTTGCCATGGCATCAATCTTCCTGGAATCCTTGTCAGGAGGATGTGAAGCCAAGGAATATTAGCTTTATCACAGGCAGCAGCCTGAACTACCCCAACATGACTGCATTGCTGAGAAAGGAATTCTGCATCAGGGCTTGACAATGTATACCTTCTGTCCATCTTTTATCTACAGGAGGCACAGAATTAGGAGCTTTTAAAATGTTAATTGTTTGTTTCCTAAAAGACTTATGTAAAGGAATAGACAACTCCCTAGACTCTGAATATCCATCATTTCTACAAAATCAGGCTCCTCTTGCTCATCCACAGCCTCTTCTAAAGGAAGCTGGAGGGTTTCAGTAACTTTTTTATAAAACATAAAATGAGATGGGGACTCAGCCAGCATAGGGGAGAGATTCTAAAGGTCTCTCTGGGGATGTCCGTGTGTCATGGGCACACCAGACCTTCCCAGCCACATTCATACTGCTCATAATCCCTCCCCTCCTCTGGTTCATAAAATTTCTCAATATCATAACTCCTGAACCACTGGGACCGGGCAAACCAACCTTTACCAGATAATGGTGGTCTGGACGACCCTGAGACAGTGACTGGACAATTTGTATGGCTTTTGCTATTCTGCAGCAGTTGGAGAAGGAATTTTAGACTGTGACCTACTGATTTTCTTGTTTTCTTTACTGGAATTGGTTCCTCAGAAACCAGCTTTTCTTTTGCCCGAGGAAGTCTGGGCCCTGGTCAGAGTGGCATTCTCCTGTTCGTGCTGGCACCGAACTGGGCTGGCCATCCGGTCAGCTAATCCTTTTAGCCTCTCGCTCCCTGAGCCTGCCTAATCTTTTTCCAGGGTGGCTGGGTGTACCTTACATACCCGGCAGTCTGACTGGAGGTGTGGTCAAACCTCAGACAATAAACATATGGGTGGGTCAGCCTTGGCAAAGACTTCCCACAAACATCACAGTGTTGAAACCCAGTGGCCCGTTTTTTTTGTGGGTTTCAGATACGCCAGCTCAATCAAAACTTCTGCCCTTTAACGCAGTGCCAGGCAAGACACACCCTTATCGGTTCCTAACCGCACACGGTATTGGAAAAACCGTAATAAATCTGTTTTTTTAGAACCGATAAGAACCGGGAACCGCACTCTAAATAGTAACTTTTAGTTTTAAATGAGTTTAATCCTACTGATCGGTTCAAACCAACCGATAACTTACAAGTTCCATATAGATGAAACCTTCATTTACTTACGGTTACTACAGATAGAGCTTGAACTGAATCTGTTTTGGCGGTTAAATAAAACTATTCTCAGTTAAATCCAACCGAGAAAACACTTTTAAACCGAAATGAACCTAGCAGAAGGAGAAATCTCCGGAGCGACTGTTCACTGAGGCGGAGTAAAGAATCTGACAGTTCAAGTTTGAAATGACACAGATAGAGCTGCTCGTGGCTGTAATTTATTTTGGAATGGTTTTAACCATTTCATCCGGGGCAGTTCTAGAGCTGGATCAAACTGCTACTGTTCTATAATATAGCAAGACTTCATGTTGTTTGAAATACAGGTTACCTACCTGTAACAGGAGTTCTAGGAATGGCATATGTTGTTCATCCACACCTATTGGCATGGTTGTCGTTTCCTAAATCTTGGCGGAAGGTCTTCAAGTTGGTTCTCCCACCCATTCGGGTGGTAAAACTCTGTCTCCCCCCATGACGCTCAGATCTGCCTGGGCTGAAGCCTGTGGTTGTGCCGTGGCCGAGAGTCGGTGGAATGTAGGGATAACAACATATACCATTCCTAGAACTCCTGTTACAGGTGAGTAACCTGTATTTAGGACATGATATGTTGTTCATCCACACCTCATTACAGACTAGCAGTTCTGCATGGGAGGAGGGAGACAAGGCGCACACCCCAATACTTACTTGGGAAATAAGGACTGAGAACCGAGGCCCCAAAACCAGCATCCCGGCGTGACTCAAGGTCGATGTGGTAATGGGTAATAAGGGTGTGCTGACTTCAGGTAGCAGCCCTGCTGATTTCCTAGATAGGACGCCCCTGGAAGCAGCCACCGGTGCAGCAGTATGACAGGTAGAATGAGCCTTATCCTCTGGGAGGCTCCCTGCCCGGCCAACTTATAGCAGCGATCTATGTAGGAGGTGACCCACCTGCCTATCGTCCGCCTGGCTGCAGGCTCCCCGGGATGCTTCAGCGTAGGCGACAGCAGCCAGCTGGCTAACCTCTCCTCATCATTTCAGCCAGTACGAGACTTTATAATGTAGCGAGCTCTTCTAGGATCCAGTGGGTGGAGCGGACGGTCTTCGGCCTCCGAGGTGCACTGGGGTAGAACACCGCAGAGTCAGCACCTGGTTAAGGTGAAACTCACACCACCTTCGGAAGGAATTTCAGGTGGGGGCGCGGACAACCTTGTCCCTGTGGAAGACCAGGTAAGGAGACTCGATGCAAAGCGCCTGAACCTCCCATCCTTCTGGCTGACGGATAGCCACCAAGAAGGCGTGTCTTCCACGACAGGTGAGAGAGTTCACACCTGTGCATTGGTTCGAATGGCTTGCCCATGAGCTTTGCCAGTACCAGCAGTAGATCCCACTGGAGGTGGAGGTTCTCGACCGGAGGAAATGTGATCAAGGCCTTTGAAAAAGCGCCAGATCATTTTTCCTGCTTCCCGCCCGCGCCTGGTAAGCAGAGATGGCTGCCAGGTGCACCTTTTAGGGTCACGACCTAAGCCCTTGACTAGAAAGGGACCATAAATAGTCCAAAATGCTTGCCACAGAACAGGAGGAAGGGTCCAGGCTCTTTGCCCGACACCAAATGGAGAATCTCTTCCATTTGAAGGCATATCATTTTCTGGTCGACTCTCACGGGACGCCTCAACCACATTGAGGACCTGGCTGAAAGACCCAAGGCCTGGAACTCTAGCCGCCAGGAACCAGGCCGCCAGGTGCAGGGATTGAAGGTCCGGATGGAACACCTTCCCTGATTGACTGAAAGCAGGTCCGGCGAGCTGGAAGCTGCCTCGGAGCCTGGAGCTGAGCTGAGGAGATCTGGGTACCAGAACTGGCGGGGCCAGTCTGGGGCTAACAGGATCACCTGCGCCTTGTCCCTCCTTGCTTTGAGAAGCACCTTGTGAATCAAGGGAAATGGGGGAAAGGCGTAGAAGAGGCCCGGGGTCCACAGCCTCGAGAAGGCATCCCCCTGCAGCGAGCCCTGCTGAGGGGGGCGGGCATGAAACAGCTCAGCTTCGCTGCTTCCCTGAGGCAAACAGGTCCACCTGAGGTGTGCCCCAGTGGGAGAACAGATCTTGCACTACCACCGCAGGAGAGACCACTGTGAGATGCAGCCCCATCCGGCTTAGGGCATCGCCAGGGTGTTGGAGGCTCCTGCCACATGAATGGCTAGAGATCCGCCCCAGGCTGCGACGAGTGACTAAATGCGGAGAGCTTCCTTGCATAGAAGCATGGAGCGCTGCCCTGCCCTGGGCGGTTCAGGTAGTACATGGTCGGGTATTGTCCGCCTGGACTCAGACCACTCACCCCGGAGAAACGGAGCAGTGCGTGAGAGCTAGGGCAGACCGGAGCTCCAGCAGGTTGATGTGGCATCGGGACTCCCGCGGCAACCAGAGGCCGTGCACTCGGTGTTCCCCCAGATGGGCACCCCAACCCATCAGAGAGGCATTGGTCGATAGAGAGACCGTCGGCTCGGGGCGGACAAACGGGATGCCCTCCTGCAGATGGAATGGAACGGTCCACCACTGGAGAGCGTTCCACATCTCCTGGGTCACTATCACTAGCTGGTCCAAAGGATCGCAGCGCTGTGACCACTGGCTGGCTAGTCCCCACTGAAGGGGGCGCATGTGCCAGCGGGCCCAACGGACCACGCTGGTACAGGCCGCCATAGAGACCCAGAAGCGCAGGAAGTCCCGGTAGGGATGCCACTGCCCAACCAGAAATGATTGGGCAAAGGAGGTAAGAACCTCGCCCTGTCCGCAGGGAGCCGTGCTTTGGCTCAAGAGAGTCGAGCTCTGCCTCCGGCGAACAGGATCACCTGCTTCGCTCGAGTTCCGACTTGGCCTCGCTTGATGAGAAGGCTAACTCGAGAGCAAACCTGGAGGGCCAGATCTTGACCGCCCACCTCTGGCCTGAGGAGGCTGCTATCAGCCAATCGTCCCGTAAGGGTACACCTCGACCCTCAGCCGCGGGAATGCTGTCACCACTGCCATGCATTTGGTGAAGACCCTGGAGCTGGAGATAAGTCAAGGGCATGGCTCAGAATCGAAGAGGGATCCTCCGCCGAAGCGGAGGAATCTCCGATGTGATGGACGGATAGGGACGTGAAAGAACGCATCCTGTAGGTCCAGAGAGCAGAACCACACACCGTGTTCCAGAGATGGTATTATCTGCGCCAGAGTGTCCATCCTGAAGGTTCGAGACCTTAGGAACTTGTTCAGGTCGTGTAGGTCGAGAATGGGGCGCCAGCCCCCCGTCCGTTTCGGAACCAGGAAATACCTGGACACGAACCCCGGGTCTGAAGGGGGGTCCTCCACCTCCGTGATCACCTCCTTTTGGAGGAGGAGAGCGATGTCGGCTCGGCGAGCCGCCAGTGAGGCTGCGGACCCCGAGGTGCGACGGCTCTGAAGGGCAGGGCCTGCTCGAATTCCAGAGGTAGGCCTTTTCCCACCACCTCCAGTACCCACCTGTCCGTGGTAACAGCGGACCAGGCGGAAAGGAAGTGTCTGAGCCGTCCCCCCACGGGGGGAACCAGGGGTGAGGTGACAGGGATGGGGGCGACACCCCTCAGCCCGTCACTGGGCAGGCTTGGAGGAGGGACTGGCGAGGGACCTCCTGGGTCTTTACCTCCTGCTTCCTGCTGGAGGAAGCCGGCCGGCCTGGGTTTGGGATACCAAGGTCGAGCCTGCTGGCCCTGACGTTGCTGGGCAGGCGCTCGCTAGCAGCGCAAGGACGAAAGGGCTTAGGCTGTGGCTTGCAGCCTTTGTCCTTCTGAGCGGAAGAGACCGAGTCCAAGGTAGCACTGGACTTCTCGATCCTCTGCAGGTGACCTTCCACCCCAGGACCGAAGAGGTCAGTCCCCAAAAAGGGAACATCCGCCAACTTGTGCTGGGTATCCGAGGTAAAGGTGGATATCTTCAGCCAAGCCCGACGACGCATGGCCACTGCGGCTGCCACAGACCTGGCACATGAGTCCCTGATGTCTAACGCAGTCTGGAGCTGCTGTTTAGCCACTGCCCTGCCCTGGTCCCGCACCTGCCTGACCGTAGTCTGCAGATCTGCGGGAAGATGAGGGACAACCTCATCCAGGGAGCCCAACAGGGCGTGAGAAAAATGTGCCATGAGGACGGCCGAACTGGCCTGACGAAGGCCGAGAGAGGACGCAGCATAGACTTTTCGCCTGGCATAATCCAATTTCTTGGATTCCTTGTCGGGAGGTTTGTCCACATCCCTGGCGTTCCCGGCATGCCGGAAAACGCTGTCGGTAACCAACCCCTCGGCCGAGGGGTGTTCCGAAAAACCGGACAGGGAACCGGTAGGGGACCGTGGTGATACCTGGCCAACCTGGCCAAGGCGCAGGGCAGGAAGCAGGACACTGCCAAAGTTCCAAGGCCGGACTCCACTCATGGCTTCGCCACCGGAAAGGCCTCCGTAGGAGAATCCCCTCCGTCCAGAATCTCCGTGAGGGGATACCTGGCCCATTTAGAAATGGGTTCGAGCTTCATCCTGGTGGACTCCGAGATGAGTCGAAGCAACCCTAAGAAGGACGAAGGGCTATCGTCCATTGACTGCCCTCCCGAGGACTCCAAGTCCATGCGCTTGGAGAAGAGGGAGGAACCATCATCGGACTCAGAAGAGTCCTCAAAGAGCTGCCTCGGCCCTGAGCCACCCTCCACCTGCCGAGGTTTATCGAGAGTGAGGGTGACAGACAGCCTATGGGGCAAACCCAAAGCCGACCGAGAATTTTTGGTCGGAGCCCCAACTAATGGCTGTGGAGGCGGAGGTTCCACCAGAATCGGTGGAGCAGCTGGAATTGGCCGAACAACCGCCTGAGAACAGGCTCCGACTACAACGAGGGGTTGTTTCAAGTGCTCGTGACAGCCATTTAATGGCCGGGAAGACGACTGGGTCGGCTTATTCCCGTCAAAAGGAGCTGTTGCCACATAAGTTCCTCGTATCTCCGATGCAACTTGGCGTCAAGCCTCCCTTGTCCGAGGAAGAGGAGCGGGCGGCGCCGCTGCTGCGGTGCCGAGACCGAGACTGCCTATGGCAGCGGGATCGGTTGGACCGCGAGGATGTCCGAGACCGAGACCGAGAGTCTCGACTAGGCCGAGGGAGGCGAGGAGAAGTGTCGGAAATCGGCACTCCCCTCGGCTCGGACGATCCCACCGAAGGCTCCGGAACCGGAGGCACAGACGAGCTGACGGGATCCTCAACTCCCACCGGGAGAGGGGATTCTCAGCTTCTCCAGCCGACAACCCGTCTAACGGGTCGAGAAAAATCTCAACCGCGTCGACAGGAGTCTCGGTCAACTGGCCTGACGGGGACACCGTGAAGCCAGTGGCCGAAGCTGAGGGGTCGACCGAAGTCGACTGTCGACAAGGGGAGGGAGATCTTTCCCGCTCCCAAGAGCCGCCGACGGAGAGACTTACTTTTGCTCTTTTGGACCTGGAAAGGTCCCGAGAAGTTGGACCCTCACTTTGGTCGAGAGGGTCAGACAAAGCTCCTTAAAAGAAGCCGAGTACGAGGCACCAGAGAGAGCGGGACAAATGCCGCAGCCGAGGTAGAAGCGGCCCGCGCCACCTCCTCTTCAAGGGCGATCATCTGCTCTAGCTGATCCGCCGAGCCCGCCGCGGACACCGCCAATCGGGCCTCTTTAGATTTCACCGGTGGAATTCTTTTCTCGGGGCGCCCCAGTTGTAATCGGGCAGCACGGTCTTCAAGGACGTAGGCCGAAAAGGAAGAGTACAAGTCGCAGGCCTGTGGGTCGTGCTCAAGGCCCAGGCAGTAGACGCATGTGGAGTGCGGATCCGTCCTAGACATCTTCTGCCCGCAAGGGCACCTCCGAAAACCGGGAGTCGATTTGTCCATCGCAGCCGCGAGGAGAAGAAGACCGAAGCCTTTTAGCAAAAAAACTTTTTAATTTCGAACTTTTCGAAGAATTAGGAACCAGTCTTAATCGCAACGCGTTAAGGAGGGAACCTGAGCTTCCAAGAGGTAAGGAAGATCTGACGTCATGGGGCGGAGCCGAGAGTTTTACCACCCGGGTGGGTGGGAGGAGCCAGCTTGAAGACCTTCCGGCAAGATTTAAAGCGGCAAGGAACCTGCCAATAAGTGTGGATGAACAACATATCCATGTCCCTAGAAACTTCGTTTTTTTTTTTTACATTGAAATCACAGATTTAAACTTAGTAGCCTGTTGATATTAGACCCAGTACATTAATTTTTAGTTTTGTGAGCGTTTTGGGATTGAGCGTTAGATTCTGCGATGTTAAAACCTTCTCGATGTATACGATCGACGGTAACTTTACCGCGCGATCGTGCACACATTCGTGAAGGCATTTTCACCGCTAGCAGCTTAAATGGAGACCGAACAACTTTTAATTGAGCTAGAATTACTGCCTCATACCTGTAGGAAGCGGAATTTGAAGTTTGCATCCTTCCTTGAGTTTGTTTGAGAAACGAGGTCTGTATGGCTCCTCTCTGAAACCCTGCTTGTTTCTTCTCCTGCATTATGCTCTCTAGGAGCTGGCCGGCCCTTGAGCAGCTGTTTTTATACACCAGCTTAAAGGGGGCGGTTCCTGTTTCAGTTAATTTTTTTTTAAATCTTTAAAACAAGGCTATTCATCGACTGTTATCCTTAAAATGCATTACTATGTTAAAATAAAATACTAGAATGTTAAAGATGATTGTTTTACTTTATGATTAAAGAATATATGTCCCAGAAATGACTTTAGAGAGGAGCTGAGTAGTCACATGATTTCTGAACAGTATATAAACTCTTAAGAGTCAGTGTAAAGGAGTTTAGTTGACTCAAAGGAGTCGGACCTGGAAGTGCTGTCATAAGCCTCCTGAAGTACTAGTGCTTGCTAGTACATATTTTGTTATTGTTATGTTGCATCTTTTATTTTTTATTTGCGTGTTCAGTTCGCTCTTTATTTAAATAAATAATTTACATTGAATGTACTCCTTCAAAACTGCCTCCTGGTCCATCATTTCCCACAGCCTGTGACACTCCTACACAGCCTGTATGTTTTCTATGGCCACATATCACTATGTAGCCAGCAGGGATTTGGAGTGTGCAAACACACCTATTAGAGCCTTTATAAAGAGCTCTGCCTTGGGGAAGTCTTCAAACATGTATGGGCACTGCACTTGTTCCAAACGTGTTTGAATAAATTTAAGGCATTACACTAATCTGGGCTTAGAATGTATTTATTTATATTTATTTCAAAAGTTTCACCAGGAAAGACATACTAAGCAGTGTACAGCTTGTTTCCAGATGCGTCCTGTGGGGAAGGGGAAGTGGAGATAAGTAGGTAACAAAAACAATTTACAAGTGATACAAGTACAAATTAAAATGTAGTACAGGTTAGGTAAGCAATAGGACATGACAGGGTGTGCATTATGGTGAAATAACCGCATGCCTCAGGTGCATTGTTAGGCACGAGGTGCAGCCGAGTGCCATTAAATGCACCTGAGAAGTGTGATTATTTCACCATAATGGCACACCCCTGGGGTTTCTTATTGCTCTTATAAAATAACATTTAAATCTATGACTTAAAATGAACAAAAATAAGAAGAAAGTATTTTAAAAAGATAAAAACTGGACCTTTCATTGAAATATGCTTCCATTTTAACTCTGAATACAAAAAATAGTCCCTATTCTCGTAACTGTGGGATTAGCTAAAAACATAAAACATAATGAAGACTGTGTGTGGTACACATTTTTATAAAAAAAACATTTTATCTTGCATTTTAAATCTATACAAGTGCTGTTTCTTATTGGAAATGTGTTCAAAACTTTAAATCTGCCAGGTTGCCTTTTTTTTGGTGTGGGGGTGACAGATTTCACCTGAAAATACCCGCATATGATTCAAATGTATGTGCTTTTATAAACTTCAGAAATGTATTTCAGCAGTTTGGATTTGTCTCTACTTATGTAAAGTACAGTTACGTAAGAACTTACCATAACAGTAGATCTTCGAGAGAGAGGCTCTTGCAGTAGGTAATAACCACTAGGACTGAGCCGTCAGGTACTCGAACCACACGGAAAACTTTAGCTAGCAGTGTCAGGCAGGGACCACCCACCCAATGTCATGTGACAGACATCAGCATGACCCTATATAGTGGGTGGGTCCCACGCCCGCCCTCCAGTTCTCCCGCCGGAGACCTAAGAAGGCGTGGCAGGAGAAGGAGTGGGCTCCTGAAGCCAAAGAAAGGCTATGTAGAAAAGCAGCAGCAGAAGCAGGGGGAAGGTGGGAGGGAAAAAGGTACCTACTGCAAGAGCCTCTCTAGAAGATCTACTGTTATGGTAAGTTCTTACGTAACTGTACTGTCTTACTTTGAGTGGGCTCTTGCATGCAGTAGGTAACAACCATTACGACTGAGTCCCAAGCAGTGTGAGTCAGGCAAAGGCTGGGTATGGGAGGCAGGAAAAAGGTCTGCAGTAGGCAGGGATCTAAGAAAGTAGGCCCTGGAGGACATCTAGTGCAAAGCCAGCCCTACGCCTAGAGGCAATGTCCAGACTGTAATGTTTAATGAAGGTGTGGACAGAGCTCCAAGTAGCCACCGCACAAATGTCTGTGGCTGAAACATTCCTGAAACAAGCAGCAGATGCAGTCATGCCTCTTGCTGAGTGTCCCTTGATGCCCCCCAGAAAGAGTTTCTTATACTTCTAATAAAACAAAATGCAGTTTGCCAACCATTTGGACAAACACTGTTTTGAATCTGCAACACCCTTTCTTTTGGGCGCAAAAGAAACAAACATCGGATCCATTTTTTGGACTGACTTCATCCAATTTGTGTAGTATCGCAAAATTCTGTGCACATCTAACGTGTGCAGGATTGCCTCCCCTTGATTGGAATGGTCAGGGTAATACACTGGCAAGTGTATGGTCTGATTCACAGTAAACTCAGAAACCACCTTGGGTAGAAACTGAGGATTTGTATGCAGAGCCACCTGGTGTCTGTGAAAAATCAAACATGGTTCCTTACACATCAGGGCCTGAAGCTCGAAAATCCTTCAAGCAGAAGTTAAAGCAGCTAAAACTAGCGATTTCCAAGAAAGATAGCGCAGGTCGCAACTCGCAGCCAATTCAAAGGGAAGCAAAGTGAGTTTCTCAAGAATGAAGTTCAGGTCCCATGGTAGAACAGGGTTACGAACCGGGGGTTTCAAATGGAGTATTCCTTTCAGAAAGGTTTTTGAAACCTCCAACTGTGCCAGGGTTTTGCCGTCGACCGGTAGGTGGAAATGACCGACAAATGGACCTTCAGTGAGGAACAGCTTAACCCAACGTCTGAGAGTTGAAGCAGGTACTCCATGACCCGAGGAACTGGACAGGAAAAAGGGTCCCAACCTTTGGAGGCTGCCCAGATGGAAAACCTTTTCCACTCCATCGCATAGGTGGTTCATGTGAATGGCTTTCTGGCCTCCACAAGAACCTGCGCGACTCTGGCAGAAACCCCATAGTATGAAGCAGCTATGTCAGAAGGTGCCACGCACGAAGGTGAAGGGATCTGAGCCCCGGATGGAACAACCTGCCCTGCTTTTAGGTCAGAAGGTCCTGACAGGGGATGGGAACCGGAGGTTCCACGGCCAATTGCTGGAGCAGAGCAAACCAAATTTGACGAGGCCAGTAAGGGGCTACCAAAATCATGTGGGCCCCTTCTGCTGCAGTTTCAGAAGTACACTCTGCATCATCGGGAAAGGAGGAAAGGCGTAGAGGAACTTCCCTGTCCAGCAAAGAGATAGTGTGTCTCGCCAGAAAACACCATGCCCGGGAACGAGCGAGCTGAAACTGGCTAGTTTTGTGTTGTATGGTGAGGTGAACAGATCTAGATCTGGGTGACCCCACAGATCAAAGATGTCTTTGACCACTGTCTGTCACAGTTCCCACTCATTTGCCCTTGCCCAAGTGCTGCTGAGATCGTCCGCTAGGACGTTCTGGACTCCTGGGACGTGCACTGCCGTCAGCTGGAGATTGTGCTGGACTGCCCAGTACCATATGTGAATCACTTTCCCTGCATAGGGGATATGATTGCATTCCTCCCTGTTTATTCAGGTACCACACCATGCACATATTGTCTGTCTGGACAAGAAGTGAACCCAGGAGGAGAAAGGGATGGAAGGCCTAAAGGGCATAAAGCACAGCTCGTCTCTCCTCCATGTTGATATGCAGGAAGAGCTCCCACTGAGACCAGGATCCCTGGGTTCTGCAGTCCTCCATATGTGCGCCCCAGCACTGGATGGAGGTATCCGTGGTCAGGGAATGGACCAGAGGGGGAGGCTGAAAGGGAATCCCCTGGCAGAGATTGTTGAGATCCTGCGACCATAAGAGATCCTGTTGCATGGAACTGGACACAAGGATTCTGTGATCCAAGTTGTCTGACTTTGGATCCCACTGAACCCGTAGTGTCCACTGTGTGATCTGCATGTGGAGCCTGGCTAGGGGTACAGTGAGGATAGCCACTGCATGAGGCCCAGGAGATGTAAAACCGACTGGGCTGAAGTCCAGTGACTGGATGCCACCTGTCTGGCCTCCTGCAACGTTTCTCCTCTGTCCAGGGGGAGGAAAGCCTTGTCCTGAACTGTGTCCAGCACAGTTCCAATAAATTGGATATGCTGGGAAGGGGTAAGGTGAGACTTGGGGTAGTTCACCATGATACCAACCTGGCGAAAAAGGGCCAGGGTTGTTGACAGGAAAGTCAGCAGTCCATCCCTTGATGGAGCTGAAAGGAGCCAGTTGTCAAGGTAGGGGAACACAAAAAGGCCCTGACAGTGTAAAGCCGCAACCACTACCGCTAGGCACTTGGTAAAAACCCCGGGTGCCGAGGAAAGGCCAAAGGGAAAAGCTCTAAACTGGTAATGCTCCCCCAGAAAGGCAAACCTGAGGAAGCAGTGATTGGAGTGGAAGACAGGGATATGCAGGTAAGCATCCTGCATATCCAGTGCGCAGAGCCAGTGTCCCTGGTGAAGCAGTGTCAAGAGAACCGGAAGAGTTAGTATATGGAATCTTTTGCACTCTACGTACAGATTGAGCGTGCTTAGGTCCAGGAGTGGCCAAGGATCCCCGGTCTTTTTGGGGACCAGGAAGAAGTGGGATTAATATCCTGTCTGCCTGGGCCCAAGGAACGGGCTCTATAACAGATCTGCGCAGAAGATTCTCAATATCTGATAAGAGGAATGTGGCCATTTTGGTAGCAAGAGTGACCTGAAGGATGGTCTGGAGGTCCCTCTAGAAACTCTGTTGTATGACTGTAAGCTATCAATTGTAGTACCCAAGAGTCCATTGTGGTAGCCTCCCAGCCAGGCAGGTTGCTGGAAAATCTGCACCCTACGGGTTCCTCCAGAGCTGGCAGTGGAGGCGGGGAGCAAGGCCACGAGTCAGGAGGTAGTGGTGGGGCTTGGGGAGAGCCTCACCAGTGGCCCGTTGGGACTTTGCCGGGGGGGTAGCAGCCGCCGAGGTAGCTCGACGTTTGTTCTGACATCTGGCAGGCCGCTGTTTGGACTGATGCCACTGTTGGTGAAGAAAAGGTCGCCTGGGTTTAGAATTGGAGCAATATATAGTCTGAACAGAGTATAAAGTTTTGCCACTGTCCTGCAGACTAGTAATAATATCCTTAGCATCGCCCCCAAACAGGACTGACCTTCGAAAAGGGGCATCCTGGATGGCAGTCTGAACGTCCTGGGCAAGCCCGAGACCCACAACCAGGAGAACTGGCACAGACAAACCCCCGTAATGGTGCCCCTGTCAGAGGCGTCCATGGCGTCATAAATCACCAGATGTGCATGGCAGCAAGGGACCTCTGCCATCTGGACCGTCTGAGCGATTTTTGACTTTGTCTCAGAATCTGGTAGAGAGTCAGTGTCAGCTTTAAGTTGGCCCAGAATGGTCTTTTAATAGATGACCATATGGGACACATAGTTCAGGGCCCTAAGGGCCAAAGTAGAAGACAAATAAAACTGTTGTCCAAACTGGTCCAGCTGTCTCGATTTCTTATCCGGAGGAGAGGTGCTCATGTGTTTGGGTTTGGCAGAATGGTCATGGGTCACATTAATGACCTTTGCGAATCCATCTTAGGGTGGGTACTTAGATGGTCCTTGCCCTCTGAAGCATGATACAACCTGTCAGCCTGTTTGGGAACTGCTGTCACTGACAATGGCGGTTGTCAGACGATAAACACCAGATCCTCATGAGGGCCTATACATGAAGGGATAAGGAGATTAGTTAAATCTGGCATGTCCAGATGCACTGCCAATCTCTTGTGTTTTGTGTCATGGTTTTCAGTAGTCCATCCATTGGACTCCTGGATCTTTCTGAGGAGTTCCATGAAGGAACGGTCCTCAGGAGGAGATTTGGGAGACTCTTTGGGCACAGGCTCCTCTTCCGGAGAGGTCTCGTAACCCGAGGCTGAAGAGGAAGTCAGAATATGAGTCTGACTACGGGCCACTGCCTGGGGACAAGGCCCTTGGGAGAGGTGTCTCCTTCTGTGGAACATGAGCCTCTCTACTGTGCTCCATGACCACGACACAGCCTGATATCAGTTCTGACGTAGAGGGTTGAGACTCCACCGGGAAGGCAGACATGGGTGTGGGAAACAGAATGGGCTGGCATCGAGGCAGCAACAGTCTGGCAATGGTCCAATGCTATCATGAACTGGATCCTGGCTTTGTGCCACCAAGACTGGAAGAGTTGCCTCAGATCCACCTGTGGCTGAGGAGGTGGAGGCGGAGGAGGCTGGTACAACAGCGGGTAGCCCAGTGAAGGGTAGCCCATAGCTCGGCGTCAGGTAACTCAACGTCAGGTAGCCCAGCGTAGGATAGCCTGCTGTATAGTCAGGCTTTTGAAAACTGCACGCCGGGTAGCCCGGCATCGGGTAACTTGGCATTGGATACCCAGGAGAGGGTTAATGAGGTGCTGGGTAACCTGGCGTCAGAAGACCTGGAGAAGGCCCCGACAGGGGCCAAGGGATTCGACAGTGGCCCTGCAGGAACACTGGAAGGGCCTAGAATAGTCAGATCTGGTGGCGGACCCACTGGGGGATTATCCGGTGGCACTGAAAGGCCGAGAGGGTCCCGCCAGAATCTGCGGAGGAGCAGATGGCCCAGACAGGGGATCCTGAGGTGTCTGAGCCAGAAGCTTCGGATGAAGGTCCAGCATAGCTCACTCCGGCATCGGCACTCTGGTGGTATCGTCAGGTGGACGCTCCTCCTGAACAATAGGGGAGGCGGAGGTTCCACCATGGAAGGCGGAGATGAAGGCTCCTGAGAGGGAGATCCCTCTGGGGAAGGTTGCTGTGCAAGTAGCAGTGGGTGCTGATCTTGGAGATGATGTTGGGCCTGTTAATGGGGCCAGACAAAAGCACAGGGACCAGCATCTGACTTATCAGCCGTGGTTGGCCGATCGTCAGAGGAACCAGCAACCGACTTATCAGCCGGGGCTGTGCGCTCATCAGAGGGGCCAAAGAGCAATTTATCAGCTGTGCCATCAAGCTTAGACCCCTGGGCTCTGATGGGTCTAAGAGCGACAGGAGCCTCAGGAGTACCAGAGGCACCTGCCTAAACCGTGACTAGTTCAAGCGTGGGGACCATGGGCTGCTCCACCGAAGTAGGAGTAGACTTGGCTGGAGGAGCACTCCTTTTGCTGGAGAAGGCCGCTCGACCCGAGGTGCGATGCGGGTGGTAGGGAGACTGATCCCAGTCCTGGTGCTTCTCCTTGTCCTTCTTCCTGGGCCTGGAGGAATCTGAAGAACCTCCTAGTGAAGAAGAACCCTACAGCTTCTGCAGCTCCTTCTCCATGAAAGCCATCTTAAGCTTTAAAACGTAGGCTTTCAGGGCCTGTTGGTGGCATTTGCGTGTGACCTGGCTGAAGCTCTGACAGACCGCATAGTCCTCGGTCTTGTGCTCTGGTCCCAGGCAGAAAAGGCAGAGGAAACGGCCGTCCGTATGCGGGAACTGTGAGCCGCAGGAATAGCACTTACTTTTATGCAACTCTGAAGATGTCGGAGAAAACATGCACAAAAGCTCTAATTCCGATCAGAAAATAAGAAATAATGGAGAAAAAGATAAAATATTTATCCAAAATGGCGGTTGACTGAAGTAGCATTCTTCCGCGAAAGCCGACGTGAGCGGGAAAGAAATGAAAATTACGTACCTACCGTAATTCTGATCTTTCTGTGTATCTTCACCATTCATCACCATTGGGGTACATAGCTGGAGGTCATGACCCCGTGGGAGCTTTTTTTTTTTTTATGTAGGCGAAGCCGACGCACCATCGGTGCCGCCCTCGAGGCCGATGCATTGTGTGGCGCTCGCAGGTTGGCCATTAGGCACTGTCGACTCCACCAGCCAGTTCTGAGTCGCCGGAGAGGTAAGAGAAGGGAGTGGAGGGTGGGACAAGGAAGTCTAAGGGACAGGAAAAAGGAAAAGAAATAAAACTAAACGAAGAAATAACGACTAAGAGGACAGAAAGAAGAAGTTGGAAACTAAAGGGATTGGGAGGGGCCCCAATCTCTGGAAATAGAGGAGGGAGGTAGGGTGGAGAGGGGAGAAGGTTAACACATCCCAGACCCTGGTCCGTCTCCAGACTGTATAGGAACTGCAAGGAGTAGCCAAAGGCTTCTTGCCAAAATTCAAGGCACAGAATGGCTGGCAAAAACTCCATCTGAGCAGAATCAGCTATTCTGGAAGACGGACAGGGCACAGAGAATTAACACCCTCTCAAGGAAAGATTTTGGTGAAAAAGGAAAAGGATTTTTTTTTTTGTGTAATAAAGGATAGTACTAAGGACGAAGAAAAATAAGATGGACGGGACGAGGAGGAGGAGGGAATGGAGGGCAACTACCAACTCCCACCCCACAGGGGTGGAGCAAACGTACTAGAGAAGGACTGCCCCCATGCTGACCACTCTACCCAGAACATAGTCCCCCTATATGCCCCTGTTTACCCCACTCCTAACAAAGAAAAGAGGGCGGTGAGGTTGGGCACAGAGAGGGAGGTGGACCCAGAGACTGAGGCCCCAGGGGGATGGAGGGTGGGGTTGTGATGAATGATGAAGATACACAGAAAGATCAGAATTACGGTAGGTACGTAATTTTCATATCTTATCTGTGTCAATCTGCACCATTCATCACCACTGGGTGAGTGCCAAGCCCCCCTGAAGGGGATTTTCTTTTATACCCTAAGGGACAAAGTCCCTTAGCTCTCAGTGGGTAACACATTAAGAGGGAGAACCTTCAGGGCCTGTAGAGGCCCAAGAGTAGGGAGAGTGAGACGGGGAACCCCCCAGAGGGGGAAGGAAGCTGCCCCGACAAACATTGTCTTGCTCTACAGGAGAAGAGATAGGTTCTCTGGTGAGCGGAGTTACTGTAATCACCCTACACCGGGCCAAAGGTGACAACCGGGAAAGACGCAGCCACGCCGTCCGTCTAGTGCAGATCGCTGTCCCTAAGACCCTGGTAGCTACCTCACTGGCATCATAGGATGCCCTTGCTTGGTGCCTTGCTAGCTCCAGGCCATGCGCAGAGAGTGCAATGGCTTGTCTGGTTTGCTCAGTGTCAGGTAACAAGGCTAGGAGTTGACCTAGCCTGGACCACAAGAACCTGTCATAGTCTGCATTGTGGGCCTGATTTGCAGAAATGGAAAGCAACAACTGTGCTGAGTAGAAAGCCCTCCTAGCCCAGAAGTCAAAATCCGAGGAATCTTCATCTGGGGGCCGGTCATGGTGAAGGGCGCAAAGCCCATCAGGAGTGTCCAACTGCGTCAATCCGGACTGCGGAGGAGGCATGGAACCTGGAGACTCCAGGGGGGCGCAATACCGCTGGCAGAGATCCCTAGGGGCAGGAACTCCAGAGAAGGGTCTCTGCCAGAAGCGCAACGACGCCTCATGAAAGGGAGTAGGCCAGAGAGGCACCACAAGGGTGGTCTCGCTGAACTCGCCTAGAAAGGCGTACGCCGAGTGCTCTGGATTGCTTATAGTGGCAGGAGTGAGGTGCAAGTCCTCCAACATCCTTGCGAGGAAACACTGAAACTCAGTGAGATCAGCAGCTGGAGAGATGTGGACAGAAAGCTCCTCTCCCCCAGAAGAGGGGGATGAAGGGTTGGAGGGCACCAACTGCTCAGAGGGCGACTGCTCGGGGGGAGGTTGAAAAACCTGTCTGTACATTGCCCTAATGTAAGCTAGGAACTGAGCAGCCACAGCCCTGAATTGCTCCCAGGAGAGAGGCTCACTAGGACCAAGGATGCCTGAAAGCACAGGAGAATGCGGCATAGGGATGGGGACACAGCTGAGAAGAGATATCGGCTGACCTCCGCCTGGGCTAAGGGAGCGGACCAAGAGCACCTGAAGAAGAAGGTGCTCCGGAAGACTCCACATCCAACAGCTGAACAACCATTTCAGTACTGCGTTGGCTGTGCCCGGAAGAATCCCCCCTGTAAGGCGACTGGGGCCGTATAGGTCCAGAAGGACGGTCCCCTACCTCAAAAGAATGGGGCTCCCTCAAAGAGACCAAGGAGGAAGAGCGGAGATCCTCACTACGGCTTCTTCCAGAGCCCGCGTGGGCCCCAGAAAAAGGTCGCCGTGCAGACCCCATGCCCCTTGACCCCTCAGAGTCTGAAAGAGCCCTCCTCCTCGAGAGGGCCAGCCTAAGTAGCTGACAGCCCTGGCCAGCACCCAAAGGAGCTATCCAGGGCACAATACCCTTCCCACCCATAGGTGCTCTGATCGGCCCCAAAGTTGGGCAATCCAGGCACACTACAGGCGGGGGTACCACTGCTGAGGGGTCAGTGAACCTACCAAGACCGGGCTGCAGAGCAATGGTGGCCTGCACCACTGCCCGCTGGTCAGCACCCCTGACCCCAGTCTCGGCAGCCACCGACCCCACCTCAGAAGGGGGCTGACTCCGGCTTGTCGAGGATACTACAGGGCTGCCCACCCCAACAGTCAACCCCAAGGGGCCAGACTGTTCATCTGACTCAGAGCCCGACTCCGCCTCCTAAAAGGTAGAGGCCGAGACCTGTGCCAGACCGTCATAGGCGCCCAGTGCCATCCTTCCCAAAGAGGGTGCCAGATACCGAAAACATGCCCAAACCAGTGCTAGTGCCCCATACAGCACCGTGAGCGGAATCCACAGAGTACACGGTCCCAGCCTGAACAGCAGCTCCAGAGTAGGGACCAGCCATGCTGCCATCCGGCTCCACGGCGCTGAGGGCGGGGACGACACCGATGACGGCCCCGACTGTGCCATCAGCGCCGTCCGGATCCACGGCACTGCAAACAGTACCGAGGGCAGAGGCAGCACCGACGACAGCGCCGACAGCAGAATCTGACGCCCCATGGCGCCGAGTCCCGAGGACACGGCACCATGCTCAACCTTGGCTCTTTGTTTATGAACTATTATTGCCTACTTTCTTCATCCTGTTTTTTTTTTTCCTGTCTTTCCCCCACATTCAAGATATGGAATGTTTATCATGGAATCCAGGGAGTCAAAATTACAGTACTTAATGTTTCTAATTTGTTTGTATGTGTAAGCAGTGTGTGATGATCAGGGAAACCATATTTAATTTTTTATTTGAGGTAGTTTTATTTTTAGGGCCCAGCTGTTTACCCTATAAAGGTAGCAGCCATGTTTGTGATGGAAGATCAATTCTGGTTGTTGGGGGACTGATGGAAGATAGTTCTGGTTGTAGGAGGACTGATTTGCTTATTGTGTAATGTGGCTTAAGACCAGTATGACTATACATTATGCTCTAATGAAGAATGGTCACCTGACTGGTTTTAACCAATTAAAGTTCTTTGATTTTTAGACCCATTTTATAACAAGCAGTAACGATTGGGCCTAACAGTGATTATACAAACTAGGCATGGAAGCAGCAGCAGATACAATATTGTACAAGAGTAGAATAGGATAGGATAGGATAGGAACTTTGAAAGGAGCAAACTGAGACCTCTGAATATGGGGGAAATAGACTTTTACTTTCTGTTCTGGACTCAGTTTTAAAACAGAATTTGTTGCATAAATTTTAATCTGACAAAAAGCATTCTAAGCCCAGGCATTTGAAACATGTGCCAAATCCATCTGCCCCAGGCACACTCCAGCAGCAAGAAATAACATTTTTTAAAACCTTTCTGCCTTCTTTTTCTACCTTAGTGATACAGAAATTAGTCAAAAATTTTACAATAACCTTTTTTAAAGTTTCCAAATAAGAAAAAATTACCATAGTACTCTTGTTTCTTCTAAGGGAATCTTACTGTATTCTGACTTCTGCAGTATAGTCTCACCATAAGACTGCCCCAGAGCCAAACAGGTTAATAGAACCTATGCTAACCATGGGATATTAGGCTCAAGCTCAGTTTTCAAACCACTGTCCATGGAAAACACTCTGCAACCGTCAGATTCTTATGGAGCAAACATTAAGCTATCTAAACTATACTAATAATTAAATAACCAATTAACAACACCAAACACCAAAAAATTCCCCTTTATTTAAAAATGTGGGCAACACTAAGACTCAAGTCACTAAGCCCAATAAAGAAACACTCACAGGTTTCAAACAGCATGGACAGCTGTGTTGCAGTGCCCATAAGTTCTAGCAGGGGAGGTAGGGTGGGAGCTCAGAATACAGTACGAATCCCTTGGAAGAAACAAGATTACTATGGTAATTAATTTTTTCTTCAGACCCCAGGAAATCATACTGTATTCTGACTTCTGCAGTACCTTTGGAGGAGGGTAGAGAACCTATTTAGGAAACAGGCCCTGCAGTACTGCTGTGCCAAACCTGGCCTCCCTCCTGGCCTGAGTATCCAGGCTGTAGTGCTTGGTAAAGGTGTGAACTGTTTTCCAGGTAGCTGCTTTGCAGATTTCTAACAAAGGGATATCTCTTGCAGCTGCTACAGAAGCAGCTGTACCCCTTGTAGAGTGGGCCATGAGGCCTACAGAAGGCTCTTTACCCACTTTGCTATAGCAAAACTGGATACAGGCAACAATCCAGTGGGCAATGGTTCTCTTTGAAGCAGGTTTGCCCTTCCCCACTTCTCCATAGGTCAGGAAGAGCTGGGTTCTATCCTGCCTGTGTCCCTTTGTGTGATCCAAGTAGTAGCTTATAGCTCTCTTGACATCAAGACTATGCAGCCTTCGTACCCCTGAGCTGGAATGATCAGTGAAAAAGCCTGGTAAGGTCCATGGACTGATAAAGGTCGAAGTCTAAGAACACCTTAGGGAGGAATTTCCTATTGGTCCTAAGGACCACTTTGTCCCTGTGTAATCTGTCTCTGTGGACAAGGCCTGGAGCTCACTGATCCTCCTGGCTGAGGTGATAGCTACCAGAAACACTGTTTTCCATGTCACATACTTAAGCTCTGCTGAGGACATGGGTTCGAACGGTGGTTGCATTAGCTGGCCAATGCATCTGTTAAGGTCCCATGCAGAAGTGGGTTCCCTGCGAGGGGGATGCAAGTGCAGCAGGCCCTTGAAAAACTTTCTGAATACCTGGTTGGTGGCCAGGGATGCCCCTCTTCCAGCACAGGGGTATGCAGAGACCGCTGTTAGGCGTACCTTAAGGGTGGAAGACTGAAGGCCAAGGGAATGCAAGTGTGCCAGATAGTCCAAAACTACTGATAAGCTGGCCTTGGCGGTAGTCTGTCTGTCTGTCTGTCTCTGTTGGCACCAGACAGAAAGCCTCTTCCATTTAGAAGAGTAAGTCTTTCTAGTGGAGGGTTTTCTAGATACCCTGAGGACCTCTAGTGCCCCTTCTGAGAGGTGCAGGTCAGCATATTCTAAGTCTTCAACAGCCAGGCTCTGAGTCTTAGGGACCGAAGGTTGGAGTGCAGGACCCTGCCCTGACAGGAAGTCAGTAGGCTGTGCCTCCTGGACAGGGAGATTGGTTTGGATATTGACAGGGTCAGCAGCAGGGAATACCAAGGCTGCCTGGCCCAGTCCGAAGCAATGAGAATCACTGTTGCTGGCTGAGCCCTGAGCTTGTTCAGTACTCTGAGCAGCAGGGGAAATGGGGGGGAAGGCGTGCAAAAATGTCCCTGTCCAATCCAACAGAGGTGCATCCATAGGCACTGTGCCCAGTGCAAGAGGCCTGCAACAGAACAGTGCCAGCTGGTGATTGTCTGGGTCTGCAAAGAGGTCTACCTCTGGGGTGCTCCACCTTCTGAATACCACTTGCAGGATCTGCCTGTTTAGTGACCACTTGTGGTGTTTCTGGTTGATACTGCTGAGGACATCTGCAAGGACATTGTCCTTCCATGGGAGATGAACTGCTGAGAGGGAGATCCCGACGGAGTAAGTCAGGTTCCATACCTTCATGGCTTCTGTGCACAGAGGAGAGGACACTGTGCCCCCTTGCTTGTTGATGTAGTACATTGTGGTTGTATTGTCTGTTTTGATTTAAACCACTTTGCCTGCAGCATTGAAGTGAAGGACTGAATGCCCAGATAAACTGCTCTGAGTTCCAGCAGGTTTATAGAAAGCAGAGACTCCTGCTGGAGCCAGGGACCGTGGGCAGTATGCTCCCCTAGGTGAGCACCCCATTCTAGGAGGGAGGCATCTGTTATCATGACTGCTGGTGGTGGCAGCTGGAGGAAAGGCACACCTTCCCTGAGGTTGTCCTTTTCCTGCCGCCATTGCAGAGCCTGAAGCAGGGTTCCTGTGGCTGGTACCATCTTTGACAGGGAATCTCTTTTCTGAGACCAGTGAGACTTGAGGTGAAACTGAATGTCCCTAATCTGGAATCTTGACCCTGACACTGTTGCTGTTTATTTATTTAGTTTTTGTTGACTGGGTAAGTGCACTAGACAAATTCTGCCTAGTTTCTTTTTTTCATACTTTCTATTTTTTATTGCCTCCCTCACCCCCGGAGCTACGCTTCTTCGGGAGACACCAAGGTACCACCCCGTGACTTGCCTTACCTGAATCCCCGGTGGTTCCCCCATGGAGCCGTGGATATACCCCCAGGTGGGTACAGGACGGGACCCCAACATCCCGATAACTTCAATGTTTCGTCGGGTCCCCCTGGTGGTAAGGCAGGTAGTCGCCATCAGGGTCGGTACCAGTGCTCCGTCTACCCCTGCTCCAGTGGTGTATTTTTCCTCTTTCTGAGCAAGTAGCCAGCGCCCTGATGTCAAGGCATTCCCACCGACACCCGCCACTGCCAACCCCTCTTTTTACATGCTCCTGTGCTTGCTATGCCTCTGGCTTCCACCAGAGGCCAGCCAAGCACCAAGCAGGAGCCCCCCTCCCTCCCGGGAGAGGAGAGCTGTCCTCTGGATGTTCAATCCTTTCCCTCCCCTGTCGACCCCTGGCGGTCCGGGCTCATTCTCGAACCCGGGTTGCTGGCGTGATGCGAGGCGTGGCGTCCAGCGCCTCAACCTTCAGCGCCACCGGGCCGGCATAATTCTGCCTATTTTCAGACACATCCCAGGGGAAGGGATACAGATGAATGCCAACTGACCATGAACCAGATTAAGCTGTTGGTGGTATTTTTGGGAATGGGGGGAAATTTGGCCAGGGCACCGGGAAAATTCTCCTACTCTTTTTGAGAAGTGCCATGGGATCTTTAACATCCACCTGAACTACCACCAGAACAGGAAGATGGGACCTCAGTTTAACGTCTCATCTGAAAGACGGCACCTAAGGAGTGCAGCACCCCCCTAATGCTGCGCTACAGTGTCAGTATTGGGATATTAACCCAAGTGCCTGGTGTGGGGATAGAACCCATAGCCTTCTGATCTCCCAGCCTCAGAGGCAAGTGTGCTACCTACTGAGCCACTGACACTGACAAGTGATGCAGCCATGTGGCCTAACAGCTGTAGACTACGTCTTGCTGGTCTGGGGGTATGCAGTTGGAAGGAACTTGCCAGCTGCACCAGGCTGTCTACCCTTCCCTGAGGGAGGAAGGCTCTTCCTCTCAGTGTCTAACCCCCCCCCATGACCTCCAGGAGTTGAACTGGCATTAACACTGAGTTTTTCTGGTTTACCAGGAAGTCCGGTATACATAGGATACCCTGAGTGATGGTCAATACCTCTCTTACCTGTTGAAGGGACTGGCCTACCACTAGCCAATCATCCAGATATGGGAAGACTGCATCCCCTTGACTCCTTACGTGTGCCACCACCACTGCTAGGCACTTGGTGAACACCCTTGGAGCAGACATCAGGCCGTAAGGCAGGGCCTTGAACTGGTAATGGCCTGATGGCAATCTGAACCTGAGGTACTTTCTGTGTGATTGCCTGATGAGAATATATGGATATATATAGCCAGGGTGACCATTTTGAACTTTGCCTTTGTCAAATGTCTGTTTAAAAGTCTGAGATCTAGTATGGGACGGCACTCCCCTGTTTTCTTTGGAGGGAGGAAGTAACTTGAGTAGAGACCCCTTTCCATTTGGGCCAAGGGAACAGGCTCTACTGCTTTGTCCTGAATCAGGTTTGCTACTTCCTCCTCCAACAGAGTTGCTTCTGATAGGCTGGCAGGTCTGAAAAGTCTTGCCCTGAGTTTGGGAAGAACCTTGAAACTGAGGGCAAGCCCCTGGCCCATTACCTCCAGGACCCACTTGTCTGTACTGATGGATTCGCAAGCCTGGAGACAGTGGGCCAACCTGCCTCCTACTGGAAGTGGGGAAGAGACCTGGCAGACCCCCTCAGGGGGTCTGCTTAGTCTGTGCACTTGGCTGAGTGCTGGGGCCAGTGCAGCTGCTGTCCCATCTGCCTCTGAAGTACCCCCTCTGAGGCTGGTAGGCTGGTGATGCCCGAGCCTGGACGAAGGGCCTGTAATGGGATCTACCCCTGCCCCCCTTGAATTGGTACATCTGTGCTGTTGCTGCCTTCTTTGCAGCAGCACTCTTACAAGTCACTTTATATTCATCCATCCATCTCTGTTTGCTCACCGAAGAGAGATGTAGGCTCACAAGGAAAATCCAGTGCCTTTGTTTCTGTGGCTTGGGACAAGTTAGTGGCCCACAGCTAAGCAAATCTCCTCAGAGACACTGAGTTTGCCCTTTGCCTGGCTGCAATATCATTTGCATCCACCGCCATTTAGAAGTTTCTATGCCCCTTTTCGCAGCTTTGGACAAGTCTGATGCCATGGGCCCAGGGCATGCTTTGACAATCTCTAAAACAGTGTTACAGAGGCTCTTTTGGTATCTGGAGAAATAAGCCATGTAAGTTGCTTGTCTGATGGCCAAGAGGCCCCCAAATAGGACTTCTTAGCCATAGAATCCATTTTTCTAGAATCCTTCTCAGGTGGGTGTGATCCCTGCCTTGTCACATGCAGCAGCCTGCACCTCCCCTTCATGGCTGAGGTATCCAAAATGGAACTCTGCTCCACACTTGGCCACCCAGTACTTCCTGTCCATTCTCTTATCCACTGGGGGAATGGAAGTAGGGGTTTGCAAAATCTTAGAGACCTGTCTGTAGGACGTATGGATGGGCAACAACAGCTTTTTTGTTGCTGGCACATCCATCATTTCCATATAGTCTGGTTCCTCTGCCTCCTCTATGGATTCCCGAGTGGAGCGGTCCAGTGTTTGTGCCATCTGTTTCATAAAGGCAAAGTGGGAGGAAAAATCCTCTGCTCCCTTCTCAGGGGAGTCAGGACGGTGAAAATCAGGGGATACTTCTGGTTCAAGAGGTTCCCCAAAATCTTCATCCATATCATCATCATCCTCATCCTCCCTTTCCACATAAACCTCAGCAAACTTATCAAGTGAACCGAGAACCAAGGAGGAACCCAGGTCCTGAACCAAGGTCTGTGAACCGGGCTACGGAACTGGAACCACGGTACTGGTTTACAGTGCCTTAAGCAGAATTATAGCATTAGCTATTGCTTCTGTGGTTGGAACCAATGGATTTATAGGTTGCTGTTCTTTAACTGAGTGCTTTTCTTCTTCTTTTTCTTGGCAGAACTTGCCGGTTCAACAGCAGTGTCTGCGGTTCTCTTCTTACCCCAGTAACCATCACCCTGGTCAGAGGGTTATTTAACCGGTTCCTTGAGTTTCACCTTCTGGGAGGAGGAGGAGGAGGAAGGTTTATCTGAAGCTGGGTCAGCAGCTTTTTCAGACATTTTTTTTCCTTCAGTCGGTTCAAACGCCTATCAAGCATTGACGGAGGAAAATTCCTACAGATTTCGTAATCTGCCCTCAAGTGGTCAAACCCTAGGCAGACAACACAAACCAAGTGAGGACCTGCTTTAGCAAATGGTTCCCCACACTCTGTACAATGTTGAAAACCCACTGGGCCAATTCTTTTTTGGGTAGTGACATAACCAGTAAAAACCCTTAAAAAGTGGGTTTTCTGCAAGCCAGAATCCCACATAAATAACAAAGGTCTTTCTCTCTCTTTTTTTTTTTTTTTTTTTGCGGTCAGTTTAGCGACCGATGAGGGAACTGACAGTTACCACGGTTTCTCTCAAAAAGATCAAAAATGAGATGACCAGCCCAAGGAAAGTTTAAAGACAGAAATTAAACTTTTAAAATATAAATAAACGTTCAATTCCCTCTCAGTTAAACAAACCGAGCAGAAACCGAAAAACTTACTGGAATAAAACTAAATCTAAACTAATCTACCTATGAACTCAAGGACAGCGCTTTAAAAATGAACAGAAATAAATTTTACTTCAAAAAAACGAGAAAAATAAAATGTTCAAGAAAGATGAAGGAGGACTCTCCGAGACGTCTGCAATAGGCAAGTGGAGTAAAGAATCTTGATGGTTGCAGAATGTTTGCCAGGGACAGTGGTTTGAAAACCGAGCTTGAGCCTAACATTCCATGATTAGCATAGGTTCTATTAACCATTTTGGCTCCGGGGCAGTCTTATGGTGAGACCATACTGCAGAAGTCAGAATACAGTAAGATTTCCTGGGGTCTGAATCATAAATGTGAATGTCAGTTTCCAGTTAAAAAAGGAAAAATAACAAAAACGAGAACTGCTGAAAGACTAAATGGTTCCTCTGAAGGTTTTTGAAAAATAATTACTGAATGAGACTCTGTCCTAGAGAGGATTAGGTAAGCCTCAGGTGCTGTAGTCAGAAGTCCTGAAGAAAAAAGGAACCCAACAACACCTCATCTGGGGTACACCGAAATATCAACTGATCCCCAGTGACTGGGTGAGTTACCTCTAATAAATGACACTGTAGTGTAATGTGATAAGATTGCAGTGTTATATGGTATCTGCTGAAACAAATTAGAACCCCTAGCCATATAACTATATAAAGTAGGAGTACAGGGGTAGTGCTAGGGACACAGCTTTAAGAGACAGTACGCTTGTGGTAGGTAGCTTCTTTACCCAAACTATCTAGTGTACATAGGATAGTGGTACTAGGTAGTAATCTTGGAAGGACAACCAGGTATCAAAGCAGGACATGAAGTAACACGTTGGGTTCTAGTCAAAAGGCACTAGGCAGTTAAAGCAGTAGTACAGTCAAAATTTGCAAAAAGATGTGTTGTGGAAAGTGTTTTGATTTGGGTGTGTGTGTGTAGTCCTGCAGAGTCTCTCCCTTTGTTTAGTATTAAAAGTCTGTTCTAAATCAGGCTGCTAGTTATATGGTAGTTTTATGGTCCCTGGGGATCTCCATCTCAGTAATGTTTATAGCCTTTTAATTTCATCAAACTACACACAGCCATGAAAAGCACATAAATCACCCCAGATCATCAATGCCATACTTAGTAAAGACTCTAGCCATTTTCTTACAGAATAACCCATTCAATTGACCCTCAAGTACTTGTTAAACTGTAAATGCAGCCATTAGTGCTCATTGGATAAGGAAGTTACACTGCTGTTGTAAACTGACTCTAAAGCAGTGCTTGATGAATGACTCCATGGTCCTAGCTACATCAATGTCACATGAGACAGAAGGCAGCGTACGAACAAGAAGAGCTATAAACCATTCTGAGCTGGAGATCCCCAGGGACAGAAAACTACCATAAAACTAGCAGGCTAATTTAGAAAAAAAAACTTCTAATAGCAGACAAAGGGAAGGACACACTAGGACCACACACAAATCAAAACACTCTGCACAACTTTTGTTTTTGCAAATTCTGTGTACTACTCCTTTAAGGAAATACAGGCTGTTATCAGTGGTCTAGGGGTATTATAGGTTCAGTACAGGGATGAGGTGTAGTGGGGAGTTAGTCAATGTGGCAACTGTGGGTTGCTCTTCTCCAGGGTTATGTTCCGGAGGAGGGAGCACTGCCCCATCTGCAGGACCTTTCAGAGCCCCATGCTCAGCTGGTAGCAGCTAGAGAAGAGATATCTTGGCTGCATCACTGGCTCAGCTGGAGCCCACACCCCACAACCTACCTCCACCAGAGGTCCACTGGTCCGGGTGAGGTGAAGAATGGTGAGGAGGGGTATAGGAGGCAGGAGTAGCCACAAGGAGGTTGACTAGCCCCACACCATCCAGACAGCAAATCCTTTTGCACCCCTGGAGGAGACTCAGGTACCCAAATCTGCTGAGGGGAACTCTAAATCAATTGGGGGATATGGGCAGGACAACTTGGAATTGGCATGAGGAAATCAGCCAGGAGAGTCTGGTCAGGACTCAATGATCAAGGGGCTAGATAGGGAAATGAGAAGAGGGTTGAATGGGAGGGGGTGGTGAACTGCCTTCCTGGTACATTGGCCATCTTGGATATAGACAGGATAGGGTAGATGGCAGAGAAGGGTGGGGGGAGCTGGGGTGTTGGTACACTTGGGTACCAGTGATATGGTGAACCAGCCTGTGGAGATGGTGAAGTGGCACTTCCGCAGACAGGGATACAGACTACAGGCACACTCAACCTCCCTGGCCTTTTCTGTGGTCCTCCCTATGTGGCATGGGGAGAACGAGGATAAGGGGGTATGAGATGGAGCAGTTTAACGTGTGGTTAAAGAGATGGTGTCAGGAGAATGGGTACCACATTGTGGAGGACTGGGGGATTTCTGGGATAGGATGCTCTTCAAAGGCGATGGTCTTTACCTGACAAGAGACAGGGCCAGTGTGCTGGGCAGAAGTTTGACAGCTTTACTGGACAGTTAAACTGACTAGGGGGAGACTGAGCCTAGGGAAAGCACGGTGATAGGGGGGAAGAAGAAAGGGAATCTAGCTAGTACTCCCCCTAGTCTGGGGGCTTATAGCAGCATAGTGGGCAAAAATAAGGTTGAGGTTCAAATTGGGCTAAGGGATGGGACCAAGAGGGGAGGACTTATAACACTAGCAATCAATATGAAAAACAAGAAGTTAAGGAGACTGAGCAAGAATAAGGCAGAAAGACAAGTAAAAAGCAAAAGGGGGGTCCGAGTTTCCTGGAAGAGGTTCAAGAGTCTAGGTAATAGAATCAATGCGCTGCAGGCAAGGATGGCAGACATGGAGATGGACCTCACAGCCATCATGGAAACTTGAACCACAGAAAATAGTGACTGGTTTTAAACAGATCCTGATTATACAATGTTTAGGAGGGATAGAGGAGAAGGTAAAAGGGATGGGGTGGGCATAGCCCTATGTGTCAGGGAAGGCAGCAAGGCTGTGGAAGATGGATACAATGGGGGGAAGTAAGGAGGACACAGAGTCAATGTGGATTCAGCTCACGGTGGCCTTAGGCAATAAATTATGGTTGGGGAGATCTACAGACCACCAGGACAATGGGAAAAGAGGGATAGGGAGCCTGGGGGGGGGGGGACTAAGAAGAGCAGTGTAAAAGGGAGAAGGTAATGGTTGTGTGTGATCTGAACCTGCTGGATACTGACTGGGACATTCCAGCATCCAGGATCACTAGAAGTCAGGCCCTGCTGGATACATTTCAAGACTGACTGCTGTTTGGCTGATGGGCCAGGGAGTTTTCTTGTCCTTATCATGCTCTGATTTTTGGTGTGAGTAGCCGTTTTTTCACAATATATCGTTTTACCTGCAGTAGTAAAGTTCTGCTTGTATATTCTTTGTGCAGCTATTCTCTTTTTGTTCTCTTGCTGGTGCAGCTGGTTAAGGAACCCTTCAGGCAGGATGCCATTCTCCACGTGGTGCTCATGAAATCAGAGGTGGTATGAGATATGTGAGTTCGTGAGCCATTAGAGTCTAGTGACCATAACTCTATTTGGTATAAGCTGATCCTTAAGAGCGGTAAGCCCCAATCAAGGGCTGAGGTCCTTGATTTCAGAAGGGTAGACTTCAACAGGATGACGGAGTTTGTCCGGGACAAGCTAGTGAGGGTATACAGCATCGGAAGTGTGAAAGTGAGATGGGAAGCAATCAAGAGGGCCATTCTTAAGGCATCTAACAATAGCCAATAGAAACAAGTACAACAGATCAATATGGTTCTCGGAAAGGGTCACTGAAGCAGTGAGGGGAAAAAAAGGCCTTTACCATGTACAGGGAAGTGCAGGGGGAAGAAGAATGGGGAGAATACCGACTGGAAAACAAGGAAACAGAGAGAGGGTTGCCGGGGAAGCAAAATCATACACTGAACTGCATATTACGGAGGGATCAAAGGTGGGGAAAAGCAATTCTTCAGGTATACAGTAGTAGGGAAAAAGAAAGAAAGGAGGAGGACCTTTTAGGCTATCTGAGGGAGGTAGAGTAACTGAGGACATGCAGAAGACATCCGTCCAAGGAATAATACACTTAGAATTTGCAAAAACGTATCCCGAGTAGAGTTTTGGTCTATGCGTATCGTCTTAATGTGTGTCCCTCCCTTTGTCTGCTATTAGGAGTTTTTTCTAAATTAGCCTATCCCGGCGCTGGCCCTCCTGAAGATTTTTGGCTCCCGTGGGGTCCTAGCACCTCCGACGTAGTCCCATTAGTGTGAATGAGTGGTGGAGACTTTTAGTCCAGGAAGATCTAAGGCTCAAGCAACCTTAAGGTAAGAAATTATTCTTGTGTGAAAATTTTCAGGTTCTAGAAGGGGAGACAGAGTCAGGGTTTGTAATGCTCATTGATGGGTAACTAAGAAACAGTACTACAATGAGTACTTTTTCTTCAAACAACAGGAATTTCATCAACAAAATTCATTACAAAATGCAGACTCACTAACAGTAGATTGGGAGGATGGGTACAGAGCCTATTTAAGAAAAAGGTTTTTGAGCCGACTTGGTGGCGCTGAGGGTTGAGGCACTGGACGCCAGACCTCGAGCAACACCGGCGACCCAGGTCCAGGAATAAGCCTGGGTTGTTGGGGTCGGGGGACAAGGAGCAGGACTGAGCTGCCGTGAGGCGGCTGTCCTCTTCTGGGGAGGAATGAGGGGTTTCCCCAGCCCTTGGCTGCCACCCAGTGGAGGACGGATGTCAGTTCTGGCTACGGGGGAAGCCCAGCAATTGCCAGGAGAAGGGTGGAAGGGGCTGAGCTGGTGCCATGGGATGTGTGTGCACCTTCACGCGCATACACGGCCATGTGCTGGGGTCCCGGGTACAACGGAGAGAAAACAGGGGTAAAAACCTGTAAAAATACAAATTTAAAAAAAAAAGAAAAAGTTTTTGCATGACAGCAGTTCCAAAATAGGCATCTCTCCTGTACTGTATGCCCAGGCAGTAGTGCTTTGTAAAAGGGGGACGCCCCTCATAGCTGCCACAGAGGCAGTGGTGCCCCTTGTAGAATGTGCCCATAGGTCTCTGGGAGGTACTGTAGCATTTCCATAACAAAACTGTATGCAGGACACCATCCAACAACAGACAGTTTTCCTAATTGTTGGTTTACCTCTGTTCACATCTCCATAAGTAACAAAAAGCTGTGTGTTCTGGGACCTGACTTCCCTTGTCCATTCCACATAATGACCTAGTTAGTGCCCTTTTTACATTCTGACAGTTCAATCTCTGCTCACCTGTACTGCAGTGTTCAGTATAGAAACACTGAAATTGTCAGCAGATAAGGACCTCCAAGCCCACCAAGTCACCCAAGTGTTCTATCTCCATGTTACCCAAGAACCCTAGGCGATCTGGGTAATCCCCCCACTTCAGAATTCCCTTGTACCTATCCCCAGAGATCTTGAATCTCGTCACTGTTTTGGCCCCCACCACTTCCTCAGGGAGTGCATGCCACCCATCCTCTGCCCTTTCTGTGAAGTAGTGTGTCTCAATGTTTCCCTTGAATCTTCTCCCTTCTAGCTTCATGTCATGACTCCTTGTCCTTATTCTGGAATATACTGCTATTTGGGACCTTGTTTATACCATTTTGGTACTTAAAGGTCTCTATCACGTCCCCCCTTAACCTCCTTTGCTCCAGGGTATACATGTTGAGGCCTTTAGCCTCTCCTCATATCTGAAATGACTGAATCCTTGCACCATTTTCGTTGCCCTCCTCTGGACCCTCTCCACTCTATCCACATCCCTCCTGAGGCATGGTTTCCAGAACCGGACACCGTAATCAAGGTATGGCCTCACCAGCTGTTTGTACAAGGGCATCACAACCTCCCTCCTTCTGCTCGCAATATCCCTGCGTATGCATCCCAGCATTCTACTGGCCCTTGCTACTGCCTCTCACATTGCTTAACCACCCTGAGATCATTAGATATGATTATACAAAGGTCCCTCTCCTGCTCTGTCACTTCCAGTATCTGACCACCTGGCCTGTACTCTGCTTTTGGATTTCTACTCCCTAAATGCATAACTTTGCACTTTTTGGCATTAAAGCTCAACTGACACACTTTTGAACACTCCTCTAGTTTGTGCAAATTCCTTCTCAAATTTTCTACCCATCAGCAGCGTCTGCTCTGCTACAGAGCACTGTACTGTCCGTGAATAGACAGACCTTCCCCTTAAGCCCGTTCACAATGTCCCCTACGAAAATACTGAATGGGATCAGACCCGGTACTGACCCCTCTGGTACCGCACTAGTCACCCTTCCCTCCCCTGATGGAACTCCATTATTTATTAGTTTCAAAGTTTGGAAATACACCTTTGAGCAGACATGCTCGTATACAAAGGTCCACCGTAAGAATAACAGTTTGTTTACTCCATGTCAAAGACAGTTTTAAAAATTAATTAACAAAGACTGGACAATACTGATTCAGTGACATAACAAAACAGAATGAGTAACATAGCCCATCTGAGCATTGTCAGATGTTAAGTCTGTGCACTTTGATGGCACATTGGAATGGAGGAGAGGCACATGCGTGAGGAGACCATGTGGTGGGTAATGATCACCCTTTGCCTGGATAGAGTACAGGAAGGGTAACTGACTGACTGAAGTGGAATTCTGACATCATCTTAGGTAGGAACTTCCTACTGGTACAAATGGGTACCTTATCCAGGTGGAAGGTTACGTAGTTTGGATCTGTACAGAGGACTTGCAGCTCACTTACCCTCCTGGCAAATGTCGTGGCTATCAGGAAAAACATTTTCCAGGTGACATATTTCAAATCAGCTGTAACCATAAGCTCAAAAGGAGCCTCCATCAGCTGGAAAAGAAAGCTATTTAATCCCATGGAGGAACTAGATACCTTACAGGGGGATACAGGTGACTGAAGCCCTTAAAAAAAGTTTTAAAACAGGTTGTGAGGCCACGGGCTTGTCTTTGCCTGCTGATATGTAGACTGACACTGCTGCCAGGTGTACCTTCAGGGTTGAAGGTCTCAGAACTAAGGAATGTAAGTATAACAGATTGTCTAAAACTGTAGGTAGCCCTGCCTGAACTGGGATCATCTTTCTGAGGGCACACCAGCATAATAATCTCTTCCACTTAGAGGAGTATGCTTTCCTTGTTGCTTGTTTCTTAGAAACTTTAAGTACCCTCAGCACCTTCTCAGACAGATTCAAACTAGAAAATTCCAGGTCTTCAAGAATCATACCCTGAAATGTAATGTTCTGAGGTCTGGGAATGTTATTCTGCCCTGAGATAGGGTTAGTAGGTTGTAGCTCAGTGGCAAGTTAATTAGGATCCTGCTGGACAGGGTCAAGAGCTCTGAGTACCAAGCATGCCTGGCCCAGTCTAAGATTATCAGGATCATTGTTGCTGGCTCTCTCCTGAGCTTTATGGGCACTCTCTTTAAGAACAGGAATGGTGGGAAGGCATACAAGAACCTCCCTGTCCAATCCAGAGATTAAGAGGTTCTCTGGGACCATGACCCTTATAGGTAGCCTGCAGCAAAACATCAGGAGCTGACTGTTCCCCTAAAGGGCAAACAGATCTATTTCTGCAGTACCCCATCTTCTGAAGACAGAGACCAGCACGTGCTGGTTCAAGGTCCAGTCATGGTTTCCCTGGCTGATTCAGCTTAGGGAGTCTGCCAGCACATTATCCTTGCCTGGCAGATGAACTGCAGAAATCTTTATGTCCACGGAATAAGCCAAATCCCAGATCCTCATAACCTCTGTGTACATTTTGGAGGATCTCGTTCCTCCCTTCTTGTTTATGTAGTGCATTGCTCTGGTACTGTTTGTGCGAATTTGAACTGACTCACCTTGTAGATGGGAGGAAAAGGACTGCATTGCCAGCAATACTGCCATGAGCTCAAGGAGATTTATGTGCTCCCGAGTCTCCTGTGGGCTCCAGAAGCCACTTACTGTGAGATCCTTCAGGTGCACACCCCACCCTGCAAGTGAAGCATCTGTTGTGAGAATACTTGTTGGGGATTGCTGGAGGAAGATACTGCCCTCTCTGAGGTTGCTTTCCTCCTTCCAACACTAGTGCTTGCATACAGTCCTTTGTGACTGGTGTGACACTTGGCCAGCTGGTTATGATTGCTCTATGATATTCGTATATAGAATGTGGTATGTGAGTGTCTCTCATAAGACAATCTGTGGGATGCCCCCCAAACCAGGTTTCAGTTAAAATGACAGGATATATGTTAAACCAGAAGATCTCTGTAATGTGACTAACTTCCTTGAGACATTGCATTTTATGGCCTGTTGCTGCTTTGATGTGGAAATGAAATGGGCCTTTATGAGTCTGCCAGAGGATGGAGATCATAAACTTTTATGACATCTTAAGAGGAAGAACATTTAATATCAACTAGTGTTAAAAAGCTATATTGCACCTAAGTGAGATATGGAAAAGTCATAGAAATCCTTTGATGTGGCCTAGGAAGAGGAACTACTCAAGATCAAAGGAAAGGCTTGATTTAAAGACTGTCATAATTTGTAAAATTTGTTTTTGCTTAAGTCACATTATTTAAAATATCTCCTAACAGGAAGATCATTGATTGTCTAATTTTTTATATTCAACGAGGAGGAGCTAGATGACACACAAAAGGGGTGGAGAGACACAGCTTAAACTGAATACTGTGGCTGAACTTAGTGACACATTTCTAGTTGGACTCTGAAGAAACAAGACCTCTGATCTAACTTAAGCACTGTATAGCGGTAATACAGTAGATAGAAAAAGTCTAATTGTATTGTGGTAGGAGTTTTTGTTTGTACTTTTCCTTGTTTTCTTTTCAGTGATTGTACGCTTTGTGATATAGTGTTCTGTGTTTACATTTTACATATTTTTATCAATTTTTAGGTAAACCTTTCATTTAAACAGACTGCCTGGGTGTGTCTTCAAAGCTTCTTTTTGCATGTGATGTATAGATGGTTAAATTTGACAACTGTTCAGAGCTTGATAGTGTTACCCAAACTGGGAAAAGGTAAGAATATACCTAAGGTCTTTTATAGAGTTTTAAGGGCTCATTTTGGATACCTGGTTAGGTGCCCTTAGGTGAAAGATATCTGGCACCCCCCCCCGAAGAGCAGATTATCTGAGCCTGTATATTTTGGTACGCTAGCATAAGGTTCACAGTTTGAATCCCCTCCAGAACTTGATTCTAAAGGTGATTCAGACCCACAAGCAGACAGGAGGGTTACCCTGGTCTGTTACCTGTTCACAATATTGCGCTCGGAGGTTGGCACTGTGGGAGCAGAGGGCCTGACCTGCTGAGTGCATTTGTGACAGATTGGTTGGCAGCGGTGCAGATAAATTTGGTAACACAAGCTTTAACTGTTCAATGTGTCAGCTTAATACTATACAGCTCACTTGCAAAAAAAAGGCAGCAATTTATTTTTTTTAAAAGGAAACAGAACTATATCATTTTGCTTACACTTAAGTTCCTACCTGTTTTACTTTTTTTCTAAAGTGCAAGTTAGAGTAGCCATAGTTAGGGAAGAAGATGGTCTCCAACTACAATAGGCACACTGTAGACTACTTAAGGCAGTTGTGCCAGGACAGAGGAGTCCTATATGAGGGGAGAGCCACCAAGCAGAACCTCATGGATGCCCTGATGGCAGCAGATGCCCAGAGCATCGCGTCAATGACTGTGACTGTAAAAGACCAACCTTTGAGTATGGAGGGGCTAGCGGCCAGTGCAGTGTCCAGATCCGGTGAGGACGACAGCAGGGCCAGTGCCAGCGAAGGGCCACAGCAGCAGGGGAAGGTCATCAGCATTCTGGAGCTAGAAGTAATCAGGATGCAGATTGATTTGTGCAGAATGGAGCTGGAGTTCCAGAGAGAGGAGAAGAGGGAGTGAGAACAGCGAGCTGCAGAGGAGACGAGGGAGCGAAAACAGCGAGAGGCGGACCCTGAAAAGCGTGAGCGCCAGCGAGTGCAGAGGAGAAGAGGGAGCGTGAACAGTGAGATGCGGACCGTGAGGAGTGTGAGCACCAGAGGCGACATCAGCTGGAGAAGATACAATTCCAACCACCAGCACCAGAGCAGGTAAGTGGTTTGGATTTAACTGGAACTACAGGACTGGGTTACAAATTGAATTCCAACTTGATAGCTGAATTTAAAGGGGGATATGGATGCCTTTTTAAATTCCTTTGAAAAAGTTTGTATTCAGGCTAAAATTCCTAGAGGGTCCTGGAGCTTCCAGCTATCCCCAATACTTACCGGGAAAGCTCGGGATGCATTGGGTCAAATGGACAATGAGGACAGTAATGATTACAGCAAACTTAAAGCTGCACTTTTAAAAAAGTTTGATTTAACTGCTGAAGCATACAGAGCTAAATTCTATAAGCTTAGTAGAAGCCCTGGTATGAGTTACAAGGAGCTAGCCACGAAACAACATCAGTTTTTAAAACACTGGTGGGAAGGAATTGAAGCAAACTCTGTAGATAAAATTGAAAATGCTATTTTGTTAGAACAGTTTTTTTGGGCATGCCCAGCAGAGCTGAAAACCTGGCTGGAGGACCGAGATCCCAAAACAGTGCAAAAGGCTGCTGAACTCTCGGACCGCTATGCCAAGGGCAGACCTGCTCTGAGAGCGAATGGGGTGGGTGTGGCTGCGCAGAAAGGGAAAAGCGTGCCTTCAGAGCAGCTAAAAGCCTCACTACCTCCATCGAAACCAGTTAGCCTCAGGTTTCAGAGAAAAGATTTCTCTGAGAAAAGAAACAAATGTTGGGTCTGTAAAGAAACTGGGCATATCGCCAGACAGTGTCCCAAAAGGACAAGCAATACGCAACATGAGGCTAGGAAAGAAGTAGGTAATCTGTGTGTCCCTGGAAGCATGCCTGTGAACATGAGGGAACACATGCACCCAGTCACGGTGAATGGTGTACAGACATAAGGGTTAAGGGACACAGGGGCATTCCTGACTTTGGTAATAGGGGATCTGGTACAGCCTGGTCAGCTTATACCCAATAAATTTGTCACTGTACAAGATTTTACTGGTGAGGAGAAACACTGCCCCTCGCTAGTGTTATCCTACACTGGGGTGAAACCGGGAACTGTGCAACAGGTGGCTGTAGCACATCTGGAGCTCTTCCTGCTTCTGCCCCTGCCCCTGATTTTCCTTCCATAAAGCCTGTAGGAAACAAAGGCTTTTTCTTTCTCAGTGTTATTTTTAAAAATAGACTTGCATTCATTCACTTTTTCATGTACACGTCTGTTTTGTCACCAAACAGGGAACTTCTCTCATAAAAGAAATCAATGGCTTTAGTCCAAGTGTCCTGGGTAAGGATGGTGGCCCTTAACCAGGCAAGCCTCCTCAATGCCACTGCATGAACTAAGATTCAGGAAGCAGAGTCATTGGAGTTGACATCCTTGTGGAACTGGTATTCAGTGGCATTCAGGGCTGACTTTGCTGTGGCAGCCAGGTCTTGTGCCACGTCACCATCTACCTTATCAGTCAGTGCCAGCACTACATTCCACAATGCTTTCTGGGACTGTGATGTGTATGCCAAATAAGCTGCCTTCCTCAAGAGAAGCTGCAGTGTACACTCTTTTGGCTATAGTATCTAGTTTTTCCTGGAGTCCTCCTCAGAAAGCTGCACAAGAGGGACACCTTGGCCTTCTCACAAGCAGCTGCCTGTACAACTCCTTCATGATTACGGTGGGCATACAGGTATTCTACCCCCATCTGTCCACCTGATATTTCTTTTCAACTTTTTTTTTTATCAATGCCAGCAGCTGAATTAGGTGCAGACGCGAGTTTTGAAGAAGCCTTTTGGAGTGGTTTGTAAATTGCGACTAGCCTCATCATATCCATGAACTCCATTTTCTCCTCATCCTCCTCTCTTTCATTGACATTGATGGTGTTCATCTGTTTGATGAAAGTGGAGTAAGAGGTAGAATTCTCTGTGGGTCGAGGAGGGGAACCAAACTCTTGGTCAGGTGAACCATCAGGTTCTACAGCTTCACCTTCCTCCTCCTCATAATTCACATCCTCCTCCTCCACAGGCAATTAATTGGTCTAGGTTTGGAACCAGAGGAGGAGGGTAGGAGTACAGGCATATTAAGAAAACTTCCCACAGCCTGGAAGGCTTGGAAAAACTGTCACACCTTAAGTCATGTCCTCTGTTGAGGGTATTTGTTTCTGATCCACTGCCTGCTCCTTTTCCTTTGCAGGAGGAGTGGCATGTATATGTCTTTCCCTTTTTTTTGTTTGCAACACTAGTTCCAGTACCTGCTCTTATTTGTATTTTTTGCCATCACTGGAATCAGGGGTCCACCTTTCTGTACATCTTTACTAAATTTGCCTCCATAACTAAGCATACATATTTACCATATTTGCCACCCTAACTAATACAGAGTATTGAAAATTAACTTGAAATAGTAAAAATAATAACACAATTTTAAGAAACTAAAATTTGTTGACCAGAAGACTGGAGCTGACTTCAGGGTGACTGCTCTCTTCAGTGAAGAAACAGATCTGACGTTAGAACAACAAGGGCACCAAAATTCCAAACTGGACACTTACAAACTGTTCTTCCTTAAATTTAATTTGTCAGCAGCACACTACTGATAGTTTCTGCAACTGTCTTTTGTGGGTCACCTAGGCAGGTTTTGCACTGGATTTGCTTGACACTTTAAGTTAGGATTTGATGTACTTTATTTTATTTCAGCGTTAATTGAATCCGTTGAGTCTGATTTCTATATTATTTCTGTATTCCCTGCCAAGCACTAGTTACTACTCAGTATTTGTTTGCCTAGAGCTGAATTTCTTATTTAATGCAAGCAGTTCCTCTATTGTAATACGTTCGGCCTTAAGATACATTTCTTTACTAACTTGCAAGCAATTACAATACTGAGCTGTAGCTTTTGTCTCCCCAAAACCCCAGTTAGATGTAGTGCTGCAGTATCCAATTACTTTGTCTGCTTGTAATCTTGTTGGTCCCCCTCCTGTTTTCACAGCCCCCACCCCTCTCTCTATTCAGCCCCTCCTCCCGCTTACCTGTATTCTCTCTGTCTCTACCTTCCACAGCTTCCCCCAGTGGTCATCAGAGGACCAGGTCTTCGGCCCTTCCCAAAGCTGCAACGAGTCGGCAGGGAGCTCACTGGAGCGCAGGAGCAGGTACTCGGCTTTTGGGCAGAGGCGCAATGGATGGATTTTCAAATCTTGGTGCTTGGTTATCTCCACCGACATTTCGCTGCCCCACTGCCCCGCCACCACCCTAAAAAAAACTATCAGCTGACTTTCCCATTTGCAGAACACCTACAACCACTGCTAGAGGCCTCTACTAACCCTGAATCCATACACTTCTGCATAAGGGGTATAATGTTGCTTCCTTACTTAACAGCAGCTTTTTTGTTAGCTCCTTTGGTGACACTGCCACCATCCTCCTTTCCAGAGGCACAACCTGACCAGCATGCTTCCCACTTCCTAATCACTCCAAATCCTCCCCCCCCACCTTGACCTCCATATCTTTCCCTGATGTATGCCCTTGCAACCTACTGGCAGGCCCTTCTATCCTCCCATAAGCCTTTTCACGATGGACTACTTGTCCTAAAATCCCTCTCCCTCTCTGCCCCTGGGCCTTACTCCAGGTCTCCAAATTCCTATCGCAAACTGCCATGGGTATTGCCCTATAACAAAATCCTTCTGCTGCTCCTATCTAGGGATGTAGAAACTAACCCTGGGCCAACCTCTCTCTCTGGCTCCAACCCTGTCCCCCATTTCAACTTCTTTGGGGTCTACAACTTGCACACCTAAACATCTGCAGCTTGCTAAACAAATTAACCCTGCTGCAACCTACTGTTCTCTCCTTCAGACCCAACTTATTGAATACCTCTGAGACCTGGCTGAAACTTGAACTATTCCTGGCTACACCCTCATTCGTCATGACCGTCCTGGCAATAAAAGAGGTGGTGGTGTAGCCATGTATATTGACTCCTTGATTCAGTTTACACCGGTCCCGCTGCCAACGACCACGCTCCCCATCTACACTCTACTAATTAAACTCTCCCTCCTCCAAACAAGCCCCATTTTTATTGCTGGATCCTACTGCCCTCCTGACTCCACTATCCCCTCCTCATGGAACACCTGCATACCCTAACATACCTGGCCTCCAAGGATGAACTACATATCCTCAGTGATTTCAACCAGAACTAGCTCTCAGGCTGTAGCTCCAAACTGTGAAGCCAAGTGTCTGCATTAAATCTATCCCAGCAGAATACTGAGCCCATACGCCTTAATCCCAACTTCCCGAACCACTCTGTTCTGGACTGGTCCCTTACCTCCACCCGCATCAGGTACTCGCCTCAGGGTTGCTACCAGATTCCTTAAGTGACCATCACATGGTCTACACAGTAAGGAAAATTCACAGGCCCAAGGTACCCCCCCCCCAAAACCATCCAAACAAGATCCTTAAGATCCCTGGACCTTGCATGTCTTCTAAATGACCTGGCTACCACAGACTGGTCCTACATCCCTCTGGCTACCTCTATCGACTCTGCCTGGGAGTACTTCTAGACCAGGTTTATCACCATCTGGAACTCCTATACCCCACTCAGAAGAACATGAGTGAGGAGAGACCACTTGCCATGGATCACTTCGGACAACATGGCCCTCCTTAGGGCCAGGGATCTGGCTTGGAAGGCCTTCAAGGTCTCCGGGTCACCTGGGAATAAACAAAAGTACCATGCTCTATGGAACGCCTGCACTAGACAAATCTGCCGGCTACAGCCAGTTACTTCCAAGACACCTTCCATTCCAACCTAGGCCAACCAGCTAAATTTTGGAAGGTGGTTAAGTCCCTTTTCTCCTCCCCATCACAGCCCCTCACACCTGTTCTAAATAGAGATGGCGCCACCATAACTGATCCACTCAAGGTGGCCTCTCATTTCAATTCCTTCTTTACAGAGTGTACTTTCTCACTTCTTGCCACTCTCCCTCCTGATCCATTCACCCCTTCTACATCACCCTGCTCCCATGATCCCCCCCTCGGCCCCTCCTTCACCTTCAGCCAAATTTCTCCTGCTAAAGTTTACAATGCCCAGCGGCCCTTAATCCCTCTAAGGTCAAATGCCCCACTGGCCTGGATACCAAATTAATCTACTTATCAGCTCCTGCCATCGCAATCCCCTTGGCTTCACTCAATAACCTCTCATTCTCTCTTGCCTCTGTTCCTACAGAATGGAAGCATGCCACTGTCATCCCCCTCCCTAAAGGCAGTGACCCCTTTGCTCCTGGAAACTACTCCCCGATTTCACTCCTCCCTATCTTAGCTAAAATCCAGGAATGCCTTGTCCTCTCGTAACTCTCCTACCTTGACTCCTCCTCCTTCTCCACACCATACCAGTCTAGATTCAGGAAGGTGCACTCCACCACCACCACCACCTCTCTCCTAAGACTCACCGATTCCATCCTTAATGGTATGGACAGAGGACATGTCACCTCAGCTATTTCTGTCGACTTGGCCAAAGCTTTCAACACTGTCTCCCACTCACTTCACCTCACCAAGCTCTCTCTCGCAGGGCTCACTTGCGCAGCCACCAGCTGGTTCCACTCCTATCTGGTAGGCAGATCCCAATCTGTTAGAAATGGTAACACCACCTCTGCCTCTCGCCCTCTTACACTGGTGTTCCTCAAGGCTCAGTCCTTGGTCTGCTTTTGTTCTCCATCTTCCTCAATGATTTGCCCACTGCCTGCCCTCACACATCCATTCACATGTATGCCAATGATACAGTACTGCGTACATCCAGCCCCATTTCCTCTGATGTGGCGACCAGACTTCAGTAGGACTTCAGTGATGTTCAGCACTGGTTTCATTCAAATCAATGCTTCTTCAATGACAAGAAAAACTGTCTCCATGACCTTTGGCACTAGAGTAGAGACTTTCTCAGCATCCCTCCACCCCACCTTCCACACCTTAGAATGGGACTCTCTCGAGACCTGCTCCTCCTTCAGATATCTCAGGGTCTGGCTGGACCAGCACCTGGACTTCTCTGCACATACTGATGCCATCCACAAAAAGCTGCACCCCAAACTGGGTGCTTTGTACCATAATCGTGGCTGTATCCCATTACCAGCTCGCCATGCTATTGTGCAGAAGATGATTCTTCCTATCTTTGACTACGGTGATGTAGTCTACAGTGCCACCCATAAGTCTACCCTAGCCACATTGGACCCACTTTTCCACTATTTCTGTCACTTTGCCCTTGATTAACCCACAAACACCCATCACTGTGTCCTTTACCGATCCCTAGACCTCCCTTCGCTTCAGGACAGGTGCCTCTCCCACTGTGCTAACTTCACAGCTAAATTCTGGGCACAGTTCCTGCCCCATACCATACCTCACTCTGTCCTCGCAGCCTCTACCCCCCCCACCCTGCGAATGCACTACAGAATAACAACTCACGCTTCCTGTCTATCCCACGATTGTCCACCACAGCAGGCCAGGCGACGTTTTCTTATCATATGCTTAAGTTATGGAACTTCCTCCCTGCAGTTATTCGGCACTCCTCCACCAGTCAGCACCTCAATACTCTGCTCAAAGCTCACTTTAGCACAAGCCGTACATGTTTGCCTAGCCCTTGCTCTAGGGACTCCCTACCCCTCCTCGAGACTGCACAGCAGCACCATATGGGTGCTATATATTTATAACTTACGGGTCAGCCCACTCAGTATATGTGACCGCATCATTTTATGTATATATGTATGTATTTGCTGTTTATCTATTTTTGTACTGCACATGCCTTGCTCTATCTGTTCGTATGTCTTGCACTATTGAAATTTGCACCCTGTACCGTAAGTACCACCAACTGTAAGTTCTTGTGTACACTGTATAATTATATTATAATAACTGGTCAGCAACTTCTCTCAATGTACTGACCAGGTTGATATTTTCCATAACAACCAGCTGGTTGTTACGACATTCATGAGCCATGCCAGTCAAACTATGCTGCTGCCTCATTGGCTAACATTCTGTATGTGGGCAGGGCCAAACAATCTCACAAACTGCTGGAGAAAAATTGCTGGTCTGTTATTATAAAAAATAAAAGATGGGGAGGGTTTTTCATATGATAATTTAATGCACACCCTTGTTGTGGGATGCTTTGATAAACCCCGAGGGCTTCCCCATCCATTATTCTCTATATAATGTATGGTAGAACGCTGTTAACCTTAGGAAATCATCATTTCCTATGTGTTAACCCATCGATGTGTCGAGATATACGAATATACCTAAATTTGCCAGCAGATAAAAGGCCTAGAGGTCTCATCAAGTCTGCCTCAATGTGCAGCTAGCACTTTTATCTGCAGCTGCCCTCCTCCCACCCTTCCCTTCATTAACTCTCCCTTGTCCTGTCCCATCCTCGCTTGAAGCAGTCCACTGTTCCACTGCATACCACTTCAGCAGGTAACGATTCCACCCAGCCACCACCCTCTCTGTAAAAGGTGTCTCTCATCTCCTCCTGAACCTTCCTCGCCTCCAGTCTCATATCATGGCCCCTGGTGGCCCTCCTCCCTTACTTTGAACAGCCCCTCTGTACCCATCTTGTTTATTCCTTTCATGTATTTAAAGGTTTCAACATGTCACCCTGTCTCTCCTCTCCTCCAGTGAGTACATGTTCAACTCCTTCAACCTCCTCTCGTATGATAAGTCCCCCAGCCCCTTGATCATCTTTGTCGCTCTGCGCTGCACCCCCTCCAGTAACTTAATGTCCCTCTTCAGATACGGACACCAGTACTGTATGCAGTACTCCAGGTGTGGTCTAACTAATGACCTATACAGTGGCAGAATCACCTCCTCCCTCCTCGAGGATATACCCCTTGCAATACAACCCAGCAATTTGTTGGCCTTTGCAGCTGCCTTCCTACATTGTGCCGAGTTGTTTATTGACCCTGTAATGAGCACACCCATATCCTTCCTCCTCCTTCGCCTGGGCTAGCTGCACCCCCCAGCTGGTAACTCCTCCTTGGGTTCTTCATCCCAAAATGCAGCACCTTGCACTTTTTGGCATTAAAGGCCAGTTGCCAGTGTCTGACCAGGTTTCAAGCTTTGCCAGATCATCCTGCAACCCTGCCATCCCCCTAGGTCATCCACCACCGCTCTACCTTGGCATCATCAGCAAACAGACTGATCTTGCTCTTGATGTCCCATGATATGTCTGCAATGAATATCCCAAACAACACTGGTCCCAACACCGAGCCCTGTGGAACACCGCTCGTCACTGCCCTTGGGTGTGAGAGCTCCCCACCCACCACCACCTGCTGTTGCCTTCCCTGCAGCCAGTTTCCTACCCATCTCACCAGCTGCTGCACCCGCCCCGTGCTCTACTAACTTCCTTCCCAGCCTTCCATGTGGCACTGAGTCGAATGCCTTACTGAAGTCCAGATACAGGACATCCACTGCATGGCACCTGTCCAGTTGCCTAGTTACCCAGTCATAGAACTCGACCAGGTTGGTTTGGCAGGACCTGCCACGTATGAAGGCCATGCTGTCTGCTGTCCTGAGTCCTTTGGCCTCTAGGAGGCCACCAGCCTCTCCTTCAGGATAGTCTCCATTAGCTTACCCACATGGATGTGATGCTCACTGGTCTGTAGTTTCCTGGTTCATCCTTGGGCCACTCTTGTGGAGGGGCACCACATGAGCCATCCTCCAGTCCTGAGGTACACACCCCGAATGTAGTGAGGCATTAAATAGATCTGCCAAAGGTCCTGCAAGGACCTCTGCCAGCTCCTTCAGTACCCTGGGGTGGATGCCATCTGGGCCTGGTGCCTTCTCCACCCTCAGTGCCTTCAAATCCTCTTGAACTCTGTTCTCCATGATTTCCCATCTGTCTCCACTTCCCCTGCTTCTGCCATTTCTCCCACCTGCTTGCCACCCTCTTCTCTTTAGTAAATACTGAGCAGAAGTAACATTTAGTGCTTCCGCCTTTCACACCCTGCTTCCACTCAACCCCTCCTTCCTAATCCTTACTATGTGGTCCTTACAGCTCCTTTTCTCCCTGATGTACTTAAAGAAGTCCTTCTCCCCCTTCTTAATGCCTTGTGCCAGCCTGAGTTCCGTAGATGCTTTGGCTCCTCTTACTGCCCTTGTCACCTCCTTTGATTCTGTCAAGTACTCCTCCCTGTTTTCTTGTACTTCCTAAAGGCAGCTCTTTTCCTCCTTACCTTTTCCATGACCTCCTTGCTCAACCAGATCGGTTTCTTAGCCCTAGCCTTCTTGCTCTGGGCTTTGCAGCAGGTTTTGGTTGCCTCCACTATCCCCAGCTTCATGAGCTCCCACCTCTGGTTAGTGTCCATACTAGATTGAATTCTGGCCAGGTACCCTTTTACCACTTCCCCTATCCTCCCAAAGTCGGCCCTCCAGAAGTCCAGCACTACTGTGCCAGATTCCACTCCTTCCTTGCCCATATCCAATGTGAGCCATACTGAGCGGTGGTCACTCCCTGACAGCGGTTCCTCCACTGTAAGTTCTCTCACAAAGTCCCCATTTGCCAGCACAAGGTCAAGGGTATTTTCTAACCTGGTTGCTTCACTGACCATTTGCAGCAGGAAGCTGTCCTGGAAGGCATCCAGCAGTACCTGCTCCCTTCTGTTCCTGGTTGTTGAGGTGCTCCAGTCCACTCCTGGCATGTTGAAGTCCCCCACAATCACCACACTACCCTTCTCGCAGGTCCTCCTGATCTGTCCCGCTAGTTCCCTGTCTAACTCCTCCGTCTGAGATGGTGACCCATACCACTCCCATTCTAAGAATCCTATTCTTGGAATCCTGGATTTGCATCCAAAGTGACTCCGTACTACCTCCTCCCTTCCTCCTTACACACTTCAGTCCTTCCTTCACATATAGTGCCACCCCTCCTTTCCCAATCACTCTGTCCCTACGAAATAATCTGTACCCTGGTACAGACAGGTCCCAGTCATTGTATTGGGTGGCCCATGTTTCCGTGATGACTGCAATGTCCACCTCTCCCTCTGCCATGAGAACCTGTAGCTCTGCAGTTTTCCTCCCAAGGCTCCTAGCATTAAGGGTAACCACCTTCCACCCTCCCCCATCCTGCCCTCCTTTCCTAGCATCACCAACAGTACTTGCCATTTGTCCTTTGTCACTGTTATGGGGGGTAAGCCCATATGGTTTCTCAACCTGTGGTCTCTGCATATCTCTTCCCCAACTGCCACCCCACACTCCTAGTTTAAATTCCCAACTTCCTCTATGTACTCCTCCATCCTCTGTTTCAACACTTTCTTTCCCTCCTCACTCAAGTGTAGTCTGTCCTTGGCATAGAGACTACTGTCCTCCCAGGTCCCTCCCACCCCCCAACAGCCCATACCCTTTAGCACAACACCAGGTTCTTAGCCATCCGTTAAATCCTCTATTCTCAGCTTTCTTGTGTTGTGCTTGCTTGGCACAGGAAGTATCTCTGAAAAAGTTACTGATCTTCTGCCCCTCACATAATTGTGCTAGTTCCTCAAACCTCCTCTGGACTGTATCTACTGTCTTGTCAGCCAGGTTGTTTGTCCCAAGATGTATAATTAAATGAGGCTTGACCCTACCCCTTCTAGCATATTTCAGAACAGACTGTCCTCACCTTTCCGCCTGTCATTCCTGGCATGGCCTCCACCCAAATGCGACTATGCCTCTCCTTGCTACTCACCTAACTCCTCTTAGTATTGAGTCCCCCAGCACTAAGATTCCACCCCTCTACTCCCTACTTGCTCGCTCATCTCCTCTCTCATTTCCAGCTCCTCTTCTTCCTCCTGCACATTATTTCCCCCTTTTACCCCTGTTGCAATTCTCCCAGCAGAACTTCCCCCCGCTCCAGTTTGGTCCAGGCATTTATCAATTACTCCTCTAATTTCATCATTTCCCTCCTCCACTTTCTTCCTCTCTAGCAGTGCACAACTGTTTTCTGAAGGCCCTTCACAAATGCCCGCTCCCTCTCTCTTCATAGTAACCTGTTCTCTCCTTTCCACTCCATGACTTTTGCCACTTCTTCGCCTCCCCTCAGAAGTCCCTATCTCCTCCTTCCATTTGTCTTTTGTCTCCTGACATGGTTTCCCCGGCAATTGTTCTTCCTGGCCTGGGCCCCTTTGTCTCTGCTTCCCTTCTTCTGACCCTCTCCTCACCACTGTTGGCTTAAATTGCCCTCCCTCATCTCCCCTTCTTCCTCCCTCCAGTATTGGGCTAAACCCACCCCCAATCTGCCTTGCCTGTCTTAGTTCCTCCTGCAGACCCTCAATCTCCTTTCTAAGTTTTTCTATGTGGTTGCACACTAAACACCCTCCCACACTCCAGGCAATTTTTAGAAAGATTGGTGCACCGCAGTTGTTGCAGCCTACCACCCTACCCATTGCTGTCACTGCCCACCAGTGACCCCCCACCCTTCCAGATGCAGGATACCAAACACTCCCCCAAGTCTCCCCTCTCCCTCCTCTATCAGCGCAAAACATTTTCTTTATTTCCCTTACCTCCTTTGTTGCACATGTTTAGATATATTGAGCAACTGCTTTTATATTCCTATCCTTCCTATCCACACTCAAAACAGACTTTAAGTAGCCATTGCACAACCTTCTTTAAACTCCTACTCCTCCTTTCCCCAATGCAATATCAATGCTAAGAAGTAATAATGAAAGCTCCTAGATTTGCATTTACTTCCTTCCACTGAGAGAGCAGTCACCTCTTCACTTGCTGCTGTTCCTTTCCTGGATGTCATGCGTTACTATGACAGGTGCATATCCTTTGCCTGTTTGAGGAAGTGATGTCAGAACCCCTGGTATAAAGGAAATAATGGACCAAGGGTGGGACCAGCCCAAGTCTTCCAGAAACAATCAGGTAGCTGAGGCCTCTGGTCAGACCATTAGCACCCTTCCGCCACTCTGCACTCAAACTTTGCAGCTGGTGAAGCCAGCAACAATGAATCACAATTCTACTCAAAGCCCCCAAAATAAGTTTGCAACCCAAAGAAACCGGACTCCAATTCAAACAGCTTCACCAACAACACATCAAAATAGGCTTGGAATTAGAAGATATATGTCTCCAATTCAAAGAAACAGACCCAGTTAAATCACACCAATTATGTTTTAAAACAGAAGAAATAGGTCTCTACAAATGCAGCCTGCCACACAGTGAATCAAACAAATGAGCCCACTTATAGCTACCAAAACAGGTTTCAAAATTCCAACAGACCCAAACAATACCCTGCTAGCCCCTTAGTAGTAAGAAAGAAAAGAAATAACCTTCTACCAATTAGAATCCACAAGAAACAATGTAAAACAACAAGAAGCTACTGCACTGTAGATCTGATCTTGTCCCCCTTCTTGTTCCTTCTGAGAAGCCAAAGCACTGAGTTCCAAACTCTGTGATTTCCCTTGTGCTGCTTTCAAAATCGGACAGTTCCAAACTCTGTGATTTCCCTTGTGCTGCTTTCAAAATCAGACAGTTCCAAACTCTGTGATTTCCTTGTGCTGCTTTCAAAATCAGAGTTCCAAGCTTTGACTTCCCATGTGCTGCTTTCAAAATCAGACAGTTCCAAACTCTGTGATTTCCTTGTGCTGTTTCAAAATCAGACAGTTCCAAACTCTGTGACTTCCCTTGTGCTGCTTTCAAAAATCAGACAGTTCCAAACTTTGTGACTTCCCTTGTGCTGCTTTCAAAATCAGACAGTTCCAAACTCTGTGACTTCCCTTGTGCTGCTTTCAAAATCAGACAGTTCCAAACTCTGTGACTTCCCTTGTGCTGCTTTCAAAATCAAACAGTTCCAAACTCTGTGACTTCCCTTGTGCTGCTTTCAAAATCGTCACATCGATAGGTTAACAATAACGAGTGATCTGCGCACGTGCGCGCTTTTTTTTCGATGGGGAACCGATGCACGAACAGCAGCAGTTAGGGAAGGACTGAACGGCCGCGGCGGTGACTAATTATGAAAAAGTAAGCAGCCTTTTGAGGTGGGGCTATACACTATAAAAAATAATGTATGGTCCCTCTATCGGCAACCGGTCAATTTTAACCGTCTCGAGGTTGCCATGGTGACGTAAACCTGTCGAGCTTCGCTCTCGAGGTTTACACGGTCGCCCTGGCAACCTCTCGACTGTTAACTGACCAGTTAACGATAGAGGACCATACATTATCCTCTATGTTCTCTCCTACCCCTCAACCCCCAGAACGCATCTGGAATCGAGCAGTAGGCTGCTCAATATGCCTTCCTGGTTACACCTTTAAATAAATAAATAGTGCAACCACAGTGCAGAGTCTGAACTTGTATTTTTTTTTTAATCATATTTCTATTTTTCCGCCTGCTGCGGCGTGTTACCGGCGGGGGCATCCAGCAACTGGCCCTGCCTGCCCGGAGAGCAGCAGGCTCACTCGCATAATGGTGGATCCAGTGTGACCATCCGCTGACTCGCCGTAGGGCCTCCCCATGCCACTCTGAACTGAGCCGGCTCCGGACCACCCCAGCGCGATTCCGTGACAGTCCTCCGGGCAGAGCAGAGCACGGCCATCAAGCTGCACGGTCACACCCAGCCTTTTCCTCCCTTAGTTCCACTGGAGTATGGACATGCAATGACGTCCTGCTGCACAGCATGCCAATGTCCACCATACTCCACCCCTTGTTGCACCAGCCCTTGTAGTGCCCCCCGGTTGTCACCAGGGGCCGCTGCAGAGCAGTGGAAGCCCTCAGCCCTCCCCGGGATAGGAGAGCAGTCCTCCAGACACTCGATCCTATCCCTTCCCTACCGACCCCTGACAGCCTGGGTGCGTTCCTGAACTCGGGTCTCCAGCACGGTGCAAGGTGTGGCATCCAGCGCCTCAACTCTCAGCACCACCGGGATGGCTCGAACTTGTATTCTGAGTTTCACTACTTAGCATAAAGTTCTGCCTCCAAGACATCACACTCTGGCGAGATGACGCATTTTGTAATGTATCCCACTGATGGATTCCTGTTCTTTGAAATGGCTTGCAGCCCAAAAGACAGGTAAGGCCTGGGGCCTGATGGGATGCATACAAGGGTACTCAATGAACTGGTAGCAGAACTGGCTAAGCCTCTTGTTGGGCTATTCAACTGCACATTATAGACAGAGGTAGTTCCAAATGACTGGAGGACAGCAGATGTAGTTCCACTCCATAAAGGGGGGGGAGGCAGGCAGGGAACTATATACCTGTTAGTCTTACCTCTGTTTTGGGTAAACTGATGGGAGTCACTGGTCAAAGAGGACCTTGTTGACTACGTAGAGAACAACAGTCTCCAGGACAGTAAATAGCATGGGTTTGTGGCAGGGAGGTTTTGTAAGACCAACCTGACAGTTTTCTGTGACTCAGTGACAAGGGAACTGGATTGGGACCACACCATGGATTTACTCTACTTTTGACTTCAGCAAGGCTTTGGTCTCAGTGCCTCAAAAAAGACTGCTGAAAAAGGTGGAGGATCTGGATGCAGCAAGATACATAGTAAGATGAGCAGTACATTGGTTGAAGGAGAAGCAACCAAGAGTTGTGATTAATGGTGTTAAATCAGAAGACTGTAAGTTCACGACTGGGGTGCCACAGCAATCTATCATAGGTCCTATCCTCTTCAGTATGTTCGTCAGTGACACTGCAGAAGGAATCCAGGACAAGTTGTGTCTCATGGCAGATGACATGAAGCTCTGTGGGAAGGTAGAGATCCACAAGAGAATTTAGGGAGATGCAAAGTAACCTACAAAGACTAGAGAGGTGGGCTAAGATTTGGTAGATGAAATACAGTGTCAAAAAGTGCAAGGTGATGCACCTAAGGAGCAAGAACCCCAGGGCAGACTACTAGATGGGAGAGGTAAAGCTCAGCACTATGGCTGCAGAAAGAGAGCTGAAAGGGCACTAAGTCTGAATAGCACCTGCATGAATAGCACTGTCAATAACAGCACTGTCCATACAGCGTTGTTCTGAACAGCGTCAGGAACAAATGCCGCAAGTAAAAGCAGTGCTACTGGTCATTGTTGCAAAGCTCGATGACAGCTGCTACTAGTCCAAAAATGTATTTTAGTGGGGGCTCTGCCACCCGCACTCCTCATAACTCAAATAATCAACTCCAAGTAGGAGTTGGATTACGGGGAGGGGGGGAGTATCGGAGACCAGGATTAGAAACCTGGTCTCCACCACCATTCTGGCCAAGCTGCTCCATGCCTTAGCCTTCTCCACCACGGGAGCAGCTCAGCCAGCCCTCCATATTTCCCAGCCCTTGTCTACTAGTCTAGTACCATGGACAGCAACATGGGTAGTGCTTACTGTACTACGCTGTTCTACCTCTGTCACTGTCCATGATATGCTATTAAGACAGTATGGTTCTTACATGCGCTATATTTGTAGCACTATTCTAACCGGTTACCACTAAAAGTCATCATTAGTGACTCTGCTAAACAATCAAATCAGTACAACATGACCTATAGCAAGGCGAATAGGATGCTGGGGTGTATCAGATGGGGTACTGTTAGTAGAAGAGGTATAACTACATCTTTACAGATCATTGATGAGGCCACACCTGGAGTACTGTGCCCAGTTCTTGAGTCCAAGGGCAGGCTAGAGATGGTGCAACAAAACGTGACCAGGATGATTCAGGGCCAGCAGGACAGATCTTATGGGGATCGGCTGAAGGCCCTGAACATGCACTCATTGCAGAGCAGATGATACGGGGGTGATATGAAAGAGACCTTCAAGTTCCTGAAAATAATAAACAAAGTGAACAGCAAATAACTATTTTGCATGAGCAACAGTTCAAGAACATGGGGGCATTAGTGAAATCTGATGGAAAGGATGTGAGAAAGTTCTGTTGTACAGAGGGGCTGAGGAACAGTCTGCCAGCTGAGGTGGCGTGTGCCAAAACCATAAACAGTTTCAAGCATCACAGGACAAAAAGGGTAGAGTGATTAGTCAGGGTAGTAGTAGTAGGGAGGGGAACAAGGAGTGGACAGGGAGGGCTTGTACCCTGTATGGACAATAGGTCCCAAGGTTTGACAGGAAAACTATTGGCAAACTGGATGGACCATTACTATTCTTCTGCCATCAATGTCTATGTTTCTCATGTAAATAAACAGCAGCCATAAACAAAAAAACATGGTTCCTATGTTTTAAAAGAAAGTGAGAAAAATTGCAATTATTACAGATAGCAATTATGAGAAATTGAAAAACCAAGGGAGGGGGGGACCCACATAAAGTTAAATAAACACCACACTGCACCCAACAGGATAAAACTCCAACAGCGAGTTTTTTTAACCACTGTTTTTAGATTTTTCCTAGGTGTGGAAATGTTTTGCAGCTGAAACAATCTTGCAGTTATAGCGCAGGGTGCATGATGTCAGGACGTAATGCAGAATTTAGGTTCAAACCTACCGAACATTCCAGATCACAGCACATGTGTAGGCTATCTTCTTAAGCGTAATGCAGAAGTAAACACTGACTGTTCTAGACAGTGAAAATAAGCAGGCTCACCCATCCTGGGCCGTAATATTAAAATGACATAGTACTTCAAAAATTAACCTGCCACAAGCTGACCTAGCAGGGAGTGGGTACAGTTAGGGGAAGGGTTTTCCAATTACCCCCAAGTACTGCCCTGGACCTTCAGTTGCCTGATTTGGCAGACCTTGTGGGTCTAGACTCCTGCAGTTGCCAGCTCTGTAGCATCTACCCTCCACTCAGAGCACATTAGCCTTCCTAGTAGACAGTGCTTTCTTCTTATAGCGACCCTGTAAAATACTGGTTTTATAATTAATAAAGTACTGGAATTTTTCTGGGCAACTATGAGACCAAATGGACATCTATCAGGAAGGACCAGTGTGCCCTATTAATGCAGGATGAACACAAATCCAGCAGCTGCAAGAGTTAGAATTCAACTGGCCTACTAGAATAAGCAGCAGGTTCAGCTAGTACTAGGGGGTCTCTCCGAAGAACCTCCAAGCTACACATACACACACACACACACACGCATGCACACACACACCCCTCCCATCTCAGCTGGGGGTTCCAGCTACAGACAGTGACAGTGGAATAAAGGGGATATGGCCACCAGTGCAAGCAACAACAGGTCAGGGGTCGTAGTAGAAAATGGGTCATCATCAGGACCTCCCAGCTATGAAGCTGAAAATTCCTACCGGTGAAACCATTAGCAAGGCACTGAAGGATGAAGCTTAAGGCATGACCCCTCCTCGTAGTCAGAGCAAGCTAAAGTAGATGGCAGTTCAGATCAGTGGGCTAGGAGTCCCCCCCCCCCGTACTCAAAAGCAGAATGATATGGGGGGGGGGGTCTGTATTTTTGTTGTCCCCATCACCAACAGCTGCTAAAAGCAGTTAAGTGAAAAGGGCACACTTCTTAGACCAGACAGAAATCAAACCTTGCTGACTTTTCCAGGCTTGATGTGAACAGTTTGAAAATTCTGAACTTTTGAGAAGTTTGCAATGATATTTATTTTAGCACAATTAAAAAAAAACTATGAAACTTCATAATGCATTACAATACCTTGCACACAGTATCAGCTTTTTCTAAACTGGACAGACCACACTGGACCTCTGCTAAGTTGTCTTTAATGCTCTCCAGCTTGCACTTGACATCAGCCTGTAGAAAAGAAATGATATGAAATGATAATGCTATACAATTACCTGTAGTGTACCTCTGTTACAATCGAACACATAAGAGGTAACCATCTGTGTTAAAATCCTTCTGTTGTTCAGTCATGTACCACATAAAATGATGAACAATGCAATTCTGTTGAGGGGGTCTGCTGACTTAAGCCCCCCCCCCCCAAAGAACCTTTATGACTAATGTTACTTATCATGGAATTACATGCTAAAACAATCAGGGAGACCCCTTCTTACCATTGTAAGAGTGGTCCCACGTACATTCTTGTTACAATCTGACACATAAAAAGTAACCATCTGTGTTAAAATCCTTCTGTTGTTCTATCACGTACCATATAAAATGATGAACAATGCAATTCTGTCAAGGGGTTCTACTGACATAAACAAAAAAGGAAAAAGAATCTCCATGACTAATGTTATATAACACAGATATACATGCTAATACAACCAGGGAGACCCCTCTCAGCATTGTAAGAGTGGTCCCATGCACATTCTTAGGTTGCAAGAAGATTCTGACATACTAAGAATGTAAGCAACAGACCTCTTATAGAGGTCATGTGTAACTTTCTTTTTTTGCAGTGGTCCAGCCAGGAAAGTGGTACCAATCTGCACTGGACCCCCCCAAGATTTACACTGGTCCCAAGCTATAATGGAGGTTACTGGGGGAGAAAAGGAACCCTCTCCTCTTCCCTTTGCAATTACTCTTTGGTTTTCAATGGCACCCTCTTTCTCTTCAGCCTCTAAGTTTCTCCCTGGTGTCCTATGGCATCCCCTCCCTCTCTCCTTCCCCGTAAGTTCTCCCCAGAGTCCAGTGGCACCCCTTTCCTCTCCCTATTGCATTAAGTTCTCCCTGGTGTCCAGTGGCACCCTCTCCCTCTCCCCATCCCCAAACATTCTCAGGTGTCCAGTAGCCCCCCCACCCATCAGAACACCCCAACTCCATAATCCTGGTCCCGTATGGCTACTGGTACAAACCCTCTGTACACCTCTTCAGCCAACCGCTGTCTAACTCGCACAACTGCAATATGGCAAAAAGAAACCTACAGTAATTAATACCCTTCCACCACCAATCTCAGCTCCACCACTCTCCGTACCCATTTCCCCTTAGTCAAAATCCCACTCACAAGGTGACAAGTATCAGCAACGCATGACTGATCCTATCATAATAGTCTCACCGCTGGACCTGAATGCCAGTAGTCTCTCCCAGTAGTGCTTTGCCATATGGCATGAGGGAGAGATCGCTGGCATTCTGGTCTGGCTGTGAGACTGTTAAGACAGGATCAGAGATGTGTTTTCCTCTAATTTTCCTCTAGGGTATATGGGCTGACTAGATGGGCCTGGCAGTCCTTATCTGCTGTCAATTTCTATGTTTCTAATACTTGTTAAGTTGTGAGTGAGTTTTCCAACTAGGGGACATGGCTTTTTTTTTTTTACACTAGCCCAAATTTAAAAGTTGGGTGTAGGGGGAGTCAAACTGTCCCAGGCAGTTTTCACTATGCCCAGGGCAAGTAAATTTATGTTAAAATCGACCCCTGCTCTTACAAGCGTTAGAGTGGTCATGACTGTGTGTTATGAAAACATTTTTTTTTTTACACACCCGAGGTGTGATGACCCATAAACCTCGAGAGCGAAGCTCAAGAGGTTCATTACGTCATCACACACTAAGGATGTATAAAAAAACTTCATAGACACACAGTCACCTAAGTTTTGTTGTTTATAATTACTGGTGCAAGGAGTCCATGCCAAAGAAAGTCACAGAAGCAGTTCTGCTATTGGTCTGGCTTGGTTTTCGACTGGCTATGATCCCTGCTGCCCCTACACAGAGACAAACAGACAAACACACACACACACACTTCTTCTTCTGGATGGACATCCTTTTCTTTCTGTCTTTTTTAATTTAAACTATGGAACCACACATAACTAGCACTATAGGCAGTCAGCCATGGCCCCGTTCCCAATTGCACTCATTGTCTCCCGAACCCAATGCAGACCAGGATCAACCAGATACGTCCTTTAAAGCAGCAGTCCAAGGTAATCAAGAAGTGATTATCAATATTCTGTTTTTTGGCTGGGAAGCATGCAGCTATAGTTCTGGTTTCTATATTTGTAAATAATTTTTTCTAGCGATCTTTCATTTTTTTTTAGATATTTTAAATTTACTTCCATTGTTGTGGATCCACAGTAAATATGGCTGCTGCCTAATTTACAGCCGAGCTCCCCCCTTATGTCTCATCATGTCTTTTGTTTACTTCAGTAGAACCCTGTGCTGTGAATTCCTGCTGTCCCTGTGTAGTACTGCGAGTCATGCACATGCACAGTTGATAGCAGAGGGTTCCAATTCAACATGGCAGGTGGGAGAAATGTAAACAAAAACAAATAGAAACTGAGCAAATTACAAGGTGCTAATACAGAGAAAACAAGAAAAATTACCAGGTAAGTGCTCAATGAAGAACAGGAAACAAACTATTGCAAAAGATCTGATTTTTTTTATCTAGTCCCGCTGCTTTAACTTGTAAAGGCAGGATCAACCAGTTAAATACTAAAAAAAAAAAAAAAAAAAAAAGGCCTCTCAACGCAGCGGTTGGATTTCCACTTGCGACGCCAGTGACCCAGGTTCAGGAACGGACTCGGGTGCTGGAGGGCCAGCTGGGGAGAGAAGGCTGAAGCGTCAGATGACTGCTTGCCTTCTCTTGGGGGGAGGGCAGGGATGCGACCCGGCAATTGCTGACCCCTGGAGGAGGCCAGGGGCTCGGCAATACGCAGGGTCCCACAATTCAATGGGGCACGGCGAACGTCAGTGTAAGCCTGACGTTAGTGGCACGCCACGTCCCTGGGGAGCAAACAGGAAAAGAGCTCCTAGCCGACTGGATGACGGTCGCCAGCTCCCATTGCCGCGAGACCCTGAGCAGTGCACGAACCACCCTAGCAGCACCCGGGACAAGTATGGCACTGGCCACCCTCCTGGTGCCTTCCCTCTTGGAGGAGGGGGACCCACCCGGTGAAAGGTTACATCCGGGGGTTACCCAGTGGTTGCAATATAGGGTGAAGAGGTGGCTGTACCAGGGCAGTGCGGCACAGTGGGAATAGAAGGGCCCGAAGGAGGGGCCGGCCCAGAGCTGGGGGAGCAAAAATAAACAAAAAACTAAATAAATAAATAATGAATATGAGAGACTGAACCGAGGCAAATGACCACTCTAGTACTAGCAGCTCCTCGCTAAGCGAGAAATGAAGCCGCCATGTTTGTGGAACTGTTCAGCCCACACAGAATAACAGTCAGTGAGGTAGTGCACTACAAATGGAACTGAAGTGAGAGTGAAACAAAATGCCGTAATAACTGGGTAACCCAGTTATTACAGTGTTTAAAATAGTATGTCAAAGTATGCAATAAAGGGGGTCACCAGCAATTACAGTATATTACAATATATGGCCAAGGCTATTTTTTCCTATAGGTAATCTGTGATATCAAAAACTCATAATACTGTAGTATTAATGTCAGAAAGTCAAAGTACCCGGTGCCCCAGTAGCAAAGTGGGCTGAGGCACTCTGCGCCTTACCTTTCCCATGCTGGCAACCCAGATTCTGGAATGAGCTCAGATCTCTGAGGATTGCACGGGGGGAGGGGGGGGTGGAGGGAGGGAGAGGACTGAGTGTCTGGGGGACAGTTCTCCTCTCCCAGGGAGAGGTGGTTTGCCATCTTGGTCCCTGGCTGCCCTAAGGTCCTGTGGGGCAGCACTGGCAGCTTTGAGCAACATGAAGGGAGGGGCTGTGGTTCCATAGGTGTGTGCTCCTCCAAGTATGGGCATTTGTGCCGACGTGGCTGGGGCCCTGGGGAAGAAAAGCGGAAAATGGATGACATGGGCTACATGAAGCCCTGCCCACCATTCTCCACTCAGCATTGTGAACCGACCGCTGGCCCATCTGGATGTGTATCACCAGGTGGGGGGGGGGTTGTCCCCTTCCTGGCCCTGCCACGGGGGGAATCTGTGAGGGATTCAGGCCTGGCAATTTACTGCAGTGGAGTGCTGGGCAAGAGGGGGCAGGGACAGGGCTGAGAGCCTGCCTGGCCCATCTACGGAGAAAATGCTCTCGTCAAAAAATGAAAATCCAGATCAGTGGCATTAGGAGAGAACATGTTTAGAGTTCCACATATTACAGAAAATAATAGCTAGGAAATCAGTAACACAACCCCCCCCCCCAGTTTCCTCTATCCTTTCTTGACGAACAAAGCACCAACAGTGCTTCATTTACCCTTCAAACTACTACCATCTGCACTTGAATACTGTATCTGGCACTGCCTTATTCATACTCCAATTGTTTTCCAATTTGCACTTACGTTATTTGCTGCTCTTCAAATGCTCTGCCTAGCTCATCTTGTTCCTTTTTTGCTATTTAACTGTTTAACTTACATTTCTGATTTTTGATTTGTGCAACTGTTGTAACTTATTGCTATACTGTCCTCGTTTTCCCCCCTTCCCCTAGACACATCTGGAAACAGGCTATTTCAGCTCAGTATGACTTTCCTGGTAAACCTTTTGAAATCAATCAATCGTGGGATTCAAAACATCAAAAAACACTTGACCTTTGCTCTTGTGGTTTATGCTGTCATCAAAATCCCATGATGGAACTACTGCCTTATCAAGAAGGTATTATTTATTAATGAAGAAACAAGATACATACTCAATGATGGCATTAAAAGTCGTATCAGACCATCCAGTCTGGCCACCCTACCCAACTGCTCTGCACTGACCCTAGTGGCCATCCCGCTCCTTTGTTCTGCCCCTCCCCTTTTCTAACTAACCCCATATGCTGGTTGAAGTCCTGCTTGAAGTTATTCACTAATTTGGCCTGTACCACTTCCTCTGTCAGCTTGTTCCACTTGTCCACCACTTTCTGTGAGAAAGTGCTTACAGTTGTCCCTTCTGAATCTCCATCTGTGAGTTTAAATAGGTTTCCTCTCATCCCTGTAGTTGACTCACGGAGAGAGGTTTCTTGGTGTCGACCCCATTTATCCTGTACAGGTACATGTATGCCTCGATCATGTTGCCCCTTTCCCTCCTTTTCTCAATGGTGTAAATGTTCATGTTCTGTAGCCCCTTCTCATATGTCTTGCCACTAGTCCATGGACAATCTTGGTTACCCTTGTGCTGTACTGCTTCCACTTTGTAGCAGTCTCTCCTCAGGTGTGGACTCCAGCACCTTGCAAAGTATTCTAGGTGGGGTCATGCCAGTGACCTGCACAATGGGAGGATCACCTCCCAACATCTACTGCTTATTCCATTCCCTATGCAACCCAGCATCCTGTTTGCTTTGCCCACTGCTCTGTTACAATGTGGTGTTGTTTTTAGGCTCTCCTATATCAACCTCTAGGTCCTTTTCCTCGCTGGTGCTTTACAACACCATTCTCCCCATTTTATACTGCACTCTTGGCTTCTTCTCAGTGTACATCACTTTACTCTTTTTTGAATTAAAGCCCAGTTGTCATACATTTGACCAGTTCTCTAACCTGCCCCGATCCTCCCTGATTTTCCTTATCCCTTCCTCTGTGTTCACCTTTGCGCAGATCTTTGTGTCATCTGCGAAGAGGCAGATCTTGTCCTTGATGCCTTCTGCTATGTCACAAAGAAATATGCTGAAAAAACTCCGGCCCAGCACTGACCTCTGAGGTACTCCATTTGTTACTTTACTTGTCTCTGAAAACTCCCCGTTAACTACTACCCTTTGTGTTCTTCCCCTCAGCTAGTTCTCCAGGGGACTGCAGTTCGCCCCAGGAGAACAGCAAGACTGGCAAACATCTGATCTAAATTTATGAACGCCCTAACATGCACTGCAGGCTACTTGAATCTCCTACTGCTGTAGCCCTCCTCTGATGTCAGCTGCAGGGGATTCTGGGATTTGTAGTTACAGAAAATGTCAGCTTGCAAGTCAGCAAAATCAAACTGATACAATCTACAATACTGCAGTGAACTGTAAGCAAAAAAAAAAAAATAAAAATAAAAAAACTTTGCAGCACACAAAGTGCAAATTGGGACCAGTCCCACACCTGTGTGTGAGGCTGTTAGTGCTGAATGTTCCCATTTAACATTCTTGCCCCGACCCACTGTGTCACAATAGCTGGCCGTGCTGACAGCCAATTTACACTAACAATAAGTTAAAAAATATCAAAGCATGAGAAATACAACATCAACATGTTGAAATATCAGTTTATTATAACAGATTCATGTATTTATTTCTTGAAAACGTAACCAGGAAAGGGACAGCGAGTCACAGCTTGTTTCACGTGCAGCCCGGTACAGGAAGTAGGGATATAATATCACACAAAACATAGTCAAAATATACAAAGTATACATGGTAGAAAAATACAAGATGCACCACAAATATAGCAGTACTACACCCGTTATTTCTGTTTCCTTATAAACAGGCAACACTTTTCGTGCAGCTGTTGGGGATAGATGTGTTTGCTTTAGTTTATTTTGACTGTTAATACTAGTCCCTGTAACTATTTCCATTTTCTGGTCACTGAAATCTCATTGTCCTTGAGCAAAAGGAGGCATGGCAGTGTTGCACTGTGCATGCATGCGTTTTAGGCACTTAGGGAACTGCTAGCATCTCTTCATTGGGCAAGATCTTCATGGAAAGGAAAACCACACCCTCATATCTTTTAAATGTTATTTGTTTCCATGTCAACAGACAACTCTTTCTTTCTCCTGGGCTGGTCTCTGGGCTACCTTACTCCTGGGCTGTTCTTCCTGATGTCAGTGATAGGCAGGTCCAGAACTGCAGCAGGGGAGTATAACAAGCCCTCCACATCCGGAGTTCGTCAGTCTATTTCCTGCCTTTGGTGAAGCAGGTACTCTGCAGCAGAGCCCTGTCACACATGGCAGGGCTGAAGATTTCTAAGAAATCGGCAAAGATTAGGATTCTTTTGGGGGATCGACGACACTAAAAGTGCTCCCTTCTTATTAAAACGTGCAGGTAGCCTCGGTGAGATCCAGCCTTAAGCCTTGCATGCTACACAGGCTGGTCTCATCTCACAACGGCCTCCGATTTTCCCGCGCGCTTAGCCCCGACAGGCACAGGCATCTCACAAGACCCCTAAAATGAGCCGGAGGTGCCTTTCGGCTCAGGATCCATCGCGATCGCTAAGGAGGCATTTTTTTACACCTTGGTGGAATTCCCCTGCCATTTTGAGCGATCGGAGGAGCCGGAAAGACCGCTCGCGCTACCTCGTGCCCTGGTGGTTGTTTCTGGCGCCAAAACATCAGAGGGATAGCACTTCCAGGCACTAGGCTGTTTCTAAGTAGAGGGGCTTCATTAGGGGGCAGGCTGTACCTTAGACATTGCGCTCCCCCAGTCAATCAAGTAACTGAAGCAGAAGGCATACAGTTAAAGGGGCCATTGCGTCCCCCCCCCAGCCAATCAAGCAACTGAAGCAGAAGGCATACAGTTAAAGGGGTCATCGCTAAGGGGCCTTCATGGCAGTACTTAAAGAGGCCATCATACTCTTCACAGCAGTACTGAAAACCAGCAACAAAAGGGGCCATTTGTATTCTTCAAACCAGTACTGAAAGCCAGCAACAGAAGGCATACAGTGCCTCAAGGCTTAAAAGGGCCATCGCAGAAGGCATACAGTGCCTAGAGGCTTAAGGGGCCATCGCTAAGGGGCCTTCACAGCAGTACTTAAAGGGGCCATCATATCCTTCAGCCGCAGCAGTACTTAAAAGGGCTCATAGGTCTGTTTTATTCAGTCAGTGCCCAAAGGACTGTTTTTTCATCATTTCACTCTGACCCCACAACAAGGGGGAACTACAGAAGATGGCCTCAGAAAAATCAAGCCGAGGGAAAAAAATGCCTGCGATGCAAGTGCCCTCTCCTAATTACCTTTGCTGGCTCACTCTGCCTCACATGTGAGAAAGCAGCGGCAGCTAGTGGGGACAGCACAGTGGACACCATCTCATCTCAAGCAAATGGACAGGAGAGGTCCGAGCGAGCACAGTTAAGCATTCCAGAAAGGTCCAACCGGCTTGCTGCCTCGAGGGCTGAGCGGGGAGCAACATCCAGGGACCCTCCCTTGACCCCGAGCTCACAGACAGGTTGAACAGAGCCTTTGCTCTGGACCCATCTTCCTTTGAGTGGCACCATCCGGGATCATCAGATGGGAGACCACACGGGAAAGCCAAGAGAAAAAGGACCCCCTCCTCAACCTCTTGAGAAGAAGTGGGGCTTTCCTCTCATCACTCCTGCCCCAAGAAAAAATTTAGAGACGAGGACAGATCTCCAGAGGAGGACGGTCACCATCATGCTAGCCACAGGAGAAGAAAAATGTCTCGTCCACAGAACGGAACAAGGGGCGGATACAAGGGCAGACGTCATAGGGGATACTCTCTGGGCTCCTCAGTCAACAGCTCTTCCACCAAAGAGGGAGAGATAGTAGATTCCTCGTCAGATCCTGGTGGCTCCCCGTCCAGAAATTTCGACCTAGAGGACCTACACTTCTTTATCAAAAAAGTCATATCCGAGATTTACCTCGGCCCCCCCCCCTCCACCGGTCTCCACCCAACCAAAACAGGTTTTTTGCCTGGCGTCCCCCTCTAGACCTGCTACAGCCTTCCCCATCCTTCCCGCCATTGAGGACTTGCTAAAAGAAGAATGGCAGGGTTCGGAGCGTGCATATCCAGTTCCCAAATGGATCTCCAAACTTCTGAGGTTTGACAAAAAACAATCAGAAAAGTGGTTAGACTGCCCCAGAATCAACCCCTTGATTTCCAACCTGACCAGGAAAACTGTCATCCCAGCCGAGGGAGGGGCCTCACTGAGATACCCAGTGGACAGAAAGGTGGACTCATCGCTCAAAAAAAACTTTCAAGCCTTGGCAACCTCCCTTAAGGCCGCCACAGCAAACCTATTCTCCGCCAGAGCCGCTTTATCTTGGGCATCGGATTTAGCTTTTCAGTTTGCAGAGGATCCAGAAAAGAACTCTCCCATTATCCAACAGCTACAGTTAATGGGATTGGCCTCCACCTATGCAGCGGATGTATCAGGAGAGGCGGTCCGATGTGCCGCACGGACCATGGTTTACCAAACCTCTGCTTGTCGGAACCTATGGCTCCGAGCATGGCACGCAGATGCTTCCTCAAAGAGCCATTTGGTGAATGCACCATACAAAGGCAACCTTCTGTTTGGGTCTGCACTGAAGGAGGTGGTGAAGGAATCAGGTGAAACAGCAAAGGTGCATATGCCCCAGTCTAGGAGCCGGGGCAAAGCCTGGCCTTCAGGCGCAAGGCATCATTTTCGTGACAGAGGTTACAAGGGACAGAATCCCAGTTCTTCAGGAAAAAGGCCATGGTTCTCCCAACGCCAGCAGACTTTTAGGGGAGGCGGATCAGGTGGAGGGGGAAATCCCAGAGACACAGGAAACAGCAACAAGAAAGCACAATGAGGAAATGCGGGATCATCCTCGAGTAGGGGGCAGACTTTCAGATTTTCTCAAGGAATGGGTCCAAACAACGTCAGACAGATGAGTGTTAGACATTATCCACCAGGGATACTTAATAGAATTCAAATCCAAGCCCCCATTACCACATGTTGTGCCCTTTCCTATTTCAAACAACTCATCCAAAAGACAAGCCACACTGCAGGCCATCATGAATCTTCTACAAGCCGGGGCTATCAAACAGGTTCTCCCCACAGAGCTGAACTGGGGGGTCTACTATCTGTTTTTCATTGTGCCCAAGTGCACAGGAGGTCACAGACCAGTCCTAGACCTCAAGTTCCTACACCACCTTGTGTGCAGCAGACCATTTAAGATGGAAACACTGGCCTCAATTGCCAAGGAAGTGCTGCAAGGAGACTTTCTAGCATCCATTGACCTGCAAGATGCCTACCTACATATACCGATTCACGGCAGGCACAGGCAATATCTGAGGTTCAAGCTGGGCAATGGTCACTTCCAATTCAAGACTCTCCCATTCGGATTGTCCTCAGCCCCAAGAACCTTCTCGAAGGTCCTGGTAGCAGGAATAGCCCACCTACGGAACCGGGGGATCCAGCTATTCCCTTATCTGGACGACATCCTCATCAAGGCTCCGCAGCTCGATCAAGCGGTTCAGGCAGTGGCAGATGTAGTCCAGTGCCTCACGGCTCATGGTTTTCTAATCAACAGGAAGAAGAGTCCCAAAATTCCGAGTCAGAGCCTGAACCACCTGCGAGCGGAATTCAGGATGCAGGTCAACAAGGTATTTCCCCCCCGACTCAAAGTTCAGGGACCTGTTAAAACTCATCAGCAAATTCCAAAGGAACAAGCAACTGCCGGCTCAGTCCTTTTTACAACTTATCGGGACACTAGTGTCACTGGCAGACTCAGTTCCACGGGCTCTGGTGCACATGCGGCCCATTCAGACGCACCTACTCAAGCTGTGGTCCCAGTCCAGGCACACTCGGCTCCACCTCATCCCAGTGTCACAGCAGGTAAAAAGTGCCCTTGCATGGTGGTCTCGGAGAAAACATGTGATGAGAGGTCAAGACTTAGGCCATCCACATTAGATAAGGATCACAACAGATGCAAGCCTCAGGGGGTTGGGGGCTCACCTACAACAGATGTCAACCCAAGGCAAGTGGTCCCTGACAAAATCGAGGTACAGTATAAATGTCCTAAAGATGAGGGCAGTTCGTCTAGCCCTGATGCACTTCCATCAGCAAGTGCGCACCAGGGATGTGTTGATTCTAACAGACAATTGAACAGCAATTGCCTACATCAACCATCAGGGCGGCACAAGAAGCTCAAAAATGCTTTGGGAATCTCTTCTCCTCTTTCACTGGGCAGAGAAGCAACTGGCAAGCATAAGGGCAGTGTACATACCAGGTCAGGAAAATATCACAGCAGACTGGCTAAGCTGCAAAGACGTTCTCCCGGGAGAATGGGAACTGAAGGACGCTGCCTTCTAGCTCCTCGTACAGAGGTGGGGCAATCCACAAGTGGATCTGTTTGCATGCTGACAAAACTCAAAGTCTCAGCAGTTCTGCTCCCTAGCAAGAGATGATCTAGCATTAGCTCAGGACACCTTCTCCCTAAACTGGGGTCGCCTTGGCCTCCTGTACGCTTTTCCTCCAAACCCACTTCTCTCCAGGGTCGTGCACAAAATGGCCAGAGACAAGCCGGAAATTATCCTAGTCTGTCCCAGGTGGTTGCGCCGACCCTGGTTCCCTCTACTCATTCAGCTGTCAAAGGCACAACCTTTCGTTTTCCAGCCCTCCTCAGACCTTCTTCATCAGGGTCCGGTCTTGCACCACAGTCTGAGCAATCTATCCCTCTTGGCTTGGAGATTGAGCGGGAAACTTTCAAAGAGTTAGGTTACACTGCTCCAGTCATTGAAATGATGGTCAGCTCCCGACGTGCCTCATCCTCCAGGGTGTATTATAGGATATAGAAAAGATTCTTATTCTGGCTCCACTCCAAAGACATACAGGATCATCCAATAACCCTCCCGGTGCTTTTACAATTTCTTTAAGATGGATTCGACAAGGAATTGCACCCAGCCACCTTGCGAGTTCAAGTTTCGGCACTGGGGGCGCTTTTGTTTGCTGACTCAGGGGATACGCTGGGGTCTCGCTCTCATGTCAGGAGGTTTTTAAGGGCAGCAATGTCAAAACGCCCACCAATTAAGCCAATTGTACCACCTTGGAAACTTAATCTGGTCCTCAAGACCCTCACAAAAGCGCCATTCGAGCCCTTGAAGGAAGCATCAGTCATGCATCTTACTATGAAGGTGTTTTTTCTGGTGGCCATTACGTCAGCCAGGAGAATCAGCGCTGTCAACCAAAGTGCCCTACACAGTTTTTCATCCGAATTCAGTGGTACTTAGGATGGATCCAGGGTTTTTACCGAAGGTCATGTCTCTCTTCCACTGTAACCAAGAGCTCATACTTCCTTCTTTCTGCCCTCACCCAAAAAACAAAAAGGAAAGAGAGTTTCACACTCTAGATCTGAGGAGAGCAATCAGAATCTATATTAAGAGAACAGAAACTTTTCGCAAAACTTCAAGCTTGTTTATTTTGCCCGCAGGCCAAAATATGGGTAAAAAGATATCAAAAGACTCTGTAGCCAGATGGATTAGATCAATAATCACCATGGCATATGACAAGTCGGGAGTACCCCTGCCTGGTCCAGTGAGAGCCCATTCCACCAGAGCGATGGCCACGTCATGAGTGAACTTCAGAGAGGCATCTCCAGCAGATTTATGCAGAGCAGCCAAGTGGTCATCCATTCATACTTTTACTAAATTCTACAAACTGGATGTCATGTCCTCGGCGGAAGCATCGTTTGGCCGCCAAGTGCTTCAGACAGTGGTGGAGCCCTAAGAACACTTAGCATTCTTCCCACCTGGGATATCTAGGGATGCACTGCTTTTGGATATCCCAGGAGTAAGGAAGCCCGGAAACCAGCCCAGGGGAGAGAGAGAAACAGAAATTTGGGTACCTGTAAATTTTCTTTCTCAGACGGCTGGTCTCCGGGCTTCGGATGCCCTCCCAGAATGTACATAGTTGGTGGGCCTCCGGGCCCTTATGCCATAACTGTTCATGTTCTTTGTTTCCTAGTACTCATAGTATTGCCTCAGGGGAACTGCACTGAAAATGACTGACGGACTCCGGATATGGAGGGCTTGTTTTACTCCCCTGCTGCTGTTCTGGACCTGCCTATCACTGACATCAGGAAGAATAGCCCAGGAGTAAGGAAGCCCGGAGACCAGCCGTTGGAGAAAGAAAATTTACAGGTACCCAAACTTCTGTTTTCATGTAGCTGTTAGAGATGTATTCAATTGCCTTAGTCTGTTTTCACACCTCATACTAGTCCCTGTAACTGTCCTGGAAGGCTCCATTTGGTGATTGTTAAAATCTCATTGTCCCTGAGAGCTGCATTAACATATGAGAACATGATGCATAATCAACCTTTAAACGCCCCAGTATGCTAGTCTGCTTAATTAGTCTTCAAAGAAACAAGCTGCAAAAAGGTGTGAAATACCACATTTACCTTTAGTGACTTTTGCAGACTATCTGAGTTGCAATGCAGGATCTTCCTCTTGTCAGTATTCACCATTCATTACTGAATACAGCACAGGAAATGTTACTAACTGTTTCAGATGGAATTCAGACACCACCTTAGGTAGGAACTTAGTAGTGGTTCTAAGGACTACCTTATCCCTATGGAAGATTATGTAATTTGGTTCTGTGCTGAGGGCTTGCAATGCACTTACCCTCTTAGCAGAGGACATAGAAATCAGTTAAATGATTTTCCATGTGGCATACTTCAAGTCAGAGCATCCATAGGCTCAAGTGGAGTCTCCATAAGGTAGGTAGGGCAGTCCTTGCGATTCCGTGGTGAGACTGGGCTCCTTACTGGTGGGTAACAATGATTGAGGCATATAAAACAAATAATAAACTTTTGAAATGAGTTCTAAGGCCAGTGACTTTTCCTTGCCTGCTGATATGTAGGCTGACACTGCTGCTAAGTGCACCTTTAGTGTTGAAGACCTTAGGGCTAGAGTCTGTAGGTGCATCAGTTATTCAAGGACTATAGGCAACCCTGCTTCCATTGAATTATTCTTTGGAGGTACACCACTAAAAAAATATTTTCCACTTAGAGGAATATGCTTTGCTGGTTGCTGGTTTCCCTGAAACCCTATGCACCTACAGGACTTCCTCCGAGAGTTTCGATATGGAGTATTCTAATTTTACAAGAACCATGCATGCCCTCAGGTGTAATGTCCTGAGGTTTGGGAATGCTATCCTGCCCATGGATAAAGTCAGCAGATTGTGACTTAATGGTAAGCTGATTGGACTCCTACTGGACAGGACCAAGAGCACTGAGTACCAGGTTTGTCTGGCCCAGTCTGAGGGTATTAGGATCATTGTTGCAGATTCCTTCCTGAACTTCAGGATGACTTTCTATATTGGTGGGAATGTGGGAAGGCACTCAAGAACATCCTGTCCAGTCTAAGACCAGGGCACCTTCTGAGGTCATCTTTCTGGTTGGTGATCTGCAAAAGAACTTTGGGAGCTGACTGTTCTCCCAAGAGGTGAATAGGTCTATTTAGGGAGTGCGCCACCTTCTGAAAACTGTGGCCAGAACCTGTAGGCCCATTCGCGATTTCCCCTGGCTGATTCTGTTTAAGGAGTCTTCCAGGTCACCACACTGTCTTTGCCTGGGAGGTGCACCACAGAAATGTTTGCTTCTAAGAAGTATGCCTGGTCCCAGATCCTCACTGCTTTTGTACACAGTTTTGAGGATCTTGTCCCTCCCTGCTTTTTTATGTAGCACACTGCTGCAGTGTTGTCTGTTCTGATCTAGACAGACTGACCTTGCAGCTGGGAGGAGAATGACTGCATTGTCAGCAGCACTGCCCTGAGCACCAGCAGGCTGATGTGCTCCAGGGGTTTCTGTGGGCTCCGTGTGTCACTTACTGTAAGGTCGTGCAGGCGGGTGCTCCACTACAGGAGTGAAGCATCCATAGTAAGGATACTTGCTGGTGACTGCTGAAGGAAGGGAATGCCCTCTCTGAGGCTGCTTTCCACCTTCCACCTCTCTAGTGACTTTACCAGTACTTTTGTCACAGGTGCTAATTTTGAAAGTGGGTCTCACCTTTTAAACCAATTGTCTCTTAAAGTGATTTTTTTTTTCCCCAGTACCCCATCACCTCTGCCCAATCAGGCAGAGGCTCTTCAGTCCACATCTCCGCTTGCCACCCCCCAGCCCGAGCTTGCTCCCTCCCTCCTGGGCAGGTGCCCCCCCAGGACATTTGGTCATTAGCCCTGGCTTATCCCCCAGGATGGGGCCATGGGAGTGGGACTCCACCCCCCCAGCAGACCTCTGTTACACAGGAGTGGTGGTGCTGGCGGAGGTGGGAGCATCACCCATGGGGCCCGAATTTTTGTGGATACTTGACTTTTCCTGGTGGCGGGACATGCAATGATATCAGCAGGCACACCTGACGTCTGTCCTACCTCCCATGATGTGTGACCTTGGTACTCTGCGGCTTCCCAGCCTCCGCCAGGGGCTGCTAATGTGCCGAGAGCTCCCCCCTCCCCCCCCCTGGAGGAGAGCTGACAGATGGCACTCAATCCTTCTCCTCCCCAGCCAGCCCTCCAACTCCTGGGTCCGTTCATGAATCCGGGTCACTGACGTCATGAGCGGACGCTCTGCCGCTGTGCTGGCAGGCTCGGCTAAAGTGATTTTCTTAGATTAGGGGTTAACTTACAGTAAATGGAAGCTTGTGCCAGCAATACAGCCTCTTCACATAAATGTTAATAATTTTGCTGCTGCTGTTATTGAATGGGAAGAGATTGTAGTTTGGTCCCGATAAGGTGGCCAGCCGATGCCTTCCACTTCCCGATTATTTCCATACCCCTGCGCTATAATGACCAGCAAGGGAAAGCGCAGAGTGGCGCCCCATTGAAAATAAAGGGGGCATGTTTTTATTAGTGTTTTCTACATTACAATGGCAGAATAGAGATCAATGAAGGCCACTGCTTGACTAACAAGGGCCTTATTAGTTGAGGGGTGGCCTTCATTAATATCTAACCCGCCATCATAATGTAGAAAACACTAATAAAAAAAATGCCATTTATTTCAATGGGGAATGCCCCATGCTGTCACTTGCTTCATGTCATAATGTGCCTGAGCGCGGGGTCGGGGAAATGAATTGGGAAGTGAAGAGGATCTGCTGGCCATCTCGTTGGGGCCAAACTACAATCCCTTCCCATTTAATAACGGGTGAAGAAAAATTAACATTTATGTGGAGAGACTATCATCGGCACAAGCTTTGATTTAATATAAGGAAACCCCTAATCTAAGAAAATCACTTTAAGGAAACCCCTAATCTAAGAAAATAACACTGGATGTTGTGGCGATTTGGCCACTGCTGTGTGATATTGCAGACATATTGCTGTTTTAATTTTCTGTGATTTTTGGTTATGTTTAAAAGTTCCAAACAAGCTAGAAGTAAGGGTCGCCAAAAGAATGCCCAGTGTTACTGAAAAGGTCACATAGGATAGAGAGAATGTATATTACAATTGTCTAACATTCCTCTGTAATCTGGGGACAAAGGCTTAACCAGAAAACTAAAATCCCATTTCAAAGAGGACTGGAAGTTCCTTGTAAGCTTATTAAAGAGAAACAGATAATAAATTCTCAGGAGCTGGAGAAACATCCCATCATAAAACTTTAAACTCAAAGAGAAATGGGTTTTAGGCAGGAGGTGTCAGCAAGGTTACCACCAGTCTATTTAGATTTTTACATTTTTAGTAAGTGACAGGAGGCTGAGGAATATATACACTGGAAGTTTATTGTGATTACACTTCAAGTGTTATAATTCATCTTCATTTAGAAGAAGTCAGGAAGGATGGGGGAAGAACAAAGTCTGTTGGGACTGTAGGACATCTAATTACTTAATAATCCAGAGTCCCTTAAACATCTTGGAAAGAGCAAGAGAGACCCCTGCTGGCCCAAAAAGATAAGACCACCAAACAGTTGCAGACTGCATGGGTCAAGGTATATAAAGCCCTCAGAACAGGGCATGTTGCACACTTTTTCATGGGATACAATTCCTGACACACCGAGCAAAACAGACTAAGGACCAGTGAATGCAAGAGAGAACTGAGTCTTTGCAGACTTCATTTATTTTCTGGATTTCGATCGTCCATGAACCAGGTAGAAACTAAACAGTCAAAAATTTACAGTGTGTTTTGTATTTATATTTTTCCAACTTTGTTTTGTTATTCTGTAACCAGATTTTCTGAAATCTTTAGTTTGTAAATTTTGTATGATAATTATTTAGAATTAGTAAAAGCGCTTTGCTTTTAAAACTGCCTGTGAGTGATTTGTATGTGTGTAAAAAGGTGGAAGTTTTATTCAAATCTAAGACCAACCTGGTAAATGCAAGGTGTCACCATCACTGCCAAAGATAGGATCCTGGAAGGGGAAAATCTGGATGCCTTAAGTAGGGGAGATACACAAGTTTTGGGAGGTGTCTGTAAGGGAGAACCAGGTCACTGTACCACCGATGAGTGAAGACATCAATCAGGGTTACAAAAGGCCAGACCTGACGAGGTTGTAACACCTGGCTCCCCCCCCCCTCGGACAGTAACCAAGGAGGGTCCTCACCTGGCTACAGACTTGACAGTGTATTTTACCCTTACCCCAATTTTAATGAGAAAGCCCTGGGACCTAGTGGTGAGTGTTCAGTTGTGAACTCAGCGAGCACTCTAGATGGACACGTGGAGGGTATTCCTGTTCCACCCTTGTCATGGCTTGCACTTGGGGTTGGGCACTGTGAGCTCAGTGGACCTGGTCCCAGGAGTGGGTTTGTGACAGATGTCTCTCATTTGGAACCTGGCACATGGAACCACAGTTGTGGATGTGGCCATGTGTCCCAGTAACTGCAAGAAGTCCCTTGCAGGACTTGGCTGACCTGCTTGAAGGATTCTGTTGTTGCTATCAAAGCTGGAACTCTGGCCTGTGGGAGGAAGACTTTCCCCTGCAGGATGTTTAGCTCTGTTCCTATGAAATCCAGTACTTGAACAGGTTCTTCTTGGGACTTCTGTAGATTTATTACGAATCCCAGATTCTCTAAGGTACTTTTTACAGTATGAAGTGAGCACCTTGTCTGTTTTTCTGTTTTCCCGCCATACCTCTCAACTGTCCCTGATTTTCAGGGACGTGATTTGTCTAAAAATTTTACTCTGCCCTCCTAAAATTGTGTTTCTGTGACTAAACAGTGGGGTTATAAGTACAAAATAATATCAAACATAAAAGTTACAGACTTGTTCTTTCTTAGTTGATTTTTTTAAGCCTTGTCCCTGATTTATGAGGGGAGGTTGAGAGGTATGCCTGAGACTAGCCAGTCATCCAGGTAGGGGAAAACCACTACACCTTTCCTTTTCAGGTATGCTGCCACCACAGCCAAAGACTTTATGAATACCCTTGATGCTGAGGTGAGGCCGAAGGGAAGAGCTGTAAACTGGTACTGGAAGTTCCCTAGCTCGAACCTTAGATATTTTCTGTGTGATGGCCTGCTGGCATATGAATATAAGCATCTTTCAGGTCCAGAGATTCCAGCCGGTGGTTTGACTGCAAAGATGGTATCACTGTTCTTAGTGTGACCGTCTTGAATTTCACTTTTTATAGGCTTGTTCAGATACCTGAGATCTAAAATGGGTCACTACTGCCCATTTTACTTGTGGGTCATGAAGTACCTTAAAGAGAAGTTTTCTAGTAGCTGCCCTCACAAGCATATATGGTGTGCTACCTGGCCCACAGTCACTGCACATAAAGGATTCCTTGAAATTCTTCCTTGTTAGGAAGTTATAACGTTCGTCAAGTTGTCCCGTGAGCACCTGAAAAAATAAAAAAAAGAGTTACTTCCTTAACCTATGGCCACGCCCCCAATGCTGGCATACCCAGCCCTGTTTTGTGATGTCATAAAATGAAGGCTGTGTGTGCGCGCGCCATTGACTTGAATGGGGGTGATTTTCCCAAACATTTTATTACTATTTAGTGTTGCGATGCGAATAAATCATAGTGACCGCTCGACTAACAGGGACCCTGTTAGTTGAGCGGTTGCTTTGATTTATTCACATTGCAACTGCTGTGCCATTAAGTCACTGAACTCCCCACCCTACCATCATGCTTACCTCACTTACTCACTGTCAAGAACAGTCCAGAATCCATCCTGCCTTGGAGCCTGTGCTCTATTGAATTAGAGATATATCACAAACCTTTCTTTTAGTAGTGATTTCATTAGTTTCCATTAGTTTCCCCACCACTGAGGTCATGCTGACTGAACTGTGATTGCCCCTTTTCAGCTGCAGCCCAGGAAAGATTAAGCATTACCTTATTGTGTTAAGAGCAGCTGTAGAACAAAAGAAAAAATAGCCCAAGCAATAACAAACGGGGACATGAACCGTTTCAGGTACATTAGTAAAAGAAAAAAGACTAAGGGTGGGATTGTGAGACTAAAAAGGAAAGGAGGTAAGTGTGCAGAGGGGGACCAAGAAAAAGCAGAAAACCCGTGTGGGGCCCCTGACCGGGTGCTCACCTGTCGGCAGCTGCAGCTTGAGTTTTCTTCACCAGCTGCCCCCCAACCCCCACCCCAGGATCAAGACCGCAACCAGGAGCAGCCAACAAAGATTCTGCTTGGCTCCAGTGTGAGGCTCTAACGGGCGCCACTTGTTGGTGGCTGCGGCTTGAGATTTCTTTGCCGCCCGCCCCCAGGATCAAGACTGCAACCAGGAGCGGCCACTGAAAGACTTCTGCTCGACTCCAGTGTGAGACCCCTGACCGGCAATCACTTGTTGGTGGCTGCAGCTTGAGTTTTCTTCACTGCCCCGGGATCAAGACTGCAAACAGCAGCAGTCACCAAAAGTCTTCTGCTCAGCTCCCGTGTGAGGCCCCTGACTGGGCGCTCACTCATCGGCTGCTGCGGCTTGAGTTTTCTTCACTGCCCACCCCCCAAGGATCAAGATTGCAACCAGGCATGGCCACCGAAAGACTTCTGCTCAGCTCCAGATATGGTAGCTGTCTAGCGCTACCAGTTTTTGAAAATTGGGCGCCAGGATGGACTCTCCAGGACTGGCCTGTTCTCCACTGGATCAGCTGACTACTGGCTGGCGCTGAAGCCTATTTCTTTCCCTAGCTCTGCTCTCACAGTAACTGTAATATAGCTTTTTCTGCCTAATTTTGTTCCCTGCATTTTTTAGCCAGGATCTGTTATATGCACAGGACTTGTTAAACACTGCTCAGGATCTATAGTAGAAACTATTATTTTTTTACAACTCTGCGTTCTTTTTAGCTGTGCCACAATTTATTGTTAAATGCATAGGGTTTGCTCAATTACTGCTCAGCAGCCATTGTAAAACCAGTAAATGTAATCTCTTACAGTAGAATTACTAGGACCTGCTTAACACTGCTCAGCATCTATAGCGGAAACTATTTATTACAACTCTGCAATCTTTCTTGTTGAGCCTGAATTTTTAGTGACATGCACAGGGTTAGCTCATTTACTGCTCTGCAGCGAGAGTAAAAACAGTCCCTTAATCTTTTAGAGTTGAATACTGCTAATTATTCATTTAGAGTTGAACACTGTTTGGAAACTGTGAAATATTTGTCTCTTTCTTTCCCCGCTCTGCCTTAGAGCCCTTCACAGCTCTAATTGCTCTACTTTTCCTTCTGCCCCTCCCCTGATTTAGCTCCCTATTGTTCCTCACTACCCCCCGCTGCCCACCTGTCTCTCTCTGTCTCCCATGCCCACTGATTTCTGCTCTTCAATTAATCTACAGTTTTCTCTTGTCTTCCCCCAGTGTGAGGTCCCTGACCAGGTGATCACTTGTTGGCGGCTGCAGCTTGAGATTTCTTCGCTGCCTGCTCCCCCAGGATCAAGATCACAACCAGGAGCGGCCCCCGAAAGACTTCTGCTGGGCTCCATTTGTACCCACCCTCCCCACCTGCCTGCACTATCTGGAGATTTAGTTATATAGACTGTAGATGATCATGTGTGGCCTGAAATATACTAAGTGGCCACTTTTCCATTCGCTGGTTATACGTTGCTGCCACTAGAGGGAATTGCTGCAGGCTCCATTCTACGCCCTCTCTCAACCCTCTCTAAGTACATTTTCGTGCTGCTGAAACACGTTGCTCCCTAAATCCTGGATTAATCCTTTTAGAATGGGCTGGATGCGTTCTAGTTACTTCTGCTTCTGGTACTTCTCAACCATGGCTCAATAAAGAAAAACAAACTCCACAAACTGCAATTACCAACAACATTTATTATGACCCTTACTTTACTACGAGCAACTTCTTTACCTTAAACAAGGGCCCTTGGACCCATCACAGGCTTCTGGCACATCCGCAGGGCTGGTTAACTAATGGGGCCTATGTTCCCTACCACCTCCAGGCACTTCCCATTAGCCTCTCTGTACTATGATGCAACACAAGGAGGCACTCCAGCACCAAACGCTCTAGCAAAATGGATTATAGGCTAATGAAACCCTGCCTACTCAGAATTATCTTAATGTTGCTGCTTATATCAGGCAATGTACACCCCAATCCTGGCCTGGCAGGGACTGCTCCCCAAGGGCCTGGCTAAGCCCGGATCTATCAAGTTGGCGACTATCAATATCTGTAGCCTATTAAGCAAGTTGGATAGCCTCCAATATGGATCACTCAGCAAAACCCTGATATCCTATCAGCTGTAGAAAAGTACAGTTACGTAAGAACTTACCGTAACAGTAGATCTTCGAGAGAGGCTCTTGCAGTAGGTAACTTAGTTTAGTTTATTGTTCTAGGAATTACTACCTTTGAGCCAGAGGCTCTTTTACAAAGGTTCCACATCAATTAGGTACAGTACAAAAAAGGTTACATAGATAACACAACAATTTGTGCTGTGTCAAGAGCGAGAAAACATATACAAATACATACCAAATCATTTGTGCAAAAGGACATGAGATATCAATAATCACATTATTATTACAAAACAGAGGTCATGCCAGATTAGGAGAAACAAATAGGGAAAAAGTCCAGAACAGAGAGGGTAAGTGAAAGGTGTGGGGAGCAGACAATAGCAGGAGAAAAGGTTTCCCAAACATGTTTTTGTCAAATAATGGAACAGGGTAGGTAGTGAGAAAATAGGAGGTTTAATCAGGGCAGTCACGGGAGCTGGAGGTGGCAAGGTGAGAGAACAGCCTTGATTTGAAAATACTTAGAGAGGTGGAGGCAGTAATATGAGTGCTGAGGGCATTTAGCCAGCTGGGGGCACGATAGGCAAATGATCTTTGTCCCTGAGAAGTCCGGCATCAGGGGACTTGGAGAGGCTGGTGTTCTGATCTTCTGGTAAAACAGGTGCTAGCGCTCAGGCATAACAGGTCTTGGATACAAGGTGGAGTGAGGTCCAGAGTGGATTTTTTCGCCATCAGGCACGTAAGGTACTTTATCTGGTTTGAGAGTTGCAACCAACCTGAGTCAGCATAGAGTTCACATGCGTGGGTACGTCGATGTGCACCAGTGAGCAGCCGACAGGCCTTATTAAGGGATGTTGTAATGCGACTAAGTGCTGTAGTAGTGGCAGATCCGTATACAACTAAGCCATAGTCAACGACTGAAATGATAGAGGATTGGATGGCAATCCTCAGTGCAGAATGGGTAAGGAGCTGTTGGTTCCGATACAGAATCCCAATTCGCTGATTAATAGTTTTTGCTGTACTATAAATGTGAATTGCAAAGGTTAGGCTTTGATCAAAGTTGATTCCAAGATATTTGAAAATTGGCACTTGTTCAAGGGTATTTCCCAGGTATGTATTAATGGTGAGTGGGACTTGCCGTTTTTTGTTTTGCGGGTTAGAGAAGAGCATGGATTTAGTTTTTTTGTGGTTTAGAACCAGCTTATGTTCAAGGAACCACATCTCAACTTTGGAAAAAGCATGCTGAAGGTTGAGCGTAAGAGGTTCAGATCTTTATGAGTGGCAAGAATCACGGCATCGTCGGCATAGAGGATTATTAGTTCAGGGCAGGATTTGGGGAGGGAGTTTAGAAAAGGCTGAAAGGAGGGGCCCAGGATGGATCCCTGGGGAACTCCTGAGCGAACCGGTTTTGAGTCTGAGAGAATTCCAGCTACTTTTACAGATTGAGAGCGCTGAGCAAGGTAATTTTTTACCCAGTCACCAGGATCCTGCGAGAGCCCTAGGGATAGTAGTTGTTTGATAAGTAGGCCATGGTGTACTGTATCAAATGCCTTGGTTAAGTCAATGTAGACTGCTCCAGTTAGGTTTCCTTTGTCCATGGCATTGTGGATTGCTCCTGAGAATTCAAGTAGGGCAGTCGATGTGCTGTGCCCTTTCCTAAATCCATGCTGCTGGGTGCATAGGATGTTGTGCTTTTCCAGGTAGTCTGAAAGTTGGTCCGCCACCAAGCATTCAAGGGCCTTAGAGAGAGGTGGTAGTATTGATATCAGGCGATAGTTACCAGGCAGTGACTTATCACCACTTTTGTGCACCGGAATGACAACTGCAGCCTTCCATTTCCTAGGGAATTGGCTGCAGCAGAGGGAGAGATTGAAAATTTTTGTGAGTGGGAGCAGTACTTTCTCCAGAGTGAGGGACAGAAGTTTAAGGTCAATAGTGTCGCTGCTTGCTCGGGACCTAGAAATGGCCTTCTTTACATATTTATAGACTTCATGTGCCTTTACTAGTTTGAAATGGAAGGGTGGTTTGGTTGGAGAGGCAGTAGTAGAAGTAGAAATTGGAGGGTCAGCATCAGTGAAGAAATCAGATGAGAGGACACCACTAAGGTCCGTGAAGGTATCATTTAGGTTGTTTGCAATGATCTCTGGGTCTAATGTAGTGGTTCCATCCACATTCATTATTGTAGGAGAGGATTGGACTGCTGACCCATGATATTTCTTATGTTGTCCCAGAAGGATTTCCCTTCAACCCAGGAGTTGGAGAGGGCATTCTTGAAGTAGGAGCTCTTCATCAAGCGGATCTGTTTAGTACAGTGGTTGCGAGCCTGTTTATATTTTTGGATGTCTGACAGAGTGCCAGTAGCTCTTGCAGTGGCCCAGAAGTGATCCCTACTTTTGAGTTGTGAGTTACATATAGGACTGACGCCGGCCGGCGGCAGGACCCCACGGAAAAATTTCTAGCTAGCAGTCCCTGGCGAGGGACCGCCCCCACGCCAGGTGACCGCGCGACGCGGAGCAAAGGGGCGGTCCAAATGCCCGCCTTCCAGTTCTTTCCCGCCACAGGCCCGGATGAGAGAGAAGAAGATGTTTCCACTCCTGGAAAAAGAGCTGAAAAAGCCTAGGGGGATGGAGGGTGGGAAGGTATTACCTACTGCAAGAGCCTCTCTTGAAGATCTACTGTTACAGTAAGTTCTTACGTAACTGTACTATCTTACTTCGAGAGGGCTCTTGCAGTAGGTAATTACATATAGGACCGAATCCCAAGCAGTCTGGAACAAATAAAAGGCACTGGGAGGAGGGACTACTCCAGAAAGTAGTAGAAGCCTTGCAATCCTCAAGACAGGAGGCCTTGCAAAACAGCTAGCCCGAAGCCTGCTCTATGGCGAGAGGCAATATCCAAACTGTAGTGTTTCGTAAAGGTGTGGACAGAAGTCCAGGTGGCGGCAGCGCAGATGTCTGCCGCAGAAACATTCTTGAAACAAGCTGCAGAGGCCGCTACTCCACGAGTGGCGTGACCTCTGACTTGACTCGGAAGGGTCTTGTTGTACTTGTCATAGCAAAAAGTGATGCAATGAGCCAACCACTTCGATAGGCATTGCTTGGAAACAGCATTGCCTTCCCTTTTGTGAGCAAAAGAGACGAACAACTGATCAGTCTTTTGAGATCCTTTGTCCTGCTGGTGTAGTATCTCAGAATCCGGTGAACATCCATGGTATGGAATAAATATTCTCCTTGGTTGGAGTACTGCGTGAAAAAGGCAGGTAACTCTATAGACTGATTTAAGGTAGACTCTGCTACCACTTTAGGTAGAAACTTAGGGTTCGTGCGAAGAGCCACTCGTTCTTTGTGAAAAATCAAATAGAGGATTCTACACATAAGGGCCTGGAGCTCGAAAATTCTTCGAGCGGAAGTAATGGCCACCAAGAAGAAAAAATTATTCACCTTAGTAATGTTGTTTCTTCTAATGGAGTCTTGCTATATTCTGACATATGCAGTGAGTCCCAACCTTCGAACTGCTCCGGAGGTGAAACAGTTAACTTTCCATGCCAGGCATGGAACACTGAGCTCGAGCTCGGTTGAAACTCTGTTGTTCTTCAAACTCAAACCGTCAGATCTTTACGAGCTAAACTCACTGAGGTCCTGTGTGGAAACTGTAAACCTACACTAGCCAACTGGCTACTAAACATAAGAACACATTTTTTTGTCCCAAAACAAAGACTCAAGTCAGGAGACCCAAAAAATGAAAAACACAACACGAAGTCACCCCAAGAAAGAAGGGGTGAAAAACAACAAGGTGGGCACCTACTAAGTGCCAACACTGCACTGCCCACCCACATCCCAAAAACAGAGGTTCTGAGAGGGGCAGGCGGTTGGAGGTCAGAATATAGCAAGACTCCATTAGAAGAAACAACGTTACTAAGGTGAGTAATTTTTTCTTCAAACAACATGAAGTCTTGCTATATTCTGACATATGCAGACTACAAAGCAGTACCTCCATGGAGAAGGGACAGAACCTACTTAGGAAATAGGCTCTGAAGCATAGCTGTGCCAAACCGAGCATCACTCCTAGCCTGGATGTCCAGGGAGTAATGCTTGGTAAAAGTGTGAACTGTTTTCCAGGTAGCTGCTTGACATATCTCTAGAATAGGGATATCCCTGGCAGCAGCCAGGAAGCAGCTGTACCTCTGGTAGAGTGAGCCCTCAGGCCTGAGGAGGAACCACCCAGTTTTTCATAGCAAAATTGGATACAAGAGACAATCCACCTGGCAATGGTTCTTTTAGTGGCAGGTTTCCTTTCCAGCCTCACCATAAGTGAGGAACAGTTGGAGGGAGTCAAACCTGTGACCCTTGGTATGCTCTATGTAGTAACTAAGGTCTCTTCACATCAAGCTGTGCAGCCTCCTCTCCAGAGGAGGAATGGTCAGTGAAGTACACTGGAAGAGATATAGATTGATTAAGGTGAAATCTGAAACCACCTTAGGCAAGAACTTCCTGTTAATCCTGAGGACCACCTTATCTCTATGAAAGGAGATAAAATCAGGCTCCACTGACAAAGCTTGTAATTCACTTATGCATCTGGCAGAAGCGATGGCTACCAGAAACACAGTCTTCCAAATCAAGTACTTAAGCTGTGCTGAAGACAAAGGCTCAAAGGGGGGTTGCATAAGTTGAGCAATGCAAACATTAAGATCCCAGGTGGGGGCAGGGTCCCTTGAATGGAGGGTTGGTGTGAAGCAATCCCTTGAAAAACTTGGAGAATACAGGGTGAGCTGAAAGAGAAGAGGGCTTACCTGCTGAAATAAAAGCAGACACAGCTGCCAGATGCACTTTTAGGGTAGCTGGTCTCAGCCCCAAGGTATTTAAGTGGACCATATAATCCAGGACTGTGGGTACATCAGCAGATTCTGGGGAAATATGCTTTCCAGAGCACCATATGGAAAACCTCTTCCATTTGGAATTATAAGTAGCCCTGGTGGAAGGTTTTCTAGAAGCCTTCAGGATATCCATTACACCTTGGGAGAGGTGTAAATCAGCAAACTCTAACTCTTCAAGAGCCATGCCTTGAGATTGAGAGATTTGAGGTTCGGGTACCAAACCCTCCCCTGAGCACAGGTTAACAGGTTGTGATTCCTGGGAAGACACAGGGGAAGATGGACTGCTAAGGACAGTAGGATGGATACCAGGGTTGCCTGGCCCAATCTGGAGCAATCAGGATCATCTTGCAGGGTTGAGATCTGATTTTGACTAGCACTTTGAACAGGAGAGGGAAGGGGGGAAAAGCATAGAGAAACTTCCCTTCCCAATTGAGAACTAAGGCATCCAGAGGGACTGAGCCCAACACTGGGGGCCTGCAGCAAAAAAGGGGAAGTTGGTGATTGTCTGGGGCTGCAAAAAAATATATCTGCGGGGTGCCCCATCTGGCAACTATCATCTTCAAGACCAGGGGGTCTAGTGACCATTTGTGATGGCCCTGAGAAATCCTGCTGAGAGCATCTGCCAGGAAATTGTCCTTGCCTGGGAGGTGAACTGCCGTAAGGGAGGTGTTCAGGGAGTAAGCCAGAGACCACAACTTCATTGCTTCGGTGCACACGGCCGTAGACTGAATGCCCCCTTGCTTGTTGATGTACCACATTGTGGTGGTGTTGTTTGTTCTGACCTGTACAACTTTGTTCTGAACAGATTTGGAAAAAAGCTTGAAGTGCTAGAAAAACTGCTCTGAGTTCCAACAGATTGATGTGGAGCAGAGATTCCTGAGGGGACCACAACCCCTGGGTAGTGAGGTCGCCCATGTGAGCTCCCCACCCCAAGAGGGATGCATCTGGTAGTAAGGATTGAGGAGTGAGACTGAGTGACAAAAGGAACCCCTTGTCTCAGATTGCTCTGATCCTGCCACCACTGTAGGGCCTGGATCAGGGTTCGAGTCACTGGGATCAATTTGGTTAGAGAGTCTTTCCTTTGAGACCAAAGGGCTCTCAAATGGAACTGAATGTCCCTCATCTGAAATCTTGCTCCCTGCACCACTGCTGTAGAAGCAGTCATGTGCCCCAGGAGCTGTAGAAAATGCCTTGCTGGTCGAGACACCTGCAGGGTGAATGAGGAGGCCAGAGAGACCAGGGTCCTTGCCCTGTCCAAAGGAAGGCTCTGGCTTTCTCTGTGTTCAGCTCTGCGCCTATGAAGGTGAGGTGCTGGACAGGCTCTAGAACTGACTTTGAAAGATTCAGAAGGAAACCTAGAGAGGTGAGCAGTTGCTGAGTTATCTGTAGGTGTAACTTGACTTGGTCTGTGGACTGGCCTACTATGAGCCAGTCGTCCAGGTAAGGGAAGATGGCAATTTTTTGCCTTCTTAGAGAAGCAACTGCTATTGCCAGGCATTTTGTGAATACCCTTGGAGCAGAGGCGAGGCCAAAGGGCATTGCTCTGAACTGGTAATGGCCTGAGGGCAGCTCGAACCTGAGGTACTTTCGATGGGAGCTTCTGATGAGAATATGAAAGTAGGCATCCTTGAGGTCCAGGGACGCTAGCCAGTCCCCTGGCCTTAGAGAGGGTAGGATAATTCCCAGAGTCACGATTTTGAATTTTGGTTTTAAAAGGTGCTTATTTAAGTATCTGAGATCCAGGATGGGCCACCATTCTCCTGTCTTTTTTGGGGTAAGGAAGTACCTGGAGTACAACCCTTTGCCCTGGTGTAGGGGTGGAACCCTTTCCACAGCTCTGAGAGCCAGGAGGGAAGAGATCTCTGCATCTAGGGCAAATGCCTCTGGTGGATTTGCAGGTGGAAAGGATCTGGTTCTCATCTTTGGAAACTTTTTGAAGCTGAGAACCAGTCCTTGGCTTACTACTTCCAGGACCCACTTGTCTGATGTCAGAGACTCCCAGTCCTGGACAAAGTAAGCCAGCCTGCCCCCTACAGGTAGCTGAGAATCGGCCCTGGCAACCCCATCAGGGTGCCTGCTTGGCAGGGGCTTTGGGCTGAGGGGTGGAAGCAGGCCTGCTTGTACCCCGTCTGCCTGTCCCTCTAAAGAACCCCTCTGGGCATAAGCAGAAGAGGAGGCCTGGGCTTGGTAAAAAGGCCTATGAAAAGGCCTGCCCCTGCCCGTGGGAAGCTGCCTTTGAGGAGTGGCCTGCCTTTCCTTGGCCTGTGCACTCCTATAGGTGGTCCTATACTCATCCATTTTCTTCATGTAATTCTCTGTCTGCTCCCCAAACAGGAATTACCCACAACAGGAAAATCCATGGCCTTAGTCTGGGTATCCTGTGACAGGCTAGTACATCTGAGTCAAGCCATTCTGCGAAGTGCCACAGATGTAGCCATGACTCTTGATGACACATCATTTGAGTCCACTGCAGCATGAAACTGCACCTTGGATGCCTCAATACCATCAGCAGCCACCTGCTCCAGCTCCCTGGCAAGCTGGCCAGGGACCTGTTTTGCTAGAGCCATAACAGTATCCCATCTGGATTTCTGATATCTAACAACATAAGGCACATAATTTGCCTGTCTGAGTCCCAAGGATGCTGCCATGTACTGTTTCTTTGCCATGGCATCAATCCTCCTGGAGTCCTTGTCCGGGGGGTGTGAGGCCAAGGGAATATTTGCCTTGTCACAGGCTGCAGCCTGCACTACCCCAACATGGCTGCATTGTTGTGTAAGGAACTCCGTATCAGAGCCTGATAATGTGTACCTCTTTTCCATTCCGTTATCCACAGGAGGTATAGTGTGAGGAGTTTTTAGAATTTTAAATGTCTGTTTCCCAAAAGATTTATGCAATGGAATAGACAGTCTCCTAGACTCTGGGATATCCATCATTTCCACATAGTCAGGCTCCTCTTGATCATCCATAGCTTCCTCCATAGGAAGCTGGAGGGTTTCAGCCACTTTTTTATAAAACATAAAATGAGAAGGGGACTCAGAAAGCCTAGAAGGAGACACTCCTGAAGGTCTGTCTGGGGAGATGTCCGGGTCAATGGGCACATCCAGACTTTCAAATCCATATTTACTCTCCCCATACTCCTCTTCCCCCTCCTCCAGTTCATAATATTCCTCTAAATCATACTCTTGAACTGGTGGAACCGGCCGAACTGGGCGCTTACCTGATGGTGCCAGTTCGGTCGGAACCGGGGAAAGCGACTGGACAATTTTAATCGCTTTGGCTATTTCTTCAGCGGTTGGAGAAGAAAGTTTTGGCTCCACACCAGCTGATTTCCTAGTCCTTTTTGCTGGAACTGACTCCTCGGAGTCGGATCTCCTTTTGCCCGAAGAAGTCTCGCCCTGGTCAGAGGGCACTCCCTCTGGTTCGGTTGGAACCAAACTGGGCTGGCCATCCAGTTCAGCGGACTTTTTGGCCTCCCTTTCCCTGAGCCTACCAACTCTCTTTTCCAGGGTAGCTGCAGGAAAACTTTTACAAATCTGGCAGTCTGCATTGAGGTGGTCAAACCCCAGACAATAAACACAGGTGGTGTGAGGTCAGCCTTGGCAAAGACTTCCCCACACACACTGCAGTGTTGAAACCCAATGGGCCCGGTTTTTCTTTTGGGTTTCTCAGACATAGTGCCAGTCCTAACCAAACTTACCCGTTTATGGCAATCCGCCAGGTAAGACCCTCTTATCGGTTCCCAACCGTGTCACGGGTCGTGGAAAAAAACTATAATTAAATCCGTTTTTTTTAGAACCGATAAGAACTGGTAACCACACTCTAAATCACAGATTAAGATATTTTAAACAACCTGATCGGTTCAAACCAAACCGATAAACCGTTTACAAGTTCCACACAGAAGAGAATTAATGTAAAACCTATCTAGTACTCACAAATACCACAGACAGAGTCTGAACCGACCGGTTGCGGTTTAAATTCGGTCGAAAACCGAGAAAAAACAATACTTTAACCGACAAAATGAACCGAGCAGAAGGAGAAATCTCCAGAGCAACTGTTCAGTAAGGCGGAGTAAAGAATCTGACGGTTTGAGTTTGAAGAACAACAGACAGAGTTTCAACCGAGCTCGAGCTCAGTGTTCCATGCCTGGCATGGAAAGTTAACTCTTTCACCTCCGGAGCAGTTCGAAGGTTGGGACTCACTGCATATGTCAGAATATAGCAAGACTTCATGTTGTTTGAAGATCGTCTTCCACGAAAGAAACTTCAGATCTGCAGAAGCCGCAGGTTCGAAGGGAGGAAGGGTAAGTTTCTCGAGAACCAAGTTCAAGTCCCAAGGGGTAGCAGGAGTCTGGACGGGGCGGCCTCAGATGAAGGACCCCTCTAAGAAAGGTCTTAGAGACCTCTAATTGGGCAAAGGCTTTATCTGCGAAAGGAACATGGTACGCTGAAATAGCGGCCATGTGCACTTTCAAGGAGGAATGACTGAGACCCAGGTCGAAGAGGTGATGTAAATATTCCAGCAGAACGGCCACTGAACAGGAGAAAGGCTCCACGTTCTTAGAGGTGGCCCAAATAGAAAATCTCTTCCATTTCATGGCATAAGTGGACCTAGTGGAGGGTTTCCTAGCCTCCACCAGAATCTCCACCACCTTTGGAGAGACACCAAAGCGAGATTGAACTAGGTCTGCAGGAGCCATGCATGAAGTTGTAGGGACTTGAGTCCTGGATGGACCAGGGTCCCCTGATCCTGGGTCAGCAAACCTCAAGATAAAGGGAGAGGAAGAGGAGGAACCTCTGAGTATTGTTGTAGAAGAGAGAACCAGATTTGCCTGGGCCAGAAAGGAGCGATCAGAATCTTTCTCGCTCCTTCTGTTGTTAGTTTCTGCAATACACGAGGGACCAGAGGAATTGGGGAAAAGCATAGACGAATCTGCCCTTCCAGCTTAGAGACAGAGCATCATTCCTCCAGAAAGCGCCTCGCTCTGGAACGAGCGAGCAAAAGTTTGGAAGTTTTGCATTTTGGGAAGAGGCGAACAGGTCTACCTGTGGAGTCCCCCAAAGCTGGAAGATGTCGTCTAGCACCTTTTGGTCCAATTCCCACTCGTGTGGCAGGGCAGAGGAGCAACTTAGCTTGTCTGCCAGGGTATTGTCAACTCCTGGAACATGAATCGCTGTGAGGCAAAGGTTGTGTTGAGTTGCCCAGTCCCAAACCCTCATTGCTTCCCTGCATAGAGGGTAGGATCGAGTCCCTCCCTGCTTGTTGATGTACCACACCATGCACATGTTGTCCGTCTGGACGGCTAGGTGACCGGGAAGAATGTATTGGTGAAGGGCTTGGAGAGCATATAGTACTGCTCGAAGCTCGAGCACATTGATGTGGAGAGCTAGTTCCAATCTGGACCACAATCCCTGGGTTCGGTGAGGACCCAGATGGGCTCCCCAACCTTCGCCTGATGCGTCTGTGGTCAGAGTCTGGGAGAGGGAAGATGACACAGGGGATCCCCGAAACAGGTTCTCTTGAACCATCCACCATTGCAAGTCTCGTGCCATCGGCGAGGAGATCAGAACTAGATGATCTAGGTCGTCTACAAGTTGATCCCACTGGGAGCGAAGAGTCCACTGAGAGATCCTCATGTGGAGCCGAGCCCGGGGAACTGTCAGGATAGCGGCCACCATGAGCCCCAGGAGATGGAGAACCGACCTCGCCAGAACCCTCCTGCGTTCTGATAGCAGGGAAATCTATAACTGAAGAGAGTCCACCCTGTCCGGAGGCAGGAAGGCCTTGCTCAGCGTCATATCAAGGATAGCCCCGATAAACTGTAGTCTCTGGGAGGGATCCAGATGAGACTTGGAATGGTTGATGGTAATACGCAGGCAAGTAAAAACTTGCTGGGTGAGGGAGAGAAAATGCTGGAGATCCTCCCTGGATGAGGCCGCCAGGAGCCAGTCGTCCAGGTAAGGGAACACCTGAACTCCCATCGTACGCAGGTGGGCGCTACCACAGCCAGGCATTTGGTAAATACTCGGGGTGCAGAGGAAAGACCAAACGGGAGTGCCCGGAACTGGTAATGGTCCCTCTGAAAAGCAAACCGGAGATACTTGCGATGAGAAGGGCGAATGGAGATGTGCAGATATGCATCCTGCATATCCAGCGCACAAAACCATTGACCCTGCCAAAGAAGGAGCAGAAGGGTCTGTAGGGAGAGCATCCTGAACCTTTTGTATTCCATGTAAAGGTTCAAGGAGCTGAGACTGAGAATGGGTCTGAGATCTCCCGTCTTCTTTGGGACCAGGAAGAAATGAGAATAGTAAACCGTCCCTTGAAGGTGAGGGGGAACTGGTTCTATGGCCTGCTTCACGAGGAGGGCAGAGATTTCTTCCCGGACCAAAGGAAGATGGTCCCTTGCATAGGACAACTTCAGAGATGGGTGGCGGGATGGTTTCTGTAGAAACTCTATAGAGTGCCCTTCTGCTATAATCTGAAGCACCCATGAATCCGTTGTTATCCTCTCCCAACCCGGAAGGTGGAGGGAGAACCTCCCTCCTACCGGTTCCTCCGGTGTGTCCGGAGGCAGTGGGAGAGGGAGAGTCAGGTGGTGTGGGGCAGCGCCGCAGCTGGGGCACCCGCTGCTTTTGAGTGGGGGCCTGGCAGCTGTGGGGCCCGTTTGGTAACCCGCCTTCCTTGGGGTTTAAGCTTGGCCGACTGCGTCTGCGAAAGGGACGGTGCTGCAGGTGATGGGGATGGTACATGGAATCTACGGATTTCAGAGCCGTCCCCTTCTCCTGCAAGTCGGTGATGATGTCCTTGACATCACCGCCGAAAAGCACCGAACCCCTGAAAGGTGCTTCCTGGATCGCGGACTGCACCTCCGGGACCAAACCCAACACGTGGAGCCAGGCATGATGCCGAAGACTCACAGCGAAAGCGGAGCTCCGCCTGGCAGTGTCCACTGCATCGTATGTCATCCGCAGAATGTGGCGACTGGCCGAACGAGCAGAATGGACTAAATCGGCTAACTCCTGCTTGACTTGAGAGTCAGGTAAGGAGTCAATCTTAGATTCCGCCTGGGTAAGGATGGCCTTCTGGTAATCCCCCATATGAGCAACGTAATTCAGGGCCCGAATTCCCAGTGTGGAAGAGGCATAAATTTTTCTTCCATACTGGTCCAGGAGGTGAGATTCCTTATCCGGAGGAGACGAGCTTAGATGTTTGGGATGCGCTGACCGGCCGTGAGCATCGCTAATCATGACCGAATCTGCACGAGGGTGAGAGTCCAAATAGTCTACACCCTCAGGAGCCTGATATAGCCTGTTAAACTTCCTAGGAAGTGGGACTAAAGCCGACGGTTGTTTCCAAATAGTGGAAGCAAGGTGGGCGTGAGGCTCGATACAGGGTGGCACTAAAGTTGGAGCTGTCAGGGGCAGGTCCAGATGTTCGGCGAGTTTGACCCACTGAAGATCTGGTTCCAAGGAGCGCCACTGATGTACTTCCTGGATTTTCTGAGCAACTCCATAAAGGAAGGGTCCTCTGGAGGAGACTTCAGAAGAGTCCTCAGCCGGGGCTTGGACATAGAGCGAGGCTCGTCGTCTCTCTCGAAGCATCTGTCGGAAGAATCCGAGGAATCCGAGAGGGAAGAAGAAGAATCGGAAGCAGAATAAGACTCCCTAACACGGCTAGGGGGAGGAACGGGTTCCTTGGGGGGGGAATCCTGGACGCGTGTCCTTCCTCTCGGGATCCAGAGGGAAGGGCTCTGGAGTCCGGAGGCGGTGAGAGTGTGCCGCCTCGGGCGTATGGGAACCAGGGGTGGCACTGTCGTCGTAAGGCGGCTCTCTACTTCCTTGGTGAGCTGAGCCTTGGCCTCAGCCCACCAGGAAGCCAGAGACTCCTGCAGATCCACCGGCGGCCGAGGGGGCGGTGGAGGTGGAGGAGGAGGGGGAAAGGAATACGGGTTTTATCCGTAAGGCGAGTATCCGAAACCGGGCTGCGGGAAAACCGGTGCCGGGTATTGAGGCGTCAGGTACTGCAGCGCCGGAGGGACCGGCATCGGGTACTGCGGTGCTGGATACTCCGGTCCCGGGTATGACGGCGTCGGATAAGACGGCGGGTACCCGGGTGCCGGAGGAGCTGCCGGAGCAGACGGTCCGGAAGGTGGCCCCACGGGCAGGTCAACATTGAGAGGCCCGGGGGAGTAGGGCCCGACGGAAGGGGAAATCCCCTGCCGGCATTGGAGCCGGCGTCGGCCAGACCAGCGTTGGGACCGGCGTCCGGGGGGCCGGCGTCAGATTCGGTTCCCTAGGAGGAGGGTCTGATGGAGGTGGAACATCCCCCGCATCGCCCGGGCATGGGGGATCCCCTGGGTCAGGCTGGGGTGACTCGGGCTCCCCGGATGGCAGTGAAGGCTGTGGGGAACCAGGTACGATGGGAGTTGGAGGTCCATCGTAGGTTCCGCGGCTGCGCGAGGAGCCAATGGCGGCAGGGCTAGGTGGCGGGCGCTGGAGGGCGGGCGTCCGTCTTCGAGGTCCGTCATCGGAAGCAGGCTGAGGAGGAGGAGTGGCCTGGTCTGAGGGGGTCGAGATGATCGCGCTGCCCGAAGGGTCGGGCATCATATGGACTTATAGGGAGTCGCGCTCAGTAGGCCGCAAGCCTGCCGGCTGAACTGGGGCCAGGCCTCCTTTTGCCCAGAGGCGCCCGCAAGGCCCGAGTGCGAGCCAGACGGGCGGGCTGATGTCTCCTCCAAACCCTTGGAGGGTGCCGTCAGACGGTCCCCCGGAGGGGATGTTACCTGGGCCGCGACTCCAGCCGGAGTCGCGGGCGAGGAGGCCTTCTCCCGGTGCTTCTCCTGGTCCCGCTTTTTGCGATGTCCTTCCGGAGAAGTAGACACCTGCCTGAGCTTCTTCAATTCTTTCTCTATCAAAGACATCTTTTTCTTGAGAAGATGGGCTTCCACGGACTGTTGGCGTCATCTGCGGGAAGCCGCGTTGAAGTGAAGGCAATGCGGGCACTTGTCGACTGGGTGGTCGGGGCCTAGGCAGAAGAGGCAGAGGGAATGGCCGTCTTTGTGTGGCAGTTGGGCGCTGCACGAGTCGCACTTGTTTTTGTGCTCAGAGGGTGTAGGGGACGACATACATTGATGATGACCTGACAATAGAAGGAAAAAATACTTTAATTTTCGGTAAAACTGGCGAAGAGCAGGGCTGACTAAGCACGAACTTTACCGTGGCGCTGCGAGCTAATGGTGGGAAAGAACTGGAAGGCGGGCGTCCGGGACCGCCCCTTTATACCGACGTAGCATGATGCCGGTCACCTGACGTGGGGGCGGTCCCTCGCCAGGGACTGCTAGCTAGAAATTTTTCCGTGGGGTCCTGCCGCCGGCCGGCGTCAGTCCTATATGTAATTACCTACTGCAAGAGCCCCTCGAAGTAAGATGCTGGCTTTCCCCAAAGATTCCCGATACAGCAGTCACCATTCCTGGATACACCATATTCCAGCAGGACAGGCTTACTAAGCGGGGTGCTGGCTGTGCCATCTATCTGAAAGAGACACTTATGGGACATGCCTTACCTATGGCCAACCTTGGTTACTCCACCCAGGCACTTGCCATTAAAGTGCTACTTGGTGCACACAATAAGGCATTATTGGCTATATTTGTATATGTCCCTCCCAAAGAACACTCGTCAGGTTTCCACAGCTTAATGGATTATACTCATACCATGAACCACAACTCCTACACTATAGTTTTGGGTAATCTCAATGTCAATTGGCTCTCCCCGGACGCTGGTCCATTCAAGGATGCTATCTCCGCACTTCACTTTTCACAGCTTGTTGCCTCCCCAACAAGAACGAACTACAAAACAGGGACAAGTACCCTTCTAGACTGTGTTCTCCCTAATCACACTGGTCATATCACTAACGTAACAGTGCACCCAGATACACTAAGCGACCACCCTCCCAATACTTGTTGCTGGTCTAATAAATTCCATAAGACCCCACCACAGACTTTCTATAGCAGGGTCCTAAAACAAGGACACCTTGAGCCCCTAAAACAGCCCTGCATAGTCTCAACTGGTCTCTGCTTGACACCACAGATGATATCAATCTTGCCTAGGGCCTTCATTAAGCACTTCAACGCTGCCTCCAACATCTATGCTCCATTAAAAAGATGACAGTCCATGGCACCATAAACCCATGGATAACCCCAAATCTCATTAACATGTTAAAACTCAGAGATCACCTCGGCACTGTGCTAGAGCCATGGGCAAGCAAGCGGACGTGCATGAATATAAAGAGGCAGGAACAAATGCACATGAGCAAGCCACCTCGAAAAAAGCCAAATATTACAGGGAGGTGCTCACTAATACTTGGAGACAATAAGAACTTCTGGAATAACATAAAAGATATGAACATACGAAATTTGCCTAGCAGATAAAGGCCTAGAGGTCTATCAAGTCTGCTCGAATGTGCAGCTAGCACCCCTTATTCTGCAGCTGCCCCCCCCTTCCACCCTTCCCTTCATTAACCCTCCCTTGTCCTGTCCCATCCTCATTTGAAGCAGTCCACTGTTCTACTGGATACCACTTCTGCAGGTAACGCATTCCACCCAGCCACCACCCTCTCTGTAAAAAGTGTCTCCTCATCTCCTCCTCAACCTTCCTGCTCCAGTCTCATATCATGCCCTGTGTGTCCCTCCCTCCCTTACTTTGAACAGCTCCTCTGTACCCGTCTTGTTTATTCCTTTCATGTATTTAAAGGTTTCAATCATGTCACCCCTGTCTCTCCTCTCCTCCAGTGAGTACATGTTCAACTCCTTCAACCTCCTCTTGTATGATAAGTCCCCCAGCCCCTTGATCATCTTTGTCGCTCTGCGCTGCACCCCTTCTAGTAACTTAATGTCCCTCTTCAGATACGGACGCCAATACTGCACGCAGTACTCCAGGTGTGTGGTCTAACTAATGACCTATACAGTAGCAGAATCACCTCCTCCCTCCTCGAGGATATACCCCTTGCAATACAACCCAGCATTTTGTTGGCCTTTGCAGCTGCCTCCTACATTGTGCCGAATTGTTCATTGACCCTGTAATGAGTACACCCAGATCCTTCTCCTCCTCTGTCTGGGCTAGCTGCACTCCGCCTAGCTGGTAACTCCTCCTTGGGTTCTTCATCCCAAAATGCAGCACCTTGCACTTTTTGGCATTAAAGCCCAGTTGCCAGGTGACTGACCAGGTTTCAAGCTTTGCCAGATCGTCCTGCAACCCCTGCCATCCCCCTACGTCAGGGGTTCTCAAATGGTGAGGCCAGCCTCCCTGGGGAGGCCCCAACCTGTTCCAAGGGAGGCTCAAGCAATCCTTGAAAAAGTATTCTATTTCAGTTTTGAACTTTATAGATTTTGTGTGAAGGGATAAGGCAAACTGAAAGAGGATAACAGTAGGTGAATTTATGTATTAATTCACAAGTCTGTGACCAGGGACGCACTGTACACTGGGCCATGGCTTATTTCAGGTGTACTCAGGAAGGGTAGTGAGAGAATACAATTCAAAATGTAACTGCAAAACACTCAAGCAATACAAAATGGAAAAAGTGCAAACAAATGAAGAACAATAAACAAACAATGCGAGGAACAATTGATCAATTAGACTGGCAGCAGAACTGTCCAAACACAAGAGTTAAACATACAGGTACTAGGAATAAGAGCAGGAGGAGCAAATGATCCCTGAGAAGTTGCTTAAAAGCAGGGTGAGAGGGGAAGAGGCAGAGGTCAGCAGGAATGTTATTCCAGTTAGAGGAAACAGAAAAAGCAGTCTGACCCATGAAGGTATGGCAGTAAGAGGTAACAATGGTTCGAGAGTCAAAATATTGGAGCAAGTAAGTTGTCCTGTTTTGGGGGTTACAATAAAGCTTAATAACATGAGAGACAGCTATGCAAAGAGGTTTCAATTTATTCCAGATGTACTGTTAAAGGTAGACTGTTTTTCAATGGGAGGCCAAAAATATTTCAGTATTTTGGGGAGGCTCAAGATCTTTCCATGGCTTAGGGAGGCTCACTATGACAAGGTTTGAGAACTGTTGCCCTAGGTCATCCACCACCGCGCCTACCTTGGTATCATCAGCAAACAGACTGATCTTGCTCTTGATGTCCCATGATATGTCTGCAATGAATATCCCAAACAACACTGGTAAGATGTTACCACAAAACTTCCTAAGGTTGCTGTCCGTCCGTATAAACATCGATGGAATCCCTACCCTGGACCCCTAATCATAGCAAATACTTTAACAACACCTTCACCGACCTGAGCAATGTCCCCCCACCCGATTTCTTCGAAGACACCACCCCAATTAGTACTGACTACAGCCTCCCGGCTCCACCTCCTTAAGTTCAGAAAGGTTCCACCAAACACAGCTAAGAAATTAAAAGTATTAGGGAAACCTAGACAAAGTGGAGACTCTCTAGACCGCAAACTTGTTGCCCTCTCCTTAGATGAAATACTGGAACCCCTAAGATTCTTAACTTTTCACTACAACTGGCACAATTTCCCCAACTATGGAAGTCAGCCCTAGAAACCCCTGTACATGACAAGCATTTGTCCATGCTGAATGTTGTCTCGCTGGCATTGGCATTGGTAGTGCAGGAGTTAGAGATGCATAATAGGAGTGGCTGTGTGAAGTACTGAACTGACACCAACCCCACCCACCCTGCAGAGACTGATGTCTGGCGTTGGGGTGTGCCTTTGGGTCATCAGCTATAGCGCTCATGCCATTTTACCTCACCTACCCTGTAGACACTGACAAGTGTCGTGGTGTGCTTTGAGGTCCTTGGGCGTTATACTCACCCCATTCCATAAGGAAATACGCTGAGGTGGGTGCAGTATAGGAGAATGGGGTGAACTTGGTGGCTGAACACTCCAACGCACACCTCGATGCCTGTCAGTGGCTGTAGGGTGGGGGTGCAGTGGCAGGAGCATTACAGCTGTTGATCCCAAGTCACACCCCTGACACCTACCAGTCTCTACAGGGTGGGGTGTAACAGTTGGAAACCCTAATGCCATAGGTGTGTGTTGGTATTTTCACCCCAAATTATCAACATAGGCTTTCTGTGACCCCACCTCATGAAGAGTGGCAGTATCAGTTTGTTAGCCAAAAGGTGATTTTGCGCAGCAACTGTGCCATTTGGTGTCACAGGTACGTAAACACATTTTAGGCAGGGTGTGAAAAATGACAACTGTATTGTTCATGAAGAGGTGTAATAAAATGGCAATGTTGAAAATCTGGAGCGTAAATATGAAAAATTGGTGAAGTCATGAGCATGCATAGAAACTGCGCAATACACGTCCATAACCCAATTATTTATTTATTTTTTTAAAACCACATTTTCAACATAGGTATTTTGGAACCTCCCCTCATAAACAGTGGCACTGTGATTTTCTTAATCTGTCCCAAAAGTTGATCTCCCACAGCGACCATGCCATTGTACGCCACAGGTATGAAAATACAGGTTACTCACCTGTAACAGGAGTTCTAGGAATGGTATATGTTGTTCATCCACACTGTCTGGCAGGTTCCTTGCCACTTTAAATCTTGCCAGAAGGTCTTCAAGCTGGCTCCTCCCACCCAACCGGGTGGTAAAACTCTCGGCTCCGCCCCATGACGCCAGATCTAGCCCGCTGGAAGACAGGTTGTGCATCAAAGCCAGGGAGGCCGGGTGTGCCGTGTGGCTGAACAACATATACCATTCCTAGAACTCCTGTTACAGGTGAGTAACCTGTATTTCTAGGGACATGGATATGTTGTTCATACACACTGTCTGGCAGACTCCTAGCAGTTCTCCAGGAGGAGGGAGGCAAGGCACACACCCCCGATACTTACTTGGGAAATAGAGACTGGAGAACTGAGGCCCCAAAACCAGCATCCCGGCATGACTCAAGGTCGATGTGGTAGTGGGTAATAAAGGTATGTGCCAACTTCCAGGTAGCAGCCCTGCAGATATCCTGGATAGGGACATCCCTGGAAGCAGCTACCAATGCAGCAGTATGGCGGGTAGAATGAGCTCTTATCCCTCTGGGAGGCTCCATGCACGCCAACCTATAGCAGAGATCTATGTAGGAAGTGACCCACCTGTCTATCATCCGCTTGGCTGCAGGTCTGCCAGGTGCCTCTTCGGTGTAGGTGACACACAGCTGGCGAACCTCTCCACGAACTTCAGCCGTCCGCTTCTTATAGTAAGCGGGCGTTCTTCTAGGCTCCAAAGTATGGAGCCTATATTCGGCATCCGAGGTGTGATTGGGGTAGAACACCGGCAGAGTCAACATCTGGTTAAGGTGAAACTCTGACACCACCTTCAGAAGGAATTTAGGGTGGGGGCGCAGGACAACCTTGTCCCTGTGGTAGACCAGATAAGGAGACTTGATGGAAAGCACCTGGAGCTCTCCCATTCTTCTGGCTGACGTGATAGCCACCAAGAAGGCAGTCTTCCATGACAGGTGAGAGATGTCTCACCTGTGCACTGGTTCGAATGGCTTGCCCATGAGCTTAGCCAATACCAGCAGTAGATCCCACGGAGGTGGAGGTTCTACGCACGGAGGATATGTGATCAAGGCCTTTGAAAAAGCGCCCGACCACCTTCTCCTCATGCCACTGACTGCTTCCCGCCTCGTAAGCAGAGATGGCTTCCAGGTGCACCTATAAGTCGACCGAAGCCCTTGTTGAGAAAGGGACCACAGGTAGTCCAGAATGCTTGCCAAGGAACAGGAGGAAGGGTCCAGGCCCTTGCCCTGACACCAAATGGAGAATCTCTTCCATTTGAAGGCATAGCATTTTCTGGTCGACTCCTTATGGACGCCTCAACAACGTTGAGGACCTCGTCCGAAAGACCCAAGGCCTGGAACTCTAGCCGCTCAGGAACCAGGCCGTCAGGTGCAGGGATTGACGGTCCAGATGGAATACCTTCCCCTGATTGACTGAGATCAGGTCTGGGCGGGCTGGAAGCCACCTCGGGAGCCTGGAGCTGAGACTGAGGAGATCTGGATACCAGAACTGGCAGGGCCAGTCTGGGGCTACCAGAATCACCTGCACCTTGTCTCTCCTCGCCTTGAGAAGCACCTTGTGGATCAAGGAAATGGGGAAAGGTGTAGAGAAGGCCCAGGATCCACGGCCTCGAAAGGCATCCCCGCAGCCCTGCTGAGGGGTGGGCATGAAACAGTCGCAGCTTCACATTCTCCCTGAAGGCAAACAGGTCCACCTGAGGCATGCCCCAGTGGAAGAACAGATCTTGTACTACCTCCGGCAGGAGAGACCACTTTGAGACGCAGCCCCTATCCGGATTAGGGCATCAGCCAGAATGTTGGAGGCTCCTGCCACATGGATGACAAGGAGATCCGCCTCCAGGCTGCGCACGAGTGACCAAATGCAGAGAGCTTCCTTGCACAGAGGCATGGAGCGCGTCCCGCCCTGGCGGTTTAGGTAGTACATGGTCTTGGTATTGTCCATCTGGACCTGGACTACTTGACCCAGTAGAAACGGAGTGAAGGCGGTGAGGGCTAGATGAACCGCTCAAAGCTCCAACAGGTTGATGGGGCATTGGGACTCCCGAGGGAACAGAGGCCGTGCGCTCTGTGCTCTCCCAGATGGGCACCCCAACCCATCAGAGAGGCATCAGTCGATAGAGAGAGACCATCGGCTCGGGGAGGACAAACAGGATGCCCTCCTGCAAATGTGCTGGAACAGTCCACCACTGGAGGGTGTTCCACATCTCCTGGGTCACTGTCACTAGCTGATCCAATGGATCGGAGTGCTGTGACCATTGGATGGCCAGCCCCCATTGAAGGGGACGCAAGTACCAACGGGCCCAATGGACCACGCTGGTGCAGGCTGCCATGAAGCCCAGAAGGCGCAGGAAGTCCTGGGCAGGGCGCAGTTGCCCAACCTGAAATGATTGGGCAAAGGAGGAAAGAACCTCAGCCCTGTCCGCCGGGAGCCGTGTTCTGGCTCGTAGAGAGCCGAGCTCTGCCCCGATGAATTGTATCACCTGCTTTGGCACGAGTTCCGACTTGGCCTCGTTGATGAGGAGGCCAACCTGAGAGCAAACCTGGAGGGCCAGATCTCTGGATCGCTACACCTCCATTCTGGAGGGGGCTGCAATCAGCCAGTCGTCCAGGTAGGGGTACACCCGGACCCTTCGGCACCGCAGGAATGCTGTCACCACTGCCATGCATTTGGTGAAGACCCTGGGAGCTAGGGAAAGGCCGAAGGGCATGGCCTGGAACTCGTAGAGGGATCCCTCTGCCCTGAAGCGGAGGAATCTCTGGTGGGACGGATGGATTGGGACGTGAAAGAACGTGTCCTGGAGGTCCAGAGAACAGAAACACACACCTCGTTCCAAAGATGGGATTATCTGAGCCAGAGTGACCATCCTGAAGGTTTGAGACCTTAGAAACCAGGTCGTGCAGGTCTACAATGGGGTGCCAGCCCCCATCCGTTCGGGACCAGGAAGTACCTGGACACAAACCCCGGGTTTGGTGGAGGATCCGCCACCTTCCTGATCACCTCTTTTTGAGGGCAGGGCGATGTCGGCTCGGCGAGCCGACAGAGAGGCTGTGGACCTTGTAGCCCCGAGGCGGCAGCTCGGAAGAGGCGGGGCCTGCTTCGAACTCCAGGGGCAGGCCCTTTCCTACCATCTCCTACACCCAGTGGTCCATGGTGATAGCGGACCAGGCGGAAAGGAAGTGGCGGAGCTGTCACCCCATGGGGGGAACCCAGGGGGGAGTGACGAAGCTGGGGGTGACACCCCTTAACCCGTCACTGTGAAGGTTTGGAGGAAGAACCGGCCGAGGGACCTCCTGGGCCTTTTCCTCCCTGCTTCCTGTTAGAGGAAGCCACAGGCTTGGCTTTGGGATGCCAAGCACGAGCCTGCTGGCCCTGATGCTGGTGCTGTTGGGCCGGACGTGCTGCAGGCGCAGAAGGGCGAAAGGACTTATGTTGTTGACGACGGCCATTGTCCTTCTGGGCGGAGGTGACCGAATACAGGGTAGCACTGGACTTTTTGATCCGCTGGAGGTGGCCTTCCACTCCAGGGCCGAACAGATCAGTCCCAGGAAGGGGACGTCCGCCAGTTTATGCTGGGTATCCGCCATGAAGGTGGATATCCTCAGCCATGCTCTGCGGCGTATGGCCACTGCGGACACAACTGATCTGGCACAGGAGTCTCCAATGTCCACAGCCATTTGGAGCTGCTGTTTTGCCACCACACTCCCCTGGTCCCATACCTGCTTGACTGTGGTCTGCAGGTCGGCCGGGAGATGAGTGATCACCTCATCCAGGGAGCCCATGAGGGCGTGGGAGAAGTGTGCCATCAGCACGGCCGAGCTGCCCTGGCGGAGGCCAAGGGAGGATGCAGCGTACACCTTGCACCTGGCATATTCCAGCTTTTTGGACTCTGTGTCGGGGGTCTTATCCACATCCCTAGCATTCCCGGAACTGCAGAACACTATTGGAGACCAACCCCTCCGCAGAGGGGTGCTCTGAAAAACCGGACAAAGAGCCAGCAGGGACTGCATACTTCCTGGCCATCCTGGCCGAAGGCGCAGGACAGGAAGCCGGCCACTGCCAAAGCTCCAAGGCTGGGCCAACAATGGCTTTAGCCACCGGAAAGGCCTCCGTGGGTGAATCCCCTTGGTCCAGTATCTTCGTCAGGGGATACTTGGCCCGCTTGGATACGGGCTCAAGCTGCATCCCGGTGGACTCCGAGATGAGCCGAAGCAGACCCATAAAAGACGATGGGCTCTCGTCCATCCCTGCCCCAGGAGGACTCCAGGTCAAGGGGCCTGGAAAACAGGGAGGAGTCGTCGTCAGACTCCGAGGAGTCTGCGAAGAGCTGCCTGGGGCCTGAGCCACCCTCCACCTGCCGAGGACGGTCGGGAGTGAGGGTGACCAGCAACCTGCGGGGCAGACCCTGACCCGACTGAGAGTCCTTGGTCGGCGCCCGATTTCGGTTGTGGAGGCAAAAGTTCCACCACAATCGGTGGGGCAGCTGGTTTCGGCTGAAAACCGTCCCAGGCTTGGGCACCTCGACTACAGCGAGGGGCTGTTTTGGCCGTTCGGGTGACAGCCACTTGATGGCCGGGGAAGGCGATGGTGTTGGCTTGTTCCCGGACAGAAGTAACTGCTGCCACATTAGGTCCTCGTAGCATCGACGCAATTTGCACCAAAATCTCTCCTCTTCCAGGAGGAAGACAAGGACGAGCAGTGCCGCCACTTACTTGGTGCTGAGACCAAGACCGCTGATGTCAGCGGGATCGGCTGGACGAGATGAGGTCCGAGACCGAGACCCGGTGTTTCGAGGCGGGGTCTGGGAAGGGCAGGGACACGCTCTTCCCTCGGCTGTAAGCCTTGACCGAGGACTCCGGCACAGGAGGTGCAGGCAAGTCCCTCGATGTCCACGGGGAACGGTGAAGAAGGTTGTCGGCTTCACCAGTCGACAGCCCGCCTGACGGGTTGAGAAAAATCTCGACCACGCCGACGGGTGTCTCGGACGGCTGACCTGACGGGGACACCGTGAAGCCAGCAGTTTAGCTGCAACCTCACTGAAGTCGAGTGTCGACTGTCCAGGAAGGACCCTCCCACTCCCACGAACAGCTGGACGGTGGGACTTACCTTCGAGACCTTATTTTGGACCGAGAAGAGTGTTCCAATGGCCCTCTCCTTTCATGGAAAGGGACTGGCAAAGCTTCTTAAAAGAAGCTGTGTGGGAGGATCCCAGAGAGCAGGATAAATGCCACGACCAAGGAAGATGAAGATGCGGTCTGGGCCACCTCCTCCTCGAGGCGATCATCTGCTTGGGTTGCTTAGCCGAGACGGCGCCGTGGACACCGCCCAATGGGCCTCCTTAGACTCCTGGCCCGGGTAAGCGTTACTCCGGGTGCCCAAGCTGTAACGGGTAACGGTCTTCCAGGACGTTGGCCGAACATGAACGGCATAACTCGCAGGCCTGTGGGTCATGATCTAGGCCAAGGCAGTAGACGCATGTGGAGTGCGGATCCGTCCTGGACACTTTCTGCCCATATGGGCATCGCCGAAATCCAAGAGTCAGTTTGTCCCGCCATGGCTTGGCGAGTAATTTGACCGAAGTCTTGAAACTTAGGAGTATTTTTAGGCGAACCGAAGAATTGGGATCCAGTCTATACCCAGAGCGTTAAGGAGGGAACCTGAGTTTCCAAGCGGTAAGGAAGATCTGGCGTCATGGGGTGGAGCCGAGAGTTTTACCACCCAGGTGGGTGGGAGGAGCCAGCCTGAAGACCTTCCGGCAAGATTTAAAGTGGCAAGGAACCTGCCAGACAGTGTGGATAAACAACATATCCATGTCCCTAGAAACACATTTCGGGCAGGATGTGAAAAATGACAGCTGTACTATTCATAAGGAGATATTAACAAATGTCAGTGTTAAAAATCTGGCATGAAAATACTGCAAATTTGTGAAGTTACAAGGGTGAGTGGAAACTGTGCAACACATGCTTGTAACACAGTCATTTTATGGACTTTCATCACCAAATTTTCAACATAAGCATTTTAGGACTTCTGCTCATGAACAGAGTCACTGTCATTTTTTCAAACTGTCCCAAAAGCGTCGCGAAAACACATTTCGCCAGAATATGTAAAATGACAGCTATACTGTTCTTAAAGAGTGTAGGAAAATGGCAATGTTGAAAATCTGGAGTGAAAATATTACAAATTCACGAGATTCTGACGTGGCGTGGAAACTGCACAATGCGCAGCTTCATAAAACAGCCATTTTGGATTTTTGTCACAAACTTGCAACACAGGCTTTTGAGAACCTCCCTCATGAACAGTGGCACTGTCATTTCATTAATCAGTCCTGAAAGGTGATTCCGCGTAGTGACCGCAAAATCACCTTCGGGACCGAATAACGCCATGATAGTGACTGAATTCATGAGGAGGGTCCCAATAACCACACTTTGAAAAGTTGGTGCCACAATTCCCAAAATGGCTGAGATATGCACCAAAATTGAAAAAAAAAAAAAAAACCATTTCTGCCATTATACTGCTTACGGCATTTCTTCAGTTCAGCGGTCAGCTTTGAATTAATTGCAGACATGTTCCGATCCACCAAAGATCGTGGCGCCGGGCTCTGGAGGTAAGTATGGGGGAGTGGTGGGGAGGGGTACACAGAGGTGGGTGCAGGTAGAGGGAGGGAGTGGGGACAGACACATGAGGACATTTTCTGATTTACAGAGTTTCAAAAAAAAAAAAAAAACATCGCTGGACGCTTTTTGTTTTTTTACAGGAGCATTTTTAGCACGCTGGGTGGGCTCCAGTATGCCACCTGAGGTGTTTTGAAGGGGTGCTGTAGCCGATGGTGACAGGGCACCACCGTCACATACCAAGGCGTAAGGGGGAGAGCCGTGGGGATTGGGCACCCATCTCAGCACACAACAAATGGGGGCATTATGCAGACAGGGAGTGGGCTCCCCATTAGCAAATTAAACTGGGAAGGGGGACTAAAGCTGGCCAGGATTGGGCCCCCGTCAGCAAGAAAAGACTGTTAGGCGCATGATTCGAGGGAATTGGGCACCCCTCGGCACACATGAAATGGGAGGGGGCATATGCTGACGGGAGTGGCCTCCCCATCGGCAATGAAGTGGGTCGAGCACAACAGGGATTGGGCACCCTTGAAGTCGGCGTTGCGCGGCGCAGTGAATGCCGCCATGTTTATTGAACTGCCTCACCAGGAAAGGCACGCTGCTGCACGATGAGCTTGGCTCTCATTGCAGCAGACCTTTCTTAGATCTGGTGGCCAGTTTCGTGTTGCTGGTGTCAGCTCCTGCAGCTGCCTTATTGGAGAATGAGGATGCACCTACTGATGCGTGCCCTGCTGTAAACCCACAGTGACCGCACCTCCAAATCTGCTCCTACTGCAATATGTTGGCTGGCATGCAAGCACAAACCAAAATAAAAATGGTGATTGGGCTTTACATACAAATTATAGGCCAATATCTATCCTTCCTTCTTTCTTTATCTAAAGCGCTTGAGCGCATAGTTGCGGATCAGCTGGTTGACTACCTTGAAAAATACTCAATCCAATGCCCGCAGCAACATGATTTCAGAAAAGGGCACAGAACCACTACGGCAGCGCTCCTAGAGTTCTCCGGTTACATTCATCAATCCCTTGGCCAAGGTAACTTAGTTGGTGCAGCATTCATAGACCTTACAAAGGCCTCTGATACCGTTCACCACCCCCTTCTTCTCCGGCAATTGACTACCATTGGTCTTTCTCCAGACACAATGCTCTGGTTCAAAAGTTACTTGGAAGACTGCTCTTAGCAAGTGAAAATAGTCAATGTCACCTCTGACTGACAACTTGTCCGCTCTGGAGTATCACAGAGCTCTGTTTTAGGACCCCTTCTTTTTAGCTCCTTTCTCAACAGCCTCCCACTAGCCTGCCTGAATCCTCCTTTACGCGGATGATGCTGTCATCTTTATTAGTAACCCCGACATCATGCAATAGGAACACCACCTGCAGCGTAGCTCTGAGCAAGTGGAGGACTGGTTCTACAAACACAAATTGGTTCTAAACTACAAGAAAACTAAAGTCATGGTGTTCAGCAGCACTTGCAGTAAACACAGATCCCAGCCTCTAACCATCAGGAACTGCCTGGGTGTCACCCTTGAACAAGTCCAACACTTCAAATATCTAGGGGTCACCCTGGACAGTCCCCTATCTTTTACCCAGCACAAGGATAATGTTTCCAAAGCAGTCAATATCAAGACTGAATTACTTCACAGACACAAGCACTGTCTGCCACCTGAAGCCCTAAAAATCGCAATACATAGTTCCGTCATTTATATTGTTGACTATGAACTGGTAATCTATGACACAGCCCCCACTACATCTCTCTGCAGGATTACCATTGCTCTAAATAACGCATGCAGACTTCTCACTGGTGCGGTACGTCTCACCCACTTGTGATCTGTATGCTCAAACAGGCTGGCTTCAGCTAAGTGGTAGGATATAATACCAAACCTGTCTGCTAGCTAAAAAAGGCACTTCTTGGCCTCCAGCCCCCTGGCACTGAAGGCCTCTTAACCCCTCACTGCAGCACTCAGCATACCCGTAGCTCAGCCAACCAACTTCTCCAGGTTCCTAGATACTGTACAACTCAAGGACAGCGCTCATTTGTCTACAGAGCAACTCTCTGGTTTAACGCACTCCACAGAGACATCTTGACCCTTCCAGAACTGGGCCCTTTCAAACATATGCTCCATTAACATCTCACGACTAACAGTTCCTGTGACTGTTCTACCAAAGATGTCACCTTTGCGGAGTTGTCCCACCCAGGCTCTCTCACTTTCTCAAAACATGTGAATCAACCTTTAGCCCCTTGCTTACCTTCCACCCACCTATTCCCATTCACTCTCCTTTCCTCTAAATTTGCTACCCTTTATTCACCTTTGCCTTCACTCTCCACCCCTCTTTTAGTACCCCGCTCTTACTATCTCTATCTACCCTAGCTTGACAAGGCCTTCTGTCTGCCTCCACGTTTTTTTATATCACCCCTCTCCCTGCATTGCATTATCCACCATCCAATCTAATTAGTTTATACTTGTAGATACGACGCATTCCATTATTACTTGACTGTGTTATTTGTGATACTGTTTTTCAACAACCTTTGTATGTTTGTTTACCTGTTCCCATTGACGTGGAACCTCTGTAAATGAGCCACTTTGTGCTCAAAGGTACTGTAATCCAAGATTGAGTAAATAAATAAAATAAAATAAATAAAAGTAATTTTGTTCAGAATTCACAGAAGAAGGGGAAGCGGAGGGACCAAAGTTAGGCGATGGAAGCACCACTGGGAGCGAGGTGGACACCAGTCCATTTAAGGAGGAGAGAGTCTTAAAGGAACTCGCTAATCTGAAAGTGGACAAGGCAATGTGGCCAAAAGGGATACAACCCAGAGTATTAAGAGAACTCAGGGAGGTGCTGGCAGCACCACTGTCAGCCCTGTTCAACAGTTCGCTAGAAACAGGTGTGGTACCAGAGGACTGGAGGAGGGCAAATGTGGTCCCTCTCCACAAAAGTGGGAGCAGGGAGGAGGCTGACAAATACAGGCCAGTCAGCTTGACTTCAGTGGTGGGGAAATAAATGGAATCACTACTAAAAGAAAGGTTTGTGATACTGTATATCTCAAATCCAATGGAGCACAGGATCCAAGGCAGCATAGATTCGCAGCGGGAAGATCCCGTCAAAGAAATCTGATTGATTTCTTTGACTGAGTGACTAGGGAGGTGCATCAGGGAGAGGCAGTAGATGTGGCCTATCTGGATTTCACCAAGGCCTTCGACACTGTCCCAGACAGGAGGCTAGTAAGCAAACTGGGCAGCCTGGGAGTGGGAGTGGGGAGTGGGTCCAAGGGTGGTAAACTGGGTTAAAAATTGGTTGAGTGATAGGACAAAGAGGATGGTGATCAACGGAGTTTAATCTGAAGGGGTGGTGACCAGCGGGGTCCCGCAGGGATCAGTGCTTGGACCAGTCCTGTTTATAATCTTCATAAGTGACATTGCAGAGACGCTGGAACGGAAAGTGTGTCTCTTTGCAGATGACACAAAGATCGGCAACAGGGTTGACACTCCAGGAGGGGTAGAGAAAATGAGAAAGGACCTAAGGAAGCTTGTGGAGTGGTTAAGGGTGTGGCAGCTAAGATTCACTGCAAAGACGTGCAAGATCATGCACCTGGGGCACAGAAATGCAGGGGAGGAGTACATGATTGGGGGAGGTACTGACGGTCACCAAACAGGAAAGGGACCTGGAAGTAATCATATCTGATGATCTAAAAGTTACCAAACAATGTGAGAAGGCTGTGAGGAGAGCTAGTGGAATGCTGGAATGCATAGGGAGAGGTATCTCCAGCAGAAGGAAGCAGGTGGTGATGCCAACTGTATAGAACATTGGTGAGACCTCATCTAGAGTACTGTGTTCAGTTCTGGAGGCCGCATCTCCAGAAGGACATAGAGTAGAAGCGGTTCAGAGAAGGGCGACAATAATGGTGCACAGGCTGCACCAAAAGGCATATGAGGGTTGACTGGAGGATCTCGATATGTAGTCCCCGGAGAAGAAGAGAGAGAGGGGGAATATGATAGAGACTTTCAAGGGTGTAAATAAGGTACAAGAGGGTAGCATCTTTCAGAAAAAATGATGTTCAAAAACAAGGCACCATGATATGAAAATAGAGGGGGGGTAGAATTAGGGTAGCGTGAAAAAGTATTTTTTCATGGAAAGGATGGTGGATCCATGGAACAGCCTCCCTGTGGAGGAAATGGGGGCAAAAACATTAGGAGAATTCAAGCGTGCATGGGACAGACATAAAGGAACCCTAACAATAGGAAAGAGAGGGTAAGTTGCATATCATTTAGAATCTGTGGTATATGAAATAGTGTGGGAAAATGGGCAGACTAGGTGGGCCAAGCGGACCTCATCTGCCGACATATTCTGTGTTTCTATGTACCTTTTCCATTGTGTAAAATGCGTATGCGGTGGTTCTTTCACTTTCAAAATGAAATGGACTTGTGCGGTCTCTAGAGGCATCAGAATGCTGCTGTACCACAGAAGGGTACAATCATATTCCATGACCTTTGAACTGTGGAACAACAGCACTTTGAAAGGGGTGGTATTCTATACACAGCAGCCACTCTAATATATATTATATAGGGTTTTTCCCCTGACTGCTAGTTTGTTTTATAATAATAATAATAATAAACTTTCTTTTAGCCTTTTGAAACCAAGGCACATTACAAAGTAACATCATAAAAACATCATAAAACAAGTTAAAAACCAAGCTAAAATATACAGCATTAATTAAAATCTGTATCGTCACCAAATGCCTTTGTCCATAAAAAGGATTTTAGGCCTTTTTTAAAACCTTCCACCGTCGTGCACTCTCTAATCCAATGAGGTAGAGAATTCCAGAGAGTCGGCACCACAAAACTAAAAGCGCGGACACCGGAAGATTTTAAAACTACTCTCGGAATCTCCAGCAACCCCTCATTGGCTGAGCGAAGTGATCGCATCGGAAGGTAAGGCACCAGAAGATCTTTCAGGTAATCAGGGCCCAAACCGTGTAGGGCTTTATATGTTAGTAAACCGACTTTAAAGGTGATCCACCACTGAACGGCAGCCAGTGCAGATCCGCAGCACCGGTGTAATATGGGAGAAAGCGTGAGGTCCCCATTAACAACCGGGCCGCTGAGTTCTGCACTAGCTGCAAGCGGCGGATATCAACCCCAAGAAACCCAAAGTAGAGGGAGTTGCAGTAGTCCAAGCAGGAGGTCACAAAGGCGTGGATCAAAGCAGGCAGGTTGCCAGATGGAACAAGGTGCTTGATTCTAGCGATGTTCCTAAGATGGTAAAAGGATACCTTAACAACCGCTGACACTTGCGCACACAATGTCAGCTGATCGTCAAGGATCACCCCCAGATCTCGCACCTGTTCAGAGACAGGGAGCTCCACATTCCCCAGGTGTAAACCTGAGGTTTGATTTGTTTTGAAGGATATACCTTGTTCAGAGAACAAAATCCTGATCAGGCCATACTCGGCCATCATGTAGATAGCTACCGGGTTTTCTCTCCTGCTTTTCCAACCTCTTCCCCTGGTGGAGGTAATGCCTTTGATAGACTTGAATGTGCAAGCATATGTACACGCATGCATACACACATGCACAAAGCTTCCATGGCAGCAGGAAGGAGGCCCCTGGCCCACCCACAAGGGTTACTGTTGTGGCAGAGCCTGCCACCAACACTGCCAAGGCAAAATGCACTGCTGGCCAGCAGCCCTCTCAGCCTTGGTTGCCTACCGACACGACTCCTAGATCCTGGTCATCACAGCAGCCCACCAGATCATTGAGGAGGTACCTAGCTGCTATTTTTGTAATATTATGGATTCCAGTTGTTTACAGTGACAATGTCTGAGAAATTTAAAGTGAATTACTGGTGGAGATGGAGACACTGATTTGTGAATTTCACTCTCACTGGAAGTGTCTGCTATACTGGAGTGAGCAGTTTTCTGTAGTCATGCAACCACTGTCAGGTTTTACTGCATTTGATGATTACAGCAAAACTCGACTTGTGTTAGGAATGAAGTTTTTGTTAAACATTTGAACACATTCCAATGTGACAATGATGGTGATCTGGGAAAGATGATACAACCACACTAGTATTAAAACATTTTTTTCTTCCTTTTTGCACACTTCCCCTATGGGGAAAAAATGACAATTTATCATGTTTATATACTAATGGGCCCACTGTCCAGTCTGAAAACTAGAGCAGCAGTGCAAAGTGCTCATTTTTAGGCACCAAATGAAGTTTGGAGCTTACTGTCATCAGTGTGACTATTTTATGTGGCAGACTTTCTGTACTGGAGTGTGTAGGGAACTGTTACCCACTGACACCCCAGCATAAAATTGTCACTGTGATTCAACCAGGTTTTAGCCACTGACTTGCACTGGCGGAGTAATCTCTGGAGTGTGTAATGACTCCTGGTCTTCTCATGAGAGGAGGGCTTTTTCAAAAGGACAAAGAGCGGAGGGTTTACTCTTGGTCTCCCTCAGTATGGGACCCTTTGACTCTGCTGCTTGAGCGGAAGATGGGTCCTGGTCACCCTCAACAGGAATCTTTTGATTTTGCAGCTGGATTAGGGTGTCAGGTCCTGGTACCCCTCATTGCTGTCGGACACTCTGTGAGTTAGGAAATGTCTGCAGGCCCAGTACTCATCCTGGACAGCAGCATGTCAATATATTGATCAGTCTAGTACTTCATGGCATACTCTGACCAACTGGAGGGCAGCTCTCACAATGCTTGATGACATCACAATGACCCTGTACTGCACTGAAAACACGGCTCAATTCACGCAGCACTGGTTCAGCTGTCATGTAAATCTCTCACTTGAGAGTATTTAAAGTTCAAAGACTGTACTTCACTGTCTTTTCACTGGTTGCCATGGGGGTAAATATGGGACATAGTTGGCTTATAGGGCATCGAGGAATTAGCTTATCAGTTATACAGCATTGTATGCACACACCCGGCACTATGCTGCCCTCTCCACAGAACTGTCCTTCACCTCACACCACTGCAACACTTCCTCCCCCACCAGGGTCAAATAAGAGCTCTACAGTATAAAAGCATAAAAACGAATGTTGATTCCCGTTCATCTGTGTATAATATACCAATGAAAGTGGTTGCCCAAAAATGTCACTTCACTCAATTAATTTTCCAGTAATTATGTCTTATTAGTAAAATGAAGGCACACAGTTCTTTCCTCAGCACAGATGTTTAGTTGCACAAATGGGAAATTAGTGTACTAATGTGTGGGCAGCAAAACTGTTTTTGTCCTATTACCAGATGTATGAGAATCAATATTTGATATATTTTGCACTGAAGCACTGCTCTTGGGCCCTGCTGGGGAGGAAGTGTTGTGGTGGAGGTGAAGGCAGTGCAGTGGTAGGGCAAGTAGCAGTACTGTGTCAGAAAAATGAAACTGCTCCTATTCATGCCATCAACTAATAGTTTACAAAACTGAGTTTGGTGCCTTTCAGTACCTTTGGTACTTTGATTGTATTTGTATCTGCTATTTCTTTGCACATTTATATTTACTAAAAGAAAAAATTACTTAACCATAGTAATCTTTTTTCTTCCCAGTGATGCTCAGACATTCATAACTTTGTGCAGCCATCCTGATGGGTTGGACTGCCCGGAGAGATGGAACACATGCAAATGATGGAATTTTTTGCACGTGAGCATCTTTCAAATACTGCCTCTACCAACTGTAGTGTTCTAAGCCCTTCAGATTTGTAAGAAGCCTGGAAGTCAGGCAACATGGAAAAATCCAACTAATTAATAAAACATTTTTTAGGATTAGCCTAATAAAACAACTTACTTCAAAAAACCTCCAAGGGAGGAACTATATCTATATATAACAATGGTGTTCACCATACAGTGAGAAAAACTATTAAGAGAGACAGAAAACTCTGTTAAAATCTGTCTAGCATAGAGAAATGTATCCAGAAGGAATGGCTATGTGGCACTAGCATGCAGAATGCAGAGGCTGAAGTTCTGGAAGGGGAGGATGGGAGGGAGTTATGAATGTCTGAGCATCACTGGGAAGAAAGAAGATTACTATGGTAAGTAATTTTTTCTTCTAACCCCAGTAATGCTCAGACCATTCATAACTTTGTGCAGACTACAAAGCAGTACCCCCTGGTGGTGGGCACAGAACTTATTTTGGAAACAGACTTTGCAGGACTGCTGTGCCAAACTTGGCGTCACTTCTGGACAAAATATCTAAATTATAATGCTTTGTAAAGGTGTGTACTGATTTCCAAGTAGCTGCTTTACAAATGTCCAACAATTGCACCTCCCTAGCAGCTGCAATAGTGGCAGCTGTTCCTCTTGTTGAATGAGCCCTCAGCCCAGCAGGGGACTCTCTACCTGCTTTTAGTGTAGCAAATTAAATACACTGGACAATCCTCCTAGAAATGGATCTTTTGAGGCTGGTTTGCCCAACATCCCCATAAGTAAGAAAAGTTGTTTCTTGTCTTGCCTATGTCCTTTAGTAGCTGTCATGTAGTAACTGAGAGCTCTTTTCACATCCAGACTGTGAAGCCTTCTTTCACCAGAGCTTGTATGGTCTGTGAGGAAGACAGGCAGAGTGATTGATTGGTTCAGATGGAAATCGGAAACCACTTTGGGAAGGAATTGTCTGTTTGTTCTGAGGACTACTTTATCCCTGTGGAAGGAAATGTAGTCCTGGTCAACACAGAGAGCCTGAAGCTCACTGATTCGTCTTGCTGAAGTAACTGCTACCAGGAAAACTGTTTTCCAGGTAACATACTTTAAATGGGCTGTAGCCATGGGCTCAAAGGCCACATCAATCTGGCTATACATACATTAAGATCCCAAGCAGGCACTGGTGCCCTGTGAGGAGGGCAAATGCATCAGGCCTTTGAAAAATCTTTTGAAAATGGGATCTGATGCTACAGACACCTTTGTCCTAGCAGACAGGTATACAGATACTGCTGCAAGGTGAACTCTTAAGGAACTGGGTTGCAGACCTTGTGAATGTAAATGAGTTAGATAATCCAATACCACTGAGACCCCTGCATCATTTGGGGTGAATTTTCTACCAGAGCACCAGAAAGAGAATCTTTTCCACTTAGCAGAATAAGTTTTCTTAGTGGAAGGCTTCCTATAACCTTTCAAGATGTTTAATACAGCTTCAGAAAGGTTCAAGCCTGCATACTCTAACTCCTCAAGAGCCATGCCTTGAGGTGAAGAGACTTGAGATTTGGGAACAGCAATGTTCCCTGATTGGAAGAGTTAGAAGAGTGTGCCTGAGAGGAAAGCTTATTGGCCTGCTCACTGCCATGGAGAGCAGAAGAGAGTACCATGGCTACCTGGGCCAATCTGGAGCTATCAATATCAGAGAAGCTGAGAGGGATCTGAGTTTCAGCAGTACCCTGAAAACTAGAGGAAAAGGGGGAAAGGCATAGACAAACTTGCCCAACCAATCCAGTACCAGGGCGTCCAGAGGGATTGTGCCTTGGGCTGGTGGCCTGCAACAATACTGAGACAACTGGTGGTTCTGGTGGGATGCGAACAAGTCTATCTCTGGAATGCCCCCACCTGCTGAAAATTACCTGCACCACCCGCTTGTTCAGTGTCCATTCATGATGGGACTGATTGATCCGACTCAGTGTGTCTGCCAAGATATTGTCCTTTCCTGGCAGATGGATGGCTTGCAGGGACACCTTTAGGGAATATGCCAGAGCCCAAATTCTCATGGCTTCTGTGCATAGGGGACCTGATCTGGTGCCACCCTGCTTGTTTATGTAATACATAGTGGTGGTATTGTCCGTTCTGACTTGTACCACTTTGCCCATTACCAGTGTAGAGAAAACTTTTAGTGCTAGCTGCACTGCTCTGAGTTCCAGCAAATGTATATGCTGGAGGGACTCTGCCCTTGACCAGGTACCCTGAGTTGTGTGCTCCCCTAGATGGGCACCCCAGCCCAGAAGGGATGCATCTGTTGTGAGGACCAGTGAAGGATCCTCCTTCTGGAAGGGACTCCTGCCTTAGGTTGGATTCCTTTTCCACCACAAGAGGGCTTGTAACAGAGGCCTTATCACTGGAATGAGTTTTGAAAAGGATCTTTTCTGACTCCAATGAGTCCTGAGGTGAAACTGGATGTGTCTCATGTGAAATCTGGAGCCCTGCACTGTGCCTGTGGATGCAGCCATATGACCCAAGAGCTGCAGGAATTGCCTGGCTGTTTTTGACCGTGCAACTTGAAGGAGTTTGCTGAGCCTGAAGACTTTCCACCCTGTCTAGTGGTAAAAAGGCCCTGGCCTGTAGGGTGTTGATCTCTGTCCCTATGAACTGTAAAGTCTGTGTAGGGGTGAAGACAGATTTTTTCTGGTTTACTATGAAACCCAGGGACTCCAAAAGATCCTGTGTGAGCCTTAGAGAGGTTGCGACCTGTTGTGGAGATTTGCCCACTACCAGCCAGTCGTCTAGGTATGGGAAGACAGTCACTCCCTGTCTTCGAAGAAATGCCACCACAGCTGCTAGGCATTTTGTAAACACCCTTGGTGCTGAGGAAAGGCCGAAGGGTAGGGTTGCAAACTGATAATGACCTGATGGGAGTCTGAATCTGAGATATTTCCTGTAAGATTCCTTTATGGGGATGTGGAAATAAGTGTCCTGTAAGTCCAGAGATGCCAGCCAGTCCCCTTTTGGATTGTTGGCAGAATCTGAGCCAAAGTGACCATTTGAACTTTGGCTTTTCAGGTGCTTGTTTAAAGCTCTGAGATCCTAAATTAGGCCACTCCCCATTTTTCTTTGTTGTTGGAAGTATCTGGAGTAAAACTTCTTCCTCTCAGGGTTGCAGGGACTAGTTTCACTGCTTTGAGCTGAAGCAGCTTCTGAACCTCTGCCTCTAACCTGAATTTGTGCTAGGGTGGGAGGTGAAACCCTGGGTTTTCGAGGAAGAAATTTGAACTGCAGAGACAGACCTTGCCCACTACCTCCAATACCCACTTGTCTGTGGTGATGGTTGACCAGAGGGAGGAAATGGGACAATCTGCCTCCAACAGGTAGGGAGGGGCGGTTTGCATCTCAGGGGTTCTGTTTAGGCTGGGGTTGAGGTTGTGGCTGGGCCCCTCGCCTAGAAACCTCTTCTACCCCTACTCCATGAGTAGCCCTGTGGGGGTACTGCTGGTATTGGGGCATGGCTACTGGCTGGAAAAGGGTCTTGATAAAGGAGCGACCCTAGACCCCCTTCCATAGGGCTTGGTGGATGAAGAAGCTCTGTCTCTAGCAGAGTTACTTCTATAAGTGGCCTTATATTCATCCACCTTTTTCATATAGGCCACTGTGGACTCCCCAAAAAGCGCATTTCCTTCTAATGGGAAATCCAGGGCCTTTGACTGGGTATCCTGAGTGAGGTTTGTGGCCCTAAGCCAAGCAAACCTCCTCTGAGCCACTGTATTAGCCATCCATCTGGCTGCAGTGTCATTTAGATCAGCAGCCATTTGGAACTGGTACTTGGCCGCCTCTAGCCCAAACCTGGCAGTTTCTGCCAGGTCATCTGACAAGGGTGGGGTGGCCTTCATGGACATTGCCAGTACCGACTGCTACAGGGATTTGTGACACTGGGCAGCATAAACTTGAAAAGTGGCCTGTCTCATGGCCAACGAGGCTGACAAATAGCCCTTTTTGGCCATACTATCCAATTTTCTGGAGTCCTTGTCGGTGGATGTGAGGACAGAGGACTTTGCCTTATCACAGGCAGCTTGCTGTATTACCCCTGATGATCAGGGTGGGAAAAGGAGTCAGCTCCTCCCCTGTCCAGCTGGTATTTTTATCTATTCGCTTGTCAATTGGAGGAATAGAATTTGGGGTCTGCTGGAGCTTCACAGCATCCTTCTTAAAGAATTTATATACTGGGAGGAGGGCCTTCGTGAGTGTTAAACCCATTATATTAAGGTACTCAATCTCCTCCTCATCCTCTACTTGTTCTGTTGTGGCAATATCCAGAGCATCTGCCATTTTCCTTACGAAAGAAAAATGGGAGGAAAAATCCTCAGACACTCTGGGAGGCAAACCAAATTCCTGCTCAGGGGACACCTCTGGGAGGATAGGTTTGTCCTCCTCGTAAGGCTCATCATCCTCTTCGAAATAGTGTTGCTCTGGAGCAGGGGGCAACACAGTAGCAGCAACCTGGGGGCCCTGGGAAGGGGCAGGAGGCTGAGGTATGATGCTCTGTAGAGCCTGAATAATTTTAAATGCCTGGGCTATGTCCTGAGCTGAAGGCATTACAGGCTGCTGCGCAGAAGTCCCTGGTTTAGCAGGAGAGGGTTCTGCATGCTTGAGCTTCTTTCATTTCTTTGAGGGAACCAGAGAGTCAGCTGGTTCTTTCCCTCTTTTTGCCCCTTTTTCGCCCGTATCAGGGGAGGGGTAGAAGCACTCTTTAATTCAACCACAACAGTCTGGGGTGTCAGTTGGTCAGAGCCTGAGGGACCCCTAGGAAACTTTTTATTAAACCTTTCAAAGCGCTTTTCAACAGTTTTTTCTGGGAATGTTTTACATATCTCACATTCCTGGTCCACATGTTCAAAACCCAGACAAGCTACACATAAGGTGTGCTTGTCTGCCTTGGCAAACACATCTCCACACTTTAAACAGTTTTTAAAACCAGGCTCACCGGTTCTCTTCTTAGGTTTCTCAGTCATGGTGATAGATAAAAAGAAAAAACCTCAACCGCTAAATGCCAAATGCTAATGCGGTTATTTAAACAGCTTAAAAAGGTTTTCCTTTTTTTTTTGGCGGTCGGTTCTGGAACCGATGGAACTGAGAGAGGAGATGAAATATGAACCGGTTCAGCGGTTCTGTAACCGATAAAAAGCGGTTACAAATAAAGTCTTTTAGGACCAAAATTTAGTGATAATGAACAGGTTCTTTAGTTAGAGAACCGAAACAAAGTTAAAACTAATTCGGATCCCTCACGGTTATGCCGAACCGCGAGGAACCCAGAAAAACAAGAATTTAAACAATAATAACTAAATGTAAACTAACAATTAATAGAGGCAGTAAAAGAAACTAAAAATACTTATGGTTTTTGATTTTTTTATTTCTTCTTCATGCGAAAAAGGGCGACAGAGACTCCGAGCGACCAGACTTTTAGGCGGAGAGAAAAATCTGAAGGGCTTAGAACACTACAGTTGGTAGAGGCAATATTTGAAAGATGCTCACGTGCAAAGAATTCCATCATTTGCATGTGTTCCATCTCTCCGGGCAGTCCAACCCATCAGGATGACTGCACAAAGTTATGAATGGTCTGAGCATTACTGGGGTTAGAAACATACTTTTATATTTCAGACTATTGTATTCTCTGTTGTTAATGATGGTACAAGACCTAGAATTTGAGAGTTATCATTAAAATTTGTATTCATATAATCATACGTGTGTCATCGAGCTTCAGCTCATGCTGTCTAATACAAACATTTAAAGCGTGGTATTAGTACTTATATTGGTAAAAAGTGCAGTACTTGTGCTTATGGCATAAGCGGAGGACTAAGGACTTCATGTAAGCAATAATAATGATGGGGTATGCACTGAAGAGCTATCACCGCACACCCAGGGCGTAGTAAGGCCGCAGGCTGCAGGCCGACAGCAAGCGGCAGCACAGCAGGAGGGCAGGCAGGGACTACAGCAGGTGCAGGCGAGGACCTGGAGAAGCCGCTAGACGATATGAGCAAACAGTTTTGTTTCCGTGCAGTTTAAAATCATGTAGGGCTTTCATTAAGTTTACTGAACTTTACCAGTGTAACAACCAATGACAGATATGCTCAGTGAGGAATTTTAGACTGTTAGGTTTCCCTCGCTAACAGATAAAAACATTGCGGCATTTAAACATGGGTGTTCTAACGCACACTGATTTTTTTCCAAATGCAGTCCTGTTTTTGAGTACTTGTTTTACCTGTGTATCAAACAGACTTATATGCACGTGCCGCTAGCAGTACCGTCACCGTCCAGACCCCTGCCTAGCAGCACTGAGACCAAGCTCAGCAGGAGAGGCGCCAGCACCACGAGGCATCCGCCCGGCGGAAGCGGGCAAGGGGAGCACTACTCGCGCGGACATCCGCGACAGGCAGCCAGCCAGACCCAGGAGCAGCAGCGAGCCGACCTGGAGCAGGGCACCACCGAGACAGTGTCACGGGAGGCAAGAGGAAGGAAGCCCCAGCATGCACGCGAGAGTCGGCTGACAGTCCTCACGGAGACCTCCAGGCGCTCATCACGGCAACAGCCGCAGCGATTCGCACAGGAGTGCGACAGAGAGTGGTGCAGACATCTCGCGAGTCCAGGGACAGCAGGTAATGACCATCGGTATACCTGTCTAGTCCTGTGCACCGCACTGTGAGAGCACAACACAGAGTGACAGGTCGCGCAGCTCCTCCGTGTGCCACTGTTAGGTATGGCACAGTGGGACTCCTCAGATAACTCCACCGACCCGCCCGGCCCATGTTACAAGCGCATAAGCCACTCCGTCGGTGGCATCTAATGCGATTGATGCATGGGAGGCGGTGAGTAACCCTCGGCCCTGGGCCTGGCACTTCATGCATCAATCCAGCATTAGATGCCACCCGCCGCCGCTTAATGCTTACTTGATGCACAGGCAAGAATCAATCAAAATGCAAGATTTTCTCTCCCCATTTTAGAACATAAGATATATCATTTTGAATACTGAATGCCCTGAACGCTACACACTACTACAGTACATATATATATATATATTTTTTTTTTTGCATTAGCAGACTGGGAAAAGCTCTAAACTGGGGAAAAATGGGGGTAGGGGCAGAGTTCCACATGTAACAAAAAACCTAAATACCAGCTGGTTTTATCAAGAACTGCAGGCTCTGCCTCCCATACTCTGATTTTTTATGGCAACAGCGTAGATTATCGGGTATGTGTAGAACCTATGCTGTTAGCATACAGTTCAAGTTACACTATTTAAGCAATAAGGCATGGCCAAGGGTTATGTTAATGGTCTGTTAATCACCTTCTAGGGGTGTACTGTGGCACAAGGTGTAGCTGAGTGCCACATGCCCCTAGAGAGTGATTAACTGACCATTAACATAATCCTTGGGAGCGTCTTATTGCTATTATAATAAAAATGTTTTTAAACAGTGTTAAATATTGTTCAACATATGGCTAAGCTCTACATGTATGTTAATAAAAGATTAACATAAGTCTGTTAGACTGTTTGTAACCCATCAGAAAGCTCCATTTCTCAAACCCTTTTTATAATTGGTCAAATTGACAGTTCCTTTACTTTTTATTAGTTTATTTGAGTTGGGGGGGCTTCATCCTCCACACACCCCTGTAAAAAAAAAGGGGGGGGGACTGGGGGGCAAAGCCCCCCAACTCAAATAAACTAACAACCACAAGCCCGAAAATAAGGCATGTGACCAAAACAGTGCTGTGTTCAGGAAGCTTTTACGGCAAGCTTCCCACGCATACCTGATAATCTACACTATCGCCACTTTTATTTATTTTTACTTTAAAAGGTGGCATGTTGGGTTTGTTTATGCTACAGCAGACCACTACTGTCAATACAGCATAGGGTGTGCAACTATTAACTGTCTCATAGACCTGCCAGATAGGTTGTGAAGGGTTAGGCTTAATAACTGGGGGAGGGAGGGGGCTTGCTCAGTCCTCCACCACTTAGTGTTTATTTGTCCAAATTAGTAGAGTACTTGTATTGCACAGCTCTACTGAAAACATGGGTACCTTGATACAGCAATGCTAAACTGCAAATTCTTAATTGCTGAAGATGCTACTTGCCATACCTCTCAACAGTCCTTTACTACCACGGAGGTCCCTCAATGTGCCCATCAAAAGCAGAAATGTACAATATTCTAGGATGCTGAATCAAAACAAACGTTGTACTAGTTCAGACAATGGCTTTCACAATGTTTTGAGCTTTTATCTCTATTTGAGGATATGTCCCTCATTTCAATGCCTGCATCCCTGCCCGATTTCAGTGACAAAAGGTTGAGGGGTGTGATAGTTGTTTACTTAGCTTACTTACCTTAATAATATTCGTAGCATCTAGTAGCTTGATAACATCGTGAGTGGAGTGCATGGTTTCCTTTGGAAGCATGCAATAAGCATAAAGAGCTGAAGAGTCAGTTCTGCAGTAGAGTTCCAGCTGTTTGCCATGCTGTTTACACAGCCTGTCTCTGTCTAAAGCCGTATCCAAAGTAGGTCTCACCAGACATGCTGTCTGAAAATATTGTTTTCTAGATGAGGAATGACATGCAAAGTGCAGAAAGATTCCCCACCAGTCCACGCAGGTCTTCTCGGCAGGAGTTTCTTTTGGCCCTTGCAGACATCGCAAAACATTTCCAGCGCAGGCCTCTGGTAATACTTTTCAATGATATTATGCAGAGCGATATTTTTTCAGCTCAATCCTGGTTTCGCAAGGGGAGAGGCAAAGAGGACAGGTGTAAGACGGACAGGCGCCCCCTAAATGCTGTGCAGGACTGTCCAAAACAGACTTCTTCAGCCGCGCGATGCAAGTTTCGCAAAAATTGTGACCGCAAGGTAAGGTGACTGGTTCCACAAAAACATCCCGACAAACGGCACATATAAGCTCATCTTCGATTGCTTTACAAGCCATTTTGTTTTCGAAGCTCACTTCAACAGCTATAAATATCCAGAACAGGCTTACACGGAGAATGCTGCTACTTTCGAACTAACCAATCCGAGTCGTCTTGAAATATTCTAAAATATTTGTCATCCTCCGTGTGCCCGACATTAGACGTGTACACAAACAAGCGAGGAAAGTGGCTAGCAACGACTGTCACGTGGAAATACTTTGGATGCCATACCTCATACCCTTCTTTCAGCGCCCAAATGTCTGGCACTGCACATAATCAAACTTAGGAAAAACTCTGTATTGGGCTCTCATTCACAAAGCAGTTTGCTAGGTCAGTATGTAATTCCATATACATGACTTCACCCATATTTCTCAACTGTCCCACGTTAGGAGGAACAGTTCTTCCTCTTACTTCACAAAAGATCCCTGTTCCACATCCAATGATAATATTTTAAAACAAAAATCCGCAGTAAATAAAATATAATCCAATTAACACCAAACTTTGGTAACATAAAAGTACACATTTTAATAGTGTTTTGAGCTTAGTTGATAACATGTCCCACGTCCCGGTTTTAGGTTTACTTGAGCTAGGAACCTATTTTGTTTTGTAGGAAGGCTTTTCAGAGGTGTGTCACTGCTAAGCCCATTGCAGTTCAATCTACAAGGGGCTGGGCAGCACAGACCAATTACCAGACACTCTAGTCATGACACCACTCACTGTTTGCTGGGTGGAAACTTCTAGTACTTGAAAGTAAGTCAGCCACACCTATAAAACGGCGGCTGGCTACTTTAATGTATATGAGACTGCCTAGTAACCAGCCGAGTGTCCCGATATGCAGAAGAGAAACCTTCTCATCACTCCCTTCCTCTGTGTGCTGTCCCACCCCACCCTCTGTTCCCATCCTGGTATAGAAAAAACCTCCTGCTCCCTCCCTCTGTGTACTGTCCCCCCCACCACACACACACACACACACACACACTGCATTCCCCATCCCAGTATAAATGAAAAAAAACTACCACTCCTGCCTTTGAGTGCTGTCCCAACCCCACCCTCTGTTCTCTGTCCACGCTGAGCTCTGAATAAAGAGAAGTAATCGAGATGCTCGATGTATGTAACACTGTCCTGCTCACCTCACAGTTGATGTTTGTGACATCACAGTCTGTTTGCATAGTGAGCACTATAATGTCTTAAGCAAAGGAACTGTGAGGTTAACAGGGAGAAACAAAGGTTTTAATAACAGACTTTTAGATAGACAACTAAGATATGCTATCGTTTAAAAGAATACTGTAAGTAGAAAAAAATTATTCTGTAGTAAACTGTAATAGTTGAAACTTGTATTTATAAAAAACATGTTGAAGTGCAGCGTTGCTCTTTAAGGAGACCTCCTGGCTCCAGGAGTCAGTCTTGCTGATTTGGGGGAGGGGCCAAGAAATGAGAAGGTAGTTGTCCCAGTAGAGCAGTTTGCCTTTTTAATTAATCATATTTTATTGAATTTTCTTAATTACACATTCGACCAAACAACATATTTTGGCGAGATAAGGCCATATTTTATTATTTTGGGACATGTTTTATATAATTTTATGTGAGAAATGCATCAGATGCCCATGGTAGCCAGTGTAAGTGCAAAGCATCATGGGTACAGAAAACAAAGCCATAAGCCCTAGACGAAGGTTAGAATTCCTGTTACTGGGCAGAAAAGTGGTTTGTTGCTAGCCAGAGAACTGGAGTTAATTCAATTATCTAAAAGGAGACAAAAGAATGATTAAGCCTAGCTGGAAGGCCAGCTAGGCCCATTTGTTTGTGAAAGGACGGGACCTCATGAAGTCGGGATGTCTGGGCATCCTTTGAATTGAGAGGTCTACAGTGACTTAAGCTCGTTACAACTGAATAGGGTTACCATTTATGTGAATAGCTGTATTTAAGTGTAATGATGGCCATCTCCCAGCAGGGAGGCCTGGAATGTTCCCAGAAAATCTAGTTTGAGCGGGCTACCTCATGTTTTTTTTCTCCTGTGTTCAGAAACTGAATGTCTGTGTTATTGTAATAACATACTGAACTCTGATTGGTTTGGTAACCATAGAAACTGAAATGCTAGCCAGTCACAGGCCAGCCACTATTGACTGGGCCTGCCCTCCTGGACCCCTTTAAAACCAGGATGCAGAGGGGTATCTGAGCCTTTTTGCTGCCTTCTGTTGCCATCTTGCTTGAAGCAGTTGGGACCCCAGTAGCGGCTCTAGCCACAAATGGTTACCAGGGCACAGCTGGGGCACAACAGATGGCAGCCAGGGCACTGATATATTGTTACAATGGGGGAGGTTCTGCACCATATGGGGCATCTACTGGGGCACAGCCTTTTTTTTACGGGGCACATGCCCTGGCGGGCCCTGGTGTAGAGCCACCACTGTGGGACCCTGCCAGTCTTGAGCAGAGACCATTTTCTCCTGGATCATGGTGAGCCAAGACTTCATCTACCCCACTTTTTAAGGACACTTCTGCACTTCAAAATTCCAACTAAGGACTCAAGGTAGACTTTTAACCTCAGAGTTTAAAGTGTAGGTTTCTTATGTACATTTTCCTTTTATTTTTTCAATATCTTGTAACCAAAATCTCCAAATTATTTTTCTTTTGTTATTTACTGTTTTCTTATTAATTTAATTAGTAAAGCTTTTGACTTATTTAAAAATAATTCTGCCTGTATCGTTTGTGTGTGTGGTTGCCTGGGTAAAAGTTGTTCTTGTTTAAGGACCAATACACTCCAAAGTGAAGTTCACTAGGGACTTAGGTGACAAAAGGAGGGGAGGAAATACGAAGGGTCTCGGGAGGAGCCTGTGGTGGGATTTGAACTGAGTGCTGCATTTCTGGGGAAAGACATGGTAATCAGGTGTATAGGGCCCCCTGAAGCCTATTCAAGCCTGTGGCTTTCTGGTTTGTGGTGCAGTGGCTGAAAGGGTTCTACTCCAGGAACACAGACTAGAGACTGTATTTGTATCCCCTCGCACTGAAAAAGGGTATCTCTGACCCCATTCCCCCACCACCACCACAAGAGGGATTTACTGTGATGCAGAGAGAGGGAAATCCAACCCCACGGGAGCGGGCTTGTGACACATGTAACAAGAAAAACAACTGCAACTGTCTGCTCATATGTACTGTATTGCAGTAAATCTTTTTTCTACTTCATGATGTTGCTGTGTGGGTTCCAGCATTCACCACCTCTTCATACACTGTACAGAATGTGAATATAGTCCCAAAGGAAGCAACAGATAAGGTAATGGATCCCCTCATTTCCCCTTGGAACTCACCCTTTTATCACCAATACTATATGTGGCACCTTCCATAGTTCATGGCACAAAACAGGGGTCTCTAGCCATGGTGTACAATACCCAGTGGTTCCACCTATTCAGGCCCTTATCTGCTTGATTCAAGATAGTGTAAGTCAGGATTCGTAAGACACAGATAGAGTTAACCAGCGCCCTCCATTCTGCCAGTGTGAGAGTATCTCTACCTTCAGTCAGTGCTTTGTTATACAGTTCCTGGCCGCTCCCAACAATATGCCCATCAAATATTTAGCAGTAGGATCCCTCAGAGCCGGGGGATATAATGTTAAAATGAATAATTCTTTAGAAAGGGTTATTTGAGGGGTGACATGTTAATGTAACATCCCTTCAGTCTCTTGAAAGAAAGGAGAAATTGGGGCAATCCCACATAGTATCGTAATGGGTGGCACTAGGTTCTCCACGTTGCTGCTAGCAGTGCGTCGTTGGACTTGATCCCTGTGGACCTGCTGAACTGGAGTAATGAAGTAAACTATTTCCAGTTAAAGTTTTTCCACATTATTAAAGAGGATACCATATGTTTATAGAAAGTTTTCCACACCCTATCCCCCCCGTCCAATCCCCTCCTTTTGTCCTAAAGGTAGGTGACCTCACCATCTCGGATCTCCCCACTGTAGCTACTGAATTCAACAATTTCTTCACCACCTGTACTTCCACCCTCCTAGCCTCACTGCCCCCTTCAGCTCCTCCTACACCAGCTTCTTCTGCACCTATCTCCACATCCCCCTACTTCACCTTCCAGCCAGTCTCCCCCATTGACACCCTGCAAGCTCTTTTATCCCATAACCCCCACAGGGGCAAAAGCCCGGATGGGCTTGACCCCATGCTCCTGCACCCATCGCCCACGCTTATAGCCCTCCCTCTATCCACTCTTCTGAACCTATTCTTCTCACTCTGCCACTGTCCCTGATGCCTGGAAGCCTGCCACTGTTGTCCCTCTGCACAAGGGAGGCTCCTCTAATCCTGGTAACTTCTCGATATCTCTGCTCCCAACTCGCTAAACTTGAAGAGCACCTGGCTGTGGCTCAGCTCTCTCCTTTTCTAGATTCCTCGTCCTTCTCCACCCCCTTCCAGTATGGTTTCCATGAGGCAGACTCCACCACAACCTCCCTTCTCTGGCTCACTGGCTCCATTCTCTCTGGTAAGGATCAGAGACACATCACCTCTGCCATCTTTGATGACCTGGCCAAAGCCTTCGACACTGTTGCCCACACCTCCTCTGCAAGCTTGCTGCAGCTGGTCTCTCAAAGTCCCCCACTAACCGATTCCATTCCTATCTCATGGGTAGGTCCCAGTCAGTCAGTATTGGCAACTCCTTCCACCCCCCAACCCCAATAAACACTGATGTCCCTCAAGGTTCGGTACTCGGTACTATACTTTTCTCAGTTTTCCTAAATGACCTGCCTGCTGCCTGCTCAACTGCAAATATCCACATGTACACAGATGATACTGTTTTGTATGCCTCCGGTACTTCCCCTAGGATGTGGCGACCAGCCTCCAACTGGATTTCAACAATGTCCAGTGCTGGTTTTGCACTAATCAACTCTCACTAAATGGCAGAAAGATGGTGTAAGGTGAGGGAAAATCACATCCACATGTCTCAGGTCTTAGAAACATAGAAGTTGATGGTAGATAAGGACCGCAAAGCCCATCCAGTCTGCCCATTTCTTTTTCTATCTTATAAATGTGCCATCGGCCTTTGCTCTGTCAATGGCCTATCTATTCATACTCATCTGTATTGCTCCCTTATGCCTATCCCATGCCTGTTTGAAGCCCTGCACTGTATTCATATCCACCACTTCCTGAGGTAGGCCGTTCTATGCATCCACCACCCTTCTGTGAAAAATAACTTCCTCACATTGCACCTTAATCGGCCTCCCTCTAATCTCATGCTGTGTCCTCTTGTCCTGCTATTTTTCTTATATTGAAACATGTTAGACTCTTTCACTTTGTTAATGCCCTTAAAGTGTTTGAATGTTTCAATCATATCACCTCTCTCCCTCCTTTGCTCTAGGGTATACATACTGAGCTCCGTTAATCTGTCCCCATATGTTTTCTGATGCAGTCCTTGCACCATTTTGGTTGCCCTTCTCTGGACTGCCTCAATTTGGTTAATGTCCTTGTGAAGGTGTGGCCTCCAGTACTGCACGCAGTACTCCAGATGGGGCCTAACCAGTGTCTTGTAAAGAGGGATTATTACCTCCCTCTTCCGACTTGTGATACCCCTAGTAGTAAGTGGTGGTAGTAAGCTAGCAGAAGAAACACAGACAAGTGGCAGGGGCAGTAATAAACTTATTTATTACATGAAAACAGATATTTACCATAAAATACAGATCCTACCAATAGACACTGGGAGCCGAGAGTTTCCCAGGGTATGCAGTGGTCTCAGAGGGGATACGTAATGCAGTAACCTATTTGCCATGATAATTGTCATGACAACCATTACATTTGCAGGCTAGCTAGATACATAAAACAAACCCTATAGGCCAAAAGTTAAGTGGCTCCACAGTGTTATCTAAAGATATACAAAAGTGTAAAATCAGCTAAAAATGAGAACAAAGAAAGCATACAGAATACAAGTATAAGTGTGTGTTAAATAAATCCGCATGATGGCAGTGCAGGCTATACAGTGACTTCTCAGAAGAATATACAAAGAATACATGTACTCTTGGCTTGCTACTTGCCTTACAAGCAGTAATGATTATAACAGTAAGATTTCTGGTTACTTACACTTGTATGGTAAGAACTAATGCCCTAAGTATTAGTAACAATATACATAAAATAACTGGTGACCCACAATATCAACCCGTTTTTGAGACCTGTAAAAAGTCATATTGACCTGCAAGTTGATATGGCAAAGTCATAGCAACCTGTGAGTTGATATGGCTTTTACTGTCGTGCACCGGGTTGTGTGTACCACGCCAAGGTACTTACCGATTCAAAAAGTTGAACCGTTCACATTTTCTTTTTAAACTTTAAACAATGGGGAAGCTGTTGAACCTTTACCATGTCATCATAACAACCAGCATGCCATGGAGCCCATACAGGGGTTGAATCAGCAATGCAGGAAACACATAATGCTAAGACTTTGAGCTTTGTTTACTTAGCATCAGTTATAAAAAATAGCATATGAAGGTGTGCGATCTTCAGTTTTCTTACACACCCTCAGTGTGTGACAATATATAAACCTTTTGAGGTTTATATATTATCGCATACCTTGAGTGTGTAAAAAAAAACTGCATATCACACACCTACATATGCATTATTCTGTATATAATAACTGGCACCCTTTTCCATAGAGGAGAAACCGTGGTGTAATTGCCATTATAAAGGGTGTTTATAATGGCAAGCGCTTCTGATTCCTGCTGTGCGCATGCTCAGGCAGCAGCGCAACCAGTCGAGACCGCACACGCTTCCGTCTCGCCAGACACAGACGCCAGAAGAACTCAAGCGGTAAGTTCTTTTCTTTTTTCCCCACATACACTGGAAACACATAAAGACCTGCTAAAAGGAAAAAAAAAAAGGTTTACAATATGGCAAATCTCGGCACCAGGCTAAAACGAAACCACACTGTGGATGCACCGGAAGCTCTGTATTTTATATAATTGCTGAGGTGAAAAAGGGAAACCCAGCAATTATATAAAATAAAAAATGGGTCGGGGTGTCAAAGTCAAACTCGATTTTACACACACCCTTGTTTTGGGACACTTTCCACAAACCCCTCGGGGTTTATGTAGCATTCCACAACTCGGGTGTGTGTAAATCTTGTTACACACCCTGACCCATACTTTATTCTTTATATATAGACCATCAGCAGTTCACAGTGGGTTGCCAATATGAGTGAGGGGACCACGCCTAACAATGGTCTCTATGATTTTGGCACCAGACCAAAGCTCCCAAGACTTGCTACCACCCCTTCCTTCCATACCCTTGACTGTTCCTTACGGGAGGATGTCTTCTCCTTCAAACACCTCAGTCTTTGGCACAACAGGAACCTCTACTTTGCTGGGCATGTGACGTTATCCACAAAAAGCTACTTCCCAAACTTGGTGCTCTGAATAGACACCGCAGCTGCCTTCTCCCACCTGCTCACCGTGAGATTGTCCAAAAGATGATCCTCCAAATCTTTGACTTTGGTGACATAGTCTATAGTACTGCCCCCAAATCCACCCTTACCAGACTGGACACTCTGCTCAACTCCTTCTGCTGGCTTTCTCTTGACTGTCCACCTCGCACCCACCACTGTGACCTCCACACTGCTCTGTCCTTCCCCTCTCTTGATGACAGACGCCTTGCCTATAGTGCTTCTTTAAATGGTAAATACTAGCTTGGCTCTCGGCCACCCTACCTTCTCTCTCTGTCCTCCATCCTGCCTACCCCCTTTTATTCACTCCAAAACTCTACCCATAGGACCCTCACCCTTGCCTCCCCTCCCAATCTTACACTTCAGGAAGAACTGCTTTCTCTTATCACTTTCCTAACATTTGGAACTCCCTTCTAATAAACATCTGCTCTGCCCTGTCTACATGTTCACTATCCCACCTTCTTCGACACCACATATCCCTCTTCTGAAATTGCACCTGACCCTCCCTCTCTTCTGTATTACTCTCTGCTTATTCCTCTATTTTCACTTCTCCGCTGTTCACTCCTTCTACCCTTCCCTTGGCATGCCACCAACCTATAGCACTATCTGGGTTTACCTCGAGTAGTGCCCATATCCCTGGGCTTCTGCCCTGTGGTTATGGCTTGCTCATTGCTTCCCCTTCACAAATTCCCCCCTCCCCCTCTCTATCCCAAACACCACCTCCCCTTTTTCCTCAATGTTGCCACACCATCTTCACAAGTGCCCTTATGTACCTGTATCTTTGTCCTACAAAACTGATCCCATATTATCCCCAATAGTCCTTTGGGGTTCTTGGAGTGTTGGGCCCATCTGGCTATCAAACTCTCCCTAATCCCTATAGTCTGACAAAGTCCTCACTTTCTACCCCAATGTGTTATAAAGCAATGTATATCTGTATTGAAATGGTTTGTGCATATGGCTATGACTTTAGTTCTGAATACTAAATTAAGTGCATTTGTTTATGGAAATAAATAATATAGCTTATATGTGTGTATATGTAAATAGACTATATGTACATACAATGTAATATACTTATACATGTGTGTGTATATGTATATATTGGCTATCTGTATCTGCACTCACACAATGGCATAAACTGTCTGCATATCACACTTAATTGTTGATATTTGCCTAATGTTTTCTGTACAGACTTGCCACTATGTCAGGGAGCGTGCACTGTAACAGCTGATTTTACAGTATGCGCTCCTTAACAGCTCAGTCGGTGGGCAACCATGGTGGAGATCATGGGCTATGCTGGTCACGGGCTCCAGGATGGGATGGGGGACAACCACAGTGATAGCAGCATAGTTCTTTCCAGCATGGATCAAGCAACAGCAGGGACACAGTATCTACTTACATTTTCCCTCTGTGGGCTGCCAATAACCTTAAGACATGACAGTCCACAGAGTGAAACACTCCACTAAAGCAGGGCACAGTTCTATTTTCCCCATGGATCAGCAAATACACAGCAGGGCACATATCTTTGCAAATTAAGCAGGGGCACCGTGCATCAAGTTAAAATCTCTAAAACTAAGCAAGGCACAAACTTTTAAATGTCCTTTCCCATATGGGCACACATTATTTGTTGTAAGGTTTTATGTATTTCCCATGCTGTGCACGCAGGGCACGAACACTTGTTGTTAAAAATTGTAGTTCCCCGAACTGGACACACTTTGTGGTTTTAGTTACTGAATGTCCCCTCTGCAATTTGCAGCAGAGCAGTCCTTTCCCACTGGTCTGCTTGTTTTTTAGTATCTTAATTCCCATCTCTGCAAAGCAGGGGGGGGTGGGGCACTACCTGCTGGGCTGGGGGTCTCTTAGACACCAGGGACTGTTAGGTATTGTTGGACGGGGTGCTCTGGGATGTGGGGGGACACTGGACACACGGGCTGTGTTGACTTTTACGTATACATGGGATTGGAGATGAGGAGTGGGGACCACTAGCCACCAGGGAGTGTTTTATAGTATACCTGTACATGGTACGGGGGATTGTTGATCGGGAAGGGCAGACTGCTGCACACCAGGAAGGGGATGTTCATTATGCATTTTATGGGGACCACTGGACACCAGTGAGTTCTGTCATTTACACATACAGTGGACACTGGGGATTGGGATCACCAGTCTCCAGGTAACTGTTTTCTTTTATTCAACAATGGATTGGGGATTGGGATAGGGGACCATTAGTCACCAGGGAATCCTATGTTTATATTTTACTTGTTTCATGTAATGTTCTAGTGCATGTGCAGTTACCTACAAGATATATAGAATCACACATACCCCCATAATGCAAAGCATCATGGGCTGTATATGCAAATCACCACAAAATACTATGCTGGTTCAACTTTAAGCAGAAACCTACAAGATATGTCTGCCATTCTATGAGTGATGCCCGACTGCCGCAGCTTGCGTGAAACATCTCAGGTGCACCATCTGTATGACACACGGTCACATTTGCCGCAAGCTGTGGGACTTTGCCACTAGTACCCTACCTGAAGAGATTGGGCACAGGGTCCGTGACACACCAGCAATTGGTGCAGCCTGCCATTAAGCGCCTGCTGCAGCTACTTTGAGAATCAGGCCATAGAATTTGGCAGCAGATAAGGATCGCTTGGCATACCTGCCCATTTTTCCTTATCTACTGTATCACCGCAAGACCCTACTTGATCTCTAGCTTTTCTCCCTCCTTCATTCCTTTCCCTAAGAGTCTCTTATACCTATCCACAGCTTTTTTGAACCCTTTCACTGTTTTTGTCCTATCTACCTCAGCTGGTAAGCTGTTCCAGGAATCCACCACTCTTTCCATGAAGAAGTAATTTCTCACATCTCTCTTGAATTTACCCTCCCCCCAGCTTTGCATCATGTCGTCTTGTTCTTGAGCACATTTTGTCTGAAAAATACTCCCCTTCTGTACCTTATTTATCCTTTTTAGGTATCCTATATATGTATTTCTCTATCTTATCAACCTCCAGGGTTAACATATTGAGTTCCCTCAGTCTCTTCTCATAGGGCTTCTGATGTAGACCACACACCATTTTAGTTGTTCTCCTCTGGACCACCTCTACTCTATGTCCTTTCACAGATGTGGGGCTGATTCTCAAAAGAGATGGAGCGACTCAAGGGATTTACATCAAAAGCTTTTAAAGCAAGAGGTGACTTGCATCACAACTTGCAGCAGTCGGGATTCTGAAATGCAGCTGCATCAAATCCTGACACAGCTGCACCAGGGACCCCTTGCGCCATGGTTGCGTCACACATCCAGGTGCACCAGGTCACAAGGGACTTGTGCCAGGGCAGGGGTGCAACATCTCCTTTTTGGGGATTTTATAAGCCCCGCCATGGACACAGCAAGGAGCTTCACTTAGACCAGCCAGGAGGTGGTCTAAGTAGCTTGTGCCACAGATAGGAGGTCTGACAGTAGGCTGCTGGGGGCCGAAGGGGCACAGGAGGTGGAATGGGGATGACATGGAAACAGCTGGGCATGACAGTGGTAATGTGGCACCCAGTGGGGTACTTTATCTGTTATATGAATTTGTTCCTTTTTATCAATATGGAGTAGAACACTACACTGTACTGTATCTATTACAAGGCATATAGAGGATAATGTATGGTCCTCTATCATTAACAGGTTTGTTAACCCGTGAGAGGTTTCAGGGTGACCATGCAAGCCTCGAGGCCCAGCTTCGAGGTTCACGTCCACCATAGCAACCGAGACAATCACACTAAGCGGTTAACAATAGAGGGACCATACATTATATTTCATAGTGTATGGTCCCCATAAACTGGCAAAACAAATGAATGTGGCTTACTTTTTGGCACCACCGTGGACATTCTGGGTCATTTCTCGCCACTGCACTACTTTCAGGAAGGCCGTCGGTGCACGAGATTAAAGGTACACGCATGCGCAGATGGGCTTCATTTGTAATCCCATCGCTATGTCGTACTCAAGAGAGGTTTATAACCACTTACGTCATAGTGATGGGATTATCAAGAAATAATTTTGCCAGTTTTTAGCGAAAATAAGGGCTCACCATACATTATAAATTAGTGTAGGAGACCTGATTAGCAGCCTTTGCTAATCAAAGTAAAATATGATTAGCAATTGCCCAAAGTTGATTAGCAATTACCAAAAATTGATATTATTGCTCAAAACCCCATAAAATCTACTTATTTGTCTCTATATTGATAAAATACGCATTGTAAACAAGTTTCTGAGACTGGTGTTTTATTTAGCCAATCAGAGAATACAGCAATTGTGCCGCAGCACAAATACATTTTAAGAGCCATGAAGGATGTCTACCAAAGCAGACCATGAATTTGTGAAATTCGTGAAGGCGTGATCGTGAGTCATGACAAATATAAATTTAAAATGAACCCCCCTGCCCCATATAAAACCACTCCACCTGGGACAGTGATATACCATAAACTTCAACAAGGGCTGGGTTGCTACTCTTCTCCACCAGGGCGTGTAGCCAGTAATTTGGCCTGTTTTTTTTTGGGGCCTGGGGTGGGCCACCATCTGCAGCTGCCAAATCACCAGGACGTCTTGGTTTAGCACTAAAAAAAATATGTCTACAGCCCTGTCTAGATTGAATTCAGCTGGAGGGGGGCCCTGCTTTTTAATGCAAATCAATGTTTCTACAGTATCCTCTGCCACACTTGCTCTCCAGTTAGTTTTTACCTTGTTCATAGTTGAAAAACACCTTTCTACAATTGCATTAAACACAGGAAATACTCTCAACACATTGACAAGCTTCAGCAGATCTGGATAAGAATTTTGGAAATCACATGCTAGTTTTGACCAGATATCAGAGGCAGAAAGATTGATGAAATTGGTTTGAGCAAAAATCTTAAACTCTTGCCATTCTGCAAGTAGCAGAGCTGTCACAGTCAGGCTGCAAAAGTGCTGAAAAGTGGTCAGCTACTGCAGTAATGTCACTGTTACCATAGAGCCCCAGTTCCTTTCTGTCTGCTGGCCAAAGTCTGGTATCTAACACTTTTGTATCGGTTATAGATATTACTTTCATCAGTCAAACTGAACCTTTGCTCACAACAGTTCTCAAAGTTTGTAACGATTTCTTAGTTTGCTGTTTAAAAGTTTTAACAACCTGGCCACTAAAATGTGTTAATTTCACACCCTTGTATGTGACTTGAGCAAATGCTCCTGAAAGAACATCAGACCCATTTTTTAAGAGAATGTCAACTTCACTGCCACCTATGGGGCCACTCTGCTTAGTATGGTCAAGAGTGTTTATCAAAGTTTTAACAGCACTAAGTAGCTCTGGCATTTGAACTACTTCTTTTTGAAGTGCTAGCAAGAACCTGGCAAGTGGCTGAAGCAGCTGTTCAAAATACAAAATGTGTGCTACCATTTGGAATTTAATCATAATTTACAACACTCCCTTGGCTTTGGCCTGGTCATGAGTTGGGTCTGTGGCCATAGATTATAAATGGGCACAAATTATGGAGAATGATTTGGTAACAGCACGGGTGGCAAGAAGTTTATGCTGCACCCGTGTGCCATGGGTCTTCTTGGACTTTTCAACTGACATCTCGATGGCCTGGGCAAGGGACTGTAACTCTCTGAGTCTCTTAGGACTTTTCTGATAGAGATAAAACAGTTGGGTCAGAAAGTTTGAAACATCGTTGAAATAGGTGTTATCCAAAGCGTCTTTTACGGCCAGTTCTAATCTGTGTGAGAAACAATGAACACCAACTAACCGAGGTATGTCTTCCTTTAAAAGAGCAGCAAGACCCGCCTTACACCCGTGTTGACAGATGCCCCATCAGCCCCAAACCCAACCATGTTCTTTATATTAAGCCCGTACTCTAAAAATGTCTAAAAGGAGATTTTCTAATCCCTAACTTGTGCCATCTGATACAGCTTTCATTTGTAAAAAGTTAGTCTCCACGTGACCATTGGGATTTACATAAATTACATAAACAGGTTCCTTTTCATTTACACCGCTGTCAGTACTACCATCCATAAAGACTTAAAAATAATTTGCATTTTTGACAGTTGCCAGCTGGTTTTCTTCTAGGTTCTTGCCAATACACATTGTGAGTTCTTTCCCACTAACAGCGTTAATGTATTTATTGCCCAAATGAACTCCATGGCACTTCTCTTGTTCTGCTATCGCTTCAAACATTTTAATAGGGATGTCCTCTTTGGCCATCATATACAGGATCTCCATCAGCCTGCTTAGAATCATTCTATGCTGTTCCTCTGCATTACTGAAAGTGCTCCCTGCAAATAAATGAAAATCGTTTTAGGTCTGGGTCCAAACCCCTACCCCCCTACCCTCACTATTTTAAACTTACCAATTGTGGTATGGTGATATACAGTATATCAAGTGATGATCTTGTTCTACCAAATTTCAAAATTATAACAGCTTTATTGTGCTGCTCTGTCAAAAGATGTTTCTGGATGGTGTCAACTTTTAGCTGGGGGCCTGTAATCGCTGCAATTAATGCCTCACTGAAGCTCCTCAACCCACATAGCTCATCTATGTAGTCACAGCACAATTTGCAGCTAACACACACTGCAAAGTCTCCCTCATTTATCTGTAGACACTTTTTTTCTGGATCATATTTTTGGCGCCATCCTTTGGCAGTTGCTAATTTTACTTCAGCCATGTTGCAGACTGCAGTTATTAAAAAGTTTGAAGTTAGCAAAACAAGGGTGCTGTCCCTGGGTGTGAACTAACACATTTCAGTGGCTTAGTATTAAAGAATAATGGGCAGCTCAACAGATTTGCTTCTGACCCCCAGCCCCCCCCAGGCTGTGACTGCCAAACTTAATGACATCCACAGTGATAGCAGCACAGTTCTTTTCAGCATGGATCAAGCAACAGCAGGGATGCAGTATTTACTTAAATTTTCATTCTGTGGGCTGCCAATAACCTTAAGACATGACAGTCCACAGAGTGAAACACTCCACTAAAGCAGGGCACAGTTCTATTTTCCCCATGGATCAGCAAATACACAGCAGGGCACATATCTTTGCAAATTAAGCAGGGGCACACGTGCATCAAGTTAAAAATCTTGCAAACTAAGCAGGGCACAACACTTTTAAATGTCCTTTCCTATATGGGCACACATTATTTGTTGTAAGGTTTTATGTCTTTCCTATGCTCTGCAAGCACTTGTTAATAATTGTACTTCCCCAAACTGGACACTCTTTGTGGTTTTGGTTATTGAATATCCCCTCTGCAATCTGCAGCACAACAGTCCTTTCCCACTGGTCTGCTTGTTTTTTAGTGTCTTAATTCCCATCTCTGCAAAGCAGGGTACATTAAACTTTTAAAATGTATTTTCCAATCACTGCAAAAACTACAGGGCACAACACTTAGTTATCATTTCACATCTCTGCAAGGCAGGGCACAGATTACTTTTAAATGTCTTTCCCATCTCTGCAAATGCAGGGCACAAGTTACTTTTAAATGTCTTTTCCAATCACTGCAAAAACTACAGGGCACAACACTTAGTTATCATTTCACATCTCTGCAAGGCAGGGCACAGATTACTTTTAAATGTCTTTCCTATCACTGACAGCAGGGCACAACGAGTTGTTTGTGGTTTACTTATGTTTTTGAACAACCTCTGCAAAAGCAGGGCACATTACTTTTAAATGACTTTCCCATCACTGCAACTTGCAGGGCTCAACAACTAGGGTGGGATATTCAGACTGCGCCAGGCTGTGGTGCAAGCCTGGGCGCAGCGCAACTGGGATGTGCCAGGGCGCTGACAGGGTGATATTCAATGGTGCTGCGCAATGGCTCAGCTCCGTTGAATATCGCGCTGTGGCCACCCGCAGTGTGCATGGCGCAGTGGCACTGCACCAGCGCAAGTGGCCAGAGAGGGGCAGGGAGATGCGCTAGCGCAAGTGCTGTTGCGCTAGGTGCATCACCCGTGATATTCAAAAGTGCACATGCAAATGGGTCCATAATGCATGCAAGGTGCAAATGGGGCCATTTGCATGTCATTATGGCTCCATTTGCATGCAGGTGTGCCGATCCCCGGCGACTTGCGCCTGGCGCCCTGCCGGGCTGCCGCCGGGGACCGACTCCCCGCACAAGCGCAAGTGCCCCCACTGCCCGATCGCTGGCATATGTATTAAATCAAAGGCCCAATATCCCTGGTGGTCCAGTGGCCGCCTCAGGCATATGTATTAAATTAAAGGTCCAATATCCCTGGTGGTCCAGTGGACTGCGTCCAGCCAACTGCGGCGTCAGTTATAAAATATTAAAACCAATCCATCCCTGGTGGTCCAGCGGTTCCCCCTCCCCACCCGCCCACTGAGCACCACCACCCCACTCCCCAGTCAGCGCCATGCCAGGCTGCAGCCGTAGGGGACCCACATCCCCGCAAAAGTGGCAAGTGCCCCACTGCCCAATTGCGGGCATATGTAGTAAATCAAAGGTCCAGTATCCTGATGGTCCAGTGGACTGCTCCCAGTCCGATCGCGGGCATATGTATTAAATCAAAGGTCCAGTATCCTGGTGTCCAGTGGACTCGCGTCCATCCTGATCGCGGCGCCAGTTATAAAATATTAAAACCAATCCATCCCTGGTGGTCCCGTGGTACCCCCCTCCCCACCCACCCACTGGAGCCCCACCACCCGCTTCCCTTCAAGTCGGGGCGGGCGGTAGCTCCCCACCCGATGTTGCCCCCGTCAATACTGATCATAAGATAGTAGGGCTGCCACTGGTCCACAGCAAAGCAATGGCCGCAGCCCATACCGTATTACACAGTCCAGAATTGTGAATGGATCCATTTTTTTCCCTCCAAATACTGCAGAAAATTATACCTTATAATTAGAAACAATATGAACAATTAAACAACAAAACTTAGTGTTAATTCTGATTATTTTTAGAAAACGAGTCTATTGCATTGGTCGAGGTTACATATTGTCCTGCTAAAAATCATGTTTCAGTAAGAAATGCTCCATTTTGGGCTTCATAAAATGTGGTAAAACTATCCTCATTCACTCCACAGGCAGCGGCTTACTAACACCCAGTGCCAAAAACGTTACTTTTTAACTTCTAAGTCTGTATATTTAATTTTGATTACTGAACATAACAAAAAAACATTTACTTTGGGGGAGCGACGCTTCTGTGACTGCTGTGTAGAAAAACACATATGCTAAATACAATATGGGCACGTTTTCACCTCTGAGCTGAGATGACAGCATGATCTCTCGATGTTTGTATGCTGTCATCTCAACCCCTTGATGGAAACACAACCTTTCATATATTGTTGCTAATATATTCATTATTCACTGTTTTGCATAGGAAAACGGTAGTTATCAGTACCACTGGAACTTTAAGTTCTGACTAACGCGGTATCTATCTGCATTAATGACCTATTTTTTTCTGCACACAGCGTGCCACATTTCAGAAAGCGATAAACGCACGGAACTAGAAAAAAAAGTTCTAATTTTGTAATTCTGAGTTGTACGAACAAACAGCTTAGCAATACTATAGCTCCACCAAAGACTTTGTAAACATCGCTTGAGTGTTAGCTTCACATCCTGGTCCGTCAGGTATCCAATGAGGAGTAACGTTCCACGCTATTCGTTCATGCTAGCCAATAGACAGACAGAAAGTTTCCCCAATCTTTGAATTAGCCAATTAGGACGCAGATTAAAGCGTCATTGTTGGTAAGCGTGCGTCAGGTGCTGCTAGGGAAACCGTGTGGTATAGCGTGGGCAGAAACAGAGAGCTGAGAACCGATAGGTAGGTGACGGCTAGTCATGTATCAAGACTAATAATAAAAAATAGACGGCGAGAATCCGTGCACGGAGAGAAGGTTGTTGTCGGTGTCGCCGCCAGCAGTCTGCTCAAGGAGCTTCAAGTTTCCTGTTGCCAGCGACATTGCATTTATATTTTTTTGTTGCATGACAGCTTACAGTTGGGTTCACATGCATGCTCTAGACTTTCTACTTCATTTTTATTTTTAAGTGTATTTGGTACTGAAAAAATGTACTTTAGCGCAGTTGAAACGGATATTTTTGAAAGGAACAAAATATGAAAGTACAGTATTTATTTTAGACCCTTCTGATGCATGTTCACTTAAATTTCGCTTACTGTGCTTTTTTTGCTTTTATGTTTTGAAGGGCAGAATCAGCAGGGTCACTGGCTATTGTGTAGAATATCGGACCTACGGTATTATTGTACAGCTGAAGGAAGTTATGCCACTTGGCCAAGTCAGCCTGTCGGTTATTTTTTTTTATTATTTGCATTGGGGTGCTTCACCCCCATGTTTAAAAAAAAAAAAAAAAAAGAAAAGAGTGTGGGTGCGAAGCCCCCCTACTCCTACAAACTAACACAACCGAGATTAACAGCAAGCATGCAGAAACAAGCGATGACATTACGCTGTATTCTTTGTAGCTTTGCGCTACGGTAACAGTGGTGGTCCGATATTCGCTTTGTAGCTTTACACTGTGCTGACAGCAGTGATGAAAGTGAACAGGAACGCACATGAACTCAGTTCCGTCGTACTTTTTTGTACTGACACTAGAACTGGAATTCTTAAACCAGCAACATTATGACAGTTTCTAGACCTGTGATCTGAAATCAGGTTTTCCATAACAACATTTGACATGTACAACAATGCTGATTTCTTAGAAATACTTCAATATCTCTAACTGAATCTACTCATGTCTAAACAGATAGATGTATCTTGACACAGCTATCCTTCAGATTGAGGATCTTCATTCAGCATTTCATATTTGCCTGTGTCTAAGTTCCTGTACTTCCTGTCTACCACTTGCACTACTGGCTGACAGTGGTGGTCTGGTATTCGACACAGCCGCCGGGTCACCCTTGGGTTTGACTTCATACTGTGCATTATAAAATAGATAAGAAAAGTAAAGCCACCGGATTGGCTAACAGGCCCTCTAAGGTGTGCATTTATGGCATCTGTAAATAGGCATTGTACACAGCACTTTGTTATTGTTCTGTAAGGATATTTTGTGCTGTTTCAAACATGGAAAGCAAGAACAGAAAAAGACTTGCACAGGCACCCAGTCTGTCTTATTGGTCCATACTTGAGACCTCATAAGTCTCCATACTCCTGTGACCCTGGTGCTGTTTCCATGTTCACACTCCTGCCTGTGACTGTACAGAGCTTACCAGGTTGAGGTGACGATTCGTGCTCTTCTCCTCTGGTATGGGGTTTGTCCCAGAAAGATAAATGGCATGGTGCCTCCACCCAGAGAGAATAAGTGGGCCAGATGTTTGATGTAGCACCACCCCTTAGGATGCAGTACCCCCCGGGGACCCAACAAGACAATTATCACTTTCACCAATGGACAGTTCAGCAGCATGCACAAATTGAATACCCACACAGTGATAAAATTCAACAAATGAAACTGTCCTTTTATTTTGTCACACAGTCCCAGAGGCTGTGGCGCGAGCAAGGTTAGTCAATAACAAGCTGCTGTACAAACATCCACCCTTTGGCAATTCCCCTTGAAGCCCACTGTACTGTGGGCCACTGTCACCCTCTCAACCCCATATATAGTATATATATATAACACACCCGCCAAGCAAGGAGGCACATGAGATGACTACTTCACAGGGTGTGGAAACTCTTATTGAATACCAATAATAAAACTAAGTATAAGGAAAATGTTAGAATGTTAGGCTGTGGATACCCAGATGTTATAATACAGTCCCAGTGCAGTCCTGATGGAAGAGTTCAAAACACAAACGAAGCAGCACCACAGATTGCATATAAAATAAATTTTACTGTATAAATAGAAATCACAGACAGCGGTAGCCCAAACATCGACTAAGTACCCAGCGCTTCGACTTTAACAAGTCTTCATCAAGAGTTGCCTGGGATCTTGTGGTGGTGCACTTGGTGGAAAATTGAGCAAGCTCACAATTTAACCCCCCAACAGGTCATAGTGTGCAAGCACAAATTTTAATTTGAATTCAAAGTGTAAATATCAACCGTCCACAGGCAATAATTGTAATCCAACAGAAAGAATTGAACAGAACCCCAGCCAGCCATGCTAGTACTCGTGACCCTCTGGTTCAGACATGTCCATAGGTGGGGCCAGCACAAAGCAGCGATTGACACGGAACTCGGGGTCTCCTCACTTGTACAAGGCACAACAGCATAGCCCTTCTGGCTCTTCTTTTCACCATTCCAGGAGCACACATGCATTGGTTTCATGGTTACCAAGGAGCCCACACCTCTGGGAATGACCTCCGTGGTCCAACCCCCCCCCCCCAGATTGAGAGTACCTCTGTACTCTGGGCACGTGCCTGTGACCTGCGTTCCTATTCATCCCAATTGGTAAGGGCTAGCTAGCTCCGCAACAGCTTGAGGGAGGTGCAGATATTCATCCCCAAAATCTTGCTTCATCAGTCTCACAGTCATTGAACTTTTCAGGTGTTGATGAAACACAAACTGGTTACACTCCGTTTCTTTCCTCAGGTACTTTTAAAACCTTAGAGGGCTTTTCTGAACTGGGCCCGACTAGCCCAAAGACACTAGACTGTCCCCTACTCCTTGAGGGTTCAGCCACTTCGCTGGGACCAAAACAGTTTCTTATTGGTATGAAGGGCTATCCTTCAGTCCTTTTGCCCTCTCATTGGTTCCTTTGAGCCTGCCAGAACTTGAGGGAGTTCCTCTGATGTCATGCCTCCCAGGGTCCTTTGCTGCAGTCCATGGGCTTCCCAAGCCCTCTGATCAGTTGCCCACAGCGTTGAAGGTCACAAAGATGACTGCTTCCAGAAGAAGGAAGCCTGTTGCTTCCAAAACATGTAATTTTTTAAATTTATTTAATGTCTTCTTGTTTTAGTGTTGGCCCCCATAATCTGCTGCAGCCCTCCTTGTGCTTTCATCCTGTGGCTAAATTAGTTGCTGTTGCAGCTGTTCCCTGGTCAGGTGTGCTGGTGGTTGGAGGAGTCTGCGAGCAGGAAGCGCTAGGAAGGAGCCCCATTGGGAACCGTCCCACCCAAAACTTCAGCATTATTCCGAGGTGCAGAAGGTGCCAAGGAACTTGTCCAGAAGGCTTCCGACTCCCTCTGCCTGAATTGGGGTCCAGACTGCAAGAAACATGACCTCAGCCATGGTAATGGGCACAGCAGGTGCCGAACATAAGCATCTACCCTGGGACCTCGGGAGGCGGTGGTAGCTGTCCAGGTCTGGGCCCTCCCAAGGAGGGGATACATGCCATTACTCTGTCCCTCTTGGTCTCTCTCTCCCTACAGATCTGTTCATCTAAAAACTCCTTTGAGCTTTACTTCATCTTGAACCCAGCTGTTGTCTTTGCTTCATCAGCCTTGTTAGGAAGTATGTTACACCATTTAACATACTAACATACTAATTGCTAGCAGATTAGGCCTTATGGTCCTCGAGTCTGCTCGAACCTCAGATTCTATTTGGGTACTGAGGTCATCCCCCCACCTTGTGTTCCAGAAACCCCTATCATCCATCCCACCCCGGCCAGGCCATCATCTGATACATCCGCTTTCTGTGTCTGTCCCACCCTCTCTTGAAATCCTCCAATGTGGATCTCTGAACCAGTTCGCCAGGCAGCACGTTCCAAGGATCCACCACCCTCTCGGTGAAAAACCTCCTCTTTTCCTCCCTCACCCTTCCACCTTCAAACCATGCCCTCTGGTGATTCCTCCCTGTTTTAGTCTAAAGAGCCCCTCCGTGTTTACCCTATTTATTCCCTTGAGGTACTTGAAGACCTCAATCATGTCTTCCCCCCCCGTCTCTCCTCTCCTCCAATGAAAACAGGCAGAGCTCCTCAAGTCTGTCCTCATACGTCAAATCCCCTAGTCCTCGTATCATCTTAGTTGCCCTCCTCTGTACCTCTCCAGGAACTGTATGTCCCTCTTCCAGTGTGGTTTCCAGTACTGTACACAGTACTCAAGGTGTGGTCTTACCAATCCATTGTACAGTGGCAGAATCACTTCCCTGCTCCTAGAGGTGATCCCCCTTATGATGCAGCCCAACATCCTGTTTGCTTTGCTAGCCGCTCTCCTGCACTGCTCGGAGTTATTCATACATACATGCATCCATCAAGACCCCTAGGTCTTTTCCCCTGTTGAGAGCCACCAGCGCCTCCCTCCCAGGGTGTACCTGTGTTTAGGGTTTCCCCACGCCCAGATGGCTCTTGCACTTGGTGATATTGAAATTTAATTTCCATGTGTGAGCCCACCTTTCCATGGTGTCCAGGTCCCATTGCAGGGCCAACCTCCCCTTCCCCTCAACTACTGCTCCCATCTTGGAGTCATCAGCAAACAGACTCATTTCACATCCTATAACCTCCCTGATGTCTGAAATGTATGCATTAAACAGGATTGGACCCAGGACCGAGCCCTGGGTACCCCACTACCGACTCTCTAGGGTTCGAGACCCCCACCAACCACTACTCTCTGAGTGTGTCCAGCTAGCCAGTTTCAATCCATCTGACCATCAAGGGCCTTCTCCCAACCCCGTCAGTTTCTCCACCAGACCATTGTGGGGTACAGATTCAAACGCCTTGCGAGTCCAAGAATACATCCACAGGCTTTCCTTGTCCAGTTCTGATGTTACCCATTCATAGAACTCCACAAGATTGGTTTGACACCATCTGCCTGGCACAGACCCATGTTGCTGACTATCCAGACCTCCCACCTCCTCCAAGTACACCCCCAATCGTTCCTTTAGTGTACACTCCATTAATTTTCCCACCACCGAGGTCAAACTGATGGGTCTATACTTACCTGGTACTTCCCTCGACCCCCCTATGGATTGGCACCACATGTGCCTCTCGCCAATCCCTAGGTACCCTCCCTGTCTCAAGCGACCTGTTGAAGAGCTCCGCCAGGGGTGCAGCCAGTATGTCCACCAACTCCCATAGTACTCGGATGAATGCCATCCGCCCAGGAGATTTGTCTTTCTTTGGGTCCTTAAGGGCTAACCACACCCTTTTGGTGGAATAGCATCATCCGTTCCCTCCACCTTACTGGCCTTTTTATCCTTATCCTGATGTGACACCCCTGGGGCACCTCTCCCTCCCTCTTGCTCCATTTGTGCTGCTCCCCTGATCCCACTCACTACCCCTTGTATCCCCATTGTGCCTTACTTTGTAGATATCCCATCCCCCTCCCTACTGAACACAGAGGCGAACTACTCGTTTAATACCTCTGCCTGGTCCCTTGCCTCTTCCACTCACCCTCCTTCTGATCTCAACCTGCCGAGATGGCCCTTAGTTTTTCTCCGCTCCCCAATGTACCGGAAGAACCCCTTTTCCCCTCCCATATTCCCTGTGCCAGCCGCTGCTCTTTACTGGACTTTTCCCCCTGCACCATCCGGGTGACTTTTCTAGATGCAAGATGGTACATTTCCTTTTCCCTGTCCCCTCTCGTCGTTTTATATTTTTTGTAGGTAGCCTTCTTTTCTCTGACTGCTACCTGAACCTCACTGGACCACCAGCATGGTTTATGTGACCTTGCTCCTCACGCTTCATCTTAGTGCAGGTCCTGACTGCCTCATGAAGTCCCTGTTTATGACCTCCCATCTCTTTCCACATTTGTCATTGTTGTAATCCTTCAAGTGATCCTTGAGAATATTTCCCATGGCCACAAAGTCTGTCCCCTGAAGTCCCTGCCAGTGTCCTGGATCTCCCCCACCCATGCTTATTTGAAACCAGACAGTAGTGTGGTTGCTCCCAGTCAGGGGATCCTCTACAACCAGGTCCCTTACCAGATTCTCATCTGTCAGAACCATGTCCAGGACATGCCCCTCCCTTGTGGGCTCCATCATGTGCTGTGTTAAGAACACATCCTGGAAGCCGTCCAGCAGCCTCTGCTCCTTAGCCACCTTAGAGGACATGGTTCCCTAGTTTGTACCTGGCATATTAAGGTCCCCCATCAACACCACTCCCTCCCCTTTTGGTCCACACTGGGCAATGATGTTGTCCAGCAAACCATCCTCCAGAACATCACCCATCCCGGGGCCTATATACTACACCCGCTTGCACCTCCTGCTGGGGTTCGTCTGTATTGACTCATATAAGGCCTCCACATTTCCTCTGCCTCTTCTACCCTAGCAATTTCTATGTCATCTCTAATGAACATAGCCACTCCACCCTCTGCCCTCCTTTGTATCCTTCCTAAGCATAGTGTACCCCCAGCGTTTAGGTTCCAGTCATGGTTTTGTTGGCCCACGTTTCCGTGACCGCTGCCACATACACTTCGAACAGCATGGCTTGGAATTCTGGCAACTTGTTTCCCAAGCTCCTGGCATTTACTAACACCACACCCCACCCTTATCCCTGATCCCTTTTGTTGAACCCCACCCAGGTTCCTTATACTTCCATCCACCCTCTGCTGCTCCTGAAACCTCCTCCCCAGTCTGTTTCCTCCTCCCTAGGGTTTGAAGGCTACTCCCTCATGTGGAGGAGAGGCTTCTGGTCAGCCCCTCCCTTATCCCTCCCCCCAGGTTTAAACTCCACTTTTCTTGAATGTAGTCAGCCACCCCTGTTTAGGACTTCCTTCCCCAGCGGGGCAAGATGGAACCTGTCCTTGGCATGCAGATCCTTATCCTCTCAAACTCCTTTCCAGTTCCTAACACCCCGACCACTTTCTTCACCTCACTTCCAGAGCCATCATTAACCTCTCTGTGATCTTCATTTTTTCTCCACTGAGGCCTTTGGTACTGGCAATATCTCCGAAAAGGAAATGTTGCATCCATTATCCCGACAGACTCTGGCAAGTTCTCGGAACCTCGCTTGGATTTCCAAAACGCTATTTCCCTCTAGATCGTTGGTTCCCAAATGCACCAGGAAGTCCGGTTTCCCTCCACAATCCCTAACACAATGTTAGCCTAGCCGAATCAGCTTCCCTGTATGTACTTTGTACTGCCATTCTAAATTGTATTGTTTTTGTTGAATCATTCCTTGGTATTGTATCTTGTCTTGTACTCTCCCGGGTCGTGCCTGAAAATAGTCACCTGCTGGCTAGTGCACCTACCTGGTAAACAAAAGCTAAATAAAAATAAAATAAATAACCAGTTCGTACACCATGAACTTTGCTCTGTGCACCGTCAGCCCAGAGATACTCACTACCTTCACCTGGCTATGGCATTCACCCCCTGTCCCTCCCAGTGGATACCCCTAATCATCGAGTCTCCCAATAACAGAACCTTAACACCGCCACCATCCTTATGGTTACCTCCACGATGCACTGTCCACCCCCCATCCCCCCCTTTATTTGTGATCTCAATTCCATGGGAGTTTTCCGCCTTATTAGAGACCCCCTTGTCACCCTCCCCTTTCTGCCTCCCTTGTTATTTTGCCCACTTAACTCAGACCCCCCCGAATAGGTGTCCCCTTTAACCCTCTCTTATCAGAACCATTTATCCTGGCCCTGATGGTTTCCCCTTCCCCCACACCACCATCCTCCTCCCTTGTAATAGTACCCCTGCCTCCAGAGGCCCTCTGTGGGTCCCCTTTACCTAGGGCCCCATCCTTGGTACAGACCCCCCTTCATGAAGGGGTGCCCCTCCCTCACCTCCTTGTCTCCCTGTTTCTCTCCAGTCGTGCTCTCCTCCCTCATGTCTGCAATATGTTGCAGCTCCCCATCTGCTTAACATTTACGCTTCCCTTCTCCCTCTGGGACTATTTCTATCCGTTCCGTTTGCGGTCTGTGATGCCCTATGGGTATCAGACTTCTTCCCCCAGCCTCTGTATCAGTTTCTTCATTTCCACCAACCCCTTCCTCCCCCTCTAAGTTGCTTAGTAGCTCAAATTTATTGTGACACTCTATGCCAGCCTCCGTCAAGTAACCCGAGTTTCCCCTGACTGCCCCTCTAAACTACCCCTCTTCTTCCCCTCTTGCCCTGTTCTCCTTAGGCGCTCCCTTCTCACAGTCTGCTCTTTTAGGCTTCCCCATAACAGCCCCTCCTTCTCACTGTCTGCTTTCTAAGCTTCCCACAACAGCCCTCCTGACTCTTCTCACTCCACTCTCTTTGTATTCAGAATGTTTGCCGTAGGTTTTTCCTCTCAGCGTCCAACATCCCTATCTAAGGATCCTCTGTCCCTAATATCCCCTCGCTTGGTGTAACATAGCGTCGTGTAATTTCTGGCGTTGCCTCAGCCTCCCCTCAGCCCCTGACGCCCATATCCACACCCCTTATACTTGGACACCCCCAACTCCCCAGCTTAATCCTTAATATACTTCACTCCTGATATGAGATAGCTGTCTAAAGAGTGGGCAGCCTCCCTCTCCAGGCCCAATTGAGAATTATTGCACCCCACAGCCTGTGCAGCCTGCAACCCTTCCGAAGATGCCTGCCATGGTGGAATGTGGTCACCCTGTTTGTCCTCTCTGTTCATAATAGCACACACCCCTTTTCTCAGTCCCTTCCCCCTGGAATACCATCCTTCTCTCTCTATACTGACTGCAGTTGTTTACGAACCCTATTTCAACCCCACCAATAATGTTCCCAAGTCTCACAAACACATACAGTCCAGTGTGTGTCCAGTCCTGTTAACAGTGTGTGTATGCAGACATCAGGTACCGTATGATGTCACAGGCCCACCAGTTCCTGTTGCTTCAAATTTCAGTCACAAACAGAAATGCACAGCCCTTCAATCCCAACCCCCTGTGGCTTTTCACATTAAACATCACATTAAATTTCACTCTAATTATCACTGCCAAACAAACAAGTGTTCACACAAGCCCCAAAAGTTACAATATCACAGCCCAAGTAACAGTTCTAACTCAAAGTAGTAATTTTTAACACACAGAACTAATTTCAAGTACAAAACTATTCAAATATTTTAGTTAAAACAGAATATAAACCAAACCTCTTTCCTAAACAACCTTCTACTTCTGTTCCCAGGTGAACAATTTACTACCTTTTTTTTGTTAAACAGTATTCTGTTTTTTTTTTGTTTTTTTTTACACCAGGAAAGAGACACTAACCTGGAAGCTTGTTTACAGGTGTGACCTGGGAGCATGAGGAAGTTAACTGACTTGCTCAGGGTCAGACAGTATGCAAGTGGGGGCTGTGGGATTCAAACCCAGGTCTCCAGGTTTGCACCTCAGACCCTTAAACCACTGCGCTATACTGCCTCCTTATACTTATGTTCCAAGACACCCTGCTTAATGGTATACTCCACCAGACCTTTCTCTTTAGTTTTTTTTTTTTTTTTTTAGAAAAGGAGACAATTATGTGCATTCGTTAGAGTAGCAATTCAAAAGTGCCTCAGAAAGCCTGTAATAATAGCGTGCAGGCACACTTATTTTCACTTGGCTGTAGTGACTTGTTTCATTACCGTAAAAGCATTGCCAGTTGTAGGAGGGCAGAACTGATGATGCTCCATCACCTTGTCTCCCTTGTATGTGTTGAATAGGGAGAAAGCAGTGTAGATCTGGTTTAGCAGGTAAACCTATGTTCCTACTTTTGCACTTGGACGTGTCCCCCCCCCCCACAAGACTACTTGGGATTTGTGAAAAGACTTGTGTCAGTGGTGATCTGAGTTCATTAGTCTACCAGGGATCTGGGAATAAGCTTATGTCAGGGCTGATCAAGGGCGTCCACTAAACTACTAGGCATTTGGGAATAGGCTTATGTTGGGGCGATTGTGGGTGGAAGTTCTGCTGGACATAGATGTGGGTGGCTGCAGAACAGCCACACTGCCTTTGGAGTGTGGGGGTGTGGTGCTGGTGTTTTAAGGTGCTTTTTTATTTTTTTTTTATTTTGTGGCAGTAAACAACACCACTAGGGGGATATAAGCACCACTGAAACTGAATATACCACTGTGCTGTTATGCATGAGGGTCTCCCTCATTTGCAATAGTGCAGCAGTATGGTTAGTACGATGTGCTGCCGGTTTTGGTCGGCTCATGGGGAATCTGAATATAGCTGCAACCAGAGCACAGCTGGATGCTAGCTTGGCTGGGGTTCTGTGCTATATTTTGAATGTGGGGCCCATATTGTAGTACAGAATTAAGGCTTTTGTTTGTTTGTTTAGTTTTGTTTAGTCACACATAATTCTGAACCATTTTCTTGTTTCTAGCTTTACACCTTTTGTTCATACCGTATAAGGTTTTAGAAACTTACAGTGATGGTTTTCTTCAAATCTTTGTGTAGTATGTAGATTTTCAAAACCTTTGTTTCTATGCAAATATTTTGTGAAACCATCATGCAGCACGTAGATTTTGGAAAGTTATGTAGCATGTCAATCAATTTATTTAACCAGCCGATCACCGTTGAGCAAGCTCATTTTCAGGTGGACCTGGTTGTCAACAAGGAACAATATACATGGGATGCAACACACAAGAAAATAATAAAAATAAAGTGAGATGCAATAATACAGTATATACAAAGTATCAACAGGTAGCATTGACAGTAGTATATGATTTGGAACAGAAGATACAGCTAGTTTTGGGTAGGACACAATTTATCATATAAGCAAAGAAATATACATGTCAGGTGCACTGAACATAAATAAAATGTAATATAAAAGATGTATAGTGATACGATATGCAGAATTTAGAGCTGGAACCAGGGTCAAAGGAATGTGGAAGGGACAGATGTGGGGGGCAGAAAAAGGGAAGCGGGAAGAGTCGAATAATAGATGTGATCAGTCTTTTAACACTAGTAATTAGAGTGTCCTTGGACTTATAGGAGTCACTATTTAGGGTAGACAGGCACAGGACTCCTTATTATGATGTAGATATAGAGATTTAAAAGCTGCTAGGCTGATGGGGTGAATTAATTTCTAAGTTTTTTGCAGCTTGTTCCACAGTTGGTGCACAAAGCTGATGGCTGCTCTGCCAATGCGAGATTTTGCTTTGTAAACATAAAGGTAGATATATGAGGTGCTTCTCAGCATAATTCCCCAGAGTACAAAAGGTAAACAGACAGTGATATACTGGGGCAGTTTATTTGCTGATGGCTTGTATGTCCAAACCGCAGCATTTTTTTCTTTTGCCATGTGTAAGCAGGGATGACCATCCCACTGCCATGTACAATGCACAGTGGTGGGTTGAGTAAGGAAGACCCGTGATAAATCTTATAGCTCTCGATAAAGCGTATCTAGTTAGGCTAGGGTACCTGAAGGTCCCTGACTATATGGAAAATCTCGTAATCCAATAGGGAAAGAAAGGTAGTTTTGAACCAGTTTCAGTTTAGTGTCTCTTGTGTGGAGATTATTTAATCCTGAAGAACAGACCAAGTCTTTGTCTAAGTTTCTTTGCCAGTTCTTCTAAGTGATCTGTGAAAGTAAGTCTGTGGTTTAACAGACCCCAGGCACTTGAACTTTGTTCGTAGTCCAACCGCCACCTAGAATGGTAGTGATTTGTGGGAGTGTCCCAGCAATTGCAGGATTTATTGCATTGTGAAGGGGCTAGAGGAACATTGCCTTTTTTTTTTTTTTTGCATTTAAGAGCAGTTTCTGGTTTATAAGCTAATGTTACAGCAGATTAAATTCATTTTGAAGGGCTTTACAGGCCGCATCAGGGGTGGGGCTACTAGCATAGAGTACCATATCATCCGTGAATAGGTGTATTTGTGCTTCTTTGATGGGGGCATCTACATTGTTAATATAAATGGTGAAGAGCAAGGGACCAAGAATGGAGCCTTGCGGTACACCCCTCAATAGGGGTTTTTTGTGGAGAAACTTCCCCTTCTGCCTTTATTTGTTGAAGTCATCCCGAGAGGTAGTTGGAGAACCATTTAAGGGTTAGGGAATCCAAACCAGTGTTCTGGAGGGATGACAGAAGCAGTCTGTGATCAACGTTATCGAATGTCTTGCTTAGGGCCACGAAAACTGCACAAAGTGTTTTTTTGTTTTTTTTTGTGTGTCTAATTCAAGCTGCCAGTCATTTGTCACCTTGGCTAGAGCAGAGATTGTACTGTGTTGTGCTGTACAACTGGATTGTAATGGGTTGAGCAATTTTTTTCTGATTCCAGGTACTTCCAAAGCTGGGAGTTCACTATTTTTCTCCAGCATCTTTGACAGGATTGGAAGTAGGGAGATTGGCCTGTAGTGATTGTGGTCACTAGGATCTCCTGACGTAAACAAAGGGACCACAAGTGCATTTTTCCAAATGGGTGGTAGGTCACCCTGGGACAAGGATAAGTTGAAGATGAGTAATTGGGACTGCGAGGACACGGTAGCTGACCTTTAAGAAGCACGGTCAATGAGGTCAGCCCCAGCACTTTTCCTAGTGCCCAACTGAAGGAGAAGATCTTCGACTTTCAGGAGAGTAGGCTGCAGAGAGGAGGATGGACTGGGGATGGTTTTTCTTGTGTATCAATCAAGTTGTTGGCGGAGGATGTTTGAGAGAGAGTCAAAGGCTAGCCCTGCAGTGGCAAAATGATTATTGAGAGGGCGTAGGATGAGCGATCTGTCGAGGAGATGACAGTATTGTCGATCAATAATTTAGTAGGTAGGGAATTAACAGTGGTGTAACCTTCAATGTCTTTGATCATCCTCCAGAATTTGGAGGCATTTCTTGAGAGCTCTCCAGCTGAGAGGTGTAGAAATTAGCTTTGCTTCTGACCATTTTGGTGCAGAGGTTCCTTGCCCTCGGAAATAATTCCAGTCATTTATTAAATTAGTTTTCCTAGCAGTTCTCCAGAGTACATCCCTACTCTGCAAAGCATCTTTCAGGTCTTCCATAAACCACTGACAAGATTTGTTTCTGGCATGAAATTTTACTATGGGAGCATACTTGTTGAGAGCCTCTAGCACAGTTTCTGAGAAAATATCATAAGCCGTAATTGGGGACTTGGCTAGATAGAAGTTCTGCCATCGCATGAGTCTCTTATCTCTGATATATCCCATGGAGATCAAAGTTGCGTATGCACCTTTTAAGAAGAATTTTGTGCACTTGTGGATTTAAGAGTGGATCTTACGTGATGAAGCAATGGTCACTAATATCAGAGACAGACACCAGCATGGGGAGAATAAATGGGATTTGTTAACTAAAATGATATTCAAGACAGTACTGTTATTAGGGTTGAGCTTGTTAGGATGAGTAGATTTGTTTATTAGCTGTGACAACCCAAGGGAATCACAGAACATTTTAAGTGGGGTGGATGCACTGGAGAGCCAGTCTAAGTTGAAGTCCCCTAGTATGACATACTCTGAAGATGCCGAACCCAGGATGTTTTAGCAACTGTAGTCCAGCTGATGGGGGTCTATAGCATCCTATTATATATAATGAGACACTGGTAGCAATTTCAATCTTTAATGACAAGCTCTCTAATTCTTTTGGGACAGAGGTTGAGTCAATTATGGAGGCAGGGAATTTATCCTTGATACAAATAGCTACCCCACCAACTCTGGTTTGCCTGTCTGCTCTGAACAAAGAGTAGGAGGGGATGTTAACTTTGTTACTGGTCGCCGGTCAGAGCCATGACTTCATAATTACCAGAACATCTGGAGCAGTATGACATACCCAGGCCTGAACTGAAGTGATTTTTTTTTTTTTTTAAACTGGGCTACATACATTAACATGCAAGAATCTAAGCCCTTTGAGGCTTTGTAGCTCTGCTGGGGATTCCATGGGTGCCAGAGGGCCTGGATTAAGCTCAGCATTTCCTGAACATAGTAAAAGCAGGAACAAGAGTTTCCTTCTAAGTCCTAGGAGAAGTGTGGGTGGCTGAGTCTTCTTTCAGTTAAGTGATTTGTCTGCGGCAGTATAGGGAGTTCTGAGGCTTGTTCCCAGTTTGCCTGATGCTGCATACAATAATACTCTGACCGAAAGAGTCAATGGGAATAGGGGAGAGTATGCAGAAGGTGGCGTAGCCCTGTGGACAGGCTCTAGGAGAGTTCTTGTATGCCGGTGCAGGTGGAGGACCAGCAGCGGGCTAGGGGAAGTTAGGGCACATGTGTCTTCTACTTGATTGGAAAAGTCCCGATCAGACAATGTGAAAAGAGAGCCATTCTCCACTCTAGGAGTAATTTTTATATTCATGTTTGGGCCCAATACATATAAGATGAGCAAAGACAAGTGTAGAAGCAGGTAATATGCCCTCATTATGAGACTATCACCCAATGGGCACTACAAGTGCTGGCAAGAGAAGGGATTCTCAGTGGAGAAGAATGTCTTAATCCCTGCAGAATAGTACGATAGGCAGTGGAGCCTGAAGCAGTAATCCTTAAGTATAGCTCCTTGTTAGGCTAAATAAGAAATGAGTTCACCTGACTATAGAGTAGTACTGGGGCAGAGAGGCTCTGAAGCAAATTTTTTAACTACTATTCTAGAGCAGACTAAGTACTAGAGGTCACCTGACCTAAATCAACTGCCTTAGCAAGACAGGATATGATAGTGAGCAATAAGCAAGCATAAAATATCAAAATGGGATACTTCAGCAAAACAGGATAGGATAGTGAACAATAAGCAAACTTAAAGTACCAAAATGGTATGCCTCAGCACGACAGAATAAGATAAAGCTGCTAGCAGGCTTAGTTGCAAAAGGGGATGGGAGGAATGGTAGTTGATGACAGTAAGTAACCAATAAATGAAACATCAAATAGGAGTGGGCCGAGACTGTGTGCATTTAAAGGAGGCCTGGGGGGGGGACAAAAAATCAAGGGGAAGTTTGTAGAGCTAGCACTGAATCAGTGCACATACAGTTGGAGAGAAACTGCAGCGGGGGGGGATGATGATAAGTTAATTTACAGAGGCCGAGCAGAACAGGCTAAATTTAAAATATATGAATTAGGAGCCGAGTACAGGGATGCAGGCTTACATTAAGGCGCACGTCTCAGGGGCTCTGGTCTCAGGCAAGTGAGACCAGCCAATCAGGGAGCTCTACACAGGCGTGGAGCGAATAGCGCTACTCCGAGAAGGTGCCAAAATTGAAAAGAGCAGATTGCAAGTGATGATCCAGTTCAGCGTTCATACAGCCCAGAGAAACTGTGGCAATTTTTTTAAAGCGTCGTACCTTATCTGTTTCTTTGGGGGTGGGGGGTGGATCAGACTCCTTGCACCGCAGAGAACGCTATGGCTGGTTCGTGACGCTGCCCGTGGGGCAAGTGGCACCTTATCTATCTCTTTGGGGGCAGGTGTATCAAGCTCCTTGCACTGTGGAGGTGCTATGGCTGGATCGTGTCCGCTGCATGTGGGGGCAAGTGGCGATGTAGATTGTTAAAGCTGTCGTGAGGCACATAGATTTTGAATACGGTTGTGCAGCAACAATATTTTGAACCGTATCACGTTTATGTACAGAATTCTTGCAGCATGCAGATTTATGCAGCACACCGATTTAAAAAATAAATAAATAAATAAATAACAGTTGTGAAGGATTCCTGTGCGATCGTTATCCCAATCTACCGTTCCCTCAACAAAAACTAAAATCGCCCATAACATTTAAGTATTTAATAAACTGTCTTACTTTAAAGTTTTTGTTAATGTAGAATGTAAACTCTTACTAACAGACATTCACACAGCGTGTGAATTTTGAAAGCTGTTATGCAGCATGTAGATTTTGAAAACTGTTGCACATCATGTAGATGTTCAAAACCTTCATAAAATATCTCGGTTCACATATTTTGTGAAACCCATGCATGCAGCATGTACAGTAGATTTTGAAAACTGTCTTGCAGCATGTAGATTTTGAAAACTGTAGTGCAGCAAAAATATTTTGAAAATATTTGTGCAGCACAAGAATTTTAAAAGTTTGTACAGCTTAAATAGTTAAAAAATATTCATGCAGCATGTAGATTTTCAAAATTCATATAGGAGTCCTATGTGCACATTTTGTCTTGATTAAAGTTACTGTATCTAATTACTAAACTAATTAAAAAAAAAAATACATTGTATGTCATTCTTCATACTCACAAGCACTGTCCTCAACACTTAAGTATTTAGTAAGCTATCTAACCTTGTACAATGGTTTTTGTTTGCTGTATACAGAACTTAAACACTAAAAACCTTTGCACAGCATATAGATTTTGAAAGTCATCATGCAGCACGTAGATTTAAAAAAAAATTTGTAAAGAATTTCTGTTGCAAATATTTCGTGAAAACATGCTGCATGTAGATTTTGAAAAATCTCATGTAGCAGGTAGATTTTGAAAATCATTTTGCAACACATAGGTTTTAAAACACATTGTGCGGTACTACTGCTGCCAACTTTTCAAATATCAGCTGCAAAGGATTGTTGATTTTGTAGTAACAGAAAATGACAGCCTAGAACTAAGCAAAATTAGGCTAATACAATCTACTGTACTACGGTAAATGGTAAGTAAATCAAAATGTTTTTGCACAGAAAGTGCACATAGGGAACACCAGCCCCACACGTGAGTGTGGGGCCCTTGGTGCTTAGTGCTCCTCTTTAACTTTGAACTATTTAGTAATTTATATGACCTTAAAGTTTTTGGTTGTGTAGAACTTTAAAATAACAAAAATAAAGGGGTTTTCAGCTGTTGTTTTTGGCAAACTGAGCATGAGGGAACAATTAATATTTACTAACGTCAAAACAAATTAAAAATTTGTTCATCAAACCACTAAAAGGGCATGTACCTCAATAACATCTAACAAACCTGTAAGTTTCTTACCTGAACTCTTTGTCAATTTTTTCTCAGTTGTTTGGCAAACATTTGACCTCAAAAATGGGGGTGGTGTGTGTGTGTGTGTGTGTGTGTGTGTGTGTGTGTGTGTGTATGTGAGGATCATAAATTCAAGACCTAATTACTCAAAAGCGAACAGATTTTTATGAAACCTATCTTAGTAGACCAGGGAATGAGATGACGATTTTATAGTTCTAGCATCTAAGATGGCTGAATTATAAACGTTTTAAAATGGATATAAACAGAAAACCCCAGCATAACCCTAATAATGCCATGCCCCTATAGATATAGGAGCACGGTAGCACCCCTGTAATTGGGTTGAGTATGGTGTTCAACTGAACTGTTCAATGTTAAACCCCTAACTTTGCACCTTAATAGCTCTGACAGTGTTTTGACGAAATTAGCTGAACTTTTGCTTGTGTTGTCTAGGAGGCAAGGTCTGAATCTATAGAAAAATTTATGACAGCAGGTTGTGCGATCCTGCATATGTCATTTTCCTGTAGACGTCTAATATTTTTCCTCTATATTTAACATGGGATTTAGGTCTGCTCTCATGTACAACCTACGCAGAATATAATTTTTTTTGTCTGAAACTTTTAGGGTAGAAGCAGGCTGTGCCAAGGTAGTGCCTTGGAGGGTTTCTGAAAAAAATATTAAACAGTTCCAAAGTTTTAAGGGTTTAAAGTTTTTTTTGTTTTGTTTTGTTTTTTCCGTTCTGAGCAAGCTTTCTGGGATAATGCTTCAGATACAACACCAACAATTTGGTGTCAGGAGACCATTTCTAGTTTTGTGAGATGTTGTGCTCATTACACCAAAATGTGTTTTACTTCATAACAGCTGCCATCTTGTTTCTCACCTCAGTAACAAAGTATTATTTCAAACTTTTATAACAGTAGTAATAATTAAAAAACGACAACAACAAAAACTGAATCTACCTCATTAGAACTTGCTGGTTCAGATTCTGAGACTTGTTTCAGTCAACGATAATTATAAATAAGTTTTTATGTATTTCTCCTGGCCTTGTTAACATCTTTCCATTTTTTTGAATAGTGGCACACTTTTCTGTGTCATAAACAAAACTAAATTTGACTTGCAAAACTATTTTTAATTGTGGTTCAGAAAAGTCTGTTGGAAACACATTTTGATTGTCCAGTATAACTTGATTGCGCACCATGCTTTTTCATTTCGCAACAGAAATTTGTTTCTCAACTTAAAATTTGATTGCTCATCAGAATTTTTTGTTTCAGAGCAGAACATTTGTTCCTCAGCATGAAATTTGATTGTGCACCATGATTTTTCGTTTTGCAACAAAAATTGGTTTCTGAACTTAAAACTTGGTGGCATATCATAATTTTTGATTTTGTGACTTAAATTGGTTTCTTGGCATGAAATCTGATTGCGCATATGGTGAAGAAAACTCTTCTCTTGGCATAGGGCCCTGCACATCTGTACCTCTGAGTGACAGAGGGCCCTGCATTGGCTGACAGGTGGACTGTTTCCCCTGTGTATCTGTAGCTACATGGAAACGTAGAAAACATAGAGCCTCGTGCTTCTGCATCCTACCTGATAGCCCCATGAATTTTAGCATCAGTCACTGCATAGAATTGCAGGGCACGAAGGACCCTGCATTGCCATAGCCAGATGGAGTCTTCCTTTCTTCCTTTGGGCCTTATGCATCTGCATGTTTTCCGACCTGCCTGAGTAAGGATATGATTTCACTATCTCAAGAAGAATGGAAATTCTTTGCAAAAACTTTAATGCACCCGTTGGGGTTCAAGTTAATACCACAAAAGTAGAAATGTGGTGTTGGGGTTTGCAACCGTAACTCCCCACCTCACCACTGATTCCGCCAAGACTCCAGAGATCCCAAATCCTTTTTCCTTTTGCTGCTTGGGGTGGGAGTAAGGACTGAAACCTAATGCCATTTCCCTACTTTTATGCGTCGATTACTTGAATTCTAACTGGTGCATTAACAAAGTTTTTTATTAATTGCTAAACACTATGTTAATGCAGGCATTAGGGCTGAAGAACACAAATCGCATAAAGTAGGGAAATGTAAATGAAAACATTATAGGTTTTGTCTCTGGAGTATTGGTGAATCAGAGGTGAGGTCTTCCTTGGGATTGTCAATCCTGATGTTCACCCGCCCCCCACAGCCTCCTGTTCAAAGCATGAGGTACATCCCCGAGGCCAGGGGTAGCATTAAGGGTGTGCTGTGTTTAGAGCGTGGTCAGTGATTACATGAGCACACTGTTGTGTTTTTTTTTTTTTTTTTAGAAAATTCAGTTATCAGTGGTTCCTCTTATGTTTTTAGGAGCACAGTTAGAGGCAGGAGCTCCAGGTAGTGGGAGGGTGGTAGAGTCCAGAAGGGACACTGGGATGCAGATCAGGCTTTTGTTATTAATTTGCAGAGTTCAAAAGTTAGATCCACAAATTATTGGGTGAGTGGAAAGCCATCGAGCCAGTAGGTGGGCCAGTATGTTATTGTGCGCTGTGGCATGCTGGCAGCTACCACAGGCTAGTATATGCATGGGCAGGCAGTGGATGAGTATGAGAGCAGCTGGTAGACAAATGCCCACATAGGTGGGGAGATAAGGGATGAGTGGATGTGGTTTTAAGGGTTTTTATTGGAAGGTTGGAATTGGAAATAACTGTCTGAAAGTGGTGCTACGGCATCCAGGCACGAGCGTATATGTACACTCTGGCCATGACGGAGCGTATGGGCAGGTGGGAAACCAGCGTCTTTGTGCGGAAGGCTGGCAAAGAGGGAATGATGGTACTGCCTATGGGCCAACAGTTAAATGGAAGTGAGGTAACCAAGCAAAATAAAAGAAAAAATATACATTTTATTGTCGGTAGACAGAAGAAACCTGCATGCATCAAGGGAATTCTTTCTGAGTAATATATAGAGCACAATAATATAAAAAGTTGGTATGCACATGGACAAGATCTGAAGGAGCACACATTTTAGAGTACAATTTTGATTTGCTGTGCTCTCCTGATTTGGAGGAGCACACTGAGATAAATCCTTAATGGCAGTACCTCATAGTGATACACTCTTTAAAGGCAGAAATGTATGGCTCACCACATGTTGCCAACATTATCTGTTGTAGATTTCTTCAGGGCCCCGCATGAACAAAAGGGATCATGTCAGATCATTGTTTGCTCAGGGCGGGGGGTAAACATTTAGGTTGACGACCCAAGGAAGACCTCACCACTGATACACCAATACTCCGTAGATCTAAAACCCTATTCTGTAATGCTCTACATTGTCAATGCAGAGTCATTACATAAGGGGTAATGAACAGCCCTACTGGGGTAGTGGCGCAACCTAAAGCTATCAATCAGCATAGAACTTTGGGCATATGAGCATTCCGAGATCACTGATTCTCTAGTCTTTGCTCTGCCACTAGAGGAGTAGGGCAGCATAGAGAGTGCTCTCAAAAGTTTTCTGTCTTCAATTCGTTTGCTATTTTTCTGACAGAATTGTGCAGCTTTAATGCTGATTTAGGCTGCATGATGACAGGGAACACCCTCAAATTTAGAAATTGTGCCTGCTACACTGTGGCTTTCAAATTGATTAATCTGCTGCTTCTGTACCATTTTCAGTGCATTTTTTGTGCAGTGTGATGGATGGCATAATATACCAGAGAAACTTTTTTTTTTTTTTTTTTTAAGTCTGTTGCAACAGCCCTTGTCTGTCTTATTCTCCCTTCTTCCTTCTGTATTTCTAAATGTATATAGGTAGGCCACCTATATAATGTTCTTGCTATCCCTGCAATTCTCTGCTTAGTAAATTTCCTTGTATGTTAAAAGCATTCATTCACTTGGTTATGTTGTAACCCCACCCTGTTGTACTTTATAAGAGAAAAGCTACTTGATACTTGTTAATAAATGAAACTGCCGTCCTTTGTTTTTGGAATAAAACATATATGGGAGAAGAGTGAATTCTAAAGTCTTCCATGCTGTTGTCCCTAATTTGAGTATTTAAGATTGAAAGAGGAACAAGAAATGAATAAGGGCACTTGTTTAGCGCTAGCATGTTTTACAATAGCTGGGTATATTTTGTCATGGGCTGATTTTGCTTGTATGCGAGGCAAGCGGCTTATTCCCTGCCTCAATAGTGCCAACCGTCTGTGTGGGTAGACTTTGCAGAATGCGCCTCGATAGTGCGAGCCACCTGTGCGGCTGAAAATTTTCAAAACGGGAATCAACACTTCCTGGTTTGTGTTTCTCCCAGATAAGAGAGAAATTCTCCTCGCCACACTTTTACCTGTACCTAAAAGAATGTGAAACAGTAAAATAAAAGAAGAGGTAAAAGCACACTTGGTAAGTGCATAGGTAGCGCTAATAATCTGAGGTCTTCGCTTAGTTCCTCAGGTCACAAGGGTGTATTTGTTAGTTTAAAGGTGAGATACTAATGTCCTTGATTTAAACAGCAAAACTTTTAGTTCTGTATAACACTCGCTTTTAAACAGTTTATATCTTGATATTTGTCCTGTCTAATGTTATAATACAAAACTCAAGCACTGCTCAGTGTTTAATATGGAATGATAAACGCTAAGTTAAGCATAGTTCATGGTAACACCCTGAATGTTCAATTTCCTGTAAACTAAAGCCAGACTTATGCTTTCTTCTTTTTCTTTTGGTTTTCTGTCATTGATTGGAAATAGAATAAATAATTAAAGTATTAAAATAATCCTAAAGGCCTTTTAAGGTGATTGTACCTTGTTATGTTATGTTATTCTGTTTTGAGCTGCAGCATAGCTTCTGTGTCCTCTTGTGCTGTTACTATAGTGCTGGCTGGCCGGTTTTCATCTATCTTTTAAAGGTACAAACCAGAGGGGGTTGAGCTAATCCTGTAGTTCTTGCAAATGTTTAGTTTCTTTACATTATTATTTCATAAACAAATTGTATGATGTATTTAAATGTTGCTAAAAACGATTTCTTAATGTGCTCTATAAAAAAAAAAAAAAAAAAAAAAACACCATTTTTATCTGAAGATTTAGAATTAGAGTGAAAAGGGGAGGAGTCATGTCTTATACTTGTTACATGTTACTACAGGTATATAAGGCATGCTCCTTCTCAGTTAGATAGCTTGGAGAGGTGCAGACGTATTCTGACCTCAGAAGGATGGTACACTAGCACCTCCTAGTGTCCAGTATGTTGTAACTTTATTTTTGTTGTTTTATTTTGTCATATAAGTCTGCAGTTAATTTATTCTGCTACCATAAATTTTGCTTTGGATGTCTACAACTTCTTGTGAGACTCCTCCTTACAATTCCCACACCTCATATGCAAGAACTGTGGTCCACATGCCACTGCATTATTTTTAGGATGTGCAGCTAGGTCGCTGCTTCCCTTAGCCTGATGCTTCAGGTAAGTGATTTATTTTTGGGGAGGACACAGTTAGTTAGCAAGCCTGTGTGTTCTTTCAATAATCCTTCTCTTTTTTTTTTTTTTTTATGTTTTATCTTTCTCCTGGTAACAGCCTCCACCACCAACCGTGCTTTTCTACTGTCCTGGTGCTGAACAGTTTGTGTAGTTGTGCTGGGCTGCTTGTTCTCCATCTCCCTTGTGGGAGAAGTAAAATCCTCAGGCAAAACCAGTGTGTTGTTTCTGTTAGAAAGGTTATTGGTATTGTGCTGTTTGTAACTTGGCATTTACTGTTTTCCCTTTTTCCCCTGGTTTGCTGCTTGCTGATTTACTGGTTTGGTATTGTTGGCAGGGATTCCACACCCTTTTTCATTGTCGGGCACTTCTGCACTGCTGTTTCTTCACAGTATGTTGCTTTCAGTGCGCGTGCAGCAGCTGGGCATGCTCATGTCTGATGTGACAACACACTAGCGTAGAGCTGGGCATGATCCTTCTTGCTTGTCCAGCACAGTAGCTGAGGCAGAGCAGTTTCCTGAGCCAGGGTGTTGTTTCTGTGATTGTTGGACAGCCGCACAGCGAAGGAGATGGCAGTGGCATGCTGACAGCAGCACTATAAAAGGGACAGCATTTTTTTTTTGTTTTTGTTTTGTTTTGTTTTCTGACTAGGCAAGCACCAAGCTACTCTCTGGTATTGGTTTCCCTGCTTGTTGTCAGAGCTGGGAGATAAGTACATAAAAAGATTGCAATAGGAGCCTTCCCCCTTTTTGATTGTGTGCAGCCGAAGGGCAACAGCAAGCTATAGGATCTGTGCAGAGAGAGTTTGCATATAGATTAAAGCATTTTATCTGCATTGTCTTTAATTTGGAATATTGCCTTCTAGGGTCTGGCACCATGGCTTATCGGAGACCTATTGTATTTAAGAGATGTAAGACCTGCAGGTGGATGATGAGACCCTCCCCATTAGGGTCCCACTGCCTTAATTGTGTAACACAATCCAAGATGGCTCTTTTGGCCCCACCTAGCCGAATCACTGTGTGGGGGTTGGGGTGCACTTGGAGTACCAGCTGGCAGTGGTAAAGCTGAGCTGTGCAAATCCTTTTTTGCTATTTTTAAATGAGCTGCTGAATTCTGGTCTGCATGACATCCCCACCAACACATTTGAACCCAAGGTGGGCCCTCAGGTGTGGGGCCTTTACAGGCACGCCCAGGTGTGCCAGACCAGAGTAATTTTGCTCCCTCAAATTTGCAGGCAGCCCCTGACATTGACAGCATGGAAGGTCAAGAGGAGATTACAGGGGACAAAGGGAAAATCCTGACCCTTCAACACTATCATACCAGGAAGAAGATCCTTTGAAGAGGAGGAGGGAAAGTAGATGGAGCCCAAGAAAAGATTCCGATCCGCTGCTGTTTGGTATAAAAACTCTGTCCTATCGTACAGTGGAAGTTTGTCAGATTTTGCAGCTGAATGAGGTTCACATCATGGAGCCTCTGGATGTGAATCCCACTCTGTCAACTTCTTCCTCTGCACAGAAGTGTTTTCCAAACTGTGCACATTGTAGCCGGATTATTGAACAGCAGTGGAGTGCACAGATGGCTTCCCTAGGCAGAGGTGTGAGATGTTATCTGTTCCTGGAGGAGAGTTTCTAGAAGTGGGTGGTTCCTCCTTGGACAGATTTTGCATAATTGTGTTAAACACACAACTGTACTGCTATGGTGCTAACCGCACTCAACAGCAAGTGGGTGGATGCCTTTGTGCGGAAGGGCTTTGTCTCAAATGGAGTAAATCTTGCACCTTGTATGCATCTTTTACTGTTTCCAAATCATTGAACTCATGGGTCTCAGCCCTGGTGTAGTTTCATTCCTCTAGATTCTGAAGGAGCAGACATTTGTAGCTGGTGTCCTTGGCCTTCGCCTTTCTGGGTGATGCCACAGTGGACAATTTGTGGATGTCTGCATGCTTTGCTTATCATATTGTGGCACAATGCGGGGTGTCCAGCTTAGGCTTTGGGTCACAGACCAGGCTTTGAAGTCAAAGCTGTTTAACCTGTCCTTTGAAGGAGGACTGTTTGGATCTGGCCTGGACAACTTCCTGAAGGATGTCCAGAATAAAAAGGGATAACTTCCAGTGTCAAAATAGCAACAGAAGGCAAACTCAGAATCAAGAGGGCGAGAAGGTACATGGCAGTGGCAGCCCAGAGATGTTTTTCGTCCCTTTCAGAATTTCTGAAACCAGAGCAATAGGGAAGCCTATTCTGGATTTAAGGGCAATAGTAACAGAAGATCCTTCACCCACAGACGTAACAGAGGTGTAGAACGAAGAGGAGGTAATTCGCAGTGAAGGCATACGAGCCCATCTCTGCCTCCTTTCCCGTGGTGGAAGACTGCAGAATTTTTACCAGTGATGGGCTCATTTAAAGCAGCAGTACCGGATAATAGTTTAGTTTTCTTAAGGGCTAGTATTTAGTACTGAGTTTTTAACTCCTTCAGTAGTGGAGTAGCTAGATTGTTGGTGCAGTGTCATCTTTTCCTGCCATTGTTTGCGCTAAATTGTACCTTTTATTCATGTGAAATTCCTGGTCCAGTGTGTGTTTTTCCACTGAGGAGAAATGACTGGCAGTTGTGCGCTGGTGGCAGTTATGTGGTAGGAGAAAAACAACAATCGGTGATATTAAGCAGCAGTACATAGAAACCGCAAGGTGAGCCATTTACATATGTGTTACTGCTTTTGTGTGAAGCAGTTGTATTGTAAGCTGTAACACTTTTATTTTGCAGTGACTGGTACTGACTTTTTTATTGGAGCCAAACAGAGAGCATTAACCTGTCAAGCTGACGGAATAGTCAGCTGTGTTAATGTCCTTGAACTGTTTGTGATGTTTCACTAAATGACAGGGACTGTGTTTGTCAGTGACCAAATAATACACATGTATGATTGAATGGGTACTACTTGAGGTGACAGTAGTATGTTATATATATATGTGTGTGTGTGTGTGTGTGTGTTGTTTTTTTTTATTTACTTATTTATTTTTGACCATCCTTTCACAAACAGCACAGTAACTGTGATCTGCCACTGCTGTGTGTTTCTGACAAGATAGGCCTTATATGAGCATAGCTTTGCTAATGTAAGTCTAAATATGCTCGTTGATGCAATCTGATCTGGCTAGTATTTTGTATTTATACTTCAGAATTTTTATATATTTAGTGCTGTCAATGCCCTCCCCCTTTCCGTGATGCCTTTTATTGAAGGTGTAGTGTTAGGGCTTGGATGAGAAATCCTGACGCTGTATGCAACACTCACAGTAATAGGGAAATTGTTCACAATTAGCAGTTTAGGGCACTAGACAGCTGGCTTCCCAGATGTCTAAATTATAAATGATTGCCATGGTACCTCGCACCACATCACTTCCACTGCAATCATGCCTGAATGGCGAATCACAGAAAATGTATTCACTAAATCTGAAGACATAATAAAATCATTTACTAAACCTCATTCTTTTCTTTCACCCTACTTAAACTAATTCATGCTGGGACTGTGTTTACTACTACAACAAATTGACCGTGTTCGATGACTCTGTCCACTAGCTCTTTAACTTGTTAGAGTGCTCTGACTCATTATGACTCTAGGCGCTTTACAGGTGCTTAAACAGTGCAAACACAAATGAAACTATACACAAAGCATCAGCAACCAAAATAAGTTAAATTAAAATTAATTAGAGAAGGGGAAAGACTTTATTAAATAAAAGGTCTTTATGATCCCATGACCACAGTGAAGAGGTACCCCTCACCTGTCCCCAATCACAATACAAACGTCCCCCAACACTTCCATAATATAGTGGCCTCCCACCCTGTCAGGACCGGACTACCCAACCCGCTCTTCCCCCCCGCAGCCGGAACTGTGACTGGCACAGCCCTCCGCGCACCATCAAGGCCAGCTGTCGGCGAGCGTCCTGAGCGGTATTGGCACATATTACACGTTCATTGATTGTGAGCACGTAATATGTACAGTACCGTTCATGGACGGTTCAGTCGATGACTGGCCATGGTGGTGTGCGGAGGGCTGAGCCAGTCAATCAATCAGTCAATCAAATCTTTATTTTACCAGGTGAAACATTGTTGAGAAAGAACTCATTTGCACGATGGACCTGGGTTATGGCACACAAGACATATGATACACGAGAATTTAAGGCAATTCTTGCAACAGAATGAGTCATTACAGGGTAACAAGTTTGTACATGGTATACAAGCATAGGGTGCTACAGTGTGCACTGGTGAGTACAGTAAATACAAGAAATATGTACAGCAGTAGAGAAGCAATATGTATTGATATATACAATGTGAACAAAATTATGTGCCCCACTGAGCAGGATGCATCAGGCAGGAGAGTAGAAGGTCAGCGGTAAGGCAAAGGAAGATGGTAGAGAACAGGATGGTAGGAAGGGATGCTGGTCACCAAGGCCAGAGTGACTTGTATAGCCTGGTAACCCTCCACTCCTTCTTGCCCTCATAACCTTTAGAAAGCAGACAGGGAGGGGGGACAAGCAGATGCGTAGAAGAGCCAGAGGTTCAATGCCGGAAACAGTTACAGGGCTCTAGGAAGGACCATTGAATGAGTTTTTTTAAAAGCAGCTATTGAAACGGGTGTAGCAAGCTGCAATATATTTTGAGCAGTGTTCCAGAGGACCAGTAAGGCATGGCTAATTGCCACATGACCAAAGTGTGTCCTTACAGTGGGCTATATAGGGAATTCGAGCTAAGCTTCAACAGGTAGTTACCAGGAATACGAATGGGTAGGCAATCCTTGATACATTGGGACAGCTTGTTGGATATGGCCCTGAAGATCCAAAGTACAGAGTTTTGTGTCACCTGAGGCTAAGTGAGCCCCATCCTATACTTTTGTAAAGTGTACAGTGATGTGTTGAATAGGGGCATCAGTGATAAACCTAAGCACTCAATGGTACAGGGTGTCTATTTTAGCGAGGGCCACGCTTAGAGCTACTTCCATACAGAAAGTCTGCATAGTCAATGAGGGGCAAGAACGTTGTTTGTACCAACCTGATTTTCCCCTCGTATGTTAATAGATGCCTAATTCTGAAGAAAATCCAGAGCCTCTGTTTAAGTGTTTTGGAGAGTTCCTTAATGTGTAGTTTGAAAGAGAATTTGGGGTCAATCCATGCCCCCAGGTATTTGAAGGAATCGATACATTTCAGCACTTCACCAAGCAAGGTGCGAATTTGAGGGGCTGATCCCAATATGGTGGAGTAGGGGAGTTTGACACAGGAGTGAAAATCATAGCCTTTGTCTTCTTAGCATTTAACAGGAGTTTTGAGTAAAGGAGATTGTTCTGTAGATTAAATTTTGATTGGAGGTCACTGCATGCAAGTTCCAGAGTAGGTCTGGCTACATACAACACAGTGTCGTCCTCGAAGAGGTGGATGCCAGCTGACTTGACACTAGCATCAAGTTCATTTATGTAAATAGCGAACAAGAGAGGACCCAAGATGGACCCTTGCGGTACTCCTCTAGTAAGATTTTTGGGGGTGGAGAAATTACCCCCTGCCTTAATTTGCTGGTGACGATCTGAAAGGTAGTTGGAGAACCACTCTAGGGCCATGCCATGAACGCCAATTTTCCTTCGAGCAGCTGGGAGCAAAGAGTGGTCTAAAGTGTCAAATTGCTTTGCTGAGATCAAGAAACAGAGCGCACACATAATTTCCGTCATTCAGAGCTCTCGACCAGTCGTCCGTGACCTTAGCAGGTGCTGAGATGGTACTATGATGGGGGCGAAAGCCAGACTGGGCAGGATTTAGTAGGTCTGAATCACTGATGTGCTGTCTAAGCTGGGTATTGAAAACTTTTTCCAGAAGCTTAGCGAGGATGGGGAGTAAGGAGATAGGGCGGTAGTTGTTAAGATCAGAAGCACTACCAGATTTAAATAGCGGAATAACATGGGCAATTTTCCAGTCGCCGACTCTGGTTGGGGTCCAGTTGTGATGGGGTGGAGGGACGCTACACTCACGGAAATACTGGGGGTGCTGATGTTACGGTCATGGAGAATTGGTGTTAGGGGGCTGTTGCAGACCTCATATGGGATTTGGGGTCTTGTATAGTGGACAGTGGATCAGGGGACTATTATTACTGGAACCTGGCTCGGAGGTATATTCATATCACACCTGGAGTGGGGATATTTCTTTAATGAAACAGGATCGGGGGTGATTTCTCTATCGATATGGGGATCGGGGGTATGTTCTGCAACAAACATGGATCGGGTGTACTTTTTTCAAGCAGTCGGGGATTGGAAGGGTGTATTGTACTGGACGGTGTTCTGGGCTTGGTGAGAGCACACTACACTATGGCAACTAGGGGTTGTTTCGTTCAGCCATGCACGGGGGTGTGGCATGTCACTTACCTGTCCCTGCTTACGGGGGCCGTCCCTCACTTCACCCCACAAACATGCCCTGTCCCTCCTATCCCCTCATAGCACTGAGTGCACTCCTGTGGCCCACTTGTTTGTAGCTGCCTGTGTTAGGCCAGCTTTCCGAGGCCTATCGATGAGTCGTGCATTACCAACCTGTGAGGGGTGCATTCCCTACGAATATGCTGCTGCGCGGCATATGCTTGGGAACGCCCCATCCACATGCGCGGCATACATTATAATGCACCCTAGTCCTTTTTCTTGTGGCCGTCCCATCTCGCCCCTTTGAATATCGCACTTCGGCACATTGTTGGGGATACGCGGCCCATCTCCTTTGAATATCGGGGCCCAGGGATATACATTTTGGGGTCAGAGTGAATGGGCTAAAATTGGAGGGTGGGGGGGTACCACTGGACACCAGTTAAAATGATGTATCTGGCACTGGAGGGTGTTGAAATCCTTTTGCATACTGATAAATCCTTTCATTTATCGAAAAAGGATCTAATGTCATGCAAAAGGATTTTGGGACTTTAAAAAAAAAAAAAAAAAAAATTTGGCGAGAAGGATTCTTCATTGTGAATTTGTTCTCATTCTCGCAGAAAAGGATCCCATCTCATGATAAGGATGTTGGACTTTTTTTTCCTCCATCCTTTTCAATATTTGTGAGATATCCTTTTTTTTTTTTAAATCTCTTCCCACCCCTTAAGATGCAATCCTTTTCATGAGAACGAAAAAGGATTCATTCATGCCAAAGGATCTTAGCGAATCGCAAAAGGAGTTTAAAATGGTAAAAAAAAAAACTTTACGTGCCCATATTGGGAGGAAATAAGTAAAGAATCCAATTCACGAAAAATGAATTTTTTCTGCTAAAAGGATTGGCCCTTCACTAAAAAGAATCCTTTTACATGAGACCAAATTATTTTTTTCGCTCCAGGAAACTATCCAAAGACTGTACTGAGCATGCTCAGAACCCAAAACTTTAAAATTAAAGAACTTTGAATGGAACAATATATTTTCACCAGACTAGAAACGACACTTCTGTGGGGCAAGCCATTTGTACCCTGAAAATTTCAAACCAAAATTCCAAACCGCCTGGGCGCAGCATGATGACCCAAAAAAGGCACAAAAGCCGAATTTAAATGTTTTAGCACTGTGCATATTCGAAATCCACCAAATGGACTGAAATAAAACTTGGCACGCCAAGAGATCTACCACAACACTGCACATGCAGAATTTCGCAATCCATTGAACGGTTGCAAAGTTATTAAAGTGCAACATTTAAGATTTAACATTAAAATGCCTACCCAACCCTAACTATAGGGGCGCTACCGTGCTCTATAAAACATCTATATGTCTAAAAGACATGGGCACAGAAGCCATTGTATTTATTTTCACATATGGGGCCAGATATTCAAAGGGGTTGCGCCTAGCCCAACTAAATTGTGCCAGCACAATCCCAGAACTGCGTCCCAGTGCAGTGTTCAAAAGTGGGATTTGCGCAGTGCAAGTCCCATTTGCTGGGGGCAAAGATAATGTATGCTGCATCTCCAGGGGGTGTGCCCATGCATATGCAGCACTCCTGATATTCAGCCCAGGATGTGCGGTGCATCTGCTGGCACAACCCAGAGATGTGCTGCATGCACTGGGCTCAAAATTGAGCCCGTATATATACATATATATAAAAACTCAAGTGCCTGCCACCTACAGGCATGCTGCTGTATTACAGTGCGCAACACAGCAGTTGCCAGCCGGGTGGCACCTCCCAAGAACATCGTGCACAATCACCTATATGTCCCTGGTGGTCAAGTGGTACTCCCTCCCCATCTCAACCTCCTATCACCGAATATAAATTCTTATTATAGCCCTGTTATCCCAGTGGTATCTCCTCCCCATCCTGACTCCCATGAAATTGATTTCCCTGATGGTCCAGTGTTTTCACCCCCACCATACATCCGATAGCTCCTAATGCTATGTCCCTGGTAGTCTAGTGGTACTCCCCCACCTCACCGGTAAGCACGACGCCTCGCACTGTTAACAGAACCAATTCTCTGGTGGTCCAGTGACACCCCACACAGGTCCCCAGCCCCCATCATCGGTGGGCAGCTAACCCACCCGATACCTCCATGGCTGCCCGTCAAATGACAGCTTACAGTAGCAGCTGCACGCCCATTGGACCACATTGTGGACCAATGGGCTTGCAGTACATACTGTAGTACACATTCACAGAATGAGTATTACAGAGGACTGATCCCAGTACTGATCCCTATGGCAGCCTGCTTGTCACCCTCCCATCCATGGAGTAAATTCCATTTACCACCATCCTCTGTCTTCTGTCTCCCAACTCATTTCTCACCCAGTTTACCACCTTGGACCCACTTGTAGGCTTCCCAGCTTGTGTACGAGTCTCCTATGTGGAACAGTGTCGAATGCCTTACTGAAATCTAGGTAGGCCACATCCATCGCTCCACCCTGATCCAATTCCCTGGTCACCCAGTCAAAGAAATCTTAGATTTGTTTGACATGACCAGCCCCCAGTGAATCCATGCTGCCTCTGATCCTGAAAGCCACTGGATTCCAGATATTCCAATAGTGATTCCATAACTTTCCCCACCACCGAAGTCAGGCTGACTGGCCTGTAGTTGCCAGACTCCTCCTTGCTTCCACTTTTGTGAAGTGGGACTACATCTGCCCTTCCCCACTCCTCTGGAACCACTCCTATCTCCAGTTAGTGGTTGGTTGAACGGGGCTTTCAGAGGTGCAGCCAGCACCTCCCCGAGTTCCTTCAGTATCCTAGGATGTACCCCACTTGGCCCCATTGCCTTGTCCGCGTTCAGTGTTGCGAGTTCTCTTAGAACTCTCTCCTCTGTAAATTAACTAGTGTCTGACTCCCTTCCTTCAATGCCCCTGGCCCTTATCTTTGGTCCCTCTCCTTCCCCTTCCTCTGGGAACACTCTATTCAAGATGTCCACTTTTTCCTTGTCCCCCTCCACATACTCCCCCTCCTTCCTTCGTAAGTTTTATTATCCCTCCCCTGATCTTTCTCTTTTCACTTACATACCTGCAAAATACCTTGTTCCCTTTCTGTACTGCCTGGGCTGTTTTCTCCTCCGTCTGCGCCATCACACTCCTAATCACTTTCCCTGTCTTCCTTTGTTTCTCCTGATACACCTCTTATCTTCCTCTTTCTGTGTTCCTTATACCTCCTGAATGCAAACCTTTTGCCCTTACCTTCTTGGCCACCACTTTTGAGAACCATAGCGATCTCTCTCTCTGTCTGTGTCTCTCTCTCTCTCTCTATTCCTGCTTTTTACATTTGTCTGACAGAAGTGTGTTGCCTTCTGTCCTCCCTTTTAGATTTGCACACTGTTCCTCCACTCCCCCCCGCCAAGGCACCCTGAGGCATTCCCCCATGTTTTTAATACTGACTCTTCTGAAGTCCAGGACCCTCGCCTGTGTGTGTGGTTCAGTTCTGCCACAGTACTTATATTGAACCACACTGTATGGTGATCACTGGTCCCCAGGTGGCCACCCACTCTGACGTCTGCAACAGCATCATGGCTTATACTTATGTCACTCGTGAGGTTACCAGAGGTCAAACTGCTCTTGTGAAGATGAATCATTTATCCAACAGCTCTCCATAGTATTTTCCATGTGTGTGTGTGTGTGTGTATGTGTGTGTGTGTGTGTGTGTGTGTGTGTGTGTGTGTATATATATATATATATATATATATATATATATATATATATATATATGGTTTTGGTAGGCGTCCACTTGTAGTAAGCCCAGTTCACAGGATACCAACCAATACATCTGACATATAACAACCATCTGTTAATCATCACCTGTAAGATTATGCAACGGAAGGCCGCATCGAGAGCTTTGAATGTTCAATCTGTAGTGCTTGGTAAATTTATGAAAAGGAGGACCACTATGCCATGTGCACAACTCCAACAGATACCTCAACAGATACCTCTCTCTCCACCTAGGATGTAGTGTAGTGCCCTGGGGAGTAAGCCTTGATAGAGCAGGAGCTTTCTTTTCTCAGCCACATATGCCTTGGCAATGCAGCCCCCCACCTACCTAGACAAGGTGACCTTTGAAGCTTTCTGACCCTTTTAAGTTGCTCCAAAAACAGATAGACTCTCAAACTTTCTGAACTCTGTTGTTCTTTCTGGTAAGCCTTGACTGACCTGTGCAAATCCTACTTGTGCAGCTCATTCTCTTTCGGGTTTGCCAGCTTGGGACAGAAGGAAGATAAACAGATTTCCTGATTTACATGAAAGCTTGTAGGTACCTTAGACACAAAGAACGGGACCCACCTTAATACCACTTTTTCTTTATGTATAATAAGGTAAGGTTCTTTACAGGACAGAGCCTGAGGTTTGCCAATTTTTATGGCTGAGCAGACTGCAGTTAAGAAACGCACCTTGTAAGACAGGATGTCCAGGGACACTGACTAAAGGGGTATGGAGGGTGTCCTACAAGGAGCATTCAACACCAGATTCAGGTTCTGTGGGGGCAGTGACAATCGAAACAACAGTTTACATCTGCTGACTGCCCTGAGAAAACCGATAACATCCAAAAACTGCCCTCAAATGTGAAAATTAAGAAGGGCAAGAAACACTGCCCTTATCTTCATTTCGTTTATCTGTAGCTGCTGCTCTTGGGGGATCCAGACCCCTTGGACTTGTACATGCTCCAGGACTGCTCCTCAGCCCAATAGACTGGCATCGTTCATCAAAATTGGTTCAATTAGAACTTCCAAGACTGAGGTTTTTGAGACTCTCCCACCAAGCCAGTGACTGCAGGACCGACCACAGTAGTGAGATCAAGGCTTGGTAGTCTTTTGAGGCCAGGTTCCAAGCCTCCAGCATCCTGTTCTGGAGGGGTTGTATATGTAGTCGGGACCACAGTACTAGCTGTATCGCTACAGTCATCCGCCTCAGAATCCAGAAAAGCCTGTGAGCAGAGACTGACGACTTGCTTCTCAATCACTGAACCTCTTGCCCTAGGGTCTCCTTCCTGGAAGAAGAGCGAAGACTATCTCCTTGTCCATCCAGAACACCGCCCCCAAGTATTCCAACCTCTGAGATGGGATCAGATAGCTCTCTTCCCGAGTGATGACCCAACCATGTGTGTGCAGTACTTCCAGGGTCCTTGACACTGACCTTTCCGCCATCTGAGCAGTCAGCTTTCTGATGAGCAAGTCATCCAGATAGGTATATACGTAATATCGCTTGTGTCTCAGGTGTGCTGCTAGCAAATTGAGACCCTCAAAATACCCTGGGCACTGTTGCCAGACAAAAGGGAAGCAGCCAGTACTGGAAATGCTGTAGGACCAATGATTTTCCGTGCTTAACGGAAAACACCGGTTAAAAACAATTTGTCATTTTTAAACAAGCACTTGAGAGTCAATTTTTCATGAAAAAAGTGCTTTATATCAGCTTTTGTTTTGGACAAACCTCCATTTTTTAAACCAGTTTTTGTATAAAACATGTTGATTTGCCCTCAATTTTGGGACAAAATGGAAAAACGGATTTTAAGATTATGCCAAATGGAAAATCGGTGACTCTAATGCTGTCCCAGAATCGCGAACCTCAGAAACTTCTGATGGCCAAGTTTAATGGGAATATGGAGATGGGCATCCTTCAGATCTGTGGACACTAAATAATCCCTGGTTTGACAACCCAAATGATTGACTGTAGGGACTCCTCTTGGAAGTTGTGCAGCAGACAAATTTAAGTGCTTCAGGTCCAGAATCTGTCAGACCCCCCCCCCTCAATTTCTATGGGACTGAGAAATAAACTGCGTAGAATCCCAGACCCTCCTCACTGGGGGTCACTCGGACAACTGCCACGATCCATATCAAGAGATCTAAGGTCTGTCACTCCCTGCCTTTTCACTGGGTTTTGGGGCACAGGGATCTGGAAATGATCTCTCGTGGGTACTGCTGCAAATTCTATGGCACAGCCCAGAATCTGGGTTTCTGGAACCCATGTGTCTGACCTTAAAGTAGCAGCAGTACTATATTAAAAAAAAAAACTGGATCTTTTGCAACAGTTCCTGTGTTCTGTCGAGCACTTACCTGGTAATCTTTCTTGTTTCCACTGTACCATCACCCCTAATTTGCTCCGTTTCTTTGTGTTTGTTTACATTTCCTCACCGCCATAAGTTGAACTAGAACCCTCTGCTGCCAACTATGCATGTGCATGACTCGCAGAACTACACAGGGACAGAGTGATTGTGCAGCACAGGGTCTCACGGAAGTAAACAAAAGATGTGATGCAACATAAGTGGGGAGCGCGGTTGCAAATTAGGCAGCAGCTACATTTACTGTGGATCCACAGGAGTGGAAATAAATGTTTGAATATCTAAAAAAAAAAAAAAGTAAAGCTAGCTAGAAAAAACTATTTGCAGATATGGAAACCAGAACTATGGCGACGTGCTTCCAGCCAAAATGCAAAATTTTGATAATCACTGGGTTCCATTTTGTCCCCCATTTTGTTTGCTGTGCACACGCCTCCACTAGGGGACATTATATGCCGGTACAGGCTGAGTTTTCATTGCTGTGCCGATGACACTCGACTGTACAGGATGCGGTCTCAGTTTTCAATCGGTGCCTTGCTGAAATTCAAGAGTGGATGAGTGCCAACTGGTTGAAGTTAAATCTTGATAAAACAGAGGTACTGGTGGTGGAACCTGGTTGCCCAAGGGTTGAGGTGCAGGCTGGTCGGGTCACCAGACTTAGGCTTGGAGACTGCCAGCTTCTCACCTTCTCCAAGGTGAAAAATCTTGGCGTTGTGCTGGATAATGGCTTTACACGTGAATTTCAGGTGTCTGCTATGGTCCAGAGTGCTTTTTACCATCTTGGAAACATCGCCAGGATTGAACTCCTGATTCCCTCTGACGATCTGTCATCACTAGTCCATGCCTTTGTGACATTGTGACTTGATTACTGCAATGCCCTTTACCTAGGGCTGTCGGGCTTATTTGCTGCCACAGCTAGGCTAGAACGCGGCAGCCAGGTTCCTGAATGGCCTTCGAGGTAATATCATATTACGCCTGTGCTGCACTTTCTGCGCTGGCTCACTGTTAGATGGCGGATCACCTTCAAGGTCGGTTTGCTGACCTATAAAGTCTTACATGTTCTGTGGCTCAGTTACCTGCAAGACATCCCACAGCCCTACCAACCGACTCATCCCTCCAGTCAGCAGAGGAGGACCTCCTAGTGATTTCCAGGGCTTACTTGAAATCATCTGGCACATGGGTTTTTCGATGGCAGTGCCCACCCTGTGGAATTCACTGCCTCGTTTGCTGAGAGAGACCCCTTCGGTTAGTGCCTTTCAAGAAGGATCTAATCTCTGCCTCCCTTCCCTTGGTGGAAGCCTGCACAACTTTTACGCTAGACGGGTCCAGATGCCATCACTTGCTGGAGCCTAGAAAGTTTCGACCTTAGGTTGTACAACAGATTTTTCAACAGTTCTCTCAAAAAAGGCTTTCACTGTTGTCCCTGGTTCCTAAGGACACTGTGAAGAGACAAGCAGTGTCATATTCCTAGACCACTGCTGTTAATTGGAATGACTGTTTTGGTACCCTCCGAGCGAGCAAGGCCAGGGATTCTACTCTATCTATTTGTAGTTCCCAAGAAGTCTGAGAGTTTTCAGGCCTATTTCTGATCTGAAACTCCTGCACAGGTTTGTTCATCACATGGCCTTCTAGATGGAGTCCCTAGTGTCAGTCATCTGGGCTGTCCAGCTGGGGGATTTTTTTAGCTTCCATAGACCTGAGGATGCATATCTCCACATTCCCACCCAGTAGTCTTATCAGAGGTTCCTCAGCTCTGGGTCCTGGGACAGCTCTTCCAGTGCAGGGTGCTTCCTTTGGGTCTGGCAGTGGTCCTCAGGGTTTTCTTGAAGGTGCTGCTAGTATTGGTGGCTCAACATCGACAAGAGCAACATATGTATCACTACCTGGATCTTTTGCTTTTCAAGCACTGCCTGCATCATTGGCAACAAAGTTAGTGACCAGGACTCTGAACATGTTGGAGTCCCTTGGATGGGTGGTGAATTGTGAGAAAAGGGGTGACACAAAGAACAGGGACATGCTGAGAGAATCCAAGAGACAAAAGGCTGCACTCCAATATGAAGACACCGCAGAGTCCAAATTACTGCAGATAAAAATATTTATTTTGGGTAATAGAAAGTAACAAACAACTGGGGCATCTGATTGAAGTTGCCTGCCGTTAGCAGGCCACCTTTTTTGACTTTGGCCAGGGGAAAAATATCTGGGCTTCCTAGCCACCGTTCCATAGATTTGGTGTTCCTGAGGGAAGGAGTGAAAGAGGGTTTTGGCCTTGAGCTCCCCGAGAGGTCGGGTGTCGGCCCCTTGGAGCCTCCTTGGGTTGGTCCATGAGGGTTAACCAGGAGGCTTTTGGTTTTCTGTAAGCTATCAGCGGGAGTCTGCCTCTGTTCCAATCTCTAGTTCCCTCATGGGATCTGAGCCTGGTTCTGAATGCTCTATCTGAGAAGCCTTTTGACCTGCATTCGTTGGTACCATTTGAAGTGCTTCCTCACAGGTATGTTTTCTTTTTTTTTTTTTCAATTTATTCTTTTTGCCTCCCTACTACTCCCGTCGTTATTTTCTGCTCTGGTCACGGACCCCCTTAAGCCGCCACCTCTAGAAATGCCTGCGTCCCCACGGTTATCCCTGGCTTCCCCCCCAGAGAGTGGGGCCGCGGCACCGACCTTCCCCCGTTATCGGAGCCGCGGTACTGGTATCTAGTCGGGGAACCGGCTCTAGAGGCTAATTGAGGCCTTAAGGGGGCAGAGCACCATATAGACGGCGAGGCTCGGGGATTTTTATCCCCCCCTAAGCAGGATGGGGACGTGCAATGACAATCTGCGTCTGCCCCATCCTGACGTACTGTTAAGCATCGACGTAACACGGCTACCCAGCCTCCACTAGGTGCCGCTCATATGCCAAATGCTGCCCTGCCCTCCCCCCGGAGAAGGAGAGCTGTCGGAAGGATGCTCGATCCTTCTCCTCCCGGCCGGCCCTCCGGTGTCCCAGGTCCGTTTCAACCCGGTCATCAAGCGCCACAAGCAGAAATTCAATCCAGCCACAGGCTCGGGCTTCAGGTATGTTTCTTAGCTGCTAAGTGCTCAGCCCAGAAGAATTGGTGAGCTTCTAGGCTTTGTTCCACAAGAACCTTGCTTTGTCATGTATGGACAAGGGTGGTGCTTGGGACAGTTCCACTGCTCCTTCTGAAGTTTTTCCACAGTCTTCCATGTGAACCAGAAAATCTGTTGCCAGTCGCTCTGTCTGTAACCTACTCTCCCTAAGGAGAAGGAGTGGCACAACTTATATTTATGATAGGCCATGAGGACATATCTTAGACTGATTGCTGAGTTCCAGAAATCGATAAGTTGTTTTGTTCTTTTCTGAGTGCCAAACGGACAAAAACCCTTCAAGGCCACCCTAGCTAGCTAGATAAGGGCCAACAGTGCCAAGGCTTATGTTGCAGAAAAGAAGAGGCTTCTGTCTCTCATCAAGGCTCACTCCACCAGGGCTATGGCCTTCTCCTGGGTGGAGAGAGGTGAGGTGTCTGTTTTAGAGTTGTGCAGGGCAGCTGTGTGGTTCTCCATCCACACATTCCCCAAGCACTACAGATTGGATGTTCAAAGTTCTGCTGATGTGGCTTTTGGTCGCAGATTTTTGCAGATGGCAGTTAGCAAGTAAATTCCTTTCTAGGGACATGGATATGTTGTTCATCCACACTATCTGGCAGGTTCCTTGCCACTTTAAATCTTGCGGAAGGTCTTCAAGCTGGCTCCTCCTACCCACCCTGGGTGGTAAAACTCTCGGCTCCGCCCCATGACGCAGATCTTCCTTACGCTTGGAAGCTCAGGTTCCTCCTTAGCGCTCTGCGTTTGACTAGTTCCTGGTTTTTCGGTTTCTCTGAATTTAGTTTGGAAGTTTTGAAACTTGGTCTTCCCTGCTGCGATGGATATTTCGTTTCCGGCTCGGGCCCGGGAATACCTCCAGGAAGGACCCGTGACGCCACGCATGCTTACTGCCTTGACTTGGACCATGATCCAAGTTCTGCGAATTTTGCTGTGCCCTTTCGACCAGCGCCCTGGAGGATCGTCTGCGGCCCGTTTAGGGCTCAGGCGACCTGGAATTTTTCCGCTGAAAATCTTTAAGTGCCTGCCGGGCGTGTCCCATCGGTTGTCTCAGGCTGAGCGCTCGATTTCTTCCTCCATGGAGGAGGCGGCGACCAAGGCTGTTCCTCCCTCCCCGGTCGTGGCGCTTATCCTGCTCTCTTTGAGTTTCTTTCATTCAGCTTCGTTCAATGAGCTTTGTCAGTCCCTTTCCTCAAAGGGAGGGGGACCTTCGGGACCTGCCTCTCAGCCCAGGTCAAAGGAGTCGCAGGGTAAGTCCCATCGTCGGCGCTGGTGGGAGCGGGAGAGGTCCCCTTCCCCTGCCTGCTGACTTTCGACTTCGGTCGAGGTTGCGGCTCAGGCCGCTGGCTTCACGGTTTCCCCGCCGGGTCAGCCGCCATGACTCCCATCGACGTTGTTGTCTTCTCGACCTGCCACCGGGCGGCCCATTGCAGGAGCGCCAACCCTTCGGGCGTTTCCCGGTGGAGGCCGGGGTTCTGCCTGCACCTTCAGGGCGACAGGCCTCAGTCTTTTTATCCGAGCCGAGGGGAGAGTGGGTGTCCCTCGCTCCTTCCCGGACCCACCCTCGGTTTCCCCGAGGATCTGGGTCTCGGTCCTCTTCTCGGTCAAGCCACTCCCGCCGACTTCGGCGGTCTCGGTCAGGGCACCGAGTTAAGTGGCATTACCGTTCCTCCTCGTCTCCCTCCTCGGATGAGGAGTGGCTTCGATGCAGATGGCGTAGACGTTACGAGGAGTTCATGTGGCAGCAGTTGCTATTGTTTGGGAATCAATCGACTCCGATTCATTCCCCGTCCAGCAAGCAGCTGCCACCCGAATGGCCGACGCAACCGCTCGCTGCAGTCTAGGTGCCCACTTCAGGGCCGGTTGTTTGTCCGAACCTTGCTGCCCCACCGACTTCGGTGGAACCTCGGTCGGGTCACGACCTGTCCCGCAGGTTGTCTGTCACCCTCACTCCCGCCCGCCCTCGGCAGGTGAAGAGTGGCTCAGGCCTGAGGCAGCTCTTTGCAGACCCTTCGGAGTCCGACAACGACTCCTCCATGTTCCCCAGTCGGGAGGACCCGGGGTCCTCTCTGGACGCTCTGTAGACGACAGCCCATCGTCCTTTCTGGGTCTGCTTCAGCTCATCTCGGAGTTCACCGGGATGCAGCTTGAACCCGTGTCCAAACGGGTCCCTTATCCCCTGATCGGAGATTTAGACCGAGGATTCACCCGAGGCCTTCCCAGTGGCTGAGGCCATTGTTGGCCTGTCCTTGAGCACTGGCAGCGCCTACTTCCTGTCCTGCGCCTCAGCCAGGATGGCCAGGAAGTACTCTGTCCCTGTCGGTTCTTTGCTCGGTTTTTTGAAGCACCCCTCTGCTGAGGGGTTAGTTACCGATAATGTCTTCCGGCGTTCGGTGAACGCTCAGGATGTGGATAGGCCCCCTGACAAAGAGTCCAAAAGGATGGACTATGTCGGGTGCAAGGTTTATGCCGTGTCCTCCCTAGGCCTCCGATAGGCCAGCTCGGCCGCACTGATGGCACATTTTTCCCACATCCTTTTGGGCTCCCTGGATGAAGTGCTCCCTCATCTCCCGGCTGACCTGCGAACCACGGTCCGGCAGGTGCGGGACCAGAATAGGGCGGTGGCGAAGCAGCAGCTTCAGACTGCTCTGGACTTAGGTGATTCCTGTGCCAGATCGGTAGCGGCCGCGGTGGCCATGCGCCGCAGGGCGTGGCTGAGGTTATCCTCTTTCTCAACGGATACCCAGCACAAGTTGGCGGACATCCCCTTCTTGGGGATTGACCTCTTCGGCCCTGGAGTGGAGGGACACCTCCAGGGTACCGAGAAGTCCATTGCCACTCTGGACTCGGTCACCCCCGCCCAGAGGGACAAGGGTCGCTGGCAGCCTTTGCGTAAGCCCCTTTATCCCTCGGCCCCTGCGGCTCGACCGGCCCCTCAACACCAGCATGAGGGCCAGCAGGCTTGTGCTGGGCATCCTGACCCCAAGCCAGCAGCTTCCTCCAAAGGGAAGCAGGGAGGTAAAGGCCCAGGAGCTCCCTCGGCCAGTTCCTCCTCCAAGGCTGCTCAGTGACGGGCTGAGGGCACTGTCCCCGGCCTCGTCACCCCTACCCGGGTCCCCCGTGGGGAGACGGCTCCGCCCCTCCTCCGCCTGGTCCGCTTTCATGGACCGCTGGGTGTCAGAGATGCTAGGGGAAGGTCCTGCCTCTGGATTGCGAGCAGGCCCCACCCTTCAAGCTGCTGACCTCCGGGCCATAGGGGTCCGTGAGGCCTCGCTGTCGGCCCGCCGAGCCGACTTGCCCTGCCCCTCGAGATAGAGGTGATCAGGAAGGTGGCGGATTCTCCTCTGGACCCTGGGTTTGTGTCCAGGTATTCCTGGTCCCCAAACGGAAGGGGGGCTTGTGCCCCAACCTTGACCTGCACGATGGGATGGTCACTCTGACTCAGATATCCCATCCTCAGAACGAAGCATGTGGCTCTATTTCCTGGACCTCCAGGACGTACTTTACACTTCGATCTGTCCGTTTCTTGGGAGACTTCTCCGTTTCTAAAGCAGGGGACCTCTTCTACGAGTTCCAGGCCATGCCCTTCGGTCTCTTGTCAGTGGCATTCCTGCGGCACGGAAGGGTCTGGGCATAACCCCACCCAGATGGCGGCCTGACTGCAACCCCTCCAGGGCGGAGGGAGACGTTCCAGAGTTCTGGCCCTCTAGGTTGCTCTCAGACTGGTCTCCTCTCTAATGGAGCCATGTTGGAACTCGTGTCTAAACGGGTGATCCTTTCTTCGGGATGAAGCTTGACTCTTGAGTCTGAGCTCGGCTCCCGGCGGACAGGGCCGAGGTTCTTCCTCCTTTACCTAGTCATGTCTGACTGGACAATTGCGCCCTGCCCGGGACTTCCTGCACCTCCTGGGCCTTGCGGCGGCCTGCACCAGCGTGGTCTGTTTGGACCCGCCGGTCCATGCATCCCCTTAATAGGGGCTGGCCAGCCAGCGGTCACAACGCTGCGATCCGTTGGACCAGTCCGTGACAACAGCCCAGGGGTTGGGGAACGCTCTCCTTCAGACCGTTCTAGCTCATCTGCAGGAGAACATCCCGTTCGTCCGCCCCGAGTCGACGATCTTCTCCGACCGATGCATCTCTGATGGGTGGGGCTGCCCATCAAGGGGAATACAGAGTGCACCGCCTCTGGTCCTCTCGGGGGAGTCCTGATGTCATTCCAACCTGCTGGAGCTCCAGGCAGTCCGCTTAGCTCGCACCGTTCGCTCCGTCTGTGCGGGGTCTAGTGGTTTAGGTCCAGGCGGACAATACCACGACCATGTGCTACCTAACCTGCCAGGGTCGGATGAGCCCCTTGCCATTGCGTAGGGAGGTTCTCCGCATTGGGTCTTACGCGCAGCCGGGAGGCGGTTCCTAGCCATTTCAATGGCAGGAACCTTCAGCACCCTGGCTGATGCCGAAGCCGGTAGGGCTGCGCTCATGAGTGGTCTCCTGCGGAGGTAGCACAAGATCTTTTCCCCTCTAGGTCACGCCTCGGGCGGACCTTTGTTTTTTCCCTCCAGGGAGAATACGAGGCCGAGACTGTCTCAGCCACGCCCCCTCAGCAAGGTTCGCTGTAGGGGATGCCTTTGAGGCCGCGGACCCCGGGCCTCTTCTACGCCTCTCCCCCATTTCCCTTGACCCACAGGCAAGGCGAGGAGGGACTAGGCGCAGGTGATTCTGGTAGCCCCAGACTGGTTTTGCCAGCTCTGGTATCCAGCTCTCCTCAGTCTCAGCCCCAGGCTCCCGAGGCGGCTTCCAGCCCACCCGGTCCTGATCTCTGTTATTAGGGGAAGGTATTCCATCCGGACCTTCAATCCCTGCACCTGGTGGCCTGGTCCCTGTGTGGCTAGTGGCCAGGCCTTGGGTCTTCCGGCAAGGTCCTCGACATTGTTGAGGCATCCTGCCAGGAGTCGACCAGATATGCTACGCCTTCAAATGGAAGAGTTCTCCATTTGGTGTTAGGATAGGGCCTGGTCCCCTCTTCTGTTCCTCGGCGAGCATTCCGGACTACCTGTGGTCCGTTCTTCTTCTTGAGCAAGGGCTTCGGTCGACGACCCTTAAGGTGCTCCTGATAGCCACTCCTGTCTTCCGGGCATGGGCCGGAAGGTAGTCGGTGGCGCAGGAAAGGTGGTCTGGCGCTTTCCAAGGCCTTGATCACACCTCCCCCTCCGGGGAGAGTATCCCCATCTCTGTGGGATCTTACGCTGGTATGGGCTTAGCTCACGGGCAAGCCGTTCGAACCTTTGCACAGGTGCGATTTCCCCCACCTGTTGTGGAAGAACACCTTCTTGGGGGCTACCACGCCAACCAGAAGGCTGGGAGAGCTCCAGGCGCTCCTTTGAGTCTCCCTATCTGGTCTTCCACAGGGACAAGGTTGTCCTGCGCCCCACCCGAAGTTCCTTCCGTAGGCGGTGGCAGAGTTTTTTCCCTAACTGGGTATTGTCTCTGCCGTGGTTCAACCCTATTCACCCCTCGGAGGCTGCATATAAGATCCATTGAGACCCTAATTTAGTGCTCACCTTCCCAGGGAGCATAGGGCTGAAGTTCGGGAGAGGTTCGCCAGCTGTTTGTCATCTACGCTGAAGCCGCATCTGGCAGACCTGCAGCCAAGCGGACGACGAGCGGGTGGGTCACCTCCTGCATAGATCTCCGCTATAGGTGGGTGGGCATGGAGCCTCCCAGAGGGATAAGTGCTCATTTTACCCGCCCTTCCTCTGCATCGGTGGCTGCTTCTGAGAATACCCCTGTCCAGGATATCCGTAGGACTCCTACCTGGAAGCTGGCATATACCGTTTTTAACCCCTTCCGCATTGACCTTGAGTCACGCCGGGATGTTGGTTGGGGCCTCGGTTCTCCAGTCCTTATTCCCTAAGTAGGGGGTGTGCACCTTGCCTCCTTCCTCCCGGAGAACTGCTAGGAGTCTGCCAGATAGTGTGGATGAACAACATATCCATGTCCCTAGAAATACAGGTTACTCACCTGTAACGGGAGTTCTAGGAATGGTATATGTTGTTCATCCACACGACCCACCCGGCCTGCCCGGCTTGATGCACAACCTGGCTTCCAGTGGGCTAGATCTGGCGTCAATGGGCGGAGCCGAGTTTTACCACCGGGTGGGTGGGAGGAGCAAGCTTGAAGACCTTCCGGCAAGATTTAAAGCGGCAAGGAACCTGCCAGATAGTGTGGATGAACAACATATACCGTTCCTAGAACTCCTGTTACAAGTGAGTAACCTGTATTTCCTGTACGTGGTTCACATATGGGACAATATTCTTCCCCACCCATTTTTTCTGGGTACTGCTTCTTAGAATCCAGTTGTAATGACTAACCATTGGCAATGTGGAGTGCTACAGAAGTAAGACATTTCTTCATACTTAACAGTAATTTCCTTTTCTGTTAGCTCCTACATTGTCAGTGGGGCCCACCTGGGAGCCTTGGTCCTGTGGGAGAATATTGTGCAGTATGCCGTGGGGATGTCCTGTCCTGTTATAACCTCTGTTTTTGTAAATTGATCTGGACTTTCCTCACTAGTTTACTTGCTGCTTTTCTGTTAATTTAGATATACAAAAAACAATAATAAGCAGAGCAGTTCCACATTAGGATATTGATTGCCATTACGCAAAAATTTGATGTAAACCAAGGGTGCTTCCTTTATTGCAGGTGAGTGCTTACACTGCATGCAGTTCTTTGTCTTGATAACAAGTCTGTTTTCTTTCAGGTTGATCTGGTCTCCGAAAGGCTTCCAAGGAGGGATTGATCATTCATTTTTCATCATTTGGCAAGGTAGGTCACTGTTTACTATGTTTTATTATGGCTAGAGTTATGTCTGTGTAGACAGCTGATTGTGTGCTTTTCATGTAAACTCAATCGGTATGGCACGTGAGTCCATATTTAGAGGCACTGTGAGACAATAGTTTCTGAAGAATTGTTGCTGTCCATAATCCTCATGTGTCCAACATTCCAAGGCTGATTCAGCCTTTGGCTGTGCTGTTTCCCCTAGTAAGGTGGTCAATATCCAGTTGTAATGACTACCCATTGACAATGTGGGAGCCAACAGAAAAGGAAATTACAGTTAAGTAATAGAAATTTCTTTTTTCCACACTGCGGTGGACACTCATGACACTGCTGCTAGAGTTTTGGGTCATGCAGTGTCCTTAAGAAGGTTTTCCTGGCTTATGACTACCATGCTTTCTCAGGATGCTCAATTCAAGGCCATGTATTTATTTCTCTTTTTAGAGAAATTCATTATTTAGTGGCAAAACAAGAGGACTGCATGGGAAAAAAAGGGGATGAATACAAAGCCACATTCAAAAGCAACAGTGAGAAGGAAAAGGCCTGTACCACCAACAGGTTCTGTGGAAGGAGAGGCAGAGGCAGGAGATACTTTCCAAGAGCCTATGTCTCTTATGCGCCCTATGAGTACCAGTCAGTCAAAGAGAGGTTACTATAGGGAAGGGAGGAAAAAGGCTTCCTCGTGTACTGCTGCAGCTCCAGCACCTAAGCCCCAGCCAAAACAAAATCCCTGACAGTTTTACCCAGGTCTCCCAACCATTGCCAGTGGGAGGAAGACTGGCACACTACTTCCAAGAATGGGTAAATATTGTCACAGACAAGTGGGTACTGGACATAGTGGGCCAGGGGTTGTCTGCAGTTGAAACAATTTTCCAGATCTGCATAAACACAAAAGTTTTCCTGCTCGCTGTCCTAGAGAAAGAAGTCTGCTCAAACTGGAAATAAAAAAAAAAAAGAAAAAAAAAATGTATCAAAAGCCTTAGAAAGAGTCCTTGCCTCCCACTGGGGCAGGGCCCTATTCTCAAGATACTTCCCGACCCACAAGAAACATGGGGAGTAGCAACCTATTTTAGAGCTCTGGTTTCTGAACAAGTATTTAAAAGGATTACAATTCAGGATGGTTACACTTAGGACAGTGATACCATCTTTGCAGAAAGGTCAGTGACCTTGCAGCCAATGAATGACCTTTGCAGAAAGGTCATTGGCTGGAATCCCTGGATCTGAAAGATGCATATTTCATATTCCAGTCAAACAGTCTCACAGAAAATATCTCAAATGCAAGCTGAGGAACTGCCAGTACCAATTAACAGCTCTCACATTTGATCTCACCTCAGCTGTAAGTTTTCACACAAGTGCTTGGCTGTGTTGGCAGCACATCTGATAAAATGAGCCCTGGTGGTTTTCCTGTTCCTAGATGGCTGGCTTGTCTCAAGAAAAACAGAACAAGAGACAAGGTGCTCAGTTCAGTTGGTAAAAAGCACCTTGGAGAACCTGGGATTCTTGATAAACCTGCAGAAGTCCCAACTAAATACCTTTAGGGAAAAGCTTTTCTCCTGCAGGCCAGAGTTACAGCTTTGGTAGCAGGTCTGCCAAGTCTTGCAAAAGACTTTCTGCAGTTACGAAGGCACACAGCCACATCCATAGCTGTGGTCCCATGGCCCAGGTTCCACTTGAAGCTAGTGCCATTTATAAAAACACTTGCAAAATCTTTAGAGTGGTGGAAGGAAGGAAGAAAGCAACATCAAGCGGCATTCTCTTCCTTCAGCAAGCAAAGACAATGTTCTGGCAGATTCCCTAAGCACAGTCTCAGCCAGGGAAATCAGAAATGATCTTTACATCGGCAAGTTCTGGACAGAGTGCTCAGAAGGTGGGGTGCTCCCAATATAGATCTATTCGCATCTTGGGATAACTTGTAGTGCCCTCACTTGTGTTGCAGACCACCAGTCAGAGGGACAGTCTAAGAGGATGTCCTGGTACTGGCCTGGACAGGGCAGTTTCTGTATGCCTTCCCACTCATTCAGAAAGTAATCCTGAAACTCGTGGAGGGAACCTGCAATAGTGGTCCTGACAGCTCCAGACTGGGCTAGGTGGGCCTGGTACTTAGTGCTGATGGTCCTGTCCAGCTAGAATCCAATGAACCTTCCACTCAGCCACACTATGTTGACTTTTTCCCAGGGTAGAATAACATTCTCAAACCTCTGGACCCTATGCCTGAGGGTGTGGTTCTTGCTGAATTAGGAATTTTTGGGATCAGACCTTTCAGAGAAAGTCCTGAAGGTGCTCAAGGTTTCAAGGAAACCAACTACCAGGAAAGCATATTCTCTAAGTGGAAAAGGTTTTCTTGTGTGTCTGCAGAAAATAAAACCAGTAGAGGCAGGGTTGTAATTTTGAATACCTAAATACACTCTGTAGTCACTAGCTCACGGCCTTCAACTTTAAAGGTGCACTTATTGACAGTATCAGCATACATATCAGCTGGTAAGGAAGAGACTTTGGCCTCGCAGCCTATTTTCAGAAGGGTTTTAAAGGCCTTGGCCATTTATACCCACTAGTGAGAGACCCTATCCCACCATTGCATCTCAGTATATGCCTTGCCCAGCTTTTGGAGGCATCCTTAGTGCCTATGGAAACTACTGACCTGAAGTATGTCACAAGCAAAACAATAGTCCTCGTTGCAGTGACCTAAGTGAATTTCAAGCCTTCTGCACAGAACCAAATTCCATAATCTCTGACAGGGATAAGGTAGTTCTTGGAGCCAACAGAAAATGCCTACCTAATGTGTGGTATTTGAATTCCACCTGAATCAGTCAGTGACCCTCCTTGTACTCTTTCCAGAGCATTCCAGTCCATGTGAGGAAGATTTGCAAAGCCTGCACCTTAAGCGAGTCCTGACTTTCTGCATGGTGTGATCGCAAATTCTCTCACTGTAAGGGGGGGGTGCCATCATAGCATAATCCACGATCCAAGCTCTGCAATAGCCCACCATACCCAAAAAAGACATCATTTGCTGCTTTGTAACTGGGCGTGGCCATGTTGCTATGTTTTTTAATTCTCTCAGGGTCTAACTTTCTACCACTGCCAGACAACACATGACCCAAATATTTCACTTGCTCTTTACACAATTGCAATTTTTCTCGAGACACTTTATGCCCATTCTCAGCCAAGAAGAGTAATAAAGCTTTTGTATCCTGTTCATTTGCTTCCTTACTGGGGCTAGCAAGCAATAAATCATCCACATACTGTATTAGGGTGACTGCCCAATGGGGGCACAAAAAGCAGATAGATCTCTCTCATTTGAGCTGAGAATACTGCTGGAGACTCAGCATAGCCTTGGGGCATGCGGAGTCCAGGTCCACTTTTCCCCTTTGTAGGTGAATGCAAACCATTCCTGGCTACTGGGTTCTACGGGATACTATAAACGATTTGCTAAATCAATGACTGTGAAATAACAGCTGTTATGTGGAATGAATGACAATACTGTAATCGGTTTGGCACTCACGGGGTATGTACATGTATGCTTCATTTATCGCCTCAGATCCTGCACAAAGTGTAACTTCCATTTGCTTTCTCACTGGTAAAATTGGTGTATTTACTGTTGCATATGGGCAGGGGACGATTACTCCCCTTTCCACTAATGCTGCATGCACTGGGGCTATTCCCTCCTCCGCCTCTTTACCCAGCGGATATTGATGCCTATTCGGTCTGTAAGAGGACTTTGGCTTGACCATAAGGGGTTGTGCATTCTTCAGTAATCCCACATCATACTTTGATTCTGCCCATAGCTTTGCTGGTAACTCATTTATCCAACTTACACTCTCCTGCATGCCTATTTCTTCACAAACCTTTCGCACATTCACTTCTCTTTCATCCACTCATACCTGAACTTTTCTGTTGATTATGTATTTTTCACAATTTCCAGCCTTTGATATTAGCTTGCTTCCTACACGTTCCCAATCACGCAACTGTACCATTTCTGCTACCCATGGCCCCAATTTCTTCCACTCAAGGGGGGGTTCTCTGGCCAAAGAAATGTGCGGATATGACCCTGGCACTTGGAATACTTTCAATTGCTCCGCATTTAGCCTGACTGAGGCTGCACAACGATTCTTTGCCACATATATCTCTGACACCCAGATGGTCTGCTCTACGGGCTGTTTTCCCCACTCTTTGCACTCATAATCCATGTCCCGACCCCCTACTGCATAGTGTGTAGTGCAATGTAAATCTGTTTGTAACTGCAACCTACGATGTGTTATTTCTTCTGCCCACCCTTGTAACCAACACATTCCTTGGTTCTGTCAGTTCCCAGCTATACAGCCAATCCCTGTTCTTCGCTATACATGGGCAAGCCTCTTCCTGGTGCTTCTATATTGACTCCCTCTGAGGTACAAGTAATTTGTGCATTTACCTTTGACAGGAGATCCTTCCCAATAAATTCACAGGACAGGTCGTGCTACTGAGGAAAATATGTTGTAATTCCATTTTCCACACCGAACCGGTAATGAGATTGTCAATTGCTCTCTTTTTGGTACTCCTGATGCCCCTATTGTTGTCACCATTCGACTGGATAAGGTGCATTTAACTTGCTTCTTTGAATTACTGACATCGAGGCACCTGTGTCTATCAAGAAGGTCAACTTGGTGTTCATGATTATTAAGTCTATTACTGGACTACCTTCTGGCGTGTTGAAGCATAGCATTTGTGAAAAGGGGAGGGGAGTGTTCCTCTAACCTTCAGCTGTCATTGGCAAAACCAACATTATTAGTCCAGAACTGAGGATCCGAGGATTTCCACCCCATCCTTGCTGCTGATTTGGCTGCCACTTGTTGTGGAGCAGGGTGGGTGGTGGCGGGCAAGAGGGCATTGGAATCTTGATTACACTGCCACTGGTTTGCTTTACACAATTTCTTGCTATGTGTCCCTGTTCTCCACAAGCAAAGCAGATGATACCACCTCCGGTCTGGGTCTTTGTCCTGCCGATCCTTCCTATGGTTGCCCTTTTCCCTCCTCCTGTGGATAACCTCCATTATTTCGTCCCTCTCTGTCTTCTTCTGTTGCCATTTCCACCTCCGGTTGGGGCTGCTTCTTGTCTCTTTCAAAATACATTAGCTGAGCCTTTTCCAGCTTTTCTTTCTTCTCCTTTGGTATCTCCTTCTGCTGTCTCTCAGCATGTTCAGCATACAGCACTAGGTCGGCCATTTTCATTGTCTCCCATCCAATGCACACTGTGGTAACTCCCAATCTAATTGGCTCACTCAGTCCAGCGCAAAAAGCCGTACCCAGCTGATGCTGGTATGCGGGATTATCCGGTCCAATACCGGAAAATTGCCTAAAAAACCCCTGCAATCTTTTCTTGTAATCGCATACTGATTCCTCATCTTTCTGTCTCGTATCCCGGATGCAAGGCCAGTCTGTCACATCCCTGTATTTTTCCCGTAGTTTTATGTACACAGCATTAAATTGTGGCATAATTTCGGCCCTTGGCTTCTCTGGGTCCCAGGCCTCTTTTACTTCCTCCCACATGCCCTTTAGTGTTCGTCTAAAACATTCTCCAACCTCAGTCGTAGATAGTTCATACATTTTGATTAAGTTTGTTAACTCTTGATATATTCTTCTATCTTATTCTGAGGCTTTGGTATATCTTTCAGGGCCTCTCTCAACTCCTCAGGGTTCCATGGGCGGTCCACTTCAGTGTATTTAAGGACTGCAGGCTGGCCATTGGCAGCCAGTCTCCCTGCCTCGGGTGTGGTTGGGATAATGTATCAAAGGCAACTGCTGTTTTAGTTTCTTTCTTCCCTGCCTGTTTTGGGCCCTTAGTCCTTGCATCAGTTTGCCTAAACACCCAAGCCTTCCCATCTCCCTTGCCCTGTACCTTCCCCACCAGTGACATAGATTCCACTGCTTCAACCAGGTCCTCTTCCGTCCTCTCTATTTCTATTTCCTCATCCAAGTCCGTGTCCAACTGAACAGGCGTGGGGGACCATTGGGGGGTTCTGACCGCAGCCTCCCGCATCGGAGTCACAGGAGGTTGAACAGGCTGTTTCTGAATTGGTGGGACCTGAGTTGGTAGGGCAGCCTGTTGTACGACCTGCGCTGGTTGTACTGCTTGGGCTGGTTGGGCCACCTGTACTTGCTGAGCAGGAAGGGCAGCCTGCACAGCTAGGGCAGCCTGTTGTACAGGCTGCACTACTGTATTGGTGGCCCTTCTGGCACCATCCCCTGCCTGTGGTTTTGGCGGAACAGTTGGTGGAAGGAGCCGATATGGTGGGGGTATCGTGATGGTGAAACACCCTCCTCTGGCGTTCAGTTTCTTCCTCCTCTTCTTTACCATTAATCCCTTTACTTGATTTTTCATGTCGCTTTTCTGCCTCTCTTTCCCATATTCTAAACCTTGACCAGTCTACCTTGCACCTTTTTGTTTGCTCTTTTCTTTTCTTCCAATGCTATCCTTGCTTCTTTAGTACATCTATACTTAAGTACCTATAAGGAAATATTCCCCTGGTCAACTTATGCCATTGTCCTATCTCAGAGACCGAATCCTGGCCAAACTTATCAACCATACATTTTGCTGGTCCAGATAATACTAACTCTGGACCTAGGTTATTTTTTGTTCCCTTGTTTCCCATTTTATCTAGGCCTGTTCTTTATAGTGCACACTCGCTCCAAGGTATACTATGTACTTACAGTGATGATGAGTGTCGCTGGCCCCTAGGTGTCACGTCCTGATGGGGTTCCACAAAAATGTCCTTTTTGTCCAAGGGAAACAACCGATCACGGTGACACGGACCAAGAACTCATCCTGCCGACTATGCCAAACTGTGATCGTAAATTCTCTCACTGTAAGTATTACCTGAGCAACCACTCGTCGTCCACGGGCAAAAACCACACCACTGGGTTTTGTCTTAACGTTGCTTTATTTGATCAAACTTACACATGCATGCGGAGATTCTGCAAAGGAGAAAGCTCCTGATTAAAGTTTACAGCAGCTTTTTATAAGCTAGATTTTGCACTTCTTATCTTGGAAAAATACCAACATTTTAGTATAAGCCAATCATAAGACAGCATAACAAGTTTTCAGCAATGTAACAGAAAAAACAAGTTGATAGTGTGAGGTACTTTTCCACTGCTTATTCCATTTCTTTTCCCAATATCTCTTGATACATATGCCTGGGTCAATCTGACCTGAGAGAAACAATGAGTTTCACTCACACATAGCAACGCATCAGCTTGCCTTCAATGCCTCAACGTGCTGTTATCTTATATTTTGCCCAAGCATGTTGTTATCTTATATTTTGTCCAAGCCTGTTATTCAGGCTGGTACAACCAGTTCTGCTCAGTTTTATCTTGCGTTCTGTTTTTACAAATGTACCTCAAATAACCTCAGTATCATTCTATAACCCTGTAAAAAACATGAACTCAGAAATTTCTACTACATTCATTATGACTTTGTTACAGCATGGCTTTCAACGCAAGCATAGCTTCAAGGCATATAATAGCAAATATAGCTTTAGGATATATAAAAATTCCCTCACAATGGTCTGGACTAAAAAGGTCGGTCCCAGAGTACCCAGCTTTTGATATATATTGTGAGGTTTGCAAAGGCAAACCAGCTACAAAGAGATCTGTCTCTCACTGGATAGTTTCTTGCATTCAGTTCTGCTATGAAAATTCTGTAAAAATGCCACCAAGTGGCTTAAAGAGCACCATTTTCTATGCTGCACAGAAACAAGAGGAAGCTCCCTTACCTCCATGGGAGCATCTCTGTGATAAAATAAGCCTTTGTAATGACACCCATGAGGGAAGGGAAGAGATCGTAAATTTGCCCCAGGGGCTAGCAGCGCGATACCTTTTTACTTTCCTGTTGCTAACTACACCCCAGTTGAATTATATGGAGTGCGATGTTAAAAACACAAGTTCTAGGGACATGGATATGTTGTTCATCCACACTCATTGGCAGTATCCTTGCCGCTTTAAATCTTGCCGGAAGGTCTTCAAGCTTGCTCCTCCCACCCACCCGGGTGGTATAACTCTCGGCTCCGCCCCATGACGCCAGATCTTCCTTACCGCTTGGAAGCTCAGGTTCCCTCCTTAACGCTCTGCGTTTGTGACTGGTTCCTATTTCTCCGTTTGCGGATTTAAAAATAATATTTTGCAAAAAGACTTCAGTCTTCGATCCCTCGCGGCTGCGATGGATAAATCGACTCCCGGATTTCGGAGATGCCCATGCGGGCAGAAGATGTCTCGGACGGATCCACACTCCACGTGTGTCTACTGCTTAGGGCCTTGAGCACGACCCGCAGGCTTGCGACCTGTGCTCATCTTTCTCGGCCTACGTCCTCGAAGACCGTGCTGCCCGATTGCAACTGGGCCGTCCCGAGAAGCGTTTCCCTCCGGTGAAGTCCAAGGAGGCCCGGTTGGCGGTGTCATGCGGCGGAAGCGGTTCAGGATCAGCCGAGCGGATGGTCGCCTCGAAGAGGAGGCGGCGCTGGTCAGATTTCTCGGCCGATGCATTTATCCCGCCTCTCTGGGTTCTTCCTACACGGTCCTTTAAGGAGCTTTGTCTGTCCCTCTCCACTAAAGGAGAAGGGCTTGCGCCTGCTGGACCTTTTCTCGGTCCAAAAGAGGGACAAGGGTAAGTCCCTCCGCGACGCTCTTGGGAGCGGGAAAGGTCCCTCTCCCGGGCCGTCGACCGTCGGCTCGTCGACCGCGGCTGCCGCCACTGGCCTCACGGTGTCCCGTCAGGTCAGTTGACCGACTCCCACTGATGAAGTCAGATTTTTCGACCCATTGGACGGCTGTCCTTTAGCAGCCGAGATTCCTCTCCCGGTTCCCCGGAGGAGTTGAGGATCCGTGGCTCGCTTGTGCCTCCGGTTCCGGAGCCCTCGGATGGACCTTCCGAGCCGAAGGGAGTGCGGTTCGGCCGACACCTCCCGCACCGACCCCGAAATACCCCGGTCTCGGTTCGACCTCTTCGCGGTCCAGCTGCTCCCACCGCCATGGCGGTCTCGGTCCGGCATCATGGTAAGCGGGCGTCCGCCGCCGTCTCGTCCTCCTCCTCGGATGAGGGAGGCTTGCGAGAATTACGCCGACGGCACGAGGACCTTATGTTGCAACAGCTCCTCCTGGCCGAATAAGCCGACCGCGCTTCCCGCCATTAAGTGGCTGCCACCGAACGGCCGACACAACCCCGACTTGTCCGAGGAGCCTACACCCAGGCCGGTTGTTCGCCAAACCAGTTGCTCCACCGATCCCGTGGAACCTCCGCCCACAGCCACCAATTGGGGCTCCGACCAAGGATTCTCGGTCGGCTAAGGGTTTACCCCATCGGCTGTCAGTTACCCTCACTCCCGACCGACCTCGGCAGGTGAAGGGTGGCTCAGGCCAGAGGCAGCTCTTTGAGGACTCTTCCGAGTCCGAAGACGATTCCTCCTTCTTCTCCAAGCGACTGGACTTGGAGTCTTCAGGAGGTCAGCCAATGGACGATAGCCCGTCGTCCTTCCTAGGACTGCTTCGGCTCATCTCGGAGTCTACCGGGATGGAGCTCGAACCCGTTTCCAAACGGGCCAGGTATCCCCTCACGGAGATTCTGGACCGAGGGGATTCTCCGACGGAGGCCTTTCCCGTGGCCGAGGCCATAGTGGGTCCGGCACTGGAACTTTGGCAGCGCCCTGCTTCCTGCCCTGCGCCTTCGGCCAGGATGGCCAGGAAGTATGCGGTCCCTACCGGTTCCTTGTCCGGTTTTTCGGAACACCCCTCTGCTGAGGGGTTGGTTACCGACAGCGTTTTCCGGCGCGCCGGCAACGCCAGGGATGTGGACAAACCTCCTGACAAGGAGTCCAAGAAATTGGACTATGTCGGGCTTAAAAGTCTACGCTATGTCCTCTCTCGGCTGACGAAGGCCAGTTCGGCCGTCCTCATGGCACATTTTTCTCATGCCCTGTTGGGCTCCCTGGATGAGGTCATCCCTCATCTTCCCGCCGATCTGCAGACTACGGTTAAGCAGGTGCGGGACCAGGGCAGGGCAGTGGCCAAACAGCAGCTCCAGACTGCTTTGGATGTAGGGGACTCATGTGCCAGATCGGTGGCGGCCGCAGTGGCTATGCGTCGGCGGGCTTGGCTGAGGATATCCACCTTTACTTCGGATACCCAGCACAAGTTGGCGGATGTTCCCTTTTTGGGGACTGACCTCTTCGGCCCTGGGGTGGAAGGTCACCTGCAGAGGATCGAGAAGTCCAATGCCACCTTGGACTCGGTCTCTTCCGCTCAGAAGGACAAGGCGCAAACCACAGCCTAAGCCCTTTCGTCCTTCTGTAGCCCCGGCGCCCGGCCAGCACGCCAGGGCCAGCAGGCTCGGCCTTGGCATCCCAAACCCAAGCCGCGGCTTCTCTAACAGGAGGCAGGGAGGAAGGGCCCAGGAGGTCCCTCGCCGGTCCCTCCTCCAAGCCTGCCCAGTGACGGGCTGAGGGGTGTCGCCCCATCCCCGCCACCCTACTTCCTGGGTCCCCTGGGGACGGCCCGCACTTCCGTTCCGCTTGGTCTGCTGTTACCACGGACAGGTGGGTCTTGGAGGTGGTGGGAAGAGGCCTGCCTCTGGAATTCGAGCAGGCACCACCCTTCAGAGCCGTCGCCCCTCGGGGGGCTTCGGGATCCCCAGCCTCACTGGCGGCTCGTCGAGCCGACATCACTCTCCTCCTCCAGAAGGAGGTGGTAAGAGAGGTGGTGGACCCTCCTTCAGACCCAGGGTTTGTGTCCAGGTACTTCCTGGTTCCGAACGGACGGGCGCCTCATTCTCGACCTACACGACTCTAAACAAGTTCCTAAGGTCTCGAACCTTCAGGATGGTCACTCTGGCTCAGATTATACCATCCTTGAACGGGCGCAGATTCTGTTCTCTGGACTTGCAGGACGCGTTTTCACGTCCCTATCCGTCTGGCTCCCAGAGATTCCTTCGCTTCCGAGCCGGAAGGATCCTCTTCGAGTTCCAAGCCATACCCTTCGCTTGTCTCCAGCTCCCAGGGTCTTCACCAAATGCATGGCAGTGGTGACAGCATTCCTGCGGCGCCGAGGGGTCCGGGTGTACCCTTACCTGGACGACTGGCTGATAGCAGCTCCCTCCAGGAAGGAGGCGGAGTGGTCCAGAGATCTGGCCCTCCAGGTCTGCTCTCAACTGGGCCTCCTTATCAACGAGGCCAAGTCGGAACTCGAGCCGAAGCAGGTGATTTTATTCATCGGGGCGCAGCTCGACTCTCTTCGAGCCAGAGCGCGGCTCCCGGCGGACAGGGCCGAGGTTCTTTCCTCCTTTGCCCGATCATTTCTGGTTGGGCAATTGCGCCCTGCCCGGGACTTCCTGCGCCTCCTGGGTCTCATGGCGGCCTGTACCAGCGTGGTCCGTTGGGCCCGCTGGAACATGCTTCCCTTCAGTGGGGACTGGCCAGCCAGTGGTCACAACGCGTGATCCCTTGGACCAGCTTGTGTCGGTGACACAGGGGATGTGGAATGCTCTCCAGTGGTGGACCGTTCCAGATCATTTGCAGGAGGGCATCCCGTTCGTCCGCCCCGAGCCGACGGTCTCTCTGTCGACCGATGCCTCTCTGATGGGTTGGGGTGCCCATCTGGGGGAACACCGGGCTCATGGCCTCTGGTCCCCGCGGGAGTCCCGATGCCACATCAACCTGCTGGAGCTCGGCGGTCCGCCTAGCTCTCACCGCCTTTGCTCCGTTCCTCTGGGGTCAAGTGGTCCGAGTCCAGACGGACAATACCACGACCATGTACTATCTAAACCGCCAGGGCGGGCCGCTCCATGCTTCTATGCAAGGAAGCTCTCCCGATTTGGTCACTGCGGGCAGCCTGGAGGCGGATCTCTAGCCATTCACGTGGCAGGAGCCTCCAACACCCTGGCCGATGCCCTGAGCCGGATAGGGGCTGCATCCCACGAGTGGTCTCTCCTGCCGGAGGTAGTACAGCATCTGTTCTCCCTTTGGGGCACACCTCAGGTGGACCTGTTTGCCTCCATGGAGAACGCGAAGCTGAGTCTGTTCCATGCCCGCCCCCCTCAGCAGGGCTCGCTGCAGGGGGATGCCTTCTCTAGGCAATGGACCCCGGGCCTCTTTTACGCCTTTCCCCCATTTCCCTTGATCCACAAGGTGCTTCTCAAGGCGAGGAGGGACAAGGCGCAGGTGATTCTGATAGCCCCAGACTGGCCTCGCCAGTTCTGGTACCCAGATCTCCTCAGTCTCAGCTCCAGGACTCACAGCAGCTTCCAGCTCGCCCGGACCTGCTCTCAGTCAATCAGGGAAGGTGTTCCATCCGGACCTTCAATCCCTGCACCTGACGGCCTGGTTCCTGAGCTGCTAGAGTTCCAGGCTTTGGGTCTTTTCCGACGAGGTCCTCAATGTAGTTGAGGCGTCCCGTAGAGTCGACAGAAAATGCTATGCCTTCAAATGGAAAAGGTTTTCCATTTGGTGTCAGGGCAAGGGCTTGGACCCTTCCTCCTGTTCCTTGGCAAGCATCTTGGACTATTTATGGTCCCTTTCTAGTCAAGGGCTTAGGTCGTCGACCCTAAGGGGTGCACCTGGCAGCCATCTCTGCTTACCGGGCGTGGCTGGGAAGCAGTCGGTGGCGCCAGGAGAAGGTGGTCTGCGCTTTTCAAAGGCCTTGATCACATTTCCTCCAGTGCGGGAACCCCCACCTCCGTGGGATCTACTGCTGGTATTGGCAAAGCTCATGGGCAAGCTTATTCGAACCTATGCACAGGTGTGCTCTCTCACCTGTCGTGAAGACCGCCTTCTTGGTGGCTATCACGCCAGCCAGAAGGATGGGAGAGCTCCAGGCGCCCATCGAGTCTCCTTACCTGGTCTTCCACAGGGACAAGGTTGTCCTGCGCCCCACCCGAAATTCCTTCCAAGGTGGTGTCGGAGTTTCACCTTAACCAGGTGTTGACTCTGCCGGTGTTCTACCCCAATCACACCTCGAGGCCGAATATAGGCTCCATACTCTGATCCTAGAAGGGCCGCTTATTATAAGGAGCGCACGGCTGAAATTCGGGGAGAGGTTCGCCAGCTGTTTGTCACCTACGCTGAAGCCGCATCTGGCAGACCTGCAGCCAAGCGGACGATAAGCAGGTGGGTAACCTCCTGCATAGATCTCTGCTATAAGTTAGCGGGCATGGAGCCTCCCAGAGGATAAGAGCTCATTCTACCCGCCATACTGCTGCAACGGTGGCTGCTTCCAGGGACGCCCCTATCCAGGAAATCTGCAGGGCTGCTACCTGAAGTCAGCAAACACCTTCATTACCCACTACCACATCGACCTTGAGTCACGCCGGGATGCTGGTTTGGGGCCTCGGTTCTCCAGTCTCTCTTTCCCAAGTAAGTATATGGGGGTGTCGTCTTGCCTCCCTCCTCCCGGAGAACTGCTAGGAGTCTGCCAATGAGTGTGGAGGAACAACATATCCATGTTCCTAGAAATACAGGTTACTCACCTGTAACAGGAGTTCTAGGAATGGTATATGTTGTTCATCCACACGACCCACCCGACCTCCCCGGCTCCGACGCACAACCTGAGCTTCCAGCGGGCCAGATCTGGCGTCATGGGGCGGAGCCGAGAGTTATACCACCCGGGTGGGTGGGAGGAGCAAGCTTGAAGACCTTCCGGCAAGATTTAAAGCGGCAAGGATACTGCCAATGAGTGTGGATGAACAACATATACCATTCCTAGAACTCCTGTTACAGGTGAGTAACCTGTATTTTTTGACCATTTGGTAAAACCAGAGCCATTGTTCAACTAGCAAGAGTATTGTTAGTTGAGCTCTGGCTCCAGTTTTACCAAATGGCCACTCAAACGGCCAAAAACTGTTTTAATCACGCTCTATACACTTTAATGGAGTGCATCCCCGTGCTCTTATAACCGTGTCATAAAACTGAGCATGACCAGCAGCAGAGTAGTAGAAAGGAATTGTGCTGCTATTATCTTCGGAGTGATTTTACTATATCCTTCCTTCCCTTGGTGATATAATTACAAAGCTTGCTTTTACTACAGAAGAGCTCCCATGGAGGTAAAGAAGCTTCCTCTTGTTTTTCAGGGAGTTTTAGAAACAGCAGGAATTATTCTCTTTAAAGGGCACACTCCACAGGGGGTACCTCTGCCTCTGTGGCATCCTCAAAAACGATCCCATCGCTGGACATTTGCAAAGCAGCTACCTGGAAAATGGTACATACCTTAACAAAACATTACTGTTTGCACATACAGTCCAGAAGGGATGCCAGCTTTGTAACTGCTGTTTTGCAGAACCTTTTCCTAATAAGGTTCTGGACCCAACCTCCCAAGCTACTGTTACTGAGTTCTACATAAAGTGTAAACATTGAGTGAGTGCTTCTTGAGGTTGGAAGAAAAACAATACTCACTGTAGTAATAGTGTTTCTTTTTCAAGGGGTCACTCACTATGTTTACATTCCCTAACCCTGCCTCCCCTTCCAGAACCTGAAACAGATTCACACAGCAATCTGTTCCTTTTTTCATTGAGGCTGTTTCAGCGTTACTATTACAGTTTCTAAAATTGTAAACTTGTTGTTTCATATGGTAAAATTTCACAAGTCTGCTTTAATTTGTTTGGTGTTTTAAAAGTCTATAACATTTGTTTTCTAAAATGTTTGTTAGCCTTTATAGGTAGCTTAAACTAGTTTGTGCTCCACTCTGGCTTGGAAACCGATCTGAACAATGTCCAGAGTGGAGCACAGCTGCAGAGTTTGAACCTAGATTCCAGATTGTAAAAATTTGCATAGGTTCTAACTTCGAAGTGTCACTCTCAGCCATGATGACTACATAAAGTGTAAATATGGTGAGTGATCCCGGAAGAAGAAACATTACTATAGTGAGTAATTTTTTTTTTTTTTTTTTTTTTTTTCAATCCTTAGGAATCACTCAGTATGCTTAAACTAATGCAGGCATCCTTCAGCGTTGAACTGCCAGGGAGAGAGTGGAATGTATGTACAGTAAATGGTGGAACTCTCATTGGCTCTTTTTTTTCAAATATTTTTTATTGTTCCATGATTTTCTGAGAGCTACAGCATACATCATATATTCACATATATTTTCCATACATTCTGTACAGATATGCTTTCTTATTATATTCAGGAATTTTTCTTACAATATCTGTTCTCAGAAATACATTTAGAATTTATTTCATAGTTTCCCTTGTGGTGGTCCCAGGTCTGCCCTTGGATTTCTTCCCTTATGGTATCAGTTCAGGTCTATGCCCAGAGATCCAGAGCCACCATTTAGCCCAAAAGGCTGTACATCTCTGGATTTTTAAGTTAATCTGGGCTGTCATCAGTTCCATTCTGTATATTTGATAGGTCATATCTTCCCATTCTCTAGAGGTAGGTGGGTCTTTCTGTAGCCATTTCCACTTTACCGCTTTATTAGCAGCTGTGAGCTATATGGCTAGTAAAAGCCTTGTGTTACCTCTTCCTACTTCTCTATTGAAATTTAAAATAAGTGTTGTTTCTGGTGTCAGAGTCCTCATTTCCAGGAGTAATTCTGCTAATCCCCCCCCCCACACTTCTCTCCAAAATGCTTCCAAAATTGGGCAGCTCTAAAATATGTGTTGATGGTTAACTACTGGTTCCCACACCACCTCAGCATGTCATTCCCATTTGAGGAATGACATATTTTCCCACTATTTGTGGGGTTCTAAAAAATCTAATCAGACATTTCCAGCTAAATTCTCTCCAAGTTGGAGATCATGTAATTCTGTGTACTGTTGTGTATATCCTTTCCTAATTCTCTTCCTCCAGATTTATGCCTAGTTCTTCTTACCACCGTTGTTGGGATTGCCTCTTGATCTCTTTCTGGTTGCTGACTAAAGCTTGGTACATTTTAGATATTATATGTTCTGATATTGCAATGTCTATTGTAGTAATTATTGTTCTCGTAAGTGGGTGTATCTCTCTTGGGTCCCAGTCTTTCACGAATTGGTTCTTACAATAATGTCTTATCTGGAGAAATCGAAAAAAATCTTGTTTCCCTAAATGGTACTTTTCTTTTAGTGCCTGGAATTAGCAAACGTCCACTTGTTCGTATAGTTGATAGAATCTGGTAAAGCCCTGTTGGTGCCATCTTGTAAAATTATAATCCTGTTTGTTTGGTTCAATCTGGGATCTGCTGTAATTTTTGTATTAAGTATATTTTGGGGTCTTTAATTTTTTTTTTTTTTAATCATTGATCTCCAAATAGTCAGTAATTGTCTGGTTTGTTTAAATCTGACCTCTTTTTCATGATTACTTGGTACTGTTCGCCAAATAAATATTTCTCTATTCCTCTGCTTGGTTTCCTCTCTCAATCACCTTCCAGTGCGGATTGGCTCGTGCAATTTCAAACTGCTGCCCCTAGTAATTGCTGTGTTCTGATCAACGATCAGATTCATTGCAAAGCCTAACAAGGTGAAGACACTCTAACTAGCTATACTATATAATTTTAACCTTACTTTATTACCCTAAAAACACAGTCCCTGAAGAGGGACAACCACAGATACCAGCTGGTGTAAAACTCAACCATAACTGGAACAAATATAAATAGCCAGTTACCAGCAGGGATACAAAACAAGATCTCCATTTTTCTTCCTGGTTCAGGTAGGTGGAGCTTTAAGCATACTGAGTGATCCCATGAAAGAAACAAGGTTACTTTGGTAAGTAATTTTTCTTCAAACCCCAGGAATCGCTCTGAATGCTTAAACTAATGCAGACTATCAAGCAGTACCTTTTTGAGGTTGGGTACAGAACCTATTTTCGAAAAAGGTTCTTTAGAACAGCTGTGCCAAATCTGGCATAATTTCTGGACTGTATACCCAAGTAATAGTGTTTGGTGGAAGTATGGACAGTTTTCGATGTAGCTGCTTTGCAAATTTCCAGTAAGGGTATATCCCTTGCTGCAGTCACTGATGTAACTGTGCTCCTGGTAGAATGTGCCGTGAGGGCCGAAGGGGAGCTGCTTACCAATCTTAGTGTAGCAGAACTAAATACAGGCCCATATCCAGCATGCACTTGTTCCTCCTAGATGCTGGTCTTCCCTTCCCCACTTCCCCACACGCATTAACTGCATTAGTTTAAGCATACTGAGTGATCCCCTGGAAGAAACTAGATTAGTATAGTAAGTAATTTTGTCTTCCTGCTCATTGGTTTATGCAAAACCCACAGGACTGCACTTTGGAGACTTGGTGGCCCATGTGATATCAGGTCAGGATGTCTGAACATGAGCGTGTGTCACTTTTCCGCCTCCCGATCTCAGGGATGTGCTAAAGCTCTCAGGATCTAAGAGTCCTGGTAGACTACATGCACCAGAGTGCAAGTAAGGGGGAGGAACGACATGCACTATGCTATTCCCACTTGCACAGGAACAGGCTATGTACAGTGGGGCTAGCCACAATGCAATGCAATAACTTGTAGTAAGTGATATGTTGCAAAATTCTGCATTGCCAAAAGGCTTAATTGCCATTGAATTACACCATTCCTCTGTCAGTGTACCACACAGCATTTTGTGATACACTGCATCATTACTGTGTTGAACCTGGCTGGTGCTGCTGTGTGTTAGTTTTGACCTCTGCTTTGAAGGTTGACAGTTGTATAATTCATTAGAAGACAGTCTAATGAGACATCTGAGCTTAGAAAAAAAATAACACTATTCTAATTAGAAGAAAATATGTAATTCACTCACCCAATTGTCGAAGGACTTTTAATGTCCTCAGCAGGTGCACAGCAGGTAGTACATGCGCTTCGTAAGACATGACAAAAAAAAAAAAAACAGTCACACAACACAAAAGAGATATTTGTGTGTTTGCATGGGAGTTGTAAAAACAGTCATGAAAAAAGGTCTGGCATGAAGAAAATGACTCTCCTCTGGCTTTGATGTGAGCCAGACCCTGCAGGAAGGGTGTTGGGACTCATGCACTGCTTTGCATGGCAGATAATGACATGAGCATAATATAGTTATGAATCCTTTCCTGCTTTACACAGGGCCCAAAGGATTGTGCACAAAGGGAGCTACGACTACTGTATTTAGTGGCACCAGCCAGGAAGCAACACAGTACCTTCCATTATTACTGCAAAATGCTGCAGTATGCTGAAGGGAACAATTTTGTTCAATGGCAATGAAGCCATTTTGTCATGCAGCATTTTAAAACATGTAATTTACTACACAATACTGCATTATAGCCTGGCTAGCTCCAGTATAATTTTTCAAAAAGTAAATTGATGTTACTGAGATCTCAACTCTTGGGTGGACAGGTCGAGGCAGTTTAGTATCTGTATCCTTGCTACATGTATGGTGCTGGTCTGGTTCAACCACTTTTGTAGCTTACGCATCCTGCTAGGCAGTATATGTACACGGTTCTGTAAATAGAGTGATGCTTAGATTACATGCATACCCTGGGCAATCCTCCCAGTCCGTCCTTCCACAGAACCCAACTGACCTCAGCAAATGTTCCTTCACAGACCAACTTTTCTCCTCCTATAGACAGTACACAACTGTATTAGTGCATACACTGTATTCTGGGGATAGCTGGATCATTTTATCAATATAATTTTATCAATGCATACCATTTGTACATCACATACCTGTTGTACTCTTTTTCTGTTTGTTATAAGGTTTTAATCAGAAAATGCATTTGTACTTTTTTTTTAACCAGGAGAGACGACTAAGCTGAAAGCTTGTTTCCAGGTGCGACCTGGGAGCACAAGGAAATTTAAGTGACTTGCTCAGGGTCACACAGTATGCAAGTGGGGCTGTGGGATTCAAACCCAGGTCTGCAGCTCAGAGGCTTAAACCACTGCGCTATACTGCCTCCTTGTTTGTATGGTTGTCTGTTATAATGGAAAGATTAACAGCAATCGGATTTTATTGCAAAAAAATGTTAATGCATTGTTACTGTTTCAGTGCCACAAAATGGGGAAATGTGGTGTTAGGTGTTTTGTAACCCTAATTCCCAGACCCTGGTCTCATGAGCCAAGGCCGATCTATAGGCTTGGTGTCATGCCACATGGGTCTGTGACAATGGTTTTCTGGAGGCTGAGTCCATGTCGGTGTTTAGAAAACCCATTGGGTTGAGCACTAGCCCCACCCTTCTAAGCCAGCCTTCTGATGGAGGAGGCTTAAACAACATTATCAAAGCAACATGTTCAGGCAGCATTACTGAAAGAAAGCTTGCCATCCAGGGTAGGTAGTTGTAAGTGAAGACTGACTGCCTCATCCCCCAAGGTCTGACTGGCCAAGATGGCACCTGTGGCATCTTCTGAAGACTGAGGTAGTACAAGAGTTCAGAAAACCCGCAAGTCTAAGCAGTATTCCTGACCTATCTTTCTCCCGATTGGAGGAGGTTCAAATAAAGTCCCAGAAGGATGTTGTTGTACTAGTAATATAAACTGTTGCTTAAAAGACTGTCCTTGATGCTATCATAGTGTTCTACAATGACCTTGAAAAAGAGGAGCTCCAGAATAGAAACTGTCTCTTTTCCTCACCATTGTTTTTCAAATATGTGGTAGTATTATTACTCCAAGTACATGCACATGTTCTAGATCCAGACAGACACTTTGTATACAGCACAACTGGCAACTTAAGGGAAAGTAGGTTTCCTCTGGGTTTGAAGTACTTCTAGTTTCAATAATAGTGAGTAAATTGTGCTTGTCTAATAGAGTTTGTCTCGAACACTGGCTTGAACCCAGAAAACACTCGAGAACAGACAAAATGGAGAATAAATTAGTGATGGGTTAACTTTGGCTTATATTAGATTAAGGTGGCACATATTTATTTCTAACAGTACAGACACAATGGCCCTATTCACAGTTCCAATTGGCCTTGGTGGAAACACATCAAAGGGTGATTGATTAATGGAGACCCGTCAAAAGGGCGACTGAACAAAGTGCTATGATATTTATTCTCTCCGAGTAGAAATCTATAGTGGGGGGTGCGGGGTTATGGAAAACACTATCCCAAAAGCTGTGATCCTGGGGGTTTGGCACCTTCTAACGGGTCGCCATTATTCGACTGGGTTCTAATGACATGGAACCAGCAGTGGCACAGAACATAATGCAGACTGGCCACCTGTCATTCGCCACTCATTTCTGTCATACACATGCAGGTTTTATAGTCCCTTGATAGTAGTGGATGCAGATAGTTTGCATATTCTGACATGGCATGGTGCCAGCTGCCTAGTGCTGTGTCAAGTGGCAAAAAGCCCTTGGTGGCCAACATTACCACTGTAAGGGTTAATCCCAGCCCCACTACCCTTACCTCAGGGCTCGCTTCTGGGCCAGCTTTGTTCTGAAAATCCACCAGTCCAGTGCCCTTCTACCTGCTCCTGATGCTCAAAACACTATCTGGTACCCAGTGGAATCCCCGTCTTGTCGTGATCCACTGTTTGGTTAATCTAAATGCCTGGTCAGTTCCTTCCGGCACATCTGTGTGCTCCTTTAACCTATCTGCAATGTTTTGACACTCCTACCACCTGCCTGTAATAGTTGTACAGGCAAGGATGTCACAAAACTATGACAGGCCACATAAGGGTCATCATGCTTTTGCATGACCCTGCAGGTAATGTGTGTGGTGACTCCTTTCTTCTATGATCATAGTGGTGGTAGCAACTGTGTGGGGCAGGATTGCAACCCCCACTGTTCCTGTTGTACGTGGTACAACAAAGTGCAAATGACAGGATTGTCAAGTTGCCTTGCAATAGTGTACGAGTCCTCTTATTTGTCAACATATCTATTCATAGTGTTCCATGATATTAGTTGCTGTAATAAGCATTTAGTTTGAGAATAAAATGGCTATAAATTTGATCAAGTAATTTTGCTTGCTGTAGATCACAAGTTTTACTAGTTGTTACCTTTATCAAACATTATTTTTTTGGTTTTTAAAGCAGGTAAGATGCACCAGGTGTAAATACACCTGTTTTCAGACATGACCTGGTAGAGTTACAGTAACTGTCATGAGCAAAAGAACTGTAGAAAACATTAAATGGCAACGTAATAACAAGTGGGAACGGACAAGAAAACTTCACATTTGAGCAGCATTTACATTAATATTTAGAATTAAGTAGTGCAATGATAGCAATGTTTTTATAATTTTTTTATTGCATTTTATAAATGTTACATGTCGGTGTATATCTACCATGAAGTGGCAAAACATTTAAATACTTAAAAGTCACCATACAGTTAATCCAGTAAACAGCTGATAGCACACTTTGTTTTGGTACTCTTTTGTAAGGTTATAACACTTGAAATTTACAAAGAAAAGTCCAGCAGCAGTGGAGCCTTTTGATGCAGTCAATGCAGGAAAACCGTTCCAAATAAAATATTGTAATGTCCACCAGCTGGGAAGCAAGCCATTTACTTGCACTGAGTTCTGGCACAAGTAATGCCTCTCTTAAGCTCCTGAGTACTGTCTTCTGCAAAATGTAGATCAAACAAAACATACAGTATAGGCAAACACTCTGCTAACATTGTATGTTACAACCGTTATAACGAATATCATACTTTACATTGTAGAAAACATGCCAATTAAGCACAGCCTTTTTTTTAAAGTTGCATGTGGAGCAGAATTCAAAGTAGCTTACCAAGTCTGCTTCTCTGTGTACGAGAGGTAGTTCCATGCTCCTTTGCGTGGAAGAATGCTCTTCCAAGAAGGAGACATAGAGATGTCCCCTCAGCTGTCTGAATACATCCCAACTCTGAGGGAAACATCTCCACACCATCTTGAAGCACATGGCTTCTGTGGTGCATATAGCACCTGTCCTGCAACCACGTGCACTGCAACTTCCAAACAACTTAGACTCTTGCTATCCATTAAGATGATCCGTTACAAGAAGAGGTATAGCTGGAGCTTCAGCGGTATACAGTTTTGAACTATGCCATTAAATAGAAAATCAGTATATATAAACTAGTCGCCTCTCCCCATTTTTAAGTAGCAATAAAACCTGTTGGTAAGGGCTTTATCTGTTTGGCAATAGTCCATTAACTGCTGGTAAAGTTTTACATTGACCGCTTAAGTAAAACAACTGTTGGTAGGTGAAGCTACCAAAGTCCACTGTTGCTGTGTTTTGACTCTGTTTATGCTCCTTACTTCTCTACCCTGGACTCTCTTTTGCAAGGTTGCTCGATCTCTGCTTTCTCCCACCTGGTCTGAAGTTGTTTCCTGTGACTGGACCCTTCACCACCTGTACCGCTTGACCCCCCTGGCTGTGGTGGGACCACCTACTTCTGTTTGGTGCTCTATCTAAAATCTGATAAATCGGCCAGATGACGAATCACCAGAGGAGGTGCGAGACCCAACGGTGGGCATGGGTGCAGAGTCCCTGACCCCACCTTCGCCTACCAGGGATAGGGCTGATTTTCCTGTTGTTCCTCCCCCACTGACGGACGCATACTGGCATTAGCGCGCAAGGGGAAGGCTCCTGACCCCCTCCACAGACACGCTGCTGCCAGTACCCCATTGGCTGCTCCGCCAGTGGTGTAACCACCACGGCCTCCGCCAGGCGCTGCCACCATGCGGGAGATCCCCCTGGAACCAGACCCGCAGAAGAGAGCTGTCCTCTGGACGCCTCAATCCTCTCCTCCACCGCTGACCCTGACAGCCTGAGCTCGTTCTTGAACCCAGGTCACTGGCGAAGTGCGAGGTGTGGCGTCCCTGCACCTCAACTCTCAGCACCACTGGGCTGGGTTCACTGTTACTGTTTGTCGCCTTGCGATTTGTTCCCCATCGTGAACCACCTCAGTTGACCGATGAGAGCAATGTTGAATGCCAAACAGACCATCTCAGAGCAGTAGTTTATTATAACTATTGATAAAATGGGTTTTGGAACATTCCTTGATATGAGTGATTTGTTTGGTTAGTGGGTGTCCTGGGGGCATATTATAATCCCTAATGATGGCACACTTTGCTCCTTGGCGTATCTGTGTAATCGTTAACCAGTTAAAAGATAGCTTTAAGGACGCTTGACGGCATCATAGTTTAGCTCTGTTGCACTCAAAACTAAACAGACTCAGTCTGAAACCATTGACAAACTGCACCAACTATGTGTCTTTCTCAGATTTACTTAACTAGAAAAATACTCATAAGTGGATTAAGAAACTCAAGGATATGCAGTTATTCATATGCACTTCTTGGGTGCTGATGGCACTCTGCCTTTGGTCAAATGCTAGTGCATCTGAGGCATGCGTACATCTCAGTATGGCCACACAGCCTGTTGTGTCTTATCCCTGTGATTTGTTCGAAATTCATAAGTCAAACAATCACAGTTTTAATATTAATTCAAAATGGGAAAGACGATTAAAGCATTTGAAATCTAATGTTTATTTTAGGATGAAGGCCAGATCCTCATCACCAGTCCACATACATGTTGTTGATGTTACTCCAGTTTATGTCCATGTTCATAAAAGCAGATCATCTGCTGTTACTAATGTAAGCTTCCTTGCAACATTTTATTTCTTTGTCCAAATAACAAATCAAGATTTCCTCCTATAGCTACCTTGCATTTGCTCTGTTTCATTGCTACATGCAGGGAATGTATAGTGTTACTGTTGTATCTAGGTGCTAGCATCTTTGTTTCTAAGGAACAGCCCTTCAGAAGCCTGCTGGGATTTGTTCATAGCCACAAGTGTCTAGATTGTGCAGAGCTACACCTTCCTGTGATCTGTGTTGCTTGGATTGCACTATAACCTATTAGGTAACAGTGCTTCTTAATAACTAGGGCTGCATATGGGGCTGATTTGGTATTGGTATCTGTCTGTTTGTATCTGCATTTGTACTTTTTGCATGTTTGTGTTCAGTAGATATATATATATATATATATATATTTTAGATTTGGACTTGCTTCTGTTGCTAATGATGGCCAAGACCAAGGGCTTGAGAGTTATCAGTTAACTATGTGTTCATGTTATAATGAGCCTGGTAATACTGTATGTGGTTTAACACAAGCACAACTATTGAAAGGTGATGCAGTATTAGTGTGTATTTGTCACAAACAGCATTTTATATTGCACAACTGTACTTCTTACTGAATGTCATAGAAGTGCAGGGTTTAAAATATATTAAGGGACTGTGGGTATTTGGCCAACTAGATGCAAGACTTGTTAAAATTAAACACAGTTGTGTGACTCAGCCCCTACTCTGATGCTACTGCTTGGTTGCTGCAGTTTTCCTGACTGGTTGGCAGAACAGTGCAAATGTCATACCTTGTACTCAAGTCAGTGCTTCAAAATTATTTTTTATCGTTTCCAGTGCTGCCATTGATCAGAAAACTTCAGCACAATGAGCAGTAAAATGGTATAAGAGAGAGATGTGAGAAGTGATAGAAAAGAAACAAGTAGGAAAGACAATATAAAGTTGACAAATTTTATTTATTTTAAATTTATGCTTTTTCCCTTTTATCTGCTCTCTTATTTCCTGCTGTCAGCTTCCATCCAGACACCAACTGTGATCCATTGGGAAACATTCTCATTGCACCTCCCTAACAGTCCTGTAGTTGAACCCCCAGCAGTTTGTCGGCTGTTCTCCACCAGTATCTAGTGCAGTGGCAGAAGCCCTGAAGGATGTGGATCAGGCTGTTATGATGTTGATGGGGAGTTCATGCTGGCACGTCTCCAGGCATATTCAGGAATAACAGGAAAGAAGGTGTGTGTGTGGGGAGGGGGGGGGAGTGTGCTTGGATTGTACTGTATGTTAGGGAAGGCATCAGGATGTTGGAGGATAAAGACATGGGGATGGGGCAATATTTATTCATTATTGGCTTAGCTGCCATCTGAATTAAGGAGGTTATTTTCTAGACTACACTGAACTGAATTATTACTTTTTGGACCTGTGTAAGTAACTAGTATTGATTTTGTTTTTGTGGTTGACTTTGCTTAGTTTTAACTTTAATTTGCCAGGGAGGAACTGTAGCTGGGAGATATTTTCAGTCATTTGTGACTAGCCCTGGTACTTAGCCTCTGTGAAATAGATGTCTGAAAGGAAGGAAGGCATTCTCTGGGGTGGGGGGTCAGAGTTGTAGTTGATTGTTTCTGGACAGCATAGGTTTACTTCCTCCCTCACCTCACCTGCCCCAAGCGCATAACTTCCTTTATAGCAGGGGTTCTGACATCACTTCCCCAAAACTGCTAACAACATACACCTGTTCATATCCTTAAAGGCACAGCACACTGAATGGGGGTAGAGACACTCACAAGCTTGCACACAATAAAACAAGAACAAAAAACAAAAGAAAAGCATCTGTAACAGAAAGGGACACAGACATGTGGGGAGTGGTGCAATGCACTGGCTGTGGAGTAGCAGTCTTTCGGGAGACATTCTGGAGATTGCATTGCTTCCCTATTTGCAGACACCTCTCTGGTCTGAGGGAGGAGGTTGTTCGTCTCCATGCTGACCTGGCAAGGATTTGGGAAACCTGCTCCCCCCCAGCCAGGGACCACCCAGACCACCGCCACTACCTCAGAGGTTGCCAAGAAAAAGGAGTGGTTGGACCACGGTGGACTCAGGGAGGGTGAGGGTGGTGGAACAGAGGCGCATCCCTCCAGTTGTGCCTCTCCACAGTTCATTCGCCACTCTGGCGGAGCATGGTTCCTCTATGGAGGCACCTGCAGTGGAGACCAAGGAGGATGCTAGGAACTTCCACAATGGAGACCCACAGGAGGGTGGCACAGGACCCCACAGGGGAAGGAAGCAACTCCTGGTGGGGGACTCAATTGTTAGGGCGGTAGAACTAGGGGAGGGAGGAGAAAGGGAGGTAAGGTGCCTGCCCGGCACCATGGCTTGGAGGGACAGGAAACGAATCCTCAGGATCGTGGGAGCAGCTGCAAGGTGGAGGGAGCTGGATGTCATTATCCACCTAGGGACAAATGACTTGGCTGAGAATGGGATCAGAGCAGTGCAGCAGGAGTTTGTGGAATTGGGGAAGGGTCTTAGACAAGTAGCACACACGATAACTTTCTCGGAAGTGCTACCTGTCTATGGCATGGTTGAGGCTAGGGTACTCCGCACCATGGGATTCAATGAGTGGTTGAAAAACTGGTGCAGAGCTCAGGGATTTGGCTTCACTGGGGACTGGGGCTGTACCTAGAGGGATGCAGACCTATATAGGCACGATGGCCTGCATCTATCCAGGAGGGGAACCAGGATCCTAGGTGATAGGTTTAAATGCTTCATTGGCAAGCATTTAAACTAGCCAAGGGGGGGGGGCACTGAAAAGGAGAAGGGAAATCCTAGCGCCCCCCCCCCCCTCAAAATCAGGGTAGTTAGTGAGGTAAACACCAAGAAAGAGCAGTCGATATGGAGAAGGGCAGGGGTAAATGGAGAAAAAGACAAAGGCAGTAAGGACAGGGATGGGGCAAAAGAAATAAAGCCATAAAAATGGAGGGTAATAAGTACCAATGCCCGTAGTCTAGGCAAAAAGCTCCCAAAATGGTGACCTTGATGGAAGAGGGATGCCTGGATATTGTGGCAGTCACAGAAACATGATGCACAGAAAACCATGACTGGGATGTCGACATACCAGGGTACACAATCTACAGGAGGGACAGGGAGGGAAGAAGAGGAGGAGGAGTAGCTATCTATGTAAAGGAAGGGATCAAAGCAACAGAACTAAAGGATAAATAGGGAGGAGAGAGGCACTGTGGGTCACCCTGGAGACTGGAAATGGCTCCACAGTCCGCACAGGGGTTGTATACAGACACCCGTCTCAGGGGGAGGAAATAGACAAGGAAATGATAGAAGGCATCCTTGGGATGGCAGAGAAAGGGGAGGTATTGCTGATGGGGGACCTGAATATGCCAGATGTTAACTGGAGCACCTTTGCTGCAGCCACATCCAAGAGCAGGGCCATTCTCGATGCCCTACAGGGGGCATGCCTCAAACAGCTAGTTTTGGAACCCACTGAGGGAGCAATCTTAGACCTGGTACTATCAAATGGGACGGAGAGAGGACCCCTAATCTTGAAGTAGGTAGCCATCTGGGAACAAGCGACCACCAAACAGTGTGGTTCACGATAAAATTAGTTGTACAGTCAAGCCACAAAAAGTGAAGGTACTGGACTTCAGGAGGGCTGATTTTGTCAAAATGGGATAGTGCCTCAGAAAAGCACTAGCAAACAGCCAAGAAGGTGGGTGGAGCAACAATGGGAAACATTAAACCACCATAACTGAGGCAACAAGCCTTGTGTGAAGCAAATAAATCAAAATGAAAGAAAAAATATTATGGTTCTCAAAAGAAGTAGTGGGAAGGTAAGGGAGAAAGAGGTAGCATTCAGGAAGTATAAGGAAACACAGAAGGAGTTGGACAGAGAACTGTACCAGTTAAAGCAGAAGGAAAGCGGGGAAGGCAGTCAGAATAGTAAAGGCCCAAACCGAGGAAAAGATAGCCAACTCGGTTAAGAAGGGGGATAAAACCTTTTATAGGTACATTAGGGAGCAAAGAAAGACGAAGGCAGGGATACTGAGGCTGAATAAAGAGGAAGGTGGTTGGGCAGAGGGCGACAGAGTGTTCACAGTGGAAAAGCAGGGGGAGATACCTAATCCAGTCAATAGAAGCACTCTGGATAGGGGGGTTGATATCAGTCCTTTCTCAGAAGAAAGGGTTCTGAAAGAACTCTTAAAACTGAAGGTGGATAAAGCAATGGGGCCTGATAGGATTCACCCCAGAATTCTAAAAGAACTAAGGGAAGAACTAGTGACACCACTGACTACCCTTTTTTATAAATCATGGGAGGACGGTGTGGTACCTGAGGACTGGAGGAGGGCGGATGTGATTCCCTTCACAAAAGTGGGAGCAAGACAGAGGCAGGAAACTACAGACCTGTCAGTTTGACCTCAGTGGTAGGGAAAATGATGGAATCACTGCCAAAGGAAAGAATTGTTGAGTACCTAGAGACCAGTGGGGCTCAGGTCCCAAGGCAGCATGGATTCACAGCAGGAAGGTCATGGCAGACAAATCTAATTGATTTCTTTGACTGGGTGACCAAAGTAGTAGACCAGGGAGGGGCTGTGGACATGGCCTACCTAGACTTTAGCAAGGCATTTGACACAGTTCTGCACAAAAGATTAATAAACAAATTAACCAGCCTGGGAGTGGGTCCCAGGGTGGTAGCCTGGGTAAAACACTGGCTGGACAACAGGACACAACGAGTAATACTAAATGGAGTCCACAGTAAAGAAAGGAGGGTTACTAGTGGGCACCAGGGTTCAGTGCTTGGGGCCAGTCCTTTTAATGTCTTTATAAGTGACATTACAGAGGGACTAGAAGGGAAAGTATGTCTCTTTGCAGATGACACAAAGATCTGCAACAGGGTTGATACGCAAGGTGGGGTGGAAAGGATGAAAAGGGATTTGGCAAGGTTGGAGGAATGGTCAAATATATGGCAGCTTTGATTCAGTGCAAAGAAGTGCAAAGTAATGCACCTGGGAAACAAAAAACCCAGGGGAAGAGTACACAGTGGGGGATGAGATACTGACAACAAAAATGGAAAGGGACCTGGGGGTAGTCATATCAGATGACCTAAAGGTGGGCCAGAAATGTGAGAAGGCAGTAAGGAGGACTGGGGGGATACTGGGATGCACAGGGAGAGGCATCACCAGTAGAAAACAGGAAGTTGTTGGCCCTCTGTACAGACATTTGGTAAGACCACATCTGGAGTACTGTGTACAGTTCTGGAGATCCCATCTCCGCAAAGACATAGACAGGGTGGAGGCTGTACAGAGGAGGGCAACCAAAATGGTGCAGGGTCTGCACCAGAAGGCATATGAAGAAAGACTAAAGGAGCTTAAGATGTATAGCCTCGAGGAAAGGAGGGAGGACATGATAGAAACTTTCAAATACTTCAAGCTAATCAACAAAGTCCAAGAGGACAGCGTCTTTCAAAAAAAGAGATGTGCAAGAACAAGGAGGCAAAATTTGAAGATAGAGGGGGGACGGCTAAGAGGTAATGTGAGGAAGTATTTCTTCACAGAGAGGGTTGTAGATGCATGGAACAGCCTTCCGGAGGAGGTTGTAGAGTCATAAACGGGGGGTGGATTCAAGAATGCATGGGACAGACATAAGGCAGTTCTAGTGGGAGGTAGGAGGAAGTAGGCTGTTGGTTAACTAGGATCTGCAGCTTATCTGTTGGGTACGGAAATGGGCAGACTAGGTGGACCATGTGGTTCTTATCTGCCGTCAAATTCTATGTTTCTATAGGGAAAGGGCCATCAACACTGAGGTACTTAGCTGGCAAGGTGGCACTGAGGGTTGAGGCACTGGACGCCACACCTCGTGTCACGCTGGCGACCTGGGTTCGGGAACGAGCCGGAGTCGCTGGGGGTTGGCGGGGGAGATTGAGGCGTCCTGGACCGCCTCTATTCCCGGGAGGAGGGTGGGAGACGCCGTCATGGAGCCACCTCTGCTGGCAGCTGGAGGTTTGCCGCCTGAGCAGCGCTGGAGTGGGTGGGAGCTACGGCACCACGTTGCCTCGCTGGCCGACCAAGGGAGGGGGGACGGGGAAAAAAAGAAAGAAATACCCCAATCCTGGGGATAGATGAAGGCGCCGACTTCACAGCCCACACTCTCAACTCTGGGCCATCTTCTCTTCTGCCAGACTCTTGTGTGTGTGTGTGTGTGTGTGTGTGTGTGTGTGTATGGCTGGGCACTTGCCCCATAAGATAGAGTGCCCTGATGGATAGGGCAGCCCTACCTCCGGAGGTTCAGACCCGGAGGTGGTGCTTAGCGACATGAGGGGGAGGAAGGTCACGTCAGGAGGTAGAGGCTGGGAGCTTCTGAGGTAGCTGGAAGGAGTTCTTCAGGGTGGAGAGAAACAGTTAAAAAACAAACAACAAAAAAACACTGAAGTATTTTTCAGGCACCACCCTTCTCAGTCTTAGGAGGTGGATAGGGCTATGGCTGAGGCGATCAGGCAGTGAAGTTGTATTGCTAGGTGACTCCAGCATTCTAGATGTGGACTGGAGCATTCCTGGGTCCCTGAGCATTAGGAACCAGATGTTAGTAGATGCCTTCAAGGACTGTTTCCTGACTTATCAGATGGAGGCGCAGACTAGGGATGGGGCCATACTTTCTGTTGTTCTGACCAGCTTGGATTGTAATGAGCAGTTAACCTTGATGGTCTACTCAGGACCAGTGACTAAAACACAGTGTGGTTCGCATAGCCCTAGAAAAACAGAAGCAGAAGTCCTGGGCATTTGGTCTTGGATTTTAGGAGGGCAGACTTCAGGAAGGTGGAAGAGGAACTAAGGGAAAAGCTAGGAGGGTCTTGCCGACTAGTAGGGATGTCGAGCAAGTCAGGATTTATCAAATGGGATCCTTGAGGTACTTTAGTGATGCTTCAGGCAAGTAGGGAAAGGGGGAGGAGAAACAAAAGGCTTATATGGTCTTCTAAGGAGGTTGGAGTAGCAGTGAGGTCCAAAATGTTACCCTTTAGAAGGTGAAAGAGTGATCAGATGGAAGCAAGCAGGGAATCTACCTCAACCAGGCTAAGGACACTAGTAAGGCAGTGAGGAGATACAGATCTTAAACTGCAGAAGGGTGAGGGATAATAAGGCCTTCCTTGGGTATATTAAGGAAAAGAAAGAAGGGAGGGGTTGAGATGTTGAGAAAGAGGAGTATGGGAAAGGAAGACGGCAAAAGCTGAATACCTGAATTTATACTTCTACTCAGCCTTATATCAAGGAGGGAGGACCCTGCCAGAGTGTAGCATTAAAGTTTGGAGGAAACACAAATGAAAGTTGGGATCATCATCAAATAAAGGGTGTTCCAGGGTCTGAGGGGATTAAAGGTGTGCAAGTCCGGATGGATGGGTTGCACCCATAGGTGCTCAGGGAGGTTGGACAGGTTCTGGCATCACCTCTGGCAGACCAGTTTGATTGAGATGGGCATAGTCCCTGGAAGCTTGAAGGTGGCAGACATAGAAGCTCTCACAAGAGTGAGATATGGGAGATCCAGGGAATTACAGAGCAGTTCGCCTGACTTTCATTGTGGGGGAATTCCTTGGCTCTGTAGTCGAGGAACTGCTGATTGACTTCCTGGAGTCATGAGGTTTTCAGGACAACAAGCAGCGCAGCTTAAAGGAGAACTATCTTGAACCTGCAAGCCTGTGTTGTCTATTGAAGTTATATTTTAAATATTAGTGCACATTCTGCTATTTCTCTACCTTTTCTGGCCTTTTGATAAATTCAGTGGGCGTTTGTGATGTACACACTGCTAAGAGCCATTTTAGAACTGTGCAATGTAGTTTATGTCCTTGTTAAGATCTTCGATTGTTGGCACAATTAATCCATGTTCTGAAATGAAATTATGTGGTTCAAGGGGACATAATCTACATCACGCAAGTTCTATAATGTGCTAACTACATGTATGTGAATCGAAGCAAACACTGAGTTTATTACAAGGCCAGTAAAGACTGAACAACAGAAGGTGATCCAATACATGAAAAAAAATGTTGCAGGAAGAAAGAAAGACAATTCAAACATAGGTCTCCTTTAAGAGGAGGCCCTGTCAGACAAACTTCATAGAATTCTTCAGTGCTGTTCCTAGGCGATGGACAAGGACTAAGCGCTGGATGGCTTATACCTGGACTTCAGCAGGGCCTTAGTTTGCCCAGTTTTGCCCTGCTGTACCCTGTGACCTATTGTCTAGATGGCTTTTTCGCCCTCGCCTCTCTCCTCCTTGCTCCCTTCCTTTACAGCTGCCCCCCCCCCAAGTAGCTAGCCCCTGGTTTTCGACCTGCCATTTGTGCTAAATAGTTCTTTGCAGTTTGTCTTTATAACTAGCATGTTATTCATCCTGTGTAAAACTCATTAAAAATAGTTTTTGATTTTTTTTTTCCCAGTGACTGTTGTAATTGAGTAGCATACACTATGACATCATTCAGGACCCTTTTGGTTATAAAATGAATTAGGCAGAGGTTTTCACTTTTCTTTTTCATCTTTATTAGTTATTGTTTGAGATGTACAGTAATTGGGCTGGTTTTATATTTTTAGAAGTTGCATGATCCCAGATCCCAGTTTGTCAGTCACGGGAGATGCAAATAAAACAAAAGAAGGAAGGAGGCAGAAAAAAACATAGAACTTCAGCAAGCAGCAAGAGCCACAAGTGGGAGGTAACCAACAGATGTATATATTTATTTTATAATCTGATAGCAATGTTTTCTCAGTAAAAGATTGTTTGTCTTCGAGTTATAATCCAAGTGGATATAAACTCCCGATAGAAAACTAAAACTACATTTGTTAGACTGTGTCTGTTGATCTTACTTCGAGGAAGCTCTTGCAGCAGGCCAACACTGATAAGACTTAGCTGCCAGGTGCTAGGAACACACTGAAACTTTCTAGCTAGTAGTCTATCATGGGGGACTGCCCACCATCAACAATGTCAGCCGATCCTATAAAGGCAGGCGGTCCCCCACACCCTCCTCAATTCTTTCCCACCGTCGACCCATGCACTTCTGACCTTGGCAGACGCCGCAGCAGCAGTTGACTGCCTTTACTCGTGCTTGCTGTGCTTTTTTTATTTTCGTTATTTCCTTTTAATATAACATCAAATTTTTGGTGTTCCGACCATCAAGTTTATGTCCTCTCCACCTGCTATGTCTTCCGACTACTCCACAGAGTGTGCCTGCGGCAAACAAATTCCTGAAAAAGAATCTCTTCTTGTATCCTGTGCCTAGGTCCCAGCCATGACACCGTAGCCTGCCAGATTTACCAGAAATTCGACTAGGCCACTTGGAGTTGTCTAAAAATCCTGGACAGCCATCTACGCAAGCAAAAGATCATCACAATGAAAAAGGAACTGCAGGCCAGGAACTCTTTGGCGTCGTCATCCCAGTCTTCCGGGGCTTCCTCCTTTTCTCCGTCCTGGCAAAAATCTGGCAGGAAGTACAAGCACTGGGACAAACACAGGGACTGGGAGCGGTCTGCTTCCTGCTTGTGGTCTCCCCATAAATCTTTGACCGCGTCTGGGTTGGCCTCCCCTGTGGGGTTGGCCCCTACAACTCTGCCATCCCTTTCTTCTGCAGGGCTGCTGGTGGCCTTATGGCCCCCTTATTTCAGTCACAGGTGGCGGCTTTTGGGTCAGGGACTTTGTCTCCTGCTCCTCAGCCCTGACATTCAGACCCATCTCTTCTATGGGCTTTCAGCCATGAGGCTTGATTGGCACAGGGACGATTGGTGTCTGCTCCTCTGCCATTCCCCTCCCGGCCCAGGCGCTGCCTGCATCTGTCCCCTTCATGGGGCTGGCACCAGTACCTCTTGGCAATGCCTGCAGTAGGCTACTGGCTTTTCTTGTAGTCCAGTGTCACCTCTGCCTTCGCCAGGGAGGTATCCTTATCCCCTGAAATCCATCTCTCCTCTTCCCGTGCTGGCGGACTCCCCTCCCAGGTGTCCTCATCCAGTGCCTGCTGGCCTACCGTCCGTGTTGACTTTGCCACAGCCTTCGGGCCTGGCGCCAGTATTACCTTGCCACAGCCTGCAGGCCCCATGCTGGTCTCACAGCTTGCACCTGCTGGCCCTCCTCCGGCATACCCTGTCGGTCCCAGTGGGACCGCGCCCCTGTCCTTACCTGGTGCCAGCCTACCCGTATCCCCTGGTTTATAATTACCCTGCGCTTGTGGACTACAATGCCCTGTGTACTTTCATGCAGAAGCAGACCCCCGCTGCTCAGGGCCACCTCTGGTGTCCCCTCAGCAGGCTACCAGGGATCTTCCACCCCTGGACCAGCCATGGCCTGGTCCTAGTGTCCTCTGTACGCCGGGGTACAGTGGATGTAGACCTGACTCCGGCTGCACTGCTCACCAGGACGGGCGCCCACTGGCCGAAAGTGAGCCAGTGGATGAGGAGTCTTCCTCCATCCCGGGAGACTCTCTCTTCCAAAGGCAAAGAACCCCTTAAGGTGGTTTCAAAGTCCCCTCGTGATGATCCATTGCTTATGGACAGCATGAGGCATATCCAGACCACTGTGGGCTGGGAAACGGAGGAACAAGACCCAGAAAGACGTCACCTGGCCATCTATTTGAGGCAGCCTGATGCCCTCCCCACAGTACTGATCCACCTCCTTCTTTGTCTCTTATGAAGATGCCACCAGGGCAACCTGTAATCATCTCTCTACGACCCCCGTGGTGCCTAAAAGTAGATGGGCTCTAAGGCTCTACCACGCTCCAGTTGGTAAGCCTTTCTTTTTTTGGGGGGGGGGGTCAGTCCAAAGTTGAAGCACCTCAGCACTCTTTCCCCTGATAGGGAATCTAGACAGCTGAATCACCTGGGCAGGCATGTCTTTGAATTCCACCCTGGCCATCTGAGCCATTAATTGTTTAGCTCATATGGTCCAATACCAGAATGTCCTCTGGGACCAGGCCAGGACACTAATTCAGACCTTGCACAATGACCCCTCCAAAAAAACAGCTCACCCAGGTCCTCAAGGCGGGCTCCAATGTGGGGACCCACATCCTTTGAGCCACCTATGACTCTTTTGGTGGCTTTTGCAGATACCGCTACAGGTGTCTGTCTCCAGTGCCATTCCTCTTTGCCTCTGATGTGCAGTCCAGTATTCTGGACGCCCCCTTTCGGGGATCTGTCCTTTTCAGGGGGGATGTTCAGGATCTAATTTCCTCCCTTCAGGAGTCTGGCTGCGCCCTCTGATCTGCTCACTTGCTGTACCATACCCAGTATAAGACAGGTCAGTGGCCAGCCTTTCGCGCTTCTCCCGCAAACAAGCTGTCTTCCTGCCAGGGGTCAAGGCAAACGCAGGCGGCATCAGCCCCATCTGCAGCTGCTGACAGAGCCTCTAGAGTGCATGCGCCACCCTCCCAGCACCCATCCCTACCTCCTGACTCCTTGGCCGCCTCCCCCCCCCCCAAAGAGGTTCTGGGAGAGGCAGTCGGGAGTTGGTTCTCTCTTCACTTCGGGTGGCAGGGCGTTACCTCTTGACAGCTTGGTGCTACAGATCATAGAACATGGCCACATGCTAGAACTTCTCAAGTGGCCCCTGGAAACTCCTCTGGAAACTCCTTTGGCCCCCCCTGCTCATTTGCTCCTCATCTGAGAGGAAATACAGGCTCCTCTGCAAAAGGGCCATAGAGCCCGTCCCTCTGGCTCAGTGAGGCAGGAGATTATATTCCCACTTTGTAGTCCCCAGAAAGACTGGGGATCTCCAGCCCATTCTGGATCTGAGTCTGCTCAACTTCTGCACAGAGTACAAACGCTTTAGGATGGTCACCCTTCAGGGGTTGTTGCCCCTCCTGCATGGGGGAGATGGACTCCGTTCTTTGGACATGCAAGACACGTACTTGCATAGCAGAATTTTTCCTTCTCATCGGTGCTTTTCCACTTCCATTTCCAGGGAGCCCATTTTAAATTCAGGGCCCTTCCTTTTGGCCTGTCCTCATCCTCCAGCGTCTTTACCAAGTGTCTGGCGGTAGTAGCAGCTGCTTTGAAGTGGCAGGGTTTCTGTGTGTTTCCCTACCTGGACAATTGCCCCCTGGCGGCTCCCTCCAGGGACTGTCTTATCCTGACTATGGAGTATACCTTCTGCCTTTTCCAGGCCTTGGGTATCACCATCAGTCACCAAGACCTGCCGGTCTCCTTGCCAGTGCTGCTCAGTATTGCAGGGCGGGTCCTTGATACCGCCCAGGGAAAAGGCCTCTGCCCACTGACATGGTGGAATGCCTGATGGCCCAGGTTCATCTGGTCTCCTCCAGTCACCAGATACCTACCAGGGTCTTCCTGGGCTACATGGCTGTGGCCATTGCCATGGTTCCCTCACCCATCTTCACATGTGGATTCCTCAATGGACATTGAGGGTCCAGTGAGATCAAAGCACAAATGACCTGGACCAGATGGTCATGGTCTCTGATCCAGTCAAGAGAGTCCTGTTGTGGTGGCTAGAGTCGGCCAACCTACTTGGGGGTTCTTTCAGATCTCAGCCCTTCATCAGATCCTCATGTTGGACACCTGGTGTCTGGGCTGGGGAGCTCACTTGGATGCTCACCAGACCTAGGGCACTTGGACAGACATGGAACGTGGTCTCCACATCAATGTTTTGAAGATGGCGTCAGTTCTGTATGCTCTGCAGGCCTTCCAGACTCATCTCCTCCTGGTCTTCTCCTGGTACAGATGGACAGCATGCATGGCGATTATATCAACAAACGGGGTTCAGTCTTACCTCCTGTCCAGGAGGTGATGAGAGTTTGGTACTGGGCCATTGATCATGGTCTGGAGCTCTTGGCTGTCCATGTTCCAGGCATTCACAGTGTCCTGGCAGACAGTCTAAGCTGCTCCCGTCCAGGGCTCACAAGTGGGAGCTTCTGACTCGTGGTCGAAGATCTGTTTGACAGATGGGTCGGCCAGAGTTGGACATTTTGCATCCCCACTCAGCACAAAACTGCTGCTTTTTTTGCTTGCTCAATCCTGGGCCTGGAGTTTTCTGGCAAGATGCATTGTCCTTCTCCTGGAAGGGAAGTTCTAGGAGCGTGGATATGTTGTTCATCCACACTCTTTGGCATGTACATTTCCCCTTTAAATCTGGCCGGAAGTCTTCAAGCTGGCTCCTCCCACCCACCCGGGTGGTAAATACCTCGGTTCCGCCCCATGACACCAGATCTTCCTTTCCGCTAGAAGATTCAGGTTCCCTCGTGCTTCTTCTGCAGTATCGTAGGCCCTGGATACTAGTTTACAGTTTTCACCACAATCGCTTTCTTTGAAACTTGTGCGAGTTTACGATTCCGATCCGAGCACATCGGACATGGAGGACAAGTCATCCCCCAGGTTTCGCCAGTGTTCCTGCGGACAGAAAATGTCATGCACCGATCCCCACATCTCGTGTGTTTATTGTTTGGATGTTGTGCATGACAACTGTTCATGCACCATCTGCTTGGCCTTCCATCCCAACGTTCTGGATGACCGCAAGGCGCCTTAAGCTGGGGAGACCGGAGCTTCGCAATCCACTAGTGAAATCGAAGGAGGCAAGGTGGGCGGTTTCTGCGGCTGCAGGATCCGCCGAGCAGCTCGACCAGATGGCGGCATTTGAAGAAGAAGCTGCCCAAGCCTCGGCCAGCCGAGGTTTTTTCATGCTGCTAAACCTTGGCTCTACCTTCACAGGATCCTTTCAGGAGCTGTGCCAGTCTCTCCCACGGGGTGAGGCGCCTGGGCATGCACTCCTCCCGTCTGAGAAAGCGGGACAAGGACCCTAAGTCTTCTTCTCGAGAAGGCGTTCCTGGGACCGAGAGGTCTGAATCCCAGGATCTTGCGGTCTCGGCCTCGGTCGAGATGGCTTACCAACGCAGCTTCTCTGACCTTCCTTCAGGCCAAGGCACCGAGGCCGAGAAAGCGGCGAACTGGCTGAGATGTCTCCCTCACCCGTCGAGCCATTGTTGCCGACCCGGTCGATGACTCATTGGAGAGGACACCTATCCTTTCCTTTCCTTCCTGGCCGAGGGAGACCCAGCTCTTGGGTATCCTCGATTGAGGACAGGAGCGGAACCTCGGTTTTCACCGACTTCGGCTTCTCCCGATCGAACAAGCCGACCCGTTGGTCTCGATCGAGGACCAGGACCCCTTCAGTCGAAAAACTGAAAAAAGGTGACAAACCCTCTCGGAAGAGGCATCGTCACCGATCCTCATCCTCCTCGGGCGGGGAGAGACTTCGACGGAAGCTCTGTTGGCGTTATGAAGACCTTATGTGGCAACAGCTAATTCTGACCGGTCATAAGCCGGCTACACCGGCTATTACTTGACCACAGCCTCTTAGGCCGACGCCGACCCCTCCGGAACTGAAGACTCCGGTCCTTCCTCCGGTAGGGCCGGCAGGCATTCCTGTTCGACCTGTTCCAGTCTCCCCACCAATTTTGGTGGAGCCACCGCCTAAGCAGCCTCAGGGAAGGGCTCCCTCGAAGAGGACCGGACAGATATGGGCCTGCCCTCTGCTGCCTGTCCATCATTGTTGTCTCCGATCGCCTCGGCGATTGGAAGGGGACATAGGCGGGAGACCCCTATATCCCACTCTTCGGATTCAGATACCACTGGTCTACACTCACACCCGATGATGAGTTGTCAGTGACAGGCTTGGAAGAAGGTCCTTCCTCCTTCCAGGGAATCCTCCGCCTTAATTCGGAGTCAGCCGGTATGCCCTTGGAGCATATCCAAAAGAAGGCGGAATATCCTCTCACTGATATCCTTAAGAGGGGGATACCCCGATGGAGGCCTTCCCAGTGGCCGAAGCCATTGTTGGCCCGGCCCTTGAGCTATGGCAGCACTCTGCCTCTTGCCCGGCTCCGTCTGCCCGCATGGCTCGCAAGTACACTGTACCCATGGGGTCCTTGGCAGGTTTCACAGAGCATTCTTTGGCCGAGAGCCTTGTGACTGCCTTTGTGTTTAGACGCATGGGTAGCTCAGCGGATACTGACCACCCTCCGGACAAGGAGTCCAAGAATATGGACCATTCTGCCCGGAAGGTGTATGCGGCCTCATCCTTGGGCCTTCATCAGGCCAGCTTGGCAGTGATCATGACACACTTCCCTCACGCCCTCTTGGGGTCGCTAGATGAAGTCCTCCCTCATCTCCCAGCGGACATGCAGACCATGGTTTAACAAGTCTGTGACCAGGACCATGCTGTTGCAAAACAGCAGCTCCAGATGGCCTTGGATATTGGAGATTCCTGTGCCTGCTCACTAGCAGCTGCAGTGGCCACTCACTGCAGGGCCTGGCTGAGGTTATCCTCTTTCCTGGCAGATACTCAGCACAAGTTAGCTGACGTGCCCTTCCTTGGCGCCAATCTCTTCGGTCTGGTAGTGGCAGGTCACCTCCAGCGCATAGAGCAGTCCAATGCCACCTTGGATGCCACTTCTGCAAAGGGTTCTTCGGGCAAGAACCAGCAGAAGCACAAGAAGAAGCCTTTTCGGCACTCTTCTCCTGCGATTAGACAGCCCTCCTTCCAGGGAGGTCAGCAGCAGCAACAGCAGGCTCAAGCTTGGCGCCCTAGGCCCAAGCAGGGTCCCCAACAGCCCCGCAAAGGAGGTCGAGGTGCCAGTCCAGGAGCCTCCTCCTCCTCCTTTAAGCCTGCTCAGTGATGGGTCAGGGGTGGCCACCCCTACACCCATCACGCCAGTTGTGGGTCCTCCCATGGGGGGCCGGCTCTGCCACTTTCTTTCCGCCTGGTCCGGTATCACTTCGGACAGGTGGGTCCTGGAAGTGGTCGGTCGGGGACTGCCTCTAGAATTCGAGCAGTACCCTTTCTGCCGAGCCTGTGCCCCTCGGGAGGAAAGGATCTCCGTTTGCACTCAGTCGGCCCTTCGGGACGACATTGCTCAGCTCCTCTGCAAGGAGGCGGTAGCTCCAGTGCCAGATCCTCCTACAGACCCAGGCTTCATGACCAGGTACTTCCTGGTGCCCAAGCAGACGGGGTTGATGTCCCATCCTAGATCTCCATAACCTGAATCAATATCTCAGGTCTCGCACCTTCCGGATGGTAACTCTAAATCAGATCATACCATCTCTGGAGCGAAACATGTGGTTCCGTTCACTGGATCTACAGGATGCATTTTTCCATGTCCCAGTCTGTCTGTCCCACCAGTGGTTCCTCTACTTCAGGGAGGAAGGGACCCTGTATGAGTTCCAAGCCATGCCGTTCGGCCTGTCATCGGCCCCTCGGGTCTTCACCAAGTGCATCGCAGTGGTGGCGGCCCATCTACGGCGTCAAGGGGTTCGGATATACCCCTACCTCGATGATTGGCTCCTGGCGGGTTCCTCCCTGCAGGAGGTGGAGAGGTCCAGGGACCTGGCCCTCCAAACCTGTTCCCAATTAGGCCTTCTGATCAATGAGGCCAAGTCAGAACTCGTGCCTCTCAGGTGATTGGCTTTATTGGGGCAGAGCTCAACTCTCGCTCAAGCCAGAGCTTGGCTCCCAGTGGACAGGGCGGAGGTTCTTTCCTCCTTTGCCCAATCATTTCTGGTTGGGCACTTGCGCCTTCTGGGTTACATGGCGGTGTGCACCTCAGTGGTCCGTTGGGCCAGATTGCACATATGTCCCCTCCAGTGGAGGCTGGCCGCCAGTTGACTTAGGTCAGGGTCATTTTGACCAGCTGGTCACTGTCACTCAGAAGATGTGGGATGCTCTCCAATGGTGGACCATCCTGGTCGCCTGCAGGAAGGGATCCTGTTTGTCCGCCCCAGCCGCCGGGTCGTCTCATGACTGATGCTCTCTCATGGGCTGGGAGCCCACATGGGGACAACAGAGCCCACGATTCTGGGCCCCTGAGGAGTCCCGATGCCACATCAACCTGCTGGAGCTTAGAGCAGTCAGACTGGCACTGTCAGCTTTTGCTCCTCAGCTCTGGGGTCAAGTGGTTCAAGTCCAGACGGACAATACCATGACCATGTACTACCTCAACAAACAGGGCAGCATGCATTCCCATCTGCTGTGCAAGGAGGTGCTCCGGATCTGGACCCTCATCAGCCGGTTGGAGGCGGATCTCCTTGCCATCCATGTGGCAGGAGTCTCAACCAACTGGTGGATGCTGTCAGCCACATAGGCCAGACATCCCACAAGTGGTCTCTCCATCCAGAGGTAGCTTACAATCTGTTCTCCCATTGGGGCAAACTGTTGGTGGACCTGTTTGCCTCCAGGGAGAACACCAAGCTGAGGCTGTACCAAGACTGCCCCTCAGCAGGGCTCGCTGTAGGGATGCCTTCTTGAGGCCGTGGACCCTAGGCCTCCTCTACGCCTTCCCTCCATTTCCCTTGATCCACAAGGTGTTACTCAAGGTGAGGAGGGACAAGGCGAAGGTGATCCTGGTAGCCCCAGATTGGCCCCGCCAGTTCTGGTATCCCGATGATCTCAGCCTCAGCTGCAGGGCCCCGGAGTGGCTTTGTACATGCCCGGATCTGATATCATTGAACCAGGGGAAGGTATTCCATCCAGAACTTCAATCCCTGCACCTCACAGCCTGGTACCTGAGCAGCTAGAGTTCCAGGCTCTGGGTCTTTCCGAGGATGTCTACACAGTTGTGCAAGCAACTCGTAAGGAATCAACCAGGAAATGTTATGCCTTCAAATGGAAAAGGTTTTCCGTTTGGTATCAGGGTAAGAGTCTGGACCCCTTATCCTGCTCTGTGGCTAACATTTTAGACTACCTTTGGTTTCTCTCTCCAAAGGAGGTCTACGGTCATTGACCCTTAGGGGTGCACCTGGCAGCCATTTCCGCTTACCGGGTGCGGGCCAGTCAGTCAACATTGGCACAGGAGACAGTGGTCGGGTGCTTTTTCAAAGGACTGGATCACATATCCCCTCCGGTGCATGAACCTCCACCTCCATGGGATCTTTTGATGGTTTTGGCAATGCTCCTGGGCAAGCAGTTTGAACCCATGCACAAGTGTGAGCTCTCACACTTGTCGTGGAAGACTGCCTTCCTGGTGGCTATCATGTCAGCCAGAAGGACAGGGGAGCTCCAGGCACTTTCGGTGGACTCCTCTTATCTGGTCTTTCACAGGGACAAAGTTGTCCTGCGCCCCCAACCGAAATTCCTTCCGAAGGTGGTGTCAGAGTTTCACCTTAACCAGGTGTTGACTCTGCCAGTATATTACCCTAACTACACCTGACGCGAAGTGCAGGCAACATACCCTGGACCTTAGACGTGTTCTCCCTACTACAAGAAGAGGACAGCGGAAATTGGGAGAGTATCGCCAGCTGTTTGTCACCACGCTGATGCCACTTCTGGCAAACCTGCAGCCAAATGGACCGTTGCAAGATGGATTACATCATGCATAGGTTCAGCTATGAGTTGGCGGGCAAGGAGCCTCCCAGAGGGATAAGAGCTCATTCTACCCACTATACTGCTGTCGTGGTGGCTGCTTCCAGGGACATCCCTATCCAGGAAATCTGTCTGGCTGCTACCTGGAAGTCAGCAAACACCTTCATTATCCATTGCCACATCGACCTTGAGTCACGCCGGATGCTGGTTTTGGGGCCTCGGTTCTCCATCTCTGTTTCCTAAGTAGGGGTGTGCGCCTGCTCCCTCCTCCCGGAGAACTGCTAGGAGTCTGCCAGAGAGTGTGAATGAACAACACATCCACGCTCCTAGAAAAACAGGTTACTCACCTGTAACAGTAATTCTAGGAGTGGTATATGTTGTTCATCCACACGCACCCACCCGGCCTCCCCGGCTTTAGGCACATCACTTTGCTTCCAGCAGGCTAAGATCTGGCGTCATGGGGCAGAGCCGAGGTATTTACCACCCGGGTTGGTGGGAGGAGCCAGCTTGAAGATGTCCAGCCAGATTTAAAGGGGAAAGGGACATGCCAAAGAGTGTGGATTAACAACATATACCACTCCTAGATCTATTGTTACAGGTGAGTAACCTGTTTTTTCTGTACGCATTCCCTCCCTCCTTTCCCGCTCCTTCGGAAGGTGCTACTCAAACTTCAGTTTGAGGGGCAGAGATGATACTCTTCATCCCCTTCCGGCCACATCAGATTTGGTTCCCCTTGTTGCAGCATCTAGTGGTGGAATGTGGAATGTCCAGTGTCCTTACCCCTGTGCACTGGCATGCTGTTCCCAGGACAGGGCACCCTGGTCCATCCGGATCTAAAACTCATCCTGTGTCTCCATGCGTGGCTTCTGGATCTTAGCCATCACCCACTTTGGGGTTTTCTCTAGGATTGCGGATGTCCTGGTGGCTACAGGAGCCTCCACCAGGGCTACTTATGCCATGAAATGGAAGCGCTCACCCTTTGTGCTGCTTCACGCCAGCCGACTCCTTTTACCCATCGAGTGAATCAGGTGTTGGAGCACCTCTCCCTCTCAGACTGGGGCGTGGGGTACTCATCCCTCAAGGTGCATCTTTCTGCGATCTCTGCGTACCATACACTGATCGGTGGTAGGGCTGTGGCTCAGCTTGAGGTGTCTCACACTTTCCTGCGAGGCATTTTGCGTCTGAAACCTCCCATTCAGGACCCGGTCCCTCTGTGGGACCTCAATTTTATGTTGGAGAAATTCATGTTACCTCCCTTTCATCTGGCCTCAAGTTGGGACCTGTGCCTTTTGTCATGGAAAGTGCTATTTTTGGTTGCTGTTACTTCTGCTTGAAGGATTCCTGAGCTTCAGGCTCTAAGAGCATTATTTGTTTTTTCACAAAGACTGCGTGTCTTTGCATATGAATCCTAAGTTTCTTCCCAAGGTGGTGTTGGAGTTTACATTGAACCAATCTGCCCACCTAGCGATTTTATTATCCTAGTATTCCAGTCAGGAGCAGGCTTTGCTCCATTCTTTAGATGTACATAGAATCTTGTGATACTGTACGCACGGACCAAGACTTTAAGGAAGTCTGATCAGTTGTTTCGTTCACCTGTGAGAGAGAGCGACCCGGTTTCCAAACAGTGTTTGTCTTGTGGTTAGCAAATTGCAGTGTTCCAGGGATGTGGATATGTTATTCTTATCCACACTTCTTGGCATGTCCGTTCCCTTTAAATATCTCGCCGGAAGGTCTAAAAGCTGGCTTCTCCCACCCACCCTGGTGGTATAGCCCTTGGCTACGCCTCTTGACGCCAGATCTTCCTTTCTGCTGGAAGATTTAGGTTCCCTCCTTATTGCTCCTGCATTGAGTAGGCCCTGGCGCTTAAATCTTCGGATTACTTACCAAAACTCGTTAGAGTTTCACTGCATCGTTTTTCAATCACAGCTGCGATGGAGGACAAGTCCTCACCCAGGTTCTGCCAGTGCTCCTGTGGGCAGAAGATGTCTCGCACTGACCCACATGCCACGTGCGTCTGTTGCCTGGGCCACAATCAAGAAACCCAAACTAGTGACCTTTGTCTCTTTTTCCAGCCGAATGTGTTGGATGATTGCCTCACACAATTACAGCTCGGCTGACCGGAGAAACGGAACCCGCCGGTCAAAGCTAAAGAGGCCCGTTAGGTGGTCTCCGCTGCTGCAGGGTCCACTGAACAACTTGAGCAAATGAAGGCTTTCGAGGAGGAGGTGGCTTGGGCCACTGATCAGTCCTCTTCAGCATTGGTCTTCATACTGCTCAAACTGGGTTGTACCTTTACAGGCTCCTTCATGGAGTTGTGCCAGTCTCTCCCGACCAAGGGGGAGATCCCGTCTGCTTTGCACAGCTCCCATTCCCGTACAAAGGATTCCAAGGAGTTGAGAGAGAGAGAGAGAGAGAGGAGAAGAAGTTTTGTTGACGCTGTTCTTGGGATCAAGAGAGGTCTCATTTCAGGATCCTCTCAAAATTGCGTGCCTCGGACGCTGGAGCTCATGGTGCCCCTGTCAGGGCAGCCGGCTAAGATGCGGATGATGACCCAGTTGAAATTTTTTTATTTTAGTTTTTTTTTGCGTTTTTTATTACTTTACTTTTTGCTGCTCCAGCTCTCAATATTCGTCCTGGTCATGGGTCCCCCGTACTTCCACTTTCTATCTGCCTGCGCTCTCCTGGGCATCCCTGGCTTATCCCCAGGGGGTGGGGTCGTGGTACCGTCCCGGCTTTTTAGTGGTGTGAAACTGGTCCTTGTTGGGAGAGCTGGCTAGGAGGCTAATTGAAGCCCGGGGGCAGGGCTTCACGGTGACAGGCGGCTGCAAATTTTTTCTCCCCTGTAGGCTGGGGCAGGGATGTGCAGTGATGGCCAGCGTCCGCCCGCCCCCAGAGTTCAGTAGGCATTGGTGCTATGCGATAGACCCAACCTTTGCCAGGTGTCGCTACTGCACCAAGCACACACCACTCCCTCCCCACCGGAGAAGGAGAGCAGTCCTAGGGATGCTCGATCCTTCTCCCCCCTGACGACCCGGATCTGTTCCCGAACCCGGGTCACTGGTGTCGCAAGCAGAAATCCAACTGCTGCGCCGACGGGACGGCCCCCTGGTCGAAATTGTTATCGACCCTGTCAACCTGTTGTCACTGGATGAGGCTGACAGTTCCTTGTTTAGGATTCTGGTCCTGACTGGACCTACTGAGGAGGAAACACAGCCCGCTTTGAACCTCCTCATGGTCCTTTGCCCTGACCTGAAGGAGCCGAGGGTCTCCCCGGCTCCTTCTGAGCACCCCCAACGGTCGAGGTCTAGGTCTTAGTCATCGTTCGAGGAGAACTCACAAACACCATTCTGGGCTGTCGTCGGAGCACAGGTCAGGAAGCATAGGAAAAACCAGGAGCAGTTGTAGAATTCTCAAAAAGTGTTTATTAGTACTTGCAGTAACATAAAAAATTTTAAATTGTTCAGAATAACTGTTTACAAAAGGCCAAATAAAAATAGAGAAGATCCATCTGAGTTTTCCTTCAATCTCTGTGTCCCAAAACATTGCAGCTCCTTCTCTTAAGTCTTTGCAACTCCCCTTCTTAACATGCATCCTGTTTGTTTTTTTCCTAAAATGTTCTTGTTAAGTATCAGGCAGGTTCAGCTAGAACACAATGTCCCAGAACTGAGGCCCCTTTTCCACAGCTTCTGCAAAAGGCTTAAAAATTGCATTTCAGGTAACCCCTTGAGTTCCAAATAGCTTTGCAATCATCTCAAAATATAATTATATACGTTTCAACGGTAACACTATATAATTTCTAAACGAAGGGATCCCAATATCAATTACATTTCCAGATAATGATTTGTTATATTTTTATGCCAACAGATATGCAAAGGAGGAAAAAAGATAGAAACAGCAAGGGAAGACTGAGGGACCGTGAGAGGCAAAGAATTTCGAGACCGTCGGGGTGATCAAGTTCCAGGTCTCACAAGACAGTTTGATTGCACAACCAGACAGACGAGAGAGAGGAAAGAAAAGAACAGATCCCTGCATTCAGACTCTCCATAACAACTGGGACAGGGTCCTGTTCAACCCTGTCACCTGGGCGTTCCAAGAAGCGGCGCCGCCGCTATTCATCCTCCTCATCCTCGGAAGAGGAGAGGCTTCGGCGCATGTTGTGTCGACGCTATGAGGATCTCATGTGGCAACAGTTGGTGTTGGCTGGTCCGAAATTGACCCTGGTTTTCACACCAGCCATCGCATGGCTGTCGCCCTCTAGGCCGACGCTGACTTCTCTGGAGCCAGCTGATACTGTCCCTCTCATCGCGGAGCCAGGAGGTCCTCCTGGCTTGGCCAAACCAGCTTTCTGCCAATTGTGGTGGAGCTACTACCTAAACAGCTCCTCTGGGGTTCCTGTAAAGGGGTCTCAGCCCGCTAAGGGCCTCCTGCATAGGCTGTTGGTCACACTCACTCACTCCCGACTGTCTGGCCGGTCAGAAGTGACTCGGTGGTCGGCAATATGTCCAGAACTGTGGACTCTTCTTTGCACTCACGCCCATTTGAAGTTTTGCTTGGGGTATCTCGACAGAGGAAGGTCCACGTCCATCATGGGCATTTCTGTCTTCTCTCTGAATCCATGGGGATGCCATTGGAGCCTGTACAGAAGCGGCTCAATATCCCCTGACAGACATTCTGACAAAAGGGGATTCTCTGACAGAGGCCTTCTCAGTGGCCGAAGCCATTGTTGGCCCAGCCTATGAGCTTTGGCAGCATCCTGCCTCCTGTCCCATGCCATCGGCCTGGATGGCCCAAAAGTATGTGGTTCCCATCAGCTCCCGTTCTGGGTTCACAGAGCGCCCCTCGACTGAGGGGTTGATCGAATCTGTGTTTTGGCACTCTGGCAATTCAGGAGGCACTGATAGACCTCCGGACAAAGAGTCCAAAAAACTGGACCACTCTGCTAGAAAAATCTGTGCTGCCTCTTCACTTGGTATCCATCAGACGAGCTCGGCTGTCATCATGGCACACTTCTCCCATGCCCTCCTGGGCTCTCTAGATGACGTGCTTCCTCATCTCCCCACGGACCTTCAGACTATGGTCAAGCTGGTCTGGGATCAGGGTCGGGCTGTGGCAAAATGGCAACTCCAGACTGCTTTGGACATTGGGGATTCCTGTGCCCGTTCGGTGGTGGCCACAGTCGCCATGCACCGCAGGGCCTGACTGAGAGTCTCGACCTTCACAGCAGACACTCAGCACAAGCTGGTGGACGTTCCTTCCTGGGCACTGACTTGTTCGGTCCAGGAGTTGATAGTCACCGTCAGTGCATCGAGAAGTCCAGTGCCACCTTGGACTCCATTGCTTCTGCCGAGAAGGAATCTCAGGGTTCCAAAAGCAGAAGCGTCAGCCCTTTCTGCCTTCTGCCCCTGCAGCCAAGCAGCCCCAGTACCAGTCGGGCAGCGTGGCTCAGTCTTGGCACCCTTAGCCCAAGTCAGAGCTTTGGCAGCCCATAAGCCCAGAGGGAAAGGTCCCGGCAGTCCCTCGGCTGGATCCTCCTCCTCCAAGCCTGCATAGTGACAGGATGGGGGCGACCACCCCCATGCCCATCATGCCCACTCAGGGTTCTCTCATGGGGGTCTGGCTGCACCAGTTCCTTTCCGCCTGGTCCGCTGTCGCAACTGACGGGTGGGTCTTGGAAGTGGTCAGCCAGGGGCTGCCTCTGGAGTTTGAGCAGTACCCACTGAGCCGAGCCTGTGCCCCACGGGAGGAGGAGGTATCCGTGCACACTCGGTCAGCTCTTCAAGATGACATCACCCAACTCCTCTGCAAGGAGGTAGTGGTCAGAGTCACGGATCCCTCTGTCAACCCAAGGTTTGTTTCCAGGTACTTCCTGGTCCTGAAACAGATGGGGGGCTGGCACCCCATTCTAGATCTGCACGACCTGAGCCAATTTCTCCAGTCTCGCACCTTCAGGATGGTAACTCTGTCTCAGATCATACCATCTCTCAAGCAGAACATGTGGTTCTGTTCCCTGGATCTGCAGGACGCATTTTCCGCGTCCCGATCCATCCGTCGCACCAAAGGTTCCTCCACTTCAGGGCAGAGAGAATCCTATACAAGTTTCAAGCCATGTCATTCGGCCTGTCATTGGCTCCCAGGTTCTTCACCAAATGTATCGCTGTGGTGGCAGCCCATCTTTGGTGTCAGGGGGACAGAGTATACCCCTTTCTAGACAACTGACTTATAGGGGGTCCCTCCAGATTGGAGATGGAGCTGTCCAGGAATCTGGACCTCGAGACCTGCATCAACCTTGGCCTCCTAGTTAATGAGGCCAAGTCAGAACTCGTGCCTTTGCAGGTGATCTGCTTCATTGGGGCAGAGCTCGACTCGTGCCGAGCCAGAGCCAGGCTCTCAGCAGACAGGGCAGAGGTTATCTCCTCTTTTGTCCAATCATTTCTGGTTGGACACTTGCACCCTGCCCGGGACTTCCTGTGACTTCTGGGTTACATGGCAGCGTGCACCTCATGGTCCAGTGGACCTGGTGGCATATGTGCCCCCTTCAGTGGGAGCTGACCAGCCACTGGACTCAGCGACTAGGTCATTTTGACCAGATGGTCACTGTGACCCAGAAGATGTGGGACACTCTCCAATGGTGGACCATCCTAGAGCATCTGCAGGAGGGGATCCTGTTTGTCCACCCTGAGCCGACTGTCATCTTGATGACCGCCTCTCTCACGGGCTGGGGTTCCCACATGGAAGACCACAGAGTCCACATGCTCTGGACCACCAAGGAGTCCCGATGCCACATCAATCTGCTGGAGCTCTGAGTAGTTCGGCTGGCGCTGACTGCATTGGTTCCGTTCCTTTGGGGTCAAGTGGTTCAGGTCCAGACGGACAACACCACGACCATGTACTATCTCAACAAACAGGGTGGCACGCACTCCCGGTCTCTGTGCAGAGAAGCTGTCTGCATCTGGACCCTCGTGAGCCGACTGGTGGCAGATCTCTTAGCCATTCATTTGGCAGGAACCTCAAATCAGCTGGGGGACACCCTCAGCCTTGTGGGCAAGGCATCCCACGAGTGGTCTCTCCATCCAGAGGTAGTACACAGCCTGTTCTCCCAGTGGGGCACCCCCAGGTGGACCGGTTTGCCTCCAGATAGAATGCAAAGCTGAAGCTGTTTTGTGTCCACCCCCTTCAGCAGGGCTCGCTGCAGGAGATGCCTTCTCGAGGTTGTGGATCTCAGACCTCTTTTATGCCTTCCTTCCAGTTCCCTTGATCCACAAGATACTCCTCAAGGTTAGGAAGGACAAGGCACAGGTGATCCTGGTGGCTCCAGACTGGCCCTGCCAGTTTTGTACCCTAATCTCCTCAGCCTCAGCATCAGGCTCCGGAGGCGTCTTCAACATGTTCGGACCCGCTCTGTCAGTCAGGGGAAGGTCCTCCACCTGGACCTTCAATCCATGCACCTGACAGCCTGGTTCCTGAGTGGCTAGAGTTCCATGCTTTGGGTCTCTCCGAAGATGTCCTCACCGTAATTGAGTCATCTAGGAAGGAATCGACCAGGAAGTGCTATGCCTTCAAGTGGAACAGATTCTTCATTTGGTGTTATGGCAAGGGCCTGGACCCTTTGTCCTGTCCGGTGGCTAGCATTCTCGACTACCTTTGGTCTCCCTCCAAAGGGGGTCTTTGGTCTACAACCCTTAAGGTGCACCTGGCAGCCATAAGCTTATGGGCAAGCCATTCGAATTGATGCACAGGAGTGAGATGTCACATCTGTCATGGAAGACCACCTTCCTGGTGGCTGTTGCATCAGCCAGAAGGATTGAGGAGCTAAGGTGCTCTCTGTTGAGTCTCCCTATCTGATCTTCCACAGGGATAAGGTTGTCCTGCGCCCCAACCCGAAGTTCCTTCAGAAGGTTGTGTCGTAGTTTCACCTGAACCAGTTGATGACTCTTCCAGTGTATTATCCCATTCACACCTCGGAGGCCAAGTACAGGCTGCATACTTTGGACATGAGACAAGCGCTCTTTTATAAAGAGCACACAACTGGAGTTTGGGGAGAGGTTCACCTGCTGTTTGTCACCTGCGCTGAAGCTGCACCTGGCAGACTTGCAGCCTGCGGACGATGGCAGGTGGATTACATCATGCAATGATCTTTGCTATTGGTTGGCGGTAGAAAGCCTCCCATAGGGCTAAGGGCTCATTCCACTGCCTATACCTCTGCATCGGGTGGCTGCTTCTGGGATCGTCCCTATCCAGAAATTTGCAGGGCTGCTACCTGGAAGTCAGCAGACACCTTCATTTCCTGCTACCACATTGACCTAGAGTCATGCCGGGATGCTGGTTTTGGGGCCTCAATTTTCCAGTCTCTGTTTCCTAAGTAGGGGGGTGTGCGCCACCTTGCCTCCCTCCTCCTGGAGAACTGCTAGGAGTTTGCCAAGACGTGTGCATAAAAACAGCATATCCACATTCCTAGAAACACAGGTTACTCACCTGTAACAGTAGTTCTAGGAGTGGTACATGTTGTTCTTCCACACTGATCCACCTGACCTCCCCGGCTTCCACTCACAGCCACTGCTTCCAGCGGGCAAGATCTGGTGTCAAGGGGTGGAGCCAAGGGGATATACCACCGGGTGGGTGGGAGGAGCCAGGTTTTAGACCTCCAGGCAAGATATTTAAAGGGAAAGGACATGCCAAGAAGTGTGGATGAACAACCTATACCACTCCTAGAACTACTGTTACAGGTGAGTAACCTGTGTTTTTTATTGCTAATGTAAGTACAACAAGGTCCTTCCGGGAGGGGTTAAGGGCCATTCTACCAAGGGTATGGCCGTCTCCACTGACTGTTTCAGAAATGTGTCTGCTGTGGACATCTGTGCAGCTGCCACCTGGAGATCTGTCCATACCTTCACCAAGCATTACAGTTTGTACATTGCTTCTAGGCGAGGGCCAACTTCAGCCTCGCCATCCTGCAGGGCCTTCTTTCGTAAGCCATTGGCTGTGGTCTAAACTCCTCCTGGTACTGCTTCTGTTATACTGACGGAACTGCTTGGGACTCAGTCCTACCATTGTTCGCCTGCTACAAGAGCTTGCTTGAAGTAAGTGTGGTAGGGTGTGGGTGTAAGATAACTCATTCAAAGGCACAGCAGAGACAGGACACAGGTTTGTCAGCTATGGCACACAGTAACTTATAGTGAGCCGTTTATTAAGTAACCAGATTAAACTTGAGACTTTACTTTTAAACTGAGGAAAACAATAAAACAAATAAAAAATGTTTTAGCTCTAAATAGCCATCTAAATCACTAGAACATAGCATGGAAGAAATTGGAGGCAACTCTCCACTATCTTCTATGTTCCATAGGGAAGAGCTAGATCCACTCTTTACTTCAGCTGAGCACTGCACATTCTTATGTATGCTAAGAACCCTGATGCAATAGTCGTGAGCTAGTTTGATCCACCCCTATTTCTAATAACATTCAGTTTCTACACTAATACAGGCTTGTGGGGGATCAAACAGCCTTATTATCAAAATAAATGTTATTCAACATGAGTCTAGTTTTAAAACAACAAGTTTCATTATTAACATACCAAGATATTCTAGCTGAATAACTAATAATCTCATTATCAAGAAGAAGCTCCTCCGCTTTATGTGAGGTCACTCTTCTCGCTCTCTATAAATAAGCCTCTTTCTGGACTGCTTGCCTCCTAATAGGAACCAAAACCCCAGCCTAGCAACACGGTCCAGGTAAGGCCTCTCTAATACAGCTTTAAAATGAACTATTTTTGAAGCTCTTTAAACTTTTTCTCCCAGGACAGCTGTAACTTTGTGATAAAAACATTTTGGGGCATTTTAAACAGCATTGCTGCCCAACTGCTGTACATTACAAAAGCTGGTGAAAATGAACAAACTAGTCCTGTTTTATTTTCATTAGAAAGTGCTACAGAAAAGAGACAGTTTCCACTCCCTAGTGCTTTTTTAAACAATCATGTGAAAGAACTAGCTGTGCAAAACAACTTTGTTTTAATGTTCTGGGTCTTTCTTACTTTCTTTTCGGGTTCCTGCTTTTTGGCTCAGCACACTCGGTGTTCAGGCTGTGTTTTTCACCACGCCTTTTCAGTTACTGCATGTTTCAGCCACCAAAGCTATTCTAATGCTATGGGGAACATTTTAACAAGAAAAGAGGGGTTTTGTTATGAACTGTGCTTGTAGCTACGCTGATACAACAGCAAACCAATTAGCTAACCAGTGCACAGAAAAACAGAAGATCTGCAATAATGAATTAGTGCTAGAAGCGCTTTACATTTACTTTTGCCTGCTTACCAAGCATCTAGCAGGCTTTTGGGCTTTTTTAACCCACAAACAGTGTTTCTTACAGACGCAAAGCGGGAGGGGGGGTTCCAGGCACATATTGCCAAACGGAACACAAGGGTACTCAAGGCAAAGAGGAATTTAAAAGAGGGGCAGTGATAGAAGTGAGATACCACAGTAGGAGGCTACCCTACTGTAGTAGAGATGTGAAAATTAAAGAAAGGGAAAGATTTATAGCTGCTGCAGCAGACTTTGGAAAAGGGGACAGATAAGAAGGAAGCCTCGAGTTACCTTTATTTGAAAAATGGGGGGGGTGTAACTAAACCTATCACAGTAAGATAGTACAGTTTCGTAAGAACTTGCCATAACAGTAGATCTTGGAGAGGAGTTCTTGCAACAGGCCATGATTTTCCCACCCTCCTTTCCCCTACTTTCCTCCTGGTGTTTCCTCGTCCATTTGCATGGGTTTTCTGTTCTCTTTTTTTTCTTTGTGGCTCTCTTGAATTTCCTCCGTTTCTTCTTCTGTTGCCCTCTTTCGGTCTCTGGTTGGAGAACTGAGAATGGTGTGGGGGACCACCTGCCTTTATAGGATAGGCTAACGTCAGAGGATGATGTTGGCGGTGGGTGGTCCCCGTGGTTGACTGCTAGCTGGAATGTTTCCATGTGGTCCTGGCAGCTGGCGGCTAATTCCTACCAGTGTTGGTCTCGAAGTTCTACTGTTACGGTAAGTTCTTTCATAACTGTACTATTTAGGGTCTTGTCCACAATAATGGCCAGATACTGTATGCCCCAAAAGTGCATGTCTGGGCTGTGTAGCTTAAAACACGCATAGTGCCGTACAAGTGGTGGCATTCACAACCCCTGCAGAACCAATAATTTTCCATTTTCAAAAATGTCCAATTCCATTAAGCAAAATCTTTTAAAGCGCCGCCCCCCCAAAAAACTAAGGGCAGTCAGCATTTTTTTTGTATAAAAATTTGGCTTAAAATAGAGAGTTTCCCCTAAAAGCTTGGTGCAAAGTGGGAATTTTCATGAGAAACGGACTCCTATGTGCTGGTTTAAAAGACAGATTCTGTTTTTCTTCTGATGTTTTCTATATAAAATGAAAAATCATTGGTTTTACCCCTGGCCACCTCACTATGCGATCCGAGAGAAGTGGTGAGGCACCAGGAGTGGAGTGAGACTGGACTGTGGGTATCCAGTTGGAGGCCCATGGCAAGGGCAGTATTAAGAATTTATCACAGTGTGGTCCTTCATATCAGAGGAACACAGTAAATCAAAATTGTACCCTAGAAATTGTGCTCCTGCAGATCTTGGCCGTGCTCCAACCTACTTTTTATGTATTTTCCAACAGGAATTCTATCGATGCATGCAAGTTTCTTCTGTCTACTGACAGTAAACATATATAATCTCTTTTTTTTTTTTACTCAGTCACCTCATGTTCATTTAACTTTTGGCCCATAGTCAGTAAGGTCATTTCCTCCTTGCTGTCCTTCTACTCAAAACATGTGCTTCCCATCTGTCTGCAGGCTCTCTCATAGCCAGTGAGTGCACATGCTCTGGTTCCTTGCCTGTGTTGCCGCCACTTGTCCACACACCTGTTTCCAACCTGCCAATAAAAGCTCTTGAAACCACACAAGGGGGAGGGGATGATAAGAGACTTAGCATGGTTGGAGGGATGGTCAAAAGTATGGCAGCTTAGATTCCATGCAAAGAAGTGCACCTGGGAAACAAAAACTCAGGGGAAGAGTACACTGTGGGGGGGGAGGTACTAACAACAACAAAAATGGAAAGGGACTTGGGGTAGTCATATCAGATGACCTAAAGGTAAGCAAGCAATGTGAGAGGGCAATAAGGAGGGCTGGGGGGATACTGGGATGTACAAGAAGAGCCATCACCAGTAGAAACAGGAAGTTGTTATCCCTCTGTACAGACAGCTGGTGAGTCCCCATCTGGAGTACGTGCAGTTCTGGAGACCCCATCTCCGCAAGGACATAGACAGACAGGATGCAGGCAGTCCAGAGGAGGGCAACTAAAATGGTGCAGGGTCTGCATCAGAAGCCATACGGAGAGACACTAAAGGAGCTTAATATGTATACCCTCGAGGAAGGGAGGGAGAGGGGGGACATGACAGAAACTTTCAAGTACCTCAAAGGAATCAACAAAGTCCAGGAGGGTAGCATTTTTCAGAAAAAGATGTGCAAGAACAATGGACGCAATTTGAAGATAGAGGGGGAACAGCTCAAGGTCAACGTGAGGAAGTATTTTTCACGGAGAGTGTGGTGGATGTATGGAACGGCCTTCCTGAGGCAGTCATGGGGGTCGAAAATAGTTGGGGAATTCAAGAATGCATGGGACAGACATAAGGCAATTCTGGTTGGGGGTAGGAAGAAGTAGGCTGTTGGTTACTAGGATCTGCAGCTTATCCAGTAGATAGGGAAATGGGCAGACTGGGTGGGCCAAGCTGTCCTTGTCTGCTGTCAAAGTCTATGTTTCTATGTTTCACCCGCTCATCCCCTACCCACCCAGCTACGTGGGCATTTGTCTACCAGCTGCTGTCATACTCTGCCTGCCCATGTACATAGTAGCCTGTCCTGGCTGCCAACACACTTGTTCCTTGCCAGCATGCGGCAGCGCACATTAAGGTGCTGGCCCACCTGCTTACTGAACTACACCTGGAAGTATGCTATGGACCACCAGGGCAGGGGGAGCTGAGGATAGGGAACTCAGTGAAGAAATTAGGGGTATGGCAAAGGGAGATGTGGTGGTGGGGGATTTTAACTTACATGACGTAGACTGGAGCATCCCTGTGGCCAAAAGTAAGAGAAGTCAGGCTATGCTTGATACCTTTCAAGATTGCATACTAAGACAGGACGCCATCCTAGATGTGGTCTTGCTAACACCGATGTAACTAAAGCGGTGAGGGTTTGGGAGCCACTTACAAACAGCGAGCGCAACTCAGTTTGGTTTGTCTGTCACTTTACTGTTAGAGATAATGCATATTTCAAACAACATGAAGTCTTGCTGTATTCTGACAATATGCAGTAAGTCCCAGCACTAGAATTGCTCCGGAGGACAAAGAGTTAACTCTATTATAGAGCATAGAACATTGAGCTTGTGCTCCATTCAAACCCCTATCTGCTGCACTTCAAAGTGCAACTGTCAGATTCTTTTGTCCGACTGATTGAACAGTCGCTTCTGGAGAGTTTCTCCTTCGCTCGGTTTGGTATAGTAAATCATTGGTTCATTCCGATTATTACTTTGTTGTTTTTCTTGGTTCAGATCACTGTCTGCTGTACTGTAAGTAGGTAGATTTAGTTTGTGATTGTGAATCTATGGAAATTGTAAAACAAAAAAAAAAAAAGTCTGTGCGAGGGGGTTTTGTTCAATCGGTTCGGCTGAACGGTTTCAATCTAATTCTTTGTTTTCTTCCCCTAGGTACGGTGCGGTTCCGGTACCGCTCTGTTCTAAAAAAAAATTTAAAAAAATAAATAAATAAATAAATAAAAACTCTTTTTTTTTTTTTTCCAATACCCGTAACACAGTTAGGAACTGATCGTGAGTCTTGCCTGAAGCAGAGGAGCAAGTTTTTTCCATTAGAATGGCTCAGTCTGAGAAACCCAAGAAAAAACGGGCCCACTGGGTTTCAGCACTGCAGTGTGTGTGTGTGTGTGTGTGTGTGTGTGTGTGTGTGTGGAGGTCTTCGCCAAGGTGGATCCCCACACCACCTGTGTTTACTGTCTGGGGTTTGATCACCTCAATTCAGACTGCCAGATTTGTAAAAATTTTCCCAAATCCACCTTGGAAAAAAGAATAGGTAGGCTAAGGGAAAAGGAGGCCAAAAAAAATCCGCTGACCCGGATGGCCAGCCTGGTTCGGCTCTACTGAACCAGAGGAGGTGCCCTCTGACCAGGGTCAGTGTTCCTCGGGCAAGAGGAGAGCGGATCCCGAGAGTTGGTTCCTATAAGAGGAAAAGAAGGGACAAGTCGCGGGTTCAGATCCAGAACCGCTTACGCCTGATTGCCGAGGAGATAGCCAGAGCGATTAGCATAGTTGAATCACTCCGTTTGGTTCCGACTGATTCGGCTCAACAAACCAGGCGCTTGGTTCGGTCAGTTCCTCCAGTTCCCGATTATTCACCAGAAGATTATTATGAACCGGATTGGGAGAGGGACGAAGATTTTGAAGATAAGGATGAAGAGGTCGGTGATGAAGGTCTGGATGAGCCTATTGAACCGGACATCTCCCCTCCCAGGCTTTCTGAGTCCTCATCCCACTTTATGTTTTACAGAAAGGTGGCAGAGACCCTCCAGCTCCTTTGGGGAGACTGTAGAGGAGTCACAGGAGCCTGACTTTGTGGAGATGATGGATATCCCGAGTCCAAGAGGTTGTCTATTCCCTCCATAAGTCTTTTGGGAAACAGACACAGAAACTGTTAAAACTCCCAATTCCTTGCCTCCAGTGGACAAAAGAATGGACAAGAGGTACATGCTGTCAGGCTCTGACTCAGAGTTCCTTTGTCAGCAATGCAGCCATGTTGGGGTAGTGCAGGCTGCAGCCTGTGACAAGGCTGGCGTTCCTTTGGCTTTACACCCCCCAGACAAGGACTCCAGGAGGATAGGTGCCGTGGCCAAGAAACAGTACTTGTCATGTTCCCTGGGACTCAGGCAAGCGAATTACATGGCCTATACAGCCAGATACCAAAAGTCCAGGTGGGATGTGGTTTTGGAACTGGCCAAGCAGGCTTCCCCCCAGCTAGTCAAAGAGCTGAAGGAGGCGGCTGCTGATGGGATTGAGGCATCAAAGATCCAGTTTCATGCTGCTGTGGACTCCAGTGATGTTTCATCAAGAGTCATGGCTACATCTGTGGCTCTTCAGAGAATGGCTTGGCTCAGATCTACTTGCCTATTGCAGGATACCCATGCTAAGGCTATGGATTTTCCTGTAGAAGATAATTCTGTGTTTGGGGAGCAGACAGAGAATTACATGAAAAAAATGGACAAATACAGGACCACCTACAGAAGTACACAGGCCAAGGAAAGGCAGACTACTGCACAGAAGCAGCATTCTAGGGGCAGGGGGCAGGCCTTTTCACAGGCCTTTCTACCAGGCACAGGCCTCCTCTCCTTTTCCTGAGAGGGAGAGGCAGAAGGAGGATGAACAGGGCTGCATCCTCCTCTCAGTCCAAGGCTCCTGCCAAGCAGACACCCTGATGTGTCAGCCCGGGTCGACTCCCCAATTTCTGTAGGAGGCAGGCTGGCTTACTACTTCCAGGCCTGGAAGTCTGTTACCTCAGACAAGTGGGTCCTGGAGGTAGTAAGCCAGGGACTGGCCCTCAGCTTCAAAAACATTTCCAAAACTGAGGGTCAAGTCTTTTCCTCCTGCGAATGTCTCAGAAACCGTTGCCCTAGAGGCAGAGATTTCCTCTGTCTTGGCTCTCAAGGCCATAGAGAAAGTTCCTCCGATTTCACTGGGGCAAAGACCTGTACTCCAGGTACTCCTTACCCCAAAAAGACAGGGGAGTGGCGACCCATCCTAGACTTAAGGTTTCTAAACAAACACCTATTCAAGCCAAAGTTCAAAATGGTGACTCTGGGGCTAATCCTTCCCTCTCTGAGACCAGGAGACTGGCTGTTCTCACTGGATCTCAAGGATGCCTATTTTCACATTCCCATCAGATGCTCCCACAGAAAGTACCTCAGGTTCGAATTGCCCTCAGGTCACTACCAGTTCAGAGCAATGCCCTTCGGGCTAACATCAGCTCCAAGAGTATTTATAAAATGGCCTAGCACCAGTAGTAGCATTTCTCAGAAGACAGAACATTGCCATATTCCCATATCTGGACGACTGACTTGTGGTGGGGCAGTCTCCAGACCAAGTCAAGTCAAGCCTGCAAGTCATTCAGCACTCACTCACCTCTCTAGGCTTTCTTCTCAGTCTTCAAAAATCAGTTCTCGAACCAGTTCAGCTCCTGACCTTCATAGGAGCAGATCTGGATACTGTCCAGGCAAAGGCTTTTCTTCCCCTAGCAAGGGTAAAGGCCCTGACAGAATTAACTTCTTCTTCCCGGCCTCTGGTCTCTCGGCCAGCAAGGCATTTTCTTCAGCTTTGGGCCACGTGGCAGCTTCCACCGCATTGGTCTAAGGTGCCAGATTTCAGATGAGGGACATTCAGTTCCACTTGAGGGCTTATTGGTCTCAGAAGAAGGATCCTCTGACCAAACTAGTTCCAGTGACTCTGACTCTGATCCAGGCTCTCCAATGGTGGTTGGATCAACGCAACCTCAGGCAAGGAGTCCCTTTCATCTCCCAGTCTTATTCAGTCATTCTGACCACAGATGCCTCTCTCCTGGGCTAGGATGCTCATCTGGAAGACCTCACAGTTCAGGGGTTGTGGTCTCCTCAGGAGTCCCTGCTTCACATCAGTCTTCTGGAGCTCAGGGCAGTGTACCTGGCTCTACTAGCTTTCTCAGAGTCGGTTCAGAACAAAGTGGTTCAGGTCAGAACGGACAGTACAACCACCATGTGGTACATCAACAAGCAGGGAGGCACTCTGTCTACAGCCTTGTGTACGGAAGCCATGAAATTGTGGTCTCTGGCTTATTCCCTACAGACAACTCTAGTATCAGTTCACATTCCAGGGAAAGACAGCCTGATAGCAGATGCCTTGAGCAGGATTTCTCAGGGCCATCACGAATGGTCCCTGGATCCTCTTGTTTTGGAAAAGATTTTCTCGAAGTGGGGCACTCCTCAGATAGACCTATTTGCAGCCCCAGACAATCACCAACTTCCTCTCATGTTGCAGACCCCCAGTCTTGGGCTCAGTCCCCCTGGATGCTCTACTTTTGGACTGGAAGGGGAAATTTCTGTAAGCATTTCCCCCCTTTCCCCTGTTGTTCCAAGTTCTGGTCAAAATAAGGTCACAATCTTGCACAGTGATCCTGATTGCTCCAGATTGGGCCAGACAGCCTTGGTATCCTCTGATCTTACTTTGAGTGGGAGCTCTTGCAGCAGGCTATCACAGTTAGGACTATGATGCAGGCACTAGGACCCTCCGGAAACTTCTCAGCCAGCAATACCCAGCAGGGACCGCCCCCGATGTTGGCTCCACCCCAGCGTCCGCTGTGGTATAAAAGGGGGTGGACCCAGCTCCACCCCAGTTCTTTTCCCACCACGTCCTGTGCATGTGAAGAGTTCCTACTCATCTTGGCTTGCCAACCCAGCAAAAGTTCTCGTTTTCAGATTGTTTGCATTTTCTCTCCCAGTTTTCGATGGTCTATTAGCGCATGTCTTAGCGTCATCGGTCTTTGTCTCGTAGAATACGTTGATAGAATGCGGTTGTGGCCCTTAAATCCAAATCAAAGACTGTCATTGGCAGTGTGTTTTCTGCCTCAGGCCTGGCTATGACACCGCGGCCTGTTTGGCCTGTCAGAAATTCACAAGCCGAACCCGGATCCGCTGCCTGAAGGTCTTGAAAGCGTTTCTGCTTGAAAAGAAAATGGATTTGCACATCTCTGGGGAGAAGCAGAAGAAAAAGGACAAGACTAAGCGGTCCCGTGAAAAGGATCATAGTCTGTCCCGGCACCGGTCCAGGTCCCGGTCTCGCTCTCTCTCACAGCGGCCTTCTCCCAAGACAACCCGTGAATCCAAGGGCTCAGGTGAGCATCCCAGAAAAGACCAGGCTAAGGTTGGGCCTTCGGGGGAGAGGCCAGCGAGCCAAGGTGACTCATCAGGTCACCCGTGAGATATGGATCCTGCGCCAAGCTTCAGCCCGCCTTCCAAGGCAACGACGCCGCCCATCAAGAGCGCGCCGATGGAGTCTAAGGACACTCCAGCACCCCTGGTCAGTTCCCCATCGTCGGTCCCCCTACCGATGCTGGGTGATGGGGCGACGGATCCAGACGCAGCCGACTAAGGGGCTGCGTCCTCTTCCCCCTAAGTCCTCCTCCCCTCGGGGCTCAGAAGTGGGCTCTCCTGCGAAAGTCGACATCCTGGATATTCCATTTCCAAGGACGAGCTCAAGGATCTGTTTTCCTTCTGGTGGGGGCAGGTCCAGAAGCGGACCCCCCCCCCCGAAGCCGGCCCCATCACCGGTCCCGGACCCTTCGGGTGAACCACAGCCAGGAGATGCTTCATCCCCGAGGAAGACCCCCAGAGGCCACTGCCTACTCCTCTTTCTAAGGCTCGTTCCAGGACACGGTCCGTTGACAGACGCTGGCACTCTACCAGATCAGGTAGCCAATGCCGGGTCAGGTCTTGCACGAGGAGCTGTTCCTGCTCTGCTAGACTGGACCACTCCTGACATGGTCCCTGACTGATGGCCTCCGGCTCTGTCGTTGGTCTTTGGACGTGTGAGTTGGTGAGTTCTGACACTTGGTGGAGCTAGCCATAAGGACAGACCTGGCTACTCGTCACCCAGTAGCCATTCTTCCTCTTCCTCGTCATCTTCTGCCTCTTCCTTTTTGGGAATTGAGGATTCCCCAGGAGAGAAGGACCAGCCCCGCTTGGCTCCTGACAATCCCACCTTTATGGACGTCATGAGGCACATCCAGGCCTCCAATGAGTGGGACACGGAGGACCTGGATCCGGAACACCAGCGTTTGGCCAAATACCTGAGGCAAAAGGAGCCCAAGCCCTTGGTGGTCCCTCCTTTAATGGACACATTCCAGGACCTCACCAGAGTTACCTGGAAGTGTCCGGCTTCAGTCCCGAAAAAATCGGACAGGCTGTATAGAGCCCCGAAGGATGAACCATTTTTGGCAGAGCATCCTCAGGTGGACTGTTAAGTTATTACGACTGCCCACGACAAATCTAAGCAATCTAAACATCTCAGCTCACAGCCTCCCGACCCAGAATCCCACTGTTTGGACCAGGTGGGCAAGAAGGTGTATTCTGCCTCCACCTGTTCAATTAGGTCCCTGAATTTCCTCACGCACATGGTCCAGTACCAGAATGCGTTATGGGAGCAGGGACAAGAGCTGGTTAATGCCTTGTGAGACTCCTAGAAGAAAACGGAGATCCTGGACGTTCTCAAGTTGGGCTTGGACTTAGGCACACATGTGTTGCGTGCCTTGTACGATACTGCAGACACAGCCACCAGAGCAACAGCATCAGGTGTGTGTCTCGGGCACCATTCCTGGTTGAGGGGCTCAGGCTTTCATCAGGATCTGCAGTCCGGATTCTGGGACTTACCGTTCCAGGTTTCTGTGTTGTTGGGCTGGAGACGGAGTCCTTGATCTCTCGCCTCCAAGAGTCAGGCAAATCCATCTGGTCTGTCCGGCAAATGTACCATAGTGACCAGCGGAGACAGCAAAAGTGGCAATTTCGGAAGCCTCAGGTGGTCAAGCTCATGGTAACCAGCAGGGCCAGAGAGGAGTCTTTCGGAGGAGAGCCAGCAGCCAGCAGCCTGGAGGCACTCCTCCCCATGGCCCCAAGTCGTCCCAGGCCTCTCTGCCAACCCCTGGCTCCGCCCAGTGACTCCCTTCTGACACCCCCCCCTCCTCGGAGGCTAGGGGAGATGAGGGCTCCCGTATCTTCAGGGATGGAGCTCAAGAACCACGGACAAATGGGTCCTGGACGTTATAAGGAGAGGACACACTTTAGAGTTCACGGAGATTCCTCCAGACACTCCACCAAGGTTCTCCAGATATCCTCCTTCTCGTATTCCTCTCATAGAAGGAGATAAAGGCACTCTTGCCAAAGGGAGATAGAACCAGTCTCTCGACAGCGGGAAAAGGTATTACTCCACTTCTTTCTGGTTCCAAAGGAGACCAGGACCTTTGTCCCATTCTGGACCTAAGCTCACTAAATCTTTATATAGAGTACAAAAGATTTCGGATAGTGACCCTGCCAGGTCTTCTTCCTCTGCTGCACCGATGGGACTGGCTCTGCTCCCTGGACATGCAAGATGCGTATATGCATATCGGGGTCTTTCCCCCTCACAGGAAGTTCCTGAGGTTCCACTTCCAGGGGGAGCATTATCAGTTTCGAGTTTTTCCGTTCGGCCTCTCCTCTGCTCCTCGAGTTTTCACAGAGTGCTTGGCAGTGGTGGCTGCGACTCTAAGGCGTCAGGGACATTATGTCTTCCCTTACCTGAACGATTGGCCGCTAGCGGCCCCGTCAAGGTCTCGCCTGTTTCAAGCTCATGGAGGCACTTGTACACTCTTCCGAGACTTGGGGATCACCCTGAGTCTTCCAAAGTCTTCCCCAGAACCCAGCCAAAGACTCGTCTTTATTGGAGCAGTCCTGGATTCGGTCCAGGGCATGGCTTTTCTACCCCAGAGAGCGGCAGTTGCCTGCAGGAGACAGCCAGATCGGTTCTAGTAACTCCTCAGGTCTCAGCAAGGACCTTCCTCAGACTTCTGGGGCACAAGGTGGCAGCCATTCCAGTTACTCCTCTGGCCTGCCTTCACATGCGAATCCCACAGTGGATGCTCAGGGTGCAGTGGGATCAGTGCTCAGGACGATCTTGTCCACATGGTCAGAATCACAGGCCAGTAAAGAGAATAATTCACTGGTGGATGGATCCTCGCAATCTGGAAAGAGGGGTCCCCTTCTGTCCGGAGCCCCCAAATCAGATTCTTACGACGGATGTCTCGGATTTGGGATGGAGGGCACACCTAGGGGTCCACCAAACACAAGGCGTTTGGACCCCGAGGACCGCGACCTCCACATCAATGTCCTGGAGATGCGAGCAGTCCTCAATGCGCTACATGCCTTTCAGGAGGACCTAGTGCCAGGCTCTCTTCTAATCCAGACGGACAATATGGCAGTCGTCTTCTACATCAACAAGTAAGGGGAGCTCATTCTTAACCCATATGCAGGAGGCGGTGAAAGTCTGGTATTGGGAGCTGGAGCAGCACATCACTCTCCGCGGTGCACGTTCCGGGTGTCCTCAACGACCTGGCCGACTGTCTCAGCAGATCTCGGTCCAGGGCGCATGAGTGGGAGCTACTGCAGTCAGTAGCGGACCAGCTGTTCGACAGATGGGGTCGTCCAGATCTGGACCTGTTTGCGTCACCACGCAATGCCAAACTGCCACTTTTCTGCTCGCGAGAGCCCGCACCTGGTGTTTTCTGGCCAGACGGTTGTCCCTATGTTGGGCAGGAGGTTTCTTTATGCCTTCCCTCCCTTCCTCTGGGCCAGAGGGTTCTGTTGAAATTGCGTCAAGGGATGCGACGATTCTGATCGCCTGCTGTGGCCTCTGCAGATTTGGTTTCCCACTACTTCAGCGGTTTTCCATGGAACCTCCTTTTCCGCTGCCAGTATGCTCAAATTGCTGTCCCAGGATCGGGATCACTGGTTCATCCAGATCTCCGTCCTTGCACCTTCATGCTTGGCTCCTTCAGACATAGCAAAGCACAGGTACGGGCTATCGCCAGAGGTGTTGAAATTTTGTGTCGGCGAGGAAGCCCTCCACGCTTCCACTTACGCTGTGAAATGGAAGCTTTTTGTTTGTGGGCCTTGTCTCACCATCTGGATCCCTTTTCCTGTCCAGTGAATTCAGCTTTTCAGTATCTTCTCTCCTTATACCAACAAGGCTTGAGCTACTCCTCCATTAAGGTGCATATGTGGCCATTTTGGCTTATCAAGCCCTTTCGGGTGACAGAACCTTAGCCCAGTTGGACGTGGCATGCACATTTTTACAGGGGATTCTCCATATGAGACCTCCCATTCGGGATCCTGTCTCACCCTGGGATCTCCTTTTTGTTTTGGAGAAGCATACCCTGCCTCCGTTTGAACCTAGAGTGGATTGTGAGCTGCGATACTTGTCTTGGAAGGTTTGTTTTTTGGTTGCCATTACTTCAGCTTGAACAGTTTCTGAGCTTCAGACTCTGATATGAAAAGAGCCATATTTAATTTTCTACAGGGAACGGGTTTCCCTAAGTTTCTTCCAAAAGTGGTCTCGGAGTTGACCCTCAACCAGTCGGTTGACCTTCCAGTTTATGTTCCTTCTCCCTCTAACAGAGGGCAGGCTCTTGTTCACAGGATGCTTAGGTATTACCTTAAGCGTATGGCTAATCTCTGTAAATCGGAGCAGCTGTTTGTGGCCTTTGTGCCACAACATTTGGGTAGACCGGTGTCCAAATAGACCATTTCTAAGCAGAATAGGCCCTTTTTGGGTCTGGTTAGGGGTTACTCCACCAGGGGAGTGTCTGCTTCCTTTACCGCGCTGTGGAACGTATCCATTAAGGATATTTGCGCGGCCGCTACCTGGAATTCAGTGCATACTTTCATAAAGCACTACACCTTGGACATTGCCTCCAGACGCTGTGCAGGCTTTGGCCTGGCAGTCCTTCAAGGACTACTGTCTTGAGCCTCTATGTTCAGCTTTTTCTCCACCTCCCAGGGTCAATTACCTCCTTGGCGAGGGACTGCTTGGGATTCAGTCCTAATTGTGATAGCATGCTGCAAGAGCTCCCAGTCGAAGTAAGACAGTACAGTTACGTAAGAACTTACCGTAACAGTAGATCTTTGAGAGGAGCTCTTGCAGCAGGCGTCACTGTCCCGCCCTCCTTCCCCCTCTGAAGTGTGTAGATTCCATCTTCGTGCTCCGCTCCATTCTCCTGTCATGGCTCGTGCTCGGTACTTGGGGGAACTGGGGTGGAGCTGGGTTTGCCCCCTTTTATACCACAGCTGATGCCGGGGTGGAGCCGACGTCGGGGGCGGTCCCTGCTGGGTATTGCTGGCTGAGAAGTTTCCGCAGGGTCCTAGTCCCTGTGGCATAGTCCTAATTGTGATAGCCTGCTGCAAGAGCTCCTCTCGAAGATCTACTGTTACGGTAAGTTCTTACGTAACTGTACTTTACTGTCACTGGCAGTTCATCCTACTCTGGTTCTCCCCAAGAGTCACAATCTGTTAACTTCCTCTCAGGGGAGAATTTGGTACCCCAGTCTTCAGTCTCTCAGCCTCAGGGCCTGGCTCTTGAAGAGCTGGAATATGCTGGTATGAATTTGTCCCAAGGGGTTCTGGATATTCTTAAGGCCTCTAGGAAACCTGCTACTAGGAAAATGTACAACTCCAAATGGAAGAGATTTAGCATTTGGTGTTCAGATGGGCATATTTCTCCAAGCACTGCTGACCTGTCTACAGTCCTTGACTATATGGTTCACCTTAACAGCTTAGGTCTCAGACCAGCTACTCTCAAGGTTCATCTGTCAGCTGTTTCTGCTTTTCTGTCAGTAGGAAAGCCCTCTTCACTGGCATCTCATCCTCTGTTCTGCATGTTTTTCAAGGGGCTCCTCCTTACTAATCCTCCCTTCAGCGAGCCCATTCCTGTTTGGGACCTTAATATCTGCATTGCTCAACTTATACAGCCACCCTTTGAGTCTTTGGCATCAGCAGAGCTTAAGTACTTGACGGGGAAGGCTGTATTCTTGGTACCTATCACCTCTGCCAGACGCATCAGTGAGTTGCAAGCTCTCTCTGTGGAGCCTGATTTTATCTCATTCCATAAGGATAAGGTGGTCCTCAGGATTAATAGGTGATTTTTACCTAAGGTGGTCTTGGATTTTCACTTAAATCAGTCCATGACCCTTCCTGTCTTCTTCACTGACCATTTCTCTTTAGGTGAGAGAAGATTACACAGTCTGGATGTTAAGAGGGTCCTTAGCTATTACACTGAGCATACTAAGGCCCTTGGGTCTGGTTCTTCTCAACTGTTCCTCACTTATGGGGAAGTGGGAAAAGGCAGGCCAGCTACTAAAATAACTAGTGCCAGGTGGATTGTCTCCTGTATTCAGTTCTGCTATGAAAAGCTAGGAAAGAACCTCCTCAGGCCTGAGGGCTCATTCGACTAGAGGTACAGCAGCTTCCCTAGCTGCTGCCAGAGATGTATCTCTGTTAGAGATTTACAAAGCAGCCACCTGGAAAACAGTCCACACTTTACCAAGCATTACTCCTGGATATCCAGACTAGCAGTGATGCTAGGTTTGGCAGCAGTACAGCAGAGTCTATTCCTAAGTAGGTTCTGGACCCTCCTCCTGGGAGGTACTGCTTGGTAGTCTGCATACTGTCAGAATACAGCAAGACTTCATGTTGTTTGAAGAAAAAATTACTCATCTTAGTAATTGTATTTCTTCTAATGGAGTCTTGCTGTATTCTGACCTCCCCCCTTGCCTCCCCTCTCAGAACCTAGTTGTTGGAATGTGGGCTGTCAGGTGCAGTGTTGCACACCAGAGGTGCATTGACCCTCTCCCCTGTTGGGAGAGGGGATCATAGTGTTTTAAGTTTTCTGTTTTAAGTGTGTTTCACTACCATGGTTTTGTCTTGGGGTCTTAGACTTGAGTCTTTGGGGACCCTTTATGTTTGTTGCCTTTTTCTGTAGTGTTTTCTTACAATTTCCACATGACAGCTGTAGTTAGTCAGTTTGGGCTCGTAAGAATCTGACTGTTGCACTTTGAAGTGCAGCAGATAGGGGTTTGAACCGAGCACGAGCTCAGTGTTCTATGCTCTTACATAGAGTTAACTCTTTGTTCTCTGGAGCAGTTCTAGTGCTGGGGCATACTGCATATTGTCAGAATACAGCAAGACTCCATTAGAAGGAACACAATTACTAAGGTGAGTAATTCTTTCTTCTAGAGTGTACTATCTGCTGTACTTACAAAAAATGTAAGGTAATGCACCTAGGGAAAAAGAACCCCAAGATAGAATTTATTTATTTATTGCATTTTGGTAACCGGATGAGCCCACTGAGACCAGCGGTCCCTTTTTCAGGGGTGACCCGGAGTTAATTACATACATCATTTATACAGTTTTTCACATACATTACTCATATCTCAGCAGTTCACAATATACATTTGAGTCAGCAATTACAACATTAGAAGCAAAAGACATTGGGTTTACATACAGAGTGCTGTAAAATTAGTCAGAAAGGTAGGAGACAGTTGAACAGTGACATTAGAGTGACAACATTATAGATACCTTCCGCAAGTGCTTATGCTAGGAGGAATGTGTTCCATGTGTCAAAGACTTACTATAGTGTACAGGCCCTGTTAGACCTATAGTAGTATACAGGAGAACAGCGTTCAAGGCTAGGAGGGAGTTAACGGTAGCAGCTGCAGAGACACTGCTCCGCATGTATGCTTTAGGCGGTTGAACCCTTCCAGGGTGGAACTTCAGGCCAGCTCTTCCGGGAGTGAGCACCAGAGGTAGGGTGATGAGTACCCAAAGGATCTCTTGCCAGGTTGGGCAATGAGGGATATTGAGGAGGCAGCTCCCTGATGTCCGCAGTGTCCGTTGGGGAGCTTTTAGCTCCAGGAGGCCAGCTAAATTGGGGTGGGGGGTGATAACATGGTTGAGTTTGTAGGCCAGACATAGTAAGGGATATGAGAGTTTATGCTCTATTGAGAGCCAGTTAAGGTCTGCAAGGACCTCACAATGATGCCTACTTGTCAGGGAGCGGGTAGCAAAGCGTGCAATCCTATTATAGAGGACAGACAGCTTGTGGTGTTCACTCTCCTTAAGTTACTGTAGGAGGGGAGCACCATAGAGAACGGTGGGAAATAGCGTATTTTTGGCTATAGCGAGTCGTGCGTTGTCTGTTAGAGAGTTCCCCAGTCTGTAAAGAAGGCCAAGCTTCTGGTGAGTGGTCTTAGCTACATAGTCAATATGCGGTTTGTAGGACATTTCTTGATCTAGGTAAACTCCTAGGTATTTAATCTTGTCCGCAACTTCAATTCGTGATCCTGAGGCTACATAGAGTGGGAGCAGGTGTTGCCTGTCAGCTGCCAGGCATCTAGTCCCGAAGAGGACAGCCTTGATCTTTTTGTCATTCAGCACCAGTGAGTTAGAGGTAAACCATGCCTCTATTACTGTGAGACTGGCCTGCAGCTTTGCAGTAATGACACTTGGTTGAGGATCACTTCAGTAAACCACTGAGTCACCCCCATAAAGGATCAGGTTTTCCAGACCACAGTCATGCCCAATGTCGTTGACAAAGAGGGTGAATAGTAGAGGGCCTAAAATCAAGCCCTGGGGTACTCCAGTGGTCACAGGTCTGCAGCCCGATTGTACCCCTTTCCATTTTACCTTTTGAGTCCTGTTGAACAGATAGCTTTTGAACCAGGTAAGTGAGAGCATGTCTAGCCCTAGCAGTTGAAGTTTAGTGAGGAGCAGTTTGTGGCTAACTAGGTCGAATGCCTTCGACAAATCTATAACTATAGCCCCAGTGGGGGACCCACTGTCTGTGGCACCCAGGGTGTCAGCTGTGAGTTTGAGAGTACTGGATGGGTGGGGTAAAACTCAGTACTACAACTGAAGAGCGAGACCTTGGAGGTCTTTATTAGCGACACCCTTAATCAGAATATCCAGTGTGATAGGACTTACAGTAAGGTCAACAGGATGCTGGGTTGTACAGGGAGAGGTATTGACAGTAGTAAGGATGTGATACTGCCACTCTAGGTCCTTGGTGAAGCAACATCTGGAGTACTGCGTCCAGTTTTGGAGCCCTCATCTTAGAAGAGCCAAGGATAATAATAAATGTGGACCAAACAGATTTTGTAGCGGAAAGACAGGCTGAAGATAATATTAGAAGGACTATAAATATAATTGACTATGTCAACTACCATAAAACCCCAATTATAATAACGGGTATGGATGCTGAAAAAGCATTTGACCAAGTTGATTGGAATTACCTCTGTGGGACCTTGCCGAATTTGGGTTCTCCTCTGCTTTTATAGATTTCATACGTGTCTTATATCGAGCCCTGTAAGCCTTTGTTCGAGCTAATGGTCACCAATCTACTAATTTCAAGTTAGGTTGGGGGACAAGGCAGGGATGCCCCCTGTTCCCCTCTTTGTTCTACATATTGAACCCTTAGCTCAGAAAATTAGGCAAGCCTAGGGATTAAAGGAATTCAGATAGGCCCAACAGACCATAAAATAGCACTTTTATACTGATGATGTGCTTCTATACATTAGAGACCCCAAAAGCACATCAGGGTGGTGACACTTACACAAGAATTCTCAGTGCTTTCTGGGTATACGTTAAATGAGTCACAGACAGGAACTTTGACTATCAATTATATCCCCCCTAGAGTACTGCAGGACAGCTATCTGATGAATTGGGGTCTACAGAAATTAAAATATCTGAGGGTCTAATTGAGACACACAAATAACACTGTGTACCAAGATAATTACTCCCCATTGGTACAAACTTTGAAGGAGGAGTTTTGGAGATGATCTGTCCTCCCCCTTCCACTGTCCTCCCGAATACAAACAATAAAAATGGATGTGCTTCCTAGATATTTATATCTATTCCAATGTGTTCCTATGCGTGACCAAACAATGGTCTGCAGAGGAGCAGAGAAAATATTAAAATTTATATGGCCTGCACATCACCCAAGTATTCGTAGCTCCATACTCCTAGCCAGGAAAGTACAATGTGGGTGGGCTACTCCTCCTGAATACTATTGAGCAGCTGCTCAATTACCGTAATGGGAATTCACAACTGTGAATCCATTGGAAAAAAATAGAATGCTATATAGAGGAGAAATACCTGCTATTGGCCGACTCTATCTGTCTCAGAGATAAAATATACCTGGCTACCCTGGAGCTTACCCCCCAGACATGGGAAAAATAGCGAGACAGGCAAAAATAAAAGAACAAGCTTGGAAGTGTAAATGGTTAGCTGGGGACAGTAATTTTGCTCCAAATAAAATGGACCTTTGGTTGAAAAGACAAAGCAAAGTAGGAATACAGTACCCACAACAGTGTCTCGGGGAGTCATTTTCAAAACATTTGAGGAGTTGAAGGCAGATTTTGAATGACAAAATACAGAGATTTAGTTATTTCCAAACTAGAGATTTCGTCATGCAAAATCTGGGATGGTATAGGGAGGGTACTGAGACAAACCTGAGAGTCCCTAACACTGGATTCTGTCATATACAATTTTCAACAGAAAGAGGCAATATTACTTTTATATAAATTCCTAATACTGGATACTCAACGTATAATATCAGCAGTAGAGAACAAATGGAAAAGGGAACTTAATGTGCGACTCGCACAGAATGAATGGGGTGGAGTTTGGAAGAACATAACAGCATCTGCTTCAAAATGGCATGACTATTGGTGGAAGATCAAGACTAGATATTTTGCAGTCCCAGCCATGACAGTCAAATGGGGCACCACCCTCACAGGGGAATGCTAGAGAGGGTGTGTGGAAAAAGTGGGAACCCACACACACACATTTTCTGGACCTGTGAGAAATGAAGACCCTTCTGGGACAGTATTATCAAGAGACTACATGAGATTTTTGCAGATAAAACAACACATTTAATCTTGGGGCTTAAACCAAGAGCAATAAAGGAAAATAATCCACTTACCTCTGAATATCCTAATAGTAGCGACTTTGAAGGCAACTAGATGAAAGTGGTTAAAACCAACAACCCAGGAGTGGGAAGAAGTGGTAGATGAAATTGCAGAGTGGAAGAGAATAACATTTCAGATCCAAGATAAGGGGGAAGCATACGTCAACAGATGGAATAAATGGATTATGTCTAAACAAAATCAGCAAAGAATAATGAAGGTGGGGATACCCTCCCTGTGAATTGAAAGAGAAGAGGGTGGAGGGTCGAGAGACCACAAGTTACACAAGTACTACAGGTATAAATCAGTGGTGGACCCAGTAGCTTACCCCGTACGTCTGTCCAGGTGATAGCTGTATTAAGTAATCTTTGAGATAAAAAATGAGAAACTGACACATTAAGAGAGACTAGAAATATAAACCACTGTAGTTAGCTGTTGTCTGAATTTGTTTGTTAGTTGTTCTGTAAGTGTTATCCATGTATGTAACCTTTTAAAAAACTGGAATGGTAATATGTCCTGATATGTTAAGACAGAGACTGTAAACAAATATAAGCCTTAAAACATGATATAATGGAAAATTTCTGGATATATGATGTGATGCGACTGTAATACAAACTCTAAATAAAAGAAAATATATAAAAAATAAATAAAAAATGGAGACGAGGATAGGCTGGAGACGTTAGTAGTGCAGGGGTGACAAAATGATTCTCAGGATCAAAAGGACGACTTAAGACTCTGAATATGTATTTGTTGGAGACCAGAAGGAGAGGCGGGTTACAACAGAGACATTCAAATTCTGAAGGAATAATGTGAGCTTATAAGAACTGTTTAACAGAAGCACTAGCTTTCCAACATGTGGGCATGACTGGAAGCTGACTTGGGGGAGTTCAGGAGGATATGGAGAAAGTATTATTACTTTACGGAAAGGGTGGCAGAATTACCTGCCAGCCAGAGTGGTGGGGACTAAAACCGTGGGAAGTTTCAAACGTGCTTGGGACAAAATGAAAGGTATAGTCATCAGTGGTTGTGACAAGGAAGGAGAATGAAATGGGAGAGGATACGGGGTGGGGGGAGTCGATTCCCTGACAAAGTCATGGATTCTATAGATGCCCAGTGGCAGACTGAATTGGTCTTTTTCTGCTGTCACTTTCTATTTTACTAGCTTCCCGCTTGTCCAGTAGCTTGCTGATCTAGCTTTGAACTCTGCCAAATTAATAACAAAAGCCTGATTTGCATCTCGGTGCCCCATCTGGTCTCCCCCACCACCCTTCCATTGCCTGGAACTCCTGCTTCTGTGTTCCTGAAAGATAAGACGAGCACAGATAATTGAATTGTCTACAAAGAAAATGTGCTTCTGTAATTACTGACTATACTCAGAGCACACCTTAACGCTATCCTCACTCTATAGTGGAGTGGATCCTGTGCTCCATGTGGAGCATAGGATTGTGAAATAAGGCAGTCCTCAAATAACTATTTTTTTGTTTGTTTGTTTTTACTGAGATCCCAAGCTCTCCATACTAGGTTGGCAGGCTGGGGAAAGCCGTAGAGACTTTCGCAGAGGGTGCACAAGTGTTACTTTCCTCCTCTACTGCATAGTGCTGTCACTCTCTCTGCCTTCTCACTGGTGCACAAATGCAGCTATGTGTCATGACTGATTTGTCCCCTCCCCAAAGCCTAACCTACCCATGAGCATAGTGGGGTAGATTGGGTCAGGGCAGATCTCCCCAGGGGCGCATTGGGGGCTTTGGATGTGCTGAGTTCTCTGCGTGTGTGCAACTGCATCCTCCCTGCGCTTGGTGCGAAGGCCCCTCAGGCTTTTTGTGGATTTGAATGTAATAAAGGTTTAGCAAGCTCTACCTTGGCTAATACATAGACATTTTATTATGTTCCTTATATATCTTTAATTAAAAAAAAAAAATGTTTATGGGGTGCACCTGATGTGTGGCCAAAATCAAATTGTTATAGTACCAGTGCGCCTCTAAAAAAAAAAACAAAACTACTTGAAAGTCTTCAACTCATTCAGGTCAATTCAGTTTTCTTACTGGTTTTCATTCCATCATTTTAACATTTAGAGTGTTTCTTGGTCTTGTTATTTGGCCAAATCACAATCCGTCTGACCACTAATGGCAAGGTGACCCACTCATCTGACAGCAAACTACACTTGACATTTTTTATATGCCAATATGATTTGAGGCCCTACTGCTTACTCTTTCTTGTGTGGAGATCACTGTCTGGCTTCATCTTTTATGTAGTGTACTCTGGCCAATAAGAGGCTCGCAGGTGACCATTGGGAAGCTCACTATTTTGGAAAAGGCCACACCTTAAAATATTGCATTGCAAATTTAGAGAGGTGTGGCCTTCTTCTAAGTGTTGAGCTCCCCAATGACCACTTGTAAGCCTTTTATGAGCCAGAGCACACTATATAATGTGGGCCATATCCACGGAAAACAGTGAACAGACTAAACATATTTCAGAATCAAACAATCCAGAACCAAGCAAATAACACATAGCAATGTCAGCAGTAGTTACACAGTTTTTGTTAATAAAAATATCATACAAATTACTTAGATTCCATGTTGCGCTTTGAATATTGGTAGATATCCTCATTGACCTGTTCAACACACTGGTTCAAATGCAGTTGCCCTGTGTGTGTGAGCACAATGGCTGCTCCATTGTCTTCATACAGACACTGCTGCACTGCCAGGGCTGGTTTATAAAGCATTTTGAAATACTTGGCACACAAAATTAATCGATTTAAAATTTGATTAACTGGGAAAGGCACCATGAGCAAACCGCTTGTTTCCAGGTGTGACCCAGGGAAGGTGGGTACAAATATAACACAGGTGTAACAAAATACATACACAGAATAACACAATGTACAATAAAATGCAGTTTACATAGAGATATTTACTTATATATGCAGTTGATATTTATACATACAATATACAATAGCTATAAGCTAGGCAGAGCAAGACTTCCAGAGCAAACATGCAGACTCTAGTTAGGGTTAGGAGATGCAAGAGAGGAAGAAAGACGGGCAAAAGGAGAATAATCCTGGGGGGACAGGTACAGGAAGTTGTAGGGTAGGTCTGAGTAGGCACTAAGGGCAGGAAAGGAGGGTGCTATATAAATCGAAACTATTTTATTCAGACATGTCAGTTTTAATACGTATAGCTTTTTCTCCATGTTGCAGCTTGGTCAGTCCTCCTGCCCTGCACAACACCTAAGCACCATCTTCACAAACCTGGCCACATTTACCCCCAACATTTCAACCCTTCTCCAGCAGGGCACTAGGGGAATGCCTTGGCCATCACTTTAGGGAAAGGTCATCTGCCCCCACCCCACCCACCCAGACAGCTAAGGATCCAGACTACTGGCGGACTTCATGGTGTGTGACTCATCATTCAGATGGTGGTGCGGTTTTGCTCCTGGTTTTCTGTGCTTCCGCTCTTCATCCTCCATGCACCAACTGGCGCTGCTCAGACTAGCATTGGCCTCAGATGCCATGGAGACTACCCTGGGAGCCTGCTTTGATGGACCACAGAGATCACTGTGTGCTGGACACAGCGTTATCTGCTTTTCAGGCTATGAAGCTCTGCCATCAGAAGCCTCACTGCTCTGGCTGCTCACCCATGCGACTCAGTATGCTCCTGAACACGGATCACTGGCATAATGATCTGTTGCACGGTCAACAGACACCTTTTATTGGTCAGTTTTTAAAATATCTTTACCCACTGAGGCAGCATTTGCCTTACTACAATCAGGGCTCCAGATAAGATTTTTTGAGATGAGTACTGTACTCCTCATTTTGAAAGTGAGCTGAGTAAAACCAAATTCAGATGCATACAAATGTCTGGATGGAGTGAAGTGAGGAGTACATTTTTAAAAACAATGTTTTTTTTAATCTAGATAAGAACTGATCAGGTGCCAGCAGTACCTCAGATAATAATGGCAGGCAGGAGTAGTTTACTTGGGATACAAAGTCCATTTGTACTCCAAGACAGAAGACACTGAAGACAGGTTGCTGCAAAATTGTGTTTATTAGCACAAACTCAGCTACCTTACTGCCTTGGCCCTACATTTGGGCCTTCTTAGAAGGTGTTTTAAAACAAAATTTGGATGCATATGAGTGCTGTAAATCTGGAAAGAAATGCTCCATTTGAATTACCAGTTGTGTTATTGTAACCCCCTACAAATTGGGGTTTACTATAATGTCTTCCTGGGCCCTTAATGCCCGCTGTCAGGCTGGTATCCTGTCTTGAGTATTTCTATTTGTGTGGGAGTGCCCTAGTGAGCCACCGCACCTGTTTCTTTAAGAGTATAGCTGATCTGTGTTTATAAATTGGTTTGGCTGGGTCCGAGTGATTTAGGGCTTGGCGACCGGCCAGACAGTATGTTATTTTGCTCCATTCTGCAGTCATTAATTGGCAGAGAACTCTTTAGAACTGTAATTGTTTATTGCTTATTTGGGGTTATAGTAAATACAGATAAGTTTGTCTAACCTGCTTTTATTGCAGCTCGAACACTTGAATGGGAGCCACCATGTTAGGTCCTGGACTTCCAATATTTGGACCAATCGAACTGCTGGGGACTTAAAATGGATCCTATCCCCAGGGGTTTTGTGGGACAGAATTCTGTAGTTTTTGTAGTTTTAAGGTTGGTGCCTAAATAGACCTAGAGGGGGGAGCCCTTAGTGTGATTGACAGTTCCCTCAGCTAACTGAACCTTCTGGATTACAAGGGAAATGCCCAGAACTGCCTGAAGCAGTGGATCAGTTAGAGTTGGAAGTGAAAGAGTGAACAGCTCGAGCCTTCGAGCAGCTGCTCCCAGAAGGAGTACAGAGAAATCGGCGGGAAGAGGCTTTGCTGGCCTTCCTGCCACTGAACTGCCTATTGCAGAGGTCAGACGTGTCCGATGTTCAGCCTTGGAACTGCGGCAGAAGAAAGAAGCTTGTTATTGCGACTTGCGATTTGGACTGGACTGAAGACTTGTTCCAGAAGCAATTGGCCCAGCTTGTGACAGACCTTGTCTCGGACTGAAAGGTTTACGCAGTGAGGCTATCAGTTTGCAACCAGACAGTATCCGAACTGTTGCTTTAAAGAAGTTACTGATTTACAGTCGTGGCCAAAAATATTGGCGCCCTTGCAGTTTTTTCTTATAATGCACCATTCCTTCCAGAAAATTGTTGAAATTAAAAAATATTTTGGTATCCACATATGTATTTCTTTGGTTTGCAGTGGAATAAAACACAAAAAGCAGAAAAATTTACCAAGTCTTAGCTTATTCCACACAGAAATCCTTAAATGGCCAGGACAAAATTATTGGCACCTTTTAGAAGAGTTAGAAATAATTAGATTTCAAGCAGGTGATTCTCCTTCACTTTAGAATTGAACTCACCTGTGGTGAGTCGCAGGTGCCTGCAATATAAAAATCACTCATTCAACCAGTTTGAATAGAGAAAAGGACTCATTCTCCTGTTTTGTGTCACTGTGTGCACCGCAATGAGCATGAAGAAAATAAAGACGGCCAGAGAATTGTCTGAGGAGGTCAGACAGAAGATTGTAGCCAAGCATGGACAATCTCAAGGCTACAAATCAATCTCCAGAGACCTTGATGTTCCTGTTTTCACCGTATGTAATGTTATCAGGATGTTTAAGGCCCATGGCACTGTAGCCAACCTCCCTGGACGTGGCCACAAGAGAAAACTTGATCAAAGATTGCAGCGCATGATTGTTCGAATGGTGGAGAAAGCACCTCGATCAACTGCCAAACAGATTCAAGCTGACCTTCAGACACAAGGTACGACAGTTTCAACTCGCACCATCCGTCGCCAACTCAATGAAAGGAGGTTATATGGTAGGAGGCCCAGGAGGACCTCACTGCTGAGAGAGAGAGAGAGAGACATAAGAAAGCCCGACTGGGGTTTTCCAAAACACACCTGAACAAGCCAAAATCCTTCTGGGAGAATGTCCTGTGGACAGGTGAGACCAAATTAGAGCTTTGTGGTAAAGCACATCATCTCTATGTTTACAGAAAACAAAATGAAGCCTTCAAAGAAAAGAACACTTTCCCTACAGTCAAACATGGAGGAGGTTCAGTGATGTTTTGGGGTTGCTGTGCTGCCTCTGGCACTGGGTGCCTTGAGCGTGTGCATGGCATCATGAAATCTGGAGATTACCAGGCCATTTTGGAGCACAATGTTGAACCCAGTGTCGAAAGCTGGGTCTCTGTCGAAGGTCTGGGGTCTTCCAGCAGGACAATGACCCCAAACACACTTCAGAAAGCACCCAGGAATGGTTCAAGACAAGACGCTGGGCTGTTCTGAAGTGGCCAGCAATGAGTCCAGCTCTAAATCCCATTCAAAACCTGTGGAGAGATCTGAAAACAGCAGTTGGGAGACGGCACCCTTCAAATCTGGGAGAACTGGAGCAGTTTGCTCAAGAAGAGTGGGCCAAACTGCCAGTAGAGAGGTGCAGGAAGCTCATCCATGGCTATAGGAAGCGGTTGATTGATTGCAGTTATTTTGACCAAAGGCTGTGCTACCAAATATTAAGTCTACGGTGTCAATAATTTTGTCAATGCCATTTCTTTTCATTTTCTGATTTAAATGAATGTATTAAATTCTGAATCAAAAACAAAGGTTCAAACACCATGAAGTCTTGCTATATTATGACTTAAGCAGTTAGCCACAGCACTTGAACTGCCCTGGAGAGGAAACAGTTAACTCCAGAGAGACTGGAGTTCTAAAGCGCTGAGCGCTATGCTAAAGTTTCTATCTGGCCAGTTTCAAATGAAACTGTCAGATTCTTTACTCCGCTTCACTGAACAGTTGCTCGGAGATCAGCTCTTCAGCTCGGTTCATTTCTCGGTTTAGCGAGTGTTTTGGTTCATTTGAACCGGCAATAAGTATTTATTTTACGCATTTCGGTTCAAAGCTCTATCTGGTAAACCGTAAGTACAGGATTTTAAAAGTCTGTGTGAAATTATCGGTTCGGTTTTGAACCGATCGTTTGCTAAAAAGCATTTAAATCATATATTGGCTTTTTAGAGTGCGGTTCCAGTTCTTGTCGGTTCTAAAAACCTATTATTTTAGTGGGTTTTCAAATACCAGTGACACGGTTAGGAACCGATAAGGGTGTCTTGCCTGCCACTGCCATCAAAAGGGCAAGTTTTTGGATAGGCTGGCATTATGTCTGAGAAACCCAAAAGAAAAACCGGGACCACTGGGTTTCAACACTGTGATGTCTGTGGGGAAGCCTTTGCAAGGCTGACCCACACACCACTTGTGTTTATTGTCTGGGGGCTGACCACCTCCTGTCAGACTGCCAGGTGTGTAAAAATTTCCTGCAGCCACCCTGGAGAAGAGATTGGGCGGCTCAGGAGCGAGAGGCAAAAGTCCGCTGACCCAGATGGCCAGCCGGTCCAGCACCCACTGGACCAGAGGGAGTGCCCTCTGACCAGGCGAGGACTTCCTCGGGCAAAAGGAAGGCTGGTTCAGAGGAACCAGTCCCAGTAAAAAGACAAAGAAATCAGCAGGTCTGGAGTCTAAAATTGCCTCTCAACTGCTGCAGAGATAACTAAACCATACAGATTGTCCAGTCACTGTCTCAGGGACCTGTCAGACCACCAACAATTGGCAAAGGTTGGTTCGTTCGGTTCCAGTGGTTCAGGAGTATGATGTTGAGGAATTTTATGAACCACAGGAGGGGGAGGAGGAATTTGACCATTACGTATGTGGCTGGGAGGGTCTGGACGTGCCCATTGAACCGGACGTTTCTCCAGACAGACCTTTAGAATCTCCCCCTATGCTGTCTGAGTCCCCTTCTCATTTTATGTTTTACAAAAAGGTTGCAGAAACCCTCCAGCTTCCTTTAGAAAGAGGCTGTGGATGAGCAAGAGGAGCCTGATTATGTAGAAATGATGGATATACCAGAGTCTAGGAGGTTGTCTATTCCTTTGCATAAGTCATTTAGGAAGCAAACAACAAAATTTTAAAAATCCTCATTCTGTCCCTCCTGTAGATAAAAAATGGACAGAAGGTATACTTTGTCAGGCCCTGATACAGACTTCCTCACTGAGCAGTGTAGTCATGTAGGTGTGGTACAAGCTGCAGCCTGTGACAAGGCTAATATTCCCTGGCCTCACATCCTCCTGATAAGGATTCAGGAAGATTGATGCCATGGCGAAAAAACAATATTTGGCAGCTTCTTTGGGACTCAGGCAGGCAAATTATATGGCTTATGTGGCTAGATATCAGAAATCTAGATGGGACACAGTATTGCAGTTAGCCAAGCAGGCCCATGGCCAGCTGGCTAGTGAGTTGGAACAGGTGGCTGCTGATGGCATTGAAGCCTCTAAAGTTCAATTTCATACTGCTGTAGATGTTAATGATGTTTCCTCTAGGGTCATGGCCACTTCTGTAGCTTTCCGTGGTTGGCATGGCTCAGATGCACTAATCTGTCCCAAGATACTCAGTCAAAGGCTATGGATTTTCCTGTAGTGGGAAATTCTCTGTTTGGGGAACAAACAGAAAATTATATGAAAAAGATGGATGAATACAGAACTACCTACAAAAGTGCCCAGGCCAAGGAGAGGCATGCCACTCCACAAAGGCACACTCCCAGAGGTAGGGGCAGGCCTTTCCACAGGCCTTTTTACCAATCTCAAGCCTCCTCTGCGTTTGCACAGAGGGTTTTTTTCAGAGGCAGAGGTAGACGGGGCGCAGGTAAACCGTCCCCCTCCCCTCAGCCTAAGGCTGCTGCCAAGCAGGCACCCTGATGGGGTGCCCAGGGCCGATTCTTCTGTACCGGTGGGAGGCAGGTTGGCTTATTTCAGCCAGAACTGGGTGTCCCTAACTTCGGACAAATGGGTTCTGGAGGTAGTAAGCCAGGGTCTGGTTCTCAGCTTCAAACAGTTTCCAAAGATGAGAACCAGACATTTTCCACCTGCAAATCCTTCAGAAGCCCTTGCTTTGGAAGCAGAGGTTTCTTCTCTTCTAGACTGCAAAGCAGTGGAAAGGGTTCCTCCTTGCCATCAGGGCAAGGGGCTGTACTCAAGATACTTTCTTACCCCAAAAAAGACAGGAGAATGGCGTCCCATTCTAGATTTAAGGTACCTGAACAAGCATCTTTTGAAACCAAAGTTCAAAATGTTAACTCTGGCAATGATTTTGCCTTCCCTGAGGCCAGGGGACTGGCTAGCCTCCTGGACCTCAAAGATGCCTATTTTCATGTCCTGATCAGGCCTTCTCACCGAAAGTACCTCAGGTTCGAACTGCCCTCAGGCCACTACCAGTTCAGAGCAATGCCCTTCGGCCTTACCTCTGCTCCAAGGGTATTCACAAAATGTCTAGCTGTGGTAGTGGCTCATTTAAGAAGGCAAGGGATTGCTGTGTTTCCTACCTGGACGACTGGCTCATTGTGGGTCAGTCTCCAGATCAGGTAAAATCCCACTTGCAAGTCACCCAGCAGCTTCTCACTTCCCTGGATTCCTGCTGAATTTACCAAAGTCAGTTCTGGAACCAGTTCAGGTACTAACTTTCATAGGTGCAGAATTGAACACAAAGTTGGCCAGGGCATTTCTCCCTCGGAAAGGGTAGAGAACTTATTGCCCTGGCATCCTCCTTTACCCTCTGGTCTCTCAACCAGCAAGGCATTTTCTGCAACTCCTAGGGCACATGGCTGCTTCCACAGCTGTAGTGCAAGGAGCAAGATTCCAGATGAGGGACATCCAGTTCCATTTGAGGACCTATTGGTCTCAAAGGAGGGACCCCCTTACCAAGTTAGTCCCAGTGACCCAAACTCTGATCTTGGCTCTCCAGTGGTGGCAGGATCAAAGCAATGTAAGACAAGGGGTCCCCTTCATTCCCGTTTCCCACTCCCTCACCCTCACCACGGATGCCTCCTTGCTAGGGTGGGGGGCTCACTTGGGCGACCTTTCCACTCAGGGAGTGTGGTCCCCTCAGGATTCTCTGCTCCACATCAACCTTTTGGAACTCAGAGCTGTCTTTAGCTCTTCAAGTTTTTTCAGCATCTGTCCAGAACAAGGTAGTTCAAGTCAGGACAGACAACACCACGACAATGTGGTACATCAACAGGCAGGGGGGCACTCGGTCATCAGCCTTGTGCACCGAAGCAATGAAGTTGTGGTCTCTGGCTTACTCCCTGAACACCTCCCTGATAGCAGTTCACCTTCCAGGGAAAGACAATGTCCTGGCGGATGCCCTCAGCAGGATTTCTCAGGCCATCACGAATGGTCTCTGAATCACTCAGGTGCTGGGGTCGGTCTTTGCCAGATGGGGCACCCTCAGATAGATATTTTCGCAGCCCCAGACAACCACCAACTTTCTCTATTTTGTTGCAGGCCTCCAGTACTGGGCTCAGTCCCGGACGCTTTTCTGTTGGATTGGAAGGGGAAGTTCCTATATGCCTTTCCCCCCTTCCCTCTTCTCTTCAGGGTATTAGTAAAAATCAGATCCCAGCCCTGCAAAGTGATCCTGATTGCTCCAGATTGGGCCAGACAGCCCTGGTACCCACTGCTTCTGTCCCTGGCAGTCCACCCTGCCCTGAGCCTGCTCAGAGTCCACGACTTGCTGGCCTGTGCCCAGGGGAGAGTGTGGTATCCGGACCTCAAATCCCTCCATCTCAAGGCTTGGCTCTTGAGGAGTTAGAATTTGCTGATTTACACCTTTCTCAAGGTGTCCTGGATCTTTTAAAGGCTTCAAGGAAGCCTTCCACTAGGGCCACTTACAATTCCAAATGGAAGAGGTTTTCCATCTGGTGTTCTGAGAAGCAAATTGTCCCAGAATCTGCTGATTTGCCCATTTTACTGGACTATTTGGTCCATTTAAATTCCTTAGGCCTTAGGCCAGCTACCTTAAAGGTTCATCTGGCAGCTGTCTCTGCTTTTGTATCAGCAGGGAAGCCTCCCTTTCTTCTCACCCTGTGTTTTCCAAGTTTTTTAAGGGGTTACTTCACACTAACCCTCCCTTCCGGGAACCAGCTCCAGCCTGGGACCTGAATGTTTGCATTGCTCAGTTAATGCAACCCCCCTTTGAACCTCTGTCTTCAGCAGACCTTAAGTTCCTAACTTGGAAAACTGTTTTCCTAGTGGCCATCACTTCTGCCAGACGCATAAGTGAGTTACAAGCCCTGTCAGTGGAAAAGGATTTTATTTCTTTTCACAGAGATAAGGTAGTCCTCAGGACTAACAGAAAGTTTTTGCCTAAAGTGGTTTCAGATTTCCATCTGAACCAATCCATCTCCTTCCAGTATTTTTCACTGAGCATTCTTCCTCGGGTGAGAGGAGATTGCACAGCTTGGACGTCAAAAGAGCCTTAAGCTACTATTTGGAACGCACCAAGGGTCACAGGTTCGAATCCCTCCAACTCTTCCTTACCTATGGAGAGGTTGGCAAGGGAGACCTGCCACTAAGAGGACAATTGCAAGGTGGATTGTCTCTTGTATCCAGTTCTGTTACCAAAACTAGGTAGAGAACCCCCTCAGGACTGAGGGCCCACTCCACTCAGGGTAGCTGCATCTCTAGCGTGCTAGAGATATTCCATTCTGGAAATTTGTCAAGCTGCTACCTGGAAAACAGTTCACACTTTTACCAAGCATTATTCCCTGGATGTCCAGTCCAGGAGAGATGCTCGTTTTGGCACAGCTGTGCTTCAGAGCCTATTTCCTAAGTAGGTTCTGACCCTCCTCCATGGAGGTACTGCTGTGTATCTGCTTAGTCATAATATAGCAAGACTTCATGGTGTTTGAAGAAAAATTACTCACCTTAGTAATTGCTTTTCTTCTCATGGAGTTTCATATATTATGACCACCCCCAACCTGCCCCTCTCAGAACTTCTACTTGGGTAGGGGTTGGCAATTTAGTGCAAGCACTGTGTCATGCCATTTTAGTTCTTCCTTTTCCCCCCTTTTATTTAGGGTTAGGGAACTAGGTATTTCTGTTGTTTAAGTAATATATGGCCCCCTTCCTGGACTTGAGTCTTGTGGGGAAGGGGGGTCTAATTAGTGCTTGTTAGGGGTGAAACTAATAATATTATTATCATTGTTATTATTATTATTATTATTATTGCTGTTGTTGTTGTTGTGTTTGTTGTTGTTATTCCTGCTAGTAGGTAGCCACTTGGCTAGTGTAGAGCTTTCCACACAGACTTGCTGCTTAGTGTTAGCTTCGAAAAGATCTGACAGTTTCATTTGAAACTGGCCAGATAGAGCTTTGGCATAGCGCTCTCACGCTTTAGAACTCCAGTCTCCCTGGAGTTAACTGTTTCCTCTCCGGGGCAGTTCAAGTGCTGTGGCTAACTGCTTAAGTCATAATATAGCAAGACTCCATGAGAAGAAAAGCAATTACTAAGGTGAGTAATTTTTTCTTCTGTAATATTAACAGAGAAATAAAGAGTTGTGGAGGCCAAATACTGTACTGTTGTTAATTTCAACTTAAGGTTAGAGGAAATTGTGAGTTATTTGAAAAAGTGCAAGGGCGCCAGTATTTTTGGCCACGACTGTAAATGTGCTGAATGTGTTTCATGGGTCACGATTTGGTTCTCCATGGTCAAATCTGTTACGCCAGCTGCAGGCTTCACCAGCGGAAGATCACAAATGTTTTCAGAACTGTTCATCCTGCCTGAGCCCTGCTATCTCAGCCTAGGCCACTACTCGTGCCTCACAGACCTTCTCGGCGAAAGACTGGCCTGGGGATTCGGCCCCCCTGCTCAACACCATCGAGCACGTGGTGACCACCTGGAGGTGAGCCGTGTCGGCGCTGCTTTCCCTGGCCTCCCAGATCACCATCATGCGGTCTACATCTCACCTGTCCAGCATCCAGGTGCTTATAGAGGAGTACAGATCAGGGTAACTCCCTGCAACAAAAGCAAAAATCATTGTGGTACCAACTAATTCTTTCTTTCACTGGGTCATTGCAACGGACTGAGCCATCCGGCTTGGATTACAAATAACCGGGTTGTGTGCATGTTCAACTGTTTTCCTTTGTAAAGGTCTCCAACAACGGCTGCAATGCCGGCTACCCCCTGGGCAACGCTTCAGGCTAGCCTGTATGACATACTGGATACCCAGGGTTGTTGAACTGACTAATTGCGACTCAGAGTGCATGCTGAACAATCCTGATTTAAATCAGATTGCTAATCATTTGCTAGATTCACATCCCTCCCTTCTTCACTGCCCCTAAATAAATCTGATTGTCTTTTTTCACAGTTAACCTGGCTAGTGTACATATTATTAGTTGGGTTACAGTGGTAAGATTGCTTTACTGCATTGCTGGTCTTATTTTCCAGGGGGTCTCCAGGGCAGCTGCCATAGATCCAGCCTTGGTGGTAAGTGAAAAGGGTGTGAGCACATTGTTATTACTGTCTACTGATTGTGAATGTGCCACTGGGTTCTTTCTTAGGCCACTAGAAGGGTTGGGGGGTGATATTAGCGTCCCAGAGGGCTATACCTTAGCAGTTGAGCTACCCCAATACCATTCCTCTGGGTGGAGGCACCCGATCACAGAACTCTGGCCCCTCGACCTGTATATTGCCATACAGGCAGGGGTAGTAGCCCTTAGAATAGCACTGCCTAGGGGTTACATTATGAAGCACTGTTCTATTTTTTTTTTTTTTTTTTAAATCTGGAGCCCTGACTACAATATTAAGGTAAAAAAAATATATTTAGTATACAGTCCTGAATAAGCCATTTAACCATAAAATAAGACCAGTAGACCCAAAAAATGATGCTGCTTAAAGAACCATTCTTGTTAGATTAGTGATTTTGGGGATGGGAAGGGAGTATAAAGAAACAATTATGAATCTCCAAAAAAGAAATCGCATTTCTGTGGGAGCCCCCTCCTTTGTCTCATGGCTTGTCTTTATGAAGAACCCGTCGTTGTAATGAAAAATAACTTTTTTAAGTCTGGTATCAGAAAGAAGGGGCAGAGATAATTTATTCACGTTGCTCCTTGTTGCTGGCATTCCTTTCAATTGGATATCAAAATATCTCCTTTACAGTTTGTTTTTAAATGTGATAGGAAACAGATTGTACACCGCTAGATGCCCTCTTGTTTTCCTTTTAGTGTCTATGCAGTGTTCTGATATGTTTTGACTTTTTTGTGTTAAATTAATTTTCTGTATCGGTTGCCGTCTGTTCGGGCTTAATGCCTGAGCTGTAACTTTTTGTGATATACGCTGTTGGAGACTTTTTTGTAAGCATCTGAATGTGCTAAAACGCTTTGTTAAACGTTATAGCTATAGCTGGAGAAGATGTCTTGTATTGGGCCTCATTAAGGTTTTTTAACTAGGATTTAGGTTGGGGAATGTGTTGGCAGGGCATGTAAAGTGAGGTAGCATAGGAGTTCGTTTATTATTTTAGTTAGGAAACGTTCGAGAAACTTGTGACAGGCATTGAGTGGCTACGTGGGTGCGCAGAGGAGCTAATTTAAGTTTTGCACTCACCCAAGGGAGGAGGATGATGAGATTCTTGCTGTCGGGGATTGGAGTATTGGCCGTCTGGTTGTGGTTGTGACTTTAGCTGTTAAGACTGTAGGATTTTCAGCTGATGTCCCTGCAACAAAGGAACCCTAAGTAACCGTTACTAAGGCCGCCTCATGGGCTTAGGGATTTGTGGTGCTGGGGCAGTGGTTGGCGGTGGGGGTTACCAGTGTGGCAGGAGGTGGCGCTCCACTGCCTCTTGGGAGAACCTAGCCTGTCTCCGCTGCCCAAAGCAATCTTTGGTGCAGATCCTGGGCCAGAAAGGCGGTCTTCTTATGCTTATGGGCTGAGTTCTTTTGTGGGGCTTCCTTCTGGTAACCTGAGGATTATGGCACTATTCGCGTTTGGATAAATCGACATTACAGGAATGAATTGTATTGTATGAAGGAGCCAAGTCGGGAATGTGAGGATTTAGAGTTGTCATCGCTGGATTTTCTGATGAATAGCTGCTCCCTGAAAAGAACTGGTGAGAGTGGAACTTTTCTGTTTTAGAGTCTGTGGAAAATAACTTGCATGAAAAGCGTGCCACCAGTTTTTCTGCCAGGACTGGATTGACTGTTTGCTGCAGAACTATACGATTGCTCAAACTGAAACTGGGCTAAAATCCTTTGGCGAATTGGACTGATTTGGATAGTACTTGTACTTTATTAAGTTTCCCATTGTTCGTTGTTTAAATTTTATATATTGGAGTAGGGGTGATAGAATCTGTTTTTAGTGGGGTTTTTTCTGTTTGTGTTAATTGGGTTGAAGAGGAGGGGGTTGTATGTTAGTGTATGAATGAGTGAGTGGGGTATGTGGTTAGGAGAAGAATTAGTGTATGAGTGGTTGAGCAAGGGGGAAATATTTTGTGTTTAGAACTGATAAATATGTGTCGGGGGATGTCTGGCAATTTAGGGCGGGCTAGGATCGTGTACGAGGTGTCCCAGCTTTATGACCTGTGGCCCTTTACCTCCCTTCCTCCCGATATCTAGTATTACAGCTCGTCACTGCTGGGAGATCGGAATTGGAAGAAGCGTGGGCAAAAGCTGGCAGGGCACCCGTGCACGGTCAAGGGGCAGGATAGAGGTGGTTGGGTGCAGAACGCCATGGGATGTGACGGGGCCTGGAGAGATGCCAGATGTGTTTAGTACCTGTCCCCAGGGTTCCCATGAGACTAAGTGGGCAGGTAGCTAAAAGGGCTGCACTGTCTACCAATCCCCTCAGGGTGGTGCTATGCAATGCCAGGTTGATCAATAATAAGACTGCAGTTATTGCGGATCTGATTTCGTCGGTCGACCTGGCTTGCATTACAGAAACCTGCTTGAGGGATGAAGCTGGGCCAGTGCTAGAGACTACCGTCCCCCCGGGGTATTCCGTTGTGCACTGCCCCAGAGTGGAACGCAAGGGTGGAGGAGTGGCTATTTGTTTTAGAGCTGAGCTAGGCAGTGAGAACACTGGGTTCGTTTGAATGTGTAGCTATTCATGGGGGTCCGGGTGCAGGTTGCAGGATTCTCCTGATGTACCGTCCTCCTGGGACGGCTGGAGAGTTTCTGCAGGAAGTGGGTGACTTTGTGGCTGGTGAAACATTGGGAGTCCTCCAGATGTCTGGTCCTGGAGGACTTCAGTGTTTGGGCCGACAACGAGTCATCTAGATTGGGTTATCACTTCCTCCAGATGATGACATCTCTGGGCCTGCCGCAAGCAGTTACTACCACAACCCACCAGGGTGGCCTCATGCTGGACCTGGTCTTCTCGTTGGGGCTTGAGATTGAGAATCTCAGGACTGATCGGGTCATTTGGTCTGATAACTGTATGGTGGAGTTCTTGCTCAGGGCCCCATCTGAGATCCCTCCCCCTGCAGAGATGGTGAGCTACCGCCCGTTGAGGGGTTTGATCCCGGAGGGTTTTTTGGTGGAGGTAAATCTATCTAGTGTGGACAGTGAATGCAGGGGAGGTGTGGGTGAGGCAGTTGCTGCCTACACTAGGGCAGTGACTGAGGCACTCTACTTCCTTTCACCGTTCTGTGTACGACCCAGATCTACTCACTTGAGGTACCCATGGTTTGATGGGGAGCTCAAGGCATTGAAGATCAAGGGTCAGAGGTTGGAGCACTGCTGGCGGAAGACCGGGTTGGAGGCGGACAAACTGGCCCTGCGTAAACACTATAGTGTGTACCAGGGGGCAGTGAACCATAAGAAGGCAGTGTTCCTGTCCAGGAAGATTGCTGCTGGGAGAAACCTACCAGCTATGCTTTTTTGGACTGTAGACAGGCTATTACATCCAGCCTGTCTACAGCTGAAAAAAGCAGTTTCTGAGGCCTTGTGCAATGAGTTTGCTCATTTTTCCCAGACAGGGTGTCCACCATCAGGCAGGGAATTCTGCCAGTGAGCTGTGTTATGGCCAACAGTGGTCACCTGGATTGTCAACAAAGCACCCGCCTGGTTGGAGGGAGAGTTTAAACCAGTGGAGGAGGCTGATGTCATTGAGGTGGCCTCAAAACTGAAGCACACATATTGTGAGCTGGACCCAGTGCCGATGCGTTTCTTAATGGGATGTGTCAACGCTGTTGGCCTGGTGTTCGCCTTGATTGTCCGGTGTTCCTTGTTGGAGGGGTCTTCCCAGATATCTTAAAGGAGGCGCAGGTGAGACCGCTTCTGAAGAAGTCATCATTGGACCCTGACATCAAGGCAAATTATTAATCGCTCTCCAACCTTCCATTTTTGGGAAAGGTTGTGAAGAAGACTGTGACCAACAGTTGGGAGAACACCTTGCGGCATTTGATATCTATGAGCCGCTCCAGTTGGATTTTCATGCAGGACATTCAACAGAAACCACATTAGTTTGGGTGCATAATGATCTCCTCACAGTGAGGGATCGAGGTGAGGGGACAGTTCTCATTCTACTTGATCTCTCCTCAGCTTTTGACACGGTGGACCGTCGTGTGTTACTTGACCACCTGAGGGACTTCTGTGGACTCAGCAGCACTGTAATCTACTGGTTTGAGTCCTTTTTGACAAACAGAAGACAGAGTGTGGTGATGGGGATTTTTTCCTCATTCCCGAGCCTTCTGTCTTGTGGGGTACCTCAGGGTTCAGTCTTGTCACCGATGTTGTTTGCCGTGTATATGCTGCCCCTTGGTGAGATCATTAGGAAGTACAGCTTGGGGTTTCATTGTTATGCTGATGATACCCAGCTGTACTTATCCTTTGCCCCTGGGACATCCAGTGCGGTGGAAGTATTAAACAACTGTCTGGCAGAGATCAACGACTGGATGGCCTCTAGCTGGTTACGACTGAACTCCGATAAGACTGAGGTATTGGTGGTGGAGTCGAACAGGAGGCGTGAGAGGTTGGCCTCTGAGGCAGATACTGAACTAGTTCTATGGTCTGTCCCATTGATGGTCTCCTTTAAGGTGAGTAATCTTGGCGTGGTGTTAGACAGTGGTTTGACGATGGAATATCAGATGTCATCCGTTGTCAGGGTTAGTTTTCCATGTGAAACATTGCCAGGATTAAGCACCTGATTCCACCCCTGGACCTCCCCACCTTGGTGCATGCATTTGTAACATCTACGCTTGACTGCTGTAATCTACTCAACTTTGGGGTCTCTGGAGGCACCCTCCGTCAACTGCAGCTGGTGCAGAACACAGCTGCCAGGTTGTTGATTGGACAGTCGAAATACTGTTACGTCACCCTGGTGCTGCGGGAATTGCACTGGCTGCCAGTTCGATGAATGGTATTTTTAAGGTGGGCTTGCTCACCTAAAAGGCCCTACATGGACTGGGCCCTTGCTACCTGGTGGACCTTTTTACACCCACTGCCTTGGTTCGCCCCCTTCGATCCTCCTCGAGGGGCCTCCTGGCGATTCCCAGGACGAGGTTGAGAATGGCCGGCGACAGAGCTTGTAGTATCGCCAGCCCCATCCTGTGGAATTCGCTTCTGCCATTGGTGAGGGAGGCCCTGTCGGTGGAGGCATTTAAAGCCTGCCTTAAGTATTATCTGTTTAGCCAGGCTTTCTCAGGTACTGTATGAGAACACAGGTTATCAGTACCTTTTAAAGTAAAGAGAAAGATTTATATATATGATATATATATTTTTTTGATATGTGATTATTTATTGTGTGTTTTACATATTTTTAAATTAAATTTCTGTGTATTTGTACAGCGCCCAGAGCCTCTGGGATTGGGCACTAGAAAAATAAAATTTGCCTTGCATGTATCGTTCCACGTTGTCAGTGGGGAAGTCTTACACGTGGGTAATGAGCTCCCCCAATGGGGTAGAGTGATAAAGCCCAAAGCTGTCAGTTAGAATAGAACTTTGGGCACATGAGGATTCGGAAGACAGCAACTACTCAGTCTTTGCTATACCGCTGTAGGGGTAGGACCATAGATAAAGCTCTCTGGAAGATTTCAAGCTTCTACTCCTGTTTGTTGTTTTGCTTTGACATTGTGTGACTCTGAGGCAGGTTGGGGCTACATGGTTACAGGTGGCGCCATAAATTTAGAAATCTGTGCCTGTTTGGCTAACTTGCTAGCTAAAAATCTTGTCTGTGCCTACAGTGCCTGGATGAGCGCCACTTGCCTTAAGAAAGGTTTTTACTGTGTTGGTCTGGTGTTTACTGTTGTTGTGGTTCTGTCACAAAAATGCCTATAGGCTGGTACCTCATATAAGTAAAAGAAATTGTTTCTTTTTTTTTTTGTGGGTGGATGGCTTAGTCTGTTAGTCGGGTGTGGGTAGGTGAATTTCTCTAGTCACTTTTGCCTTTGTCCCCCCCCCCCAAACAGCGCTGCCTGGTGTGGTCCCTTGCCCTCCTCATTTCATATTCTCGTGTAACCCCAGAAAGACTTGTCAGCGGAAATTTAGCCTCTCCTGCACTGTTGGGCTGTCTGTTAAGAGGGAAGTTTAGGGTCCCACTGTGTGGTGGGTAACCTTTAGTTCTGCTTCCCACAGTATTTGGAGCTATTTTATTGTTGTGTGGTCAGGCATGCCTGTGTAATTAATTACTGGGTCATTTCTCAGAAAAAGTTGTCAGAAGAAATCTGACGGACAGATTCCTCCCTCCTGCAGTGTGGGGCTGTGCATCAGATGAAAGTTTAGGGTCCCTCTGTATTGTGGAGGACCTTTATTTGTGGTACCTGCAGTGTTTGGAGCTGGGTTTGGATTTTACATTGTGTGACTGGGCATCACCTGGACTGTGAGGAACACTCCCTGCCATGCAACGTTTCGCGTCTTTTTATCAAATCTTGAGTTGCTCGCTGGCTTCATGCCAGCCACTTGACATTTTTGCACCTGGCCTCACTTGCCACCTCTTCAAGAGTAAGGGGATGTGTGCACTGGCATAAGGTGTGTGGATGTGACGACATCATGCACGTTTTCCTGTTGTCAGTGCTGTCACTCCTACACACTCACCAGCCTCAGGACATGTATTTTCGGATGTGGAGGGTGAGTTGTGAAAGAGGAGCAGCATTGAGATATTTGGGACTTTCCCTTGGGGCATGTGTTAGAACAGGAGGGGTCAGTGACGATGTGGCTTCAAACCTTCTTCCTTAGTGTGCTAATCCCGTGATGCAGCCTGCTGCATGGTTTTCCAGACCCTATGGCTTTGCTCTGGTACAGGAGCTCCATTTGTTTTGGAGTGCAGTGAAATGCACATGGTCCGGAGAGCAGTTCACTTAGAGATTTCATCCCTACTGGAATTGTCTCCTGTCATCCAATAGTGGAGAAAGTGAAGTGAAGTTATTCCTATTGACACTGTTCCTGAGGGTCAGGTAGTTTGTTTTATGAGCTGGTTGACTAATTCTCCTCACGGAGGCTTGATCCTATTGGGAAGAACAGGTTGGGGGAATTCCCTTCGGTACACCATGTTGTTTTTTTTTTTTTTTACTTTGTTTATTAATGTATAATAAACATACAGTCATAATTACTAATTTCAGATATATACATAAGTTATTTATCCAGGAGGGTGCCACTCCTCTTAATACTTGCAGTTTATCCATCCAAAATTAAGATATGTCATAGCGGGTTACAGTAGCTTGAAAATCCAAAGTAAGTTGTTTCACTAGGCTACAAACGAGGCCCAAGAGCTGCATGGTAAGCAATATAAAGTCAAAAACAGTATTTTAGTCTCCTAAACTTTGTTCCACTGGGAATAAGGGGTGCTAGCTGCACATTCGAGCAGACCTGATAGACCTCTAGGCCTTTATCTGCTGGCAGATTTGTATGTTCGTATGTACCACCATGCTTAAACAATGAAAATAGCACAATGAAGTGCAGTAGTCTAAAAATAGAGTCCATATCTTCCTGTAAATGAACTGGGGGAAAAAGAGCAGACAAAATCACTCCCCAAGTATACAATATTTAACCATCTAAGTACTTAGCTTAATGATGATATGACTAATTAGGCGCATATGAGAAACAATTATTTGTAGAGAGGATACAGCAATATACAGAATTCCCATATTAACTTTAGAACTACATATTCAAACAACATGAAGTCTTGCTATATTATGACATATGCAGTTAGACCCAGCCTTCGAACTGCTCCGGAGGTGAAAGAGTTAACTTTCCATGCCAGGCATGGAATCTTGAGCGCGAGCTCAGTTGAGAACTCTGTCTGTTGTTCTTCAAACTCAAACTGTCAGATTCTTTACTCCTACTCACTGAACAGTCGCTCGAGATTTCTCCTGCTGCTCGGTTCATTTTGTCGGTTAAGTGGTACTGTTTTTTAAACCGCATTTTGTCTATATTTTAACCGCAACCGGTCGGTTCAAGCTCTGTCTGTGGTATCGTAAGTAATAGATAGGTTTTACATTATTTCTGTGTGGAACTTGCAAACGATATTATCGGTTCGGTTTGAACCGATCAGGTTGTTGTTAAACTGTATTAAATTGCATTTAGAGTGCGGTTCCCGGTTCTTACCGGTTCTAAAAAAACTGGATTTCATTACGTTTTTTTCCACGACCCGTGACACGGTTGGGAACCAATAAGGGTGTCTTGCTTGGCGGATTGCCGTAAACGGGCAAGTTTTTGGTTAGGCTGGCACTATGTCTGAGAAACCCAAAAGAAAAACCGGGCCCACTGGGTTTCAGCACTGTAGTGTCTGTGGGGAAGCCTTTGCCAAGGCTGACCCACACACCACATGTGTTTATTGTCTGGGGTTTGACCAACTCAATGCAGACTGCCAGATTTGCAAGAATTTCCCTGCAGCTACCCTGGATAAGAGAGTTGGTAGGCTCAGGGAACGAGAGGCCAAAAAGTCCGCTGACCCGGATGGCCAGCCCAGTTCGGTGCCAACCGAACTGAGGGAGTGCCTCTGACCAGGGCGAGACTTCCTCGGGCAAACGGAGAGCTGACTCTGAGAAGTCAGTCCCAGCAAAAAGGACTAGAAAATCAGCAGGTGTGGAGCCAAAATTTCCTTCACCAACCGCTACAGAGATAGCCAAAGCGATCAAAATTGTCCAGTCGCTTTCCCCGGTTCCGACCAAACCGGCACCATCAGGTAAGCGGTTGGTGCCACCGGTTCAAGAATATGATATAGAGGAATTTTATGAACCGGAGGAGGGGGAGGAAGGTTATGAAGAGAGTGAATGTGATTTTGAAAGTCTGGATGTGCCCATTGAACCAGACATATCCCCAGACAGACCTTCAGGAGTGTCTCCCCCTAGGCTTTCTGAGTCCCCTTCTCATTTTATATTTTATAAGAAAGTGGCTGAAACCCTCCAGCTCCCTTTGGAAGAAGCTGTGGATGAACAGGAGGAGCCTGACTATGTAGAAATGATGGATATCCCAGAGTCTAGGAGACTGTCTATTCCTTTGCATAAATCTTTTGGGAAACAGACAATAAAAATTTTAAAAGCTCCTCACACTATACCTCCTGTGGATAAAAAAATGGACAAGAGGTACACATTGTCAGGCTCTGATACGGAGTTCCTTTCACAACAATGCAGCCATGTTGGGGTAGTGCAGGCTGCAGCCTGTGATAAGGCAAATATTCCCTTGGCTTCACACCCCCCTGGCAAGGACTCCAGGAGGATTGATGCCATGGCAAAGAAACAGTACATGGCAGCATCCTTGGGACTCAGACAGGCAAATTATATGGCCTATGTTGCAAGATACCAGAAATCCAGATGGGATACTGTTATGGCTCTAGCGAAACAGGTCCCTGGCCAGCTTGCCAAGGAGCTTGAGCAGGTGGCTGCTGATGGTATTGAGGCATCCAAGGTGCATTTCCATGCTGCAGTGGACTCCAATGATGTATCTTCAAGAGTCATGGCTACATCTGTGGCTTTTTGCAGAATGGCTTGGCTCAGGTGTACTAGCCTGTCACAGGACACCCAGGCTAAGGCCATGGATTTTCCTGTTGTGGGTAACTCTCTATTTGGGAGCAGACAGAGAATTACATGAAGAAAATGGATGAGTATAGGACCACTTATAGGAGTGCACAGGCCAAGGAAAGGCAGGCCACTCCTCAGAGGCAGCTTTCCAGGGGCAGGGGCAGGCCTTTTCACAGACCTTTTTACCAAGCCCAGGCCTCTTCTTCAGCCTATGCCCAGAGGGGGTTCTTCAGAGGGAGAGGCAGACGGGGTACGAGCAGGCCTGCTCCCACCTCTCAGCCTAAAGCCCCTGCCAAACAGGCACCCTGATGGGAGGGCCAGGGCCGATTCTCCATTACCAGTAGGGGGCAGGCTGGCTTACTTCATCCAGGACTGGGAGTATTTAACATCAGACAAGTGGGTCCTGGAAGTAGTAAGCCAGGGACTGGTTCTCAGCTTCAAAAAATGTCCAAAGATGAGAACCAGATCCTTTCCACCTGCAAATCCATCAGAGGCTCGCTCTGGAAACAGAAGTCTCAACCCTCCTGGCTCTCAGAGCTGTAGAAAGGTACGTCCCTCACACCAGGGCAAAGGACTGTACTCCAGGTACTTCCTTACCCCAAAAAGACAGGAGAATGGCGCCCATCCTGGATCTCAGATACCTAAACAAGCACCTTTAAAACCAAAATTCAAAATGGTGACTCTGGGAATTATTTTACCCTCTCTAAGGCCAGGGGACTGGCTAGCGTCCCTGGACCTCAAGGATGCCTACTTCCATGTTCTCATCAGAAGCTCCCACCGAAAGTACCTCAGATTCGAACTGCCCTCAGGCCATTACCAGTTCAGAGCAATGCCCTTCGGCCTCACCTCTGCCCCAAGGGTATTCACAAAATGCCTTGCAGTAGCAGTTGCTCATTTAAGAAGGCAAAAGATTGCCATCTTTCCTTATCTGGACGACTGGCTCATAGTGGGCCAGTCTCCAGACCAAGTCAAATTACACCTTCAGGTTACCCAGCAGCTGCTTACATCTCTAGGTTTCATTCTCAATCTCCCAAAGTCGGTTCTAGAGCCTGTTCAGCTACTCACTTTCATAGGCGCAGAACTGGACACAAAGCAGGCCAGAGCTTTCCTCCCTCTAGAAAGAGCAAAGACCCTGGTGGCTCTGGCCTCCTCCTTCGCCTCTGCAGGTCTCTACGACGCAAGGCACTTCTCAGCTCCTAGGGCACATGGCTGCCTCCACAGCAGTAGTGCAGGGAGCAAGATTTCAGATGAGGGACATTCAGTTCCATTTGAGAGCCTTCTGGTCTCAAAGGAGAGATCCTCTAACCAAACTGATCCCAGTAACTCGAACCCTGATCCAGGCCCTACAATGGTGGCAGGATCAGAGCAATCTGAGACAAGGGGTACCTTTCATCCCTCAATCTCACTCCTTGACCCTTACTACAGATGCGTCCCTCTTGGGGTGGGGAGCTCACATGGGCAACCTCACCACCCAGGGATTGTGGTCCCCTCAGGAATCTCTGCTCCACATCAATCTGTTGGAACTCAGAGCAGTTTTTCTAGCACTTCAGGTTTTTTCTGCATCTGTTCAGAACAAAGTGGTACAGGTCAGAACAGACAACACCACTACAATGTGGTACATCAACAAGCAAGGGGGCACTCGGTCTTCGGCCTTGTGCACTGAGGCAATGAAGTTGTGGTCTCTGGCTTATTCCCTGAACACCTCCCTCATGGCAGTTCACCTCCCAGGCAAGGACAATGTCCTGGCAGATGCTCTCAGCAGGATTTCCCAGGGCCATCACAGATGGTCTCTGGATCCCTAGTACTGGAGGTAGTATTTGCCAGGTGGGGCACCCTCAGATAGATCTTTTGTAGCCCCAGACAATCACCAACTTCCGCTTTTGCTGCAGGCCCCCAGTGTTGGGCTCAGTCCCTCTGGATGCCTTCCTTCTCAACTGGGAAGGGAAGTTTCTCTATGCCTTCCCCCCCTTCCCTCTCTTGTTCAAGGTGCTACTCAAAATCAGATCTCAGCCTTGCAAGATGATTCTGATTGCTCCAGATTGGGCCAGACAGCCCTGGTATCCACTCCTTCTGTCCTTAGCAGTCCACCTTCCCCTGTGTCTTCCCAGGAATCACAATCTGTTAACCTGTGCCCAGGGGAGAGTTTGGTACCCGATCTCAAATCCCTCAACCTCAAGGCCTGGCTCTTGAAGGTTAGAGTTTGCTGACCTACACCTTTCTCAAGGTGTACTCCGATATCTTGAAAGCTTCTGAAGCCTTCCACCAAGACTACTTATAATTCTAAAGGAAAAGGTTTTCCATATGGTGCTCTGGAAGCATATTGCCCCAGAATCTGCTGATTTGCCCACAGTCCTGGATTATATGGTCCACTTAAATACTTTGGGGCTGAGGCCAGCTACCCTGAAAGTGCACTTGGCAGCTGTCTCTGCTTTTATATCAGCAGGAAAGCCCTCTTCTCTTTCTGCTCACCCTGTATTCTCCAAGTTTTTCAAGGGATTGCTTCACACCAACCCTCCATTCAGAGACCCTGCTCCCGCCTGGGATCTTAATGTTTTCATTGCTCAGCTTATGCACCCCCCCCTTTGAGCCTTTGTCTTCAGAGCAGAGCTTAAGTACTTGACTTGGAAAACTGTGTTTCTGGTAGCCATCACTTCTGCCAGACGCATAAGTGAATTACAAGCTTTGTCAGTGGAGTCTGATTTTATCTCCTTTCACAGAGATAAGGTGGTCCTCAGGACTAACAGGAAGTTCTTGCCTAAGGTGGTTTCAGATTTCCACCTTAATCAATCTATATCTCTTCCAGTGTACTTCACTGACCATTCCTCCTCTGGTGAAAGGAGGCTGCACAGCTTAGATGTGAAGAGAGCCCTTAGTTACTACATAGAGCGTACCAAGGGTCACAGGTTTGACTCCCTCCAACTGTTCCTCACTTATGGTGAGGTTGGTAAAGGGAAACCTGCCACTAAAAGGTCTGTTGCCAGGTGGAGTTTCTCTTGTATCCAATTTTGTTATCAAAACTGGTGAAGGTTCCCCTTCAGGCCTGAGGGCTCACTCTACCAGAGGTACAGCTGCGTCCCTGGCTGCAGCCAGGGACATCCCTATCATAGAGATATGTCAAGCAGCTACCTGAAAAACAGTTCACACTTTCACCAAGCATTACTCCCTGGACATCCAGGCTAGGAGTGATACTCGGTTTGGCACAGCTGTGCTTCAGAGCCTATTTCCTAAGTAGGTTCTGTCCCTCCTCCATGGAGGTACTGCTGTGTAGTCTGCATATGTCATAATATAGCAAGACTTCATGTTGTTTGAAGAAAAAATTACTCACCTTAGTAATGTTGTTTCTTCTAATGGAGTCTTGCTATATTATGACCTCCCCCCGCCTGCCCCTCTCAGAACCTCTGCTTTTGGGATGTGGGTGGGCAGTGCAGTGTTGGCACTTAGTAGATGCCCACCTTGTTTTCTTTTTTCACCCCTTTTTTGGGGTGGTTTGGGTGTTGTGCTTTTAATTTTTGGATCCCCTGACTTGAGTCTTTGTTTTGGGACCAAAAAATGTGTTAATATTTTAGTAGCCATTTGGCTAGTGTAGGTTTACAGCTTCCACACAGAATCTTAGTGAGTTTTGCTCGTAAAGATCTGACAGTTTGAGTTTGAAGAACAACAGACTGAGTTCTCAACCGAGCTCGAGCTCAAGATTCCATGCTTGGCATGGAAAGTTAACTCTTTCACCTTCGGAGCAGTTCAAAGGCTGGGTCTAACTGCATATGTCATAATATAGCAAGACTCCATTAGAAGAAACAACATTACTAAGGTGAGTAATTTTTTCTTCTAATCCCCTTAAGAAGCTAACTAGACCTAAGAGCCAACTTTAGGAAACTACTCCCTCTCCTATGTCTGATAAAGGACCCGTTTTAAGTCCAGAAATAAAAGATTTGAGTGTCCTCTTCTTTTGAAGAATAAGCCTCTTCTCTCTCCTTTCTTGGCCAAGCTACATATTTTTAGCACCACTTGAGAACATCTTTAGGATCCAAGAATAAAAAAACTTTACCACGGTGTGTGATCCTCATCTGCACCAGGAACACCATTCCATGTGATATCCTGCCTTCACGGAGCATTGCCCTAGCTCCATCAGATTTCGTCCGTTTTTGTCGAGTAGCCTATCCAATGTCCGGGAAATTCAGCACATTTTGGCCCTCGCACAGGAGTACTCACTTTCGTCTGGCCGTTGCAAGCAGCGTAGTCTCGAGAGCCGACTCCATCAGTCACAACTACCATAGTGCGTGGGCCTCTGGGTTATCGGACGGCCTCATGATGTAACCCTATACACTTTCTGGATTCGTTGGACTATAGAAGTCACCGCCTCGCCCAGCTTCTGTGTCAACCATTCCTGTGTGAATAGAGGCAAATGGTCTCCCTTTGCTCTCTCAGGTATGCCAAGAAGACAGAGGTTAGAGGCACTAGCCTGATTTTCAAGGCTCTTCAATCGAGTCCTGAGGTGTGTATTTTCATTTATTATCGCTGATACCGCTCCCATTGCTGAATTGGCTCTTTTAGTTGCTTCTGAGGTCGCCAGGGTGACGGACTCCATATTGGTTTCGATACTGGTTACCCTGTGTGTTAGATTGTCAAACTTTTCAGCCAAGCTAGTGACTGAAGAGATCAGTCGACTAATTTTATGACCGAGTGACTGTAACGTCTCCTTACCTGAATCAGCTTCCTCGTGGTCCTGGCCTTGAGTCGATCGGGTTGCCGGAGCACCGGGGGTGTTTTTGGATTTAGATCCCTCTGCAGCCAACTTGTCTCTTTTAGGCTTGCCCATTGCAGAAAGGAAGTATTTAAACACTGTTCTGATGAGTTTTTAACCACTCTGTCCCCGGAAAAATGTAATTAAAGGCATAAAATAATACAGGAAGTATGGAGCTCTGTTGAGATGCGTCCTACATGCTCAGGCTCCACAGCACCCTCCGTGACACCATGTGTTACAACAGAGCTAGCCACAGTGCAGTGCAATAACTTGTAGTAAATGACATGTCACAAAATACGGCAGAGAAAAAGGGCTTGTCCTTGAATTACACTCCTCCTTGCAGCATTACTGCGTTGCACCCTGTTTAGTGCCACTGTAGGTAGTTTTCTCAGTCAGTTGTCTAGTTCTTCCCATGGGAGCTTGGTCCTGTTGGGCAGAACAGATTGGGGAATTCCCTTCGGGACAGTATGTGTTTTCCCATGTATGTTATTTAGAGTATTTCTGGCACCGCAACATGTATTTACATTTTTTTTTTTTTTTTAATACTCTATGCTGTGAGGGCAGGGCATCTCTCAGAGGTGCTCATTCGTCCTACGCCTCTACTCCCGTCCGAGACCCCCACCAGGACTTTCCAGCCCCCTGGATCACCCCCGGAAGGGCAAGCCTGGCCCCCGATGACCCCCGCCGCCACACCTACCTGGCGGCCTGCCTGAGATTAGAGGGTCTGTCCCGTAGAGACCCTGAGGACCGGAGGAGGAATGGTTCAGTGCTGGGGTTGTGGGCTTGGTCCCTGGAGCCCCGTTGCCTTCCTGTCCCTTCAGGGTATTTAGTCTTTGTTTTCCCTCTGGTGCGTGGGTTGCAATGACATCCTGGCACAGATGTGCTGACATCCGCTGCTGCTTCACCCCCAAGTTGGAGCACTGCAGGTTCCTTGTGCTGCCCTCAGTCTCTGTCAGGGGCTGCCAAGGAGCGGCGCTAAGCCCGGATCCTTCCCCAGGGAAGGGAGAGCAGGCCTCTGGATGCTCAGTCCCTTCCCTCCCCTGCCGATCCCTGACGGCTCTAGTCCGATCCCGAACCTGGGTTGCCGGCGTGGCACGAGGAGTGGCATCCAGTGTCTCAACCCTCGGCGCCACCAGGCCGGTACATGTATTTAATATTTGTGTAATTTATTTCTGGCACCATAGTTTATTACAGACCAGTATACAGGCAGATAGGTAAGTTCAAACTTCTAGTCGACTCTTTGGTCAGGGGGGAGGAGTATAAGACCTGTTACAGGACTGAGACCTTGTTTATGGGATCCTGCTGTCCAGACTGCAAAGTAAATGAGCACATCTGGTTCGGTTCCCACAGCAGAATCCCTGTTCTCGGTGGGGGTTGCAATGCAGTCCCTTTTCCCCCTAGATGAGATGTTATTATAATGCACCACAGGTCTTGCCTGTGAAGACACCTGATCCCCACATGTGCTTCTCAAGTCGGGGGGGGGGGCTGATACAGATGCAGCTAGGTGTGCCAGAGCAGTCACCTGCTCACCTTTGAAAGTGACTCCCTCACATTGACAGCATGTTAGGTGAAGTGGAGGATACAGGGCGTGTCTGGGGAGAATCCTGACCCAAGAGTAATATGAGGAAATGTGTCTCCAAGGAGGAGATGGGGGAGCGCACGGAATCCAAACATGTAGATTTCTTTCCCTCCTGCTGTTTGATTGATTATTGATGTCCTATTGTATTGCTGAAGCTTGTAAAGTGTTGCACTTAAAGGAGGCTCGGAACATAAAGAATTGAAATGTGAACCTCATTTTTGTCCTTGTCAACCTCGGAAACAAGCATATGCCATGCCATGTCATGTCATGCTGAGATTGTATCAGGGGTAGGCCAGTATGGAAAAGCAAAATCTGCTGCCCTGGTCCAGGGCTCGCTGAGGTTCCTTTCGGTTGAATGATCTTTCTTTTAGAAGAAGTCATTTTGGGAAATGATCAGTTCCTCCAGTCCCAGACTATTTTATTCATTTATTTATTTATTTATTTATTTATTAAATTCTCGGATTACAAATACCTTTGAGCAGAAACTGCTCGTTTACAAAGGTTCCACGTCAAAGGATGAGGGTCAACATACATACAGAGGTAGTAAAAGAATGCACAATAAACAACCAAAACAACTAAAAAATAAAGATACTCAGTTATAACATACTTTGAGATAATATTCATATAACGAGCAGCTTGATTAGGCAGATGGCTGTGGTAACAATAAGAGATAGAGGGCACCATAGGCATTTAGAATTGCAGGCGTGCGACCGGGAGAGGAAGTTGGCAGGCTACTGGGCCACTGTCCGATGGTGGTGGAAAATGTCTTGTACCAGTGGAGATGCGAAGCAGGAAAGGAGTCACAAGGAAGGCCAGGTGCCAGAGGGAATGAGACTGGGAAAGGGCGGGCTGTGAGACATGAGTGAGCTGGGAGGTGTTTAAAGAGATCGCTGTTCAGAGAAGCAGTCACATGGAGCGGTAGAGGTGAGGTAACGTTTGAGATTCCTTTTGAAGGGTCCAAGTGTAGTAGAGGAAAGTGCTTTTTTATTGAGGGAATTGAACCATTGAGCGGCTCTATAGATAAAGGACCGCTGACCCATGGAGGTATCGACATCTAGGAACCTGAAAGGTTAGAGATTGGGCACCACGGTTTGTTGAGTGCCACTGTAGTTGGTAAGGAGGAGCTAACACCAGGTGGCATGAGACCGAGGAGAATCTTTTTGGTAAGTAAGCTGGTCTGGTATTGTATTCTGCTGAGTAGGGGTAGCCAGCCGGCCTGTGCATAGAGGTCACAGGTGTGAGTTTGTCGGGCCGCACCCGTTAGTAGTCTACAGGCTTTGTTGAGAGAAACTGAGATCCTGCGGAGGGCACTTAAACAGTGCTATGTGTTTGTTTATTTATTGTGATCCCCGGTACACTCATTTACAAAGGTTCCATGTCAGTAGAAAGTAACAAATTACAGACAATTCAAACAGAAACAGATGACAGTACTTGAATTTCAAAAAATGGGACCATACAAAAATATAAGTGCAGTGAAAGATTTAAAACAGTTAATAACACAAGTGAGTATAGAGTTGCATACAATGCGAGAATGGAGCTGCAGTATATAAACCACTAAGCAGAATAACATTTCATTGTCAAAGTATAGGGAAGGAGGAGAGCTGTATGGATGGAAATAAGTGCATCAAGGAGTAAAAAGGGGGATAGGATAGGGCTCACGGGGGGGGGTAGGAGGGGGAGCGGGAGAAGAGAGTGGGAGGAGGGTAAGGGAAAAGGAAACAGGGTAAGCAGTCACAGCTCCTCAGGTTGGCCAGCAATCACAGCTGCTCCGATTGGTGAGGTGTTGGATGAGTTTTCTTTTAAATTACCCCAGCTTGGGCTGATTGGTTATGTCTGGGTGGAGTTCATTAAGCCAAAAAGGGGAATGGTATGCGAATGTCCTTTGCGCCTGCGAGGTGCGAAAGAAGGGGACAATAAGAGATTGTCTGGTGCTGCTTCTTGTGCAGTGGGCGTTGGGTGCCATAACAAGGAGGTTTTGGATGGTTTTAGGGGGGCGAGACCTAAACAGGTGTGTTTTTTTTTTTTTTTTTAGTTCTCCTCTCTGGCACCCCCAGCCAGCTACTCCTTTGGTCTGCCTAGGTCCCCAACCACCAGCATAACCCCTGCCACCATCCACCGACCCCATTCGCGGCCCCCCAGGTCACCTGACGTATCCCTTCATCGGGAGGGTCCCTCTCTTCCGGGGGGGGGGCACCTGTCAGCAGTCTGAGTGTCCTGGGTGCTGCGGGGTTGAACTAGGCTAACTCTGGGGCACAGTGGCGGCAAGGGGCTGGTGGTCATCTGGCTGATCAGGGGGGGAACTTTTTCCATTATCTGGCAGCCCACAACTGCCCCCAGTTGGCCTTGGCGGAAGAACCGACCTTGGGCGGGATGCGAGGGAGTGTGTCGCGTTGCATGTCCCCTCAGCACATCACCCAATCCGCCCGCAGGTGCCAAGGCCCTGCCAACCTCTGAAGCGTCCAATGAACGCTCTTGATCCTCTCCCTGCCAGACTCTGCTCCTGGTGTCCGGGCTCAGGGTGCAAACCCACGTCACCAGCGTGCTGAGCGAACCCCTTCACTCTGTGCCACGGAGCCAGCCTAGTCAGGCCCCCTCCCCCCCGAGTAGCCATACTTAGTATTGTACTGTGCCTTGAAGATTTAGTCAGTGAGTTTGCGCATATAGGTCACGGATGTGGGTTGGGTGGTTGGCACCTAGGAGCTGTCGGCAGGATTTATTTAGGGCAACAGAAACCCTTTTGAGGGTGGAGACTGGGGCAGCACCATAAACCATAATCAATGACTGACAGAATGGAGCTTTTTATGGCAAGAGACAGGGCATCTTGGGACAGGCAGTATCTGTTCCTGTATAGTAGGACAACTCTAGGGTTGACTGCCTTTACAATTTATTCTGTATGCTGAGCAAATGAAAGAGAACTATCCAGGGTGACGCCAAGATATCGGAAGGTTTGAACTTGTTCAGCTGGGGTAAGAAGGTTATTGCTGATTGTCAGTTGATGGTCTTTATACTTGTTTTGGGGGTTCACAAATAACATTGATTTAGTTTTTGTTTTTTTTTTTTTTATAGTTCATAAGTAGCTTGTATTTTGTGGACCAAGTTTCTGCTGCAGTGAAATCACTTTGTAGATGGGACTCAAGTTGGTGTGGGTCAGAGTTTTTAGAAAAGATGACGGCGTCATCTGCATAGAGAAGGATACATTCATGCATACAGAGGGAAGTTTGTTAAAAAGGCTGAACAGGAGTGGACCAAGAATTGACCCCTGGGGAACATCTGTGAGTACCTCCCGACTATTGGTGGAGAGGGCACCATCAATTTTTACTGGTTGTGACCTGTTGCTGAGATAGATCTGGAACCATCCTACTGCTTTAGTGGAGAGGCCAATAGAGAGGAGTTCGACAAGAAGTGTTTTATGGTTGACAGTGTCAGATGCCTTGGTGAGGTCGATATAAATTGCCCCAGCAACTTGACGACTGTCTAAAGCCTCATGCAGGAATCCTGAGTACTCCAGCAAGGCAGTGGAGGTACTGTGCTCCTTGCGAAAACTGTGTTGCTGTGGGCATTGGATTCCATACTTAGTCAACCAGCTGGTCAGCAACTATCCTTTCTAATGTCTCGGGGGTGCAGTATAGATATTGGCCAGTAATTTGTGTGTACGGGTCTGTCGCCACTTTTGTGGACTGGGATGACCACTGCAGCCTTCCAAAGCAGGGGGAATTGTCCCTGCTGAAGAGATAGGTTCAAAACCTTTGTTAGTGGAAGGAGCACTTCTTCAAGGGTAAGGGCCAGTAGCTTGTTTTGTACTGATAGGAAATCCTAGGGAGGGGGAGTAGCCATCTATGTCTGGGACAACATTACCGCAACTATAGTGGACACGACTACCATCCCTAAAGAGTGAGTGTCTCATGTTAAGAATTCAACCAGCCAAATCAACCTCTGTCTGCATTAGTGGGTGCTGTTGGCCCTTCAGCTGGCCTCTCTCTGCTCAAACACCTAAGTGACATACTAGCTACCACCTCATCAGAAGTATCCATAATTGGTTACCTCAGCCTTGACTGGCACTCTCCAGTCTCCTTACCATTGAAATAATTCTGTGATACCCGTGGACTTACCCAGATCATTAATGATGCTACCCGCCCAAACACCAAAATCCCAGAGCATAGCTCCCTTCTTAATCTAATCCTTGTAAGCAAGCCTTACCTCTTCTCCCACTCAGGTGTATTCTTTAATGACCCCGGGGTGCCACAGGGCTTGGTGCTGAGCCCGTGTCTTTTTAATATATATATATTTCATCCTTACACCTTAGCAATCCTTCTATATGGATTTCAAAATTTGCAGATGATTGCAGACTAGGCATCACAGTGTCTACTATGGTTGATTCGTTATCCTTACAACAAGCTATAAATGAAGTTTATGAGTGGACAAAAACTAGCAAATTGGAACTTAACATCTCCAAATGTAAAATTATGCACTTAGGTAGAACAAACAACAATCATTCATACAATATAGGAACAACACCTTATTAACAACATCTGAAGAGGGGACTTGGGCATTAAAATTACGCCAGATTTAAAGTTCAATTCACACTGCAATCAACAAGTTAAAAAGCTAATCAGATTTTGAATTACATTTTGAGGCACATTTCTAGTAGACACCATAATGTTATCATGCCCTTGTACCAGGCCCTGGTGAGGCCTCACTTGGAGTATTTGTACAGTTGTGGTCCCCACAGCATAGAGAGGACATTGAGAGAGTGGAGGGTGTGCAGCGTGAAGCGCAGTAGATCAGTATTCGGACTAAAAACTTACCCCTACGAGGAGAGATTAACGGTTAAATTTATACTCACTGCACTATAGAAGACTAAGGGAGACCTCTGCATGATGTACAAGATATCACATGACGATATATTAAGAGCAGACTTAAAATAACCTGTAACACAGGACGCTGTAGCACCAGAAAACACAAGTTGCAATTTGTATTGCCTAAGTGGAACACAAATAAAAGGAAGAACTAGTTTTACTGTAAGAGGTGCCAGCATGGAACAACTTACCTGCAAGTATTGTGGGTAGCTCGAGCATTGATATATTTAAAACAAGCTTAGACAAACATCTCTGTAACAAAACTACTAAATTTTAGCGCAAACGGGCAAGCATAATGGATGTAAGTCTCACTGCTTGAACTAATTTATGAAACTTATGAAACATCAGCGACCACTGTGCCATTGCATGCATAAGGCTGGTGCAACTCCAAACCTCCTCTTCCTCTAAATGCATCCATAAGAGATGTAAACTGAACTTCTGCCCAGATGCTTTTCTCTTTGACCTCCAGTATGCTAACTGGCAGAAGAGTTGCTAGTATGACACTGACAAGCACGTGAACTCTGTGTTTTAAATTACAGCTGTAGGCTTTTTATAAATGAAACTTGAGTTATATGCTTGAGCCCTACGATATACGTGGGTAGAGAGTTCTGTGCTTGTGCATTATACAGGACTAATAATTCTAGGGACATGGATATGTTGTTCATCCACACTCATTGGCAGTATCCTTGCCGCTTTAAATCTTGCCGGAAGGTCTTCAAGCTTGCTCCTCCCACCCACCCGGGTGGTATAACTCTCGGCTCCGCCCCATGACGCCAGATCTTCCTTACCGCTTGGAAGCTCAGGTTCCCTCCTTAACGCTCTGCGTTTGTGACTGGTTCCTATTTCTCCGCTTAGGATTTAAAATAATATTTTGCAAAAGACTTCAGTCTTCGATCCCCGCTGGCGGCGGATAAATCGACTCGGATTTCGGAGATGCCCATGCGGGCAGAAGATGTCTCGGACGGATCCACACTCCACGTGGTGTCTACTGCTTAGGCCTTGAGCACGACCCGCAGGCTTGGCGACCTGTGCTCATCTTTCTCGGCCCACGCCCCTCAGGCACGCGTGCTGCCCGATTGCAACTGGGCTGCCCCGAGAAGCGCTTCTCCGTGAAGTCCAAGGAGGCCCGGTTGCGTAACCACGGGCGGCGGGCCCGGCGGATCAGCTCGAGCGGATGGTCGCCTCGAAGAGGAGGCGGCGCGGGTCAGAGCTTCCTCGGGTCATGCATTTATCCCGCCTCTCTGGGTTCTTCCTACACGGCTTCCTTTAAGGAGCTTGTCTGTCCCTCTCCACTACAAAGGAGAAGGCTCATGCCTGCTGGACCTTTTTCTCGTCGTCCAAAAGAGGGACAAGGGTAAGTCCTCCGTCGACGCCTTGGGAGCGGGAAAGGTCCTCTCTCGGCCGCCGACCGCCGGCTTGGGTCGACTGGCTGGTTTTCGCCACTGGCCTCACGGTGTCCCCCGCCAGGTCAGTTGGACCGAGACTCTCACTGATGAAGTCGAGATTTTCTCGACCATTGGACGGCTGTCGCTTTTGCAGCCGAGATTCCCTCTCCTGGTTCCCCGGGAGGAGTTGAGGATCCCGTGGCTCGCCTGTGCCTCCGGTTCCGGAGCCCTCGGATGGACCTTCCGAGTCAAGGGAGGCCGTTCCCGCCGACACCTCCCTGCACCGACCCCCGAAATTCCGGGACTCGGTCTCGGTTCGACCTCTTCGCGGGTCCAGCTGCTCCCACCGTCATAGGCGGCCTCGACCCGGCACCGCTGGTAAGCGGCGGATTGGCCGTCCTCCCTCCTCGATGAGGGAGGCTTCGCGCAAATTACGCCGACGGTACGAGGACCTTATGTTGCAACAGCTCCTCCTGGCCGGAATAAGCCGACTCCGCGCCTTCCCGCCATTAAGGCTGTCACCGAACGTCGACACAACCCTCGACTTGCCCGAGAGCCTATACCCAGGCCGGTTGTTCGCCAAAACCAGCTGCTCCACCGATTGCGGTGAACCTCCGCCTCCACAGCCACCAATTGGGGCTCCGACCATGATTCTCGGTCGGCTAAGGGCTACCCCATCGGCTGTCAGTTACCCTCACTCCCGACCGACCTCGCAGGTGAAGGGGTGGCTCAGGCCAGAGGCAGTTTCTCGAGGACCTTCCGAGTCCGAAGATGACCTCCTTCTTCTCCAAGCGACTGGACTTGGAGTCTTCAGGAGGTCAGCCAATGGACGTATAGCCCGCCGTCTTTCCTAGGACTGCTTCGCTCATCTCGGAGTCTACCGGATGGAGCTCGAACCCGCGTTCCAACGGGCCAGGTATCCTCACGGAGATTCTGGACCGAGGGGATTCTCCGGATGAGGCCTTCCGTGGCCGAGGCCATAGTGGGTCCAGCACTGAACTTTGGCAGCGCCCTGCTTCCTGCCCCGCGCCCGGCCAGGATGGCCAGGAAGCGCGGTCCCCTACCGGTTCCGTCCGGTTTTTTTGAACACCCTCTGCTGAGGGGTTGGTTACCGACAGCGCTTTCATGCGCACACCGCGCCAGGGATGTGGACAAACCTCTGACAAGGAGTCCAAGAAATTGACTATGTCGGGCGAAAAGTCTCACGCCAAGGCCCTCTCTCGCTCGCCAGGCCAGTTCGCGCCGCCCTCATGGCACATTTTTCTCATGCCCTGTTGGGCTCCTGGATGAGGTCATCCTCATCTTCCCGCCGATCTGCAGACTACGGTTAAGCAGGTGCGGGACCAGGCAGGGCAGTGGCCAAACAGCAGCTCCAGACTGCTTTGGAGTAGGGGACCTGTGTTAGATCGGCTGGCTCTGCAGTGGCTATGCGGCCGGGCGGGTTTGGCTGAGGATATCCACCTTTACTTCGGATACCCAGCACAAGTTGGCGGATGTTCCTTTTTGGGACTGACCCTTCGGCCCTGGGGTGGAAGGTCACCTGCAGAGGATCGAGAAGTCCAATGCCACCTGACTCGGTCTCTTCCGCCAGAAGGACAAAGGCCGTAAACCACAGCCTAAGCTCCTTTCGCCTTCTTTCTGTGCCCTCGGCGCCTCGGCCTAGCAACGCCAGGGCCAGCAGGCTCGCCTGGCATCCCAAACCCAAGCCGGCTTCCTCTAACAGGAGGCAGGGAGGAAAGGGCCCAGGAGGTCCCTCGGCCGTCCCTCCTCCAAGCCTGCCCAGTGACGGGCTGGGGGTGCCAGCCCCCATCCCCGTCACCCACTGGGTCCCGGTGGACGGCTCCGCACTTCCGTTCCGCCTGGTCCGCTGTTACCACGGACAGGTGGGTCTTGAGGTGGTGGGAAGAGGCCTGCCCTGGATCCGAGCAGGCACCACCCTTCAGAGCCGCCGCCTCGGGGCTTGGGATCCCAGCTCACTGGCGGCTCGCCGAGCCGACATCACTCTCCCTCCAGAAGGAGGTGGTAAGAGAGGTGGTGGACCCTCCTTCAGACCCAGGGTTTGTGTCCAGGTACTTCCTGGTTCCGAACGGACGGGGGGCTGGCGCCCCATTCTCTACCTACACGACTCAAACAAGTTCCTAAGGTCTCCAACCTTCAGGATGGTCACTCTGGCTCAGATAATACCATCCTTGAACGCGGGCGTGGTTCTGCTTTCTGGACTTGCAGGACGTTGCCACGCCCCTATCCGTCTGCCTCACCAGAGATTCCTTCGCCTCGAGCGGAAGGATCTCTTCGAGTTCCAAGCCATGCCCTTCGGCTTGTCTCCAGCTCCTAGGGTCTTCACCAAATGCATGGCAGTGGTGACAGCATTTCCGCGCGCCGAGGTCCGGTGTACCCTTACCTGGACGACTGGCTGATAGCAGCTCCTCCAGGAAGGAGGCGGAGGTCCAGAGTCTGGCCTCCAGGTCTGTTTCAACTGGGCCTCCTTGTCAACGAGGCCAAGTCGGAACTCGAGTCAAGCAGGTGATTTTATTCATCGGGCGCAGCTCGACTCTCTTCGAGCCAGAGCGCTTCCGGCGGACAGGGCCGAGGTTCTTCCTCCTTTGCCCGATCATTTCTGGTTGGGCACCGCGCCTGCCCGGACTTCCTGCGCCCTGGTCTCTCATGGCGGCCTGTACTAGCGTGGTCCGTTGGGCCGCTGGAACATGCGCCCCTTCAGTGGGGACTGGCCAGCCAGTGGTCACAACGCCATGATCCCTTGACCAGCTTATGTCGGTGACACAGGGATGTGGAATGCTCTCAAGTGGTGGACCGCTCCAGATCAATTGCAGGAGGGCATCCTGCTCTCGTCCGCCCCAGCCGACGGTGTCTCTGTCGACCGATGCCTCTGATGGGTTGTGGTGCCATCTGTGGGAACACGGCTCATGGCCTCTGGTCCCACGGGAGTCCCGATGCCACATCAACCTGCTGGAGCTCCGAGCGGTCCGCCTAGCTCTCACCGCCTTTGTCTGCTCCTCCGGGTCAAGTGGTCCGAGTCCAGACGGACAATACCACGACCATGTACTATCTAAACTCGCCAGGACGCGGACCTCCATGCTTCTATGCAAGGAAGCCTCCATTTGGTCACTGTCCAGCAGCCTGGAGGCGGATCTCCTAGCCATTCACGTGGCAGGAGCCTCCAACACCTGGCCGATGCCCTGAGCCGGATAGGGGCTGCATCCCACCGAGTGGTCTCTCCTGCCGGAGGTAGTACAGCATCTGTTCTCCTTTGGGGCACACCCTCAGGTGGACCTGTTTGCCTCCACGGAGAACGCCAAGCTGAGTCTGTTCCATGCCCGCCTCAGCAGGGCTCGCTGCAGGGGATGCCTTCGAGGCAATGACCTCGTTTTTACGCTTTTCCATTTCCCTTGATCCACAAGGTGCTTCTCAAGGCGAGGAGGGACAAGGCGCAGGTGATTCTGATAGCCCCAGACTGGCCTCGCCAGTTCTGGTACCCAGATCTCCTCAGTCTCAGCTCCAGGACTCCGCGGCAGCTTCCAGCTCGCCCGGACCTGCTCTCAGTCAATCAGGGGAAGGTGTTCCATCCGGACCTTCAATCCCTGCACCTGACGGCCTGGTTCCTGAGCGGCTAGAGTTCCAGGCTTTGGGTCTTTCCGACGAGGTCCTCAATGTAGTTGAGGCGTCCCGTGCAGGAGTCGATCAGAAATGTTATGCCTTCAAATGGAAAAGGTTTCCATTTGGTGTCAGGGCAAGGGCTTGGACCCTTCCTCCTGTTCCTTGGCAAGCATCTTGGACTATTTATGGTCCCTTTCTAGTCAAGGGCTTAGGTCGACGTACCTTACAGTGCACTTGGCAGCTATCTCTGCTTACCGGGCGGGCTGGAAGCAGTCGGTGTGCAGGAGAAGGTGGTCTGACGCTTTTTCAAAGGCCTTGATCACATTTCCTCCAGTGCGGGAACCCCCACCTCCGTGGGATCTACTGCTGGTATTGGCAAAGCCTGATGGGCAAGCTATTCAACCTATGCACAGGTGTGCTCTCTCACCTGTCGTGGAAGACCGCTCTTGGTGGCTATCACGCCAGCCAGAAGGATGGGAGAGCTCCAGGCGCTCTGCATCGAGTCTCCTTACCTGGTCTTCCACAGGGACAAGGTTGTCCTGCGCCCCCACCCGAAATTCCTTCCGAAGGTGGTGTCGGAGTTTCACCTTAACCAGGTGTTGACTCTGCCGGTGTTCTACTCCAATCACACCTCGGAGGCCGAATATAGGCTCCATACTCTGGACCCTAGAAGGGCGCTCGCTTATTATAAGGAGCGCACGGCTGAAATTCGGGGAGAGGTTCGCCAGCTGTTTGTCACCACGCTGAAGTCGCGATCTGGCAGACCTGCAGCCAAGCGGACGATAAGCAGGTGGGTAACCTCCCGCATAGATCTCTGTTATGTTGGCGGGCATGGAGCTCCCAGAGGGATAAGAGCTCATTCTACCCGCTATACTGTTGCAACGGTGGCTGCTTCCAGGGACGCCCTCTATCCAGGAAATCTGCAGGGCTGCTACCTGGAAGTCAGCAAACACCTTCATTACCCACTACCACATCGACCTTGAGTCACGCCGGGATGCTGGTTTTGGGGCCTCGGTTCTCCAGTCTCTTTCCCAAGTGAGTATATGGAAGTGGCTCTTGCCTCCTCCTCCCGGAGAACTGCTAGGAGTCTGCCAATGAGTGTGGATGAACAACATATCCATGTCCCTAGAAATACAGTTACTTCACCTGTAACAGGAGTTCTAGGAATGGTATGTTGTTCATCCACACGACTCCACCCTCGACCTCCCCGGCTTCGACGCACAACCTGAGCTTCCAGCGGGCCAGATCTGGCGTCATGGGGCGGAGCCGAGAGTTATACCACCCGGGTGGGTGGGAGGAGCAAGCTTGAAGACCTTCCGGCAAGATTTAAAGCGGCAAGGATACTGCCAATGAGTGTGGATGAACAACATATACCATTCCTAGAACTCCTGTTACAGGTGAGTAACCTGTATTTACTGTTGGAGAATGTCTGTGTTTATACCTGACTCTCGGTATTTCTACCTAGTGGGCTGCGAGAGGTATTGTGACCCAGAACTGACACTTCTGGGTTGGGCAGCATTTAAACCCGCCCTGCAGCGAGCAGGGCGGCGTTTCAGATGCCGGAGACGATGTGCAGACGCACGATCATCGCATGTCTGCTGTGTCCGATGTGGATACTGGGGTCAGGGATACCTCTCGTAGGTGAAGTAGTAAGGATCCTAGTAAGGTAACTAACCATACCATATATAAAGTAGTTCATGTTTCACGATCACACCAAATGACAAACAATGTCGAAAATAAGGCAAAATGGAGTAAAGGAAAGAAAAAGATATGTATACCAAGGAACCACCTTGTCCAGATTTCACGTGTATTAAATGTCTTCAGATTGAAACCTTGCAGCAAGAAATAGCACAGTTAGCACAACGTTTAGAAACACACAGAGAAATAAACCTCTTGGAAAACTATGTAGATGAAGCCATGTCTAAATCAGTCAATCAGATACCTAATTTAAGTACCACAGACTTTAATAACGACACTGGATTAAATAACGTATCCATCGATACAGAGCATGTACAGTTTGTATCTCCCTTTCCCCTGTCTAACAAATTTGACATTTTGGTGGAAGAAGCTGAGACCCAAGAGAGTGCAGGTGAAATAAAAACATCAACTAAGATGGTACAGGCCCAGCCTATAGCCCCTACCTGCACTTTGCCAGACAAGGAATATCCTTCTACCCACCAACCTATAGTCAGGGATATAGTGGTTATTGGGGGCTCCATTCTTAGAGGGGTTGATTCTGTAGTTTGTCAAGGGAGAAAGGCTAATACAACAGTTAGCATGCTTCCAGGGGCACGTGTGAAGGATGTCTCTAGCCTTCTGGATGGCTTGCTGGAAAATACTTCTAAACCTGTCGTACTCTAACATATAGGCATTAACGATATACCTACTAAAAATTGGATGGACCTTCAAGCAGATTATATCCAGATAGTTGACTGGATTAAAGAAAGGGGGGATAAGGTAATAATCTCCGGGGTATTACCCACACTGGGAATGCACTCTTACAAGACCAGGTCAATTTTAACTTTAAATATTTGGCTTTGTCAATTGTGTCAACAAAATATTGGTTTTATGGATAACGCAACTACCTTTTCCAGCCAAGCTTGTTTCAAACATGATGGGTTGCATTTAAATCACTTTGGCACACGAGTTTTGGGAACAAAAATCAACGAGGTATTAAGGTTTCATTTAAACTGGAAATTGAGGAGGGAAGGAGTGCATCAAACCATGGTAATAAAAGTCCCAATACTATATAGAATGGTTTATTAACCAATGCCAGAAGTTTGTCTAATAAGTTCAATGAATTCAAACTAATTTTGGCCACCCAGGACATTCATATAGCATGCGTCACTGAGACATGCGGCAACGAGAAGGATACTTTGGGGGGGGGCATATACCAGGATACATGTGTTTCATAAAAAACAGGAAATGGGGGGCGCTAATGAGCAGCTAACTGAGCGGTCGCGTTTCCTGCCTGCTCCGTCCGGATAGCCGTTAATAAAAGGAAAAATTTATAGAATCACTCACCCCAGAGCGGCGAAAATTGTATCGGCGGGTGAAGGAGGGTACGATGGACGAATATTTGACCCCTATGCCCTCGAAGAGCCAGCGGGCGACCGGAAAAACCAGAAAGAAGGGTGCGCCGGCCTCTGTGGGGGAGAATGCAGGCCTTGTCTCACTTTCGGCTGCAGAGGTTGCAGCGTTTGGAAAGGAGTTAACGGGGCAAGTGATTGCAGCCCTAGAGCCGCGATTAATAAAGTTGGAGGATAAGCTAGACGGCAGGCTGCAGGAGATTTTGGAGCAGCAATCACAGCATGGTGCCAGGTTAGTGGAGGAAAGAATTTCAAGACTGGAGGATGAGGTACTAATGGTCCCTGGGCAAGTGCGCGCCATTCAGAAGGAGCTGGAGGAATTTAAGGAGGCATTCGATTACCAAGAAAATTATCACCGGCGATTGAATTTGCGCCTGAGAGGACTGCCAGAGGGGATGGAAGGGAAGGATGCCCTGGATTTCTGTAGCAGGGTGCTGCCAGAGTTGCTAGGCATTAATGTGAAAAACGGCCGAGTAAAAATGGAAAGAGCACACTGAGTGGTTATGCCACGGCCACCGGCGGACCAGCCTCCCCGCCAGATCATCATGCGCTTTCATAACTTCCAAGACCGGGAGGCATTCCTGAAAGAATATCTGGTGAAGGGGTCCCTGAGCTTTGAAGGCCACAGGCTGTTTCTCTCACAGGACTACTCAGTGCGCTTGTTAAAAAGAAGAAAGGCATTTAATGGGCTTATGGCCCAGTTGAGGAATTTAAAGGTGGAAAACTTTCTCGTGAACCCTGCCACACTTAAAATCAAGCATGAAGGGGCGACATGCTCTTTTTGGGAGCTTGAAAAAGTGGAGGAATTTGTGAAGGCCCTAAGGAGAAGAGTGAGCTGGGAGGAATTGGAGGCTCGAGATGGCTGGAACTTGCCTCTGGTGGAGTTATACTAATGTTGGTTCCTGTTTAAAGTTGGAAACTGATTTCTTGTTTGAGTTGTTGGCGCCGTTATGCCCTATTCACCTAGGGGATCCACGAGGAAGGAGAAATGGCCGCTAGCCCGACTGTTGCCGGTACCCATCGTGCAGTGGGAGACAATGAGTGCTGAAGGTGGGACTCGAGTGTGTCTCCCTCTGCCTTGCCCTTTCTTATCGACTTTCTGATTGTGGCTGACACATGGACTTTGGGAATTCCTCAGAAGGCTGAGACTGAGGAGAGAGAGGCCTTCAGCCTATGGACTGGTACCGCAAGGTAGGAGCGGGGGCGGGCCTAGCGCGTGTAATCAGATGGCGCGGCCTGGCTCTCATGTCCTAGATGATCCTCTGTGCCTCAATTTTTTTCTTATAGTTATCTGTGTAAGCAGAAAATTTAGAGGGGGTACTGCATGCCTGGGGGAAGAGAGCCTGGGGTGGAAACTGTGGGGTGGAGGAGGGCGGGGAAGCTGGGTGGATGGGAGCGGGGTGGATGAGGATGAATCTGGGGTGCGTGGCTGAGCTTCCGAGGTCCCCCTCGCTGGTATATGGGCTCTTGGGGTGTTACAGGGAGATGAAATCGTGGAGCGAGGGGCCTGGAGCAGGAGGTCTGCAGTATAGGGGAGGGGAGCGGGTTAAGCGCATCCTAGTAGACGACATGGCCTGGGGTGGGCCTTTGTTGCCCTGGACATTTTAGGATGCTGCGTGCTGCCACGTATGCTGCCGCTCTCTCAAGCGAGGAAAGGGGTTAAATGGAGGATCAAAAGTGTAGGGTGCAGATTAACCCGCTTGGGACATGAGCTGGAGCGCAGTGCTTATATTAGCAGGCAACGGTAGAGGAGGGGGAGGGAGGCACAGATAGCGTATCCTTTCGGTTGGGTGGCTTAGAAGGGGGGGAGTAGGAGATGGACTCAAAATATAGCGGTAAGGTGGGAGATGAGATAGCCAGAAGTGTGGGAGGTTGCCCTTGCCTCTCTGGGGTGGGACGTTGCCCTTACCTCTCTAGAGGGGGGGAGAGAGAGAGAGAGTAAAAGCGTTAGAACCTCTGGGGATAAACAGGTCATGGTATAGGGCGTGACATAGGGAGGGTAGTACGGGGGGAGTCAGGGAGGACCTGTGGCTGTGACGTATGAAATGGGGCTTAGAAGAAAGGAAGGGATGCATGACTGTCTCTTAAAGTGGGGGGGCGAGGGAGAGAGTGGAGGGAGAGGGTGCAGACTGGAGAAAGAGGGTGGGGGGATAATTGTGGAGGGGGGAGGATAGACGGGTGGCCTGGGCCTGGGAGCTGCCTTGATGGGGCCGCATGGGAGAGGACTCTAGGGTAAAGGGAACTTGGCTGTTGGGAGGAGTGGGGGACGCGCATCTCGGTTGTGGAGGAGTGTATTTGTTCATCTGTTTCTCTAGGATAAACACTTGTGCTATGTTAGCAATTAGTGTAACTGGAGGGGGGAATGTCGTGGGAAGGTTGAGTGGGGAGGGAAGAAAAAGGACTGAGGAGGGAGGGGAGGGTGGTGGGAGGGAGGAGTTATGTCAGAGTTGTAAAGTTAAAAATGTTATTCTTGATAGGATTATTGTTGTTGTTGTTGTTGTTATTGTAGATGTCTGGTTATGTTTTTTTTTTTTTTTGGATGCAATCGACTGTGTGGAAACCAAAGATAATATGCAAGCCAGTCTTCAAATGCTATGAGAAGATGGAAGGGTGCAGGGGCACAGTAGATGGGAATTGGCTGGAGCTTGGAAAGACGCTTGCGAAGGAATGGGGGCTGCAGTAAATCTTAATGTTATCTCTTGGAATGTAAAAGGTATAGCGAGCCCAGTAAAGAGGACAGTGCTCCTGACTGCGCTGAGGCGGAGGGGGGCACAGGTGGCGATGTTGCAAGAGACCCATCTGACGGACACAGAGCACGCTAAGCTGGTATGAAATTGGGTGGGAAAGTGTTTTGCGGCCTCTTACTCCTCCCATAAGTGGGGAGTAGCAATACTTCTGCACAAGGGCCTACTGTTTGAAATGAGGAGGGTGGTGATAGATCCAAAAAAGGGTAGATACATCTTTGTCACGGGAACGTGGCAGGGGGAGACACGTTTGGCTGTGTGTATGCGCCGCCGGTGCACGACCCGCAGTTTTACACCTCTTTGCTGGGCCTGCTTGTCAGGGAGCAATTCCCCAGGCTTATTTTAGGAGGGGACTTCAATTGGACCATGGATGCATCCATGGATCACTCTGCTGGGAAGGCGGGTGACTGAGGCCAAAGTATGGTTGGTGGGATGGCAGATCTAGACATGGTGGATAGCTGAGAGATGTTAATCCCAGTGCTAGAGAATATACATTTTACTCCAAACCCCATAAGACCTGGTCCCGTCTGGACTATGTTTTCTTACCCAGAGGATGGGTGGATAGGATTGAAGAGATAACCCACAGTCCCATTTTCATCTCAGACCATGCTATGGTTGTCTTAAAAATTTCTGGGAGGGGGGTGGAGAGCAGACCAAGCACTTGGAAGTTCCCTACATACCTGATCAAGGACCGGACATTTAAGGAATATCTAGCAGAACAGTGGAAGCTATATGTGGAACCGAACTCCACGAATGAGATCTCTAGTATTACCCTTTGGGAGGCAGGGAAAGCTTTCATGAGGGGTGCTATCATAGCCTATGTAGCCAAAATCAAGAAACCGAGTAGGAGTAAGAGGGAGGAACTGGAGAGGCAAGTGAACGAATTAGAGAAGCGGGTAGGTGGGGGAGAAGGGGGAGAAGTTGCTAGATCTTTAGTAACAGCGAGGGAGGCTCTTAATGCCTTGTTAAGGGAGGAGGTTGGGAAGGCATGGTTCTATTGCCAAAGAAGGGTGTTCGAATGGGGGAATAAGTCAGGACCTATGTTAGTAAGGTTAATGAAAGGGGGTAGGTGCCCCACACGGGTACTGAGAGTTAAGGGAGCAGTGGGACAGGTTTTTAATAGCTCGAGGGATATAGCAGATTGTTTTAGGAGCTTTTATGAAGGACTATATAGGGCGGAGTATAGTGGGAAGGAAGAGTGCATACAGGAGTTTCTAGATTAAGTGCCCCTGCAAAGGGTCACAGATGAACAGAGGGAGCTGCTAGGCCAACCCATCTCAAGATCGGAAATTTTAAGTGCCATTCAGAAACTGCAGGAGGGTAAGGCCAGTGGGCCGGATGGCTTCCCTGTCTAGTATTACAGGATTCTGGGGGGACAGTTGGCAAACACTCTGAGTAAGGTATTTAAGGAGAGAGAGGAGGGCAGAGTCCCGGAGCTACCTGATTCCTGTTATGAGGCAAATATTTGCTTAATACATAAGGGGGGAGACAGAATGAGTTGGACTGCACGGCGTACCGGCCTATTTCCCTCCTCAGTGTAGATATGAAAATCCTGGCCAAGGTTCTGGCCACCAGATTAGAAAATATTCTGCCGGGGGTGGTTCACCCAGACCAGACCGGGTTCATCAAGGGGAGTCAGTCTTATCATAACGTGAGAAGACTGCTAAATGTCATATGGCGAGCCGGTCAGAACAGAGGAGGGATGGGGGTGATCTCCCTTGACGCTGAAAAAGCGTTTGATAGGGTGGAATGGGAGTATCTATTTGAAGTGATGGCCCGGTTTGGTCTGGGGGACCCGTTCATAGGCTGGGTTAAGGCTATGTACCTCAGGCCGAGTGCGCGAGTTACAGTTAATGGATGCCTGTCCGAGAAATTTTCCCTGGGGAGGGGCAGGCAGGTGCCCGTTGTCCCCCCTATTGTTCGCTTTGGCGATCGAATCCTTAGCGGCGGCTATACGCCAGCATACAGGTGTGGTAGGTATAAGAGATGTGGAGGGGAGGGAGCATAAGGTGGCGCTATACGCAGATGATATGCTGCTAATTTTGGGAGACTTGCATAGTTCCATGGGGCACTTGATGAATATTATTAAGAGATTTGCTGATTTCTCCGAGTATAAGATCAATATCAGGAAATCTGAAATTATGGGATTCCCAGATGTAAGCCAAGAGGTGCAGCGAATGGGATTCAAGGTGGCTCAGACAGATTTTAAATATCTGGGGGTCCGGATAGGGCAAAGATGGGAGGAGCTATATAAGCTGAATTATTATCCCCTGATAAAAACGATCCTAGCAGATCTCAAGCGCTGGACGCCGCTTCCTGTATCCTGGATAGGGAGGATCAATCTCATAAAAATGAATATTTTGCCCCGCGTTATATATCCCATGCAAATGCTTCAGTTGAGATTGACAATGAGGGACGTGAAAAGGCTAGAGAGGGGGTTCTCGAATTTTATCTGGCAAGGTAAGAAGCCCAGAATTAGTCTGAAAAGGCTTAAGGCGGATAGGACTAAGGGAGGCTTGAATTTCCCAGATCTAGGTACTTACTACAGGGTGGTGCAGCTTAGAGGGATAGCAGACTGGGTTCATAGACCAGACGTGGCTAGCTGGGTAGGCCTGAACAGGAGGATCCTAGGGAGGCTTATAGCTACCTCCATAGCAGGGCCCCATATAGGACTTTGGGGATGGGAACCCAGGGAAATGTTAGAGGCTTGGGACCGCTTGTGGGAAGCGGATGGATTGGCTCGGAGGGAGACTGTGCTACCCCGATAGCTGAACCCTTTTTCGTACTCAGGATGGAAGACAAGGGGTTTGTAGAATGGGAGAAGGGAGGAGTGACATATATAGGGACTCTGATGGAGAAAGGAGAGCTAAGCGAGTTTGATAGGATTAAGCGGGATATGAGGTTGGGGACATCTCAATTGTTTCGGTACCTGCAGGTGAAAGCATTTGTAGGAAAGCTGGGAATGGGAGATAGGGGAGGACTGCACCCAAACAGGATAGAGCAGATAGTATGTCAGGCCAAGAAAGATCCCAAAGGATTTATTGGAAAAGTGGCTGAACAAGATAAACAGAACTTACCAGATCTGACGGAGGCCACAAGGGTTCTTTGGGAGAGGGATTTGGGGCAACAAATATCGGAGCAGAACTGGAAGATAGTCTTAGGGATGCTGGAAGGGATCATGGTGTATAATAAGTTTAAGGAGGCTTTCTATAAATTTTTGCATAGAATATACTGGCCCCTGGTGGCGGTCCATAGAGCATATCCCGCGGTGTCACCTTTGTGCCGGAGGTGTAACAGAGGATTGGGCACCTTCTTCCACTGCTTCTGGACATGTCCGGTCTTGGTCAGATTCTGAGGGGGGGGGGGTAGTGCTGGAGGCGAACAAGGTGGCAGGGGGACGGCTAAGTCGGGATCCACTGGTTTGCTTGTTTGGAGTAGAAGTAGTGGAAGGGGAGGAGGAGTGGCTACCGTTACCGAGATGGACAAGAGTTTTATTAGTAATGGCAAGGCACTGTATACAGAATACTTGGGTCACCGGAAATGGGCCTATGGTAACGGAGTGGCAGAGAATGGTTATCCGCTCTCTTGCACTAGAGAGCCTCACACGGGCTATAAGAGATAAAGAGGAGCTGTTCTTGAGAGAGTGGACCCCCTTTCTGGCGTCCCTGAGTATGTCTGAAAATCTGATGCTTCATACAGGGCTTAATATTTTGGCCCCAGAATAGGCTCTCTTTTATTAGATATCGACTTGCTATTCCTAGAGATGTGCTATCTGACACTTGTACTGTGTATAGGATGAAATAGTTTACATGGATATTTTATGGCGTGTGCTAATACTTGATTATATATGGTAGTATGGATTGTAATACACACTCGATTGCATCTAAATGAGTTAATCTAAATGAGTCAAAAGATGATATATGATAATTTGTTATGTGTTAACATAAGATATGTATTTTTAGTGTATTTAGGATGTCTGTCTGCCTATTTGCTTTGTCTGTTGATGTATGTTTTGTATGTGCTGTTTGTAAGAGAAAATTCTCAATAAACAGAGTATTCAAAAAAAAAAAAAAAACAGGAAATACAAAAAAGGGGGAGGTCTGGCTATCTATATTCTATAAAAGTGGAGGAGATTCCGGACAGTGTTAAAGATCTAGAAGTGCTTTGGGTCAAATTGCATCCTATGGTTGGTGCTTCTTTAAGATTGGGCCTAGTATATAGGCCACCTTCTATATGTTTTGAAAATGATAATAAACTATCAAAGCATATCAGTGAATTTAACCCAGCTGATAATATTGTGATATTAGGAGATTTTAATCTGCCCAATATTAATTGGATAACACATACTGGTCAGAGTAAAACAGACAGCTTATACCTAGATCTCACAGCACAATTAGGACTTGTACAATTGGTTCCCTTTGTGACTAGGTGCGATAATACACTGGTCATTATTTTATCCAGTAGGAACAATAGAGTTGCCAACGTTACTACTATCGCTCCTGTGAGTAATAGTGATCATGCTTGTGTGAAATTTCAGATTCAGGGACCAATTAGGCACAGTGGGATGGGAACTACAAAAAAATTAAACTTTAGAAAGGCCAATTTTAAAGCTATTAAAAATAGCATGGCTAAGTGGGATTGGGCCAGTGACTTTCTAGGCCATACAGTTGATGAGAATTGGGAATTTTTTAACTCCAAAATAGAGGTAGTTACATACATACCCAGTACACAAAAATATACTAATAAAAAACACCCCCCAGATGGATGAAGCCATTCATCAAAAAATTATTCAGTAAAAAAAACAGATTATACAGACGTATAAAGGGTGGAAATCAGCATTTAATTCCAGCTTATAGGGCCTTGGTTAAAAAAATGAAAACAAATTTCAAGCATTTTAAAGCACTCTATGAAATAACATTGGCCACTAAGGTTACTGATAACAAAAAAGCATTTTTTCCCCACATTAATAGCTTAAGGGGATCTACAAATTCAGTAGGCCCATTTACAAATAGTTTGGGGCTACCTACTGATAATAAAGGGACGGCTGATTTGCAAAACAACTTTTTTTGCACAGTATTTAATAACAATACTGTAAGCTCGTTTGAGGACATATCACTGTCACAAACTCGCTCAGCCGGTCAACCCTCTACTCCCAAAGTGCCAACCTCTGAGCATATGATTTGTGTACAGTGAACAGACAAGGTAACCCTCTTGTCTGTTTTGTGGGTTCAAGTCACCTTAGTATCAAGCTCTGGAAGGATTCAAACTGATAACCTCTTGTTAGCGTACCCAATTATCAGGCTTGGATAATTCTGTCTTTAGGGGGCCAGATATCTTTGCCTACAGGCACCCAACCAGGTCTTTCAAATGAACCCTTAGAACTCAATGCAAGACTTTTAGAGAACTCTATTCATTTCCCAGTTTGGTATACAATAAGCCCATACACAGTGTACTTATAACCTTTAAAAGCTCCACTTAAAATAAAAAGAATTGTCAAGGCACTCCAGTAGTTTCATTTGTAAAAAAATATCTTTACTTTAAAAATATCAAAACAGAACAATAATTACAGAACAAAATATATATCTCCCAACACATACAGCCTTAAAACAAGCAGGAAAAAGTACAGTTCCTACAATACATACATTTAGACTGGTCTAATCTTACTCTTTTTAGGTGCTGTGATGATTCTCCCTCAGTCAGATAATATTCTCTTGTGTCTGTCAGAAATATTTTCTTGTGTGTTCCTCTCTCAGGTTCTTTCAGCACTTAAACACACTTTTGAGCCGGCCTTCTCATGAGGTCACTAACTCTGCCTTGGTGAATCAAGCTCTCTATTTTACAATACAGGGTCTCCAAATAAAATATTTAAAAAACATATGAGATGACCTCACTGATTTTCCTCTCCACAGGTTAACTGGTCAGAACTGGTTTGTGCTCTGCTACACACACACAAACCGTTTTTTGATGCAAGTCACTGTATTCAAATCAGAAGTGTATTTGACTTCTAAACCTCGTCTGGGTCCTCCCTGACTCAGACATCAAACCTCTTCAATGTCCATTCTGGCCTCTCTCCGACGCCTCTTCCCACAAGTCCTTCCTGGTAACCATGCAAGTCAAAGGATCTCCCTGAGGGCATTATGAATGGCTAATCTTATTTCCTGGGATGAAAGCAAATTGACAAGGTAATTGCACCCCAGATCTCTGTAGTTTAAAATACCTCCTGTCCTTTGAACTTATCCCTGGGGAGTCTTGATGTGTCCATTTCAGTAAGACAGCCTTTTCCTTGAACTGACCTTCCCTTCACATAGTTGATATGTAATAACAAAAATGAATACAGCACTCGAGCACTCAGAGCTGGCTGTCTACGTCACACTCCTCCCCACCTAGACTGAATTTGGGGGATCCATCCCCTACATGGGATGAGCTTCCCAAATCAGTTCACTCCTCATTAGACCCTAGACAGTCCATCTGAGTTCTTATTTTTGGCTCCGGTCCTATGTACGATTTTCAAATCATACTCTTGTAAAGCAAGACTTCATCTGAGCAGTCTGCAATTGTTTTCCCCCATCTGTGACAACCAAATCAGGGGGTTGTGGTCAGTCTGCACCACAGAAGGCTGCCCATACAAGTAGGGCTTCTATTTCTTTAGGGTCCACACTAGGGCAAGACACTCCTTTTCCACCTGGGTATGCTTGCTCCCTGGGGAGCAGCTTGGCTCAGGTAGGCTATCGGTGGTCCTCCTTGCTGGATGTCTGGCTTAGTACTGCCCCAATACCCACATCTGAGGCGTCCGTCTGAACTACAAAAGTTTTGCTATAGTCCGGACTTGTCAAAACAGGAGCACTGCACAGTGCCGCCTTCAGTTTGGTAAAGGCTTCCTCACAGGCTGGACCCCAGGTAATTTTCCTTGGCATTTTTTTCTTTGTCAGGTCAGATAGGGGAGCAGTCGGGGCACTGTAATTAGGTACAAACTTTCTGTAGTAATCTGCTGTCCCGAGAAAACTCCTGACCTGCTTCTGAGTTTCTGGTCTGGACTATGCCTGTATTACCTCTATTTTTATCTGGTAAGGACGGAGCTGTCCCTGGCCTACCGCATGCCCGAAGTATGCCATTTCTCCCATGGCCACCTGGCACTTCTCGGCTTTTACAGTGAGCTCGGCCCTCTGTATTCTGCCCAGCACTCCCCTAAGGTGTGACAGGTGTTCCTCCCAGCTCGTACTGAAGATGGCAATGTCATTCAGGTAAGCCACGGCGTACTCCTCAGCACCATTTAACACCGGGTTCACCAACCTTTGGACACTGTCTGGGGCGTTCTTCATTCCGAAAGGCATTACTTTGATCTCAAATAAGCCTATTGGAGTGATGAAGGCCGACCTCTCCCTAGCTCTGTCCGTCAACTCTACCTGCCAATACCCATTTGTCAGGTCAATGGTTGTAAGGTAGGTCGCACCCCACCAACTTGTCTAGGAGTTCGTCCGTCCGGGGCATCGGGTGGGCGTCTGACTTCGTGACTGCATTCAGTCCACGATAGTCTACACAGAAACAAGTCGAGCCATCTGGCTTGGGTACAAGGACTACGGGTGAGGCCCAGGGACGGTGGGATCTCTGGATTAGCCCTAAATCCAGCATCTCCTCCACTTCCCTCCTAATGTCCTTTTGGACTGCCTCCGACACCCGTTATGCTGCCCATCGTATGGGCGTCTGTTTCCCTGTCTCCACATCGTGTGTTGCTAAGGGGGTTAGTCCAGGCTTGGCGCTAAACAAGGGGGCAAAGTCTGCTAAAACCTCCCTCACTTTCTGGATCTGGCCCGGGGTCAGCTGGGGAGACAGTTTTACTGCCTCCACAGAGGACTCCCGCTTACTCTCTTCCAGGAACTCCAGAAGGAGGTCTCCTTCGTCCGTCCCCTCCACATGACTACACACTGCAAACACTATGTCAGCCCTATTTGCATATGGCTCCATCATGTTGACATGGTACATTCTTTCTGTCTGTCTGCGGTCAGGTAACTCCACAATGTAGTTTACGTCATTTACCTTCCTAACCACTTTGTACGGTCCCGCCCACTCAGCTTGCAGCTTGTCTTTCTGGACCGGAATAAGGACCATGACTTCCTGACCCACCATGTACGAGCGAGCTCTGGCTCTGCGGTCGTATCATACCTTTTGTTTCTGTTGGGCAGCTGCCAGGTTGCTCTGGGCTGTCTCCATAAGCTTCTTCAGCCTTTCCCTAAACCTTAGGACGTAATCCACAATGGGCATTCCCTGGGTGGCGTGCTTGCCTTCCCAGTCCTCCCAGATCAAGTCTAGGGGCCTGCGTAGCCGGCGTCCATACAAGAGTTCGAAGGGGGAAAATTCTGTAGACTCTTGGGGCACCTCCCTGTATGCGAACAACAGGTGGGGAAGGTATTTCTCCCAGTCCCTCCCAAGCTGTTAAGCAAACGCCCGGAGCATTGACTTTAGGGTACCATTGAAGCGTTCCACATGCCCATTGGCTTGTGGGTGATATGGTGTCGTGCATCTCTGCACCACCCCACACTTCTTCCATAGACATTTCATTAGGTCCGACATGAAGGAACCCCCTTGATCAGTGATTACCTCCTGCGGAAACCCAACGCGGGAGAAAATCCCAAGCAAGGCATCTGCCACTTTGTTCGTCCTAAGTGAGGCAAGGGCAACTGCCTGTGGGTACCGGGTGGCATAATCCACCACAGTCAGGATGGACCTTTTCCCTGAGGGAGCTGGGGGTATTTAAAAGCCCCACAATATCCATTCCCACCCTCTGGAATGGCTCGTCCACTATGGACAAGGGGATCAGGTTGGCTTGGGTTTTCTGGCCCGCCTTCCCTATTTCTTGGCACCGGTGACAAGACCTGCAATACTCCTTCACCTGCTGGGTGAAGTTAGGCCAGTAGAAATTCTGGGCCAACTGCTGCTTAGTTCGTGCGATTCCCAGATGACCAGATAAGGGAATATCATGGGCAACCTTGAGCAACTGCTCATGATATCCCTGGGGAATGACAAGCTCCCTGCCTAGCATCCCTCCCTCTGTCTATACTGCCTGTGTATACATAAGTCCATTTTCCCAATAAACCCTATGTTTTCCGTCACCTCCCTGTGCACCATCCGAGTCTGCCCAAGCCCTCAGCTTCTCTAAACTAGGGTTACTTCTCTGAGCAGCTGCGAACCCCTCACACCTTCCCAAGGCATGGGACAGGTCCCCTTCAGTCGCTAAACTAGGGTCCCTAACACTAGTGTCAGGGCCCTCAGGATCACTGTCAATCCCAACCCTCTGACAAGAGGTCACCCCTTCCTCTTTGGAGTAACCCTCTGTAGCTATGTGGTTATTTGCTACTGGGGAAATTTCTACCCTCTTTTTATCAGTCTCCTCCTCTGGAGACACAGGCTGGGGAACCAGCCTCTCAGTATCTTTCCCAATGGCTTCTGGGGGGCTCAGGGAATTATAGTTTTCCCTGGCCGCTTGGCTACGGGTAACTGCACATACTACCCCCTGCTGGAGATTGTTACCCAGGATCACATCCACTGCTAATGTGTTAGCTACAGCCTCCTGTTGCACAGTTCCTCCTGTCTCACCCTAGTCCAGGAGAACACTGGCCAATGGCAATGTTTTCTCTGCACCCGCAAAGTCCTGTACAGTCACATATTTATTGGGTATAAGCTGACCAGGCTGTACCAGATCCCCTTTTACCAGTGTCAGGGATGCCTCTGTGTCCCTTAACCCCTGCGTCTGTCTGCCATTTACCATGACTGGGTGCATGTGTTCCTCATGTTCACTGGCATGCTTCCAGGGACACACAAACAACCCACTTCCTTTCTGGTACTACTTTGCATATTATTATTCGCCCTTCTTGGACACTGTCTGGCAATGTGCCCAGTTTCTTTACATAACCAACAAACATTTCTTACTTCAGAGAAATCTTTTCTTTGAAACCTGGGCCTAACTGGTTTCGGTGGAGGCAGTGAGGGTTTTAGCTGCCCTGAAGGCATGCTTTTCCCCTTCTGCGCTGCCACACTCTCCCCATTCGCTCTCAGAGCATGTCTGCTCTTGGCATAGCGGTCTGAGAGTTCAGCAGCCTCTTGCACTGTTTTTGGATCTCGGTCCTCTAGCCGGGTTTCTAACTCTGTTGGGCATGCCCAATAAAATTGCCTCAATTCCTTCCCACCAACGTTTTAAAAACTGACGTCGTTTAGTGGCCAGCTCCTCATAGCTCACATCAGGGATTCTCCTGAGCTTACGGAATTTAGCTCTGTATGATTCAGCAGTTAATTCAAACTTTTCTAGTAGTGCTGCTTTTAACTTGCTGTACTCATCACTGTCTTTATTGTCCATGTGACTCAGTGCATCCCGAGCTTTTCTGGTAAGTAGGGGGGATAGCTGGAAGCTTCAGGACTCTCTAGGAATTTTAGCCTGAATACAAACTTTTTCAAAAGAATTTAAAAAGGCGTCTATGTCCTCCCCGTCTTTAAACTCGGCTGTTAATTTAGAGTTCAATTTGTAACGCAGTCCCAGTTAAACCCAAGCCACTTACCTGCCCTGCTGCTGCTGGTTGGAGTCGTAGCTTCTCCAGTTCGTGTTGCCACTGGTGCTCCTCTCCTCTGCAGCTCTCTGCTCGCCTCTTTCTCCTCTGCGCTCGCCATGCTCACTGCCCTCACGGTCCGCTTCCTCTGTTGTCACTCTGCCTCACGGTCTGCCTGCCTCTGTTGTCTCTCTGCCTCTAGTTCTATCCTCCGCAACTCAATTTGCAGCTTGAGTACCTCTGGATTCAGGATACTGGTGACCTTCCCCCGCTGCTGTGGCCCTTCACTGACAGTGGCCCTGCTGTCCGCCTTATCGGCTCAGGACCCCTCACTGGCCGCTAGTTCTGCCACACTCGAGGTCTGGTCCCTTTCAGTCACGGTTGGTGACTCCGCTGCCCTGGGTATCTGCTACCATCAGGGCCTCTATGAGGTTCTGCTTACTGGCTTTCACCCCAAACGGGACTCCCCTGTCCCCGCACAACTGCTTTAACAAATCTACAGTGTGCTTGCTGTAGTCGGTAGACATTTTCTTCTTCTCTCACTACTAATACTATCCTGACTGGCACTTCATAAAAAAAAAAAAAAATGAGTGGGAACTTAACTGTAAGTCAAGGGATATAGTTCTGTTTCCTTTTGAAATCAAACACTGCCTTTCTTTTTTTCCAAGTGAGCTAAACAGTTTCAAGCTAACACCCTGAACAATGAAGCTTATACTACCAAACTTTTATGCCACCGCTGCCAACCAGTCTGTCACCATCTCGCTCAGCCGGTCAACCCTCTACTCCCAAAGTGCCAACCTCTGAGCGTGTGAATTGCATACAGTGAACAGACAAGTTAACCCTCTTGTCTGTTTTGTGGGTTCAAGTCCCCTTAGTCTCAACCTCTGGAAGGATTCAAACTGATAACCTCTTGCTAGCGTACCCAATTATCAGGCTCAGATAATTCTGTCTTCGGGGGGCCAGATATCTTTGCCTACGGGCACCCAACCAGGTCTTTCAAATGAACCCTTAGAACTCAATGCAAGACTTTTAGAGAACTCTGTCCATTTCCCAGTTTGGTATACAGTAAGCCCATACACAGTGTACTTGTAACCTTTAAAAGCTCCACTTAAAATAAAAACTATTGTTAAGGCACTCCAGCAGTTTCGTTTGTAAAAAACAAACAAAATATATATATATATATCTTTACTTTAAAAATATCAAAACAAAACAAAATATGTATATATATCACAACACATACAGCCTTAAAACAAACAGGAAAAAGTACAGTTCCTACAATACATACATTTAGACTGGTCTAATCTTACTCTTTTTCAGTGCTGTGATGATTCTCCCTCAGTCAGATAATATTCTCTTGTCAGTCAGAAATATTTTCTTGTGTGTTCCTCTCTCATGTTCTTTCAGCACTTAAACACACTTCTGAGCCGGCCTTCTCATGAGGTCACCAACTCCGCCTTTGGTGAATCAAACTCTATATTTTACAATACAGGGTCTCCAAATAAAATATTTAAAAAACATATGAGATGACCTCGCTGACTTTCCTCTCCACAGGTTAACTGGTCAGAACTCAGAACTGGTTTGTGCTCTCCAACACACACACACACACACACACACAGTCTTTTGATGCAAGTCACTATATTCAAATCAGAAGTGTATTTGACTCCTAAACCTCGTCTGGGTCCTTCCTGGCTCAGACATCAAACCTCTTCAATGTCCATTCTGGCCTCTCTCCGACGCCTCTCCCCACAAGTCCTTCCTGGTAACCATGCAAGTCAAAGGATCTCCCTGAGGGCATTATTGAATGGCTAATCTTATTTCCTGGGATGAAAGCAAATTGACAAGGTAATTGCACCCCAGATCTCTGTAGTTTAAAATACCTCCTGTCCTTTGAACTTATCCCTGGGGGGTCTTGATGTGTCAGTTCCAGTAAGACAGCCTTTTCCTTGAACTGACCTTCCCTTCACATAATTGATATGTAATAACAAAAATTGATATAGCACTCCAGCACTCAGAGCTGGCTGTCTACGTCACAATCACTACCCGTACCTGGTCAAATAATTATTGATCCAGCAGATGTTCATAAGACTAAAGAAGTTACCAACAAATAAATCTCCTGGGCCTGATGACATACACCCTCAAGTTTTGCATGAAATTGTGGATTATATATTTTTACCCCTGACATATATATTCCAGCACTCCTTAGACACGGGTGATATACCACCCAGCTGGAAGGCAGCCACAGTGGTGCAACTTCTTTAAAAAAAAAAAAAGGACCCCAGACACAACCTGAAAATTTTAGACCAATTAGTCTAACATCACTATTGGGTAAAATACTGGAGGGTGTAATTAAAGATCATATTCAACAGCACCTACTTACATTGGGACTTGTGGACCCATGCCAACATGGTTTTACTAAATCTAGGTCTTGTCAAACCAATCGCTTGTCCTTTTATGAAAGTGTTAGTAGGGAAATAGATGGCAAAAATCCAGTGGATGTAATGTTCCTGGATTTTGCTAAAGCATTTGATAAATTGCCCCATCCAGAGTTGGTTAAAACATTAAGAGACTTTAACCTGAGTGGCAATATAGTCTGTTGGATTGCTAACTGGTTAAGAGGTTGTCAGCAAAGAGTGGTTGTGAATGTTGTCTTCTCTGATTGGGCTGGGGTTAGTAGTGGGGTACCGCAGGGGTCGGTCTTGGGACCAATCCCTTTTAATACATATATTTCCTCATTACAATTGGTATTCTCAAACATCTGGTTGTCTAAGTTTGCAGATGACTGTAGATTGGGAACAGTGGTAACTGGGTCAGAAAGTACCGCCGCATTGCAGATAGCCTTGGACCACGTTTTTGAATGGGCTAAAAACAGTAAACTGGCATTAAATATAAGTAAGTGTAAAATTATGCACTTGGGAGCCCATAACAAACAGTGCAAGTACTTTTTAAATAATGAACCACTAATTGAAACGCTGTCTGAAAAGGATCTCTGTGTAACAATTAAATCCAACTTTAAATTTAGCACACACTGTAGCGACCAAGTAAAAAATGCAAATCAAATAATGAACTGTATTTTCAGACACCTTTCTAGTAGAGTTAGGGAGGTGATGCTCCCCTTGTATGTGGCGCTGATTAGGCCTCACCTGGAATACTGTGCTCAGGTCTGGTCTCCATATACCAAAGAGGATATAAAAAGAGTGGCAGCAGTTCAAAGAAGGATGACTAGATCTATAATCGGCTTAAAGGGGAAATCTTATTGGGAAAGATTAATAACACTTAAACTATATTCCCTACAATACAGAAGACACAGGAGGGACCTGTATATGTTATTTAGAGCAATTAATGATAATACCCTAAAAACTGAACTAGGCCTAGTTTTAAACCACAGCAGAGTTAGTGGTAGGAAACATCGAATACAACTCTACTCAGAGAAATGGAATTTGTTGCTAAGAAAACACTGGTTCAGTCAAAGGGTGATTTCAACATGGAATGCACTACCTGAGGTAGTCATTAGGAGTAAAGATATGATGGCATTTAAACATAACTTGGACAACACCATGAATAATGAGGTTAAATTCGGGGTTTTTACATAAATCTTACTAGGGTTAGATATTTACAATAGGCAAGCATTACGGACAAAAGTCTAATTAGCTTGTTACAATCTATGAAAATCTATGAAATCTTCTGTGGAAGACGCACACAAGGTACTTCATGTAATACTCACTGGAACCCTAGAGCTCCATGCCCCAGTTACCAAAAGCAGAACCAAAAGAAAATTCTGTCTCTGGTTCACGGATAACCTAAAGACTGCCTTATGGCATCGGGATGCTCTTTGAAAAAGAGCCAGAAAGTCTAAATGGGCCACAGACTGGTCTGCTTTCTGAACTGCAAGGAATTTCTGCACAGAAACTATCAGAGCTGTGAAGTCTAGTTATTGCCGCTCTGAGCTTAACGCATCCACTAGCTCTACTGCTAAATTTTGGAAAACTTTAAGGGAGGTAGGATGCCATAACAGCGCTGGCATGCTTCTGCACAAAATTTCGACTGGTGGTACCCACACTACAGATAAAAATGAGATCCTTGACCTCCTTAACAATCACTTTGCTACAGCAGTGATGGCTTTTGATACCTCCCCAGCAAATGCCATCAGGGCACAGTTCCTTAGTCATCTGATTGCCATGATCTGGAATCTGTTGACCCTTGCCACTCTTTCACCGTTGTCGTGGAAAAAATATATTCTTCTTACACTTTACTTTAAAATCAGGCTCAGGAACACTGCATGTAGTAAAAAGAAAAGTTTAATACATATGCATATGGGAGTCTGCTTCCAAGAACATGCAAGGCTCCTCGAGTTTTATTAGTCAATCACTTATATACACTTATTATCAAGGCGTTGTTAGGCGTACTTTTATCTTGAAAAATACCAACATTGCAGTATTAACCAATCATGAATTAGAAAAACATGTTGATACCAATGTAACAGAAAACATGTATTCCATTTCTTTCCCAATACCTCTTGATACATATGCCTGGGTCAAGCTGACCTGAGTGAAACAATGAGTTTCACTCACACCATAGCAACGTACAGCTTGCCTTCAGTGCCTCAACATGCTGCTATCTTATATTTTGTCCGAGCCTGTTATTCAGGCTGGTACCAACCAGTTCTATCCAGTTTTATTTTGCTTTCTGCTTCCTACAAATGTACCTCAAGTAACCTCAATGACATTCTGTAACCCTGTAACAGCATATACTAGTATGAACTCAGAAATTTCTACTACATTCTCCCCCCTTTTGATACTTTGTATCAATTAACCACCCCCCTTTTTATCTATATGATTTAAAACTGGTTGCCAGCATACAGATAGTTAAGGCATTTATAAAAAAAACATTTTGTTCTGGAGTTGATACAGAGGTAGTTACGGATGGAACACAAATGGTGAGTTTGGAAAACACAATACAGAACTGAGGGATGTCAACACCACAATTGAAATATGTGAAAAAATGCTAACATGTGACACCACATATAACACAATATATCATAACAATTTTGTTGATGAAAAAGAGTTCATGGAATCCACTTTGAGAGTGGATAAGATAGATGCTACCTTGTGTTGAGGTGTGGCACACCCTTGGAGCTTGATTGAAGAATCTGTTGATAATGTCTCTTGACAGATAAGTCCTTATAAAACATAACAGTCCATAAAGTTAACAGTCCATAAAGTTCATATAAATAAGCACAGGTTGGTGTAATTACAGTACAGGTGAAATGTCATTTGCAGAATGGTGGTAACCCCACAAGGCACATGGGGCAATGCAGACAGTAATTTAAAAACAAAACACCAGCATAGTAGAAAAGTCAGTGTTTATGTTGCTGGCTGCTGGATGGCTGATTGGCAGACACACTGGCCAGGGGTGGATTAGATTGTTCATTGAGTTCTTTTAATGGAGCCACACACACTTGCATGGCATTTGTGTCATGATAGTTGATTACACTCCAGCACAAAGATTAACAGTTCATAAAAAGTAACAGTTTACAATAAACCAGAGTAATAGGGTTGTATAAGGTACCAGCCATGTTTGAAACAAGCAGCAGTGAAGAAAATGCATGTCTTGCTTGAAGATCAGTTGAAAAAAATGTTCTTGCAGAAGTTAGGGGATTGCCCCTACCCCAGACTTAACTTCATAGTAAGCAGAAACAATAAGCTTGATTGCAGAGCCTGAACTGACTGGACCTTATTTAGCGGATTTAAAGTTCTACTAATAGGTATAATTTTGCTGAAAACATTACCCTTGCAGAGGTAATAATAACTTGATTCATGCAATAGTCCTTATATGGAACTAGTCAGGCACAAAGATAGTGATGACATCAAAGCTGTGGCAGTTGTTTTCATTTTAGGAAAAAGATGAAGGTCTTGGCAACTTAGATGAAAGTATTACTGCTGTGGAATGTGGAGATCTTATGTGTGCAACAATCGCGGAAACCTGCAAACTTGCAAAGTGTGTTAGACACTGAATTAAAACACATAAACAGCAATCTTGTAAACCATTTGGCATTTTTGTTTTGTAAAGAGTGGTGTGACAGAGCCTAAATTCTGGCAATTGGAAAGAGAAAAATTAAAATGGGACATCAACCGCACACCCTGGGGGTGCAGGCCGAGGTTCAATTATACCATTTGACCATCTGTAAATCATGACAATGTTATGGTTACACCCCTGATTTCAAATCACAGAAGCAGTTATGACAGTGATGAACATTATTTCTCTGTCTGTTGCAAGCAGGCCTGACTGAGACCTGAGTCATAAAATCTTGTAATGTTACAATAACATGCTTCAAACATATAGTTCATAGCAATATGCCTGATACACTATGCAATTAGCGGGACAAATACATATGTTGTTGGCCTATGCTAATTTAATAACAGTGCCTATTGCACCTGTGAATAATAAGACAAACGGAGCATTAATTTGTTTGGGGTTTTGCTTTGGAACATATTGAACGGGTGGGTCAGCAATGCTGGCCCCAGTATTTAGGTTTGGTTATGAGCATTAAAAATGTTATACATGTGGAGCACTTTCCTGAATACACACATGATACAGTGTAGTAAGATGTATATCAAAACATTATAACATAAACGTGAAACATTAGTGTTTGCAATAGAACAATTTTAGTATTGAGCATAATGCATAACATACATTTTAAACAACAAATATAAACTGTAAACTTAGCTTAGAGTCCAGAAATGTTAGAGTACTGTGAATTTACTGGTTGAAAAAAAATGCATTCATTGCTGTAAGGTTATGACAAAAGTTGTTTTACATTTGTTTTGACAGGATAAGAAAGCTGAAAAGACTATCAAAAGAATGAATATGTGTGGACATACATACACAACTTTACCCTCCAGCGTAACTGATTACTTGCTAAGGGCAGAAGCCCTTGTATTAATAATAGGTGTGGGATTTAACTGTTTGCACTAGAAGAAAACAGAAGGGCTTGGGCTGGGTTATGCTGTTAAAATACTTTGGGTCTTTTTAAAACCTGTAAATAAGAAACAATTATTGGCAAATACACATTTTCCTTATTTACCCCTTTGGGGGGACAGTGATATACCTTGCAACCTTTGTGGGTATTACACTGGAAGGGAGGAAGGGTAGCTTACCTCCTCCCTCCAAACTCCTACTGGTGGAAGAGACAGCTCGAGGTGGAAGAGACAGCTCAAATACTATAGCAATAAAAAGGTTAGCTGTGGATGGTGACATGATCCCCACCTACTACACTTTAAATTAAAACAAGATAATATTACAATTAGTTTAGTAAGTTTCATACCCTACTATAAAGATGGGGAACTTTTTCTCTAGAAGAAAGAGAAGAAACACAGACAAACAACAAAATACTAAACCTACACAAGTTTAAAAATAAACAAGATTATTTCCATAGGATAAAAGAAGCTGTGCCCCTGTTCCTTTATCCTAAGCATGACAAAATGTCAGCTGAGTTTATAAAAATCCGATTGATGTTAATACCGCATGACGTATCTCTTAGAATGCATTTTAAAAAGAAAAAATGATTACACCATGATCACACATAAAACCAAAACCATTGTTTTTAACTGTAGATGGTAAACTCTCAAAACAGCTGTAATAGTCCTTTTTCAAAAGCATACTGTATATATATATATATATATATATATATATATATATATATATAATAAAAATATGGGAGATGATGAATAATTCTCCTTCCAGCTGGAGTATTGCCTGTGTTGGCTGCAAGTCAGAAGCAGTGAGAGGAGAAGAAAGTTTGTTCCTCTTCACTTAGAATACTAGTTTTGCCATAAAAGTCAAATTACATGGTTCACTCTGGTGTGCTTTCATGAAAACATACATTTTGTGTGAAAAGTTGTGCCTTAGGTATGGAATACACATCAAGTTTGAACTGATAGTAACATAAAATGTTGAAACACAAGAAGGTCAAATAACGTGCAAAAGGTCACAGTGTGCATGCAAGGGTCGTTCAAACCCAGTTATTTTTGTAGTGTCCTTGAACACTACTAATATTAAAATATCTTTAAATAATAATAGAGCATACAATAAAACTGCTGGCCAAGACAGTACGCACACACAAAAAGAAATACTTAACAGAAAATAAGACTGAACTGTACGTATTTTAGATATATGTGCTGCCTCGCCCTGTCTTGTAGCACTGACAATTTTTTTTTTTAAACCAACAAATTTATACATATCTCCATGCCAAATCTTTCCAGAACAAAACACTTTTTTAAACACCTTTCAACACCTTTGAAATACAGCACAACATACGATTTGTAAGTGAACACATTTAGTATAACATGGTTACACCTTTTGGCGCATAGCCAAAATATGGCACTCTGCCATTTTGCAAAAAGTTTCTGGTTTTAACTAGAAGTATGATAAAGCCATTCATAGCTATTAACACATTACATTTTCACCTAGCAGTGGCTTGGCACATTGCTTGCAAACTACAAATCTTTCTGCACATTGCAATCTATATGACGTCATAACTCTTCACCATCAACACTACCTGCTCCAACTAACAACTACAAACAAAAGTTCTTTACTGACCCTATCTAGGCAGCACAAATGTTCCATTAAAAATAAAACCAATTAAAACAGACAGCTATGAGGCAAAGAAGCTTCTTCTTTCTTTTTTTTTTTACTGTAACATGTTGTGCACCGAAGGCAGTCAATCCTATCTCGCAACCTTGACAACAGAAAATAATTACAGAACACAGATATAAGCTAGAAAATATGCATGAGAAAGACGGAGCATTACCTTGTTTAGTATATGTATTACAGAAATAAAACAGACAGACATAAAACAACTTTAAATTAAAAAATTCAGACTTACCAAGGTATTTTCCTTTTTCTTTTTTGATACACTGGTCCGATTGAGAAAACCGACTGCAGGACCTTCATGATAATTTTCAAATGCTGCAGCTATTAACCCTTTTAAAGGTTTTAACCCTTTCAAAGGTTTTCTTTTTTTGCCATTTTAGTGACCTGCCAAACCAAGTCTTTTTCCAGAGCTCTGGTTTGCAGTTTAAAAACACAACAAAAAAAATCTCTAACAGTACTAGGTTGAGATCCATCTGGTAGAGGTCCCAGTACTTGGGTTTGGGATCAATGTTTCAGCCTCTATAGGAGGCAAGGAACTTGAAATTGATGCAAAAACTTGAAACTACACAGATAGGCAATATGGGGGAGGATTTTCAAATCATCCCGTCTGCAGTCACCTACTGTGTGTACATCCACAGTAGTTTATTTTCTTTCTCTAAATGTTGCTTATCTAACGTTACTTAATCAGCCGCTGCTTTTCTACTAAAAACAGCCTGAACTGTGAAAGCCATCATTGGCTCCAACAGTATATACTTGTAGCAAGCACAAATTACAAGGGCAAAGGGCAGTTGCCCTTGCTTGTTTGAGAGACTTTTCCTTAATACATCTCTCCACATATTCTTTCACAGTTTCATTAAAGAGAAAAGATAAAAAAAAAAAAAACAACCACCGGGAGTTACTGTTGCCTGCCTCCTTCACCTTTTTTCTCTCTAGTTTCCTAGAGGTGCTCAACCCACTTAAAGGTTCTGTTGCTGGGGTGCTCAACCCACTTAAAGGTTCTGTTGCTGGGTGCTCAACCTACTGAAAGGTTCTGTTGCTGGGTGCTCAACCCACTTAAAGGTTATGTTGCTGTCCCCCCCTTTGTCTGTCTTATACTCACACTGTCAGAGCAGGCTCAAACGTCCTATTTACTTGTTACCGTTTACTTTATGGCGCCTAGTCCCTATTGCCACTATTTCAGGCTCAGACTTATAGCTACTTTTGTCACTATTTCAGACTCAAGCTATCCTGATATCAGTTACAACTTATACAAGCAATTTTCTTTTTTTATTACATGCAACAGCCTGAGTGCAGGTACTACAGTGATCAGCTCGCCTGGGTCCGAAGAGAATCCTCTGTGATCGGGGACGGTCCCACCCTGGCTCCGCTTTTGCTGTAGGTACTCTTACCAGAAGTCTTGGGATTCGTCCCCGACCAGGACTACTCCGGGTCCAGTCCGTGCTGATCCTGCCGACTACGCCAAAACTGTCGTGGAAAAAATATATTCTTCTTACACTTTACTTTAAAATCAGGCTCAGGAACACTGCATGTAGTAAAAAGAAAAGTTTAATACATATGCATATGGGAGTCTGCTTCCAAGAACATGCAAGGCTCCTCGAGTTTTATTAGTCACTCACTTATATACACTTATTATCAAGGCGTTGTTAGGCGTACTTTTATCTTGAAAAATACCAACATTGCAGTATTAACCAATCATGAATTAGAAAAACATGTTGATACCAATGTAACAGAAAACATGTATTCCATTTCTTTCCAATACCTCTTGATACATATGCCTGGGTCAAGCTGACCTGAGTGAAACAATGAGTTTCACTCACACCATAGCAACGTACAGCTTGCCTTCAATGCCTCAACATGCTGCTATCTTATATTTTGTCTGAGCCTGTTATTCATGCTGGTACCAACCAGTTCTATCCAGTTTTATTTTGCTTTCTGCTTCCTACAAATGTACCTCAAGTAACCTCAATGACATTCTGTAACCCTGTAACAGCATATACTAGTATGAACTCAGAAATTTCTACTACACCTTCTGTCCGGTCACTGACAAACAGGTTCAGGATCTCCTTCTTCAACTTGATACTAAGAAAAGTGTGGGCACGGATATGATTGAGCCTTTCTTCCTAAAGTTGGCCTACCATATTTTGGCTTCCTCTGTTACCCACCTTTTCAATTTGTCTCTCAATCAGGGTTCCCTCCACAAGGTCTGGAAGACGGCCCATGTCATCCCTCTGTTCAAATCAGGGGACCCCTGCGACCTAAATAATTACTGCCCAATCTCCGTGCTCCCAGCCTTGTCAAAACTATTGGAGAAGGCCCGGTGGTATAGGGGGCTGAGGCGCTGGTGCCTTACCTCGACCTGCGCCGGCGACCCAGGTTCGGGAACGGACTTGGGGCGCCGGGGGTTGGCATAGGTGGAGAGAATTGAGTGTCTGGGGACTCCTCTCCGGGGGTGGGATCAGGGAACGCATCGCTCAGCAGCGGCCCCCAGTGGAGACTGGAGGCATTGCCTGAGCATGCACTAATGGGGACAGAAAACCAGGGAAAATGGCGCCTGAAGCGAGCAGCTTGATGGCCTTCCACAGTTTCGCCGTGGCACCTGCCTGAATCCATGTTCCGTGGGGAGTTGGGGGCTCCTGCACCCCGCTGTGGGGGAGCCACAGGAGTCTGGGTGTCCGTGATAGAGGAGGTTGAGGCTGATGTCCTCAAGGGGAGCAGCTCAGGCAGCCAAAGGAGAGAAAAATAGATAAAAAAACAAAAAAAAACTATTGGAGAAGGTAGTAGATGAACAACTCCGATCTCATCTGGAAAGTTTTAATCCATTAAACCCGATTCAGTCCAGTTTCTGCCCCATGCATAGTACCTCCACTGCCCTTGCTAAGGTTATAAATGACTGGCAGTCCGCACTTGAAAACAAACAATACATATGCGCCTTATTTCTGGACCTTAGCAAGGCTTTCAACATGGTGGACCATGATTTACTCCTGGTGACCCTGAAGAAAGTTGGGGTGGACAACCTGGCCCTAAGTTGGTTCACAAACTGTCTTGTGGACAGAGAGTGGCAGGTCAAGGTTGAAGGAGACCTATTGCCAAAAAAAATACTCCTTAGAGGTGTCCCCCCAAGGATCCATACTTGGTCCACTTCTCTTTGCCACTTATACTAATCAAACTGACACTGGCTTGAAGTCATCTAATATCCATCTCTTTGCTGATGATACAGTGCTATACATTAACAGATCAACTCTGGATCAAGCCATTTTGGACCTCCAGAACGATTTCGACATCCTCCAAAAAAATCTACTCAACTTGAAACTCCTGCTCAATGCCAGAAAAACTAAGGCCATGATTTTCTCTCCACTGGCCCTTCATCTCCAAAAAAAAAAAAACACAAAAAAAAAACCAGATAAGGTTCCTCACATAAGCACCCTTTTGGGAGAAGCCCTGGAGTTCGTGTAAAAATTCAAATACCTGGGGGTCTTGGATTGACTACAAATTGTCCTTCATTGATCACATTGATGAACTCATTAAGAAACTGTGTCAAAGGCTCGGTATTTTCTTCAGTATCAAGCACTCACTAACCCAGGAGGCTAGAAAACTCTTAGTTCAAGCTACCTTCTTGCCTCTCCTAGACTATGCAGACTTCCTATATGGCGATAGTGCTAGCACAGCTCTCTCCAATCTTTTTTTTTTTTTTTAAATTCTTTATTTATTCCTCCCGAGCTGCCTGCCGCCCGGTATTATCTGTGATCACGGACCACGAGCTTCTACTTCCCCTCAAATTGACGCGAGCCCTCGAAGCCCGTGGCACCCCCCAGCGGGGCTGCGGCACTCCCGCCCATGCCACAGTCGTCCGGAATAGGTCGGAGGCTGGCCTGAGGAGCTAATTGAAGCGTGGCGGGCTTCATGGAAGGCAGCAGGCAGCTGTCTTCTTTACGGTTTTCTGGGAGGTGGTCGTGGCAATGATGCTTAGTGTCTGCCCTGCTCTGAACGTACAGCCTGTAGCGATCGACTTCCTGGCCTCCGCCAGGGGTCGCCGATGCTCCGGGCACTTCCCCACCCTCCCCCCGGAGGAGGAGAGCAGTCCATGGGACGCTCTATCAGCTCTCTCCAATCTTGATACCCTATACCACAGAGCCCTTAGGTTCGTTTCGGATGCCCCTTATGACATGCAGCACTGCATCCTCTGTTCTGTAGGCTGGTCCTCTCTTAGCTTCAGGAGACAAAAGAATGCTATTCTATGGACATATATAAGGCAATCACTCATAAATTACCTCAGTACCTCACAAGCTGCCTAACTCCCTGCATCCCTAGTGCCTATTCTCTCAGAAGTCTGACCATCTTATTTCTGGCTATCCCTAAAGTTAAAATGCGCTTTGGTAGAGCCTCAATAAGCTGAACTCTTCCTACACTCTCAAATAAGATCCAGAAAATCTTGAGGCTTACTACTCCTGTCACGTTCTCCCTCTTCAAATCCTTGTTCCCGAGGACCTTCTCAGAAATCTGTCATTGTTTCAAGTCAAGGTCTTAACATCACGATTTGTTACTGCTTTAAATTCTGGACTTAAACCTCAACCATTGCCTGAGGGTTCATTTGAGTCCTCCCTTCTGTCATTGATCAAATCAAGGTCTCAACATCACAATCTGTTTGCTTCAAATATCGGACTTAAACCCCAACCATTGCCTGTGGCATCTGTTGTGGCCTCCCTTTGAACAGTCCTTCCTCCCTAGGCCATCCTGTCCAACCCCCTCCTATCTCTGCTGATCTTCCCTTCCCTCCTCCCTATACCCCCCTTCCCCTTCCCACCCCACTTGCCAGGCCATGCCAACAGTACTTATCAAAGGACTCTTGCATCTCAATCTTCTTTGCACTTTGACGCTAGAGGAACTGGCACTCCTGCTCACTATGACTCCTCCAATGATGTTTACTGTATAAACTTTAGCTCATTACCTTATGTCCATATATCTGTATTCATGCAATTGTATTTAAATGGCACTACCTCCTGTTGAACCTATTGCTACGTTCTGGTGCAAATATCTTGTCATGAATGATGATCATATGTTATTACTATGTAACTGTTATGTACATTCACTCAACCTGTGATGTCTTAACCCTGTTGGCAATTGTTTTGCCCCAGGTCCATCTTGTAAATGAGCTTTTCTCAATGATGGTCCACCTGGCAAAATAAATATTTTGATTGATTGATTGATTGAACTTAAGGTCCAGTGGGTCGCTACAGTGTCTGATTTTGCAAAGCACATGTGAAAGGTACTTTCTAGCTTTGGGGGTGATGACTGCTGCAAGGTAGAAGGGTGATGAATGTGGGGTAGACTCGCTGTATGCGGTCTTGGGGCCTGGAGCCTTTTCAACAGATGATTCAGGGGGATTGAGCGGCAGTGTGCCGCTAAGGTCTGTAAAAGCATCATTAAAGATATTGACAGTGTTGTTAGGATCCTGTGTGATCTCACCATTCACCAGCAGCATGGAAGGTGAGGCTTTGTTGTTTTTGCCAGTAAGGTCCTTCATATGTTCCCCAAATCTTCCACCATCACCCCAGGAATGAGTGAGACAGTCTTTCTGAGATATTGAGATTTTTGCGAGTCTGATCTTGCAGATGCAGATGTTTCTGGCAGATCTATATTTCTGCATGTCAGTCTTTGTGCCAGTGGCCTTGGCTCTGTGCCAGAGAAGGTCTCTGGTGATCATGAGTTGCAGAAGGGTGGGGGTGACCCATGAGTTATGGATTCCCTTAATTTTAGGTTTTTTTAATTGGAGCATAGATGTTACAGGCATCATTATACTTGGCAATAAAATAATCTAATGCCTGATCTATGTCTACTGTGGAGTATAGTTCAGACCTGTCTAAGTACCTTAGGTAAGCTTTGAGCAAGTTCAGCTGCCCATGTTTGAGGGTATGACTCAAAATGATTTTGGGGGAGGCTTGACAGCCTTGTTGACCCAGTGGCAAGTGACTGGGGAGTGATCATTAAGCGAGTCTGCGAGTACTGCAGTGTTGGAGATTCTGTCCAGTCAGCTTGTGATGATCCAGTCTAGAAGGGAACTGGAGCCTGTTTGGTAGTTAAACATGGTAGGTGAATCGACCATTTTGTGAGAGATTAATACAAGATGGGGCATCTTTGTATTGGGCGGCCTCGGAGGATAACCAGTTTATATTAAAGTCCCCAAGGACTGCCACCTCCCAGTTTTGCTTAAGGCCTTTAATGAACTGTACAATTCTGTGGAAACCAGTTGATTGATCTCTAGGAGGAATGTAAACTGAGGCTATAGGTAATGATTTGCTTTGAGAATCTAACAGTAGCTTAACAGCTATGGCCTGTGCAGGGGTCCTGGTGTCAATTATAGGGAGGGCATGGCACCTAATGTGATATTTGATATAGATAGCACACCCACCGCCCCTTTTCCCAGTCTTGTTGAGCCTGAAGAGGGTGTACCCATTTAGCGCTATGAAAGCGTCCAAGACATTGGGTGACAGCCAGATTTCTACTAAGGAAAGGACATCAGGGTTGTGCTGGCTTACCCAAAACTGGAGCAGGTCAGATCAGGCCAGCAGGCTACGGATATTAATAGATGCAATTTTTATTGATTAGTGGTTGTTACCACACCCATGAGGCTGTGTGTGTGTGTGTGTGTGTGTGTGTGTGTGTGGGGGGTTAGGGTGAATATTACAAGAGATGAGCAGTAGCATCAAGGCAAGGTGAAGCAAAAAGATCTTACTTCGAGAGGGCTCTTGCAGTAGGTAATTACATATAGGACTGACGCCGGCCGGCGGCAGGACCCCACGGAAAATTCTAGCTAGTAGTCCCTGGCGAGGGACCTTTCACGCTAGTGAAAACACGCCATACGACGCCGGTATATGAAGCGGTCCCGACGTCCGCCTTTCCAGTTCTTTTCCGCCATCAGCTCGTGCAGTGCCTCACAGTTAAGTTCTTATCGCTCAGTCCTGTTACTTCGCGGTTTTTCCGAAAAGTTTTCAGTATTGTATTTTATATTTTCTATCGTCAGGTGAACGCCGTATATGTCGCCCCTTCAAAAAGTAAGTGCGATCAGGCGGCGCCCAACTGCTCCTCATTAAAGACGGGTCACCCTCCTGCCTTTCTGTTTAAGCCTCACCACGCTGGTCGACAAGTGTCCGCGACTGACTACGTTTCAACTCGGCCACCCGCAGACGATGCCAGCAGTCTCTCGAAGCCCATTTCCTCAAGAAGAAGATGTCCACGATGGAGAAGGAGTTGAATAAACTTCGGCAGGCGTCGACCTCCCCTGAAGGGCACAAGAAGCGGGACAAGGAAAGGCACCGGGAGAAGGCCTCCTCCTCCGTGACTCTGGCCGGAGTCGCGGGCAAGGTAACATCCCCTCCGGGGGATTGCCCGATGGCAGCCTCCAAGGCTTTGGAGGAGGCATTAGCCCGCCCGTCGGGTTCGCGCTCAAGCCCGCCGGGTGCCTCCGGGCAAAAGGAGGCTCCAGCCCCCGGTACCGCCGCAGGCTTGTGACCTACTGGTGCGGGCGCCTCCCATAAGCCGGACGTCGGCTCCTCCGACGTCCGCCGGGAGAAGGCCGCTAAGACGCTTGACCCTTCGGGGCGGCGCACGGCAGTGTCCCCCTTGGACCGGGCGTCTTCCCGCCCTCGGCCCGTCTCCGACAAGGGACACCCGAAGTCGGATGCCGGCTACTCTGGCGTCCGCCGGGATACGGCTCCTAAGCCACACGTCAGCCCCTCCGACATGCGCCGGGCCTCGGAGCCTACGGCAGATCCTGCTTCGTCTGTCGTACCAGGTTCCCCGCAGCCTTCGCTGCCATCAGGGGAGCCCGAGTTCCCCCTGCCCGACCCCGGGGATTTTTCCCCTCCATCCCCGGACGAGGCTCGGGATCCTGGGCTACCGTCTGATCCTCTTCCTTCAGAGCCAGATCTGACGCCGGCCCTGGCTCCTCCAATGCCGGCTCTGACACCGGCCCCGCCGAAGCTGGTTCCGACACCGGCCCCTCTGATGCCGGCGGGGGATATTCCTCTTCCATCGGGCCCTCCACCCCACGGGCCTATCCCAGCTGATCCGCCCGTGGAGTACCAGGCTGGGCCGTCTGCTCCGGCAGCTCCTCCAGTGTCTGGGTATCCGCCGTCCTATCTGATGCCGGTTTTCCCAGGTACTCAGTATCCTGTGCCGCAGTACCCGGCACCGACTCCTCCAACGCTGCAGTACCCGGCTCTGGTATTCCCGCAGCCGGGTTACGGATACTCTCCCTACGGATTTAATCCGTACAACTATCCCCCTCCTCCCCTCCACCGCCCCCTAGGCCGCCGGTGGATCTCCAGGAGACTCTTGCCTCCTGGTGGGCTGAGGCCAAGGCTCAGCTCACCAAGGAAGTAGAGAGCCGTCTTACGCGATGGTGCCACCACCAGCTCCCGCAGACGCCCAGACGACATACTCCTCTCCACCTCCTGATTCCGGGCTTTGCCCTCGGGATCCAGAGAGGGGCAGGACACGGGCCCTGGGATTCCCCTAAGGAACCTGCTCCTCCCTAGACGAGCTAGGGAGTCTTACTCTGCTTCAAATTCCTCTTCTTCTTCTCTCTCGACCTCGGAGGCCTCCGATGGGTGTTCCGAGAAAGACGACGAGCCGCGCTCTCCGTCCAAGCCCCGGCCGAGGATTCCTCCGAAGTCTCCTCCGGAGGATCCTTCCTTCACGGAGTTGCTCAGAAAGATCCAGGATGTCCATCAGTGGCATTCCTTTGAGCCAGATCCTCAACGGGTTAAACTCGCCGAACATCTGAACTTGCCCCTTACGGCTCCTACCCTAGTGCCACCCTGGATCGAGCCTCACGCCCACCTTGTTTCCACTATTTGGAAGCAACCATCGGCATTAGCCCCACTTCCAAGGAAGTCGAACAGGCTATACCAGGCTCCGGAGGGTGTAGACTTATTAGACTCTCACCCCCGTGCAGACTCGGTTGTGATTAGCGCCGCTCACGGCCGGTCAGCACACCCGAAACACTTGAGCTCGTCTCCCCCGGATAAGGAATCTCGCCTTCTGGATCAGTATGGAAGGAAGATCTACGCTTCTTCCACACTGGGGATTAGGGCCCTGAATTATGTAGCACATATGGGGGATTACCAGAGGGCTTACCCAGGCGGAATCTAAGATTGACTCCTTGCCTGACTCTCAAGTCAAGCAGGAGTTAGCCGACCTGGTCCGTTCTGCTCGTTCGGCCAGTTGTCACATTCTGAGGATAACCTACGACGCAGTGGACACCGCAGGACGGAGCTCTGCGTTCGCTGTAAGTCTTCGGCATCACGCATGGCTCCATGTGTCAGGTCTGGTCCCGGAGGTACAGTCAGCAATTCAAGAAGCACCTTTCAGGGGTTCCGTGCTTCTCGGCGGTGATGTCAAGGACATCATCACTGACTTGCAGGAGAAGGGACGGCCCTTAAATCTGTTGATTCAATGTACCGTCCCCATCCCCCACAGCGCCGTCCCTTTCGCAGACGCAGCCGGCCTCAAGCGAAACCTCAGGGAAGGCGGGCCACTAAACGTTGAGCCCCCACAGCTGCCAGGCCCCCGCCACCTAAAAAAGCAACGGGTGCCCCAGCTGCGGCGCTACCTCACACCACCTGACTCCTTCCCTCTCCCACTGCCTCCGGACGCTCTGGAAGAACTGGTAGGAGGGAGGTTCTCCCTCCACCTTCCGGGTTGGGAGAGGATAACATCAGATTCATGGGTGCTTCAGATCATAGCAGAGGGGCACTCCATAGAGTTTCTGCAGAAACCTCCACGTCACCCCCTCTGAACTCCTCTTACTCAAGGGACCATCTTCCTTTGGTCAGGGAAGAAATCTCTGCTCTCCTTGCGAAGCAGGCTATAGAGCCCGTCCCCCCTCACCTCCACGGACGGGTTACTATTCCCATTTTCTTCCTGCACTAAAGAAGACTGGAGATCTCAGACCCATTCTCGATCTCAGCTCTCTGAACCTATATGTGGAATACAAGAAGTTCAGGATGCTCTCCCTTCAAACCCTCTTGCCCTTGCTCCAGCCAGGCCAATGGCTTTGTGCACTGGATATGCAGGATGCATACTTGCACATCTCCATTCGCCCTTCGCACCGAAAGTACCTCAGATTTGCGTTCCGGGGGACCACTACCAATTCCGGGCGCTCCCTTTTGGTTTTTCCTCTGCTCCCCAAGTCTTTACCAAATGCCTGGCGGTGGTAGCGGTCCATCTGCGTACTTTGGGAGCTCAGGTTTTTCCCTGCCTGGACGACTGGCTCCTGACAGCCCCATCCAGGGAGGAACTCCTGCATTTTCTCTCCCTCACCCAGCAGGTTTTCACTGGCCTGGGTATTACCATCAACCATTCCAAGTCTCACCTGGATTCTTCACAGAGGCTCCAGTTCATCGGGCAACCTCGACACGACAATGTGCAGGGCCTTCCTGCCTCCGGACGAGGTGCCTCCTCCAGTCCCAGATTTCCTTCTATCGGAAAACAGGAGGGTTCTGGCGAGGTCAGTGTCTGCCTACTGGTGCTTTGGCGGCGACCATCCCACTATTATTCCGCTGCCGCCTCCACATGAGAATCTCTCAGTGGACTCTCCGATCTCAGTGGAATCAATGGGTAGACGACCTAGATCATCTCGTTTTGATCTCCTCGACGATGGTAAGAGACTTGCAATGGTGGATGGTTCGAGAGAACCTTTTCCGGGGTGTCCCCTTTTTTCATCCTCCCCCCGATCAGACTCTGACCATGGACGCTTCAGGTGAAGGTTGGGGAGCTCATCTGGGTCCTCACCAAACCCAGGGCCTATGGTCAAACTTGGAGATAGTTCTCCACATCAATGTGCTCGAGCTTCGAGCAGTGCTGTATGCTCTCCAGGCCCTTCACCAATTCATCCTTCCCGTTCACCTAGCTGTCCAAACGGACAACATGTGTGTGGTGTGGTACATCAGCAAGCAGGGAGGGACTCGGTCCTACCCGCTGTGCAGGGAAGCGATGAGAGTTTGGGAATGGGCAACGCTTCACAACCTTCACCTCACGGCGATCCATGTTCCGGGAGTCGACAGTGTCCTGGCAGACAGACTAAGTCGCACGTCGGCTCTACCACACGAGTGGGAACTGGACGTAAAAGTTCTAAAAAGCATCTTCCAGATTTGGGGGACTCCTCAGATAGACCTGTTCGCCTGCTCCCAAAACGCAAAGCTTCCAGTCTTTTGTTCGCTCGCTCCAGAGCGAGGCACTTTCTGGAGCGACGCTCTATCTCTAAGCTGGAAGGACAGATTCATCCATGCTTTTCCCTCAATTCTTCTGGTCCCTCGTGTGCTGCAGAAGGTTGCTTTGGAAGGAGCGAGAATGATTCTAATCGCTCCTTTCTGGCCCAGCCAAATCTGGTTCTCTCTTCTACAACAATACTCAGAGGTTCCTCCTCTTCCTCTTCCTTTATCTCCAGGATTGCTAACCCAGGATCAGGGGACCCTGGTCCATCCGTGACTCAAGTCCCTTCAACTTCATGCATGGCTCCTGCAGACCTAGCTCAATCTCGTTTTGTCGTTTCTCCTAAGGTGGCCGAGATTCTGGTGGAGGCTAGAAAACCCTCCACTAGGTCCACCTACGCCATGAAATGGAAAAGATTTTCCATCTGGGCTGCGTCCAGGAACGTGGAGCCCTTTTCCTGTCCTGTGACCATTCTACTTGAGTACATGCGACATCTTTTCAACCTGGGTCTCAGTCACTCCTCTTTGAAAGTCCATATGGCGGCTATTTGAGCCTACCATGTCCCTTTCACTGATAATGCTTTTGCCCAGCTGGAGGTATCTAAAACTTTCATCAGAGGGGTCCTTCATCTCAGGCCCCCTGTCCGGATTCCAGCTCCCCCTTGGGACTTAAACTTTGTCCTCGAGAAACTTACCCTTCCTCCCTTTGAGCCTGCGGCTTCCGCAGACTTGAAGTTTTTATCGTGGAAAACGCTCTTCTTGGTGGCCATTACTTCTGCTCGCAGAATTTCCGAACTCCAGGCCCTGATATGCAAAATCCCTTATCTGATTTTTCACAAAGAACGAGTAGCTCTTCGCACGAATCCTAAGTTTCTCCCGAAGGTGGTAGCGGAATCTACCTTAAATCAGTCTATTGAATTACCTGCTTTTTTCACGCAGTACTCCAACCAAGGAGAATACCTGCTCCATACCATGGATGTTCACAGGATTCTGAGATACTACAACGATAGGACGTAAGGATCTCAGAAAGACTGATCAGTTGTTCGCCTCTTTTCCACAAAAGAGAAGGCAATGCTGTCTCTAAGCAATGCCTATCAAAATGGTTGACCCATTGCATCATTTTCTGCTATGACAAGTACAACAAAACCCTCCCGGGTCAAGTCAGAGGTCACTCCACTTGTGGAGTTGCAGCCTCTGTGGCTTGTTTCAAGAACGTGTCTGCGGCAGACATCTGTGCTGCCGCCACTTGGACTTCAGTCCATACATTTACTAAACATTACAGTTTGGACATTGCCTCTCGCCGTAGAGCAGGCTTCGGGTTAGCTGTCTTGCAAGGCCTTCTTTCTTGAGACCTGCTAGATTATTTGCTACTTTTTGGAGTAGTTCCTCCTCCCGGTGCCTTTCATTTGTTCCAGACTGCTTGGGATTCTGTCCTATATGTAATTACCTACTGCAAGAGCCCTCTCGAAGTAAGATAGTACAGTTACGTAAGCACTTACCGTAACAGTAGATCTTCGAGAGAGACTCTTGCAGTAGGTAATACCTTCCTGCCCTCCATCCCCCTAGGCTTTTTCAGCTCCTTTTCCATTGAGGGAAATATCTGCTTCTCTCTAGTCTGGGCCTTCCGGGCCTGTGGCGGGAAAGAACTGGAAGGCGGGCGTCCGGGACCACCCCTTTATACCGATGTCGTGATGACCGTCACCTGACGGGGGCGGTCTCGCCAGAATCGCTAGCTAGAAATTTTTCATAGTCCTGCCACGTCAAGGCCAGTCCTATATGTAATTACCTACTGCAAGAGCCTCTCTCGAAGATCTACTGTTACGGTAAGTTCTTACGTAACTGTACTTTTTTTAGTATTATCAAGTTGCTTCTTCTCTTACAGCTACTACCAGTAACCTCCTTTGTAGGGCATGGTATGGTGGCTGGGCGAGGTATTAGGTGAGTGATCATGACCCAGCAGTGGTGGGGGAGGTTGTTAGCTAAGGTGAACCACTCATCATAACTAGGGGTGGGAGAAGAGCTGGTGCCAGTTGTGTAACACAACGTTAGTGTAGCATAGCCGTATAAGCGTGGATACAGAAATGATTGTTAGGGTACTCCAGGGATGGGAGAATTTAATAAGAGCACTGATAGGGCTAAGCAATTACTGGAAGCCATGATACAAAGAGAAATAAGGGAGGGAGGGTGGATGTGTCACGACGGGGAGGTTTAGATACCTAAGGGAGGGGGAAGCTAAAAGGGTGTCCAGAGAAGAGTGGGTAGAGCAGAGCTAGCAGGGTGTGATAAGTGGGGGGGTGGAGTTCATGTAAGGTGGGGGTAGTGGTATAAATGGTATGAACTATTTGGAAACACCAAGGAGCTATACAGCCAAGTGGTAAGTGCTACAGTGTGTGGAAGTCTCTGCAATAGAGACAGGGGTTCTAGTCCCAGTTGTAGAGACATTTGCGTAAAGGGGGTGCGAGCTAACAAAGGTTAAGTGCTGGGGGGACTTGAATTAGCAAGTAGATTTTTATGTTTGCTTGCATGCATGTGCAAGAAACATAGTGTCATCATCCGAGTTTTTGTAGGTGTGGCACCCTATCTTCCAATTCAGTCAGTGTGTTGGCAGGCGCGGCCACAGTTCACCAATGAATGCTGCAGGTGTCTATGACAGCAGTTGAAAATGCAGTGGCATACAGTTGAAATGGAGAGACTGCTTCAGTGAGCAGCGATAAGACAGTGTTGATTAGCGTATTGCCGGCAGTCCTGCTTGTATACCTCTCGGCTTTCTCTTCCTGGAACATAAATTCGGTTTGAAGTGAACTTTTCCTAGGACGATCTTCCCGGGAGGAGGCAAGTGACTTAAATGACATCCATGGAATGTTTCCAAAAAAAGATCTAATTGCCATCCTTGGAATGTCGTATCAGAGTTCAGGGTAGGAGTGGCATTGACAAAAACAGGAAAACAAAACCCTAAAGAGACTGAAAAAGTAGACACGGTTGTTGTCTGTTGGCACACCACATCAGTATTGTAACAATATTCCCCAACGCTCTCAGTGTCTCTGAATAGCGCTCCCCCCCACCCGCCGCACACAGTATGGCTGACGAGGGTGCCCAATCCCCCATCGGCTCTGTGCTCCTCCCCCAGAGTTCTAGGTGCCACGCTGGGAGCCCACCCCAGCGTGGCGAAAGGGAGAATGGCGACAGGGGTGCCCAATCCCCGCCAGCTCCAGTGACCCCCCAAAAAATCTTCCAGCTGCCATGATGGGAGCCCACCCCAGCATGCCACAAGTCCTGCGTTGTCTTCCTAAAAGAGAAACAAACACCTGAAAAGAAAAAAGAGGTCCCTCATTGATTGTCTTGCCCCCAACCCGCACCCACCCTCTGCACATCCACCTCCCCACATCCCCACTTCACCCTGTACTTATCTCTGGAGGCCGGCGAGATGATCTTCGGTGGACCGGGAACACGTCTGCACTCTTCAAAGCCAACCGCAAACTGAAGAAATGCTGGTAAGCTGTATAATGAATAAATAGTTTTTTTTCAACTTTGATGCATATCTCAGGCATTTTTTGGGATTTTGACACCAAACTTTCAACATGGGGTTTTTGGGAACCCTCCTCATGAATTCTGCCACTGTCATGGCATTAATCAGCCCCGAAAGGTGATTTTGCGGTCACTGTGCGGAACCACCTTTCGGGACCGATTTACGAAACAACAGTGTCACAGTTCATGAGGTAGGCCCCCAGAAACCCTATGTTGAAAATTTGGTGAACAAATTCCCAAAAATGACTGGTTTTTACTTAGCTGCTGTACAGTTCCTACACACATGCTCATAAGTTCACGAATTTTAATATTAATCTAAATTTTCAACATTTGCCATTTTACCACAGCTCCTTATGAGCAGTACAGCTATCATTTTTCACATCTTGCCCAAAATGTGTTTCCGCGTATGTAGCGCACAATGGCACAGTCGGTGTGCAAAATCAATGTTTGAGACAGAGTAAGAAAATCACAGTGACACTGTTCATGAGCAGAGGTCTTAAAATGGCTATGTTAAAAATTTGGTGACAAAAGTCCATAAAATGGCTGTGTTATGAGCAAGCATTGCACAGTTCCCATGCACCCTCGGAAGTTCATGAATTTTAACATTTTCAGTCCAGATTTTCACCACTGGCATTTTTCCACACTTTCTTATGAACAGTACAGCTGTCATATTTCACACCATGGCCAAAATGTGTTTTCACACTTCCAGTGCAGAAATGCGTGGTCACTGTGGGAAATCACTGTTGGGGACAGATTAAGAAAATCACAGTGACACTGTTCATGAGCGGAGGTCCCAAAATGCCTGTGTTGACAACCTGCTGTAAAAGATCCCAAAACTAATTACGGGTGTGTGTTGCACAGTTTGTATGCACACTCGTGACTTCACCAGTTTTTTTATATTTTCACTGCAGATTTTCAACATTGCCATTTTTTGCACCTCCCCATGAACAGTGCAACTGTCATTTTTCACATCCTGTTCGAATGTGTTTTTGCACCTGTGGTGCCAAATGGTGTAGTCGCTGTGCAAAATCAGCTTTCGGATAACAAACTGATATTGCCACTGTTCATGAGGTGGGGGTCACAAAAAAAACATGTTGAAAATTTGGAGTGAAAATACCAACGAACACCTGAGGCGTTAGGGATTTCCGACTATAACGCCCCACCCTGTAGAGACTGACAGGCATCAGGGGTGTGACTTGGGATTATCGCCTGTAATGCTTATACCATTCCACCCCCACCCACACCCTGCAGCCAGTGAGAGGCATCAAGGTGTGCCTTGAACTCTTCGGTCCCAAAATTCACCCCATTCTCCTATACAGCACCCATCTCACCGTATTTCCTGATGGAATGAGGTGAACATAAGGGCCAAAGACCCCAAGGCACACCGTGACACTTGTCGGTGTCTGCAGGATAGGGTGTGGTGAAATGGCATGGCCGTTATGCCTGATGACCCAAAGGCACACCCCAGTGCCTGTCAGTATCTGCAGGGAGGTGGTGGGGTTGGCTTCAGTTCAGTACTTCACTGCTATTCCTATTATGCAGCTCTGTAACTCCTACACTACCAATGCCAGTAAGAAACATTCGGCATTGACAAATGCTTGTTTATGTAAGCATGAGCGTGTGTAGAGGAAGTTTTTTGTGTGTGTGTGTGTGTGTGTGTGGTGGTGTTTTTTTTTTTCCTTTTTATGAGATGCAGACAATAGAGTGAGTAATAAGAAGAGCGGAGATAGTGGAATACTACAAGGGGCTGAGCGTTCTAGTGGATGGTGTAACTGACTTTGGAGCAGACAGCCAGAGCAGTCAGGGGTTCAAGACTGCCCAGGAACACACACACTTTTTTTTTTCCTTTTAAGAAGGTGGTACAGGCAATAAAATAACAAGGAAAGCAGAGATTAGTGGAATACTACAAGGGGCTGAGTGTTCTAGTGGGTGGTGTAGCTGACCCCAGAGCAGATAACCAGAATAGACAGGGGTCACCATAGTTAGTTTCCTGCAGTTTCCAGTACCTCAAATCAAGTGACAAGGCAGGTGGTGACCCAGACCTTGGTTCACTAAAGGCAGTTGCCCCAGGTTCCCAAATTGGGAAGGGGACTGGACTCTGCTCAGTTTGTTTTGTAGTTCCCAGGAAGTAAAGGAGATTTTGGTCCATCCTGGATCTGAAACATTTGAACAAGTTTGTCCAGCACACAGTATTCAAGATGTCGTCCCTGTGGTCCATTTAGGTGGTGCAACCAAGGGACTTCCTGGCATTCATAGATCTGAAGGATGCCTGTTTCCAAATGCCGATAAGGTAGTTTCACCAGACATACTTAAAGTTTGCGGCTCAGGAACAGTGCCATCTCGATCATATATTCACATGAGAATTAAGGTTTGCGTTCCAGTACCAGCCCTTTTCTGTGGAGAGGCCTGATCATCAGAGGTGTGCATTGCTTGGGGTGATGCACTTGAATTATTAAAAATAATAATTGTGCTGCTACTGCCTAAACTCGTTAGAACAGTTTGGAGTAACCTTTATTCCCATTACAGGGCCTGCACTGCTGATTCATAAAGCCCTGTTAGTTTCTAAATTTTGGTGTGTGAGTATATTATTAGCGATCTACTCTAACTGGTACAAAAGTGTTTGCCACTACAATTAAAACGTGGTCAAACAAATTGATTTCTGGGTGGTGTCCAACAGCTGTTGGAGAGGTAGGAGGCAGTATTCTGCTTGTGATTGGGCCCACTATTTCCTTCTCTGGGTGGAGGCACTGCAGTGTTAACCTTATTCCTCATCCAAATCAAACCCCCATTTGAGGAGTTTAATGAGCCCAAGCCTTAATTTTGCTTGACCCCATTGGTTCAAGGCAGGGGTAGATAGTAACTGTGGAAGTAACACCTCTACCATCTGCATGGTGACCCTGTGACATCTTTGAAGGCACCTGGGATTTTAACCCATGATCTCCTATTTACCAGAAAATGCATTTGGGACCACTAAAGGTCACCACCTCTAGTGAAATTTTGGAAACATTTCAGAAAAAGGGTTTAAAATTAAAAAAAAAAAAAAAAAAAAGAAAAATTCAGAACTTCAGAACTGCATTTAAGAAAGTTAAAAATGGTGTTTGCAATAAGATCTGGATCCAGAGAACATGTGGGTGATCAGTAATATCACCAAGGGAGGGGACCATTCTGAATTGTTGTCTGTGTTGCAGCGTGAATTGACTTGTCCTGATAGGATGAGAAAAAGATTCTTAATTTAGTTGTGGAACCCAGAAAAAACCTCACTGTTTTTGAATTGCCTGCATTCTTGCCGTCCCATAAAGATGGAATTTGGCACCTTTATAGCAAGGGAAGCACTGTAGCTAGTATCTGGAGCTGGGGGGAGAAAGTGAAGAAACTTCTAGAACAAGAAGGTAACTTGGAGTAAGATTTGAAAGGTTTGTGGAATGTGACTGGGCGGAAACATGCACAAGCAACTGATTTTGTTGGATGCTGTGGGAAGATTGATGGAAAAAGGTGCGACTGCCAGCACGAGAGTACAAAAAGGTACAGAAGGTTGCAACTGTTTTTTAGTGTGAAACAGACTGACATTGGGGAGAATGACTTTGACATGTGGCTTGATCAGGCTACCCAGATGGTACAAGATTTGCAATGTTCCAGTGCCGAGAAAAGAGTGTGAATGGGAGAGTGTCTCCTTGGTCCTACTGTAGATGCAGTTGCTGCCCTTAAGGGTTGCAAGTCAAATGTAACTGCTCAGAATTATTTAACCACTTTGGAATGGATGTTTGGCTGGGCAGAAAAACCTGGAACTCATCTTATATGTTGTCTTTCACCAAGCAGCATAAAGGAAAACCGTTGTCTGAGTTTTCTGGTGAAAGTTGTGCAGAGAGCTTACAGAAAATGATGCTTGATGCCCGACACCAAGGATTGTGCCAGTGTTAGTCAAATATTAGATGTAATATTGTATTTTGATCAAATTCTGTTGAATTCAGCTGAGGGACTGCATGGAAGAGCTGCCACCCTGTAATTGAGCTTATGGGAGAAGTGTGAGAACAAGAAGGGAGATTGTTACCTGTGATGAGAGCCATGACCCCCCCAGACATGTAATGGGACTGCCTCTGAGACCACCCCTAAGGGCCCAAATAATGATGAACTGCTAGAATGTATTGACAGGCTAACACAACTGATGATGAAAACCCAAGATCTTGCATGAGTAACTGCTGACACTGAAGTGATCCATGCCATAGGGGCCATGCGGCCAGCTGACACGAGTTATCAGAGAGTTTTGGCCCAGAGAGTATCCATGGATGCCAAGGTGACGAGAGGACATCTTTTGTTGCAGTAGTAGAGATTGACTGTCACAATCCTGAAAATTTGAGAAAGGTGAATGAATTTGTTGATCAAAGGATGAAAGGAGCATGGAAACTCCAATGGGGCTCTTATAAGGGAGCACACTTGAGCCCCAAACCTAAGATATTCCCACGTGAGGACAGACATACCTCAAACAAGTCAAACTGTAAATAAAGTAAGTGACTGGGAGAAAACTGTGGGCCCTCATCTGAAGTGAAGGTCAAAACTGTGAAAGGAAGACTACCCAAGCATTGCTGGATAGTTGCTTGCAAGTAACAATTGTGTTCCAGGAATTTATTTAACTCCAAAAATTGATTAACGTTTTGCTAATAAAAGTGCTAAAACATTGTGAAAATGCATAGCACTTGCTTCAGTGTGTTTAACAAACATAACACTTCTAGAAAACCTATATAAATATTTTCTGTACAGTTAGCATTGTCCCAAGAAAAAAACTGCTAATCAATTATTTAAAACCCTGTGTTCAAAGATCATTATGACAAATTCTTAAGTCATGCACCATCGGAGCCTCTCAGAGGACTAGATCTGTGGGGCCAGAGTGATGAGACATATCTGTACCTAGGAGCCCACCTTACTTATTTGTATAATTGATCCATCAAGGAGGGAGTAATACCCTCTGACTGGAAAATAGCTAGGGTTGTCCCAATATTTAAAGGTGGGAGTCGGGACCAGTTTAATAATTATCGACCAATTTCATTATTGTCTCAAGTGTCAAAATTATTGGAGGGATATGTGGCTAGACAATTGATAGAATTTTTGAATCAGAATGATTTATTTGATAAATACCAGTCAGGATTTCGTAAATCGCATAACACAATTTCAGCCGTGTCGAGGGTCTTGGATGATGTCAACAAAGCTATGGAAACGGGCCTTTTGATGGGTGCCATTTTTGTTGACCTCTCCAAGGCCTTCGACACGGTGGATCATCAGATACTTCTCTCTAGTTTGAAGGATATTGGACTTTCAGGTAGTGCCTTTAAGTGGTTCTCTTCTTATTTAGAAGGTAGGATGCAGACAACGGTTGTTAATAAGATTGTATCATCGCCTTTGCTGGTGGTTCGAGGGGTCCCTCAGGGATCAGTGCTTGGACCCTTGCTTTTTCTGATTTATCTTAGAGAGCTGGGTTGCCATGTGAATAATACGGCTTATCAATTGTATGCAGATGATACTATAATTTACACTTCTGCTTCTTCTGTGGAAGAGAGCCAAGCAAATTTACAGTTAAGTTTTGATAGATTATATGGGTATTTGACAGAACGGAAACTTAAAATGAATGTAAATAAGACAAAATGTATGATATTTGGTTCTAATGTGAAACTTAGAACTTGTACCAAATTGACAGTGTTAGATCCTGAGGGGACAGAATTGGATCAAGTGATGACTAATTAGTATTTGGGTTTTTGGATGGATCCCTTGGCTACTGGTAGTTCACATATAGATGAGTTAGTTAAATTAGTGGGTATAAGGGTGGGATTATTATATCGAAATAAAAATTGTTTGGGTGGATATATGATAAAGAAAATTGTTGAATCACAGATTTTTCCTCTTTTTGACTATGGTGATACACTGTATGACTATTCTCAGTCTGGTAGATTGTACAGATTGGATGTACTGTATAATCGCCTTGCGAGACTGATCTTACAGTGTCCCAGGGATACCCATCATTGTTTAATGTACCATAGATTAGGATGGACTTCGTTATCAGAGAGAAGACAATTACATAAATATCTTTTGGCCTTTAAAAGTATTACTATGGTAATTCTAGAATATTTGGCTGAAAGATTAGAAGTTTGGGAAGTTAAGTCTTCATTAAGGAATGCAAGTTATCGAGAGCTGGTTATACCTAGATCAAAAACTAAACGTTCTGATTTATTTTTTAGTCAGTTAGTCCCTGGATTTTGGAATATGATTCCTGTAAAATTTCGACTGTTTAATCAAAAAATACCATCACGAAAAGCTGTTAAAACTTGGTATTTGGAATCACTTTTTGGATAAAAGAAGGTTTGTTGTGGTTAAATAGTTATTTATTGTTATCTTATGTTAATGTATGTTTGTATTTTTCTGTATTTTTCATAATTGTTGTAACTATAATTTTGTACAACCAAGGGTCACCATTTTAAATGAGTATTACTCAGTGGTCTAACCCATTTAATAAAAAAAAAAAAAAAAAAATGAAGTGAATGAATGAATCTGGATCACCTTTCCTGAGAATGAGACTGGGTTTGAGTGATCAGGGGAAACCTGTGCTTTGGTGTGCCCCCAAGCCAAATTGCATTTGTACCAATGATGACTGATATGCTGTCATACAGTCTTATTTGGACATCTAAAATAGCTCTATGAAGAAATAAAAAAACAAAATAAAAGGAGCATGAATTTGTATCAACTGGTTCGTAGAGCATTTGTCGGGCATAATGAGAAGCAAAATAACCAGGACGATGATGCTGTTGGTATTGTGTAGCAGAGGGACCGTGAAGAATTGGTCCTGCTCCCAACTCTGAATCTGCCATTATAGGTATGGTCCAAATGAGAAAGAATACAGAGAAGCAATTACTCATGATTGATGCTCCAGCAGGACATGATTTGCCTGCAACATTTCTCATGAAGCCCTGTATTCTGCCAGTGAATGCCTATGCTTCTGTCCAGAGAATAATTGTATAAGCCAGAAATGTTGCTGAACATAACATCACCATGTGCAAGGAGAGGACCTTGGCACAGGTATATAGTGTAGAAACTGTGGTTCAACCAGAGTCTTGCAAGACCCATCAGTGTCTAAAGAATGGGAAGATTGTATAAGACAAAAGTTTGCTCAGAGAACCAAAGTATTTTGCATGAACAAATGGGATGTGGGATGAGTAAAAGGAGAACAGCACAAAATCTGTTTGCATGATGACAGACCTTTCAGAGAGAGATCCAGACATTTTACACCTGCTGACCATTGACAACATCTGAAGACATCAGCAAGAAATGTGAGTCATGCTTTGCCCATTGTGGTGCTGTGGAAAAGAATGGAACTGTGAGAATGTGTGTGGACTGTTGCACTCTTAACAAATGAATCCCTGATCAGTACAAAATACCTAGAATTAGAGGTGCTCTGTACTGTTAAAATGGAAACCAGCGGTTTTATTTATTTGATTTTTGGAGATGCACCTTTGAGCAGCAAGTGCTCTGTTCCAAAGGTTCCACATCGGTTACATTACATTTAAGGCACAGTCTAGCTCCTGGGGAGCTTAGTCAAACGATAACATTCAGAAGACAAGGACAGTTTCAGTGATGGCCCAGATAGGGCCTAGTCTGGTACATATAATATAGCAGTTAATAAAACCCTGACACCTGATACATTATGAGAATACATTACTAGCCCGAGTGGGGCTTGGTCTATGGGGCACCAGAGATTTAAGGTTTTACTGTTTTGGGGGTTGCCCTCTTGCAGTGGCAGCGGTAGCAGGTAATTCAACAGTCGCCATAGTTATCAAGTGTAGTAGCAGCAGCATGCTGCCATCCTTATGAATTATTTTTTCTGGGACAACTTAAACTGTGAAACCTTGGGTAGGCCCTGTATGGGTTCTGGGAGATTGTTCATCCAGTAAGCAGGTCGGGTGGCGAATGAGTGCTTCCCTAGGCTTGTTTTACAGTAGCGGACTTCGAGGGCTTGTCTAGTCATACTCCTGGTTGAGTAGTTATTAACTGGGCAAAGAAGGTCACGGATAGCTGACAGGGTGAGGCCCAACTTGGCTTTTCTTGCCAGGAGGCAAGTCTGGTATTTGTTTTTTACGGAGTGGAAGTACATGGAGCAAGTGTGCGTTAGTATGTCCGCATTGCAAACAAAGTGGCATGCTTTGTTGAGGACCAGGTTTTCAGTATTTGACCTGAGAAATAGGTACTACCAGATACGCATGACAAAGTCGCATCGGGAGGAAACGGCTTTCATCTGTCTGGGGTTTTACAAATTCTTGAGGATGCTACAAGGAATACTGGGAGCACCAGCCACTACTTTCCAGAGACTCATCAACGAGTTGTGGGTGATATGAATATGCTTCAGTGGCTTGTCTACCTGGATGATATCATCATCTTTGGAAAAAAAAAACTTGGAAGAGCATAAGATTTGTTTGCTCAAATTAACTGGATCGACTTGAGGAGTTCAGAGTGACATTATCTGTTGACAAGTGTCAGTTTTTCAGATGTTAATTAAAATACGTGGGACACATCGTTTCTCAAGGAGTTCACGCTGACCCTGATGAAGAACAAGCTTTAACTACCAGGTCAAAAGCAACTCAGTTGAAAGAATTGCAAAAATGTTTTGGGTTCTGTGGATACTGTAGGAGAGTCATCAAAGGTAACAGATTTGTTTGACCACTGTTAAATTTGACACCGGGGTATCTACCTGCAAATAAAAGATGCAAAGCACCAGGAAGTAAGCTTACTGTTACAAGTTACTACTGAATAAGTGAAACCTTTGGATCTAGGTGGGATGGCAACTGTGACTGAGCTTTTGCAGACATTATCAAACAACTGACAAGTGCTAGTTGTGTAAGTGTATGCAAACCCAAACAAACCATACACCACATGGAGGCCAGTTTTTAAGGACTTGGCGCAGTGTTGTATCAGGTCATAGTTGGAGAGCCTGAGACCTGCGCTGACCCAGTGGCATGGAGGGCTGAGGCATCTGTGCCTTACCTCCTGCCACGCCAGTGACCCGTGTTTGCTGTGTGAGTGGGCCACCGGGGGTCAGCCGGGGGGAAAGAGAGGATTGAGCATCCATAGGACAACTCTCCTGTCCTGGGAGAGGGGGAGTACAGGGTTGGCGCTTCCTTGACAGTTAGCAGAGGTTGGGTGCCAGCATGCCATAGAGCTTGTTGCAAGCAAGGGGGGTGGAGCAGTCCGCCGGAGTGCTGTGGGTGGAAGTGCGCACAGCACGGCCATTGCCGACATCGTACACTCCAAACCAGGAAAAAGAGGTCCCAGGTTGTGCAGGATAAAACAGCCACCCTCCGCAGGCCCCGACTCAGAATGGTGCTTCCCTGGAGTCTGGATCTGATTTGAGGTGAGTCGAGTTGGGGGCTCCTCACGGCCGTGCCACGGAGGGGAAACCATGGGGGAAGACGGGGACAGCTGCCTGATATCTGATGCGCAGCTGGGTGGGTGGCTGAGAGAAGATATGCCGACTGGTGAGGATCTGGGGAGAAACAGATAAACTAAAATAAAAAAAGAGAGAGCCTGAGACCTGTGGCGTACATGAGTAGAAGCTTGACACCATCTGAACGTAGCGATCTAGTTCACAAGTTAGAATGTGGTACCAAAATGGGCAGTTGTGGACCAGTTTCATGAGTAGCTGAATGGTGTCTACATCACAGTAAAATCTGATAAAAGTCCATTAAGATAACAGCCATACTTTATTCCGCTGGTCATCATTGGCTTTCAGCATTATCCACATAAGATTACTGTATAGAGCATCACCCTGGACTGAAACATGCTGATGCTCTGTTGAGACGCCCACATGGTGACAACAAAAATGAGAACTGGGTCCGAATTCCTGAAACAACTGTACAAGCCTGTATTAAAAAAAAAAAAAAAAATATGACACTGTTGAGCAGCCATCTCCTGCAAATCCAAATTGCTTTGTCAACTGTTTGGCTCCACTGCTGAATGTTTGCCTGCAGCCTGTTGTAGATTCACAGATCTTGACAAATCATCTTTGCTGCACTTGTTTTATTTATTTCAAAAGTTTTACCAGGAAATATATATTGAGTTAATAACCGCTCGTTTCCAGATGCATCCAGGAAGGAAGGGTATATGGAAGATAGTACAAGAAAAGAAAAGATGATCAGTAGTTAACAGCATTACAAAAATAATAGTCATACATAACAATATAGTACATCAAAAAGCGCATAATCATAAACATTGCAAAGTATAACAGTACAGCAGGTATATGCAGTAGATAAAATTGAATATGGATAGGTAAAGGGAAATTACCCCTGTAAGCATAGCAGTAGGGTTGGGGGGGGGGCAATATGTCTTAAGGCAATATGAGTAGAGCAGAAGGAGATTAAGCAACACAGACAGTTGCAGGTGGGATAAGAAAATTTTCAAAAAGACTTGAGGGAGAAGAGGCAGCAGATTGATGGGAAGGGAGGACTATAGTTTAGGACCGTGATATGAAAAGGCAGCTTGAACAACTGTAGATTACTTAGATGGAATAGAAGTGAAATGGGAAACATTACTGCAGTAAGGGCAGGAGAATAGAGGGGAAGAGGATGGAAGATAGGTATGTTTGGAGGGGAAGGAACCAAATTAGAATTTCGATATAAAGGAGGCACAATTGGAAAGGTGCCTGGCATCAAGAGAGAGGAGGGAGAAGGCAGAGTAGAGCGAACATTGTTTGGTACAAGGGGGCAGTCTAAGGCAAAACAAGAAGGGTGAAAGAGGGGTCCAGTCAGGCAAGGGAGGATTTGGGAGCAACACTGTGAACTATACCACCATAGTCGAAAATAGGGAGAATCATTTTTAAAACAATATCATGGGTAGGCAAGAAGCAGAGTACTTGCTTTGTTCCTGTATAGTGGGGTGGAGCTTATCATGTATGGTATAACACTGCATTGAGAAATCCGGATGACTGTCTGGCCAGATCCCAAGATACTTGAAGGAGGATACATCCTCCAATCACAGCTCCATCAAGGGTGAGCAATAATGGGAGGAAGGTGAACCTGATAAGCTTCTGACACATGCCAAAAGTTATGAACATTATTTTTTTGGCATTGAAGAAAAGTTGGTTAGAATGGAACCAGCACTGAATATTGTCAAAATCCAGTTGTGACTGGGAATTAAGGTCATGAGAAGAGGAGCTAGATGCAGAGTACTGTATCACATGTGTACATATGAATAGATACAGAGGAATAGGCTTATGGGAAGTTGTTCAAGAATGTGAAAAAGAGAATCTGGCCCAGAACAGTACCTTGAGGGATGCATGAACAGATGGGAAGTGGGGGGGATAGGGAGCTTCCGATACTGACTGCTTGAGACCTGCCCTCAAGGTAGACCGGAACTGTAGACTAGACTGAGGAGGCAGAGAGACCCGCTGCTTTAAACTTGTCCAGAAGGAGTGGATGTGCCACAGTGTCAAAAGCTTTAGTAAGTTCAACAAATATGGCAGAGGTGATTAGAACCTGGTCCATACCTGAAAGAATGGAGTTAGTTCGCACTGACTGACTCTTGGACATGTAGTCTGTCTTTACTTGCCCTTTAGTAAACTTGTTAGGGCTTTCAGACACACTGGTGCTGAGAACCATTTTAGAACTGTATGGTGGGAGTTTTTGTCTCCTTCAGCCATTCGGCTTTATAGCAGAACATGGCTGTATTATGACAACAGTCTAGGAGCTTAACAAGGACATAAACTACGTACAGTTCTAAAATTATCCTGACCACCTGTGCATAAATCTGAAACACCCAGTGCGATTATTAAAAGGCCAGTAACGATGGAACTATAACAGAATGTGAAGTAGTATCTGACATATACAGCTTCTACAGAAAACAAAGGATTGCAGGCAGTTGGGATGGTCATAAATTTAAATGCTCCAGACATCAGGGGTGGGGTAGCAGATTTTTCCAGCCATCCCAGCAACAAAATGGGTAGTCCAGGGGTTTACTGTCAAGGGAAGCGGTAGAACTTCCTTTAAAAGGATGGTCCTCTCCTTTGTGGGCATCTGAGCTGTGAAATTATTGAATAAGTGCTGCACTATTCTAGTGTTACCTAAACCAAAAACATGTACAGAGAGAACAGTGTCGAGATCCATGCATTAGATATGTTATACCTGTGCTCCAGAGAGGGGAACCAGCTGAACAAGTGACCATAATACACAGAGATACTCCTTTATTGCTCAGAAAATGGTGGAAGTTGAAAATATTTGTTGGACTGCTATACAGAGAATTTCAAGGTACTGATGTATGCAAGAAACATCAATTGATTTTGCCATTTAAATTTCTTGGACGGGTACAGAGAGCATTGCACGATGAAATGGGACAGGGGGGTTAGACCACGTACTTGATTTGATTCAACACATTCTACTAACCCAGGATGGGGATAGAAATAGAAAAGTACCCCAACAGTGCATGTGTTGCATCCAAAGTAAGACATTGCCAAAACGTTCAACAATCCTTGTTAATATTACAACCAGTGCTTCAGTGGAGCTTGTTTGTATTGATTTCCTCAGTCTTGAACCTGACAGCAAAAATATAGCCAATGTTTTAGTTGTGACAGATCATTTCTTGCGATATGCACAGACTTTCTGACCAAAGAGCAAAAAGTGTCAACAGTAGCTGAAGTCCTGATTTGAAGTTCATTGTTTCACTATGGTGTGCCTCCAAAAATCCATTCGGATCAAGACAGGGACTTTGAAAGTAAACTAGTGAAAGACTAGTAAAATAACTCTTTCCCATGTGTGGCATTCGCAAATAAAGAACAGTTTCACATCACCTGTAAGGTGACCCTCAGCCAGAAGAGTTCAGCAGGATTTTGTTAAATATGCTTGGTACTCTGGATTCTAAAAAAAGTCAAAATGGAGCCAACAAGTAAGCACCCTCTGGAATGCTTACAGTTATACAAAATGTGATGCAACTGGGTATTCACCCTACTCTCTCATGACTGGAAGAGAAGATAGATTGCCTGTGAACATTTGTTTTGGAGTTTCTGCTGATGGAGCATGCCCTGAAACAGGAGTGTACATACAAACACTCCTCAGAAAACTCTGGGAAGAACAACTAAGACAACCAAGCAAGATATAAGTGGGAGCCCAAGGACTGTTGCCAGGAGTCAGGGTCTTGGTGAGGAATTTGGTTTGCCTGGAAAACACAAGACTGCTGACCACTGGGGAAACGTCCCTTATGTAGTTCTAGAGCAATTGTACAGCATGTCTGTGTACAAAATACAGCCTAAAGGGAAGTCAAGGATAATCAGTAGAAATCATCTGTTGCCAGTTTTACAGATCAAGACAAATACGAATCAGGAGGTGCCTGCACCACGCCAAAAATGCCAAACCAGGGCTGTAACACAGATGGAAAACACCTCATCCTAGTAATGATTCAATGCCACAAGACTCCACAAGTACATAGTAACCTGTAGTCCCAGAGGAAGCGCATGAAGATTTGTCTGATGATTAGAACCTGCACAGTACTGTTCCACAGAGGACATTCCTGGCACTCTGAGGGATGTTGCTGCTGTGCTGAAACCCAGTAAAAGTAATGCTCCAGTGGACTCTGAACTTGAGGTAGTTTTTGCCTGAGGTTGTAAGACCCGGGATTGAAGAGGATATTTAATCTGCAGTAGTGGAGGAATCCTTGGAAGAGCCTGTGAAAGAACTCTGTGAACCTAAGGAGATGGTACAAGCCATCCCAACTGAGGACCCTATCTTTCTGGACAAGGAGGATGGAAACACATGCCTGAGTGCTGAAGAAGGAATGACTGTGCAACTGAAACATTCGAAAAGGCCAGTTAAGCTAATTTGAAAAGTTTCCTATGATGCTGCTGGTGCCTCCACTAGTTTGCCCATGCGTGTAGTGTATAAAGATACATACATCACCCACAGACCCACACTGAGTTGGAGAACCACACACAAAACTTCAGAAGTTTGGTGTGTGGTTCTCCCACCCAGTGTGGGTCTGTATAGCCATCTTATATTTGGCATAATAAATGGACTTTGAAGCAATACTAACACAGAGGTTGCTGGACTGTTTTTTCACGTGTGTGCTCTGGGTAAGTGCCATGACTCTCTGAACATAATTGCTAAAACTGTCATAATGCACCCCAGAACACTTTAGTGCGGCTCTTTTTTTTCTGTACTATGCATACATTACCCCCAGGCCTTTGCCCTGAGTCATGTTCAGTAATGCTAATGGGTGATGTGGTATATGAAAATGTGGATGTGAGTATCTCAGTTATGCCAAATAGCCTGCATTTGTCTAGGTAGACTGACGCTGAAAAGTGAACTATTTGGTTTAAAGTCAGGAATTTAGAGGGGGGCTCAATGTATATATGAAATGTACATATGTTTTGCTAGTTAGGAATCAGATGTCTTGTTAACAGTGAAAATATGTGTATATATGGACTCCTAGACTTTGCTAATCACCATCTTCTTTTTTTTTTTGTATAATATTTTTATTATTTTTCACGTTCAGATAAAAATTACAATCCAGAATACATATACTCCATCTATACATGTGTCATGGTACATCCAGTGGTTACAAAAAGAAAATCAGTCCAACTTAAATAGTCTTCAGTGCTGTCTTTAGATTCCAGAGGCCAACCAACACTTCTGCAGAACTGAATGTCCATTCGTAGTAAAATTGTATAATCACTCAGCGTTGGAGTAAAGAACATTCATAGCTCCTTATTTTAACTGAACAAAATCATAAGAATAACTAAAAAATCTACAACTGTAAATGTAGCACCTAGTTCATATATATATAATACATCCATTTCAGCTGACATTTGATATTTGCTATTTAGAATAACCATATCCTCTTATTTTAACACAGTTAGGCTATGAGTTGTGAATAGTATGCAAAAGCCCTAACTGATCAAACTATACTCCCAAAATCCTTCCGAAAAAATAAAAATTTCTGCAGGAGTAAGTGCAGCTAGACATTGAGCCCACATCTTAGAAAACATATCCATCTGACCCTCCATTGCATAAGTTAGTCTTTCCATTGCTAGTGTGGATGGCATTAGGTTTCTCCACATGGATATTGTAGGCACTAAACATAACACCCAAGTATTTAAAATGATTTGTCGGGCTGTAATGAGTAATACCCTTATCCATCTCGGGTATAGGTACCAATCCCCTTCCTCCCCCTTTCCCATGCCAAAAAGCAAGGAAGTTGGGGACATTTCCAGACTTTGGCCCCACATTCCACTTATTTTTCCCCTTACCTGGTCCCAATAATTTTGTAAGACCCTGCAGCTCCAAAAATAATGGCGTTCTAGGGACATGGATATGTTGTTCAATCCACACTTTTTGGCAGGTTCCTTGCCGCTTTAAATCTTGCCAGTAGGTCTTCAGGCTGGCTCCTCCCACCCAACCGGGTGGTAAAACCCTTGGCTGTGCCCCATGACGTCCGATCTTCCTTACTGCTTGGAAGCTCAGGTTCCCTCCTTAGCACTCTGTGTTTTAGGCCTGGATCCTAATTCGGAAGTTCCGAAAATCATTTTAAAATTCTCTAGACTTGCGTCTTCATCTTCCCTTGTGGCTGCGATAGATAAATCCACTTCCGACTTCCGTCAGTGCCCTTGTGGGCAGAAAATGTCCCAGACCGACCCACACTCCACGTGCGTCTGTTGCCTGGGTCTTGCTCACAATCCGCAGGCCTGCGATCTTTGCAAGTTTTTCACGGCTTTGGTTCTGGAAGACCACGCTGCCCGACTCCAACTGGGGCACCCCGAGAAATGGTACCCGGCGGTGAAGTCGAAGGAGGCCAGTTGGGCGGTGTCCACGGCTGTGGGCTCCGCGGAGCAGCTGGAGCAGTTGATCGCCCTCGAGGAGGAGGCGGCTCAGGACGCATCATCTTCCTCCTTGGCGTTGATCCTGCTCTACTTGGGCTCCTCCTACACTGCTTCTTTCAAGGAGCTTTGTCAGTCCCTCTCCACCAAGGGAGAAGGACCCTTGGGACAGTCGAGTAGGTCGGAGAAAAAGGAACCGAAAGGTAAGTCCCACCGTCGATGTTCGTGGGGCGGGAGAGATCCTTCACCGGACTGTCGTCTCTAAGCCCGGTCGAGGTTGCTGCCTAAGGCCACTGGCTTCCATTGTCCCGTCTGGTCAGCGGCCGAGACACCACGTTGGCGCGGTCGAGATTTTTCTCGACCCGTTGGGCCCGGGTTGTCGACTGGAGAAGCCGACAACCCTTCTTCATCGGTTCCCCTGGTGGTAACCGAGGACTTACCGATGCCTCCTGTGCCAAAGTCCTGGTAAAGGACCCTTAAGCGAGGGATGAGCGGGTTTCCCCCGGCCCCTGTTTGACCCACCCTCGGCAACCCCGAAGGTCTCGGTCCTCTTCCATGGTTAGATCCCGCCGACATCGGCAGTCTTGGTCTTGGCATCATGGAAAGCAGCGTCGCCGCTTGTCCTCTTCGGAGGCTAGGCTCCGACGCAAGTTACACCGGCACTACAAGGACATGATGTGGCAACAACTCTTGTTGGCTGGTAATAAGCAGACTCCTTCGCCTTCTCCGGCCATTAAGTGGTTGTCGCCCGAACAACCGAAGCAACCCCTCGTGGTAGTTGAGAGCCGACCTCGTGCGGTTGTCCAGCGAAACCTGCGGCGCCCATTGTGGAACCACCGCCTCCTCAACCTAAGACTGGGGCCCCAACCAAGGATTGGTCACCCTCACTCCCGATCGGCCTCGGCAAGTGGTGGGTGGGTCAGGCGCTCGGCAGCTGTTCGAGGACTCCTCGAAGTCTGACGACGACTCCTTGTACTCCAGGCCCCTTGACCTGGAATCTGCAGGAGGTCAGTCGGTGGACGAGAGCCCATCCTCATTCTTGGGAATCTTTTGGCTCATCTCAGAGTCCACTGGGATGCAGCTCGAACCTGTATAGAAATGGGACAGGTATCCCTTCACGGAGATACTGGACCGAGGGGATTCCCCTACGGAGGCCTTCCCTGTGGACGAAGCCATTGTTAGCCCGGCCCTGGAGTTGTGGCACTGGCCTGCACTTTGTCCTGCGCCTTCAGCCAGGATGGCTCATAAGTACGCAGTCCCCATCGGTTCACTCTCCGGTATCTCTGAGCACCCCTCTGTGAAGGGGCTGGTGACCGATAGTGTTTTCCGGTGTTCTGGGAATGCTCAGCACGTGGACAAACCGCCTGATAAAGAGTCCAAAAAGCTGGACTACTCGGGGCGGAAGGTTTACGCTGCTTCCTCCCTAGGTCTTCGACAGGTTAGCTTGGCTGTACTGATGGCACATTTTTCACATGCCCTTATGGGTTCCCTGGATGAGGTGGTTCTTCATCTCCCGGCTGACCTTCAGATGATGGTCAAGCAGGTGCGGGATCAGGGAAGGGCGGTGGCCAAATGGCTCCAAACTTCTTTGGATATTGGTGACTCTTATAGAAACATAGACTTTGATGGCAGATAAGGACCGCTAGGCCCATCTAGTCTGCCCATTTCCCTACCTACAGGATAGGCCGCAGATCCTAGTTAACCAACAGCCTATTTCTTCCTACCCCCCACAAGAATTGCCTTATGTCTGTCCCATGCATTCTTGAATTCTCCCACAGTTTTAGACCCCACAACCTCCTCAGGAAGGCTGTTCCATGCATCCACTATCCTCTCTGTGAAATAATACTTCCTCACATTGCCCCAGAACCGCCCTCCTTCTATCTTTAAATTGTGTCCCCTTGTTCTTGCAAGTCTCTTTTTCTGAAAGATGCTACCCTCTTGGACTTTGTTGATTCCACTGAGGTACTTAAAAGTTTCTATCATGTCCCCCCTCTCCCTTCCTTCCTCAAGGGTATACATATTAAGCTCCTTTAGTCTCTCCTCATATGGCTTCTCTTGCTGACCCTGCACCATTTTAGTTGCCCTCCTCTGGACTGCCTCTATCCTGTCTATATCCTTGCGGAGATGGGGTCTCCAGAACTGGACACAGTACTCCAGATGGGGTCTCACCAACTGTCTGTACAGAAGGATAACAACTTCCTGTTTTCTGTTGATGATGCCTCTCCCTGTACATCCCAGTATACCCCCAGCCCTCCCTACTGCCTTCTCACATTGCTTGCTAACCTTAAGGTCATCTGATATGATTACCCCCAGGTCCCTTTCCTTTCTCCCCACCCATTGTGTATTCTTCCCCTGGGTTCTTGTTTCCCAGGTGCATTATTTTGCACTTCTTTGCATTGAATCCTAGCTGCCATACTTCTGACCATTCCTCCAACCTTGCCAAGTCCCTTTTCATCCTTTCCACGCCTCCTTGTGTATCAACCTGTTGCAGATCTTTGTGTCATCTGCAAAAAGGCATACTTTTCCTTCCAGTCCCTCTGCAATGTCACTGATGAAGACATTAAAAAGGACTGGACCCAGTACTGAACCCTGTGGTACCCCACTAGTAACCCCCTTTCTTCAGAGTGGACTCCATTTACAATTACCTTCTGTGTCCTGTTGTCCAGCCAATGTTTTACCCAGGCTACCACCCTGGGACCCACTCCCAGGCTGGTTAATTTGACTATTAATCTGTTGTGTGGGACTGTGTCAAATGCCTTGCAAAGTCTAGGTGAGCCATGTCACAGCCCCTCCTGGTCTACTACTTTGGTCACCCAGTCAAAGAAATCTATTAGATTAGTCTGACATGACCTTCCGCTGTGAACCCATGCTGCCTTGGGTCCTGTGCTCCACTGGCCTCTAGGTACTCGACTATTCTTTCCTTCAGAGTGACTCCATCACTTTCTCTACCACAGAGGTCAGACTGACAGGTCTGTAGTTTCCTCCTCTGTCTTGGACCCACTTTTGTGAAGGAGAATCACATCCGCCTTCCTCCAGTCCTCGGGTACCACACCATCCTCCCATGATTTATTAAAAAGAGTAGCCAGTGGTTTCACTAGTTCCTCCCTTAATTCTTTTAGAATTCTGGGGTGAATTCCATCAGGACCCATTGCTTTGTCCACCTTCAATTTTAGGAGTTCTTGCAGAACCCTTTCTTCTGTGAAAGGACTGGGATCGACCCCCTATCAAGAGTGCTTCTGTTAATTGGATTAGGCACTTCCCCTCCTCTTTTGTGAATACTGAGCAGAAATATTCGTTCAGTATTCCTGCTTTCACTGTCCCCTCTGCCCACCCACCGTTCATTCTATTCAGCCTCACTATCCCTCCTTTGTCTTTCTCACTCGCTGATGTACCTATAAAGGTTTTATCCCCTTCTTAACTGAGTTGGCTATCTTTTCCTCAGTTTGGGCCTTTGCTATTCTGACTTCCTCCCTGCTTCCTTCTGCCTTAACTGGTACAGCTCTCTGTCCTGCTCCTTCTGTGTTTCCTTATACTTTCGGAATGCTATCTTTTTCTTCCTGACTTTCACAGCCACCTCTTTTGAGAACCATAGTGGTGTTTTCTTTCGTTTTGATTTGTGTATTTGCTTCACACAAAGGCTTGTTGCCTCTGTGATGGCAGTTTTGATAATTCCCCATTGTTGCTCCACACCTCCTTCTAGCCTGTTTGCTAGTGCTTTTCTGAGGCACTCTCCATCTTGCCAAAGTCAGCCCTCCTAAAGTCCAGTACCCTCACTTTGTATGGCTTGACTCTGTAGCTGAGTTTAACGTGAACCACACTGTTTGATGGTCACTTGTCCCAGATGGCAACCCACTTCTAGATCTGAGATCCTCTCACTGCCCCCGTTGAGAGCACGAGGTCTAAGATTGCTCCCTCCAAGCGGGTTCCAAAACTAGCTGTCTAATGCCTGCCACCTGTAGGGCATCAAGAATGGCCCTGCTCTTGGATGTGGCTGCAGCAAATGTGGTCCAGTTAACATCTGGCATATTCAGGTCTCCCATCAACAGTATCTCCCTTTCTCTGCCATTCTAGAATACCTTCTATCATATCCTTGTCCATTCCTTCCCCCTGACATGAGGGTCTGTACCTAACCCTGTGGGATTGTGTGCCCTTTCCAGTCTCCAAGGTGACCCACAGTGCCTCCTCTCCTCCCTGTTTACTCTTTTGTTCAGTTGCTTTTATCCTTCCTTTACATGAGAGCTACTCCTCCCCTCTTCTCCCCTGCCTGTCTGTCTCTCCTGTAGGTTATGTACCTGGTATGTTAACATCCCAGTCATGGTTCTCTGTGTACCATGTTTCTGTGACTGCTACGATATCCAGGCATCCCTCTTCCATTAAGGCCATCAGCTCAGGGCTTGTTGCCCAGACTATGGGCATTGGTACTCATTACCCTCCATTTCCTGATGGCCTTACTCCCTTTGCCCCATCCCTGTCCTTCTTGCCTTTGTCACTTTCTCCATTTACCCCTGCCCTTCTCCCTATCGACACCTCTATGTTGGTGTTTGCCGCACTTACTACCGTGATTATTTGGTGGGGGCTAGGATTTTCCTGCTCCTTTCCAGTGCCTCCCCCCTTGGCTGGTTTAAAAGCTTGCCAATGAAGCATTTAAACCTATCACCTAGGATCCTGGTTCCCCTCCCGGACAGATGCAGCCCATCATGTCAGTATAGGTTTGCATCACTCCAGGTGGACCCCCAGTCCCCAATGAAGCCAAATCCCTGAGCTCCACACCAGTTTTTCAACCACTGATTGAATCCCATGGTGCGGAACACCCTAGCCTCTCCTATGCCATAGATGGGTAGCACCTCCGAGAAGGTTACCGTGCGTGCTACTTGACTAAGGCCCCTCCTCAATTCCACAAACTCTTCCTGCACTTCTCTAATCCCTTTCTTAGCCAGGTCATTTGTCCCTAGGTGGACAATGACACCCAACTCCCTCCCCTGTGCAGCTGCTCTGGCAATCCTGAGGATTCGCTCCCTGTCCTCAAGCCATGGTGCCAGGCAGGCACCTACCTCCCTCTCCCTTCCTCCCCCAGTTCTACCTTCCTAACAATGGGTCCCCCACCAGGAGTTGTTTCCTTCCCTGCAGGGTCCCCTGCCACCCTCCTGTGGGTCTCCTTTGTGGAGGTTCCCAGCATCCTCCTTGGTCTCCACTGTGGGTGCCTCCATAGAGGAACCACACTTTGCCAGAATGGCATAGGAATTGTGGAGAGGTACAGCAGGAGGATGCGCCTCTGTTCCACCACCCTCACCTCCCTGAGCCCACTGTGGTCCAACCGCTCCTCTTTCTTGGCAACCTCTGAGGCAACGGCAGTGGCACTGGTGGTCCCTGGATGGAGAGGAGGTCCCACAAATCCTGGCCAACTCAGCCTGGAGATGAGCAACCTCCTCCTCAGCCCAGAGGTGCCTGCAGATGGGACAACACCGCATCCTCTAGAACATCTCCCGGAAGACTGCTGCTCCACAGCCACTGCACTGCACCACTCAATCATGTCTTATTTCTGGCCCCTTAACTGTTTGCAATCCTTACTCTTTCCTCTGTTTTTTCTTCTCTCTCTCCTTACTTTCTGCCTGTGTGCCCTTTAAGCTCCTGATTGTCCTGTTCTGAGACAAGAATATCCTATATTCATGATAGACCACTTACTTGCTCAGAGGCAGACCTCCAGCAGCTAGAGGGGCCGGAGAGCTACTCTTGCCCTTCTAGGATGGTGGGTCCTTGGTGGTTCTGTGATCACTCACTTCCTGCCCTAAACAGGAAGTTCCTGTTGTTAGTCAAATCCTGTGCCTATAAAAATAGAACTAGTTTTGGGTGGGGGAAGGAGGGCAATATAGTCCCAGCAGAGAAGTTCAGTCATACAGCAGTCCTTTCTCCTGGTGTCTTCTGCCAAGCTATTAGCAGAAACTTTCTAAGGCAGTCTTTAAATGTAGCTTCCTTCTAGCTAAGCCACTTCCCTACTTACCAGATCTTTCTACAAGTAATTTAAACCTCACAGCAGTTAAGTCCTTTCAGTCACCTGAGATTTACACCTAGATAACTCTTCAAATACCCATTCAGTTCAGTTAACCCAAACTGAGCAGAGAAGTTCAGTCACACAGCAGTCCTTTCTCCTGGTGTCTTCTGCCAAGCTATTAGAAACATAGTGCCCGGTCAGTGGTGGCCGCAGTAGCCATGCGCTGCAGAGCTTGGCAGCAGATCTCCACCTTCATGGCGGACACCCAGCACAAGCTGGCAGACGTTCCCTTTCTGGGCACCGACTTGTTCGGGCTGGGGGTGAAAGGCCATCTCCAGAGGATCGAGAAGTCCAGTGCCACTGTGGACTCGGCCACGTCTGCCCAGAAGGACAAAGGCCGCCAGCAGCAGCGTAAGCCCTTCTGCCCCTGCGGCATATCCGGCCCAGCAGCTCCAGCAACAGGGCCAGCAGGCTCACACTTGGTGCCCAAGGGCCAAGTCTGCCGCTTCCTCCATTAGGAAGCCTGGAGGGATGGGTCCAGGCGGCCCCTCGGCCGGCTCTTCCTCCAGGCCTGCCCAATGACGGGTTGAGGGGTGCTGCCCCCAACCTCATCACTCCTCCCCAGGTTCCCCCGTGGGGGGACGGCTCCGCCACTTCCTTTCCGCCTGGTCCGCTATCACCACGGACAGCTGGGTGCTGGAAGTGGTCGGCAGGGGTATGCCTCTGGAATTTGAGCAGTCTCCTCCCTGTCGAGCCGTCCCCCCATGGGGGGGCTCCGGGCTCCGCAGCCTCTCTGTCGGCTCGTTGAGCCGACATTGCTCTGCTCCTCTAGAAAGAGGTGATCAGCGAGGTGGCGGATCCTCCTCCAAATCCGGGGTTTGTGTCCAGGTACTTCCTGGTCCCAAAGCGGACGGGGAGCTGGCGCCCCATTCTCGATCTACATGACCTGAACAAGTTCCTAAGGCCACGTACCTTCAGGATGGTCACTCTGGCTCAGATCATTCCATCCTTGAAACTAGGCATCTGGTTCTGCTCTCTGGATCTCCAGGATGCATTCTTTCATGTCCCTATCCATCCGTCTCATCAATGATTCCTCTGCTTCAGAGCAAAGGGATCTCTTTACAAGTTCCGGGCCATGCTCTTCGGCCTTTCTCCAGCTCCCAGGGTCTTTACCAAATGCATGGCAGTGGTGACAACATCCCTGCGGCGCCGAGGGGTCTGGGTGTACCCTTACCTGGACGACTGGCTGATTGCAGCCCCCTCCAGGTTGTAGGTGGAGCGGTCCAGGGATCTGGCCCTCCAGATCTGCTCTCAGATTGTCCTCCTGATCAATGAGGCCAAATCGGGACTCGTGCCATTGCAGGTGATTCAGTTCATTGGGGCAGAGCTCGACTCTCTTCGAGCCAGAGCCCGGCTCCCAGTGGACAGGGCCGAGGTCCTTTCCTCCTTTGCCCAATCATTTCTGGTTGGGCAATTGCGCCCTGCCCGGGACTTTCTGCGCCTTCTGGGCCTAATGGCGGCCTGCACCAGCATGGTCCATTGGGCCCGCTGGCATATGCGCCCCCTGCAATGGGGGCTGGCCCGTCATTGGTCACAGCACTCCGGTCCTTTGGACCAGCCAGTGACCGTGACCCAGAAGATGTGGGACGGCCTGCAGTGGTGGCTCGTCCCAGCTCATCTGCAGGAGGGTATCCTGTTTGTCCGCCCCGAGTCAACAGTCACTCTAATGACTGCCTCTCTTATGGGTTGGGGTGCCCATCTGGGTGATCTCCGGGCCCATGGCCTCTGGTCCCCTCAGGAGTCTCTGTGCCACATCAACCTGCTGGAGCTTCGAGCGGTTCGACTAGCCCTCACCACCTTCGCTCTGTTTGTATGGGGTCAGGTGGTTCAGGTCCAGACAGACAACACCACGACGACGTACCATCTCAACCGTCAGGGCGAGACGCACTGCTTGCCTCTGTGCAAGGAAGCTATCCGCATTTGGTCTCTCATGGTCAGCCTGGAGGCGAATCTCCTAGCCATCCATGTGGCAGGAGCCTCCAGCAGTCTGGCCGATGCCCTCAGCCGGATAGGCGCTGCATCTCACGAGTGGTCTCTCCTGCTGGAGGTAGTGCAAGACCTGTTCTCCCATTGAGGCACCCCTCAGGTGAACCTATTCGCCTCCAGGGAGAATGCGAAGCTGAGGCTGTTTCACGCCTGTCTCCCTCGGCAGGGCTTGCAGCAGGGGGATGCCTTCTCGTGGCCGTGGAGCCCGGGCCTCTTATACGCCTTCCCTCCATTTCCCTTGATCCACAAGGTGCTTCTCAAGGCGAAGAGGGACAAGGTGCAGGTGATTCCTTAGCCTCAGCTCCAGGCTTCCGAGGCGGCTTCCAGCCCGCCCGGACCTGATCTCAGTCGACAAGGGGTAGTTTCTCCATCTGGACCTTCAGTCCCTGCACCTGACTGCCTGGTTCCTGAGCGGCTAGAGTTCCAGGCCTTGGGTCTTTCCAATGAGGTCCTCAACGTCGTTGATGCATCCTGTAAGGAGTCGACCAGAAAATGCTACGCCTTCAAATGGTGTCAGGACAAGGGGTTGGACCTCTTTTTCCTGTCCCTTGGCTAGTATTTTGGACTACCTGTGGACCCTTTCTCAGCTAGGGCTTTGGTCAACGACCCTTAAGGTGCACCTGGCAGCCATCTCTACTTACCGGGCACAGGCCGGCAAGCAGTCGGTGGTGCAGGAGAAAGTGGTCGGCACTTTCTGCGATCAACTACTGGTATTGGCTAAGCTCATGGGCAAGCCATTCGAACTGATGCACAGGTGTGACATCTCTCACCTGTCGTGGAAGACCGTCTTCTTGGTGGCTATTACGTCAGCCAGAAGGATGGGAGAGCTTCAGGCACTTTCCATCCAGCCTCCCTACTTGGTCTTCCACAGGGACAAGGTTGTCCTTTGCCCCCACCCGAAGTTCCTTCCGAAGGTGATGTTGGAGTTTCACCTTAACCAGGTGTTGACTCTGCCGGTGTTCTACCCCAGTCACACCTCAGAGACCGAATATAGGCTCCATTCCTTGGTTCCTAGAAGGGCGCTTGCTTATTATATGGAGCGGACGGCTGAAGTTCGGGGAGAGGTTCGCCAGCTGTTTGTCACCTACGCTGAAGCCGCACCTGGCAGACCTGCAGCCAAGCGGACAATAAGCAGGTGGGTCACCTCCTGCATAGATCTCTGCTATAGGTTGGTGGGCATGGAGCCTCACAAAGGGATAAGAGCTCATTCTACTCGCCATACCGCTACTTAGGTGGCTGCTTCTAGGGACGTCCCTATCCAGGAAATCTGCAGGGCTGCTACCTGGAAGTCAGCACACACCTTTATTTCTCTTTACCACATTGACCTAGAGTCACGCCGGTATGCTGGTTTTGTGACGTCGGTTTTCCAGTCCTTATTTCCCAAGCAGGGGGTGCGCGCCTTGCCTCCGTCCTCCTGGAGAACTGCTAGGAGTCTGCCACAAAGCGTGGATTGAAGTACATATCCATGTCCCTAGAAATACAGGTTACTCACCTATAACAGGAGTTCTAGGAGTGGTATATGTTGTTCATCCACACGACCCACTCGACCTCCCCGACTTCGATGTGCAACCTGGCTTCCAGCGGGCTAGATCTGGCATCATGGGGTGGAGCCGAGGGTTTTACCACCCGGGTGGGTGGGAGGAGCCAGCTTGAAGACCTTCCGGCAAGATTTAAAGCGGCAAGGAACCTGCCACAAAGTGTGGATGAACAACATATACCACTCCTAGAACTCCTGTTACAGGTGAGTAACCTGTATATATGGTCCTCTTTCCTTCCCACATCTGCCACACATTGGAGAGATTTCAGGGTGGTATTCATTAACCCTGACGTGTGGGAAGAAAAGGAAGTGGAGAAACCGATACTGTGCCTCTTCAAGTTTGTTACAAGTTAGAAGACCCATATGTGATAGCACAATTTGTTCCCATGAGTCATCCTCAAACTTAATCCCGAGATCTCTTTCCCACTTAATTCTACTAGCCAACGCTGGATCGCCATAATGCTATCTATCTATCTAATTTTGCAGCTCTTCCTACCAGACCCTTTTCATTACTACTGGCATCTCTGATTTCTTTTTTCCCTTTGCATAATCCTGACTCCTCTAGTAGCTGGGTCCAAAACTCTTTCCCCATAATGCCTAATCTAGAGATGCCGATACCTATGTGACTTGGGTAAATGTAAGTTTCTTTTAATAGTCCCAAATGTGAGAGCACCTTCTTTCCACCATAAATCTCCCAGACAGCTAATACCCCTAGTTTTCCAGGTAACAAAACCAGAGTTCTCCCACCCCAGCAGAAACTCTGGGTTTTTAGCTATTGGTACTAAGGCTGTATCGCTTTCCATCATGCCACCCCTTTTCTGAAAATCTTTCCAGGCCTCCAAATCTGTCAATACCATGGTGTTAGGGCATGACAATCGTGCATAGGCTCGATCACCTCCAGGTGCAAGGTAGGCAGAGAGGCGACCTGGGCAATCTTCTTCTTCTAAACTAAGGCAAGAGGCTGCTTCCCCTGGGATACCCAATTATGTATATGTCTAAATTGTACGGAGAGAAAGTATCCTTTCATATCCGTGAACTCCATACCACCTTTAACTTTGGCTGCCTTAAGTTGGTTCAAGGCCATCCTTGACTTACCCCGTTTCCAGATAAAATGAGCACAACTCCTGTCCAAATTTTTTTAAATCCTTTTTAGATGGACTGAATGGCATCATCTGCATTATGTATAATAATCTGGGTAATATATTCATTTTTATGAGATTAATCCTCCTGATCCATGACAGTGGCAGCCTGCTCCATCTGGACAAATCTTCCTGTACCTGCTTTATAATACGAGAATAGTTAGCCCCATATAGTTTGTTGAGATCCCTTCCTACATTTAGTCCCAAAGATGTAAGGCTGTTATCTACTGCTCTTAATCCCCATGTGGTTTTACCTTGAATATTGGAATCCTTATCCAGGTACATGAATTCTGACTTAAGATTGAGTCTATAGCCAGAAAAAACAGCAAACTCCTGCTCCAGTTCCAACAAGGCAGGAGCTGAGGTCTCTGGGTTAGTTAAATAGAAAATCGAATCATCGACATATAAAGATATGCAATGTTGGGACCCATTCTGGGATTCTATCCCCTGAATTAATCCACTTTCCCTCACCCTAAATGCCAAGGGTTCAATCGCCATAGCAAACAAAAGAGGGGAGAGGGGACAACCCTGCCTCGTGCCCCTAAAGAGCTGAAACTCGTCCGAGGGAACCCCATTTACTAATACTCTAGCTCAAGGCTTATTGTATAATAATTTTACTAAATTAATAAAATCTGTCCCCACCCTAAATCTTTTCATAACCTCAAAAAGGTATGACCATTCAGTTCTATCGAATGCCTTTTCAGCATCCATCGAAAGTATACATGCTTTTCCTGGATGCTTTGTCCCCCAGCATACCACATTTAAGAGTCTTCTTATATTATGACATCCGCCCTCTAATAAAGCCCGTCTGGTTAGAGTGGATAACCTGGGGTAACAGGGTCTCCAGTCGTGATGCCAATACCTTAGTTATGACTTTACAGTCATAGTTAAAGAGCCACTGACACCATAAGTGCTACATTGCAGAATCCAAATAAGCATACTCCCAGTAAATCTCATACCAAACACTAGATTTTAACGTTACCTGGTTTTAAAGTTATTAGCCATTTTGTAACTTTGATTGCACTACCTGTGCAATAAAAGCAGGTGTCAGTAAAGAGCTGCTGTTGATGTCATGTAGGGAGCTCAAAGTCTAGTAATGACTGTCCGCAAGCTTATAAGACCCATTTCTCCAAAGTTGTAAAGATCATGTGCAGTGTTTTTCACAAGTAAAACAGACAGCACCAGTCAGTAAACATTGCTATAAATACTATATATGTTCCAGGTTTTGTAACAAAGTTGATAAAATTGTATTATTTAATGCTGTTTTTTTGTGGTCCATTTTACCAGGGTTGCTGGATACTAAGTCAGCATGCTTTCAGACTGCTGAAGCCAGTTAAGAGTGCTACTAATTTTACTGCTGTTGGTCATTGCTTTACAATACGTTTTAATAGGGGCCTTACTTGGTATTACTTGGTATGATAGAACAAAATAAGGCCGTAGCCCTTCGAGACTGTTCCCCATACAATGTGGGACATTATTTAGTAGTTATCCCGTATTCAAATATCTAATTTATTTTTGAAAGTTATAATACTTGGTGCCTCAACTAAATCTTGTGGCAAGGTGTTCCATATATACAGTATATATTTGCAGACAATGTTTCGTCTGCTTTTCCATCGGGAGAGCCACCCATCGGTCGCATCAAAATCAATGTGATTAAGATGTGTGGCTATCTCAAATTTTTTTTTTTTATAAACAGGGCCAGAAATACGAGCACCCTTGCTGACAACACTTGCAAACCACTGGTGCAGTGCTTCATCCACTTAAGTGTCTTTGCCTTCACACTTTCTTTTACGCTGTGTATTGCTGTTAGCATGCAATTCCTGCAAAAGTTACGTTTTTTTTTTTTTATTCATTCTTCCAACCTGACTCTTCGATATGTTGAAGAGTTTTGAAACCTTGGCAATTGAAGCACTAGGTTCTTGGAGTGCTTCTAGAACTTTTATTTTATCTGCCAAAGGCAGGTCAATTCTTTTAGACTCCATCATCCAGATAAAAGTGCCAAGGTACTGAAACAAAACAGACACAGCAATAGTGGTCAACTGCTCTAGTTACAATTTTATAGTCAGCAGGTGTTAACTGGCATAAGTGGCTAATCGTTTGAGTGAAGTAGCACCTGATTATCATTAGTACATCAAAAAAGGTGACTCTTAAAAGGTGAAGGTTAAGGGCAAAATGAGGAAAAAATTGTCCCCATAAACAGGCTTGCTATGTCCCCGTTAAAGTTGAGAAGGGCCATTGATTAACATTGCCGCTAAATCAGTGCCCAGAGGATCGTCCCCTTTAACCGAATGTCCCCATTAACAGCGTCCCGTTTAAGTGGCTTCTACTGTATTCTTATATGTGTTAATTCTACTAGGGGTGGAAGTGTTAGCTCTGGTAAAATGATCATTGTAATTTAGAGTAGAACATAGATGAGTCTGCCCCACCCCCATTAACGAAATGGGATAATTGTTTTAAATTGCCATTCTTAGAAGTTGCCTCAGTTGACTGATAGGTGTGAATGAGCTCAGCCTTTCCTTAGAAACTTATTCAGTCTGCAAACCTCACAGTGTGCTATGATACAGCATTCAGCAAAAGGACCTCAATAAAAAAGCATCCAGTCAAAATATTGTCAGTTTTGTTACAAAGCCTAAAACACAAAGTTTTTTAAAGCAATGTTTACTAACTTGTGCTGCCCATTTTACTTATGAAAACCATTGTACATGATCTTTACAGCTTTAGAGAAACAGATCCCATAAGCTTGCTGATATGGAAGAATAAACTGTAAGGTCCCAAGATGACATCAGCAGCAGCTCTTCACTGGAACAGATTTTCTTTGAACAGGTAGTGAAATCAGGGTTACAAAATGGCTAATAACTTTAAAATGAAGTAACATAGAAATCAACTCCTTGGTATGTGTTTTACTGTGGATATGCTTATTCTAATTCTGCAGTGTAGCACTTGAGATAGGCCTGTACGAGGCACAATCAGTACTATCTTTATCTGGCTTTAATAAAAAGATGGATATTGGCTAGAGAGCACGAGGCAGGTAATCCCCCACCCCCACCCCGCCTCTTTAATCATAGCACTCATAGGGCCTGCTATTACATCTTTTAACAACTTGTAGTATTCTGCCCCAAACCCATCTGGACCCCCAGCCTTCCCTGATTTTTAACCCAGAAATAGCCCGCTTAATTTCAGCCTTGGAGACCTCTGCCCGCAGTACAAGAGCCTGATCCTCTGTCAACTTTGGGAGTGTGCACCTATCCAGGAATATTCTTGCCTCTTCCTCAGTATTTAGGCATTCTGCCTTGTATAAACTTGAGTAGAACTCTTTAAATATCCTACGGATTTCACCCTCCTGTGTAGTTATATTGTTCCTTCTATCTTTAATTGACACTATTTTACTAGAGACCTTCCCTCCCTTCATCAGGCGAACAAGTAGGGGACCAGGCTTATTTGCCCCATTCATAAATAACGTTGCCTAGTGAATAACCAATTCTTCTGTGCAATGCTATTTAAAGTCTCATGAACAGCCTCTCTGGCCATTATCAGTTGTTGCCTATCCTCTGCCTTATTGTCCTGCAGGACTTTAATTTCCAAGTCCTTAATTACTTTTTCGAGGTCATTAATTTTTACCCTTTTTTCTCTTTTCTCTTTAGCTGTGTAACTAATTATAGCTCCCCTCATTCAAACAACACGAAGTCTTGCTGTATTCTGACATATGCAGTTAGGTCCTGCCTTTCAACTGCCCCGGAGAACAAAGAGTTAAACTTTCTATGACTAGCATAGAATGTTCACCACAAGCTCGGTTGAAACCCCTGTCTGCTGTTGTTTAAACTGCAACCGTCAGATTCTTTACTCCGCCTCACTGAACAGTCGCTCCGGAGATTTCTCCTGCTGCTCGGTTCAAAAAGTCGGTTGAAGTGTCGGTTTTCGGTCGGTTTCTACCAAATTGCTGTTCCTGCTTAGTCTGTTCAAGTCTCTGTCTGTGGTACCATGAGTACTAGATAGGTTTTTTGTTCTGTTTCTGTGTGGAACTTGTAAATGTTGGATCAGTTCAGCTGAACCGATCAGTTTGAGGTAAAGAAAACTTGTGCTTACTTTAGAGTGTGGTAACAGGTCCGTATCGGTTCTTAAAAAAACGGATTTAATTACGTTTTTTTCCAAGACCCGTGACACGGTCAGGAACCGATAGGGCAGTCTTGCCTGGCAGATTGCCGAAAAAAGGGTACATTTTTAGTTAGGATTGGCCATGTCTGAGAAACCCAAGAAAAAAAACGGGCCCACTGGGTTTCAACACTGCAGTGTGTGTGGGGAAGTCTTTGCCAAGGCTGATCCCCACACCACCTGTGTTTATTATCTGGGGTTTGACCACCTCAATTCAGGCTGCCAAATTTGCAAGAATTTTCCCAAATCTACCCTGGAAAAGAGATTAGGTAGACTGAGGGAAAGGGAGGCCGAGAAGTCCGCTGACCCGGATGGCCAGCCTGGTTCGGTTCCGACCGAACCAGAAGGAGTGCCCTCTGACCAGGGTGATACTACTTCAGGCAAAAGGAGAGCCGATTCCGAGGAATTGGTTCCGGTTAAAAGAAAAGACAAATCGACCGGTTTGGACCCAGAATTTTATACTCCGACCGCCGATGAGATAGCCAAGGCGATAAGGATTGTGCAGTCGCTTAGTTCGGTTCCGACCGAACCGGCACCATCTGGCAGGGGCTCGGTTGGTTCGGTTCCCCCGATTCCGGATTATACTTTGGAAAAATTTTATGAACCGGAGGAGGAGGAGGGAGAGTATGAGGATGATTATGGTGAGGGTGAAAGTCTGGATGTATCTATTGACCTGGACATCTCCCCAGACAGACCTTCAGGTGTTTCTCCTCCTAGGCTTTCTGAGTCCTCTTCACACTACATGTTTTACAAAAAAGTGGCTGATACCCTTCAGCTTCCTGTGGAGGAAGCAGTAGAGGATCAGGAAGAGCCTGATTATGTTGAGATGATGGACATCCCAGAGTCCAGGAGACTGTCTATCCCCCTACACAAATCCTTTGGGAAACAGACACAAAAAATTCGTAACTCTCCTAATTCTATACCTCCTGTGGACAGACGAATGGACAAGAGGTACACTCTCTCAGGCTCAGACACGGAGTTCCTTTTTCAGCAATGCAGCCATGTTGGGGTTGTGCAGGCTGCTGCCTGTGATAAGGCAAACATTCCCTTGGCATCACACCCCCCAAGACAAGGACTCCAGGAAGATTGATGCCATGGCAAAGAAACAATACATGGCAGCATCTTTGGGACTCAAGCAGGCTAACTATATGGCCTATACAGCCAGGTACCAGAAGTCCAGGTGGGACACTGTGCTGGCTCTGGCTAAACAGGCCCCCGACCAGCTTGCCAAGGAGCTGGAGCAGGTGGCTGCAGATGGGATTTAGGCATCGAAAATACAGTTTCATGCTGCTGTAGACTCCAATGATGTATCATCAAGAGTCATGGCTACATCTGTGGCTCTTCGGAGGATGGCTTGGCTCAGATGTACCAGCCTCTCACAGGATACCCAGGCTAAGGCCATGGATTTCCCTGTACTTGGTAATTCTCTGTTTGGGGAGCAGACAGAGAATTACATGAAAAAGATGGATGAGTACAGGACCACTTACAGGAGTGCTCAGGCCAAAGAAAGGCAAGCAACTCCTCAAAGACAGCAGTCCAGGGGCAGGGGCAGGCCTTTCTAAAGGCCTTTTTACCAGGCCCAGGCCTCCTCTTCTTCCTTTTCACAGAGGGGGTTCTTTAGAGGGAGAGGCAGAGGGGTGAGCAGGCCTGCATCCACCCCTCAGCCTAAAGCCCCTGCCAAGCAGACACCCTGATGGGTCTGCCCGGGTCGATTCTCCCATACCAGTAGGGGGCAGGCTGGCTTACTTTGTCCAGGACTGGAAGTCTCTTACATCAGACAAGTGGGTCCTGGAAGTAGTAAGCCAGGGACTGGTTCTCAGCTTCAAAAAATTTCCCAAGATGAGAGCCAGATCTTTTCTACCTGCAAATCTCTCAGAGACCCTTGCCCTAGAGGCAGAGGTTTCTTCTCTTCTAGCTCTCAGAGCTATAGAAAGAGTTCACACCCTACACAGGGGCAAAGGATTGTACTCCAGGTACTTCCTAACCCCCAAAAAGACAGGAGAAAGGCAGCCCATCCTGGACCTAAGACATCTGAACAAACATCTTTTGATGTTAAAAACCAGATTTAAGCACTGTCCTAGATAGCTTCTGCCAGAGAACAGACAGAGCACCAGGAGGAAGGGGCTGCTGGTATAACTAAAACTTCTCTACTGGGACTGTATTGCCCTCCTTCCCGCCCCTCCACCCCCCACCCTAAACCAGTTCTACTTTTGTAGGCACAGGATTTAACAGACAACAGGAACTTCCTGTTTGGGAGCAGGAAGTGAGTGATCAAGAGCCACCAAAGACTCACCATCCTAGAAGGGCAAGAGTAGCTCTCCGGCCCCCGCCACAGCTGCTGGAGGTCTGACTCTAAGCAAGTAAGGAGACTACTGAGAAATATAGGAACTTCTTGTCTTAGAACAGGAAGATCAGGAGCTAAAAGGGCACAGAGGCAGTAAGTAAGTAGGGGAAGAGAAGAAAAAAAAAGAAAGAAAAAAAAAAAAGAAAATAAACAAACAGAGGAAAGAGTAAGTATCCCAAACAACAGTTGGGGGCCAGAAAAAAGACATGATGGGAGTGGTGCAGTGTAGTGGCTGTGGAGCAGCAGTCTTCCGGGAGACATTCTGGAGGATGCAGTGTTGTCCCATCTGCAGGCACCTCTCTGGGCTGAGGGAGGAGGTTGCTCATCTCCAGGCTGAGTTGGCCAGATTTGTGGAACCTCCTCTCCCACCCAGGGACCACCAGGGTCACTGCCATTGCCTCAGAGGTTGTCAAGAAAGAGGAGCGGTTGGACCACAGTGGTCTCAGGGAAGGTGAGGGTGGTGGAACAGAGGCACATCCCTCCAGTTGTACCTCTCCACAATTTCTGTGCCATTCTGGAAAAATGTGGTTCCTCTATGGAGGCACCCACAGTGGAGACCAAGGAGGATGCTGGGAACCTCCACAAAGGAGACCCACAGGAGGGTGGCATGGGACCCCACAGAGGAAGGAAACAACTCCTGGTGGGAGACTCCATTGTTAGTAAGGTAGAACTGGGGGAAGAAGGGGAGAGGGAGGTAAGGTGCCTGCCTGGCGCCATGGCTTGGAGGGACAGGGAGCAAATCCTCAGGATCACAGGAGCAGCTACACAGGGGAGGGAGCTGGATGTCATTGTCCACCTAGGGACAAATGACCTGGCTAAGAAAGGGATCAGAGCAGTGCAAGAACCGTTTGTGGAGATGGGGAGGGGCCTTAGACAAATAGCACACATGGTAACCTTCTCGGAGGTGCTGCCTGTCTATGGCACGGATGTGGCTAGGGTGCTCCACACAATGGGATTCAATCAGTGGTTGAAAAACTGGTGCAGAGCTCAGGGATTTGGCTTCATTGAGGACTGGGGGTCCACCTGGGGGATGCAGGCCTATACTGGCGTGATGGTCTGCATCTGTCCAGGAGGGGAACCAGGATCCTAGGTGATAGGTTTAAATACTTCATTGGCAAGCATTTAAACTAGCCAAGGGGAGGCACTGGAAAGAACAGGAAATCCTTACCCCAAAAAAATCAGGGTACTAAGTGGAGGAGACACCAACATAGAGATGTCAATAGGGAGAAGTGCTGGGGTAAATGGAGAAAGTGACACACGAGTAAGGACAGGGATGGGGCAAAAAGGGGTAAGGCCATCAAGAAATGGAGGGTAATGAGTACCAACGCCCATAGTCTGGGCAACAAGCTCCCTGAACTGGTGGCCTTGATGGAAGAGGGATGCCTGGATATCGTAGCAGTCACAGAAACATGGTACACAGAGAACCATGACTGGGATGTTAACATACCAGGGTACACAACCTACAGGAGAGACAGGGAGGGCAGAAGTTGGGGGGGTTGCTCTCTATGTAAGGGAAGGGATAAAAGCAACTGAACAAAAGAGTAAACAGGGAGGAGAGGAGGCACTGTGGGTCACCTTAGAGACTGGAAATGGCACCACAATCCGCACAGGGGTTGTATACAGACCCCCATGTCAGGGGGAAGGAATGGACAAGGATATGATAGAAGGCATACTTAGGATGGCAGAGAAAGGAGAAGTACTGTTGATGGGGGACCTTAATATGCCATATGTTAACTGGAGCACCTTTGCTGCAGCCACATCCAAAAGCAGGGCCATTCTTGATGCCCTTTAGGTGGCATGCCTCAGACAGCTAGTTTTGGAACCTACTCGTGAGGAAGCAATCTTAGACCTCGTACTCTCAAATGGGGACAGTGAGAGGATCTCAGATGTAGAAGTGGGTAGCCATTTGGGAACAAGTGACCACCAAACAGTATGGTTCACGATAAACTCAGCTACAGAGTTAAGCCATACAAAAGTGAGGGTTCTGGACTTCAGGAGGGCTGACTCTGGCAAGATGGGAGAGTGCCTTAGAAAAGCACTAGCAAACAGGCTAGAAGGAAGGGTGGAGCAACAGTGGGGAAATATCAAAACTGCCATCACAGAGGCAACAAGCCTTTGTGTGAAGCAAATAAACAAATCAAAATGAAAGAAAACACCACTATGGTTCTCAAAAGAAGTGGCGGTGAAGGTTAGGGAGAAAAAGATAGCATTTAGGAAGTATAAGGAAACACAGAAGGAGCAGGACAGAGAACTGTACCATTTAAGGCAGAAGGAAGCAGGGAGGGTAGTCAGAATAGCAAAGGCACAAATTGAGGAAAAGATAGCCAACTCGGTTAAGAAGGGGGATAAAACCTTTTATAGGTATATCAGGGAGCGTAGAAAGACAAAGGGAGGGATAGTGAGGCTGAATAGAATGGATGGTGGGTGGGCAGAGAGCGACAGTGAAAAAGCAGGCATACTGAATGAACAGTTCTGCTCAGTATTCACAAAAGAGGAAGTGGGCAAGGTGCCTAATCCAATTAACAGAAGCACTCTGGAGAGGGGGGTTGATCCCAGTCCTTTCACAGAAGAAAGGGTTCTGAAAGAACTCCTAAAACTGAAGGTGGACAGAGCAATGGGTCCAGATGGAATTCACCCCAGAATTCTAAAAGAATTGAGCAGAGAACTAGTGACACCACTGACTACCCTTATAACAAATCATGGGAGGATGGTGTGGTACCTGAGGACTGGAAGAAGGCTGTTGTGATTCCCCTTCACAAAAGTGGGAGCAAGACAGAGGCAGGAAACTACAGACCTGTCAGTTTGACCTCTTGGTAGGGAAAGTGATGGAATCACTTCTGAAGGAAAGAATTGTTGAGTACCTAGAGGCCAGTGGGGCATAGGACCCAAGGCAGCATGGGTTCACAGCGGGAAGGTCATGTCAGACGAGTCTAATTGTTTTCTTTGACTGGGTGACCAAAATAGTAGACCAGGGAGGGGCTGTGGACATGCTCCTACCTAGACTTTAGCAAGGCATTTGACACAGTTCCACACAAAAGATTAGTAGACAGATTGACCAGCCTTGGAGTGGGTCCCAGGGTGGTAGCCTGGGTAAAACATTGGCTGAACAACAGGACACAGAAGGTAATTGTAAATGGAGTCCACTCTGAAGAAAGAGGGGTTAGTAGTGGGGTACCGCTGGGTTCAGTACTGGGTCCAGTCCTTTTTAATGTCTTTATAAGTGACATTGCAGAGGGACTGGAAGGAAAAGTATGCCTCTTTGCAGATGACACAAAGATCTGCAACAGGGTTGATACACAAGGAGGCGTGGAAAGGATGAGAAGGGACTTGGCAAGGTTGGAGGAATGGTCAGAAGTATGGCAGCTTGGATTCAATGCAAAGAAGTGCAAAGTAATGCACTTGGGAAACAAAAACCCAGAGGAAGATTACACAATGGGGGGGAGGTAGTTACAACAACAAAACTGGAAAGGGACCTGGGGGTAATCATATCAGATGACCTTAAGGTTGGCAAGCAATGTGAGAAGGCGGTAGGGAGGGCTGGGGGGATACTGGGATGTATAGGGAGAGGCATCACCAGCAGAAAACAGGAAGTTGTTATGCCCCTGTACAGACAGTTGGTGAGACCCCATCTGGAGTACTGCGTCCAGTTCTGGAGACCCCATCTCCGCAAGGACATAGACATGATGGAGGCAGTTCAGAGGAGGAGACTAAAATGGTGCAGGGTCTGCAAGAGAAGCCATACGAGGAGAGGCTAAAGGAGCTTAATATGTATACCCTTGAGGAAAGGGGGCATGATAGAAACATTTAAGTACCTCAGTGGAATCAACAAAGTCCAAGAGCGTAGCATCTTTCAGAAAAAGAGATGTGCAAGCACAAGGGGACACAATTTGAAGATAGAGGGGGAACGGCTCAGGGGCAATGTGAGGAAGTATTTTTTCACAGAGAGGGTGGTGGACACATGGAACAGCCTTCCTGAGGAGGTTGTTGGGTCTAAAACTGTGGAAAAATTCAAGAATGCATGGGACAGACATAAGGCAATTTTTGTGGAAGGTAGGAAGAAATAGACTGTTGGTTAAATAGGATCTTCAGCTTATCCTCTAGGTAGGGAAATGGGCCAAGCGGTCCTTATCTGCTGTCAAAGTATATGTTTCTATGAAGCCAAAGTTCAAAATGGTAACTCTGGGAATTATCCTTCCCTCTCTAAGGCCAGGGGACTGGCTAGCCTTCCTGGACCTCAAAGCTGCCTACTTTCACATTCCCATCAGGTTCGAGTTGCCCTCAGGCCACAATCAATTCAGAGCAATGCCCTTTGGCCTAACATCAGCCCCAAGGGTTTTCACAAAGTACCTGGCAGTAGTTGTTGCCTTCCTAAGAAGACAAAAGATCTCCATCTTCCCATGCTTGGACGACTGGCTCATAGTAGGTCAGTCTCCAGACCAAGTCAAGTCACATGCGCAAGTGACCCAGCAACTGCTCACTTCCTTAAGATTCCTTCTCAACCTACCAAAGTCAGTTCTCGAACCAGTACAGCTCCTCACCTTCATAGGTGCAGAACTGGATACAGTAAAGGCAAGAGCCTTCCTTCCCCTGGAAAGGGCAAGGACCCTTATGGAACTGGCCTCTTTATTCACCCTTCAGGTGTCTCGACCTACAAGGCATTTCCTTTAGCTACTGGGCCACATGGCAGCTTCCACAGCAGTGGTCCAAGGAGCAAGATTCCAGATGAGGGACATTCAGTTCCACTTAAGAGCCTTTTGGTCCCGAAGAAAGGATTCCCTTACCAAACTAATCCCAGTGACTTGAACCCTGATCCAAGCCTTGCAATGGTGGCAGGATCAGGACAATTTGAGACAAGGGGTTCCATTTGTCACTCAGTCTCTTTCACTGATACTCACTACAGATGCTTCCCTGCTGGGCTGGGGAGCCCATTTGGGGGATCTTACCACCCAAGGACTGTGGCCACCTCAGGAATCTCTGCTTCACATCAGTCTCTTGGAACTCAGAGCAGTGTTTCTGGCACTGCAAGCTTTTTCCAAATCTGTACAGAACAAGGTAGTTCAGGTTAGAACAGACAGCACCACCACCATGTGGTACATCAACAAGCAAGGAGGCACTCGGTCTACAGCCTTGTGCACAGAAGCAATGAAGTTGTGGTCCCTGCCCTATTCCCTGCAAACCTCTCTCTGATAGCAGTTCACCTCCCAGGGAAGGACAATGTCCTAGCAGATGCACTGAGCAGAATATCCCAGGGCCATCACGAATGGGCCCTGGATCCTCTAGTTTTGAAAGTGATTTTCTCGAGATGGGGCACTCCAGAGATGGATCTTTTTGCAGCCCCAGACAATCACCAGCTTCCTTTCTTTTGTTGCAGTCCCCCAGTCTTGGGCTCAGTTCCCCTGGATGCTCTGATTCTGAACTGGGAAGGGAAATTGCTGTATGCTTTTCCCTCCTTCCCTCTCCTGTTCAGGGTGCTAGTCAAGATAAGGTCACAACCGTGCAAGGTGATTCTGATTGCTCCGGACTGGGCCAGACAGCCATGGTATCCCTTGTTGCTGTACTTAACAGTTAACCTTCCCCTGTCTCTTCCCAGGAATTACAACCTGTTGACATCCTCTCAGGGGAGGATTTGGTACCCGAATCTTCAGTCTCTCAATCTCAAGGCTTGGCTCTTGAAGAGCTAGAGTTTGCAGATCTGCATCTTTCCCAAGGGGTTCTGGATATCCTTAAGGCTTCTCGAAAGCCTTCCACAAGGAAGACTTACAACTCCAAATGGAAAAGATTCAGTATTTGGTGTTCTAAGAAGAATATTTCTCCAGACTCTGCTGAATTGCCTACGGTTCTGGATTATATGGTCCATCTTAATGGCCTAGGCCTCAGACCAGCTACCCTTAAAGTACACTTGGCAGCTGTTTGTGCTTTCCTGTCAGTAGGCAAGTGTTCCTCTGTCATCCCATCCTGTATTCTGTAAGTTTTTCAAGGGATTGCTTCACACCAGTCCCGCCTTTAGGGATCCTGCTCCTGCTTGGGACGTTAATGTTTGCATTGCTCAGCTTATGCAACCCCCTTTTGAGCCTTTGTCCTCAGCAGAGCTTAAGTACTTGACTTGGAAAACTGTGTTTTTAGTAGCCATTACTTCTGCCAGACATATCAGTGAATTGCAAGCCCTGTCAGTGGAATCTGATTTCATCTCTTTTCACAGAGATAAAGTGGTCCTTAGAACTAACAGAAAGTTCTTACCTAAAGTGGTTTCAGATTTCCACCTCAACCAGTCTATTTCTCTCCCTGTTTTCTTCACTGACCATTCCTCCTCGGGGGAGTAGAGGCTACACAGCTTGGATGTTAAAAGAGCCCTTAGCTACTACATAGAGCGTACCAAGGGTCACAGGTTTGAATCCCTCCAGTTGTTCCTTACTTATGGAGAAGTTGGTAAAGGCAAACCTGCCTCTAAGAGATCTGTTGCCAGGTGGATTGTTTCTTGTATACAATTCTGCTATGAAAAACTGGGTAGAACTCCACCCTCGGGCCTGAGGGCTCATTCCACTAGAGGTACAGCTGCTTCCCTGGCTGCTGCCAGGGATATTCCTCTCTTAGAAATTTGTCAAGCAGCCACCTGGAAAACAGTCCATACTTTCACCAAGCATTACTCTCTGGATAGCCAGGCAAGGAGTGATGCTCGGTTTGACACAGTAGTACTTCAGAGCCTGGTCCCAAAGTAGGTTCTGTCCCTCCTCCATGGAGGTACTGCTTGGTTGTTTGCATATGTCAGAATACAGCAAGACTTCATGTTGTTTGAAGAAAAAATTACTCACCTTAGTAATGTTGTTTCTTCTAATGGAGTCTTGCTGTGTTCTGTCTCCCCCCCGCCTCCCCTCTCAGAACCTAGATTGTGGGATGTGGGTTGGCAGGAGCAGTGTTGGCACCCTAGGGGTGTCCTTTTTACACCCTCTTTTTGGTTTGGGTGAGTGGTTGTGTTTTGGATGTGTTTTTGGTTTTGGGTTTCCTGACTTGAGTCTTCCTTTGAAACCAAAAAGCTTTTTATATATTTGCCAGTTGGCTAGTAAGAATTTTACAGTTTCCACACAGAACACCTAGTGAGTCTTTGCTCGTAAAGATCTGACCGTTGCAGTTTAAACAACAGCAGACAGGGGCTTCAACCGAGCTCGTGATGAACATTCTATGCTAGTCTTAGAAAGTTTAACTGTTTGTTCTCCGGGGCAGTTGAAAGGCAGGACCTAACTGCATATGTCAGAATACAGCAAGACTCCATTAGAAGAAACAACATTACTAAGGTGAGTAATTTTTTCTTACTGCCTTCCCCGCTTCCCATAATAGGCCCTTAGAGAGAGTAGAGTCCTTGTTAAAGGACCAGTATTCTTCTCATGTGTCTTTTAGAAAATCTCTAAACTCTTCCTTACACAGTAGATAGTTGGGGAATCGCCACTGACCCGGTCTCTTCTCGTCATCGAGCTCTAGCTTTAATTGTACCATTGCATGGTCTAACAACATTATGGGACTATGCGTAACATCTTCGACCCTAGTGAATAGATCTTTCACAATAAATGTGTGGTCCAACCTTGACCAGGAGTCGTGGTATAGAATGAAATGTAAATTCTTTGAGTCCTGGATTCAATATATGCCAACTAGCCACTAAATCAAGATCCTGCAAACACCTTGCCAACATCTTAGTGGTCAGATTTTGCTTTCTACTTACCCCTTTACAATCCATAGCCCAATCCATGATGCAATTGAAATTCTCCCCTAAGATAAGGTCAGGGAATTGTTCCCTATGTAAGACATTGAGCACCTGTTGAAAAAAGCTAGGATCATAAATTGCCGGTGCGTATATATTCCCAAATGTAATTTCATAACCTCTTATTCTACCCCGCACAAACACACAGTGGCCTTCCTTATTGTCCCTGACCACTTTCGAGATCTCCAAAGGGAAGTTTTAATCACTAATATTGCCACCCCCCCCCCATGTGAGGAATATGACGCTGCATGGCACGATCCCACCCAACCCCCCACCAACTTATTATGCTGTTTAGGGAGGAGATGGGTCTCTTGAAGCATTGCTACTTGTGCCTTTCTTCTTTTAAGTGCAGCTAAAATTGTATTTCTTTTAACAGGGGTATTATTTCCTTTAATATTCCACGATATTAACATCCTCCGATCCATTCGCTATCATGCCATTCCAAGAGAATCATAATCCCACCCATAGAACCTTCTATATTCACCACTCATCAGCTGTAATATGACTAGGTTGCTAGAAATACTAGAACAAACCACATAACTACAAAACATTAACTGTGTGAAACATTGAACAATAACAAACCCCTCCCCCCCCAGCCGCTCCCAATCTGAAAGCTCTAACCTTTAGATTATTTTTACCGTTATTTTTGACAGAACCAGCAGCCCTCTCAGCTGACCTGTTCCATGTGCCCATATTCCCTGACACACAAAACTCCTACCTCCCACCTCCTGCACCCATTATCAAACCATTTTTAACAAAGCAGCTCTTTAAGAAAAGCAGTGTATCTGGAGATCTTAATTTGCATAAATGTGTGATCCCCAGAATTTGAAACTGCCTCTCGTGGTGGGCCATCTGTTTCATCCTGCTTCTCTGTGTAGATAGCCATGCGTTTCCCCTCCTTCAACCGCCATTTACAATTCCATATTTGAAATTATGTCCCCACACATTCCTGTTGCCCATTAAAAATACAACCGAGCTTTCCCCTTGTAACGTATTGTCACTATATATATACCGAATGCCTAACTGCCTGTCTTTCATTGTCGATAGGACTCTAATACATATGCCAATAATAAACATAGAATAGGAGAACACCCCGCTCTTCCCTCCGCATGGCAACACATATCGGGATGTTAGAAAATGACTAAGGAAGTATACAGAGAGTTACCAATGCTGATTTTATTTTTTTGTTCTTTTTGTCCCAGTTCTGAACAAACGACTTTAATTTAAGCGAATCCCAGAACAAATAGGAAGCTCCTTTGATACGTACCCTCCCTGTCGCTGGGTAAACAAAAACAAATTGTTTATTTCTTTTCGACAGCATGTTCATCGTCTCATTAAAGGCCTGACGCTTCTTTTGGACATGCTGCGACAGATCCTGATGTAACAACAGCTTGCACCCTTCATAGATCAGCTCCTTCTTAGCCCTACACGCCGCCATGATCTCCTGCCGATCCTGGAAGTTATGCAGGCGAAAGATGATTTGCCTGGGTGGCTGGCCATCGGGTGGTCGTGGCGCCAGCGCCCTTTGCACTGTCTCCAGCTTCAAAGCATCGTTTTTAGGTTGCATTCCCAAGAGCTTTGGTAAAACTTTAGAGCAGAATTCAAACACACTTTTGCCCTCTTTTTCCTCAGCAAGACCATGAAGCCGTAGGTTACTCCTTCGATTATAGCTCTCCTGATAATCCACTGTTTCTTTTAGATGCTCCAGTTCCTTCTCCAGAACTATTACTTTCACCGGCAGGTTATTTGTTACATCTTCCAAATTAGAGACCCTCTGCTCCACCTCTGTCAGCCGTTTTATGTTATCCCGGACTTCTGAGGCAATGGAAGCGATCTTGGCCTCAATGGCGTCCAGCCTTGGTCCCAGCCCCTGCAGAACTTGCTCTCCCACAGCTCGGCTTATTATTGCGGCCTTTGTTGCCGACCACGAGATAGGCTCCATTGTGGATGTACCTGGCGCGTCTCCCAAGCCAGATTTTTTAATGGTTCAGTGGCTCAGTAGGTAGCACACTCCCCTCTGAGGCCGGGAGATCAGAGGGCTGTAGGTTCAGTTCCCACATCTGGCACTTGGGTTAATATCCCAGTACTGACACTGCAGTGCAGCATGAGAGGGGTGCTGCACTTCTGAGGTGCTGTCTTTCGGATGACACGTTAAACCAAGGTCCCTTCTGCCTGGATTGGTGGTAGTTCAGGTAGATGTTAAAGATCCAATGGCACTTATCGAAAGGAATAGGGGAATTTTATTGAGACATGGACTTCAATACATAACAAAAACAAAAGGAAATACAGTGAGAAACAAAATACAAACAATCAAACAGCCCGTGACATACAATTAATCCAATAGCTGTTAAAACGGTCCGAAGAAATGTGAGACAAATCATAGTCCATTAAACGTTTCAGGGCTGTGCCAACATTCAGAAATAATTCATCATGTGTAAGAGACTTCTGTTGTAAAATCCAGAGACATCGGGATTGCCATACATGATAACCTTTATGTTATATTTTGTATTTTACGTTATCACTATGATATCTAACAAAAGTATTAGAAAAAGGAACAAACAGCAAAGTTGAGTAAGTAATATTCCTAAATGCAGGCTCCTGCCAGCGGTCAGCTAAGAAAGACCAAAATGGTCGTGTATATAGTCGCATTCAATAAATAAATGGCATTGAGTCTCTAATTGTAGGTGGCAGGAAGGACGAGGACAATAGCGCTCAGACAATTGTTTATGTTTGCTATTCCCCTTAACCCCCAATTTCCCAAAATTACCAAGCCAAACACAATCCCATACATAAGGAGGGATATGTCTATTTTGTAAATGTTGAAGAACAGTCACCTGCCTATCCTGCGGGCACTCAGGAAAAACGATCTCAGTAGTACGTTCAGCCAATAAAACGGACCTATAGATCATTTTCCTGTCGACGGACATTAGTGAAGACGGGGTAATGTGCCATTTGATAAGTTGTTTAATACAATCCGTAATACTATGTGGTACGGCAGAAAGTTTGGATAGTAACCGGGGAGTGCCAGATTGCCAACCAGGCCTACATAGAACTAGCCAGTGTTCTAAAAAAGGTCTCCAAAGGAGATTACCAGGGCACAACACCTTACTAAAATTATAGTCTATAAAAAGGCGATAGGGTGAAGCATAGATATCCCACCTTCAGCAATAGGTCTATAAGTAATTTACCGCTTGAGGGGGTTCAAACGAGAGCCCCAAAAAGCTTGAAAAAAACCCACTAAAAAGCCATGTCCAAAGAGAAAACGGAGGGAAATAAACATAACAAATGTAAAGAAAAAGAGGGGTGAGAATAGTTTTAATCAATAGAACCCTCTTTTTTTTCGATAATTGCTGACCTTTCCAGTTTCCTACCATTCTAGACCCCCTATCAAGAACAATATCCCAATTTAGACTTGCCATATCACTTGGTCCAAATAAAAGGCCCAAAACCTTAATAGGGTCCTTAGATACAGAAATTCCAGCAATAACCCTACTAGTCGGGACAGGAGTAGAACCAGTAACTACCCCTTTACTTTTGCTATAATTAATTTTGGAGCCTGAGAGATGGGAAAAAAAGTTCAATAAAGTTAGTCAAGGCAGAGATGGAAAAACCTATGGGCAAAAGTGACACCAAGTCATCAGCATAAGCTAATACCTTGTGAGGAGCTAGAGAAGGAATCACATCAAGACCCTGTAAAGCAGTGTTTGTTTGCAACATACGAATAAAAATATCTATGGTAAATGCATAGAGAACAGGACTAAGCGGGCAACCTTGTTGCACCCCTTTAGTAACAGCTAACTTGTTCCCAAGCCGGCCATTAAACATTAGGGATCAGGACAGCACCCTTATACATTGCAGAGATCCAAGAAATAAACTATGCAGGAAACCCAAAAGCTTTCAATACAAGAAATAAAAAAGAATGGGAAACCCGATCAAAAGCTTTCTCCTGGTCCAAACCAAAAACGTATCCTTGCAAGGAACCCACCTCTCCTGCAGAAAACACCTCCCGTAAATATATTAGGTTATCCTGTTGTTTACGGCCAGGGACTGCACAAGCCTGGACTGGGTAAAGTAGCAAGGGGGTAATCACAGAGAGTCTGGCTAACAGTATTTTACTCAATATCTTCAAATCTGTATTTAATAAACTAAGGGGTCTCCAATTACGTAGATCAGACCTATCCCCCTTTTTATAAAGAAGTAACAAAATAGCTTCAGACATGGACGGGGCGTAATTCCCAGAGCGTAAGATAAAATTCAAGAGAATCACCAGCACAGGTCCAAGGGACTGTAAAAAGGTTTTATAAAAGCCAGCGCTTAAGCCATCTGAGCCAGGGGCAGATGTAGAAGGCAACCCTTGTATTGTAGTAGTAACCTCAGCCAAGGAAATATCAGCAATCAAGGCCTGCTGTTGGATAGTAGACATCATGGGCAACTGCAGTTTATCCAAAAGCGGAAGAACCACCTCAGGTGCCAGTACGGGGTCAGGAACTAACGAAGAAGCCATATGTAAAAGCTCAAGGGGGTCACAGACTGTATGGCCACTTGAATCAATTAAACCAGAGATCAAACGGGAATCAATACGTTTTTTGTTTTCTGTAAACGGGTCCAAAGAATGGCGAGTCATAGAAGTACCAAAACAATTCTTGCTCTAAAGATTTGCCCCTATCATATTGGAGCCTAACCATCTGCTTCTTTAAAGTAGCTATAAGTTCACTATAATCCTGGTTAGTAGTATCTGATAGGGAAATAAGATGTTGAAATTGATGTCTCAGCTGTAAATATCCCATGTAGTCAGTAGAAGTTATAAGATGTGCCTGATGTTGAAAGAAAAATTTCCAACTGCGTTTGGAATCTTCCCACCAATCCAAAATGGAATCATAACATTCCAACACTGAAAAGCAGGCCACCCACTCCCGCTCCCATAACCTACAGAGACCAGAATTTGCCAACAGAGATTCACTTAATCGCCACCCATTCTTTTTACTCCTGGGGGCCCCCTCCCATGTAATAGTAAAAGTGCAATGGTCAGAAAATTCTATGGGCCGGGTAAAAGCTTGTACAACCGTAAGTACTGAGGAAATGAAAATGAAATCAGTACGTGTCCTGAGAGGTCCCCTAAGATATGTATAACCCCCCGTGGGACATAACACCCTATATGCATCCAACAGATGTGCAGTAGAAAGAATAGTATTTAAAGCTACAGAGTCACAAAAAAGTTTATTCGTGACTAATCCCCGATCAGAAAGAGATGCTCCACAATTAAAGTCCCCCAACCAAACAACCAGCCGGGAAGTATGCAGGAAAGGTTGTACTTCCTTGAAAAGTGCCACACGTTGAGCCTTAGTTTGTGGGGCATATACTGTGAGAATCCTAAAACGTTCAGATAGAAAAGAAACATCCAAACACAAAGCCCTTCCTGGATGTATATCTATTAATCTTGAAATGGAAAGCTGAGGGTTAGTAAATAAAATTCCTAAGCCATCGCATACATCATCCCCCACAGACCAAAAGAAAGGACCCCGGGACCAGCAATAACAGGCATGTTGAAGGTCCCAGTGTGATTTCAAACGAATGTCCTGTAAACAGATTATATCAGCGGAAAAGGAACGAAGATGGGAAAAAAAAAAAAAAACTTGTTTCTTCTCTCCTTTAATACCATTAACATTTAAAGTGGTAAATGTTAAAGAGGACATTGAAAGGGAAAGAAAAAAGAATAACCAGAAATCCTAACTGGAAAAAAAAAACACTCAAGGGGGCTTCCCTGCCTGTCTGTGTCTAGTCCTCTTGGCAATAGAGTCCTCGGAACAGCTATCAGTGTCAGCATTGGAAAGAACAGATGAAGTATCAGTTTTGCCACCCAAATCCCCTCCAGTATCTTCCTCTAAAGGGGAGAAAATGTTCCCGACAGGTACAGGGGCCTTCAAAAGAGAAGGTGTCTGTATTGGAATGGTTTTCTGTGAAGTTTTGGAGTCAGACATGGTTTTACCACGTCTATTCCGTTTCTAGGAGGAACTACCGTAAGGAACGGGTGGGGGCATGTCATCTAAGTAGAAGGGTATGGGATGTAGTGGGGGCTGGTAAGGCAGACAACGGCAAATCTGTAGCTGAATGTGAGGGAGGGGTACAGTAACAGAGGGTGGGACAGGAGGAATAGTAGCAGGTTTAGAGGTCAGGACAGGGTCGACCGGGACAGATGGAGCAGCAGCAGCCACCTGAGAAGCCAAAGCATGCTGTGCTTGATTGATGAGACCTTCATGGGAAGGACAATCCTCATGATTATGAGAGGCCCAAGGACAATGCCCATAAGCGTGACCAGTGTGTTCACACAGATTACACTTAAAAAGATTCAAACAGGCAGACGCTAAATGGCCATACTCCAAACAATGGCTGCATCTGGTGACATCACAGGCTGAACTCAAGTGTGTGCGGGAGCCACATTTAAAACAAGATCTGGGCTGCCCGATATAAAAAAATAGAGCCCCTGTCCCGGCCTAGAAAAAATATGCTGGGAAGATGTACAGGACCAGAATTGGTGGAGAAAAGTTTAATTTTCACCTTCCAACCCCCATCCCAAATCTGTTCGCTATCCATAGTACGGGAAGGGCGGCCTAAAGTCTCACAGCGTTGCCGTAACCAAAAAAGGATATCCTCAACATTGACCCCTTCATTTTTAAACAAAACTGTAATGGTTTTAATGAGTGGCTTAGTGAGGGGTATGGCCTGGAAAGGCACCCCGACAGGGTCATTCTTGAGGGTATTATACTGAGCCCAAAACCTATCCAAGTTAGACACATTCTTAAAGCTAACATCGTAATTGCCATTTCCTAAGGAAATTAGAGCAAAAATCTCCGAAGAAAAAAACGTCATGGATTTTTTTAGTAACGACCTGGCAATAAATAACCTATCAGGAGCGTGTTCCAAGCCCCCCTTGTACAAAAGCCGAACTGCGTTCTTCCGGGGAGCAGGTTACCCAGTGGAATGAAACAAGTCAGCTAATTTGAACAAAGAGGCCAAGGAAGACTTCTCCTGGTGGTCAGCCAGAGCCTCAGGGCTAGGTCCCATCCTGTGTTCAGTAGATCTGGTGCCAAAGTAACACAGAATTGTCAGTATGAGAAACAGGTACAAAGTCAATGGAATTACCCCGGGGTGTGGTGGAGCTCGAAGCCGGATCTGCGGTGGTGGCCACAGAAGGAGAACACATCTTCTTGTAAGAGGGATCAGAAAGGTCCGGAGTCCAGTGTCCAGAGGCCGCAGGGACCCAGCCATCTGCTGAAAGGGCCTTGTCAGGGGACCAAAAAGTGTCCTGGAAAGCATACTGGAGGGGGTGCAGGAGCCAAGTACCCCCATTTAGTGGAAGACGGGCAGTCCAAAAATGAAAACGTGGGTTCCACAGAAGAATCAGGAGCAGCCAGCGATGCAGAGACAGTTCGAGTGGCTCGCGACAGTCCAAGGCAAGACTTTGGGGGTTTGGAAGTAGCAGGCTTCGATGCAGAAGGAGGAGGTGGTAAATGCAGCTGCCGACAAGGATTCGGCAGAGAAACTGGTGCACAAGCTGCAAAAGCGGTCGTCGGAGAGCCGGAAGAAGCAGAAGCTGGCTTCCCATAGCAGGCATCTGACCGGGTAACTTGCCCTACCCGGTCCGACGCAATATCGGCACTCCCGGAAACCGAATGTTCCGTCCACGGTTCCAGGGGAAGGTCACCATGATCAGAAAAGCAGTCCGAGATCGTCAGGACACAAGAGGCAGCAGAAACAAGCGGAGAACTATGCAGCATCAAAGGATCAGATACAGAAACATCCACCAAATCGGTATCCATATAATCTGCAGCACTGTCTGGAGACAGATCAGAAGCTGCCATTGCAAGATCAACAGCCTCCTGAGTGGAGAGGATAGGAGCCGAGTCTAGAGCTCCTATCCTGACAACGTCTGCACTCTCCGGAGAGCAAGGAGAACTGGCTATCATAGCAAGACGGCCAGCAATCCCCCTGCAGGAAGAGTAGGGGAATTTCCCCAGTGTCCTAGCCAAATTTCCCTCATTCACTAAAAAAATACCACCAACAGCTTAATCTGGTTCAAGGTCACTTGGCATTCATCTGTATCCCCCTTCCCTGGGTCGTGCCTGAAAATAGGCAGGATTTGTCTAGTGCACTCACCCGGTCAACAAAAACTAAATAAATTTACAGTTTTTGAAGTGTTCCTTGTTGCTTTACCTGGGACCAAGAACTCCTCCATGATCTTAGTCGCTACCTTAGAACTCCAGAATGTGGAAAACTTAAATTAGCTTTGTTAAATATTGAATTTTAGCATAAATGGCGTGGAGGTGTGGAGATTTGCGTCCTCTCTAGTTGCTGCTCATCAGCGCCCCCCCAAACTCCATTTTTTTTTTTTAGATAAAAATTCTCGATAATCACCATCTTAATGCTTGATGATTGACAGGAATGTAAGTCTTTGAGCAAGAAGAGCGTGTAACCCTCCAAAAGTGAGGTTTACCAGTCAAGTCCTGGGTGCTTGCGGTCCACCTGTGACATCTGTGTCCTCCAGCTGAAATTGGCACTGGAGGCCAGAAGTGTTGTTGGTGTTGACAGTTTGTTCTGTCATTGTATGCTGCCAATAAAGAGGTGTCCCTGCAACCGAAGATGAACCGAAAGAATTCCCAACATCATTATGGATAATCTGGACTATAATCCCAGTTGGATTAAATGCTTGAAAAGTTAAAATAGCAGCCAGCAGGAAGTAAAAGTGTGTGAAACCACAGCCAGTCCTTGAACTGAATGTAAATGAATGGATGTTGCCATCTTGTGACCCTTAACCCCCTCACAATTGACGAACTAGAATGCATAGAGTCCTGGAAAAGAACACAGGCACTTGAGAGGAACAGCAGCTGATTGTTTGGCTTCCTTTTGTAGCCAGTTAGAATCTAAGACAGGAGTGAACTGAGCTGAATCCTTCCCCCAGCCTAGGAGGAGCTCTGGACAGTCCTTCCAAAGCAGTTGGAGAGGAAACAGCTGCTGAGGAGGAGGAGGAGGAGGAGAGCTGAGGACCTAGCTAGGCCTCAGAGCCAGAGATCCTGATTTGTGTAAATTCGGTTGCTATAAATTCCATCCGATCTGAGGAGAGGTGCTGTGAAGCCTGCATTGCTGTGAGAGACTGAATCTGCTTAAGCTATCTGCAGACTGCTGATATCAGAGGTGAGACCAAGCCATTCCTGCCCTGTCTGGTTTGTTCAAGGAAGGAGGTGGTCAGGAGCTTGTCTCCAGGGTACTTGCACCCTTGATCAGGTGAGCACCCACTGGGGTGAGGCGGGTTAACTCTTTGGTCTTGACTCCTCTGGACTCATCACACTACAGCGTACTGGTCTAGAGGAGAGGGAGCTCTGAAACACAGATTGGGCCTAGCCTGGGCCTATATTCACCATCTGCCTGCTGCTGCAACATTGTCCATCCAGAACCATCAGCAACTGCTTTCCTTGGTGTAGGACATGTGAGTACTGGCATGCCAGACAAAAAGCACTGCTGCTGTTTGAAATTCCCTGTTGGATTACAGTTTGTTTTGGATTTTCTATTGGATCAGATTTGTTTCTCTAATACAAAAGTGCTAGGCAAAAGCCAGTTAGGTGGGGTTAAAGTAAGCTTGCTTATATGTAAGTGTACCTTCACAAGAGCCTAAGCACTGTGTCATTGGTTCTGCATCAGTATTTAAGTTATATGGGTATCCAGTAGCTAGGACTAAAAATTGCAGTCTTAAGAAAGTGATTGCTTGAAAATTATTTTGATACTGTGGAAATCTGTTACTGAGGTTAGAGGGGGGCCCTTACAGTACAATAGGCCTTGGTTGCAGTCTTGTGTGTTGGTGTGGAGAGGCTGGATCATCAGAAGAGCACATTGCTTGGGGTGCACTTGAATTATCAAAAGAACAGTTGTGCTGCTACTGCCTAAATTCATTGTTAGAACAGTTTGGTATAACCATTATCTCTTTACAGGACCTACATTGCTGATTAATAAAGTCCTGTTGTAAGTTTCTAAATTTTGGTGTGTATCCGTATTGTTGGCTATCTACCCTAACTGGTACAAAAGTGTTTGAAACTACAATTAAAGTGTGGGTGCTGGTACACATTGGTTTCTGAGACAGCTGTTAGGGAGGTGGGTTGGTACTGCATCCCAGGGGGCAGTATTCTACTTACACTCAGTCCCGCTAGTTCCTTCTCTTGGTTGGAGGAGTTTGAGGTCACTGTGGACTTGCATCATCAGACTGAGACTGCTGCATTAAAAAAGTATCACAAGAAACTAATGCGTCTAGACTACTTGTCTGACATGTATTGTGGAGCTGGCTAGGATGAAGTGTGATACTGAAGCAGTAAACAAGGCAATTTCTGTGGTAGATAATCCCTTTTGGCACACAGTAACTCGCACTCTGTTGTGTCCTGGCTGGCTCCATTGTGTCGTAATGAGAATCTGTAAATATTGATTTATTTTTGGTGAATAGCAATTTTTGACATTTTTTCTAAAGCCGATACACTTCTTTAGTAATATTTGGAATGTAGTGTGACTCTTCCATTTACAGCTGTAAGGATTTTAGCATCTCTGACAGTGCAACCTCCCATTCAACTAATGCAACTTATTTTGAGGCTTATTTGTAACAGTGACAGCTAGCCGACACTTCTTTTTAACTGAAGTCATACATAAATATAAAGCAATACACATCTGGTATACGTATTTTTGAATAGTTTTTTATATCCACCAATTAAGATGGACAGTAGCTAGTTTTTCTCTTCCCCGAGATGCTTCAGTGTCGCAGGTATTATTTTTACTTTTTAAAGCATAGAGCTGAAAGGTATGCAAATTGCAATTTTTTCTTTCAAAATGTTCTTTTTTGGTTATATTTGTGTTTTCAGCTACCTAGCTACACACAAACTATGACACCAGGGGAAGCTGAAAAACTCCTCTCCGTAATTCACTCTGGCTACACAGATGATGGAAAGGAAGTCATTCAACATGAAAGAATGAGTCGGTATAAGGAGCAACATGGGAGACGGATGGAAGACGTGGATACTATTAAAAGTGGAGTAAGGAAATCCTGTCTTCATAATCACTATTTAGAACAGAAATTTTATACTATAACACTAATTAAACTCTTAATTTTCTAGATGATGGGTATAAAAGTTCTTCTTGGAAATAATTGCCTCCATAAAGCCCCACTGTTTGGTCTTAGGTTGGTGGCACTATGACTGTGTGGGAACCAGAGCTTCTGTGCCAGCAGCATGGATGTACATTAGGGTATAAATAAGGTCACCGGCCCCGATTGCCACTGTTCCATTTTTCTGCCATCAGAGTTCACATCTACCTTGTTGGGGACCATACTGTAGCTTTGCCAGTTGTGGTGCTCTTCTTGAATGCCATTCAGTGCCTTATTCCTCAGTGGAGTTCATTTTCTTCTTTTTCCCTCCTTTTTTGTGTGGCTGTGTACACGTTTGGTAGCATGTCAGGAAAGGCTCTGTTAAACCTATGTCCCTGTGACAAAAAGATCATGTAGGACTATCACATAGTGTGCTGAACTTGCCTAGGTTCAAGCCTCAACATGAAGAACTGGCCCTGTTGCCTCATCGTGACAAGAAGGACTGAAAAGGAAACAGCATGACGTCTGGGATTCTCTGGTGAGTCTTTCAGAGACCTTACAAGGGCTTGCTAAAGATCCCATTTAGTTTCTTCATCTACCCGGTAACTTTGCTGTCACTCTAACTTGCCCATGTGACCTCGCAGCAGTGACTGACGTGGAGTTAGTCAGCAAGCAGAGTGTGTTTGATAAAATCTCCATGATATCTGACTCTGAAGCAACTCCCCCATTTGAAGACTGGTGTCCAAGACCCCCCTTTAGGTCCTTGTTCATGTCCTTTTAGGGCTCAGCACCCTTGACTCAGACATCAACACTGCAGATGGTGCCACTCTCTGCATTGGTAGCATAGTGTTTGGTGCCAGTAATGGTGAAGGTGAGACTGTTGTCACTGCTGAAATCATCCAGGTTAGTGACAGTGGTGATGTCATCAGCACTGAGACCTGGGGCTTAATTTTTAAAGCCCCGTAGGACCAACGTGAGATGTGCCAAACAGCCACTTGCAGTGAACTCTGGTGCACCAGTGATCCTCTGCCAGATTTTGGTAGACGTGGGGTCTTAGCACCAAAGTCCCCAACAATGCTGCAAGCAGTCCTGTGCATCAGAATGGTTGTGCATGGAAGGGGATTGACAGAGGCTTCTGTCAGTCCCTGGCGTGTGACAAGTCGGCCCCAGAATTTGTAGGTACAACACCCCATGATGTATAACACCATTAGCATACGTAGATGACATAGGAAACATGAGCACTGTCCATAAGGGGCATGTTCATATATATGCAGGACAGGAAGTGCCCTGCACAGGCTGAACATGCCAAAACAACCCTGCCATACCCACCACTGTGTCCATCATGCAGTCACTGCAGTCAACATGATCGGTCAGCTGGATATGACTGATGCAGTGGCAGAATACATGAGGTATGGTGTTGTGACCATTGGCAGACCTGTGACCGCTGTCACCTTGTCACCACAGGGCCAGCATGAGTCCGGAGCAACCCAGTTAGCTGGCATTTTTTTTGTTTTGGGGGCGCACACAACAGACAGTATTGCACTGAGTTATATGTGCTGGGTAAGGGCTGAACAGGCATTAGGCTGGAATTGCTGCGTCGTGTGCTGAAACAGACAGGTCAGACTGCAGATCTAATGCAGTGCATCGTAGCGCTGCATCATAGTGCCGAGGGACATGTACTATACATTTGCACTACACTCCTGTGGATCTATTGCAGTGCAGGTAGGTCATGCTTGGCCCCCTTACTTTATGTACCTAGCAATGATGCCTGTGACACACATGCTGCATTGTGCCCGACTTGTGTCCAGCTGTGCCCTGCTACGCCTCTTATTCCCCAGTCCTTGCCGGTCACTCTGGCAGGTCAAACGCACCATATATATCCTAGTATTGTAATCATCATCCAGATTAGTTAATTTATACTGTTGGAATTAAAAGCATACAACAGACCCTAACGTACAATAAAATAACATAAAAAACACTTTAATGTACAATAAAATAACATACAAAACACTTGTCTTTTACCAGTTGCCCTTGTCATACCTTACAAATACCTTCAAGATATCTGGCATAAAATGTATGGGCTGTATAATGCCACTGATATGTGATGTGGAAGCTACTCTGTGGAGAGCAACTGCAGGCAATATGGTGGAGCTCGTGCCCATCCACCCAGGGCTGCCAGTCATGTAGATGCCACTCCCTGGTCATAGGGTGGGTACTGGAGGTGTTTACTGCGAGGGGTGCAGGACACAGAAGGGCAGCATGGCAACTGGATTGGGAGCACACAAGACATGCGGTAGGCTGTGTGGACATCCACTGTGGGGTAGGAAGGGTGTGCTGGTGGGAGCATGACGTGGCAGGCTATGGGGCACGGAGGGTTCAGTGAGAGTGTACAGTGCTACTCTGGCTACCGTGCCATGTCTGTGGCCCACTGTATTGCAGGTGTGTGCACTACATGACACCAGCTGTAGCATCAGCCACCTGTCGTCAGCCCCTGCAAGTCTACCCTGCAACAGCCAGTGACCTCGCCAGCCTCTACGCTGTTATGGTGCAAGTTCCCATCCACCATGGCGCAGCCATGCATCTGTTGCATGCACAGTGCAGGCCTGGCTGATGCAGTGAAAATTGGGACTGATGCATGGTGTGGTGCAGGGGGCCCCTTGCGTCAGTTCTTTCTGATGCAGAAACTGTACATCAATCTCAGGGCTTTGAAAATCGAGCTATTGATGTTTCAGCATAGGTTGGTGAGTTCCTTTCTTTTGTGGCCATTTCTGATGACCTGCCATGGGATTCACCAGTATCATTTATTTTGGTCAAAGCAGAGATCTTGCTTCGAGATACAGCTCTTGCAGCAGGTTACACCATTAGGACTGAAGCCGGCAGGCGCCAGGACCTCACGGAAATTTTCTAGCTAGCAGTCTTCAGTGGGGACCGCCTCCGACGTCGGTCCCGCCCCCGATGGGTGTAGTACATAAGGAGGCGGTCCCCCCATAATCCCCAGTTCTTTTCCCGCCGTCGACTCACCAGTATCAGCCTCTCGGTCTCCTTTTCTGAGTCTTGCGATGACTGTAGAACTCGGCGATTTTCGCTCTTCTTTTGGATTTGAGCAACTGATGTCCTCTCCAACTACATCCTTACATTGTCACCACACGAAGTGTGCCTGAGGCAAACAGATCCCCTTCAAGGATCCCCATTCGGCCTGTGTGCGCTGCTTAGGCCCAGACCACGACAAGGCCTGCTCCTTTTGCCAGGGCTTCAACAGCCGCACCAAGATCCGCTGCCAGAAGGCACTTCAGGCGTTTCTCCTGAAAGAGAAACTAAAAAGCATGGACCAGGAACCTTCCTACCAGGGAGAGCCTTCAAGCAAATCCCATAAACACCGGGACAAGCACCGGGAAAAGGCGAGTCCAGGTCTCCTGCGAGGCCTCGGACTCCTGAAGCTCCAGTTCCAAACCGGACCGCTCTCCCTCCAGGGCTCGGTCGCACCCCGGTCCAGGTCAGGTCATCTAGCGGTTCCTCCTCTCTCCAGCCTCTGAAGACTTCGAGGCCCTCTGCCTCCTCTACACCTTCCAAACCCTCGTCGAAGTCGGGTGAGTGCCATAAATCTTCCTCCCGTTGCCGGGACACCGACACCAGGTTAGTCTCCCAGCCACCCCGAGGTCCGGATCCGGCGCCCTGCAAAACTAAAAGACCTGACGTCCCTCAAATGGACGTCGGCCCACCCGACATCGGCCAAACATCTCCAGCGCTCACAGGAGCTGACGACACCCAGACACCCGTCGCCGGCCAGGTGTTCGCCTCCGAAGACGTCGGCCAGGGGACCGACGCTGGCTACCCCGGAGAAGAGGACTGCACCCCCACCGCTGGCAGACGCTGGTCAGAGGGACTTCACCAAGGAGGACGCCACATAGCCTGAAGTCCAGGCGGGCAACACCAGAGACGCCGGGCTCCCAAGAGAACCTTCCCCGGAGTGGGAGACCCCCGGGGACCAGACGCCCGACCCCGGCGACAGGCCTGTCGTCGGGTATGAATCTTGTGGAGGTAAAGGAGCTTTTTACATTCTGGTGGGACACCATCAAGAAAGATGTGGTCCCCGCACGTCCTCCTCCTGCTACACCTGCTACTCCGCCTCCACCTACTCCTTCACCGCCTACGCCCCCTCCTCCACCTAAGGGGCCCGTAGGATGACCTCCATCCCCCAAGGAGCAGACGCCACCTCCTCGGGGTAGATCTTCAGAAAGGAGAAGGCCTCCCTCCAGATCCCCCTCAGGGTCACCCAGCCCCAAGAGACCCAGATGACGCCGGTACACTCCGTCGGGGGAGGATTCCAGGTCGGATACTTCAGAGTGTTCCAGATCACTTTCTCCTCTCAGCATTCCCTCTCCTGACCCACACGACCTACCCAGGTCTCCTCCGGATGATCCCTCCTTCGCTGAGATCATGAGGCACATCCAGGAGATCATGGGGTGGGATGCTGAGGAGCTTGACCCCAAGCGACAACTCCTTGCCCGCTACCTTCGGCAAAAAGACCCAAAGCCTGTGGTAGTGCCGCCCTTGGTGGATACCTTCGCGGACATCACCAAGGCTGCGTGGAAACGTCCGCATTCCACTCTCGCGGTGCTGAAGAAGGCTGACCGCCTATACAAGGCCCCTATGGAGGACCAGTATTTGGTGAGCCATCCTCTGACTGATTCCCTGGTCATCACTGCTTCGCATGACCGGTCTCAGAGACCTCAGCATTTGAGCACCCAGCTACCGGACCAGGAATCCAAGCAGTTGGACGTCCTGGGAAGGCGCACGTACGCGGCTGCTACTTGCACCATCAGATCACTGAACTATCTGACCCATATGGTTCAGTTCCAGAACACCTTGTGGGAACGGGGTCAGGACCTGGTTGAGAAGATGCCTGATGGTGAACAAAAGGAGGAGCTCTTGAACCTCTTCCGCACGGGTTCAGATGTGGGGACCCAAGTGCTCAGAGCCACATATGATTCTGCGGGCTCTTCAGCCAGAGCTGCAGCCTCAGGCGTTTGTCTTCGGAGACACTCTTGGTTCCATGTCTCTGGATTTACCCCGGATGTCCAGAAAAACATCCTAGACGTCCCTTATAACGGTGAGGTCCTGTTTGGTGAAGCCTCTGAAAGAGTAATCACTAAACTCCAGGACACAGGGAAGGCAGTCCGATCTGTACAAGCTATGTACAGGTCTCTGCCTACTTCCTTTCACAGGAACCAGAGCTGTTTCCGTGGCTGGCTACAAAGGCAACAACAACATTCCGGTCAGCAGCAGAAGGGCACTTTCTCGCGCAAGGCCCAGGCCAAGTCATCCCCAGGCAGAGGCCAACGATTCTCAAAGTCTGCCCAGCCTGCAGAGTCAAACGCTGCCACAGCATGACTCCTTCCCGGCCCCTCCCCAGGATCAATGGGAAAAGAAAGCCGGGGGTTGCATCGCATGCCACTTTCCAGGGTGGCAATCGATCGCCACCGACAGGTGGGTTCTGCAGCTGGTCAAAAAAGGCCATTACATAGAGTTTGTAGGCAGTCCACCTACAGGACCTCCCCTGCTTTCCCGTTATTCGGGTCAGCATGCCCTGCTCATACAGCAGGAAGTGCTCACGCTTCTGGAAAAGGAAGCCTTAGAGCACATTCCAGAGAACCAGAGAGGACTAGGGTACTATTCTCACTTCTTCCTGGTTCCAAAGAAAACAGGGGACCTCCGTCCAATACTGGACCTCAGCGACCTCAACCTTTCGGTCGCCCTAGCGCTCGCATGGTGACCATCCTGGGCTAATTCCCATGCTGAAGCAGGGACGCACTCTGGCATCTTTGGACATGCAGAACGCCTACCTGCACATTCCCATTGCTCAGGCGCACCGGAGGTTCCTGCGCTTCAAGTTTCAGAGCCGCCATTATCAGTTCCAAGCTCTTCCCTTCGGGCTGTCATTGGCACCTCACGTGTTCACGAAGTGCATGGCAGTCGTAGCCGCGTCTCTGAGGAGACAGGGCCACTACGTGTTCCCATACCTGGATGACTGGCTTCTCATGGTGCCCTCCAGGGAGGCCTTGATGACTGCCATCCACTGCACCCAGTCTCTGTTTCAGTCCCTGGGCATTCTCATCAACTACGAGAAGTTGCACCTGTTTCCATCCCAGAAGCTGCAGTTTATCGGAGCAGTTCTGGATACCGTCAGAGGGAAAGCTTTCCTCCCCATGGACAGAGCGGAACACTTTAGATCCCTCATCAGGGAGTTGTCGGCGAAGAAGACTGTCCCAGCCAGACTGGTCCTTTGCATGCTCGGACACATGGCTGCGGCCATTGCAACAGTCCCGCTAGCCCATCTCCACATGTGGGTAACCCAGTGGATGTTACGGGTACAATGGGACCAAAGGCAAGACCATCGCAGCATCCAATCCAGATCACGAAAACCGTAATTCGAGATTGGCAATGGTGGCTACATCCAGGAAACCTCTCTGCGGGAGTTCCCTTCACAGCACTGTCCCTGACTGTGACTCTCTCCACAGACACCTCAGGGCTCGGGTGGGGAGCACACCTCGATGGTGTTCGGTCTCAGGGCCTGTGGACAGCCCAGGAGTCTCATCTCCACATCAACATCCTAGAAATGAGGGCAGTCCTTTACGCTCTGCAGGCCTTCCAGTCCGAGATTCCACCGAGTACACTTCTGTTACAAACGGACAATTCTGCGGTGATGTATTACCTCAACAAACAAGGAGGCACCCACTTCTACCTGCTTTGCAGGGAGGCCATGAGATTGTGCGAGTGGGTCTTGCAACACAACGCAAACCTGATTGCAGTTCATGTTCCCGGAGTGGACAACATCATCACAGACAGCCTGAGCCCGCTCTCAGGCCAGAGTCCACGAATGGGAACTTCTGCAGGAGGTGGCAGAGGATCTGTTTCACAGATGGGGTACTCCAGAATTAGACCTTTTTATGTCCCCATCCAACGCAAAACTGCCCAGTTTTTGCTTGCTAGATCCAGAGCCTGGTGTTTTCTGGCGAGACGCGTTGCCCCTCTCCTGGGAGGGCAGATTCCTCTATGCCTTTCCTCCTTTCCAGTTGATCCAGAGAGTTCTTTTAAAACTTCGCAGGGAGCAAGCGACGCTCATTCTGATCGCACCCTTCTGGCCCAGACAGATCTGGTTCCCTCTCTTGCACCAGCTATCCCGGGAACCTCCAGTGCCTTTGCCAGTCATCTCCCATCTATTGTCTCAGGAGGCGGGTTCCTTGGTCCATCCGGACCTATGTTCATTGAACCTGCACGCTTGGCTCCTAGAGACATAGCCATGATGCGATCTGGGGTCTCGCAAGAAGTGTCAGACTTGCTCTCTGCAGCCAGAAAACCGGCTACCCACGCAACTTAAGCCATGAAATGGCGTAGATTCTGCTTGTGGGCTCAAGCGCGCGGCTTTCTGCCGTTAGACTGTCCAGAAAAGCTGGTGCTGGACTACCTGCTTTCCCTTTTCCACTCCGGACTGGCTTACTCCTCGATTAAAGTGCACCTTTGTGCCATTTCAGCCTACCATGCCCCGTAGGCCATCGGACGGTGGCCCAGCTGGACACTACTCGTGCCTTTTTAAGGGGCGTCCTCCATCTTAGGCCTCCAATTAAAGATCCAATCCCTCCATGGGACTTACCTTTTGTCCTGGAGCAGCTCACGCTGCCACCCTTTGAACCAGCCACGGATTGCGAGCTACGTTTTCTCTCTTGGAAAACGTTATTTTTACTTGCAGTTACTTCTGCCAGAAGAATTTCGGAAATGCACGCTCTTATGTGCAAAGAGCCTTATTTGGTTTTCCACCAGGACAGGGTATCCCTAAGGACAAACCCAACATTTTTGCCTAAGGTGGTCTCAGCTCTCACCCTTAATCAGGACATCGATCTACCAGTGTATTTTCCAAAATACTGTAATCAAGGAGAAGCCCTTCTGCACACCCTAGATGTGCACAGGTGCCTCAGATACTACCTGACCAGAACCAAACAGCACCGAAAGTCGGACCAACTTTTCATCTCCTTTGTCCATAGGATGAAGGGAGCTCCTGTCTCTAAACAGTCACTATTTAGGTGGCTCATCCAGTGCATCACTTTCTGTTATGAGAAGCGCAATAAACCCTTACCGGGTGCGGTCAAGGGTCATTCCACTAGAGGGGTGGCTACTTCCTTTGCGGTGTTAAAGAACATCTCCACCTCAGCTATTTGCGCTGCAGCTACTTGGAACTCTGTGCATACCTTTATCAGGCATTACAGTCTGGACATTGCATCGAGGTGAAGAGCGGGGTTCGGTCTAGCCGTCCTTCAGGGACTTCTGTCCTAGGCTCGAGTTACCTCGAGGTCTCTACCTTTCCTCTTTCCGATGGTGCATGATTGCCATTACTGCTTGGAAATCAGTCCTAATGGTGTAACCTGCTGCAAGAGCTGTATCTCGAAGTAAAATAGTGCAGTTACGTAAGAACTTACCGTAACAGTAGATCTTCAAGAACAGCTCTTGCAGCAGGTACCTTCCCTCCCACCATCCCCGCTGGAGGTCAGAGTCAAGCTCCCATCTCATTTGATGGGACATTCCTTTTTACTTGTTCTACCATCTGATGGCGGATCCTCGGTCTCTCCTTCTGATGTCATCCTGTGGCCGGGAGTCTCCGGCGGGAGAACTGAAGATTATGGGGGGACCGCCTCCTTATGTACTACGCCAGATGTCAGGGGCGGTCCCCACTGAAGACTGCTAGCTAGAAAATTTCCGTGGGGCCCTGGTGCCTGCCGGCTTCAGTCCTAATGGTGTAACCTGCTGCAAGAGCTGTTCTCGAAGATCTACTGTTACGGTAAGTTCTTACGTAACTGTAATTTTATACCACCTCAGTCAGCCTTGAAGTGGGTGCCCCATTTCTTGTGCTTGTAGTATGACTGTTAACCCCACAGGGCCCAGGGATGGATCATTTGACTCCAGTGTCTCTACTGCATCCTTTGTTCTGTGTTCCAACTACTTGCAAGTCTGTTGTCCCCACCTCTACCTGCTGACATCAGCCTTTCCAGTCACCAGTTTGCAGTCTTGTTAGCCAAGATGGAAGAGTGAATGCATAGGTCTAGTCAGAAGCTTAAGCAGACAGGGCTGGTACATCCATTTTGCCCATCAGGGATAATCCCGCTGCTGGAAGGTGAATAATCTCTTGTAGGATGTACAGTATTGCTGCATACTTAACATGTCAAGGAACCCTTCAATTACCAATTTTGGCAGGAGAGAATGTGAAAACAGAATCCGCAGTAGACCCTTGGGTTTGTGCTATCCCCTGACGGTATAGGCTACTCAGAGCATCTCCTTCCACCAGTTAACCCCTTTTTTCACTCTGACCTATATCTATTTCAGATTATTGGGGAACCCACCAGGATTAACATTAGAACTAGCAGTCGCTCACTTCTGGATGGGCTTCTAGTAAATAGTAATCTAGTAATCTTTTTCCTAATTATGTACCATGTTGTCCTAAGTATGTAAGTATATAATTTCCTGTACTCTCCTGGGTCGTACCTGAAAATAGGCAATTTGTCTTGTCTAGTGTACTTACCTGGTTAACAAAAGCTAAATAAATAAAATAGACCAGACAGGATCACCCATCCCCAACAATCATCTAGACCAGAGACTTCTCAAATTTCAGTGAGAACTCCTGTCTAACTAGCCTTCAGGATATAAACTGGGGGTCCATAATTGATTGTGGCACGGTTTAATAAGGCCCTGCCCCATTTGTTATACACAAAGAGATGAAATGCAAGGATCTGTTCTATCCTCTTCTTTTCTGTCTCTTCTCTGTCTGGTTGTGCAGTCAGATTTTCTTGTGAGGCCTAGGAAGTGATCACTCTGATAGTTTCTCAATTCTCTGCCTCTCGTTATCTTTTTGCCTTCCCTTGCTATTTGTGTCTTTTCTTCCCCTTTGCATATCTGCAGGTATAAAAATACATATGAATCTTTATGTGGAAGTGTCACTGATATGGGATTCCTTTGTTTAAAACTATAGAATTATAGTGTTGAAATGATTGCAAAAAGCTATTTGGAACTCAAGGGGTTATCCTGAAAAGCTGGTTTGCAAACTCTCTAAGATAATGGCAATAAGAGAAGAAGTCAGTTCTGGGTCACTATGTACTGTTTTACTGCACCTGCAAGGAATGAAACTTACAAGAACATTTTGTAAACTTACAAGAACACTCTTAATGAGCTCCCTGCAAAGATTTGTTATAAAAAGAGCAGCAGTGTTTTGCAAGAGAGAGACTGAGATTTGAAACTGAGAAGAAACAGGAGGAGGACTGTTTTCTCAGTACTGCCTTTGTAAATAGTTATATTGAACACATTTTTATTTTTTATTTTGCCGTTACTGAGAAAAATAAAATGCTATTTGCAAATTTTGAAACTGCTCCTGGTTTTCCTATGCTTCCTGACTTGTGCCTCAATGACACTGATGTCCCCAATGTTGGCAGGGCCCAGGAGTTCGACAGCAACTTTATCAGTGTTGTTAATAAGCAGTCCCCTATAAATCAACAAACAGCTAAACGTCGCTGTTCTAGTCACTGTTCTAGGTGGATAGCTAGCAACTTCTGCAGTGCCATGAGATGGACAGACAACACCTGGGGGCAGTACAAAAGAGGTGGCATGCCTGCTCCAGGTCAAAAAATGTATCTGACCCTAAACATTTTTCGGCACAGATAAGCGCCCTTCTAAAAGGAAGACCCAACTAGCTCACTCATGTTATCGTCGATGGACAAATATCTGATTCCAACACCTTGGCATCTTCCTTCAAGTAAATTTTTTACAGACCTGGATAGATATAAATCCCCTTCTGATATAGCCTCCAGAGTCCCTATACCTCTTCCCAGCCCTCGAACCAAGGGCACCAACCCAAATCTCATTTCAAATTGGGCAGTAGGAATGAAGTGCTCCTGCAGTTTTGTTGGATAAAATTTGAGGGTTCCCCTGGATATGATACTCTTGAACCTTGTTTCCTAAGAATTGCAGCACCTGTCATTGACACTCCCCAAACATTACTTTTAAATAAATCCCTCTTCCTAGGTGCCATCCTGGAGAAATGGAAAATTGCCATTGTGGTCCCTATCTACAAAGGTGGACTGAAAGAACCAATTGAAAACTACAGGCCCATCTCCCTTTTATTTACCGTAGCGAAGATGCAAGAGGGCTAGTGTTTAATTAACTGCAAGAATGCTCACTGTCAGCATGAGTTAAAAAAATAATATATAAATGGTACAGACATTGCCCTGGTGAGGTTAACAGCCAACATCTTGGAATAGCCACTGATGACATTTTTATATACCTCACCAAGGCCTTTGACCTGGTGAACCATGCACTCTTGTTGGAAAAAACTTAGAGCTACTGGGTTAGATGGTCTGACTTACTGCTGAGTCACTATCGGTCTAACTGCAGACCACCGGTCAGATGGGAGGGTTGTCTCTCTGAACACAGAGACATAACCAGGGATGTGCCAGCCGGCCGGTTGCGCTGAGGGTTGAGGTGCTGGACGCCACACCTCGTGTCACGCCCGGTGACCCGGGTTCGAACGAGCCCGGGCGCCGAGGGTCGCAGGAGAGAGAGATTTGAGCATCTGTGGACAGCTCTCCTCCTCTGCGAGGGATCCAGGAATGCCGGTGCAGTAGCATCACCGGTGGAGACCGGTGGATGTGTGCATGTAGAGGTTGAGTAGAGGAGGCGGAGTTGCGGCGGGCGTCTACAGCGTCATTGCCGACCGAACTCCGGAGGAGGGACGAGGGAAGTAAAAGGAAAAAAACCCAGCTTGTGGATGGTGGCATCTGCATCCAACCGACCACTCAATGCCAGTTGCAGTCCTTACCTGGGCGAGCCAGCCCGAATTCAGATAGGCGCCCTGGGTGGATAGGCGGCCCTACCTCGGGGCTCAGAGCCGGGGATAGCCGGGCTGGTGCCAGGATTCAGGGCCTCTCGGGCATGGCGGTGGAGTTGGGAGCACTGCAGGATGCCTGAGATAGTTCCACAAGCTGGGAGGAAACATAGAGTGAGGGGGACAGGGATGTGCCACAAGGTTCAGTTCTGGGTCCTCCTCCTATTTTCGCTATTCATTAATGATATGCCTGACAATTGGGGGAGGGGGGCTTCCTGCAGTTCTGTTCCAGTAACGCTGTCCTCTACTGATATCAGCTGGATTAATTCAGAGTTGAGGAATAAATTCAGTTTGCTTAGAGCATGGCTTCTGTGAAAAAAGCTGGTATTAAATGTCAGAAAAAAAGAAGTCATGCTCTTTAGCCCCAGAAAGTTGGGTGGAGAGGGGATACATCTACTCAAATGGCTACCATGGGGGTGCATACCTGGAGGTGGTGAGCTATCTGAAGTACCTAGAGGTAATGCTGGACCATAATGTATCTTACAGTTCCATGTGGATACTCTGTCTAAAACTACAGATCAGAAACTTGGTGCACTGTATTGACTGTTCCCCCACCTTTCTTACAATGTCAAGAGTAGCCATAGCAAATAACATGCATACGTCAGTTCTTCTATGTGGTGCCTCTATTTTACAGTCTCTTTGAGCCACAGAACATAGCAAGCTCAACTGCCTTTATAACAAAGTTAGGTGCTTTGCAGCAGGTGCCCCTGCTAGGGAGCGCCACTGTGATGTACTCGCCACACTCCAGGTCTACATCCTGGAAGAGAGAAGAGCGAGAGAGGACATGGTAGAGAGACCTACAAGTACCTATGGGGTGAACAGAGTGCAGGGAGAGAGTCTCTTTCATGGGAGAAAGAGTACCAGGATCAGAGGCCATATGATGGAGCTGAAGGGAATATGATTTAAGAGGGATGTAAGAAAGCACTACTTCTCTGAAACAGTGGTAGACGCCTGGAACAGCCTGCCGGCAGAAGTAATTGAGGCAAAAGCAGTAAGGGACCTTCAAGCATGCATGGGACAGACATAAGGGATTATTAGCAAATAGACAGGGAGGAGTGGAGGTCACCAAAGACTATATAGGGTCTGCGGAGACAGACTATTTATGCTAAGCTGTCCTTTTCTGCCAACAAATTCAATGTTTCTTTGAACTAAAGCAGCATTCCCTGCCCTGCATGACCTCTCTGCCGGTCAGTTTTGCCATAGAAGTCAAGTTGTACGGGCTGAAAGACCAGCTCGTACCTGAAGCTAGAATCTCAGTCACCACCAGCATCCTCCTTCTGACAATCACAGATACGCCGCCCCAGTCGTGCGAGGGCTGGGAAAGCTGGAGAAGCACAAACCTTAGGTGCTGTACAACAAGGTGGCGTGCTTTGCATCCCAGGCCAACCCTAGGGACCACCACTGTGACTCCCTATCCTTCCTAAACTGGCCCTCACTGGATGCGTGCCTTCAATACCCACTGCTCTGCCTAGTGTACATGTCAGTCGGCCCTACCCCCCCAGCCTCTCTGGCCTCGTCGCTCTTAAGGCCAATCACCGACACCTCCGCACATCTGGCTGAACTCTCCTAGACGTCCCCAGGATGAGAACCAAAGTAGGCGGTATGTCATTTACCCTCACTGCTCCCACACTGTGGAACCAGCTCCCGCCTGGGGTGCAGGAAGCGCCCACAATCAAAAACGTCCGCACTAGGCTTAAGGCCCACCTTGTGGTCGCCAGTTCCTGCTGCTGCACCGGCCCCTGGGATATACCCTGAGATAAATGACTAACGCAGCTCCTATCCTCCAACACTGACCTAACAATATGTCAATCTGCTAATTAATCGCTCAATGTTGTTACTGTTGTACAACCTACTCACCCCTTTTGTACTGCTGTTCTTCTGCTCTGATATCTTAACTGCGTTATTGTGACACCTGTAACCCGCACTAAAGCTGTATTTTTACTTCTTGTCTTATGTAACTCCCGGGTCACCCCTGAAAAAGGGACCTCCGGGGCTCAGTGGGCTAACCCGGTCACCAAAATGTAATAAATAAATGAGTTGTACATACCTTCATTTAGGCCACAGATAGTCCTTACTTTCCTTAGGCAGGTTTCTTTATCCCTCTCTTACTGTTGCAGACTTCTTTCAGCCTTTCAGGTGCGGTTTGTTTTTCAGTTTCTTCCTGTAGGTTCATGTACTTCCTCGTCATCCTGGGCTTATACTAATTCTGGGGCACAGGTGTTGTAGGCGAGTCAGTTTGTGGTACAAAACTATGCTGTAGTTTTCCATAAACTGTAGCCTGAAGATTACTTAAAAGGGCTCTGCCTTCCACTTACAGTAGCTGCTGTTCTTATCTTGATAACCTGGTATGGTAGGTTAACTGAGACCAGGTCCTTTTTACAGAAGCGACCTGAGCAATAGTAGTATGTTTGCAAACAATACTAAAATGGGGGCGGTAGTAGATGAAGTTGATGGGTGGAAACAACTACAGGGGGGACCTAACCAAACTGGAGGAGTAGTCAGCGAAGGGGCAGCTGGGCTTCAATGAGAGGAAGTGCAAGGTTATGCACTTTGGGGCCAAGAACCTGAGGAGGGAATATTGGTTGGGGAGTGTGAGGCTGGGGGTCACTGAGAAAGAGAAGGACTTAGGGGTGATAGTAATGGAGAGCATGAGCAACTCTGCACAGTGCAGGAAAGGTACAACTAAGGCTAAGGATAATAGGATGCTGGGGTGTATTGCACGGGGATTCTCGCCCAGGCACAGAGAAGTGATCCTGCCCCTCTATAGGTCCTTGGTCAGGCTGCACTTGTAATACTGCATGCAGTACTGGCGTCCATATCTGAAGAAAGATATTAGACTGCTAAAGGGGATGCAGCGAAGGGTGACAAAAATTATACGGGGGATGGAAGGCAAACCCTACGAGCACAGGTGAGGGATCTGAGTTTGTACACCCTGGAGGAGAGGAGGGATAGGGAGGATATGATTGAAATGTTCAAGTACTTGAAGGGGGTCGACAAATCTAGCACTGATGGGTTATTTAAGCTGAGGAAGGGAAGGGACACGAGGGCATGGGCTAAGATTGTAGAGGGGCAGATTTAGGAGAGAGATGAGGAGACATTACTTCATGGAGAGGGTGGTGTCGAAATGGAATGTCCTACCAGAGGGGTGATTTCACGTAAGACAGTGGGTAGTTTTAAAAGGGCATGGGGGAGGATCTGGGTAAGTTGTGCTGAGAACTTCCTGGAGGTGAGGGGGTTGGGGCAGTTGCAATCTAGGGGTGCTAGCTGCATACTCGAGCAGACTTGATAGACCATCAGGCCTGTTTCTGCTGGCAGATTTGTATGTTTGTATGTATGTAAAAGGGAAAGTACAATTCAAACAACATGAAGTCTTGCTATATTATGACAATTGCAGTATGACCGCAGGTTAGAACTGCTCCGGAGGTGAACTAGTTAACTTTCCATGCAGGCATGGAATCTTGAGCGCGAGCCCGGTTAAGGAAGCTCTGTCTGCTTTCTTTCAAACCCAAACCGTCAGATTCTTTACTCCGCCTCACTGAACAGTCGCTCTGGAGATTTCTCCTTTTGCTCGGTTCATTTTCGCGGTTTTAAAGTGTAAAAATACTCAGTTATTTAACCGCAACCGTTCGGTTCAAGCTCTGTCTGTGGTAATGTAAGTAATAGATAGTTTTACATTCAAAATTCTGTGTGGAACTTGTAAAATAATTATCGGTTTGGTTTGAACCGATCAGGTTGTGTTTTAAAATCTCTAGTCCTTTTTTACTGTGCGGTTCCCGGTTCTTATCGGTTCTAAAAAAACGGATTTCATTATGGTTTTTTCCACGACCTGTGACACGGTTGGGAACCGATAGGAGAGTCTTGCTTGGCAGATTGCCATAAACGGGCAAGTTTGGTTAGGCTGGCATAATGTCTGAGAAACCCAAAGAAAACCGGCCCACTGGGTTTCAACACTGTAGTGTCTGTGGGAAGCCTTTGCCAGGGCTGACCTCACACCACCTGTGTTTATTGCCTGGGGTTTGACCACCTCGATGCAGACTGCCAGATTTGTAAATTTCCCTGCTGCCACCGTGGAAAGAGAGTTGGTAGGCTCAGGGAAGGGAGGCCAAAGTCCACTGACCGGATGGCGGCCCAGTTCGGTGCCAGCCGAACTGGAGGAACTCCCTCTGACCAGGGCGATACTTCCTCGGGCAAGCGAAGAGCTGGCTCCGAGGAGCCAGTTCCTGCAAAAGGACTAGAAAGTCTGCTGCTGTGGAAAAGTTTTTCCTCCCAACAGCTCAAGATGGCTAAAGCAATCAAATTGTCCAGTCTCTTTCCCGGTTCCTGAACCGGCACCATCTAGGAGGCGTTCGGTTCAACGGTCCACAGTTCAAGATTATGATTTTGAGGAATTTTATGAACCGTGGGAGGGGGAAGAGGAGTATGAGGAGAGTGAATATGGTCTGGAGGATCTGGATGCTCCTATTGAACCGGATACCTCTCCAGACAGACCTTTAGGGGTTTCTCCTCCAAGGCTTTCTGAGTCCCCTTCTCATTTTATGTTTTATAAAAAGGTTGCTGAAACTCTTCAGCTCCTGTTGAGAAGCTGTTGATGACCAGGAAGAGCCTGATTATGTAGAAATGATGGATATTCCAGAATCTAAGAGACTGTCTATTCCTCTTCACAAATCTTTTAGGAAGCAGACAGTAAAAGTTTAAAACTCCTCATTCTATACCTCCTGTAGATAAAAGAATGGACAGAAGGTATACCTTATCAGGTTCTGACACAGAATTCTTACACAGCAGTGCAGCCATGTTGGGGTAGTGCAGGCTGCAGCCTGTGACAAGCAAATATTCCCTAGCTTCCTTACCCTCCTGAAAAGGACTCAGGAAGATTGATGCTATGGCAAAGAAACAGTACATGGCAGCATCCTTGGGACTCAGGCAAGCAAATTATATGGCTTATGCTGCTAGATACCAGAAATCCAGATGGGATACTGTGCTGGCTCTAGCCCAACAAGTCCCTGACCAGCTTGCTAGGGAGCTGGAGCAGGTGGATATGGATGGTATTGAGGCATCAAAGGTGCAATTTCATGCTGCGGTGGACTCTAATGATGTATCTTCGAGAGTCATGGCTACATCTGTTGCACTTCGCAGAATGGCTTGGCTCAGATGCACCACCTTGTCACAGGATACCCAGTCTGAAGCTATGGATTTTCCTGTGGTTGGCAATTCTCTGTTTGGGGAGCAAACAGAAATTACATGAAAAATGGATGAATACAGGACCACCTATAGGAATGCCAGGCCAAGGAAAGGCAGGCCACTCCTCAAACAGCTTCCCAAGGGCAGGGCAGGCCTTTTCATGAGGCCTTTTACCAGGCTCAGGCCTCCTCTTCCTCCTATGCCCAAGGGAGTTCTTTAGAGGAGGGCAGGCGGGGTTCAAGCAGGCCTGCTTCCACCCCTCAGCCCAAAGCTCCTGCCAGGCAGACACCCTGATGGGGTAGCCAGGGCCACTTCTCCTCTACCTGTAGGGGGCAGGCTGGCTTACTTTGTCCAGGACTGGAAGTCTCTCACATCAGACAAGTGGGTCCTGGAAGTAGTAAGCCAGGGACTGGTTCTCAGCTTCAAAAAATTTCCGAAGATGAGAGCCAGATCTTTTCCTCCTGCATCTCCATCAGAGGCACTCGCTTTAGAGTCAGAGGTCTCTACCCTCCTCGCTCTCAGAGCCGTGGAAAGGGTTCCACCCCTACACCAGGGCAAAGGTTTGTACTCCAGGTACTTCCTTACCCCAAAAAAGACAGGAGAATGGTGGCCCATCCTGGATCTCAGATACCTGAACAAGCACCTTTTAAAACCAAAGTTCAAAATGGTGACTCTAGGGATCATTTACCCTCCCTAAGGCCAGGGGACTGGCTAGCGTCCCTGGGCCTCAAGGGCACCTACTTCCATATTCTCATCAGAGCTCCCACGAAAGTACCTCAGGTTCGAGCTGCCCTCAGGCCATTACCAGTTCAGAGCAATGCCCTTTGGTCTCCTCGCGGCGCCAAGGGTATTCACCAAATGCCTGGCAGTGGCAGTAGCTTGCCTAAGAAGGCAAAAAATTGCCATCTTTCTTTACCTGGATGATTGGCTCTTAGTAGGCCAATCTCCAGATCAGGTCAACCTACATCTTCAGATAACTCGGCAACTGCTTACTTCCCTAGGTTTCCTTCTGAATCTCCCAAAGTCAGTGCTAGAGCCTGTCCAGCTCCTAACCTTCATAAGCGCAGAACTGAACACCCAGGAAGCCAGGGCCTTCCTCCCCTTAGACAGGGCAAACACCCTAGTCTCCCTGGCCTCCTCATTCACCTTGCAGATCTCTCGACCAGCAAGGCATTTTCTGCAGCTCCTGGGACACATGGCTGCTTCCATAGCAGTAGTGCAAGGAGCAAGATTTCAGATGAGGGACATTCAGTTCCATTTGAGGGCCTTTTGGTCCCAAAGAAAGGATCCTCTTACCAAGTTGATCCCAGTAACTCGAACCCTGATCCAAGCCCTACAATGGTGGCAGGATCAAAGCAACCTGAGACAAGGAGTTCCCTTTGTCGCTCAGCCTCACTCATTAATCCTTACTACAGATGCATCCCTCTTGGGGTAGGGGGCCCACATGGGCGACCTCACTACCCAGGGACTGTGGTCCCCACATGAATCTCTGCTCCACATCAACCTGTTGGAGCTCAGAGCAGTTTTTCTAGCACTTCAAGCTTTCTCCAAATCTGTTCAGAACAAAATTGTACAGGTCAGAACAGACAACACCACTACAATGTGGTACATCAACAAACAGGGGGCACTCTGTCTCTGACGCCTTGTGCACGAAGCCATGAAGTTGTGGTCTCTGGCCTACTCCCTGAACACTTCCCTTACGGCAGTTCACCTCCCAGGCAAAGACAATGTCCTGGCAGATGCTCTCAGCAGGATCTCCCAGGGCCATCACGAGTGGTCCCTGGACCCCCTGGTTCTGGGAATGGTATTTGCCAAATGGGACACCCCGCAAATAGATCTCTTTGCAGCCCCAGACAATTATCAACTTCCTCTCTTTTGCTGCAGGCCCCCAGTCTTGGGCTCAGTCCCTCTGGACGCCTTAGCCCTCAGTTGGGAAAGGAAGTTTCTCTATGCCTCCCCCCCCCCTTCCCTCTCCTGTTCAAAGTGCTAGTCAAAATCAGATCCCAATCCTGCAGGGTCATTCTGATTGCCCCGGATTGGGCCAGGCAGCCCTGGTATCCTCTCCTCCTGTCCTTAGCAGTCCATCCTCCCCTGTGCCTTCCCAAGAATCACAATCTGTTAACCTGTGCCCAGGGAATGGTTTGGTACCCGAACCTCAAGTCTCTCAATCTCAAGGCCTGGTTCTTGAGAGCTAGAGTTTGCTGGCCACACCTCTCTCAAGGTGTAATGGATATACTCAAGGCTTCTAGAAAGCCTTCTACCGAGCTACTACAATTCCAAATGGAAAGATTTTCCATATGTTGCTCGGGAAAGAATATTTCCCCAGACTCTGCTGATCTACCCACAGTTCTAGATTATATGGTCCATCTAAACACTTTGGGGCTGAGACCAGCTACCCTGAAGGTACATTTGGCAGCTGTCTCTGCCTTTGTTTCAGCAGATAAATCCTCTTCTCTTTCATCTCACCCTGTGTTTTCCAAGTTTTTTAAAGGTTTGCTTCACACCAACCTCCATTTAGGGACCCTGCCCCTGCCTGGGACCTCAATGTTTGCATTGCTCAGCTCATGCAACCTCCCTTTGAGCCCTTGTCTTCAGCTGAGCTTAAGTTCTTGACTTGGAAAACTGTGTTTCTGGTAGCTATCACTTCTGCCAGACGCATAAGTGAATTACAAGCATTGTCAGTGGAGCCAGACTTTATCTCCTTTCACAGAGATAAGGTAGTCCTTCGGACTAATAGAAAGTTTCTGCCTAAGGTGGTTTCAGATTTCCACCTTAACCAATCTATTTCTCTCCCAATTTACTTCACTGACCATTCCTCTTCTGGTGAGAGGAGGCTGCACAGCTTAGATGTGAAAAGGGCCCTTAGTTACTACATTGAACGCACCAATGGTCACAGGTTTGACTCCCTCCAACTGTTCCTCATTTATGGTGAGGTTGGAAAGGGGCAACCTGCCACTAAAAGATCCATTGCCAGGTGGATTGTCTCTTGTATCCAATTCTGTTATGAAAAGCTGGGTAAGGTTCCCCCCTCAGGCCTGAGGGCTCACTCTACCAGGGGTACAGCTGCTTCTCTGGCTGCTGCCAGAGACATCCCTGTTTTAGAGATATGTCAAGCAGCTACCTGGAAAACAGTTCACACTTTTACCAAGCATTATTCCTTGGACATCCAGGCTCGGAGTGATGCTCAGTTTGGCACAGCAGTCCTTCAGAGCCTATTCCCTAAGTAGGTTCTGTCCCTCCTCCATGGGGGTACTGCTGTGTAGTCTGCAATTGTCATTATATAGCAAGACTTCATGTTGTTTGAAGAAAAAATTACTCACCTTAGTAATATTGTTTCTTCTAATGGAGTCTTGCTATATTATGACCTCCCTCCTACCTGCCCCTCTCAGAACCTTGTTTTGGGCTGTGGGTGGGCAGTCCAGTAGTCACATAGTAGATGCCCACCTTGTTGTTTTCACCCCTCCTTTTGGGGTGACTGGGTGTTGTTTTTCATTTTTGGGTCTCCTGACTTGAGTCTTTGTTTGGGACCAAAAATGTGTTCTTATGTTTAGTAGCCAGTTGGCTAGTGTAGGTTTACAGCTTCCACACAGAGCCTTAGTGAGTTTAGCTCGTAAAGATCTGACGGTTTGGGTTTGAAAGAAAGCAGACAGAGCTTCCTTAACCGAGCTCACGCTCAAGATTCCATGCCTGCATGGAAAGTTAACTATTTCACCTCCGGAGCAGTTCTAACCTGCGGTCATACTGCAATTGTCATAATATAGCAGACTCCATTAGAAGAAACAACATTACTAAGATGAGTAATTTTTTCTTCTAGGAGCATGGATATGTTGTTCATCCACACTGTCTGGCATTGTCCCTTTCCCCTTTAAATCTTGCCGGAAGTCTTCAAGCTGGCTCCTCCCACCCACCCGGGTGAAATACCTCGGCTCCGCCCCATGATGCCAGATCTTCCTTTCCGCTGGAAGATACAGATTCCCTCATGCTACCTTGCAGTAACATGAGGCCCTGGAGTCAAATCGACGGTTTTAGCGCGCCTGCATGCCCTAAAACTCGTAAGAGTGTACGATTCAGATCCGACGCTTGGATATGGAGGACAAATTGTCCCCGGGTTTAGCGGTGTCCTTATGGACAAAAATGTCACCGCATCAATCCCATCTCTGATGCATTATACTGCCTCGGCGCCGTGCATGATACTTGGCGTGCACCATCTGTTCAGCCTTCCATCCCACCGTTCTGGAGAGCCGTAAGAGCACGCCTTAAGTTAGGGAGACCGACTTCGCAGTCCACGGTGAAATCAAAGGAGGCCAGGTGAGGCGGTTTCCGCGGCTCGTGAGATCCCTAAGCATCTTGAGCAGATGGTGGCCTTGAAGAAGAAGCTGCCCAAGCTTGACCAACGAAGCTTCTTCGTGCCGCTCAACTTGGGCTCCACCTTCATGGGATCCTTCCGGGATTTGTGCCTGTCTCTCCCTACTAAGGGTGAGGCGCCCTCGGGCTTGCACTCCTCCCGATCCAAGAAGAAGGATAAGGATCCTAAACCATCTTCTTCTACCCGAAGAAGACGCTCCTGGGACCGAGAGCGGTTCGACTCTCAGGAGCAAGGGGTCTCGACCACTGTCGAGATCACCTCCTCGGCTGCCGGCTCTTCGGACCTTCCGTCAGGCCAGGGCACCGAAGCTGAGGATACGGCAGAACCGGCCAAGATTTCTCTCGACCCACTCGAGCCGTTGTCGCCGATGCCTGTCGACGACTCTCTGGAGAGGACTCCTATTCTCTCCTTCCCCGACAAGGAGACCCGTCCTTCAGGCATCCCGATCGAGGGACAAGAGTAGGAACCCCGGTTCTCACCGAATCCGGCTTCTCCCGACCGACAGAGCCGACGCCGTCGGTCTCGATCAGGAGTAGGACCCCGTCGGTCGAAAAAACGCGAAAGGGACACAAACAATCCCGGAAGAGGCGTCGACACCGTTTCTCATCCTCCTCGGACGAGGAGAGACTTAGACGGAAGCTCCGTCGACGTTATGAGGACCTCATGTGGCAGCAACTTCTTTTAACAGGTCAAAAGCCGGCTGCCCCGGCAGTACCAGCCATTACTTGGCCTCAGCCTCTTCGGCTGACACCGACTCCCTCAGTGCCGAGGACTCCTGTTCTCCCTCCGGTGGGTCCGGTGTGCATTTCGGCTCAGCCTGTTACGGGCTCCCCACCAATTTTGGTGGAACCACCACCAAAACAGCCTCTGGGAGGGGTTCCCTCTAAGGAGGACCGACCGACTACGGGCCTGCCCCATAGGTTGTCCATCATGGTCACTCCTGATCGCCCGAGGCACATCGAGGGGGATTTAGGTGGGAGACCCTTGTATCCGGACTCCTCGGATTCGGATACTACCGGCCTTCACTCTCATGATGAGCTGTCGGTGTCAGGCATGGAGGAAGGGCCTTCCTCATTCCAGGGCATCCTTCGACTCATTTCAGAGTCCACAGGTATGCCTCTGCAGCCCATTCAGAAGAAGGCAGAATATTCTCTCATGGATATTCTCAAGAGAGGACACCCTGCGGAGGCCTCCCAGTGGCGAAGCCATAGTTGGCCAGCTCTGGAACTTAGCAGCGTCAGCCTCTTGCCCGGCTCCCTCTGCCCGCATGGCCCCGCAAGTATCACGGTGCCCATGGGGTCTTAGTGGGTTCACTGAGCATCCTCGGCAGAAAGCCTTGTGACTGCCTCAGTGTTTAGGTGAACGGGCAGCTCACGGATACTATCCGCCTCCGGACAAGGAGTCAAACTTATGGACCACTCGACCGGAAGGTCTCTGGCATCATCCTTAGGCCTTCGTCAGGCTAGCTCAGCAGTGATCATGGCACACTTCTCTCATGCCCTTTTGGGGTCGCTTGATGAAGTTCTCCCTCATCTCCCAGCAGACATGCAGACCACGGTCAAGCAGGTCCGGGACCAGGGCCAGGCTGTTGCTAAACTGCTCCACACGGCTCTGGACATTGGTGATTCCTGTGCCCGTTCACTAGCTGCCGCGATAGCCTCTCGCCGCAGGGCTTGGCTGAGGTTATCCTCCTTTCCTGCGGATACTCAGCACAAGCTAGCTGACGTGCCCTTCCTTGGCACCGACCTCTTCGGTCTGGGAATGGCAGGTCATCTACAGCGCATTGAGCAGTCTAATGCCACCTGAGATGCCACCTCTGCTGAAGGTTCTTCGAGCAAGAACCAGCAGAAGCGCAAGAAGAATTCCTTTCGGCATTTTTCCCCTGCGGTCAGACAGCCCTCCTTCCAGGGAGGTCAGCAACAGCAGCAGGCTCAAGCTTGGCGCCCTAGGCCCAAGCAAGGTCCCCAACAGCCCCGCAAAGGAGGCCAAGGTGCTGGTCCAGGTGCCTCCTCCTCCTCCTCCTCCAAGCCTGCACAGTGACGGGTCGGGGGTGGCCTCCCCTGCACCCGTCACGCCAGTTCTGGGTCCTCCTATGGGGGGCTGGCTCCGCCACTTTCTTTCTGCCTGGTCCGGTATCACTTCGGACTGGTGGGTTCTGGAAGTGGTCGGGCAGGGACTGCCTCTAGAGTTCGAGCAGTACCCCCCCCAGCCGGGCCCGTGCCCCACGGGAGGAAAGGACCTCAGTTGGTGCTCAGTCGGCCCTTCGGGACGACATTGCTCAGCTTCTCCTCACGGAGGCAGTAGCTCCAGTGCCAGATCCTCCTTCAGACCCAGGCTTCGTCTCCAGGTACTTCATGGTGCCCAAGCGGATGGGGGGTTGGCGCCCCATTCTAGATCTCCACGACCTGAATCGGTATCTCAGGTCTCGCACCTTCCGGATGGTAACTCTGAACCAGATTATACCATTCCTGGAGTGAAACATGTGGTTCTGTACACTGGATCTTCAGGACTCATTCTACCACGTCCCAATCAGTCCGTCCCATCAGCGGTTCCTCCGCTTCAGGGTCGAAGGGACCCTGTACAAGTTCAGAGCCATGCCGTTCGGCCTGTCATCGGCCCCAAGGGTCTTCAACAAATGCATCGCAGTGGTGGCAGCCCATCTACGGCGTCAAGCGGTTCGCATTTACCCCTATCTACATGACTGGCTCCTGGCGGGTTCCTCCCTTCAGGAGGTGGAGAGATCCAGGGACCTGACCCTCCGAACCTGCTCCCACCTGGGCCTCCTAATCAATGAGGCCAAGTCAGAACTCGTGCCTTCTCGGGTGATGGGCTTCATCGGGGCAGAGCTCGACTCTTGTCAAGCCAGAGCTCGGCTCCCGGCGGACAGGGCGGAGGTTCTTTCCTCCTTTGCCCAATCATTTCTGGTTGGGCACTAGCGCCCTTCCCGGGACTTCCTGCGCCTCCTGGGTTACATGGCGGCATGCACCTGAGTGGTCTGCTGGGCCAGACTGCACATGCACCCCCTTCAATGGGAGCTGGCTGCCCAGTGGTCTCAGTGTCGGGGTCTCTTCGACCAGCTGGTCACGGTCACCCAGAGGATGTGGGATGCTCTCCAATGGTGGACTGTCCTGAGTCACTTGCAGGAAGGAATCCCATTTGTCTGCCCCGAGCCGACGGTCATCCTTACGACCGATGCCTCTCTCATGGACTGGGGAGCCCACATGGGGGACAATAGAGCTCACGGGTTCTGGACCACCGAGGAGTCCCGATGCCACATTAACCTGTTGGAGCTCAGAGCAGTCAGACTGACCCTGTCAGCTTTCACTCCTCAGCTCCGGGGTCAAGTGGTTCAAGTCCAGACGGACAATACCACGACCATGTACTACCTCAACAAACAGGGCGGCACGCACTCCTGTCTACTATGCAAGGAGGCGCTCCGGATCTGGACCTTCGTCAGCCGGCTGGAGGCAGATCTCCTAGCCATCCATGCGGCAGGAGTCTCGAACCAACTGGCGGATGCTCTCAGCCGCATGGGCCAGACATCCCATGAGTGGTCTCTCCATCCAGAGGTAGCTTATGATCTGTTCTCCCGTTGGGGCCAACCGTTGGTGGACCTGCTTGCCTCCAGGGAGAACACCAAGCTGAGGCTGTACCATGCCCGCCCCCCTCAGCAGGGCTCGCTGCAGGGGGATGCCTTCTCGAGACCATGGACCCCAGGCCTCCTCTACGCCTTCCCTCCATTTCCCTTGATCCACAAGGTGTTACTCAAGGTGAGGAGGGACAAGGCGAAGGTGATCCTGGTAGCCTCAGATTGGCCACACCAGTTCTGGTATCCAGATCTCCTCAGCCTCGGCTGCAGGGCCCTGGAGCGGCTTTGTACACGCCCTGACCTGATATCGTTGAAACAGGGGAAGGTCTTCCACTCGGACCTTCAATCCCTGCACCTCACAGCCTGGTTCCTGAGCGGCTAGAGTTCCAGGCTTTGGGTCTTTCTGAGGATGTCTACACCGTGGTGGAAGCATTTCGAAAAGAATCGACCAGGAAATGTTATGCCTTCAAATGGAAAAGATTTTCCATTTGGTGTCAGGGAAAGAGCCTGGACCCCTTATCCTGCTCTGTGGCTAACATTCTAGACTACCTTTGGTCCCTCTCCAAAGGGGGTCTTCAGTCATCTCGACCCTTAGGGTTACTGTCAGCCATCTCTGCTTACAGTCGGGCGGTCAGCCAATGTTGCACAGGAGATGGTGATGGGTGCTTTCAAAGGCCTGGATCACATATCCCTCCGTGCGTGAACCTCCACCTCTGTGGGATCTCTTGCTGGTTTGGCAAAGCTCATGGGCAAGCCATTCGAACCCATGCACAAGTGTGAGCTCTCACACTTGTCATGGAAGACTGCCTTCCTGGTGGCTATCACGTCAGCCAGAAGGACAGGGGAGCTCCAGGTGCTTTCGGTGGACTCCCCTTATCTGGTCTTTCACAGGGACAAAGTTGCCCTGCGCCCCCACCTGAAATTCCTTCTGAAGGTGGTGTCAGAGTTTCACCTCAACCAGGTGTTGACTCTGCCGGTATATTACCCTCACTACACCTTGGATGCCGAGTACAGGCTCCATACTCTGGACCTCAGGTGTGCTCTCTCCTACTATAAGGAGAGGATGGTGGAAATTCGGAGAGAGGTTTGCCAGCTGTTTGTCACCTACGCTGAAGCCGCTTCTGGCAGACCTACAGCCAAGCGGACTATTGCAAGATGGATCACATCATGCATAAGTCTGTGTTATGAATTGGCGGGCAAGGAGCCTCCCAAGGGGATAAGAGCTCATTCTACCCGCCATACTGCTGCTTCGGTGGCTGCTTCCAGGGACATCCCTATCCAGGAAATCTGTCGGGCTGCTACCTGGAAGTCAGCGAACACCTTCATTACCCATTACCACATCGACCTTGAGTCATGACGTGATGCTGGTTTTGGGGCCTCGGTTCTCCAATCTGTTTCCCTAAGTAGGGGGTGTGCGCCTTGCCTCCCTCCTCCCAGAGAACTGCTAGGAGTCTGTCAAACAGTGTGGATGAACAACATATCCACGCTCCTGAAAAACAGGTTACTCACCTGTAACAGTAGTTCTAGGAGAGGGTGTGTGTTGTTCATCCCCTCCTAACCTCCCAAGCTGCGCTACAACCTGGCTTCCAGCGGGCTAGATCTGGCGTCATGGGGCGGAGCTGATGTATTTACCACCCGGGTGGGTGGGAGGAGCCAGCTTGAAGACTTCCGGCAAGATTTAAAGGGGAAAGGGACAATGCCAGACAGTGTGGATGAACAACATATACCACTCCTAGAACTACTGTTACAGGTGAGTAACCTGTTTTTCTTGCAGACTGGAAAAAAACAGAAGTAAGCAATAAAACACTACAGGGTGTGCGCTGAACAGATCTGACTGCTAGCCCAAGGGTGTAGTAAGGAAGGAGGCTGCATGCCAAGTGCCTTCAGTCCCTGAAAGCAGCAGTTGTCAGATCAACCAAATACAAACTGTAGGGTCTAAGAAAGTATGCGGCAACAACAAAAAATCACTTTATATGACTATCCACCTGTTTGCACGGAGATGGGTGACTTTTCCCTGTTAAGACCCATGCAATATTTTATTTTGGGTGTTGTGAGCCAGTTTGCTTCAGAGGATCTAAGGCTCAGATTTTTGGTACTTGGATTAAAATGGGATGTGAGAGAATTTGATGAGCCATTCTGCAGTGCCCATGCCCTATGCACCAAGGAACCATGTTGTAAGTGTAGATAACATCGAGGGGGAGCCAGTTTAGCCTGGAAAACGAGTCGGTCATGGGTTTGTGGTCTGCCATTAAGGTAAATATGGCAGTTTTATTATAGAGCACATTTTTCCTTCTGAGAGCAGTTTCTAGGGCAAGGTCACAAACTAAAGGCCCATAATCTAGTTAAGACAGTAGGTTCTGTTGCTCTATTCCAAACCAGATCTCTGGTATTAGGCATATTTTAAGCCTGTAATGTGTTACTGTTTTTTGATGCACTTTCCTGGTTATCACATTGATGTGTTCATCAAAGGACAGGGAAGAGTTTAGGTAAACTGGCAGGAATTTAAAATTTCCGACCTGTTCCTTAGTGGTCTTATTACAGTTAGTCGGGCTGAAATAGTTTTTTTGTCTGCTTACCCTGGGTTTCATGCAAACAGCATTGTTTTTGTTTTGTTTTTGCTGTGCCAGAGGTCAGTTAATTTGACACTAATGTTGAATTGCCTTGAAATCAGTGTCTAGGTTGTTATTTCCCCAGTTCTGTTTGACAAGTTGAAAAGTACAGTATCAGAAGTAACAGTGTACTGCTTGTTATTAGATCAGAGAGTGGTGCTGTATGGAGGAGATAACATCTAAGAATAGATCTTGATCCCCTAGCATATCTATTCCATGGAGCCATATTCTACACACCCTCCATTTTCCCCAAGTTCTCCACATAATTTCTCTCCTATACTCATGAACAGGTCAGGTGTCGTGGTGGGATTACCCTGTCTTTAATTGCTTGATGAGACCTTTTTGTTTTAGATATTCATTGCTAAAATCTATGTTTAGGCATCTATTAGAGTTGCATATTAATGCCAAAATTAAGAAAGTATTATTTATTTATTTATTTGCTTTTGTTAACCGGGTAAGCACACTAGACAGCCAAGTGCCTATTTTCAGGTGCGACCTGGGAGGGTTACAAGTAAAGTGAGTACAGGTACAGTGAGCAAGACAATGCATCAAACAGAAAATAACAGGCATCACAGGGATTACAGTCAGTGCAGGATACAGAGAATACCAGGCATCACGGGGAATTACAGCAGGTGCCAACAATAATTAGAATAACTAAAAGTACAAAAACAGTACGGTATTGGTACATACAGGGTAATTGGGTAGTAAGACAGTAACAGGCGACTTAATAGCACAAAATATTTCAGTGGAGATAAGTACAGGGAGGATTTGAATAGAAAGCATACTAGGGAAGCTTACAGAGGGTATAACAGGCTACATAGGGACAGCCGTGGGTGACATGACAGTATCTGAGAATTAAGTGGGATGTGAGCAAAGCGGGGAAGTAAGTACGGGGTGGGATTAGGGGTGCTTAACACATATGATCAGGGGAGAGGGTACTGGGGGTAAGTGCCCGGGGGGGGGAGGGCGAACAGTGCCAAGTCAGGTACAATTGCTCAGAGTGGTCCGTGAGGATAAGTGCAGATAAAAGGACCATGTTAGGATAAAAGAACATCCACTGAGCCTTGATGAATCTCTGCTGTTGTATTTCTCAAGGTTTGAATGTTCATGTGATGCGGTGTTGTTATTGCCCTAACATTGGCACTGTCTTTCCAGGCATTGAAAAATGTTCATGCATGATCATTTAGACTGCAAGAAACACAACTGCACCAATCCACCAAAGCTCTGGGGAATTGCTTTAACCCTAACATCGCATTTCCTTACTTCAAGCAACATGAAGTCTTGCTGTGTTCTGACATATGCAGTTAGCCCCAGCACTTGAACTGCTCCAGAGAGGAAAGGGTTAACTCTGTGCAGGAAGCATAGAATGTTGAGCTTGAGCTCGGTTTCAAACCTCTGTCTACAGCACTTCAAAGTGTAACCGTCAGATTCTTTACTCCGCCTAACTGAACAGTCGCTCCGGAGATTGCTCCTTCGTTACAGTCGGTTCGGTTTAGAATCCGTCGTTTTAATCACTGATTTTGTCGTTTATTCGGCTTCAGATCCCCATCTGCGATACAGAAAGTGTTGTAATTAGTGAACCATAGGGTAGAAGTATTGTATTTTTGTGCGGAAATTGTAAAAACCTGTTGATCGGTCCGGTTAGGAACCGATTGAGTTAGGGTTTTTTCTTTCTGTAGTAAGGGTATCGGTTCCTATCAGTTTCAAAACGTGATTTTACAATTTTTTTTTCCACGACCTGCAGCACGGTTGGGAACCGATTGGGGGTGTCTTACCTGGCTAAATAGCTGTAAAGGGTAAGTTGTAGCCTGGCCATGTCTGAGAAACCCAAGAAAAAAAACAGGCACACTGGGTTTCAACACTGTGGTGAGTGTGGGGTGCCTTTGCTAAGGCAGACCCTCACAACATTTGTGTTTGTCTGGCATTTGACCACCTCGATTCAGACTGCCAAATTTGCAAAAATTTCCTGAAGGCCACCCTGGAAAAGAGGGTGGGTAGGCTCAGGGAAAAGGAGTCCGATAAGCTGTGCAGCCACTACTTTCTCAATCACCTTCCCTAAAAAGGGGAAGGTTAGAGATTGGTCTGTAGTTTGCATGGCAGTCTGGATCCAAATAAGCTTTCTTCAAGAGTGGTGTCACCACCGCCTCTTTCAGGGAGCTAGGAAACTCTCCTGTTTCCAAGGAGCACCAGACTATCCGTTCTAGGACAGGGCCAATAGAATCCATACAACCCAAAATTGGGGAAGTTGGTCCTGGATCCAAACTACAGCACGTAGGGCGCACACTCTGGACAATCTGCATGACATCCATGAACTCTGGATGGTCGAAGGTACTCCAGGAAAACCGAGGGGCAGTGACCTCATACTGATCCAAAGCAACACCCATAGAGTGTGCTGGTTGGAGTACTGCCCTGATGTCAGCCGCCTTAGACGCAAAGAATCGAGCAAGTTCATCGCACTCTACTTGCGAAAAGGCTTTCCGAACTTGCAGACAGGCTGGGTTGCACAGTCTGTCCACAGTTCAAAACAGCTGAGCTGGTCGATTCTGAGCGGCTGCAATCTCCCCGGACAGGAACTCTGCCTTCTTACGGGAGATTACAGATTGATAGACTTGATAATGGTCCATCAATCTAAGGTGGTTGGCATCTAGGGCAGATCTCCGACTAGCAGCGCTCTAACCTTCGTCCTAGTCTCCGCATCTCCCTCAGAGTCCCATCAAACCATGGGGCTCGGTGGCAAAGGGAGAAAGTACGAACGCGGACTGGAGCATTGACATCCAGGGCCGCCAAAATGGCCAAATTATAGGCCATCACGAGGGTCTCTGGGTTACTATTTGTCACTGGGAGGGACGATAGGTCAAGCACCGCTGTTAGGCTTTGAGAACTTACATCCCGTAAAGGGCGGTACCTGACCATCTCCACAAGGGTTGAAGGAATCGCTTCTCATCTCCGGGTGGATGGTAGATGAGGGCAATCCCAACAGCCTACACCTGCTACTACGGTACCTCGAATGACTCGGTCTCCCTCAACTGGTAGATTTCGTGAGGTTGATTCGGTCTTAAAACAGACCACAAACCCGCCCGCGATCCAATCTTGGGCGTGTATCACTAAGTACCCAGCTGACGTTACAGCCTCCAAAATGGGGCCAGAGTTCTCATCCAGTCAGGTCTCGGTGATGCAAGCCAGGTCCACTGTTTCAACAAGATCTGCAATAATTGTAGTCTTGTTTCTAATGGACCTGGCATTGCATAACACAGACCGAGTTGGATGAACCTCTCGGGTCGACCGATCTACCTGCCTACCACAATTGGTAGTGCCTTTGTGTATGGAAACCAAACATGGAGGACCACGATCTGGGTTCCATTTGCCCCAGGCGTCTTCTGGATTCACCACCCTGATGCGGTGGTCCCCTCATTCACCATCCTCTGTTCCTCCCACCCCAACCCTCCCTCGCACAATAGCTATGCCCTACAGCAGGTAAGTCATAAACTGAAGGGGCAGACGGAAAAGGTGGAGGGCATGAAGAGCAGAGGGTGAATAGCGCACAGTCATGGGGCAGGCCTCCTACACATTTACGTGAACCAATTATATACTATTTAGCACACAAAATATTTAAAAAGTAAAACAAAATATATAAAAAAATCTAACTAAATTCAAACAAATACCCTCCCAACCCAGACAAATAAATAAACCAAAAAAATAAACACAGCTAAATAAATCAACCCACAGAAATTTCACCTCCCCAGGGCCCTCTCACAGTCACAGGGAAGGATGAATAAAACAATATTACACTAAAATACAATAACTAACAATATAAAAGGGGAGAACAGTTATCTGAGTCCCATTGGTCCTCTCACCACCAACAGGGCTCAAAAAACCCTCTCAGGAGCTTACACCCCTGAACAGAAGTAAGATACCCTTAATAATTTCTCCCAAAATAAAATCAATATTCCCCAGTCCTCAGGTGCTCTCACTACCAGAGACTGGAGAAAACTATTTGCCACTCTTGCTGCCAATAAGGGAGAATAAAACTGAAACTCTGTCCATGGCCAAATATAAAAGACAAATTCCAACGATTCTCTTCACTCTGAAACCAGGGGGGGTGAGTCTCAAAATTATGAACAGGTGGCCAGTCCAAAACCATGACAGGTACCACGGGTCCCCGTTGGAACCCACCAATCGATAGGTCCCACGGAGATCCCTAGCGGTAGTACTCCAACCACCGGCTCCCCGGCCCCTCAGAGCCCAAATCACTGCCCTGCCACAGATGCACGGCCCACTCGACAGATCGGGCCTACGCCACCTGGCTCCAAATCGAGCTACTCCACTTCAACGATGGATTCCAGAGATCTTCCTTAATTCTCAAGGCTTAAAGTCTCGGCAATAAATTTCTTACAGCACCATTTCTCGAATCCACAAAAACATACAGTCACAGATAGTTCGGCAACAGCAATTTCAGGTGCATCAAATTACTCCAGCACAAGCCAGGTTTAAAAAAAGGCAGAATCCATTTAATGCAATTCACAGCTGGCCAGTTCATGACTGCTTCCCTCAGTGTCCTCAGGATGGGGGAGGGTTAACCACACTACCCCCAGAGCGCCCCACAAACACAAACTGTCCCACCATCCACTGACCTCAAGGCAGTCTGTGCCCCTCACCACCCAACCCCTATCCTCCGACAGGACACTGAAAGCAGGGTCCGGGAGAACTCCAGGGCCGTGAGGAAATCCCCACACCAACCCCCACCAGGGATTTTAACCGACTTTTTCAGTACAGCACTCACGACTTTAAGACCATATTCATCAGCAATCCCAGACCAGGAAAAATAACAATCTTCTTTGGGCCTTTATTTCCAGATTCACCCGCTTGAAGAATTCCAGGCTAAAATCCAGGTAAAGCTTGAATTACAGGAAAAGGTCCAATATTCTCGAAATTAAGTCCATAGCTCAAATAGGCAATATTTGCAGCATCAGAAAAAATGAGTCAAAAGCTAAAATCTATGGCGAACAAAGTCTGAGCGCCGAAGGCTGGTCGATGGCTAAAGCTAGAATCCACACTGCAGCACAAGGTGTAATCTGCCACACACCACCAATCGTGGTAAAAATCCAATAAAGCCATTCGGAACTCGGAGAGAGAAAACACGCAAATGAATATTATATTGACATATATATGCAGATAGCGCAGGAGAACTGTGTATTAATTGTTCGGATCTTACAGCTTTCAAAATGTAGCTTCATGTGCAGTATTATAACAATATGACATAAGATTATTTTTGGAAATGATTGGAAGATATTGATGTTTGTTCTAAGAATGAATGCATTCTTTTCTAGTTATTAGTATCATGAATATTCTGAGTTGGTACAGTATCACAGAGACCTGGATGGACGAAAATGCTGCTCCCATTGTGGAGGCAGCGGTGCTGGCACTCCATGTGGTGGTGGTGGTGGTGGTGGGGAGGCTTTTTTTTTTTTTTGTGTGTCTGGACCTCAAGGTGCTACCTATAGGTCCCACAAGGTCTTTTGAGTGTGTTGCTGTGCGAGGGGGTGCTGGTGCACGCTTCAGGGTCCTCCTGCTCTATCGCCCTCTGGGGTAGGTGTGTGTGTGGAGATTTTCTGCGGGAGATTGGAGAGCTCATTATCGGTCTGGTTTTAGAGTCTCCCAGATGCTTTATTCTGGAGGACTTCAATGCCTGGGTCGATGATGGCTTCTCTGGGTTTGGTGGTGACCTCCTGAGGGTTATGGAGGCTGTGGGCCTGTCACAACATGTTAGATCAGTGACCCCGTCACGTGGCCACATAGCGGACCTTGTGTTTTCGATCGGTTTGGAGGTCAATGACTTTTGTATCGATCTGGTAGTTTGGTCGGGTTACAGCACTATGGGGTTCATGTTTGGGCCCCCGGGTGGTCCCGCCTCTATGGAGATGGTTCGGTACTGCCCTTTAAGAGGAATGTCCTCGACAGGACTGTTGGTGGTACTGACCTATCAGGTGTGGAGGCTGCGTGTGTGGTTGTAACAGAGGAGGGAGGGAGTGCTTATAATAGGACTGTCATTGCCGCCTTTGATTCAATTTCACCCATTCATGTCTGACCCCTGTCTACTCATCAGAGACCTCCTCGGTTTGATGAGGAACTCTGGGAGTTAAAGAGTAGGAGTCTGAGGTTAGAGAGATGCTGGAGGAGGTCTGGCCTGGTGGAGGGCAGATTGGCCTTGAAGTCGCATTATTGCGACTATCAGATTGCAATCTGCCAAAAGAAGGCAGATTTTCTGTCTAAGGAGATTGCCACAGCAAGGAACAGACCGGCTCAGCTCTTCTGCATGGTAGATGGGTTATTACACCCTGCCTGTGTCCGTGTGTGGGGAGGGGGTAGATTCAAGAACTAGGTGCGAGGTGTTTGCTGTGTTCTTTGCCAACAAGGTGTCCTCTGTAAGGGCTGAGATCTCTTTTGATATCACTCGAAGGGGCTATGGGGTCCTTTGACTCATGTTGAGGCACTCCTGTCTGGACTGAGTTTGATCCAGCTGGTGTGGAGGGAGGTGGTGATGGTGATCTCGAGGCTGCAATCAACGCAATGTGACCATGACCCTGGTCCAACCCACCTTCTGGTTGAGTGTTTGGACCTGATTGAACTTGTGGTGGCTGAGATAGTTCGGAGTTCCTTGGGGGGGGGGGGTCTTTCCATTGGCTTTGAAAGAGGCCTTGGTGAGGCCCCTGTTGAAAAACCTCTCATTGGATCCAGAGTGTCTCAGCAACTACAGGCCGGTATCTAACCTCCCGTTTATAGGCAAGGTTATAGAAACAGTGGTGGCCATCCAGCTTGAGGAGTATCTTGCCTCCTCCTCCACTTATGAGGTGTTCCAGTCTGGGTTTTGTGCTAGGCATAGTATGGAGACTGCTCTGGTGAAGGTGCTTAATGATCTCCTGATGGCAAGTGACAGGAGGGAGCATACCTGTTGAAAAACCTCTCATCGCCCTACTCCTACTGGCTGCAGGGAATATACACCCTAACCCCGGCCCAACCCTAACCACAGGCCCAGACCACCCCTTACCTAACCCCTCAGTCAAGACCACCACCGACACTCGTCCAGGCTGCCTCCCCCGAGGCTTACGCCTTCTCCATCTAAATATTCGCAGCCTAGCCCCTAAGCTCGATCAGCTTCAGGTCCTAGCCACCCACCACACCCCTGACATAATCATCCTATCTGAGACCTGGCTAAACTCCAGTCTACCAGATAATACCATTGCTATTCCAGGTTTCACTATCACAAGGCAAGACCGGCCTTCCAGAGGTGGAGGGGTGGCTATCTACATCAGATCAGCCCTACATTTCTCAGTCTCTCTTACAAAAGCTGAACCCAAAGCCTACAAGCTTCTCATGGTAAAACTATCCCCTCCCTCCTCATTGCCTATCTTTGTGGCCGGTATTTATTGTTGCCCAGGCACACCTACCACAATAGTCACCGACTTTCTGTGCCAACTCTCATCTATAGCCCAGTCAGGTGAACTATATGTCATGGGTGATTTTAACCACAACTGGCTAGCACCCACGTTTAACAAAACCCAAACTGAGATTACCGCTCTTAACCTTAGCCAAACCATTACGGAACCCACGCGCTCAAACCACAAGTCCGGTAATCATTCCCTACTAGACTGGGCGCTTACATCCCACCCACACCGCGTCATCAGTTCTGGCCTCCTCCCTGATTCCATTAGTGACCACCACCTAATCTACTTGGTCCTCAAAATACACAGAGTTAAATTCCCTCCCAAATTTATATTCCAACGGTCATACAAATCCCTCAACTTCTCCCCCCTCTTGGAAGATCTATCTCACTCAAATTGGGTCCCGAGCTCAAGCTGCTCTAATATGGATTCGACCCTTACGCACTTTCGGAACACCTTCCTCTCCGCCTGGGACAAACACGCCCCCCTGCGCCGGGCTAGAGTCTGTGGATCTCACCTACCCTGGATATCCCCTGAGCTGATAGCTTGCCAGCAAGCCTGTGACAAGGCCTGGCGTAACTACAAAGACACATTCCTCCCAAGCAACTTTATCACCTACTGCATGCTCCGAAACAAGTGCACAAAGGCCATCCGCTTAGCTAAGGCTGAATATTTCAACAACACCCTAAATGCAAATCTTGGGAGACCTCTGAAATTCTGGAAGGTCATTAACTCCCTTTTCTCCCCCCAAACAGCAAGCCCCGCCACCCCTCCTCCTCGCCCAAGGGACTCTCCTCTCTGACCCCCTGAAGGTAGCCTCCGAGTTTAATTCCTATTTCACTACTTGCACCTTGGCCCTCCTCGATTCCCTACCTCCTGCTACCACACCCACCCCTCTTACATCTATAACCACACCGGCCCCCCAGTCATCTAGCCCCCTACCAGCTGGTAGGGACCCCTTTTCCTTCAGACCCATCTCCCCCACCGAAACCCTAGATGCCCTTCTCTCCCTAAACCCCTTCAAAGGCAAATCCCCAGACAGTCTCGACAGCAAACTCCTCTTCCTATCTGCCCCCGCCATCGCTAATCCCCTCGCTGCCCTACTAAATCTGTCTTTCACCACCGAGTCTCTCCCCTCCGAATGGAAGCATGCCACTGTCCTACCCCTTCCTAAAAGTGGCGACCCTTCCTCCACTACTAACTACCGTCCCATCTCCCTCCTCCCCTCCCTCGCCAAACTCCAGGAACACCTAGTGGTATCCCAGTTCTCCCACTTTCTCTTAGAAACTAACTTCTTCACCCCATTTCGGTCTGGGTTCCGAAAACACCACTCTACCACCTCCTCCCTACTAAGACTCACAGAATCCATCCTCATTGGGATGGATAAAGGGCTAATCACTGCCGCTATTTTCATTGACCTAGCTAAAGCTTCCGACATGGTATCCCATTCTGTCCTACTATCCCGCCTATCAGGGGCAGGGTTAGCAGCGTCTGCCACAAACTGGTTCAGTGCCTACCTACTAAATAGAACCCAATCCAATAAAATAGCAGACCCCCCCACTCCATCACCACCGGCGTTCCCCAAGGCTCAGTTCTTGGCCCCATCCTCTTCTCCATCCTTCTAAATGATCTACCAAATTCTTGCTCCTCTAGCGCGATCCACATGTATGCAGACGACACGGTCGTCTTTACCTCTGGCCGGACACACGAAGAACTCGCTTCCAAACTTCAAACGGACTTCAACAAAATCCAACACTGGTTCAGTTCCAACCAACTCTTCCTAAATGCCAAGAAAACTGTCTCAATGTCTTTCGGCACTAGACAGCGTTTATCCAAGCTCACTCCCCCAACGATCTTCCATACCCTAAACAACACCATCCTTGATGAAGTGCCCTCCCTCAGGTATCTAGGGGTTTGGCTCGATCGTCACCTCTCCTTTTTCACACACGTTGATGCCATCATCTCTAAACTGCGCCCGAAACTTGGCGCCCTCTACAGGAACCACACTTGTCTCCCGCTACCTGTCAGACGTGATTTAGTTCTGAAAATGATTCTACCCACCTTCGACTACTGTGATGTCGTCTACAGCTCTGCCTCAGAGACCACCCTAGCCAAACTTGACCCCCTCTTTAATGCGTTCTGCTGCTTTGCCCTCGATGCCCCCCCCTCCCCGCTCACATCACTGCGAGCTCTACCATTCACTGGCCCTGCCATCCCTGAGCAACCGGCGCCAAATTCATAGTGTTAAATTCGCTTCCAACTTCTGGTTCGGCTCCCTCCTGCCCTACCTCGTATCCTCCCTATCTTCCCCCACCCACGCCCTGAGGTCCACTGACACTAGGCTTTTAGTCATCCCCCACTGAAGGACCACCGCCGGCCAATCGGCCTTCTCTTACCTCTTCCCTAAACTCTGGAACAGCCTGCCGGCCCAGATCCACCATTCCTCATCCAAACGCACTCTATCCTCTGCCCTCACTAACTTCCTTACTCCAAATTGCAACTGCCCCTGACCTCCCCACCTCAAAAGCTTCCCTTCCCCCGTTCGCCCCTTAGCACCTGACAGCGGCTTGGCTACGCCTAATTATCTGGCTTATATCCTGCCTTACGCACTTACACTCTCACTCTTACTCACTCTTCTCTCCCTCCTTCCTAATTAAACCTTCTTCAGCCCTACTCGCAGCTACTAACTCCACTCTCCTCCCCTCCCACCTCACCTAAACCTCCCCCCTATACACCATATGTTTACTAGTCCACTCCTCCCCTAACCCCCCAACTTCACTCTCCAAGTCAACTGGTGCATCTCGCTGCAGCTCAAGTCCTGCTACTGGCACACTGGTTCTGAAACCGGGACCATAGTTCTGTTACTCGCACTTTTGTAATGCATGTATTGCCTCGTTATGTACCCATGATATGTTTACCCTGTCCCTGATGATCATGTTCTGTACTGTTCTTGCTTTGATATGTACCCATGTTATGTATACCATGTCCTTAATGATTATGTTCTGTACTGTTCTCCCACTGTAACAAGTTCAAAAGTAATCCCTCCCAACTGGATGTTATCTGTATTGCTCTGCTGCTAAGCTCAACTATTGTATGTATACCTGCCTCCTCTGTAACCCCTTCCCCCAGGTCGCACCGGGAGACAAGCATCTTTTTGCTCAGTGTGCCTTTCCTGGTGAAACATTTTCAATAAATAAAATAAATACCATCTTAGTCCTACTGGACTTGTTGGCGGCGTTTGACACCGAGGCTCACAAGGTGCTACTTGACCACCTGCGGTACTGGTGTGACCTTTTGGGAATTGTTATCAACTGGTTTAGGTCATACTTGGCAGGCAGAGTGCAGAAGGTGATGATGGGGTTTGTCACATCTAGCCCAAAGCCTCTGCTCTGTGGTGTTCGCAGGGTTCGGTCTTGTTGTTCATGGTGTATATGCTGCCACTGCAGCTGGTGCAGAACGCAGTGGCAAGACTGTTGTCAGGAGTCAGAATAAGCAAACATATCACTCCTGTCCTCCGCAAGTTGCACTGGCTGCCAGTCAGGTGGAGGACTGTCTTCAGAGTAGGGCTCCTGATCTACAAGGCCCTACATGAAAGGGGACCAGTCTATCTGCAAGATCTTCTTGTGCCCCATCGCCTGGCCCAGGCTCTCCATTCTGCCGAGGGGTGCCTCCTTGGAGTTCCCAGGGTTAGGTTGCAGCATTCTGAGGATTGGGCATTTTCAGTTGCCACGCCTACCCTGTGGAACTCACTACCTACACATCTTAAGGGAAGCACTCCCGGTGGAAACTTTTAAGACATGCCTTAAAACATTTTTATTTCAGCAGGCATTTGATTTGTAAAGTGAATCAGTTGTTTTAATATACATATAGATGAGTTTTATTAGAGCTCTTTGCTGAATATTATAGCATTGTTAATATTGTTGTCTGTTTAAATGTTTTAGTTTTAAAATGTGCAGCACGCAGAGTCCCTGGAATGGGGCGCTTTATAAATAAAGTATCCATCCATCTGTCTGTCTGTCTGTCTATCTAATATATGCTATATTTTATATGTTTCTTTGTTACAAATTGCTATTTAGCATTTTCTTTTCCTTTCTCTGTATTAAGTGATGGAAATGGTGGTGGTGGGGTGCTGGCAGAACTAAGTTCCAGGAGTAAAATTAGGAGTCTGACTCAGTTCCCAGAGTAAAATGATGGACTGCTTAAGTGTAATATTGTATCCACCAAAAGATAGAAAACTGAATAAATAACATGTTAAAATGCAACATATAATGAGGAAATGTGTTTGCAGACCCTTGCCAGATATGTTCGATCCTACATGAAAATTTGTGGGCTCCGCCACTGGAGTTTGTCCATTTCCAGCACTGGTAATTTTCTAAAGAATTAAATAAAAATGTAATAGATAAAAAAAAAATTGTAATACAGACTTTTTCTGTATTTAGTTTCTACGAAGCTCAGACTATAGAGTAGAATGTATTGTACAGTAATGGTGCTGTAATAATGTTATGCATGATATCCTGCTGTAGCTTTCAGAAAGCCAAACAGACCTCTTGGAGCTCCCACAAGAAGACCTAACCAGACTGAGACATGAAATGAAAAATCATGGAACAGAACAGGATGAATTTTTACATGAGCTGACTAGGACAGCTGAAAGCCCCAGCTTACAAGGAAGCTTTAGTGAGCTCCAGAAAAAATATGAATTGAGCAGGTAGGTGGAAACACATTTGGTTGTAGAATAAAGATTTTCAGATTTTTACTCCTATGATTCCAGGGCTCTGGTCCTTTCAACCCTCTCCCAGGAGGGTCATGGAGTAGTCGGTGGACCTAGCTGACTCCTTCTGGGGTTCTGCAGCAGCAACCAGTTCATGTTCTTTACACGCCCCTCGGCCTGCCTTTCCTTGCCATCGATGAACAAGTTATTGGTTGAGGTCTCGGTCGAGGGGATCCTCACACTGCTGTCCTCGGTCCGGAAGTGCCGCAGGTGCTCCTCTTCCTCCTCGTCTTCGGAAAAGGAGAGGCTCCATTGCAGAATGTGTTGATGCTATGAGGAGCTGATGTGGCAACAATAGGTTCTTGGACAGTGTAGGCCCCTTCCCCCGAACCAGCGCTTCCTTAGTCGCCCTTGGTCCAGCCTGCCTCAGTCCTGCAGTGCCTGGTATCTCCAGTGTCTGCCTTTTTCCCTGATTAGCATGGAACTACCACACAGACAGCCATTGCAGGGAGGCCCTATCAAGGCCACTCGGCCACCCACTGGCCTGCCAGTTCGGCTGTTGGTAGAGATTACCCACTTGGACAAGTCCAGGTTGGTGCATGGCGAAAAGCGTCTGAGGACAGTCTTTGAGGAGTCTTTGGGCTTCAACAGATCCTCCATGCAATCCTAGAGGAACTCTGGCTCCAACCATGAATTGTCTGAAGAGCTGACCACGGGTTGGTGTCCTTCAGGGCTATATTCCGATTGGTCTCCGAATCTACAGAGATTCCCTTAGAACTGGTCCAGAAGCAGGCTAAGTACCCCTTCACAAATATCCTGGACAGGGATGATTTCCCAGAGGTTGTCTTCCCAGTGGCAGAGGCCATCCTGGGACCTGCACTGGAGCTCTGGCAGCATCCATCCTCCTCAACGTTGCCCTCAGTCCATGTGATCTGCAAGTATGCAGTCTAGACTGGCTCCTTGTCCAGTTTCTCGGACCACCCTTTGGCCACAGGTTGGTGGCTAACTCCATTTTCTACAAAACCAGCAATGTTGGGGATGTGGACAAATTCCCCCCACAAGGAGTCCAAGAAGCTGGGCCACGCAGTGAAGAAAATGTATGTTGCATCCTCCCTGTGTTTCTGTCAGGCGAGTTGCAACTTGATGATGGCCAACTTCGGTCACTCACTGATGGGAGTTTTCAACCATGTCCTCCATCACCTTTCTGCAGATCTGCAGTTGATGGTTAAGGTGATCAGAGACAAAGGGTTGAGCTCTGGCCAAACACCAGCTTCAGATGGCTTTGGACATCGGCAACTCATACGCCTAGTCCACAGCAGCAGCTGTTGCAATGCATTGCAGGTCCTGGCTACAGATTTGCACCTTTACGGTGGACACCCAGCACAAATTAGCTGATGTCCCTTTCTTGGGCACTGACCTTTTTGCTTTTCGGCCCTGGGGTGGACAGGCACCTTACCAGGATTGAAAAGTCCAGTACCACCCTCGATTCTGTGATATCCTCACTGAAAGGCTAGTTGGGAAAGCGGCTGAAAAAGAACGCCTTTCAGGTTTGTCCTTTTTTCATCGCAGCAGCCTCAGCTGGAGCAATCGCAGATCTGGTGACCTAAAACTAAGTTCACCAGCCAGGGCTTCAGGAACCCCAGGGGGTATGGGTTGTGGTGCCCCTCCAGCAGCTGATGCCAGTGCCTCCTCCAAGGCTGCCCAGTGGTGGGTCAGGGGGTGTCTGCTGCCTTCCTGTCCAGTCTCTGCCTTGGCTCCCTGTGGAGGGTCGGCTTCGCCATTTCTGGCACAACTAGTCAACCCCTCGTGGGTGATTCACTTTATTGGGGCAGAGCTAGATTTCCTCCGGACCAAGGCGCAACTCCCTGTGAACTCTGCATCATATCTGTCCTCCTTTGCCCGATCATTTCAGGATGGGCGCTTGCGCCCTTCCCAGAACTTCCTGTGGCAGTTGGGTACATGGGACCCTGCACCAACGTGGTCAGATGGGCCTGTTGGCAGATGCATCACCTGCAGTGGGAGCTGGCCCATCAGTGGTCTCAGCACCTAGGTCACCTGGACCAGCCAGTCATGGTGACCCTGCTGATGTGGGATGCCATGCAGTGGTCGCTCATCCCAAAACATCTGGAGGAAGGAATCCCATTTGTCCGCCCAGAACCGTCCGTCACCCTGGCAACCAGTGCCTCTCTGTTGGGATGCGGGAGCACACCTCAGCGACCACTGGGACCATAAGTTCTGGACCTCCAGGGAGTCCCGTTGCTACATCATCCTGCTGGAGCTCCATGCAGTGAGCCTTGCTCTGATGGAATTTACTCCATTTGTTCGGGGTCAAGTTGTGCAGGTCCAGACGGACAATACCACAACCATGTACTACCTGAACAAACAGGGTGGAACACACTCCCTTCATTTGTGTCAGGAGGTCCTCCGCACCTGGACCTCGTGCACAGCTGGGATGCTCTCCTGGTGAGTCATATAGCAGGAGCCTGCAACCAGCTAGCGGATACCCTCAGCCGGGCAGACGAAATGTCTCATGGGTGCTCCCTGCAGCAGGATGTAGTGAACCACCTGATCTTACTTCGAGATACAGCTCTTGCAGCAGGTTACACCATTAGGACTGAAGCCGGCAGGCGCCAGGACCCCACGGAAAATTTCTAGCTAGCTATCTTCAGCGGGGACCACCCCCGACGCCGGTCCCGCCTCCGACGTCAGGCGTGGTACATAAGGGGAGGTCCCGCCAGAATCCCCAGTTCTTTCCAGCGATCGAACTTGCATGCCTCGACCCTTCGGGCTCAGTCTAGCGCGTGACGCATGGTTTCTGAACTTCCTACGGGAAATTGCTTCATTTCGAAGATTTTTCTTCTCTGATGTCCTCACCGACCTCCGGGCATACGTCTAAGTGTGCTTGTGGAAAACAGATTCCCTTTAAGGACCCTCACACGGCTTGTGTTCGGTGCCTGGGCCCAGAGCATGACACCAGGCCTGTTCCCTGTGCCAGGGATTTAACAGTCGCACCAGGATCCGGTGACAGAAGGCTCTGCAGGCGTTCCTCCTGGAAGAAAAACTTAGAGCCATGTCCTCTAAAGGGGAATCTTCTCACAAGCACGCCGAAAAGAAGAGAAGGGAGAAGGACCCTTCCAGGTCTCCGACTCGGGCCTCCGAGTCCCGCAGCTCTGGTTCGAGGTCGGACCGGTCCCCGTCCAGGGCCTGTTCCCTCCCCCCGGCTGTGGTGGCCGTTTCACGATCTTCTCAGGCCCCTTCCGCCAGGCCGTCGTCGTCCTCCACCCCTAAGGCCGGGGCGAAGTCCGGGGAGCGTCATCACCATCACCACAAGTCGGGCTCCCACTCGTCGGTACCCGACGTCCGGTCCTCTTCAGTGCCGCCGAGGAAGACCCTGGAGCTTACCCCTCTGAAGAGGCCGGCAGACCAGCGCCAGCTTCGACCTCCGTTGGCCGTTCGTCGCCGGCTCCTCGGGCCGTCGTCGGCTGTCAGACCGTCGTCGGTCAAATCTACCCATCGGACGTCGGCAGGACCCGGCGTCCGCGGCGCCTGAAGAGGGGCTCCGCATCTCCTACCGTCGTCGGCAGGAGTCCCTTCCGGAGGAAGACTGGCGCAACCCGAAGACCAGACGGGCGATCCCGGCCTCACGCAGTCTCCCAGGGCTCCCTCGCCGCTGCCCGAGGTCTCTGTGGAGCCATCGCCGGGACCCGACGTCCGACCCTCGACGTCTGAGCCGGCGTCGGGATTATCTATTACAGATGTAAAGGATCTCTTTACATACTGGTGGGACACCATCAAGAAGGACGTGGCGCCCACCGCTCTTCCTCCTCCTCCTCCTCCTTCGGCTCCGGCCCCCCCTTCGCCTGCGGGGTCGGCTGGCCGCTCTACCTCCCCAGGGTCAGATCCCCTCCCAAGGCTCGAGTGCAAGAGCAGACCTCCGTCTAGATCCTCGTCTTCCGGATCACCCAGCCCAAAGAGATCCAGGAGGCGCCCGGCGTTACGGTTGACGGAGGGCGAGGGATCAGTGTATTCCACTTCCAGATCTCCATCTCCAATCTCAGTCCCTTCTCCGGACCCACGTGAGACTCCACGGTCTCCTCCGGATGACCCCTCGTTCATGGATATCATGCGCCATATCCAGGAGAACATGGGGTGGGAATCTGAGGAATCAGACCCCGAGAGATTGCGCCTGGCTAAGTATCTTCGGCAGAAGGACCCCAAGCCTGTGGTGGTGCCACCCTTGGTGGACACTTTTGTGGGCGTCCACAGGCCGGCGTGGAGCGTCCACATTCGTTACGTGGTGCCGAAGAAGGCTGACCGTCTATACAAGGCCCTAGGGAGGACCAGTATTTGGCTCCAACCTGTGGCGATTCTCTGGTCATAACAGCCTCACATGACCGGTCCCAAAGACCGCAGCATTTGAGACACCTACCACTGGATCCAGAATCCAAGCAGTTGGACTCTCTGGGCAGGCGCGCGTGCGGCTTGACCCTCGCCATCAGATCCTAGTTATCTAACCCACGCAGTTCAGTTTCAGGCAGCACTGTGGGAACAGGGTCTGGAGGCAGCTGAGAAGCTTCCTGAAGGTGGTCAGAAGAGGAGATGCTCCAACTCCTCCGCGCGGGTTCAGGCAGTGGGGACCCAAGTGCTTAGAGCAGCGTATGATTCCAGCGGACTCATCGGCCAGAGCAGCAGCTTCAGGCGTTTGTCTCGGAGACACTCCTGGCTCCGTGTCTCGACTTCACCCGGATGTCCAGAAGAACATTATGGGCGCCCTTTTTGAGGAGATGTGTTGTTTGGTAATCCCACGGAAAAATTATTACCAAACTGCAAGAGGCTGGAAGGCAGTGAGGTCGGTCAGGCAATGTCGGCCTGAGGCCTGGGTCCTTTCGATGAGGCACCAAGGCCGTTTTCGTGGAGTGGACACAGAGGCAACAACCTCGCTCCGCCACACAACAGAGGGCTTCTGGTTTCGCAGAACCAGAGCAGCCCGCTAGCAGAGGTCAGCGTACCCTAGGCGGCCCAGCCAGCGGGCCCGTCTGCCGCCCAGCATGACTCCTTTCGGCCCCGCCCCTCGGGATCAGCGGGATGTTACGGTCGAGTCGCATTGCGAACTTCCTGCCGGGATGGCAGGCAATCACCACCGACAGGTGGGTTCTTCAGTTGGTCAGCATCGGCCACTTTTGGGGATTCGTGGAAAAGCCACCCTCGAAGCCTCCTCTGCTCTCCCGGTATTGGTCAGCAGGCGCGTAATCTGGCAAAATACTCACGCTCCTGAACAAGGGGGCAGTAGAGTCCGTCCCGGAAACCAGAGAGGACTAGGGTATTATTCTCACTTCTTCCTGGTTCCCAAGAAAACAGGGGACCTCCGTCCAATTCTGGACCTGGCGACCTCAACATGTCGATTGCATACAAAAGATTCGCATGGTGACCCTCCGGGCCTGATCCCCATGCTAAAGCAGGCGCCTGTTGGCGTCCTTAGACATACAGGGCAGCCTACCTGCATATCCCCATAGCTCAAGCGCATCAGAGTTCCTACGCTCGAGTTCCTAGACCACCACTTCCAGTTCGGGCTCTCCCTTTTGGACTGTCATCCGCACCAAGGTCTTTACCAAATGCATGGCAGTCGTGGCAGCGTCTCTAAGGAGAAAGGGCCACTATGTGTTCCCGTACCTCGACGATTGGCTTCTCATGGCCGTCTCCAGCGAGGCGCTTCTGCTCGCGATCCAGGACACCCAAGACCTATTTGGATCGCTGGGCATTCTTGTAAATCAGGAGAAGTCCGTCTTGGTACCTTTGCAAAAGCTGCAGTTCATTGGAGCAGTGCTGGACACGATCCAGGGAAGAGCTTTTCTTCCAGCCGACAGGGCGGAGCGCATAAAGTCCCTCATAGGGGACTTATCGATGAACCAGACCGTGCCAGCCAGGTCGGTCCTTCGTCTGCTTTCGGACACATGGCTGCGGCCATTCCCACTGTCCCTCTCGCGACTCACATGCGAATAATGCAGTGGATGCTCAAAGCGCTAATGGGATCAGAGGCAAGACCATTTGCAGCATCAGTCAGGATCACGAAATCCGTGATCCGAGACTGGCAGTGGTGGTTAGGTGAGTCGCTCTCAAGGGTGTCCCGTTTGCAGCGCCATCCCCAAAGATAACCCTCACCATGGATGCTTCGGGTCTCGGGTGGGGAGCGCACTCAGACGGGGTGAGGTCTCAGGGTGTATGGACCCCGTTGGAGGCTCATCTCCATATCAACGTCCTAGAGATGAGGGCGGTCCTCTATGCACTGCAGGCCTTTCAGTCCATAATCCCGCCGTGCATGATCCTGCTCCAGATGGACAACACGGCGGTGATGTATTACCTCAACAAACAAGGAGGCGCACACTCTTACCCCCTTTGCAGGGAAGCCATGAGAGTGTGGGATTGGGTAGTCGGACACGGCGCAAACCTGATCACTGTACATGTTCCCGGAGTGGACAACACGATAGCAGACGGCCTGAGTCGCTCCCAGGCCAGAGTCACAGTGGGAACTTCTTCAGGAGGTGGCAGAAAGATCTGTTCCTTGATGGGGAACTCCAGAACTGGACTTGTTCGCATCCCCATCAGCATAAAAACTGCCCAATTTTGCTCGCTAGATCCAGGGCCTGGTATTTTCTGGCGGGCAGCGTTATCCCTCTCCTGGGTGAACAGATTCCTTTATGCCTTCCCTCCCTTCCGTTGATCCAGAAGTTCTTCTCAAGCTGCGCGGGAGCACGCATAAGAATGATTCTGGTGGCCCGTTTGGCCCAGACAGATTTGGTTCCCCTTGCTGGCACAGCTATCTAGGAACCCCGCTCCTGTTGCCGCTCAGCTCCCTTACTGTCTCAGGAGAGGTTCATTGCTTCATCCGGATCTCGCTCTTGAAACTGCATGCATGGCTCCTAGAGACATAGCCATTTTGCGCCACGAGGTCTAGCAAGAGGTTGCTGAGGTTCTCTCCGCAGCCAGAAAGCCGGACAGCGCATGCTACTACGCCATGAAGTGGCGTCGTTTTTGTCTATGGTCACGGGCTCGTGACCTTTCCCCTTTAGGTTGCCCCGTTGGAGCGGTTCTAGACTACCTCCTTTCTCTTTTCAATTCTGGGCTAGCCTACTCCTCTATTAAGGTGCACCTTTGTGCTATTTCGGCCTACCATCTTCCAGTGGAGCACTGTACTATTGCTCAGCTTGACGCTTCTCGGGAGTTTCTTAGAGGAGTGTTGCACCTTAGGCCTCCCATTAGGGACCCTGTGCCTCCGTGGGATCTACTCTTTGTCCTGGAACAACTTCCGTTCCCTCCCTTTGAGCCTGCCGCGGATTGCGAGCTACGTTTTCTGTCGTGGAAAACGTTATTTCTAAGGACATGGATATGTTGTTCATCACACTTATTTGGAAGGTATCCTTGCCGCTTTAAATCTTGCGGAAGGTCTTCAAGCTGGCTCTCCCACCCACCGGGTGGTATAACTCTGGCTCCGCCCATGGCCCAGATCTTCCTTACCGCTTGGAAGCTCAGGTTCCTCATTAACGCTCTGCGTTTGAGACTAGTCCTATTTCTTCCCTTTGCGAATTTAAAAGTTTTTGCTAAAAGACTTCAGTCTTGATCCCTCGCGGCTGCGATGGACAAATCGACTCCCGGTTTTCGGAGATGCCCCTGCGGGCAGAGGATGTCTCAGACGGATCCACACTCCACGTGTGTCTACTGTTTAGGCCTTGAGCACGACCCGCAGGACTGCGACTTGTGCTCTTCCTTTTCGGCCTATGTCCTCGAAGACCGTGCTGCCTGATTGCATCTGGGCCGTCCCGAGAGGCGTTTCCCTCCGGTGAAGTCTAAGGAGGCCCGGTTGGCGGTGTCCGAGGCGGCGGGCTCGGCGGATCAGCTCGAGCAGATGATCGCCCTCGAAGAGGAGGCGGCGCGGGCCGTATCTTCCTCGGCCGCGGCATTTATCCCGCTCTCTCTGGGTTCCTCCTATACAGCTTCCTTTAAGGAGCTTTGTCTGTCCCTCTCCACTAAGGGAGAAGGGCCAACGTCTGCTGGACCTTTTTCTCGGTCCAAAAAGAGGGACAAAGGTAAATCCCTCCGTCGACGCTCTTGGGAGCAGGAAAGGTCCCTCTCCCAGTGGTTGACTGTCGACTTGACCACTGGTCTCACGGTGTCCCCGTCAGGTCAGTTGACTGAGACTCCCGTCGGCCAGTCGAGATTTTCTCGATCCGTTGGACGGGTTGTCGCCTATAAACCGAGACTCCCTCTCCCGGTTCCCCAGAGTTGAGAATCCCGTGGGCTTGCCTGTGCCTCCGGTTCCGGAGCCCTCGGATGAACCCTCCGGGCGAAGGGAGGGCGGTTCCTGCCGAACCTTCTCCGCACCGACCTCGGAAAAGCCGAGGCTCTCGGTCTCGGTCTTGGACCTCTTCGCGGTCCAGCCGATCCCGCCGTCATAGGCAGTCTCGGCACCGCGGTAAGCGGCGTCGCCGCTGTCCTCGTCCTCCTCCTCGGACGAGGGAGGCTTCGGCGTAAGTTACGTCGGTGATGCGAGGACCTCATGGCAACAGTTCCTCCTGACGAAGAATAAGCCGACGCAGTCGCAACCATTAAGTGGCTGTCACGGGCGGCGACACAACCTCGACTTACCGAGCCTGTACCCAGGCGGTTGTTCGGCCAAAACCAGCTGCTCCACCGATTCCGGTGGAACCTCCGCCTCCACAGCCACTATTTGGGGCTCCGACCAGGGATTCTCGGTCGGCTAAGGGTCTACCCCATAGGCTGTCTGTTACCCTCACTCCCGACCAACCTCGGCAGGTAGAGGGTGGCTCAGGCCAGAGGCAGCTCTTGAAGGACTCGTCTGAGTCCGAGGATAATTCCTCCTTTTTCTCCAAGCGAATAGACTTGGAGTCCTCAGGAGGACAGTCAATGGACGATAGCCCGTCGTCCTTCCTAGGACTGCTTCGGCTCATCTCGGAGTCCACCGGGATGAAGCTCGAACCCGTTTCCAAACGGGCCAGGTATCCCCTCACGGAGATTCTGGACCGAGGGGATTATCCAACGGAGGCCTTTCCGGTGGCCGAGGCCATAGTGGGTCCGGCCTTGGAGCTTTGGCAGCGCCCTGCTTCCTGTCCTGCGCCTTCGGCCAGGATGGCCAGGAAGTATGCGGTCCCTACCGTTCCCTGTCCGGTTTTAGAACACCCTCTGCTGAGGGTTGGTTACCGACAGCGTTTTCAGTAGCGCCCGGCTGCGCCAGGGATGTGGACAAACCTCCGACAAGGAATCCAGAAATGGATTATGTCGGGCGAAAAGTCTTTCTGCGTCCTCTCTCGGCCTTCATCAGGCCAGTTCGGCCATCCTCATGGCACATTTTTCTCATGCCCTGTTGGGCTCCCTGGATGAGGTCATCCCTCATCTTCCCACGGATCTGCAGACTACGGTCAAACAGGTGCGGGACCAGGGCAGGGCAGTGGCCAAACAGCAGCTCCAGACTGCTTTAGATATTGGGGACTCATGTGCCAGGTCGGTGGCGGCCGCAGTGGCTATGCGTCGAAGGGCTTGGCTGAGGATATCCACCTTTACTTCGGATACCCAGCACAAGTTGGCGGATGTTCCCTTTTTGGGGACTGACCTCTTCGGCCCTGGGGTGGAAGGTCACCTGCAGAGGTTCGAGAAGTCCAATGCTACCTTGGACTCGGTCTCTTCCGCTCAGAAGGACAAAGGCCGCAAACCACAGCCTAAGCCCTTTCGTCCTTCTGCGCCGCCGAGCCCGGCCACGCGTCAGGGCCAGCAGGCTCGACCTTGGCATCCCAAACCCAAGCCGCCGGCTTCCTCTAACAGGAGGCAGGGAGGAAAAGGCCCAGGAGGTCCCTTGGCCGGTCCTTCCTCCAAGCCTGCCCAGTGACGGGCTGAGGGGTGTCGCCCCCATCCCCGTCACCTTACCCCTGGTTCCCCCCGTGGGGGGACGGCTCCGACACTTCCTTTCCGCCTGGTCCGCTGTTACCACGGACAGGTGGGTACTGGAGGTGGTGGGAAAAGGCCTGCCTCTGGAATTCGAGCAGGTCCCACCTTTCAGAGCCGTCGCTCCTCGGGGGGCCTCGGGGTCTGTAGCCTCACTGTCGGCTCGTCGAGCCGACATCGCTCTCCTCCTCCGAAAGGAGGTGATCAGGGTGGTAGCGGACCCCCCCTCAGACCCAGGGTTTGTGTCCAGGTACTTCCTGGTTCCGAAACGGACGGGGGGCTGGCGCCCCATTCTCGACCTACACGACCTAAACAAGTTCCTAAGGTCTCGAACCTTCAGGATGGTCACTCTGGCTCAGATACTACCATCTTTGGAGCGGCGTGTGGTTCTGCTCTCTGGACTTGCAGGGCCGCGTTTTCACGTCCCTATCCGTCCGTCTCACCAGAGATTCCTTCAGCTTCAGCGGAAGGATCCTTTCGAGTTCCGAGCCATGCCCTTGGCTTGTCTCCAGCTCCCAGGGTCTTCACCAAATGCATGGCAGTGTGACAGCATTCCTGCGGCGCCGAGGGTCCGGTGTACCCTTACCTGGACGACTGGCTGATAGCAGCTCCCTCCAGGCAGGAGGTGGAGTGGTCCAGAGATCTGGCCCTTCAGGTCTGCTCTCAACTGGGCCTCCTTATCAACGAGGCCAAGTCGGAACTCGAGCCGAAGCAGGTGATTCTGTTCGATCGGGCGCAGCTCAACTCTCTTCGAGCCAGGCGCGGCTCCGGCGGACAGGGCCGAGGTTCTTTCCTCCTTTGCCCAATCATTTCTGGTTGGACAATTGCGCCTGTCCGGGACTTCCTCGCCTCCTGGGTCTCATGGCGGCTGCACCAGCGTGGTCCGTTGGGCCCGCTGGAACATCGTTCCCTTCAATGGGGACTGGCCAGTCAGTAGTCCTGGCGCTGCGATCCTTTGGACCAGCTTGTGTGCGGTGACACAGGAGATGTGGGACAGCTCTCAGTGGTGGATCGTTCCAGGTCATTTGCAGGAGGGCATCCCGTTCGTCCGCCCGAGCCGACGGTCTCTCTGTCGACCGATGCCTCTCTGATGGGTTGGGGTGCCCATCTGGGGAACACGGGCTCCACGGCCTCTGGTCCCAGGAGCTCGATGCCACATCAACCTGCTGGAGCTCCGAGCAGTCCACCTAGCTCTCACCGCCTTTGCTCTGTTCCTCCGGGGTCAAGTGGTCCGAGTCCAGGCGGACAAACCACGACCATGTACTATCTAAACCGCCAGGGCGGGACGCGCTCCATGCTTCTATGCAAGGAAGCTCTCCGCATTTGGTCACTCGTGCACAGCCTGGAGGCGGATCTCCTAGCCATTCATGTGGCAGGAGCCTCCAACACCCTGGCCCGATGCCCTAAGCCGGATAGGGGCTGCATCCCACGAGTGGTCTCTCCTGCAGAGTAGTACAGCATCTGTTCTCCCATTGGGGCACACCTCAGGTGGACCTGTTTGCCTCCAGGGAGAGCGAGCTGAGGCTGTTCCATGCCCGCCCCCTCAGCAGGGCTCGCTGCAGGGGATGCCTTCCGAGGCAATGGACCCGGGCCTCTTCTCGCCTTTCCCCATTTCCCTTGATCCACAAGGTGCTTCTCAAGGCGAGGAGGGACAGGCGCGGGTGATTCTGATAGCCCCAGACTGGCCTCGCCAGTTCTGGTACCCAGATCTCCTCAGTCTCAGCTCCAGGACTCATGGCAGCTTCCAGCTTGCCGGACCTGTCTTAGTCAATCAGGGAAGGTGTTCCATCCGGACCTTCAATCCCTGCACCTGGCGGCCTGGTTCCTGGCGGCTAGAGTTCCAGGCCTTGGGTCTTTCCGCAGGTCCTCAATGTAGTTGAGGCGTCCCGTAAGGGTCGACCAGAAAATGCTATGCCTTCAAATGGAAAAGGTTTTCCATTTGGTGTCAGGGCAAGGGCTTGGACCCTTCCTCCTGTTCCTTGGCAAGCATCTTGGACTATTTATGGTCCCTTTCTAATCAAGGGCTTAGGTCGATGACCCTAAGGGTGCACCTGGCAGCCATCTCTGCTTACCGGGCGCGGGCCGGGAAGCAGTCGGTGGCGCAGGAGAAGGTGGTCTGGCGCTTTTTCAAAGGCCTTGATCACATTTCCCCTCCGGTGCGAGAACCTCCACCTCCGTGGGATCTACTGCTGGTACTGGCAAAGCTCATGGGCAAGCCATTCGAACCTATGCACAGGTGTGATCTCTCTCACCTGTCGTGGAAGACCGCCTTCTTGGTGGCTATCCGTCAGCCAGAAGGATGGGAGAGCTCCAGGCGCTTTCCATCCAGTCTCCTTACCTGGTCTTCCACAGGGACAAGGTTGTCCTGCGCCCCCACCCGAAATTCCTTCCGAAGGTGGTGGAGTTTCACCTTAATCAGGTGTTGACTCTGCCGGTGTTCTACCCCAATCACACCTCGGAGGCCGAATATAGGCTCCATACTCCGGACCCTAGAAGGGCGCCCGCCTATTACAAAGAGCGCACGGCTGAAATTCGGGGAGAGGTTCGCCAGCTGTTTGTCACCTACGCTGAAGCCGCATCTGGCAGACCTGCAGCCAAGGACGATAAGCAGGTGGGTCACCTCCTGCATAGATCTCTGCTATAAGTTGGCGGGCATGGAGCCTCCCAGAGGGATAAGAGCTCATTCTACCCGCCATGCTGCAGCAGTGGCTGCTTCCAGGGGCGTCCCTATCCAGAAATCTGCAGGGCTGCTACCACGAAGTCAGCACACACCTTCATTACCCATTACCACATCGACCCTAGTCACGCCGGTATGCTGGTTTGGGGCCTCGGTTCTCAGTCTCTCTTTCCCAAGTAAGTATTGGGGTGTCGTCTTGCCTCCCTCCTCCGGAGAACTGCTGAGAGTCTGCCAATAAGTGTGGATGAACAACATATCCATGTCCTAGAAATACAGGTTACTCACCTGTAACAGGAGTTCTAGGAATGGTATGTTGTTCATCCATTCCACCGACCTCCTCGGCCAGACGCTCAACACTGAGCTTCCAGCGGGCCAGATCTGGCTTCATGGGCGGAGCCGGTTATACCACCGGGTGGGCGGGAGGAGCCAGCTTGAAGACCTTCCGGCAAGATTTAAAGCGGCAAGGATACCTGCCAATAAGTGTGGATGAACAACATATACCATTCCTAGAACTCCTGTTACAGGTGAGTAACCTGTATTTTTAGTTGCCGTTACTTCAGCCAGAAGGATTTCTGAGCTTCATGCTCTCATGTGTAAAGAGCCTTATTTGGTTTTCCACCGGGACAGAGTATCTCTACGGACAAACCCAAAGTTTTTGCCTAAGGTGGTTTCGACACTTACTTTAAATCAGGATATTGACCTTCCGGTCTACTTCCCGAGTTACTCCAACAGAGGAGAGCTTTGCTTCATACCCTGGATGTTCACCGCAGCCTGAGGTATTACCTTAACAGAACTAAACCCTTGCGGGCTTCTGACCAGCTTTTCGTCTCTTTTTCTCAGAGAATGGAAGGCCAGCCGGTGTCCAAACAGACCTTGTCACGCTGGCTTGTCCAGTGTATCTCGCACTGCTACCAAATTAAACAAAAACCCCTCCCGGGTTCTATCCGGGGTCATTCTACCAGGGGTGTGGCCACTTCTTTTGCAGCGCTCAGAAATGTCTCCATTTCAGCTATTTGCGCTGCTGCTACTTGGAGCTCTGTACATACCTTTATCAGGCATTACAGTCTGGACATAGCCTCTAGGCGTAGGGCCGGTTTCGGCTAAGCAGTGTTGCAAGGCCTCTTGTCCTGAGTCAGGACTTGGATTGTTTTTTTCTTTTGTCTCTATGCCTCCTCCCGGATCTTCTGGCAGCGTTACTGCTTGGGAATCAGTCCTAATGGTGTAACCTGCTGCAAGAGCTGTATCTCGAAGTAAGATAGTATAGTTACGTAAGAACTTACCGTAACAGTAGATCTTCGAGAACAGCTCTTGCAGCAGGTACCTTCCCTCCCACCTTCCCCCTTAGAGGAGATTCGGCTCTGTTTTAAAAAAAAAAACAACAATATGAAAGGTTAAAGCAGAAGCGATATGTCAGGGATGATTGAGACGGAGGAAAAGAAAGAAACGCCTTGGTTTGGATTTTCTCCTTTATTGCCTTCTGACGGCGGATCCTTGGTCTCCCCTTTTGCTGTCATCCTGCGGCCGGGAGTCTCCGGCGGGAGAACTGGGGATTCTGGCGGGACTGCCCCCTTATGTACCACGCCTGGCCGTCCGGGAGGCGGGACGGTAGGCGGTCCCGCTGAAGATAGCTTCAGAAATTTTCCGTGGGGTCTGGCGCCTGCGGCTTCAGTCCTAATGGTGTAACCTGCTGCAAGAGCTGTTCTCGAAGATCTACTGTTACGGTAAGTTCTTACGTAACTGTACTTTCCTCCAGTGGGGCACTCACCTGGTTGACCTGTTCGCCTCCTGGGAAAATGCCAAGCTGAGGCTGTTCTGTGCTGCCCCCCTCCCCCGGTGTGGACCCCAGGCCTCCTTTATGCCTTCCCTTCCTTTCCCCTGATCCACAGAATGTTGGGCAAGGTATAGAGGGACAAGGCGCAGATGATCCTGGTAGCCCTGGACTGGCCACTCCTCAGCCTCAGCAGCAGGCCTCTGTGGCGATTGGCCCTACACCCAGACTTGCTCTCTAGTCACAATGGGAAGATCCTGCACCCGAACCTTCAGTCCTTGCACCTGATAGCCTGGTTGCTGAGCAGCTAGAGTTCCAGGCTTTGGATCTCTTCGAAAATGTTCTCCACATTGTGGGGGCCTCCTGGAAAGAGTCGATCTGTCAGTGCTACACCTTCAGATGGAAGCGGTTTTTCATTTGGTGCCAGGGCAGGGAGCTAGACCCTCTGGTCTGCCCTTTGGATAGCATTCTGGACTACCTATGGTTCCTCTGTCAGTTGAGCTTAAGGTCAGCGACCTTCAGAGTGCACCTGGCAGCTATCTCTGCATACTGGGTGTTGGCTGGTATGCCAGTGTTATCACAGGAGAAGGTGGTCGGGTGTTTTTTCAAAGGCCTTTACGTGACCACTTGCGTCCATCGGTGCATGAACCACCACCCCCTTGGGACTTGTTACTGGTACTGGCAGTGCTCATGGGCAAGCCATTCAAACTGATGCACAGGTGTGAGATGTCACACCTGTTGTGGAAGACCACCTTCTTGGTGGCTGTCACCTCTGCCAGAAGGATCAGCAAGCTTTCTTTAGGTGCTTTTGGTGGAGTCTCCTTATTTGGTGTTCCACAAGGACAGGATTGTCCTTCGCCTCCACCTGAAGTGCCTCTTGAAGGTTGTCTCAGAATTTCACTTTAACTAGGTGATTAACCTTCCAGTGTACTTCACCAATCCAGCCTTGGAGGTCGAGCTTAGGCTCCATACTTTGGACCTGAGACGAGTGCTCACTTACTATAAGGAATGCACGGCTGGAGTTTAGGGAGAGGTTTACCAGCTATTGTCACCTGCATTGAAGCCACACCTGGCAGACCAGCAGCTAAGTGGATGATTGGCAGGTGGCTTATCTCCTGTATCGACCTCTGGTATAGGTTGGCTGGTGGGAGCCTCCTGTAGGGCTAAGGGCTCATTTTAGCAAGCATGCCGCTACCTCGGTAGCTGCTTCCAGGGACTGCCTTATCCAGGAGATCTGCACGGCTGCTACCTGGAAGTCAGCACACACTTTCATTTCCCACTACCACATTGACCTTGAATCGCACCAGGATGCTGGTTTTGGGACCCCAGTTCTCCAGTCCCTCTTTGGCAGATAGGGGTGTGTGCCTTGCCCCTTCCTTCCAGACAACTGCTAGGAGAGAGTAGGGATAGTGCACTATATCCATGTCCCTATAAATGAGGTTTACTTACCTGCAACCATAGTTCTAGGAGTGGTACTGTATATGTTGCACATCCGCACAACCCACCTGACCTGCCCTGGCAAGTGGCACATGAATGCCTGCTTCCATTGTGCAAGATCTGACGTCACGGGGCTGAGTCAAGTAGTATACCACCCAAGTGGGTGGGAAGAACTTGGCTTGAAGACATTCCACCTGGAATAAAAGGGAAATGAAGACTGCCAGAGTGTGGATGTGCATCATATACCACTCCTAAAACTATGTTTACAGGAGAGTAACCCTCATATCGTTGTGTATACATGTTAATGGTTGTGCAGCATTACCAGACCCTTCTTAGGTCCCAGGTGCTAGATAAATCACTGCCACAGTACGTGTGCACATTTTTCCCCCATGGTAGTGCCTTTGGGAATGAACATTTCCTTTGCTGTCATTGCCTGAGACCCTTTCCAACCTACAATATGAAATTATTCCCCCATAATTACATGGTTTGCAATTTTGGCATCCTGTTTAGTTTTCATTCACTTGGAGTGGGGAGGTGCTATTGTTTCTATAAAGTAATTTTAAAAAATTTCTTGGAGAACCCTTTTTGTAAGTGCAATAAGACACTTCAGGGTCCTGTAATTATGGTGAAAAGTATGTTGAATGGCATGTGGTGTAAATACCTTGTGCCTAACTACGTGCTCTGCCATGTCTTCTTATTGCATACTTATTTAACAGAATGTCTTGTGGTAATAGAACAGTCAGCTGCCTAACTTAGTCCCTTATACAGCTCCCAACACAATACCAACTGTCATCCACTTTAGGCTTCATAAGCACCACCGCCTGACACCCCCGCAGCCTCCTCTGAGCCCCCCCTCTGAGATTTTGTTTTTCATCCCCAAAGTCCAGAGCCCAGATTAAGCCCCAGAGATTACTGTCAGGCTGTTGGTATGTGGGTGGGCAGGATATCCTGCATGGCATTTTTCTACCTGAATTTCCTCTCTCACAGCTCCCTGTCAATGTATTCTTCCACACCTTTGGGACTTGTATGGGGTTAGGAGGGCAGGATGCTGTGCAGTCACACAAGATGGTCAGTGTGGCTTTGGGACCACTGAAGGAGGTGCTTCTACTGTGGCATGGATCCCCTTGGAGTTTGAGTGGTACCTCCGCAGTGCCCTCAAGACTCCAGTACCCCAGAACTTGATGTAAAGATGAAAGTCAAGATTGCCCTCCCACATGGTACTGTAATGTGCTGCCTTTATTCCCTACTTTGTGTAGCTACCTATCTTTTAAGTAGTCCTTTTAGGGTTTCTCCTTAATATTTTGGAAGTGTGTTGCAAGATGTAGGATAGTAAAGGCTGGTTCACTTAAGACCTGATCACTTGACAGCTGCAAAGTACAGTGCAGATCTGCTTAAAGGGAACAGGAACAACACAATACAATCTGGGTCCCACTTTAGCACATAGGTCTGGAATCTTGTGATGAATGATTTGAATATGCTTGTGTGCTGTTTAAATATGCTTGTGTGCTGTGACTTCATGCCCTATGACCCTCCAACTGCCAGAGCTTTCTGTCTAGAAAGAAGTCAATTCACATTTAGTTCTTTACTTTTTCTTGTAATATTTTGCACTTTTTTAATTGGTCAGGCTTTATGAAAAAGATCTTCATGATGTAAACATGACACTGTTGAGGACACTGCATGAAGCGGAAGTGGCAGCCACTTCAGCAGAAGAGCAGTTGGCAGCATTGAAAGATATGATTACAGAGTTGGCAGATGTAAGTATACAGTGGAACTGCTCTGCAGTCTAAGATACCAGAACCTTAATTTTGAAGTACGGTATGTGTTGTTTCATTGTGCAGCTGCGGCCCCTCCCTTTTACCACCTCTGCTCATGTTGGGTATTTGAACTTGCAGACGGCTGAGCTATTATTAGGAAGAGATTGCTTTGAGTTCTTAACGGTATCCCACACCCAAAATCTTTTTTTTTGTTGTTGAGATTTTCGTAATACTCCTCCTGAGACACTCTCATCAGCCTACCATATTCAAACAACATGAAGTCTTGCTATATTATGACATATGCAGTATAACCCCAGGTTAGAACTGCTCCGGAGGTGAAAGAGTTAACTTCCATGCAGGGCATGGAATCTTGAGCCAGCTCTGAGGAGTCGGTTCCAACTAAAAGGGCTAGAAGGTCAGCTAGTTTGGGGCCAAAAGTTCTTTCTCAACGCTGAGGAAATAGCCAAAGCTATTCAAATTGTCCAGTCTCTTTCCCCAGTTCCGTCGAACTGGCACCATTAGGAAGCGCCGGTTAGGTCGGTTCCTCGGTTCAAGATTATGATTTTGAAGATTTTTATGAACCGGGGAAGGGGAGGAGGAGTGCGAGGAGAGTGAGTGTGATTTTGAAAGTCTGGATCGCCCATTGAGCGGACATCTCTCCAGACAGACCCTCAGGAGTATCCCTCCCAGGCTTTCTGAGTCCCCTTCTCATTTTTGTTTTACAAGAAAGTTGCTGACACTCTGCAACTCCCTGTTGAGGAAGCTGTTGATGATCAAGAAGAGCCTGATTTTGTGGAAATGATGGATATTCCAGAGTCTAGGAGACTGTCTATTCCCTTGCATAAATCTTTTGGGAAACAGACAGTAAAATTCTGAAAACTCCTCATTCTATCCTCCTGTGGATAAAAGGATGGACAAGAGGTATGCTTTATCAGGCTCTGATCTGGACTTCCTATCCCAGCAGTGCAGCCATGTGGGGTGAGTGCAGGCTGCAGCCTGTGACAAGGCTAAAATTCCTCTAGCCTCTACGCCCTTCTGAAAAGGATTCCAGGAGGATGGATGCCATGGCAAAAAGCAGTACATGGCAGCATCTTTGGGACTCAGACAGGCAAATTATATGGCTTCGCGGCTAGGTACGCAGAAATCCAGGTGGGGATACTGTCCTGGCCTAGCAAAACAGGCCCCTGAACAGCTTGCCAGGGAACTGGAGCAGGTGGCTGCAGATGGTATTCAGGCATCCAAGGTGCAATTTCATGCTGCTGTAGACTCTAATGTTTCATCAAGAGTTATGGCTACATCTGTGTCTCTTCAGAATGGCCTGGCTCAGATGTACTCCCTGTCTGGGATACCCAGTCTAAGGCTATGGATTTTCCTGTTGTGGGAAATTCTCTGTTTGGGGAGCAGACAGAGAATTATATGAAGAAAATGGATGAGTATAGGACCACCTATAGGGTGCACAGGCCAAAGAAATGCAAGTCAATCCTCAAAGGCAGCATGTCAGGGGCAGGGCAGGCCTTTTCATAGGCCGTTTTACCAAGCCCAGGCCTCCTCTTCTGCTTATGCCCAGAGGGGGTTCTTTAGAGGAAGGGGCAGAAGGGGCTCTAGTAAGCCTGCTTCTACCCCTCAACCCAAAGCCCCTGCAAAACAGGCTCCCTGATGGGGTAGCCAAGGCCGATTCTCCACTACTGGTAGGGGACAGGCTGGCTTACTTTGTCCAGGACTGGAAGTCTTTAACATCAGACAAGTGGGTCCTGGAAGTAGTAAGCCAGGGACTGGTTCTCAGCTTCAAAAAATTTCCGAAGATGAGAGCCAGGTCTTTTCCACCTGCAAACCCATCAGAGGCACTTGCCCTGGAAGCAGAAGTTTCTTCCCTCCTGGCTCTCAGAGCCGTGGAAAGGGTTCTACCCATACACCAAGGCAAAGGGCTGTACTCCAGGTACTTCCTTACTCCAAAAAAGACAGGAGAATGGCAGCCCATTCTGGATCTCAGGTATCTAAACAAGCACCTTTTAAAACCAAAGTTCAAAATGGTGACCCTGGGGATTATTTTACCCTTTCTAAGGCCAGGGGACTGGCTAGCCTCCCTGGACCTCAAGGATGCCCTACTTCCATGTTCTCATCAAAGCTCCCATGGAAAGTACCTCAGATTGAACTGCCCTCAGGCCATTACCAGTTCAGAGCAATGCCTTTCGGCCTCACCTCGGCCCCAAGGGTGTTCACAAAATGCCTGGCAGTAGCAGTTGCTCATTTAAGAAGGCAAAAGATTGCCATCTTTCCTTGTCTGGACGACTGGCTCATTGTAGGCCAGTCTCCAGAACAGGTCAAACTACAATTACAAGTAACCCAGCAGCTGCTTACATCTCTAGGTTTCCTTCTCAGTCTTCCAAAGTCAGTTCTGGAGCCTGTCCAGCTCCTCACCTTTATAGGCGCAGAACTGAACACAAAAGAAGCCAGAGTCTTCCTTCCTCTGGAAAGTGCAAGGACCTGGTGTCTCTGGCCTCCTCTTTCACCTTGCAGGTCTCTCGACCAGCAAGGCATTTTCTACAGCTCCTGGGGCACATGGCTGCTTCTACAGCAGTGGTGCAGGGAGCGAGATTTCAGATGAGGGACATTCAGTTCCATTTGAGAGCCTTTTGGTCTCAAGGACAGATCCCTAACCAAATTGATTCAGTGACTCGAACCCTGATCCAGGCCCTTCAGTGGTGGCAGGATTGGAACAATCTGAGACAGGGGTTCCTTCACTCCCCAGTCTCATTCCTTGACCCTTACTACAGATGCATCCCTCTTGGGGTGGGGGAGCTCACATGGGCGACCTTTCACTCCCAAGGGCTGTGGTCACCTCAGGAATCTCTGCTCCACATCAATTTGCTGGAGCTCAGAGCAGTTTTCTAGCACTCCAGGTTTTTCCACATCTGTCCAGAACAAGGTGGTTCAGGTCAGAACAGACAATACCACTACAATGTGGTACATCAACAAGCAAGGGGCACTCGGTCTCGGCCTTGTGCACAGGCAATGAAGTTATGGTCTCTGGCTTATTCTCTGAGCGCCTCCATTACGGTTCACCTCCCAGGCAAGGACAATGTCCTAGCGGATGCTCTCAGCAGGATTTCCCAGGGCCATCACGAATGGGCACTGGATCCCCTAGTACTGGAGGTAATATTTGCCAGATGGGGCACCCGCAAATAGATCTCTTTGCAGCCCCAGACAATCACCAACTTCCCCTTTTTTGCTGCAGGCCCCCAGTGTTGGGCTCAGTCCCTCTGGATGCCTTCCTCCTCAGTTGGGAAGGGAAGTTTCTCTATGCTTTTCCCCCTTCCCCTTCTTTTCAAAGTGCTAGTCAGAATCAGATCTCAATCCTGCAAGATGATCCTGATTGCTCCAGATTGGGCCAGGCAGCCCTGGTACCCACTCCTCATGTCCTTAGCAGTCCACCCTCCCCTATGTCTTCCCAGGAATCACAACCTGTTAACCTGTGCCCAGGGGAGAGTTTGGTATCCGAACCTCAAATCTCTCAATCTCAAGGCATGGCTCTTGAAGAGTTAGAGTTTGCTGACCTACACCTTTCTCAAGGTGTATTGGATATCTAGAAGGCCTCTAGGAAGCCTTCCACCAGGGCTACCTATAATTCAAAATGGAAGAGATTTTCCATATGGTGTGCTGGTAAACATATTTCCCCAGAATCTGCTGGTGTGCCACGATCCTAGATTATTTGGTGCATTTGAATTCCTTGGGGCTGAGACCAGCTACCTAAGCGTGCACTTGGCAGCTGTGTCTGTCTTCTTGTCAGCAGGTAAGCCCTCTTCTTTATCAGCTCACCCTGTGTTCTCCAAGGTTTTTTAAAGGGTTGCTTCACACCAACCCCCATTCAGGGACCCTGCCCCTGCTTGGGATCTTAATATTTGCATCGCTCAGCTTATGCAACCCCCTTTTGAGCCATTGTCTTCAGCAGAGCTTAAGTACTTGACTTGGAAAACTGTGTTTCTGGTAGCCATCACCTCTGCCAGGCGCATAAGTGAGCTACAAGCCTTGTCAGTGGAGCCTGATTTTATCTCCTTTCATAGAGATAAGGTGGTCCTCAGGACTAACAGGAACTTTTGCCTGAGGTGGTTTCAGACTTTCACCTTAATCAATCCATGTCTCTTCCTGTGTACTCAGCTGACCATTCCTCCTCTGGTGAGAGGAGATTGCACAGTTTAGATGTCAAAAGAGCCCTTAGTTACTATATAGACACTACCAAGGGTCACAGGTTCGAATCCCTCAATTGTTCCTCACTTATGGTGAGGTTGGTAAAGGAAACCTGCCACTAAAGATCCATTGCCAGGTGGATTGTCTCTTGTATCCAATTCTGTTACGAAAAACTGGGTAAGGTTCCTCCCTCAGGCCTGAGGGCTCACTCTACCAGAGGTACAGCTGCGTCTCTGGCTGCTGCCAGGGACATTCCTATCCTAGAGATATGTCGAGCAGCTACCTGGAAAACAGTTCACACTTTTACTAAGCATTACTCCTTGGATATCCAGGCTAGGAGTGATGCTCGATTTGGCACAGCTGTGCTTCAGAGCCTATTTCCCAAGTAGGTTCTGTCCCTCCTCCATGGAGGTACTGCTGTATAGTCTGCATATGTCATAATATAGCAAGACTTCATGTTGTTTGAAGAAAAAATTACTCACCTTAGTAATGTTGTTTCTTCTAATGGAGTCTTGCTATATTATGACCTCCTCAGCCTGCCCCTCTCAGAACCTCTGTTTTTGGGATGTGGGTGGGCAGTGCAATGTTGGCACTTCTTTGATGCCCACTTTATTTCACCCTTCTAGGGTGCTTAGGTGTTATGCTTAAATTTTCCTTCTTGAATCCCCGACTTGAGTCTTGTTTTGGGATCAAGAACAAAAGGTGTTTTTGTAGTTAGTAGCCAGTGGCTAGTGTAGGTTCTGGCTTCCACACAGAACCTTAATGAGTTTTTGCTCGTAAAGATCTGACAGTTTTAGTTTGAGCTTCAACAGACAGAGTGTTCAACCGAGCTTACGCTCAAGATTCCATGCCCTGCATGGAAGTTAACTCTTTCACCTCCGGAGCAGTTCTAACCTGGGGTTATACTGCATATGTGATAATATAGCAAGACTCTATTAGAAGAAACAACATTACTAAGGTGAGTAATTTTTTCTTCTGTGCCAGAGTTTTGCCTCTGTAGGAGTCCATTCTTTTTGTCTCTAGACATGCAGTGTGGTTTAGTGATTAGAGCACTGGCCTTCGGAACCAGGAGATCACATGTTCAAATTCCAGTAGATCTAAAGGCTCACTGTGTGACCTTGGGCATGTAACTTAACCTCCCAGTGCCCTGGTCCGCCCAGCTGCAGAAAGGGGTAGAAGCAGAGCCTCACTGGAGATGAGAGGTTGCATCTCAGCTGAACTATCCTGGGTAAATGAATTGTAAAATAAAAGTAAAAATTGCTGACCTCCAAGCGTACACTATTTTTGATTTAGTATGCTTTAGCTGACGCCCATTCTCCAAGGAGCTCAGCCCCCGGCCCTCTCAATGATGGCCCACCACTGGCGCATACCTGAAGCGGTGATCCGGCCAGGCTTGTCCCCACTGGACGTGGCTGTTAGACGGACCTGGCACCCACGGAAGCCTGAACACAGATCCCAGTGGAATACCATCGGGAGCGCCTCCCTGGCTTGCCCCCCAGGGCAGGTCCATGGTACCGAGCCATACCGACAGAGACTGCTCGCCCAGTCACCGACCAAGCACCCTAGTGGCAACTCATGCAGTTGAGGAGGAGCAGGGCGTTGTGAACAGAGTGGCACCATATTTCGGAGGAATAATCCCTGGGAGGCATGGTGTGCAATGATGTAGTTGCTGTGAAGTGCAGATGTCCGGCATGCCTCCCGAAACAATATGTCGTCAGTCTCAGCAGTCCCTGTCCTCCAGTAAGGGATGAACATGCGCTGAGCATGCACCACCCCCTTCCCGAGGAGCAGAACAGTCCATATGATGTTCAGTCCCACTCCCCTTTCCCTGCAGGCGCACAGTGACCTGGGCCCATTCTCGAACCCAGCTCGCTGGCAATGCAAGTGGTGGCTCTACTGCTGTGCCAGCAGGGTAGCTCCAAGCATCCACTATATTCAAACAACATGAAGTCTTGCTATATTATGACATATGCAGTTTGACCCAGCCTTTGAACTGCTCCGGAGGTGAAAGAGTTAACTTTCCATGCCAGGCATGGAATCTTGAGCGCGAGCTCGGTTGAGAACTCTGTCTGTTGTTCTTCAAACTCAAACTGTCAGATTCTTTACTCCGCCTCACTGAACAGTCGCTCCGGAGATTTCTCCTGCTGCTCGGTTCATTTTGTCGGTTAAAAAGTGTAATTCTCGGTTTTTAAACCGCATTTTCTCTTTACTTTAACCGCAACCGGTCGGTTCAAGCTCTGTCTGTGGTATCGTAAGTAATAGATAGGTTTTACATTATTTCTGTGTGGAACTTGCAAACGATATTATCGGTTCGGTTTGAACCGATCTGGTTGTTGTTAAACTTTATTAAATTGCATTTAGAGTGCGGTTCCCGATTCTTATCGGTTCTAAAAAAAACAGATGTCATTACGTTTTTTCCATGACCCGTGACACGGTTGGGAACCGATAAGGGTGTCTTGCTTGGCGGATTGCCGTAAACGGGCAAGTTTTTGGTTAGGCTGGCACTATGTCTGAGAAACCCAAAAGAAAAACCGGGCCCACTGGGTTTCAGCACTGTAGTGTCTGTGGGGAAGCCTTTGCCAAGGCTGACCCACACACCACATGTGTTTATTGTCTGGGGTTTGACCACCTCAATGCAGACTGCCAGATTTGCAAGAATTTTCCTGCAGCTACCCTGGATAAGAGAGTTGGTAGGCTCAGGGAAAGAGAGGCCAAAAAGTCCGCTGACCCAGATGGCCAGCCCAGTTCGGTGCCAACCGAACCGGAGGGAGTGCCCTCTGACCAGGGCGAGACTTCCTCGGGCAAACGGAGGGCTGACTGGAGGAGTCAGTCCAGCAAAAGGACTAGAAAATCAGCAGGTGTGGAGCCAAAATTTCCTTCTCCAACCGCTGCAGAGATAATCAAAGCGATCAAATTGTCCAGTCGCTTTCTCGTCCCACCGAACCGGCACCATCAGGTAAGCGGTCGGTTCGGTTGGTGCCACCGGTTCAAGAATATGATATAGAGGAATTTTATGAACCGGAGGAGGGGGAGGAAGATTATGAAGAGAGTGAATGTGATTTTGAAAGTCTGGATGTGCCCATTGAACTGGACATCTCCCCAGACAGACCTTCAGGAGTGTCTTCCCCTAGGCTTTCTGAGTCCCCTTCTCATTTTATGTTTTATAAGAAAGTGGCTGAAGCCCTCCAGCTCCCTTTGGAAGAAGCTGTGGATGAACAGGAGGAGCCTGACTATGTAGAAATGATGGATATCCCAGAGTCTAGGAGATTGTCTATTCCTTTACATAAATCTTTTAGGAAACAGACCATAAAAATTTTAAAAGTTCCTCACACTATACCTCCTGTGGATAAAAAAATGGACAAGAGGTACACATTGTCAGGCCCTGATATGGAGTTCCTTTCACAACAATGCAGCCATGTTGGGGTAGTGCAGGCTGCAGCCTGTGATAAGGCAAATATTCCCTTGGCTTCACACCCCCCTGACAAGGACTCCAGGAGGATTGATGCCATGGCAAAGAAACAGTACATGGCAGCATCCTTGGGACTCAGACAGGCAAATTATATGGCCTACAGTGGTGTGAAAAAGTATTTGCCCCCTTCCTGATTTTCTCTATTATTGCATATTTGTCACACTGGATGTTTTCAGGTCTTTAGACAAAATGTAATATTAGATAAAGGGAACCTGAGTGAACAAATAACACTTTTTTTTTTTTTTTATTTCACTTATTTAATGAAAAATAGTTAACCAACACCAATTGGCACTGTGTGAAAAAGTAATTGCCCCCTTACACTTAATAACTGGTTACGCCGCATTTAGCTGCAATGACTGCAACCAAACACTTCCTATAATTCAATATCAGTCTTTTACATCGCTGTGGAGGAATTTTAATCCACTCTTCCTCGCAGAACTGCTTTAATTCAGTAACATTTGGTAGGTTTTCGAGCATGAACTGCTCGTTTCAGGTCCTGCCACAGCATCTCTATTGGGTTTAAGTCTGGACTTTGACTAGGCCACTCCAAAACTTTAATTTTACTTCTTTTTCGCCATTCTGATGTGGACTTGCTTTTGTGTTTTGGATCATTGTCTTGCTGCATGACCCAACTACACTTCAGCTTCAGCTGACGGAAGGATGACTGGACATTCTCCTTAAGAATTTTCTGGTACAGAGCAGAATTCATGGTTCCTTTAATTATGGCAAGTCATCCAGGTCCTTAGGCAGCAAACATCCCACACCATCACACTACCACCACCATGTTTGACTGTTGGTATGGTGTTCTTACTGTGGAATGCTGTGTTTGCTTTACGCGAGACATTATGGGATCCATGTTGTCCAAAAAGTTCCACTTTGGACTCATCTGTCCATAGAACATTTTCCCAAAAGGCTTGTGGATCATCCAGGTGCTTCTTGGCAAATAAGAGACGAGCATTTATGTTCTTCTTGGTTAGCAGTGGTTTCTGCCTTGCTACTCTCACATGAAGCCCATTTTTGCCCAGTCTCTTTCTGATTGTGGAGTCATGAACTCTGACCTTAGCTGAGGCAAGAGAAGCCTGCAGTTCTTTGGATGTTGTTTTAAGATCCTTTGAGACTTCTTGGATGATTTTACACTGCGCCCTTGGAGTAATTTTGGCAGGCCGCCCACTCCTGGGAAGGTTCACTACTGTTCCAAGTGTTCTCCATTTGGAGATTATGGCTCTCACTGTGGTTCGATGGAGTCCCAGAGCCTTAGAAATAGCTTTGTAACCCTTTCCAGACTGATAGAGGGCAACAGAATGTTTTTCTGATCTTTTCAGGAACTTCCTTTGATCATGGCATAATGTGCTTGTTGAATCTTTGTCCTGGCAATGTGACTCTGATGGTAAGGGCCAAAATAAGTGAGGTTTATATTGAGCAGGGCTGGCTGTAATCAAGCCTGGCTGTGTTCAATCAGCTGACTCTAATTATCCCTTTAATTGGGTTGATTTAACTAGGGGGCAATTACTTTTTCACACAGTGCCAGTTGGTGTTGGTTAACTTTTTTCATTAAATAAATGAAATAAGTAAAAAAAAAAAGTGTTATTTGTCCACTCAGGTTCCCTTTATCTAATATTATATTTTGTCTAAAGACCTGAAAACATCCAGTGTGACAAATATGCAATAATAGAGAAAATCAGGAAGGGGGCAAATACTTTTTCACGCCACTGTATGTTGCAAGATACCAGAAATCCAGATGGGATACTGTTATGGCTTTAGCGAAACAGGTCCCTGGCCAGCTTGCCAAGGAGCTGGAGCAGGTGGCTGCTCATGGTATTGAGGCATCCAAGGTGCAATTCCATGCTGCAGTGGACTCTAATGACGTATCTTCAAGAGTCATGGCTACATCTGTGGCTTTTCGCAGAATGGCTTGGCTCAGGTGTACTAGCCTGTCACAGGATACCCAGGCTAAGGCCATGGATTTTCCTGTTGTGGGTAACACTCTGTTTGGGGAGCAGACAGAGAATTACATGAAGAAAATGGATGAGTATAGGACCACTTATAGGAGTGCACAGGCCAAGGAAAGGCAGGCCACTCCTCAGAGGCAGCTTTCCCAGGGGCAGGGGCAGGCCTTTTCACAGACCTTTTTACCAAGCCCAGGCCTCCTCTTCAGCCTATGCCCAGAGGGGGTTCTTCAGAGGGAGAGGCAGACGGGGTACGAGCAGGCCTGCTCCCACCCCTCAGCCTAAAGCCCCTGCCAAACAGGCACCCTGATGGGAGGGCCAGGGCCGATTCTCCATTACCTGTAGGGGGCAGGCTGGCTTACTTCGTCCAGGACTGGGAGTCTTTAACATCAGACAAGTGGGTCCTGGAAGTAGTAAGCCAGGGACTGGTTCTCAGCTTCAAAAAATTTCCAAAGATGAGAACCAGATCCTTTCCACCTGCAAATCCATCAGAGGCTCTCGCTCTGGAAACAGAAGTCTCAACCCTCCTGGCTCTCAGAGCTGTAGAAAGGGTACCTCCCCTACACCAGGGCAAAGGACTGTACTCCAGGTACTTCCTTACCCCAAAAAAGACAGGAGAATGGTGGCCCATCCTGGATCTCAGATACCTAAACAAGCACCTTTTAAAACCAAAATTCAAAATGGTGACTCTGGGAATTATTTTACCCTCTCTAAGGCCAGGGGACTGGCTAGCGTCCCTGGACCTCAAGGATGCCTACTTTCATGTTCTCATCAGAAGCTCCCACCGAAAGTACCTCAGATTCGAACTGCCCTCAGGCCATTACCAGTTCAGAGCAATGCCCTTCGGGCCTCACCTCTGCCCCAAGGGTATTCACAAAATGCCTGGCAGTAGCTGTTGCTCATTTAAGAAGGCTAAAGATTGCCATCTTTCCTTAGCTGGACGACTGGCTCATAGTGGGCCAGTCTCCAGACCAAGTCAAATTACACCTTCAGGTTACCCAGCAGCTGCTTACATCTCTAGGTGTCCTTCTCAATCTACCCAAAGTCAGTTCTAGAGCCTGTTCAGCTACTCACCTTCATAGGCGCAGAACTGGACACAAAGCAGGCCAGAGCTTTCCTCCCTCTAGAAAGAGCAAAGACCGTGGTGGCTCTGGCCTCCTCCTTCACTCTGCAGGTCTCTCGACCAGCAAGGCATTTTCTGCAGCTCCTAGGGCACATGGCTGCCTCCACAGCAGTAGTGCAAGGAGCAAGATTTCAGATGAGGGACATTCAGTTCCATTTGAGAGCCTTCTGGTCTCAAAGGAGAGATCCTCTAACCAAATTGATCCCAGTAACTCGAACCCTGATCCAGACCCTACAGTGGTGGCAGGATCAGAGCAATCTGAGACAAAGGGTCCCTTTCATCCCTCAATCTCACTCCTTGACCCTTACTACAGATGCGTCCCTCTTGGGGTGGGGAGCTCACATGGGCAACCTCACCACCCAGGGATTGTGGTCCCCTCAGGAATCTCTGCTCCACATCAATCTGTTGGAACTCAGAGCAGTTTTTCTAGCACTTCAGGTTTTTCTGCATCTGTTCAGAACAAAGTGGTACAGGTCAGAACAGACAACACCACTACAATGTGGTACATCAACAAGCAAGGGGGCACTCGGTCTTCGGCCTTGTGCACCGAGGCAATGAAGTTGTGGTCTCTGGCTTATTCCCTGAACACCTCCCTCATGGCAGTTCACCTCCCAGGCAAGGACAATGTCCTGGCAGATGCTCTCAGCAGGATTTCCCAGTGCCATCACGAATGGTCTCTGGATCCCCTAGTACTGGAGGTAGTATTTGCCAGGTGGGGCGCCCCTCAGATAGATCTTTTTGCAGCCCCAGACAATCACCAACTTCCGCTATTTTGCTGCAGGCCCCCAGTGTTGGGCTCAGTCCCTCTGGATGCCTTTCTTCTCAACTGGGAAGGGAAGTTTCTCTATGCCTCTCCCCCCCTTCCCTCTCTTGTTCAAGGTGCTAGTCAAAATCAGATCTCAACCTTGAAGATGTTTCTGATTGCTCCAGATTGGGCCAGACAGCCCTGGTATCCACTCCTTCTGTCCTTAGCAGTCCTTCTTCCCCTGTGTCTTCCCAGGAATCAAAATCTGTTAACCTGTGCCCAGGGGAGAGTTTGGTACCCGAATCTCAAATCCCTCAATCTCAAGGCCTGGCTCTTGAAGAGTTGGAGTTTGCTGACCTACACCTTTTTCAAGGTGTAGTCGATATCTTGAAAGCTTCTAGGAAGCCTTCCACCAGGGCTACTTATAATTCTAAATGGAAAAGGTTTTCCATATGGTTCTCTGGAAAGCATATTTCCCCAGAATCTGCTGATTTGCCCACAGTCCTGGATTATATGGTCCCTTAAATACTTTGGGGCTGAGGCCAGCTACCCTGAAAGTGCACTTGGCAGCTGTCTCTGCTTTTATATCAGCAGGAATGCCCTCTTCTCTTTCTGCTCACCCTGTATTCTCCAAGTTTTTCAAGGAATTGCTTCACACCAACCCCTCCATTCAGGGACCCTGCTCCACCTGGGATCTTAATGTTTGCATTGCTCAGCTTATGCAACCCCCCTTTGAGCCTTTGTCTTCAGCAGAGCTTAAGTACTTGACTTTGAAAACTGTGTTTCTGGTAGCCATCACTTCTGCCAGACGCATAAGTGAATTACAAGCTTTGTCAGTGGAGTCTGATTTTCTCTCCTTTCACAGAGATAAGGTGGTCCTCAGTACTAACAGGAAGTTCTTGCCTAAGGTGGTCTCAGACTTCCACCTTAATCAATTTCTCTTCCAGTGTACTTCATTGACCATTCCTCCTCTGGCGAGAGGAGGCTGCACAGCTTAGATGTGAAGAGAGCACTTAGTTACTACATAGAGCGTACCAAGGGTCACAGGTTTGACTCCCTCCAACTGTTCCTCACTTATGGTGAGGTTGGTAAAGGGAAACCTGCCACTACAAGATCCATTGCCAGGTGGATTGTCTCTTATATCCAATTTTGTTATCAAAAACTGGGTAAGGTTCCCCCTTCAGGCCTGAGGGCTCACTCTACCAGAGGTACAGTTGCGTCCCTGGCTGCAGCCAGGGACATCCCTATCATAGAGATATGTCAAGCAGCTACCTGGAAAACAGTTGACATTTTCACCAAGCATTACTCCCTGGACATCCAGGCTAGGAGTGATGCTCGGTTTGTCACAGCTGTGCTTCAGAGCCTATTTCCTAAGTAGGCTCTGTCCCTCCTCCTTGGGGGTACTGCTGTGTTGTCTGCATATGTCATAATATAGCAAGACTTCATGTTGTTTGAAGAAAAAATTACTCACCTTAGTAATGTTGTTTCTTCTAATGGAGTCTTGCTATATTATGACCTCCCCCCTGCCTGCCCCTCTCAGAACCTCTGCTTTTGGGATGTGGGTGGGCAGTGCAGTGTTGGCACTTAGTAGATGCCCACCTTGTTTTTTCACCTCCTTTTTTGGGGTGTTTGGGTGTTGTGTTTTTATTTTTTGGATCCCCTGACTTGAGTCTTTGTTTTGGGACCAAAAAATGTGTTAGTATTTTAGTAGCCAGTTGGCTAGTGTAGGTTTACAGCTTCCACACAGAATCTTAGTGAGTTTTGCTCATAAAGATCTGACAGTTTCAGTTTGAAGAACAACAGACAGAGTTCTCAACTGAGTTCGCGCTCAAGATTCCATGCCTGGCATGGAAAGTTAACTCTTTCACCTCCGGAGCAGTTCGAAGGCTGGGTCAAACTGCATATGTCATAATATAGCAAGACTCCATTAGAAGAAACAACATTACTAAGGTGAGTAATTTTTTCTTCTAGTACACTGAGGATGAGTCACTGTCAGCTATGGCCTATCAGCTACTAGGCCACTCCTCCTGTGAAGGAGTTATGATCTGATGGAGAGGAAGAGGAACTTGTAGTTCAGGTCAGCACCAACTGGACAGGATTTAGGTGGAGGGAGAACTTTTTTTTCTGTGTTTTCCTTGAGGAATACCTTCTCTTCTAAATGCGGCAAGTCATAGTCCCACATCACACTTACATACTGTATCTGCTCCCTCTGTAGGGTGCTCAGTGCTACATTGAACACCTGGGTGGCAGTGCTATAGCAAGAGTTATTTACTGCTCTCCCTGCCTTCCCTGGAGAAGAAGAGTGTACTCTTGAATTATATAGTGTCTTCCTGCTGGACAATAAAGATGCCCTGACTTGAGAAATGGACACCTAAGTATTTATCGGTAAATGAGAGAACTAGATTGGGTCAGAAGTTCAGTTTTCAACCTTGTCCAATGGCAAGGTTAACAAGCAGCAAAAAGTCATCATCAGTTTGTAGTACACATGTTCAAATACAAGTGCAGCTATACTCCGTACCAGTAACCTCTTTTTTGTTTCTTTTTAAAGGCCAGTGGAATGGTCGTATGGCTCAACATCGTAGTGGCTGTTCCTAACAGCTGATTAATTATTGTTGTTTAGTGGTTTAGTAGTCACTTATATAGCAGTAAAGAAAAGGAATAACTTGATCATCTTCGAGGATATCTCTTTCATTAAGCCACACCTACGGAACTATAGACAGCGGGCACTAGAACCACATGGCAACTTTTTCCAAGCAGTCTACTTTGGGCCAACCATGATGACATCGGACATCGACGTCTTCTGTATGTAAACGTGGGCGCCCCCCCTCCCTCCTCAGTTCTTTTCCCGCCTTTGACCATACTCATCGGACTCCATGGAAATGCCATTGTAACAGTCGACTGCCAAATTTTCAGTTTATTATTTTTCTCTGCCTAGTAGCTATCACTTTATTTCTGTGTTATGTCGATGAAAGACACTGCTAAACTCTTCCATTACTACGAGTGCGTTAAGAAAATCTACCAAAACAATGATCACGACATCTGCGTGTGTTGTCTCAGAGAAGCCTGTGATGTTAAAGTCTGCAAGATGTGCCTGAAGTTTTAACCAAGCTACCAAGTGATGTTGTCAAAAAGGTCTGCACACTTTTCTCTTAGAGCAGCATGTAGCCAGAATGGAGAGAGCACTCGGGGGATCAAGCTCCACTGCGTCGGTGACCAGTCCTCTAGGACTTGGGAGAAGTCATAAGGAAAGCACAAGCACTGGGAGAGGGAGCGGAGCAAGACTAGGTCCCCCCCCATTCTCAGCAACAACCATTGCAGCATTGTTGACTGCTTTGGTGGCACCTCCTGCCACCCAGGCCTCAGAACCTTCAAGTCCAGCTGTGGCAGTGAATTCAGCCAGACCTTCCACGGCCGGCAAAGGCATATCGACGTCAGGGCTGCCACCTCCATCAACATTGCTTCTCCACCTCTTGCCCCCACCCCCATTGGCTGCATTAGAGGATGCCACAGACCAGGCATGATCCCTGCCATGCCAAGAAAGGCAGACAAACTGTACCAGGCCCCCTCTGGACGGACCTTTTTCGCAGGTCAACCTGTGGCAGATTCAGTGGTGATCAAGGCAGCCCATGATAGGTCTGAGGTGCCTGAACATCTCAGATCTTCTTCAGGGATATCTCAGTCATCAGATTACACTGTAGGAGCTTCACCATCAGCGAAGCAGGATCAACACTGAAGATTTTCAGCAGTACAACTGGGACTGCCCATGCCGTCGATGTCCATCGACGTCACCAACCCTATAAAGGCGTGAATGGCCCTGCTCCCTCCTCAGTTCTTTCCCACCGTTGACTCACTCATATGGGTCTCCGAGGAAGCTCTGATGGAGTATTTGCACCTTTCTCGCCTACAGCTTTTTTCTTGCAATATTTTCAGAATCTCTCTTATCAAAGAGATTCCTCCAACTTGTTTATGTCGAGAGTGAATCCTTTGACATCTCTGTTCTGTCACTGTAGCTGCGGAAAGAAGATTGCCTCCACAGACGAACATTCTTTCTGTGTCTGCTACCTTGGGCCTTACCACAAAGTTTCTGACTGTGAGTTCTGCCAGAAGTTTAACCAAGCAACCCTCAGGTGACGCGGAAAGGCTCTTAAAAATTTCCAGATGGATCAACAGGTAGCCAGTTCCGTGCATGGGTCCTCAAGTCCCAGCCTCACAGTTGCCAACAGGGTCGTCGAGCTCCCAGGCCTCCAGGGCCCGAGACAAATCCTTGAGGAAAAGTCATAAAAAAGATCGTGACCGCTACTTCTGACGGCTTCTCATTCCCCGACAGCCTCTTCGGGGGGATCCTCGTCGACTGCAACTGCACCGACGTGCAGAACTGTCCCTGTGCCCACCAGATCCATACCAACAGCACCCCCACCTGATTCACAGGATACTTGGTCATCGACCTCTGGGTCGTCACCCCTTCCTTCCATTGATGGGCCTTCCTTCGAGGCTTGACCCTTCTCTCTCTAGGGCCCAGCAGGTGGGTAGTCGACACCTGTACCCCCAATCCGTTGACAACCTGAATGAGATTTTGACTAAATTTACTTTGGTGATTGTTTGACAGCTGGACACATATAGGCCCACTTTGCCGATGCTGTCGATGGCAGTTTCATCATCAGCACCTGCTTGACTACCGCGGGAAACTCCCCACAAACAGGCATCTGCTCATCTGATGCCAGATCTAGATTTGGAAGAGGTAGATGTCGAAGAGTACCATCCAGACCTCATTTTTCCTGATGATGAGGAGGAAGAAGAGAAAGAGACCCTGGTCTCTGACAGATCCATAGCTTCCTCTGTCAGCAAGGATTCGGTTAAGCATATACCCAGGTCTCTTCCTGAGGACCCCTTATTTTTTAATGTGATGAAGCTGTTGTCCTCAGTCATGGGCTTCCACACTGAGGAAGAGGATGCCACCGGGAAAGAGCTGGTGGACTTTCTGGATATCTCAGAATCTCCTTAAAAATCGTTCCTCCGGTTTTGCCTGCCTTGAGGAATGCAGCTACGGCAGCGTGGCACAGACCAGACATGGTGCCAGCTATGCCCCGTAGAGTGGATAAACTTTAGCATGCCCCTCAGGGGTTCCTTTGCTATGCTGCTCAGCCTGAAACGGATTCATTGTTCAGTAATGCAGCCCACGACAGGTCTAAGATGCCTAAGCCTTATATGGACTGGGCTCTGGCTACCTGGCTGATCTCCTGACAGCTGCTTCCTCTGCCCATTCTCTCCACTTCTCAACCAGGGTCCTCCTTGCTGTTCCCAGGGCCAGATTAAAAACGTCTGGTGACTGTGCTTTTGATGTCGCCGGTCCGGCCCTGTGGAACTCCCTCCCAGCTTGGGTCAGGGAGGCCCCAATGGTTGAGATGTTTAAAAAGGAACTAAAGGCTCACTTATTTTGTTTGGCCTTCCCTGATGAAGGTGACTGACCAGCACTGTGACAGAGTTGAATAGGGCCCTGTCCCAGTTGTTATGGAGAGTTTGAATGCAGGGATCTGTTCTGTTCTTTCCTTTCCTGTCTCTTGTCTGTCTGATTGCGCAATCAAATTTTCCTGTGAGACCTAGGATTTGATCATCCCAACAGTCTCACAATTCTTTGCCTCTCACTGTCTTCCCTTGCTGTTTTTGTCTTTTCCTCTCTTGCATATCTGCTGATATAAAAATATATGCAAATCATTATGTGGAAATGTAACTGATATGGGGATCCCTTTGTTTAAAAATTATATAGTGTTACTGTTGAAATGTATATAATTATAGTTTGAGATGATTGCAGAAAGCTAGTGGAAACTCACGGGGTTAACCTGAGAGCAGTTTTTAAGCCCTTTTTCAGAAGCTGTGGATAAGGGGCCTCAGTTCTGGGACATTGTGTTCTAGCTGCACATGCCTGACATACAAGAACATGATAGAAAAAACAGGATGCTTGTTAAAAAGGGGGTTGCAAGGACTTATAAAAACAAAGCTGCAATTTCTTGCAAGAGACTCAGCGACTGAAGGAAAACTCTGATTGATATTCTCTCTGTATTCTGCCTTTGCAAATAATTATATGGAACAAGTTTTTTTTTTTTATGTTACTACTAGTACAAGTAAATACTTTTTGTGAATTCTACAACTGCTCCTGGTTTTCCTATGTGTCCTGACCTGTGCCTCGATGATAAGCACTAGTTTAATTTTAGAGTGTTAGTTTAATTTTGGATATTGTAGAATGCTATTTAATGTTTTAAAATGTGTATGTTGTATGTGTTCTATATATATTTGTTTTACCCTATCTGTTTTATGAAAGGCACCCAGAGACTCAGGAATTGGGCTCCATTTAAATAAACTTGCCTTGTTTAAGCACCTTAGTTCCCTACCTTCCAGACAGAGAGTCTTACAGAATTGACCTCTTTGGTAAGAGGGTATATGCCTCCTACACTGGGTTTGAGGATTGCAAATTACTTGTCTCACATGGTAAAGTACCAAAATGCTAATTGGAAGAAGGGCAAGGCTGCTGCCCAGGCCCTGCCAGGTGGCACACAAAAGCAGGAGCTACTTCGATGCCTTCAGGCAGCTAAGGGCATTAGCAAACACCTCCTCAGAGCCTCATGCTCTGAAGAAGACCATTGATTGGTCAATACGTAAGCGTGACGTTTAGTTCACTACATGATTCCAACATGGAGACTCTGCGGCATGTGTGGTGTTCTTTTAGTTTTTATAACTTTCCTAGCTTTCTCAGCTGTGCATTCCATATATCGTTAAGTTAATTCTGAGTATTAACCGAAAGTCGGAAGATTTGCACGCCTTCTAATTCTTTTGAATACAGAGCAAAATCAGTGCCGGTGCCTGTTCTACTCGCTATATTGCAGTGAATCATTGGATTTCTCCAGAACTGCCTTTTCCTTATGGACGTGGGTGCATTACTATGGTGTTGCGGAACTCATGGTGAGATCTAACCTTTTTGTTCGTTCTGTCACTATTTAGATGTATAATAAAATATTGTGCTGACCCCACATCTTTTTTGGTTTGTGTTTGCACCTCCTCAGAGCCCTCTCTGAGATGGCTGACACTGTTGCCAGGGCTGCTGCCACGGGCATATGCCTGCAGTGGCATTTGTGGCTGAGGGTATCTGGTTTTGCTACAGATATTCAGCAGAAGGTGCTGAATGCCCCTTTTAATGGCACTAAGCTGTTCAGCCCTGACGTGCAGGGCATTATCAACCATCTGCAAGCCTCGGGCAGGGCACTTAAGTCCGTCCACTGTCTAACATACTCAGGCGAGAGGTGGACAGCACCCTCCATTTTGCAAAGCGACCAATAGACCAGGTGTAGCCTCTCACCCTCAAGGGAAGCACAGAGCCCCGGCTGCCTTGCTCACCCCCTCCAATGTTGTAGTGGCGGCCAAGTGCCCCAGAAGTGAGGTACCAGCCCCCACGGCTGGATCTGCTACTGCATGACTGCTTACCTGACACCCTCTCTTCTGGTACCTGACCAAGAGGTGGTGGTTGGTGTTCAGTTCTCCCTCTATCTAAATCAGTGGACAACCATAACTTTGGATGCCTGGATTTTGCAGTTCATAGAGAGGGGTCTATCACAGCATGTGGGAATAAACATCAGACAAAGCAAATTTACAGGTTTAAAATACACTGTGGTGTAATGTTTATTTTTCAAAAGTTTGAAAAATAATAAATGAAAATAAAAAAATTGCAAAGAAAATCACTACTTAACATCAGAGTTTCTCACATAATACAGTCCTGGATCTTAGAGCTCCTAAGACCATTCTCATCTGCATTCAATAGCTTGTCTGCTCAAACAGTAGAACCTGTTCTCCTCTCTCAGGGCTGAGCCCCACTGGCCTGAACTGAGGTGAACTTAGTGAAGAGGTTTTATATCTTTTGGTGGGGTTTCCTGACTGAGCCCTTTCTGTATTTAAATGTCTGGACATGTTTCAGAACCAAGGGATTTTTTGTTTCAGGGGACTTCCTGGTTCAGTTAAAGGTACAGTGTGAGTGTGTGTGTGTGTGTATATCTATATCTATCTCCATATCTCCACAGACATTGACTCTCTACATCTCTGATCCACAGTGACTAAGCTCTTTTATAAAGCATACCACATTCTTTTGTTCATCCTCATACACAGAGCCTTATACGGTAACAGGTTTATAGTGTGAATGTATGAAAATATCTTAAGAATTTCTTATAACTGTACTAATCATGAAATTATCATTGTTTTATATGACTTCTGAATCCTTTTTATTTAAAAAAGCTTTATTAACTGTATTTATTCCTATATAAAATAGCCTTTATGCTTTTTGTACACAAAATGCACTTATGTACTTTACACAACACCTCGGCGGGTGTTTGGCATCATTCCAGGCACTGGATGGATGGAAATGGAAAAAGAATGAAAAGAGAAAACTAGAAGAAAGTTTTGTAGGGATAGTAAAGAGCTATACTAGGTGGCTAACTTAGGGTGGGGGAAAAGAAGAAAAGCAAAGAGAAAAGCGTTAACTGTTGTGCAACAGAAGTTTTGGTAGCTAGGAAATAAGGAGATAGAAAAGCGGTCCATCAGTCACAGCTGAGGGTGTAGCCTAATTCCGACACAGGGTCACACCCTAGAGCTTATTGAGCAACCTCCGGAAACCCCTTCCCCACCCTCACATTTACCCCCCTGCTCACTTGTCCGCTCTCTGGGAGAAGGTACAATTCCTTCTACATAAGTAAGCAGTAGAGCCAGTACCCAGGCACCAGAGAAACAAGTGGTTTTATTCCAGGTGTTTTCTGGTCCCCAAAAAGACTGGAGATGTGAGGCCGATTCTTGATTTAAAGGACCTCAATCTGTATGTCCAGTGCAAAAAGTTCTAGATGATAACTTTGCCAGGCCTGCTGCCCCTCCTCAAGATGGGAGGTTGACTTTGTTCTTTGGATATATCAGTCTTTCCTCCTCACAGGAGGTTTCTCCACTTTACATTTCAGGTGAACATTATCAGTTCAAGGTGCTGCCCTTTGGCTTGTCCTCTGCACCGCGGATCTTTACCAAGTGCTTAGCAGTAGTAGCAGCTCTCAGAAGGGAGGGACTGTACATCTTCCCTTATCTGAATGATTGGCTTCTAAAGGCTTCATCCAGAAAACAGTTTCTGGTGACTTTGGAGAGAACTCGCCCGTTGTTTCACTCCCTGGGCATCACTGTCAGTCTTCCCGTGTTGATTCTGGTTACTGTCCCAAAGGCTGCAGTATGTAGGGGCGGTCCTGGATTCTGCTCGTGGGAAGTCCTTCCTTTCCCAGAACATGGCGGAGTGCATTTTAGCCCAAGCTCAAGAGGTCACCCAGAGCTGCTGTATTCCTGTCGGGACATATCTGAGACTAATGGGTTTGATGGCGGCTGCCATACCCACCGTTCCACTGGCCAGGCTTCACATGCACATTCTCCAATGGACCCTCTGGGTACAGTGGGACCAGTGTATTGACGAGTTGCATCATCCAGTCCTGGTCTGTTCCCCAGTCTGCAAGGTACTGCATTGGTGGATGGACTCCTTGAATCTGTTTCAAGGCAACCCTTTTCAGATCCCCTTCCCACAACAGATCCTCACCATGAATGCATCCGGTTTGGGCTGGAGAGTGCACCTGGGTCCCTTCCAGATCTAGGGCTCTTGGTCCCAGTTGGAAGCCTCCCTGCATATCTGTGTTCTGGAGATGAGGGCGGTGCTCTATGCCATGCAGACCTTTTAGGAACACCTTGCTCCAGGTCAGCTGCCGGTGCAGTCAAGCAATCTCAGTGTTAGTGTACTACATCAACAAGTGGGGTGGACTCATTGGTACCCCTTTTGCAGGGAGGCCATGAGAATGTGGTACTGGACGTTGGATCACAGTCGGACAGTCTCGGTGGTCCATGTGCCAGGCGTGCTAAACACTCTGGCAGACTGCCTCAGCCGGCCTTAGTCCAGCATACACAAATGGGAACTTCCCTCATCTGTAGCAGAAGACTTGTTCAGATGGGGTTGTCCAGAGTTGGACCTTTTTGAGTCCCCACTCAATGCAAAACTGCCCAATTTTTGCTCGCTAGAGCCAGGGCCAGGAGTTTTCTGGTGAGACTCATTGTCCCTTTCCTGGAGCAGGTGGTTTCTTTATACCTTCCCTCCATTTCGTCTCATTCAGAAGGTGCTAATCAAGCTTCAGATGGAGGGGACCAGCATGATTCTGGTAGCTCCTTTCTTGCCTTGGCTGATATGGTTCCCCTCATTCAGCAGCTGGCTGAGGAACCTCCGGTTCCCCTTCCCCTCTGCAGGAACCTGCTGACCCAGGATCGGGGACCCTGGTCCATCCCAACCTTAGATCCCTGTATCTACATGCTTGGCTCCTGAGAACATAGCCATCACTAGGTTTGGGGTCTCTAACAGATTGGCGGATGTCCTAGTGGCCACCCGAAAGCGTTCCACTTGAGCCACTTATGCCATGAAGTGGAATTGATTTGCCATCTGGGCTGCCAAACATAGTCTGGACATGTCTGTCAAACCACATCCTGGACTACCTGGTCTTTCTGTTTGATTCAGGTCTCCAGTACTCCTTCCTCGAGGTGCACCTTTCGGCTCTTTCTGCCTCTCATGAGCGACTGCACAGTTGCTCAGCTGGATGTCTCCCATACCGTTTTAAGGGGCATCCTGCATCTGAAACCTCCAGTCTGTTCTCCTGTCCCAGCTTGGGACTTGAATTTTGTTTTGGAGAAGTTGACCCTGTCGTCCAGTCGTGACTTGCGATTTACACTTTCCCTCTTGGAAAGCTTTATTTTAGTTAGCATCATGTCTGCTCTAAGAATTTGAGCTTCAGGCCCTTTGGTGCAAGGAGCCTTATTTGATTTTTCACAAAGACAGGGAGTCTTTGCTTAGAAATCCTAAGTTTCTCTCCAAGGTGGTCTCTGAGTTTATACTCAACCAGTCTATCCACCTTCCTGTTTAATTTCCCCGAGTGTGCCAATCTAGGGGAAGCACTGCTTCATACGTTAGATGTGTGCAGAACTTTGAACTACTACTTGCCTTTTTTTTTTTTTTTATAGTTTTTCCTTTTTCCTCCTGTTTTTTCCTACCCTCTTGATCCTCTCCTTCAGGCCTCTCAATGTTCGCTGCCAGATCCTGGACCCATGATCTGCCCCTGGAGTGCCTCCTCTCCTTCTCAGCACAGTGGGGTCTGTCTGGTGTCAGTGGTCTGAGGCGAGCAGAGAGGTCATCATCCAGGACCGCGAGGGTGATTTTTCCTTGTTTCTGTCCCCCTGTACCATCCCCTGGGGACACTGGCGCTTGGACTCAGTCCGAGAGGTGGCGATGCTGGCATGCGTCTAGCCTCTCATGTGCCCGTCACGATGTCCCTCCTCCCGACCCTAGTATGGAGCCGCCCATCCCTTCATGGATCGGTGCTTCCACCAACTCTCTACGGAGTGTCGATGCTGGTGCGTCCCGGGTATCCCACCCCTGTGGGAGGAGAGCATCCAGAGGAATGCTCAGTCCTCCCTCCCCCTGCCAGCCCCTGGTTACCCGGGTCCGTCTTAGAACCCGGGTCACCAGCGTAGCGCGAGATGTGGCGTCTAGCGCCTCAACCCTCAGCACCATTGGTAACTACTACTTGCTTTGAACCAGAGAATGTAGGAAGTCAAAGCAGTTGTTTGTTTCGTTCCCTCCAGGTAGAGAGGGTGCTTCTGTTTCCAAGCAATGTATGTCCAAATAGTTGGCAAATTGCATTGTATTCTGCTACAACCAGTACTGCAAATAATTGCCTGGAGCTGTCAAGGCTCACTGCACAGTATGCATGGCTACCTCTGTTTATTTCTGAGGGGTCTCAACCACTTATATCTGTGCGGCTGCCACCTGGAGTACCATCCATACTTTTACCAAGCACTACCGTCTGTACATTGCCTCAAGAGCCTGTGCAGATTTTGGCAGGGCTGTGCTGCAGGGCCTCCTGTCTTAAGTTTATGGTTAACCCTCCACCCAAACTGTCTGTTTGCACCTGTAACTGCTTGGGACTCATTCCTTTTTTTTTAAAACTCTATTTAATTTCTGAGTTTTCTTTTCACACGTGTAGACATTAACATTCACAAGACTTTTACATAGTGTGACAAAAGACAAAGGACAATACATAATACAGTACATTGGGTCATTCTTTTCATAAAGTTGATGTAAACAATATATTACTTTCTGTTAGTCAGGAGAGGCTTGGATTCCCTGCTTTATAGTGCTCAGCTCCCTCAAGGAATGAAATCATATCTATAGGCCATGATGTATAACACCCACCTTCGCCATTGCATTTCAGATTTCTCTTTATGCTTATTTATTATGGCTGTGAGCTTCTCCATTTTGTATATTTGGGATACCAAATCCTGCCATTCCCTGATCATGGGGGATCTTTGGTCTAGCCATCTTTTTGTTATGGCTTTCTTAGCTGACGATATGAAGACTTGTATCAATTTTCTGTTAGGCATTCTGCTTTGTTCCTTCTCTAAGATATAGAAAAAGTAAATATTCTCCGTTAGTTGAACTGTTGTTCCCAACAGCTCTCCCATGGCTATCTCTAAACTGCCAATAAAGGACTTGATTTCTGCACATGCCCAAAAAATATAGCTATGAGACGCTGGGGAATACCCACATCCTCTCCAACATACAGCTGGTAAGCTTGTATTATATTTTGCCTGGATTGCTGGTACCTTAAAAAATCTAATCATATTTTTCCATGCAAACTGTTTCCACTGATATGATCCTGTGCCTACTCTCAGATATTTCAGGCATGTGTTCCACTCTGTGGCGCTTAGCTGCAGTCCCAAATCCCTCTCCCAAGATAGCTTAACTTTATTTAAGTCAGGCTTAAACATTTGCATTAAGGCTCTATACACATATGATGATATATGTTGCAGAGGGGCTGTTCCCTGCAAGGCCCCTTTAAAGATCTCCAGGAAAAAGGAATCCTCTTCCACTGGTGTTAAAAAGGCTGGAAATGTTCTGATATATGCTACAGCCTGCATGTATCTAAATCTGTCTCTGGGCCGCAGCCCATGTGACCCCACCATACCTTCAAAGGTCATTATCTCCCCTTTCTGGAAAAAATGTAATATTGTATGTATTCCCAACTTTGTCCACATACTAAAATTATGATCCAGTCTGGCTGGTTGAAAAGTTTGTATATTTGGAAGAGAATAAAGTACATGTTTATATGGAGCAGCCTGTTTAGCAGCCCATAATGTTCGCCAACTGATCAATGTATTTTTTGTCTATGGGTTATCTGTAATCTGGTCCATCGAAATTGGTGGTTGTCTGAGAAGAATTTTGTCTAGGTGGAATAGGTCCTCCTCTCTTTTTTCTAACTCACACCATTTCACCTCATAATTTATATGGAGCCATAAAAAGATTAATCTGAGTTGTGCGGCCAAGTAATGTTTGTATAGGCAAGGTAGGGCTAAGCCCCCTTCCTCAGAGGGAAGCTGCAGGATCTGGTATTTCACTCTGGGTGTATCTGAGTTCCATATATATCTAGAAATTCTTTTGTTTATTTTTTTTAAAAAAGATGGAGAGGGTGCAATAGGTAAGCAACAAGCCAGGTATAGGAACCTTGGCAAGATATTAATTCTTACAGCCTCTACTCTCTGTACTAGTGATAGTGGAACCATATTCCATCGTTCTAGGTCTGATGTTACCTGAATCAACATTTGGTTATAATTTAGGCTATATAATTGCCCCTGTTCTAGTGCCAGCTGTATCCCCAGATATTTCAGACTACTGACCCGCCCACTTAAAGGGGAATCTCTGCCTCGTTATCTCTGAGGGGGAATAGTTCACCGTAATAACCTCTGTTTTGTAAGTATTCACTCTGTATCCCGCTATCTCCCCGAAGTCCTGCAACAATGACCGCAAATGTGACAGGGTCTGTTCAGGGACCATGAGATATATCAACAGGTCATCTGCGTAAAGTGCAAGCTTATGATGCACGCCTCCCACCTCCATTCCCTGTATTTCATTTGTCTGGCGCAAAGCCTGAGCCAGGGGCTCCAGGTGTAGTGCGAATAGTTGGGGGGCAGCGGGCATCCTTGTCTCATACCTCTATATAGTGATATCGGAGGAGCAATGTTCCCATTTATTTTGATACAGGTTTTAGGTTGTCTTTATATAGTCATTATTAATTGTTGGAACTTTTCAGTGAATCCAGACCTGTTAATGGACTCCAGCAAGAATTGCCACGCTACCCGGTCGAAGGCCTTCTCCGCATCCAAACTTAGTAACAGAAAAGGGGACTTCGACCAGGCAGCGTGGTGCAGGAGGTGAAGTGTTCGCTTCACATTATCCTGCGTCTGTCTTTGTGTGATAAAGCCACATTGATCTAGGTTGATTAGCTTAGGTAAAACTATTTCTAGCCTCTTGGTTATAATATATGTAAATATCTTATAATCTGTGTTCAACACCGATATGGGGCGATATGAACCACACTGACCAGGATCCTTCACCGGCTTAAGTATGCTTGAGATTAGTGCATAGTCCCATGTAGGGGGGACAGACTCACCTTCTAAAATCTCTTGGGCTGCTCTCTCAAGGGGGGGGGTCAGTAAATCCTTAAAATGTTTATAAAATTTGCCTGTATAGCCATCTGGGCCTGGTGACTTCCCAGACTTTAGATGTTTTATTGCCGCCTCCTATTCTCCTCGCGTTATTGGGACTGTCTGTCACTCCATCTCAGTATGGGCAATCTGAGGCAATTCCAACTTCTCCAGGAACTCGGCTCCCTTTTGGGGATGATGATTAGTTTCTGGGGTGTATAGGGGGGGGTATAATGGGTCTTGAAGGCCTCCAGGATCTCAGATGGCTGTTTTACAGTTTTCTTTTTTGGGGGAGAGTAAATATGTGTAATTGTATTCTGTAATACATATTTCTAGGGACATGGATATGTTGTTCATCCACACTGTCTGGCAGGTTCCTTGCCGCTTTAAATCTTGCCGGAAGGTCTTCAAGCTGGCTCCTTCCACCCACGCGGGTGGTAAAACTCTCGGCTCCGCCCATGACGCCAGATCTTCCTTACCACTTGGAAGCTCAGGTTCCCTCCTTAACGCTGTGCGTGATAGACTGGATCCTAATTCTTCGGTTTGCCCGAAACTCATTTTTAAATTTTCAAGACTTCGGTCATCTTTCTCCCTCGCAGCTGCGATGGACAAATCGACTCCTGGTTTTCGGCGGTGCCCTTGTGGGCAGTAGATGTCCAGGGCGGACCCGTGCGCCTCCACGCGTCGTCACTGCCTCGGCCTAGAACACGACCTGCAGGCCTGCGGGTCATACTGTTCATTCTCGATAACGTCTTGGAGGACAGCTGCCCAGTTAAAGCTAAAGGCGCCCCAAAGTGCTACCCGATGGATTAAGTCGAAGGAGGCCTGTTGATGGTCGGTTACATGACTGGCAGCTGAGCAGCTCGAGGCAGATGATCGCCCTCGAGGGGAGGCGGCCCAGGCGCATCTTCTCCTTCAAGCTGGCGGCATTTATCCCGCCTTTGGGTACCTCAGATTCAGCTTAGTTCAAGGAGCTTTGCCAACCTTTCCACGGCGGAGAGGGGCCATCTGGACATTCCTCTGGGTCCAAAAAGAAGGATTCTAAGGGCAAGTCCCATCGTCGGCGTTAGTAGGGCAGGAGAGGTCTCCTTCCTGGACAGCCGACTATGCGACTTTAGTCGAGGTTGCGGGGCAGCGTCGCTGGCTTCATCGGGCGTCCCTGTCAGGCCAGCTGGCCGAGACTCCGCCACCACGGTCGAGATTTTTTCAACCCGCCGGATCGGGCTGTCGATTAGTGAAGCTGACAACCTTCTTCGCCAGTTCCCTGATGGAGACTCGAGATCTGCCTGCACCCTGGTGGCAGTCCTCGGTTAAGTGTATCTGAGCCGAGGAAGAGCGTGTGTCCCTGGCTCCTTCTCAGGCCCGTCCTGGAAACACGAGGTCTCAGTCTAAGTCTCGGACTTCTTCTCGGTCCAGCCGATCCCGCCGACATTGGCAGTCTCGACCGGCACCGGTAAGCGCCACGCCACTGTCCTCGCTTCCTCCTTGAAGAGGAGGCTTCGCGCAATTGCGCCGATGCTAAGAGGACCTGATGTGGCAGCAGTTACTTTGTCCAGAGCAAGTCGACGCCTTCCCGGCCATCAAGTGGCTGTCACCCGAGCGGCCGGAACAACCTGCCAGTCAAGATGCCCAAGCTCGTTGTGTTATTTGGCCGAAACCTGCTTGCCCCACCGATTGTGGTGGAACCTCTGCCCACAAATCGAAATCGAGCGCCGACCATGACTCGGTCGGGTCAAGGCCTGCCCCACAGGTTGTCAGTCACCCCACTCCCACCGGCCCTCGGCAGGTGGAGGGGTGGCTCAGGCCCCAGGGAGCTCTTTCGTGGACTCCCGGAGTCCCGACTACCTCCTGTTCTCCAGGCTGGTTGACCTGGAGTCCTCCGGGGCCAGTCGCATGGACGAAGCCCATCGGCCCTTCTGGGCGGGTTTGCCTGCCTGCCTCGGAGTCCACCGGATGCAGCTCGAAGTCCATGTCCAACGGGCCAAGTATCTCTGACGGAGATACTGGACCGAGGGATTCACCCACGGAGGTTTTCTCCGTGGCTGAGGCCATTGTCGGCCCAGCCTGAGTTTTGGCGGCCTGCTTCCTGTCCTGCGCCTCGGCCAGGATGGCCAGGAAGTAGGCTGGTCCCTACCGTGTTCTTCCCCAGGTTCTGAACACCCTCTCTGCCGAGGGGTTGGTCACTGACAGTGTTTTCGTGCTCCGGGAACGCTATGGACGTGACAAGCCCCCACAAAGGAGTCCAAAGAGCTGGACTCGCCAGGGCAAGGTATGCTGTCTCGTTCTCCCTTGGCCTCTTCCAGGCTGGCTCGGCTGCAGTTGATGGCACACTTCAAACAACATGAAGTCTTGCTATATTATGACATATGCAGTTTGACCCAGCCTTCGAACTGCTCTGGAGGTGAAAGAGTTAACTTCCATGCCAGGTATGGAATCTTGAGCTGAGTCAGGTTGAGAACTCTGTTCTGTTGTTCTTCAAACTCCAACTGTCAGATTCTTTACTTCCCAATACTGAACAGTCGCTCCGAGATTTCTCCTGCTGTTCGGTTCATTTTGTCGGTTAAAAGTGTATTTCTCGGTTTTAAAACCGCATTGTGTTTATATTCTTAACCTAGACCGTCGGTCTCAAGCTCTGTCGTGGTATCGCTATTACAGATAGGTTTTACATTATTTCTGTGTGGAATCCTGTAATGATATTATCGGTTCGGTTTGAACCCATCAGGTTGTTGTTAAACTTTATTAAACTGCATTTAGAGTGCGGTTCCCGGTTCTTATCGGTTCTAAGAAAACGGATTTCATTACGTTTTTCCTACGCCCGTGACACGGTTGGGAAGTTGATAAGGGTGTCTTGTTTACGGATTGCCGTAAACGGGCAAGTTTTTGGTTAGGCTGGCTACTATGTCTGGAGAAACCCAAAAGAAAACCCGGGCTCACTGGGTTTCTCAGCACTGTAGTGTCTGTGGGAAGCTTCTGCCAGGCTGACCCACACACCACATGTGTTTATTGTCTGGGGTTTGACCACCTCAATGCAGACTGCCAGATTTGCGTGGAATTTTCCTGCAGCTACCCTGGATAAGAGAGTTGGTAGGCTCAGGGAACAAGAGGCTAAAAGTCCGCTGACCCGATGGCCAGCCCGGTTCGTGCCAACCGAACCGGAGGGAGTGCCCTCTGACCAGGGCGAGACTTCCTCCTGGCAACGGAGGGCTGACTCGGGAGGAGTCAGTCCCAGCAAAAAGGACTAGAAAATCAGCAGGTGTGAGCCAAAATTTCCTTCTCCAACCGCTGCAGAGATAGCTAAAGCGATCAAAATTGTCCAGTCGCTTTCGAAATTCACCAACCGCACCATCAGGTAAGCTATTTGTTCGGAAATGGTGCCAATGTTCAAGAATATGATATAGAGGAATTTTATGAACCGGAGGAGGGGAGGAAGATTATGAAGAGAGTAGAATGATTTTGAAAGTCTGGATGTGCCCATTGAACTGGACATCTCCCCAGACAGACCTTCAGGAGTGTCTCCCCCTAGGTTTTCTGAGTCCCATTCTCATTTTATGTTTTATAAGAAAGTGGCTGAAACCCTCCAGCTTTCTTTGGAAGAAGCTGTGGATGAACAGGAGGAGCCTGACTATGTAGAAATGATGGATATCCCAGAGTCTAGGAGATTGTCTATTCCTTTACATAAATCTTTTAGGAAACAGACAATAAAAATTTTAAAAGTCCCTCACACTATACCTCCTGTGGATAAAAAAAATGGACAAGAGGTACACATTGTCAGGCCCTGATATGGAGTTCCTGTCACATCAATGCAGCCATGTTGGGGTAGTGCAGGCTGCAGCCTGTGATAAGGCAAATATTCCCTTGGCTTCACACCCCCCTGACAAGGACTCTAGGAGGATTGATGCCATGGCAAAGAAACAGTACATGGCAGCATCCTTGGGACTCAGACAGGCAAATTATATGGCTTATGTTGCAAGATACCAGAAATCCAGATGGGATACTGTTGTGCTTTTAGCGAACAGGTCCCTGGCCAGCTTGCCAAGGAGTTGGAGCAGGTGGCTTCTGATGGTATTGAGGCATCCAAGGTGCAATTCCATGCTGCAGTGGACTCTAATGATGTATCTTCAAGAGTCATGGCTACATCTGTGGCTTTTCGCAGAATGGCTTGGCTCAGGTGTACTAGCCTGTCACAGGATACCCAGGCTAAGGCCATGATTTTCCTTGTTGTGGGTAACTCTCTGTTTGGGGAGCAGACAGAAATTACATGAAGAAAATGGATGAGTATAGGACCACTTATAGGAGTGCACAGGCCAAGGAAAGGCAGGCCACTCCTCAGAGGCAGCTTTCCAGGGACAGGGGCAGGCCTTTTCACAGACCTTTTTACCAAGCCCGGGCCTCCTCTTCAGCCTATGCCCAGAGGGGGTTCTTCAGAGGGAGAGGGAGAGGCAGACGGGGTATGAGCAGGCCTGCTCCCACCCCTCAGCCTAAAGCCCTGCCAAACAGGCACCCTGATGGGAGGGCCAAGGCCGATTCTCCATTACCTGTAGGGGCAGGCTGGCTTACTTCGTCCAGGACTGGGAGTCTTTAACATCGGACAAGTGGGTCCTGGAAGTAGTAAGCTAGGACTGGTTCTCAGCTTCAAAAATTTCCAAAATGAGAACCAGATCCTTTCCACCTGCAAATCCATCAGAGGCTCTTGCTCTGGAAACAGAAGTCTCAACCCTCCTGGCTCTCAGAGCTGTAGAAAGGGTACCTCCCTCACACCAGGGCAGCGGACTGTACTCCAGGTACTTCCTTCACCCCAAAAAGACAGGAGAATGGCAGCCCATCCTGGATCTCAGATACCTAAACAAGCACCTTTTAAAACCAAAATTCAAAATGGTGACTCTTGGAATTATTTTACCCTCTCTAAGGCGAGGGACTGGCTAGTTCCGGACCTCACAGGATGCCTACTCCATGTTCTCATCAGAAGCTCCCACCGAAAGTACCTCAGATTCAAACTGCCCCTCAGGCCATTACCAGTTCAGGAGCAATGCCTCGGCCTCACCTCCTGCCCCAAGGGTATTCACAAATGCCTGGCAGTAGCAGTTGCTCATTTAAGAAGGCAAAGATGCCATCTTTCTCACTGGACGAGTTGGCTCATAGTGGCCAGTCTCAGACCAAGTCAAATACACCTTCAGGTTACCCAGCAGCTGCTTTCATCTCTAGGTTTCATTCTCAATCTCCCAAAGTCAGTTCTAGAGCCTGTTCAGCTACTCACCTTCATAGGCGCAGAACTGGACAAAGCAGGCCAGAGCTTTCCTCCCTCTAGAAAGAGCAAAGACCCTGGTGGCTCTGGTTTTCTCCTTCACTCTGCAGGTCTCTCGACCAGCATTTTTGCAGCTCTAGGGCACATGGCTGCCTCCATAGCAGTAGTGCAGGAGCAAGATTTCAGATGAGGGACATTCAGTTCCATTTGAGAGCCTTCTGGTCTCAAAGGAGAGATCCTAACCAAATTGATCCCGTAACTCGAACCCTGATCCAGGCCCTGCAGTGGTGGCAGGATCAGAGCAACCTGAGACAAGGGGTTCCTTTCATCCCTCAATCTCACTCCTTGACCCTTACTACAGATGCGTCCCTCTTGGGTGGGGAGCTCTCATGGGCAACCTCACCACCCAGGGATTGTGGTCCCCTCAGGAATCTCTGCTCCACATCAATCTGTTGGAACTCAGAGCAGTTTTTCTAGCACTTCAGGTTTTTCTGCATCTGTTCAGAACAAAGTGGTACAGGTCAGACAAACAACACCACTACAATGTGGTACATCAACAAGGGGCACTCGGTCTTCGGCCTTGTAGCACCGAGGCAATGAAGTTGTGGTCTCTGGCTTATTCCCTGAACACCTTCCCTCATGGCAGTTCACCTCCCAGGCAAGGACAATGTCCTGGCAGATGCTCTCAGCAGGATTTCCCAGGCCATCACGAATGGTCTCTGGATCCCTAGTGCTGAGGTAGTATTTGCCAGGTGGGGCACCCCTCAGATGAGATCTTTTGCAGCCCCGACAATCACCAACTTCGCTGTTTTGCTGCAGGCCTCAGTGTTGGGCTCAGTCCCTCTGGATGCCTTCCTTCTCAACTGGGAAGGGAAGTTTCTACTGCCTCCCTCTTGTTCAAGGTGTTAGTCAAAATCAGATCTCAACCTTGCAAGATGATTCTTGATTGCTTCAGATTGGGCCAGACAGCCCTGGTATCCACTCCTTCTGTCCTTAGGAGTCCACCTTCCCTGTGTCTTCCAGGAATCACAATCTGTTAACCTGTGCCCAGGGAGAGTTTGTGTACCGAATCTCAAATCCCTCGATCTCAGGCCTGGCTCTTGAAGAGTTAGAGTTTGTCTGACCTACACCTTTCTCAAGGTGTACTCGATATCTTGAAGCTTCTAAGAGCTTCCACCAGGGCTACTATAATTCTAAATGGAAAAGGTTTTCCATATGGTGCTCTGGAAAGCATATTTCAGAATCTGCTGGATTTGCCCATCGGCCTCGGATTATATGGTCCACTTAAATACTTGGGGCTGAGGCCAGCTACCCTGAGAGTGCACTTGGCAGCTGCTCTGCTTTTATATCAGCAGGAAAGCCCTATTCTCTTTCTGCTCACCCTGTATTCTCCAAGTTTTTCAAAGGATTGCTTCTACACCAACCCTCCATTCAGGGACCCTGTTCCCTACCTGGGATCTTAATGTTTGCATTGCTCAGCTATGTAACCCCCTTGAGCCTTTGTCTTCAGCAGAGCTTAGTACTTGACTTGGAAAACTGTGTTTCTGTAGCTATCACTTGCCAGACGCATAAGTGAATTATAAGCTTTGTCTGTGGAGTCTGATTTATCTCCTTCACAGAGATAAGGTGGTCCTCAGAACTAACAGGAAGTTCTTGCCTATGGTGGTTTCAGACTCCCCTTAATCAATCTATATCTCTTCCAGTGTACTTCACTGACCATTCCTCCTCTGGCAGAGGAGGCTGCTAGCTAGATGTGAAGAGCGCCTTAGTTACTACATAGAGCGTACTCAAGGGTCACAGGTTTGACTCCTCCAACTGTTTCTCACTTATGGTGAGGTTGTAAAGGAAACCTGCCACTAAAGATCCATTGCCAGGTGGAGTGTCTATTGTATCCAATTTGTTATCAAAAACTGGGTAAGGTTCCCTTCAGCTCCTGAGGGCTCACCTACCAGAGGTAGCGCGTCCTGGCTGCAGCCAGGGACATCCCTATCGTAGAGATATGTCAAGCAGCTACCTGAAAACAGTTCACACTTTCACCCAGCATTATTCCTGGACATCCAGGCTAGGAGTGATGTGCTCGGTTTGGCACAGCTGTGCTTCAGAGCCTATTTCTAAGTAGGTTCTGTCCCTCCTCCATGGAGGTACGCTTAAGTAGTCTGCATATGTCATAATATATAGCAAGACTTCATGTTGTTTGAAGAAAAATTACTCACCTTAGTAATGTTGTTTCTTCTAATGAGTCTTCTTTATATTATGTCTCCCCACTAGCCCCTCTCACAACCTCTTCTTTTGGGATGTGGGTGGGCAGTGCAGTGTTAGCACTAGTAGATGCCCACCTTGTTTTTTCACCCCTTTTTGGGGTGTTTGGGTGTTAGTTTTTATTTTTGGATCCCCTGACTTGAGTCTTTGTTTTGGGTCCAAAAAATGTGTTAGTATTTTAGTAGCCAGTTGGCTAGTGTAGGTTTACAGCTTCCATACAGAATCTTAGTGAGTTTTGCTCTGTAAAGATCTGACTGTTTCAGTTTGAAAACAACAGACAGAGTTCTCAACTGAAAGCTCTCACTAAGATTCACGCCTGTGGCTTGAAAGTTAACTCTTTCACACTCGGAGCAGTTCAAGGCTGGGTCAAACTGCATATGTCATAATATAGCAAGACTCCATTAGAAGAAACAACATTACTAAGGTGAGTAATTTTTACTTCTCCCATGCCCTCATGGGCTCCCTGGATGAGGTGATCCCTCATCTCCCGGCCGACCTGCAGACCACGGTCCGGCAGGTTCGGGACCAGGGTAGGGCGGTGGCGAAGCAGCAGCTCCAAACAGCTCTGGACATAGGAGACTCCTGTGCCCGATCGGTTGCGGCCACGGTGGCCATGCGCCGCAGAGCATGGCTGAGGATATCCACCTTCACGGTGGATACCCAGCACAAATTGGCGGACGTCCCCTTCTTGGGGACTGACCTCTTCGGCCCTGGTGTGGAAGGTCACCTCCAGCGGATCGAGAATCCAATGCCTCTCTGGACTCGGGTCACCTCCGCCCAGAGGGGACAGGCCGCAGACAAGCGGCTGAGTCTTTGTTCCCAGCTACTGTGCCTGGGTGCACGTTGGGCCTAACAGCACCAGCACCAGGGCTAGCAGGTTCGCGCTTGGCATCCCAAACCTAGCCGCGCTTCACTCTAACAGGAAGCAGGAGGTAGAGGCCCAGGAGGTCCCTCTGGCCGGTCCCTCCTCCAAGCCTGCCCAGTGATGGGTTGAGGGTGTCGCCCCCAGCCTCGCTACTCCTCTGTGTGCCCCCATGGGGGACGGCTCTCCACTTCCTTTCCGCTGCGGGTCCGCTATCACCACGGACCGCTGGGTGTTGGAGGTGGTAGGAAAGGGCCTGCCTCTGGAGTTTGAGCAGCCCCCACCCTTCCAAGCCATCTCCCCTCGGGGGGCCACGGGGTCCGCAGCCTCGCTGTTGGCCCGCCGAGCCGATATTGCCCTGCTCCTCGAAAAAGAGGTGATCAGGAAGGTGGTGGATCCTCCTCTAGACCCAGGGTTTGTTTCCAGGTATTTCCTGTTCCCAAAACGGATGGGGGGCTGGTGCCCCATTCTCGACCTGCACGACCTGAACAGGTTCCTAAGGTCTCGGACCTTCAGGATGGTTACTCTTGGCTCAGATAATCCCATCCTTGGAACGGTATGGGTTCTGTTCTGGACCTTCAGGACGCTGTTCTTTCACGTCCCATCCATCCGCTCCATCCCATCAGAGATTCTCTCCGCTTCAGAGCGGAGGGATCCCTCACGAGTTCGCGCCTTTTCCTTTCGGCCTCCGTGAGCTCCCAGGGTCTTTACCAAATGCATGGCACTGGTGACTGCATTCCTGTGGCGCAAGAGGTCCGGTGTACTCCTACCAGATGACGGCTGATTGCAGCCCTCCAGAGCCGGAGTGTGAGTGGTCCAGAGATCTGGCCCTCCAGGTTTGCTCTCAGATTGGCCTCCTCATCAACGAGGCCAAGTCGGAACTCGTGACAGCAGGTGATACGCCACTGGGGCAGAGCTCGACTCTCTTAGAGCCAGAGTACAGCTCCCAGCAGACAGGGCCGAGGTTCTTTCCTCCTTTGCCCATTCAGTTCAGGTTGGGCAATCACGCCCTGCCGGGGACTTCCTGTGCTTCCTGGGCCTCATGGCGGCCTGCACCAATGTGGTCTGTTGGGCCCGCTGGTACATGCGTCCCCTTCAATGGGGACTGGCCAGCCAATGGTCACAGCACTTCGATCCGCTGGATCAGCTAGTGACAGTGACCCAGGGGATGTGGAGTGCTCTCCAGTGGTGGACCGTTCCAGCACATCTGCAGGCGGGCATCCCGTTTGTTCACCCCGAGCCGACGGTCTCTCTATCGACCGATGCCTCTCTGATGGGTTGGGTGCCCATCTGGGGAGCACAAGCGCGCCTCTGGTCCTGCTGGAGTCCCGATGCCACGCTCAAGCTGCTGGAGCTTTGAGCGGTTAGATCTAGCCCTCACTGCCTTCGCTCCATTTCTGCGGGGTCAAGTGGTTCAGGTCCAGATGGACAATACCACGACCATGTACTACCTAAATTGCCAGGGCGGGACGCGCTCCATGCCTCTGTGTAGGGAAGCTCTCCGCATTTGGTCTCTCGTGCGCAGCCTGGAGGCGGATCTCCTCGCCATTCACGTGGCAGGAGCCTCCAACACCCTGGCCGATGCCCTAAGCCGGATAGGGGCTGCGTCTCACAAGTGGTCTCTCCTGCCGGAGGTAGTACAAGATCTCTTCTCCCACTGGGGCGACTCTAGTGGACCTGTTTGCCTCCAGGAGAATGCGATGCTGAGACTGGCCATGCCTCGTCTCCCTCAGCAGGGTTCGCAGGGGATGCTTCTCGAGGCTGTGGACCCCGGCCTCTTCTATACCTTTTCCCATTTCCTTGATCCACAAGGTGCTTCTCAAGGCGTGGAGGACAAGGCACAGGTGATTCTGCTAGCCCCAGACTGGCCCGCCAGTTCTGGTATCCAGATCTCCTCAGTCTCAGCTCCAGGCTCCCAGGCGGCTTCCAGCCACCCAGACCTGATCTCAGTCAATTAGGGAAGGTATTCCATCCGAACTTCAATCCCTGCACCTGGCCGGCCTGGTTCCTGGCTGCCTAGAGTTCCAGGCCTTGGGTCTTTTCGACGAGGTCCTCAACATTGTTGAGGCATCCGTAGAGTCGACCAGAAAATGCTCGCCTTCAAATGGAAGAGATTCTCCATTTGGTGTCAGGAACAGGACCTGGACCCTTCCTCCTGTTCCTTGGCAAGCATTCTGGACTACCTGTGGTCCCTTTCTCAAGCAAGGAGCCGATTACCACGACCCTTAAGGTGCACCTGGCAGCCATCTCTGCTTACCGCACGCGGGCCGGGAAGCAGTCGGTGGCGCAGGAGAAGGTGGTCGGGCGCTTTTTCAAAGGCCTTGATCACATATCCCCTTCGGTGTGAGAACCTTCACCTCCGTGGGGTCTACTGCTGGTACTGGCTAAGCTCATGGGCAGGCCATTCGAACTGATGCACAGGTATGACATCTCTGACCTGTCGTGGCAGACCGCCTTCTTGGTGGCTATCACGTCAGCCAGAAGGATGGGAGAGCTCCAGGTGCTTTCCATCGAGTCTCCTTGTCTGGTCTTCCACGGGGACAAGGTTGTCCTGCGCCCCCACCTGAAATTCCTTCCGAAGGTGGTGTCGGAGTTTCACCTTAACCAGGTGTTGACTCTGCTGGTGTTCTACCCAATCACACCTCGGAGGCCGAATATAGGCTCCATACTTTGGACCCTAGAAGAGCGCTCGCTTATTACAAGGAGCGGACGGCTGAAGTTTGGGGAGAGGTTCGCCAGCTGTTTGTCACCTACGCTGAAGCCGCACCTGGTAGACCTGCAGCCAAGCGGACGATAGGCAGGTGGGTCACCTCCTGCATAGATCTCTGCTGTAGGTTGGCGGGCATGGAGCCTCCCAGAGGGATAAGAGCTCATTCTACCCGCCATACCGCTGTATCGGTGGCTGCTTCCAGGATGTCCCTATCCAGGAAATCTGCAGGGCTGCTACCTGGAAGTCAGCACACCTTCATCACCCACTACCACATCGACCTTGAGTCACGCCGGGATGCTGGTGTTGGGACTCGGTTCTCCAGTCTTTATTCCCTAACTAGGGGGTGTGCGCCTGCCTCCTCCCGGAGAACTGCTGGGAGTCTGCCAGATAGTGCGGATGAACAACATATCCATGTCCCTTGAAATACAGGTTACTCACCTGTAACAGAGTTCTAGGAATGGTATATGTTGTTCATCCACACGACCCACCCACCCTCCCTGGCTTGACGCGACAACCTGGCTTCCAGCGGGCTAGACCAAGGCCATGGGGTTGAGCCGAGAGTTTTCCCCCCGGGTGGGTGGGAGGAGCCAGCTTGAAGACCTTCCGGCAAGATTTAAAGCGGCAAGGAGCCTGCCAGATAGTGTGGATGAACAACATATACCATTCCTAGAACTCCTGTTACAGGTGAGTAACCTGTATTTTCTTGTGATTAGGTCTGTTGCTTATGCGCAGATTCCAGTTTTGATCCCTCTCGAATGGCCTCCGACGTTGCTGCATGGATCTTCCCTGTTCCTGACGAAAGGCTGTCTCCTCAATGCCGTGTGCACACATTCCCGTTTTGATCTCCTGTGGTGAATCATAAATTTCTGCTCCAGAGTCCCACATAATTTTTAGCCGAGCTGGGTATGGGGTAAAGGAGCGAATTTGTTTAGCCTTAAGCACTCTTATGATGTCCCCATATTCTAAACGCTGCTTTAAAATTTCCGGAGGATAATCCTGATCAAATGGTAGCCTTGCCCTGTTATATTCGATTTTTTTTTGCTGCCCATGCTGCTCTTAGTACTGTCTCTTTGTCTCGGTAGCTAGAAAACTTCACTACCACCGCGCGCGGCCTTGCATTTGGGTCTGTGGGTCGAGGGGTGAGTGCACGATGTGCTCTTTCCAGGCGAAACTGAAATACCTCTGTAAGGGGGACTACATGTTTCAATAAATCTGTGATAAAATGTACCATCTGTCCAACCTCTGAGCCTTCAGGCAACCCATGTATTCTCATGTTATCGCGGCGGGAGCGTGATTCCAAGTCCTGGCATTTCTCGCTTAACCATTCTTGTTGCTCTAGCAGAAATTCCACCGCCTGTTTCATGCGAGATGCCATATCCTCCGAGCTAGACACTCGCTCCTGTACCTCTTGCATGCGTGCTTCTACTGCTGTAAGTTTAGCATTTAGTTTTTTAAATTCTGCCTGATTTTCAGATCGGAATTGGTGAATCTCATGTATGATTGCTTCAAATCTTGATCTTGTTAAAGTTTCTCTCTCTGTATCGGTATCATTCTTTGAGGCCTGTTCACTATGGGGAGAGGAGCCTCCGTCAGTCTGTTTGTTTTGCTCTGCCGATCCTCGGTCGTCCAAGTATTTCTGGACTGCCGCCCCTTGATACTTCATCACTTTGTTACTTTCTGCTTTCTTTGGCGACATTTTAAGAGATGGGTCCGGTTTTTGTGTTAGCTGATTGAATGTTTTTTCTCTGGGTGGATGTGCAGCTTTGGGATCAGACCTCCATTCAGGGTCGTGACGTCACCGGAAGTCTTGGGACTCATTCCTATGGTGTAACCTGGTGACTGAGATACCTCCGAAAAAGGTAGAACAGTTATGTAAGAACTTACCTTAACAGTAGATCTTCGAGGGGATCTCAGTCATCAAGTCTGCTTTCCCTCCCTCCATCACCCTTCTTGGAACTCTTGTGTAGGAACTTGCTGTCTGGTGTATCCAGCCTTTCATATAGGTATGGGCACCTCTCTCTCTCTTCTGTCCCCCATGGCTAGAGCTGTGCTCCCTTTATCTCTGGGGGAAAGAACTGAGAAGGAAGTGTGGCCACTCACACCTTTATAGGGTTGGTGATGTCAGCTGCGTGGGTGGCCCCAGTTGTACTGATGAAAATCTTCCGTGTAGATCCTGCTGCACAGACGGTGAAGTTCCTATGGTGTAACCTGATGACTGAGATCCCCTCGAAGATCTACTGTACGGTAAGTTCTTATGTAACTGTTCTTTCAAACAACATGAAGTCTTGCTGTATTCTGACAATATGCAGTTAGCCCCAGCACTTGAACTGTCCCGGAGCATAGAATGTTGAGCTCGAGTTCGGTTTTCAAACCTCTGTCTCTGGTATTTACCAGTGCAACCGTCAGATTCTTTACTCCGGCTAACAGTGAAGTCGCTCCGGAGATTTCCTCTGCTTCAGTTCCGTAAAGTTTAAAAACAAGAAGTGTTCAGTTTTGAACCAATTTGCTTATTATTTTTGGATTTCCAGCCTCTGTCTACGGTACAGGTAGTGTGGTAGATAGGTGGTGACTAGTGTGTTATTTAAAATTTGTGGAAATTGTTTTTTGTCTCGGTTCTTCATTGGTCGGTCCGGTTAGGAACCGACCATTTTGGATTGTTGTGATTATTTTATTATTTTCTGGGAATTAGTGTGGTGTTCCAGTGCCGATCGGTTTCAAAACAACCGGGCTTTTTCTGGTTCTTTTACAGAACCCGTGACACGGTTCGTAACCGATCGGTTGTTTATTACCTGGCTTGAAAGCTTTTAAGGGTAATTGGTTAGGTTGGCCATGTCTGAGACACGCAAGAAAAAAAATGGTCCCACTGGGTTTCAACACTGTACTGAGTGTGGGGAGGCCGTTGCCAAGGCTGACCCCCACCTTGTCTGTGTTTATTGTCTGGGGTTTGACCACCTCAAAACGTCTTAGACTGCCAGATTTGCAAAAACTTTCCTAAAGCCACTCTTGAAAAAAGGTTGAGTAGACTGAAGGAAAGGGAGGCCGAGAAGTCCGTAGATCCGGATGGCCAGCCCGGTTCGGTTGCGGCCGAACCTGAGGAGGTGCCTACTGACCTAGGCGATACCTCTTTGGGCAAAAGGAGGTCCAACCTCGAGGGGTCGGTTCCATCAAAAAGAAAGCGTCAAGTTAGATGGTTTGGATCCAGCACTGCATTCTCCAACTGCTGACAAGATTGCCAAATCAATTAGCATAGTTAAATCGCTTTGCCGGTTCCGTCCGAACCGGTACTGCCGGTTAGGCGGTCGGTTCGGTTGGATCCGACTCCATCGGATTATGATTGAGATGCTTTTTATGACTAGTGGGAAGGAGACGAAGAATATCCCGATGATGAGGACTAAGGTAACGACTTTGACGGCCTGGATGTGCCCATTGAACTGGACATCTCCCCAGACAGGCCCTCCAATGTCTCCCCTCCCAGGCTTTCTGAGTCCCCTTCACACTTCTTGTTTTACAGGAAGGTGGCTGAAACCCTCCAGCTCCCTGTGGTTGAAGCTGCTGAGGAGGAGGAGGAGCCTGATTTTGTAGAAATGATGGACATCCCAGAGTCCAAAGGATTGTCTATCCCTCTTCACAAGTCCTTGGGGAAACAGACACAAAACATTTTACAAACACCTAACTCCTTACCTCTTGTGGATAAGAAAGTGGACAGGAAGTATATGTTTTCAGGCTCAGGTACGGAGTTCTTATACATTAATTGCAGCCATATTGGGGTAGTGCAGGCTGCAGCCTGTGACAGGGCTAACATACCTTTGGCTTCACACCCCCAGACAAGGACTCCAGGAAAGTTGATGCCATGGCTAAGAAACAATATTTGGTATCCTCTTTGGGACTCAGGCAGGCCAAAGATATGGCTTACACATCCAGGTAACAGAAGTCCAGGTGGGATACGATTCTGGAACTGGCTAAACAGGCCTCCCCCCAGCTAGCCAAAGAGCTGGAGGAGGTGGCTACTGATGGAATTGATGCATCCAAAGTGCAATTTCATGCTGCTGTGGGCTCCAGTGATGTGGCATCAAGAGCCATGGCTACATCTATGTCTCTCAGAAGACATGCTTGGCTCAGATGTACTAGCCTTTCGCAGGATACCCAGGCCAAGGCTGTGTATTTCCCTGTAGTAGGTAACTCTCTGTTTGGGGAGCAGACAGAGGCTCACATGAAAAAAATGGATGAGTACAGGACCACCTTCAGGAGTGCACAGGTGAAAGAGAAGCAAGCCACTCCTCAGAAGCAGCCGTCTAGGGACAGGGACAGGCCTTTCCACAGGCCTTTTTACCAAGCCCAGGCTTCATCTTCCTTCCCACAGAGGGGGTTCTTTTGAGTGAGAGGCAGGAGGAGGATGAGCAGAGCTGCATCCTCTTCCCAGTCCAAGGCTTCTGCCAAGCAGACACCCTGATGTGTCAGCCCGGGTCGACTCAACCATTCCAGTAAAAGGCAGGCTGGCTTACTACTTCCAGGCCTGGAAGTCTGTTACCTCAGACAAGTGGATCCTGACAATAGTAAGCCAGGGACTGGCCCTCAGTTTCAAAAGGTTTCCAAAACTGAGGGCCAGGTCTTTTCCACCTGCATCCATCCCAGAGACCCTTGCGCTAGAGGCAGAGGTTTCCTCTCTTCTGGCTCTCAGAGCTGTAGAAAGGGTTCCTACGCAGCACAGGGGCAAAGGACTGTACTCCAGGTACTTCCTTACCTCAGAAAAGTCTGGAGTGGTGACCCATCCTAGACCTAAGGTATTTAAACAAAGACATCTCAAAATCAGAATTCACAATGGTGACTCTGGGAATAATTCTTACCTTTCTAAGGCCAGGATACTGGCTCGCATTCCTGGACCTAAAGGATGCCTACTTCCATATTCCTATCAGGTGCTCCCACAGAAAGTACCTCAGGTTCGAGTTGCCTTCAGGCTTCAGGCTGACTACTCTGTTTAACAAATCATGGGAGGATGGGGTGGTACCCGAGGACTGGAGGAGGGCAGATGTGATTCCTCTTCACAAAAGTGGGAGCAAGACAGAGGCAGGAAACTACAGACCAGTTAGTTTGACCTCAGTGGTAGGGAAAATGATGGAATCACTTCTGAAGGAAAGAATTGTTGAGTACCTAGAGGCCAGTGGGGCACAGGACCCAAGGCAGCATGGATTCACGATGGGAAGGTCAGTGTCAGACTGAATGTAATAGATTTCTTTGACTGGGTTACCAAAGTAGTAGACCAGGAGGGGCTGTGACATGGCCTACCTAGATTTTAGCAAGGCATTTGGTACAGTCCCACACAAAAGATTAATACACAAGATAGCCAGCCTGGAGTGGGTCCCAAGGTGGTAACCTGGATAAAAATTGGCTAGACAACAGGACTCAAAGGGTAGTAGTAAATGGAGTACACAGTGACGAAAGGAGGGTTACTAGCGGGGTACCGCAGGGTTCAGTACTGGGACCGGTCCTTTTTAATGTCTTTATAAGTGACATTGCAGAGGAACTGGAAGGAAAAGTATGTCTCTTTGCAGATGACACAAAGATCTGCAACAGGGTTGATACACAAGATGGAGTGGAAAGGATGAGAAGGGACTTGGCAAGGTTGGAGGAATGGTCAAATGTATGGCAGCTCAGATTCAATGCAAAGAAGTGCAAGGTAATGCACATGGGAAACAAAAACCCAGGGGAAGCGTACACAATGGGGGGGGATACTGACAACAGTAAAATAGAAAGGGACCTGGGGTAATTTATATCAGATGACCTAAAGGTGGGCAAGCAATGTGAGAAGGCAGTAAGAAAGGCTGGGGATACTGGGATGTATAGGAAGAGGCATCAATAGTAGAAAACAGGAAGTTGTTATCCCTCTGTACAGACAGTTGGTGAGACCCCATCTGAGTACTTGTGTGCAGTTCTGGGAGACCCCATCTCCGCAAAGACATAGACAGAGTGGAGGCTGTCCAGAGGAGGGAACTCAAATGGTGCAGGGTCTGCACCAGAAGACATACAAAGAAAGACTAAAGGAGCTTAATATGTATACCCTTGAGGAAAGAAGGAGAGGGGACATGATAGAAACTTTCAAGTACCTCAAGGAATTAACAAAGTCCAAGAGGGAGCATCTTCCAGAAAAGAGATGTGCAAGAACAAGGCACAATTTGAAGATAGAAGGGGACTGCCAGGAGGTATATGAGAAGCATTTTTCACTGAGAGGGTTGTGGATGCATGGAACAACCTCCTGAAGAGGTCGTGGGGTCAAGAACAGTGGGGACTTCAAGAATGCATGGGACAGACATAAGTCGGTCCTAGTGGGGGGGTAGGAGGAAGTAAGCTGTTGGTTAACTAGGATCTGCAGCTTATCTGTTAGGTAGGAAAATGGGCAGACTAGGTGAGCCAAGCGGTCCTTATCTGCCGTCAAATTCTATGTTTCTATGTTTCAGTTCACAGTCAAGCCATTCGGCCTAACATCAGCTCCAAGGGTGTTCACAAAGTGCCTTGCAGTTGTAGTTGCCTACCTCAAAAGGCAGGGTCTTTCCATTTTCCCATATCTGGACGACTGGCTGATTGTAGGTCAGTCATCACACCAGGTCAAGTCAGCTCTGTAAACCATTCAACACTTCCTCAATTTCCTGAAGTCTGTCCTCGAACCAGTTCAACTCTTACTTTCATAGGAATTGAACTGGATACTATCCAAGGAAAGGCCTTAACAGATTTTGCTTCCTCTTTTCGACCGCTGTTCTCTCATCCAGCAAAACAGTTTCTTCAACTCCTGGGCCACATGGCAGCTTCCACTGCAGTGGTGCAGGGAGACAGGTTTCAGATGAGGGACATTCAGTTCCACCTAAGGTCCTTTTGGTCTCAGAAAAGTGATTCTCACAGAATTAATTCCAGTGACTCAGACTCTGGTCCAAGCCCTCCAGTGGTGGCTGGACCAGGACAACCTCAGACAAGGAGTTCCATTTCTCTCTCAAGTCCCCTCAGTAGTCCTAACTACAGATGCTTCTCTCCTAGGTTGGGGAGCCCATTTGGGAGACCTTACAGCTCAAGCGGTCTGGTCTCCTCAAGAGTCTCTCCTTCATATCAATGTCCTGGAACTCAGGGCAGTTTTTCTAGCCCTCCAGCTCTTCTTGGAGTCAGTCAAAGGCAAGGTGGTTCAAGTCAAGACAGACAACACCACCACCACAGTGTGGTACATCAGCAAGCAGGGGGGCACTCGGTCCATGGCCTTTTGCACGGAAGTCATGAAACTGTGGTCTCTAGCCTATTCCCTTCAGACTTCCGTGATAGCAGTTCACCTTCCAGGGAAAGGCAACATGCTAACAGATACCCTGAGCAGGATTTCCCAGGGGCATCACGAATGGTCCCTGTAACCTACCATACTACAGGTCATTTTCTCCAGATGGGGCACCCCAGAGGTGGATCTCTTTGTAGCCCCGGACAATCACCAACTTCCTCTGTTTTGTTGCAGACCTCCAGTCCTGGGGACTGTTCCATTGGATGCTCTCATTCTGGACTGGAAGGGCAGGTTTCTCTATGCCTTCCCTCCCTTCCCTCTGTTGTTCAGAGTCCTGATCAAAATCAGATCTCAGCCCTGCACAGTGATACTGGTAGCTCCAGATTGGGCCAGGCAGCCTTGGTATCCTCTGCTGCTGTCTCTGGCAGTGTCACGCCCCCTGTCTCTTCCCAAGAGATACTCTCCTAACCTCCACTCGCGAGGATCTGGTACCCCAATCTTCAATCTCTTAACCTCAAAGCCTGGCTCTTGAAGAGCTAGAATATGCAGGACTGCATCTTTCTCAGGGAGTCGGGGATATCTTAAAGGTTTCCAGGAAACCTTCCACTAGAAAAACCTATAATTCCAAATGGAAAAGATTCAGCATTTGGTGTGCTCAGAAGAGCATTGTGCCCGACTTGGCAGGCATTGCTACAGCCTTAGATGATCTGGTTCATCTTAATAGTCTCAGCGTTAGGCCTGCAACTCTGACGGTTCACTTAGCAGCTGTTTCTGCATTCCTTTCAGCAGGGAAGAGCTCTTCCCTGGCATCCCATCCTGTTTTCACTAAGTTTGTCAAATGTCTGGTTCATATTAACTCTCCCTTTCAAGAGCCCACTCCAGCTTGGGATCTTAATGTCTGCATTGCCCAGCTTATGCAGCCACCCTTTGAACCTCTGGGTTCGGCCGAGCTGAAGTACTTGACCTGGAAAACTGTGTTCCTGGTAGCTATTACTTCTGCCAGGCAGATTAGCGAATTACAGGTCCTGTCAGTTGAACCTGAATTCATCTTCTTCCGTAGGGATAAGGTGGTCCAAAGAAGCAATAGGAGTTTCTTGCCCAAAGTGGTGTCAAATTTTCATCTGAACCAGTCAGTGTCTATTTCTGTCTTTTTCACTGACCATTCTTCTTCAGGGGAAAGATGATTACACAGTCTGGATGTTAAGAGGGCTTAGTTACTACATAGAGCATACTAAGGCACACATAAATTATTCTCGTCAACTGTTTCTTACTCATGGTGAAGTGGGAAAAGGTAAACCTGCTACTAAAAACAGTATTGCCAGGTAGATTGTCTCTTGTATACAATTCTGCTATGAGAAATTGGGCAAACACCCCCTCCAGGCCTGAGGGCTAACTCGACTAGGGGTACAGCTACTACGCTGGCTGCGGCCAGAGATATACCCTTGCTAGAAATCTGTAAAGCAGCCACCTGGAAAACAGATCATACATTCACCAAGCATTACTCTCTGGACATCCAGGTTAGGAGTGATGCTAGGTTTGGCACAGCAGTACTGCAGAGCCTATTCCCAAAGTAGGTTCTGTATTTCCTCCTCCTGGGGGAACTGCTTGGTAGTCTGCATATTGTCAGAATACAGCAAGACTTCATGTTGTTTGAAGAAAAAATTACTCACCATAGTAATGTTGTTTCTTCTAATGGAGTCTTGTTGTATTCTGACCTCCCTCCCTGCCTCCCCTCTCAAAACCTAGTTTTGGGAAGTGGGCTGGCAGGTACAGTGTTGCACCTCAGGAGTGTACCTTCTACCCTCCCTCTTAAGAGGGATGGTAGCTGTTTTGGTTGCTATTGTTATGTTTAATATATATATTTTATATTGTCACTACCTTTTTTTTTCTTGGGTTCTCGACTTGAGTTTTTTTGGGACCCAATTTGTTGCCTCTTGGCCATATACTAAACAATTTCCATAGTTAGTACATAGTTAGTTTGCTCGTAAGAATCTGATGGTTGCACTGGTAAATACCAGAGACAGAGGTATGAAAACTGAGCTCGAGCTCAACATTCTATGCTCCTGCATAGAGTTAACTCTTTCCGCTCCGGGGCAGTTCAAGTGCTGGAGCTTATTACAAATTGTCAGAATACTGCAAGACTTTATTAGAAGAAACAACATTACTATGGTAAGTAATTTTTTTCTTCTCTTTCCCCCCAGATAAGGAGTTGAGGAAACTGGACCTAATGGGTGAGAGGACTTTTGCTTCTGCTTCATTGGGCCCGAGAATAGCAGACTACCAGGCCCATATGGTTAAATACCAGAATACCCTCTGGAAGAAGGCTAAAGCTGCAGCTCAGCCCCTCCCAGAGGCTGGAGATGATCAAGGCCCTCTAGACTGGGGCTGACATGGGTAAACATCTCTTAAGGTGTACCTGTGACATTTTGGATACTTCAGCCAGAGCCGCTGTGGTTGGCATCTACATAAGAAAACATTCTTGGTTGAGGGTCTCAGGATTTTTTGTGATGTCCAGCAATCCATTCTGCATGCCCCCTTTAGAGGCTACAAGCTCTTTGGGGCAGACATGCAGGATATCCTTTCTGACCTGCAAGCCTCAGGTAGGACTCTGAGGTCAGTCCATTCCCTCTGCCACACTCAACTGAGAAGTTGGCAGAGGGTGCCCTTTCGCAGGGCAACCAACAGACCTAGGTCAGGGGCCAGACAACAGAGCAAAAGCTGAGCAGCCTTTCAGGCTCACACTCCCTCCACCAGTGCCCACTCCAAAGCCCCTAGAGGAGGTGCAGTGGCAGCCGCAGGATCTACCACGACATGACTCCTTAGTAGACTCCCACCCTCCAGTACAAAATCTGGAGGTGGTGGTAGGAGGTTGCTTCTCCCTCCACCTGGAACAGTGGAGAGAGGCACAACAGATGCTTGGGTCCTGTAGTAAATAGAACAGGGCCACACTCTATAACTTCTGGAGTTGCCTCCAGACCTTCCACTAGTTCCCTCAGTTTACTCTCCAGACCACATACCAGTGCTACTAGAGGAAGTCCAGTACAATGCTGCACAAAAGTGCAATTGAAGCAGTTCCCTGGGCACAAAGGAACGGGGGTTCTATTCTGATTATTTTTTTTTTTTCTAGTCCCCAAATCCACATAGGATTTATGGCCCATTCTGGACCTGAGAAACTTGAGCTTCTATATTTTTAGTATAAGAAGTTCAGGATGGTCACTCTGCAAGGCCTGTGGCCCCTCCTACGAAAAGGGGACTGTATATTCTCCCTGGACATAGAGGATGCATATCAAGGTTTGTTCACCCCATAGGAAGTACCTCAGGTTCCTGTTTCAGGGGGAACACTACCATTTCAGGCTATTGCCCTTTGACTCGTCATCTGTGTCACGGGTATTTACCAAATGCTTGGCAGTTGTACCAGCAGCTCTCTGGAGTGAGGGACTGTGCGTCTTCCTCTGTCTACATGACTGGTTGCTTAAAGTTCAGTCTCAGGAGCAACTGTCTCACACCCTAGTTGCGCATAAGACAGCTGTTCTATGCCCTAGGAGTCACGGTTAATCTGTCCAAGTCAGTCTTGACCCCTTGCCAGCATCTGCAGTACATAGAGGCAATAATGGACACTGCTCAGGCTTAGCCTTTTTGCCCGAGGACAGGGCGGAGCACCTCATAGCACAGGCACAGCTGCTTTATAACAGCAGATCTTACTTCGAGTGAGAGCTCTTGCAGCAGGCAATAACCACAAGGACTTAGCCGCCAAGACCCCATGGAAACCTTCTAGCTAGCAGTTTTCATCGGGGGACTGCCCCTGGCGTTGGCTCCGCCCGACGTCAGCCAGTGGTGTAAAGGGGGGGCGGTCCAGCCCCACCTCAGTTCTTTTCCCACCAGAGATTTGTTCGCATTGGCTCCTCGGACGCCTTCTCGCAACACTTCAACTGCTTTCACGCCTTCAGCATTTTGTTTTTTCTTTTGACCAAAACATTTTTAAATTTTATTCCTTTCTGCATGTCTTCATATCCGGCATTGTCCGTTTCATCCATGGAACAAAGAAAATACAAGTACGCCTGCGGCAAGTAGCTGCCGTCGAAGGACAGCCATGAGGCCTGCCTTTTTTGCATAGACTCGAACCACAACACCATGGCTTGCTAGCACTGCAAGCAGTTTAACTGCCGGACTCTGATCTACCGCCAGAAGGCACTTAAGGCTTGCGTCCTTGAGCAGCAGCTTGCTGCCATGACGACCCGGCCAGCGGGGAAGAGTCCTTTCTTCATCTTCTTCGGTTTCCACCTCTACCTAGCCACACAAGGAGAAACTGAAGGGCTGGGAAAAGTCCCTGGAGCGCTCCCATTCCAAGTCCCCGCTCCACAAGAAGCCTTTGTCCAGCTTCTCGTCCCATGGGAGATCAAACGGTTGCTCCCCTCCTGCCCATGACTCCTCCGGGCAGCCAGCAGCAAAGTTTCCCACCTTCATCCTGGCATCGGGTGGGGGTAAGTCGGGATCAGGGGCTTTGTTCTCTACCCTGATGCCACTCAAGGTGACGGCCACACCAGCAGGGTCACCCTCCACTTTAGTTGCTGGGACCGGTCAGAAGCAGGGCAGTGACGCTTCAGCTCTTGCCTCCCCAGTTCCAATGACTGTCTCGCCCAAGGCCTTGGACAAGATACCCCATTATCAGGGGCAGGTGTCGGGCTTTCACGAGCACCCGACGCCTCCGCCCCACACTCCGATGCCTTTGCGTAAGGCCCCCGGCCAGACCGACTGCTGCATTCCCCGGACTCTGCCAAGCAACTGCCTGCTAAGGGGACGTATTTCCGGACGTTGAATCGGGCTTCCCCCGCCTCCTCGCTGTCCCGTTCTCTGTCACTGGTCACAGTAGACTCCTCACCCTCCAGTGGAGGCTCCTGGATGATTAACCTTAGTTCATACGGGGTTCCTAACCACCTCAGACAGTGGATCCCCAGACGCTAGGTGCTCCGATGCCGGGCAAGACGACGCCAGCTCCTCAGTCACCTGCTGGCCTGTCTGGTCTACAGTTCGCCAAGGACCAGATCCAGGAACTCTTCTCCTTCTGGTAGAACCAGGTCAAAGGAGACTTGCTCCCCCACAAGGAGCCTGCGTCCCGCAGCCAGACCAAGGCAAATACAAGGAGCCTAAACAACCGTCTCCTGTTCCTAAGGACCGAACTCTGAGTCTGGACGACTGCCGTGGTACTCCTCCATGTAGAGGGTAGCATTATGACAAGTACTCCTGGTCATCCAGCCGTCACTGTCACCGGTCTCACAGCCAACGTGTGTCCCACAGCGGGCGCCGGTACCATACCGGACATCGGTCACATCGCCGTCATTGCTTTAGCTGTTCATCCTCCTCCTCAGCGGACACCAGCCACAGATCTTACTTCGCGAGGGCTCTTGCAGTAGTAATTACATATAGGACTGAAGCCGGCAGGCGTCAGGACCCCATGGAAAAATTTCTAGCTAGCAGTCTCTGGCAGGACCGCCCCCACGTCAGGTGACAGATGTCAAGCGACGTCAGTATAAAGGGGCGGTCCCCCACGCTCGCCTTCCAGTTCTTTCCCGCCGTTAGCTTGTGTAAGCGCCTTGCGGTTAAGTTCAGCTGCTCGTCAGTCTGTCTTCTGTAGTTTCACCGACAGTTTTTTCTGTCGATTTCTCTAATTCTGTTATAGTTCTGTGGTGTATGTCGTCCCCTACACCCTCCGAGCACAAGAATAAGTGTGACTCATGCGGCGCCCAACTCCCGCACAAGGACAGACACTCCCAGTGCCTCTTCTGTCTAGGCCCAGATCACCCTGTGGAGAAGTGCCAGCATTGCCTGAAGTTCAATGCCGCCACCCGCAGACGGAGGCAGCAGTCCCTGGAGGCCCACATCCTTAAAAAGAAAATGACCTCCATGGAAAAGGAGCTGAAGAAGCTTCGTCAGGCCTCAATTTGCCCCGAGGGCCACCGTAAAGAGAAAGACAAGGAGAAGCACCGGGACTCCTCTTCCTGTGCCACTGCGACTTCGGCTGGAGTTGCCCTGCTCAAGGTAACGTCCTCCCCCCTGGGGGACCGCTCCACGATGGCCGTCTTGGAGGCTTCCAAGATGGTGTCTACCCACCTGTCTGGCTCACGCTCCAGCTCTTCAGGTGCCTCCGGGTTAAAGGAGGCATCCACTCCCAATAAGGCCGCGCTTCGCATTACCGTGCGTCGGCTCAATGCAAGCGGATGTCGGCCCCACTGACATCCGCCTGAAGAAGCCGCTAAGTCACTTTCGACCATTGAGGGCAGCACATGGCCCTAAGCTGCCCGACCAGGCCGCACCTCCATCGCGGCATGCCTCTGGCAATGGCAATGCTAAGTCGGACGACAGCTCCTCCGATGTCCGCCTGGACTCCGCCAGTAAGTGAATGCGGCCCCTCCGGCGGTCGCGTAATGTAACGACTGGCGCGAGACCTAACGTTTATCCACCGTCTCCGTGCAGCATTCGCTGCTCTCCGAGGCACCAGCGTCTCCTCAGCTTGACCCCGGGGATTTTACTCCTCCTTCTCCAGGCTATACGGAGGATATAGGTACGATCCCATCAGGTCTCCCTCCCGCTGGGCCGGACGGTCTGTCCCTTGGACTTTGACGCCAGTGTTACCACACTGGGCGACATTCCTCTCCCTCTCCCGGATGCCGTCCTTATGCTGGGCTTGTCGCCCGCCAGACCTCCTGTTCCAGGCCTGCCTGCCAGGCATTTTACCGGGCCGTCTGCTCCTGCAGGCCCCCCGGTCCCTGGGTATCCAACCCTGTCCTATCCGATGCCGTCATACCCAGGGCCGCGGTATCCGGTGCTCCATTACCCGGCGCCTGTCCCATGCGCGGTACACGAGGTGCGTCCACTGCAGGCGCCGGGTTTCCCGCCCGTCGGGGTATGGATACGCGCAGTACGGATATCCTCAATATCTGTATCCCCTCCTCCTCCACCTCCACTTCCACTGCTCTCTCAGCCGCCGGTGGATTTGAAGGAGACTGTAGCCTCCTGGTGGGCTGAGACCAAGGCTCAGCTCACCAGGGAGGTAGAGAGCAGTCTTCTGACACCGGTCCCGGTTCTGGACCCCCTACATCGGAGACGAGAGAGACTCCCTCCCCATCTTCGGATACCAGAGGCGAGCCCTCCGGTTCCAGGGCATGGCAGGATACGCTTCCCTGGAGGCTTCCCAAGGGGTCCGTTCCTCCCCCATGTCTGGAGGAAGAGTCTTCTCTCTCTTCATCCTCTACGGACACCTCTGATGACTCAGATGGTCGTTCAGACTTAGGATGAGCCACGCTGTCCGGATAAGCCCAGGCCGAGGACTCCTCCAAAGTCTCCTCCAGAGGATCCTTCTTTTACGGAGTTGCTGCGCAAAATCCAGGAGGTTCATTAGTGGCATTCCTTGGAGCCGGATCCACAGTGTAAGAAGCTCGCTGCATACCTGGATCTGCCCGAGACCGCTCTGACCCTGGTGCCACCCTGTATTGAGCCTCATGCCGATTTTGTCTCCACTATTTGGAAGGAACCGTCGGCATTAGCCCCCCCCCCAGGAAGTTGAACAGGCTTTATCAGGCTTCCGAGGGTGTCGACTCTTTGAATTCGCACCCTCGAACTGATTCAATCATGATCAGCGCCGCTCACGGCCGGGTAGCTAACCCCAAGCACTTGAGCTCGTCACCACCCGACAAGGAATCCCACCTTCTGGACCAGTACAGAAAGATGGTTTACGCTTCTTCCACTCTGGGTATTAGGGCCCTGAATTACCTTGGTCTTATGGGGGACTACCAGAAGGCGATCCTTAGTGAGGTGGAGACTAAATTGGATTCCCTTCCTGAGTCTCAGCTGAAGCAGGAAATGGCGGATCTAGTCCAGTCTGCGCGTTCGGCCAGTCTGCACATGCTTCATGCCACGTACGATGCAGTGGACGCTGTTGGTCTGAGCTCGGCTTTCGTTGTAGGTTTGTGGCATCATGCCTGGCTCAGAGTGTCAGGTTTGATCCTGGAGGTGCAGTCCACTATCCAGGACGTGCCCTTCAGGGGTTCTGTGCTGTTCGGTGGTGATGTCAAGGATATAATCACTGATCTGCAGGTGAAGGGTACTGCACTTAAGTCAGTTGACTCTCTGTACAAACCCCCACAGGCTCAGCGTCATCCCTTTCGCAGACGTCCTCGGCAGAAAGCGAAACCTCAGGGAAAGTGGGCCAATAAACGCCGGGCCCCCTCCCCAAAAAAGCAGCGGGGGCTTCAGCCATGACGCTGCCTCATACCTCCTGACTCCTTTCCTCTCCCACTGCCTCTGGGCGTCCCAGAGGAAGCGGTAGGAGGGAGATTCTCCCTCCACCAGCTGGGTTGGGAGAGGATTACTACGGACACTTGGGTGCTCCAGCTGATCGCAGAAGGTCACTCAGTAGAGTTTCTTCGGAAACCTCCTCGACACCCCCCCCCCAAGGTCGTCGTACTCGCCAGATCATCTTCTTCTGGTCTGGGAAGAAATCTCCTCTCTTCTGGTGAAAGAGGCGATAGAGCCGGTACCCCCGCACCTTCAAGGGATGGGCTGCTGTTCCCATTTCTTCCTGGTCCCGAAGAAGTCAAGAGAGGTGAGGTCGATTCTCGACCTCAGCTCCCTGAACTTGTTTGTGGAGTACAAAAGGTTCAGGATGCTATCCCTACAGAGTCTTCTACCCCTCCTTCGGCTGGGACAGTGGCTGTGCACTCTAGATTTGCAGGATGCTTACCTACATATCCATATTTGCCCTTCCCACCGCAAATACCTGTGTTTTGCTTTTCAGGGGGTCCACTACCAGTTCAGGGCCCTCCCATTTGGTCTTTCCTCGGCTCCCCGAGTATTTACGAAATGTCTTTTGGTAGTGGCGGCCTACGTGCATGCCCAGGGGGTACATGTTTTCCCGTACCTGGACGATTGGCTCCTGGCGGGTACGATTGGCTCCTGGCAGCCCCATCCAGGGAAGACCTCCTGCGCTTCCTTTCCCTTACCCTGCAGATTTTCGCCTGCCTGTGTATTTCCGTCAACCAGGCCAGGTCCCATCTGATCCTGTCCCAGAGGCTCCATTTTATTGGGGCGATTCTGGTCACGACCTCCGGCATGACTTTCTGCCACTGGACAGGGCGGCATCGATCCAGGCTCAGGTCAACCTGTTATCCAACTGCAGGCGAGTCAGCGCCAGGTCAGTTCTTCACGTCCTTGGGCTCATGGCGGCTGCTATTCCGACAGTCCCTCGTGCTCGGCTCCACATGAGAATCTCTTAGTGTACGCTTCGGTCTCAATGGGATCAGCTGGTGGATGTCCTAGATCAACTGGTTCTGGTCTCCAACCCTATGGCTCAGGACTTGCAATGGTGGGCGGTTCAGGAGAACCTTTGTTGGGGAGTTCCCTTCTGCCTTTCTCTCCACTCCCAGATGTTGACTACAGATGCCTCGTGGGAAGGTTGGGGAGCCCATCTCGGACCTCACAGGACCCAGGGCTCCTGGTCCCAGCTTGAAAAATCTCTCCACATCAATGTGCTCGAGCTTCGGGCCGTGTTGTGTGCTCTTCAGGCTCTGCACCTTTCCTGCTTCCCAGACATCTGGCTGTTCAAACGGACAACATGTGTGTCGTGTGGTACATCAACAAGCAGGGAGGAACTCGTTCCTACCCTCTTTGCAGGGAAGCGATGCGGGTTTGGGATTGGGCAGTGCAGCACAACCTTCACCTCACGGCCATTCACATCCCGGTGGTCGAGAACACGTTGGCAGACCATCTTAGTCGGTCATCTGCTCACACGCACGAGTGGGAAGTCGATCAGGGGGTAGCAGACAAAATCTTTCTACACTGGGGATCCCCTTGGGTAGACCTGTTCGCGTCTCCTCTCAACGCAAAACCTTCCGCCTTCTGCTTGCTCGCGTCAGGGCGTGGTGTTTTTTTGGAGAGACGGTCTGTCTCTAGACTGGAAGGGAAGATTTGTCTGTGTCTTTCCCTCGATCACCTCGGTCCCCAGGGTCTTACAGAAACTCAGCTCGGAAGGAGCTCGTATGATTCTCATCACTCCTTTCTGGCCCAGGCAAGTTTGGTTCTCTCTCCTGCAACAGTATTCCAAGGAACCTCCGCTTCCTCTTCCTCTGTCGCGGACTTTGCAGACCCAGGATCGGGGACCCTGGTCCATCCGGGCCTCAAGTCCCTTCAGTTGCACACGTGGCTCCTGCAGACATAGCTCAGGCCCGTTTTGGGGTCCCCCCCACCCCAAGTGGCTGAGATTCTGGTGGAGCCCAGGAAGCCATCCACTAGATCTACCTATGCCATGAAATGGAAACGGTTCACTATCTGGGCCGCTTCATAAAGATTTCGAGCCTTTCTCGTGCTCTATGGGGCGGGTTCTGGATTACTTGCGACACCTCTTTGATCTGGGTCTCAGTCATTCATCTTTGAAATTTCACATGGCGGCCATCTTGGCCTACCATGTTCCTTTTGGAGACAGACGTTTGCATAGCTGGAGGTCTCCAAGACCTTCCTTAGAGGAGTCCTCCACTTGAGACCCCCTGTTCGGGTTCCTGCCCCTCCTTGGGATCTGAATTTTATCCTTGAGAAGCTTACTCTGCCTCCTTTCGAGCTGGCAACCTCAGCAGATCTGAAGTTCCTCTCATGGAAGACTCTCTTTCTTGTGACCATTACTTCCGCTTGGAGGATTTCCGAGCTCCAGGCTCTGATGTGTAAAATCCCGTATTTGATTTTTCAGAAGGAACGTGTGGCTCTGCATACCAACCCTAAGTTTCTTCCCAAGGTGGTAGCGGAATCTACGCTGAATCAATCCATAGAGTTGCCTGCTTTCTTTACGCAGCACTCCAGTCAAGGGGAGTACCTCTTGCATACTCTGGATGTTCACTGGATTCTGAGATAATACACCTCCAGGACTAAGGATCTCAGAAAATCTGATCAACTGTTTGTCTCTTTTGCTCATAAAAGAGAAGGCAATGCAGTTTCCAAGCAATGCATATCTAAATGGTTGGCTCATTGTATCACTTTGTTATGACAAGTACAACAAGACCCTGCCGGGTCAAGTCCGAGGCCACTCCACCAGAGGGCTTGCTGCCTCTTCTGCTTGTTTCAAGAATGTGTCAGCGGCCGACATTGTGCATCCGCTACTTGGACTTCGTTCTGACCATACCTTTACCAAACGTTACAGTTTGGACATTGCCTCTCGCCGTAGAGCTGGCTTCAGGTTGGCTGTTCTGCAAGGTCTTCTTTCCTAAGAACTTCACAGCCATAGGATCTGTGTATGAGTAGTTTCCTCCTCCCGTGAGCTTTTCTTTGTTCCAGACTGCTTGGGACTCAGTCCTATATGTAATTACCTACTGCAAGAGTCCTCTCTAAGTAAGATAGTACAGTTACGTAAGAACTTACTGTAACAGTAGATCTTCGAGAGAGGCTCTTGTAGTAGGAAATACTTTCCCGCCCTCCATCTCCCTTAACTTTTTCAGCACCTTTTCCAGGATGAGAAATATACGCTTCTCTCTCATCTCGCCTTCTGCAGGGAAGAACTGGAAGGTGGGCGTTGGGGGACCACCCCTTTATACTGACATCTGTCACCTGATGTGGGGGCGATCTCCCATGGCTTCAGTCCTATATGTAATTACCTACTGCAAGAGCTTCTCTCGAAGATCTATTGTTATGGTAAGTTCTTACGTAACTGTACTTTCTTCATCCTCGGACCATTCTGAACCTAGGGGTCACCCTTCCTCTCTGGATAATAAGGACACCCCCATGTCACCTCCTGATGACCTGACGTTCATGGATGGTGTGAGGCACATCCAGGCCACAAACGGATGGGAGAATGAGGACCTGGGTCCGGAGAGGCAGAGGTTGGCAAAGTACCTGAGGCAAAAGGAGCCCAAGCCTCTAGTGGTGTCTTCTTTGGTAGATACCTTTCAGGACCTCACAAGGTTAATCTGGAAGTGTCCATCCACCACCTCCAAGAAGTCAGACAGGCTGTATAGAGCTCTTAGGGAAGAGCCTTTCCTGGCGGAACACCTATGGCAGACTCTATGGTAATTACGGCTGCTCACGGTAGATTGAAGAAGCCTAAACACCCGAGTACTCAGCTTCCCAACCAAGAGTACAGACATATCAACCAGATGGGGGAAAAGGTTTACCCATCTTCCAGTTGCTCCATCAGGTCCCTTAACTTCTCACACATATGGTACAATACCAAAATGCCCTGTGGGAGAAAGGTATGGCAATGGCTCAGGCCTTTCCAGACTCAGCATAGAAAACTGAGCTCCTGGACCTCCTCAAATCAGGGTTGGCTGTAGGCACCAGTGTTCTGTGTGTGTCATATGATACTGCGGATACGGCAGCCAGAGCAGAGGATTCGGGCGTCTGCCTCAGGCGCCATGCCTGGCTTACAGTCTTAGGATTCTCCCAGGATCTTCAGTCCGGCATCTTGGACCTCCCCTTCAAGGGTTTTTTCCTCTTTGGAGGCGAGACAGAGAAACTGATCACCTGTCTCCAAGACTCCAGGAAGTCCATTTGATCCATCCAAAAAATTTATAAAGGGGACCAAAGACCCTTTAAGAAGTGGCCATTTTGGAAGCCCTCAGGTCAGCAGCCCTGAAACCAGCCTCAGCAGAGGGGAGGCTACAAAGGAAAGGCCACCTCCCAGAATCCTGGATGCTCTGCCTGTTGGGTCCCAAAGTCCTCCCAGGTCCCTCTGCCTACTCCCAGAGCAACCCAATGACTCCTTGCCAGACCCCCCTCCTCTAGCGGAGTCAGTGAGGTAAGTTGTAGGGGGTTGCTTCTTCCTCCATCTTGAGGGTTGGAAGAAAATAACGACAGACCTGTGGGTTTCACAGCTCATAGAGAGAGAGAGAGGTCATAGTCTGGAGTTCAAACAAATGCCTCTGGAAACTCCACCAGTGTCCTCTCACTATCCACCTTCTCATGTCCCCCTAATCGAAGGAGAAATTCAGGCCTTCCTGCAAAAGTTGGCTATAGAGCCATTTCTCCTGGCTCAAATAGGAAAGGAATTTTATTAGCACTTTTTCTAGTTCCCAGAAAGACCAGGGACCTTCGGCCCATCCTGGATCTTAGTTCCCTGAACATATTCATTGAATACAAGAGATTCAGGATGGTGACGCTGCCAGGTCTGATCCCCCTTCTGCACCAAGGAGACTGGCTGTGCTCTCTAGATGTGCAGGACGCGTACCTGCACGCCCTAGTATTCCAACCTCACAGGAGGTTCCTGCACTTCCTCTTCCATGGCCGACATTATCAGTTTCGAGCCTTGCCATTCGGCCTGTCTGCTGCTCCCAAAGTCTTCTCCAAGTGCCTAGTGGTGGTGGCTGCGGCTCTACGTTGATGGGGCCATTACATCTTTCCCTACCTAGAGGATTGGCTTCTGGTAGCTCTCACGAGGGAACAGCTGATTTGCACTCTCTGAGACACCTTTACTCTCTTCCAAGAAATGGGGATCACTCTGAATATCCCAAAGTCGTCCCCATTGCCCAACCAGAGACTCCAGTTCATAGGGACGGTCCTGGATGCAGTACAGGGCATGGCCTTCCTCCCCCCAGACAAGGCGGATCACCTTTGGGATAAGACCTGAATGGTATCCTCAGCTCCTCATGTCCTGGCCCGAGTCTGACTAAGACTCCTCAGTCACATGGCAGCAGCCATCCCTTCGGTTTCCATGGCTTGCCTCCATATGAGAGTCCCTCAGTGGATGCTCAGGGTGCAGTGGGACCAGAGGTTTGACGATCTAGATCTGCCGGTTGTGGTCTCCGACCCAGTCTGCAGGACACTAACCTGGTGGTTGGACCCACTCACTTCATCGACAGAGGTCCTCTTTTGACAGGATCCCCCGAGACGAGTTCTGACCACAGACACCTCGGGTCTCGGTTGGGGTGCTCACCTGGAGACCAGGCAGACCCAGGGCACCAGGTCACCAGACGTGCAATCACTTCACATCAACATTCTGGAGATGAGAGCAGTCTTGAATGCCTTGCAGGCATTTCAAGCGGACTTGTCTCTGGGCCCTCTTCTCATTCGGATGGACAACATGTCTGTCACCTTTTACATCAACAAGTGGGGGAGCGCACTCACTCCACCCTCTACAGGGAGGCAGTGTGGGTCTGGTATTGGGTACTGCAACACCACCTCGAGCTCACCGCTGTTCATATTCCAGACATCCAAAATGTTTTGACCAACCGCCTAAGCAGGTCTTGGTCCAAGGCACACGAGTAGGAGCTCCTTCAGCCGGTGGCAGACCAGCTCTTTGTCTAATGGGGCCGTTAGAGTTGGACCTTTTTGCATCCCCTCTCAACATCAGACTGCCCAGTTTTTGCTCGCTAGATCCAGTGCCTGGAGTTTTCTAGCGAGATGTGTTGTCCCTCTTTTAGACAGGGAGGTTCCTCTACGCCTTCCCTCCTTTTCCCATTCATCAGAGGTACTTCTGAAGTTACAGGCAGAAAGAGCAGAGATGATTCTCATAGCTCTCATCGCCCCCTTTTTGCCTTGGCAGATTTGGTTCATACTGCTTCAGCAGTTGGCAGTGGAACCTCCAATTCCCCTGCCTCTGAGCTCGCACTTGCTCTCCCAGGATCAGGGCACCTTAGTCCACCTGGACCTCAAGTCCCTGCATCTTCACGCGTGGCTCCTGCAGACCTAGCTATGGCTAGATATGGGGTTCCCCCCAAGGTAGCAGATGTCTAATGACTGCCAGAAAACCCTCTACTAGATCCATTTATGCCATGAAGTGGAAAAAGTTTTGCCTGTGGGCTACTGCACATCCGCTTAATCCCTTTTCCTGCCCTGTGAACTTCATGCTGGAGTATCTCCTCTCTCTTTTTGAGCAGGGCCTGAGCTATTCTTCTATCAAGGAGCACCTTTCTGCCGTCTCAGCATACCATGCACTGGTAGAGGGTAAGACTCTCACACACCTGGTTGTGTCCCGTACCTTTTTGTGGGGCATTGTGCACCTAAAGCTTCCCATCTGAGATCCTGTCCCTCCATGAGATCTTCTCTTTATGATGGAAAAGCTCACGCTCCCACCATTTGAGCCAGCTACGGATTGCAAGCTACACTTTCTGTCGTGGAAAGCGTTGTTTTTGGTTGCAGTCACTTCTGCTCGAAGAATTTCTGAGCTTCAGGCTCTGATGTGTAAAGGGCCTTATTTAGTTTTCCATAAGGACAGGGTATTCTTATGTACAAATCCTAAGTGTTTACCTAAGGTGGTGTCAGAATCCTCCTGCCTGTTTACTACCCTGAGTATTCTAACAGGAGGAAGCGCTGTTGCATACTCCAGACATGCATCGGACGCTTCATTATTACCTAAACCACACTGCTCCCTTCTGGAAAATGGATCAGTTGTTTTTTGTTCGCTCCCAAGACTCTGGGTGCAACAGTTACCAGACAAACCTTGTCTAAGTGGCTAGTTAACTGCCTCTTTTTTTGCTACAGCAAGTACAGTAAGCCGTTACCGGGTTCGATAAGAGGCCATTCCCCCAGGCATGTGGCGACTTCTTTCACCTCTTTGAGGAATGTTTCCACAGCAGACAGTGCAGTGGCTACGTGGAGCTCTGTTCACACCTTCGTCAAGCAGCTTGGACATAGGGCTGGGTCTGGCCTTGCGGTACTGCAAGACCTCCTTTCTTGAGCCTCTAGCTGGTTCTTTTCAGCCTTCTCCTGGACTTTCCTGTTCCTTATCCCTTTATTGCTTGGGACTTGGTCCTTGTGGTTGCTGCCTGCTGCAAGGGCTTTCACTCAAAGCAAGGTAGTACGGTTACGAAATAACTTACCGTAACTGTAGATCTTTGAAAAGAGCTCTTGCAGCAGGCGCTGCTTTCCCTCCCTCCTTCCCCCCCGGCTTTCTCTCTGCCATTTAAATTTTTAAGTAAGAACCTGCCTGGTTCTCCTTCCATCCTAGACTCCGGGTCTCCGGTGGGGAACTGAGGTGGGGCTAGGGACTGCCCCCTTTATACCATTGGCTGATGGGGTTGCGGTCCCCCACTGAAGACTGCTAGCTGGAAGGGCATTGTGTTTTCTGGCAAGACGTGTTGTTCCTCTTTTAGAAAGGGAGGATCTTACTTAGAGAGGGTTCCTGCAGTAGGTCTTCACAAGTAGGACTGCACTTCCTGGCATCAGAACTGCATGGCAAATTTGTAGCTAGCAGTCATCAGCAGGGACTGTCCCTGGCATCGGGTGACAGACATCAGCATGGCTATAAATAGGGGCAGCCCCTTGCCTGCCCACCAGTTCTTTCCCACTGTCGACCTTAGTCGTCGGACCTTGCGGTGAAACAGCTTCAGTTGCCCGTATTTTTTCGCATAGTTACCATTTGATTTTTCCATCCTCCAGCATTGCAACCTGCCCTGGAAAAGAAGGAGAAATGCCGGGACTGGAGCCATCCTCCTCAGAGGAAAAGCAGCCAGACAGCCAATGCCATCTCAGGTGGGGCCTCCACCCCGTGAGCACCCACTTCCTGGGCCTTCGTCTGCTCGTATCGGACACCTTCTCTCCCCGCTGAGGTCAGTGGGCAGTCGAGTTTTCCTCTTCTGAGGAAGCAGTTGTGGTACCTGCTCTTAGCTCGGCTGATAAGCTGTCCTCCGGCTCTGCCGCCAAGCGCCCGGCCCAGGCTGATCAGCCTGACACTAGCCTCCTGGCTTCTCTCAGCCCGGCCGTGGTCTGTAAGTCGACCATTGACTACTTCGATGCCCGCCAGACCATCACCTCTAAGTTGGTCACCAGATTGCCCAAGGACCGCGTGGTGACTGCTCTCCCGTCAGAGTCCCTTGGGGTCCCCGACGTCCGGCAGAGCGAGCTTGCAGGTTCCCCACCTTCCTGCAAGGGTTCTCTCTCTAGGGAATTGCTGACTTCACCCGATCTTTGGGCCTGATTTCCAGGAGCCCCCAACATCGGACATCCATGAGACTCCTACCTCTCTGGCAGACCTGTCGATGGGGGCCCTTCAGGACTTAACCCCCCTCGCCAGTCTCGGTCCTGCCATCGGATAAGCACCCATCGCCAGATCCCTTGCTGGACCCTCTTGGGGCGGGATGGACCAGAATCTTCCTGGACCTTCAGGGGGTTCCGCCGATGGACTCAAACCCCAGTGGTTCCTCGGCATCACCACCCTCTGGACCTTATGCTCCTCTTCTGTCGGGCCCAATGGGTTACTACCCTGGCTACATGCAGCAGTCTTCCCAGTGTCCGATGCTGGGGGGTCCAACGCCAGGTTACCTGCCTCCGATGCCGGATCAGGCTCTCCAATACCCCTACTGGTACCAACCACCTAGCTACCCCTCCTATCCTGGGGGGTTACCCAGGATACCCTCCACCACCTCCTCTACCTCCTAAGCCAGAACACTAAGAATCCATCCCGGCTTGGTGGAAGGATGCCAAGTCCCAACTCCTACAAGATTTGGGTCAGGCCCAGCTGGTAAGTAGTCAAGGCTACCCCGTCCCATAAGGTATCACCAGAAAGCCCTGCTCCTTCCAGCAGTTTCTGACAGAAATACAGGCGCTCTGCCATTGGAAATCTCTTTGGGGATCAGTCATGGAGGCGGTTCCAGATGCCACTTCTTTGCCAAGTAGGCCAGAATCCTCTGACTCTGAAGAGGATTTGGATGTGGGGGACCAGTCGGAGCCCCACTCTCCCATACAGCCTCAGCCAAAAGAGTCGCCTAAATCTCCCCCCGGAGGATCCGTCTTTCGCAGAGCTCCTATGGTCCATTCAAAGGTTCTGCCGGTGGGTGTCCCAGGAATTCGACCCTAAATACAGAAGACTTGCAGAGCATCTGGACGTGGTTAATGTGGACCCCCCCCCCCCATCCCACCTTGGACGGGGCTGCATGAAGATCTCACATCTATGATTTGGCAACAGCCATCGTCAATTCCTGCGGTTTTAAAGAAAGCCAACAGGACTTACTACCCCCGGAAGGGGTTTCCCACCTTACAGCTCAACCTAAGGCGGACTCTGTCGTCGTTACTGCAGTACACGATAGATCAGCCCAACCCAAACATCTCGGTGCCTCTCCTTCTGACAAGGAGTCGAAATAAATGGACCAATATGGACGCAAGGTCTATACCTCTTCTACCTGTGCCATAAGTTCACTCAGCTACGTAGCCCACATGGTGGTTTTCCAGAAGTTGGCCCTCTCTGACCTGGAAAAGGACATCCAAGAAGTACCTGATTAACAACCCGGCACAAACTTCTGCACAAAATCGGGCTGAATAAATCATCCTTTCGCCATGCTCTACGAGCCACCTATGACTCGGTCCGTTCAGTGGTGTGTTGCACGGCTATGGGTGTCTGCCTAAAGCGCCTTGCATGGCTACGTCTTGCAGGGTTAGCACAAGATGTACAGAGCACACTTCTGGATGCTCCATTCAGGGGTCCAGTTCTGTTCAGCGGCGATGCTAAAGACATAATTACAGAACTGCAAGAAAGCGCAAATCCCTGAAAAATGTCCGCTCGGGTCAGAAACTCAAGCAGAATTTTTGTCACCAATGGAAATGGAACAAACAGAACCAGGGCAGACATGAAAACAAGTGTCTGACCCCTGGCTCTGGTGCCCAAACCCCCCAGGCTAAGTTCCCAAAGACAGCCACTGGGGGTAAGGCGCCTCTCCCCTCAGTGTCCTGACTTATGGGCTTTCCACCCTTCCAGGTAGAGGCCAGATCTTCCCCCTACTGGTTCCTCTGCAGGAGAGGAGGTAGCAGGGGGGCCCGTTACTCCTCTGCAGAAGAGTGTGAAAGGTGACCTCCTGGAAGGGTGGGCTGTTACTACAATCACGTGGGTCCTACAGTTAGTCACAAGAGGTCACTCGCTAGTTTCTAGAGAGACCGGCCACCAACCCTCCGAGCAGGTCTCATTACCCGTCAGGTCAAAAAAGTTTGGTTCAACAGGAAATCCAAAATCTGCTACCAAAATCCACCATAGAGTGGGTTCCAACAGAACAGATAGGAAGGGGTTTTATTCCCACTTATGCCTAGTACCCAAAAAGATGGGAGATCTCAGGTCAATCCTAGATCTCAGCATGCTCAACCTCTTCGTAGAATACAAGAGGTTCCGCATGTTACACTCCAGGGACTCTTGCCCCTGCTCCAACCAAACAGTTGGCTGTGTTCCCTGGATATACATTATGCCTACCTACATATCCCAATTCTACAAGTCCACCGCCGCTTTCTTAGCTTCTCCTTCCAGGAGGAGCATTTTCAGTTCAGAGCCCTCCCCTCCCCTTTGGCCTCTGCTCGGCACCTCTGGTTTTCACCAGGTGCCTAGCAGTGGTAGCGGCGACCCTGCGCCGCAAGGACATTTATGTGTTCTCATACCTGGGCAATTGGCTGTTGTCAGCCCCATCCCATGACAGTCTGAAGGATTCCCTTTCCTTTACCCTGGGCCTTTTCTCCAGACTTGGCATCACTGTCAATTACCCCAAGTCTCAACTGTCACCCTCCCAGCACCTCCAGTTCATAGGCGCAGTGCTCGACATGGTCCAGGACAGGGCAGTCCTTCCCACCAACAGGGAAGAGACCCTTATCCTACAAGCTGCACTGGTAGCCTCCTCTCATTGGACCACAGCACGCTCTGTCTTACGACTGCTGGGCCTGATGGTGGCCGCCATACCCACAGTCCCATTGGCCAGACTGCACATGAGGGTGACCCAGTGGTCTCTCAGAGTCCATTGGGATCAATGCTTGGTAAACATGGACCAGATGGTGCTAGTCTCCAACAGCCTGCAGAGGGATCTCAAATAGTGGCAGGACTTTTCCAACCTCTCAGCAGGGGTCCCATTCCACTCCCCATCCCCTGCCATGACTCTCATGTCAGATGCATCGAACCTCTCATGAGGGCCCCACCTGGGAGATCATCAAATACAAGGGACTTGATCCCCCACGGAGGAGAATCTTCACATCAGTATCCTGGAGACAAGAGCAGCGCTCTGTGCTCTCCAAGCATTTCAGTCCCTCTTAGTTCCGGGAACATTTCTCATCCAGACAGACAACATGGCAGCAGTCTGGTACATCAACAAACAGGGAGGCACCTATTCATAGCCCGTTTGCAGGGAAGCGATGCAGGTGTGGTACTGGGCTGTTCAACTTAGCCTATCCTTGACAGCAGTCTGTGTGCCAGGTGTTCACAACATTCTGGCGGATGGTCTCAGCCGATCGGTCACCGGGGCTCACAAGTGGGAATTAAAGCAGGAAATAGTGAAAGATCTCTTCTTTCAGTGGGGTCAGCCAGAAATAGACCTCTTTGCCTCCATATCCAGTGCAAAACTACCCAGCTTTTCTCGCTTGTTCCTGGGTGTGGTGTTTTTTGGCGAGACTCACTGTCTCTTATCTTGGACAGGGATATTTCTGTATGCTTTCCCTTCCTCTCCTGTTCTGCAGAAGGTTCTGCTGAAGCTACAGGCAGAGGGGGTGCAAATGACCCTCATTGGCCCCCTATGGCTCCGGCAGATATGGTTTCCACTGCTACAACAGCCAGCGGTGGAACCCCTAGTACCTCTTCCTCTCTCTCACACAACCTTCTGTCCCAGGAATAGGGCACCCTGGTACACCTGAGTCTCAGATCAAGATCAGATGCAAGGGAAGGTTTTCTTCATTTACAGGTAAAAAAAAATATATATAAATTTAGGCACACTGAGGTGGGCTCCCAGTGTGCTGCAATAGTGGTGGTGGTGGGGGGAGATGCTGACACGGGGGTTGGGCACCCCACTGTCGGCTAAGGATATAGATGGGTTGGGGGCGCATCCGACACCGGGAGTGGGCATCCCGGTGTTGGAAAAGGGAAAACTGTTTAACCAGGAAAGACACACTAAGAGGCAGCAGGGGAAGGGGACATTGTTTAACAAGGAAAGACACACTAAGCTGCAGCTGAAGGGCTCACATTGCAAAGGACAGAGCCCCATCCAGCATTGGCTCTGTCCTTTGAAATGTTTGCCGAAACAAGCCCCCTCAGCAAACCAGTGTCACCAGGACTCTACCTGCTGATTTGCCAGCCACAGACCAGCCCTGCAGCACCGCTGGCCATTGGGCTGGCACCCCTCACACCTCTTTCTAGCAACTCTCATATCAAGATGTTCATCTGAGCTTTCGTGCACGATGAATGTAAAAATGGGGAGTGGTGACCCATTTTAGATCTCTGGTTTCTGAACAAACATTTGGGGGAAAAAAAAGACATTGATACCATCTTTGCAGGCCTGTTTCAAACAACATAAAGTCTTGCTGTATTCTGACATATGCAGTTAGCCCCAGCACTTGAACTGCTCCGGAGAGGAAAGAGTTAATTTCTATGCAAGGCATAAAATGTTGCGCTCGCGCTCGGATTTCAAACCTCTGTCTGTGGTATCTCAGAGAGTAACCATCAGATTCTTTACTCTGCCTAACTGAAGTCGTTCCGGAGATTGTTCCTTCGCTCCGGTTCGGTAAGGTTTCACAATGCTTTGGTTTTTCAACCGATTTTTGTTTATTTTTGGTTTTGAGCCTCTGTCTACGTTACAGTAAGTAGTGCAGATAGGTAGTGAACCATAATTTCTGTCTTTCTCTGTGGAAATTGTAATCTTCTAGGAACATTGATATGTTGTTCATCCACACTGTCAGGCAGGTTCCTTGCCGCTTTAAATCTTGCCGGAAGGTCTTCAAGCTGGCTCCTCCCACCCACCCGGGTGGTAAAACTCTCGGCTCCGCCCCATGACGCCAGATCTTCCCTACCGCTTGGAAGCTCAGGTTCCCTCCTTAGCGCTCTGCATTTTAGACTGGATCCTAACTCTTCGGTTCGTCCAAAACTAGTTTTGAAGTTTTCTAAACTTCGGTCTTCATCATCCCTCGCGGCTGCGATGGACAAATTGATTCCCGGCTTCTGGAGGTGCCCTTGCGGGCAGAAAATGTCCAAGACGGATTCGCACTCCACGTGCGTCTACTGCCTAGGCCTAGACCATGACCCGCAGGTCTGCAAGTTGTGCCGCTCTTTTTCGGCCACCGTCCTGCAAGTTCGACTGCCCAGGTGTTGAGCTTCAGGCGCCCCGAGAAGTGTTACCTGCCGGTAAAATTCAAAGAGGCTCGTTGGGCGGTGTCTGTGGCGGCTGGCTCGGCTGAGCAGCTCGAGCATATGATCGCCCTCGAGGAGGAGGCGGCCTAGGCCGCATCTTCCTCCTCCTCGGCCGTGGCATTTATCCCGCTCTCTCTGAGTTCCTCGTACGCGGCTTCGTTCGAGGAGCTTTGTCAGTCCCTTTCCACAAAGGGAGAGGGGCCTTGGGACATTCTTCTCGGCCCAAGAAGAAGGAGTGAAGGGTAAGTCCCCACCGTCGGCGTTTGTGGGCGGGAGGGTCTCCCTTCCCCGGACAGCCGACCCGTGCGACCCGGTTGAGATTGCGGCTCAGGCCGCTGGCTTCATGGTGTCCCTGTCAGGCCAGCCTGCGAGACTCCCGTTGACACAGCGAGATTTTTCTCGACCACGTCGGACAGGCTGTCGACTGGTGAAGCCGACAACCCACCTTCACGGTTCCCCTGGTGGAGACCGAGGATCTGCCTGCGCCTTTGGGGCCGCAGTTCCCGGATAAAGTTTCCGAGCCAAGGGAAGAGCGGGTGTCCCCCTCCCCTTCCCAGACCCGCCCTCTGTCTCCCCGAGGGTCTCGGTCTCGGACTTCTTCTCAGTCAAGCTGTTCCCGCCGACATCAGCGGTCTCGGTACCAAAGTAAGTGGCGACACCGTTCCTCCTCGTCCTCTTCCTCGGATGAGGAGAGGCTTCGATGTAAATTACGTTGACGTTACGGGGAGCTTATGTGGCAGCAGTTGCTGTTGTCCGGGACTAAACCGACCCCGGTTCAGCTCCCGGCCATCAAGTGGCTGTCGCCCGAACGACTGAAGCAACCGCTCACCCCAGTCGAGTGCCCATTCCAGGGCCGGTTGTTCGGCCGAAACTGGCTGCTCCACCGATTGTGGTGGAACCTCCGCCTCCACAACCAAAGTCTGGGGCACCGACCAAGGATTCTCGGTCGGGTCACGGCCTGCCCCACAGGTCGTCGGTCACCCTCACTCCCGACCGTCCTCGGCAGGTGGAGGGTGGCTCGGGGCCGAGGCAGCTCTTCGCAGACTCTTCAGAGTCCGATGACGACGACTCCCTGTTCTCCAGGCAGGTCGACCTGGAGTCCTCTGGGGGCCAGTCATTGGACGATAGCCCATCGTCCTTCCTGGGTCTGCTTCGACTCATCTCGGAGTCCACCGGGATGCAGCTGGAGCCCGTGTCCAAATGGGCCAAGTATCCCCTGATGGAGATACTGGACCGAGGAGATTCCCCCACGGAGGCCTTTCCGGTGGCTGAGGCCATTGTCGGCCCAGCCTTGGAGCTTTGGCAGTGGCCTGCTTCCTGTCCTGCGCCCTCGGCCAGGATGGCCAGGAAGTATGTGGTCCCTACCGGCTCTTTGCCCGGTTTCTGGGAGCACCCCTCTGCCGAGAGGTTAGTCACCGACAGCGTCTTCCGGCGTTCCAGAAATGCTCGGGATGTGGATAAGCCCTCCCGCCGGGCACAAGGTGTATGCTGCGTCCTCCCTCGGCCTCCGACAGGCCAACTCGGCCGTGCTGATGGGACACTTCTCCCACGCCTTCATGGGCTCCCTGGATGAGGTTGTCCCTCATCTCCCGGCCGACCTGCAGACCATGGTCCGTCAGGTGCGGGACCAGGGTAGGGCGTTGGCGAAGCAGCAGCTTCAGACTGCTCTGGACATAGGTGATTCCTGTGCCAGGTCAGTAGCAGCCACGGTGGCTATGCATCGCAGGGCGTGGCTGAGGATATCTACCTTCACGGTGGATAGCCAGCACAAGTTGGCGGACGTCCCCTTCTTGGGGACTGACCTCTTTGGCCCTGGAGTGGAGGGACACCTCCAGCGGATCAAAGTCCAAAGCCACTCTGGACTCGGCCACCTCCGCCCAGAGGGACAAAGGCCGCCGTCAACAACAGCATAAGTCCTTTCGTCCTTCGGCCCCTGCAACACGACTGGCCCAACAGCACCAGCAACAGGGCCAGCAGGCTCGCGCTTGGCATCCCAAACCCAAGCCCGCAGCTTCCTCGAACAGGAAGCAAGGAGGTAAAGACCCAGGAGGTCCCTTGGCCGGTCCCTCTTCCAAGCCTGCCCAGTGACGGGTTGAGGGGTGCCGGCCCCAGCCTCATCACTCCCCCCTGGGTTCCCCCTGTGGGGGGACAGCTCAGCCACTTCCTTTCCGCCTGGTCCGCTATCACCACAGATCGCTGGATGTTGGAGGTGGTAGGAAAGGGCCTGCCTCTGGAGTTCGAGTAGATCCCATCCTTTCGAGCCGTCGCCCCTCGGGGGGCCATGGGGTCCGCAGCCTCGCTGTCGGCCCGACGAGCCGATATTGCCCTGCTCCTTGAAAAAGAGGTGATCAGGAAGGTGGTGGATCCTCCTCCAGACCCGGGGTTTGTGTCCAGGTATTTCCTGGTACCAAAATGGATGGGGGGCTGGCGCCCGATCCTCGACCTGCACGACCTGAACAGGTTCCTAAGGTCTCGGACCTTCAGGATGGTCACTCTGGCTCAGATAATTCCATCCCTGGAACGAGGCATGTGGTTCTGTTCCCTGGACCTCCAGGATGCGTTCTTTCATGTCCCGATCCATCCGTCTCATCAGAGATTTCTCCACTTCAGAGCGGAGGGATCCCTTTATGAGTTCCGGGCCATGCCCTTCGGCCTCTCTCCAGCTCCCAGGGTCTTCACCAAATGCATGGCAGTGGTGACAGCATTCCTGCGGCAATGAAGGGTCCGGGTGTAGCCCTACCTGGACGACTGGCTGATTGCAGCCCCCTTCAGAGCGGAGGTGGAACAGTCCAGAGATCTGTCCCTCCAGGTTTGCTGTCAGATTGGCCTCCTCATCAATGAGGCCAAGTCGGAACTCATGCCGAAGCAGGTGATACTCTTCATCGGGGCAGAGCTCGACTCGCTTCGAGCCAGAGCTCGGCTCCCGGCGGACAGGGCCGAGGTTCTTTCCTCCTTTGCCCAGTCATTTCTGTTTGGGCAGTTGTGCCCTGCCCGAGACTTCCTGCACCTCCTGGGCCTCATGGCGGCCTGCACCAGCGTGGTCCGTTGGGCCCGTTGGTACATGCGTCCCCTTCAATGGGGACTGGCCAGCCAGTGGTCACAACGCTGCGATCCGTTGGACCAGCCCGTGACAGTGACCCAGGAGATGTGGAATGCTCTCTAGTGGTGGACCGTTCCGGCACATCTGCAGGAGGGCATCCCATTCGTCCGGCCCGAGCCAACGGTCTCTCTATCGACCGATGCATCTCTGATGGGTTGGGGTGCCCATCTGGGGGAGCACAGGCGCGCAGCCTCTGGTCCCCTCGAGTCGATGCCATATCAACCGGCTGGAGCTCGAGCAGTCCGTCTAGCTCTCACTGCCTTCACTCTGTTTCTCACGAGGTCAAGTGGTTCCAGGTCAGGCGGACAATACCACGACCATGTACTACCTGAACGGTCCAGTGGCGGGCCGGCTCCATGCTGTTATGCAAGGAAGCTCTCCGCATTTGGTCCTCATGCGCAGCCTGGGCGGATCTCCTAGCCATTCACGTGGCCTCCAACACCTTGGCCGATGCCCTAAGCCGGATAGGGGCTGCATCTCTCCTGCCGGAGGTAGTACAAGATCTCTTCTCCCACTGGGGCACACCTCAGGTGGACCTGTTTGCCTCCAGGGAGAATGCGAAGCTGAGACTGTTCCATACCCGCCCCCCTCAGCAGGGCTCGCTGCAGGGGGTTGCCTTCTCGAGGCCGTGGACCCCGGGCCTCTTCTACGCCTTTCCCCCATTTCCCTTGATCCACAAGGTGCTTCTCAAGGCGAGGAGGGACAAGGCGCAGGTGATTCTGGTAGCCCCAGATTGGCCCCACCAGTTCTGGTATCCAGATCCCCTCAGTCTCAGCTCCAGGCTCCCGAGGCGGCTTCCAGCCCGCCCGGACCTGATCTCAGTCAACCAGGGGAAGGTATTCCATCCGGACCTTCAATCCCTGCACCTGACGGCCTGGTTCCTGAGTGGCTAGAGTTCCAGGCCTTGGGTCTTTCTGACGAGGTCCTCAACATCGTTGAGGCGTCCAGTAAGGAGTCAACCAGGAAATGCTGTGCCTTCAAATGGAAAAGATTCTCCATTTGGTGTCAGGGGAAGGGCTTGGACCCTTCCGCCTGTCCCTTGGCAAGCATTCTGGACTACCTGTGGTCCCTTTCTCAGCAAGGGCTTCGGTCGATGACCCTTAAGATGCACCTGGCAGCTATCTCTGCTTACCGGGCGTGGGCCGGGAAGCAGTCGGTGACGCAGGAGAAGGTGGTATGGCACTTTTTCAAAGACCTTGATCACATTTCCCCTCCGGTGCGAGAACCTCCACCTCCATGGGATCTACTGCTGGTATTGGCCAAGCTCATGGGCAAACCATTTCAACCGATGCACAGGTGTGAGATTTTCCACCTGTCGTGGCAGACCGCCTTCTTGGTGGCTATCACGTCAGCCAGAAGGATGGGAGAGCGCCAGGCGCTTTCCATCGAGTCTCCTTATCTGGTCTTCCACGGGGACAAGGTTGTCCTGCGCCCCCACCCGAAGTTCCTTCCGAAGGTGGTGTCAGAGTTTTACCTTAACCAGGTGCTGACTCTGCCGGTGTTCTACCCCAATCACACCTCGGAGGCCAAATATAGGCTCCATTTTGGACCCTAGAAGCGCTAAGCTTATTATAAGGAGGCGAGCGGCTGAAGTTCGAGAGAGGTTAGCCCAGCTGTTTTCACCTACGCTGAAGCCGCACCTGGCAGACCTGCAGCCAAGTGGACGATAAGCAGGTGGATCACCTCCTGCATAGATCTCTGCTATAGGTTGGCGGGCATGGAGCCTCCCAGAGGGATAAGAGCTCATTCTACCCGCCATACCGCTGCATCGGTAGCTGCTTCCAGGGATGTCCCTATCCAGGATATCTGCAGGGCTGCTACCTGGAAGTCGGCACATACCTTTATTACCCACTACCACATCGACCTTGAGTCACGCCGGGATGCTGGTTTTGGGGCCTCGGTTCTCAGCCCTATTCCTAAGTAGGGGTGTGCGCCTGCCTCCCTCCTCGGAGAACTGCTGGAGTCTGCCAGACAGTGTGAATGAACAACATATCCATGTCCCTAAATAGAGGTTACTCACCTGTAACAGGAGTTCTAGGAATGGTATATATTGTTCATCCTGACCCACTAACCTCCTGGCTTTGGCGCTGAACCTGGCTTGGCGGGCTGAATCTGGCGTCACGGGCGGGCGAGTTTACCACCTGGGTGGGTGGGAGGAGCCAGCTTGAGACCTTCCCGCAAGATTTAAAGCGGCAAGTAACCTGCCTGACAGTGTGGATGAACAACATATACCATTCCTAGAACTCCTGTTACAGGTGAGTAACCTGTATTCATATTCTAGGGATGTAGATATGTTGTTCAATCCCCCACTGTTAACAGCCGCTTCATGCCGGAAAATCTTCAAGCAACTCCTCCAAAATAATAAACTACTCTGCAAATGATCAGATCTTCCTTACCGCTTGGAGCTCAGGTTCCCTCATAAGCGCTCCTTGTTTGGGCCTGGGCCAAACTCTTCGGTTAACCCGAAACTAATTTTAAAGTTTATAAGACTTCGGTCGACAAATCGACTCCCGACTTTCGTCGGTGCCCTTGTGGGCAAAAGATGTCCCAGACCGATCCGCACTCCATGTGCGTCTACTGCCTGGGGCTTGGTTATGATTCGCAGGCTTGCAAATTGTGCAGCTCCTTCTCGGCTTCAGTCTTGGAGGACCGCGCTGCTCGACTTCTTCTTGGGCACCCTGAAAAACTGTATCCGCTGGTCAAGTCAAAGGAGGCCCGTTGGGCGGTGTCTGCGGCAGCGGGCTCCGCAGAACAGTTGGAGCAGATGATCGCCCTCGAGGAGGAGGCGGCCCAGGCCGCTTCTTCTTACTCCTTGGCTGCGGCATTTATCCCCCTCTCTTTGGGCTCCTCCTACACGGCTTCATTTAAGGAGCTTTGCCAGTCCCTCTCCACCAAGGGAGAAGGGCCATCGGGACATTCTAGTCAGTCCAAGAAGAAGGACTTAAAAGGTAAGTCCCACTGTCGATGTTCGTGGGACCGGGAGAGATTCCCTTCACCGGAGCGTCGACTTTCGACTTCAGTCGAGGTTGCTGCTAAGGCCGCTGGCTTCATGATGTCCTCGTCAGGTCAGAAGGTCGAGACAACCGTTGACGTGGTCGAGATTTTTCTCAACCCGTCTGATTTGTCGACTGGTGATGCAGACAACCCTACTTCACCGGTTCCCCCGGTGATTACCGAGGACTTTCCTGTGCTGGAGTCCCCGGTTAAGGTCCCTGAACTGAAGGAAGGGCGGGTTTCCCCCGTTCCCTCTCTGACCCACCCTTGGAAACCCCGAAGGTCTCTGTCTCGGTCCTCTTCCGGGTCCAGCCAGTCCCGTCGGTGGTCTCGGTCTCGGCACCATGGAAAGCGGCATCGCCTCTCATCCTCTTCGTCGTCTTCAGAGGATAGGCTCCGGTGCAAGTTGTGTCAGCACTACGAGGATTTAATGCAGCAGCAGCTTTTATTTTCTGGGAATAAGCAGACTCCGTCGCCTTCTCCGGGCATTATGTGGCTGTCACCGGAGCGGCCGAAACAACCCCTTATAGTAGTTGAGGAGTTGACTCCGGCACTGGTTGTTCGGCTGAAGCTGGCTGCTCTGCCCATTGTGGTGGAACCCCCACCTCCACAACTGAAAACCGTGGCCCCGTCCAAGGATTCTCGGTCGGGTCGGGGCTTGCCCCACAGGTTGTTGGTCACCCTCACTCCCGATCGACCTCGGCAGGTGAAGGGTGGCTCAGGCGCCCAGCAGCTGTTTGCAGACTCCTCGGAGTCTGACGACTCCTCCCTGTTCTCCAGGCCACTTGACCTGGAGTCTGTGGAGGGGGTCAGTCAGTGGATGAGAGCCCATCTCATTTTTAGGTTTGATTCAGCTCATCTCGGAGTCCAACGGGATGCAGCTCGAACCCGTTTCAAAATGGGCCTCACGGAGATACTGGATCAAGGGGATTCCCCTACGGAGGCCTTTCCTGTGGCCGAAGCCATTGTTGGCCCGGCCCTGGGTTGTGGCGGCCAGCATCTTGTCCCAGCGCCTTCGGCTGGGATAGCCTGAAATCGCAGTCCCTACCGGCTCACTCTCGGTTTCCGGAGCACCCCCTGTGGAGGGTTGGTGACCGACAGTGTTTTCCGGCTCTGGGAGCGCTCGGGACATGGAGAAACCGCCCGATAAGGAATCCAAGAGGCTGGATTACGCAGGGCGGAAGTTTTACGCTGCTTCCTCCCGAGGCCTTCGTCAGGCTAGCTCGGCACTTCTGATGGCACATTTCACACACGCCCTCATGGGCTCCCTGGATGAGGTGTTTCCTCATCTCCCAGCTGACCTTCAGACAACGGTCAAGCAGGTGCGGGATCAGGGAATGGCAGTGGCAAAACAACAGCTCCAAACTTCGTTGGACATTGGTGATTCTTGTGCCCGATCAGTAGCAGCCGCAGTGGCCATGCGCTGCAGAGCTTGGCTGCGGATCTCCACCTTTACAGCGGACACCCAACACAAGCTGGCAGACGTTCCCTTCCTGGGCACTGACTTTTTCGGGCCGGGGGTGGAAGGCCATCTCCAGAGGATCGAGAAGTCCAGTGCCACCTTGGACTCTGTCACGTCTGCCCAGAAGGACAAAGGCCACCAGCAGCAGCGTAAGCCCTTTCACCCCTGCAGCACGTCCGGCCCACCAGCACCAGGGCCAGCAGGCACACACTTGGCACCCTAAAGCCAAGTTTGCCACTTCCTCCAGTAGGAAGCCTGGAGACAAGGGTCCAGGAGGTCCCTCAGCGGGCCCTTTCTCCAAGCCTGAGCAGTGACTGGTTGAGGGGTGTCGCCCCCAACCTCGTCACTCCTCCCTGGGTTCCCCACATGAAGGGACAGCTCTGCCACTTCCTTTCCGCCTGGTCCGTTATCACCACGGATCGCTGGGTGCTAGAAGTGGTGGGCAGCGGTCTGCCTCTGGAATTAGAGCAGTTCCCTCCCTATTGAGCCATCGCCCCACGGGGGGAAATGGGGTCCGCAGCCTCTCTGTCATCTCGTCGGCCCGACATTGCCTTGCTCCTCCAGAAGGAGGTGATCAGCGAGGTGGCGGATCCTCCGCCAGACCCAGGGTTTGTGTCCAGGTACTTCCTGGTCCCAAAACGGATGGGGGGACTGGCGCTCCATTCTCGACCTACATGACCCAAACAAGTTCCTAAGGCAGTGCACCATCAGGATGGGCACTCTGGCTCAGATCATTCCATCCTTGGAACTAGGCATGTGGTTTTGTTCTCTGGACCTTCAGGATGCGTTCTTTCACGTCCCAATGCGTCCATCTCATCAGCGATTCCTCCACTTTTGAGCAGAGGGATCTCTTTACGAGTTCCAGACCATGCCCTTTGGCCTCTCTCCAGCTCCCAGGGTCTTCACCAAATGCATGGCAGTGGTGACAGCATTCCTGCGACACTGAAGGGTCCGGGTGTACCCTTACCTGGATGACTGGCTGATTGCAGCCCCCTCCAGGTTGGAGGTGGAGCGGTCCAAGGATCTGGCCCTCCAGGTCTGCTCTCAGATTGGCCTCTTCATCAATGAGGCCAAGTCGGACTCGTGCCATCCTGAGTGATTCAGTTCATCGGGGCAGAGCTCGACTCTTTTGAGCCAGAGCCTGGCTCCCAGCGGACAGGGCCGAGGTCCTTTCCTCCTTTGCCCAATCATTTCTGGTTGGGCAATTGCGCCCTGCCCGGGACTTTCTGTGCCTCCTGGGCCTCATGGCGGCCTGCACCAGCGTGGTCCATTGGGCCCACTGGCATATGCGTCCCCTCCAATGGGGGCTGACCCGCCAATGATCACAGCGCTCCGGTCCTCTGGACCAGCCAGTGGCAGTGACCTAGGAGATGTGGGATGGCCTACAGTGGTGGCTCGTTCTGACTCCTCTGCAGGAGGGTATCCCATTTGTCCGGCCCGAGCTGACAGTCACTCTGATGACCGACGACTCTCAGATGGGTTGGGGTGCCCATCTGCGGGAGCTCAGAGCCCATGGCTTCTGGTCCCCTCAGGAGTGTTGATGCCACATCAACCTGCTGGGACTTCGAGCGGTCCAACTAGCCCTCACCGCCTTCGCTCCATTTGTACAGGGTCAAGTGGTTCAGGTCCAGACATACAACACCACGACCATGTACTACCTCAACCGACAGGGCGGGATGCACTCCTTGCCCCTGTGCAAGGAAGCTCTCTGCACCTGGTCCCTCGTGATCAGCCTGGAGGTGGATCTCCTAGCCATTCATGTGGCAGGAGCCTCCAACAGTCTGGCTGATGCCCTCAGCTGGATAGGCGCTGCATTTTACGAGTGGTCTCTCCTGTTGGAGGTAGTACAAGATCTGTTCTCCCACTGGGGCACCCCTCAGGCAGACCTGTTTGCCTCCAGGTAGAATGTGAAGTTGAGGTTGTTTCATGACCGCCCCCCTCAGCAGGGCTCGCTGCAGGGGGATGCCTTCTCGAGGCCGTGGATTCCGGGCCTCTTCTACACCTTCCCTCCATTTCCCTTGATCCACATGGTGCTTCTCAAGCTGAAGAGGGACAAGGCGCAAGTGATTCTGGTATCCCCAGACTGGCCCCGCCAGTTCTGGTATCCAGATCTCTTCAGCCTCAGCTCCAGGCTCCTGAGGTGGCTTCCAGCCCGCCGGGACCTGATCTCAGTCAGCAAGGGGAAGGTACTCCGTCCGGACCTTCAGTCCCTGCACCTGACGGCCTGGTTCCTGAGCGCCTAGAGTTCCAGGCCTTGAGTCTTTCCGACGAGGTCCTCTGCGTCGTTGAGGTGTCCTGTAAGGAGTCGACCAGAAAATGCTATGCCTTCAAATGGAAGAGATTCTCCATTTGGTGTCAGAACAAGGGGTTGGACCCTTCTTCCTGTTCCTTGGCTAGCATTCTGGACTACCTGTGGTCCCTTTCTCAGCTAGGGCTTCGGTCAAAGACCCTTAAGGCGCACCTTGCAGCCATCTCTGCTTACCAGGTGCGGGCCAGCAAGCAGTTGGTGGTGCAGGAGAAGGTGGTCGGGCGCTTTAAAGGCCTTGATCACATATCCCCTCCGATGCGAGAACCTCCACCTCCGTGGGATCTTCTGCTGGTATTGGCTAAGCTCATGGGCAAGGCATTCGAACCGATGCACAAGTGTGACATCTCTCACGTGTCTTGGACAACCGCCTTCTTGGTGGCTATTACGTCAGCCAGAAGGATGGGAGAGCTCCAGGCACTTTTCATCGAGTCTCCTTATCTGGTCTTCCATAAGGCAAGGTTGTCCTGCGCCCCCACCCGAAATTCCTTCTGAAGGTGGTGTCGGAGTTTCACCTTAACCAGGTGTTGACTCTGCTGGTGCTCCAACCCAATCACTCCTCGGAGGCCGAATATAGGCTCCATACTTTGGACCGTAGAAGAGAGCTCTCTTATAAGGAGCGGACAGCTGAAGTTTGGGGAGAGGTTCCCCAGCTCTTTGTCACCTACGCTGAAGCTGCACCTGGTAGACCTGCATCCAAGCAGACGATAGGCAGGTGGGTCACCTCCTGCATAAATCTCTGCTATAGGTTGGCGGGCATGGAGCCTCCCAGAGGGATAAGAGCTCATTCTACCCGCCATACCGCTGCTTCGGTGGCTGCTTCTAGGGACGTCCCTGTCCAGGAAATCTGCAGGGCTGCTACCTGGAAGTCAGCACACACCTCTATTTCCCATTACCACCTTGACCTAGAGTCACACCGGGGTGCTGGTTTTGGGGCCTCGGTTCTCCAGTCCTTATTCCCTAAGTAGGGGGTGCGCGCCTTGCCTCCCTCCTCCCGGAGAACTGCTAGGAGTCTGCCAATAAATGTGGATTGAACAACATATCCACGTCCCTGGAAATACAGATTACTCACCTGTAACAGGAGTTCTAGGTGTTGGCATATGTTGTTCATCCACATGACCCACCTGACCTCCCTGGCTTTAACACGCAACCTGGCTTCCAGCAGTCTAGATCTGGCATCATGGAGCGGAGCCGAGGGTTTTACCACCCGGGTGCATGGGAGAAGCCAGCTTGAAGACCTTCCGGCAGGAAGTGAAGCAGCAAGGAACCTGCCAATAAGTCTGGATGAACAACATATACCACTCCTAGAACTCCTGTTGCAGGTGAGTAACCTGTATTTCCTTTGTGGTCGGTCCGGTTGGGAACCTACCCTTTGTGTTTAAATTTATCTTCTGGGATTATAGTAGTGGTGTGCCTGTTCCTATCGGTTTAAAAAAAAAAAACCTTTTTCGGTTTCTTTCCACAACCCGTGACACGATTGGTAACTGATAGGGGTGTATTACCTGGCAAAAAAGCTGTAAAGGGAAATTTTTTCTAGCCTGGCCATGTCTGAGAAATCCAAGAAAAGAAACAGTCCCAGTGGGTTTCAACACTGTACAGAGTGTGGGGAGGCCTTTGCTAAGGCCGACCCCCACCTCGTCTGTGTTTTATTGTCTGGGGTTTGATCACCTTAAAACAGACTGCCAAATCTGCAAACATTTTCCTAAGGCCACCCTGGAAAAAAGATTGGGTGGGCTAAAGGAAAAGGAGGCAGAGAAGTCCGCTGACCCGGATGGCCAGCCCTGTTCTGTTCCAATCGATCCTGAGGAGGTGCCCACTGACCTGGGCGAGACATCCTCGGGCAAAAGGAGAGCCGACCCTGAGTGGTCGGTTTTGTCAAAAAGACGAAAAAAGTCAGCCAGTTCGGATCCAGCGCCCCTTACTCCAACTGCTGAAGAAATAGACAAAGCGATTAGTATTGTGCATTCGCTTCATCTGGTTCTGTCTGAACCGGCACCTTCGGTTAGGCGCATGGTTTGGTTGGATCCAACTCCATCGGATTATGATCCGAATGCTAACTATGAGTTGGAGTGGGAGGGGGATGAAGAATTACTGGATGATGATGACGATGATTATGGAGGTCTGGATGAGCCCACTGAACCGGACATCTCCCCAGACAGATCCTCCAGTGTCTCCCCTCCAAGGCTTTGAGTCCCCATCTCACTGTTTGTTTTACAGACAGGTGGCTGAAACCCTCCAGCTCCCTATGGTTGAAGCTGTTGAGGAGGAAGAAGACCTGAATTTTTGGAGATGATGGACATCCCAGAGTCCAAGAGGTTGTCTATTCCCCTCCATAAATCCCTGGGGAAACGGACACAAAATATTCTACAGACTCCAAATTCTTTACCTCCTATGGATAAGAGAATAGACAGAAGGTATATGCTGTCAGGCTTGGGTACGGAGTTTTTTAACAGTCATTGCAGCCATGTTGGGGTAGTGCAGGCTGCAGCCTGTGACAAGGCAAATATATCTTTGGCTTCACACCCCCAGATAAAGACTACAGGAAAGTGGATGCCATGGCCATGAAACAATACTTGGCATCCTCCTTGGGACTCAGGCAGGCTAATTATATGGCCTGCACAGCCAGATACCAGAAGTCCAGGTGAGATACGGTTCTGGAACTGGCTAAACAGGCTTCCACCCAGCTAGCCAAAGAGCTGGAGGAGGTGGCTGCTAATGGGATTGAGGCATCCAAAGTGCAGTTCCATGCTGCTGTAGACTCTAATGATGTGGCATTGAGAGTCATGGCTACATCTATGTCTCTCATGAGAGTTGCTTGGCTCAGACACACTAGCCTTTCTCAGGACACCCAAGCTATGGCCATGGATTTCCCTGTGGTGGGTAACTCTCTGTTTGGGGAGCAGACAGAGGCTTACATGAAAAAGATGGATGAGTACAGGACCACCTACAGGAGTGCACAGGCCAAGGAATGGCAAGCCACTCCTCAGAAGCAGCAGTCTAGGGGCAGGGGCAGGCCCTTTCACAGGCCTTTTTTTTTTGTAGATTCTCTTTATCTCTCCCCTAGCCGGAACTGTCTCAGGCTGCCACTGGCCTAACCACTCTACTGCCCGTGCCCCCCGTCATCTTCAAGGCGTTACAACACTCAGGGGCGTGGTCCCTACAGCCCCGGAGAGATCGAAGGGTCAGTGATGGGAGACCAGCACTGGGCATGTGGCAGCGACACTGGAGGAAGCCGTCACCTATCTGGTAGGAGAGGGCTTTCTCCCTCATGTGACGCCCTCCTTCCGACTCCTGTGCATGGTGCACGTCCCCCGACTTCTCGGCTCATAGCCACCCTGCTAGCGTCGGGCCATGCTGTGTAAGTGCAGCCCAGTGCTCTGCAGCGCCCCTGATCTCCACCAGGAGCAGCCGGAGCGCTGGACTCCCCAGAACCCTCCCCCCAGGATGGGAGAGCAGCCCAGCAGGCGCTCAATCCAATCCCTCCTCTGCTGACCCAGACACTCGAGCTCGCTCCCGAACTGTGGTCACTGGTGTGGCGCGAGATGTGGCATCCAGTGCCTCAACCCTCAGCACCACCAGGCCATCTGACAGGCCCTTCTACCAAGCCCAGGCCTCCTCTCCCTTCCCACAGAGGGTTCTTTTGAGGGAGAGGCAGGAGGGGGATGAGCAGGGCTGCATCCTCTTCCCAGTCCAAGGGTCCTGCCAAGCAGACACCCTGTGTCGTCAGCCCAGGTCGACTCCCCAACTCCAGTAGGAGGCAGGCTGGTTCACTACTTCCTTGCCTGGAAGTCTGTTACCTCAGACAGGTGGGTCCTGGAGGTAGTAAGCCAAGGACTGGCCCTCAGTTTCAAAAAGTTTCCAAAACTGAGGGTCAGATCTTTTCCACCTGCAAACATCTCCAAAACCACTGCTCTAGAAGCAGAGGCTTTCTCTCTGCTGGCTGTCAGAGCCATGGAGAGCGTTCCTACTCTACACAGGGGTTAGGGTCTGTACTCCAGATATTTCCTTACCCCAAAAAAGACAGGAGTGGCAACCATCCTAGACTTAAGGTATCTGAACAAACACATCTTAAAACCAAAGTTCAAAATGGTGACTCTGGGAGTAATTCTTCCCTCTCTTAGGCCAGGAGATTGGTTAGCATCCCTGACCTCAAGGATGCCTATTTCCACATTCCTATCAGGCACTCCCACAGAAAGTACCTCAGGTTCGAGTTGCCTTCAGGCCTTATCAGTTCAGAGCCATGCCTTTCGGCTTAACATCGGCTCCAAGAGTGTTTACCAAATGCCTTGCAGTAGTAGTAGTGGCCTTCCTCAGAAGGCAGGGGATCTCTCTGTTCCCATACCTGGATGACTGGCTCATTGTAGGACAGTCTTCCAACCATGTCAGGTCAGCTCTTCAAGTCACTCAAGATTTGCTCAGTTCTCTGGGTTTTCTTCTCAATCTGCCAAAGTTGGTTCTCAAACCAGTACAACTGCTCACTTTCATAGGGATAGAGTTGGATACTGTTCAAGCAAAAGCCTTCCTCCGATTAGCAAGGGTAAAGGCTCTTACAGATCTTGCTTCCTCTTTTCATCCTCTAATCTCTTGCCCAGCAAGACATTTCGTTCAGCTCCTAGGCCACATGGCAGCTTCCGCTGCAGTGGTAGAAGGAGCCTGGTTTCAAATGAGGGACATTCAGTTTCACCTAAGGTCTTTTTGGTCTCAGAAAAAAAGATTCTCTCACCAAATTGTTTCCAGTGACTCAGACTCTGGTCCAAGCTCTCCACTGGTGGCTGGATCAGGGCAATCTCAGACAAGATGCCCCATTCCTCAGTCAATTTCATTCAGTGGTACTGACCACAGATGCTTCCCTCCTGATCTGGGGAGCCCACCTAGGACCCCTCACAGCACAAGGTGTTTACTCTCCACAAGAGTCTCTCCTTCATATCAATCTTCTGGAACTCAGGGCAGTATTCCTAGCCCTTCAGGCTTTCTCGGACTCAGTAAGGGAGAAGGTGGTTTAGGGCAGGACAGACAACACCACCACCACCATGTGGTACATCAGCAAGCAAGGGGGCACTCTGTCTACAGCCTTGTGCATGGAGGCCATGAAAATATGGTCTCTGGCTTACTCCTTGCAAACCTCCCTAATAGCAGTCCACCTACCAGGGAAGGACAATGTGTTAGCAGATGCTCTGAGTAGAATCTCCCAAGGCCATCATGAATGGACTTTGGATCCCCTCATACTGAAAGTAATCTTTACCAGGTGGGGCACTCCAGAGAGAGAGCTCTTCACAACCCCAAAAAATCATCAACTTCCCCTCTTCTGATGCAGTCCCCCAGTCCTAGGGACTGCTCCCCTGGATGCCCCGATATCGGTTTGGGAAGGCAAGTTCCTTTATGCCTTTCCTCTGTTGTTCAGGGTTCTAGTCAAGATCAGGTCACAACCCTACACAGTGATTCTACTGGCTCCAGACTGGACCAGACAGCCTACGTATCCTCTGTTGTTGTCCCTAACGGTCTCACTCCCCCGTCTTTTTCCAAAAGACACAATCTACTAACTTCCTCTCAGAGGAGGATCTGGTACCCAAATCTCCAGTCTCTCAATCTCAAGGCCTGGCTCTTGAAGAGTTATAATATGCCAGCCTGCATCTTTCTCAGGGAGTTTTGGACATCCTTAAGGTTTCTTGAAAACCCTCTACCAGAAAAACTTATAATTACAAATGGAAAAGATTCAGCATTTGGTGTTCCCATAAGGATATTCTACCAGATGCTGCTAGGATTGCTACCTTTTTGGATTATCTAGTTCACCTCAACGGCTTAGGCCAGCCATTTTAAAAGTTCATCCAGCAGCTTTCTTTGCATTCCTATGAGCAGGGAAGGACTTTTCAAACAACATGAAGTCTTGCTATGTTATAGACATTAGCAGTTTGTTCCAGCTCTAGAACTGCCCCGGAGTGAAATGGTTAAAACCATTCCAAAATAGAATTTTGGCAGGAGAGCAGCTCTATCTGTGTCATTTCAAACTTGAACTGTCAGATTCTTTACTCCGCCTCAGTGAACAGTCGCTCCGGAGATTTCTCCTTCTGCTCGGTTCATTTCTCGGTTTAAAAAGTGTTTTCTCGGTTGGATTTAACCGAGAATATTTTTATTTTAACATAAAACCGTTCGGTTCAAGCTCTATCTGTGGTAACCGTGAAGTAAATGAAGGTTTTGTCTGTGTGGAACTTGTAAGTTATCGGTTAGGTTTTGAACCGATCAGTGGGTTAAAACTCATTTAAAACTAAAAGTTACTATTTTAGAGTGCGGTTCGGTTCTTATCAGTTCTAAAAAACCGGATTTATTACGTTTTTCCAATACCCGTGATACGGTTGGGAACCGATAAAGGGTGTCTTGCCTGGCACTGCCGTTAAAGGAGCAAGTTTTTGGTTAGGCTGGCATTATGTCTGAGAAACCCAAAGAAAAACGGCCCACTGGTTTCAACACTGTGATGTTTGTGGGAAGTCTTTGCCAGCTGACCCACACACCACATGTGTTTATTGTCTGAGGTTTGACCACCTCAGTCAGACTGCCAGGTATGTAAAATTTCCCTGCAGCCACCCTGGAAAAAAGATTGGGCAGGCTCGGGGGCGAGGAGGCCAAAGTCCGCTGACCGGATGGCCAGCCGGTTCGGTGCCAACCGAACCAGAGGAAGTGCCCTCTGACCAGGGCCAGACTTCCTCGGGCAAAGAAAAGCTGGTTCTGAGGAACCAATTCCAGTAAAGAAAACAAGAAAATCAGCAGGTCTGGGTCCAAAATTCCTTCTCCAACTGCTGCAGAGGTACAAAAGCCATACAGATTGTCCAGTCACTGTCTCAGGGTCCGTCCGAACCACCACTATCTGGTAAAGGTCGGTTAGTCCGGTCCCAGTGGTTCAGGATTATGATATTGAGGAATTTTATGAACCAGAGGAGGGAGGAGGATTATGAACAGTATGAATGTGGCTGGGAAGGTCTGGGTGTGCCCATTGAACCGGACATCTCCCCAGACAGACCTTTAGAATCTCCCCCTATGCTGTCTGAGTCCCCATCTCATTTTATGTTTTATAAAAAAATTGCTGAAACCCTCCAGCTTCCTTTAGAAGAGGCTGTGGATGAGCAAGAGGAGCCTGATTTTGTAGAAATGATGGATATTCCAGAGTCTAGGAGATTGTATATTCCTTTACATAAGTCTTTTAGGAAACAGACAATTAAAATCTTAAAAGTTCCTAATTCTGTGCCTCCTGTAGATAAAAAGATGGACAGAAGGTACACATTGTCAGGCCCTGATACAGAATTCCTTTCTCAGCAATGCAGTCATGTTGGGGTAGTTCAGGCTGCTGCCTGTGATAAAGCTAATATTCCCTTGGCTTCACATCCTCCTGACAAGGATTCCAGGAAGATTGATGCCATGGCAAAAAACAGTATATGGCAGCCTCTCTGGGACTCAGGCAAGCAAATTATATGGCTTATGTAGCTAGGTATCAGAAATCTAGATGGGATACTGTTATGCAACTGGCCAAGCAGGCCCATGCCAGCGGCTAGTGAACTAGAACAGGTGGCTGCTGATGGCATTGAAGCCTCTAAGGTTCAGTTTCATGCTGCTGTGGATGTTAATGATGTTTCCTCTAGGGTCATGGCCACATCTGTAGCTTTTGTAGGTTGGCCTGGCTCAGGTGTACTAGTTTGTCACAGGATACCCAGACTAAGGCTATGGATTTTCCTGTGGTGGGAAATCTCTGTTTGGAGAGCAGACAGAGAATTACATGAAAGATGGATGAATATAGGACTACTTACAAGAGTGCCCAGGCTAAGGGCGACAAGCCACTCCTCAAGGCATGCCCCCAGGGGTAGGGTGAGGCCTTTTCACGAGCCTTTCTACCAGACTCTGGCCTCCTCTGCCTATGCTCAGAGGGCTTCTTCAGAGGCAGGGGCAGGCGAGGGTGGGCAGACCTGCTCCCACCCCCAGCCCTAAAGCTCCTGCGAAACAGGCACCCTGATGGGGTGCCCAGTGCCCGATTCTCCTGTACCAGTGGGGGCAGGCTGGCTTACTTCAGTCAGAATTGGGCTTCTTTAACCTCAGACAAGTGGGTTCTGGAAGTAGTAAGCCAGGGTCTGGTTCTCAGCTTCAAAAAGTTTCCCAAGTTGAGAAGCAGACTTTTTCTACCCGCAAGTGCTTCAGAGACCCTCGCTCTGGAAACAGAGGTCTCATCCCTGTTAGCTCTCACAGCAGTAGAAAGGGATCTTACTTCGAGACACAGCTCTTGCAGCAGGTTACACCATTAGGACCGAAGCCGCCAGGCGCCAGGACCCCACGGAAAAATTCTAGCTAGCTAACTACAGCGGGGACCGCCCCCCGACGTCGGTCCCACCTCCGGCGTCAGGCTGTGTGGTACAAGGGGGCGGTCCTTCAGATTCCCCAGTTCTTTTCCGCCGTCCGACTTAGCTACCCGACCCTTGGTTACCAGTCTAGCGCCCAGCGTGAATAGTTCTTTTCGATAAAATTTTCAAAATCTTAGAATCCTCTTCAAGCAAGATCTTGATGTCATCACCAACCGGGCCATCCTTGATGCGCTTGTGGAAAGCAGATCCGTTCAGGACCCCCACCACGGCCTGCGTCCGGTGCCTGAAGCCCAGACCACGATACCGGGCCTGTCCTTCTTGCCAAGGGTTCAATAGCCGTACCGGATCGGCGTCAGAGAGGGCTTTGAGCGTTTCTTCTGGAGGAACAACTGAAGACCATGTCCTCAAGGAAACTCCAGGGTCCACAAGCAGCGCGGAGAAGAGAAGGGAAAGGCCCTTCAGGTCCCCTTCTAGGGGTTCGAGTCCGCGTAGCTCGGTTAAATCTCCCGGCTGCAATCAAGAAACCTTCATCTCAGGAGAAATCCGCAGGCCTTCCTCCCCTTCAGGGCCTTGGCGCAGTCCGAGAACGACACCATCACCACCGCAAGTCGGGTTCCGGCTCCTCGGTACCCGGCGTCAGGTCTTCGTCGGTGCCTCCCGCCAGGCGTTGGAGCCCAGCGCCTTTAAAAGGCCTGTAGCCCAGGCCTTCGGCTCGACGGCCGTCAGCCGTGCGCCTTCTTCCTGGAGCCACCGTCGGTCCGGCCGACCGGCCGCCCGGCCATACATCCCAGCGGTCGCGGTAGGGGACCGGCGCCCACCCTCCTGAAAGAAGAAGGCCCTGTTGCCTCCGACCAACATCAGTCAGGAGCCTCTATCGGAGGAGGACCTAGAGCAGCCCGAGGACCAGGCGGCGACCCGGTCCACGTGGGTACTCTCAGGGAACCTCGCCATTACCAGAGCCCCTGTGGAGCGCGGCCGGGACCGGCGACCGCCCACCGGCACCGGGCGTCGTCGGGCCTCTCTCTAGTGGAGGTGAAGATCTGTTCACCTACTGGTGGGATACCATTAAAAGACATGGTTCCCCCTCCTCCTACTCCTCCTCCTCCTCCTCCTCCTACTCGGTTCCTGCCCCCCATCGCCATCCCGAGTCGGCAGGCCGTGTTCCCTCCTCCCGGGAGCCTAGAACCCCTCCCAGGGGAGACCTGATAGCGGAGACCTCCGTCAGAAATCCTCTTCTGGATCACCCAGCCCCAAGAGATCAGGAGGCGCCCGGATGCGCCTTCAGCGGAGGACAGGGATCAGACTACTCCCACCTCTAGATCCCCATCTCACTCTCCATCCTTCTCGGACCCATGTGAGATGCCTAGATCTCCTCGGATGATCCTCGTTCCTTGATATTATGAGACATATACAAGAGAACATGGGATGGGATGCTGAAGACTTAGACCCGAAGAGTGCGACTACGTCAAATATCTTGACAAAAGGACCCCAAGCCTGTGGTGGTACCACCCCTTGGTTGACACTTTCCGTGGGCGTCACCAAGGCTGAGTGGAGCGCCACACTCGCTCCCGAGACAAGAAAGCTGATCGCTGCAGCAAGGCTCCTAGGGACGACCAGTGAGTTGGCGCAGCATCCTCAGGCCGATTCTCTGGTCATCACAGCCTCACATGACCGGTCTGAGGCCACAACATTTGAGCACCTACCACGGACCCAGAGTCCAAACAACTGGGGCGCGTGGGTAGAGAAGCTGCGTATGCTTCATACCTCGCCATCGAATCCCTGAACTATTTAACCCACATGGTTCAGTTCAGAGCGGCTTTGTGGGAACGGGGTCTGGGCGGCTGAAAAAGATGCGCGGTGAGCAGAAGGAGGAGATGCTTCAACTCCTCCGTCGGGGTTCAACATGGGACCCAAGTGCTAAGACAGCGTATGACTCCAGCGGACTCATCGGCGAGCAGCAGCTTCTGGCGTTTGCCTCGGAGACACTCTTGGTTGCAGCGTCTCCGGTTTTACCGGAGTCAAAGAACATCTTGGGCGCCTTTTGAGGAGAAGTATTGTTTGGTAATCCTACAGAAAGATCCTTACCAAACTCCAGAGGCGGGAAGGCGGTAAGGTCGAGTTCAGGCCATGTACCGACCTAAGCTTGGTTCCTTCGTAGGAACCAAAAAAGCCGTTTTCGTCGCGTGGATGCAGAGGCAACAGACCCACTCCGCTGCACCTCAGAGGGGCTCTGGTTTTCGTGAGCCCAGGGCAAACACCCGCCAGCCGAGGCCAGCGTTCTCCTAAGGCAGGCCCAGCCAGCGGGTCCATCTGCCGCCCACAGCCTGACTCCTTCCGGCCCCGCCCTCGCGAGGAGTTTATAGTGGGAGTGCCGTGAACTTCCTGCCGGGATGGCAGGCCATTACCACCGACAGGTGGGTTCTTCAGTTGGTCAGTCTAGGCCACTTTATAGAATTTGCAGGAAAGCCACCCTCGGGGCCTCCTTTGCTCTCCGGTATCAGGGTCAGCACAAAGCCTTGATCTGGCAAAGTACTCGCTACTCACGAAAGGAGCGATAAGTGCGTCCCAAGAGAAGAGAGGACTAGGATACTATTCCCACTTCTCCTGGTTCCCAAGAAAACGGGGACCTCCGTCCAATCCGGACCTCAGCGACCTCAATGTGTCGGTCCTTACAGAGATTCCCCATGGTGACCCTTCCGGGTCTTATCCCCATGCTCAAACAGGGCCTTCCTTTTAGCGTCTCTAGACATGCAGGATGCCTACCTGCACATCCCTATGGCTCAGGCGCACAGAGGTTCCTGCGCTGAGTTTCTCGACCACCACCTTCAGTTCGAGCCCTTCCTTTTCGGACTGTCTTCCGCTTTCCGAGGTCTTTACCAAGTGCATGGCAGTCGTGGCAGCGTCTCTGAGGAGACAGGGCCACTACGTGTTCCCGATACCTGACGACTGGCTTCTCATGGCGCTCAGAGGCGTTGCTTCTTGCAATCAAGAGCACCCAGGATCTGTTCCGATCCCTGGGCATCCTCATAAGTCAGAAATCTCTCCTGGTACCGTCCAGAAACTGCAGTTCATAGGAGCAATTCTGGACACTGTTCGGAGAGCTTTTCTTCCGGCCGACAAGCGGGCGCATCAGATCCCTCATAAGGGACCTATCATTAAGCAGGTTGTACCTGCCAGGTGGTCCTTTGCTTGTTCGGACCACATGGCTCGCGGCCATTCCTACTGTCCACGCTTTAGCAAGACTCCACATCGCATTACTCAGTGGATGCTCAAAGTGCAATGGGACCAAAGGCAAGACCACTTGCAGCATCCGGTCAGACTCACGAATTCAGTGATTCAAGACTGGCAGTGGTGGCTAGCCCCAGGGTCGCTCTCATCAGGCGTCCCGTTCATTTTGCGCTGTCCCGGAGGTCACCCTCACCACAGGCAGCTCCGGACTTGGGTGGGGGCACCTGGGCGAGGTAAAGTCCCAAGTGGACCCAGATGGAAGCTCACCTTCACATCAGCGTGCTGGAAATGAGGCGGTCCTCTATGCCCTGCAGGCCTTTCAGTCAGTTATCCCACCGTGTACTCTTCTACTTCAGACAGACAACACGGCTGATGTCATTACCTCAACAAACAGGGCGCACCTCTTACCCCTTTGCAGGGAGGCCATGAGAGTGTGGATTGGGTAATCAGACAGCGCGAATCTGATTACTGTGCACGCCCCGGAGTGGACAACATGGTTGCAGACGGCCTGAGTCGCTCTCAGGCCAGAGTCCACTAATGGGAACTCCTTCAAGAGGTAGCAGAGGATCTGTTTCTTCATGGGGAACTCCAGATCTAGACTTTGCCTCCCATCCAACTCAAACTGCCCAATTTTTGCTCGCTAGACCAGGGCCTGTGTTTTCCTGGCGAGACAGCGTTATCCTCTCCTGGGCCAACAGATTCCTCTCACGCTTCCCTCCTTTCCCGTTGATCCAGAGAGTTCTTCTCAAACTGCGCAGGGAGCATTTAATGATCCTAGTGGCCCATTTGGCCCAGACAGATTTGGTTCCCTTTGTTGATTCAACTATCTCGGAACCCCCGCTTCCCGCTGTCGCCTGCTCCCACTTTACTGTCTCAGGAGAAGGGTTCACTTGTCCACCCGACCTACGTCCTTGAACCTGCATGCTTGGCCTCTAGAGACATAGCCATTTTGCGTCACGGGTCTCGCAGAGGTTGCAGAAGTCCTTTCTGCAGCCAGAAAGCCGGGCAACGATGCGACGACGCCATGAAATGGCACTGTCTAGGTATGGTCGCGAGCACGCATCTTTCCCTCAGGTTGTCCTGGGGAGTAATATTAGAATATTTGCTCCTCTTTCATTCGGGTCTAGCCTACTCCTCTATTAAAAGTGCACCTCTGTGCCATTTCGCTTACCACCTCCCTGGAAATCGTACAGTGGCTCAGGTGGACGCCTCGAATTTCTAGGAGTGTTGCACCTTAGACCTCCCACATTAGGAGGACTCCTGCGCCTATGGATTTGCTTTTGTCCTTGCACAGCTCACGCTTCCCTTGAACCTGCCGCTGATTGCGAGCCACGTTTTCTGTCGTGGAAAACGTTGTTTTAGCCATTACCACTGCAAGAAGAATTTCTGAACTTCACGCCTCATGTGCAAAGAGCCTTATTTAGTTTTCCACCGGACAGAGTATCCCTGAGGACGAACCTCACTCTTGCCTAAGGTGGCTTTCTTCAGCCACTCTGAACCAGGATATCGACCTTCCGTCACTTTCAACTACTCTAATAGAGGAGAGGCTCTGCTCCATACCCTGGATGTTCACGCAGCCTGAGGTTTTACCTCAACAGAACTCAGTCCTTTCGATGTTCGAGCAGCTTTTCATTTCTTCTCTGAGAATGATGGGCCAATCAGTATCCAAACAGTCCTTTCTCGCTGGCTTGTCCAGTGTATTTCACTGTTATGGTATCAAACAAAGCCCTCGGGTACAGTCCGGGGTCATTCCACTAGAGGGTGGCTACTTCCTTTGCAGCGCTCAAAATGTTTCCACTTCTGCTATATGCGCAGCCACTTGAGTTCTGTGCATACCTTTATCAGGCATTATAGCCTGGACACGCTTCTCGGGCGAAGGGCTGGTTTTGGTTTGGTCTGTACTTCAGGTCTCCTGTCCTAGGTTCAGGACCTGGTTTTTATCCTTTATTTTCCTCTTCCGGATTTTCTGACAGCGTTACTGCTTGGAATCAGTCCTAATGGAGTGAATGTCTGCAAGAGCTGTGTCCTCAAGTAAGATAGTACAGTTACGTAAGAACTTACCCAGACAGTAGATCTTCGAGAACAGCTCTTGCAGCAGGTACCTTCCGCCCACCTTCCCTTGAGGAAGCATGGCTCAGTCTTTCTGAGCAGGAATTGTTATCTTTCTGTCTTCTGTCGGGCGTAATCCTAGGTCTCCATTTTGATGTCAGCTCTATGGCAAGAAGTCTCCTCGCGAGAACTGGGTTCTCAGGGACCGCCTTTTTGTCCACGCCTGACGCCGGAGGCGGGACCGGCGTCGGGGAGGTCCCAGCTGTAGTTAGCTAGCTAGAATTTTTCCGTGGGGTCCTGGCGCCTGGCGGCTTCGGTCCTAATGGTGTAACCTGCTGCAAGAGCTGTTCTCGAAGATCTACTGTTACGGTAAGTTCTTACGTAACTGTACTTTCCTCCCCTGCATCAGGGCAGGGGTCTGTATTCCAGATACTTCCTTACCCCAAAAAAGACAGGAGAATGGCGGCCCATTTTAGATCTCAGATATCTGAACAAGCATCTTTTGAAACCAAAGTTCAAAATGGTAACTCTGGCAATGATTTTACCTTCCCTAAGGCCAGGGGACTGGCTAGCCTCCTGGACCTCAAGGATGCCTATTTCCATGTCCTAATCAGAAGATCCCATCAGTACCTCAGATTCGAACTGCCCTCAGGTCATTACCAGTTCAGAGCAATGCCCTTCGCTTACCTCTGCTCCAAGGGTATTCACAAAGTGTCTAGCAGTGGCAGTGGCCCACTTAAGGAGGCAGAGGATTGCTGTTTTTCCTATCTAGACGACTGGCTCATTGTAGGCCAGTCCCCAGAACAGGTAAAATCTCACCTGCAGGTCACCCAGCAGCTTCTCACCTCCTGGGTTTTCTGCTAAACCTACTAAAGTCGGTTCTGGAACCAGTCCAGGTACTCACCTTTATAGGGGCAGAATTGGCACAAAGCTAGCCAGAGCCTTTCTTCCCCCAGAAAGGGTAAGGAATTTAGTGGCTCTGGCCTCTTCCTTCACTCTGCAGGTCTCGACCAGCAAGACACTTTCTGCAGCTCCTGGGGCACATAGCTGCATCCACAGCTGTTGTGCAGGAGCCAGATTTCAGATGAGACATTCAGTTTTACTTGAGAACCTTTGGTCTCAGAGAAGACCCCCTTTCCAAGTTGGTCCCAGTGACTGAACCTTGATCCTAGCTCTCCAGTGGTGGCAGGATCAGAGCAATTAGGCGGGGTCCCTTCATTTCTCCTTCTCCGCGACTTGACTCTCTACAGATGCTTCCCTTCTGGGTTGGGGAGCCCACATGGGCGACCTTTCCTCAGGGAGTTTGGTCCCCCAGGAATCTCTGCTCCACATCAATTTGCTGGAACTCAGAGCTGTCTTTTAGCTCTTCAAGCTTTTTCTGCATCTGTCCACGACAAGGTGATACAAGTCAGAACAGACAACACCACAACAATGTGGTACATCAACAAACAGGGGCACTCGGTCTTGACTTGTGCACCGAGGGCAATGAAGTTGTGGTCTCTGGCCTATTCCCTGAACACTTCCTCATAGCAGTTCATCTTCCAGGGAAGGACAATGTCCTAGCGGATGCCCTCAGCAGGATTTCCAGGGCCATCATGCAATGGTCCCTGGATCCTCAAGTGCTGGGGATAGTTTTTGCCAGGTGGGGCATCCTCAGATAGATCTTTAGCAGCCCCAGACAATCACAAACTTCCTCTGTTCTGTTACAGGCCTCCAGTGCTGGGCTAGTTCCCTGGATGCCTTTCTACTGGATTGGGAGGGGAAGTTCCTCTATGCTTTCCCCCTTTCCTCTCCTATTCAAAGTACTAGTCAAAATCAGATCTCAGCCTTGCAGGGTGATTCTGATTGCCCCGGATTGGGCCAGGCAGCCCTGGTACCCACTCCTTTTGTCTCTGACAGTCCATCTTCCCCTGTGCCTCCCCAGGAATCACAATCTGTTTACTTGTGCCCAGGGAAGGGTTTGGTATCCGGACCTCAAATCCCTCAACCTCAAGGCCTGGCTCTTGAGGAGTTAGAGTTTGCTGATTACACCTCTCTCAGGGTGTTCTTGAGATCCTAAAGGCTTCCAGAAAGCCTTCCACTAGAGCTACTTATAGTTCTAAATGGAAAAGGTTTTCCATTTGGTGTGCTGGAAAAATATTTCCCAGAATCTGCTGAGATTGCCCATTTTGTTAGATTACATGGTACATCTTAATTCTTGGGTCTCAGACCAGCTACCCTGAGAGTTCATTTGGCAGCTGTGTCTGCTTTTGTGTCAACAGGAAAGTCATCCCTCTTTCCTCTCATCCTGTGTTTTCCAAGTTTTTAAGGGATTACTCCATACTAATCCTCCCTTTGGGAACTGGCCCCTGCTTGGGACCTTAATGTTTGCATTGCCCAGTTAATGCAACCCTTTTGAACCTCTGTCTTCTGCAGAGCTTAAGTACCTAACTTGGAAAACTGTTTTTCTAGTGGCTATCACTTTTGCCAGACGATAAGTGAATTGTGCCTGTCAGTGGAGACTGACTTTATTTCTTTCCACAGGGATAAGGTAGTCCTTAGGACTAATAGGAAGTTTTGCCTAAGGTGGTTTCAGATTTCCATCTTAATCAATCTATCTCCTTCCAGTATTTTCACTGATCACCCTCTTCAGGTGAGAGGAGGTTGCACAGCCTGGATGTTAAGAGAGCTCTTAGTTATTATATAGAGTGCCAAAGGTCACAGGTTCAATCCCTCAACTTTTCCTTACGTATGGTGAAGTTGGGAAAGGCAAACCTGCCACTAAGAGATCAATAGCCAGGTGGATTGTCTCTTGTATCCAATTTTGTTATCAGAAAGTGGGCAGAGCCCCCGGTTTGAGGGCTCATTCTACCAGGGGTACAGCTGCATCTCTAGCTGCTGCCAGAGATATCCCTTTATTAGAGATTTGCCAGGCTGCTACTTGAAAAACGGTACACACTTTTACCAAGCATTACTCCCTGGATGTCCAGGCCAGGAGAGATGCTCGGTTTGGCACAGCTGTTCTTCAGAGCCTATTCCCTAAGTAGGATCTGCCCCTCCTCCATGGAGGTACTGCTGTGTATTCTGCTAATGTCTATAATATAGCAAGACTTCATGTTGTTTGAAGAAAAAATTACTCACCTTAGTAATGTTGTTTCTTCTAATGGAGTCTTGCTATATTATAGATCCTCCCCAACCTGCCCTCTCAGAACCTCTACTTGGTGGGGTCGGAAACTTAGTGTGGGCACTACTTATGTCCTGTTAGCATTTTGTCCCCTTGGGACTTTGGGGGTGTGTATGTGTACGCGTGTGTGTGTTTTATTATACTTATGTTCCATTTTCATATTATTAGAATGGTGTTAGTATTTCTGGTCCCCTGACTTGAGTCTTGGGTGTTGGGACCATGAATGGTTGTTATTATTTAGGTAGCCATTTGGCTAGTGTAGGTTACAGCTTCCACACAGACCTTAGTGAGTTTGGCTCGTAAAGATCTTACAGTTCAAGTTTGAAATGACACAGATAGAGCTGCTCTTGTGCCAAAATTCTATTTTGGAATGGTTTTAACCATTTCACTCCGGGGCAGTTCTAGAGCTGGAACAAACTGCTAATGTCTATAATATAGCAAGACTCCATTAGAAGAAACAACATTACTAAGGTGAGTAATTTTTTCTTCTCTGGCTTCTCACCCTGTCTTTGCTAAGTTCTTAAAAGGTCTGGTTCATATCAACCCTCCTTTTAGGGAGCCTGCTCCGGCTTGGGATCTTAATACTTGCATTGCTCAGCTTATGCAGCCACTCTTTGAACCTCTGGCTTCGGACGAGCTTAAGTACCTGACCTGGAAAACTGTGTTTCTGGTAGCTATCACTTCTTTCAGGTGAATTAGTGAATTACAGGCCCTGTCAGTTGAACCTGATTTTATCTCATTCCATAGAGATAAGGTGGTCCTCAGAACCCATAGGAGGTTCTTACTCAAAGTGGTCTCAGATTTCCACCTGAACCAGTCCACGTCTCTTCCTGTGTTTTTCACTGATCCTTTTTCTTTAGGAGAAAGAAGATTACATAGTTTGGATGTTGAGAGCACTTAGCTACTACACTGAGCATACTAAGGCACATAGGAATGACTATCTTCAATTGTTTCTCACTTATGGTGAAGTGGGGAAAGGTAGGCCTGCTACTAAGAGAACTATTGCCAGGTGGATTGTCTCTTGTATACAGTTTTGCTGTGCCAAGCTAGGCAAAACACCTCCCTCAGGCCTGAGGGCTCACTCGACTAGGGGTACAGCTGCTACTCTGGCTGCGGCCAGAGATATACCCTTGTTAGGGATCTGCAAAGCAGCGACTTTCAAAACAGTCCATACTTTCACCAAGCATTAATCTCTGGAGATCCAGGCTAGGAGTGATGCTAGGTTTGGTACCGCAGTACTGCGGAGCCTATTCCCAAAATAGGTTTGGTACCCTCCTCCATGGAGGTACTACTTGGTGGTCTGCATATGTCAGAGTACAGCAAGACTTCATGTTGTTTGAAGAAAAAAATTACTCACCTTAGTAATTGTGTTTCTTCTAATGGAGTCTTGCTGTATTCTGACTTCCCCCCGCCTCCCCTCTCAGAACCTAGTTTTGGGATGTGGGCTGGCAGGTACAGTGTTGCACTTCAGGGGTGTACTTTGCACCCCTGCCCTTCAGGGTGGGGTGATTATTGTTGTTGTTAAGTTTTAACTTAGATTTATATATCTTGTTCACTTCTTGTTTTTTCTCTTAGGTTTTCGACTCGAGTCTTTTGGACCCAAGTTGTCTGTTGGCTTATATATTTTACAATTTCCACACTGGAAGTGTAGTTAGTTTGCTCGTAATAATCTGACGGTTACACTCTGAGGCACCACAGACAGAGGTTTGAAATCCGAGCTTGAGCTCAACGTTCTATGCCTTGTATAGAAATTAACTCTTTCCTCTCCGGAGCAGTTCAAGTGCTGGGGCTAACTGCATATGTCAGAATACAGCAAGGCTCCATTAGAAGAAACACAGTTACTAAGATGAGTAATTTTTTCTTCCATATCCCAGTCAGACCATCCTACAGAACATAACTCAGATTCAAGCTGGGGAGCTGTCAGTAACACCAGTTCACAGCTCTTCCTCTCAATCTCGCCACAGCTCCCAAGTATTTTCACAAAGTGCTTGCTTGGCTGTGGTAGCAGCACATCTGAGAAAACAAGATGTGGTGGTCTCCCCCGGATAACTGGCTAGTCTTAGGGAAAGCAGAATAAGAGGCAGGGTGCTCATTTCAGTTGGTAAAAAGCACTTTATAGAGCCTTGGATTCTTGATAAGTCTGCAGAAGTTTCAGCTAGAGAACATTCAAGTACTGGATTTCATAGGAGCAGAGCTAAACATCTTGCAGGAAAAAGCTTTTCTCCCACAGGCCAGAGTTACAGCTTTAATAGCAACAGCATAGTCTTTCACAACAGGTCAGCCAAGACCTGCAAGAGACTTCCTGCAGCTACCAGGAAAGATGTCTGCATCTACATCTGTGGTTCCATGGGTCAGGTTCCAAATGAGAGATATCAAGTACCACTTAAGAGACAACTGGTCACAAATATGGGACTCCCTTTCAAAGCTAGTGCCAGTGACAAAAGCACTAGTGGAATCATTAGAGTGATGGAAGGAAGAAAACCAGCTCGGATGGAGTGCTTCCTTCCTTCAGCAATCACCAGTAACTATTCTTACTATAGATGCCTCACTCCTGAGGTGGGGCACCCACCTGCAGGATCTCACAGTGAGTGGCACATGGAACCCACAGGAGTCACTAGAACACATCAACCTCCTGGAGCTCAGAGCACTACCACTAGCAATGTAGTCTTTCTCCTTTCAGCTACAGGATGAGTCTGTCTAGATCAGGACAGCTAACACTACAACAACAGTGTATTACATAAATGCACAGGGAGGAACAAGATCCTTAAAACTGTGTACAGAGGCAGTGAGGATCTGGGACCTGGCATATTCCTTAGAAGCAAACATCTCTGGAGTGCATTTGCTAGGCAAAGACAATGTCCTGGCGGATTCTCTAAGCAGACTCGGCCAGGGAAATCACAAATGGGCTTTAAACCAACAGGTTCTGGCCACTGTGTTCAGAAGGTGGGGCTCTCCCAGTATAGACCTGTTGGATTCTTGGGGGAACTTTCTGTTTATACCATGCAGGGGATATCTCATGGAGGGGCATTGGCTAAGGGGCCTTGCGGGTGGGTAATCCGGGCTCCCTTTACGTTAAGTAGGTTTGACACCTTGCCTTTTCTTTTCCAGATTGTTGGGTTCTATGTTACCTCCACCTTGTCTATTGGGCCTCGATCTTTTCCTGTCCCTCCTTTCACGCTCTGTCTCCCTGCCCCCCCCCCCCATTCAGGCCCGGGGCCGGGACACACTACTACCAGCATATGGGACGCTTCCCACAAAACTCACTTTTCCTGTTAGGGACGGTAACTCCCTCAATGGAGGTTAGAACTGGAGACGGTCTCTCTCTCTCTCTCTCTCTCTGGTCTTCCCAGTGTGCCCCGGCTGGGTGCTAGTTCTCTGGTGTTCCTCCAGGCCTTTCTGGGGCCTGACATTCTTCACTGGAGCCACGTTGGGGCCCGACGCAGGCCCGGCACCCCCCCAATCGACCCTTTTATTGGGGAGCAACACGGCTTCGAGGTGGCTGGGCTTCGTATAGAGGCCATTCTCTTCTCTGGCAGTGAACCCCGCCATTGTTAGGGGCACGACTAGCACTTACTTAGTCTAACCCCTTTAGGGCTCTCTTCTTTCCTTGGGGATGTCTCCTCGGGGTTTTGTGAACTGGAGTTTGTTCGGCTTTGGCCTTAGTTCAACCTTCTATCCCTGTTCAGGGTCCCCTCGAGTTCCCTCGACCACCCTGGGAAGAGAGTAGCTTTACGCGCTTCCTGAGCTCTCCTACCCCTGATGATCTAGGGCACTCCTACGACAGATTGGCAGGTATGCGAGTGCCCTGGAGCCTCTCTTGGGCAGGGGACTCCTCATTCGGGTTATCTTCCCTTGGGACCAGATGGGTTTGGGTCTTGAGCCCTAAGGTTCAGCTTTTGTCAATCTGCCTTCGGGGCACCTGGTACCCAGGGCAGCCTGCCCAACCATCCCTGTTCCTTATTGGGATATTATCTCTACAGCCCCTCCCCCATCTGTTTGAAACATGGAAACATAGAATTTGGTGCAGATAAGGACTGTTTGGCCCACCTAGTCTGCCCATTTCCCTACCTAATGGATAAGTGGCAGATCCTAGTTAACTAACAGCCTACTTCCTCCTACCCCCCCCACTAGAATTGCCTTATGTCTGTCCCATGCATTCTTGAATTCCCCCCCCCCCACTGTTTTTGACCTCACGACTGCCTCAGGAAGGCCGTTCCATGCATTTAAACCCTGTCCGTGAAAAAATACTTCTTCACCTTACCTCTGAGCCGTCCCGCTTCTATCTTCAAATTGTGCCCCCTTGATCTTATCGGTGTCAGTCTTCAGCATTTATCACTGGTGGGTTCTGGCTAGTGGATCATGACCCTGTGGGAGGTTTTTTTTTTTTGCAAGGGGGAGGAGTTGATGGGGCTGCACTGCCCTCGAGGCCGGCACATTGTGTGGCGCTCACAGGTTGGCCAGTAACCAACACCGACCCCACCCCAGTCCCAGTTCTGCTTCTCCTGCCTTCGAGTGAGGACCTTGTGTGTGAAGCGACTTTTTCATAGTGTGTCAGCAGCCTAGTCCGTCGGCTCTGACTTATCCTAGTTTTGTACTGCTGTGTTCCTCGGTGCCATCGGCTGGTAAGACCTTTCCTTTTATTTTCGATGTCGCCAAGTGCTATTGTTTGTTTTTTGTGTTTTCCATCTGGACATTCTCGTTCGGGGGACAAAAGGAAACTTCCCAAGACGGGCCGGCCTCCTATGCGTTGGTGTCCCTGCAGCCGACTTTATTCTGTCTCGGACCAGCATGACCGGTGCTTGACCTACTTGGGCCCTAATCATGACATGGATTTTTGCAGCGCCTCTTTTTCCATGCACCGTTGAGTTTTGGAATTGCGCAAAGTCAAAGTCAAAGTCGGACATGTGCTGCCGATTTTCGGTGGACAGACTCGTACTCGGAACTCCAAATTCAGGGTTCTTGGCCCTTCCTCCGGGTTCCCTTCCGGTCCTATATGGCCCGTGGAGGGAAGGAGTTTCCGCTCCTCTTAGCCTTGCCTTGGCGGGAACCCCTTCCAAGGTGCAGGAGGCCCAGCCTGACTTCTCCAGGGGTCAGGCGGGAGGCACTATTCTGGCAGTCGCCTCCTCGGAGGCGAGGGCTCCCCTAGCGTCGCAGAATGGGGCCTCCGGGCCCAGTCCGGCGGTGTCCTTGGCAGCGGGGATCTAGGCAGAGGTGTGGCACTGGCCTCTGGCACTGCTTCTGACTCTGGCACCATTCGCAGCACCAGGGAGGGAGGTGGTACCGTGGGCAGCGTGGTGTCACCTCGCGGTGCCGCAAGTGGGCGAGATGAAGGAGTGATTTGGCTCCGGGCCTCCTCCTCCTCTGATGATTTGGAGACCAACACAGACTGGCTCCCGAATTCCTCGTAGTCCTTCGGTTCCTCCATGCCCATCGCTTCGGCTCTGGTTGAGCCCTGTCCCGTGGCGTCGGCAGCTACTTCTGATTCTGGTGTCGGTGGTTCCGACCAGTCCTCAGGTGCTCTGGGGGGGCACTGGGGGACAGACCGGAGACGGTGGTTCATCTGCTCCCTTGGGAGGTGTACCCCCTTCTGGGGCTGCTGAGGTTGGCTCCACTTTTAGGCCGGCTGGAGCATCTCAGGCAGGGGAGTGTGCTCGCCCAGTGGCTGTCTCTCAGGAGTTGGCCACGGGGATCAAGCTACCTAAACTGATCCTGAGGAAGAGGGTTCTCTGTGTGTCTGAGGGGCTGAGGGGACAATCTCGGGGGCAGCACCCTTCCCTGGGAGCCCGCAGGGGCTAGGTAAGGAGTTACAGCACTGGTCCCGTTTTCTCCCCTGAGGTCTCTCTGGGAGGGCCCTCCTCTTTAGAGGCTAGGGGTCACCCTTCTGGGCTCATGCGGCCCCGTTCACCTCGCAGGGGGAGTTATCTCTTCAGGCTCAGTCCTGGCCATTCCATCTCGGTTGAGTGGCCACTGACTGCTGCGACCAGTGGGTCTTCTCCCTTGAGATCTTCCATTCGGTCTCCCAGCCTGGCAGAGGTCGCGCTCCTCCTCAGAGGTGTCTGGCCCCCTTGCCTCTGCTGATCCCTCCCTCCCAGGCCACACTGGTCCTACGGGACTTCTAACCTAGGAGCAGTTCAGATCTATGGCTGCACTTGTCCCTGCCTACTACAGGTCCATGGACGAGGAGGTGTTCCACCATTCCCTGGTGCAGCCTGTGCCTGACTCTCTGGATTCGTCAGCTCCCTTGTCTTCCTCCTCCAAGGGAGAGGAGTCTACTGTCCACCTATCCCCCACAGCTGCTTTGCCTGGTTATCAGTGCTTCCTTTCGGGGTTGCTCAACGAGCTCTACATCACCACTTTAGACAATTGCATTTCTGACCGGGCAGCGCGTGCCTTTCTAGGCGAGTTCAGTCTGGCCAACCTGAGGGTTCCCGCTTGGCATTCTCCCTTCAGGGAAACGTTGTACCACGCCTGGCGAGGTCCTTCAATGCTTGCGCCAGCCCCAAGAGACCTCTGCCAGAGGTATTGTGCTCCCCTAAGGTCTGCAGGAGTCTCCCCGGCATGACTCTCCTGGATGCACCCTCTGGGCATAGATGCCCATGGCGCGACCGACCTCCGGAATCACATTCTGCTGAATTTGATTTTGGGGGGAGGAGAGCTTTCTCTTTCGCACGTCTCCTCTCATCTCTCCCAGCTCATCAGGCCCATCATGCTGCCTACAGCAGGTACTTATGATCTCTGCTAGGACAGATCCTAGTCTCTCTGCCTGATTCGGAGGTGACCAGACAAGCCATTGCCCGCTCCACGTGGGGCCTGGAGCTTGCGAGGTACCAAGCAAGGGCATCTTATGACGCCAGCGAGGTGGCTTGCCGGCTGGTGGGGACAGCGATCTACATTAGGTGGATGGCGTGGCTTCGTCATTTCCTGGTTATCACCCTTGGCCCGGCATAGGGTGACTGCCTCCTCATTCCGGGGAACCCACCTTTTCTCCCACAGGATGAGGCGGGAACTGCAGGGAGACTTCCCTCTCCTACTCTCCAGTCTCAGGCCTAATCAGGCTTGGAAGGGTTCCCTCCTCTGGTGTCTCCCCCACTGGAGGCTGAGGGACTTCGGTCCCTCAGGAAGGTACCGGGTCACCTTCGGGGGCTCGGTAATCACCCACCAGTGATGAATGGTGAAGATTGACACAGATAAAATATGAAAATTACGTACCTACCATAATTCTTGAACTTTCTGTGTATCTTCACCATTTATCACTGGTTCCCACCCACCTTCCCCTCTTAGACCACAGTCTTTGGGCGATCCTCCTCCCTGTTTGTTTTCTCAATAAGGGGACCATATGGTCCTTCTCCGGTACCTTGTGGCTTCTCTTTCTGCTGAGGGTTTTGGAGGTGTCCTGTGGAAGACAAGCAGGGAGGTAACCCTCTGTTGGGGTCACCGGGGTCTCCTCACTGTCCTGTTGGAACCTGTTTCTTTTGGGACTTCCTTGGGTCCTTGCTCTGCTTTAAGCCAAACCCATGGTTTCTTGAAGCGGTGTTGGGGGCACCCTGGTGACCCCTCCCTATAATTCCTTCTATCTGCCGCTTTAAGTGGTCTCCCCTGTGAGGTTCCCCTTGGGAATCTCTTCTATCTCTTATTTAGAAAAGGGGAAAAATCCTCCATTGTCTTGTTCTCCTCCTTCGGAGGTGACACGTCTCTAAAATTCTCTAAAACCCTCTTGGGAGGGTGTTTTTTCCTCAGGAGCATACTTCTTCGGGGTGGCTTCTGTCCTCACTTCATGATTCCCTTAGATAAGAGGGTGAGACATTGTCCCACTACCCTTGGTCCATTTAAGACCCCTCGGAATCGGCACTCTGCTAGCCCTCTTCTGTGCTTCGTGTTAGCCTCACTCTTCATGACCTTGGTTAAAGATTTCTTTTCTGCCTTGGGAGAAGACATATATGGCTAAAAGGCAGTGGTGTCATCCTCCAGCCTCGAGTGGTCCTCTGGGCCCCTGTGACTCTAGTGTGGTGTCTCCCCTCTCTTCTCTCTCTCTCTCTCTCTTTCCTTCTGCCTTCTCTTCCCTTCCTTATTTATCCCTCCTCTACTCGCCCAGAGGTTCGGGCCTCCCTGTCCCAAACCCTTAGGCTTTGTTCTCTTTCTGTCCTCTCCTCGGCTTTATTCCTGCTTTGGTTTTTATATCCTTTCCTTTTCCTGTCCCTCAGGCTTCCTTGCCCCGCCCTCTTTCTGTCACCCTCCGACATGCAAAACTGGGACTGGAGAGGGGTCGACGTCGGTTACTGGCCAACCTGAGAACACCACGCAGTGCATCGGCCTCGAGGGCGGCGCTGCCCCGACGTCAGTTCCTCCCCCTTCAAAAAAAAAAGCTCCCCCGGGGTCCTGATCCTCCGGCCAGAACCCACCAGTGATGAATGGTGAAGATGCACAGAAAGATCAAGAATTACGGTAGGTGGCAGCCAAAAAGGCTGTAACATGAAAATGGATGACTAATCAGATCTCTTCACTTGAGAATTGGCAACAAATAATCAAGGAAATTTACAAATGAGAACATCTAACTGCCAAATTACGTAATAAATTACCCCCCTTTGAAATAAATTGCCGTAGATGAGCACTACATGTGTCTTCTAAAGACCCAGAATTTGTTCCCTGAGGGGGAGGGGGGAGAGGGGAATCCCTAGAGAGCTATATCTATTAGAGGGGAGCCAGCCAGCCACCTGTCTTAGAACAGAACCATAAGGGCAAGTTTAGACTACATGAAATACTGCTTAAGTACTAGATGGGGTGTGATAGCTATTACTTGCAGCTAATTACCAAATTTTTATTTTTTATTTTTATTTATTTAGTTTTTGTTGACTGGGTAAGTGCACTAGCCAACAAGTGACTATTTTCAGGCACGACCCGGGAGGTACAGTTACAGAACACAGTGATACATAAGAGATTACACAAAGCAGGATACATTTGCAGGATACATATGAAATTACACAGAGCAGGATACATTTGCAAAGGACAAAGTCACACAGTGTAGTCAAGCATAGCAATATGGATAAAATTACATGTATTCAGTTGTTGTGAACTAGGGGAAGGTGGTGGGGACAGGTGTGGTGTAGGGCAGGAGAGCGGAGACCGGGGTGGTAGGCTAATAGCAAAAAAAAAGGGGAGGACAGGAGGGAGGTTAAGGCGCCAGGTGCGGCATTAGCGGGAGAAGGTTACCACCTGTGGCCGGGACGGTGGAACCGGAGTCTGCAAGAGAGACAGAGAGTGGGGAACAGGACAGTGAAGCTTGGGTGCAAAAACAGGGAGGGTGAGAGGGTGATGTGCAGGGGAGGGCAGTGGGGGACTCGGTGCAAGGGTGAGGAGGGATTTGAACTAAAGGAATGGGGAGGGAAGGTAGGGTGGGAAGGGCAGGGTATGGGGAAGGGATGAAGGGCACGGAACAGATAGGGAAATGAGTGGGAGATAGAGTGCACCTAGTAAGAGCGCCAGCGGAGCAAGAAGAAGGAGGACAAGAGGCTTGAGCGATTGGCGGGGTAGTAGTAACCTGCGGCCGAGCGGTGGAACTACGAGACGGCAGGAGAGAGAGGAGTCACGGCCGGGCGCAAACTGGTGGGAGGTGGGATAAAATAGGAGGGAGGGTGAGGACTGAGCATGGGAGAAGAGGAAGAATAAAGAAGGAGGGAAAGCTGGCAGGAGAGGGCAGAAAGGTGAAAGAAAGGTAGAGGGTGGCGGCAAGTTATGGCATTAGCGGTACAAGGTAGCAACCTGTTACAAGCCGTGGAACCAGAAAGACGGCAGAGAGGGGAGTGGAGGTCGGGTTAGAGGGGGGAGTGAGGCGCAAAGAGCAGGAGAGGGGAGGGCAGGAAAAGGGAGGTAATGACAGGGGTACTGGAGAAATGGCTAAGTGGGAGGGAAGAGGTGGGGCTGGGAAAGTAGGTGTCACAGGAACAGAGGTGCAGTTTAAGGAATGAAGGTGGGGAAGACAGCTCAGGAGCGAGGGCAAGCTAAGTGACTAGGCAGTAATTAGAGAGCTTTTACAATTGGCATCAGAACAACAATGTTATACAGTATCAACAACCATGAAACATAAAAGCAAAAACAACCAAGAATAAAAAGCTAAGTGCCTATAATACATAATAGGGGAGGAGGAGAACAGGTTAGGAGCATAGGATTCAAGAGGATCAAAACAAACACATTTGTCCATCGAGTGAGGAAAGCTCTGAGATTGTGCTTAAATGCATCGTGAGAAGGAGCATTTCTTAGTCCCTGGGCAGCAAGTTCCAAAAGTGAGGGGCAGCATAACTGAAGGCTCCCGAGCCCTTTTTTGTGCGACAGAGGAATATTCAGTAAGGACTTGTCAGAGGATCTAAGGTCCTGTGAAGGTATAACGGTTGGAGTAGTTTGAGAGCTCAGCTGGCTTTGATGCTCTGATGATGGTGTCCGAAAGGTTGCAGAGGTAATATTGCCTGGTGGAGGAGGAGATAGCCAGCCCAGGTCTTTGTATAGCTGACAATGGTGCTTCAGGCGCGGTGCTTTAGCCGCATACCTGCAAACATTGTTGAAGGTGGTATCCCATTGGTGCAGAGCAGTTTTGCTGGCCATGGTTAGGATGGGAGCACCGTAGGTGAGGGTTGGTAACAGGATTCCTCTAGCAATTGCCAGTTTAGCGGCAGGGGTAAGCAGGTAGTTAGTCCTGTAAGCAGCCCCTAGCTTACAATTGACAGATTTACAAGTTTCCTGGATGTGCAGCTTTAGGTCAAGATTTTGGTCAAGGTGAATGCCCAAGTAGCGAAAAGAGCTAACAGACTCCAGAGGGTTACCATTAATGTCAGGCACAGAGAGAGAAGAAGAGCAGGTTCTTAATTTGTGTGGGGATCCAAATAGCATGGCTTTAGTTTTATTGGAGTTAAGGACAAGGCGTTGGGTGTGTAGCCAGCGCTGCACCAAGCGGAAGTCTGTGGTAAGGGCAGCACCCAGGTTGGTGATATTGTCAGAGTGGGCATAGATGACCAGGTCATCAGCATAAAGTAGTGAGTGGCCAGAGGTTACTACATCAGGGAGATTGTTTACAAATAGTGAGAAGAGGAGAGGACCAAGGATGGAGCCCTGAGGGACGCCAATTTTGATAACAGCACTGTCAGAGATCGCCGAGTTGAATTTCACTGCTTGAGTCCTGTTGGCAAGGTGGCTGCTGAACCAGGTAGTGACAGGGTGGGAGAAGCCCAGATTTCTGAGGGAGGCAAGTAGTAAAGGATGGTCAACAAGGTCGAACGCTTTAGTGAGGTCGATGAAAACAGCCCCTGTTAGCTTCCCTTTGTCCATGTTGGTAAGAATGTCAGAGGAGAATTTTGCTAGTGCAGTCATGGTGCTGTGGTGTTTTCTAAAGCCGTGCTGTGCTATATTGAGTAAGTTGGAGTTTTCAACTAATTCGGTTGCTTGAATAGAGACTAATTTCTCAAGGATCTTGCTAAGGACTGATAGTATAGCAATTGGTCTGTAGTTGGTCGTGTCATTTTTGCTGCCTTTTTTAAACATGGGAGTAATTCTGGTGGCCTTCCAGATTTCAGGGACAGAGCCTTTGGAGAGGGATAGGGTGAAGATTCTAGCTATAGGTCCAGATATGAGGTGAGCAGCCATCTTTAATAGACGGGGTTCCATTCCATCAGAGCTGGGGCTGGTATTGTCAGATAGCCTTGAGCAGCTTGAAGACTTGATGCCTGGTGACCGCTTTGAAGTAGAATGGTCTAGATGAGGTAGGTGAATCGCCAGGGAATGTTGAGTTCAGTTGTGTAGCAGGAGATTGAAGGGAAGCTGTGTAGGCAGATAGGTCGGAAAACTGCTGGTTAAACGCGTTTGCAATAGTGAAGGAGTCATTACAGTAGACACCTTGCAGGACCATTTCAGAGGGGGTGACAGCTTGCGTAGAACCTAAAAAAGTTTTAATGTGGCTCCAAAATTTTCGATGGTTGTTGGTAAAGTTAGTCAGCAGGTTTTGACAGTATATGCTTTTAGCCTGCCTGATGCGCCTTTTGCAATCATTTCTATACTGCTTGTACAGGATAAGATCCAGGGGGAGCCCAGATTTTTTGTATTGTTTCCATTGCTTATCTCGGACTTTTAACTTACATAGGAGTTCTTTATTTAGCCATCTTGACTGCTGACCTCTGACTCTTCTTTTTCCCTTTGGGAGGTGTTTCTTTTGTACTTCGCCAAACTTGGTGAGAAATATGTTAAGGCAGTGTCAACATTGGAGGTGGAGAAAGCATCAGTCCAGTCTATGTCAGATATGTCAGATAAGAAGGCTTGTGTGTCGAGGCAGCATAGTTCGTGGGTAATCAGTAGTGGTTGAGGAGCAGGCGGTGGGCAGGGCGCCAGTGACAGGCGTTGATGAGTGATCTGTAGGTGAGTCAGCCAGGACGGTAGCTTTGGAAGCGTGATCCGGTCTATTTGTAAGGATCCAGTCCAGTAGCGACCCTGATAGTGAAGACGTGGTTCTAGTGCAGATAGTTATAAGTTGGTGAAAATTGTGCTTCTGGATCAAAGATGCAAGGAGATTGTGATGCGGCCCAGCCAGTTCAGGTTCAAGTCACTGAGGAGGAGTTTCATTTGTTTTACAGTTTGAGAAACGTACTGCAGTAGGTTCTGGAGACCGTTCAGCCCACTGATTGGGGTTATACACACAAACGATATGTAAGTGTTCGACCAGTGTCAGGGTTGCATGCAGCGCTTCACATAGCATGAGGGAATCAGGGTTAGGTAGGACGCTAAGAGACAGATGACTTTTATAGTAAATAGCGACCCCACCCCCCCTCTTGGACCCAGATCGATCTCTCCGAAGAATATTATACCCAGGTAGAGGGCAGGAAGTATCGGATACAGTAGGGTTCAACCAAGTTTCGGTGAGGCATAGTATGTCAGGATCCACCAACTTAGCCCAGGCTTCAAGTTCAGCCAGGTGACTCAGGAGGCTTCTAATGTTCATATGGGCAAGTACCAGGCCTTTTTTAGTGCTAGTTGAGGTAGAGGTGGGGTGCAGAGTTTGGGACCAGGGTTAGATTCAATATCACCAGATAGCAGAGGAGGAGCCTCTGAGCCAGGTGTATAAACATGTCTACGGGAACATGCCTGGTTTAATTTTAGGTTTAGACTGCCCAAGAGATGAAGTGGAGGGATAGGGGGTACAACCCCTTTTGAGTAGTATAAGATGGGTAATGGGAAGATTAGCATGAGAGGATAGGGAAGATTGGAGAATCTAAAGTCATTTGTGTACTGAGCGCAGCAGTCCTCGTGAGGAGAAAGACACAGTAATCCAGTTAAAAAAAAAACTGGAGAGATAGGCAGAAGAAAGGACAAGTTTAGGGTGGCTAATGGTACAGAGTAGGTTCATCGTGGAGAGACCGGTGTGAGGTGCCATTCCAGCAAATTGGGGGGGAGGACAAAGGTGGATTGTCCAAGGGAAGATGGGTCGAGATATGGCTAGGTTAATAGCTGGTTTCAGGTTACGGCGTAGCACTAAAGTACAAGCAAGTTAGCACAGAGACGTGGCAGGGATAGGATGCTGCCCCTAGTGGGAGAGGAATATAAGGAGCCAGTGGAAAAGTAGACACTTAGTCATATGACAGACAGGAGACTATATAGCTAAAGGGTCGACCAGGGTGGGTGAGGTGGGGAGGGGCGGGAAGAGTGCTATGAAGGAGCTGTATCACGAAGCCGCGGCAGCAGCGCTCACAGTCCCCAAAGGTTCAAAAAGTAGTAGCTAACCTTAGAAAAAGGAAGCAAGAACAGCCGCTTTCTGTGAGGGATGGTACTGGTTAGAGTCCCGACCCAGCAGAAGAGAGCCGGCGGCAGGGAGGATAAAGGGACGTACCTTGCGGGCTTTGCGCCTTCAGTGGCACAAGGTACCAGGGAGCGGCCGAGCTCCTGGTTCCCTTCCTCGGCTTTAGCGGTTGGATGCGGCCCCTGGCAACAGGTGATCTGGAGGAGCGCGGCTTTTCTTTTGGAGGCGCCGCTTTAGGAGCGGAGACCCCGGCGGTTGTCTGGAAGGTGGTCAGAAGAATCCTGGTCCTGGAGGAGGGGGAGCCGAAGCCCCGGCGGGCTCGGGAGAGTCCTGAGGAGGTAGGAAGGAGAAGAGATTAAGTACAGGCTTGAGACAATAGGAGAAGGTGGAGGTGAGAAAGAGGAGGAGAGCAATTCAGCAGGAGGTAAACTTGAAACTTGGTAGAGCTAGGCAGGTAAGGAAAAACAAAGTTAGTACACAATGCAGTTAAAATTTTAAACAGAAAAGGCGGGAACCCCAGGCGGGCAGTTGTAGGCAGTTCCAGAGACTAAGCAGGCAGAATTTAACTTAGTTAGGTAAAAAACACAAGTACAGGTTTCAGTTGAGTATAGAGTGGACTATGAAGTGAAAGAAGTATTTTACAAATTCTATGGAGGAGCTGTATCATGAAGCCGCGGCGGCAGCGCTCACAGTCCCCAAGGGTTCAAAAAGTGGTAGCTAACCTTAGAAAAAGGAAGCAAGAACAGCCGCTTTCTGTGAGGGATGGTACTGGTTAGAGTCTCGACCCAGCAGAAGAGAGCCGGCGGCAGGGAGGATGAAGGGACGTACCTTGCGGGCTTTGCGCCTTCAGCGGCACAAGGTATCAGGGAGCGGCCGAGCTCCTGGTTCCCTTCCTCGGCTTTAGCGGTTGGATGCGGCCCCTGGCAACAGGTGATCTGGAGGAGCGCGGCTTTTCTTTTGGAGGCGCCGCTTTAGTTATTGATATTGAAATCATTATTATCAGTTACTGGAATGGAATGATGGTAATCATGAATAAGTGTATCGTGTTTCTTCTAATATAAATAAATAAATAAAAAATTTACAGTAGGTACATAATTTTCATTTTTTGCACATCTTTTTCTGAAAGATGCTACCCTCTTGGACTTTGTTGATTCCTTTGAGGTACTTGAAAGTTTCTATCATGTCCCCTTCTTCCTCCTTTCCTTGAAGGTATACATATTACACTCCTTTAGTTTCTCTTTGCATGGCTTCTAGTGCAGACCCTGCACCATTTTAGTTGCCACCCCCGGACAGCCTCCATCCTGTCTTTGTGCTTGCAGAGATGGAGCCTCCAGAACTGCATACAGTACTCCAGATGGGGTCTCACCAACTGTCTGTACAGAGGGATAACAACTTCTTGTTTTCTACTGGTGATGCCTCTCTCTCTCTGTACATCCCAGCATCCCCCCAGCCCTCCTTACTGCCTTCTCACATTGCCTGCCCACCTTTAGGTCATCAGATATGACTACCCGCCAGGTCTCTTTCCATTTTTGTTGTTGTTAGTATCTCACCCCCCCCCTTCCAATTGTGTACTCTTCCCCTGGGTTTTTGTTTCCCAGGTGCATTACTTTGCACTTCTTTGTGTTCAGTCTAAGCTGTCATACATTTGACCATTCCTCCAACCTTGCCAAGTCCCTTCTCATCCTTTCCACCCCACCTTGTGTATCAATCCTGTTGCAGATCTTTGTGTCGTCTGCAAAGAGACATACTTTTCCTTCCAGTCCCACCACAATGTCACTTATAAAGACATTAAAGAGGACCGGTCCCAGTACTGAACCATGCAGTACCCCTACTAGTAACCCCCCCTTTCTTCAGAGTGGACTCCGTTTACTATTACCCTTTGCGTCCTGTTGTCCAGCCAGTTGTTTTACCCAGGCTACCACCTTAGGACCCACTCCAAGGCTAACTTGTTTATTAATCTTTTGTGCGGGTCTGTGTCAAATGCCTTGTTAAGTCTAGGTAGGCCACGTCCACAGCCCCTCACTGGTCTACTACTTTGGTCACCCAGTCAAAGAAATCTATTAGATTCATCTGACACGATCTTTCTGCTGTGAATCCATGCTGCCTTGGGTTCTGTGCTCTGCTGGCCTCTAGGTACTCAACAATCTTTTCTTTCATTCAGAAGTGATTCCATCATTTTCCCTATCACTGAGGTCAAACTTAACAGGTCTGTAGTTTCCTGCCTCTGCCTTGCTCCCACGTTTGTGAAGTGGAATCACGTCAGCCCTCCTCCGTTACCACCCCATCCTCCCATGATTTGTTAAAAAGGGTAGTCAGTGGTGTCACAAGTTCTCCCCTTAGTTCTTTTAGAATTCTGGGGTGAATCCTGTCAGGCCCCATTGCTTTGTCCACCTTCAGTTTTAAAAGTTCTTTCAGAACTCTTTCTTCTGTGAATGGACTGGTATCGACCCCCCCTTATCCAGAGTGTTTTTATTGTTTGGTTTAGGTACCTCCCTCTCCTCTTCTTTTGTGAATACTGAGCAGAAGTATTTAAGTATCCCTGCTTTTTCACGGTCAGCCTCTGCCCACATTCCCTTCCCTTTATTAAGCCTCAGTATCCCTCCCTTAGTCTTTCTTCGCTCCCTGATGTACCTATAAAAGGTTTTATTCCCCCTTCTCAACAGAGTTGGCTATCTTTTCCTCAGTTTGAGCCTTTGCTATTCTGACTGCCTTCCCTGCCTCCTTCTGCTTTAACTGATACAGTTCTCTGTCCTGCTCCTTCTGCATTTCCTTATATTTTCTGAATGCTGTCCTTTTCTCCTTAACTTTCCCTGCCTCCTCTTTTGAGAACCATAGTGGCTTTTTCCTTCGTTTTGTTTTGTTGATTTGCTTTACACAAAGGCTTGTTGTCTCTGAGATGGCAGTTTTGATTTCTTTCCTGTTGTTCTTCCACCCCTCCTTCTTGCCTGTTTGCTAGTGCTTTTCTGAGGCACTCTCCCATTTTGCCAGAGTCAGCCCTCCTAAAGTCCAACACCCTTGCTTTTGTATTGCTTGACTCTAAAGCTGTGTTTATTGTGAACCACACTGTTCGGTATTCACTTGTTCCCAGATGGCTACCCACTTTTAAATCTGAGATCCTTTCTCCATCCCCGTTTGAGAATACCAGGTTTAAGATTGCTCCCTCCTGAGTGGATTCCAGCACTAGCTGTCTGAGGCATGCCCCCTGTAGGGCATCAAAAATGACCCTGCACTTGGATGTGGCTGCAGTAAAGGTGTTCCAGTTAACATCAGGCATACTCTGGTCCCCTATCAACAATATCTCCCCTTTCTCTGCCTTCCTGAGGATTCCTTCTGTCATTTCCTTGTCCATTTCCTCCCCCTACAACAGGGGTCTGTAAACAACCCCTGTGCGGATTGTGGTGCCATTTTCTGTCTCTAGGGTGACCCACAGTGCCTCCTCCCCTCCTTGTTTGCCCTTCAGTTCTGTTGCTTTGATTCCTTCCCTTATGTAGAGAGCTACTCCTCCTGCTCTTTTACCATCCATGTCCCTTCTGTGGATTGTGTACCTTGGTATGTTGACATCCCAGTCATGGTTCTCTGTGTACCATGTTTCTGTGACTGCCACTATATCCAAGCATCCCTCTTCCATCAAGGCCACTAGGTCAGGGAGCCTGTTACACAGACTATGAGCATTGGTACTCATTGCCCTCCATTGTTTTGATTGCCTTACCTCTTTTAGGCCATCCCTGTCCTTACTGCCTTTTTTTAGATTTACCCTTGTCCTGCTCCCTATCGATGTCTCTACCTTTGTGTCTGCTTCACTAACTACCCTATTTTGTGTGTCGGGGGAGGCAGAGATTTTCCTGCTTCTCTTCAGTGCCTCCCCCTTGGCTAGTTTAAATGCTTGCCAATGAAGCATTTAAACCTATCACCCAGGATCCTGGCTCCCCTCCTGGAGAGATGCAGACCATCATGCCAGTATAGGCCTGTATTCCTCCAGGTAGACCCTCAGTGAAGCCAAATCCCTGAGCTCCGCATCAGTTTTTTAACCAGTTATTGAATCCTGTGGTGCGTAGTACCCTAGCCTCACCCATGCCGTACACAGGCAGCACTTCCGAGAAAGTTACTGTGTGTGCTACTTATCTAAGGCCCCTCCCCAACTCCACAATCTCCTGCTGCACTACTCTGATCCCATTCCCAGCCAAGTCATTTGTCCTGAGGTGGACATTGACATCCAGCTCCCTCCCCCGTGCAGCTGCTCCCACGATCCTGAAGATTTGCTTCCTGTTCCTCCAAGCCATGGCGCCGGGCAGGCACCTTACCTCCCTTTCCTCTCCCCTCCCTCCCCCCGCTCTACCCTCCTAACGATTGAGTCCCCCACCAGGAGCTGTTTCTTTCTCCTGTGGGGTCTTGTGCCCCTCTCCTGTGGGTCTCCTTTGTGGAGGTTCCCAGCATTCTCCTTGGTCTCCACTGCAGGTGCATCCATGGAGGAACCACTCTCCGCCAGAACGGCGAATGAATTGTGGAGAGGCACAGTTGGGAGGGATGAACCTCAGTTCCACCACCCTCACCTTCCCTGAGCCCACCGTGGTTTGGACAGGTTCTCCAGCCTCCCTGAGCCCGGCGTTGGGGAATAGCCCTGTAGTTGGCTCCAGCTCTTTTCCAGCAGGAGTGTTTCTATGTTGTCCAGCGTCAGGCAGACGACAGCAAGGCCCTTCACCTTTGGGTTTGGCGTCGGTCTTTGTTACCCTCGTTTGAGTCTTTACACTTCAACCCTTATAGGGAAGCGGCTCGACTTTTTGGCTTTCATCTTTCCCCAGGACCCCCACCCCACTTCCTCTTTGGGGGGGGAGATGAGAGAGGCACCTCTTGCCTCGATCAGTTGACTGGAGGTTCCTTCCCAGCTGTTCTTGGCCCCTTGCCTTTCCTAGGTGGGTGAGGCACGGATCCTTTTGGGGTCTCCCAGCGTCATTTTGGAAAGGTACCTTTTTCAATGGTCCCTTTATTTTGGGATGGACCTCTCAGCTGGAGAGACTCCTCTGCCCTTGGAACTCCGAGTTCCTGGTGGGGGGGGCTTTGTTATTTTCTCCTCCATAAAGTCCTTCTGGCTTTCCGCTCCCTTTTCCAGGTCACTACCTCACTTAGAGCCAAATATCCCTTCTTTCCAGAAGTGAGAGATCCCTTCTCAGGTGTTCTTTTCTGATGCTTTCTGTGAGAGGTCCTAACTCTTCCCTCTGTCAAGACAGACTCCTCCTGGGGCTTTCCAGTCCTTTGGACCTAGCCATGTGGTATCTTTGAGTCTGGGTTTTTCCCTTCATCCCACTAAAGGAGCCAGTTCAGCTTCAGTGGGTGACTGTCTTCAGGGGACATCTTGTCCTGGTTCTGTCCTCCTCTGGTTGTTTGTATCCTCTGAGGGACTGGGTAAGGCCATCTGCTCTGGGGAGGCTAGGCTGCATATTTTGCGGCTCTCAGTATCAGGATGCTCTTGGTTCTCCTGCCCTTTGGCTGTTTTAGGCTTTGCCCAGTTCTTCTTTCAGACAGGGCACTCTGGCTGCTGACCTCTTCTTCAGAGGACTAATTTGTGCTAAGGGCCTTCTTGGGCCTCCTTTTCCTTTCTGCATGCTGCAGGGCTCCTTCTTCTTCCTAGGGTTTCCAGCCTTCCTTGTAGTACTGCATGGGACTCGGTCCTAACGGTGTTGCCTACTGCAAGAGCCCCCTCGAAGTAAGATAGTGCAATTACGTAAGAACTTACTATAATAGTAGATCTTCGCGAGGGGCTGTTGCAGTGGGCAGGTTTTTTCCTCCCTCCCTCCATCCCCCAGCATTCTTTCCATCTCGGCCTTTCTTGGCTCCAGGAGTACTCTTTTTCTCCTGTTGGACCTTATCTCAGGGTCTCCAGCTGGGGGAACTAAGGTGAGCGTGGGAGACCACCCCTCTCATACCAGTGTGGGCATCGATGTGCCAATGTCAGGGGGCACACCCCCGTTGTAGACTGCTGGCTAGAAATTTTCCGTGTGGTCCTGGTGCCTGACGGCTAAGTCCCAACCGTGTTGCCTACTGGAAGAGCTCCTCTCAAAGATTTACTGTTATGTTAAGTTCTTACATAACTGCACTTTTCTGCAAGTGGAAAAAGTTTTCTTATCTTTCTACCCCCAGAGAAATAAACCCAAAAGTGGCAGGGTTGCCTGTAATTCTTGAATACCTAATACACCTACTGTTGTTAGACCTAAGGCCTTCAACTTTAAAGGTGCACTTAGCAGCAGTATCAGCATACGTATCAGCTGGCAAGGGAAAGTCTCTGGCCTCACAACCCATTTTCAAAAGGTTTATTTAAAGGCCTCTCCTGGAACCTCAGTATATGCCTTGCACAGCTTATGGAGGCTCCCTCTGAGCCTATGGAAACTGCTGACCTGAAGTATGTCACATGGAAAACCATATTTCTGGTTGCAGTGACCTGTGTTAGGAGGGTAAGTAAATTGCAGCCTTCTACACAGAGCCCAAAATTACATACTCTCTCATAGGGATAAAGTAGTTCTTGGAACCAACAGAAAATTACCCCGCAAGTGGTAGCTGAGTTACACCTGAATGAATCAGTTACCCTCCCTGTACTCTATCCAGAGCACTCCAGTCCAGGTAAGGAAAAGTTGCATACCCTGGACCTAAAACGAGTCCTGACTGTCTACATTGACCGGAGAAAGGACATCAGGTCCTAGAGCACCAGGTTTTTGTCACCTATGGTGAGGTTGGTTAAGGCAAATGAGTTACCGAGTGATCTGCTGTGAAAAAGCTGAAAAATGCTGCTAAGAGGGTTGAGGGCACATTCCACAAGGGGTACCTCTGCCACCTGGCTTCCTCAAAGGGCATCCCATTGTTAGACATTTATAAAGCAGCTACCTGGAAAACAGTACACACCTTGCTAAAGCATTACTGTTTGGACATATAAAGGGATGCCAGTGTTAGAACTGCTGTCTTGCAGAACCTTTTTCCTAACTAGGTTCTGGACCCAGCCTCCCAAGCTTCTGCTGTGAAGTCTGATGAAATGTAAACACTAAGTGTGGGATTCTTTGGGGTTAGAAGGAAACAATGACTCACTCTAGTAATGTATTTTCTTCTTAAGGGATCCCTTAATGTTTACTGTATACTCACTGACCTTTCATCTTCAAGAACCAGAAATAGGTTCACACAAGATGAGGTTACTTGAGCATTACTGTTGCTGTTCTACAAGTGTAAGTTTATTGTTATTGTTTTATGACAAAATTCCACACGTCTGCTCTTCAGTTTGGATTTTTTAAAGTTCGACAAAATTTTTTTTCTGAAATTCTTGTGGTAGCCTTTTTGGCTAGTTTCCCTCTGGCTTGGAAACAGATATAATCAACGGCTAGAGTGGAACACTGAGGCAGAGTTTGAACCTACGTTCCAAATTCTAAAAAAATTTCAGAAGTTCTGTCTCTGGGGCATCACTCTTAACTGAGCCATTGCGTGGGATCCCTTAAGAAGAAACATTATTGCAGTGAATATTTTTTTCTTCACACCCATCTAAATTTTAGAGTAAACCAGTCAGCTGTTCCAGTACTTGTCTGCCAGCCAATCCAGAACCTGATCCTGATAGTTTTTCAAACAGAGAGTATAAACCTTTGTTTTAGCTATCTTGGAGTGTATTTTGACCTTTGGTTTGCTCCAGCTGTGATTAGTGTTTATAGTCACTAGAAAGATTTTTTAAGTGTCAAAGTATTTTTGATTTGTTCCTTATTGCAGTAGACTAAAGGGGAACTACAGTACTGTATACTGACTTCAGAGCAAAAGGAAGTGAAAGGATCCCTTTTTTACTAATGCTTCCTTCTTGTATTTTATAGCCATGATTGCTAGATTTTATAGGTAGTGTATAAAATATTTCAGAACATGAAGTTGACTTGATTACTGTAATTAAGAAACTGATACAAAACTCATTGGGTTATCATTTTTAAGGCTATTGCAAAGTACACGGCAAAATCCCTTACTGCTGAACAAAGTCACCTGACATGGACAGAGTGGTATAATGGAACAGGTGTAGTCACATTAGTCCATGCAAAGTCTGTTCCATTATACCTCATGCAGTGAAGGAGCAAAATGCATTCAAAGCTCCCTGCTGGCTTAGGAAGGAGGAACACGTGGAAAGGTATGTGCGGGGCTGTCAGTATAGCCTAGAGCAGGGGTTCTCAAATGGTGAGGCCAGCCTCCCTGGGGAGGCCCCAACCCATTCCAGGGGAGGCTCAAGCAAGTCTGAAAAAGTACTGTATTTAAATTGAGTTTTATATATTTTGTGTGAAGAGATGATGCAAACTGAAAGAGGATAATAGTAGGTGAATTTAATGTATTTATTTACTAATTGGTGATAAGGGAAGGTGAAAGAAAGGCTAATTTCAGGTGTCCCAGGAAAGGGTAGGGAGTGAATACATTTCAAAAGACAACTGTAAAACAGAATAAGAAATACACAATAACCAATAATGCAAACAAATATGAACAATGACCTAATAATGGGTGGTGGTAATTGATACGTTTGTAGCCTGATGACAGAACAGCCCAAATACAAGGGGTTGAGCAAAGAAGTGCTAACAGCACTAGCAGGAAGGACAAAGTAATCCCTGAGAAGTTGCTTAGGAGCAGGGAAGGATGGGAGAAGCAAAGTATGTAGGAAGATAATTTCACATAGAGAGGAAACAGAGAAAGTAGTCTGACCCATGAAGGTTCTGCAACAAGGGGTAACAATGGTTCAAGAATGAAAATAGCAGAATATGTAGGTTGACCTGTGTGTGTGTATTGGGGGGGGGGGGGTTGTTACAATAAGCTGAATAATATTTGTTTACTTTTAATTTATTTGTTATTCAGATAACACCTTTGAGCACAGGAGCTCTTTTTCAAAGGTTCCATGTCAGTATAAGACAAAGAACTGAATGTGAGCCAAGTACTCAAAGGGCTTTCAATTTATTCATGGTGTACTGCACAAAGTACAGTATGTTGTTTTTCTTTGGGGAGGCCCAAGATTATTTCAATTTTTTTGGGGAGGCTCAAAATCTTTTCCATGGATTTGGGGAGGCTCACTGTGACAAAGTATGAGAACTATTGGCCTAGAGGTTAGAGTAATCAGCTGTAAAAGAGCTTCTGGGGACGTGGATATGTTCAATCCACACTTCTTGGCAGGTACCTTGCCTCTTTAAGTTGGGCCGGAAGATCTTCAGGTTGGCTTCTCTCACCCACCTGGGTGGTAAAACCCTCGGCTGTGCCCCATGATGCCTGATCTTCTTTACCACTTGGAAGAAAAAGTTACTCACCTTAGTAATTGTGTTTCTTCTAATGGAGTCTTGCTGTATTCTGACATATCATGGGGATCACTGCATATGTCAGAATACAGCAAGACTTCATGTTGTTTGAATAATGAATTTCCCTCAAAGGAAAAATCCATGGCCTTGTTTTGAGTATCCTGAAAAAGGACAATAAGTAAGTAAAAATGGTATTTTCATACAAGGCTTGCCCCACAGGTTGTCGGTCACTCTCAACCCCAACCGTCCTCAGCGAGTGAAGAGTGGCTCAGGCGGTCGGCAGCTTTTCGCGGACTCTTCGGAGTCCAACGATTCCTTGCTGTATTCCTGGCCAGTCGACCTGGAATCTTCAGGGGTCTGTCGGTGATCGAGAGCCTATTCTCGTTCCTGGGTATCCTTCGACTCATCTTGGAGTCCACTGGGATGAAGCTTGAACTCATGCAGAAATGGGCCAAATACCCTGTCACAGAAATCCTGGACAAGGGGAATTCCTCCTCGGAAGCCTTTCCAGTGGCCGAGGCCGTAGTGCGCCCGGCTCTGGCAGCAACTAGCCTCTTGTCCTGCGCCTTCAGCCAGGATGGCCCATAAGTATGTGGTCCCTACCGGCTCCTTATCTGGTTTCTCTGAGGACACCCCTCGGCTGAAGGGTTGGTGACTGATAGCATATTCCAGCGCTCTGGAAATGTTAGGGATGTGGACAAGCTCCCAGACAAAGAGTCCAAAAAGCTGGACTACTCCGAGAGGAAAGTCTATATTGTCGCCTCCTTAGGCCTTCGTCAGGCTAGCTTAGCTGTTCTGATTGCACCCTTTTCCCATGCCCTTTTGGGCTCCATGGATGAGGTGTTTCCTCATCTCCCAGCCAACCCCCAGACCATGGGCAAGCAGGTTTGGTATCAGGGAAGGGTGGTGGCAAAACAGCAGCTGCAGACTGCTTTGGACATTGGTGATTCTTGCACCCTGTCAGTAGTGGCTGCAGTAGCCATGTGCCGCAGGGCTTGGCTGTGGATCTCAACCTTCACGGCGGATACCCAGCATAAGCTAGCAGATGTTCCCTTTTTGGGCACTGACTTGTTCTAGCCCAGGGTGGAGGGCCACCTCCAGTGGATCGAGAGGTCTGCCACCTTAGACTCGGTCACATCTGTCCAGAAGGACAGAGGCCGCCATCAGCAGCGTAAGCCCTTTCATCCTTCTGCTCCTGTGACATGGCCGGTCCAGCAACATTAGCAACAGGGCCAGCAGGCTCATTCTTGGTGCCCCAAGGCCAAGTCTGTCACTTCCTCGATTAGGAAGCCCGGAGGTAAAGGTCCGGGCGCCCCCTCCGCCGGTTATTCCTCCAAGCCTACCCTGTGATGGGTTGCGGGGTGCCGCCCCAACCCCGTCACACCTCCTCTGGGTCTCCCCGTGGGGGGTGGGCTCAGCCACTTCCTTTCCGCCTGGTCCTATATCACCACGGACCGCTGGGTGCTGTAAGTTGTCGGCAGGAGTGTGTATCTGGAATTCGAGCAGAACCCTCAGTTTTGAGCCCGCGCCGCGTGGGGGCTGCTGGATCTGCAGCCTCTCTGTTGGCTTGCCGAGATGATGTAGCTCTGCTCCTCCAGAAGGGGGTAGTCAGCAAAGTGGTGGATCCTTGTCCTTGCCCAGGGTTTGTGTCCAGGTACTTCCTGGTCCCAAAATGGACGGGGGGGCTGGCGCCCCATTCTTGATCTGCACGACCTGAACAAGTTCCTCAGGGTCATTCTGGCCCAGATCATACCATCCCTGGAACTAGGCTTGTGGTTCTGCTCCCTGGATCATCAGGACGCATTCTTTCACATCCCAATCCATTGGTCCCATCAGCAGTTCCTCCGCTTTTGAGCAGAGGGAACCCTTTACGAGTTCCGGGCCATGCCCTTCAGCCTTTCTTCAGTTCCCAGGGTCTTCACCAAATGCATGGCAGTGGTGGCAGCATCCCTGTGGCGCCGAGGGGTCCGGGTCTCCCCCTTACCTGGACGATTGGCTGATAGCAGCCCCCTCAGGTTGGAGGCGGAGCGGTCCAGGGATCTGGCCCTCTGGGCCTGCTCTCAACTAGGTCTTCTTATCAATGAGGCCAAGTCAGAACTTGTGCCTTCGCAGATGAACTAGTTCATTGGGGCGGAGCTTGACTCTCTCCAAGCCAGAGCCCGGCTCCCAGCAGACAGGTCCGAGGTCCTTTCCTCCTTTGCCCAGTCATTTCTGGTTGGGCAGTTGCGCCCAGCCTGGAACTTCCTGCACCTTCTGGGTCTCATGGCGGCCTGCACCAGTGTGGTCCATTGGGCCCACTGGCATATGCACCCCCTGCAGTGGGGGCTGGCTCACCAGTGGTCCTAGTGCTCCGGTCTCCTAGATCAGCCAGTGTCTGTGACCCAGAAGATGTGGGACGGCCTGCAGTGGTGGTTCGTCCCAGCTCATCTGCAGGAGGGGATCCCGTTTGTTCGCCCTGAGCCGACAGTCATCTTGACGACCTACGCCTCTCTGATGGGTTGGGGTGCTCATCTGGGGGAACACAGAGCCCATGGCCTTTGGTCTCCTCAGGAGTCCCGATGCCACATCAACCTGCTGAGGCTCCAAGCGGTTCTATTAGCCCTCACCGCCTTCACTCTGTTTGTACGGGGTCAGGTGGTTCAGGTCCAGATGGACAACACCACGACCATGTACTACCTCAACCGACAGGGTGGGACGCACTCCTTGCCTTTGTGCAAGGAAGCTCTCCACATATGGTCTCTCATGCTCAGCCTTGAGGTGGATCTCCTAGCCATTCATGTGGCAGGAGCCTCGGATAGTCTGGCTGATGCCCTCAGCCGGATAGGCACTGCATCTCACGAGTGGTCTGTCCTGCCGGAGGTAGTGCAGGATCTGTTCTCCCACTGGGGCACACCTCAGGTGGACCTGTTTTCCTCCAGGGAGAATGCGAAACTGAGACTGTTCCATGCCCGGCCCCCTCAGCGTTGCTCGCTGCAGGGGGATGCTTTCTTGAGGCCGTGGACCCCAGGCCTCTTTTATGCCTTCCCTCCATTTCCCTTGATCCACAAGGTGCTTCTCAAGGTGAGGAGGGACAAGGTGAAGGTGATCCTGGTAGCCCCAGGCTGGCTGTGCCAATTTTGGTATCCAGATCTCCTCAGCCTCAGCTGCAGGCCCACGGAGTGGCTTTGCGCACTCCCGGACCTGATCTCAACCAGGGAAAGGTATTCCATCCGGACCTTCAATCCCTGCACCTCACAGCCTGGTACCTGAGTGGCTGGAGTTCCAGGCTTTAGGTCTTTCCAAAGATGTCTACACCATGGTGGAGGCATCTAGAAATGAATCGACCAGGAAATGTTATGCCTTCAAATGGAAAAGGTTTTCCATTTGCTGTCAGGGTAAGGGCCTGGACCCTTTATCCTGCTCAGTGGCTAACATTCTTGACTACCTTTGTTCTCTATCCAGTGGGGGTCTCCGGTCATTGACCATTAGGGTGCACCTGGCAGTCATCTCTGCTTACCAGGTGCAGGCCGGTCAGCTGACGTTGGCGCAGGAGACAATGGTCAGGAGCTTTTTCAAAGGCCCGACTCACATATCCCCTCCGGTGCATGAACCTCCACCTCCAAGGGAGCTACTGCTGGTACTGGCAAAGCTCATGGGAAAGCCACTCAAACCAATGCACAGGTGTGAGTTGTCACACTTGTCGTCCAAGACTGCCTTCCTGGTGGCCATCACATCTGCCAGGAGGACAGGGGGAACTCCAGGTACTTTCAGTGGAGTCCCCTTATCTTGTTTTCCACAGGGACAAGGTTGTCCTTTGCCACCACCCAAAATTCCTTCCTAAGGTGGAGTCAGAATTTCACCTTAACCAGGTGTTAACTCTGCCGGTATATTACCCTAACTACACCTCAGAGGCAGAGTACAGGCTCCATACTCTGGACCTGAGATGTGCTCTCTCTCCTATTACAAGGAGAGGACGGCGGAAATTCAGGGAGAGGTTCGCCAGCTGTTTGTCACCTACGCTGAAGCTGCTTCTGGCAGACCTGCAGCGAATCGGACTATTGCAAGATGGATTAAATCATGCGCAGGTCTGTGTTATGAGTTGGCTGCCAAGGAGCCTCCCAGAGGGATAAGAGCTCATTCTACCTGCCATACTGCTGCATTGGTGGCTGCTTCCAGGGACATCGCTATCCAGGAAATCTGTCGGGCTGCTACCTGGAAGTCAGCAAACACCTTCATCACCCACTACCACATCGACCTTGAGTCACGCCGGGTTGCTGATTTTGGGGCCTCAGTTCTCCAATCTCTGTTCCCTAAGTAGGGGGTGTGTGACTTGCCTCCCTCCTCCTGGAGAACTACTAGGAGTCTGCTAGAGAGTGTGGATGAACAACATATCCACGCTCCTAGAAGAACAGGTTTCCTCACTTGTAACAGTAGTTCTAGGAGTGGTCTATGTTGTTCATCCACAAGGACCCACCCGATCTCCCTGGCTGCAGATGCACAAACCTGGCTTCCAGCGGGCTAAAATCTGGCATCATGGGGTGGAGCCGAGGTATATATCACCCAGGTGGGTGGAAGGAGCCAGCTTGAAGACTTCCGGTGATCCTTATAAGGGGGAAAGAGACATGCCAAAGAGTGTGGATGAACAACATATACCACTCCTAGAACTACTGTTACAGGTGAGTAACCTGTTCTTCCCTCTTAAAGAGGGGGGTTTGTGACTGGGTTGAATAAGGCCCTGTCCCATTTGTTATTTAGAAAGTGTTTAAATGCAAGCATCTGTTCTGTCCTCTCCTTTTTTCTCTCTTCTCTGGTTACGCAACCAAATTTTCTTTTAAGACCTAGGAACTGATCACTGTGGTTTCGCAATTCTCCACCTTTCGCTGTCTCTCTGCCTTCCCTTGCTATTTCTGTCTTTTCTTCCCTGTTGCATATCTGCGGGTATAAAAAATATATGTGAATCTCTATGTGGAAATGTCACTGATTCTGGGATCCCTTTGTTTAAAACTATATATACTGTAGTTATGCTGTTGAAATGATTATGAAAAGCTGTTTGGAACTCAAGGGGTGAACCTGAGATGCATTTTTTTTTTTTTTAACGCCTTTTGCAAAGCTGTAAACAAGAAGCTAGCTCGGGTCACTATGTTCTATTTTGCTGCACCTGCAAGGAATGAAACTGACAAGAACCTTCTGTAAGAAGCAGGCTCTCTTTAAGGAGGTTCCCAGGCAAAGGCTTATAAAAGAGAAGCAGTGCTTTTGCTAGAGAGACAAAGAGAGTGAGAGATTGAAACTTGGAATTAAGAGATACTCTCAGAAGGGTTTAGTTTTCTGTGTTTATATTGTCTTTGTAAATAGTTATGCTGAATACTTTTTATTTTTTATTTTGCTGTTATTGAGAAAAATGAAATGCTATTTGCGGATTTTGAATCTGCTCCTGGGTTTCCTATGCTTCCTGACCTATGCTTCCATGACACCACCCACTACATCATCAGCTTTGTGATCTCACTGACACTGACTTAACAGGTGAATGACCTGGTAGCTACTGAGTGGCTGTTTCTAGGCAGCAGTGATGTCACAGTCAGTGAGGTCACAATGCTGGTGATGTACTGGAGAATAGTAGAGCTAGATATGTCAGCTACTATGCAGAGTGCTGTTCCACACATCACACCTACTAACATCAGGTAAACAATCTTTTAATTAAAGAAAGGGAAAAGTAAAAGTACCTCAGATATAAAAGGTAATGGTTAGCTGCTTTTAAAATCTAATATTAGTTTTAGGCAGTACTATAGCTCTTTATTACCTCGGGGTCTTGTTTGATCATCACCTTGATTTTTCTGGGCACATGGTTGCAGTCCACAAAAAATTGCATCTAAACTTGGTGCGTTATAGAGAAACTGTGATTGCATCCCCGTGCCAGCTCATAGAGCCATTATCCAGCAAATGATTCTTGCCATTTTTTTTTTTACTATGGAGACATTGTCTACGGTGCTGCCCCTAAGTTGACCCTGTCCAGACTGGATTCACTCTTCCACTCCTTCTCTTGCTTTACTTTGGAGTGCCCGTCCCACACTCACCATTGCTTCCTTTATTCCTCCCTTTCCGTTCTCTCTCTTGATGCAAAGCGCCTCTCTCATTGTTTCTCCTTTATCACTAAATTCTGGCTGGGCTCTCGCTCCCCTTATCTCTCACCTCGCTCCTCCCCGGCCCCAATACAACCTTTGTAACTCTGGTTTCCGCTTCCTTGCAGTGGTCCAGATAATTTTTAGGACTGGGAAGTATTTACTGCTAGCTTCTTGAAACAGGTAGTGTTTTCATCTTCATTGTAGTAATGTTATTCGTAGAACAGTCTCCAACCCCAACCACCACCACCTCTAAACCAAGTCTCTAGCCCACTGGACACCTACAGCCACTGAGATTTTTTGAATAATCCTGGAAACTGAGACTTCCCCAGTGCTACTTAGTACTATGACCTCCTTTTTTAACATATTGCAAAGCTTTAACAGTACACTTTTAGGTCAGCCAGTGAGCAACTCTTGAAACCATCTCCACAATAAACAGTTGATGTTGATAATACAGCTACTGCTTCCACTTAGCTAGTGTGTCATGCCATTGCTGCTACCATCACACGGCACTGCCAGCTTTGTGTGTGTTTATCAACATATACCGTTAATGTACTCAGGGTTGGAAACAAATTCCTAAAATCAGAACGTGGGAGTAAACCATGCAAAAATGGTAGTAAAATACTCCGTTACTCCCCTTATCTGTTCCCCTGCTTCCTTGCACTCCCAGCTAAGATATCCGCAGCTGGTCAGGCTGCCTTCTCCTGCCGCCTTCCTAAACTTTGGAACTCTCTCTGCCTCTTTATCCACTCTGCCTCTTCCTTATGCTCTCTCACATCTCTTCCCCTCAAATTCTCTTCTCACCCCTGTATCTGCCTATGACCCCCTTCTGTACCTCTCTTCTCCTCATTCCACCCCTTCCTCCTCTTTCCTCGCCTTGTGTTTTACCCTCTCTGCTCTTATCTCCTTACCCTGTATCCTGCTTCAAACTCCTTTTTCCCTGCTCAAAATGGACTCTTCTAATTTCTACTGGTCTCCTTATCTTGTGTCTGCCTGTATCTCTGTACAGTGACCCTAACCGCAGCCTCTTGATTTATTCAATATGCATTCTGCTATCTATTTATCCGATGTACATAACTTGTTTTATACCTTGATGTTGTTTAAGTAGATGCTGGTTAATATGTTTTCTACTTGCTATGTACTCTGTTCTGTTTCTCTTTATGAAATCTCCCCTTCTCCTTTCCCCCAGGACGCATCTGGAAATGAGTTATCAGCTGAGTATGTCTTTCCTGGTGAAACTTTTAAAATAAATAAAGTAGGTCTGGTGCCAGATCTGAGTTTGGTGCCAGTAACTGTCAAGGTGGTGGCTGGCTAGGATCTCCATAGTTCTTTGATCTGTGAGTGTGTTGCGAGGAGCCTGCTTTTTTGCTTCCAGAATGTTCATGATTGTCGCTCTGTCTTGGATGCAAGGGAATCTGATGCCTCAGGGGTCTTCTCAATAGTGTGGGAATCCAGCAAATCTCTGGCAATTAAGGCATCATGGGTTTCAGAGGCGGTGTTATATGTCTGGAAGCCGTCAGCGCTCCTTAAGCTCCCTAAGGTCCTTGTTAGTTAAGTGGTGGCCATGATTTGTTCCAAATGGCCATCTAAACTACATAAAATTAACTTTAAAAAATGGCCGCATTCATGACTGTGGAGTGTGTCCCCGCGCTCTCCATATAGTGTCATCACAAAACGTGCTGGCGCGGTGGGTGGATTGATGTAGCAGAAGGTACCAGGAACTGGAAGGGCGCAGCACCACTCCATGGAGCCAAAATACGATCCCTTCCCTTCCTAAATAGGGAGAATTAAAAATGTGTATATTTGTAGCATATGATTTGTGGCCAGGTAAGGCTTCTTTACGGTTCTTGGAGGAGCACCAAGATAGTTTCTCTTTAAGACTAGTAATATCTCACATAGTCTATTGCGGATCAAAGGTATATGGATTATCTTTTTTTTTTTTTTTTTTAAATCAATAAAAATTTCAATGACAAAAACAGGGTTTTCCTTTTTTCATATTGTATTTTAGCCTCCTCACGCTCCTTGGTGACTCCTTCTTGACCAACTCCCCCAGCCCTGTTAACCATGTCCTCTGGGGCTTACCTGCACCTTCATCCTCAGCCCTAGGACTATGGTTATGCCCGACTTCGGTGCAGGGCCTATGGAGGGTAGGTCGATCATCCTGCTGCCAGGGAGGTTTTTCCTCCATGTTCTCCCTTCTTTCTCCATTGCTGGGGTGCAACATGCCAATGTGCATACATGGAGGCGTGCCCATGCTGTGGGGTCCCGCAGCACCCTTTCTTCTTTTGGCATCCCCAACCCATCCTATCCTCAGGTCTCCGCCTTGGGGAAATCATGCGGTGGGACTGCCAAACCACCCTCCACAGGAGAGGAGAGCCGTCCTCCAGACTCTCAGTCCTGTCCCCCACTCCCGGCTGACTCCCAGTGACCCTTGTCCACATGTGAACACAGGTTGCCGGTGTGGTAGGAGGTAAGGCGTCATGCCTTAGCCCTCTATATGTCTGAGCTGGCCATTAGGTTTGACTTTATTAACTGTATTTTTTTTTGTCTGAAGAGTACATTTTTGCATGTTTAACTTAACATACTGTATTTTTATTTATGTAAAATTGTCTGCAAATTAGGAAAGGACCACTGATATTACTATTAATCCGATTTTCCAGGCAAGTACTAGACAGAGTTGCAGCACAGATGCACAAATTATATTGCATTGTAATATGGCATAAAATGTGCACACTAAAATATTGAATTTCTATTTGCCTAAATATAACAGGTGCTGCTTCACCAACCATGGTGTAATTCCCAAGCAGACCATGGTTTGTGATGTAGTACCTTGACGATCCACCATAGGCAAAAGCAGTATACAGATAAAAACAGTATGCAGATATTTTGCTGTTCCTGCTTGCTCCAGCAATTCTTTGCTCAAGTCCATTTCCTGTGGCAGCCCAACAGATGGGTGTAAAACAGTGCTGTGCTACTAGCATCATTTTCACAGCCATTGTAAAACAGCATAATTCCCTGATATTCCCACCCAGTGGATCACCATTCTCAAGTGAAGCACAGAAGGAGAGCAGAGCATAATTTTAATGCCAACTTTTGTGTGTGTGGAGTAGTGAGCATCACTACCTTGGTAAATACACGCTATAGTAAAGATGAGCCTGCACCTTCTATAACAGAAAGCGAAAATAAGAAAGACAGTGAGATAAACAACGCAAGATCAAAGAAAGAGGCTACTTCTGTGGGTGAAAATAATTTTTATTTATTGAACTCTCGGAATTAGAAACCTTTGAGTCAATGACTCCTTTACAAAGGCTCCACATCAGAGTTGCAACAAAAAACAAGGAGGTGTACGAGAAAAAACAAGATACAAAAATACAGATATACAACAGAACAAAGGAGTACAACTCCCTTAATACAGTATACAAGGTACAAACCAGGTGCAGGTAAACATACAGAAACATCGATGTCTAAATGAGCCCTCTACGCAGGGAGTGGTCACAGGGTAGCACAAGGTTGAGCAGTCCAAAAATTGAGGCAATTGGCGTGTGATTACTGAAATGTATCAATAAAGGAAAGAGGGAGGGAGGAAGGGAGTAGGCCAACTTTGCAGTAGAACCAAGGTCATAGTGGAAAGTGGGATTAAGGGTAGGGAGGGAGGCAAGACAATTGAGAGGGAAGGGTAAGGAGGCGCAGTCTAAGGATCTTGTCGAACGTTAGGGAGGGGTGCAAACAAAGGGGATGGAGGGAGATGAGCAATATGCAGTCAGAAGAGACCTTGTCAGTGGTTGGGTTGTGCAATTAATGGGAGTGCAGGCAACCAAATGAGCAAGAGAGTGGGAAGAAGCTAGTAACAGTCACAGTGAACTGTAGCCAGGAGATGCTGCCGAAATGAAAGTTTGAAAGAGCCAAGTTTTTGCAGACATGTACATGAAAACCCTATGCCTCATTGATGTCCTGCAGAAAGGGACCATGAAGGCAGCTTTTGATGAGCTTCTGGTAGACTGTGGGGGTAGGAGAAGGAGTTAAGTGATGGAGGGTAGCAAGGGAGAGAGAGAGAGACCTGAGGATATCCTTTTGGCTAGTAGGCAGGTCTGGTACGTGAGCCTACCTGCAAAGTTTAACCAGTTTGCTTGGTCATATAAATCACATGTATGAGTGAGCCTGTCACCACCAATGACAAGGCGGCAGGCTTTGTTTAAGGCTACTTTAATGTGAGTTAAGGCAGAATCAACTGCAGAGCCATAGATTACTGTGCCATAGTCTACTGTGGACAGGACAGAGCTAGTAACGGCCAGGCAGAGGGCATTAAGAGTTGGGTAATTTCAGTGGCAGTAGAGCATGCCAGTCCTGGCTGATGTGTTCCTGAAAGGAGAGGGTGGAGTAGAGGGTGATGCCAAGGTATTTTAAACTGTAAACTTGTTCAAGGGGTTGTTTCTGGTTATTTAGAATGTGTAGGGGCAGGCCTTTATGTTTGTTATGGGAATTAGCAAACATTTTTTTTTTGCAGTTAAGTATGAGTTTGTGGCGAGTGAACCATGATTCAGTCTCAGAGAAGAACCGTTAAAGATTGCATTCCAGGAGGAGGGGTCAGGGTGGCTAGAAAACATGACTGCATCATCCGCATATAGTAACAACTGACCAGAACAGGCAAGGGAAAGGGTATTAAGGAAGAAACCAAAAAGGAGTGGGCCCAAAATTGACCCTTGAGGTACTCCAGATCAAACAGGTAGGGTGGAGGAGAGGGTGTCATGAATCTTCACCCGCTGTGATCTGCCACTAAGGTAGTTTGAGATCCAAGCAGTTGCTTCTTGGTAGAGGCCTAAAGATAGAAGGGAGTCTATTAGGATAGCATGGTTAGCCTCTCAAGGGCTTTAGAAATAGAGGGGAGGATGGAGATGAGGTGGTAGTTGCTAGGTGAGGTTCTGTCACCACCCTTGAGAATGGGGGTAACCACAGCCATCTTCCACTGGGAGGGGAATTGACCTAGGCATAGGGAGAGGTTAATGAGTTTGGTGAGTGGGTTAGGACCACATCAAGGGCTAAATGCAGACATTTTAGGTCAAGTGAGTCTCCATTGAACCTAGATTTAACCAGGACCCGGGTTAGGTACTTTTTTGCTTCACGAGGAGAGACAATCCTGAAACAAAAAGGAGGAATGCCTGTGGGAGGGGTGTAGAGGAGGAGTCAGTGGTTTTATTGAAGAAATCAGGGGGGAGGACACTACTAAAGTCGGAGAATGCAGTATTATAGTATCAGCGATAAGCTGAGAGTTCTGGATGGTGTCACCATTAATATTAAGTAGAGAAGGGGGGGAGTTGGGTCTACCCATAAGATCCTTAATGTTGTCCCAAAATTGTTTCCCTTGTCCCCAGGTGGAAGAGGGGCAGTCCTGGAAGTGGGCAGCTTTTGCACGATGGATTTCCCGGCTGCATAAATTTCTGGCAGTCCTATACCACTGCCTATCAGTAGGGAGGCTGGATGCCAGGGCCTTATGCCATACATTGTCACGAGAGGTCGTAAATTCCAGGATTGCCGTGGTAATCCAGGGAGTGTCAGGGCCCTTGGTGATGCGTTTGTGAATGGGGCATAGATGTCACATGCTGAGTTAAATGTAGAAATGAAGAATTTTAGGGCACAGTCAACGCTGGTGGCAGAATCTAAGGGGGACCAGTCACAATTTAAAAGAAAGTCCCTGAAGTGCATCAGCTGGCCTTTTTTAAGAGAGTGGTGGTAGGATGTATTAGGACGGGGTTTGGGAGTATGGTTTGACCAGCTACAAAGAACTGGTGAGTGCTCACTGAGTACATCTGGTAAAACCGTGACATTCAATAGTCTCTCTGGTTGGTTTGAGAAAATGAGGTCAGTCGTCAAGAAAAATAAAGAAAGTGAGAAAAACAATAGGAAATCAAAGAAAGAGCCTAACAATACTAGGCAAAACAAGTATTTCAAAGGTAAGAGCAGTAAACGTCATGTTGTTCTATCTCCTGCTGAGCTTGATAATTTAGAGAGGAAAAAGTGACTTACTAACATACTATTTGCCAGCAGATTAGGCCTTTATGGTCTATCAAGTCTGCTCAAACCTAGATCCTTAGTTGGGTGCCGAGACCCTCCCATCCCTTGTGCTCCAGAAACCCCTATCATCCATCCCCACCCCCCCCGGGACAGGCCATCATCTGATACATCCACTTTCTGTGTCTGTCCCACCCTCTCTTAAAGCTCTCCACTGTGGATCTCTGAACCAGCTCACCAGGCAGAGCATTCCAAGGTCCACCACCCTCTCAGTGAAAAACCTCCTCCTCTTTTCCCCTCACCCTTCCACCTTCCAACTTCAAACTATGCCTCTGGTGATGCCTCCTGCTTTAGTCTAAAGATCCCTCCATGTTTACCCTATTTATTCCTTGAGGTACTTGAAGACCTCAATCATGTCCCCCTGTCTCTCCTCTCCTCCAATGAAAACAGGCAGAGCTCCTCAAGTCTGTCCTCGTAAGTCAAATCCCTAGCCCTCGTATCAACTTTGTTGCCCTCCTCTGTACCCTCTCCAGGAGCTGTATGTCTCTCTTCAAGTGTGGTCTCCAGTACTGTACACAGTACTCAAGGTGTGGTCTAACCAGTCCACTGTACAGTGGCAGAATCACTTCCTTGCTCCTAGAGGTGATCCCCTGCGATGCATCCCAACATCCTGTTTGCCTTGCTAGCTGCTCTCCTGCACTGCTCAGTGTTATTCATACATGTATCCACCATGACCCCTAGGTCTTTTCCCTGTTGAGGCTTCCAGCACCTCCCTCCCAGGGTGTACCTGTGTTTAGGGTTTCCCGACCAAGATGCAACACCTTGCACTTGGTGATATTGAAATTTAATTTCCATGTGTGAGCCCAGCTTTCCATGGTGTCAGGTCCTTGCAGGGCCAACCTCCCCTCTTCTCCCTCAACTACTGCTCCCATCTTGGAGTCATCCATGAAGAGACTCATTTCACCCTATACCATCCCTGATGTCTGATATGTATGCATTAAACAGGATTGGACCCAGGACCGAGCCCTGTGGTACCCCACTACCAACCTCTGTAGGGTTAGAGATCCCCACAGACCACTACTCTCTGAGTCGTCCAGCTATCCAGCTTTCAATCCATCTGACCATCAAAGGGCCTACTCTAACCCCATCAGTTTCTCCACCAGACCATTGTGGGGACAGAGTCAAGCATGCCTGCTGAAGTCCAAGAATAATACATCCACAGGCTTACCCCTGTCCAGTTCTGATGTTACCCATTCATAGAACTCCACAAGGTTGGTTTGACATGATCTACCTGGCACAAACCCATGCCCGACTATCCAGACCTCCCACCTCCTCCAAGTAAACCCCAATCGTTCCTTTAGTATACTCTCATTAATTTTCCACCACGAGGTTAAACTGATGGGTCTATAGTTTCCTGGTACTTCCTTGACCCCCCTTTATGGATTGGTACCACATGTGCCTAAGCCAATCCCTAGGTACCCTCCCTGTCTCAAGTGACCTGTTGAAAGCTCCTGAAAGTGCAGCCAGTATGTCCATGAATTCCCATAGTACTCTCGGATGAATGCCATCCGGCCCAGGAGATTTGTCTTTCTTTAGGGCCTTGAGGGCAAACCACACCCTTTTGGTGGGGATGGCATCATCCGTCCCCTCCACCTTACTGGTCTTTTTATCCTTATCCAGATGTGACACCCTGGTACCTTTCCCTCCCTTTTGCTCCATTTCTGCTGCTCCCTGATCCCACTCCCTGCTTCCTATCCCTTTGTGCCTTGCTTTGTAGATATCCCATCCCCTCCCTAGTGAACACAGAGGCAAAGTACTCGTTAAATACCTCTGCCTGGTCCTGCCTCTTCCACCCACCCTCCTTCTGATCTCAATCTGCTGAGATGGCCTTAGTTTTCTCCGGCTCCCAATGTCCGGAAGAACCCTTTTCCCCTCCATGTATCCCTGTGCCAGCCGTTGCTCTTTACTGGACTTTGCTCCCTCACCATATGGGTGGCTTTTCTAGATGCAAGCTGGTACATTTCCTTATCCCTATCCTCTTGTTGTTTTATATTTTTGTAAGCCGCCTTCTTTTCTCTGACTGCTACCTGGACCTCACTGGACCACCAGCATGGTTTATGTGACCTTGCTCCTTACGTTTCAACTTAGCGCAGATCCTGACTGCCTCATGAAGTCCCTGTTTATGACCTCCCATCTCCTTTCCACACTTGTTGTTGAGGTAATCCCTTCAAGTGATCCTTGAGAATATTTCCCATGCCCATAAAGTCTGCCCCCTGAAGTCCACTGCCAGTGTCCTAGATCTCACCCCACTCCCCAATGCTTATTTGAAACCAGACAGTATTGTGGTCACTCCCAGTCAGGGGGTCCTGTACAACCATGTCCCTTACCAGATTCCCATCTGCCAGAACCACATCCAGGACATGCCCCTCCCTTGTAGGCTCCATCACATGCTGTGTTAAGAACACATCCTGGAAGCCATCCAGCAGCCTCTGCTCCTTGGCCACCTTAGAGGACATGGTTCCCCAGTTAGTACCTGGCATATTAAGGTCCCCCATCAACACCACTCCTTCCCCTTTTGGACCACACTGGGCAATGATGTTGTCCAGCAAACCATCCTCTAGAACATCACTCATCCCGGGGGGCCTATATGCTACTCCCAGCTTGACTCATCTCCTGCTGGGGATCGTAAGGTGACCCATAAGTCCTCCACGCTTCCTCTGCCTCTTCTACCATAGCAATTTCTATGTCATCTCTAATGAACATAGCCACTCCACCCCTCTGCCTCCTTTCTATCCTTCCTAAGCATAGTGTACCCCGTACATTTAGGTCCCAGTCATGGTTTTGTTGGCCCGTTTCCGTGACTGCCGCCACATCCACCCCCCCGAACAGCATGGCCTGGAACTCTAGCAACTTGTTTCCCAAGCTCCTGGCATTTACTACTAACCCCACCCCTTATCCCTGATCCTTTTTGTCGAACCCCACCCAGATTCCTTATACTTCCATCCTCCCCTGCTCCTCCTGAAACCTCCACCTCCAGTCTGTTTCCCCTTGGGCTGAAGGCTACTCCTCATCTGAGGAGGGCTTCTGGTCAGCCCCCCTTATCCCTTCCCCTTACAAGTTTAAACCCCACCTTTCTTGTATGTAGTCAGCCATCCCCTGTTTAAGGACTTCCTTCCCTAATGGGGCAAGATGAAACCTGTTCTTGGCATATAGTCCTTATCCTCCCAAACTCCATTCCAGTTCCCTAACACCCCAACCCATTCTCTTCACCCACTTCCTGAGCCATTCATTAACCTCTGTGAGTTCATTTTTTCTCCACTGAGGCCTTTGGTACTGGTAATATTTCTGAAAAGGAAATGTTGCATCCATTATCCCGACAGACTCTGGCAAGTTCTTGGAACCTTGCTTGGATTTCCATAATGCTATTTCCCTCTAGATCATTAGTTCCCAAATGCACCAGGAAATCCGGTTCCCTTCACAATCCCTAACCATTTCATACACCATGAACTTTGCTCTGTGCACTGTCAGCCCAGAGATACTCACTACCTTCACCTGGCTATGGCATCCATCCCCCTGTGCCTCCACAATGGATACCCTTAATCATCGAGTCTCCCAATAACAGAACCTTAACACCGCCATCATCCTTATGGTTGCCTCCACTATCCCCTCTCAGCCCCCCCACTTTATTCATGATCGCAATTTCATGGGGTCTTTCTGCCTTATTAGAGACCCCTTGTCACCCTCCCCTTTCTGCCTCCCTTGCTATTTGCCCACTTAACTCAAACCCCTCTGAATAGGTGTCCCCTTAAACCTCTCTTATCTGAACCATTTATCCTGGCCCTGATGGTTTCCCTTCCCCCGCACCCTCATCCCCCCCCTTGTAATAGTACCCCTGTCTCCAGAGGCTCTCTGTGGGTCCCCTTTAGCTAGGGCCCCATCCTTGGTACTGACCTTCCTGCTGAAGGGGGGCTCCTCTTCCACCTCCTTGTCTCCCAGTTCCTCTCCAATCATGCTCTCCTCCCTCATGTCTGGAATATGTTGCATCTCCCCCATTTGCTTAACATATATGTTTCCCCTTCTCCCTCTGGGACTATGTCTATCCTTTCCATAGCTGTTCTGTGATGCCCTATGGGTATCGACTCCCTCCCCGGCCTCTGTATAAGTTTCCTCATTTCCACCACCCCTTCCTCCCTCTAGGATGCTTAGTATCTCAAATTTATTGTGACATTCTATGTCAGCCTCCATCAAGTAACCCCGAGTTTCCCCTGACTGCATCTCTAAACTGACCTCTTCTTCCTCTCTTGCTATTCACCTTAGGGCTCCCTTCCCACAGTCTGCTGTTTTAGGCTTCCTTTAACAGCCCCTCCTGACTCTTCCCCCGCCAGTCTCCTTGAATTCAGAATTTTCACCCTGTACGCTTTCCCCTTAGCATCAACTTCCCTGTCTAAGGATCCTCTGTCCCTAATATCCCCCCTTCTGCTTGCTGTAGCATAATGTCCTGTAATTTCAGAGCGTTGCCCCAGCCTCCCCTCAGCCCCACCCTTCTGCTGCCCATATCCACACCCCTTATCCTTGGACACCCCCCCCAGCTCCCAAAGCTTACTCCTTAACCAATATACCTCACTCCTAATACAAGATAGCTGTCTACAGAGTGGGCAGCCTCCCTCTCAGGCCCAATTTAGAATTATTGCCATCCCACAGCCTGTGCAGCCTACAGCCCTTCGAAGATGCCTGCCATGGTGGAATATGGCCACCCTAATTGTCCCCTCTGTTTATAATAGCACACCCCTTTTCTCAGTCCTTTACCTGGAGTACAGTTTCTCTCTAGACTGACTGTAGTTATTTACAAACCCAATTTCAACCCCACCAACAAAGTTCCCAAGTCTCACAAACACATACAGTCCAGTATGTGTTCAGTCCCACTAACAGTGTGTGTAAGCAGACTCCAGGTACCGTATGATGTCACAGGCCACCAACTCCTGTTGCTTCAAATTTCAGTCCCAAACAGAAATTCTCACCCTTCAATCCCAACCCCAGTGGCTTTTCAGTATTTAAGAAAGCCTACAAAACAGGGTGGGTGGAGGGCTCTTACCAAACACCGAGCAAACAACACATTTAAATTACCTTCTAATTTTCCCTGCCAAACATCTATCCCCAAACCTACAATATCACAGCCCAAGTATCAGTTCAAATTCAAGGTAATAATTTTAACACATAGACCTAATTTCACTAACAAACTATTCAAATATTTCAGTTTAAAACAAAATATAACTCCTGGCCTCTTTTCTACCAACCTGTTGCTTAAGCTCCCAAGTGAACAATGAAAGCCACAGTAATTCCTGTTTAAAGACAAGTTAATTGCAGCTAATGTCCCCTCCTCCAAACACCAGGCAAACAACACATTTAAATTACCTTCTAATTTTCCCTGCCAAACATCTATCCCCAAACCTACAATATCACAGCCCAAGTATCAGTTCAAATTCAAGGTAATAATTTTTAACACATAGACCTAATTTCACTAACAAACTATTCAAATATTTCAGTTTAAAACAAAATATAACTCCTGGCCTCTTTTCTACCAACCTGTTGCTTAAGCTCCCAAGTGAACAATGAAAGCCACAGTAATTCCTGTTTAAAGACAAGTCAATTGCAGCTAATGTCCCTCCTCCAAACACCAGGCAAACAACACATTTAAATTACCTTCTAATTTTTCCTGCAAACATCTATCCCCAAACCTACAATATCACAGCCCAAGTATCAGTTCAAATTCAAGGTAATAATTTTAACACATAGACCTAATTTCACTAACAAACTATTCAAATATTTCAGTTTAAAACAAAATATAACTCCTGGCCTCTTTTCTACCAACCTGTTGCTTAAGCTCCCAAGTGAACAATGAAAGCCACAGTAATTCCTGTTTAAAGACAAGTCAATTGCAGCTAATGTCCTCCTCCAAACACCAGGCAAACAACACATTTAAATTACCTTCTAATTTTCCTGCCAAACATCTATCCCCAAACCTACAATATCACAGCCCAAGTATCAGTTCAAATTCAAGGTAATAATTTTTAACACATAGACCTAATTTCACTAACAAACTATTCAAATATTTCAGTTTAAAACAAATATAACTCCTGGCCTCTTTTCTACCAACCTGTTGCTTAAGCTCCCAAGTGAACAATGAAAGCCACAGTAATTCCTGTTTAAAGACAAGTAAATTGCAGCTAATGCCCTCCTCCAAACACCAGGCAAACAACACATTTAAATTACCTTCTAATTTTCCTGCCAAACATCTATCCCCAAACCTACAATATCACAGCCCAAGTATCAGTTCAAATTCAAGGTAATAATTTTAACACATAGACCTAATTTCACTAACAAACTATTCAAAATTTCAGTTTAAAACAAAATATAACTCCTGGCCTCTTTTCTACCAACCTGTTGCTAAGCTCCCAAGTGAACAATGAAGCCACAGTAATTCCTGTTTAAAGACAAGTCAATTGCAGCTAATGTCCCCTCCTCCAAACACCAGGCAAACAACACATTTAAATTACCTTCTAATTTTCCCTGCCAAACATCTACCCCCAAACCTACAATATCACAGCCCAAGTATCAGTTCAAATTCAAGGTAATAATTTTTAACACATAGACCTAATTTCACTAACAAACTATTCAAATATTTCAGTTTAAAACAAAATATAACTCCTGGCCTCTTTTCTACCAACCTGTTGTAAGCTCCCAAGTGAACAATGAAAGCCACAGTAATTCCTGTTTAAAGACAAGTCAATTGCAGCTAATGTCCCTCCTCCAAACACCAGGCAAACAACACATTTAAATTACCTTCTAATTTTCCTGCCAAACATCTATCCCCAAACCTACAATATCACAGCCCAAGTATCAGTTCAAATTCAAGGTAATAATTTTTAACACATAGACCTAATTTCACTAACAAACTATTCAAATATTTCAGTTTAAAACAAAATATAACTCCTGGCCTCTTTTCTACCAACCTGTTGCTTAAGCTCCCAAGTGAACAATGAAAGCCACAGTAATTCCTGTTAAAGACAAGTTAATTGCAGCTAATGTCCCTCCTCCAAACACCAGGCAAACAACACATTTAAATTACCTTCTAATTTTCCCTGCAAACATCTATCCCCAAACCTACAATATCACAGCCCAAGTATCAGTTCAAATTCAAGGTAATAATTTTTAACACATAGACCTAATTTCACTAACAAACTATTCAAATATTTCAGTTTAAAACAAAATATAACTCCTGGCCTCTTTTCTACCAACCTGTTGCTTAAGCTCCCAAGTGAACAATGAAAGCCACAGTAATTCCTGTGTAAAGACAAGTCAATTGCAGCTAATGTCCCTCCTCCAAACACCAGGCAAACAACACATTTAAATTACCTTCTAATTTTCCTGCCAAACATCTATCCCCAAACCTACAATATCACAGCCCAAGTATCAGTTCAAATTCAAGGTAATAATTTTAACACATAGACCTAATTTCACTAACAAACTATTCAAATATTTCAGTTTAAAACAAAATATAACTCCTGGCCTCTTTTCTACCAACCTGTTGCTTAAGCTCCCAAGTGAACAATGAAAGCCACAGTAATTCCTGTTTAAAGACAAGTCAATTGCAGCTAATGTCCCTCCTCCAAACACCAGGCAAACAACACATTTAAATTACCTTCTAATTTTCCTGCCAAACATCTATCCCCAAACCTACAATATCACAGCCCAAGTATCAGTTCAAATTCAAGGTAATAATTTTTAACACATAGACCTAATTTCACTAACAAACTATTCAAATATTTCAGTTTAAAACAAAATATAACTCCTGGCCTCTTTCTACCAACCTGTTGTAAGCTCCCAAGTGAACAATGAAAGCCACAGTAATTCCTGTTTAAAGACAAGTCAATTGCAGCTAATGTCCCTCCTCCAAACACCAGGCAAACAACACATTTAAATTACCTTCTAATTTTCCTGCCAAACATCTATCCCCAAACCTACAATATCACAGCCCAAGTATCAGTTCAAATTCAAGGTAATAATTTTAACACATAGACCTAATTTCACTAACAAACTATTCAAAATTTCAGTTTAAAACAAAATATAACTCCTGGCCTCTTTTCTACCAACCTGTTGCTTAGCTCCCAAGTGAACAATGAAAGCCACAGTAATTCCTGTTTAAAGACAAGTCAATTGCAGCTAATGTCCCTCCTCCAAACACCAGGCAAACAACACATTTAAATTACCTTCTAATTTTTCCTGCCAAACATCTATCCCCAAACCTACAATATCACAGCCCAAGTATCAGTTCAAATTCAAGGTAATAATTTTTAACACATAGACCTAATTTCACTAACAAACTATTCAAATATTTCAGTTTAAAACAAAATATAACTCCTGGCCTCTTTTCTACCAACCTGTTGCTAAGCTCCCAAGTGAACAATGAAAGCCACAGTAATTCCTGTTTAAAGACAAGTTAATTGCAGCTAATGTCCCTCCTCCAAACACCAGGCAAACAACACATTTAAATTACCTTCTAATTTTCCCTGCCAAACATCTATCCCCAAACCTACAATATCACAGCCCAAGTATCAGTTCAAATTCAAGGTAATAATTTTTAACACATAGACCTAATTTCACTAACAAACTATTCAAAATTTCAGTTTAAAACAAAATATAACTCCTGGCCTCTTTTCTACCAACCTGTTGCTTAAGCTCCCAAGTGAACAATAAAGCCACAGTAATTCCTGTTTAAAGACAAGTCAATTGCAGCTAATGTCCCTCCTCCAAACACCAGGCAAACAACACATTTAAATTACCTTCTAATTTTCCCTGCCAAACATCTACCCCCAAACCTACAATATCACAGCCCAAGTATCAGTTCAAATTCAAGATAATAATTTTTAACACATAGACCTAATTTCACTAACAAACTATTCAAATATTTCAGTTTAAAACAAAATATAACTCCTGGCCTCTTTTCTACCAACCTGTTGCTTAAGCTCCCAAGTGAACAATGAAAGCCACAGTAATTCCTGTTTAAAGACAAGTCAATTGCAGCTAATGTCCCCTCCTCCAAACACCAGGCAAACAACACATTTAAATTACCTTCTAATTTTCCCTGCCAAACATCTATCCCCAAACCTACAATATCACAGCCCAAGTATCAGTTCAAATTCAAGGTAATAATTTTTAACACATAGACCTAATTTCACTAACAAACTATTCAAATATTTCAGTTTAAAACAAAATATAACTCCTGGCCTCTTTCTACCAACCTGTTGCTTAAGCTCCCAAGTGAACAATAAAGCCACAGTAATTCCTGTTTAAAGACAAGTTAATTGCAGCTAATGTCCCTCCTCCAAACACCAGGCAAACAACACATTTAAATTACCTTCTAATTTTCCTGCCAAACATCTATCCCCAAACCTACAATATCACAGCCCAAGTATCAGTTCAAATTCAAGGTAATATTTTTAACACATAACCTAATTTCACTAACAAACTATTCAAATATTTCAGTTTAAAACAAAATATAACTCCTGGCCTCTTTTCTACCAACCTGTTGCTTAAGCTCCCAAGTGAACAATGAAAGCCACAGTAATTCCTGTTTAAAGACAAGTCAATTGCAGCTAATGTCCCTCCTCCAAACACCAGGCAAACAACACATTTAAATTACCTTCTAATTTTCCTCCAAACATCTATCCCCAAACCTACAATATCACAGCCCAAGTATCAGTTCAAATTCAAGGTAATAATTTTAACACATAGACCTAATTTCACTAACAAACTATTCAAATATTTCAGTTTAAAACAAAATATAACTCCTGGCCTCTTTTCTACCAACCTGTTGCTTAAGCTCCCAAGTGAACAATGAAAGCCACAGTAATTCCTGTTTAAAGACAAGTTAATTGCAGCTAATGTCCCCTCCTCCAAACACCAGGCAAACAACACATTTAAATTACCTTCTAATTTTCCCTGCCAAACATCTATCCCCAAACCTACAATATCACAGCCCAAGTATCAGTTCAAATTCAAGGTAATAATTTTTAACACATAGACCTAATTTCACTAACAAACTATTCAAATATTTCAGTTAAAACAAAATATAACTCCTGGCCTCTTTTCTACCAACCTGTTGCTTAAGCTCCCAAGTGAACAATGAAAGCCACAGTAATTCCTGTTTAAAGACAAGTTAATTGCAGCTAATGTCCCCTCTTCCAAACACCAGGCAAACAACACATTTAAATTACCTTCTAATTTTCCTGCCAAACATCTATCCCCAAACCTACAATATCACAGCCCAAGTATCAGTTCAAATTCAAGGTAATAATTTTAACACATAGACCTAATTTCACTAACAAACTATTCAAATATTTCAGTTTAAAACAAAATATAACTCCTGGCCTCTTTTCTACCAACCTGTTGCTTAAGCTCCCAAGTGAACAATGAAAGCCACAGTAATTCCTGTTTAAAGACAAGTCAATTGCAGCTAATGTCCCCTCCTCCAAACACCAGGCAAACAACACATTTAAATTACCTTCTAATTTTCCCTGCCAAACATCTATCCCAAACCTACAATATCACAGCCCAAGTATCAGTTCAAATTCAAGGTAATAATTTTTAACACATAGACCTAATTTCACTAACAAACTATTCAAATATTTCAGTTTAAAACAAAATATAACTCCTGGCCTCTTTTCTACCAACCTGTTGCTTAAGCTCCCAAGTGAACAATGAAAGCCACAGTAATTCCTGTTTAAAGACAAGTTAATTGCAGCTAATGTCCCCTCCTCCAAACACCAGGCAAACAACACATTTAAATTACCTTCTAATTTTCCCTGCCAAACATCTATCCCCAAACCTACAATATCACAGCCCAAGTATCAGTTCAAATTCAAGGTAATAATTTTTAACACATAGACCTAATTTCACTAACAAACTATTCAAATATTTCAGTTTAAAACAAAATATAACTCCTGGCCTCTTTTCTACCAACCTGTTGCTTAAGCTCCCAAGTGAACAATGAAAGCCACAGTAATTCCTGTTTAAAGACAAGTCAATTGCAGCTAATGTCCCCTCCTCCAAACACCAGGCAAACAACACATTTAAATTACCTTCTAATTTTCCCTGCCAAACATCTATCCCCAAACCTACAATATCACAGCCCAAGTATCAGTTCAAATTCAAGGTAATAATTTTTAACACATAGACCTAATTTCACTAACAAACTATTCAAATATTTCAGTTTAAAACAAAATATAACTCCTGGCCTCTTTTCTACCAACCTGTTGCTTAAGCTCCCAAGTGAACAATGAAAGCTACAGTAATTCCTGTTTAAAGACAAGTTAATTGCAGCTAATGTCCCCTCCTCCAAACACCAGGCAAACAACACATTTAAATTACCTTCTAATTTTCACTGCCAAACATCTATCCCCAAACCTACAGTATCACAGCCCAAGTATCAGTTCAAATTCAAGGTAATAATTTTTAACACATAGACCTAATTTCACTAACAAACTATTCAAATATTTCAGTTTAAAACAAAATATAACTCCTGGCCTCTTTTCTACCAACCTGTTGCTTAAGCTCCCAAGTGAACAATGAAAGCCACAGTAATTCCTGTTTAAAGACAAGTTAATTGCAGCTAATGTCCCCTCCTCCAAACACCAGGCAAACAACACATTTAAATTACCTTCTAATTTTCACTGCCAAACATCTATCCCCAAACCTACAATATCACAGCCCAAGTATCAGTTCAAATTCAAGGTAATAATTTTTAACACATAGAACTAATTTCACTAACAAACTATTCAAATATTTCAGTTTAAAACAAATATAACTCCTGGCCTCTTTTCTACCAACCTGTTGCTTAAGCTCCCAAGTGAACAATGAAGCCACAGTAATTCCTGTTTAAAGACAAGTCAATTGCAGCTAATGTCCCCTCCTCCAAACACCAGGCAAACAACACATTTAAATTACCTTCTAATTTTCCCTGCCAAACATCTATCCCCAAACCTACAATATCACAGCCCAAGTATCAGTTCAAATTCAAGGTAATAATTTTTAACACATAGACCTAATTTCACTAACAAACTATTGAAATATTTCAGTTTAAAACAAACTATAACTCCTGGCCTCTTTTCTACCAACCTGTTGCTTAAGCTCCCAAGTGAACAATGAAAGCCACAGTAATTCCTGTTTAAAGACAAGTCAATTGCAGCTAATGTCCCCTCCTCCAAGCACCAGGCAAACAACACATTTAAATTACCTTCTAATTTTCCCTGCCAAACATCTATCCCCAAACCTACAATATCACAGCCCAAGTATCAGTTCAAATTCAAGGTAATAATTTTTAACACATAGAACTAATTTCACTAACAAACTATTCAAATATTTCAGTTTAAAACAAAATATAACTCCTGGCCTCTTTTCTACCAACCTGTTGCTTAAGCTCCCAAGTGAACAATGAAAGCCACAGTAATTCCTGTTTAAAGACAAGTTAATTGCAGCTAATGTCCCCTCCTCCAAACACCAGGCAAACAACACATTTAAATTACCTTCTAATTTTCCCTGCCAAACATCTATCCCCAAACCTACAATATCACAGCCCAAGTATCAGTTCAAATTCAAGGTAATAATTTTTAACACATAGACCTAATTTCACTAACAAACTATTCAAATATTTCAGTTTAAAACAAAATATAACTCCTGGCCTCTTTTCTACCAACCTGTTGCTTAAGCTCCCAAGTGAACTTAAATACTCAGAAAAATAGTACTTGGTCTATGAAAGTTTTTTCAGATTAAGTCAATTCAGTACATTTGGACATTGATCTAAAAATTGATGTAAAACACTGCTGTGCTGCTAGCATTGTTTCACAGCCATCTGTTGGCCTGCCAAAGGAACTGCAGGAATAAAACATGAAGCTCTACCCAAGCGCAGTCCCATCATGCAGTGCAACCCATATCTTGTAATACACACAGATGAAAATCGAAGAACTTAACGTAGAAAGTTAACTTCAAGTTTTTGAAAAGTTTTAAAATATGTTTCAATGTTAGAAAGCTTAAAACTTGTAATGAAAGCTTTTTTTGCACCGCTTAAATAGCAGACACGATATTTCCAACAGGTGTGTTCCACCTTGTTTAAAAGCTCAGCCTAAAACACTCCAAAATTAAATCAGTCTGTCAGCTTTCATTTATACAGAGAATATTAGTCATACAGTCATTGCCATGTTAGAAGAGGATTAAGCCACTCAAAAGGAAGGGCGTACTAAAGAATTAATCCAAGGTTGGGTTGTTGGAAGCACTCGATCTAACTTCCCCAACCATAGATTAATTCCACGGTAGACCCAGCATTTTTCATGGCTTAATTCTTAGTAGTGTCACAGGTTACATAATTTGTTTAGGTGAAACAGTATAGCAATTGGCTTCCCTTAACATTGTAACAGTTTGCTTCCCTTAGCAGTACAAGTAAGCATTAAGCCACGACGCAGGTGGCATCTCATGCTGGATTAATGCACGGTTGGGAGAGTTGTGGCCCGAGGCCGAGGGCGAACAACAGCCCAACCATGCATTAATCGCATTAGATGCCACCACCGGAGTGGCTTAATGTGCCTGTAACATGGGCCACCCGACGACAGAGTCGCGAGGAGCCTATTTCGTGTGGATAGAACAACATTACACAGGGAGTCGGTGTGCTGATCACAGATTTTTACAGCACTTACAAATCGTCTAACAAAACAGCATTAACATGCTGATGCGGTCAAAACATTGAGTAGCTGTAATGAAAGAAAACAGTGTGGCTCACATGGCAGTCCAAATACTGTGCCGATGTACGCGAGTATTTCTCTCACGCTAAGCGTTGGAGGTCTCCGGTGGACGGCTGCCTCACCGCGGTGTGCGATTCGCTCACAAATTAACATGCAGGCTGGGTCACTTCCGCTTGCTTCTCACAGACTCGTCCGATGTCGGCCAGTGCGTCTGCTGCTGTGTGTGCTGCTACTGCCTCTCCGGTGTGCTGCCTTCCGGTGTCCTGCAGTCTGCGTCTAGCTGGTCTCCCTCTCCCTGTGCCACACTTGCCTCTCTGAAACTCGATCCCCGCCTGTGCCCAGTGCTGCTAACCTAGCTGTCTGGCTGATGGTAGTAGTTCACTTTTGAGCACGGCGGGTATCGTGGATTAATACCCGCTCCGACTTCGCCCTTGTGATGCGCTTTGCCCAATCGCAGGTCCCCATTTTGGCATTCACATTATTGCCATGTTACAAGTAAGCATTGATCCACAATGAAGGTGGCATCTAATGGGGAGTTAATGTATGGTTGGGGCCGTTGAGGCCTACAACGACCAACCATGCATTAACTCCCCATTGGATGCCACCTTCGGAGTGGATTATTGTGCTTGTAACATGGCAAGTGCAAGGCAAATACTGCTTACATACTGATTTCTTTGCTACAAAAGACACATGAGCTCAACTACTTCCTTGCCTTCCAGTTACTTGGTTTAGCTCTCTTACTTTCTAAACGTCTGTCTAACTACAGCTATGCGTGTGCACGTTGTAGAGCCCACATGCAGTAATGTGGTGTGTACTGATTTCTTCAGACTTGCAACTTTCCTTTACATTCTAAGACTTACATTAAACAATCATTACAGCTACAAATTTCATCCTTCTTATCGGCTGCTATATTGCTGCCCGTCCGTTTAGAGGTGAGATTTATGCCATGGTGACTTCTGGGGAGATTCTGTACCCTGCATCGGTTACCATCTCAATTAATTTGCTGCACTTTTCTGACTGGACTCTGTTGCACAGCCGTCACTGTTACGACCAGTAGGTGGCGCTTTTTAAATTCCATTTCCCTTTTAGCATTTATCTCTTTCCTACGCTACTACTTTGACTTTCCTAATATCATGTCCCCACTCTCCTATGACTCGCTTTGCTACCTGGGTGTAAAGCAGCTCTTTTGTGCCTGCAATAGATATATTCTGTGGTGTCCATGATTCCCAATGCTGCACTATTTTAACCACGACAACAGACACTGCTTTTCCCTCACCACTTCAGTGTTTTTCCGACCAATAGGTGGCGCTTTTGACAGCACAAACACATTTTTCCTTTTCACTGCCCGATGTGTGTTCCTACCACCACCTATTGGTCAAACTCTCACCAATATTTCCCTTTTTCACTTCTTCTGAGGTGCACTCCACATTTGTCACGCTCTTGCACACAGCCACCTCTGCTCCACTCTTTGCTCCACACTTTCTTTCTGCGCACTCCCGATTGCAACACGGCATTATCGTGCCATAATGCCGTGTTGCTTTTGTAACAGCTGACGGTGTTCTAACAATCATTTTCCTTGCTTTTTCTCATATTATTTTACCCATGTTACAAGTAACAATTCAAACATTCAAGAAGCAGATCTTTCACAAGAATGATTTGTCTGGAAGGCTGGCATAGTTGGAAAAGTGGTGGGTATATCTGTAATTCTGCTGCTAAATGGAAACTCATTATGTTGCTGATTTCGTATAGGAAGCCCTGTCATAAAATTAAGGGAAATTATTGTATATTTAAGTGTTGTGTTTCATTTCTCTTTTCAGGATAATGCATTGTCTGCGTCATACGTGTCAAGGATTTCTAGACAGAAGGAGCTATTGTTAAAAGAACTGGAGAGTTTTAAGTCCATAAATAGAATTCTAAGACAGAAGCTTTGGGGACTACAAAATGAAGAGGTAGGATACACCTTCCCTGATAATTTACGTAAGTAAGTGGACAAAAAAATAAATATCTGCATATGTAAATGGACAGAAGAATCAAATTGTTATTGTAAGGTTTAATAAAATGTTAACATTTAGAAGGTGCAGAAAGCCTATAATGCTCAGATTATTTTGTTTATACTGAAATTTCATACTGACATTTATTTGCAGTACACATCTGATGTGCCTTGTTTCTAACCACAGGAATCCAATAATATTATTACTCTTTGCAGTGCTCCTTTAAATCAGCACTGCCCTGGAGCTAAGTGGAATGCTATGCTAATGATGGAATGTTTAGCAGGAGCATTAAATTTCAAACTGCCTTATGCTAACTGCCTACTTTCTACCTCAGATTTCTTGTCTCTGCTGCAAAGTTCAGACGCCCCGGAGGTCTCTCTCAATCAAGATCGTCTAAATTGTGCATAAAATCAAAAAACTTAAGTATTTTTGTCTTATTTTCTCATTCAAACAACATGAAGTCTTGCTGTATTCTGACAATAGCAATGAGTCCCAACCTTCAAACTGCCCCGGAGATGAAAGAGTTAACTTTCCATGCCAGGCATGGAACGCTGAGCTCGAGCTCGGTTGAGACTCTGTCTGTTGCTGTTTGAACTCAAACCGTCAGATTCTTTACCCCGCCTCACTGAACAGTCGCTCCGGAGATTTCTCCTTTGCTCGGTTCAATTTGTCGGTTAAAGTCCGTTTTTCTCGGTTTCCAACTGAATTTAAACCGCAACCTGTCGGTTCAGTCTCTGTCTGTGGTTTTCGTGAGTACTAGATAGGTTATTTTGATTTTCTGTTCTGTGTGGAACTTGTAAACGTTTCATTGGTTCGCTTGAACCGATCAGGTTGTTTAAAAATCTTTATTTCTACTGTTAAAGTGTGGTTACCGGTTCTTATCGGTTCTAAAAAAAAACGGATTTTACTACGGTTTTTTCCATGACCCGTAACACGGTCAGGAACCGATAAGAGTGTCTTGCCTGGCGGTTTGCCATTAAAAGGGTAAGTTTTTGTTAGGACTGGCACTATGTCTGAGAAACCCAAAAGAAAAACCGGGCCCACTGGGTTTCAACACTGTAGTGTGTGTGGGGAAGTCTTTGCTAAGGCTGACCCCCACACCACCTGTGTTTATTGTCTGGGGTTTGACCACCTCAAATCAGACTGCCAGATTTGTAACAATTTTCCTGCAGCTACCCTAGAAAAGAGAATTGGTAGGCTCAGGGAAAGGGAGGCCAAAAAGTCCGCTGACCCGGATGGCCAGCCCGGTTCGGTTCAAACCGAACCAGAAGAGTGCCCTCTGACCAGGGTGAAACTTCTTCGGGTAAAAGAAGAACCGATTCCGAGGAGTCGGTTCCGGTTAAGAGAACAAGAAGGGAAAAATCAGCCGGTGTGGATGCAAAACTTCCTTCTCCAACCGCTGATGAAATAGCCAAAGCGATAAAAATTGTGCAGTCGCTTTCCCCGGTTCCGACCGAACCGGCATCATCAGGAAGGCGCTCGGTTTGGCCGGTTCTACCGGTTCCGGATTATGATTTGGAGGAATTTTATGAACCGGAGGAGGAGGAAGGAGAGTATGAGGAAAGTGAATGTGATTATGAAAGTCTGGATGTGCCCATTGACCCGGACATCTCCCCAGACAGACCTTCAGGAGTGTCTCCTCCTAGGCTTTCTGAGTCCCCCTCCCATTTCATGTTTTACAAGAAAGTGGCCGAAACCCTTCAGCTTCCTATGGAAGAAGCTGTGGATGACCAGGAGGAGCCTGACTATGTGGAAATGATGGATATCCCAGAGTCCAGGAGGCTGTCTATTCCCTTACACAAGTCTTTTGGGAAACAGACATTTAAGATTTTAAAGACTCCTAATTCTATACCTCCTGTGGATAAAAGAATGGACAAGAGGTATACTCTGTCAGGCTCAGATACGGAGTTCCTTACCCAGCAATGCAGCCATGTTGGAGTAGTGCAGGCTGCAGCCTGTGATAAGGCTAATGTACCCTTGGCTTCACACACCCAGATAAGGACTCCAGGAGGATTGATGCCATGGCAAAGAAACAGTACATGGCAGCATCCTTGGGACTCAGGCAGGCCAATTATATGGCCTATACAGCTAGATATCAGAAATCCAGATGGGACACTGTCATGGCTTTAGCTAAACAGGTCCCTGGCCAGCTGCCAAGGAGCTGGAGCAGGTGGCTGCTGATGGTATTGAGGCATCCAAGGTGCAATTCCATGCTGCAGTGGACTCCAGTGATGTTTCATCTAGAGTCATGGCTACATCTGTGGCCCTTCTGTAGGATGGCTTGGCTCAGATGTACTAGCCTGTCTCAGGATACCTAGACTAAGGCCATGGATTTTCCTGTTGTGGGTAATTCTCTGTTTGGGGAGCAAACAGAGAACTACATGAAGAAAATGGATGAATACAGGACCACCTATAGGAGTGCTCAGGCCAAGGAAAGGCAAGCCACTCCTCAGAGGCAGCATCCCAGGGGCAGGCATTTTCATAGGCCTTTCTATCAAGCCCAGGCCTCCTCTTCTGCCTATGCTCTGAGGGGGTTCTTTAGAGGGAGAGGCAGAAGGGGTACAAGCAGACCTGCTTCCACCCCTCAGCCTAAACCCCCTGCCAAACAGGCACCCTGATGGGGTTGCCAGGGCTGAGTCTCCACCACCTGTAGGGGGCAGGCTGGCTTACTTTGTCCAGGACTGGAAGTCTTTAACATCAGACAAATGGGTCCTGGAAGTAGTAAGCCAGGGACTGGTTCTCAGCTTCAAAAAATGTCCAAAGATGAGAACCAGATCCTTTCCACCTGCAAATCCTTCAGAGGCACTTGCCCTAGAGGCAGAGGTCTCTTCCCTCTTGGCTCTCAGAGCTGTAGAAAGGGTTCCACCCCTGCACCAAGGGAAAGGATTGTACTCCAGGTACTTCCTCACTCCCAAAAAGACAGGAGAATGGCGGCCCATCCTGGATCTCAGGTATTTAAACAAGCACCTTTTAAAGCCAAAGTTCAAAATGGTGACTCTGGGAATAATTCTACCCTCTCTGAGGCCAGGGGACTGGCTAGTCTCCCTGGACCTCAAGGATGCCTATTTCCATATTCTCATCAGATGCTCCCATCGAAAATACCTCAAGTTCGAGCTGTCCTCAGGCCACTACCAATTCAGAGGAATGCCCTTCGGCCTAACCTCTGCTCCAAGGGTGTTCACAAAATGCCTGGCAGTAGTAGTTGCTTCCCTAAGAAGGCAAAGGATTGCCATCTTCCCATATTTGGACGACTGGCTCATAGTGGGCCAGTCCCCAGACCAAGTCAAGTTAACACCTACAGATAACTCAGCAACTGCTCACCTCTCTAGGTTTCCTTCTGAATCTTTCAAAGTCAGTTCTAGAGCCTGTTCAGCTCCTCACCTTCATAGGCGCAGAGCTAGATACAGAAAAGGCCAGAGCCTTCCTTCCCCTGGACAGGGCAAGGACCCATATCACACTGGCCTCTTCATTCACCCTACAGGTGTCTTGACCAGCAAGGCATTTCTGCAGCTCCTGGGGCACATGGCTGCTTCTACAGCAGTGGTGCAGGGAGCAAGATTTCAGATGAGGGACATTCAGTTCCATTTGAGAGCCTTTTGGTCTCAGAAAAAGGACCCTCTGACCAAACTGATACCAGTGACTCGAACCCTGATCCAGTCCTTGCAGTGGTGGCAGGATCAGGACAATCTAAGACAGGGAGTTCCCTTTGTCACTCAATCTCACTCTTTAATCCTTACTACAGATGCCTCCCTCTTGGGGTGGGGGGCCCACTTGGGAGACCTGACCACCCAAGGGTTGTGGTCCCCTCAGGAATCTCTGCTTCACATCAATCTGTTGCAACTCAGAGCGGTGTTTCTAGCACTTCAAGCTTTTTCCAAGTCTGTTCAGAACAAAGTTGTTCCAATCAGGACAGACAATACCACCACAATGTGGTATATCAACAAGCAAGGGGGCACTCGGTCTTCGGCCTTGTGCACAGAAGCAATGAAGTTGTGGTCTCTGGCCTATTACCTGAACACCTCCCTTACAGCAGTACACCTCCCAGGCAAGGACAATGTCCTGGCAGATGCTCTCAGCAGGATATCTCGAGGCCATCACGAATGGTCACTGGATCCCCTGGTTTTGGAGGTGATCTTCTCCAGATGGGGCACCCCTCAGATAGATCTTTTTGCAGCCCCAGACAAACACCGACTTCCCCTTTTTTGCTGCAGGCCCCCAGTGTTGGGCTCAGTCCCCCTGGATGCCCTGGTTCTCAGTTGGGAAGGGAAGTTCCTGTATGCTTTTCCCCCCTTCCCTCTCCTGTTCGAGGTGCTAGTCAAAATCAGGTCTCAACCCTGCAAGGTGATTCTGATTGCTCCAGACTGGGCCAGGCAGCCCTGGTACCCTCTCCTGTTGTCCTTAGCAGTCCACCTTTCCCTGTCTCTTCCCAGGAATATAACCTGTTAACCTGTGCTCAGGGGAGGGTTTGGTACCCGAATCTCAAATCTCTCAATCTCAAGGCCTGGCTCTTGAAGAGTTAGAGTTTGCTGATTTACACCTCTCTCAAGGTGTTCTGGATATCCTAAAGGCTTCTAGGAAGCCTTCCACCAGAACTACTTATAATTCCAAATGGAAAAGATTCTCCATATGGTGCTCTGGGAAGCATATTTCCCCAGAGTCTGCTGAACTGCCCACAGTCCTTGACTATATGGTCCATCTGAATAGCTTGGGACTCAGACCAGCTACACTAAGGGTGCATCTGGCAGCTGTCTCTGCCTTTCTTTCAGCAGGTAAACCCTCTTCTCTTTCAGCTCACCCTGTATTCTCCAAGTTTTTCAAGGGATTGCTTCATACCAATCCGCCATTCAGGGCCCCTGCCCCTGCTTGGGACCTTAATGTTTGCATTGCTCAGCTTATGCAACCCCCTTTTGAGCCTTTGTCCTCAGCAGAGCTTAAGTACTTGACTTGGAAAACTGTGTTCCTGGTGGCCATCACTTCTGCCAGGTGCATAAGCGAGTTGCAAGCCCCGTCAGTGGAGCCTGATTTGATCTCTTTCCATAGAGATAAGGTGGTCCACAGGACTAACAGGAAGTTTTTACCTAAGGTGGTTTCAGACTTCCACCTTAACCAATCTATTTCTCTTCCTGTGTACTTCACTGACCATTCCTCCTCTGGTGAGAGGACGTTGCACAGTTTGGATGTGAAAAGAACCCTTAGCTACTACATAGAACGTACCAAGGGTCACAGGTTTGACTCCCTCCAACTGTTCCTCACTTACGGTGAGGTTGGTAAAGGAAAACCTGCCACTAAAAGATCCATTGCCAGGTGGATTGTCTCTTGCATTCAATTTTGCTATGAAAAACTAGGTAAGATTCCACACTGAGGCCAGAGGGCACACTCTACCAGAGGTACAGCTGCTTCCCTGGCTGCTGCCAGGGATATTCCTATCTTAGAGATATGTCAAGCAGCTACCTGGAAAACAGTTCACACTTTTACCAAGCATTACTCTCTGGATATCCAGGCTAGGAGTGATGCTCGGTTTGGCACAGCTGTGCTTCAGAGCCTATTTCCTAAGTAGGTTCTGTCCCTCCTCCATGGAGGTACTGCTTGGTAGTCTGCTATTGTCAGAATACAGCAAGACTTCATGTTGTTTGAAGAAAAAATTACTCACCTTAGTAATGTTGTTTCTTCTAATGGAGTCTTGATGTATTCTGACCTCCCCCCCCGCCTTCCCCTCTCAGAACCTTTGTTTTTGGGATGTGGGTGGGCAGTAGCAGTGTTGGCACTCAGGAGGTGCCCCACCTTTTTTTTTATTATCACATTCTTTTCTTTGGGAGAGTGGGTGTTGTGTTTATTTCATTTTTTGGGTTTCCTGACTTGAGTCTTTGTTTTGGGACCAAAAAATCTGTTATTATATTTAGTAGCCAGTTGGCTAGTGTAGGTTTACAGCTTCCACACAGGACCTCAGTGAGTTTAGCTCTTAAAGATCTGACGGTTTGAGTTCAAACAGCAACAGACAGAGTCTCAACCGAACTCGAGCTCAGCGTTCCATGCCTGGCATGGAAAGTTAACTCTTTCATCTCCGGGGCAGTTCGAAGGTTGGTACTCACTGCTATTGTCAGAATACAGCAAGACTCCATGAGAAAAAACAACATTACTAAGGTGAGTAATTTTTTCTTACTGCCTTATGTTTATTGTTATTTTAGAGTTTTTACCTCATAGTTTAAATTCTTTTTTTTTTTTTTTTGTTGGTTCCTGTGAACCGAGGAGTAACTGTTCCTCTTCTGAATCTAATTGGAACTCTTTTAGAAGATTTCCATATCTTTTTTCTTTAAAATGTGTTTATTTTACCACTTTTGAACCAAGGTTACCGGTTCCCCTAGCGGTTTTCTCGGTTCCGCATCCGATCGGAACCGCAAATTCTTTAATTTTATTGGTTCCTGAAGCTGTTCTGCAGAGTCTTTTCCTAAATAGATTCTGCCCACCTCCTAATGGCCCACTACATAGTCTGCAAAGAGTAATAATATTAGTGGATTCCTGGGGTTAGAAGAACAAATTACTCACCTGTAGTAATCTTGTTTCTTCCCTGTCACTCACTAATATTACTCCCTGCCCCTTGTCCTCCCCTTAGAAGCAATACAAGAAAAATACTCTCCACAGCTGAGGGGGCACTTGGTTTGAGTGATATGCCACCTGCTGGCACATTCTGATAATGTCTTTTACTGGTAGGTTCTTTTCTAAGTGCATATCTGGCGCCAGAAAAGAGGACTCAGGTTATTATTAGCCCTTTGGTTTCTATTTTTAAATGGCCCCTGTTGGGCATTAAAATTCTTTTCATTATTGTTTTTACATGTTATGGCCTCTTTGCAGGCTTCACAGAAATCTGAGCAGAACGTATGCAGTTAGCATAATGCAGTTTGAAACTGAATGCACGAGCGAAACATTCCACTATTAGCATAGCATTCCATTTGGCTCCGGGGTAGCGCTGATTTAAAGAAGCACTGCAATGAGTAATAATATTAGTGGATGCCTGGGAAGGAACAAGATTACTACAGGTGAGTAATTTTTTTCTTATATGAAGGCACCATGAAAATACTGCATTTTCCACTGGAAGAAAATGTCACTTCTAACTGCATAGATTAATTTCACTCTCCGCATTTAGGCAGTGTCCACCGAGTTCCCTGTTTTACTGAAACAGTCTAAAAGCTTGACTCCTACCATACAGTTTCTATGTATGTACTCTGGGTTCTGCCCCATCTCCACGTTCACATCTCCTGCTTATGAATTAGGTTTTTTATCAGTTTTCTGGTGAATTCATCTGTTTTCCTTTGAAGTTTGCTTTTGGCTAGCCACTTATTCTAAGCTTGGCGTCTTTGACTCACTGTTCCATTGACACCATAAACCAGAAAAGGTAACTTCACTTTAAAAGGTGCATTATTTGCAGTTCTACTATGGCAGTCAAAGATGGGGATTATGGAGGATCCAGAATGATCACTGTGCTGTAGCAACGCTCAGCAAGAGCTCAGAGGAACTTTCTTGCTTTTTGGTATTTTAAGTGAAGAAGGCCAGTTCTAATTCTTCAAAGTCAAAGAAATGCGAAGACAAGATTTCCCCAACAGCTGACTTTGAAAATTCAGTCCTGTAAAGAAAGGACCCATATTAAATGCAACTGGACATCAAGTGACTTTTCGTTCTTGTAGCCCTCACTCCCTCACTGCTGCCATCATACTCTCCCATGTGCCTCTAATATTGCCAAAAGCTACTTTTACCGGGTGAATCGGCAGAACTGAATTGCTACCCATTGAATACTGGGACTTTAATTCATGACATGCCCCCTAAAAACAAGCCAGCTCAGGAAATTTGAGCGTTCGTCCATGGGCAACCTCCAGAAGAAAGCTCTCTCTGAACAATAGTATGGATCCTGATAACACAGCAACAAGCCCTGTGGCTAAAGTTAAAATACTTAAAATGCTCCCAAATAAGAAACCTCAATCTGAAAAAAGTCTGTATCAAAATCCAGGCACAGCTGTCATCAAGCCATGTCTGTTACTTGAAAAAGAATGTTCTGGGATATGTTTCAAAACAGTTCTAGTTCAGTCTCTGAATCCACGGAAAAGGCTGTAAACACAGAGAGGAGTCCAAACCGGATAAATCTCTGCACGTAAAAATCTGTAGTCGCTGACACAGGGTCCGCTGTGTCCACTGAACTGCTGCAGGAAAGCTTGATTTAATACTGGACTTGCAGACCACACAGACACAGTCTCATTCTCCACGTGCAGCCGATACCCACACCTCAGATCCGGACAATATTGTAACATCTGTAAACTTGCAGTATCCAAATCAAGCTGCAGGAAGAGAGGCAGAGAAATATATTTTTAGGGACATGGATATGTTGTTCATCCACACTTATTGGCAGGTTCCTTGCCGATCTAAATCTTGCCGGAAGGTCTTCAAGCTGGCTCCTCCCACCCACCCGGGTGGTAAAACTCTCGGCTCCACCCCATGACGCCTGATCTTCCTTACCGCTTGGAAGCTCAGGTTCCCTCCTTAGCGCTCTGCGTTTTCGACTGGTTCCTGGAAATTTTTGGTCTTCGAAATCAATTGGAAGCTTTCTGAAACTTTGATCCTTCTTCTTCGCTGCGGCAATGGCTCATTCTTTTTCCGGCCCCGGGAGGTGCCCGGTTAATTCCTCCAGGAGAGACCCGCACTCCACGTGCGTTTACTGCCTTAACCTGGATCATGATCCTCAGCTTTGCGAGTTTTGTTGTGCCCTTTCGGCCAGCTCTCTGGAGGACCGCGCAGCCCATTTGGGGCTCGGGCACCCAGTAGTTTTTCCCGCTCCAGAGAATCCCTCGGATCATCGGGCAGCGTCCGCTTCGGCTGTTTCTGAGCAGCTTCCTCCCGCCAGGGAGGGAGTGGCTCCATCTCCCTCTTCCTCGGTCTCGGCGCTTATCCCGCTGTCCTTGGGCTCTACTCATGCAGCTTCGTTCAAGGAGCTTCGCCAGCCCCTTTCCTCGAGAGAGAGGGACCCTAGGGACCTCCCTCGGCCCAAGTCAAGGTGCCGAGGCGGGTCCTTCGTCGACGTGGCCGGGAGGCGGGAGAAAACCCTCTCCCTGCCGGGCCGACACTCGCTTTGGTCGAGGATGCGGCCGCCACTGGCCTCACGGTGTCCTCACAGGTCAGCCGGCCAGGACCCTGGCCGATGTGGCCGAGCCTCTCGGCCCGTCATCTGGGCTGTCTCCTGCTAGTGCCGCAATCCCTTCGCGGTTCCCCTGGCGGGGCTGAGGTTCTGCCAGTACCTTGATGTCGTCAGTCTCGGCCATTTCTCCGAGCGAAGGAGGAGGCGGGCGTGCTCCGCTCCTCCAAACCGCCCTCAGTTTCCCCGAGGATTCGGGTCTCGGTCTCGGTCCTTCTCTCTGTCTAGCCGCTCACGCCTACCTCGGCGTTCTCGGTCGGGGCACCGAGTCAAGTGGCATTGCCGTTCTTCCTCGTCCCCCTTCTCGGATGAGAAGTGGCTTCGATGCCGTTAGCGTCGATGTTACGAGGAATTTATGTGGCAGCAGCTGTTGTTGTCCGGGAATCAGTCGACCCCGGTTCATTCTCCAGCTAGTAAGCAGCGCGCCCAGTCGCCTGACCTTGACCGCGAGGCAGTCAGGAGCCCTCTCAGGGCCGGTTGCTGGTGATCCCTTGCTGCCCGCCGTCCTCGGCCGGAACCAGGCGAGCCAGGACCTGTCCCTTGCGTTTCTCGGTCCCCTCACTCCCCCGCCTCGGCGGACGAAGAGTGACTCAGGCCTGCGGCAGCTTTTTGGAGACCCCTCGGAGCCTGAAGTCGGCTTCGTTATGTTTCCTAGCAGGGAGGACCCATGGTCTTCCCCGGAACATTCCGTGGACGACAGCCCATCGTCCTTTATGGGTCTGCTCCAGCTCATCTCAGAATTCACCGGGTTGCAGCTCGAGCCTGTTTCTAAACGGGCACTCTACCCCCTTACGGAGATTCTGGACCGAGGGGGCTCTCCCTCGGAGGCCTTCCCGGTGGCTGAGGCAATCGTGGGTCCAGCCTTGGAGCTTTGGCAGCGGCCTACTTCCTGCCCTGCGCCTTCGGCCAGGAAGTACCCTGTCCCTGTCGGTTCTCTGCCCAGTTTCTCGGAGCACCCCTCGGCTGAAGGGGTAGTCACCGACAATGTTTTCCAATGTTTTGGAAACACTAGGGATGTGGATAGGCCCCCTGACAAGGAGTCCAAAAGGATGGACTATGTCGGGCGCAAGGTTTACGCCACGTCCTCCCTAGGCCTCCGTCAGGCCAGCTCGGCGGCACTGATGGCACACTTTTCCCACGCCCTTTTGGGCTCCCTGGATGAGGTCCTCCCTCATCTCCCGGTCGATCTGTGGACCACGGTCCGGCGGGTGTGGGACCTGGGTAGGGCGGTGGCGAAACAGCAGCTCCAGACAGCTCTGGATCTGGGCGACTCCTGTGCCAGATCGGTGGCGGCCGCAGTGGCCATGTGCCGCAGGGCGTGGCTGAGGTTATCCTCCTTCTCCTTGGAAGCCCAGCACGAGTTGGCGGACATCCCCTTCTTGGGGACTGGCCTTTTCGGCCCTAGAGTGGAGGGACACCTCCAGGGGCCCGAGGAGTCCGATGCCACTCCGGACTCTGTCACTCTCGCCCGAAGGGACAAGGGCAGCCGTCAGCCTTTGCGTAAGCCCCGTTGCCCCCCGGCCCCTGCGGCTCGACCGGCCCAGCACAAGGGCCAGCAGGCATGCGCTGGGCGGCCTGTCGCCAGACCAGCGTCTTCCTCCAAAAGGAAGCAGGGAGGTAGGGATCCAAGAGCCCCCTCGGCCTCTTCCTCCGCTAAGCCTGCTCAGTGACGGGCTAAGGGGCGCTGTCCCCGGCTCCGTCGCCCCTGCCCGGGTTTCCCCGTGGGGGGGACGGCTCCGCACCTCTTCCTCTTGGGTGGTGCTAAGGGTAGGTCCTGTCATGGGTTGCGAGCAGGTTTCCCCCTTTTGAACCGTTGCCCCACGGAGATCTTGGGTCCACAGACTCTTCGTCGGCCCGCTGAGCCGACTTGCCTGGCCCTCTAATTAGAGGTGATCAGGGAGGTGGTGGGCCCTCCTTCTGACCCTGGGTTCGTGTCCAGGTATTCCTGGTCTCAATCGGATGGGGCTTGCGCCCATCCTTCTGCACGCCCGGATGGTCCCTCTGCAGATATCCCATCCTCAGATCGAGGCGTGCGGCTTCTTCCTGGGACTCCAGGACGTACTTACTCCTTGTTCCGTCCGTTTCTTGGGAGACCCCTCCCTTTCCTAAGCGAGAGATCTCCTTACGAGTTCCTGGCCAGGCCCTTCGTCTTCTACTCCGCAGTGTCTGCGGCATTGAAGGGTCCAGGCGTAACCCCACCCGGACGGCGGCCTGATTACAACCCTTCCAGGCTCAGACTGGTCTCCCTTTTCCGGAGCCACGTTGGAACTCGTGCCTTAGCGGGTGATGCTTCTTCGGGACTAGGCTCGACTCTTGAGTCCAAGCTCGGCTCCAGGCGGACAGGGCTGAGGTTCTTCCTCCCTTACCCAGTCAGGTCTGACTGGGCAATTGTGCCCTGCCGGGACCTCCTGCACCTCCTGGGCCTCACGGCGGCCGGCTCCAGTGTGGTCTGTTGGACTCGCTGGTTCATGCATTCCCCTAGTGGGGACGGGCCAGCCAGCGGTCACAGTGCTGTGTTCCTCGGACCAGTTCATGACTACAGCCCAGGAGTTAGGGGAATGCTCCCCCTCGGACCGTTCCAACTCCTGCAGGAGAACATCCTGTTCGTCTGCCCTGAGCCGACGGTCTTCTCCAACCGATGCTTCTCGGATGGGTGGGGTGCCCATCTAGGGGAATACAGAGTGCTTCGCCTCTGGTCCTCTCGGGAGTCCCGATGTCCTTCCTACCCGCTGGAGCTCCAGGCGATCTGCTTAGCTTGCACCGCTCGCTCCATTTGTGTGGGGTCTAGTGGTTAAAGTCCATGTGGACAGCACCACAACCATGTGCTACCTACCCCACCAGGTTCGGTCGAACCCTTGCCTCGGCATAAGGAGGTTCTCCGTATTGTGTTTTTCCCGCAGTCGGAGGCGGTTTCCCAGCCATTTGATGGCAGGAGCCTCCAACTCCCTGGCTGCTGCCCTAAGCCAGACATAAACTGCGCCTCACGAGTGGTCTTCCCTGCCGGAGGTAGCACAGGATCTTCTCCCTCCTCCCTCCAGGGAGAATACGAGACTGAGACTGTTTCATGCCCGCCCCCTCAGCTAGGTTGCTGTAGGGGATGACGTCGAGGTCGCGGACCCCGAGCCTCTTCTACACCTCTCCCCCATTTCCCTTGACCTGCGGGCAAGGCGAGGAGGGACTAGGCGCAGGTGATGCTGGTAGCCCAGACTGGATTTCCAGCTTTGGTATCCAGCTCTCCTCAGTCTCAGCCCCAGGCTCCCCAGGCGGCTTCCAGTCCACCCGGTCCTGTTCTCTGTTTTCAGGGGAAGGTTTTCCATGTGGATCTTCAATCCCTGCACCTGAAGGCCTGGTCCCTGTGCGGCTAGGGGCCAGGCCTTGGGTCCTTCGGCAAGGTCCTTGACGTTTCGAGGCATCCTGCTAGAGGTTGGCCAAACATGCTCACCTTCAATGGGTAGAGTTCTCCATTTGATGAGGGGATAGGGCCTGGCCCTCTCCAGTCCCTTGGCGAGCATTCCGGACCATCTGTGGTCCGTTCTTTGAACTAGGGCTTCGGCCGACGACCCTCTAGGTGCTTTTGTTGTTCACCCTGTCTTCCGGCGTGGCCGAAGGCAGTCGGTGGTGCAGATAAGGTGGTCTGGCCCTTTCTAGGCCCTCGATCACACCTCCCTTTGGGGAGAGTATCCCATTCTGGGGACCTGCTTTAGTATGGGCTTAGCTCACGGGCAAGCTGTTCGAACTCTGCACAGGTGTGAGTTTCCCCACCTGTTGTGGAAGAACACCTTCTTGGGGCTACTCTGCCCGGAAGGAAGGGAGAGTTCCAGGCGCCTTGAATCTCCCTATCTGGTCTTCCACAGGGACAAGGTTGTCCGGCCCACCCGGTTCCTTCCAGAAGGCGGTGAGTCTTCCCTAACCGGTATTGTTCTGCAGGTTCATTCCCATTCACACCTTGGAGGCCGTATATAGGTTCCATGGGACCCTATTTATCGCTCACCTACCCAGGGAGCGTATGGCTGAAGTTCGGGAAAGGTTCGCCAGCTGTTTGTCATCTACGCTGGAGCCGCACCTGGCAGACCTGCAGCCTAGCGGGCGACGAGCAGGTGGGTCACCTCCTGCATAGGTCTCCGCTATAGGTGGGCGGGTATGGAGCCTCCCAGAGGGATAAGTGCTCATTTTACCCACCCTTCCGCTGCATCGGTGGCTGCTTCCGAGGATACTCCGGCCCAGGATATCCGCAGGGCTTCTGCCCGGAAGCAGGCTTACTGTTTCCCCTTCCACATCGACCTTGGATCACGCCGGGATGTTGGTCGGGGCCTCGGTTCTCCAGTCTTTTTCTCTAAGAAGGGGGTGTGCGCCTTGCCTCCCTCCTCCCAGAGAACTGCTAGAAGTCTGCCAATAAATGTGGATGAACAACATATCCATTTCCCTAGAAATCACAGGTTACTCACCTGTAACAGGAGTTCTAGGAATGGTATATGTTGTTCATCCACACGACCCACCCGCTCCTCTCAGCTTCGACGCACAACCTGGCTTCCAGCAGGCTAGATCTGGCGTCATGGGGCGGAGCCGAGAGTTTTACCACCCGGGTGGGTGGGAGGAGCCAGCTTGAAGACCTTCCGGCAAGATTTAAAGTGGCAAGGAACCTACCAATAAGTGTGGCTGAACAACATATACCATTCCTAGAACTCCTGTTACAGGTGAGTAACCTGTATATGTGCACCCGTGGATTCTACTGCAAGCTGCATTGGGGAGAGTTGGTAGATCGACTACATTAAACAATCCATAGATACAGAAACAGGAACAGCATCAGCTGAAATTCTTTCACACCAAGCCCTTCCACCACAGCCAGCTACAAGAGAGGAGAACATGGCAGACAACATGCCAAGTAAGCCTCTTCACCCTAACTCCTTTAGTAATCTTGATGAAACTAATGCTGCAAAAGATGACACTGACATTTCTAATAAAATAATGAAATATAAAATTCTTCAAATAAAATATAAAATAATCAGAGGTGTGGTTAGGGTTTGTCAGCACAGAGAAAAAGTTTAAAAGCCTGAGGATTAGAGCTGATGGAGGTTAAACAGGATATTAAACAGAGCAATACAAGAGCTACTGAGTTTGAACACAGACTATCTGTGGTGGAGGATTATATTCCTAAAACAGACAATCATTTGACAAATTGCAGTAAAGAAATGGAAGATTAGAATGAAACAAATGTAGGCGATATAGTGGATGGGCTATCGTAACAACTTGTTTTTTTGTTTTTTTTGTGTGTGGGGAAGGGGCAGAAGGTGAAAAGAAGCAGGACTGTGTGGGTTTTATAGAAAAGCTATTGATAGAGAGATTGGGTAGAAGATATCCAGAGGCTAGAATCAAGACTTAGGGGTCCTTAGGTCCCATGCTAAACAAGACCTACAGTTCAAACATCCTAGGAAAATCTGTCAGGTTCTTACATTTTCTTGATGGGAAATAGTATTCAAAGATTTGAGGGAATCACCTATCATGATCCAAAACCACCAGGTCCTAATCTTTCCTGATTTCGGCCCAGACATATGCAACAAAAAGGTTTTTAACCCTATCAGATTACTGTTGTGGGAAAACAAAATCCCATCTCCCCCTAAATACATTAAAAAAACAACTAATGAGGTAGACAGAACACTTTTGTTACTGTCCTCGTGGATAAAGCGTTTATTACAAAAAGGACTGGGTTAAAATAGCCAAAACTAGAGATAGAGCTGCTAGGCCTGGGTACATACAGGTAGGCACAGACGAACCCAATACTGGACCCCCAGGTGGCAGCAGCCCTGGCACCTGCCCCATAGGTGACGCCATCCCTGACAGGGTAGTCGGGCATCGGCCTGGCTCCAGACAGTGGGCTGTTTAGCAGGGGAATGTTGCGGCTCAGGGGACTTCCCTGTCCACTGACTGCACCTCGTAAACTGTAGCCAATGCCACCCGCCGCATGTTGGGGACTGTGTCACCTATGGGGCAAGTGCCAGGGTTGTTGCCACCTTGGGATTCTGGGACTGGGTTCATCCGTGCCTACCTCAGTGTACCCAGGCCTAGCAGCTTTGTCCCACTGGCAGTGGCACCTCCTTTGGGTGCCAACTCTGAACCCTACCATTGTTGCCATGCCCCCGTCACCCACTATGGCACCACCACTAATCCCTCTGCCCCCAATCCCAACCTTGCAGGCCCCCCCCCAACTCACCTCCCTCCAAGCCAGTGTTGCAAGGCCCTTAGACCAGCTGATGGCTGGTCTACCTCAGCCCCCTCATGTGACCATGGAGGGCCTTCTAACATCCCAAATAAGGGGATGATGCAGCCCTGCCATGGTGCAAAACCGCAACCTAGTGCATGGCCTGTCTGCCGCAGGGGTGGTGCAGGGCAGCTTTGACACATGGCATCCTGATTTTGATACAGCCTGCATTCAAAAATCGTAATTGCCACAAAATATGGCGCAAGATGCCACTTGAATCAGTTCCTTTTGGCACAGGCACCCTTGCGCCAAATGTCTGCTTCTGAAAATCGAGCCCTGTGTCTGAAATTTTGTTGTAAATAGCAGTTCAAAGTAATCAAGGAGGCTGTTATTTGGGAGGGTAACCCTGAGGTGTCAGGACACATTAGATTTTATCTGGGGTCTGGCATATTACATTTCCTAGTAATAATATATTTAGTAGTTAAAGAACCCCTGACAGCATCTGGAAAACTTTGAAAAAAGTAAGATTTATATTCAACGCCATCCCATTTTCTTTATTACTGCATATATTTCCAGTAATTAGTTCCCCATTTTCTTTATTACTGAAAGAGTTGTATGACTACAAGATCCCTGTCCCTTAGACTTTATCTTTCCTGCCTGCTTCCCTACAGCTGACATCACAGTCCTCTATATATGACGTCATACATATCTGCATAGCAACAGATTGTGATGTCAGAAACAAAATTGTGATGTCGGGTAAAGGCAAGCAGGCAGAGCAGAAAGGGTAGAGATACAGTTTTCATACAAATAACCATAGTAATAAGGATGTAATGGTGAGAATTACAGAATCAATATGAAATATAAGCTGCATTTATGTCTGTGTTACATTTTTTCAAAGTTATCTCAACTGTGTCAGGAGCTCATTAAAAGAGAATTAACATATTCCAGATTTTTGGGAGCAGTAAGCCACTGCTAAGCTACTCATTGAGTTTTATATCATGATCTCTTAGTAAGAATATTTTAAAATATTAAAGTCAAGTGTCAGATGTGTAATACTCCAATAGGGGTTGAACATTTAAATTCATTCTTTCCTGTTATCTTCTTTTGGGCAGGGAAAATATACAAAAGGAAAGAAGACAAAAAAAGAAATATGTACAGACATAATTTAGTCAGTTGAGATCTTGCAACTCAGTAATTCCGTTAGATGCTGCAGAAGGGGAGTTAGCCCGAGAAGCCTAAATCTCCCAGAGAATAATGTTTATTCCATCTTGGACTAAACTGTATCTGCTGTTAGAATCAATGTATTTGATTCTAAATGAATCTAGTGGGGGAGGGGGGAACAGTTTGGTTGACATGGATTTCTATTTTCATTTTTGATTGAATTATTTTTCACTGGGGATGAGAAGAATAGAGCAAAATGAGACATTTAAATTAAAATTAACAGGGATAGTTTAAACATTATTGAAGATAATATATTAACGTTTTGAAATGACCATTGCCAAAGAATTTTGACAGACTTTAGTAGAATAAATTTAATGTCCTGGAACATTAATGGCTTGCAAAGTGTCAAGAAAACAAAAAAAAAATTAGATATGCAAAAGCAAAAAAAAAAGTGTATATATATATTTTTAATAATTAAGAGACACAAATCACAAGGAATTTGAAAAATTAGTAAAATGTTGAGGTGGCAAAGGATTCTTTTCATGTTACGATACTAACGAAAGAGAGGTATCAAACAAAAATAATAAATACCAAATAGATGTGAAGGAAGATTTGTTATTATATCAGGAATATCTAATGAACACGTATTAACTATAGCTTCTTTCTGCAGCGCTCCACATTGTCAGGGGTAATCATAACAACTGGGTATAGTGCACCCCTATCAGGGGAAATGGCACAGCCTAAGCTTTAGAATGTTGGGCTTATGAGGATTCCAAGCAGCAGCAACTCCCCAGGTATGCTGTGCTGTTAGAAGGGGAAGCAGTTTCAGTTAGATTTCACTTAGCAGTTGAGGAACAAAAAAGACCGAAGCCCAAGAACTGCTCCTTAGGGCATTGTATTATAATTCAAATTTCACTCATCCGCTATGTATCTGTCTAGATTTCTTTTGAAGGATTCTTTATTTGTACTTATCACTTCCTCAGGTAGTCTGTTCCACAAATTTTCTGATTGCACTGTGTAAAAGAATTTTCTTTTGTTTGATTTATACTTGTTTAATTTAATCTGTAGGGATGTCCCCTTACATCAAATCAATCAGGTTTATATTCAATGTTTAGTTCAGTCATTAATATGGGATTGTTCATTATGTCACAATAGGACAACATGTCCCCTCTTTTTCTTCTTAATTCTAGTCTATGTAGACCCAGATTATTTAACCTGTCATCATAAGTATTATCCTTCATAGTTTTGAATGATTTTGTAAATCTGCGTTGTACTCTTTCCAATCTATTGATTTCAGGTTTTGTGTAGGGATTCCATAAATGGCTGCCATAGTCCATTTGCAGCCTGACATAGGACAGATACAGGGGTAACAATACTTCGGGTGATCTACTTTTAATATTTCTTTTTATAGCCAATATGATTCTATTAGCCTTATACTCGGTACAAAAGGCAGACAGAAGACTTATCAAAGCCTATTATGTCTGACTTCCCTTGTCAAGGGGTATTAATGCCCATTTTCAGTGAGAAGGTGACTGTCAAGCTTTCTTCTAAATGTAAGGATACTATCTGCATCCATAAAACCTCTGGTCGGAGAGAATTCCATGTGTGGATTATTCTTTGGGTGAAGAAGTTCCTTCTCTAGTTTTTATTGGGGCATGTTAGTTTAAGCAGTTTATCATGACTCCTAAGATTGAATTTTCGTACCGCATAACTGATACCCAGATCCTCCATTAAATCTTTGTCCAGGGAAATTTTGAACATTTGTAATAGATCACCTCTTAATCGTCTTAATTCCAGGGGGTACAGATTCAACTTATCCAATCTAACCTCATTATGTATTACTGGTAAGCCCTTTGATCATCTTGATGGTTCTCCTTTGGACCCTTTCAAGGGCATTACAGTCCTTCCTAAGATAGGGATTCCACAGGGGGCTACAGTAGTCCAAATGGGGTCTAACAAGTGATTTATACAAAGGCATGATACAAGCTCTATGTCTGGATACAAATGATCTACAAATAATGCCAATTATTCTATTGGTTTTATTTACCAGTTCGCTTCAGTGACTGGTAAATTACAAGTTCTAGGGGACATGGATATGTTGTTCATCCACACTGTCTGGCAGGTTCCTTGCCACTTTAAATCTTGCCGGAAGGTCTTCAAGCTGGCTCCTCCCACCCACCCGGGCGGTAAAACTCGGCTCCGCCCCATGACGCCAGATCTTCCTTACCGCTTGGAAGCTCGGGTTCCCTCCTTAGCGCTCTGCGTTTAGACTGGATCCAAACTCTTCGGTTAACCCGAAACTAATTTTAAAGTTTACTAGAATTCGGTCTGCTTCTTCCTTCGCGGCTGCGATGGACAAATCGACTCCTGGTTTTCGGCGGTGCCCATGCGGGCAGAAGATGTCTAGGACCAATCCACACTCCACGTGCATCTGCTGCCTTGGTCTTGACCACGATCCGCAGGCCTGCGATTTGCGCAAGTCCTTCTCGGCAAATGTCCTCGAAGACTGTGTTGCCAGGCTCCAACTTGGGCGCCCCGAGAGACATATACCGCCGGTGTAGTCGAAGGAGGCCCGTTGGGCGGTTTCCGCAGCGGCTGGCTCGGCTGAGCAACTTGAACAGATGATCGCCCTCGATGAGGAGGCGGCCCAGGCCACATCTTTGTCTTCCTCTGTCGCGGCATTTATCCCACTCTCTTTGGGCTCCTCCTATACGGCTTCTTTTAAAGAGCTTTGCCAGTCCCTCTCCACAAAAGGTGAGGGTCCATCGGGACACTCCTCTCGGTCCAAGAAGAAGGACTTGAAGGGTAAGTCCCACCATCGCCGTTCGTGGGAGTGGGAGAGGTCCCCTTCCCCGGACAGTCGACTTTCGACTTCAGTCGAGGTTGTGGCTGAGGCCGCTGGCTTCACAGTGTCCCCATCAGGTCAGCCGGCCGAGAACACCCGTCGACGCGGTCGAGATTTTTCTCAACCCGTCGGACAGGCTGTCGACTGGAGAAGACGACAACCCTTCTTCACCGGTTCCCCTGGTGGAAACCGAGAACTTACCTGCGCCTCCTGTGCCGGAGTCCCTGGTTAAGGCTTCCGAGCCGAGGGAGGAACGGGTTTCCCCTGCTCCCTCCCATTCCCACCCTCGGAAACACCGATGGTCTTGGACCTGTTCTTGGTCCAGCCAATCCCGCCAACACCAGCGGTCTCGGCACCGAGGAAAGCGGTGGTGCCGCTCGTCCTTGTCTTCCTCCTTGGAGGAGGAGAGGCTTCGGTCGGCGCAAATTGTGTCGACGCTACGAGGACTTAATGTGGCAGCAGCTCCTTCTGATCGGGAACAAGTCGTCGCCTTCCTCAGCCATTAAGTGGCTGTCATCTGAAAGGCCTAAACAATCCCTCGTGGTGGTCGAGGAGCCCAGACTGGCGCCGGTTGTACGGCCAAAACCAGCTGCCCCACCGATTGTGGTGGAACCCCCGCCTCCACAACCGAAATCTGGGGCTCCGACCAAGGATTCTCGGTCGGGTCAGGGACTGCCCCACTGGTTGTCAGCCACCCTCACTCCCGACCGCCCTCGGCAGGTGGAGGGTGGCTCAGGCCCTAGGCAGCTATTTGCAGATTCCTCGGAGTCTGACGACTCTTCCCTGTTCTCTAGGCCCCTTGATCTGGAGTCCTCCGGGGGACAGTCGATGGACGAGAGCCCATCCTCGTTCATGGGTTTGCTTTGGCTCATCTCAGAGTCCACTGGGATGCAGCTTGAGCCTGTATCCAGGCAGGCCAAGTATCCCCTTATGGAGATACTGGACCAAGGGGATTCTCCCACGGAGGCCTTTCCGGTGGCTGAAGCCATTGTTGGCCCAGCCTTGGAGTTATGGCAGTGGCCGGCTTCTTGTCCTGATGCTTCAGCCAGGATGGCCAGGAAGTACGCAGCCCCCACCGGGTCACTGTCCGGTTTCTTGGAGCACCCCTCTGCGGAGGGGGTTGGTTACTGATAGTGTTTTCCGGCATTCCGGGAACACCAGGGACGTGGACAAGGCCCCTGACAAGGAGTCCAAAAAGCTGGACTATGCCGGGCATAAAGTGTGTGCTGCATCCTCCCTCGGCCTCCGTCAGTCCAGTTCGGCAGTACTGATGGCGCACTTCTCCCACGCCCTTATGGGCTCCCTGGATGAGGTGATCCCTCATCTCCCGGCTGACCTGCAGACTACGGTCAAGCAGGTGCGGGATCAGGGAAGGGCAGTGGCGAAACAGCAGCTCCAAACAGCTCTCGATATTGGAGACTCCTGTGCCCGGTCAGTAGCGGCTGCAGTGGCCACGCTTCGCAGAGCGTGGCTGCGGATCTCCATCTTCACGGCGGATACCCAGCACAAGCTGGCAGACGTCCCCTTCCGGGGTACCGACTTGTTTGGGCCTGGGGAGGAAGGCCACCTCCAGAGAATTGAGAAGTCCAATGCCACCTTGGACTCGGTCATGTCTGTCCAGAAGGACAAAGGCCGCCAGCAGCAGCATAAGCCCTTTCGCCCTTCTGCCCCTGCGGCACGTCCGGCCCAGCAACACCAGCATCAGGGCCAGCAGGCTCATACTTGGCACCCCAAAGCCAAGCCTGCATCTTCCTCCAGCAGGTAGCTGGGAGGAAAAGGCCCAGATGGTCCCTCGGCCAGTCCTTCTTCCAAGCCTGCATAGTGACGGGTTGAGAGGTGTCGCCCCCAGCCGCGTCGCTTCACCCTGGGTTCCCCCCGTGTGGGGACGGCTCCGCCACTTTTTTCCCACTGGTCCGCTATCACCACGGACCGCTGGGTGTTGGAGGTGGTAGGAAGGGGTCTGCCTCAGTGCTCGAGCAGGCCCCACCCTTCCGAGCTACGTCTTCCATGGGGGCTACGGGTCCGCAGCCTTTCTGTCGGCCCGTCGAGCCAACATTGCCCTGCTCCTCCAGAAGGAGGTGATCAGGAAGGTGGCGGATCCTCCACCAGACCCAGGGTTTGTGTCCATGTACTTCCTGGTCCCGAAACGGACGGGGGGGCTGGCGCCCCATTCTAGACCTGCACGACCTGAACAGGTTCCTAAGGTCTCGAACCTTCAGGATGGTCACAATGGCTCAGATCATTCCATCCTTGGAACGAGGCGTGTGGTTCTGTTCTCTGGACCTCCAGGACGCGTTCTTTCACGTCCCAATCCGTCCGTCCCACCAGCGATTCCTCCGCTTCAGAGCAGAGGGGTCTCTCTATGAGTTCCGGGCCATGCCCTTCGGCCTTTCTTTAGCTTCCAGGGTCTTCACTAAATGCACGGCGGTGGTGACAGCATTCCTGCGGCGCCGAAGGGTCCGGGTGTACCCTTACCTGGATGACTGGCTGATTGCGGCCTCCTCCAGACCGGAGGTGGAGCGGTCCAGGGATCTGGCCCTCCAGGTCTGCTCTCAAGTTGGCCTCCTCATCAACAAGGCCTAGTCGGAACTCGTGCCAAAGCAGGTGATCCAATTCATCGGGGCAGAGCTCGACTCTCTGCGAGCCAGAGCACGGCTCCTGGCGGACAGGGCCGAGGTTCTTTCCTCCTTTGCCCAATCATTTCAGGTTGGGCAATTGCGCCCTGCCCGGGACTTCCTGCGCCTCCTGGCGGCCTGCACCAGCGTGGTCTGATGGGCCCGTTGGCACATGCGTCCCCTACAATGGGGACTGGCCAGCCAATGGTCACAGCGCTCCGGTCCCTTGGACCAGCCAGTGGCAGTGACCCAAAAGATGTGGAACACTCTCCAGTTGTGGATCGTTCCAGCTCATCTGCAGGAGGGCATCCCGTTTTCCGCCCCGAGCCGACAGTCTTTCCATCGACCAATGCCTCTCTGATGGGTTGGGGTGCCCATGTGGGGGAGCACAGCGCACATGGCCTCTGGTCCCCTTGAGAGTCCCGATGCCACATCAACCTGCTGGAGGTTCGAGCGGTTCGTCTAGCCCTCACCACCTTCGCTCCGTTTGTACGGGGTCAAGTGGTCCAGGTCCAGACGGACAATACCACGACCATGTACTACCTAAACCACCAGGGCGGGACGCGCTTCATGCTCCTGTGCAGGGAAGCTCTCCACATATGGTCCCTCGAGCGCAGCCGGGAGGTGGATCTCCTTGCCATCCATGTGGCAGGAGCCTCCAACATTCTGGCCGATGCCCTAAGCCAGATAGGAGCTGCATCCCACGAGTGGTCTCTCCTGCCGGAGGTAGTACAAGATCTGTTCTCCCACTAGGGCACGCCTCAGGTGGACCTGTTTGCCTCCAGGGAGAATGTGAAGCTGAGGCTGTTTCATGCCCGCCCCCCTCAGCAGGGCTTGCTGAAGGGAGAAGCCTTCTCGAGGCCGTGGACCCCAGGCCTCTTCTCGCCTTTTCTCCATTTCCCTTGATCCACAAGGTGCTTCTCAAGGCAAGGAGGGACAAGGTGCAGGTGATTCTGGTAGCCCCAGACTGGCCGCCAGTTCTGGTATCCAGATCTCCTCAGCCTCAGCTCCAGGCTCCCGAGGCGGCTTCCAGCCTGCCCGGACCTGATCTCAGTCAACCAGGGGAAGGTATTCCATCCGGACCTTCAATCCCTTCACCTGACGGCCTGGTTCCTGAGCGGCTAGAGTTCCTGGCCTTGGGTCTTTCCAACAAGGTCCTCAGCGTCGTTGAGGCATCCGGTTAGGAGTCGACCAGGAAATGCTATGCCTTTAAATGGAAGAGATTCTCCATTTGGTGTCAGGGCAAGGGGCTGGACCCTTCCTCCTGTTCCTTGGCAAGCATTCTGGACTACCTGTGGTCCTTTCTCAGCTAGGGCTTCGGTCGATGACCCTTAAGGTGCACCTGGCAGCCATCTCTGCTTACTGGGCGCGGGCCGGGAAGCAGTCGGTGGCGCAGGAGAAGGTGGTCGGGTGCTTTTTCACATAATCACATATCCCGTCCGGTGCGAGAACCTCCACCTCCGTGGGATCTACTGCTGATACTGGCTAAGCTCATGGGCAAGCCATTCGAACCAATGCACAGGTGTGACATCTCTCACCTGTCGTGGAAGACCGCCTTCTTGGTGGCTATCATGTCAGCCAGAAGGATGGGAGAGCCCAGGCGTTTTCCATAGAGTCTCCTTATCTGGCCTTCCACAAGGACAAGGTTGTATTGCGCCCCCACCCGAAATTCCTTCCAAAGGTGGTGTTGGAGTTTCACCTTAACCAGGTGTTGACTCTGCTGGTGTTCTACCCCAGTCACACCTCGGAGGCCGAATATAGGCTCCATACTTTGGACTCTAGAAGAGCGCTCTCTTATTATAAGGAGTGAACGGCTGAAGTTCGGGGAGAGGTTCGCCAGCTATTTGTCATCTACGCTGAAGCTGCACCTGGCAGACCTGCAGCCAAGTGCACGATAGGCAGGTGGGTCACCTCCTGCATAGATCTCTGCTACGGGTTGGCGGGCATGGAGCCTCCCAAAGGGATAAGAGCTCATTCTACCTGCCATACGCTGCTTGGTGGCTGCTTCCAGGGACGTCCCTATCCAGGAAATCTGCAGGGCTGCTACCTGGAAGTCAGCACACACCTTTATTACCCATTACCACATCGACCTTGAGTCACGCCGGGATGCTGGTTTTGGGACCTCGGTTCTCCAGTCCTCATTCCCTAAGTAGGGTGTGTGCGCCTTGCCTCCCTCCTCCCGGAGAACTGCTAGGAGTCTGCCAGACAGTGTGGATGAACAACATATCCATGTCCCTAGAAATACAGGTTACTCACCTGTAACAGGAGTTCTAGGAATGGTATATGTTGTTCATCCACATGACCCACCCAGCCTCCCCGGCTTCGATGCACAACCTGGCTTCCAGCGGGCTAGATCTGGCGTCATGGGGCGGAGCCGAGAGTTTTGCCACCCGGGTGGGTGGGAGGAGCCAGCTTGAAGACCTTCCGGCAAGATTTAAAGGGGCAAGGAACCTGCCAGACAGTGTGGATGAACAACATATACCATTCCTTGAACTCCTGTTACAGGTGAGTAACCTGTATTTACTGGGTATTAGGATTCCCCAAGTCCCTTTTCTGGGTTACTGGTTTTAAAGTAGTGTTGTTCAGTGTATATGTATGTTGATTATTCTTATTGCCAAGATGCAGAACTACGTACTTATTGGTGTTAAAGTGCATTCCGTTGTTTCTTGCCCAGTATTGGAGTTTTACTGGATCCTGTTGGAGAGTGTAGGCTTTATCATCATCATCCCCTACTTCGGCACATATTTTTGAATCATCTGTGAATTTTGTGCAATTATTAGCAAGTTTTTCATTCATATCAGAGATAAAAATATTGAACAACACCAACCCCAGGACCGACCCCTGGGGAATACCACTAGTAACTGGGCCTGATTCTGACAAATGTCCTCTTATTTGGACGCTTTGTGTCCTGTCCTGCAGCCAATTATTAACCCAAGTGATAATATGTGTTAATACCGAGTGATATCATTTTGGCAGTCAGCAGAGTGTGTGGAACTTTATCAAAGGCTTTTTGGTAGTCTAAAAAGACTACGTCCACTGGTTTATTGTTGTCTAACAGATTGCTTACATGATTATAGAAGGTAAGCATATTAGTTAAGCAGGATCTGTTTTTTTTAAACCATGCTGTGTTTTGTCCACTATGTTTTTCATTTTTAGATCTTTTACTAGTCTGTCCCTCAGGACTCAAAAATGTTGCCCAATACTGAGATCAGGCTTATGGGCCTATAGTTTCCCATATCAGATTTTTCCCCTTTTTTATAAATGGGTATAACTTCTGCTCCCTTCCAGTCACTGGGAACCTTGCCAGTGGTTAGGGACAAATTTAAAAGTTTATAGAGCAGTTCAGCCAACCAATCCATAATTTCTTAAGAGCAGCATGTGGTGAAGTTTATCCAGTCCCATTGATTTAAATGTGTCAATTTTGCCTAGTTTTCCTGCTATTTTGGATGTAGTCATTATGTCAATGTGTGCACTAGTGTCTCCTATTTGTGCTTGCTGTGTTGTGGAGACTGAGGGTTTATGTTAAACGGAACAAAAATATCTGTTAAACACACTCACCATGGATATTGGTGATTTGGTGATTCTTGTGCCCATTCGGTGGTGGCCACAGTTGCTGTGCGCTGTAGGGCTTGGCTGCGGATCATGACCTTCATGGCAGGTACTGAGCACAAGCTGGTGGAGGTCTCCTTTTCTGGGCATCAGCCTATTTGGGCCTGGTGTGGAGGGTCCCTCCAGCGCATTGAAAAGTCCAGTGCCACCCTGGACTCTGTGACATCTGCCCAGAAGGACCCCAAGGGCTCCAAGCACCAGAAGCGCAAGCCCTTTCGGTCCTCCACCTCTGTGGCAAAACTAGCCCAGCATCAGGCTGACCAGCAGGCTCAGTCCTGGTGACCTTGGGCCAAGACCATAACCTCGGTGGTCCAAAAGCCCAGAGGGAAGGGACCCGGTGGCTCCTCAGCCCGATCCTCCTCCTCCAACCCTGCTCAGTGACAGGATGGGGGTTGCCACCCTCATGCCTGCCATGCCTCCCCTGGGTCTTCCTGTGAGGGGCCGGCTCCACCTCTTACTTTCTGCCTGGTACGCTGTTACCAGGGACAGGTGGGTTCTGGAAGTGGTTGGTCAGGGTCTTCCTCTGGAATTCGAGCAGTACCCTCTAAGTGCCTCCCATGCCCCACGGGAGGACTTGGTATCCGCAGACACTCGATCGGCTCTTCGAGATGACATAGCCCAGCTCAATCAATTAAACTTTATTTAACCAGGCGTAAGCACCGTTGAGCAAGCTCATTTTCAAGGCGATCCTGGAGCTCCTCTGCAAGGAGGTCGTGGTCAGAGTTGTGGATCCTCCGGAACACCCAGGGTTTGTCTCCAGGTACTTCCTGGTGCCAAAGTGGACAGGGGGGGCTGGCACCCTATTCTAGATCTGCACGATCTAAAAAAATTTCTCGGGTCCCACACCTTCCAGATGGTAACTCTGTCCCAGATCATACCATCTCTGGAGCAAAACATGTGGTTTTGCTCTCTGGATCTTCAGGATGTGTTCTTTCACATCTCAATCCATCCTTCACGCTGAAGGTTCCTCTACTTCTGAGCAGAGGGAACCCTTTACGAGTTCTAAGTCATGCTTTTCAGTCTCTCCTTGGCCCCTAGGGTCTTCCCCAAATGCATAGCAGTGGTGGCAGCTTACATGAGGCGCTGAGGGGGTTCAGGTGTACCCTTATCTGGACGACTGGCTAATAGCAGGTCCCTCCAGGCAGGAGTTGGAGGGACCTCGACCTCCAGACCTGTTTCAACCTTGGCCTCCTAGTCAACGAGGCCAAGTCAGAACTCGTGCCCTTGTAGGTGATCAGCTTCATCGGGGCAGAGCTTGACTCGTGCCGAGCCAGTGCTCAGCTCCTAGCGGATAGGGTGGAGGTTCTCTCCTCCTCCTTTGCCCAGTCATTTCTGGTTGGGCACTTGCACCCTGCCCGGGACTTCCTGCACCTTCTGGGTTACTTGGCGGCCTGCACCTGCATGGTCTGTTGGGCTCACTGACATATGCATTTCTTGCAGTTGGAGCTGGCCAGCCAGTGGTCTCAGTGCAAAGGTCACTTCGACCAGCTGGTCACTGTGACCCAGAGGATGAGGGACGCCCTCCAGTGGTGGCTTGTCCCATAGCATCTGTAGGAAGGACCCCATTGTCTGCCTTGAGCCGATGGTCATCCTGACGGCTGACACTTCTCTCACAAGCTGGGGTGCCCACCTGGAGTAACATAGAGTCCACGGACTCTGGACCACCCAGGAGTCCCGATGCCATATCAACCTGCTGGAGCTCTGATCAGTTCAGCTAGCCCTGTCCACATTCGCTGTGTTTGTCTGGGGTTGAGTGGTCCCGGTCCAGACAGACAATGCCACGATCGTATACTGCCTCAAAAAGCAGGGCAGGAAGCACTCCTTGCCTCTGTGCAAGGAAGTTCTCCACATTTGGACCCTTGTGCGCAGCCTGGAGGCAGATCTCCTGGCCATCCATGTTGCAGGAGCCTCCAGTCAGCCGGGTGGGTGAGTCATCTCACGAGTGGTTCCTCCACCCAGAGGTAGTTCACAATCTGTTTACCTAGTGGGGCATCCCTCAGGTTGACCTGTTCGCGTCAAGGGAGAGCGCAAAGCTGAAGCTGTTTTGTGCTTGCCCCCCCCCCCCAAAAAAGCAGGGCTCACTGCAGGTGGATGCCTTCTCGAGGCCATGGACCCCAGGCCTCTTCTGTGTATTCTCTCTGCTTTCCTTGATCCACAAAGTGCTCCTCAAGGTTAGGAGGGACAAGGCAAAGACGATCCTGCTGGCTCCGGACTGGCCCCACCAGTTTTGGTACCCCGATCTTCTCAGCCTTAGCAACAGGCTTCCGAGGCATCTTTCAGCACACCCGGACCTGCTTTCCATCAGTCAGGGGAAGGTACTCCACCGAGACCTTTAATCCCTGCACCTGACAGCCTGGTTCCTGAGCGGCTAGAGTTCCAGGCTTTGGGACTCTCCTGAGATGTCTTCCCTGTCGTGGAGGCATCTAGAAAGGAATCAACCAGAAAATACTATGCCTTCAAATGAAAGAGATTCTTCATCTGGTGTCAGGGCAAGGGGTTGGACCCTTCATCCTGTCCTGTGGCTAGCATTTTGGACTATCTGTTATCTTTTCCCCAAGGGGGACTTTGGTCGACAACCTTTAAGGTGATACTGTCAGCCATCTCTGTGCGGGCTGGTGAGCAGTTGGTGGCACAGGAGAAGGTGGCCTGGCACTTTTTCAAAGGCCTTGATCACATTTCTCCTCCGGTGCGTGAACCACCACCACCGTGGGACTTGTTGCTGGTTTTGGCAAAGCTCATGGACAAGCCATTCAAACCGAAGCACAGGTGTGACATGTCTCACCTGTCACGGAAGACTGCCTTCCTGGTGGCTATAATGTCAGCCAGAAGGATCAGTGAGCTCCAGGTACTCTTGGAGTCTCCTTACCTGGTCTTCCACAGAGACAATGTTGTCCTGCGCCTCTACCTGAAGTTCCTCCCAAAGGTTGTGTTGTAGTTTCATGTGAACTAGGTGATGACTCTACCGGTGTTCTTCCTGAATCACACCTCAGATGCCGAGCATAGGCTCCATACTGTAGACTTGAGGTGAGTGCTCGCTTATTATAAAGAGCGCATGGCTGGATTTCGGGCAGACGTTCACCAACTGTTTGTCACCTAAGCTGAAGCCACACCTGGCAGACCTGCAGTCAAATGGACGATTGGCAGGTGGATCACATCCTGCATTGATCTCTGTTATAGGTTGGCAGGTAGGGAGCCTCCTGGAGGGCTTAGAGCTCATTCCACCCACCATACTGCTGTGTTGGTGACTGCTTCTAGGGACATCCCTATCCAGGAAATCTGCAGGGCTGCTACCTGGAAGTCAGCACACACATTCATTTCCCATTACTATATTGACCTAGAGTCACACCGGGATGCTGGTTTTGGGGCCTCAGTTCTCCAATCTCTATTTCCTAAGTAGGGAGTGTGCGCCTTGCCTCCTTCTTCCCTGAGAACTGCTAGGAGTCTGCCAACAAGTGTGGATAGAACATCATATCCACATCCCTAGAAACACAGGCTATTCACTTGTAACAGTAGATCTTCCACAGAGTGGTCTCTTGCAGTAGGTAATACTTTCGTGTATCCAGCAGAGGTTGCTGTGGTGCACAGCAGCACTTATAGCAGTTTTTCACCAGGGACCGCCCACACATGACATCTGCTTCCTGTTTCCTATACAAGGATGTGGGCTGTCCCTGGTATCCTCAGTTCATTTTCCCACCGCTGTCAGCTTGCGCAGCAGCTAGTGCAACTTCTGTGTAGCAGTCATTGACAAGAAACTTGGAACTAAGACGAATGTCTACTGATTCTTCAACTAAACGAGCTTTATGTTGTTCCTGTCATTGTGGTAGGAAGATATACCACTTTGACAATCACACACTTTGTGTAAGATGTCTGGGACCCGCACATGACACCAATTCCTGCAGCTTATGTCAGGACTTCAGTCAGGCAACTCGTTGACGATGGTTGCTTGAAATTCAGTGAATTTTGATGGAGCAGAAAATGTCTCTCCTGGAGAACCAGGGGGCTTGTCCCAAGGACTCCCCCTCTACTGGTTCCTGTTCTAGGCAGAAAAAGGAGAAGGCGAAACCCTCCTCACACTCCCTGCCTCGACGTCTGTCGACGGCCACTGTTTCTGGTGTCCCTCCATCGATGGGACGTCCTTTAGGTGCTTTTTTGCTGATAGGGGCTCATACCCTCTCGTCGACAGCGCTTTCCAGCACTTTGGCTGCAGTCCAACTAGTGACTGCTCCGTTGACGGAGGCTCATACCCTCTCGTCAATTACACTTTTCAGCGCTTTACATGCAGCAAAATATATTGCTGCTCCATTGACGGGGGGCTTCTCTCCCACTGATGACGTTTGGGAATTGTTTTTTTATTTATTTTTTATGTAATGCTTTTTGCTACCTGCTGTGGCACAGTATCGGCTTGGGGCATCCAACCGCCAGCTCTGCCCGCCCGGAGAACTGGGTAGCTCAAACTGCACCCTGGAGGATCCGGGACGGCTGTCTTGCTATCCCACTGGAGGGCTTCCCCTCTGCCTCAGCCAGCCAGGACAGTCCCGGACCCTCCCCCGACAGGACTCCACCAAAATCCTCCATGCGGCTCGGAGTGTGGCTATCAAGCCATTTTCTTCCGATTGGTCCCCTGGAATGCAGACGTGCAATGACGTCCGGGCACAGTGTGCCGACGTCCGCCACATTCCCCACTTCAGATCTCCAGCATTTGTAGTGCCCCCGAGCGTCCCCAGGAGCTGCTACAGTGCGGCGAGATTCCCCCAACCCACCCCAGGACTGGGAGAGCAGTCTATGGATGATCAATCCCAGTCCTCCCCTACTGACCCCATACGGCCCGGGCTTGTTCCCGAACCTAGGTCACAGGCGTGGTGCGAGGTGTGGCATCCAGCGCCTCAACCCTCAGTGTCACTGGGTCAGCATACGTCTGGAAATTTAAGTGGAAATAATTCCTTTTCCCTTGTGGGCTCGTTGACGAGATCCCGCATTCCTCAGGGGAAGCCCATGGCTTATACCTTGTTGACTTTCTCTCCGCCTACTCAGGTGGGTTCTTATAGGGATCAAGTGGACAGAGATAGGGGCCCTGGTCTTTACTACCCAGGGGCAAGACCTGCTCAGGCTACCCATCCCATTCCCTCTATCACCCCTCTGGTTTCCTAAAATGCTCCCCTTCTCACCCCCTCCCTCCCAGGAAAGGGATCTCACCAATGTAGTCTGACACATCTTGCATGCCATGCGGCATTCTCAGCCCTCTGAAGGGTTGGGTGATCTCACCCGATCTCCCCCCCCCTCCTCCGCCTAAAAGATTCCACAGCAACCAGGATACCATACCACCCTGGTCTTCTCCTCCATTTATAGAGGACTATTTGTCAGATGACTAAAATTTCTACCTGATTTCCCCAGTGATCTTGAGGATGAAGAGTTTCAAGATTTGGATTTTCCTAATCCAGAATCCCCCTATTCAGAAATCTCTTCCCTGGATGAGGATCTGCCTTTGCCTGCAGCGGCCTCTTCCCCCAGATGACCCTTTCTTTAGTGAAATGATGGTTGAAGTTCAAAAAGTCATGGGATTCTCCACTATGGAACATGACAAACAACATAAGGATATGGCAGAATACCTTGAGTTACCTGAGGAGCATATTTTAGTGATTCCCCCACTAATACCAACTTACCAGAATGCCATACTGGCTGCTTGGCATCAACCTTCAGCTCTTACAGCTGTTCTCCACAAAGTGGATCATCTATATCGGGCTCCTCTGGACCACCCCTTTTTGGCTAGTATTCCAGAGGCAGATTCTGTGGTCATTACTGACACTCATGACCATACCAAAAATCCCAAGCATATGAGCTCCTTACCTCCTGATAAGGAATCCCGAAGAATTGACTATCTGGGGCAAAAGGTATTTTCCTTAGGTGCTATGAATATTAGAATTTTGAACTATATGGGACATATGATTAAATATCAGCGTACACTGGGGTTCTCTGCCATTGAGCTTATCAGTAAACGTCCTCCCTCACAGGAAAGGGATAAATTATTGGTTACAGTGACAACTAGTAATTCAATTTCCCGTCACCTTCTCAGGTCGGGATATGATGCCATTGATACCTCAGCCCGACTATCAGCCATTGGTATCGCTCTGTGTCGCCATGCTTGGCTTCGTGTTTCAGACTTTACACCTGTTATACAACATAAAGTGGCTAATGCCCCCTTTAACAGGTCCAAGCTGTTCCGGACAGGTACTCAAACTTTACTGGATGACTTACAGGCATCAAACAGAACCCTCCGTACGGTTCATGGCATGTATCATACTCCAGCTACAATCTACTGTACTCCACACACCTCTTATTCCAAAAGAGGTGGCCGATACAGAGGTAATAATAAAGGTGGCTTCAGAGGTCATGCTCAGTCCAACAGAGGCAACACCTCTACCGCCCAGGGTGCCCGCTCCCGCCCTTCAGGTGGGGCTGCGCAGCCCACCTCCCAGTGACCCAATAGGGCTTTCCCCCTGCCTCCTCGACCAGGCCTCGGAGGTTGTGGGGAGTTGTTTTGCCCTCCATCTGGAGGCCTGGCAAACAATTATTTCCGACAATTGGATACTTCAGATTATACAGAAGTCATACATTGGAGTTTCTCTCCTCCCCATGCCCTTGCCCTCCACACAAGATTCATTATCCTCCAGAGCGTATACCCATCCTACAGGAGGAATTAACGGCCCTTTTGTCCAAACAGGCCATTGTACTGGTGCCCCTTCTGGAACATCAAACAGGATTTTACTCCCACTTCTTTCTGGTGCCCAAATGTACGGGAGACCTCAGTTCAGTACTGGATCACAGACAATTGAATCTTTACATTCCGTACAAATGTTTCTGCAGGTCACCCTACCGGCCATCATGCCGATTCTGAAACAGGGCGATTGGCTTTGCGCCCTGAACATGAAGGATGCCTACCTTCATATTCCCATCCACCCTGTCCACCACAAATTGTTACACTTCCACTTACTGGGTCTAAATTACAAGCTCTTACTTCGAGAGGGTTCCTTCAGTAAGTCATCACATTAAGGACTGGCACCACCTGGCATCAGGCCGCACAGCAGACTTTTGTAGCAATACCTGACAGGGGACTGCCCACCCGACGTCACGTGACCGATGTCAGTGCAACTGTATATAGTGGGTGGTCCCCACGCCTGCCCTCCAGTTCTTTCCCACTGTCGCCTCGTGTCAGTCGCATAGCAGACTTCCATATAGCGGTCGTCAAGAAAGTGTCTTGTGTCGGATTTTCCCTCGCTAATTTCCTTACTAATTTTGCGTTTCTTATTGATGTCTTCTCCAAAGAAGAAGTGCTCGTCCTGTGGCGTGCAGATCCCGCACAAAGATGGTCACCTCAAGTGCGTCCTCTGTCTAGGCCCGGACCATCCAGTCTCCTCCTGCCCTGAGTGCCAGACTTTTAATCAGGCCACAAAAAAGAGGAGACAGCAGACTTTGGAGGCCCATCTGCTAAAAGCCAGCTTGTCTTCTCTTGAGAAGAAAATGGATAGGCTTAGACATTCTTCGGCCAAAAAGGCCTCTCCTTCTAAAAAACATAAGGAGAAATCTAGGGAGCGGGAGTGCTCCGCGGTCAAGGGCCTGACGTCGTTGAGAAAGGCCCAGCCACTGCCCAGCAAGGACGGTAAGTCTGGTAAATTTACTGCGGGTCAGTCGGCCATCGGCTCCTCCGGTGGCTGCACCACTTCGACTGATAAGTTGGCCCCCAGCTCCTCTTGGAACTGCGCGGCAGCTGGTAAGATGGCTACCCAGGCTGTGGGTACTCATCCAGCTCCAGTCGATAAGCCGGCTGGGGGCTCCTCCCCTGCCCGTCCGACTCCACCTGATAAGTCGGCTATCCCTGACGACCGCACGGGTACGGTTTCCCCGGCGGGGCATGACGGCGCCTCACCCGACATCTGGTGGGACCAGAGGGAGAAATCCCCTCTCCCTCCTCCTCCTTCCTCGCCTGTACCCTCCAATTCACCGGCGGGTACCTCCGGCGATGACAATGGAGAACCCCTCAACTCTGTCGCTGCCTCGGGGTCCACTCCGCTGTCTCCTGTCAGGGTCAAGGAGAAGGAGGCTTCTCTACGGTCATCCGGCCTTACTATAGAGGCCCCCTCCTCTGCCTCTCGGGTGGGCTCCTGGCACCTCCAACGCCAGTTATCCCGATGACAGTTCCGCAGTCGGGACCGGTTGTCAGGCCTCTGCCACTGGCCCCAACACTGGATCAGGTTCTGCCACCAGGGCCCCTTCGTCCGGTTCCAGTGCCGGCCCCTATGACGCCGGCCCCCCTTCCTGCTCCAAATCGGGTGGTGCCAGTTCCGACGTTGGTTCCCCTAATGTGGGCTGTCCCGATGCCGAACCCTTTGCCTATTTACACAGTGGCGGGTCCGACGTGGGTAGCCCCGATGCCAGATCTGATGACAGGGATTTATTCCAGACTCCGAACTGTCCCGCATTACCTGCAAGGGTATCCTGGGGGCTACTACCCAGGGGGGCGATTCTTCTGAGGAGGTTCCGGGGGACACCGAGGGTACGAAAGGCAAGGAGTCTCCGAAGTCCCCATCAGAGGACCCTGCCTTTTCAGATCTGTTGAGGTCCATGAAGGAGTATTTCGACTGGGAGTCGGAGGAACAGGATCCCATGAGACAGAGACTGGTGGAGCATCTCGACCTAGAATCTCTGTCTCTGGTCCCTATTCCTCCCTAGATGGCACCTCACCAAGACCTCACCACTACCATCTGGCAGGTGCCTTATACCCTTCCAGCTGTCCCCAAACGGGTGGACAGGCTTTACCAGGCACCAAAGGATGCCCTGTTTCTGAAGGTTCATCCCAAGGCTGACTCTCTGGTCATCTCTGTGGCTCATGATCGCTCCTCTACACCAAAGCACATGAGTACCTCTCCTCCTGACAGAGTTGAGGCAGATGGACCAGTTCAGAAAGAAGATTTACTCATCGGCCATGTGCGCCCTTCGGTCCCTCAATTACATTGCCCACATGGTGTCCCTCCAGAAGGCTACCTTGGTCAGGCTAGAAGCGCGAGTCCAGTCCATGGACCCCTCGCCTCTGAAGGAAAAACTTGCCAAGGATCTCTGCCTCTCCAAAGCTTCTTGTAGGCATGCCTTGCATGCCACCTGTGACTCAGTCGACTCGGTGACTCGCACCTCGGCAACGGCCATTGCACTTAGACGGCATTCCTGGCTTCATCTTTTTGGACTCCCCAATTAAGTCCAGTTGGCGATTCAGGACGCCCCTTTTATGGGCTCGGTACTTTTTTGGTGGGGACACCAAAGATATCATCACAGACCTACAGGACAAAAGACTTGACCTTAGGTCCGTGAGTTTGATGTACCGATAGGGCTGTCAACAACAGCAGCAGCAGCAGCAGGCCTTTTGGAAAAGGACCGGGAGGCAGAGGGAGAATGCTCAGGTGCACCGCCAAGGGAAGTGTAAGGCCATGGGTACAGCCACCCCTCCTGCCTCCAAAAACCAGAGACGTTCAGGAGGTCCTCCCCCTGACTGTCCCACCACTTCTTGATTCCCTGGCCCGACTGCCTCCTCAGTCTCGCGACAGGGAGCAGGTGGGAGGGAGGTTTGCCCTCCACATGCAGGAGTGGAGAGTGATCACTTCCGACAAATGAGTCCTGATGCTAGTGTCTATAGGACACACCATAGAATTTCTGGAAATCCCTCCAGAAACTCTTCCCCGGAAGAAGTCCTATTCTCAAGACCAGGCCCTCCTAGTTCGTGAGGAGGTAAACTCGCTCTTGCTCAAGGAAGCAATCGAGCGGGTCCCCTTCGGGCAAAGGGGAAAGGGATTTTACTCCCATTTTTTCCTGGTTGCAAAAATAAACGGGACTTCAGACCCATACTTGAATTAAGTCAACTAAACCAGTTCGTCGAGTACAAAAAATTCCGGATGCTGTCCCTCCAGAGCCTCCTTCCTCTCCTCATGGAGAACCACTGGCTCTATGCCCTGGATATGCAGGATGCCTACCTGCACATCCCCATCTTCCCTAGCCACCGCCGGTTCCTGCGTTTTCACTTCCAAAGGAAACACTTCCAGTTACGAGTGCTCCCTTTTGGTCTGTCCTCTGCACTATGGGTTTTTACCAAGTGTCTGGCGGTGGTCGCAGCATTCTTACGCCGCAGGGGTATTGCGGTTTTCCTTTACTTGGACGATTGGTTGATTTCGGCTCCATCCAGGGTTCTCTGTTGGAGGCTCTTACCTTTACCCTGGACCTTTTTAACAGACTAGAGATCACAGTGAGTGTTCCCAAGTCATCCCTTATCCCTGCCCAGAGACTTCAATTCATTGGGGCAGTCCTGGATACGGTCCAGTGCAGAGCCTTCCTGCCTCCAGACAGGGTGGAGACCCTTATCTGCCAAGCCTCCAAAGTGACTTCTCTCAGAACCATCTCAACTCGGGAGATCCTACGCCTTCTGGGCCTGGTGGCAGCTGCCATCACAACTGTTCCCCTAGCAAGACTTCACATGAGGGTCACTCAGTGGTCATTGCGAGTACAGTGGGATCAACTCCTGGATGACCTTGACCATCCGGTTCTGGTCTCCTCTGTGGTTCAGAAAGAACTGCAGTGGTGGAGAGAGTCTAGCAATCTTTCTGTGGGACTTCTCTTTCGGAGCCCTGCACCACTAGCTACCCTCACAATAGATGCCTCGAACATGGGATAGGGAGCTCATCTAGGGGAGCACCAAGCCCAGGGATTGTGGTCCGGCGTGGAGTCTCCTTTGCAGATCAGTATTCTGGAGTTGAGAGTGGTCCTGTACGCCTTGCATGCATTTCAGGCCCTACTTCCAAAGGGATCACTGCTAATCCAAACGGACAGCATGTCGGTAGTTTGGTATACCAACAAATGAGGAGGAACCTGGTCATACCCCTTGTGCAGGGAGGCGATGCGGGTGTGGAACGGGGCAGTCCAGCACCATCTGGTCCTCATGGCCGTGCACATTCTGGGCGTTTTAAACATTCTGGTGGACAGTCTCAGCAGATCTCGGACCCTCGCTCACGAGTGGGAACTGCTTCAGGAAGTGGCGGAATCCATCTTCCAATGTTGGGGGTGTCCGGAAATAGACCTTTTCACCTCCAAATCCAACGCAAAGCTTCCCAAGTTTTGCTCGCTCATTCCAGGGCACGGTGCTTTCTGTAATGACACATTGTCTCTATCTTGGACAGGGAAATTTGTGTACGCATTCCCTCCATTTCCCATTCTGCAGAGGGCTCTGCTCAAGCTTCAAGCGGAGAAAGCAAGGATGATTCTCATCGCTCCTCTCTGGCCAAGACAAATCTAATACCCACTGCTTCAGCAGCTTTCCAGGGAACCACCGGTTCCACTTCCAGTGACTCACAACCTCCTGACTCAGGATCAAGGTCGACTGTTGCACCCGGGGCTCAGGACCCTGCATCTCCATGCGTGGCTCCTGCAGACATAGCAGTCTCCCATTTTGGGGTTTCCTCCAGGGTTGCTCAAGTCCTCCTTGAGGCTAGAAAGCCCTCTAGCCTTTACACTTATGCCATGAAGTGGAAGTGGTTTTCTATTTGGATGACTGCTAAGGGTTGGAAACCCTTCTCTTGCTTGACTCCACATGTCATGGAATACCTCCTCCACTTATCTGGCTCCAGTCTGCCCTACTCCTCTTTGAAGGTCCATATCTTAGCTATCTCAGAGTACCATGAGCTAGTGGATGGTAGACCTGTGGCTCAGTTGGAGGTCTCAAAAACCTTTCTGAAAGGAATTTTCCATCTGAAACCCCCATCCACAGCCCAACTCCGCCTTGGGACTTGAACTTCGTTCTGGAAAAGCTCACCCTTCCTACTTTCGAGCTGGCTATGAGCTGTGATTTGCGCTTCTTGTCCTGGAAGGTGCTTTTTCTTGTGACTATCACGTCAGCCCGAAGGATTTTGGAACTTCATGCTCTAGTCTGCAAGGAGCCCTATCTGATTTTCCATAGGGACTGGGTGGTCCTCAGAACAAACCCGAAGTTTCTTCCCAAGGTGGTGTCAGAAGCCACGCTGAATCAATCAGTAGTGCTTCTGGTGTATTATCCGTCGCCCTCTAACAGAGGTGAGGCACTTCTTCATACGATGGATGTCCATCGGATTCTCCGGTGTCACACCCACCGAACCAAAGAGTTCTGCTCTTGAGACCAGTTGTTTGTCTCCTTTGCCCTGAGATCGAAGGGCAAGCTGGTTTCTAAGCAGGGCGTGTTCAAGTGGTTAGGGAACTGCATTAGATTCTGTTACCAGAAGTGTGAGAAGCCTCTGCCGGATTCTGTCAGAGGTCATTCTGCTAGGGGCATGGCTGCCTCCACAGCCTTCTTACGGAATGTTTCCATGGTCGACATTTGTGCAGCTGCTACTTGGAGTTCTGTCCATACCTTTGCCAAGCATTACAGTCTGGACATTGCTTCTAGGCGGAGGTCTGGTTTTGGCCTAGCCGTCCTACAGGGCCTTCTGTCCTAGACTGGGTCCATTCTAGATCTCAGTTTTTTCCGTTGGAGTTATTTTCCTCCTTCCCAGTTTCTCTCAGTCTCTCCTGCTTGGGACTCTGTCCTATGTGTGATGACCTACTGAAGGAACCCTCTCAAAGTAAGATAGTACAGTTACATAGGCACTTACCGTAACAGTAGATCTTCAAGAGAGGTTCCTTCAGTAGGTCATATTTTTCTCTCCCTCCTTCCCCTCATTTCTGTTTTTACAGGGACTCCAAATCCTGTTCGCTCTTGCTGTCAGGCCTCTTCTTGGCTCCGGCGGGAGAACTGAAGGGCGGGCGTGGGGACCGCCCACTATATTCAGTCATTCTGACGTCGCTTACGTGACATCGGGTGGGCGTTCCCCCATCTGGTATTGCTATAAAAGTCTGCCGTGCGGCCCGACACCAGGTAGTGCCAGTCCTATATGTGATAACCTACTGAAGGAACCTCTCTCAAAGATCTACTGTTACGGTAAGTTCCTATGTAACTGTACTTTTTGGTGTATTATTTCTTTCGGCGCTCCCAGCTTGCAAGCCTGCCTTCAGTTGTCCCCCAGCGCAGCCTCGAAGTTAGACCCCCTTCCTTGTGCACCCCACGACTTACCCTTCATTGCAGGGTGGCGGGGAGCGACTCAGCCCACCCCAAACGGATCCATGCCAGGGAGGTGCCTTCTCGGAGTTGGCGCTGCGGGGACCACTTCATTCTGCTGGAGCTGTTTTTCCACTTTTCTCCCCTTGTGTGGAGGCGGGGCGTGCAATGACGCCTGCAATGACAGCGTGCACGCTTCCGCATGCGCTCTCACCAAGCGACTGCCCCGTCTCCTCCCTTCCGGCTGTAGCGTCGGTGCGCTGCCCCCCAGCAGCCACTAGGGGCCACTGGAGCACTGCCAGGTAATGTCTCCCCACCCCGGAGAAGGAGAGTGGTCCAAAGAACACTCAATCCTTCTTCTCCCCGCCAACCCGTGCTCGTTCCCGAACATGGGTCGTCGGCGTGGCCTGAGGTATGGCGTCCAGCGCCTCTGCCCTCAGCGCCACGGGGCCTGCGTAACTGTACTTTTCAAACACTCTCTTTCTGCCTTTCATCAGCCCCTCAGAGTGTTCACCAAGTGCCTAGCAGTGGTAGCAGCAGCCTTGCGAAGAGAAGGGCACTTCATCTTTCCTTATGTAAATGATTGGCTAATAAAAGCAGACTCCACAGTAGCTCTGTTTGCCTCCCTAGATACTACCTTGAAAATGTTTGCAGATCTGGGAATCACAGTAAATTGGCCAAAGTCCAGGTCAAACCCAACACAGTCTCTCCAATATGTAGGAGCTGTTCTAGATGCAGTTACAGCCAGGGCTTACCTCCGTCCTGCCCGGCAGGATATGCTCATAGCTCTGGCATTACATATACAAACTCAGAAGATAGTCACAGCCAGACAAATGTTGTACCTTCTTGGTCACATGTCTGTTGCCATCCCTGTGGTAGCCTTTGCCCGTCTCCAAATGAGACCTATTTGGTGGACCCGCCAGAATCAATGGTCCCAAAAAACAGGACAGTTCGAAGACAAAATCAAGGTCATGCCTTCTCTGAAGTCCTCCCTGACATGGTGGACAATCAAAATCGATCTGAATCGGAGAATGCCTTTCCGATCCCTCCCTCCCATGCAGACCTTGACCACGGATGCTTCCCTGCTCAGCTGGGGAGCGCACTTAGGTCTTTATCAGACCCAAGGCCTATGGCCCGCTTCTCCCCATCTGTCTCATATCAGTCTTCTGGAGATGCGAGTGGTCTGTCCAGCCCTCCAGGCATTCCAGCCCTACCTCAAACCAGGATCATTACTGATGCAATCAGACAACACTGCAGTACTGTTCTACCTCAACAAGCAAGGGGTATGAAGTCTCATGCCCTATGCAGAGAGACTCTTGCTGTTTGGCAGGAAGCCATACAGCAACACCTGACGCTAACAGTTGTCCACATACCGGGACATTGCAACCAGTTTGCTGACCAACTGAGTTGCCAGTCCACAGCTCACAAATGGACACTTCACAGGCAAGTGCTCCAAGAAATCTTCAACTTATGGGGCACTCCACAGGTGGATCTGTTAGCCACTCCAGAGAATTACCGTCTTCCAAGGTATTTTTCCATTATCCCAAATAGAAAAGGACGATCTATAGATGCCCTGTCCCAACCTTGGGCAGGTCTCTTCTTATATGCTTCCTCCCCATCCCTCTCCTGCCTCGGACTCTACTGAAACTGCAGTTAGAACTGGCCATAATGATTCTCATAGCCCCACTGTGGCCTTGCCAGTCGTGGTTTCCCCTACTCCTGCAACTGTCAGTACGGGATATAATCCCATTGCCGATCAAACCAGACCTCTTGACTCAGTGTCACGGGTCTCTCTACTACATCCTAACCTGAAGGCTCTACACCTTCACGCTTGGCTCCTGAGGACGCTTTCATAACTCGTTTACAAGTGTCCTCTCCTGTTGCCAATATCCTCTTGGCTTCCCGTAAGCCAGCAACAAGAGCAACATACAGTTCCAAATGGAAATGCTTTTCCATATGGTCAGCCTTTCGATCTTTGGACCCTTACTGTTGTCCACTGAAGAAGGTTCTGGACTACCTGGCCTCACTATCTGAGTCCGGTCTAAGTTATTCTTCCATTAAAGTCCACCTAGCTGCCATCTCCGCTTTCCATGAGCCTCTGGATGGCAGGTTACTGTACCAACGTCATCTAGCCAAGATGTTTTTGAAAGGAATGTTACACATTAAACCTCCTATTAGAAGACCCACTCCTCCATGGGATCTCAATTTTATGATTGTGAAATTGACCCGTGAGCCTTTTGAGCCAGCTGCCACTTGTGATCTCTGTTTTCTTTCATGGAAAACCCTATTTCTAGTGGCCATCACTTCCACTCGACATATTTCTGAGCTCCATGCCCTCATGTAGGGAACCTTACTTGATTTTCCACAAGGAACGGGTGATCCTTCATACCAACCCTTCCTTCCAAAAGTAGTCTCAGAACATCCTTTAAATCAGTCCTTGGAGCTTCCTGTCTACTATCCAGCCTACTCCAGTCGGGGTGAGCATCTCCTACATACTTTAGATGTCCACCGTATATTACGCTACTATACTATTTGAACACAGTCGATTAGAAAGACGTCTCAACTATTCGTCTCCTTTGCCCCAGGACGTGAGGGCCTCCTGGTTGCGACATGTATTCTTTCATCCTGGTTGGCGCATTGTATTACATTTTGTTACAAAAAATACAACAAGCCTTTACCTGGACCTGTCCAAGCCCACTCCAGTAGAGCTGTGGCCACCACTGCGGCTTGCTTGAAGGGAGCCTCCATTTCAGATATCTGCAATGCAGCTACCTGGTCCACGATCCATACATTCACAAGGCACTACAATTGGTATATTGCCTCACGATGTAGGGCGGCATTTGGCCGTGCAGTCCTACAAGATCTCCTATAATAACTGTCCTCCCACATGGGCATTACTGCTTGGGATTCATCCTAAAAGTATTACTTACTGCAAGAGACCACTCCGTGGAAGACGGTACAGTTATGTAAAAACTTACTGTAACAGTAGATCTTTGAGGAGTGTCTCTTGCAGTAGGTTTGTTCCCACCTTTCATCCCCCTCCTTCTCTAAGAGAGCAAGGTCTGGTCCAGTGACTAGGGTCGGAACTCCTTTGGTACCTTGGCTTCCCCTCGGTCCTTGCTTTGAGAGCTGAATCCGACGGGGGAACTGAGGATATCAGGGACCACCCACACTTATATAGGAAACAGGAAGCTGATATCATGTGTGGGCAGTCCCTTGTGAAAAACTGCTAGAAGAGCCATCATGCACCACAGCGACCTCTGCTGGACACCCAAAAATATTGCCTACTGCAAGAGACACTCCTCAAAGATCTACTGTTACAGTAAGTTTTTACGTAACTGTAATTTCTAGGAGTGGTATATGATCACAAGGACTCATCCGACCTCCCCAGCTTCAGCACACAAATTCTGCTTCTAGCGGGCAAGATCTGGCGTCATGAGGTGGAGCCATGGGAGTTACCACCCGGGTGGCTGGGAGGAGCCAGCTTGAAGACGTTCTGGTGATCCTTAAAGGGAAAGGCAACTGCCAACAAGTGTGAATGAACATTGTGTACCACCCCTAGAACTACTGTTATAGGTGAGTAACCTGTGTTTTTTTTCCTCCCTTAACTGCCTCTACCTGTGGGGAATTTATTTCCAATGGGCTTTTTCTCTGTGCTGCTGCATTTCCTGGGGAGGGGGAAGTGGGGGCATTCACTACCTCCCTGTTTTCCTCTGCCTCTTGGCTAGTTTTAATGCCCATCAAGCTAGTTTAAATGCCCATCAAAGTAGCTCATTCCACCCAGAGTCTGTGACTCCTCTTGGAAAACTATGGAAAGTATGTAAACAGGATCCTTGTTCCTTGGACTTTTATCTGTTTCTGCTACTTGTCTACTCATGCTGTCATAATCTCCTGCTTGTGACATTATAATTATTTGTACGGTGATGGACTGTGATTCATAAGTAGAGGATGATGACGTATGTAGGCAGGCAGAAAGAGCTAATGAAGCTTGATGGACAAGGATACTATGTGTTTTCAAGCAGGTGCGTTACATAGTAAAGACAGAGAGAATATATACAAGCAAGGTGTGAATTATAAGCATAATTTATTTAAAATTTGGTGACTGGGATAGGCATGCAGCGCTGGACCTCATTTCAAGGTGCTGTCAGTATAGCCTAGAGGTTAGAGTAACGAGCTGTAAATGAGCTTGCTACATCCAGCAGACCTGGGTTGGATTCCCACAAGCTCCAGTTGCATATTGTGTGACTGTGAGCAGGTCACTTAACCTCCCCAGTGCTCCCGGGTTGTCCCCGAAAAGAGGCACTTTGCCTGATGGGTTTTACCTAGTTACCTAAGAAAACAAAAGTATAACCTTGGTAGGAATTATGAAAGTGATTAATACAGCAATAACAAATGTAATGTCAATAACAGGTGAAAATGAAGTGTAAATATTGTTTTTATAAAGTTTTCTAAAGTGTTTATTGGCTCTTTAAACCTGAACTCTGCACTGTGTGTGCCCTGACCTCATGAATGCTGGAATCTCACAAACTAGGTCGTCGGCGGCGATCCCTCGATTTGAGGATGATCTCTACCATGGTACACTGATGGGTCCTGAGGTGGCTCAGTAATCCAATCCTAGAGCCACAGATTCGTCCACAGAAGTTGCAGATGTTTCCATGTGGGAGAGCTGCCCGATGGCTGGGGTTTCTTTCCCTTTCCTTCCTACGCTCTCTCTTTTTGACTTCAAGGGCAAGGTGTTTCTCTTCAAAGCAGGCCCCCGCTTGATGGAGGTTCTGGCGCCATTGAGATCAGTTGGTGGCCAGCTCCTCCCAGCTCGTGATGTCCATATCTGTTTTCTTGAGATATGCCTTCAGTGTGTCTTTGTAGCATTTCCTTTAACCACCACGGGATCTCGGGCCGTGACTGAGCTGGGAGTATAAAATCTGTTTGGGAAGTCGAGAGTCGGGCATCCGTATACAGTGTCCAGTCCAGCAGAATTGATGTCCGAGGATCATTGCCTCAATGCTGGTGACATCGGCCTCAGCGAGAACACTGACGTTAATGCAGTGGTCTTCCCACTTGATGCGGAGGATTTTCCGGAGACATCGTTGGTGGTACCTCTCCAGGCTCTTTAGATGATGTCGGTAAGTCACCCAAGTTTCACATCCATAAAGAAGGGTAGGGATGATAACCGAACTGTATACCTGGATTTTGGTGTCCTTTCTTATGTCGTGGTCAGTGAAGACGCACCGAAGCAGTTTCCCAAATGAGGTACTAGGGCACTGGATTCTGTGCTGAATCTCATCGTTGATGTTCGCTGTTAGGGAGAGGTGGCTACCGAGGTAAGGGAAGTGCTTGACTGTCTCCAGGGTCTGTCCCTTGATGGCGAGTTGCGAAGGGTCATTTACAAGGCCTTGAGCAGGCTGATAGAGCACCTTGGTCTTCTTGATGTTAAGTGAGAGTCCCAGACTTCGGTAAGCTTCTGCAAAGAGATCTAACGCAGACTGGAGGTCGCTCCTGGTGTGTGCAAGGATGGCACAGTCATCAGCGTACTGGAGGTCAATGATGGATGCCTTGCAAACTTTGGTCTTTCAATGGAGACGTCCAAGATTAAAGAGTCCTCCATCCATTCTGTATTCAATGTCAATTCCAGTGGGAAGGCAGCCTTTGATGAGGACTAGGATGACTGCTAGGAAGACAGAGAACAAGGCTGGAGTAATGAAGCACCCTTTGGATGATGAACGGGTCTGCCTTTGAACCATTATGGAGAACACTAGCAGTCATCTGGTCATGCAGAAGCCTCAGGACCCTGATGAATTTTGTAGGGCAACCAAATCTGGCCAGAACCTTCCACAAGGCTTCACGATTGATGGAGTCAAAAGCCTTTGTCAGGTCGATGAAAGCCATGTACAGGTCTTGATGTTGTTCCCGACGCTTTTCTTGGATCTGCCTGGCAGTGAAGATCATGTCAATTGTCCTGCGAGATGGTCTGAATCCACACTGAGATTTCGGCAGGACTTCTTCCGCGATGGGAAGGAGACAGTTCAGAAGAATACGGGTGACGATTTTCCCTTCGGTGGAGAGTAAAGCAATGCCTCGATAATTTCCACACACCGACTTGTCTCCCTTCTTGAAGATGGTAGCAATGTTGGCATTCCTCAAGTCCTCTAGAATCTCCTCATTGTTCCAAATTCGGAGAATGAGTTTGTGGAGCTTTAGTACCAGTTCCTTGGCCCCAGCGTTGTAGACTTTAGCCAGTATGCCATCTGGTCCTGCAGCTTTGTTGTTTTTGGCCAGCTTGATGGCATGTCTTACTTCTTCGATGGTAGAAAGGTTGGGGAGAGATTCTCTTTCAGGGTGTTGAGGGACAGAATTGATAGTGGCATCTGTCACAGATGACTCGAGGTTCAGAAGTGTCTCAAAATGCTTCTTCCATCTAGCTTGAATGCCTTCATTTCCCTTTAGGAGCGTCCAGCCATCTTGAGATCGGAGGGGAGTGGGACCATGGGAGCTTGGACCATAAATGGCCCTTGTAGCCTGGAAGAAGCTCCGCATGTCATGTCTGTCAATATAGAGCTGGATCTCCTTGGCCTTGTCTTGCCATCATTTGTTTTTGATGTCTCGGATCTTTCTTTGAGCTTCTGCCTTGAGCTGCTGGTATGACTCTTTCTTTTGCTGGCATGAGATGTCATCTTGCCATGTGCAGTGAGCTCTTTTTTTCCGGTTGAGCAGGTCTTGAATCTCTGTATCATTTTCATCAAAGCAGTCCTGGTGATGCTGGGTGACATAGCCAGTAAATACAACACATGCCGAGCGGATGGCGGTCTTGAACTCCTCCCAGTATCTCTCAGTGTTATCATCAGCTGCGGGCATGGCAGAAAGCCTTGCTTGGAGACATTACTGGAAGTCCTCTTGAACCACTGGGTCTTGAAGGGACTTAGCGTTGAATTTCCTTTGCATTGATTTTGGCTACCTTTGATGTTTGAGTGAGCTGGATGTTCATGACAGATCTGACAAGACAGTGGTCTGTCCAGCAGTCATCGACTTCTTGCATGGCCCTCGTGATGTAGACATCCTTTCAGTCACGGGTTCTGACAATGACGTAGTCAAGGAGGTGCCAGTGCTTGGATTGAGGGTGTCTCCAAATAGTCTTATACTTGTCGCTCTGTCTGAAGATGGTGTTCATGATTACCAGGCCATGCTCCACACATTTGTTAAGGAGTAGGATGCCATTGGAGTTTGTCTTTCCTACCCCCTCCTTCCCGATGATACCATTCCAGAGATCTGAATCACGCCCGACTCTGGCGTTGAAGTCAACAAGGAGAATGATCTTGTCTTCCTTAGGGGTGTTTGTCAGGACTCTGTCAAGGTTGGAGTAGAACTGTTCTTTGACATCCTTTTCTTAGCAGTTGCTAAATTTTGAATATGTCAGAAAATCCCAAAAAGAAAATCGGTGAGCCCAGTTTCAAAAACTGTTCCCAATGTGGAGAGGTCTTTGCAAAAGCAGACAAACACACACTTTGTGTGGTTTGTCTGGGTTTTGACAACTTAAATGAGGAAGGTGAAGTATGTAAGACATTCCCTGAGAAAACTGTTGAGAAACGCCTTGAAAGGCTAAGGAAGAAAATTCCTAGGGGTCCCTCTGGCTCTGACCAGCCGATACCCCCAGACATTGTGGCTGAACCCACACTTTCTTCAGTTCCTGCCCCTGAGATGATCACAACCTGAACTAAAAGAGCAATTGAACTGGTTGACTCCCCGGTTCCTGCAAAAAAATGAAGAAATTAAAACACACAGAACCCTCGCCTATCAAACCAGGGACTTCTTTGACTACTTTGCCTGTACTTACAGCCCAAGAGATTGCTCAGGCTTTTAAAATCATTCAGTTCATACAGGCAGTAGTCCCTCCTCAACAGCCTCCTGCCCCTCCCCAGGGTCCCCAGGTTGGCAGCAATGTGCATCCTCTTCCCCTAGAATGTGGGGAAACATTAGATGATGATGATGATGATGATGATGATGATGATGATGATGATGATGATGATGATGATGATGATGGACCAATAGAACCAGAAGTGTCTCCTGAACAGGACTTTGGTTCTCCCTCCAAGGGTGTCTGAGGATTTTTCATCCCATTTCACCTTTGTAAGACGGATGGCAGATGCCCTTGACATCTCCACCACTGAGCAAATTGAAGATGAGGAGGAGGTGGGGTACTTAGAAATGATGGGGTTAACACCCACAACGGCTCTTCTCCTCCTCCCTGTCTATAAATTCTTTAAAAAGGATGCACTAAAGATTTTACAGGCACCAAATGCCACCCCTCCTATAGACAAGAGGATGGATAAGAAGTACCAGCTGGAAAGGGAGGGAGCTGATTTCCTCTTCTCCCAACCCGACCACCAGGAGGCATACTGCAGGCTGCCTGTGACAAGGCTAGGGTCCCTCTGTCCTCATACCCTCCGGACAAGGACTCCAGGAAAACTGAAAGCATGGCCAAAAAAGGGTACCTGTCAGACTCTTTGGCTATGCGTCAGGCTACCTTCCAGGCATATGCTGCCCAGTATCAAAAATCCATGTGGCAGTCAGTCCTGGCCATGTCCCAGAAAGCTCCTTCACCCTTGTCAGACGACCTGGTTGAAACTGCCAGGTTTGGGCTGGAGGCATCTGATTACCAGTTCCCAATGGCTGCTGACACTAATGATGCTGCAGCCAGATGGATGGCAAACACAGTGGCACAGAGGAGGTTTGCTTGGTTTAGGGCCAGAAACCTTACTCAGGATACACAACGGAAGGCCCTGGATTTTCCCCTAGAAGGAAATTCTCTGGGGAGTCAACTGTAGCATATATGAAGAAGGTGGATGAGTATAAAACCACTTACAGAAGCAACTCTGCTAAGGAGAGAGCTTCTACATCCACTATGCCTTATGGAAGGGGAGGCCGGGGCAGGTCCTTTTACACCAGGCCCTTCTTCCAACCTGTGGCATTACCCCAGTACCAGCAGTACCCACAGCAGGGTCACTCTAGGGGCAGGGGCAGAAGGGGCTTGAGGCAAGGGTCTCATACTAAGCCTCAGCCACAAACCAAACAGGCCGCTTTCTCCCCACCTTTCGGGGGCAGACTCTCCCACTTTCTCCAAACTTGGCTGAAAATCACCACAGACAAGTGGGTGCTGGAGGTGGTGGGTCAGGGTCTGTCTCTGGGATTCAAGTCCTTTGCCTTTCAAAAATCGCGAGTATTCAGCTGTCCCTCCCTAACAGAAAAAGTGCTCTCTGAGGCAGAGGTTCAGAACTTACTGCAGTTAAAAGCAGTGGAACCAGTTCCAAAGTTTCAAAGGGGTAAGGGCTTCTATTCCAGATACTTCCTGACCACAAAGAAAAGTGGGGAGTGGCGGCCTATACTGGATTTAAGAAACCAAAGTTCAAGATGGTAACTTTGGCTCTGATCCTGCCAACACTTCAGAAAGCAGACTGGTTGGCATTACTAGACTTGAAAGATGCCTATTTTCACATCCCCATAAAAGAATCTTACAGAAAATACCTCAGATTCAGACTCCTTTCAGGTCACTACCAATTTTCAACCCTGCCTTTTGGCCTTTTTCGGCCCCAAGGGTATTCACAAAGTGCCTGGCAGCTGTAGTGGCACATCTTCGCAGACAGGGAAGAGCTGTTTTACCTTACCTAGATGACTGGTCATGGGAAAATCTCCCCTGCAAGTGCAGCAAGACCTGAAGGTCACTCAGGACCTCCTGGAGTCCCTCGGATTTCTAATCAATCACAAAAAGTCAATTTTCACTCCTACACAAGTGTTGCACCTCATAGGAGCAGAACTCAATACCCTACAGGGCAGGGCATACCTGCCCCTGGAAAGGGTTAAAAACATTCAGATAATAGCAAACTCTTTCAAGCTCCACAATTCAAAAACTGCAAGACAGTTTCTTCAGCTATTAGGCCATATGGCTGCATCCACAGGCACAGTCTTAGGTGCAAGGTTTCACGTGAGGGACACACTGTTCCATCTCAGGTCTCACTGGTGCCAAAGAAAAGATTCCTTCTCAAAGCTCATCCCAGTAACAAGGTCACTGCTACAGGCTCTCTTGTGGTGGAAGGAGAAATCCAACTTAAGGGAAGGAGTTCCTTTTCAAAAAGAGAATCCTTCAGTGATCCTCACAACAGATGCATCCTTCTTGGGCTGGGGTGCCCATATTGGGATCACACAACTCAGGGCACTTGGTCAGCCTCAGAGTCCCTTCAGCACATAAATCTCCTGGAACTCAGAGCAGTGCTGCTGGCTCTAAAAACCTTTGCTCACCTGGTCAAGGGCAAGGTGGTGCAGGTCAGAACAGACAATACCACCACAGTGTATTATATAAACAAGCAGGGAGGCACAAGGTTAGGCCCCCTTTGCTCAGAGGCCATAAGGATTTGGACTTTGGCTTATTCATTAAAAGTGTCACTGCAAGCGATCCACTTGTCAGGGAAGGACAGTACCCTAGCAGATATCTTGAGTCGAATAAACCGCCCCATCACGAGTGGACCCTAAACAGGCAGGTGGTACAAGTTATTACAAGTTATTTTCAGAAGGTGGGGTATTCCAGAGGTGGACTTGTTCACATCCCACCAGAACCACCACCTGCCACAGTATTGCTGCAGACCTCCAGATCAGGGAACTTTCCCTCTGGATGCCCTCAGTCTGGACTGGTCAGTGAGGTTTCTCTGTGCTTTCCCTCTCATCTACAGAGTACTGGTCAAGCTCAGATCCCATATAGCATCTCTGATCTTGATAGCGCCGGACTGGCCAAGGCAGCCATGGTACTGTCTTCTGCTCTCAATGTCTGTTGCAGAGCCAGTACATCTTCCTCGGAGGCACAACCTATTGACCTCCAATCAGGGAACCTTGTTGTACCTGAACCTCAAATCTCTCAATCTCAAAGCTTGGCTCTTGAAGGCTTAGAATACGCTGATTTAAAACTTTCTGAACCTGTCTTAAGTATTCTAAGAGGTTACAGAAAACCATCAGCTACAAAGAATTATTCTTCCAAATGGAAGAGATTTCTATCTGGTGTTCGGGCAAGACTCTGGTTCCAGCCCAAGCTGGCCTACCAGAGGTATTGCAGTATCTCACTCACTTGCACTCCCTGGGTCTTTAGTCTAGTTCTTTGAGGGTTCACCTTGCAGCAATTTCTGCTTACCTGCCTGCTGGGGAAAAAGGTGTCATTGGCTTCTAACATTATTTTCTAAAGGTTCTTTAAGGGACTGGATCATCTGCATCCTTCTCACATGCCACCAGTCCCAGTTTGAGATCTGAATGTGTGTATAGCTCAGCTGATGGCTGCCCCCTTCAAGCCCATGGCCACAGCTCACCTTAAATATGTCACTTGGAAAACAGTTTTCCTAGTGGCAATTACTTCTGCAAGAAGAATCAGTAAGCTTCAAGCTCTCTGTATTGATCAGGACTATATATCCTTTCATAGGGATAAAGTAGTCCTCAGAACAAACAGGAAATCTCCCCCCCAAGGTAGTTTCTGATTTTCGTTTAAATCAATCTGTCACCCTACCTGTCTTTTTCACTGAGCACTCCACTTCTGGTGAAAGGAGACTGCACAGTTTAGATGTGAAGATGGCCCTTAGTTATTACATGACAGCCACTAAGGACCTTAGACAGGATAGAAAGCAGTTGTTTCTGACCTATGTGGATGTGAGAAAAGGTAGTCCAGCCTCAAAGAGATCTATTTCTCGTTGGATAGTCCAGTGTATTCAATGCTGCTACACTAGTGCTGGCAGAGAGCCCTCACCCAGGATCGAGGACTCATTCTACAAGAGGGACAGCTGCTACTCTAGCAGCAACCAGGGACGTCCCATTGGTGAATATATGTAAAGCAGCTACCTGGAAAACAGTACACACCTTTACAAAGTATTACAAACTGGATATTTTATCCAGAAGTGATGCTAGGTTTAGCACAGCAGTCCTGCAAAGTCTGTTTCCAAAATAAAGTTCTGTGCCCACCTCCAGGGATACTGCTTGGTAGTTTGCATAAAGTTACGAATATACTGAACATTACTGGGGTTAGAAGAAAAAATTACTTACCATAGTAATTGTTTCTTCCCAGTGATGCTCAGATATTCTTAACTTCCCTCCCTACCTCCACTTCCAGAACTTCAGCCTCTGCACTCCACATGCTGGTGCCACTGATCACTTGACACCCTTGGGGGAACATTATCCTCTACACCTGTACAAGTTAGGTGAACAGAGCTCATTGTGTTTATTTTTGGCAATTTTTCTGGCATGTTGTTCTAACTTATTTAAACTTTTTTCCTCCAGTTGGAGGATTATTTTTAATAAAATCCAGATTATTGGGTAACCCCAATTTTAATGATAAGAATTTCTTAGTAGTATTGCATTACCTGAGCCATCTTTTCAGGCTCCCTTATAAAATCTGAAGAGGTTAGAACACAGGCAGTTAGTAGAGGCAGTGTTTGAAAGATGCTCACGTGCAAAGTGTTCCATCATTTGCATGTGTTCCATCTCTCCGGGCAGTCCAACCCTACAGGCTTACTGCATAAAGTTAAGAATATCTGAGCATCACTGGGAAGAAACACAATTACTGTGGTAAGTAATTTTTTCTTCAGAGTGTAACCGTCAGATTCTTTACTGCACCTAACTGTGAAGTCGCTCCGGAGATTGCTCCTTCGCTTCAGTTCGGTAAAGTTTAAAAACGCGTCAGTTTTTCAACCGATTTCTTTATTTTCGGTTTCGGGCCTCTGTCTACAATACAGTAAGAGATGTAGCTAGGTAGTGAACTGTATTTTAATATTTTCTTTGTGGAAATTGTAAATCTCGGTTCCTTCTTGGTCGGTCCAGTTGGGAACCGACTTTTGTGTGTCTGTATTTAATTTCTGGGGTTTAGTAGTGGTGTTCCGGTTTCTATCGGTTTAAAAAAAAACTGCATTCTTTGGCTTCTTTTCACAACCCGTGACACGGTTGGTAACCGATAGGAGTATATTACCTGGCAAAAGCTGTAAAGGTTAATTTGTTTAGTCTGGCCATGTCTGAGAAACCCAAGAAAAAAAAACGGTCCCACTGAGTTTCAACATTGTGCAGAGTGTGGGGAGGCCTTTGCTAAGGCCAACCCTCACCTTGTCTGTGTGTATTGTCTGGGGTTTGACCCCCTTAAAACAGACTGCCAAATCTGCAAAAATTTTCCTAAGGCCACTCTTGAAAAAAGATTGAGTAGGCTAAAGGAGAAGGAGGCCGAGAAGTCCGCTGACCCGGATGGCCAGCCCGGTTCGGTTCCAACCGAACCTGAGGAGGTGCCCACAAACCTGGGCAATACGTCCTCTGGCAAAAGCAGAGCCGACCCTGAGGGGTCAGTTCCATCAAAAAGGTACAAGAAGTCAGCCAGTTTAGATCCAGCATGCCTTACTCCAGCCGCTGAAGAAATAGCCAAAGTGATCAGTATTGTACAATCACTTCACCCGGTTCCGTCTGAACCGGCGCCGTCGGTTCGGTCGGATCTGACTCCATCGGTTTATGATCCGGATGCTTATTATGAATTGGAGTGGGAGGGGGACGAAGAGTTACTGGATGATGATGATGGCAATGATTATGAAGGTCTGGATGTGCCCATTGAACCGGACATCTCCCCAGGCAGACCCTCCGTCTCCCCTCCAAGGCTTTCTGAGTCCCCATCTCACTACTTGTTTTACAAAAAAGTGGCAGAAACCCTCCAGCTCCCTATGGTTGAAGCTGTTGAGGAGGAAGAAGAGTCTGATTTTGTGGAAATGATGGACATCCCAGAGCCCAAGAGGTTGTCTTTTCCCCTCCATAAATCCCTGGGGAAACAGACAAAAAAGATTTTATAAACACCAAATTCTTTATCTCCTGTGGATAAGAGAATGGTCAGGAGGTGTGTGCTATCAGGCTCAGGTATGGCGTTTTTGTTCAATCATTGCAGCCATGTTGGGGGTAGTCTAGGCTGCAGCCTGTGACAGGGCTAACATACCTTTGGCTTCACACCTCCCAGATAAAGACTCCAGAAAGGTGGATGCCATGGCCAAGAAACGGTATTTAGCATCCTCCTTGGGACTCGGGCAGGCAAATTATATGGCCTGAACAGCCAGATACCAGAAGTCCAGGTGGGACACTGTTCTGAAACTGGCTAAACAGGCTTCCCCCAGCTAGTCAGAGAGCTGGAGGAGGTGGCTGCTGATGGGATTGAGGCATCCAAAGTGCAATTTCATGCTGCTGTGGACTCCAATGATGTGGCATCTAGTGTCATGGCTACATCTCTGTCTCTCAGGAGATTTGCTTGGCTCAGATGCACTAGCCTTTCTCAGGACACCCAGGCTAAGGCCATGGATTTCCCTGGGGTGGGTAACTCTGTGTTTGGGGAGCAGACAGTGGCTTACATGAAGAAAATGGATGAGTACAGGACCACCTACAGGACTGCACAGGCCAAAGAAAGGCAAGCCAATCCTAAAAAGCAGCAGTCTAGGAGCAGGCCCTTTCACAGGCTTTTCTACCAAGCCCAGGCCTCCTCTCCCTTCCCACAGAGGGGGTTCTTCCGAGGGAGAGGCAGGAGGGGGATGAGCAAGGCTGCATCCTCTTCCCAGTCCAAGGCTCCAGCCAAGCAGACATCGTGCTGTGTCAGCCCGGGTCGACTCCCCGATTCCAGTAGGAGGCAGGCTGGCTTACTACTTCCAGGCCTGGAAGTCTGTTACCTCAGACAAGTGGATCCTGGAGGTAGTAAGTCAGGGACTGGCCCTCGGTTTCAAAAAGTTTCCAAAAATGAGGGTCAGGTCTTTTACACTTGTAAACATATCCAGAATCATTGTTCTAGAAGCACAGGTTTCTTCTCTGCTGACTCTCAGAGCCGTAGGGAGAGTTCCTACTCTACACAGGGGCAAGGGTCTGTACTCCAGATATTTTCTTACCCCTAAAAAGATGGGAGTGGCGACCCATCCTAGACCTAAGGTATTTGAACAAACGCATCTTAAAACCAAAGTTCAAAATGGTGACTCTGGGAGTAATTCTTCCCTCTCTGAGGCCAGGGGACTGGTTAGCATCCCTGGACCTCAAGGATTCCTATTTCCATATTCCTATCAGGTGCTCCCACAGAAAGTACCTCAGGTTCGAGTTGCCTTCAGGCCATTATCAGTTCAGAGCCACGCCTTTCAGCCTAACATCGGCTCCAAGGGTGTTTACAAAGTGCCCTGTAGTAGTAGTAGTGGCCTTCCTCAAAAGGCAGGGATTTCTCTATTTCCATATCAGAACGACTGGCTCATTGTAGGACAGTCTCCCGACCAGGTCAGGTCAGCTCTACAGGTCACTCAAGATCTGCTTAGTTCCCTGGGATTCCTTCTCAACCTGCCAAAGTCAGTTCTCGAATCAGTATAGCTCCTCAACTTCATAGGGATAGAGTTAGATACTGTTCAAGCAAAGGCCTTCCTCCCACTAGCAAGAGTTCAGGCCCTTACAGATCTCACTTTTTATTTTCATCCTCTAGTTTCTCATCCAGCAAGACATTTTCTTCCACTCTTAGGCCACATGGCATCTTCCACTGCAGTGATGCAAGGAGCCAGGTTCCAGATGAGGGACATTCAATTCCATCTAAGGTCCTTTTGGTCTCAGAAGAAAGATTCTCTTACCAAGCTGATTCCAGTGACTCAGACTCTGGTCCAAGCTCTCCAGTGTGGTGGCTGGACCAGGACAATCTCAGGCAAGGTGTCCCATTTCACAAGCAAACTCCTTCAGTGGTTCTTACCACAGATACTTCTCTCCTGGGCTGGGGAGCCCACCTGGGAGCCCTCACAGCACAGGGGGTTTGGTCTCCACAAGAGTCTCTCCTTCATATCAATCTTCTGGAACTCAGGGCAGTATTCTTGGCCCTTCAGATTTTCTCAGACTTAGTGAGGAACAAGGTGGTTCAGGTCAGGAATGACACCACCACCACCATGTGGTGCATCAACAAGCAAGGGGGCACTCTGTTTACAGCCTTGTGCACAGAGGTCATGAAAGTATGGTCTCTGGCCTACTCCCTACAAACTTCCCTAATAGCAGTCCACCTCCCAGGGAAGGACAGTGTGCTAGCAGATGCTCTGAGCAGAATCTCCCAGGCCATCATGAATGGACCTTGGACCCTCTCATCCTGAACGTAATCTTCACCAGGTGGGGCACTCCAGAGATAGAGCTCTTCACAGCCCCAGACAATCATCAACTTCCCCAGTTCTGCTGCAGACCTCCAGTTCTGGGGACTGTTCCCCTGGATGCTGCGATATTGAATTGGGAAGGCAAGTTCCTTTGTGCCTTTCCTCCCTTTCCCCTGTTGTTCAGGGTTCTAGTCAAGATCAGGTCACAACCCTGCACAGTAATTCTAGTTGCTCCAGACTGGGCCAGACAACATTGGTATCCTCTGTTGTTGTCCTTAGCAGTCTCACTCCCCCTTTCTCTTTCCAAGAGACACAATCTCTTAACCTCCTCTCAGTGGAGGATCTGGTACCCCAATCTCCAGTCTCTCAATCTCAAGGTCTGGCTCTTGAAGAGTTAGAACACGCAGGCTTGCATCTTTTTCAGGGAGTTTTGGACATCCTTAAGGTTTCTCGCAAGTCTTCTACCAGGAAAACTTATAACTACAGATGGAAAAGATTCAGCATTTGGTGTTCACACAAGGATATTCTGCCAGATGTTGCTGGTATTGCCATTGTTTTAGATTACCTGGTTCATCTTAATGGCTTAGGCCAGCCACTTTAAAAATTCATCTAGCAGCTGTCTCTGAATTCCTGTCTGCAGGGAAGGGCTCTTCTCTGGCATCTCGCCCTGTCTTTGGTAAGTTCTTTAAAGGTCTGGTTCATATCAACCCTCCTTTTAGATAGCCTACTCCGGCTTGGGATCTCAATATCTGCATTGCTCAGCTTATGCAGCCATCCTTTGAACCTCTGGCTTCAACCGAGCTTAAGTACTTGACCTGGAAAACTGTGTTTCTGGTAGCTATCACTTCTGCCAGGCGAGTTAGTGAATTACAGGCCCTGTCAGTTGAACCTGATTTTATCTCGTTCCACAGAGATTAGGCGGTCTTCAGAACTAATAGGAGGTTCTTACCCAAGGTGGTCTCAGACTTCCATCTGAACCAGGCTGAACCAGTCTATGTCTCTTCCTGTGTTTTTCACTGATCATTCGTCTTCGGGAGAAAGAAGGTTACACAGTTTGGATATTAAAAGGGCACTTGGCTATTACATAGAGCATACTAAGGCACATAGGAATGACTGTCTTCAATTGTTTCTCACTTATGGTGAATTGGGAAAAGGTAGGCCTGCTGCTAAAAGAACTATTGCCAGGTGGATTGTAGCTTGTATATAGTTTTGCTATACCAAGCTAGGAAAAACACCTCCGTCAGGCCTGAGGGCCCACTCGACTAGGGGTACAGCTGCTTCTCTGACTGCTGCCAGAGATATACCCTTACTAGAGGTCTGCAAAGCAGCCATCTGGAAAACAGTCCATACATTCACCAAGCATTACTCTCTGGATATCTAGGCTAGGAGTGATGCTAGGTTTGGTATACCAGTATTGCAGAGCCTATTCCCAAAATAGGTTCAGTACCCTCCTCCATGGAGGTACTACTTAGTAGTCTGCATATGTCAGAATACAGCAAGACTTCATGTTGTTTGAAGAAAAAATTACTCACCTTAGTAATGGTGCTTCTTTTAATGGAGTCTTGCTGTATTCTGACCTCCTCCCGCCTCCCCTCTCAGAACCTAGTTTTTGGGAAGTGGGCGGGCAGGTACAGTGTTGCACCTCAGGGGTGTACCTTACACCCCTCCTCTTCAGGGTGGGGTTGTTGTTATATTTTAGATTTATATATAATATATCTTGTTCACTACCTAGTTTTTATCTTGGGTTCTCGACGCAAGTCTTTTGGGACCCAAGTAGCTGCCTGTTGGTATATTTTTTTTTTTTACAATTTCCTTATTGGAAGTGTAGTTAGTTAGTTGCTCGTAAGACTCTGATGGTTACACTCTGAGGCACCACAGACAGAGGTTTGAAACCAAGCTAAAGCTCAACATTCTATGCCTGTGCATAGAGTTAACCCTTTCCTCTCCGGGGCAGTTCAAGTGCTGGGGCTAACTGCATATGTCAGAATACAGCAAGACCCCATTAGAAGAAACACAATTACTAAGGTGAGTAATTTTTTCTTACGAGAGTATGCTGAAAGTGTTCAATGCATACTCATAATTTTGGAAATGTTCAGTATTTTGACACCAGATTTTCAACATAGCCATTTTTCACATAACCTCATAAATGTGAAAGCTGTTATTTTTCAAATCCTGGCCAAAATGTGCTTTTATACTTGTAGCGTGAAATTGCCTTTCAGGCAGGATTTGAACATTTTCTCCACTTCTCCACCCTTGTTCATAAGGTGCGGTAGGATTTGAACATTTTCTCCACCCTTGTTCATAAGGTGAGGTCATAAGAAATCTGTGTTGAAAATTTGGGGTAAAAATATTTAAAAACAACGTTTTCTGAGTGTACGTTAAAAATGTTCAATGCACGCTCGTAACTTTCATAATTTTCAGTATTTTGACCCCAAATTTTCAACATAACCATTTTCTCACACCACCTCACGAACATGACAGCTGTCATTTTTCAAATCCTGTCCAAAATGTGTTTTCCTAATTGTCTGGCAGAATGACGTTTTGGCCACTATTTTATAAATGACATCTGTCCTGTTCAGAAGGAGTGGTCATAAAAAGACTGCATTGAAATTTGGGGTCAGAATGTGAAAAAACCCTAAGTTATGAAGAAACATTGAATTACTCATAATTTTAGTTTTGCAGATGTTGGCCCCTAATGTTAGATATTCCTTGTAGTACCCAACTTCCTGAAAATGATAGGTGTCATTTTTCAAATCCCCTCTGAGACTTGTTTTCACAGTCACACTGCAAAATCACCTTTCAGGCCTGGTGGTGCTGAGGGTTGAGGCACTGGATGCCACACCTCACGCCACGCCAGTGACCTGGGTTCGGGAATGAGCCCAGGCCATTGGGGATCGGCGGGTGGGAGAGGACTGAGTGTCTGGAGGACAGCTCTCCTCTCCCGGGAGGGAGGGGGGGTTCACGCTCGGCACTTGACTGACCTGTGGCGGAAGTCGGAGGCATGGCAAGCGCAGAGCATACTGCAAAGAATGGGAGTGGTGACATTGGCAGTGATGCCATGATGTCAGGGTGCGTGCCACTCCCCAGAACAAGGGAAAAATTGCTCTCCAGGCTCGGGAGAGGCAGACACCAGATCAGATCCTCGTGGCGCACCTGCCTGGCCGTCCAGTTCTAGAATTGTTCGAGGTAGCAAGCCACCTTTTATCCCCGCCCCGTGGGAAGAACCGTGGCTCCATGGGGTGAATGGAAAGGTCCAGGTAAGGTGGCAGAAGCAGGAGAAGACTTCACTGATGCCCCTGATGAAGCGGAGCTTGCAGAGGCGGGGGCGGATAAAGTAGGATTTAAAAAAAAAAAATCACCTTTCGGATGGGAATTAAAAAATTCCACCTGTCTTGATCACAAAGTAAGGTCATAAAAAGACTTGGAAATTTGGGATCAAAATGTAGGAACCCACTGAAAATTAGATATTGTTTCTCTGCTATTGTATGTGTAAAAGTAGGACACCACTGAAAATGAGATATTTATTTATTTATTTAAAAACCGACTATTGGGAGAAGCACAGTGAGCCAAGTCTCATTTCCAGGTGTGACCTGTGGGAGACTGATACAGGAGGAAACAAACAAATTGAAGGTGCAATTCAAGTACAAAAGTAAAGTGCAGTCACAAAAACAAAATACTGTATAATATTTCACAGGTACGTCTTGGAACAGTTGAAAGTGTGAATATGCAAACCCGTATCATGCCAAATGTACATGCAATAGACAAGAAAACTGTTGCATAGAAAAGTTAACCAAATGAGCAGGCAGTGCACTAGGCAACAAGTGTAGATAGGAAGAAAACTTGATCCCATTTGTGCCAGTGTTAGAGAAGGAGGACCTCTTAAGGTTAAACAGGAGCAGGTCAGGGGTGGAAGGAGTTTCATCTGGAGCCTGAGGTGGTGGCATGGCAGAAAGAGGAAGGGAGCTTTTTCCAGAGAACTGCAAGGTAATAGAAGAAGGCAGACTGCCAGCAGAGAAATGGGGATGAGGAATGGAGACGGTACGATGGTCCCTGGAGTGGTGAGAGCATGGAGCAGGTGCAACTGTGAAGAGGAGTGATGAGAGATAGGAGGGAAAGAAACCAAACCAGTATTTGAAGATGGAGGATCAGTGTAACTGGTGATGAGATGTTAGGGGGATGACAGGGAGGAATAGAGGGAGCAGTGGTGAGTATGTGGAGGTGAGTTTGTCGCAAAGTGACAAAAGGCATTACAGAGGGTGTCCAGTCAGGCTAGGAAAGTGATGGGGGCAGTACTGTAGTCCATGCTGACATTGTCAGAGGAACACGGTCTGTATTATGGTACAGGGCACCCAACATGGGCTGCAGTTTCGCATGGATGCCATTGATGTGGGGTGAGAAGTCGAGCTTGTTATCTAACCACACACTGCAGTATTTGAAGGATTGCATTGCTTCAGGTCAGGAGTCATCCAGCTTGCAGAAGACAGAAGTCTTGAGAGCCTGACCAATTTCTAGTTGGTACCAAAGATCTAGGATGCCGTTTTTTTGGTGTTGACCTGGAGATCATTGGTGTGGAACCAGCACAGGATGTTATTAAAACCCTGCTGAAAGAGGTTTTCCACAGAAGCAGTGGAGGGACCAGAGGCGAAGATGACTGTGTCAATAGCATAGATGTGTATATGCAAGCTGGCACAGATGGATGGTGGTCATTCAGGAAAATGGAAAACAAGATAGTGCCTAATATGGAACTCTGCGGGACCCCAGCCTTGATGGGAAGGGGTGATGATGAGGTGCCTCCAACCTGAACCAACTATAGACAGCCTGTTAGGTAGAAACAGAACCAGCTAGCTGCAGAAGCTGAGAGGTCAGCAGAGCTCAACTTGTCCAGGGGGAGCAGGTGAGACACTGGGATGAAGACTTTGGCCAGCTGGATGAAAATGGCAGCCATAATGTGCCCCATATCCATCCCTGAGAAGATGAAATCAGTGACTTGTAGCAGGGAGGAAACAGCAGAGTAGTGCTTCTGGAAGCTTGAGTGGAATGGGAGGGAAAAAAGTGGAAGAGGTAAGGAACTCCAGGAATCTTGCATAGACTAACCTCTCTTGGAGGTTGGTGAGAAATGGGATGAGGGAGATGGGATAGAAGTTACTAGGGGAAGCGGGGTCACCTTCTTTGTGAAGTGGAAGGACGTTGGCAGTCTTTCAGGATTGAAGAACGGAACAGAGGGAGAGGGAGAATGAGGGGTTGAACAGGTTGGCAAGTGGAGCAGCTGTTGCAGGAGCTGAGAGGTGGAGGAGTCTGTTGTCAAGCCTATCAGGGCTGGACTTTGCGAGGTTGAGGGACTGCAGGGAAAGCAGGGTTTCTTGTGTGGTGATGAGGAAAATGGAAACCTGAGGAGAGGAGAGGGGGGAACCAGGAGGAGAAGGAGAGGATTCAGCGGGGCAGCACATGTGTTAAAAAACTGATCAAAGTGAGCAGCAACAGAGGCAGGCTCAGACACAAATTAACCATGAGGACTGGAGGATAAGACTGAGCAGGGGGTCAAAAAGGGAATGGATTACCTTCCAGAATTTAGAAGGAGAGTTAAGGTTATTCTGGAGGTTTGCTTTGAAATAAAGGGATTTTGCAGCCCAGACATCCTTTATACATGGTCCTATACTGGAGAAGATTAGGAAGGGAATGGGCTAATTTATAACATGCCCAAGTGAGATCAGGGATTTACATTGATTGATGATTTTGGTGTAGATCCAGGGGAGAGACATCTCATCTGGTCTATCCTGGGTAAATATGTAGTAAAAATGTGTACAAGCAAGACCTGGTATAACAGCAACGCAAGCAGTAAACATTTGGATTGACAAATGCTTGTATTCTTCTGGTGCTGTTACATACGAACATGCAAAGAAGCCAGCAGAAGAAGGCCATTTGGTCCATCAAGTCTGTTCGTATTGCAGGGTCCACAGCTTGAGCTATTGTCCCTGCCCTCCCTCCCCACTCCTCCCATCCTCTCTACCCATGATCCTTACCTTTCTCCTATGCCTATCCCAGCCTCTCTTAAAGCTGCCCACTGTCTTCAACAAGATGACCTCTTCCGGCAGTGCATGCCAAGTGTCCACCACCCTCTCTGTGAAGAAGTGCTTCCTGACCTCCCTACTAAACCTCCCACCCTCCAGCTTAAGACTGTGTCCCCTCGTGTTATGGTTGCTGCTCAGCTTAGACTGTCCTTATCAACCTTATTTATTCCTTTCAAGTACTTGAAGGTCCCAATCATGACCTCTCTCTCTCTCCTGTCTTCCAGGGAGTACATGTTCAGTGCCCTCAATCTTTTCTCGTATGCCTTACCCTGCTGACCTGCTATCATCTTTGTAGCCCTCCTGTGGACCTTCTCCAGCAGGTTAATGTCCTTTTTGAGGTGTGGGCACCAGTACTGAACTCCATACTCTAGATGCGGCCTTACCAGTGACGTGTACAAGGACAGTATAACCTCCTCTCTCCTACTATTGATCCCTCTAGATATGCATCCCAGCTGCTGCTTTCTTGCACTGCATGGAGTGCTTCAGATCATTAGGGATCATCACTCCTAGGTCCTTCTCCTCCTCTGATGCAGATACTCTGACTCCACCCAGGTAGTACTCTGTCCTAGGATTCTTGGCTCCAATATGCATAATTTGCATTTCTTATCATTGAAGCCAAGCTGCCAGATCCTGGACCACTTCCGGATGGATCCGCACACCTTGTGCATGTATTGCCTGGGTCACGAGCATGATGCCTAGGCCTGTGACAGTTGCAGTTTTCATCTGTCCATTTTGGAGGACCATCACTGCTACTTACTTTTGGGGTGTCCAAACAATCAGTACCTGCTGGTCACACATAAAGACGCCTGACGGGTGGTCTCCGTGGCTGCGGGGTCTGCCAGGCAACTTGCAGCATTCAAGGAGGTGGCTCAGTCCTCCTTGGCTTCAGCCTTTTTGCCACTCTCTTTGGGTACCTTCTTTACAGGGGCATTTAGGGACCTGTGCCCAGCCCTTCCTACTCATGGGCAGGGCCCTTCATCGACACACAAGTCCAAATCCAAGAAAGGGTCCAAAAAAACATCCTCGCTGTTGATCGTGGGATTGGGAGTGCTCTCGGGCTCCCGATTCCCGCACTTCTCTGGAGGGTCCAACTTTGGTCGACTCCTCGGCCCAGACTGCTGGCTCCACGTTATCCTGTCTGGCCAGTTGGCTGAGACGCAGGTCGATCTTTGGCCAAACTTTTTCTGGAACCAGTCAAACAGTTGTTGCTCAAATAGGCCAATACCTCCTTGTCAAGGGCTCTGGTCCTAACTCAGACCCAGGGAGGGATGGATCAGTCCGCTGACCCACCACCTCTCATGGAAGACCAGGAGCTGGTGGTGCCCTAGCTCTCTCAGGCACCCTCTCAGGCCCATCGTTGGTCCCCCCAAAGGTCAAGAGGCTTGCATCGACATTGGCGCTCCTGCATCTGACACTTGGGTAAGCTGTGCTGCCGCTATTCTTCATCGTTGTCCACCTCAGGTGTGGAGAAGTTTCAGTGCAAGTTGTGTTGGTGCTACAAGGATTTAATGTGGCAACAGCTGGTGTTCGCTGGAATGAAGCCCATACTGTCTTCTTCCCCGGCCATCACTTGGCTTTTACCACAAAGGCTGACACCGTCTTCACCTCCGCAGGTGCAAATGCATAAAATGGTCCTGGCTCAGCCCTCTCCAACCTCTCCACTGACCCAGGTGGAGCCGCCCCTGAAACAGCCAACGACCGGTGCGCCGACTGTGGAGTCTCAGCCGACCTTGGGTGTACACTGTCGGCTATTGGTCACAGTCATCCCGGAGTCTCCACGGAGGGTCAGCAGGGATTCGGGCAGTCGACCCCTCTTTGATGACTCTTCGGTGTCGGTGGGTTCCTCCCTGCACTCTCGTCCAGTGGACACAGAGTCTGCATGGGGTCTCTCAACGGACGAGGGCCCTACCTTCTTTATGGGCCTTCTCCGCCTCATCTCGGAATCCTTGGGTCTCCAGATGGAACCCGTTCAGAAGTGGGCTCCGTACCCGCTTACCAATATTTTGGATGGGGGTGAGTCCTCTGTGGAAGCCTTCCCAGTGGCAGAGGCCATCCTTGGCCCTGCCTTGGAGCTGTGGCAGCATCCTGCCTCCTGCCCTGCACCGTCGGCCAGGATAACCCTCAAGTATGCAATGCCCTTTGGCTCCCTCTCAGGGTTCATGGAACATCCTTTGGCTGAGGGCTTGGTGGCTAATTCTGTGTTTTGGCACTCAGGCAATGTGGGTGACATTGACAAGCCGCCCGACAAGGAGTCCAAGAAATTGGACCATTCGACCAAGAAGGTCTATGCTGCCTCTTTGCTTGGCCTTCGCCAGGCAAGCTCAGCCCTTCTGATGGCCCACTTTTCCCACCTCCTGTTGGGCACTCTTAATGGAGTTCTCCTTCATCTCCCAGCAGACCATCAGACTACGTAAAGCAGGTCCAAGACCAGGGCTGGGCTTTAGCCAGACAGCCATGGACATTGGCGACTCCTGTGCCCGGTCTGTGGCAGCCTCAGTGGCCATATGGGTCCTCCTGTGGGTGGCCTGCTCCACCAGTTCCTTTCCACCTAGTCTGCTGTCACCACGGACAGGTGGGTTCTTGAGGTGGTTGGTCAGGGTCTGCCTCTAGAAGTTTGAGGGGTATCCGCCTTATTGAGTCTGTGCCCTACAGGAGGGCATAGTGTCCATCGACATTCCATCAGCCCTTCGGGATGACATTGCCCAGCTCCTCCACAAGGAAGTTGTGGCTCCTGCCTCGGAACCTCTGGAGTACCCAGGATTTGTCTCCAGGTACTTCCTGGTGCCAAAATGGATTGGGGGCTGGCACCCCATCTTAGATCTGCATGACCTGAACAAGTTCATCAGGCCATGCACCTTCAGAATGGTAACTGTCTCAGATCATATCATCTCTTGAGACATGTGGTTCTGCTCCTTGGATCTTTAGGACATGTTCTTTCTCATCCCAATCCATCTGTCATCCCACTACGGGTTCCTTCGGTTCTGGTGGAGGGGATTCTTTACGAATTCCAGGCCATACCATTCAGTCTTTTCTCAACCCCAGGGTCTTCACCAAGTGCACTGCAGTGGTAGCAGCTTATCTGAGGCACTAAGGGGTCAAGGTTTACCCCTACCTGGACAACTGGCTGATTGCATCCCTCCAGGCAAGAGGTGGAGCAGTACAGGAACCTGGCCCTTCAGACCTGCGTCTCTCTTGGCCTCTTGGTCATCAAGGCCAGGTCGGAACTCGTGCCCTCAGAGGGATCAACTTCATCAACTCTTGCAGAGCCAGGGCTAGGCTCCCAGCAGACAGGATGGCAGCTCTCTCCTCCTTTGCCCGATCATTTCAGGTTGGGCAGTTATGCCCTGCATGGGACTTCCTGCGCCTCCTGGGACATATGGCAGCTTGCACCAGCGTGGTCTGTTGAGCCCGCTGGAGAATGCACTCCCTGCAGTGGGAACTAGCCCGTGTATGGCCTCAGTGCGAGGGCCATTTCAACCAGCTGGTCACTGTGACCCAGCTGATGTGGGACGCCCTCCAGTGGTTAGTTCTGGAACATCTGCAGGAAGGTATCGCGTTTGTGCACCCAGAGCTGACAGTCATCCTGATGATCGATGCCTCTGTCATGGGCTGGGGTGCCCACATGGGGAAACACAGAGTCCACGGGCTGTAGACCCCTGAGGAGTCCCGGTGTCACATCAACCTGCTGGAGCTCCGAGCAGTTCGGCTGCCGCTGACTGCCTTTGCTCCCCACAGTCGGGGTCGAGCCATTCAGGTCCAGATGGACAACACCACGGCCATGTTCTACTTGAACAAACCGGGCGGGACACACTCCTTTCCTCTGTGCAGGGAAGCTCTCCACATGTGGATGATTTCTGGCCCTTGTGAGGCACCTCAGGCAGTAGTTAAGGCCAGTGGTTCTTATTCTTCAGATTTTTCCTCATATGGGGTACCCGATAGGGTTGCTGCCCATCCCCATATCTATTTGCATTATAGTTTGAGCCCCTGGCCCAATTTCTTAATCAAATGGACACAGTGGAGAGCCTGACAGTAGTGGGACACACAATGTAGCCAGCTACATGGACAATTTACTCCCTTAGTGGAGTGTCTTCAGGTGATGGTCGAATTGGCAGGTTTGAAAATAAACCAAGACAAAACAGAAGTCCTGCAGCTAAATTATCAGCTAGATGCATTACTGAAGCATAGTGGATTTGTACAGTTAATGTGTTTTGTTAAATAAGTAAAATGTAGTATTAAAGTTCTGCATTGCTTCTCTTAGTACTGTAAAAACTGAATGAGCATGTTCCGTTAAAGAAAATATAAAATACTGTGGATATGTAGTGAAAGTGCCTAGGGTTATGTAAAACCATGAAGTAAATGTGCTGTATTTTATACAGCTGCTTTGCCAAAGTTGGTAAAAATAGTTCAGCAGAATAAAACTATCTGTTAGACAGTACAGAGCATATTTGTTAGCTGTACCCCCTGGGAATGTTCAGAGATTCATTGGGAGGCTTCCCGCGATATCAAGCTGGGAATAGACAAGTCAGGAGCATTTATCATCCTTTGTTTTATTTTAATTTCCCTTTTTCTTTGTGTGCTCCCGACTGTGTATAGCAAGACAGTGTATAGAAATGCGGAGAGGAGGGAGAGCTGGCAGTAGCGGTATATTTCAAGAAAACCCGCCGCTTTCCTTGTTTCTCTGGCATGTGGTTCACTGAGTTGTATAGCAGTATAAAAAGAAAAATATATACACCACAGAGTGTGGTTCAGAAAAACTGATGCACTAGAATCCTTCTCTCCTGTGCTGCTCCGTGCTCCCCTTCACCGCTTGCTCCCAGTGGTATCCTCTGACCCTCCTGCACCCCATTGAAATTACGTAAGAGTGGAGAAGAGAGATGGAATGAGAACAAGTTATAAGAAATGTAAATTACCATCTAGGGCAGAAGCAAGCAGCTGTCAAGATGCCAGATACCTTCAGCCGCCAGTCCGTGGCTTTCTGCTGTTTTCCCACAGTTGTCTTTGGTACAATAAAAGACCCTGTGGGGTCCAAATATGTAATGGGGGGGGAGAGAGAGCAGCAGCATAGTGGCAAAAGAGGAGTGCACTTGCTCCTTGCTCACTCTCTTCTCCCATCGAAATCCTGTGTCACAGTTGAAGTGGGGCAGCAATGCCTTTCTGATAACCTTCTTTTGCAGTCACCTTGCTCCTAAAAATAGCTCTGAGCACTTTAAGTATGTATCAAGGGACACGTATGTTGTCCCTGTGGAGAAGTACACCACCTCAGCCCCTGGGAAGTGGATCGGAAGGGCATAAATAAAACCCTTCCGTATGAGAGAGAGATGCAAGAAAACTCAGGATAACAGGAGCAAGTCTGCTCTGTATGCTCTCTCTCTCTCCTGTAAGCCTGTAACGCTTCTCCCGAGTGCTGGAGCTGTACGGCTGCTGTTAGTTTCAGCTGCCACTCCGATTTGTTCAGGTGTGGTTCACTAGTAAAGTGAACCGACTCAAAAAAATTCTATATGAAAACAAAAGGGTTGACAGAAATAAATGAATGAAAATAAAGTACGAGAAAGACGAGCACTAGGTGACAAGCTAAACAAAAGCCCTTAGATAGTAAGAAATATTAGGGGATGTTACACAAAATTGTTTCCCTGTTGTGTATTTTTCAAGTACAATGTAATTAAGCCAGGAGAGGTAAAAGGCTGTGGCTTACGTGGCTACGGGACTGCTATGATTGTTCCTATAGGACAGCAGCACCCTCTGCGGGCCCCTCTTTATACAGCCCTCCCTGTCACTCAGAGGTAACTAAGGAGGGACCCTATGTTAGTTACCAGGCAATTAAGCATGTTATGGGTATTCTAGCCCTTTATAAAACATTTATGATGTTGCGTAGCTGGCAATTAATGTGGAATGCTGTATTACAATGTATGGTGGGTCACCCTGTGATTTTAGGCTAACCCCGCTAGTTTTCTTTTGTATTTTTAGGTAAGGGTTTAGTCGGGTGACCCCACCCAGAATATATTTAAGCCTACCACTAGAGGCATTAGGAGTTGGAGAGTCAGTAGGAAACTGACAGATGTAGGAGAAAGACCTAGTGGTGTGGGCTCACACCGGTCAATTATTGGTCAGGCTGATGTAAGCCTAAAGTCTGCTAAGTCAAAACAATAGCCTTTTTGAGTTGAATGAAACTAATTTTTATTAGGTTTTTTTCGTTGGATTTCTGTAAATATATTCTCTCATTTTGTGACTAAAATAAAATGATAAATGCCTTTTGGCATTTTTTATGCACTGTGATTTCAGTCTGCCTTGTATTTGTTATCCTGAATACCCACACCAGGTGACACTCACCAGCTACTGCTCTTTATTTTCATATTTCCAAGACATTCTATGACATCAATCCTATGACATCAAGACATTCTATGACATCCTCTCACTCCCTCAGACACTATGACTCCTGCGCCTTGTCTGTCCCATGCACGTTCACCTCTGCTTACCAGGCAGCTTTCTCCTACCGCTTGCCTAAATTGTGGAATTCCCTCCCCTCTACCATCCACCACGCCCTTTCCACTCGCTATCTCAACACCCTCCTGAAATCCTACTTCCGCTCTACTGTTCCTGCTCTTAACCATCTGTTAACTGAGTTCTTCCTGGCACTGCCTTCCTGGCGCTTGGCAGTGTAAGATCTGCCTTGGCTGTTGCATCCCTGTGTAGGCTGGGCTGCCTTCTCTGCTGTCCACCGTTGCCACCTGTGATGCAGTTGAGCTCTCAAACTGCTATAAATATTCTACTGTTGCATTATATAGCTGCTGTGCTAACTCTACCTTTGTACTTATTACTCTACATTTGTACTTGTACTCATTATGTATACAATTTATTCCTTCTCCCATGCTCCCCATCCCCCGGATGCATCTGGAAACGAGCAGCTGTCTGCTCAGCATGCTTTCCTGGTGAAACTTTTAAATGAATAAATCAATCAATAACCCTCATTCCATGCTATTCATCTGAATGGCCTAGAAATAAGTTTGTGATGTCATAGAATGTTCAGAGAGAGGGATTCAGGGTAGTTACAAAGGCAACAACTTTAGATTATTGGGTTAACAGAAAAGGTCAAAAACATATCAGAATACTGGGCAGCCAATAAAAGAACAACTGGAGGGCTTCTAGAGGTGTTTTAACTTCAGAGGGACTGAAATACTGTATAGTTGGTTTTCCCTTGTGGATTGCTGGATTTTTGTCTACTAGTATTTTGGTGACAGTTTGCATCAAACTATTTTTGGTACAGGGAAGTATTTACTGGTGGCTGATTTCCTCTTGTTGTCTTCAGGGCACAGAACACCAGGTTGTATTTGGTCAGGGGAGGCTTACATCATAGGTATTGGGCTCAATTGCTTTATTTTTCTCTGACTGTAATTGTTTTTTGCTGGGTATATTCTCTGTTAAATTCTTGTGCAGGTGGTCTTGCTGAAAGGAAGGTCAGCACTCACCAGCGTGGTGCAGGTTGTCTTGCTGAAAGGAAGGTCAGCACTCACTGGAGTGGTGGGTCAGAGCTGTAGCAGATTGTTTCTGGAGAGGCAAGGGCTTGGTCCCACCTACCTGCCCCCTCACACCAAGGGTGTCATTTCCTTTATACCAGGGATTCTGACATCACTTCCCCAAGAGGGCAAGGGGCATGCCACTGCCATATCCTTAACAGTCCAGCACACTGCATAGAGGGTAAACTTACGCACTTACAAAGCAGAGAAAAACAACCCCCCCCCCCAAAAAAAAATACACATATATATTAAACAGGAAGGGAGAGAGACATGTGGGAAGTGGTGCAATGTGCTGGCTGTGGGGTGGCAATCTTCCGGGAGACATTCTGAAGTTTGCGATGCTGCTCTATTTGCAGGCAACTCTCTGCCCTGATTGAGGAGGTTGCCTGTCTTCAGGCTGACCTGGCAAGGAGTATTTATTTATTTATTTAGTTTTTGTTGACCGGGTAAGTGCACTAGACAAATCCTGCCTATTTTCAGGCACGACCCGTGGGAGGGGGACACAGATGAATGCCAACTGACTTTGAACCAGATTAAGCTGTTGGTGGTATTTATAGTGAATGAGGGAAACTTGGCCAGGACACCGGGGAAATTCCCCTTCTCTGCTGGCGCTTAGTGGCCAGTAGAGGGCTGAGCATTCTCTGCGTTATGGCAGACGCTCTGATCTCCTGCGAGGGAGATGGACGCTGGTGAGACGCCCGCTAGCGATTCTTTTCAATGGATACCACTGTTATTTTGGATGATGTTTCTACTGACCTGGAGAAGCCGCTTAAAGCCACGGAGGTAATCGTGTACAGCCGATTCGAGAGACTTTACTCCCCGTGAACTGTTGGATCCTGTGGGCTCTACTTCCGTGTTGGGACCTTTAGACTCTGAGCCTCCTGTTTCCAGTCACGGATCTCTTTCAACGCCCGATACTGGAGAGCCCACGGATCGTCCGCTGCTCGATGCCTCCTGCTATTCCAGCACGGATGCCTACTACTCACAGACCTTGAAAAACAATTTAAACTACAATCTCAGGATTCCTTTAGTTCTAAAGATTGGTCGGAGGAGGACTCTTTATTAAATGCTGGCTGGACTCAGAACGATTTGGGAACTTGGGTGCCTGACCCTGCTTGGAAGCCTGTCTCCTATACTTCTCCTCAACATGCCACCTCCCTGAGCTCAGGTATTGACACTGTTCGACCTACTGTTTCTGCTAATGGTGCGCACCTAGTGTTGCAGGACGAGGAGGCTACTGGTAGCCCCGATATACCTGTAGTGGGGGGAGGACTTACGGTTCCTACTGTAGCAGTTGATGTTTCAAAATCAGATACAGGTTCTGGCAATCCTCCTCGCGTTTCTATGGCAGACCTGTTCAAACACAAACTTGAACAGGCTCCCAGGAGAAACACTGTTAGATTAAGATATAGAGGGGGTCTAATTTCTCATCCTGATAGGTATTATATTGCCAATACTCTGCTTAAAAGCTCTATGTCTTTTCTCCCTTCGGACCTCTTTGCACTTATTCATGTTTCAGGGGAAGATTCTTTTGATATAAGTTTCAGACTTAATAATAGCCTGGAAAAATTTTGGGAAAAATACTCAGTTCTTAAAACTACCCCTTTATGGCTTCCTTTTTTAGCCATTCCTCTTACTAGACCACAAATTAGGTATGTCACTGTTATGTTCAGGAATGAAGGGTGAACGTCAGTGATATTTACCACTGGATGCAGAAACGCTATGATATCTTAGGCCCTCCTGAAGCCTTATTAGATTTAGAGGGTATCTGGACTGGGAGCTGGAAATTTAAAGTTAAATTGTTTCAGGTGAACTCTGATATAGTACATCTTCCTAATAGTTTTTTTTTTGAAAAGATAGGGTGTGTGTTTTTATAACGGTCAGCCCCGGGCTTGTTATAAATGCGGTTCTCGCACTCACATTAGTAGCTCTTGTGACATGATGAAATGTTCACTTTCGGGGGGTTTGGCCATTCAATGGATTTATGTCGGAACATTTTTCAGTGTAATTTGTGTGATGAAAAGGGACATGCCTTTCATCAATGCCCCTGGGCCAAGCGTAACAGAACCGAGGGATGGGATCATGATGATTTAGTACTCCAAGCTCAAGATAAATTACATATTCCTGGTCCTTCTATATCTGTTACACCGACAGCTATACCGTTGGTGGCAACATCTGACCTCTTTCTAATATACCTCTGACTTGGGGTCTAAGCCTGATAGACCCACAATGCCCCCAAATTTGAGACTGTGAAAGGTCGGAGATTTACCAGATCTTCCCTAAAATTACCCACTCCCGGTCCTCTTCCAACTTCTAATATTGTTTTACCCCTACAAGAAGATTTGGGGGACTCAGACTTAGAATCCGATACGTCCCATAGATCTGAGATAATTACAGAAGATGAGGATAGCAGATCTACGAAATTGGCTAAAGAAAAAAAAGGAGGAAAGAAAGGAAAAAAGAAAAGCTAGTAATAATTTAAAAGGGGGAATTGGCTGAACTTTGACATCTTATGTCTACATTACGACTCCTATCTTTTAATGTCTGCAGTTTAAAAACATATAGGAAGCATATTTCTATCTTGTCCCATTTGTCAACCCTTCCTGTGGACATTATTCTTTTGCAAGAATGTCGTATTTCTCACTTGCTGAGACTGAGGTACTTAAAAGTGATGGCACTGGGGCCTCTTTTGGTCTTTTGGCTTAGAACCTGCAGATGGGATTGGTATTCTTTTAAATCCACCAATATTCATATTTTTCGGTTGATAGATGTTTCCTGGTAGAGCCTTAATTTTGGATGGCTCTATAGGAGATTTTCTTTCCGCCTTATTAACCTTTATGCCCGCAAACAAAGTCTGCCAGGGTTGAATTATTTGGGGATATAAGACCTTTCTTTTCACCAAATTGCATGTCATTTGGGAGGGATTTTAATAGTACATTAGACACCCCTTTATCTGGAGCCACCCAGAAGAAAATGTACTGCGATTCTAATGCTCTGAAACAAACCCTTACTGACTCAAATATGCAGGACGTCCAGAATTACACCCAAAAGTCTTGGTGCTACCTATCATAGATTTATTTAGCTACTAGAATTGATATGTTTTTCTTTTCCCAATATTTACATCCCATTTCTTGCCAATCTCAACCTTCCGAGTTTTCTGATCATAATATATTATTTTGTTCTTTAGCCTGCATTCTATCCTCCCAAAATTTTTTCTAAATATAATCGCTGGAGATTGAATATGTCCCTTTGATACCCTTCTTTTTATCTCAGACTGAATTTTGTTTGCATACAGGAATCTGTTTTTGTGCATACTCAGATTCCTTAAACTGGTGGATAGACACAAAACGAGAATTAAAGAAACTTTTCCTTTCATTTGAAAGGCTAGAGCTAATTCTAAATATATACAATATCTGCTTACTTCGTAATCAATTATATAAATTGATGTCTTCCTACTAAAGGTTTCCAAGATTTGCTTCCTCAAATCAAAATTCTGAAGGAACAGATGAAATCCTATCAATATGACAGGGCAAAATCTCTAGACCTAGAGTTTAAATTTGGTACTAAGACTGTCCCTGCTTCTGACCCCTTTATGGCATGTAAGCACAGGTTGGAAGCACTCTATGACTCAGCTTCTTGCACCTACTGGTATTATGCTCACCACAGATATGGATATGTTGACTATAGTTCAACAACATGTAGCAGCCTCCTTTCAGGATGCCTCTACCCCTGTTTTCCTGATCTTTCTGGTTTTACTGCTCCTGTTCCTCACCTGCCCACTTCTCAAATTATTCCATTGATTCAACCTATTTCTTCCCAGGAAGTTGAACTAGCAATCACACAGTTAAGTAAGGATACCTCGCCAGGGTGGGATGGCCTTCCCAATGAGTTTTATAAACTCTTTTTATCACACATGATATACTTTTTGCCTAAAGTGTTTAATTTTTTATTGTTTTCTTCTGCTGAACTTCCTGGGTTTAATACTTTGCTCCTTTTTTTTCTATTTAAATCTGGGAACAAGGCCTTACTATCTAACTGGAGACCTTTAAGCTTGCTGAATAGTGACTATAAAATACTTACTAAAATTCTTAATAACAGATTATTATTGGTGGCTGGGTCTCTTATTCACCCAGCCCAAACATGTGCCATCCCTCATAGACTAATTCAGCATAATTTATATCTTTTACGGGATTTATTTGAACTTAGTAATAAAGGACATATTTCAGGATATATTGTTGCTTTGGATCAGGCCAAAGCTTTTGACCGAGTTAAACATAACTATTTATTCTCTATACTTTTACGTTACGGTATTCCTCCACCCTTTGTTCATTGGATTTCCACTTTATATAAAAATGCTAGTTGTGTTCCCATGGTTAATGGATATTTTGGCACGGAAGTACCTATATCAATTGGAGTTTGGCAGGGTTGCCCATTGAGCCCACTTTTGTATTCCTTTGTTTTGGACCCTGTGGTTAGGCAGATTATTTGGGATATGAATATTATTGGTTTGTCCCCCTCCTCTACTTTACCAGTGGAAAAACTAACTGCGTATGCAGATGATATTACTTTACTCTTGGGAGATATTCCTTCTCTGCAGAACGCATTACATATTTTTTCTACTTTTGAGACATTATCAGGAGCTCAAATCAATATGCATAAAAGTTTCATTTTTATTCTACAGTCTACACATATAGACCCTTCTATTATTGCAGGTATTCCTGTAGCTTCATCTCCTCGTAATATTTTAGGCATTTGGTTTGGAGCTGGAGATTTAGCTACTTATAATTGGGAAAAACAGCTGTACATTGGAGAATTTAAAATCCATAGATGGAAAGGATGGAAATTTGGAAAGAAAAAAAGGATTGCTATTATAAAAAAATTTGTGTTACCCGTGTTTTTATATTTAAGTTATGTTTTTCCACCTCCTCTCCACTTAGAGGCTAGCTGTTTAGCATATTTTTCCAGATGTTGTGGGGTAATAGACTGAACCCAGTGTGCAGGGATATTACTTATCTTCCCATTAATAAGGGTGGATTGGGTATGATTAATCCTATTGTTTTTTATCACTCCTTTTTTTTTGTTTGACTCTTTTTCTTATCTCTGGTCTTCTACCACTATGTCTTGGCAAATATGGTCCAATTTTTTGTGGTCTACTTACTTAAATAAATGGTCGCTACTTACTCCTAAGATATTATTGACAGATTCCTTGCCTTCATATGGTATTGCTACTTTTAAGAAATTACAGCAATGGAAGATATCGTTCCACATCTGCTCACTCTTTCTAGGAAAACCTTTATAGATTTGTTGTGTTCAAGTGCAGAAATGTGTCCCTTTTTCCAGAATGTGTACCTACTCAAATGATTTTCTCTTTTCGGAAACTGACCGATTTTAGGATTCCCCCATATATCTGGGATATTGTATGGCTATCTATGCAGGGAAGGTTGGGGGTTCGTGGTAATTTAAAATACAAACCTACTACAGAACGATTTTGTTTACGACCCACCTGTGTTAATTGCCAAGAAACTATGGTTCATTTTATTGTTTCATGCCCCTTTAGTCAAATATTTTGGCAGGACGCTGCTGTACATTGGAACCTCCCTTTCTTAGCCACCGTTACATACCAGACCATAGTTTTGGGCAATTATACTGGGATTTGGCGTCGCTATCATAGAAGTACCCTGAATGTGTTTTTTGCATTTATACAATATTATCTTTGGCAGGCTCGTTGTCAATTTATTTTTCAACAACTAAATGTTTTATCTCACACTTTGTTTACCCAAACTGAGAATGGTTTACTTTCTGTTAAAACTAGGGATTTGGATAAATTCTCCAAATCTAAAGTTGATTTGTTTTGGCAAAACTTTATGACTCTATAATGTATTAAGTAGTTCTATTTCTTTTAGTTGTTTTCCTTTTTCTGACGTTATATAATATGGTATTTTGTTTATATTTGCACTTTCCTTTTGTGATGTTATGTTTTTCTTTAATAAAACTACCCCTACTCTTTTCGATAAGTGCCATGGGATCTTTAACATCCACCTGAACTACCACCAGTCCAGGCAGATGGGACCTCGGTTTAACGTCTCATCTGAAAGACGGCACCTCAGAAGTGCAGCACCCCTCTCATGCTGCACTACAGTGTCAGTACTGGGATATTAACCCAAGTGCCAGATGTGGGAACTGAACCCACAGCCCTCTGATCTCCCGGCCTCAGAGGCGAGTGTGCTACCTACTGAGCCACTGACACTGACACTGAGTAGGGAAACCTCCCCCACCCAGGGAACACCAGGGCTGTCACCGCTGCCTCAGAGGTTGCTAAGAAAGAGGAGCAGTTGGACCACAGTGGGATCAGGGAGGGTGAGGGTGGTGGAACAGAGGTGCATCCCTCCAGTTGTACTTGTCTGCAATTTATACGCCGTTCTGGCAGAGCGTGGTTCCTCTATGGAGGTACCTGCAGTGGAGACCAAGGAGGATACTGGGAACCTCCACAAGGGAGACCCACATGAGGGTGGTATGGGACACCACAGGGGAAGAAAGCAGCTCCTGGTGGGGGAATCAGTTATTAGGGGGGTAGAACTGGGGAGGGGAGAGTGAGGTAAAGTGCCTGCCCCACGCCATGGCTTGAAGGGAGAGGAAGTAAATCCTCAGGATCGCAGGAGCAGCTGCACGGGAGAAGGAGCTGTGCGTCATTGTCCTCCTACGGAAAAATGACCTAGCTGGGCATGGGATCAGAACAGTGCAGGAGGAGTTTGTGGAGTTGGGGAGGGGTCTTAGACAAGTAGCACTCACGGCAACCTTCTCGGAGGTGCTGCCTGTCTATGGCATGGGTGAGGCTAGGGTACTCCGCACCATGCGAGTCAATAAATGTTTGAAAAACTGGTGCGGAACTCAAGGTTTTGACTTCATTGGGGACTGGGGTTCTACCTGGAGGGATACAGGCCTATACTGGCACAATGATCTGCATCTGTCTGGGAGAGAAACCAGGCTCCTAAATGATAGGTTTAAATGCTTCATTGGCAAACATTTAAACTAACCAAGGGGGAAGGCACTGATAAGAAGCAGGGAATTCCCAGCTTCCCACCACAAAATGGGGTAGTTAGTGAGGTAAACACAAGGTAGAGAGGTCGATAGGGAGCAGGACAGGTAAATGGAGAAAAAGACAAAGGCAGTAAGGATAGGAATGGGCTAAAAGGGGTAAGGCCATCAAAAAATGGAGGGGCCATGAGTACCAGTGCCCGTAGTCTGGGTAACAATCTTCCTGAACTAGTGGCCTTGATGGAAGAGGGACACCTGGATATTGTGGCAGTCACAGAAACATGGTACATGGGATGACTGGGATGTCAACACACGAGGGTACACAATCTACAGGACGGACAGGGAGGGTAAAAGAGGAGGAAGAGTAGCTCTCTACGTAACCGAAGGGATCAAAGCAATGGAACTAAAGGGTGAACAGGAAGGAGAGGAGGCACTGTGAGTCACCTTGGAGACAGGAAATGACACCACAGTCTGCACGGGGGTTGTATACAGACCCCCGTGTCAGGGGAAGGAAGTGGACAAGGAAATGATAGAAGGCATCCTCAGAATGGCAGAAAAAGTGGAGATATTGTTGATGGGGGACCTGAAGTATATGCCAGATGTTATTTGGAGCATATTGCTGCAACCACATCCAAGAGCGGGGTCATTCTCGATTCCCTGCAGGGGGCATGCCTCAGACAAGCTAGTATTGGAACCCACTTGGAAGGGAGCAATCTAAGACCTGGGACTCTCAAATGGGGACTGAGAGGATCACAGATTTAGAAGTGGGTAGCCATCTGGGAACAAGCGACCACCAAACAGTGTGGTTCACCATAAACCCAGCCGTAGAGTAAAGCCATACAGAAGTGAAGGTACTGGACTTTAGGAGGGCTGACGTTGGCTAAATGGGTGAGTGCCTAAGGAATGCACTAGTAAATGGGCAGGAAGTAAGGGGTGGAAGAACAATGGGGAAAAATCAAAACTGCCATCACAGAGGCAACAAGCCTTTGTGTGACGTAAATAAAACAAAACTAAGTAAAAAAACCACTATGGTTCTCAAAATAGGTGGCCGGGAAGGTTAAGGAGAAAAAGACAGCATTCAGGAAGTATAAGGAATCACAGAAGGAGCAGGACAGAGAACTGTATCAGATAAAGCAGAAGGAAGCGGGAAAGGCAGTCAGAATTGCATAGGCCCAAACCAAGGAAAAGATAGCCATCTCAGTTAAGAAGGGGGATAAAACCTCAGTATTCACAAAAGAAGAGGGGAGGTACCTAAACCAAACAATAGAAGCACTCTGGGGGGGGGTCGATACCAGTCCATTCACAGAAGAAAGGGTCCTGAAAGAGCTCCTAAAACTCAAGGTGGACAAAGGAATGGGGCCTGATGGGATTCATCCCAGAATTCTAAAAGAAATAAGGTGAGAATTAGTGGCACCACTGACTATCCTTTTTAATAAATCATGGGAGGATGGTGTGGTACCTGAGGACTGGAGGAGGGCGGATGTGATTCCCCTTCACAAAAGTGGGAGCAAGGCAGAGGCAGGAAACTACAGACCTGTTAGTTTGACCTCAGTGGGGGGGGAAATGATGGAATCACTTCTGAAAGAAAGAACTGTTGAGTACCTAGAGGCCAGCAGGGCGCAGGACCCAAGGCAGCATGGATTCACAGCAGGAAGGTCATGTCAGACAAATCAAATTGATTTCTTTGACTGGTTGACCAAAGTAGTAGACCAGGGAGAGGCTATGGAAATGGCCTACCTAGACTTAACAAGACATTTGACACAGTCCCACACAAAAGATTAATAAATAAGTTAGGCAGCCTGGGAGTTGGTCCCAGGGTGGTAGCCTGGGTAACAAATTGGCTGGACAACAGGATGCAGAGGGTAATAGTAAACGGAGTACACTCTGAAGAAAGGGTGGTTACTAGTGGGGTACTGCAGGGTTCAGTACTGGGACCAGTCCTCTTTAATGTCTTTATAGGAGATATTACGGAGGGGCTGGAAGGAAAAATATGCCTCTTTGCAGATGACACAAAGATATGCAACAGGGTTGATACACAAGGTGGGTGGAAAGTATGAGAAGGGACTTGGCAAGGTTGGTGAAATGGTCAGAAGTATAGCAGCTTAGGTTCAGTGCAAAGAACTGCAAAGTAATACACCTGGGAAGCAAAAAGCAAGGGAAGAGTACACAGTGGGGGCTGGGGAGGTACAACACCAACAAAAATGGAACCTGGGGGTAGTCATATCAGATCACCTAAAGGTAGGCAAGCAATGTGAGAAGGCAGTTAAGGAGGGCTGGGGGATACTGAGATGCATAGGGAGAGGCATCACCAGTAGAAAACAGGAAGTTGTTATCCCTCTGTACAGACAGTTGGTGAGACCCCATCTGGAATACTGCGTGCAGTTCTGGAGACCCCATCTCTGCAAGGATTTAGACAGGATGGGGCTGTCCATATAAGGGCAACTAAAATGGGTACAAGGTCTGCACCAGAAGTCATACGAAGACAGACTAAAGGAGCTTAATATGTACACCCTCAAGGAAAAGAGGGAGAGGGGGGACATGATAGAAACTTTCAGGTACCTCAAGGGAATCAACAAAGTCCAAGAGGGAGCATCTTTCAGTAAAAGAGATGTGCAAGAACAAGGGGGCACAATTTGAAGATAGAGGGGGGATGGCTCAGGGGCAACGTGAGGAAGTATTTTTTTTTTTTTTTTTACGGAGGAGGTGGTGGACGCATGGAACTGCCATCCTGAGGAGGTTGTGGGATCAAGAACAGTGAGGGAGTTCAAGAACGCATGGGACAGACATAAGGCAATTATAGTGGGGGGGTAGGAGGAACTAGGCTGTTGGTTAACTAGAGTCTGCAGCTTATCCAGTAGGTAGGTAAGTGGGCAGACTGGGTGGGCCAAGCGGTCCTTATCTGCTGTCAAAGTCTGTGTTTCTATGGACAAACTGTTTCCTATTACCTTTAATAAAAAGTGCAAGTCTTACAGTATAGTGGAGCATATTGCATTGAATTTAGACGTCTTACTTGCCACATTTGACAAGTAATTTCAACCACACAACAAAATGAGACTGAGCCTGAGTTACAGTACTAAATTTTATTAACTTGCATTAACAGTAAAAAATTTTTTTTTTTTGCTCACACCCACTCATCTCTGCAGTTCATGTTCGGGGACTACGATGGGGGGGCGCAAACTACAGACCCTGTCCTTTGCCCACATCCTGCCCTGCTTTTTCCCCCGGGTGGTGAGAGGGACTGCCCCCCCCCTCCTGGTAGCTCGTGTCGGGCCTCCGATCGAGCCGGGTCCGCACCACACCTCTGCCAGCCTTAACCAGGCGAACCGACGGGGCCATTTTATGTTTTTCTCCTCATGACCCCCCGAGGACGTTGGCGGCTGAGAGGGTCTATGGAGGCATGCGCAGTCTGAGACGTGACGCCGTACCGGACTCCAGTCAACGTTCTCCCCTCTCACATGGACCCCCCACTGCACCTTCACCTGTGTGCATCCAGGTGGCGGCATTGCAGCCGGAGTGCCATCCCTCCTTCCCCAGAGGAGAGCACCCCTAAGGTGCTCAATCCTCCTCCACATGGCCAACCTCCAGCTCCCCAGGCTTGCTCCCAAACCCGGGTCCTCGGCATCGCAAGTGGTAATGCTACGCTGGGCTGGCCAACAGTAAAAACTTTAAAAAAAAATAAATATATAAATAAATAATAAATGATTTTTTTATAGTTTGTAAAAAAAAAAGTGTCCAGCGTTGTTGGACCAGTTGATGCTGCATAACTTCTTTTTTTGCTAACATTATTAGCTGCCTGAACAGGAGCAGCTGCAGTAAGGAAGACAAATGGTTGTCTCGCCAGATATCGGAGCTCCACTTCAAGCCTAGCCATTCCCTCTGGGCCATGGACATCAGGACAGGCTTCTTCCTCATCAGACGTGTTTTTCCATGTCCCTGGTTCTACCCTTAATCTCAGCAGTGATGGCCATGTCGGTAAGCGGTTCAGCAATGGGGCATGAGTTCATCCAGTGTAAGCCATGACTTGAAGTTGTTCTTGTGCCTCATCCTGAGTTCCTTGAATCGGCCCAAGCCACACACAATGTCAGTATCCTCGCTGTCAGTTTCAGTATCAACCATGGCTGACAGATCTGGCAGTTACGGCGAGATGCTATCCTTGAAGATGGGTTCCAAAGCATCTCTCCCGCAGTTTTTAATTTTTTCCGGCATGATACTATCACATGCTGATGAAGTGATGTACAGCAAGTCCTTTATAGTGTATGATTTCAGCAGTGCCACTACGATTTCTCTCAGGAGTTGTTTGTGGTACATTTTCTTTAAGTTAGCAATGATGTCTTTGTCCATAGATTGTATCCTTGAGGAAGTATTAGGTGGGAGGTACAACACTGAGATTTTATCATTTCTACTTCTTAGTTTATTGGCACTTGGGTGGGCTGGGCACTGATCAAGTAGGAGAACTGCATTAGTGTCCGTACCTTTGCTTCACAAGAAACTGTGAACTGAGTGCACAAGAGTTTTTATGGATCCATTCCCTGAAGAGTTCATGGTTCATCCATGCATTGGCGCTGCTTTCATAAAGGAGAGGGAGGGCATTGCGGTTGATATGGTGAAAACACCTTGGGTTGACATTTTTTTTTTTTTGAAATTGCTGTTTATTCGCCTTCCTGCCTGCCATCCCCGACCCTTCAGGAGCCTCAAGGTAGACAACCCTCTGCCTTCCACCCTGCCCGTATGACCCCACAGGAACCCCATAGAGCTTCAGTTTACCCCCCGAGCGGGGATGGGGCACAGCCCCCTTACCCCAACAATCAACTTTTGTTGGTCCGGGGCTATCGGGCGGGCGGGCACATCGAGGGCACGCTCCGAAGCTCCATCTTCCCAGTGATGGCAGGCGTTTTTCCCGCTTTTTCTCCCACCCCCTACAGCGAGGGACCCCTGACGCCAAGGCGCAGAGCGCCGACGCCACGCTTGTATGTCAGCAGCCCTTCCCGTAACATTGGGGGTTGTAGTACTCTGAGCCTCCGCCGAGTCAGACAAGTGTTTTGGGCTATAGCCTTAACTCCTCCGAGTAGGCAGGCTGTCGTGGACGCCAAGCCTAACTCCCCGCCGCCCACCAGCGACCCGCAGTCTGCCCTCGAACCCTGGTCGCCGGTGTGGAGCGAGGTGTGGCGTCCAGCGCCTCAACCCTCAGCACCACCAGGCCAGGCTGGGTTGACGTATTTGATACAGAGAGGCTGTAATTTGTGCTCAGCAGTATTGTTAGTGCACACCCGCAATATCAGGCAATCTTTGTAAATTCTGTAGCACTTTGAGGCATCATGTTCTGTGTGGGCTGCCAGTGTGTGGTCAGGTAAACATTCGTAAAACAATCCAGTCTCATCTGCATTGTATAACTGTGCTGGTTCATAATCACCAGCTTCAGGGAATTCGATCAGTTGTGGCATAAACTCAGTGGCAACAGCATCTTCTTCTGATTTCTGCCCCCCTTGGATTTTAACTGGAGAATGCTATGCCATGCCTCCTTTGGAATCGCCAAAGCCATCCAGGTGATGACTTAGAATTGCACTCCTCCCCTGTTTAGCAAAAGACACTGCCTTCTCCTTTAAGGTTGCCCCTGACAGCGGCACACCTGCAACTCGCACTGACTTTCAAACCACACACACACACACACTGCCTGATCAACATGAGCATTACCGGCCAATCAGAGTTTCTTTAGCTGAAGACCCTCCTTTTCACAGCACTGATCAGCAAAAGCCTGCAGTCTTTGATGGTACAAGTCATTGATTTAGCCAGGGAATATTCAGCTGCCAACTCTGCCACCCCTTCCATGCTTTAAAGCCTCTTAATAATCACAAGTTTTATGTTAACATCTAGGGCTTTTCTTTTCTTTGATTCAGCCATCTGACAGGAAGGTGCCTTGTGTTTTGTGGACTTAGCGTTTTTATCCAGTGAACCCTCTGCAGTTTAAATACAGTAGAAGTGGTGTTAAGTGCCACTAACTTGAGATGAGCATTTTCATGGGATCCCTGCAAAAATCTGCAAACTAGGGACACAAAATGTTAACCAGTAATTGTAAGTAAAGCATTTTCACATGACCCTACAAGAAATGGCAAACTGAGTGTTAACGGCTAATTGGAAGTAAAGCATTTTCACAGGATCCATGATGGTCATTTGCAACAAGCGGTGTTCATTATAATGAAATTCATTTTAACAGGAGAGTTGTGTACATCTCTTACAGTCCTTGACTCAGTTATTTTGCTCAAGGGACCAAGCAGGGGCAGACCTACACCCTTACCCTTTAACAGCCTCCGTTCTCCATAACTGGCATGACCTTCTTTCATAAAAACTCTATTGTACAGGGGTACAATGGCTCTGAATCCTAGCCCTAGAATCCAGACCATAAATTTTATAGATGGATACAGATGGGCCAGCTCAAGTGCATATGTTCTGTTAAGAGTGAGGTTCTCAAATCCTTTGAACACCTTACACAGAAATGTCATATAGACCAGAAAGATCACTACTACCTCTCTTCCTCTCTGGGACTAACAGTGGGTCTGTTCAAACCCCCCCCCCCATAACAATCATTAAAGTCGTTTGAGATCTCATGCCTGCACATTTTGTCAGTTTGCTATAGCGCACTTTTGGAGGGATAGCATGCTACCACTGACCTAACTAATGATACTTGGGAGGTGGAGCTCACTACCACTATCAACCCTGTGAAATAGTCCCAGGTTTTGAGCAGACAACACAAAGTCACAGGGTCATATCAGTGAAGAAAATTTGGCTGGAAAACGGCTATCAGATTTTGACAGATACCACAAATCACAACCAAATACCATTGTAGCAGTACTTCAGCTAGCTGGAAGGAGAGTGGCCAGGAAGTGGCAACACACACACACACACTTTTCGGTCCTGTGAGGTCTTGGCTCCCTTCCGGACTCATGTTGAATAGGAGATTAATTCTTTGATGCAAGGCTTTGGACCGCTTACCCATAGGGCTGCCCTATGTCTATACCGCTCCACATATAAATACTAAAATACACCTATACCTCCTGGGCATTTTACTAGTAGCAGCCAAGAAAAACAATAACCCATCTCTGATTAACCACAGAACCCCCTATCTCTACACATTGGGAAAACACAGTAAGGTACCTGCAAAATTGGAAAAATTATCACCCAGCTATAAAATACACTATCCCAAATTTAAAATAGGTGGAACCAGTGGTAACTTCATTACATGATGGAACAAACTGACATAGTGCCTTAGCAAGCTACTCCCACTGGTTTGGTGCTGGAGTCAGATGAGGGAGGGCCCCCTGGCTGGACTGGACAAACCATAGAGTATGTTGCCTTCATAGAGTACAAGTGCCCATGATAATTTATACTGAGATAGAATAACAGTGCGTTGATCATGTTGGTATGTTTTATGGGCCCTACATCCCGTTACCTACCGTGTATATCAAGTCGGTGCTATTGTACTATCTCTGTATGTCTGCTAAAAAGGTTTTAATAAACTTCAAGTTTAAAACGAAAAGTAAAAAGTAGCTGAAGGGTGGAAGACTCAGGGGTAATGTTAGTAAGTACTTTTTCACTGAAAGGGTGATAGAGTTGTGGAACAGCCTTCCAGTTGAAGTGGTGGGTGCGAAAATAATATGGGGGTTCAGGAGTGCATGAGATAGACATAAGGGTATCCTGGAGATGTGCAGAGCAGGAGAGACGCAGATCAAATAGGATGTGGGGATGGAGCAGTGAGTAGGGAAATGAGCGGACTAGATGGGAGGTATAGTCCTTATCTGCCGACAGATCATATGTTTCTATGTAATCCTTGTGCCATCGTTGGTATCCTTGTGACATCACAGGCCTCTAGCACATTGACCTTGGTGTTTATAATGTCACAGGGACTCCCCTGTAGGGAACACAGCCTTGTACATCATTGCAAATCTATCATTCTATTTATTACACAGTGTAGTGCATGATGTCTCATCTGTAACAGTTACATTTAATTAGGAGACAGGATTTAAATTACTTTTTTTTTTGTTAAGAAAAACATCTTCCAGTATATTTTTGGTGATTTGAGGATTTATTTCAGTTTTCATACAATACTGCAAAATGCATTGTGACCCATGCTGAAGTGCATTCCCTACAGTGTGTATTTTGAAATTTAAGTTTTGCTTTGAACTGTTTCAGTGAGTATGAGGTCCAGGTTTGCTCCTAAACCTGAGTGTCCTGCAAGGCAGCACAGTTCTCCGCTGTTTATAAAGAAGTTAAAATCAGAAATAGTAAATATTATAGTGGCTTAAATTTGATTTTATTTTGCTAAATTTACAGATTAGCAGTGAACAGACCAACAAAGACATTGAGGTTTTGCTGAAGAGACTGACTGAAAGTGAAGTAAACAATAATGTAAGTTCTCATAAGATTTCATTCTCTTGTGCGTTTCTTAAGGAAATTAAAAATGATCTTATTCTGGTCTATGTTGGTGTCTATGAATTTTTCTACAGAATTATAGCCTCCTATAGTTTACGGAAAATATCTAATACACATGGCATTTAAGCAAATTCTGTCAAAACAGTGCTGGGCATGAGAAATACCAGTATTTTCAAACTTCTGCACATATGGGCAAACAGGAAGTGGCAAAGCCTTGTCACGATATTGCAGTCCTTCCAGCACGATCCCGTGGGTGAGGAGCACCATATTTTACATGCCGGCTGCACCGGAGGATTGGTGGGATTTTACGAGTGATCAGGTAATAAATTGGTTTATTTAATAAGGTGCATACAGGGGGGGAATCTTTGAGTAGAAGCGCCCAATCTGTGCTGCGGTCAGGGCTTCAGTTCAGCCAGTAGTACTCCTTTAAGAGCACAGGGGTGCACTCCATGGAAATCAATGGGAGGACTTTTAACATATATATTCATTGCAAAAAACTCCATTAATGCATCAGTTAGGGTTCCTATTACAGCGACAAAAGTATGGAAATCGTGTGTTAGGGTTGACGACCCTAACACCCCATCCCACCAACACTACCACTCCACCCCCACCCTCCACACACCAACAGGCATTGGAGTGTGCCTTGGGGTCGTTGACCCTAATGCTCACCCCATTCCATGTGTAAGTAAGCTGAGATGGTACAGCATAGAAGAATGGGGTGAGCGTTAGGGTCGCTGACCCCAAGACACACCCAGACACCTGTTGGTGTGTGGAGGGTTAGGGTGGGTGGGGTGGTAGGGTTGGTTGGGGGGATTGGGTGTTAGGGTTAGGAACACTAACACCCCATTTTCATACTTTTGTCGCTGTAATAGGGACCCTAACTGATGCATCAACAGAGATTTTTGCAATGAATTTCCTTTTTTTGTGAAAGTATCACCATTGTCATTGTTGTTTATGGGAGCGCACGGCTTGGAGTGCCCTGCGCTCATGTCTGTTCATAAGTGTAGAGACTCTGTAATTAACCTTCATCTCCCTGTTGGAACGTAGGGCCCTTTGGGCCCTGCTGTCCCATGCCCTGTGATTTTCCTTATTTTATTGAGGGAGCACAGGGTCCTTTGGACCCTGTGCAGCACCCATCACTCCGTAGATGCATGACCAAATAATCGACATAGGCATCTGATTACCCCAGGACATGTACCTAGTACAGAACGTTTTCAACCCCCCCAACATTTAATTCTGCGCAACTGTGACGACATTCTATGCAACAGGTGTGAAAACACATTTTTGGCAGGGTTTGAAAAAATACAGCTGTGACATACATGAGGTGGGGTAATAAGAAGGCTATGATGTAAATTTGGGGTTAAAATATTGAACATTTCCACAGTTATGAGTGGCCGTAATGAAATTGAAACAAATGGTCATAACTTTGTCATTTTTTCATATTTTGACCCAGATGTTCAACATAGTCTTCTTATCACCCCACCTCATAAACCCCATAGGTGAAAATTTCGTAATCCGTGGCAAAACGCCATTTCGTGCCACAGGCATGCAAATACATTTCAGGCAGGATGTGAGAAATGACAGCTGTACTGTGCATGAGGCGGTGTTCAAAAATAGTTATATTGGAAATGTGGAGTGAAAATAATAAAAATTGGCAACGTTGCATGCGTGCGTAGAATAATTTCAACGACCGCGTGTAACTTGAGCGTTTGGTATTTTTGCACCAAATTTTCAACATGGGCTTTTTGGGACCCCGCCTTACAATCTCGACCGGGTTGTTGTCCCACATCTGAGCTGGCTGACCTGACTGGGGTACTGTGAAGCCAGCAGCTGAGGCCGCGCAATCTTGCAACACTGGCACTGTAATTTTGTTACTTGGTCTCGAAAGATGATTTTGCACAACAGCCACATCATTCTATGCCACAGATGTGAAAACACGTTTCAGACATGATGTGAAAAATGACAGCTGTGCTGTTCATGAAATGGTGTGAAAAAATGGCAATGTTGAGAATTTGGAGTGAAAATATTAAAAACTGCTGAAGGTACGAGTGAGCTTAGGAAAAATGTCAACGACCACGCGTAACGCTGGCGTGTTTTGGTATTTTTGCACCAGATGTTCAAGTTGGGCTTTTTGGGACCCCACCTCATGAACACTGGCACTGTCATTTCGTTACTTGGTCATGAAAGGTAATTTTACACAGCGACCATGAAGTCACCTTATGGGTCCGAGTAATGAAATGACAGTGACAGTATTCATGAGCGTGGGACCCAAAAAGCCCAGGTTGAAAATTTGGTGAAAAAATACAGAAAAATGGGTGAGATATCAACATTAGTTCAAAACACCATTGACAGCCATTGTACGGCACTTACCTTGATTCTTCAGTTCGTGGTTCAGCTTTGAAGAGTGCAGACGTGTCCCGGTCCACAGAAGATGGCAGAAGACGAGCTAAGGTGGTAAGTATAGGGCAAGGGTAAGGTGTGGGGTGGTGGGTTGCTCAGCGGGAGGGTCAGGATTGGGTAGGGGGGACAGGGAGATGAGAGACCATTTTCTTCTTTTCAGCAAAAAAAAAAGACGGGGGACTGTTTTCTGTTTTTCAGGTATACATAAATAAATATTTCAGGATATTGGGGGTGGGCTACCCAGCCGTCCCACAGTACTGGTGGGGGGGTATATAACTGGGGACGCTCAGTGGGCCCCTGTGTCCCACTTGGGAGTTCTAGCCGATAATGCGGATTGGGTGCACCCGTAGTCTGCAATGTCTGGAAACTGTTTTCTTCTTTTGGTGATACTGGGAGTGGACTCCCCAGTATCTGACACTAGCGTGGGGGGGTGAGTGTCCTCTGCCACCACCAACACTGGGATTTGGCACCCCAATGTCAGCAGAACCTTTTTTTTTAAACATGCCTTGCCCCCCCTTAGAAACAGAAAAAGGATGATAGATAATTTTATTAAGTAAACACCATCTGATGTTTACCTAAACGAGGGCTGAGGAGTATGATTCTGGACTTATTTTGGACAAAAAATGGGCAGAAAAGATTTGGGTCATTTATAGGAGGAAGAATTTTTTTTTTTTTTATTAAAGCAGTGTCGCAAATTTGTAGCAGTTTTTGCAAAAGTAGTGTTGAAAATTTGTGTCACTTCCAATGGCCAAATAAAAGAAACATATTTCCGACCATTATTTTTAAAATCTGATGCCAGTATTGTGTTCCTCTGGCCCCCATTAGCATTCTAGGATTGTGGATCTGTTGTTCTATCCACGCTGTTTGGCATGTCCTTTCCCATTAAGATTCTTGCCGGAAGGTCTAAAAGCTGGCTCCTCCAACCCACCCGGGTGGTATATCCCTCGGCTCCGCCCCTTGACGCCAGATCTGACTTCGGTTGAGATTGCGGCCTCAGCTGCTGGCTTCACAGTACCCCAGTCAGGTCAGCCAGCTCAGATGTGGGACAACAACCCGGTCGAGATTGTGCTCGACCCCATCAACCCGTCGTCACTCGATGAGGCGGTATCCTGTGAAATTGTGACTACATAATGGAGATTGCTTAAATCGCGATGCAAGAATAGTGAGGGATTGTTCAGCTACCAGCAAATATAGCAATACCAACGTAATAGCGCCAATGCCTGCCACAGTGTAAACAATATTAGCGACTACACGTAATAGTACCAACCTGCCGCCTCAACTGCTACACTGCTCACCAGACTAGACCTGCATCAAGTAAATGCCCCTGTGTTCAGATCCAGAAGGTTCCCTCTACATAAATTGGTACTGCTCGCTCCTTTCTAGCACTGATAGCACTGACAGGTCACAGGGTCAGACGTCATAACGACTTTTGTACAATGACCTGTGTAGTGGTTTCAACACTTGTTCTAGCTCACTCTCTAACCTCTGCCATTATCTTGTGCACCCCAACATCACCAGCCTTTGGAACATGCATGTGCTCATTTCTCTGTGCTGCCACCTTGTTGCCAACAGTATGCAGCCCAGAAAGGCAGCTAAATTTATGGGGGTCTGCACATCTGCAATAAACCTTTTCGTCCTTTTCTTTGTCCTTTCGGTTTGTGTAACCCCCATAAACAGCCAAGGGCTTACCTTTCTGGCTAGTAATTATTTCAGACATCAAGCTGTCTGTGAGTTCTGCTGTGAAGTCAGGAAAATGGCAAATGGGGAAGGCAAACAAAATGGTCATTTTAATGACCATTGGGCTCACGTGCGTATATTGCATTGTGGGTACAAGGAAGTAGGAGAGCAGGAAAGAGCAATAAGTAAACACAGAGGTAGATTACAGAAATAAGAAGGATACTGGCTGTGAGTAAGCTATTTACCAGCAAATTAAAGCTTCAACTTTGTCACAAAACAGTAAATAGCTGTCTGATTTTGACGCAATGGTGAATAATGAGGCACTATTATGTTTAATTGCACTGCTAACGATCGCCATTTTTACCACGCTATCATTTTAATCGCGATTCTGTGGTCGTGATTTTAACATGGAACGATGAGGCCGACCATTCCTTTTTGTGGACCTCAGTCCTGACCGGACCCACTGAAGAGGAGACCCAGCCTGCTGGGAACCTCTTTATGGTCCCTGTCCCTGACCTGGAGGAGCCGCGGTTGTCGCCGGCTCCTTCTGCGCACCCCTATCGGATCCCCCTGATGGTCATGGTTGGAGTCTTGGACTCCTTTGACCAAAAGGCTGAAGAAATCGCATAAACGTTCCAAGAAGCTGCGCTGCCACCATTCATCCTTGGAAGAGGAGAGGCATTGACGCAGGCTGCGTTGACACTACGAGGACTTAATGTGGTAACAGTCAATTATGACTGGTCTGAAGTCGACTCCAGCTTCCACACCAGTCATCACTTGGCTGTCGTTATCCAGGCTGGTGTCAACTCCCCAGGAGCTGGTAAAGACCCTCCCGGCTTGGCCAAAACCGGTCTCTCCGCCAGTTCGGGTGGAGCCACCACCTAAGCAGCCTCCTTCCAGGGCTCCTACCAAAGAGTCTCTGCCCATCAAGGGCTTTCCACATAAACTGTCACCCTCATTCCCGACTGTCCCCGCGGGTCGAAGGTGACATGGGTGGTACACTGCTTTCCCTCCTACCTTCCCCCTTGGCATTCTTTGTGCATGGTTTAAACCTCCTCGGTTTCTCCTTTCTCTACAGGGCCCGGTCTCCGGCGAGAGAAGTGAAGTGGGGATGGGGACCGACCCCTTTATACCATAGGCTAACGTCAGGGTGGGTCGATATCAGGGGAGAGTCCTTGCTAAAGACTGCTAGCTGGAAGTTTTCTGTGGGGTCCTAGTGCCTGGCGGCATAGTCCTAATGGTAATAGCTTGCTGAAAGAGCTCTTATCAAAGCTCTACTGTTATGGTAAGTTATTAAGTAACTGTAGTTTTTCTGGTGAGATGCATTGTCCCTCTCCTGGAAAGAGAGGATTTTGTACGCCTTCCTTCCCTTCCTCTGACTCAGCGGGTGCTCATCAAGCTGCAGAGGGAGGGTGCCACCCTAATTCTGGTGGCTCCATTCTGGCCTCATCAGATATGGTTTCCATTACTGCAATTAGCTGTTGAACTTCCAGTTTCCCTGCCCCTCTGCCGGGACCCATTGACACATGCACAGAGGACCTCCGGTCTCTCCATCTGCTTGCATGAATCCTGAGGACTTAGCCATTGCTCGGTTTGGGGTGTCTTAGAAAGTGGCTGATGTCCTGGTGGCTGCCAGAAAACCTTCCACCAGCATACCTCTCAACTGTCCCTGAAAAATCTTCCTCTGTCCCTCATAAAATTTGTGTTTTTTGTGACAGAACAATTGGGATTAAAAGCACAAAATGTCAAACATTAAATTAACATACTTGTTGTTCTTCAGAAAATGCATCTTAACACAAATCCCATTATTCTGTCAGCTTTCTGAGTAAATAGCACCAATTTTTAAGAGATGTCCCTGATTTGGGGTCTTTGTGCCTGATTTTTTTAAGCCTTGTCCCTGATTCATGAGGCAAGAGGTTGAGAGGTATGTCCACCAGTGCCACTTACTCCATGAAGTGCAGGTGATTTTCTATCTGGGCTGCTTCCCATCACCTGGACCCTTTCACTTGTCTGGTGAACCAGGTTCTGGAGTATCCCCTGACCTTGTCTGATGCAGGCCTCAACTACTGTTCTGTTAAACTGCACCTGTCAGATATATATATATATATATATATATATATATATATATATATATATGTCACCATGTCTTGTGAATGATTCTGCAAGTATGCATGTTGACCCACACTCCCTACCACTCGCATTTGCAAATGTGTAGGAGGGGTCTACAGCTCCCTTTGAGCGTATCTCAGGGCATTGGAGGCAGTGGATTTGTGCATACATGTGGTACATCATCTTTTGAACCAGTCCCTTGTGACTAAGAATCTGGCCCTGAAACACTTTTCCCCAAGAAAGGGGCAAACATTTCATGAACTGTATAAACTTTGTGAAATTAAGTGAACTTCTCAAACATTTAACATAGCAGTGATCAAATTTCACGTAGTTTTAGAAGTAAAATTAAATTTAAAAATAAAACAACGCAAGAGTGCTTGGCTCCATATTTTTTCAGCTACAGCTTACTGTGATCTTCATGTTTAAAGCCTCCAAACCTATGTAAAGCACCCTCATGTGCCACAGGTCGCAGAATTGTGTGGCATAGCGGTTTCAAACAAATTGTATACCAGTTAATCACATAACTAAGCAAGCAAAATTGAGCAAGAATTGTTCTCCGTTACCCTCTTTTAATATTTGTTTGTAAGATTTTTGCTTTTTTGACCACTTTGTAGTCAGCTCGGGGGATAATTTCTCATGGTTGACTGTTCCCCTTTCTAAGAATTTCCAGTTTTAGCACCAAGAGTATATTTGTGATGTCATATAGATCGCAGCATCTCAGCCCTGTGGTGATGCCCCAGAGTTAGGACTTTAGAATGTAGTTTTCAAGTCAATACTCTGCAGTACTTTAGTTTAATTTATATATATATATATATATATATATATATATATACACCTGTATATTTATTTGCATTTTGATGACTGCGAAGGCCCACTGAGACAACGGTCCCTTTTTCAGTAGTGACTCAGGGAATATAAGCATTCCACAAATGATAGACATTAAACATAGCAGAAGAATCAGCATTTATATAGCGCTTTTCGTACACAGTGTATCCCAAAGGACTTTACAAGCAATGCTAGACTGGTAGTGAAATGACTGAATGTGTAGTGGCGGCCATATCGCACATCAACACCCACACACAGCCTGGATAATTGCATGAACCAGTTTATGGGTAGGGGAATGCTGGCCAGAACACTGGGAATGTCCCCTACTCTTTGCGAAGAGTGCCTTGGGTTTTTTTTACTTCCACCTGGACACCCACCAGGGCAACACCAGGATGGGTAGAAGGGACCTCAGTTTAACATCTCATCTGAAGGACGGCACACCCCAGCAATACAGCACCCCCCTAATACTACACTCGGATGCCAGCATTTTAGGTGCAAGTTCAATCCCGGTGTGGGACGAGAACCCACGACCTTCTGGTCCAGAGGCGAATGTGCTACCAACTGAGCCACGCTGACACCGAGGGTGACACAGTAGATGGACATTAAACATAGTACCAACAGTGGTACAAACAGTAGCAACATTAACAAGTAAATATATACAACAATTTGATGCTTTAAGTACATAAGATAGAGAAACATCATACACTTTAGGGCAAAAACAACTTTCAGACTCGTTGGTTTCACAGGGTTCAGAGAAAGAGAGCATGTCATAGGATTAACCCCTGCCTGCTAGGCAGGGGGTTATGTACAGTTACATGTGCCCGTGGCAAGGAATAGGTCCTTGTACTGTTTTTTTAAACTGCGAGATGGATGTGCAGGATAGAAGTCCTATGTTCCATTTATGTGCAGCTGCATATAAGAAAGATCTCTTCCTAACTACTAAATGAGTTTTAGGTATACTTTGTAATGGTTGGTGAGATGTTCTAAAGGACCTGGAGAATGGTCAGTAGGTTAGATAGGCTTGGAGGGGGAGGTGTATTAATTTGAAGGTGGTACAAAGCAAGGGGTTGTCCAACTTCACCTCAAAACCTGGCCAATTTAAGGTACTTAGCACAGCACAGTGGTGAGTTCAGGCCGGGGCTGAAGCAGCAAATCTGGCAATATGGTGATATGCCTGCCTAAGTCTGTTCAGAGTAGATGGCTTCACTGTAGAAAGCAAGGATGCACCATAGAGGAGACCTGGGAGTAGGGTTGCAGTAGAGATGGTCTTTCTGGATTGGGAAGTGAGGTATGGGGCAGTATGCTATAGTAACCCTAGATCTTACTTCGAGAGGGCTCTTGCTGTAGGTAATTACATATAGGACTGACTTCGGCAGGCGGCAAGACCCCACGGAAAAAATTCTAGCTAGCAGTGCCTGGCGAGGGACCACCCCCACGTCAGGAGACCGGCATCAGGAGACGTCAGTATAAAGGGGCGGTGCCTGACGCCAGCCTTCCAGTTCTTTCCCGCCGTTAGCTCGCGCAGCACCTCGCGGAAAAGTTCTTCGCTTTGTCAGCCTCCCTTCATCGGTTTTACCGAGTATTCTTGCTTTTTTCAACCAATCGTCTGTACATCCGTCGGTGTATGTCGTCCCCTACACCCTCCGAGCACAAAAATAAGAGCGACTCGTGCGGCGCCCATCTCCCGCACAAGGACGGCCATTCCCTGTGCCTGTTCTGTCTAGGCCCTGATCACCCGGTCGAGAAGTGCCAGCACTGCCTCAGCTTCAGCGCGGCTACCCGGAAAAGGCGGCAGCAATCCCTGAAAGCCCACATCCTGAAGAAAAAGATGAGTTCTATGGAGAAGGAGCTCAAAAAAACTGAGGCCATCGGAAGAAGAAAGACAAGGAGAGGCACCACGACAAGGGCTCCTCCACCGCATCTCCCTCAGGAGTCGCCGTGATTCCGGTAATGTCCCCTCCAGGGGACCGCTCCTCGATGGCCGCCTTTGAGGCCACCTCTTCCCTCTCGGACTCCTCCGACGGTTGCTCCGAAAGGGATGACGAGCCACGCTCTCCGTCAAAGCCCAGGCCAAGGACTCCTCCGAAGTCGCCTCCGGAAGATCCTTCCTTTACGGAGTTGCTATGCAAAATCCAGGAGGTTCATCAGTGGCAATCTTTGAAACCAGACCCTCAGCGGATGAAACCTGCCGAGCATCTGAATCTGCCCGTGACAGCTCCCACTTTGGTGCCACCCTGGATAGAGCCTCATGCCGACCTTGTTACCACCATTTGGAAACAGCCGTTGGCTCTAGCCCCACTTCCTCGGAAGTCGAACAGGCTATACCAGGCTCCCGAGGGTGTTGACTTCTTAGATTCTCACCCTCGTGCTGACTCGGTAGTGATTAGTGCCGCTCACGGCTGGTCGGCTAACCCAAAACACCTTAGCTCGTCGCCACCTGACAAAGAATCCCGCCTACCGGACCAGTATGGTAAGAAGATTTTTGCTTCTTCCACGATGGGGATCAGGGCCCTGAACTATGTTGGTCATATGGGGGATTACCAGAAGGCCATTCTTACTCAGGTGGAAGCCAAATTGGACTCCCTGCCGGACTCTCAGGTCAAGCAGGAGTTGGCTGATCTTGTCCACTCTGCATGATCGGCCAGTCGACACATGCTTCATGCGACCTACGATGCAGTGGACACTGCTGGACGGAGCTCAGCTTTCGACGTAGGCTTACGACATCACGCTTTGGCTCTGTGTGTCAGGGTTATTCCGAAGTGCAGTCCGCTATCCAGGAAGCGCCCTTCTGGGGGTCGGTGCTTTTCGGTGGTGGTGTCAAGGACATCATCACCGATTTGCAGTAGAAGGGGATGGCACTAAAGTCCATTGACGCCATGTACCATCCCCACCAGCCGCAGCGCCATCCCTTTCGCAGACGGAATTGGCCCAAGGTGAAACCCCAGGGACAGCGGGCCACAAAACGTCAGGCCCCCACAGGTGCTAAGCGCCCCCGCCCAAAAAAGCAGCGGGTGCTTCAGCTGCGGCGCTGCCCCACACCACCTGACTCCTCTCCTCTCCCACAGCCTCCAACTCCCCAGAGGAACCGGTAGGAGGGAGGTTTTCCCTCCACCTTCCGGGCTGGGAGAGGATAACATCAGATTCTTGGGTGCTCCCGCTGATCGCAGAAGGACATTCAATAGAGTTTCTACAGAAACCGCCTCGCCACCCCCCCCCCAAAGTCGTCATATTCGTGGGAACATCTCTTGGTCCAGAAAGAGATTTCAGCTCTGTTACTGAAAGAAGCAATAGAACCCATCCCTCTTCATCTTCAAGGGACGGGTTACTATTCCCACTTGTTCCTGTTCCCTAAGAAGACAGGAGATCTAAGACCCATTCTAGATCTCAGTTCCCTGAATCTTTTTGTGGAATACAAAAGTTCAGAATGCTCTCTTTGCAGAGCCTTCTGCCCCTCCTTTGTTCGGGACAATGGCTGTGCGCTCTGGATATGCAGGATGCTTACCTGCATATTTCCATTCGCCAGTCTCACCGCAGATATCTTCGTTTTGCATTCCAGGGGGACAACTACCAGTTCAAGGCACTTCCGTTTGGCCTATCCTCGGCTCCCCGAGTATTTACCAAATGCCTTGTGGTGGTGGTGGCCTCACCTGCCTACTTGGGGTGCAGGTTTTCACGTAACTGGACGATTGGCTCCTAGTGGCCTCGTCCAGAGAGGAACTACTGCGCTGCCTCGCTCTTACCCAGCAGGTTTTTGCCTGCCTGGGTGTTACCATGAACCATTCCAAGTCTCACTTGATCCCATCTCAGAGACTACAGTTTATAGGGGCGATTCTAGATACGACCATTGGCAGGGCCTTCCTGCCACCAGACCGGGCGTCCACCCTCCAGACTCAGAAAGGTCTGTTGTCCGGCCACAGGCGGGTCAGTGCAAGATTAATCCTTCGCCTTCTCGGGCTCTTGGCGGCTGCTATCCCGACAGTCCCTTTCGCTCGGCTTCACATGAGAGTTTCTCAGTGGACACTCCGCTCCCAATGGGATCAGTTAGTGGATGACTTAGATCACCCAGTTCTAGTCTCCTCGCCGATGCTTCGAGACTTGCAATGGTGGATGGTTCAAGAGAACCTGCTTTGGGGAGTTCCTTTCTTTCTTCCTTCCTCCCCCCTCCCAGACTGTAACCTCAGGCGAAGGTTGGGGAGCCCATCTCGGTCCCCATCGGACCCAGGATGCTTGGTCCAAGCTCGAACAGACACTCCACATCACTGTGCTCGAGCTTCCGGCAGTGCTGTATGCTCTCCAAGCCCTTCACCCCTACATTCTTCCCGGCCACCTAGCTGTCCAGATGGACAATATATGCGTGGTTTGGTACATCAGCAAACGGGGGGGACTCGGTCCTACCCTCTTTGCAGGGAAGCAATGAGGGTTTGGGATTGGGCAACACAACACGCTCTTCACATCATGGCAATTCATGTTCCGGGAATCGACAACACCTTGGCAGACAAGCTAAGTCACTCCTCCGCTCTGGCTCACGAGTGGGAACTGGACCAGGGGGTCCTAGAAGGTATCTTCCGACATTGGGGAACACCACGGGTTGACCTGTTCGCGTCTCCTCTAAACACAAAGCTTCCCAACTACTGCTCGCTTGTTCCAGAGCGAGGTGTTTTCTGGAGAGATGCTCTGTCTCTAGACTGAAAGGACAGATTCGTCTATGCCTTTCCCCCCCCCAATTCCTCTTATCCCACGAGTCTTACAGAAACTAGTTTCAGAAGGAGCACGAATGATTCTGATTGCTCCTTTCTGGCCCAGGCAAGTTTGGTTCTCTCTTCTACAACAGTACTCAGAGGACCTTCCTCTTCCTCTTCCTCTATCACAAGGTTTGCTGACCCAGGATCAGGGGACTCAGGTCCATCCAGGTCTCAAGTCACTTCAGCTTCATGCATGGCTCCTGCAGGCTTAGCTCAATCTCGCTTTGGGGTTTCTCCCCAAGTGGCACAAAGCAGACAGAAAACCAGGAGGAAGGAGTTACTGGTATAACTAAAACTTCTCTACTGGGGCTAAGAACTAGATCTCTTGTACTGGGACCTTCAATTTAGGGTAAAAAAAAAAAAGGAGTTAGTGTGTTTGTCAGAGGTAGTTGAAGTAAATTGTTATCTGTGTTATCTGTGTACTTATCTAGGTGCTTGTCACAGGTGTCAGAAGGGAATTGTTATCTGTGAAATTAACTAAGTGTAGAAAGATTTGCAAAGTAGGGGGAGTGGCTTAGCTAGAAGGAGCCAGGTTAAGACCAGATATAAACACTGCCCTAGATAGCTTCTGCCACAAAGCAGACAGAAAACCAGGAGGAAGGAGCTACTGGTATAACTAAAACTTCTCTACTGGGGCTATATTGCCCTCCTTCCCTTCCCTCCACCCTAAACCAGTTCTACTTTTATAGACACAGGATTTAACTGACAACAGGAACTTCCTTTTGGGAGCAGGAAGTGAGTGATCACAAAGCCACAAAGACTCACCACCCTAGAAGGGCAAGAGTAGCTTCCATCCCCCGCTGCTGGATGTTTGACTCTGAGCAAGTAAGGAGACTACTGAGAAATATAGGAACTTCTTGTCTCAGAACAGGAAGATCAGGAGCTAAAAGGGTGCAGAGACAGTAAGTAAGTAGGGAGAGAAGAGAAAAAAAAAAGAATTAAACAGAGGAAAGAGTAAGTATTCCAAATAACAGTTAGAGGGCCAGAAAAAAAGACATATTGGGAGTGGTGCAGTGCAGTGGCTGTGGAGCAGCAGTCTTCCGGGAGATGTTCTGGAGGATGCAGTGTTGTCCCATCTGCAGGCACCTCTCTGGGCTGAGGGAGGAGGTAGCTTATCTCCAGGCTGAGTTGGCCAGGATTTGTGGGACCTCCTCTCCCACCCAGGGACCACCAGGGTCACAGCCATTGCATCAGAGGTTGCCAAGAAAGAGGAGTGGTTGGACCACAGTGGGCTCAGGGAGGCTGAGGGTGGTGGAACAGAGGTGCATCCCTCCAGTTGTACCTCTCCACAATTTCTATGCCATTCTGGAAAAGCGTGGTTCCTCTATGGAGGCACCCACAGTGGAGACCAAGGAGGATGCTGGGAACCTCCACAAAGGAAACCCACAGGAGGGTGGCATGGAACCCCACAGGGAAAGGAAACAACTCCTGGTGGGGGACTCCATTGTTAGGAAGGTAGAACTGGGGGAGGAAGGGGAGAGGGAGGTAAGGTGCCTGCCTGGTGCCATGGCTTGGAAGGACAGGGAGCGAATCCTCAGGATCGCAGGAGCAGCTGCTCAGGGGAGGGAGCTGGATGTCGTTGTCCACCTAGGGATAAATGACCTGGCTAAGAAAGGGATCAGAGCAGTGCAAGAAGCATTTGTAGAGATGGGGAGGGGCCTGAGACAAATAACACACACGGTAACCTTCTCGGAGGTGCTGCCTGTCTGTGGCATGGGTGAGGCTAGGGTGCTCTACACCATGGTATTCAATCAGTGGTTGAAAGACTGGTGCAGAGCTCAGAGATTTGGCTTCATTGGGGACTGGGGGTCCACCTGGAGGGATGCAGGCCTATACTGGCATGATGGTCTGCATCTGTCCAGGAGGGGAACCAGGATTCTAGGTGATAGGTTTAAATACTTCATTGACAAGCATTTAAACTAGCCAAGGGGAGGCACTGGAAAGGAGGGAATCTAGCTTCCGAGATGTCGATAGGGAGAAGTGCAGGGGTAAATGGAGAAAGTGACAAATGCAGTAAGGACAGGGATGGGGCAAAAAGGTGTAAGGCCATCCAGAAATGGAGAGTAATGAGTACCAATGCCTGTAAGTCTGGGCAACAAGCTCCCTGAACTGGTGGCCTTGATGGAAGAGGGATGCCTGGATATCGTAGCAGTCACAGAAACATGGTACACAGAGAACCATGTCTGGGATGTTAACATACCAGGGTACACAACCTACAGGAGAGACAGGGAGGGCAGAAGAGGAGGGGGAGTAGCTCTCTATGTAAGGGAAGGGATAAAAGCAACCGAACAAAAGAGTAAACAGGGAGGAGGAGAAGAGGCACTGTGGGTCACCTTAGAGACTGGAAATGGCACCACAATCCGCACAGGGATTGTATATAGGCCCCCATGTCAGGGGGAGGGGATGGACAAAGATAAGATAGAAGGCATACTTAAGATGGCAGAGAAAGGGGAGATACTGTTGATGGGGGACCTTAATATGCCAGATGTTAACTGGAGCACCTTTGCGGCAGCCACATCCAAAAGCAGGGCCATTCCTGATGCCCTTCAGGTGGCATGCCTCAGACAGCTAGTTTTGGAACCTACTCGTGAGGGAGCAATCTTAGACCTCGTACTCTCAAATGGGGACAGTGAGAGGATCTCAGATCTAGAAGTGGGTAGCCATTTGGGAACAGTGACCACCAAACAGTGTGGTTCACGATAAACTCAGCTACAGAGTCAAGCCATACAAAAGTGAGGGTACTAGAATTCAGGAGGGCTGACTTTGGCAAGATGGGAGAGTGCTTTAGAAAAGCACTAGCAAACAGGCTAGAAGGAGGGGTGGAGCAACAGTGGGGAAATATCAAAACTGCCATCACAGAGGCAACAAGCCTTCATGTGAAGCAAATAAATCAAAACGAAAGAAAAAGCCACTATGGTTCTCAAAAGAGGTGGCAGTGAAGGTTAGGGAGAAAAAGATAGCATTTAGGAAGTATAAGAAAACACAGAAGGAGCGGGACAGAGAACTGTACCAATTAAGGCAGAAGGAAGCAGGGAGCATAGTCAGAATAGCAAAGGCACAAACTGAGGAAAAGATAGCTAACTCAGTGAAGAAGGGGGATAAAACCTTTTATAGGTATATCAGGGAGCGCAGAAAGACAAAGGGAGGGATAGTGAGGCTGAATAGAATGGATGGTGGGTGGGCAGAGAATGACAGTGAAAAAGCAGGGATACTGAATGAATATTTCTGTTCAGTATTCACAAAAGAGGAAGTGGGGGAGGTGCCAAATCTAATTAACAGAAGAAAGGGTTCTGAAAGAACTCCTAAAACTGAAGGTGGACAAAGCAATGGGGCCAGATGGAATTCACCCCGGAATTCTAAAAGAATTGAGCAGAGAACTAGTGACACCACTGACTATCCTTTTTAACAAATCATGGGAGGATGGTGTGGTACCTGAGGACTGGATGAAGGCAGATGTGATTCCCCTTCACAAAAGTGTGACCAAGACAGGCAGGAAACTACACACCTGTCAGTTTGACCTCTGTGGTAGGGAAAGTGATGGAATCACTTCTGAAGGAAAGAATTGTTGAGTACCTAGAAGCCAGTGGGGCACAGGACCCAAAGCAGCATGGGTTCACAGCGGGAAGGTCATGTCAGACGAATCTAATTGATTTCTTTGACTGGGTGACCAAAGTAGTAGACCAGGGAGAGGCTGTAGACATGGCCTACCTAGACTTTAGCAAGGCATTTGACACAGTCCCACACAAAAGATCAGTAGTCAAATTAACCAGCCTGGGAGTGGGTCCCAGGGTGGTAGCCTGGGTAAAACATTGGCTGAACAACAGGACACAGAAGGTAACTGTAAATGGAGTCCACTCTGAAGAAAGGGTGGTTACTAGTGGGGTACTGCAGAGTTCAGTACTGGGTCCAGTCCTTTTTAATGTCTTTATAAGTGACATTGCAGAGGGACTGGAAGGAAAAGTATACCTCTTTGCAGATGACATAAAGATCTGCAACAGGGTTGATACACAAGGAGGTGTGGAAAGGATGAGAAGGGACTTGGCAAGGTTGGAGGAATGGTCAGAAGTATGGCAGCTTGGATTCAATGCAAAGAAGTGCAAAGTAAAGCACCTGGGAAACAAAAACCCAGAGGAAGATTACACAATGGGGGGGAGGTAGTAACGACAACAAAAATGGAAAGGGACCTGGGGGTAATCATATCAGATGACCTTAAGGTTGGCAAGCAATGTGAGAAGGCGGTAGGGAAGGCTGGGGGGATACTGGGATGTATAGGGAGAGGTATCACCAGCAGAAAACAGGAAGTTGTTATCCCCCTGTACAGACAGTTGGTGAGACCCCATCTGGAGTACTGCATCCAGTTCTGGAGACCCCATCTCTGCAAGGGCATAGAGAGGATGGAGGCAGTTCAGAGGAGGGCAACTAAAATGATGCAGGGTCTGCAAGAGAAGCCATACGAGGAGAGACTAAAGGAGCTTAATATGTATACCCTTGAGGAAAGGAGGGAGAGTGGGGACATGATAGAAACGTTTAAGTACCTCAGTGGAATCAAAAAAGTTCAAGAGGGTAGCATCTTTCAGAAAAAGTGATGTGCAAGAACAAGGGGACACAATCTGAAGACAGAGGGGGAACGGCTCTGGGGCAATGTGAGGAAGTATTTTTTCACAGAGAGGGTGGTGGACGCATGGAACAGCCTTCCTGAGGAGGTTGTGGGGTCTATAACTGTGGGAGAATTCAAGAATGCATGGGACAGACATAAAACAATTTTTGTCGGGGTTAGGAAGAAATAGGGTGTTGGTTAAATAGGATCTGCAGCTTATCCTCTAGGTAGGGAAATGGGCAGACTGGGTGGACCAAGCGGTCCTTATCTGCCGTCAAAGTCTATGTTTCTATGTTAGATTCTGGTGGAGGCTAGAAAACCCTCTACTAGATCTACTTATGCCATGATGTGGAAAAGGTTCACTATCTGGCTGCTTCAAGGGACGTGGAACCCTTTTCCTGTTCGGCTGGGCTACTGCTGGAGTACCTACGCCATCTTTTTGACCTGGGTCTTAGTCATTCTTCTCTGAAAGTCCACATGGTGGCCATCTTGGCCTATCATGTTCCCTTTGCAGACAAGACATTTGCTCAGCTGGAGATCTCTAAGACTTTCCTTATAAGGGTCCTCCGTCTGAGACCTCCTAGACGTACTCCTGCCCCCCCTTGGGATTTGAACTTTGTTCTCGAGAAACTTACTCTGCCTCCTTTTGAACCGGCAGCTTCCGCAGACTTGAAGTTCCTTTCATGGAAGACTCTCTTCCTGGTAGCTATTACCTCCGCTCTGAGAATTTCCGTGCTCCAAGCCCTTATGTGTAAAATTCCATACTTGATTTTTCACAAGGAATGTGTGGCTCTGCGCACTAACCCTAGGTTTCTCCCTAAGGTGGTAGCAGATTCTACTCTGAACCAGTCCATAGAGTTACCTACCTTCTTCACGCAGTACTCCAATCAGGGGAGTATTTACTCCATGCTATGGACGTTCACCAGATTCTGAGATAACACACCAACAGGATGAAGGATCTCAGAAAAACAGATCAACTGTTTTGTCTCTTTTGCACCCAAAAGAGAAGGCAATGCTGTTTCTAAGCAGTGCCTTTTTAAATGGTTGGCTCATTGCATCACTTTCTGTTATGACAAGTACAAGAAGACCCTGCCGGGTCAAGTAAGAGGCCACTCCACCAGGGGAGTTGCTGCCTCAGCGGCTTGTTTTAAGAATGTGTCAGCGGTGGACATCTGTGCTGCTGCCACCTGGACCTCAGTCCATACCTTTACAAAACACTACAGTTTGGATATTGCCTCTTGCCGTAGAGCAGGCTTCGGGCTGGCTCTTCTGCAAGGCCTCCTATCTTAGGGCTTGCACAGCTAGGGGTTCTACTTGGAGTAGATTTCCTCCTCCCGTGTGCTTCTCCTTGTTCCAGACTGCTTGGGACTCAGTCCTATATGTAATTACCTACTGCAAGAGCCCTCTCGAAGTAAGATAGTACAGTTACGTAAGAACTTACCGTAACAGTAGATCTTCGAGAGAGGCTCTTGCAGTAGGTAATACCTTTCCCGCCTCCATCCCCTGGCTTTTTCAGCTCCTTTCCATTGAGGGAAATATCCGCCCTCTCATCCAGCCTCTTTGGTCCGGGTGAGAAAGAACTGAAGGCGGCGCCAGGACCGCCTTTATACTGACATCCTCGTGGGCGGTCCTCACTAGGGACTCGCTAGCTAGAAATTTTGTTGGTCTCTGTCACGCTGACGCCAGTCCTATATAATTAACTACTGCAAGAGCCTGTCTCGAAGATCTACTGTTATGGTAAGATCTGACTTCAAGACACAGCTCTTGCAGTAGGTTACACCATTAGGACTGAAGCCAGCAGGCGTCAGGGACCCCAAGGAAAATTCTAGCTACATTCAGCGGGACCGCCCATCGCCGGTCCCGCCTCCCGACGCCGACGAGATATAAGGGGGCGGTCCCGCCCGATTCCCCAGTTCTTTCCTGCCGTCGACTTGCATGTCTCGACCCTTCGGTTCAACTCTAGCGCGCGACGCGTCGTTAAGTTCTTTCCTATGGGAAATACGGATTTCTTCAAGCAAGTTTTTCTCTGATGTCCTCTCCGACCTCTGGTCACTCCTCCAAGTGTGCTTGTGGGAAACAGATCCCCTTCAAAGACCCTCACACGGCCTGCGTCCGGTGCCTAGGCCCAGACCACGATACCCGGGCCTGCTCCTTCTGCCAGGGGTTTAATAGCAGAACCCGGATCCGTCACCAGAAGGCCCTTCAGGCCTTTTTGCTGGAAGAAAAGCTAAAGACCGTGTCTTCCAAGGGGGACTCTTCAAAAAAGACCCACAAGCACGCTTTAAAAACGAAGGGAGAAGGCCCCTTCCAGGGCCTCAGATTCACGCAGCTCCGGTTCCAGGTCCGAACGCTCCACCTCCAGGGCCAGCTCTCAGTCTCCCCCTGCTGCGGTTAAGAAGTCTTCCTCTTCTCAGGCCAAGACAGCCAGGCCGTCCTCATCCTCCAGGGCCTTGGTCAAGTCTGGGGATCGCTACCATCATCATAAGTCGGGTTCCCGCCCTTCTGAACCCGACGTCAGGTCGGCTTCCTTGCCTCCTCGCAAGACCTTGGAGCTTACCTATCTGAAGAGACAGCAGGACCCGATGCCGGTGCGTCCGCTGCCGCCCCTCTCGCCATAGATCCCGAGCCACTGTCGGCCAGACGATCCAAGGCCGCCAGACGACCGCTGCCGCCAGGCCAACACCTCATCGGACGCCGGTAGGGGGACTGGCGCCCGCTCCTATCGAGAAGAGAACCCCGACGCCTCCGACCGACGTCGGTCAGGAGACCATAACCGAGGAGGAATTGACTCAGCCCGAGGAGCAGACGGGCGACCCCGGTCCTGTCGAGACGCCCAGGGAACCCTCGCCGTTACCCGAGCCCCCTGTGGAGCCGATGCCGGGTCCCGACGACCGTCCACCGGCGCCTGGACCGTCGTCGGGCCTTTCTATGGTAGATGTGAAGGAGCTGTTCTCTTACTGGTGGGACACCATAAAGAAGGACATGGTTCCCACTCCTCCTCCTCTTCCTCCTCCTCTTCCTCCTACGCCGATTCCTCCTCCAGTTCCTGCACCCCCCTCGCCATCGGGGTTGGCAGGCCGACTACCTCCTCCCCGGGAGCACAGAACACCTACCAGGGGGAGACCAGACAAACTGAGACCTCCGTCCAAATCCTCTTCTAGGTCACCCAGCCCCAAGAGACCCAGAAGACACCGACGATCGCCTTCGACGGAGGACACGGGATCAGAGTTCTCAACATCCAGATCCCCATCTCCCCTCTCCATCCCTTCTCCGGATCCACGCGAGATGCCGAAGTCTCCTCCGGATGACCCTTCGTTCTCGGATATTATGAGACACATCCAAGAGAACATGGGATGGGATGCGGAAGAGCTAGACCCTGAAAGGCTACGCTTGCCAAGTATCTTCGGCAGAAGGACCCAAGCCTGTGGTGGTGCCACCCTTGGTAGACACTTCGCGGACGCCACAAGGGGCAGCGTGGAAGCTGCCCACATTCACTCCGGCGATGCTGAAGAAAGCTGCTCGCTTGTACAAGGCTCCAGAGAAGACCAGTACTTGACTCCAGCAGCCTCAGGCCGACTTCTGGTCATTACAGCCTCACATGACCGGGTCCCAGAGACCGCAACATCTGAGCACCCTGCCACTGACCCAGAGTCCAAACAGTTGACGCTATGGGTAGGCGCACGTACGCTTCCGCTACCTGCGCCATCAGATCCCTGAATTACTTGACCCACATGGTGCATTTCCAAAATGCCTTGTGGGAACAGGGTCTGGATGCGGCTGAAAAACTGCCGGACGGTGAGCAGAAGGAGGAGATGCTTCAGCTCCTCCATACGGGTTCGGATGTGGGAACCCAAGTGCTACAAGCCGCGTATGACTCTGCAGACTCTTCGGCCCGAGCAGCAGCTTCAGGTGTATGCATCCGGAGACACTCCTGGTTGCTCATCCACGGCTTTACCCCGGACGTCCAGAAGAATATCATGGACGCTCCATTCGAGGGAGAAGTCTTGTTTGGTAAGCCCTCAGAGAAGATTATTACCAAAGTTCAAGAGGCCGGGAAGGTGGTGAGGTCGGTTCAGGCCATGTACTCATCTAGCTTAGTTCCTTTCGCAGGAACGAAGCCGATTTCGTGGACGGACGCGAGGCAACAGTCCCGCCCGCCCACAACAGAGGGGCTCCTGCCGTGAGAGCCCAGGGAAACAGCCCGCAGGCCGTAAGCCGCATTCTGCCGCCCAGCCAGTGGGACCCCCAGCCGCCACAGCCTGACTCCTCTGCTCCCCCACCCTCAGGATCAATGGGAAATCATGGTCGGGGGTCGCATTGCGAACTTCCTGCCGGGATGGCAGGCTATAACCACCGACAGGTGGGTTCTGCAGTTGGTCGGAAGAGGCCACTATATAGAATTCGCAGAGAAGCCACCTTGAGGCTCCTTGCTCTCCCGTATCCGGTCAGCACAAGTCTCTGATCTGGCAAGAAGTACTCACGCCTTGCAAAGGGAGCGATAGAGTACGCCCCGGAGCACCAGAGAGGACAAGGATACTATTCCACTTCTTCCTGGTTCCAAAGAAAACAGGGACCTCCGTCCGATTCTGGACCTCAGCGACCTCAACATGTCGGTCAGCTTACAAGAGATTCTGCATGGTGACTCTTCCGGGTCTTATTCCCATGCTGAAGCAAGACGCCTTAGCGTTTCTAGACATGCAGGACGCATACCTGCACATCCCTATAGCTCAGGCGACAAGAGGTTCCTGCGCTTCGAGTTTCTCGACCACCACCTTCAATTCCGAGCCTTCCATTCGGACTGTCATCCGCACCCAGGGTCTTTACCAAATGCATGGCAGTCTGGCAGCGCCTCTAAGGAGACAGGGCTATTATGTGTTCCCGCACCTGGACGATTGGCTTCTCATGGCCGCCTCCAGAGAGGCGTTGTTACGTGCAATCCAGAGCACCCAGGTCCTGTTCCGATCTTTGGGCATCTTAATCAACCACGAGAAGTCTCTCCTGGTACCGTCGCAGAAGCTGCAATTTATAGGCGCAGTACTGGACACCGTTCAGGGAAGAGATTTTTTTCCAGAAGACAGAGCGGAGTGCATCAGATCCCTCATCTTGGAGCTATCGTCGAACAAGACCATCCCTGCCTGGTCGGTCCTTCGCTTGCTGGGACACATGGCTGCGGCCATTCCTACCGTCCCTTTTGCAAGGCTCCACATGCGGGTAACTCAGTGGATGCTCAAGGTGCAATGGGATCAAGGGCAAGACCACATGCAGCATCTGGTCAGAATCACGAACACCGTGATTCGAGACTGGCAGTGGTGGCTAGACCCAGGGTCGCTCTCCACGGGCGTCCCGTTTGTAGCGCCGTCCCCAGAGGTAATCCTCACCACAGACGCCTCAGGTCTAGGGTGGGGGGCACACCTGGACGGGGTGAAGTCCCAGGGTATGTGGACCCCTCTGGAGGCTCATCTCCATATCAATGTCCTAGAGATGAGGGCGGTCCTTTATGCCTGCAGGCCTTTCAGTCAGAAATCCCACCGAGTACTCTCCTGCTTCAGACAGACAACACGGCGGTGATGTATTACCTCAACAAACAAGGAGGCGCACACTCTTACCCCCTTTGCAGGGATGCCATGAGGGTGTGGGATTGGGTAATCCGACACGGCGCGAATCTGATCACTGTACATGTTCCCGGGGTGGACAACACGATTGCAGATGGCCTGAGTCGCTCCCAGGCTAGAGTCCACGAGTGGGAACTTCTTCAAGAGGTAGCAGAGGATCTGTTTCTTCGATGGGGAACTCCAGAGTTGGACTTGTTCGCATCCCCATCCAACGCTAAACTGCCCAATTTCTGCTCGCTAGATCCAGGGCCTGGTGTTTTCTGGCGAGACGCGTTGTCCCTCTCCTGGGCGGACAGATTCCTCTACGCTTTCCCTTCCTTCCCGTTGATCCAGAGAGTTCTTCTCAAACTGCGCAGGGAGCAAGCAACAATGATCCTAGTGGCCCCTTTCTGGCCCAGACAGATCTGGTTCCCCTTGCTAATTCAGCTATCCCGGGAACCTCCGCCCGTTGCCGTTCAGCTCCCATCTCTTGTCTCAGGAGGAAGGTTCACTGGTCCACCCGGACTTACGCTCACTGAACCTGCATGCATGGCTCCTAGAGACATAGCCATCTTGCGTCACGGGGTCTCGCAAGAGGTTGTGGAAGTTCTTTCTGCAGCCAGAAAGCCGGCAACGCATGCGACGTACAGCCATGAAATGGTGCCGTTTTTGTTTATGGTCGCGAGCACGCGATTTTTCCCTTTAGGTTGCCCGGTGGGAGTGGTGTTGGACTACCTGCTCTCCCTTTTCCGTTCGGGTCTAGCCTACTCCTCTATCAAGGTGCACCTCTGTGCCATCTCTGCCTACCACCTTCCGATGGGACATGCGCACTGTAGCACAATTAGAGCGCCTCTCGGGAATTTTTGAGAGGGTGTTGCACTGCTCGACCACCCATTATGGGACCCAGTGCCTCCATGGGATTTGCTCTTGTCCTGGAACAACTCATGCTTCCCCTTCGAGCCTCGTCGTGATTATGAGCCGCGCTTGTCGTGGAAAACGCTATTTTTGGTCGCTGTTACCTCAGCGAGAAGAATTTCTGAGCTTCACGCTCTCATGTGCAAAGAGCCTTATTTAGTTTTCCACCGGGATAGAGTATCCCTGAGGACGAATCCAAAATTTTTGCCTAAGGTGGTCTCTACACTCACTCTCAATCAGGATATTGATCTGCCGGTCTACTTCCCGAACTACTCCAATAGAGGAGAGACTCTGCTCCACACCCTGGATGTTCACCGCAGCTTGAGGTATTACCTCAACAGAACTAAACTACTTCGTAGTTCTGAGCAACTTTTCGTGTCCTTTTCTGAAAGGATGATGGGCCAACCTGTATCCAAACAGTCCCTGTCTCGCTGGCTTGTCCAGTGTATTTCATTCTGTTATGATATCAAACCGAAGCCCCTCCCGGGTACAGTCCGGGGTCATTCTACTAGGGTGTGGCCACCCTTTGCAGCACTCTGAAACGCCCACTTCTGCCATATGTGCTGCAGCTACTTGGAGCTCTGTGCATACATTTATCAGGCATTATAGCCTGGACATCGCCTCTCGACGAAGAGCCGGCTTCGGCCTGGCGGTTCTACTGGGTCTCCTGTCCTAGATTCAGGACCCGGAATGTATTTCCTAGTTTCCTCCTCCCAGAATGTTGGCAGCGTTACTGCTTGGGAATCAGTCCTAATGGTGTAACCTGCTGCAAGAGCTGTGTCTCGAAGGACGATAGTACAGTTATGTAAGAACTTACCGTAACAGTAGATCTTCGAGAACAGCTCTTGCAGCAGGTACCTTCCCGCCCACCTTCCCCCTTGGAGGAGGCATGACTTTCGCCTTTACTGTCAGGGTTTTTCCTTTGACTTCTGACGGTGGATCCTCGTCTCCCATTTCAACAAAGTCAGCTCTGCGTCGGAAGTCTCCGGCAGGAGAACTGGGAATCGGGCGGACCGCCCTTATGTACTATGTCTGACGTCGGAGGTGGGACCGACGTCCGGGGCGGTCCCCGCTGAAGATAGCTAGCTAGAATTTTTCCGTGAGGTCCTGACGCCTGCCGGCTTCAGTCCTAATGGTGTAACCTGCTGCAAGAGCTGTTCTCGAAGATCTACTGTTATGGTAAGTTCTTACGTAACTGTACTTTCTTACGTAACTGTACTTTTCTGGTGAGTTGATTTTATTATTTTATTGGTATGGATCTCGAAGGATAGATTTTCATCTAAGGTGATGCCAAGGTATTTAAATCTTTTGACACATTCCAGCGTCACCCCCGCTAATGTTTTAACAACCAAAGGCAGTTGGTTATTAAGTTTATAGGAGGTGTGTGGAATAACCTGGATTGAGTTTTTTTAGTGTTAAGTACTAACAGGTTGGATTTGAACCAGGCCTCCAAAGCCGGAAAACCACTCTCGAGATTGGCATTAATGATATTGATATCTTTAGCAGACCTGTACAGAATGGCGTCATCAGCATATAATTGAACTGCTGCAGCCTCTCTGTTGAGTGGGAATTCATTGACGAAAATGGAGAATAGGAGTGATCCTAATATTGAGCCCTGTGGAACACCGTCAGTTATGGGAGCAAGGGAGGATGTGGCACCAGACCATTTTACACATTGGAGCCTGTTGATTAAGTAGTTGGCTAGCCAGGAGTGGGATGCAGGGTCAAGATCTAGTTGATGGAGTTTAGTGAGGAGAAGCTGGTGGTTGACAAGGTCAAAGGCTTTGGTCAGGTCCACAAAGGTAGCACCTGTAGCCTCACCCTGATCAAGTTGCCCTGAAAATGTCTGAGGTTATACATGGCAGTGCAGATTCTGTGCCTTGCAGTTTACGAAATCCATGCTGATGGATAGTTAAGGCATTGCTGAGTTTGAGATGTGAGTAGAGTTGATTATAAAGAATTCTCTCCTGGATCTTGGCTAGGGGGCATATGATAGATATAGGCCTATTGTTTTCTACCAGGTTTGTGGGGCCACTTTTAAGTACAGGGACTACAATTTCAGTTTTCCGTTTGTCCAGGATTGTTTGAGAAAGGAAATATTTGTTTACTAAGAGCATCACCGGGTAGGTGATGGCAGGTGCTCCTATCCTGAGGAGTTTTGGATGAAGGATATCAAATCCAGGGGCACCGTCTGGGTTGAGACCCTTGAGTAGTTTGAGGACCTCTAGCCTTGTGGCCAGTTTTAGGTGGAAGGTGGGGAGGGTACAGTCGAGGTCGGGCGATGTTGAGTCAGCTGGGACGGGAGGCAGGTCTTATTTTTTATTTGTCCAGGCCAGTGAAAAAGTGATTTATACCAGTAGCTATGTCTGCAGGGCTCGATAGAGTGGAACCATTCGTGACCATCGAATGGGGAATGTTTCTGTCCTTTCCTTTAAGGAGGGAGTTTATCTGGGTCCAGAAAGTCTTTGAGTTGGCAAAATTCTTTTCTTGTAGGAAGCGGAGATAAGTCTGTTTGGCCTTTGTGGCCTAGGTTTAGCAAGCATTGTGCAGTCATCGCTAGGACTGCCAGTCAGACACCTCTCCTGTTGTTTTAAACACCTTCCAAGCTTTGTCATGGGAACGCATCAGTGCTCTAAGATCTTGAGACGGCCAGGGGGAGTTTATTCTCTTATCTCTATATCTACTGTATATATTTTTTTTGTTTGTTTCGTTTGTTCCATAGCAGTTCCAGGAACCAAGAGAACTGTAGTTTTTACTAGTTAACAGTTCCAAAGAAAATAAAAAAATTATTTTGTTTAAATTGGATTTCCTTTTTAAAACGGTAGTACTATTTTCTCCAATACAACCGCAAAAATTCTGTTACGTCCTGTCAAATTGCCATGATAGAAACGTCGGAAAAGAAAACGGAGCCTACGGGATTTAAACACTGTAGATCCTGTAAGTATTTGGTTGGCATAAGCAGACGACCACGACTTGTGGTTTGACTCTTTGGGACCAGGTCATGATTTTGAAGGGTTTTTTTACCCTAAACCAAAGGCAAAAACAGGGCAGCTAAATGCCTGTCTTTACACCAGCTTCCACATTACAAAAGTGCTCTCTAATAAACCAGCCTAAATAAAAAAAAAAATAGGGAGAAAAGTATCACTAAAGATAGCAAATACAGTTCAGGTGTCTCCTTGCAGCAGTCTGTTGTTGTTGCCTCATGTATCAGCTGTTATATGTACAGTAATTAAAACCCAGGTCACCCATGAAAAAGGAACTCTTAGTCTCAGAGGGCCCACCTGGTCAGCAAAATCCAAATAAATAAATAAATATCAGCCTTTCATGTGCCCATTGATGGCCGTAATGTGGCCCATACTTTAATGCCAGGCTTCCTCCACTTAAAGCCTCCTATCTGGAATCTGGTTCCAGCTTGTGACCTGAATTTTGTTCTGCAGAAGCTGACCCTGCCTCCATCTGAGCCAGCCAAGTTTTGTGAGCTACGCTTCCTGTCGTGGAAAGCGTTATTTTTAGTTGCTATTACTTCTGCTTGAGGAATTTCAGAGCTACAGGCTCTCATGTGTGAGCAGTCTTATTTGATTTTCCATTAAGACAGGGTCTCTTTGTGTACTAATACTAAGTTTCTTCCTAAGGCGGTGTGGTGGTTTACTAAAAATCAGTCTATCCATCTGTGTGTTTATTTTCCAGAGCATGTCAATCAGGTGAAGAATTACTCCATACTTTGGATGTGCATAGAATTCTCATGTACTATATACACCTTACTAAGGACTGCAGAAAGTCCTCTCAGTTGCTTGTTTTTTTGCCGCTGAGAAATGGGGCGCTCCAGTTTCGAAACAGTGCTTGTCCAAATGGTTGGCCAATTGTATTGTTTTTTGTTACAGGAAGTATGGTAAGGAACTTCCTGGGGTTAACGGCCATTCCACTAGGGGTATGGCCACTTCAGTTGCCTGTTTCAAGGGCGTGTCAACAGCCAAGATTCGCACTGCTGCAACTTGGAGTACTGTGCACAATTTCAACAAACACTGTAGTCTGGTCATTGCTTCTAGAAAAAGGGCAGGGTTTGACCTAGCTGTGCTTCAGAGCCTTCTTTCTTGGGTCTCTGGCCTCCTGCCACCTGGACTGTTTTGCGATTAGCACTGCTTGGGACTCATTTCATAGGTATGACCTGATAACCAAGACATCCCTGAAGAAGGTAGACCAGTTATATAAGAACTTTCCTTAACAGTAGACCTTTGAGGGAATCTCTGTCATTGGGTCATGCCGTCTCTCCCTCCATTGCCCTTTTCTCTCTCTCTCTACAGCTTGGCTGTCGTGTTGCGCCAGTCTTTCTGCTAGCTGGGCACCTTCTCTCTCTCCTTGGTTCCCTGGTGGGACTCCTGTCTCCAATGGCCTTTGGCTAGGGAAAAAACTGAGGAGGGAGCAAGGCCACCCATGCTTATTTATTTTGATTTTGATAACTGGGCAAACTCACTGAGACCAAAGGTCCCTTTTTCAGGAGCAACCCGGATTAGTTACAGACATAGATTACATCCTTAGGTGGACATTGATTACATACGTAGGCAGGAGTATACAGTAGTTTAAACATTCAGAGAATAAGGCACAGAGTACATTACAGAGCGAGTCAGTTACATACACAGAAATCACTATAGTCATTTCATCAAACACATGACAGCTTTCTCACAAAATGCTTAATGGGAGAGGTAGTAAAGCAATAAGCGGGGTAAATAGTCACACCATGGTTCATAAGGTGGGAGCTAGCAATTACAGCCACAGAGACTAAGCTCAAGCAGGTATGCTTTCAAGCCAGACTTAAATCCCTGAATAGTTTGAATGTTTGCCAGGTCCACAGGGAGAGGGTTCCATAGGAGGGGGACAGCGTACCGAAAGGAGCGCTTGCCGAAATTTGTTCGGACATGAGAGATGTCAAGGGAACAGCCAGTAGAGTATCTCTGGTCCCAGCCCAGGACTTTGGGATTGAGCAGTCCATGTAGGTGAGGGGGAGGGCCAGCCGTGGTAAATTTAAAAGTCAGACTCAAGGAGGAGTAGGTCAGTTTATGTCATATGGTAGGCCAGTGGAGATCAGCAAGGACCTCGCAGTGGTGCCTCCTAGGAGGGGAGTTGGTAGCGAAGCGAGCCACCCTATGGTAGAGCATGGTTAATTTTCTCTGTTCACCCTTCCATAGGGATTGCAGCAGGGGAGCCCCATAGAGAAAGGAGGGGAGTAGGGTGCTGTTGGCTATGGCATAATGAGCCTCTAGAGAGAGAAAGAGAGAGAGAGAGGGAGAATCTTCCAACCTGAGAAGTCCAAGCTTCTGATGGGTGGCCCTTACAGCAGAGTCAATATTAGGTTGGTAGGTCATCTCCTGATCAAGCAGGATCCCGAGGTACTTAATTTTGTCCATGATCTCAACTCTCATCCCTTGGGCTGTGTGAAGCTGAAGCATGCCGTGCCATTCAGTTCCAAGGCGCCTAGACCCGAACATGACTGCCTTCGTTTTTTGTTCAGTCTGCACGAGCGAGTTGGCAGAGAACCAGGCTTCCAGGGCAACTAGACTGGTCTGGAGGTTGGCATTGATTACACTGGGAAGCGGGTCACTGCAGTAGATGACAGTGTCATCTGCATAGAGGATGAGGTTATTCTGCCTGCAAACCCCCTCTATGTCATTGACAAAGAGGGTAAATAACAGGGGACCCAGGATTGAGCCCTGGGGTACCCCGGAGATTACAGGTTTAGCACCAGACTGCATCCCCCTACACAGGATTTTCTGGTTTTGGTTGAGCAAGTAGCTCTCAAACCATGAAACAGAGAGCCCATCGAGTCCTAGTAGGTGAAGTTTGGAGAGGAGAAGCTCATGGCTGACCAAGTCAAATGCCTTGGATAGGTCAATGAATAGAGCCCCCGTCGGAGAGCCCCTGATCCATTGCGTCTAGGATGTCCGATGTGAGCCGGATTAGGGCTGTATCAGTGCCATGAGCTTTCCTAAAACTGTGTTAAATGTCAGCTAGGAGTAGGTGCCTTTCGAGGTAGTTCTATATTTGATTTTAGACCAATCTCTCCTGCACCTTTGCAAAAGGGCAGAGAATAGAGATTGGCCTGTAGTTCCCCACATTGTCCCGGGCCCTTTTTTGTGAATAGGGACAATAGTGGCTACCTTTCATTTACTTAGGACTGCTCCTTCAGGGAGGGACCTCATGGGGTTTGACCAGTTTCAAGTGAAACTGGGGTCGAGAGTGTTCCCAGGCAGTACCTCTGCTGCATGGGGCACCGGAGGGCCTGGGGGGTTTGGTTCCACCGGGATTGAAGAAAGTGGCACTAAACAGCTCAGCAATTAAGGAGGGATCATTAGTTAGGGTATCAGCGACCAAGAGCGCTCCTTCTTGAGCACTAGGGGCGCCCTTCAGCAGCAGATTAATTTGACCCTAGAATCTCTTCGGGTCCCGTAGGTGCCTAGATTGGAGATCTCGCAGGTATTTAGATTTAGCCAACTTAGAGGCCTTCTTGCATTGGTTTTCTGCTCTCTATACCTCTCCCAGTCAGATTTTAAGCCAGAGGATTTGAACTGTTCTCAGGCCTGGTCACAGAGCAGCATGCTACGTTTGAGGCTAGGGTTAAGCCATTTGTGGCATTTACTCTGTACCCTAAGCCTCTTACAGGGGGTGTGTACATCGGCCACAGATGAGAAAGTGTTGGTAAAGAAGCCAAGTGCCTCATCCAGGGTAGGGAGGGAGATAAGGGGATCCCAGTTTACCGCACGTAGGTCAGAGCAAAAAGCTTCTGAGGAGAAACTGCTGTAGTTTCTGGCTTCAATTACGCTGGCAGGCAGTTTGGGAGGCCTGTTGGACCAAATACAGAAAATGGGTAAATGATTACTCGATGAGTCAGCCATGACCCCAGCAGCCTGAATGCGGTCCGGGTTAGATACTAGGGCCCAATCAACCAGTGAGTGGTTACCAGTCCTAGTATTATGCCTTGTGGGCAGGTCGATCACTTGGGTCAGATTGGTATCGAGTACTGGGTTCTTACTGACGGAGGCTCCTAGCAAGAGCCAGTTTAAGTTAAAATCCCCCAGGATAAGAGTGTTTAGCCAGGGCATGAGTTAGGGATTCAAGGGAAGATGTAGCTGTTTTGGGCGGGAAGCAGACATACCCTATGTACAGGGGTTTAGTGTCTGAGGAGCACTTTCACGAGGATTAATTCATTCACAGAGTCGCAGAGGGGGGAGTGGTCAGTCTACATTACATTAATACAACTCCAAGTGTAGATGAGCCCCCCCCGCCTTTCTTCCCTACTTGGTCCTTCCTCAAAGCATTGTAGCCAACTAGGTCAATTTTGTGGGAAGGATATGGGGTTTGAGCCAGGTCTCGGTCACTGAAAGTATATCAGGATTGTAGAGCGCAGTCCAGGCTTCAAGGGTATGGATTTTATGCCTTAGGCTACCTATGTTCATGTGCACCACCTTGAGTCCCCTGGCACGATCCCATAGGGGGCTAGTAGGGTCACTGAGGATGGAGTTGGTGGGGTGGGGGCCAAGGTTTGGTTCCATGTCCCCACCTAAGGCAAGCTTTAGCCAGGCAAGGTATCTGATAATTCTGGTGGGGGTGGAGAGAAACCTCCTAAGTCACTCAGTGAGAGGTGGTAAAATAGATTGTAACAGTTTCCATGTCTGGTCGAGCCATGCATGGATATTAACAATGCATTGTTCCCCCTCGCCTGGGTGTCTGGGCATAGAGAGGGGTGGTGACAAGGACTGGTATCCAGATCCACGGGACTGAAACCCCAGGAGTGGAGCAGGTCAGCTCCCAGTATTAGCGCCATGTAGATAACTGCGGACAAGAGACCCAGACCCCGCATGGTAGAGCTGGGTCAGTAAATAGGCTTAAAGGTTTGCCCTTATAGTGGCAGAGCAGAAGCCTTTTCTGGAGGTAGCTAGAGGGGCTGGTCCTGTAACAGAGGAGATCCAGCAACTACAAGTTTAGTGATACTTGGGTGCAATGGCAAAGGAGCAGGAGAATATCAGTAGCAGAGAGGAAGACAGGTACAACTCAAGTACACATACTTCTATAGGGTATGTGACGTCCGAGTCTCATGTCGGCGTGGACAGACTCTAATAGACTGCTGCAAAAGAAAGTGCCCATGTGATCCTGGCACCTGACGGCGATGTTACATAGGTTTGACCTGATGACAGAGATTCCCTCAAAGATCTACTTTTACGGTAAGCTCTTATGTAACTGTTTTGTCTCTATCATGTCTCCCCCCCCCCCCTTTTCCAGGGAGCATATTCCCAGTGCTCCCAGCCTCTCTTTGTAGGACTTCCCTTGCTGTCTACTAATCATCTTGGTTGCCCTTCTTTGGACCCTCTCCATCAAGCTGATGTCCTTTTTATGATATGTGCTCCAATCCCTAACCCTATATTCCAGATGCGGTGTCACCAGTGACCTGTGCAAGGGCAGTATGACCTCATTCCACCTGCTGCTGAATCCACTGGCTGCACACCTCAACACCCTGTTAGCCTTTGCTGCTGCCTTTTTGCATTGTGAGGAGTGTTTCAGATCACTGGTAATCACTAGATCTTTTTTTTCACCCGTACGTGGTTGCTAACCCCCACCCCTGGTAATAACTCGGTCCTAGCATTTCTGGTCCCAGTGTATATCACTTTGCATTTCTTGGCACTGAAGCCAAATTGCCAGACCCCAAGCCATCTCTCAAGCTTCCTGAGGTCTTCCTGTGGGTCCTGTATTCCTTCAGCTGTGTCTGCCCTCTCACAGAGTTTGATGTTGTGTGTAAACTGGCACATCTTGCCCATAATGCCTTCCGCCAATGTCATTGATGAAGAAATTGAACAACACTGGCCTCAGCACTGATCCCTGCGAGACCTCGCTGGTAACCTCCTTTGCACTGGACAACTCACCCCCCACCTGCTGGCTGGTTTCTATCTCTTAGCCAGCTTTCTGCCTATCTTGTAATTTTCTCCCTGACCCCAAGATCCTTCAGTTTGCTGATTAGCCTCCTATATGGCACAGAATTGAAGGCCTTGTTAAAGTCCAGGTAAATAACACCTTCCACTTTGCCCCTATCCACTGTCTTGTTGAAGTAGTCAAAAAAGTCAATCAGATTCATCTGACAGAACCCTTCTTCCACAAACCCATGCTGCCTCTCATCCTGGAGACCATTCTCCTCTATGTACCTAACTAGTCTCTCCTTGAGTATAGTCTCCATGAGTTTGGACACGATCAGTGTCAGACTGATCAGCCTATAGCTCCCCAGATCATCCCTGGGTCTGCTGTTATGGCGAGGCATGATATATGCCATTCTCCAGTACTGTGGCACCACTCCCGACTCCAGAGATCTATTGAAGAGATCCGACAGTGGCCCTGTGAGCTCCTCTGTTAGCTCCTTCAATAGCCTTGGGTGTATGCCGTCCGGTCCTGGGGACTTATCTGCTTTCAGTGTTAGTAGCCCCTCCCTCACTCTAGCCACCTCTATTACCATGTCCATTGTACCCCCCTTCTCCCCCTCTCACCTCAGCAGTTATTATTTTAGAGTATAGTGGATATACCCTACGGGCCAGTGGCATCAAGACCCCTCCATCCCTTCCCAGCCACTACAAAATTCTAATGTAGTTCAATACCTGTTAATAGTCACTGTTTAGTTTTGCATTCTTGCTCCTGTCCCTGCTCACCAAAGTCTGATTTTAATCTTGTTCACTAGCACCCCAGCTTTTTAAGGGTCACTGAGTAAGTACTTCTTACTGAAATAATTCACGTGGGCAGGACACTGTGAAGCATGCAACACTACCTGTGATTGGAATATTGCTCTCAAAAAGAGTCCAAAGATTTCCTTTTATCCCACATAGTGAAACTGATATCGGGTCCCTTCTCCTCGATGTGTCCAAGATCAAGTTTATTTCCTATTTATTATGTTCACCAATGCTGAAGGGTGTTCATTGTAGACTAAACAGGCAGTCTGAGTTCAAGCACACAAAATGAAGCACAGTGTTCTTCATTCAAGTCCATAATGCACTTCAGCAGTTGTGAGAATAATACATTTTGCTAAATTGCACTTTGATCTGCAGGCTTTAATTGCACTAACTTCTTGATTCTTGCTCTTGGTGTGTTCACACTCTTTTGTTGCTCCAAGGCACAGACTGCAGCAGTTGTACTGAGTGGGTAACTCAGTGTGGCTGCTCACAGTAATGTGAGCGGGGGTGGAGTGGGGTTGATGTACTGGAGACTGGTAAGGAGAGGGATGGGGACTAGTGGAGAGCAGGGAGGTCATTAAGGGGGTCCACGAATTAGCAGCTGGAGGGATTGCATCAGTGAAGAGGGGGAGAAGATTGCACCGGTAAGGTGGGAGATCACAACAGTTATGGGAGAGATTGTGTCAGGAGATGGGGTGATTGGACTGGCATTAGAGAGTCAGGTGGATGGCTTTGGTTGATCTGGGAGATTGTGGTGACTGCATTGGGTGATTGGGGGGATAAGATTTAAATAGAGGTGACTTATATCAAGAGCTGGATGCACTGCCTCAGGTGATTGCAGAACTTGGATCAGGAAATCAGGGAAGGGGCACTGCATCACCACACGAGTAGAGAAACCAGCGGAGAACCACCAAAGGAAGTCTCGCGAAGCACCCCACACGAGCACAGACTAGTAACATATGAGCCTAACAACAATGCATATAGTAAAAAATATTTAGTACAAATTTCTTGCATGCTGTGCAATATATGTAAAAGGTGCTGTACTGAAACAGGGTTCTACTTCCACAGCCTACACCTCAGACACCCAATAGCATTTTGTTCAGTTCCCTAGAACTTTTCGAAGGGTGCATTAGGTAATTGGGGTGCACTGCCTCAGGTAATTGCAGGGCTTGGATAAGAAAATCAGGAAAGGGGCACTGCATCACCACATGAGTAGGGACACCAGTGGAGACCAAGGGAAGGATCCGAACGTGGGGTGGGAACTTCAAATGTTTGGTTGGGGGGGGTAAACACTGAATACATGGATGTGTTTGAAACAAAATGGGGTGTAGGAGATGGTAGTACTGCACATGAGGAAGGGCTTGTAACAAATCATGGGGGGGAGTGGGGTACACAGGCCAGTCCTGATTGGGGTTCAGAATTGAGCCACCTGTGTGGAATGAGAATCGAAAACTGTGTTTTGGCTAAGTGTGGCAGCACATTGTGCCTGTGCTTCAGAGACCTGGGTTCATGTTTGAGTCCCAGAATGCCACATGGGGGTCAACCGGGAGTTGGACATATGACATCGGTGAGGTGCTCTTCTTTCTGGGAGTGAGGGCATGGCCCACCTAGTACTCGTACATTCCCAGCTGGCCAACCAAGGTGTGGCATTTACTGTGAAGGCAGCTGTCTGCCTTCCTCCTGAACTGGTTGACCCCATTATCAAAGTGGGGACAGAGGCAAACAAGGGGAAAAATAAATGGAAAATGTAATTAAAAAAAAAAAAACAACTTTTGAGCCCAGCAGGGTTAATAGACAAAAGAAACTTCCAAACAAGATGTTGTATATGTCCTATCATTGTTTGTGTTTCCTTTCTGAAGCATTTACAGAGGAAAATCCTTGAAAAAGAGAACCGTGTTCGGGAACTTTCTGACCATTATCAGAAAGAAAAGGTAATGGTACCAGCATGCTTTTTATTTGTTTATTTATCTTTTTTGTTACTGTATGTGCATTGCTGTTTTTTTTTGTTTTGTTTTGTTGATTCTTTTTCCCTCCAGTCACGGCCCAAGACGGCATCTCTCAGGCATCTTGCCTGTTCCTGCCCACCTGAAGTCCCCCTGAACCTGTGCCTCTTCTCTCCCCACCTCTCCCAGCTAGCACCTGTGCGCCCCTCGGGGTGGGCTGCCCTCCTCGTTAGGCGCTGTCACACTTAGACTCTGGCTGAGGGTGGGCCCTGGGTGGAGGATCTGGAAGGCCAGGCAGGGTGGATCAGCGGTGGGCATGGGTCAGAGTGCTGTTGCCTCCCCTGGAGCTGGGTTTTTCCTTGTTCTTGGTGTTCCTCCTCCTGTGTGGTGCACCCATGATGCTCTGGCGCAAGGCAACCCTGCCAGCGTCATCCGCGCTGCATGCCGTGCAGCCGATGTGCTGCAGCACTCCGATCTCCACTGGGAGCCGCTGGCACGCCAAGCTATCCCCTACCCACCCACCCCCTGGGAAGGAGACAACCGCTCAATCCTCACCCGTCCCTGCCAACCCCTGGCACCCGAGCTCGCTCCCGAATTCGGGTCGCCGGCATGGCTCGTGTTGTGGCGTCCAGTGCCTCAACCCTCAGCACCACCGGGACGGTTTGTGCATTGCTGTTTATAGCTTGTTTCATAAATGTCTCAGTGGTTCATGGATACAGTAAGCTTAGTGTGCCAGATAAATTGTTTATTCATTTAAGGAGCAGCTGACACCTTCAGGACAACTTTAACAAACCATCATATTTAGACACAGTCCAGCTTGTATTTCAGGTTAATTCTGAATGCCTCCTCCCCATTATTCATTACTGAGGTCATTAGCATTAAAACAAGATCTTTGTTCTTGAAGAATTCATCTGTTCCTGCTGCTCACTCCCTACCTGAGCTCATAATGCACTGCTTGTAACATCACAGTTACTCTCAAAGCAACACACTGTGATGCCTCATCAGAGGATTATGACTTGAAGTAGGGAGTAAGCCATAGAGGCAGATGAACTCTAACGGATAAAAATCATGTATTCATGCAAATGTACTCAGTAATAAATAATCGGGAAGATAAATATATCAAATATATATGGAATGCAGCCTGAATTGTAGCTAATTATGTTTTTTCAAAGTTTTCTTTGAGGCATCGGTAGCTCTTTAATGTGAGTTTGTCATATTTTGAGAAAACATGAAACATTTGTTTTTTAGTACTGTCTGCATCTCTTATCAAATTTGTTTGTTGCTTTTGAATAAAAAAAAAACTGACATATCACACACATACATATACAACTTCATGAATAGAGGCAAACAGTACTAATTCACACAAATACAACGCTTCATTTTGAAAGTTACGCATACAGTTCAAAACATCATGAGGGAGAAATAAAGTAAAACAGATTAGAATATACCTCCAGTATTGCCTGTCTGTCGACAGACAGTGGTATCCTACATGATTAAAGCATCATTCTAATGCAGCCAAAGCTACTTTCACTTCAGATGTTACACTTATGTATTTATTTATTGGATTTTGGTAACCAGGTAAACTTGCTGAGATAGATGTCCCTTGCTCTGGAGCGATCCAGAATTAATTGCATGAAGTGTACATTAAGAGAACACAAAAAAGGTAGATCAGTTAGTGTACAGTGAATAGATGCATGAACGGGAGATACAAATAAGATGCAAGTAAAACTCTGATAAGGATACAATTATAGTCCGTTACAGGACAAACAGAACTAGGCTGAAATTGTTAGTGAGAGGAGGTACATTGTTTACTCATAAATGGGTATCCCGTAAGGGATGCTTTGAAAGTCATAAAATTAGAACAGTCTTGGATGTTATTAATCCTGAATATTTATTAGGAAGGTCATTCCACTGGTTTGGGGCTTTGGATGCGAATGATCTGTGTCTAGCGATGGATAAGATCCTAGGAACAGTCAAGAGCATCTGAGATGATGGACATAGGGACTTCCTCTGAGGCTTGTGTTCCAGGATATTATCAAGTTTTGGAGGAGAGAGAAAATAATTTTGTAGACCAGGCAAAGCAGAAGGTAATAAACTATTTTCCATAGGAGGCCAGTTTAACATGGAGAATACCAAGCAGTAGTGTTCAGTGAAGGGAGAGACTTGGTGGTACAGTACAAAGTCTTTATCTTGTAATGTTCAGTGTCTTTTTATACAGAGAGGTCAGGTGCACCATGCAGAAGGACACGTAACAGGATGCTGTTGGTTATGGACAGGCACGTCTCTTATTAGAAAAGGCTTAAGCCTATAAAGCAGGCCCAATTTCTGGCTCAGAAGCTTGGACAAACAGTTGGTATGGGGACTGAATGAGAGCACTTGATCCAGCAGTATACTGAACTACTTCACTGAATCCACACTTTCAGTGGGAGTACCTGCTGAGGTGTAAATATTTGGGAGATCTTTCTGGTCAGGTCCAGTTCTCATGGGAGCGCCTGTCGAGGTGTATATTTTCAGGAGGTCCTTCTGGTCGGGGCCCGATCTCCGGGTTCCAAATACAATAGAGTTTTTCTTTTTTGGATTGAGAATCAATTTATTGAGCAGAGACCAGTTTTCAATATGTGAAAGTCACCTTGTAGATCAGGCTTAATCAAGGCCATATTTGAGTGACACCTGCACAGTACAGTGTCATTGGCATAAGGCAGTGCTTTGTCTCCTCTCCCAATTATGGGTAGATCATTAATAAACAGAGATGACATCATGGGGCCCAGAATGGAATCCTGAGGAACACAATCATTAATCTCCCCCAAGGATGACACACTGCCCCCCATTTGACCAAATGATTGCGGACAGCCAAGCAGTTAACTGAACCATGAGCAAGAATGCTGATAAAGGCCCAGCCTCCTTGGTTTAAGTAGCAGAAGGTCATGACTTACCAAGTGAAAAGCCATGGTTTAAAAAAAAAAAAAAGTGCCAGTTATTTAACCAGCATCCATAATGCTATCATTTGTGAGACGAACAAAGCAGTATCAGTGCCATATTTTTTCTTCTGGAACCATGCTGGACCTCAGCAAAACACTTCTGTAGATGTGTTAGACTTCTCTGACCATTCCCCCCCCACCGTCCTCTCATCAAATATCTTAAACCATAGTTTAATGAAAAATACTGAGAAATTCTTAAACCAACCATTATCACGCAAAACTTGTACACAGCTATTCACTTGCACCTAACTAAAGAAATCTAGAAACTCAAATCAGGTGTGAATATATAGTGCCATCTAATGGCCAGAGAGTCTCAAAATGTCCTAGGCAGAACGTCATACTAAGTTCTACAAAACAAGTGTGATGTGGGGCTTAAATCAACTTGGGAAAATATTGAAAGTCATGTCTGCATGGTCTCCACTGTCTTGAGGGCGTTGCCACAAATGAAATGAGAAGATGTACCCCTCTGGTTCTTGCTGAACTTGGGAACTTTCCATTTACGAGTTACAAGTAATGTAAAATATGAGTCTCCGATGCAATAATAAAAGGCAAACGTAAACCTTAAGGAGACAATCACAGAAAACAAAGTTTATTTAAATGTCCCTTCAGTCCTCTTGATCTTTGGATTCATCCTACTTTGTCAGCCAGAATTATGTGGTCCTTCCTTTTGGCGATTCACTTTCCTGCTTTTGTTGGGTCGTTGTATATGTATACCTTTCTCCCATAGGCAGTCCTAAGTCTTGCAGGCATCAGCATGGAATGAACCACCCCCAGACTCTGGAGTTGGGCTCTAACACCATCAAAACACTGTCACCCATGTGGCAAAGAAGACATAGAAACATAGAATTCTTTGGCAGATAAGGATCGCTTGTCCCACCCAGTCTGCCCCTTTTTCTCTTGCCTATACGGAGACATCTGTAAAAAGATGAAATGGTTTGGTCCTTGTGTATTAGGGGAATATGATTGTGTGTGGCTGCTAGGAATAAGTCCCTTGATTTTAGTGCCTTTTGTAATAAGTATTATGGCGGGTGGGTTACATCCCAGTGCTGTTTGTCTTTCTTGTTGAGACTCAGTAGGACCCCCCTCCTAATTCAGCTGAGTTCAACTGCAGAAGTTTAGGAAACTAGGAAAGCAGAAACAACCAAAGATCTTTTCTTTCTTCACCCTCTGTAAATTACATAGTTCGAATATTTACTGACCTCTGGACATTTTCCGAAGCATGTAGTTGGTAATGGAGTTGAGTGTTTTTCTCGTACTGGTGTCCGCCAAATTGAACTAGATCCAAAGCAGTAGAGATTTTTGTAAATATACATTTGTAGAATAATATTTATAAGTGATTGTGAGGTGGAGAGCTATGAAGTGCATCTGCTCATGATTCGGCTCTCCTGCGCCCCCTGACTGCATCTGTGTTCTATTTATTTTGTATAACAGTTTATTTCCATGAGTTCGTCTGTTCTGCTGCCTAATCCTTTGCTGAAGTCATAATCCTGTTTGTGACATCACAGTTTTTTCACTGTGGTAATGACTTGATATCTCATACAATGGTTTGTGTTACTTGAGAGGAGGATTTAACAGCAGGGGCAAATCTGCTTTCTAGGGACTTGGATCCACACTTCTGGCAGTAATCCTTTTCCTGTAACATCGGCCAGAATGGCCCTGTGACGGCAGATCTTTCTGCTGGAAGAAGGTTCCCTCTTTACCATTCTAGTGCTGAGTAGACTTTTGCTTTAAAAAAAAAACTGCTTTGAATTGTGATTTTTTTTTTCTTTCTTTTTTTGCTTCAGACGACTCCTTCACGTCATCCATGATGGATAACGCGAAGTTGGAGCCAAGATTAAAAAATTGTGCATGTGGGCAGAAGATGTCCTGGACGGACCTGCACACCATGTATGTCTACAGCATAGGCCATGAGTACGATCCTCAGGTGTGTGACCACGCATCCTTCTATCTTGGAAGACCGTCACGCTCGATTTTTTTCTGGGGCATCCTGATGAATGGGATCCTCCCATTAAATCCAAGGATGCCCATCGGGCAGTCTGCGCTGCTCCAGGGTCTGCTGAACAACTTGCAGCATTCCAAGAAGCTGGAACTCAGGCCGCGTAGCATGCTTCTTCGGTTTCGGCTGTTTTTCCACTTCCTTTAGGTGCCTCCTTTTCAGGGGTGTTTAGAGATTTGTGCCAGGCCCTTCCCACTTTTGGGCAGGGACCTTTTTCAGGCAAGAAATATAAATTCCAAAAAGAGGCTAAAAAGAAGTCTCGCTGTCGACCGTGGGATCGTGAGCGCTCTTGGGCCTCTGATTCCTGCGCTTCTACGGAGGTTTCGACTATGGTCTCCCTGTCTGACCAGTTGGTTGAGATGCAGGCCTTTTGAGATTTTTCTTGAGCTGGTCAACCTGTTGTTTCAGATAAGGCCAGTACCTCACTTTCTTGGACTCCGGTCCTGCCTGTTACTTCCCAGGGTGGGTCAGACCAGCTTGCTGATCCACCCCCTCTTCCTCAGTATCAGGTGGACCTGGAGGATCCTCTGCTTTCGCTAGCTCCCTCTGAGACCCACCATCGTTGTATACAATCGAGTTCGATCCGAAGTCCAGGATTTGAGCAGCCGTCGACATCGGCGTTCCTCGCTCTCAACATTAAGACAGCGGGCGCCACCACTACTCCTCTTCTTCCTCTTTGGACGAAGAGAGGCTCTGCCGCAAGATGCATCAGCACTACAAGGCGCATGTGTGGCACCAGCTAATGTTCATCGGGGTGAAGCTGATGCCGGCCACTCTCCTGGCCATCACATGGATCATGCCACAGAGGCCTCAGCCTAACCCGGCTCGGCAGGAACCGACTTGGCCTTCCCCAGCCTCTCCACCTGTCCTGGCGGAGCCACTGCTGAAATAGCCAAATTTCAGCCGCCCTCATAAGGATACCAGTATGGCATCAGGGCTCCCTCATCAGCTGATGGTCACCATAACTCCCAACAGGCCCCATAGGGTCAGCGTGGACTCTGGTTGTCGACCTTTATTCGTCAAATCCTCAGAGTCCAAGGGCTCCTCCTTGCACTCCTGTCTGGTGGATGCTGAGTCAGCAAAGGATTTGTTGGCAGAGCACGGTCCCACCTCTTTCATGGGCCTTCTCCGCCTTATCTCAGTATCAGCGGGCCTGCTGATGGATCTTGTAAAAAAAAAAAAAAAAATGGGCTAGGTACCTCCTTACGGAGATTCTCAACTGAGGTGATGCCCCTGGGGAAGCCTTTCCAGTTGCTGAGGCCATTCTTGGCCCCGCTCTGGAGCTTTGGCAGCATCTGTCCTCTTGTCCTGCACAGTCGACTCAGATGGCCCGCAAGTACGCGGTCCCTACCGCTTCTCTTTCTGGAGTCACAGAGCACCCCCTAGGCTGTGGGTTTGGTGGCTGACTCTGTGTTCTGGCATACTGGTAATGTCCGGGTGGATAGGCCTCCTTACAAGGAATCCAAGAAATTGGATCACATGGTGAAAAAGGCCTATGCTGCCTCCTCTCTCGGCCTTCGGCAGGTAAGTGCGACCCTTCTGATGGCTCACTTTACCCTTGCCCTTTTTGGCACGCTCGATGAGGTACTCCCCCATCTCCTGTCTGATTTACAGACTACGGTCAAGCAGGTCTGGGATCAGGGCCAAGCTGTGGCTAAGCAGCAGCTCCAGACAGCCATGGACATTGGCAACTCTTGCACTCGTTCCGTGGCAGCCGTGGTTGCCATGCGCCACAGGGCTTGGCTGAGGATCTCGACCTTTACAGAAGATACCTAGCACAAGTTGGCAGATGTCCCCTTCTTGAGCACAGACTTGTTTCGGCCTGGCTTCGAAGGGTACCTCACTTGGATTGAGAAGTCTGGTGCCACCTTGGACTCTGTGACCAATGCTCAGGAGGATCCCAAGGGCTCTAAAGCTCAGAAGAAGAAGCCCTTTACGGCCCCTCTCTGCCCCTGTTACCAAACTGTCCCAGTCCCTGGCTGGGCAGCATGCTTAGACTTGGCACCCCTGACTGAAGTCCGTTGCATTGATCATCCAGAATCCAGGAGATCGAGGTCCCAGCAGCTCCTCAGCTGGCCCTTCTTTCGCCTCCAAGCCTGCCCAGTGACAGGATGGGGGTTGCTGCACCCATGCCCATCCTGACTCCCCTGGGTCCTCTCATGGGGGGCCGGCTCCACCACTTCCTTTTCGCCTGGTCAGCTGTCATTACAGACAGGTGGGTTTTTGAGGTAATCAGTCAGGGTCTGTCTCCGGAGAGAGAGGCTTATCCACCTTGCCGAGCCTGTGCCCCACGGGGAGGCATAGTGTCTGCCGACATTCCGTCAGCCTTTCGGGACATCACCCAGCTTCTCCACAAGGAGGTCATGGCTCATGTTTCAGATCCACCAGTACACCCAGGGTTTGTCTCCAAAACGGACTGTATGGCTGGCGCCCCATCTTTGATCTGCATGACCTGAACATGTTTCTTTGGCCGCGCACCTTCAGGATGGTCACTCTGCCTCAAATCATACCATCTCTCGAGCAGAACGTGTGGTTTTGCTCTCTGGATCTTCATGACATGTTCTTCCACATCCCAATCTGTCTGTCCCACTGCTGGTTCCTCCGGTTCCGTGCAGGGGGGATCCTCTACGATTTCTAGGCCATGCCATTCTGCCTGTCTTCGGCTCCCAGGGTCTTCACCAAAAGCATTGCAGTGGTGGCAGCTTACCTGAGGCATAGAGGGGTCTGGGTATACCCCTACCTGGATTATTGGCTGATTGCGGGACCCTCCAGGGATGAGGTGGAGTGGTCCAGGGACCAGACCCTCCAGACCTGCATCTCCTTTGGCCTTCTGGTCAATGAGGCCAAATCAGAACTCATGCCCTTGCAGGTAATTAATTTAATCGGGGCAGAGCTCGACTCTTGCAGAGCCAAGGCTCGGCTTCCGGTGGACAGGGCAAAGGCTCTCTCCTCCTGTGCCCAATCATTTCGGGTTGGGCAGTTGCGCCTTGCTCGGGACTTCCTGCATCTCCTGGGATACATGGTGGCATGCACCATTGTGGTCCATTGGGACCGGTAGAGAATGCGCTCTCTGCAGTGGGAGCTTGCTCGCCAATGGTCTTGGCGCAAGGACCACTTCGACCAGCCAGTCACTGTGACTCAACTGATGTGGGATGCCCTCCAGTGGTGGTTAGTCCCAGAACATCTGCAGGAAGGGTTCCCATTTCTCCATCCGGAGCCGTCAGTCATCCTGACAACCAGTGCGGCGCCTCCCCCCCCCCCCGGATGGGCTGGTGTGCCCAGAGTCCATGGGCTCTAGACCCCTGAGAAGTCCCAATGCCATATCAACCTACTGGAACTGTGGGTGGTTCAGCTGACACAGATAGCCTTTGCTCCGTATATTCAGGGTCAGGTCATTCAGGTCCAGACGCAACACCACGACCATGTACTACGTCAACAAACAGAGCAGGATGCGCTCTCTTCCTCTATGCAGGAGAGCTTTCCGCATCTAGACCCTCATGCTCAGCATGAATGCTGATCTTCTGGCCATCCATGTGGCCAGTGTCTCCAACCAGCTGGTGGACACCCTCAGCCGTGTGGGCGAGGCATCTCACGAGCGGTCCCTCCATCCGGAGGTTGAACACAGTCTGGTCTCCTGTTGGGGCACCCCTCTGGCTGACCCATTTGCCTTAAGGGAGAATGCAAAGCTGAGACTATACTGTGCCAGCCTCCCCACCAGCAGGGAATGCTGCAGGGGGATGCCTTCTCCAGACCCTGGACCCCGGGCCTTCTCTATGCCTTCCCTCAGTTCCCTTGCTCTACAAGGTGTTGCTCAAGGCCAGGAGGGACATGGCACAAATGATCCTGGTGACTCTGGAACTGGCACCGCCAGTTTTGGTACGCCAGTCTCCTCAGCCTCAGCAGCAGGCCCCCGAGGCATCTCCCTCTCTGCTCGGACCTGTTCAGTTGCAATCAGGGGAAGGTACTCCATCTGGACCTTCAAGTCCCTGTACCTGACTGCCTGGTTCCTGAGCGGCTGGAGTTCCAGACTTTGGGTCTGTCCGATGATGTCCTTGCTGTGGTCAAGGTATCTCGGAAGAAGCTGACCCAAAAATGCTGTGCCTTCAAATGGAAGAGGTTCCCCCATTTGGTGCCAGGGCATGGGGCTGGACCCCTTATCTTACCTGGTGGCTAGCATTCTTGACTACCTTTGGTCCATCTCCCAGTCGGGCCTTCAGTCAACAACCCTTAAGGTGCACCTGGTAGCCATCTCTGCATACTGGGTGTGGGTTGGTATGCAGTCGGTTGGCACAGGAAAAGTGGTCTGGTGCTTTTTCAAAGGCCTTGACCACATTTCTTCTGGTGCACGTACCACCACCACCTTGGAACTTGTTGCTGGTGTTGGCAAAGCTTATGAGCAAGCCATTCAAACTGATTCACACCTCTCATGGAATACTGTCGTCTTGGTGACTATCACGTCAGCCAGAAGGATCAGTGAACTCCAGGCGCTGTCGGTGGAGTCTCTTTACCTGGTCTTCCACAGGGACAAGGTTGTCCTTCGCCCCAACCCGAAGTTCCTCCCAAAGGTTGTGTCTGATTTTCACCATAACCAGGTGATCAGTCTCCTGGTGTACTTCACCAGCCACACCTCAGAGGTTGAGCACAGGCTCCCTACCTTGGACCTGTGGCAAGCATGCGCCGATTATAGGGAGCGTATGACTGCAGATTGAGGAAAGGTTCGCCAGCTATTTGTCACCTATGCTGAAGCCGCACCTGGCAGAACGGTAGCTAAGCGGACGATTGGCAGGTGGATTGTATCCTGCATCGACCTCTGCTATAGGTTGGCGGGTAGGGAGTCTTCCATAGGGCTATAGGCTCATTCCATCAATCATACTGCTGCCTCGGTGGCTGCTTCCAGGGATGTCCGTATCCAGGAAATCTGCAGGGTTACTACCTGGAAGTCAGCACACACCTTCATTTCCCACTACCAGATCGACCTTGAGTCACGGTGGGATGATAGTTTTGGGACCTCAGTTCTGCAGTCTCTTTTCCCAAGATAGGGGGTGTGCGCCTTGCCCCTCCTCCTGGAGAACTGCTAGGAGTCTGTCTGAAGTGTGGGTAGTACATGATATCCACATACCTAGAAAAACAGGTTACTCACCTGTAACAGTAGATCTTCTACGGAGTGGTCTCTTGCAGTAGGCAGTTACTTCTGGGAGTTTCCTGCAGAGGTCGCTGTGACATGGCAGCTCTTCTAGCAGTTTTCACCAGGGACCGTCCACCGATGACATTGTCTTCCCGTTTCCTATACAGGTGTGGGCAGTCTCTGGTATCCTCAGTTCATTTTCTAACCATCTTCAGCTCACGCAGCAGCTAATTCAACTTCTGTGCAGCAGTCATCATCGAGAAACAACACTGAAGATTCTCTGAACTGCCGGGGGCTCATCTAAGAAGAGCTCCCCCATCTACGGATCTACATTTCCAGATACACAAAGAACAGGAGTACCCCTCCTCACCCTCTGTCTTTCTTGCTCATTGACTGCTTATACCCATCAAACGTCGATGGCTAATACACCATCGACGATGCATCTGTATTCCCGACTGCCTCCACCGTCGATGATGCGTCTGTATTTTTTATTGAGGGCTTATAACCGTCATGGTCCTCATCAACTGCTACCACTGTCGAGGATGCATCTATATTCTCATCGACGGCCACCACCGTCGACGATTCATCTATACTGTCATCAACAGCTACCACAGTCGATGATGCATCTATGTTCTCATCGATGGCTACCACCATCGACAATGCATCTGTGTTCTCATTGATGGCAACCACCGTCGACGATACATCTGTGATCTTCTTGGACATAAATTGTCCACTACTCATTCACACTGATGGGATCTACACCGGAGGTGCTAGGACCCAGCAGGAGCAAACTTTTTGCAAGAGGTCCGGCGCCAGAGATGGAGCCACGAGAAGCGGCACCGCAAGCCTTTGCTCATGTGGCAATGACTATCTCAGCGTCGACCCTCCAACCGCCTCAGTTCCTTTTTTCCCACCGTCTAGTGCGCTTTACTGACGACGTCACTCGCCCTCCGGGAGTCAAACTTCAAACTAGCAGCATAGTTTTCTTTTTATTGTTTTGTAATATATCTCAAAATAAGTACCACTTAATTTTAACTATACTTGTTAAAGAAAAGAAGTCTTCAACCTACATTGACAGAGTTGACCATGAACGGGTCAGGTGACGGTAGGGAGACTTCATATGAAAGCTGTTCAGTCAGCCAGGCTGGGTCCGGTCTGCCGCCCTCTCCAGAGCGGGGGGGGGGTCTGACAACAGATGTTCCGATGCTCTATTCCTGAAAGCATAAAAGAAAACAGTCGCACTGTCGACACTGTTCGGCCTTGAGCTCTTCTTTGGCCTAAAGGTAAAAAAAAAGAGAAGGCATCACTCGTGGTCGCCTTTTGGTATGTCTGCTTGTTGACAGTCAGTTAGTGGGGTCAGGTGTCTGTCTCCTCCTCTGGAGTCACCGATTTCTGTCTCCGGTGACTGACCTCTTCAACATCGAAGCCCTTCCCCGATTTTTGGAAGGGCTTCCAATGAGCAGTTTCACCAGTGGGCTCGGAGGTTGGTCCAGCTGCCTGGCCTGGTCACTCCGAGGCCCTTGGGCCTTTCGAGGGATCAGGTAGGACGGTTGGACCTCCCTAGTCATGCGGCACCTTCTTCGGTGCCGTCGACTCCGCTCTCAGGTGTCCCCCACATTGCTGCGGTGCAGGTGGCCACACCGATGTCTCTATCTGCTGGTATTCCTCCTACTTTTTCTTCAAATCACAGTTTTCGGAGCCCTAGATTGCTTTCAGCGCCATCTTGAGCACCGATGTGCCTGTTGGCACCGCCCTTGGCACCGCTTGTGTTGTCAGCGCCGTTGGGGTTGTCTGCACCATCCTCCGTGCCGTGGGCCCTGTCTGTGCTACTTGAAGCGCCGCAGGCTTCTTCGGCACCGTGGCCTCTGTCGGCACCATGTGCTGGGCTGCTTGAGACGACGCTGACTTCCTTGCTTTCGGCGCCGTGTTCCTCTTCTGCACTGAGGCTTGGTGCGGCATTGTCCGGCCTTCAGGACTGCTTGACCCTGATTCCTTTCTCTTCTTCATTTCCCCCTTACTTTCACTCCTTTACTGTTCATACAGTCCTTCCTGGGCTGTCAGGAGGGGATATTGAGCCTGACCCAGACCTTCGGCTGGGCGATGATGTTGAAGGAGCAGGAATTGATACTGTTACAGAACCTGTGGTCAAAGACATGTCATTTAAGTCTCTGCTGAAAAATTTAAATTCTACTCTTTCTCTCCAGGCTACAGATATCGATCCTGGGAAGCTCTTAAGACTCTGATACCTTCATGTCCTAGAGATACCTACCATCCTTTGAGATGCTCAGTCCGTAGACAGGAAGTATGCTGCTCCCAATGATTGACCCATTTTGGCCTTTGCGGACCCTATTGTAGTCTTGGCAGAGAATGATAAGGCCGTTCTTCCTCGGGCATCAACAGCCCGGCCTATAAATAAAGAATCTCATAATATAGACACATTGGGTAAAAGAGTCTTTCAAACAACATGAAGTCTTGCTGTATTCTGACATATGCAGTTAGGTCCTGCCTTTCAACTGCCCCAGAGAGCGAAGAGTTAACTTTTCTATGCCTAGCATAGAATGTTCATCACAAGCTCGGTTGAAGCCCCTGTCTGCTGGTGTTTAAACTGCAACCGTCAGATTCTTTACTCCGCCTCACTGAACAGTCGCTCTGGAGATTCCTCCTGCTGCTCTGTTCAAAAAGTCAGTTGAAGTGTCGGTTTTCGGTCGGTTTCTACCGAATTGCTGTTTCCGCTTAGTCGGTTCTAGTCTCTGTCTGTGGTACCGTGAGTACTAGATAGGTTTTTGTTCTGTTTCTTTGTGGAACTTATAAACTGTGGATTGGTTCGGCTGAGCTGATCAATTGGAGGTAAAAAAACTTGTGCTTACTTTAGAGTGTGGTTACGTATCGGTTCTAAAAAAACTGATTTAATTACATTTTTTTTCCAAGACCCGTGACACTGTCAGGAACCGATAGGGGAGTCTTGCCTGGCGGATTGCCAAAAAAAGGGTACGTTTTTGGTTAGGATTGGCCATGTCTGAGAAACCCAAGAAAAAAAACAGGCCCGCTGGGTTTCAACACTGCAGTGTGTGTATGGGAGGTCTTTGCCAAGGCTGATCCCCATCGCCTGTGTTTATTGTCTGGGGTTTGACCACCTCGATTCAGACTGCCAAATTTGCAGAATTTTCCCAAATCTACCCTAGAAAGAATTAGGTAGACTGAGGAAAGGGGCGAGAAGTCCGCTGACCGGATGGCCAGCCGGTTCGGTTCTGGCGAACCAGAAGGAGTGCCCTCTGACCAGGGCGATGCCGGGCAAAGGAGAGCCGATTCTGAGGAATCTGTTCCAACAAAAAGAAAAAGAAAAGACAAATCGACCAGTTCAGACCCAGAATTTCATACTCCGACCACTGATGAGATAGCCAAGGCGATAAGGATTGTGCAGTCGCTTAGTTCAGTTCCGACCGAACTGGCACCATCTGGCAGGGGCTCGGTTCAGTCGGTTCCCCCGATTCCGGATTATACTTTGGAAAATTTTATGAACCGAAGGAGGGGAGTATGAGGATGATTATGGTGATGGTGAAAGTCTGGATGTGCCTATTGACCCGGACATCTCCCCAGACAGACCTTCAGGTTTTTCTCCTCCTAGGCTTTCTGAGTCCCCTTCACACTACATTTTCTACTAAAAAGTGGCTGATACCCTCCAGCTTCCTGTGGAGGAAGCAGTAGAGGATCAGGAAGAGCCTGATTATGTTGAGATGATGGACATCCCAGAGTCCAGGAGACTGTCTATTCCCCTCCACAAATCCTCTGGGAAACGGACACAAAAAATTAAGTCTCCTAATTCTGTACCTCCTGTGGACAGACGAATGGACAAGAGGTACACTCTCTCAGGCTCAGACAGAGTTCCTTTTTCAGCAATGCAGCCATGTTGGGGTTGTGCAGGCTGCTGCCTATGATAAGGCAAACATTCCCTTGGCATCACACCCCCCAGACAAGGACTCCAGGAAGATTGATGCCATGGCAAAGAAACAATGCATGGCAGCATCTTTGGGACTCACACAGGCTAACTGTATGGCCTATACAGCCAGGTACCAGAAGTCCAGGTGGGGCACTGTACTGCTCTGGCTAAATAGGCCCCCGATCAGCTTGCCAAGGAGCAGGAGCAGTTGGCTGCAGATGGGATTGAGGCATCGGAAGTACAGTTTCATGCTGCTGTAGACTCCAGTGATGTATCATCAAGAGTCATGGCTACATCTGTGGCTCTTTGGAGGATGGCTTGGCTCACATGTACTAGCCTCTCACAGGATACCCAGACTAAGGCCATGGATTTTCCTGCAATTGGTAAGTCTCTGTTTGGGGAGCAGACAGAATTACATGAAGAAGGTGGACGAGTATATGACAACTTACAGGAGTGCTCAGGCCAAAGAAAGGCAAGCAACTCCTCCAAGGCAGCAGTCCAGGGGCAGGGGCAGTTCTTTCCAAAGGCCTTTTTACCAAGCTCAGGCCTCCTCTCCTTCCTTTTCACAGAGGGGGTTCTTTAGAGGGAGAGGCAGAAGGGGGATGAGCAGGCCTGCATCCACCCCTCAGCCTAAAGCCCCTGCCAAGCAGACACCCTGATGGGTCTGCCCGGGTCGATTCTCCCATACCAGTAGGAAGCAGGCTGGCTTACTTTGTCCAGGACTGGATGTCCTTACATCAGACAAGTGGGTCCTGGAAGTAGTAAGCCAGGGACTGGTTCTCAGCTTCAAAAAATTTCCCAAGATGAGAGCCAGATTTTTCCCACCTACAAATCTCTGAGACCCTTGCCCTAGAGGCAGAGGTTTCTTCTCTCCTAGCTCTCAGAGCTATAGAGAGAGTTCCCACCCTACACAGGGGCAAAGGATTGTAGTCCAGGTACTTCCTAACCCCCCCAAAAAAACAGGAGAATGGAGGCCCATCCTGGACCTAAGATATCTGAACAAACATCTTTTAAAGCCAAAGTTCAAAATGGTAACTCTGGGAATTATCCTTCCCTCTCTAAGGCCAGGGGACTGGCTAGCCTCTCTGAACCTCAAAGATGCCTACTTTCACATTCCCATCAGGTGCTCCCACAGAAAGTACCTCAGGTTCGAGTTGCCCTCAGGCCACTGTCAATTCAGAGCAATGCCCTTTGGCCTTACATCAGCCTCAAGGGTTTTCACAAAGTGGCTGGCAGTAGTTGTTGCCTTCCTAAGAAGACAAAAGATCTCCAGCTTCCCATACATGGATGACTGGCTCATAGTAGATCAGTCTCCAGACCAAGCCAAGTCACATCTGCAAGTGACCCAGCAAGTGCTCACTTTCTTAGGATTCCTTCTCAACCTACCAAAGTCAGTTCTCGAACCAGTGCAGCTCCTCGCCTTCATAGGTGCAGAACTGGATACAGTAAAGGCAAGACCCTTCCTTCCCCTGGAAAGGGCAAGGACCCTTATGGAACTGGCCTCTTCGTTCACCCTTCAGGTGTCTCGACCAGCAAGGCATTTCCTTAAGCTACTTGGCCACATGGCAGCTTCCACAGCAGTGGTCCAGGGAGCAAGATTCCAAATGAGGGACATTCAGTTCCATTTAAGAGCCTTTTGGTCACAAAGAAATGATTCCTTTACCAAACTAATGCCAGTGACTCGAACCCTGATCCTAGCCTTGCAATGGTGGCAGGATCAGGACAATTTGAGACAAGGGGTTCCATTTGTCACTCAGCCTCATTCAGTGATACTCACCACAGATGCTTCCCTACTGGACTGGAGAGCCCATTTGGGGGATCTTACCACCCAAGGACTGTGGTCACCTCAGGAATCTCTGCTTCACATCATTCTCTTGGAACTCAGAGCAGTGTTTCTGGCACTGCAAGCATTTTCCAAATCTGTACAGAACAAGGTGGTTCAGGTCAGAACAGGCACCACCACCACCACCATGTGGTACATCAACAAGCAAGGAGGCACTCTGTCTACGGCCTTTTGCACAGAAGCAATGAAGTTGTGGTCCCTGGCCTATTCCCTGCAAACCTCTCTGATCGCAGTTCGCCTCCCAGGGAAGGACAGTGTACTAGCAGATGCACTGAACAGAATATCCCAGGGCCATCGCGAATGGGCCCTGGATCCTCTAGTTTTGAAACTGATTTTCTTGAGATGGGGCACTCCAAAAATAGATCTTTTTGCAGCCCCAGACAATCACCAACTTCCTTTCTTTTGTTGCAGACCCCCAGTCTTGGGCTCAGTCCCCCTGGATGCTCTGATTCTAAACTGGGAAGGGAAATTTCTGTATGCTTTCGCCCCCTTCCCTCTCCTGTTCAGGGTGCTAGTCAAGATCAGGTCACAACCATGCAAGGTGATTCTGATTGCTCCAGACTGCCATGGTATCCTTGTAGCTGTCCCTAACAGTTCACCTTCCCTTGTCTCTTCCCAGGAATTACAACCTCTTAACATCCTCTCAGGGGAGGATTTGGTACCCGCGAATCTTCAGTCTCTCAGTCTCAAGGCTTGGCTATTGAAGAGTTAAAGTTTGCAGATCTGCATCTTTCCCAAGGGGTTCTGGATATCCTTAAGACTTCTCGAAAGTCTTCAACCAGAAAGACATACAACTCCAAATGGAAAAGATTCAGCATTTGGTGTTCTAAGAAGAATATTTCTCCAGACTCTGCTGAATTGCGTACAGTTCTGGATTATATGGTCCATATTAATGGCCTAGGCCTCAGACCAGCTACCCTCAAAGTGCACTTGGCAGCTGTTTCTGCTTTCCTGTCAGTAGGCAAGTCTTCCTCTCTGTCATCCCATCCTGTATTCCGTAAGTTTTTCAAGAGATTGCTTCACACCAATCACCACTTTAGGGATCCTGCTCTTGCTTGGGACCTTAATGTTTGTATTGCTCAGCTTATGCAACCCCCCTTTGAGCCTTTGTCCTCAACAGAGCTTAAGTACTTGACTTGGAAAACTGTGTTTTTGGTAGCCACTACTTCTGCCAGACGTATCAGTGAATTACAAGTCCTGTCAGTGGAATCTGATTTCCTCTCCTTTCACAGGGATAAAATGGTCCTTAGAGCTAACAGAAAGTTCTTACCTAAAGTGGTTTCAGATTTCCACCTGAAGCAGTCTGTATCTCTCTCTGTTTTCTTCACTGAGCATTCCTCCTCGGGGGAGAGGAAGCTACACAGCTTGGATGTTAAAAGGGCCCTTAGCTACTACATAGAGCGTACCAAAGGTCACAGGTTTGAATCCCTCCAGTTGTTCCTTACTTATGGAGAAGTTGGTAAAGGCAAACCTGCCACTAAGAGATCTTTTGCCAGGTGGATTGTTTCTTGTATACAGTTTTGCTATGAAAAACTGGGTAAAACTCCACCCTCAGGCCTGAGGGCTTATTCCACAAGAGGTACAGCTGCTTCCCTGGCTGCTGCCAGGGATATTCCTCTCTTAGAAATTTGTCAAGCAGCCATCTGGAAAACAGTCCATACTTTCACCAAGCATTACTCTCTGGATATCCAGGCTAGGAGTGATGGTCGGTTTGGCACAGCAGTACTTCAGAGCCTGTTCCCAAAGTAGGTTCTGTCCCTCCTCCATGGAGGTACTGCTTGGTAGTCTGCATATGTCAGAATACAGCAAGACTTCATGTTGTTTGAAGAAAAAATTACTCACCTTAGTAATGTTGTTTCTTCTAATGGAGTCTTGCTGTATTCTGACATCCCCCCGCCTCCCCTCTCAGAACCTAGTTTTTGGGATGTGGGCGGGCAGGAGCAGTGTTGGCACCCTAGGGGTGTCCTTTTTTACACCCTCTTTTTTGTTTGGGTGAGAGGTTGTGTTTTGGATGTGTTTTTGGGTTTCCTGACTTGAGTCTTCCTTTGAAACCAAAAAACTTTTTATGTATTTGCCAGTTGGCTAGTAAGAATTTTACAGTTTCCACACAGTACACCTAGTGAGTCTTTGCTCATAAAGATCTGACGGTTGTAGTTTAAACAACAGCAGATAGGGGCTTCAACTGAGCTTGTGATGAACATTCTATGCTAGGCATAGAAAAGTTAACTCTTTGTTCCCCGGGGCAGTTGAAAGGCAGGACCTAACTGCATATGTCAGAATACAGAAAAACTCCATTAGAAGAAACAACATTACTAAGGTGAGTAATTTTTTCTTGCTGCCTCCACCCTGGGTATGCATATTGCCAGCTACCAGGGCTACTTCTTTCAATATGAGTATGTTCTTTGGCATTCGCTCAAACAGATAGTGGAAGCTCTGCCCGAGTCGGACATGAGTCCAACAACCAGCAGGTTATAGCAGCTATGGACGCTTTTGATACTGCTTCCCGAGTGGCAGCGGTGGGCATTTGTACCCGTCGTCACTTCTGGCTACGCACTTCGAGCTTCACGAATGATGCCCAAAAGCAGGTCATGGCGTTACCCTTTGACGGTATGCATCTGTTCGGACCTCAAGTACAGCAAGCTCTGGAGGCCACACAGAAGACTAGGCTTGCCATTAAAGCGTCTCAACCTGCTTCCACCTTCTCGGGGAATGTTTACAGGCGTCAGTTTCACAACCGTCAGTTCTTTTGGGGCAAAGGCAGGGGAGGTTTAACAAAAACCAAGCCCCCCAGCCTCAAAAGAAAATGCAACAGAAGGCACAAGGTCCCCAAGTGCCCAGTGCCACCTTGAGAGTTTCTGGCCTAAGTCCTACCTCAACTGCCCGGGGGGGACTCTTTCTCAGTGGTGGAAGGATGTCTGACTCAGTTCTACAACCAGTGGAAGTCCGTAACATCAGAAAAATGGGTCCTCTGGATAATTCCCGAGAGGTACTCCCTCAGCCTTTCAGAAACCCCTCCGGATCGTCCCCCCAAACGACAGCCCAGGCTCTCAACAATGCAGTCAGACCTTCTTGCCTCCGAGATACAAGGCCTTCTAATAGGGCAGTAGAAATAGTTCTGCTGGATCAACGAAACACAGGTTTCTACTCAAATTACTTCACGGTCCCAAGAATGACCAGTGGCATGCATCCCAATTTGGACCTCAGAAAGTTAAACAAGTTTCTTCTCAAGGAAAAGTTCAAGATCACTAGGGACCCTGTTACCCTTGCTTCATCAGCACGATTGGCTAGCTTTCCTGGACATGCAGGATGCTTACCAATGTATTCCTATACACCCGAAGCACCACAGATACCTAAGGTTTCTTGCACTGGGCCAACATTATCAGTTCAGAGTCCTGCCCTTTGGGCTATCCTCGGCACCACGAGTTTTTACAGTGTTGTGCAATTCTCGCAGCGCATCTCAGAAAAATCGGAATACAAGTGTTCCCATATCTGGACGACTGGCTTCTAGCAAGTCCTTCCAGGCAAGGAACTTGCGACACCATAGCCACAGCCTCAGACTTTCTCATGTCCATGGGAGTCCTGCTAAATCTCAAGAAATCACAGTTGCAGCCCTCCCAGAAGCTCCTTTTTATAGGAACTCTTCTGGACACCTCCTGTGCGAAAGCTTTTCTTCCAGAGGACAGGAGTGATATCCTACAGATGGCCCGATATGTCAGAGAGAACAGCTCAGTTTGAGCTATCTCGATGCAACGGATGCCGGGTCTCATGGCATCCTCGGTGTTCACTGTACCCCTAGCATATCTCCACATAAGAACCTCTCAATGGATGCTTAGTACTCAGTGGTCCCCAACCACTCATCCTCAGTCCTTTCTCATCAAGGTGACAGAACCTTTGAAGAGGTCAGTCACCTGGTGGTCGTAAGAGGACAACCTTCTGGAAGGGTATCCCTTTGCTGCTCTTGATCATCAGATTTCCATTACCATGGATGTGTCCCTGATGGGGTTGGGAGCTCACTATCAGGATCTCCACATCCAAGGTACGTGGACTCAGGTTGAATCCCAGCTTCACATAAACGTCCTAGAAATGAGAGCCGTCCTCTATGCAGTCCGGGCTTTGAAGGACATTCTCTGTCACAAGAACATTCTCCTTCAAACGGACAACAAAGCAGTGATGTATTACATCAACAAGCAGGGCGGTGCACACTCTTACCCTTTATGCAGAGAAGCGGTTAGAGTGTGGGAATGGTGCCTAGAGCACAAGGCTCTAATTCAGGTGGTCTGCCTACCAGGGGTGTAGAAAGAACTGGCAGACCGTTTCAGCAGAACGGAGACAGATCCTCACGAGTCGTCTTTCGACTCAGCTGTAGTTCAGTCACTATTCGCAGAGTGGGGAACTCCAGACCTTGACCTTTGCATCTTCTCTGAACACAAAACTGCCTCTCTTCTGCTCCCAAAATCCAGGGCCTGGCATTTTCTGTCAGGATGCATTCAGGCTGCAGTGGACAAAACGCTTTCTGTACGCCTTTCCTCCTCTTCCTCTAATTCAGAGAGTACTTCCTCAAGTTCAAGTCCCAGGGGGACAAAATGATCCTCATTGCTCCCTTCTGGCCTCGACAGATATGGTTTCCATTACTCAACAGTATGTTGGAAACCCCTCCAAAGGCGCGTCTCCTCCAGACGAACCTTCTGACCCAGGGTCCTGTGGTCCATCCCAATCTGAGGTCGCTTCACCTTCATGCTTGGCTTCTGAAGAAATAGAGGTGAACAGATTCAATGTCTCTCCGAGAGTTTCAGATATTCTTTTGGCTGCGCACAAGCCAGCCACCAGAAAAACTTACACAGCCAAATGGAAGCGTTTTACTCTCTGGTATGCGAAATCCTCTTTGAATCCTTTTTCCTGACCACCAAATAAAGTTCTAGTGTACATACTGTATTAGACCTCTCAAATTCAGGCCTACAATACTCTACAGTCAAAGTTCACCTTTGTGCCATTTCAGCTTATCATGAGCCATTACTTTCCTGTGTCACTGGCTCAGTTACCTGTAGTTAAGAGGTTTCTTAAGGGTATTCTGCATACTGGACCTCTTATCAGACGTCCAGTCGCAGCTTGGGACATTAATCTTGTGCTAGACATGCTTACTTAAGCCTTTCGAGCCTCTAGCTACCTGTGAGCTGAAATTTCTCACTTGGAAAACTGCCTTCCTGGTGGCCATTACCTCGGCCCGCAGGGTTTCTGAAATACATGCTTTGGTCACAGACCTTCCGTATACTGCATTTCATAAGGACAAAGCAGGTCTCAGGACCCATCCTAAGTTTCTCCTTAAGGTTGTTTCAGAATTCCATCTAAACCAAACTTTGATCCTACCTACCTACTTTGCAAACTTCCAAAATGAAGGAGAGCATACCCTTCATTCTTTAGATGTCAAAAGAGCTCTGTGCTTCTATTTGGATAGAACAAAAGAAATTCACACAGCTCAACAACTGTTTGTTTCCTTCAGCGAGACCCAGCTGGGTCAACCGGTCGCTATCAGATACATTTCGGCATGGCTAGTGGCATGCCTTCACCTCTGTTATTCCATGGCTCAACTTAAGTTGGAGGGCAGAGTATATGCTCATTCTACTAGAGCAGTTGTGGCATCCCTGGTGGAAATCCACTACGTGCCCATTGCAGACGTTTGCAATGTGGCTACCTGGAGCTCAGGTGCATACTTTCGTCAAGCACTATGCCTTGGATGTCCATGCCAGGCGACATCTTTCGTTTGGCAGGACTATCCTTAAAAGACTTCTGTCCTGAATTTGTGAGCTCTTGGTTTCTCCTGCCACCCTCTCGGAGGATTATTAGTTTGGTACTCTCCCATCAGTGTGAATAAGTAGTGGAGACTTTATTTCCAAGAAGATATAGAAATGATATACCTGCCGTAATTCTTGATCTTCTTGGACGAACTCTCCACCACTCATTTACACGCCCACCCACCATCCCCCAAGCTCATCTCTCTTTTGTTGGTCTTCACTCCCTCAGTGTTTGGGCTGTGAAGACTTCTTTGTTAACCCTTCTTATACAGGTCATCCGGACTATCTTATGTCTGTTTCTTGTTGGGCTAATCGTTCTAGATTAGTTACGCTGCACCTGCTCGGAAAAAAGGTACTAAGGCGGTTGGAGGGTCAACGCTGAGATAGTGACTGCCACATGAGCCGAGGCTCGTGGCACTGCTCCTCACGGCTCCATCTCTGGCACCAGCCCTCTTGCAAAAAGTTTGCTCCCGCTGGGTCCTGGCGCCTCCAGTGTAGATCCCGTTAGTGTGAATGAGTGGTGGAGACTTTGTTCAAGAAGATCAAGAATTATGGTAGGTACGTAATTTCCATTTCTCAACGACTGCTCTTTCCGTCAATGATGCATCTGTGTTCTCATTGACAGTCCTATCCATCACTGTTTTCATCAACAGACTACAGTCGTTGACAATGCCTCTTTTATCGATCAAACAGATGGTGGAAGCTCTGCCCGAGTCGGACATGAGTCCAACAACCAGCAGCTTAAAGCAGCAACCACTGTCCATGATGCATCCATATTCTCATTTATGGACATCCCCATCGATGAGTCATCCCTGTTTCTTGTTGATGACTGTCCCTCATCAATGGTGCATCATTTTGCTGCTTATTTAATGACGGGATGTTTTTACACTCTCTCGTCAACACTGCTTCCAGCATTATAAAAGGCACATAAATAACCCTTTAACTGGTTCCGTTGGAGGCACAGAGTGGGAGGGATCCTCCCAACCTCTGTACCTCATGTCTCGTTGGCAGCCACCATTTCAAGTATCCCTCCATTGAAGGCGCATCCTCATATTGATTCTTAATAAATGAGGCTTCATGAAAATGACTTATGCCATGTTTTTACCCCTCCACCCTCTTAGGTGGACAATCACAGGTGTCGGGCGGACAGAAATCGGGTCCCTGGACTTTTCCACCCAGGGGCAAGACCTGCTAAAGCTACCCGCCCACTTCCCTCCATCGCCCCTGTGTGTCTTAAACTCTTTCCCCCTTCCCTCCTTCTCAGAAAGAAAGGGACTTCTCCATTGTAGTACGGCATGTCTTGCATGCAGTACGGCACTCCCAGCCCTCCACTCCAAGGTGGCAGGGTGACTCTGCACGATCTTTTACTCTTCCACCTAGGAATTTTCATGATGACCTCCCACCCTGGTTACTTCTTCCTTATATGGAAGACTATTTTTCCAATGATCATGTGCTCCCAGTTGACTTCACCAGTGACCTTGACCGCATGGATTTCCAGAAGCTGAAATTTTTCCTCAGTCCTTTTTTTTTTTTTTTTTTTTTTTTCAGAAATCTCTTCTTTGGATGCAGGCCTGCCTAGAATCCGCAGCACCCCCTCCTGATGACCCTTTATGTCACAAAATGATGATGTAAATACAGAAAGTCATGGGACGTATACCTTGATCTGCCAGAGGAGCCTCTTTTGGTGGTTTCCCCACTAATTACAAAGTTACCAGAATGCCATGCTGGCTGCCTAAAAGCACATCAGCCTTCAGCTATCTCAGCCGTTCCATGTAAGATGGATCATATTTACCCTGCTCCTCTGGTTCCTCCCTTCCTTGCAAGCTTCCCTGGAAGTGGACTCTGTCCTGTCACTCATGATCACATGAGCTTCCTAACACCTGATAAAGAATCCCTAAGGCATGACTTAGAATGACATAGCATGACAGATTTAGAAGTGGGTAGCCATCTGGGAACAAGCGACCACCAAACAGTGTGGTTCACAATAAACACAGCCATACAATCAAACCATACAAAAGCAAGAGTGTTGGACTTTAGGAGGGCTGACTTTGGGGAAAATGAGAGAGCCTCAGAAAAGCACTAGCAAACAGGCAAGAAGGAGGGGTGGAGGAACAATGGAGAGTAATCAAAACAGCCGTCACAGAGGCAACAAGCCTTTGTGTAAAGCAAATCAACAAAACACAACAAAGGAAAAAAACGCTATGGTTCTCAAAACAGGTGGCAGGGAAGGTTAAGGAGAAAAGGATAGCATTCAGGAAATATAAGGAAACACAGAAGGAGAAGGACGGAGAACTTTATCAGTTAAAGCAGAAAGTGGCTGGGAAGGCAGTCAGAATAGCAAAGGCCCAAACCGAGGAAAGGATAGCCAACTCTGTTAGGAAGGGGGATAAGACCTTTTATAGGTACATTAGGGAGTGAAGAAAGACCAAAGGAGGGATACTGAGGCTTAATAAAGGGGAGGGAATGTTGGTAGAGGGTGTCAATGAAAAAGCAGGGTTACTGAACGAATATTTCTGCTCAGTATTCACAAAGGAAGAGGAGGGGGAGGTACCTAAACCAAACAAGAGAAACACTCTGAAGATGAGGGTCGATACAAGTCCATTTACAGAAGAAAGGGTTCTGAAAGAACTAATGCAATTGAAGGTGGACAAAGCAATGGGGCCTGATGGGATTCACCCAAGAATTCTAAAAGAACTAAGGGTAGAACTAATGACACCGGTGACTACTCTCTCTAACAAATCATGGGAGGATGGGGTGGTACCTGAGGACTGGAGGAGGGCGGATGTGATTCCTCTTCACAAATGTGGGAGCAGGACAGAGGCAGGAAACTACAGACCAGTTAGTTTGACCTCAGTGGTAGGTAAAATGATGGAATCACTTCTGAAGGAAAGAATTGTTGAGTACCTAGAGGCCAGTGGGGCACAGGACCCAAGGCAGCATGGATTCACAATGAGAAGGTTGTGTCAGATGAATCTAGTAGATTTCTTTGACTGGGTGACCAAAGTAGTAGACCAGGGAGGGGCTGTGGACATGGCTTACCTAGATTTTAGCAAGGCATTTGATACAGTCCTACACAAAAGATTAATGCACAAGTTAGCCAGCCTTGGAGTGGGTCCCAAGGTGTAGCCTGGATAAAAAATTAGCTAGACAACAGGACGCAAAGGGTAGTAGTAAATGGAGTCCACAGTGAAGAAAGGAGGGTTACTAGTGGGGTACCACAGGGTTCAGTACTAGGACCGGTCCTTTTTAATGTCTTTATAAGTGACATTGCAGAGGAACTGGAAGGAAAAGTATATCTCTTTGCAGATGACACAAAGATCTGCAACAGGGTTGATACACCAGATGGAGTGGAAAGGATGAGAAGGGACTTGGCAAGGTTGGAGGAATGGTCAAATGTATGGCAGCTCAGATTCAATGCAAAGAAGTGCAAGGTAATGCACCTGGGAAACAAAAACCCAGGGGAAGAGTACACAGTGGGGGGTGAGATACTAACAACAGTAAAAATGGAAAGGGACCTGGGGTAATTATATCAGATGACCTAAAGGTGGGCAAGCAATGTGAGAAGGCAGTAAGGAAGGCTGTGGGGATACTGGGATGCATAGGGAGAGGCATCAATAGTAGAAAACAGGAAGTTGTTATCCCTCTGTACAGACAGTTGGTGAGACCCCATCTGGAGTACTGTGTGCAGTTCTGGAGACCCCATCTCCAGCAAAGGCATAGACAGAGTGGAGGCTGTCCAGAGGAGGGCAAGCAAAATGGTGCAGGGTCTGCACCAGAAGACATATGAAGAAAGACTACAGGAGCTTAATATGTATACCCTTGAGGAAAGGAGGGAGAGAGGGGACATGATAGAAACTTTCAAGTACCTCAAGGGAATCAACAAAGTCCAAGAGGGTGGCATCTTTCAGAAAAAGAGATGTGCAAGAACAAGGGGGCACAATTTGAAGATAGAAGGGGGACAGCTCAGAAGTAATGTGAGGAAGTATTTTTTCACAGAGAGGGTTGTGGATGCATGGAACAGCCTCCCTGTGGAGGTCGTGGAGTCAAGAACAGTGGGGGAATTCAAGAATGCATGGGGCAGACATAAGGCAGTCCTAGTGGGGGGGTAGGAGGAAGTAAGCTGTTGGTTAATTAGGATCTGCAGCTTATCTGTTGGTAGGAAAATGGGCAGACTAGGTGGGCCAAGCGGTCCTTATCTGCCATCAAATTCTATGTTTCTTTGACTTCCCAGAGACACTAGTTCTTTTCTTAAATACCATGAATATCAGAATTCCAAATAATATGGGTCATCTGATTAAATAATACCATACCCTTAGGTCATCGGCCATTGAGATGATCAATCATGTCCCTCCTTCACCAGAACAGGGAGTGCTTATTGGCTACTATGTAAACTAATAATGCTAATTCCCATCACCTACCCAGGTCGGGATATGATGCTGTCGGTACCTCGGCCCGACTGTCGGCTGTTGACATTTCTGTGCGACGCCATACCTGGCTCTGTGTTTCAGGACTTATGCCTGAGGTGCAACATACAATATCTAAGGCTCCCTTTTTTTAAATGGGTCCAAGTTCTTCGGGCCAGGTACTCAAATTTTTAATGGATTATTTACAGGCATCAAACAGACCTCCATACAGTTCATGGCATGTTCCATACTCCACATGCAACCTACCGTACTCGATCGTCTTCTCTCTCTGAAAGAGGTGGAAAATGCAACAGATACCAATACTGATGGCTCTTGAAGTCATACTCAGCCCACATGAAACAACACCTCTGCCGCCCATGGCACCCGCCCCCAACTCGCATGGGGGCTGAACTCCTAATGACCCACTAGGATTTTTCTTTTTTCCACCACCCCTCCTCAACCCAGCCTCAGAGGCCTTGGGCAGTCATTTTTGCCCTCCATTTATAAGCCGGGCACACTGTCAGTTTTGCCCTCCATTTATAGGCCGGGCACATGATCACTTCAGACAAATGGGTGCTGCAGATTATACAGAGGGGTCATACTCTGGAATTTATCTCCAGGCCCCCGTCCTCCCCATCATATTCATTGTAACCATCAGATCATCTATCTATCTTTTCAGAGGGTTTTAGGGCTCTACTGGTGACGTATGCCATTTTCCCAGTACTCCCCCGCATGGTATTCTATACCCACTTCTTTCGGGTACCCAGATTAACTGGAGACCTCGGTCCGATAGAGGACCTCAGAAAACTGAACCTTTCTATCCAGTACAAATGGTTTTGCATGATAACCTTGACTTCCAGCATGCCGGTACTGAAACAGGAAGATTGCTTTTGTGCCCTAGATATGAAGGGTGCTTACCTGCATCCATCCTGCTTATCGCAGGTTTCTTCATCTCTGCCTGCTAGGTTAACACTATCAGTTTCAAACACTCCGGCTTGGCCTCTCCTCGGCTCTGAGTGTATTCACCAAATACCTAGAGGTAGTTGTAACAGCTTTAGGAGGGAAAAGGCACTTTTATCTTCCCATATCTAGTTAGCCAGCCTATCAAAGTGGAACAGCTTTGCTTTCTTATCTAGAGGCTACCTTGCAAGTATTTTTGCACTGTAGTGATCACAGTCAATTGGCCACAGTCCAAACTGACTGACTCAGTCTCCAATACATTGGAGCCATTCTAGATACAGTCTCAGCCAGAACTTACCATCCGGCATGCCACACCCTTGTCTCTGGCATCACGCATACAGACTTGGAAAATAGTCACAGCTAGACAGCCTGCTATGCCTTCTGGGCCACATGCTCGCTGCTGTCCCCACGGTTGCACTCACCAGTCTTCCTCTGAGACCTCTACAGTGAATCCTCCAGAATCTGTGGTCTCAAAGAATAATAAACATTTTAAGGCCAATACATAGTCACTCCCTCCCTGCCATTAGCTCTGCCTTGATGGTCAATTGAAACCAATTTATGAACAAGGAACACCTTTTCAGTCCCCCTCTTGTACACGTTCACCCTGATTGCTTTCCTGACAGAGGGGAAGTGCATTCCTGGTTCCTTTTCGGATGCAGGGCGTGTGGTCCTCTTCTCTCCCTCAGCCTCACATCAATCACCTAGAGCTGAGGGCATTCCGCTTAGCCTTTCTGGCATTCCAGCTTCTTTTGACTCTAGATCGTTGCTGATCCAATCAGACAACACTGCAGTGGTGTTCTACCTCACCAATCAAGAAGGTGCTCCAATCTTCAACCTCTTGACTAAACATTGAAGAGCCCTGTTTCCTCCCTACCTGAAGGCTCTACACCTTCACGCTAGGCCCCTGTGGACACTTTTATAACTAGTCTACCAGTGTTCTCTCCTGTTGCCTATATTCTCCTGGCCTCCCGTAAGCCAGCAACCAGAACAACATTCAATTCCAAATGGAAACGCTTTTCCATATGGTCTACCTCTCGATCTTTGGACCCTCACTCTTGTTCACTGATGAAGGCTCTGTACTACCTTGTCTCACTTTCTGAGTCCGGTTTAAGTTATTCTTCCATCAAAGTCCACTCTGCTGCCATCTCGGCCTTCCTTGAACCTCTGGATGGCATGTTACTGTACCAACATCATCTAGCTAAGATGTTTTTGAAAGGAATGTTACATGTTAAACTTCCTATTAGAAGACCCACTCCTCTGTGGGATCTCAGTTTTATGCTAGAAAAATTTACCCTTGAGCCTTTTGAGCTAGCAGCCACTTGTGACCTCCATTTCCCTTTCTTGGAAACTGTTATTTCTAGTGGCTATCACTTCAGCTCGCCGTATTTCCAAGCTTCATGCCCTCATGTGCAGGGAACCATACTTGATTTTCTGCAGGGACAGGGTGGTCCTTCGTACCAACCCGTCCTTTCTTTCTAAAGTAGTCTCTGAACATGCTCTAAATCAGTCTTTGGAGCTTCAGGTCTACTACCCTGAATACTCCAGTCACAGTGAACATCTATTATATACCTTAGATGTCCATCGTATACTACACTGTTACATTAATTGTACCCAGTCAATTAATTCAATTCAATTTTATTTATAAAGTACCTTTCAAGGCCAAGGCGCTGTACAAATTTTTAAAATAATAAAATCACAACATTTAAGTCAGCCACAACTAGCAGAGATACGCTAATCCAAAAAGATTTGTTTTTAAAGCAACTTTAAAGTTTTCGACGGTTGGACAGTCTCTCAACCAAGATTAGACAAACGTCTCAATTATTTGTCACCTTTGCCTCTGGCAGAGAAGGGCTTCCTGTTGCTAAATGAACCCTGTCTTAATGGTTGGTGAATTGTATTACCTTTTGTTACAAAAAGTACAACAAGGCTTTACCTGGTACTGTCCAAGCCCATTCTACTAAAGCTATGGCCACTACAGCAGCTTGCTTTAAAGGAGCCTCCATTTCAGATATCTGGAATGCAGCTACCTGGTCCACAATCCACACTTTCACAAGGCATTACAATCTTGATATTGCCTCACAACGTAGGATGGCCTTCGGCCATGCAGTCCTACAAGGTATCCTATCATAATTGTCCTCCCATGTGAATATAACTGCAGTGGATTCCCCCAGAAGTAATTACCTACTGCAAGAGACCATTCTCTGGAAGACAGTAGTTACGTAAAATCTTACCATAACAGTAGATCTTCGAGGAATCTCTCTTGCAGTAGGTGCAATCCCGCCCTCCGTCCCCCTCCTTCTCTAACACAGCAAATTTTGGTCCAGTGACTTAGGGTTGGGACTCCTTGGTACCTCAGGTTCCCCTCGGTCCTCGCTTTGAGAGCTGAATCCGGCTGGGGATCTGAGGACACCAGGGACTGCCTACACTTATAATGGAAACAGGAAAATGATGTCATTAGTGGGCGGTCCCTGGTGAAAACTGCTAGAAGAGCTGCCATGTCACAGTGACCTTTGCAGGAAACTCCCAGAAGTAATTACCTACTGCAAGAGACATTCTGGGGTTGAGACACTGGACGCCACACCTCGAGCCACGCCGGCGACCTGGGTTCGGGAACGGACTTGGGGATCTTGGGACTGTCAGGGGAAGGAGAGGATTGAGCGTCCGGAGGACTGCTCTCCTCTCCTGGGGTGGGTTGGGTGGCAAGCCTTGCTCTGTAGTGGCCCCCGGTGGAGACCGGGGGCACTACAAGTATCAGCGCAGGAGAGACAAACCAGATAAACGGAAACAGCTATAATGGCCGCCGGATGATGGCTGCCATTCTCCGCTACCACCAGAGTCCTCCAGGGAGCCCTCTCTCAGTCTCAGCAGCACCCTAGACCTAATTGGAGTGCACTGGTATGCCTGCCCCCGGTGCCTTTCCCCTTGGAGGAGGGGGACCCACCCGATGTAAGGGTTGTGCCGGGATACTTCGTAGTTGGCTGCGATGTGGGACTGAGGAGCGTCTCGAGAGGAGACAGCCGGGGTGAGTCGGGAACATGGCAGCCCGAAGGAGGTGGCGGTCACTGGGGACGTGGAGGGGAAAAAACATCACACAGCAAGAGCCATTCCTTGAAGATCTACTGTTATGATAAGATATTACGTAACTGTACTTCATAGGAGTGGTATATGATGTACATCCACAATGTCCCACCCGACCTCCACTGGCAAGTGGCACACTGGTCTTGCTTTCAGCTGGCAAGGTCTGACATCACGGGGTGATGCTGGGGGAGTTACCACCTGGGTGGGTGGGAAGAGCCTACTTGAAAAAATTTTGGCAGATGTTAAAGGGAAAGGATCACTGCCGGAAGTGTGGATGTACACCATATACCACTCCTAGAACTACTGTTACAGGTGAGCAACCTGTTTTATGGGACAAGGATCCTGTTTCCATTAATATGGCCTTAAAATGAAGAATAACAAAACTGAGAAACTCTATAAAATATAATACAATATTAAAAGAATTTTGCCTAAATGTAATGATTTTTAAATATGTTCCAGAAAGTAACATACTCAATTTAATGTGGATTTGAAATGTGTACTGAGTATGAACAGACTTCTGCTGAGTTAAAAGAAGCCATTTTTTTTTAAATTTCCAAAGTATTTTTATTCTTTCCTTTGCTCTTTAAAAGGCTTTCTACCTCATAGTTTTAGGTGTTATGTACATAGAACAACACTGTCCCTGGAAGCTGGCATACAGTATCTATGCTAGTTCCCTTCATACAGTACCTCTTTGGTGTTGTGAACACAGGAATTGTGACATGACTAGTGACTGTGACCAGTCTGGCAGAAGGTGAGTGACTCTTCCTAGCCAATTGTGATGCTACAATTAGTAAAGACACAAATGCTGATGAATTTCAGGCAGAGTACTAGCTCTTTAATAAATTACTACTGAAATGTAAAAAACATACTACCTTAAGTTTCAAAAATTTTGTTTCAGAATCATTCCTATGCAACAGTACAGTTATCAAAATCTATAGAAGCTACCAGAGCACATCTACAAGGTCAACTCCAAAGTAAAGAAGCTGAGAACAGAAAGCTGGCTGTACAAATACAGGTAGAGCAAATATGCTTATACATCCCACCCATCCAATTTTAGGCCTTTTTTTTACCTCTGTCCCCCACCACATTCTTTAAGGCCACTGTACATGGCGGCACTGTTCCAGTGATTGGAAGTATAGGTGAGAGTGGCTAGTTGGCTGGTTTCTATTAAGAACTAGAGCGCTGAATGGGAAGAAAAGTGAAGCCACCTAGCCGATGTCATGCTGCTAGTTTGGAGAACATTTAATTTAATTGATTTTCTTAGGTTGTATCTCAGTGATCAGGTCACACCATAGGAACTTTACTGTTGGTGAAGCAGGATCTACACGGAAGATTTTCCAGCAGCACCACTGGGGCTGCCCTCGCCGATGTCACCTGCTGACGTCACCAACCCAATAAAGGCGTCAGTGACCCTGCTCCCTCCTTAGTTCTTTCCCGCCACCGACTCTGTTTGCATGGGTCTCCACTAAAGCTCCGACGCAGTTTCACGCCATTTTTGCCTACGACTTTTCTCTACTTAATTTTTTAGAATCTCTTTATGTTTGCTTGCACACATGTGCAAGAAACATAGTACCATCATCAGAGTTTTTGGAGGTGTGTCACCCATCTTCCAATTCAGTCGTCGTGTTTGCAGGTGAGGTCGCAGTTCTCCAATCAATGCTGCAGCTGTCTATGACAGCAGTTGAAAATGCAGTGCCGTACAGTTGAAAAGGAGAGCTCTGATTCAGTGAGCAGAGCTCCCCCCCACACACGCACGCATAATGCGTGCTCATGCGCCCCCTCACGCACACACTGTACACGATGGGGTGCCTAATCCCCACCTGCTCCAGGCCCCCCAACAGCCTTCCAGCTGCCATACTGGGAGCACATCCCAGCGTGGCAAACGTCCCTGTAAAGAAAAAATATTCTTCGGTGGTCGCCCTGCCCACCCTCTGCGCACTTACCTCCTCATACCCCATTTCACCCCATACTTATTTCTGAGCTCAGTGCGACGATCTTTGGTGGACCGGGAACACGTCTCCACTCCTCAAAGCCGACTGCAAACTGAGGAAATGCCGGTAAGCGGTATAATGCAATAAATAGGGTTTTTCCAACTTTAATACATATCTCGGGCATTTGTTGGAATTTTTGCATCAAATTTTCAACATGGGGTTTTTGGGACCCCTCCTCATGAATTCTCTCACTGTCATGGTGTTAATCGGGCCCGAAGGGTGATTTCGCAGTCACTGCACAAAATCACCTTTTGGGATCGAGTACCGAAACGACAGTGCCAGTGTTCATAAGGTGGGCTGTCAAAAAGCCTGTGTTGCAAATTTGGTGAAAAGATTCCTAAAAATGACAGTTTTACGAGCGTGGGTTGCGCAATTCCTACACATGCTCGTAAGTTCGCAAATTTTTAATATTTGCATTCTGAATTTTCAACATTTCCATTTTACCACACCTCCTTATGAGCAGTTCAGCTGTTATTTTTCACATCTCGCCCAAAATGTGTTTCCGCGCATGTAGTGCACAATGGCGCAGTCGGTGTGCAAAATCAATGTATGGGACACATTAAGAAAATCACAGTGACACTGTTCATGAACAGAGGTCTTTAAATGGCTATGTTGAAAATTTGGTGACAAAAGTCCGTAAAGTGACTGTGTTACGAGTGAGCATTGCGCAGTTTCCACACACCCTCGTAAGTTCATGAATTTGTAATATTTTCAGTCCAGATTTTCACCAGTGGCATTTTTTCACACTTCCTTATGAACAGTACAACTGTCATTTTTCACAACATGGCCGAAATGTGTTTTCACACTTTCAGCGCAGAAATGCGTGGTCGCTGTGGGAAATCATTGTTCGGGACAGATAAACAAAATCACAGTGACACTGTTCATGATCGGAGCTCCCAAAATGCCTGTGTTGACAATCTGCTGAAAAAAATTCCCGAACTAATTACATTACGTGTGTGCATTGCACAATTTCTACACACGCTCATGACTTCACCAGTTTTTTAATATTTTCACAGCAGATTTTCAAAATTGCCATTTTTTACACCTTCCCATGAACAGTACAGCTGTCATTTTTCACATCCTGTTCGGAATGTGTGTTTGCACCTGTGGTGCTAAATGCCGTAGTCGCTGTACAAAAGCAGCTTTCGGCTAACAAACTGATATTGCCACTGTTCATGAGGTGGGTGTCACAAAAAAAAACATGTTGAAAATTTGGAGTGAAAATACCAATGGATGCCTGAGGCGTTGGGGTTTCCGACCATAACACCCCACCCTGTAGAGAATGACAGGCATCAGGGGTGTAACTTGGTATTCTCGCCTGTAATGCTCATACCATTCCACACCCTGCAGCCAGTGAGAGGCATTGAGGTGTGCCTTGGACTTTGGCCCAAAGTTCATCCCATTCTCCTATACTGCACCCATCTCACCATATTTCCTGATGGAATGGGGTGCGCATAAGGGCCAAAGACCCCAAGGCACACTGTGACATTTGTTGGTGTCTGCAGGGTAGGGTGTGGTGAAATGGCATGGCCGTTATGCCTGACGACACAAAGGCACACCCCAATGCCTTTCGGTCTCTGCAGGGTGGTGGTGGGGTTGGCTCCAGTTCAATACTCCACTGCCGTTCCTATTATGCAGCTCTGTAACTCCTACACTACCAATGCCAATGCCAGCAAGCAAACATTCGGCATTGACAAATGCTTGTTTTAATAAGAGATTGCTTTACCTTGTATATTTTGAGAGTTAATCCCTCCACTTCTCTCTTCCATTGCTGCCACTGCGGAAGGAAGATTGCCTCTTCAGATGATCACATGCTTTGTGTCTGCTGTCTTGGGCCTGACCACGACGTCTCAGACTGTGAGCTCTGCCAAAAATTCAACCAGACCACTCTTCATTTAAAAAAAAAAAAAAAAAAGAAAGAAACAGAAGAAAGAATTTTTTTCCTGTGAGCCCTGCCAACGACTGAGTCGACCATGGATGATCTTGGTGACGGTAGGGATTCTTTGCCAGAAAGCTGTTCTGGCAGTGGGGCTGTGTCCGGTCTGCCACCCTTTTCAGAGGGGGGGAGGGTCCAACCATGGGCAGTTCGGTGCTATGAAGGAAGGGGAGTCCTTTTGTAAGCACAAAAAGAAGCGGGCTGGATCTCAATCTTGATTGGGGACCCAGCACTGCTTAACTTCAAGTTCTTCTTCTTCCCAGCGGAAGAAGAAGAAATGGTACCGCTCGAGATTGCCCTTTGGTATGCCTGCAAGGGAGTCTTTGGTAGTGGAGAGCTGTAGACCCACCCCAGCCCCTCCAGGATCCCCGGTGGCCTCTGTTCTTAATGGTCAGTATTCTCGACACTGGAGCCCCTCTCTGTCTTCTTGCAGGGTTTCCGTTGAGCAGTTTCATCAATGGGCCACTCTTATGGAGCAGTGAGTACAGTGTTTTGTCTTGTCTTCCCCTTCTGGTGGTCCTAGTTCTGGGGCTCTCAGGTCTGGGAGTCAGTGTACAGAGGTCAGGGCTTTTGGGACAGGATGGGTGCTCGGTGCTGGCGAAGGAGTTTCCATCCTCGCTGGTACTGGCACCATCGACACCCTTTCCACATGCCTTTCCCCCTCACTCTGAATCCTCGCAGCGGCCGGCACAGGTACCGCTTTCCTCCCTCTCTTTTTCCACGTCTGGCAGTGGTTCTCGGACGTCGGTGCCCAGTTCATCGGTGCCACATTCAGTGCCTGGTTCTTTGGTGCCATGTTTGGCCCCGAACCCTACAGTACCACGTTCTGCGCCAGTTCCTTCAGTGCTGCGTGCACTGCCAAGGTCTTTGACACCATTGATGGTTCCAGTGTCGCCTGTCTACCCCTTGCTGAGGCCAGGCTTTGGCCTTGCAGGAGCTGCTCCTGATTTCTCCAGGGTAGAGGTAGATCATGATGAGTCAGACCCTAACCTTATTTTATTTAATGAAGGCAAGGATGACGCTCTCTACGGCTCGGACGAGAAGCCCTCTGTCCCAGCTGAACCCCTAGTCTAAGACCTTTCCTTCCAGTCTCTTCTCAAGAACATGGGGACTACCCTGGCTCTACAGACCTCCTCTATGGACCCAGGAAGGCTTTTACATCTCTAGTTCCTTCATATTCCTAACGCTCCAATGAGTCCTGTCCCCCCCCCTCATTCGAGAACTTATAATAGGCAGTGTGGGAGAGGCTGGCTCTGATTCCTTCTGTGACTGGTACCAGGTCTCTAGAGTACAGTCAGACCAACGCCGGATGGTTCCTTACCACAGGGACCGATGCCGGTTAACCCAACGCCATTGGATCCAATGCCAGGGTTACCGCAGCCTAAAGAACTGATGCCAGGGCCCCTTCAGCCTACCCCACAGACATCGGTTCCCCCGGCTATGCCTCAGAACCTGCCTACAGACATTAACACCCTTTTTGTGGCCTGGTGGGCATGCTTTAAGGATAAGGAGACCCCAAAGGAGCTCTTGACTCCGACTCTGAGGGACCCTTTTCCCAAACTAAGGAGCAGGTTCCCCCTAGGAAAGGACCCAGCGCCACCTCCTAGGGTGCCTAGTCCACAACTAAAAGGAGCTGACGCTGGTCATTCAGGGATCCACCGGCATAGGTCTCGCCACTCACCCTGTCCGGATTCTGGTGAATCGGGGATATTCCTCTTCCTCTTCCTATCATGACTCTGGGGAGTCTAACCTACCATCAGAACCAGAGGAGCCCAAGGACACCCCACGGTCTCCTCTAAATGACTTAACTTTCATGGATGTGATGAGGCACATTCAGACCCTCATGGGTTGTAATACTGAGGAAGTGGGTCCTGAACGACGTTGGTTAGCCATTTTCTTCTGCAAGAAGGAGTCCTTACCTTTAGTTGTTCCTCCACTGATTGACTCATTCAGCGATGTCAAAAGGGCTGCTTGGAAGCACCCCACCACTACACTGGTGACGTCTGAGAAGGTGAATCACCTGAATGATGCCCCAAGCAATGAACCTTTTTATGGGGTGCACTCAGAAGCTGACCCGGTCATTATTTACATAGCCCATGACCGCTCAAAACGACCCCGGCACCTTAGCACTCAGTCTCCCGATAAGGACTCTAGGCAGATAGACTGTTTTGGAAAGAAGGTCTGCTCCTCAGCCACCTGTGCTATCCATTCCCTAGACTTCTCGCCCATATGGTCCAGTATCAGAATGCCCTGTGGGAGAAGACTTTTGAGGTGGCACAAGCTCAGCCGGATTTGCCCGGAAAGGCCGAACTGTTGCTTCTTCTAAAGTCTAGCTCGGATGTGGGGACCCATGTTCTCCGAGCCTCATATGACTACAGACTCTGCAGGTAGGGCTGCGGCTATAGGAGTTTGCCTTTGACGCTACTCCTGGCTGAGGGTCTCCGGTTTTGCTGCGGATGTTCGGTCTAAGATTTTGAATGCCCCCTTCAGAGGCCCTGTATTTGGCGAGGATTCTCAAAATATAATAATAATAAATTTATTTCATGTAGCACCTTTCAAAAAATCAAGGCGCTTCACAATAAAATCTGACCACAGTAATAAAATCAGCACAGAATACAATTAAGTAAGTACAACCTAACAGGTCCCACTATACTAACCAGGAAAAGCCTGGCACCACAAAACGGTCTTTAACGCTTGTTTAAAACACCCCACAGTTACGCACTCCCGAAGCTGACAGGGTAGAGAGTTCCAGAGAGTAGGGGCTGCATAGCTAAATGCACGGGCCCCAGAAGATTTTAAGGACACCCTCGCAATCTCTAGCAACCCCTCATCAGCCAAACAGAGCTGTCACTCAGGGCAGTAAGGAACGTGAAGCTCTTTCAAGTAGTCAGGGTCAAATCCGTATAGCGCTTTATAAGTCAGCAAGCTGACTTTAATGGTGAACTGCCACCGAATTGGCAGCCAGTGCGGCTCACACAGTATAAGTGTGATATAGGAGGCACACGATGTCCCTGTCAACAAACCTGCTACAGCATTCTGCACTAGCTACAGACGGCGGATATCAATCCCCGGAAGCTCTAGGTATAGGGAGTTAAAGTAATCAAAGCATGAGATCACGAAGGCATGGACCAATGTAGGCAGGTTCCTGGGCGGAACAAGGTGCTTGATCCTGGCGATGTTCCTAAGATGGTAGAAAGAGGACTTGATGACTGCTGACACTTGAGATCGTACAGTCAGCCTGTTGTCAAGCATCACCCCCAGGTCTCGCACCTGCTCAGAGGAAAGGATCGGGGAGCCCCCCCCAGAAAAAGTCCTGAGGGCTGACCCACCTTATCCCCTCTATCCGGCAGCCTGGGTCCACAACCATCAACTCAGTCTTTCCCGTGTTCAACTTTAACCAGCTCAAACTCACATTCAAGAGTTGGGAAAGACTGTCCGTTTGGTCCATACACTTTACTGATCTCAGCTGAAATCGTCCCAGCGACAGTCCTTTCATCACACCTCAAAGCAACAACCCAGAGGCCAACAGACCCAGAAGTGCCTTTAAGAGAAAGGCTACTTGCCAAGCCACAGGAGGTTCTGCCCCCAGAGCTCCCAGAACCTTCCAAGCGGTGTTGCCTATCCCTGGCTCCTCTGCATGACTCCTTACTCGACCCCCTGACCCCAGCTGACTCCCTGTGGGGTCGTTTCTCTCTCTCTACCGAGAGGGTTGGTGCAGAATAACCTTGGCTCATTGAGTTCTGCAGCTAGTGAAACAGGGGCATACCCTAGAATTCTTGGCGATACCTCCGGACAGTCCTCCAGCTCCCTTCCATTACCATCAGGCCCACATCACCCTCATTTAAGATAAGATCCAAGCGCTTCTGTGAAAACAGGCCATAGAACCCATCCCACCAGCTCAGCGAGGGACTGGATTCTACTCCCATTTCTTCCTGGTTCCAAAGAAAACAGGAGCTCTGCGTTCAATCCTGGACCTCGTCCAACTGAACCAGTTTATAGAATACAGACAATTTAGAATGGTCGCTTGGATGGGCTCCCAGTGTGGCACCTGGAAGTATGTTGGGGGGAGGCAGTGGAGCCGACGGGGATTGGGGACCCTCATTGGCCATAAGGAATTTTGCCACGCTGGGGGGGCTCAAGCATGGCACCTGGAAATCTGTTGGGGGGCAGGAGCTGATGGGGATTGGGCACCCTGTTGGCCATACAGTGTGTTGTCTGTATGTGTGTGTGGGGAGTCGTGAGCACATTGGGTTGGGCCCTATGTGCTACTTTGGGTGTTTGTTGGGGAACGGAGCTGTCTATGACAGCTGTTCCAATACAGTACTGACATGTAGGCACTTTGCATACTGCCGACTACATGTTACCACCGCTGATTTGCTTGGAACTGTATGCCACTGCATCTGAGCTGCTGTCATAGACAGCTGGGTCGTTTATTGGTGCGGTGAGGCCATGCCTGCGACAAGGAGCAAGGCATTGGAAGCAAGGTGGCACGCCTATGAAACTTTGTATGGTGGCACTATGTTTCTTGCACATGTGTGCAAGCAAACATAAAAATAGGGAATATCATCTTGGTCAAGATGTCCCAGCGGGCAGGAAGGGGAATGGAACTTTTGTGCCTATAGAGGGCACCTAGTTCAGGGCAAAGCTTTTTTTCTAGGTGCAGGGCACGTTTTGGACTGGCAGTCCTGCAGGACCTGCTTTCTTGAGAGTCTTACACTGACCTCTACCTCCTCTCAACTGACCGGGGTCAGTCCTTTTACTACTAGGGACTCAGTCCTAATGGTGTAACCTGTTGCAAGAGCCCCCTTGAAGTGAGATAGTACAGTTACATAAGAACGTACAGTAACAGTAGATCTTACTTCGAGAGGGTTCCTGCAGTAGGTCTTCACATATAAGTCTGTGCCCCCTGGCGTCAGGTCCGAACGGCAAACTTGTAGATAACAATCAGCAGAGACCACCCCCGACGTCGAAAATCTACTGTTACGGTAAGTTCTTACATAACTGCAATTTCTTATTTCGAGTTGGAGCTCTTGCAGCAGGCAGTAACCATAAGGACTAAGCCACCAGGCACCAGGACCCCGCAGAAACCTTCTAGCTAGCAGTCTTCAGCTGGGGACCACTCCTGAGGTCGGCCCGCCCTGACGTCAGCCAGTGATATAAAGGGGGCAGTCCCCAGCCCCACCTCAGTTCTTTTCCCGCCGTCGACACGTTTACATTGGCTCCTTGGATGCCTCCTGCTATCAGTTGACCGCCTTCATGCTTTACTGCATTTTTATTTTATTTTCTCAAAAAACAGGTGATTTATTTCTGCATGTCTTCATCCCCGGCCTCTTCTGTTTCATCTGTTGAATGAAGAAAATCTAAGAGTGCGTGTGGCAAACAGCTCCCGTCGAATGACGACCACGAAGCCTCCCTCCTCTGCTTGTGCCCAGACCATGACACCTCGGCCTGTGAACACTGCTAGTGGTTCAACCAGAGGACGTGGATCTGCCGCTAGATGACCCTTAAGGTACACCTTCTAGAATAGCAGCTTGCCGCCATGCAAAAACCACCTTCAGGGAAAAGCCCTTCTTCTCCTCTTCAGTCTCGACCTCTTCATCGTCAAAGATCCACAAGGAGAAGAAGAAGAAGGCCTCATGGAAGCATAAGTCCTGGGACAAGGAGAGGGAGAAGGCCTGGATTCCCTTCCATTCACGGTCTCCGAGTAGAATGAAGATCTCTTCAGGTTCCTCCTCCCACGGGGGTTGGGGGTGTTGGACCATTCCTCCTGGCCTGCCCTCACTGCCTCCGGGCAGCTGATTGTTAAACCCTCCACCCTGGTGCTAGTGAAAGGGGGAGGTTACCACAGGATCCAGGACTGCCGTCCAGGCCCTGCAGCCCCTGCAGGTGAAGGCCATTCCTAAAGCATATGCCTCCTCCTCCTCAAGTGGTGGGACCAGTTCTAAAATGGAGGGCGGGTGGCCCCAACATTGGGCTGTGCCTCCAGACACCCCTTTATCAGGAGCAAGTGTCCTCCTCTAAACACTCTGGGATGCCTCTGCCCCACTCCCTGCGGACTATTCCGGGGGCCCCGGCCAAGCTGGTGACAGCCTTCCCTCTGGACCATCACCAGTCGCCGCCTCTGGTGGAGACGCCAGGTACCCCGATGTCAAACCCGACGACAGCCCTACTGTCACTGGACTACTCAACTTCGCTGGTAGATACCCTTACTCCCTCACAGAAGAACCTGATGCCAGCCAATCCTAGGCTTGATGAGGCACCGAATGTCCGACCCTGGCCACTCCACAGCCAGCTCCTCAGACACTGGTTACACCGATGCCAGGTACACTGACGCTGGATACATCCATGCCTGCTCAGCCACAGCCTGAGGTGCTGGCTGGCCCATCGGGTCCCCAGATTCCACTAAGCGAGGGCAAGGACCTTTTTCAGTTTTGGTGGAATGAGATAAAAGGGGACCTTCTTCCACCTAAACCCTCGGAACCAGTTATTATAGAACCGGAGCCAGAGCCTGAACTGAAGCTAGATCTGCAGCCAGTACCTAAGCAGCGGACCCCGGATCCGAGAAGTCCTTCCCTGAGCTCTGATGATAGGCGCAGGGGAAGGCCCAAACACAGAAGGGCGGAGGCGCAGACACTTGTTCTCCCAGTCGTCAGGCTGATACCAGCGTTGGTCCCATAGCAGACGCCAGCGTAGCTCCTCCTCTTCCTCATCCACCTCGGTGGACTCTAGCCACAGCTCACCCTCCTCTGTCTCAGATGAGTCGGAACCCAGGGGTCATCCTTCTCCTGACAACAAGGATACCCGTAGATCACCTCCTGACAATCCATCATTTGTAGACATCATGAGGCATATCCAGGCCATCAGCGGTTGGGAAACAGAGGACCTGGATCCCGAGAGGCATAGACTTACAGAATACCTGAGGCAGAAAGAGCCTAATCCTCTTATGGTTCCTTCGCTGGTTGACACCTTCCAAGACCTCACTAGGCTTACCTGGAAGCCCCCATCATCGACCTCAGCCATTTCTAAAAAATCAGATCGGCTATACAGGGCCCCCAGGACGAATCCTTCTTGGTGGAACACCCTGTAGTGGACTCACTAGTCGTAACAGCAACTCACGATCGGCCCAAGAGGCCCAGACATTTAAGCAACCAGCCTCCGGACCAGGAGTCCAAGATTATTGATCAGATGGGCAAGAAGATCTGTTCTTCCTCTACCTGCTCCATTAGGTCTCTTAACTTCCTCGCCCACATGGTGCAATACCAGAATGCCCTTTGGGAGAGAAGGGTTGGAGCTACAGGGCTCTCAGTAGGATTTTTGATTGTGGGCCCAGGACTATGAAAAAAAGAAGGGGGGCCACAGCCGAAAAGTGGGAGTCCTCAGAAAATCTCCAGGTGTCCCCATTCAAATACATGGGAACCGCGCCAGCACTGCTTTTACTGTAGTATTCTGCAGAAAGCTCCATTAGTTTCTGTTAGAGCATTTTGATCTATATTTTTTTATGTTTGAGGGTGTATTCAAACCAATTATGGCCACTGCTCAACTAAAAAGGGCTTTGTTAGTTAAGCAGTGGCTGTAATTTTTTTAACTCCCCCTCTGTAACATTAAAAAATGCCCTAAAGTGACTCCCGGGGCTTGGTGGCTGAGTGTCTTGGGGACTTTCAAGAAAAAAGTCTGAGCGTCCCGACCCACAAAATGTGTGTAAAGGACACAGGCGCCCGAGAGCCCTGGAGCTAGCTCAGGCTTTGCCAGACTCTGCCCAAAAGACTGAGCTCATGGATCTGCTCAAGTCTGGGTTGGACATGGGAACCCATGTTCTCAGGGCCTCTTACGACATGGCATCCAGGGCAGCCGCCACAATCATCTGCCTTAGACACCACGCATGGCTGTGTCTCTGGTTTCACTCAGGACCTACAGTCTGGCATTTTGGATCTTCCCTTCAAAGGGTCGTTCCTGTTTGGGAACAAGGCAGAAAAGCCGATTACTCATGTTCAGGACTCTGGCAAGGCCATTTGGTCCGTTCAAAAGATGTATAAATTGAATCAAAGGCCTTATAAGAAATAGCTAGTTTGTAAGTCCAGCAGCAGGATGGTTTCAAGTGCAAAGCCACCTCCAAGACACCTGGGGTTTCTACCTCTAGAGCTGCAAAGTCAGCCCAGGCTGCTCTCCCCACCCCGGAAGTATTGGCCTGACTCCTTACCAGACACCCCTCCTCCAGCAGAATTCCTGGGGAGGCAGTGGGGGGGTCACTTCTCCCTGTACCCGGAGGGCTGGAGACAGATAATGACCGACCTTTGGGTCCTCCAACTCATGGAGAGGGGACATACCCTGGAGAGGCCCCAGAAAATCCACCAGTGCCCTCTCATTACCCTCCTTCTCACATCACCCAATTGAGGGGGAAATTCAGACTCTGCTTCAAAAATGGGCTATGGAGCCAGCACCACCGGACCAGAGAGGAAGGGGATTTTGTTCCCACTTCTTCCTCATCCCCAGAAAGACTGGGGACCTCCGGCTCATCTTGGACCTCAGTCACCTGAACAAATACTTCAAGTACAAGAGGTTCAGGATGGTTACACTTCTGGGTTTAATCCCCCTACTACATCAAGGGCACTGGCTCTGCTCCCTGGATATGCAGGATGCATACCTGTATATCCTGGTATTTCAGCCCCACCAGAAGTACCTGCACTTCCTCTTCCAAGACAGTCATTACCAGTTTTGGGCTCTGCTGTTCAGCCTATTCTCAGCTTCAAGAGTCTTCACCAAGTGCCTAACGTAGGTGGCTGTGGCCCTCAGGAGACGGGGCCATTACATCTTTCCCTGTTTAGACAACTGGCTCCTAACAGCTCTCTCCAAGGATCAGCTGCTTTACACTCTCAGAGATACCGTTACACTCTTCCGGGAGTTGGGGATCACCCTGAATTTGCCAAAGTTATCCCCATGGCCCAGCCAGAGTCTCCAGTTGATCAACACAGTTCGGAGCAAGGCCTTCCTCCCCAGAGACAGGGCAGATCGCCTCCGGGATCAGGCTCAGATGGTGACCTTGTCCCACCACATTTCGGCCTGAACTTACTTGAGATTACTGGCCACATGGCAGTTGCCATTCCAACTGTCTATGGGCCTGCCTTCACATGAGGGTTCCTCAATGGACACTTGGTGCAGTGGGACCAGTGGTCCGATGACCTGGATGTCCCTGTTTCTGTCTTGGACCCAGTTCGTTGGATTCTGTACTCGTGGATGGACTCCGACAATCTTATCAAAGGGGTTCCCTTCAGGCAAGACCCTCCAAAGAGTGCCCACATGGCGGACAGATAGACTCGGGGACCTGGTCTCCATTGGAGCAGTCCCTTCACATCAACCTCACGGAGATGCGGGCAGTCCTTTATGCCCTGCAGGCATTTCAATCCCATGCCAAACTTCCCAAGTTTTGCTCACTAGATCCAGGATCTGGAGTTTTCTGGTGAGACACATTGCCCCTCTGCTAGACAGGGAGGTTCCTCTACGCCTTCCCTCCCTTTTCTCTTCTGCAGAGGTGCTGCTCAAGCTTTAGGAAGAGGGGGTGGAAAGTATCCTCATTGCCCCTGCTGGCCTCGGCAGATCTGGTTCCCTCTGCTTCAGCAGCTAGGGATAGAACCCCTGGTCCCTCTGCCCCAGAGCTCTCACTTGCTCTCCCAGGACCAGGTGTCACAGCGTGTGGGAATAAACTTCCAACAAGGCAAATTTACACGTTTAAGACACACTGTGGTGTGATATTTATTTTTCAAAAGTGAGAAAATAATAAATGAAAACAAAAAAATTGCAAAGAAAATCACTACTTAACATCAGTAGTTACTCACACAATACAGTCCTGGATTCTAGAGCTCCTAAGACCCTTCTCATCTGCATTCAACAGCTTGTCTGCAGTAGCACCTCTCTCTTTCACTCAAGACTGAACTCTACTAGACTGAACTGAAGTAAACTCTGTGCAGAGGTTTTTATATCATGTTGGTAGAGTCACCTGACTGAGCCCTTACATGTCTGAACATGTTTCATAACCAAGGGGGAGGGGATTGTGTCGGGGATTTCCTGGTTCAGGTAAAGGTCCAGTGTATATATCCACAGATATTGACTTTCTATCTCTGATCGACAGTAACTAAGCTCTTTTATACATAGAACCGTATGCAGTAACAGGTTTATAGTGTGAATTTATGAAAATAACTTAAGAATTTCTTATAACTGTACTAATCGTGAAATTATTATTGTTTTATATGGCTTCTAATCATTTTTCTTTAAAAAGGCTTTATTAACTGTGTCCATTCCTGCTATCTAAAATAGCATTCATGCTTTTTGTACACAAGATGCACTTATGCACTTTACACAACGCCTCTCCGGGTGTCTGGCATCATTCAAGGGACTGGATGGATGGAAATGGAAAAAGAAAAGAGAGAACTAGTAGGAAGTTTAGTAGGGATAGTAAAGAGCTACGCTAGGTGGCCAACCTAGAGTAGGGAGGCAAAAGAAGAAAAGTAAAGAGAAAAGCGTTAACTGTTGCGCAACAGGAGTTTCAGTAGCTAGGAAATAAGGAGATAGAAAAGTGGTCCATCAGTCACAGCCGAGGGTGTAGCCTAAATTCACCACACCAGGGCACGTTAGTCCATCTAGATCTCAGATCTCTACAGCTACATGCTTTGCTTCTGCAGACTTAGCAGTTGCAAGGTTCGGGGTCTCTCCTGGCATAGCGGAGGTCCTAATAGCCACTAGGAAGCCCTCCATTAGGGCCACTGACGCTATGAAGTGGAACAGGTTTTGTCTTTGGGTCAAAGCCTCGATCCTTTCTCCTCTCCAGTGAACTCCATGCTTGAGAAACTTCTCTCTCGGTTCCAGAGTGGTCAGAGCTATTCCTCCATTAAGATACACCTTTTTGCTTTCTCTGCATACCACACACCTATGGAGGGTAAATCCCTTGCCCAATCAGACTTGTCCTGCACCTTTTTGCGGGGCATTTTACATCTAAACAGCAGCAATCTCCACTCTACTGCGATACTGTGCCAGGATGAAAACAGTACCAACTCAAAAAAACTAATCCAGCACCATTTGTCCAAGTGCCGTAAAAGGCTTTTATTTAAACATATAACCTGAGCACCATTTAGCATGGTGTCCTAAAAATCCTTCTACCGGTTTCACTCAGCAGAGTGTCATCAGTAGGATTTTATATCTAAAGCCTCCCATTCGGGACCCTGTCCCACCGTGGGATCTACTGTTTATGTTAGAGAAACTCGCGCCCCCCCTTCAAACCATCCGCGGAATGCGAGCTATGCTTTCTGTCATGTAAGGCATTATTTATGGTTGTCATTGTTACATGATACCTACTAGCTATGTGTATAATTTTGTTATAAATATATGTTTTAAAATGTCTGCTTATAAGACATAGCAGGGTCAACAGACTATCTGGAAGACAGTAGTTTTTAAAAAGGTCTGACCTTTTGACCCCAAAACAGTTGCTACAGTAGCTAAAGAGCTAGATCTTATCTGTGTCAGTCTTCACCATTCATCACATATGGGTACTCGGATGGAGGTCAGGACCCCGCGGGAGTTTTTTTTTTTTTTTGGTAGGTGGGCCGTGCACTCTGGGGTGCCATATAAAGGGCCGACAGTATGGTGGTCGTGGTTTGGCCGTTAGGCGCCGTCGACTCCACCTGCCTGCCAATTCCTGTCTCCTGCCATCGAGGTCACCTCGTGGGAAGCTTTCTCTCAGCTTGAGTTTGGGCCTAACTCGTAGTCCATTCGTTTTCAGAAATTTTTCGACAAGTCCATTGGTTCCTTCTGCCTGTTTTACTAGCCACTTGATGTTGCCGGTAAGACCTTTAGATTTACCATTTTCCAGCAACGTTGAGTCTTGTTTGTATTTCTTTCCGAAGGTCATGTCTAGGTTGGAGGGCCAGAAGACTTCAAAGACGGGTCGGCCCTCCCATGTGACGGTGCCCATGTGGCTGAAAATTTTCTGTCACTGACCAGCACGACCGTTGCCTTTCGTGTCTTGGCCGCTTCTGTTGTGGATTCATCGACACCTGCTTTCCATGGACACTTGGGTCATCAAATAGTGCATGTGGAAAGTGGGAGAGCTCTGCTGACTTCGGAGGTCGGGTGCACAATTGTCAGGCCAAGCCACGCTCTCTCGGCCTTTCCTCCGGGTCCCCTCCCAGTTCTATACGGACTGAGGTGGAGGGAGCCTCTGCTTCTAGTAGCCTAGCAATGGCTGAAGCTTCTCCCATGGTGCAGGAGGTCCAGTCCATTCCCTTCTGGGGCAGGGCGGGAGGCACCGCCATGGCAGTTGCCCCCTTCGGGGGCGAAGGCTCCCCTGGTGTTGGACCTGCGGTTCGCAATGCGTGGGTCACTGCCGGCCTTGACGCCATCAGTCGGCACTGTTTCAAGCCTCGGCGCTGTGGGCCCTGATGGAGTCGGCGCTGGTCCGTCGCTTGACACCATGGATGCTGCTAGCGGTGCCATGGGAGTCACTACAGTGCCATCTTTTTCTTCTTGCCTCGGTGCCAAGGTTTAGCACAGTGCCTTGTCCAGTTCTGGAGCTGTTCACGGCGCCGAACAGGGGCACGGCCCCATAGGGGGGTTCAGAAGGCGCTGTCAGAGCAGTCTCTGCTCTCTGTGCCGTTTGCAGCGCTGTGGAGCAGGTCAGCACCATGGGGGTTTCTGGCTTCGGCACCGTCCGCGAAGCCGTCATCGTAGCTGTCTGGGGCTTGACGGTGCCGTGGCAGGTTCCGACTCCGAGGCTGCTGTTTGGGCTGGAGCCATGTCTTCTTCGGCTGATGTTCGCGGTGCTGCGGAGGGCACTGGCACTGACTCTGGTGCAGTCTTCATTTCCTGCATCCTGTTTGATAAGGATGGCAAAAGGCGCCCACCTACGGTTTTGCACAGGGGCTCAGCCTTCATCTCTTCAGAGGAGGAGTTGGACTCTGAGTCAGGCTCCTTGGAACTAGTTGCTAGTGTGGGTAGCCTGGTGGTGTCTTCGACAGACCGGAGTCAGCCCCCCTCTGAGGAGTGGCCGGCGACTTCTGAGGCTGGAGTCAGGGGGCGCTGACCAGTGGGCAATGGTGCATACCACCATTGCACTGCAGCCTGGCCTTGGAGGATTCGCTGACCCTTCAGCGGTGGTGCCCCCTCATGTGGTGTGCCTGGATCACCCAACTTTGGGGCCGATCAGAGCATCTACAAGAGGGGAGGGTACTGTGCCTTGGATAGCTCCTTCGGGTGCTGACCAGAGCTGTCAGTTACCTAGGATGGCCATCTCAAGGAGGAGGGCACTCTGATTCTGAGGGGTCGAGGGGCACGGGGTCTGCATGGAGGCCTTTTTCGGGGGTCCATCCGGGCTCTGGAAGAAGCTGCAGTGCGGATCTCCCCTCTTCCCCTTCGTTTTCTTTGAGAGAGCCCCGTTATTTTGAGGTAGGGGACCTTCCTTCTGGACCTATACGGCCCTGGTCGCCTCACAAGGGGGATTCTTCCGGGCGCCGCCAAGGCAGTTCCGAAATGGTTGTTCAGCTGTCTGCTGTGGAGTCTTCTGGAGCACCTTCATCTTCTGGTGCTCCTGGTCTGCTCCCTAGCCCAGGCAGAGGTCAGCGACTTCTCTTCTCGGCTCTGTCGCTATCCATCTGCCACACTCTCCTGTGCTCCCAGGCATCCTTGGTCATAGCGGGCCTCTCTCCTGGGAGCAGTTTAGAGCTGTGGCTGTTTGCTTTCCCACTTACGTCAGGGCGATGGACAGACAGGTTTTTCAACCTCCCCCCGAGCAGCCACCCTCTGAACAGTTGAGGTCCTCTGACTCTTCTTTCCCCTCTTCTGGGGGACAGTAGCCTTCTGTCCACATCTCCCCAGCCGCTGATCTCGCGGAGTATCAGCGATTCCTCGTGAGGATGTTGCAGGACCTACATCTCTCTCCTGCCACTCAGAGCAATCCGGAGCACTTGGCGTACGCCTTTTTGGGCAACTTCAGTGAGGACACCCTTGTGGTGTCCCCCTGGCCTGCTCCCTTTAGGGAGGCGTCGTTGCGTTCCTGGCAGAGACCCTTCTCCGGAGTTCCTGCCCCTAGGGATCTCTGCCAGCGGTATTGTGCCCTCCCCCCCCACAGGAGTCTCCAGGTTCCATGCCTCATTCTCAGTCAGGATTGACGCAGCTGGACACTCCCGATGGGCTTCGCGCCCTTCACTGCGACCGGCCCCCAGATCAAAACTCCTCGGATTTTGACTTCTGGGGTAGGAGGACTTTCTAATTGGCATGGTTGCTGCTTTCTATTTCTGCACATCAGGCCCACTATGCAACCTATGATAGGTTCTTGTGGTCCAGGCTGGGTCAGCTCCCAGCCTCTTTGCCTGACACGGAGCAAACCAGACAAGCCATCGCTCTCTCTGCATGTGGCCTGGAGCTAGCAAGGCACCAAGCAAGGGCATCATATGAAGCCAGTGAGGTAGCTACCAGGGTCGTAGGGACAGCAATCTGCACTAGGCGGACGTCATGGCTACGTCTTTCCCACTTGTCACCCTTGGCCCAGCGTAGGGTGGTTAACTCTGTGCACCAGAGGACCTATCTGTTTTCCGGTAGGTTGAGGCGGCGTCTGTCGGGGCAACTTCCTTCCCCCTGTGGGGGGCCCCATCTCACTCTCCCCACTCTCGGGCCCCTCCAGGCCCAGAAAGTTCTCCCTCTTAGTGTGTCACCCACTGAAAGCTAAGGGACTCTATCTTTTAGGGTTTTTAAAGCCCCCTTCGGGGGGACTCTTCACTCACCCATATGTGATGAATGGTGAAGAGTGACATAGATAAGATATGAAAATTACGTACCTACTGTAATTATGATCTTTCTGTGCAACTTCACCATTCATCACAACCCCGCCCGCCATCCCCCTGGGGTCTCAGTCTCTTTATCCCTCTCCCTCTCTGTGCCTTTCCTTGCCTCCCTTCCCTGTCTTTGTTGGGGGGGGTAATTTGGGGCACATGGTGGGATGGTATGTCTGGGGGGAGAGTGGTCAGGATGGGGCGGCACTCCCTCTCTAGTGCTCTGGCTCCACTCCTTTGGAGTGGAAAGGGGCTGTTACCCTCCATCCTCGTCTCCTTTTTGCCCCTTTTCAAATTTTAGTTTTCTTGTCCTCTGGACATGTTTTAAAGCTCATTTATCCCTACTGAAAAATTCTCGTTTCTGTATGTGAGAGGGGGCAGAACCTCTGTCCCTGTCCTCTAAGAATTTCGATTTTCTGCCATGAAGGAGTTTTCTTTGCCAGTGATTATGTGCCTTGAATTCTGGTAATTAAGCCTTTTGGCTACTCCTTGCAGTTCCTATACAATCTAGAGACAGGACAGAATCCAGCATGTTCTGGCATTTTGTCCCCCTTCTCATGCTAAACATTTATATCTTAAAAATTCCATATCCTTCCCTAACTCCCACCCTTTTCTGTTTTCCAGAGTTTGGGGCCCCCTTCCCAATCTACCTAGCATTTAATTTCTCTCTTGCTCTGTCCTCTCAGTCATTTATTTCTCCTTTTGGTTTTTATATCTTTTCCTTTTTCTGTCCCTTGGACTCTCTTTTTCCCCTCCCAACCCTCTCTTTTTTCCTCACCTCTCCAGCGACTTAGAACTGGCAGGCAGGTGGAGTTGACGGCGTCTAACGGCCAACCAGTGAGCCCCACATAGAACATTGGCTTCGAGGGCGGTGCGAACCAGAGCCTGCTCCACCTACCAAAAAAAAAAGCTCCCGCAGGCTCCTGACCTCCGGCCGATTACCCATATGTGATGAATGGTGAAGATACAGAGAAAGACCATGATTACGGTGGGTACGTAATTTTCATTTTCCTTCTCTATGTTGACGCATAGTTGCAAGCCTTCCTGGGTCTATAAAGACTTCCTTTATGTCATGTTATAACACTTTGAAATGCAGGGACAAATTATGCATTTTATGACCTCTGAGGAAAAGGCAATTTTAATTGATTTCGGTTAGCTTTCACAACTAGGTAAACACAGTTCCTCAGGAAGCTTCTGATGACATCAAAGGGATAATTCTGTCTGTCATAAGGCCTCACTTATTACGAAGAAGATATATTTTGTTTTATTGAAATGTTTGAGCAGTTGGCGGAGACATATGACTGATTTAATTCAAGTTCTCAGGTTTGAGTGACCTTGCAGCCAGCATCTGTGAGCGGTGTCATCAGGGAGGAGGAGTTTTGTGAAACATATTACCAGCCTATTTGGTTTTTAGCTTTTGCCATTTTGCCTCTGATTTTGAGGTGGGACTCCTGACAAACTCTCACAGCACTTTAGGTAAATTCAGCCACCTATTTATTACTTGAAACCTAGGGTAGCAGAAATTCAGTAATGAGGCTTTGTTTTTGTATAATTGTCCATTTCATTTAAAAGACTGTAAACCCAATTTTATGTGTTTTGCGTTCTGTATTTTATCTATTTTTAATTTTAGTAAACATTTTTCTTGAAATTCTGCCTGTGCCCTTTCTCATTTTCTTTTGCATGTGAATGTTGGAACAGTATTTGATAATTCTGACAACTGTTAAGGGCTTAGAAGTGTGTTACTATCTTGCTAAGGTAAGAATATACTTGGGTCTCAATTGAGTCAACAGGGTAGAAGTGTTAACCAGGCTGGGTGCCCACTAGGTTAAGTATTGCACTGCGTATCCCCAAAGAGGGTGCAATATTTGATCCTGTTAACTGGGTGTGCTAGCAAAAAGGGGTTCATATTTGACCTCAGGACTCGAGGCTAATAGGTGTTTTCGGCCCCCAAACAGACAGGATAGTTACTCTCTTTGTCTCCTGTTCACATATTGTACTTGGAGGTTTGGCACTGTGGGAGTAGAGGGCATGACCTGCGGAGTGCATTTGTTACAGATCTGATTGGCAGCGGTGCAATTTTAAAGTATTTGGTAACACGAGCATTAATAGTCCGGTGTGTCAGATTGATAACTGTACAGCTCACATGCAAAATAAGGCAGTGATTTAAAAAGTAAAGAACTATATCATTGTGCTTACAGTCTAAGTTCCCTACATGTTTTATTTTTTTTTTCGGGGGTAAGCTAGTGTGGCCGTGCTTAGGGAAGAAGATAATTTCCAACTACAGCGAGTACACTGCAGACTACCTGAGACAGTTGTGCCGAGAGAGAGGAGTCCAGCATGGGGGCAAGCCCAAAAAGCACCTTGCGGAGGCTTGTGTGGCAGCCGATGCCCAAGACCTCAAGTTACCGTCGGTGAATGGAAAGGACCAAACCTTGGGCGTTGAGGGGCCAGGGTCCAACGCCGTGTCCAGATCCAGAAAGGAGGACAGCAGGACCAGTGCAAGCCAGGAACCACAGCAGCAGGGGAAGGTCAACACCATTCTGGAGCCAGAATGGATCAGGCTGCAGATAGAGTTGTGGAGAATGGAGCTGGAGTTTGAACAGAGGAAGCAGGAGATGGAGAGAGAGAGAAGCAAGAGCAGTGACGGGCTGAGTGAGAGAAAAGAGAGTGACAGCTTCAGAGAGAGGCCGAGCAAAAACAGCGAGAGGCAGAGGAAAAGGAGCATCACCTTCAAAGAGAGGCCAAGTGAGAGTGTCAGAGGAGATTTGAACTGGAGAAGCTACAACTCCAAAGACCAGCGCCAGAGCAAGTAAGTGGCATGGGTCAACCAGGAATTCCAGGACTGGGTTACAAATGAAATTCTAAATTGATAGCTGAATTTAAAGAGGGGAAAGATATGGATGCATTTCTATATTCATTTGAAAAAGTATGTATTCCGGCAAAAACTCCAAGAGTCCTGCCACTTGCTTGTGTTCTCCTGGATTGAGGTGAGACAGGGGAGACTGTGCAAAAAGTTGCAGTAGCAGAGAACCTTGCTTTCGATGTAATTATTGGGCACAATCTCCAAAAGGGGATGATGTGTGCAGTTACCCGCAGGCAAGCAGCAAAGGTAAATTGTAGTTCCCTGGACCCTGTAGAAGCACCTGTGGAAAACACTGGGAAGCTGGTTCCCTAGCCTGTATCTCCTGATATGGAGGATAATGAAAGGGGGTTAAAAATTCCCCGGGTAGCAGTTAACAGAACAGCTATAGTACAGAGGGTTACTCTGAGAAAGATGGGGTAGCCCATTGTCAGAGGGTTAGGGATGGCAGTGACCCGAATGCCCTTACGCTAGGGCTAGGGACCCTAGTTTAGAAACTGGAGGGAACCTGTCCCATGTTTTGGGAATGTGTAAAGATTTTGCAGCTGATCAGAAAAATGACCCTAGTGTAGAGAGGCTGAGGACTTTGGCAGACTCTGACAGAGCATGGGGAGGTGACGGAAACCGTAACGTTTATTGGGACAATGGACTGCTATATATGCAGGATGTAAAGACGGAGGGGTGATCGGCAGGCAGCTTGTCATTCCCCAGGGTACCGTGAGCGGTTGCGCAAGATTGATCCTGATATTACCACGTCTGGACATCTAGGAATCGCACACAGTAACCCTAGAATTTCTGTTGACCCAACTTCACCCAGCAGGTGAAGGAGTATTCTAGGTCTTGTTACCGGTGCCAAGAAATAGGGAAGGTGGGTAGGAAAACCCAAGCCACCCTAATTCCCTTGCCCATAGTGAAGGAGCCATTCCAGAGGGTAGGAATGGATATTGTGGGGCCCTTGAATACCCCCAGCTCCCCCGGGAAGAGGTTTATCCTAACCGTGGTGGATTATGCCACCCGGTGCCCAGACGCAGTCGCCTTATCCTCACTGAGGACAGACAAAGTGGCAGATGCCTTGCTAGGGATTTTCTCCTGTATTGGGTTTCCGCATGAGGTTATAACTGATTGAGGGGGTTCCTTCATGCCGGACCTGATGAAATGTTTGTGGGAGAAGTGTGGGGTGGTGCAGAGACGCACGACACCTTATGACCCACAAGCCAGTGGGCTTGTGGAAAGATTCAATGATACCCTCAAATAGATGTTGCAAGTGTTTGCAGAACAGCATGGGAGGGACTGGGAGAAGTACCTTCCCCACCTGTTGTTTGCATACAGGGAGGTGCCCCAAGAGTCGACAGGGTTTTTCCCCTTCAAGCTCTTATATGTACACAGGGTACATGGACCCCTAGACTTGATCCGGGAGGACTGGGAAGGCAAGCATGCCACCCAGGGAACTCCCATAGTGGATTATGTCCTTAAGTTTAGGGAAAAGCTGAAGGAGCTTATGGGAACAGCCCAGAGCAACCTGGCAGCTGCCCAACAAAAACAAAAGGTGTGGTATGACTGCAGAGCCAGAGCTCGGTCGTACACTGTGGGTCAGGAGGTCATGGTCCTAATCCCGATCCAGAAAGATAAGCTGCAGGTCAAGTGGGCAGGACCGTACAAAGTAGTCAGACAGGTGAATAACGTAAACTACATTTTAGAACTACCTGACAGGAGACATAACAAAAGAATGTACCATGTCAACATGATGAAGCGATATGCTAATAGGGCTGACATGGTCTTTACAGTGTGTAGTCCTGGGCAGGGGATGGATGAAGGAGACCCCCTTCTGGACTTGCTGTAAGAAAGCAAGCGGGAGTCCTCTGTGGAGGCAATTAAAATGTCACCCAAGTTGACCACAGACCAGATCTAGGAAGTAAGAGAGGTTTTAGCAGACTTTGCCACATTGTTTAGCGTCAAGGCTGGACTAACCCCCTTAGCAACGCATGATGTGGAGACTGGGATGCAAGTGCCCATATGGAGAACAGCATATCGGTGTCAGAGGCTGTCCAAAAGGACATTAGGAGGGAGGTGGAGTAAATGCTTGATCTAGGGGTAATCCAGAAATTCCACAGCCCCTGGGCCTCACCCGTAGTCCTTGTTCCCAAGCCAGATGGCTCTGCTCGTTTTTGTGTGGACTTTCGTGGACTCGGCGTAGTAACAAAGTCAGACGCCTACCCAGTGCCACGGATGAACTCCTGGACAAGTTGGGAAGGGCAACACAGCTTACCACTATTGACCTGACAAAAGGATATTGGCAGATAGAGTTAACCGCCAGAGCTAGGGAGAGGTTGGCCTTCATCACTCCGATCAGGTTATTTGAGTCTAAAGTAATACCTTTTGGAATGAAGAATGCCCCTGCCACCTTCCAATAGTTGGTGAATCAGATGTTAAATGGTGCTGAGGAGTATGCTGTGGAGTACCTGGATGACATTGCCATCTTCAGTACCAGCTGGGAGGAGCACCTGTCCCACCTTAGGGAAGTGCCGGGCAGGATACAGATGGCTGAGCTCACTGTAAAAGCTGGAAAGTGCCAGGTGGCCATGGCTGAGGTCGCATTCCTCGGGCATGTAGTAGGCAGGGGACAGCCCCGTCCTAACCAAGCAGAAATTGAGGAAAACAAGGCATGGCCCAGACCTGAAACTCAGAAGCAGATTTGGAGTTTTCTAGGGACTGCAGGGTACTACAGGAAATTTGTACCAAACTTCAGTGCACTGGCAGCTCCTCTGTCGGGCCTGTTAAAGAAAAGGATGCCAAAAAGAATTAACTGGGAACCAGCCTGTGAACAAGCCTTTACCTGGCTAAAGGAGGCACTGTGCAGTGCTCCTGTATTAGCCAGTCCAGACTATAGTAAACCCTTTGTAGTCTAGATGTGGGTATTGGGGCAGTACTCAGTCAAACGTCTAACCAAGGGAAAGATCACCCAATAGCATACATTAGTAAGAAGTTACTTCCCAGGGAGCTGGCTTATTCTACAGAGGAAAAAGAATGTCTTGCCATGGTGTGGGCACTAAAGAGGTTAAAGCCATACCTATACGGGTGGCATTTTGGGGTACAAACAGATCACAGCCCCCTAGTTTGGCTGGCACAGGTGGGTAAAACAAGTTAGGCTTTTAAGATGGAGCCTTCCCTTGCAGGGTTATGACATGACTCTCACACAGGGCAGGGGCAGCAAATGAAAATGCATATAGGTAATCATGTCAGTTTGAGCAGTGAACTAAATTTGGGGAACTCAACCCATGCCTAGGAATGGATTCCCCAAGTTCAGTCTAGGAGGGAGGAATGTAACATGATACCCGTCTACTAGCTATGTGTATAATTTTGTTATAAATATACGCTTTAAAATTTCTGCTTATAAGACATAGTGGGGTCAGCAGGCTATCTGGAAGACAGTAATTTTTATTTAAAAAGGCCTGACCTTTTGACCCTAAAACAGTTGCTACAGTAGCTAAAGAGCTAGTTTCCTTCTCTGTGTTGACACGTAGTTGCAAGCCTTCCTGGTGCAATAAAGACTTCCTTTATGCCAGGTTATAACATATTGTAAATTATCCCTTTACTTTGAAACGCAAGGACAAAGTATGCATTTTATGACCTCTGAGGAAAACGCAATTTTAACTGATTTTTGTTAGCTTTCACAATTAGGTAAACACAGGTCCTCAGGAAGCTTCTGATGACATCAGAGGGATAATTCTGTCTGTCATAAGGCCTCACTAATTAAGAAAATGATATATATTTTTTTATTGGAATGTTTGAGCAGTGGGCTGACACACATGACTGATAAATTAATTCAAGTTCTCAGGTTTGAGTGACCTCGCAGCCAGCATCTGTGAGCTGTGTTATCAGGGAGGGAGAGTTTTGTGAAACATAATACCAGCCAGCTGGGAGAAAAGCATTGCATTTGGCATTTGGTTTTTGCCTCTGATTTTGAGGTTGGACTACTGACAAACTCTCACAGCACTTTAGTAAATTCAACCACCTATTTATTGCTTCAAACCTAGTGTAGCAGAAATTCAGTAATAAAGCTTTGTTTTTGTATAATTATCCATTTAATTTAAAAGACTGTAAACCCAATGTTATATTTTTTGCATTTTGTATTTTATCTATTTTTAATTTTAGTTAACATTATTTTTCTTGAAATTCTGCCTGTGCCCTTTCTCATTTTATTTTGCATGTGAACACTGAAACAGTATTAGATAATTCTGACAACTGTTAAGGGCTTAAAAGTGTGTTACTATCTTGCTAAGGTAAGAATATACCTGGGTTTCAGTTGAGTCAACAGGGCAGAAGTGTGAACAAGGCTGGGTGCCCACTAGGTTAAGTATTGCACTGCATATCCCCAAAGAGGGTGCGATATTTGATCCTGTTAACTGGGTGTGCTAACGAAAAGGGGTTCATAATTGACCTCAGGACTTGAGGCTAATAGGTGTTTTCGGGCCCAAAACAGACAATAGGGTTACCCTGTTTGTCTCCTGTTCACATATTGCACTTCAAAGTTTGGCATTGTGGGAGCAGAAGGTCTGACCTGCGGAGTGCGTTTGTGACAGCTATTACTTCTGCTCAGAGGATTTTCGAGCTCCAGGCTCTAATGTGTAAAGAGCCTTATTTAGTTTTTCACAAGGACAGGGTGTCTTTACGAACAAATCCTAAGTTCCTGCCCAAGGTGGTGTCTGAATTCACCCTAAATCAAGACATCCACCTTCCAGTTTATTATCCAGAGTACTCCAATCGGGGGAAAGCTTTATTCAAACAACATGAAGTCTTGCTATATTATGACATATGCAGTGAGTCCCAACCTTCGAACTGCTCCGGAGGTGAAAGAGTTAACTTTCCATGCCAGACATGGAACGCTGAGCTCGAGCTCGGTTGAAACTCTGTCTGTTGTTCTTCAAACTCAAACCATCAGATTCTTTACTCCGCCTCACTGAACAGTCGCTCCGGAGATTTCTCCTTCTGCTCGGTTCATTTTGTCGGTTAAAGTATTGTTTTTCTTGGTTTTCGACCTAATTTAAACCTCAACCGGTCGGTTCAGACTCTGTCTGTGGTATTTGTGAATACTAGATAGGTTTTACATTAATTTCTATTCTGTGTGGAACTTGTAAACGGTTTATCGGTTCGGTTTGAACCGATCAAGTTGTTTAAAATATTTTAATCTGTCTTTTACAGTGTGGTTACTGGTTCTTATCGGTTCTAAAAAAAAAACGGATTTTATTACGTTTTTTTCCACGACCCGTGACACGGTTGGGAACCGATAAGAGGGTCTTACCTGGCGGATTGCCATAAACGGGTAAGTTTGGTTAGGACTGGCACTATGTCTGAGAAACCCAAAAGAAAAACTGGGCCCACTGGGTATCAGCACTGCAGTGTGTGTGGGGAAGTCTTTGCCAAGGCTGACCCCCACACCACCTGTGTTTATTGTCTGGGGTTTGACCACCTCAATGCAGACTGCCAGATTTGTAAAAGTTTTCCTGCAGCTACCCTGGAAAAGAGAGTTGGTAGGCTCAGGGAAAGGGAGGCCAAAAAGTCAGCTGAACCGGATGGCCAGCCCAATTCGGTTCCAACCGAAACGGAGGGAGTGCCCTCTGACCAGGGCGAGACTTCCTCGGGCCAAAGGAGATCCGACTCTGAGGAGTCAGGTCCAGCAAAAAGAACTATGAAATCAGCTGGTGTGGAGCCAAAACTTTCCTCTCCAGCCGCTGAAGAAATAGCCAAAGCGATAAAAATTGTCCAGTCGCTTTCCCCAGTTCTGACCGAACCGGCACCATCGGGTAAGCTCCCGGTTCGGCTGGTTCCACCGGTTCAAGAGTATGATTTAGTGGAGGTTTATGAACCGGAGGAGGGGGAAGAGGAGTATGAGGGAGTGAATGTGGATTTGAAAGTCTGGATGTGCCCATTGACCCGGACATCTCCCCAGACAGACCTTCAGGGGTGTCTCCTCCTAGGCTTTCTGAGTCCCCTTCTCATTTTATATTTTATAAAAAAGTGGCTGAAACCCTCCAGCTTCCTATGGAGGAAGCTGTGGATGATCAAGATGAGCCTGACTATGTGGAAATGATGGATATCCCAGAGTCTAGGAGACTGTCTATTCCCTTGCATAAATCTTTTGGGAAACAGACTTTTAAAATTTTAAAAGCTTCTCACACTATACCTCCTCTTGATAAGAGAATGGACAAGAGGTACACATTGTCAGGCTCTGATACGGAGTTCCTTACACAACAATGCAGCCATGTTGGGGTAGTGCAGGCTGCAGCCTGTGACAAGGCAAATATTCCCTTGGCTTCACACCCCCCGGACAAGGACTCCAGGAGGATTGATGCTATGGCAAAGAAACAGTACATGGCAGCATCCTTGGGACTCAGACAGGCAAATTATATGGCTTATGTTGCTAGATATCAGAAATCCAGATGGGATACTGTTTTGGCTCTAGCAAAACAGGTCCCCGGCCAGCTTGCCAAGGAGCTGGAACAGGTGGCTGCTGATGGTATTGAGGCATCCAAGGTGCAATTCCATGCTGCAGTGGACTCTAATGATGTGTCATCAAGAGTCATGGCTACATCTGTGGCACTTCGCAGAATGGCTTGGCTCAGATGTACTAGCCTGTCAAAGGATACCCAGACTAAGGCCATGGATTTTTCTGTTGTGGGTAATTCTCTGTTTGGGGAGCAGACAGAGAATTACATGAAGAAAATGGATGAATATAGGACCACATATAGGAGTGCACAGGCCAAGGAAAGGCAGGCCACTCCTCAAAGGCAGCTTTCCAGGGGCAGGGGCAGGCCGTTTCATAGGCCTTTTTACCAAGCCCAGGCCTTCTCTTCTGCTTATACCCAGAGGGGGTTCTTTAGAGGGAGAGGCAGACGGGGTACAAGCAGGCCTGCTTCCACCCCTCAGCCCAAAGCCCCTGCCAAACAGGCACCCTGATAGGGTTGCCAGGGCCGATTCTCAGCTACCTGTAGGGGGCAGGCTGGCTTACTATGTCCAGGACTGGAAGTCTCTGACATCAGACAAATGGGTCCTGGAAGTAGTAAGCCAGGGACTGGTTCTCAGCTTCAGAAAATTTCCAAAATGAGAACCAGATCCTTTCCACCTGCAAATCCACCAGAGGCACTTGCCCTAGAGGCATAGGTCTCTTCCTTCCTGGCTCTCAGAGCTGTGGAAAGGGTTCCACCCCTACACCAGGGCAAAGGGTTGTACTCCAGGTATTTCCTTACCCCAAAAAAGACAGGAGAATGGCGGCCCATCCTGGTTCTCAGATATTTAAACAAGCACCTTTTAAAACCAAAATTCAAAATGGTGACTCTGGGAATTATTCTACCCTCTCTAAGGCCAGGGACTGGCTAGCGCCCTGCACCTCAAGGATGCCTACTCATATTCTCATCAGAAGCTCTCATCGAAAGTACTTCAGGTTCGAACTGCCCTCAGGCCATTACCAGTTCAGAGCAATGCCCTTGGCTTCACCTCTGCTCCAAGGGTGTTTACAAAATGCCTGGCAGTAGCAGTTGCTTCCCTAAGAAGGCAAAAAATTGCCATCTTCCTTTACCTGGACGACTGGCTCATAGTAGGCCAGTCTCCAGACCAAGTCAAGTTACATCTACAGATAACTCAGCAACTGCTCACCTCTCTAGGTTTCCTTCTGAATCTTTCAAAGTCAGTTCTAGAGCCTGTCCAGCTCCTCACTTTCATAGGCGCAGAGCTGAATACAGAGATAGCCAGAGCCTTCCTTCCTTTGGACAGGGCAAGGACCCTGGTCTCTCTGGCCTCCTCATTCACCCTGCAGGTCTCTCGACCAGCAAGGCATTTTCTACAGCTCCTAGGGCACATGGCTGCTTCTACAGCAGTAGTGCAGGGAGCAAGATTTCAGGTGAGGGACATCCAGTTCTATTTGAGAGCCTTTTGGTCTCAAAGGAGAGACCCTCTAACCAAACTGATCCCAGTGACTCGAACCCTGATTCAGGCTCGTCAGTGGTGGCGGAATCAGAGCAATCTGAGGCAAGGGGTTCCTTTTGTCACTCAGTCTCCCTCCTTAATCCTTACTACAGATGCATCCCTCTTGGGTTGGGGAGCTCACATGGGCGACCTCACTACCCAGGGATTATGGTCCCCTCAGGAATCTCTGCTCCACATCATTCTGTTGGAACTCAGAGCAGTTTTTCTAGCACTTCAAGTTTTTTCCAAGTCTGTTCAGAACAAAGTTGTACAGGTCAGAACAGACAACACCACCACAATGTGGTACATCAACAAGCAAGGGGGCACTCGGTCTACGGTTTTGTGCACCGAAGCAATGAAGTTGTGGTCTCTGGTTTACTCCCTGAACACCTCCCTTATGGCAGTTCACCTCCCAGGCAAGGATAATGTCCTGGCAGATGCTCTCAGCAGGATTTCCAAGGGCCATCACGAATGGTCACTGGACCCCCTGGTCTTGGAGGTGATATTTGCCAGATGGGGCACCCCGCAGATAGATCTTTTTGCAGCCCCAGACAGTCACCAACTTCCCCTTTTTTGCTGCAGACCCCAGTGTTGGGCTCAGTCCCTCTGGATGCCTTAGTTCTCAATTGGGAAGGGAAGTTTCTCTATGCTTCCCCCCCCTTCCCTCTCCTGCTCAAAGTGCTAGTCAAAATCGGATCTCAAGCCTGCAAGATGATCCTGATTGCCCCAGATTGGGCCAGACAACCCTGGTATCCACTCCTACTGTCCTCAGCAGTATATCTTCCCCTGTGTCTTCCCAGGAATCATAACCTGTGCTCAGGGAAGGGTTTGGTACCCGAGTCTCAAATCTCTCAATCTCAAGGCTTGGCTTTTGAAGAGTAAGAGTTTGCTGATTTACACCTCTCCCAAGGTGTAATGGATATCCTGAAGGCTTCTAGGAAACCTTAAACATAGAAACATAGAATTTGACGGCAGATAAGGACCGCTTGGCCCACCCAGTCTGCCCATTTCCCTGCCTACTGGATAAGCTGCAGATCCTAGTTAACCAGCAGCCTACTTCTTCCTACCCCCAACCCCTAGAATTGCCTTATGACTGTCCCATGCATGCTTGAATTCCACCACTGTTTTTGACTCCACGACCTCCTCCGGAAGGCAGTTCCATGCATCCACAACCCTCTCTGTGAAAAATACTTCCTTAAATTACCTCTGAGCCGCCCCCCATCTTCAAATTGTGCCCCTTGTTCTTGCACACCTCTCTTTTTGAAAGATGCTACCCTCTTGGACTTTGTTGATTCCCTTGAGGTACTTGAAAGTTTCTATCATGTCCCCCCCCATGTCCTTCCACCAGGGCTGCTTATAATTCCAAATGGAAGAGGTTTTCCATATGGTGCTCTGGAAAACTTATTTCCCAGAATCTGCTGATTTACCCACAGTCCTGGATTATATGGTCCACTTAAATACCTTGGAGCTGAGACCAGCTACCCTAAAAGTGCATCTGGCAGCTGTGTCTGCTTTTATTTCAGCAGGTAAGCCCTCTTCCCTGTCAGCTCATCCTGTATTCTCCAAGTTTTTCAAGGGATTGCTTCACACCAACCCCCCATTCAGGGACCTTGCCCCTGCCTGGGATCTTAATGTTTTCATTGCTCAGCTTATGCAACCCCCCTTTGAGCCTTTGTCTTCAGCAGAGCTTAAGTACTCGACTTGGAAAACTGTGTTTCTGGTTGCCATCACTTCTGCCAGACGCATAAAGTGAATTACAAGCTTTGTCAGTGGAGCCTGATTTTATCTTCTTTCATAGAGATAAGGTGGTCCTCAGGACTAACAGGAAGTTCTTGCCTAAGGTGGTTTCAGATTTCCACCTTAATCAATCTATGTCTCTTCCAGTGTACTTCACTGACCAGTCCTCCTCTGGCGAGAGGAGGCTGCACAGCTTAGATGTGAAGAGAGCCCTTAGTTACTACATAGAGCGTACCAAGGGTCACAGGTTTGACTCCCTCCAACTGTTCCTCACTTATGGTGAGGTTGGTAAAGGGAAACCTGCCACTAAAAGATCCATTGCCAGGTGGATTGTCACTTGTATCCAATTCTGTTATGAAAAGCTGGGTAAGGTTCCTCCCTCAGGCCTGAGGGCTCACTCTACCAGAGGTACAGCTGCTTTCCTGGCTGCTGCCAGGGACATCCCTGTTCTAGAGATATGTCAAGCAGCTACCTGGAAACAGTGCACACTTTACAAGCATTACTCCCTGGACATCCAGGCTAGGAGTGATGCTCGGCACAGCAGTGCTTCAGAGCCTATTTCCTAAGTAGGTTCTGTCCCTTCTCCATGGAGGTACTGCGTGTAGTCTGCATATGTAATAATATAGCAAGACTTATGTTGTTTGAAGAAAAATTACTCACCTTAGTAATGTTGTTTCTTCTAATGGAGTCTTGCTATATTATGACCTCCCCCCCCTGTCTGCCCCTCTCAGAACCTCTGTTTTTGGGATGTGGGTGGGCAGTGCAGTGTTGGCACTTAGTAGGTGCCCACCTTGTTGTTTTCACCCCTCCTTTTTTGGGGTGACGGTGTTGTGTTTTCATTTTTTGGGTCTCCTGACTTGAGTCTTTGTTTTGGGACCAAAAATGTGTTCTTATGTTTAGTAGCCAGTTGGCTAGTGTAAGTTTACAGCTTCCACACAGGGTCTCAGTGAGTTTAGCTCGAAAAGATCTGACGGTTTGAGTTTGAAGAACAACAGACAGAGTTTCAACCGAGCTCGAGCTCAGCGTTCCATGCCTGACATGGAAAGTTAACTCTTTCACCTCCGGAGCAGTTCGAAGGTTGGGACTTACTGCATGTGTCATAATATAGCAAGACTCCATTAGAAAAAACAACATTACTAAGGTGAGTAATTTTTTTCTTATGTACTCTGGACGTCCTCCGGACACTTCGGTTCTACCTCAGCTACACTGCCTCCTTTTAGAAGACCGACCAGCTCTTTGTTTTGTTTGCTCCAAAATCTCAGGGAGCACCAGTTATTAAACAAACCTTGCCAAAGTGGTTAGTTAACTACATTGTTTTCAAGACCCATTCCACCAGGGGAGTTGCTACCTCTTTTGCCTCATTGAGAAACGTCTCTGCAGCAGATATCTGTGCAGCTGCGACCTGGAGTTCAGTTCACACCTTCGTCAAGTGCTATAGCTTGGACATTGCCTCCAGGCATAGGACTGGGTTCAGCCTTGCAGTTCTTCAAGGCCTGCTTTCATAATTGTTTTGGCTATCTTAAGCCTTCACCCATGCCTGTCTGTTCCTTCTCCTTTGACTGCTTGGGACTCGGTCCTTATGGTTATTGCCTGTTGCAAGAGCTGCAACTTGAAGTAAGAACTTACTTTAACAGTCTTTGAGAGGAGATCTTGCTGCAGGCGCTGCTTTCCCTCGCTCCTTCCCCCTGGTGTTTCCTTTTGCCTATCCTTTTCTTTCTTGGCACAAACCTGCCTGGTTTCCTTCCATCCTAGACCCCATGTCTCTGGCAGGATAACTGAGGTGGGAATGGGGACCGTCTCCTTTATACCATTGGCTGATGTCAGGGGCAGTCCCCTGCTGAAGACTGCTAGCTAGAAGGTTTCCGTGGGGTCCTGGTGGCTTAGTCCTTGGGCAAAACCTTTCTGCTTTGATTTAAAGTTTTATACATTCCCATTGTCCCTTTGTGTTGCCCTGCTCATGTGGTGACCCGCTCTGTAACGTGACAGCTCCCGCTTTTTCTAACAGGCTACTGCCCACCCACCCCACCCTAGCAGGACACAGCAAACGCAAGACCCAACACCAAAGCGACCAGTTTCATTTCTGATCAAACTCCACAATACAGGTATCAAATCCTGTATGGGCTAAGGCCATTATGCAGGGTTAGTTGACTTACTCAGATCCTTCTGATAAAAACTTTACTGTGCAATATCAATAAAATTACTCAGCCGGAGAATTTAAAGCCACAAAAATTACCTCCTTTTAATATTGAGTAATTATCTTCTTAATTAGGTGGCCGTTCTTCCCCAGGATGAAAATTCCAATATTCTAAAAATTAACTTTTAAAATCAACTAAACACAGTAAAATACAATCTTACTTTGAGAGGGCTCTTGCAGTAGGTATTCACAAATAGGACTAAGCCGGCAGGCATTAGGACCCCATGTAAAAATCTGCTAGCTAGCAGTCTCTGGCGGGGACTGCCCCTGATGTCAGCTGACCACCCGCAATACGCCAGATATAGGGGGTCCGATGTCCACCAATCCCCCTGCTGTTGGCTCTTATATAGTTACCTCGCAGAAGAATAGTGCTGCTAGTGTCGCCATTTTAGGGTAAGTATTTACCCTTTCTTTGAAATTTAACTATATTTTTCTGTAATTTGTCAATCCTACCGGCTGTGCATGTCATCCCTGTCGCCCTCTGAATCGCACAAAAACAAGTGTGACTTGTGTGGTACTCTGCTCCCACACAAGGATGGCCATTCCTTGTGCTTCTTCTGTCTAGGCCCAAACCACCGTGTGAAAGAGTGCGAGCACTACCAAAAATTCAATTCAGCCACCCGCAAGAGGCGGCAGCAGTCTCTGGAAGCCCACATCCTCAAGAAAAAGATTGCCTCCATGGAGAAGGAATTGAAACTCCGGCAGGCATTGGACTCTCCCGAGGGTCACCACAAGAAGAAGTAGGACAAAGTGAATCACAGGAACTGGGACTCATCTGCCACTGCCCTGCTGACTCTGGACGGAGTTGTGGGCCTTCAGGTATCTTCCCCTCTGATGGTTAATTGCAAGTCACTGCTTAGCAACTGTAGACTGCTGAAGCAGTTTGGGATACAAGGGGGCCGAGACCGGAACCATGAGGGGCTCTGACAGTATCAACTCGAACAAAAGTAGCAGAAGGGGCTGTGTTTACAGCAGGAAAGCTTATGTGAATAAAACTATCCACCGCATGAGGTGGTTGTGCTTTGAAATTTTAAATTAAACACATTTGAATAAGTCTCAGGGGCAGTACGGACATGCTGAGACTGGAAGACATTTAGCAGTCACTTCCGGTCTCCATTCTCTATTAATTGAGCCCCGAAGTGAGTGGGGCGTCAGAGAGCACGTACGCTTTATGAACTCCCAAAGGTGTACTGTTTTTAAACTAGGTTTTTCTTAAAAATCTGCGGTTGAGCAGGACCTCTGGGGAGAGGTGGTTAATTGCAAGCCATTGCTTAGCAACTGGTGGCTGCTGAAGTAGTTTGGGATACAAGGGGGCCGAGACTGGAACCAAGAGGGGCTCGGACAGTATGGACTCGAACAAAAGCAGCAGAAGGGGCTGTGTTTACAGCAGGAAAGCTTATTGGAATAAAACTACCCACCGCATGAGGTGTTTGCGCTCTGAAATTTTAAATTAAACACATTTGGATAAGTCTCAGGGGCAGTACTGGCACGCTGAGACTGGAAGACATTTAGCAGTGACTTCCGGTCTTCACTCTCCATTAATTGAGCCCCCGAGTGAGTGGGGCACTGCACAGAGATGCGCACAGAGATATGCGCGTCTGTGTGTGTCTGCCAAGGAAGCCAGGAAACAGGCCTAGACAGTACCACAGCTAAACCAGAGTAAAGGTAAAAACAAAAACCTAAATAAATTCTACTAGACAACTATACAAAGCTATTATTGGGTGAAGGATTTAAAGGAGGGTACAGGGGGTGGTGAGGTGAGTGGAGAGAGCTACTACAAACATAAACAAAACACAAACAAAAAATAACATAATAAAGTAAGAAACAATGGCCCAATCCAAAACTAAGGCAAAGGAAATTCATAAGCAGTGTATAAAATGTAATATGTACACTGAGGGGATAAAATGCAAGGAGTTTTGCTGTGATACTGCATGCTGATAGAAATGTTAAGGGAGGAAATAAACAAGCTACATAGAAGATTAGAGGTTCACCAAGAAATTGTTGAATTAGAAAACTTCCTGGACACAGTGGTACAGAATACAGCCACACAGGAACAAAATAACCAAATAAGCACACCACGGTTTGTAAGACAGGATCCCAAATCCCCAGTAACTGAGGAGGAATCAAAAAGTTGGGAATCTGTCAAAAGGGATGCAAGAAAGTAGTTAATTCAGGACATAAACTCCTACTGGACTCCCTAATGACCCTAAATAAATTTGATATACTTACTAATGATAAACAGGAGGTGGGATTTGAAAAAGTAGATGATCAGGGAGCACTAGATAAAGAAACGCAACGTATACTGGACAGGATCCCCTTGAAACAGAATGAATCAGAAAGAGCTTTTCTACACAGAGAACCCAAGTATACAAAGATCTTACTTCGAGAGGGCTCTTGCAGTAGGTAATTACATATAGGAATGATGCCGGCAGGCGGCAGGACCTGACGGAAAAATTTCTAGCTAGCAGTCCCTGGCGAGGTGACCGGCATCAGGAGACGGTATAAAGGGGCGGTCCCTGACGCCCACCTTCCAGTTTTTTCCCGCCGTTAGCTCGTGCAGCACCTCATGGAAAAATTTTCTACCTACTGACTCCTCGTTGGTGTTTTACCGAGTATTTTCGCTTACTAAAATCGTCACTACATCCATCGGTGTATGTCGTCCCCTACACCCTCCGAGCACAAAAACAAGTGCGACTCGTGCGGCACCAACTCCTGCACAAGGACGGCCATTCCCTGTGCCTGTTTTGTCTAGGCCCCGATCACCCAGTCGAGAAGTGCCAGCACTACCTCAGTTTTAACGCGGCAACCCGGAAAAGGTAGCAGCAGTCCTTGGAAGCCCACATTCTAAAGAAAAAGATGAGCTCCATGGTGAAGGAACTAAAAAAAACTGCAGCAGGCGTCCACTTCCCCTGAAGGCCATCGGAAGAAAAAAGACAGAGAAGCATGGGGACAAGGGCTCCTCCACCGCGACTCCCTTGGGAGTCACCGTGTTACAGGTAACGTCCCCTCCGGGGGACCGCTTCTCGATGGCTGCTTCTGAGGCGGTGGTGGCCTCATCTGGCTTGCGCTCGGCTCCTTCGGCGCCTCTGGGCTATTGGAGGCCTCCGCCCGGTATGGCCATACCGCAGTCTACTGGCGGGTGGCTTCAGTGTTGTAGACGCCGGCCTCCGACGCCCACGCTGAGAAGGCTGGTAAGTCACACGACCTCCTGGTGGCGCGCAGCCCCTCTTCCATCAGACCAGGCCGCTTCTCCATCGTGGGTCTCCGCCTTCGGCGATGGGTCCCGTAAGTCAGACGCCGGATCCCACTGAGAAACCGCACGTCGGTTCGCCTGACATCCATACAGCGGAAGAGCAGACCCCAGACCCTCCCATGTCCGTCGTCCCCGGCTCCCCGCAGCCTTCACTGCCCTCCAGGGACCCTGAGTCTCCCCAGCCCGACCCCGGGAATTCCCCCCCTCATCCCCGGGCGACGCTGGGGTTCCGCCTCCATCAGACTGCCCACCTTCGGGTCCACTGGATCTGACGTTGGTTCCCCGGATGCCGGCTCCGACGCCAGTTTTACCGACTCCAGCCGACATCCCATTCCCGGATGTTGCCCCGACGCCGGGCCCTCCAGGCCTTCCAACCTGGACCCACCCATGAGCCCTCTGGCCGGGTCGTCTGCTCCGGCAGCTCCTCCGGCTCCTGGGTACCCTCCATCGTATCCGACGCTGTCATACCCTGGACCACAGTATCCGGCGCCACAGTACCCGGCGCCACAGTACCCAACGCCACAATACCCGGTGCCACAATACCCGACGCCTGGTTTTCTGCCACCGGGTTTTGGATACTCTCTTTATGGATATAGTCCATACCCTTATCCTCCTCCTCCTCCTCCTCCTCCTCCACCGCCCCCTCAGCCGGTGGATTTGCAGGAGACTCTGGCCTCCTGGTGGGCTGAGGCCAAGGCTTGGCTCACCAGAGAGGTGGAGCGTCGCCTACCGATGACGGTGCTGGTCCCGGTTCCTGTATGTCCACGGCGACACACTCCCTCACCTCCTCTGGACACTAGGGCTAACCCCTGTGGGTGCAGAGATGTGCAGGACACGCTTCCTCGAGGGCTTCCCAAGGGGTCCGTTCCTCCCCCGGGTTGGGAACGGGAATCTTTTTCTTCTTCTTCCCCCTCGGACTCTTCCGACGGCTGCTTCGAACGGGATGAAGAGCCTCACTCTCCGTCAAAGCCCAGGCCAAGGACTCCTCTGAAGTCACCTCCGGAAGATAGTTCCTTTACAGAGCTGCTGCGTAAAATCCAGGAGGTACATAAGTGGCAGTCTTTGGAACCAGACCCTCAGTGGATGAAACTTGCCAAGCATCTGGATCTGCCCATGACAGCTCCTACCTTGGTGCCGCCCTGGATCGAGCCTCATGCCAACCTTGTTACCACTATTTGGAAACAGCCGTCTGCTCTAGCCCCACTTCCTCGGAAGTTGAACAGGCTATACCAGGCTCCCGAGGGTGTTGACTTTTTAGATTCTCATCCTCGTGCTGACTCGGTAGTGATTAGTGCCGCTCACGGCCGGTCACCTAGCCCAAAACACCTTAGCTCGTCGCCACCTGACAAAAACTCACGCCTACTGGACCAGTATGGTAAGAAGATTTTTGCTTCTTCGACGCTGGGGATCAGGGCCCTGAACTATGTTGGTCATATGGGGGATTACCAGAAGGCAATTCTTACTCAGGTGGAAGCCAAATTGGACTCCCTGCTGGACTCTCAGATCAAGCAGGAGTTGGCTGACCTTGTCTGCTCTGCATGTTCGGCCAGTCGACACATGCTTCATGCGACCTACGATGCAGTGGACACTGATGGACGGAGCTCAGCTGTCAGGGCTTAGCTGTCACGCTTTGGCCCGTGTGTCAGGGTTGGTCCCCGAAGTACAGTCCGCTATTCAGGAATCGCCTTCCGGGGTTGGTGCTTGCGATGGCGATGTCAAGGACATCATCACCGATTTGCAGGAGAAGGGGATGGCACTAAAGTCCGTTGACTCTATGTAACATCCCCACTGGCCGCAGCGCCATCCCTTTCACAGACAGAATCAGCCTAAGGCGAAACCTAAGGGAAAGCAGGCCACTAAACGTCGGGCCTCCACAGCTGCTAAGCCCCCCTTGCCCAAAAAAGCAGCGGGTGCTTCAGCTGCAGTGCTGCCCCACACCACCTGACTCCTTTCCTCTCCCACAGCCTCCGGACTCCCCTGAGGAACCGGTAGGAGGGAGGTTTTCCCTCCATCTTCCGGGCTGGGAGAGGATAACATCAGATTCTTGGGTGCTCCAGCTGATCGCAGAAGGACACTCAATAGAGTTTCTACAGAAACCACCTCACCACCCCCCCCAAAAGGTCGTCGTATTCTTGAGAACATCTTCTCTTGGTCCAGGAAGAGATATCGGCTCTGTTGCTGAAAGAAGCGATAGAACCCGTCCCTCTTCATCTTCAGGAGACGGGTTACTATTCCCACTTCTTCCTGGTCCTAAAGAAGACAGGAGATCTAAGCCCCAATCTAGATCTCAGTTCCCTGAATCTTTTTGTGGAGTACACAAGGTTCAGAATGCTCTCTTTGCAGAGCCTTCTGCCCCTCCTCCATTCGGGCCAATGGCTGTGCGCTCTGGATACGCGGGATGCTTACCTGCACATTTCCATTCGCCCGTCTCACTGCAAATATCTTTGTTTTGCGTTCCTGGGGGACCACTACCAGTTCAAGGCACTTCCTTTTGGCCTGTCCTCGGCTCCCTGAGTATTTACGAAATGCCTTGCGGTGGTGGCAGCCTACCTGTGTACTCGGGGGGGGGGGGGTGCAAGTTTTCCCGTACCTGGACGATTGGCTCCTTGTGGCCTCGTTCAGGGAGGAACTCCTGCACTGCCTCGCCCTTACCCAGCAGGTTTTTGCCTGCCTGGGTATTACCATCAACCATTCCAAGTCTCACTTGATCCCATCTCAGAGACTACAGTTTATAGTGGCGATCTTAGACACGACCATTGGCAGGATCGTCCTGCCACCAGACAGGGCGTCCACTCTCCAGACTCAGGTAAGTCTGTTGTCTGGCCACAGGCGGGTCAGTGCAAGATTGGTCCCTCGCCTCCTCGGGCTCATGGCAGCTGCTATCCTGACAGTCCCTCGCCCTCGGCTCCACATGAGAGTTTTCTCAGTGGACACTCCGCTCCCAATGGGATCAGTTGGTGGACGACTTAGATCACCCGGTTCTAGTCTCCTCACTGATGCTCTGAGACTTGCAGTGGTGGATGGTTCGAGAGAACCTGCTTTGGGGAGTTCCTTTTTTCCTTCCTCCCCCCTCCCAGACTCTAACCACAGATGCCTTGGGCGAAGGTTGGGGAGCCCATCTTGGTCCTCATCAGACCCAGGGCTCTTGGTCCAAGCTCGAACAGACACTCCACATCAATGTACTTGAGCTTCGGGCATTTCTGTACGCTCTCCAAGCCCTTCACCTGTACATTCTTCCCAGCCACCTAGCCATCCAGACGGACAATATGTGAGTGATTTGGTACATCAACAAACGGGGACGCGGTCCTACCCTCTATGCAGGGAAGCAATGAGGGTTTGGGATTGGGCAACACAACACGACCTTCACCTCATGGCAATTCATGTTCCGGGAATCGACAACACCTTGGCAGACAAGCTAAGTCGCTCATCCGCTCTGGCTCATGAGTGGGAACTGGACCAAGGGGTTCTAGAAGGTATCTTTCGACACTGGGGAACACCACAGGTTGATCTGTTTGCTTCTCCTCTAAACGCAAAGCTTCACGACTTCTGCTCGCTCGTTTCAGAGCGAGGCGTTTTCTGGAGAGATGCTCTGTCTCTAGACTGGAAGGACAAATTCATCTATGCCTTTCCCCCAATTCCTCTGATCCCACGAGTCTTGCAGAAACTAGTTTCAGAAGGAGCACGAATTATTCTGATTGCTCCTTTTTGGCCCAGGCAAGTTTGGTTCTCTCTTCTACAGCAATACTCAGAGGATCATCCTCTTCCTCTGTCACGAGGTTTGCTGACCCAGGATCAGGGGACTCTGGTCCATCCAGGTCTCAAGTCACTTCAGCTTCTTGCATGGCTCCTGCAGACATAGCTCAAAGTCGCTTTGGAGTTTCTCCCCAAGTGATGGAGATTATGGTGGAGGCTAGAAAACCCTCCACTAGATCTACATACACCATGAAGTGGAAAAGGTTCACTATCTGGGCTGCTTCAAAAGACGTGGAACCCTTTTCCTGTTTGGCTCGGCTACTGCTGGAGTACCTACGCCATCTTTTGACTTGGGTCTTAGTCACTCTTCTCTAAAAGCTCACATGGTGGCCATCTTGGCCTATCATGTTCCCTTTGCAGGCATTTGCTCAGCTGGAGGTCTCCAAGACTTTCCTCAGAGGGGTTCTCCATCTGAGACCTCCTATACGTACTCCTGCCCCTCCTTGGGATTTGAACTTTGTTCTTGAGAAACTTACTCTGCCTCCTTTTGAACCAGCACCTTCTGCAGACTTGAAGTTCCTTTCATGGAAGACTCTCTCTTCCTAGTAGCCATTACTTCCGCTCGGAGAATTTCCAAGCTCCAGGCCTTGATGTGTAAAATTCCATACCTGATTTTTCACAAGGAACGTGTGGCTCTGCGCACTAACCCTAAGTTTCTTCCTAAGGTGGTAGCGGAATCTACTCTGAACCAGTCCATAGAGTTACCCACCTTTTTTATGCAGTACTCCAATCAAGGGGAGTATTTACTCCATACTATGGACGTTCACCGGATTTTGAGATACTACACTAACAGGACAAAGGATCTCAGGAAGACTGATCAACTGTTTGTCTCTTTTGCACCCAAAAGGGAAGGCAATGCTGTTTCTAAGCAATGCCTATCTAAATGATTGGCTCATTGTATCACTTTCTGTTATGACAAGTACAACAAGACCCTCCCGGGACAAGTAAGAGGCACTCCACCAGGGGAGTTGCCGCCTTAGCGGCTTGTTTCAAGAATGTGTCAGCGGCGGACATCTGTGCTGCCGCCACTTGGACCTCCGTCCATGCCGTTACAAAACATTACAGTTTGGATATTGCCTCTCACCGTAGAGCAGGCTACGGGCTGGCTGTTCTGCAAGGCCTCCTGTCTTAAGGGTTGCACAGCTAGAGGTTCTACTTGGAGTAGATTTCCTCCTCCCGTGTGCTTCTCCTTGTTCCACACTGCTTGGTACTCAGTCCTATATGTAATTACCTACTGCAAGAGCCCTCTCGAAGTAAGATAGTACAGTTACGTAAGAACTTGCCATAACAGTAGATCTTCGAGAGAGGCTCTTGCAGTAGGTAATACCTTCCCGCCCTCCATCTCCCTAAGCTTTTTCAGCTCCTTTTCCATGAAGGAAATATCCCTCCTCTCTCGTCCGGCCTCTTTTGGCCTGTGGCGGGAAAGAACTGGAAGGCGGGTGTCAGGGACCGGCCCTTTATACCGATGTCTCCTGACGTGGGGGCGGTCCCTCGCCAGGGACTGCTAGCTAGAAATTTTTCCGTGGGGTCCTGCTGCCTGCTGTCGTCAGTCCTATATGTAATTACCTACTGCAAGAGCCTCTCTTGAAGGTCTACTGTTACGGTAAGTTCTTACGTAACTGTACTTTAGATGGTCAGCTGGACACAAGACTAGAAAACATACTGGAAATAATCAGCAGAGTAGTAACCAATCTAAAAAAAGACATCCTTATTATAGATGACTCCATCACCAGGGGAATAGATACCATAATATGTAATGGCAGAAAAGAAGAGACAGTGGTTAGCACACTTCCTGGGGTCAAACTGACTGACATATATGGTTTACTGGAGGGTTTAATGGAGGGGACACAAAACTCACCTGGTTATCCTGCTTGCAGGAATAAATGACATAGGGAAAAATAATATGATAACCATTCAAAGTAATTATAAACACACAGCGGACAGAACAATTAAAAAGGGTGGTGAACTAATTCTATCAGGCATCCTACCAATATGCGGAGCAAAATATTACAAAAACAAGGAAATACTTAATTTAAACAACTGGTTACAACATTTTTGTAAACTACAAAAGATTGGCTACATGGATAAGTTTACAACATTACAAAAAAAGGCAGTATATAAGAATGATGGGTTGCATCTGAACAAAATTGGAACAAGGATACTGGGCACAAAAATAAATGAAGTAATCAAACTACATTTAAACTGGGAAGGGAGGGAAAGGTTCCCAATAACATGAACAATAAACCGTTTGAGACAACTAAATCCCTTAATCACTGGAATGGAGCATTGATAAATGCCAGGAGTCTGGTAAACAAACTAGAAGAATTCAGATGCCCGCTGGAGCAAAGGAATATTCAAATAGCCGTAATAACAGAGACCTGGTGGGAGAATAGAGACTTGTACGGGAAACACTTTCCTGGCTTCAATTTGTATTCCAAATCTAGGAAATATAGAAAGGAGGGCAGTATAGCTATTCATAGAAAGGATACGTTCAAAAGTGAAGAAATGGTCCTTGAATATAATAACGTGGAGATGCTATGGGTCAAACTGCTACCACCTAAATCTGCTAAAATAAATTTAGGGCTTATCTATAGACCCTCCTCAAGTACACTAGAAACAGGCAATTTAATACTTTTTTTTTTTTTTTTTTACTTTCTTTCTTTATCCTCCGGAGCCCTCTCCTTCCGTCCGCTCATGTCTCCCATGCCCACCTTAGGGATCTGCCCCTAGAGTGCCCGTCCTCCTCTCCTTGCACAGTGGGGTCTGTCTTGTAGGTGGTCCGGGTGGACTTAGGGCGGCCTTCATCTAGGGCTGCCGGAGGGGAATTTTCCGTTTTCTCCCCTTACGTCCCCTTCCCTCTGGGACATCGAACGCTTGGGACGTACGTCCCGAGTGTTGGCGTGCGCCACTCATGCGTCGGCGGCGTCCCCTCCCGACTCCATTACATCGGGCGCCTCCATCCCCTCTATTGTCGGTGCTTCCACCGCCACTAGGGTGATGTAGAACGCGGAAGCGCTCTTGGTTCCCACCCTGAGGGAGGAGAGCATCCGTTGGGACGCTTGATCCTCCTCCCCTCGCCACCCCCGCCACCTGAGTCCGTCCTCGAACCCGGGCCGGTGCAGCGTGAGGTGTGGCGTCTAGCGCCTCAGCCCTCAGCGCCACCGGGCCGGCCGCAATTTAATATTTAAACATATTTGCAGCTTGGACCCCTTAGAAAATAATATCATTATGGGGGATTTCAACCTACCGGGAATAAATTTGGTGAACCTGAAAGGTAGCTCTAGCATAGAAGAAAAATATTTAGAGGTCTTGGAGCATGCTGGACTAGAGCAAAAGGTACTTCAAGGAACCAGAGAGAAAAACATCCTTGATCTCTTACTAACAAATATGGGGGATCGGGTGGGAAATATCAAAGTAAGCACTCCCTTAGGCACCAGCGACCATTGCTCAGTGCTTTTTCACATTAAGGAAATCTTAAATAAAAATACTAGTATGGGCTCCACATAGACCCTAAACTTTAAAAAGGCAGATTTTTACATCCCTGAAGAGAGGCATGAAAAATCTGGGACTGGGAGACTGAGTTTAGGGATAAAACTGTCGATGAAGCCTGGGGGACCTATTAAACAAAATAACAGAGGAAGTGTCCATTCACATACCATGTAGAAAGAAATATGGAAACAAAAAGGTCACACCGGGGCGGTTCAATAACAAAATAAAAAAACTGGTAAAGAAAAAGAACAAACGTTTTAAACTAGTACGAAAAACAAAAGATACTCGGGGCATGCTGATTTATAGGGAACTGGCTAAGACAGCGAAACGAGCCATCAAAAAGGCAAAAGTTGCATATGAACTTACATTAGCAAAAAAGACAACTATAAACTGTTTTTTGCTCACATAAACAAAAATAAGCAAGGTCAGAATAACATTGGACCATACATTAACAACAATGGCAACACTGCGGATAGCAAGGAAACAGCAAATATTTAGAATGAATATTTATGTTCGCTATCCAATCCGGGTAAACCAGAACCCATAGTGCGTGTAGCCAAATCTATACCAGGGGGAATACAAATTGATGTAAAAGAGGTCAGGGAAAGACTTCAAAAAAATATGAGCACAGATAAATCCCCAGGACCAGACATCATGCATCCTAGAGTCTTGAGAGAGAGATCTTTGATCATATAGCATCCCCACCGATCTATATTTTCCAGCTGTCCTTGAATAGGGGGTGGTGATACAAGACTGGAGGAAGGCGATGGTGGTACCAATACTGAAAAAGGGACCTAGAACTAAACCAGATAATTTTAGACCAGTGAGCCTCACTTCAGTGCTAGGCAAGATTCTAGAGGGTATACTCGACCTCATAATTAAACACCTAGAAGTGGAGAATCTACTGGACTTATCTCAGCATGGGTTCACTAAATCGAAATCATGTCTGACAAACATGCTTGTTTTCTACGAAAAAGCCAGTAGGGCGATAGACCAGGGAGATTCAGTAGATGTGACTTATTTGGGCTTTTCAGAAGCCTTTGACACACTCCCTCATGAAGAACATAGGGGTCCTGGAGATGAATAAGTTAGATTTGAACATAATCAGCTGGGTGAATGCATGGCTGTGCAATAGAAGGCAGAGGGTAACTGTCAATGGGATCCTGTCGGATTGGGAAAAGGTGACAAGCGGAGTGCCCCAGGGCTCAGTCTTGGGTCCCTGACTTTTTAATATCTATGTGTCATCTTTAAACTATTCACATCTTAACATCTGGATTACAAAATTCGCTGATGATTGCAGAATAGGGGCAATTGTAAATAAGACCGAGGACGGGGAATCTTTGCAAACTGCACTAAATTAAATTTACAACTGGACAGTCAAATACAAATTGGAGCTAAATGTAGACAAATGTGCCATCAGGCACATGGGGAGACACAGCTTAAACATTGCATATACCATGAGGAACAGGAATCTTCCAGTTACCGTGGAAGAAAGGGACCTAGGCATAAAAGTAATATCTAACCTGTAGTTCAGTGCCCATTGCAGCACTGTGGCAAGTAAGGCAAATCAGAACTTGAATTGCATCCTGAGACACATCAGCAGCAGGGATAGGGAGGTGATACTCCTCTTGTATCAATCACTGGTTAGGCCCCACCTGGAATATGGGGCCCAGGTGTGGTCACCCTATAAAAAGAGAGATGTCATCAAACTAGAAAAAAATCCAGAAAAGGGCTACTAAAGCTATAACCGGCTGTAAAGAGCTTGCATATCCAGAAAGATTTAAAAAATTAGACCTATTTGCTCTCCAGTACAGAAGAACATGGGGGGATATGTGTATGATCTTACAAGGCATTACAGAATGAAGCAACAGCAAATAGCTGTGGGCTGACACTCAGGAAGGGAACATACCAAACCAGAGGCCATCCATTACAACTGACACTCGAGAAATAGAACTTACTCAAAAGAAAGCACTGGTTTAGCCTAAGGATAGTCCCCTTTTGGAACAACCTACCAACACAAATGGTTACTAGCAATACTATAGAGCTATTCAAAATTAGGTTGGATATGCGTGCTCTGGAAAAATATGAAATGACATAAAATGCTTTGGCAAGAAAACTATGGACGTAAGTCTAATAAAGCTTGAATAACCTAGGAAACCTATGAGTCTGGATGCAGCCCTTCTCCTTGGCTACCCTAGCTCGCAAGGTGGATAGGCTATATCAGTCGCCAGAAGGAAAGGACTTCCTCAGTCTTCAACCCAAGGCGGATTCGGTGGTCATCAGTGCTGCTCACAAGAAGACCTCGAATCCCAAACATCTCAACTCCACCCTTCCAGACAAAGATTCCAAGATTCTGGATCAGTATGGCAAAAAGGTTTTTGCATCCTCTACTTTGGGCATCAGGGCACTGAATTACGTTGCCCACATGGGGGATTTCCAGAAGTCCCTCTTAAACCAGGTGTCTTCTAAGCTGGACTCTCTCCCTGACTACACTTTAAAACAAAAGCTCTGGGACCTTATCTGCTTGGCTAGATCTGCTTGCCGGCATATGCTCCGAGCAACCTACAATGCTGTGGATACGGCTGGCTGTAGTTGGACCTTTGCTGTTGGTCTACACATATACGCCTGGCTCCGAATTTTGGGTCTGGCTCCCGAAGTTCAGTCGGCCATACAGGACGCGCCCTTCCAAAGGTCAGTCCTTTTCGGAGGAGATGTTAAGGACATCCTCACTGACCTCCAGACCAAGGGTCAAACCCTATAGTTGGTGTAGCTCATGTACAAGTCTCCCCAGGGCCAGAAATACTCCTTTCAACACCAAAACCATCATCAATCGAAGCAGACACCAGCCTGCCGACAAAATAAGCGTAGGGCCGCGTCAGTGGCCAAAGCCCCCCCAGCCAAAGCCCCTAGAGCCACGACTACTGTCCTCCCTTCTGCCTCTTGACTCGTGGCCTCTCCTCCTCCTTCTGGATTCCAATCCAGAGGAGCCGATAGGCGGCAGATTCTCTTGCCACCTGCCGGAATGAGAGAGGATACCATCAGACTCTTAGGTGCTCCAGTTGGTGTCCCGGGGCACTCAATCGGGTTCATTCAAAAAAAAAACGCAGACTGTCTCCTCAGTCGTCTTACCCCCCTCCATCTCATCTCCCCTTAGTAAGCGAGGAGATAAGTGCTCTTCTTTCGAAGGACACAATAGAACCTGTTCCCTTCCTGTATCGGGGACAGGCTACTATTCCCACATTTTTTCTAGTGCCCAAGAAAACGGGCGACCTGAGACCCCTCCTGGATCTCCGCTCCCTCAATCAGTTTGTGGAGTACAAGAGGTTCAGAATGCTCTCCCTTCAGGGCCTTCTTCCTCTACTGAGATCGGGTCTGTGGTTATGTGCCTTGGACATGCAGGATGCCTGCCTGCATATTCCCATACGTTCGTCCCATCGTAAGTTCCTCCACTTTTACTTTCAAGAGGAACATTTTCAGTTCAGTGCTCTCCCTTTTGGCCTTTTCTCGGCTCCCTGGGTGTTCACCAAATGTCTTTCAGTGGTGGCAGCTTCCTGCGTACCCAGGGGATCCAGATGTTCCCTTACCTGGATGACTGGCTAATTGCATCCTCATCCAGGTAGGATCTGCAGCATCCCTCCTTATCACTGTGGGAATCACTATCAATCAGGCCACATCACGTTTGGTCCCGTGCCAATGCCTTCAGTTTATCAGGGTGGCATTGGATACCTGTCTGGGCAAAGCCTTTCTTCCCCCGGACAGGATCAAGACTTTGCAGCAGCAGGTATGTATTCTGTCGGATCAGAAACGCGTACCAGCTCGGAAGGTCCTTCGCCTCCTGGGCCTCATGGCAGCTGCCATACCGACAGGTCCTCTGGCCTGCCTGCACATGAGGGTCTCGCAGTGGACCTTCAAAGTCCAGTGGGACCAGTCCACAGGCGAACTGGATCACAAGATTCTTATTTCAGACCCTATGGCCAGGAATCTCAGATGGTGGTTAATCCCGGAGAAACTCTCCCAGGGGGTTCTCTTCAGCCTTGCGGCTCCCTCCCAGACCCTGACCACGGATACTTCAGGGATTGGCTGGGGGGCCCATCTCGGTTCCCACAGGACCCAAGGGAGCTGGTACCAAAGAGAGTCATAGTTGCACATCAGTGTGCTAGAGTTGAGGGCAGTCCTCTACGCTCTCCAGGCTCTTCATCCCCTCATTCTTCCCGGTCATCTTCAGATTCAGATAGACAACATGTGTGTCATCTGGTATCTCAACAAATGAGGGAGAGACTCGTTCTTACCTCCTGTTCCGGGAGGCGATGAGGATATGGTTTTGGGCCTCACAGCACAACCTTCACCTGACAGCACTCCATGTGCTGGGGGCTCAAAACTCTTTTGCAGACTCTCTCAGTCGAACTTCGGTGAGTTCTCATGAGTGGGAATTAAAGCAGGAGGTATTAGATGGCGTGTTCACCCAGTGGGGCACGCCGCAGATAGATCTGTTTTCCTCCTCCAGCAACGCAACGCTTCCCGCCTTCTGCTCGCTCGCTCCTGGGTGAGATTTTTTTTGGCAGGATGCGCAGTCTGTATCTTGGAAGGGCAGATTTGTCTACACCTTCCCTCCGATTCCTTTGATCCTGAGAGTTCTGTACAAACTTTGGGTGGAAGGGGCGTGCATGATTCTCATCGCTCCCTTATGGCCCGAGGCAAGTCTGGTTCTCTCTACTGCAACCGTGGTCAGAAGAGCCCCTCTTTCTCTTCCACTGTCCCAGTATTTCCTGACCCAGGATCAGGGGACCCTAGTACATCCAGGGCTCAGATCCCTCCACCTTCATGCTTGGCTCCTTCAGACATAGCTGCCGTTCACTTTGTCGTTTCCCCAGAGGTAGCCAATATCCTGGTGGAGGTCAGAAAGCCTTCCACCAGGTCTACATATGCCATGAAGTGGAAGCAGTTCTCTATTTGGGCAGCTTCCAAAGAAATGGAACTCTTTTCCTGCCCGGTGGCCAGGATCCTGGACTACCTAAGGCACCTCTTTGACTTGGGTCTCAGCTACTCCTCACTCAAAGTACACTTGTCGGACATTTTAGCATACCATCTCCCTGTTGGAGATAGGTCGGTGGCTCAACAGGAAATCTCTAAGACCTTCCTCAAAGGGATTCTTCATCTGAAGCCATCTATCCACAATCCGATCCCCCCACGACCTTAATTTCATTTTGGAAGCACTCCGCTGCCTCCCTTTGAGCCAGCAGCAGAAGCAGACATGTGTTTTCTGTCCTGGAAAACTCTTTTCCTCATGGCCATTACCTCGGCTCGGATGATTTCCGAGCTTGAGGCACTTATATACCGGGTCCCTTCTCTGATTTTCCACAGAGACAGGGTGGCTGTGAGCACCAACCCTAAGTTTCTCCCAAAGGTCATGACTGAATCTATGCACAATCAATCCATTGAGCTTCCACTTTTCTTTCTGGGATACTCCAATCAAGGGGAACATCTCCTTCTAGGGATATGGATATGTTGTTCAATCCATACTTGTTGGCAGGTACCTTGCCGCTTTAAGATGCGCCAGAAGGTCTTCAAGCTAGTTCCTCCCACCCATTTGGGTGGTAAAACCCTTGGCTTCGCCCTATGACGCCAGATCTTCCTTGCTGCTTGGAAGCTCAGGTTCCCTCCTTAGCGCTCATGCGTTTTGTAGGCCTGGATTCTGACTCTTCAGATTTTTTCCTAAAATCGTACTTAAACTCTCCCGAGTTTGATCTTCCCCTCTCGCAGCTGTGATGGAAGACAAGTCCGTCCGTGGGTTCTGCTGGTGCCCTTGCGGGTAGAAGATGTCCCGCACTGACCCTCACGCCATGTGCGTTCACTGCCTGGGGCACAACCACGATCTGCAGGCTTGCTACGTGTCTTTCTTTCTCTCCATTGGTGCTGGAGGACCATGCTGCCCGACTTCAGCTGGCACAACCGGAGAAAAGGTTCCTGCCTGGCCGGCCCACGGGTGCAGTGGTTGGATTTCCGCTTGCGACACCAGCAACCCAGGTTCAGGAATGGACCTGGGGAGCTGGAGGGCCGGCTGGGGAAGAAGGATTGAGCACCTCCGGGCAGCTGTACTTCTTCGGGGGTCGGGGGAATGTCTGGCGTGCAAGGACTCCTAGCGGAGGCTGGAAGGAATCCCTAGCACTGGCATCCAACAGAAGCAGGGGGCGGGATAGAGGCAGGTCATCATTGCACGTCTCCACCCCTCGGGGGCGGGGGGAAATAAGAAAATACAGCTCGCACCTGCCTCTATGAAGACTGCCCCTACCCTAATCAGCTTTTGGGGCTGGCTGCACGATTCTAGTCCCATGGTTTGCGGCACTGACGCCCTAGGTGTCGCAACCCCATCCCGAGGGGGTAAGCCGGGGGGTCTGGAGTCAGGCCAATTGAAAGTGGGGGTATAAGGGGTCCATGACCAGGCAGATCCTTGACGAAGCGTGAGCAGCAAAATACATAATGAATTTAAAAAAAAAAAAAAAGGTTCTTGCCGATCAAGTGAAGGAGGCCCGTTGGGTGGTGTCCACGGGCTCTGCGAAACAACTAGAACAGCTTACAGCCCTCGAAGAGGAGGAGCCAGCCCAGGCCGAGGCGAGCTCCTCCTCGGCTTCGGCTTTCATTCAGCTTCCCTTGGGTTCCTTCTGTACATCTTCCTTCCGGGAGCTTTGTCAGTCCCTCTTGACTAAAGGAGAGGGTCCTTCTGGGGCTCTTCTCAACCGATCCAAAAAACGGGATCACAAAGGTAAGTCCCAGCATCAATATTCTTGGGAGTGGGAGAGGTCTCACTCCCCGGATCGTCATCTCTCGACTTCGGTCGAGGTTGTGGCCCGGGCTGTTGGTTTCATGGAGTCCCCGTCAGACCAGCCGGCTGAGACTCCTGTCGATGAGTCTGAGATCTTTCTTGAGACCACTGATAGGCTGTCGACTGAAGAGGCTGAGATCTCTCTTCCTCAGATACCGTTGCCCCCGGTGCCCTCTGGAAACTTGATTACTGAGCCGAAGTCCCCGGCCAAGGACCCTGATCCGGAGGAGCAGCAGGTTTCCCCTGCTCCTTCCTCAGCCCGCCGCTGACATAGTAGACAGTTGATGTCTCGGTCCTCCTCCGCCTCTGATCAGTCCCTTCGGCAGTCCTGGTCCCGACATTACAGAATGCGGCATCGCCGCTTGTCCTCTTCATCCTCCTCGACCAAGGAGCGGCTTTGGCGCAAATTGCGTCGATGCTATGAGGACCTTATGTGGCAGCAACTTCTTTTGGCCAGTGGCCAGCTGGTGCCAGCCCCCACACGAGCAGTTATGTGGTGCCCGATCACCCGACGCAGTCTTCCACCCCCGGTTCCTCAGTCGAGGACCCTGTCTCGGTGCCGACTGCTTGTCCAAAACCAGCTGCTCCGTCCATAGTGGTGGAACCCCCGCCTCCTCAGCCAAAGACTGGGGTGCCAACCAAAGATTCTCAGGTGGCTCAAGGCTTGCCCCATAGGTTATCGGTCAGTCTCACCCCCGATCGTCCTCAGCATGTGGAGAGTGGCTCAGGCAGTCGGCAGCTGTTTGCGGACTCCTTGGAGTTCGAGGCCTCCTCACTGTATTCCCATCCAGCCGACCTGGTATCCTCGGGGGTCTGTCTGTGGGCGAGAGCCCTTCCTCCTTCCTGGGTATTCTTTGACTCATCTCGGAGTCCACCGGGATGCAGCTCGAACCCGTGCAAAAATGGGTCAAATACCCTCTTACTGAGATTCTGGACAAAGGGAATTCCCCTTCGGAGGCCTTCCCTGTGGCCGAGGCCATCGTGGGTCCGGCTCTGAAGCTTTGGCAGCACCCGACCTCCTGTCCTGCTCCTTCGGCCAGGATGGCTCGTAAATACACGGTCCCTACTGGCTCCCTCTCTGGCTTCTAGGAGCACCCCTCGGCTGAGGGGTTGGTGGCCAATAGTGTGTTCAGGCACTCTGGAAACACTAGGGACATGGACAAGCCCCCCAAAAAACTTAACTATTCTGGGAGGAAAGTCTACACTGCTGCTTCCTTGGGCCTTCAGCAGGCTAGCTTGGCTGTTCTGATGGCACATTTCTTCCACACCCTGTTGGGCTCCTGGATGAGGTGCTTCCTCATCTCCCAGCCAACCTCCAGACCACGGTCAAGCAGGTCTGGGACCAGGGAAGGACGGTGGCTAAACAACAGCTCCAGACAGCTCTGGATATTGGAGACTCTTGTACCCGGTCAGTAGCAGCCGCAGTAGCCATGCACCACAGGGCTTGGTTGCGGATCTCGACCTTCACGGCGGATACTCAGCACAAGCTAGCAGATGTCCCCTTTTTGGGCACCGACTTGTTCGGGCCTGGGGTGGAGGGTCTCCTCCAGCGCATCGAGAAGTCCAACACCACCTTGGACTCAGATGTATCTGCCAAAAAATACAAAGGCCGTCATCAGCAGCATAAGCCCTTTCGTCCCTCTGCTCCTGCGGCATGTCCCACCCAGCAGCACCAGCTGCAGGGCCAGTAGGCTCATACTTGACACCCCAAAGCCAAGTCCATCGCTTCCTCGGTTAGGAAGCCCCGGGGGAAAGGTCCGGGCGGCCCCTCAGCCGGTTCCTCCTCCAAGCCTGCCTAGTGACAGGTTGTGGGGTGCTGCCCCCAACCCCGTCACACCTCTCCTGGGTCCCCCTGTGTTGGGCTGGCTCAGCCACATCCTTTCTGCCTGGTCCACTATTACACGGACCGCTGGGTGCTGGATTTGGTCGGCAGGGGCCTGCCTCTGGAATTCGAGCAGGCCCCTCCCTTTCGAGCCCGGGGGAGTGCCACTAGATCCGCAGCGCCTCTATCGGCTCACAGAGATGACATAGTCCTGCTCCTCCAAAAAGGAGTAGTCAGCAAGGTGGCAGATACTCCTCTTTGCCCAGGGTTTGTGTCCAGGTACTTCCTGGTCCCAAAGCAGACGGGGGGGGCTGGCGCCCCATTCTTGATCTGCATGACCTGAAAAAGTTCCTAGGGCCGCGTACCCTCCGGATGGTCACTCTGGCTCAGATCATACCATCTCTGGAATTGGGCATGTGGTTCAGCTACCTGGACCTTCAGGACACATTCTTTCATGTCCCTATCCATTTGTCACATCAGCAGTTCCTCTGCTTTTCAGCAGAGGGATCCCTCTACGAGTTCCGGGCTATGCCCTTCAGTCTTTCTTCAGCTCTCAGGGTGTTCACCAAATGCATGGTAGTGGTGGCAACAATCTTGCGGCACCGAGGAGTCTGGGTCTACCCCTTCCTGGATGATTGGCTAATAGCAGCCCCCTCCAGATTGGAGGCGGAGTGGCCCAGGGATCTGGCCCTCCGGATTTGCTCTCAACTAGGCCTCCTTATCATTGAGGCCAAGTCGGCACTCGTGCCCTCGCAGGAGATTCAGTTCATCGGGGCGAAGCTCGACTCTCTCCGAGCCAGAGCCTGGCTCCCGGTGGACAGGGCCGAGGTCCTTTCCTCCTTTGCCCAATCATTTCGGGTTGGGCAATTGCACCCTGCCCGGAACTTCTGGGTCTCATGGCGGCCTGCACCATCGTGGTGCATTGAGCCCACTGGCATATGCACCTCCTGCAGTGGGGGCTTGCCCGTCAGTGGTCTCAGTGCTCAGGTCTTCTAGACCAGCCAGTCTCCGTAACCCAGGAGATGTGGGATGGCCTGCAGTGGTGGCTCATCCCAGCTCGTCTGCAGGAGGGTATCCCGTTTGTCTGCCCTGAGCCGACGGTCATCTTGATGACCGACGCCTCTCTGATGGGTTGGGGTGCCCATCTGGGGGAGCACAAAGCCCACAGTCCCTGGTCCCCTCAGGAGTCCCAATGTCACATCAACCTGCTGGAGCTCTGAGCGGTCTGGCTAGCTCTGACCACCTTCACTCTGTTTGTCTGGGGTCATGTGGTCCAGGTCCAGTCAGACAACACCATGACCATGTACTATCTCAACCGACCAGGCAGGACGCACTCCTTGCCTCTGTGCAAGGACGCCCTTCACATATGGTCTCTCATGCTCAGCCTGGAAGTGAACCTCCTAGCCAGCCACGTGGCAGGAACCTCGAACAGTCTGGTCGATGCCATCAGCTGGAGAGGCGATGCATCTCACGAGTGGTCTCTCTTGCTGGAGGTAGTGAAAGATCTGTTCTCCCACTGGGGCACTCCTCAGGTGGACCTGTTTGCCACCAGGGAGAATGCGTAGCTGAGGCTGTTCCACGCCCGCCCCCCTCAGGGGGATGCCTTCTTGAGGCCATGGACCCCTGGCGTCTTTTACGCCTTCCCTCCATTTCCCTTGATCACGAGGTGCTTCTCAAGGTGAGGAGGGACAAGGCGCTGCTGATCCTGGTAGCCCCAGACTGGCCTCGCCAGTTCTGGTATCCAGATCTCCTCAGCCTTATCTCCAGGTTCTTGAGGCAGCTTCCAGCCTGCCTGGACCTGTTCTCTGTTAACAAGGGGAAGGTACTCAATCCAGACCATCAATCCTTGCACCTGATGGCCTAGTTCCTGAGTGGCTAGAGTTCCAGACTTTGGGTCTTTCCGCCGAGGTCCTCAACATCATTGATGCGTCCGCAAGGAGTCAACCAGAAAATGTTATGCCTTTAAATGGAAGAGTTTCTCCATTTGGTGTTAGGGCATGAGGTTGGATCCCTCATCCTGCCCATTGGCTAGCATTCTGGACTACCTGTGTTCCCTTTCTCAGCAACGGCTTTGGTCGATGACCCTTAAGGTGCACCTGGCAGCCATCTCTGCTTACTGGGCGCAGGCTGGCAAGCAGTTGGTGGCGCAGGAGAAGGTGGTCTGGCGCTTTTTCAAAGGCCTTGATCACATATCCCCTCTGGTGCGTGAACCTCCACCTCCGTGGGATTTACTGCTGGTACTGGCTAAACTCATGGGCAAGGCATTCGAACCGATGCACAGGTATGACATATCCCACCTGTCGTGGAAGACCACCTTCTTGGTGGCTATCACATCAGCCAGAAGGATTGGGGAGCTCCAGGCACCTTCCATCGAATCTCCTTACCTGGTCTTCCACAGGGACAAGGTTCTCCTGCGCCACCTCCTGAAATTTCTTCCGAAGGTGGTGTCGAGTTTCACCTGAATCAGGTGCTGACTCTGCTGGTGTTCTACCTGAATCACACCTCTGAGGCTGAGTACAGGCTCCATACTTAGGACCTGAGAAGAGCACTTGCCTACTACAAAGAGGAGCGTACGGCCGAAGTTCGGGGAGAGGTTCGCTAGCCGTTTGTCACCTACGCTGAAGCCGCACCTTGCAGACCTGTAGCCAAGCAGACGATTGGCAGGTGGATTACTTCCTGCATTGATCTCCACTATAGGTTGGCAGGCAAGAAGCCTCCCAAGGGGATAAGAGCTCATTCTACCAATCATACCGCTGCGTTGGTGGCTGCTTCTAGGGATGTACCTATCAAGGAAATCTGCAGTGCTGCTACCTGGAAGTCAGCACACACCTTCATTTCCCATTACCACATCGACCTCGAGTCACAACGGGATGCTGATTTTGGATCCTCAGTTCTCCAGTCCCTCTTTCCTAAGTAGGGGGTGTGCGCCTTGCCTCCCTCCTCCTGGAGAACTGCTAGGAGTCTGCCAACAAGTGTGGATTGAACAACATATCCACGTCCCTAGAAATACAGGTTACTCACCTGTAACAGGAGTTCTAGGAGTGGTATATGTTGCTCATCCACACAAACCCACCCGACCTCCCCGACTTAAGCGCACAACCTGGCTTCCAGCGGGCTAGATCTGGCATCATGGGGCGGAGCCAAGGGTTTTACCACCCGGGTGAGTGGGAGGAGCTAGCTTGAAGACCTTCCGGACCATCTTAAAGCGGCAAGGTACCTGCCAACAAGTGTGGATGAACAACATACACAACTCCTAGAACTCTTGTTACAGGTGAGTAACCTTTATTTTACGCCCTTGATGTCCATCGGATCTTGCGGTATTATACCAACAGAACTAAACTCCAGGAAGACGGACCAGTTTGTTCATCTCCTTTGCTCCTAAGAAGGAGCGCCTAGGTGTGTCCAAACAATGCCTCTCCAAATGATTGGCAAACTGTATCACGTACTGTTACAATAAGTACAACAAACGCCTTCTGGGTCAGGTGAAGGGTCATTTTGCCAGGGGCATGGCGGCTTCCTCCGCACGCGTTAAGAATGTTTCAGCCACAGAAATCTGTGCCAAGGCCACGTGGACTTCGGTTCATACCTTTAACAAGCATTACAGCTTGGATGTTGCCTCTCACCGCAGAGCAAGATTTGGCCTGGCGGTCTTACAAGGGCTCATTTCTTGAGCCCGGGATCTGCCAGATGTCTTTTTTTGTGTGGACAGATTGTTTGCGTTCCTCCTCCCTGGTTTCTGTTGTTCCAAACTGCTTGGGACTCCGTCCTATTTGTGAATACCTACTGCAAGAGCCCTCTCGAAGTAAGATAGTAGAGTTACACAAGAACTTACTGTAACAGCAGATCTTCGAGAGAGGCTCTTCCAGTAGGTGTTGCTTTCCCTCCCTCCCCTTGGGTTTCCTTTTCTTTCCTCTTTAGGAGGCTAGGCCTTTCTCCTGTTAGCCTCAGTGAGAAATGGATGTTGCGCTGGGACCACCCCTTATACTGATGTGTACGCTACGCCAGTTAGCTGACGTTAGGGCGTTCCCACCAGAGACTGCTAGCTAGAAGATTTTTCCATGTGGTCCTGACGCCTCATGGCTTAGTCCTATTTGCGAATACCTACTGCAAGAGCCTCTCTCGAAGATCTACTGTTACGGTAAGTTCTTACGTAACTGTACTATATTTTTACTGAGAGGCACTTGTGCCACTTGCACCCTGCGCTCGTGCTGTGGAGCAGCACGCAGATTTAAAGGGGTTGTAAACCCCTCCCCCTGAAGCCAACCTGCTAACTGATTGGCTTGCTGCCAAGCCCCCTCACCAGCGGTCTGTTTCCAAATGCTTCGGGCACACACAGTCAGCATAGAAACATTCTTTTCAGTCTCAGTTAAAACAGTACAGCAGTTCAAGATGACACAAATAGCAGGCTGATACATTGCTGCCACTGAGCTGACTCACAGACTGGATGCTGTAAACTGGTGCTGGTGCAGGTGTTCTTAAAATGTAATGGCATTCCTAATTTTCTAAGCTGTGTTACAAACGAATTTAGGGTAAGGCTGTTGGTTTTGTACAGCACGGCAGTCCACGGTTCTGTATTTAAAGAATGGAAAAATCTCCTGTGCATGCGGCAGTGACATACAAAGATTGGTCTTTGATTGCTGTAATTTTACAGGTTGAGATAAAATCGACACCTGCTCTTGGGGTCAGAAATATGTACAGAGATGGCAGTCTGATATGGAGGGGGCAGATTGTACTGGTCGCCCATTGTAGGGTTTACATTTCAAAACAGATTTTGGGTGCTGCTTGGGAGGAGGGGTAGGCCCGGGCTACTGACAGAGGGTGGAGGCGAGGGAGGGGGTGTTGCATTTTGTTTACTGGGTTTGGGGCTGGGGAGGAGGGTGTTTTTTTTTTTTTTTTGTTTGTTTTTTAAACGACCTGAGTACTCGAATATTTAGCTGCCAAATGGCAAATATTTGGCTGAATATTTGGGAAAAAACACACAGCCCTGGTATCTTCTGTCTGTAAACAAAGTCCTTTGTTAATGCCTGAGGAAATGCTGATTTTCAGTCTGAAATGTACTGTAGTAACTACAAGTTTTTAAACTTTTGTATCCAAAAGATTAAGTATATTTTACTGTCTACTTATGATTTTGACCCCTGAAAATGATTCTCTGTCCAACAACCAGATGATCGGCATGCTCTTATACAGAAGGAGATGGGGAGTTTTGTCGTGGATGTGACGCTTGGCCAGCTGATTTATGATTATTGTATGATAGTGGTATTATAAATAAATGGTCAGTGTATGAAATGTCAGTCTGTGAGATTTGGCCCTTTTAAATTACAAGGTGTCAGCAGCTGAAATCACAGGATGTATTACACTGACCAGGAGATCTCTGTAATGTAATTAACTTACTTGAGAAATTGCATTTTATGGCCTTTTTTTTAATGACGTCATGCTTTTGAAATTGGAAACTAAATATACATTTTATTACATCAGGAAAGGACGTCATCTAGTTGATTCCTGTTGGTTATCTCACACCTGGGTGACGGACTGCAGGGTTGTAAACCTCAAAGGAACTGGTTGATCAGAGACTCATAATTTGGGAAATGGGTTTTTGCTGATGTCACATTATTAACATACTTCCTGGTAGTAAATTATGTATTGTAATTTTATATTCTAAAAGGAGGAGCTAGATGACTCACAGAAGAGATGTGGAGATACAGTTTAAAGTGATACTTGTGTCTGAAATGTATGTCATATCATCTTGGGACTCTAGAGAGAGAGAGACAGCTCTCTGATCTAACTTTAAAACGCACTTCCAGACATAATACCTTAGATAGCAAAGGTATAAATGCATTGTGGTAGGAGTTTTGTTTTGTAATTTTCCCTTGTTCTTTTATGTGATTGTGAGTTCTTTGATATAATATTCTGTGTTTACAATTTTCATATTTTTATCATCTTTTAGTAGAGTACATTTTCTTTGAAAGATTACCTGGGTGTCTGTCAGTTCTTTTTGCATGTGACGCATGTGACGTATGGGTGGTTAAAGCTTGATGGTGTTACTGAGCTCAAGTAAAAATAAGAATATACCTAAGGTCTCTTATAGAGTTTTAAGGGTTCATTTTGGATACCTCGTTAGGTGCCCTTAGGTGAAAAAGATATATTGCACCCCCCCCCACCAGAAGAGAATATTATCTGAGCCTGTACATTTGGGTACGCTAGCATAAGATTCACAGTTTGAATCGCCCCAGAATGTGAGACTAAAGGTGATTTGGACCCAAAAGAAAACAGGAGGGTTATCCTGTCTGTTATCTGTTCACACTATTGCACTCTGAGATTGGCACTGTGGGAACAGAGGGCCTGACCTGCGGAGTGCGTTTGTCACAGACTTGGTTGGCAGCGGTGCAATAAATTTGGTAACACAAACTTTAACTGGTCAGTGTGTCAGCTTAATACTGTACAGCTCACTTGCAAAATAATGCAGTGATTTATTTTTAAAAGAGAAAACAGAACAATATAATTTTGCTTAGTCAAAGTTCCTACCTATTTTATTTTTTTCAAAGTGCAAGTTAGAGTAGCCGTAGTTAGGGAAGAAGATGGCTTTCAGCTAAAGTGAGCACACTGCAGACTACCTGAAGCAGTTGTGCCAGGAGAAGAGGAGTCCTGCACGAGGGGAGAGCCACCAAGCAGAACCTCATGGATGCTTTGATGGCCTCTGATACCCAGAGTGTCGAGTCACAGACTGTAACTGTAAGGGACCAAACCTTGGGCATGGAGGGGCCAGCAGCTAGTGCATTGTCCAGATCCAGTGAGGAGGACAGCAGGGCCAGTGCAAGCCAAAGGCCACATCAGCAGGGGAAGGTCACCAGCATTCTGGAGCCAGAAGCTATCAAGCTGCAGATGGAGTTGCGGAGGATGGAGCTGGAGTTCCAGAGAGAAGGAAAGCGAGAACTACAGAGAAGAGGGAGCAAGAACAGAGAGAAGCTGACCGTGAAGAGTGTGAGCACCAGCGAGCCACAGAGGAGAAGAGGGAGCAAGAACAGTGAGAAGCTGAACGTGAACCACGAGAGGTGGACCGTGAAGTGTGTGAGCACCTGAGGCGACATGAAGTGGAGAAGCTACAACTCCAACCACCAGCACCAGAGCAGGTGAGTGGTTTGGGTTTAACTGGAACTACAGGACTGGGTTACAAATTAAATTCTAAATTCATAGCTGAATTTAAAGAGGGGGAGGATATGGATGCCTTTTTAAATTCCTTTGAAAAATATTTTATTCAGGCAAAGATTCCTAGAGGGTCCTGGAGCTTGCAGCTGTCCCTGCTACTTACCGGGAAAGCTCGGGATGCATTGGGTCAAATGGACAATGAGGACAGTAATGATTACAGCAAACTTAAAGCTGCACTTTTAAAAAAGTTTGATTTAACTGCAGAAACATACAGAGCTAAATTCCGTAAGCTCTGGAGATGCCCTGACATGAGCTACGAGGAGCTAGCCACGAAACAATGTCAGTGTTTGAAGTGTTGGTGGGAAGGAACTGAAGCAAACTCTGTAGATAAAATTGAAAATGCTATATTGCTAGAACAGTTTTTTTGAGCATGCCCAGCAGAGCTGAAAACCTGGCTGGAGGGCCGAGATACCAAAACAGTACAAGAGGCTGCTGAACTCTCGGACCACTATACCAAGAGCAGACCTGCTCTGAGAGTGAATGGGGTGGGCATGACAGCGCAGAAAGGGAAAAGTGCGCCTTCAGGGCAGCTAAAACCCTCACTGCCTCCACTGAAACCAGTTAGCCCCAGGTTTTAAAGAAAATATTTCTCTGAGAAAAGAAATGAATGTTGGGTTTGTAAAGAAACTGGGCATATTGCCAGACAGTGTCCCAAAATAATGAGCAATATGCAGAATGGGGCTAGGAAAGAAGTGGGTTGTTTGTGTGTCCCTGGAAGCATGCCTGTGAACCTGAGGGAACACATGCACCCAGTCACTGTGAATGGTGTACAGACACAAAGGTTAAGAGACATAGCGGCATCCCTGATGTTGGTAAAAGGGGATCTGGTGAAGCCTGGTCAGCTTATACCCAATAGATTTATAACTATACAAGGGTTCACAGGGGAGGAGACAACCTTGCCACTCGCTAGTGTTCTCCTAGACTGGGGTGAAACAGGGGGAACTGTGCAACAGGTGGTTGTTACCAAAACTGTAGCAGTTGACGTCATCCTTGGCAACAATCTAAAACGGAATGGTGTGTGCAGTTACCTGTAGCCAAGCGGCAAGGGAAAATTGTAGTTCCCTGGACCCCATAGAAGCCACTGTGGAAACCACTGGGAGGCTGGTTCCCCAGCCCATATCTTCTGATATGGAGACTAATGAAAAGGGGGTAGAAATTTCCCCAATAGCAGTTAACCAAATAGCTGTGGAGGATTACTCCAAAGAAGGAGGGGTGACCCATTGTCAGAGGGTTAGGGATGACCGTGATCCAGAGTGCCCTGACGCTAGAGCTAGGGACCCTAGTTTAGATACTGACGGGGACCTGTTACATGCCTTGGGAATATGTAGGGAGTTTGCAGCTGCTCAGAAAAGTGACCCTAGTCTAGAGAAGCTGAGGGCTTGGGCAGACTCTGATGGAGCACAGGGACGTGATGGTAAACATAAAGTTTATTGGGAAAATGGACTGATGTATACTTAGGATGCTAAGGCAGAGTGGAGAGTGATAGGCAGGCAGCTTGTCATTCCCCAGGGGTACCGTGAGCAGTTGCTCAAGATTACACACGATATTCCCTTGTCTGGTCATCTGGGAATCGGGCGCACTATGCAGCGACTGGCCCAGAATTCCTATTGGCCCAACTTCTCCCAGCAGGTGAAGGAGTATTGCAGGTCTTGTCACCGGTGCCAAGAAATAGGGAAGGCTGTTAAGAAAACACAAGCCGCCCTAATTCCATTGCCCATAGTGGAGGAGCCACTCCAGAGGGTGGGAGTGGATATTGTGGGGCCTTTAAATATCCCCAGCTCCTCTGGGAAGAGGTTCTTCTAGGATCGTGGATATGTTGTTCATCCACACTTACTGACATTTCCCTTTCTCCTTTAAGGATCACCGGAAGTCTTCAAGCTGGCTCCTCCCGCCCACCTAGGTGGTATAACCCTGGGCTCTGCCCTATGACGCTAGATCTTAGCCCGCTGGAAACCAGGCGTTGTGCATCCGTAGCTGGGGAGGTCGGGTGGGTCCGTGTGGATGAACAACATATACCACTCCTAGAACTACAGTTACAGGTCAGTAACCTGTTTTTCTAGGAGTGTGGATATGTTGTTCATCCACACTCTTTGGCAGACTCCTAGCAGTTCTGCGGGAGGAGGGAGGCAAGGGGCACACTCCCTACTTAGGGAACAGAGATTGAAGAACTGAGGTCCCAAAACCAGCATCCCAGCGTGACTCAAGGTCGATGTGGTAGTGGGTGATTAAGATGTATGCTAACTTCCAGGTAGCAGCCCAGCAGATTTCCTGGATAGGGATGTCCCTGGAAGCAGCAACCAGTGCAGCAGTATGGTGGGTAGAATGAGCTCTTATCCCTCTGGGAGGCTCCTTGCCCGCCAACTCGTAGCACAGACCTATGCATGATGTGATCCATCTTGCAATAGTCCATTTTGCTGCAGGTCTGCCGGAGCGGCTTCAGCGTAGGTAACAAACAGCTGGCGAACCTCTCCCCGAATTTCTGCCGTCCTCTTCGTGTAATAGGAGAGGGCTCGTCTCAGGTCCAAGGTATGGAGCCTGTACCCAGCCTCCGAGGTGTAATTAGGGTAGTATACCAGTAGGGTTAAAACCTGGTTAAGGTGAAACTCTGACACTACCTTTGGAAGGAATTTTAGGTGGGGAGGCGTAGGACAACCTTGTCCCTGTGGAAGACCAGATAAGGGGAGTGCACTGAAAGCACCTGGAGCTTCCCTGTCCTTCTGGCAGACGTGACAGCCACCAGGAAGGCCGTTTTCCATGACAAGTGTGACAAAGCACACTTGTGCATTTGTTTGAATGGCTTGCTCATGAGCTTTGCCAGTACCAGCAGTAGATCCCACGGAGGTGGAGGTTCACGCACTGGAGGGGATATGTGATCCAGGCCTTTGAAAAAGCACCCGACCACTGTCTCCTGTGCCAACGTCGGCTGACCAACCCGCGCTCATCGATGAATGAAGACCCCCTTTGGACAGAGACCAAAGGTAATCAAGAATGTTAGCCACTGGACAGGACAGAGGGTCCAGGCCCTTTCCCTGACACAGATGGAAAACTGGTCCATCTTAAAGTGGAAGGGGATATGCCAAAGAGTGTGGATGAACAGTATATACCACTCCTAGAACTACTGTTACAAGTGAGTAACCTGTTTTTAATGCACACCCTAGAGTAGCTTGTGACACAAAATGGTTCACTGCTATTTTAAGTTAAAAAAAAATATATATATATATTTTTAAGTAAATTAATTGTTTAAATGTAAAAAAGAAAAACAAGTAAAAAATAAACCGTATTTCTAAGTATTTTTTTTTTAATAAATATAAAAAAGCAAAACAGTTCATTTTTGAATAAAAATCCTGGTGGTAAATCCTTTGCAAATGCTATTCCCTCCACTTGAAATGCCCTTCCCAATACTCTGCAGGTGATCTCCTCTCTGGGTGGATTTAAGAAGGGTTTAAAAGCCTATATTCTAGAGAAGAACCAGTGCAATTGTTACTACTGATAGGCCTAAGTACTGCTATATTGATGGTTGTGTCCTACAGCATTGGCTATTTGTCCCCGTATTCACAGAGAAAATAAACTCTGTGTACTCTGGTGTAAATTAATTTGTAGTCTCGTGGTTCAAACAAATGTGTCTCTGTAACCTAACCTGTTTCTAATCTACTTACTACTGTCCATATCTTCTCAGTAATTGTATTCCTGTTGAACAATGTCTGTAATTAATTCCGGGTTGTCCCTGACAAAGGGACTCTCAGACACCCAGTGGGTTTACCCGGTCAACAAAATTGAATGAATGAATACCAGTAAATTGTACTTTTGATCTGAGTAGTGTGGTGAGCCAAAGCCAGCAGGTGGCATTGTGACTCCACATTTTGGGGTCAGTTTTATAGTGTGTGCTCTTTCGCTCTGTTTTTTTTTTTTTTCTCCTGTCTTTGGTGTATTACCCCTTGTTAGTCAAATATGGCTTTGCAGCTACTAACAACTTACAGAATTACATACAGCTCAGATATCACATTGATTCATTACCACATCCAATATACAGTACAAAGTGCCCGCAGTTACATGCAATAGTGCAATAAACTGCAGTTATAAAGCTCCCAGCTCCTTAGAGAAGGCAGCTTTTCATTTGGCGACACCTTGGGCTAATAGAGCTTAATAACTGTGCTTTATTGCACTAGTACACATAACTGTTGGTAATTTATGTTGTATATTGAATATGGTAATGGAGTGATGTGATAACCGAGCTGTATGTAGTTCTGTAAGTCGCTAGTAGTGACATAGCCACATTGGATTGAGTGAGTAATAGATTTATGTATGTACTGCAGTTTGCACTTTTTAGTTACCTATGTGCCTGAATAAGTCAGTTTACAGCATATTACCACCTACATTGTATCATGGCATGTTTTTGTTCAAACAAAGCAGATTTCAGTTATGGGCATTTAAATCTTGATTTAAAATGTGCCGGATACTAGTTCGAGTGTGGGGAAATACGTGTTTATGGGTAATGTTGCCGAATCCATCAAGGTCACTGTTGACCCAGTCGGCCCTGTGTCAGACGAGGATGAAAACTCATGTGTTTGACGCCGGTGCTGCTGGAGGCCCCTCCACAGGAGTATTTAGGATCGACTGTACCCCCAATCAACCTCCCCCCCCATATAGCCACTGTCTGTTACCCTTATTCATCTCATAGTGGTACCAGTATCCTAGCTGGTGCTGTACACAGCAGTCATCCTTGAGCTCATTGTTGTATGAGTGCCATCAACATCAACTTCATTGCAATTTCTGGATGGCAGCCATTAGCCCTGGTAAAGGTTGACTGATGCTTTCAGATACCAAAATTCCATTATGGATGCCTCCAAAGATGCTCCCAGTTGTGCAGCATGCAGCAGTTGTCCTCATGGCATCGTCAACAGTATAGAAGCAACTGTTTGTGGTGGGAGCCACCTCACAAACAATTGCAGGAGAATGCTGCAACTTGGAACTCTAAGCCTAAGTCCAGGATTTCAAAGCTCTGGTGGTCACCCCATCTAAGTGTGTTGCCCACACTCTTGGTCATCCAAAGCTTCCCCTTGCAGTCCCTGATTCAGTGGCTTCCTCCATGGTGTTTTTCTAGTGTTGAATGGAAAATGACTCAACAGCTGCTCCATTCCAGAGGACATGACCTCTCTTTCTGCACTCCTGCAGCAGATGTCAGCAACCCTGGACGTTACTTTAGAGGAGGTCCAAAAGCTGACGTCTTAACCACTTGTGGATATCCTGGAGCAGGATTGTTCACCAGGGGTAGTGTTCTGGTCACCCAGGCCATTCTGGACACCATGCTCAGCATCTGACAGCACCCAGCTCTGTGTTAGGTGCCTTCACATTGCATGGACCGTAAGTATGCAATACTAGTTGGTGGGCTGTCCATGCTTATGCAGCACCCTTCCTCTGAGTACGTAGTAGCCGACACAGTCTTCTACAGTGCCGGGGTGAATGATGTGTTGGATATGCTGCCAGATAAGGAGTCCATGAAGTAGGATTTCTTTGGGCAGAATGTCTGTGCAGCTTTCTCCTCCTTTGGAATCCAGCAGGCTAGCTATGTGGCTTTAATGGGCAAGTTTGGTTCCATGCCATTTGACAAGCTCTATGGCATGATTCCTCTACTTCCAGAAGATGGCCAGCTCGAGGCATGTACCTTTTGCGACTTGGGCTTGTTCATGTTTAAGCACCAGCTACGGATGGCATTAGATTCTGCCAATAATATTTCACTCTGCACAGTGTCCATGTGCAGGCAGGCTTAGCTGTGGGTCTCCATGTTTACGTCAAAGACTCTATGCAACTTGGAGCACTGACCTTTTTTTCTCAGGGTTGGAGGATCTTCTTACCCGCAAAGAAAAGTTCAAAGTCACCTTGGACTCTGTGACAGCTGGACAGCAGTCCAGTCAGTTCCCTATACCTAAGCAGCAGAGTTTCCTTCAGAGTACCTTTTCCTGGGCCTGGATACCAGCTGCAGCAGCCTAAGCAGCAGTATCAACTGACTGTCTCTTCACTCTGGAGGTCAAGGTTAGAAAACCTGGGGTGCGCGTGGTCCTTCCAGGTGTCAGTCCTCTGGAGCCCTTCCAAGGGTAAGCAGTGAAGGGCTAAGTTTGCATTTTCTGCCCACACAAACCCTGCTATAGCTTCCTGTTGGGGTTTACTGTCCCACATCCTGCCATAGTGGTCCACCTGCCTCTGACAAGTGATTTCTGTAAGTTCTGTGGTTGAGATTGTCTTTAGAATTTGAGATTATCCTCTATGCTGACCCAGACTGCCATTAGAGTCTGTGGTATCTGGCAACACTCTTTTCTCAATGCAGAGCAGAGTTGCTTAGCTTTGCACGCAGTACTATTGAGGCTGTCCCAGATGCCCAGGTCTCTCAGAGGTTTGTGTCTCATTACATATTAATATTGAAACAGGTGGGGATTGGCCCTGCATTTTCAACCTGTGCATCCTAAAGTTTGTGTGTAGATGGAAGTTCCATATGATCACCCTCAACCAGACCATCCCATCCCTGAAGCACGGAGTTTAGCTCTGCTCCCTGGATCTCCAGGATGTGTATATTCACATCCTGATCTGTCCATCCCTCAGCATTGCCTATATTTTTGGGTGGATTGTACTCTGTAACAGTTTAAGGCAATGTTTTTCATCCTGTGATTGGCAGCCAGGGTGGCCACTAACTGCCTGTTGGCCATAGCGTCCTTTCTCCAGTGTAGAAGTATCAGAATCTTCCCATCCCTGGACTTTATCAGTGGCAGTACCAGGGAGATCGTGGAATGGTACGAGGATGTGTCCATTCAGGCATTATGAGATGTGGGCCTGATGGTCAATCTGGCCAAGTTAGAACAGGTACCAAAGCAGGTAATCCTGTTCACTGGCACATCATTGGACTCCCTCCAAGCCCCAGGACTCATTTACCCTTAGGTTGAGTGGAGGATCTCTCTTCCTATGCCTGACTATTTGAGGTGGGGCAGTTGTTACCAGCCCAATATTTCCTCCAGCTGCTGGAGTTCATGGCCTGTGTACATACGAACATACAAAATTGCCAGGAGATAAAGGCCTTATGGTCTATCAAGTCTGCTTGATTGTGCAGCTAGCAGCCCTTATACTGCTGCTGCCACTCCCTCCCCCACCCCATTCCCCCTCCTGTGACCTTCCCCCTTACCCTGCCCCATCCCCTTTTGAAGCAGTCCACTGTTCTACAGGATATCACTTTCTCTGGCAACACGTTCCACCCAGATACCACCCTCCCTATAAAAAAGTGTTTCCTCATTTCCCTCCTGAGCCTTCCCCCTTCCAATCTTCAGTCATGCCCTCGAGTGTCCCTCCCCCTCCTTAATTTGAAAAGCCTCTCCATACCCGTTTTATTTATTCTCTTCATGTACTTGAAGGTTTAAATCACGTCCCCCCTATCCCTCCTCTCCTTCAGGGAGTACATGCTCAGCTCCCTCGGCCTGCTCTTGTAGGATAAGTCCCCTTAGCCCAGGATCATTTTTGTTGTCCTGCACTGCACTTCCTCTAGTAACCTAATGTCCTTCTTCAAGTACAGTTGCCAGAACTGCACGCAGTACTCCAGGTGTGGTTTAATTAGTGACCTGTATTGCGGCAGGATCACCTCCTTCCTCCTGGAGGATATGCCTCTGGCAATACAACCTAGCATCCTGTTGGCCTTTGCAGCTGCCTTTCTACACTTTTTTTTTTTAAATTTAAAGTTTATTAAAGTTTTCCAATAGCTGCCTTTCTACACTGTGCTGAGTTGTTTATTGCTGCTGTTATGATCACCCCCAGATCCTTCTCCTCTCTGTCTTGACTAGTTGAAATCCCCCCTAGCTGGTAGCTCCTCCATGTTCTTTTTGCGCTGAAATGTAGCATTTTGCATTTCTTGGCATTGAACCCCAGCTGCCAAGTGTCCGACCAAGTCTCCAGTTTTGCCAGATCATCTTGTAACCCCTGCCATCCTTCTAAGTCATCCACTACTGCTCCCATCTTGGTGTCATCTGCAAACAAACTGATCTTGCTCTTGATGCCTATTGAGATGCCTGCTATGAAGATCCCAAACAACACCGGCCCCAGTATAGAGCCCTGTGGCACCCCGCTTGTCACCACCCTGGGAGATGAGAGCTCCCCTCCCACCATCACCCTCTGCTGTCTCCCTTGCAGCCAGTTCACTACCTATCCCACTATCTTCTCCCCACCCCAGTGCCTTCCAGCTTACTTCCTAGCCTCCCATGTGGCATCGAATCGAATGCCTTACTGAAGTCCAGGTGCAGGACATCCACTGCATGGCCCCTGTCTAATTGTCTGGTTACCCAGTCATAGTACTCCACCAGGTTGGTCTGACAGGATCTGCCTGAGACAGACCCATGCTGTCTGCTGTCCTGCAGCCCATTAGCCTCTAGGCGGGAAACCATCGTCTCCTTCAGAATTGTCTCCATCAGCTTCCCCACGATGGATGTGAGGCTTACCAGTCTGTAGTTCCCTGTCTAATTCTTCGGGCTGCTGTTGTGGAGGGATACCACATGCACCATTCTCCAGTCCTGACGTACATTTCCCGAGTCCAAGGAGGCATTGAACAGGTCTGCCAAGGGTTCGGCCAGGACTTCTGACAGCTCCTTCAGAACCCTGGGTTGTATGCCATCTGGCCCAGGTGCCTTGTCCACCCTCAGTGTCCTCAAGCCCTCCAGTACTCTGCCCACTGGGATTTTCCCATCTGTCACCTCCTCCCACCCTCCCACCCCTTGGGTAGACCTCCCTTTCTCTTTAGTTAATACTGAGCAGAAGTACTCATTTAATGCTTCTGCCTGTTCTGCCCATTTCCATCCACCCCAGCCTTCTTTATCCTTACTATATGGTGCTGACAACTCCTTTTCCTCCGATGCACCTGAAGAAGTCCTTCTCCCCCTCTTTGATGCCCTGTGCTAGCCTGAGTTCCTTGGATGACCTGACTGCCCTTGTCACCTCCCTTGACTGCTTGAGGTATTCCTCTCTGTCCTTCCCTCTCCCTGTTTTTTTGTACCTTCTAAAGGTGGCTCTTTTCTTCCTTATTTTTTCCATCAACCCCCCGTTCACCCAGTTGGACTTCTTGGCCTTAGCCCTCTTACTCTGGACCCTTGAACATGTTATGGTTGCCTCCTCAATTCCCAGTTTAATGACCTCCCACTTCTGTTTAGTGTCCATATTTGTCTGCCCCGGAGTGGCAACTTGACCTGCTGAAACAGCCAGTTCGGGTGACTTAGCTGATAAAGGGCACCACTGAGTGATGGGTGCTTCTTCCAAACATCTCAGAAGGCAGCCACTTTTGTCCAAGTGGAGCCTTCCCTCACATTAATGATAGGTATGTCACTAGTGGGCTACACATCTTCTGAACCTCAGAGCTCACAGGTTCTGGTTGCCGAGCAGTACTCTTCTGCAAATTAGCCTACTGGAGCTTCGGATAGCGTGTCTGATATAGACTGTTTGTCCCTCTGTTCAGGGGTCAGCTCATGCAGGTCAACACCGACAACATTACCACCATTTTCTAACAGAACAAATGTGCGGGGGGAAGGAGAGCACACTCCTTTCCCCAGTGTCAAAAGGCCCTTTGGAACTGGTCCCCTGGTAGAGAGTCTGCAGGCGGAGCTGCTTGCAGTCAGATCGCAGCGGAGGACAACCAGCAGGTTGATGCTCTCAGCTGGGTGGTCAAGATGTTACATCAGTGGTCATTACACCAGGAAGTGGTTTAAAAACTGTTCACCTAGTGAAGCACACCTCAGATTTACCTTTTTAACTCCTGGGAGAACAGAAACTGCAGCTGTTATGTGCCTGACCCCCGAGATGAGAACACTGATGGGGGATGCCTGTGATGTGCTTATATTGTTTATTTTAGGGGGGGTGCTGTGGAGGCAGGGGAGTAATAAAGTGTTGCAGCATTTTTTTAGGAGTGGAGCTGGAGAGTGAATTGGCTCAACTGGGTCTTCTAACAGTAACAGATTTATGATGGCAGGGTGGCCATCTTGGATATGGGTATCAGAAGCACTGCAAATGGAAAAATTCCTAAATTAATGCAAATTACCGGTTGGCTGTAGGTATTTACAAGCTGTGCTGTTGTGCTGAGATATGAACAGTGCCCGGTTAGAACTACATCTCAAACAAGCATAAGGATTTCTTCCATCCATTTCACAATGTAACTTACATGCTTTCTGTATGTGCTGAAACATTAAGAGAACAAGAAAAATAATCTTGAGGAAAAAAATATTTTTGAATAATAACCCTAGAAAAATGACATAAATAAACTGTATATAATATTTCAGAACCTCGAAGGGAAAATACAGGAACAAAAGCAGGAAACAGAACGTTTTAAACACCAAATATTAACTTCAAAGGAAAAGGCTCAACAAGACAAAGAAGCTCTTAAAAAAGCTACCCGGGCTCAAAAGCAAAGAGCAGAACGCTTTGAATCAGCTGTAGGAAATCTTCGCTCACAAATTAAAACTAAGGTAAGTTCCATTTTTGTAAAATAAACTCTAGGCGCTGAACTGACAAATTGAGCTATTAGTAATATCTGTCTTGTAAGATGCAGGCTTATGTGGATGTTTGCTGTACTGTACTTGCATATTTTGTTACAGTGAATGCATTTGCTTGTTTTATGCAGGCACAGTAAAATCTGCGGACTTGTTAATGTTTTATTAGGTATTTTGACTCTCTGCGCTGAAGTTATAGATCAGAAATAATCACACATACAGTATATACCTGGTTGAATATTAAAATAACTAGAAATGTGCCTCTTATCTGTATCACATTATAAGGGACTTCCCCCTAATTTTACCACTCTGACTTGCTCTGTCCCACAAGACAGAGATGCTTTCCTCACAGAGAAGGTGCTGTTTCACCTCTGTAACTCAGATGTTGAAGCAGAATTATACAGTGGGGGTTCAAGAATGGGGCACTCCGATTGGTTGGCTGGAACTTCTGAGCTTTGGTGAATCCCAGCATAACCACCGAAAAAAGTGCCAGTTAACCACTTCACAAATGAACAAATTACAACATTTTAGCCGTCGACACACGCTCACAGAACTGCTGCTCCAAACTGCTGCTTCTGACCCTACATTCAGTCAACGCCGTTGCCAAGCACAAACAAAAACATTGTATAAAAAACAAACTAATATCACCTGATCACATTCATTATTACTGTCTGCACTCCAGGTGCTCACAGAACACTAAGTATCGCTGATACCAGGTCTTGCTCCCCACACTAACACACACTGGCAGGTTACGCTTCCTCACCACGCAGCCAGCTCTTTTGCTCTAGCTTCACAGAGCCAATCATTCTCGGCCGCACCTTGCTGTCTTGACAGTTTAAAAAATGTAAAACAAAAACAGTTATTGAGGGTGGGTAGTTGGGGAAACCTCACAGCAGAGTGGGGGACAGGGATGGCTTCTCCTACCATAGTCTGCCCAGCAACACCAAACTATTTCATGTAGTGGGAGAATATTTAAAAAAGGAAAAAAATATGTAAACTTGACATTTACATTTTTTTGTAAATATTTTACTATTTCGCAATTGTATAAAAACCCATCCCCTGTCATGGATTGTTGCTTAAATTCGTAATACTCTGTTGCCAAATCAACATTGAATTACATTATGCAAAAGTAAAAGCACCAGTTTCCACTGTGTTTAACCTTGTATCTCCATGTTTGATGATGGGTTCCATTTTTTCCAGTTTTGTAACCCAGGTCATCCAAATTAATAGGGGTATGGGGGATGAAAGCTATGAGGAAAGACGGAAAGCCTTTAAAATGTTCAAGCAAACCACATCAAAAACACCACACGCGTCAAAACACTGTTAAGCAAATGACTAATTTATTGTACAAAAGTTACAAATAACGCTGCTGCGCTTTGAGGTGCTCTGCCTCTTCCTTGGGTAGCATACTCAAGGAAATGTGTAAACTGTTGTGCTTAAATACCAGTAAGGGCACATGGTGCACAGGTGTGTAATGCATTAAAAAGCTGTGCATACCAGAATTAAACAACCAACCATCTCCGCATTTAACAACACGTTGCACTTATGCGTGAGGTCTCATAATAAAATAAATAAATATATATATGTATCAATTGGATTTAGTATCCAATGGCAAAAACTTAAAAAAAAAAAAAGGCAAATACCAATTTAGGTAGGATCCCTTTTTTCTCTTAACTGGCTTAATTTTTTAATTTTCGATAAAAGTTTTAATGTGAACCATTTTGTGTATGTGTGTGTATTTACTCATACAACCATATTTCTAGGGGCGTGGATATGGTATACTGTCCATACTCTGGCATTTCCGCTGAAACAATTTCTGCTGCAAGAACAGGTCATCTCCTTCACACTCCACTCAGGAATTTTCTCTGCGCCATAGGTGAAACGTTTTTCAAAGCTTTTGAAGCTAAATTGTGGGATTCCTCGAATCTTTTTGTGGTGCGATTGATTGCAAGAAGCCCGGATTCAAATTCTGTGTGTGGTGCTGCCAGAAAATGTTGGTCACTAATCTGCGGCAGATGTGTGTGTGTACTGCCTGGGCGAGCAACATGACATGTCTGGGTATAGTCTTTGCTTCTCTATGTTATTGGAATCTGTCACTAAGGGCCTGGTTTCGGAACGAGATCTGAAGGACCACTCAAAGGGTGGCAAAAAGGCCTCTCTAGCTGCTGAGTCAGCTTGCTGCCATGGAAGCTGAGGTGGCTGCGGCAGGTACCTCTTTGGCCTCGGTGCTGTTCCCGGCTGTGGCGAGTGTCAGAGGGACCTTTATGGGTCAATTCCGTGAATTGTGTAGTCACTTCAGTCCTTTAGGGAGAGCCCTGTCCTTCACGGCTCTGGATCAAAAAACCAAGGCGAAGAAAAAATCTCTTTACCACCACTGCTGGTCATAGAACGGGGAGAGATCTTGGTCCTCCCAGTCCCTCAACTCGCTTGACCACTCAGCTGAGGTTGTGTGCCCCTCGGTCATGTTGTTAGTTGAAGGTTCCTTGGCATTGCCAATGAGCTAATCAACTTTAACTCTAGTTGATCAGCTGGCCAAGATATTTCTCGACCCGGTCAACCCTTTGTCAGACGTGGTCGAGGATTCACCTCGCAGACCTCAGTGCTCCTGATCCTGACTCACAGGACCCGGCTCAACTGGTCTCCCTGGTCGACCGTGTTAGGGACAAGCCTTCCATGTGAGATGAGATCCTCCACACCTATGTTGGTGCACATGAGCAGGCACATGGTTTACAGCCAGCCCCAGGATGACTCTTCCCACCATGGGCTGACTGGTTGAGGTCATGGTTGAGGTGTTTGTGCTTTCACTCCCGCTTAAAGAGAAGGTTCCGCCAATGGCACTCATCACCCTCCTCTTCCTCAGGGGAGGAGAGGCACTGCCGCAAAATGTGTCCGTGCCACAAGGAGTTCCTTCGACGGCAGTGGACCATCACAGGGAAGAGTAGGGCTCTACCCCAGGGTCCCATGATTCCCCGAGGCTGATCCACACCCTATGGGTGTGGCCAACACCCGTCTCCACCGATTCCTGTGGAGCCGCCACCCCGACAGCCACCGACCGGTGCTCCTACCAAGGAGGCCAGGTGTTTGTCACCTGGCTTGCCATGCCGGTTGTTGATGAGGATCACCCCTGTTGAGGAGTCCCGGGAGGTTGGCGGCAACTTATGGTCAAAGGTTGTCTTTGAGGAGTCTTCCCTCGATTCAGACGGGGAGTCGATGGCCTACTCTGGGGCTCTGCTCTTTGACTGGGAGCTGGCCGAAGAATCTTCCACCAACCAAGGGCTGGTGTCATTCAGTGATCTTCTCCACCTCATTTTGGAATCCACAGGTGTCCCTTTAGAGCCCGTCCAGAAGAGGGCTGCCTGTCTTCTCATGGTTCAAACCCCAGGAAATCTTACTGTATTCTGACAATTGCAGTATGGTCCCACCATAGGACTGCCTCAGAGCCAAAATGGTTAATAGAACCTATGCTGATGATGAAATGTTAGGCTCGAGCTCAGTTTTCAAACCGCTGTCCCTGGTTGCACTTCCTGCAACTGTCAGATTCTTTACTCCGCTTGCCTCAGTAAGACGTCTCCGGAGAGCTCTCCTTCACTTCAACTGAAGGAAGTTATTTTTCTCGATTTAAATCTTAGTTTGTTTATTTTTCTTGATTTTTGAAGCACAGTCCTTGGTTCACAGGTAAAATTAGTTAGATAGTGTTAGTTTTGATAAGTTTTATTGGTTCCTCCATGGTTCTCCCAACTGGGAAGGAACCAATATTTTGATTTGATTTACTTATTTTAACATTGGTACCATCCAGTAAGTGGATTTAGTTATTTAAAACTTGGTTAATTTTACCGAGGTAATTTTTGGTTTACTTTGGTTCTAACCAACCGATCAATGTCACAGCCTAAGAAACGAATGAGCCCCACAGGTTTCCAACATTGCAGAGTGTGGGGAACCGATCGCTAAAGCAGATCCTCATTTGATTTGTGTTATTTGTTTGGGGTTTGACCATCTCAAGAAGGACTGTGAAATTTGTAAATATTTCCCTCAATCAACACCTAACAGGCAACTTAAACGACTGCAGGAGAAAATGTCTGAGAAAACTGCTGAACCAGTAGCGGACACTCAAAAGAAACCGGGGGACCAGCCCTCTGACAAGGGTGACTCCTAAGCTACAAAAAAGATACCGGCCGCTAACCCGGCACATTCAGGCAAAAGGAAAAAGAAAGGAAAACACTCAACGGTTAAACTGCAACCGAAGGCATCGGTTCTAACCGCTGAGGAAATATCGAGTGCTATTTGTATAATTGTCTCTTCAAGGCAGTCCGGTTTCAGTTGACAAACAACCGTGACTGTCTACCATAAGTTCTGCTTCAGTGGAACCTGAATTAGACACTTATGAAGAGGATTAAGAAGAGTAAGATGATGACGATGATGAGGACTTTGGGGAACCCATTGAACCGGACATCTCCCCAGATCCTCACAGACCTGATTCCCCTGATAAGGGAACCAAAGATTTTACATCTCATTTCCAATTTATCAGTCAGGTTGCTCAGTCTTTGGATCTTCCCACTCAAGAATCCACTGATGAGGAGGAAGAACAAGATTACAAGGAGATGATGGATGTGCCAACCTCTAAAAGGGTTTTGTTGTCCATCCATAAATCCCTTAAGAAACAGGTCCTGAAGGTACTGCATACCCCAACTTCCATTCTACCACTGAAAAGAAAAGTAGATAAAAAGTACTGGGTGGCTAAGGGTGGAGCAGAGTTCTTGTTTGGACACCCTAGCCATGAGGGAGTGGTTCAGGCTGCAGCCTGTGATAAGGCTGGTATCCCCTTGTCGTCACACCCTCCTGATAAAGACTCCAGGAGAACGGACTCAGTTGCTAAGAAACAGTATTTGAGGTCTTCTCTTGCAATAAGGCAGGCCTCTTATATGGCCCATGTTGCGAGGTATCAGTGGACTTTGGGGGACACTGTGATGGAAATCACAGTCTGTTCCAGCCCCTATGGCAGTAGGCTTAGTAAAAGCTGCAAAAAGGGGCATAGAGGCATCTAAAGTGCAACTTTGTATGGCAGTGGACAGTAATGATGCTGCCAGACAAATGGCCTCTTCCACATCTTTTAGAAGGTTTGCCTGGCTCAGGACAAGTAACCTAACTCAGGACACCCAGTCAAAGCAATGGATTTCCCCTGTGAGCCTCTGTCTCTTTTTGGTGAGCAGACAGAGGCTTATATGAAGAAAATGGATGAGTACAAAACAGCTTATCAGAATGCTGCCGCTAAAGAGGAGCCCTCTACACACCATAAGCAGCAAGCCAGGGGTCACAGAGGCAGGCCTTATAGGCCATTCTTTCAGCACCAAGCTTACTCCTAGTACCAGCAGCAGAGGGGCTACTTTAGAGGCAGGGGCAGAACGGGTGGCAACTGGATAGCCCCTAGCACTCAGCCAGCTTCCCAACCTAAGCAGACACCCTGAGAGGTCTGCCCGAGGTTGCCTCCCCAGTATAAGTAGGAGGCAGGTTGGCCCATTACCTCCAGGAATGGAAATCCATTACCACAGACAAGTGGGTCTTGGAGGTAGTGGGCCAAGGTCTGGCTCTCAGTTTCAAATTAAAATCAAGGCTGAGGGCAAAGGTTTTTTGACCTTTATCCACAGCAGAGACCCAGTTACTAGAGAAGGAAGTATTAAATCTCCTAGCCCTTGGGGCAGTAGAGCCAGTTCCCCGCAACAAAGGTGGAAAGGCCTGTATTCAAGGTACTTCCTCACTATCAAGAAAACGGGAGTGGCGACTCATATTGGATCTCAGACGTTTAAACAAGCATTTACTGAAACAAAATTCAAAATGGTCACTCTGTCTACAAATCTGCCCATTTTAAAGCTAGGGGATTGGTTGACATCCCTAGACCTCAAGGATGCATACTTCCACATCCCAGTGAGACAGTCATACAGAAAATTTCTCAGGTTCAGACTGCCCTTGTGCCATTTCCAGTTCAGGGCAATGCCTTTTGGTCTCATTTCTGCTCCAGGGGTGTTTACAAAATGTCTGGCTGTAGTTGTGGCACACCTAAGGAGATAATGAGTGGCAGTATTTCCCTACCTAGATGACTTGTTAGTCGTAGGGAAAACTCCTCAACAAGTCAAGCAGTCCCTGGTACTCACACAGGGCCTCCTGCAGTCCCTGGGGTTTCTGATAAATCAGAAAAAGTTAGTACTACAACCATTGCAGCTCCTAGAATTCACAGGGGCTCAACTGGATTCAGTGAAAGGAAAAGCTTTTCTTCCGCAGGAAAGGGTAAGTAACTTGGTACAGTGGGCAAGCTCTTTCAGACCTTACAGTCTCAAGCCTGCCAGGCACTTACTACAGTTGTTGGGCCACATGACCGCATCAACAGCTACAGTACTAGGCGCAAGGTTTCAGATGAGAGATATTCAATATCATCTAAGGCAGTGATGGTTCCAGAAGAAAGATTCACTGTCAGATCTGGTCCCAGTAACCCAAATCTTCATGCAGGCTCTGCAGTGGTGGCTAGAAGAAGAAAACCTTAAACAGGGAGTTCCCTTCCTACAAGAACAACCCTCCCGGGTGCGTACCACAGATACATCTCTCCTAGGGTGGGGAGCACACCTAGAGGAGCATACTGTCCCCAGTTCGTGGTCCAAGCAAGAGTCCCTGCTTCACATCTATCTGCTGGAACTCAGGGCAGTCTTGTTAGCATTGCAGGCATTTGCCAGCATGCCTCAAGGGGATGTGGTACAGGTCAGTACAGACAGCACAACCACAGTGTACTACATCAACAAACAAGGGGACACAAGGTCCACTCCTCTGTGCACAGAGGCCATGAGAATATTGACGCTGGCTTATTCACCAAATATCCAGTTGTCAGCTGTTCATCTGCCAGGCAAAGACAATGTCTTGGCAGTTGCATTGAGCAGAATGCATCAGAGCCACCACGAATGATCTCTGAACAGTCAAGTACTACAGGTGGTATTCAAAAGGCGAGGGACTTTAGAGATAGACCTCTTTGCCTCACCAGACAACCACCAGCTCCCAAGGTTATGGCTTCACGCCAGGAGTGACGGGTTCACTGGACGCACTAGTTCTGGACTGGACAGGGAAGTTTCTGTATGCCTTCCCTTCATTTCCCTTGTTACTTAGGGTTCTGGTCAAGCTCAGATCCCAGTCTGCCACAATGATCCTAATTGCTCCAGATTGGGCCAGGCAACCTTGGTACTCCATGGCACTGGATCTGTCAATAGCCAAGCCGGTCAGTCTTCCCAGAAGGCACTACCTACTGACTTCATCTCAGGGCAGGATCCTGTATCTGAACCTGTGGTCCATCAGGCTCAAGGCCTGGCTCTTGAGGATCTAGAGTATGACAATCTGCATCTCTCAGGAAGTGTCATGGAGGTCCTCAGGGTTTCTAGAAAACCCTCTACCAGAATGATTTATACTTCCAAGTGGAAAAGATTTGCTATTTGGTGTCAGAATAAAAACCTGAACCATAATCAGGCAGGATTACCTGTGGTTCTGGATTACCTTACCCATATTCACTCTCTAGGCTAAATGTCCTCCACATTGAAGGTGCATTTGGTTGCAGTTTCCGCTTACTTGTCAGCAGGTAAGACATCATCCTTGGCATCTAACCCTGTGTTCAGGAGATTCTTTAAGGGACTGATGCACTTGCACCCACCTCACAGAATTCCCACTCCAGTATGGGATCTTACTATTTGCATAGCACAACTTATGCAGCCACCTTTCCAACCCATGGCAACAGCTGATCTCAAGTATGTGACTTGGAAGACCGTCCCTGGTTGCCATTACCTCTGCCAGGAGGCTCAGTGAACTCCAGGCCTTGTCCATGGAGCCTGATTATGTGGCATTCCATAGGGACAAAGTGGTCCTTAGGACAAATAATAAATTCCTCCGGAAGGTGGTTTCAGATTTTCACATTAATCAGTCCATCACACTTGCAGTCTTCTTTACTGACCATTCTACTTCGAGTGAATGTAGACTGCATATCTTGGATGTTAAAAGAGCTATCAGCTACTACCTGGAACATACAAAAAGTCATAGCAGGGATGAAACCCAACTTGTTTTGACTTCTGGGGAAGTGGGAAAATGGGAAAAGGCAAACCTACAACTAAAAGATCCATAGCAAGATGGATTGTGGCATGTATCCAGTTCTGTTATGGCAAAATGGGCAAACAGCCCCCTCAGAGGCTCAGGGCCCATTCTACAAGGGGGGCAGCTGTGTCTATAGCAGCTTAAAGAGATATTCCTCTATTGGAAATCTGTAAAGCAGCTACCTGTAAAACAGTCCACACATTCACTAAGCACTATTGTTTGGATACCCAGGCCAGGTTTTGGCACAGCAGTTTTGCAGAGCCTGTTTCCTCAATAGGTCCTCTGCCCACCTCCAAAGGCACTGCTTGGATAGTCTGCAATTGTCAGAATACAGTAAGATTTCCTGGGGTTTGAAGAAAACATTACTTACCATACTAATCTTGTTTCTTCTAAGGGAATCTTAACTGTATTCTGAGCTCCCACCCTTCCTCCCCTGCTAGAATCTACAGGGCACTGCACACTGCCTGTTACTGATGTTGGAAACCTGTGGGTACCTATTAGTTTTTTGGGCATCTGTTGACTTGAGTCTTAGTAATGCCCTCTGTTATTTGAAGGTGTTTTCCTACCCGAGTTATGGTATTTAGGATTAGCTAAGTTAGCTTAGTATTTTTTGCTTCTGCATGCTTCGTAAGAATCTGACGGTTGCAGGAAATGCAGCCAGGGACAGTGGTTTGAAAACCGAGCTTGAGCCTAACATTCCATCATTAGCATAGGTTCTATTAACCATTTTGGCTCTGGGGCAGTCCTATGGTGAGACCATACTGCAATTGTCAGAACATAGTAAGATTCCTGTAGAAAAAACAAGATTATTATGATAAGTAATGTTTTCTTGGCATCCCTGGGGGTTGCCATCCTGGTGGCTGAGGCCATCTTGGATCTGACTTTGGGGATCCGGCAGCATCCAGCATCCTGACCAGCACCCTCAGCCCCGCATGATCCTCAACTATGCAGTCCCTACAGGCACCCTTTTGGGCTTCTCTGACCACCCTTTGTGGAAGGGCAGGTTTCAGACTCAGTGTTCCGCAGATCTGGACACCAGAAGAATGTGGCTAAGCCTCCGGACAAAGAGTCCTATAAGTTTGACCATGCCACTAAAAAGGTGTACGCGGCAGGTACTCTGGGTCTTGGGTAGGCTAGTTATGCCATTATGATGGCTAACTATGGCCATGCTATGATGGGCATGTTCAGTAACATCCTCCCCCACCTCAGCCTAGAGCAGCATGTGGCAGGGGAGCTCATCCGAGGCCATGATCAAATGCTGGCTAAACACCAGATCCAGACAGCCTTGGACATGGGCAACTCATGTGCCTGTGCAATGGCTGTCTCCATGCGTTGCAGGGCCAGGCTGTGCTTGTCCAGCTTCATGGTGTATAGCCAACAGAGGCTGGCAGATGTCCCTTTCTAGGGCACCAGCCTCTTTGGCCCTGGCGTGGAAGGACACCTCACACTGACTGAGAAGTCCAGTGCCACCCTGGACTCAGTGGTGTCATTTCAGAAGGACCTGAAAAAGAAGCCCAAGAAGCCAGCCTTCCAGTACTGCTGCTGCCGGTGCCCCTTCCAGGCCTTTCCAGTGACAGGTCAGGGGCATCAGGGCATCATCCCTCTACCTGTCCTGTCCCCAACCTCTCTTCCTGTCGGAGGCAGTTTGCATCTGTTTTTTTTTTTTTTTTTTTTTTTTTTTTTTTTACATTGGTCTGCTATCGCAACATACAAGTTGGTACTGGACATAGTGGGGGCAGAGGTCTGCCACTTTTGATTTAGAAACTCTTCTGCCCTACCACCTCCACGCGCATCGAGAGTCCGGGGCATCTCAGGACGCACTGTCTGCCCTTTGGGAGGGTGTTGCTCAGCTCCTGGAAAAGTGAACCATGGCCAGTCTTCCAGATGCCCTGTCCAGTCTGCGGTTTGTGTCCAGGTATTTCCATGTTCCAAAACGGATGAAGGGCTGGCACCCCATACTAGATCTTCACAATCTCAACCAGTATGTATGGAAACATGTGAACCAGATTATCACATCTCTGGAACATGGGCAACTCATGTGCCCGTGCAATGGCTGTCTCCATGCGTTGCAGGGCCAGGCTGTGCTTGTCCAGCTTCATGGTGTATAGCCAACAGAGGCTGGCAGATGTCCCTTTCTAGGGCCCTTTCTGCTCCCTAGACCTCCAGGATGTGTTCTTCCAAATTCATATCTGCAGATCCCACCGCTGATATTTCCAGTTCCTGGAGGGGATCCTGTACCATTTCCAGGTCATGCCGTTCAGCCTCTCCTCAGCACCATGGTCTTCTCCAAGTGCATGGCAGTGGTGGTGGTTCATCTTCAGCATCCTGGGGTCAGAGTTTACCCCATTTGGATGACTGGCTGATTGCCATTCCATCCATAGAGGTCATGGCAAGTTCCACAGCCTTGACCCTCCAGACCTGCAGGGACCTGTGACTTTTGGTCAGTCCGAACAAGTCTGAACTGGTACCACAGCTGGTGATCAAGTTCATTGGGGCACAGCTAGATTCTTGCGTGTCAAGGCCTGACTCCCGGCAGACTGGGCACTGGATCTTATCTCCTTTGCCTGATCTTTTCAGTTGGACTGTTGCACCCTGCCTGGGATTTCCTGCAGCTGCTGGAGTACATGGTATCCTACACCAGCATGGTCCATTAGGCCCTCTGGCGTATGCATGCCTTCCAGTGGGAGCTGGATTGTCAGTGTTCCCTGTGCTGAGGTCACTTGGACCAGCCAGTCTTAGTGATCTAGCCAATGTGGGATGCCATCCAGTGGTGACTAGTCCTGTAATATCTGGAAGAAAGAATCCCATTTGTCTGCCCAGAACTGAGCGTCACGTTGAAGATGGCTGCGTCTCTGGTGGAGTGGGAGCACACCTGGGGTACCATACTGCCCATGGGTTACAGTCAGCCAATGAGTCCTGTCACCACATAAACCTGCTGGAGCTCTATGCAGTGTGGCTGGCCTTTATGGAATTTGCTCCTCTGATGAGGGATCAGTTCATTTAGGTTCAGATGGACAACACCACAACAATGTTTTACCTCAACAGACAGGGTGGCACACACTCACTGCCCTTGTATTGGGAAGCGCTCTCCACTTGGACCTTTGTGCATAGCCTGGGCATCGATCTGTTCAAGATTCGCATTGCAGGGAAGGACAATCAACTGGGAGATGCTGTTAGCTGGGTAAGAGAGATGTTGCACGGTTGTCTCTGTATCAGAAGGGTGGTAAACCACCTGTTTTCCCAATGGGGCTCACCATTGGTGGATCTGTTTGTACCCACCTCCCAGAGTCTCGGACACTGACTGGGGATACCTTCACAAGGCAATGGACCTGGACCTTGTGTGTGCCTTTCCTCCCTTCTTCTTGATCCACAGGATTCTGGTCAAGGTCAGAAAGAACATAGCACAGATGATCCTGGTCGCTCTGGACTCACCATGGCTGTTCTGGTACCCAGATCTCCTCAGCCTTAGCAGCAGACTTCCGTGGTGGTTCCCTCTCTATCCATACCTGCTGACCAGATACCAGTGGATGGTCCTGCATCCAGACCTTCAGTCCCTGTGCCTCATGACCTGGTTCCGGAGTGGCTAGAGTTCCAGGCCTTGGGTCTCTCCAAGGGGGTCTTCTAGATTGTGGAGGCCTCCAGGGAAGAGTCGACTCATAGGTGCTATGCCTTTAAATGAAAGAGATTTTCCATCTGGTGCCAGCCAAGAAGCTTGATCTCTTGCCTGTCTGGTGGCTATTATCTTGAACTATCTGTGGTCCCTTTACTAGCTGGGATTGTGAGCAATGACCCTAGAAGTGCACCTGGCAGCCATCTGTACTTACCTGGTGTGGGTCGGTATGCAGACAGTGGCCCAGGAGAGGGTGGTTGGGTGCTTTTTCAAGGGCCTTGACCAGTTGGCCCCTCTGGTGCGAGAGCCATCTCCACTATGGGACTCACTGCTAATCGTGGCTTTGCTCATGGGGAAGTCACCTGAGCCGATACACAGCTGTGACATCTCTCACCTGTCATGGAAGATGGCCTTTCTGGTGTCCATTACCTCCGCCAGAGGACTGGGGAGCTCCAGACTCTCTTGGTGGACTTTCCCTACCTGGTCTTCCATAGGGACAAAGTCATCCTTCACCCAACCTGAAGTTCCTTCCGAAGATGGTTTCTGAGTTTCACTTTAGCCGGGTGATTAACTTGTTGGTATACTTTACCGACCCTTCTTCGGAGGACGACCAGAAGTCCCTCTGGAGCTGTGGAGGGTGCTCTTATTATGTGGTGCGCACGACTGAAGTTCAGGGTCAGGCTCGCCCACTGTTTGTCACCTGTGCTGAAGTCATGCCTAGCAGACCAGCAGCAAAGCAGACAGTTAGAAGGTGGATCACATCTTACATCAATCTCTGTTACAGGTTGGCTGGTCGGGAGCCTCCCGTAGAAATCAGCTCATTCCACCAGACATACCACTGCCTCAGTGGCTGCTTCCCGGGATGTGTCCATTCAGGAGATCTTTAGGGTCACTACCTGGAAGTCAGCTCACACCTTCTTCTCCCACTACCGCATTGACCTCAAGTCACACTGGGTGCGTGTTTTGGGACCTTGGTTCTCCAGTCTCTGCTTGTCAAGTAGGGGTGTGTGCCTTGCTCCCTCTTCCTGGTGAATTGCTAGATGTTTGCCAGAGTATGGATAGTGTACCATATACACGCCCCTAGAAGAATAAGTTACTCACCTGTAACTGTAGATCTTCCACAGAATGGTCTCTTGCAGTAAGTCATTACTTCTGGGAGTTCCCGATAGGTGGCGCTCCGGCACGGAGGTTTCTTCCAGCAGTTTCCACACCAGGGACCACCCACACAACCTCAATTCCTGGGTTGTACCTATAAAAATGGGTGGTCCCTGGTAAGCTCTGTTCATTTTCCTGCCGGCTTCAGCTCTGATAGCATCTCTTCTACAGCAGTATACAGCGTGGCTTGAATTCATAGCCTGAGGTGCCTGGGCTTCATACACGGAACCAGATTTCTGTACTCTATGAGAGTGCTACAATGGATGCTTCCCTGTCATACACACAAGGTTCTCAACCAAAGGGTTAAAAAGCTCAGCGTCCTCTTCAAGAAATAAAATGGGGAAGGAAACACCTTCACCTATAGTCCTGCCTAACTGCCTTACAACGGTCATACCTCAAAAACATGGATCATCAAGAAGGCATTCATCACTGACGGGAGCTACACCCCCATCAATGGCAGGCACTACTTCATCAAAAGATAAGATAAGATAAAAAACTTTTATTTTTTGGCAGGATAATAACTTTAGGACCGAAGGCCCTGTTTGTCAAAGTTGTCCTGTTTTAAGAATACGGTTTCAAAGGACAGAAACATCATGTAATATTATATTACAGGAACAAATCTTACATATTTAACAAACAGTTCCACTACATATATAACAAAACATACATAAATACTGAGATATCAGAGAAATTCAACAATTTCATCATACTTTAAGTATGGACTATCCTAACAAATCGAAAAATTGAATGTCTAATAACATACAGAGGAAATTTTCCATTTTCAATGTTATCATTTAGGAACAGAAACATCAAGGAAAAAGAGAAGAGGGAAGGAAATGAAAAACAAGCAAAACAAAAAAACAAAAGAAAGGGGAGGAATAAAGAAAGAGAAAATAAGAAAAAAGAATGTTATTTAACCTAAGGAACACCAAAACAAACACATCTATCTCTCCAAATACTGTTCAGAGAGTACTTAAATTTGTTAAAGCTATCAATTATTCTAATGTCTGGATCTATTTCATTCCATGTTTTCGGCAAATAAAAATGTTGCATTTTACTATAAACATTTAATTCTAAAGGAACCTTTTGACATCTGTGCTTTAAGTGCCTTAGATTATATCTATCAGAGATAGGGACACCAAGAGAGATCGCTCCATGTTTAACCTTCCCCCCCATATTCACAAAAAGCTTTATACCCTACAAGTTTTTTCCGGCGAATTGCAAGGGAATCCCAACCAAGGTCTTGAAGTAAATTACAGTGATGGGTATTATATAGGCATTTCATTACATATCTTGCTGTTCTATGATATGTTTTATCTAAGCTATTTAATAAATATTTAGGGGCAAACTGATCTATTAAGCTACCATATTCTAATGTTGGTAAGAGTAGTTGTACAGCCACACTATTTCTTCTCTCTCTTGGTAATCTAGATGTTTTCCTTCTTAACACACCCAATCTAGAATTAACTTTTTTAGTTGTATTTGTAATATGAAAAGAAAAGGTAAGAGAACTATCCATATAAACTCCCAAATACTAATATACCCAAACTTGTTCTAACATTAGACACAAAGAACACAGCGGTATAACCTCTCACAGCAAGGAACGTTCCTCGTCGACGACAGAGGTACTGCTGCCCTCCCCATCGATGGGGCATGCTCCCCTGTCAACGAGAGGGCTCTACAAGATATCCGCATCGATGAAAATACCTCCTCCATCAACTGAGCACACTCTACATACTTTATTGTCGATGGGGCTGCCTCCCCTGTTGACGGGATGTGCTCCCTATGCACCATCGTCGACGAGAAGCCTACCACCATTGACGGAGCATGCTCTCACCTTCCCATCATCGACAACAGCATTTCCATTGTCGACGGAGCATGCACTCATTATCCCATCATCGACGACAGCATTTCCATCATCGACAGAGCATGCACTCACTATCCCATTGTCGACGGAGGGCATCCCACCATCAATGGAGCATGTACTGCCTTCCTCATCATCGACTGAGTGTATTCCACCGTCGATGGAGCATGCCTTTACTCACCCTTCTTCTGTAAGACATAGTACATCGTCGACGAGGCATGCTTTTCTTCCTCTTCCATCGATGAAGCGATGGAGCAGCCCCTGCACCACAGAACAGCACCTTTACATGCATATAATACAACAGTGGAAGATCCTTATAGAAAGTCTACCATGACGTGCCATGGATATTCCCAGAAACGTGCATCAAAAGATACTTATGGGGCCGCATTAACACAAAATAAAGAATTGTATACTATGGAGCACAGAGGCAAACCAGCCTCATTTGCACTCATTCATGGTACCCACCCACACACACACACCAGTCGGTGGTGAACAAAGATGACAAAAAAGTACTGGATCACTTTACCAGGAGGTACAAATTGATTCCCCATCACCACGTACACTGGACTCGGAGTCATTCCTCCTCAGCAGTGCCAAAAAAGGCTAACAGGTTGTACTGGGCACCTAAGGACCACCCCTTTTTGTCTAAACCACCCGCTGTGGACTCTGGTGATTTTGGCAGCTCACGATCATTCGCAGAGGCCCAGACACCTGAGCTCCCAGCTGCCTGACTGGGAGTCAAAGCAGCTGGATTCTATGGGATGCAAAGTGTACTGTGCTACCAGTATTGCAGTATTAGGAGCCTAAACTTCCTGACACACATGGTCCAGTACCAGAATGCCCTTTGGGGACAAGGTCTGGACATTGTGCAAAGCCTGCCTGACTGCCCTCAATGGGCCGAGCTTGCCAAATAGTTGCAGTCTGGCTCAGATGTGGGAACCCACATCCTGTACTCAGCCTACAACTCTGCGGACACCTCTTCCAGGGCGGCAGCTACTGGCATCTGCCTCAGTCACCATGCCTTGCTTCGGTTTCTGAGTTCGATCCAGATGTGCAATCCAACATTCTGGATGCTCCCTATAAAGGCTCTCTGCCCTTTGGAGAAGACACAGAGAAGATCATCACTAAGCTACAGGACTCCAGTCGGGCTGTCCGAACCGTACAGTCCATGTACTGCCCGAAACAGGGACAATCTCAGAAGTGTCGTTTTCATGGCTGTGGGTGACAACAGCCTCAGCAGCCCTGTTATCAGCACCAACACCAGCAGCGTGGCAGCTTTGGTCGCAGTGGTGGAGCCAGGGGTATCTCAGCTGACACTTTCCGACAGGCCAAGTCAACAGTGGCTACCCTCCCTCCCACACACAGCCTGACTCTCCAGGCGACCCACCTCCCCTAGACGCTCTGCCAGGGGAGCCAGTGGGAGGTCGCTTTTCTCTCTATGCTGAGGCCTGGAGTCAAGTTACTTCTGATCAGTGGGTTCTCGATCTTGTAGAGTTCGAGCACTCTATCGAGTTCGGCAGCATCCCTCTGGACAGACCACCTCCTCTAGCCTGCTACCCGAGGGAACACCGGGTTCTAATCCAAAGAAAAATCATATCTTTCTTAGACAAGAATGCCATCAAGCCAGTGCCTCCGGCCGAGGTGCAGACAGGGTTCTACTCTCACTTCTTCCTAGTCCCGAAGAAGTCAGGGGACCTCTGACCCATTCTGGACCTCAGCGATCTGAACAAATGGGTTACCTACTGGAAGTTTCGAATGGTCTCCCTTCCCGCTTTCCTGCCAGTTCTGATGACAGGAGACTGGCTGGCTTCAATCGATATGCAGGATGCATATCTGCATATCCCTATTGCCAGGTCTCACTGAAGATTCCTGAGGCTTAGAGTTGTGGGAAGGCATTATCAGTTCAAAGTTCTTCCCTTCGGTCTTTCGTCAGCCCCCAGGGTATACACCAACTGCCTGGCAGTGGTCACCGTGGCACTTCGGAGAAGGGGCTTTTTCATGTTCCCTTATCTAGACGACTGGCTCCTCCTGGCCCACACCAAGCCCTGCCTATTGGAAACCATCAGGGATACCCTCTCACTCTTCCGGCATTTAGGGATCACCATCAGTCGGGGAAAGTCTCAGCCTCCCCCCTCCCAGAGGCTTCAATTTATCGGGGCCATTCTGGATTCCACCCTAGGGAAGGTTTTTCTTCCCCCTAACAGAGTGGGCTGCATCCAAGTCTTGGTGTCTCAGGTCTATACAACCTTAAAAGTTCCAGCAAGACTCCTTCTCAGGCTGTTGGGACACATGGCAGTGGCCATCGTTTCAGTCCCTCCAGCATGGCTGTGCATGAGGACCATCCAGTAGTTCCTGAGGGTCCAATGGGATCAGACCAGGGATGATCTGGATGCCCTGATAAGGATCTCAGAGCCAATCTGCAGAGAGCTTCTCTGGTAGATGACATCACAAAACCTCTGGGGGGGGGCTTCCTTCCAGTGGGGGTCCCTTCCCAGACTCTGACCACGGACGCCTGGTCTTCGGGTTGGGGCACCCATTTGGGATCCCATTGTACGCGAGGGTTCTTGGTCTCCAAGAAGATAATCTGCATATCAGTGTCCTGGAATTGAGGGTGGTCTTGTATGCTCTCCAGGCCTTAGCCTCGGTCTTGTTGCCAAGCCATCTGTTAGTCCAGACAGACATGTCAGTGGTGTTCTACATCAACAAACAAGGCGGCACTCACTCGTATCCCCTTTGCCGGGAAGCCAAGAGAGTGTGGGATTGGGCACTGGAGCATCAGCTCACCTTGTCAGCAGTCCATGTTACAGACTCACAGAACATGCTGCCCGATGCTCTCAGCCAAACCAGGTTTCAGGCTCATGAGTGGGAGCTTTTTCAAGAGGTTGCAGATCATCTCTTCTACAGATTGGGGACTCCAGAAATGGACCTCTTCGCATCTCTATCCAGTGCAAAACTGCCCATTTTTTGCTTGATGAACTTTCTGGCAAGATGTGTCATCCCTCTCTTGGAAGGGGAGATTTCTTTATGCCTTTCCTCCATTCCCCTTGCTGCAGAGTGTGCTCCTCAAAGCCCAGTCAGAGCAGTCCACCCTCATTCTGATAACCCCACTGTGGCCCCATCAGATTTGGTTTCCATTGCTTCAGCGTTTAGCGGCAGAGCCTCCGTTTCCTCTTCCAATATCATTTCGACTCCTGTCTCAGGACAATGGATGCTTGGTTCACCCGAATCTGCGCTCGCTTCACCTGCATGCTTGGCTCCTCAGGTCCTAGCTAAAGCCAGATTTGGGATCTCTGACAAGATGGCACAGGTTTTGGTTGAGGCGCATAAGCCTGCCACCAGGGCCCCTTACGCTATGAAGTGGAAACATTTTTGCATTTGGGCTACAACCAAGAAGGTGGACCCCTTGTTCTGTCCGGTGAATTCAGTGTTGGAATACCTGCGTTCCCTTTCAGAGTCAGGTCTCAAGTTACTCCTCCATCAGAGTACACCTGGCTGCCATATCTGCCTATCACATGCCGATCCAGGGTAAGACGGTGGCTCAGATGGAGGTCTCCAAGGCTTTCCTGCGCAGTATACTTCACATTAGACCACCTATCTGGGACCCTGTCCCTCCTTGGAATCTTCTCTTTGTTCTAGAGAAGCTGACTCTTCCCCCTTTCGAGCCAGCAATGGAAGCTGAGCTTCTCTTTCTATCCTGGAAGATCCTACTTTTGGTAGCTATTACTTCGGCAAGGTGGATTTCAGAGCTTCAGGCTCTTATGTGTAAAGAACCCCATCTCATTTTTCATAAGGACAGGGCTGATCTGCGTACTAATCCAAAGTTTTTGCCGAACGTGGTCTCAGAGCTCACCCTCAACCAGGCTGTCCAACTTCCGGTCTATTACCCGGAGTACTCTAATAAAATGGGGAAGCATTGCTTCACACTCTGGATGTTCACAGGGCACTCTGTTGTTACCTGGCTAGAACCAAGGGGGACAGAAAGTCCGATTAGTTTTTCATCTCTTTCACTGTAAGGTCCTAGGTTGCTCGGTTACCAAGCAGACGCTGTCACGCTGGTTGGTCAACTGCATCACCTTTTGTTATGAAAAGCATAGCAGGTCTGCTCATGGGCCGATCAAGGCGCACTCTGCCAGAGCAGTCGCCACATCCTTTGCGGCTCAAAAAAGGGTCTCAGCGGCTGATATTTGTGCTGCCACCATGTTGCATTCTGTCCACACTTTTGTCCAGCATTACAGCTTGGACATCGTTTCCAGACACAGAGCGGGTTTTGGCCTTGCCATTCGGCAAGGTTTGGTCTCATGAGGGACTCTTCATGCTTCCCTTGTCTTATTTTTCCTTCTCCCCCTTCCAGGAGTTGTCTTTAGTTTATACTGTTTGGGAATCAGTCCTATATGTGTTACCTGCTGCAAGAGCTTCGTCTTGAAGTAAGATAGTACAGTTACGTAAGAACTTATGGTAACAGTAGATCTTCGAGAGAAGCTCTTACAGCAGGTATGATTTTTCCCTCTCTCCTTTTCCCCCCAAGGATCAGACCTCAACCATTACGGCCTTCTCCGCTCTGTGATGGGAGAGCGTCTATTGTCCCTCATCTGTCGCCTGGTGCGATTCCGCTCACCTGTGGTGGGCATGCAAGAACTGGAGCACATGGGGAACTCTCTCCCTTATGTAGGGTGATGTCAGGGGTGGAGCCGACATTGGAGGAGGGCATTCCCACATTGGTACTGCTGGAAAAAAGAATTGACGAGATCCGTTGTCAGGATCCACCAGTTGGAGGTCCTATATGTGTTACCTGCTGCAAGAGCTTCTCTCGAAGAGCTACTGTTAAGGTAAGTTCTTACGTAACTGTGCTTTTCTCCTACTCCCCCCCCCCAAACACACACACACACACATATATATGGTAGCTTACCCTCCAGTTAAGACAGTGATCCAAAAAGTGCAATTTTTTCAGACTATATTTCTTTGGAAAACGGTCTTAAAACAGCCGGGTGGAGCTAGTATCCAAAATGCTAACATTTCCCGACCCGGATCCACACCCCCACTCTTTCACATTTCATGATATGAGTACAAGAACAGTGTGGAGGCACGCTCCACAGAATACAATTGGAGCAATTTTTAAAAGTAGTTTTTATACTTTTAAATGCTGAATTTGACAAAGGAAGGCCACCGCTCAACTAATAAGGACTTTGCTAGTTGAGCTGTGACCCTCCTTTCTCAAATCTGGCACAAGTATAAAAACGGCTTTTAAAAGTGCCCCATTGTAGTCTATAGAGCGCCTCACATTGTTCTTGTACTGACATCACGAATATGAGAGGTGGGGTGTGGCTCAATGGAAATGTTAGGTGTTTTGGATACCAGCTTCACAGAGCTGTTTTACCAGTATTTTCCTAAGAAATAAAGCCTGAAAAAATGTGCACTTTTTTGGATCTCTGTCTTAACCAGAGGGTAAGCTACCATATATGTTGGAGGGAGACAGAACTATTCAGACTTGAAATCTGCTCTTTAAATTACCAACAGAATTAGCAAGTATAGGAATTCTGGATTGGTATCAGTCAACAACACAGCAGGGGCTAAACTGGCCCAAGCAGACAAAAGCAGTTTGTAGGAGACAGCCTTGCCCCGGCATTCCACAGGCTTTATCTGTTTCGTTAATGAGACTGAGAGAGAGACGCATACACACACAATACATTCCAGTACAGTATAGTTCTGTTCAGTTATGTCTGGAAATTAATAACACTAGACCCATAAAAGTCTGGAAATTAACTTAACACTGGATCCAAAAAAAAATTATTTCTTTAGCAGAAATGACAACAGAAAGAAGATGCAAAACACTTGCCTGTGTTTATTTTTAATTGTGCTATTTGGTAGTATGCAACTGAATTTGACAGTTTAAAAAGCATAAACTAAACGGATTTTATATATATTGTAGTGTACTGCATCATGGCATGCGATGGCACAGCACCACGCTGCATAAAATACGGTGTCCCTGATTTTTGAGGGGAGTGTACCTGATTTTGGTCCCAGCAGGTTAAGAGGTATGCAGCAGGGCTTGAGTAAATGGCAAAATGTAATAATTGATCATAATGTAATGTGTGCAGCCTTGTCTGCAGCAGTGTGGCGCCTAATGAGGGAGCGAATGACAGTGGGGGAGTGTCACGGTCAAGCAAGATGGGATGCAGAAAATGAGGTTTTTAGTTCCAAGTCTGTCTATTTTTTTTTAATCTTTTATTATCAGATTTTAACTTATATACATATACAATAGGTCATCAGATGCGATTTTATACAATGCATTTACAACTGGTCCAATAATACAGACAGATTTATGGGTTCATTTAGTTCATTTAACCAAGATTCAATATTTGTTTCACTCCGTTTGTCACTCCCATGAGGGTTACAGTCTAGTGATGTCTTGTCTTAAGAGTATATAACTTTCTTAACTTATATAAAATTATAAGTAGGTCGGTCTCCAGATCATCGGACTTTCTCCTTTTTTTTTTTTTTTTTTTTAAGTACTCTCTCTGGTCTAACTAGGTAGTTCCGAACCTCCCTTCTCGCCATGGTGGGGCTCCGACCAGGCAAAAGGAGGTGGGGGAGGGGCGGAGGTAGACCAGGCCCAGAATCCCTCAGTAGTGGGGCATAGCCTCCAGTACCAGAGCCTCAGACACCCCCCCAGGCTATCAACCCTAAGGCACAAAAGTGGGATCTTTCAACATATAATATATCTGCCTCCGTGTCCATCTCATGGAGAAGACCTCTCCGCGCTCATTTATATTGTGTGTCATTTTTTCCATGTTGTAAATTTGCTGAGTAATTTCCCACGAGTGTCTAATGGATGGAACATTTGTTGTTAGCCATTGTCTGGTTATTGCCTTTTTGGCTGCTGTAAGGAGCAATAAAAGCAGGTATCTAATATTTGGGCTTCGATAGGGCCTAGGTATTATGAGAAACAGGTACATCTCCAAGGTCAGTTGCAACTGTGGATCGATAAGTTCCAGTAGCTGTGCCTCCAGTTGATTTAAGAAGCTGGAGAGTACTGGACAGGCCCACAGAATGTGGGTCAGGCTGGCTTCCCATTCGCCACACCTTCTCCAACACTCCGCCGTTTTATTTAACAAGTAATGTTTAGTGACCTTAGGAGATCTAAAGTATCGTATTAATACTTTCCAGGCAAATTCTCGCCATTGATATGAACTTGTGACCTTGGAAGAGTAGCCACATGCCTGCCGCCAGTCTAAAGTGGTTAGTTGGCAGCCCGATTCCTCACGCCATTGTGTGCGAATGTTTTCAGTGAGAGCCTCACCTGTGAATTCAGAGATTGATAATATAGGGAAATCAAGTGGTCCTGCTCCCCAGAGCTATTCAGTGAAATTTGGCATTGAATTAGTGCCAGGTAGCTATCTGGATGCTGCAGGGATGGTGGAAAGCTTTCCACGTAATGTCAGAGTTGTAGATATTGGTAAAAGTCTCTGTGTGGTAAATGAAACTTTGCCTGAATTTCCGCGTATGACCAGACTATTCCCTTTGTCATTATTTGTGACAGATACCTCAACCCGAGGCCGGCCCATGAAGCAAACCCTGAGTCTAATCTGTTGGGGGGGAAATCTGGCAGTGCCTGAATTGGGCATAACAGTGGCAAGTAGGGTGTCAGTTTATGCAACTTTTTAAGTGACTTCCATTTTCGAAATTGATCTGCTAGCCAGGGGTTAGTAGTTGGGTAAGCCATTTCTCCCACCGCTTGTCGATATAATGCCCGAAAGTATGTTGTGTCATTCATCGATGCTTTCTCCATTTCCATCCAATGCGGGTACGTACTTTTATTTTGTCTCGCCATCATGTGAACCATGGTTACTGCTTGTTGGTAGTGTTTTAGGTCTGGAAGAGCGAGGCCACCTTCTATCCGCGGAAGAGACAGCACCTTAAGGCGTACTCGAGCTCTCCGACCAGCCCATATAAAGTTCCGTATTAGGTGGTTAATATCTCTAAAGATTTTTAGGGGCACCGATAGGGGGACATTTTGAAAAAGGTATAATGCTCTAGGGAGTGTTATCATCCTAATTAATTCTATCCGCTTCATTAGGTTCAGTGGTATAACAGACCAAGTTTGCAAATCCTGCTTTAGTTGTGTCATAAAGGGGGAGTAGTTGTATTTATAATAGTTTGTTCCTTCCCGGGGTGTATATATACACCAAGATATTTTAGTTTTTCCAGATTCCATCTACCCGGCAGAATATCCACTACTCTCCGCGTGGGTGTATAATTGAATGTAAGTATCTCAGTTTTAGTCAAGTTTAGTTTATAACCTGACAGCACTCCATAAGCATCCAGGATTTGGCGGACCGCTGGTATGGATTGTTTGGGATTTTGAAGATACAGGAGTATGTCATCCGCGTGTAAGGCAATTCGGTGCTCCGTATCCCCAAAACAAACTCCCTGTACTTGAGGGGAATCTCTGATTTGTTGTGCTAGGGGTTCTATTATTGCTGCGAATAATAACGGTGACAGCGGGCAACCCTGACGGGTGTCTCTATTAAGTTGAAAGTATTCAGAATGATGCCTGTTCACCCTTACGCAGGCTCTAGGGGCAGAGTATACTTTTTGTAGGACTTGAATGAGGCCGGGAGGAAAGCCAAATCTATTTAGAACAGAGTACAGAAAAGGCCATACTACTCTGTTAAAGGTCTTCGCAGCGTCGAGACTAATTAGTACCGCTGGTGTCTTAGTACTGCTCCTTTGGTTCACTAGATAGAGAGAACGCTTGGTATTACCGGTGGTGGTACGAGCCCTCACAAAACCCATTTGGTCCTTATATATTAAGATTGGGAGTATTTGATCCATACGGTGGGCCAGTATACTCATAAACACTTTATAGTCCTGATTTAGTACCGAGATTGGCCTATATGATGCGCATTTCTGGGGTCCCTGGCTTGGGAATTACCATATAGTTACATAGGACCAGGACTCAGGAGAAGAATCGCCTTCCATTATAGAATTAAAGACATGGAGTAGTGTGGGTTGGATCTGGGCTTTGCAGACTTAGAAAATTCAGCCTGCATCTGCCAGGCCTGGAGCTTGAGACTGAGTTGGCTATAGTCTGTGCTATCTTGGTCATTGTTATAGGTTGCATGAGGGAGTCTCTGTATTCCTCTGCTAAAGTTGGTAGGGTGAGTGTCTCCATGTATGATGTTAAGCTGTCTCTGGGGGGAGTAGACTCTGGGGTATACAGGTTCCTGTAGTATGCCAAGAAAGCCTCGGCAATGTCATGTGTCTTAGAAAGAGGCTGTCCCCCAATTGGATGCCTTATGGTCATTATCGTTGCACTCTTCTTCTGTCTACGAATTGGGTATGCAAGCATTCTTGTGGACCGTGAGCCGACCTCGTAGTATGTCTGTTTCAGAAATGCTAGGACTATTTTGGTTTGTTGTAGTGCAAGTTTATCTAATTCTTGTTTGGTCTGTTGTACCTGGGGAAGGAGGGATTCATCGCCCTGCTTATGTGCCCGTTGCAAAAACTGAAGTGTTTCTTCAAGCTTAGCTCTATATTCTCCGCGTTGTCTTTTTTTCTGTGCCGCATACTTAATTATGTGCCCCCTCAGTACTGCTTTGATTGTGTCCCAGTGGACCGCAGGGGTGGTGTCAGAGACTGGGTTATCAGCCATAATCTCAGTAAGCTTGTCTGAGATAAAGTCTTTAAATTCTTTGGACCGCAAATAGTATGGATTTAATCTCCATTGAGTGGTTCTAGGTTGAACCCCCAGATCCCACTGTGTAATCATAGGCGCGTGGTCTGAGATAGAGGTATCTCCCAGCTGCGTGTCACATACAGCATGCAGCTTTTCAACCTGGGTGAAAGTGTAGTCTATGCGGGAGTATGTGCAGTGAACCGGAGAGTAATAACAGTAATTTCTCGTCAGTGGGTGTAATTTCCGCCATACGTCGCACCATCCAAACTCAAACAAATTTATTAAAGAATTTCTGAGTTGTTATTAATTTCTGTGGTCTCCCACTTGTGGAGTCCAGGCTTGGGTTCGCCATCAAATTAAAATCCCCAGCCATCAGGAGGGTTCCCTGGGTGAAATTTACCACTTTATCTAGCAGGGGCCTCAGTTGAAGACAGTAATGCCTGGTGGGAGGTATACATTAGCTAGGTAATTTCCTCGTCTAAGCTTCCCTCGGTTAGGACCAGCCGTGCCTTCCGGTCTGACCAGGTCAGTTCTGATTGATAATGGAGTATAGATGGATTATTATGGCTACTCCTCTACTTCTGCCCCTTATAAGAGGCATAAAATACCTGCCCCTACTTAGTTTAGCAAGTTTGAATGTTCCACTGAAGACATATGGGTCTCCTGAGGAAGGCTATTTCGCCCTAGCTCTGAGGTACACCAATGTTTTAGATCTTTTAATCGGAGAGGCCAGACCATTTATGTTTAAAGAGAGTAATGTTAACTTGTGGATGCATCCTGTCTTATTGTTGTGGCTCTGGTACACTGGCACCTCGCCCCCAACAGGGTGTCCGCCGACCCCATATGTTTTGTAACAGCAATGACCAGGATAAGTAAGATGACCTGTTAACAAACCCGAAATCAAAGACTATACAACCATGTATATGAACATACAACATTGAACTGAGACAGAACAAACTGGCCAACATGGCCGTAGAAACCTGTACAGGACAGCTGGTACTTCCACAGATCTGGGCAATGCCCTGATCTTCGGTAGGAGCCAAAAGTCCTACCATTACGGTCCTCTTCTATCTGAGGGCCTTAGGTACACTGTACCTAAAGGGAAAAGGGTAGTTGGAGTTGGTGACTAAAGCCAGGAGGAGTTGGTTCCCCCCCGGGGTCAGTCATACAAGAGGAGCATATACTAAATAATAGAAGACACGGGCCACCGTACGTTGCATGGGAACTTTAGCAGGCCTCTACCGGCCCCCTAATTATTGTAAAGGACCTGGTGGGTCAGTCTAAGGGGTCACCCCCAATTACTGGGGTATGCCTCTCAAACTCACCCCTCCCACGTAAAGTCCCGGTGCAGAGGTCCTGTCATGAAGTCAGGGGTCAACCTCCTCCAGGATTATGCTCATATCTCGTGTAATGACTCTTGCCCTCTCCAAGGGAAACCCCTGTGTTGCTGGGGTCCTGCATGATAGGTGTGCATACTAACCAGGACCACAGAGGATCCAGTAGGCAAAACCCAGCATGAACACCAACCAGTGCCGGTCCCCAGTCCAAGCTCTCATCGGGAGGTGCCAGGAGCCGAGACTCCGTCCGCCCCTGTTCCTCGACTTGGCTCCGCTAAATGATAAGAAACCTTAATTTATATATTAGTTCACTGCTGTGCTCCTCCTTCTCCCTCCTTCCATGATCCCTAATCCTCCCTCCCTCCCAAGGTTTCCTGGAGTGGTTTAGATGCCATTATGTTAGGCTGAGTCTTTGATGTCCCTCCTCTCTCTCTAGTTTCGTTCCCCCGCCACTGCTGTTCAATAGTTCCACATCATGTAGGTGACCTATAGATCTAGAGGTTGCCACCATCCCGTCCGTCAGAGGGGGTCTGGAGTGTATGAGCAGTTCTCTGTTTCCCTCCCCTGTAACCTTCACTATCCATGGGCTGTCACAGCCGGAGCCTCATCTCGATAATTGTGTCGGGACCACTACCAAGGCAAGGGCTGCTTAAGTAACTTGCTATTCTCCCATGTATAGCAGGGTATGCCCTCTGCATCTACGCCGAGAGGCCACACCGCACAATCTGCTGAACGTGCAGCCAAACCCTCGGAGCACCGGGATGTCCACCATCGAGTACTAGGCCATCCAATAGTGTAGCCCCTCCTTTTGATTTCGACGGGGAATTGCACAGTCTGTCCAGAATCCCCCATTTCTCTACTACTCTCCATGGAAACTGCGGATCCTTTGGCAGGTCCAGGCCCAGGCAGGTCCAGCCAGCAGGTGGCTTTCACAGCTGGAGAGTTTCAGCTCTGCATGGCAGCATAAGCCGAGTTTGTTATTCCCCAACCTCCCCGGTATCCAATATTCTGCTTGACTCAACTGCCAGCTTCTTCCTTTCGTTGTCCCATACCTGTAGCTTGGGTGGAAGGTTCCTACTATTCCCTCCAGGATCCCCCCCTCAGCTTCTCCTCCACAGATTACTGAAGCTACAGTCCAGTGCGCCCGAAATCAATACTCTCCTTAGCAGTAGGACACACTCAAAGATGTCGACCAAGGGTCTGCCTCCAGTTTTGTTCATGTCCCAACTCATGGCTTGCCCAGGAGACCGGAGAATCACAGTGGAACCGCGTCTCCCATCCATCCCAGCTCGACCAATGGCCTATCTAATGGCCATGCTCGGGAAGGAAACTGGACCCATGGATAGCAGCCGCCTAGCCACCGCATCAGTGTAGCCATCCCTGCCTCCGGTCCACCCCCATGGGCATTTCTCTCTGTTCCGCTGCTGTGCCCAGGCAACCTCTTAATATCCTGCAGTGATCCAGTTAGTACCCTTCCCCACCTCCCCCCATGTGCAGCGCAGCTCTGCGGTGGATCAAGTATAGCCACACGTCCCCTGTGAATCTGTCAAACCCGATGATGCTGGGAATAGGCCATTCCTTCACAGTCCCCCACTTAGTGGTAGGGCCGTGATCCACTCAACAGACAGCCCAGAGGCACACGCCGGAAGAGGCCAGCTGCAACGCTGTCACCATGTGGACATCCCAGCATCCAGGGCCACAGTCCCCATCGAACCCAGCACTGGGGAGTCGCAGCTTCCAACATACAACTAGAGGCAGGCAGCAACCCCAGCGGCAGCCCCCCACAAACCACCCCTCTCCCCCAGCAGCAAATTCCCCACCATCAGACAGCCCCGTCCGCAAACCTCGCCAGCTCCAACACTTCCCCACAACAACACCCCCAGCACCGTTGAAAATGACCATATGCAGAGCTTGATCCCCAGAGTGTTCGGATCCCCACTCATATTTCCTGCTTTCAGATCGGTGGTCCCTCGCCATGGGCGCGCTAGGTACACTCCAGCCCCCAGGTTCCCCCAGACCTGAGAGCAAGTTGGCTGGGTCACTGCTTATTGTGTTGCTATACGGCCTACGAGCTGACTCCCTGCCTGAGCCGAGGCCTACTTACCGGCATAAGTGGCCCAGAACAGGGGAGGGCCAGCCACAGTTTCGCGGGCTTAGTAGTCCATCAGCCTTCTTGAAATCAAAATTCACTTATCAGCCTACGGTAGAGGTGGCCAGCAGTGTCACACGCGCCCACGGCAGGAGGTGAACTCTAAGGATAACTTTATATTAAACCCCGCCCCCACCCCCCACCCCTTTATCTTCCCGATCCCCTCCTGAAGTCCTGTGATTATTTCCTGGTTCTCCCCCAAGAAGTTGATATACCACAACATTTAACATTTATTAAGCAGATATGGTGTAACGTTAGCCAAGTCCTGTGGAGCCTCCCATGCTAGTACACCAGTCTCCCACGAATACCTGCGATTCGATAATCAGGTTGATGCTCCTCGGGTACTCAGCTCATTACGTGGATGTTCTTGTGAGCTAGTCTTTAAAGCCTTAACAATGGTCTGGATGGCTTCAGCACCCTGCCTTCTACGAGCCTCACGCTGCTCAACAGCCCTTACTTTTTGGGCCAACTTTGCTGCGATTGGGACTCCACCAGTGGTACGTTGTTGTGAAACCTCTATTTTCTTGGCCCATAACTCCGATGTTGCTGTAGCTGCTGAATCAAACAAAACAGAACCATCTCTGAAGTGGACCGTCCATTTCGCAGGGTACAAGGTTTGGAATCGGACCCCTGCCCCTGTAAGGGCCTTCATCACTGGAATATACATCCTTCGATGCACCATAACCTCTGGTGCGAAATATTTTTCGAAAAAGAGCCGATGATTCCAAAAGTGTACTTTGCCCTGTTTCCATGCGGTGTGCAGCACGGTTTCTTTCTCCTGGTGCCGGAGAAACTCGATGAGGACCGTTCGAGGGCGAGCTTCAGCAGGTGGTTTGGGCCCCAACGTACGGTGGACACGTTCCATCTCCAAGGTAATGCTTTCAGGTAGGGGAAGGGTTTCTCTTAGTAAGCTTTGTGTAAAAGGAATAAATTCAGCGGTTTCAATGCCTTCCGGTAGTCCTGACAGATGGATGTTTCGACGGTTTGTACATTCTGCATCCTCAGCTCACTGTTGCAAGACCTTGACTTGTGCGTGTAGTTGGGTAATGGCTCCTTCCGTATCATCAGTCCTCTGGTCAGTCGCTGTTAACTGCTCCTCTGCTCCCTCCTGTCGTTTCTCCAGCTTACTTAAATCTGTTCTCAGTGCCGCAACTGTCGATCTCATTTCCTTCCTAAACTCACGGATTTCCAAGAGCATTTGCGTCATTTGTCTCTGCAGGATTGTATGGGGGATTTGGTTGGCCTGCGATATGCTATTGCAGGATGCCGATGAGGCCCTCGAATCCCCGCTATCAGAATCTTCAGCTTGTGATCTTCTGCCATCCATTTGATTAGAAGACCCACTCTTGTCCGCTCCTCATTTCTTTGGCATTGTGTACCTCTGTCGGATGTCAGAAATGCTGTTTTACCGGTTTTAACTGTAATTAAAGAGGTTATTTAATTAAACCCGTGGGGAGCCTCGCACTTTGAGCAGCTCACACACTCATGACGTCACCGGAAGTCCTCTGTCTATTTTATTAATGTGTGTGCAGCGCAGCCTTGCTTGAGGGGGATCGCATGACACGGTGCGGGACGCGGTCAGGATTTATTATGTGACGGTCAGTCTCCTTCTGTCACTGTGGGCACTTGTATGTGTGTACAGTATGTATAGGTTACGGTTAGGCTTTCTTTCCAAAAAAAAAAAAAAAAAAAAAAGGAATTATTTCCAAATTATGGCATGTCCCAGTTTTAGGCTTCAGAAAGTTGGTAGCTTTATCTATGGTGGGCAGTATTAGGCTATACCAGACCGTCCAGGGGTGTAACGAGGCCCAGCACTGCAGACAGGGGGCCTTATAGACCCTGGAAGGTGGGTTGTAGCCCATACCTCTTACCCTGAAAGGTATTATTGCACTTAGAAAATGGTACGGTTACCACCGGTCATGATTTTCGAAGGACAGTCCTAATTTGGGTAGTTATGTCCTGCAAAAAAAAAACATGAGAAATGCTACGTTTCCTGACCTTGCAGTAGAAATTTTTTTTTCTAACTTTCATCCAATTGTTGCAGAGAACTGCAGTATACTACATAACATAGATACATAGAAATTGTCGGCAGATGAGGACCGCTAGTCCCATCTAGTTTGCCCGAAAGCCCTATACTTGCGTGAGTCACTGACCCTAAGTGATCAATGGCTTTTCATCACTCCCTCCCGACCTAATGTTCCTATACCCAATAACTGAAATACCTTAAAATGATAAGAAAAAGTAGAAACAACTAAAATAGTGTGACATTTACTCTTAATTCTGATTATTTAGAGAAAACAAGTCTGTTGCATTGGTCGTGGTTACATATCGTCCTGCACAAAATCATGTTTCAGTAAGAAATGTCCCACTTTGGGCTTCTTAAAAAGTGGTAACCGTAGAATGGGTCATTTGTGAGATGTGTATAAAATATTTTAAAAATGTAAAAAAAAAAACAGAAATGAATAAAAAAGGCATTTTGTTGTAAAATAGTCCCATCTGCTGGTGCAGCTGCCAGTAGAGAGCTCTGCTATTTTTTTCTGTTTAATTATAGTCCACAGTCCACCCCACCCAAGTTGTTTGCTGTTTTATCCTTACCCTACCCTTCCCCCATTCTCCAGTAACACTCTGTTGCGTGACGTACTGGTTAACTGTTTGTTTTTTTCATATGAATTATGGTAGCTATTTACTAATTCCGTGCTGTCTCAGTCATAGAACCAATATGGGTGCACACGCCTTTTCAAACGTGGCTCCAAAATACTGGAATTCTATTCCCCAAAATATTCGACAAGCAGCCTCCCACACCACTTTTAAGTCACTTCACTTAGAGTACTTGCGCTTTATTAACCCCTGCACCTGCTTTAATCCACTTTAGCTTCACCCTCCTTCCCTGTTGCTCTGTTTCAATCATCCTGTTTCCTCTCCCTCCCTCTCTCTGCTCTCTCTCCCCCTCACTCTCTTGCATCTCTTCTTTATTACTTGTTATTTTGTCTCTATGAATGCCTGCTATTGCTAACTCTTATGTTCCTACTTAATTTATGTTCCTACTTAACCTTATTTTGAGATCCCTGTACAACTGTGCTGTTTTTTTATCCTACAGTGTAAATCTATTTGTTTGTTTGTTGCCAAAATTTTGTCTCCTCGTACCTGAAGTTTTGACTTGACTCTGTACTGTACTGCTTTTATGTGCTGCGTCACATACACAAGTTTTGTATTTCTAAATGTGCTCTCCCGGGTCGTGCCTGAAAATAGACATCTTTGTGCCTAGTGCACTTACCCGGTTACCAAAAGCAAATAAATAAATAGTTCTGTCACCAGCATTCTAATTTCATTCCTGCTGTCAATCCTGCTTCAGTCGTATGCAGCAATAAAACTCTACATAATCCAGTCCTCTCACGATTTGCTACTGCTGTCATCGTGGCTGCTAAAACTCAAAGAACCCCTGCTATAATCAAATGCTCACTACTGTGTACACTCCCTCCCGTTTCAGCTGATTACATGTAAAGTGAATGTGGTTGCTTGGAAGGTGTCAGTGACGTTACAGAATGGCTGAGATGGGACCTGGTGCAGTGATGCTTTTGAGAGGAAAGAACACTTGGGTCGTGTTTTTTTTTTTTTTTTTTAGAAGTGATTGGAGAGTAGGGAATTGAGCCTGTTATGGTACACTGCTACTGAGATGGGGGCACAGGTCGCTAAGGAGTTAAAATAAAATGGTGGCCATTCAGGAGTTGAAAATTCTACCAGGCACATTAATATGTGTAAAACAGCATGCTGGCACATGGACAAGTTATTTACTAGTTTCTGTTGCCTAATACCTGCCCGGGTACTGGGGGCTCTCCACTAGTCAGAGAGCAGGGTTTCTGTAATCCATTTTCTAAGAAGGTTTAACAGCTTGCTTGATTTGAGTGCAGCAGAGGAAAATGTGATGTTATAAGGCATTATTCAGGCTACTCTTCCTTTGGTTCAGGGTTCCTTTGTGACCTAAATAAGGAAAAACACATGACAGGGTGTGCGATTATAAGGGGAGTACGCATGCCTAGGGAGGTTATTAGGCTAGAGGTGTGGCCCAGTGCCGCAATTACCCAAGAAGTGCATTATTTCCTTATGATTGCACATCCTGGAGTGTTTTATCAGATGTATAAATTGGGCTTTCATTTGTTAAAAAAAAAAAATAGTTCGAGTGAAGTGTGTGATCATCAGAAAATGATCAACGGTCACGTGATGAGTTTACAGAAATGTTGTGGCCCGATGATAAATAGCAAATGTGATTATAAATGATTATCCTCATTCAGAAAGTTTCAGTGGATAAATTAAAATATTTATTTGTAGGGTTTAACTCTCACATACAGTATATAAATTGCTCTTTTACTTCTGCAGGAACTTTAGAAGTTGGGTTTTTAATGATGATGTCTGCCATGTTTTGTACATTGTGTAGGAGGTCAAACTCACAGAGGCACTTTTAGCTGTTGATACCTGGAAAAAACATCACGATGAGGTTGCAGATGAAAAGTCTAGTTTGAAAACCCAGATTGGAGCTCTGAACAAGTAAGTTTGAATGTCATGCACGGATATTGATACGTTTAAAGAGAAAGCTACTAAAATAAAGGCTTAAAACTATTATGTTTACGAAAAGTATGTTTATATTTGGTGTTTTTTTTTTTTCTACTGTTATTGGCCTACTGAATGTTTTAGACGATGCAGTATTCTAGGGACTTGGACATGATGTTCGAGCCACACTTGTTGGCATTTCCCCTTTAAGACTTCACTGGAACATCTTCAAGCTGGCTCCTCCCACCCACCTAAGTGGTAACTCCCTTGGTTCCACCCAATGACGCCAGATCTTCCTTTCCACTGGAAGAAGCAAGATAAGGCAAATTTTATTTAAGAAGATGCCCATCTCTGGGCACCGAACATATCATAAAAATACATAAACGCCAGCCCGGTGACGCTGAGGGCTGAGGTGCTGAACGCCACACCTTGCGCCATGCCGGTGACCTGGGTTTGGGAGTGAGCAGGGGTCGCAGAGGGCTAGCAGGGGAGGAGAGAGATCGAGCGTCTGATGGACTGCTCTTCCTCTCCAGGGAAGGGGGTGCGTCCGACTGCCCCCTGGCAGAGGCTGGGGGTCGGAGACACACACCATACACTGGGGAGGAGTTGAGGGCCAATGCCTGGACAGGGACGCGCGTGCATTCATGGCTGCTGGTGTCATTACAAGCCCTTCAACTCCGTGGAATTAAGAACAGGGAAAATGGCACCTGTTGCGGCGGCTTGATGGCTGTTCGGCAAGACGCCTGGCTCCAAGGGTTCACTGCGGTGACTGGATCCTGTGTCGGCAGAGATAGGGGGTTCTCTCCACCACCCCGCCGCAGGGGAAAAGCCACAGGAGTATGCAGTGAAGCCCCAGGTGGGAGCTGTAGCAGTCTGGATGGCGGCCGGAAGAGGTGGATGCCTGGTCATGGATGGCAGACCTGGGGTCAAGGTAAGAAAAATGACCAACAAAAAAAATAAAAATACATAAACATACTATTAAATATAAATGTACAATGTTCTGGCAATTAAAACAAGATTTTATATAAATACTACCCTCAGCAGCGGCAGCTAAACTCACGATAACCAAATGTTAATTTCAACATAAAAATCTGAAACCAGGTAAGGGCTATAAGACGCAGTCCGGGAAGGCCTGATTATACAAGAAAGCCTTGAGGCGGTCTTTGAATACCTCAACAGACAGGGCCTCCCTAACAGCTGGAGAAAGTGAATTCCACAGAACTGGGGCAGTGACACTAAATGCTCTGTCACCTGCTGTTTTTAACCTCATCTTGGGAGGCCTCTGGAGGAGGAGGAGGAGTGGAGGCAGTGGACCGAGACAGCAGGTGTAAGAAATTCCTTCAGGTAGTCAGGACCCAGGCCATGTAGGGCCTTAAAGGTGAGTAAACCCACCTTAAAGAGGACCCTCCACCTAACCGGCAGCCAATGCAGTTGTAGCAGCACCGGAGTGATGTGACACTACTTAGGCTGTCCTGTCAACAGCCTAGCTGCCGCGTTCTGCACCAGCTGCAGTCAGCGTGGGGTACCCCCTGAGACCCCAAGCAGGTTCCGTCCTTATCGCTCTCGCACTGAGTAGGCCTTTTGCTGTTAGATCTTAGGATTTCCTTCCTAAATATAAAAAAAAAAAACTTGCGTCTTCAGGCTTGTTCTTCATGCTGACTGGCATGGATAACGATAAATCAGTTCCAGGGTTCTAGAAATGTCTTTGTGGGCAGAAGGTGTCCCAGATGGATTCGCACACTGCATGCGTGTATTGTCTGGGCCACGAGCACAATCCCCAGGCCTGCGACATCTGTCTTACCTTCCACCCATCCATTCTTATGGATCATTGTGCCTGCTTACTTTTGGGCCGTCCGAGCGAACAGCACCCACTGGTCAAATCAAAGGATGCCCGTTGTGTGGTCTCCGTGGCTGCGGGGTTTGCCAAACAACTAGCGGCTATCGAGGAGGAGGCAGCTCAGGCCGTGGCGCAGTCCTCTGCAGTTTCAGCCTTTTTGCCACTCTGTTTGGGCTCCTCTTTCACGGGGGTGTTTAAGGACCTGTGCCAGGCTCTTCCGACTCATGGTCAGGGCCCCTCGTCGGCACATAATTTCAGATCTAAAAAAAGAGTCCAAAAAACAGTCTCGATGTCAGTCACGGGATAGGGAACGCTCTTGGGCATCTGATTCCTGCGCTTCTCCTTATCCGGCTTTCGTCATATCTTCGGCCCAGGCTGTCGGCTCCACGGTAACCCCATCAGGCCAGTTGGCTGAAACGCAGATTGAAATCTTGCTAGTAAGTAGCTGAGATGTTTCTTGACCCGGTTGACCTATTGTTGCCCGAAGGGATCGGTACTTCTTTGTCTCAGACTCTGGTGCTGACTTAGACCCAGGGATGGATGGATCAGTCCACTGGACCTGCCACCTCTTGTAATTGACCAGGACTCGGAGGTGCACTGGCTCTCGTGGGCACCCTCTGAGGCCCTCCACCAGTCCCTCCTTGTGGTCGAGGTCCCGGTCTGACTCCTGAGTGTCGAGGGGCTTATGCTGACATTGGTGCCCCAGCTCTCAATGCTCGGGGAAGCAGCACTGCCGCTACTCTTCATCCTTGTCCTCCTTGGGTGAGGAGAGGCTTTAGTGCAAGTTGCATAATCGCTATGAGGACTTGATGTGGCAACAGCTGGTGTGAAACCAGTCACTGCTTCTGCCCCAGCCATCATCTGACTTTCACCACAGATGTTGACGCCTTCTTCATCCCCACCCGGACCCGACCCGTTAAATGGTCCCTGCTCGGCCTCTCCCAGCATCTTTTTTTTCCAATCATTTAACCAGGTGAGATGCACTAAGCTGATAGCTCGTTTACAGGTGCAACCTGGGAGTGCAGGGAAGTTAAGTGACTTGCTAAGGGTCACGCAGTATGCAAGTGAGGGCTGTGGGTTTCAAACCCAGGTCTCCAGATTTGCAGCTCAGAGCCATAAACCACTGTGCTATACTGCCTTCCTGTGGAGCCGCCACTGAACCAGCCAAAATCCAGCGCTCCAACTAAGGAGTCTCTGCCGGCTTCGGATCTTCCCTATCGGCGGTCAGTCACCGTCACCCCGGACTGTCCGCAGAGGGTCAACATGGATTAGGGCGGTCAACCCCTTTTTGATGACTCCTCGGGAGTCTGAAGGTTCCTCCTTACACTGCCTTCTGGTGGACACGGAGTCGGCTGGGGGTCTCTCAATGGATAAAGGCCCTACCTCCATCATGGGCCTTCTCCACCTGATCTCTGAATCCACGGGTCTTAAGATAGAGCCCGTTCAGAAAACAGCTCGGTATCCTCTCACCGAGATCTTGGACTGGGGTGTCTCCCTTGGGGGAAGCCTTCCTGGTCGCAGAGGCCATCCTTGGCCCTGCCTTGAAGCTTTGGCAGTGACCTGCCTTCTGCCCAGTTCCATCGGCTTGGATGGCCTGCAAGTATGCAGTTCACATCGGTTCCCTTTAGAGATTTACAAAACATGCCTCAACTGAGGGTTTGGTGGCCAATTCTGAGTTCAGGTGCTCGGGCAACGTGGGAGACGTAGACAAACCGCCTGATAAGGAGTCCAAGAAATTAAACCATTCAGCAAAAAAGGTCTACACTGCCTCTTTGCTTGGCCTACACCAGGCGAGTTCAGCCCTCCTGATGACCCACTTCTTTAACACTCTGTTCAGCACTTTGGAAGAGGTGCTTCCTCATCTTCCAGCGGACCTCCAGACCACAGTGAAACAGGTCCGAGATCAGGGTCGGGCAGTGGCTAAGCAGCAGCTCCAGACAGCCATGGACACTGGGGACTCCTGTGCCCATTCTGTGGCAGCCGCAGTGACCATGCGCCACAGGGCTTGGCTGTGGATCTCAGTCTTCACGGCAAACACCCAGCTCAAGCTGGCGGATGTGCCTTTCCTGGGCACCGACTTGTTTGGCCTGTGGTTAAAGGGCACCTTACCCACGTTGAGAAGTCCAGTGCCACCTTGGACTCTGTGACATCCACCCAGAGGGACCCCATGGGCTCCAAACAGAAGAAGAAACTCTTTCAGTCTACCTCCATACCTGCGGCCACACTTGCCCAGCCCCAAGCTGGGCAGCAGGCTTGGGCCTAGCGAACTCAGCTGAAGTTAGCTGTCATGGTCGTCTGCAAGCCTGGAGAATGTGGCTCCAGTGGTTCCTCAGCTGGGCCCTCCTCCGCCTCCAAGCCTGCCCAGTGACGGAATGAGGGGTGTCTCCCTCATGCCCATGTCATGCCACCCTGGGTCCTCCCGTGGGTGGCCATCTCCACCACGTCCTCTCTGCCTGGTCCTCTGGGTTGAAGTGGTCAGTCAGGGTCTGACTCTGGAATTTGAGCAGTACCCGCCTTGCTGAGCCTGCACCCCACGGGAGAACATGGTATCCGCAGACATTCTGTTGACCCTTCGGGACGACATTGCCCTGCTCCTCCGCAAGTAGGTCATGGTTCCTGTCGCAGCCCCCCCAGAACACCCAGGGTTCATCTCCAGGTACTTCCTGGTGCCGAAAAGGATGGGCGGGAGGGCTGGTGCCCCATCTTAGATCTGCATGACCCGAACAAGTTCCTCAGGTTGCGCACCTTCAGGATGGTCACTCTCTTTCAGATCATACCATCACTACAGCAAAACATGTGGTTTTGCTCCCTGGATCTTCAGGATGCTTTCTTTCACATCCCGATCCGTCCGTCTCACAGACGGTTCCTTCGCTTCTGAGCAGAGGGAACCATCTACGCAGGGCTCTGGATGAGATTTTTTGAGATGAGTGCTGTATTCCTCATTTTGAAAGTGAGGTGAGTAAAACCAAATTCAGATGTGTACAAAAGTCTAGACAGAGTGGAGTGAGAAGTACATTTTTAAAAACAATGTATTTTTTTTCTAGATAAGAAATGATCAGGTGACAACAGTAGCACAGGTAATGGCAGGCAGGAATAATTCACTCCTCAGTTTAAAATAAAACTGGGATGCATATAAGTGCTGCAAATGTGGAGAAAACTGCTTCACTTGAATTACCAGTTATGTTACAAAGCATTGTTCTGTGGAGAGAGTGTGTGTGTAGCACATTTACAAATGGGTGAGTATTAGTATGCATTAAAAAAAATTTCTGAAGAGTATTTCCTAAAATGAGGTGAGTAAAACAGGTCAGTACTCACCTTATCTGGAGCCCTGCCTTTTTGAGTTCCAGGCCATGCCATTTGGCCTGTCTTCAGCCCTCACAGTGTAGTGCATCACAGTTGTGGCGGCTTACCAGAGGTGCCAAGGGGTCCAGGTCTAACCCTAGCTGGACGACTGGCTGATTGTAGGTCCCTACAGGCAGGAGGTGGAGCAGTCCAGGAGCCTTGCCTTCCAGACCTGTGTCTCTCTTGGCCTCCTGGTCAACGAGGCCAAGTCAGAACTCGTGCCCTCGCAGGTGATCAGCTTCATCGGGGCAGAGCTTGACTCTTGCAGAACCAGGGCTTGGTTCCCGGCGGACAGGCCAGAGGCTCTCTCCCCCTTTGCCCGATCATTTCTGCTTGGGCAATTGCGCCCTAGCTGGGACTTCCTGCGCTTGCTGGGTTACATGGCGGCCTGTACCAGTGTGGTCCAATGGGCCCATTGGAGAATGCGCTGTCTGCAATGGGAGCTGGCCAGTCAGTAATCTCAGCACAGGGGACCCTTCAACCAGATGGTCACTGTGACCCAGCAGATGTGGGACTCTCTCCAGTATTGGTTAGTCCTGGGACATCTGCAGGAAGGGATTCCCATTTGTCTGCCCAGAGCCAACGGTCATCCTAATGACTGATGCCTCTCTCATGGGCTGTGGTGCCCACCAGGGAGATCACCGAGTCCACGGGCTTTGGACCTCTGAGGAGTCCCAATGCCACATCAACTTCTGGAGCTCTGAGCAGCTCAGCTGGTGCTGACTGCCTTTGCTCCTCACATTTGAGGTCAGTTGGTCCAGGTCGAGACAGACAACACCACGACCATGTCCTGCCTCAACAAGCAGGGCAGGATGCACTCCCTGCCTCTGTGCAAGGAATCTCTCCTTGTGTGGACCCTCATGCGCAGTCTGGAGGCCGATCTCCTGGCCACCCATGTGGCGATGTCTCCAACCAGCTGGCGGATGGTCTCAGCTGTGTGGGTGAGATATCTCACGAGTGGTCTCTCCACCTAGAGGTAGCACACAGTCTGGTCCACCAGTGGGGCACCCCTCTGGTAGACCTCTTTGCCTCCAGGGAGAACACAAAGCTAAGGCTGTATTGCGCCCACCCTCCTCAGCAGGGAACGCTGCAGGGGGATGCTTTCTTGAGGCCGTGGATTCCGGGCCTTCTCTATGCCTTCCCTCCAATTCCCTGATCCACAAGGTGTTGCTCAAGGCAAGGAGAGACAAAGCATGGGTGATCCTGGTGGCTCAGGACTGGCCACACCAATTCTGGTACCCTGATCTACTCAGCCTCAGCAGCAGGCTCCAAAGGCATCTTCCTCCCCGCCCAGATCTGCTCTCCATCAGTTAGGGGAAGTACTCCATCCAGACATTCATTCCCTGCACCTGACAGCCTGGTTCCTGAGCGGCTAGAGTTCAGGCTCTAGGTCTCTCCAAAGATGTTCTCACTGATCTTACTTCGAGATTCTCTCTTGCAGTAGGTAACACCTTTTGGACTGAAGCTGTCAGGCACCAGGACCCCAGAGAAAACTTCTAGGTAGCAGTATCCAGCGGGGACCGCCCCTTACATTGGCCCGCCCCTACCATCACATATAGTATAAAAGGTGCAGTCCTCCAGCTCATATCTAGTTATTTTCTTGCCATCGACCGTGCAGGTCGGACCTCTGTGGACGCTTTCAGCTAGTCGACTGCCTATTTCATTGCATTAACCCACGTTCTGTTATTTTACTGGTGATTTCCTTGACAGTTTTCTTGCATGTCGTCGTCTTCTACAGTATATTTTCCTCGATTGAAAGGCAGCAATCTAAGTGTGCATCCGGCAAGCAGGTTCCTCACAAGGATAGACATTCGACCTACCTCTTCTGCCTATGCCTGGACCACAACATTGAGGCCTGCCAGCATTGCCAAGACTTTAACCAGCGCACACAGCTATGTCGCCAGAAGACCCTCGAAGCCTTCTTGCTTTCCAAGAAGCTATCTGAAATGCAGAAGTAGTTTCACTTCAAGAGTTCTTCATCCTCTCTGGCCTCTGAGGCCTCAACATATCCTTCTTTCCACAAAGAGAAGAAATAGAGTGGTAAACAGAAGCACCGGGAAAAACACAAGGAGAGATCCCAGGTAGAAGATTGCTCATGGTTCCCGTCGCTTCGGGCTCGTCACCCCCCCCCCCCGCGTGCTGTCTACCTCCTCCATCGTGCCCTCTGAGCTCCCAGTGACCAGACCTCCCTCCTCCCTTATTTCCTTAGCGGGAGAAGGTCCTTTGGGGTGCGGGAAGTCCTACCCTGCCTCTCAGCCTCTTAAGCTTAGGCCCATCGTTCCTGCGGGCTCTAAGCCAAGTAGCTCGGCTAGTGGTTCTTCAGGCGGATAGCTCATACCTGTCACTCTCCCAGCTAGGGTGTTAGCCGAGTCTACCCTGACATCAGGGGCCACCAGGTGACACCCAAGACCATCTGCCTCCAGCAAAGAAGGGTGTCCGTCCCACTGGCGCTAGCTGCCCTATTCAGGTAACACCTCCCAGGTGGCCGCCAGCCTCCCCGATACCTCTTCAGGTGACTCTGTCGCTGTCAAATGCCTAAAAGTCGCAAATGCTCTAAAGTTGCCGGGGGGGCCTGATGTCTGTTCTCATCCGGCGACAGAGGTCCCGATGCCCGATGATCATCTGTCAGATCCTGTTTGTCTGACACCAGATGATCCTGTCCCTCTGGGACCAACACCAGGTAACCTAGGTCAGCCTCCACCAATGCCCGGGTTATCTCAACCTGATGATGAGACATTGGGGCCCTCTACGCCTAACCCCCTGACGCTGGACACACCAGCTTTGTTGCAGGATCCTCCACAGGTCCTAAACGACCTCCTTGTGGTCTGGAGAGCTTACTTTAAGAATAAAGAGGCTACCAAGGCACCCCCTCAGCTAACCCCCCAGGGGCCACCTCTGGACAAGCTTCTAGACTGCCCACCCACTCCCTCCTCCTAGGAGGCCTACACTGACACTGGATACGGGTGATACCCCCCCCCCCCGGGTCAGCCGCATAAGCACCCTCATCGCCTTCTCCCTCCCCAGACACTAAGGATTCGGACAGGTACTCCCTCTCTTCTTCCAACCAAGGAGATTCAGACCTGCCGTTTGAGCCAGGGGGAGGCAAGGACATGCCTCGCTCCCAGCCCAGTGACCCTTCATTAATGGATGTGATTCATCACATCCAACAACTGAACGGCTGGGACACAGAGGAGTTGGACCCAGATCAAAAGCGTTTGGCCACCTTCCTAAGTAAAAAGGGCACCTTGCCTGTGGTTGTCCCTCCTATGGTTGAGTCGTACAAGGATGCCAACAGTTTGGCTTGGAAACGTCCCTTTTCTATGCCGGAGGTCTCCAAGAAATCCAACCGGCTGTATACTACACCCAGAGAAGACCCCCTTCTATGGGAACAACTAGAGGTGGACTCGGTTGTGAATTACACAGCCCATGACTAGTCCTGACACCCTAGACACCTCTGTATCCAACCACCAGATAAAGACTCTAAACAGTTTGACTATCTGGCCAGGAATGTATACTTCTCAGCCATATGTGCCATACACTCTCAAAACTTCCTTGTCCACATGGTCCAGTGCCAGGATGCTTTGTGGGACAAGGCGGTGGAGGTTGCCAGGCCATGCTGGATTGCCCAGGGAGGAAAGAGCTGCTGGCTATTCTGAAAGTCAGGCTGAGACGTTGGTAAACTCATCCTGAGGGCATCCTATGATACGGTGGGCTCTGTGGGTAGGGCCACTGCCTCGGCAATCTGTATCCACTGGTATTCTTGGCTGAGAGTATCCGGGCTCACCCCAGACGTTCAATTCAAGATTATGGATGCTCCCTTTAGAGGGCCAATCCTGTTTGGTGAAGATTCCCAGAACATCATCACCCATTTACAGAAGTCTGGGAAAGCCATTAGATCTGTGCAGACAATGTACAAATCACAACCTAAGCAGCAGTCCTTTCGTAGGAATGCTAGACAACTCCTCAGAGGACAGCAGCTGAGAGCTGGCTTTAAGCAAAAAGGCTCCACCCCTGCCACAGTAGGTTCAGCCCCACAGTCCCCCCCCAAACCTCCCAGTCTGTGGCTACCTCTCCCCTGCTCCTCAGCCTGACTTGTTGCCCAAGCCACTCCCCAGCCAAGGCCTTAGGAGAGGTGATGGGGGTCGGTTTTCCTTGCACGTAGAAGGGTGGCATCGGATAACCACATATTGATGGGTTCTATGCTTATCGAGAGAGGGCACACTCTGGAGTTCACCAAGGTGTGTTATTTTTATTTTGTACTCGCAGGGATTATTACTGTTTGTTGCTAACATTTTATTGCTTTATTTTTCTCTGATTCAAATTGTTGTTGCTGGGTATACCTTCTGCTGCATTATTACAGGGTGTGCCTACAGGTGTGTACTAACAGATTACTGCTGTAATTTTCTGATTCAGATTGTATTTTGTGAGATACTGTATATCTTCTGTTACTGCTTTATTTTTCTCTGTAGCAAAGTGTTTCTTACAGGGTATATTTTCTGTGAAATTATTAGAGGTGGTGCTTTACAGGTTTTACAGTTTTATCTATCATTAGGCTAAGCTTTCAGGGCTACTGCATTTGTTGCTGGCTGATTGTTTCTGCTCTTACCTCCTTTCTTCTTTCATCCGTGGTTCTTCTTTTCTGGCAGAGGAAGAGCCCAGCCAACCACCCCACACTACACTCCTTTTATAGGATAGCACAGTCGTGACATTTCCTGTGGCAAAGCAGGAAGGGGTGGATCAGAGGGATATCCATACAGTGACCTCATTTACAGGGGCAATGGTAATTTAACTTGTTATAACAAGTTATATGAAAACAAACAAAACAAAAAAATTAAACTTTTGATTTCATTTTCTTCCTTTTAATTACTCTGATCAGGTTACAAACTCGGTAACTTATCTGGAATGGATATCATTAACTGCAGGTACTGCAGAACACTTTTCAGAAGGACAGTTTTACAGAATTTAGGACACTGTCCTACATGCTGAGCCATTGGAGATCTAAGGGCTCAGCTCCAGGCAGCATGGGCAGGGATTGCGTGCCTCAAATTGCATATTCAGGAGGAAATATAAGAACCGCCTGCCATTTCCCCAACATCCAACAGAAGCACCTCGAACACAGAGGGTAGTTGGTCCGGGAGGTTGGCAAGTAGTTAGGAAGGGCAAATCAGGTGCCCCATCACTCATCGGTCTCCACCATATTACTTCCACAAACCATATAAAAACTACAAACCGGTATCTGCTTCTGGCTCTGAAATCACACAGAGGGGCAGAGGACACTCCAGAGCAGGACACTGCAGCACAGGAGCTAGCAGAACAAAACTTGCCCAAAACAGAAACCAAAACAAAAAAGGAAATCCAAAAAAACTTCTGATCATAAGAGGTTCCATGATTCGGGGAGTTGATACCTATCTCCAGCCAGGGGTAATGGTTAGATGTCTCACAGGTACATCAGCGTGGAGAGACACTGACCACGTTGCTAAAATTGTTCAGGAAGCAGGAGAAAACATTGACGTCTTGGTACACATAGGGACTAATGATCTCGCCAGCTGGTCAGTTGTGGAGACCAAGGAACACCTGACCAGGCTGGGTGACAAACTATCATCCATTTCATCCGGCATCTCCTTCTCTGAGATCCTGCCAGTCTGGGAGAGGGGGGCAGATGGACGGAAGGTCAGAGAAGAGGAGATAGGGGAGCTAAACATGTGTCTCAAGGGCTGGTGCCAGGAAAAAGGACACAAATTTGTAGGGAACTGGCAACAGTTTTGGGAGCGAAAGTTCTTTAAATTTGATGGACTGCATCTGACTAAGGAGGGAGTCAGTGCATTGGGGCAGAAGTTTGACATCTTTGAGGAATATTTAAACTAGCAAATGGGGAGGGGGTGCAGCACCCATATGTCGAATGGGAACAACACCCCTCCCCCCAGCTAGTGGTCAAACAGGAGTTCAGCATGTTTGTAGTTCATTTGCATCACCAGGTAATGTAAAAGGTCCAGCTCCCCATACGACGCACAGGGGAAATGCCAGACCTCGCCCAACAACTAACTTACCAAAATCTGGCCAGTGGAAAATCATGTACACAAATGTTTGCAGTCTGAGAAACAAGATCCCAGACCTGCAGGCAATAATGACAGAGGCTAAACTGGACATAGTAGCAATTAGCGAGACATGGTTTACCAGTAACCACACTTGGGAGACTTCAGTACCTGGCTATGCACACTTCAGAAGAGTCAGAGGTGCAAAAAGGGGGGGGGGGTAGAGTGGCCTTTTATGTCAATGAAAATATCAAAGCTACAGAAATTCAGAATATAGCTAAGGAGCCAGAAGAACTGTGGGTCACCCTGGAAACAGGAAATGCGACAGCTATACGAACTGGGGTTGTCTACAGGCCTCCAGACCAGGGAGAGGACATAGACACATTACTGTTAGAAGATATACAAAACATGACAGCTAAAGGGGAGGTTCTGATAATGGGAGACTTCAACATGCCAGATTCAGATTGGTCAATACCAGCAGGAACATCTGCCTGAACTAGACACATGGTGGATTCCCTGTAGGGGGAGGGCCTCAAACAACTAGTACAACAACCCACAAGAGACAGGGCTATCCTAGATCTAGTACTGACTAATAGGAAAAGGATCACAGATCTCCAGATAGAAGGTCACCTGGGGGCCAGTGCCCATCACATGGTATGATTCAACTTGGCCACTAGAACTGAATCATCCCATTCCAAGGCAAAAATATGGGACTTTTGAGGAGCTGACTTTGATAAGATGGCCAACAGAGTTAAGCTAGCCCTGGCAAAAAGAAACACAGGTGAGGGGGTACAGGCAAAGTGGGCAAGCATTAAGGATGCAATACTTGAAGCAGCATCCCATTGTGTTAGGGAGAAAAGGAAGTGCAAAACCACTTTGGTTCTCAAAAACAGTAACAGAAAAGGTCAGAGCTAAAAGACTGGCCTTCAGGAAATATAAGGGAATGCTGCGGGATGAAGATAAGGAGGCATACCAGACTTCCCTAAGGGAAGCAGGGAAGGCAGTAAGGCAGGCAAAGGCCCAAACGGAGGAAACACTAGCACAAACAGTAAAAGAAGGGCACAAGACTTTCTATAGATACATTAGTGAAAGGAGAAAGTCCAGAGGGGTATTTCTAAGATCAAAGGGGATACGGGGGCATGTGAAGAGGAGGACCATGTAAAAGCATCTATCCTAAATGGATACTGCTGCTCGGTATTTACTGAAGAGAAGGTAGTGCAGGGCCCACAGCTCAGCATCATGGACACAGGGTGGAGGGAGGTGTGAATTAGTCCCTTCACAAATGAAAGGGTCCTACAAGAGCTCAATAAGTTCAGGGTGGACAAAGCAATGGGACATGATGGCATACATCCCAGGGTACTAAAGACGCTAAGGGTGGAACTAGCAGAGCCATTATCAGAACTGTTTAGTGAGTCTCTGAGCACACGAGAGGTCCCAGAAGACGGGAGAAGGGCTCATATGATCCCACTCCACAAGAGTGGTAGCAGGGAGGAGGCAGGGAACTACAGACCAATCAGTCTTACCTCAGTAGTGGGCAAGATTATGGATCACTCCTTAAGGAAAGGATAGTGCAACACCTGGAATCCATAGGAGCACAGGATCCAAGACAGCATGGGTTTACAAAAGGAAGGTCCTGTCAAACTAATTTCATAGATTTCTTAGACTGGGTAACCAGAGTGGAGGACCAAGGGGGAACAGTTGATGTCGCCTACCTTGACTTCAGCAAAGCTTTCGATACTGTTCCACATAGAAGACTGAAAGACTGATTAATAAGCTGGGTAGGCTTGGGGTGGGTCAGAAGCTGGTCAACTGGGTGGAAAACAGGTTGACGGGCAGAAAACAGGGAGTGTTGGTAAATGGTATATAGTCAGAAGAGATACAAGTCACAAGTGGGGTACCTCTGGGTTCAGTCCTAGGGCCAGTCTACTTCAATATCTTCATCAGTGACATTGCAGATGGACTGGAGGGTAAGGTTTGTCTGTTTGCAGATGACACCAAGATCTGCAACAGAGTAGATGATCCAGATGGGTGGGCAGAATGAGAAAAGATCTGGATAAACTAGCAAAATGGTCGAAAGAGTGGCAACTAGAGTTTAATGCAAAGATGTGCAAGATCATGCACATAGGGAAGAGAAACCCTGAAGCCACCTATAGGCTGGGAGGGGAGTTACTGGCAGTCACAAGGGAAGAAAGAGACTTGGGCATCATCATCACCGATGACCTGAAATCATCCTAGCAGACCACTAAAGCAGTACATAAGGCTAGGGGGATGTTGGGGTGTATTAGCAGTGGTATCACAAGTCAGAAGAGGGAGGTAATGATCACTCTTTACAAGACACTGGTTAGGCCCTATCTGGAGTACTGCGTGCAGTACTGGAGGCCACACCTTCACAAGGACATTATCCAAACTGAGGCAGTCCAGAGAAGGGCAACCAAAATGGTGCAGGGACTGCATCAGAAAACATGTGGGGGCAGATTAATGGAGCTCAATATGTGTACCCTAGAGCAAAGGAGGGAGAGAGGTGGTATGATCAAAACATTCAAACACCTTAAGGGCATTAACAAGGTGAAAGAATTGAACATGTTTCAATATAAGAAAAATAGCAGGACAAGAGGACACAGCATGAGATTAGAGGGAGGCCGATTAAGGGGTAATGTGAGGAAGTTCTTTTTCACAGAAAGGGTGGTGGATGCATGGAACGGCCTGCCTTAGGAAGTGGTGGATATGAATACAGTGCAGGCTTCAAACAGGCATGGGATAGGCATAAGGGAGCAATACAGTTGAGTATAAATAGGTAGGCCGTTGACAGAGCAAAGGCCGATGGCACATTCATAAGGTAAAAAAAGAAATAGGCAGACTGGATGGGCCTTGCAGTCCTTATCTGCCGTCAACTTCTATGTTTCCACCCTCAGGCACATATCTGTGGCTTTGAATGAAGCTTGCTGACTCATCACTGGATCCCATAGTCTCACCCATACGTGTGACCTATACGCCCAAACTGGGTGGCTTCAGCTCTCAAGCCGCATCAAGTATCTAACATGCATAATGGCTAAAATACATTGATGGGCTTTGCCCCACCTGGAGTTCAAGCTCTGCTACAACCTGCACAGAATCCCCGCCTCACCAGGGACTCTGAGTCTCAATTACTGCATATCCCGAGATGCCAGACCTCACAGGGACAAAGATCCTTTGCCTACAGAGCTCCCAGCTGGCTAAATGGCCTCACCATGGACATCGCCTCCCTAGGCCCATTCAAATTTGACCTCCGCCTATTCCTCTCTGCCTCTAGCACATGCGACTGTCTTCTCTAACCTGCTGTTCCCTTTTTGGCACTTGTCCCTTCTCATCCACCCCCTTACTCTCTCCCTCTATCTCACCCCCCCATCCCCCCATTTCTTGGCACTTTCCACTTGAGCTTCCTGTGCGTTTTGACAATTGCCTCTGGCAGCATCTTCTTGTGTCTCACCAGGTTCTTGTTATCATTGTTATCCCTGTCCTGTGCACGCCCCTAGTACCGCACAATCTATATGTATGTATGTACTCATGTGATTATAAACAACTGTAACCTGTTAACCTGTAATAATTAATGTCCTGCTTGTTTGTTCTCTTCCTGACGTGGAACCTTTGTAAAAGAGCCTTGACTCAAAGGTAATTGTAATCCTAGACTCAAATAAATAAATGTTTCTATGAGGTTCCTCCAGACACCCCTCCGTTTACGTCCCATTACTCTCAGATCCACAGTGGTCTAATCACAGAAGAAATCCAGGTTCTTCTACAAAAGCAAGGCATACAGCCTGTCTCCCCAGCACAACAGGGAAAACTGTTTTACTCCCACATCTTCCTGGTGCCGAAGAAATGGGGGATCTGCACCCGATTCTAGACCTCAGCCACCTGAATCAATATACAGAGTGCAGAACATTCAGGTTGGTCACTCTGATAGGTCTGCTTCCTCTGCTTCATCAAGGGGATTAGTTATGCTCCCTGGACATGCAGGACGCATACCTCCACATTCTGATTTTTCCAACCGCACAAGAGGTTCCTTAGCTTTTGCTTCCAGGGATGCCATTATCAGTTCAGGGTTCTGCCTTTCGGCCTGTCCTCTGCCCCCATGTCATTGAGGCGCACTTCAGGAAGCAAAGGGAAAACCAGGAGCAGTTGTAGAATTCACCAAAATATTTATTTACAGTATCAGTAACATAATAAATAAATATGTTCAGTGTAACTATTTGCAAAGAAGAAATAAAATAAAATGTTCCTTCATTCTCTGTGTGTCCATCTCTGTTTAACAATTGCAGCTCAACTCTCTTATAAGTCCTTTCAACCCCCATCCTCAGCAGGCATCCTGTTTTTGTAAATATGAGGCAGGAGCAAGGCAGAACAGAGTGTGCTTGAGCTTGAGGCCCCCTTTTGCAGCTTTTGCAAAAGGCTGGATGATTTGCAATCAAGTAACCTCTAAAGTTTACAGTAGCTTTCTGAAATCATCTCAAAATATAATTATATACAATTCAACAGTAATACTATATATTTCCCAAACAAAAGGGATCCCAGTATCAGTTACATTTCCATACAATGATTTCCACATATTTTTATATCAGCAAGTATGCAAGGGAGGAAAAGACAGACAGCAAGAGAGGACTGAGAGACAGTGAGAGACAAAGAATTGCGAGCCTGTTGGGGTGATCAAGTCCAAAGTCTCGCAGGAAAATTTGGTTGCGCAACCAGATAGAGAAGAGACAGAAAAGGAAAGATCCTTGAATTCAAACACTTTCTCAATAACAACTGGGACAGGATCCTATTCTACCGTGTCACACCCCAGAGTGTTCACCAAATGCCTTGCAGTAGTGGCTGCAGCTGTCAGAAAGCAGTGGTATTATGTCTTCCCCTACTTAGATGACTGGCTCCTAACTGCTCCCAATAGGGACTGGCTGCTGAGCACTATGCAGGCCACCTTCCACCTATTTTGGGGCGTGTGGGTCACTTTGACCCTTCCCAAGTCCTCCCTTTGGCCAAGTCAATGACTGCAGTACGTAGGGGCAATTCTGGACATGGCCCAAGGAAAAGCCCTTCTTCCCCAAAACAGAGCAGAGCACCTCCAGATATATGCTCGACAGCTCTCCTCTGCCCGACAAGTATTGGCCAGGGCTGTTCTCAGACTTTTGGGGCACATGGCAGGGGCCATTGGCACGGTCCCTCTAGCCAGACTGTACATGAGAGTGATCCATTGGAACCTGCGAGTTCAGTGGGTTCAACAGTCTGATGATTTGGGCCAACCAATCTTGGTGTCCAGTCCAGGCAAGCAAGCCCTGACATGGTGGTTGAATTCCTCCAAACTTTCCAGAGGAGTTTGTCTCCGGAAGGAACCCCTCAGGCAGATCCTGACCACGGATGCATCAAGCCATGGCTGGGGAGCTCATCTGGAAGATCAACAGACCCAAGGGTCTTGGAACCAACAAGAGTTTCATCTCTGTATCAACATTTTGGAGATGAGGGCAGTTCTGTATGCCTTTCAGGTGTTTCAGACAGTTCTGCAGCCTGGGCCACTGTGGTTACAAACCGAAAACATGTCAGTGGTATTTTACATCAACGAGCAACGGGGGACTCATTCCTATCTCCTGTGCAGGGAAGCCATGCAAGTGTGGACATGGGCTGTGGACCACCACTTGAACTCATCAGCAGTACATGTTCGGGGTGTCCAAAACACTCTGGTCGACAGCCTCTGTTGGTCTCGGTCCATGGCCCATGAGTGTGAGCTTCATCCCTCAGTGGCAGAAGATTTTTTTGACAGATGGGGTTGTCCAGAACTCAGTCTGTTTGCCTCCCCATCCAACGCAAAACTTCCCAATTTCTGTTCACTCGATCCAGATCTCTGGTGTTTTCTGGCGAGACGCATTGTCCCTCTCCTGGACGGGGAGGTTCCTTTACGCACTCCCTTCCTCCCTTCTCCTGTAGAGTGTCCTCCTCAAACTGCAGTCAGAGGGGGCAGACTTGATCTTAGTGGCACCCTTCTGGCCATGCTAGATTTGGTTTCCACTGCTTCAGGAGCTGGCTGTGGAGTCTCCGATTTCCCTGCCTCTTGGATCAGACTTGCTCTCCCAGGAACAGGGAACCCTGGTCCATCTGGATCTCAGATCTCTGCATCTCTATGCGTGCCGCCTGCAGACCTGTCCATCTCCAGATGTGGGGTGTCACCCAGAGTAGTGGAGGTCCTAGTGGCAGCCAGAAAACTCTCCACTAGAGCAACCCATGCTATGAAATGGAAGCAGTTCTGCATTAGGGCCACCGCCCGGCATCTAGACCCATTCTCCTGCCTAGTGAATTCGGTATTGGGGGTACCTCCTCTCCTTATCTGATGCAGGACTCAGCTGCTCGTTGCTCAAGGTACACTTGTCTACCATTTTGGCCTACCATGTGTCTATTGCAGGCCACTGCATAACCTCGGAGTGCCAGCCGTTGTGTGCCCATCATTAAGGTGCCAAGCCTGCAAGTCGTTCCCCCCCGCCCCCACATGAAACGAGATCAACGATTTGCGGGATTGGCACCATAATGACGGGACGCACAACAATTGGCACATTCCGAGGGTGGAACCATTATGGACAAGGCCATTCCCCAGCTGGACCTTGCCCGTACCTTCCTACGGGGCACTCTGCACTTGAAGCTTCCCATCTGGGATCCTGTCCCACCATAGGATCTTTTGTTTGTCCTAGAAAAGCTCACATTGCCTCCCTTTGAAGCAGCCGCAAGTTGCGAGCTATGCTTTCTGCCGTGAAAAGCGTTATTTTAGTTGCCATTACTTCTGCTCAAAGGATTTCAGAGTTTCAGGCCCTGATGTGTAAGGAGTCGTATTTGGTTTTTCACAAGGTCATGGTGTCTTTGAGAACTATTCCTCAGTTTCTTCCGAAGGTGGTGTCAGAGTTTACTTTGAATCAGGACATCCACCTTCCGGTATACTACCCAGAGTACTCGAACTGTGGGGAGGCATTACTACATACTTCGGATGTTCCACAGGTTGGTTTGCTATTATTTGGAGCACACCCGACCTACTCGAAAATCTGATCAGTTGTTCATTTCTTTTGCACCCAGAATGGTAGGGGCTCCCATTTCTAAACCGCGTTTATCCAAATGGTTGGTTAATTGCATTGTGTTTTGCTACAATAAACACGACAAACCCTTACATTCAGTTAAGGGTCATTCTACCAGGGACATGGCTGCTTCTTTTGCTTCATTGAAAAATGTGTGTGCTGTTGACATTTGTTCAGCTGCCACTTGGAGTTCTGTCCACACTTTTGTGAAGCTCCACAGTCTGGACATTTTTTCTTGCCGTAGAGCAGGTTTTGGACTTACAGTCCTTCAGGACCTTCTGTCCTACTTTCTTTGGGAGACTTTTACCTCCACCCTTCAGACCGGGCTGTCTTTACTGCTTGGGACTTGGTCCTAAAGGTGTTACCTTCTGCAAGAGCGAATCTTGAAGTATAATAGTACAGTTCAGGGCTCTCTGAGACAAGGGCACCTGCGTCCTTTCCACACATTTTACGTGTCAGGACGCTTGGACTTTTTTCGCGAAAGTCTCTGAGTCGGTTAGCCACCAAGACCCGGGAGTCACTTTAGAGCATATTTTTTATGTTACAGAGGGGGAGTTAAAAAAAAATTACAGCCACTGCTCAACTAACAAAACTCTTTTTAGTTGAGCAGTGGCCATAATTTGTTTGAATACACCCTCTGAAACATTAAAAAATAGATTAAAATGCCCCAAGAGAAACTAATGGAGATTTCTGCAGAATACTATAGTAAAAGCCGTGCTGGCGCAGGGGCACAGCTCCCATCTATTTGAATGCGGACCCCTGGAGATTTTCTGAGGATTCTCACTTTTCGGCTGTGGACCCCCCCTTTTGTTTTCATAGTCAGTCCTGGACCCCAATCAAAAAATCCTACCAAGAGCCCTGACAGTTATGTAAGAACTTACCGTAACAGTAGATCTTCGAGAGGAGCTCTTGCAGCAGGTACTGTATTTCCCTCCCACCTTTACTTCTCCATCATAGATACTTTTGTTCCTCAGATCTCCCTTTTCAACTACTTGCTGGGTCTCTGGCGGGAGAACTAGAGATGGGCTGGGGGACCACTCCTTTTATACAATACGTGACGTAGGGTGTGTGCCGTCGTAAGGGGTAGTCCCCCACTGGATACTACTAGCTAGAAGTTTTCCGTGGGGTTCTGGCGCCTGGCAGCTTAGTCCTTATGGTTATTGCCTGCTGCAAGAGCTCCTCTCGAAGATCTGCTGTTACGGTAAGTTTTTACGTAATGGTATTTTGTTGAGGCATCTCAAAAGGAGTCAACCAGGAAATGCTATGCCTTCAAATGGAAATGGATCTCTATTTGGTGTCAGAGCAAGGGGTTGGACCCTCTGTCCTGTCCACTGGCTAGCATCCTTGACTATCTGTGGTCCCTCTCTCAGTCGGGCTTTTGGTTGACGACCCTTATAGTGCACCTGGTAGAAAATCTCTGCTTTCCGGGTACGGGTCGGTCGGCAGTCAGCGCAGGAGAAGGTGGTCTGGTGCTTTTTTAAAGACCTCGACCACATTTTCCTCTCCAGTGCATGAACCACCACCACCACCTTGGGACTTGTTGCTGGTGTTGGCAAAGCTCATGGACAAGCCATTCAAACCGATGCACAGGTGTGAGATATCTCATCTGGTGTGGAAGACAGTCTTTTAGATGGCTGTCACGTCAGCCAGAAGGAGCAGTGAGCTCCGAGCACTCTCAGTGGAGTCTCCATAACTGATCTTCCACAGGGACAAGGTTGTCTTTTGACCCAACCTGAAGTTCCTCCCGGAGGTTGTGATTTTCACCTTAACCAGGTGATTAATTTCCCGGTGTTCTTCACCAACCACACCTTGGAAGCTGAGCATAGGCTCCATACTTTGGACCTGTGGCATGCGCATGCATATTACAAAGAGCGCACGGCTGGAGTTCGGTGAGAGTTTTGCCAGCCGTTTGTCACCTGTGGTGAAGCTGCACCTAGCAGACTGGCAGCTAAGTGGACGATAGACAGGTGGATTGTATCCTGCATTGACCTCTGCTATAGGTTGGTGGTTAGGGAGACTCCTGTAGGGCTTAGGGCTCATTCCACCCACCATTCCGCTGCCTCAGTGACTGCTTCCAGGGATGTCCCTATCCAGGAAATCTGCAGGGCTGCTACCTTGAGGTCAGCATACACTTTCATTCCCCACTACCACATTGGCCTTGAGTCACGCTAGGATGGTGGGTTTAGGGCCTCAGTTCTCCAATTTCTGTTCCCTAAATAGGGTGTGTGCTCCTTGCTCCCTCCTCCTGGAGAACTACTAGGAGTCTGCCAACAAGTGTGGATAGAACATCATATCCACGTCCCTAGAAAAACAGGTTACTCACCTGTAACAATAGATCTTACTTCAAGAGGGCTCTTGCAGTGGGTAACACCATTAGGACTGAGCCACCAGGTGCTAGGTCTACACAGAAAAGTTAGCTGGCAGTGTCCAGCAGAGGACCGCCAACCCGGTGTCACGTGACCGACGTTGGTCCTGCACTATATAGTGGGCGGTCCCCCACGCCCACCTCTAGTTCTTTCCCAACGTCGACTTGCACATGGCAGACCTCACAGAACGCTGCTACAGTCAACTGCCATTTTCGATAGGTATTTCTTTTAAAATGTATTTAATTTCTTCAAAAATCAGTAATTTTCTTTACCGGATTGCATGTCTTCTCCAACTCTGTCAGATTCCCACAAGAAGTGCACCTGCGGCAAGCAGATACTGGAGAAAGACGGACATGCCTCATGTCTCCTCTGCCTGGGGCCTGACCACTACACTGAGGGCTGTGAAACCTGCCAGAAGTTCAACCACGCCATGTGGAAATGCTGTCCGCAAGCTCTGGAAGCCCATCTTTTAAAATTCAAACTTGCTTCTATGGAAAAGGAGTTACAGCAGGTGCGGAGCACTTCTTCATCTTCTGGGAGCTCTTCTGGCCCTCATTCCTCCAAGAAGAAGCACGAGGCGGGATAAGGAGAAGACCTGGGACCAGGACTGGTCTCCCTCCAGGCCGTGGTCGGCTTTGGAGACTGTGGCCATTGAGTGGCCTCTACCAGCAAAGTGGTCTGTGCTCAGGCCAAACCTACTTCTCCTCCTGTCTTGGAGCAGCCTTTGCCACCCCACCCCCCACCCGCCTGAGCTGGTCTGGTGCCGGTGGGTCCTCCAGGGATTCAGAGGCTACTTCCACCCTTAGGCCCTTCCAACCTTCCACAGGGACTAAGTAGAGTAGCTTGGCTGGTAAGTCAAGATCTTACTTAAAGAGGGCTCTTGCAGTAGGTAATTACATATAGGACTGACTTGGCAGGTGTCAGGATCCCATGGAAAAATTTCTAGCTAGCAGTCTCTGGCGGAGGAGCGTCCCCACGTCAGTATAAAGGGGCGGTTCCCCACGCCCGCCTTCCAGTTCTTTCCCATAGTTAGCTCATGCCAGCTATAGCGGTAAGTGTCTTGCTTGTCAGCCTCTATCGTCAGTTTTTTACCCAGTATTTTTTGATTTTTTTCATCGTTCATCAGGTATTCGTCAGTGGATGTTGTCCCCTATACCCTCTGAGCACAAAAACAAGTGCGACTAATGCAGCGCCCAACAAGGACAACCATTCCCTGTGCCTCTTTTGACTCGGCCCCGACCATCCAGTGGAGAAGTGCCAGCACTGCCTTAGCTTCAGCTTGGCCACCCGAAGAAGGCGGCAGTGGTCCCTGGAGGCCTATATTTTGAAAAAGAAAATGAGCTCCATGGAGAAGGAATTGAAAAAGCTCTGGCAGGCGTCCACTTCCCCTGAAGGCCATCACAAGAAAAAAGATAAGGAGAACCACCGGGACTAGGGCTCCTCATCCACCACGACTTATTTGGGAGTCACCATGTTGCAGGTAACGTTTCCCAGGGGACCGTCCTGACGACCGCCTTAGAGGCTTCTAAGGCAGCGTTGGCTCCCCGTCTAGCTCGTGCTCGGACCCTTTGAGCGCCTCCGGGCTTTTGGAGGCCTCCGCTCCCGGTAAAGCCATAATTCTAGGGGCATGGATATGTTGTTCATCCACATTTATTGGCAGGTTCCTTGCCGCTTTAAATCTTGCCTTAAGGTCTTCAAGCTGACTCCTCCCACCCACCTGGGTGGTAAAACTCTCGGCTCCGCCCCATGACACCAGATGTTCCTTACCACTTGGAAGCTCAGGTTCCCTCTTTAGTGCTCTGCATTTTTCGACTGGTTCCTGATTTTTCGGTTCGTATGATTTGAAGTTTTCTAAACTTCGGTGGTCTTTCCCTCGTGGCTGCGATGGACAGTTTGTTTCCTGGCTCTTGGAGGTGCCCCGGTGGGCGCAATATCTCCAGGACTGATCCGCACTCCACGTGCGTATACTGTCTCGACTTGGACCACGACCCGCAGGTCTGCGAGTTTTGCCGCGCTTTTTCTACCAGCGTCCTGGAGGATCGTGCTGCCCGTTCGAGGCTCGGGCGCCCCGAGGAGTTTTCCCTGCCAGTAAAATCCAAAGAGGCTCGTTGGACGGTGTCCATGACGGCTGACTCGGGCGAGCAGCATGAGCTCTCTGTCGCCCTAGGGGAGGAGGCAGCCAAGGCTGCATCTCCCTCCTCCTCGGTCGCAGCATTTATCCCGCTCTCTCTGAGTTACTCTCATTCGGCTTCTTTCAAGGAGCTTCGCCAATCCCTTTCCACGAAGGGAGAGGGGCTATCGGGTCATTCCTCTCGGCCAAAGATGAAAGTGTCGAAGGGTAAGCCCCACCGTCAGCATTTGTGGGAGTGGAAGAGTTCTCCTTCCCCGGTCAGCCGACCGTTTACTTCGGTCACAGTTGCGGCTCAGGCTGCTGGCTTCATGGTGCCCCCGTCAGGCCAGCCTGCCGAGACTCCCGTCGACGTAGTCGAGTTTTCTCTCGACCCGTCACCCAGGTGGTCATCTGGAAGAGCCGTCAACCATTCACCGGTTTCCCCGGTGGAGGCAGAGGTTCTGCCCACACCTTCGGGGCGGCAGTCCTCGTTTAAAGTGTCCGAGCCGAGGGAAGAGCGGGTGTCCCCCACCCTCGGTTTTACTGAGGATCTCGGTCTCGGTCTTCTTCTCGGTCAAGTCGCTCCCGCCGACTTCGGCGGTCTTGGTCGGGGCACCGAGTTAAGTGGCAACACCATTCCTCCTTGTCTTCCTCCTCAGATGAGGAGAGGCTTCAGCGCAGATTGCGTCGACGCTTCGAGGAGCTTATGTGGCAACAGCTGCTGTTGTCCGGGAATCAATCGACTCCGATTCATTCCCCGGCTACCAAGCGACTGCCACCTGAACGGCCGATGCAACTGCTCGCCGTAGTCGAGATGCCCACTTCCGGGCCGGTTGTTCGACCAAATCTAGCTGCCCCACCGATTGTGGTGGAACCTCGGTCGGGTCACGACCTGCCCGCGGGTTGTCCGGTTCCCTCACTCCCTCACCCTTGGCGGGTGAAGGGTGGCTCAGGCCTGAGGCAGCTCTTTGCAGACCCTTGAGTCCGGCGACTCCGCCGTGTTCCCAGGCGGGGGGGGCCTGGAGTCCTCCGGGACCGGTCTTTGGGCGATACCCGTCATCCTTCCTGGGTCTGCTAGGCTCATCTCGAATTCACAGGATGCACCTCGAGCCCGTGTCCAAACGGGCCTACTATCCCCTGATGGAGATCCTAGACCGAGGGGATTCACCCTCGGAGGCCTTCCCGGTGGCTGAGGCCATTGTCAGCCCAGCCTTGGAGCTTTGGCAGCGGCCTGCTTCCTGTCCTGCGCCCTCGGCCAGCATGGCCAGGAAGTATGCAGTTCCTATCGGATCTTCGCCCGGTTTCTCGGAGCATCCCTTTGCAGAGGGGTTAGTTACCGATAATGTCTTCCAGCGTTCCGGAAACGCTCGGGATGTGGATAGGCCTTCCGACAAAGAGTCCAAAAGGATGGACTATGTCGGGCGCAAGTTTTACGCCGCGTCCTCCCTAGGCGTCTGACAGCCCAGCTGGGCCGCGCTGATGGCACACTTCTCCCACGCCCTCTTGGGCTCCCTGGATGAGGTGCTCCCTCATCTCCCAGTCGACCTGCGGACCACGATCCGGCAGGTGCGGGACCGGGGTAGGGCGGTGGCTAAAGCAGCTTCAGACTGCTCTGGACATAGGTGATTCCTGTGCCAGGTCAGTAGCGGCCGCGGTGGCCATTCGCCACAGGCCGTGGCTGAGGATATCCACCCTCTCGGCGGATACCCAGCACAAGTTGGTGGACATCCCCTTCTTGGGGACCGACCTCTTCGGCCCTGGAGTAGAGGGACACCTCCAGGGGATCGAAAAGTCCGATGCCACTCTGGACTCGGTCACCTCTGCCCAGAGGGACAAGGGCCGCCAGCAGCCTTTGCGTAAGCCCCTTCGGCCCCTGCGGCACGACCAGCCCATCAACACCAGCAAGAGGGCCAGCAGGCTTGAGCTTAGCATCTCGATCCAAAGCCAGCGGCGGCTTCCTCCAATGGGAAGCAAGGAGGTAAAGGCCCAGGGGCCCCCTCTGCCAGTCCTTCCTCCAAGCCTGCTCAGTGACAGGTTGAGGGGCATCACCCCCAACCTCGTCACCCGCTCCTGGGTCCCCCCCGGGTGGGCCTTCGGCCCGCTGAGCTGACGTTGCCCTGTGCCTCGGGATAGAGGCAATCAGGAAGGTGCAGATCCTCTTTCAGACCCGGGACTCATGTCCAGGTACTTCCTGGTCCCCAAACGGATGGGGGGGGGGCTGGCGCCCCATTCTCGACCTGCACGACCTGAACAAGTTCCTAGGTCTCGGACTTCAGGATGGTCACTCTAACTCGGATATCCCATCCTTGGAATGAGGCATGTGGTTCTGTTCCCTGGACCTCCAGGATGCATCCATCACGTTCCGATCTGTCCGTCTCTCCAGAGGTTCCTCCGCTTCAGAGCGGAGGGATCCCTTTACGAGTTCCGAGCCATGCCCTTCGGCCTCTTCCCAGCTCCCAGGGTCTTCTCCAATGCATAGCAGTGGTGACAGCATTCCTGCAGCGCCGAAGGGTCCGGATGTACCCCTACCCGGATGGCTAGCTGATTGCAACCCCCTCCAGAGAGGAGGTGTAGCGGTCCAGATTTCTGGCCCTCCAGGTTGCTCTCAGATGGGCCTCCTCTTCAACGGGGCCAAGATGAAACTCGTGCCGAAGCAGGTGATTTTTTTCATTGGGGCAGAGCTCGTCTCTTCGAGCCAGAGCTCAGCTCCCGATGGACAGGGCCGAGGTTCCTCTTCTTTTGCCCAGTCATGTCTGGTTGGGAATTCGCGCCCTGCCCGGGACTTCGGTGCCTCCTGAGCCTCATGGTGGCCTGCACCAGCGTGGTCTGTTGGGCCGTTGGTAAATGCGTCCCCTTCAATGGGGGACTGGCCAGCCAGTGGTCACAATGCTGCAGTCCTTTGGACCAGCCCGTGACAGTGACCCAGGAGATGTGGAACGCTGTCCAATGGTGGACTGTTCCGGCACATCCGCAGGAGGGTATCCCGTTCGTCCACCTCGAGTTGGCAGTCTTCGACCAATGCATCTCTGATGGGTTGGGGTACCCATCAGGGGGAGCACAGAGTGCACGGCCTCTGGTCCCCTCGGGAGTCCCGATGCCATTTCAACCTGCTAGAGCTTCATGCGGTCCGCCTAGCTCGCACCACTTTCGCTTCATTTATACGGGGTCAAGTAGTTCAGGTCCAGATGGACAATACCACGACCATGTGCTACCTAACCTGCCAGGACCGAACGCGCTCCTTGCCATTATGTAAGGAGGCTCTCCGCAGTGGTCTTGTGTGCAACCTGGAGGCAGTTTCCTAGCCATTTGGATGGCAGGAGCCTCCAACACCCTGGCTGATGCCCTAAGCTGGATAAGGGCTGTGTCTCACGAGGGGTTCTCTCCTGCCGAAGGTAGCACAAGATCTTTTCTCCCTTTGGATCACCCCTCGGGCCGACCTTTTTCCCTCCAGGGAGAATGCGAAGTCTAGTCTGTTTCATGCCCGCCCCCCCCTCAGAAGGGCTCACTGTAGGGGGATGCCTTTTCGAGGCCGTGGACCTCGGGCCTCTTTTACGCCTTTCCCCCATTTCCCATGATCCACAAGGTGCTTCTCAAGGCGAGGAGGGACAAGGCGCAGGTGACTCTGGTAGCCCAGACTGGTTCCGCCAGCTCTGGTATTCAGCGCTCCTCAGTCTCAGCTCCAAGCTCCCGAGGCGGCTTCCAGTCCACCCGGACCTGATCTCTGTTATCAGGGGAAGGTATTCCATCTGGACCTTCAATCCCTGCACCTGACGGCCTGGTCCCTGAGCAGCTAGTTGCCAGGCCTTGGGTCTTCTGGTGAGGTCCTCAGCGTCATTGAGGCATCCCGTCAGGAGTCGACCGGATAATGCTATGCCTTCAAATGGAAGAGTTCTCCATTTGGTGTTAGGGTAGGGCCTGGTCTCTTCTCCTGTCCCTCGGCGAGCACTCCGGACTACCTGTGGTCCTTTCTTCTTCAGCAAGGGCTTCGGTCGATGACCCTTAAGGTGCTCTTGGCAGCCATTTCTGCCCTCTGGGCGTGGGCCAAAAGGCAGTCGGTGGTGCAGGAAAGGTGGTCGGGCGCTTTCCAAGGCCTTGATCACATTCCCTCCTCCGGTGTGGGATTCTCCACCTCCATGGGATCTACTGCTGGTATTGGCTAAGCTCATGGGCAAACCATTCGAACCAATGCACAGGTGCAATTCTCCCACCTGTTGTGGAAGAACAGCTTCTTGGTGGCTACCACATCAACCAGAAGGATGGGAGATAATCCAGGCGCTTCCTTCGAGTCTCCCTATCTGGTCTTCCACAGGGACAAGGTTGTCCTGCGCCCCACCCGAAGTTCCTTCCGAAGGTAGTGTCGGAGCTTCACCTTAACCAGGTGTTGACTCTGCCAGTGTTCTACCCCAGTCACACCTCGGAGGTCGTATATAGGCTCCATTTGGACCCTAGTTGAGCGCTCGCCTTCTTAGGGAGCATAGGGCTGAAGTTCGGGGACAGGTTCGCCAGCTGTTTGTCATCTACGCTGATGCCGCACCTGGCAGACCTGCAGCCAAGCGGACGATGAGCTGGTGGGTCACCTCCTGCATAGATGTCCGCAATAGGTTGGCGGGCATGGAGCCTCCCAGAGGGATAAGAGCTCATTTTACCTGCCATACCGTTGCATCGGTGGCTGCTTCCAGGGATGTCCCTATCCAGGATATCTGCAGGGCTGCTACCTGGAAGTCTGCACATACCTTAATTACCCACTACCACATCGACCTTGGGTCACGCCGGGATGCTGGTTTTGGGGCCTCGGTTCTCCGGTCTTTATTTCCCAAGTAAGTATCCGGGTGTGCGCCTTGCCTCCTCCTCCCGGAGAACTGCTAGAGTCTGCCAATAAGTGTGGATGAACAACATATCCATGTCCAGTGAGATTTCTCACCTGTATCAGGAGTTCTAGGAATGGTATATGTTGTTCATCCACACCACTCCGACCTCCTCCCCGGCTTCAACGCACAACCTGGCTTCCAGCGGGCTAGATCTGGCGTCATGGGGTGTCACCCAGGTGGGTGGGAGGAGCCAGCTTGAAGACCTTCCGGCAAGATTTAAAGTGGCAAGGAACCTGCCAATAAGTGAGGATGAACAACATGTACCATTCCTAGAACTCCTGTTACAGGTGAGTAACCTGTATTTTTGCGGCCTACTGGTGTGAGCGGCTCCGATGAGCTGGCCGTCAGCTCCTCAGACGCCTGCACGGAGAAGTCGATAAGTCGCCTGACCCTTCGGGGCGGTGCATGGCCCCTATTCCACCCGACCAGGCCACCCCTCCATCGCAGCCTGCCTCTGGCGATGGGTCCGTTAAGTTGGACGCCAGCTCTTCCAGCGCCTGCACGGATCTCACTGATAAGACGAATGTCAGTTCGCCTGACATCCACACAGCGGCAGAGCTGATGCCGGACCCTCCCACGTCCGTTGTCCGTGGCTCTCCACAGTCTTCGCTTCCCTCAGGGGACCCAGGGTCTCCTCAGCCTGACACTGCGGATTTCAGACAACACGAAGTCTTGCTGTATTCTGACTATTGCATTTAGGTCCTGCCTTTCAACTGCCCTGGAGTACAAAGGGTTAACTTTTCTATGCCTTGCATAGAACGTTCATCACGAGCTTGGTTAAAGCCCCTGTCTGTTGTTGTTCAAACTGCAACCGTCAGATTCTTTACTCCACCTCACTAAACAGTTGCTCCGGAGAATTCTCCTGCTGCTTGGTTCAAAAGTCGGTTGAAGTGTCAGTTTTCAGTCGGTTTCTACCGAATTGTTGTTTCCGCATAGTCGGTTCAAGTCTCTGTCTGTGGTACCGTGAGAACTAGATAGGTTTTTGTTCTGTTTTCTGTGTGGAACTTGTAAACTGTGGATCGGTTCGGCTGAACCGATCATTTTGAGGTAAAAACTTGTGCTTTACTTTGGTGTGTGGTTACCGGTCCATATCGGTTCTAAAAAAATGGGTTTTAAGTACATTTTTTTCCAAGACCCGTGACACGGTCAGCAACCGATAGGGGAGTCTTGCCTGGCGGATTGCCAAAAAAAGGGTAAGTTTTGGTTAGGTTGGCCATGTCTGAGAAACCCAAGAAAAAAACCGGGCCCACTGGGTTTCAACACTGCAGTGTGTGTGAGGAGGTCTTTGCTAAGGCTGATCCCCACACCACCTGTGTTTATTGTCTGGGCTTTGACCACCTCAATTCAGACTGCCAAATTTGCAAGAATTTTCCCAAATCTACCCTGGAAAATAGATTGGGTAGACTGAGGGAAAGGGAGGCCAAGAAGTCCGCTGACCCGGATGGCCAGCCCGGTTCGGTTCCGACCGAACGAGAAGGAGTGCCCTCTGACCAGGGTGATACTTCTTCAGGCAAAAGGAGAGACGATTCCGAGGAATCGGTTCCGACAAAAAGAAAAGACAAATCGACCGGTTCGGACCCAGAATCTCATACTCTGACCACTGATGAGAAAACCAAAACGATTAGGATTGTGCAGTTGCTTAGTTCGGTTCCGACCGAACCGGCACCATCTGGCAGGGGCTCAGTTCGGTCGGTTCCCCCGGTTCCGGATTATACCTTGGAAGAATTTTATGAACTGGAGTTTGAGGAGGAGGGAGAGTATGAGGATGATTATGGTGATGGTGAAAGTCTGGATGTGCCTATTGACCCAGACATCTCTCCAGACAGACCTTCAGGTGATTCTCCTCCTAGGCTTTCTGAGTCCCCTTCACACTACATGTTCTACAGAAAGGTGGCTGATACCCTCCAGCTTCCTGTGGCGGAAGCAGTAGAGGATCAGGAAGAGCCTGACTATGTTGAGATGATGGATATCCCAGAGGCCAGGAGACTGTCTATTCCCCCCTCCACAAATCTTTTGGGAAACAGACACAAAAAATTCTTAAGTCTTCTAATTCTATACCTCCTGTGGACAGAAGAATGGGCAAGTGGTACACTCTCTCAGGTTCAGACACGGAGTTCCTTTTTCAGCAATGCAGCCATGTTGGGGTTGTACAGGCTGCTGCCTGTGATAAGGCAAACATTCCCTTGGCATCACACCCCCCAGACAAGGACTCCAGGAAGATTGATCCCATGGCAAAGAAACAATACATGGCAGCATCTTTGGGACTCAGGCAGGCTAACTATATGGCCTATACAGCCAGGTACCAGAAGTCCAGGTGGGACACTGTACTGGCACTGGCTAAAACAGGCTCACGCCCAGCTTGCCAAGGAGCTGGAGCAGGTGGCTGCAGATGGGATTGAGGCATCAAAAGTACAGTTTCATGCTGCTGTGGACTCCAGTGATGTGTCATCAAGAATCATGGCTACATCTGTGGCTCTTCGGAGAATGGCTTGGCTCAGGTGTACTAGCCTCTGGCAGGATACCCAGGCTAAGGCCATGGATTTTTCCTGTAGTTGGTAATTCTCTGTTTGGGGAGCAGACAGAGAATTACATGAAGAAATGGACGAATACAGGACCACTTACAGGAGTGCTCAGGCCAAAGAAAGGCAAGCAACCTCAAAGGCAGCAGTCCAGGGGCAGGGGCAGGCCTTTCCAAAGGCTTTTTACCAAGCTCAGGCCTCCTCTTCAGCTGCAGAGGGGTTTTTTTTAGAGGGAGAGGCAAAAGGGGGATGAGCAGGCCTGCATCCACCCCTCAGCCTAAAGCCCCTGCGAAGCAGACACACTGAAGGGTCTGCCTGGGTCGATTCTCCTATACCAGTAGGGGGCAGGCTGGCTTACTTTGTCCAGGACTGGATGTCTCTTACATCAGACAAGTGGGTCCTGGAAATAGTAAGCCAGGGACTGGTTCTCAGCTTCAGAAAATTTCCCAAGATGAGAGCCAGATCTTTTCCACCTGCAAATCTCTCAGAGACCCTTGCCCTAGAGGCAGAGGTTTCTTCTCTCCTAGCTCTCAGAGCTAGAGAGAGAGTTCCCACCCTACACAGGGGCAAAGGATTGTACTCCAGGTACTTCCTAACCCTCAAGGAGACAGGAGAGTGGCGAACCATCCTGGACCTAAGATATCTGAACACACATCTTTTAAAACCAAAATTCAAAATGGTAACTCAGAATTATCCTTCCCTCTCTAAGGCCAGGGGACTGGCTAGCCTCCCTGGACCTCAAAGATGCCTACTTTCACATTCCCATCAGGTGCTCCCACAGAAAGTACCTCAGGTTCGAGTTGCCCTCGGGCCACTATCAATTCAGAGCAATGTCCTTTGGCCTAACATCAGCCCCAAGGGTCATCACAAAGTGCCTGGCAGTAGTTGTTGCCTTCCTAAGAAGACAAAACATTTCCATTTTCCCATACTTGGACGACTGGCTCATAGTAGGTCAGTCTCCAGACCAAGTCGAGTCACATCTGCAAGTGACCCAGCAAGTGCTCACTTCTTTAGGATTCCTTCTCAACCTACCAAAGTCAGTTCTTGAACCAGTGCAGCTCCTCACCTTCATAGGTGCAGAACTGGATACGGTAAAGGCAAGAGCCTTCCTTCCCCTGGAAAGGGCAAGGACCCTTATGGAACTGGCCTCTTCATTCACCCTTCAGGTGTCTCGACCAGCAAGGCATTTCCTTCGGCTACTGGGCTACATGGCAGCTTCCACAGCAGTGATCCAGGGTGCGAGATTCCAAATGAGGGACATTCAGTTCAACTTAAGAGCCTTTTGGTCCCAAAGAAAGGATTCCCTTACCAAACTAATCCCAGTGACTTGAACCCTGATCCAAGCCTTGCAATGGTGGAAGGACCAGGACAATTTGAGACAAGGGGTTCCATTTGTCACTCAGTGATATTCACCACAGATGCTTCCCTGCTGGGCTGAGGAGACCATTTGGGGGATCTTACCATCCAGGGACTGGGGTCACCTCAGGAATCACTGCATCACATCAATCTCTTGGAACTCAGAGCAGTGTTTCTGGCACTGCAAGCTTTTTCCAAATCTGTACAGAACAAGGTGGTTCAGGTCAGAACAGACAACAGCACCACCATGTGGTACATCAACAAGCAAGGAGACACTCAGTCTACGCCCTTGTGCACAGAAGCAATGAAGTTGTGGTCCCTGGCCTATTCCCTGCAAACCTCTCTGATAGCAGTTCTCCTCCCAGGGAAGGACAATGTCCTAGCAGATGCACTGAGCAGAATATCCCAGGGCCATCATGAATGGGCCCTAGATCCTCTGGTTTTGAAAGTGATTTTCTTAAGATGGGGCAATCCAGAGATAGATCTTTTTGCAGCCACAGACAATCACCAACTTCCTGTCTTGGACTCAGTCCCCTGGATGCTCTGATTCGGAACTGGGAGGGGAAATTTATGTATGCTCCCCCCTCTACTGTTCAGAGTGTTAGTCAAGATAAGGTCACAACCATGCAAAGTGATTCTGATTGCTCCAGACTGGGCCAGACAGCCATGGTATCCCCTGTTGCTGTCCCTAACAATCCATCTTCCCCTGTCTCTTCCCAGGAATTACAACCTGTTAACATCCTCTCAGGGGAGGATTTGGTACCCGAATCTGCAGTCTCTCAGTCTGAAGGCTTGGCTCTTGAAGAGTTAGAGTTTGCAAATCTGCATCTTTCCCAAGGGGTTCTGGATGTCCTTAAGGCTTCTTGAAAGCCTTCCACCAGAAAGACTTACAACCCCAAATGGAAAAGATTCAGCATTTGGTGTTCTAAGAAGAATATTTCTCCAGACTCTGCTGAATTGCCTACGGTTCTGGATTATATGGTCCATCTCAAGGGCCTAGGTCTCAGACCAGCTACCCTCGAGGTATACTTGGCAGCTGTTTCTGCTTTCCTGTCGGTAGGCAAGTCTTCCTCGGTGTCATCCCATCCTGTATGTTTTTCAAGGGATTGCTTCACACCAATCTCCCCTTTAGGGATCCTGCTCCTGCTTGGGACCTTAATGTTTGCATTGCTCAGCTTATGCAGCCCCCCATTTGAGCCTTTGTCCTCAGCAGAGCTTAAGTACTTGACTTGGAAAACTGTGTTTTTGGTAGCCGTTACTTCTGCCAGATGTATCAGTGAATTGCAAGCCCTGTCAGTGGAATCTGATTTCATCTCTTTTCACAGAGATAAAGTGGTCCTCAGAACCAACAGAAAGTTCTTGCCTAAAGTGGTTTCAGATTTCCAGCTCAACCAGTCTGTTTTTCTCCCCGTTTTCTTCACTGACCATTCCTGTTCGGGAGAGAGGAGGCTACACAGTTTGGATATTAAAACAGCCATTAGCTACTGCATAGAACGTACCAAGGGTCACAGGTTTGAATCCCTCCAGTTGTTCCTCACTTATGGAGAAGTTGGGAAGGGCAAACCTGCCACTAAGAGATCTGTTGCCAGATGGATTGTTTCTTGTATACAATTCTGCTTTGAAAAACTGGGTAGAACTCCACCCTCAGGCCTGAGGGCTCATTCCACAAGAGGTACAGCTGCTTCCCTGGCTGCTGCCAGGGATATTCCTCTTAGAAATTTGTCAAGCAGCCACCTGGAAAACAGTCCATACTTTCACCAAGCATTACTCTCTGGATATCCAGGCTAGGAGTGATGCTCGGTTTGGCACAGCAGTACTTCAGAGCCTATTTCCAAAGTAGGTTGTGTCCCTCCTCAATGGAGGTACTGCTTGGTAGTCTGCAGTAGTCAGAATACAGCAAGACTTCATGTTGTTTGAAGAAAAAAATACTCACCTTAGTAATTATGTTTCTTCTAGTGGAGTCCTGCTGTATTCTGACCTCCCCCCCTCCTCTCTCAGAACCTAGTTCTTGGGATGTGGGTGGGCAGGAGAAGTGTTGGCACCCTTGGGGTGTCCATTTTACACCCTCTTTTTCTTTGGGTGGAATGTTGTGTTTTGGATGTGTTTTTGTTTTTGGGTTTCCTGACTTGAGTCTTCCTTTGAGAACCAAAAACATTATATATTTGTCAGTTGGCTAGTGAAAATTTTACAGTTTCCACACACAACACCTAGTGAGTTTTTGTTCGTAAAGATCTGACAGTTGCAGTTTGAACAACAACAGACAGGGGCTTCAGCCGAGCTCGTGATGAACGTTCTATGCAAGGCATAGAAAAGTTAACCCTTTGTGCTCTGGGGCAGTTGAAAGGCAGGACCTAACTGCAATAGTCAGAATATAGCAAGACTCCACTAGAAGAAACATAATTACTAAGGTGAGTAATTTTTTTTTTGTCTCCCCCATCCACGGGCGACGCTGAGGTTCCTGTTCCACCTCCATCAGACCGTCCACCTGCTGGTCCAACTGATCTGATGCTGGGTCCCTGGATGCCGGCTCCTCAGCCGCCAGCTCCGACGCCGGTATTGCTGACTCTGAGCGACATCCCGCTCCCGGATGCCGCCCCAACGCCAGGCCCTCCGGGCCTTCTGCTTTAGACCTGCCCTGCAGCTTCCAGCCGGGCCGCCTGCTCCCCGCAGCCCCCGTTCCTGGGTATCCGGACTGTCAGACATGACGCCATCTTACCCGGGGCCGCAGTATCCGTTGCCTCAGTACCCGCACTGGCCTATGCGACGCCCTCATCACCCAACGCCGATTCCCGCCATCGTAGCCGATACGCACCTTATGGTATAATCCACGCGTATCCCCCTTCCCCTGCTCCTCCACCCCCCCCCAAGCCGCTAGTGGACTTGCAGGAGACTCTGCCGCATGATGGGCTGAAGCAAAGGCTCTGCTCACCAGGGAGGTGGAGAGTCGTCTTCTGACTATGGTGCCAGTCCCGGTTACCGTATGTCCACGATGACAAATTCCCTCCCCACCTCCGGACACCAGGGCTAAACACTCTGAGTCCAGAGAGGGCTTCCCAAGGGGTCCGTTCCTCACCGGGAGAGGGAGTCTTCTTCATCTTCATCATCTTTTTCCTCGGACGCTTCTGACAGTTGTTCCGAGCAAGACGACGAGCCATGCTCTCTGTCTAAGCCCAGGCCGAGGACTCCTTTGAAGTCTCCTCCTGAGGTTCCTTCCTTTACAGAGTTGCTATGGAAAATCCAGGAGGTCCATAATTGGCAATTCTTGGAGCCAGACCCCCAGCTTAAAAAACTCACTGAGCATCTGGATCTGCCTGTGACAGCTCCCACCTTGGTGCCACCCTGGATGGAGCCTCATGCCAACCTTATTACCACATATTGGAACAGCCATCAGCTTTAGCCCCACTTCCTAGGAAGTCGAACAGGCTATATCAGGCTCCCGTGGGTGTTGACTATTTAGATTCTCACCCTCAAGCTGACTCGGTTGTGATTAGCACCGCTCATGGCCGGTCAGCTCACCCACAACATCTCAGCTCATCTTTACCTGACAAAGAATCCTGTCTTCTGGACCAGTATGGCAAGAAGATTTTCGCTTCTTCCACTCTGGGTATTAGGGCCCTGAATTATGTCGGCCACATGGGGGATTACCAGAAGGCGATTCTTAGTGAGGAGGAATCCAAATTGGACTCCTTTCCGGATTCAAGTCAGCAGTAGCGGTTTGACCATCCGGGCTTGTAATGCTCGGGCCAGTCGGCATGCTTCTCGTGGCGACTTATGATGCAGTGACATTGCTGGTAGGGAGCTCAGCTGCCGTAGGCTTACGACGTCATGCTTGGCTCCATGTGTCAGGGTTGGTCCCGGAAGTGCAGTCCGCCATTCAGGAAGTGCCCTTCTAGGGTTCGGTGCTGTTCAGGGGTGATGTCAAGGACATCATCACTGACCTGCAGGAGAAGGGGATGGCACTAAAGTCTGTTGACTCTATGTATCATCATCATCATCACCATCAACATCAAATCTTTATTTATTCAGGCGAACATCATTGAGCAAGGCTCATTTACAAGATGGACCTGATAAGGTCAAGGTTCAATAGTTGATACACAACAGATACATCATACACTTATATAAGACAGTTATACATACAGGGGAAAATAACGTTTATAAACACAGTGATGTACAGTAAATTCACATGATAAAAAACAGTTACAGGAAAGTTAAGCTTGTATTTACAGTATGTACAGTATATACATATCCCAGTGGGGGGACATGGCAGACACTCAACATAATGTAATACTAGGACGGTGAAGGTATTACTGGGTGCCATAAGATGGGGTGTCTGTCTGGAAGGAATATGCCATATATGGTTTGGAAGGAGATTTGTGAGATGACAATGCTAGCTCTAGTGGTAGCAATTGTATTTTCTTTGAAGAAGACTGTACAATGCTGTTTAAAGGATGCAAATGGAATGATATTGGACAGTTTTAGGATTTTGTAGGGTGTTCCATGCTATAGCTAGAGAATAGCTGATTGCTGCCTCCCTAGCCTGGTGTTGAATTTGGGCAATTTGAGCAGGATGATGATGTTGCTTCTTAGGGCATAGGAGCTAGGAGAGGTCTGGGTGAAGCAGTCCAGGATATAGTTTGGAAGTTTTTTTTGACAATGCTCTGTAAATCCATAGTTCCGCATTTCTGTTCCTTCTGAGGTGAAGGGAAACCCACCCAACTGCAGCATAAAGACAGCAATGATGAGTATTAGATGGCAGATCTGTAATGAACCTTATTGCTCTATGATATAAGGTATCCAACTTGTGATGGCAGGAGATGGGGCAGTGACTATAAAGGAAGTCTGCATAGTCAACAACTGATAGAAAAATGGCCTGGACTAACTCTCATCTTTGAGTCTCTGTTTAGGAAGGGTTTTAATCTATAGAGAAGGCCAATCCTTTGGCGAAGCTTTTTTAACAGTTCTTCTAAATGATGAGTGAAGTCAAGTCTGTTGTCAATCCACACACCTAGGTATTTGAAGTTTTCTACATACTCCAGATTTTCTCCAAGTATAGTGCATAGCTGGGGGAGAATGAGTGGAGAGGATGTGCTGGTGGAGCTTTGATTTGTGAACATCACTGCTTTAGTATCATCCCCATCAAATGCAGTGCATCCCTTTCGCAGACGGAATCGGCCCAAAGCGAAACCCCAGGGAAGGCGGGCCACTCAAACCGCTGGCTCCCCAGCTGCCAAACCCCCCGCCCAAAAAGCAGCGGTGCTTCAGCTGCGAAGTGCTGCTCCACACCACCTGACTCCTTCCTCTCCCACAGCCTTTTGGGCTTCTATAGGAACCGGTAGGAGGGAGGTTTTTCCTCCACCCCGGCTGGGAAAAGGATAACATCAGATTCATGGGTGCTCCAGCTAGTCGCAGAAGGACACTCAATAGAGTTTCTACAGAAACTACCTCGTCGCCCTTCCCCAAGATCGTCGTACTCTCGGGAACATCTGGTCCAGGAAGAGACTTCAGCACTTTTGCTGAAAGAGGCGATAGAGCCTGTCCCCATTCCTCTACAGGGAATAGGTTACTATTCCCACTTCTTCCTGGTCCCGAAGAAGACAGAAGATGTAAGGCCTGTTCTAGATCTCAGTTCCCTGAACTTATTTGTGGAATACAAGAGGTTCATGGTGCTCTCGCTGCAGAGTCTCCTGCTCCTCCTCCGCTCGGGTCAGTGGCTGTGCGCCATGGATATGCAGGATGCTTACCTGCACATATCTATCTGCCCGTCTCACCGCAAATATCTCCATTTTGCTTTTCAGGGGGCCCACTACCAGTTCAAGGCACTTCCATTTGGCCTTTCCTCTGCTCCCCGAGTATTCACCAAATGTCTTGAGGTGGTAGCGGCCCACCTGCGTACCCTGGGGGTGCAGGTTTTCCTGTACCTGGACGATTGGCTCCTGGTGGCCTCGTCATGGGAGGAATGGTATATGTTGCTGCACTTCCTCTCCCTTACCCAGCAGGTCTTTACCTGTCTGGGTATTACCATCAATCATTCCAGGTCTCATTTGATCCCATCCCAAAGGCTCCAGCTTATCGGGGCGATCCTGGACACAACCCTGGACAGGGCCTTCCTGCCACCAGACAGGTCGGCGACACTCCAGACTCAAGTAAGCTCAGTGCAAGGTCGGTTGTTCGCCTCCTCGGGCTTATGGCGGCTGCTATCCCAACGATCCCTCGCGCTGGGCTTCACATGAGGGTCTCTCAGTGGACCCTTCGCTCTCAATAGGATCAGTTGGTAGATGACGTGGACCAGTTGTTCCTAGTCTCCTCCCCCATTGTTCGAGACTTGCAGTGGTGGATGGTTTGAGAGAACCTTCTGAGGGGAGTTCCAGTCTTCCTTCCTCCCCCCTCCTAGATTCTGACCACAGACTCCTCGGGTGAAGGTTGAGGAGCCCACCTTGGTCCTCACAGGACCCAGGGCTTTCGGTCCAAGCTCAAAAAAACTCTTCATATCAATGTGCTCGCGCTTCTGGCAGTGCTTTATGCTCTCCAGGCTCTACATTTGCATCTTCTTCCCAGCCACTTAGCCGTCCAGATGGACAATAGGTGTGTGGTATGGTACATCAACAAACAGGGAGGGACTCGTTCCTGCCCTTTTTGCAGGGAAGCGATGAGAGTTTGGGATTGGGCAGCACAACACAACCTTCACCTCATGGCAGTTCATGTCCCGGGGGTTGAGAATACCCTTGCAGACAAACTAAGTCACTCGTCTGCTCAAGCTTACGAGTGGGAACTGGATCAGGGGGTCTTAGACGATAACTTCCTGCGTTGGGGAACACCACAGGTGGACCGGTTTGCTTCACCTCTAAACGCAAAGCTTCCCGACTTTTGCTCGCTTGTTCAAGAACGTGGCATTTTTTGGAGAGACGCTCTGTCTTTAAATTGGAAGGACAGATTCGTCTTTGCCTTCCCTCCGATTCCACTGATCCCGCGAGTCTTGCAGAAACTCTGTTCAGAAGGAGCATGAATGATTCTGATTGCTCCTTTCTGGCCCAGGCAAATTTGGTTCTCTCTTCTGCAACAATACTCGGAGGAACCTCCTCTTCCTCTGTCACGACTTTTATTGACCCAGGATCAGGGGACCCTGGTCCATCCAGGTCTCAAGTCCCTTCAACTGCATGCATGGCTCCTGCAGACATAGCTCAAGCCCGATTTGGGGTTTCACCCCAGATGGCTGAGATTTTTGTGGACGCTAGAAACCCCTCCACTAGGTCTACCTATACCATGAAATGGAAACCGTTCACAATCTGGGCCGCTTCAAAAGACTTCGAGCCTTTCTTGTGCTCTGTTGGGCAGCTGCTGGAGTACCTGCGCCATCTTTTTGATCTGGGTCTTAGTCACTCGTCTCTGAAAGTTCACATGGCGGCCAATTTGGCCTACCATGTTCCCTTTGCAGACAAGATGTTTGCTCACCTGAAAGTCTCTAAGACTTTCCTCAGAGGGGTTCTTCACTTGAGACCCCCTATCCGAGTCCCTGCCCCTCCTTGGGATTTAAATTTAGTTCTTGAGAAGCTTACTTTGCCTCCTTTTGAACCGGTGGCCTCAGATACTTAACGTTCCTTTCATGGAAGACACTCTTCCTAGTGGCCATTACTTCTGCTCGGAGGATTTCCGAGCTCCAGGCCCTAACGTGTAAAATCCCGTACTTGATTTTTCACAAGGAACGTGTGGCTCTGTGCACCAATCCTAAGTTTCTCTCCAGGGTGGTAGCGGAATCTACATTGAACCAGTCCATAGAGTTACTCGCTTTCTTTACGCAATACTCTAATCAGGGGAGTATCTATTACACACTATGGACGTTCACCGAATTCTGAGATACTACACTAACAGAACAAAAGATCTCAGAAAGACTGATCAACTGTTTGTCTTTTTTGTCCACAAAAGAGAAGGCAATGCTGTTTCTAAGCAATGCTTGCCCAAATTGTTGGCTCATTGCATCACCTTCTGTTATGGCAAGTACAACAAGACCCTTCTGGGTCAAGTGAGAGGACACTCCACCAGAGGAGTCGCTGCCTCAGCTGCTTGTTTCAAGAATGTGCCAGTGGCAGACATCTGTGCTGCCGCCACTTGGACTTCTGTCCATACCTTCACAAAACATTATGGTTTGGATATTGTCTCTCGCCGTAGAGCAGGCTTCGGGCTTGCTGTTCTGCAAGGCCTCCTTTCTTAAGGCCTTCACAGCTAGAGGATCTACTTTGAGCAGCCTTCCTCCTCCCATGTGCTTCTTCTTGTTCCAGACTGCTTGGGACTCAGTCCTATATGTAATTACCTACTGCAAGAGCCCTCTTGAAGTAAGATAGTACAGTTATGTAAGAACTTACTATAACAGTAGATCTTCGAGAGAGGCTCTTGCAGTAGGTAATACCTTCTTGGCCTCCATCTCCCTAAGCTTTTTCAGCTCCTTTTCCAGTGGGGGAAATATTTGCTTCTCTCTCGTCCGGCCTCTATGGCCCGTGGCAAGAAAGAACTGGAAGGCGGGCGTGAAGAACCGCCCCTTTATACCGACTTCTCCTGATGTCGGTCCCCTGACTGACATGGGGCGGTCCCTTGCCAGAGACTGCTAGCTAGAATTTTTTTCCTTGGAGTCTTGACGCCTGCCGGCTTCAGTCCTATATGTAATTAGCAATTAGTAATTAGCAGTGTCAGTGGCTCAGTAGGTAGCACACTTGCCTCTGAGGCCGGGAGATCAGAGGGCTGTGGGTTCAGTTCCCACATCTGGCACTTGGGTTAATATCCCAGTACTGACACTGTAGTGCAGCATGAGAGGGGTGCTGCACTCCTGAGGGTCCGTCTTTCGGATGAGATGTTAAACCGAGGTCCCATCTGCCTGGACTGGTGGTAGTTCAGGTGGATGTTAAAGATCCCATGGCACTTATTGAAAAGAGTAGGGGAATTTCCCCGGTGTCCTGGCCAAATTTCCCTCATTCACTAAAAATACCACCAACAGCTTAATCTGGTTCAAGGTCAGTTGGCATTCATCCGTATCCCCCTCCCCCGGGTCGTGCCTGAAAATAGGCAGGATTTGTCTAGTGCACTTACCCGGTCAACAAAAGCTAAATAAATAAATAAATAAAAATTACCTACTGCAAGAGCCTCTCTCGTAGATCTACTGTTATGATAAGTTCTTATGTAACTGTACTTTTCTGGTAGCTATCACTTCTGCTAGGTGAATTAATGAATTACAGACCCTGTCAGTTGAACCTGATTTTATCTCGTTCCATAGAGATAAGGTGGTCCTCAGAACCAATAGGAGGTTCTTACCCAAAGTGGTCTCAGATTTCCATCTGAACCAGTCCTTGTCTCTTCCTGTGTTTTTCACTGATCCTTTTTCTTTAGGAGAAAGATTACATAGTTTGGATGTTAAGAGGGCTCTTGGCTACTACATTGAGCATACTAAGGCACATAGGAATGTCTGTCTTCAATTGTTTCTCACTTATGGTGAAGTGGGGAAAGGTAGGCCTGGAACTAAGAGAACTATTGCCAGGTGGATTGTCTCTTGCATACAATTCTGCTATGCCAAAGCTAGGCAGAACACCTCCCTCAGGCCTGAGGGCTCATTCGACTAGGGATACAGCTGCTTTTCTGGCTGCTGCCAGAGATGTACCCTTGTTAGTGATCTGCAAAGCAGCTGACTGGAAAACAGTCCATACTTTCACCAAGCAGTACTCTCTGGATATCCAGGCTAGGAGTGATGCTAGATTTGGTACAGCAGTACTGCAGAGCCTATTCCCAAAATAGATTCGGTACCCCTCCTCCATGGAGGTACTGCTTGGTAGTCTGCATGTGTCAAGACTTCATGTTGTTTGAAGAAAAAATTACTCACCTTAGTAATTGTGTTTCTTCTAATGGAGTCTTGCTGTATTCTGACCCCCCCACCTCCCCTCTCAGTTTTGGGATGTGGGCTGGAGGGTACAGTGTTGAACCTCAAGGGTGTACTTTGCACCCCTCCCCTTCAGGGTGGGGTGGTTGTTGTTAAGTTTTACTTAGATTATATATCTTGTTCACCACCTGTTTTTTCTCTTGGGTTCTCGACTTGAGTCTTTTGGACCCAAGTTGTTGCCTGTTGGCTTATACAGTATGTTTTACAGTTTCCACACTGGAAGTGGTTAGTTAGTTTGCTTGTAAGAATCTAACGGTTACACTCTGAGGCACCACAGACAGAGGCTTGAAAACCGAGCTCGAGCTCAACGTTCTATGCCTTGCATAGAAATTAACTCTTTCCTCTCTGGAGCAGTTCAAGTGCTGGAGCTAACTGCATATGTCAGAATACAGCAAGACTCCATTAGAAGAAACACAGTTACTAAGGTGAGTAATGTTTTTTCTTTTACCACCTCACACTAGTTATTGTGCTGCATTCCTTGATGATGTTGTGGTGTATAGTTCAGCCTGGAAAAGCCACCTGGAACACCTACAAGCAGTTATCCAAGCTATCAAAAATGCAGATCTTATTTCAAGTGTGAGCTCTTGCAGCAGGCTATAACATTCAGGACTATGCTGCAGGCCCTAGGACCATCCAGAAAACTTCTCAGCCAGCAGTATACGGCAGGGACCGATGCCGGCCCCGCCCCGACATCGGCCCTGGTACAAAAGGGGGCGGACCTGGCTCCACCTCAGTTCTTTTCCCGCTGTGTCCCACACCTGAAGAGATCTACAATCAGATTACCAGAAAACAGCAAGAATTTTCTACAAACCCACTTTCTTACCGTTTTTCAGCGGTTCTTTTTTCTTGTTTAACCGATGTCAGACCGTTTCCGACGGTTTTTGAAGTTTCCTGACGGATGTCATCGGCCTCGCCTGAACACCACCAAAATAAGTGTGAGTGTGGGAGGCAGATCCTGGCCAAGGACGGCCATTGACACTGCGTATTCTGCCTCGGGCTGGACCACGACACCACGGCCTGCTCCGCCTGCCAGGCTTTTACTAGCCAGACCCGCATCCGTCATCTCAAGGCCCTGAAGGCTTTCCTTCTGGAGCGGAAGATGGATCTGCACTCCTCCGAGGGGAAACGCAAAAGAAAAAGCATCATGGTAAAGACCGTAGTCAGTCCTGGCACCAGTCCCGGTCGCAGTCTCACTCGCAGCCCTCTCCCAAGAAGGCCCACCCTTCGGGATCAGGAGAGCGTCCAAAGTCATCTCAGGCCAAGGCCGGCCCTTCGGGGAAGAAGCCAGCCAAGCCGAAGGTAACTCTGCTAAGGGTTACCACCAAGCCCTTGGAGGTGAAAGCTTTGGCCCCACCTCCCAAAGCTCTGGCGCTGCCTGCTGAAGGTGCGCCTCCAGAGCTCAAGGACTCTCTGGCGCCCCCTGGCAGCACCCTGTCATTGGTACCACCACCGACATCGGTCGAAGGGGCAAAGGGTGAGGGATCGGCTGTGGAAGAGCCAACGTCACCGTCGCCCAAGTTCTCCTCCCCCCGGGCCTCCAGGAGGGCTCTGATTTGCGGGCCGACATCCCAGATATTCCTTTTCGGGGCCAGGCAGCCAAACTTTTTTCCAAGGATGAGCTGCAGGAGCTGTTTTCCTTTTGGTGGGGGCAGGTCCAGAAGCGGATACCCCCCCCAGCCCAGACACCGGTACCGGACCCAGCGGGCAACCCACAGCCGGGAGGTGAGCCTTCCCCATGGAAGTCTTTGGAGCGACCGCCTATACCTCCTTCTAGGGCTCGTTCCCGCACCCAGTCTGGAGACCACTGATGTCACTCCAGGGATTCTGGAGACCATCGTCGGTCTAGGTCACGTTCTCAGTCTTTCTCAGTCTTCTAGACGAGAACGCTTCCGACGTCGGTCTCTGCTCCGCTGCCGGTCTCGAGACTGGAGTCGGTCTTCGGACCAACATCGATCCTCCAGTTATCGACGACAGCGGGAGTCTGGTCACAAGGAGAGGGCAGACTATTTGAGATCTTACAGTCGATCTCCCTCATCTTCTTCTGCGTCATCCTCCTCTCTCAGCTTGCAGCATTCCCCAGGAGAGAAGGACCAGCCTCGCTCACCTCCAGATGATCCAACCTTCATGGACGTCATGAGGCATATCCAGGCCTCCAACGAGTGGGAGACGGAGGACCTGGATCCGGAATGCCGGAGACTGGCAAAGTACCTGAGGCAGAAGCAGATAAAACCACTGGTGATTCCTCCTTTGGTGGATACTTTCCAGGACCTTACCCGGACTGCCTGGAAACGTCCAGCTTCCATCCCGAAGAAGTCGGGTAGGCTGTACAAGGCCCCCGAGGGCAGAATCTTTCCTAGCTGAACACCCTCAGGTGGACTCCTCGGTGATCATGGCTACCCAAGATAAATCCAGACAGGCGAAGCACCTCAGCTCACAGCCTACTGACCCAGAGTCTCGCTATTTGGACCAGGTGGGCAAGAAGGTTTATTCTGCCTCCACCTGTTCCATACGGTTCCTCAATTTCTTGACGCATATAGTCCAGTACCAGAATGCGCTATGGGAACGAGGGCAAGAGCTTTTGAAGGCCATTCCAGATTCTGATCAGAAGACAGAGCTTCTGGACATCTTGAAATCGGGCTCAGACGTAGGCTCCCATGTCCTAAGAGCCTCATATGACACCGCAGATATGGCAGCCAGGGCAGACGCTTCCAGAGTGACCTTATGGCGCCATGCCTGGCTGAGAGTCTCAGGGTTTCACCAGGATCTACAGGCTGGTATCAAGGACTTACCCTTCCAGGGTACCGTGCTATTTGGGAAGGAGACGGAAGCTTTGATTTCTCATCTCCAGGAGTCTGGCAAGTCTATCTGGTCGGTCCGCCAGATGTACCGTGGCGACCAACGAAGACAACGCAAGCGGCCATTTCGCAAGCCCTCAGGTGGCCAAGGTCATGCCCGTGATAACCAGCAGGGCAGAGAGGTGGCTTCCGTAGGAGATCTGGTAACCAGCAGCCTGGAGTCACTCCTACCTGTTGGCCCAAGTCCTCCCAGGCCTCTCTGCCTACTCTCGACTCAGCCCAATGACTCCCTTCCGCCCCCCCTCCACAGGAGGACCCAGGGGAGATGGTCGGGGGCCGCTTCTCCCTTCATCTTAAAGGGTGAAAGTCGATTAGTGCGGACCAATGGGTCCTAGATAACATCAGGAGAGGACACACGCTGGAATTCACGGAGTTTCCCCCAAATATTCCACCAGAGTACTCCCATTATCCTCCTTCTCACATCCCACTAATAGAAGGAGAGATTCAGACCCTCTTGCAGAAAAGGGCAATAGAGGTAGTCCCCTGGCATCAGCGGGGAAGGAGTTTTACTCCCATTGCTTCCTGGTCCCAAAAAAGACACAGGATATTGGTCCCATTCTGGATCTCAGCTCTCTAAATCTCTTTATAGAGTACAAAAGGTTCAGGATGGTGACCGTCCTGGGTCTACTTCCTCTGCTGCACCAAGGGGACTGGCTCTGCTCCCTAGGCATGCAAGATGCATATATGCATATCGGGGTTTTCCCTTCCCACTGGAAGTTTCTGAGGTTTCTCTTCCAAGAGGAGCACTACCAGTTTCGAGTTCTTCCATTTGTCCTCTCTTCCGCTCCGCGAGTCTTTACAAAATGCTTGGCAGTAGTGGCTGCAGCTCTAAGGCGCATAGGACACTACGTTTTCCCATACCTAGACGATAGGCCTGCCCTTGACAGGGCTGTAAGTTGCCAACTTCACGCCCTCAGAGACACCTATATTCTATTCCGAGAGCTGGGGATCAGCCTGAATCTACAAAAATCATCCCCAGAGCCCAGTCAGAAGCTTGTTTTCATTGGAGCGGTACTGGATTCTATCCAGGGCATGGCCTTCCTCCCCTAGGACAGGGGCGATTGCCTGCGAGAGATTACCGAAGGGATCTCAGTAACTCCTCAAGTTCCAGCACGGAACTTCCTCAGGCTACTGGGGCACATGGCGGCAGCCATTCCGGTCACTCCTTTGATCCGCCTCCTCATGCAGATCCCACAGTTGATGCTCAGGGTGCAGTGGGACCAAGGCTACAACAATCTAGACTTCATGGTCAGGATCACCGAGCAAGTCAGGAGAATTTTACGTTTGTGGACGGACCCCCGGAACTTGGAGAAAAGGGTTAGCTTTCGTCCGGAGCCACCAGGTCAGACTCTTACAACAGATGCATCAGACCTGGGGTGGGGGGGGGGCACCTGGGTGCTCATCAAATGTAAGGGGTTTGGTCACCCGAAGAGCGGTCCCTTCATATCAATGTACTGGAGATGTGAGAGGTTCTCTATGCCTTACAGGCATTTCAAGAGGACCTGATGCCAGGCCCTATTCTGGTTCAAACAGACAATATGGCGGTCGTCTTCTACATCAACAAGCAAGGGGGCACTCATTCGTACCCCCTTTGCAGGGAGGTGATGAGAGTCTAGCACTGGGCACTGGAGCGGCGCATTCTGCTGTCCACAGTGCACGTTCAAGGTGTCCTCAACGATCTGGCTGACAGCCTAAGTAGGTCTCGATCCAGAGCACACGAGTGGGAGCTGCTACATTCCATGGCAGATCAGCTCTTCGACAAGTGGGGTCATCCAGAGCTTTACCTCTTTGCGTCACCACGCAACGCCAAACTGCCAATGTTTTTCTCATGAGAGAACGTGCCTGGAGTTTTCTGGCCAGACGCTTTATCCCTTTGCTGGGCAGGGAGGTTTCTCTATCCCTTCCCGCCCTTCCCTCTCATTCAGAGTGTCCTACTAAAGTTACAGGTGGAAGGGGCCAGAATGATTCTCGTAGCCCCCAGATGGCCTCGGCAGATTTGGTTCCCACTCCTGCAGCAGTTATCCACTGAGCTTCCAGTTCCGCTGCCCATATGCTCGTAGTTACTGTCCCAGGAACAGGGGATGCTGATCCATCTGGACCTTCGGTCCTTACACCTACATGTTTGGCTCCTTCAGACATAGCTTAGCACAGATACGGGGTTTCCCTGGAAGTGGCGGAAGTCCTAGTTTCGTCGAGAAAACCCTCCACCCGCTCCGCCTTTGCTATGAAGTGGAAGCGTTTTTGTCTATGGGCCTCGTCACAGCATCTGGACCCCATCACTTGTCCAGTGAACTCAGCGTTGCAGTATCTCCTCTCCTTGTATCAAAATGGCCTGAGCTACTCCTCTATCAAGGTGCATATGTGGGCTGTCTCCGCCTATCATGCTGTCATTGGAGATAAGGCGTTCGCACAATTGGATGTTGCCCGCACCTTTTTAAGAGGAATTTTGCATATGAGACCTCCCATTCGGGACTCTATCCCACCCTGGGATCTACTTTATGTGTTGGAGAAGCTCTCCCTCCCTCCCTCTGAACCGGCAGTGGATTGTGAGCTGCGTTACCTTTCTTGGAAGGCTTGTTTTTTGGTTGCTATTACCTCAGCTCGAAGAGTCTCCGAACTTCAGGCTCTGATGTGTAAAGAGCCGTATTCGATTTTCCACAGGTAAAGGGTTTCCCTTAGAACAAATTCTAAGTTTCTTCCGAAAGTGGTCTCGGAGTGGACCCTCAACCAGTCGGTTGACCTTCCAATTTATTTTTCTTCCCCATCCAATAGAGTGGAGGTTCTCCTTCACACACTGGATGTCCACAGGACTTTGAGGTATTACCTCAAGTGGACGGCTGCACACCGTCAATCTGAGCAACTTTTTGTGGCCTTTGAGCCACAATGCTTGGGTAAACCGGTGACCAAGCAGACATTATCGAAGTGGATAGTCCACTGCGTTTCCTTCTGCTATGAGAAACACAATAAGCCTCTACCGGGCCCGGTTAGGGGTCACTCCACCACAGCAGTGTCTGCTTCATTCGCCGCCCTGAGAAATGTCTCTGTTAGGGACATATGTGCGGCCGCTACCTGGAACTCTGTGCATACCTTTGTCAAGCATTACAGCTTGGATATTGTCTCCAGATGCCGAGCTAGCTTTGGCTTGGCTGTTTTGCAAGGACTTTTGTCCTGAGGCCTCTGGAGTCAGCATATTCCACCTCCCGGGGTCGTATACCTCTTTGGCGTGGACTGCTTGGTATTCATTCCTGAATGTTATAGCCTGCTGCAAGAGCTCCCACTCGAAGTAAGATAGTATAGTTATGTAAGAACTTACTGTAACAATAGATCTTCGAAAGGAGCTCTTGCAGCAGGTGTTACTTTCCCACCCAACTTTCCCCTCGTGGTGTGCAGATCCATCTTCATTTGCATCTCCTATATTCGCTTCGTCTCCTTCTCTTGTCAGGACTTTTATGGCCTTATCGGGCGGAATTGAGGTGGAGCTGGTGTGCGCCTTGTACCAGGGCCGATGTCGGGCGGGCCGCATCGGGCAGTCCCTCGCTGTATACTGCTGGCTGAGAAATTTTCTGGATGGTCCTAGTGCCTGCGGCATAGTCCTATATGTTATAGCCTGCTGCAAGAGCTCCTCTCAAAGATCTGCTGTTACTGTATGTTCTTACATAACTGTACTGTCTGACTATTAATCCTACCAAATGTGCATTGGGCATGCAGGAAACCATATATTTGCGCTATATGTTGGGAAATGGAGAAGTTAAGCCAGAAATTTCTCAAATAGAAGCTGTAGCTAATAGCCCTGTCTCTAAAACAAAGAAACATGTCAGGTCATTTTTAGGGCTGACTGATTATTATCAGATATTTGTTCCCAGCTTTGCAGAGTTAGCTACTCCCCTCACTGAACTCATGAAAAAACAGTACCCAAATAATGTGAAATGGACTCCAGAGCACGATGAAGCTTTTCGGGCCATTAAGGCTGCATTATGTTCAGCCCCTGTTTTAAGAAGCCCAGATTCTGAGAAACCATTTTTGCTACAATCAGATGCATCAGAGGTATGCCTAGGTGCAGTCCTGAGTCAAAATATAGATGGGACGGAACATCCTATTCTGTACATAGAAACATAGAATTTGATGGCAGATGAGGACCGCTTGGCTCACCTAGTCTGCCCATTTCCCTGCCTAATGGATAAGCTGCAGATCCTAGTTAACCAACAGCTTACTTCCTCCTACCCCCATTAGAATTGCCTTATGTGTGTCCCATGCAGTCTTGAATTCCCTCACTGTTTTTGACTCCACTACCTCCTCAGGAAGGCTGTTCCATGCATCTGCAACCCTTTCTGTGAAAAAATACTTCCTCACATTACCTCTGAGCCACCCCCCGTCTATCTTCAAATTGTGCCCCCTTGTTCTTGCACATCTCTTTTTCTGAAATATGCTACACTCTTGGATTTTGTTGATTCCCTTGTAGTACTTGAAAGTTTCTATCATGTCTCCACTCCCTCCTTTCTTCAAGGGTACACATATTAAGCTCATTTATTCTTTCTTCATAAGTAGGAAGTTGCATGACAGAAAGGAAAGGTACTCCACCATTGAAAAGGAATGTTCAGCAGCAAAGTGGGCCATGGAGTTCCTTAAGTTTTATTTTCTAGGAACTGACTTTGTACTTATAACATATCACAATCCTTTCTGTTGGCTTAACCAAATTTAAGATGATAATTCCAGAATCGCAAGGTGGTACCTGGCACTACAGCCATTTAAATTCAAGGTGATACACAAATCTGGTAAAGAGAATAGCAATATGGATTTTCTGTCAAGATCTGGATCAGGACTTGAGGGTTCTGAAGGTTGAAAAACAAATGTATGAGTGTAAACTTTACTGTTTGCTGTACTGTTATTGAAAAAAGGATATTGCACATGTGCTTAATTTCTGAAAGTTGGAAGCTAATATTAGAGAAGTAATAGAAAGTTTTGGAAACCTGTTTGATAAAACAGGTTCCCTCTTATAGAGGGGGGTGTATGTGACAGGGTTGAATAGGACCCTGTTCAAGTTGTTATGGAGAGTTTGAATTCAGGGATCTGTTCTGTTCTTTCCTTTCCTGTCTTGTCTGTTTGGTTGCACAACCAAATTTTCGTATGAGACCTAGTATTTGATCACCCCGACAGTCTCGCAGTTATTTTCCTTAGAAATTATATAGTGTTACTGTTAAAATGTGTATAATTATAGTTTGAGTTGATTGCAGAAAGCTATTGGGAACTCAAGGGGTTTTAAGCTTTTTGCAGAAGCTGTGTGTGGGGGGGGGGGCTCAGTTCTGGAACATTGTGTTCCTGCCTGTACCTGCCTGATATTTACAAGAACATTTTAGAAAAAAAACAGGATACTTGTTAAGAAGGGTGGTTGCAAGGACTTATAAAAACAAAGCTGTGTCCCGACGACGACAACCCTGCTTATTTACTCTCCTGTACTATACTGTGTTATGTATTCCTATATTGTAAATTTATCTGCGCAGTGATTTATGCATATTGCTGAATTTTATTCTGTATTATACTGTATATTTTATGCTTCTGTATATTATATATTTCTTCTGTATTGTACTGCATCCACATTTTTTTGTCATTCCTTTGTTGTATTTGTACCCCCTGTCCCTGGGTCGCACCTGGAAACAAGCTTCTACTCCGTGTGCCTTTCCCGGTCAACAAATTTAAATAAATAAATAAAATATACCTTTCCTAGAATTTCTGTTATAGGTGAGTAACCTGTTTTTGGTTTCACTGTATTAAAGCCAAAAGAGAAAAAAACTCTGTCTACAGCTGACCTCACAGTTGCTGTTTGTGACATTAGTCTTTTGTCATGATAAACACTGTGATGCCATACAAGTCAAGGTTTTTGTTTAAACGGGAGGATGAAATATTATACAGTTAATTTAGCTGAGGCTCATTTACAGTGTAATGGGTTCCCAAAGAAGTTACACTGTAAATACTTTTCAGTTACAGTTACTTACCAATAGCAGGGAACCTATATAATACCAACCATTTAAAAGTTTAGTCCTTACAAAATGCGCAGCATGCATATTTCACATTCACTACTGAACCAGTTCTTTAGGTTGGGTAAATGTGGAAAATGCCTCATCACAGGTCACGTACTTGATGGTATATCGCCATAAGCTAAGGCATTCTTAGGTCAGTTGGGGAAAGCAGGAAACACAAAGGGAGGAAGTTTGTATCAGACAAAAGAGAGGGAGGCAGGTAAAGCAGTCAGAAGTGCAGAAGCACAAACAGAGGAAAGAACAGCCCACACACAGTGAAGGAGAGGAATAAAATCTTCTTCAGGTGTATGAGGGAAAGAAGAAAGGCCAAGGCAGGGATAGTGAGGTTAAGTAAAGGAGGGGGGAGTGGGTGGAGGGGGACTTGGAAAAGACTGAAATAGTGAACGAATACTTTTATTCAGTATTCACAAAAGAAGGGAAGGGGGAGGGACCAAAATTCGCCAGTAGACACACACACGCACACACAGAGAAGAAGGGTGGACACCAGTCCATTCACAGAAGAGAGGGTACTAAAGGAACTCTTGAAACTCAAGGTGGACAGGGCAATGGGGGCTGGATGGGATACATCCTAGAATCCTAAAAGAAGTCTCAGAGATGCTACTGACACCACTGACAGCCCTGTTCTACAAATCGTTGGAGGAGGGAGTGGTACCAGAGGAGTGGAGGAGGGTGAACATGATGCCTCTTCACAAAAGTGGGAGCAAGTTAGAAGCGGTAAACTATAGACCAGTCAGTTTGACCTCAGTGTTTGGCAAGAGGATGGAATCACTGTTAAATGAAAGGATTGTAGAATATCTAGAAGCCAGCGGAGCACAAGACCCAAGGCAACATGGATTTACAACAGAAAGGTCTTGTCAAACGAATCTGATAGATTTCTTTGACTGGGTGACCAGGGTAATAGATCAGGGAGGGGTGGTGGACATGACCTACCTAGATTTGAGCAAGGCAGTTGACACAATCCCACACAAGAGATTAGTTAGCAAGGTGGGCAATCTGGGAGTAGGTCCCAAGGTGGTAAACTGGGTCAGTAATTGGCTTAGCAACAGGATGCAGAGGGTAGTGATAAACAGAGTTCAATCTGAAGAAAGGAGGGTAATCAGCGGGGTGCCACAGGATTCAGTGCTAGTGCCAGTCTTCTTTAATGTCTTCATAAGCGACATTGTGGAGGGACTTGAAGGAAAAGTATGCCTCTTTGCAGATGACACCAAGATCTGCAATAGGGTTGACACTCCAGGTGGGTGGAGCAAATAAGGACAGACTTAGGCAAGTTGGAGGAGTGGTCAAGAGTGTGGTAGCTCAGATTCAATGCCAAGAAGTGCAAAATCATGTACTTGGGAGCAAAAATTCTGGGGAGGAATACACAATGGGGGGGGTACATTAACAACTACTAAAATGGAAAGGGACCTGGGGCTAGTCATAACAGATGACCTGAAAGTAGCCAGACAATTTGAGAAGGCGGTGAGGAAATCCGGTGGGATGCTGGGGTGCTTAGGGAGAGATATCACCAGTAGAAAACAGGAGGTGGTGATGCTGCTGTACAGGCAGTTGGTTAGGCCTCATCTAGATTTCTGAGTGCAGTTCTGAAGACCTCATCTCTGAAAGGACATCGACAGGGTTTAGGCAGTCCAGAGAAGGGCAACAAAAATGGTACAGTGGCTACACCAGAAACCATATGAAGAGAGAATGAGAGAACTCAATATGTTTACTCTGGTGGACAGGAAGAAGGGGAATATGATAGAGGCATTCCGATACCTCAGTGGGATTAACAGCATTCAAGAGGGCAGTATTTTTCAGAAAAGGAAATAGGCAAGATCAATATGAGGCTGGGGGCGGGGGAAGACTCAGGGGCAACATGAGGAAATATTTGTTCACAGAAAGGGTGGTGGATGCATGGAACAGCCTCCCAGAGGAGGTTGTGGGGGCGAAAATGGTTGGCGAATTCAAACATGCATGGGGTAGGCAGAAGGCAACACTAGAGGTAGGAAAGAAGGAGGAGGTAGGCTGCAGATCAGCAGGATCTGGAGTTTATACAGTAGGTAGGGAAATGGACAGACTAAGTTGGGCAGACGGTCCTTATCTGCTGACAGATTCTGTTTCTGTGTGGCACCCTTCACAGCCAGACAGCCATGATGTGTTATAAACATTGGAAAGGAACTTGAAAAATTAAGTGGATTCTTACTGAACTGCAATAGCTGAAACATTGTATGAACAAAGTTGTTCTTCAAAAGCAAATATATGGCCCGGTGGCGGTGAGGGTTGAGGCGCTGGACGCCACACCTTGTGCCATGCCAGTGACCCAGGTTCGGGAACGAGCCCAGGTCATTGGGGGGTCGGCAGGGGAGAGAGAGAGAGAGGATCGAGCATCTGTAGACTGCTCTCCTCTCTCTGGGGAGGGATCCAGGGACTGCCCGGTACAACAGCATCACCCAGTGGAGACCGGAGGATGTGTGCACGTCTAAGCACTACAGTAGAGGGAGCAGAGCTGCGGCAGACGTAGTGATGTCATTGCACATCTGAACTCCAGGGGAGGAGAGGGACAAGGGAAGCAACAAAATAGAAAAAAATCCCCAGCTCGTGGATAGGCGACGGCATCTACATCCACCCGACCAGACTCCACCGCCGGTGGCACTCCTCTCCTGGGCTGAGCCCAGCCTGGCCCAATTTCAGACAGAATGCCCTGAGCGGATAGGGCAGCCCTACCTCGGGGCTTAGAGCCGGGGGATGGCAGGTGGTGCCAGGAAACAGGAGGCCTCCCAGGTGCGGAGGTAGGTTGGGGCACTGTAGGATGCCTGAGAGAGTTCCACAGAGCATAAATAGTTAAAAAAAAAAAAAAAAAAAAAAGGCAAATATATGCAGTGTATTGCTCAGTATATGATGTTGCCTGACTCTTTAAATTTAGGTTTTTCATATTTTATAACTATACTGCAGCTTTATGCTGGTGTTACTCTGTAGTGGATATTTGACGTTGTTATGTAAGGCACTTTATAGGTAATCAACATTATTATTGTTATGGTTCAGCAGCCTTTCTTAAAGTGGGGATGTAGCTGCACCAGGACCAAGGGAATACAAAATGTAAGCTGGAGCAACACATCTTAAATATAGGCTGCTTGAGCATGTCTGTTGTGACTATCGTACCTCTCAAGTGTCCCACATTATGAGGGACAGCCCTCATTTTGCCCCTTAAAATTGCTCTGTCCCTCATCCGTCCCTCATGGAAAAGGCGCTGCCCACACAGCAAATTCAGATTTTAAGCAGAAACACTTAATATTCTAAAATACTAAATCCAAAATAAACTTAGTGCAAGTAAACATTATGGTTTTCACAGTATTCTGAGCTTGTATCTCCTTGTTTGAGGATGCGTTCCTCATTCTGAGGGTCTGTGACCCTCATTGTCTCTCATTTTGAGTGTCCAAAAATGTCCATGCCCTCATTTCAGTAACAAAAGGTTGAGCGGTATGGTGACTATCAGCCTCAAAGAATACAAATCAGGGCCTGCATTGTGACTCTGGAGTGCTGTCCAACATTACTGTTAAGGACAGCAGCTAATGTTTAACAGCAAGCTGCATGTAGGTTGTTATTGTATAGTGCAACTATATGGAATTAAAATCAAGTTCCCAATGGTGGACATCATCTGCCAAGTGGTTTACAGACAAGGTATCATTCACAGAGCCTGGGAACTCCTGTAGATTGCAAGAAAAACTTCCATACAGTGTTTCATTAGTTGCGAGGCTGACAATATCACAGTATACAGATATCTTACCAGTATCTTGGTATCAGATGTCATGGTACTGTGGACCCTTTCCAGTGCTAGATTATAGCATTTTTTGGACCAGTGATATGGAGGGCTGGCCAGCGCCTCACCTGCTGCAACACTGGCAGACCAGGTTAGGTGAATTATTCCGGTCGCCCGACCTTGGGCGCCGAAAAGCGCTGGACCCCCCCTCCAGATCAGCGGACTGGTGGGCCTGATCCAGCCGCCGCCCATGCTCTCCACCCTGGACTTCACACACAGCAGGTCGCCTGACCTTGGACACTGAAAAGCGCCGGACCACCCTCCAGATCAGTGGACCGTCGGCCTGATCCAGCCGCCGCCTGTGTTCTCCACCCGGGATTTCACACACAGGTATGCCCGCTACACGGCTGCTGTCTGAAAATCGGCGCCGTGTCCCTGTGAGCCCCTGATTGGTTGGTTGCTTTCCCTGGACTCTGTTGATCTGTGCAGCTTCTTGGCTGCTTTTTTTCACTGCTCCGAGCACCAGAATCTTACCTTAGCCATTCCTAATTGCTGTATTATTAGTATGTAATACTGTGTATGATTTAGAACTGAAATTGTCTACCAGCTATAACTGTGTACTCTTTCTTAGAAGATTTGATTGTTTAAGACTGTGCTACTGAATTTAATAAAAGCCGTACTGCTTTGAGTTTTTTACTGAAACTGTTTTGCCTTACTATAGCCCAACACCTCTCTGTCTTTGCTGTATCTTATCTGTAGGGCATTACACCAACTCCATTGTCCTGCAAATTTTCTTCACCTTCTACTCTCACAATAATTTCTTCACTTGCCACTATTTGCTTCTAACTAATCCCCCCCTGCTGTGACTCTGTCTCCTGTTTCTGTCTGCCCCCCGCCCACCACTCCGAAACCAATTTAATCCCCCTTTTCTTTCTGTCATCCCCAGCAGGTTGCCCGACCTTGGGCGCCAAAAAGCACTGGACCCTCCTCCAGATCAGCGGACAGGTGGGCCTGCTACGGCCGCTGCTCGTGCTCTCCACCCTGGACTTCACACACAGGTATGCCCGCTACACGGCCGCTGTCTGAAAATCGGCACCGTGTCCCTGTGAGCCCCTGATTGGTTGGTCACTTTCCATGGAATCTGCTGACTGGTGCGGCTGCTCGGCTGCTATTTTCCACTGCTCCGAGCACCAAAATCTTACCTTAGTCATTCCTAATTGCTGTATTATTTGTCCCACACTGCCCTCCCTGGCCTCTATTAAGTAGTCCTTGGCTCCATCTGTGCCTCTCACCATTGACTTATATCCCGTGTAACATTACAACTTGAGTTCCAGTCACTTGTCCAATCACCAACCTTTATCTCTCAGGTTATACTGAGGTTAAGTTCCCTTAGGATAGGGTAGGATAAGTTAAGCTCCTTTAGGGTAAATAGTTAACTAGGTCCCAGCACCTTGCTAAACCCTCCTTTGGATGAAACTTTAGTTGCGCTACTGAGCACTGTTCTAAATTTGCAAAATCCTCTGGTAAGGATTTTCTTTACAGGTACACTGTGCTCTAGTAAGCCCTTTCCATCAGGTGAGAAAATTTGCCGGTTTCCTTTTCTGTTTCCTCCTGTGCTTTGTATCCCTGCTAAGCTTTGTTACCCCCTGTTACGAAGAAAGGGTGTCACCCCTATTAAAGAACAATTCCGCTACAGGTTCCAGTACCTCTACAGGGCTACGTGTTAACATTATCTTATATATATATATAATTTTTTTTTCTTTTGGATTTCATAACATATAGCACCAAACATGGTACCCCAGATCTTTATTTCATTGGGTCTCCTTGCCCCCCCCCCCAGCTTCTGCCCCTTCCAGCTCCTAGTCAGCCCTACGGACGTCCAGATCAAGGTGGCAGTGTCCCTACCCTCATGCTCAGCAGGCTTTTGACTTCTGCCAGAACTACTGTACTGACATATACACAAATATAGGCTTGCATCAAATTCTGTGCCCTGTGGTCCTGCCAAGTCCCGGAAAGTACCCTGCTATACAGGATGATAAATCAAATGTCCCAGATAGCGCTTGTTGTTACCACACACGAGGTTCAAAAATCAATGGCTGGTATCTTTTACGCTTATATACCCGCTCTCGCTCTCTGTACGGGCGCTTCTGTACCTTTATGTCAACCCACGGTTAGCCAGAACTTCATCTTTACCTCCTATGGAACCAGGATGTAACAAAAGAAGTAAAAGTCATTTAACAAGGCTACTCTTGGAAGCCATCAAAAAACTTATTTTATTACTGCTCATTTGTGCAGGTAATAACCCTTGACACATTCTTCCAATTTCAACCCCCTCCCAAATTGGCCGGCTGAATGGAATGAGCCTAATCCATATCAGTGCCTGTAGTTTGCTCAAGAAATGTGAGTCAGTCCAAACGTGGATTAATCACACCTGCCCAGATGTGCTGGTGGTCACTGAAACTTGGCTTAAGCCTGCGACACTGGAACATGAAATTACCATTCCCTCGTATAATATGTTTAGAACGGACAGACACTCGAGAGGCGGGGGTGTAGCAATATACATCCAGGACAAATATGCCACCTCCGTAGCAAACTCAACTACTCTGCCCAAGGAATTTGAATGTCTCACATTAAAAGTGCAGCTTACCAACACAGTCGCTATGCACATTATTGGTTGTTACAGGCACCCTGCTGCACGCTGGATATTACTGAATCACCTAAGTGGTGTCCTAGATGTATTATCCACTGAAGTCAGACTAATGGATGATCTGAATCTGGACTGGTCTTCCGCAGCATCTAAACCTCTAAAAGAGTTATGTGACACCTTTGGTTTTACACAAATCATAACTGAAACCACAAGGCCTAACGTCAAAAACCCGGAGAAAAATACTTTGCTTGATATAATAGTCAACAAACCTCGCCTATTTACCCATGCAAGTGCATTCTTCAGTGGCGTCAATGATCATTGTGCAGTAGCCTGTGTGAGGTCTATTCTCAAGGCAGTGTCCTCCTCCAAGTAAATCTACAAGAGATGCCAGAGGAATTTTGATTCAGTAGCCTTCTGCTCAGATCTCCGGCATGCTGTCTGGCAGGATTTTTATCTGGCCCAAACCGTGGATACTGCCTATGAGGAATTTCACGAAATAGAGTTCAGGGCCTTAGATAAACATGCTCCTTTAGTAAAAATCTGAACTAAAAGGAAAACATGCCCATGGTTTAGTGGTGGATTGAAAGCTGCTTTACTGCATAGAGACTCTTTATGGAAAAAAGCAAGGAAAACTAAACTTTCAACTGACCGGTCAGCCTTCAGAGCAGCTAGGAATTGGTGCACTAAGCTCGCCAGAAGTGAAAAAGCAAAGTACTTCTAATCAGAAATTGATAATGCTTCAAATGACACTAAGAAATTTTGGAAAACTCTAAAGGACATTGAAGGTTACTTTCCTGCTCACTCTCTTCCCCAAAAAATCATTATGGGTGGTGCTTCCACCACCGACAAACGATATATTCTCAAACTTCTAAACAACCATTTTGCTACAGTAGGACTAGCTTTTGATGCCTCACCAGCCAGCACACTCCGATCTCAGCTAGGTGTTCCAAAACCTGAGTGGCTTAACCATAGTCTATTAACACATAAGGCAACCTTCACCTTCCAACCCATCACTTTAAAGCAAGTTGAGGAGCTTCTTTTGGCACTTGACATTAGAAAAAGTGCTGGTGCAGACCAAATAGAGCCGTTTTACCTAAAGTTAGGATATTATGCTCTAGCTGCTCCGATAGCTCATCTCTTTAACTTATTCCTTATGCAGGGTTCCATCCCAGCAGTACGGAAGACAGCGCAAGTGATTCCACTGTTTAAGTCTGGCAACACCAATGACTTAAACAATTATCGCCCAGTTTCTTTACTCCCTATTTTGTCAAAAGTACTGGAGAAAGTAGTGAATTCACAGTTCAGGCAACACCTTGAAATGCATAATCTACTTAACGTGGTCCAATCTGGTTTTAGGCCACTTCACAGCACAATCTCTGCGCTTGCCAAGTCACAAATGACTGGCAGATGGCCTTAGATAACAAAAAATATGTATGCAGCTTATTCCTTGATCTGAGCAAAGCTTTCAATACGGTGGACCATGACCTTCTTATTACCACTCTGCGTATTGTGGGAGCAGACCCACTGTCAATCAAGTGGTTTACTAGCTAGCTCACTGGACGCCACCAACAAGTCAAAGTGGATGATAATCTTTCCACACTGAAAACTGTGCAAAGAGGAGTGCCCCAAGGGTTCATCTTAGGACCTTTGCTGTTTGCTGTTTATATGAATAACCTAAATGATGGAATCTCAGATGCTAGTATTCACCTATTTGTGGATGATACTGTGCTTTACTTAGCCAAGCCTTCTCTGGACCAAGCCTACAAAGACTCCAACTTGAATTTAACTGTTTGCAGGAAAACCTACTGCATCTGAAGCTGCTTTTAAATGCTAAAAAAACTAAGGCTGTGCTTTTTGCTCCAAGTTCATGTATAAATACAACATACAGTCCTTCTACCATCCTTGTTATCCAGTCGCTGCTTGGTGAATACCTAGAGTCTGTGTCAAACTTCAAGTACTTGGGGGTTTGGGTTGACGACAGGCTATCCTTCTCAATTCACATTGAAAACCTAATCAAAAGACTAGACATCTTCTTTCACATTAAGTATCTACTAACTAAGGAGGCTAAAATTCGCCTAGTACAAACTACATTCTTACCACTCCTAGACTATGCCGATATCCTGTTTGGGCATAGGACAAGTGTGGCCTTAGGGAAACTTGACACCCTCTGTCATCGGGAAAATAGATTCATCACAAATGCACCATACTCCACTCATCACTGCACCCTTTACTCTATGCTTGGCTGGAACTCACTTCGTTATAGACAGCATAAAAACGCTATCCTTTGGACACTTAGAGCATTAGCAGGTAAGCTCCCCAAATTCATCTCTGACTGTCTACCTCTCTGCCAGTCAGGGAGTTACCTTCTAAGAAGTCTCTTGTATTCCTCTCTTGTTAGTCCCAAGGTAATACACGCTTTGGCAAAGTGGCATTAAGTCACTTTCTCCCTGTCCTTTGGAATAATATGCAGAAAACCTTAAAAATTGTTCTCCCAGCGAAAGTACCTTCTTCAAAACCCTCTTTGCTAAGACCTTTAAAGAACCTTGCAACTGCCTTCACTAACTTAACCATTCTGGAGCTCTTCCTCCTCTTCTAGTGTGCCAGTTACCTCATGATTTCTACTATCTGATAATGTGTTTTACTGGGCGACAATTGTATTAAATGATTTATTCTTATGTGTTTTTTTTTTTAATTATTTTTTTTATTAACTTTTCCATATTATAATACATTGAACATACAGAAATCATATACATACACATAAACAAACATGTAAATAACTAAAAGCCGTTGCAATTAAAATCCATCCACAATTCATATATCATATGTTTGCTCATCTAGATCCATTTCCATTTCTACAATATATGAAGGTGCATTCATTCTTGAGGGGTCAAAATAAATCCTGAATACTTAATTGGTTAAGACATCTGGCTAGATTGCTACTCCCCTTGTTCATCTCAATCGCCATTCCCATCTTATTGAGGAATGTGTGACGGGTGTATACCAAAATTATTTAATTTACCCTATATTCGGATTTATGGCTCCCTATTATTTTCCTTTCTCAGGTAAGGTCTCAGTGTTTGTACTTCCCTTCCTGGGTATATATTCCCCTTTAGATCTCCTCTCTCCCCACATTCTCTCCCCCTGGGGTCCTTGCCCTTGTTCGGCCAGAATCTCAACCACATTTCTCTGATCCCTTTCGGCCACATAGTGAAAGTAAGGGAGCCATCTAGCCACATGTCTTTCTTTCTGGAGCCTAAGCCTTGCTGTCAAGTGTTCCATCTCCATCAGTTTATCAATATTATCCCACCAGGCCTTTTTATCTGGGATCCGTGGTGTCAACTATCTTTGAGTTATCTCTTTTAGTGCAGCTGCAATTAAGATATTGAATAAATATCTAATTGCTTTAGTTCTCACCTCTGCTGGTGGCAACCCCAATACCCATGTATAAGGTGCAAATGGCAACCCCACCTCCAGAATCCGACCACTTTCTTTAGTGATCTCTACCCAATATGAATACAATTTCGGACATGACCAAAAAATGTGTGTATGATCACCCACTTCTCCACATCCCCTCCAGCACAAATTCGTGAAATGATCCCTGAAGTGTTGAGTTATAACTGGGGTTCTAAAGTGGCGCTGCACCACCCACCACCTGAACTCCCTCCAGGCAGCAGATGCTGTGGTCGTGAAAATTCCCTTCCAAATCTGGCCCCATTCATCCTCAGTTAATTCTGTTCCCATTTCTTTATGCGAGTTTGTTTTAATCTTACTTATGGGTTCTGCTTATAGTGTTGAAAGTAGGCATACTATCTGGGCCACTCTCCCTCTAGATTGTGCTGAGGCCACCAGATCCACCAGCAACTGTGATATCGGATTATCATTTGGTTGTACTTGAGTTCTGCCCACTTTGCTAAGCAGATAATGCTTGAATTGTAAAAAACTAAAATATTCCCTTTGAGGTCATTTAAATTCCTGGGCATTGTCTTGAAATGATTTTAGAGATCCCTCCTTAAAATTTTTTCCTATTTTAGTTAAGCCTAACCTCCTATATTCTGAGCCACCCCCTCCAATTTGAAAGGCATAAAATCTATACATGCTTTTAAAGGGGTGTCCAAAGACTGTTTCATATGAAGTTTATATTTTCTACATATCTCTGTCCACATCTGAATCAGATTATGCACCCAAACATTGCTATAAGGGCATATTTGAATATTTTGATGATCCATCACCAGTATGTCCTCCATCAATGGCAAATCCCCAAATCTCTATCCATGCCAGAGTTTCTGCCTTATTCATGTATGAAATAAGATTTTGTATCTGGGCTGCCCAAAAATATCTTTCAAATTAGGCAGGGCCAAACCCCCTTTTTCTTTTGAGGCCACCAAGATCAACCATTTAATCCTTGGTCTTCTGCCATTCCAAATAAACTTGGATATCATATTATGTATTAGTTTCCAAAATCTTTCTGGAGGCCTTACAGGCAAAACTAAATAAAAATAAAAATCTTGGTAATAGATTCATGCGGACTGTTTCAATTTTGCTCATCAAAGTGAGAGACAGTTCCTTCCATCTCATACAGTCTTTCTGTACTAATAATAATCTGTAATGATTTTAGCATATAATAAATCTAGATCTCTGGGAATCCCAAACACCCAAATATTTTAAACCATTTGGGGCCCATTTCAGGCCATATGGAAGCAGTGGGAATGGGTCTCTAGATCTGCTAATGGGTAATAGCTCTGTCTTTAGTTCATTTACTTTGTAACCAGAGAAAGAGCCACACATCTTGAGCTTATCTAGTATCTTCTGCACATCCTTTACTGGGTTATTTACATATATTAAGGCATCATCCGCATATAATGATATGCGACTATCTCTCCCCACCCAGTCTAATTCCATGAAAATCTGGCGTTTGTCTAAAGTATGCTGCCAGAGGCTCTATACTTAATGCGAATAGTAATGGTGATAGAGGGGCACCCTTGTCGTGTGCCCCATCTATCTCAAGGAAATCTGAAACCAGGCCCTTCATCTTAATCTGTGCCCTAGGATTCTCATATAAATTAGATATCCAAGCTCTAAAGCGGGAACCAAAACCAAAGCCCACCAGTACCCTTTGTAAATATTTCCAGTTTAGCCTTTCAAATGCCTTTTCGGCATCAACAGACATTACTGCTTGTAATGTTTTCTTTGGAAGTTTCTCTGCCTCTGCTATTGTGTTTAAAAGTAAATGGATATTATCCTGTATATGCCGCCCTGGCATGAACCCTGTTTGGTCCGGATGTATCAAATCACAAATTAGGGACTGTAATCTTACACATATGGCCTTGGTAAAAATCTTGGCATCTACATTAAGCAGCGATATTGGGTGACAGTTTGAGCACATAGCTGTGTCTCTGTCTGGTTTGGGAAGAACTGTTATCAGAGCTCTACTCTATGATTCAGGCATCGGCCCCTTCTCATGGACTGTGTTGCATTCCCTAGTCAAAACCAGGGTCAACTGCTTGGCAAACTTTCTATTGAACTCGACTGGAAGACCATCCGGTCCTGGTGTCTTACCACTTTTAAATGATCTTAGGGCTGCATTTATTTGTGTATTTGAAAAAGGGGCTTCTAACTGTTCCCTGCGATCCGCAGATAAAGAGGGGAGTTTCAGTTCTCTAAAAAATGTCTCCATTGTACCGCTTTGATCTAAACTATTTTCCTCTCTGTACAACTCGGTATAACATTTTTTTAATTCATGTAGAATTTCTTCTGGAAGAACTGTTGGGTTCCCCCGGTTAGAGCCTTTATTTATTGTAATTATTTGTTTTTCTGCTTCTTGTTTCTTAAGGCGCATGGCTAAGAGGCGACCCACCTTTTCCCCTCCCTCATAGTATCTTTGTCGTGAAAAACGTAATATATTCTCCACCTGCCGTAATGACAAAGCGTTAACCCTCTCTCTGGCTTGTTTTATTTTGGGTTGTAAATCAGATCTTCTAGTTGCTTTATGTTCCGTTTCCAGTTGTTTTAAAGCTTCCTTCACTTTAAGATAGGCTTCCCTATGCTGTTTTTTTTTTTTTTTTGTAAGATGCATAAGATATTACATGACCTCTGATAACTGCTTTTAAGCAGTCCCATATATATTTTAATTGTGTTCCCGTCTTATCATTGTCTTGTAAAACATTTTTAATCAACTCTTTAGTTTTGTCAACAAATTCTTTGTCATTCAATAGACTTAGATTCAACCGCCATATCCCTTTCGAGTTGGGGCTCCCCCACTGTAGAGGATATACCACCAGAGAGTGATCTGAGAGGGCCATGGGGTAAAAGCTTATATCTTTAACTATATGTACCCACTTCCTCTGTATATATATATTCTGTCTAGCCTTGAGTATGAGTTGTTGGCAGATGAAAAGAATGTATATTCTTTACCTGAGGGGTTAAACAATCTCCACGGGTCGGTCAGCCCCATCTCCTCCCTCAATGTGGACAGTAGTTTGGAGCACGTCCCATGATCCCTCTTACGTGGTGGCGTACAATCCAACAACCCATGCTCTACACAATTCCAGTCCCCTGCACATATTACCTGTCCTTCTGGTAGTTTAGCTATTATTTGGAATACCCATCTTATAAAGTTCCCTGTAGGGGGTGTTGGAGCATAAATTGACAGAATATGTATGGTCTTGCCCTGAAATTGGCCTGTGATCCGTACTAACCTACCAGAAGCCTCAGAAAAGGTGCTGGTGATTGAGAAAGGGGTTCCTCTTCTAATAAATATCGCCACCCCTGCCTTTTTAGCCTGTGGGTTAGAATCCCCAACTATCTGTCCCACCCAGGAGCGTCTTAATTTCATATGCTCAACATCGGACAACCTGGTTTCTTGGAGACATATTATATCACACTTGGCTTTATGGATCTCTTGTAGTACTCTGGCCCTTTTAATTACACTGTTTATGCCCCTCACATTCCAAGTTCCTATTTTTAAACTACCCATTTTCTTTTCCATTGAAATCTCTTCCACCTCTTTTGCCTTCTGTCCACACTCTCCCCCCCCCCCATCACACCTTATACATTTGCACCAGGTAACAAAAAAATAACATAGCAACAAACAGTTCAGAACATTGAACATCAACATACAAACTTTTTCAACATTATTTGAACATTTCTCCCCTCTCAACCAACCCAAGGGTGGAGCATAGTACACATATTTTATACCAGTGATCAGAGAAAACCTAACAATATAGAAGACAGACGTCTTCTGGCAGTGTGGAGTCTGTAGCTCCACTAATGGGAGTGAGGCTACACCCATATCAGGGTAAGGAGATCTCGTGCCCTGGATTCGCTTCTCCTCCCTCACTTATTTGTGAACTTCCAGGATTCCTGCTGCTCCCGTCCCCGGCCATCCCTTTGTCATGAAGAAACAAAAGAAGGAATAAAATCCCGTTTGACCAGCTCTTTGTTTCCTCTCCGGTTATTACTCATGGTGGGAGAGAATTACCCTTCTTGCAATATCTTCCCTACTAAGTTGCAATGTGATTACCCCCCTTTTTTTTAAACTCTGCTCTTACATATGTACACCTTTCCCCTTCTACATTCAGCCTCTGAGACTTCAGTATTGATTTTTGGTTCCTGTTATTGGACCTCACCCATCTGTTCTCTTTAATCTTCTCAACTGTCCTTGTACTACCCCCTTTTCTTTTACCCCTTTTTACTTATATGTTATTCAAGTACTGCATTATGTATCTACTATAACTCTCATACATTTTCTGTTTGTCTGGGCCAGCCATTGGGGAGGAACTTCATTCGCATAGCTTTACTGTTTATTTGACCCGCCCCCACTTATTCTTTTAAGAAGTTACCCACCTTGGTATTTTATTGAAAAGACTGCAAAGAAGGTACTTGCCCCTCCACACTGATACTCCATGAGAGATTTCTTTTTCCCATCCCTCAGCATAATGCTGCACGACCACTTCCCTGAGTCTTTGAAAATTAGTTGTGCATAGGAACCTATTTCCTGTTGGACTGGTTTCCTTTCCTTTCCTTCCCCTCCCCTTGAAACCCGACCCCATTCCTTGGTTCCTCCATTATTAACAAATATTCTCTTTGATCAAAAACCAGAAAAAGTATTATTCCTCTTTTATCCGCCCTTTACTGGACAGCACTCAGTCATTATTAATGTTCACTTCTTCAGAGTCTCTCCTAGGATACCCCATCTCTGTATTCTCGGTCCTTGCCTCCCATCACTGCATCATTTGTTCAGTTCTGCTGTCTTCAGCCACTTGGAGAGCTCTTCATGCAGTGCGATCAAGTCCTTGGGTTTGCGTTTGACCCCCGATACAGGGCCTGGAGCCACCCTCCACAAGAGATCTTTGATCTGAGCCTCTGCCTCCTCCTCTCACATGTCTGGGATTGGTAAGTCCATTGACTTCAAGAATGGATTTGCCGCCAGTAGATTATCAAATGTTTTGATATCATCTTTCGTCTGGATCCAGAGGCGCGCTGGGTATCTAATCTGTGCTTTGAGAACTTTACCCTTCAGCAATTTGGCTATCTGCAAAACTTTCTTCCCTTTGGCTAGCAGCATCGATGGATAGTCTTGATCCACATAAACTCGATGGCCATCTAAATTCAGGTTTTTTTTTTTTTGGCCCATGCCATTTTGAGTACTCTGTCTTTCACTGCATAGCTCAGAAGTTTTATGATTATTGACCTCGGAGATGCATCCGGTGGTAGTTTTGGGACATGAGCTCTATGCGCCCTCTCAATCCCCAACTCTGAATCTGCAGACAGATCCAGTTCTTTCTGTAGCCATACTGACATAAATGCTGCAGTGTCTGCTTGTTCGGAGCCCTCCAGGGCCCCAAACACTCGTATATTGTTTCATCTTAATCTTGCTTCTGAATCCTCAGCTTTGTTTGTAAGATCTCTTTCTCTTCTATACAGATAAATCAGGGATCTCCCGAAGGCCATATGCTCCATTTGTAAGCTTTCTAAATGTCCCTCATTTTCTGTCGTGCGTCTTTACAATTTTTGGAGGTCTTGTTTAATGCCGGTTACTTTGGTATCTATCCTGTGCAGCATATGCATGATTGCTCATGAATCAGCCCTTCCCAGCTGTTGTTTCCCCCTCTCTAAGCCATACCCATCTTCACCTTTTCCAGAGCCCGCCATCTGAACTGAGGCAATCGAGCTCACTGGACTAGGATCCCTAGGCCTCTGGGGAGTACTGCCTTTATTCTTTTTAGACAATGCATTTTTCGTCGACATTTTCACATTTGCCATCACTCCAACACTTGCTAAATATGCTGGTCTCCCACAATACGCCTTTATATGGAATTTCTTGACTGATTAACACCAATTAAATTGCCGGGGGGCCTACGAGCAACAGAATCAGGCTATCATGCCGACGCTGACGTCACCGGAAGTCTCTTATGTGTTTTTATGTATATGATGTACAAACTATAACCTATGTGTAAGAATGTACTTTTTGTGCCTTGTATGATATGTTCATCTAACTTTTGTATGTTATATACCTGTACCTGACCCAGATTCGCCTTGTAAATGAGCTGTCTCAACGGTGTTTCGCCTGGGTAAATAAAGATCGATTGATTAGCTGGGGGTGGGGGAGGATACAGAGTCCGCAGATTTCTTTGCTCTCCCTGGGAGGGGAGATTTGCTGCACTGCTTGAATAATGCCACCATGTGAAGGTGTTGTGGTAGGGCAAGTGGGCACGTCGCAGTACTGGAGTTGGTTGGCAGACAGCACATAGTATGTGTGCGCTTCCATGCTCATGTACGACTGTATCATTGCATGTTGTCAGGCTAAGGGGAGGAAAACAGGAAAAGCAGGGGCTGTGTACCAGAAATATTCAATCACCCACTCTGGCACATGCCTTCATCCTGGGACCCTACCGATGAGACTAGATTTGGTTTGGGGGGGGGGGCTAACCTTCCCCGTGGCCCCATCACAGGAGGAAGGCTGTGGGAGACTTCCAAGGTAGGTAGTCCTGGTGGGAGTTGGTAGCCAGTTAGATGAGTGAGCAGGGGCTGAGAGCCCACCTAGCACTCTGAGGACAAAAAACAAACAGCAGTTAACAGTATACCACAAAACTAAAACTTTTTAGCTTAGAAGTCTTTTTACACAAGAATGATACTTTTGCAACACTGTGGTATTCTTTTATCTTGCTCTATGGTGTATCATAGTAACTGCATCATGCTGTCAGAATATTATAACATAACATCCGTATCGCAGACGGTGTTTAACTGAAAAATGGTACAAGTTGCCGTCTATCCCCCACCATCCAATATAGTGGCCTGCAGCAATGTCTGGAAACTACAGCAGTCCTATAGAAAAGGTAGAAAGTACCACCCTGGCCCACCTCTGCAGGCAACACCACCAGCCCTGATGCTGCAGTGCTGGAGACATCAGGGCTCACTTCCAGACACAGTTTGCCCGTACAGTATTGCAGCCGCTCTGCCGTTTGGCACCCACCCTCTTTTGAATTTTTTAAAACATAAGTCTTGAGACAAATTTTTATGCCATCTACATTGCTTAAGTAGTTGTAATGAAATGCTTACGTTATTTCATTTTGGAAAACCAAAAGTTAAACTTTTTAAATATCAGAAATCTAATACAGTAAGTTTTGCATTAGACAGACCTCAGTTAGAGGATCAGAATGGGGCTATGTCTGCTACAGTGGTACAGTATGTTTCACATTTTGTTAGTAAATATCAGTGTTATTTTCTTAATACCTCTGACATGGAGTTTTAAAAAAAGTATGTTACCCTGCTGGCAGCTTTCCTTTTACATTGTACCCCTGTTGTAAAGGATACTGTATGAACTTTGCCAAAGTCCTTGACTTTCCAGTCAACCATTGCATAATATTACTTACTGTTGACAACTAGGCAGACATAATAGGAACTGGGATTCCACCTACTCTCAAAAATTTATATTTACAGTACAGTGATAATGAGCTAGAATGAGCAATAAAAACAATACTCCTATGGTCACTGTAAATTTAACTTATCACATGATGGGATAATGTACACTAGTCAAAAGGAAAATGCAGCAGTGGGGCTATAACCTACGGTAATGTAAGATTAAATGATTAGAATCGAGGCACTCAGCTGTTCACTAGTAAAAAATTAAATTTAAGGCCTGCAATGTAGCATAGAGGTTAGAGCACTGGGCTATAAAGCAAATGACCCCACAGTAATGGGTTTGAATCCCACAGCCACCACATGACTTAAGAAATGACTATTTTTTTTTGGGGGTGGGGTATCAAAGAATCAGAACAGGAATGGGATCTGGGGATCACAGTCTCCTCAAACCTTAAGGTAGGTTTCCAATGTAGTAGGGCGGTGGAAAGGACCAGTGGAATGCTGGCATGCATAGGCTGGGGCATTACGAGCAGAAGGAGGGAGGTTATAATGCCCCTCTACAGAGCCATGGTGAGGCCGCAGTTTGAGTACGGGGTTCAGTTCTGGAGACCACACCTCTGCAAGGCTATACATGCATTGGAGAGGGTTCAGAGAAGGGCAACAGAGATGGTGCAGGGTTTGCAGGGGAAGACATACGAGCAGAGGTATAAGGAGCTGAATCTGTACACACTGGAAACAAGGAGGCCACAGCCTCAGATAGCAAGGAAATAGGTTTAGGGGCAATGTGAGCGGTCGCTTCTTCACAGAGTGTGTGGTGAAGCCCTGAAACAGACTGCTGGATGGAGTAGTGGGGGCTGAGACAGTGGAGGAATTTAAGAAGGCATGGGACATGCATATGGGACTGAGTATTGGGGGTATGCGAAAGGGCAGGGTTGGGCAAACTAGATGTGCCGGAAGGGTCCTTTTCTGTCGTCAAATTTCTATGATTCTGTTATTTCACTTTCTTGTGCTACAAACTATGAAGGAAGTTAAAAGTTCATGATTGCAGTTTTCTCAATTAAGACCTCATGGTTTAAAGAGGAAAAGACATGTTGTTATTCATGTGGTGGTCTATTACTAGAACTGGAGCAAGTATAACATTTGTAACAATGAGAATTTAGTAGCTGGGTCTCATTTCTTATATCATAGGTCATGCCTCGGGGCCAGTCCAGTGGTGCAGAGGGTCCTCTCTTCCCAGGGAGGGTTAGGGCAAGTGATTTGCTTAACGAGCGCTCTCTGGCGGAGGCCGGAGGGTTGCTGAAAATAGCGTTGCTGGTGTATAGCGGGGGTGGAGCCACGGCATGCATTGCCAGGGTAGCTGGGCTCCACAGGGGACGTAGACATAGCACAAAAACATGGAAAAAAAACCCTCACCTCTGATAGGCGAAAGCATCTCCCTCACGGACCACACTCCCAATCACAGGCTCAGCCCTCAGGCTATCCCACTCCTCTCCGGCCCAGTGTCTGAACACTAGTAGAAAGAGCACCCTGGGCGGCCCTTCCCCGGCGGGTAGACCCGGGGAATGCCCGGAGCCGGAGAGGAGCCTGAGTTTCCTGAGCTACGTGGGGAGGTAGAGACTGTGATCAGGAGGTAGCCAGAGAGAGAGTTCAGAGGTAAGGGTGAACAAAATAGAATTCGGGAAAAAAAAAAGGTCATGCCTCAGTGCTGCTTCAGAACTGTTGGTGAATTTTAAGTCTGGCTCATCCACTATGCGATAGGCTTTTCCCCTCTCTACCCCCTAATTGCCAGATCTTTCTATCTGCAGAAGATGTCTAGCCTGGTTGAGCTCCTGCTTAAAATCTTCATAAGCCTCATTAAAGTGTCTGTGATTTTTCTGGTTCCTGTTTGTTGATTGAGTTTTATGTTTTTGGCGCATTTCTTGTGTTTGTTAAGCAGTTGTCTTTTTCCTAGTTTCTGGTAAGGGATGCAAACATTCTAATTTAAATACCCAGCACCCCAAGATACTGAGTACTCAGTAGTGGTACTCGGTATTAGGTTAAAATTCATGAAAAAAACAAAATAAAAAACCCTTAAAAAATGGACTGGCCCTCCCCAGGTGGCCGATGCTAGTCCAGCGGCCACCACACTTCTCAGTCTCAGTAAATTTCACACCCTCTACCCCTTCTCCCAGATAGCCTATTCAAAGACAAAAATGCCTGCCTGTGGCACTAAGCCAGGTAACAACACCATCTTTTCAAAGCAGCCCCCATCCTAGCCCAGTCCACCCCAACTGTAAAAATGCATAGTCTGTATTTCTAAAGTATTTTTCATTTGCTCGTTAGGTTTTCTACCTGTTAGTATTAGGTGTGATATGAAAGAGCAGTACTTCACTTGGAGACTGATGTCTGCTTTTGTTATTCCTCATACCTCATCGGCATTGTGGCCTTACATATCATTGCATCACAAGTGACCCATCCTGCGGCAAGCAGTTGGCTTTTCTTGGTCAGCTGCGATGTTACAGTCAGTGAGATCATAGGGCTGAAGATGTACAGTATGAGGAGTACAACTATGTCACCCTCGAATTAATTGAATGGAAAAGAAAAAAATACTTTAGCTATAATATACAGTATATTAGTTCACTACTTTTGAAAGTTAACATTAATTTCAGCCAGTATGTTGCTCTTTAATTCTGACTGACCCTAATCCACAATTTTTTGGGGGGAGTGATAGAAGAAAATTCCTACAAGCTTATTTGTCCCCCACCCCCACAGTGTAGCATCCCTCTTCTCTCTGTCATGTAACTGATACAGTGCTAGGGTGCACATGACCAGAAAGGAGTTGGTGGGCAGAGTGGCATGTGTGTGATTATGAACACTATGCAGACTGCTGGATCAGTTGGCATAGAATCATAGGTGACACAGACTGCTTTGCTCTCTCCCAGTCCATCACACCTTTGTGCGTGTATCAGTGATCTGATACGGATAGTAGAGTGATGGGGTGCTGTGGGGTGGATTACTGGTTAGCTGGGATTTTCTTCTGTTGGCCCACTCCCAATTTGTGAATTAGGTGTCAAGATGGGAGAGGGGTAAGATTAAAGAGTACCTCAGGAGCTGATACATTTTAAACAAATCTTTCCAGGAGGACAGCAGGGAGAAAGAATGGAGGGCAGGAAATAACTGGGATTGGGGAGGGGGTGACCACAGGTTTAGGGCCACTTGAGGCAGGGAAAATATTTTTCAAAACTTTTGTGAGAGGCAGAAATATGGAAAATTACACACTACTCTGATTACTGTACCCTGTTGTTCAGGAATCGGTAGTGTTCACTTGCACATCTCCAGTTTCTGATTCTAGGTTTCCTGATTGGTTTCTTCCTCAAGTACCATTTTTATATAGACATTTGTTCTAGGATCGTGGATATGTTGTCCTATCCATACTTCTTGGCAAGTACCTTGCCGCTTTAAGATGTGACGGAAAGTCTTCAAGCTGGTGCCTCCCACCCACCCGGGTGGTATAACCCTCGGCTCTGCCCCATGATGCCAGATCTTCCTTTCCACTGGAAGGTTCAGGTTCATTCTTTAGTGCTTCCACGTGTAGGAGGCCCTGGCTCTAGAATCTTCGGATTCGCCTCCAAAACTTATTTTAAAACTCTCTTGAGTTTTGCCTTCGCATTCTTCTCTTGCTACTGTGATGGAAGATAAATCGGTTCCTGGGTTTTGCCGGTGCCCCTGTGGACAGAAGATGTCTCACACTGATCCACATGCCGTGTGCGTCTGCTGCCTGGGACATGACCACGATCCGTAGGCTTGCAATCTCTGTCAGTCCTTTTCACCTTCGGTTCTGGAAGACCGCACTGTCCGACTTCAACTGGGGTGACTGGAAAAGCGTTACCCGCCAGTTAAATCCAAGGATGCCCAGTGGGTGGTCTCCGTGGCTGCAGGGTCTGCCGAGCAGCTGGAACAGCTTAAGGCCTTCGAGGAGGAGGCGGCTCAGGCCATGGCGGGCTTCTCTTTGGCTTCGTCCTTCATTCCGCTACGACTGGGATCTTCCTATTCGGCTTCTTTCAAGGAGTTGTGCCAGTCTGTCTCTACCAAGGGAGAAGACCTTTAGGTGTTGTATGTTTTGCGCTCTCAGAAGAGGGAGTCGAAAAAGGACAAGTCGCCAACATCTACGCTTTTGGGACCGGGAACGGTCCCGCTCATAGGAAACCCCTGTTTCAACTTCATTCGAAGTCGTGGCTGAGGCTGCTGGTTTCACAGTAACCCCGTCAGACCAGTTACCTGATCCAGCCAACGACTATTTATTTTGGATGCCGGTGCTTCCGGTGCCCTCAAACGGGTCGTCTGAACCTGCTGGGCAGAACCCGTCCCCCAAGGAACCTGACCAGGAAGAACTGTGGGTTTCTCCGACTCCTCCTGAGGTCCCCCGTCGGCCCAACCGACGGTCTTGGTCTCGTTCCTTGACTTCGACATCAGACAAGACTTGCCTTCCTTGACGATCTCACTCCCGATGCCATGGTAAGCAGCTGCACTGCTGTCATCTTCATCCTCCTCGGGTGAGGAGAGGCTCCAGCACAAGTTGTGTTGGCACTATGAAGGCCTAATGTGGCAGGACTTGGTCCTGTCTGGTTGAAGCCGATTCTGGTTTCTATCCGGCCATTAAGTGGCTTTTGCCCTAGTGACTAACGTCGGCCACCGTCACCAAGGTGCTGGTTAAGGCCCTGCCGGCTCAGCCAAAGCCAGCTACTCCACCGATCTGGGTGGAACCACCGCCCGAGCAACCAAAGTCTGGGGCTCTGACTGAGGAATCTCGTTCGGCCCATTGCCTGCCCCATCTTCTTACTCCCGACCGCCCAAGACGGGTTGAGAATGACACAGGTGGTTGCCCGCTTTACTAGGACTCCTCAGAGTCTGAAGATTCCTCCATGGTCTCCCGTTCTGTCGATGCGGACTCTCCGGGGGGGGGGGGTCTCTGTCAACGAGGGCCCCACCTCGCTGATGGGTATTTGTCGGCTCATTTCCGAATTTACAGGAATGGAGCTTGAGCCTATGCAGAAACGGGCCAAGTATTCCCTCACAAAGATTCTGGACAAAGGGGATACTCCGATGGAGGCCTTTTCAAGGGCTGAGGCCATTGTGGGCCCAGCCTTGGAGCTGTGGCAGCATCCTGCATCTTGCCCTGTGCCTTCTGCCCACATCGCCTACAAGTATGCGGTCCCTATAGGGTCCCTTTTGGAGTTTTCGGAGCACCCTCTGTTCTGTTCTTCCAACACCATTGACACTGGCAAGACCGTTTCATTGTATTTTTCAACAGCGCCAGGAGCTCTTCTGTTTTTAAGTTGTTTTCACACCATGTCTGGTTCGGGAGCCAAGTGAAAGTCGAAAGCGGGCTGTGCCCCCCCATCCGTCGGTGCTCCTGTGGCCAGCATTTCTCAGTGACAGACCGGCATGATGTCTGCCTTCGGTGCCTGGGACCTAACCATGATATGGATAGATACGATGCCTGCTTCTCGATGGACCGACCTGTTGTTAAAATCCACACGTTCAAAGTTTGCAAGGCTTTGCTGACTTTTGGAGGGCGGCATCATTCTCTGGCTTCCGAGGCCAGGACTTTAGACCCTCCCTTCAAGTCCCCTCCCAGGCTTATATGGTCTCTTGAGGAGGAGGCCTCCTCATCTTCAAGCCTTGCCGAGGAGGAGGCCTCTTTTGCGGTGTTGGAGGAATGCCGTGGCCCCTCCCGGAGTCACGTCAGGAACATCGACTTGGCAGTCACCTCTCATGAGATGCAGGCTCCCCCAGTGTCGCGGCCCACAGTTGCTGGGTCCAGCACTGGCGGACCCTCAATGCCGCCTTCTGGCACAGTCTCAGATCCTGGTGCCATTCATGGCGCTGGTGATTGGGGTGGTGCCGCATGCGGTGCCGGTTTGGTTCTTTGTGATGCTCACGGCACCCTTGACCCAGTCAGTTCCATTGGCGGCGCCGTATTGGGTCCCGGTGCTGCGTGCAGCACTGGGAATTCAACCGGGGCCATAGATGGGTCGGGTTCCGGGGCCGCGGGTGATAAAATGACACCCTCTTATGAGAAGCCAAAAGGCAACCTGCTGCCACAAATCTGACTCTGCCCAGCCTCCAGTTATCACACACAGCTGAGGCCCAAGGCCAAATAATTAGCACCCCTCCCCCAAGCTACAAGGCTAGACAAAAATCAGTTCCTGCACTATATTGTTACTGAAGTAAAAAAGCGCTGTGTCATTACATCACTATACTGACGCATGTATGCGCACACTCCTTGCTCTTACAAGGACGCATTTCTGGTGCTGCTCCTGTGCGGGCAGCCAGAAGTCGTTGGGCAGATTTCTCTATGCAGTTGTGCTTTTCTGTAAAAGCACCTCTCGTAGGAAGGTCATTCAGCATTTGTGTTTGAGTGACTGTTTTGTCAGCAGCTCGGAGCACTGTCTTACACGCTCTTTATTCTGATTTTGGCCATGTTGGGATCTCCGAAGACTCCATTTTTCATTTGCTGCTCCTTTTTTCCTCTCCCTCTTGGGGCAATTTCCCAGTGGGGGTTGCAGGAGTTATCCTCTGGGACTGAAAGCAGGTACAGGGAGCATCACATTCATCACTCAGAGCTGCTCTGTTGGGTAATTCCCATTATGGCACAGACTAACTGGCACCGTGGCGTATTGAAGACCTGTAATATTTAAAATATGTAAGACCTGCAGGAGGATGCTGAGATGCTCTCCTCTAGGGTCTTACAGCCCTAACTGTGTAATGCAGTTGAACATGTCTAATTTGGTCCCCCCAAAGCCAGACCCCTGAGTTGGGGGATGCACCTAGGCTACCGACTGGCAGTGGCAGGACTGAGTTTTGCAAATCTCCTTTGTTGCTCCTAAATGAGTTGCTAGGTTCTGGTGTTCAGCAGGGCATGCCTACTAATGCAACCAACACCAAGGCGGCTCCATTAGGTCAAAGGGGCCCTTACAGGCATGTCCAGGTGCGTTACAGTGTACTGCCACAAAAGCACCTAATATGTTTGGTTATGTTAAAAATAAAATTACTAAATAAACATCAAGATATTACAGCAGTAAAAACTCCCATAGAAGTACCAGCATTTCACATCATACTCTATGCCTTGACAAAGTGTCAAGTATGATGCGAAACGTTGATGCTTGTATGGGAGATTTTGCTACTGTAATATCCTAATGTTTATTAATTTTTTTTTTACGTAACCTAAAATATTAGGTGCTTTTGTTTCAGTACACTGATGCCTGACTTTTTTCTTTCTTCCAATGTGCTTTACGTCGTGGCTTCAGCGATAGTTTTTAAGTGGCCACCTCTCTACTTGCTACATGCCCAGGTGCACCAGAGCAGAACGATGTTGTTCACCCAGATAAGCAGACATCCCCCCATTCTTGACAACGTTGATGATCAAGAGGAAGATTCTGGTGGCCATGGGGAAAATCCTGACCTGTCCACTTTGTTTGAGGAGGAGGATACCATTGAGAAGGGAGAAAAGGGAGTGGCTGGAGCTTAAGAAAAAGATTCCGACTGTGCCACTGCTTGATGCGAAGTCTGTGTCCTGTCTCATAATGGAGGCTTATTGGACGCTACAGCTGAAGAGGTGCAAGTCATGGAGTCTTGGGACATGAATCGAACTCTGGCCGCCTCTTCCTCTGCATCAAAGTGCTTTCCAAATGTTGTACACTGCAACCAGATCAGTGAGCAGGAATGGGCCAGTGCAGACAGGCGCAAGCATCTTCCTAGGCTGAGAGTGAGATGCTACCCTTTTTGAGGAAAGCTTCCGGAAGTGGGAGGTTCTCCCCTTGGCAGATAAGGCCATGCATAATTCTGTTAAATACACCACCATACCTACTGAAGGTTCATTGGCTCTAGCAGACGCTCATGATAGGAGGGTGGATGCCTCATGCAGAAGAGCCTTTGAATGGGGCAAACCTGCACACCTCGTATGCATGCTTTACTGTTTCCAGAGCCTTGAAGTCATGGATCTGGGCTCTAGGTAGTTTCTTTTCCCTGAATTCAGAAGGAGTGAACATCTTGCAGCTAGTTTCTATGGCATCCACTGTTCTGGGAGATGTCACAGTAGATAATTTAAGGATGTCAGCACACTAGGCTTATCACATTGTTGTAGCTATGTGGGGTGTTTGGCTCAGGCATTCAGTCACAGATTAGGCATCAAAGGCGAGGCTGTTTTAAACCTGGCCTTTGAAGGTGGATTATTATTTGGCTCCAGACTGGAAGACATCTTGAAAGACATTGAGGATATGAAGGTGCAATTTTCAGTGTCTAAACTGCAGCAGAAAGCCAACTTGAACCCAAGGGTTAAGGGAGGTAATTGGCAGCTGCAACCTCAAGGTGGTTTTTGGCCCTTTCAAAATTTCGGAAACCAGCGATCCAGTGGAGCCTATTCCGGATTCAAGAACTATAGCAACAGAGGATCCCTTACCTGCAGCAGTAATGGAAGTGCAGAACGATTTAGGAGGTAGGTCCCGAAAAAGCTACATGGACCTGTTTCTGCCTCCCTTCCCTTGGTGGAACACTACAGCAGTTTTACCAGAGATGGACCCAAATTATGCCATATGCATGGGTGCTGGAAATCCTTGCTCTAGGACATGCCGTGGAGTTTGCGACAGTATCCACAAGAGGTCAGTTCCTGCCATCACCTGTGCCACAGAACACAGTGAAGAGGCAGACAGTAGCTCAGACCTTGGATCACTTGTTACAGATTGGAGCAGTTGTCCCAGTACCCCCAACGAGTAGGGCCAGGGGTTCTACTCTGTCTACTTTGCTTCTGACCGATTCTGGACCTGAAGCACCTAAATAAGTTTGTCCGCCACAGGACCTTCAAGATGGAGTCCTTGCAGTCAATAATCTGGGCTGTCCAACCAGTGGGTTGTCTGGCTTCCATAGATCTGAAGGATGTCTATCTCCACATCCCTATACGCCAGTCGCACCATAAATTTCTGACAATCGTGATTCATAATCGGCATTTCCAGTACCAGGTGCTTCCCTTTGTACTAGCAACAGCTCCCAAGTATTTTTGAAGGTTTCTATAATATTAGTAGCACAATTGAGGAGGGATGTCGTGTATCCCTACCTGGAAGACCATCTCATACAAGTCTCATTGGCTCATGGGGCAAGGAGGTAAGCATTGAGAATCTTGGAGGTGTTAGAGACTCATGGTTGGGTTCTTAAACAAGAGAAGAGCCCTTTCCTTTCTTCATAGCACTTGTAACATTTGGGAGCAGTGTTCAGGATGGATGAGTAGAACGTCTTCCTGTCGACATCCGGGAAGGAGACCCTAAGGCGAGAGGTTCAGTGACTGAGCAGCCAACCTTCTGCCTCTGCTTACAGATTCCTTCAGATCCTAAAGCTGATGTCTGCAGTGATAGATCTAGTCCTGTGGGCTCGTGTGCATATGCATCCTTTTCAGAACGGGATGCCGGAGGCCTGGAATCTGGCCTTGGAAGACTACCAAGCCCTGATCATGCTTCCTTAGGCTGTGCAGCAATTACTGGCTTGATGGGTAAATCCTGAGAACCTCAGCAGGGGATGTCCTCTGGAAGATCTGTCAGAGCTGATACTGGCAACAGATGTCAGCCTAGCAGTTGGGAGCAGTCCTGGACCACATTCCAGTACACGGCATTTGGTCCCCTCAGGAACAGTGACTCCTGATAAGTGTATTGGAAATGAGGGTAGTGCACCTTGCCCGTCTCCATTTCCACTCTCAAGTGTGGTCCAAGGCAGTGAAGGTAAGGTCAGACAACACCGCCACAGTGGCATACATAAACAACTAAGGAGGCGCAAGAAGCAGGAAGATACTAGCAGAAGCCTGTGAGGTTCTGCTGTTGGCAGAGAAGCACTTCCTGTCTCTCTCAGCTGTTCACTTGGCAGGAGGTCTGAACATCTAGGCCAATTGGCTGAGTCGAGAGGAAGTTCACCCTTGGGAGTGAACATTGAACCCAGAGGTGTTCGTCTTTTCACAGATTTACCTGTTTGTTTTAAAGAAAAATGCCCAGGTGCCATGGTTCTTCAGGCAGTATTGGTGTCCTCGGGCAGAGGCAGTGGATGCCCCATCTTAGAAGTGTAAATTTGTCAGAGGGTACATGTTTCCTCTTGGAAACATGAGAACTATATTGTTAGGATCTATTCATGTTAATCATACTCCTAGCTTTCATTTAAAAAATAAAAAAGTGTACTCCTAGCAAATCATTTGTTACAACTTTCGAAATATAATTTCAAACATTATATAGTATTGTAAAAATTATTCTTGGAATTTTTTTTTATTTATTTATTAAATTCTCGGATTACAAATACCTTTGAGCAGAAGCTGCTCGTTTACAAAGGTGTGGAACCTTCAAAGGATGAGGGTCAACACACATACAGAGGTAGTAAAAGAATGCACAATAAACAACCAAAACAACTAAAAGAAAAAATAAAGATACTCAGTTATAACATACTTTGAGATAATATTCATAAAACGAGCAGCTTGAGTAGGCAGCTGGCTGCGGTAACAATAAGAGAGATAGGGCACCATAGGCAGTTTGTATTGCAGGTATGCATCGGGTGAGGAAGTTGGCAGGCTAATGAGCCACTGTCCGATGGTGGTGGAAAAATGTCTGTACCAGTGGAGATGTGAAGCAGGAAAGGAGTCACAAGGAAGGCCCAGTGCCAGAGGGAATGAGATTGGGAAAGGGCGGGCAGTGAGACATGAGTGAGCTGGGAGGTGTTTAGAGAGATCTCTGTTCAGAGAAGCAGTCACATTGAGTGGTAGAGGTGAGGTAAAGTTTGAGATTCCTTTTGAAAGGTCCAAGTGTAGTAGAGGAAAGTGCTTCTTTATTGAGGGAATTGAACCATTGAGCGGCTCTATAGATAAAGGACCGCTGACCCATGGAGGTATGACATCTGGGAACCTGAAAGGTTAGAGATTGGGCACCACGTGTTTGTTGAGTGCCACTGTAGGTAGTAAGGCGTGAGCTAGCACCAGGTGGCATGAGACCAAGGAGAATCTTTTGGTAAGTAAGCAGGTCTGGTATTGTATTCTGCTGCGAGGGGTAGCCAGCTGGCTTGTGCATAGAGGTCACAGGTGTGAGTTTGTTGGCTGCACCCATCAGTAGTCTACAGGCTTTGTTGAGAGCAACTGAGATCCCATGGAGGGCACTTGTTGAGGCAGATCCATAGATGGCAAGGCCGTAGTCAATGATAGAGGTCAGAGCTGTAGACGGTTAGTTTAAGGGCATCTGCAGGCATACAGTGCTTGTTTGTGTAGTAGTCCAACCCGTATATTGGTGGTCTTGGCAACAGTGTCAATATGCAGAGTGTAGGAGAGGGTACTATCCAGGGTAATACCAAGGTACTTGAACTCCTTGACATGTTCGAGTGGGTTCCCAGCATGGTTCTTGATGGTGAGGGACAGAGAGTTGTGCCTGCTCTGTCGGTTATAGAAGGACATGGCTTTAGTCTAGCTGTGGTTCAGGACAAGTTTATGAGTATTAAACGAGTCTTCGATGCGATTGAAGTCGAGCTGCAGCTGGGATTCAAGGACTGTAATGTCATGGTGGCTGGACAACAGGACTGCATCGTCTGCGTATAGTAATATATTTTGGTGGCATGCACTGGGGAGATTGTTGATGAAGAGGGAGAAGAGTAGAGGGCCCAGAATAGACCCCTTGGGGACTCGGGATGGAACGGTTTCATCCGAAGAGATCCCTGCAATCCTTACACGGATCCGATTATCAAGGTAGCTGGTGAACCATGGAAGGGCATCGCTGGAGATCCCAATGGAGGACAGTTGCTTGAGCAGTAGGGGTGGTTAACTGTGTTGAATGCCTTGGTAAGGTCTATAAATACTGCCCTCCACAATTCCCTTTGTCAAGCGTGGCATGGATGAAGGTTGTAAATTCCAGTAGTGCAGTGGTGGTGCTGTGCCCTTTTCTGAAGCCATGCTGCTCTGGGCACTGTACATTGTACTTATCCAGGAATTCAACTAGTTGGTCTGACACTATTCGCTGCAGCGCTTTGGATAGTGGGGGGAAGAGTGAGATAGGTCTGTAATTGGTGTGCAGTGTCCTATCTCCGCTTTTGTGAACCAGTGTGACAGTGGCTTTCTTCCAGAGAGAGGGGAAATGGCCCAATCTAAGCGAGAGATTAAAGATCTTTGTAAGTGGTTCTAAGGTTTCATCGAGGACTTGTGCACAGTTTCAGGTTAAGGGAGTCACCACTGTACCCTTGTTCGCTGATGGCCTTTTGAATGTATTTTCTAGCTACTTGTGGTGGGACCTCCTTAAAAAAAAAACTTTGGGGTTGTACGTTCTAGTTGGGGGGTAACTTGGGAGGAGCTGGAGGGGAGGTCATCGAAAAAATTTGGTGGAAGGACACTGTCCAGGTTTGTAAATGCATTATTAAAAGTGCTGGTGATGATACCTAGGTCGAGTGTAGGAGTGCTATGAAGGCTGAGCATAGTGGGTGGTGCTTTAGGATCCTTGCCTGTGAGTTCTTTCATGTTGTTCCAGAATTTATTTACCTGGCCCCAAGAGTTGGTCAGAGCCTTTTTGTAATAGCTGCGTTTAGCATTCCATATTCTTCGAGTGCAATCATTTCTGGCTGCTTTGTTTAATTGTATGTTTACTTGCATCGGAGTTGCACGAGCACAATGCCAGAGGTGGTCTCTGTGCTTGAGCAGAGTTAAAAGGTCAGTAGTAACCCAGGGGTTGGTCTGTCCTTTGACCTTCATCTTTTTAACTGTTCAGATCAGCCAATGATGACAAAGGCTATTTCAAATGATCAGAAGATACTCATGGTTGTTCTAAGAATAAACACATTCTTTTCTAATTCCTTGTGTATTGGGCCACAATAAAGCCCATAATTCCCGTGTGACAAAACTACTATATAACAGTGTTGTAAAGGTATTATCCTCACTGGTGGGGTAAATACAGTGACACCCACCAGGATGAAGGACCTGTAATTAGTTGTCATAGTTTCCTGCTTGACAAATTGGAGTAACTACTATTGGATTATAATTACAGGTGACCTTCTTTATCAACTGGTTTTCAAGCCTCTGTAAAATGCCATAACAACCTGAAAACCAGTTGTTATGGTGTTTTCGCAAACTTTCTTTCCACAGCAGTGTCACTCATCTCAGCAGCGCCATCTTATTGGCTCACAATCTGTGCGGACAAGCACGTCACAAACATGGCGGCGGTTTCTCTGGTTACCGAGGACCCACATCAAAGGTTACCATCTCACCTCAGATAGCCTATTACTTTCTTAACAGTATTTATCTGATTGATCCTGCCTTAAACAACCATGCTAGATCCTGTTGTTGCCCCAGTTCGGGCAGGGAGTGTGGAAATGAGCACTTCTACTCGAGAATGACTGTGGCTCACTGTGTGTGGCTCCACACTGAAATTTTCGGCTCCACTCTGAAACGTAAAAAAAAGGGAGAGACAGAGAACGTGTGTGTGTGTCTAGTAGGGAACTGACTAGCATCACAGATTACAGCATAGCTGCCTCTGCTCAGTATGTTTCTGTCATCGACTCCTTGCACCAGTAATTATAAAACATAATGTATAGGCGACTATATGTCTATGAAGTTTTTTTTACACACCCTTGGTATGTGATGACCTAATAAACCTTTGGAACTTTGTTCTCAAGGTTTATGGGTCATTACACATCTCGGGTGTGATAAAAAAAACTTCAGTCACTTATTCATTATTCTCTGTACATTGGTCACAGCAGTATCCTGCAAGATAACATGGCAGAAACTGATGCTGCTTTTCATCCTGGGAAGTGGTGCTGCATATTTAGCCCACTATAGTCAATTACATGTTCCATTTATACCACACCTAATTCAAAGGTATAAAGTTATGTCTGTATGTGAAGGTTTGACTGTTTCTTTTTAATTCACTGCTTTGACTTGAATGTAGCATCAGCTGCATTTGTCATCATGCATTGTGTAAGCTGTTCTTCGGGTAAGGATTCAGTTATGACACCGATGAGTGGTGGCCCATCTAAAGTAGAAATAACTTGCTAATGAATTTTGATCCATCAGACATGGGGATAACCATGCTATCTTTACTTGAGCCCAGTTATAGGCTACCAGTTATCTGTAGAAATTTACCACCTGGTGTTACTTGCATACTGTTTATATCAGTCGTAAGCACTGCTGCTTTAAACATCCTGAAATGTAACTGTCGGTCACATGGAATTATTTTCCACCTGTCCGTTGTAAATGCTTCTCAGTTGCTGTGTGAAGTACATTCTGGCATAAGCAGATGCTGACTACATATTGTGTCTAAGTTTGGCTGAGAATTTTTTATTGCAGATTTAGGATTTCTGTATTTGCATGTTGGTGATTCAATTGTGCCATGGCATGTTTCATAAAACATGTTCTTTAATTCATGAAGCCAGGTAACGAACCTGATAGAGGAGCTGCAGAAAACTAAAGACAGTGCAAGAAGTTCACATGAAGAACTTCTTCAGAAGATACGCGCCGTCAACTCCGAAAATGGTTCTCTTGGTCTCGAGAATGAACGGCTGAAGGTATAAAAGAGTTAAGGCTTACAATGTGTAAAAGATTAAACACTTCAGGGACAGAGTGCTGTATACAGTAGGTAGTGCAAAATCTTTATTGAGGATATGTCTTTCATCAGGCCACACCTATGGAACTATAGCTGCCAGGTGCTAGGACCACACAGAAACTTTTTTGCAAGCAGTCCACTAGTGCCCTCTCATGACAATGTCTTACATCAGCTTCCTGTCTGTATGAATGCCGGTGGCCCCTCTCCCTCCTCAATTCTATTTCTGCTGTCAACCCTAGTTGCCGGCTGTGCAGAGATGCCGCCGCTATAGTCAACTGCTAAATCTTCGATTTTTCTAAAGTTTTATTTTGTTTCTCACCCTAGTAATCATCACTTTATTTTAAAGTGATTGCCGCCATCGTATATGCCAAGTAAAGAGACCACTAAACTTTTCTGTTACTGCGAGTGCAGTGGGAAAAATATACTCCAGCGCTGACTACGGCGTCTGCTTGTGCTGTCTCGGAGAGGCCCATGATGCCGACATTAAGGCCTGCTAAATCTGCCTGATGTTTAATCAAGCTACCTGGCGACGCCGTCAACGAGCCCTGCATATTTTTCTACTCAAGCAGCAGATTGCCAGAATGGAGAGAACTCCAAGTGAAGAGCTCCTCTATGTTGCTGGGCCATTCCTCGGGCTCACAGTCTTCCAAGGCTCAGAAGAAGCCTTCAGGAAAGCAGAAACACCAGGAGAGGGAGCAGAGCAAGGATGAATCCCTCTCCACCCCCGTGTGCTCTCGGTCGCTGCTTCACGCAGTGCTGACCATTGCAGCACCATCTACCACTTTGGCATCGACACCTTCTGCTGCTCAGACTTCAGCATCCACAAGGTTGACTCTGGCAGTGTGTTCCACCAGACCTTCTATGGCCAGCGAAGGCCCATAGACGTTGGAGCTGCACACACCCCCATCAGCGTTGCAAGTCCAGACACTCAGACCTTAGAACCCTCGTGGTCAGCTGATGGTGAGTTCTGCTGGGCTGCTTCAGTCTCCCCTGTCAATGTCACAAGACGCCCCTGCAGTGCAGGCTACCATCGATGTCCAGATGGTGCTTTCCTCCTTTGTGGAGATAATACAATGCCTCATCCATCCTCCTACACTGGGCAAGATGATGACAGGCCTTCTCAAACCAGCCTCCATGTCAGTGTCTGCTAGGTGGAAATGCCCTACGCACTCCAGGGTGTTGATGTCCTTGCTTCCTTCCTTGCAGCCTTCAGGGCCCATCAGCAAGGATCAGGAATACAAGTGTGACCTCCTTTTACAAGATGAAGAAAAGGAGGAGGAGGAAGACGTTCATAGGAGCCCATCTGAGAAGTCTGGCTTCACCATTTCCACCAGGAGTGAGGATTCAGCCTTGTACACTCCAAGATCCCCTCCTGAAGATCCCTCCTTCATCTCTATGATTAAGCAACTCCAAACTATAATGGGGTTTGATGCTAAGGAGCAAGACATCACTAGGAGAAATTTGGTGGAATTTCTAGAGCTGCTAGAATCTCCACCTCTTATATTTCCTTGTTTGTTAACTGTATTGGAGGATGCCACCCTGGCCACCTGGCACATAAGCTTTATCCCTGCCATACCCAGGAAGTTGGACAAGCTGTACCAGGCTCCCTTGGGAAAGCCTTTTTTCACAGGCCAACCTGAGGCAGATTCAGTTGTGATAAATACAGCTCATGATAGGTCTCTGGTGCCTAAGCATCTCAGTTCTCTCCCCCCAGATAAGGAGTTGAGAAAACTGGACCTCCTGGGAAAGAGAACTTTTGCCTCTGCCACACTGGACCTCAGAATAGCAAACTCAGGCCCATATGGTCAAATAACGGAATACCCTCAGGAAAAAGGCTAAAGTAGCAGCCCAGTCTCTCACAAAGGGTCCCGAGAAGCAGGAAATGCTCAAGGCCATCCAGACTGGGGCTGACAGAGGGAAGCACCTCTTAAGCTCTACCTACAACTTCTTGGATGCCTCAGTCAGAGCAGCTGTAGCTGGCATCTGCCTAAGAAGGCATTCTTGGCTAAGGGTATCAGGATTTGCTAGTGATGTCCAGCAATCCATTCTGAATGCCCCTTTCGGAGGATACAGGCTCTTTGGAACAGACATGCAGGATATCCTCTCTGACCTGCAAGCCTCGAGGAGGACTCTAAGGTCAGTCCATTCCCGGTACCACACACAACCGAGAAGTAGGCAGAGGGTCCCTTTTTGCAGGGCTACCAATAGACCTAGGGTCAGGGGCCGGACAACAGAGCAAAAGCAGAGCAGGGTCAGCTTTGGCGGCCCCAATGTCCTCCACAGGTGCCCACTCCAAGGCCCTTAGAGGTGGAGCTACCAGATCTGCTTCAGCATGACTCCTCCTTAGACCACCCCCCCCCAGTGTCAGATCTGGAGGTTGTGGTAGGGGGTCACTTTTCCTGCCATCTGGAACAATGGAGCGGGTTATAACAGATGCTTGGGTCCTGCAGTTAATAGAACAGGACCACACACTAGAATTTCTGGAGTTGCCTCCAGACCTTCTCCCAGTTCCTTCAACTTATTCTTTAGACCACATACCAGAGCTACTAGAGGAAGTATGTACACTGCTGCAGAAGAAGGTCATAGAATTAGTTCCCTGGAAACAAAGGAACAGGAGGTTCAATTCTCATTTCTTTCTAGTCCCCAGATCCACAGGGGACTTGAGGCTCATTCTGGATCTCAGGAACCTGAACTTCTATATTCAGTACAAGAAGTTCAGGATGGTCACTCTGTAATGCCTGCTGCCCTTCCTGCAAAAAGGGAACTGGCTATGCTCCCTAGACATGCAAGATGTTTACCTGCATATCAAGATTTGTCCACCCCACAAGAAGTACCTCAGGTTCCTGTTTCAGGGGGAACACTATCAGTTCCGGGTATTGTCCTTGGGCTTGTCAACTATGCCACAGGTATTTACGAAATGGTTGGAAGTTGTGGCAGCAGCTCTCAGGAGAGAGGGACTGTATGTCTTCCCCTTTATAGATAACTGGTTGCTCAAGACTCTGTCCAAAGAGCAACAGTCTCATACACTATCATGGACCAGACAGACGTTCAGTGCCATAGGGATCGCTGTTAATCTGCCCAAGTCAGTCTTGACCCCTTGTCAGCGTCTGCAATACATAGGGGCAGTACTGGACACTGCTCAGGGTTTACCCTTCCTGCCCCAGGACAAGGAGAAGTGCCTCATGGTGCAGGCCCTGCTGATTTACAACAGGTATGCCTTCATTAATGACATTGCAGAGGTACTGGAAGGAAAGGTATGCCTGTTTGCAGATGACACCAAGATCTGTAACAGGGTGGATACTCCAGAAGGGGTGGACAAAATTAGGAAGGACCTGGGGAAGCTTGAGAAATGTTCTGAGAAGTGGCAACTGAGGTTTAATTCAAAGAAGTGCAAAATTATGCACCTGGGCCATAGAAACCCTGGAGAGAACTACAGGATGGGGAGAGGAAGTTGCAGTCACCAAGGAAGAACGGGACCTGGGGGTTATTATTTCAGATGACTGAAAATGTCAAAGCAGAGTGCAAAGGCAGCAAGGAAGGCCAATCACATGCTGGGGTGCATGAGCAGGGTATTACCAGCAGAAGGTACGAGGTAGTGATACCGTTATATAGAACCCTGGTCAAGCCTCACGCTGAGTACTGTGTGCAGTTTTGTAGGCTGGACTTTCAAAAGGACATTAACAGGCTGGAGACAGTCCAGAGAAGGGCAACTAAGATGGTACAGGGCTTGTACCACAGAACTTACAGGGAGAGATTAAGTGATCTTGGCATGTACTCGCTGGAGGAGAGGAGGAGGAGAAGAGGGACATGATAGAAACATTCAAGTACCTCAAGGGCATGAACAAGGTGCAGGGAGAGACATCTTTCAATACAGGAGGAGTGCAAGAACGAGGGGGCTTAACATGAAATTGGAAGGTGGCAGATTAAGAGGGAATGTGAGGAAGTTTCTCTTCATGGAGAGGATGGTGGACACATGGAATGGTCTGCCACAGGAGGTGGTGGGAGCAAGCACTGTGGTTGGATTTAAACATGCATGGGACACACATAGGGGAACCATAGAAGTAAAGCAGAGGGAGGGTCAAAAGCCATAATCAAGTACAGGACTTATGGGCAGACTGGATGGGCCTAGCGGTCCTTATCTGATGACAATTTCTATGTTTCTATGTCACAGCCAGGACATTCCGGAGACTGTTGGGCCTGATGGCAGCAGCTGTTGTCACGGTACCCTTGGCCAGACTGCACATGAGGATCCCTCAGTGGACGTTAAGAGTCCAGAGGAATTGGTGCACCAATGATCTAGAGCAGCAGGTTCTAGTAATGTCTTCTGTCCAATGGGTGCTCCAGTGGTGAGTGGAATCCAGCAATTTGCTGAAAGGGGTTCCCTTCCTCATCCCCTCTTCTTGGCAGATTCTCACCACAGATGCTTCGGGGATGGGCTGGGGGGCACATCTGGGACCTCATCAGACACAAGGAACATGGACCAGAGTGGAGACTTCACCCTCCACATAAACGTCCTAGAGATGAGGTCAGTTCTGTATGCTTTACCAGCCTTCCCAAACCTTCTGTTTCTGGGGCATCTGCTAGTGCAGATGGACAGCATCAGCATAGTTCACGACATAAACAAACAAGGGGGGGATTCTTTCCTACCCCCTGTGCAGGGAAGCGATGAGGGTTTGATACTGGGCTCTAGAACGTGGTCTAGAGCTGTCATCCATCCATGTTCCTGGTGTCCAAAATGTTCTGGCAGATAAGCTAAGCAGGTTGCAGTCCAGAATGCACAGGTGGGAACTGCTGACCGTGGTGGTCGAAGACCTGTTCAACAGGTGGGTTGTCCGGAACTGGACCTTTTGGTGTCCCCACTCAACGCAAAACTGCCACTTTTTTGCTCGCTTATTCCAGGACCTGGAGTTTTCTGATGAGATGCATTGTCCCTCTCTTGGAAAGGGAGGCTCCTTTATGTCTTCCTTCCCTTTCCTCTGATTCAGAGGGTGCTAATTAAGCTCCAGCTAGAGGGAGCTACTCTAATTCTTGTGGCTCCCTTTTGGCCTTGTCAAATCTGGTTTCCCTTACTGCAAGAGTTGGCAGTGGAATCCCCAGTAGCCCTACCCCTGTGCAAGGGCTCGCTATCACAAGAATGGAGAACCCTGATCCATCTGGACCTCAAATTATTCCATCTCCATTCCTGGCTTCTGAAGACATAGCCATTGTGAGGTTTGGCATGAGCTTAAGGTGGCTGATGTCTTGGTGGCATGGCTACCAGGAAGCCCTCCTGCAGGGCCACCTACTTCATAAAGTGAAAGCAGTTTGCTTTTGGGCTGCTTCTCATCACTTGGATCCCTTCACTTGCCCAGTGAACCAGGTTCAAGAGTATTTATTGTGCTTGTCAGACGCAGGACTGCAATACTTTTCTATCAGAGTGCACTTGGCTGCTATTTCAGCTTTCCATGTGCCTACTGATGCCATATGGTAATTCAGCTGGAAGTAGCCTGTACATTCTTGAGAGGCATCCTGCACTTGAAGCATCCCATGTGCAATCCAGTCATAGCTTGAGACCTGAATTTTGTGCTAGAGAAACTCACTTTGACTGCTTTTGAGCTGGACGTGACTTGTGGCTTATGCTTCCTTTCATGGAAAGTGTTATTTTTAGATCTTCAGGGATATCTCTGTCATCTAGTCACACCTATGGAACATAGCCATCAGGCGTCAGGATCCCACAGAAACGTTTTTTCTGCAGTAGTCTATTAAGGGGCACCCACACCAATGTCTCGCTCCAACATCACTCATCCTATATAATGATGTTTAGCCCAGCTCCCTTCTCAGTTCTTTCTCGCAGTCAACTATTTGCGTACGGACTCCATGGAAGCTTTGTCGCTCAGTTCAACCGGCAAAATTACTTACCTTTTTCTTTTTCTTTTTTTTTATACTTACACCTTATTGTACTAAAATCCCATAACTGAGTATCATATATCATATGAATAATAATACATTAGATGCATAGACAAGGTTCTCCAACAGACTTTTCAACAGGAAAACACAAAGTATATATATATGTATAGTTAAACATCTTTGATACTTTCAAAAACTTTACCTGGTAAACAACTTGTATATACTATCACCCGGTCATTTTCAGGAAAATATTATGGGGGGTTCTAAGACCTTATAAAATAAGGGGGACAACTGTCTTTGTTCACTTAATGAGGGATCAAGACCTGCACTGAGCTGTCATCTTGTCCAACGGTTTTGGAACTGTGGGAGTCTCTGTTGTAACAAGAATGTTATTCTTTCAAATATGCAAATAGTATTGACTAAACCCTTCCATTCCTCAGTGGTCTGAGGGTCAGACAAGAGCCATTTTTTAGTTATTGCTTTACAGGTAGTCGCTACCAGGATATTCCTTAGGTACTTTGCCTCTTTTCCCACTTCTTCACTAGGTGATCAACCTAATAAAATATTCTGTGGTCCTGGGGGGAAGATAACGTGAAGATATTTACCAGGTGAGTTTGGACTGTCCCTCAGTATATGTACAGGGATGGACACTGCCAGAAAACATGGGCCTATGTGGCTACCGTTGCACCACATCCTCTCCAGCAAGTGGGCTGAACCCCAGGATTCCATTTCGTAACCACTGCTGACACTCGAAAGTACCTGATGCGCAGCTTCTACACAAATTCTCACCACCAAGGAGAAGATGATGTCTGCCATGTGTGTTTCCATATCTTGGACCACTGTTTCAAACAACATGAAGTCTTGCTATATTCTGACATATGCAGTGAGTCCCAACCTTCGAACTGCTCCGGAGGTAAAAAAGTTAACTTTCCATGTCAGGCATGGAACGCTGAGCTCGAGTTCGGTTAAAACTCTGTCTGATGTTCTTCAAACTCAAACCATCAGATTCTTTACTCCGTCTCACTGAACAGTCGCTCCGGAGATTTCTCCTTCTGCTCAGTTCATTGTTTCGGATAAAGTATTGTTTTTCTCGGTTTTCGACCGAATTTAAACCGCAACCGGTCGGTTCAGGCTCTGTCTGTGGTATTTGTGAGTAGTAGATAGGTTTTACATTAATTCTCTTCTGTGTGGAACTTGCAAATGGTTTATTGGTTCGGTTTGAACCGATCAGGTTGTTTAAAATATCTTAATCTGTGATTTAGAGTGTGGTTACCGGTTCTTATGTCGGTTCTAAAAACGATTTTCTTACGCTTTTTCCACGACCTAGACATGTGGTTGGGAAACCCATAAGAGGGTCTTACCTGATGGATTGCCATAAACGGGTAAGTTTGGTTAGGCTGGCACTATGTCTGAGAAACCCAAAAGAAAAAACGGGCCCACTGGGTTTCAACACTGCAGTGTGTGTGGGGAAGTCTTTGCCAAGGCTGACCCCCACACCAACTGTGTTTATTGTCTAGGCTTTGACCACCTCAATGCAGACTGCCAGATTTGTAAAAATTTTCCTGCAGCTACCCTGGAAAAGAGAGTTGGTAGGCTCAGAGAAAGGGAGGCCAAAAAATCCGCTGAACCGGATGGCCAGCCCGGTTCGGTTCCAACCGAACCAGAGGGAGTGCCTCTGACCAGGGCGAGACTTCTCGGGCACAAGGAGATCCGACTCTGAGGAGTCGGTTCCAGCAAAGGACTAGGAAATCAGCTGGTGTGGGCCAAAACTTTCCTCTCAACCGCTGAAGAAATAGCCAAAGCGATTAAAATTGTCCAGTCGCTTTCTCAGTTCTGACCGAACCGCACCATCAGGTAAGCTACCGTTCGCCGTTCCACCGTTCAAGAGTATGATTTAGAGAAATATTGTGAACCGGAGGAGGGGAAGAGGAGTATGAGGAGTGAATGTGGATTTGAAAGTCTGATGTGCCCATTGACCCGGACATCTCCCCAGACAGACCTTCAGGAGTGTCTCCTCCTAGGCTTTCTGAGTCCCCTACTCATTTTATGTTTTATAAAAAAGTGGCTGAAACCCTCCAGCTCCCTATGGAGGAAGCTGTGGATGATCAAGAGGAGCCTGACTATGTGGAAATGATGGATATCCCAGAGTCTAGGAGACTGTCTATTCCCTTGCATAAATCTTTTGGGAAACAGACATTTAAAATTCTAAAACTCACACTATATCTCCTGTGGATAAGAGAATGGACAAGAGGTACACATTGTCAGGCTCTGATACGGAGTTCCTTACACAACAATGCAGCTATGTTAGTAGCGAGGCTGCAGCCTGTGACAAGGCAAATATTCCTTGGCTTCACACCCCCCGGACAAGGACTCCAGGAGGATTGATGCCATGGCAAAGAAACAGTACATGGCAACATCCTTGGGACTCAGACAGGCAAATTATATGGTTTATGTTGCTATATATCAGAAATCCAGATGGGATACTGTTGTGGCTCTAGCAAAACAGGTCTCTGGCCAGCTTGCCAAGGAGCTGGAGCAGGTGGCTGCTGATGGTATTGAGGCATCCAAGGTGCAATTCCATGCTGCAGTGGACTCAAATGATGTGTCATCAAGAGTCATGGCTACCTCTGTGGCACTTCGCAGAATGGCTTGGCTCAGATGTACTAGCCTGTCACAGGATACCCAGACTAAGGCCATGGATTTTCCTGTTGTGGGTAATTCCCTGTTTGGGGAACAGACAGAGAATTACATGAAGAAAATGGATGAGTATAGGACCACCTATAGGAGTGCACAGGCCAAGGAAAGGCAGGCCACTCCTCAAAGGCAGCTTCCCAGGGGCAGGGGCAGGCCTTTTCATAGGTCTTTTTACCAAGCCCAGGCCTCCTCTTCTGCTTATGCCCAGAGGGGGTTCTTTAGAGGGAGAGGTAGACTGGGTACAAGCAGGCCTGCTTCACCCCTCAGCCCAAAGCCCCTGCCAAGCAGGCACCCTGATGGGGTTGCCAGGGCCGATTCTCAGCTACCTGTACGGGGCAGGCTGGCTTACTTTATCCAGGATTGGGTCTCTGACATCAGACAAGTGGGTCCTGGAAGTAGTAAGCCAGGGACTGGTTCTCAGCTTCAGAAAGTTTCCAAAGATGAGAACCAGATCCTTTCCACCTGTAAATCCACCAGAGGCACTTGCCTTAGAGGCAGAGGTCTCTTCCCTCCTGGCTCTCAGAGCTGTGGAAAGGGTTCCACCCCTACACCAGGGCAAAGGGTTGTACTCCAGGTACTTCCTTACCCCAAAAAAGACAGGAGAATGGCGGCTCATCCTGGATCTCAGATACTTAAACAAGCACCTTTTAAAACCAAAATTCAAAATGGTGACTCTGGGAATTATTCTACCCTCTCTAAGGCCAGGGGACTGGCTAGCATCCCTGGGCCTCAAGGATGCCTACTTCCATATTCTCATCAGAAGCTCCCATCGAAAGTACCTCGGGTTTGAGCCGCCCTCAGGCCATTACCAGTTCAGAGCAATGCCCTTTGGCCTCACCTCTGCTCCAAGGGTATTCACAAAATGCCTGGCAGTAGCAGTTGCTTCTCTAAGAAGGCAAAAAATTGCGATCTTCCCTTACCTGGATGACTGGCTCATAGTAGGCCAGTCCCCAGACCAAGTCAAGTTACACCTACAGATAACTCAGCAATTGCTCACCTCTCTAGGTTTCCTTTTGAATCTTTCAAAGTCAGTTCTAGAGCCTGTCCAGCTCCTCACCTTCATAGGCGCAGAGCCGAACATAGAAAGCCAGAGCCTTCCTTCCTTTGGACAGGGCAGGACCCTGGTCTCTCTGGCCTCCTCATTCACCCTGCAGGTGTCTCGACCAGCAAGGCATTTTCTACAGCTCCTGGGGCACATGGCTGCTTCTACAGCAGTAGTGCAGGGAGCAAGATTTCAGATGAGGGACATTCAGTTCCATTTGAGAGCCTTTTGGTCTCAAAGGAAAGACCCTCTAATCAAATTGATCCCAGTGACTCGAATCCTGATCTAGGCCCTACAGTGGTGGCAGGATCAGAGCAATCTGAGACAAGGGGTTCCTTTCGACACTCAGTCTCACTCCTTAATCCTTACTGCAGATGCATCCCTCTTGGGGTGGGGAGCTCACATGGGCGACCTCACTTCCCAGGGGTTGCGGTCCCCTCAGGAATCTCTGCTCCACTTCAATCTGTTGGAACTCAGAGCAGTTTTTCTAGCACTTCAAGCTTTTTCCAAATCTGTTCAGAACAAAGTTGTACAGGTCAGAACAGACAACACCACCACAATGTGGTACATCACCAAGCAAGGGGGCACTCTGTCTACAGCCTTGTGCACTGAAGCAATGAAGTTGTGGTCTCTGGCTTACTCCCTGAACACCTCCCTTACGGCAGTTCACCTCCCAGGCAAGGACAGTGTCCTGGCAGATGTTCTCAGCAGGATTTCCCAGGGCCATCACGAATGGTCACTGGACCCCCGGTCTTGGAGGTGATATTTGCCACATGGGGCACCCCGCAGATAGATCTTTTTGCAGCCCCAGACAATCACCAACTTCCCCTATTTTGCTGCAGGCCCCCAGTGTTGGGCTCAGTCCCTCTGGATGCCTTAGTTCTCAATTGGGAAGGGAAGTTTCTCTATGCTTTTCCCCCCTTCCCTCTCCTGTTCAAAGTGCTAGTCAAAATCAGATCTCAACCCTGCAAGATGATCCTGATTGCTCCAGATTGGGCCAGACAACCCTGGTATCCACTCCTACAGTCCTTAGCAGTCCATCTTCCCTTGTGTCTTCCCAGGAATCACAACCTGTTAACCTGCGCTCAGGGGAGGGTTTGGTACCTGAACCTCAAATCTCTCAATCGCAAGGCCTGGCTCTTGAAGAGTTAGAGTTTGCTGATTTACACCTCTCCCAAGGTGTAATGGATATCCTGAAGGCTTCTAGAAAACCTTCCACTAGGGCTACTTATAATTCCAAATGGAAGAGGTTTTTCGTATGGTGTTCTGGTAAGCATATTTCCCCAGAATCTGCTGATTTACCCACAGTCCTGGATTATATGGTCCACTTAAATACCTTGGGGCCGAGACCAGCTACCCTAAAAGTGCATCTGGCAGCTGTGTCTGCTTTTATTTCAGCAGGTAAGCCCTCTTCTCTTTCAGCTTACCCTGTATTCTCCAAGTTTTTCAAGGATTGCTTCACACCAACCTCCATTCAGGGACCCAGCCCCCGCCTGGGATCTTAATGTTTGCATTGCTCAGCTTATGCAACCCCCCTTTGAGCCTTTGTCTTCAGCAGAGTTTAAGTACTTAACTTGGAAGACTGTTTCTGGTAGCCATCACTTCTGCCAGATGCATAAGTGAATTACAAGCTTTGTCAGTGGAGCCTGATTTTATCTCCTTTCATAGAGATAAGGTGGTCCTCAGGACTAACAGTAAGTTCTTGCCTAAGGTGGTTTCAGATTTCCACCTCAATCAATCTCTGTCTCTTCCAGTGTACTTCACTGACCATTCCTCCTCCTCTGGCAAGAGGAGGCTGCACAGCTTAGACGTGAAGAGAGCCCTTAGTTACTACATAGAGCGTACCAAGGGTCACAGGTTTGACTCCCTCCAACTGTTCCTCACTTATGGTGAGGTTGGTAAAGGGAAACCTGCCACTAAAAGATCCATTGCCAGGTGGATTGTCTCTTGTATCCAATTTTGCTATGAAAAACTGGGTAAGGTTCCTCCCTCAGGCCTGAGGGCTCACTCTACCAGAGGTACAGCTGCTTCCCTGGCTGCTGACAGGGACATCCCTATTCTAGAGATATGTTAAGCAGCTACCTGGAAAACAGTTCACAGTTTTACCAAGCATTACTCCCTGGACATCCAGGCTAGGAGTGATGCCTGGTTTGGCACAGCTGTGCTTCAGAGCCTATTTCCTAAGTAGGTTCTATCCCTCCTCCATGGAGGGAGGTACTGCTTTGTAGTCTGCATATGTCAGAATATAGCAAGACTTCATGTTGTTTGAAGAAAAAATTACTCACCTTAGTAATGTTGTTTCTTCTAATGGAGTCTTGCCATATTCTGACCTCCCCCCCTGCCCCTCTCAGAACCTCTGTTTTTGGGATGTGGGTGGGCAGTGCAGTGTTGGCACTTAGTAGGTGCCCACCTTGTTGTTTTTCACCCCTCCTTTCTTGGGGTGACTTGGTGTTGTGTTTTTCATTTTTTGGGTCTCCTGACTTGAGTCTTTGTTTTGGGACCAAAAAATGTGTTCTTATGTTTAGTAGCCAGTTGGCTAGTGTAGGTTTACAGCTTCCACAGGACCTCAGTGAGTTTAGCTCGTAAGATCTGACGGTTTGAGTTTGAAGAACAACAGACAGAGTTTCAACCGAGCTCGAGCTCCGCATTCCATGCCTGGCATGGAAAGTTAACTCTTTCACCTCCAGAGCAATTCGAAGGTTGGGACTCACTGCATATGTCAGAATATAGCAAGACTCCATTAGAAGAAACAACATTACTAAGGTGAGTAATTTTTTCTTCTGATCTAACTGGATTTCTAGATCTTACTTCGAGAGGGCTCTTGCAGTAGGTAATTACATATAGGACTGACATCGGCCGGTGGCTGGACCCCACGGAAAAATTTCTAGCTAGCAGTCCCGGACGCCTGCATTCCAGTTCTTTCCACTGTTAGCTCATGCAGCGCCTCAGCGGAAAAGTTAGTGTCATCCGTCAGCTCTTCCTTCATCGTTTTTTTACCAAAAAACTTTATTTTTCGACTAACATCAATACTACTTCAGTGTATGTCGTCCCCTACACCCTCCGAGCATAAGAATAAGTGTGATTCGTCCGGCGCCCAACTACCGCACAAGGACAGCCACTCCCTGTGCCTGTTCTGCGTAGGCCCCGATCATCCGGTTGAGAAGTGCCAGCATTGCCTCAGCTTTAACGCGGATACCCGAAAAAGGTGGCGGCAATCCCTGGAAGCCCATATTCTAAAAAAGAAGAAAATGAGCTCTATGGAGATGGAGCTTAAAAAACTGAGGCAGGCGTCCACTTCCCCCGAAGGCCATCGAAAGAAGAAGGACAAGGAGAAGCAGCGGGGCAAAGGTTCCTCCACTGCGTCTCCCTCGCGAGTCGCTGGGACGCAGGTAACATCCTCTCATGGGGATCGCTCCTTGACGGCCGCCTCGGAGGTTTCTGAGGTGGCATTGGCCCGCCTGTCTGGCTCGTGCTCGGGCCTTGCAAGCGCCACCGGGCAGTTGGAGGCCTCCGCCCCTGGTTCGGCCACAGGCTTGAGGCCTACCATCATGGGCGACTCTGGTAAGCCGGGCATCGGCTCTTCTGACGTCTGCCTGGAGAGGGCTGGTAAAACGTCCGACTGTCAGGGGCGACGCACGGCTTCTTCCCCACCGGACCAGGCCAACCCCTCCTCTTCACCTGTCTCCGGTGATGGCTCTCTTAAATCAGACATCGGCTGCTCTGGCGCCCGACGAGAGCTTGTCTCACGTTGGCTTGTCCAACGTCCGCTGCAAAGAAACCGCGACAGACCCCCAATATCCGGCTGCTCCCGGGTTCACCGCAGCCTTCACTGCCATCTGGGGAACCAGAGTCCCCCCAACCTGAACCCGTGGACTTTTACCCTCCATCCCCAGGCGAAGCTGGGGATTTTTTGCCTCCGTCAGTCCTTTCTCCATCTGGAGCGCCGGACCTGATGTCGGCTCCCCGGACGCCAGCTCCGACACCGGCCCCTCCGACATCAGTACCTCCAGCGTCAGGGCCTCCGCCGTCGGCCCTGACATCAACCTTACCAACTCAGGGAGATCTGCTCCCATCGGGCTCTCCGCCCTCCGGGCTGTCCACTACGGACCCGCCTGTGAGGTTCCCGGCTGGGCCGTCTGCTCAAGCAGCCCCCCGGCTTCTGGGTATCCTCAGTCTTATTTGACGCCGATGTAGCCGGGAATGCCTTATCCGGCGCCACAGTACCCGGCACCAGGTTTCCTGATGCCGCAGTACTCGACGCCTCAATACCCAATGCTAGGTTACCCACAGCCGGGTTTTGGATACGCTCCATATGGTTATAACCCGTATTCTTATCCTCCACCAACCCCCTCGCGGCTGCCGGTGGACCTGCAGGAGACTCTGGCCTCCTGGTGGGCTGAGGCCAAGGCTCAGCTCACCAAAGAGGTTGAGAGCCACCTTCCAGCGATGTTGTCGTCCCAGGTTCCCATACGCCCCAGGCGGCACACTCCCTCACCACCTCCGGACTCCAGGGTTCTTCTGTCTGGATCCAGAGAGGGGCAGGACACACGTCCCCGGGTACTCCCCAAGGGGCCTGTTCCTCCCCCGGGTCGGGAAAGGGAGTCTTACTCTTCTTCATCCTCCTCCTCTTCACTTTTGGACTCCTCGGACTCTTCCGACGGTTGCTGCAAGAGAGGCGACGAGCCTCGCTGTCTGTCGAAGCCCTGGCCAAGGACTCCTCCGGAGTATCCTTCTTTTACAGAGTTGCTTAGAAACATCCAGGAGGTTCATCAGTGGTGCTCCTTGGAACCAGATCCTTAGTGTCTGTAACTCGCTGAACATCTGGATCTGCCCGTGACAGCTGCTACATTAGTGCCACCCTGGATAGAGCCTCATGCCGACCTTGTTACCACGATATGGAAACAGCCGTCGGCCTTGGCTCCACTTCCTAGGAAGTTCAACAGGCTATATCGGGATCCAGAGGGTGTTGATTTCCCTGGATTCTCACCCTCATGCCAACTTGGTTGTGATTAGCGCCGCTCATAGCCAGTTGGCAAACCCAAAACATCTTAGCTCGTCACCTCCTGATAAGGAATCTCGCCTTCTGGACCAGTACGGGAAAAAGATTTACGCTTCCTCCACACTGGGGATTAGAGCCGTGAACTACGTCGGCCACATGGGGGACTACCAGAAGGCCATCCTTACTCGGGCGGAAGCCACGCTGGACTCCTTGCCTGACTCCCAAGTCAAACAGGAGTTGGCTGACCTTGTCCGCTGTGCTCATTCGGCCAGTCGACACATGTTACATGCGACATATGATGCAGTGGACACTGCTGGGTGGAGCTCAGCTTTTGGCGTAGAGGCCTACGGCGTCATGCTTGGCTCCACGTGTCAGGTCTGGTCCCGGACGTGCAATCTGCTATCCAGGAAGCACCTTTCCGGGGGTCGGTGCTTTTCGGGGGTGATGTCAAGGACATCATTACCGATTTGCAAGAGAAGGGGATGGCTCTGAAGTCTGTTGATTCCATGTACCTTCCCCATCAGCAGCAGTGCCATCCTTTTCGCAGACGGAATCGGCCAAAGGCGAAACCCCAGGGAAGACAGGCCACAAAACATTGTGCACCTGCGGCTGCTAAGCCCCCCCCCGCCCAAAAAAGCAGCGGGTGCTTCAGCTGCAGCGCTGCCCCACACCACCTGACTCCTTTCCTCTCCCACTGCCTCCGGACTCCGCAGAGGAACGGGTAGGAGGGAGGTTTTCCCCTCCACCTTCCAGGATGGGAGAGGATAACCACGGATTCTTGGGTGCTCCAGCTCATAGCAGAAGGACACTCCATAGAGTTTCTTCAGAAACCACCCTGCCACCCCGCCCGAAGTCGTCATATTCACTGGAACATTTTCCTTTGGTCTAGGAGGAAATCTCGGCTCTTCTGCTGAAGCAAGCGATAGAGCCCGTCCCCCTTCATCTTCAGGGGACGAGTTACTATTCCCATTTCTTCTTGGTCCCAAAGAAGATGGGAGTTCTCAGACTGATTTTAGATCTCAGTTCCCTGAATCTTTATGTAGAGTACAAAAGGTTCAGGATGCTCTCTTTGCAGAGCCTTCTGCCCCTCCTCCAGCCGGGTCAGTGGCTTTGTGCTCTGGATATGCAGGGTGCTTATCTGCACATTCCCATTCGCCCATCTCATCACAAATACCTTCGTTTTGCATTCCAGGGGGGACCACTACCAGTTCAAGTCACTCCTGTTTGGTCTCTCCTCGGTCCCCCGAGTATTAGCCAAATACCTGGCAGTGGTGGCGGCCCACCTGCGTACCAAGGGAGTACAGCTTTCCCTTACCTGGAGGACTGGCTCCTGGTGGCCTCGCCAGGGAGGAACTCCTGCAGTTCCTCTCCCTGCCTGGGTATTACCATCAACCATTCCAAGTCTCATCTGGACCCATCCCAGAGGCTACAGTTTATTGGGGCGATCCTCGATACGGCCATGGGCAAGGCCTTCCTGCCTCTGGACAGGGCGGCCTCCCTTCAGACCCAGATAAGTCTGTTGTCTAACCACAGGATGGTCTCAGCGAGGTTGGTCCTTCGCCTTCTCGGGCTCATGGCAGCTGCTATCCCGATGGTCTCTCGCGCTCAACTCCACATGAGGATCTCTTAGTGGACTCTATGCTCTCAGTGGGATCAACTAGTGGACGACCTAGATCACTCAGTTCTGATCTCCTTGCCAATGATGCGAGACTTACAATGGTGGATGGTTCGAGAGAACCTGTTTAGGGGGTTCCTTTCTTTCATCCTCCCCCCTCCCAGACTCTAACCACAGACGTCTCAGGCGAAGGTTGGGGAGCCCATCTAGGCCTTCATTGGACCCAGGGCTCCTGGTCTAGTCTAGAACAAGCTCTCCGCATCAATGTGCTCGAGCTTCGGGCAGTGTTGTATGCTGTCCAAGCCCTTCACCAATACATCCTTCCTGGCCACCTTGCCGTCCAGACAGACAACATGTGCGTAGTGTGGTCCATCAACAAGCAGGGAGGGACTCGGTCCTAACCTGTATGCATGGAGGCAATGAGGGTTTAGGATTGGGCAACACAACACGACCTTCACCTCACAGTAATTTACGTTCCAGGAGTTGACAACACCCTGGCTGACAAGCTAAGATGCTTTTCTGCTCTGACTCATGAGTGGGAACTGGACCAAGTGGTCCTAGACAATATCTTCCAACTCTGGGGAACACCACAGATCGACCTGTTCGCATCCCCCCTAAATGCAAAACTTCCCACTTTCTGCTCACTCGTTCCAGAGCAAGGTGCTTTCTTGAGCGACGCTCTGTCTGTAGACTGGAAGGACAGATTCGTCTATGTCTTTCCCCCAATTCCTCTTATCCCACGAGTCTTACAGAAGCTAGCTTCAGAAGGAGTGAGAATGATTCTGATCGCTCCTTTCTGGCCCAAGCAAATCTGGTTCTCTCTTCTACAATAATATTCAGAGGATCCTCCTCTTCCTCTGTCTTGGAAGTTTGTTGACCCAGGATCAGGGGACTCTGGTCCACCCAGGCCTCAAATCCCTTCAACTGCATGCATGGCTCCTGCAGACCTAGCCCAATCCCATGTTGGAGTGTCTCCCAAAGTGGCTGAGATTTTAGTGGAGGCCAGAAAACCCTCCACCAGATCCACTTATGCCATGAAGTGGAAAAGATTCACTATTTGGGCCGCTTCCAAGAACGTGGAACCTTTCTCCTGTTCAGCGGGGCTTCTGCTGGAGTATCTACGTCATCTGTTCAACCTGGGTCTCAGCCATTCCTCTTTGAAGGTACACGTAGATACATAGATACATAGACAGTGTCTGCAGATAAGGGCCTATGGCCCACCCCGTCTGCCCATTTGAGCTTGTAAGTTCAGTTTATGTTTTCCAAGAAGTCTGTTGCCCCTTACCCCTGACCTCCAGAATTCCTTTATGTCTATCCCATGCATTCTTAAATCCCATGATTGTTTCAGCCCCCACCACTTCCTCTGGCAGGGTGTTCCACTTGTCCACCACCCGTTCTGTGAAGAAATTCTTCCTCACGCTTCCTCTGAATTGTCCTCCTCCAACTTCATCACATGCGCTCTAGTCCTAGAACATCTTTTTCACTTAAAAATAGTGTATTCCTTCACCCTGTTCCTCCCTGTAAGATACTTGTATGTTTCTATCATATCCCCTTTCTCCCTCCTCTCCTCCAGGGAGTACATGTTCAGTTCCTTCAACCTGTCCTCGTAGGACTTTTGATGCAATCCATGCACCATCTTTGTTGCCCTCCTCTGAACCTTCTCTGCATAGAAACATAGACTTTGACGGCAGATAAGGACCGCTAGGCCCATCTAGTCTGCCCATTTCCCTACCTACAGGATAGGCCGCAGATCCTAGTTAACCAACAGCCTATATCTTCCTGCCCCCCACAAGAATTGCCTTATGTCTGTCCCATGCATTCTTGAATTCTCCCACAGTTTTAGACCCCACAACTTACCTCAGGAAGGCTGTTCCATGCATCCACTACCTCTCTGTGAAATAATACTTCCTCACATTGCCCCTGAACCACCCTCCTTCTATCTTTAAATTGTGTCCCTTGTTCTGCAAGTCTCTTTTTCTGAAAGATGCTACCTCTTGGACTTGTTGATTCCCTTGAGGTACTTGAAAGTTTCTATCATGTCCCCCCTCTCCCTTCTTTCCTCAAGGGTATACATATTAAGCTCCTTTAGTCTCTCCTCATACGGCTTCTCTTGCAGACCCTGCACCATTTTAGTTGCCCTCCTCTGGACTGCCTCTATCCTGTCTATGTCCTTGCGGAGATGGGGTCTGCAGAACTGGACACAGTATTCTAGATGGGGTCTCACCAACTGTCTGTACAGAGGGATAACAACTTCCTGTTTTCTGCTGCTGATGCCTCTCCCTATACATCCCAGTATACCCCCGGCCCTCCCTACTGCCTTCTCCACATTGCTTGCTAACCTTAAGGTCATCTGATATGATTACCCCAGGTCTCTTTCCTGTTTTGTTGTTGTTACTACCTCCCACCCATTGTGTATTCTTCCCTGGGTTCTTGTTTCCCAGGTGCATTATTTGCACTTTTGCATTGAATCCTAGCTGCCATAAGTCTGACCATTCCTCCAACCTTGCCAAGTCCCTTTTCATCCTTTCCACGCCTCCTTGTGTATCAACCCTGTTGCAGATCTTTGTGTCATCTGCAAAAAGGCATACTTTTCCTTCCAGTCCCTCTGCAATGCCACTGATGAAGACATTAAAAAGGACTGGACCCAATACTGAACCCTGCAGTACCCCACTAGTAACTGCCTTTTCTTCAGAGTGGACTCCATTTACAATTACCTTCTGTGTCCTGTTGTCCAGCCAGTGTTTTACCCAGGCTACCACCCTGGGACCCACTCCCAGGCTGGTTAATTTGACTAATAATCTTTGTGTGGGACTGTGTCAAATGCCTTGCTAAGTGTCTAGGTAGGCCATGTCCACAGCCCCTCCTGGTCTACTACTTTGGTCACCCAGTCAAAGAAATCTATTAGATTTGTCTGACATGACCTTCCGCTGTGAACCCATGCTGCCTTGGATCCTGTGCTCCACTGACCTCTAGGTACTCAACTGTTCTTTCCTTCAGAAGTGACTCCATCACTTTCCCTACCACAGAGGTCAGACTGACAGGTCTGTAGTTTCCTGCCTCTGTCTTGTCCCACTTTTGTGAAGGGAATCACATCCACCTTCCTCCAGTCCTCGGGTACCACACCATCCTCCCATGATTTATTAAAAAGAGTAGCCAGTGGTTTCACTAGTTCCTTCCTTAATTCTTTTAGAATTCTGGGTGAATTCCATCAGGACCCATTGCTTTGTCCACCTTCAGTTTTAGGAGTTCTTGCAACCCTTTCTTCTGTGAAAGGACTGGGATCGACCCCTATCAAGAGTGCTTCTGTTAATTGGATTAGGCACTTCCTCCTCCTCTTTTGTGAATACTGAGCAGAAATATTCGTTCAGTATTCCTGCTTTTTCACTGTCCCCCTCTGCCCACCCACCGTTCATTCTATTCAGCCTCACTATCCCTCCCTTTGTCTTTCTATGCTCGCTGATGTACCTATAAAAGGTTTTATCCCCCTTCTTAACTGAGTTGGCTATCTTTTCCTCAGTTTGGGCCTTTGCTATTCTGACTTCCCTCCTGCTTCTTTCTGCCTTAACTGGTACAGCTCTCTGTCTTGCTCCTTCTGTGTTTCCTTATACTTCCGAATGCTATCTTTTCTTTCTGACTTTCACAGCCACCTCTCTTGAGAACCATAGTGGCTTTTCTTCGTTTGATTTGTTTATTTGCTTCACACAAAGGCTTGTTGCCTCTGTGATGGCAGTTTTGATAATTCCCCATTATTGCTCCACACCTCCTTCTAGCCTGTTTGCTAGTGCTTTTCTGAGACACTCTCCCATCTTGCCAAAGTCAGCCCTCCTAAAGTCCAGTACCCTCACTTTTGCATGGCTTGACTCTGTAGCTGAGTTTAACGTGAACCACACTGTTTGATGATTACTTGTCCCCAGATGGCAACCCACTTCTAGATCTGAGATCCTCTCACTGCCCCCATTTGAGAGTACAAGGTCTAAGATTGCTCCCTCACGAGTGGGTTCCAAACTAGCTGTCTAATGCCTGCCACCTGTAGGGGCGTCAAGAATGGCCCTGCTCTTGGATGTGGCTGCAGCAAATGTGCTCCAGTTAACATCTGGCTTATTCAGGTCTCCCATCAACAGTATCTCCTTTCTCTGCCATTCTAAGAATGCCTTCCATCATATCCTTGTCCATTCCTTCCCCTGACATGGGGTCTGTACACAACCCTGTGCAGATTAGGTGCCCTTTCCAGTCTCCAAGGTGACCCACAGTGCCTCCTCTCCTCCTGTTTACTCTTTTGTTCAGTTGCTTTTATCCCTTCCTTTACATGAGAGCTACTCCTCCCTCTTCTCCCTGCCTGTCTCTCCTAGTAGGTTATGTACCCTGGTATGTTAACATCCCAGTCATGGTTCTCTGTGTACCATGTTTCTGTGACTGCTACGATATCCAGGCATCCTTCTTCCATTAAGGCCACCAGCTCAGGGAGCTTGTTGCCCAGACTACTGAGCATTGGTACTCATTACCCTCCATTTCTGATGGCCTTACCCCTTTTGCCCCATCCCTGTCCTTTTTGCCTTTGTCACTTTCTCCATTTACCCCTTCCTTCTCCCTATCGACACCTCCATGTTGGTGTTTGCCACACTTACTACCGTGATTGTTTGGGGGGGGGCTAGGATTTTCCTGCTCCTTTCCAGTGCCTCCCTCCTTGGCTAGTTTAAAAGCTTGCCAATGAAGCATTTAAACCTAGGATCCTGGTTCCCCTCCCGGACAGATGCAGCCCATCATGCCAGTATAGGCTTGCATCACTCCAGGTGGACCCCCAGTCCCCAGTGAAGCCAAATCCCTGAGCTCCACACCAGTTTTTCAACCACTGATTGAATCCCATGGTACGGAACACCCTAGCCTCTCCTATGCCATAGATGGGTAGCACCTCCGAGAAGGTTACCGTCGGCTACTTGACTAAGGCCCTCCCCAATTCCACAAACTCTTCCTGCACTTCTCTAATCCTTTCTTAGCCAGGTCATTTGTCCCTAAGTGGACAATGACATCCAGCTCCTCCCTGTGCAGCTGCTCCGCAGTCCTGAGGATTCGCCCCTGTCCTCCAAGCCATGGCGCCAGGCAGGCACCTTACCTCCCTCTCCCTTCCTTGCCCAGTTCTGCCTTCCTAACAATGGAGTCCCCACCAGGAGTTGTTTCTTCCCTGCAGGGTTCCCTGCCACCCTCCTGTGGGTCTCCTTTGTGGAGGTTCCCAGCATCCTCCTTGGGCTCCACTGTAGGTGCCTCCATAGAGGAACCACACTTTGCCAGAATGGCATAGGAATTGTGGAGAGGCACAACTGGAGGGATGTGCCTCTGTTCCACCACCCTCACCCTCCCTGAGCCCACTGTGGTCCAACCGCTCCTCTTTCTTGGCAACCTCTGAGGCAACGGTAGTGGCACTGGTGGTCCCTGGATGGAAGAGGAGGTCCCACAAATCCTGGCCAACTCAGCCTGGAGATGAGCAACCTCCTCCCTCAGCCCAGAGAGGTGCCTGCAGATGGGACAACACCGCATCCTCCAGAACATCTCCGGAAGACTGCTGCTCCACAGCCACTGCACTGCACCACTCAATCATGTCTTATTTCTGGCCCCTTAACTGTTTGCAATCCTTACTTTTTCTCTGTTTTTTTCTCTCTCTCCTTACTTTCTGCCTGTGTGCCCTTTAAGCTCCTGATTGTCCTGTTCTGAGACAAGAATATCCTATATTTCTCAGTAGACCACTTACTTGTTCAGAGGCAGACCTCCAGCAGCTAGAGGGGTCCGGAGCTACTCTTGCCCTTCTAGGATGGTGGGTCCTTGGTGGTTCTGTGATCACTCACTTCCTGCCCCTAAACAGGAAGTTCCTGTTGTCAGTCAAATCCTGTGCCTATAAAAATAGAACTAGCTTTGGGTGGCGGGGTGGAGGGGAGGGAAGGAGGGCAATATAGTCCCAGTAGAGAAGTTCAGTCACACAGCAGTCCTTTCTCCTGGTGTCTTCTGCCAAGCTATTAGCAGAATCTTTCTAAGGCAGTCTTTAAATGTAGCTTCCTTCTAGCTAAGCCACTCCCCCTACTTACCAGATCTTTCTACAAGTAATTTAAACCTCACAGCAGTTAAATCCTTTCAGTCACCTGAGATTTACACCTAGATGACTTTTCAGTTACCCATTCAGTTCAGTTAACCCAAACACACACTTTTTTTTTTTTGTTTTGTATGTTAGTTTTTTTACCCTAAATTAAAGGTCCAAATACAAAAGTTCTTCTACTTTAGTCCCAGCAGAGAAGTTCAGTCACACAGCAGTCCTTTCTCCTGGTGTCTTCTGCCAAGCTACCCTGTCTATGTCCTTACGTAGGTAAGGTCTCCAGAACTGCACAGTGTACTCCAGGTGGGGCCTCACTAGTGTCTTGTATAGTGGAATTATGACCTCCCTTTTCCTGCTGGTGATGCCCCTGCCTATGCATCCCAGCATCCTATTTGCTTTACCTGCTGCCTTGTCACACTGTTTCCCTGCCTTGAGGTCATTAGAGATGATAACCCCAAGATCCCTTTCCTGCTTGGTGCATGCTATATCCTCACCCCCCAACTGATATATTGTGCCAGGGTTTTTGTGCCCCATATGCATTATCTTGCACTTCCTTGCATTGAATTTCTGCTACCAAATCCCTGACCATTCTTCAAATGTCTGCAGGTCCCTTCTCATTCTGTCTACACCCTCTGGTGTGTCTACTCTGTTACAGAGCTTTGTGTCATCAGCGAGCAGTGAAATTCTGCCTTCTAGGTCCTGTGCAATGTCACTGATGAAGATATTGAATAGGACCGGTCCCAGCACTGATCCCTGTGGTACCCCACTGGTCACTCTTCCCTCTGTGGAGTGACAGCCATTTACCACCACCCTCTGTGTCCTGCCGCCCAGCCAGTTACCTACTCACCACACTACTGTCCTGCCCACACCCATATTCCCCAGTTTGTGCAATAGTCTTCCATGTGGCACAGTGTCAAAGGCCTTGCTGAAGTCCAGATAGGCCATGTCCTCTGCCCTCCCCTGATCCACCTCCCTAGTCACCCAGTCAAAAAATTCAATGAGGTTGGTCTGACATGACCTCCCCCTGGTGAAACCATGCTGCCTTGGGTCCTGTAGTCCATTGACAACCAGATGTTCCACCAGTCTCTCCTTCAGTAGTGCTTCTATGATCTTCCCCACTACCGAGGTGAGGCTGACTGGTCTGTAGTTCCCCACTTCCTCTTTGTTCCCACTTTTGTATAAGGGGACTTCATCTGCTATCCTCCAGTCTTTGGGTACCTCCCCTGTTTCCAGTGATCGGCTAAACAGGATAGCCAGAGGTTCAGCCACCACCTCTTAGTTCTTTAAGGACCCTGGGGTGCACCCCATCTGGCCCCATTGCTTTATCAACTCTCATTACTTCCAGTTCCTTCAGGACCCTTTTCGTGTAAAGGGACTTGTGTTCATTTCTGCACCATTCTCACCCCTTGTTCTCCGTTCAGACATATTACCCTCCTCTTCCTCAGTAAAGACTGAGCAGAAATACCTGTTCAATATGTCAGCTTTACTGTTGTCATGCTCACACAGCCCCCATCCTCCCCTTCAGTCTCACTATCCCTCCTTTGCCTTTCTTTTTCACTTATGTACCTGTAAAAGGTTTTGTCCCTCTACCCACTGATTTTGCATTGTGTTCTTCTGTCTGAGCTTTGGCTTCCCTTACTGACCTCCCTGCCTCCCTTTGCTTCTCCTGGTACTTCTCCTATCCCTTCTGCCTGTGTCTTTTTGTATTGCCTGAATGCAATCTTTTTGACTTTCACTTTCTTTGCTACCTCTTTGGAAAGCCATAATGGTCTCCTCTTCCTTTTCCTCTTGCTAACCTGCATAATACATAATTCTGTTGCTCTTGTAATCCTCATTTTAAATACTACCCACTGTTCCTCAACCCCTGATTCCTGCCCCAGTCCCCTTAATGCCTCTTTCAAGTATCTCCCCATTTTCCCAAAGTCTGCCATTTCGGCCTATCATGTTCCCTTCGCAAACAAGGCTTTTGCTCAACTGGAGGTCTCCGAGACCTTTCTCAGAGGGGTTCTATATCTGAGGCCCCCCATCCGTACACCTGCCCCCCCACTTGGGACTTGAATTTTGCTCTCAAGAAACTTACCCTTCCTCCCTTCGAACCTGCAGCTTCTGCAGATTTGAAGTTTCTTTTGTGGAAGATGCTCTTCCTGGTGGCCATTACTTCGGCTCAGAGAATCTCTGAGCTCCAGGCCCTGATGTGTAAAATCCCTTACTTGATTTTTTCACAAGGAACGAGTTGCTCTTCGCACGAATCCTAAGTTTCTACCTAAAGTAGTAGCTGAGTCTACCTTAAATCAGTTCATAGAGCTACCTGCCTTTTTTATGCAGTACTCTAATCACGGGGAATATTTACTCCATACTATGGATGTTCACCGGATTCTGAGATACTACACCAACAGGATGAATGATCTCAGAAAGACTGATCAGTTGTTCGTCTCTTTTGCTCACAAAAGGGAAGGCAATGCGGTTTCCAAGCAATGCCTGTCTAAGTGGTTGGCTCATTGCATCACTTTCTGTTATGACAAATACCACAAGACCCTTCCGGGTCAAGTCAGAGGCCACTCCACAAGAGGAGTAGCTGCCTCTGCAGCTTGTTTCAAGAATGTGTCTGCGACAGACATATGCGCTGCCGCCATCTGGACTTCCATCCATACCTTTACGAAACACTACAGTTTGGATATTGCCTCTCACTGTAGAGCAGGCTTCGGGCTAGCTGTTTTGCAAGGCCTCCTATCTTGAGGCTTGCACAGCTAGAACTACTTCTTGGAGTAGTTTTCCTCCTCCCGGTGCTTTTCTTTGTTCCAGACTGCTTGGGATTCAGTAATATATGTAATTACCTACTGCAAGAGCCCTCTCGAAGTAAGATAGTACAGTTACGTAAGAACTTACCATAACAGTAGATCTTCAAGACAGGCTCTTGCAGTAGGTAATACCTTCCCGCCCTCCATCCCCCTAAGCTTTTTCAGCTCCTTTTCCATTTAGGGAAATATCTGCTTCTCTCTCGTCCAGCCTTTTTCGGCCTGTGGTGGGAAAGAACTGGAAGGCAGGCATCCGGGACTGCCCCTTTATACCAACGTCTCCTGATGCCGGTCACCTGACATGGGTGTGGTCCCTCGCCAGGGACTGCTAGCTAGAAATTTTTCTGTGAGGTCCTGCCGCCGGCCGGCGTCAGTCCTATATGTAATTACCTACTGCAAGAGCCTCTCTCAATGGTCTACTGTTACGGTTAGTTCTTACGTAACTGTACTTTCCTGCTCCCATCTCCATTTGATTGTATCAGTGGTTTACCTTAGATCAGAAATGTTAGTCTTGTACAGGAGAGATATGGCTCTTTCTTCTAGCTTAGAGTGCCAGATGTTCTCAAATGGAGAGGAAAATGAGAGGCCCTGGGCTTTTATTACAGAAGTCTTTACCTGTTTAGTGATAAAGTCCCTGAGTTGATAGTATTGTAGGTGGTCTCCTGAGCACCATGCAAATTTTGCCTGAGCAAGCTCAGATGAGATCACCGCATTCCCTTGCAGCAACTGCCATGTGGCACAACAGCTTCTAACAGCCTGTCCAGCAAACTAGGCATCTGAATGAGCCGGTTTAAATTCCGGGTTGACTAACCACCACTGAGATTTCCATAGATATATCCGTGTTAAGCCCCGGACAAGTCCCCTTCATAGGCCCTCCAACATCACCTCCGTGCCGATGAAGGGAGAATGCTCCCAGCCACTGGGACATAAGGAAAAACTCTAAGCCAGGAGGGGAGAGTGAGGGTAACAACAAGATCTGTGGTCTTCCAATGAGCTGAAAAACCCGGGTGGTTCAGCATTGACGCAACCTGCATTTGGGCTGCAACCCAGTAACCTGGCAGATAAGGTATTGCTAAGCCCACCTTGTCTCTTGGGAGAAAGAGAATTTGCTGACAGATCCTGGGCTATCCAGACAGCCACACATACTTCATGAAAATTTTCTGCCAAGCCTCGGGGTCCCTGTTGGAGACCACACATGGGAATAAAAAAAGGAGTCTAGCTAAAGCATTCATTTTGAGTGCCTGAATCCTAGAATGTAAAGATAATGGCAGCAGGGACCATCTCTGTATATCTTGTCGCAGCTGCGCAATTAGGGAAACATAATTTAATTGATAAAGCTGTGAGGTCTGTGTCGACAGCCGAATCCCTAGATATTTCAGGGATGAGAGGTCCCATTTCATAGGGTGGGCTTTACGCATTTCAGAAGGTGTTTTATAGGAGCAATTAAATACTTCAGTTTTGGAGGTGTTTAGGGTGTAACCTGTTAGGAATGAAAACCAAGAGATATGGGCAAACAGCACTGGAAGAGAGACCTCAGGGTCCATTTAAAACAAGAAGATATCCCCAGAGATACACCCCTTTGATTGCCTGGTTTTTCACGAATTCCCTGGGCCAAGGATTCAGTATACAGGGGGAACAAAAGAGATGATGGGGCATCCTTGACGGGTGCCCCTGCCCTAGAAAAACTGAGAGGAAATATGTTTGTTTGCTCTAATAAACCCCACTGGATTTGTTCCAAAATGAGTGCGCACCAGGGTGTGGTGCTCAAGAACCAACATGTGTAGTAAGCGATTAAGGTTCTGGCACACACCAACTAATGAGAAGAATGCATAGAATCATAATAAAAGTTAAAATTTATTACAGGAAACAAGACAGAACATCTTGCCTGACATGTTTCGAATTGACTGCCAATCCTTGCTTAAAGGCTGAAAAAAAAATCCCTCAGAACACTCCTATTAAATACACATTATAACAGGTGGTACAATTTACATGTTAAAATCAATCAAACAATTATTGTTAGAATCCATTATCAACAGTCTATACTACTACAAAGTGACTGCCACTTTAAAAAGCAGAGAATACCAGTGTCAGTCAATGTGGAAAAACAGCTCATCAAGCTATTTTCTAATCATTCATAATATCACCTGATAAATTTTGTATGATACCACTAACCAAATAATCAGATTTTTACTGACAAAGTTCAGAAAAAATATGTAGATATAATTTCACAAATACAATATATTTAGAGACCAATATACAGTAAATAACATAAAAATTACAGCGTACTTATGGCATAAAAAGTTGGAAAAGAGGAAACGGACTATGTCAAAATTATAACAATAAATTCTAAAGGACTTCAATCAAAAACATGGTGTCATTTTCTTAAATATGGACAAATGTCTATTTGGGCAGTTAAACCTGGGCTTGTATTGGCCCGTAACTTTAAAATCCAGTAGTTTCCCTTCGTAGCACAAGGTTATTGTAATCTCCTCCCCTTGGGTTGTGGCATATTTTATCAATAGCCATAAATTTAAATTCATGTAAAAGATTATCTTTTGCTATAAAATATGAGCCGCTGTAGCGTAAGGATTATCTTTCCTTTTTATGGCTCTAATATGTTCGCCCACTCTAATCTTAAAACTTCTAGTAGTTTTACCCACATAAAAAGCATTGCAACTACAGGTTGCTAAATATGACACCATCAGTGCTGCAGGTGATACATTGTCTAATTTCAAAAGATGTATCACTGTTAATATTAGAAAAAATATTACCCCTGAGTGATATACAGTAGTCACAATACAATCCTTCAGTGTTGTGCCCCCGACCCCATGTGCTTTTGTTACAATTTTCAGAGAACTGGTTGAAAATGAACTTGAGACTTTTTTCTCTACCCCTTCCCAAGCCTGTGTTTTTAACAATATAACTAAGCAAGAAAGAGAAGCTATTCGTACTTTACAGTAAGATTCTGACTTAATTGTGAAACAAGCTGATAAAGGGGGTGCTGTGGTATTAATGGATAGAAACATGTATGTTAGTGAAATATACAGACTGTTGAATGATGCACAGTTTTATATTAAATTGAAAGAAGATCCGACTATAGATTTTAAGTTTGGGATTGATGAAATTACTTTAGATGCCTTTCAGGAAGGAACCATTGATAAACAGACTAGAGAGTACCTTACTGTTTCTAATCCCACCAGGGCCACTTTGTATGTGCTATCTAAGGTTCGCAAAACCTTGAATAATCTACCAGGACGACCAATAGTTAGTGGTATAGGGTCCTTAACTGAACCACTGTCTAAATTCTGTGATTCTTTTTTGAAACCTTTGGTGCAGAATTTACCTTCTTATATTCAAGATACTAAAGAGGTTTTGAATATTTTTGAAAATGTGCAAATACAAAGTGAGACCCTATTAGTTACACTAGATATCGAGTCACTATACACCAGTGTTCCCCATGAAGGAGCATTGGATTCAGTAGCATTTTTTCTAAATCAATTTTCTGATAATGAGACTATTTCGTACACCCCACCGACTGCATTGGTGTTGAAACTATTAGAATGTGTTCTAAAATGTAACACTTTTTTATTCAGTCAAGAAACTTTTCTTCAAATTAAGGGGACCACTGTTGGAGCAACGTGCTCCTTCTGTAGCGAATTTATATGTTGGCAAATGGGAATAGGATATTATTCACTGTAGTGAGACCAACATTTTTATGAAAAACTTGTTGCTTTGGAAACGTTATATTGCTGACGTCATTGTGTTTTGGCAAGGTAACATGAGTAGTTTTAATTCATTTGTAACATATTTACACAGTACCAACCCCATCTCAAATTTACATCTTCTGTTTCTAAAGATCAGATGACTTTTCTTGACTTAATTATCCAAAAAAACGGATTATGGCACCTTAAAAACGAATATTTATCGGAAGGAAGTAGATGGCAATACCATTTTACTAGCCAGTAGTTGTCATCCAGCCCATGTGGCTAGTAATATTCCATATGGACAGTTTTTACATATTAAACGTAATTGTTCAGAAACAAGACTTTAAAAAGGGAGCAGAAGACCTCACTACGAGGTTAACACAGAGAGGATATAGTAAAATGTGTATTCAGACAGCTCATAATAGAGTTAAAAACGTCAATAGAGAAGTATTACTTGACGTCCATGTTGCCAAAGATGATTTGGAAGATAGATTTAATTTTGTAACAGAATTTCTAGGGACATGGATATGTTGTTCATCCACACTGTCGGGCAGGTATCCTTGCCACTTTAAATCTTGCCGGAAGGTCTTCAAGCTGGCTCCTCCCACCCACCCGGGTGGTAAAACTCTCGGCTCCGCCCCATGACGTCGGATCTTCCTTACCGCATGGAAGCTCAGGTTCCTCCTTAACGCTCGGCATAAGACTGGTTCCTAATTCTTCGAATTTTAGAATTTAAAAGTTTTTTGCTTAAAAGACTTAAGTCTTCTCTCCCTCGCGGCTGCGATGGACAAATCGACTCCCGGTTTCCGGAGATGCCCTTGCGGGCAGAAAATGTCTCGGACGGATCCACACGCCACGGCATCTACTGCTTGGGGCTTGAGTACTCCACCCGTAGGCTCATACCTGTGCTCTCTTTTTCGGCTCACGCCCTCGAAGAACGTGCTGCCCATTTACAACTGGGGCGTCCCGAGAAGCGTTTTCCTCCGGTGAAGTCAAAAGAGGCCTGGTCGGCGGTTTCTGCGGCGGCGGGCTTGGCGGATCAGCTCGAGCAGATGATCGCCCTAGAAGAGGAGGCGGCTCAGGCCGCTTCTATCTCGGCTGCGGCATTTGTCCCGCTGTCTCTCGGTGCCTCTTATTCAGCTTCTTTTAAGGAACTTTGTCTGACCCTCTCTACCGAAGGTGATGGACCAACTTCTGCTGGACCATTTTCTCGGTCAAAAAAGAGCAAGGGTAAGTCCCACCGTCGACACTCTTGAGGGTAGGAAGATCCCCCTTCGAGGTTAGTCGGCGTCCAACCGACTCAGTCGACCCGTTCGACTTCAGTCACTGGTCTCACGGTGTCCCCGTCAGGCCAGTTGACCGAGACTCCCATCGACGCGGTCAAGATTTTTCTCGACCCGTTGGACGGGTTGTCGGCAGGAGAAGCCGAAAATCCCCTCTCCCCGGTTCCCCCGGTGGGAGTTGAGGACCCCGTTGGCTTGTCTGTGCCTCCGATCCTCTCGGTTGAACCCTCCAAACCGAGGGAGTGCCGGTTCCCACGACACCCCCGCACTGCCCTCGGAAAGCCGAGGTCGTCTCAGACTTCTTGCGGTCCAGCCGATCCGCTGTCATAGGCGGTCTCGATACCGCGCCATCCTCTTCCTCCTCCTCGGATGAGGGGAAGCTTCGGCGTGGTTGCGTCGACGATATGAGGACCTCATGTGGCAACAGCTCCTTCTGACCCGGGGAACGAGCCGGCCGTCATAGCTGACCGATTAAGTGGCTGTCACCGGAGCGGCGAAACAACCCCTCATTTTATCCCAGGAGCCTGTTCCCAGCTGCCCCACCGATTCCGGTGGAACCTCCACAGCCGTTATTTGGGGCTCCGACCAAGAATTCTCGGCCGGCTCAGGGACTGCCCCATAGGCTGTCTGTCACCCTCACTCCCGATCGACCTCGGCAGGTGGAGGGTGGCTCAGGCCCGAGGCAGCTCTTTGAGGACTCTTCCGAGTCCAAAGACGATTCCTCCCTTTTCTCCAAGCGAATAGACTTGGAGTCCTCAGGAGGACAGTCGGTGGACGATAGCCCTTCGTCCTTCCTGGGATTGCTTCGGCTCATCTCGGAGTCCACCGGGATGAAGCTCGAACCCGTTTCTAAGCGGGCCAGGTATCCCCTCATGGAGATTCTGGACTGAGGGGATTCCCCTACGGAGGCCTTTCTGGTGGCCGAGGCCATAGTGGGCCCGGCCTTGGAGCTCTGGCAGCGCTCTGCTTCCTGCCCTGCGCCTTCGGCCAGGATGGCCAGGAAGTATGCGGTCCCTACCGGTTCCTTGTCCGGTTTTTGGGACCACCCTCGGCCGAGGGGTTAGTTACCGACAGCATTTTCCGGCGTGCCGGGAACGCTAGGGATGTGGACAAACCTCCCGACAAGGAGTCCAAGAAATTGGACTATGCCGGGCGAAAAGTCTACGCTGGGTCCTCCCTCGGCCTTCGCCAGGCCAGTTCGGCCGTCCTTATGGCACATTTCTCTCACACCCTGTTGGGCTCCCTGGACGAGGTCGTCCCTCATCTTCCCGCGGATCTGCAGACCACGGTTAGGCAGGTGCGGGACCAGGGCAGTGGCCAAACAGCAGCTTCAGACTGCTTTGGACATTGGGGACTCATGTGCCAGGTCTGTGGCGGCCGCAGTGGCTATGCGTCATCGGGCTTGGCTGAGAATATCCACCTTCACTTCGGATACCCAGCACAAGTTGGCGGATGTCCCCTTCTTGGGGACCGACCTCTTCGGCCCTGGGGTGGAAGGTCACCTGCAGAGGATCGAGAAGTCCAATGCTACCTTGGACTCGGTCTCATCCGCTCAGAAGGACAAAGGCTGCAAGTCACAGCCTAAGCCCTTTCGTCCCTGTGCGCCCGAGGCACGTCCGGCCCAGCAACGTCAGGGCCAGCAGGCACGAGCTTGGCATCCCAAGCCCAAGCCGTCGGCTTCCTCCAACAGGAAGCAGGGAGGTAAAGGCCTAGGAGGTCCCTCGGCCGGTCCCTCCTCCAATCTGCCCAGTGACGGGTTGAGGGGTGTCACCCCCAACCCCGTCACCTCACCCCAGGTTCCCCCCGTGGGGGGGAACGGCTCTGTCACTTCCTTTCCGCCTTGTCCGTTATTACCATGGACAGGTGGGTGTTGGAGGTGGTGGGAAAAGGCCTGCCCTTGGAATTCAAGCAGGCCCCGGCCTTCAGAGCCGTCGCACCTCGGGGGGCAACGGGATCTGCAGCCTCCCTGTCGGCTCGCCGAGCTGACATCGCTCTCCTCCTCCAAAAGGAGGTGATCAGGGAGGTGGCGGATCCTCTCTCAGACCCAGGGTTTGTGTCCAGGTTCCTGGTTCCGAAACGGACGGGGGGCTGGCGCCCCATTCTCGACCTACACGACCTAAACAAGTTCCTAAGGTCTTGAACCTTCAGGATGGTCACTCTGGCTCAGATAATACCATCCCTGGAACCCGGCGTGTGGTTCTGCTCTCTGGACCTGCAGGATGCGTTCTTTCATGTCCCTATCCGTCCGTCACATCAGAGGTTCCTTCGCTTTCGAGCGGAGGGATCCCTTTTCGAGTTCCGAGCCATGCTCTTCGGCCTGTCTCCAGCTCCCAGGGTCTTCACCAAATGCATAGCAGTGGTGACAGCTTTCCTGCGGTGCCGAGGGGTCCGGGTGTACCCTTACCTGGATGATTGGCTGATAGCAGCCCCCTCCAGACAGGAGGTGGAGCGGTCCAGAGATCTGGCCCTCCAGGTTTGCTCTCAAATCAGCCTTCTTATCAACGAGGCCAAGTCGGAACTTGAGCTGAAGCAGGTGATTCTGTTCATCGGGGCAGAGCTCGACTCTCTTCGAGCCAGAGCACGGCTCCCGGCGGACAGGGCCGAGGTTCTTTCCTCCTTTGCCCAATCATTTCTGGTTGGGCAATCGCGCCCTGCCTGGGACTTCCTGCGCCTCCTGGGTCTCATGGCAGCCTGCACCAGCGTGGTCCGTTGGGCACGCTGGCACATGCGCCCTCTTCAGTGGGGACTGGCCAGCCAGTGGTCACAACGCTGCGATCCATTGGACTAGCTAGTGACGGTGACCCAGGGGATGTGGAACGCTCTCCGGTGGTGGACCGTTCCAGTTCATCTGCAGGAGGGCATCCCATTTGTCCGCCCCGAGCCGACGGTCTCTCTATCGACCGATGCCTCTCTGATGGGTTGGGGTGCCCATCTGGGGGAACACCGGGCGCACGGCCTCTGGTCCCCGCGGGAGTCCCGATGCCACATCAACCTGCTGGAGCTCCGAGCGGTCCATCTAGCTCTCACCGCCTTCGCTCCGTTTCTCCGGGGTCAAGTGGTCCGAGTCCAGACGGACAATACCACGACCATGTACTATCTAAACCGCCAGGGCGGGACGCACTCCATGCTTCTATGCAAGGAAGCTCTCCGCATTTGCTCACTCGTGCGCAGCCTTTAGGCGGATCTCCTAGCCATTCATGTGGCAGGAGCCTCCAACACCCTGGCCGATGCCCTAAGCCAGATAGGGGCTGCATCCCACGAGTGGTCTCTCCTGCCGGAGGTAGTACAAGATCTGTTCTCCCATTGGGGCACACCTCAGGTGGACCTGTTTTCCTCCAGGGAGAACGCGTAGCTGAGGCTGTTCCATGCCTGCCCCCCTCAGCAGGGCTCGCTGCAGGGGGATGCCTTCTCGAGGCCATGGACCCCGGGCCTCTTCTATGCCTTCCCCCCATTTCCCTTGATACACAAGGTGCTTCTCAAAGCAAGGAGGGACAAGGCGCAGGTGATTCTGATTGCCCCAGACTGGCCCCGCCAGTTTTGGTACCCAGATCTCCTCAGCCTCAGCTCCAGGCTCCCGAGGCAGCTTCCAGCTCGCCCGGACCTGCTCTCAGTCAATCAGGGTAAGGTGTTCCATCCGGACCTTCAATCCCTGCACCTGACGGCCTGGTTCCTGAGCGGCTAGAGTTCCAGGCCTTGGGTCTTTCCGACGAGGTCCTCAATGTAGTTGAGGCGTCCCGTAAGGAGTCGACCAGGAAATGCTATGCCTTCAAATGGAAGAGGTTTTCCATTTGGTATCAGGGCAAGGGCTTGGACCCTTCCTCCTGTTCCTTGGCTAGCATCTTGGACTATTTATGGTCCCTTTCTAGTCAAGGGCTTAGGTCGACGACCCTAAGGATGCACCTGGCAGCCATCTCTGCTTACGGGCGGGCTGGGGAGCAGTCGGTGGTGCAGGAGAAGGTAGTCTGGTGCTTTTTCAAAGGCCTTGATCACATGTCCCCTCCGGTGCGAGAACCTCCACCTCCGTGGGATCTACTGCTGGTACTGGCAAAGCTCATGGGCAAGCCATTTGAACCAATGCACAGGTGTGAACTCTCTCACCTGTCGTGGAAGACCGCCTTCTTGGTGGCTATCACGTCAGCCAGAAGGATGGGAGAGCTCCAGGCGCTCTGCATCAAGTCTCCTTACCTGATCTTCCACAGGGACAAGGTTGTCCTGCGCCTCTACCCGAAATTCCTTCCGAAGGTGGTGTCTGAGTTTCACCTTAACCAGGTGTTGACTCTGCCAGTGTTCTACCCCAATCACACCTCGGAGGCCGAATACAGGCTCCATACTTTGGACCCTAGAAGGGCGCTCGCTTATTATAGGAGCGCACGGCTGAAATTCGGGGAAAGGTTCGCCAGCTGTTTGTCACCTACGCTGAAGCCGCACCTGGCAGACCTGCAGCCAAGCAGACGATAGGCAGGTGGGTCACCTCCTGCATAGATCTCTGCTATAAGTTGGCGGGCATGGAGCCTCCCAGAGGGATAAGAGCTCATTCTACCCGCCATACTGCTGCATCGGTGGCTGCTTCCAGGGACGTCCCTATCCAGGAAATCTGCAGGGCTGCTACCTGGAAGTCAGCACACACCTTCATTACCCATTACCACATCGACCTTGAGTCACGCCGGGATGCTGGTTTTGGGGCCTCTGTTCTCCAGTCTTTATTCCCTAAGTAGGGGGTGTGCGCCTTGCCTCCCTCCTCCCAGAGAACTGCTAGGAGTCTGCCAGAGTGTGTGGATGAGCAACATATCCATGTCCCTAGAAATACAGGTTACTCACCTGTAGCAGGAGTTCTAGGAATGGTATATGTTGTTCATCCTACATTCCACCGACTCCTCCTGGCTTCACGCACAACCTGAGCTTCCAGCGGGCCAGATCTGGCATGCCATGGGGTGGAGCCGAGAGTTTTACCACCCGGGTGGGTGGGAGGAGCCAGCTTGAAGACCTTCCGGCAAGATTTAAAGCGGCAAGGATACCTGCCCGACAGTGTGGATGAACAACATATACCATTCCTAGAACTCCTGTTACAGGTGAGTAACCTGTATATTCAGCACAAGCCACAGTTTATGAAAATATTGTTAAGAAACACTGGCATGTTTTGGGGGTTGAGCTTGGTTTGAAAGAATTAGCTACAAAGCCAGTTAGAATGTGTTATAAGAAGGCTCTCACATTAAGAGATTTACTTACACACAGTCATTTTAAACCTAAAGAACTTGGATGTTGGCTATCTAAAAGTAAGGGAAATTTTCAGTGTAAAAAGTGTATGCAGGGTTTTATTTAACTCTAAAAAGTGATTAGCGTTTTGCTCATGAAAGTGCTAAAACTTTATGAAAATGCATAGCTTTTGCCTCACTGTGTTTAACAAACACAGCACTTCTAGAAAATCTATATAAATACTTTCTGTACAGTTAGCATCATCCCAAGAAAAAAACTGCTAATCAATTATTTAAAACCCTGGCATGTATTGTGACTATACCACTCAGAGGAAATACTTTTCTAGTATTAACAGTAATACATCTTTTGAAATTAGACAGTGTATCACATGCAGCACTGATGGTGTCATATATTTAGCAACCTGTAGTTGCAATGCTTTTTATGTGGGTAAAACTACTAGAAGTTTTAAGATTAGAGTGGGCGAACATATTAGAGCCATAAAAAGGAAAGATAATTCTTACGCTACAGCGGCTCATATTTTTATAGCAAAAGATAACCTTTTACATGAATTTAAATTTATGGCTATTGATAAAATATGTCGCAACCCAAGGGGAGGAGATTACAATAACCTTGTGCTACGAAGGGAAAACTATTGGATTTTAAAGTTACGGGCCAATACAAGCCCAGGTTTAAATGCCCAAATAGACATTTGTCCATATTTAAGAAAATGACACCATGTTTTTGATTGAAGTCCTTTAGAATTTATTGTTATAATTTTGACATAAATAGTCTGTTTCCTCTTTTCCCACTTTTTGTGCCATAAGTATGCTGTAAGTTTTATGTTATTTATATTGGTCTCTAAATATATTGTATTTGTGAAATTATATCTACATATTTTCTGTGAACTTTGTCCCTAAAAATCTGATTATTTGGTTAGTGGTATCATACAAAATTCATCAGGTGGTGATATAAATTATTAGAAAATAGCTTGATGAGCTGTTTTTCCACATCAACTGACACTGGTATTCTCTGCTTTTTAAAGTGGTAGCACTTTGTAGTAGTATAGACTGTTTATAATGGATTCTAATAATAATTGTTTAATTGATTGATTTTAACATGTAAATTGTACCACCTGTTGTAATGTGCATTTAATAGGAGTGTTTTGAGGGATTTTTTTCAGCCTTTGAGAAAGGATTGGCAGTCAATCCGAAACATGTCAGGCAAGATGTTCTGTCTCGTTTCGTGTAATAAATTTTAACTTTTATTATGATTCTGTGTGTTCCTCTCATGAGTTCGTGTGTGCCAGAACCTTAATCGCTTACTAAACCCCATTGGGGCAGCTTACAACTTAAACAGAAATTGAACAAATTCCATGGGGATCCCATACCTGGAAAGGACAGCCCATAGAAAGGCCCAAGAGACCTTATCAAAGGCCTTTTCTGCATCAACACTGAGTAAAAGGGCAGGTTGCTATGTAGCTCATAAAGAGCTGATGATATGCAATGTGCGTCTTAAGTTATCCTGAGCCTGATGGCCCAGGACAAACCCTGTCTGATCCAGGCCTGTCAGTCCTGGTATCATCTCTTGCAGTCTGTGGGTGAGAACTGACATAAGTAACTTACAGTCAGTGTTTAAAATCGATATAGGCTGGTATGAGGAACATTGAGAGGGGTCCTTTCCAGGTTTAGGGAGAACGGAAATAATGGCTTAGGACCAGGAGGTGGGGGCAGTGCCCTCCGGGGACATAACCTGATTGAACACCCATAAAAGCACTGGAGTGAGTTTATTTCTACAGTGCTTATAAAATTCACCCGGCAGACCGTCAGTTCCTGGGCACTTCCTGGATTTAAGTTTTATTATTTCAGCCTGTAGCTCCCGGGAAGAAATTGGGGCCATCAATAGGGTTCCCATTTGTTGGGGTACCGAAGGTAGAGATAATTTATCCAGATCTTGGGAGGAAAATAGCTGTTTTTTTGGGGCACTGGGGTGTAGAGCTCATTGTAATATTCCTTGAAGGCCTCTACAGTGTCAGTGACGAGTCTAAGCATCTGGTTCATATAGGGATGACTTAAGGTTGTTATGGTAGCCCTGGCTCTTTGTCTTTTGGCGGGCCGATTAAGGATACATAGTGCTCTTGGTCCACCTTCGTAATACTTTTGTTTTAAAAATAAGAGATTCTGGTCTACTTGGTAGCCTAATATAGTATTACATTCTTTTCTTAGTGTCTGAAGAGTTTTAGTATTTGTTTTGTGAAATCATTCTTTTAGTTGCAGTTTGGAACCTAAGGCTTTCTCTTCTCGCCTCTTGATTCTTTTTATATGCAGATAGCGAAATGAATTTCCCCCTCAGGATAGCTTTTACAGTATCCCAAGAAGGACAGGGTCAGTTTCAGGGGTTCCCTTATCTAAAAGGGCTGGCAGTATAGCCTAGAGGTTAGAGTAACAAGCTGTGAATGAGCTTGGTACATTCAGCAGACCTGTGTTTGATTCCCAAAACCTCCACTTACATACTGTGTGACTCTGAGCAAGTCACTTAACCAGCCAAAAGCTCCCGGGTCGCTCCTGAAAACAGGCAGTTGTGCCTAGTGGGCCTTACCTGGTTAACAAAGAATAAATAAATAAACAAGTGCCTCCAGTATAGAACGCATGACCTCCAGGTCTTGTAGCAGGGAGATATTTAATTGCTAGAATGTGCGCTTTTTGACGTCCCCAAAATGTGTTTTCATAAATATGGGTGCATGGTCTGAGAGGACCATGTCTACTATCCAAGTATCTTGTACCTGACCCAACACCTCCTTAGAGAGAAAAAAAAAATCAAGTCTGAGTATATCTTGGGGGTAATAGGTGTAGTTCCGCTGTATCCCATGCGATGAATGCCAAACATCAGAGTATCCCACCTCCCCGAGGAACTTAGCCAGCCTCTTGGATAGTCTGTGCTCCCGCCTGGGGAGACCGGATGTGGAATCTAGTTATGGGTTAGGGAGAATATTAAAATCTCCCCCACATATAATTTCCCTTCAGCCCGTTCTTGTCATTTCAAAAGAAACGCTGAGGTAAATTTGAAAGTCTGAGCCCGGGGGAACATGCATTGAAGTTAAAGTTACCATTTTCCCCTAGAACTGAATCAGCATGAGATCTCCTCAAGAAGCTTAGGACCTTACTCCATTTGACCGGATGTGTTAATCCATTAACATTATATGAGCATGCAATAGAGCACTTATTTATCATAATAAGGTGGCATTCTCATAGTGACTTTAGACCCCTAGAGATTTCTATACTTAGCGACAGACCTAGGTAAAGAAAAAAAAACCAAAAACAGATGACACCTTATTCTTCATCAGTGTTATGGGACCCAACAGCAATGAATACCAGCTTAGTAAAATAAAAACAATAGGAACAAAGATGTGAACTAGTAACAAGTACTTCCGAGGTGGGAAGTCAAAGTCAGTGGACTTCTGATCCCCACCTAATATGGTGGAAATCGAGGGGTTGAGAGAGGAGAGTTCCTGTACCTCAAAAATTCGAGGTCACCTCCCTGAGTCAGTCCTAGAAGGGGTGACTCAATATGTAAGGAGCTATCCTTACTCTAGTACTTTCGAAGAGTACCAGAGAAACCCCAGCATAAACAATCCGGTCCCACACAGGTCTAGAGGAAACATAATCAACAAATTGAACACTTTCATATTTACCCTTCATATAATAAAAAACACTATGGACAGGCAGAATGAATTAAAAAAAAAAAGAAAAAAAGAGAAAAATGCCCCAAAATGACTTAGCATGCCCTGAATCGCCCAAATGAGGTTTAAACATATAACAACCACACAGAGCAAGACCAACTATTTGTTGTATGTAGTGAAGACAGAGGAGCCAATGGGTAGCAGTTAAAAGGCTGCTCTTTTTCTGGAAGGCAAAGTAGGCAAATTTGTCCATCTTTTGCAATGTAACAAGGTGAACCCAGAAAGTGTCAGTCCAGTAGTGCCTACCACTTTAAACTAAAAATAGAGAGACCCCGACATCCCTCATTTGTAATTGAAGGACACACCGACTGCAAAAAGGCTCATCTTCTGCTAAACAAATGAATAAGTAACAAGCTCATCAGACTGCATGACTCAACAAGTCAAAGCAGTGAACTCTAAACCAAGTATAGACTATCCATGCATGCAGTTTATCAGGATCCTGCCTTTATGAGGAAATATGTTGAGTACCTACAGAACTTGTGCACACAGGCTGTCAAGGCTCTTCAGTAAAAACAGTATCATAAGAGGCCTGTCCTGAAAAGAACGTGTCCCAGCAATCCTCCTGGTGTGCCAATATGCCTTATGAATTCTTCCAAAAAAATAAAACCATTCATGGAGCTCACTTGGTAATGGCAGAACTGGTGGTGTTGCTTTTCTCTGATGTTCGCCGTTCCGCTACACCCGGTTGCTCCAAGGCTTCCCAGGCTAACTGCAGAAGGGAAGCCCCTTACGACCTCTGTGTCACAAAGGACCAGTCCCACTGTGAAAAGTGCTTCCAGGAGATACGGTCCACCTCTGTAGCTGGGCAGTGACAGGCCCTTTTGCTGCAGCGCCTCCAAGGCTTTAGGCATGGCGGTGTACAGCTGAGGACCACTGTCCCAGAAAATCCTCAGCTTCGACGGGAATGGCATTTGAAACCTTATACCTTTCTGTTGTAGGAGGTACAAAATGGGCACCTACTGTTGGCGGGCTTGAGGGACTTCAGGGGTACAGTCGTGGTCGATGCTAAGTTTCAATGAGAGGTATGTGATATCTTTTTTCATCCATGCCCGATGCAGCAAGTCTTCCTTGACTTTAAAGCTACTTACTTTAAAAACAATAGCGCGAGGGTGGGCATTAACATCTGTGGGCTTTGGCACAAGTGATCAGTGAGCTCTCTCCACTGAAAGAGCGTATCCCGGTGGTAATTCTAAAACGTCCCTGAGGAGATTTTCTATGAAGTAAGTCAGTGGGGTGGTTTCAGCCCCCTCTGCCGGGACATACAAATGGAGGTTCTCACGCCGAGAGCAACCCTCCAGATCAATACATTTGTCCTGCAGGGAGAGGGAGTGTTGCATGAGAGCTTCCACAGCTCGGCTTAGATGCATGGTGCTGTCCTCAGTTGTCACTGTCCTCTCTTCTGCTTCATCTATTCTCCACTCTATTTTTGTAAGTTGTGAGAGAGTTTTGAAATCCTTCTTGGTTTCTGCCTGGAAGCTATGAATCTCCTTCAGGATGGTTTTGAATCTGGTACGGGAGAGAAGGTTTCCTTCTCCCTCTGTATCATAGTCCCCCTTGCACTGCTCAGGGACTGGCTGTGGCCTCGTTGATTGGAATGCAGTCTCTCCGCATCTTTTTGTTTAGTTGCTGTCTTAAGCTTCACTGTGGCACCTCTTTCCTTCTTATGAACCTTTCCAGACATACCTGTCATTTTGGAGATGCGAAAACTGATTTTAAGGTTTTTTTAAGACCCGTAGGGTCTGGAGCTAGTGCTTCAAGCTACTAATGGCTCCATGATATAACTGGAAATCCTGACTTACCTTTTTCTTTAACACTTCCCTTTGAAGCACTTTAGTTTAAAGTGATTCCTTTGTCCTTTGTCGAGAACTAATCCCTTGTCGGCTCTCTTCATTGCTGCAGGAAGAAGATTTCTTCAACCGACGACCTCTGTATTTGCTGTCTTGGGCCTAGCCACAGCATCCTCACCTGTGAGTCCTGCCTGAAGTTCAACCTCACCATCTGAAAATGGTGCAAGAAAGCTCCTCGTGGGGCAACAGGCAGCCAGGGAACAGGTGTCTTCTGCCTCTGCTCCCCCCAGTCATTAGTGTCTTCTTTGGGCTCTCAGGCCACCAAGGCCCGGAACAAATCCTCAGGAAACATTCTCATCAGAGCAAGGACCAGCCTAAGGATCATTCCCTCCCGACGGCGATCCCGGTCCCTGTTGGATTCCCACCCCGCCCAGGATCGCCTCCATTGAATGCTTCAACATCAGTGCCTTGCTCTGTGCAGGCCTCTGTGCCTATCAGGTCCTCCATGGAGGAACCTTTTCCCAGCCTTCGTAGGGCTGTGGAGGGGCTTTCGGCCTCTGGGTCATCAGCACTAGCTTCACTGTCGAGACCTTTGCACACTCAAAAGTCCACAGGCACTGGGCTCAACCGCTTCTACTATTGCTAGTGGTGCGTCATCAGAGCTGGGCTACATGCCCCCTCCACTGACGCCTGTGTCAACAATGATTCCTTTTCCCGCCATTGACCTTAACACTATTCTCTCTTCCTCTACCGTGTCTCTTATACAACAGTTTGTTCCACAGCCTGGGCCGTCATCGCCTGGGCTGTCATCACCCGCACCGTTGGGTCCTGATTCGACATTGACACCACTATAGCCCTGTCGTTGAGGCACAGGTCAGGAAGCATAGGAAAAACCAGGAGTAGTTGTAAAATTCACAACAAGAGTTTCATTATGAATAACAATAAAATAAAAAAAATAAATTGTTCAGAATAACTAATTACAAAAGCAGAATAAACAGAGAAGAGCCATCTGAGTTTTCCTTCAGTCTCTGTGTGCGTCTCTTGCAAGCCATTGCAGCTCTGTCTTGTAAGTCTTTGCAACCCCCATTCTTAACAAGCATCCTGTTTTTTTTCCTAAAATGTTCTTGTATATATCAGGCAGGTGCAGCTAGAACACAGTGTCCCAGAACTGAGGCCTCTTTTCCACAGCTTCTGCAAAAGGCTTAAAAATTGCATTTTAGGTTAACCCATTGAGTTTCCAATAGCTTTTTGCAATCATCTTAAACTATAATTTTATACATTTCAACAGTAACACTATATAATTTCTAAACAAAGGGATCCCAATATCAGTTACATTTCCACATAATGATTTGCATATATTTTATACAGGATATACAGGAAGGACCATAAGGAGGGAGGGAGGGAGGGTGGGTGGCAGTCTGTGTGAGGGACGGGATCAAATGCACAAGGGACGAATGAGAAGAAAGGAGAACAGGGGCAATTTAGCTGCAGCTCCTAGACTCATGGGGTAGGAAATTAAGGTTTGGGGTGGTATACAGGCTGCCATCCCAGTCTGAGAGGCTTGACGGAGTTAGCAGGACAAATCAAAAAGGTATGTAGAAAAGGGAAGGTGGTCATCGTGGGGGATTTCAACTTGCCGGGGGTTGACTAGAGCATTCCGGTCACCTCTAGTGCTAGGGAGCAAGTGCTCCTGGACACGATCCAGGAGGATCTCCTGATACAGTTGGTTACTGTACGTACTAGGCTAAAGAACACTTTAGATCTAGTATTGTCAAATGGGGAGGCAGTGAAGGAAATAAAGGTAGAGGACCCACTAGCCAACAGCGATCACCAAACGGTGTGATTTAATATCACGATGTGCAGGGATACAGAGAATTCAGTTACTCGGGTGGTAAACGTCGGGGGGGGTGGACTTTGGGAGGAAGCAGGAAGTACTGAAAGGGAAACTGGAGGGCATAAGGCAGGAGGTGGACATGGAGCAGAAATGGGATATTATTGAATGGGGGGGTTACAGAGGCAACAGAAGCCTGCACCAAGGCGCAGTTTAAGAGGAGCAGAGCAAGAAAACCATGCTGGTTGAACAGCGAGGTTATGGAGGTGGTGAGGGCAAAACGAGTGGCACACCAGAGGTTTAGGAGGACGGGGAAGGAAGGAAGTGGACAGGGAGGAATATGCAAGGTGGTCCAGAGAGGTGACCAAAAAAGTGAGAGAAGCCAAGGCCCAGAGAGAGTTGAGATTAGCACAGGGAATTAATGGGGGGAAGAAAGACTCTTTCAGATACATCAGGGAGAAAAGTAAGTGCAAGGAGACAATAGTGAGGATAAAAAGGAGTGGGGAGTGGACTGAAAAGTGGGAGGAGCAGGCAGAAGCACTGAATGAATACTTTTGCTCAGTGTTCATGGAAGAAAAGGGGGGAGACTGCTACCGGCATGGGCTGGGAGGGTGAGGACAGGGGGCGAGGAGGCCACAGATGGAAGAATTGAGGCAAGTAGAGTCCTAGAGGGACTGAGGGCACTGAAGGTAGACAATGCCCCTGGGCCGGATGGTATCCACCTCAGGGTGCTGATGGAGATCGCGGAGGTGTTGGCAGAGCTGCTGGCAGATCTGTACCGCACCTCACTGAAGTCGGGATGTGTGCCACTGGACTGGAGGATGGCACGTGTAGTACCATTACACAAGAGTGGGCCAAGGGATGAACTGGGTAATTATCATTCGGTAAGTCTCACCTCCATAGTGTGCAAACTCATGGAAACGATACTAAAGAAAAGACCGGTGTCGTACCTGGAGGACAGTGGCCTCCAGGATGTGAGGCAGCATGGGTTTATTTCAGGGAAGTCTTGTCAAACCAACCTCATACAATGTTATGACTGGGTGACAGATGAGCTGGATAAGGGTCATGCGGTTTATGTTCTTTACTTGGACTGCAGCAAGGTCTTCAATTCGGTGCCTCATAGGTGGCTTGGGGAGAAGCTAACTGGTGTAGGGGAAAAAATGATGAACTGGATTACAAGCTGGCTGAGTGGCAGGCTGCAATGGGTGGTGGTGAGGGGGAGCTCTCAACTCCAAGGCCGGTGACGAGTGGGGTGCCACAGGCTTCTGTGTTGGGGCCAGTATTGCTTGGGCTCTTCATATCAGACATTGCACACGGCGTGGTGAGCAAGGTAAGTCTGTTTGCTGATGACACCAAAATTGGAGCAGTGGCGGATGGAGAGGAGGGATGGAAGCAGCTGCAGGGGGACATATGCAAGCTAGAGGAGTGGTCAGAGAGGTGGCAGCTGAGGTTCAATGCAAAGAAGTGTAAGGTTATGCACTTTGGGGTAAAGAACGCAAGGAGAGACTGCTGGCGGGGGTGTTAAGCTGGGGATCACTGAGGAGGAGAAGGACCTAGGGGTAATGACAGGGACCTTGAACAACACTGCCCAGGCAGGAGAGCAGTTGCAAAAGTGAACAAAATGCTGGGGTGCATAGCGAGGGGGTGTTTGTCCAGGAGAAGAGAGGTGATCTTGCGCCTTTACAGGTCGCTGGTAAGGCCGCACTTAGAGTATTGTGTGCAGTTTTGGAGGCCATACCTAAAGCGTGATATCAGGCTACTGGAGGAGGTGTAGAGGAGGGCAAGAAAGACGATATGTGGAATGGAGGGGAGAGACTATGACAGCAGACTGGGAGACCTGAATATGTACACCCTGGAGGATAGAAGGGACGGGAGGACATGATAGAGGCATTCAAGTATCTGAGGGGAATCAATAAGGATGAGGCAGATGGGGTCTTTAAGTTAAGGAGGGGGAGGGTCACTAGGGGGCATTAGCTAAGAATAGAGGGGGGAAGATTTAGGAAGGAAATGAGAAGACTTTATTTCACAGAGAGGGTGGTAGCAAAATGGAACGCTATCAGAATGGGTGGTGGTATGTAAATCTGTGAACAGCTTCAAAAGGGCATGGGACAGGGAACAGGGTAGAATGAGGGTGGGGGAGGTGGGGGTGGCAGTGGGATAACAAAGAGGAGGGGGGTGGGGCTGCTGCAAACTAGGGGTGTTGGCTGCACACTCAAGCAGACTTAGATAGACCGGGTTGTCTATTTCTGCTGGCACATTCATATATTCATATACCAGCAGATATACAAGGGAGGAAAAGACAGAAACCGCAAGGGAGGGTAGAGAGATAGCGAGAGGCAAAGAATTGCAAGACTGTCTGGCTGATCAAATCCTTGATCTCATGGGAAATATTTGATTGCACAACCAGACAGACAAGAGACAGGAAAGGAAAGAACAGAACAGATCCCTGCATTCAAGCTCTCCATAACAACTGCGACAGGGTCCTATTCAACCCTTTCACAGGCCCGTTCGACCCACACCTTCCAAAGAGAGATGTTGGTACTCCAACTGTTGGTCAGAGCAGGCCGACGTCATGGAGGAATTACCACTCTGACCTCAACCTCCCTGAGGAAGAGGATGATGAGGAAAACATTGAAGTGGAATCCTCTGATAGATCCACTGTCTCCTGAAGTGCAGAGTCAGTGAAACACCCCCAAGCCCCCCCAACAGGTCTACTCTTTCTTCAATATTATGAAGCATCTTCCTCCACTATGAGGTTTCAGGCTGAGGAAGAGGATGAAACCAGGGGAAATCTGGTAGATTTCTTGGAGATCCCAGAATCTCCACCCACAGTTATTCCTCCTCTGCTGCCAGTACCGAATGGTGCTGCCACTGTGGCCTGGCACAAGCCCAACCTGGTGTAGACCTCTGGGGCAAGAGGACTTTTGCCTCTGCCACTCTGGGCCTTAGGATTGCCAGTTTCTTGGCCCATCTGATTAAATATCAGAATACCCTCTGAAGGAAGGGCAAAATCTGCTGCTCAGGCCCTCCCTGAGGGTTCCCAGAGACAAGAGTGTCTCAGAATTCTCCAGGCCTTGAAAGATGTTAGTAAGCATCTCTTCTTACCTCAGGGGTTCTTTAGCATAAGTAACTTAAAGCAGCTAGTTGGCTAGGTAGTACTGCCCTGGAGGTATGGATTATGCTAATTAATGAGCATCAGCCAATCAGAGGAGACTTTGGGGGTGTGCTGAGGAGAGACGGCCTGAGAAGGCACCAGAATTTTTTCTCCGCTGACTGAACACTGCTTCTGAGGTGTTCCACTCATTTAGCCAAGAAAACAAGTTTTCTTGAACTTCTGTGGTAAAATCTTTTCAGTTTATTTTTCTTTTACTGTGCTGAGTGTATTTTACTAGTCTTATCGTGATTCCCTTCGGTTCTCGGGAATCGCATTTATCGGACGCTTCTGTGGTTCCCTCCTATATATTTCTTTATTTTTATCGTGTTTGTGGTTTTTGATGGGTCCTTTTAAAACTTTTATCACGGTTTCCTTTTTTCATTGGGAACCGTGATTTTAGGTAGTTTTACCTCAGAAATAGCGGTTCTATACCGTGAGGGAACTGACCGTATTCCATTACTAATAGTAGTGGAGTCTTTTAATTTAAAATGGTTTCTGTCAGTTATCATGTTAGAAATCCCCAAAAACAGAACTGGACCCACAGGTTTTAAAAATTGCGTTTAATTGTCACAGGATTGTGGCCAAAGCCGACACCCACGATCTGTGTTTAAAGTGTTTGGGTCCAGACTGTGACACTAGGACAGCTGGTTCTGATTAACTTGTGCTTTTTGAAATATAAAAATGTATTACTGATTGTCTCTGCTGAGAAATCTGGTGCTCTTGGAATGACCCCCCCCCCCCCAGTTTCAGCTAAAAGATGAAAGTCATGAGCTAATTTTTTTTTTTTTTTTTTTAGTCTTTTGGTAATTGGGTAAGGCCCACTAGGCACAAGTGCCTGTTTTCAGGGGTGACCTGGGAGCACTGGGAAGTTAAGTGACTTGCTCAGAGTCACACAGTATGCAAGTGGAGGTTGTGAGAATCAAACTCAGGTCTGGGCTGCTGGATGTACCAAGATCGTTCACACCTCGTTCCTCTAACCTCTAGGCTATATTGCCAGCCCAATTGCAGACCAGGCCTTAATCAAGGCTCTTCTGTTTGTCTGAGTTAATTATAGCTGTAGTTGCTAAGAGGGAAATCATAAAACTTTCATAACAGTTAGAGGAAGAAGAGCAGGTTATGATGTTTTAGTGCGAAGTCGTAACAGATGCTTTGATGTCCTGGAAAGGAGAAGATGCTCATAAGATCAAAGAAAATCCTTTGAAGAAAATGAGTTGTGCTGAGGATTACAGAATTTAGTACTTTGAAAAGACATCCTGTTTTTGTATAGATATATTTTTTAATATCTATTCTGACAGGGAGGAGCTAAGTGACCTGATGCAAAGAGGTGGGCAAAGCCAGCTTTTAGACATTATTCTGTTTTACTTCAGAGCACACTTTTATCTAGACTCTGACAAAGAAACATCTTTGAGCACTTTAAGCAGGTACAGTATTTAGAGAGAGAGAGACAAAATCTAAGTACTGTAGTAGGAATTGTACTGTCAAAACCTTGTTCTTTTAAAAGATTGTATGGTTCTTGTGATATATAGTTCTGTATTTTATGTTTTACATATTTTTTTATCTATTTTAGTAAAACTCTATTTTTAGAGCCTACTTGGTCAGTCTTTGATTTCTTTTCTTTAACAAGTGGAGTATATATGGTTAAAGCAGACACTGTGCATAAGCTTGAATAGTGATACCAAACTAGAAAAAGGTAAGGGTTTAATCTGAGGTCTTTTATTAGAGTTTTTAAGGGTTCATTTTTGTACACCTGGTTAGGTGCCCATAGGCAAAGATATCTGGCCCCCTGAAGACAGAATTATCTGAGCCTGTGTATTGGGTGCACTAACAAGAGGTTAACAGTTTGAATCCCTCCAGAACTGACACCAAAGGTTGATGTGAACCCACAAAACAGACAGGAGGGTTACCCTGTTTCTGTTAACTGTTCACAAGACTACACTCAGAGGTTGGCACTTTGGGAGTAGAGGGCTGACCTGCTGAGTGGGTTTGTGACACAGACCATAATTGTACACTTTGCTCTAAATTTTGTTCAAAAACCTTGAGAAACAGAGCAAAAAGGCTTCGAGAGATGGCTGAGGAAGGGTCCTCTGCAGTCCTTGAAAGACCCAGACTTACCGAGGAGGGGCCTTCAAAAAATTCAAATAGTGGTGCTAATGAAGCATCTACCAGCTCTAAGCCTAGAAGAGGCACTAATGTGAAGTGTCTTCTAGAGAAAAAAATAAATCAAGTGCTGATGAAGTGCCTTTAAAATTAAAGGCTTGCAAAGGGGCTGATGAAGTTCCTTCAAAAAACCAAACTAATAGGGGCACTGATGAAGTGCCTGGATCTAAAAGGAAGCTAGATTCTGCCACTGATGAAGTGTCACCAAAAAAAGTGTGCAAATAGAGGATTGTGTATGAGCAAGCATACACAACAAGGCAGTTGTGATCGAGCTTGGCAGAAGACACCAAGAGAAAGGACTGCTGTGTGACTGAACTTCTCTGCTGGGACTAAAGTAGAAGAACTTTTGTATTTGGACCTTTAATTTAGGGTAAAAAACTAACATACAAAACAAAAACAAAAAAAAGTGTGTGTTTGGGTTAACTGAACTGAATGGGTAACTGAAAAGTCATCTAGGTGTAAATCTCAGGTGACTGAAAGGACTTAACTGCTGTGAGGTTTAAATTACTTGTAGAAAGATCTGGTAAGTAGGGGGAGGGCTTAGCTAGAAGGAAGCTACATTTAAAGACTGCCTTAGAAAGATTCTGCTAATAGCTTGGCAGAAGACACCAAGAGAAAGGACTGCTGTGTGACTGAACTTCTTGCTGGGACTATATTCCTCCACCCAAAGCTAGTTCTATTTTTTATAGGCACAGGATTTGACTGACAACAGGAACTTCCTGTTTAGGGGCAGGAAGTGAGTGATCACAGAACCACCAAGGACCCACCATCCTAGAAGGGCAAGAGTAGCTCTCCGCCCCTCTAGTTGCTGGAGGTCTGCCTCTGAACAAGTAAGTGGTCTACTGAGAAATATAGGATATTCTTGTCTCAGAACAGGACAATCAGGAGCTTAAAGGGCACACAGGCAGAAAGTAAGAGAGAGAGAGAGAAAACAGACGAAAGAGTAAGGATTGCAAACAGTTAAGGGGTCAGAAATAAGACATGATTGGAGTGGTGCAGTGCAGTGGCTGTGGGCAGCAGTCTTCCGGGAGATATTCTGGAGGATGCGGTGTTGTCCCATCTGCAGGCACCTCTCTGGGCTGAGGGAGGAGGTTGCTCATCTCCAGGCTGAGTTGGCCAGGATTTGTGGGACCTCCTCTTCCATCCAGGGACCACCAGTGCCACTGCCATTGCCTCAGAGGTTGCCAAGAAAGAGGAGCGGTTGGACCACAGTGGGCTCAGGGAGGGTGAGGGTGGTGGAACAGAGGCACATCCCTCCAGTTGTACCTCTCCACAATTCCTATGCCATTCTGGCAAAGTGTGGTTCCTCTATGGAGGCACCTACAGGGAGACCAAGGAGGATGCTGGGAACCTCCACAAAGGAGACCCACAGGAGGGTGGCAGGGGACCCCTGCAGGGAAAGAAACAACCCCTGGTGGGGACTCCATTGTTAGGAAGGAACTGGGCAAGGAAGGAGAGGGAGGTAAGGTGCCTGCCTGGCGCCATGGCTTGGAGTGACAGGGAGGCGAATCCTCAGGATTGCGGAGCAGCTGCACAGGAGGAGCTGGATGTCATTGTCCACCTAGGGACAAATGACCTGGCTAAGAAAGGGATTAGAGAAGTGCAGGAAGAGTTTGTGGAATTGGGAGGGGCCTTAGCCGGCAGACGCACGGTAACCTTCTCGGAGGTGCTACCCATCTATGGCATAGGAGAGGCTAGTGTTCCGCACTAAGGATTCAATCAGTGGTTGAAAAACTGGTGTGGAGCTCAGGGATTTGGCTTCATTGGGGACTGGGGTCCACCTGGAGTGATACAAGCCTATACTGGCATGATGGGCTGCATCTGTCCGGGAGGGGAACCAGGATCCTAGGTGATAGGTTTAAATGCTTCATTGGCAAGCTTTTAAACTAGCCAAGGGGTAGGCACTGGAAAGGAGCAGGAAACTCCAGCCCCCAAACAATCACAGTAGTAAGTGTGGCAAACACCAACATGGAGGTGTTGATAGGGAGAAGGGCAGGGTAAATGGAGAAAGTGACAAAGGCAAGAAGGACAGGGATGGGGCAAAAGGGGTAAGGCCATCAGGAAATGGAGGGTAATGAGTACCAGTGCCCGTGGTCTGGGCAACAAGCTCCTGAGCTGGTGGCCTTAATGGAAGAGGATGCCTGGATATCGTAGCAGTCACAGAAACATGGTACACAGAGAACCATGACTGGGATGTTAACATCACCAGGGTACACAACCTACAGGAGAGACAGGCAGGGGAAGAGGGAGGAGTAGCTCTCATGTAGGGAGGGATAAAAGCAACTGAACAAAAGAATAAACAGGGAGGAGAGGAGGCACTGTGGGTCACCTTGGAGACTGGAAAGGCATCACAATCCGCACAGGGTTGTGTACAGACCCCATGTCAGGGAAGGAATGGACAAGGATATGATGGAAGAATTCTTAGAATGGCAGAGAAAGGAGATACTGTTGATGGAGACCTGAATATGCCAGATGTTAACTGGAGCACATTTGCTGCAGCCACATCCAAGAGCAGGGCCATTCTTGACGCCTCTACAGGTGGCAGGCATTAGACAGCTAGTTTCGAACCCACTCGTGAGGGAGCAATCTTAGACCTCGACTCCCAAACGGGGCAGTGAGAGGATCTCAGATCTAGAAGTAGGTTGCCATCTGGGGACAAGTGACCATCAAACAGTGTGGTTCACGTAACTCAGCTACAGAGTCAAGCCATACAAAAGTGAGGGTACTGGACTTTAGGAGGGCTGACTTTGGCAAGATGGAGAGTGCCTCAGAAAAGCAAACAGGCTAGAAGGAGGTGTGAGCAACAATGGGGAATTATCAAACTGCCATCACAGACGCAACAAGCCTTTGTGTGAAGCAAATAAACAAATAAAACGAAAGAAAAAGCCACTATGGTTCTCAAGAGAGGTGGCTGTGAAAGTCAGGAAGAAAAGATAGCATCTCGGAAGTATAAGGAAACACAGAAGGAGCAGGACAGAGAGCTGTACCAATTAAGGCAGAAAGAAGCAGGAGGGAAGTCAGAATAGCAAAGGCCCAAACTGAGGAAAAGATAGCCAACTCAGTTAAGAAGGGGATAAACCTTAATAGGTACATCAGCAGCTTAGAAAGACAAAGGGAGGGATAGTGAGGCTGAATAGAATGAACGTGGGTGGGCAGAGGGGACAGTGAAAGCAGGAATACTGAACGAATATTTCTGCTCAGTATTCACAAAAGAGGAGGGGAAGTGCCTAATCCAATTAACAGAAGCACTTTGATAGGGGTCGATCCCAGTCCTTTCACAGAAGAAAGGGTTCTGCAAGAACTCCTAAAACTGAAGGTGGACAAAAGCAATGGGTCCTGATGGAATTCACCCCAGAATTCTAAAAAGAATTAAGGAAGGAACTAGTAAAACCACTGGCTACTCTTTTAATAAATCATGGAGGATGGTGTGGTACCCGAGGACTGGAGGAAGGGATGTAATTCCCTTCACAAAAGTGGGACCAAGACAGAGGCAGGAAACTACAGACCTGTCAGTCTGACTTCTGGTAGGGAAAGTGATGGAGTCACTTCTGAAGGAAAGAATAGTTGAGTACCTAGAGGTCAGTGGAGCACAGGATCCAAGGCAGCATGGGTTCACAGCGGGAAGGTCATGTCAGACGAATCTAATAGGTTTCTTTGACTGGGTGACCAAAGTAGTAGACCAGGGAGGGGCTGTGGACATGGCCTACCTAGACTTTAGCAAGGCATTTGACACAGTCCCACACAAAAGATTGATAGTCAAATTAACCAGCCTGGGAGTGGGTCCCAGGGTGGTAGCCTGGGTAAAACATTGGCTGGACAACAGGACACAGAAGGTAATTGTAAATGGAGTCCACTCTGAAGAAAGGGCGGTTACTAGTGGGGTACCGCAGGGTTCAGTATTGGGTCCAGTCCTTTTTAATGTCTTCATCAGTGACATTGCAGAGGGACTGGAAGGAAAAGTATGCCTTTTGCAGACACAAAGATCTGCAACAGGGTTGATACACAAGGAGGCGTGGAAAGGATGAAAAGGACTTGGCAAGGTTGGAGGAATGGTCAGACGATGGCAGCTAAGATTCAATGCAAAAGTGCAAAATAATGCACCTGGGAAACAAGAACCCAGGGAAGAATACACAATGGGTGGGGAGGTAATAACAACAAAACAGGAAAGGGACCTGGGGTAATCATATCAGATGACCTTAAGGTTAGCAAGCAATGTGAGAAGGCAGTAGGGAGGGCCGGGGTATACTGGGATGTATAGGAGAGGCATCAGCAGCAGAAAACAGGAAGTTGTTATCCCTCTGTACAGACTGTTGGTGAGACCCCATCTGAATACTGTGTCCAGTTCTGGAGACCCCATCTCCGGCAAGGACATAGACAGGATAGAGGCAGTCCAGAGGAGGGCAACTAAATGGTGCAGGGTCTGCAAGAGAAGCCGTATGAGGAGAGACTAAAGGAGCTTAATATTTATACCCTTGAGGAGAGGGGACATGATAGAAACTTTCAAGTACCTCAAGGGAATCAACAAAGTCCAAGAGGGTAGCATCTTTCAGAAAAAGAGACTTGGCAAGAACAAGGGGACACAATTTAAAGATAGAAGGAGGCGTTCAGGGGCAATGTGAGGAAGTATTATTTCACAGAGAGGTAGTGGATGCATGGAACAGCATTCCTGAGGAAGTTGTGGGGTCTAAAACTGGGGAGAATTCAAGAATGCATGGACAGACATAAGGCAATTCTTGTGGGGGGCAGGAAGATAAAGGCTGTTGGTTAACTAGGATCTGCGGCCTATCCTGTAGGTAGGGAAATGGGCAGACTAGATGGGCCTAGCGGTCCTTATCTGCCGTCAAAGTCTATGTTTCTATGAGAGGTTTCCATGGTAACCAGAGACCTTGAGAGTGCAGCTCGAGAGGTCCGTTACCACGGAAACCTTGAGATCTCACAACTGCCTTGTTTGTGTATGGTTGCTCATACACAATCTTTTATAGTGTATGGGCAACCGTAAGCAGTACTCAGTGAACCCCAGAACAAGTCTGTGGCCAAAAAAAAAGGCTTACTTCGGTGTCTGCCGTCACATGCTTGCTTCCGCGTTGCCGTGGGCCGCTTAATTGCGCATGTGCGAATGGGTTCAATCTTGTGCTGCACTGGTGACGTACTCGGCACTGCACAAGAAGATCGTGATGCACCGAGTGCAGCACAACAGCGCTGTTCCAGGCATGGATTTCCATGCGGAACAGCGTTCCACCATATGCTATAGAAAAATTGCCTCCTGTTACTCCTGGTAATGGCAAGGGCGATCAGGCAGGAGGCAGAAAACGTAAGGATAAGACTAAGCACACACAGCCTGACAGCCTCCTTGATTTTCAGAAGCAGCTGCCCTTGGCTGAGGATATGGCGAAAGCTTGGCATGTGTTTTCTACATACAACACTTCCTACCTTTATCCCTTCCCGTCCCCATCCTTGCCCTCTTTTCATCCTACCTCATCCCCGTTTCCTCACCCTGTTCTCTTCCTGTACCCCCCCTCTGTGGTCTTTTCCTACATAAGCTACATTGTGGTAGCTCCCTCCGTGCTCTTAATTTGCTCCTTCCACCCCACCCCCAATTCACCCCATCCTTCTCTCTTTGTAATCCCTTCCATCCATCTTCAGACAAGGCCACTGACTGCACTTCGCACAATATTTATCTTGCCATAGTCTTCTTTTGTCTGTGTAATTACTTTACTCATGTTGTACTACTTACTGAAACCATTGTCGTTTGTTATTCTTGTGACTTGACGTGGAACCTCTGTAAAAGAGCCCTTGGCTCAAATGTCTTTCCAATTTGTTTAATAAGTAAAATTAACAAATAAATGTGTTACAGACCCTGCAAGGCATGGGTTCTGTCTTTTCAGCCCTGTCAAACAAACATCCTTCTGCAGCCCCCTCTGAGGCAGGGGCCTATGGGGTGATGACGAAGATGACTATTTTGGTGCTCCAGGCAATCTTTCAGGGATTGATCCCATGGAGCCTGATGTTTCCCCTAATCTTCACTTTGGTAATTCCCCGGATCAGAGAAAAATTTGCCCATGCTAACTTTCCTCCAGCATATGGTGGATACCCTTGATATTCCCTGTCAGGAGTCCAACCAGGAGGAGGAGGAGGAGGATGACGACTACAGGGAAATGAAAGGTCTCCCTCCTCCCAAATAGATGATTCTCTCTATTTACAAGGCTTTCAGGAGAAACACTATGAAACTTTTACAGACCTCATCTTCTCTTCCTGGGGTTAAGTGAATTGACAATACCAGCTCTCCAGAGCGGACACTGACTTCTTGTTTGTCCACCCTGGTCATGAGGGAGTTGTGCAGCACGCTGCCTGTGATAAGGCTGGAGTACCTTTGTCTTTTTTATCTCCAGACAAGGACTCCAGGAAAATAGATTACATTGTGAAGAAGACCTCCACGTCTGTTTCATTGCTTCTTTGCTTGTCTTCCTACTTGGTCTACACAGCCAAGTATCAGAAGGCTTTATGGAATTCTGTTCTGGCCATTGCTCAATCAGAGTCTGAGTCTATGGCCCTGGACTTAATTGAGAATGCTAAGACTGCCTTGGAAGCAGCAACATACCAGTTCCATGTGGCAGTTGATAACAGTGATGCATCTAGGGTTATGGCCCAGGCCACATCACTCAGAAGATTTGCCTGGCTAAGGACAACCAACCTCACACAGGACACCCAGTCTAAAGCTCTAGAATTCCCCTGTGATAAAAATCTCCTGTTCGATTCCAGATCAGAAGAATACATGACAAAATGGATGGATACAAATCCACTTGCCAGAGCAATACATTCCAAGCAAAGGGCTACCTCCTGAAAGTCTCAGCCTAAGGCAGGTAGGGGTAGGGGTTACTTCCCAAAACTCTATTTCCCCCATCCTCCCCTTCAGTATGATTACTCTCAGTCTAGAGGGTACTATAGGGGAAGGGGCAGGAGAGGTCAGAGAAAACCAGCTGTTTCCCAGGCCCCTGCATCTCAATCTAAGCCCTGAGTTCAATGCCTTGTCACCTCCCCTCCACCAGTAGGGGACAGGCTGTCCTACTATCTCCAAGCTTGGACCCTCATAACATCAGACAATTTGGTCCTGGATGTAGTGAAAAAGGACCTGCCTCCTCACTTCAGAAAGATGCCAGATCTTACACTGAGAGGGTTCTTGCAGTAAGTATTCACATATAGGACTAAGCCGCCAGGCATCAGGACCCCACTGAAAAATCTCTAGCTAGCAGTTTCTGGCATGGACTACCCCCACGTCAGGTGACCGGCATCATCAGACATGGGTATAAAGGGGCTGTCCCCCACGCCCACCTTTTTCATCTCGCCATTTTGGATGAGTACTACTCTTTTCGACTTTAACTTTCTGATTTTCTTCTCAAACACAATTTTTGAATATCTCGCTGTGTATGTCATCCCCGATGCCCTCCAAATCGCATAAGAGTAAGTGTGACTTGTGTAGTTCCCAGCTCCCTCACAAGGACGGCGCCACTCTGTGCCTTTTCTAATTAGGCCCGGACCACTGCGTGGAGGAGTGCCAGCACTGCCGGAAATTCATTTCCGCTACCCGCAAACGGAGGCAGCTGTCCCTGGAAGCTCACTTGCTGAAAAAGAAAATGACATCCATGGAAAAGGAACTGAAGAAATTGAGGCAGGCATCATCTTCCCCCGAAGGCCACAAGAAAAAAAGGGTCTAGGAGAAGCACTGGGACCGGGACTCGTTGTCCACAGCTGCCACGACTTTGGCTAGAGTCACAGCCCTTAAGGTATCTTCCCTCCAGGGGCAGTCCTCGGCCCGGCCGCCTTGTTGATTACCAAGCTGGCATGGCCTCCGCCTGGCAGCCTCCGGGGCACTCCCGCCACGGCCGCCAACCCTCTCTGCCTACCAGTAAGAGTGGGTCTGGTAAGTCAGGCACTGGCTACACCGATATCTGTCCAGACAAGGCTGATAAGCTGGGCGTCGGCCCCTCTGATGACCGCCCCAGCCCGCAACCCCATGTCAGGCTCTGAAACCACACCTGATGTCCGGGAGTTGCTGCAATGTACTCTTGCTGCGTTGCCCTCTGAGGCCCCTCTGTCCCCTCAGATTCCCCCCGCTGAGGATTCTGCTCCCACTTCCTTTGCTGGGGTCAGGGACACGGGGATGCTCAGCTGCCATCAGGGGTGCCCCTGACGCCTGATCCTCAGACGCCGGACCCAACGTCACCCTTCAGTATACTGTTACCTGACAACAGGCCTGTTCCGCTGTTAGAACTGGCAGGGCTTCTGGACCCTCCCGTGGGTCCACCTACTCCATGCCAACTCCTTAACCATCCTGTCTGCCTGCTGGGCCAAAGCCAGGACCTTTTGCTCCGTCAGAGCCCCTGGCGCCTGGATATCTGACGCCGCAATACCTGCCTCCGCAGTATCCGGCTCCTCAGTACCTGACACTGCAGTACCTGGCACCTCAATACCCCATGCCAGACCTCCCGCTGTCGGGTTATGAGTACCCTTTCTACGGGTTTCCAAGTTACCCATGTCCAAGTCCTCCTCCTCCACCACCCCCGCAGCCTCAGGTGGACTTGAAGGATGTTTTGGCCTCCTGGTGGACTGTGGCTAAGACCCAACTCACCATGGAAGTCGAGAGCCATTTACCGATGCCAGTCCCTATGCTGGACCTCTTACGTCAGCGACAGGAGACTCCTCCCCCCTTGACTGACGCCAGAGCTGAACTGTCTAGATCCCAGATCAAGGAGGACATGCACCCCCGGGGTACTCCTAGAGGGGTCGATCCACCCAACAGGGAGGACTCTTCCTCTTCATCATCTGAGCTATCAGATTCAGGCACTGATTTTGATCACTCTGACCGTGGGGACGAGTCACACACTCCAGAAAACCTCAGGCCTAAGGACTCTCCGAAGTCTCCTCCAGAGGATCCTTCTTTTCTGGAGCTGCTAAGGAAAATCCAGGCAGCTTGTGAGTGGCAGTCAATGGAGCCAGATCCACAACACAAAAAACTTGCTGCCCAGCTGGATCTCCCGGAAACCGATCCCACACTGATTCCACCCCGGATCGCCCCACACGGATCTTTTATCCACTGTTTGGAAACAACCTTCCTCACTAGCCCTTCTTCCTAGAAAGGCAGATGGGCTATATCAGGCTCCAGAGGGTAAAGACTTTCTCAGTCTTCACCCCAAGGTGAATTCGGTGGTGATATAGCACAACTCACGACCGATCCTCCAACCCAAATCATCTCAGCTCATCCCCTCCTGACAAGGAATCTCAACTTCTGGACCAGTACGGGAAGAAGATGTACGCAACTTCTACCCTGGGTATGATGAGCCTAAACTATGTTGGACACATGGGGGACTACCAGAAGTCCATTCTTTGTTTTTACATTATTTCTTTTATCACTACCACACCTAAACCCAGTCTCTCCTTGGACCCCACATGGATCTTGTTCTAGCAACGCCCCGACCCCACAACCCTGATGTATCCCTGCATGCGGGAGGGTCCTACCTTCTGGGAAGAGCCTATGGCTATACTCAGGCTCTTGGGTGCTGCTGAGGTGGCTGATAGGGTCCAGGTGCTCCATAGTGAGGGTGGGAGGCCGTCATCCGACCCGGCAAGGTGCCATTTTTCCGCTTTTCTCCCAGAAGTGGCATGCCACAGGCGTCATGGCTTGTGTGTGTTCTGCCTCCCTAGACATCCAAGGCCTGATGTGCCATGCCCCCTGCCTCCGCCAGGGGCCAGCAAGCGCCGGGTCGTAACTCCACCCTCCCCACGCAGAAGGTGAACCATCGCTGGACGCTCCTGCCTTCTCCCCCTGGCTGGCCCTCCAGTGACCAGTGTCTGTCCCCAAACCCGGATCGCTGGCATCGCAGACGGAAATCCAACCGCTGTGCCAGTGGGCCAGTGTAGAAGTCCATTCTTAGGTTGAAGCCAAACTGGAGACTCTCCCTGATTCCCAGACCAAAAAGGAACTGGGAGATCTGGTCCGTTCCTCGCATTCAGCCTGTAGGCACGTTACGTGCCACATATAACGTGGTGGACACTGCAGGTAGGAGCTTTGCTTTTGCTGTAGGCTTGCGGCATCATGCCTGGCTTCATGCATCAGGTTTGGTCCCTGAAGTGCAGACTGCTATCCAGGATGCTTCCTTCAGGGGCTTTATACAGTTCGGAGGTGATGTCAAGGACATCATAACCGAATTGCAGGAGAAGGGCTTGGCACTTTAGTCTGTTCAGACTACGTACAAATCCTCTCGGTGCAGAAACTTACCTTTCGGCCCCCAAATCACCAAAAACAGAAGCAAACGCAGGCCCGATGTCCAAATAAACATAGAGCTGCGTCAGAAGCCAAAGCTCCCCCCAGCACGAAAGCCTCTGGAGCTCCGGCCACTACTCTGCCTCCTGACTCCTTGTCTCTCCCTCATCCTCTGGCTGTTCCAGAGGAACTGGTGGGGGGAGATTCTCCTCCCATCTGCCGGATTGGGAGAAGATAACGGCAGATGCTTGGGTACTTAAGCTGGTCTCAGCGGGCCACTCAGTAGAGTTCGCCGAGAGTCCTCCTTGCAGACCTCCCCATCCATCCCCATATTCCCCTATTCATCTTCCCTTGGTACTAGAGGAGATTCGCTCTCTTCTTCAGAAGGCAGCAATAGAACCCGTCCCCTCCCCCTTTTGGGGGGCAGGGTACTATTTTCACTTCTTCCTAGTACCAAAGAAGACCTGAGACCCATCTTAGATCTCAGCTCTCTGAATCTGTACGTGGAGTACAAACAGTTCAGAATGCTCTCCCTACAGAGCCTTCTTCCCATGCTTCAGCTGGGACAGTGGCTATGCACTTTGGATATGCAGGATGTATACCTCCATATCCCCATATGCCCTCCCCACCACAGATACCTCTATTTTTGTTTCCAGGGGGTGCACTACCAGTTCAAGGCCCTCCCATTTGGTCTTTCCTCGGCTACCTGAGTATTTACTATATGCCTGCCGGTAGAGATGGTTTTCCTGCATACCCAGGGAGTGCAGGTCTTCCCCTACCTGGACGACTGGCTTCTGGCAGCTCCGTCCAGGGAGGACCTCTTACACTCCCTTTCTCTTACCCTACAGGTCTTTTCCAGCCTGGGTATCAGTGTCAACCAGGTCAAGTCCCACCTGGTCCCTTGCCAACGACTGCAGTTTATAGGGGCAGTGTTGGATACGACCCTAGGCAAGGCTTTTTTGCCCCTGGACAGAGTTGAGACTCTCTTAAACCAGGCTCACCTCTCGTCCTGCCTCAGACGGGTTGGAGCCAGAAAGGTCTTTCGCCTTCTCGAGCTCATGGCAGCGGCCATTCCAACTGTCCTTCTAGTGAGGCTCCACGTGAGAGTCTCTCAGTGGACTCTCTGGTCTCAATGGGACTAATCTCAGGATGACCTGGACCACGAGGTCCTGGTGTCTGACCTGATGATCTGGGATTTGCAGTGGAGGATAGTTCAGGAGAACCTCACCCGGGGGCTCTTGTTCTGCACCAATCCTCCCACCCAGACCCTGATGACAGAGGTGTCAGGTGCAGGCTGGGGTGCCCACCTAGGGTCTCACAGGACTCCAGTCAGCTCGTCTCACCTCAAGCAGCAATTGCACATCAGTGTTTTCGAGCTGAGGGTAGATCTTTATGCCCTACAGGCGCTCCTTCCCTTCATTCTCCCAAGTCATCTTTTGAATCAGTCAGACAACATGTGTAGTCTGGTACCTCAACAAACAGGGAGGGACCTGCTCCTACCCTCTATGCAATGGGAGTCTGGTACTGGGCGTCTCGGCACAACCTGCAGCTGATGGCAGTCCATGTTCCGGGAGTGGAGCACACCCTGGCTGATGCTTTCAGCCACTCGTCAGTCAGGTCTCACAAGTGGGAACTATATCAAAATGTTGTAAACGACATCTTCCCGCAGTGGGGGACTCCTCAGGTGGATCTCTTTGCCTCCCCCGACAACGCCAAGCTTCCCGCCATTTGCTCGCTCGCTCCAGGGCGAGACATTTGCCAGGGATGTGCTGTCTTTCATTGGAAGGCAGATTTGTTTATGCCTTCCTCCCATTCCTTTGGTTCCGAGGGTGCTGAACAAGCTTTGGGCAGAGGGGGCGTGAATGATCCTCATCGCTCTCTTCTGACTGAAGCAAGTCTGGTTCTCTCTTTTGCAGCAGTTTTCCAAGGAACCTCCTCTTCCTCTGCCTCTGTCGCAGCATTTGCTGACACAGGATCTGGGGACCCTGGTCCATCCAGGACTCAAATCCCTTCACCTTCACGCGTGGCTCCTACAGACGTAGCCAAGGCATGCTTCGGTGCATCACCTTTAGTAGCGGATATTCTGGTAGAGGCCAGAAAACCTTCCACAGGGTCCATAGATACATAGATACATAGACAGTGTCGGCAGATAAGGGCCTATGGCCACCCAGTCTGCCCATTTAAGTTTGTAAGTTCAGTTTATGTTTTCCAAGAAGTCTGTTGCCCCTTACCCCTGACCTCCAGAATTTCTTTGTCTATCCCATATGCTATGAAGTGGAAGCAGTTCACCATTTGGGCTGGTTCTAAGGAGTTATAACCTTTCTCCTGACCAGCTAATAAAGTTCTGGTCTACCTGAGGTATTTCTACGATCCAGGCCTTAGCTACTCCTCTTTGAAGGTACATATGGCAGCCATTTCGGCCTACCACATTCCCTTTGGGGACAGGGCTTTCGCTCAACTGGAAGTCTCCAAGACCTTCCTAAAAGAGGTTCTCCACCTGAGACCCCCCTATCCGCAATCCTGCCCCTCCTTGGGACTGCCTCCTTTTGAACCGGCAGCAGATGCAGAATTGAAGTTTCTTTCTTGGAAGACACACTTTCTCGTGGCCATCACCCCTGCTCGGAGGATTTGTGAGCTTCAAGCCCTGATGTGTAAGATCCTGTACTTGATTTTCCACAAGGATCGGGTGGCCATGCGCACTAACCCTAAGTTTCTTCCAAAGGTGGTGGCCGAGTCCACGCTGAATCAGTCCATTGAGCTTCCGGTCTTTTTCATGGAGCACTCCAGTCATGGAGAGTACCGTCTGCATACACTGGATGTACACAGAATTCTGAGATACTACACTAACAGGACTAAGGATCTCAGAAAAACCCATAAGCTCTTTGTTTCTTTCGCTCACAAAAGAGAAGACAATACTGTTTTCAAACAATGTCCCTCTAAGAGGTTAGCGAATGGTATCACTTTCTGTTATGACAAGTATCACAAAACCCTGCCAGGTCAGATCAGAGGTCACTCCAGTAGAGGGGTAGCTGCCTGTGCTGCTTGTTTCAGGAATGCGTCAGAGGCAGAAATCTGTGTAGCCGGAACTTGGACTTGGACTGCGAAGGCACCTAGCTTCAGCTGAGCTCTTTCCTTCCAAGACTGCTTGAAAGGCAGAGTAGAGAACCTTACCAGAGCAAGGGAAAAGGATTAAGACTTCTTTTGGCTAAGCAGATTTACTGTGTGGTGGTGTTTTTATTTTTTACTCTCAGGGATTGCTACTGTTTGTTGCTAACATTTCATTGCTTCATTTTTCTCTGTAGCAAGGTGTTTCTTACAGCGTATATCTTCTCTGAAATTATTACAGGTGGTGCTTTACAGGTTTTACAGTTTTATCTAACATTATGATAAGCTTTCAGGGTTACTGCATTTGTTGTTGACTGATTGTTTCTGCTCTTACCTCTTTGTTCTTTCGTCCGTGGTTCTTCTTTTTAGGCAGGGGAAGGGCCCAGCCACCCACCCCCCATCCCCATCCACCCACACTACACTCCTTTATAGGGTACCACAGTTGTGACATTTCCTGTGGCAGAGCAGGAAGGGGCGGATCAGTGGGGCATCCACAAGGTGAGCTCATTTACAGGGGCACTAGTAATTTAACTTGTTATAACAAGTTAAACAAAACACAATAAAACCATTACTTGCATTTTTTTCCTTCTAATTACTCTGACTAGGTTATAAACCCAGCAACTTATCTGGAATGGATATCATTAACTGCAGGTACTGTGGAACAATTTTCAGAAGGACAGTCTTACAGGATTTAGGACACTGTCCCACATGCTGGGCCATTGGAGATCTTAGGGCTCAGCTCCGGCAGCATGGGCAGAGATTGCACGCTCAAATTTTCATATTCGAGAGGAAATACATTATAAGAACCACCCGCCATTTCCCCAGCATCCAACAGAAAACCTCGACCAGAGAGGGTAGTTGGACCAGGAGGTTGGCAGGTGGTTAGGAGGGGCAAATCGGGTGCCCCATCACTCTCTGCTCTCCAACATATTACCTCCAAAAACCATATAAACACTACAAACAGGTATCTGCCTCTATCTCTGAAATCAAAGAGGCAGAAGACACTGCAGAGCAGGACACTGCGGCACAGGAGCTAGCACAACAAAACTCACCCAAATTAGGAACCAAAACAGAAAAAGCAAAAAGGAAATCCAAAATACTTCTGATCATAGGAGACTCCGTGATTCGGGAGTTGATACCCATCTCCAGCCAGGGTAATGGTCAGATGTCTTCCAGGTACATCAGCATGGAGAGACACTGACCGCATTGACAAAATGGTTCACAAAGCAGGGAAAACATTGATGTCATAAGTACACATAGGGACTATGATTCGCCAGTCGGGTCAGTTGTGGAGACCAAGGAACACCTGACCAGGCTGGGTGACAAACTATCATCCATTTTGTCCCGCATCTCCTTCTCTGAGATCCTGCCAGTCTGGGAGAGGGGACAGATGGAGAGAGGGGAGATAGGGGAGCTAAACACGTGGCTCAAGGGCTGGTGTCAGGAAAAAGGACACAGATTTGTAGGGAACTGGCAACAGTTCTGGGAGCGAAAGTTCTTTAAATTTGATGGACTGCATCTGACTAAGGAGGGAGTCAGTGCATTGGGGCAGAAGTTTGATGTCTTTGCAGAATATTTAAACTAGCAAATGGGGAGAGGGGTGCAGCACCCCATATGTCGAATGGGAAGAACACCCCTCCCCCCTCAGCTAGTGGACAAACAGGGATTCAGCATGTTTGCAGTTCATTTGCATCACCAGGTAAGAAAAAAGGTTTGTCTCCCCATACGACACACAGGGGTAATGCCAAACCTTGCCAACAACTAACACACGAAATCTGCCCAATGGAAAATCATGTACACAAATGCTCACAGCCTGGAAATAAGATCCCAGACCTGCAGGCAATAATGTCAGAGGCTAAACTGGACATAGTAGCAATTAGTGAGACGTGGTTTACCAGTAACCACACTTGGGAGCTTCAGTACCTGGCTATGTATTGTTCTGAAGAGACCGAGTGCAAAAGGGGAGGAGTGGCCTGTATGTCAATGAAAATATCAAAGCTACAGAAATTCAGAATACACATAAGGAGCCAGAAGAACTGTGGGTCACCCTGGAAACAGGAAATGGGACAGCCATAAGAACTGGGGTTGTCTACAGGCCCCAGACCAGGGGAGGACATAGACACATTACTGTTAGAGGATATACAAAACATGACAGCTAAAGGGAGGTTCTGATAATGGGAGACTTCAACATGCCAGATACAGATTGGTCAATACCAGCAGGAACATCTGCCAGAACTAGACACATAGTGGATTCCTGCAGAGGGAGGGCCTCAAACAACTGGTACAACAACCCACAAGAGACAGGGCTATCCTAGATCTAGTACTGACTAACAGAGAAGGGATCACAGATCTCCAGGTAGAAGGTCACCTGGGGGCCAGTGACCATCACATGGTATGGTTCAATTTGGCTACTACATCTAACTCATCCCATTCCAAGGCAAAAATATGGGACTTCAGAGGAGCTGACTTTGACAAGATGGCCAACAGAGTTAAGCTAGCCCTGGCAAAAAGAAACACAGGTGAGGGGGTACAGTCAAAGTGGGCAAGCATTATGGATGCAATACTTGAAGCAACATCCCATTGTGTTAGACAGAAAAGGAAGTGCAAAAGAAGAAGGAAACCACTTTGGTTCTCAAACACAGTAGCAGAAAAGGTCAGAGCTAAAAGGCTGGCCTTCAGGAAATATAAGGAACACAGCGGATGAAGATAGGGAGGCATACCAAACTGCCCTAAGGTAAGCAGGTAAGGCAGTAAGGCAGGCAAAGTCCCAAACTGAGGAAACACTAGCACCGAACAGTAAAAAGAAGGTGACAAGACTTCTATAGATACATTAGTGAAAGGAGAAAGTCCAGAGGGGTATTATGCTTAATGGAGAAAAGGGAGCATGTGAGGAGGAGGATCATGTAAAAGCATCTATCCTAAATAGATACTTTTGCTCAGTATTTACTGAAGAGAAGGTAGGGCAGGGCCCACAGCTAAGCACCATGGACACGGGGGGAGGGAGGTGAGCACTACTTCCTTCACAAAAGAAAGGGTCCTTACAAGAGCTTGCTAAGTTCAGGGTGGATAAGGCAACGGGACCTGATGGCATACATCCCAGGGTACTTAAGGAGCTAAAGGTGGAACTAGCAGAACCATTAGCAGAACTGTTTAGTGAGTCTCTGAGCACAGGAGAGGTCCCAGAAGACTGGAGAAGGGCTTATGTGATCCCGCTCCACAAGAGTGGTAGCAGGGAGGAGGCAGGGAACTACAGACCAGTCAGTCTTACCACAGTAGTGGGCAAGATTATGGAGGCACACCTTAAGGAAAGGATAGTGCAACACCTGGAATCCATAGGGGCACAGGATCCAAGACAGCATGAGTTTACAAAAGGAAGGTTCTGTCAAACTAATCTCATAGATTTCTTTGACTGGGTAACCAGAGTGGTGGACCAAGGGGGAGCAGTTGATGTTGCCTACCTTGACTTCAGCAAAGCTTTTGACATTGTTGCACATAGAAGATTGATAAATAAGCTGGGTAGGCTCGTGGTGGGTCAGAAGTTGGTGAGCTGGGTGGCAAACTGGTTGACGGGCAGAAAACAGAGAGTGGTGGTAAATAGTATACAGTCAGAAGAGATGCAAGTCACAAGTGGGGTACCTCAGGGATCAGTCCTGGGGCCAGTCCTCTTCAACATCTTCATTAGTGACCTTGCAGATGGACTAGAGGGTAAGGCTTGTCTGTTTGCAGATGACACCAAGATCTGCAACAGAGTAGATGATCTAGATGGGGTGGGCAGAATGAGAAGAGATCTGGATAAACTAGCAAAATGGTCAGAAGAGTGGCAACTGGGATTTAATGCAAAGAAGTGCAAGATCATGCACATAGGGAAGAGAAACCCTGAAGCCACCTATAGGCTGGGAGGGGAGTTGCTAGCAGTCACAAAGGAAGAAAGAGACTTGGGCATCATCATCACTGATGACGTGAAATCATCCAAGCAGACCTCTAAAGCAGTAGGTAAGGCTAGGGGGGTGTTAGGGTGTATTAGTAGGGGTATCACAAGTCGTAGAGGAAATGTAATCCCTCTTTACAAGGAACACCTAGTTGAAGCCCCATCTGGAGTACTGCGTGCAGTATTGGAGCCACACCTTCACAAGGACATTAACCCAATTGAGGCAGTCCAGAGAAGGCAACAAAATGGTGCAGGGACTGCATCAGAAGACATATGAGGACAGATTAACAGAGCTCAATATGTATACCCTTGAGCAAAGGAGGAGAGAGGTGATAAGATCGAGGCATTCAAACACCTTATGGGCATTGACAAGGTGAAAGAGTCTAACATGTTTAAATATAAGAAGAATAGCAGGACAAGAGGACACAGCATGAGATTAGAGGGGCCGATTAAGGGGAATGTGAGAAATTATTTTTCACAGAAAGAGGTGGTGGATGCATGGAATGGCCTACCTCAAGAAGTGGTGGCTATGAATACAGTGCAGGGCTTCAAACAGGCATGGGATAGGCATAAGGGAGCAGTACAAATGAGTATGAATAGATAGGCCACTGACAGAGCAAAGGCCGATGGCACATTTATAAGGTAGAAAAAGAAATGGGCAGACTGGATGGGCCTTGCGGTCCTTATCTGCCGTCAGCTTCTATGTTCCGTCCATAACTTTATGAAATGTTACAGTTTGGACATTGCCTCTCATCGCAGAGCAGGCTTTGGGTTGGCTGTTCTGCAGAGACTTCTTTCATGAACTCTGCTAAGCTATTTTTCAGTCATTTGTGGATGACGACGACTCCTCACGCTTTTCTGTTTGTCCCAGACTGCTTAGGACTCAGTACTATATGTAAATACCTATTGCAAGAGCTCTCTCGATATAAGATAGTACAGTTACCTAAGAACTTACCGTAAGAGTAGATCTTTGAGAGAGGCTCTTGCATTAGGTATCACCTTCCCTCCCTCTCTCTGGCCCACTGAGTTTATTCTTTTCCTTCTCTGGGGACATATCCTCTTCTTTCTTATCATGCCTCTCTTGGCCTCTGGCGAGAAAGAACTGGAAAGCGGGCATGGGGGACCGACCCTTTATACTGACGTTCGATGACGCCGGTCACCTGGTATGTGGGCGGTTCCCGCCAGAGACTACTAGCTAGAGATTGTTCTCTGGGGTCCTGATGCCTGGCGGCTTAGTCCTATATGTGAATACCTACTGCAAGAGCCTCTCTCAAAGATCTACTGTTACGGAAAGTTCTTACATAACTGTACTTTCTGAGGGGTTCTATTTTCAAAACCCTTAACTCCTGTAGAAGAACACCTGCTAGAATTGGAGTTCTGCAGCCTCTTCGCATCAGAGGAGGTGGTGGAAAAGGTTCTGGCATTACAGAACAACAAGGGCCTTTATTCCAGGTACTTCCTCACCCTGAAAAAATGGGGAGTAGTGGCCCTATCCTAGATCTCAGGTGCCTCAACAGGCACCTCCTGAAACCAGAGTTCAGAATGGTGACTTTAAAAATGGTCATTCTGTCCCTACAACAGGGAGACTGTCTAGTCTCTCTAGATCTTTAGAGTGCCTACTTTCACATCCCTGTAAGGCAGTCCCACAGAAAGTTCCTGAGGTTCAAGCTTCCCTCGGGACATTACCAATTTGCAGCCATGCCCTTCGGCCTAACATCTGCGCCAAGGGTGTTTACCAAATGCCTGGTTGTCGGGGCAGCACATGTCCAGAAACATGGGGTGTCAGTGTGTCCCTGCCTAGACAATTGGTTGATAGTAGGGAAAACACCAGCTTACGTCCAGGAGTTCCTGTCAATCACAAAAAGCACTTTGCTGTTGCTGGGTTTTCTCATAAATCTAACAAAATCCCACTTAGAACTAACCCAGCTCCTAACAGTTATAGGAGCACAGTTGGACACAAAGCAGAGCAGGGCATTTCTGGCACCAGAGAGAATTCAAAATTTCCTAACAGTAACAAACTCCTTCACCCTGGGTCCGCCAGACACTTCCTAAGACTTCTGGGACACATGGCATTCATGGCTGCAGTAGTCCCAGGGGTCTGGTACAGAATGAGAGACATACATTTTCATTTATGCTCCCATTGGTCTCAAAAGACCAATGCGGTGTCAAAACTAATACCAGTAATACAGACTTTTCTTCAAGCCTTGCACTGGTGGAAGGACACTGCCAACCTGTCAATAGGTGTCCCTTTCCAGATCTCCCCTCCTGCAAAAATTATCACGACATATGCTTCCCTACTAGGATGGGGGGGCTCATCTGGACAGTTCCTCTGTCAGTGGCACCTGGACCCCGGAGTCAAGATCACACATCAGTTTTCTGGAACTCAGGGCCATTTATCTGGCACTAAAATCCTTTGCTCGTCTAATTTCAGCCCACTCGGTGCAGGTCTGGACAGACAACACTATAGCCACATTTTACATAAACAGGGTAGCACAAGGTCGGGAGTCCTCTGCACAGAGGCCATGAGGATTTTGACCTTGGTGTGTTCTCTAGAGGTGTCTCTCTCAGCAGTTCACCTCCCTGGAAAGGACAACACCCTGATGGATGCCCTCAGCCTCATAAGTCAGGGACTCAGTGAGTGGTGCCTCAACAAGCAGGTGCTAATGACAGCGTTCTGGAGATGGGGTACTCCAGAAATAGATCTGTTTGCCTCCCCCTCAATTACCAGCTTCCTTGCTTCTGCTGCAGGCCACCAGTTCTGGGCACTGTTTCAGCAAATGCAGTGGTACTAGATTGGACAGGGAAGTTCCTATATGCCTTCCCTCCTTTTCCTCTCATTTTCAGTGTTCTCCTGAAACTCAGGCTCCAACCAGCACTAATGATTCTGGTGGCACCAGATCAGCAGAGACAGGTTCGGTTCCCCCTGCTGCTAACACTTTTGCACAGCAGGCCCATTCACCTTCTCCATAGCCACTCACTCCTGACTTTTCCCCACTCAGGGGTGACTTACCCAGACCTGCAGTCTCTTCACCTCAAGGACTGGCTCTTGAGGAGTTAGAGTACCCTGCTTCTCAGTACTCAGAACAGGTCCTTAAGGTTTTAAGGATGGGGAAAAAAAACTAACACAAAGACCATCTATGCAGCCAAATGGAAGTGATTCTCTGTTTGGTGTAAGGTCAAGGGGATCGGTACCTTCTCCGCAACTGATTCTACCCTGTTGGACTACCTAGTTCATCTCCAGGCCTCAGGCTTGAGGCCCTCTTCACTGAAACTGCACTTGGCTGCAATTTCGGCTTACCTCTCAGTAGGAAGGCCTAAGTCTGTACTCCCAGACAGTGTTCTTTAAAGGCCTGTCACACCTTCAGTCTCCTGTTAGGGAACCTGCTTTCCCTTGGAGCCTAAATTTGTGCATTGCCAAGCTCATGGAGCCCCCTTTGAGCCCATGGCTGTTGTCCATCTTAAGTATGTTACCTGGAAGACTGTTTTCCTGGTGGCCATGACTTCTGCAAGAAGGATTTCAGAGCTTCAAGCTCTCTGTACAGGCCCGACTATATTATTCCCCACAGGGATAAGGCAGAGCTCAGGATTAATAGAACGTTTTTGCCCAAGGTGGTCTCCGAGTTCCACCTTAACTAGTCCATTACCCTACCACTGTTCTTTACTGAAAAGTCCACTCCTGGGGAACAGAAGCTTCATAGCCTGGACGTCAGAAAAGCTCTGTTCTACTATTTGGAGCACACTAAGCAGGTTAGGGGTTCCTCCACCCAACTATTCCTCGCCTGCAGGGAGGTAAACCTGCTATGAAGAGAACTGTTTCTTGTTGGATAGTCTCCTGCATCCATTTCTTTTATGACAAAGCTGGCAAGCAGCCTACAGAAGGCCAGGGCACACTCTACCAGGGGCACTGCTGCTTCTTTGGCAGCTGCCAGGGACATCCCCTTGTTAGATGCCTGTAAAGCAGCCACTTGGAAGACTGTACAGTACACACATTCATCAAACATTATTGTCTGAATGTGCAGTCTAGATCAGATGCCAAATTTGGATAGGCGGTGCTGCAGAGTTTCTTTCCTAAGTAGGTTCTCTGCCGTCCTCCCAACTACACTACTTGTAGTCTGCCTTAAGTTACTGATGCTAAAGGACCCCTGATGTAAGAAGAAAAAAATTACTCACCCTAGTAATCTTCTTTCTTCCAAGGTGTCTTTTAGCATCAGTAAGCTCCCACCCTTCCTTCCCTGACAACCTGACTACAGAGGTCTCTGCCTTTGTCTTCTACCAAATTTGTTAAGTTTCAGCTTGGAACTTCATTTTAAGCAAAATTTTCATAGTTATTGTTAATATCCTTCTGCATAGTTTTTGTACCTGTTGGTTCATTTTTCTGGGCATGTGCCCATCTATCTTCGAAAAAAATTTGGTGCCTTCCCAAGCAGTCTCTCCTCGGCACACCCCAAAGTCTCCTCTGATTGGCTGATGCTAATTAATTAGCATAAACCACACCTCCTGGGCAGTACTACCTAGTCAGCTAGCTGTTTTAAAATACTGAGGCTAAAGGACACCTTGGAAGAAAGAAGATTACTATGGTGAGTATTTTTTTCCTAAGAACCACCTATGATGTTGCTGATAACTGCAGCTAGGGCAGCTGCCTCCAACATTTGTCTCAGAAGGCATCCCTGACTTAGAGTCTCTGGCTTTGCAAATGGTGTCCAACAAATGGTGTTGAATGTTCCTTTTGTGGGTCACAAACTTTTTGGTCCAGATATGCAGGATATTTTCAATGACCTGCAGGCATCTGACGAGGCTCTTCAGTCTGTGCACTCTCTTTACCATGCCCATCCCAGGAGTAGACCAAGGCCCTCCTTTCATAAGGTTTCTCACAGGCTGGATTTCTGGAACCAAGCTCCAGTGCAAGCGCAGAGCCAGCTCTGCATTGCCTGCCCCCTCCTGCACCTCTTATTCCTCTGCCAAGCAATCCTGAGGAGGAGGTGTGGCCCCGGCCACCAGTTCCACTTCAGTCTGACTCCTTGATGACCCCCCTCCTCTTATTCCAAACCAGGAGGTGGTAGTCGGAGGTTGGTTCTCCTCCCGTTTGTCCCAGTGGAGATCCATTACTACAGATGCTTGGATCCTGCAGGTAATCGAACAGGGCCATGTTCTAGAACTTATAGAACAGCCTCTAGATGTTCCCCCAGTCCCCACCTTTCATCCTCCAGACCACGCAGAAGTGCTCAGGGAGGAAGTACTCTCCTTGCTACGCAAGCAGACCATAGAACCAGTGCCCAGGCCACAAAAGAACAAGGGGTTCTACTCCAGGTTCTTCTTGGTTCCCAAAAGAACAGGGGACTTGAGGCCCATTCTAGATCTCAAGGAGCTGAATCTGTTTTTCCAGTACAAAAAGTTCTGGATGGTCACTCTACACGGTCTTCTTTCTCTGCTCGAGCAGGGTGACTGGCTATATTCTCTCGATGAGCAGGATGCCTGTCTACATATCGGTGACCCCCAACAGAGAGTACCTATGGATCTTACTTCGAGAGGGTTACTGCAGTAGATCATTATACACAGGACTATGCCCCCTGGTGTCAGGACTACATGGCAGATGTCTAGCTAGCAATCCATAGCAGGAGACTGCCTCTGGCATCACATGACGGGACGTCAGCATGACACTATAAAGGGGCGGTCCCCATGCCCACCCTCCAGTTATTTCCCGCCGTCGACCTGTGCCAGTTGTACCTTGCGGTGAAATCTGCTGCTAGGCAGCCGCCATTTTGTCACATAAGTATTTTTTTTTTCTTGTTTTCAACAGTTGTAATAGTTTTTATTGCATGTCTTCTCTGTCACGTCGCCTGAAGAAGTGCGACAAGTGCAGTGCCCAGATCCTGCATGGGGATGAACACTCACGCTGCATCCTCCGCCTAGGCCTCAGACATTGGGTCCAAGACTGTGAGGTCTGCCAATCCTTCAGCAGGACCACACGAGTCAGATGCCAGAAAGCCCTTGAAGCCCGCCAAAATGTATCTGGCTTCAATGAAAAAATAGCTGCAGGAAACCCCCCCAACACTTATCGCAAGAAGGAGGAGAAGCACTGGGACTGGTCCCCTTCTGTCCAGCGTCGCCAAACTGATGAAGCAGTTTCCGGTGGGTCTTCTGCTTTGGTAAGTACACCTCCCGCCCGGTCTCGCCATGGTCAGAGAACAGAAGGGGCACTCCTCACAGGAGGGTTCATCTGGGCTTGTGGTCAGCTCTCCGTCCAGTAAGTCGTCCTCCGGTTCCTCTGAAGAGCGCTCAGCCCCGGTCGATAAGCTGGACTCAAGCTTGTCTGCCATCTGCCCGGCCCTGACTGATAAGTCTGACGTCGGTCCTTCCGATGCCCACTCAATCATGGCTGATCAGTCAGTCATCTGCTCGCTCAATGACCACTCGGCCGAGGCTCTCCCATTGGACTCTTTCGAATTTCCCTACAGTGGGCAGAGCTAGCTGCCAGACCCACTTTCTTCCCTTGAGGGTTCTCCCTCCCAGGATGCTTCACTTCCTCTGACCCAACCCAACCCCTCGCAATCCCTTGATTCTATCCAGGAGGTGAGTGTTGTTTCTGTGGAGGTATCTTCCCCGACATCAGGTCTGTTTCCTGCCGGGTCCTCTGCTATTCTAGCGGACCTGTCGATGGGGGTTGCCTATCCTAGATCTCCTCTTGGACACTTTGGACCAGGCATCGGATTCCTTGGTGCCTTCGATCCCCTGGCGTCAGACCCCATTGGGGACCCCACTCCCAGGAGCTCCTCAGTGGTCGACGCCCTTCTCAACCTGGTGATGGTTGGTGTACCGGTCACACCCCCCCCCTGCTGTCTGATGGCTCTTTGGGTGGCCTGCCTACTCATCACGCTCTGATGCCTGAGCCTCCGTCAGGTCCCAACAGGGATCCCGGATCGTCAAGGCCCGCCGACGGACCCATCTGCACCTAGTGGTCCCTTGGCCCTGCCTCCTTCAGGACCATCTGCCTGTCTACCTGCTGGCTTTCCGGGCACAGTCCCTGGCTACTCTCCGCCGCAATACCCTTATTACCCGGTGCCAGGGTATCCATCGACTGGCTACCAGACACCCACCTAAGCAATCAGGTACCCGTCGCAGGGTCACTTGTATCAGGGGTACAACTCACAGTGCTACCCCTTTGGCTATCAGCTCCCTGGCTACCCATCATACCCTCACTCGGGGGTACCCAGGGTTCCAGCCTCCGCCTCTGCAGCCCCAGGCTCCAGATAGGTCGCAGGCTGATCCTCAAGGGACTATTACTTCATGGTGCAAGGATGCTAGATCTCAGCTTCTCCAGGAGATCGCTGGCCCGGAACCAGTTGCAATCCCTACACCGGTCCCCAGGGCGGTCCCTTGGAGCCTCTCCCCTGCTGACCCCCAGTCGTCAGATAGGGAGTCTGCCAGCCCCCCCCCCCCGGGCTTTGCCTGGCAACAAGGCCACAGAGGGTGTCTGATAAGGCCTCTTCTCCAGTAGGCCTGTATCTTTAGATTCGGAGTCAGGTTCAGATTCTTCAGCCAGCTCGGGCTCCCGTTCCCCTATTGAGCTCCAGCCAAAATAATTCTGCAAGTCTTCTCTGGAGGCCCCTTTATTTGCTGAGCTACTTCAGTCCATCCTGTCCACCTGAGGTTGGGCTACCCAAGAGCTAGATCCAAAAAGAAAGAGGCTTGTGGAACGTTTGGACATTTCAAATGTGGACCCTCTGCCCGTCCTTCTGTGGACAGGGCCGCATGAGGACCTGACGTCCACCATTTGGCAGTAGCCCTCATCCATCCCTGCAGTCTCCAAGAAGGCCGACGGGGGCTGTCATCCCCCAGAAGAAGTTTCTCATCTCACTATGCAGCCTAAAGAAACTTCATAGTGATAACTGTGGCACATAATAGATTGGCCAAGCCTTATCACCTAAGCGCCTGTCCTCTGAACAAGGAGTCCAAGCAGATGGACTAATATGACTGCAAGGTGTATGCCTCTTCTACTTGCACTTTGAGGTAATTGAATTATGTAACCCACATGATTTCTTACCAGAAATCCTCCCTGGCTGATCTGGAGTCAGAGCTTCAGTCAATTCCAGACCAAGATCTCAGGGACAGAATTTCTCCACAAAGTGAGGCTTACAAAGTCTTCCTTTCCCCACGCCCTATGAGCCACCTATGAATGGCCCACTGCACTGTCTCAGGAATTGGCCTAAGAAGGCTTGCATGGCTCTATATAGCAGGCCTGGCACCTGACATCCAGTCCACTGTCCTGGATGCCCTGTTTCTGGAGCCCATCCTGTTTGGGGGTGATGTGAAGGACATTATTACCGAGCTACAAGATAGCGGCAGGTCCCTTTGGGACTTCCGCTCCCTGTATCGCTCTGGTTTGAAACTCAAGCAACCTTTTCATTATCCACAGTGGAAGCGGAACAAGCAGCCCCCAGCCAGATGTCCGGGTAAGCGTCGTGCTCTGGGGTGCCAACCCCCCCAGCCAAATCCCAGAGAGCTGCCAGAGGTCATCAAGCGCCCTCCCTTCTGCCTCCTGACTTGAGGGAGACCCCTCCACCTCCTCTAGATCTTCCGGTGGAAATGGTGGAGGGAAGGTTCACCCTCCACCTCAAAGAGTAGGAGGAGATCACCACAGATGCTTGGGTATTGCAGATAATTGCAAGAGGTCACTCAATAGAGTTTCTGGACAGGCCTCGGACAACTCTCCGAGCAGGTCCCACTACCCATCAAGCCATCTTCCTCTGGTAAAGCAGGAAATTCTGGCTCTTCTGAATGGCCTGATCCTGGTGATATTCCAGAGATGGAAGAAACCGGATCAAACAACCAACACCTAATGTTCAAGGGTTGGTCGGTCATCTAGAAAGATACCAAGATCTTTAACCGCATTTACCACCAACAGGGGCCACCCACCAACTACTGGGGTGAGCATCCTCTCATCAGTGTAAACACCTCCATGACCCGGCTCAATCACCATGACCTATGTCTTGCTGGGGCTGAGACATAGCCAGTTTGCAGACATCCAATCATTAATCTCAGGCAAACACTGTCTCAGCGTACCTGAGGCAGAGAGGTCACCTGGGGAACAAGACAGGTACAACTGGGTGTCATATGCATAGTAGTGGAACCCCAGATTGTACCACCTAATGATCTCTCCTAGCAGCAGCATATACATGGAGAACAACAGGTAGACCAAAATAGAACCCTGTTCGACAGGTGGGTTCATCCAGAGTTGGACCTTTTTGCATCCCTACTCAATGCAAAACTGCTGCGTTTCTGCTCACTAGATCCAGGGCCTGGAGTTTTCTCATGAGACGTGTTGCCCTTTCCTGGAAAGGGAGGTTTCTTTTCCCTCATCATTTGTATCACCCCCAGGCCGCCAGACAGAACACTTCACCTACCTGGGACCATCCAATTGACATGGGGTCATAATGTCACGGTCAAAACCTCACACCCCTAACAATGCTGCACACACAAAGCAGCGTGCAGCAAAACAATTATCGGCATAACCGCGCTGACCACTGCAAGGACAAGCGCACCCCAGAGGAATAACTTAGTTTTCAGGAGCCTCCGCACCTCAACATGAGAGATTCCCACACCCCATAATAATTATAATCAACTCCGATGGTCATGAATGTTGGGGGGGGATATCAGCCAAAATATTGTACCTCTTTATTTTTATTATTTTTCTTACAAATATACATAGTACAAAGACCATATCTTGACAAGACCATAGAAGAGCAAACATCAACATGGTTCTAACCAATTAATCACAGGAAGGGTGCATCAAGATATTTTGATACCTCACAGGGGGTAATTGCAAAAATAAAAATACACTGCTAAAGAGTATAAAAAATGTGCTGTGTATTTAAAGCCCAGGAGCAGTATGAGTAGTACTAAAATAACTAAAGTCCAGGAAATACAAAAGTCCGGCTTTTGCACACCTATTAAGGCATGTAATGTCATACTATATAGCTTTAAGTGAAATAATTTGGATAATTTCAGGCAGCAAACAAGCTAACACGTTAACCAATACTAGGGATTATAGCTCTAGATAAATGATCTATCTATATTGAAACATCTCCACAAAAAAAAAAAAAAATATAGTGGGTAGTGTGAAAAGTTCCAACTAGGAGTTAGAGAAAAATCAGGAAAGTCTCACAACTTGAGTCAGTTTCCAGTTTCTTCCTCTGACAAACTGCCATCTATGGGGCTCCGAGTCCGTTGATGTTCTTGCAAACGTGAGGCCCATTTCCCTGCTTCCAAAGGGTCAGTGAAGATCCAAACTTTATGTACAATTCGTAACCATGCAGGGTAAATCATGGCATGGGGAGTTGAAGTAGCTCTCAGCTTTTGGTGGACACCATCAAATTTCTTCCGCCGCGTGCGGTAGCCCCGTGGAGTAATCCTGTATGCTTTCTGTAAAACAAATGGTGTCGTTGGTTCCTCAGGGAAGAGTTTTTCCGTAGCCATTCCTGTAGGAACATCAAAGGATGATCCCCTTCAATGCCTTCAGGGAGCCCTAAGATGTGCACATGGGATGATTGGGTCTGGTTTTCAAGGGACTCGAGTCTAGCTCTAAAGTGTGCGTTCTCCTTGATTAGAGTTGCTGTTGCAGCGGCTGAAGTTTCTACCTGCCTCTTAGCATCCCCAATCTCCGTCTGAACCTGTTTGATGGTCGATTCCACTAAAGTAAGTCTGGTGCCAAAATAATCCATCTTGGTGTTTAAGTCAGTAACTACCGAAATCAGACGCTGTGATTTGTACCCGATTGAAGCCATAGTTTCCTCCGTCTCTTCTGAAGTCACGGCCTGTACTGTACCTTCCATTCTCTTAGACTGTGTAGTCCCTGCAGTTTTTCCTCCCATTCCACCACCTTTTTCTTTACGAGGGTTACCCATTTTACGTTTATGAGGGCGCTCTTTCTAGATCTGATAAAAGTTCTTCAAAGTAGTCGATGAAAATAAGGTGAGATTAAGAGTTTATCAGTATTTAAGTGCAGAGTTGGTAAAGTTTGCTGCCTCATAGCTCGGGCTCAACAGCACCCCCCCAACCCCCAATTTTGCCTTTTTTAAGCAAAAAAAAGCCTGCAGCACACGGGACCTGGGGAGAACCACAGCCCCAGGTCCCTGATGCTGCTGGAAGCAGGTGTTCTAGCCACCCCACCACGGGAGCAGCTCAGCCAGACACTGCCCCAGCAGCATCTTTCACTTTCCTTACTGGCAGACTACAGCAACATGGGTAGCAATTCTTACCACATGCTGTAAAACCCCCTGACACTGTAGAACCATTAGTGCTTCTTACAGTGCTTTGTTTCATGTGTGGTTTTATCCATGCTATATTCACCCAGTACCATCCATTTCTCCTGCTGGTACCCCCGAGCCCCATTTCCCCTCGTGGCGGGGCCGGGAAGGGCCTTCTCTCTCTCCCCCCCGACACAATCCAGACCAGGGCTTTCACGGGCGGTCCGGCGGCTGAGCTAGACGCTGGTTGGCTGGCGGGGCTTCTTGGAGTCTGTAGTTGTCCTTTTTCCGCTTTTCATCCCTCCACCTCGCGGCCATGAACGCGAGCGTGCCGTGTAGCAACGCTTGCCTCCCTAACTCTGATGCTGCCACCCTGTCCTCCACCAGGAGGCAGCCAAGGAGCAGAACAACATTTCCCCCATCCCTGGGAGAGGACAGCCATCATCGGATGCTCTATCGTCTTCCTCCCCTGCTGACCCCTGGCAACCTGAGCATACTCCCGAGGCTGAGTCGCCAACATGGCGCAAGGTGTGGCATCCAGCACCTCAACTTTCAGTGCTACTGTGCTGGCGAAAGAGTGGTTTCTTTATGCCTTCCCTTATTTTCCTCTGATTCAGAGGGTGCTAATCTAGCTACAGATGGAGGGTGTCACCATGATTTTGGTGGCTCCTTTCTGGCCTCAGCAGATATGTTTTCCATTAATGCAGCAGTTGACTGTGGAACCTCTAGTTCCCTTGCCTCTTTGCTGGGACCTGTTGAATCCATCTAGACCTCAAGTCCCTTGATTTACATGCATGGCTCCTGAGGACATAGCCATTGCTTGTTTTGGGGTGTCTCAGAAGGTGGCTGATGTCCTGGTGGCCACCATAAAGTTGTTTTTTTTTTTTACTCCCCTCTCCTTGCAGCTCTCCCCTCTTCGGGAGACACCTATGGCCTTTTCAGCCCTCGCTCACCTACCTGGTGACTGGTGCAGTCCGTCCCCCATGGAGCCATGGTTATACCCCCCCAGGCAGGTAAGGGGTAGGGGCCCTTACACCCGATGCATCTTTGTTCGTCAAACTGTCTCCGGCGTGTAGGGGCATTGAAGGTCAGGGCCTGGTGCTCTGTCTACTGGGAGGCTGCGCGGTTATTTTTTTTCCAACGTTCTCTCGGCGTGCCATGCCCCTGGATGTCAAGGCGCTGAAGCGCCGATGTCTGGCGTGTCGCCCCTCTGTTGAGCGTCAGGCTTGCTGACCTTGGGTCTCCACCCGGGGCCAGACAAGGGCTGAGCTCTGGTTCCCCCCCGTGGAGGATGAGCAGTCCTTAGGATGCCAGGTCCTCCCCAGCCCGTCCCTCCAGCTCCCGGGCTCGTTCCCGAACCCGGGTCAGCTGGTGTCATAGCGGAAATCCAAATCCACAGCACCAGCGGCCGCCCAAGAAAGCTTTTCACCAGGCAGGTTACTCTATGAAGTGGAAGCGTTTGCTGTGTGGGCCGTTTCTCGTAGGTTGGACCTTTTCACCTGTCCAATGAACCAGGATCTGGAGTATCTCCTGACCTTGTCTGATGCAGGCCTCAAATACTCCTCTCTTAAAGTGCACCTGTCCTCTATTTCAACCTTTAACGTGCCCATTGATGGCTGTACTGTGGCGCAGTAGGATTTGGTGCATACATTTCTGCGAGGTATTCTTCATTTGAAGCCTCCTATCCATAATCCAGTTCTGACTTCTGACCTGAATTTTGTTCTAAAAAAGCTGACCCTTCTTCCTCCTGAGCCAGCCACATCTTGCAAGCTATGCTTTCTGTTGTGAAAAGCTTTATTTTTAGTTGCTATTAATTTTGCTCAAAGATCAGGGATCTGTAGACATTGTGTATCTTGACTTCAGTAAGGCATTTGATTCTGTGCCGCACAGGAGATTACTGTACAAAATGAGATGCCTCAGGCTGGTGCCACTAGTTGTTAGGTGGGTGCAAAACTGACTGGGGTGGGGCAGAAAGCAGCAGGTAATTGTTAATGGGATATGGTCACCAGTGGGGTACCTCGGGTCAGAACTGGGGCCACACCTTTGCAATATAATTATAAGGGACATAGCAGAGGGGCTAGAAGGTAGAATGTGTCTATTCGCAGATGACACAAAGGTCTACAATAGAGTAGATATGCCTGAGGGGGTTGGGAGCATGCACAGGAATCTGGAGAAGCTAGAAGAATGGTCCAGTGAATGGCAATTGACCTTCAACACCAATAAATGCAAAATCATGCATTTAGGCAAAAACAATCAGGGCACAAAATATAGTATGGGAGGGCAAGCCCTAGAGGTTACCCAGCTGGAATGAGACCTTGGCATATACATTTTCACGGGACTTCAAAGTGGCGAAGCAATGTGAGAAAGTGGTGGCAAGGGCCAGGAGGGTGCTGGGTTGTATCGGCAGGGGAATGAGTAGCAGGAGGAGGGAGGTCATAATGCCTTTGTACAGGCAACTTGTTGGGCCACACCTTGAGTATGGAGTCCAGTTCTGGAGGCCATACCTTAGGAAGGATGTGGAGAGGGTGGAGCACATCCAGAGATGGGAGATAAAAATGGTAGGGGGACTTGGGCATCTGTCTTATGAGGAATGGCTGAAGGACCTCGACAGGTACTCCCTCAAACAGAGGAGGGAAAGGGGGGACATGATTGAGACCTTCAAGTATATCAAGGGTTTCAACAAGGTGATATCTTCTGGTTAAAGAAAAAATCAAAAGCAAGGGGACACTGTATGCAGATAGTGGGATGGTGGGGTGGGGGGGATTCAGGGGGAAAATCAGAAAATTCTACTTTACAGAGAGGGTGGTGGATAGCTGGAACAGACTCCCACAGAGGTGGTGGAGGCAGGAACTGTGGGGGGTTTCAAGAGAGCGTGGGACAGACACAAGGGACTGGTAGTTCAAGGAGGGGGAGGGTGGAAGGGAAGTCCTAACGGTTTGCTAGGCCCACTGGGCAGACTGGGTGGGCCTGGCAGTCGTCCTCTGCTGACAAGATCTATGTTTTGTTTCTATGAATCTCAGAGCTACAGGCTCTCATGTGTGAGCAACCTTATTTGATTTTACAGTGTCTCTTTACGTACTAATCCTAAGTTTCTTCCTAAGTTGGTGTCCGAGTTTACTTTAAATCAATCTATCCACCTGCCTGTTTATTTTCCAGAGCATGCCAATCCAGGGGAAGCATTGCTCCATACATTAGATACACATAGAATACTCAGATATTATGTTCATCGTATGAAGAAATGCATGAAGTCCTCACTGATTTTTGTTTCCTTCGCCCCTGAAAAAGAAGACATACCAGTTTCTAAACAGTGCCTGTCCAGATAATTGGCCAACTGTATTACTGTTTGTTATAGGAAGCAGAATAAGGAACTTCCTGGGGTTCTTCTTGGCCATTCAGACAGAGGCATGGCCACTTCTGTTTTCTGTTTCAGTAATGTTTCAGCTGCAGAAATTTGTGCTGCTGCAACTTGGAGTACTGTCCACACCTTCACTAAACACCATAGTCTGGACATTACCTCTAGAAGAAGGGCAGGCTTCGGCCTGGCTGTGCTTCAAGGCCTCCTTTCTTAGGCCTGTAGCCTCCAGCCACCCAGTCTGTCTCTCTGGCAGGACTGGTTAACATAGAAACATAGACTTTGACGGCAGATAAGGACCATTTGGCCCACCCAGTCTGCCCAGTTCCCTACCTACTGGATAAGCTGCAGATTTTAGTTTACCAACAGCCTACTTCCTGCCACCCCTCACTATAATTGCCTTATGTCTGTCCCATGCATGTTTGAATTCCTCCACTGTTTTAGACCCCACAGCCTCTCCAGGAAGGCAGTTCCATGTGTCCACCACTCTCTCCGTGAAAAAAAATTTCCTCACATTACCCCTGAACCGTCCCCCCCCCATCTTTAAATTGTGCCCCCTTGTTCTTACACATTTCTTTTTCTGAAAGATGCTACCCTTCTGGACTTTGTTGATTCCCTTGAGGTACTTGAACGTTTCTATCATGTCCACCTGTCCCTCCTTTCATCAAGGGTATACATATTAAGCTCTCTCAGTCTCTCTTCATATGGTTTCTGATGCAGATCTTGCACCATTTTAGTTGCCCTCCTCTGGACTGCTTCCATTCTGTCTATGTCCTTGCATAGATGAGGTCTCCAAAACTGCACACAGTACTCCAGATGGAGTCTCACCAACTGTCTGTACAGAGGAATAACCACTTCCCTTTTTCTACTTGTGATGTCCCTTCCTATGCATCCCAGTATCCCCCGGCTCTCCTTACTGACTTCTCACATTGCTTACCCACCTTTAGATCATCTGATATGACTACCCCCAGGTCCCTTTCCATTTTTGTTGTTGTTAGTACCTCCCCTGCTATTGTGTACTCTCCTCTTGGGTTTTTTGTTTCCCAGGTGCATTACTTTGCACTTCTTTGCGTTGAATCTAAGTTGCCATATGTCTGACCATTCCTCCAACCTTGCCAAGTCCCTTCTCATCCGTTCTACCCCCCTTGTGTATCAACTCTGTTACAGATCTTTGTGTCATCTGCAAAGAGGCATACCTTTCCCTCCAGACCCTTTGCAGTATCACCTATAAAGATGTTAAAGAGGACTGGACCTAGTACTGAGCCCTGAGGTACTCCACTAGTGACCCCCCCTTCCTTTGGAATGTGTTCCATTCACTATTACCTTCTGTGTCCTGTTGTACAGTCAGTTTGCTACCCAGGCTACCACCCTGGAACCCACTCCCAGGCTGGCTAACTTGATTCTCAATCTTTTGTGTGGGACTGTGTCAAATGCCTTGCTAAAGTCTAGGTAGGCCATATCCACAGCCCCTCCCTGGTCTGTTACTTTGGTCACCCAGTCAAAGAAATCTATTAGATTTGTCTGACATGACCTTCCTGCTGTAAATCCATGCTGCTTTTGGTCCTGTGCCCCACTGGCCTCTAGGTACTCAACAATTCTTTCTTTCAGAAGTGATTCCATCTTTTTCCCTACCACTGAGGTCAAACTTACAGGTCTGTAGTTTCCTGCTTCTGCCTTGCTCCCACTTTTGTGAAGGGGAATCGCATCTGCCCACCTCCAGGCCTCAGGTACCACCCCATCCTCCCATGATTTGTTAAAAAGTGTGGTCAGTGGTGTCACTAGGTCCTCCCTTAGTTCTTTTATTATTCTGGGGTGAATCCTGTCAGGCCCCATTGCTTTGTCCACCTTGAGTTTCAGGAGTTCTTTCAGGACTCTTTCTTCTGTAAATGGACTGGTGTCAACCCCCCTACCCATAGTGCTTCTGTTGTCTGGTTTAGGTAACTCCTCCTCATCTTCTTTTGTGAATACTGAGCAAAAGTATTCAATCAGTAACTCTGCCTTTTCACTGTCTCCCTCTGTCCACCTCCCCTCTCCCTTATTAATCTTCACTATTCCTCCCTTAACCTTTCTACGCTCCCAATGTACCTATAAAAGGTTTTATACCCCTTCTTAACTAAATTGGCTATTTTTTCCTCGGTTTGGGCTTTTGCTATTTTGACTGCCTTCCCCACTTCTTTCTGCTTTAATTGATACAGTTCCCTGTCTTGCTCCTTCTGTGATTCCTTATACTTTTTGAATGCAGCCTTTTCTCCTTAACCTTCCTGCCACCTCTTTTGAGAACCATAGTGGTTTTTGACTCCGCTTTGTTTTCTTTATCTGTTTCACACAAAGGCTTGTTGCCTCTATGATGGCAGTTTTGATTTTTCTCCATTGTTCTTCCACCCCTACTTTTTGGCCATTTGCTAGTGTATTCTTCAGGTATTCACCCATTTTGCCAAAGTCAGCCCTTCTAAAGTCCAGTATGCTTGTTTTTGTATGGCTCATCTCCATGGTTGTGCTTATTGTGAAGCACACTATGCAGTGGTCACTTGTTCCCAGATGTCTACTGACTTCTAAATTTGTGATCCTCTCTCCATTTGAGAGTACCAGGTCTAGTATTGCTCCCTCCCAAGTGGGTTTCATCAGTAGCTGTCTAAGGCCTGCCCCCTGCAGGGCATCAAGAATGACCCTACTTTTGGATGTGGCTGCAGTACATTTCATCCAGTTAACATCTGGCATATTCAGGTCCCCCATCAACAGTATCTCCCCTTTTTCAGCCATTTTGAGAATGTCCTCTATCATTTTCTTGTTCATTTCCTCCCCTTGAGATGGGGGTCTATATACAATCCCTGTGTGGATTGTGATGCCATTCCCTGTCTCCAAGGTGACCCAGAGTGCCTCTTGTCCTCCCCTTACTTTTTAGTTCTGTAGCTTTGATCCCTTCCCTTATGTATAGAGCTACTCACTTCCTCTTTTCCCTCCTTGTCCCTTCTGTAGACTGTGTACCTGGTATGTTGACATCCCAGTCATGGTTCTCTGTGTACCATGTTTCCGTGACTGCCACAATATCCAATTGTTCATCTTCCATCAAAGCTACTAGCTCAGGAAGCTTGTTTCCCAGACTACGGGCATTGGTAATCATTGCCCTCCATTTAATGTTGGCTTTATCCTTTTTTCCCCCATCCCTGCTCTTTTTGCCCTTGTCTATTTTTCCATTTACCCCTGTCCTGCCCTCTGTTGAGCACTGTGCCTCAGTGTTTACCTTACTACCTGTCATGTTTTGTGGGGAGGGAGGCTTGAAATTTCCTGCCTCTTATTAGCACCTTCCCCCATGGCTAGTTTAAAAGCTTGCCAAGGAAGCATTTAAACCTGTCACTTAGAGTCTTGGTTCCCTTTGTGGACAGATGCAGACCATCATGCCAGTATAGACCTTCATCTGTTCAGGTGTACCCCCAGTCCCCAATGAAGCCAAAGCCCTGTGCTCTGCACCAGTTTTGCAACCATTCATTAAACTGCATGGTGTGTAGCACCCTAGCCTCACCCCTGCCATGGACTGACAGCACCTCTGAGAAGGTAACCATGCTTGCTACCTGTTTGAGGCCCCTCCCTAACTCCACAATTTCATCCTGCACTGCACTGATCCCATGCCTAGCTAGGTCATTTGTCCCAAGATGGACAATGATATCTAGTTCCCTCTCCTGTGATGCTGCTTCTGCTATCCTGAGGATTCGCTTGTTGTCCCTCCAAGCCATGGCACCAGGCAGGCACCTTACTTCCCTCTCCTCTTCCTTCCCCTGGTCTACCCCTCTAACAATGGAGTTCCCTATCAGAAGCTGTTTCCTTCCCATGTGGTGTCCCTTGCCACCCTTCTGTGGGTCTCCCATGTGGATGTCCTCAGCATTCTTCTTGGTCTCCACTGAGGGTGCCATCATAGAGGAACCTTGCTCTGCCAGACTGGCATATGGTTTGTATAGAGGTACAGCTAGGGGGCTTCACCTCTGTTCCACCATCTGCACCCTCCCAGAACCCACTGTGGTCCAGCGGCTCTTCTTACTTGGCAGCCTCTGAGGCAGTGGTTGTGGCAGGGGTGCTCTTTGGGTGGGGGAGGCCTCCTTATTCCTTGCTAGTTCAGCCTGGAGGTGGGCAACTTCCTCCCTCAGAGCTGACAGTTGCCTGCAAATAGGACAGCAGTGCAGTTTCCAGAATGTTTCCTGGAAAACTGCTGCCCCACGACCAGTGCATTGCACCACTCCCCACATGTCCTTCTCCCTTATAATATACAATATGTAATATATATATTTATTGTTTTTTTTTTTCTTTTTTTTCTTCTTTTTTGTGGTGTGTACTTACCCTTTATGCACTGTCCAGGGTTATTAAGAATATGACAGTTCTGCCCAAGACCTGTTGAGGAAGTGATGTCAGAACATTGGCTATAAAGGAAACATCACGCCTGGGGGTGCGGTGTGGGGAAGGGTGGGTAGGTAGTCCACAACCACTGGTGACTGTTAGAGACAATCAAATACACCACTGCTCCACCACCCTGGTGAGTACTACCCTTTATAGTAATTCAACTAACGTCCAGTAACTGATTTGTAAACTGTTTAAAAGTAATATGATGCAAACTGTCACAGAATACTAGTAGACAGTCCAGTTAGCCACAAAGGAAAATCACATATGCAGTTATTTCAACCCTTCTGAAGATGCTTACAAGATAAGCAGTTTTGAAAAACCCCTTCCTGAATTAAAAACTAAAATAATTAAACACAAAGCAATACCAATGTAAGCCTGTAAAGTAAGGAAAACTTCCCTCAGATGTAAGCAAGAGAGAGAGATTTGTTGCAGATATCTAGTCCAATACAGTATATCCCATGCAGCTTCTCAGTTGTTTCAAAGCACACCCTGTTACACAACTTGGAAGAAGATGGACTTCTGTCTGAAACAGGATCACACCAGTAGTTTATAGTAATTGATCAATGCTAGACTGTTCAAGCCAGAACAATTGGCTGTGATGCAGGTCTCCCTGACTTGTGAAGACCATTTCCTCCACCGCAAGCTATGTCTGGCATCCAATTACAAACTGCATCCTTTGCTATCTAAAAGTACACAGCCACCACCAGTAAATTATTTCAAAATATATTGATGCAAACTGTCACAGAATACTAGTAGACAGTCCAGTTAGCCACAAAGGAAAATTCTGTAGGTGTGGCCTAATGAAAGATATATCCTCGAAGACAGAATAGTTACATACTCACTGTAACTGTAGATCTTCGAGAGAATCTTTCATCAGGCCATGCCGTCCCACCCTCCATCCCCCTTACTCTCAGAGCTTCTTTGCTCCTGTCTCTCTCTCCAGTACAGCCTACCTGCTGTTTTCAGCCTTGCCTGGTATCTGGAAACTTTGGCTCTCTCCTGGTTCCCTAGATGAAGGTTCTCTGAGTATGGTCTCCAGCATGGAAAAGAGGAGGTAGAGGGGCCACCCACATTTATATAGAGAGGACGTCGATGTGGATGGCCCCTAGTGAACTGCTTGCAGTAAATTTTTTGTGTGGTCCTAGCGCTTGGTGGCTATAATTCCATAGGTGTGGCCTGATTAAAGATATTCTCTCGAAGATCTACTGTTACGGTAAGCATGTAACTGTTCTTTATCATAGGGGAATGAAAATGATAGGTTTACTGAGATCATACAAATATGAGGAAAGACTTCAAAGATTGGGACTTTTTACATTACAACAATCAATCAATCAATCAATCAAAATCTTTATTTATTCAGGCGAACATCATTGAGCATAGCTCATTTACAAGATGGACCTGAGTGGTCATAACAAAAAGGTTACAGATTGTATACAAAAACATGATATTGAATAAGCACAAATACAACCATTTATGAGTGAGATAGGTGTACAAATATTTACATATATACAAGGCAAAGGACAGTAAACCTAAAACCTAATAAAGGAGAGAAAACAAACAGTCTAGTAGGGATAAGGCTTGGATAATGGTATATGGGTGGGCATATATGTATGAGGTTTGATGGGGAAAGGACCAGAGGAATGATAGAAGAATAGGGAGGAGCTTTAAAAGAGGGGGGGTGGAGGAGAGAGGGGGTGTGGGAGGGGTGGGGGTGTGGGAGGACTAGGCCTTGTGGAAGCAATTGCACGAATCTGGGATTAGGCTGGTATACAGCTTTTTGAAGGATGTAAGAGGAATCAGTGTATCCATTTTCAATGACTTTTGGATAGAATTCCAGATAAGTGCCAGGGAATAACTGATTGCAGCTCTTCCAAACCGGGTGCAGGTGATAGGAATCTTCAGCAGGATCAGTTTGTTGATCCTCAAGGTGTAGGGCCTGGATGTGATCCGTTGAAGCAGTCTGAGATGTAGGAAGGGAGTTTGTTTGTCAGAGCTTTGTAGATCCAGATAGCAGCATTTTTTTCTTCTATGTTGCAGGGATGTCCAGCTGACTGCATTGTAGAGAGAGCAATGATGGGTGCTAGAGGAAGGTCAGTAATGAATCTAATAGCTCTATGATACAGGGTGTCTAATTTGTTTAGATGGGAGAGGAGCAATGACCATAGAGGAAGTCAGCATAATCAATGAGGGACAGGAATGATGCTAGGATTAATCTTTGTTTGGAATCTTTGGTCAGGTAGTGTTTGATCCTATAGAATAGACCAAGTCTTTGTCTCAGCTTTTCAGGAGCTCTTCAACGTGGGTAGTATAGTCTAGTTTATTGTCTGTCCATACTCCTAGGTATTTGAATTTGTCAACATATTCCAGATTTTCACCAAGGATGGTAGAGAGTTGTGGGAGGTGAATGGTGGGATAGTGGAAGAACAGTTCTTGGTGGCAAAGAACATAGCTTTGGTTTTCTTGGCATTTAGTAATAATTTATTTTCTAATAGGTTGTGCTGAAGGATGGAGAATTCAGACTGTAGGAGCTCACAGGCTTTTGATGGTGAGGATTGCTCACATATAGTACAGTGTCATCTGCAAAAGGTGGATATTAGAAGTGAGAGGTTGGAATCAATATTGTTGATGTAAATGGCAAAAGGATGGGACCCAGGATGGAGCGGTACACCTCTTAGGAGTGGTTTAGAGGTAGATAGATCACCTTCATTTTTACCAGTTGTAATCTTCCGGAGATAGCATCTGAACCATTTAAGAGAGAGTGAGTCAAGGCCTATGGAGTTCAGAGAGGAGATTAGAAGATCATGATCCACAGTGTCAAAGCTTTGCTAGATCCAGAAACACAGCACAGGTATTATTCTTTTGTCTAGGGCAGTCTGCCAGTCATTTGTGACTATTGCTAGTGCAGAGATGGTGCTATGCATAGATCTGAACCAGATTGAGCTGGGTTTAGGAGATTGTTAGTATCAAGGTAGGCAGTTAACTGAGGTTTACCAGCTTCTCAAGCATCTTGGATAGTACTGGTAAGATGGAGATGGGCCTATAATTATTGAGGTCCATGGGATCACCTGCCTTAAGTAATGGAAACACTTGAGCTGTTTTCCATATTGAGGGGATAGAACCAGTGGCAAGTGATAGATTGAAGAGGTGGGTGAGGGGGGCGGTTAAGGCATGCAGAGCTACTTTTAGAAAGTAGGGGTCCAGGGAGTCTGCACCTGCACTTTTGGTGGTATCTAGCTGGAGTAGAAGGTCTTCTACTTCTTTGAAGAATATTGGTTTGAACAAAGAGTGAGGGGCAATTTCCTAACTATGTACAATATAATGGGAGAACTAGAATTAATCGAGGAGATGGGAATAGCCATGCAGGATAAACCTTTAAGTTTGAGAGGGCATATGAAGCAAATAAAAATAGAGACTGCCAGGAATACCAGCAGACACAGTATGTTTATGAATAGAACTCGCAGGTTCTGGAATGCACTTCCAGATGATTTAGTATGCAGTAATTCTCTAAAAAAACTTTAAAGAGCCACTGACGTCTCTGGGGAAAACTGTGGAAAACCTCATAGAAAACCTCATATTTAGACAGAATTAAGATTTTATTTTATATATCTTTCATAGATTTATCCTCCCTTTTTCAGTTACTGAGGACATTTTCTGAAAAAAATGGATCTTCATCTGTGAGAGTTCATCTTCCCTTACAGCTTATTTCCCAACTCGAAATCATAATCACCTGTTGTGACATCACAGTTTGTTGCCATGGAAATAATTGTGATGTCACAAGCACAGTATTATGTAATAGGAACTAATGAACTCTCAAGAAAACAAAGATCCTGTTTTCATACATATGCCCTGAGAAACACGTACTAGTGAGGAGAAATACAGAGCTAATGTGAAATATGCGCTGAACTGTGTCCAAATATTATGTCTTTCTAAGTTCTCCTGGTGGTGTCAGCTGCTCTTTAAGAAAGGTCTTGATAGCTGGTTGATGCAAAACAGGCATAAATGGTTCCACTAGTGTGGGGAACAGTAACAATGGGCTGTGTAGAGGCCTTCTTCTGTTCTAAACCCAGTATAAGCACCCTAGTATAAACTACTACAACAAAGTAGTGGATAATAGAGCAGAATGACTGAACTACTAACATCAGATTACTACCCATTCAGGTGAAAGGCTTACTGTCTGGATCATTTTGTTGAATTAATATAGTCTCTTGATTATGCTTACATATTTTTTAGCATGCCTGAATCAAAAATTTAATTAAATAAAAAATAGCATGTGATTGTGTTAAATCTATTTCTGTATAAAATGGCACTGTAAACTTTAGTGTTCAGTAGTTCTGTACCTTACCTTTTACAGTGATATCACTAGGTATAGGAACCCTCATTTTGTAGTACCTAAACATTTATTTACGTTTTTGGTAACCAGGTAGGTGCGCTGATCCAGAGGACCATTTTCAGTCACGACCTGGGCTACAAGGTGGCGGTACATAGATTACAAGCAGTAGATGTAATATACAATTTAAATATACTGTACAAGCATCAATAGACAACAAATAGACAGAAGCTTACTTATGGTAACCAAACAATGGTGAGTTAAGCAGCCTTGGGATACCAGCAGCAGTGCAATGGGAGAAAAGTTACAGGATGACAAGGAGCAGTTTAAACATAACAGACTTATCAATATCTGGTCTAGATTACACGCCTGTCCTGAGAAAGAGAGCAGATTGACCTGAGGAGCTTGTGGCAATAGGTAGGGCAAGGCTTCCAGACAGTGAGCTGAGATTAGGCAGTGAGGGGGCATTGGCTGTGTAAGCTGGAGAGCAGGATAGTTAGTGATATGCCCAACTAAGTCCTGGTGTATCCTTAAGCCACGGCCTGGACCAGGTACAGTGATGTGCTAGGAGGTCTCACAGGTTGGTTTGAGAGGCAGCTTGAGGGTCAAGGCTGTGGATTAGTGCTTTAGGACAGTGGTGGTGGGGGGAGAGTGGGATGGGCAGAAAGCACTTGACGGTGATAGGATTATGGTGGCTTTCGGTCTCTGCGCTGCCCTGTGTGCATTTGCAGGTGGAGCCTTTCATTAGCCAGGCCTTTAGGTTAGACTTGAAAGACGCATTGGAAGCAGATGTCCGAACAGGCACTGGGAAATGATTCCAGAGGGAGGAGGAAGAGACTGAGAAGGCCTTACTGCCCATCGTTCTAGAGACATGGGGTACTTCCAAGGATTGGATGTAGGATGCCCTAAGAGGTCTCGTGGATGCTCTGTGTATGAGTAGTGGGGCATATGGGGACACTGGTTAATTCTGAGGGCATTGTCTACTAGGCAGCCTGCAGTATAGTCAAAGTGTACCTGGAGAGGGAGCCAACCAAGGGACTAGTAGAGTGTACAGTGATGAGTTAAGGAGGGGGCTTTGAGAACAAAGCGACAGATGGCATTGTATGTCGTGTTGAGGCGGGAGTGTTGCTTTGTGGACACGTGGGAGTAGATGGGGGAGCAGTAGTCAAGGAGTGGGAGGAACTGTCTCAAAAATGCATGCTTATTGCTCTGCTCTGGAGGTATCAACACTACCACTGCAGCAACCTCAATTTGCTCTGAATTTTTGGGCCCCTTATTCTGTCTCTGTATCCACCCCCCCCCCCCACCTATCAACAACTGAACACTTAAGCTACCTCCCCCTTCTTCCCTCTACTTGCCACCTACTGGCCTCCACTCCCCCATCTCTCCTCACACCATCTAAATGAGGACTCCTCTTGTCCTCCCCCTCCCTCCCTAGTTTGTCTCCTCCGCCCTCCCTCAACCCCACCTGGACATCCCCATCCAAACTCTTACTCCTCCTCTATTCTCTGCCTGCTCCACAACCACCATGGCATCCCTTCATCCCCCTACCCTTGCTGCCCTCATCCCCATCCACCGGGGGTTACTCTGCTGCCCTCTCCTTAATCTAGCAGCCATCCATCAATTCCTTACCCCCCTTACATACATCCCAGCTAGTCTGCTACATCAAGCGCAGAAACCACGCCGCACCTCTTCATGTCTTGATCCTCTTGTCACTTCTATCTGGAGATACTGAACCAAGTCCTGGCCCTGTCAGCCCTACCACCATCTCAATGCAAGTTCTACCTAAAAGCCTGCGGATGTTTCACACCAATGTGAGCAGCCTTCTCCCCAAATTGGATGACCTAAAAGTGTGGATTATGCAACACTCACCTGACATTCTCTGCATTTCGGAAACTTGGTTATCCTCTGGAGTCCCTGATGCACAATTGGCCATACCAAATTTCAGCCTTCTCAGACAAGACCGGTGCGAATGCGGCAGAGGGGTGGCTGTCTACTACTGTAACTCTTTAAACTGTGCTATTTTCCACTGCCAAGCAATTACTGGTTCCCATGACGTTCTCCTTCTCAATCTCGCCCTTCCTTCCTCATCTCCCCTCCTAGTGGGTGTCCTATACGCCTCCCCAAAACTTCCCCCAGCCTCCCTCGTCTCCTGTATCTTTACCAACTCCACGTTAGTGAACGCGCACAATTAAGTCCTTCTTGGCAACTTCAACGTAGATTGGCTCTCCCGCTCATCTCTAAGCCCTCATCAGCATATTGAAGTGCTAAACAGCTTCCAGCTGATCAAAGAACCAAGAAGTCAATTACACTCCCTTCTTGACTGGATGCTTTCATCTCACCCCCACCATATTTGTTCCGCTGGTACTCTACCCGACGTGTTAAGCGACCACTGTCCCACCTTCTGTGTCAGGAAGTTCCATCCCTCTTCTATCCCTCCTAAATACATCAGGCATCGCTTCCTTAAATCCTTTGATGTAAATAAACTACTCCTTGACTTGTCACTGATAAACTGTTCCCCTGTCCTCAGCACCCCCTCGTTGATACTGCCCTCGCTCACTTCTCCTTTATCTTCCCAAGTATATGGGATGCCCATGCCCCTCTAAAAACATCCTGAGTTAAACATGCTCACCACCTCTGGATCACCTCTGACATCCTGGCAAAGTGCAAAGCTCGTGACCATGCTTGGCACCACTCCAAATCTTCTGGCAGCCAGGCTTCCCCTTCAAACCTTTTGTACCCTTCGCAATAGCTGTACCCAAAGCATACACCGTGCCAAATCTGATTTCTTTAAATCCCATCTTCACCCCTCTAGCAGTACTCCCTCATCCTTCTGGCAGGATCTATGCTTGCTTTCTGCACCCCCACTCTGTCTCCCCACCTCCCTCTATCCAGGTTGATGGCTCACTTATCTCTGACCCCCTCCTTGTCGCTGCAGCCTTTAATCATTTCACCTCCAATGCTGTTCCACCTGGGACCTCGCCTCCCCCCCCCCGTCTTCCCCACAGCTCCCAGGGTTTACACTACCACCAATCTTACCTTCTGAGGTCCTGCAGGCACTTATCTCCCTAAACCCTACTAAGTCCAGCCCTGATAGACTGCACCCTTGGCTCCTCAAAATCTCCACTCCTTCAGTAGTTACCCCTTTAACCTATATCCTAAACCTATCGCTCTCCACTGCCATAGTCCCTACAGCTTGGAAGCTTGCCAGAGTTCTCTCTCTTTTCAAAGGGGGAGACACCACCTTTTCTTGCCGCTACCACACTATCTCCCTCCTACCAGCATCCCTAAAGTCCAAGAATCCCTCATCCTTGACTGACTCAATACTTTACTCTTCACATCCAGTATCCACTCCTTATACCAGTCTGGCTTCATAAAGTCCCATTCCACCACCTCCTCCCTACTCCGCTTCACCAACGCCATCCACACTGTTATGGATCTTGGCCATATCACCTCAGCTGTGTTCACTGACCTAGCCAAGGCCTTGACTCTGTCTCCCATTCCCTTCTACTTTCTAAACTATGCTTTATTGGCCTAGCCCCTGCTTCTGTGTCCTGGTTCACTTCCTATTTAACAGGCCGCTCCCAATCAGTGTCCATCAACATCTCATCTCCCATCCTTGCCAGTGTACCTCAGGGCTCTATTCTTGGGCCGGTTTGTTTTTCCTCTTCATCAATGACCTTTCCTCCGTATGCACCCAGTCTAACATCCACATATATGTGGACCACACCATCCATTTACTGTCCGGCCCATCCATTCAAGCCATCCAATCCCCCGTTCAACATGACCTCTCAGCTGTGACAGCTTGGCTTGATGCCAACTGCCTTTAACTGAACACCAAGAAAACCATTGCCATGACCTTTGGCTCCAAACAAAAACTTGCCAAACTTCCCTCACTGCCTGTTTTCTCCTCAGCAGCGGATACCCTCCTCAACAATGTTAGCACCTACAAATACCTGAGTGTCTAGCTTGACCCCTCCCTTGATTTCTCCTCCCATTTCAGTGCACTCCACACCAAGCTGCGCCCGAAACTTGGGTTACTCCATCAGCACAAAGCCAGCTTGTCCCTCCCTGTAAGACGTGACCTATTAGTCAAATGGATCCTCCCTGCCTTTGACTATGCCGACATAGTTTTCAGTGCTGCTCCAGCCACCTCTCTTGCTAAACTGGATGTCCTTTTCCATGCTTTTTGTCGGTTCGCCTCCAACTCTCCCCCGCTAACATACCACTACAACCTATACTCTGCCCTCTCTCTCTCTCTCTCTCTCTCTTTCCAGTCACTTGCGAAGAGGCACTCCTCTCACTGCTCTACCTTCATTGGTTTGGGTCTCTCCCTACATACCTCACCTCCTTCCCACATCTCCCTCTCCATATAACTCTCAGTTTAGCTGTGCCCGTACCTTTTTTCTCCCTCGTATCTGAACCTCAGCTGGTAAACACTCTTTTTCCTACAAGTTTCCCTCCCACTGGAATAACCTTCCCTCCCAACTCGTCTTTCAACCTCCTTCCACTATCTCAAGCGCTTACTCTGACCAACACCAGTCACCTCCTGCAGCTCCGCCCCTTCCTAGACTGTGACTACAATATGCCTCAAGTCCAGTCCTTTCTAGGACAAACCACTGTACAATAGCTGCACTCTTCATTGTATTTACTGTATATGGTTTTAAATTTGTATCTATCTGTACATAGTTTCCAAGTTTACATATGAATGTAAATAGTTTCCTAGTTATATATTACTGTACTTTTTTTTTTTTTTTTAACCTGGTCTGGTTTTTTTTCTGTCACTGCCTGTTATTTTGTTATATTTGCTGTTGTATCTGTCACCCTCCTGTTACCCCTTCCCCCCAGGTCGCACCTGGAAATGAGCTTTGGCTCATGGTGCCTTTCCTGGTTATCAACTTTCAAATAAATAAAATTGTTTGCAAGAAGCTAACATACCTAAACCATTAAAAATAAATGATTCGGGAAGCAATAGTACAGCTGTCAAAAGAATTAACTACTTCTGCAGGTTTCTCTCACAATTAATTGAAACTCCTCTGTAGGAGTACAATACCCCGTTGGACCAAACTTACGTAATTAAAATGTTGTTTTCTTTATTTGGCTTTCTTTTTCAGTGAAGCTTCTCATTTACTTTAAGTGATACTAAAGGCTGTGAAGACTTGTGCTTAGAGCACAGAGCTGAGAACCAGAAGATGTCTGGTTCAGTTGCCTGTTTTCATGCCTTAAAGGAGAAGACTCCTGTATGTGTGTGATTTGGATATGTCTGATGTATTTATTATACATTACATCAAGTACTGTACATAGGTTAATAAGAGATCAGCCATTTCTTCTGTTGCAACACATATCTAGAGTTTGAGGCTCTGACACGAGGTAGTAAAATGTCAAGCAAGCCTCCATTTACATGCAAATGAGTCACTTGTAATACAGCCCCTCCCATTTCTTGATGTCACTGCAGCAACAGTGCAGAACAAAACATAAGGGTATCAATGCTGTCTAGCCTGATTTTAGTTTGTTTGCAATGGCTTAAGTCAGATCTTACTTCGAGACACAGCTCTTGCAGCAGGTTACACCATTAGGACTGTAGCCGGCAGGCATCAGGACCCCACGGAAAAATTCTAGCTAGCTATCTTCAGCGGGGACCGCCCCCGACGTCAGGCGTGTGGTACATAAGGGGCGGTCCTCAGATTCAGTTCTTTCCATACGTCGACTTGCATGTCCCGACCCTTCGGTTATAGTCTAGCGCGTGACGCGTGGTTAAGTGCTTTCCTTCGGGAAATTTGGATTTCTTCTAGCAAGACTTTTGCTGATGTCCTCTCCAAGCTCCGGTCACTCTTCCAAGTGTGCTTGCGGGAAACAGATCCCCTTCAAGGACCCCCATACGGCCTGCGTTCGGTGCCTGGGCCCAGACCACGATAGCCGGGCCTGCTCCTTCTGCCAGGGGTTCAATAGTTGTACCCGGATCCGACGTCAGAAGGCCCTTCAGGCGTTTTATTGGAAGAAGCTGAAGACCATGTCTTCCAAGGGAATCTTCTCAAAGACCCACAACGCGGCGGGCTTGAAGGAGAAGGCCCTTCCAGGTCCCCCTCAGGGCTCGGACTCGTGCAGCTCGGTTCAGTCCGACCGCTCTCCTCCAGGGCCAGCTCTCCGCCTCCCCGGCTGCAGTAGAAGCCTTCTTCTCAGGCCAAGTCCGCCAGGCCGTCCCTCGTCTTCGTCCTCCAGGGCCTTGGTGAAGTCCGGGATCGCCACCATCACCATCATAAGTCTGGTTCCCGCCTTTCAGTACCCGCGTCAGGTTCTTCTTTGCTTCCTCGCAGGCGTTGGAGCTCACTCCCTAAAGAGACCTTTGGACCCGGCGCTTGGTGCGGCCATCGTCGACCTCGCGTCATACATCCCTGGAGCCGCCCGTCGGCCACACAACCGTCACGGCTAAGCCTCAGCGGGCGCGGTAGAGGACGGTGCCGCTCCCCTGAGAAGAGGGCCCTGGCGCCTCCGACCGGCGTCGGTCAGGAGACCTTGACCGAGGAGGATCTACGCAGCCGAGGACCAGGCAGGCGACCCGGTCTCGTCGAGACTCCCCGGAACCCTCGCCGTTACCGAGCCCCTGTGGAGCTGGCGCTGGGACCCGATGACCGTCCACCGGCCCGGACCGTCCATCGGCCTCTCCTAGCAGATGTGAAGGACCTCTTCACTTACTGGTGGGACACCATAAAGAAGGACATGGTTCCACTCTTCCTCTTCCTCCTCCTCCGGTTCCTGCACCCCCCTCGCCATCGGGGTCGGCAGGCCGCCTACCTCCTCCCCGGGAGTCCGGATCCCCTCCCAAGGGGAGACCAGAAAAATGGAGACCTCCGTCTAAATCCTCTTCTAGGTCACCCAGCCCCAAGAGACCCAGAAGACACCGACGATCGCCTTCGACGGAGGACACGGGATCAGAGTACTCTTCTTCTAGATCCCCATCTCCCCTCTCCATCCCTTCTCCAGACCCACGTGAGATGCCGAAATCTCCTCCGGACAACCCTTCGTTCTTGGATATTATGAGACACATCCAAGAGAACATGGGATGGGATGCAGAAGAGCTAGACCCGAAGGATACGCCTCACCAAATATCTTCGGCAGAAAGACCCCAAGCCTGTGGTGGTGCCACCCTTGGTTGACACTTTCGTGGACGTCACCAAGGCAGCGTGGAAGCGTCCACATTCGCTCCGCGATGCCGATGAAGCTGATCGTCTGTACAAGGCTCCTAAAGAGACCAGTACTTGACTCAGCAGCCTCAGGCCGACTCTCTGGTCATCACAGCCTCACATGACCCGGTCCACAGAGCCGCAACATCTGAGCACCCTGCCACGGACCCAGAGTCCAAGCAGTTGGACGCGTTGGGTAGGCGCACGTATGCTTCTGCTACCTGCGCCATCAGATCCTTGAACTATTTGACCCACATGGTTCAGTTCGAGAACGCTTTGTGGGAACAGGGTCTGGAAGAGTCTGAAAAACTGCCGGAAGGTGAGCAGAAGGAGGAGATGCTTCAGCTCCTCCGTACGGGTTCAGACATGGGAACCCAAGTGCTACGAGCCGCGTATGACTCTGCGGACTCATCGGCCCGAGCAGCAGCTTCTGGCGTATGCCTCCGGAGGCACTCTTGGTTACGCGTCTCCGGTTTTACCCCGGACGTCCAGAAGAATATCATGGACGCTCCATTCGAGGAAGAAGTCTTGTTTGGTAATCCTTCGGAGAAGATTATTACCAGACTTCAAGAGGCCGGGAAGGCGGTAAGGTCGGTTCAGGCCATGTACCCGGCCAGGCTTAGTTCCTTCGTAGGAACCAAAGCCCGATTTCGTGAGGCGGATGCAGAGGCAGCAGTCCCGCTCTGCTACACATCAGAGGGGCTCCGGCTTCCGTAGAGCCCAGGGGAAACAGCCCACCAGCCGGAGCCAGCGTACGCCTAAGCCGGCCCAGCCAGCGGGCCCATCTGCTGCCACAGCCTGACTCCTTTCCGGCCCCCGCCCCTCAGGATCAACGGGAAATCATGGATCGGGGTCGCATTGAGAACTTCCTGCCCGGATGGCAGGCTATAACCACCGACAGGTGGGTTCTTCAGTTGGTCAAACGAGGCCACTATATAGAATTCGCAGAAAAGCCACCCTCGAGGCCTCCTTTGCTCTCCCGGTATCCGGGTCAGCACAAATCTCTGATCTGGCAAGAAGTACTCGCGCTCCTGCAAAAGGGAGCGATAGAGTATGTCCCGGAGAACCAGAGAGGACAAGGATATTATTCCCACTTCTTCCTGGTTCCAAAGAAAACAGGGGACCTCCATCCGATTCTGGACCTCAGCGACCTCAACGTGTCGGTCGCCTACAAGAGATTCCGCATGGTGACTCTTCCGGGTCTTATTCCCATGCTGAAGCAAGATGTCTTTTTAGCGTCTCTAGACATGCAGGACGCATACCTGCATATCCCTATAGCTTAGGCGCACAAGAGGTTCCTGCGCTTCGAGTTCCTCGACCACCACCTTCAATTCCGAGCCCTTCCATTCGGACTGTCATCCGCACCAAGGGTCTTTACCAAGTGCATGGCAGTCGTGGCAGCGTCTCTGAGGAGACAGGGCCATTATGTGTTCCTGTACCTGGACGATTGGCTTCTCATGGCCGCCTCCAGAGAGGCGTTGTTACTTGGGGTCCAGAGCACCCAGGACCTGTTCCGATCTCTGGGCATCCTAATAAACTACGAGAAGTCTCTCCTGGTACCGTCGCAGAAACTGCAGTTTATAGGTGCAGTACTGGACACTGTTCAGGGAAGAGCTTTTCTTCCAGACGACAGAGCGGAGCGCATCAGATCCCTCATTAGGGAGTTATCGTCGAACAAGACCGTCTGTGCCAGGTCGGTCCTTCGCTTGCTCGGACACATGGCTGCGGCCATTCCTACCGTCCCTTTCGCAAGGCTCCACATGCGGGTAACTCAGTGGATGCTCAAAGTGCAATGGGATCAAAGGCAAGACCACTTGCAGCATCCGGTCAGGATCACGAACACCGTGATTCGAGACTGGCAGTGGTGGCTAGTCCCAGGGTCGCTCTCCATGGGCGTTCCGTTCGTAGTGCCATCCCCGGAGGTAACCCTCACCACAGACGCCTCAGGTCTAGGGTGGGGGGCACACCTGGACGGGGTAAAGTCCCAGGGTACGTGGACCCCGATGGAAGCTCATCTCCATATCAGCGTTCTAGAGATGAGGGCGGTTCTCTATGCCCTGCAGGCCTTTCAGTCAGTAATCCCACCGTGTACTCTTCTGCTTCAGACAGACAACACGGCGGTGATGTATTACCTCAACAAACAAGGAGGCGCACACTCTTACCCCCTTTGCAGGGAGGCCATGAGGGTGTGGGATTGGGTAATCGGACACGGCCCGAATCTGATCACTGTGTATGTTCCCGGGGTGGACAACACGATTGCAGACGGTCTGAGTCGCTCCCAGGCCAGAGTCCACGAGTGGGAAACATAGAAACATAGAAGTTGACTGCAGATAAGGACCGCAAGGCCCATCCAGTCTGCCCATTTCTTTTTCTACCTTATAAATGTGCCTTCGGCCTTTGCTCTGTCAGTGACCTATCGATTCATAGTCATTTGTATTGCTCCCTTATGCCTATCCCATGCCTGTTTGAAGCCCTGCACTGTATTCATAGCCACCACTTCTTGTGGTAAGCCATTCCATGCATCCACCACCCTTTCTGTGAAAAGAATTTCCTCACATTCCCCTTAATCGGCCTCCTCTAATCTCATGCTGTGTCCTCTTGTCCTGCTATTTTTCTTATATTTAAACATGTTAGACTCTTTCACCTTGTTTATGCCCTTAAGGTGTTTGAATGCCTCGATCATATCACCTCTCCCTCCTTTGCTCAAGGGTATACATATTGAGCTCTGTTAATCTGTCCTCATATGTCTTCTGATGCAGTCCCTGCACCATTTTGGTTGCCCTTCTCTGACTGCCTCAATTTGGTTAATGTCCTTGTGAAGGTGTGGCCTCCAATACTGCACGCAGTACTCCAGATGGGGCCTAACCAGTGTCTTGTACAGAGGATTATTACCTCCTCTTACGACTTGTGATACCCCTACTAATACACCCTAACACCCCCTAGCCTTACCTACTGCTTTAGAGGTCTGCTTGGATGATTTTAGGTCATCAGTGATGATGATGCCCAAGTCTCTTTCTTCCTTTGTGACTGCTAGCAACTCCTCTCCAGCCTATAGGTGGCTTCAGGGTTTCTCTTCCCTATGTGCATGATTTTGCACTTCTTTGCATTAAATCCCAGTTGCCACTCTTCTGACCATTCTGCTAGTTTATCCAGATCTCTTCTCATTCTGCCCACCCCATCTGGATCATCTACTCTGTTGCAGATCTTGGTGTCATCTGCAAACAGACAAGCCTTTACCTCTAGTCCATCTGCAAGGTCACTAATGAAGATGTTGAAGAGGACTGGCCCCAGGACTGATCCCTGAGGTACCCCACTTGTGACTTGCATCTCTTCTGACTGTATACCATTTACCACCACTTCTGTTTTCTGCCCGTCAACCAGTTTGCCACCCAGTTGACCAACTTCTGACCCACCCCGAGCCTACCCAGCTTATTTATCAATCTTCTATGTGGAACAGTGTCAAAAGCTTTGCTGAAGTCAAGGTAGGCGACATCAACTGCTCCCCCTTGGTCCACCACTCTGGTTACCCAGTCAAAGAAATCTATGAGATTAGTTTGACAGGACCTTCCTTTTGGAAACCCATGCTGTCTTGGATCCTGTGCCCCTATGGATTCCAGGTGTTGCACTATCCTTTTTAAGGAGTGCCTCCATAATCTTGCCCACTACTGAGGTAAGACTGACCGGTCTGTAGTTCCCCGCCTCCTCCCTGCTACCACTCTTGTGGAGCGGGATCACATGAGCCCTTCTCCAGTCTTCTGGGACCTCTCCTGTGCTCAGAGACTCACTAAACAATTCTGCTAATGGCTCTGCTAGTTCCTCCTTTAGCTCCTTAAGTACCCTGGGATGTATGCCATCAGGTCCCATTGCCTTATCCACCCTGAGCTTAAGCTCTTGTAGGACCCTTTCTTTTGTGAAGGGAGTAGTGCTCCTCCCTCCCCTGTGTCCATGATGCTGAGCTGTGGGCCCTGTCCTACCTTCTCTTCAGTAAATACTGAGCAAAAGTATCTATTTAGGATAGATGCCTTTACAGGGTCCTCCTCCTCACATGCTCCCTTTTCTCCATTAAGCTTAGCAATACCCCTCTGGACTTTCTCCTTTCACTAATGTATCTATAGAAAGTCTTGTCACCTTCTTTACTGTTCGTGCTAGTGTTTCCTCAGTTTGGGACTTTGCCTGCCTATGCCTTCCTCTGCTTCCCTTAGGGCAGTTTGGTATGCCTCTATCTTCATCCGCTGTGTTCCCTTATATTTCCTGAAGGCCAGCCTTTTGCTCTGACCTTTTCTGCTACTGTATTTGAGAACCAAAGTGGTTTCTTCTTCTTTGCACTTCCTTTCTGTCTAACACAATGGGATGTTGCTTCAAGTATTGCATCCTTAATGCTTGCCCACTTTGCCTGTACCCTCACCTGTGTTTCTTTTTGCCAGGGCTAGCTTAACTCTGTTGGCCATCTTATCAAAGTCAGCTCCTCTGAAGTCCCATATTTTTGCCTTGGAATGGGATGATTTAGATGTAGTAGCCAAATTGAACCATACCATGTGATGGTCACTGGCCCCAGGTGACCTTCTACCTGGAGATCTGTGATCCCTTCTTTGTTGGTCAGTACTAGATCTAGGATAGCCCTGTCTCTTGTGGGTTGCTGTACCAGTTGTTTGAGGCCCTCCCCCTGCAGGGAATCCACTATGAGTCTAGTTCTGGCAGATGTTCCTGCTGGTATTGACCAATCTGTATCTGGCATGTTGAAGTCTCCCATTATCAGAACTTCCCCTTTAGCTGTCATGTTTTGTATATCTTCTAACAGTAATGTATCTATGTCCTCCCTCTGGTCTGGGGGCCTGTAGACAACCCCAGTTCTTATGGCTGTCCCATTTCCTGTTTCCAGGGTGACCCACAGTTCTTCTGGCTCCTTATGTGTATTCTGAATTTCTGTAGCTTTGATATTTTCATTAACATACAGGAACTTCTTCAAGAGGTAGCAGAGGATCTGTTTCTTTGATGGGGAACTCCAGAACTAGACTTGTTCGCATCCCCATCCAACGCAAAACTGCCCAATTTTTGCTCGCTAGATCCAGGGCCTGGTGTTTTCTGGCGAGACGCGTTGTCCCTCTCCTGGGTGAACAGATTCCTCTACGCTTTCCCTCCTTTCCCGTTGATCCAGAGAGTTCTTCTCAAACTGCGCAGGGAGCACTCAATCATGATCCTGGTGGCCCCGTTATGGCCCAGACAGATCTGGTTCCCTTTGCTGATGCAGCTATCCTGGGAACCCTCGCTCCCGTTGCCGTTCAGCTCCCATCTCCTGTCTCAGGAGAAAGGTTCACTAGTCCACCCGGACTTACTCTCACTGAACCTGCATGCATGGCTCCTAGAGACATAGCCATCTTGCGTCACGGGGTCTCGTAAGAGGTTGCAGAAGTTCTTTCTGCAGCCAGAAAGCCAACGCATGCGACGTATGCCATGAAATGGCGCCGTTTTTGTTTATGGTCGCGAGGACGCGATTTTTCCCCTTTAGGTTGTCCAGTGGGAGTGGTGTTGGACTACCTGCTCACCCTCTTTCATTCGGGTCTAGCCTACTCCTCTGTCAAGGTGCACCTTTATGCCATTTCTGCCTACCACCTTCCAGTGGGACATTGTACAGTGGCTCAATTAGACGCTTCTCGGGAATTTCTGAGAGGGGGTGTTACACCTTAGGCCTCCAATTAGGGACCCTGTGCCTCCATGGGATTTGCTTTTTGTCCTGGAACAGCTCACGCTCCCCCCCTTCGAACCTGCCGCGGATTGCGAGCTACGTTTTCTGTCGTGGAAAATGTTATTTTTGGTTGCTGTTACTTCAGCGAGAAGAATTTCTGAGCTTCACGCTCTCATGTGCAAAGAGCCTTATTTAGTTTTCCACCGGGACAGAGTATCCCTGAGGACGAACCCTAAATTTTTGCCTAAGGTGGTCTCTTCACTCACTCTAAATCAGGACATTGACCTACCAGTCTACTTCCCGAGTTACTCGAATAGAGGAGAGGCTCTGCTCCACACCCTGGATGTTCACCGCAGCCTGAGGTATTACCTCAACAGAACTAAACCTTTTCGTAGTTCTGAGCAACTTTTCGTTTCCTTCTCTGAGAGGATGATGGGCCAATCTGTATCCAAACAGTCCCTGTCTCGCTGGCTTGTCCAGTGTATTTCATACTGTTATGATATCAAACAAAAGCCCCTCCCGGGAACAGTCCGGGGTCATTCTACTAGGGGTGTGGCCACCTCCTTTGCAGCACTCAGAAACGTCTCCACCTCTGCTATGTGTGCTGCAGCCACTTGGAGCTCTGTGCATACCTTTATCAGGCATTATAGCCTGGACATCGCCTCTCGGCGAAGAGCCGGTTTTGGCCTGGCGGTGCTATAGGGTCTCCTTTCCTAGGTTCAGGACCTGGAAGGTACTTCCTATTTTCCTCCTCCTGGAATTTCTGGCAGCGTTACTGCTTGGGAATCAGTCCTGATGGTGTAACCTGCTGCAAGAGCTGTGTCTTGAAGTAAGATAGTACAGTTACATAAGAACTTACCGTAACAGTAGATCTTCGAGAACAGCTTTTGCAGCAGGTACCTTCCCGACCTCCTTCCCCCCCTTGGAGGAGGCATGGCTTTGCCTTTTCTTTTAGGGATTTTCTTCCTTATTATCTTCTGACGATGGATCCTCGGTCTCCCATTCTGATGTCATCCTGTGGCGGAGTCTGGTAGGGAGAACTGAGAATCTGGCAGGACCGCCCCCTTATGTACCACGCCTGACGTCGGGCGGGACCGACATCGGGGGCCGTCCCCGCTGAAGATAGCTAGCTAGAATTTTTCCGTGGGGTCCTGACGCCTGCCGGCTACAGTCCTAATGGTGTAACCTGCTGCAAGAGCTGTTCTCGAAGATCTACTGTTACGGTAAGTTCTTACGTAACTGTACTTTCTGTCATGCAACTCACACAGGGAGTAGTACTTGTAGCCTTAATACTGTATGTGTAGAGCAAATAATACATCTAATAGTATTTCATTCACTGGAAACAAACGCTGTTTCTCTGTACTGCTCATTTCTCTCTGTGAGACAGTTGTAACATGTTGTGGAAAGCAGTAGACTGAATCAGTCAATCAACCAACCAATCAATCAATTGAGCAGTCAGTCAGTCACTCAGTATTGAACCAGGTGAACGCCCTTGATAAGATTCATTACAAGATAAGCCTGGGCAGTTTACCAAAGGATCACACAAGACTGACTTATACACATTCCCTTTCAGCAGCCTGAAAGTAGAGAGCTAGATCATTTACTTTATAAAGTGTATTGTTTTACATTTCAAATGCTCCTTAAATCTGAGTTTCTGGCAGGTAATACCAAGACACAGAATGCATATGACATGGGAGGAGTGAGCTAAGCTAATACAGAGCACTACAAACAGAGACTGATTAGTTTCTTTACCTACAACAGCTGAGGTGTAGAATCTGATTTGTGAGGGACATCCTACTTCAAAGTGGGGGAGGGGGCTGCCACAGCTTATCCTTAGTATTTTGAAAGTGAAGTGCTGTAGCTCTCACATCACTGCTGATGATTTATAATGGGAATTGGGGCACTTTTAAAGTCATGGACCTGAGGGGCCATCACAGTTTCCAAGGAGGTATGGGGAACTTCTTAAAGGTTAGAGAGTAAGGGACTCTAGTAGGATTTGAACCAAAGTCCCCCAGAGCTTGTGCCTCTGCTTTAACCACTAGATTACCCTTCTTCCATGTGCTGCAACTGATGCTTTCCTCAGCTGAATTCTTTATTGCTTTACAACAGCCATCCAATTACTGACTGCCTAGTTACAAAGGGAAAGGGGCCTATTTGCAAGATTGTTTTTCACTGCTGGTGTCAATCAAAACAGAGAATGTTAACACACACAAACACCATAATGTAACAGCTGCATAATACCACTTAAAACTCGTGTTGTACCCAGAGTCATTTATTGGTAAACTGTTTTTGCTAACAGAAATAGTAACACAACACATACAGGCACTTCCTTATATGAATACTGTATATACCTCAAATCAGTGCTGTATCACACTCACATGGTCCTAGTCCCTATTAGACCTGCACTTCAGGATGTGCACAACACTTAAAGGGTTCCTCCATTACTCAAGTAGGGAACCAAACACTGTGGGTTTGGTCTACTTGTGGAACTGCATTTAGTGCAGCACCATTATCGGTTGCTGTGATAACATCATCCTCCAGCAATATTGATGGTAAAATGGAGGACAAACACATTGATAACTTTTGGGGGCTGTATATTTTTATTTATAATCTAGATTTGGACAGCAGTAGAACTGCTGGCATCTGGAAGAGGCACACAACAGTTTCACATAAGGAGTTAGGCCTCTTTAAGAATGTGACTGAGACCATTCTTACAGGGCTAGCTAGAGATAAGTCCCAGTATATCATTCTAGATATATCTGGCTATATTCCAGAAAATCTCCATTCATTTCTCTGAGATTTCCTATGATGGACCTAGCTGTATACTGAGACCTGGGTCTGACTTCCACTGTACAACAGTAATAGAACCCTTGGCAACCTTATAAACATTATCCTAACAACATCAATGCTTATATCTGCTTACCACTTTAGGCAGATGATCTGCACATGCTGTCTGTTTTAGAACCTTCTTAGAATTGTGAGCCAGTCCAAGCACTGATCAGGTGCCCTCTGAAGCCTGAAAGCTAGACCATTTTCAGCCACAATAAAGACTTAATGCCCCAGATTCCTCTCTTCAAAATCTGTTGGTTTTTATGTGTGAAATAATGAAAAGCATTTGTTTTGGCATAATCTCTTTCCTGATCCAGGCACTGATTCTTTTGGGGGTATATTTTTGTGATTTATTGGTTCCTGGACCTGTTCATGATTGCCTTCCATTATTGTTTTGGTTCTTGTTTTTAAACAAGGAACCAAGGATCTTCTTTGAGGATATCTCTTTCACCAGGCCACACCTATGAAGCTATAAGCCTCCAGGCACTAGGACCACATGGAAACTTTTGCAAGCAGTCCACCAGGGGCCGCCACAATGACATCAGACATCTACATTCCTATATAAACATGTGTGGCCCCTTCCCTTCTAAGTTCTTTTCCCACTGTCGACCATACTCGTCAGACTGTGCACAGAAATGATCCTGTTACAGTCAATGCCTTTTTTTTTTCTCACTGTAGTAAGAAATCACTTTCATATGTGATTTTTTTTTTCTATATAGGTTTTTTCCTTCTGCTGGCAGGATCGGGCTGCTATCTCCTCCTGGTACTGGAGACCTTAATCATCCATGGATTTCCCCCTGCGGTGGGGCTGGGAAGGAAGGGAGGGAGGGCCATACTTCCCCATCTGGGATACACATCTAGATTGTCCCCAGACTGGAGAGATCAGGTGGGCCACCGGTGTGACAGGCAGGGCTTCATATAAGCTGTCCTCCATTTTTTCCTCCACATAGACTCAGCAGATGTGCAGTGAACAGGTTGTGTGTTCCCTGCCTCTGTGGAGATGCGCCCAGCAGTCTGAACGCTGGCCCTTCCATTGTTCTATGCGACTCGCATGCACCACCACTTGGATTCCTCCAGGTGGCAGTCAAACAGTGAGTCACAGAATCTTCCCTCTCCCAGCCGAGCCTCTGAGCGACCCAAGTCTGTTTCCAGACCCAGGTCCCTGGTGTGGCAACAGGGAAGGCATGGATGCCTCAACTCTCCACACTACCGGGCCTTCATAAATTATTCTTGACAGCGTGCATGTCATCTAAGGAGCTGTCAAAACTGTTCCGTTATTGTGAATGCAGTGAAAAGATATATGCTGGAGATTCACACAGTGTCTGCATGAGTTGCCTTGGCCAGGACCACAATGTGCAGGCATGCCTGATTTACAAAGGGTTCAACACAGTCACCTGGCAACATCAACAGGGTGCTTTGGAGAAGCATCTTTTAAAACAGCAGGTAGCCCGCATGGAGAAGGAGCTCCAGCAAAAGAGTTCTGTTGCATCACCGGCTCACTCCTCAGGGTCCAAATCTTCAAAATCCCAGGAGAAATAGTCTGTGACCCATAAGCAAAAACACCAGGAGAGGGAATGAGAGAAGGAGGAAACCTCCCTGGTAAGCTGCAGGTTGCCCCTTCGTACAGTTATGGCCACTAGAGCACTGTCGACTGCTCTGACGGCAACACTGCCTGCCGCCCAGACCATCGACCTCACTTCCAGGTCAGGGCAGTCTGTAGGTGCCACCAGACCTAGTACGGTTGTTGCATCACTATTGGGGGTCTTGCCTCCTCGGTCGACCTTTGCTGGCATCCCCTGTTGATTACACAAGTGCTGACATCCAGGTGGTGCTATCGTTCTTTAGAGACATGCTGACGTGCCTGTTACCTCCTCCTCCTCCTGTACCAGGAGGCCCATCAACGGGGCCTGTAATTCAAGCCTCTGTGCCGACATGTCCTAGGGCTGTGTCTCAGCCCTCTATTCGAGCACTGATGGTCTCGCCAGTGTGCTCCCTCCGACCCATTGACTAGAGGGATGACAACTTTGAGTACAATCCTGAGCTTATGATGCAGGATTATGAGGAGGAGGCTGAATACTATGTGGAAAGTCCTGATGAAAGGGCTAGTTCTACTTTATCTACTTACAGTGAGGATTTGGTGGTTTACACCCAAAGGACCCCCTTCCCCGAGGACCTATCCTTAATCACCATGATGCAGCAATTACAGGCTGCCATTGGGTTTAATTTGGAAGAACAGGATACAACCAAGAAAGACCTTATTGAATTGTTGCAATTACCTGATACTTCTCTAGTAATACCACCCCTCCTCCCTGCCCTGGAAGATGCCATCTTTGTTGCCTGGCATAGGCCGAGTGTGATTCCTGCCATACCAAGAAAGGCAGAGATGTATATGGCTCCCTCAGGGAAGCCTTTTTTTGCTGGTCAACCTGAAGCATACTGTGTGGTAATCAGTGCTGCCCATGAAAGGTCCAGGGTATCAAAACACCTTAGCTCGCTTCCTCCAGATAAGAAATCCAGGAGTTTAGATGTGCTGGGTAAAAGAACCTATGCCTTCGCCTCTCTGGGCCTCAGAATTGCGAACTATCAGGTCCATATGATCAAAGATCAGAAAACAATTTGGAGAAAGGCTAACGCAGCTGCTCAAGCCTTTCCAGAAGGTGCACCCAAACAGGAGCTTCTCAAAGCTCTAACAACTGGGGCTGATATAGGAAAACACGTACTATCTACAGCCTGCAACATATCTGGTGCTTCAGCCAGAGCAGCTGCCTTGGGAATGTGCCTAAGAAGATATTCCTGGCTCAGGGTGGCAGGCTTTGTGGATAATGTACAACAGTCCATTCTCAGTGTCCCCTTTAGAGGATGCCAGCTGTTTGGCTCAGATGTACAGGATATCCTCTCCAACCTCCAGACCTCAGGTAGGACCTTGAAAAGTCAGTACATTCCCTCTATCATACCCAACCACGGGGTAGATAGAGGGTACCTTTCCATCCAGCTGGTGCTAGACACCATACCACTATCAGACAGCATGGTAAAGGCAAGGGATCAAGAGCTTTGCCCACTCCAGGAACTGCTCCAGGTGCCTATTCAAAAGCCTCTAGAAGTGGTGGTGCAGCCGGAGCCACCACAAATAGTTCTGCCTGACTCCTTCTGCACCCTCCACCACCACCATTGCCGCCAGGGGCAGTTGTGGGGGTCGTCTCTCCCTCCACCTATATCAGTGGAAGGAGGTGACCTCAGATGGCTGGGTCCTGGAAATAGTTGTACAGGACCATGCTGTGGTGCTTCTAGAACTACCTGCAGACTATCCACAAGTGAATGGGCACTGCCCTTCAGATCTTCTTCCTCTTACCTAGTTTCAGAATGGAGCCATAGAACCTATATACATGGAACAGAGAAATACAGGGTTCTAGGGACATGGATATGTTGTTCATCCACACTATCTGGCAGGTTCCTTGCCGCCTTAAATCTTGCTGGAAGGTCTTCAAGCTGGCTCCTCCCACCCACCTGGGTAAAACTCTCGGCTCCGCCCCATGACGCCAGATCTTCCTTACCGCTTGGAAGCTCAGGTTCCCTCCTTAACGCTCTGCGATTAAGAATTGGTGCCTAACTCTTTCAAACTTTTGAAACTCGTTTGATTTACCAAAACACTTCCGGTCTTCTTCTCCTCGCGGCTGCGATGGATACATCGACTCCGGTTTCGAATGCCCCTGCCGAGAAAATGTCTCGGACAGACCCGCACTCCACGTCGTCTACTGCCCTAGGCCTTGAGCACGAACCGCGGGCTTGCGACCTGTGCTCTTCTTTTCGGTCTATGTCTTCAAGGATGCTGCCCGTTTGCAGTTAGGGCGTCGAGAGAGATTCCTTCGGTCAAGTCGAAGGAGGCCCGATTGGCGGTGTCCAGCGGCTGCGGGCTCTGCCAGAGTAGCTTCGAGCAGATGATCGCCCTCAAAGAGGAGGCGCGCGCAGGCCGCTCCATCTTCGGCCGCGTGCATTCCCGCCTCTCGGCGCCTATACTCGCTTCTTTAAGGAGTTTGCCTGACCCTCTCGACTAAGGGCTAGGTCCAACCTTTTCTGACCGCTTTCGGTCAAAAAGAGTAAGGTAAGTCCCATCATTGACGCTCTTGGGAGCAGGAAAGATCTCCCTTCCCTGGTCGACAGTCGACCTCGGTCGACCCTTCAGCTTCGGCCACTGGCTTCACGGTGTCCCCGTCAGGCCAGTTGACCGAGACACCCGACGACGCGGTCGAGATTTTTCTCGACCCGTTAGACGGGTTGTCGGCTGGTGAAGCTGATATTCCCCTCTCCCCGGTTCCCCCGGCGAGAGTTGAGGATCCTGTCGGCTCGACTGTGCCTCCGGTTCCGGAGCCGTCAGTGGAATCATCCGAGCCGAAGGGAGTACCGATCCTCGGTACCCCGCCACGCCGACCTCGGCCTAGCCGAGATTCTCAGTCTCGGTCTCGGACCTCCTCGCGGTCCAGCCGGTCCCGCCGTCATAGGCGGTCTCGGTCTCGGCACCACGGTAAGCGGCGCCGCCGCTCTTCCTCTTCTTCCTCCTCCTCGGATGAGGGGAGGCTTCGACGCAAGCTGCGTCGGAAATATGAAGAGCTTATGTGGCAACAGCATCTGTTGGCCGGGAATAAGCCGACCCAGTCGTCTTCACCGGCCATTAAGTGGCTGTCACCGGAGCGGCCGAAACAACCCCTCGCGGAGGTCGAAGAGCCTGTTCCCAGGCTGGTTGTTCGGCCTATTACTGCTGCCCCACCGATTTTGGTGGAACCACCGCCTCCTCAGCCGTTAGTTGGGGCTCCGACCAAGAGTTCTCGGTCGGCTCAGGGGCTGCCCCATAGGCTGTCGGTCACTCTCACTCCCGATAAACCTCGGCAGGTGGAGGGTGTCTCAGGCTCGAGGCAGCTCTTCGAAGACTCGTCGGGGTCTGAAGATGACTCCTCCTTGTTCTCCAGGCGGATGGACCTGGAGTCCTCAGGGGGGCAGTCAGTGGACGATAGCCCTTCGTCCTTTCTTGGCCTACCTCGACTCATCTCGGAGTCCACCGGGATGAAGCTCGAACCCATTTCTAAATGGGCCAGATATCCCCTCACGGAGATTCTGGACCGAGGGGATTCTCCGACGGAGGCCTTTCCGGTGGCCGAAGCCATTGTTGGTCCAGCCTTGGAACTATGGCAGCGTCCTGCCTCCTGCCCTGCGCCGTTGGCCAGAATGGCTAGGAAGTACGCGGTCCCTACCGGTTCCCTGTCCGGTTTCTCGGAACACCCCTCTGCCGAGGGGCTGGTTACCGACAGCGTTTTCCGGCGTGCCGGGAACGCCAGGGACGTGGACAAACCACCCGACAAGGAGTCCAAGAAATTGGATTATGCCGGGCGGAAAGTCTATGCTGCATCATCTCTCGGCCTTCATCAGGCCAGTTCGGCCGTCCTGATGGCACACTTCTCCTATGCCCTGTTGGGCTCCCTGGATGAGGTCGTTCCCCATCTTCCCGCGGACCTGCAGACCACGGTCAAGCAGGTGCGGGATCAGGGCAGGGCAGTGGCAAAGCAGCAGCTCCAGACTGCTCTCGACATCGGAGACTCTTGTGCTAGATCAGTGGCGACCACAGTGGCCTTGCGCCGGCGGGCTTGGCTGAGGATATCCACCTTCACCTCAGATACCCAGCACAAGTTGGCGGATGTTCCCTTTTTGGGGACTGACCTCTTCGGCCCTGGAGTGGAAGGTCACCTCCAGAGGATCGAAAAGTCCAATGCCACCTTGGACTCGGTCTTTTCCGCACAGAAGGACAAAGGCCGGAAGCCTCAGCCTAAGCCATTTCGCCCTTCTGTGCCCGCGGCGCGTCCGGCCCAGCAACGTCAGTGCCAGCAGGCTCGACCTTGGTACCCCAAACCCAAGCCGTCGGCTTCCTCCAATAGGAAGCAAGGAGGAAAAGGCCCAGGAGGTCCCTCGGCCGGTCCCTCCTCCAAGCCTGCTCAGTGACGGGCTGAGGGGTGTCGCCCCCATCCCCGTCTCCTCACCCCTGGTTCCCCTCGTGGGGGATGGCCCGCATTCCTTTCCACCTGGTCCGCTGTTACCACGGACAGGTGGGTCTTGAGGTGGTGGGAAGAGGCCTGCCTCTAGAGTTCGAGCAGGCACCGCCTATAGAGCCGCCGCCTCGGGGCTTCAGTGGTTCCCAGCCTCACTGGCAGCTCGTCGAGCCGACATCGATCTCCTCCTCCAGAAGGAGGTGATAGAGAGGTGGAGGACCTCCTTAGACCCGGGTTTGTGTCCAGGTATTTCCTGGTCCCGAACGGACGGGGCTGGCGCCATTCTCGACCTACACGACCTAAACAAGTTCCTAAGGTCTCGAACCTTCAGAATGGTCACTCTGGCTCAGTTAATACCATCTCTGGAACCACGGTGTGGTTTTGCTCTCTGGACTTTCAGGACGCTGCTTTCACGTCCCTATCCGTCCGTCTTCACCGAGGTTCCTCCGCCTCGAGCGGAGGGATCCTATTCAAGTTCCAAGCCATGCCCTTCGGCCTCTCTAGCTCCCAGGGTCTTCACCAAATGCATGGCAATGGTGACAGCATTCCTGCGGCGCCGAGGGGTCCGGGTGTATCCTTACCTGGACGACTGGCTGATAGCAGCCCCCTCCAGACAGGAGGTGGAGCGGTCCAGAGATCTGGCCCTCCAGGTTTGCTCTCAGGTCGGCCTCCTTATCAACGAGGCCAAATCGGAACTCGAGCTGAAGCAGGTGATACTGTTCATCGGGGCAGAGCTCGACTCTCTACGAGCCAGAGCACGGCTCCAGGCGGACAGGGCCAAAGTTCTTACCTCCTTTGCCCAATCATTTCTGGTTGGGCAATTGAGCCCTGCCCGGGACTTCCTGAGCCTCCTGGGTCTCATGGCGACCTGTACCAGCGTAGTCCGTTGGGCACGTTGGCAGATGCGCCCCCCTTCAGTGGGGGCTGGCCAGCCAGTGGTCACAATGCTGCGATCCCTTGGACCAGCTTGTGATGACGACCCAGGAGATGTGGAACGCTCTCCAGTGGTGGACCGTTCCATCTCATCTGCAGGAGGGCATCCCGTTTGTCCGCCCCGAGTCGACGGTCTCTCTATCGACCGACGCCTCTTTGATGGGTTGGGGTGCCCATCTGGGGGAACACCGAGTGCACGGCCTCTGGTCCCCGCGGGAGTCCCGATGCCACATCAACCTGCTGGAGCTCCGAGCGGTCCGCCTAGCTCTCACCGCCTTTGCTCCGTTTCTCCGGGGTCAAGTGGTCCGAGTCCAGACGGACAATACCACGACCATGTACTACCTAAACCGCCAGGGCGGACGCGCCCATGCTTCTATGCAAGGAAGCTCTCCGATCTGGTCACTCGCAGCCTGGAGGCGGATCTCCTAGCCATTCATGTGGCAGGAGCCTCCAACACCCTGGCCGATGCCCTGAGCTGGATAGGGGCTGCATCCCACGAGTGGTCTCTCCTGCCGGAGGTAGTACAAGATCTGTTCTCCTCTGGGGCACACCTCAGGTGGATCTGTTTGCCTCCAGGAGAGCGGAAGCTGAGGCTGTTTCATGCCCGCCCCTCAGCAGGGGCTCGCTGCAGGGGATGCCTTCTCGAGGCCGTGGACCTCGGGCCTCTTTACGTCCCCCTCCCCTGATTCACAGGGTCCTGCTCAAAGCGAGGTGGGACAAGGCGCAGGTGATTCTGATAGCCCCAGACTGGCCCCGCCAGTTCTGGTACCCAGATCTCCTCAGCCTCAGCTCCAGGCTCCCGAGGCAGCTTCCAGCTCGCCCGGACCTGCTCTCAGTCAATCAGGGGAAGGTGTTCCATCCGGACCTTCAATCCCTGCACCTGACGGCCTGGTTCCTGAGCGCTAGAGTTCCAGGCCTTGGGTCTTTCTGACGGTCCTCAACGCTGTTGAGGCGTCCCGTAAGGAGTCGACCAGAAAATGCTACGCCTTCAAATGGAAGAGATTTTCCATTTGGTGTCGGGGTAAGGGCTTGGACCCTTCCTCTTGTTCTGTGGCCAGCATTTTGGACTATCTATGGTCCTTATCTAGTCAAGGGCTTAGATCGACGACCCTAAAGGTGCACCTGGCAGCCATCTCTGCTTACCGGGCGCGGCCGGTGAGCAGTCAGTGGCGCAGGAGAAGGTGGTCGGGCGCTTCTTCAAAGGCCTTGATCACATTTCCCCTCCAGTGCGGGAACCCCCACCTCCGTGGGATTTACTGCTGGTACTGGCAAAGCTCATGGGCAAGCCATTCGAACCAATGCACAGGTGTGGTCTCCCCACCTGTCATGGAAGACCGCCTTCTTGGTGGCTATCACGTCAGCCAGAAGGATGGGAGAACTCAGGCGCTTAGCATCGAGTCTCTTACCTGGTCTTCCACAGGGACAAAGTTGTCCTACCCCACGCAATTCCTTCCGAAGTGGTGTCGGAGTTTCACCTTAATCAGGTGTTGACTCTGCGGTGTTCTACCCCAATCACACCTGGAGGTCGAATATAGGCTCCATACTTTGGACCCTAGAAGGTGCTCTCCTATTACAAGGAGCGCCGGCTGAGATTCGGAGAGGTTCAGCCAGCTGTTTGTCACCTCGCTGAGGCTCTGCCTGGCAGACCTGCAGCCAAGCGGACGATAAGCAGATGGGTCACCTCCTGCATAGATCTCTGCTATGGGTTGGCGGGCATGGAGCCTCCCAGAGGGATAAGAGCTCATTCTACCCGCCATACTGCTGCATCGGTGGCTGCTTCCAGGGACGTCCCTATCCAGGAAATCTGCAGGGCTGCTACCTGGAAGTCAGCACACACCTTCATTACCCACTACCACATCGACCTTGAGTCACGCCGGGATGCTGGTTTTGGGGCCTCGGTTCCTCCAGTCCTTATTTCCCAAGTATAAGGGGTGTGCCTTTGCCCCTCCTCCCGAGAACTGCTAGGAGTCTGCCAGATAGTGTGGATGAACAACATATCCATGTCCCTAGAAATACAGGTTACTCACCTGTAACAGGAGTTCTAGGAATGGTATATGTTGTTCATCCACCACCCACCCGACCTCCCCCGCTCGACGCACAACCTGAGCTTCCAGCGGGCCAGATCTGGCATCATGGGGCGGAGCCGAGAGTTTTACCACCCGGGTGGGTGGGAGGAGCCAGCTTGAAGACCTTCCGGCAAGATTTAAAGCGGCAAGGAACCTGCCAGATAGTGTGGATGAACAACATGTACCATTCCTAGAACTCCTGTTACAGGTGAGTAACCTGTATTTCTGCTCTCAGTATTTCCTTGACCCAAAATGGAAAGGAGACCTGCAGCCTATTCTGGACCTCAGGGAATTGAACTTTTCATAGAGTACAAAAAAAGTTCTGGATGGTCACCAGTTCAGGGCGGTCACCCTATAGGGCCTGCTCCCACTGCTACAAGCAGGGGATTGGATCTGTTCCTGTGACATGAAGGATGCCTAACTTCATATTAAAATTCACAAACCTTACAAGTATTTGAGGTTCCTGTTTCAGGGGGAACAGTACCAGTTCATAGTCTTGCCCTTTAGCTTGCCATCTGTGCTGTGGGTCTTTACCAAATACTTGGCAATGGTGACATCAGCCCTTTGCAGGGAAGGCCTTTATGTGTTTCCCTACCTGGACAACTGGCTATTGAAAACTCACTCAAGGAGCAGCTCCTGCACACTCTAACTTGAACAATGCAGTTTGATGCTCTAGGGATTACTGTCCAAGTACCCATGTCTGTCTTGAAACCTTGCCAGCACCTGTAGTATATAGTGGCAGTTTTGGACACAGCCCAGGGCTCAGCCTTCCTGTTTCTGGATGGGGCCAAATGTCTGATTGCCCCGGCCCAAATGGTCCACAACTGCTGGTATGTTACAGCCAGGACATTCCTTCGACTTCTGGGGCTGATGGTAGCAGCCATTGTCGCGGTTCCTCTGGCCAGACTGTGTATGAGGATACCTCAGTGGATCCCAAGAGTCCAATGGGACTACCTCACCGATGATCTGGAACAGTGGGTTCTAGTAACCTCTTCTGTGCGCAAAGTGCTCAAATGATGGATGGAGCCCAGCAACCTGTTAAAGGGATTTCCTTTCTTGATTCACCCCCCCCCCCACTAGATTTTAACTACAGATTTCTTGGGGATGGGCTGTTGGGGAGGGGGGCACATTTGGGGCCCCATCAGACGCACGGTACATGGACAACAGTGGAGAGAATCCTGCACATAAATGATCTAGAAATCAGAGTTTTTCTGTATGGCCTGCAGGCCTTCCTGACTCGCCTGTCCCTGGGTCTTCTGCTAGTACAGACGGACAATGTTAGTGTGATGCACTACATCAACAAGCAAGGGGGAACTCATGCTTACCCCCTGGGCATGAAAGCAGTGAGAGTCTGGCATTGGGCTCTAGAACATGGTATAGAAGTGTCAGTAGTACATGCTTCAGGTGCCCAAAACATCTTGGCAAACAGGCTAAGTGGGTCATTGTCCAGAATGCATGAATAGGAATTGTTGACCTCAGTGGTGCAAGATCTGTTCGAGGAAGTGGCTGAGGTGCCTAATCCAATTAACAGAAGCACTCTGGAGAGGGGGGTCAGTCTCAGTCCTTTCACAGAAGAAAGGGTTCTGAAAGAACTCCTAAAACTGAAGGTGGACAAAGCAATGGGGCCAGATGGAATTCACCCCAGAATTCTAAAAGAATTAAGCAGAGAACTAGTGACACCACTAACTACCCTTTATAACAAATCATGGGAGGATGGCGTGGTACCTGAGGACTGGAAGAAGGCTGATGTGATTCCCCTTCACAAAAGTGGGAGCAAGACAGATGCAGGAAACTACAGACCTGTCAGTTTGACCTCTGTGGTAGGGAAAGTGATGGAATCACTTCTGAAGGAAAAAATTGTTGAGTGCCTAGAGGCCAGTGGGGCACAGGACCCAAGGCAGCATGGGTTCACAGTGGGAAGGTTGTGTCAGACGAATCTAATTGATTTCTTTGACTGGGTGACCAAAGTAGTAGACCAGGGAGGGGCTGTGAACATGGCCTACCTAGACTTTAGCAAGGCATTTGACACAGTCCCACACAAAGATTAGTAGTCAAATTAACCAGCCTTGGAGTGGGTCCCAGGGTGGTAGCCTGGGTAAAACATTGGCTGAACAACAGGACACAGAAGGTAATTGTAAATGGCGTCCACTCTGAAGAAAGAGGGTTACTAGTGGTATGCCACGAGGGTTCAGTACTGAGTCCAGTCCTTTTTAATGTCTTTATAAGTGACATTGCAGAGGGACTGGAAGGAAACGTTTGCCTCTTTGCAGACGACACAAAGATCTGCAACAGGGTTGATACACAAGGAGGCGTGGAAAGGATGAGAAGGGACTTGGCAAGGTTGGAGGAATGGTTAGAAGTATGGCAGCTTGCTTGGATTCAGTGCAAAAAAGTGCAAAGTAATGCACCTGGGAAACAAAAACCCAGGGGAAGATTACACAATGGGGGTAAGGTAGTAACAACAACAAAAATGGAAAGGGACCTAGAGGTAATCATATCAGATGACCTTAAGGTTGGCAAGCAATGTGAGAAGGTGGTAGGGAGGGCTGGGGGAATACTGGGATATGTAGGGAGAGGCATCACCAGCAGAAAACAGGAAGTAGTTATCCCCCTGTACAGACAGTTAGTGAGACCCCATCTGGAGTACTGCGTCCAGTTCTGGAGACCCCATCTCTGCAAGGACATAGGATGGAGGAAGTTCAGAGGAAGGCAACTAAAATAGTGCAGGGTCTGCAAGAGAAGCCATATGAGGAGAGGCTAAAGCAGCTTAATATGTATACCCTTGAGGAAAGGAGGGAGAGGGGGGACATGATAGAAACGTTTAAGTACCTCAGTGAAATCAACAAAGTCCAAGAGGGTAGCATCTCTCAGAAAAAGAGATGTGCAAGAACAAGGGGACACAATTTGAAGATTGGGGGCGGCTCAGGGGCAATGTGAGGAAGTATTTTTTCACAGAGAGGGTGATGGAAGCATGGAATAACCTTCCTGAGGAGGTTGTGGGGTCTAAAACTGTGGGAGAATTCAAGATTGCATGGGACAGACATGAGGCAATTTTTGTGGGGGGGTAGGAAGAAATAGGCTGTTGGTTAAATAGGATCTGCAGCTTATCCTCTAGGTAGGGAAATGGGCAGACTACGTGGGCCAAGTGGTCCTTATCTGCCTTCAAAGTCTATGTTTCTATTCAGAGTTGGATGGTTTTGTATCCCCATTCAATGCAAAACTGCCACTTTTCTGCTTGCTTGGTCTAGGGCCTGGAGTTTTCTGGCGAGACGCATTGTTCCTCTCTTGGAAGGGGAGATTTCTGTACACCTTCCCTCCCTTCACTCTCATTCAGAGGGTGCTACTCAAGCTTCAGATGGAGGGGTAACTCTAATCCTCATTGCTCCCCTATGGCCTCGACAGAACTGGTTCCCTGTACTGCAGCAGCTGACTACGGAACCACTAGTATCCTTGCCCTTATTCTAGGGACTTCTGTCACAGGAACAGCTAACCCTGGTCCATCCAGAACTCACATTGGTTCACGTTCATGCATGGGTCCTGAAAACATAGCCATTGTTAGATTTGGGGTTTCCTAAAAGGTGGCTGATGTCTTGGTGGTTGCTAGGAAACCTTCCACCAGGGCCACTTGTTCTACGAAGTGGAAGCGGTATGCTTTGTGGGCTGCTTCTCATCACTTAGATCAGTTTATCTGTCCAGTAAATCAGGTTTTAGCATCATGGATATGTTGTTCATCCACACTTATTGGCATGTCCCGTTCCCCTTTAAATCTTGCCGGAAGTCTTCAAGCTGGCTCCTCCCACCCACCCAGGTGGTCTATACCTCAGCTCTGCCCCATGACGCCAGATCTTCCTTTCCGCTGGAAGATGCAGGTTGCCTCCCTCGTGCTCACGCATTTCGTAGGCCCTGGCTTTCAAATCTTCGGTTTTACTGAAATTAAAACTCGATCGAGTTAGCGATCGCGCTCTTGTGTCCTCGATCATGGAAGAGAAATCTTCTCCAGGATTTTGCTGGTGTCCTTGCGGCCAGAACATGTCGTGCACCGATCCCCATCTCACGTGTGTCTACTGCCTAGGTGTCGGCCATTACACCTCGTCCTGCAGTTATTGGTTGGCCTTCCATCCCAGCGTTCTGGACGACCGCCTGGCACGATTGAAGTTGGGGAGACCGGAGAAAAGAAATCCTCTGGTGACGTCTAAGGAGGCTAGGTGGGCGGTTTCCATGGCCGCGGGTTCCACCGAGCAGCTGGAATGCATGAAGGCGTTCAAAGAAGAAGCTGCCCGCGCTTCCGCGAATCTAAGCTTTTTCGTTCCACTCAACCTAGACTCCACCTTCACAGGTTTTTCTAAGGAGTTGTGCCAGTCTCTCCCCACCCGGGGTGAGGTGTCTGCAGGCTCGCACTCCTCCCGCTCTTGTAAGAGGGACAAAGAACTCAGCTCATCTTTGTCTAAATGAAGGCGCTCTTGGGACCGAGAGAGGTCTCAGTCCCAGGAGCATGCGGTTTTGACCTTGGTCGAGATCGCTTCCTCGGCCGTAGGCTTCACGGACCTTCCGTCTGGCCAGATGACCGAGGAGGTAGCCGATGAGGTCGAGATTATTCTTGACCCAATCAACCCTTTTTCACCAGCTGTGGCCAACGACTCCTTGGAGAGGACTCCTGTCCTTGTGTTCTCCGATGAGGAGACCCAGCCCGCTGGTGTCCCCATCGAGTACCCAGTTCCAGACCCCAGATTTCACAGATTTCTCCAGTGTCTCCCAAGTGACCGAGTCGACATGCTCGATCTTGGTCGAGGTCCAGAACCCCCTCAGCTGAATGGTCAAAGAAGAGCCATAAGTGCTCCAAAAAGAGGCAATGCCACAGATCGTCCTTATCCTTCTTGGATGAGGAGAGGCTCCGATGGAAACTCCGGCGCTACGAGGACCTTATGTGGCAACAGCTGATTTTGACTGGGCAGAAGCCAGCTCTGCCACCTACCCTGGCCATTACTTGGCTCTTGCCTCCTAGGCTGAAGCCGACCCTCTCGGAACCAAAGCCTTTGGTTCCCCTGCCTGTGGGGCTGGCCCGTCCTCCAGTTCGGCCTGTTCCGGTCTCTCCACCGATTCTGGTGGAGCCACCGCCTAAGCAGCCTGTGTGGGGGCTCCTTCAAGAGAGGACCGACAAAATGCCGGACTTCCCCGACATCTGTCGGTCATGGTCACTCCGGACCATCCCCAGCGGGTCAAGGGAGATTTAGGCGGCACGCTGCTGTACTCAGACTCCTCGGACTCTGTCGTCGCCGGGCTCCACTCTCATCCCGGGGATGATAAGTCATCCGTTGGCACAGGGATGGAGGAAGGCCCTTCCTTCTTCCAAGGGATGCTCTGTTTCATCTTGAATTCTACAGGGATGCCCCTTGAACCCATCCAGAAAAAGGCAGAGTACCCTCTCATGGACATGCTCAAGAGAGGGGATACTCTGACAGAGGCCTTTCCTCTAGCTGAGGCCATTGTTGGCCTGGCTTTTGAACTATGGCAGTGCCCTGCCTTATGTCCAGCGCCATCTGCCCGCAAGTATGCAGTGCCCATGGGGTCCTTCGCGGGGTTCAGAGAGCACCATTTGGCAGAGAGCCTGGTGGCTGCCTCTGTGTTCGGGCGTACTGGTAGTTTGCCGACACAGACCGACCTCCGATAAGGAGTCCAAGCTATTGGACCATTTGGCGTGGAAAGTCTATGCAGCTTCCTCCTTGGGCATTCGTCAGGCCAGTTCAGCCGTCATCATGGCAGCTTTTTCGGGACATTAGATGAAGTCCTCCCACATCTCGCTGTGGACATGCAGACCATGGTCAGGCAGGTCCAGGACTAGGGCCATGTTGCCAAACAGCAGCTCCAGATGACTTTGGACATTGGGGATTCTTGTGCTCACTCGATGGCCGGCACAGTCACCTCTCACCGCAGGGCTTGGCTGAGGTTCTCCTCCTTCCCAGCAGATACTCAGCATAAGTTAGCTGATGTGCCCTTCCTTGGGACCGACTTGTTTGGCCCAGGAGTGGCCAGTCACCTACAGTGCATAGAGCAGTCCAGTGCCACCTTGGACGCCACTTCTGCCAAGAGTTTTTTGGGCAAGAACCAGCAGAAGAAGAAGCCCTTTCGGCACTCTTCCCCTTCAGTTCAGCTGTCCTCCTATCAAGGAGGACAGCAACATCAGCATCAGCAGCAGGCTCAAGCTTGGTGCCCTTGGCCCAAGCCTGGACCCAAACAGGCCCACAAAGAAGGCCGAGGCTCAGGTCCTGGAGCCCTCCTCCTTCTCTAAGCCTGCCTAGTGACGGGATGGGGGTGGCCACCCCTATCTCCGTCATGTCAGTTCTGGGTCTTCCCGTGGAGGGCTGGCTCCTCCACTTCCTTTCCACCTGGTCCGCTATAACCATGGACAGGTGGTTTCTCGAAGTGGTCGGTCAGCGACTGCCTTTGTAATTCGAGCATTACCCTCCCAGCTGAGCCCGTGCCCCTCGGGAAGAACGGATTTCCACATGCACCCAGTTGGCTCTTCGAGATGACATTTTGCTCAGCTCCTACTCAAGGAGGCAGTAGCTCTCATGGCGATCCATCTGCAGACCCAGGCTTTGTCTCTAGGTACTTCTTGGTGCCCAAGCAGACGGTGAACTGGCGCCCCATTCTAGATCTCCACAACCTGAATCAATACGTTCAGATCACGCACCTTTCGGATGGTCAGTCTGTCCCAGATCATACCATCCTTGGATTAAAACATTTGGTTCTGTTCACTGGATCTGCAGGATGCGTTCTTTCACATCCCAATCTGTCCATCCCATCAGTGGTTTCTCCACTTCAGGGTCGAGGGCACCCTGTACGAGTTCCAAGCCATGCCGTTCAGCCTGTCATTAGCCCCACGGGTCTTCACCAAATGCATTGCAGTGGTGGCAGCCCATCTCCGGCGTCATGGGGTCAGACTTTACCCCTACCTTGACGATTGGCTCCTTGCAGGTTCCACCCGACAGGAGGTGGAGCGGTCCAGGGATCTGGCCCTCCATACCTGCTCCCAACTCAGCCTCCTGATCAATGAGGCCAAGTCGGAACTCATGCTTTCTCAGGTGATGGGCTTTATCAGGCCAGAGCTCGACTCTTGTCAAGCCAGAGCTCGGCTCCCGGTGGACAGGGTGGAGGTTCTCTCCTCCTTTGCCCAATCATTTCTGGTTGTGCACTTGTGCCCTGCCTGGGACTTTCTGCACCTTCTTGGTTACATGGCGGCGTGCACCTCAGTAGTCCGTTGGGCCCGGTTCCACATGCGCCCCCTCCAATGGGAGCTGGCCGCCCAGTGGACTCGGCGCCATAGTCATTTTGATCAGCTGATCACTGTAACCCAGAAGATGTGGGACGCTCTCCATTGGTGGACCGCCCCAGAACGGTTGCAGGAAGAGGTCCCATTTGTCCACCCTGAACCAACGGTCGTCCTCACGACTGATGCCTCTCTCATGGGCTGGGGAGCCCATATGGGAGACAAGAGGGCCCACGGACTCTGAACCCCCAAGGAGTCCCCATGCCACATCAGCCTGTTGGAGCTCAGAGTAGTCAGACTGGCACTGTTAGCTTTCGCTCCTCAGCTCTGGGGTCAAGTGATTCAAGTCCAGATGGACGTTACCACGACCATGTATTACGTCAACAAACAGGGTGTCACGCACTCCCGTCTGCTATGCAGGGAGGTGCTCTGCATCTGGACCCTCATAAGTCAGTTGGAGGCAGATCTCCTAGCCATCTATGTGGCAGGAGCCTCGAACCAGCTGGCGGATGCTCTCTGCCGCATAGGCAAGACATCCCATGAGTGGTCTCTCCATCCAGAGGTAGCTTACAGCCTGTTCTCCCATTGGGGCAAACCAATGGTGGACCTGTTTGCCTCCAGGGAAAACACCAGGCTGAGACTGTATCATACCCCCCCCCCCAAGCAGGGTTCACTGCAGGGGGATTCCTTCCCGAGGCTGTGGACCCCAAGCCTCCTCTATGCCTTCCCTCCATTTCCCTTGATCCACAAGGTGTTACTCAAGGTGAGGAGGGACAAGGCGAATGTGATTCTGGTAGCCCCAGATTGGCCGCACCAGTTCTGGTATCCAGATCTCCTCAGCCTCAGCTGCAGGCCCTTGGAGCGGCTTTGTACACGCCCAGACCTGATAGCTCTGAACCAGGGGAAGGTCTTCCATCCAGACCTTCAATCCCTGCACCTCACAGCCTAGTATCTTAGTGGCTAGAGTTCCAGGCTTTGGGTCTGTCTGAAGTTGTCTACATCATGGTGGAGGCACCTAGAAAAGAATCAACCAGGAAATGTTATGTCTTCAAATGGAAAAGATTTTCCATTTGGTGTCAGGGTAAAGGTCTAGACCCCTTTTCCTGTTCTGTGGCTAACATTCTCAACTATCTTTGGTCTCTCTCCAAAGGGGGTCTACGGTCATCGACCCTTAGGGTGCACCTGGCATGGGCCGGTCAGCCGACATTGGCGCAGGAGACAGTGGTCAGACGCTTTTTCAAAGGTCTGGATCACATATCCCCTCCAGTGCGTGAACATCCACCTCCATGGGATCTCTTGCTGGTTTTGGCAAAGCTCACGGGCATGCCATTCGAACCCATGCACAAGTGTGAGCTCTCACACTTGTTGTGGAAGACGGCCTTCCTGGTGGCTGTCACGTCTGCCAGAGGGACAGGGGAGCTCCAGGGCCTGTGGACTCCCTTATCTGGCTTCCACAGGGACAAAGTTGTCCTGCTCCAAATTCCTTTTGAAGGTGGTGTCAGAGTTTCACCTTAACCAGGTGTTGACTCTGACATTATACTATCCTAATTACACCTCAGAGGCCGAGTACAGGCTCCATACTTTGGACCTGAGACATGCTCTCTCCTTTTACAAGGATAGGATGGCAGATATTCATGGGGAGGTTCGCCAGCTGTTTGTCACCTACGCTGAAGCCGCTTCTGGCAGACCTGCAGCCAAATGGACCATAGCAATATGGATTACATCATGCATAGGTCTGTGCTATGAGTTGGCGGGCATGGAGCCTCCCAGAGGGATAAGAGCTTATTCTACCCGCCATTCTGCTGCATTGGTGGCTGCTTCCAGGAACATCCCCATACAAGAAATCTGTCGGGATGCTACCTGGAAGTCAGCAAACACCTTCATCGCCCACTACCACATTGACCATGAGTCACGCCGGGATGCTGGTTTTGGAACCTCAGTTCTCCAGTCTCTGTTCCCTAAGTAGGGGGTGTGCGCCTTGCCTCCTTCCTCCTGGAGAACTGCTAGGAATCTGCCAATAAGTGTAGATGAACAACATATCCACAATCCTAGAAAAACAGGTTACACACCTGTAACAGTAGTTCTAGGAGTGTTTATAAGTTGTTCATCCACATGGACCTACTCGACCTCCCCAGCTGCGGACGCACACAACCTGGCTTCCAGTGGGCTAAAATCTGGCGTCATATAGTGGAGCCGATGTGTATATACCATCCGGGTGGGTGGGAGGAGCCAGCTTGAAGACTTCCAGCAAGATTTAAAGGGGAAAGAGATATGCCAATAAGTGTGGATGAACAACATATACCACTCCTAGAACTACTGTTACAGGTGAGTAACCTGTTTTTTTATTATATGTGTTGTTGTTGGAGAGGGGTTTTGGAGTATTGTCCTGTTGATTATATGTTTTGAGTTTTAGTTGATAATTGTTTAAGATTGGTTTCTTTTTTGACTTAAATTTTCCCCAAGTGAGAGTTGTGGGAGTATTAGTCATTGTGATTTTTTGATATTTTTATTTTATGTGTATAGTTTAGTTCTTTTGAATTGGTTGGGGTTGTTTTTTCCTTTTGATTTTAGTTTTTTGTAGGTTTGGTATATTCTTTGATTGATGTGTATCAATATGTGCAGGAGGCCTGCCTGCACTGTCGTGCGCTATTTATCTTCCACCCTTCGTGCCCTCCCCCTTTCGTCGCCTCCCCCCATTGCAGTTTACAACTTACCTGTGCTGTAGAGCACTGGGTACTGTTCGCCGGGAGTGTGTGTGCATGTGCAAACTATGGAGGGTGAGTGAGCGGAGCCACCGCATCGGGGTTGTGAAGTCCAGAAGATGCCCTGGGACGAAATGGAACCTGGATCGTGGTTCCCCATGTCTAGTTTCCATACCCAAGGGCACCACCAATATTGGTGGGCAGGCAGTTCGGGTGGCCCTGGAAGCCCATCCAACTCGAGCGGTGTTATGCAACGCCAGATCCATTAAAAACAAGACTGCAATTATTGTAAATCTTATTGGGACAGCTGACCTGACTGGATGAAAACTCTGGCCCTATATTGGAGGCCGCAATTCCAGCCCGATACTCGATAATACACTGCTCAAGATTGGATCGCAGGAGTGGGTGGGAGGTTGCGGTCTGTTTCAAGACTGAATTGGGCCTCACGAGTGTACCAGTTGAGGAGGCTGGGTCATTTGAGTGTCCTGTAGTAGCAGGTGTAGGTTGTAGGATTGCCCTCATTTGCCATCCACCTGAGGATGAGAAGTGTTTCCTTCAGGAAGTGGCGGACTTCATGATTAACATGGCGTTTGAGTCGCCCAGGCTGATGGTCCTGGGCGACTTCAACGCCTGGGTCGATGATGAATTCTTGCGATTCGGACAACACTTCCACCAGTTGATGACATCGCTGGGCTTCACACAGATTGTTACCACTGCTACTCATAAACACGGTCACTCTCTTGACCTAGTCTTCCTCCTGGGGATCGAAGCCTTCGATTTGGGAGTTCAGCCTGTCAGATGGTCTAACCACTGCACCGTGGGGTTCAGTTTTTGTGCCCCCTTCTTAGGCTTACCCCTGTGGGGATGGTCAGGTACCACCCTTTACGAGATATAAGCTCTGAAGGCCTGGCGGTGGTACTTGACCTATCAGTTCTTCCAGAGGCAAACAGTGACCCAGAGGCTTTAGTAATGGCCTATAATATGCCCACTTCTTCGGCCCTGGATGTCGTTGCTCCTGTCCGTGTTCATCTTCTCTCCCTTCACCCTTGGTTTATTGGGACCTTGAGGGAGATGCGGTGATTAGGACGAAGGCTAGAGCGCCACTGGTAGAAATCCACCCTGGATGCCGACCACCTTAGACTGATGGAACATTAACAAGTCTATCAATCTGCAATCACCTGTAAGAAGGCAGAGTTCCTGTACGGGGAGACTTCGGCTGCTCAGAACCGACTAGTTCAGCTCTTTTGAACTGTAGACAGACTGTGCAACCCAGCCTGCCTGCAAATTTAAGAGTCTTTTCACAAGTGGAGTGTGATGAGCTTGCTTGATTCGTTGCAGCTAAGGTGGCTGACATCAGGGTTGGGCTCCAACCAGCACACTCTATGGGTGCTGCTTTGGATCGGCACTTGGTCACTGTCCCTCAGTTTTCCTGGAGTACCTTTGACCAGCCGGAGTTCATGGATGTCATGCAGATTGTGCAGGGTATTTATTTATTTATTACAGTATCAGAATTGCAACTCTTTGAGTAAGACTCATTTACAAAGGCTCATCATCATACACAGAATAGAACAGGGTAGGAGAAACATACAGTGAGTGGAGAACAGATTGTAGTGCAGGAACAGTAGCATGGCAGGAATATATACTATTACAGTTTGTACAATTGAATACAGGTGAAGTGGTTCATATCCACAAGAGAAAGGCCCCTTCTTGCAGGAGACAGGCCTATACATGATGGTAGCTAAGCAAGAAAGGAGTGATCACTGGGCATATATACTTTGTAGACATTACATACAGTAGAGGTAGACGGCAGGAGTGCGGTGCTGAGCTCAAAATTGCAGGTGTAGGCTTATACATGATTGTAGCTCAGCAATCGTGAGATATGTACACTGGTATATGAACAGGGTGGGTGGAGTGGGTTAGGTGGCTGGATGAGGACCAGTGGTGGTGCAGTTATTTACAATTGCAATGATGGGAGCTTAGAAGGTGGCTACGCAGAGATGACTTGAACGGTCCAATTCTGAGCTCACATGAGGTATCGGGAGGGAGGGTGTTGAACCAGGAGTGTGCCCTGTGAGGAAAGGATCTCTGAGCGAGGGTCGTCCTAACCTTGGGGACTGCTAGCAGTGTCTTAGTGGAGTACGAGTGCTGATTAGTATAGACAGACCGGGGGGGTTAATCCGACACAGATTTTTTGGGTGAGCAGGCAGGTCTGGTAGAGTAGTCGCTCTTCGAGGAAGAGGATGTTAGACAAGGCATAAAGTGTGCAGGTATGTGTTTTCCTGTCAGCCCCAATGAGTAGCTGACAAGCCTTGTTGATTGAGAGCTTGATTTTGCCCAGGGCAGTGTTGTCTGCTGCGCCATATATTAGGAGTCCATAGTCTACTAGGGACAGGGCAGATGAGTCAATGGTGGGTCTTAGTGCTTCTGGGGGATACAGGCTCTGTGCAGATATAGCAAGCCTATGCTGGAATTTATGGCAGAGCAGTGGGTGTGGATGTGTTCATGGAAGGGAGGAGTAGAGGATGATACCTATGTATTTGTATGAGGTAACCTGCTCAAGAGGGTGGTGGGAGAGGGATTGAATGGACAGCGCAGAGCCCTTGAGCTTGTTCTGATTGTGGGTGAACAGCAGGGTTTTTTTTTTTTTTTTCAGATTGATCACAAGCCTGTGGTCGAGGAACCACTGCTCAGTCTGGGCAAAAGCGGATTGTAGCGCAAGCTGGAGTTGGGCAGGGTCAGGGTGGGATGTGAAGAGGACCGCATCATCTGCGTAAAGCAGTATGTTTTCTGATGAGACATTGGGCAGCATGTTTAGGTATAAGCTAAAGAGTAGTGGCCCCATGATAGAGCCTTGGGGAACACCGGCACGGACCTGAGGGCTAGAGAGGATACTGTTGAGTTTTACGCACTGGGTACGGGCAGCGAGGTAATTGGCAACCCAGCTTACAGGGCCCAAGGTGAAGCCAAGCTGGGTGAGGGTGTTAATGAGAAGAGGGTGGCAGACTGTGTCACAGGCCTTTGACAAATCAATGAAGACTGCCCTGGCAGGATGCCCTTTGTCCAGGGCAGAGTGAATGAAAGTGGAGAACTCAGTGAGGGCAGATGTGGTGCTGAAGCGAAAGCTGTACTGCTCCCTACAGAGGAGATTGTACATGGTAAGGTAATCTGTTATCTGGTCAGCCACAATCTTTTCTAGGGCTTTGGAGGGGGAAGGGAGGATGGAGATCGGTCTGTAGTTGCCATGGGTCGTTTTGTCGCTGTCGGTGATGATGGCTCTTTTCCATGCTTGGGGGAATTGGCCATGTCGGAGGGAGAGGTTGAGAAGGTCAGTGAGGGAGGTGAGAACAACTTCCAGGGTAAAGTAGAGAAGACGGGGATCAAGTGAGTCACTACTGTGTCTGGCACCCTTTAGGGCTTTGATCAGATAGGGTTTAGTAGCAGACGGGGAAAAAGCTCGGAAATAGAAGGGTGGGTGTGGGAGAGTGGTGGTAGGGGGATCAGGGTCTGGATCAAAAAAGTTGTTGGGTAGGGTAGAGGAGAGATTCGAGAAGGCATCATCCAGCTCATTAACAATACCATGTGTGTCAGTGGTGATAGCGCCATCAATATTGAACTGGGAGGGTGGGGGGAACTGGGTTTTGCTGTTAAGTTCCTTTAGGTTGTCCCTGAACTTGCGTGAGGAGCCCTAGGTGGATGCAAGGGTATTCCTGTAGTATGCTGCCTTTGTAGTACGGATAGCGCAGGTGCATTTGTAGCACTCCGTTCTATAGGCTTGCCTATTGGCAGGCTTGCTGGACTCCAGGGCTCTGTGCCAAAGATTGTCCCTGAGATGCATTTGCTTTATGAGAGCTGGGGTAATCCAGGGAGAGTTGTGTTTCTTTCGTATGGATTTGGAAATGGGTGCAATGCATCGCAGGCCCTGTTAAAGTAGTAAATAAAGCAGTTGAGGGCAGCGTCAATATTGGGGACCAGTCCCAGCTGTCAAGGTGCCGACGGAGTAAGGCAAGGTTACCTGCAAGACAGGCACCTCCTGGAGATGAAGACGGCTTAGGCTTCTCAAGATTACATGACCTGGAGAAAACGACTGGGCAGTGATCTCTGAGGACATTTGGCAGTACTGTCAAATCGGTGATCTTATGAGGCCTGTTTGAGAGTACCAGGTCCAGTAGAGTGGCACTACCAGTAGTCAGGTGGGGGAGGAGACGAGTTGGTAAGATTGAGCGCAGCAAAGGCATCTTTGGCACTGTTCCCAGCATTGGCGAGCCAGTTAATATTTAGGTCGCCCATGATAATTTGTTCCATTTTGCTGGGTTGATGGGTGATGTAGTCTAGTAGGGATTACAGGTGTGCACCCTACGTGCTGTAGTTTGGATCCAGGACCGACAACCCTGATTATGGGTTGTAGTGACATCATTGGCTCGGTCCTAGCACAGATAGTCTGGTGCTCCTTGGTTATAGGCGAGTTTCTTAGCTCCCTGAAGGAGGCGGTGGTGACACCCCTCCTGAAGAAAACTTCTTTGGACCCAGACTGCCCTGCTAACTACAGACCAATCTCAAACCTTCCCTATATAGGGAAGATGATTGAGAAAGTAGTGGCTCTACAACTGGAGAACCATTTGACCATCCAAGACATCTATAAACCTCTCCAATCCGGTTTTCAAAAGAAGCATAGTGCTGAGACAGCGCTGGTTCGGGTGCTCAGTGGTCTCCTGATGGCAAGGGATTTATTCCATCTAGAAATTTATTCCATCTTGGTTCTTCTAGATCTCTCATCAGCATTCAACACTGTGGACCATGGGGTTCTTCTCGATCGACTGAGATTCATCTGTGGCCTGTCAGGTACAGTCCTCAGGTGGTTTACATCTTCCTCACTGGCAGAACTCAGAGGGTGGTGTCGGGGATTTATTTCTCCGACCCAGTCCCTCTGTCATACGGGGCCCCTCAGGGTTCGGTGTTGTCCCCCATGTTGTTCACAGTGTGCATACTGCCCCTCCTCTGAGACATTGTAAGAAGGTATGGGCTGAGGTTTCACTGCTATGCTGCTGATACCCAGCTCTACCTTTCTCTTGCACCTGACCAGGATAGAGCTCTCTCTGTATTTAACAACTGCCTCATTGAAATCCAGGATTGGATGAATTTGAGCTGGTTGAGGTTGAACTCAGAGAAGACTGAGGTGTTGGTTGTGGACCCGGGGCACTGGATAGAGAGGTTGGGGGCAGGTTCACCCTCTGAACTTTTCCATAGGGGCTTACCATTCCTTACCTCTGAACGGGTGCGAAACCTGGGGTGATTTTTGACAAAGGGCTGACACTGTGATCACAGGTGTCAGCAGTCATCAAATCCTCATTTTACCATTTGAGAAACATCTCCAGGGTTAAGCACCTTGTTCCATCCGGTGACCTCCATACTTTGGTCCACACCTTTGTGTCCTCGCACCTTGATTACTGCAACTCCCTTTACCTAGGGTGGATGTCTGCTGCCTGCAGCTGGTGCAGAACGCTGCAGCTCGGTTATTGATGTGAACCTCCCAGTCTTGTCACGACCTGCACTGGCTGCCGGTACAGTGGTAGATCACCTTTAAAGTCTGACTTCGGACTTATAAAGCCCTACACGGACAGGGCACAGACTACCTGAAAGAGCTTCTGATTCCTTAGTGCCCTGGGCGATCGCTCCACTCAGCTGACGAGGGGTTGCTAGAGATTCCAAGGGTTTCCTTAAAATCTTCTGGGGCCCATGCATTTATGTATGCGGCCCCAGCTCTTTGGAATTCTCTACCCCATCAGTTACGGGAGTGCACAACCGCGGAGGGATTTAAACAGGCCCTAAAAACATATTTGTGGCTTCAAGCCTATCCTGCATGATTTTATTTGTTCTTATCTGGATTTTATCTGTATTCTTATGAATCTGTATTCATTGTTTAATATGTTGTTTTAACTTGTTGTTATGAGCCTTGGTTTTTGAAAGACGCAGTACAAATAGAATAATTATTATTCTAGGGACATGGATATGTTATTCATCCACACTGTCTGGCAGGTATCCTTGCCGCTTTAAATCTTGCCGGAAGGTCTTCAAGCTGGCTTCTCCCACCCCGGTGGTAAAACTCTCGGCTCCGCCCCATGACGCCAGATCTTCCTTACCGCTTGAAGCTCAGGTTCCCTCCTTAACGCTCTCGTATAAGACTGGTTCCTAATTCTTGGTTTCCGAATTTAAAAGTTTTTGCATTATAGACTTGGGTCTTCTATCCCTCGCGGCGGGCGGACAAATTGACTCCGGAGCTGGGGAAAGTCTAAGGGCAGAAGATGTCTCGATAGATCCGCACCCACGTGTGTCTACTGTTTAGGCCTTGAGCACGACCCGCAGGCTTCATGACCTGTGCTCTTCCTTCTCAGCCTATGTCCTCGAAGACCGTGCTGCCCGTTTACAACTGGGGCGCCCCGAGAAACGTTTTCCTCCGGTAAAGTCAAAAGAGGCCCGGTCGGCAGTTTCCACGGCGGTGGGCTCGGCGGATCAGCTAGAGCAGATGATCGCCCTCGAAGAGGAGGCGGCGTGGGCCGCATCTTCCTCGACCGAGGCATTTATCCCGCTCTCTCTGGGTTCCTCTTACACAGCTTCCTTTAAGGAGCTTTGTCTGTCCCTCTCCACTAGAGGAGAGAGACCAACATCTGCTGGACCTTCTTCTCAGTCCAAGAAGAAAGACGAGGGTAAGTCCCTCCGTCGACGCTCTTGGGAGCGGGAAAGGTCCCTCTCCCCGAGTTGTCGGCCATCGACTTCGGTCGATCGTTCGGCTTCAGCCACTGGTCTCACGGTGTCCCCATCAGGTCAGTTGACCGAGACTCCCGTCGACGCAGTCGAGCTCTTTCTCGACCTGTTGGATGGGTTGTCGACCGGCGAAGCCGAAAATCCCCTCTCCCTGGTTCCCCCGGTGGGAGTTGAGGATCCCGTGGGCTTGCCAGTGCCTCCGGTTCCGGAGTCCTCGGGTGAACCCTCCGAGCCGAGGGAGGAGCCGGTTCCACCCGTCCCCTCCCCGCACCGTCCTCGGAAAGGCCAAGGTTCTCGGTCTCGGACTTCTTCGCGGTCCAGCCGATCCCGCCGTCATAGGCGGTCTCGGTCTCGGCACCGCGGTAAGCGGCACCACCGCTCGTCCTCCTCCTCGGATGAGGGGAGGCTTCGACGTAAGTTACGTCGACGATACGAGGACCTCATGTGGCAACAGCTCCTTCTGACCGGGAACAAGCCGACGCCTTCCCTGGCCATTAAGTGGCTGTCACCGGAGCGGCCGAAACAACCCCTCGTTTTACCCGAGGAGCCTGTTCCCAGGCCGGTTGTTTGGCCAAAACCAGCTGCCCCACCGATTCCGGTGGAACCTCCGCCTCCACAGCCGCTGTTTGGGGCTCCGACCAAGAACTCTCGGTCGGCTCAGGGTCTGCCCCATAGGCTGTCGGTCACCCTCACTCCGATCGCCTCGGCAGATGGAGGTGGCTCAGGCCCAGGCAGCTGTTTGCGGACTCTTCTGAGTCCGCAACATTCCTCCCTTTCTCCAAGCGAGTGGACTTGGAGTCCTCTGGAGGTCAGTCACTGGACGACAGCCCTTCGTCCTTCCTGGGTTTGCTCAGGCTCATCTCGGAGTCCACCAGATGTAGCTCGAGCCCGTATCCAAGCGGCCAGTATCCCCTCACGGAGATATTGGACCGAGGGGATTCCCCTACGGAGGCCTTTCCTGTGGCTGAGGCCATTGTGGGCCCGGCCTTGGAGCTCTGGCAGCGCCCTGCTTCCTGCCCTGCGCCTTCGGCCAGGATGGCCAGGAAGTATGCGGTCCCTACCAGTTCCCTGTCCGGTTTTTCGGAACATCCCTCAGCCGAGGGGTTAGTTACCGACAGTGTTTTCTGGCGTGCCGGAAATGCTAGGGACGTGGACAAACCTCCCGACAAGGAGTCCAAGAAATTGGACTATGCCGGGTAAAGTCTACGCTGCGTCCTCCCTTGGCCTTCGTCAGGCAAGCTCGGCCGTGCTTATGGCACATTTCTCCCATGCCCTGTTGGGCTCCCTGGACGAGGTAGTCCCTCATCTCCCGGCTGACCTGCAGACCACGGTTAGGCAGGTGCGGATCAGGGCAGGGCAGTGGCCAAGCAGCAACTTCAGACTGCTCTGGACATTGGAGACTCATGCGCCAGGTCAGTCGCGGCCGCAGTGGCTATGCGCGGGCATGGCTGAGGATATCCACCTTCACGGCGGATACCCAGCACAAATTGGTGGATGTCCCCTTCCTGGGGACCGACCTCTTCGGCCCTGGAGTGGAAGGCCACCTCCAGAGGATCGAAAAGTCCAATGCCACCTTGGACTCGGTCTCATCCGCTCAGAGGGAAGAGGGCCGCAGACCGCAACCCAAGCTCTTTCGTCTGCCTGCGCCCGGCACGTCCGGCCCAGCAACACCAGGGCCAGCAGGCTCGCTCTTGACGTCCTAAACCCAAGCCCGCGGCTTCCTCCTCCAGGAAGCAGGGAGGTAAAGGCCCTGGAGGTCCCTCGGCCGGTCCTTCCTCCAAGCCTGCCCAGTGACGGGTTGAGGGGTGTCGCCCCCAACCTCGTCACCTCACCCCAGGTTCCCCCCATGGGGGGATGGCTCCAGTTCTTCCTTCCGCCTGGTCTGCTATTACCACAGACCGGTGGGTGTTGGAAGTGGTAGGAAAGGGCCTGCCTCTGGAGTTCGAGCAGGCCCCACCCTTCAGAGTCATCGCACTTCGGGGGGTCTCGGGGTCCGAAGCCTTGCTGTCAGCTCACTGAGCCGACATCGCTCTCCTCCTCAAGAAGGAGGTGATAAGAGAGGTGGCGGACCCTCCCTCAAACCCGGGGTTCGTGTCCAGGTACTTCCTGGTTCCGAAACGGACGGGGCTGGCGCCCCATTCTCGACCTACACGACCTAAACAAGTTCCTAAGGTCTCGAACCTTCAGGATGGTCACTCTGGCTCAGATAATACCATCCTTGGAACACAGCGTGTGGTTCTGCTCTCTGGACCTACAGGACGTGTTCTTTCACGTCCCTATCCGTCCATCCCATCAAAGGTTCCTTCGCTTTCGAGCGGAGGGATCCCTTTTCGAGTTCCAAGCCATGCCCTTCGGCTTATCTCCAGCTCCCAGGGTCTTCACCAAATGCATGGCAGTGGTGACAGCATTCCTGCGGCGCCGAGGGGTCCGGGTCTACCCTTACCTGGACGATTGGCTGATAGCAGCCCCCTCCAGACAGGAGGTGGAGCGGTCCAGAGATCTGGCCCTCCAGGTTTGCTCTCAGGTCGGCCTCCTCATCAACGAGGCCAAGTCGGAACTCGAGCCGAAGCAGGTGATTCTGTTCATCGGGGCAGAGCTCGACTCTCTTCGAGCCAGAGCACGGCTCCTGGCGGACAGGGTCGAGGTTCTTTCCTCCTTTGCCCAATCATTTCTGGTTGGGCATTGCGCCCTGCCCGGGACTTCCTGCACCTCCTGGGTCTCATGGCGGCCTGTACCAGCGTGGTCCGTTGGGCCCGCTGGAACATGCGCCCCCTTCAGTGGGGGCTGGCCAGCCAGTGGTCCCAACGCTGCGATCCATTGGACCAGCTAGTGACGGTGACCCAGGGGATATGGAACGCTCTCCAGTGGTGGACCATTCCAGTTCATCTGCAGGAGGGCATCCCGTTTGTCCGCCCCGAGCCGACGGTCTCTCTATCGACCGATGCCTCTCTGATGGGTTGGGGTGCCCATCTGGGGGAACACCGAGCGCATGGCCTCTGGTCCCCGCGGGAGTCCCGATGCCACATCAACCTGCTGGAGCTCCGAGCGGTCCGCCTAGCTCTCACCGCCTTTGCTCCATTTCTTCGGGGTCAAGTGGTCCGGGTCCAGACGGACAACACCACGACCATGTACTATCTAAACCGCCAGGGCGGGACGCGCTCCATGCTTCTATGCAAGGAAGCTCTCCGCATCTGGTCACTCGTGCGCAGCCTGGAGGTGGATCTCCTAGCCATTCATGTAGCAGGAGCCTCCAACACCCTGGCCGATGCCCTAAACTGGATAGGGGCTGCGTCCCACGAGTGGTCTTTCCTGCCGCAGGTAGTACAAGATCTATTCTCCCATTGGGGCACACCTCAGGTGGACCTGTTTGCCTCCAGGGAGAATGCGAAGCTGAGGCTGTTCCATGCCCACCCCCCTCAGCAGGGATCGCTGCAGGGGACGCCTTCTCAAGGCCATGGACCCTGGGCCTGTTCTACGCCTTTTCCCCGTTCCCCTTAGTGCACAAGGTGCTGCTCAAAGCAAGGAGGGACAAGGCGCAGGTGATTCTGATAGCCCCAGACTGGCCCCGCCAGTACTGGTACCCAGATCTCCTCAGCCTCAGCTCCAGGCTCCCGAGGCAGCTTCCAGCTCGCCCGGACCTGCTCTCAGTCAATCAGGGAAGGTATTCCATCCGACCTTCAATCTCTGCACCTGACGGCCTGGTTCCTGAGCGCTCAGAGTTCCAGGCCTTGGGTCTTCTGACGAGGTCCTCAATGTAGTTGAGGCGTCCCGTAAGGAGTCGACTCAGAAAATGTTACGCCTTCAAATGGAAAAGATTTTCCATTTGGTGTCAGGCAAGGGCCTGGACCCTTCCTCCTGTTCCTTGGCTATATTGACTACCTTTGGTCCCTTTCTCAGCAAGGGCTTAGGTCAACACCCTTAAGGTGCACCTGGCAGCCATCTCTGCTTACCGGGCGGGCCGGAAGCAGTCGGTGGTGCAGGAGAAGGTGGTCTGTGCTTTCCAAAGGCCTTGATCACATTTCCTCCGTGGTAGAACCTCCACCTCTGTGGGATCTACTGCTGGTACTGGCAAAGCTCATGGGCAAGCCTATTCAACCAATGCACAGGTGTGAACTCTCTCACCTGTCGTGGAAGACCTGCCTCTTGGTGGCTATCACGTCAGCCAGAAGGATGGGAGAGCTCCAGGCGCCTGCATCGAGTCTCCTTACCTGGTCTTCCACAGGGACAGGTTGTCCTGCGCCCACCCGAAATTCCTTCCGAAGGTGGTGTCGGAGTTTCACCTTAACCAGGTGTTGACTCTGCCGGTGTTCTACCCCAATCACACTCGGAGGTTAATATAGGCTCCATACTCTGACCCTAGAAGGGCGCCGCTACTATAAGGAGCGCACGGCTGAAATTCGGGAGAGGTTCGCCAGCTGTTTGTCACCCACGCTGAAGCCGCACCTGGCAGACCTGCAGCCAAGCGGACGATAGGCAGGTGGGTCACCCCGCATAGATCTCTATAAGTTGGCGGGCATGGAGCCTCCCAGAGGATAAGAGCTCATTCTACCCGCCATACTGCTGCATCGGTGGCTGCTTCCAGGGACGTCCCTATCCAGGAAATCTGCAGGGCTGCTACCTGGAAGTCAGCACACACCTTCATCACCCATTACCACATCGACCTTGAGTCACGCCGGGATGCTGGTTTTGGGGCCTCGGTTCTCCAGTCTCTCTCCCAAGTAAGTATGGGGTGCGCTTGCCTCCTCCTCCCGGAGAACTGCTAGGAGTCTGCCAGACAGTGTGGATGAACAACATATCCATGTCCCTAGAATACAGGTTACTCACCTGTAACAGGAGTTCTAGGAATGGTATGTTGTTCATCCACACGACCCACCCGACCTCCCCCGGCTTCGACAAGATAATCGAGCCTGAGTCGTTGTGAGCGTTCATGAGCCGGAAGTACTTGGTGGGTGGAGAGCTGCTTGATCATTCGCATGAAGGGCAAGGATGCCTGTTAGACAGTGTGGATGAACAACATACAGTATACCATTCCTAGAACTCCTGTTACAGGTGAGTAACCTGTATTTCTAGGACATGGATATGTTGTTCATCCACACTCATTGGCAGGTATCCTTGCCGCTTTAAATCTTGCCGGAAGGTCTTCAAGCTTGCTCCTCCCACCCACCCGGGTGGTATAACTCTCGGCTCCGCCCCATGACGCCAGATCTTCCTTACCGCTTGGAAGCTCAGGTTCCTCCTTAACGCCTGCGCGCTTGAGACTGGTTCCTATTTCTCCGCTTATGGATTTAAAATAAATTTTATGGAAAGACTTCAGTCTTCGATCCTCGCGGCTGCGATGGACAAATCGACTCCCGGATTTCGGAGATGCCCATGCGGGCAGAAGATGTCTCGGACGGATCCACACTCCACGTGTGTCTACTGCTTAGGCCTTGAGCACGACCCGCAGGCTTGCTACCTGTGCTCATCTTTCTCGGCCTACGTCCTCGAAGACCGTGCTGCCCGATTGCAACTGGGCCGTCCCGAGAAGCGTTTCCCTCCGGTGAAGTCCAAGGAGGCCCGGTTGGCGGTGTCCGCGGCGGCGGGCTCGGCGGATCAGCTCGAGCGGATGGTCGCCCTCGAAGAGGAGGCGGCGCGGGCCGTATCTTCCTCGGCCGCTGCATTTATCCCGCTCTCTCTGGGCTCTTCTTACACGGCTTCCTTTAAGGAGCTTTGTCTGTCCCTCCACTAAAGGAGAAGGGCCTCACGCCTGCTGGACCTTATTCTCGGTCCAAAAGAGGGACAGGTAGTCCCTCCGTCGACGCTCTGGGAGCGGGAAGGTCCTCTCTCGGTCGCCGACCGCCTGCTTCGGTCGACCGTCAGCCGCCACTGGCCTCACGGTGTCCCCGGCCAGGTCAGTTGGACCGAGACTCCCACCGATGAAGTCGAGATTTTTCTCGACCTTGGACGGGCTGTCGCCTTTAGCAGCCGAGATTCCTCTCCCGGTTCCCCGGAGGAGTTGAGGATCCGTGGGTCGCCTGTGCCTCCGGTTCCGGAGCCTCGGATGGACCCATCCGAGCGAAGGAGTGCGGTTCCGCCGACACCTCCCGCACCCGACCTCGAAATTCCGGGACTTCTCGGTTCGGTCTCGGACTCTTCGCGGTCCAGCCGATCCCACCGCCATAGGCGGTCTCGGTCTCGGCACGCGTAAGCGGCGCCGCCGCCGTCTCCTCCTCGGACGAGGGAGGCTCGCGTAATTACGCCGATGGTACGAGGACCTTATGTTGCAACAGCCCTCCTGGCCGGGAGTAAGCCGACCCGTCGCCTTCCCCGCCATTAAGTGGCTGTCACCGAGCGCCGACACAACCCCCACTTATCCGAGGAGCCTATACCCAGGCCGTTGTCTGGCCAAAACCAGCTGCTCCACCGATTCTGGTGGAACCTCCGCCTCCACAGCCACGAACTGGGGCTCCGACCAAGGATTCTCGGTCGGCTAAGGGTCTACCCCATCGGCTGTCAGTTACCCTCACTCCCGACCCACCTCGGCAGGTGAAGGGTGGCTCAGGCCAGAGGCAGTCTTCGAGGACTCTTCCGAGTCCGAAGATGATTCCTCCTTTTCTCCAAGCGACTGGACTTGGAGTCTTCAGGAGGTCAGTCAATGGACGTATAGCCCGTCAGTCCTTCCTAGGACTGCTTGGCTCATCTTGGAGTCCACCGGATGGAGCTCGAACCCGCTTCCAAACGGGCCAGGTATCCCTCACGGAGATTCTGGACCGAGGGATTTCCGACGGAGGCCTTTCCGGTGGCTGAGGCCATAGTGGGTCCGGCACTGGAGCTTTGGCGCCCTGCTTCCTGCCCTGCACCTTCGGCCAGGATGGCCAGGTATGCGTCCCTACCGGTTCCTTGTCCGTTTTTGAACACCCTCTGCTGAGGGGTTGTTACCGACAGCGTTTCGGCGCACTGCAACGCCAGGGATGTGGACAAACCTCCTGACAAGGAGTCCAAGAAATTGGACTATGTCGGCTTAAAAGTCTACGCTATGCTCCTTCCTCGGCTCGGCCAGGCCAGTTCGGCCGCCCTCATGGCACATTTTTCTCATGCCCTGTTGGGCTCCTGGATGAGGTCATCCTCATCTTCCCGCCGATCTGCAGACTACGGTTAAGCAGGTGCGGGACCAGGGCAGGGCAGTGGCCAAACAGCAGCTCCAGACTGCTTTGGATATAGGGGACTCATGTGCCAGATCGGTGGCGGCCGCAGTGGCTATGCGTCATGGCTTGGCTGAGGATATCCACCTTACTCGGATACCCAGCACAAGTTGGCGGATGTTCCTTTTGGGACTGACCCTTCGGCCCTGGGGTGGAAGGTCACCTGCAGAGGATCGAGAAGTCCAATGCTACCTTGACTCGGTCTCTTCCGCTCAGAAGGACAAAGGCCGCAAACCACAGCCTAAGCTCTCTTCGTCCTTCTGTGCCCCGGCGCCTCGCCCAGCAACGCCAGGGCCAGCAGGCTCGGCCTTGGCATCCCAAACCCAAGCCGGCTTCCTCTAACAGGAGGCAGGGAGGAAAGGCCCAGGAGGTCCCTCGGCCGGTCCCTCCTCCAAGCCTGCCCAGTGACGGGCTGAGGGTGTCGCCCATCCCGGCCACCTACCCTGGGTCCTCTGGGACGGCTCCGCACTTCCTGCCCGCCTGGTCCACTGCTACCACGGACAGGTGGGTCTTGGAGGTGGTGGGAAGAGGCCTGCCTCTGGAATTCGAGCAGGCACCACCCTTCAGAGCCATCGCCTCGGGGCTTCGGGATCCCCAGCCTCCATGGCTCGTCGAGCCGACATCGCTTCCTCCTCCAGAAGGAGGTGATAAGAGAGGTGGTGGACCTCCTTCAGACCCAGGGTTTGTGTCCAGGTATTTCCTGGTTCCAACGACGGGGCTGGCGCCCATTCTCACCTACACGACCTAAACAAGTTCCTAAGGTCTCGAACCTTCAGGATGGTCACTCTGGCTCAGATAATACCATCCTTGAACGCGCGGTGGTTCTGCTCTCTGGACTTGCAGGACGCGCCACGTCCCTATCCGTCTGCCTCACCAGAGATTCCTTCGCCTCGAGCGGAAGGATCCTCTTCGAGTTCCAAGCCATGCCCTTCGGCTTGTCTCCAGCTCCCAGGGTCTTCACCAAATGCATGGCAGTGGTGACAGCATTCTCAGCGCCGAGGGTCCGGTGTACCCTTACCTGGACGACTGGCTGATAGCAGCTCCTCCAGGAAGGAGGCGGAGTGGTCCAGAGATCTGGCCTCCAGGTCTGCTTTCAACTGGGCCTCCTTATCAACGAGGCCAAGTCGGAACTCGAGCCAAGCAGGTGATTCTATTCATCGGGCGCAGCTCGACTCTCTTGAGCCAGAGCTGCTCCCGCGGACAGGGCCGAGGTTCTTTCCTCCTTGCCCGATCATTTCTGGTTGGGCACTGCGCCCCTGCCGGGACTTCCTCGCTCCTGGGTCTCATGCGGCCTGCACCAGCGTGGTCCGTTGGGCCCGCTGGAACATGCGTCCCCTTCAGTGGGGACTGGCCAGCCAGTGGTCACAACGCTGCGATCCTTTGACCAGCTTAGTCGGTGACAAGGGATGTGAACGCTCCAGTGGTGGACCGCTCCAGATCATTTGCAGGAGGGCATCCTGCTCGTCCGCCCCGAGCCGACGGTCTCTATCGACCGATGCCTCTCTGATGGGTGGGGTGCCCATCTGGGGAACACTGGCTCATGGCCTCTGGTCCTCAAGGAGTCCCGATGCCACATCAACCTGCTGGAGCTCCGAGCGGTCCGCCCAGCTCTCACCGCCTTGCTCCGCTCCTCCGGGTCAAGTGGTCCGAGTCCAGACGGACAATACCACGACCATGTACTATCTAAACCGCCAGGGCGGGACGCTCCATGCTTCTATGCAAGGAAGCTCTCCGATTTGGTCACTGTGGCGCAGCCTGGAGGCGGATCTCCTAGCCATTCACGTGGCAGGAGCCTCCAACACCCTGGCCGATGCCCTGAGCCGGATAGGGGCTGCATCCCACGAGTGGTCTCTCCTGCCGGAGGTAGTACAGCATCTGTTCTCCCATTGGGGCACACCTCAGGTGGACCTGTTTGCCTCCAGGGAGAACGCGAAGCTGAGTCTGTTCCATGCCCGCCCCCCTCAGCAGGGCTCGCTGCAGGGGGATGCCTTCTCGAGGCAGTGGACCCCGGCCTCTTTACGCATTTCCCCATTTCCCTTGATCCACAAGGTGCTTCTCAAGGCGAGGAGGGACAAGGCGCAGGTGATTCTGATAGCCCCAGACTGGCCTCGCCAGTTCTGGTACCCAGATCTCCTCAGTCTCAGCTCCAGGACTCGCAGCTTCCAGCTCGCCCGACCTGCTCTCAGTCAATCAGGGAAGGTGTTCCATCCGACCTTCAATCCCTGCACCTGACGGCCTGGTTCCTGAGCGGCTAGAGTTCCAGGCCTTGGGTCTTTCCGGACGAGGTCCTCAATGTAGTTGAGCGTCCGTATGAGTCAACCAGAAAATGCTATGCCTTCAAATGGAAAAGGTTTTCCATTTGGTGTCAGGCAAGGGCTTGGACCCTTCCTCCTGTTCCTTGGCAAGCATCTTGGACTATTTATGGTCCCTTTCTAGTCAAGGGCTTAGGTCGGCAGGGTGCACCTGGCAGCCATCTCTGCTTACAGGCGCGGGCCGGGAAGCAGTCGGTGGCGCAGGAGAAGGTGGTCTGGCGCTTTTCAAAGGCCTTGATCACATTTCCTCCAGTGCGGGAACCCCACCTCCGGATCTACTGCTGGTACTGGCAAAGCTCATGGGCAAGCCATTCAACCTATGCACAGGTGTGCTCTCTCACCTGTCGTGGAAGACCGCCTTCTTGGTGGCTATCACGTCAGCCAGAAGGATGGGAGAGCTCCAGGCGCTCCACTCGAGTCTCCTTACCTGGTCTTCCACAGGGACAAGTTGTCTGCGCCCCCACCAAATTCCTTCCGAAGGTGGTGTCGGAGTTTCACCTTAACCAGGTGTTGACTCTGCCGGTGTTCTACCCCAATCACACCTGAGGTCGATATAGGCTCCATACTCTGACCCTAGAAGGGCGCTTATTATAAGGGAGCGACAGCTGAAATTGGGAGAGGTTCGCCAGCTGTTTGTCACCACGCTGAAGCCGCATCTGGCAGACCTGCAGCCAAGCGGACGATAAGCAGGTGGGTAACCTCCTGCATAGATCTCTGTTATAAGTTGGCGGGCATGGAGCCTCCCAGAGGATAAGAGCTCATTCTACCCGCCATACTGCTGCAACGGTGGCTGCTTCCAGGGACGCCCCTATCCAGGAAATCTGCAGGCTGCTACCTGGAAGTCAGCAAACACCTTCATTACCCATTACCACATCGACCTTGAGTCACGCCGGGATGCTGGTTTTGGGGCCTCGGTTCTCCAGTCTCTCTTTCCCAAGTAAGTATTGGGGTGTCTTGCCTCCTCCCGGAGAACTGCTAGAGTCTGCCAATGAGTGTGGATGAACAACATATCCATGTCCTAGAAATACAGGTTTCTCACTTGTAACAGGAGTTCTAGGAATGGTATATGTTGTTCATCCACACGACCCACCCGACCTCCTCGGCTCGAGCACAACCTGAGCTTCCAGCGGCCAGATCTGGCGCCATGGGGCGGAGCCGAGAGTTATACCACCCGGGTGGGTGGGAGGAGCAAGCTTGAAGACCTTCCGGCAAGATTTAAAGCGGCAAGGATACCTGCCAATGAGTGTGGATGAACAACATATACCATTCCTAGAACTCCTGTTACAGGTGAGTAACCTGTATTTATTGCTGCAATTCTTTCATTCCCCCTTAGAAATTGCAGAATTATTAGAATTAGAATCATGGCCATACTCTAGAAGTGGCTTGTCTATAATCAACTCTGTGACTACCTGGAAGCAAACCAGGTGCTTGTAGTCAATCTGCATGGTTTCAGACAAAACCATGGTACAGTGACCGCACATTTGTTAAACTTACAACTGTCATCCTCAAGGCCCTTGACGATGGCGATGGCGCCCCCACTGGTGCTATTTTTATCGATCTTCCTGTTGTTTGCTCATATGTACGGAAGTTTGTAAATATCGGTATTTCCGATGCCCAGCACTGTTTTGACAGAATTTACCTTAATGCCATGTGTATGTGTGGCACAGACATGGCAGGGGCAAAGCGGCATCATTATATCGCGGTCTTTCTAGTGCAGTCCCAGAGGTGAGGAGTGCCATATTTCAACATGCTGGCTGCACCAGAGGATTTGGTGGGGGGTTACTAGTGATCAGGTAATAAAATGCTTTATTTAGTGAGGTACCTACAGGAGATTTGAGGTGAAGCCCCATCTGTGCAGCAGTCGGGGCTTCACCTCAGCCATTAGCACTCCTTTAAGATAAATAAGGCACAGCTTTGCAAATGCAGCATATAGGAGCGACAGTAAAGCATGTTTTTGTTTCCTAAAAAAAAAACTCAGGATAAAAATTACCTGCAGGGTGCTATGGTCCTTTCTAGAGTGCGGTTTCCAGGTCCGAGATCTTTTGCTTCTTAACCAAGTTAAAAAGGAAGACTCTGTACCATTACTGAAAAGCACCAACGGTGCCAACAGCCTTAGGGCATACTTTCAAAGGCAGAGCATTCCTAGAATGTGGTTTCCAGGTGTGAGATTTTTTTTAGCTGTCAGCTTGGTTAAAAAGGAAGACTCGGTAGCATTAATAAGCACCAGCGATACAACAGCTTTGGGGCTTACTTACAAAGGTAGAGCAAAAAAAAAAAAAAAAAAGAACAGAAATGCAGAAGCTCAAAAGTTCAGCTCTGTGATCCCAAGCTGTCCACTCGCTGTCCCATTCAGGCAGGTTCAGATGTGTATAAGAACACCCACGCATGCGTCCTTAAATGTACAGAAGGGCACGTGAGCACTGGGGTGCAAAAAATAAAGTACAGAAGAGTATTAAAATTATATAAATTATATAAATATAAGTTTCACAAACTTAAAAACAAGAGAAAAGATACATTTCTAATAATCTTATGGTTGATCAGTCTGGGGAAAATCCCCATTAACCCTAATAGTACTAAATCAGGTAATCTTAAAAACGTCTCTTTAAAATGAACTGGGTAAACCAAAATCAACTATTTTGTTCATAAAACTGTGAATTATGCATGATATAATAGTAAAGATAAAACAATAAATCAGCAGATACATCCCTATCCATTGGTTTCCTTGCTACCTGTACTAGACTATGTCGGTACTTGCTGCCTTCCTGAAAGGCTTCTCTGTCCAAACCTATTAGCCGCTGGTCCGATGCCTCCACCACCTTCTGGGGGTATCCTCCTCCTAGCAGGAACAGAGCCACACTGAAAGCATCACCAGAAATACAAAAGACAGCACAAGAACTTCTGGAAAGACTGTTGGGGAAGGCAATGGTGGCTTACCTTTTAGTGTAATTTGCAAGCGCTGTCTTAACAGTCCTGCTTCTGCATCTACTCCACAGACTACAGAGTGAGGTCTGCCATCTTGCAGAGGGGCTGCCAACACAGCAGTGCATTGCACTGCCACAGGGCCAACAGGTGACCCCCGTTAGTTTCATTTTTAGCAGTGTGTACACCCAGAAATCACTACAGAGTTATGTGGAACATTAGTATCTCTTCGTGGAACAAGAGCAAATTTAGGTGTAAAATGTTTAGCACTATGTGTATTGCACACTGTAACACTTAAGACAGAGATATGCAGATATGCGCTCTGACTTTTATTGAGAGCCACCTGATAAAATGCAGGTTTCCATATGGGAAGCAGAGTGTGTATGTTTATGAAATGTGTAAGCAGTGCTGCTGTAGCACTCAAAGACTGAGGTTAAACTGATTTAAGCATTCTCAAGTACAACGGTTGTTGGTTTTACTTTTGAAGGAGAGTCAGTTCTAAATAGCAAACATGGACGCAACATACTTTTGCCTAGTAATTAAAGTATTTTTCATCCAGGGCAACCAAACAAACAAAAAAAAAAACAGGTTTGGTACTTTTCTGCTCACATGATGTTTTTGCCTTACCAGGGATGTACCAACTTTTTCCATCATATACCTATAAGTTGCTAGTGACAGAAGGCCTTGATAATCTGGTAAATAGTTGTGGTTTGATATGTGGTTATAAAGCATTTTTCATCAAGCTCACAAATGTACCTTTTATACAGGCTTCACTAGCTGCTCTGGAAGAAAGAGCCATATCCTCCGAGACTGAACTTAAGGAGCTCAAAGTGCAGGCTAAACAGCAGAAGGAGCTTGCTGAGCAATACAAAACACAGGTACTGTACACTTCACAATTTTATACAAACTAGTTAAAGTTTTTTAAGAGGAGGTGTAATAAAACTGTGAAGAAAAATACTGTAGTATTAAACATACTGTTTTTATGGACATTCATTTGCTCAGGGATAACATTTCATGTTTCAAAAAGATCATTTTGAGGAGCTCTCCTCCGTATAGCGTCTCTTTTTTGGCCCGGTGTCACCTGTGACAGAATGTTGCAGGAACATTTGAATTTTGAGTCGCCCAGTCACCTCAGATCTTTTTCGAGGATATCTCTTTCATCAGAACACACCTTTCAAACAACATGAAGTCTTGCTATATTATGACATATGCAGTATAACCCCAGGTTAGAACTGCTCCGGAGGTGAAAGAGTTAACTTTCCATGCAGGGCATGGAACCTTGAGCGCGAGCTCAGTTGAACACTCTGTCTGTTGTAGCTCAAACTTAAACTGTCAGATTCTTTACTCCGCCTCACTGAACAGTCGCTCCGGAGATTTCTCCTGCTGCTCGGTTCATTTGTCGGTTAAAAAGTGTAATTCTCGGTTTATTTTACCGAAATTAACCGCAATCGGTCGGTTCAAGCTCTGTCTGTGGTATTGTAAGTATTAGATAGGCTTATTTTATATTCTTCTGTGTGGAACTTGTACACGTCTTTTTCGGTTTGGTTTGAACCGATCAGATGGGTTTTAAATTTACTTTCTAGTCCTTTAGAGTGCGGTTCCCGGTTCTTATCGGTGCTGAAAAAAACAGATTTTATTACATTTTTTTTCCACGACCCGTGACACGGTTGGGAACCGATAAGAGAGTCTTGCTTGGCGGATTGCCACTAACAGGCAAGTTTTGGTTAGGCTGGCACTATGTCTGAGAAACCCAAAAGAAAAACCGGACCCACTGGGTTTCAGCACTGTGGCCTCTGTGGGGAAGCCTTTGCTAAGGCTGACCCACACACCACTTGTGTATATTGTCTGGGGTTTGACCACCTCAATGCAGACTGCCAGATTTGTAAGAATTTCCAGCTGCCACCGTGGAAAAGAGTTGAGTAGCTCAGGGAAGGGAGGCCAAAAAGTCTGCTGACCCGGATGGCCAGCCGGTTCGGTTCCAACCGAACCTGAGGGAGTGCCTCTGACCAGGGCTTATACTGGTGAACGAGCCAGCCTGAGGAGCCGGTTCCAACTAAAAGGGCTAGAAAGTCAGCTAGTGTGGAGCCAAAGTTTTTCTCCAACTGCTGAGGTAATAGCTAAAGCTATTCAAATTGTCCAGTCTCTTTCCCCGGTTCCGTCCGAACTGACACCATCAGGGAAGCGCTCAGTTCGGACGGTTCCACCGGTTCAAGATTATGATTTTGAGGATTTTTATGAACTGGAGGAAAGGGAAGAGGGGTATGAGGAGAGTGAATGTGATTTTGAAAGTCTGGATGTGCCCATTGAACCAGACATCTCTCCAGACAGACCTTCAGGCCCCCCAGGCTATCTGAGTCCCCTTCTAGTTTTATGTTCTATAAGAAAGTTGCTGAAACTCTCCAACTCCCTGTTGAGGTGATTATGTAGAAATGATGCATATTCCAGAGTCTAGGAGACTGTCTATTCCCTTGCACAAATCCTTTAGGAAACAGACAGTAAAAATTCTATAAACTCCTCACTGTATCCTTCCTGTTGATAAAAGGATGGACAAAAGGTATACATTATCAGGCTCTGATATGGAGTTCCTCTCTCAGCAATGCAGCCATGTGGGGGTGGTGCAGGCTGCAGCCTGTGGCAAGGCTAATATTCCTCTAGCCTCTCACCCTCCTGAAAAGGATTCCAGGAGGATGGATGCCATGGCAAAGAAACAGTACATGGCAGCATTTTTAGGACTCAGACAGGCGAATTATATGGCTTATGCAGCTAGGTACCAGAAATCCAGATGGGATACTGTGCTGGCCCTAGCAAAACAGGCCCCTGACCAGCTTGCCAGGGAGCTGGAGCAGGTGGCTGCAGATGGTATTGAGGCATCCAAGGTGCAATTTCATGCTGCAGTAGACTCTAATGATGCTTCATCAAGAGTCATGGCTACATCTGTGTCTCTTCTCAGAATGGCCTGGCTCAGATGTACTGCCCTGTAACAGGATACGCAGTCTAAAGCTATGGATTTTCCTGTTGAGGGCAATTCTCTGTTTGGGGAGCAGACAGAGAATTATATGAAGAAAATGGATGAGTATAGGACCACCTGTAGGAGTGCACAGGCCAAAGAAAGGCAAGCCACTCTCAAAGGCAGCATGTCAGGGGCAGGGGCAGGCCTTTCATAGGCCTTTACCAAGCCCAGGCCTCCTCTTCTGCTTATGCCCAGAGGGGGTCTCTTAGAGGAAGAGGCAGAAGGGGCCTAGTAAGCCTGCTTCTACCCTCAACCCAAAGCCCCTGCAAAACAGGCTCCTGATGAGGTGGCCAGGGCCGATTCTCCACTACCGTAGGGGCAGGCTGGCTTACTTTGTCCAGGACTGGAAGTCTGTAACATCAGACAGAGTGGGTCCTGGAAGTAGTAATCAGGGATTGGTTCTCAGCTTCAAAAATTTCAAGATGAGAACCAGGTCCTTTCCACCTGCAAATCCATCAGAGGCACTTGCCCTAGAAACAGAAGTTTCATCCTCTTGGCTCTCAGAGCTGTGGAAAGGGTTCCACCCCTACACCAGGGCAAAGGGTTGTACTCAGGTACTTCCTACCCCAAAAGACAGGAGAATGGCGGCCCATCCTGGATCTCGGTATCTAAACAAGCACCTTTAAAACCAAAGTTCAAAATGGTGACTCTGGGAATTATTTTACCTCTCTAAGACCAGGGGACTGGTTAGCCTCCCTGGACCTCAAGGATGCCTACTTCCATGTTCTCATCAGAAGCTCCCATCGAAGTACCTCAGATTAGAACTGCCCTCAGGCCATTACCAGTTCAGAGCAATGCCCTTCGGCCTCACCTCGGCCCGAGGGTGTTCACAAAATGCCTGGCAGTACGTAGGCTCACTTAAGAAGGCAAAGATTGCCATCTTTCCTCATCTGGACGACTGGCTCATTGTAGGCCAGTCTCCAGACCAGGTCAAACCACACCTACAAGTAACTCAGCAACTTCTTACATCTTTAGGTTTCCTTCTCAATCTTCCAAAGTCAGTTCTGGAGCCTGTCCAGCTTCTCACCTTCATAGGCGCAGAACTGAACACAAAGAAGCGCCTTCCTCCTTCTGGAAAGAGCAAGGACTTTGGTCTCTGGCCTCTTCTTTTTTACCCTGCAGGTCTCTCGACCAGCAAGGCATTTTCTACAGCTCCTGGGGCACATGGCTGCTTCTACAGCAGTAGTGCAGGGAGCAAGGTTTCAGATGAGGGACATTCAGTTCCATTTGAGAGCCTTTTGGTCTCAAAGGACAGATCCTCTAACCAAATTGATCCCAGTGACTCAACCCTGATCCAGGCTGCTCCAGTGGTGGCAGGACCAGAGCAATTTGAGACAGGGGTTCCTTCATTCCCCAGTCTCATTTCCTTGACCCTACTACAGATTTATCCTCTTGAGGTGGGGAGTCAGCATGCATCTTACCACCCAGGGTTAGGTCCCTCAGGAATCTCTGCTCCACATCAATTTGTTGGAACTCAGAGCAGTTTTTCTAGCACTCCAGGTTTTTCCACATCTGTTCAGAACAAGGTTGTTCAGGTCAGAACAGACAATACCACTACAATGTGGTACATCAACAAGCAAGGGGCACTCGGTCTACGGCCTTGTGCACCGAAGCAATGACGTTGTGGTCTCTGGCTTATTCTCTGAACGCCTTCCTTACAGCAGTTCACCTCCCAGGCAAGGACAATGTCCTAGCGGATGCTCTCAGCAGGATTTCCCAGGGCCATCACGAATGGTCTCTGGATCCCCTAGTACTGGAGGTAGTATTTGCCAGATGGGGCACCCCTCAGATAGATCTCTTTGCAGCCCCAGACAATCACCAACTTCCTCTTTTCTGCTGCAGGCTCCCAGTGTTTGGCTCAGTCCCTCTGGATGCCTTCCTACTCAGTTGGGAAGGGAAGTTTCTCTATGCTTCCCCCCCACCTTCTTTTCAAGGTGCTAGTAAAAATCAGATCTCAACCCTGCAGGATGATCCTGATTGCTCCAGATTGGGCCAGGCAGCCCTGGTACCCACTCCTCATGTCCTTAGCAGTCCACCTTCCCCTGTGTCTTCCCAGGAATCACAACCTGTTAACCTGTGCCCAGGGGAGAGTTTGGTATTCGAACCTCAAATCTCTCAATCTCAAGGCATGGCTCTTAAAGAGTTAGAGTTTGCTGACCTACACCTTTCCCAAGGTGTATTGGAAATCTTGAAGGCCTCTAGGAGGCCTTCCACCAGGGCTACTTATAATTCAAAATGGAAAAGATTTTCCATATGGTGTGCTGGTAAGCATATTTCCCCAGAATCTGCTGACGTGCCCACGATTCTGGATTATTTAGTGCATTTGAATTCTTTGGGGCTGAGACCAGCTACCCTAAAAGTGCACTTGGCAGCTGTGTCTGTCTTTTTATCAGCAGGTAAGCCCTCTTCCTTTTCAGCTCACCCTGTGTTCTCCAAGTTTTTTAAAGGGTTGCTTCACACCAACCCTCCGTTCAGGGACCCTGCCCCGCTTGGGATCTTAATATTTGCATTGCCCAGCTTATGCAACCCCTTTTGAGCCATTGTCTTCAGCTGAGCTTAAGTACTTGACTTGGAAAACTGTGTTTCTGGTAGCGCCACCTCTGCCAGGCGTATAAGTGAGCTACAGCATTGTCAGTGGAGCCTGATTTTATTTCTTCACAGAGATAAGGTGGTCCTCAGGACTAACAGAAAGTTTTTGCCTAAGGTGGTTTCAGACTTCCACCTTAATCAATCCATGTCTCTTCCTGTGTACTTCACTGACCATTCCTCCTCTGGCGAGAGGAGATTACACAGTTTAGATGTCAAAAGAGCCCTTTAGTTACTATATAGAACGTACCAAGGGTCATAGGTTTGAATCCCTCCAATTGTTCCTCACTTATGGTGAGGTTGGTAAAGGCAAACCTGCCACTAAAAGATCCATTGCCAGGTGGATTGTCTCTTGTATCCAATTTTGCTATGGAAAACTGGGTAAGATTCCTCCCTCAGGTCTGAGGGCTTACTCTACCAGAGATACAGCTGCGTCCCTGGCTGCTGCCAGGGACATCCCTATCCTAGAGATATGTCAAGCAGCTACCTGGAAAACAGTTCACACTTTTACTAAGCATTACTCTCTGGATATCCAGGCTAGAAGTGATGCTCGATTTGGCACAGCTGTGCTTCAGAGCCTATTTCCTAGTAGGTTCTGTCCCTCCTCCCGGAGGTACTGTCTGTGTATCTGGATGTAGTCATAATATAGCAAGACTTCATGTTGTTTGAAGAAAAAATTACTCACCTTAGTAATGTTGTTTCTTCTAATGGAGTCTTGCTATATTATGACCTACCCCCCAGCCTGCCCCTCTCAGAACCTCTACTTTTGGGATGTGGGTGGGCAGTGCAGTGTTGGCACTTCATAGATACCCACTTTATTTTCACCCTTTCTTAGGGTGCTTAGGTGTTATGTTTTATTTTTCTTTCTTGAATCCCCTGACTTTAGTCTTTATTTTGGGATCAAGAACAAAAATGTGTTTTTGTAGTTAGTAGCCAGTGGGCTAGTGTAGGTTTACGGCTTCCACACAGAACCTTAGTGAGTTTTGCTCATAAAGATCTGACAGTTTAAGTTTGAGCTACAACAGACAGAGTGTTCAACCGAGCTCGAGCTCAAGGTTCCATGCCCTGCATGGAAAGTTAACTCTTTCACCTCCGGAGTAGTTCTAACCTGCTGTTATACTGCATATGTCATAATATAGCAAGACTCCATTAGAAGAAACAACATTACTAAGGTGAGTAATTTTTTCTTGGAATTTATAGCTGCCTGGTGCTTGGACCACACAGAAACGTTTGCAAGCAGTCTGCCAGGGGCCACCCATGACGATGTCGGGCATCAGCGTCTACATATTTGTGGGCGGCGCCTCGGTTCTTTTCCCACCATTGATTTGAACTTGTCAAACTAGTAAGAACACATTGCTGCTTTTGCCACTGTTTTCATTTATTTCTAACCTTTTAGAGTGCTTTTTGGTGGCCTGTTTGTCGTAAAAAGAAAGACTAAACTTTTTCGATATTGTGGGTGTGGAGAGAAAATCTACACTGGTGAATTTCACATCATCTGAGTCTAAAGCCTAAGACTAGGACACAGTGTGAAAGCCTGTTAACTCTGCAGGGGGTTGAACACTGCAACCAAGCAATGCCTCAAAGGGGCCTTGGAGAAATTTATATTCCAAAAGACCGTGGAGACAATGGAGGAGCTCCAGCAAAAATCTGTGTCACTGGCTCCATTGACCAAATCGCTGTCATCGAAATCCCGGGAGAAAGCTTCAGGGAGTCACAAGCCCAAGCACGGGACAAGGAGAAAAGGCTTCCTGGTGCATTCCAGGTCTCCCTTCAGGTACGACCCTATGTTTGACTCCTGTCTGCCCAGGCGGTATGACTGCTCCCCCTCCGACCATCAGCATGACCCCAAGATTGGGGCTTGGAATAGGTAATACGGGGCCTATTACAGACAGTATGTCGGTGTCAGGGACTCTGCCTCCCCATCAACTCCTCCAGTCACACCCACCAACCAAAGGGGTGCTGACGCTCAGGCAATCCTGCTGTCTTTCTCAGACATGTTAAGACATCTACTGCGTGGCCTCCCTGTTCTGGGGGCCTGTCTACTGGGACTCCTACTAATCCCCTATTGATGCCACAGGGAACTCCCTTGCCACAGACACCTCCTATGCAGACATCACCAGCGCGATCTCTTCTTCCCGTTGACCCGGCTGATGAATATGAATACCGTCCTGATTTAATAATGCAGAAAGAGGAAGATGATGTTGAGAGCCATTATGGACATGGCTACAACTTTGCAGTCTCAGCCTGCAATAAGGACTCTGTGGTGCACACACCAGGGTCCCCTCCAGAGAATCCTACATTTTTCACCACGTTACAGCAAATGCAAGCTGTCATGGGATTTGCAGTAGAAGAACAGAATGCCATTAAAAAGAACCTGCTAGAGTTCCTGGAGCTTCCAGAGTCTCCTGCTATTGTAGTACCTCCTCCGCTCCCAGCCTTAGAGGATGCCACCTCCGCAGCTTGGTTCAGACCAAACAGTATACCAGCTGTCTCCAGTGAGGCAGATAAAATGTATCCTGCCTCTTCTGGGAAAACCTTTTTATGCCATACAACCTGAGACTGACTCACTGGTGATTAATGCTGCTCAATGGTAGGTCTAGGGCACCTAAATACTTGAGCTCTCTTCCTTCTGATAAGGAATCCAGGAGGCTGGATGTCATAGAAACATAGAAGGTGATGGTAGATAAGGACGGCGTGGCCCACCTTGTCTGCCCCTTTTCTCTACCTAATGCAATACCGCAGCCCTAATTGATCTGCGGCTTAATCATCTCTTCCCAATCGTGAGAGTACTCTTATGTCTATCCCATCCATTCTTAAATTCCCCTACCATTTTTGCCCCTACCACCTCTAGAACAGGTGTAGATGGAGGTGGGGTGTCACCTGAGAGCTAAATAAATGCTGATGTTTGTTTAATGTAGCAGATTTACCCAAAATTCATGTTCTGTCTGTTGATCACATGAACACTGAGGCAAAAGGGTAATGTGAATCAATTCAGTACTGACATCTTGACAAATTTAGCAATTTTCAGCTCCACGTACTTAATGTAGATTCTTGGGCCATTACTTAGAGAGTAAGTGAAATATACATTCAAGTGTGGTCTCATTGAATAGGCATGAGTTAGAGCTTTAAAATGCATACCCATACGTTACCTAAAAAGATTAGTGTTGAAAGTTCTAGGATTAAATACCAATCACCACCCCTTTGCAAAATTTCTAAATATTCTTATATTTAATCTTGTCAGACAGGATTTATTGCGTGTTATAATATAATTTTATTATGTCTGAAAGAGTAAGGATTCTGCTTTGAAATGCATATGTGGTTGTAAAGTTTTAAGGTAATATTAAAGGATAAATTGATAAACGTGAAGACACCATTACTAGATGAAATTTCATCAAGTTTGTACTTTGAATTCTTCATGCCTTATCTTCTGTGTTTATGTATGTGTGTGGCATATGTATGTATGTATACGTGTGTGTATATGTTTTATATACTAACACAACATTTCTTTTTATTTTGGACTCTTCGAGGATGTCACTAAACTTTTCTGTCGAGCGAAAACATGGAGAGGAAAATCCTAGGACCCAGCCATGTGTAGTGCATTACCCTGCCCTGTCAACAAGAGACTCTGAAGTAACTCTTCTGAGTGACAGAACTTACTGCGCACTTACAGGGAGCAAAGATTTTCGAACCCAGTTAGGTGGTGAAAATCATCATAATGAGCAATGTGCATCAATTCCAGTGCCTAACTATGACCCTGCCAAGCATGGCTACCATAGACAATGCCATCAAAAATTCACAAAAGCCAAGAGTATCAGAAAATCTGGAGAACGTGCAGATGCTGGTGAATGTAGCTCACATCCTCATCTCAGGGATGGTGTGCCTTGTGCCTCATCATCTAGAATTTTATTTCCTGATACATGTGGAATCTGTAACAAATATGTAATCAGAGTGAACGGGAAGAAGCAATATCCAACTGCTGTTGTTACAAAAATAGCTGAAGCCACAATGAAAAGGGTGGCAGAGCTACGTGATGACCAAGATATGCTCGCAAAGATTTAGACAGAGGATCTCATTGCAAGGGAGTTCGTAAACATGACAAGTGCTACCTAAATTATACAGTAATCACAAGGGACAAGACCCCAGAGGGCAACCTGGTGGTGCTGAGGGTTGAGGTGCTGGATGCCATGCTGGCGACCTGGGTTCGGATGCAAGCCCGGGTCACCAGGGGTTGGCAGGGGAGGGATGGGATAGAGTGTCCGGAGGACTGCTCTCCCATTCCAGGGAAGGATCCAGTGAACCACCGCTCTGTAGCGGCACCTGGTGATGACCGAGAGCACTACCAGAGCGGTGTGGTGGACGTCGACACACTGTGACGTCATTGCACACTCGCATTCCATGGGATAAGATAGGAGGAAAATGCCAGCACAAGTCTGTGGCAACTTGATGGCCGCAACTTCACTGTCCGGCAAATGCGTGGATAAGAGGCGTGTGCCAGTATTGGATCCTGGCCGGGGCACGGGGCATAGGTGGAGCCCCTCTCAACGGCACAGATGCAAATGCTGGCTGGGCACGCACAACTCCTGGGTCGGCAGTGAGGAGGAGCAGTGGCTGGAGGTAGGCAGGGCTGTGGCTGCAGGAGGATAAACATACTGGATATAAAAAAAAAAATAAATGTGGCAGAGACTCTGGACCTCCCCACTCAAGAGACCACTGAAGAGGAGGGAGCCAGATTACATGGAGATGATAGATGTGCCAGCAACAGAGGTTGCTTCTTCCTATCCACAAGTCCCTGAAGAGGCAAACCACCAAAATTCTGCAGAACCCCACTTCTGTTCCCACTGTGGATAAGAAGATGGAAAGGAAATACCTGGTGTCCAGCGGGGAAGCTGAATTCCTCCTTGGTCACCCCAGTCATGGGGGATAGTACAGGCAGGTGCCTGTGATAAAGCAGGCCATACCCGTCATCCCATCCTCCTGATAAAGACTCTAGGAGGATGGACTCTATGGCAAAGAAGGCCTATTTAGGGGCTTCCTTGGCTATCGGACAAGCTTCTTATATGGCTTATGGTACAATGTATCAGAAGAACCTCTGGAACTCTGTGATAGAGAGGGCTAGGTCAGCTCCTTCTCAACTGGCAGCTGATCTGATGGAAACTGCAAAATGTGGCATTGAGGCCTCCAAGTTCCAGTTCCACATGGCAGTGGATTCTAATGACACTGTTGCCAGGGTAATGGCAACCTCAGTGTCTCTGAGGAGGTTTGTCTGACTCAAGGCCATGAACCTGACTCAGGACACACAGACTAAGGCACTGGATTTTCCATGTGAGCCAACCTCCTTGTTTGGTGAAAAGACGGAGACCTGCATCAAGAAGATAGATGAATACAAGATGGCTTATAAGAGTGCTACTGCAAAGGAAAAGGCATCTACCCCCAGAAGCACCAGAGTAGGGGAGGTAGGGGAAGGTCCTTCTTTAGTCTTTTTACCAGACCCAGACTTTCGCAATGTATCAACAGCAGAGAGGATACTTTAGAGGCAGGGGGTAGAAGGAGCAGCGAACGGGTTGGCCCCAGTCCCCAGTCCACTGCACACACAAAACAGTACCCCTGATATGCTTGTCAGGGTCACCTCCCCAGTCTCATTAGGGGGCAGGCTGGCGTACTACTTCCAGGCATGGCAAGCCATCAGCACAGACAAGTAGGTCCAGGAGGTAATAAGCCATGGTCTTGCACTCAGTTTCAGGGTTGTGCCAAGGTTGAGGGGAAGACTATTCAGACCTGTTACCCAAACAGAAAAGGTATTGCTAGAATCAGAAGTAGCCAACCTTCTGCAAGAGAAGGCAGTAGAGCCTGTTCCCCTAGCTCAGAAGGGAAAAGGTCTGTACTCAACGTACTTCTAACACTAAAGAAAACTGAGAAGTGGCGACCCATACAAGATCCCAGACATTTGAACAGAGACCTTACAAAGCCAAACTTCAAGACTGTCACTCTGGCAGTTATTCTCCCCATACTCAGGCAGAGAGACTGGTTGCCATCACTAGATCTCAAAGACGCACACTTTCACATTCCTGTCAGGCAGTCCCACAGAAAGTATGTCAGATTCAGATTGCCATCAGGTCATTACCAGTTCAGAGTCCTGCTCTTTGGCTTGACCTTTGCCCCAAGAGTGTTCACAAAGTGCCTGGCAGTAGTAGTGGCACACTTGAGAAGATGGGGTGACAGTGTTCCCTTACCTAGATGACTGGCTAGTTATGGGACAGTCCCCTCAGCAGATCAGAGATGCTCTGATTCTTACTCAGGATACCTTACAGTCTCGGGGGTTCCTGGTAAACATGAAAAAGTCAGTCTTGCAACCGGTTTAGCTCCTGGAGTTCATCAGAGCAGAGTTGGATACACTACAGGGAAAAGCATTCCTCCCTCAGGGAAGGCTAGACTTTCTGGTTCAGCTGGCAAGCTTCTTTGAGCTGCACACCCCCAGGCCAGCGAGACATTTTCTGCAACTCTTGGGTCAAATGGCAGCCTCTACAGTAACAGTGCTAGGAACCAGGTTCTAAATGAGAGACATCCAGTTTCACCTAAGGTCTCATTGGCCTCAGAAAAAGGACTCCCTGTTAAAACTAGTACCTGTTACAGGAACTCTTCTTCAAGCACTTCAGTGGTGGCAGGAAAGGGACAACCTCTGAGATGGTGTGCCATTCCTGCAGCAGTCCCCAGCAGTAGTGTTGACAGCCGATGCCTCCCTCCTGGGGTGGGGCACCCACCTGGGGGAGCACACAATGCATGGCTCCAGCAGGAGTCATTGCTGCACATAAACCTGCTGGAGCTCAGGACGTTTTTTTTGGGTCTCCAGTCCTTCACCACAATGCTCCAAGGCAAGGTGGTGCAGATCAGAACAGACAACACAACCACCATGTATTACATAAACAAGCAAGGGGAACAAGGTAGACCTTGCTGTGCACAGAGGCCATGAAAATCTACAGTCTGGCTTACTCCCTCAGAATTTCTCTCTCAGCAGTCTATCTTCCAGGAAAGGACAGTGTCCTAGCAGATGCTCTGAGCAGGATCGACCAAAACTACCACGAGTGGTCTCTGAACAGGCAGGTCCTGCAAGCTATTTTCAGGAGGTGGGGCACTGCAGAGGTGGACCCCTTTGCAGCCCCAGACAATCACCAGTCGCCTCAGTTCTGTTGCAGACCTCCTGCAGTGGGCACAGTGCCACTGGATGCATTACTGCTGGATTGGACAGGGAAGTTCCTGTACACCTTCCCTCCATTCCCCCTGCTACCCAGAGTGCTGAACAAGTTCAGGACTCAGCCTGCAGCAGTGATCCTTATAGGTCTAGACTGGGCCAGGCAGCCCTTGTACTCCATGCTCACGTCTCTGTCAATACTCATGTCCCTCCCTGGAGTGCAGACGACTCTCTGACTGCGCTACATTCTGGTTTGGGACTCTCCCCTCTTACCATTCCTCTTCATTTACTGTTCCTCTCCCCTCCTCCTGCCAACTCAGATCCACTGACTTGCGCACTCTAGCTATCCCTCATCACTCCACATCCACAGGCCAGGATGCTTTCTCCCACCGCTTCCCAAAGCTTTGGAACTTGCTCCCTCCTCCTATCAGACTCTACTCGTCTTCACCTTCTATCTCCACAGCCTTACATAACTTCTAATCCCCTAACTGTACTTGTTATTAACCCCCCTAACTGTACCTGTTATTAGCCCCCCTCTCTATTTCTCCCCCTTCATATTTGCCCAATATTCCTTGATCCACAATCCCTGACCCATCCTCCTTCCAGCTTACCCCTCTCCTTTATTTCCTTGCCGCCTTTCACCTCCTTCCGTGGGGTGCTGTCCCCCCTCTAGGGTGCTCAGCATCCTGTGGGGGTATAGCTTCATAACCTGTCTCTTCATTCCCTCACTTCTTACCCTCTCCTGCTTCCTCTACCCCATCCAGCTATTCCCCCCTTAGTTTCTCCCTCTCTATTCTGCTCCCTCTTTATGCTAGTTTAATGTAACTGTTAGTCCATTCCCATACCTCTATTACCTTAGTCAGAAGTCCACTTCCATACCTTCCCTTCTGTTCTCTCTCTCTCTCCCCCCTTCTTTTACTCCCCTTCCCCTACCCCACCCCTAGCTCTGTCAGGTCCTGTCCCCCATGCAAGGTACTCGGCATCCTGAGGGGGTATAGACTTCCAGCTGCTTCACCCCCATCTTCTCCCCCAACCTCCTTTTCTTCAGGGCCCTGACCCCTTTGCAGGTTTCTCTCCTACCTGTGGGGTATAGTTTTCCCAACTTGTATCTTTCACCCCCACCCCCACCCCCCACTCCTCTTCTCCATCTCCTCTATTTCTGCTGGGTCCTGTCTCCCTTGCAGGGTTTCTCAGCATCCTGATGAGGCACAGTTTTCTAGCTGCTAAGTCACCCTTCCTTTTAATTTCCCCTTCCTACCCCCCACGCCTCCCCTCCATCTCACCTCTATTTCCGCTGGGTCCTGTCCGCCTTGCAGGGTATCAAACAACATGAAGTCTTGCTGTATTCTGACTTATTGCAGTTAGCCCCAGCACTTGAACTGCTCCAGAGAGGAAAGAGTTAAATTCTCTGCAGGGCATAGAACGTTGAGCTCGAGCTTGGTTCAAACCTCTGTCTGCTGCACTTTGAAGTGTAACCGTCAGATTCTTTACTCTGCCTAACTGAACAGTTGCTCCAGAGATTTCTCCTTTGCTCACGGGTCTCGGTTGGTTAAAGTCATCGGTTTTACCGATCCTTTCATGTTTATTTCGGTTCAGATCCCTGTCTGTGGTACAGTAAGTGTTTAGGTAGTGGACTAGCTGTAAAAAACTTGTGGAAATTGTAATTTTAAAAACTCTTAACCGGTTTGGCTGAACCGGTTACTTTGTGTGTGATTGTATTTTTCTCTTTCTTTCAGGTTAAGTGTGTGGTACCGGTCCTTATCGGTTAAAAAAAAAACAAACATGTTTTCTTCTTACGCTTCAAATACCTGGGTGGCCTGTTAGAAACCGAGTATGGGGTCTTGCCTGGCTTTGCCAAGTAAAGGGTAAGTTTGCTTAGTATGGCTACGTCTGAGAAACCCAAATGAAAAACCTGGCCCACTGGGTTTCAACACTGCAGTGTGTGTAGGGAGGTCTTTGCTAAGGCTGATCCCCACACCACCTGTGTTTTTTGTCTGGGGTTTGACCACCTCAATTCAGACTGCCAAATCTATAAGAATTTCCCTAAGTCCACCCTGGATAAAAGATTGGGCAGGCTTAGGGAGAAGGAGGCTGAGAAGTCCGCTGACCCAGATGGCCAGCCCGGTTTGGTTTCGACCGAACCAGAAGGAGTGCCCTCTGACCAGGGCGATATGACTTCAGGCAAAAGGAGAGCCGATTCCGAGGGATCGGTTCTGTCAAAAAGAAAGAGAAAAGAAAAATCTGCCGGGTTGGATCCAGAACCACATGTTCTAACTGCCAAGGAGATTGCCCGAGCGATTAGGATTGTTGAATCGCTTCATCCGGTTCCGACCGACCCAGCACCTTCTGGCAGGCGTTCGGTTCGGTCAGTTCCTCCGGTTCAGGATTATGCCCCTGAAGATTTTTATGAACTGGATTTGGAGGGGGATGATGATTACGAAGGTGGTGATGATGATGATGATGGAATGGAAGGTCTGGATGAGCCCATTGAACCAGACATCTCCCCAGACAGGCTTGATGGTGTTTTCTCCTCCTAGGCTTTCTGAGTCCCCTTCCCACTTTGTTTTACAGGAAAGTGGCAGAAACCCTCCAGCTCTCTTTGGAAGAAGCTGTTGAGGAACGAGAGGAGCCTGACTATGTGGAGATGATGGACATCCCAGAGTCAAAGAGGTTGTCTATTCCCCTTCATAAGTCTTTTGGGAAACAGACACAAAAACTGTTAAAATTTCCAAATTCTTTACCTCCTGTAGACAGAAGGATGGACAAGAGGTACATGCTGTCAGGCTCAGGTACGGAGTACTTGTACCAGCAATGCAGCCATGTTGGGGTCATGCAGACTTCAGCCTGTGATAAGGCTAACATACCCTTGACTTTACACCCCCCAGATAAAGACTCCAGGAAGCTGGATGACACGGCAAAGAAACAGTACATGGCATCCTCCTTGGGACTCAGGCAGGCTAATTACATGGCCTATACAGCCAGGTACCAGAAGTCCAGGTGGAACACTGTACTTGCACTGGCTAAGCAGGCCTTCCCCCAGCTTGCCAGGGAGCTGAAGGAGGTGGCTGCTGATGGGATTGAGGCATCTAAGATCCAGTTTCATGCTGCTGTGGACTCCAATGATGTGTCATCACTAGTCATGGCTACATCTGTGGCTCTTCAGAGAATGGCTTAGCTCAGATGTACTAGCCTTTCACGGGACACCCAAACTAAGGCCATGGATTTCCCTGTGGTGGGTAATTCTTTGTTTGGGGAGCAGACAGAGAATTACATGAAAAAGATGGATGAATACAGGACCACCTACAGGAGTGCACAGGCCAAGGAAAGGCAGGCAACTCCTCAAAGGCAGCAAGCTAGGAGCAGGGGCAGTCCTTTTCATAGGCCTTTCTACCAAGCACAGGCCTCCTCTCCTTTTTCTCAGAGGGGGTTCTTCAGAGGGAGAGGCAGAAGGATGAGCAGGGCTGCATCCACGTCTCAGCCTAAGGCTCCTGCCAAGCAGACACACTGATGTATCAGCTCTGGTCAACTCCCCCATTCCTGTAGAAGGCAGGCTGGCTTACTACTTCCAGGACTGGAAGTCTGTTACCTCAGACAAGTGGGTCCTGGAGGTAGTAAGCCAGGGATTGGCTCTCAGCTTCAAAAAAGTTCCAAAGCTGAGAGCCAGATCGTTTCCACCTGCAAACATCTCCGAAACCATTGCCCTAGCGGCAGAGGTTTCATCTCTACTGGCCTTAAGGGCCATAGAGAGAGTTCCTGCAATGCACAGGGGCCAAAGTCTGTACTCCAGGTACTTCCTTACCCTGAGAAAAACAGGGGAGTGGCGGCCCATCCTAGACTTAAGATACCTGAACAAACACCTTTTAAAACCAAAGTTCAAAATGGTGACTCTGGGAATAATCCTTCCCTCTCTAAGGCCAGGGGACTGGCTAGCTTCCCTGGACCTAAAGGATGCCTATTTTCACATTCCCATCAGGTGCTCCCGCAGAAAGTACCTCAGGTTCGACCTGTCTTCAGGCCATTACCAGTTCAAAGCAATGCCCTTCGGCCTATCATCAGCTTCAAGGGTGTTCACAGAATGCCTAGAAGTAGTAGTGGCATTCCTAAGGAGAAAAAATATCTCCATATTCCCATACCTGGACGACTGGCTCATTGTGGGTCAATCTCCAGACCAAGTCATGGCAGATCTGCAAGTGACCCAGCAAGTGCTCACTTCTCTAGGATTTCTTCTAAATCTTCCCACGTCAGTTCTTGAGCCAGTACAGCTTCTGACCTTCATAGGGATAGAGCTGCATACTGTCAAAGCAAGAGCTTTTTTTCCATTGGTAAGGGTAAGGGCCATCATAGAGCTGGCTTCCTCTTTCCACCTTCTGGTTTCTCGACCAGCAAGGCACTTCTTCAGCTTCTAGGCCACATGGCAGCTTCCACGGCCAGATTTCAGATGAGGGACATTAGGTTTCACCTGAGGGCCTTTTGGTCCTAGAAAAAAAGACCTTCTAACCAAGCTTATTCCAGTGACTCAGACCCTGATCCAGGCTCTTCAATGGTGGCAGGATCAGGACAATCTCAGGCAAGGAGTCCCATTCATCACTCAATCTCAGTCAGCGGTTCTAACCACAGATGCTTCTCACCTGAGGACTCTCACAGCCCAGGGAGTGTGGTCCACTCAGGAGTCTTTTCTCCACATCATTCTCCTGGAGCTCAGGGCAGTTTTTCTGGCCCTGCAAGCCTTCTCAGAATCAGTACAGAACAAGGTGGGTCAGGTCAGGACAGACAACACCACCACCATGTGGTATATCAACAAGCAAGAAGGTCTGCGGCCTTGTGCGTGGAAGCCATGAAATTATGGTCCCCGGCTTATTCTCTACAGACCTTTCTGGTAGCAGTCCACTTTCCAGGAAAGGACAGTGTGCTAGCAGATGCATTGAGCAGGATCCCCCCAGAGCCATCACGATTGGTCCCTGGATCCCCTAGTGTTAAAAGTGATTTTTTTCAAGGTAGGGCACTCCACAGATAGATCTCTTTGCAGCTCCAGACAATCACCAGCTTCTTCTCTTCTGTTGCAGACCCCCAGTCTTGGGCTCAGTCCCTCTGGATGCTCTGGTTCTGGATTTGGAAGGGAAATTTCTGTATGCCTTCCCTCCTTTTACTCTACTGTTCAAGGTCCTGGTCAAGATTACAGTTTTGCAAAGTGATCCTGATTGCCCCAGACAGCCTTGTTACTGTCCCTAGCAGTCCATCTTCCCCCATCTCTTCCCTGGTATCACAACCTGTTATTCTCCTCTCGGGGGAGAATCTGGTACCTCAACCTTTGGTCTCTCAATCTCAAGGCTTGGCTCTTGAAGAGCTAAAGTATTGATATTTGCATCTGTCTCAAGGGGTTCTGGACTTTCTCAAATTCTCGAGAAAACCTGCCACCAAAAAAACGTATAACTCCAAATGGAAAATATTCAGCATTTGGTGTTCCAGGAAACATATATCTCCAGATACTGCTGACTGGTCTACAGTTCTGGATTACATGGTTCATCTTAATGGCCTAGGCCTCAGGCCAGCTACCCTCAAAGTACACTTGTCAGCTATTTCTGCTTTTCTGTCAGTGGGAAAGCCCTCCTCACTGGCATCTCATCCTGTTTTCTTTACATTTTTCAAGGGATTGCTTCATACCAATCCCCCCTTTAGGGATCCTACTCCTGCTTGGGACCTTAATGTTTGCATTGTTCAGCTTATGCAACCCCCTTTTGAGCCTCTGTCCTCAGCAGAGCTTAAGTACTTGACTTGGAAAACTGTGTTCCTGATAGGTATTACCTCTGCCAGACATATCAGTGAATTACAAGCTCTGTCAGTGGAGCCTGATTTTTATCTCATTCCATAGAGATAAGGTGGTCCTTAGAACCAATAGGAAGTTCTTACCTAAAGTGGTTTCAGATTTTCATTTGAACCAATCCATGTCTCTCCCTGTGTTCTTCACTGATCATTCCTCCTCAGGAGAGAGAAGATTACATAGTTTAGATGTTAAAAGGGCCCTTAGCTACTACATTGAGTGTACTAAGGCACACAGGTTTGACTCCCTCCAGTTGTTCCTCACTTATGGGGAAGTGGGGAAGGGAAAACCTGCCACTAAGAGACAATTGCCAGGTGGATTGTCTCTTGTATACAATTCTGCTATGAGAAGCTAGGCAAAATACCACCCTCAGACCTAAGGGCTCATTCGACTAGTGGTACAGCTGCTTCCCTGGATGCTTCCAAGGATATTCCCTTACTAGAGATATGCAAAGCAGCCACCTGGAAAACAGTCCATACATTCACCAAGCATTACTCTCTGGATATCAAGGCTAGGAGTGATGCTCAGTTTGGTACAGCAGTACTGCAGAGCCTATTCTCAAAATAGGTTTGAATCTCTCCTCCATGGAGGTACTGCTTGGTAGTGTGCAATAAGTCAGAATACAGCAAGCCTTCATGCTGTTTGAAGAAAAAAATACTCACCTTAGTAATTGTGTTTCTTCTAATGGAGTCTTGCTGTATTCTGACCTCCCCTCTCAGAACTTGATTTTTGGGAAGTGGGCTGACAGGTGCAGTGTTGCGCCCCAGGGGTGCATTTGGGGCACTCCCTCTTTTTAGAGAGGGGGAGTGGGTTATGTTTTATTTTAATAGTCATAAGTTGTTCACTACCTGGTTCTTGATTTTGGATTTCTTGACTTGAGTCTTTTGGGGGATCCAAAATATTTGGTTGCCATTTGGCTTGTAAAACATTACAATTTCCACATAGTGGGTTTAGTTAGCTAGCATTAGCTCATAAGAATCTGACAGTTACACGTCAAAGTGCAGCAGACAGAGGCTTGAACCGAGCTTGAGCTAAATGTTCTGTGCCCTGCATAGAATTTAACTCTTTCCTCTCTGGAACAGTTCAAGTGCTGGGGCTAACTGCAATAAGTCAGAATACAGCAAGACTCCATTAGAAGAAACCGTTACTAAGGTGAGTAATTTTTTTCTTCTCAGCATCCTGATGGGGTATAGTTTTCCAGCTGCTCATCCCACTTTTCTTTTATTTTCCCCTTCCTACCCCCCACCCCCACACACATTCCTCTCCCCTCTTGTTCTGCTGAGTCCTGTCCCCCTTGCAGGGTCTCTCAGCATCCTGATGGGGTATAGTTTCCCAGCTGCTTATCCCCTCTTCCTTTTAATTTCCCTTTCTTACTCCCTTTCCTCTCACCTCTGCTCTCTTCTGGGTCCTGACCCCCTTGCTGGGTTCTCAGCATCCTGAAGGGGTATAGTTTCCCTGCCAGCTTCTTTCTCCCACCTCCTCCCCTCTTCATACTTGGGCTCTACCTTTTCCCCCCACTTCTAACACCCCCCCATCCTGCCCCTCCTCATCCTCTGCCAGCTTTCCTTAGCCAGAAGCCCTGGGCGAGGTTTTTGTTCCCCAGTTATCTCTCTTGCTTTCCTCTCCTCCTTCTCCCTAATCTCAGCCCTTTCCTTCCTTGGGCCTCCCTTTCATTGATTAACCCTGGGCTCAGCCTTCTATTTCTAGCACTTAAAAGGTACTGCCATTCCCTGATTACCAGTCCCTTGCTACATAGCTATCTGTCATGCATATGGCTGTTACCTCATCCAGATGTTCTGGATTGTATTGCTCTGTACTTGTATAACATTGTATGTCTAATTTTTTTGTATTTGCACTTATTGATTGTTTTTTATGTATTCCTCCTACTCTTGTAACCCCCTTCCACCAGGACGCTTCTGGAAGTGAGCTGGCTACAGTTTATGTTGTCTTTCCTGGTGAAACATTTTCAAATAATTAAATAAATAAATATCTAGCCTGATTTGCCTCCCCAGGAGGTACAACCTACTGACATCCTCCCAGGGCAGGATCTTGTACCCCAGCCTCAAGCCCCTCAGGCTCAGGGCCTGGCTCTTGAGGACCTACAGTGTGCTAACTTGCACCTCTCTGAAGGAGTCTTGGAGGTCCTTAGAGTTTTGAGAAAGCCCTCCACCAGGAAAACTTATACTTCCAAATGGGGGAGGTTCTCCAGCTCGTGTCAGCAGAAGGACACAGCCCATCACCAGGCTGGCTCACCAGTACTGTTGAACTATTTGGCCCATCTCCATTCCCTGGGCCTAAGGTCGTCTACCCTCGAGGTACACATGGCAGCTGTTTTTGCCTATCTCTCAGCTGGGAAGGGCTCTTTTCTGGCTTCTAATCTTATTTATGAAAGTTTTTCTAGGGCCTGCTACATTTGCACCCCCCCCCCACATGGAACCAACCCCCTTGTGGGATCTGAATATATGCATTGCACAGCTAATGCAACCCCCTTTTGATCCCATGTCCTCAGCAGAGCTCAAGTATGTAACATGGAAAACAGTATTCCTGGTGACAGTCACTTCAGCTAGGAGGATTAGTGAACTCCAGGCTTTGTCCACAGAACCTAACTACATTTCAGTCCATAGGGACACGGTTGTCCTTAGGACCAGTAGGAGGTTTCTCCCCAAAGTGGTATCTGACCTCCACCTCAACCAGTCCATTAACCCTGCCTGTCTTCTTCACAGACCATTCCAGTTCAGGGGAACACAGGCTGCATAGCCTTGACGTCAAGAGGGCTATCAGCTATTATTTGGATCACACAGAAGGCTATAGGCAGGGTGACACTCAGTTCTAGGATTGTGGATATGTTGATCTCCTGGACATAAAGGCTCCACCACTCATTCACACTAATGGGATCTATGCCAGAGGCGCTAGGACCCAGCGGGAGCAAACTTTTCAAGAGGGTCGGTGCCAGAGATGGTGCCGCAAGGAGCAGCTCCACGAGCCCCGTCTCATGCGGTAAAGACTATCTTGGCGTCGACCCTCCAATCACCTCAGTTCCTTTTTTCCTGCCGTCGAGTGCACTTCAGTGATGACGACGCGCCGGGAGTCAAACTTCAAACTAGCAGCTTAGTTTTCAGTTTTATTGTTTTGTAGTTTATCTTCGAAATAAATACTGCTTATATTTAATTTTACTTATTATAAGAAAGAAGTCTTCAGCCAACCATGAGCGGGTCAGGTGATGGTAGGGAGATTTCGTATGAAAGCTGTTCGGTCAGCCGGGCAGGGTCCGGTCTGCCGCCCTCTCCAGAGGAAGGGTCTGACAATGGACGGTCCAGTGTTCGGGGAGATGGACGGTCCCCCCAAAAGCATAAAAGGAAACTGTCCCACTCTCGGCACCATTCAACCTCGAGTTCTTCTTTGGCACACAAGTTGAAAAAGAGAAGGCATCACTCGAGGTTGCCTTCTGGTATGTCTGCACGTAGACCGTTTTTGGGGCCAGGTGCCAGTCTCCACCCCTGTCACAGTCCCCGGTTTCTGTCTCTGGTGGCCGACCTCCTCAACACTGGCGCTCTTCCCCGCCTATTGGAGGGGCTTCCGATGAGCAGTTTCACCAGTGGGCTGCTCTTACGGAGCAATGGGCTCAGAGGTTGGTTCAGCTGCCTGATCCGGTCACTCCGAGGCCTTCGGGACATTCAGAGGAATAGGTAGGGCGGTTGGACCTTCGTAGTCACACGGCACCTTCTTCGGTGCTGTCGACTCCACACTCCGGTGTTTCCCCCCTCACATGGCTGCGGCGCAGGGGTCCAACCAATGCCTCCATCTCCTGCCAATTTTCCTTCTTTTACCTCAAATCACAGTATTCAGACCCTTAGGAAAATCTCGTGCTATCCGTGGCACCGGGGTCTGCTTGCACCGCCTGCACTTTGGGAGTTCTGGCTGACTTAGTCTCAAGATTGTCGGGCGCCATCCTCGCCGGGGCTCTTTCTTTGCACTAGAGCATCTGTCAGCACCGTGTGCTGGGCTATTTCTGATGGCACCAACTTGTGTTCAGCACCATGTTCTTCATCAGCCGAGGCTTTGTGCGTCGTCATCTGGCCTCCAGGGGTTCTTGACTCTGATTCCTTCCTCTTCTGCTTTTCTTCCTGATTTTCACTCCTTTCCTGTCCATACAGTCCCTTCTGGACTGTCAGGAGATGATTTTGAGCCTGACCCAGACCTTCGACTGGGTGATGATGTTGATAACATTGCCTTGGGAGCAGGGATCAATCCTGCTGCAGAGCCTGTGGTCAAAGACCTTTCCTTTAAGTCTCTGCTTAAAAATTTAAATTCTACTCTTTCTTTCCAGACTACAGAAATCGATCGTGGGAAGCTTTTAAGACTCCAGCACCTCCATGTCCTGGAGATCCCTATGGATTTAACTCGGGGGGGGGGGGGTGCCAACAAGTGTCAATTTCACAACAGTGAGTCCTTTTGGGGCAGAAGCAGAGGAGGTTTTAACAAAAACCAAAACCCTCAACGACAAAAGAAGGGCCCAAAGCGCCCAGTGCCACCTCCTGAGTTTCTGGCCCAGGTCTCACCTCAGTTGTCCGAGGGGGACTCCTCTTCAGCGGTGGGAGGATGTCTGACTCAGTTCGACAACCAGTGGAAATCCATAACATCAGACAAATGGGTCCTCCAGATAATCCGTAAAGGATACTCTCTCAATCTTTCAGAAACCCCTCCGGATCATCCTCCCAAAAGACAGCCCAGGCTGTCGACACTACAGTCGGACCTTCTTGCTTCTGTCGTACAAGGCCTTCTGAACAACAGGGCAGTAGAAGTAGTTCCACTGGATCAACGTAACAGGTTTCTACTCCCATTACTTCCTGGTCCTGAAGAAAACTGGTGGCATGCACCCCATTCTGGATCTCAGAAAGTTAAACATGTTCCTTCACAAGGAAAATTTCAAGATGATATCACTTGGTACCCTGCTACCTTTGCTTCATCAACATGATTGGCTAGCCTCCCTTGACATGCAGGATGCCTACGAACACATCCTTATACACCCGAAGCACCACAAATACCTAGGGTTTGTGGCATTGGGTCAACACTATCAGTTCAGAGTCCTGCCCTTTGGGCTATCCTTGGCCCCTTGAGTTTTTACAAAGTGTTGTGCAATTTTCATGGTGCATCTCAGGAAAATTGGAATACAAGTGTTCACATATCTGGATGACTGGCTCCTAGCAAGTCCCTCCAGACAAGGAATTCTGGACGCTGTAGCCACGGCATCAGACTTCCTCACGTCCATGGGAGTCCTGCTAAATCTCAACAAATCGCAGTTGCAGCCCTCCCAGAAGCTCCTCTTTATAGGAACTCTTCTGGACACCTCCTGTGCGAAGGCTTTTCTCCCAGAGAACAAGGAGCGATATCTTACAGATGGCCCTATACATCAGAGAAAACAGCTCGCTTCGAGCTATCTCGATGCAATGGATGCTGGGTCTCATGGCATCCTTGGTGTTCTCTGTACCCGTAGCATGTCTTCACATGAGAATCTCTCAGTGAATTCTCAGTACTCAGTGGTCCCCAACCACTCACCCTTAGTCCTTTCCCATCAAGGTGACAGAACCTCTGAAGAGGTCACTCACCTGGTGGTTGCAGGAGGACAAACTTCTGGAAGGATATCCCTTTGCTCCTCTAAATCATCAGATCTCCATTACCATGGACATGTCCCTGATGGGGTGGGGAGCTCATTGCCAGAATCTCCACACCCAAGGTACGTGGACTCAGGACAAGTCCCTGCTTCACATAAATGTCCTGGAAATGAGAGCCGTCCTCTATGCAGTCCGAGCCTTGAAGCACGTACTCTGTCACAAGAAAATTCTTCTTCAAATGAACAACAAAGCAGTGATGTAGTACATCAACAAGCAGGGTGGTGCACACTCTTACCCATTATGCAGGGAAGCTATGAGAGTGTGGGAATGGTGCCTGTAGCACAAGGCTCTAATCTACGTGGTTTACCTGCCAGGAGTACAAAACAAGCTGGCAGACCGTTTCAGCAGTACAGAGACAGATCCTCACGAGTGGTCTCTCGACTTAACCGTCATTCAGTCATTCTTCAAAGAATGGGGAACTCTTGACCTGAACCCCACTCAACGCAAAACTTCCTCAGTTCTTCTCCAGAAATCCAGGACCTGGCATTTTCTGTCAGGATGCGTTCAGGCTGTGGTGGACAAGAAGCTTTCTATACGCCTTTCCTCCTGTTCCCCTAATTCAGAGGGTGCTTCTCAAATTCGAGTCTCGGGGGCCGTATGATTCTCATTGTTCCCTTCTGGCCTTGGCAGATATGGTTCTGGCTGCTCAACAGTGTGTCGGAAACCCTCCCGAAGGCGCTTCCCCTTCAGACGAACCTTCTGACCCAGGGTCCCGTGATCCATCCCAATCGGAGGTCGCTTCACCTTCATGCTTGACTCCTGAAGAGACAGAGGTGAATAGGTTCAGTGTTTCTCGTAGAGTTTCAGATATAGTTTTGGCTGCGCGAAAGCCAGCCACTAGAAAAACCTACACAGCCAAATGGAAGCGTTTTTCTGTCTGGTGTGCAAAATCCTCTTCGAACCCTTTTTCCTGCCCACCAAATAAAGTCTCGGAGTACCTTTTAGACCTCTCAAATACAGGTCTGCAGTACACCACAGTCAAAGTTCATCTTTGTGCTATTTCAGCATATCATGAGCCGGTACTTTCCATGTCACTGGCTCAGTTACCTGTAGTTAAGAGGTTTATTAGGGGTATTCTGCATACTAGACCTCCTATCAGACATCCAGTCGCAGCCTGGGACATTAACCTTGTGCTAGACATGCTCACTCAAACCTTTTGAGCCTCTAGCTACTTGAGAGTTGAAATTCCTCACTTGGAAAACGGCCTTCCTGGTGGCCATCACTTCGGCCCGTAGAGTTTCTGAAATACATGCACTGGTCACAGACCCCCGTACGCTGTATTTCACAAAGACAAAGTAGTTCTTAGGACTCATCCTAAGTTTCTCCCTAAGGTTGTCTCAAAATCCCATCTAAACCAACCTTTAGCCCTGCCTACCTACTTTGCGAACTTCCAGAATGAAGGGAAGAGTACCCTTCATTCTTTGGATGTTGAGAGTGCTGCAATTCTATCTAGACAGAACAAAATAAATTTGTAAGGCTCAATAACTGTTTGTTTCCTTCAGCGAGACCCGGCTGGGTCAACCTGTCGGTATTAGATGCATTTCAGCATGGCTGGTGGCATGCCTTCGCCACTACTGTTCTATGGCACAGGTTAAGCTGGAGGGCAGAGTGTACGCTCACTCTACTAGAGCAGTTGCAGCATCTCTGGTGGAGATCTGCAACGTGCCCATTGCAGATATTTGCAATGTGGCTACCTGGAGCTCAGTGCATACTTTAGTTAAGCACTACACCTTGGATGTCCATGCCAGATGACATGTCATTTGGCAGGACTATTCTTAATGGACTTCTGTCCTAAGTATGTAAGCTCTTTATTTCCTGCTGCCCGTCTCAGGGGATTATTAGCTCTGTACTCTCCCATTAGTGTGAATGAGTGGTGGAGAATTTATGTCCAGGAAGTTAAGGAAATTACATACCTACCGTAATTCTTGATCTTCTTGGACGAAGTCTCCACCACTCATTCACATGCCCACCCACCATCCCCCGAGCTCACTTCTCTGTTTTTGGTCTTCACTCCCTCAATGGCTGGGCTGTGAAGACTTCATTGTTGACCCTTCTTACACAGGTCATTCGGACTATCTTATGTCCGATTATTCGGTTAGTCCTTCTAGGTTAGTTACTCTGCACCTCCTTGGGGGGGAAAGGTATTGAGGCGGTTGGAAAGTTGACGCCGAGATGGTCATTACCGCACAAGCTGGGGCTCGCGGTGCCGCTCCTTGTGGCACCGTCTCTGGCTCTGGCCCTCTTGAAAAGTTTTGCTCCTGCTGGGTCCCAGCACCTCCGGCGTAGATCCCATTAGTGTGAATGAGTGGTGGAGACTTCGTCCAAGAAGATCAAGAATTACGGTAGGTAATTTCCATTTCTATCCACACTGTTTGGCATGTCCTTTCCCTTTAAGAATCTTGCCGGAAGGTATTGAAGCTGGCTCCTCCCACCCACCCAGGTGGTATAACCCTCAGCTCCGGCCCATGATGCCAGATCTTCCTTTCCGCTGGAAGATACAGGTTCCCTCCTTTCCGCTGTTGCGTTTAGGCCCTGGCTTCAAAATTCTCAGATTTGCTTAAACTAACGAGTTAATAACAATTGTTTCACGATCTTGACTGCTATGGAAGATAAATCTTCTCCTGGTTTCCGCCGCTACCCATGTGGGCAAAACGTCTCGCACAGACCCGCATGCCATGTGCGTACCCAGGCCTGTGAGATGGGCAGTTTCCGTGGCTGTGGGGTCTGCTGAGCAGCTTGAACAAATGAAGGCCTTCGAGGAAGAGGTGGCTCAGGCTGCAGATCGGTCTTTGAAGTATTTTTTCGTTCTGTTCAACTTGGGCTCCACTTTCTCCGGATCCTTTCGAGAGATGTGCCAATCGCTTCCCACCAAGGATTAGGGGCCTTTGTGCTTGCATGTCTCTCGGTCCCATACAAAGGACAAGGAACTGAGAGAATCTTCATCTCACAGACGATGTTCCTGGGATCATGAGTGATCTTGGTCCCAGGAATCTTATGTCTTCACTTCGGTCGAGGTTGCAGCCTTGGATGCTGATTTCACAGTCCCACCGTCGGGTGAGCTGGCCCAGACTCTGGACGATGATCCAGGTGAGATCATTCTGAGACCCATTGTCGCCTGATGAGGCCGACCGCTCTTTATTCAGGACCCCAGTCCTGCCTCTTTCCAATGAGGAGATCCAGCCCACTGGGAAACCCATCGAAGAACTGGTCCCTTACCAAGAAGAACCACTGGTTTCCCCGGTACCTTCTATTTGCCCCCGTCGGTCACCCCAACGATCAAGGTCGAGGTCTCGGACCCGTTCGACCGACAGGCCGAAGAAGGTGCATAAGTGCTCTAAGAAGAGGCATTGTCAACATTCTTCTTTGTCTTCCTTGGATGAGGAGAGGCTTTGACAGAAACTCTGTCAGTGCTACGAAGATTTAATGTGGCAACAGCTGATCTTGTCCGGACAAAAGCCGACTTTGGCTTCCACCTTGGCTATTACTTGGCTCTTGCCTCCCAGGCCAAAGCCGACTCTTCCGGAGCTGGCTCGTATCATTCTTCTTCCCACGGAGCTGGTCAAAACCATCCCAGTTCAGCCTAGATCGATCTCTCCACTGATCTTGGTGGAGCCACCACTCAAACAGCCCCCGGTGGGTTTGCTTGCCAAAGAGTCTCTGCCTGTTCCGGGTCTCCCACGTAGGCTGTCTGTTACCCTCACTCCTGACTGTCCTAGGCGGGTGGAGGGAGACTCATGTGGCCGGCCGATTTATCCGGATTCTTCAGAGTCCGAGGACTCAGACCTACATTCCCGACCTTTGAAAAAAGGAATAGGTGGATAGTCTTTCAAAAGAGGAAGGGCCTTCTTCCTTTATGGGCATTCTCCATCTTATCTCTGAATCCATGGAGATGCCTCTTGAACCCGTCCAGAAACGGGCCGAATATCCCCTCACGGATATCCTCAAACGGAGGGATTCTCTGACAGAAGCCTTTCCAGTGGCTGAGGCCATTGTTGATTCAGCTTTGGAGCTATGGCAGCATCCTGCCTCCGGCCCTGCACCTTCTGCCCATATGGCCCACTAATAAGCGGTGCCCATTGGGTCTCTTTCAGGGTTCACAGAGCATCTCTCTGCCAAGGATTTGGTGACTGAATCTGTGTTCAAACACTTGGGTAGTTCGGCAGACACAGATAGACCTCAGCACCATTCTTCCTATAAAGTCTATGCTGCCTCTAAGCTAGGCCTCCCTCAGGCAAGCTTGGCTGTCATTATGGTGCATTTCTCTCACACCCTTCTGGGCTCCCTTGATGAGGTTCTTCCTCACCTCCCCACAGACCTCCAGACCATGGTCAAGCAGGTCAGGGATCAGGGTCAGGCAGTTGCAAAACAGCAACTTCAGATGGCTCTGGACCTTGGGGACTCATGCGCCACAGGGCTTGGTTAAGGGTCTCCACCTTCACGGCGGACACCCAACATAAGCTAATGGATGTTCCTTTCTGGGTACCGACTTCTTCGGCCTAGGTGTGGATGGTCACCTCCAACACATTGAGAAGTCCAGTGCCACCTTGGACTCAGTGACTTCTGTGCAGAAGGAACCTCAGGGTTCCAAGAAGCAGAAGAAAAAGCCATTTTGGCACTCTGCCCGTGCAGTCAAGCAGCCCCACTTCCAAGCAGGGCAGCTACAGCATGCACAATCTTGGCACCTTCTGCCCAACTACAGGCCTCTGGTGACCCTTGAGCCTGGAGGTCAAGGCACCAGTGGTCCCCAGTCTGGACCCTCTTCCTCCAAGCTTGCCTAGAGACAGGATGGGGGTGGCCACCCCCATTCCTGTCATGCAAGCTTTGGGTCCTCTCATGAGGGCTGGCTCCGCCACTTCCTTTCCACCTGGTCTGCTGTTACCATGGACAGGTGGGTTCTAGAAGTGGTGGGCCAGGGACTGCCTCTGGAATTCGAGCAGTACCCTCCAAGCTGAGCCCGCGCCCCATGGGAGGATATGGTGTCCGTACATACTCAATTGGCTCTTCGAGACGACATTGCCCAACTCCTCTACAAGGAGATGGTGACCAGAGTCATGGACCCCCTGGTCAACCTAGGGTTCGTATCCAGGTACTTCCTGGTTCCGAAGCAGATGGAGGTCTGGCACGCCATTCTTCATCTGCATGACTTGAACCAGTTCCTCAGGTCACGCACCTTCAGGATGGTAACTCTGTTCCAGATCATACCTTCTCTAGAGCAGAACATGTGGTTTTGCTCTCTGGATCTCCAGGACATGTTCTTTCATATCCCAATCCTTCCGTCTCACCAAATGTTCCTCTGCTTCCAAGCAGAAGGAGCCCTATTCAACTTCCGAGCTATGCTGTTCGGCCTGTCATGAGCCCCATGGGTCTTCATCAGATGCATTGTAGTCATGGCGGCCCATCTTTGGTGTCGAGGGGTCAGAGTTTACCCATATCATGACAATTGGCTCTTGGTGGGTCCCACCAAGCAAGAGGTTGAGGGACCTGGCCCTCCAGACCTACACTGACCTTGGTCTCCTGATCAACGAGCCCAAGTCGGAACCCGTACCTTCACAGGTGATATTTTCATTGGGGCAGAACTCTACTCCTGCCAAGCCAAAGCCCGGCTCCTGTCGGACAGGGCAGAGGTTCTCTCCTCCTTTGCCCAGTCATTTCTGGTTGGGCACTTGCAACTTGTCTGGGACTTTCTGTGCCTGCTGGGATACATGGCGGCCTGCACCACCATGGTCCGATGGGCCTGCTGGAACATGTGCCCTATTCAGTTCAAGCTGGCCAGCCAGTGAACCCAGCATCAAGGTCACTTCGACCAACTGGCCACTGTAATCCAGAAGATCTAGGACGCTCTCCAGTGGTGGACTCTCCTGGATCACTTGCAGGAAGGGATCCCCATTAGTCCGTCCCGAGTCGATGGCCGTTTTCATGACCGATGCCTCTCTCACAGGCTGGGAAGCCCACATGGGGAACCACAGAGCCCACGGGTTCTGGACCCCTGAGGAATCCCAATATCATATCGACCTGCTGGAGGTCAGAGCAGTCAGACTGGCACGGTCAGCATTCGCTCTGCTCCTTTGGGATCAAGTAGTGCAGGTCCAGACAGACAATACCATGACCATGTACTACCTCAACAAACGGCAGCACACACTCCCGGCTGCTGTGCAGGGAAGCGCTCTGCATCTGGACCCTTGTGAGCTGACTGGAGGCAGATCTTCTAGCCTTCCATGTGGCAGGAGCCTCAAACCAACTGGCAGACGCTCTGTCGTGTGGATGAGACGTCCCACGGGTGGTCTCTCCATCTAGAGGTAGTACACAGCCTGATCTTCCCTTGTCAATCTTCACCATTCATTACTGCTTGGGTTAGTGTTGGGCGTGCACCGCTATGGGGTTTTTTTTGAGTCGGCTCCAACGGCGCCGCCCTCAGAAGACGCACTGCGTCATGCGCGAGGGGTGGCCGTTAGGTGCCGCAGACTCCTCCTCCATCTCAGTTCTGTTTTTCCTACCGTCGAGGCTGCACCTGCTGTGCAGTAGTTGAAGTTAGGCCTTCTGCGTCATTCAAGCCAGACTCCTCCTCGTACTTCTCTCGACGCCGTCACCTGGTGAGACCGTTCTATTTATTTCTACTTTTGATGGCGGCGAGAGCTTTTTGCTATTTTTAGTCTAATGTTTTTCTCATCATGTCAGGTTCGGGGGCAAAACGTAAGTTGAAGGCGGGCCGCGCCCCTATGCGTCGGTGCTCCTGTGGCCGGCATTTTTACGTCACGTATCGGCATGATGTTTGTCTTCGTTGCCTGGGACCTGGCCACGTTATGGATGCGTGTCTCTAGGCCCTTCCTCCGGGTCCCCTCTCGGGCCTCTACGGTCCGTAGAGGAGGAGGCTTCCTCATCTTCTCTTGCCGAAGAGGAAGCTTCTTTTGCGGTGTCGGAGGAAAGTTGAGGTCCCTCCCGGGGCTGCGGCAGGGACACCTCCTCGGCAGTCACCTTCTTGGAGGTGCAGGTACCCCCAGTGTCGAGGCCCATGCCTGCTGGGCCCAGCATTGGTGGACGCTCGATGCCACCTTCCAGCGCCGCTCACGGCGCTGGTGATCGAGATGGCAGCGCTTATGGCGGCACCGAGTGGGATGCCGGCGCCGATAGCGGTGCCATGGGTCTGGCTGACTCTGTTGGGGAGCCGGGGCCAGGCTGAGGTGTCGCTGGGGGTCCGAGGTCGTCCGGCACCGGCGCCGTTTCACCGGGGACCCCTGGGGTTGCTAGTATTGTGGTCCAGCTGATCTCTTCCTCTTCGGAGGCTGATGATTCAGACGTGGACCCGTCCTGGCAACCTGACTCTTCAGAGTCAGGGTCTCCAGTGGCACGAGGTGCTAGGTGGCCCAGCACGCTTATTCCTCTGTCCCCGCTGCTGTCCTCCCTTGAGGACCCCCAGGCTGGGGGTGGTCTGGGGTCCCTGGGGGGCGATGGAGCGTGGATGGAGGGAAGGACTCTCCCTCCTGGGGGGCTTGTGGCAGCTACCGATCCTGGTGCTGTTGCACCCCCTCAGGGTGGGAGGTTGCTGGGGTCGAGGAGGAGGGCATTCTCTGAGTCCGAGGGGTCGAGGGGCAGGGTTCAGGCATCTCGGTCTCTGCCTGCCACCCCTCGGGGTGTGGCTCGGAGCCGTAGCGCTGGGCCCCGTCTTTCCCTTTTGGACCCCGGGGTCCCCTCTGGTGGCGTTGCTGTGGGCTGCCCTTCTGGATCCATGCAGTCCCAGGTTCGCCATAGGGGAGGATCCCCTTCTGGGCTCTTCCAGGCTTCGCTTCCCCAGGGTTCCGTTTTGTGACCTGGTCTGTTGTCCGGATTCCGCCAGCGGGCTCCGTTCCCGGATTCCAGAGCCCTAGCAGAGGGACAGTTGCCTCGTGAGTGCCATCCCCATTCCTCTGCAGCCACCCTCCGCTCTCCCAGGCCATGTCAGTCCCACGGGCCCGTTATCCTGGGAGGCGTTCAGAGGTTCTGCGGCGGCCTTCCCCTCATATGTAGGTGAGTGAATGAGTGGGTGTTTCGCCTATCCCCACCGCCGCAAGAGTCCTCTGGACACTCAAGCTCTCCATCATCCTCGTCTCCCTCCTCTGAGGGAGAGGAACCCACTGCTCATCTCTCCTCCGATGCTGATTTCACTGAATATCAACGATTCCTTTTGAGGATGGTGAGGGATCTTCGAATTTCCTGTGTTAGGCGAGACAGTACTGAATGGGAGACGCGTGAATTCCTTGGCGAATTCAGTGCCCAGCACTTGGTGGTACTATCCTGGCCTATTCCCTTCCAGGAGGCATCTATCCATTCCTGGCAGTCGTCAGACGCCCTTTCTCCAGCCCCAGCAGACTGCCAACGTAGGTATTGTGCCCCTTCGGAATCCCTAGGTACTCTCCCCAACCCATCCTCGGGTTTGGCATACCTAGAGACTCCCTCCAGGCACCGCTGCCTGGCCCAATACCGTCCACTGGACTCTGATCCTCTACAGTTCGACTGGTGGGTGCGAAGAGTGTTCTCTTCCTCTCGTACGATGTCTTGCAAATGTGATGCATCTCATCAGGCCCATCACACTGCCTACAGTAGGCATTTGTGGTCGATGCTTTCCCAAATCTTAGCATCAATGCCTGATACGGAGCAAACCAGACAAGCTATTGCCCTCTCTGCTATAGGCCTGGAGCTGGCAAGACACCAAGCAAGGGCATCTTATGATGCCAATGAGGTGGCTTCCAGGCTTGCAGGGACACCGATCTGTATTAGATGGACGGCATGGCTTCGTCTATCAAGGTTGTCACCCCTGGTCCAGCGTAGGGTGATTTGCTCCGCTTTCCGGGGGACCCGTCTCTTTTCTTCCAGAGCTAGGAGACTTCTGCAGGGGCTTCCTCCGTCTCCCCATCCTCGGTGGGCACCTCCTAGCTCTTCTCCCCCATAGGCTTCTCTCTTGATTAGCCCAGGGTCTTCCCCTTCTGTTCCTCACCAACAGGAGGCTGGGGGTCTTGCTCCCTCAGGGTTTCTACCACCCCTTTTTTTACGGGGGGGGGGAGCTTGGTACTCACCCAAGCAGTAATGAATGGTGAAGATTGACATGGGAAGATATGAAAATTACATACCTACCATAATTCTTAATCTTCTCTTGTATCTTCACCATTCATTACTGATACCCGCCCACCTTCCCCTCAGTGGCCTCCTTCTGTGGCGTCTCCCCCTCCTGCCTCATTCCTCTCCCTCCCTTTGGCCTTTATGCCAAAAAAAAAAAAAGTATATTTTCCGTTCTTATGGAATGGATCTTTTTTCCTCAAGGTAAAGAGGAACGAGCAGGGCTGTGTTTCACTTATTCTGTTCGAACTCTTTCTGACTGCCCCTAGGGTGCGACCTCTGAGCATCTTAATCACGTTACGCAGTTCACAGTTAAGAGACCGTGCCTGGCTCGGCCTCAAAGAAATTTAGATTCCCCCGGCAGGTGTTATTATTATTCAGCTCATTCTGGCTGGTGCATTGCACTTCTTAGCCTTGAGCGGTTGCTCTTGCCTTGCCTTAAGGGAGTCTGATTGAGTTCCCACTCTATCCTTTCATACAGAGCTGCCTTTTGTATGGCATATTCCTTCCCCATACACTTCTGTGTTAGCACTTAATAGGGTGCTAAGGGGCATATTCCCCTTCCTAGGTGGGCACTCTCTTCCGGAACAGATTTTCTGCCCGGGCAGTCTGTGAGCTCTCAGCTAGGATGCAGGGACTTGGCATGTTGAGAGATTAGAGAATCTGCCCTTTATGTCCGATCTGTGCAGGCGGTTCAGTCGAACCCTCTCTCAGTCCCATCAGCAGGGATTCTTGCTCCCTGGTTTTTAGTCTCGAGCTTATAAGCCTCTCAACCAATGCCTCTATAGGCACTGTTCTCCCCTCTCAACATGCCTTCTTTTCTTCTCCTTCTTCTTCTGCTTTTCTCTTTCTCTCTATCTGTTCCTCCCCTAGAGCCGTCCCGGAACAGAGGTCCTGCGGTCCCTTAGGTTAGGAATTCTCTCTCCTGTGTCTGTCCTGTACCGGCTTATTCCTTTTTTAGTTTATATCCTTTCCTTTTTCTGTCCCTCGGCTCTCTTGCCTCGCTCTCCTTTTTTTCCTTATCCTTTGATCTTCCCTTGTCAATCTTCACCATTCATTACTTCCTGGGTGTAAGCCGGAGGCGCGCACCCGTCACGGGAGCTTTTTTTTTTTTTTTTTAAACTTTGGCTAACGGCACCGTCCTCGAGTGACGTCATGCGTGAGCGTTAGTAGCGACCGACTCCTCCTCCAACTCAGTTCTGTTTCTTCCGCCGTCGAGGCAGCACCTGCTGCGCAAGCGAGTAATTAGTACTGCGTGAGTCTAGGCCGACTCCTGTTTTTCGTCACACTCGGCGCCGATCCGGTAAGACTGTTCTTTTTCTATCTTCTGGCGCGGGTGTGTTTCCTACTGTTTTAGCCTTGTTATTTTGGCGTTATGTCCGGTTCTGGAGCTAGCGCTTTTAAAGCAGGCGCGCTAACCATCGGTGCTCCTGTGGCGGGCATTTCTCTGTCTCGGACCGGCATAGCGTTTGCCGCCGTTGCCTGGGACCAACCATGATATGGATTAGATGCGGCGCCTGTTTCTCGATGGACCGCCGCATCCCAAATCCGCGTTTAGCTCGGCAAGGCCCGCCGACTTTGGAGACGGCGTCGCCGCGGATTCTCAAGCAAGGTCGTTAGGCCTTTCCCTGGTCCCCTCCGGGCCTCTGATCCGAGGAGGAGGGAGTCTCCTCGTCTTTTCTTGCCGAGGAGGAGGCCTCTTCTGCGGTGTTGGGGGAGCGTCGTAGTCCCTCCCGGGGCCGCGACGCAGACACCGCCTCGGCAGTCACCTCTTCGGAGGTGCAGGCTCCCCGTGCCGAGGCCCTCGACTTTGGGCCTGGCTCGGGTGGACCCTCGGCGCGCCTTGGCGCCGTTTGGATCCAGCACCGTTCGCGGCGCCCGGTGATCAGTGGCGCGCTGGCGGTGCTGCTTTGGGCCTCGGCGCGTTCGCGGTGCCGATGGACATGCGGCACCGTCGGCGGTGCCGCCTCGCCTCCCGACGCCAGTGGCGCCGTGGGCCTTGTCCTCCCTCCGGGCGGTGCCGGGACTGCCGGCGTGGGGGGGGGCGAGCGGCGTCTCCCTTGGTACCAGGGCCGTTCGCGGCCCCGTGCTCAGGGACCCTGGGTGGCCAGCATCGGGGCCAGCTGGTCCGTCCTCCTTGGAGGCGATGGCTGCGGCGTGGACCCATCCTGGCACCCCACTCTTGAGTCTGGGTCCCCGGTGGCTAGAGGTGCCAGGTGGTGCAGCGGCCTCCTCTGTCCCCCCACCGTCATCTCCTGAGGTTCCCGGCTGGGGTGGCCGGGAGCCCCAGGGGCAGGCGTGGGGGTGACGGAGGGAGCTCACCTCTCTGAGGCCAGGTGACAGCTACCCCGGGTGCTGTTGCCCCTCTAGGGACAGGGGCGCTGTGGTTGAGGAGGAGGCCCTCTCAGAGTCCGAGGGTTGAGGGCAGGGGTCTGCCACTCGGTCTTCTTTGGCCACCTCAGGGGGTGGCCAGGAGCTAGTCGGAGCCTCGCCCTCCTCAGAAGGTTCTAGGGTGTCCTCCGGCGGCGTTTGTGCGGACTGCCCTTCTGGATCCATGCAGTCCTGGCGTCGTCACAGGGGAGGTTCTCCCCCAGGGCTCTTCCAGGCTCCGCTTCCCCAGAGTTCCGTTCTGCGGCCTGGTCTGATATCCGGGATCCCTCCTACTAGGCCTCCTTTCCCCGGATTTCAGAGCCCTCGCAGAGAGCAGTTGCCTCCTCGGAGGTGCCCCTCTCCCATCTCTCTGCCTTCACCACCCCCGCTCCCAGGCCATGTCGGTCCCTGGGTCCGCTATCCTGGAGCAGTTCAGGGTTCTCACGGTGGCCTTCCCTCATATGTTAGATACATGCATGAGCGGTCTTTCGACTTTCCCCACCGCGCAGGAATCCTCTGGACATTCCAGCTCCCCATCATCCTCGTCTCCTTCCTCTGAGGAGAGGAACCCCTGCTCATCTTTCCTCCGATGCTGATTTCACGGAATATCAGCGTTTCCTCTCGAGGATGGTGAGGACCTTGGATTTCCTATGTTCGGAGACAATACCCAGCGGGAGGCGAGAATTCCTTAGTGAATTCAGTGCCCAGCATTTGGTGGTACCTTCCTGGCCTATCCCTTCAGGAGGCGTCTATCCGGTCCTGGCAGTCCCCAGCCGCTTCTTCTCCAGCCCGGCTGACTGCCAGCGAGGTATTGTGCCCCTCAAGTCTCTAGGTTCCCTTCCCAACCCGCCATCTGGTTTGGTTTACCTAGATACTCCTTCTGGCGCCGTTGCCTGGCGCCGACCGCCACGGATGCGGACTCTCTCACATTCGACCGTTGAGGCGAAGAGTGTTCTCTTCTTCTCAAGCGGTGCCTGTATTGCATCACATCAGGCTCACCACGCTGCCTACATCCGGCATTTGTGGTCGATGATGTCCCAGCTGCTGGCATCAATGCCTGACACGGAGCAAACCAGACAAGCCGTTGCCCTCTCTGCGGTAGGCCTGGAGCTGGCAAGACACCAAGCAAGGGCATCTTATGACGCCAATGAGGTGGCTTCCAGGCTTCGGGGGACAGCGATCTGCATCAGGCGGACGGCATGGCGTCTTTCCAGGTTGTCACCCTGGCCCGGCGTAGGGTGATTCGCTCCGCCTTCGGGGACCCGTCTTTCTCCTCTAGAGCTAGGAGACTTTTACAGGCTCCCTCCGTCTCCTCGTCCTCGGAGGCACCTCCTAGCTCTTTCCCATAGGCTTTCTGAATAAGCCAGGGTCTTCTCCTTCTGTTTCTCACCAGCAGAGGCTGGGGTCTTGTTCCCTCAGGGGTATGGCGGGGAAGAGGGCTTGGTACTCACCCAGGAAGTAATGAATGGTGAAGATTGACAAGGGAAGATATGAAAATTCATTGCCTACCGTGTTGTTGATCTTCTCTTGTATCTTCACCATTCATTACCACCACCACCATCCCTCAGTGGCCTCTTCCTGTGGCTTCTCCACCTCCCGTCTCCTTACTCTCTCTGCAATATTAAAAAAAAAAAAACTTCAAAAGATAGGAAGAGTTGCTCAACTTTTCAAAAAAAAAAAAAAAATCTGTTTCTTGGGGGGAAGGTTCTTATTTCTCCAGAAAAATTATTTACTCTAAGATTCTTGAGCCATCTCGTGGGTTTGCATTGGCGATCAAACTGCACAACTATATCTTGCCATCCCTCGGGCGAGATACCTCTGGGGTTTAGCCTGGCTCAGGCTATTCAGTTTTGATCCTGCAATCCGTGCTCCAGCTGTTGCCCTAGAATCAGAACCCCTCCCTTCTCTAATTCTTGCCTTGCAGAGCGGAGGCAGAGCACGTCTGTTTTCTTTTCTCAAAAAAAAAAAAAAAAATGCTGAGGGAACTCTCTTCGACTGCTATAGGCATTTTTGGTATTGGGGTCATGCTCCTAGCCTGCAAGTTATTATCTGTAAAAAAAAAAAAAAAAAGGAAAACAAACAAGGGAGATGAGAGGGCAGGCAACCCTTCTCGTGAGATTTTGATGATTGGTTTTTCCTTTCAAGTGTCCTCCTGGACAATTTTACAGAAGAGCAGTGCTGACCGTAACCAATCCCAGCCAGCCTAAGCCTCTGGCCTGCCTTGGCGAGTCCGCCTGAGTCCCACTTCTATGCTACCGCCTGAAAGGCTTACATTTTCCATTTCTAAACCCCTGAGCAGCGCTCTCTTACTGCCTGGGGTTTATTCTTCCCTCCTCGGGTGTCCTCCAGTTAAAGGCCTTCGCGGCCAGGACCCCGAAGGGGGTATCAACAACAATGGCATGTTGAAGATGAGGACTATGCCCTCCTGAGTCTGTCTAGCGGGTTTGGTGAACCTTCTCTTCAGCTCTATCTCCGGGGATTCTTGCTTCCCTATTAGTCGAGCCTTCAGCTATAAGCTAACTATGCTCGTTGGGCATTCTGGTCCCTTCAACATCCCATCTCTCTCTTCTCTTCTTCTTCTTCATCTGTCTCATTTCCTTCCTTTCGCTCCTCCTAGAGTCGCCCAGGTAAGGAGGCCCTGCAGTCCCTAGGTTAGGGATACTCTTATCTCCTCTGTCCTTCCTCCATCGGCTTATCCCCTTTTTCAGTTCATTCTTCCTTGCTTTGCTATCCCTTGGCTATCTTGCCTCGCTCTCTCTATTTTCTGCTTTCGCTTTTGCCTCTCCGGCTCACAGAACTGAGTTGGAGGAGGAGTCGGTCGCTACTAACGGCCGCCCCTCGCGCATGACGCATGACGTCACTCTCGAGGACGGTGCCGTTAGCCAAAGTTTAAAAAAAAAAAAAAACCCGTGACGGTGCGCTACCGCCACAATCTCTAGGTAATGAATGGTGAAGATACAAGAAGATCAACAATTACGGTAGGTACGTAATTTTCATTTTCGCCTCTCCAGCTACCAGAACTGAAGATGGAGGAGGAGTCTCTGACACCTAACAGCCGCCCTCGCTGCTGAAAGTCGTCGCTCTCAAGGGCAGCGCCGTTGGAGCCGACTCCAAAAAAAAAAAAAACTCCCGTAGCGGGTGCGCGCCTCTGGCACTAACCCAAGCAGTAATGAATGGTGACGATACAAGAGAAGATCAAGAATTACGGTAGGTACATAATTTTCATTTCTTCCACTGGGGCAAACCTCAGATGGATCTGTTCATCTCCAAGGAGAACACCAAGTTGAGGCTGTTTCATGCCCGGCCCCCTCACCAGGGCTCGCTGCACGGGGATGCCTTCTCAAGGCCGTGGACACCATGCCTTTTCTATGCCTTCCCTCCATTCTCCTTGGTTCACAAGGTGATCTTCAAGGTGAGAAGGGACAAGGCACAGGTGATCCTGGTAGCCCCAGACTGGCCTTGCCAGTTCTGGTATCCAGATCTCCACAGCTCCAGGCGTCGGTAGCATCTTCCAGCATGCCTGAACCTGTTATCTGTCAGTTAGGGGAAGGTATTCCTTCCGGACCTTCAATCCCTGCATCTGACAGCCTGGTTGCTGAGCGGCTAGAGTTCCAGGCTCTGGGTCTCTCTGAGGATGTACTCACAGTAGTGGAAGCATCCAGGCAGGAGTCAACCAGGAGGTACTATGCCTTCAAATGGAAAAAGTTTTCCATCTGGTGTCAGGGTAAGGGCCTGGACACTTTGTCTTGTCCAGTGACTAGCATCCTAGACTACCTTTGGTCTCTGTCCAAAGGGGGTCTTCGGTCTACGACCCTTAAGATGCATCTGGCAGCCATCTCTGCCTACCAGGCGCAGGCCGGTCTGCAGATGGTGGCACAGGAGAAGGTGGACTGGTGTTTCTTTAAATCCTCGACCACGTATCTCCTGCAGTGCGTGAACCGCCACCTCCGTGGGATCTACTGCTGGTATTGGCAGAGCTCATGGTCAAGCCATTAGAACCGATGCACAAGTGTGAGATGTCATATTTGTCATGGAAGACTGCCTTCCTGGTGGCTGTTACATCTGTCAGAAGGACTGGGGCACTCCAGGCACTCTCAGTGGAGTCTCCTTACCTGGTCTACCACAGGGACAAGGTTGTCCTGCACCCCCACTCGAAATTCCTTCCGAAGGTGGTTTCACCTTAACCAGATGTTAACTCTGCTGGTGCATTATCCCAGTTGCACTTCGGAGGCCAAGTACAGGCTTCATACCTTGGACCTGAGACGAGTGCTCTCTTACTATAAGGATCGTACGGCTGAAGCTCAGGGAGAGGTTTGCCAGCTGTTTTTCACCTACGCTGAAGCTGCATCTGGCAGACCTGCAGCAAAGCAGACAATTGGCAGATGGATTACATCCTGCATTCATCTCTGCTATAGGTTGGCAGGCAAGGAGCCTCCCAGAGGGATAAGAGCTCTTCTAGGAGCATGGATATGTTGTTCATCCACACTCTTTGGCATGTCCCTTTCCCCTTTAAATCTTGCTGGAAGTCTTCAAGCTGGCTCCTCCCACCCACCACCGGGTGGTATATACCTCGGCTCCACCTCATGGCGCCCAGATCTTCTTTCCGCTGGAAGATTCAAGTTCCCTCGTGCTACTTCTTCAAGTACCGTAGGCCCTGCAGTCTAATCAGCGGTTTTTGGCGCAGTTGCTTTCTTTAAAACTCGTAAGAGTTTATGAATCCGATCCGAGCGCATTGGACATGGAGGACAAGTCGTCCCCTGGTTTTCGCCGGTGTCGTTGCGGACAAAAAATATCTCGCACCGATCCCCACCTCTCATGCATTTATTGCTTGGGTGCCGTGCATGATACCGCTGCTTGCACCATCTGTCTGGCCTTCCATCCCAACATCCTGGATGACCGCAAGGCATGCTACAGCTGGGGAGACCATGAGCTTCGCAATCCACCGGTGAAATCGAAGGAGGCCAGGTGGGTGGTTTCTGCGGCCGCAGGATCTGTCAGGCAGCTTGAACAGATGGCGGTTTTCGAAGAGGAAGCTGCTCAAGCTCCGGACAGCCAAAGTTTTTTCGTGCCGCTTAACCTGGGCTCCACCTTTACTGGGTCCTATTGGGAGCTGTGCCAGTCTCTCCCTACCAATGGTGAGGCGCCCTCGGGCTCGCACTCCTCCCACCCTAAGAAAAGGGACAATAATCTCAAATCTTCTTCTGGCCGAAGCAGACGTTCCTGGGACTGAGAGCGGTCCAATTCACAGGACCAGGCAGTCTCGGCCCTGGTCGAGATCGCTTCCTCAGCCGCCGGCTTCACTGACCTTCTGTCAGGCCAAGGCGCCGAGGATACAGCAGAACCAGCCAAGATTTCTCTTGACCAGATCAAGCCGTTGTTGCCTACCCCTCTTGATGAGACTCTGGAAAGGACACCCATTCTTTCTTTCCCCGACAAGGAGACCCATCCTGTGGGCATCCCAATCAAGGGACAGGAGCCAGATCCTTGGTTTTCACCGAATCCGGACTCTCCTGATCGACAGAGCTGACACCGTTGGTCTCGATCGAGGAGTAGGACTCCATCGGTCGAAAAACCAAAAAAGGGTCACAGACACTCCCGGAAGAGGCGCCGCCGCCGTTCCTCATCCTCCTCAGATGAGGAGAGACTTAGACAGAAGCTCCATCAACATTATGAGGACCTCATGTGGCAACAGCTAATTCTGACCGGTCAAAAGGCGGCTACACTGGCCATTACTTGACCCCAGCCTCTTCAGCCAACACTGACTCCTCCGGTATCTCTGGTAGGACCGGCATGCATTCCTGCTCGACCTGTTCTGGTCTCCCCACCAATTTTGGTGGAACCACCACCTAAGTAGCCTCAGGGAGGTGCTCCCTCAAAGAAGGATCAGACAGATACGGGCTTGCCCCGTCGTCTGTCCATAACTGTTGCTCCTGATTGCCCCAGGTGCATCGAATGGGACATAGGCGGGAGACCCTTGTATCCTGACCCCTCGGACTCTGATACCACTGGGCTTCATTCACACCATGATGATGAGTTGTCAGTGACAGGCCTGGAGGAAGGTCATTCTTCCTTCCAGGTCATCCTTCGACTCATTTCTGAGTCCACTGGTATGCCATTGCAGCCTATCCAAAAGAAGGCGGAATATCTTCTCACAGATATCCTTAAGGGGGGGGGGGATACCCTGATGGAGGCCTTTCCAGTGGCCGAAGCCATTGTTGGCCTGGCCCTTGAGCTGTGGCAGCACCCTGCCTCTTGTCCGGCTCCGTCTGCCCGCATGGCTCACAAGTACACTGTACCCATGGGGTTCTTGGTGGGCTTCACTGAGCATCCATCGGCCGAGAGCCTTGTGACTGCCTCAGTGTTTCGGTGCATGGGTAGCTCAGCGGATACCGACCACCCTCCGGACAAGGAGTCCAAAAATATGGACCATTCTGCCGTGAAGGTATATACGGCCTCATCCTTGGGTCTTCATCAGGCCAGCTCGGCAGTGATCATGGCGCACTTCTCTTACGCCCTCTTGGGGTCGCTAGATGAAGTCCTCCCTCATCTCCCAGTGGACATGCAGACCACGGTTAAGCAAGTCCATGACCAGGGCCATGCTGTTGCAAAATAGCAGCTCCAGATGGCCCTGGACATTGGAGAGTCCTGTGCCCGTTCACTAATAAGCCGCTGTGGCCACTCGCCGCAGGGCTTGGCTGAAATTATCCTCCTTTCCGGCGGATACTCGGCACAAGCTAGCTGACATGCCCTTCCTTGGCACCGACCTTTTCGGTCCAGGAGTGGCAGGTCACCTCCAGTGCATCGAGCAGTCTAATGCCACCTTGGATACCACTTCTGCTAAGGGTTCTTCGGGCAAGAACCAGCAGAAGCGCAAGAAGCCCTTTCGGCACTCTTCCCCTGCGGTTAGGCAGCTCCCCTTCCAGGGAGGTCAGCAGCAACAGTAGGCTCAAGCTTGGTGCCTTAGACCCAAGCAGGGTTCCCAACAGCCCCGCAAAGGAGGCCGAGGTGCCGGTCCAGGAGCCTTCTCCTCCTCTAATCCTGCGCAGTGACGGGTTGGGGGTGGCCAACCCTACTCCTGTCACGCCAGTTCTGGGTCCTCCCGTGGGGGGCCGGCTCTACCACTTTCTTTCCGCCTGGTCCGGTATCACTTTGGACAGGTGGGTCCTGGAAGTGGTCGGTCAGGGACTGCCTCTAGAGTTTGAGCGGTACCCTCCTTGCTGAGCCCATACCCCATGGGAGGAAAGGATCTCAGTTGGTGCTCAGTCGGCCCTTTTGGACGACATCGCTCAGCTCCTCCACAAGGAGGCGGTAGCTCCAGTGCCAGATCCTCCTACAGGCTTCGTGTCCAGGTACTTCCTGGTGCTCAAGCGGAATGGGGGGTTGGCGCCCCATCCTAGATCTCCATGACCTGAATCAGTATCTCAGGTCTCACATCTTCCGGATGGTAACTCTGAACCAGATCATAACATCTCTGGAGCGAAACATGCGGTTCTGTTCACTGGATCTACAGGACACATTCTTTCACATCCCAATCTGTCCGTCCCACCATTGGTTCCTCCACTTCAGGGTCAAAGGGACCCTGTACGAGTTCCAAGCCATGCCGTTCGGCCTGTCATTTGCCCCTCGGGTCTTCACCAAATGCATTGCAGTGGTAGCAGCCCATCTACGGTGTCAAGGGGTTCACATACACCCCTACCTCATCGATTGGCTCGTGGCGGGTTCCTCCCTGCAGGAGGTGAAGAGGTCCAAGGACCTGGCCCTCCGAACCTGTTCCCGATTAGGCCTCCTGATCAACGAGGCCAAGTCAAAACTCGTGCCCTCTCAGGTGATGGGCTTTATCGGGGCAGAGCTTGACTCCCATCAAGCCAGAGCTCGGCTTCCTGCGGATAGGGCGGAGGTTCTTTCCTCCTTTGCCCAGTCATTTCTGTTTGGGTGCTTGCACCCTGCCTGGGACTTACTGCTCCTTCTGGGTTACATGGCAGCATGTACCTCAGTGGTCCGTTGGACCAGATTGCACATGCGTCCCCTCCAGTGGGAGATGGACGTTCAGTGGACTCAACGTCAGGATCTTTTCAACCAGCTGGTCACTGTCACCCAGAAGATGTGGGACGCTTTCCAGTGATGGACTGTCGTAAGTCGTCTGCAGGAAGGGATTCTGTTTGTCCGCCCCGAGCCGATGGTTGTCCTTACGACCGATGCCTCTCTCATGGGCTGGGGAGCCCACATGGGGGACCACAGAGCCCATGGGTTCTGGACCCCCGAGGAGTCCCATTGCCACATCAACCTGTTGGAGCACAGAGCAGTCAGACTGGCACTGTCAGCTTTCGCTCTTCAGCTCTGGGGTCAAGTGGTTCAAGTCCAGACAGACAATACCACGACCATGTACTACCTCAACAAACAGGGCGGCACGCACACCTGTCTGCTATGCAAGGAGGCGCTCTGGATCTGGACCTTCGTCAGCCGGTCGGAGGCGGATCTCCTAGCCATCCATGTGGCAGGAGTCTCGAACCAACTGGCAGATGCTCTCAGCGGCATAGGCCAGACATCCCATGAGTGGTCTCTCCATCCAGAGGTAGCTTACAGTCTGTTCTCCCATTGGGGCAAACCATTGGTGGACCTGTTTGCCTCCAGGGAGAACACCTAGCTGAGGCTGTACCATGCCTACCCCCCTCAGCAGGGCTCACTGCAGGGGGATGCCTTTTCGAGGCCATGGACCCCAGGCCTCCTCTACGCCTTCCCTCCATTTCCCTTGATCCACAAGGTGTTACTCAAGGTGAGGAGGGACAAGGTGAAGGTGATCCTGGTAGCCCCAGATTGACCCCGCCAGTTCTGGTATCCAGATCTCCTGAGCCTAAGCTGCAGGGCCCTGGAGCGGCTTTGTACACACCTGGAAGTGATATCATTGAATCAGGGGAAGGTATTCTACCCGGACCTTCAATCCCTGCACCTCACAGCCTGGTTCCTGAGCGGCTAGAGTTCTAGGCTTTTGGTCTTTCCAAGGATGTCTACACCATAGTGGAGGCATCTCGTAAGGAATCGACCAAGAAATGTTATGCCTTCAAATGGAAAAGGTTTTCCATTTGGTGTTAGAATAAGAGTCTGGACCCCTTATCCTGTTCTGTGGCTAGCATTTTAGACTACCTTTGGTCTGTCTCCAAAGGGGGTCTTCGGTCATCGACCCTTAGGGTGCACCTGGCAGCCATCTCTGCTTACCGGGCGCGGGCCAGTCAGTCGACATTGGCACAGGAGACAGTGGTAGGGCGCTTTTTCAAAGGCCTGGATTACATATCCCCTCCAGTGCGTGAACCTCCACCTCCGTGGGATCTTCTGTTGGTTTTGGCAAAGCTCATGGGCAGGCCATTTGAACCCATGCACAAGTGTGAGCTCTCACACTTGTCATGGAAGACTGCCTTCCTAGTGGCTATCACATCTGCCAGAAGGACAGGGGAGCTCCAGGCACTCTCAGTGGACTCCCCTTATCTGGCCTTTCATACGGACAAAGTTGTCGTGCGCCCCCAACCGAAATTCCTTCCGAAGGTGGTGTCAGAGTTTCACCTTAACCAGGTGTTGACTCTGCCGGTATATTACCCTAACTACACCTCGGATGCCGAGTACAGGCTCCATACCCTGGATCTTAGACGTGCTGTCTCCTACTACAAGGAAAGGACAGCAGACATTCGGGGAGAGGTTCGTCAGCTGTTTGTCACCTACGCTGAAGCCGCTTCTGGCAGACCTGCAGCCAAACAGACCATTGCGAGATGGATTACATCATGCATAGGTCTGTGCTGTAAGTTGGCGGGCAAGGAGCCTCCCAGAGGGATAAGAGCTCATTCTACCCGTCATACTGCTGCATCGGTGGCTGCTTCCAGGGACATCCCTATCCAGGAAATCTGTCGGGCTGCTACCTGGAAGTCAGCAAACACCTTCATTACCCATTACCACATCGACCTTGAGTCGCATCGGGATGCTGGTTTGGGCCACGGTTCTCCAACCTCTGTTTCCTAAGTAGGGGGTGTGCGCCTTGCCTCCCTCCTCCCGGAGAACTGCTTGGAGTGTGCCAAAGAATGTGGATGAACAACATATCCACGCTCCTAGAAAAACAGGTTACTCACCTGTATCAGTAGTTCTAGGAGTGGTATATGTTGTTCATCCACATGCACCCACCCAACCTCCCCGGCTTTAGGCGCATCACCTTGCTTCCAGCGGGCTAAGATCCGACGTCATGGGGCAGAGCCGAGGTATATACCACCCGGGTGGGTGGGAGGTGCCAGCTTGAAGACTACCAGCAAGATTTAAAAGGGAAAGGGACATGCCAAAGAGTGTGGATGAACAACATATACCACTCCTAGAACTACAGGTGAGTAACCTGTTTATTCCACCTGCTATACTGCTGCATTAGTGGGTGCTTCCAGGGACATCCCTGTCCAGGAAATCTGCAGGGCTGCTACCTGGAAGTCAGCAAACACCTTCATCACCCACTACCACATCAATGTAGAGTCACTCCGGGATGCTGGTTTTGGAGCCTCAATTCTCCAATCCCTGTTTCCCAAGTAAGTATATCAGAGAGGGTGTGCGCCCTGCCTCCCTCCTCCAGGAGAACTGCTTGGAGTCTGCCAAGCAGTGTGGATAGGGCAACATATCCACGGTCCTAGAAAAACAGGTTACTTGCCTGTAACAGTAGTTCTAGGAGTGGTATATGTTGTTCATCCACACGAACCCTCTCGATCTTTCCGGCTTCGAGGCACAACCTGAGCTTTCAGCAGTCAAAGATCTGGCATCATGGGGTGGAGCTGAGGGTTATACTGCCTGGGTGGATGGCAGGAGCCAGCTTCAAGACCTTCCAGCAAGATTCTTAGAGGTAAAGGACATGCCAAACAGTTTGGATGAACGACATATACCACTCCTAGAACTACTGTTACAGGCGAGTAACCTGTTTCTTTTTCTGACCTATGGAGAAGTGGGGAAGGATAAACCAGCTGCAAAAAGGACTACTGCATGCTGGATTGTTGCCTCTATTCAGTTTTGCTACAGCAAAGTGGGCAAGGAGGCCCCTGTGGGCCTTGGGGCTCATTCCACCAGGGGTACAGCTGCTTCGATAGCAGCAGCCAGAGACATTCCATTGTTAGATATCTGCAAAGCAGCTACACTACTTGGAAAACTGTTCACACGCTTACTAAGCACTATTTGCCTGGACACTCAGGCTAGAAGTGATGCCAGATTTGGCACAGCAGTACTGCAGAGCATGTTTCCTAAATAGGTTCTGTGCCCACCTCCAAAGGTACAGCTTGGGTAGTCTGTAAATGGCAGAATACAGTAAAGATTTCCTGTGGCTTGAAGAAACAGTTTCTTACCACAGTAATCTTGTTTCTTCCAAGGGAATCTTTACTGTATTCTGAGCTCCCACCCTACCTCTCTTACTAGAACCTAGTGGGCACTGCATTCCTGCTGTCCATATTGCTGATAAAACCTGTTTGAATGTGTTGTTTTTGGGCATCTGTGGCTTGAGTGTTGGGGATGCCACTTTGTTAAAAGGGGGGAATTATTTGTTGGTGGGTAAATTTGTTTTCTTTAGGATAGTATAGTTTGGATTTTTTCATGCATGCTTCATAAGAATCTGGCGGTTTCACAGAATGCACCAAGGACAGTGGTTGGAAAACCTAGCTTGAGCCTTTCAACATACCGCTATTAGCATAGGTTCTATTAACTAATTTCTCTCTGGTGCAGTTGAATGGTGAAGGCTAACTTCAAATGTCAAAATACAGTAAAGATTCCCGTGGAAGAAACATGATTACTGTGGTAAGTAATGTTTTTTTCTAGACTAAGTATGAGGCCTTCAGGCATCGGATTCATCGTGGTGAGCTGGGGAATACCCCTCAGCTCTGGATGACATATCTAGATATAGTGGATTGGCAGCATTTGCTCCACATAGTCATAAAAGAGAACAACTTTGATCTTAGTCTGCTGTGTTGGAAATATTCACTGCCCCTGTTCTTCGTCTTCAGCAAGCAAAATTATTGCTGGATATGGGGCTTACTCTTAGGGGTGGGCAGACCGACCTGACAAAAATCAGACCCCCGACCAATAAAAACCAGCAGCTATTTTGTACCGGGTCTGGGGTCCGTAATTTAAAAAAGCAGCAAATTAGATTCAGCAGACCGTGAGTGTATTGTACCTGTAATTTCAAACAACATGAAGTCTTGCTATATTATGACATATGCAGTATAACCCCAGGTTAGAACTGCTCCGGAGGTGAAAGAGTTAACTTCCATGCAGGGCATGGAATCTTGAGCGCGAACTCGGTTGAACACTCTGTCTGTTGAAGCTCAAACTTAAACTGTCAGATTCTTTACTCCGCCTCACTGAACAGTCGCTCTGGAGATTCCTCCTGCTGCTCGGTTCGTTTGTCGGTTTAAAGTGTAATTCTCGGTTTATTTTAGCGAAATTTAACCGCAATCGTCGGTTCAAGCTCTGTCTGTGGTATTGTAAGTAATAGATAGGCTTATTTATTATTTTTTCTTCTGTGTGGAACTTGTAAACGTCTTTTTCGGTTCGGTTTGAACCGATCAGGTGGGTTTTAAAATTACCTTCTAGTCCTTTAGAGTGTGGTTCCCAGTTCTTATCGGTTCTAAAAAAAACGAATTTTATTATGGTTTTTTCCACGACCCATGACACGGTTGGGAACTGATAAGAGAGTCTTGCTTGGTGGATTGCCATTAACGGGCAAGTTTTGGTTATGCTGGCACTATGTCTGAGAAACCCAAAAGAAAAACCGGACCCACTGGGTTTCAGCACTGTGGCCTCTGTGGGGAAGCCTTTGCTAAGGCTGACTCACACACCATTTGTGTATATTGTCTGGGGTTTGACCACCTCAATGCAGACTGCCAGATTTGTAAGAATTTTCCTGCTGCCACCATGGAAAAAAGAGTTGGTAGGCTCAGGGAAAGGGAGGCCAAAAAGTCTGCTGACCCAACCGAACCTGAGGGAGTGCCCTCTGACCAGGGCGATACTTCCTTGGGCAAGCGAAGAGCCAGCTCTGAGGAGCGGTTCAACTAAAAGGACTAGAAGGTCAGCTAGTTTGGGGCCAAAGTTCTTTCTCCAACCGCTGAGGAAATAGCCAAAGCTATTCAAATTGTCCAGTCTCTTTCCCCAGTTCGTCGAACCGGCACCATTGAGGAAGCGCCAGTTTGGTCGGTTCCCCGGTTCAAGATTATGATTTTGAGGATTTTTATGAACCGGGGGAAGGGGAGGAGGGGTACCAGGAGAGTGAGTGTGATTTTGAAAGTCTAGATGTGCCCATTGAACCGGACATCTCTCCAGACTGACCCTCAGGAGTGTCCCCTCCCAGGCTATCTAAGTCCCCTTCTCATTTTTTGTTTTACAAGAAAGTTGCTGAGACTCTGCAACTCCCTGTTGAGGAAGCTGTTGATGATCAGGAAGAGCCTGATTTTGTGGAAATGATGGATATTCCAGAGTCTAGGAGACTGTCTATTCCCTTGCATAAATCTTTTAGGAAACAGACAGTAAAAATTCTGAAAACTCCTCATTCAAACACCATGAAGTCTTGCTATATTATGACAATTAGCAGTTAGCCACAGCACTTGAACTGCCCCGGAGAGGAAGGAGTTAACTCCAGGCTGACTGGAGTTCCAAGCGCGAGCGCTTTGCTGAAAGCTCTATCTGGCCAGTTTCAAACTGAAACTGTCAGATTCTTTACTCCGCTTCACTGAACAGTCGCTCCGGAGATCTGCTCCTTCAGCTCGGTTCATTTCTCGGTTCAAACGAGTGTTTTCGGTTCATTTTAACCGCAATAAGTATTTATTTTACGCATTTGGTTCAAAGCTCTATCTGGTAAACCGTAAGTACAGGATTTTAAAGTCTGTGTGAAATTAATTATCGGTTCGGTTTTGAACCGATCGGTTTCTAAAAAACAATTTTAAATAATAGCTTGGGCTTTTAGAGTCGGTTCCGGTTCTTATCGGTTCTAAAAAACCTATCTCTTAAATTGGGTTTTCAAATACCCGTGACACGGTTGAGGAACCGATAAGGGTGTCTTGCCTGGCACTGCCAAAAGGGCAAGTTTTTGGATAGGCTGGCATATGTCTGAAAACCCAAAAAGAAAACCGGGCTCACTGGGTTTCAACACTGTGATGTGTGTGGGAAGCCTTTGCCAAGGCTGACCCACACACCACATGTGTTATGTCTGGGGGCTGACCACCTCCTGTCAGACTGCCAGGTGTGTAAGAATTTCCCTGCAGCCACCCTGGAGAAAAGATTGGGCCGGCTCAGGGAACGAGAGGCCAAAAAGTCCGCTGACCCGGATGGCCAGCCCGGTCCAGCACCCACTGGACCAGAGGGAGTGCCCTCTGACCAGGGCGAGACTTCCTCGGGCAAAAGGAAGGCTGGTTCTGAGGAACCAGTCCCAGTAAAAAAATCTAAGAAATCAGCAGGTCTGGAGTGCAAGATTGCCTCTCCAACTGCTGCAGAGATAGCTAAAGCCATACAGATTGTCCAGTCACTGTCTCAGGGACCGGCCGAACCACCAACAGCTGGCAAAAGGTTGGTTCGTTTGGTTCCAGTGGTTCAAGAGTATGATGTTGAGGAATTTTATGAACCACAGGAGGGGGAGGAAGATTTTGATCATTATGTATGTGGCTGGGAGGGTCTGGACGTGCCCATTGAACCGGACATTTCTCCAGACAGACCATTAGAATCTCCCCCTATGCTGTCTGAGTCCCCTTCTCATTTTATGTTTTACAAAAAGGTTGCAGAAACCCTCCAGCTTCCCTTGGAAGAGGCTGTGGATGAGCAAGAGGAGCCTGATTATGTTGAGATGATGGATATCCCAGAGTCTAGGAGGTTGTCTATTCCTTTGCATAAGTCATTTAGGAAGCAAACAACAAAAATTTTAAAAAATCCTCATTCTGTCCCTCCTGTAGATAAAAAAATGGACAGAAGGTATACTTTATCAGGCCCTGATACAGACTTCCTCACTGAGCAGTGTAGTCATGTAGGTGTGGTACAAGCTGCAGCCTGTGACAAGGCTAATTTCCCCCTGGCCTCACATCCTCCTGATAGGGATTCCAGGAAGATTGATGCCATGGCGAAAAAACAGTATATGGCAGCTTCTTTGGGACTCAGGCAGGCAAATTATATGGCTTATGTGGCTAGATATCAGAAATCTAGATGGGATACAGTGTTGCAGTTAGCCAAGCAGGCCCATGGCCAACTGGCTAGTGAATTGGAACAGGTGGCTGCTGATGGCATTGAAGCCTCTAAAGTTCAATTTCATACTGCTGTAGACGTTAATGATGTTTCCTCTAGGGTCATGGCCACTTCTGTAGCTTTCCGTGGGTTGGCATGGCTCAGGTGCACTAATCTGTCACAGGATACCCAGTCAAAGGCTATGGATTTTCCTGTGGTGGGAAATTCTCTGTTTGGAGAGCAAGCGGAAAATTATATGAAAAGATGGATGAATACAGAACTACCTACAAAGTGCCCAGGCCAAGGAGGCGGCATGCCACTCCACAGAGGCACTCCCAGAGGAGGGCAGGCCTTTCCACAGGCCTTTTATCAATCCCAAGCCTCCTCTGCTTTTGCACAGAGGGTTTTCAGAGGCAGAGGTAGGCGGGCGCAGGTAAACCGTCCCCACCCCTCAGCCTAAGGCTACGGCCAAGCAGGCACCCTGATGGGGTGCCCATGGATCTCCTGTACCAGTTGGAGGCAGGTTGGCTTATTTCAGCCAGAACTGGGTGTCCCTAACCCGGACAATTGGGTTCTGAGGTAGTAAGCCAGGGTCTGGTTCTCAGCTTCAAACAGTTTCCAAAGATGAGAACCAGACATTTCCTGCAAGCCCTTTGAGGCCCTTGCTTTGGAAGCAGAGGTCTCTTCCTCCTAGACTGCAAAGCAGTGGAAGGGTTCCTCCTTGTCACCAGGGCAAGGGGCTGTACTCCAGATACTTTCTTACCCCAAAAAAGACAGGAGAATGGCGGCCCATTCTAGACTTAAGGTACCTGAACAAGCATCTTTTGAAACCAAAGTTCAAAATGTTAACTCTGGCAATGATTTTGCCCTCCCTCAGGCCAGGGGACTGGCTAGCCTCCCTGGACCTCAAGGATGCCTATTTTCATGTCCTGATCAGGCCTTCTCACCGAAAATACCTCAGGTTCGAACTGCCCTCAGGTCACTACCAGTTCAGAGCAATGCCCTTCGGTTTTACCTCTGCTCCAAGGGTATTCACAAAATGTCTAGCTGTGGTAGTGGCTCATTTAAGAAGGCAAAGGGTTGCTTTGTTTCCCTACCTGGACGACTGGCTCATTGTGGGTCAGTCCCCAGATCAGGTAAAATCCACTTGCAAGTCACCCAGCAGCTTCTCACTTCCTGGGATTCCTGCTGAATTTACAAAGTCAGTTCTAGAACCAGTTCAGGTACTAACTTTCATAGGTGTGGAATTGGACACAAAGTTGGCCAGGGCATTTCTCCCTCGGAAAGGGTAGAGAAGCTGATTGCCCTGGCATCCTCTTTCACCCTGCGGGTCTCTCGACCAGCAAGGCACTTTCTAGGGCACATGGCTGCCTCCACAGCTGTAGTGCAAGGAGCAAGATTCCAGATGAGAGACATTCAGTTTCATTTGAGGGCCTATTGGTCCCAAAGGAGGGACCCCCTTACCAAATTGGTCCCAGTGACCCCAACTCTGATTCTAGCTCTTCAGTGGTGGCAGGATCAGAGCAATATAAGACAAGGGGTCCCCTTCATTCCCATTTCTCATTCCCTCACCCTCACCACGGATGCCTCCTTGCTGGGGTGGGGCGCGCACTTGGGCGACCTTTCCACTCAGGGAGTGTGGTCCCCCCAGGAATCTCTGCTCCACATCAACCTATTGGAACTCAGAGCTGTCTTTTTAGCTCTTCAGGTTTTCTCAGCATCTGTCCAGAACAAAGTAGTTCAGGTCAGGACAGACAATACCACAACAATGTGGTACATCAACAAGCAGGGGGGCACTCGGTCATCAGCCTTGTGCACCGAAGCAATGAAGTTGTGGTCTCTGGCTTACTCCCTGAACACCTCCCTAGTAGCAGTTCACCTTCCAGGGAAGGACAATGTCCTAGCGGATGCCCTCAGCAGGATTTCTCAGGGTCATCACGAATGGTCTTTGAATCCCCTAGTGCTGGGGTCAGTCTTTGCCAGATGGGGCACTCCTCAGATAGATCTTTTCGCAGCCCCAGACAACCACCAACTTCCTCTGTTCTGTTGCAGGCCTCCAGTAATGGGCTCAGTCCCCCTGGATGCCTTTCTGTTGGATTGGGAAGGGAAGTTCCTGTATGCCTTTCCCCCCTTCCCCCTTCTCTTCAGGGTGTTAGTAAAAATCAGATCCCAGCCCTGCAAAGTGATTCTGATTACACCAGACTGCGCCAGGCAACCCTGGTACCCACTGCTTCTGTCCCTGACAGTCCATCCTCCCCTGGACCTTCCCAGGGTCCACAACCTGCTGACTTGTGCCCAGGGGAGAGTTTGGTATCCGGACCTCAAATCCCTCCACCTCAAGGCTTGGCTCTTGAGGTTAGAATTGCTGATTTACACCTTTCTCAAGGTGTCCTTGGTATTTAAAGGCCTCTAGGAAGCCTTCCACTAGGGCCACTTATAATTCCAAATGGAAGAGGTTCTCCATCTGGTGTTCTGGGAAGCAAATTGTCCCAGAATCTGCTGATTTGCCCATTTGCTGGACTACTTGGTCCATCTTAATTCCTTAGGCCTCAGGCCAGCTACCTTAAAGGTTCATCTGGCAGCTGTCTCTGCTTTTATATCAGCAGGAAAGCCTGCCTCCTTTCTTCTCACCCTGTGTTTTCCAAGTTTTTTAAGGGTTACTTCACTAACCCTCCTTTTCGGGACCAGCCCCTGCCTGGGACCTTAATGTTTCATTGCTCAGTTAATGCAACCCCCTTGAACCTCTGTCTTCAGCAGACCTTAAGTTCCTAACTTGGAAAACTGTTTTCCTAGTGGCCATCACTTCTGCCAGACGCATAAGTGGAGTTACAAAGCCCTGTCAGTGGAAAAGGATTTTATTTCTTTTCACAGAGATAAGGTAGTCCTCAGGACTAACAGAAAGTTTTTACCTAAAGTGGTTTCAGATTTCCATCTTAACCAATCCATCTCCCTTCCAGTATTTTTCACTGAGCATTCTTCCTCAGGTGAGAGGAGATTGCACAGTTTGGACGTCAAAAGAGCTTTAAGCTACTATTTGGAACGCACCAAGGGTCACAGGTTCGAATCCCTCCAACTCTTCCTTACCTATGGCGAGGTTGGCAAAGGGAAACCTGCCACTAAGAGGACAGTTGCCAGGTGGATTGTCTCTTGTATCCAATTTTGCTACCAAAAACTAGGTAGAGAACCCCCCTCAGGACTGAGGGCCCATTCCACCAGGGGTACAGCTGCATCTCTAGCGGCTGCTAGAGATATTCCCATTCTGGAAATCTGTCAAGCTGCTACCTGGAAAACAGTTCACACCTTTACCAAGCATTACTCCTGGATGTCCAGTCCAGGAGAGATGCTCGGTTTAGCACAGCCGTGCTTCAGAGCCTATTCCTAAGTAGGTTCTGGCCCTCCTCCATGGAGTACTGCTGTGTAATCTGCTAATTGTCATAATATAGCAAGACTTCATGGTGTTTGAAGAAAAATTACTCACCTTAGTAATTGCTTTTCTTCTCATGGAGTCTTGCTAATATAATCACCCCAACCTGCCCCTCTCAGAACTTCTACTTGGGTAAGGGTTGGCAAATTAGTGCAAGCACTGTGTCATGCCGTTATAGCTCTTTTCCCTTTTCCCTTTTCTTTAGGATTAGGAAAACTAGGTATTTCTGTTTTGGTTGTATGTTTGGCCCCCTCCTGGACTTCTGTCTTTTGGGGAGGGTGGCCTAATAGTGCTTGTTAGGGTGATATTGTTGTTGTTGTTGTTTCTGTTATTGTTATTCTACTAGTAGGTAGCCATTTGGCTAGTGTGAGTTTTCCACACAGACTTTTGCTTAGTGTTGGCTCCGTAAGATCTGACAGTTTCAGTTTGAAACTAGCCAGATAGAGCTTTCAACAAAAGCTCGCGCTTGGAACTCCAGTCAGCCTGGAGTTAACTCCTTCCTCTCCGGGGCAGTTCAAGTGCTGTGGCTAACTGCTAATTGTCATAATATAGCAAGACTCCATGAGAAGAAAAGCAATTACTAAGGTGAGTAATTTTTTCTTCTATCCTCCCTGTGGATAAAAGGATGGACAAGAGGTATGCTTTATCAGGCTCTGATACGGAGTTCCTATCCCAGCAGTGCAGCCATGTGGGGGTAGTGCAGGCTGCAGCCTGTGACAAGGCTAATATTCCTCTAGCCTCTCACCCTCCTGAAAAGGATTCCAGGAGGATGGATGCCATGGCAAAAAAGCAGTACATGGCAGCATCTTTGGGACTCAGACAGGCAAATTATATGGCTTATGCAGCTAGGTACCAGAAATCCAGGTGGGATACTGTCCTGGCCCTAGCAAAATAGGCCCCTGACCAGCTTGCCAGGGAGCTGGAGCAGGTGGCTGCGGATGGTATTGAGGCATCCAAGGTGCAATTTCATGCTGCAGTAGACTCTAATGATGTTTCATCAAGAGTCATGGCTACATCTGTGTCTCTTCGCAGAATGGCCTGGCTCAGATGTACTGCCCTGTCACAGGATACCCAGTCTAAGGCTATGGATTTTCCTGTTGTGGGCAATTCTCTGTTTGGGGAGCAGACAGAGAATTATATGAAGAAAATGGATGAGTATAGGACCACCTATAGGAGTGCACAGGCCAAAGAAAGGCAAGTCACTCCTCAAAGGCAGCATGTCAGGGGCAGGGGCAGGCCTTTTCATAGGCCATTTACCAAGCCCAGGCCTCCTCTTCTGCTTATGCCCAGAGGGGGTTCTTTAGAGGAAGGGCAGAAGGGGTTCTAGTAAGCCTTCTTCTACCCCTCAACCCAAAGCCCCTGCAGAACAGGCTCCCTGATGGGGTAGCCAGGTCCGATTCTCCACTACTGGTAGGGGGCAGGCTGGCTTACTTTGTTCAGGACTGGAAGTCTTTAACATCAGACAAGTGGGTCCTGGAAGTAGTAAGCCAGGGACTGGTTCTCAGCTTCAAAAAATTTCCGTAGATGAGAGCCAGGTCTTTTCCACCTGCAAACCCTTCAGAGGCACTTGCCCTGGAAGCAGACGTTTCTTCCCTCCTGGCTCTCAGAGCCATGGAAAAGGTTCCACCCATACACCAGGGCAAAGGGTTGTACTCCAGGTACTTCCTTACTCCAAAAAAGACAGGAGAATGGCTGCCCATCCTGGATCTCGGGTATCTAAACAAGCCCCTTTTAAAACCAAAGTTCAAAATGGTGACCCTGGGGATTATTTTACCCTCTCTAAGGCCAGGGGACTGGCTAGTCTCCCTGGACCTCAAGGATGCCTACTTCCATGTTCTCATCAGAAGCTCCCATCGAAAGTACCTCAGATTCGAACTGCCCTCAGGCCATTACCAGTTCAGAGCAATGCCCTTCGGCCTCACCTCGGCCCCAAGGGTGTTCACAAAATGCCTAGCAGTAGCAGTTGCTCATTAAGAAGGCAAAATTGCCATCTTTCCTTATCTGGACGACTGGCTCATTGTAGGCCAGTCTCCAGAGCAGGTCAAATTACATTTACAAGTAACCAGCAACTGCTTACATCTCTAGGTTTCCTTCTCAATCTTCCAAAGTCAGTTCTGGAGCCTGTCCAGCTTCTCACCTTCATAGGCGCAGAACTGAACACAAAAGAAGCCAGAGCCTTCCTTCCTCTGGAAAGAGCAAGGACCCTGGTGTCTCTGGCCTCCTCTTTCACCCTGCAGGTCTCTCGACCTGTAAGGCATTTTCTACAGCTCCTGGGGCACATGGCTGCTTCTACAGCAGTTGTGCAGGGAGCGAGATTTCAGATGAAGGACATTCAGTTCCATTTGAGAGCTTTTTGGTTTCAAAGGACAGATCCCCTAACTAAATTGATTCCAGTGACTCGAACCCTGATCCAGGCCCTTCAGTGGTGGCAGGATCAGAACAATCTGAGACAGGGTTCCCTTCACCCACCAATCTCATTCCTTGACCCTTACTACAGATGCATCCCTCTTGGGGTGGGGAGCTCACATGGGCGACCTTTCCACCCAAGGGCTGTGGTCCCCTCAGGAATCCCTGCTCCACAACAATTTGCTGGAACTCAGAGCAGTTTTTGTAGCACTCCAGGTTTTTTCCACATCTGTCCAGAACAACGTGGTTCAGGTCAGAACAGACAATACCACTACAATGTGGTGCATCAACAAGCAAGGGGCACTCGGTCTACGGCCATGTGCACCGAAGCAATGAAGTTGTGGTCTCTGGCTTATTCTCTGAACGACTCCCTTACGGCAGTTCACCTCCCAGGCAGGACAATGTCCTAGCGGATGCTCTCAGCAGGATTTCCCAGGGCCATCACGAATGGGCACTGGTTTCCTAGTACTGGAGGTAGTATTTGCCAGATGGGGCACCCTGCAAATAGATCTCTTTGCAGCCCCAGACAATCACCAACTTCCCCTTTTTTGCTGCAGGCCCCCAGTGTTGGGCTGAGTCCCTCTGGATGCCTTCCTCCTCAGTAGGGAAGGGAAGTTTCTCTATGCTTTTCCCCCCTTTCCCCTTCTTTTCAAAGTGCTAGTCAGAATCAGATCTCAATCCTGCAAGATGATCCTGATTGCTCCAGATTGGCCAGGCAGCCCTGGTACCCTCCTCATGTCCTTAGCAGTCCACTCTCCCTTATGTCTTCCCAGGAATCACAACCTGTTAACCTGTGCCCAGGGGAGAGTTTGGTATCCGAACCTCAAATCTCTCAATCACAAAGCTTGGCTCTTGAAGAGTTAGTTTGCTGACCTACACCTGTCTCAAGGTGTATTGGATATTTTGAAGGCCTCTAGGAAGCCTTCCACCAGGGCTACATATAATTCAAAATGGAAGAGATTTTCCATATGGTGTGCTGGAAAGCATATTTCCCCAGAATCTGCTGGCGTGCCCACGATCCTGGATTATTTGGTGCATTTGAATTCCTTGGTGCTGAGACCAGCTGCCCTAAAAGTGTACTTGGCAGCTGTGTCTGTCTTCTTATCAGCAGGTAAGCCCTCTTCTTTATCAGCTCACCCTGTGTTCTCCAAGTTTTTTAAAGGGCTGCTTCACACCAACCCTCCGTTCAGGGACCCTGCCCCTGCTTGGGATCTTAATATTTGCATCGCTCAGCTTATGCAACCCCCCTTTTGAGCCATTGTCTTCAGCAGAGCTTAAGTACTTGACTTGGAAAACTGTGTTTCTGGTAGCCATCACCTCTGCCAGGCGCATAAGTGAGCTACAAGCCTTGTCAGTGGAGCCTGATTTTATCTCCTTTCATTGAGATAAGGTGGTCCTCAGGACTAACAGGAAGTTTTTGCCTAAGGTGGTTTCAGACTTTCACCTTAATCAATCCATGACTCTTCCTGTGTACTTTACTGACCATTCCTCCTCTGGTGAGAGGAGATTAGACAGTTTAGATGTCAAAAGAGCCCTTAGGTACTATATAGAACGTACCAAGGGTCACAGGTTCGAATCCCTTCAATCGTTCCTCACTTATGGTGAGGTTGGTAAAGGGAAACCTGCCACTAAAAGATCCATTGCCAGGTGGATTGTTTCTTGTATCCAATTCTGTTATGAAAAACTGGGTAAGGTTCCTCCCTCAGGCCTGAGGGCTCACTCTACCAGAGGTACAGCTGCGTCTCTGGCTGCTGCCAGGGACATTTCTATCCTAGAGATATGTCAAGCAGCTACCTGGAAAACAGTTCACACTTTTACTAAGCATTACTCCTTGGATATCCAGGCTAGGAGTGATGCTCGATTATGGCTGTGCTTCAGAGCCTGTTTCCCAAGTAGGTTCTGTCCCTCCTCCATGGAGGTACTGTTGTGTAGTCTGCATATGTCATAATATAGCAAGACTTCATGTTGTTTGAAGAAAAAATTACTCACCTTAGTAATATTGTTTCTTCTAATGGAGTCTTGCTATATTATGACCTCCCCAGCCTGCCCCTCTCAGAACCTCTATTTTTTGGGATGTGGGTGGGCAGTGCAATGTTGGCACTTCACTGATGCCCACTTTATTTTCTCCCTTCTGGGTGCTTAGGTGTTATACTTAATTTTCTTTCTTGAATCCCCCGACTTGAGTCTTTGCTTTGGGATCAAGAACAAAAATGTGTTTTTGTAGTTAGTAGCCAGTGGCTAGTGTAGGTTTACGGTTTCCACACAGAACCTTAGTGAGTTTTTGCTCATAAAGATCTGACAATTTAAGTTTGAGCTTCAACAGACAGAGTGTTCAACCGATCTCGTGCTCAAGATTCCATGCCCTGCATGGAAAGTTAACTCTTTCACCTCCGGAGCAGTTCTAACCTGGGGTTATACTGCATATGTCATAATATAGCAAGACTCCATTAGAAGAAACAACATTACTAAGGTGAGTAATTTTTTCTTCTGTGCTTCAGTGTTGCGCCTGTAGATGGGGCTCCCGTCCTGATCACCAGGCCGGCAGTCATGTAGTCACTCCACATTCAGGTCATATGGCTGCCTGGTTGGCTCTGATGGCATCCTCTTGGGCTAGTACTTGCTCCTGCTTCAGAATGCTTGTGCTCTTTCGGAAGACAGTTGGGAAGGCGCGAGCAGCATGAGCAAGCAAGTTCCAGCTCATGAACGAGCTTGATCGCAGGAGATAATTGATTGGCCATATCCAGCCAGACTGACAGGCAAGGCAGCCTGTAGCAGAAGAGAGACTGTCTGTCAGTCTTGGCTAATTGGTCGATGTGGTAGATGGGTGGTGCTGGAGAATGCACTGCAGCTCAGTATTCCCTTTGTTCAGCGCCATTAAGAGCAAACTCTCGGAGAGAAGGGATTTGTGTCTGTCTCGCAACTCAACTGCTGCAGTACTTTACTGTTATTCTGTCGAACCGTTCCCTCACTCACTGAATAACTTTGTATATGCACTGTGCTTCTTCTGTCTAGTAAAAAAGTAAATGCTGCACTGCTGAAAGTAAAAGGTGGGAGTTTGGGACTGGGAAGAATAGCTGTGAAAGAATGTTGGTTTGTGTTTGGGCCTTGTGAGATTACGTGACAGACAACAAACATCATATGGGGCTTGAGGGCCCATGGTAGTAGGGCAGGGGACATCTGAAGGTCTCCTAGTGCGGGACAGGAGGCCATGTAAAAGTAATTAAGTATAAGTTGGGGGGGGGAAGTAAAATACAATACATTACATGGCATGATGATTATTCTGTGTGTTTTTCTCTGAGCTGTGTGGACTAGAGGCTGGATGAATTGACTTCAGTTGTTACTAGTCTGAGGGGGCAGGGCAATTAAAATCTAAAACTAAATAACCACCACCATAAACAGAAAAGGAACCGAGTATTTTTCACTACAGTAAAAACAAGCATTTGTCAATGCCGAATGTTTGCTTGCTGGCATTAGTAGTGGAAGTGCAGAAGTTAGACAGATGCAGTATAGGAATGGCAGTGATGTACTGAACTGACATAAACTCCACCCCCACCCTGCAGAGATGGACAGGCATTGGGGTGTGCCTTTGGGTCGTCACACATAACGGTCACGACATTTCACCTCACCCTGCCCTGCAGACACTGACAAGTGTCGAGGTGTGCCTTGGGGTGTTTGGGCTTTACACGCACCCCATTCCATAAGGAAATATGCTGAAATGGGTGCAGTGTAGGAGAGTGGTATGAACTCTGGGGCCAAAGAGTCCAAGGTGCACCTCGATGCCTGTCACTGGCTGCGGGGGAGGGTGGGGGCGGCGGTGGAATGGCGCGAGTATTACTGTCAAGCAATCCCAAGTTACACCCCTGACGCCTGTCAGTCCCTACAGGGTACAACAGATGCCTGTTGGCCCCTTTCTGGTAGGGCGTTATGGTCAGAAACCCTAAGGCCTTGGGCATGTCTTGGTATTTCTACTCTTAAGTTTTCAACATGGGCTTTTGGTAACCCCACTGCTCGAACAGTGACACTATCAGTTTGTTAGCCGGAAGGTGATTTTGCACAGTGACTGTGCCATTAACGCCACAGGTGCAAAAACACATTTCCAACATGATGTGAAAAATGACAGCTGTACAGCTCACGAGGAGGTGTAAAGAAAATGGTAATGTTGAAAATCTGGAATGAAAATATAAAAAAAAATGAAGTCACGAGCTTGCGTAGAAACTGCGCAATGCACACCTGAATGCAATTATTTGGGGGAGTTTTGTCACCAGATTTTCAATACAGGCATTTTGGGACCTGTACTCATGAACAGTGTTACTGTGATTTTCTTAATCTGTCCCGAACAGTGATTTCCCACAGTGACTGCGCTGTTCTGCGCTGGAAGTGTGAAAACACATTTCAGCCAGGATGTGAAAAATGACAGCTGTACTGTTCATAAGAATGTGTGGGAACATGCCATTGTTGAAAATCTGAAGTGAAAATATTACAAATTTGTGACGTTACGAAGGTGCGTACAAACTGCACAATGCACGCTCATAACACAGTCATTTTATGGACTTTTGTAACAACATTTTCAACATAGGCATTTTAGGACCACTGCTCATGAACAGTGTCACTGTGATTTTCTTACTCTGTCCCAAACACTGATTTCCCACAGTGACCGTGCTATTCTGCGCCGGAAGTGTGAAAACACATTTTGGCCAGGATGTGAAACATGACAGCTGTACTGTTCTTAAGGAGGTGTGAAGAAATGCCAGTGTTGAAAATCTGGAGTGAAAATATTACAGATTCACAAATTTGCGAGTGTACGTGGAAACTGCGCAACGCGTGCTTGTAACACAGTCATTTTGTGGAATTTTTTCACCAAATTTGCAACATAGGCTTTTTGAGAGCCCACCTCATGAAGAGTGACACTGTTGTTTCGTTAATCCGTCCCGAAAGGTGATTCCGCGCAGGGAACAAATAACCAAATGACAGTCACATAATTCATGAGATGGGGCCACAGGAACCCCATGTTGAAAATTTGGTGCAAAAATTTGAAAAAATGACCGAGATATGCACCAAGGTTGAAAACCCCCTATTTATGCCATGATACAGGTTTCCGGCATTTCTTCAATTCGCAGTTGGCTTTGAAGAGTGAAGACATGCTCCCACTCCACCAAAGATCATCACGCCAGCCTCTGGAGGTAAGTATGGGGTGAGGTGGGGTGTGGGGTACGCAGAGTGTGGGCACGGGTTGTGGGAGGGGAGGCAAGAGAGTCAACGAGGGACCGCTTTCTTTTGTTAGTTTTTTTTTTTTCTTTAATTTTACATGGACGACGTGGGACTTTTGCCACGCTAGGGTGGGCTCCCAGAGTGGAACCTGGAAGTTCTAGGGACATGGATATGTTGTTCATCCACACTCATTGGCAGTATCCTTGCCGCTTTAAATCTTGCCGGAAGGTCTTCAAGCTTGCTCCTCCCACCCACCCGGGTGGTATAACTCTCGGCTCCGCCCCATGGCATGCAGATCTTCCTTACCGCTTGGAAGCTCAGGTTCCCTCCTTAACGCTCTCGTTTGTGACTAGTTCCTATTTCTCCGTTTGCGGTTTAAAAATAATATTTTGCAAAAGACTTCCAGTCTTGATCCCTGCGACTGCGATGGATAAATCGACTCGTTTCGGAGATGCCCATGCGGGCAGAAGATGTCTCGGACGGATCACACTCCACGTGTGTCTACTGCTTAGGCCTTGAGCACGACCCGCAGGCTTGCGACCTGTGCTCATCTTTCTCGGCCTACGTCCTCGAAGACCGTGCTGCCCGATTGCAACTGGGCCGTCCCGAGAAGCGTTTCCCTCCGGTGAAGTCCAAGGAGGCCCGGTTGGCGGTGTCCGCGGCGGCGGGCTCGGCGGATCAGCTCGAGCGGATGGTCGCCCTCGAAGAGGAGGCGGCGCGGGCCGTATCTTCCTCGGCCGCTGCATTTATCCCGCTCTCTCTGGGTTCTTCCTACACGGCTTCCTTTAAGGAGCTTTGTCTGTCCCTCTCCACTAAAGGAGAAGGGCCTGCGTCTGCTGGACCTTTTTCGGTCCAAAGAGGACAGGGTAAGTCCTCGTCGACGCTCTTGGGAGCGGAAAGGTCCCTCTCCCGGGCCGTCATCCGTCGGCTTGATGCGATCGCTCGGCCGATGCCACTGGCCTCACGGTGTCCCCTCAGGTCAGTTGACCGAGACTCCCACTGATGAAGTCGAGATTTTCTCGACCCATTGACGGCTGTCGCCTTTGCAGCGAGATTCCCTCTCCCAGTTCCCCGGGAGGAGTTGAGGATCCGTGGGCTCGCCTGTGCCTCGGTTCCGGAGCCCTCGGATGGACCTTCCGGGCGGAGGAGTGTCGGTTCCGGCCGACACCTCCTGCACCGACCCGGAAATTCCGGGACTCTCGGTCTCGGTCTCGGACCTCTTAGCGGTCCAGCCGTTCCCGTCATAAGCGTGTCACCGATCGACTTGGATGAGCGGCGTCGCCCGCTTCGTCTCCTCCTCCTCGGATGAGGAAGCGGTAAAGTACATCGGCGATGCGAGACCTTATGTTCAACAACTCCTCCTGGCGAGAATAAGCCGACTCCGGCCTTCCCGACCATTAAGTAACTGTCACGGGCAGCCGACACAACCCCTCGACTTGCCCGAGCCTATACAGGCGGTTGTTCGGCCAAAACCAGCTGCTCCACCGATTGCGGTGGAACCTCCGCCTCCACAGCCACCAATTGGGGCTCCGACCAAGGATTCTCGGTCGGCTAAGGGTTTACCCTCGGCTGTCAGTTACCCTCACTCCGACCGACCTCGGCAGGTGAAGGGTGGCTCAGGCCAGAGGCAGCTCTTGAGGACTCTTCCGAGTCCGAAGATGATTCCTCCTTCTTCTCCAAGCGACTGGACTTGGAGTCTTCAGGAGGTCAGTCAATGGACGATAGCCCGTCGTCCTTCCTAGGACTGCTTCGGCTCATCTCGGAGTCTACCGGGATGGAGCTCAAACCCGTTTCCAAGCGGGCCAGGTATCCCCTCACGGAGATTCTGGACCGAGGGGATTCTCCGACGGAGGCCTTTCCGGTGGCCGAGGCCATAGTGGGTCCAGCACTGGAACTTTGGCAGCGCCCTGCTTCCTGCCCTGCGCCTTCGGCCAGGATGGCCAGGAAGTATCACGGTCCCCGGTTCCTTGTCGGTTTTGAACACCCTCTGCTGAGGGGTTGGTTACCGACAGCGTTTTCGGCGCCCGGCTGCGCCAGGGATGTGGACAAACCTCCTGACAAGGAGTCCAAGAATTGGACTATGTCGGGCGAAAAGTCTCCCTGCGTCCTCTCGCGCCTCGTCAGGCCAGTTCGGCCGTCCTCATGCACATTTTCTCATGCCTGTTGGGCTCCCTGGATGAGGTCATCCCTCATCTTCCCGCCCGATCTGCAGACTACGGTTAAGCAGGTGCGGGACCAGGGCAGAGCAGTGGCCAAACAGCAGCTCCAGACTGCTTTGGATGTGGGGACTCATGTGCCAGATCGGTGGCGCACGCAGTGGCTATCGCGTCGTGCGAGCTTGGCTGAGGATATCCACCTTTACTCCGGATACCCAGCACAAGTTGGCGGATGTTCCCTTTTTGGGGACTGACCTCTTCGGCCCTGGGGTGGAAGGTCACCTGCAGAGGATCGAGAAGTCCAATGCCACCTTGGACTCGGTCTCTTCCGCTCAGAAGGACAAAGGCCGCAAACCACAGCCTAAGCCCTTTCGTCCTTCTGTGCCCCCGGCGCGCTCGGCCCAGCAACGTCAGGGCCAGCAGGCTCGGCCTTGGCATCCCAAACCCAAGCCGCCGGCTTCCTCTAACAGGAGGCAGGGAGGAAAAGGCCCAGGAGGTCCCTCGGCCGGTCCCTCCTCCAAGCCTGCCCAGTGACGGGCTGAGGGGTGTCGCCCCATCCCGTCACCTTACCCCTAGGGTCCCCCGTGGGAGGCGGCTCCAGCACTTCCGTTCCGCCTGGTCCGCTGTTACCACGGACAGGTGGGTCTTGGAGGTGGTGGGAAGAGGCCTGCCTCTGGAATTGACAGGCACCACCCTTCAGAGCCGTCGCCCCTCGAGAGCCGAGATCCCAGCCTCACTGGCGGCTCGTCGAGCCGACATCCTCTCCTCCTCCAGAAGGAGGTGGTAAGAGGTGGTGGACCTCCTTCAGACCCAGGTTTGTGTCCAGGTACTTCCTGGTTCCGAAGCAGACGGGGGCTGGCGTCCCATTCTCAACCTACGATCTAAACAAGTTCTAAGGTCTCGAACCTTCAGGATGGTCACTCTGGCTCAGATAATACCATCCTTGGAGCAGCGTGTGGTTCTGCTCTCTGGACTTGCAGGGCAGCGTTTTTCACGTCCCTATCCGTCCGTCTCACCAGAGATTCCTTCGCTTCAGCGGAAGGATCTCTCTTGAGTTCAAGCCATGCCCTTGGCTTGTCTCCAGCTCCCAGGGTCTTCACCAAATGCATGGCAGTGGTGACAGCATTCCTCTTGGCGCCGAGGGGTCCGGTGTACCCTTACCTGGACGACTGGCTGATAGCAGCTCCCTCCAGGAAGGAGGCGGAGTGGTCCAGAGATCTGGCCCTCCAGGTCTGCTCTCAACTGGGCCTCCTTGTCAACGAGGCCAAGTGAACTCGAGCGAAGCAGGTGATTTTATTCATCGGGCGCAGCTCGACTCTCTTGAGCCAGGCGCGGCTCCGGACAGGCCGAGGTTCTTTCCTCCTTTGCCCGATCATTTCTGGTTGGGCAGTTGCGCCCTGCCGGGACTTCCTCGCCTCCTGGGTCTCATGGCGGCCTGTACCAGCGTGGTCCGTTGGGCCGCTGGAACATGCGCTCCTTCAGTGGGGACTGGCCAGCCAGTGGTCACAACGCTGCGATCCCTTGGACCAGCTTGTGTCGGTGACACAGGGGATGTGGAATGCTCTCCAGTGGTGGACCGTTCCAGATCAATTGCAGGAGGGCATCCCGTTCGTCCGCCCCGAGCCGACGGTCTCTCTGTCGACCGATGCCTCTCTGATGGGTTGGGGTGCCCATCTGGGGGAACACCGGGCTCATGGCCTCTGGTCCCCGGCGGAGTCCGATGCCACATCAACCTGCTGGAGCTCCGAGCGGTCCGCCTAGCTCTCACCGCCTTTGCTCCGTTCCTCCGGGGTCAAGTGGTCCGAGTCCAGACGGACAATACCACGACCATGTACTATCTAAACCGCCAGGGCGGGCGCGCTCCATGCTTCTATGCAAGGAAGCTCTCCGCATTTGGTCACTCGTTGCGCAGCCTGAGGCGGATCTCCTAGCCATTCACGTGGCAGGGCCTCCAACACCCTGGCCGATGCCCTGAGCCGGATAGGGGCTGCATCCCACGAGTGGTCTCTCCTGCCGGAGTAGTACAGCATCTGTTCTCCCTGGGGCACACCTCAGGTGGACCTGTTTGCCTCCACGGAGGCATGGCTGAGTCTGTTCCATGCCGCCCCCCTCAGCAGGGCTCGCTGCAGGGGGATGCCTTCTCGAGGCAATGGACCCCGGGCCTCTTTTACGCCTTTCCCCCATTTCCCTTGATCCACAAGGTGCTTCTCAAAGCGAGGAGGGACAAGGCGCAGGTGATTCTGATAGCCCCAGACTGGCCTCGCCAGTTCTGGTACCCAGATCTCCTCAGTCTCAGCTCCAGGACTCAGCGGCAGCTTCCAGCTCGCCCGGACCTGCTCTCAGTCAATCAGGGAAGGTGTTCCATCCGGACCTTCAATCCCTGCACCTGGACGGCCTGGTTCCTGAGCGGCTAGAGTTCCAGGCTTTGGGTCTTTCCGACGAGGTCCTCAATGTAGTTGAGGCGTCCCGTGAGGAGTCGACCAGAAAATGCTATGCCTTCAAATGGAAAGGTTTTCCATTTGGTGTCAGAGACAAGGGCTTGGACCCTTCCTCCTGTTCTTGGCAAGCATCTTGGACTATTTATGGTCCCTTTCTAGTCAAGGGCTTAGGTCGGCGACCTAAGGGTGCACCTGGCAGCCATCTCTGCTTACGGGCGCGGGCCGGGAAGCAGTCGGTGGCGCAGGAGAAGGTGGTCTGGCGCTTTTTCAAAGGCCTTGATCACATTTCCCCTCCAGTGCGGGAACCCCCACCTCCGTGGGATCTACTGCTGGTACTGGCAAAGCTCATGGGCAAGCCATTCGAACCTATGCACAGGTGTGCTCTCTCTCACCTGTCGTGGAAGACCGCCTTCTTGGTGGCTATCACGTCAGCCAGAAGGATGGGAGAGCTCCAGGCGCTTTCCATCGAGTCTCCTTACCTGGTCTTCCACAGGGACAAGGTTGTCCTGCGCCCCCACCCGAAATTCCTTCCGAAGGTGGTGTCGGAGTTTCACCTTAACCAGGTGTTGACTCTGCCGGTGTTCTACCCCAATCACACCTCGGAGGCCGAATATAGGCTCCATACTCTGGATCCTAGAAGGGCGCTCGCTTATTATAAGGAGCGCACGGCTGAAATTCGGGGAGAGGTTCGCCAGCTGTTTGTCACCTACGCTGAAGCCGCATCTGGCAGACCTGCAGCCAAGCGGACGATAAGCAGGTGGGTAACCTCCTGCATAGATCTCTGCTATAAGTTAGCGGGCATGGAGCCTCCCAGAGGGATAAGAGCTCATTCTACCCGCCATACTGCTGCAACGGTGGCTGCTTCCAGGGACGTCCCTATCCAGGAAATCTGCAGGGCTGCTACCTGGAAGTCAGCAAACACCTTCATTACCCACTACCACATCGACCTTGAGTCACCTGGGGATACTGGTTTTGGGGCCTCGGTTCTCCAGTCTCTCTTTCCCAAGTAAGTATATGGGGTGTCGTCTTGCCTCCCTCCTCCCGGAGAACTGCTAGGAGTCTGCCAATGAGTGTGGATGAACAACATATCCATGTCCCTAGAAATACAGGTTACTCACCTGTAACAGGAGTTCTAGGAATGGTATATGTTGTTCATCCTACGACTCTTAACCTCCCCCGGCTCGACGCACAACCTGAGCTTCCAGCGGCCAGATCTGGCGCCATGGGGCCGAGCGAGTTATACCACCGGGTGGGTGGGAGGAGCAAGCTTGAAGACCTTCCGGCAAGATTTAAAGCGGCAAGGATACTGCCAATGAGTGTGGATGAACAACATATACCATTCCTAGAACTCCTGTTACAGGTGAGTAACCTGTATTTTTGGGGTGGGCAGTGGAGCCAGCGGGGAATTGGTCACCCCTATTGGCCATACAGTGTGGGGGGACACATGAGTATGTTGGACTTCTGCCACGCTGGGATGGGCTCCCAGCGTGGCAGCTGGAAGTTTGTTTTTTGGGGGAGGGGGACACTGGAGCCGATAGGAATTGGGCACCCCCCCGTCGGACATGTAGTGTGCTTGGGGGGGAGTGTGCATGAGCTGAGGGGGATTGGGCATCCCCTTGGCACACAACAAAGGGGGGCACGTGCATACAACCGCTGCTACAATCAGTGGTGGTGACGTGGAGGAAATTTGCATACTGCTGATGGCAGGGCAGTTTGCGAATTGCCTACACGTTACCACTGCTGATTGTAGCAGTCATTTGCTTTCAACTGTATGCCACTGCAATCTGAGCTGCTGTCATAGACAGCTGGGGCATTCATTGGTGCAGTGCGGCCGCACCTGCAAAAACTCTGAGGGTATTGGAAGCGGGAGTGCCACTCCTAGGAAAGCTCATATGGTGGCACTGTGTTTCTTGCACATGCGTGCAAGCAAACATAAAAAAAAAAAAAGGACTTGTGAACGTGGTGGGGAAGGGGGAGTATGCTTGTGGCCTTGAGGAAGAGCCTGTCCTAAGAGGACAAAAGAACTCGAACAACTGAAAGGACTAAATAAAATACCCGAAACATTTTTGTGTCTTTAAATGAAAAAGAAACCTAGCTAATAGCTTCCTTGGTAGAAGGGGGAGTAAGTCTGTGAGGCCCTAAGTGGACAGAGGTACTTGAGAACAAGTGAGCGGTCTAAATAAAAAGAAAATACCTTCTGTAAAAAAGCGCATTTTGTGAGTCATTAATCAAAAATAAACCAATCTACAGTGGTGGAAGGGGGAGTGTGGCTGTGAGGCAGAGACCTACATTCAGGCAATCCAAAAATGCAAAGATTAGACAAGTCCATTAGTACATGCTGAAAAAAGTGTGCCATCATGTTCAGGCAATCCAAATATTATGACATACTAAAAACATTGTGCAATCAGTCTCAGCTTCAGACAGTCCAAAAATTACACAAGTCCATTTGGACATGCTGAGAAATGTGTGCCATCAAGTTCAGGCGATCCAAAAATTAGGCAAGTATGTGAGGAGGACAAGCTGAAAATATTGTGGCATCAGTCCCAACTTCAGGTGGTCCAAAAATTAGAGAAGTCTATTAGGACATGATGCGAAAAATGTGCCATTGGGTTCAGGCAGTCCAAAAATTGCACAGGTCCATTTGGACATGCTGCGAAAAGTGTGCCATTAGGCTTAGGCAGTCCAAAAGTATTTAATGGGCTCTTCATTCCATTCTATACCTTTTTCTGCTAAATAGCAGCCAACCATGGCCTGGGCATTAGTAGTAAAATATGGAGAAGGAAGGGTTGATTTTTCAAGGACCACAGCATCCAAGTGACCCCAAAGATGACTGCTGGGTGTAGAACGAATGGCAGCAGCTGACTGTTTTGTAGCCTGACTGAGAAGAGAGAGCTGTGATGGTGCAGGAGGAATGGATAAGGGAACTGCATCTGTTATATTTTTTTCCAAAGCAAATCTACTTCTTGAATGATTTTCTCTCTGCAGTTTTGGAACACATTTGTGTCAGACTGAGAGATGTTTCTTCTTGTACCGTGGGTCTAGTACTGTTTCAATAATGTATTGTTCTGCCGTGAGCATTTCACAGAGTTTCTCATCATCTCTGACTTTTTTAATCATTCTATGTACTGTGTCTTTTTTTATTCTGGGTGGCAAGTCCCTTTCACTTGCACTAGACCCTCCCATCTGAAACTGGCTTCTTGCACCTTCCAACTCATCCCTGATTGCATTCAACTGAAATCTAAGAATCTTGATCAATGGGATTGTTTGGCTGAGTGCAGCACTGTTGAAACTCACTTCCCTAGTAATTTCCTCAAAGGGGTGCAGTATCATGATGAGAAGTTCTAAAACAGCCCACTGCTAAGGAGTAATGTATACATCAGCATCCCCTATGCTGTTCTCTAGTGTATACTGTCTTACAGCCTTTTTTTTTTTTTTGGCTCCACCAATCTTTGGAACATGTAAAAGGTAGAGTGCCACCTCGTTGCAACGTCCTGGATGAGTGTATTAGGAGGCAGTCCGTGTTCTTCTTGTATGGCCTGAAGACGTTGGTGTCCTTTGCAGGAGTGGCCGAAAAGTGTGCATATTATTTTTGCCACATATATGAGAGGTTTTATATCTCTGCCCTCTTCCATTAATGCATGTACAATCAAATTTAGGCAGTGTGCTAAACATCGAATGTGGACAAAGCCCCCATTAGACAATGCTTTCTTTATGTTTGAATCATTGTCAGCCACAATAAAACCTACAGAAAACCCTAGTGATGTAAGCTAGGACTATACCTCTCTGTTGAGCTCATCCAGGATGCTGGAAGATGTGTGATCCTGTGGGATATACTGGATGTGAAGGGAAGCCAGTTTCAGTGGAGAATTGGTCAGTGTTACTACAGGGAGTAAATGGTGCCCAATGCACAGTCAGTGACATAAATGGTTCTGGCTGGCAGCTAGTCCATATGTCAGTAGTCAGATGGACAACCCCAGCAACTGCATTTTTCAATTTAGCACTTACAAAATCATACATCTGTGGTACTGCAACAGTCGAGAAATATTTCTTGGATGGAATATTGTATCGTGGTGACAGGTGATTCAAATGCCTTTTGAATCCTACATGCTCCACAATTCTGTAAGGCTGTAAGTCCAGTGCAATCATCTCTGAAATCAGTTTTGTTATTGTAATTGTCTCAGGATGACTACGCTGCTACTTAGCTTTATGTTCAGTTGTCTCTGAAATCGTGAGCTGTCTTCTAGCAGTTGAAGTTTTCAGATGGCCAACATTAGGAGTGCTGGATAAGGGCAAAAGGGGACTGTTTGTAGTACTTGTTCTAGAAGAAGACTGAGAAGGAGTTGACAGTACAAGTGAAGCAGCAGGGCTGCTGCTGCTATCAGTAGACATAACAGGTGCAGCAGGTGTAGTCTGACTTAACTCAGCCTGCATGTTGTTGTCTTCCTTCTCTCTGACCAAAAAATCACACCTGAGACGTAATAGGTGTCCTCTCTCTAAATGTCTTTTTAATGCTGAGGTACCCAAAGCACCTTTTTTGCTCCCTCTGTTGGTGGTCTTTTTACATATAGAGCAAACTGCTTGTAACTCTTTATTGGCAGCCAGAGAAAAGTAAGACCACACAGAAGATGTCACCTTTTTTGTTTTATTACCAGGCATACTATACTGTCCTCCTTTGTCATTTCCACTGTGTTGTTCTTTCTCAAGACTGGGATGCTGCTCATCATGGTCTTTTTCTGTTTCACCATCCAACAGCTCCTCCAGGCCACTAACAGAACCTAAATCTGAATGCACTGCCCCCTCACCTGGTTTCTCCTGCACGTGCACCACACTGTTCATACCCAAACTGCCCCTCTTACCATCCAAGTTCAAATCATCACATTCATCCTGTGTCTGTGCAACTGCCACCTCTACCTTATTCTGGCTTTCCATTTGTTTCTGCATTTCTCCCTCCTTGTGTACATTCTCCATTTCATAATCATTACACTCTTCAGAGCTAGATTTCTCCCCCTCTGTTTCATTTAAATCTAAACTAGTACTGTGGTACACATAGGTGCTGTACCATATCTTGGCTTGCCACTCATCATGGTGCCGACTACTCCTTTAGTTTTAATTAAGGTAGTTTTGGCCTTTCTTGTTTGTTTGGACAACATTGTGAAAGAACCTCTACTGCTACTGCTGATGAAGTACCAGCAACTGGTCTTTCATCAGTTAGGCTGTGCAGTGTTGTTTATGCCATACGTTTCCTCATACCGTTACCCATTTCACCCTCTGCCTAACAATGTGTAGTGCACATTTCCAGTTTTCTTTTTTATTGCACACAACAATGCTTTTTCCAGTATGTGTTTGCTTTTTATTATTTATTTAGCCCTCTCAGTTGTTCCTCTAGCACAGGCTTGGCCTCACAGCCAGTCCCTCCACCACCACCACCACCACAAGAGCTAGGTTTATTTTTTTAAATGGTACATACAGATCTTTTATCTTTTCCTGTAGATTTTTTTTTTATTTAGTCCTCTCAGTTGTTCCCAAGTTCCTCAGCCCACTAGTACAGGCTCAGCCTCACAGCCACACTCCCTCTTCCCCCACAGTAGCTAGTTTTTGTTATTACGCAGGAAATATTTCTCGACTGTTGCAATACTGCAGACGTATGTAGTCCTCTCAGTTGTTCCCAAGTTCCTCTGCCCACGGTAGCTAGGTCTCTGGACTCCTAAGGACACACAGTTATTTTTTTTGGTAGGGGTCCCCTAAATGTGTCATCAATTTGGGTGGAGGGGGCCCCATGCCTGGAAAATAACTGCATGACTCTCAGTGAAGCAGAGAAGGATCTGGTGCAACAAGAACCAACTGATATCCGTTAGGAGGAAGTAGGCTGTTGGTTAACTAAAGCCTGCAGCTTATCCAATAGGTAGGGAAATGGGCAGACTAGGGGGGCCAAGCGGTTCTTATCTGCAGTTAAGTTCTATGTTTCTATCATATGTCCATTGTATAGTGTATATTACTAAATGGGATTCCTCTTCTGAGGTCAGACAGGTCAGTTTACAGTTGTAGCACCAGCACTGCTGACTCTGAGACAGGAAACAGACAGAGGTGAACTGCATGACTGCCATATTCAATTGACCAGCACTTCAGTGCTATAAACTCACAGTTTTCATATCCTGAAATGCTGATTACAATTCTGTGTGTGTGTCATAGATCTCAGTGTTGTTTTATGCAATTATATAGCAGATTTGCAGTTTTCATGACATTTTACAAAAGGTTCTGATTCGAATCAGAACTTATCAGGACTTTGGCCTGGACCCTGGTCCTGATAATAAAGGTCATGACCTTTTCGGGTTTACCCAACCCTACTTATTATGTGCACACACTTGAAACTCTTGAAGCTTCTCATCCAGGACATTAATTAAAAAGCAAGGGCTTTCAGTTCAAAGGAGCCATCAACAGAGCTTCTAGGGAATTCATTGATAAAGCTGGTGAGCAGACATACAATTGAAGTGCCAAAATTCCAGGTGGAATCAAACACTCTGCTGCAAATCAAATAGCCTGTGATAAATTGGTGTTAAATCGGCCACATCTAGCAAAATTCAGAGAGGCACTTTGCAGATGACTGGCCTTCATAGTTCAGCCACCAATCCGCAAAAAGCATGCAGGCCATCTGAAATCAAGTCAGAACAATGCATCAAAGCCATACTGACTCTTCTTGATCAAGAGTTTATCTGCCCATTCAGTGCTACTTTAGATATTGAAAGATTGTACAGTTTGTCCTTGGGAGCACCTGTTGCGCCTAGTATTGAAGAGAGCCTCACCAGTGTCATTGAACGTGTTAGAGAAATGTATGAACAGTTTATCAAAGAAAGACTGGAAAGTGGTGAAAATAAATATTTTGATCCAATTTCAAAAGCCCCAGTGAAAACCTTCAATGATGCAAACAAAAAAGTGCAAGTACCCACCAAAGGAAAAGTTGCAGAACTTAAATTTGAAAGCAATATATTGGGAAAACATTTGGCCCTTTCAAACAAGCACAACTTCCTTGTAGATATAAAAAAGTTATTAACATGTTGCCTGGGCCCAGTCTTGCTGAGTCTAGCCAATGCAGATGGAACTAGATGGACAACACCAAAGAGCAAATTACTTGAGGTGCTAGCCGAATACTGTCCAATGGTAGACACTTTGGATCTTCCCCCCTGGAAAAGTGTTTCAGCATACATTGTTGATCTAATGGCAACAGTGTGAGTTAGGACAGGAATCCCTGAAACCTTCAGTAATCTGACAATGGAACTCCTGAACAGTCTTCCAAAGGGATTTGCAAGAGTGGATGTTGTTGCGTGTACATACAGAGAGCAGTCAATCAAAGAATATGAGAGATTTCAACAAGGATTTAGTGAGAAGCATATTATCAAAGGTCCCAGCATCAAAGTGCCAAAGAATTTGTTACTTCCTTTCTAACGGATCTAACAAAGCGCACCTGATTGATTTGATCATACAGGTCTGAGGAGAAAATTGCACGAGTTTGCCAGAGGGCCTATTTTCAAAGAGAGACAAATGCTACATGATCACCAAATAAGGGACTATAGTTGTGGATGATCTCTGTTCTGACCAGGAAGAAGCAGACACAAAAATTGCCCTTCATGTGCAGCATGCCATTACACTGCATCCAGGCCCTGTCATCATCCGTTCACCATCTGGGGCTACCGATATACCAGTAATTTTAATGTCACTATTTTCAGAATGCAAGCAAAGTATATGCATGGACAATGGCCATGGTAACCGTAGGAAAGTTTTCAACATTAGCAAGTGTGAAATGACCACTGCAACAAAGAAAGCCTAAGTCATTTTCCATGCATTCACAGGCAATGACTATGTTTCTGCGTTCTTCAAAAAGGGTAAGAAGATTTGCTGGAACGTCCTTCAGAAGTACCCCAAATTCCTGGATGCCTTTCAGAAGCTTGGGAGTGATTGGCAGGTGGATAAGGGTGTTGTAGCTCTGTTGGAGGAGTACGTCTGTACGCTGTATGGAAGGAAGCAAGTTACTAGTGTAAATATAGCGAGACAGCAGATCTTCTGGGAGAAATATAACAAAGACAGCAGAGTAACTGATCCGTTTCTGCTGCCACCCTGCCAGGAAACCCTGAAGTTGCATATTCTATGAGCCAACCATGTCTGCCGATTGTGGAGGCCTTCTTCAAACAACATGAAGTCTTGCTGTATTCTGACATATGCAGTTAGGTCCTGCTTTTCAACTGCCCCAGAGAACAAAGAGTTAAATTTTCTATGCCTAGCATAGAATGTTCATCACGAGCTCGGTTGAAGCCCCTGTCTGCTGTTGTTTAAACTGCAGCCATCAGATTCTTTACTCCGCCTCACTGAACAGTTGCTCTGGAGATTTCTCCTGTTGCTCGGTTCAAAAAGTCGGTTGAAGTGTCGGTTTCTAGGGACATGGATATGTTGTTCATCCACACTTATTGGCAGGTATCCTTGCCGCTTTAAATCTTGCCGGAAGGTCTTCAAGCTGGCTCCTCCCAACCACCCGGGTGGTAAAACTCTCGGCTCTGCCCCATGACGCCAGATCTTCCTTACCGCTTGGAAGCTCAGGTTCCTCCTTAACGCTCTGCGTATAAGACTAGTTCCTATTTCTTGGTTTGCAGAAATTACTTTAAGTTTTCAAGACTTGATCACTTACTTCCCCTCGCGGCTGCGATGGACAAATCGACTCCCGGTTTCCGGAGGTGCCTATGCGGGCAGAAGATGTCTCGGACGGACCTGCACTCCATGTGCGTCTACTGCTTGGGGCTCGAGCACGACCCAGAGCTTGCGACCTGTGCTCTTCTTTCGGCTCGTCCTGGAAGACCCGTGCGCCCGTTCTACACCAGCGACCCAAAAACACTACCCTCCAGTAAAGTCGAAGGAGGCCGGTTGGCGGTTTCATGCTGCAAGGCTCGGAGGAACAGCTTGAGCAGATGATCGCCTCGAGGAGGAGGCGGCAGGCCACATCTTCCGTCTTCCTCGCGCGGCATTTATCCCTTCTTCCTGGGATCCTCCTATTCAGCTTCTTTTAAGGCTCTGTCTCTCCCTCTCCACTAAGGGAGAGGGACCAGCATCTTCAGGCCTTCCTCTCGGTCCAGAAGAAGGACCACAAAGGTAGAATCCCTCCATCGCCGCTCTTGGGAGGCGGAGAGGTCCCCTCACGAGTAGTCGACCATCGACTGGTCGATCCCTTAGCCCGGCCACTGGCTTAGCGGTGTCCCGTCCAGGTCAGTTGGCCGAGACTCACGTCCAGCGCGGTAAGTTTTCGACCAGTTGGGACGGGCTGTCGAAACCAGTGAAGCTGAAAACCCTCACTCCCGGTTCCCCGGTGGTTGAGGTCTGTGGACATCCGTACTCCGGTTCAGAGTCACGGTTGAGCCCTCGAGCCGAGGAGGCGGATTTCCACTACCCCGTACCCTCCTCGAAAAGCCGAGTTCGAGGTCTCGATCTGGACTTCTTCTCGGTCAGTCGATCCCACGCGATCTCAAGGCGGTCTCGGTCTCGACACCGTGGCAGCGGCGCCACCGCTCGTCCTCATCCTCCTCCTCGGACGAGGGAAGCTTCGGCGCAAGTTGCGTCGGCAGAGGCGAGACATCATGTCAACAGCTTCTTCTGTCGGGAGCAAGCCGGCGTCATCCGCCTTCCCGGCTATTAAGTGGCTGTCACGGGCCAAAGCAACCCCTACGCCTTAGCCGAGGCGCCTACTCCAGGCCTGTTGCTCGGCCAAAACCGGCTGCCCCACCGATTCCGGTGGAACCTCTGCCTCCACAGCCATTGTTTGGGGCTCCGACCAAAAATTCTTGGTCAGCCCAAGGTCTGCCCCATAGGCTGTCTATCACTCTCACTCCCGATCGCCCTCGGCAGGTGGAGGGTGGCTCAGGACCAAGGCAGCTCTTTGCGGACTCCTCCGAGTCCGACGACAATTCCTCCCTGTTCTCCAGGCGGGTCGACTTGGAGTCCTCAGGAGGTCAGTCACTGGACGATAGCCCATACGCCCTTCATGGGTTTGCTTAGAGCTCATCTCGGAATCCACGGGATGCAGCTCGAACCCGTATCCATCGGGCCAGTATCCCCTCACGGAGATATTGGACGAGGATTCTCCTCGAGGAGGCCTTTCGGTGGCGAGGTTGTTGTGGAGCCCAACCTTGGAGCTCTGGCAGCGTCCTGCTTCCTGCCCTGCGCCTTCAGCCAGGATGCTGCAGGATCCGCGGTCCCCTACCAGTTCCCTGTCCTGTTTCTCCGGGAACCCCTCAGCCGAGGGGTTAGTTACCGATAAGCGTCTTCCGGCATGCGGAAAGCAGAGGGATATGGACAAACCTCCAACAAAGTCCAAGAAGTTGGACTCACGAAGGCCGAAAAGTCTCCTTCATCCTCCTTGGCCTTTGTCCAGGCCAGCTCGGCCATACTGATGGCACATTTTCTCACGCCCTGTTGGGCTCCTGGGCGAGTAGTCCCTCATCTCCCGGCTGACCTGCAGACCACGATTAAGCAGGTGCGGGACCAGGGCAGGAGCAGTGGCCAAGCAGCAACTTCAGACTGCTTTGGTTGTCGTTGACTCATCGCCAGGTCAATGACGGCTGCGGTGGCTATCGCCGTCGAGCATAGCTGAGGATATCCACCTTCTGGCGGATACCCAGCGATTGGGCGGATGTCCCCTTCCTGGGGACCGACCTCTTCGGCCCTGGAGTGGAAGGCCACCTCCAGAGGATCGAAAAGTCCAATGCCACTTTGGACTCTGTCTCATCCGCCCAGAGGGACAAGGGCCGCAGACTGCAACCCAAGGCCTTTCGTCCATCTGCGCCCGCGGCACGTCCGGCCCAGCTGTATCAGGGCCAGCAGGCTCGCGCTTGGCGTCCCAAACCCAAGCCCGCGGCTTCCTCCTCCAGGAAACAGGAGGTAAAGAGCCCAGGAGGTCCTCGGCGGTCCCTCCTCCAAGCCTGCACAGTGACGGGTTGAGGTGTCACCCCAACCTCGTCACCTCACCCAGAGTTCCCCCGTGGAGACGGCTCATACTTCCTTTCCCCTGGTCTGCTATAACCACAGACCGGTGGGTGTCCCAGAGAGTGGTAGAAGGTCTGCCTCTGGAGTTGACGGGCCCCACCCTTCGAGCCGTTGCCCCAGGGGAGACCTCGAGATCACAGCCTCGCTGTTAACCGCTGAGCCGACGCTCTGCTCTCCTGAGAAAGAGGTGATCAGAGAGGTGGCGGACCCTCCCTCAGACCCGGGGTTTGTGTCCAGGTACTTCCTGGTCCCAAAACGGACGGGGGGCTGGCGCCCCATTCTCGACCTGCAAGACCTAAACAAGTTCCTAAGGTCTCGGACATTCAGAATGGTCACTCTGGCTCAGATAATACCATCCTTGGAATGCGGCACGTGGTTCTGCTCTCTGGACCTGCAGGACGCGTTTTTTCACGTCCCTATCCATCTGTCTCATCAGAGATTCCTTCGCTTTCGAGCGGAAGGATCCTTCCCAGTTCGAGCCATGCCCTTCGCCTGTCTCTTGCACCCAGGGTCTTCACCAAATGCATGGCAGTGGTGACAGCATTCCTCGCGGCGCTGAGGGTCAGGTGTACCCTTACCTGGAGCGATTGGCTGATAGCAGCCCCCTCAGACAGGAGGTGGAAGCGGTCCAGAATCCAGCCCTCCAGGTTTGCTCTCAGGTCGGCCTCCTCATCATGAGGCCAAGTCGAACTCGAACGAAGCAGGTGATTCTCTTCATTGAGGCAGAGCTTGACTCTCTTGAGCCAAACCACGGCTCCGCCGGACAGGGCGAGGTTTTTCCTCCTTTGCCCAATCATTTCTGGTTGGGCAATCACGCCTACCGGGACTTCCTCGCCTCCTGGGTCTCATGGCGGCCTGCACCAGCATGGTCCATTGGGCCCGCTGGAACATCGCCCCCCTTCAATGGGGGCTGGCCAGCCAGTGGTCTCAGCTGCGATCCATTGGACCAGCTAGTGCCGGTGACCCAGGGGATGTGGAATGCTCTCAGTGGTGGATCATTCAGCTCATCTGCAGGAGGGCATCCGTTTGTCCGCCCCGAGCCGGGTCTCTCTATCGTGGCGCCTCTCTGATGGGTTGGGAGTGCCCATCTGAGGAGCACAGAGTGCACGGCCTCTGGTCCCGAAGTCGATGCCATATCAACCTGCTGGAGCTCGAGTGGTCCGCTAGCCTCACACGCCTCGGACTCTGTTTCTCTGGGGTCAAGTGGTTTCAGGTCCAGGCGGACAATACCACACCATGTACTACCTAAACCGCCAGGCGGGGCAGCGGCTCCATGCCTCTGTGCAAGGGAAGCTCTCCGCATTTGGTCACTCGTGCACAGCCTGGAGGTGGATCTCCTAGCCATTCATGTGGCAGGAGCCTCCAACACCCTGGCCGATGCCCTAAGCCGGATGGGGGCTGTATTCCACGAGTGGTCTCTCCTGCTGGAGGTAGTACAAGAGCTGTTCTCCCATTGGGGCACACCTCAGGTGGATCTGTTTGCCTCCAGGGTGAACGCGTAGCTGAGGCTGTTCCATGCCCGCCCCCACCTCAGCAGGGCTCGCTGCATGGGGATGCCTTCTCGAGGCCGTGGACTCCGGGCCTCTTCGCCTTTCCCCATTTCCTTGATCCACAAGGTGCTTCTCAAGGCAAGGAGGGACAAGGCGCAGGTGATTCTGGTAGCCCCAGACTGGCCCGCCAATGCTGGTATCCAGATCTCCTCAGCCTCAGCTCCAGGTTCCGAGACAGCTCCAGCTCGCCGGACCTGCTTTCCAGTCAATCAGGGAAGGTGTTCCTTCGGACCTTCAGTCCCTACCTGACGGCCTGGTTCTGAGCAGCTAGAGTTCCAGGCCTTGGGTCTTTCCGGCGAGGTCCTCAATGTAGTTAGGGCGTCCAGTAAGTCGACCAGGAAATGCTATGCCTTCAAATGGAAGAGGTTTTCCATTTGGTGTCAGAGCAAGGGCCTGGACCCTTCCTCCTGTTCCTTGGCAAGCATCTTGGACTATTTATGGTCCCTTTCTCAGCAAGGGCTTAGGTCGGCGACCTAAGGGTGCACCTGGCAGCCATCTCTCTGCTTACAGGCGCGGGCCAGGAAGCAGTCGGTGGTGCAGGAGAAGGTGGTCTGGCGCTTTTCAAGCCTTGATCACATTTCCCCTCGGTCGAGAACCTCCCACCTCTGTGGGATCTACTGCTGGTACTGGCAGCTCATGGGCAAGCCATTGAACCAATGCACAGGTGTGATCTCTCTCACCTGTGGTGAAAACTCGCCTTCTTGGTGGCTATACGTCAGCCAGAAGGATGGGAGAACTCAGGCGCTTTCCATCAAGTCTCCTTACCTGGTCTTCCACAGGAACAAGGTTGTCCCTGCCTTCCCCACCGAAATTCCTTCCGGGGTGGTGTCGGAGTTTCTGCTAACCAGGTGTTGACTCTGCCAGTGTTTTGCCCCATTCACACTCGGAGACCCGAATATAGGCACCATACTCTGGACCCTAGGCGCTCGCTTACTATAAGGCGCACAGCTGAAGTCGGGAGAGGTTCGCCAGCTGTTTGTCACCTCACTAGCAAACCCGCACCTGGCAGACCTGCAAGCCAAGCGGACGATAGCAGGTGGGTCACCTTCTGCATAGATCTCTGCTAGGGGCTGGGCAGGCATGGAGCCTCCAGAGGATAAGGCTCATTCTACCCGCCATACCGCTGCATTGGTGGCTGCTTCCAGGGCGTCCCTATCCGGGAAATCTGCAGGGCTACCATGAAGTCAGCCACTATCACCTACCACATCGACCTTGAGTCACACAGGGATGCTGGTTTTGGGGCCTTGGTTCTCAGTCTCTTTTCCCTAAGTAGAGGGTGTGCCTCCCTCCTCCCGGAGAACTGCTAGGAGTCTGCCAATAAGTGTGGATGAACAACATATCCATGTCCCTAGAAATACAGGTTGCCACACCTGTAACAGGAGTTCTAGGAATGATGTATAGTTCATCACCTACCATCCTCCCGGCCTTGAGCGCACAACCTGAACTTTCAGCGGGCCAGATCTGGCGTCATGGGGGTGGAGCCGAGGAGGTTTCACCACGCAGGTGGGTCGGGCCAGCTTGATGACCTTCCGGCAAGATTTAAAGCGGCAAGGATACCTGCCAATAAGTGTGGATGAACAACATATACCATTCCTAGAACTCCTGTTACAGGTGAGTAACCTGTATTTTCGGTTGGTTTCTACCGAATTGCTGTTTCTGCTTAGTCTGTTCAAGTCTCTCTCTGTGGTACCGTGAGTACTAGATAGGTTTTTGTTCTGTTTCTGTGTGGAACTTGTAAACCGTGGATCGGTTCGGCTGAACCGATCAGTTTGAGTAATGAGAAACTTGTGCTTACTTTAAGGATGTGATGAACAGGTCCGTATCGGTTCTAAAAAAAAAAACAGATTTAATTACTTTTTTTCCAAGACCCAAGTAAACACGGTCAGGAACGATAGGGGAGTCTTGCCTGGCGGATTGCTGAAAAAGATGCGTTTTGGTTAGGATTGGCCATACTGAGAAACCCAAGAAAAAACCGGCCCACTGGGTTTCAACACTGCAGTGTGTGTGGGAGGCCTTTGCCAGGCTGATCCCCATACCACCTGTGTTTATTGTCTGGGGTTTGACCACCTCAATTCAGACTGCCAAATTTGCAAGAATTTTCCCAAATCTACCCTGGAAAATAGATTAGGTAGATTGAGGGAAAGGGAGGCCGAGAAGTCCGCTGACCGGATGGCCAGCCAGTTCAGTTCTGACCCGAACCAGAAGAGTGCCCTCTGACCAGGCGTGCTTCTTGAACAGGAGAAACAATTCGAGGAATCGGTGCGGTAAAAGAAAAGAAAAGACAAATCGGCCGGTTCGGACCCCAGAATTCCCTCCCACCGATGAGATAGCCAAGCGATAAGGTTGTGTAATGCATAGCTTCGGTTCCGACCAAACCGGCACCATCTGGCAGGGGCTCGGTTTGGTGGATTCTCAATTCTGGATTATACTGGATGAATTTTATGAACCAGAGGAGGAGGAGGAGTATGAGGATGATTATGGTGATGGTGAAAGTCTGGATGTGCCTATTGACCCGGACATCTCCCAGACAGACCTTCAGGTGTTTCTCCTCCTAGGCTTTCTGGGTCTCACACACATGTTCTACAAAAAAGTGGCTGATACCCTCCAGCTTCCATGGAGGAAGCAGTAGAGGATCAGGAAGAGAGCCTGATTATGTTGAGATGATGGACATCCCAGAGTCAGGAGACTGTCTATTCCCTCCACAAATCTTTGGGAAACAGACATAAAATTCTTAAGTCTCGTACTTCTACCTCCTGTGAACAGAGCGAATGGACAGAGGTACACTCTGTCAGGCTCAACACGGAGTTCCTTTTTCAACAATGCATCCATGTTGGGGTTGTGCAGGCTGCTGCCTGTGATAAGCAAACATTCCCCAGCATCACCCCCGAGCAAGGACTCAGGAAGATTGATGCCATGGCAAGAAACAATACATGGCAGCATCTTTGGGACTCAGGCAAGCTAACTCTGTGGCCTATACAGCCAGGTACCAGAAGTCCAGGTGGGACACTGTGCTGGCTCTGGCTAAATAGGCCCCCGACCAGCTTGCCAAGGAGCTGGAGCAGGTGGCTGCAGATGGGATTGAGGCATCGAAAGTGTAGTTTCATGCTGCTGTAGACTCCAGTGATGTTTCATCAAGAGTCATGGCTACATCTGTGGCTCTTCGGAGGATGGCTTGACTCAGATACTAGCCTCCCAGGATACCCAGGCTAGAATATGGATTTTTCCTGTAATTGGTAATTCTCTGTTTTGGGAGCAGGCGGAGAATTACATGAAGAAAGATAGACAGTACGGGACCACTTACAGGGTACCAGGCCAAGAAGGCAAACAATTCCTCAAGGCAGCAGTCCAGGGAAGGGGCAGGCCTTTCCAAAGGCCTTTTACCAAGCTCAGGCCTCCTCTTCTTACTTTTCACAGAGGGGGTTCTTCAGAGGGAGAGGCAGAAGGGGGATGAGCAGGCCTGCATCCACCCCTCAGCCTAAAGCCCCTGCCAAGCAGACACCCTGATGGGTCTGCCTGGGTCGATTCTCCCATACCAGTAGGGGGCAGGCTGGCTTACTTTGTCCAGGACTGGAAGTCTCTTACATCAGACAAGTGGGTCCTGGAAGTAGTAAGCCAGGGATTGGTTCTCTCTCAGCTTCAAAAGATGAGAGCCAGATCCTTTCCACCTGCAAATCTCTCAGAGACCCTTGCCCTAGAGGCAGAGGTTTCTTCTCTCCTAGCTCTCAGAGCTATAGAGAGAGTTCCCATCCTACACAGGGGCCAAGGATTGTACTCCAGGTACTTCCTAACCCCCCAAAAAGACAGGAGAATGGCGGCCCATCCTGGACCTAAGATATTTGAACAAACATCTTTTGAAGCCAAAGTTCAAAATCGTAACTCTGGGAATTATCCTTCCCTGTCTACGACCAGGGGACTGGCTAGCCTCCCTGGACCTCAAAGATGCCTACTTTCACATTCCCATCAGGTGCTCCCACAGAAAGTACCTCAGGTTCGAGTTGCCCTCAGGCCACTATCAATTCAGAACAATGCCCTTTGTAACATCAGCCCCAAGGGTTTCACAGAGTGCCGGCAGTAGTAGTTGCCTTCCTAAGAGAAAACAGATCTCCATCTTCCCATACTTGGACGACTGGCTCATAGTAGGTTGATCTGCAGACCAAAGTCAAGTCTCATTTGCAAAAGTATTGCAAGTGCTCACTTCCTTGATTCCTTCTCAACCTCCCAAAGTCAGTTCTCGAACCAGTACAGCTTCTCACCTTCATAGGTGCAACTGGATACAGTAAAGCGAGGCCTTCCTTCCCCTGGAAAGGGCAAGGACCCTTATGGAACTGGCCTCTTCATTCACCCTTCAGGTGTCTCGACCAGCAAGGCATTTCCTTCAGCTACTGGGCCACATGGCAGCTTCCACAGCAGTGGTCCAAGGGGCAAGATTCCAGATGAGGGACATTCAGTTCCACTTAAGAGCCTTCTGGTCCCAGAGAAAGAATTCCCTTACCAAACTAGTCCCAGTGACTCACACCCTAATCCAAGCCTTGCAATGGTGGCAGGATTAGGACAATTTGAGACAAGGGGTTCCATTTGTCACTCAGTCTCATTCAGTGATACTCACCTCAGATGCTTCCCTGCTGGGCTGGGGACCCCATTTGGGGGATCTTACCACCCAAGGACTGTGGTCACCTCTGGAATATCTGCTTCACATCAGTCTCTTGGTACTCAGAGCAGTGTTTCTGGCACTGCAAGCTTTTTCCAAATCTGTACAGAACAAGGTGGTTCAGGTCAGAACAAACACCACCACCATGTGGTACATCAACAAGCAATGAGGCCGTCGGTCTGCGGCCTTGTGCACGGAAGCAATGAAGTTGTGGTCCCTGGCCCATTCCCTGCAAACCTCTCTGATAGCAGTTCACCTCCCAAGGAAGGACAATGTCCTAGCAGATGCACTAAGCAGAATATCCCAGGGCCATCACGAATAGGTCCTAGATCCTCTAGTTTTGAAAGTGATTTTCTCGACATGGGGCACACCAGAGATGGATCTTTTTGCAGCCCCAGACAATCACCAACTTCCTCTCTTTTGTTGCAGACCCTCAGTCTTGGGCTCAGTCCCCCTGGAAGCTCTGATTCTGAACTGAGAAGGGACATTTCTGTATGCTTTTCCCCTCTTCCCTCTCCTGTTCAAAGTGTTAGTCAAGATAAGGTCACAACCATGCAAAGTGATTCTGATTGCTCCAAACTGGGCCAGACAGCCCTGGTACCCCCTGTTGCTGTCCTTAGCAGTCCACCTTCCTCTGTCTCTTCCTAGGAATTACAACCTGTTGACATCCTCTCAGGGGAGGATTTGGTACCCGAATCTTCAGTCTCTCAATCTCAAGTCATGGCTGTTAAACAGTTAGAGTTTGCAGATCTGCATCTTTCCCAAGGGGTTCTGGATATCCTTAAGGCTTCTCGAAAGCCTTCCACCAGAAAGACTTACAACTCCAAATGGAAAAGATTCAGCATTTGGTGTTCCAAGAAGAATATTTCTCCAGACTCTGCTGAATTGCCTACGGTTCTGGACTATATGTTCCATCTTAATGGCCTAGGCCTCAGACCAGCTACCTATGGGTACACTGGCAGCTGATTCTGCTTTCTTGTCAGTAGGCAAGCTGCCCTCTATCTTCCCATCCTGTATTTTGTAAGTTTTTCAAGGGATTACTTCACACCAATCCCCCTTTAGGGATCCTGCTCCTGCTTGGTACCTTAATGTTTGCATTGCTCAGCTTATGCACCCCCCTTTGAGCCTTTGTCCTCAGCAGAGCTTAATTACTTGACTTGGAAAACTGTGTTTTTGGTAGCCATTACTTCTGCCAGGCATATCAGTGAATTTGCAAGCCCTGTCAGCGGAATCTGATTTCATCTCTTTCCATAGAGATAAAGTGGTCCTTAGAACTAATAGAAAGTTCTTACCTAAAGTGGTTTCTGATTTCCACCTCAGTGAGTCTATATCTCTCCCTGTTTTCTTCACTGACCATTCCTCCTCTGGAGAGCGGCGGCTACACAGCTTAGATGTTAAAAGAGCCCTTAGCTACTACATAGAGCGTACCAAGGGTCACAGGTCTGAATCCCTTCGGTTGTTCCTTACATATGGAGACGTTGGTAAGGGCAAACCTGCCACTAAGAGATCTATTGCCAGGTGGATTGTTTATTGTTTACAATTCTGCTATGAAAAACTAGGTAGAACTCCACCCTCAGGCCTGAGAGCTCATTCTACAAGAGGTACAGCTGCTTCTCTGGCTGCTACCAGGGATATTCCTCTCTTAGAAATTTGTCAAGCAGCCACCTGGAAAACAGTCCATACTTTCACCAAGCATTACTTTCTGGATATCCAGGCTAGGAGTGATGTTCGGTTTGGCACAGCAATACTTCAGAGCCTGTTTCCAAAGTAGGTTATTTCCCTCCTCCATGGAGATACTACTTGGTAGTCTGCATATGTCAGAATACAGAAGTCTTCATGTTGTTTGAAGAAAAAATTACTCACCTTAGTAATGTTGTTTCTTTTAGTGGAGTCTTGCTGTATTCTGACCCCCCGCCTCCCCCCTCTCAGAACCTAGATTTTGGGATGTGGGTGGGCAGGAGCAGTGTTGGCACCCTAGGGGTGTCCCTTTTTCACCCTCTTTTGGTTTGGGTGAGGGGTTGTGTTTTTGGATGTGTTTTGTTTTTGGGTTTCCTGACGAAACCAAAAACCCTTTTATATAGATATATTTACCAGTTGGCTAGTAAGAGTTTTACAGTTTCCACACAGAACTTCTAGTGAGTATTGCTCGTAAAGATCTGACGGTTGCAGTTTAAACAACAGCAGACAGGGGCTTCAACCGAGCTCGTGGTGAACATTCCATGCTGGCCATGGAAAGTTTAACTCTTTGTTCTCCGGGGCAGTTGAAAGGCAGGACCTAACTGCATATGTCAGAATACAGCAAGACTCCCATTAGAAGAAACAACATTACTAAGGTGAGTATTTTTTTCTTTTATCTCTTTTCACAGAGATAAAGTGGTCCTTAGAACTAACAGAAAGTTCTTACCTAAAGTGGTTTCAGATTTCCACCTCAACCAGTCTGTTTCTCTCCCTGTTTTCTTCACTGACCATTCCTCCTCGGGGGAGAGGAGGCTACACAGCTTAGACGTTAAAAGAGCCCTTAGCTACTGCATAGAGCGTACTAAGGGTAACAGGTTTGAATCCCTCCAGTTGTTCCTTACTTATGGAGAAGTTGGTAAAGGTAAACCTGACACTAGGAGATCTATTGCCAGGTGGATTGTTTCTTGTATATAATTCTGCTATGAAAAACTGGGTAGAACTCCACTCTCAGGCCTGAGGGCTCATTCCACAAGAGGTACAGCTGCTTCCCTGGCTGCTGCCAGGGATATTCCTCTCTTAGAAATTTGTCAAGCAGCCTCCTGGAAAACAGTCAATACTTTCACCAAGCATTACTCTCTGGATATCCAGGCTAGGACTGATGCTCGGTTTGGCACAGCAATACTTCAGAGCCTGTTCCCAAAGTAGGTTCTGTCCCTCCTCCATGGAGGTACTGCTTGGTAGTCTGCATATGTCAGAATACAGCAAGACTTCATGTTTGAAAAAAAAAAATTACTCACCTTAGTAATGTTGTTTCTTCTAATAGAGTTTTGCTGTATTCTGACCTCTCCTCCTGCCTCCCCTCTCAGAACCTAGTTTTTGGGATGTGGGTGGGCAGGAGCAGTGTTGGCACCCTGGTGGTGTCCTTTTTACACCATCTTTTTTGTTTGAGTGAGAGGTTGTGTTTTGGATGTGTTTTTGGTTTTGGGTTTCCTGACTTGAGCCTTACTTTAAAACCAAAAAACCTTTTATGTATTTGCCAGTTGGCTAGTAAGACTTTCACAGTTTCCACACAGAACACCTAGTGAGTCTTTGCTCGTAAAGATCTGACGGTTGCAGTTTAAACAACAGCAGACAAGGGCTTCAACCGAGCTCATGACGAACATTCTATGCTAGGCATAGAAAATTTAGCTCTTTGTTCTCCGGGGCAGTTAAAAGGCAGGACCTAACTGCATATGTCAGAATACAGCAAGACTCCATTAGAAGAAACAACATTACTAAGGTGAGTAATTTTTTCTTCTGTTGCAGTTATCAATGTCACAAATGCATCTTTGCACAGTTGGACTGATGAGCTCAATGTAAAGTGGATGGACACACCATTTCCAGATGATATGTCTGTGCTGTATAATGCAAATGATGAGGACTCAGATGAGGACCAAGATGTGTGTGATTACCAAGATGATATTGGTGTATCTGCCGATGACGAAGATTTTTCCTGGATGGACAAAACTAAGTTCTACTACTTTCCCAACAGTCATATTTTAAATTTGAAAATTTTTGAAATAAAAATGTTTTCTGTGTAAACAAAGGTGTTTTTTTTTCTTTTAGATAAATTTCTTTCTTGAAAACAACTTTTAAAATTAACCTTTGAGGCGATTTATGGATATGCATTTTAAAGCTCTAACTCTCACCTATTCATTAAGATCACACTTGAATGAATATTTAAATTAGTCTTGAAGTAATGGCCCAAGAATCTGCATTAAGTACACATGGCTGAAAATCGCAAAATTTGACAAGGTATAAAGTTGCTAAAATTTTGTCTAGTAACGGTGTCTTCACTTTTATCAGTTTATACTTTTATATTACTTTAAGCCTTCAAAATCACATATGCATTTCAAAGCAGAATCCTTACCCTTTTAGACAACATAAAATTATATTATAAAGCGAGAACCTAGGGGGGACGTCAGGGACCGGGCGGAACCAGCTGATCTGCCGCGAGCTCCCAGCACACTTCCAGTGGGGACGATGCGAGATAAGGAGCCCCTTAAGGACGAGGAGCCCATACCGTCCGACGAGGAAGTGATGGAAACACAATCGATCCCATCTCTCACATCCAAGCTATGCTCCTTTGATTTGATCCCAGGTCTTATGAGGATAATTAAGACCACTATGCCGTTCGAGCTCGAGGAAGGCCAACCCGAGTTGAAGCTCGATACCATGATTCAGCAAAGGAAGGCCTCCAAGAAAACCTTCCCAGTTTGTCCAGAAATTGATGACATATTCATTAAAGAATGGGAGTCGACAGAGCTGGGTAGGATGTCAGATAAGAGAGACCTAGACCGGATGTATCCGATCCAGGAAGATAAGGCCAGCACATGATGCATGGCACCCACGATTGACCCCCAAGTTGCTGCACTCAGCAAGAAGATGGTCCTACCATGTGGTGCCTTTTCACTAAAAGACCTAGCAAATAAAATGTTAGAGGACATGTTGAAGAAGCTGTTCAAGATAGAGGGCACAGCCGCTAAGGCTTCGACTACTGCCATCTACACAGCACACGCCCCAAATTCGCTGGCTTGAGGAGCTCCTAGACAAAGCAGTTCCCAAGACCAGGGAGGCTGAACTATTGGAATGCACACTGGATGCTGCTAAGTACATGACGAATATGGCAGTGGACTCTCTGAAATTAAATGTCGGGGCAACAGCCCTAACAAACCGGGCTAGAAGAGTATTATGGTTAAAGCTATGGGAAGCAGATGAGTCCAAGACTCTGCTTCAAAACCTGCCCATGAAGGGTAAACATGACTTCAGCGAAGGTCTGCAAGACTACCTAAAACAAAAGAAAGAAGGGAAAAAATCTGCTCAAGAACAAGAACAGACCAACCTACCTGCCCTTAGGATCCTTGGTACTTGTGTAAGGCCCAAAGATGTCATAAATTGGAGGAAGTATTGTCCAAATTGAGAAAGTTCGTCATCAACCCAGGCATTGAAGTCACCCAGGACCATCAGCCTGGGTGACTCAAATGCCATGTCAATGACGAAGTTGGCTGCTTCCTGTAGAAAACGTTTTTCATCACCTGGTGGACGATAGATGAGAACAATTCTACAACCCACACCTGCCACTGCAGTACACTCGAAGGACTCTGCTCCCTCAACCGGTACACTTGTGAGGCCCAGTTTGGTCTTGAAACAGACTGCAACCACCCCACCCACCCCGCAGTCAGCCTCAGGTGTTGTAACACTGAGTACTCAGCTGAAACTGCTGCCTCTAAAACTGGACCAGCATTTTCATCTAGCCAGGTCTCGGTTATGCAAGCCAGATCCACAGACTCAACAAGATCTGCAATAACTGCAGTCTTGTATGAATCTGGCATTGCACAACACCGCCTGGGTTGGATGGGCTTCTGGAACGGTACAGACCACTTGCCCAACATCATTAGCAGTGCCTTTGGGTATGGAAACCAGACAAGAGTGACCTCGCTCCAGAATCCATTTCGCCCCAAGGCGTCTTCTGGTTTCCACTACCCCAATATGATGTCCCCACTCATTTGGCCTCCACTGTTCGCACCCTCCAAAACTCCTTCTCCTCCTCTGCACAATGCCCAGCATTCTACAGCGCTGGTGGCGCAGGGGCCAACACAGGTACCATTTTCTATTACTCATGTTTTCAGATCTTCATCCTTAGGTGCGCCAACAGTTGGGTTTGGGTCTCCGGGCGCTCGTGTGGCGACGGTTGTGGTGCCGCCTTCGATTCCGGTCTTGGTGGTGCCACAGCCAGTGCCGTTTTCGGAGCCGGCCCCACCTCGGTTTCCAGAATTCTCAACTCCGATTTGAGGAGCGCCTCCTCCTGCTTTCTTTCCTCCCTTTCCTTTATATACTATCCTTCCTGGGCTAGTAGGAGACAACATTGAGCCTGATCCTTATCTGCAATTAGGAGATTACTTTGACGATGATTCATCTCTTTGACTAGCAAGTAAGCCCTCTACTTCAGCGGAGCTTCGGGTCGAGGACCTGTCCTTTAAGTCTCTACTGAAAAATATGAATTCCACCCTCTCTCTCTCCAGACTTTGGAGGTTGATCTGGGGAAGTTGTTGCGCCTTCATTATCTGCATGTCCCAGAGATCCATGTGGAATTGACTCCTCTGGTACAGCGCCCTTTCGAGAGACTCTCACAAATGGTGTGGGACAATCCGGCGCTTATTCCTTCCGTGGCTAAGTCCATAGGCAGGAAGTATGCTCCCCTTAAGGTTCGACCAGTCCTGGCCTCTCAAGCGTTTGCTGACGCCATAGTGGTCATGGCAGAAAACGACAAATCTGTTCTTCCTCAAGAGCCTATGGCTCATCCAGTAAACAAAGAATCTTGTAAGATTGACACTTTGGGGAAGCGAGTCTTCACCGCTACTACCCTAGGTATGCGTATTGCTAGCTACCAAGGCTATTTCTCACAGTATGAGTATACCCTCTGGCATTCGCTAAAAGCCACTGTGGAGGCTCTGTCAGAGTCGGACGTTACCACAGAACTTCTCGAAACTATCACTAGCAGTATTGAGTCCAATAATCCGCAACTCAAGGTGGCTATGGACACCTTTGATACTGCTTCTCAAGTAGCAGCAGCAGGGATATGCACCCAACGCCATTTGTGGTTATGAACCTCTGGGATCACAAATGATGCCCAGTAAAGTGTCATGAATTTACAATTTGATGGAGGCTTATCTCTTTGGCCCACAGGTGAAGCAGGCACTCAAAGCCGCACAGAAAACTAGGATGGCTATCAAAACGGCTAGACTGGTCCCTGATGCCCCTCAAAGGGCTGTGAGCCGCCAGCAGTTTCATAACTGTCAGTCTTTTTGTGATAAAGGCAGAGGGGGCTTCAACAAAAACCAAGCCCCTTAGCCGCAAGAGAAAACGCCGCGGAAGGCACAGGGCCCAAAAGCGCTTAGTGCCACCCTCAGATTCTGGCCCAGGTCCCTCCTCAGCTGTCCAAAGGGAACTCTTCTTCGGCAGAAGGAGGGCGTCTGACTCAGTTTTACAATCAGTGGAAGTCAGTCACTTCAGACAAATGGGTTCTCAAGATAATTCACTAGGGTTATTCTCAGAATTTTTCAGGTACCCCTCCAGATCATCCACCCAAACGACAGCCCAGGCTGTTGGTTACTCAGTCAGACCTCCTTGCTTCTGAGATTCAAGGCCTTCTGAACAACAGGACAGTAGACATAGTTCCGCAGGAGCAATGGAACGCAGGTTTCTACTCCCACTACTTCCTAGTTCCAAAGAAAACAGGCTGTATGTGCCCTATTCTAGACCTAAGGAAGTTAAACAAGTTTCTCTTCAAGGAAAAATTCAAGATATCACTCAGTATGCTTTTACCTCTGATTCATCAAAATGATTGGCTGGCCTCTCTGGACATGAAGGGTGCCTACCAACACATTCCTATGTACCCAAGTCACCACAAGTATCTTCGATTTGTGGTCCTGGGTCAGCTCTATCAGTTCAGAGTACTGCCCTTTGTACTGTCCTTGGTGCTGTGAGTTTTTATGAAGTGCTTTGCAGTTCTCGCAGCGCACCTAATGAAACTTGAAATTCAAGTCTTCCCATATCTGGATGACTGGCTCCTAGCAAGCTCCTCCAGACAAGGGACCCAGGAAGGAGTGACCATAGCTTCCAGGTTCCTCACTTCTAGGTGAGTTCTGTTGAATCTGGAAAAATCGCAGCTGCAGCCCTTCCAGCAACTCCTCTTCATAGAAGCCCTCTTTGATGCTTCCAACACAAGGACCTTCCTCCCGGAGGACAGGAGGAACGATATCCTCCATATGTCTTGCTTCATCAAAGAGAATGACTCAGTCCGAGCTCTCTTGAAGCAGTGGATGCTGGGTCTCATGGTGTCATCAGTGTTCACAGTACACTTATCTCGTCTTCACATGTGGACCACTCAGTAGATGTTCAGTACTCTGTGGTCTCTGACCACACATCCCCAGTCCTTTCACATCAAGGTGACGGAACCTCTAAAACGATCACTCACCTGGTGGACTCAAGAGAACAACCTTCTGAAAGGCTTTCCCTTAGCCCCACTGGAGATGCAGATCACCATCACCATCACCACAGTTCTACTCGGATTGGAAGCTTACTGTCAAGATCTCCACACCCAAGGTCTGTGGAGTCAGGATGTGTCTCAACTCCACATAAATGTCCTGGAAATTAGAGCTGTCCTGTATGCAGTCCGAGCCCTGAAGGACATCCTCTATCGTAAAATAATTCCCTTTCAGATGGACAACAAAGTGGTGATGTACTACATCAACAAGCAGGGTGGGGTGCACTCTTATCCCCTGTGCAAGGAAGCAATGAGAGTGTGGGAATAGTGCCTAGAGCATGAAGCCCTGATCCAAGCAGTCTTCCTTTAGTTCAGAGGGTGCTGCTCAAGCTGGAGGCAGAGGGGGGGACAGAATGATCCTCATCGCACCATTCTGGCTTTATCAGATTTGGTTTCCATTGATCAATAGATTATCGAAAGTTCCACCAAGACAACTACCACTTCAAACAGACTTTCTGACCCAGGGCCCAGTGGTCCATCCCAACGTGAGATCCCTTCATCTCCATGCATGGCTCCTGAGGAGATAGAAGAGGGTAGATCTGATGTCTCACGCACAGTCTCAGACATTCTAATAGTTGCACACAAGCCAGCTAGTAGGAAAACTTACACAGCAAAGTGGAAGCGTTTCTCCGTCTGGTGTGCAGAGTCTTCCCTGGATCCCTTTTCTTGCCCACCTAACAAAGTCCTAGAGTATCTACTAGACCTGTCAAATACAGGGCTACAATATTCAACTATGAATGCCCATCTCTGCATCAGGGGTGTAGCCAGGGATTTCAGATCTGCACACCAAGTGGACTCACTGCTTCCCCCCTTGTTAGGGTGAGCTACCCCAGGGTGTAGCCAGACAATATACAAATGTACACCAGGACCGTGTTTGTTGCCTCATTTGGCACAATAAATACAACTTTTGTATCTCATGACAGTGGTTGTTGCCATGCATGGGTAAATACAAATGCCTTGCATTGTTCCCTAAGACACCCACATACCAGCCCACAACCTGTAAATTTGTATTGTCCTTGGGATGCAAGGAGAGTATTAGTGACCAGTCCTTCTAGTTTCGACTCCTATGAATAAAATTACAGAAAGGTTCAGTATTTTCTTTGTTAGTTTTCATGGAAAAGGGAGGCAGTTCAGAGCCTAGTTGCAGCCCCCCTGAAATAAAATTGCACACCATGGAGTGCTTGGAGTATGCCTACCTACACCCATGCTCTGCATGATCTCAGCTTATCACGGGCCTATACACTGTATGTCTCTGGCTCAATTACCCTTGGTTAAGAGGTTCCTTAAAGGTATATCCCGCACTAGGCCACCAGTCAGGAGACCGGTAGCCACTTGGGATATTAACCTTGTGCAAGACATGCTCACCCATAAACTTTTCGAGCCTCTAGTAACATATGAGCTGAAGTGCCTGACCTGGAAGGCTGCCATCCTCGTAGCCATTACCTCCCCTCGCAGAGTGTCTGAAATACATGCCCTGGTCACAGACCTTCCTTATACAGTATTTCACAAAGACAAGGTGGTTCTCAGAACTCACCATAAGTTTCTCCCCAAAGTAGTATCAGAATTCCATCTGAACCAGCCCTTGGTTATTCTAGCCTACTTCACGAACTTCCAGAATGAGGGAGAGCGTACCCTACAATCCCTGGATGTTAAAAGGGTTTTGTGGTTCTACATAAACAGAACTAAAGAGATCTGCAAGTCAAAGCAACTCTTTGTCTCATTCAGCATGGCCTGGTTGGGTCAGCCTGTTGCCATCAGGTGTATTTCGGCGTGACTGCTAGCATGTCTCTGCCATTGCTATTCCATGGCACAGGTTAAGCTGGAAGACAGAGTATATGCCCATTCTACCAGAGCAGTTGTGGCATCTCTGGCAGAAAGACCGAACGTGCCCATTGCAGACATCTGCAGTGCAGCTACTTGAAGCTTTGTGTGCACTTTTGTGAAGCACTGTGCTTTGGATGTCCATGCCAGACCGCATCAATCCTTTGGCAGGACAATCCTTAATGGACTCCTGTCCTAAGTGAGCTCCCCTCTCCTGCCGCCCTTCTCAGGTGATTATTTTTAGCTCGGTACTCTCCCATTAGTGTGAATGAGTGGTGGAGACTTTATGTCCAGGAAGATATGAAAATTACATATCTACCGTAATTCCTTATCTTCTTGGATGAAGTCTCCACTACTCATTCATGTGCCCACCCTCCATCCCCCGAGCTCACTTGTGGTGGTGATGTACAATTTCGGAATGTTATGACACACAATTTTGGAATGTGGTGGTGACGCACAGTTTCGGAATGTGGTGGCAATGCACGATTTTAGAATGTGATGGTGATGCATAATTTCAGAGTGTGGCGGTGGTGCAGAATTTCGGAAAGTGATAGTGATGTTCAGTTTTAGAATGTGGCGATGAGGCTCAGTTTTGGAATTTTCAGTGACGCACAAATTCAGAATGTGGTGGTGACGCACAAATTCAGAATGTGGCAGTGACGCTCGATTTCAGAATGTGGCAGTGACACAATTTTGGAATGTGGCAGTGATGCTTTGTTTTGGAATGTGGCGGTGATGCTCAGTTTTGGAATGTGGCGGTTGATGCTCAGTTTCGGAATGTGGTGGTCACACACAATTTTGGAATGTGGCAATGACGCAGTTTTGTAATGTGATGGTTACAGTTTCAGAATGTGGCATTGAAGTACAATTTTGGAATTTGGCGGGGATGTGCAATTTTAGAATGTGGCAGGGATGCACAATGTCAGATGGTGGTGAGGATGTGATGCACAAATTTGAAATGTGGTGGGTGCGTACAATTCTGGAATGTGGCAATGACAAGCAGTTTCAAAATAAAATGGTGTGTCCTGTCACATTCTGACAGTGTACATCTTTACTATATTCCAGAATAGCCAGTCCCCGCTAAATTCCTTGATGCTTGTTCCTGTCGCATTCTGAGACTGAGTGTCCCACAACACTGAGATGGCGTATCCTTGCCACATGCCGTGATTGCATCCCCCCCAAGACATTCTAAAATTGTGCACCACTTTGACATTCTGTACCACCTTGGTTCAGCACTACATTCCAAAAACCACCTCCTGATGTATTCTAAAGTACAGTACCATCCATCTGAACATTCTGGAAATGCAAGCACTGAAGGCAACCCTGCGTCACTTTTTTTTAATGATTACTACAGCTACAGTTTCTATAACTATGGAGAAATAGGTCCTATGTAAGGTTTCTGACAGGGAGGACTAATCTGTGAGTTCTGTTTATGACATCATCAGTGGCTCTTCATTGAAACTGGCTTTTTTTGAACAGGAAGTGAAATCAGGGTTACAAAAGAGCTCATTACTTTAAAATGAAGTAATGTAGAAATCTAATTTTTGGTATGGGATTTATTGGGGTTAGGTTGATTTTAATTCTGCAAGGTAGTATTTGTAACCAGACTCCCTCTTTAAGTTATAAATATAAAGCCTATATTTTTAAGAAAATCTCAGATGTCTATAAGATCAGAGACACGCATGCTATCTCACAATCAAAGTTTGTGAGATGGTACAGCGATAATGATTGTATGCATACTTATAGATATCGTGATATCTTGGAAGATCCTCTCAGTAGAAAGACATTTGAGAAATAATAGGGATGTTTGAGTCCAAAGTTTTGGCTACCAGATTTAGTAAATCCATTAGACGAGTTATGTAGTTGTAGTAATATCTCTAAGGAAGATCTGATGCACGTAATACTCTGTTTTCCATGGTATAACAAAGTAAGGAAATTTTGGATTACCCCAAAACTAGAATCGTTGCAACACACTGATGAAAATACAGTTTTAAGAATCCTATTCACTGTTGAAGGTGAACTTATGATTAGAAGAGTAGCTCAGTACTTAGTTACTATACAAAAAGTCAGGAAGAGGATAGTCTCGAAACATGGGAAGAACCCTCTGAAGTTTGCATAGTATGTTATTTATTTTCCATTATTGTGTGTCTGCCTATGATATAATTGTATGTTTTAGTTTGAATTTTTAACCTTGTACTGTAAATTTTTTATTATCTTTTTTCTGCTCGAACAATAAAAACCCTGTTTACATTGCAGGGGCGCTTTAATTATGCCCTGCTGCCATCCTGCTGCGCTCTATTGTAAGCCATGAAAATTCAGTTTAGACATCCCAATGGTTGAGCACCACAGATGGCGCCAAGAGGAGTGTCCATGCTAGGTGGGCTGGACATCCACCTGTGCTGGGAAATACTGGACCGTAGTGGATTGAGCGCATCAACAGTTTACACTGCAGGATGATGCGCCCAATGCAGTACGCATCCCCACAATTTGACCATCGCAGAAATGGAAGCGGAGTGACGGTTAACCCGATGTGGTGAGTGTCCACTAAGGAGACTTTGCAGCGCATCAACCAGAATGCATGGGTTGATGCACTGCAAAGAGGGAAGTGTAAACAGGGTAAAATATATACCATACTCCTAGAACTACAGTTACAGGTGAATTACCTATATTTTGTGCCCATAGCAGTGGAAAATAAAGCACCTGATGAAGTGTGAATGCATTTTAAGTAATCACATTTAGAAGTGTAGCTAATAAAAAGTTAAGCCAAGAAAGAAAAACTATACATTTGATCAAGGAGAGGACAATCATTTGTTAAACTCCAAATGAAATCTGAAAAAAAACTTTATTTTCAATTCAGGTGCATGACCTGCAAATGGAGGCTGAGAGAATGAAAACCAAACATGAGAAGCTCTTGAAGGAAAACACACTAATAACAGAAGGCAGAGAGTTGGAGATTGAAAAGGTAAATTCAGAGCTAATTCAAAAACTCATCTTGATAAACACTTGGTATTTCAATCCTGTTTGCAAAATTTAGTTTGTAGACATACCTTGCTTTTCTCAAAATATTGCTGGACACTAAGTTTAATGCAGTAATTAAAAATAATGAACACTGTTACAAAGCTACCACTTCCATTTCTGCCCTTGGCAGCTCAGAGTTGGAAACAAGCCTCAGTTGTCAGTGGGCCAGCCAGAGGAAGAAGGCAAAAGCAAGGCAAAGTTTATATATTAAATGCCCAATCCAAGCATGCTCTGAGCGCTGTACAGAGTTCTACATAAATCATGACATAAAATTCATTAAAATAGAATAATCCAAATGCACAAATAACAGTTAATTGGGAAATGCCTGATAAAATGAAAAGGTTTTCTTGGAGTATGAAGAAGGATCGAACATCCAAGCGGACACTTCCCTCAGGTGAGGAAGGGTGAACAACTGCAGTGTGACACTACCACATAGATAAGCTTGTGTGGCAGTGCAGGCAGGAGGATCGCAAGAAGGGAGGACACCAGGCCTGCTCTGCACACCAGCATGCAATTGAGTGCACGTGCATAGAGCAATAGAGTGGCACTTTCCTGTCGAGGGAGAAAATGAGAAATGCCTTGATCAACTTGTTGGAGCCAGCGGTACTCTCTGGCCCCAAGCCACCTGTTGACCACCCAATTCATGATTATTTGAAAAGGTTGTGGGGGGTGGACTCACTTCCCCCTCATGCTGGGGGTAAGCTTTTAGATAAGTCAGTGCTGCCATTGCCAAAGGGGCTTGGATGTGGCTGAGGAACGATGGGGAGTGCTCAGAGAGGAGAGAATAAATCGAAAGACATCTATTTTATATTATTGCATTCGGTCCTGTAAATAAAAATATGAAGTAACATTTTACCTTGTGGCAGGTAAATCTCAGTTGTTATAACTGCAGTGGAAATACTGTAGCATGCTCACTCAACATGGTTAAGTTCAAAACTCATTTCAAAAGTCTGGCTCCAAGGATTCAGAATATGTCTGTGATTAAGCCTGCGCCACATCATGAGAACTCCAGCACTGGATTTGCCCAAATAAGGAACTGTTTTAAACCACTGATTCATTTTTGGATCCTTAGGGACAGTCTGAAATGGCTTCTCACTGATTTAGGGAGATAGGAAATGATTTGCTGATATTCTTACCAGTTAAATAAATCATGAATATCAATCAATAGCCTGTGTGTGTGTTTTTTATTGGATAAATTGTTTAACTCATATGAATGCTTCTTTCAATTTTTGAAATGCCAGGTGACTTGACTTGTCATTTTTGTATCGGGAGTCAGCGTGTGTTAAACTTTGAAATGCCCATGTCACTGACTTCCGATTCACCATGCAGTTAACTGTAGCATTTTTCTCAAAGACTGGTGCCACACTTCTTTATCTGAGTAAATACCCAATGGCTGAAACAGTCACCCCATCCTTTGGCGACTGGCTCAGCCTCCTCTTTACTCCTCAGACAGTGACCAAGTGCAAAGACTGCTATGAATAAAAACATTTGTGAAATAATTGAAATCAGATCTATTTTGAGATATTCCCTGGTGTCCAGTGGATCCCTCCCCCTTCCCTCCCCTCTTTCTCTGTTTTTTTCAAATAAATTAGGCACTTACTTGTAACCCCCCCCCCCAAAAAAAAAAGCTCCTTTCTTTGGCTTGAGCCACCTGGAAAGCCACTCGTACTTCTTTCTCTCACAACCAGGTTTTTTTTTTTGGGAAACACATACAGAAGTATCTCTGAGACACAGGATCATCTCAGAAACCTGGGGTAGGGATTGTTATCTACTCCCCCAATAAATGTTTTAGCGACCTACACTGCCCTCTTCTCACCTCCCTGGCCAGCCACTAACAGACAAGTGGAAAGTGCAGTGTACATTTGTCAGTTGGTGGCTGGCCAAGGAGGTGGGAGGAGGGCTGTCTCAGTCGCCGAACATTTGTTGAGGAATATGTATATAACACCCACCCCACATTTCAGAGGTGATCCTGCAGTGCCAGAGGTAGTTGCTGCTTATGTGATCACCCCACCACCACTGGTTTCGGGGGAGGGGATGTAGGAGCAAGAAGGATGAGCAGCTTGCTCAAGCCAAAGAAGGAAGCGGGGGGAGGGGGACGACTGATGATGGCATTACCCCAAGGCAGTGGCAGGAGGTAGGCTCCTGACATTGGAGAGAGGGGGGTTGCATGTAAGTTCCTAATTTATTTGAAAAAATATAGAGAAGGAGTGGTAGGGTAGGGGGTCGGGGTCCATTGGACACCAGGGAATAACTCAAAAGAGATCTGGTTTTAAATTATTTCACAAATGTCTATATTTGTGATAAATAGCAGTCTTTGCACTTGGGCTGTAAGGTGACCGACCGAGGAGTAAAGAAGCAACTGAGCTGATCGCCAAAAGATTGGCTGATTGTTCCAGTTGTGGGGTATTTACTCAAATAAAGAACAGTGGCTCCAGTGTGAGAAAAATGCTGCAGATAACCATATGATGAATCGGGAGTCAGTGACATGAGCATTTTGATAGCTTGACATGTGCTGACTCCTGATACTAAAAAAAACAGTCAAGCTGATTGGCATTTCAAAAATTAAAAAGAACATACAAATTAGTTTTTAACAGTTTATTCCATAAAGAGAGACACACAGAGGACATTGATTGCTATGTATGATTTATTTAACAAAAGAAAACTGAACAAAATCAGTTAATCATTTCCTCTCTCCTTTAAGGCATGCCTGGACATATTTTCACTTACCAAAGCATCACCTGGTGCCCTTTTTTTTTTTTTTTTTTTGTTTGTTTGTTTTTGTAACTTAGATTTTTATTGAAGACAACATTTCTCACAGGGTACACATACAGGTAAAATACATACTGTTAATGCACCATATTGATTACATGCATTTAAAATCAATCCTTTATCATATTTTCATTTAATTAACTAGAAGGAAGAACCATTGGCAAGTTGTGATACTTATTATAAGGTCTTATGATCTAAGTGGTGAGGTTACAACAGCAGTGCCGGCCCAGCCTTTTTCAACCTAATATCTTATTCCCTAGTCTTAAGCCGACCCAGGAACAGCAGCATTCCCTAGGATTGGGGGGGTGGGGATATATATATATATATATATATATATATACACAGGGTAAGATTACCTCCCAGGGGGCCCATCCCTCTCTCCAGTCTTGGCTGAGGGCTGAACTGTACAAAGTATAGCCCTCTGTTTTATTTGTCATTACACCCAATTTCCTTCCGTTAGGTTCTCCCTGTTGCTGTCCTATGGGACAAATTCTGGTCTGTGCTCCACTATGTAAAGTAGCCATGTTTTCCATCTATTAAGGAGAGAATGGGTTTGATCTTTTAGTTTTGCAGTCATACTTTCCATTCTATAAATATCGTACAGTATATCCTCCCATTGAGCCTTGGTGGGGGTTGGAGCCATTTTCTAGTTATGGCCTTCTTGGCGCTGTCAGGAGGATGTTGATCAAATAAGTTTGTTGTTTGGCTTTAAAGTGTTTTGGATAGTATAAAGGCAAAGCCAGTTCCATAACATCTCCCAAAGCTGGAAACAGGTCTCTGATAGCCTGTGTCACTCCCCTCTCCCCCCCCTCCAAAACTGAGTCAGTACTGGACGGAACCAGAAAATGTGTTTATGTGTGGCCACCATCACTCCGTATCTTCTCCAGCAGGTGGCTTCTCCTGTAGAATGAAATTTTGCTGTAATTTGGAGAGTCCTAAAGAATTTTGGCACTATTTTCCATCCAGACTCCCTCCATGTATAGGAGCCTGTGATGCGGTGCTGGTGGCGCCAAATCTCCACCCAGTCCTCCTGTGGAATTACCGTCACTAAGTTGGCCCCCCATGTCTCATAGACTCTATTCCAATTTTGGTCTGAGGAGTCCCTTAATCATTTATAAAATCGGGATATTAAGTGTCTTGGTTGGACTTGGGTGAGAAAAGTCATGGGGGGGGGGCTGTAAGTCCGTAACATCTGGACCTAAGGTTTTAACTAAAAAGTGAAATATCTGGAGGTACATATAGAAATCCAGCTGTCAGAGGCCATATTCGTGTTGTAGTTGTTGGAAGGTTTTCAGGAGGCCCCCTTAATAAAATTGGTGGGTGTAAATTAAGCCCTGTAGATGCCACTGAGTGAACCCATGATCCATATGGGCTGGAAGAAATGTGGGGTCTAGGGAGGGTATGCTCAGCAGTTTGGCCCCTTGGGCATTGGCCATTTTTTTAAAGTACGCTCTCCAGGCTTGTAGGATACTGTTGGTATAGAAGGAATGTTTCTGTGTAGGAGGATGTCAAAAGGGTTGATAAATTGTTGTGCGGTCCAGTGGTAGGGAGGAAGAAAACCTCTCAACCGAGACCCATGGGGGGGTCTGTATTTCAGAAGTCAGGACCAATGGGTGAAGTGCGTTAACATGGCTTCCCAGGCATAGTTCTGGATATTAGGAAGGGCCATTCCTCCCCCTCTCTTTGGCCTGTGTCAGTTTATCCGGTGCTATTCTGGGCCATTTTCCTTGCCAAATGAAGATATCATTTTGTTCCAGCTGGCTATCTCTGTCCTGGGAAGGACATATGGAATATTTTGCATAAGATATAGTATCTTGGATAGGATATTCATTTGGACAGTTTGAATACGATTTGTTAGAGATAATGGGAGATGTGTCCGTCGTCTGAAATCCTCCCGCACTTTTAAGAATAAGGATTCGTAATTTAAGGAAAAGATTTGGTGGGGGTCTGCGGCCAGATGTATGCCTAAATAATGGAGGGAAGATCTGCCCCACTTATATGGGTATTTCTGGTGAAGGTGCTGTGAAAGAGTGCTCTGTATAAAAAAAAAAAAAAGACTTCTGTTTTGTTTGGATTTATTTTATAACCTGATAACCTTTTCTATCTCAATTAAATTGCTTGTTAGGGCTGGGAGTGAGGAATCTGAATCTCTGAGATGTAAGAGGAGGTCATCCGCATAGTACGTCACCTTGTGTTCTTCCTCTCCTATTTGGAATCCCTTAATCTGGGCCTCCTGTCAGATGTGTTGGACGATTGGTTCCGCGTAAAGGGCAAAAAGATATGGGGATAATGGGCAACCCTGTCTCATGTCCCTGTGGAGAGGAAATCTGTCGGAGTGGGAGCCGTTAATTTTGTTTGTAGCTACTGGGTGGGAGCAGAGTCCTTTGATGTTTTGTAGAAAGTTTTCTGGGAAGCCAAATCTCCGAAGGGTATAATCTAGGAATAGCCATGACACTCTATCAAGTGCTTTTTGTGCATCAAGACTTAATATCATTAAAGGGGTTTTAGTAATTGTGGCCTGGGAAATTAAGTATAGAGTCCTTTTAATATTATTGGTGGTTTGTCGGGTCTTAACAAAGCCTGATTGATCTGGGTGTACAAGGGAGAGAATGATATTGTCTAAACGATGAGCCAGGACACTTGTATATATCTTATAGTCTTGATTTAATATGGAGATAGGATGGTATGATTTGCAAAGGAGAGGGGGTTTCCCGGGTTTTAAAATTGCTGAAATTACAGCCTGCAACCACGATATGGGGTATTCGCCTGTAGAATGTCCTTCCTTGAGCACTGAGAGGAAGGGTTCTTTAATAAAGTGCCATGTAGCTTTGTAAAACTTGGCTCCATATCCATCTGAGCCAGGGGCCCTACCGCTTTTAAGATTCTGATTTGTTGAAAGGACTTTGGAGGCCGTAATGGGGTGGGAGAGGATAGCGATCTGTGACTTGTTTAAGAGAGGTAGGTTTAATTTAGAGAAAAAGGCTTTAATTTGGGTGTGTGTGGGTAGGTTGGGGTCTGCGTACAGTTCCATGTAGTACTGGAGAAAGATCTTCTGAATCTGTGAGGTACAAGATGCCATTTTCCCCGTCTGTGGGTCTTTAAATTTAGAAATATGAGCTTGCTGGGTTTGGTTCCTAAGATGATAAGCTAGAATTCGAGCTGCCCACGCCCCTCTTTCGAAATATTTTTTGCCTAAGCCATAATAAGGCCTGTTCTGTCTTTTGTGTTAATATTTTCTGGATTTCTTGTTGGGTCTGCTTAACCTGAGTTTCTAAAGTATCATCCCCTTGCATATGTGCCAGTTGCAAAAACTGTAACTTATCCTGTAAGGTAAGTAATTTTGTCTTTCTTTGAAGTTTCTTTTGGGCTGCATAGGCAATAATGTGTCCCTGAAGTACCACTTTTACTGTGTCCCATAAAGTTTGGGGTGTGGTCTGTGGGGAGGTGTTTCTTAGGATTTCTGGTATCTTTTCTTTCAGTAAGTCTTTAAAAGCGGGGTCTTTTAATAGAGACTTATTAAGATGCCAGTAAGTATTTTTAGGTTCTCTGTTCGTTGTTAACTCTAAGGTTATTGGAGCATGGTCCGATAGATATTTTTTATTTCCGAGTGTTGGATTTGTTCTAGGTATTCTTTGTCTATGCAAAAGTAGTAGAGATGGGAGTAATGCCGATGGGCATGAGAATAAAATGTGAATTTTCTGGAGGAGGGGCTCAGGTGTCTCCATATATCTGTAAGGCCTATTTCTTTTAACAGTTTTCGTAAGTGATTCTGTTCCGCCGTCATGGGGGAGGGCCGAAAAGCTGAGGTGTCTAGAGTGGGGTTTAATTGGCAGTTTAGATCACTTCCTAGTATCAAAATTCCTTGTGTATGTTCCAGGATTGTATCCACTAGGTGTTGCATTGATGAGGAGTTGCTACCTGGTGGGCTATAGATGCTACCAATCGTATATTTTTGGTCTTCAGTATTGCCTATGGCCAATGCGGGCCGACCTTCTTTGTCCTAGTAAGAATCTGTTCAAATAAATGGGGAGGATCTGGGGACCAGCACCACCGCCTCTCTACGCGTACCATTCTGATATGAAGATTCAGCAATATGGGAAAAAACAAACTTCTTGAGTTTCATATGTTCAGTTGAGGATAGGTGCGTTTCTTGTAGAAGTAATAGGTAAGAGCCCAGTTTCTTTGATGCAGTTATGGTTCTATATCTCTTGATTGGCCCAGACAGGCCATTTACATTGTGAAATATCAGTTTAAATCTACCAGCCATGAGGTAATTGGTAAAGTGTGATCCGGGCCCCCCTCCAACCGCCACCCCCCCATCCCACCCAGGTCGGGCTGTGCTCTCCACCTTTGCCCCACCAGCCAACGTTTATTCCTTTTATAATATTGCCAACAGTACCATAGAATAAGTTGTGTGCTTTGATTTGTACTACCTAGATAATTGGAACATGAACCCTGTGCTTTAATAGGGGATGGGAGTTTTAACAATCTCGCTAAGGTAAAGTGTAGGCTAAAGAACTGACCTATTAAAACTAAGTCTGTGCCTGACCAACAGGGTCACAGGGTCTGGCCACAGCGAACTGGTTTCTGAAAAAGGAACAATGTATTAGTCTGTTCAAATTAATGGTGACTTCCATGATCAGACCTGGCCCAGCTGGGAGGCCTGTTACGGATGGAAAATTCCACCTGGAGTGAAAATTATCTCTGTCATTGTTGTAATATGATTGGTTCTAGAATGTCCTCGATTTCTGTTTGCCAGAATAATCCATTCCACTGATATATCCAGGCCTCTCTCGTCCGGGGGAGGGCCCACTTTCTTCCTTTCTCCAGTTCACGTTCTCTGCATCCCTGCAGTGTGGGGATACAGCCCCGCCTGTTGTCCCTGGGGGCTCGAGGCCATACCCAGGGCCCATATGAGTGCCAGACACCCTGCCCCCCCCAGAAGGGTGCCACCCCAGCCCCCAATCTCGGTGTCCCGTAGGCCATTCTGACCCCCCTAGGAGACAGGTCCTCTCTTTAAGCATTTCAGGAATCTCCCCGTCAGTGCCAGGGTAGCACGCAAAGGCCCAAGCCATCACTGTGAAGCTCCCTTGCAATTGTATTCCTGTTGCCAAGTGGTGATCCAGCAGTAATGTGTTGGGCAGAGCCCTGTCTATCGGGGTGCCCACTTTGCCTTCAGCCTGGGGAGAATCACGGGTCGGTGCACCCCAAGACCCACTGAGCCTGCCTCCACTCCCCTTTACTATGATTGTCACCACGATATGGAGCTTGGGGCAGCTGAGGTATGGGTTGGGGGGCGAAACAAGCAGAAGAACTACAAATCAGAACTAAGGTTGCTCCTGTTTAGCGGAGGTCTTTCATTTATCTTGGGTCTTGTGGAGTGCTCACTGATTCCTCAGCGACACCATCCACCTCCGCCCGGGCATTAGCTTGTACTTTCCGCTCACATCATCTCACCCTCCCACCTAGACTATGGAGCTTCTATCCATTGGGCATATGCTTCATTCCTAGACACACAATCTAGACTCGGGCTGGGACCCAGCACACACACACACACACACACACCCCCCGGCACCTCTTTCTAGGGAAATAATCCAATTTTTTTTTTTTTTAATTCAAGTTTATTGCAAAGTTATGCACAGGTTCATTCGATACATTTTGTTCACAAACAGTTAGTGCATCTTTTTAATTATCTCAGTGCAAGGTTTCTTCCTTTTTATACAATAACATTTCCTGGAAAAATAGCATAGTATTCCATTATCCCCAAGATTTCTTTCCCATTTTATTCCATTATTAAGTTTTAGGCACATCACCTATGCATTTTGTTTGAACATTCCTAATACAGTTTGGTATCTCTTCACCCCTATCTATATCTCTCTTATTCATCTTTCTTTATACTACTTTGTAATTGTCCTTCCAGGTCTCCCACCGAGTCCATTTACGGGTAAATGTTTAGGATGCGTAAACCTATTTTATGGGTCAGCTCCTCCATATCCTGTATATCTTGGACAATATTTATCCTGTGTTAAATAGTGGGAAGCTTAGCATTCAGCCACCTCCTGGTGATGGCCTTGTGTGCTGCTGTTACCAGGATATTCCACATGTATATTTTGTCCCTTCCCCTCACCCCTCTGGGCGCAAAGCCAGTATCATATATTAGGTCCCACTTCTTCTGAAACTGATAAGATGTCCTCCACTGCCTGCTTAATTTGAGGCCAATATTGGGTCAAGTGTGAATAATGCCAAAACACATGGAGATGAGTCGCCCTTGGTTCCCGACAACCTCTTCAGCATGAAGCTGGGTAGCTCAAACCCCAGGAAATCTTACTGTATTCTGACAACTGCAGTATGGTCTCACCATAGGACTGCCCCGGAGCCAAAATGGTTAATAGAGCCTATGCTAATAGTGGAATGTTAGGCTCGAGCTCAGTTTTCAAATTACTGTCCCTGGTTGCACTTCCTGCAGCAGTCAGATTATTTGCTCCACTTGCCTCAGTAAGATGTCTTCGGAGAGCTCTCCTTCACTTTAACTGAAGAAATACAGTCATTTCTCGGTTTAATTTTAAAGTCCGTTTTATTTTTTCGATTTTTGAAGCACTGTCCTTGGTTCACAGGTAGGATTAGTGTAATTTTTGGGTAAGTCTTTCGGTTCCTCTTTGGTTTTCCAACTGAGAAGGAACTGAGGTCAATTTCTGTATTTGTTTAAATTTAAACTACTGTTACCGTTCAGTAAAGCAGTTTTTACTTAAGTTGAACCTTCCTGGGTAATTCTCGGTTTTACTTTGGTTTAAAAAAACGATCAGTGTCACAGACCAAGAAGCAAATGGGCCTCACAGATTTCCAACAGTGTACAGAGTGTGGGGAACCATTCGCAAAGGCAGATCCTTATATTATTTGTGTGTTTTGCGTGGGGCTTGACCACCTCAGAGGGAACTGCGAGATCTGTAAAAATTTCCCTCAGTCGACACTTGATAGGCATTTGAAATGACTACAGGAAGGGATGTCTGAAAAGGCTGCTGAATGCAGACAAACCAATTTCTGTTCAGAATGAACTGGATGATCAGCCCTCTGACAAGGGTGACGGTTCTTCCACCAAAAAGAAACCTGCTGACCCTGTCACTAACCCGGAAGCCACAGGGAAGAGAAAGAATAAAGAAAAGCATTCAGCAGTTGAACCGCAACCAAGTACTCTGGTTCCAACCGCTGAGGCAATAGCTAACGCTATCAAAATAATTCAGTCGCTTCAACCGGTAACACCGGGTCAGGTTCAAAAGTGGCCGTGTTTGGATACCTCAAGTTCCACTCTGGTTCCCGGTTCATTGGAACCAGAGGTGAACACTTTTGATGAAGATTATTATAATGATGCTGATGATTTTGAGGATGAGGACTACGGTGAACCCATTGACCCGGACATTTCATCGGATCCTCATCATCCTGATTCCCCTTACAAGGGAACCGAGGAATTTACCTCTCATTTCCAATTTTGAAACAGTTGGTTTTGTCCCTGGACCTCCCCACACAGGAATCAACTGATGAGGAGGAGGAACAGGACTACAGAGACATGATGGATGTTCATGCTCCAAAAAGAGTTTTGCTTCCCATCCATAAGTCCTTGAAAAATCAGGTGATGAAAATTCTGCATACCCCTACTTCTATTCCACCAGTTGATAGAAAGGTGGATAAGAAATATTGAGTGGCTAAGGGTGGGGCCGAGTTTCTGTTTGGCCACCCTAGCCATGAGGGTGTGGTACAGGCAGCAGCCTGTGATAAAGCAGGTATTCCCCTGGTATCCTAGCCTCCTGACAAGGATTCCAGAAAGCTGGATTCTATTGCAAAAAAAAATATTTCTAGGGACATGGATATGTTGTTCATCCACACTTATTGGCAGGTATCCTTGCCGCTTTAAATCTTGCTGGAAGGTCTTCAAGCTGGCTCCTCCCACCCACCCAGGTGGTAAAACTCTCGGCTCCGCCCCCATGATGCCAGATCTTCCTTACGCTTGGAGCTCAGGTTCCCTCCTTAACGCTCTGCGTATAAGACTAGTTCTAATTCTTCAGGTTTCCGAAATAAAGTTTGAGTTTTCAAGACTTGAGTCAAATATTTCCCTCGCGGCTCACGTGGACAAATCAACTCCCGGTTTCGGAGGTGCCCATCGGGCAGAAAGATGTCTCGGACGGATCTGCACTCCACGCAGGCCTACTGCTTGGGCCTTAAGCACGACCCGCGGGCTTGCAACCTGTGCTCTTCCTTTTAGCCCTCTACGTCCTGGAAGACTGTGCTGCCCGTTTGCAGCTAGGGGTACGAGGAAACGTTACCCTCGAGGTAAAGTCGAAGGAGGCCATTTGGCAGTTTCCAGGCGGGGCTTGGTGGAACAGCTTGAGCAGATGATCGCCGAGGAGGAGGCGCAGAGGCACGCATCTCCGCCTCACCTCTGCCGCAGCCTTTATCCCGCCTCCCTGGGATCCTCCTATTCAACTTCTTTTAAGGAGCTCTGTCTGTCCCTCTCCACTAAGGGAGTGGGACCAACATCTTCAGGGCCTTCCTCTCGGTCCAAGAAGAAGGATCACAAAGGTAAGTCCCTCCGTCAACACTCTTGGGAGCGGGAGAGGTCCCCCTCACCGAGTAGTCGACCATCGACTTCGGCCACTGGCCTCACGGCGTCCCCGTCAGGTCAGTTGACTAAGACTCCCGTCGACGCAGTCGAGATTTTTCTCGACCCGTCCGGGCTGTCTACCGGTGAAGCTGAAAACCCTCACTCCCCGGTTTCCCTGGCGGAGATTGAGGTTTCCGTGGACTTGCCCGTGCCTCCGGTTCCGGAGTCCACGGTTGAACCCTCTGAGCCGAGGGGAGAGCGGGTTTCCCCCGCCCTGCCCCAGAACCCTCCTCGGAAAAGCAGAGGTTCACGGTCTCGGACTTCTTCTCGGTCCAGTCGATCCCGCCGTCATAGGCGGTCTTGGTCTCGGTACCGTGGCAAGCGGCGTCGCCGCTCGTCCTCCTCCTCGGACGAGGGGAGGCTTCGATGCAAGTTGTGTCGGCACTACAAGGACCTCATGTGGCAAGAGCTTCTTCTGTCCGTGAGCAAGCCGACGTCGTCGCCTTTCCCGGCTATCAAGTGGCTGTCACTGGAGTGGCCGGAGCAACCCCTTGCTGTAGCCGAGGCGCCTGCTCCCAGGCCTGTTGCTCGACCAAAACCGGCTGCCCCACCGATTCTGGTGGAACCTCCGCCTCCACAGCCATTGTTTGGGGCCCCGACCAAGAATTCTCGGTCGGCCCAGGGTCTGCCCCATAGGCTGTCTGTCACCCTCACTCCCGATCGCCCTCGGCAGGTGGAGGGTGGCTCAGGACCAATGCAGCTCTTTGCGGACTCCTCTGAGTCCAACGACGATTCCTCCCTGTTCTCCAGGCGGGTCGACTTGGAGTCCTCAGGAGGTCAGTCACTGGATGATAGCCCTTCGTCCTTCATGGGTTTGCTTAGGCTCATCTCAGAGTCCACCGGGATGCAGCTCGAGCCCGTATCCAAGCGGGCCAAGTATCCCCTAATGGAGATATTGGACCGAGGGGATTCTCCTACAGAGGCCTTTCCGGTGGCCGAGGCCATTGTGGGCCCGGCCTTGGAGCTCTGGCAGCATCCTGCTTCCTGCCCTGCGCCTTCGGCCAGGATGGCTAGGAAGTATGCGGTCCCTACCGGTTCCCTGTCCAGTTTCTCGGAACACCCCTCAGCCGAGGGGTTGGTTACCGACAGCGTCTTCCGGCGTGCCGGAAACACCAGGGATGTAGACAAACCTCCCGACAAGGAGTCCAAGAAGTTGGACTACGCCGGGCGAAATGTCTATGCTCGTCCCTCCCTTGGCCTTTGTCAGGCCAGCTCGGCCGCGGCTGATGGCACACTTCTCTCATGCCCTGTTGGGCTCCTGGGCGAGGTAGTCCCTCATCTCCGGCTGATCTGCAGACCACGGTTAAGCAGTGCGGGACCAGGGCAGGGCAGTAGCAAGCTGCAACTTCAGACTGCTTTGGGCGTTGGTGACTCATCGCCAGGTCAGTCGCTGACACGGTGGCTATGCGCCGCCGGGCATGGCTGAGGATATCCACCTTCACAGCGGATACCCAGCACAAGTTGGCGGATGTCCTCTTCTGAGGACCGACCTCTTGGCCGTGGGTGGAGGTCACCTCAGAGGATCGAAAAGTCCAATGCCACCCTGGACTTGGTCTCATCAGCCCAGAGGACAGGGCTGCAGACCGCAACCCAAGCCCTTTTCGTCCGTCTGCGCCCGGCGTCCGGCCCAGCAGCATCAGGAGCCCAGCAGGCTGCGCTTGGCATCCCAAACCCAAGCCGGCTTCCTCCTCCAGGAAGCAGGGAGGTAAGGCCAGGTGGTCCCTCGGCGGTCCCTCCTCCAAGCCTGCTCAGTGACCGGGTTGAGGGTGCCCCCCCAACCTCGTCCTCCACCCCAGGTTTCCCCGTGGAGGCAGCCGCCACTTCCTTTCCGCTGGTCTGCTATCACCACAGACCACTGGGTGTCAGGAAGTGGTGGGAAAGACCTGCCTCTGGAGTTCGAGCAGGCCCCGCCTTTCGAGCCCATCGCCCCGAAGTACCGAGGTCCGCAGCCTCGCTGTCGGCTCGCCGACACGACATCGGCTCTGCACCTCGAGAAGGAGGTGATCAGAAGGTGGCGGACCCCTCAGACTCCAGGTTTGTGTCCAGGTACTTCCTGGTTCCAAAACGGACGGGGGGCTGGTGCCCCATTCTCGACCTGCATGACCTAAACAAGTTCCTAAGGTCTTGGATCTTCAGGATGGTCACTCTGCCTCAGATAATACCATCCTTGGAATGCGGCATGTGGTTCTGCTCTCTGGACCTGCAGGATGCGTTTTTTCACGTCCCTATCCGTCCGTCTCACCAGCGATTCCTCCGCTTTCGAGCGGAGGCATCCCTTTACGAGTTCGAGCCATGCCCTTCGGCCTTTCTCCTGCTCCCAGGGTCTTCACCAAATGCATGGCAGTGGTGACAGCATTCCTGCGGCGCCGAGGGGTCCGGGTGTACCTTTACCTGGACGATTGGCTGATAGCAGCCCCCTCCAGACAAGAGGTGGAGCGGTCCAGAGATCTGGCCCTCCAGGTTTGCTCTCAGATCGGCCTCCTCATCAACGAGGCCAAGTCGGAACTCGAACCGAAGCAGGTGATTCTCTTCATCGGGGCAGAGCTCGACTCTCTTCGAGCCAGAGCACGGCTCCCGGCGGACAGGGCCGAGGTTCTTTCCTCCTTTGCCCAGTCATTTCTGGTTGGGCAATCGCGCCCTGCCCGGGACTTCCTTCGCCTCCTGGGTCTCATGGCGGCCTGCACCAGCGTGGTCCATTGGGCCCGCTGGAACATGCATCCCCTTCAATGGGGGTTGGCCAGTCAGTGGTCTCAATGCTGCGATCGATTGGACCAGCTAGTGACGGTGACCCAGGGGATGCGGAACACTCTCCAGTGGTGGATCGTTCCAACTCATCTGCTGGGGAGGGCATTCCGTTTGTGCATGAGCAGGGTCTCGACTTCAAGCGCCTCTCTGTTAGGGTGCCCATCTGGGGGAGCACAGGTGCATGGCCTCTGGTCCCGTGGGAGTCGATGCCATATCAACCTGCTGGAGCTCCGGCGGTCACTTAGCTCTCACCTTCGCTCCGTTTCTCACGGGGTCAAGTGGTTCAGGTCAGGCCGGACAATACCACGACCGTACTACCCTAAACCGCCAGAGGCGGGGCCGCTCCATGCCTCTGTGCAAGAGCTCTCCGCATTTGGTCACTCGTGTGCAGCCTGGAGGCGGATCTCCTAGCCATTCACGTGGCAGGAGCCTCCAACACCCTGGCCGATGCCCTAAGCCGGATAGGGGCTGTCTCCCAAGTGGTCTCTCCTGCGGAGGTAGTACAAGATCTGTTCTCCCATTGGGGCACACCTCAGGTGGATCTGTTTGCCTCCAGGGAGAATGCGAAGCTGAGGCTGTTCCATGCCCGCCCCCCTCAGCAGGGCTCGCTGCAGGGGAATGCCTTCTCGAGGCCGTGGACCCCGGGCCTCTTCTACGCCTTTCCCCCAATTCCCTTGATCCACAAGGTGCTTCTCAAGGTGAGGAGGGACAAGGCGCAGGTGATTCTGGTAGCCCCAGACTGGCCCCGCCAATGCTGGTATCCAGATCTCCTCAGCCTCAACTCCAGGCTCCCGAGGCAGCTTCCAGTTCGCCCGGACCTGCTTTCAGTCAATCAGGGAAGGTGTTCCACCCGGACCTTCAATCCTGCACTGACAGCCTGGTTCCTGGCGACTAGAGTTCCAGGCCTTGGGTCTTTCCGGCGAGGTCCTCAATGTAGTTGAGGCGTCCCATAAGGTCGACCAGGAAATGCTATGCCTTCAAATGGAAGAGGTTTCCATTTGGTGTCAGAACAAGGGCCTGGACCCTTCCTCCTGTTCCTTAGCAAGCATCTTGGACTATTTATGGTCCCTTTCTCAGCAAGGGCTTGGGTCGTGACCCTAAGGGTGCATCTAGCAGCCATCTCTCTGCTTACGAGCGGCGGGCCGAGAAGCAGTCGATGGCATGAGAAAAGGTGGTCTGGCACTTTTCTAAGGCCTTGATCACATTTCCCCTCCGGTCACGAGAACCTCCACCTCCATGGGATCTACTGCTGGTACTGGCAAAGCTCATGGGCAAGCCATTTGAACCGATGCAGGTGTGATCTCTCTCACCTGTGCGTGGAGACCGCCTTCTTGGTGGCTATTCGTCAGCCAGAAGGATGGGAGCTCAAGCGCTTTCCTTTGAGTCTCCTTACCTGTGGTCTTCCACAGGGACAAGGTTGTCCTAAGCCCACCGAAATTCCTTCCGAAGGTGGTGTCGGAGTTCACCTTAACCAGGTGTTGACTCTGCCGGTGTTCTACACCCAAATCCTCGGAGGCCGAATAAAGGCTCCATACTCTGGACCCTAGAAGGTGCCATCTTACTATAAAGGAAGCCTTAAGCTGAAGTCGGGAGAGGATTCGCCAGCTGTTTGTCACCTACGCTGAAGCCGCACCTGGCACACCTGCAATAGCCGGACCATGCAGGTGGGTCACCTCCTGCATAGATCTCTACTATAGGTTGGCGGGCATGGAGCCTCCCAGAGGATAAGAGCTCATTCTACCCGCCATACCGCTGCATTGGTGGCTGCTTCAGGGCGTCCCTATCCAGGAAATCTGCAGGGCTGCTACCGGAAGTCAGCACACCCTTCATTACCCAACCACATCGACCTTGAGTCACGCGGATGCTGGTTTTGGGGCCTCGGTTCTCCAGTCTCTATTCCCTAAGTAGGGGTTGTTGCCTCCCTCCTCCCGGAGAACTGCTAGGAGTCTGCCATTAAGTGTGGATGAACAACATATCCATGTCCTAGAAATACAGGTTACTCACCTGTAACAGGAGTTCTAGGAATGGTATATGTTGTTCATCCTACTGTTCCTGACCTCGGCTTCAACTGCACAACCTGAGCTTCCAGCGGGCCAGATCTGGCGTCAGGGGCGGGCCGGAGTTTACCACCGGGTGGGTGGGGAGCCAACTTGAAGACCTTCCGGCAAGATTTAAAGCGGCAAGGATACCTGCCAGTAAGTGTGGATGAACAACATATACCATTCCTAGAACTCCTGTTACAGGTGAGTAACCTGTATATCTGGGTTCCTCACTGGCAATTCGGCAGGCTTCATACATGGCCTATGTTGCCAGATTTCAAAGGACACTCCAGGACACTGTCCTACAGATTACTAAGTCAGTGCCAGCATAAATGGCTACAGACCTGGAGGAAGCTGCCAAGAGAGGGATAGAGGCTTCCAAAGTCCAGTTCAGAATGGTTGTGGATAGCAATGGTACTGCAGCCAGACAGATGGCTTCCTCAATGTCATTGAGAAGATTTGCTTGGCTCAGGACTACCAGTCTGACCCAAGACACTCAGTCCAAGGCCATGGACTTCCCATGTGAGACTTTGTCTCTGTTTGGAAGCAGACTGAGGCTTACATGAGGAAAATTGCTGAATACAAAACAGCATATCAAAGTACTGCTGCTAAGGAAAAGGCTTCTACCCCACAAAAGCAGCATGCTAGAGGTCATGGGGCAGACCTTATAGGCCATTCTTCCATCCTCAGGCATATCCACATTACCAACAGCAAAGAGGCTATTTCAGAGGCAGAGGCAGGAGAGGCACTAACCGTACTTGCCCCAGCATCCAGTCAGCACCTCAGACTAAGTAGACACCCTGAGGGATCTGCTCGGGTCACCTCCCCAGGACCAGTAGGGGGCAAGCTGACCCACTATTTCCAGGAATGGAAATCCATTACTGCAGATCGGTGGGTCCTGGAGGTATTGAGTCAGGGCCATGCACTCAGTTTCAAAATCAGACCAAGACTGAGGGCAAGAGTTTTTCAACCTTCCCCTCCGCCCCCCCAAGACATTTTTGCTGGAAAAGAAGGTGTTAAATCTGCTTTCACTAGGAGCAGTGGAGCCAGTTTCTCTCTTACAGAAAGGAAAGGGCCTTTACTCAAGATACTTCCTTACAACCAAAATAACAGGGGAGTAGCGACCCATATTGGATCTCAGATACCTAAACAGGCATTTACTGAAACCAAAATTCAAAATGGTCACCTTAAAAACGATTCTGCCAACTGTAATGCAAGGGGATTGGCTGGCATCTCTGGATCTAAAAGATGCTTATTTCCATATCCTCATAAGGCACTCTCACAGAAAGTTCCTTAGGTTCAGACTTCCATCAGGCCATTGTCAGTTCATAGCTATGCTTTTTGGCCTTACCTCTGCCCCAAGGGTGTTCACAAAATGCTTGGCAGTAGTTGTGGCACACCTGTGGAGGCAGGGAGTGGCAGTCTTCCCATACCTGGACAACTGGCTGTTAGTGCGACAGTCTCCCCAACAGGTCAAGCAGTCTCTGGCCTCAACACAGGAACTGTTACAGTCCTTGGGTTTCTTGATAAACCAGCAGAAGTCAGTACTGCAACCAGTACAGCTCCATGAATTTATAGGAGCAGAATTGGATTCAGTCAGAGGAAGGGTGTTTCTTCCTCAGCTGAGGGCAGTCACTCTCAGGTAGCTGGTAGGTTCTTTCAAACCTCACAGCCTCAGGCCGGCCAGACATTTATTCCAGTTGTTGGGCCACATGGCAGCCTCAACTGCCACAGTGTCGGGAGCAAGATTTCAGATCGGCAGGTCTGGGGAGAGGGGGAGGCATCACAGGCAGGTGGGGGGAGGGCTAAGCAGGGAGAAGGGGTACCGGAAGTGGAAATCACAGCAGAGAGAGTGAGGGAAGCCCTCAGCTCCCTTAAGACAGAGAAAGCACCGGGGCCGGATAAATTACATCCCAGAGTGCTGAAGGAACTTGCAGATTTCCTGGCAAACCCTGGCAGAGCTTTTCACCATCTCTGAGGACGGGTGGGTGCCCCAAGACTGGAAGGTGGCACATATAGTGCCTCCACAAGGGGATCAAGGGAGGTGGCAGAGAACTACAGGCCTGTCAGCCTGACCTCGGTGGTGGGCAAGGTGATGGAGGCATTGTCAAGGAGAGGCTGAGGGGACCTGGATAGAGTCAGGGTGCCTGGACGATAGACAGCATGGATTCATCCCGGGAAATCGTGTCAGACAAACCTGGTGAGTTCTATGACTGGGTGACAAGTGCCTTGGACCTGGGTAGACCAGTGGATGTCCTCTTCTAGACTTCAGCAAGGCATTTGACTCTGTTCTCACATGAGCCTGTTGGATAAGCTGGGAGAAATGGCGGTGAGGAACCAGATGATCAGATGGATGAGCAATTGGCTCAGGACCCGGACCCAAGGGGTCGTGGTTGGTGGGATAGTCTCATCCCCCAAGGAGGGTCGTGGTGGGGTCCCACAGGGATCAGTCCTTGGGCCCCTTCTGTTCAGCATCGTATCTGACATAAGGACAGGAATCAGGAGTGAGATGAGTCTCTTTGCAGATGACTCCAAAACTGGAGGCAGTGGTGGATGGGGAGGAGGGAGGGTGGCCCTACAGGGGACCTGGAGGCTCTGGAAGATGGTCTAGAAAGTGGAGCTGAGGTTCAATGCAGGGAAGTAGGTACTCCACCTGAGGCCGAAACCCAGGCCAAGTGTACACCCTGGAGAATCTACAAGTCTCTGGCTGAGGCGACCTAGGGGTGGTGGTGGATGTCAAGATGAACAACTCTGAGACTTGTAGGGAGGCAGCCAAGGCCAACAGGATGCTGGGATGCATCGCTGGGGATCACCTCAGAAGGAGGGAAGTCCCTCTCGTATAACCATTGGTGAGGCCGCACCTTGAGTACTGCGTGCAGTTTTGGAGCTACACTTAAAGCGGGACATTAACCTCCTGGATAGGGTCCAGAGGACAACCAAAATGATTTGGAGCTTGGGGACAGGACCTATGAGGAGAGGCTCGAAGAGCTAAATATGTACAATGGAAGAGAGAAGGGACCGGGGACATGATAGAGGTCTTTAGGTACATGAAGAGGGTAAATAGGGAGGAACAGTCGAGGTGCTTGAAGGAAGGGCCACTAGGGGGCATGGCTGGAAGCTGGAGGGGAAGATTCAGGGGAGAAAGGAGGGTGCTACTTCACTGAGAGGGTGGTGGAGCCATGGAGATCACTGCCTAGGGGCTGGTGGAGGCAGAGACAGTGGAGGGTTCAAGAGGGGGTGGGACAGGTACAGGGGAAAGGTTCTGGAAGCAAAATCCAATGCAGCAAGAATATCCGGAACTGGGAAGGGAGAAGCCAGAGAAGGCGAGGGGGACAGCAAGGTCAGCACCCAGGTTGGGGACTGACCAAACGAGCAGACACGAAAGACCGTTAGGCCTATTCTGCTGGCATTTTAGTATGTTAGTATGTATGTTGGATGAGAGATATTCAATATCACCTCAAGCATTACTGGCACCAAAAAAAGGACAAATTGTTAAAGTTAGTCCCAGTCACTCAAACATTCATGCAGGGGCTCCAGTGGTGGCAGGATTTGGGAAACCTCAGACAAGGGGTCCCATTCCAACAAGAGCAACCATCTCTGGTGCTCACTACAGATGCTTCCCTTCTAGGGTGGGGAGTACATCTAGAGGAGCATACTGTCCACGGCACATGGCTCAAACAGGAGTCATCACTGCACATCAGCCTGTTGGAGCTCAGGGCAGTGTTCCTGGCACTTCACGCATTCACCAGTATGCTGCAGGGAAAAGTAGTCGAGATCAGGACAGACAACATGACCACAGTGTACTACATCAACAAACAAGGAGACACAAGGTCCACACCCCTGTGTGCAGAAGCTATGAGAATATGGACCCTGGCCTATTCCCAAAACATTGCGCTGTCAGCAATCCACCTTCCAAGGAAGGAGAATGTGCTGGCAGATGCACTATGCAGAATATATCAGAACCATCACGAAAGGTCCCTAAACAAGCAAGTACTACAGTTGGTGTTCAGAAGGTGGGACACTCCAGAGGTAGACCTCTTTGCTTCCCCAGACAACTACCAGCTCCCTCTGCACTGCTGCAGACCTCCACTGAAGGGCACAGTACTGCTGGATGCACTGATCCTGGATTGGACAGGGAAGTTCTTGTATGCCTTCCCTCCCTTCCCATTATTACTGAGTCCTGAACAAGATCAGGTCCCAACCAGCCACAGTGGTCCTCATTGCCCCAGATTGGTCCAGGCAACCATGGCATTCCCTAGTCCTGTCCCTATCAGTAGCCAAGCCAGTCAGCCTACCCAAGAGGCACAATCTGCTGACCTCCTCCCAGGGCAGGAACCTTTATCACAACCTTCGATCCCTCAGACTCAAAGCCTGGTTCTTGAGGACCTAGAGTATGCAAATTTGAATCTTTCAGAGGGGGTAATGGAGATCCTTAGAGTATCCAGAAAAATTTATACTTCTAAGTGGAAAAGATTTTCTTTCTGGTGCAGAGACAAAAATTTAGGCCATACCCAGCCTGGCTTATCAGTAGTTCTCGACTATCTAACCCATCTTCATTCCCTAGGTCTCAGGACCTCTACTTTGAAGGTTCATTTGGCTGCAATATCTGCTTACCTGTCAGCAGGTAAACCTTCCTCTTTGGCCTCTGATGCAGTGTTCCGAAAGTTCTTTAAAGGATTATTGCATTTGCACCCTCCTCATAGGACCCCTGCCCTTGTGTGGGATCTAAACATTTGCATCGCACAGCTTAGGCAGCCTCCTTTCGAACCCATGTCTTCGGCTGACCTTAAGTGTGTAACTTGGAAAGCTGTGTTTTTAGTGGCTATTACTTCTGCCAGAAGGATAAGTGAGATTCAGGCCTTGTCCATGGAGTCCAATTACGTGACCTTCCACTGGGATAAGGTGGTACTCATGACGGATAACAAATTTCTTCCTAAGGTGGTATCTGACTTTCACATTAATCAGTCCATCACCTTGCCAGTTTTCTTTAGTTCAAGTTCAAGTTTATTGCAGGAAAACTCAGTTGAGCAAGCTCATTCACAAGGAGGTCCTGAGACATACATACATTCACAATGAAGTCCTGAGACTGACGTACAATCAAGTAGGTTAAGTGCTTACATCATAAAACACAGTATACATAATGGTAAAAGAGCTTACATCATAAAACGCAGTGTACATAATGATAAAGAGCTCCCAGGATACTCTAAGTTCATGATGAGAAGCTTGCACTGTTTATAAAACAATACTCCATACATTAGATTTCCTCAGAGAAATTAAAATTTCTGGAGGAAGTAACAGTAATTGCACAACAATACAATAAAGATTCCACCTGAGACACTGATAGTGGTGCGAAACAGAGTTGAGGAAGTGGAGGAATGGAACCTGGGATATCATGGAGTCACTAGGTTGTGGTCCCGGGGACAGTAATTTGTTAAAGACAGTTACAGTTATCTTTTAGTTTAGCCACGGCTAGCCTTTAGAAAAAGTTAACAGGGACAATACTGGGTAATTTCAAAAAGGATTGTAGTCAATTACAAATAGTTGGCAGTGAACATGAAATAGCGCGTTTTCCAAAGGAAGTGCGGATCCTAGGTACAACAAGAAGGAGAAACTCTGTCTTCCTAAGTGAGTAAACACTGCACGCTATGTGTATTAAAGAGGATAGATATTGCGGTAGTTTATTCTGAAGAAGTTTTAAAGTCCATGTGCCGGCGTGGACTGTCCATCTAACAGTAAGCGAGGGCCAGCCAACTAAGGCATAGAGATCACAGTGATGAGTTAGTGGAAGGGAGTTTGTTATGAATCGTAGGGAGCGGTGATAGAGAACATCTAGTTTATGGAGATTAGTAGAAGCTGAAGAATTATAGATTACATTGCCGTAATCAAGGAGGGGGAGGAAAGTGGCCTGAACCAATGTGGTTCTAATCTCAGTGGGAAAGAAAGATCTATTGCGGAAGAAAAAACCTAACCTGGCTTTGAGCCTTTTGGCCAAGTCGTCGATGTGATCATTAAAGGAAAGCCTGTTGTCGAGCCAGAAACCGAGATATTTGAACTTTGAAACTATTTCCAGATGCTCACCTGGGGTAGTATTTATAAAATCAATGGGTAAAACAGGAGTAATAGTGTGCAAGGAGCATGGGCGAAGGATCATAGCTTTCGTTTTTTTGCCATTAAGGAGTAACTTTGCATTAATTAGGTTTTTTTCTAATTGCGTGAAGTCAGCTTGAAGGGTGTCCCTAGTTTCTTCTAGCGAGGGCCCAGAAGTATACAGGACTGTGTCATCTGCAAAGAAGCGTAACTGGGACTTGGTAATCTGATGGTCGAGGTTGTTTATATATAAGGAAAAGAGGACGGGACCTAAAATAGATCCCTGTGGGACTCCCCTAGCAGTAGGTAGGGAGGACGAAAACAAATTTCCTGACTTAACTTTCTGTGTCCTGCCTGATAGGTAGCTTTTGAACCATTGGGTTGTGGATGGAGTAAAGCCAAGATTCGTAAGGCTAAGAACTAATAGTTTATGATCTACTGTAGCAAATGCTTTACTTAGATCCAAAAACAGCACACCAGTAGTTTTCTTTGAGTCCATTGCAGAGACCCAATCATTAGTAACCTTGGCTGGAGCTGTAATGGTACTATGGTTTGGGTGAAAGCCAGATTGAAGAGGGTTTAAAATATATTGACTTGCAATATGGTTTTTCAATTGGGCGTAGATCAGTTTTTCAAATGCTTTTGAGAGGATAGGTAGTATTGAAATAGGTCTATAATTATTGAGATCACATGGATCTCCCAACTTAAATATGGGAAGGATATGGGCAGATTTCCAACACGAGGGAACTGTGGTGGTTGAAATAGAAAGGTTGAATATATGAAGTATTGGGGCGGTAAGTAGGGGTAGCCAAATTTTAGGAATAATGGATCTATGCTATCCTCACCCGCACTTTTTTTGGTATCCAGGTTAATAAGTGACTCCTCTACTTCCTTAAAGCTAAGAGGGAGCAACTGGAATGAACAGGTTGGGGTATTCGGTGATGCATACATGCTGTCAGTGTTCTTTATTTGGGTGGCATGTGGAGAAGTATCAAATGCTAGACTGGCGGTGATGAAGTGGGAATTAAGTTCTTCCAATATTTGATATGTACTTTCAATAGTTGATCCATTGATGAGGATCTTTGCTGGAACAGATGGGGCAGTTCAGCGACCCTCAATGGACTTGAGGGTCTTCCAGATTTTACAGGAGTTCCCTTTGGCCCGCTCTAGGGTAAAGACTTAGTAACTAGATTTAGTTTCACGAATGCGTTTGACGCATGCATTCCTGGCTGCCCTGAATGCCTGCCAATCTAAGGGGCTCTTGGAAAGCCTTGCCTGGGCCCATAGTTTGTCGCGGTTTGACAGTGCAGCCTTGAGTTCTGATGTGAACCAGGGGTGAGAGTTTTTGCACATCCGAAACTTAATAGTGGGAGCATGTCTATTAACTAGAGAAGTAATGTTGCAGTTAAGGACATTAACAGCCTTGTCTACTGATTTTGCAAGGAAAAGGTCTTGCCATCTGATGTTGCTTAGATTGGTCAAATAATTGTCAATAATGAACTTGCGGAACGACCATTTGGTTATAAATTTAGGGGGAAGGATAACTTTGGCTTGTGATCTAGTGCAGACTACGATGTTGTGATCACTCATATCATTATGAAACACCACTGTTTGTAGGATTTTATGTGGATGGGTAGTCAGGACAACATCTAGAAGTGAACTGTTGGCTGAATTTTGGGTATTAATCCTGGTTGGTTCACTGATTAGTTGGGCTAATCCGAGTTCGTCTCAAAGTGACTTCAGGTCAAAGGATTTTGATGATAGCCAATCCATATTGAAATCACCAAGAATTAGTGTTTCTGTGTTAACTTTAATGACTCTTTACTCTCTACTGACTCTCTACTTTGACTCTTTACTGATCATTCCTCTTCAGGTGAGCATAGGTTACATAGCCTGGATGTTAAGAGGGCTATTAGCTACTATCTAGATCACACAAAAGGTCACAGAGGGGATGGAACCCAACTCTTTCTGACCTATGGAGAGGTCGGCAAGGGTAAACCTGCCACAAAAAGATCCATAGCAAGATGGATTGTCTCATGTATCCAATTCTATTATAACAAGGTGGGTAAGCAGCCCCCACAAGGGCTTAGGCCCCATTCTAGTAGGGGGACCGCTGCATCTATATCAGCTTCCAGTGATATTCCTCTGTTGGAAATCTATAAGACAGCTACCTGGAGAACGGTTCATACATTTACCAAGCATTATTGCCTGGATACCCAGGCCAGAAGTGATGCTAGGTTTGGCACAGCAGTTCTGCAGAGCCTGTTTCTAAAATAGGTCCTCTGCTCACCTCCAAAGTCACTGCTTGGGTAGTCTGCAGTTGTCAGAATACAGTAAGATTTCCTGGGGTTTGAAGAAAACATTACTTACCATAGTAATCTTGTTTCTTCTAAGTGAATCTTACTGTATTCTGAGCTCCTACCCTTCCTCACCTGCTAGGACCTACAGGGCTCTTATCACTCCTGTGTCACTGATTTTGGAAACCTGTGGGTACCTATTAGTTTGTTGGGCATCTGTTGACTTGAGTCTTAGAGATGCCTCCTGTTGTTGGAATTTCTGTTCCCCTAATAGGGGTATTTAGGGGTAGTAAACTTAGTTTGGTTAGTTAGTATTAGCTTCTGCATGCTTCATAAGAATCTGACGGTTGCAGGAAGTGCAACCAGGGACAGTGATTTGAAAACCGAGCTCGAGCTTAACATTCCACTATTAGCATAGGTTCTATTAACCATTTCGGCTCCGGGGCAGTCCTATGGTGAGACCATACTGTAGTTGTCAGAATACAGTAAGATTCCCTTAGAAGAAACAAGATTACTATGGCAAGTAATGTTTTCTTCAAACAACATGAAGTCTTGCTATATTATGACATATGCGGTGAGTCCCAACCTTCGAACTGCTCCGGAGGTGAAAGAGTTAACAGTCCATGCCAGGCATGGAACTTTGAGCTCGAGCTCGGTTGAAAACTCTATCTGTTGTTCTTCAAACTCAAACTGTCAGATTCTTTACTCGCCTCACTGAACAGTCGCTCCGGAGATTTCTCCTTCTGCTCGGTTCATTTTGTCGGTTAAAGTATAAAGTTTTTCGTTTTTTAACGAAATTAAACCGCAACTGTCATGTTCAAGCTCTATCTGTGGTATTTGTGAGTACTAGATAGGTTTTACATTTACTTTCTGTGTGGAACTTGTAAGCGGTTTCATCGAGTTCGGTTTGAACCGATCAAGTTATTCTGTTACATTACTGTCTTTTAGAAGTGCGGTTCCCGGTTCTTATCGGTTCTAAAAAAGCGGATTTTAATACGTTTTTCCATGACCCGTGACTTGGTTGGAAACCGATAAGGGAGTCTTGCTTGGCTGATTGCCATAAACGGGCAAGTTTTTGGTTAGGCTGGCACTATGTCTGAGAAACCCAAAAGAAAAACCGGGCCCACTGGGTTTCAACACTGTGTTGTCTGTGGGGAAGGCTTTGCCAAGGCTGACCCCCACACCACATGTGTTTATTGTCTGGGGTTTGACAACCTCAATTCAGACTGCCAGATTTGTAAGAGTTTTCCTGCAGCTACCCTGGATAAGAGAGTTGGTAGACTCGGAGCGGGAGGCCAAAAAGTCCACTGAACCGGATGGCCAGCCGGTTCAGTTGGAACCGAACCGGAGGGAGTGCCCTCTGACCAGGGCAATACTTCCTCAGGCAAAGGAGAGCCGACTCTAGGAGTCGGTTCCAACAAAGAGAACTAGAAAATCAGCTGGTGTGGAGCCAAAACCGGCTCTCCAACTGCTGAGGAAATAACTAAAGCAATAAAAATTGTTCAGTCACTCTCCGGTTCCGACCGAACGCGCACCATCAAGTAAGCGTTCGGTTGGTCGGTTCCACGGTTCAAGAGTATGATTTAGAGAATTTTATAGAACCAGATGAGGGAAGAGAGTATGAGGAGAGTGAATGTGGTTTGAAAGTCTGGATGTACCCATTGAACGGACATCTCTCCAGACAGACCTTCAGGAGTGTCTCCCCCTAGGCTTTCTGAGTCCCCTTCTCATTTCATGTTTTATAAAAAAGTGACTGAAACCCTCCAGCTCCCTATGGAGGAAGCTGTGGATGATCAAGAAGAGCCTGATTTTGTAGAAATGATGGATATCCCAGAGTCTAGGAGACTGTCTATTCCTCTGCATAAATCGTTTTGGAAACAGACAGTAAAGATTTTAAAAGCTCCTCACACCATACCTCCTATTGATAAAAGAATGGACAAAAGGTATGCATTGTCAGGCTCTGATACGGAGTTCCTTACACAACAATGCAGCCACGTGGGGGTGGTGCAGGCTGCAGCTTGTGACAAGGCAAATATTCCCTTAGCCTCTCACCCCCCTGACAAGGACTCCAGAAAGATAGTTGCCATTGCAAAGAAACAGTACATGGCAGCATCCTTAGGACTCAGACAGGCAAATTATATGGCTTATGTTGCTAGATATCAAAAATCCAGATGGGATACTGTTTTGGCTCTAGCAAAGCAGGTCCCTGGCCAGCTGGCAAAGGAGCTGGAGTAGGTGGCCGCTGATGGTATTGAAGCATCTAAGGTGCAATTCCATGCTGCAGTGGACTCTAATGATGTCTCATCTAGAGTCATGGCTACATCTGTGGCTCTCCGTAGAATGGCTTGGCTCAGATGTACTAGCCTGTCACAGGATACCCAGACTAAGGCCATGGATTTCTCTGTTGTAGGCAACTCTCTGTTGGGAGCAAACAGAAATTACATGAAGAAAATGGATGAATATAGGACCACCTATAGGAGTGCACAGGCCAAGGAAAGGCAAGTCACTCCCAAAGGCAGCCTCCCAGGGGCAGGGGCAGGCCTTTTCATAGGCCTTTTTACCAAGCCCAGGCCTCCTCTTCAGCTTATGCACAGAGGGGGTTCTTTAGAGGGAGAGGCAGACGGGGTGCAAGCAGACCTGCTTCCACCCCTCAGCCTAAAGCCCCTGCTAAGCAGGCACCCTGATGGGGTGCCCAGGGCCGATTCTCCACTAGGACCAAAATAATCCAGCACACTAAAAGCCTGTTACAAGATAAATCCAGGTCCAAAAGCCAACGCTGTGATATGCAAAAAGAAATGTATTTGATCACTTAGGACCAACCGGACCAACAGGCAAAACAAAATAAAAGACAAACGCATACGTGCCCCAGCGCTTCGACTCACTAATGAGTCTTCATCGGGGGTAAAGGTCAAAGTCTAAACATAGCCTTTATATGGTAAATGAATTAATGATAATTAATCAATTAGTACAAATACACATGATACCAATAACACTTGAAGTCTGCATAACATGTTAAACCTATATTAAGTCACTAGATGGTGCTATAACAGCACAACCATCAAATAATGGTCAATACCTAAACATATAAAATACAGAATACAAGTGAAAAAAAAAAGAAATAAATAAAAACAGGATGCCACAGATATTATAGAGACCAAACCTCCAGCATATCCTGAGAAAAGGAGAGAGATTATATACAAGGCAACCAGAGTATACAAGGCAACCAAAATGTAGGACCTCCCAGAAAGTGAGGACTGTACAGCTGGAGGGTAGTCAGTGGTGGTGTCCAATTATCCTAAAAGAAAAAGAAACAAGAAATTATATAATTTCTAAAAGAAATTTATAATATTTTTAAACAACAACATTATTATTCTCCGACCTGAAGAAAAAAGGCATTATTTCATCATTTCAAAAGGGTTTCAAATCCCATTTGTCATTAAGACCTTGTGGTTTGACTACTGCTATAGTATAAATCCAGAAGCTCTCACGCTGCAATAATAAATTAGATCTGTCTCCACCATTCCTCATTTGAGATACTTGTTCCAACCCTACAAATTTCAAATCCTCTGGTTTTGAATTGTGTACAACAGAAAAGTGGGCACCAACAGGAGTATCTTGCTTATTGTTTATAATAGATCGAATGTGTTCCTGTATTCTTAATTTTAAGGGTCTAACCGTCTTGCCTATGTATACTAAATTACATGTACACCATAAAGCATAAACAACATAAGGAGTATTGCATGTAACAAGTTCCCTAATCTCAGCCTTGACATTCATTAGCATAGGATGGATAAACTCTTTAGATGGTACCCCATAATTACAGATGTTACATTTATTGCATCTGTAAAAACCATTTAAGTGACGTGACAACCATGTGCCAGTGGTTTTCTTAATGTAGGGAGTACGGCTGTGTACTAATTTATCTCTGAGATTTTCACTTCTATTAAAAGTGACTCTAGGTTTAGGACCCACAGATGAGCCTACCACGTTATCTCCCAATAAGATGGACCAGTTTTTGTGTATAATATTACCAATCTGGCCTGCTACATGGTTAAAATCTGTCACAAATGTACAAGGTATTTTATCTCCCAATGCTGTGGTTGCTTTATTTGTATTCCTTAGGAGATCATCCCTATCCATATGTTGTACTTTATCCTTTGTTTGCATCAAAAGTTCCTTGTCATAACCCCTCATTTCAAATCTACATATCAGTTCTTCAGTTTGTTTCATAAATTCAATTTCTGAACTACAATTTCTTTTAAGTCTTAATATTTGTCCAAAAGGAATTGAATTTTTAAGACTAAAGGGGTGGGCACTACTAGACAATAACAATGAATTAGTAGCTATATCCTTTCTAAAACTTCTGGTCTCTGTTTTGTTTCGATCCTCATTAACATAAAGGCATAAGTCCAAAAAAGAAATACAACATGGATCAGTAACATAGATACATTTTAAATTAAATGTGTTGTCATTAAGCCAATCAACAAACTCAGTCATAATATTAATGGGTCCATCCCAAACACATAAAACATACATCAATAAGCGATGCCAATGTGCAATGTTATTAATAAAAGGATTGGTGTCAGAAAAGACAACATCTTTTTCCCAGAATCCAAGAAACAAATTAGCATAGCTAGGTGCCATTGAGGCTCCATAGCAGTTCCACATTTCTGTAAATAAAATTCACCTTTAAATTCAAAATAATTGTGTCAACAAAATTCAGTAGCATCAACAATAAATTCATGTGGAATATTCTCTGTTTTGGATAATTTTTCCATCCAAAACTTTATTGTTTTAAGGCCCATTTGGTGTTGAATAGAAGTATATAAAGATTCAACATCAATGCTTAACCATTGATAATTTGGTTTCCACTGTATATCTTTCATAATGTTAAGCACTGATGTACTATCCCTAATGTATGAAGGAAGTTTGGTAACTTCAAATTGAAAAAAGAAATCTATAAATTTACCCAAATTTTGTGTTAAAGAGTTACAGCCTGAGACTATCGGTCTCCGTGGTGGCTTAGATATATTTTTATGAATTTTTGGTAGAATATAAAAACTGGGAATAGTAGGGTTATCCTGCCAGATAAAATTATATTCCTTCTCTGATATCAAGCCACTATCAACAGTATATTTGAGCAATTGAAACAGTTCTCTTTTAAAAATCTGAGTGGGGTCTGACGGCAATTTGCAATAATTGTTAGTGTTATTTAATAAAGAATACACTATGTCATTATAACGAACAGTGTCCATTATTACAATATTACCCCCTTTATCTGCCGGTTTTATAGTAATATCATGATTATTAGATAGACAATCCAAAGCTGTTTTCTCACTATGAGTGAGATTATAGTATCTAGGATTAGCCTGTTTTTTCAAAACTTCCTCTACCTGTTTATTAACCACTTTTTCAAAAGCATGTATGCTGGAGTTAAATACATTGGGACTAACGGTGGATGCACCTGAAAATGTACTTTTTCTTAAAGTTGAAATAAATCCACCAGCATTCAACTTAGTGTTACCTGCAGGCTGGAACTGAGGAAGACACATCTCAGTCTCTATTTGTTCATTTGTTATAAGTCTTTCCAGCCCAGCCAGATTATATTCAGCATCAATGTCACTCATTTCATATTCTATGTCCACATGAGCATCTTTCATTATAGTTTGTGCAGGTGCTTCTATTGCTGAAATTAGTAAATCCAAATCCTCAATATTCCCAGGTTCGTCTATTTCAGTTCCTCCCATAATTACTGTCGGTGGTTTTTGCTGAAAAAAATATTTTAATTTAATTTTCCGAAAGAATTTTTGCAAATCCACAAATATCCTGAATTCATTAACTACAGGTGTAGGAACAAAATTTAACCCCTTTTGGAGAAGTAAAGTTTCAGTTGGAGTGACAGTATATTGTGAAAGATTTATAACTTGTAACTGATTTCCTTGTTCCTTGTTCTCAGTGCTCTTTCTATCCTGATGGACTCTCCAACCTCCTCTTCTGGTCTTTCTTTTCCTTTTGGTTTTGATGATGTCCTCTCTAAAAAAGGTCTAGTATCTGTAGTTGCACTAATGTTACGTTTTTTACTTTTATTTTTGATAGATTGAAAATGCACTCGGGAACGCCCCCTGCTAACAGATCGTTTTTTAGCCCAAGCAGTAATATTCCCCTTCTCATAATCAATTTTGTCACGGAGAAGTTTTGAAGTTTTTTTCTCAATTATTTCAAATTCATACTTTTGAACTTTATCTGATAATTTCTTCTCCAAATCATTAAACTCTGGATGGTCATTAAACTTAGTTAACATTGACTTGGCATCAATAAGTTCTTTCATCAGTTGGTCATATTTTAATTTATCTGACTTAATTAAGAGTTCCAAAAAAGCTTTTGAATACTCACATGCTGTACGAATCCACTCAGTTTTAAACGGAAATTCCTCTATTCCACTTGAAGGTGAAATTTGTATACATAAGCCTCGCGGTGCCAAGTCTCTTTCAGTATATTCCTCTAGAGTTGAAATGTTATAAGTGATGTCTATTTCTTTCAGTAATAATTTTTCAAGCGTATGGAATACTGACCGTATTGTAGGTTTAGGAGAAATGTCACTTGCTGCTATCGCTCCTGTAACGCGCTCTCCTCATTCGTTTGCAGTCTCTCTCTCGCTTTTCTTCTCCGTATATCCGGGTCATCAAAGGCTTGCCAAATGACTCTGTCGGCTTCGTGAATTTCTCTGCTGCTACTTTCTCGTTCCATTCGCTGCATGCTATAAAATTCAATCAATGATTGTATCAAAAAAATCAGAGAAAGAAGCCGACAGTTGCTGTAAACCTAATTGCTAAGAGTTTTGTTATGTTGTAATCCCCACAATCCGTTAAATGAAAACGCTAAGCCGTCAGCAGCATAGAAAGGCAATTACCAAAAACACACACACTCGTGCTGCGAGCCAAGGCTTAGTGGGGTGGTGCTGAGAAATACAGGGTAGCCAACCCAAAACGAACAGGACCAAAATAATCCAGCACACTAAAAGCCTGTTACAACATAAATCCAGGTCCAAAAGCCAACGCTGTGATATGCAAAAAGAAATTTATTTGATCACTTAGGACCAACAGGCAAAACAAAACAAAAGACAAAGCGCATACGTGCCCCAGCGCTTCGACTCACTAATGAGTCTTCATCAGGGGTAAGGTCAAAGTCTAAACATAGCCTTTATATAGTAAATGAATTAATGATAATTAATCAATTAGTACAAATACACATGATACCAATAACACTTGAAGTCTGCATAACATGTTAAACCTATATTAAGTCACTAGATGGTGCTATAACAGCACAACCATCAAATAATGGTCAATACCTAAACATATAAAATACAGAATACAAGTGAAAAAAAAAGAAATAAAAACAGGATGCCACAGATATTATAGAGACCAAACCTCCAGCATATCCTGAGAAAAGGAGAGAGATTATATACAAGGCAACCAGAGTATACAAGGCAACCAAAATGTAGGACCTCCCAGAAAGTGAGGACTGTACAGCTGGAAGGTAGTCAGTGGTGGTGTCCAATTATCCTAAAAGAAAAAGAAACAAGAAATTATATAATTTCTAAAATAAATTTATAATTCTCCACTACCTGTAGGGGGCAGGCTGGCTTACTTTGTCCAGGACTGGGAGTCTCTAACATTAGACAAGTGGGTCCTGGAAGTAGTAAGCCAGGGACTGGTTCTCAGCTTCAAAAAATTTCCAAAGATGAGAACCAGATCCTTTCCACCTGCAAATCCTTCAGAGGCTCTTGCCCTGGAAGCAGAAGTCTCTACCCTCCTGGCTGTCAGAGCTGTGGAAAGGGTTCCACCCCTACGCCAAGGCAAAGGATTGTACTCCAGGTACTTCCTTACCCCCAAAAAAGACAGGAGAATGGCGGCCCATCCTGGATCTCAGGTATCTAAACAAGCACCTTTTAGAACCAAAATTCAAAATGGTGACTCTGGAAATTATTTTACCCTCTTTAAGGCCAGGGGACTGGCTAGTGTCCCTGGACCTCAAGGATGCCTATTTTCATGTTCTCATCAGAAGCTCCCATCGAAAGTACCTCAGATTCGAACTGCCCTCAGGCCATTACCAGTTCAGAGTTGCCCTTCGGCCTCACATCTGCCCCAAGGGTATTCACAAAATGCCTGGCAGTAGCAGTTGTCCACTTAAGAAGGCAAAAAATTGCCATCTTTCCTTACCTGGACGACTGGCTCATAGTAGGCCAGTCCCCAGACCAAGTCAGGTTACATCTTCAAGTAACTCAGCAACTGCTAACTTCTCTAGGTTTCCTTCTCAATCTTCCAAAGTCAGTCCTAGAACCTGTCTAGCTTCTCACCTTCATAGGTGCAGAACTGAACACAAAAGAAGCCAGAGCCTTCCTTCCTCTGGAAAGAGCAAGGACCCTGATTTCTCTGGCTTCCTCCTTCACCCTGCAGGTATCTCGACCAGCAAGGCACTTTTTCCAGCTCCTGGGACACATGGCTGCTTCGACAGCAGTAGTGCAGGGAGCCAGATTTCAGATGAGGGACATCCAGTTCCATTTGAGAGCCTTTTGGTCTCAAAGGAGGGACCCTCTAACCAAATTAATTCCAGTGACTCAAACCCTGATCCAGGCCCTTCAGTGGTGGCAGGACCAGGGCAATTTGAGACAGGGGTTCCCCTTCACCCCTCAGTCTCACTCCTTAATCCTTACTACAGATGCATCCCTATTGGGGTGGGGAGCTCACATGGGTGACCTCACTACGCAGGGATTGTGGTCCCCTCAGGAATCTCTGCTCCACATCTATCTGTTGGAACTCAGAGCAGTTTTCTAGCACTTCAAGTTTTTTCCAAATCTGTTCAGAACAAGGTTATTCAGGTCAGAACAGACAATACCACTACAATTGGTACATCAACAAAGCAAAGGAGCACTGGGTCTCTGACCTTGTGCAAGCTAGTGAAGTTGTGTCTCTGGCTAACTCCCTGAACACCTCCCTTGTAGCAGTTCACCTCCCAGGCAAGGACAATATCCTGGCAGATGCTCTCAGCAGGATTTCCCAGGGCCATCACGAATGGGCTCTGGATCCCCTAGTACTGGAGGTGGTATTTGCCAGACGGGGCACACCCCAGATAGATCTTTTTGCAGCCCCAGACAATCACCAACTTCCCTTTTCTGTTGCAGGCCCCAGTGTTGGGCTCAGTCCCCCTGGATGCCTTCTTTCTCAGTTGGGAAGGGAAGTTTCTCTGCCATCCCCACTTCCTCTCCTGTTCAAAGTGCTAGTCAAAATCAGATCTCAACCCCTGCAAGATGATCCTGATTGCTCCAGACTGGACCAGACAGCCCTGGTACCCACTCCTTATGTCCTTAGTAGTCCACCTTCCCTGTGTCTTCCCAGGAATCACAATCTGTTATCCTGTGCTCAGGGAGAGTTTGATACCAGACCTCAAATCTCTCAACCTCAAGGCCTGGCTCTTGAAGAGTTAGAGTTGCTGACCTACACCTCTCCCAAGGTGTTTTGGATATCCTGAAGGCTTCAAGGAAGCCTTCCACCAAGAACTACTTATAATTCCAAATGGAAGAGATTTTCCATATGGTGCTCTGCAACATATTCCCCAGAATCTGCTGGTTTACCCACGGTCCTGGACTATATGGTCCATCTAAATACTTTGGGACTGAGACCAGCTACCCTAAAGGTGCACCTGGCAGCCATGTCTGCTTTCTTATCAGCAGGTAAGCCCTCTTCTCTTTCAGCCCATCCTGTTTTCTCCAAGTTTTTCAAAGGGTTGCTTCACACCAACCCCCCATTCAGGGATCCTGCCCCTGCCTGGGATCTTAATATTTGCATTGCCCAGCTTATGCAACCCGCTTTTGAGCCCTTGTCTTCAGCAGAGCTTAAGTACTTGACTTGGAAAACTGTGTTTTTGGTAGCCATCACTTCTGCCAGGCGCATAAGTGAGTTACAAGCATTGTCAGTGGAGCCTGATTTTATCTCTTTCCACAGAGATAAGGTAGTCCTCAGGACTAACAGAAAGTTCTTGCCTAAGGTGGTCTCAGATTTCCACCTTAATCAATCTATGTCTCTCCCTGTGTACTTCACTGACCATTCCTCCTCTGGTGAGAGGAGGTTGCACAGTTTAGATGTCAAAAGATCCCTTAGCTACTACGTAGATCGTGCCAAGGGTCACAGGTTTGACTCCCTCCAACTGTTCCTCACTTAGGGTGAGGTCGGCAAAGGGAAACCTGCCACTAAAAGATCCATTGCCAGGTGGATTGTCTCTTGTATCCAATTCTGCTATGAAAAACTGGGTAAAGTTCCTCCCTTAGGCCTGAGGGCTCACTCTACTAGAGGTACAGCTGCATCTCTGGCTGCTGCCAGGGACATCCCTATCCTAGAGATATGTCAAGCAGCTACCTGGAAAACAGTTCACACTTTTACCAAGCATTACTCCGTGGACATCCAGGCTAGGAGTGATGCTCGAATTGGCACAGCTGTGCTTCAGAGCCTATTTCCTAAGTAGGTTCTGTCCCTCCTCTGTGGAGGTACTGCTGTGTAGTCTGCATATGTCATAATATAGCAAGACTTCATGTTGTTTGAAGAAAAAATTACTCACCTTAGTAATGTTGTTTCTTCTAATGGAGTCTTGCTGTATTATGACCTCCCCCGCCTGCCCCTCTCAGAACCTTACTTTTTGGGATGTGGGTGGGCAGGGCAGTGTTGGCACTTTTTAGATGCCCACCTTGTTTTCACCCTTCCTTTTTGGGGTGATCTGTGTTGTGTTTGTCATTTTTTGGGTCTCCTGACTTGAGTCTTTGTGTTGGCACCAAAAAATGTGTTTATATAATTAGTAGCCAGTTGGCTAGTGTAGGTTTACAGCTTCCACACAGAGTCTTAGTGAGTTTTGCTCGTAAAGATCTGACAGTTTGAGTTTGAAGAACAACAGATAGAGTTTTCAACTGAGCTCGAGCTCAAAGTTCCATGCCTGGCATGGACTGTTAACTCTTTCACCTCCGGAGCAGTTCGAAGGTTGGGACTCACTGTGTATGTCATAATATAGCAAGACTCCATTAGAAGAAACATTACTAAGGTGAGTAATTTTTTCTTTTCTGCCATAATGGTCTATGTTTCTAATGAATATGTATCTTTTTCTGTTAAAAAAAAAAAAAGTTGCTGTTTCCTTTAGTTTTACCTTTGCATTTATTTTCCCTAGTAGGGAACTTGTTTTTTTTTTTGTGACTCTTGAATTTGTCCTAACTTATTTTTGCAGTCACCTCTGTAAAATATAAGGCAGTTGGGCTATTGATGCCGCCTATCTCTGCTTTCACATGCACCACATCTGCACAGTACAGTGGTGCCAAGGGCCCAAACGTTTTAAGTCCCACATGGCACTAGTGCTCTAGTCCTAAGACCAGAGTGATACTCTATAGAGAAAATATTCTTGAAGATCAAGAGGACACAGTAAGTAACGTTATTAAATGTAGTATGAAAACTGATGAAATCGAACAACCTCATTGCATTGCTTAAAACAGCATCTGGCCATTATTTACCTAGAAACTGCGCAGTTCATAGCTAACCTGCCCTAATCTGCATAGCAACAACCTAACTAAATGAAAACAAAACCTTTTTCCATTAAAATAAAAAAAAATTAAAAATCCACTTTTTAAACACAAAAAGCCACACCAGGGCATAGATTTCTTCAAAATAAATACGGTTTCTGGGTTCATTTAGAATCACACGGCCTTTGTTACAACACTCATTTATTCTACCTAGCAACAGCCCAACTAAAATAAAATAAAACCTCTTCTGGCTGTTAGCCTTGTGCCTTCCAGTTTATCCAGGGCATGCATTCTCTACAAATGAATGCCCTGTTGTAGGTTATTGCTTACTTCCTAAACTCTACCACTGAACCCAAGGATCCCTAAAGCAGAAATTAGGACTTGTGCTGCAGAGAATTAGAAGCCCTGCACGTAGATCCTTTGACACTGATGTTTTTTTTTTTTTTACTCTTTATTTTTTCCACCTCTACTTGCCCTCCGTCCTCTACTCAATCAGGCCTCAAGGTGCTTCGCATCCCTGACCCACCGACTCACAGGGTCTGTCACTAAAATGCTTCACCACCGCCCCCGAGACTCTTGATGGCCCGGATAACCCCAGGCGGGATGAGGAGAGATCCCGCTTACCTCCCTCCATTCTCAAGGAGTGAGCTGCACAGCATGGTCTGCCCTGCTTTCTGTCAGTGGGTGACAAGCTGACACCAGAGGTCATCACCTAGGAGGTGTGGAGGGACGTATTTCCTCCATGTATGGATCCCCGATGCTGACGTGCAATGAGGAGCAAGGCTTCTGTCATGCGCAGAGATGTATGTCGATTCCAGTCCTCTGCCAGCGTCAAGCCCTATGCAGTGGCGTCCCCCAGTCGCACCAACATCCCCTGAGTTCCCCCAGCAGGTGGTGGTATAGCGGCAGAGAGCGCATTCCCTCCCGCCCTGGAGAAGGAGAGCAAGCCGTTGGGCGCTCGATCCTTCTCCCTCCCAGCGACGCCTGGCACCCTGAATCCGTTCCCGAACCCTGTTCGCCGGCATGGTTCGAGGTGTGGCGTCCAGCGCCTCAGCCCTCTGCGCCACCGGGCCGGCTCGATAGTTTATTGTTTTAAGAGAAGCTTTGTGAAGCAGAATCATGTAAAACAGGAAAAATAATTGTCACTTAATGGATGCTTCAGATTTATTATATTTTACTGTGTCTTGTGATTTGGTAGAAAAGATATGTAACTTTTTTCTTTTGAATTACTAACTGTTGTAGGTGGGAGCATTAATTTTGATTTCTTGCCCCCTGCTTTTCTTCATGCTGTGGCACAGGTGAAAGGCCAGATGGAGGCTCGGTTGAAGGAGCTGGAAACTTTTCCTGACTTGTCGAAAGCAGCTGAACAAAGGCTGCAGGAATGCCAGGAGAAATTCCTGAGTTGCAAGAGGCGATGCACAGACCAGTCTAAGACCATTAGTGAGCTTCGGGTTAAGGTGCCTACATCTCAGCTACTATAGTACAATTAATTATTTGAAGGAAAAAAAAACAGAAGTGTAGTGACAACCTAAGCTTTCAAGTGCTGGTGAGACATGCAAGTGGTTCTATATCAGAACTGCAAAACCAAAGTGTGCTCGGTCAAATACCAGCACCGTCACAATATTTATTTATTTATTTATTGGCATCTCGGATTAAGACCTTTGAGCTTGACAGCTTGTTTACAAAGGTTCCACGTTATAGAAGTACAAACATTTTACATTAACAGTCACGAGACATGGCAATACAAATGTGAATACAATGATGAACAGAGATTAAAATAACACAAAGTGCAGAGTGATTAAGCATGGTAAGTACTACTGTTCACTGTTGTGTTAATACAACAGGGTACACTTACAAAAACAAGATTAAATGGTGCTAAGAACTTTTTCCTAGTGGGGAGGACAAATGTCAGGCACAGGAGGGGAGGAGTAAATGCAGAGAGGGAAGTAGGGCGTAGATAGGTTACAGAGTGTAGAAGAGCAAATTAGTTAGGGAGGTGGTATCAGCCCAGTTACAATTTGGTTTCGTCAGTGAAAGGGTAGAAGGTTGGGAAGGGGACCCACCTTAATGATTACGATTGAGGGATTAAGGAGTAAAGTTGATCTTGAGGCGAGTGGGCGAGGGTGAAAGGGTAGGAGATTAGGAAGAGGAGACACCCATGGGGTTACATTGACATGGGTAGGGATTAGTTATGGGGTAAGGGAGATAGGAGAGGAAAAAGGGGGTAATGCCAGTTAAAATGTTGAGTGGAATACTGTGGCATTTGGAAGGGGAAGGGTAAGTTCAAAGTAAGAGGAGTGTGGGGAGTAGTCAAGAATAGCTTTAGATTGATTCACAGTCAGAATAACCGCATCCCTGTAAGATAGGATAAACTAAAGCTGTTCATAACTAAACCAATATACAATTTAGGGAGTACTGCACAGTACATGTACCTTTCACAGAGAGTTTACAGAGACCAAACAAAGAAGTAGTTTGGGAGCAGTTTTGACCATGCTGTCTTTGGTTTTGAGGTTTTGATTAGATATACACATTAAGTAATTTCCTTTTTGGATTTTCCATCAGTCTCCCAGGGCTTTTGCAGGCTTTGTGGTTGTGGAGTATGCATTGATGGCATATACTACATGACATTTACTGGGGAATATCTACTGCTTATTGCACTTCATGTTTACACCTTCCTTCTGCTTCAGAAGTGCTTGGGTACATTTTACTGTTGCTGCTACATCCTCTATTTGCTAGTTCAGTCATTTATCTTTTGGTTACTAATCTGTTTTTTGGTGGATATGAAATATGCGCACTTTTTTGTGCCAGCTGTTTTGAACGATTGCATTTATTCAAACCCCAGGAATCCCTTACTGAAGTTTAACAAGTGCAAAGCCAGCCCGGTGGCACTGAGGGTTGAGGCACTGGATGCCACACCTCACACCACACCAGTGACCCAGGTTCAGGAACGAGCCCAGGTCATCAGGGGCTGGCAGGGGAGGAGTAGGGTCGAGCATCCAAAGTATAGCTCTCCTCTCTTGGGGCGGGTGGGCACTCCCTTGCGCTGCACTAGTGACATCTGGAGGATGAGGGGGTTGTCGCAGTCAGCATGGGGATGTAAAAGGGGATTGGGCAGCGGTGGGTGTCTTTCACTCGGTTACGGGAGTGTGCCTGGCATGAGCAGGACACCATTGCACATCCGCGCCTCTGGCAACACGCAAGGAAAAATCCTCTGCACCCTGGATAGGCGACGGCGCCCTCCTGTACCCTGCTATCACACTCCTGACACTGGATTCTCTCTCCAGCTCTCCGATCTCACTGACTGGCTGGTGAATGTAGTCCGGGGCATCCATCCAGGTAGAAGGGGAAGTGTCTGTCCCTGATTTCCCAGGGGGTGGATTTCAGGTGGGAGGTACTGTAGAACTGCAGTGGTGAGTGTGGGTCTCCTGAGAGAGTTCCAGGAGTGTGGTGCAAAATTAGAATTGACAAAAAAAAAAAAAGTTTAACAAGTGCAGTTGTTCACCTTGAAAGCACAGCCCCAGAGCTTTAGAATTTGTGCAAATTATGGAATTTGGAACTAAATTCAAACCTCTGATCTATGTGGCCACACTCGCCCCTGCACTGTAACGTCAGACTTGTTTTCTGCCTGAGAGAGCGGTTGCCCTGAAGTCTTCTCATTACCTCTGGCTGGTATACAGTTCATTTTTATTTTATAGTTTTCAAGTGTTTTTAGTTTGTATTTAATAGTCTGCATTAGTTAGGGTGTTACTTAAATTATTTGTGCCATTTTCTAGTTTTCTCCATTTCCCGATTGGTTCCAGGAACTGGAGAAGGCTGCTTTCGGCACAGTTCCCTCTAAAGGAACTGCTGTTTTGAACACTTAAAGCTTTATAAATATTTTTTTTCACAACCACTGAGCAATTTTACATTGTATTAGTCTCGGTTCCACATTTTTGGGAACCAAGACGATATTGAGGTAACTTCTAATTGTGGTTATTTTTTACAAGGAACCAAACCACGTTTACAAAATTTTAAAGCGCTTTTACGTTTATTTGGGCTTATTGCTTTATCAGTTTCTGGAAACCAGAAACTTTTTTCTGTGTCTTAATTGTTTGGCATGACTGACAGGCCCAAAAAGAAAATGGGAACTGCAGGCTTTAAAAATTGTACAGTTTGTTTTTCAGCTGTTGGCAAAGGCAGACTGCCACAAGCTGTGCTTAGAGTGCCTGGGACCAGACCACATATTTGCCAGTTGTAATCTCTGTAACAAGTTCTGCCTAAAACACTAAAGAAAAGAACAAAAAAAGTAAAAGTCCTTATGGTTCCTCAGTCTGCCTCAACATCACCACAAGGCTGAGATGAGGGTCCAGCTTCTCAGAGTAAGCAGCAGTCCCTGTCAGAGGGGGACAGAAAAGAAAGAAAAGGTTGTGATGGTTCAGAACTCGGGGTATCCGAAAGGGGGTACCCTGAATCCTCTAAAAATAAAAGAGCCTCTGAGCAGACACCGGCGATGGTGCCTGCTAAGAAAAACAAAAAGAAAAACATGGCACTCTCCCTGCACCTAAAGAAGGGACACCAGTGGACACACACACAAAAAAAATGCCCTCTCTAGAGGACATGACAAAGGCATGGCAATTTTTCCAGGCGTTCCAAGCAATGGGGAACTTTACTGTGAGGTCTGTCCCCCTTCACAGGCTCTGGTTCCATTCCCAGTGCCTGTGGAGGAGGAGAAGGTTGAAAGGTACTATGAGGAGAAGGAGTAAGGAGAACCAGTTGAACCAGATGGTTTTCCTGAGCACAAATTTGGCTCTCCTCCTAGGCCTTTAGAGGAGTATGTCTCACGCTATACCTGTGTGAGGCATACGGTGAACACCCTCAACATCTCCTCCCATGAGACTGAGGAGGATGATGAGGAGGAGGTAGATTTTATGAATATGATGGTCTTCGTATCCACAAGGAAATTAGTGCTGCCCATTCACAAATCCCTCAAGAAAGCCACTTTCAAAGTCATGTCAGCACCCACCTCAGCTGCTGAACAGGGCAGAGTGCCTTATAGCCCAAGCTCAGGAAGTCGCACAAAGCCGCTACATTCTTGACAGGGTGTACCTTAGAATGCTGGGTCTCATGGCAGCTGCCATACCCACTGTTCCACTGGCTGGACTTCATATGCACATCCTCCAGTGGACACTCAGGGTACAGTGGGACCAGCACACGGATGAGTTAGATCACCCAGTCCTGGTCCCTTCCCAGTCTGCAAGGTGCTGCTGTGGTGGATGGACCCCTTGAACCTGCTCCAAGGCATCCCATTCCAGATCTGCTCCCCACAGCAGATTCTCGCCACGGATGCATCCTGTCTGGACTGGGGAGCACACCTGGGTTCCTTCCAAACCCAGGGCTCTTGATCCCAGATGGAAATCTCCCTGCATATCATTGCCCTGGAGATGAGGGTGGTGCTATATGCCATGCAGGCCTTTCAGGAACACCTTGCTCCAGGTCAGCTACTGGTGCAGTCAGACAATCTGTGTAGTGTACTACATCAACAAGCGGGGGGGGGGTACTCCTTCGTACCCCCTATGCAGGGAGGCCAAGAGAGTGTGATACTGGACATTAGATCACGGCCTGACACTCTTGATAGTCCATGATCTTCCTGGACATAAAGTATCCACCACTCATTTACACTAATGGGACTATCCCAGAGGTGCTAGGACTGAGCGGGAGCCAAAATTCTTCAGGAGGGCCGGCACTGAGGTAGGGCTACAAGGAGTGGTGCCACGAGAATGACTTGCGCCATATAGGCTACCTCAGCATTGACCCTCCAACCACCTTAGTTCCTTTTTTCACTACCGTCGAGTGCGTTTCAGTGACGACATTGCTCCCTTGCCGGGTCAAATCTTCACATCAATACGACAGCAGTATTTGATTAGTTCTTAGTTTGTAGTTTTTATCGAATTTAGTTATTTAAAAAAAAAAATCAGTTTCATTCAATGAAAGAAGTCTTCTGCAGCCTGCCTTGGACCATGAACGGGGCCGGTGAGACGGTAGGGAGACTTCACGTGAAAGCTGTGTTTTCAGCAGGGCTGGGTCTGATACACCACCCTCTACGGGTGGGGGGAGGGGTCTGACTACAGGCAGTCTGGTGCTTGGGAGGATGGATGGTCCTCCAGAAAGCACAAAAAGAAGTGGTCCCATTCTCGATCTTCATCGAGGACTCGGCACCGCTCGACCTGGAGTTCTTTGGCCCCTTGGTCGAAGAAGAAACAGTACCACTTGAGGTCGCCCTCTGGTATGTCTGTGCGTCGATCGTCAGTAGCTGGGGACAGGGGTCTGACTCCAACTCCTCCAGGGTCTCCTATGGCCTCTGTTCCTAGTTGCTGACATCCTCGACTCTGTAGTCCCTCACCGCCCCCTGGGAAGTCTTCCGGTGAGCAGTTTCATCATTGGGTCGCTCTTTTGGAACAGTGGGTTCGGCGATTGTCCCGCCTATCCGAGCCTGCGGGACCGTCTCCGGGGCCTTCGGGCCTAGGGGTTTCGAGCCTGCGGGTGGGGCAGTTGGGTCTTCCTAGTCATGCAGCGCCTTCTTCAGTGCCGCGCTCTGGTGCTTTTCCCCCTCATATGGCTGTGGCGCAGGGGCCAGCACTGGTACCTATTTCTCCTACTAATTTTGTCAGACCTTCCTCCTTGGCTCCAAGAGTTGGGTTTGGGTTCTTTGGCATTTGTGCGACGCTGCGAGCGGTGCTGGTTTTGACTCTGGTCTTGGCGGCGCCGCTCCCTGGGCCGGCGTCTTCTGTCTCAGTACAGCACCCTGTGCCGGCGCATTTTGCGCCACCTAGGGCGCTGGATATTTCTATTCTGATTCGCGGAGTGCCTCCTCCTCTCTTTCCTTCCTTTCCTGTATATACTATCTCCCCAGGCTAGTAGGAGACGACATTAAACCTGATCCTGATCTTCAATTAGGAGACAACTTTGACAACGATTCTTCTCTCGGAGTGGCAAATGAGCCCTCTCCTTTGGCAGAGCCTCTGATCGAGGACCTTTCCTTTAAGTCTCTGCTTAAGAACATGAATTCCACTCTCTCTCTCTCTCTCTCTCCCTCTCTCTCCAGACTTCAGAGATTGATCCAGGGAAATTGCTGCGCTTGTAGTATCTGCATGTTCTGGATATTCCTGTGGAATTGACTCCTCCGGTGCAGCCCTCTTTTGAGACACACTCGCATATGCCTCTACCCTGGGTATGCGCATTGCTAGCTACCAGGGTTATTTCTCTCAGTATGAGTATACCCTCTGGCATTGGCTCAAAGCCACTGTGGAAGCTCTTCCAGAGTCGAATATTAACTCGGCGCTTCTCCAGGCCATAACTAGAAGCATTGAGTCCAACAATCAGCAACTTAGGGCTGCTATGGATGCCTTTGATACTGCTTCTTGAGCAGCAGCAGCTGGTATTTGCACGTGACGCCACTCGTGGTTGCGCACATCAGGATTCACAAATGGTGCCGAACAAAGAGTTATGAGTTTACCATTTGATGGAACTTATCTGTTTGACCCTCAGGTCAAACAGGCACTCAAGACCACACAGAAAACTAGAATGGCAATCAAGACTGCCAGGCCACCCTCTACTGCCCCTCAACGGGTGTGGGAACCGCCAGCAATTTCATAACCGTCAGTCCTTTCGTGCAAAGGCAGAGGGAGCTTCAATAGAAATCAAGTCCCCCAACCACAGAAGAAAACGCAGCAGAAGGCACAGGGCCCAAAAGCACCTAGTGCCACCCTCTGAGACTCCGGTCCAAGTCCCACTTCAGCTGTCTGAGGGGGACTCTTCCTCGGCAGTAGGAGGGCATCTGACTCTGTTTTACAACCATTGGAAGTTAGTCATATCAGACAGATGGGTGCTTGGGATAGTCCATGAGTGCTACTCTCTAAGTCTTTCGGAAACCCCTCCGGATCATCCACCCAAACGACAGCCCAAGCTGTCTGTCTCTCAGTCAGACCTTCTTGCTTCCGAGATTCAAGGTCTTCTGAACAACAGAGCAATAGAAGTAGTTCTGCAGGATCAACAGAACACAGGCTTCTACTCCCATTACTTCCTAGTACTAAAGAAAACTGGCAGCGTGCGCCCTATTCTCAACCTAAGGAAGTTGAACAAATTCCTTTACAAGGAAAAATTCAAGATGATATCACTCCGTACACTTTCACCTCTGATTCATCAAAATGATTGGCTAGCTTCTCTGGACATGCAGGACGCCTACCAACATGTTCCCACACACCCAAACCACCACAAGTATCTCCGATTTGTGGCATTGGGTCAGCACTATAGAATTGAGTCCTGCCCTTTGGCCTATACTCGGTGCCTCGAGTCTTTACAAAGTGCTTTGCAGTTCTCACAGCGCACCTCAGGAAACTCAGAATTCAAGTGTTCCCATGTCTGGACGACTAGCTACTAGCAAGCACCTCCAGACAAGAGACACAGGAAGCCATGGCTATGACTTCCAAGTTCCTCACGTCCATGGGAATTCTGTTGAATCTAGGAAAATCACAACTACAACCCTCCCAGCAGCTCCTCTTCAGAGGAGCCCTTCTGGATACCTCCCCAGTGCTTCCAGAGGACAGGAGGAATGATATCCTTCAGCTGGCCCACTTCATCAGAGAGAACGACTCCGTACAAGCCCTCTCGATGCAGTGCATGCTGGGCCTCTTGCCATCTTCAGTGTTCACGGTGCCCTTGGCTTGTCTTCACATGAGGACTACTCAGTGGATGCTCTGTACTCAGTGGTCCCTGATTGCACTCCCGCAGTCCTTTTACATCAGGATAACGGAACTTCTCAAGCAGTTACTCAGCTGGTGGACTCAAGAGGACAACCTTCTAAAAGGTTTCTCCTTTGCTCCACTGGAGATCCAGATCACCTTCACCACAGATGCTTCCCTACTCGGATGGGAAGCTCACTGTCAGGATCCCCACACCCAAGGTCTGTGGAGTCAGAACAAATGTCCTGGAAATGAGAGTGGTTCTGTACACTGTTTGAGCCCTGAAAGACTTTCTCTGTCGCAAAGTAATTCTCCTTCAGACAGACCACAAAGCGGTGATGTACTACATCAACAAACAGGGCGGAGTGCACTCTTATCCCCATGCAGGGAGGCAATGACAGTGTGGGAATGGTGTCTAGAACATGAAGCACGTATCCAGGCAGTGTACCTACCAGGAGCCCAGAACGATCTAGTGGATCATCGCAGCAGAACAGAGGTGGATCCTCGCAAATGGTCTCTCGATGTAAATGTCGTGCAATCACTCTTCGAAGAGCGGGGCATGCCAGAACTGGACCTTTTTGTGTCCCCACTCAACACAAAACTGCCACTGTTCTGCTCCAGAAATCCAGAACCTGGCACTTTCTGTCAGGATGCATTCAGACTGCGGTGGACAAGACACTTTCTGTACGCATTTCCTCCTCTTCCCTTAGTTCAGAGGGTGCTGCTCAAGCTGGAGGCACAGGGGGCAGCATGATCCTCATCGCACTAATCTGACCTCATCAAATTTGGTTTCCATTAATCAACAGATTAGCGGAAACTTCACCGAGACAGGTTCCACTACAAACGGACCTGCTAACCCAGGGCCCAGTGGTCCATCCTAACCTGAGATCCCTTCACCTCCATGCTTGGCTCCTGAGGAGATAGAAGTGGGTAGATTTGATGTCTCATGGAGAGTCTCAGACATTTTCCTTGCAGCGCGTAAACAGCCAGCTTATAGGAAAACGTACATAGCAAAGTGGAAGCGATTCTCTTATTTGGTGTGCAAAATCCTTCCTGGATCCCTTTTCTTGCCCACCAAACAAAGTCTTGGAGTATCTTCTAGTCCTGTCTAATACAGGACTACAGTACTCAACTGTGAAGGTCCATCTCTCCGCTATCTCAGTTTATCACAAGCCTACACACACATTGTATATAGCTCAGTTATCCTTGGTTAAGAGATTCCTGAAAGGTATTCTCCACAGTAGGCCACTGGTCAGGAGACCGGTAGCCACCTGGGATATCAACCTGGTACTAGATATGCTCACCCGTAAACCTTTTCGAGCCTCTAGCAACATGTGAGCTGAAGTTTCTGACCTGGAAGACAGCCTTCCTCGTAGCCATTACCTTCGCTCGCAGATTGTTTGAAATACATGTCTTGGTCACAGACCCTCCTTACAAGGTATTTCATAAGGACAAGGTGGTTCTTCGAACCCACCCTACATTTCTGCCCAAAGTGGCCTCAGAATTCCTTGTGAACCAACCTTTGGTTCTTCCGACTTACTTTACCAACTTCCAGAATGAGGGAGAATGTACCCTACATTCTCTGGATGTTAAGAGGGCATTGCATTTCTATGTAGATAGAACTAAAAGGATCCGCAAGTCAAAGCAACTCTTAATGTCATTCAGCATGGCTTGGCTGGGTCAGCCTGTTGCTATCAGATATATTTTGGCATGGCTAGTGGCATGTCTTTGTCACTATTCCATGGCACAGGTTAAGCTGGAAGGCAGGGTATATGCCCATTCTACCAGAGCAGTAGCGGCATCTCTGGCAGAAATATGAACCGTGCCCACTGCAGACATCTGCAGTGCAGCTACTTGGAGCGCCGTGCACACATTTGTGAAGCACTATGTTTTGGATGTCCATGCCAGACAGCATCAATCTTTTGGCAGGACAATTGTCAATGGACTTCTGTCCTAAGTGAGCTCCCCTCTCTTATCGCCCTTCTCTGGGGATTATTTAGCTTGGTACTCTCCCATTAGTGTGAATGAGTGGTGGAGACTTTATGTCCAGGAAGATATGGAAATTACTTGCCTACCGTAATTCTTGATCTTTCTTGGACGAAGTCTCCACCACTCATTCACACGCCACCCACCATCCCCCGAGCTCACGTACTCTGTTGTTGGTCTTCACTTCCTCGATGGCTGGGCTATGAAGACTCTGTTGTGTTGACCCTTCTTATACAGATCATTCGGACTATCTTATGTCCTACATGGGTTAGTTTCACTAGGTTAGTTTACGCTGCACCTCCTCAGTAAAAAAGGTACTGAGGTGGTTGGAGGGATGACGCCGAGGTAGCCTTTACGGCACGAGCCGGTCTCGCAGCCCTACTTCAGTGCCGGCCTTCCTGAAGAATTTTGGCTCCCGCATGGTCCTAGCACCTCCGGCGTAGTCCTATTAGTGTGAATCGGTGGTGGAGACTTCGTCCAAGAAAATCAAGAATTACAGTAGGTTCCATTTCCAAGCGTGTTAAACACACTAGCAGATAGCCTCAGCCAGACTCAATCCAGCATGCATGAATGGGAGCTTCTCTCATCCATCGCAGAAGAGTTCTTCGACAAATGGGGTCGTCCAGAGTTCGACCTTTTTGCATCTCTCAATCAGTGCAAAACTGCCCAATTTTTACTCGCTAGATCCAGGGCCTGGAGTTTTCTGACGAGACGCGTTGTGTCTCTCTTGGAGCAGAAGGTTCCTCTATGCCTTCCCTCCATTTCCTCTAATTCAGAGGGTGCTGATTAAGCTGCAGATAGAGGGGTCCAGCATGATTCTGGTAGCTCCATTCTGTCCTTGGCAGATATAGTTTCCTGCACTACAGCAGTTGGCAGAGGAACCTCCGGTCCCTCTCCCTCTCTGCAGGAATCTGCTGACCCAGGATCGGAACCCAGGTCCATCCCAACCTCAGGTCCCTCCATCTGCATACTTAACTCCTGAGGATGTAGCCATTGCCAGATTTGGGGTCTCTAACAGAGTGGAGTATGTCCTGGTGGCTGCTCGGAAGCTTTCCACTCAAGCCACATATGCCATGAAGTGGAAGCGGTTTGCCATCTGGGCTGCCAAACCTAGTCTGGACCCTTTAACCTGCCTGGTGATCCAGATCCTGGACTACCCGATTTCTCTGTCGGACTCAGGTCTTAAGTACTCCTCCCTCAAGGTGCATCTTTCTGCTATTTCTGCCTCCCAAGAGCCAATGGGTGACTGCACTATTGCTAAGGTGGGTGTCTTCCATACCTTTTTAAGGGGCATCCTGCATCTGAAACCCCCAGTCCTTTCTCCTGTCTCGGTTTGGGATTTAAATTTTGTTTTTGAAAAGTTGACCCTGTCTCCTTTTGAGCCAGTCGTGACTTGCAAGTTATGCTTTGTCTCTTGGAAAGCGCTATTTTTTAGTTGCCATTACTTCTGCTCGAAGAATTTTAGAGCTTCAGGCCCTGTGGTGCAAGGAGCCTTATTTGATTTTTCACAAAGACTGTATATTTGCACACAAATTCTAAGTTTCTTCTTAAGGTGGTCTCTGAGTTTACACTCAGCCAGTCTATCCACCTTCCTGTTTATCTTCCTGAGTGTGCTGATCCAGGGGAAGCACTGCTTCGTACGTTAGATGTGTGCAGAGCTTTGCAGTACTACCTGCTTCACACCAAAGAATGTAAAAAGTCAAAGCAGTTGTTTGGTTCTAACCCCATGTATTCTTCTCATATTCATAACCCTCTGCAGTTAGCCTGCTCAGTAGAACTGTCTGGAGAAATGGAACTATATGCTAATGATGGAATCATCATTGGCTTATGACCATATTCAAACTGCTGCACCTATCTGCTGCATGTTCTTGGAATGTCTCAGATTTCTTACTACGCCTCACAAGTCAAGACGCCCAGGAGACTCCTCAGGTCGTTCGTTGGCTGTATTGTGAAGTAAAATTTCTTAATTATACATACATTTTCTTACTGCTACCTTCATTTAGTGTTACTTTTATTCTAACTTGTAATTTTGTGTAAGTTAGATTTAGTGTTCATTTCTCAGTTCCTCACGGTTCGTTATAACTGTTGGGGAACTGGGTAGTTTTCTTTAGTTGCGGAATTTTTCTGCTTAGCTTTCTAACCTATTTTATTATTTAAAACTGTTTTAAAATATTGTTTGAAACCGCTAACCTGGTTACTGTGAACCACTGATCCGGATCCGAGAACCGCTAGCCCGGTTCCTATTCGCAAATTATCATTTTTTGGGGGGCAGCCTGATCGGTTCCTGAACTGCCTGCAAAAAAAAAAGAGAATCTTTAGCAGTTAAGGTTTTTCTCCTGAAAATGGAGCCTACAGAAAAAACAAAGAAAAAGGCTGGTCCCCTAGGGTTTAAAAACGGTGTGTAATATGGGGAATTGTTTGCCAGCGCAGACAAGCATGAGCGCTATGTGGTCTGCCTGGGAACCGAACATTTAAACTCAGACTGTGAAATTTGTAAGTCATTCCCACAGAAAACTGTGGAGAAAAGAATGGAGAGGTTGCAGAAAAAGTTGGACAAAGGTGCTACAGGCTCTAACCAGCCAACACCTTCTAAATCAGCAGGTGAAACCGCAGTTCTAAGAGCATGGATATGTTGTTCATCCACACTCTTTGGCATGTCCCCTTCTGCTTTAAATCTCACTGGAAGTCTTCAGGCTGGCTTCTCCCACGCACCCAGGTGATATATACCTCAGCTCCACCCCAATGACGCCAGATCTTCCTTTCCACTGGAAGATTCAGGTTGCCTACCTCGTCCTCTCGCATTGCGTAGGCCCTGGCTTTCAAACCTTCGATTTTACCGAAAATTCGCATTGTTCGCGTTAGCGATCTCAAGTTTGCAGCTTCGATCATGGGAAGATAAGTCTTTCTCCGGATTTTGTCAGTGCCCTTGCGGCCAGAAGACATTGCGTACCGATCCCCACACCACATGCGTCTATTGCCTCGGTGTTGACCATGACACCTCAAAATGCAATCTATGTCTTGCTTTTCATCCCAGTGTCCTCGACAACCATCTCACATGCCTGAAACTGGGGAGACTGGACAAGAGGAACCCTTCCGGTGAAATCCAAGGAGGCTCGGTGGGCGGTTTCCGTAGCTGTGGGGATCCGCCAAGCTGTTGGAACGCATGCAAGCATTGGAGGAGGCGGCGGCTCGTGCTGCGGATTCCTCTCAGAGCTTCTTTGATCTTACTTCGAGAAACAGCTCTTGCAGCAGGTTGCACCATTAGGACTGAAGCCGGCAGGCGCCAGGAGTCCACGGAAATTTTCTAGCTAGCAGTGTTCAGCGGGGACCGCCCCTGACGTCGGTTCCGCCCCCGATGTCAAGCATAGTACATAAGGGGGCGGTCCCCCAGAATCCCCAGTTCTTTTCCTGCCGTCGACTCGCCAGCATCGGCCTCTCAGTCTCTACCTAGCACACGACGACTTAGAACAAACTGATGTCCTCTCCAACTCCTTCAGTCGAGGGACACCTTTCCAAGTGTGCCTGTGGAAAACAGATCCCTTTTAAGGATCCTCATTCCTCCTATGTGCGGTGCTTAGGCCCCGGACTACAACACCAAGGCCTGCACTTTCTGCCAAGGGTTCAACAGCTACACCAGGATCTGCTGTCAGAAGGCACTTCAGGCTTACCTGTTGGAAGAAAGACTTAGTAGGATGGACCAAGAACCTTCCTCCAGGGGCGATCTTCTTCCAAAGCCCATAAACACCGGGAGAAAGCAAGGTCCAGATCCCCGAACTGGGCCTCAGACTTCCGTAGCTCAGGCTCCACTAGGTCGGACTGCTGTCCCTCCAGGGCTCATTCTCAGCCCCCTTCGGTCAAAATCTGAGCCTCAGGTGGCTCTTCGACTCTCCATCTCATCAAGACTTCAAGGCCCTCGGCTTCCTCTACTCCCTCTCGGACCTCTTCCAAGTCTTCAGAACACCACAAGTCTTTCTCATAGACCCGACATCGGGACCCCGACTCCAGGTTGGTCTCCCAGCCTCCCAGAGGTTCGGATCCACCGCCCAGGAAGACTAAAGACCTGACGTCCCTAAAGCATATGTCGGACCCAACGTCGGCCAAGCATACAAAGTTTGCCAGGATTACGCCAGAGCCGTGGACTCCAGTCAGGCACCAGATGCCAGCCAAGCATTCGCTGGACCTGAAGACGTTGGCCAAGCGCTCGACATCAGCCTCGCATTCACCGGAGCCGAAGACCACCCCCCAGTCACCAGTGGACACCAGTCACAGGGACTCAACGGAGAAGGGCACGACGCTGCCCGAAGGCCAGGTGGGCGACACTGAGGATGCCGGGCTCCCGAGGGAACCTTCACCCAACCTGGAGACAGCTGCGGACCCGATGCCTGACCCCAGCGACAGACCACTGGCGCCAGGCCCGTCATGGGGCATGAACCTGCAAGAAGTAAAGGACCTCTTTACTTTCTGGTGGGACACCATCCGAAAGGATGTGGTACCTGTAAAACCTCCTCCCCCTCCTCCTCCTCCTACTCCTTCACCTCCTACGCCCCCTCCTCCACCACAGGGGCCAGCAGGACGACCACCAACCCATAAGGAGCAGACTCGACCTCCCAGTGGTAGGTCCAAGGATTGGAGAAGGCCTCCCTCAAGATCTCCATCAGGGTCTTCCAGCCCCAAGTGACCCAGACGTCAGTGGTATACTCCGTCAGGGGAGGACTCCAGTTTGGATACCTCGGATTACTCCAAATCTCCTTCTCCACTCAGCATTCCATCACCTGACCCACATGACCTGCCCAGGTCTCCTCTGGATGATGCCTCTTTTTCTGAGATCATGAGGCACTTCCAGGACAACATGGGATGGGACGCTGAAGACCTCAACTCCGAAAGGCAGCGCCTTGCCAGTTATCTTCAGCAGAAAGACCCAAAGCCTGTGGTAGTGCCACCCTTGGTGGACACCTTTGTGGACATCATCAAGGCTGCGTGGAAGCATCCGCACTCCACTCCTGCGGTGCTGAAGAAAGCTGACTGACTGTACAGGGCCCTGAGAGAGGACCAGTACTTAGTTCAACAACCTCTGCCAGACTCCCTGGTCATTACAGCCTCACATGACTGGTCCCAAAGACCGCAACACATGAGTACACAGCCACCGGACCAGGAATCCAAACAATTGGATGCCCTTGGGAGACGCATGTATGCGGCTGCTACATGCTCCATCAGGTCCCTGAACTACCTAACCCACATGGTATAGTTTCAGAACTCTCTATGGGAACAGGGCCAGGACCTGCTCAATAAGCTTCTGGATGGTGATCAGAAAGTGGGGCTCCTAAACCTTCTCCGCACAGGGTCTGATGTGGGTACCTAAGTACTACAAGCCGCATACGATTCTGCGGACTCGTCCGCCAGAGCTGCAGCTTCAGGTGTCTGTCTCCGGCGACACTTTTGGCTCCATGTCTCCGGCTTCACCCCGGATGTACGGAGGAACATTCTTGACGTCCCCTACAATGGCGAAGTACTCTTTGATGAACGCTCGGAGAAGGTTATCACCAAACTCCAGGACGCTGGGAAGGCAGTCAGGTCTGTACAGGCCATGTACAGATCCCAGGCCCGGTTCCTTTCATAGGAACCAGAGCCGTTTTCGCAGCTGGCAGCAAAGGCAGCAGCCACGTTCCGGCCAGCAACAAAGGGGCACCTTTCAGCGGAAAGCCCAGGCTAAGTCATCCCCAGGCAGAGCCCAACACTACACTAAACCTGCCCAGCCTGCAGGGACCAGTGCTGCCACAGCATGACTCCTTCCCGGCCCCCCGCCCCTCCTCTGGATCAACGGGCACAAAAGGTCAGGGGTTGCATCACTCTCCACTTTTTAGGGTGGCAGTTGATTACCACCGACCGGTGGGTTCTCCAGTTGTTTCAAGAAAGGTCACTTTTTTTCTCGACCACCCACCAGCAAGACCTCCCCAGCTTTCCCGTTACTCGGGTCAGCACGCCCTGCTCATACAGCAGGAGGTGCTCGCGCTCCTGGGAAAAGAAGTGATAGAGCACGTACCATGGAACCAGAGGAGTGCAGGGTATTATTCTCGCTTCTTTCTGGTTCCCAAGAAAACAGGGGGCATCTCTGTCTGATACTGGACAGTGACCTCAACCGAGTCGGTCCTGTACAAATGCTTCTGCATGGTGACCCTCCCAGGTCTGATTCCCATGCTCAAGCACGGCACCTTTATAGCTTCCTTGGACATGCAGGACGCTTACCTGCATATACCCATTGCTCAAGCACACGGGAAGTTTCTGCGCTTTGAGTTCCAGGGCTACCATTATCAGTTCCGAGCCCTCCCCTTCCGACTGTCATCGACACCTCGGGTATTCATGAAGTCTGTGGCGGTCATAGCGGTGACTCTGAGGAGACAAGACCACTACGTGTTCCTGTACCTGGACGACTGGCTTCTCATGGCACCCTCTCAGGAGGCCTTGATGTCCGCCATCCATTATACTCAGTCTCTGTTCGAGACGCTGGGCATCATGATCAATCAAGAGAAGTCACGCCTGGTTCCATCACAGACTCTGCAGTTCATAGGCGCAGTTCTGGACACCGTCCAGGGGAAAGCTTTTCTTCCCCAGGACAGAGCAGAACACATCAGATCCCTGATTAGAGCCGGAGCGCAGGGGTCTGGACTTGCCATTTGGATTAAAATCACTTGCAGTATATTTTTCTGTGTCCTGGAGTGCTCATTACCTTGGCTTTTGTGTGGAGTATTGAGGTTTGCACCTCACGCTGTGAGCACCCGCTTGTAGTGTTGTGCTGTTTTTCTGTTGGATTCGATTGGATGGACAGATTGGTCCTTTGCCTGCTCGGACACATGGCTGCGGCCATTGCAACAGTCCCGCTTGCTCGTCACCACATGCGGTTCACCCAGTGGATGTTACGGGTCCAATGGGATCAAAAGCAAGACCATCTGCAGCTTCCAATCTGGATCACGAAGACTGTAATCCGGGATTGGCAATGGTGGCTAGATCCAAAGAATCTATCGGCAGGGGTCCCCTTGACAGCCCAAGAGACTCATCTCCACATAAATATCCTGGAAATTAGAGCAGTTCTTTACGCCCTGCAGGCCTTCCAGTCGGAGATTCCACCGGGCACCCTTCTGTTACAGACAGACAATTCCATAGTGATGTATTACCTCAACAAACAAGGAGGCACCCATTCCTACCCGCTTTGCAGGGAGGCCATGAGGGTGTGGGATTGGGCTTTGCAACACGGCGCAAACCTCATTACTGTTCATGTCCCAGGAGTGGACAGCGTCATTGCAGATGGCCTGAGCTGCTCTCAGGCCAGAGTCCACGAGTGGGAACTACTTCAGGAGGTAGTAGAGGATCTGTTTTACTGATGGGGTACACCAGAGTTAGACCTTTTCGCATCCCCATCCAACGCAAAACTGCCCAATTTTTGCTCGCTAGATCCAGGGCCTGGTGTTTTCTGGCGAGACGCGTTGCCCCTCTCCTGGGCAGGCAGATTCCTCTATGGCTTTCCCCCCTTTCCGTTGATCTGGAGGGTTCTTCTGAAACTTCGCAGAGAGCAAGCAACGCTGATACTCATCGCGCCATTCTGGCCCAGGCAGATCTGGTTCCCTCTACTACATCAGCTATCCTGGGAACCTCCGGTGCCTCTGCCAATCAGCTCTCAATTGTTGTGTCAGGAGGAGGGCTCCTTGGTCCATCTGGACCTTCGTTCACTGAGCCTGCACACTTGGCTCCTAGAGACATAGCCATTTTGCGACATGGTGTATCGCAAGAGGTAGCTGAAGTTCTGGTGGCCGCAAGAAAACCAGCCACTCATGCTACTTATGCTATGCAATGGCGCCGTTTTTGCCTATGGGCTCAAGCGCGGGGGTTTTCGCTTCTAGACTGTCCAGAAAAGTCGGTCTTGGACTACCTCTTGTCTCTCTTTCAGACAGGCTTGGCCTACTCCTCGATCAAAGTACACCTCTGTGCCATATCAGCCTATCATTATCCTATAGGCCAATGCACCATATCTCAGTTGGACACAGCACAAGCCTTCCTGAGAGGTATTCTCCACCTTAAACCTCTGATTAAGGATCCAGTTCCACCATGGGATCTACCCTTTGTCCTGGAGCAGGTTATGCTGCCACCCTTTGAACCAGCTGCGGATTGCGAGCTACGTCTTCTTACTTGGAAGACGTTGTTTTTAGTTGCCGTTACCTCGGCCAGAAGAATTTCTGAACTCCATGCACTCATGTGCAAAGAGCCTTATTTGTTTTTTCCCCAAGACAGGGTATCCCTACGGACTAATCCCAAATTTCTGCCTAAGGTGGTCTCAGCTCTCACCCTTAATCAGGACATCGATCTACCTGTGTACTTTTCCAACTATTCGAATCAAGGAGAGGCCCTGTTGCACACCCTAGATGTGCATAGGTGTCTCCGATACTACCTGACCAGAACCAAACACCACTGAAAATCTGACCAGCTTTTTGTCTCCTTTGCCCACAGGATGATGGGAGCTCCTGTTTGCAAACAGTTGCTGTCCAGGTGGCTCATTCAGTGTATCACGTTCTGTTACCAGAAGTGCAACAAACCCTTACCGGGAGCGGTTAAGGGTCATTCCACAAGGGGGATGGCTACCTCCTTTGCAGCCCTTAAGAATGTGTCCACCTCGGCCATCTGTGCTGCAGCTACTTGGAGCTCCGTGCACACTTTCATCAGGCATTATAGCCTGGATATTGCATCGAGGCGAAGAGTGGGTTTTGGTCTAGCAGTCCTTCAAGGACTTCTGTCCTAGGCTTTGGTTTCATTAAGGATTTCTACCTTTCCTCCTCCCAATGGTGTGGGATTTCCATTCTTGCTTGGGAATCAGTCCTAATGGTGTAACCTGCTGCAAGAGCTGTTTCTCGAAGTAAGATAGTACAGTTACGTAAGAACTTACCATAACAGTAGATCTTCAAGAACAGCTCTTGTAGCAGGTACTTTCCCCTTCCACCATCCCCGCTGGAGGTAGATTCTAGTTCCAACATTCTTCTCCTAGGATCAGGTGTCTCAGCATCTCTCTGACTGCCATTTAATGGCGGATCCTCAGTCTCCTCTTCTGATGTCATCCAGCGGCCGGGAGTCTCTGGCTGGAGAACTGGGGATTCTGGGGGACCGCTCCCTTATGTACTATGCCTGACGTCGGGGCGGTCTCCGCTGAATACTGCTAGCTAGAAAATTTCCGTGGGGTCCTGGTGCCAGCTGGCTTCAGTCCTAATGGTGTAACTTGCTGCAAGAGCTGTTCTCGAAGATCTACTCTTACGGTGAGTTCTTACGTAACTGTACTTTCCTTTCATCCTGGGCTCCACCTTCTTGGGTTCCTTCTGAGAGTTGTGCCAGTCTCTCCCGACTAAGGGAGAGGTGCCTGCGGGCTCGCACTCCTCTCAATCCCGTAAGCGGGAGAAGGATCCGGGAGCGTCTTCATCTCGACAGGGACGTTCTTGGGAGCGGGAGAGATCTTGGTCCCAGGAGCATGCGGTCTCGACTTCGGTCGGGATCGCTTCTTCGGCCACTGGCCTTTTGGGTCTGCCATCTGGTCAGTCGACCGAATTATCTGTCGATGAGGTCGAAATTGTGATCGATCCGATGTTGCCGACTCCGGTCGACGATTCCCTCGATCGAACCCCTAATCTGGTCTTTCCAGATGAGGAGACCCAGCCTGCTGGGACTCCAATCGAAGATGTGGTCCCAGATCCCAGGCAATCACTGGTCCCGCTGGTGTCTCCCAAGTGACCAAGTCGGCCCGCCCAATTTCAATCAAGGTCTCGGACCCCCTCGTCCAACAGGCCGAGGAAAACCCATAAGTGCTCTAAAAAGAGGCGACGCCATCAGTCGTCCTCATCCTCAGATGAGGAGAAGCTCTGGCAGAAACTCTTTCGGCGCTACGAGGACCTCATGTGGCAACAGCTAATTTTGACTGGACACAAGCCCACTCCAGCTTCTACACCAGCCATTACCTGGATTTCGCCTCCCAGGCCGAAGCCAACTCCTTCAGAGCCGATTAAATTAGTTCCTCAGCCCGCAGAGCTGGCAAAAGCACCTGTTTGGCCCAAAATGGTCTCTCCACCGATCGTGGTGGAACCACCACCCAAACAGCCTGTGGGAGGGGCTCTTTCCAAGGAAGACAGACCAGACACTGGGCTTCCCCGGCGATTATCAGTCACAGTCACCCTGGACCACCCTCAGCGGATGGAAAGTGACCTATGTGGTAGACCCTTATATCCGGATTCCTCAGATCCGGACATCACCGGCTTGCATTCACATCCAGACGATGATGAATTGACCATTGACCTGGAGATGGAGGAAGGTCCCTCGTCTTTTCAAGGGATCCTTCGCCTCATCTCTGAATCTATAGGGATGCCCCTGGAGCCAATCCAGAAAAAAGCGGAGTACCCTCTTACAGACATCCTTAAGAGAGGGGATACCCCGACAGAGGCTTTTCCTGTAGCTGAGGCTATTGTTGGCCCAGCCTTAGAACTCTGGCAGCGCCTTGCCTCTTGTCCAGCTCCATCTGCCTGCATGGCCCGCAAGTACGCGGTGCCCATGGGGTCCTTTGCGGGGTTCACAGAGCACCCTTTGGTTGAGAGCCTGGTGACTGCCTCTGTGTTCAGGTGTGCTGGCAGTTTTGCTGACACTGACTGTCCTCCTGATAAAAAGTCCAAGCTTTTGGACCATTCAGCCAGGAAGGTCTATGCAGCTTCCTCCTTGGGCCTTTGTCAGGCAAGTTCGGCCATCATTATGGCACACTTCTCTAACGCCCTTCTTGGGTCGCTAGTTGAAGTCCTCCCACATCTCCCCGTGGACATGCAGACCACGGTCAAGCAGGTCTGGGATCAGGGCCGGGCTGTTGCCAAACAGCAGCTCCAGACAGCCCTGGACATTGGGGGTTCTTGTGCCTGCTCGATGGCTGCCACAGTTGCCTCTCGTCACAGGGCTTGGCTGAGGCTGTCTTCCTTTCTGGCAGATACCCAGAACAAACTAGCTGATGTGCCCTTCCTCGGGACCGACTTGTTCAGCCCATGAGTGGCCGGTCACCTTTAGTGCATTGAGCAGTCCAACGCCACCTTGGTTGCTATTTCTGCCAAGAGTTCTTCGGGCAAGAAATGAAAATTATGTACCTGCCGTAATTCCTGATCTTTCTGTTTATCTTCATCATTCATCACCTTTGGGTTCTGGCCGGAGGTCACGACCCCATGGGAGTTTTTTTTTTTTTTGGATGGGCAGGTCAGCCCTGCTGGCGCTACCCTCTAAACCGACACACTGCGTAGCTCACCGGGTTGGCCATTAGGTGTCGTCGACCCGCCCTCCCGCCAGTTCTGAGTTGCCGTAGAGTAAGAAGGGTTGGGAGGGAGGGACAAGGAAGTCCAAGGGACAGACAAAGGAAAAGATATATAAATAAAAGGAGAAATAAATGCTGGAGAGGACAGAAGGAGAGTTAGAAATCTAAGGGGATTGGGAAGGGACCCCAATCTCTGGAAGTAGAAAGAAGAGTGAAGGAGGAAGGAAAAAATTAGAAATAGGGAGGGGGAGGACATGCCCTGAATGTTTGACTATCTCCAGACTGTATAGGATGTGCGAAGGAGTAGCCAGAAGGCAGAATTGCAAGAATTCAAGGCATAGAATCACTGGCAATAACCACGACATGAGCAGAAGCGGCTATTCTGAAAGAAAGACAGGATGCAGGGTTGTCCTCCCCCTGAAACCACATATCTGGAGGTGAGAACTTTTCTTAAATTAATTTTGAGGGATGAGTCCGTAAGGACTGGAATGGAGGAGAAAAGGGAACGAGAGAGAAGGAGAGGGCAACCACCAACTCCCACCTCAAAGGGGTGGAGCTGAGGCATTGAGGAGAGAAGTGCCTCGCCCCTGATCCCTCTTCCCCCACTGTCAGAAGGTAAAATTCCCACTGTGTGTCCAAGATCACAATGCTGCTGACCAGCGGAAGGGGGGGGAGGGGCACACAGAGGAAGGGGGACCCAGTGACTGAGGCCCCAGGGGGATGGAGGGCGGGATTGTGATGAATAGTGAAGATACACAGAAAGATCAGGAATTATGGTAGGTACATCATTTTCGTATCTTATCTGTGTCAATCTTCACCATTCATCACCTTTGGGTGAGAATCGCCTCCCCCCCCCGAGGGGGGGGCCCTAGACCCTAAAGGACTAAGTCTCTTAGCTTCCAGTGGGTGAGACACTGGGAGGGAGAACCTTTATGGGCCTGGTGAGGCCCAAGACTGGGGAGAGTGAGACAGGGATCCCCCCAAGAGGGGGCAGGAGGTTGCCCCGACAAACATCGCCTCACCCTATTGGAGAAAAGATGGGTTCTCCGGTACGCGGAGGAAATTACCCTACGCCGGGCCAAGGGTGACAGCCGGGAAGGATGCAGCCATGCCGTCTGCCTAGTGCAGATCACTGTCCCTACGACCCCGGAAGCTACCTCATTGACGTTGTAACCTGGCCTCGCTTGGTACCTTGCTAGCTCCAGGCCATGTGCAGAGAGTGCAGTGGCTTGTCTGGTTACCTCCGAATCAGGCAAAGAGGCTAGGAGTTGACCTAGCCCGGACCACAGAAACCTATCATAGGTAGCATAGTGGGTCTGATGTGCAGAAACTGAAAGAAGCAACTGTGCCGAGTAGCAGGTCCTCCTCCCCCAGAAGTCAAAATCCATGGAATCTTGACCTGGGGGCTGGTCACAGTGGAGGGCGTGAAGCCTATCGGGAGTGTCCAGCTTTGTCAGTACTGCCTGAAGATGAGGCATACGACCTGGAGACTCTGGGGGGTGGGGCACAGTACCTCTTGCTCAGATCCTTGGGGCTGGGACTCTGGAAAAGGGTCTTAGCCAGAATCACAACGATGCCTCCTGGAAAGGAGCAGACCAGGCAGGCACCACATGGTTGTCCGCACTGAAATCACCTAGGAAGGCGCTCATCGAATGCTCCAGTTTGTGCTGAGTGGGTAGTGTGACATGCAGGTCCTCCATCATCCTCACGAGGAAACACTGATACTCTGCGAGATCAGCAGCAGGGGAGATGTGGACAGAGGGCTCCTCTCCTCCCAAAGAGGAGGATGAGGAAGCGGAGGACCTCTGAGATCCAGAGGTTGGCTGCTCATGGGGAGGGTGGAACACCTGCCTGTCCATAGCCCTGACCTACGTAGGGAAGTGAGCAGCCACACCTCTGAATTGCTCCCAGGAGAGAGGTCCCCTAGGACCAAGAATGCTTGGGAAAGCAGGAGATGGTAACAGAGGAGTGGGGGCAAGGCCAACAGCAGCAGGCGACCGTTCTATGTCCGGGCAAGAGAGTGCACCAGGAGCTTCAAGAGAAGAGTGGGCTTCGAGAAACCCAACAGCCGACAGCTGATCAACCATGTTGGAACTGCCTAGGCTGTGCCCTGAAGATTCCCCCCTTGTGAGGTGACCGGGACCATGGAATTCCAAAAGGATGGTCCCTACCCTCCAAAGACCAGGGCCCTCTCGAGGAGACCAAGAAGGAAGGACAGGGGTTCTGCTACGACTCCTTCCTGAACCCAGATGGGTCCTGGAAAAGGGTTGTCGCATCAAACCCAGACCCCTTGGAATCCGAAAGGACCCGCCTCCTCACAAACACCAGCCTAGGCAGCTGACAGCCCTGGTCAAGTCCCCAAGCGGACCACCCAGGGAGTAGTACCCTCCCCTCCCGTGGGTGCTGGCCTGCCCTAAAGTTGGGCGATCCAGGCACAACACCTGAGGTGGTACCCCAACTGAGGGGGCAGAAAACCCTCCGAGCCCAGGCTGCAGGGCGAAAGTGGCCTGCACCACTGCCTGCTGGTCAGCACCGCCGACCCTAGACTCTGGGGCAACTGCCCACTCCTCAGAGGGAGGCTCGCTTCGGTCAGCCAAGGAAACTACAAGGGTATCCACATGGGCTACCAACTCCAAAGAGTTGGACAGGCAGTCCGAACCAGACTCGGAGTCCATCTCCGAAAAGGTATAGACCGAAGTTCAGTGCCAGATTGTACGTGGATGCCCACTCCCATCCAGATCGAAGGAGGCGCCAGTCTGGGTGTCTGCGCCAGAGCTGGTGCAGAACTCTCCAACGGCACCGCAGACAGTGCCTGAAGGAGAGATGGCATTGAGAGCGGTAGCAGAAATGGAGTCGATGCCTACCATGGCGCTGTCCCGACCCAAGGCGCCGCGAGCCGCATTGAAGTCAGGGGCGGCACCGACAGGAGTTGACACCTCCCGCGCACCATGTCCTCGCCTGCGGTGCATAGCGTACTAGAGCTGAACACAGTGCCATCCCCAGCTTCGGCGCCCGCCAAGCGGCGGCCGAGGCAGAAACTCAGTCAAAGACTGCGGTACAACCTCCCACTGCGCTGTCAGCACCATCGGCACTGCAAATGGTGTCAACAGCGAAGACTGCGCCAAGTGGCAGACCGGCGCCGACCACAGCACCATCAGGGCCCACGGTGCTGCCAACGGCGCCGAGGCCCAAGATGGCACTGACGGACGGCATCGGGGACAGTGCAAACTCAGGCTTCCCAGCCCGAGGAAACGACACTGGGGGAGCCTTCGACCTCGAAGGGGTGATTCCAGAGTGGTGCCTCCCGCCCACCCCCAGGGGAGCGGACTGGGTCTCCTACACTGCGGAAGGGACTTCTGCCGTGGCGAGGCTACTAGAAGCAGACGCCCCCTCCTCCACAGTCCATATAGAACTGGGAGGGGACCCAAAGGAAAGGCCGAGAGACCGAGGCTTGGCCCAACGCATGTGCGCCCGTCCCCGAAAGTCTGCAGAGCTTGTCCAACTTTCCACGCGCATTGCTCGATTACACAACGGTCCATGGAGAAGCAGGCATCACACGAATCCATGTCGTGAAGTGGGCCAAGACATGTCTGACAACAATCATGCCGGTCAGTAACGGAGTACTTGCAGCTGCACGGACACTGATGCATAGGGGGCCGCCCCGTTTTCAACGATTTCTTGCCCCCGATCAAGACATGATCAACAGAAAAACAATTCAAACAAAGACTCGATGTCGCTGAAAATTAAAATAAGGAACCGTCTTACCACAGCGGCGTCGAGTAGTGGTGAAAACGGAACCAGCAGGAAACTAGATTCGGCGTTAAAGACATGAAGTTGAGACACTGGTAGGCCTGAAGACTGCAGCTCCACACAAGGTGCGACCTCTACGGCGAGAGACGAAGTAGTGGTGGGAGAGCGGGGTCGACGACACCTAATGGCCAACCTGCGAGCACCACGCAGTGCGTCGGCCTCGAGGGTGGCACCGTCGATGCATCGACTCCACCCATCCAAAACAAAAAAAGCTCCCGAGGGGTCGTGACCTCTGGCCAGAACCCAAAGGTGATGAATGGTGAAGACTTACACAGATAAGATCTAGCAGAAGAAAAAGAAGAAGCCTTTCAGCATTCTTCCCCTGAGGCTCAGCAGTCCTTCTTTCAAGGTGGACAGCAGCAACAGCATCAGCAGCAGGCTCAAGCTTGGCGCCCTCAGCTCAAGTCCGGACCCCAACAGGCCGATAAAGGAGGCTGAGGCTCCGGCCCTGGAGCCTCCTCCTCCTCCAAGCCTGCTCAGTTACAGGATGGGGGCTGTCAACCCCTCTCCCGTCACGCCAGCTCTGGGTCATCCCGTGGGGGGCCGGCTTTGCCACTTCCTTTCCACCTGGTCTGTTGTCACTTTGGACAGGTAGGTTCTCAAAGTGTTTGGTCAGGGACTGCTTCTGGAATTCGAGCAGTACCCTTCAAGCCGAGCCTGCGCCCCTTAGGAGGAAAGAGTATCCACCCAGACCCAGTCAGCTCTCTGAGACAACATTGCTCAGCTCATTCTCAAGGAGGCTGTAGCTCCAGTGGCGGATCCTCCAGCTGACCCAGGATTTGTCTCCAGGTACTTCCTGGTGCCCAAGCAGATGGGGGGGCTGACGCCCCATTCTAGATCTGCACGACCTAAATCAATATATCAGGTCATGCACCTGTCGGATGGTCACTCTGTCCCAGATTATACCATCCTTGGAGCGAAGCGTGGTTCCGTTCACTGGATCTGCAGGACACGTTCTTTCATGTCCCAATCCGTCCGACCCATCAGCGGTTCCTCTGCTTCAGGGTCGAAGGGACCCTGTACGAGTTCCCAGGCCTTGCTGTTTGACCTGTCATCGGCCCCTCGGGTCTTCACCAAATGCATTGCAGATGTGGCAGACCACCTCAGGCGTCGGGGGAGATCAGGATTTATCCCTACCTCGACGATTGGCTCCTAGCAGGATCTACCCAACAGGAGGTGGAGAGGTCCAGGGACCTGGCCCTCCAGACCTGCTTCCAACTCGGCCTCCTGATCAACGAGGCCATGTCGGAACTCGTGCTGACTCAGGTGATGGGCTTCATCGGGGCAGAGCTCGACTCTTGTCAAGCCATAGCTCAGCTCCCGCAGATAGGGCAGAGGTTCTTTCCTCCTTTGCCCAATCATTTCTGGTTGGGCAATTGCGCCCTGTCCGGGACTTTCTGCGCCTTTTGGGTTACATGGCGGCATGCACCTAAGTGGTCCATTGGGCCCGGTTGCACTTGCACCCCCTTCAGTGGGAGTTGGACGCTCAGTGGACTCAGCGCCACAGTCATTTTGGCCACCTAGTCACTGTAACCCAGAAGATGTGGGACGCTCTCCAATGGTGGACTGCCGCAGACCGGTTGCAGGAAGGGATCCCATTTGCCCGCCCCGAGCCGACGGTCGTCCTCATAACCGATGCCTCTCTCATGGACTGGGGAGCCCACATGGGGGATGAAAGGGCCCACAGGCCCTGGACCCCCGAGGAGTCCCAATGCCACATCAACCTGTTGGAGCTTAGAACAGTCAGACTGGCACCGTCAGCTTTCACTTCTTAGCTCTGGGGTCAAGTGGTTCAAGTCCAGACAAACAATACCACGACCATGTACTACCTCAACAAACAGGGTGGCATGCACTCCCGTTTGCAGGGAGGCGTTCCACATCTGGACCCTCATGAGCCAGTTGGAGCCAGATCTCCTAGCCATCCATGTGGCAGGAGCCTCAAACCACCTGGTGGATGCTCTCAGCCACTTAGGCCAGACATCCCACGAGTGGTCTCTCCATCCAGAGGTAGCTTACAGCCTGTTCTCCCTTTGGGGCAAACCGATGGTGGACCTGTTTGCCTCCAGGGACAACACCAAGCTGAGACTGTTTCATGCCCATCCCCCTCAGCAGGGCTCACTGCAAGGGGATGCCTTCTCGAGGCTGTTGATCCCAGGCCTCTTCTGCACCTTCCCTCCATTTCCCATGATCCACAAGGTGCTCCTCAAAGTGAGGAGGGACAAGGTGAAGGTAATCCTGGTAGTCCCAGACTGGCCGCGCCAGTTCTGGTATCCAGATCTCCTCAACCTCAGCTGCAGGCCCCCGAAACGGCTTTGCACATGCCCAGACCTGATATCTCTTAATCAGGGGAAGATACTCCATCCGGACCTTCAATCCCTGCACCTCACAGCGTAGTACCTGAGTGGCTAGATTTCCAGGCTTTGGGTCTTTCCGAAGATGTCTACACCGTGGTGAAGGCATCCAGAAAGGAATCGACCAGGAAATGTTATGCCTTCAAATGGAAAAGGTTTTCCATTTGGTGTCAGAGCAAGGGCCTAGACCCTTTGTCCTGTCCGGTGGCTAACATTCTCGACTACCTTTGGTCTCTCTCCCCAAAGGGGGTCTTCGGTCATCAACCCTTAGGGTGCACCTGGCAGCCATCTCTGCTTACCGGGTGCGGACCAGTCAGCCGACGGTGGCAAAGGAGACAGTGGTCGGGCACTTTTTCAAAGGCCTAGATCACATATCTCCTCCAGTGTGTGAACCTCCACCTCCGTGAGATCTCCTGCTGGTACTGGCAAAGCTCATTGGCAAGCCATTCGAACCAGTGCACAAGTGTGCCTTGTCACACTTGTCGTGGAAGACGGCCTTCCTGATGGCTATCACATCTGCCAGAAGGACAGGGGATCTCCAGGTGCTTTCGGTGGACTCCCTGTATCTGGTCTTCCACAGGGACAAGGTTGTCCTACGCCCCCACCCGAAATTCCTTCCGAAGGTGGTGTCAGAATTTCACCTTAACCAGGTGTTTACTCTGCTGGTATACTACCCTAATTACACCTCAGAGGCCGAGTACAGGCTCCATACCCTGGACCTGAGATGTGCTCTCTCCCATTACAAGGAGAGGATGGTGGAAATTCGGGTAGAGGTTTGCCAGCTGTTTGTTGCCTATTCTGAAGCCGCTTCTGGCAGACCTGCATCAAATGGACCACTGCAAGATGGATCACTTCTAGGAGCGTGGATATGTTGTTCATCCACACTGTCTGGCATTGTTCCTTTCCCCTTTAAATCTTGCCAGAAGTCTTCAAGCTGGCTCCTCCCACCCACCTGGGTGGTAAATACCTCGGCTCCGCCCCATGACGCCAGATCTTCCTTTCCGCTGGAAGATACAGGTTCCCTCGTGCTTTTCTGCAGTGATTGAGGCCCTGGATTCAATTCGACGGTTTTCACCACATCTTCTCGCTTTAAAACTCGTTAGAGTTTACGACTCGGATTCGGACATGCATGATAAGTCGTCCCCCGGGTTTCACCGGTGTCCTTGCGGACAGAAAATGTCGCGCACCGACCCCCACCTCTCGTGCGTGTACTGCCTCGGTACTGTCCACGATACCTCGCAATGTACCATTTGCGCTTCCTTCCATCCGACCGTTTTGGAGGATCGTCAGGCGCGCCTGAAGCTGGGGAGACCGGAACTTCGCAATCCACCGGTAAAATCTAAGGAGGCCAGGTGGGCGGTTTCCGCGGCTGCGGGATCCGCCGAGCAGCTCGAGCACATGGCGGGCTTCGAGGAGGAAGCCGCCCAAGCTTCCGCCAGCTGAGGCTCCTTCGTGCTGCTCAACTTGGGCCTCAGTTTTTCAGGATCCTTTCAGGATTTGTGCCTGTCTCTCCTTACTAAGGGTGAGGCGCCCTCGGGCTCGCACTCCTCCCGTTCTAGGAAAAAGGATCCTAAACCACCTTCTTCTTCAGGTCGAAGAAGATGCTCCTGGGACCAGGAGCGGTCCGAGGTCTTGACTACGGTCGAGATCGCCTCCTCGGCTGCCGGGTTTTTAGACCTTCCGTCTGGACCAGGCACTGAGGTTGAGGAGACGGCTGAACCGGACGAGATTTCTCTCGACCCCATCGAGCCGTTGTCACCGACACCTGTCAATGATTCCTTGGAGAGGACACCTATTCTCTCCTTCCCCGACGAGGAGACCCGTCCTGCGGGTCTCCCGATCGAGGGACAAGAACCGGATCCTCGGTTTTCACTGAGTCCAGTTTCTCCCGATCGATAGAGCCGACACCGTCGGTCTCGATCGAGGAGTAAGTCCTCTTCGGTCGGTCGACCTAAGAAAGGACACAAACACTCCCGAAAGAGGCGCCACCACCGTTCCTCATCCTCCTCGGATGAGGAGAGGCTTCGATGGAAGATCCGTCGATGCTGCGAGGATCTTATGTGGCAGCAACTCCTGCTAGCAGGCCAGAAGCCGACTTCCTCTGCGGTTCCGGCTATCACTTGGCCTCTGCCTCTTCGGCCTTCACCGACACCGATTCCTACAACTCCGGTCCCCTCTGGGGCTCCGGTGCGCCTTCCGGCGCTGCCGGTTACATCCCCACCAATACTGGTGGAACCTTCACCAAAGCTGCCCCTTGTGGGGGTTCCCTCCAAGGAGGACCGACAGTCTCTGGGTCTCCCTCACAGACTGTCGATTACAGTCACACCTGATCGCCCTAGGCGTATCGAGGGAGATTTAGGTGGACAGCCTTTGTATCTGGACTCCTCTGATTCAGATAATACGGGCCTTCATTCTCACGATGAGCTATGGGTGTCAGGTCTGGCAAAAGGGCCTTCCTCCTTCCAGGGCATCCTCCGGCTCATCTCTGAGTCCACAGGGATGCCCTTGCAGCCTACTCAGAAGAAGGCAGAATATCCTCTTACGGATATTCTTAAGAGGGGGGATACCCCTACGGAGGCCTTTCCAGTTGCTGAAGCCATAGTTGGCCCGGCCCTGGAACTCTGGCAGCGCCCTGCCTCTTGCCCAGCTCCGTCTGCCTGCATGGCACGTAAGTATGCAGTGCCCACAGGGTCCTTGACGGGGTTTACTGAGCATCCCTCGGCGGAAAGCCTTGTGACTGCCTCAGTGTTCAGGCGGACGGGCAGCTCGGCGGATACTGACCGCCCTCCGGACAAGGAGTCCAAACTTATGGACCACTCGGCCCGGAAGGTCTATGCAGCGTCTTCCTTGGGCCTTCGTCAGGCAAGCTCAGCAGTGATTATGGCACACTTCTCTCACGCCCTTTTGGGGTCGCTGGACGAAGTTCTTCCTCACCTCCCAGCTGACATGCAGACCATGGTCAAGCAGGTCAGGGACCAGGGCAGGGCTGTTGCTAAACTACAGCTCCAGACTGCACTGGACATGGATGATTCCTGTGCCTGTTCACTAGCTGTAGCGGTATCCACTCGCCGCAGGGCTTGGCTGAGGTTATCCTCCTTCCCCGTGGATACTCAGCACAAGCTAGCTGATGTGCCCTTCCTTGGCACCGAGCTCTTCGGGCCAGGAGTGGCGGGTCATCTGCAGTGCATCGAACAGTCGAATGCCACCTTAGATGCCACCTCTGCTAAAGGTTCTTCAAGTAAGAACCAGCAGAAGCGCAGGAAGAAGCCCTTTCGACATTCTTCCCCTGCGGTCAGACAACCACCCTTCCAGGGGGATCAACAACAACAGCAGCAGGCTCAGGCTTGGTGCCCTAGGCCCAAGCAAGGTCCCCAGCAGTCCCGCAAAGGAGGCCGAGGTGCTGGTCCAGGTTCCTCCTCCTTCTCTAAGCCTGCCCAGTGACGGGCCGGGGGTGGCCTCCCCCGTTCCCGTCACACCAGCTCTGGGTCCTCCTGTGGGGGGCCAGCTCCGCCATTTCCTTTCCACCTGGTCCGGTATCACTTCGGACAGGTGGGTTCTAGAAGTGGTCGGGCAGGGTCTGCCCCTAGAATTCGAGTAGTGCCCTCCCAGCCGAGCCCGTGCCCAGGAGAAAGGATGTGGCCAATCGGCCCTTGGGACGACATTGCTCTCCTCCTCAAAGAGGCGGTGGCCAGTGCGCGATCCTCCTTCAGACCCAGGCTTGTCTCCAGGTATTTCCTGGTGCCCAAGCGGACGGGGGTTGGCGCCCATTCTAGATCTGCACGACCTGAATCAGTTTCTCAGGTCTCGCACCTTTCAGATGGTAACTCTGAACCAGATCATACCATCTCTGGAGCGGAACATGTGGTTCTGTACACTGGATCTTCAGGACGCTTTTTTCCACGTCCCTATCCGTCCGTCCCATCAGCGGTTCCTCCGCTTCAGGGTTGAAGGGACCCTGTACGAGTTCAGAGCCATGCCGTTCGGCCTGTCATCGACCCCAAGGGTCTTCACCAAATGCATCGCAGTGGTGGCAGCCCATCACGGCATCAGGGATTCAGATTACCCCTACCCAGACGACTGGCTCCTCGGCAGTCCTCCTTCCGAGGTGGAGAGGTCCAAGGACCTGACCCTCCGAACCTGCTCACTCTTGGGCCTCCTGATCAACGAGGCCAAATCGGAACTCGTTCCTTCTCAGGTGATGGGCTTCATCGGGGCAGAGCTCGACTCTCGTAAAGCCAGAGCTCGGCTCCCGGCGGACAGGGTGGAGGTTCTTTCCTCCTTTGCCCAGTCATTTCTGGTTGGGCGCTCGCGCCCTGCCCGGGACTTTCTGCGCCTCCTGGGTTACATGGCGGCATGCACGTCAGTGGTCCGCTGGGCCAGACTGCACATGCGCCCCCTTCAATGGGAGCTGGCTGCCCAGTGGTCTCAGCGTCAGGGTCTGTTCGACCAGCTGATCACGGTCACCCAGAAGATGTGGGACGCTGTCCAATGATGGACCGTCCCGAGTCATCTGCAGGAAGGAATCCCATTCATCCGCCCCGAGCCGACGGTCGTCCTTACGACCGATGCCTCTCTCATGGGCTGGGGAGCCCACATGGGGGACAGCAGGGCCCACGGCCTCTGGACCCCCGAGGAGTCCCGATGCCACATCAACCTGCTGGAGCTCAGGGCAGTCAGACTGGCTCTTTCAGCTTTCGCTCCTCAGCTCCAGGGTCAAGTGGTTCAAGTCCAGACGGACAGTACCACGACCATGTACTACCTCAACAAACAGGGCGGCACGCACTCCCGTCTGCTTTGCAAGGAGGCGCTCCGGATCTGGACCTTCGTCAGCCGGCTGGAGGCAGATCTCCTAGCCATCCATGTGGCAGGAGTTGCGAACCAACTGGCGGATGCTCTCAGCCGCTTAGGTCAGACATCCCACGAGTGGTCTCTCCATCCAGAGGTAGCTTACAACCTGTTCTCTCGTTGGGGCAAACCGCTGGTGGACCTGTTTGCCTCCAGGGAGAACACCAAGCTGAGGCTGTACCATGCCTGCCCCCTCAGCAGGGTTCGCTGCAGGGGGATGCCTTCTCGAGGCCATGGACCCCAGGCCTCTTTTACGCCTTTCCCCCATTTCCCTTGATCCACAAGGTGTTACTCAAGGTGAGGAGGGACAAGGCGAGGGTGATCCTGGTAGCCCCAGATTGGCCACGCCAGTTCTGGTATCCAGATCTCCTCAGCCTCGGCTGCAGGGCCCCGGAGCGGCTGTGTACACGCCCGGACCTGATATCAGTGAACCAGGGGAAGGTCCTTCATCCGGACCTTCAATCCCTGCACCTCACAGCCTGGTTCCTGGCGGCTAGGAGTTCCAGGCTTTGGGTCTTTCGAAGATGTCTACACGTGGTTGAGGCATCTCGAAAAGAATCGACCAGGAAATGTTATGCCTTCAAATGGAAGAGATTTTCCTTTGGTGCCAGGGCAAAGCCTGGACTCCTTATCCTGCTCTGTGGCTAACATTCTAGACTACCTTTGGTCCCTCTCCAAGGGGTCTTGATCATCGACCCTTAGGGTGCACCTAGCAGCCATATCGGCTTACCAGGCGCGGGCCGGTCAGCCTACGTTGGCTCAGGAAAAAGTGATCGGGTGCTTTTTCCAAGGCCTGGATCACATATCCCCTCCGGTGTGTGAACCTCCACCTCCGTGGGATCTTTTGCTGGTTTTGGCAAAGCTCATGGGCAAGCCATTCGAACCCATGCACAAGTCTGCGCTTTCACACTTGTCATGGAAGACGGCCTTCTTGGTGGCTATCACGTCAGCCAGAAGGACGGGGGAGCTCCAGGCACTTTCGGTGGACTCACCCTATTTGGTCTTTCACAGGGACAGAGTTGTCCTGCGCCCCCACCCGAAATTCCTTCCGAAGGTGGTGTCAGAGTTTCACCTCAACCAGGTGTTGACTCTACCCTAACTACACCTCGGATGCCGAGTACAGGCTCCATACTCTGGACCTCAGGCGTGCTCTCTCCTACTATAAGGAGAGGACGGCGGAAATTCCGGGAGAGGTTCGCCAGCTATTTGTCACCTACGCTGAAGCTGCTTCTGGCAGACCTGCAGCTAAGCAGACTATTCCAAGATGGATTACGTTGCATAGGTCTGTGTTATGAATGGCGGACAAGGAGCCTCCCAAGGGATAAGAGCTCATTCTACCCGCTACACTGCTGCTCGGTGGCTGCTCCAGGACATCCCTATCCAGGAAATCTGTCGGGCTGCTACCTGAAGTCAGCAAACACCTTTATTACCCATTACCACATCGACCTTGAGTCACGATGTGATGCTGGTTGGGGCCTCTGTTCTCCAATCTCTGTTTCCTAAGTAGGGGTGTGCGCCTTGCCTCCCTCCTCCCGGAGAACTTCTTGAGTCTGCCAGACAGTGTGGATGAACAACATATCGGCTCCTAGAAGAACAGGTTACTCACCTGTAACAGTAGTTCTAGGGTGGTATATGTTCATCCTACTCCTCGACCTCCCGGCTTTAGGCGCACAACCTGGCTTCCAGCGGGCTAGATCTGGCGTCATGGGGCGGAGCCGAGGTATTTACCACCCGGGTGGGTGGGAGGAGCCAGCTTGAAGACTTCCGGCAAGATTTAAAGGGGAAAGGAACAATGCCAGACAGTGGGGATGAACAACATATACCACTCCTAGAACTACTGTTACAGGTGAGTAACCTGTTCATCTTGCATAGGTCTGTGCCTTGAGTTGGCAGGCAAGGAGCCTCCCAGAGGGATAAGAGCTCATTCTACCCACCATACCGCTGCATCAGTGGCTGCTTCCAGGGACAGCCCTATCCAGGAAATCTGCCGGGCTGCTACCTGGAAGTCAGCAAACACCTTCATCCCCCACTACCACATCGACCTTGGTTATGCGGGGTTGCTGGTTTTGGGGCCTCAGTTCTCCAATCTCTGTTCCCTAAGTAGGGGGTGTGTGCTTTGCCTCCCTCTTTCCGGAGAACTGCTAGGAGTCTGCCAAAAGAGTGTGGATGAACAACATATCCACGCTCCTAGAAAAACAGGTTACTCACCTGTAACAGTAGTTCTAGGAGTGGTATATGTTGTTCATCCACACGGACCCACCCGACCTCCCCGGCTGCGGACGCACACAACCTCGCTTCCAGCAGACTAAGAGCTGGCATCATGGGGCAGAGCTGAGATATATACCACCCGGGTGGGTGGGAAGAGCCAGCTTGCAGACTTCCGTTGAGATTTAAAGCAGAAGGGGACATGCCAAAAGAGTGTGGATGAACAACATATACCACTCCCAGAACTACTGTTAGAGATGAGTAACCTGATTTTTCTTCTATTACCACCCCGATAAGGGTGAATCAACCTGTTTGAAAAGACTGAGTGGGCCGGCTGACTCCGGTTCCCTCCAAAAAAGCTAAAAAGACCAAGCATGTTGAACCCCAGGAAAAAACAAAAGAGGATTCTTCTGTGCCTCACAGTCTGCCTACTGCTGAGGAGATTGCCAAGGCCATTAAGGTCATTGAGGCAAATCAGGGGTTTATACCTTCTCCAACCCCTCCTCTTCCTAGGGTTCAGGAGTCTACTCCCTCCTTGGATCCCCAGTCCCAGGACTTGGACACTGGGGATTATGAGATATCAGAGGATAATTATGGTGAGCCCATTGAACCGGAGATCTCATCAGAGCAAGAATTTGGCTCTCCTCCCAGGCCTGAGAATTTTTCCTCACACTTTTCCTTTGTAAGGAAAATAGTGGATGCCCTTGACCTGCCTACCACCAAGGTCATAGAAGACAAGGAGGAGGCAGTGTACATGTAAATGCTGGGGTTAACACCCACTAAGAAAATCTTTCTGCCCATCAGTAAATTCATTAAAAACAATTTATTTGCAATCCTGCAGTACCCTAACTCCATCACGCCTCTGGATAAGAAGGCTGACAAGACGTACCAACTGGACAGAAAAGGGGCTGAATTCTTCTGTTCTCACCCTGATCATCAGGGTATAGTCCAGCAGGCAGCCTTTGAGACGGCAAGGGTTCATTTATCCTCTCATCTACCTGAGAAGGATTCAAGAAAAATGGACAGCATGTCCAAAAAAGGGTATTTAGCTGCCTTTCTGGGGGTCAGACAAGCTAATTACTAGGCCTATACTTCACAGTACCCGAAAACACTGTGGCAATCGATTTTGGCCATATCAGAGAAGGTGCCCTCCCCTATGTAATGTATGTAATGTAAAAACTTTATTTTTATACAGGAAACAAGTCATTAGGACACAGCTAGTCTTGTTTACATGACAGTCCTGTAAGTTACAAATCATAAAAATTGTACAAAATATAAATAAAACTTGCAACCAATCACAAAGACAAAATTATAAACAATTTTAAATTAATAACAAAGATTCGTACCTAACAATTACATACATCAACCACTGAATTAGTAGCTTGTACAAATCTAGAATAGTCAAATAATGCATGAACACTTGAAGGCTGAGTATTCCAGACAGCAGCTGCCCTTGGAGAGAGGATCCTATCCCTAAACCTATTTTTGCATCTAGTTGGTAGAATTTTATTTTGATGTACTGATCTATTAAGGACTCTCTCAGAGGTTCCTTTTTTTAAGAATAGATGACTGGAAAGTGGATGACCAGATGATCTTAATTTGTGCAATAATAACAGCCAAGTTCTGTTATGACTTGTTTCCAGAGATTGCCATTTCAGCCTCCTTAATAAACAATGATGTGTATAAAAACTGCATTTCAGCACATATCTAGCAATCCTAAACTGAATTTTATCCAAACCTACCAATAAAGGTTTATGTGCAGTTCTGTAAATTAACTGACCATAAATTAAATAGAAAATAACCGATAGGTTTCTGTCTATTACCATTGAGTAATAACATCGAGAGGTTCTGGACACATGAACCTCAAGAGCAAAGCTCGAGAAGTTCCAATATGTCCAGAACCTCGAGATGCTAGTACTCACTGGTAATGGACAGAAACTGATCACTTATTTTATTTAATATATGGATGCAATGTTTTGTTTTCTACTTGGTGGTCGACCGTTTTAGTGAACTGAGTTTGTACTGGTCGACCGCCGCACTGTCCTTCGCTGTGCGCTCGCTAATGACGGTTGCCGCCTCCTGCCCGTTTTTTTTTTTCCCATTCACATCCTACCTGCTTTTTTGGACCGCAACGGCAGGATCAACCAGATATTTTCATTTCTTCAGGACAAAATCGCATTAAATCTGAGAAGCGCTATGACTGACTTAGCTCTCGGTAGGCGACAGAAACACCGCAGTGTTTTTTTAAACTGTTCTGCCCGTCCACACAGGAAAAATGGCCAATGATGAGGCACGTTTAGGATGTGGGGGCAGGAGCTATCTTCTCTGAAGCTTGCAACAATCCTATTATCAGCCCAAAACTGTAGTATTACCACTGATTGACAACACTGTTACCACTGATTGACAACACTATTATCACTGAACCTTTGAGGGTATTACCAAATTTTTTTTGTATGCTTTACAGACCTATTAAATTGAAGATCCATATATTAAAGCAGGAACAATTAATTGTTCTGCAATCCTTTTTCTGATAGACTGATTCAGAAACCTTGTTGATTTTTTTAACATTCCTAATTTCTTATTTACTTTTACTATTATATTAGTTATATGTGGTGCAAAGGTCAGATTGGTGTCAAAAGTGACCCCTAAATAACAATAATTATCTACCTGTTCAAGAATAGTAGCTTCCTTAGTTTGAATCTTAAGTCTGTTCTGTCCGTCCCCCCCCCCCGGTCAGTTTTCAACGAAAAATACATTATTCTAGTTTTTTTTTAACATTCATAAGTAACTTTGACCTGGTGAACCACCCCTCAGTATTTGAAAACTCAGACTGAGGTTCCTCCATGTTTTTACCTGAGGCTACAATGTATGTGTCATCACCATACAGCCTTACAGCAGTATGCTTTGCTACATACGGTAAATCGTCATCAAAGATCAAAAACAATAGGGGTCCTAATATGGACCCCTGAGGAGCACCTCTGATAACTTTACGGGTCCTAGATGTTACCCATGTATATCCACACTTTGGGTACATCCTCCCAAATAAGATTTTAACCAAGCTAGAGGATAATCCACAAATCCCATATCCAGCAGTCTAGCAATCAGTATGGGATGGTCCACCAGGTCGAAATCCTTCAAAAGATCCACATAGATCACGGCTGTTTCCTAACTGGAATAGGTCGCTGAACTCCAATAGGGCAGTAAAAGCTGAGAAACCTTTTCTGAAGCCAGACTGATAAGGATTTAACAATTCATACTTATTTAAGTAATCAGTCATTTGTGAATGGACATTTTCTTGAAACATTTTAACATAACAGAAAGCAAGGCTATTGGTCTGTAATTGTTGACCTCGGTTGGGTCACCACCCTTAAAAATTGGTCTAATTTTATTCTTTTTCCAAGAGAATGGGAAGTGACCCAACCGAAGGCTCCAATTCAGAATGTGCGATACCACTGGGGCAATGAAGGGGGCGGCAATCCTCAAAAATCTGCCCTCAAGGCCATCTAAGCCAGCTGCCTTGTGTATATTAATGTTTAGTAGAGTTCTCTTAACCTCCGAGATTGGTAGAAATTTGAATCTAAAAGGAGGGTGCTTTCTTAAAGCACCAATAAACATAACTGGACTATCCTGAGTGTTTAAAACAATAGGAATGTCACATTGGGGCAAATCCACGAAGAGGTCATTTAACAAATTGGAAATAACCTCCAAGTTGTTTATTAGGGTAGATCCTTCTTTAAGTTGCAAATCAGATTGAGATTTATGACCCCCAGGGTTTGTTTATTTATATTACCCCAAAACTTTTTAGATTCCATGTTACAGTCGATTTTATTTCTGTAATACCTGAATTTTGCAGCTCTGATCATTTTTTTACATTGATTCCTTTTATTCTTAAACAGTACCCGATCAGCTTCTGTTTTGGATTTGATAGCTTTTTTCCATAATCTGTTCTTTATCCTACTTTGTTTCAATAATTTTTCATTTTCTTTGACGACCTAGCAGAGACAGCCAGGTTTGGACTGGAATCATCTAAATACCAGTTCCAGATGTCAGCAGATGCCAGTGATAATGCTGCTGGGATTATGGCTCTGACTGTAGCCTGGAGAAGGTTCGCTTGGCTAAGGACTACAAATTTAACACAGGACACCCAGGCTAAGGCTGTGGATTTTCCTGTGCAAGATCATTTCCTCTTTGGTAAGCAAACCGAAGAGTGTATGAAGAAGATGGATGACTACAAAGCCACCTATAAGAGCAATTCTTCTAAAGAAAGGCCTTCTACTTCATACAGGCCTTATGGAAGGGGAGGCAGAGGAAGGTCCCCATATGGTAGGCTCTTTTATTGGGCTCCAGCTGTCTCACAGCTACAGCCATACCCATAGCAGACTGGGTATTACAGCGCCAGAGACAGGAGAGGTTCCCAATTCACCCAGGCTCAGGCACCATCAAAGCAAACTCCCTGTTTTTTTTTTTTTAGCCAAGGCCACCTCCCTAATACCAGTAGGGGGCAGACTGACTCACTTTTCCAGGCTGCAGGCCATAACCACAGACAAGTGGGTCTTGGAAATAGTGAGTCAAGGACTGTCTCTGAGTTTCAAGTCTCTCCCCCCTCTAAAATCAAAGCTGTTCAAACCAGCTTCTCTTCACAAAAATCAGCTGCTGGAAAAGGATGTTCAAACCCTGCTTCGCATAAAAGCTGCGGAGCAGGTACCAAGGCTTCAGAGGGGAAGAGGTTTCTACTCTCGCTACTTCCTCACCAAAAAGGAAAATGGGGAGTGGCGGCCTATTCTGGACCTAAGGCATCTGAACAAGTATCTTGTAAAACCAAGATTCAGAATGATAACCCTGTCTCTTATTTTTCCAGTTATTCAGCAGGGAGATTGGTTGGCATCCCTTGATTTAAAGGAAGCCTATTTCCACATCCCCATAAGGGAGTCTCACAGAAAATATCTCAGATTCAGACTCCCTTCTGGTCACTACTAGTTCTCAGCCCTGCGCTTTGGTCTTGCCTCAGCACCAGTTGTATTCACAAAATGCCTGGCAGTGGTAGTAGCATTCCTGCAAAGGTTGGGAATTTCAGTTTTTCCTCATCTCAATGACTGGCTAGTCGTGGGAAAATCTGTTACAGTCTCTGGGCTTCCTGTTAAATCAGGAGAAGTCCATTCTCACACCAGTTCAGGTCCTGCATTTTATTGGAGCAGAACTGAATACCCTAAAGGGAAGAGCCGTCCTTCCAGAGGAAAGAGTTCAGTCTGTTCAGCAACTGATTGCTTCATTCAAGCTGGGAAAGCCCTGTCCAGCAAGAAGATACTTGCAACTATTGGGGCATATGGCTGCAGCAACAGGAGTTGTCTTGGGAGCATGACTTCGAATGAGGGACATTCTCTTTCATCTATGGGCACACTGGTGCCAAAGAAAAGACAACATTTTAAAAATTGATTCCTCTAACAATTTGTGATTCATTCCCTACAGTGGTGGACAGATGTCCACAACCTAAGGGAAGGAGTCCCTTTTCAGAAGGAAAATCCCTCAGTCTTCCTCACCACAGATGCTTCTCTGTTAGGATGGGGTGCTCACATAGGAGAGCACACTACCCATGGCATTTGGTCAAATGTGGAGTCTCTCCTCCACATAAATCTGCTGGAGCTCTGAGCAGTGTTTCTGGCCCTGAAAATTTTTTCTCAGCTCATACAGGGCAAAGTGGTGCAGGTCAAGACAGACAACACCACTACAATGTACTACATAAACAAGCAAGGGGGCACAAGGTCAGATCCCCTGTGCATAGTGGCCATGAAATTCTGGGAATTGGCCTACTCACTACAAGCTTCTCTGCAGGCCATTCATGTACCAGGAAAATACAATACCCTGGTAGATGCCCTCAGCAGGATCAACCAGGCACATCATGAATGGTATCTGAACAGACAAGTTCTAGATTTGGTGTTCAGAAGATGGGACACCCCGGGGGTGGATCTCTTTGCATCCCACGAGAACCACACTTTGCCCCTCTTTTGTTGCAGGCCTCCAGTCAAGGGTATAATCCCTCTGGATGCCCTAGCCCTGGACTGGTCAGGAGGATATCTGTATGCCTTTCCTCCCTTCCCTCTCATCTTTAGTGTGCTAATGAAACTCGGGTCACAGCCTGCGTCCATGATACTGATAGCACCAGATTGGGCCAGACAGCCATGGTACCCCCTCCTGTTGTCCATGTCAGTGTCCACACCAGTGCTGTTACCCAAGAGGCACAATCTCCTGACTTCCCATCAGGGGAAGATTCTGTATCCGGACCTCAGAGCTCTCGGGCTCAAGGCCTGGCTCTTGAGGACTTGGAGTTTGCAAACTTAAAACTCTCTTAAGCTGTTCCGGACATTCTAAAGGGATATAGAAAGCCTTCTACTAGAAAACCTATAATGCTAAATGGAAAAGGTTTTCCACCTGGTGTGATGTCAAGCAGATTTCTCCTTCTCTAGCAAAAGTACCTGTACTGCTAGAGTACCTCACTGAGTTACACTCACAAGGTCTCAAATATACATCTCTAAAAGTGCACTTGGCATCAATTTCAGCTTTTCTTTCTGCAGGGAAATATGTTTCCCTTGCATCATCTAATCCCATTTTCAAAAAGTTCTTGAAAGGACTTTGTCACTTGCATCCTCCTATTAAAGAACCAGTCCCTGTATGGGACCTGAACATTTGCATTGCTCAGCTCACAAAACCTCCCTTTGAGCTAATGTCATCTGGAAAACTGTATTCCTGGTGGCAATCACTTTTGCTAGGAGAATAAGTGAATTGCAAGCATTATGTGTTGAAAATGATGATTTATCCTTTCATAATGATAAAGTAGTGCTTCGAACTAACAGGAGGTTTCTTCTTAGGGTGGTTTCTGATTTCCATTTAAATCAGTCCATAACACTGCCAGTCTTCTTCACAGAACATGCCAGTTCAGGGGAGCACAGACTCCATTGTCTGGATGTAAAAAGGGATTGAGTCACTATCTGACCCAGACCAAGGATCACAGATGTGATAAACAACAACTTTTTCTCACTTATAGGGATGTGGGAAAAGGCTCTCCAGCTTCCAAGAGATCAGCCTCTTGCTGGATAGTTCAGTGCATTCAATTTTGTTACACAAGAGTCTGGAAAACAGACCCCAGCAGCCCCAGGGCTCATTCTACTAGGGGTACGGCTGCTTCCATAGCAGCTTCAAGGGATATCCCTTTAGTGGAGATCTATAAAGAAACTACTTGGAGAACAGTACACACCTTTACTAAACATTACAGTTTGGACTTGCAGTCCAGAAGTGATGCCAAGTTTGGCACAGCAGTACTGCAGAGCCTCTTTCCTAAGAAGGTTCTCTGCCCACTTCCAAAGGTACTGATTGGAAGTCTGCAGAGAATTATGAATATGAGAAGAATACATGGAGTTAGAAGAAAAAAATGACTCACCTTAGTAATCTTGTTTCTTCCAGTGTATTCTTCCATATTCCTAACTCTTCCTCCCCGCCTCCTCTTCCAGAACCAGAGCCTCTGTATGGTCTTCTAGCTATTAGCCCCAAACACAGGTTCACATACCGTTTAGTCCTGTGGGGTTTTAATCTATCCTTTCTTTTTCCCAGGTGATTCTGGTTATTATGAATAGTAGCTGATACAATAATCATTAGTATCAGGCTTAGTTTATATGTGTATAGTATAGTTGTGAGGCACTAGGCAGCATTTAGGTTTAAGTAGTTTGAGATGGGTTGCCTTGTGGGCTTCCTAGAAATCTGAGACGTTGCTAGAACGTGCAGCAGATGGGGGCAGCAGTTTGAATATTGTCACGAGCCAATGATGATTCCGTCATTAGCATATAGTTCCATTTCTCTGGGCAGTTCTACTGAGCAGGCTAACTGCAGAGAGTTATGAATGTGGAAGAATACATTGGAAGAAACAGGATTACTAAGGTGAGTAATGCACTTCAAAGCAGTGTTTATCCAAATGGTTGGCAAATTGCATTGTGTTTTGCCACAAGTACAGCAAAGAATTGCCTGGAGCGGCAAAAGCTCATTCTACAAGAGGGATGACTACATCTGTGGCTTGTTTCTGAGGGGTCTCAGCTACTGACATCTGTGTGGTTGCCACCTGGAGTACCATCCATACTTTTACCAAGCACTGCAGTCTGGCCATTGCCTCAAGATCCCGTGCAGGTTTTGGCAGGGCTGTACTACAGGGACTTCTGTATTAGGTTTTATGGTTGGCTTCCTCCCAGACTGTTTATACCTGTAACTGCTTGGGACTCATTCCTACGGTGTGACCTAATGGCTAAGAGAACCCCGACGATGATGGAACAGTTATGTAAGAACTTAACGTAACAGTAGATCTTTGAGGGCATCTCAGTCATCAGGTCTGCTTTCCCTCCCACCATCCTCCTTCTTGGGGCTCTTGTCTTGGAACTGACTCTATGGTGTTTCTAGCCTTTCATATAGGCCTGGGCACCTCTCTCTCTCTCTCCCCCCTTGGTCCCCCCATGGCTAAAGCTAAGCGCCTTTTGTCTCCGGGGGAAAAAACTGAGGCGGGAGTGGGTCTGCTCATGCCTTTATAGGGATGATGACGTCAGCCAATGTCAACATCGTGGGCAGCCCCAGTTGTACTGCTAAAAATCTTCCATGTGGATCCCGCTTCTCTGATGGTGAAGTTCCTACTATGTAACTTGATGACTGAGATCCCTTCAAAGATATACTGTTAAGGTAAGTTCTTATGTAACTGTTCTTTCTCCCAGTTGCTAGGATTCTCGATTACCTTTGGTCCCTCTCTCAGTCGGGCCTTTGGTCGACGACTCTTAAGGTACACCTGGCAATCATCTCAGCACACCAGACGCAGGCTGGTATGCTACCAGTGGTGCAGGAGAAGGTGGTCTTAAGCTTTTTTAAGGGCCTTGACCTCATTCCCCCTCCTGTGTGTGAACGGTAGCACTCATGTAGAGCACTGATTATTGAGCGCTGCACTTTTGAGCGACCCAATAATAGCGCTCTACAATAGAGCGAGTGGTGCAATACATCACTATATCCTCTATAGCGAGTATAGCAAGGAACTATACTTACTATTACAGGATATAGCCTCCTTTGTGGCTGATTCCCGCCAAACTGCTTGCATAGTGTAGTGGTGTACACCACTGCTTGCAATGCAATCAGACCCGGGTTTGGGTCCGGCTATAGGCAGAATCCTTTTTTTTTTTTTTTAATCCAATATTTTGCCCCATGGTCCACACCTTCCTTAGAGTTGATTATTTAAGTTTGTGGGGTGCAGAGGGCTTGTCCCCCGCAAAGGGGGGGGATGCGCGGGGGGGGGGCACAGCCCCCCTCATAAAAAAATGATTTCTGTGTGGTTTTGGTAAGTATTGTAGCGACTGTCGCTATTTGTGATGGTCGGTACAATATCCATCGCCCTTTTTACTATGGGCTCTAGTTTGCTCGCTGTATGTGATAGGCGGTCTTTCAGACTCGCCTTTATCACATAGAACCATGTGAACCACCACCACCACCTTGGGACTTGTTGCTGGTGTTGGCAAAGCTCATGGGCAAGCCATTCGAACCAATGCAGAGGTGTGACATCTCTCACCTGTAGTGGAAGATCACCTTCTTGGTGGCTATTACCTCCGCCAGAAGGGTCAGTGAGCTCCAGTATCTCTCGGTGGAGTCTCCCTACCTAGTCTTCTACAGGGACAAGGTTGTCCTTCACCACAACCCAAAGTTCCTCCTGAAGGTTGTGTCGAAGTTTCACCTTAACCATGTGATGAATCGCCCTGTGTTCTTCACCAGCCACACCTCTGAGGCCGCGAACAGGCTCCATACTCTGGACCTGTGACGAACTCTTGCCTACTATAAGGAGCACTGGACTGGAGTTCAGGAAGAGGTTCGCCTGCTATTTGACACCTATGCTGAAGCTGTACCTGGAAGCCCAGATGCTAAGCATATGAGTGGCAGGTGGATTGTATCCTGTATTGTCCTCATCTATATGTTGGCTGGTAGGGAGCATCCCGTGGGCAAAGGGCTCATTCTACCAGACATACTGCTGCCTTGGTGGCTGCTTCCAGGTATATCCCCATCCAGGAGATCTGCAGGGCTGCTACCTGGAAGTCAGCACACACCTTCATTTTCCAGTGCCACATCGGCCTGGAGTCACACCGGGATGCTGGTTTTGGGGCCTCGGTTCTCTAATCTCTCTTTCCTAGGTAGAGTGTGTGTATAGTACACCATATCCACGTCCCTTGAAAAACAGGTTACTCACCTGTAACAGTAGATCTTCCATGGAGTGGTCTCTGGCAGCAGGTAATACACTTGGGTAGCCACCAGAGGGCGCACGGCAGCTCTCTTCTAGCAGTCTTTCACCAGGGGCCATCCACCGTTGACATCATCATTGTGCTCCTATATGAGTGAGTGGTCCCTGGTATCCTCAGATCTTACTTCGAGAAACAGCTCTTGCAGCAGGTTACACCATTAGGACTGAAGCCGGCGGGCACCAGGACCCCACGGAAATTTTCTAGCTAGCAGTATCCAGCGGGGACCGCCTCCGACATCGGCCCCATCCCCAATGTCAGGCATCATACAAAAGGGGGCTGTCCCCCAGAATCCCCAGTTCTTTTCCCGCTATCGACTCCCCAGCATCGGCCTCGCAGACGCCTTTTCAGCGAATGACAACTCGAACTTCCAGCAATTTCTTGCTCAACTAAATGTTATCTCCTACTCCTTCCACAGAAGGACACCCCTTCAAGTGTGCCTGCGGCAAACAGATCCCTTTCAAGGATCTTCATTCGGGCCTGTCTGCGGTGCCTAGGCCCGGAGCACGACACCAAGGCCTGCTCCTTTTGTCAACAGTTTAACAGCCGCACTAGGATTCATTGGCGAAACCCGAATCCTGGAATGGAGTTTAATTTCACCGTTCATACCACCATCAACAACAGGATTCTTTCCTCGTCAACAATTACAACACTACAGAATGGCTTTCCATCGACTTTCTCATCGATGATGCTTAAACTAACATTTATTTTTTCTTTTCAAGCAAAATGACAGGGCTTCCACCCTCGTCGATGGTCATTATAAACATGATCTCCTCGTCGACGAGGCTTCTCCCTCATCGACTCACTATTCCAAGTGACTCACTGTCGACTTTTCCATCAACAGTGCACCTTATTGTCAGGGCTTCCACCCTCGTCAATGGTTATCAAAAACATGACCTCCTCATCGACGGTGCATCTCATTGACGGGGCTTCCACCCTCATCAGTGGTCATCATAAACATGACTTTTTTCGTCGACAAGGCTTCTCCCTCATCGAATGTCACTACTCCAAGTGACTCTCCATCAGCAGGGCTTCCACCCTCATTAATGATCGTCATGAACATGACATTTTCGTCGATGAGGCTTCACCCTCGTCGACTGTTACTGTTCCAAGTGACTCCCCGTCGACTTCTCCATCGACGATGCACCTCATTGTCGTGGCTTCCACCCTCGTCAGTGGTCATCATAGACTCGACCTCCTCATTGACGAGGCTTTCATTGACTGTCACTGTTCCAAGTGACTCACCATCTCCTTCTTCATTGATGATATTTGAACCAATAATTATTTATAAACATGACCACGAGCACATACTTCTCATTCTTTTCAGTATTGCTCTCGTCGACGGACACTGCTACCAGTGTACAACGTCAGTGGTGCACATCATCGACAGGGCTTTCACCTTCATCGATGGTCATTGCCCCCGGTGACTCACCCTCGATTTTGTCAATGGTGTTTGCATAATGAATTGCCTTTTCTTGATTGCCACTACTGCCTGTACACACCATCACAGGTGCACCATATTTAGGCGTAATCATTGATGGGGTTTTGTCCCTCATCAACAACCGCTATTCATGGTGCACCGCAAAATGGCTTCGTCCTTGACAACTGTCCACCCTTTGTCAAGACTACTCTTGAACACTTTATAGGCTTTCTCATCACTGCTCGCCTGTCAGCCACGAGCATGCCTGAACAGATTGCCTTCCTTTTTCTCTCTTGTCCTCCCGTTCAGTCCAGGACATGGGATTTCATTCCTCAGCCACTATGCTTCACATATGCAAGGCTTTCAGCCTCTGACCCCGGTGGACAGCATTCAACTCTCCTCCAAACAAGAGGATACTGTCAGTCACACTACATACTCCATTCCTGACGAACATTCCTCACCAGGATGTTCCGTAATACAGTTTTGACTGTGTAGGACTGGCTGTCACCGGTCTCTGCTATGGCTGGAGAAACAAAACTACTTATACCACTTTCTGGTGGACCACCCCTTCATTACAGGGGCCCAGACTTCGCTTTAGTGGCCATCAATGTGGCTCATGGTCAACACCTGGTAACCCACGAGCTCACTGCTTCTCAGTAAAGAGTCATATCTCAAAGATGCATAAAGCAAGCTCTCTGCCTTTGTGTCTTTACCTTATATGAGCCATATGGTCAAGTACCAACAGTACTCTTTGATCCACTACTTTGGTTTCCTCAACAGACCTTCTCTTTGTCAAGGTTATAAAACAGTTGTTGATATTGTAAGTCTATCGCCAGATGCTGCTCTGGATATCATGTGGCTCACTCTATGGACCCTGAGTGTCCAACTCTGTTCCATATACGCAGTGTGAATACACTGTTTTTTTATGGCTCAAAATCCTTTTGGCTTAGAAAACCAGACCATTCTGGAAGAAATCCAAGCTTCAGGTATGACTTTATGCAAAGTACATGTTATATCTTTACTTATCATAGCCTCTGGACCCTCTCTATTCCTGATCTTTCCTTCGAGGCATAGGGGAACTATGAGTACCTTACAGGTTTGCCCCTGGGGATGTCCTCAATTTCAGATCATGTCCAATTATTCTACCTCTACCTTCAGCAGTTCTTATGCACCCACCCTCCTGGGTGCCCACACCACCCAACCTCAGTTTATTCCCCATGGGTTTTCCCCACAGCCTTTTTTCATCCAAATCTTGGTTGTCATGGGTGACCTCCTTGTTCGGCCCTTCCCGGCCTGGCACGTGCATTCCGACAGTGAATGAACTCTTTGACATCGCTCAAAGAATGGACATACTGGAGCTCATCTCCGCTCCTCCCCCTCCCTTCTTCCTACCCATTTTGTATTTCTCCAGAAGCATACACCCATTTTCAGGGAGGAAATCATTTCCTTAATCCTGCAGAATATGGTCACCAGGGTTCCCATAGCGGACCTACGTTGTCACTTTTCGTTACCCTACCTTTGAACTTTGTCCAACCTAAAGGTCTTTTCCACATGTCTGGTACTTGTGACATACTAGGCCAGACTCTTCATGTCCACTTGCCTACATGACTTGCATGATCTTACTTTGAGAGGGCTCTTGCAGTAGGTATTTGCATATAGGACTGACCCGGCAGGCGTCAGGACCCCATGGAAAAATTTCTAGCTAGCAGTCTCTGGCGGGGGACCGCCCCCCCACGTCGGGTGACCAACGTCATGCGACATCAGTATAAAAGGGCGGTCCCCCACGCCCACCTTCCAGTTCTTTTCCGCTGTTGACTTGTGAAAGTTCCTCATGGTAGAGTTCATCACTCGTCAGTCTTTCATTGGTTATTTTTCGAACTTTTTGACCGATTTTGTTTTTTCAATTTTTCTCATATATTACTTTGTGTATGTCATTCCCGATGCCTTCTGAATCACATAAAAATAAGTGCGACTCGTGCGGTTCCCAGTTGCCACATAAGGACGGCCACTCCCTGTGCCTCTTCTGCCTAGGCCCGGACAATCCTGTGTAGAAGTGCCAGCACTGCCAGAAATTCAATTCGGCCACCCAAAAACGGAGGCAGCAGTCCCTGGAGGACCATATTCTGAAGAAAATGATGGCATCGATGGAGAAGGAGTTGAAAAAGTTGAGGCAGGCTTCCACTTCCCCTGAAGGCCACAAAAAGAAGAAGGAGAAGCACTGAGACCGGCACTCGACCTCCACGGCTTCCCGACTCCGGCTGGAGTCGCTGTCTTGAAGGTAATGTCCCCTCCGGGGGACCGCTCCTCGATGACTGTCTTGGCGGTGTTCAAGAAGGCGTCACCCCTCCCGTCGGACTCGCACTCTGGCCCTTCGTGTACATCCAGGGTTAAGGAGGCCTTCGCTCCCACGAAGGCTGCAACCACGTGGCCTTCAGGGTTGAGCGGGTCTGCTAAGTCAGACGCCGGTTCCACCGACATCTGCCCGGATAGGGCTGGTAAGTTGCTTCCTCCTGCGGGGAGGCACACAGTCGTCAGTTTGCCCAACACAAGACTGCCTCTCCAATGCGGCCTTCCTCGGACAAGGGTTCTGATAAGTCGAACGCTGGCTCCACTGACGCCCGCCCGGATCCAGCTGATAAGTCGGACGTCGGACCCTCTGATGACTGCCTGGCCAAGGAGCTTGCGTCAGACCCCTTCGACTGATCCAATGTCCCAAGCTCCCCGCAACACCTGACTTTGCCAACTGAGGCTCCTGCGTCCCCTCTGGTGGACCCCGGGGATTCCAATTCTCCATCCCTGGTCGTTACAGAGGACCTGGACACGCAGCCATCCGGGCCCCCTCCTACTGGGTTAGATACCATGACGCCGGATCCTCGAACGCCAGCTCCAATGATGGCCAGCCGATGTCCCACTTCCGGACAGTGCTACCACGCCAGGCCAGATGCCCGCGGGGCCACCTTTACCTGGCTTGCTTGCTGGGCCTTTGCTCGGTCCATCTGCCCCGTCAGAGCCCATGGCTCCCGGGTATCCGATACCACTATCCGGTACCGCCTTATCCGGCACCGCAGTATCTGATGCCACAGTACCCGGCACCTCAATACCTGACTCCAGGTTTCCTGCCGTCGGGTTATGGATACTTGCCATACGGATATCCTCATTATCCGTATCCCCCTCCTCCTCCACCGCCCACATCCCAGCCGCCGGCAGACTTGAAAGAGACTCTTGCTGCCTGGTAGGCTAAGGCCAAGGCTCAACTCACCAGGGAAGTAGAGAGTCATGTACCAGCGCCGGACCCTGCACAGGATCCCCTGCGCCAGAGATGGGAGACTCCCTTCCCCTTACCCGACACCAGAGGAGAACCCTCTGGCACAGGGGAGGGGAGAACACGCTTCTCAGAGGGATCCCCAAATGGACTGTTCCTCCCCCGCCTCGGGGAGTTTTTCTCTTCTACGTCGGAGACCTCTCACTCGGACTCAGGGGGATGCTCTGAACCGGATGACGAGCCACATACTCCAGAATGACCCAGGCCAAGGACTCCTCTGAAGGCTCCTCTGGAGGATCCTTGTTTTCTGGAGTTACTGAGAAAAATCCAGGAAGTTCATCAGTGGCAATCTCTGGAGCCAGATCCACAGAGTAAAAAGCTTGCTGCCCACTTGGTCTGCCCAAGATCGCTCCTACATTGATTCCACCCTGCATAGAGCCTCACACAGATCTTGTTTCCACCATTTGGAAACAACCATCCGCGTTAGCCCTTCTTCCACGGAAGGCAGATCAGCTATATCAGGCTTCTGAGGGCGTAGATTCTTTGAATATACACCCCAAGGCGGACTCAATCGTGATTAGTGCCGGTCATGGCCGCTCTGCTAACCCCAAACATCTCAGCTCATCTCCGCCAGACAAGGAGTCTCTGCTTCTGGACCAGTATGGGAAGAAGGTTTATGCATCTTCTACCCTGGGTATTAGGGCCCTGAATTATGTAGCTTATATGGGGGACTACCAGAAGACCATCCTGAGTCAGGTGGAATCTAAATTGGACTCCCTTCCTGAGACACAGACGAAACAGGAAATGGCTGACCTTGTCCGTTCTGCTTGTTCAGCCAGTCGGCACATGCTTTGTGCTACTTATGATGCAGTGGATGCAGCTGGACAGAGTTCAGCTTTAGCCATAGGTCTTCGACGTCATGCCTGGCTCCGTGTGTCAGGTTTGGACCTTGAAGTGCAATTTGCTATTCAGGATGCGCCCTTCAGGGGTTCGGTGGTGATGTCAAGGACATCATAACTGATCTGCAAGAGAAGGGTACTGCACTTAAGTCTGTGGACTCTTTGTACAAACCCCCTCAGGGACAGCGGCGCCCTTTTCGTCGACGTAACCAACAAAAACCTAAACCACAGGGCAAGCGGGCCAGCAAGCACCAGGCTCCTCCAGCAACCAAGACTCCCCCTCCCAAAAAAGCTGCGGGAACCTCAGCCGCTTTGCTGCCCCAGACCACCTGACTCCTCGCCTCTCCCACGGCCTCTGGACTCTCCAGATGAACCAGTAGGAGGGAGGTTCTCCTTCCATCTACCAGGTTGGGAGAGGATAACATCAGATGCTTGGGTGCTTCAGCTGATTGTGACAGGTCACTCAATAGAGTTTCATCAGAAACCGCCCCGAAGACCACCACCCCAGTCTTCTTACTCCCCAGAACATCTTCCTCTGGTCCTAGAAGAAATCACCTCCCTTCTCTCGAAGGTAGCGATACAGGCAGTTCCCAACCACCTTTGGGGGGACAGGTTACTATTCCCATTTCTTTCTAGTTCCAAAGAAAATGGGAGATGTGAGGCCTATCTTAGACCTCAGTTCCCTGAACATGTTCGTGGAGTACAAACACTTCAGAATGCTCTCCCTGCAGGGCCTTCTTCCTCTTCTTCGGTAGGGACTGTGGCTGTGTGCTCTGGATATGCAGGATGTTTACCTGCACATCCCCATACGACCTTCCCAACACAAATTCCTTCGTTTTTGCTTTCAGTGGGTCCACTACCAATTCAGGGCCCTCCCATTCGGTCTTTCCTCTGCCCCCCCCCCGAGTGTTTACCAAATGCCTGTCTGTGGTAGTGGCCCACCTGCGTATTCAGGGAGTGCAGGTATTCCCGTACCTGGACGACTGGCTCCTGGTGACCCCATCCAGGGAGGAGCTTCTACACTCCCTTTCCCTCACCCTGCAGGTTTTCACCAGCTTGGGTATCACCATCAACCAGGAAAAGTCCCATTTGGTCCCTTGCCAAAGACCCCAGTTCATAGGGGCGATCCTGGACACGACCATTGGCAAGGCCTTTTTGCCTCCGGACAGGGTGGACATCCTACAGACTCAGGCACGTCTTTTGTCCAGTCGCAGAAGGGTTGGTGCAAGGTCAGTCCTCTGCCTCCTCAGGCTGATGACGGCTGCTGTCCCGACAGTCCCACGCGCATGACTCCATATGAGGATCTCTCAGTGGACACTTCCGGTCTCAACGGGACCAAACACTGGACGACCTAGACCAGGAGGTTCCAGTCTTCGATCCCATGGTCAGGGACTTGCAATGGTGGATGGTACCAGAGAACCTTTCTAGGGGTGTTCACTTCAGTATCAAACCCCCCTCCCAGACATTGACAACAGATGCCTCAGGAGAGGGCTGGGGAGCCCACCTAGGTCTCACAAGACTCAGGGCAGCTGGTCCAGGTTCGAGCAAAATCTGCACATAAATGTGCTCAAACTCAGAGCAGTCCTGTATGCCCTCCAGGCCCTGCACTCCTCCATTCTTCCCAGTCATCTAACCATTCAGACAGATGACGTTTGTGGTCTGGTACATCAACAAGCAGGGAGGAACTTGTTCCTACCCTCTGTGCAGGGAAGCAATGAAAATTTGGAGCTGGGCTATCCAGCACAACCTTCACCTGATGGCAGTTCATGTTCCGGGAGTAGAAAACATGCTGGCAGACCACCTCAGTCGGTCTTCAGCCAGGGCCCACAAATGGGAACTGGATCAAGAGGTAGTAGATGACATCTTCCTGCTTTGGGGAACCCCTCAGGTTGATCTGTTCATGTCTCCTCAACACGCAAAACTTACCGACTTCTGCTTGCTCGCTCTAGGGCGAGACATATTCTGGCGGGATGCTTTGTCTCTCGACTGGAGGGACTGATTCGTCTATGCTTTCCCTCCAATTCTCTTAGTTCCGAGGGTCTTGCACAAGCTCAGAACAGAAAGAGCCCGAATGATCCTCATTGCTCCATTCTGGCCCAGGCAAGTTTGGTTCTCTCTTCTGCAGTCGGATCCTGGCCTAGCAGCTTCAAAACATAGGAGCGGTGCATGACACAGTCGAGGGGGCGACCCGTCCAGTAGACCCTGTCTACGCAATAGAGACAGCGATTAGTTACCCTCGGGACCTATGTTTGGTCTCTCCTGACCTTCCCGTTGCCCTCCACTGGTGGACCCACCATTTCCAGTTCATTTAAGTCATATCCTTATAGTCCCCACCTCCATATGCCCAAGTCATGGGATGCAAACCCCGCCCTCTCCACATAATCCTGCTGGACATAAGGTTAGTGTACCTCGCCCTCTGGGCTTCTCTCCCTTCCTCTACACTGGAACTTGTCCTACTTTGGACGGTCAACTCCTCAATTTCCTACACAATTAAAGGCAACTGAGCACATAATATCTTATTTATATAAAGCACTGCTGTCAATGCGGGGTGAGTCCTTGGAGACTGTTAGAAAGGCATGGGTTAATGAACTGGGAATTCAGATTCCAGAGGAGATGTGGGAGAGACATCTAAGAACAATACATTGGGGAACAGTTAGCTGGAAGGAATTTGTGTGGAAGGTGATAGATATTTCAGATCCCCTAAAATACAGGCAAAATTCCACCCCAGAGATTACCGGACTGCTGGAGGGGCTGTGGCTACTCCCCAGCAGCAATAGGCCATATACTATGGGACTGTCCTAATTTAGCTTTCTTTTTTGAGAACTTGCAAGGGGAGCTAAGATTAATTTTCTTTACAAGATTAACTCTTACTCCTAGCCTTTTTTTCTTTTCTGATGTCCCTGAGGGCTGTAGGGACCCAAATACAAAAAGATTACATAGGATTTCTACATTAGCGGCCCAAAAAACTATTACATGGAGATGGTTAACACAAGTTATTATAACAGTAGGACAATGGCAGGATGTAATGTTGGAGATATACCATATGGAACCCTTAACAGCCCTTATAAATAAAAGATGACCAAAGTTTGAATTAATTTGGAGAAGATGGGTGTTACATATATCTCCCTTAAGACCAGATTTTGTACCTTGAGGTCTACAGCTAGAGGGTTGCATATGTATATATGACTGGTTCTGTAGCTACCTGTCAAACAGGTCACAAGCTGTCAAATTTACCTCCTCTCTGTCCAACACGTCTACTATCAACCTTGGGGTCTCCCAGGACTCTATCCTTGGGCCCCTTCTGTTCTCAATTTTTATCAACAATGCAGCTGAGGTCCTGGAATCCTGCTCAGTTGTTCTCTAAGCTGATGACCTGATCATCTACACTAGTTCTTCTAGTATTGCCTGCATAAACACATCACTTACTTCAGACTTCAATAAGGTCTTAGACTGGCTACTAGACCGTAAGCTTGTACTAAATGAAAAGAAAATGAAAGCCATGCTCCTAGGTTCTGCACCGAAGATTAAGACCTGTTCTACTTTGCTGGAGGTTCTTCACCCAGGAGGATTTTCACTTGAAAGTGTTACTTCCTTCAAGTACCTTGGGATCCTCCTGGACCAGTCCCTGGATTTTAATCTTCACATTCAGTCCTCGTGCAAAGCTGTAAACTCGAAACTAGGAGTAGCTTACAAAACAAGCTACATGCTTATACCCTTGGCCAAATTAGCAATTGCCCAAGGTATTCTGCTCCCAACCCTAACTTATGGTGCCTCTATTCTTACCTCTGCCCATAAAACCTCCCTACTAAAATGGGACGTAACTTATAACAATATATGCCGATTTGCCTCTTCGTAGCCTCGACTCAAACATCACTGCCTTCTTTATAAGGATCTGAATTGGCTCTCACCTCTGCCAGTAGAAAATACTACCTGGATCACTAATGGACTTGATCATCCGGGAAAAAAAACCATCCCAGCTGGTGGCGTTGCTGGTCCCTCAACCATCCTCCCATGGCCTGCGATCAGCTGACAAATCCTTGCTCTATGTTCCGAGATGTCAGACGACTAAAGGCACAGGGGCCTTCCAGTTCTCTGCTCCCAGGCTATGGAATGCTCTTCCACTCAACCTCTGGCTGTCTCAGTCTCACTTTGGGATTCAAAAGTGAATATCGTTATCATCTATCCTTAGCTGATGCTTGTACATGCTTTGACCCAACCTGAAGCTCCTGAGACTTACCAGTAATGTCACCCCTGCTCTAATCCAGCTCCAAGACTGTCTCCTCTTCCCCTCCCCATATTTTTCCTTCTCTTTGTAAATAACTTCTTGACTGCTAGCTCTCTTCCTTCTTGAACCTTGTTGCTGACCATCCACTGTTGTTTTGCCAGTTACCACCCCTGACCTTCCTTCTGTCAGTCTTTCTTGTTATGTTTGAACATTCCTCACATTTCTCTCTATATAACCTTACTATCTTATTAATCCTTTCACTCCACAGGTCGGGTCCATGGTTTCTGCACTTATTATATATCTTACTGCCATTATCTGTACAATGCTTGTCATTATTTTTTGTTGTTTCTACCCATTGTATTTTTGTAGCACTGCTGTACTGTTCCTCTATTTGTATTATTGTACCCATGTTGCTGTTGTTCAACTGTTCTCCTTTTGTTGTACTCTCCCCGGGTCATGCCTGAAAATAGTAATTTTATGGCTAGTGCACCTACCCGGTTAACAAAAACTAAATAAATAAACAAATAAAAATAAATAAATATATAATATATATAGGGCATATCCTTAGGCAGTAATCTTTGGAATAGATGAACTGGTATGTCTCAATACAAATAAGTTCAAAGAGGTACCTCTTGCTGTATCTTTTTTATCCCTGATTTTGTTTAGTATAACCTGACCTAAATTATTGTATTGACTCTTAAACTGTCAGAATCTATTTTAGTTAACCAGCTGTCAAAGACTGTAAATAATTCTTCTTTGTATGCCTTTTAAGTTATGTATGTTTATATGTGATGTCTGTTTTAAAAAAATTAAATACAGTTTAAAAAAAGCACCCAAAGGGAACCGAGGTCCCTCAGTCACTACACAGAGCCTATGAGGGTCTGACACACAGACTACAACCAGGAACGGCCTTTGGCGGCTTTCCATCCCTACGACTGTCGCAATATCTTATCCGATGTAGTGTACCCTGCCAAATATACAACTTAACCCTGCTACGGTGCTTCTCCGTAGCCAGCCTACTGCGACAACTGGTAGTGTCACCACTTCCCTTACAAGCCAGACATATTGACTCAGGGTTGGGGCACTGTCTTTCATCCCAACTTGAATAGCCTAGACATCTCCAATGGCTAATATTCTCTGGGTTTCATGTAAAACATTTAGCAAGGAAACCTATTCATACTAGGAATTTTTAGATGTACAGAAGACCGGAATGCTGGAAATATTTATGCTTGGTTATGCAAATATTTGTCAAGATTTATTTTAAATGTATCAAGGTGGTTTGTTTCTAGAATAGACTTGGGTAAAGCATTCCATAGTGGAATAATTCTTTGAGTGTGGAAATAATGTCTGATATCTGTCCTTGGGTATGTTAATGATAAATGATATTTGTGAATTCTCAAGTTACATTCCCTAATGTTAAAGGCTAAGCCAAGTTGAGCCATGAGCTCAGCGTCTTTAGAAATGTTGAACATCAACAGAAGGTCATCCCTTTTTCTTCTTTGCTCCAATGAGTATATGCCTAAATCCCTTAATCTGTCCTCATAGCTTCTGTTTTGCATGTTTTCTATTATCTTGGTGATTCTATGTTGAACCCCCTCCAGAGCATTGATGTCTCTTCTTAGATAGGGACTCCAGAGAGGAGAACAGTAATCCAGGTGAGGACGTACATATGCCCTGTACAGTGGCAGAATACATTCTCTATTCCTGGAAGCAAGGGATCTTTTGATAGATCCTATCAAACTGTTTGCTTGATTTCTAAGATGGGTACTAAAAGTGAGATCGGAATTGATGATAACTCCCAGGTCCTTTTCTTCAGTTATTGGTTTTAATGAAATACCATTTAAGTTAAACTGTTGTTTTGGATTTGTATCCCCCAAGTGCATAATCATGCATGTATTTAAATTGTAACTCATGTCATTTATTTTTGCCCATTTCTCTAAACTCTCCAAATCTTCCACTAAGTTAGCTATATCTTTTTCTGAATTAATCTTTGCTGCAGTGTTAGTGTCATCAGTAAATTTAATTGCTATGTTATTCAAATTTTTTGTCATGTCAGATATGAAGATGGAAAAAAGTACAGGTCCCAGCACGGATCCCTGAGGCGCCCCACTAGTAACCGAGCCAGTACCAGAACAGTATTCCCTTATACACACTACTTGTGTGCGGTCTCTTAGCCATTCATCTACCCAGTTTACTAATCTATGATGTATTCCAAGTATATGCATTTTGTTTATCAAAGTTCTGTGTGGTACTTTATCAAAAGCTTTGCACAGGTCCAAATAAACTACATCCTCTAGTATCTTTTCATGAAGAAGTCTGCTGACATTTTCATAGAATACTAGGTTTTTTGTGAGACATGATCTTTTGTTCTTAAAACCATGCTGATTGGGATCCACTAGTTTTTTTTTTTTAATTAATTCATCTTCAATTCTTGTTTTTAAAATTACTTCAAATATTTTACCCAGGATGCTGGTCAGGCTAATAGGTCTATAATTAGATGATTCACTTTTATTTCTCTTTTTAAAGAAGGGTGTTATCAATGCAGTTTTCCAGTCATTTGGTACTTTTCCTGATGTTTAGTAGATGTGGATGAAGCCTATCTGGTCCAGGCGATTTATTAATATTGATTGTTTCCAATTTTGCTTTGATTTCTGATCTACTAATTTCCTTAATATCATCGTCTGTTTGATTATTTGTGTAGTCAATATCTTGTTTTGTTTTGGAATTTAAGTTAAAGATGGAGCAGAAGTATGTATTCAATTCTTCTGTATTTCTTGTGGTGATTCCAAAATCGTATTTTCCACAATTAGTGGACCAATAGTTCTGGTAGTTTGTTTTTTATTGTTTATATATGAATAAGAGCTCTTGCTCCCATCTTTTATGTGTGCCAATCTGAATTCCAGTTTCTTTTTTTCCCTTCTTATAGCATTCGTGCACTTTTTTAATATTTCCTTGTAGTTTTTGTTGTATTGATTGTTACATCTCACTGATGCATGATATGCTCTTCTTTTCCTTTTTAAGAACTGTAGTATGTAAGGGGTTGCCCAAATTGGTATTTTTCCTCTATTACTATAACCGATTTTATCTGGTACGTACTTTGTTTCAAGTGTTATAATTTTGTTTTTAATTGTGAGCCAGATCTCATCAGATGATGTTTTCTAAGGGATCTTGAACTTTTATATTTTGAATTTGATGCGGAATATTGGTTATTAATAAGTCGAGGATATTATTTTTTATTGTTGGTGTGTTAATAAGTTGTGTTAGTCCTCCAGATTCGCAAAGTTCCAGGAATATCTGTTCTGACTTATTTTTTGTTGTTCCTTTGTTCCAGTTTATTCCTGGTAGATTGAAGTCTCCCATCAGTATCATGTTGGATTGCTCAATTTTATTATTTATACATTCTAATATCTCCTGGTGTTCTTGTATATTTATATTGGGTGGTCTATAAAATAGGCCTACTAAAAGTTTGGTTTGTTTGTCCCTCATAATTGCTATCCATAACATTTCACTCACTACTTCATCTGGAAGATCTTTTAATAAATTGTATTTAATATTGTTTCTAGTAAAAAGAAAAAAAAAAAAAATATACCCTTCCTCTTCTTTTTGTTGTTCTATTTTTATATACAGTATTATAACCAGGGATGTTTGTATTCCATCTGGATTTGTCCCCCCACCAAGTTTCTGTGATTGCTGCTATGTCTGTGTTATCCTTGTTTAATAATAATTCCAGCTTGTCTAGTTTTGAAGCGTGGAGACTCCTAGCATATGTTAAAAGAAAGGACAACCCATATTTTATTATAGTTTTTCTATTAATTCTATTAGTATATGAGCCAACTTTTGTTATTGAATTTTTTTTCACCCTATCCCTTTGCCCCTCTAAAATTAGTTTTTTGCATTTGATTTGTCGTTTATAGCATTATAAATGGAATACCCTAGTAGTCTTGTACCCTTCTTATTCAGATGTAACCCATCATAACTGTAAAGGTAATTTCTATGCTCGAACTTTTCCCCATTCTTTTATGCATTTTATTTGGTTTGTGAAGCACCGTCTGCGCAACCAATTATACATTTTTATGTTTTTTGTTCTGTAGTAGCTTGCCCATGGCACAGATAGAACCTCTGAGATGATCGGTGTCACATTTAGGGATTTTAATGTTACTATGGCTTCCTCCATGTCCTTTATTATACTGCATACAGTACTTTGTGTTTTCCAAAGTCATTTGTTCCTACGTTGAGGACAGCAGTTGTCGGGCTTTTGGTGTTTCGAAAAATCCCTTGAAGCATTTTAGTAACATCTTTTATGGTTGCTCCACTATAGCTACAGTTTGCGACATTTTCTTTATTTCCTCTTGTAGTTAACCTGTCAGCGTATCTAGTAATTGAGTCTTCTAGTATGTAGATTTGGTCTGACAGTACCTCATGCAATGGTACGTCAGACGCATTGCTGGAAATGTCAATAAGTAATTCTTGGGGAGTATTTTCTACATTACCCCAGCTGGGGGTTGGGGTTTTTGCAATATGCCCTGAGTTACTAGTTTCTATTAGTAATGGAATATGAGACTTATTTCCAGACTTATCAATAATTGCCTCTTAGGGGATATTTACCATTTTACCCTTATTGGTTGGAGGGGTTGCACCAATTTGCCCTGCATTAGGGTTTTCTACTTGTGCTTGTACTTGACATTTTAACTGGAGTTCTATTATAGTACCAGAGATCACACTCGGGGAAGTTCATTTTGAAGTAGTGATTGAATCCTTGTCCTGAAGTTGTATTAGTGGATCAAAACTATCACTTATATGTAGATTAAAACATTCTGCCTTTCTTCCCTTCTTTTTCTTTGCAGGTCTGGTACATTGGATGGTGTACCAGTCATTGTCGCCATTATCAACAGATTCTTCTAATCTGGTCCATTTCTTTGATGGTGTGCCTTTATTTACAACCTGTGTATCTATATTAATATGTTCATCATTCTGTTCTTGGGTTATCCCCAGAACCAAAGGGATAAGAGGCCCAGAAACTGTCCTATTGATGTGAGTTTCATCATTGTTTACCAAAATATGATGGTCTCCCATCTCTCCATTATTAATTCTTGTAGCCATATTTTGTTGGCTGCATTCTAGGGCCTGTAGTCTGGTACCAACAGTTGATATTTCCGCCAACATTTCATTGTTCTGTTTACATTTTAAACAAACAAACGGGTCATCCGGTATTGGTATCTCTGAGAAGAGATGCATCTCACAGGATGTGCATCTTTTCCCCATTTTAACCGCAAACAGCGTGTTAAAATCCATGGTGTATGAGGAGTATATTATAAAGCAGATGTAAGCGCTTACTGTTTTGATAAATTTACAAACTATGTTTTTACAAACTCTGGAATCTTATACCTTCACGTTCCTCGTATAACACACATAACATGAGCAGACGCGCGCGTCACTGCACGTGCGAGTGCACGCCCTGCTCGAGCTCACCCTGCTCGCTGCAGGGCTTAACTTTATAGTGTATCCGTGACCTGGAAGTAGCTCTCGGGTTCACGGTTTGCTCGCAGCCAAATTTACGGGCAAATAAATTAAATAATGTTCTAGGGACATGGATATGTTGTTCATCCACACTGTCTGGCCGGTTCCCTTACCGCTTTAAATCTTGCTGGAAAGTCTTCAAGCTGGCTTCTCCCACCAACCCGGGTGGTGCAACTCTCGGCTCCGCCCCATGACTCCAGACCTTCCTTACCGCTTGGAAGCTCTGGTTCCCTCCGTAACGCTCTGCGTATAGACTGAATCCCTAATTCTTCGGTTCACCTGAAACTTATTCTTAAATTTTCAAGACTTCGGTCAAATTACTCCCTCACGGCTGTGATGAACAGATCGACTCCCGGATTTCGGCGGTGCCCATGTGGGCAGAAAATGTCCAGGATGGATCTGCACTCCACGTGAGTCTACTGCCTCGGCCTAGACCGTGACTCGCAGGCCTGCGAGTTATGCCGTTCGTTTTCGGCCAACGTCCTGGAAGACCGCACTGCTCGGTTACAGCTTGGGCGCCCCAAGAAGTGCTACCTGCCGGTGAAGTCGAAGGAGGCCCGTTGGGCGGTGACTGCGGTGGCTGGCTCGGCTGAGCAACTCGAGCAGATGATCGCCCTCGAGGAGGAGGTGGCACAGGCCACATCATCCTCTTCCTCGGTCGCGGCATTTATCCCACTCCTTTTGGGTTCCTCCTACTCAGCTTCTTTTAGGGAGCTTTGCCAATCCCTTTCCGCAAAGGGAGAGGGGCCATCAGGACATTCTTCTTGGTCCAAAAAGAAGGACTCAAAAAGGTAAGTCCCATCGTCGGCATTCATTGGAGCAGCAGAGGTCCCCTTCCCCGGACAGCCGACACTCGACTTCGGTCAAGGTTGCGGTTAAGGCCGCTGGCTTCATGGTGTCACCGTCAAGTCCGCCGTCTGAGACACCTGTCGACGCGGTCGAGATTTTTCTCGACCCGGCGGACGGGCTGTTGACTGGTGAAGCTGACAGTCCTTTTTCACCAGTTCCCTCGGTGGAGACCGAGGACCTGCCTGCACCTCCTGTGCCGGAGTCCCCGGTCAAGGCTTCCAAGCCGAGGGAAGAGCGGGTGTCCCCCGCCCCTTCCCAGACCCGTCCTTGGAAACACCGAGGATCTTGGTCTCGGTCTTGGACATAGTCTCCATCCAGCCAATCCCGCCGACATCAGCGGTCTCTGTCTCAGCACCGAAGTAAGCGGCGCCGGCGCTCATCCTCGTCTTCCTCCTCGGAAGAGGAGAGGCTTTGGCGCAAATTGCATCGACGCTACGAGGACCTGATGTGGCAGCAGTTACTTCTGTCCGAGAACAAGCCAACGCCTTCCCCGGCCATCAAGTGGCTGTCACTCGAACGGCCGAAACAACCCCTCTCTGTAGTCGAGGTGCCTAAGCCTGGGCTGGTTGTTCGGCCAAAACCAGCTGCCGCACCGATTGTGGTGGAACCTCCTCCTCCACAACCGAAATCGGGGACGCCGACCAAGGACTCTCGGTCGGGTCAGGGTCTGCCCCACAGGTTGTCGGTCACCTTCACCCCCCCGACCGTCCTTGGCAGGTGGAGGCTGGCTCAGGCCCCAGGCAGCTCTTCACGGACTCCTCGGAGTCCCGACGACTCCTCCCTGTTCTCCAGGCCCATTGATGCGGAGTCCTCCGGGGGCCAGTCGATGGACGAGAGCCCATCATCCTTCATGGGTCTGCTTCGGCTCATCTCGGTCTGCTTCGGCTCATCTCGGAGTCCACCGGGATGCAGCTCGAGCCTGTATCCAAGCAGGCCAAGTATCCCCTAACGGAGATACTGGACCGAGGGGATTCACCTACGGAGGCCTTTCCGATGGCTGAAGCCATTGTTGGCCCAGCCTTGGAGCTCTGGCAGCGGCCTGCTTCCTGCCCTGCACCTTTGGCCAGGAAGTATGCGGTCCCTACCGGCTCTTTGTCCAGTTTTTTGGAACACCCCTTCGCCGAGGGGTTGGTCACCAATAGCATTTTCCGGCATTCCGGAAACGCTAGGGATGTGGATAAGCTCCCCCGACAAGGAGTCCAAAAAGCTGGACTATGCCGGGCGCAAAGTGTACACTGCATCCTCCCTTGGCCTCCGCCAGGCCAGCTCGGCCGTGCTGATGGCACACTTCTCCCACACCCTCATGGGCTCCCTGGATGAGGTGATCCCTCATCTCCCAGCCGACCTGCAGACCACGGTCAGGCAGGTACGGGACCAGTGAAGGGCAGTGGCAAAACAGCAGCTTCAAACGGCTCTGGACATTGGAGACTCCTGTGCCAGATCAGTTGCGGCTGCAGTGGCCATGCGCTGCAGAGCATGGCTGAGGATATCCACCTTCATGGCGGATACTCAACATAAACTGGCTGATGTCCTCTTCCTGGGGACCGACCTCTTCAGCCCTGGAGTGGAAGGTCACCTTCGGCGGATCGAAAAGTCCAGTGATACTCTGGACTCAGTCACCTCCGCCCAGAAGGACAAGGGCCGTCGGCAACAACAACATAAGTCCTTTCGCCCTTCTGTGCCTGCGGCATGTCTGGCCCAACAGCACCAACACCAGGGCCAGCAGGCTCGCGCTCGGCACCCCAAGGCCAAGCCTGCGGCTTCCTCTAATAGGAAGCAGGGAGGAAAAGGCCCAGGAGGTCCCTTGGCCAGTACCTCCTCTAAGCCTGCCCAGTGACGTGTTGAGGGATGTTGCCCCCAGCCTCGTCACTCCACCCTGGGTTCCCCACCGTGGGGGAAGGCTCCGCTACTTCCTTTCTGCCTGGTCCGCTATCACCACGGACCGTTGGGTGTTGGAGGTGGTAGGAAAGGGCCTGCCCCTGGAGTTCGAGCAGGCCCTGCCCTTCCGAGCCGTCGCCCCTCGGGGGGCTACTGAGTCCGCAGCCTATCTGTAGGCTCGCTGAGCCAATCTCGCCCTGCTCCTTGAAAAAGAGGTGATCAGAAAGGTGGCGGATCCTCCTTCAGACCCGGGGTTTGTGTCCAGGTACTTCCTGGTCCCAAAATGGACTAGGGGCTGGCGCCCCATTCTCGACCTGCACGACCTGAACAGGTTCCTAAGGTCTCGGACCTTCAGGATGGTCACTCTGGCTCAGATAATCCCATCCTTGGAACGAGGCATGTGGTTCTGTTCTCTGGACCTCCAGGACATGTTCTTTCATGTCCCAATCCATCCGTCCCACCAGAGATTCCTCCACTGCAGGGCAGAGGGATCCCTCTACGAGTTCTGGGCCATGCCCTTCGGCCTTTCCCTAGCTCCCAGGGTCTGCACCAAATGCATGGCAGTGGTGACAGCATTACTGTGGTACCGAAGGGTCCGGGTCTACCCCTACCTGGACGACTGGCTGATTGCAGCCCCCTCCAGAACAGAGGTGGAGCAGTCCAGAGATCTGGCCCTCCAGGTTTGCTCTCAGGTTGGCCTCCTCATCAACAAGGCCAAGTCGGAACTCGTGCCAAAGCAGGTGATCCAATTCATCGGGGCAGAACTCGACTCTCTACGAGCCAGAGCATGGCTCCTGGCGGACTGGGCCGAAGTTCTTTCATCCTTTGCCCAATCATTTCAGGTTGAGCAACTGTGCCCTGCCCGGGACTTCCTGGGCCTCATGGCGACCTGCACCAGCGTGGTCCATTGGGCCCATTGGTACATGCGTCCCCTTCAATGGGGGCTGGCCAGCCAATAGTCACAGCACTTCGATTTGCTGGATCAGCTAGTGACAGTGACCCAGGGATGTGGAACACTCTCAGTGGTGTACCATTCCAGCACATCTGCAGGAGGCATCCTGTTTGTCCACCCGAGCTGACGGTCTCTCTATCGACCAATGCCTCTCTGATGGGTTGGGGTGCCCATCTGGAGGGCGCACAGCCTCTGGTCCCCTCGGGAGTCGATGCCACATCAACCTGCTGGAGCTTTGAGCGGTTCGTCTAGCCCTCACTGCCTTTGCTCCCGTTTCTATGGGATAGTGGTTGGGTCAGGCGGACAATACCCGACCATGTACTACCCTAAACGCCAGAGGCGGAGCCGCGCCATGCCTCTGTGCAGGGAAGCTCTCTGCATTTGGTCACTTCGTCGCAGCCTGGAGGCGGATCTCCTTGCCATCCATGTGGCAGGGGCCTCCAACACTCTGGCCGATGCCCTAAGCGGATGGGGGCTCGTCCCGAGTGGTCTCTCCTGCCGGAGGTAGTACAAGATCTGTTCTCCCATTGGGGCACGCCTCAGGTGGACCTGTTTGCCTCCAGGGAGAATGCGAAGCTGAGACTGTTTCATGCCCGTCCCCCTCAGCAGGGCTCGCTGCAGGGGGATGCCTTCTCGAGGCCGTGGACCCTGGGCCTCTTCTACGCCTTTCAGCAAATCTCCCTTGATCCACAAGGTGCTTCTCAAGGTGAGGAGGGACAAGGCGCAGGTGATTCTGGTAGCCCCAGACTGGCTACGCCAGTTCTGGTATCCAGATCTCCTCAGTCTCAGCTCCAGGCTCCCGAGGCGGCTTCCAGCCCGCCCAGACCTGATCTCAGTCAGTCAGGGGAAGGTATTCCATCCGGACCTTCAATCCCTGCACCGGATGGCCTGATTCTTGAGCAGCTAGAGTTCCAGGCCTTGGGTCTTTCCGACGAGGTCCTCAACGTTGTTGAGGTGTCCCGTAAGGAGTCGACCAGAATATGCTACGCCTTCAAATGGAGGAGATTCTCCATTAGGTGTCAGAGCAAGGGCCTGGACCATTCCTCCTGTTCCTTGGCAAGCATTCTGGACTACCTGTGGTCCCTTTCTCAGCAAGGGCTTCGGTCGACGACCCTCAAGGTGCACCTGGCAGCCATCTCTGCTTACCGGGCGCGGGCCAGGAAGCAGTCAGTGGTGCAGGAGAAGGTGGTCTGGCGCTTTTTCAAAGGCCTTGATCACATATCCCCTCCGGTGCGAGAACCTCCACCTCTGTAGGATCTACTGCTGGTATTGGCTAAGCTCATGGGCAAGCCATTCGAACCAATGCACAGGTGTGACATCTCTCACCTGTCGTGGAAAACCACCTTCTTGGTGGCTATCACATCAGCCAGAAGGATGGGAGAGCTCCAGGCGCTTTCCATCGAGTCTCCTTATCTGGTCTTCCACAGGGACAAGGTTGTCCTGCGCCCCCACCCAAAATTTCTTCCGAAGGTGGTGTCAGAGTATCACCTTAACCAGGTGTTGACTCTGCGGTGTTCAACCCCAATCACACCTCGGTGGAATTTTGGCTCCTTTTGGACCCTGAAGGCGCTCACTTACTTTAAGGAAGCGGACGGCTGAAGTTCGGGAGAGGTTGCATCAGCTGTTTGTCACCTACGCTGAAGCTTCACCTGGCAGACCTGCAGCCAAGCAGACGATAGGCAGGTGGGTCACCTCCTGCATAGATCTCTGCTATAGGTTGGCGGGCACGGAGCCTCCCACTGCATCGATGGCTGCTTCCAGGGACGTCCCTATCCAGGAAATCTGCAGGGCTGCTACCTGGAAGTCAGCACACACCTTCATCACCCACTACCACATCGACCTTGAGTCACACCGGGATGCTGGTTTTGGGGCCTCGGTTCTCAGTCTTTATTTCCTAAGTAGGGCGTGCGCCTTGCCTCCTTCTCTGGAGAACTGCTAGGAGCTCTGCCAGACAGTGTGGATGAACAACATATCCATGTCCTAGAAATACAGGTTCTCATCTGCAACAGGAGTTCTAGGAATGGTATATGTTGTTCATCCACCAACCCAACCGACCTCCCCGGCTTCGACGCACAACCTGCCTTCCAGCAGGCTAGATCTGGCATCATGGGGCGGAGCCGAGAGTTTTACCACCCAGGTGGGTGGGAGGAGCCAGCTTAAAGACCTTCCAGCAAGATTTAAAGTGGCAAGGAACCTGCCAGACAGTGTGGATGAACAACATATACCATTCCTAGAACTCCTGTTACAGGTGAGTAATCTGTATTTTTTGCTCACTAGGTCCAGAGCCTGGAGCTTTTGGCAAGATGCGTTGTTCCTCTGCTGGAAAAGGAGGTTTCTGTATGCGTTCCCTCCTTTCCCGCTATTTAATTTTTTATTTATTTATTCTAGGATTACAAGTACCTTTGAGCCAAGGCTCTGTTACAAAGGTTCCATGTCAGAAATAACAAACAAGGAAGCAACAGTGAAATAACAGTAAACAATTCATGTACAACAGTGCTATTGAAAGAGGTCTTTTATAGGAAGAGTAAGGTGTAGAGGAGGAGGAGAAGTATAGGTAGTTAACAGAGGCAGCTGTAGGAAAATGGTGAACACAGCTAGGATTCATGTACCCACAAGGAATGGGTAGGGTCAGGCGCCCGGGGTGGCAGAGAAACGGGGATGAGAGGAGAGGGGGAGGATGAAGATGCAGCTGGAAGCATTTTTCGAAAAATAAGTGGGAAGGAGTGATAGAAGAGAAAAAGGGGGCAGGGTGAGGGGGGAGGATAAGTGCTATAATGGGGCAAGGAGAAACTAATACGAACATACGAAATTTGCCAGCAGATAAAGGCCTAGAGGTCTATCAAATCTGCTCGAATGTGCAGCTAGCACCCCTTATTCTGCAGTTGTCCCTCCCTTCCACCCTTCCCCTTTATTGATCCTCCCCCTTGTCCTGTCCCATCCCTTTTTGAAGCAGTCCACTGTTCTACTGGATACCACTTCTGCAGGTAATGCATTCCACCCAGCCACCACCCTCTCTGTAAAAAAGAGTCTCCTCATCTCCCTCCTGAACCTTCCTCCCTCCAGTCTCATATCATGGCCCCTGGTGTCCCTTCCCTCCCTTACTTTGAACGGCCCCTCTGTACCTGTCTTGTTTATTCCTTTCATGTACTTAAAGATTTCAATCATGTCCCCCCGTCCCTGCTCTCCTCCAGTGAGTACATGTTCAACTCCCTCAGCCTCCTCTGGTATGATAAGTCCCCCAGCCCCTTGATCATCTTTGTTGTCCTGCGCTGCACCCCCTCCAGTAACTTAATGTCCCTCTTCAGATACGGGCGCCAGTGGTATGAAGACCTGAGATTTGAAGTGGCACCTCAGGAGCTGGGGAGAGGGGGACTGGGGGGGCCTGGGGTTAAGCAGTATATAACTTAGGATTAAAGCTGTGTAGGTCATCAGCTAGGAGAGGCAGTCACAGGAGCTAGAGGCAATGAGATGGGCCCAGAGCCTGGTTTTGAACAGACTTAGTGTTGAGGCAGAGGAGATGGTGTGGCTGAGACCATTCATCCATAGAGGAGCCCTATAGGTGAAGGAGTTTTGGGCCTGCATAGTTCGACAGCGAGGAACTTGTAGAATCTCAGTTGTCGAGCTCCTGGTGTTCTGTTGGTTGGTGTTTTGATGTAAGGGTGTGAGGCCAAGGTTGATTTTTCCCGCCATAGCACATGTGAGATACTTTATATGGTTGGAGAGCTGGAGCCATCCGGATTGTTCATAAAGGGCACAGGTGTGGGTGAGGTGGTGGGCACCAGTTTTGAGTCAGCATGCTTTGTTAAATGCAGTTGTTATACATCGGAGGGTGGATTTTGTGGCGGAGCCATAGATAATGAGGCCATAATCAATAACTGACACCACAGAGCTCTGGACGGCAATCTTCAGGGCCTCTGGGGTGAGGTGCTGCCTATGCTTGTAGAGTAATCCAAGGCGTGTGTTGGCAGCTTTAGCCACGCTGTCAATGTGAGCCGTATAGGAGAGATTGGGGTCGAGCAGAAGCCCTAGGTATTTGAATGAGTAAACTTGTTCGAGGACAGTGCCCTGCTTGGTGAAGATGGCAAGGGGGTGTTGCTTGTAACGGTTATGTAAACTGCCGAATAGAAATGACTTGGTTTTCTTGTGATTGAGGACTAACTTATGATTGGAGAACCATGTTTCAACGGCACTGAATCAGAGTTGGAGGCTGTGTTGTAGTGGTGAAAGGTCCTTGTGAAGAGAAAAGACAACAGTATCATCTGCATACAGGATGATTTGTTCTGAGCAGGGTTGTGGTAGGGAGTTTAAAAAGAGGCTGAAAAGGAGAGGGCCCAGTATGGACCCCTGAGGGACTCTGGAGTGGACAGGCAAGGTGTCAGAGATAGCACTGGCAATTTTTACTCTTTGAGAGCGGTTGTCAAGGTAGCTTCTGAACCAGAGGGCTGAGTCCGGTGCGAGGCCAGCAAGAAGCAGTTGGTCATACAGCAGCTGATGATGGACCATGTCAACTGCCTTCGAGAGGTCGATGAAGACCGCCCCAGTATGAAGACCTTTATCAAGGGAACTATGCACTGCACCGGTAAATTCAAGCAGGGCAGTGGTGGTACTATGCCCTTTTCTAAAATCATGCTGTTGTGTGCACAGAGTATTATATTTGTCCAAATAATCAGTGAGCTGGTCCGCAACAATACACTTTAGCGCCTTGGATAGTGGTGGCAATATGGAGATCGGGCGGTAGTTAGAGTGGCAGGTCTTATCCCCACTTTTGTGGACCGGGAGGTCATAGTGGCAGTTTTCCATATTTCAGGGAATGTACTGGTGTGGAGAGAGAGGTTAAGAATTTTAGTTAGGGGACTGAGGACCTCGTCAAGTTTAAATGATAGCAGCTTAAGGTCCAGGGGGTGTGCTGATTCTGGAAGTGGAGATGTCTGAGGCGATGTGGCGGTGAGCTTCATTCATCTTAATCTCCCCGAAGTAAAAATGAGGGTGGTTTGACAGAGTGCAGGGTGTGTTAGAGGGGGTGTGACTGACTGTGAAGAAATCAGGTGGTAGAACAGTACTGAGGTCAGTAAAAGCCGTGTTAAAGGTATTTGCAATGACCATGGGATCAAGGGTAGTGGACCCTTCAACAATTAACATGGCCAGAGGGGACTTTGTTTTCCAGTAATGTCCTTGATATTGTCCCAGAAAGCATGAGCCTTTCCCCAGATATTGGTGAGGACGTCCTTATAATATGAGCTTTTCATGAGATGAATGGATTTTGTACAGACATTATGGGCATGTTTATATTTTTGGATGTCAGATTGTTTGCCTGTGGCTTTAGCCACTGCCCACAGGTGGTACCTAGATTTCAGCTGGGAAAGGAGCTCCGCAGTTAACCAAGGATTACAGTGGGCTTTTGTTTTCTGTTTTTTTTTTGAAGGAGCGAAGAGGTCACAGGCCTTATTGAAGCCGTTGATGAAGTAGCTGAGGGCTAGGTTAACATCCGTCGCCTTGTGAATGGGCAGCCAGTCTTGCAAGGATAGGTGCTGTTTGAGATGGGTAAGTTGACCATGGGGGAGGACTCTGCTGGTAATGATTATAGGGTGTGGCTTTAGAACTTTATTAGACCATTCACATATAACTGGGGAGTGGTCACTGAGATAGTCTGGGAGAATGGAGGTACGAGAGATCCTGGTAGGGTGATTGGTGAGAATGTAGTCCAGCAGGGTACTGGTGCCAGTTCTCTGATTTATCCGAGTTGGTGTGGCGACCAATTGTGAGAGGCTGGCAGCTGCAAAGGCATCCTTTTAAGAGTAGCCATCAGATACAAGCCAGTTTATTTGGAAATCACCAAGCAGAATGTGTTCAGAGCCAGGAGGTTGGGAGCTGACGAAGTTAAGAACTTCTTTGATGCCAAGATCTTGCTCTCGAGGTGGAATATATACAGAGATGATGGTGAGGGCCTTTTGATTGGGACCTAGAAGAATTTTAATGGGTAGAAGCTGGGCCGAGGAGGCAGGGACGGGGGTTGGAACAAGGTGCCCCAGGAGATTATCCTTAATGTAGGTGGCACAGCCCCCTTCCCTTTTAGAGACACGGTCCAGTCTGAAAACACTGTAGCCCTGTAAGGTAATTGCCAGATCAGGAACTTTTGATGTCAGCCATGTTTCAACTACAACAAGGATGTCAGGATTATGTTGGTTGATAAAGGCTTGGAGTGCGTCAAGCTTTGGTAGCAGGCTGCAGATGTTAATAGTTGCAATGGTGAGGGCTCCTGCCATTTTTCAGAAGACTTGAACAGCCCGGGCCAGGGTTCGGATGGACGTTGCCCGAGATCAGTAGGAGGAGCTTCATTGAACAGAGGCGCAGGCTCAGTAGTGATAATTTGTGTTTCGTTTTAGCGTATGGGCAGTAGGTAGAGTCCATATAACAGCCGTGGTGATATGCAGTGTGGTACAGTATGGATAGGCTGACATTAAGACCAATCTTAGTGGTGTTAAGAAGCAGCCAGATATTTCCAAGTGGAGGCCCATGGAGAGGACTGGTTGAGAAGTGGAGCGTTCCCAAGGTGCTGCTGGTATTGATTAAGTTGATAGTGGGTACGGGGTGGGGGTGGCAGGGGCCTGGGAGAGAGAACAAGGGAGGAAGGACAAGGAGAGAAGGGGAAGGAGCAGGTGGGGGAGGGAACTCATAGCTGGTGTAGGGCGAAAGAAAAGGAAAAAAAGAAACAGGCAGGGAGAAGTAGTGAAAAGGGAGCTGAGAGTGAGCAGGAACGGCAAGGATGGGGTATGTGATCACCTGGGGAGAGAGAACAGTGTAGGCTGGAACTAGGTGGGACAGAAAGGAAGAGAAAAGGCAAGCAAGTGTTGTAGGCCAATAGGAGGGACTAGCAGGCAATCGAGGACGGAGTGTGAGGAAGAGGGGCAGAGCTAGAGCGTATTTAACTAAGGTGGAAGGAGGAAACTTTACAGGAGTGCAATCAACTTTAAACAGTAAAACATTTCCCCAAGACCAAATCCCCAAATTTCCAAATTAGAAACAGTACAATATAAGCATTTCCCCAAAACAGAATTTCCCAATTTGAATCAGTACAGTAGGCTGAAATAATCCTGGGTGAAAATTTCTGCAAAATAGGATTTAGTAAGTAGGCAGTACAAGGAAGGTATATAGCAAGTAAAGCAACTGTGACTTTAAGAGGGTAGACTTTTTTTAAATGAAAGAACAAGATCCCTCTAGTGGCAGATATATATAACCTGCTAGTGAAAAACTAGCCAGTAGCAAAGAAAAAAAAAAAAGAAAACAGTCATATGTAACAGGCTATTACAGAAGGTTCTCCTCAAAGCGCAGTCAGAACCCTCCACTCTCATCCTGATCGCTCCGCTATTGCCTCGTCAGATTTGGTTTCCCTTACTGCAGCGTTTAGCGGCAGCGCCTCCGCTGCCTCTTCCACTATCATCTCACCTCCTGTCACAGGATGGTGGGTCCCTGATACACCCGAATCTGCATTCTCTTCACCTGCATGCTTGGCTCCTCAGGACCTAGCTAAAGTCAGATTTGGGGTGTCCGATCAAATTGCACAAGTGCTGGTAGATGCACACAAACCTGCCACCAGGGCCACTTATGCTATGAAGTAGAAACGTTTTTGTATCTGGGCCACAGTCAAGAGGGTGGATCCATTGGTCTGTCCGGTTAATTCAGTCCTAGAATATCTGCTTTCTCTTTCTGAGAAAGGCCTCAGCTATTCCTCCATCAAAGTGCACCTGGCTGCCATCTCTGCTTATCACTTCCCTGTTTCGAATAAAATGGTGGCTCAGATGGAGGTTTCCTTTTTGCATGGTATTCTTCACATCAGACCTCCCATCAGGGATCCTGTTCCCCCCGGGACCTCATTTTCATCCTGGAGAAGCTCACTCTTCCTCCCTTTAAACCAGCCATGGAGTCTGAGCTCCATCTTCTATCTTGAAAGACTGTATTTTTGGTAGCTATCACTTCAGCGAGGTGCATTTCAGAACTTCAGGCTCTCATGTGTAAAGAACCTTACCTTGTTTTTCACAAGGACAAGGTTAATCTTCGCACTAACCCAAAGTTTCTGCCAAAAGTAGTTTCTGAGCTCACCCTCAATCAATCCGTTCAGCTCCTGGTATACTACCCGGAGCACTCTAATAGAGGAGAAGCCCTGCTTCACTCCCTGGACGTCCACAGGGCTCTCCGATGTTACCTGACTAGAACCAAGGGGGACAGGAAATCTGATCAGCTTTTTGTGTCCTTTGCCCAGCGGTCCGTAGGTTGCCCGGTCGCCAAACAGACGCTTTCGTGCTGGTTGGTCCATTGCATTACCTTCTGTTATGAGAAGCACAACAGGTCAACCCTGGGGCCGGTTACAGCTTATTTTACTAGAGCTCTTACTGCTTCTTCGCAGCACTGAAACAGGTACCAGCAGCCGATATTTGTGCTGCCGCTACCTGGAGTTCTATTCATACCTTCGTCAGGCATTACAGCCTTGACATTGTTTCCAGACATAGAGCAGGGTTTGACATCGCAGTTCTGCAATGCCTGGTTTCCTGAGGGACCCTCCTTTATCCTGCTGTCTCTCTCCTTACTGTTTCCCCCTCCCAGGGGTTGTTATATGTTTATACTGCTTGCGACTTGGTCCTAATTGTGGAACCTGCTGCAAGAGCTTCCTCTTGAAGTAAGATAGTACAGTTACGTAAGAACTTACCGCAACAGTAGATCTTCGAGAGAAGCTCTTGCAGCAGGTATATTTCCTTTTCAGACCTGTCTTCCCTCTTTGAAGGAATAATTGTTAGTTATCATTCTTCTGACCATTGCCTGTTACCAATTTCTGCCTGACAGGGGGCATACAAGAACTGGAGTACGTTGGGAACTCCTCCCTTATATAGGGTGACGCTGGGACCGACGTCGGTGGGGGGCATTCCCACATCAGTACTGCTGGGAAAAAAAATTGCTGGAATCGCCACCAGGTGGCATCAGTCCTAATTGTGGACCTGCTGCAAGAGTTTCTCTCGAAGATCTACTGTTACGGTAAGTTCTTGCGTAACTGTACTTTCTTATAACCAGGATGCTCTTATAAGAGGGCTTCATTGAAAACAGTCAAAAATCTGGGCTCAAACCAGTTTTTAGAGAACTCATTATTAAAAGTAGTATAATTAAGCCCGGCCTGGTGGCGCTGAGGGTTGAGGCGCTGGATGCCACACCTCACACCACACTGGCAACCCAGGTTTGGAGGCACAGCAAGTTCTGGAGCATGAAGAAGGGGCGGGGAGTGGCAGACGTCGGTGGCAACGCCTTGACGTTGGGGCGTTCGCCACTCTCTAGAATAGGGGAAAATGCCCTTCCAGCTCAGAGCTTTCCCTCCATTTGTGTCTGCCCTCCTGGCATCCTCCTGACTGATGCCACCAAAGAAGTTTGGGGTGTTGGGCCCACCTCTTCTGCGGCTACATGGGCGAAGGAGGGTTGACCAGGTATAGCGAACCGTAGAGGGAGGACTCCTAGGTGCTCCCGAGGAGACCAGAGCTGGAGAGGAGGAAAAATAGAAAGTTAAAAAAAAAAAAAAAAAGAAGAGCTCTTGTTCAAACGGAGAACTGTTGTAAAAATCATTTAGTGTCACACCAAACTATGAAGGAATATGTGCCTTCTTCATAGGGTATCTTTCACACACCCATTTACTTCTTAAAAGGACATTAATGAGGAAACTAGATCATGAGTCATCCCAGGCCTAGCCCACTCAGAGGTGATAATAACCATCTACTACTACCTCTGAAAAAAAGCTGTTCTTATAAATGGGATGAAGCTGGCCCGGTGGCGCAGAGGGTTGAGGCGTGGCCCACCTCTCACCATGCCTGCAACCTGGGTTAGGAGCGGACTCTGGCGCGGGGGTTGGCAGAGGAAGGGAAGGATCGAGCATCCGTGGGACTGCTTGTACCTCTGGGTGGGTTGGGGACGCATGGTTGCTCTGCAGCGGCACCCAGTGGAGACCGGGAGCATTGCAGAGGCTTCGCTACAAGGGGAACACCAGAAAACGGAAATACTGCTCTGGAGACTGGCTGGATGATGGCTGCCGACCCAGGACACCTCTGAAGACTTCCAGCAGGCCACGCAAAGCTTCAGCAGCGCCCGGGACCGAAGGAAAGAAATAGTGTGCCGGTTTCCTCCCGCCGGTGCCTTCCCCCTCGGAGGAGAGGGACCCACCCGGTACAGGGTTACACCGGGCTATTCCGAGGTCGGCTGTGGATGTGAGGTAAAGGTGACTTATATGGGAGATAGTAGGAGGAATGTCTGTGGGATAATGGCAGCCTGAAGGAGAGGCAGCTCCTAAGCACGACAGGGGGTAAATAGATAACTCAAATCAAAAAAAAAATGGGATGAGTGTTCTTACGAACGGGCTTTACTGCCATTGAAAATAATGGGTAGAAATCAGGACATCCCAAAAAATGTTCTCATAAACAGGATGATCTTATAGCCAATATTCTTATAAGTGGACTTCACTGTACTACAGTTATATTTACATTGATGACTAATTATATTGAACTGAAACATGTTCACCCAAGCCAACATAGTTAGCTGGCCCACCGATACAGCGGCAGCGCAACTGCTTGTGGCGCCGATGACCCATGTTCGGGCGCGAGCATGGGATATCAGAGGGTCGGCCAGGGGGACGTACTGTAGGGTGAGCATCCAACGGACAGCTCTCCTTCTCGGGGGGGGGGGCAGTTGTGGTTTCCTGGCTGTCAGTGACTCCCAGCGGAATCTGGGAGTGCAACAACCAGGGCCACTCAGAATGGGGAGGAGGTGACAGCAGATGTCTGCAGGTGGGGAATGTACCCACCCGGGTGCTGACCAGGGGGTTACTTGCAGGTGATTCATGGGTGGGTCAGGGGACTGGGGCCACAGGTTGGGAGGGTCTCAGGCAGGGTGGGAACAGGCTAGGGGTTCGACCGATGGGGCTCCAGCTGACGGAGACCAGAGAGAAAGAAAGTTTAAAAAAAAAAAAAAAAAAAAAGCCAACGTAGTTTAACTTAAACCAATATATTTCAGTCTAAACAAATACATAGTCAAAAAAACAGTACAGTTGTGTGGCAAAACTGGATTTTCTTCTTGTTTGGCATCACATACTAGATGAACATAAGTTTAAATCTGTTTCCACAGTTCATGAGGAAGCAATTTATTAAATGTAGTTTTGCCATTTGAGTTGGATATCTGTCCCGTGATATTTCTTGTAGAGTCTGAGGGTCTGATACTGAGAAAAGAGCAAAGCAGAGTGCAAAGGATTGCGCTGCCCTTTGCAATTGCCCAGAGGTATGAGGATGCCGTATTCTGTCCAATAGTGCACCAACGTTGTCCGATTGAGTATAGGGCCATGTTGGCGCGCAGCCCAGACATTGATCCTGAAGTGAGCCTCAAGAGTGGGTAGTCAATCAATCAATCAGAATCTTTATTTATCCAGGCGAACATCGTTGAGCAGTGCTCATTTGCAAGATGGACCTGGGTGGAACATAGTAAACATAACAATACAAAGTAGTGCATTTGAATACAGTCAGAACAAGAAGGTCAAATATTGAAAACAGGTCAACAAGAAACAATAGAACATGCAAGCCTGTAACAGTTTGCGGCAATAGTACAAAATAAAAGAGCATGTACATATATATTCAACCTGGGCAAAATAACAGAGAAGGAAAAAAGAAGCATGATTAGAGTAATATAGTAGACTGAATAATAGCTTGGGCAGCAGGAAGTCAGAATAGAGCGGAATGGGGGGAAGAGGAGATAAGTAGAGGTACAGGGGGAGAAACAGGTGTGGTAAGATGAGTGTGTGTGAGGGGTAGTGGTGGAGAACCATTTGGAAAGTAAAAGAGTTGCAGGGGAAGGGACAAAGAGATGGTCTCAACCAGAGGGTACAAGCAATTCCTACCCTGTAGATGGGAGACATGTACTTAAGATAAGATGAGGAAAACAAATGAGGGAGAGGTGGGAATGGAGATGATGGAGCAGCTAGGGCTTAAGAAGGAGATGGACAGTACTAAGAATATATGAGTTTTGTGTACTGATCTGGGCAGGATGAGGTACCATGGCAGACACTGATATAGATCTTGGGAGGGGAAAAACAGTTGCATACTTCTTTGATTGAGTGGGAATATAGTGTATTGAAGGCAGACAAGCAGACAGGGATGCTCAATTTAAGAGTTTTTCACAGTTTGTTCCATAGATAAGGCAGCACAAAGCTTATGGCCGCTCTGCCAAAGTGAGATTTAGCCTTGGGTACCTTGAGTAAGATAAATGAGTAACTTCTTAATGCATAGTTACCTATTACTTTTAGCAGAAGGCAGCTGGAAATACAGTGTGGCAGTTTTTTTTTTTGATATAGCTCTGAAAGTCCAAAGTGCAGCATTTCTATCTCCCCTGAACTTAAGGGAAGTCCGTCCTACAGCCACGTACAGGGAGCAGTGATGCGTGCCAAAGGGAAGTCCCGTTATGAACCTCAGAGCTCTGTGATAAAGTGTATCCAATTTTGTCAAACAAGAGATAGGACACTGGCTGTATAGGAAGTCCGCATAGTCTACCAACGATAGAAATGTTGATTGGACCAACCGTAACTTAGCACCTCTGGTGAGAAATTGACTAATTTTAAAGAAAAGTCCCAGTCTCTGCCTTAGTCTTTTTAGTAGATCTTCAATGTGTTCAGTAAAGGAAAGTCTGTGTTCTAGCCACACTCCCAGGTACTTGAATTTTGTGACAAATTCCAATTTTTTCCCTAACAAGGTGGTGATCTGGGAAACTGATCCAATAGTTGCAGGATTAACTGAGTGGATAAATGGGGAGAAGAGCATCGCTTTTGTTTTTCTGGCATTGAGGAGGAGCTTTTCGTGAAGTAGTGGGCTCTGCAGTAGATTGAATTTGGATTGGAGGTCTTTACAGGTAGCTTCAAGTGGTGGGTGACTTAAGAAAAGGACAGTATCATCTGCAATCAGATGAATATTGGCCTTGTTTATACAATTGTCGATGTTGTTAATGTATATCACAGACAGTAAGGGACCTAGTATAGATCCCTGGGGTACACCTCATTGGGGAGGTTTAAGAGGTGACAGTTCAGCTTTGGCTCTGACTTGCTGAAGGCGTCCTGTTAGATAGTCAGTGAACCATCGTAGCGATGGAGAGTCTGTGCCTGTAGTTTGCAGGGAGAAAAGGAGCAGGCTATGATCGACGGTGTCAAAAGCTTTGCTTAAATCCAGAAATACAGCACAGACATAGTTCCTGTTGTCTAACTCCCTCTGCCAATCATTAGTCACTTTGACAAGGGCTGTGATAGTGCTGTGATTAACTCTGAAGCCAGACTGCATCGGGTTTAGTAGATTCATAGTTTTGAGATAGGGCCGCAGCTGTGCGTTCACAATTTTCTCCAGTAGTTTACACAATACAGGAAGGAGGGAGATTGGCCTGTAGTTATTGAGATCACAGGGGTCCCCTGATTTAAAAAGAAGAATAACATGTGCTGTCTTCCATATAGGTGGCAGAATACCCTGAGACAGAGATAGGTTAAATAGGTGAGTAATAGGCATGGCTAGTACATGATAGGCAATCTATATAAAGTGTGGCTCTAAGGAGTCAGCACCAACGCTTTTCCTGATGTCCAGCTGCAACAGGAGATCCTCCACCTCTTTTAATGAAGTGGATTGGAATGAGAATGCCGAGGCTGCGGCAGGGGACTCAGGATAATGGGTGCAATCTGAGTACGTAGGGAGCACGCTGGGAAATTGTCAAATGCTAGGCCTGCAGTGGCAAAATGATTATTAAAGTAATCTAAAATCTCCAACCTATCACTGACATTTGAATTCCCAGAGTTAATCTTAGTCGGAAGAGGGTTGCCAGGAGCATGGCTGGACAGATCCTTAATAGTTTTCCAGAATTTAGCTGAGCTCTTGGAAGCAGAGTCGAATTCCGAGTGAAAGAAAGCAGCCTTTGATTCTCTTACCATTTTCGTGCAGACATTTCATGCTTTCCTAAACTGATTCCAATCCGTAGGGGGTATTGAATCTACGAGCTTTTTTCCAAAGCTTATCCCTCTTTAACAAAATAGTCTTGAGTTCAGGGGAGAACCATCTACAGTCTTTATTCCTTACGTGGACTTTAGGCAGAGGAGCATGTTTGTTGAGAGCCCCTGACAAGATATCATGGAAGATGTAAGCAGAGATGACAGTTTTTGCCAGGTAGAAATCCTGCCAACGCAGAGTATTTGAGCTCATCAAGGTAAGCAAATTAGTCAGTTATGTCTTGATCTCTTCACAGAGAACTGTATTGTGGAAGGGGGTTTGTTGACAGCTCTTACTCCAGCAAAGAAGCAGTGGTTGCTGACGTCAGAGAAAAAGGTACCAGCAAGGGTGAAGAGATGAGGTTTACTCACCATGATAACGTCCAGTAGGGTACTGTTGCTGAGGTTCCTTTTATTGGGGTGCGTCGGTTCAGCAATAAGTTGTGTTAACCCTCGAGCATCACAGAAGGATGCGAGTGGAGCTGAGGCGTTAGATAACCAGTCGAGGTTAATGTCCCCTAGGATGATTGTTTCTATAGTGCCTTGTTCCAACCTCGCACTTAGGTGAGTCAGAAGCTGTATACCTGTGGATGGGGGTCTATAGCATCCTATTACACAGAGCGCGCTGGTCTGCGTAATCTCCACCTTGAGCGACAAGCATTCAAATTCACTAGCGACAGAGGACAAGTCCATGCAGGTGGCCACGGACTTGTCCTTAACATAAATGGCCACCCCTTCACCTCTGGATTGCCTATCCGCTCTAAACAAGGCATAGTTAGGGAGGTTAACCTCCCTGTCTGAGGTGGATGGTCTAAGCCAGGATTTGGAAACCACTAATACATCAGGAGAGGTGTGGTTCATCCTGGCTTGGATCATAGTAAACATTTTCAATAAACTGCATACATTAATATGCAAAAAGCTCATGCCTTTGATCCTTGCTAGATCAGCTGGCGAGGCTATAGCTTCAAGAGGGCCGGGGTTGAGCTCTACATTGCCTGAGCACAGTAAAAGGATAAGTAATAGTTTTCTAAGAGCTGCAATAGATGGCTTAAAATTCCTAATCTTTACACGTCTATGAGAGTTGTTAGATCTGAAGTGCGGAGCTTTGCCACTGTAGTTATATTGGCTTAGCACTGCAAAAACTAACACTAACTGCAAAATGCAAAGGGTTGTCAGTGTTGGGCATAGCAGGATGAGGACCCTGTAAAGGAAGTTCAGTACACGTCCTACCAAAAGGACTAAGCCAGGTGTAAGGCTCCAGCTGGACATGCTCAAGGGCACATAGGCAATTAAAGGATAGGTTACCATGCACATTATGACACAATGGGGAGTTGTAATCTGTGCATGATGGCAGCTGGGACGGCTGATAAAAACCAACCAGTACCACAGCTAGTAGCGACAGTAAGGGGAGCCACGGAGATCCTCTCATGATGTAACCTTGAGGTAAAGTACTGCCACTTATATGTCCTGAAGACAGTGTTAGGCTACTAGGATTTTTGCAGTGCAATGTATGCCTGAGTACAGCGTGGTCTGGTAACTTAGAGATCCAGGGCCGAAGGCAGTTATTGTAAATATTAGAAGTACCATATTAGGGGAAGTAATTCCAAGTAGAATTGTTAGGCTTAAACAGGGCTCCACCTAGCTTATTTGAGGTCCTGAGAATAGTAGAATGAGAAGGGGAAATCAGAGAACTGTACTCTCATAGGAGAAGAGCGATACCAGTAGGCGTGGGGAAGTAGGGGGCCGGAAGTGGGGGATGGGCGGGCGCAAAAGTTGCGGCAGTTGCCGTACCTTTGCAAGCCTTGGATCCAATGCTGTGGTCTTGGGTGACGGCTATGGTAGCACCGGCTGCCCAGTGGCCGAGTCTCCCTCAGCTTTGATTAGGGAGCCTGGAGAGGTGTTCCTCGGCTGGGGAATAGAAGGAGAGCAAGGATTAATATTGGCCTTTGGACAATTGGGCCAACAAAGCCAGCAGGGAGTCTAGAATTAGCAGCACAAAAGGATGTGGATTGCTGTGGCACCCAAAGCCTGGGGCCAGACAGAAAGGACGAGAAGGGACTGCAATCACTGTTTCTAGGGACATGGATATGTTGTTCATCCACACTACCTGGCAGGTTCCTTGCCGCTTTAAATCTTGCCAGAAGGTCTTCAAGCTGGCTCCTCCCACCCACCCAGGTGATAAAACTCTCGGCTGCGCACCATGATGCCAGATCTTCCTTACTGCTTGGAAGCTCAGGTTCCCTCCTTAGCGCTCTGCGTTGTTGACTGGATCCTTATTCTTCAGTTCGTCCGAATTTAGTTTTGAAGTTTTCTAAACTTCGGTCTTCTTTTCCCTCATGGCTGCGATGGACAATTCGTTCCCCGGCTCTCGGAGGTGCCCTGGCGGACGGAATTTCTCCAGGTCTGATCCGCACGCCACGTGCGTATACTGCCTCGACTTGGACCATGACCTGCAAGTTTGCGAACTGTGCTGCGCCTTCGTCCAACACCCTGGAGGATCGTGGCGGTCGATGTATGGGCTTGGCGCCTAGGATTTTTCTCGCGGTGCTAAAATCTTTAGAGGCTCGATGGCGGTGTCCATCGCCGGCTGTCTCCGGCTGAGCAGCTCGATATTTCTTCCTCCTGAGGAGGACGCGGCTAAGGCTGCATCTCCCTCCTCCTCGGTCGCGGCATTTATCCCGCTCTCTTTGAGTTCCTCTCATTCAGCTTCGTTCAGGGAACTTCGTCAGTCCCTCTCCTCGAAGGGGGAGGGGCCATTGGGATCTGCCTCTCGGCCCAGGTCCAGGGGGTCGCAGGGTAAGTCCCATCGTTGGCGTCAGTGGGAGCGGGAGAGTTCCCCTTCCCCGGTCCGCTGACCTTCGACTTCGGTCGAGGTTGCAGCTCAGGCCGTTGGCTTCACGGTGTCCCCATCAGGCCTTCCGGCCAAGATTCCTGTCGACGTTGTCGAGGACTCCCTTGACCCGTTACCCGGGCGGTCTACTGACAGAGCCGTCAACCCTTTGCCGGTTTCCCCGGTAGAGGCCGAGGTTCTGCCTGCGCCTCCGGGGCGGCAGTCCTCGGCCAATATGTCCGAGCTGAGGGAAGAGCAGGTGTCCCCCGCTCCTTCCCAGACCCACCCTCGGTTTCGCTGAGGATCTGGGTCTCAGTCTCGGTCCTCTTCTCGGTCAAGCCGCTCCCGCCTTCAGTGGTCTCGGTCGGGGCACCAAGTTAAGTGGCAATACCGATCCTCCTCGGATGAGGAGAGACTTCGACGCATATAGCGTCGACGTTATGAGGAGTTTTATGTGGCAGCAGTTGCTGTGGTCCGGGAATCAATTGACTCCGATTCATTCCCCGTCTGTTAAGCAGCTGCCGCCTGAGCAGTCGAGGTGCCCATTTCTGGGCCGGTTGCTCAACCAAGTCTTGCTGCCCCACCGATTGCAGTGGAACCTTGGTCGGGTCACGGCCTGTCCCACAGGTTGTCAGTCACCCTCACTCCCGCCCGCCCTCGGCTGGTGAGGGGAGGCTCAGGCCTGAGGCAGCTCTTTGCAGACCTTTTGGAGTCAGACGACGACTCCTCCCTGATCCCCAGGAGGGAGGGCCCGGAGTCCTCCCTGGGCCGGTCTTTGGACGACAGCCCATCGTCCTTCCTGGGTCTGCTTCGGCTCATCTCAGAGTTCACCAGGATGCAGCTTGAACCTGTGTCTAAGCGGGCCTATTATCCCCTGACGGAGATCCTAGACTGAGGGGGTTCACCCTTGGAGGTCTTCCCGGTGGCTGAGGCCATTGTCGGCCCAGCCTTGGAGCTTTGGCAGTGGCCTACTTCCTGTCCTGCACCCTTGGCCAGGATGGCCAGGAAGTATGCTGTCCCTGTCGGCTCTTTGCCCAGTTTTTCGGAGCACCCCTCCGCCGAAGGGTTAGTTACTGATAACGTCTTCCAGCATTCGGTGAATGCTTGGGATGTGGATAGGCCCCCCCCCGACAAGGAGTCCAAAAGGATGGACTATGTCGGGCGCAAGGTTTACGCCGCTTCCTCCCTAGGCCTCCGACAGGCCAGCTCGGCCGCACTGATGGCACATTTTGTCCACGCCCTCTTGGGCTCCCTGGATGAGGTGCTCCCTCATCTCCCGGCCGACCTGCGGACCACGGTCCAGCGGATACAGGACCAGGGTAGGGCGGTGGCGAAGCAGCAGCTTCAGACTGCTCTGGACATAGGTGACTCCTGTGCCAGGTCAGTGGCGGCCGCGGTGGCCATGCGCCGCAGGGCGTGGCTGAGGATATCCACTTTCTCGTCAGATACCCAGCACAAGTTGGCGGACATCCCCTTCTTGGGAACTGACCTCTTCGACCCTGAAGTGGAGGGACACCTCCAGGGGACCGAGAAGTCCGATGCCACTCTGGACTCGGTCACCCCCGTCCGGAGGGACAAGGGGTGCCGGCAACCTTTGCATAAGCCCCTTTGTCCATCGGCCCCTGTGGCACGATCAGCCCATCAACACCAACATGAGGGCCAGCAGGCTTGCTCTGGGCATCCTGACCCCAAGCCAGCAGCTTCCTCTAAAGGGAAGCAAGGAAGTAAAGACTCAGATGCTCCCTCGGCCAGTTCCTCTTCCAAGCCTACTCAGTGACGGGCTGCAGGGCGTCGCCCGCGGCCTCGTCCCCGCTATCCGGGTCCCCCCATGGGGGGACGGCTCCGCCACCTCCTCTGCCTGGTCCGCTATCACCATGGGCCGCTGGGTGTTGGAGGTGCTAGGGAAGGTCCTGCCTCTGGAGTTCGAGCAGGTCCCCCTCCCCTTTGAGCCGTTGCCCCTCGTGGGGCTACGGGGTCTGCAGCTTAGCTGTTGGCCCACCGAGCCAACATTTCCCTGCTCCTCTAATTAGGGGTGATCAGGAAGGTGCGGATCCTTCTCCAGACCCGGGGTTTGTGTCCAGGTTTTTTCCTGGTCCCCAAACGGACGGGGGGCTGGCGCCCCATTCTCGACCCGCTCGACCTGAACAATTTCTTAGGGTCTCGGTCTTTCTGGATGGTCACTCTGACTCAGATAACCCATCCTTGGAACCAGGCGGGTGGCTCTGTTCCCTGGACCTCCAGGACGTTTTCTTCACATTTGTTCCATCCGTTTCTTTAGAGACTCCTCCGCTTCAGAGCGGGGGATCTCTTTATGAGTTCCAGGCCATACCCTTTGGCCTCTCCCAGCAGCGTTCCTGCGGCGCCGAAGGGTCCGGGGGTACCCCTACCAGGACAGCGGTCTGGCTGCAACCCCTCCAGAGCGGAGGTGGAGCGGTCCGGAGTTCGGGCCCTCTAGGTTGCTCTCAGACGGGTCTCCTCTCCAACGGAGCCAAGTAGGAACTCGTGCCAAAGCGGGTGATCCTTCATCAGAACAGAGCTCAACTCTTCGAGCCAGAGCTCAGCTCCCGGCGGACAGGGCCGAGGTTCTTCCTCCTTTACCTAATCATGTTTGATTGGGCAATCGCACCCTGCCCGGGACTTCCTGCGCCTTCTGGGCCTCGTGGCGGCCTGTACCAGCGTGGTCTGATTGGGCCCGTTGGTACATGCGTCCCCTTCAATGGGGACTGGCCAGCCAGTGGTCACAATGCTGCAATCCTTGGATCAGCCCGTGACAGTAACCCAGGGGATGTGGAACGCTATCCTATGGCGGACCGTTCCAGCACATCTGCAGGAGGGCATCCTGTTTGTCCACCCCGAGTCGACGGTCTTCTTCGACCGATGCATCTCTGATGCTCAAGGGGAGCGCAGAGTGCACTGCCTCTGGTCCCCTCGGGAGTCCTGATGCCATTTCAGCCTGCTGGAGCTTCATGCAGTCTGCTTAGCTCGCACTGTTTTCGCTCCGTTTGTGCGGGGTCAAGTGGTTCAGGTCTAGGCGGACAATACCACGACCATGTGCTACCTAACCTGCCAGGGCCGGACGCGCCCTTTGCCGTTACGTAAGGAGGTTCTCCGCATTTGGTCTCATGCGCAGCCTGGAGGTGGTTTTCCTAGCCATTTCGATGGCAGGAGCCTCCAACACCCTGGCCAATGCCCTAAGCCGGATAAGGGCTGCGCTTCACGAGTGGTGTGCCCTGCCGGAGGTAGCACAAGATCTTTCTCCTACTGGGTCACGCCTCGGGCAGACCTTTTTCCCTCCAAGGAGAATGCAAAGTCGAGACTGTTTCATGCCCGCCCCCCTCAGCAGGGCTCGCTGTAGGGGATGCCTTTGAGGCCGTGGACCCCGGGCCTCTTCTACGCCTCTCCTCCATTTCCCTTGACCCTCAGGCAAGGCGAGGAGGGACTAGGCGCAGGTGATTCTGGTAGCCCCAGACTGATTTTGCCAGCTCTGGTATCCAGTTCTCCTCAGTCTCAGCCCCAGGCTCCCGAGGCGGCTTCCAGCCCCCCCGGGCCTGATTTCTATTATCAGGGGAAGGTTTTCCATCCGGACCTTCAATCCCTGCACCTGGCGGCCTGGTTCCTGTGCGGCTAGTTGCCAGGCCTTGGGTCTTCTGGCGAGGACCTCGACATTGTCGGGCGTCCGCCAGGAGTCGTCGGATAATGCTCGCCTTGGCGACATTCAGACTACTTAATAAGTCCGTTCTTCTTCTTCAGCAAGGGCTTTGGTTGACGACCCTTTAGGTGCTCCTGGCAGCCACCTCTGTCCTCCGGCGCGGCCGAAGGCGGTCGGTGGCGAGGAAAGGTGGTCTGGCGCTTCAAGGCCTTGATCATGCTTCTCCGGGAGAGAATCTCCACCTCCGTGGGATCTACTGCTGGTATAGGGCTTGAGCTCACGGGCAAGCCATTCGAACCAATGCACAGGTGAATTCTCCCACCTGTTGTGGAAGAACACCTTCTCGGTACTTACCACGTCAACCAGAAGGATGGGAGAGCTCCCAGGCGCTTCTTTGAGTCTCCCTGTCTGGTCTTCCACAGGGACAAGGTTGTCCTGTGCCCCACCGAAGTTCCTTCCAAAGGTGGTGTCGAGCTTCACCCCAACCGGTGTTGACTCTGCCGGGGTTCTTTCCCATTCACACCTCGGAGGCTGCATATAGGCTCCATTTGGACCCCTAGTTAGTGGCTCGCCTTCTCCAGGAGGCGTGGGGCTGAGTTCAGGAGAGGTTCGCCAGCTGTTTGTCATCTACGCTGAAGCCGCACCTGGCGGACCTGCAGACAAGCGGACGATGAGCGGGTGGGTCACCTCCTGCATAGATCTCCGCTGTAGGTGGGCGGGCATGGGGCCTCCCAGAGGGATAAGTGCTCATTTTAACCGCCATACCGCTGCATCGGTGGCTGCTTCTGGGGATGCTCCTATCTGGAAGTCGGCACATACCGTTTTAACCCCTACCACATTGACCTTGGGTCACGCCGAGATGCTGGTTGGGGCCTCGGTTCTCCAGTCTTTGTTCCCTAAGTAGGGGGTGTGCGCCTTGCCTCCTTCCTCCTGGAGAACTGCTAGGAGTCTGCCAGATAGTGTGGATGAACAACATATCCATGTCCCTATAAATACAGGTTACTCACCTGTAACAGGAGTTCTAGGAATGGTATATGTTGTTCATACATACCCGACCTCCCGGCTTGACGCACAACCTGCTTCCAGCTGGCTAGATCTAGCGTCATGGGGCGGAGTCGAGTTTTACCACCCGGGTGGGTGGGAGGAGCCAGCTTGAAGACCTTCCGGCAAGATTTAAAGCAGCAAGGAACCTGCCAGATAGTGTGGATGAACAACATATACCATTCCTAGAACTCCTGTTACAGGTGGGTAACCTGTATTTCCTGCCTAGCAACAGTAAATGTAAACACTTCTAGTAATAGAGGCTTCAATTTGCACACATTCTAACAGTTTTTACCAGAAAATTGCACTTAAAAATAACTTTTCAGTAAGAATTCAGGAGAGAAACTGGCTTAAAGAGCAGGGGCCAGTTGGAGCGGGGCCCAGAAAAGGCGCTCTAGTTCCAATTGGTTGCGGCAGTTGCCGTACCTTTGCAAGCCTTGGATCCGATGCTGTGGTCTCGGGTGGTGGCTATGGTAGCGCCGGCCGACCGGTGGCCGAGTCTCCCTCGGCTTCGATGAGGGAAACTGGAGAGGTGTTCCTCGGCTGGGGAATAGAAGGAGCGCTGTCTGCAATTTTCAAAGGGACCCATGCAAATGAACCCATTGGGCATGCAAGGCACAAAGGGTCCATTTGCATGCCCATTATGGGTTCATTTGCATGAGTAGTGGAGGTGGATTAGCGCGGCACCAGCGCCCCCCATTGCCTGGTCCCAAAGTTGTGTGGATATCCTTGGTGCCTAGTAGTCCTCTCCCCCATCACTGTCTTCGTAGCCACAGAAGTAATCCTTGCTGCCTAGTGGTCACCCCACCCACCACGATCACCGTCCCATGCCACTACGGCAGTACTAATCCCTAGTGGTCCCCCCTCGCCAGTCACCTACACATATAAAGCTCACAAATGCCTTGTGTCCACCCCCCCGGTCCTGGCCCATTCAGTGTAATACATGTTGTAGAAGCATGAGACAATAATAGATAACCACACATAATGTAAGATGCATAAAAAATGCAAATAAATGTGTTTGTCAATTTATTTTCAAAAATCCAAAAATAAAATAAAAAATGTTCACAGAAAGGAAAAAAATCAGTGTTAGTCTTCACACCCACGATCAACAGGAAATGCTTCTTTCTAAGACTCCTGAAATGTCTTCTTCCTTTGGCAAAAATAGCACTTGTGTGAAAGCCTACACACAGACGTTCTCCTCTTACTGTTGTCAGTCCACTACTGACCTACCTATCTAAAACTACCCCCTGGTGGAGAGTGTTACCTCAATTACCAAACATTTGCCTTGTTCTTATTCCTATAATATCACACACTGGCCATGGTGTACCAATAGTGTCACTTTAGCTCAGGTTCATTGTCTAATCTAGCACATTTAGACTTGAATGCACTATAAACATCTTTATAACCTTAATTCTAGGGACATGAATATGTTGTTCATCCACACTGTCTGGCAGGTTCCTTGCCGCTTTAAATCTTGCCGGAAGGTCTTCAAGCTGGCTCCTCCCACCCACCCGGGTGGTAAAACTCGGCTCTGCCCGTGGCGCCAGATCTTCCTTACCACTTGGGCTCAGTTCCTCCTTAACGCTCCTGCGTGTGGGCCAGATCTAATTCTTGAGTTCACCCAAAACTTATTCTAAAATTTTCAAACTTGGTCAGAATTTACTCCCACATGGCTGCGATGGACAATCGACTCGGTTTCTGGCAGTGCCCATGTGGGCAAGAAAATGTCAGGGCGGATCCGCACTCCACTGAGTCTACTGCCTCGGCCTAGACCATGACCAGCAGGCCTGTGCGCGTTATGCCGTTCATTTCGACAACGTTCTGGAAGACTGCGCTGCCTGGTTACTGCTTGGGTGCCCCGAGAAGTTCTACCCGCCGGTGAAGTCGAAGGGGGCCCGTTGGGTGGTTACTGTGGCAGCTGGCTCGGCTGAGCAACTCGAGCAGATGATCGCCCTCGAGGAGGAGACGGCACAGGCCGCATCATCCTCCTCCTCAGTCGCAGCATTTATCCCGCTCTCTCTGGGTACCTCATATTCAGCTTCTTTTAAGGAGTTTTGCCAATCCCTTTCCACGAAGGGAAAGGGGCCATCGGACATTCTTGTCAGTCAAAGGAGGACTCGAAAGGTAAGTCCCACCGTCAGGCGTTCAGTGGGAGGCGGGAGGGTCCCCTTCCCAGACAGTCGACGCCGACTTCAGTCGAGTTGCGGCCAAGGCGCTGGCTTCCATGATGTCCCGCTCAGGTCAGCGGCCGAGACACCCGTCGGCAGCGGTAGATTTTTTCTCGACCCGTCGGACAGAGCTGTCGACAAGTGAAACGAACAACCCTTCTTCACCGGTTCCCCGGTGGAGACCGAGACATGACTGCGCCTCTGGTGCCGAGTCCCCAGTCAAGGCTTCGAGCTGAGGAAGGCGGGTGTCCCCTGCCCTTCCCAGACCCGTCCTCAGAAACACCGAGGATCTCAGTCTCGGGACATCCTCTCGGTCCAGCCGATCCACTGACATTGGCGGTCTCGTCTGCTTGCAGCTAAGCATCGCCACCGCTCATCCTCGTCTTCCTTCTCGGAAGAGGAGGAAACCGCAGAAATTGTGCTCGATGCTACGAGGACCTGATGTGGCAGGTTACTTCTGTCCGGGGAACAAGCCGACACCGTCGCCTTCCCTGGCCATCAAGTGGCTGTCACCCGAGCGGCCGAAACAACCCCTCGCTGTAGTCGAGGTGCCCAAGCCTGGGCCAGTTGTTTGGCCGAAACCAGCTGCCCCACCGATTGTGGTGGAACCTCCACCTCCACAACCGAAATCGGGGGCGCCGACCAAGGACCCTCAGTTGGGTCAGGGCCTGCCCCACAGGTTGTCGGTCACCCTCACGCCCGACCGTCCTCGGCAGGTGGAGGGTGGCTCAGGTCCCAGGCAGCTCTTCTCGGACTCCTTGGAGTCCGACAAGAACTCCTCCCTGTTCTCCAGGCCCATTGACCTGGAGTCCTCCGGGGGCCAGTCTGTGGACGAAAGCCCATTGTCCTTCATGGGTCTGCTTCAGCTCATCTCGGAGTTCACCGGGATGCAGCTCGAGCCCGTATCCAAGCGGGCCAAGTATCCCCTAATAGAGATACTGGACCAAGGGGATTCACCCACGAGGGACCTTTCCGGTGGCTGAAGCCATTGTCAGCCCAGCCTTGAAGCTCTGGCAGTGGCCTGCTTCCTGTCCTGCGCCTTCGGCCAGGATTGCCAGGAAGTATGTGGTCCCTACCGGCTCTTTGTCCGTTTTTTCGGAACACCCCTCCGCCAAGGGGTTGGTCACCGATAGCATTTTCTGGCGTTCCGGGAATGCTAGGGATGTGGATAAGGCCCCCCGACAAGGAGTCCAAAAAGCTGGACTATGCCGGGCGCAAGGTGTACGCTGCGTCCTCCCTTGGCCTCCGCCAGGCAAGCTCAGCCGTGCTGATGGCACACTTCTCCCACGCCCTCATGGGCTCCCTGGATGAGGTGATTCCTCACCTCCCGGCCGACCTGCGGACCACGGTCTGGCAGGTACGGGACCAGGGAAGTGCGGTGGCAAAACAGCAGCTCCAAACGGCTCTGGACATTGGAGACTCCTGTGCCAGATCAGTTGTGGCCGTGGTGGCCATGCGCCGCAGAGCATGGCTGAGGATATCCACATTCACAGCAGATACCCAGCATAAACTGGTGGATGTCCCCTTCCTGGGAACAGACTTCTTCGGCCCTGCAGTGGAAGGTCACCTCCAGCGGATTGAAAAGTCCAGTGCCACTCTGGACTCAGTCACCTCCGCCCAGAAGGACAAGGTCCGTCGACAACAGCAACATAAGTCCTTTCGACCTTCTGCGCCTGTGGCACGTCCGGCCCAACAGCACCAGCACCAGGGCCAGCAGGCTCGCGCTTGGCACCCCAAACCCAAGCCTGCAGCTTCCTCAAATAGGAAGCAGGGAGGTAAAGGCCCAGGATGTCCCTCGGCCGGTCCCCCCTCTAAGCCTGCCCAGTGACTGGTTGAGAGGTGTCGCCCCCAGCCTCGTCACTCCCCCCTGGGTTCCCCCCATGGGGGGGTGGCTCTGCCACTTCCTTTTCACCTGGTCCGTCATCACCACAGACCATTGGGTGTTGGAGGTGGTAGGAAAGTGCCTGCCCCTGGAGTTCGAGCAGGCCCCGCCCTTCCGAGCTGTCGGCCCTCGGGGGGCTACGGGATCCGCAGCCTCTCTGTCGGCTCGCTGAGCCAATATCACCCTGCTCCTCGAAAAAGAGGTGATCAGGAAGGTGGCGGATCCTCCTCCAGACCCGGGGTTTGTGTCCAGGTACTTCCTGGTCTCAAAACAGATGGGGGGCTGGTGCCCCATTCTCGACCTGCATGACCTGAACAGGTTTCTAAGGTCTTAGACATTCAGGATGGTCACTCTGGCTCAGATAATCCCATCCTTGGAACGAGGCATGTGGTTCTGTTCTCTGGACCTTCAGGACAAGTTCTTTCACGTCCCAATCCATCCGTCCCACCAGAGATTCCTCCACTTCAGGGCAGAGGGATCCCTCTACGAGTTCCGGGCCATGCCCTTTGGCCTTTCCCTAGCTCCCAGGGTCTTCACCAAATGCATGGCAGTGGTGACAGCATTCCTGCGGCACCGAAGGGTCCAGGTGTACCCCTACCTGGACGACTGGCTGATTGCAGCCCCCTCCAGAACGGAGGTGGAGCGGTCCAGATATCTGGCCCTCCAGGTTTGCTCTCAGCTTGGCCTCCTCATCAGAGGCCAAGTCAGAACTCGTGCCAAAGCAGGTGATCCAATTAATGGGGCAGAGTTAGAGCTCTCTATGAGCCAGAGCACGGCTCCCGAGAGGACAGGGCCGAGGTTCTTTCCTCCTTTGCCCGATCATTTCAGGTTGGGCAATTCGCCCTGCCCGGGACTTCCTGCGCCTCCTGGGCCTCATGGCGGCCTGCACCAACGTGGTCCATTGGGCCCGTTGGTACATGCGTCCCCTTCAATGGGGGCTGGCCAGCCAATGGTCACAGCACTTCGATCCACTGGATCAGCTAGTGACAGTGAGCCAGGGATGTGGAATGCTCTCCAGTGGTGGACCGTTCCAGCACATCTGCAGGAGGGCATCCCGTTTGTCCGCCCGAGCCGACGGTCTCTCTATCGACCGATGCCTCTTTGGTGGGTTGGGGTGCCCATCTGGGGGAGCACGGAGCGCGCGGCCTCTGGACCCCTCGGGAGTCCCGATGCCACATCAACCTGCTGGAGCTTCGAGCGGTTCGTCTAACCCTCACCGCCTTCGCTCCATTTCTACGGGGTCAAGTGGTTCAGGTCCAGACGGACAATACCACGACCATGTACTACCTAAACCGTCAGGGCGGGACGCACTCCATGCCTCTGTGCAGGGAAGCTCTCCGCATTTGGTCACTCGTGCACAGCCTGGAGGCGGATCTCCTTGCCATCCATATGGCAGGAGCCTCCAACACCCTGGCCGATGCCCTAAGCCGAATAGGGACTGCGTCCCACGAGTGGTCTCTCCTGCCGGAGGTAGTACAAGACCTGTTCTCCCACTAGGGCACGCCTCAGGTGGACCTGTTTGCCTCCAGGGAGAATGCGAAGCTGAGACTGTTCCATGCCCACCCCTCTCTGCAGGGCTTGCTGCAGGGGGATGCCTTCTTGAGGCCGTGGACCCCAGGCCTCTTCTACGCCTTTCCCCCATTTCCCTTGATCCACAAGGTGCTTCTCAAGGTGAGGAGGGACAAGGCGCAGGTGATTCTGGTAGCCCCAGACTGGCCCCACCAGTTCTGGTATCCAGATCTCCTCAGTCTCAGCTCCAGGCTCCCGAGGCAGCTTCCAGCCCACCCGGCCTGATCTCAGTCAATCAGGGGAAGGTATTGCGTCTGGACCTTTAATCCCTGCATCTGACGGCCTGGTTCCTGAGCGGCTAGAGTTCCAGGCCTTGGGTCTTTCCTATGAGGTCCTCAACGTTGTTGAGGCATCCCGTAAGGAGTCGACCAGAAAATGCTACGCCTTCAAATGGAAGAGATTCTCCCTTTGGTGTCAGGGCAAGGGCCTGGATCCTTCCTCCTGTTCCTTGGCAAGCATTCTGGACTACCTGTGGACCCTTTCTCAGCAAGGGCTTCAGTCGATGACCCTTAAGGTGCACCTGGCAGCCATCTCTGTTTACCGGGTGCGGGCTGGGAAGCAGTCGGTGGCGCAGGAGAAGGTGGCTGGTGCTTTTTCCAAGGCCTTGATCACATATCCCCTCCAGTGCGAGAACCTCCACCTCCGTGGGATCTACTGCTGGTATTGGCTAAGCTCATAGGCAAGCCATTCAAACCGATGCACAGGTGTGACATCTCTCACCTGTCGTGGAAGACCGCCTTCTTGGTGGCTATCACGTCAGCCAGAAGGATGGGAGAGCTCCAGGCGCTTTCCATCGAGTCTCCTTATCTGGTCTTCCACAGGGACAAGGTTGTCCTGCACCCCCAACCGAAATTCCTTCCAAAGGTGATGTCGGAGTTTCACCTTAACCAGATGTTGACTCTGCCGGTGTTCTACCCCAATCACACCTCGGAGGCCGAATATAGGCTCCATACTTTGGACCCTAGAAGAGCGCTCGCTTATTACAAGGAGCGGTTGGCTGAAGTTCTGGGAGAGGTTCGCCAGCTGTTTGTCACCTATGCTGAAGCTGCACCTGGCAGACCTGCAGCCTAGCGGACGATAGGCAGATGGGTCACCTCCTGCATAGATCTCTGCTATAGGTTGGCAGGCATGGAGCCTCCCAGAGGGATAAGAGCTCATTCTACCCGCCATACCGCTGCATCGGTGGCTGCTTCCAGGGACGTCCTTATCCAGGAAATCTGCAGGGCTGCTACCTGGAAGTCAGCACACACCTTCATCACCCACTACCACATCGACCTTGAGTCACGCCGGGATGCTGGTTTTGGGGCCTTGGTTCTCAGTCTTTATTTCCCAAGTAGGGGTGTGCGCCTTGCCTCCCTCCTCCCGGAGAACTGCTAGAGTCTGCCAGACAGTGTGGATGAACAACATATCCATGTCCTAGAAATACAGGTTACTCACCTGTAACAGGAGTTCTAGGAATGGTATATATTGTTCATCCATGTTTCCAACCTCCCGGCTAGGCACACAACCTGGCTTGCCAGAGGCTAGTCTGGCTTCATGGGGCGGAGCCGGGAGTTTTACCACCCGGGTGAGTGGGAGGAGCCAGCTTGAGAACCTTCCGGCAAGATTTAAAGCGGCAAGGAACCTACCAGGCAGTGTGGATGAACAACATATACCATTCCTAGAACTCCTGTTACAGGGGAGTAACCTGTATTTATAGGAGTTGGGCACCATTTGGAAATTAGCCCCTCCTCCTGACAGTGACATCACTCTCTACAGCTACTATACAGACAGCCATTTCATGGGCTGCCAGCCCTATAGTAGGACCCTGCAGGATAACGGGGGTATTCAGGTAAAAATACATTTTATTTAATACAGAAAGGAAAAACATCACTCTTAATTCTGTTAAAGGAATCTCTAACCTTAGCAGAGAAAAGCAGATGAGGGGCACGCTCCCTATCTGTTTTCCTACAAGGTCAAGATTCAGCTGTACTTTAAATGCTTAGTTAAAACAAGACAATATCTGTTAATATATACAACAGACCAAATAATAAACAGAAATCACATTTTGCACTGTGTGTGCATGTAATGTAACTGTGGTCATGACTGACCTAACCACAACTTCATGAACAAAGAACGACAGCAGTAAGACAAGTTAAATAAATAGCTGCTGTTACAAACAAGTCTTCACAAATGTGAAACACTGCAATACAAGGCATTACACAATAGGACTGGAGGACAGGACTAGAATAAACAGAAGGAGGAATCCCTCTCTCTGGTTAGTTAGTTTGACAGAGTTATGAGAGCCTAGTAGTAGTAGTAGTAGTAGCGGCAGTGGTGATAACTCCCATGTTATCATGATGACAGTAACAGTACATAACTGATTGCATTTTGCACATATACTACTGCAGCACTGCAATCATGTTCAAAGTTTCTCACAGTCTTTTTGCACATAAGCTGTCTCAATGCTACATCGTGTGGTGATGGTCAGTGATCATTCTTCATTATGTGACTCACCGAGGAAAACCCGTCCCAGGCCAAATGTATGTTGACTGACTCATAATTATTAGCACACATGATGAAACTGCTTGAACTTGAAGCCTCAAGGACATCATGCCACAGCAACAGGGACAGGGCTAAGAAAAAAAACATACCATTGTCGAGAAAGATTATACCTACATTACCCAGTGAGCAGCACAACATTGCAAGAACACCCGTCTGTCGTCTCTGTATGAGATATAGGCGCACACCACACACACACACTAAATAACAGTTTGTAAGAAGTGCAGGCTAATGAGGGTATCCCTCCCGCCCCAGTCATCACGGTACTAGTACTTACTGTCTGAGTCTATTCCAGTTTCCAACACACAAATTGCACCATCAGTGAATGGGAATCCACATGGAATGGAAGTTTAGCAGTTCAGCTGAGCCTGCCCATGTCATTGGCATCAGCACAAGTTGGGCAGCTAACCTGTAAAGGCATATGCATGCCCACCGCCACATCGTCTGTTTTTTCCCACGAAGACAAAGATGAATAAGGATAGCTCCCCCTCAAGCCTAGCTGCTGGCCTGTGGGACAATTGAGAAAAGTGAGGGACAGAGACCCATCACCCACCCGATGACTCTGTCTGCTCTAAAGTTATTGATGGATATATAGAACAGCAGATAGTCAAGTACAAACCAGGTCCTGAAAGAAAAGACCAGAAAGAGAAAAGGGGGATGCCCTTGAAGATCTACTCTTAAGGAGCTGCTGTTACCATTATAGTACGGTATTATGTAACTGTTCTATCCGCTTCAGCTTCAGTCACATCTCAACCATCACACATCACCGTGGGTGGGATTAAGACTGAGTGTTCAGCAGCAGAAACCCATAGGATCAGGTGATCTGGAACTGGAAGGCTGGTTCTTCTACCTAAACGTAACACAGGAGGAGGCAGGTGGATATACCATGTTCCATCCAGCCAGCCTGTCCCAGTCAGGGACTTCTTAAACTAAAGACAGAAGACCCTGAAAGTAAAGCAACTTGAGCAGAGGACTCCAAACTTAAGACAGGAGTCCTTGCAGAACAACCATGGGGAGGAATGGTGATGTGGTGCATCACTACTGTACCTGTAGGCACGGATATTGTTGCTTATAGGCAGCAATGGCCACTAGGCATCAACACAGTTGTGTGTGCAAAATCTAAGTTCCTTATGCATTACCAGTTACTGACAGTGAATTTCAGTTTTGGAACCAGATAGCTGAGCCTGAAATACTGCCTGTATTGTCACTAAATGCAAAAGGGTTTGGCCTGGACTCAGAGTTGCCAACTTGCTGTTACACTGTACTTCACTCACTGGTGCAATACCCAAAGAAGAGATGGTGTGTGACATTTGCCTGGATGGATGAGTCGTGATTAGTAGGTGGAAGAGGTCGTGGAGATGGTCGGGTGTCGGGTCACCATTGCCACTCACCACAGTAGTATTCAGGAGACACAGACAGTACGGTAACTGTTACACTGCAGTCTGTACCTACTGTACAATAAGGTTGGGCAAGCCAAGTTCCAGACATGGTGGTGGACTTGGTGCGGTGCTGCTATCACTGACTACTAGTCAGAAATTTTTGATGTAGCCAGGCTCAGTCTCGCAGCTTTATGCCACATTACAATCACTAGTCATACAGACAATCAACAAATTATTCGTCTGAATCTGAAGAAGACAATGATATTGGCTGTTGATTCTCATTTGTAGGAGTAATTTCACAACTAGTGTCACTACTACTTGCAGTGGTATCAGCTGACAGTGTACTAGGAGACGCCGGCCCGGCAGCACCACCTGCACTCATTACTCTGCCTCCCAGAACTGTGAATTTCACCCTCATTGCCCATGCTTGTTTCCATTTTAGAATGGCCTTCTCTACATTAAATTCACTGAGAGGTACACCCTCTGCTGCAATTCTCGAGCATCTCAAGATATGAATCTGACAGATTACTCGATACCTAGTTTTGATCCTGTTTTGCAAGGAAAACCTTGTTCACAGCAGGCACTGTTTACTGGTATGGCCAGACTGCACATGAGCAACTGAGAAATGTTGGGGTATACAGCAGAACACTTTGAAATGATTATCTTAGCAAACTCTGAGAATTGCATCTGGGAGTAACACGGTTGCTGAAGTAATCCTTTAACCTGAGACCACTCTATCTCTGTAGCATATTTATCTATGTGAAGATCAATTTCAGCACCGCTTTCAGTGACATGCAGCTGACCATAATGAAAGAAGAACATCCAGTTCTTTCTCACCATAGTCAGGGGAAGACACAAGTATCACGGTTTGTTCTCGGATCAAAAATTTTGAAAGCACACAAAATGTCCATCATTTCGTGGGAAATCGCCCTGAATGTTGCTTACCAATTTGTCTATGTAGCTGTTTTTCAGTTTTTAAACTGAGTTTCAATCTGGTCTTTCTCTAATTTACAAGTCTGTCCTTTCATTTCTAAAACAAGGTAACCATCTTCTTCAGTTAGTTGTTGTAGAACCTCCTTAAGCTTGGACCAGGATTTGTTTTCATGTCTGTTAAGCTATCTCACTGCACTAGAAATCACTGGCATAATAATGGTTAGGTCTAAGTTATCCGACTGAAAAAGCTTGCTGAGTTTTGTGACATGTGAAAGCACATCAAGCAATAGTTGTGTCACTACAAAAACTTCACACTCTTCAGCATTTTCAAGATCCCTGCTGCTGTGGCATTTTGTGTGCAGAAACAGCGGCAGTGTCATTTCGAAAAAGATACAAGAAGACCATATTCTACTAACGGTCTCAACTGCTTTATGCAGTGCTAACCAGCGAACCTGTTTGGGTTCTTTGAGGCGAAGCAGGGGTCATCAAAGAAACGTCCACTTCTGTCAAGCGATGAGTCCTGACAGCACTGCTTGAAAAATATGAATACATAGATTGCAGTATACTCTGATAGTCCTTCAGATATTTCTCATTTTTGCTGCTTGTGATGCAGCAAGAAACCTATGTGCAAGGCAGTGAACAGAAATCATATATGGGCTCACATCAGTTAGTCGCTTTGCTACCCCTGTATGAGAACCTCTCATCACTGATGCGCCATCCGAGCAGAATCTACACATTTCTCAAATGGGATGTTATGTTCTGAAAGAATCTAAAATGACATTTGTTATGCTTTCCGCTTTACCATCCGATATCTGAAGGTTTTCCAGAAAATGTGTCTTTACAGTTCCATTTACCACTGTTTGACAATAAAGCACAAGCTTTTGCTGATCGTGAGATCTGTTGATTCATCACACATGATACCCAAAGTTGATCGGAAGCAATTTCAGCAAATATTTCTTTTCTGTGACATTGCTGCATGCTGATGCAATTCACGCAGAGTCATGGTGTGTGTAGACATTGGATTCACTTGACCCAGAATGGCATGAAGATTCAGAAGAGATGCAAATTTTGAGAGGGGCAGCTCTTCCTTTGCTAACCAATAAGCTGAATACATAGCTGCCAGCTTTGTTTATCAGCTTTTAATAGCATTACTGCAGCTGTACTAAAGGATTTTAAGCTGAACTTCTTTTACTGCCAGAACATGGTCAGTACTTGTGTTATGACATACAAGTGTTGTATGCCTGTAGTTGGTACAGCCTGACGTGAAGGTATTTCTTTTACTGGCTGCCTTACAAATGTTACAGTACATTAACACTGTGCTGTTGACAACATAAAATCAAGCCATTTATACAGTTTCTCCACTCTTCCTGAACACCACGTATATATTTCTTTTGGGGGCACCATGTGTGATGAATCATCATCTGCCACACTACTACTACTAGGCTCTGATGACTCCTGATCTGTCTACAGCATCACTACACATGATGAAGCAGTATGATCCGTTGTTCCATTAGTAACCTTAGCAGAGATGTGCCATGATCAGTCACATTTTGTTCAATGCAACGATCTGTGCCCATGCCCACATTATTACTTTCAACCTCTCTTTGTACAAATGTTGTTTTCGCCCAGTTGTTCTATGAAACAATAAAAATGTTTCCATTTTCAATAAAAAGTGCAAGGTTTTTGATTACTTGAACCAGAAAGGTATGAAATGAAAATGAATGATATTAATATACAGAAAGTGTTACTTTATGGACTGTGGTTTCCTTATCAGTGAAGTTGTTCTTTATATAAACAATGCAGCGCCAGCAACCACTACTTTTTACTGTGCACAAGGCAAGAGCTGTAGCATGAAACTGTAAAAGTACTGCTCATGCAGCCTGCAGCATTTGCTGTTATCAGTTTTGTGAAGGAATGGTGATGTGGTGCATCAGTACAAACTATACAGTACCTGTGTGGGCTTGGATGTCGTTGTTTATAGGCAGCAATTTGTCCGATATCCAGCCTAGTAAGTGAAACAACACACAGGCACACAGTATGTGCACAAGGCCAAGGGATAACAAAACATTATTTGGTGGTCAAAGTTGTGACAACCGGGAAAAAAAAGCTGTCATTTTTTGAATGCCACCCAAACCCAACAACTGTGAAATAAACAGTAACAACTAACTGCTGCTGCTGCTAACTACAACCAGACCAGAATACCAGATATTGCTGTTATTATTACTGCAACTGTGTCTGTGTTACATCAGATGATTACTACACACATAGATAGGTAGTTACTGGGTCATTGAAATTCTAAACTAGGTCTGAGACTACAACACAGTACTTCTGCGTAACATTCATAACGTAATGTTCTGTTGTAAATCACAAGTGATTATAATCATTCTGTTTCACAAACAGTCTGTTTGGTGAGAGGAATTTACTGGCTGCTGCCAGTAGATCCTTCACCTACTCACGGTTCCACAAAAGCAGTTCAATAAGTTCACGTGGTGGTGGTGGCTGATGATACGTCAAAGCAAACGACTTCGGAAGTCTTCAGTAACCGCTGCTGCACTTCATCTGATGTGCCTGCTACAGGTCTTCATTCAACAGCAGGGAGATCTGCCAAGAAGTGTTGTCAGTTGTTGACTCGACGATTTTAAGTTTGTTCGGACTTCGGACTCTTGACGCAATAATGGTGTGTTAGCGAGCTGGAAACACCTGCAGAAAGGGTAGTCTCTGCGTCTGTGCTGTGCCTCTGCCAGTAAAGAAAACATATTATTAAAAAAAAAAAAAATCTAAACATATTGGTAACAGAAACTAGTTGGAGCAAGAGATTGGTGCTGCAAACTAAGCTCCCAAGTCCCCATCCCCAACCAAGTACTAGCAAGCAGTCGGTGGCAGTGGTGGTGCAGTCAGAAAGGGCAGCTGTAGCCAGCCCAGAGTAAACAGCAAAACAGTGACATACCCCATAATGCAAAGCTGACTGCACTCAGTCAAACATATATCAAATCAGGCGCCACAGCGCCCCAATGCTAATCGTTTTTAGACAGCATTTATTGCTAAGTAAGTGTAACAGCCTGTTGCTTGCAGCCACATTACCACTCACCTCGGCGCAGAGATGAAACCCTTCATCAGGAGGCATCGAGGAGGCAACAGAGTTTCATGCTGAATGCCGCTGACAAGCGCCTTTGGTGAGAGCGATTGGTTATGTGTCACTGCAAACAGTCATCACCATTACAATTATATAGCAATGAATGCTGTTTAAAACTGTTATCTTACTTAAGTCGAGCGACACAATCGGAATCAGGAGTGCAGCACAGCACCACCATTAAGTCGACCTCACTGTCCTCAGTCACCAACCCCCGGCAGGCTCCAATCAGTCTGGGTGATGCGAGCAACTCACAGAGAAGGGAGCGATGGGTCGGGTGCACTACATACATAACATACAATTATAGACACACAGACTATGAATAGTAGTAGTAGTAGTACACTTTGACTTACTGTCTTTTGCTGCACCTGGCAGGCAACACGCCTCTGTCACTCACACGGGGTGACGGTGGAGTCACCACCTCTCTGACTTGGCTCCGATTTACAGTGCTGCTGCTTCACAAAAAAACATGGAAGCATAAAACCTAAAATGAAGGAAAAAAAATGTCATCAGCACTGCAGACTGAAACATAAAAACAACAGTGACAATGTGTAGTGATGTAGTCTACTGCTCTGTACTGCTCTTCCACAATCCCACCCCGCCCCACCACCAGCCTGCTGCCTAGCTATCATTCGCACTCAGCAGGGTCAACAGATTAGTAAAGTGTTGAACTTTACTAAATATAATTAATCACAATTTTAAATCATCATCACAATCAATTAATATACTGTTGACTTGTAACTACACACACACACACAGTGGTGGGAAGCTGGGTGGGGGGGAGAGACTTCGTCTCGGAGGCGAGGCTGAACTTACGGTACAGTGTGTGTGTGTGTGTGTGTGTGATGGCAGGGGACAAGGGAGGCCCGCCAACATATACACACACTGGTTAGGGCTGGGTGGCGCCGGGCGGGGGGGGAAGGAACTGGTGTTGGTGCTGGCCTGGGTACAGTGTGTGGTAGTAGAACGAAGGTAGGTTGTAATTGTATTAAGATACACACACACACACACACACACTGACACACACACACACACACACACACACGGGGTAGGGCTGGGAAGGGGGGGAAGGAGGGACTAGGGCAGGGACCGCGGGTTTTATTTAACTCTAAAAATTGATTAGCGCTTTGCTCATTCTAAAACATTGAAAATGCATAGCACTTGCCTCATCACTGTGTTTAACAAACATAACACTTATAGAAAACCTACATAAATCCTTTCTGTACACAGATAGTATTGTCCCAAGGAAAAATGATAATCAATTATTTAAAACCGGAGGGTTGTTGTAATATACACTGGAAATGGGAAGAGCTGGGCGGGGAGGTGGGTTTTGGATAGAGGTACTGGTGTGGTGCTGCTGTTACAGTGTCAGAAGTCTGAGGAAGGATGTTGTAGTTGTATACCGGGTAGGCGGGTACGGGTAGGACAGATAATGAACACTTGGTCTTGGTCCGCGCCACCCGCCTAGTCTGCCCATTCCATACCTAGGCTACTATTGGATAAAATAGCAGTAGCAGCAGATCCTTCCTAGTTAAAACCATCTACCGTCCTACCTACCGACTCCTACATACCCCCACCCCACTAGAATTGTTATGCGACTCCCACAGTGGAAAAATACTTCCTCAGGTTACCAGAGTCGTGTCCGACTCCCCCTCTGTTAAAATTTTCAGCACAGGCTATTTTGCTGGAACAGGGCTTGGCAGCGGCAGGGTGGCTGACTGAAAACTAAAGTACCCAACAAGACTTTCTTTCTACCCATTCCCAATGTACTCTTCTCTCTAGTAAGTCTCTACTATCTATACTTATAAAGTTAAATCAACCAAGCTGCTGCATTAAAATGTTTTTCAATTAACCTTCCCAAAAATGTCATGTCAAGACCACATTACTACAGTAAACTAGCCAAGGAAAGCAATGCTTATATAGTAGCTGAGTCAAGTGATTGAAAATGCCAAACCAGACAGCTGCTCGAGTCTGACCTCAACAGCGGTGACAAAATTGGGTGACTAACACTTACTTGTCTGCTTCTTTTTTTATTCTGCCAATAAAATAAACTTTTGTGCTTTAATCTGATCGTTTCTTTTTTTACCTATTGGCTTGCAATGTGCGTCACTGGTCACTTCACTACACATGATCAGAATGATGCTCAGATCAGCGCCCCCCACCCCGTCTCTCTCCCTCACAAAACAAAAACGCAGTTCTAAAACTCCCACTAGGTTATTGTTACCAAAGAACAAACCAGTGGAACACGGGAGCCTTTGGAAGCATACAGTCAAGCCCCCAGTCATCCTCCCGTCCAGATCCAGGATCCGTTCACCTTCCCAGGAAATGGAAAAAGGGGTCTTGCTAGGTGCACCAGTGAGAAAACTTATTGGCACTGTGAGCCCTGGCGAGCATTCAGGAGAAACAGGTGGGAAAGTCATCAGCACTCTGTGCCCTGTCAAGCATTCAGGAGAAACCCAAGGACAATTTTAGGAGGAGAACCCACCTACACAGAAAAATGTGCGAGTGGTCCAACAAATCCACAAAGTCTACTAACCGTCAGCTGCAGTCTTACCCCCCAACCCCGGCTGTAGCCATAAGAGTCCCTGCCAAGTGAGACATGCTGGACAGAAATGTTGGGGGGAAGAATTCAAGAGGGCATGGGACAAGCATATGGGGCTATCGGGGAAGGGTGGGGCTGGCAGGAGTAGGAGATGTGGGGGGAAAAAAGGGCAGAATAGATGGGCTGGTATGGTCCTTTCTGCAGTCAAGCTTCTATGACTCTGTGATATGATTGAGCCAAGCAGGAGCTCCAGGGTATGCCAAGCTGCAAGCTGCTGCCCACTCCATGGTGAATGAAGCGGCACTGAGGCACATCAGGCTGGATGCTAAGGCCTGATCCTGCAGCAGAATCATTCATCTAATGTTCTCAAGGACAGAAACACATGCCAGCACCTGGTACTGCAGGAGGCTGCCTGACCAAAGAAGAGATGCAGATAAGTCCAGAAAAAAATGATGATGGTTGGCAAAATAAAAATAACCACACACAGCTTCTGGCAGAGAACCTCCCTATGCTCATACCTCTCAACCTCCTGCCTCATAAATCAGGGACAAAGGACTAAAATCAGGGACACATCTTCAAAATTAGAGATATCCAGCCAGAAAGCTGGTAGAATATGGGGCTTAGTGCGCAATGCATTTTCTAAAGAATAACAAGTCTGTAACTTTAAAGCTTGACATTGTTTTGTGCTTACAGAGAGACCCCACTGTTTAGCCACAAAAACACAAATTTTAGGAGGGACAGAGTAAAATTTCGAGGCAAAATCAGGGACATCCCTGAAAATCAGGGACACTTGAGAGGTATGCCTATGCTGTTCACCTTGCTGTGGCAGGAGACCGACTGGAATGTTATGGTTGCTGCTCCTGAGACTCGTTTGGAATTCCACAGCTTTGAACTTTGATCTCCTACTGTCACTGCCTGTTGCAGGAGCTACCCACATGTAATGAATGAAAGAAGCACTGGTAGGAGAAAAGAAGTTCAGTTACACACAGCTGCAAGGATGTCCTTGTTACCTGTTCTAAAACTCCCAGACCCCCTCCCGCCCCCGACTCCATGATACCCATCTTGGCTCAAATACCCCGGCAGCAGTGGTCCGACAGGTGCTAATAGAGGAGCGGGAGCCGGCATGGTGAAGGCTGACGACGAGTGACTCGGGCCTTTCGAAGACAGCTAGCCTTCCCTTGACTCAACCAATCAGGCCCCATGCTCCCCTCTGGTGCTCAACACAGTAAGAATATATTTCTATCCATATCGGATCCGTCCTAGACTAGTTACAGTAGGCTGTGACTGTGAGGGAGACAACTTATCGAAAATCATGTGGAGCATCCTCCTCAAGGCTGCAGCCGCTGCTTGGTACAGTGAGGAGGATGATGATCTCCTCCTGTTCTGTTGAGAGCGTGGTACTGGGCGCTGGGGAAGACCTCGCTTCGTCGCCGTTCCTTTGGGCCTGCATTCGTCCTTTTTGGATCCACTTAAGGGATACCATGCGCTCTCCTTCCTCAATGGTCGACCTGGCTGAAAAGAGGGAGAAAATGGCGTGCCTACACATGCCACTGAACCCTGGCAGTTGCCACAGCTTACAGTGCTTGGAAAAAAAAACAGCTTTTTTGACCACCAATCACATTCGCAGAATGTAACAGAATGTAACAAATTTTTTTTTTTTAGCGTATCATGTAACATTTTTGTTTTTTTTAACGACCAACCTCCTCTACTTGCAGTTACTTTAGGGAAGCAACGAGAAATCAGAACGGCGTCCGCCCAGACTCGTGCATGCATCGAGAGCGCGCCCAATATTGTAAAACTGCGTCTTTTTCCCTTTGGGCGCACGGTAGCGCGGTCTCTGCCTCTGCACATGTATTACTTTATTAGGGCTGCTCAGCTCTCCTTGTGAGTGCTTTCCTTCATAGCATTTGCTATCTGACAGCTGCAATTTCAGCCGACGGCTATTAGTTGCAATTTGGCCTTGTGCCAGCCTTAATGCCTTTTACGCTATCTGTGGGCTTAATTTAAACAACTACAGCCCTTTTATTTTATTTCTGAGGACACTACAGGGCTTTACTACATCATGTACTTAGTGTTCTGTACTTTATCTCCTGTTTTAGACCCCTCTGAAGTGTGTCCGTGAAGCGGATATAGTAACAGCACTTTGGGGCTGAGATGGAGTGTAACCTAACTTCATGGCAACTGTACACAGTTGCGTTTCTCCGGCTTTTCTCATTCAGTCTCACGGCTGCTTTTCCTTCGCAACAAGCAGTTGTGTCTCTACAGCTGTGCAGCTCCTTTTCAGGAAGCCCTTTCCTGCATGAATGTACGGAGGGTCCTCCTCGAATGTGCGCACACATTTCTACACGAATGTGCACACATCTCGCCAGGACTTTGCTTTGTGGGAACCGCTTGTTTCATCTTGCAGGTAAATAGCACAAAGCGCTATATGTTCATTCAGAAACCTTTTCTCTTTCTTTAACCATACAGGGATATCTCAACATACCTCTGGACCAAGAGCTGGGATATTTTAAGAATTCAGGAAGCTCTCTAAATGCTTATTAATATATTAATTATTTCTGTAAGCACTGGATTTTACTGGGGCTTTCTTGATGACAGCATGACAGTTAATTATAGCCCTGCACCATATATGTATACAACTGCACACAAGCTTTAGAGTTTAGATGCAAGATATCAGATTTGGAAGGCATAAAGAAGGAGTAAAGCAAAGATTATTTAGATTGCCAGCTTGACCACCCTGACAAGGAAACAGGATAGATAGAAAAACTGAAGAAGACAGGATAGAGTGAAATTAGAAAACAAAACGAGGGTGGGGGGAAGGGTTGCATCTCTTTAAAGATTTTTATTCTGCTTTATTCTTCATAACAGGGACCCCCTGTTACACATGTCCCTGGCATCCAGTGGACTCCCCCCAGTCACTGCTCCCTGGCCCTGTAACAGACCCACCATCCTTCCTTGTGTTGTTCATGTATGTAAATGGTAAAGTGCAGGGAAATAAAACATACTAGTCGCTGGTGTGTCCAGGTAAATCCTGCCCCCATCGCCAGTACCGCCACTGTCCAAGCAGTACTCCCTGATATCTAGTGGCCCCACCCCCACAGCACTGAACACCCACCCAATCCCCCCTTACCCTTACTAGACTCTTCAGTGCCATGGGAGTGCATATAGTGATTGATGCAGCCCTCTGCACACCTCCCCGTCTGGCCACCACACATCGAGGCAGGGAGCACGTGTCTTATAGGAGTGACGCTCCCTGTCCTGTAAATAAAACAAGCACTTAACGCCCTGTCCTGTAAAAAGACGCATGCTCCCTGTCTTGATATATGGCGGCCAGCCGAGGAGGTGTGCGGTGGGCTGCACCGATCACCATATGCACTCCTGCGGCACTGAAAACTGGTAAGGGGAAGGGAGTTGTGTGGATGCTTGGTGCTGTGGGGAGGCCACTAGATGTCAGGGAGTACTGCCTAGACAGGGGCAGTGCCAATGATTTTGAGGGGGGTTACCTAGACACACTAGGGACTAGTTTGTTTCACTTCCTTGCACCTTACCATTTACATACACCAGCAGCATAGGGAGAGATGGGTGTCTGTTATTGGCCGGGGGCCATTGGACACCGGGGACATGTATTACTCTGAATGGCCTGGGACTTGGGGAAGGGGTTGAATGCTGGGCACCTGGGGGCTCTCTATGTGTAGGTGACTGGCAGTTGGCAAGGGGGCACCCTAGGCACCAGGGGTTAGTACTTCTGTGGGCATGGGGATGGTGATCGGCGGGGGGGCACAAGGCAACAGGGATTGCTTCTGTGGGCACGGGACAGTGATCAGCAGGGGAGGACCACTAGGCACCAGGGACCTTTATTTCTGTTGCAGGCTGATTGGCGGGGGACACTAGGCACCAGGGAGGGTTTGTTTTATTGTATGGGTCGGGAGGGGCCACTAGGCACCAGGGAGGTTTTAGGTCATACATGGGCTGGTAGTCGGTGGTGGGGGGGGGAGACCACTAGGCACCAGAGCTAACTGTCTTGTGCACAGGAACGGTGTTTAGAGGGTGCTACCAACCATAAGGGGGTGGGTGTGCTTCCCCACTGGCAACCAGGTACTTTGCCGCAGTACCTCCGGCAGCCACTAAGGTTGCCCGGCCATCTGCATACATTATGTTCTGCGCAGGAAAACACTCATTAGTGCCCTTACAAAATTTTGAATATCAGGCCCCGAGAGTCTGGAGTTTAGTTGTTTTGTAGATGTCACCATGACTGCCTACAGTACCTGATCTTCCTGGACTAAGTCTCCATCACTCATCCACACTAGTGGGATAGTGTCGGAGGCACTAGGACCAAGCGGGAGCCTAAAGTTTTCAGAAGGGTCAGCGCCGAGAGAGGACCACGCATGCGCGGCACCGCGACACTGGCTCGCGCCTGTGTAGGGTATCTCGGCGTCGACCCTCCAACCGCCTCAGTTCCTTTTCTCCCGCCGTCGAGTGCGCTTGGATGTCGACGTCGCTCGTCTGCCGGAGTTGAAGTTTTCATCTATACGACAACAGCTCTTAATGTTTTAGTATTTTAAAGTAGTAATTTATTATTTTACGAACAAGAAGAAGATTATGAAGAAGAAGATAAAGAAATTCTTTCCTGCCATCAACGGAGTCGTCCTTAGACGGTAGTGGTGACGGTAGGAGGACTTCGTTTGAAAGTTTTTATGGCAGAGGGGCTGTGTCTGGTCCACCGCCTTTAATTAACGGGTGGGGGTCTTTGGCCACGGACAGTCCTGTGCTTGGGGGGCAGTCCACCAAAGCACAAATCTAACGTTTCCGGTGATCCGGCTCCGCTTGATCTCGAGCTCTTCTTCCTCGTTTGGGGAAGAAGAATCAGTGCCGCTCAAGGTTGCCCGTTGGTATGTCTGCACAAAGAATGTTCATCTGGAGGGGCGATTGAACCGACTTTAGTGGGTTCCTCTTGGCCCTGCTCCTAACAGCTGCTTTCTCGACTTCGAGCTCCGTCTCTGTCCTCGCTGGAGCTCTGGTGAGCAGTTTCACCTTTGGGTCGCTCCTATGGAGCAGGGGATTCGACTTTCCAGTTTTCCTGGCTCTGTTCCTGATTTCGGGACCTCTGGGCCTCGGAGCCGTTGGACCGGGGCCGGGTTGATTGGATCACGTATGGTGAGGTGCCCTCTGGGTGCCTTTGCCATCGTGTTGACCCTTCGTGCCTACCCCCCTCTCCCTTTTCCATGCAGGGGCCGGCACGGGCACCACCTTTTTCCTTATCCCCTTTTCAGGATTTCCATTGGCATTTTACTTTGGCGCCATGGTTCGGCACCGTGGCTCAGTGCCGTGGTCGGCGCCATGCTCGGAGCTGTGGCTCAGTGTCTTGGTTGGCGCCGTAGTTCAGCGCCATGCTCGGTGCCTTGGTTGGCGACGAGCCTCGGGGCCTTGGTCGGTGCTGTGCCTTAGTCGGCGCCGTGGGTCGGCACCATCACTCTGTGCGGCACCGTGGGTGCTCTCTTTGCTGCCACTGGTTGTCTGCACCGTCAGTGGTGCCATGCACTTGCGGGTGGCGCCGTGCACCCGCGGGAGGTGCCGTACTCCCACGGGCAGTGTCAGGCACCCATGGGTGCCATGGGTGCCAGGGATACCAGGGGTGGTGCTGGGAGCACCCGTGGGTGCTGCAGGTGATGCTGTGGGTGCCCATGAGTTCCATGGATGCTTCAAGTGCCATGGGTGCCACTGGTGCCTTGGCTACTGGGGTGACACCCGTGGGTGCCACAGGTGGCACCGCAAGTGCCCATGGATGCCAGTGGTGCCATTGGTGCCCTCGGGTGCCATGGGCGTCGGAGGTTCCCTTGAGTGCCATTGCTACATGGGTGCTGGGAGTACCTGCGGATACTGCCATGGCTGCCCTTGGGGATTGCCCAGGTTGACATAGGCACTGCTTAGTACCCTCCTGTGCTACGAGTGCTGCTGATGCCACATGGGTGCTAGTGGGTGCTGTATGGCAGAATTAGTGACACATTTTTCCTTTCAGACTCCTTTCCACAGAACTTGTGGTGGGGTGTTTACCACGGAATGAACTCCTGTTCTGCGGATTATTTTTTCCACACATTTTAGTGAGTGGTGGTCTATATGGGATCTTGTGTCATCCAGCAGTTTTCTGCTATGGAACTCTGCTGTACCGTTCTGGCAGTGGAATCTCATTCTGCTCAGCACTTTCTCTGCTCCCTATGTGGTACCAAACTCCTCGACATCCTTCCTGATGGTGGAGTCTCTAGTGGCTCTGACCTAGACCTCTCTTGGAGATCCTTCTGGGGTAGAAGTGCATCTAGATGGGTCTTTCCCTGTCCTTCTGGTCAGTAATGCAGCAGACGACTCATTTTATATAATGGAGGGCACGTCATCTCTATCTTCAGAGTCCGTGATGGAAAATCCTTTCAGTAGTCCCTCAGTAACGGGGTCCACTATAGTATTTCACACTGCATCCGTGGACCATACTCTTCTGCATCTAGACTTTTTCAATCGTCAAGACAGTTACACTCTGTGGAACATTTTAATTTAATGGTCAGAGGCCACTCTGACTCTTCCGCTGCTTTGATAGGGGTATATAGCCCCTTGTGATATTGCCTCTTTGGTGGCTTCTTCGGCACAGGTGGTTAACTTTTCTCCAGCTGTGACTGTTAGTCCGGTCATAATTTCAGTTTGGACACTCAGATGGAGAACATCTTCGTCTTTTTGTATCAAGACAATCTTCAAAATAGCAGCCTGAAGGCCTTGTTAGGCTCAGACTTAAAAAAAAAAAAAAAAAAAAAAAATTTATATCATATAGTTTTTATCACAGCACAGGGCCTAGCCGAAATTACCCAGTACCCCCCTTTTTGGGGGGGGGGGGATCTGGTCAGATTCCTCCTCAGCCCCTGAGGCGCTCACCTCCGGGATACGGTAAAGAGTACCTGATTTCTTCTTCTCCACGGGAAGTCCGATCCCGACGACGATAAGTGTCATCTCTTTCTGAGAGATTTCTCTCATTCAGAGACATTTCCTAGACTTAGGCAACTGCCCAGTCTGTTAATTCCTTTTCCTTTTATCAGGCTTTCTTCTCTTGAACAGAGCTTTACAGCAGCAGAAGCGACTCTCCACCGAGTCAGAACTCGGGTTCCTGCTTCCTTGCTTGCTTAATTTAACAGGCGATTTCCTCCTTCTTGACGGATGGTCAAGTAGGTCCCTTTTCTGAGGAAGCTTCCCAAATATTCACACCTTCGGCTCCTGCGCTCTGGTCCATGCCAGTCGCTCACGAAGCTATCCTCTTCAGGTGTGAGAGGGAGTGGTGATGTTTCTTTTTCAGCAAATGAACTAGAATCCTTTCCTACTCCTTTCAGGAAAGCCAGAGTGGCTAGTGCCTCACCGCATTGAGTCACTGCCTCTTTCAGTCACTTCAACAAATGGGTTAGACCTAACTTGGTCCTGCTATGTCCCTCCTCAACGCACATCTGCCTCTATTGATCTTAGAAATCCAGCCCCTGTTTTTTTCTGTCGGAATGTTTTTTTCCGCAGTGGACACATCCTCCTGTACACCTTTTTCCTTTCTTCCCTGAGTTCAGAGACTGCTGCTACAGTTGTACACACATGGGCAGGATTATTCCTCTTGGAATATGCAGTGGGTAGGATCTGGTTTTACTAGACCACCACGAGAGGCTTCTAAGTCGTGCTTGGCCTTCCATCAGGAAGATCCTGTGAATAAGTGGAGACCATTCTCCTTGATGGGCTAACCCCACCTGGACCCCCTTGCTCACCAAGTAAGGGATTCAAGTGCTTCTGGACCTGTTGTTTACAGGTCAGCCATACTGGATAGTGGGGGTTTCCATCTGCACTTTCCGGTCTACCCTGAACCAGCAGACTTTACTTCCGACTCTTTCAGTTCCTGAGGTCCCTTTACGTTACATTAGTACATGTCTTTGACACGATTAATTTTGGTTCTAGATCAGATTGTGAGGCCAGGTTCTTGCCGCTCTCCTAGAGTGGTTGCGGCTGCCAGGCAGACTTTCATTTTGTGCTCATTGTAGTCGTCAGCAAGGTGACGAGTTACAACTCGAGCGTTTATCTTGTAGTCACTGTGTTATAGATGCTCTTACAAGACAGCTCTTTTTATTAACAGGACAGTCCTTGGTTGTCCTTTCTGAGTGAACCCTATCTCCTACCACCCTACTCAGAGTTGTTGGTTTTAGCTTGGTACTCTCCCACTAGTGTGAATGAGTGATGGAGACTTAGTCCAGGAAAATATGGAAATTACGTACTTACCGTAATTATTGATCTTCTTGGGCAGTCTCCATCACTCATTCACACGCCCAACAACCTTCCCCTGGGTTCACTTGTTTTCTTTCCTGGTCTTCATGGTCCTATGATTCAGACTGTGAGGACATTATTCTTTTAGCCTTTCTTGCAAAGGCCATCTGGGCCCTCTCAGGCCCAGGAACTCAGGATGAGTTATTCTCATTAGTCACGCTGCACCTCCTCGGTCGAAAAGGTACTGAGGCGGTTGGAGGGTCGATGCCGAGATAGCCTACACAGGCATGAGCTAGTGTCATGGTGCCGCACATGCGTGGTCCTCTCTCGGCGCCGACCCTTCTGAAAATTTTAGGCTCCCGCTTGGTCCTAGTGTCTCCGGCGCTATCCCACTAGTGTGAATGAGTGATGGAGACTGTCGAAGAAGATCAATAATTACGGTAAGTACGTAATTTCCATTTCTCCAATGTAGATAATTTTGGTCCCCTTTTACTGTATATCCTGCAACCATCAATTACTTTTAATCATTTAGTAATTGGTGATTGCAGGATATACACTCCACAGCCTTGATATACTATCAGTTGTTATTGAGACATGGCTCTCACCTAAGATCACTGATGCAGCAATATCAGTTATGGGCTGTGCCATCGTCAGGCAAGACAGATGCTCTAAGAAGAGTGGAGGCTGTGCCCTATATCTAAAGGACTCTCTCAAAGGTCATGTCTTACCTACGCCTCTCCCCGTGAGTGACATCCAGGTTCTTGCCACCAAGATACGGCTGGGGGCCCACCACAGAATCCTGACAGTGGCATCAGTCTACATACCCCCCAGACTCACCAACCAAGGACTGAACTCTGTATTGGACTTTATCCACTTTTTTGACCAGACCTCTGAAACAATCCTACTAGAAGATTTTAACGTTAACTGGTCATCCCCAATTGCACATAAGTATAAAGATGCCCTGATAGCTGCCAACTTCTCACAAATGGTTAAAACACCTACCCAGGTAAACTACAAAACAGGTACCTCAACACTTCTGGACTGGGTGCTTACTAACCAGCCTGAACACATCACTTAACACAGTAGTTCTACCCAACTGTATAAGCGACCACTCATCAGTCCTATGCACATGGTTCAACAAATTCATCAAGCCTCCTCCTAAAACCATCAACAGCAGAAAATTACTGCCAGGTCGCCTCGGGCCCCTAAAAACTCTCCTAAGGGAACATGACCGGTCACCAATAGACACAGCCCCGGATGTGGACACCGCTCTCAACTACTTTATCCATAGCTTTAACACTGCCTATGTTGTACATGTACCATTCCTGAAATCTAAGACTAAGGGTGTTAACAACCCATGAATCACCCATGATCTCCTTGAGCAAATGAGGTCCCGGGATCACTTCTGGCACCGTGCTAAGTTGTCGGGAAACCAGGTGGATACTCAAGCCTTTAAATCTGCAAGAAATGCCTGCACTAGAGCAATTCACAGCGAAAAGGCCCGCTATTACAAGAGTGCCTTAGCCAATTCTTGGAAAGACGGAATTAAATTCTGGGCCAACCTAACCGGAAAAATATCCCACCCACTATGGTGAACTTTAACGGCTGCATTACCACAGATCAAGTCACTGTGGCTAATGCATTTAATGCAGCATTTACTGACCTTAGCTCTGTTCTACCACCAGCCTTCTTCGAGCTTCCAGGAGACAGCATCAACTCTGACAAAACCAGCAATTTGGAGGGACTACTGCAGTTCTATTTCAAAGCTATCTGTAAGGACCTAACAAAAAAGCACCTCCTTAAAGTACTAGGGAAGTCTAGATCAAGTAGTGATTCTCTTGATCTGAAACTCATTAGACAAAGTCTTGGCCCATCACCAAAATCCTTAACAGGTCTCTTATGCTCTCACAGTTCTCCCCAAAATAGAATTCCGCTATGGTGACACCTATCCACAAAAGTGGCGATAAAATTGTTACTAGCACCTATAGGCCGATCTCCATTCCCCCGCCTCCCCCCAAAGCACTTGAGAGAATAATTGCTGACCAACTGGCGGAATACCTTACAAGACACAACCTGCTTTGTAGAGAACAACATGGCTTTCACAAGGGGCATAGCACAACCATGGCTCTCCTAAAATTTACCTCCTATATCCACTGCACCCTGGACCAAGGGCATCTTGTCGGCGCCATCTTCATCAACCTGACTAAGGCGTTCAGTACTGTTAACCATTCACTACTGCTTCAACAGCTATCTCTAATAGGACTCTCACCTGACACCACTTGATGGTTTCAAAGCTACCTCAGTGACCGAACCCAACAGGTTAGAATTGGCGAATCCCTCTCAACCCCCCCACCACCACCACTGGTCCGCTCGAGAGTCCCTCAAGGTTCCATCTTAGGTCCCATTCTTTTCAGTATTTTTCTAAAGAGTCTCCCCACATCCTGTCCTGATAAAATACTACTCTATGCCGACGATGCGGTCGTCTTCACCTCCCACCCAGATCCTTCCTTCCTTTCTTCAGACACAACTACAAGAAAGTTTCGCTGCTGTAGAGTCATAGTTTAAATCCAATAGACTCATTCTTAACTACAAAAAAACAAAATCAATGCTGTTTCATGATACACACAATAAATCTAAAAACAGTGATCTCCCGATCTCAAACAGTGAAGGGGTAACCCTCGAACAAGTTAATCTGTTTAAATACCGGGGGGTGATCCTTGACTCAAAGCTTAGCTACACAGAACATATCGACTACGTAGCAAAAACAGTGAATACCCGCATAGGCTTGCTCTGTAGACATAGGCACTGCCTCACGGATGAAGCCCTGAGTACTGCCTGTCAGAGCTCAGTGATCTCAATCATAGATTATGGGATTGTGATCTATGGATCTGCCACTAACACTGCCCTCAGACACATCACCACAGCACTAAACAAGGCATGTCACCTCCTGACATCATCCAGCCACCTTGCTCACACCTGTGATATCTACAAACAAACTGGCTCCAATTATGTGGCAGAACTGAATATCAAACCTGCATCCTAGCAAAAAAGCTAACCTTGAAACTCCTACCCTCAGGAGCTCAGGCTCTGCTGGCTCTTCATAGCAGTCCACGACAAACCAGAAGCTCAAATAACCTTACCTTCACTGTCCCATGTTGCAGGACTACCCAAGGTCATTGCTCTTTCAAATTCCGGGCCTCATCCTGGTTCAACTCACTGCCACCTGAAGTTATCAGCAAAACAACACTGGGTGCCTTTAAGCTCAGACTCCGTCAACACCTCGTCACCTGTGCCTCATGTGATTGCTATTCCTAGCTGGCAACTTCCCTACACACTCCTGCCTTCCCCCTAACTATTCCCCTCTCTCCCTCTCTCCTTACGCCACCCTCCACTCACCCCTCACTTACCCTGCCCAATTGATCTGTCTCTCCCCCGTTCTCTCACCTCTTCCCTCCTGGCTTAGCCATCCTCACCTAGACTGTTACCACCCAGAAATTATATTGTATATTGTTCCTGTAAGAGGTCTTGTTCTTTGCTAAGCTCTGTAACTGACAAAACCTATTGGCTGCTTGTAAGTGTCAACAGATTTTGTTTACAGTTTCTGTACTCTCTCTTTGTTCTGTACATCGATGTGGAACCTTTGTAAAAGAGCCTTGGCTCAAAGGTGTATCTGATAACTTAATAAATAAATAGAATAAAAAAAAACATTTCTTTTCTTTTACGTTAAAAAGTTAAGTCCTTATCACAGTCTCTGTGATATTATTTCACTCTTTTTTTATTCAATAAAGATTACATGCATACTATTCATTGCTTGTCTGCTCAGTACTGGTATCTTTGGAAATGTCATTTTGATTTTATCCATTTCCTGTTTTTGTTCTACATACACCCAGCTGGTCAGGCCTCATGTGGAGTATGTGGTCCAGTTCTGGAGGCCTTACCAAAAGATGGATGTGGAGAAGGTGGAGCAGGTACAGAGAGGGCAACAAAGATGGTGAAGGGGCCTAGTCACCTGCCATATGAGGAGCGGCTTGGAGCACTAGACATGTACCCTCTGGAGTTGAGGGAGAGCAGGGACATGATAGAGACCTTCAAGTACCTGAGAGGGATAAACAAGGTGACGACTGAGAACCCCTTCCTATTGAAGAGGTGTCCCAGTAAAAGGGGGCATAATCTCCAACTAGAGGGGGGTAGGTTCAGGGGCAACATCAGAAAGAACTTTTTTACTGAGAGGGTGGTGGGCACCTGGAACAGATTGCCTAGGGAAGTGGTGGACGAGAGTACAGTAGGGGGGTTCAGGAGGGCGTGGGATAGACACAGAGGGCTGCTGAAAGCAGTGGAGGGAAATCAGGGGCAGGCCTAGGGGATGCTAAGCTATTGGGCAGACTAGGTGGGCCTGGAGGTCCTTTTCTGCCATCACTTTCCTCTGTTCCTATGTCTGTTTTTTCCCTGGACCTTAACACAGACTTGCCACTCCATTTTTCTCTTTGAACTACAAGCATACTTTAGCTACCGGATGACATGGCATCACTGTACTTGTCTTGTAGCAGTGGTTGTAAGCTGCTGCAAAAGCACAAATGCCTTGTACTTCAACAAGTTGTGAATTTCTTATAGGAGGCAACATGGCTTAGTTGTTAGAGCACATAACTGCAACCCTGGAGACTGAGATTTCAATCTCTCCACATTCAATTATTGTGTGCCTTCATCAAGTCACTTGATCTTCCTTCACATCCAACTCCTCTCTCACGCTCTTTCTTTGTACTTAACTCCTATAAGCTTTGCTTAACCTCCCTCCGTCTTACTTGACCTCCATGCACATTCCCAATGGCTGCTATCAGTTGTTCATAGAGTGTAAGTACTTGGGATACGATATGCATGTTAGGTGCTGTAAAATACCAGGTTCTTTTTCTTCCTTTCCTCATAGCACATAGTATGTGTCTGACTAATCCTGTGACTTTCCTATATGCCTTTCAACAATGTTGTGGCAACCATTTGGCCCCAGGATAAGACGGGGGCATTTTTGGCAGGGATGGAAGGGATGTCTCACAGCCTTCAACATGACTGTGTGGTAAGAAACTGAGGTGCCCAATAGATTCTTTATTTAAAGAGCTAGTGGAGCCAAAATAGGCAGACAGTAAAATAATACAAATTTTAAGTAGTAGTCATTTTTAACTTTTTTATTTCTAAAGTTTTTTTTTCTTTTTCCTTTTGCTCATCAGAAAGTCTTCTATGTGATAATATTGTGCTAGATGTGTGGAACAGCCTGGCAGTTGACATATCAAGCTCTACTGCCTCCTACTTACATCATCAGCATTGTGATCTCACTGACAGTGACATCACAGGCAAATGACCTGGCAGTCACGGAATTGCTGTTCCTAAGCAGCAGTGATGTCACAGTCAGTGAGGTCTCAGTGCTGATGTTGTAGTGGGGGGCAGTAGAGCTAGATATGTCAGCTGCCAGGCAGAGTGCTGTTCCACACATCACACCTACTAACATCAGGTAAGCAATCTTCTAATTAAACAAAGGAAAAAGAAAAAGTACCTCCGATGTAAAAGGTAATGGTTGGCTGCATTTAAAATCTAATATTAGGTTTAGGCAGTACACTACTAACTCTTTAACACTGCTGGAGAAAGAAGAAAAAATAGCATGGATCGGAATCGGAAAGTGAAGTGGTCCAATCACATACACAGTAAGGAACCCTCTTGATTGTATTGCTACATTAAAAGTAATAATTTCAAAAATTTAAAAATTTCACATTTTAGTATCTCATCTTGTATTAGAATTTTTTTCAGGTTATCACTTCAACTTATTTTACTTAACAAAAAAAGGTTATGGTCTTATAATGGCTTATGTTTGGTATACCTTATACTAATCGGATACTAACATTAAAAAAAAAAACTTGTACCACTACATATCTGTTTGCTGTAAGGGGACGTGCTAGTCTTGTCTTCATTTTCAGTACCAGTAAGCATCGCTTCTCTATGTACTAATTTCCCAAACTTCATTAAAGAAACAGGCACATACTGGGTGCATAAAATGTTACCAGACAACCTAAGATACTTGTTGGTCTTCAGCCCCTGCTGCTTTATGCTTCCTTTGTTCCGCTAATAGTAACTGGAGGTGGCTTGATCTTCTGGACTTGTGGACAGCTAATGGGACTTAATATTTCTCTGATGCACATGGAATTATTATTAAAATGTTCCATTATTTTCAGCATAATGATTCTAGGATCGTGGATATGTTGTTCTATCCACACTGCTTGGCATGTCCCTTTCCCCTTTAAATCTTGCCGGATGGTCTAAAAGCTGACTTCTCCCACCCACCCGGGTGGTATATCCCTCAGCTCCGCCCCTTGACTCCAGATCTTCCTTTCCGCTAGAAGATTCAGGTTCCCTCGTTATCACTCCCGCGTTTAGTAGGCCCTGGCGAACAAATCCTCAGATTTACCTAAACTTAAACTCGTTCGACTTTCTCTGCATAGTTTTGCGATCGCAACCAAGATGGAGGACAAGTCCTTGCCTGGGTTCCACTGGTGCCCTTGTGGGCAGAAGATGCCTCACACCGACCCGCTCGCCTCGTGCGTCTACTGCCTGGGCCATGCCCATGACACCCAGGTTTGCGACTTCTGTTGTGCGTTCCAGCCTAAAGTCCTGGACAGTTGTCTCACATGACTTCAGCTCAGCTGACCAGAAAAACGGAACCCACTGGTCAAATCCAAAGAAGCCCATTGGGCGGCCTCCGTGGCTGCGGGGTCCACTGATCAACTAGAGCAGATGAAGGCTTTCAAGGAGGAGGCAGCTTGGGCTGCTGATCAGTCCTTTTCTGCGTTAGTATTTGTCCTGCTCAAATTGGGCTCCATCTTTTCAGGCTCCTTCAAGGAGTTGTGCCAGTCCCTCCTGACCAAGGAGGAGGGCCTGTCAGGCTTTCACGTCTCCTGCTTTCATAAAAAGGACAAGGAGTTGAGAGAAGATTTGTCTCATCGATGATGTTCTTGGGATTGAGAGAGGTCTTTGTCCCAGGAATCTACTGTTTCGACTTTGGTTGAGATTGCTGCCTTGGCCACAGGCTTCACAGTACCCCCATCAGGCCAGCCGGCTAAGATGCTGGAAGACAAACTGGTCAAGATAATCATTGACCCTGTCTACCCGTTGTCGCTCAATGAGGCTGACAATTCCTTATTCAGGACCCTGGTCCTGACCGGACCTACCGAGGAAGAGACCCAGCTCACTGGGTTCATGCAGTTATCCAGGCTGTGTGTGGGTGATGATGTGCGATATGGCCGCCTCCACACATTCATTCACTTCACTACCAGTCTAGCATTGCTTGTAAAGCGCTTTGGATGTATGAAAAGCGCTATATAAAATGCTGATTCTTCTTCTTCTTCTTCTTCACGGTCCCTGTCCCTGACCTGGAGTAGCCACAGTTCTCTCCGCCTCCTTCTGAGCACCCCTGTTGGGCCCACCGATGGTCGAGGTCTCAGACATCTTCAACCAACAGGGTGAAGAAATCTCATGAACACCACTTGGTGTTCTCAGAAGTGGCACTGCTGTCATTCTTCCTCATCCTCCTCGGAAGAGGAGAGACTTCGACGCAAACTGCGTCAATGCTATGAGGACTTAATGTGGCAACAGTTGATGATGGTGGGTTTGAAGTCGACCCCAGCTTCCATGGCAGCTTTCACTTGGCTGTCACCCTCCAGGCTGACGCCGACTCCTTCACAGCTGGTTGACACTGTCCCTCCACCTGCGGAGCCAGTGAAGACCCTCCCGGCTCGGTCAAAACTGTCCTCTCCACCAATTCTGGTGGAGCCGCCACCTAAACAGCCTCCCACCGGGACCCCTGCCAAGGAATCTCAGCCCATTAAGGGTCTTCTGCATAGGCTGTCTGTCACCCTCACTCCCGACCGCCCCAGGCGGGTCAAAGGTAGCATGGGTGGTTGGCCAATCTATCCGGCCTCCTCGGAGTCCAAGGACTCCAACTTGCATTCCTGTCCCTTGGACAAAGAAACCACTGGGAGTCTCTCAATGGAGAAAGGTCCCACATGTCCTTCATTGGCATCCTCTGTCTCATCTCAGAATCTATGGGGATGCCCTTGGAGCCCATTCAAAAATGGACCAAGTATCCCCTTACTGATATCCTCAAAAGAGGGGATTCTCCGACAGATGCCTTTCCTGTGGCCAAAGTCATTGTTGGCCTGGCCTTGGAGCTGTGGCAGCACCCAGCCTCCTGCCCTGTGCCCTCAGCCCAGATGGTCCGCAAATATGCGGTCCCCATCGGCTCCCTTGTGGGATTCACAGAGTACCCCTTGGTTGAGGGGTTGGTGACCGACTCTGTATTTCGGCGCTCAGGTAATTTGGGAGACACCGATAGACCCCTGGACAGAGAGTCCAGGGAACTGGACCATTCTGCCATGAAAGTCTATGCTGCCACCTCACTTGGCCTTCGTTAGGCGAGCTCGGCCGTCATCATGGCACATTGATCTTCCCTTGTCAATCTTCACCATTCATTACTGTTGGGTGATAGCCGGAGGCGCGCACCTACCACGGGAGGTTTTTTTTTTTGAGTCCTGTGTGGCTTTCGCCCCTGGGTGGCTACAAGCCAGCATGAAGCGCGGTGACCCATTAGGCGCCGCAGACTCCTCCTCCATCCCAGTTCTGTTTCTCCAGCTGTCGAGGCTGCACCTGCTGCAGGGATTACCAGTGCAACTGCATCGTAGGCTGCATTTTCAAAGTTTTTCGACGCCCCTTCATCCTGGTAATTCTCTACGTCGTCGACCGGTAAGACCTTTCCATTTATATATTTTTTCGACGATGCCGAGCCTTTTCTGTGTTTTGCTTAATTATTTAGCAGCATGTCTGGTTCGGGGGCACAGCGTAAATCTAAGGCGGGCCATGCCCCTATGCGTCGGTGCCCCTGTGGCCGGCAGTTTTCCGTCACGGACCGTCATGATGTTTGTCTCTGGTGCTTGGGACCCTACCATGATATGGACCATTGCGATGCCTGCTTCTCCATGGATCACCATGTTTTAGAAGTCCACGCGTTGTGAGTCGGACGAGCTCCGCTGACTTTCAGAGGACGACGTCGCCCTAGGACTTCCCAGGCCAGATCTCTTGACTTTTCCTCCGGGTCCCCTCCCGGGTCTATACGGCCTGGCTAGGAGGAAGCCTTCTCCACTTCCAGCCTTGCCGAGGAGGAGCTTTCTTCTTCAGCACCAGAGGAACAGTGTGATCCCACCCGGGGTCTCACCATTGGTGCTGTCCCGGGTGTTGCAGCCCCTGGTTGCAGGGCCCGGCGCTGGTGGGCCCTCGTTCCCATCTTTCCTGGAGTCTTCTTCTTCTTCTCGCGGCACTGGCGATTCGGTCGGGGCCACCGGCAATGCTGTTCTGGGCCTTGGCGCCGTTCGCTCGGGTGGTGCCGTTGGTGTCGTTCCGGGTCATGGCGCCGTGGGTTCGTGCGGTGCCACTCTGGGCCTCGGCACCGTTCGTGGTGCCGTTGATTCAGGTGGCACCGTCGGCATCGCCGCTCTTGGCCTCTGCACCGTTCACGGCGCCAGGGACTCGGGTGGTGCCGCGCTGGACCTCGGTGCCAGGGACTCGCGTGCCGCTGTTTGCGGTGCCGTGCCAGATCTTGACGCCGTTGCAGGTGTTGGGTACTCGGGTGGCACTGTTCGTGGTGCAGCCCGGGAGCCTGACACCGCCAGAGGGACGGATGACTCTGTGGACGTGTTGCTTGTCGCGGCCTACGGCGGTACCAGGCCTGGTGCCACCTCAGGGCAGGTTCCTGCTGCGGCTGGTTTGGAGTCTTCCCTTGTCGACCCCTCTTCGGAAGGAGATGACTCAGGTGAGGACACAGACCAGCAGCTAGAGTCTTCTGGCTCTGAACCTCCTGTAGGCCGCAGGGCTAGACGGTCCAGTGTTCCTCTCCCAGATTCCCCGGAGCTGGTTAGCCTGGATGGCTTCATGGTTAGGGGTGGCCTGGAGTCTTCCGTAGTGGACCCTTTGGATGTCCGAGAGGGGATTCTCTCTTCTGGCAGGTCCCAGGCAGCCACCATTCCCGGTGCTGCTCGGGTCCTTCAGCGGAGGGAAGAGGACCCTGCTTCAACGGGTGCCCTTCGGGGTCTTGCTCAGCAGGGACCTCCACCACTGGTTTTGAGGAAGAGGGCTGCTTCGGAGTCCAAAGGATTGAGGGGTAGGGGTTAAGAGTAGCGACGAGCCCCCACTGCCCTGCGGGGTGCGGGGAGGAGTCATAGCACTGATCCTCATCTCTCTCTCTCTCTCTGAAGGTCTCTAAAGCGTCTTCTGGTGGCGGTTCTGAGTGTTGCCCTTCTGGACTCATGCAATCCCAGGCACGCCACAGGGAAGATTCCCCTTCAGGGCTCTTTCCGGAGTTGTCTCTTTTCCTCTCTTCTGTGCAACCCGGCATGATCCCAGGGTCCCCAGTTTTGGTGGCATCGCTACCTGGATCCCAGAGCTCTGGCAGAGACCAGGCACGTACTATTAGGTGCCCTTCACCCATCCGTCTGCAATCACCTCCCTCTCTCCCGGGCCATGTGGGGCCCACTGGGCCATTAACTTGGGAGACGTTCAGAGCTACTGCAGCGGCCTTCCCGTCCTATGTTAGGGCCATGGACGAACAGGTCTTTCACCTGTCCCCCCTGCTGCAGGAGTCTTCTGGGCATTCGAGCTCCACTTCCTCCTCGTCTTCCTCAACTGAGGAAGAGGAACTTCCTGTCCACCTTTCCTCTGACGCTGACTTCACTGACTATCAGCGTTTCCTTTCGAGGATGGTTTTGGAGCTTCATATTTCCTACGTTCGTAGAGACAATACCGAGCAGCAGACGCGTGTTTTCCATTGTGAATTCAGCGCCTGCCATTTGGTGGTGTCTTCCTGGCCGATTCCCTTCCAGGAAGCGTCTATCTGCATCTGGCAGTCTCTAGCCACTCCTGCTCCAGCCCCAGGAGACTGCAGGAGATGGTATTGTGCTCCCCACGAGTCTCTAGGTTCTCTACCTCACCCACCTTCGGGTTTGACGTCCCTGGATACTCCTTCTGGGCTTCGCCACCCAGTGCACGACAGACCTCCAGATTCGTATTCTGCTGAGTTCGACCAGTGGGGACGAAGAGTCTTCTCTTCAAACAACATGAAGTCTTGCTATATTATAGACATTAGCAGTTTGTTCCAGCTCTAGAACTGCCCCGGAGTGAAATGGTTAAAACCATTCCAAAATAGAATTTTGGCACGAGAGCAGCTCTATCTGTGTCATTTCAAACTTGAACTGTCAGATTCTTTACTCCGCCTCAGTGAACAGTCGCTCCGGAGATTTCTCCTTCTGCTCGGTTCATTTCTTGGTTTAAAAGTGTTTTCTCGGTTGGATTTAACGAGAATAGTTTATTTAACACATAAAACCGTTCGGTTCAAGCTCTATCTGTGGTAACCGTAAGTAAATGAAGGTTTTGTCTGTGTGGAACTTGTAAGTTATCGGTTCGGTTTTGAACCGATCAGTGGATTTAAACTCATTTAAAACTAAAAGTTACTATTTTAGAGTGCGGTTCCGTTTCTTATCGGTTCTAAAAAGCGGATTTATTCGTTTTTCCAATACCATGAACACGGTTAGGAACCGATAAAGGGTTCTTGCCTGGCACTGCCGTTTAAAGGGGCAAGTTTTGGTTAGGCTGGCATTATGTCTGAGAAACCCAAAGAAAACCGGGCCCACTGGGTTTCAACACTGATGTTTGTGGGGAAGTCTTTGCCAAGGCTGACCACACACACCCTGTGTTATTGTCTGAGGTTTGACCACCTCAGTCAGACTGCCAGGTATGTGAGAATTTCCTGCAGCCACCCTGGAAAAAAGATTGGGCAGGCTCAGGGACGAGAGGCCAAAAAGTCCGCTGACCCAGATGGCCAGCCCGGTTCGGTGCCAACCGAACCAGAGGGAGTGCCCTCTGACCAGGGCCAGACTTCCTCGGGCAAAAGAAATCCAGTAAAGAAAACAAGAAAATCAGCAGGTCTGGAGTCCAAAATTCCTTCTCCAACTGCTGCAGAGATAGCAAGAGCCATACAAATTGTCCAGTCACTGTCTCAGGGTCCGTCCGAACCACCACTATCTGGTAAAAGGTCGGTTCGTCCGGTCCCAGTGGTTCAGGATTATGATATTGAGGAATTTTATGAACCAGAGGAGGATTATGAACAGTATGAATGTGGCTGGGAAGGTCTGGGTGTGCCCTTAGACGGACATCTCCCCAGACAGACCTTTAGAATCTCCCCTATGCTGTCTGAGTCCCATCTCATTTTATGTTTTATAAAAGTTGCTGAAACCCTCCAGCTTCCTTTAGAAGAGGCTGTGGATGAGCAGAGGAGCCTGATTTTGTAGAAATGATGGATATTCCAGAGTCTAGGAGATTGTCTATTCCTTTACATAAGTCTTTTAGGAAACAAACAATTAAAATTTAAAAGCTCCTAATTCTGTGCCTCCTGTAGATAAAAGATGGACAGAAGGTATACATTGTCAGGCCCTGATACAGAATTCCTTTCTCAGCAATGCAGTCATGTTGGAGTAGTTCAGGCTGCTGCCTGTGATAAAGCTAATATTCCCTTGGCGTCACATCCTCCTGACAAGGATTCCAGGAAGATTGATGCCATGGCAAAAAAACAGTATATGGCAGCCTCTCTGGGACTCAGGCAAGCAAATTATATGGCTTATGTAGCTAGGTATCAGAAATCTAGATGGGATACTGTTATGCAATTGGCCAAGCAGGCCCATGGCCAGCTGGCTAGTGAACTAGAACAGGTGGCTGCTGATGGCATTGAAGCCTCTAAGGTTCAGTTTCATGCTGCTGTGGATGTTAATGATGTTTCCTCTAGGGTCATGGCCACATCTGTAGCTTTTCGTAGGTTGGACTGGCTCAGGTGTACTAGTTTGTCACAGGATACCCAGACTAAGGCTATGGATTTTCCTGTGGTGGGAAATTCTCTGTTTGGAGAGCAGACGAGAATTACATGAAGAAGATGGATGAATATAGGACTACTTACAAGAGTGCCCAGGCTAAGGAGGCGGCAAGCCACTCCTCAAAGGCATGCCCCAGGGGTGAGGTAGGCCTTTTCAGAGCCTTTCTACCAGACTCAGGCCTCCTCTGCCTATGCTCAGAGGGCTTCTTCAGAGAGGCAGGGGCAGGCGAGGGGTGGGCAGACCTGCTCCCACCCCCAGCCTAAAGCTCCCTGCGAAACAGGCACCCTGATGGGGTGCCCAGGGCGCGTTCTCCTGTACCAGTGGGGGCAGGCTGGCTTACTTCAGTCAGAATGGGTTTCTTTAACCTCAGACAAGTGGGTTCTGGAGTAGTAAGCCAGGGTCTGGTTCTCAGCTTCAAAAGTTTCCCAAGTTGAGAAGCAGACTTTTCTACCTGCAAGTGCTTCAGAGACCCTCGCTGTGAAACAGAGGTCTCATCCTGTTAGCTCTCAGAGCAGTGGAAGGGTTCCTCCCTGCATCAGGGCAGGGTCTGTATTCAGGTACTTCCTTACCCCAAAAGATAGGAGAATGGCGGCCCATTTTAGATCTCAGATATCTGAACAAGCATCTTTTGAAACCAAAGTTCAAAATGGTAACTCTGGCAATGATTTTACCTTCTCTAAGGCCAGGGGACTGGCTAGCCTCCCTGGACCTCAAGGATGCCTATTTCCATGTCCTAATCAGAAGATCCCATCGAAGTACCTCAGATTGAACTGCCCTCAGGTCATTACCAGTTCAGAGCAATGCCCTTGGCCTTACCTCTGCTCCAAGGGTATTCACAAAGTGTCTAGCAGTGGCAGTGGCCCACTTAAGGAGGCAGAGGATTGCTGTTTTTCCCTATCTAGACGACTGGCTCATTGTAGGCCAGTCCCCAGAACAGGTAAAATCTTACCTGCAGGTCACCCAGCAGCTTCTCACCTCCCTGGGTTTTCTGCTAAACCTACCAAAGTTGGTTCTGGAACCAGTCCAGGTACTCACCTTTATAGGGGCAGAATTGGACACAAAGCTAGCCAGAGCCTTTCTTCCCCCAGAAAGGGTAAGGAATTTAGTGGCTCTGGCCTCTTCCTTCACTCTGCAGGTCTCCGACCAGCAAGACACTTTCTGCAGCTCCTGGGGCACATGGCTGCATCCACAGCTGTTGTGCAGGGAGCCAGATTTCAGATGAGAGACATTCAGTTTCACTTGAGAACCTTTTGGTCTCAGAAGAGACCCCTTTCCAAGTTGGTCCCAGTGACTTGAACCTTGATCCTAGCTCTCCAGTGGTGGCAGGATCAGAGCAATTTAAGAGCGGGGGTCCCCTTCATTTACCCTTCTCACGACTTAACTCTCACTACAGATGCTTCCCTTCTGGGTTGGGGAGCCCACATGGGCGACCTTTCCACTCAGGGAGTCTGGTCCCCCCAGGAATCTCTGCTCCACATCAATTTGCTGGAACTCAGAGCTGTCTTTTTAGCTCTTCAAGCTTTTTCTGCATCTGTCCACGACAAGGTGATACAAGTCAGAACAGACAACACCACAACAATGTGGTACATCAACAAACAGAGGGCACTCGGTCTTGACCTTGTGCACCGAGGCAATGAAGTTGTGGTCTCTGGCCTATTCCCTGAACACTTCCCTCATAGCAGTTCATCTTCCAGGGAAGGACAATGTCCTAGCGGATGTCCTCAGCAAGTTTCCAGGGCCGCCACGAATGGTCCTGGATTCTCAAGTGCTGGAGATAGTTTTTGCCAGGTGGGGCATCCCTCAGATAGATCTTTTTGCAGCCCCAGACAATCACAAACTTCCTCTGTTCTGTTGCAGGCCTCCAGTGCTGGGCTCAGTTCCCCTGGATGCCCTTCTTCTGGATTGGGAGGGGAAGTTCCTCTATGCTTTCCCCCTCTTTCCTCTCCTATTCAAAGTACTAGTCAAAATCAGATCTCAGCCTTGCAGGGGTGATTCTGATTGCCCAGGATGAGCCAGGCAGCCCTGGTACCCACTTCTTCTGTCTCTGACAGTCCATCTTCCCTATGCCTCCCAGGAATCACAATCTGTTGACTTGTGCCCAGGGAAGGGTTTGGTATCCGGACCTCAAATCCCTCAACCTCAAGGCCTGGCTCTTGAGGAGTTAAAGTTGCTGATTTACACCTCTCTCAGGGTGTTCTTGAGATCCTAAAGGCTTCCAGAAAGCCTTCCACTAGAGCTACTTATAGTTCCTAAATGGAAAAGGTTTTCCATTTGGTGTGCTGGGAAAATATTTCCCAGAATCTGCTAATTACCCATTTTGTTAGATTACATGGTACATCTTAATTCCTTGGGTCTCAGACCAGCTACCCTGAGAGTTCATTTGGCAGCTGTGTCTGCTTTTTGTGTCAGCAGGAAAGTCATCCTCTTTCCTCTCATCCTGTGTTTTCCAAGTTTTTTAGGGATTACTCCATACTAATCCTCCCTTTGGGAACCGGCCCTGCTTGGGACCTTAATGTTTGCATTGCCCAGTTAATGCAACCCCTTTCGAACCTCTGTCTTTTGCAGGCTAAGTTCCTAACTTGGAAAACTGTTTTCTGAGTGGCTATCACTTCTGCCAGGCAGCATAAGTGGTGCAAGCCTTGTCAGTGGAGACTGACTTTATTTCTTTCCACAGGGATAAGGTAGTCCTTAGGACTAATAGGAAGTTTTTGCCTAAGGTGGTTTCAGATTTCCATCTTAATCAATCTATCTCCTTCCAGTATTTTTCTGATCCTCCTCTTGGGTGAGAGGAGGTTGCACAACCTGGATGTTAAGAGAGCTCTTAGTTATTATATAGGCGTACCAAAGGTCTGAGTTCGAATCCCTCAACTTTTCCTTACCTATGGTGAAGTTGGGAAAGGAACCTGCCACTAGAGATCAATAGCTAGGTGGATTGTCTCTTGTATCCAATTTGTTATCAGAAAGTGGGCAGAGCCCCAGTTTGAGGGCTCATTCTACTCAGGGTACAGCTGAGTCTCTAGCTGCTGCCAGAGATATCCCTTTATTAGAGATTTGCCAGGCTGCTGCTTGGAAAGCGGTACACACTTTTACCAAGCATTACTCCTGGATGTCCAGGCCAGGAGAGATGCTCGGTTTAGACATGCTGTCCTTCATAGCCTATTCCTAAGTAGGTTCTGCCCTCCCTCCATGGAGGTACTGCTGTGTATTCTGCTAATGTCTATAATATAGCAAGACTTCATGTTGTTTGAAGAAAAATTACTCACCTTAGTAATGTTGTTTCTTCTAATGGAGTCTTGCTATATGAACCTCCCCAACCTGCCCTCTCAGAACCTCTACTTGGTGGGGTCGGCAACTTAGTGTGGGCACTACTTATGTCCTGTTAGCATTTTGTCCCCTTTGGAACTTTGGGGTGTGTATGTACGCTGCAGTGTGTGTTTTATTATACTTATGTTCCATTTTCATATTATTAGAATGGTGTTAGTATTTCTGGTCCCTGACTTGAGTCTTGGGTGTTGGGACTTTCAATGGTTGTTGTGTTGGGTAGCCATTTGGCTAGTGTAGTACAGCTTCCACACAGACCTTAGTGAGTTTGGCTCGTAAAAGATCTGACAGTTCAAGTTTGAAATGACACAGATAGAGCTGCTCTCGTGCCAAAATTCTATTTTGGAATGGTTTTAACCATTTCACTCTGGGGCAGTTCTAGAGCTGGAACAAACTGCTAATGTCTATAATATAGCAAGACTCCATTAGAAGAAACAACATTACTAAGGTGAGTAATTTTTTCTTCTGGTCGTGCATTGTTGTGAATTTTCTCCCATCACGCTCACCGCACTGCTTACAACAGGCATCTGTGGTCGATGCTGGCTCAGGTCTTAGCTTCACTACCTGACTCAGAGCAGTCTAGACAAGCCATTGCCCTCTCTGCGCAAGGTCTGGAGCTTGCAAGGCACCAAGCGAGGGCATCCTATGACACCAACGAGGTGGCATCCAGACTAGTAGGGACAGTGATCTGCATAAGGCGGGCGGCATGGTTTCATCTCTCCCGACTGTCACCCATGGCCCGGCGTAGGGTGACTGGCTCTGCCTTTTGGGGGACCCGTCTGTTTTCCCGTAGGGCGAGGAGGCATCTTCAGGGGCAATCCCCCTCCCACAGCCCCTCTTGGGCGCTTTCTCCTCCTCACCCTCACCCACCTTAGACTCTTGTCTATTGGTTAAGGTCTTCTCCTCTCTACTTGTCACCAGTAAGAGGCTGAGGGACCTGTTCCCTCAGGGGTTTTCTGTTACCCCCGCCCTTGGGGAAGGGGGCTTGGTACTCACCCAGCAGTAATGAATGGTGAAGATTGACAAGGGAAGATATGAAAATTACGTACCTACCGTAGTTCTTGATCTTCTCTTGTATCTTCACCATTCATTACTGAATCCCTTCCACCATCCCCTCAAGGGCCTCCTTCTTTGGCATCTCCCCATCCCTGCTCGTTCCTCCCACTTCTCCCTTGGCCGTTAAGCCAAAAAAAAATAAAAAATGTTTTCATCCTTTTCTTCCGTTCTTCTTAACGGATCTTTCCCTCTGAGAATAGGAGGAACGAGTTAAAATTTATCTGTCCTGAGGGAACTCTTACTGACTGCCCTTAATGGGCATTTCTTGGCTCTTCCCCAGCCATTTTTTCAATTCACAGTTAAAGAGGCGGTTCCTTAAGTGGCTCGATTTCTCTTTTCCAGACCCCTTCTGGCAGGTCCTAATCCTATTATGTCAGCCTGTACAGGTTTGATGCTGTCCAGCATTTCAGTTTCTTTAAGGGGTGTTCTCTGCCTTGCCTCTAGGGAGTCCGATTGACTTCCCACTCTGTCTATTTAGTATAGGGGTGCCCCCTGTGGGGGCCCACCCCCCCACTTTCACATGATACTGTGTTATCACTTAACAAGGTGCTAGGGGTCTTCTTTCCCTTCTAGCTGGCAGCTCTCATTTGGAACAGATTTTTCCTCTTAATAATTGAAGAGCTCCCTGCTGGAGTCAGGAAAATTGGGTAGGCGGGAGGTTTAGGGAATTTGCCGTTAGTGTCCATTCTGCGCGAGAAGTTCAGTTGACCTTCTCTTTGAAACTTCAAAATGGGATCCTTGCTCCCTTGTTTATGGATCCGAGCTTATAACCCTAAGCCAATTTACCAATGGCAGTCTCTCCCCCAGTTTCCCCTCCTCTTTTTTCTCTCTTTTTTCCTTCTTGTTTCTCCTTCCTATCTGTTTCTCCCTTAGAGCCACCCCAGAAGTGAGGCCGTTCGGTCCCTTAGGGTAGGCAGTTTTCTTCCTCTCCCTTCTATCCTCTATCGGCTTATTCCTTTTTAAGTTTATATCCTTTCCTTTTTCTATTCCCTCGGCTCTCTTGCCTCACTCTCTCTTCTAACCCTTATTTCACCTCTCCGGCTAACAGAACTGGGATGGAGGAGGAGTCTGCGGCGCCTAGCAACCCTCACTCTCTCATGAGAATGTCACTCCAGGAGGCGGTGCCGTCGATCCGACTCCTCAAAAAAAAAAAAAAACTCCTGTGGCGGGTGCGCGCCTCTGGCTGTCACCCAACAGTAATGAATGGTGAAGATACAAGAGAAGATCAAGAATTATGGTAGGTACATAATTTTCATTTCTCACGCCCTTTTGGACTCTCTGGATGAGGTTCTTCCTTATCTCCCCGCAGACCTCCAGACCACGGTCAGGGAGGTCCGCGACCAGGGTCAAGCGGCTGCCAAACAGCAACTCCTGTGGCTCTAGACATCGGGAATTCTTGCGCCTGCTTGGTGGCGGCTGCGGTCGCCGTGTGCCGCAGGGCATGGCTGAGGGTCATGACCTTCATGACAGACACTCAGCACAAACTGATGGATGTTCCCTTCCTTGTCACCGATCTTTCCGGTTCAGGAGTGGATGGTCACCTACAGCACATTAAGTCCAGTGCCACCTTGGACTCCATTACTTCTGCCCAGAAGGAATCCCAGTGTTCCAAAAAGCAGAAGAGAAAGTCTTTTCTGCCTTCTGCCCCTGCGGCCAAGCAGCCCCAATTTTAGTCAGAGCAGCAACAGCAGCAGGTTCGATCTTGGCACCCTTGGCCCAGGCCAGGGGCCTCGGCGACCCATAAGCCCGGAGGGAAAGGTCCCGGGGGTCCCCAGTCCAGATCCTCCTCCTCCAAGCCTGCACAGTGATGTGATAGGGGTTGCCAACCCCATATACATCATGCCCACTCTGGGTCCTCCCATTGGGGCCCAGCTCCGCCATTTCCTTTCCGCGTGGTCTGCTGTCACAACGGGCAGGCGAGTCTTGGAAGTGGTCGGCCAGGGGCTGCCCCTGGAATTCAAGCAGTACCCGCAAAGCCATGCTCAAGCTCGCGTCCCATGAGGGGAAATGGTTTCCATGTACACTCATTCAGCTGTCTGAGATGACATTGCCCGACTGCTCCACAAGGAGGTAGTAGTCAGAGTCATGGATCTCCCTGTCGACCCCGGGTTCATTTCCAGGTACTTTCTGGTCCCAAAACATATGGGGGAGGCTGGTGCCACATTCTAGATCTGCATGACCTGAACCAATTTCTCAGAGCTCGCACCTTCAGGATGGTAACTCTGTCTCAGATCATACCATCTCTAGAGCAGAACAAGTGGTTTTGCTCACTGGATCTGCAGGATGCGTTCTTTCATTTCCCGATTCTGTCTGTCACACTGAAGGTTCCCCCGCTTCTGAGCAGAGGGAACCCTCTTCAAGTTTCAAGCCATGCCATTCAGCGTGTAATTGGCCCCCTGGGTCTTCACCAAATGCATTGTAGTGGTGGCGGCCCATCTTCGGTGTTGTGGGTCAGAGTGTACCCTTATCTCAACAATTGGCTCATAGCGGGTCCCTCTAAGCAGAAGGTGGAGAGGTCCAAGGATCTGGCCCCTCAGACCTATTTCGAACTTGGTCTCCTGATCAACAAGACCAAGTTGGAACTCATGCCTGTTTGCCTCTAGGGAGAACACAAAGCTGAGGCTGTTTTATGCCTCCCCTCCCCCCCCAGCAGGGCTTGCTGCAGGGGGATGCCTTCTCGAGGCCATGGACCTGAGGCCTCTTCTTTGCCTTCCCTCCACTTCCCTTGATCCACAAGGTGCTCCTCAAGGTCAGGAGGGACAAGGCACATGTGGTCCTGGTGGCACCGGACTGGCCTTGCAAGTTTTGGTACCCCGACCTCCCAGCCTCAGGCTCCCGAGGCGTCTTCCAGCATGCTCAAACCTGATCTCAGTCAATCAGGGAGAGGTCCTCCACCTGGATCTTCAGTCTCTGCACCTAACAGCCTGGTTCCTGAGCGGCTAGAGTTACAGGCTTTGGGTCTCCAAAGATGTTCTCACCGTTGTTGAGGCATCCAAGAAGGAATCGACCAGGAGGTGCTATGCCTGCAAACGGAAGAGATTCTCCATTTGGTGTCAGAGCAAGGGCCTGGACCCTTTGTCCTGTCTGGTGGCTAGCACTCTCAACTACCTTTGGTCTCTCTCCAAAAGGGATCTTCGGTCTACGACCCTTAAGGTGCACCTAGCAGCAATCTCTGCCTACCGGGTGCAGACCAGTCAGCAGATGGTGGCATAGGAGAAGGTGGTCTGGTGCTTTTTCCAAGGCCTTGACCACATTTCCCCTCCAGTGCGTGAACCGCCTCCATCGTGGGATCTTCTGTTGGTATTGGTAAAGCTCATGGGCAAGCCATTTGAACCAATGCACAGGAGTAAGATGTCGTACCTATCATGGAAGACTGCCTTCCTGGTGGCTATCATGTCAGCCAGAAGGATTGGAGAGCTCCATGCACACTCTGTTGAGTCTCCCCTATATGGTCTTCCACAGGGACAAGGTTGTCCTGCGCCCCAATCCGAAGTTCCTTCCGAAGGTTGTATCGGAGTTTCACCTGAGCCAGGTGATGTCTGTGCCAGTGTACTGCCCCATTTACACCTCGGAGGCCAAGTACAGGCTCCATACTTTCGACCTGAGATGAGCGCTCTCTTATTACAAGGAGCATATGGCTGAAGTTCAGGAAGAGGTTCGCCAGCTGTTTGTCATCTATGCTGAAGCCGCACCTGGCAGACCTGCAGCCAAGTAGATGATTGGCAGATGGACTACGTCTTGCATTGATCTCTGCTATAGTTTGGCGGGCAAGGAGCCTCCCGTAGGGATAAGAGCTCATTCCACCCACCATACTGCTGCATCAGTGGCTGCTTCTAAGGGACATCCCTATCCAGGATTTATTTAGCTTTTGTTATTTAGCTTTTGTTAACCAGGTAAGTACACTAGACAAAACTTTGCCTATTTTCAGGTACGACCCAGGAGAGTACAGGAAATTACATACTAAACACACTGTGGGCAACATGGTACATAATTATGGAAAGATTACAAGTCATAGGACAACAAGGTAGAAGTTAGGAAAAACAACTCTCATGTCACACGCGAACATCTTAATTTAGAGTACACAAAGTACAGGTCATGAGGCAACTTTTAGTTAGAGTAAGTACAACAGAGTAAAGCGGTATGTGCCAGTTTGGCGCAGTACAAGGCAAGGTTTAGTAGCAGCGGGCACAAAACCAACAACATAAGGGCCAACAATTGTGTGTAAGGGCTGAGTCAGACATTTTATCACAGGGTTTTGCCCACAGGCTGATGCGAGTTTGAGGTGGTTCCATGAGGAGCATGAGCAGCCCTGGGATGGGGCAACACGGATCTGGTCGGGAAGGTGTTCCATAGTTTGGGGACTACGCTGCAAAATCCTTTCACCCATTTGAGTCCAAGTCACAGGTACCTTGAGTGTAGCAGACCCCTGAGACCTAAGGTGGTAGGAAGAGGACAGTTTGGACAAGAAGTTCACCACCCGGGAGGTGCCTGTGCTAAGGACCTTCCCTGTAAAGCAACCAAGGTGCAAAGTCAGTGTGCTTTGAGGGAGAGAGCCAGTTTAGCATGTTATAGAGATCACAGTGTTGAGTGAGCCGAGGGGCCGCTAGGGCGAAGTGACAGACATTATTGTAGGCAGTCGACCACCTAGAGAGATGGACCTTAGTGTTGCTGGCAATCAGGAGCCCGTAGCATAGTGAGGGGAGAAGCATACCTCTGGCAAGTGCAATACGTGCAGCCAGAGTGAGGTTATTTTTTGCTCTATAGGCCATACCCAGTTTACAGTTGACAGTTTTGCATGTATTCTGGATATCTGCTGGGCTGCTACTTGGAAGTCAGCAAACAACTTCATTTCCCATTACCACATCGACCTAGAGTTACGCCGGGATGCTGGTTTTGGGGCCTCAGTTCTCCAATCTCTGTTCTCTAAGTAGGGTGTGTGTGCCTTGCCTCCCTTCTCCCGGGGAACTGCTAGGAGTCTGCCAAACATTGTAGATAGAACAACGTATCCACAATCCTAGAAAAACAGGTTACTCACCTGTAACAGTAGTCCTAGGAGTGGTATATGTTCATCCACACAAACCCACCTGACCTCCCCAGCTTCGACGCACAACCCTCTGCTTCCAGCAGGCAAGATCTGGCATCAAGGGGCATAGCCGAGGGATATACAACCCAGGTGGGTGGGAGGAGCTAGCTTTTAGACCATCCGGCAAGATTTAAAGGGGAAAGGGACATGCTAAACAGTGTGGATGAACAACATATACCATTCCTAGAACTACTGTTATAAGTGAGTAACCTGTTTTTCTAGGAGCGTGGATATGTTGTTCATCCACACTGTTTGGCATGTCTCCTTCCACTTTAAATCTTGCCAGAAGTCTTCAAGCTGGCTCCTCCCACCCACCCGGGTGGTATATATCTTGGCTCCACCCCATGACGCTAGATCTTCCTTTCCACTGGGAGATACAGGTTCCCTCGTGCTCTCAGCATTTCGTAGGCCCTGGCTTTCAAATTGTCAGTTTTAACGAAAATCAGACTCGTTTGAGTTAGCGATCGCGCTTTTGTTGCATCGACTGTGGAGGAAAAATCTTCCCCAGGATTTCGCCAGTGCCCCTGCAGCCAGAAGATGTCGCAAACCGATCCCCACCTCTCGTGCCTTTACTGCCTAGGTGTCGGACATGACACCTCATCGTTCGGTTTTTGCTTGGCCTTCCATCCCAACGTCCTGGATGACCAGAAGGCATGCTTGAAGCTGGGGAGACCGAAAAAAGAAACCCGCCGGTGAAATCGAAGGAGGCTAGGTGGGCGGTTTCCGCAGCTGTGGGCTCTGCCGAACAGCTGCAACAGATGAAGGCATTCGAGGAGGAAGCAGCTCGCGCTTCAGCCAATCGAAACTTCTTTGTCCCACTGAACCTAGGCTCTATCTCTATGGGCTCCTTCAGGGAGATGTGCCAGTCTCTCCCCACTCGGGGGTGAGGCGCCCTCGGGCTCACGCTCCTCCTGCTCTCGGGAAGAGGGAGAAGGACCTGTTGTCTTCGTCTCGATGGAGACGCTCTTGGGACCAGGAGAGGTCCAAGTCCCAAGAGCACGCAGTCTTGAACTGGATTGAGATCGCATCCTCGGCCACTGGCTTGGCTCTGGCCAAGGGACTGAGGAAGTGGCCGACGAGCTCGAAATTAGCCTCGACGTGATCGACCCCTTGTCGCCGGCTGTGCCCGATGACTCATTGGAACGGACTCCGGTCCTGGTCTTTCCGGATGAGGAGACCCAGCCTGCTGGTGTCCCCATCAAGGACCCGGTCCTGGACCCTCGGGTCTCACTGATCCTGAAGTCTCCCCGATTGACTGAGCCAGCCTCCCCAGTCTCGGTCCAGGACCCCCTCGGACGATCAACCAAGGAAGAGCCATAAGCGCTCTAAAAAGAGGCGATGCCACAGGTCCTCATCCTCTTCAGACGAGGAGAGGCTCCGGCAGAAACTCCGTTGGCACTATGAAGACCTTATGTGGCAGCAGTTAATCTTGATTGGGCAGGAGTCGGCTGTGCCGCCTACCCCGGCCATCACTTGGCTCTCGCCTCCTAGGCCGAAGCCGACCCCTCCAGAAACCGAAGCCCTCGGTTCCTCCACCCGTGGGGTGGGGTCGTCTCCCGGTTAGGCCTACTCCGGTCTCTCCACCGATTCGGGTGGAACCACTGCCTAAACAGCCTGAGGGAGGGGCGTCCTCGAAAGAAGACCGACAGGACACCGGGGTTCCCCGACGTCTGTCAATAACAGTCACCCCAGACCACCCTCGGCAGATCTTGGGTTACTTAGGTGGTAGACCGCTGTATCACGACTCTTCAGATTCGGACATCACTGGCTTGCACTCGCATCCCGGGGATGATGAGTAGTCTGTTGGCACAGGAATGGAGGAAGGCCCTTCCTCTTTCCAGGGCATTCTCTGCCTCGTTTCCGATTCCAACGAAATGCCCCTGGAGCCTATCCAGAAAAAGACGGAATACCCTCTCACTGACATCCTCAAGAGAGGGGATACCCCGATGGAGGCTTTTCCAATGGCCAAGGCCATTGTTGGCCTGGCCCTTGAACTTTGACAGCGTCCTGCCTCCTGCCTGGCACCATCTGCCTGCATGGCCTGCAAGTACGCGGTGCCCATGGGGTCCCTTGCAAGGCTCATAGAGTACCCTTCGGCCGAGAGCCTGGTGACCACCTCTGTATTCAGGCGTACTGGTAATTCGGCCGACACTGACCAACCCCTGGACAAGGAGTTCAAGAATATGGACCACACTGCCCATAAGGTCTATGTGGCCTCTTCTCTGGGCCTTCATCAGGCCAGCTCTGATGTCATTATGGCACACTTCTCTCATGCCCTTCTTGGGTCATTAGACAAGGTCCTCCCTCATCTCCCACTGGACATGCAGACCACAGTCAAGCAGGTTCATGATCAGGTTCATGCTGTTGCTAAACAGCAGCTCTAGACGGCCTTGGATATCGGGGATTCCTGTGCCCACTCACTGGCAGACGCAGTGGCCTCTTGCCACGGCGCTTGGCTGAGGCTGTCCTCCTTCCCAAAGGATACTCAGCATAAGCTTGTTGACGTGCCTTTCCTGGGTACCGACTTATGCGATCCAGGAGTGGCCGGTCACCTTCAGCATATACAGCAGTCCAGTGCCACCTTGGATGCTACTTCTGCCAAGGGTTCTTTGGGCAAGAAGCAGCAGAAGAGAAAGAAGAAGCCATTTCGGCACTCTTCCCCTGCAGTCCAGCAGCCCTCCTATCAAGGAGGACAGCAACATCAACAGCAGCAGTAGGCTCAGGCTTGGCGCCCTCGGCCCTTAAGGGTCCTCAGCAGTCCCGTAAAGGAGGCAGAGGCTCAGGTCTTAGAGCCTCCTCCTCCTCCTCCTCCTCCTCTTCTAAGCCTGCTCAGTGACGGGTTGGGGTGGCCACCTCTACACCCGTCACACCAACTCTGGGTCCTCCCATTGGGGGTCGGCTCTGCCACTTCATTTCCGCCTGGTCCAATATTACTTCGGACAGGTGGGTTCTCGAAGTGGTCGGTCAGGGACTGCCTCTAGAATTCAAGCAGTACCCTCCCAGCCGAGCCCGCACTCCTCGGTGAGGAACGGATTTCCTCATGCACCCAGTCGGCTCTTCGAGAGGACGTAACCTAGCTCCTCCGCAAAGAGGCAGTGGCTCCAGTGCCGGATCCTCCGACAGACCCAGGCTTTGTTTCCAGGTACTTCCTGGTGCCCAAGCGGACGGGGGTTGGTGCCCCATCCTAGAGCTCCACGACCTAAATCAATATCTCAGGTCCTGCACCTTTCGGATGGTCACTCTGAACCAGATCATATCATCCCTGGAGCAAAACATGTGGTTCTGTTCACTGGATCTACAGGACACGTTCTTTCACGTCCCAATCCATCCGTCCCATCAGCGGTTCCTCCACTTCAGGGTCGAGGGGACCCTGTACGAGTTCCGAGCCATGCCGTTGCCTGTCATCAGCCCCACGGGTCTTCACCAAATGCATTGCAGTGGTGGTGGTCCACCTTCGGCGTCAAGGAGTCAGAATCTACCCTTATCTCGACAACTGGTTCCTGGCAGGTTCCACCCAACAGGAGGTGGAGAGGTCCAGGGATCTGGCCCTCAAAATCTGCTCCCAACTCGGTCTCCTGATCAATGAGGCCAAGTCGGAACTCTTGACTTCTCAGGTGATGGGCTTCATCAGGGCACAGCTCGACTCTTGTCAAGCCAGAGCTCGGCTTCCGGCAGACAGGGCGGAGGTTCTCTCCTTCTTTGCCTGATCGTTTCTGTTTGGGCGTTTGCGCCCTGCCTGGGACATTCTGTGCCTTCTGGGTTACACGGCAGTGTGCACCTCCGAGGTCCATTGGGCTCGGTGGCACATGCGCCCCCTTCAATGGAAGCTGGCCGCCCAGTGGACTCAGCGATATGGTCACTTTGATCAGCTGATCACTGTAACCCAGAAGATGTGGGACGCTCTCCAATGATGGACCGCACCAAACCGGTTGTAGGAAGGGATCCCGTTTGTCCACCCGAGCCGACGGTGCGTCCTTACGACCGATGCCTCTCATGGGCTGGGAGCCCACATGGGGACAGCAGGGCCCACGGGTTCTGGACCCCCGAGGAGTCTCGATGCCACATCAGCCTGTTGGAGCTCAGAGCAGTCAGACTGGCCTGTCAGCTTTCACTCCTCAGCTCCGGGGTCAAGTGGTTCAAGTGCAGATGGACAGTACCACGACCATGTACTACCTCAACAAGCAGGGGCGGCATGCACTCCCGTCTGCTGTGCAAGGAGGTGCTCTGCATCTGGACCCTTGTAAGCCGGTTGGAGGCGGATCTCCTAGCCATTCATGTGGCAGGAGCCTCGAACCAGCTGGTGGATGCTTTCAGACACATAGGCCAGACATCTCACAAGTGGTCTCTTCATCCAGAGGTAGCTACAGCTTGTTCTCCCATTGGGGCAAACTAATGGTGGACCTGTTTGCCTCCAGGGAAAACAACAAGTTGAGGCTGTATCATGCCTGCCCCCCTCTGCAGGGCTCGCTGCAGGGGGATGCCTTCTCGAAGCAGTGGACCCTGGGCCTCCTCTACACCTTCCCCTCGATTTCCCTTGATCCACAAGGTGTTACTCAGAGTGAGAAGGGACAAGACGAAGGTGATTCTGGTAGCCCCAGATTGGCCGTGCCAGTTCTGGTGCCCAGATCTCCTCAGCCTCAGCTGTAGGCCCCCAGAGCGGCTTTGTACACACCTGGACCTGATATCTCTGAACCAGGGGAAGGTATTCCATCCAGACCTTCAGTCCCTGCATCTCACAGCCTGGTACCTGAGCGGCTAGAGTTCCAGGGTTTGGGTCTTTCCGAAGATGTCTACACTGTAGTGGAGGCATCTAGAAAGGAATCGACCAGGAAATGTTATGCCTTCAAATGTAAAATATTTTCCATTTGGTGTCAGGGTAAGAGTCTTGACCCCTTATCCTGCTGTGTGGCTAACATTCTCGACTACCTTTGGTCTCACTCTCCAAAGGGGGTCTGTTGTCATCGACCCTTAGGGTGCACCTGGCAGCCATTTCTGCTTACCAGGCGTGGGCCGGTCAGCCGACATTGGTGCAGGAGACAGTGGTTGGGTGCTTTTTCAAAGGCCTAGATCACATTTCCCCTCCGTTGCGTGAACCTCCACCTCTGTGGGATCTGTTGCTGGTTTTGGCGAAGCTCATGGGCAAACCATTCGAACCCATGAACAAGTGTGAACTGTCACACCTGTCATGGAAGATGGCCTTCCTGGTGGGTATCACATCAGCCAGAAGGACAGGGGAGCTCCAGGCGCTTTCGGTGGACTCCCCTTATCTGGTCTTTCATAGGGACAAAGTTGTCCTGCGCCCCACTCGAAATTCCTTCTGAAGGTGGTGTCAGAGTTTCACCTTAACCAGGTGTTGATTCTGCTGGTTTACTACCCTAAAAACACCTCGGACACTGAGTTATAGGCTCCATACTTTGGACCTGAGATGTACTGTCTTCTACTACAAGGAAAGAATGGCGGAAATTCGGGAAGAGGTTCACCAGCTGTTTGTCACCTATGCTGAAGCCGCTTCTGGCAGACCTGCGGCCAAGCAGACCATAGCAAGATGGATTACATCATGCATAGGTCTGTGCTATGCGCTGACGAGCGAGGAGCCTCCCAGAGGGATAAGGGCTCATTCTTCCCGCCATATTGCTGCATCAGTGGCTGCTTCCAGGGACATCCCTATCCAGGAAATCTGTCAGGCTGCTACCTGGAAGTCAGGAAACACCTTTTTCACCCACTACCATTTTGACCTTGAGTCACGCCGGGATGCTGGTTTTGGGGCCTCGGTTCTCCAATCTCTGTTTCCTAAGTAGAGGGTGTGCGCCTTGCCTCCCTCCTCCCGGAGAACTGCTTGGAGTCTGCCAAGAAGTGTGGATGAACAACATATCCATGCTCCTAGAAGAACAGGTTACTCACCAGTAAGAGGCGTTCTAGGAGTGGTATATGTTGTTCATCCACACGCACCCACCCGACCTCCCCGGCTTCGGGCACACAACCTTGCTTCCGCGGGCTAAGATCCGGCATCATGGGGCAGAGCCAAGGTATATACCACCAGGGTGGGTGGGAGGAGCCAGCTTGAAGACTTCCTGCAAAACTTAAAGTGGAAGGGGACATGCCAAACAATGTGGATGAACAACATATACGACTCCTAGAAATACTATTACAGGTGAGTAACCTGTTCTTCTATGCTATTGCTGAGTCATGGCAGAATACTGTTTCATACTGCAGCAGCTGGAGTTTGCATCACAGTTAAATTGATGGTTTTGTCCTGTTCTAAGTATTATACAGTTGTGTAAGAAAGCTGACAATACAGTAAAATGTATCGGCCCACACAGAACAAGTTTATTGTGACGTTATGCTGCTATATCATGCATTTACCATGCACACAGCTGCTGGCATTTATAAGGCTATCTCTTAAGCTCCATGGTTGGTGTACATTGTTTTCTTGCTTGATATACATTCTGACAAGTGAAGTGTAGAACACACAGAAATGAAATTCAACTTTTCAAATTTTGCTGCCATTTTTGTGCAGTCAGTGCTTCCAACAAAATCAGTACCAGTTAAACCATGACACGCTGTTAAAAGAATAATCAGCTTATCAATGATTTTCTGTAGTCCATCGACTAATCCTGGGAGCCTGTTTATTTTTTGTGTGTTTATGTGGCACACTTAGTGATACTTAATTGGCTGCATCTCCATCGGATGTTATGGAGGCTAAACTATCTTTTCTTTATAGGTTGATAATGAGCACTTTTTATTAGATACTTCCCTGAAATCTGTAAAAGCTTTGGAAGAGGAAAATTCTCAGTTGCAGACGAAATATGAACTTCTCAACAGGTAAATGTGCTACTGATCTAATACCAAACAGGTTGATAATATATAAAATCATTCTGCTTTGAAGAACACAATTTGTTTATTCTTTTAAGAAAACTGGATGAGGTTAGTGCACAAAATCGAGAGCTTGTGGAAAAGTTGTCAGAGCAAGAAAAGACTCTCCATGACAGTGAATCACAACTTCAAGAAAGGTCAAAAGATGTTTCAGCTCTTACCAGACAACTGGAAGCTGCCTTAGAAGATATCAGAAAGAAGGTGCAGTATATGTTTATTTTTGTAACATATAGTTAAAATAATAAAAGTTCTTTGTTAGAAAGTCCATTACTACTACCTGGATACCTTCTACATAATCGCACTTACAGTAAGCGTAAGATGATGAAAGACAGGTCAGGTCGAACATCAGGCTTCAAATGATGTAATTGCTGCAATCAGAAGATGTGGAAGACGGATGTAACTGCCTGTATTGTCTTGGTTCATTGCACAACAAGATGACTTGCTCTCTGTGCCAGATCCTGCTGCCCGAATCTTTGACGCATCGTGAATGTCAACTCTTCAAGCCCTTGGATCAGTGTGGCAAATCAGATAGGAGTAGGAGCAAGGGTCTGGGGATTTGGTGAATTCCTGTGTAGGCAGCCTGACCCAAATCCCCAACCAGTTGGTTGTGATTGAGCTTAGGTACTCGCTCGACCAAGTTTAAGTGGGAGGCATGGTGTCAAACTTTCATGACACAGAACATGTTTGAGGGCAAGCACCCCAGTAGACAGGTCATTCTGTTGATCTGGACACACCCAGAGCCCTACCCTTTAAGGTGGTAGCCACTAGAAAGCACTCACATGAGGCTGTTTCCTCTCCATCCTTAGGTGCTCAGAGAGAAGTTGTCATCGCTTCATTGACAGCATGCAATCAAGCGTGCATTGCTCACTGAGGTCAAAAGGGTGTATGTATCGAGATACTTCCTGGTCTTGAAAGGGACGGATTGCTGGGACCCAATCTTAGATCTGCATGGTTTGAACTGCCATATCAGATGCCAGAAATTGAGGATGGTAATTGTGGGTCAGCTGATACCTCATATAATTGAGAAACTGATTCTGCACCCTGGGCCTGAAGAATGCATATTTTTTTTACAGCCCAGTCAGATGTTTCCATCGCCATTTCTAGCTGTAGAATGACCAGTACCAGATTCAGAACAATGTTGTTTGCCCTCTTCGCAACACCATAGGTCTTTAACCAGGTTTTGGTGGTGGTTACTGTCTACCTTCATCGAAAGGGGAGCCACCTATTCCTTTATCTGGACAATTTAGTCACTGTTGCAGACTCTGGGAGCTCTACATGTGTCCATGGAGACCTTCTCCAATCTGGGGTTTATTCTAAATGTGAAGTCACAGCTGGTCCTTTTACAGTCTGTGCAGTTGATATGGGCACTGCTGGACTCTAGAGATGCTAGAGTCTGTCTACCATCATAGCGGGCTCTGGAACTGATGGAGTGTTCATGCTATTTCCATTTTTGGGACAGGATTCTGGCTTGAGGTTTCTTCCATCTTATTGGTTTGCTGACATCCATGACTTTTGTCAACCAGTGGGTTTGACTTCAGATGAGTCTCCTCCTGTGGGAGTTGAAAGTACAGTGGTCCCGCAAGTCGTCACCCTTGTCTCAGCCTGTTATAGTAACTCATCCTATGACCCAGGCTGCTGTATATCCTGGTTGCTTGCTTCGGAGCACTGATCGGGGGGGGAGGCTTCATCCAGATGCATCCGTTGCTGGTTCTGACCATGGATTCCTCCCTTCTGGATTGAGGAGTGCATCAAGGGGACTTAAAGGCACATGGGCTGTGGACCCCTCAGATGCAACAGCTGCACATCAATGTGCTCAGCTTGTGGCATTTCATCTAATCCATATTTACATGGACAACACAATGACCATGTTCTAAGCGAACAAGCAGGGGCAGCATATTCCTCCAGACTGTGGAAACTCTGGAGATGTGATCACTGACATCTGGTCTGTATGCTTCGTTGTTTGCCACCCATGTTGCTGGTGTAGGCAAACTGATGGACAGCTTCAGCTACATGGGTCCTACATCCCATTAGTGGTTTCAACATCAAGAAGTTGTCTGTAATCTTTTTTGATGCTGGGGACACCTTCATTCACCTGCATCATCCTGTTTGTGTCCTAGGAGAACTGAATGTTGCCACTCTTCTGTTCCTGTCCCCTGCTTCGGGACACGGTTCAGGACAAGGCATTTGCCCTGAAATGGACTGGCAAATTCCTGTACACCTTTTCACCCTTTTCCCTGGTGCACAAGGTCTTGCTGCAGGCATGCCTTGAGGAAGCTCAGCTGATTCTAATAGCTTCTGCATGGTCCCACCAATTTTAGCATTGGGAGATCTTCCAAGAATCAATCTTCGTCATTGTTTCTCACTTTGGGGTATGGGCTAGAGGCCCTGGGACCGTGCTAGCCAGTAACCATTGTTGGCTTCCTCACCAACCTCAGTTCTGTTCTTCTCGCTGTCAAGATTACATCGTGGGAGTGCTCCTCAGTTCACCTCATCACCGTTGAAATTCTTTTTTCTAGGAGTGTGGATATGTTGTTCATCCACACTTCTTGGCATGTCCGTTTCCCCTTTAAATCTTGCCAGAAAGTCTTCAAGCTGGCTCCTCCCACCCACCCGGGTGGTAAATACCTCGGCTCTGCCCCATGACTCAGATCTTCCTTTCTGCTGGAAGATACAGGTTCCCTCGTGCTCTCACAGCAATTCGCAGACCCTGGATTCAAAGCGTCAGTTTTTACCGAAACTAACTTTAAAACTTGTTCGAGTTTTCGATTCCGATTGTAGCGCATCGGACATGGAGGATAAATCATCCCCCAGATTTCGCCAGTGTACCTGCAGCCAGAAGATGTTGTGCACTGATCCCCATCTAATGTGCATTTATTGCCTAGGTGTCGAAAATGACACCTCTTCTTGCACTTTCTGCCTGGCCTTCCATCCCAATGTCCTGGACGACCGCAAGGCACGCCTAAAACTGGGAAGACTGGAGAAAAGGAACCCGACGGTGAAATCAAAGGAGGCGAGGTGGGCGGTTTCTGCAGCCGCGGGATCCGCTAAGCAGCTGGAGCAAATGAAGGCATTCGAGGAGGAAGCAGCTCAAGCTTCAGCCAGTTGAAGCTTTTTTGTTCCGCTCAACCTAAGCTCCACCTTTACGGGCTCCTTCAAGGGGTTGTGCCAGTCTCTCCCCACCAGGGGTGAGGCACCCTTGGGCTCGCACTCCTCCCATCCTCGCAAGAGGGATAAGAATCCAAAGTCTTCGCCCAAGCGAAGACATTCTTGGGGACGAGAAAAGTCTGAGTCCCAAAACCTTTATCTCTGCTTGATCCGAGATCGCATCCTCGGCCGCCCGGCTTTATGGATATTCCGTCTGGCCAGGGAACCGAGAGTAGTCGGCTCGAGGCAGAGATTTCTCTCCACCCAATCAAGTCATTGTCGCCGACCCCAGTCGATGACTCTTTAGAAAGGACTCCTGTCCTTGTCTTTCTGGATGAAGAGACCCAGCCCGCTGGTGTCCCCATCGAGGAAACAGTTTCAGACCCTCAGTTTTCACAGACACCAGTGTCTCCCGATCGAACGAGTCGAGAAAGAGTCATGAACACGCTAAAAAGAGGCGTCGCCACAGATCTTCATCCTCCACGGACGAGGAGAGACTTCGGTGGAAACTCCATCAGCGCTATGAAGATCTCATGTGGCAACAGCTGATTTTGTCCAGGCAGAAGCCGGCCCCGCTGGACACCAGGCCGTCACTTGGCTTCTGCCTCCTAGGCCGACTCCGACCCCTCCGGAACTGAAGTCTTTGGTTCCCCCACCCATGGGGCCAGCCCGTATCCCGGTTCGGCCTGCCTCGGTCTCTCCACCGATTTTGGTGGAGCCACCGCCTAAGCAGCCTCAGAGAGGGGCTCCCTCGAAAGAGGACCAAACAGACACTGGGCTTCCCCGACGTCTGTCGATAATGGTCATCCCCATTCGCCCTCGGCGTATCGAGGGAGACCTAGGCGGGAGGCCGTTGTATCCCAACTCTTCGGACTCGGACGCCACTGGATTGCACTCCCATCCTGGGGATGATGAGTCGTCTGTGGCGGGTTTGGAGGAAGGCCCTTCGTCCTTTCAGGGCATTCTCCGCCTGATCTCAGAGTCCACCGGAATGCTCCTGGAGTCCATCCAGAAGAAGGCGGAGTACCCCCATACAGATATCCTCAAAAGGGGGGATACCATGGCAGAGGCCTTTCCAGTGTCCGAATCCATTGTTGGCCCGGCCCTTGAGCTTTGGCAGCACCCGACTTCCTGCCCAGCATCATCTGCCTGCATGGCCTGCAAGTACGTGGTGCCCATGGGGTCCCTGGTGGGGTTCACAGAACATCCTTTGGCCAAGAGCTTGGTGACCGCTTCTGTGTTCAGGCGTACTGGTAGCTCAGCCGACACTGACTGACCCCCCCTGGACAAGGAGTCCAAAAATATGGATCACTCTGCCCGTAAGGTCAATGCGGCCTCTTCCTTCGGCCTTCGTCAGGCCAGCTCGGCTGTTATAATGGCACATTTCTCTCATGCACTGCTAGGGTCATTAGACGAAGTCCTCCCTCATCTCCCGGCGGAAATGCAGACCACAGTGAAGCAAGTCCGTGATCAGGGCCGTGCTGTTGCAAAACAGCAGCTCCAGATGGCCCTGGACATCGGGGATTCCTGTGCCCGCTCCTTAGCAGCTGCAGTGGCCACTCGTCACAGGGCTTGGCTGAGGATTTCCTCCTTTCCAGCGGATACTCAACACAAGTTAGCTGACGTGCCCTTCCTAGGCAGTGACCTGTTCGGTCCAGGAGTGGCTGGTCACCTTCAGCGCATAGAGCAGTCCAGTGCCTCCTTGTATGCTACTTCTGCAAAAGGTTCTTCGGGCAAGAACCAGCAGAAGCGAAAGAAGAAGCCTTTTCGGCATTCTTCCCCTGTGGTCAGGCAGCCCTCCTATCAAGGAGGTCAGCAGCAGCAGCAGGCTCAAGCTTGGCACCCAAGGCCCAAGCAGGGTGCACAACAGCCCTGTAAAGGAGGCAGAGGTGTGCAGGTCCAGGAGCCTCCTCCTCCTCTAAGCCTGCTCAGTGACGGGTTGGGGGTTGCCACCCCTACACACGCCACGCCAGCTCTGGGTCCTCCCGTGGGGGGCCAGCTCCGACACTTTCTTTCCACCTGCTCCAATATCACCTTGGACAGGTGGGTTCTTGAAGTGGTCGGTCAGAGACTGCCTCTAGAATTCGAGCAGTACCCTCTCAACCGAGCCTGTGCCCTTCGGGAGGAAAGCATCTCAGCTTGCACCCAGTCAGCTCTCCAAGACGACACAGCTCAGCTCCTCCGCAAGGAGGCAGTAGCTCCAGTGCCGGATCCTCCTACAGACCCAGGCTTCGTGTCCAGGTACTTCCTGGTGCCCAAGCAGCCGGGGGGTTGGTGTCCCATCCTAGATCTCCACGACCTGAATCAATATCTCGGGTCTCGCACCTTCCGGATGGTAACTCTGAACCAGATCATACCATCCCTGGAGTGAAACATGTGGTTCTGTTCACTGGATCTGCAGGACGCGTTCTTTCACATCCCAATCCATCCATCCATCAGCGGTTCCTCCGCTTCAGGTCGAGGGACCCTGTCGCGAGTTCGAGCCATGCCATTCAACCGGTCATCAGCCCTCAGGGTCTTCACCAAGTGCATTGCAGTGGTGGCAGCCCATCTTTGGCATCGAGGAGTCTGAATCTTCCCTTATCTTGATGACTGGCTCTTGGCAGGTTCCTCCCTTCAGGAGGTGGAGAGGTCCGAGGATCTGGCTGTCCGAACCTGCTCCCAACTCGGCCTCCTGATCAACGAGGCCAAGTCGGAACTCGTGCCCTCTCAGGTGATGGGCTTCATTGGGGCAGAGCTCGACTCTTGTCAAGCCAGAGCTCGGCTCCCGGCGGACAGGGCGGAGGTACTCTCCTCCTTTGCCCCATCATTTCTGGTTGGTCACTTGCGTCCTGCCCGGTACTTTCTGTGCCTTCTGGGTTACATGGTGGCATGCACCTCAGTGGTCCGTTGGGCCAGGTAGCACATGCGCCCCCTCCAGTGGGAGCTGGCCACCCAGTGGACTCAGCACCATGGTCATTTCGACCAGCTGATCACTGTAACCCAGAAGATGTGGGATGCTCTCCAGTGGTGGACTGCCCCAGAATGGTTGCAGAAAGGGATCTCGTTTGTCCGTCCCGAGCTGATGGTCGTCCTTATGACCGATGCTTCTCTCATGGGCGGGGAGCCCACTTTGGGGACAACAGGGCCCATGGGTTCTGGACCCCCAAGGAGTCCCGATGCCACATCAACCTGTTGGAGCTCAGAGCAGTCAGACTGGCACTGTCAGCTTTCGCTCCTCAGCTACGGGGTCAAGTGGTTGAAGTCCAGACGGATAATACCACGACAATGTACTGTGAGGTTGAAGCCATTGTCTTCTGGTGTTGCCTTTACTGATGTCACCATTCATGGTGATGACATGGTGAGTGACCCTAAGGATGACACCAAGCCTCCACTTGACACTGTTCATGGTGTGAGGGGGAGGGGGAAGGAGCAGCACTGAGTCTATTGTCCTTCCTGATGCCAGTTTGAAGACTGTCTCTGACCATGGTGTCACTAGCGACACCAAGTAAGAGGAGGGCTGCCGACATGGTAAAGGCGAAGGCCATGGTGTCGGTCCTGGAGCTAGCTCGCTCCCAAAGAGGTGCTGACAGAGATTTCAGCTCAGAGGTCGTCCCTGGCATCGATGTGTCCGTGACAGTGAGGAGGGTGATGGCACTGAGAGCAATGTCATCACCGAGCAAGCTGTCGACTGTGGTGATGGGATGAAGCCTCTCTTTGAGGACATCACGCAACCTGAGCATGGTGCCAGAGGTGGCATAGTCTCAGAGTAGAGCAATGACCAGGAGCAGGGCTTTTCTCTGGAGCCGTTGGAAGACATCATGACCTGTGAGGACTGGGGTCGCCCTGTGAGACCTGTATGGCTCTGGTCTCCTCACCTGAGGGTTCTCCCAAAGGGCACTGATAGGCTCACTTCCCAGCTATAAGGGGACACTATTCGAGCAACTCTGCTGGGACCTCACCTCAGGTGAGACTTCCTATGCAGTTTCACATCCCAGGCAGAGGCTTTCGAGGCCTGGAGTCTCGATCCCCTGTAGAAGGGCCTTGCCATTTTTCTTTAGCGAATACCCTTGTTAATAGGCCCTACAAGGCCGCTAGTGTGAGAACAACCCCAGTCATGGATCAGTGCTTTAGAGGACTGATGTAGGGAATCTGATGAGGCCCAGTTAAGGCCTATCACCCTGGTACTGACCCTGCCCGGACACAGCACCTCGTCTCCATCCACATCCTCCTCTCCGATCAAGGAAGCATCCATCAACTAGGCCTCTTCTGCTGAGTACACCCTGTACCTGCAATTAATGGTGGAGATGCTTTAGGTGCTTGACCTTTCAACCTTTAGCAGTCTCAATTTGGCATCCCTGCCATTGGGACTACTAAGAGTTCGCAATATTGACACTGTAGTCATTCCTCCTTGGCCCAGAGCCTTGGAGGAGGAATCCAGGGCCTTGTGAAGGTGTTCCTCTGCCAGTCCAGCCATCCCCAGGGACATCTTTTTGCGTTATTGTGCACCCTCAAGGTCTGCAGGTGACATACCTCACCCAACATCAGGGCTTTAGGTTCTGCAGACCCCATCAGGGCCACAGAGCCTCGCATTGGACCGACCTCCAGATGCTGATTCTGTTTTTACAGATGCTCTGGGTAGAAAGGTTTTTGCTTCGGCTTGCACTGTTATGTTGTGTGTGTCAGCACACCAGGCCCATATGGTGAGCTGTAATTGTCACCCATGGTTGCAGCTTCACAAACTACTGTCGGCATTACCTATGAGTGAGGATGTCTGGCAAGCCATCAGCCTTTTCACTCAGGTATGGCACTAAGCAAGGGCATCTTATGATGTCAATGAGGTAGCCTCTAGGCGGGTGGGAACAGCAGTCCTGACTAGCATTCCTGCCTGGCTTAAGGTGCTTTACTCGCATTTCCAGGAGGGCTAACTTATTTTGCCCTATGTTCAGGTGGGAATTGTGAGGGGAACCCTCCTATTCCTGCACCACAAGATCATCCCTCTGGCCCTGTCCAGTCTCTGGTCTCACCATAGTTGTCAGGAGTCCCTGCCTTCAGGTGATCTCCCCAGCTCTGAGAGCTGAGGGTATCTCTTACTCTCTAGGTGAGCCAACCCTGCCCTTACAAAGGGAAACTTGATACTCTGACCCATAAATGAGAATCAGTGGTGAAGACATGAAAGTTACGTGATACTCGTAACTGTTGATATTTCAGAATATCTTCACCATTGATTAACGGACAACCCACCATTCTGCACTCTAGCAAAGCCAGGGCCTCTGGGCAGCTCACTCTGTTATCTGGCAACACATTGCTGCTGCTCTATGCCTTTGCACAGTTGCTGCCTTCCCTGTAGTGGGAGCTTGTTTAAAACAAAATGGTCTGGGACCCCCTTCAGAGTTCCCATTCCACTAAAAAAGAAAAACTGGGGTGAGGATCCTCTTATTTTCCATCTTTGTAAACTGTGTAGACCCAGTTTTAATAATCTGTCCTCATATATGATCTTACTTTGAGGAAGGCTCTTGCAGCAGGACACACTGGTAGGACTAAACCGCCAATCACTAGGACCACACGGAAAACTTCTAGCTAGCAGTCTACCATGGGGGACCACCCCCTGCCGACGTCAGGCAACTGATGTCAGCATAGCCTATATAGGAGGGTGCTCTCCCACACCACCTCAGTTCTTTTTCTGCCATCGACCCACGCATGTCGGACCTTAGTGGATGTCACAGCTGTAGTTGACAGCCATTTCCTGCGCTCGCCATGCTTTTTTATTTTCATTTCTTCCAAGTGTAAAACATCGAATTTTCAGTGTTTTTTGATGAGTTTGTCTTCTCCACCAGCCTCGACTTCTGACTGCTCCACAAAGTGTGCCTGTGGCAAACCGATTCCTGAAAAGAACAGCCACTCAAATGTCTGATCTGCCTAGGCCGCAGCCACGTAACCGAAGCCTGCCTGTTCTGCCAGAAATTCAACCAGGCCACATGGAGACATTGTTTAAAAACTCTGGAGAGCTATCTTTTAAAGCAGAAGTTGGTTGCTGTGGAAAAAGAGCTGCAGGCTAGGAGCTCTTCGGCCTCACCGGCCTGGTCCTCTGAGGCCTCTTCCTCTTCTCATAAAGAGAAATCTGGGAAGTACAAGCACCAGGAGTGGGCCCAGTCAGCTTCCTGGTTGTGGTCACCCCACAAATCATCGACCATGACAGGGCCTTCCTCCCACAGGAGGTCAGCTCCTCCAGCCCTCTCTTCCTCCGGGCTCCTGGTGGCTCAGCCAGCCACCCACCTCTCAATCTCAGGCAGCGGCTCTTCAGGGCAGGGAACTTCGTCTCCTGCCCCCCAGCCCCTGACGCTTATTCCCTTATCCTTCACGGTCTCTCAGCCAGGTGGCTTGGCCAGTCTTGATACTTCAGTATAGCCAGGCAACACCCGCAGTGGGCTACCGCCATCTCTTCCTCACCAGCGTCGCCTCTGCCTCCTTCCTGGGGGTCTCCCCCCCCCCCAAGATGCTGGCTTCTCCTTTAGGGCCGGCGCCACCAGACCCTTTCCCAGGCTACACTAGGCTGACCCCCACTGGGCTGCCACCAGTTCTGCTGCAACCCCAGCCTTTGGGTCTGGCACTGTTTTCGCCATTGACGCAGCCTACAGCACATCTGATGCTTGTTGGCCTGTCGCCGGAAAGCTGCCCGGCACGAGGTGGGTCAACATCCAGGTACCCTTCACCGGTTCCTCAGCCAGTGTTCCCCAACCCGCCGTCTCTTCCATTCTTGCCGGTGTATAACACAACACCCCAGAAGGATTACAGTGCTCTTTTTTCAGCATGGTGACCTTTCATGCAAAAGCAGATCCCTGCATCTCAGAACCCACCTCCAGCATCCCCACCACCACCCTCCGCGGGATGCTCAACCCCCGGAATTCTCACCGGGCTGGTCTCAGCGAACCCTGGACATCGGGGGGGTCTTCAGGGGCACAACCTGATGTCAGTTCAGGCTCTAGAAGGGATGATCGCCAGCCTCTGATGCCAGTCCCGGACAGCGATACTACAGAGGATGACTCCGAATCTTCAGGATCATCTTCTTCTCCGGGTGAGTCTTCGGCGGGGGAGGACCAGGCTAAGCAGGTGCTCAGGTGCCCCCTGATGACCCATCCTTCATGGATGTTTTGCGTAACATCCAGTCTATGATGGGATGGGAGACCAAGGAACAGGACCCAGAGAGATGCCACTTGGCTATCTACTTCAGGCAACGAGATGCCCTCCCTTTGGTGGTGCAGCCCTGTGATTGACTCCTATGAGGAGTCACCAAGGCAGCCTGGGCCCACCCCTCTACCATCCTACCTCCACCTAAAAAGGCGGATTACCTCTGCCATGCCCCAGCAGAAAGCCCTTTCTGGGCAGCCACCCTAAAGGCGGATTCTGTGAGTGATTAATGCGGCGCATGATCGGCACTAAAGCCCACACCTCAGTACTCTTTCCCACCCCCCACCCTCGAATCGGGAACCAGGCTGCTGGATTACATTGACAAGTGTGTTCTAGGATCATGGATATGTTGTTCATCCACATTTCTTGGCATGTCCCTTTCCCTTTAAGGATCGCCAGAAGGTCTTCAAGCTGGCTCCTCCCACCCACCCGGGTGGTATATCCCTCGGCTCTGCCTCATGACGCCAGATCTTCCTTTCTGCTGGAAGATTCAGGTTGACTCCTTCGTGCTACCACATTTTGCAGGCCCTGGCTTCAGTACCTTCGGTTATTCTGAAAATTTGTATAGTTCGCATTAGCGATCACGACTGTTTATCTTCAGTTATGGAAGACAAGTTTTTTCCTGGATTTCGCCAGCGTTTGTGTGGCCAGAAGATGTTGAGCACTGATCCCCACACCGTGTGCGTCTATTGCTTGGGTGTCAACCATGAGACCTCGAAGTGTGATTTTTGTGTTGCATTTCACCCTGATGTCCCCGATGACCATCTTGCATGCCTGAAGTTGGGAAAGCCGGAAAAATGGAACCCTCCAGTGATATCAAAGGAGGCTTGGTGGGCGGTATCTGTGGCCGTAGGATCCACCGAGCAATTGGAATGCATGCAAGCCTTCGAGGAGGAAGTGGCTCATGCTGGGGAATCTTCCTTTCAAACAACATGAAGTCTTGCTATATTATGACTAATGCAGTTTGTCCCACCATTAGAACTGCTCCGGAGGTGAAAGAGTTAACCCCCATGCAGAGCATGGAACTTAGAGAGCGAGGTCGGTTAGAAAAGCTCTGTCTGGGATCTTTCAAACCGAAACTGTCAGATTCTTTACTCCGCCTCACTGAACAGTCGCTCCGGAGATTCCTCCTGCTGCTCGGTTCATTTTCTCGGTTTAAAGAGTTTTTTCTCGGTTAAATTCAACCGATTATCATTATTTTAACCTAAACTGATCGGTTCAAGCTCTGTCTATGGTATTGTAAGTAATAGATAGGTTTTCTGTGTGGAACTTGTAAATGTTTATCGGTTCGGTTTGAACCGATCAGATTGTGTTGAAACTTCATTCTGAAGCGTTTTAAGGCTTTTTGAGTGCGGTTCCCGGTTCTTATCGGTTCTAAAAAAAACGGATTTCATTACGGTTTTTTCCACGACCCGTGACACGGTTGGGAACCGATAAGGGTGTCTTGCCTGGCACTGCCAAAAAAAGGGCAAGTTTTTGGTTAGGCTGGCATTATGTCTGAGAAACCCAAAAGAAAAACCGGGCCCACTGGGTTTCAACACTGTAGTGTCTGTGGGGAAGCCTTTGCCAAGGCTGACCCACACACCACATGTGTTTATTGTCTGGGGTTTGACCACCTCAATGCAGACTGCCAGATTTGCAAGAATTTCCTGCAGCTACCCTAGATAAGAGTTGGTAGGCTCAGGGCGAGAGCCACAAAGTCCGCTGATCCGGATGGCCAGCCGGTTCACGAACGGAGGAGTCCCTCTGACCAGGGCCAGACTTCCTCGGGCAAATGTAAAGCTGACTCTGAGGAGCCAGTTCCAGCAAAGAGAACTAGAAAGTCAGCAGGTGTGAGTCCAAAATCCTTCTCCAACTGCTGCAGAGATAGCCAGAGACAATACAAATTGTCCAGTCACTTTCCCCGGTTCCGTCCGAACCGCCACTATCTGGCAAAAGGTCGGTTCGGCCGGTTCCACCGGTTCAAGAATATGATATAGAGGAGTTTTATGAACCAGAGGAGGGGGAGGATGATTGTGAACAGTGTGAATGTGACTTTGAAAGTCTGGATGTGCCCATTGAACCGGACATCTCCCCAGACAGACCTTTAGGAGAATCTCCCCCTAGGCTTGCTGAGTCCCCTTCTCATTTTCTGTTTTATAAAAAAGTTGCTGAAACCCTCCAGCTTCCTTTGGAGGAGGCTGTGGATGAGCAAGAAGGCCTGACTTTGTAGAGATGATGGATATCCCAGAGTCCAGGAGATTGTCTATTCCTTTACATAAATCTTTTAGGAAACAAACAATAAAAATTTAAAAGCTCCTAATTCTGTGCCTCCTGTGGATAAAAAGATGGACAGGAGGTACACTTTGTCAGGTCCTGATACAGAATTTCTTTCACAGCAATGCAGCCATGTTGGGTAGTTCAGGCTGCAGCCTGTGATAAGCTAATATTCCCTGGCTTCATCCTCCTGACAAGGAGTCCAGGAAGATTGATGCCATGGCTAAAAACAATACATGCAGCAGCGTCTTGGGACTCAGACAAGCAAACTATGGCTTATGTTGTGAGATAGCAAAAATCTAGATGGGATACTGTCATGGCTTTAGCTAAACAGGCCCTAGGCCAGCTTGCCAAGGAGCTGGAGCAGGTGGCTGCTGATGGTATTGAGGCATCTAGGTGCAATTCCATGTTGCAGTGGATTCTAATGATGTATCCTCTAGAGTCATGGCTACATCTGTGGCTTTTAAGTAGATTGGCTTGGCTCAGGTGTACTACTTTGTCACAGGATACCCAGGCTAAGGCTGTGGATTTTCCTGTGGTGGGAAATTCTCTGTTTGGGGAGCAGACAGAGAATTATATGAAGAAAATGGATGAATACAGAACCACTTATAGGAGTGCACAAGCCAAGGAACGGCAAGCCACTCCTCAGAGGCAGCCCCCCAGGGGCAGAGGCAGGCCTTTTCACAGGCCTTTTTACCAGACCCAGGCCTCCTCTTCAGCTTATGTTCAGAGGGGGTTCTTCAGAGGGAGAGGCAGACGGGGTACAAGCAGGCCTGCTCCCACCCCTCAGCCTAAAGCCCCTGCCAAACAGGCACCCTGATGGGATGCCCAGGGCTGGTTCTCCATTACCTGTAGGGGGCAGGCTGGCTTACTTCGTCCAGGACTGGGAGTCTTTAAAATCAGACAAGTGGGTCCTGGAAGTAGTAAGCCAGGGTCTGGTTCCCAGCTTCAAAAGATTTCCAAAGATGAGAATCAGATCTTTTCCACCTGCAAACCCTCTAGAGACTCTTGCCTTGGAAACAGAAGTCTCAACCCTCCTGGCTGTCAGAGCTGTAGAAGGGTTTCTCCTCACACCAGGGCAGGGTCTGTACTCCAGGTACTTCCTTACCCCAAAGACAGGAGAGTGGCGGCCCATCCTGGACCTAAGATATCTGAACAAGCACCTTTTAAACCAAAATTCAAAATGGTGACTCTGGGAATGATTTACCCTCCCTAAGGCCAGGGACTGGCTAGCTTCCTGGACCTCAAGGATGCCTACTTCCATGTTCTTATCAGAAGCTCCACAAGTACCTCAGATCGAACTGCCCTCAGGCCATTATCAGTTCAGAGCAATGCCCTTGACCTTACCTCTGCCCCAAGGGTATTCACAAAATGTCTGGCAGTAGCAGTTGCTCATTTAAGAAGGCAAAGATTTCCATTTTCCCTACCTGGACGACTGGCTCATTGTGGGTCAGTCTCAGACCAGATCAAATCACACCTGCAAGTTACTCAGCAGCTGCTTGCCTCTCTGGGCTTTCTTCTCAATCTTCCAAAGTCAGTTCTGGAACCTGTCCAGGTACTCACCTTTATAGGTGCAGAACTGGACACAAAGCAGACCAGAGCCTTCCTTCCTCTAGAAAGGTAAGGACCCTGGTGGCTCTGGCCTAGTCCTTCACTCTGCAGGTCTCTCGACCAGCAAGGCATTTCCTGCAGCTCCTAGGACACATGGCTGCTTCCACAGCTGTAGTGCAAGGGCAAGATTTCAGATGAGGGACATTCAGTTCCATTTGAGAACCTTCTGGTCTCAAAGGAGAGATTCCCTATCCAAGTTAATCCCAGTGACTCGAACCTGATCCAGGTCCTTCAGTGGTGGCAGGATCAGAGCAATCTGAGACAAGGGTGCCCTTCATCCTCTATCTCACTCCTTGACCCTTACTACAGATCGTCCCTCTTGGGATGGGAGCTCACATGGTGACCCCTCTCCACCCAGGGGTTGTGGTCCCCTCAGGAATCTCTGCTCCACATCAATCTGTTGGAACTCAGAGCTGTTTTCTAGCACTTTAGGTTTTCTGCATCTGTTCAGAACAAGGTGGTACAGGTCAGAACAGACAACACCACTACAATGTGGTACATCAGCAAACAAGGGGCACTCTGTCTTCGGCCTTGTGCACCGAGGCGATGAAGTTGTGGTCTCTGGCTTATTCCCTGAACACTTCCCTCATAGTAGTTCACCTCCCAGGCAAGGACAATGTCCTGGCAGATGCTCTCAGCAGGATTTCCCAGGGCCATCACGAATGGTCACTGGATCCCCTAGTACTGGGGATAGTTTTGCCAGATGGGGCACCCCTCAGATAGATCTTTTTGCAGCCCCAGACAATCATCAGCTTCCACTTTTTTGTTGCAGGCCCCCAGTGTTGGGCTCAGTCCCCCTGGATGCCTTTCTCCTCGATTGGGAAGGGAAGTTTCTCTTTGCCTCCCCCCCTCCTTCCCTCTCCTGTTCAAGATGCTAGTCAAAATCAGATCTCAGCCCTGCAAGATGATCCTGATTGCTCCAGACTGGCCAGGCAGCTCTGGTACCACTCCTTCTGTCCTTAGCAGTCCATCTTCCCTGTGTCTCCCCAGGAACCACAATCTGTTAACCTGTGCCCAGGGGAGAGTCTGGTATCCGAATCTCAAATCCCTCAACCTCAAGGCCTGGCTCTTGAGGAGTTAGAAGTTGCTGATCTACAACTTTCTCAAGGTGTTCTCGAAATCTTGAAAGCTTCTAGGAAGCCTTCACAGGAGGCTACCTATAACTCCAAGTGGAAAAGGTTTTCCATATGGTGTTCTGGGAAGCATATTTCCCCGGAATCTGCTGATTTGCCCACTGTTTGGACTATATGGTCCATCTTAATTCTTTGGGACTGAGACCAGCTACCCTGAAAGTGCATTTGGCAGCTGTCTCTGCTTTTATTTCAGCAGGGAAGCCCTCTTCTCTTTCTGCTTATCCTGTATTTTCCAAGTTTTTTAGGGGATTGCTTCATACCAATCCACCATTCAGGGACCCTGCCCCTGCCTGGGATCTTAATGTTTGCATTGCTCAGCTGATGCAACCCCCCTTTGAACCTCTGTTTTCGGCAGAGCTTAAGTACTTGACTTGGAAAACTGTATTTCTAGTAGCCATCACTTCTGCCAGGCGCATAAGTGAGTTACGGGCTTTATCAGTGGAGACTGACTTTATTTCCTTTCACAGGGATAAGGTAGTCCTCAGGACTAACAGAAAGTTTTTGCCTAAGGTGGTTTCAGATTTCCACCTTAACCAATCTATTTCACTTCAGTGTTCTTCACTGACCATTCCTCCTCTGGTGAGAGGAGGCTGCACAACAGATGTTAAGAGGGCCCTAAGTTACTACATAGGCGTACCAAGGGTGAGGTTGGGAAGGAAACCTGCCACTAAGAGATCCATTGCCAGGTGGATTGTCTCTTGTATCAATTTGCTATCAAAAACTGGGTAGGTTCCCCCTTCAGGCCTGAGGGCTCACTCTACCAGAGGTACAGCTGCGTCTCTAGCTGCCAGGAGACATCCCTATCTTAGAGATATGTCAAGCAGCTACTTGGAAAACAGTACACACTTTCACCAAGCATTACTCCCTGGATATCAGGCCAGGAGGGATGCTCGGTTTAACACAGCCGTGCTTCAGAGCCTATTCCTAAGTAGGTTCTGTCCCTCCTCCATGGAGGTACTGCTGTGTAGTCTGCATTAGTCATAATATAGCAAGACTTCATGTTGTTTGAAGAAAAATTACTCACCTTAGTAATGTTGTTTCTTCTAGCAGTCTTGCTATATTATAACCTCCCCAACCTCCCCTCTCAGAACTTCTACTTTGGGTATGGGGTGGGCAGTCCACTGTTGGCACTTATTGATGCCCCTTTTATGTTTTCCACCCTTCTTTTTGGGGTGTTTAGGTGTTATGTTTTATTTTATCTTATCTTTTCTGGTCCCCTGACTTGAGTCTTGGTGTTGGGACCAGGAAAATGTGTTAATATTTTAGTAGCCAGTTGGCTAGTGTAGGTTACAGCTTCCACACAGAGCCTTAGTGAGTTTTGCTCGTAAAGATCTGACAGTTTCGGTTTGAAATATCCCAGACAGAGCTTTTCTAACCGAGCTCGCGCTCTAAGTTCCATGCTCTGCATGGAAGTTTACTCTTTCACCTCCGGAGCAGTTCTAATGGTGGGACAAACTGCATTAGTCATAATATAGCAAGACTCCATTAAAAGAAACAACATTACTAAGGTGAGTAATTTTTTCCTCGGAGCTTCTTCATTCTGCTCAACCTGGGCTCCACTTTCTCGTATTCTTTCTGAGAGTTGTGCCAGTCTTTCCCGACTAAGGGAGAGAGTCCTGCAGGCACGCACTCCTCTTGGTCCCATAAGTGGGAAAAGGACCCGGGATCATCTTCGTGTCGGCGATGACGTGCTTGGGATTGAGAGAGATCTCGGTCCCAGGAACCCGCAGTCTCAACTTCGGTTGAAATTGCCTCTTCAGCCACTGGCTTCTCGGCTTTGTCATCTGGCCAGTCGACCGAAGTGTCAATCGATGAGGTTGAAATAATCATCGATCTGATCGATCCATTGTCACCGACTCCAGTTGATGATTCTCTTAATCGGACTCCAGTCATTTCTTTCCCCAATGAGGAGATCCAGCCTGCTGGGAATCCCATCAAGGAAGTGGTCCCCGACCCTGGGAAATCACCGGTCCCGCTAGTGTCTCCTGAGTGACTGAATTGGCCTGTTCGATCTCTAGGGCTACCAGAATCACCTTCGCCTTGTCCCTCCTCACCTGGAGGAGCACCTTGTGGATCAAAGGAAACGGAGGGAAGGCGCAGAAGAGGCCTGGGGTCCACAGCCTCAGAAGGCATCCCCCTGCAGGTATGTAGTCTCGATTGGTTCCCTTTCGGGGTTCACGGAGCACCCGTTGGCTGAGGGCCTTGTGGCTGACTCCATGATCAGATGATTGGGCAACGTGGGCAATGCTGACAAGCCACCTGATAAGGTAAGATAAACTGGACCATATGGTCAAGAAGGTCTGTCCTGCCTCCTCTCTCAGTCTTCGACAGGCGAGTTCTGCCCTTTTAATGGCCCTTCTCTCATGCCCTTCTGGGTACGCTTGATGGGGTTCTTTCTCATCTCTCAGTGGACCTCCAGACCATGGTCAAGCAGGTCCAGGACCAGAGCTGAGCTGTAGCCAAACAGCTCCAGATGGCCATGGACATCGGCAACTCGAGCACCCAGTCTGTGTTGGCCACGGTGGCCATGTGCTGCAGGGATATCCCTTTCCTCAGTACTGACTTGTTTGGGCCCAGGGTTGAGGGGCATCTCACCTCCATCGAGAAGTCCAGTGCTACCTTGTACTCGGTGACATCCACCCAGAGGGACCTCAACGACTCTAAGTAACTAAAGAAGAAGCCCTTTCGGCCCTCCTCTGCTCCTGTAGCCAAACCAGCTCAGCCCCAAGCTGGACAGCAGGCTGAGGCCTGACGACCTCAGCCGAAGTCTGTGGCCACGGTTGTCTGCAAGCCTGGAGGACGAGGCCCCGGTAATTCTTCAGCTGGGCCCTCCTCCGCCTCCAAGCCTGCCCAGAGATGAGATGAGGGGTGCCTCCCTCATGCTGTCATGCCTCCCCCATGCTGTCATGCCTCCCCTGGGCCCTCCCATGGGGGGTCGGCTCCACTACTTCCTTTCCGCCTGGTCCATTGTTACCACGGGCAGGTAGGTCCTTGATGTGGTCAGTCAGGGTCTGGCTCTGGAGTTCGAGGCGTACCCGCCCTGCCGAGCCACGCTCCACGGGAGGTCATAGTGTCCATTGACATCCAGTCATCCCTTCAGGATGATATTGCCCAAATCCTCCGCAAGGAGGTCATGGCTCCTGTCTCAGACCCTCCAGAACACCCAGGGTTTGTCTCCAGGTACTTCTGGTGCCAAAACGGAAGGGGGCTGGTGCCCCATCTTAGATCTGCATGACCCGAACAAGTTCATCAGGCTGCGCACCTTCAGTATGGTCTCTCTGTCTCAGATCATACCATCTCTTGAGCAGAACATGTGCTCTTGCACCCTGGATCTTCAGGACTCATTTTTTCACATCCCAGTCTGTCTGTCCCACCGCCGGTTCCTCCGGTTCTGGGTGGAGGGGATCCTTTATGAGTTCCAGTCAATACATCTGGCCTGCCCTTGGTCCCCAGGGTCTTCACCAAGTGCACTGCAGTGGTGGCCGCTTACCTGAGGTGCAGAGGGGTCCAGGTTTACCTCTACCTGGACAACTGTCTGATTGCGGGTCCCTCCAGGCAAGAGGTGGAGAGGTCCATGGATTTGGCCCTCTAGGCCTGCATCTCTCTTGGCCTCCTGGTCAATGAGGCCACATCTGAACTCATGCCCTTGCAGGTGATCAATTTCATAGGGGCAGAGCTTGACTCTTGCAAGAGCCAGAGCTCGGCTTCCAGCGGACGGGGCACAGGCGCTCTCCTCCTTTGTCAGATCATTTCGGGTTGGGCAGTTGCACCCTGCTTGTGACTTCCTGCGCCTCCTGGGATACATGGTGGCTTGCACCAGTGTGGTTCAGTGGGCCTGCTGGAGAATGCACCCTCTGCAATGGGAGCTAGCCTGCCAATGGTGTCAGCGCAAGGGCCACTTCGACCAGTTGGTCGCTGTAATCCAGCTGGTGCGGGATGCCCTCCAGTGGTGGTTAGTCCCAGAACATCTGCAGGAAGGTATCCCGTTTGTCCACCCAGAGCCGATGGTCATCCTGAGGACCAATGCCTCTCTCATGGACTGGGGTGCCCACCTGGGGGAACACAAAGTCCAGGGGCTCTGGACCCCGAGGAGTCCCGGTGCCACATCAACCTGCTGGAGCGCAGGGCAGTTCGGCTGGCACTGACTGCTTTTGCTCCCCACGGTCGGGGTCAGATGGTTCAGGTCCAGACGGACAACACCACGACCATGTACTACCTCAGCAAGCAGGCTGGGATGCACTCCTTTCCTCTGTAGGAAGCTCTCCACATGTGGACCCTCATGCGCAGCTTTCCACGTGGCCAATATCTCCAACCAGTTGGTGGACACACTCATCCATGTGAGCGCGGTGTCCCATGAGTGATCTCTCTACCCTGAGGTAGTGCACAGTCTGCTCTCTCAGTGGGGCACCCCTCTAGTGGACCTGTTTGCCTCCAGAGAGAATGCAAAGCTGAGGATGTTCTATGCCCTTACCCCCCAGCAGGGAATGCTACAAGGGGATGCCTTCTCAAGGCCCTGGACCCTGGGCCTCCTCTGTACCTTCCCTCCATTTCTCTTGACCCACAAGGTGTTGCTCAAGGTGAGGAGGAGCATAGCGCGGGTGATGCTGGTGACTCCAGACTGGCCACGCCAGTTCTGGCACCCCAGTCTCCTCAGCCACAGCAGCAGGCCCCCAAGGCATCTTCCTCTCTGCCCAGACCTGCTGTCCATCAATCAGGTGAAGGTACTCCATCTGGACCTTCAGTCCCTGCACCTGACAGCATGGTTCCTGATCGACTAGAGTTCCAGGCTTTGGGTCTCTCTGACGATGTCCTCGCTGTAGTCGAGGCATCTTGGAAGGACTTGAGCAGGAAATGCTATGCTTTCAAATGGAAGAGGCTCTATTTGGTGCCAGGGCAACGGGCTGGACCCTTTATCATGCCCAGTGGCTAGCATTCTTGACTACCTTTGGTCTCTCTCCCAGTTGGGCCTTCGGTCGATGACCCTTAAGCAGGGCTCCATGTTTACTGCGGCAAAGTGGACCTACATTCTGCGACAGGACCTCGTACTTTCTGCGGTAGAAAAATTGCTGATTCTGCGCCCATTCTGCAGTAGGTAAACTGTGGCTAAACAGCGTACCTTCAAAGGGATTAAGTCTTAGTTAATCCTTTGGCTGCCTTCATACAACCACTCTGCTACAATGAAAGTGGAACAGCAGACCATTTAACAGTATGCAGTTTTCTTATCACAAATATTTATTTATTTTTTATTGGTTTGTGTCTAGGATTACAAAGTACCTTTGAGCCAAGGCTCTTTTACAAAGGTTCCACGTCATGCAACTATTAAACTGCAGTAACCCAAGCCTGGCACAGCCATGCGCTTCAGTGTTCTCTTTTAATGAATTTTCCCTCCCACCCCAAATCTGAATGCTCATCTGTTCTTCTTCTGGAAGTTGGTGGCCTTTGCTGTTTTCCTAGGATATAAACCAGGTGGGATATACACACTTAGCTAAAACTACACAGAAGGCAAAACCTGCTTGGAATTCTTCTGATTTATAGTTACAGTTAGCAGATACAAAGAGAGACTCCAACTTGAAAGCCATTTTTTTTCTGATTTTGATCAATGTTCTTTTAGATTATTATTTTTTTAAACTAGGAATACCCCAACTGCCTTGCAACAAACATGTTGTGTGCATTGTGGCTATTTATGTGTCAGGGGTGGGTGGGAATTGTCTTCCTAGAACAGTGAAGAAGGGTGTAACTTGTAGTGTCTGTAGGATTTGTTGACTCCTGATTTTTCTTTTGGGGATGCACTTAAAAATGCAAGCAAGTAATTCTTATTAAGCTGTAGTAACCTTAGTTAGCATGTTCTCTTCTCACAACTCGGGGGGTTGTGGTGTTCTTCAGGCAGTGGCCCTCATTTCACTTATGTATAGCAGCAGTCGAACTCTCCATTCTGATTTTTTCCATACCTGTTTGCTCCAGTTCTAGTATACCCTGGTCCCCAACTCTGCTGCAGCTGGGCAACTTGACCCTCCTTAAGAATTGATCTTGATGCCACCACTTAGGCTGCAGGTGTAAATCTGCCAAGAAATTACTGTCACACTTGCAGGTACAGAACTGCGGCCCACAAATCAAAACTGTGATTGATGTCCACCAGTGGAGACTGAGTCCTTTGCTCAGTCTACTGCCAGCCCTATGTTTCTTCAATCAGCACCTCCTCCGATACCTGTCACCTCACAGAGATCGATTCCACCTTCACGGGCACAACTGAATCTTCTCACTTCTTGACTACAGCTCGCCTTCCAGTTCTTCCTTCCAAGTTCATCTTCCAAGGATTCAGCATGCACCATGAGCAGCCTCACAATGAAACATTAACATGGCTGAGCTACCCACACCTACACAGCAGCAAATCATAACTGCCGTGGACCTAATCAAGCTCTGCTACTCTTGCGTCAACAATACTGGCTGGACAGAGTTATGTAAAAAGAGCCAGCATGAGTCAAGATACCATGCGGCCACTAGCTTTTTGGCTTTGTAGCAGATGGCATCAGTTTGCTGCCGCTTCTATGAGCATGTATGCCATGGCATACTTAACATATCAATAGATATAATAATAATAATAATAATTTTATTTATATAGCGCCTTTCAGTATATCAAGGCGCTGAACAAGTTAAGATCATAAATTCAAATTTCAATACAAAACATCAAAACACTTAAAAATACATTATAAAAATACATCACAAAAACATAATAAATTACAGTAAGATTCCAATCATATTACAATTCACTTAACTATCTAAGAAGGCCATTCTCCATAAATATGATTTCAATTCTTTCTTAAATATCTCCACGAAGGTGCAGTCCCGTAACTGACATGGTACAGAATTCCAATGAGTGGGTGCAGCATGAGAGAATGCTCTGCTGCCAGAAGATTTTAAACTCACTCTTGGAATCTCCAACAACCCCATGCCGGCCGAGCAGAGAGATCAGCCAGGGCAGTAAGGGACCAGTAGGTCTTTCAGATAGGACAGACCCTGATCGCGAAGGGCTTTAAAAGTCAATAAAATGACTTTAAAGGTGATCCGCCACCGTATTGGAAGCCAGTGCAGTTCGCAAAGCACCGGGGTGATATGACAGGACCTACTTGTCCCAGTCAAAACCCGGGCTGCCACATTCTGCACCAGCTGTAGGCGGTGGAGTTCAACCCCAGAAAGCCCAAAGTAAAGGGCGCTGCAGTAGTCTAGGCGCTAGGACACAAATGCGTGGACCAATGTTGGCAAGGAGTCAGACGGAACAAGGTGCTTAACCCGGGCAATATTCCTAAGATGGTAGAAGGAAGTCCTGACGACGGCCGACACCTGAGATTGAAAAGTCAGCCTATTGTCATGGATCACCCCAAGGTTGCGTACCCATTCAGAGGTCGGTAGTGACACGCCACCAAGAAAAATTCCAGAAGGCGTGCCAATATGCAGCCTCTCAATCTGAACACCCGGGTCCACCACCAAAACCTCAGTCTTCTCCGAGTTCAACTTTAACCAACTAGAATCCATCCAGTCTTGGATTTCCCCCAGACAGTTGTTAAACACTGAGAGAACTCCATCCTGGTCGGGTGCGAAAGACAGGCATAGCTGGGTATCATCTGCATAGCAGTGAAACCTCAGTCCATACCGTCTTATAATGTTTCCGAGGGGCAGCATATACACTGCAAATAACATGGGTGACAGCACAGAACCCTGAGGCACTCCACACAACAAAGAGACTGGGCTGGAGGAAAAAATCCCCGACACAACTCTTTGTGATCTCCCAGTAAGGAATGAAGTGAACCATTGAAGAACGGTTCCCGACATTCCACAGATTTGCCTCAGGTGTGCTTACACCACTACGTGATCCACAGTGTCGAAAGCTGAAGAGAGATCTAGGAGAACCAAGATGGAACGTCTCTTTTTGATCTTATGCCCATGCCTTGTGTGATTGCGTATTATAATTAGCATTTCTGCGGCTGTGTGGCGGGTTTTTCTGATTTCTGTGGCAGGCACTGATTTCTGCGGCCACTGCTGCAACCGCAGAATCACAGAAAACATGGGGCCCTGCCTTTAAGGTGCACCTGGCAGCCATCACTGCCTACCAGGCGTGAGCCAGTCAGTAGCACAGGAGAAGGTGGTCTGGTGCCTTTTTAAAGGCCTTGACCACATTTCCCCTCCAGTGCGTAAACCACCACCTTTTGATTTGTTGCTGGTGTTGGCAAAGCTTATGGGCAAGCTATTCGAACCTATGCATGGGCGTGACATGTCTCACCTGTCATGGAAGACTGCCTTCCTGGTGGTTATTACGTCAGCCAGAAGGATCAGTGAGCTCCAGGTGCTCTCAATGGAGTCTCCTTACTGGTTCTTCCACAGGGACAAGGTTGTCCTTCGCCGAAACCCAAAGTTCTTCCCGAAGGTTGTGTCGGATTTTCACCTTATCCAGGTGATTAATCTCACAGTGTACTTCACTAGCCACACCTTGGAAGCTGAGCGCAGGGTCCATACATTGGACCTGCAGCAAGTGCTAGTCTACTTCAAGGAGCGCACAGCTGGAGTTCTGGGAGAGGTTCACCAGCTATTTGTCACCTATGCTGAAGCCACACCTGGCGGACCGGCAGCTAAGTAGACAGTTGGCAAGTAGATTGTATCCTGCATCGACCTCTGCTATAGGTTGGTGGGTAGAGAGCCTCCCGTAGGGCTAAGGGCTCATTCCATCCGCCGTACCACTGCCTCGGTGGCTGCTCCCAGAGACGTCACCGTCCAGGAAATCTGCAGGGCTGCAACCTGGAGGTCAACGCACACCTTCATTTCCCACTACCACACTGACCTTGAGTCATGCTGGGATGCTGGTGTTGGCGTCTCAATTCTCCAGTACTTATTCCCTAAGTAGAAGTGTGCCCCTTGCCCCCCCCCCCGAGAACTGCTATGGGGCATCCACAGTGGTGAACAAGATGGATGCAGGGAACTTCCGTAGTGGTGACCCCGGGGGGGGGGGGAGGCAAGGGAGCCAAGAGGAGAAGGGAGCAACTCCTAGTTGGAGATTGTTATTATTAGGGGGTAGGTAAGGGAGGAGGGAGAGTGGTAAGGTGCCTTCCCGGCACCTCAGCTTGAATGGATAGGAGGCGAATCCTGAGGATCATGGGGGCAATAGCACAGGAGGGGGAGCTAGATGTCATTGTCCACCTGGGAACAAATGACCTGGCTGACAGTGAGGTTGGGGCAGTGCAGAGGGAGTTCACGGATTTGGAGTGGGGTCTTAGACAGGTGGCATGCACGGTAACCTTCTCGGATGTGCTACCTCTCTACAGCATGGGAGATGCCCAGATGTTCTGCACCAGGGGATTCAATGAATGGCTGAAGAACCGGTGCAGAGCTAAGGGTTTTGGCTTCATTGGGGACTGGGGGCCCACCTGGAGAGATGCTTGTACACAAGGGATAGTCTACATCTGTCCGAGGGGGGACCAGGATCATGAGTGAAAGGTTTGAATGTTTCATTGGCAGACAGTTAAACTAGCCAAGGGGGGAGGTGAAATTATGCAGGAAAACCTCAACTGCCCTCCCCCCCCCCGGTCAAGGTAGACAGACAAGAGGTTACAAAGGACGAGGACACACAAAGGACTGAAACGGGATAATGTCGGGAGACACAAGAGGAAGGGATGGGATCAGAACAAATAGGGACGAAGCCATCAAAACATGGAGGGCCGTGTGTACAAATGCCTGCAGCCTGGGTAACAAGATCCCTGACCTAGTCGCATTGATGGCAGAGGGAGACCTAGATATTGTGGCAGTCACTGAAACATGGTATGCAGAAAGCAATGACTGGGACGTTAATATACCTGGGTACACAGTCTACAGGGAGGGCAGAAAGGAAGGAGGGGTAGTGATCTACATCAAGGAAGGGATCAAGGTGACTGAGATAAAGGGAAAGCAGGGAGGAGAGGAGGCACTGTGGGTCACACTGGAGTCAGGAAATGGCACCACTATCCACACAGGGGTTATTTACAGACCCCCCCCCATGCAAGGGGAGGAAACAGATTGGGTAATGCTAGATAACATCCTTAAAATGGCAGAGAAAGGAGAAGTGTTGTTGGTAGCGGACCTAAATATGCCTGATGTTTAACTGGAGCATCTACGCTGCAGCCACATCCAGGAGCAAAGTCATTCTGGATGAGTACAAGGGGCATGCTTCACGCAACCTGTAGGGGAACCCACCCGTGAGGGGGCGATATTGGACCTGGTGCTCACAAATGGAGACAGAATAATTGATGTTTCGTTGGGTAGCCATCTGGGGTCCAGCGACCACCATACAGTACTTGACTTCAAGAGGGACGACTTTACTAAAGTAGGTGAATGCCTCAAGGAAACATTGGCACAGGCTGAGGAAGGGGGAGTAGAGGTACAGTGGGAGAACCTCAAGTGAGCCAAAACAGAGACAACATACCTTTGTGAGAAGCTAGTGAACAAAGCCAGAAGAAAATGAAAACCATTATGATTTTCAAAAAATGTGGCAGGGAAGATTAGAGAGAAAAAACTGGCATTCAGGAAATACAAGGAGAAGCAATGGGAGGAACGCAAGGAACTGTATCAGGCGGGGCACAGGACCCAAGGCAGCATGGATTCACAGCAGGAAGGTCATGTCAGATGAATCTAATAGATTTCTTTGACTGGGTGACTACAGTAGCAAACCAGGGAGGGGCTGTGGACATGGCCTACGTAGACTTTAGCAAGGCATTTGACATAGTCCCACACAAAAGATTAATAAACCAGTTAGCCAGCCTGGGAGTGGGTCCCAGGGTGGTAACTTGGGTTAAAAATTGGCTGTACAACAGGACACGCAGGGTAATAGTAAACGGAGTCCACTCCGAAGAAAGAAGGGTTACTAGTGGGGTGCCACAGGGTTCAGTACTGGGACCAGTCCTTTTTAATGTCTTTATAGGTGACATTGTGAAGGGACTGGAAGGAAATGTATGCCTCTTTGCAGATGACACATAGATCTGCAACAGGGTTGCTACACGGGGGGGGGTGGAAAGGATGAGAAGGGACTTGGCAGGGTTGGAGGAATGGTCAAAAGTATGGCAGCTTAGATTCGGTGCAAAGTAATGCACCTGGGAAACAAAAACCCAGGGGAAGGATACACAGTGGGGGGGGATATTAACAACAATAAAAATGGAAAGAGATCTGTGGGTAGTTATATCAGACGACTTATAGGTAGGCAAGCAATGTGAGAAGGCAGTAAGAAGGGCTGGAGGGATACTGGGATGCATAAAGAGAGGCATCACCAGTAGAAAACAGGAAGTTGTTATCCCTCTGTACAGACAGTTGGTGAGACCCCCATTTGGAGTACTGTGTGCAGTTCTGGAGACCCCATCTCCACGAGGACATAGATAGGATGGAGGCAGTCCAGAGGAGGGCAACTGAAATGGTGCAGGGTCTGCACCAGAAGCCATACAAAGAAAGACTAAAAGAGCTTAATATGTATACCCTCGAGGAAAGGGGGAAGGGGGGACAGGATAGAAACTTTCTAGAACCTCAAGGGTATCAACAAAGTCCAAGAAGGTAGCATCTTTCAGAAAAAGAGATGTGCAAGAACAAGTGGGCACGATTTGAAGATAGAGGGGGGATGGCTCAGGGGAAACATGAGGAAGTATTTTTTCACAGAGAGGGTGGTGGATACATGGATCAGCCTTCCACAGGCGGTCATGGGGTTAAAAACAGTGGGGGAATTTAAGAATGCATGGGACAGACATAAGGCAATTCTAGTAGGGGGTAGGAGGAAGTAGGCTGTTGGTTAACTAGGATCTGCAGCTTATCCAATAGGTAGGGAAATGGGCAGACTGGGTGTGCGAAGTGGTCCTTATCTGCTGTCAAAGTCTGTGTTTCCAGGCAACGCAGAGGGAGGCGGGTATAGCAGTCAGAAGTGCAAAGGCAAAAGCAGAGGAAAGGATAGCCTGGACAGTGAAAGAGGGGGACAAAATCTTCTTCAGGTACATAAGAGAACGAAGAAAGGCCAAGGGAGGGATAGTGAGGCTTAGTAAAGGAGGGGGGGTGTGGGCAGAGGGGGACCTGGAGAAGACTGAGATACTAAACGAATACTTTTGCTCAGTATTCACAAAAGAAGGGGAAGGCGATGGACCGAAATAAGCCAAGTAGACACACACAGGAAAGAGTTGTGGACACCAGTCCATTCACACAGGAACTCTTGAAACTGAAGGTGGATAAGGCAGTGGGGCCAGCGGGTCTATTCCAGAATACTAAAAGAGCTCAGACAAGTGATACTGGCACCACTGACAGCCCTATTCAACAAATCGTTGGCAGAGGGAGTAGTACCGGAGGACTGGAAGAGGGTGAATGTGATACCCCTTCACAAGCGTGGGAACAAGGCAGAAGCAGGTAACTATAGACCGGTCAGTTTGACCTCAGTGGTGGGAGAGATGATGGAATCGCTATTATAGGAAAGGACTGTAGAACAGCTAGAAGTCAGCAGGGCACAGGACCCAAAGCAACATGGATTCACAACAGGAAGGTCATGTCAAACAAATCTGATAGATTTCTTTGACTGGGTGACAAGGGTAGTAGATCAGGGAGGGGTGGTGAACATGGCCTATGTATATTTTAACAAGGCATTTGTCACAGTCCCGCACAAGGGGTTAGTAAACAAGTTGGGAAATCTGGGAGTAGGTCCCAAGGTGGTAAACTGAGTCAGAAATTGGCTTAGCAACACGACTCGGAGGGTGGTGGTAAACAGAGTTCAATCAGAAGAAAGAGGGGTAACCAGCAGGGTGCCGCAGGGTTCAGTGCTGGGGCCGGTCCTCTTTAATGTCTTTATAATCGACATTGCAGATGGACTTGGAGGAAAGGTGTGCCTCTTTGCAGATGACACCAAGATTTGCAATAAAGTTAACACTCCAGGGGTTTGGAACAAATGAGAGACTTAGGCAAGTTGGAGGAGTGGTCAAGAGTGTGGCAGTCTGGATTCAATGCCAAGAAGTGCAAAATCATGCACATAGGGAACAAAAAGCCAGGAGAGGAATACACAATGGAGGAATAGGTACTAACAACAACCAAAATGGAAAGGGACCTGGGGGTAGTCATAACAGATTATCTAAAAGTAGCTAAACAATGTGAGAAGGCAATGAGGAAAGCTGGAGGAATGCTTGGGTGCATAGGGAGAGGTATCACCAGTAGAAAACAGGAGGTGGTGATGCCGCTGTACAGGCAGTTGGTGAGGCCTCATCTAGAGTACTCCATGCAGTTCTGGAGACCCGATCTCTGAAAGGACATCCACAGGGTGGAGGCAGTCCGGAGAAAGGCAGCGAAAATCGTGCAGGGCTACACCAGAAACCATATGAGAAGAGATTAAGAGAACTCAATATGTATAACTCTGGAGGACAGGTGGGAGAGGGGAGGATATGATAGAGACATTTGAATACCTCAAGGGGATCAACAGAGTTCAAGAGGACAGTATCTTTCAGGAAAGGAGCTGTGCATGAACAAGGGGTCATAATATGAGGCTGGAGGGGGGAAGACTCAGGGGCAACGTGAGTTAGTATTTTTTCACAGAAAGGGTTGCGGATGCATGGAACAGCCTCCCAGAGGAGGTTGTGGGGGCAAAAACGGTTGTCAAATTCAGGAATGCATGGGACAGGCAGAAGGCAAAACTAATGGTAAGGAGGAGGTAGGCCGCAGATCAAATCGGATCTGGAGCTTATACAGTAGGTAGGTAGGTAGGTAGGTAAATGGGCAGACTAGGTGAGCCAGGTGGTCCTTATCTGCCATTAAGTTATATGATCTTACCTGTGTCAGTCTTCACCATTCATCACCATTGGATACATGGCCGGAGGTCATGACCCTGTGGGAGCCTTTTTTTTTTCTTTTAGGTATGGCCTTTCATCGGCGCCGCCCTCGAGCTGGCGCAGTGCGTGGCGCTCGCGGGTTGGCCGTTAGGCACTGTCGACTCCGCCTGCCTGCCAGTTCTTCGTCTCCCGCTGTAGAGGTCACCTTGAGGGAAGCCAGATCCGATTTAAGGTCTACCGCCTACGCAGTTCGAGCTCCAGCTATTTCTCGTGCTGCAGTCCGTCGGTGCCGTGTCCTGATGGTTCTAGTTGCCTTACTCGACGTTGCTGGTTAGATCGTTCCATATATTTTATTCTTGGCGACGTAGAATCTGTTTTTGGTGTTTTTTTCTCTGTGGGTCTTGTATGGGTCGTGAGCAGAAGACTTTGATGGACGGGCAGGCCCCCATTGCGACGGTGCCCTTGGGCTGTAAATTTTCCATCACCGACCAACACGACCGCTTGTTTTATGTGTCTTGGGCCTACTTCACGACATGGATTGATGCGCGCCCATTTCTCCATGGACCGCCGGGTCATCGAACAACGCATGTGGAAAGTGGGGCGAGCTTTGCCAACTTTCCGGGGTTAGGTGCGTACTTGTCGGGCCAAGCCATGTACTCTCAGCCTTTCCTCCGGGTTCCCTCCCGGTTCTACATGGACTGAGGAGGAGGGAGCCTCGGCTACTAGTAGCCTGGCCATTGCCGAGCCTCCTTCCGCGGTGCAGGAGGCCCGTCCCATTCCTTTCGGGGGGCGGGCAGGAGGCACCACCACGGCAGTCGCCCCTTCAGGGGTGAAGGCTCCCCCGGTGTCAGACCCGCGGTTTGCAAGGCCCGGGTCGACGCCATTGGTCGGTGTTGTTGTGGGCCTCGGCACCGTTCATGGCACTGTGGGCCCTGACGGAGCCGTCGTCAGCGCCAGTTTGTCGCTCGGCGCCGTGGCTGCTGTCGGCACCGTTCGCAGCACCGATACTGCTAGCGGTGCCGTGGGAGGTTTCTACGGCACCATCTTTGCGTCTCGCATGCCGAGGTTGAGCACGGCACCATGGGGGTACCAGATTTAGCTGTTGGCACTGTCTTCAGTGCCGCCTCTGCCCTAGGCACCGTCGGGGCCGTCGTTGGAGCCATCTATGCCCTCGGTGCCGCTCATGGCGCCGTGGGGCCAGAAGGCACCGTGGCTGGTCCCAACTCTGGAGCTGCGGTTCAGGCTGGGGCCGTGCCCTCTGTGGATTCGGCTCGCGGTGCTGTAGGGGACACTGGCACTAGCTCGGGCATGGTTTCGGTTCCTGACACCCCCTTTGGCAAGGATGGCACCGGGCGCCCTCCTATGGTCTGGCACAGGGCCTTGGCCTCTACCTTTGCGGAGTTGGGCTCTGAGTCAGACGAACAGTCTGACTCCTTGGGGTTGACTGTTGGGGTGGGCAGCCCTCTAGTATTCTCGACAAGCAGGAGTCAGCCCCCTTCTGAGGTGGGGTTAGTGGCTAGCGAGACTGGGGTCAGGGGTGCTGACCAGCGGGCAGTGGTGCAGGCCACCATTGCCCTGCAGCCTGGTTTTGGTGGGTTCACTGACCCCTCAGCAGTGGTACCCCTGCCTGAGGTGTGCCTGGATCGCCCAACTTTGGGGCCGATCAGAGCACCTACGAGAGGGGAGGGTACTGTGCCCTGGATAGCTCCTTCGGGTGCTGGCCAGGGCTGTCAGCTACCTTGGCTGGCCCTCTCAAAGGGGAGGGCTCTTTTGGACTCCCAAGGGGTCGAGGGGCATGAGGTCTGCATGGCGACCTTTTTCAGGGGCCCACCCGGGCTCTGGAAGAAGCTGTAGTGTGGATCTCCGCTCTTCCTCCTCGGTCTCTTTGAGGGAGCCCCATTCTTTTGAGGTAGGGGACCATCCTTCTGGACCTGTACAGCCCCGGTCGCCTCACAGGGGGGATTCTTCCAGGTGCAGCCAAGGCAGTACCGAAATGGTTGTTCAGCTGTTGGCTGTGGAGTCTTCCAGAGCACCTTCTTCTTCGGGTGCTCTTGGTCCGCTCCTTAGCCCAGAAGGAGGTCAGCCTATATCTCTTCTCGGCTCTGTCCCCATCCCTCTGCCACATTCTCCTGCACTCCCAGGCATCCTTGGTCCTAGCGGGCCTCTCTCCTGGGAGCAGTTCAGGGCTGTGGCTGCTCTGTTCCCAGCTTACATTACGGCAATGGACAGACAGGTTTTTCAACCTCCCCCTGAGCAGGTGCCCTCTGATCAGTCTGTGCCCTCCAACACTTCATCCCCCTCTTCTGGGGGAGAGGAGCTTTCTGTCCACATCTCTCCAGCCGCTGATCTCGCTGAGTATCAGCATTTCCTCATGAGAATGTTGGAGGACTTGCACCTCATCCCTGCCACTATAAGCAATCCGGAGCGCTCTGTGCACGCCTTTCTAGGCGACTTCAGCGAGACCACCCTTGTGGTGCCGCCCTGGCCTGCTCCCTTTCGGGAGGAGTCGTGCTTCTGGCAGAGACTCTTCTCCAGAGTTCCTGCCCCTAGGGATCTCTTCCAGCGGTATTGCACACCCCGAGTCACCAGGTTCCATGCCTCCTCCGCAGTCCGGATTGACGCAGTTGGACACTCCTGATGGGCTTTGCACCCTTCACCGTGACCAGCCCCCAGATCAAGATTCCTCGGATTTTGACTTCTGGAGTAGGAGGGCTTTCTACTCGGCACGGCTGTTGCTTACTGTAATGCTCTCTATCTCGGGGTCTCTGGGGGTACCCAGCACTGACTACAGCTGGTGCAGAATGCGGTGGCGAGGTTGATGACAGGACAGTCTAAATACTGTCATATTACTCAGGTGCTGCGTCATCTGCACTGGCTGCCGGTTAGGTGGAGGGTCCTCTTTAAGGTGGGTTTGCTCACCTTTAAGGCCCTACATGGCCTGGGCCCTGGCTACCTGAGTGACCTTCTTGCACCTGCTGTCTCAGTCCATTCCCTCCACTCCTCTTCTAGGGACCTCCCTTGCAATTCCCAGGGCCCGGTTAAACTGCTGGACGACAGAGCATTTAGTGTCGCCCGCCTGGCCCTGTGTGTGGAATTCACTTTAGTTGTTAGGGAGGCCCCATCTGTTGAGGTTTTTAAGGCCCGACTCAAGGCATTTTTGTATGATCAGACATTCCCGGACTATGTTTTATAGTTTATATTAATTTGTAATGGTTTATTTTAGTTTTAGAGATTTCAAATGTAGCTGTAGCTGAATGAAGCAAATTGCGTAGCAGATTTTGTTTTAACTTGTTTGGAGCAGTGTATTTTATTGATTGTTATTGTGCTGTGCTGTTTTTATTTGATTGATGTACAGCGCCCAGAGCCTCCGGGATGGGCGTCTTCTTAAATAAAATTTGCCTTGCCTTTCCATTTCTGCACATCAGGCCCACTATGCAGCCTATGACAGGTTCTTGTGGTCCAGGCTAGGTCAACTCCTAGCCTCGTTGCCTGACACGGAGCAAACCAGACAAGCCATTGCACTCTCTGCACGTGGCCTGGAGCTAGCAAGGCACCAAGCAAGGGCATCCTATGATGCCAGCGAGGTAGGTACCAGGGTCATAGGGATAGCGATCTGCACTAGGTGGACGGCATGACTGCGTCTTTCCTGGTTGTCACCCTTGGCCCGGCGTAGGGTGATTAACTCCGCTCACCAGAGAACCTATCTCTTCTTCCATAGAGTGAGACAACGTTTGTTGGGGCAACTTCCTTCCCCCTCTTTGTGGGGGGGGTTCCCGTCTCACTCTCCCCACTCTCAGGCCTCTCCTGGCCCTGAAAGTTCTCCCTCTTAGTGTGTCACCCACTGAGAGCTAAGGGACTTTGTCCCTTAGGGTGTAAAAGAAAACCCTCTTCGGTGGGGCTCAGCACTCACCCAATGGTGATGAATGGTGAAGATTGACACAGGTAAAATATGAAAATTACTTACCTACCGTAATTCTGATCTTTCTGTGTATTTTCACCATTCATCACAACCCCACCCTCCATCCCTCTGGGGCCTCAGTCTCTGGGTGCACCTCCCTCTCTGTGCCCATCCTCGCCCCCCTCCTTTCTTTGTTCGGAGTGGGGTAAACAGGGGCACATAGGGGGACAATGTTCTGGGTAGAGTGGTCAGCATGGGGGGTACTCCTTCTCTAGTGCATTTACTTCATCCCCGTGGGGTGGGAGTTGGTAGTTGCCCTCCATTCTCTCCTCCTCGTCCCGTCCATCTTATTTTTCTTTGTCCTTAGGACTATCTTTTATTACACACCAAAAAAAAAAAAAACTCCTTTTCCTTTTTCACCAAAATCTTTCCTTGAGAGGGTGTTAATTATCTGTGCCCTGTCCTTCTTCCAGAATAGCTGATTCTGCTCAGATGGAGTTTTTGCCAGTCATTCTGTGCCTTGAATTCTGGCAAGAAGCCTCTGGCTACTCCTTGCAGTTCCTATACAATCTGGAGATGGACCGGGGTCTGGGATGTGTTAACCTTCTCCCCCTTCTTCATTCTTTGTCCTGCCCTACCTCCCTCCTCTGTTTCCAGAGATTAGGGCCCCTCCCAATCCCTTTAGTTTCTGACTTCCTCTTTCTGTCCTCTCAGTCATTATTTCTCCTTTTAGTTTTATATCTTTTCCTTTTTTCTGTCCCTTGGACTTCCTTGTCCCACCCTCCACTCCCTCCTTCTTACTTCTCCGGCGACTCAGAACTGGCAGGCAGGCAGAGTTGACAGCGCCTAACAGCCAATCCGCGAGCGCCACGCAATGCGTCGGCCTCGAGGGCGGCACTAATGGTGCATCGGCTCCTCCTACCTAAAAAAAATTAAAAGCTTCCGCGGGGTCATGACTTCTGGCCATGTACCCAATGGTGATGAATGGTGAAGATACACAAAAAGATCACAATTACGGTAGGTACGTAATTTTCATTTCTAGGAACATGGATATGTTGTTCATCCACACTTATTGGTAGGTTCCTTGCCGCTTTAAATCTTGCCGGAAGGTCTTCAAGCTGGCTCCTCCCACCCACCGGGTGGGTAAAACTCTCGGCTCTGCCCTTGGCGTCCAGATCTTCCTTACCGTTTGGAAGCTCAGGTTCCCTCCTTAGCGCTCTGCGTTTTCGACTGGTTCCTGGAAATTTTGGTCTTCGAAATCAATTGGAAGTTTTCTGAAACTTCGGTCTTCTTCTTCTTCGCTGCAGTGATGGCTCATTCATTTTCCAGCTCTCGGAGGCGCCCGGCTAATTCCTCCAGGAAAGACCCGCACTCCACGTGCGTTTACTGCCTTGACTTGGATCATGATCCTCAACTTTGCGATTTTTGCTATGCCCTTTCGGCCAGCTCTCTGGAGGATCGTGCGGCCCGTTTGGGGCTCGGGCGACTGGAAATTTTTCCCGCTCCAGAAAATTCCTTGGAGACTCGTCTGGGCAGTGTCCACGTTGGCTGTCTCAGCTGAGCAGCTCGATCTTCCTTCCTCCGGGGAGGGGGCGGCTGCCCCTCCCTCTTCCTCGGCCGCGGCGCTCATTCCGCTCTCCTTGAGTTCTCCTCATGCAGCTTCGTTCAAGGAGCTTCGCCAGTCCCTTTCTTCGAAGGGAGAGGGACCTTCGGGACCTGCCTCTTGGCCCATGTCCATGGAGTCGGAGGCTAAGTCCCTTCGTTGGCGCTGGAGGGAGCGGGAGAGTTCTCCCTCCCCTGCCGGCCGACGTTCGACTTCGGTCGAGGATGCGGCTCTTGCTGCCGGCCTCACGGTGTCCTCATCAGGTCAGCCGGCCAGGACTCCCGTCAACGTTGTCGAGTCTCTCGACCTGTCATTTGGGCTGTCTTCTGCTAGAGCCGCCATCCCTTCGCCAGTTCCCCTGGCGGAGGCTGAGGTTCTGCCTGCACCTTTGGGTCCACAGACCTCGGCCCTTTCTTCCGAGCCAAGGGAGGAGCGGGCGTGCCCCACTCCTTCCCAGGCCCGCCCTCGGTTCCCCTGAGGATTCGGGTCTCGGTCTCTGTCCTCCTCTCGGTCTAGCCATTCATGCCGACCTCGGCGTTCCAGTCGGGATACTGAGTCAAATGGCATTGCCGTTCTTCTCGCCCTCCCTCGGATGAGTGGCTGGGATGCGATGGCATCGGCGTTCGAGGAGTTCATGTGGCAGCAGCTGTTGTTGTCCGGGAATCAATTGACCCCGATTCATTCCCCGGCTAGTAAGCAGGTGCCGCCCGATCAGCCGACTCAACCGCTCGCTGCAGTCGAGGTGCCCTTCCCGGGGCTGGTTGCTCGTCCGATCCCTGCTGCCCCACCGTCCTCGGTGGAACCCAGGCTGGGTCATGACCTGTCCCGCAGGTTATCTGTTCCCCTCACTCCCGCCCGCCCTCGGCAGACGAAGAGTGACTCAGGCCTGAGGCAGCTTTTTGCAGACCCCTCGGAGCCCGAAATCGACTCCTGTATGTTCCCTAGCTGGGAGGACCCAGGGTCTTCTCCGGAACATTCTGTGGACGACAGCCCATCATCCTTTATGGGTCTGCTCCAGTTCATCTCGGAATTCACCGGGATGCAACTCAAACCCGTTTCCAAACGGGCCCCTTACAGAGATTCTAGACTGAAGGGGTTCACCCTCGTAGGCCTTCCCGGTGGCTAATTGTGGGCCCGGCCTTGGAGCTCTGGTGGCGGGCTACTTCCTGCCCTGCGCCCTCGGCCAGGATGGCCAGGAAGTACTCTGTCCCTATTGGTTCTCTGCTCGGTTTCTCGGAACACCCCTCTGCTGAGGGGTTAGTTACTGACAATGTTTTCCAGTGTTCTGGAAACGCTAGGGATGTGGATAGGCCCCCTGACAAGGAGTCCAAAAGGATGGACTATGTCGGGCGCAAGGTTTACGCTGCGTCCTCCCTAGGCCTCCGTCAGGCCAGCTCAGCTGCACTGATGGCACATTTCTCCCACGCCCTTTTGGGCTCCCTGGACGAGATCCTCCCTCATCTCGCGGCCGACCTGCGGACCAGGGTAGGGCGGTGGCCAAGCAACAGCTCCAGACGGCTCTGGATCTAGGCGACTCCTGTGCCAGATTGGTGGCTGCCACAGTGGCCATGCACCGCAGGGCGTGGCTGAGGTTATCCTCCTTCTCTTTGGAAACCCAGCACGAGTTGGCGGACATCCCCTTCTTGGGGACTGACCTTTTCAGCCCTGGAGTGGAGGGACGCCTCCAGGGGTCCGAGAAGTCCGATGCCACTCTGGACTCGGTCACTCCTGCCAGGAGGGACAAGGGCAGCCGACAGCCTTTGCATAAGCCCCTTTGCCCCCTGGTTCCTGCGGCTCGATCGGCCCAGCACGAGGGCCAGCAGGCATGCGCTGGGTGGCCTGACTCCAAACCAGCGTCTTCCTCTAAAAGGAAGCAGGGAGGTAAGGGCCTGAGAGCTCCCTCGGCCTCTTCCTCCCCCAAGCCTGCTCAGTGATGGGCTAGGGGTGCTGTCCCCGACCCCGTCGTCCTTCCGGTTCCCCGTTGGGGCAGCTGCTTCACCTCCTCCACTTGGTCCGCTTTCCCGGACCTCTAAGTCGGAGGGTGCTAAGGGAAGGCCCTGTCTGGGTTTGCTAGCAGGTCTCACCCTCTCGAGCCGTTGCCCCAGGGGATCTTAGGGTCCACAGCCTCTTCGTCGGCCCGCTGAGCCGACTTGCCTGGCCCTCTAAATAGAGGTAATCAGGAAGGTTGAGGATCCTCCTTCTGACCCTGGGTTCATGTCAAGGTATCCCTGGTCTCAAACAGACAGGGGGGCTTGCGCCCCATTCTTCTGCACGCCTGGATGGTCTCTCTGGCTTAGATATCCCATCCTCAGAACGAGCGTGTGGCTTCGCTCCTGGGCCTCCGGGACGCACTTACACCTCGTTCTGTCCATTTCCTGGGAGACTCCTCCTTTTCCTAGCGGGGGATCTCCTTACGAGTTCCAGGCCAGGCCCTTCGGTCTTGGCCCAGGAGCTTTCTGCGGCATCGAGGGGCCCGGGCGTAACCCCACGTGGATGGCGGCCTGACTTCAACCCTTTCCAGGCGGAAGGGGTCGATCCAGAGTTCTGGGTCTCAGGCGGGTCTCCTGTTATCGGAGCCACATTGGAACTTGGGCCTTAGCGGGTGATCCTTCTTCGGGACCAGGCTCGACTCTTGAGTCCGAGCTTGGCTTCCGGCGGACAGGGCTGAGGTTCTTCCTCCCTTACCTGGTCAGGTGTCTGACCGGGCAATTGCACCCTGCCGGGACCTCCTGCTCCTCCTGGGCCTCACGGTGGCCAGCTCCAGCGTGGTCTGTTGGACCCGCTGGTTCATGCGTTCCCCTTGGGGGGACTGGCCAGCCAGCGGTCACAGTGCTGCATTCCTTCGGACCAGTTCGTGACTACAGCCCAGGAGTTAGGGAGTGCTCTCCTTTGGACCGTTCCAGCTCTTGCAGGAGTACATCCTGTTCGTCCGCCCCGAGTCGACGGTCTGCTCCAACTGATGCTTCTCGGATGGGTTGGGGTGCCCATCTAGGGGAATACAGAGTGCTCCGCCTCTGGTCCTCTCGGGAGTCCCGATGTCTTTCCTACCCGCTGGAGCTCATGGCGGTCCGCTTGCTTGCACCGCTCGCTCCGTTTGTGCGGGGTCCAGTGGTTTTAGTCCAGGTGAACAACACCATGACCATGTGCTACCTACCCCGCCAGGCTCGGACGAGCCTCTTGCATCTCGTAAGGAGGTTCTCCGTATTAGGTCTTTCGTGTAGCTGGGAGGTGGTGTCCTAGCCGTTCAGCGGCAGGAGCCTCCAGCACCCTGGCTGATGCCCTAAGCAGGGCATAGGCTGCGCCTCACGAGTGGTCTTCCCTGCTGGAGGTAGCACAGGATCTTCTCCCTCCTTCCCTCCAGGGAGAATACGAGGCCGAGACTGTCTCATGCCCACCCCCTCAGCAAGGTTTGCTGTTGGGGATGCCGTCGAGGTCATGGACCCCGGGCCTCTTCCACACCTCTCCCCCATTTCCCTTGACCCACGGGCAAGGCGAGGAGGGACTAGGCACAGGTGATGCTGGTAGCCCCAGACTGGTTGGCCAGCTCTGGTACCCAGCTCTCCTCAGTCTCGGCCCCAGGCTCCCGAGGTGGCTTCTAGCCCGCCCGGTCCTGATCTCTGTTTTCAGGGGAAGGTTTTCCATCTGGACCTTCAATCCCTGCACCTAAAGGCCTGGTCCCTGTGCGGCTGGGGGCCAGGCCTGGGGTCTTTCGGCAAGGTCCTCGATGTTTCCGTGGCATCCTGCCGGGAGTCGGCCAAACATGCTCGCCCTCAAATGGTAAGAGTTCTCCATTTGATGTTGGGACAGGGCCAAGGGCCCCTCTCCTGTCCCTCGGCGGGCATTCCGGACCATCTTCAGTCCGTTCTTTTGAACCAGGGCTTCAGCTGACGACCCACTGGGTGCTTCTGTTGGTCACCTCTGTCTTCTGGGCGCGGGCCAGAAGGCAGTCGGTGGCACAAAAAAGGTGGTCTGGCACTTCTAGGCCTCGATCGCACCTCCCCTTCGGGGAGAGTATCCCCGTTCTGCGGGATCTTCGCTGGTATGGGCTTAGCTCGCGGGCAAGCCGTTCGATCCTTTGCACAGGTGCGAGTTTCCCCATCTGTTGTGGATGAACACCTTCTTGGGGCTACTCTGCCATCCAGAAGGAGAGGAGAGTTTGAGGTGCTCCTTTGAATCTCCCTGTCTGGTCTTCCACAGGGACATGGTTGTCCTGCGCCCCACCCGAAGTTCCTTCCGTTGGCGGTGGCGGAGTTTGTTTTCCCTATCCGGGTATTGCCTCTGCCGGGGTTCATACCCATTCACGCCTCGGAGGCCATATATAGGTTCCTTTGGGGACCCTATTTATACGCTCGCCTACCCAGGGAGTGTAGGGCTGAAGTTCAGGAGAGGTTCGCCAGCTGTTTGTCATCTACGCTGAAGCCGCACCTGGCAGACCTGCAGCCTAGCGGACGACGAGTGGGTGGGTCACCTCCTGCATAGGTCTCCGCTATAGGTGGGCGGGCATGGAGCCTCCCAGAGGGATAAGTGCTCATTTTACCCGCCCTTCCACTGCATCGGTGGCTGCTTCCGAAGATACTCTGGTCCAGGATATCCGCAGGGCTTCTACCTGGAAGCAGGCGTTACCGTTTTTCCCCTTCCACATCGACCCTGGGGTCACTCCGGGATGCTGGTCGGGGTCTCGGTTCTCCAGTCTTTCTACCTAAGTGGGGGGTGTGCGCCTTGCCTCCCTCCTCCCGGAGAACTGCTGGGAGTCTGCCAATAAGTGTAGATGAACAGCATATCCATGTCCCTAGAAATACAGGTTACTCACCTGTAACAGGAGTTCTAGGAATGGTATATTTTGTTCATCCACACGACCCACCTGGCCTCCCCGGCTTCGACGCACAACCTGGCTTCCAGCGGGCTAGATCTGGCATCATGGGGTGGAGCCGAGAGTTTTACCACCTGGGTGGGTGGGAGGAGCCAGCTTGAAGACCTTCCGGCAAGATTTAAAGCGGCAAGGAACCTGCCAATAAGTGTGGATGAACAACATATACCATTCCTAGAACTCCTGTTACAGGTGAGTAACCTGTATTTTCTGTGGCTTACAATGACGACAAGTTAGAGCCCTAGATCTGATTGTCACCCAGCAGACTGCAGAGGCAGAACTGAGTATGCCTCCTCTCTTGGGGAGAGTCTGGAGTACCTTCTTTTGTATGACTAATGGGAGGGAGTCATGTGGGCAGGAAAACATGATCCCAGAGTGTGTAGTGAAATCCTGCCACCAGTGCAGTAGGGGAGGGAGTCAGCTGGGCCGGAAAACATGACACCAAATCTGAGTAGTGAAATCCTGCCACTGGTGTGTTGCAGCATGCTGATGAAGGACACAATGGTATACTGCATCTAGTTCTGTGTCAGAGAGTATCAGATTGTGGTGGGTGGCCTTGGGCCCAGCCCACTTCTTACTGGTCAGAAAGGTCTCCAGTCTCAGGCCATCCATTAATGGGGCAGGGGTGGAACATAGGGGATGGATAAATAGATGGGAAAAAATGGTAGCACTTGGTCAGAGAATGTTGCAGCCCCCTACCTTCCCAGTTGTAGTCCCTGGAAATCTGCCCTTCCCTCTCAGTCTGGGAAGTTCTGGTTGGCTTTCCTTGTCAGACCCTGGGGAGTACGTCTGAAGTAGCAATTGAGGAGTCAAGTAGCTGGAAACGGGGTCAACTGGGACTGTTCTAGTAGGCAAGGGATCTGTTGTTTGTGGTTGGGTTAAAGGAAATCCTGACCTATTGTTCTAACCCCAGGAATCACTCATTATGATTAAACTAAATGCAGTCAGCCTGCTGTGTTGAACTGCCTGGAGAACTCTCATGTGGCTCATGCCACTTTCAAACTGCTGCCTTAGCAACTGCTGCACTCTGAGTGTTTCGGATTCTTTACTCCGCCTGCCTAGTAAGGACGTCCTGGAGAGCTCTCTTTGAACTGTCTTCAGAAGTCATTATCTGTGTGGATAAGTACTCACTTTGAGTTTTATTTCAGATTGCTGCCTTAGAAGTTTAGTTTTTAATATTTGTAGTGTAGTTTTGAGTTTTAGCGGTTCCCTCGCGGTTCCCTGGAACCGAGGGTTCCGCTCCCTCTGTCTAGATTTCATTAGTTTTTTTGTTCAGCTTTCTATCTACAGTCCATTCCTTTGACCGCTTTATTTTAATTAACTTTTAAGTATTTTTTTGGTTCCGTTTTTTAAGGAACCGAATAGCGTTCTGTTCCAGGAACTGTTAGCGTTTGTTTATATTTAAAATTACCAATTCTTATATATATATATATATATATATATATATATATATAGTCCTGAGATTGGTAATTGTTCAGCTTACTCAATGTCAGAAACCCACTTAGATAAGCTCTGAGAATGCACAGGACCCACTGGATTTAAATATTGTGAGTCCTGTGGTCTGATTATAGCAAAGGCAGATAGACATTCTCTTTGTATTTCCTGTTTGGGCACCAGTCATATTTTTGCCAGTTGTGAGATTTGCACATCTTTCTGACCAAAAACATTAAGAAAGAGGGCAAAAAAGCTAGAGGAAATGGCTTCTGCTTCTGCTGCTGATACTAGTGCATCTACCTCAATCCCTAAAAGGGATGGAGGCAAGGCTAAGGACATAGACAAAAGTTCTGATAAACCTGACCAACGTAAGACAAAGAGGACTGTGGAGATGGTGGCTGAGGCTGTCCCTCTTAAGAAAAAGTGCAAAGAGAAGCATGTTGCTGCGCCTCCGGCCGAGAAGGCTAAAGAGCTCCCAGCAGACAAACATAATGCCCTCAGCTGAGGACATTGCTAAGGCATTACAGGTCCTACAAGCCCTGCAAGCTGCAGCCCCGGATCCTACACCGACTGCATTGGTTCCTGTTTCACAGGTACCTCAAATTACTTATGGTGAGGAGGATGAGGAGGATTTTGAAGGGGAACTGATATGCCCTGAAGTTTCCCCTGAGCAGGAGTTCGAGTCCCCTCCTAGGGGCCCAGAAGAGTATTCCTCCAATTATGCTTTTGTAAAAAGCATGTTGGAAACCCTTAATCTCCCTCTTCAGGAGACTGAAGAGGAGGTGGAGGAAGCAGAATTCCTCAATATGATGGGTTTAACTCCAACAAAACGACTTATTTTGCCAACGCATACGTCCTTAAAAAAAGACTGCATTGCAGATATTGCAGACCCCAACTTCTATCCCTGGGGTAGATAAACAAGCTGATAAAAAGTATCAGCTAGACAGAGCGACTGCTGAATTTTTGTTTCACCATCCCGACCCAGATGGGGTGGTTCAGGCTACTGCCTGTAGCAAAGCCAGAATACTACTGGCTACCCACCCTCCAGATAAGGACTCACGAAAGATGGATGCCATGGGAAAAAAGGGCTACACGGCTGCTTCCTTGTTAATCAGGCAAGCCAACTACATGGCATATGGTGTACAGTACCAAAAGGCACTCTGGAACAGTTTTAACCCTTGCTGACAAGGTTCCAGGTGAAGTAGCAGTGGATCTGCAAGAAACAGCAAGGACTCCACTAAATATCAATTCCATATGGCAGTGGATTCCAATGACACAGCTGCCAGGCTAATGGCATTAGCTGTCTCCCTTAGGAAATTTGCATGACTAAGGGCCACCAACCTTACCGCAAATGCACAGGCCAAGGCAATGGATTTCACTGTGGAGGATAAATCGTTTGGTGATGAAACCGAAGCGTATATGAAAAAAGTAGAGGAATACAAGTCTACTTTTCACAGCAGCTCGAAGGACAGACCTACTCTCGATAGATCCCAGAATAGGGGAGGCAGGGGTAGGTTTTTTTGATCCCAAACCCTCTTTTCAGACACAGGCCTTCCAGCCACAACAGCAAGCGAGAGGCTATTTCAGAGGAAGGGGCAGGAGAGCGATGAGAAGAGCGTCTACGTCTTAGCCTCAGACACAACCCTCACAGAACACCTGATGGGCTGCTTCAGGTCGCATCTCCCTTTTGTGGAACTACGAATGGGCGGCAGATTAACTCACTGCCTCCAAGGGTAGCATATTATCACCACTTCACTCAACTTCATCTCATTTAATTTCCCAAATTGGGAACAAAAGTTTTCACACTAGTCACCCTGGCAGACAGGGTTTTTAACGGACACAGAGGTCAAACACCTTTGTTAATCAAAACAGTTGAACAGTGCCCCTAAATCAAAGGGGCAGAGGGTTATATCCACATATTTCTTTATGGGAACCTATTTGGATCTTAGAATGTTAAAATAAACATTTTGAAGTTAAAAAAAAAAAAAAAACTTTAGAATGCCACTCTGGCATTAATCATTCCCACAGGTTGGCCTCAGGCTAGTATCAGTTGGCAACACTTTTTCAGCCTAGTCTCTGTTTCAAGGCCTTAGATATATCAAGGGTGTAGACAGGCATACTCACTGTACACATTTGTTTACAGTTTTGTTGAGTGCCTGTCACAAACCTCTCTGTTAATATTATCATTCTAATCTGTAGTATTTGGATTAGTGTAGGCCACTGAGGAGTGTCCAATACATGTATAACCTCTTTAGAGAGAAGAGGAGTCATCTGACAACAATCTGACTTGTTTGGAAGGGGATGCCATTTGGAAAGGATGTGTACATTTTTTAATTGGGGGGTGTAACTGTTGGAGATTGTGTACAAAATGGAAATTTGTGGCTACACTCCTGAGATATATAATAATAAATAATTTTTGTTTCCCCTACCTGGACAACTGGTTGATAGTGGGTCAGTCCCTGCAACATGCTGAGAACTTCCTGGCTCTAATATCCCTGTTTTCTCATAAACAACCAGAGGCCCCAGCAAAAAAACAACAGTACAAGTACTGGAGATTATTGGAGCAGAATTGAGCAACACCCTAGACAAACTTGTTGCATCAGAGAATTCCTCAGGCTACTGGGCACAAGGTGGCTGCCCCCCCCCCACCCCATTCACCACTACCCCCTCAACCACAATGACTCTGGTTTGCCAGGTTTCATAGAGAAACATCCAGGTTTGCCTAGGACAGTGCTAGTCACAAAGAACAGATTCTGTTTAGGATGACTCCAGCCACCCACATTCTCGTATAGCTACTGCAGCAGTGGCTGGACAATCAAAACCTTAGAATAGGTGTGTTTTTGTTCACAAGGGAACATTTTTTCTTTAGACATGGATATGTTGTTCATCCACACTTTCCAGCAGGTATCCTTGCCGCTTTAAATCTTGCCAGAAGGTCTTCAACCTGGTTCCTCCCACCCACCCGGGTGGTAAAACTCTCGGCGCCGCTCCATGACGTCAGATCTTCCTTACCGCCTGGAAGCTCAGGTTCCCTCCTTAACGCTCTGCGTATAAGACTGGTTCCTAATTCTTCGGTTTGCCCGAAATAAAGTTTAAGGTTTTCAAGACTTCGGTCATTTATTTCCCTCGCGGCTGTGATGGACAAATCGACTCCCGGTTTTCGGAGGTGCCCATGCGGGCAGAAGATGTCTCGGATGGATCCGCACTCCATGTGCGTCTACTGCTTAGGCCTTGAGCACGACCCGCAGGCCTGCGACCTGTGCTTTTCCTTCTCGGTCTACGTCCTGGAGGACCGCGCCGCCCGTTTACAACTTGGGCTCCCTGAGAAACGTTACCCGCCGGTGAAGTCAAAGGAGGCCCGTTTGGTGGTGTCCGCGGCAGTTGGCTCAGCAGAACAGCTCGAGCAGATGATCGCCCTCGAGGAGGAGGTGGCGCAGGCTGCATCTTCGTCTTCCTCGGCCGCGGCCTTTATCCCGCTCTCCTTGGGATCCTCCTATTCAGCTTCTTTTAAAGAGCTCTGTCAGTCCCTTTCCACCAAGGGAGAGGGGCCATCAGGACTTTCCTCTCGGTCCAAGAAGAAGGACTCAAAAGGTAAGTCCCTCTGTTGATGCTCTTGGGAGTGGGAGAGGTCCCCCTTCCCGAGTTGTCGACCCTCGACTTCCGTCGATCCTTCGGCTTCGGCCACTGGCCTCACGGCATCCCCGTCAGGTCAGTTGACTGAGACACCCATCGATGCAGTCAAGATTTTTCTCGACCCGTCGGACGGGTTGTCGACCGGTGAAGCCGAAAACCCTCACTCCCCGGTTCCCCCGGCAATCGAGGTTACCATGGGCTTGCCTGTGCCTCCAGTTCCAGAGTCCACGGTCGAAACTTCCGAACTGAGGGGATAGCGGGTCTCCCCCGCCCTGCCCCAGAACCCTCCTCGGAAACGCCGAGGTTCTTGGTCTCGGTCTCGGACATCTTCACGGTCCAGTCGATCCCGACGACATAGGCGGTCTCGGTCTCCGAACTGTAGTAAGCGGCGTCGCCACTCGTCCTATCTTCCTCCTTGGATGAGGAGAGGCTTCGACGCAAGTTGCGTCGGCTCTATGAGGACCTCATGTGGCAACAGCTCCTTCTGTCCGGGAGCAAGCCGACGTCGTGGCCTTCCCCGGCCATCAAGTGGCTGTCACCGGAGCGGCCGAAGCAACCCCTCGCCCTAGCCGAGGCGCCTGCCCGGGCCTGTTGCTCGGCTGAAACCGGCTGCCCCACCGATTCTGGTGGAACCTCCGCCTCCACAGCCGAAATTTGGGGCCCCGACCAAGAATTCTCGGTTGGGCCAGGGCCTGCCCCATAGACTGTCTGTCACCCTCACTTTCAACCACCCTCGGCAGGTGGAGGGTGGCTCAGGCCCAAGGCAGCTCTTTGCGGACTTGTCCGAGTCCGACGACGATTCCTCCCTGTTCTCCAGGCAGGTCGACCTGGAGTCCTCCGGAGGTCAGTCGCTGGACGATAGCTCATCGTCCTTCATGGGTTTGCTTAGGCTCATCTCGGAGTCCACTGGGATGCAGCTCGAGCCCGTATCCAGGCGGGCCAAGTATCCCCTATCGGAGATATTGGACCGAGGGGATTCTCCCACGGAAGCCTTTCTGGTGGCCAAGGCCATTGTCGGCCCGGCCTTGGAGCTCTGGCAGCATCCTGCTTCCTGCCCTGCGCCTTCAGCCAGGATGGCGAGGAAGTACGCCGTCCCTACCGGTTCCCTGTCTGGTTTTTCGGAACACCCCTCAGCCGAGGGGTTGGTTACCGACAGCGTCTTCCGGCATGCCGGAAGCGCCAGGGACGTGGACAAGCCTCCCGACAAGGAGTCCAAGAAGTTGGACTACGCCAGGCGCAAAGTCTACGCTGCATCCTCCCTTGGCCTTCGTCAGGCCAGCTTGGCTGTGCTGATGGCACACTTCTCTCACATCCTGTTGGGCTCCCTGGATGAGGTAGTCCCTCATCTCCCGGCTGACCTGCAGACCACAGTCAAGCAGGTGCGGGACCAGGGCAGGGCAGTGGCCAAGCAGCAACTTCAGACTGCTCTGGACATCGGCGACTCATGTGCCAGGTCAGTCGCGGCTGCAGTGACCATGCGCCGTCGGGCATGGCTGAGGGTATCCACTTCACAGCGGATACCCAGCACAAGTTGGCGGATGTCCCTTCTTGGGGACGCGACCTCTTGACCCTGGGTGGAGGGTCACCTCCAGAGGATCGAAAGTCCAATGCCACTCTGGACTCGGTCTCCCTCTGCCCAGAGGGACAAGGGCCGCAGACCGCAACCCAAGCCCTTTCGTCTGTCTGCACCCACTGCACGTCCGGCCCAGCAGCATCAGGGCCAGCAGGCTCGCACTTGGCATGCCAAAGCCAAGCCTGCAGCTTCCTCTTCCAGGAAGCAGGGAAGCAAAGGCCCAGGAGGTCCCTCGGCCGGTCCCTCCTCCAAGCCTGCGCAGTGACGGGTTGAGGGGTGTCGCCCATAACCTCATCACTCCACCCCGGGTTCCCCCCGTGGGAGGGTGGCTCCGCCACTTCCTTTCCGCCTGGTCCACTATCACCACAGACCGGTGGGTGCTGGAAGTGGTAGGAAGAGCTTACCTCTGGAGTTCGAGCAGGCCCGATCCTTCCGAGTCATCACCCCCGAGTGACCTCGAGTCTGCAGACTTCGCTGTGGCTCGCCCGAGCCAACATCGCTCTGCTCCTCGAAAGAGGTGATCAGAGAGGTGGCGGACCCTCCCTCAGACCCGGGGTTTGTGTCCAGGTACTTCCTGGTCCCAAAACGGATGGGGGGCTGGTGCCTCATTCTCGACCTGCACAACCTAAACAAGTTTCTAAGGTCTCGGACCTTCAGGATGGTCACTCTGGCTCAGATAATACCATCTCTGGAATGAGGCGTGTGGTTCTGTTCTCTGGACCTACAGGACGCTTTCTTTCACGTCCCTATCCGTCCGTCTCACCAGAGATTCCTTCGCTTTCGAGCGGAGGGATCCCTTTACGAGTTCCGAGCCATGCCCTTCGGCATTTCTCTTGCTCCCAGGGTCTTCACCAAATGCATGGCAGTGGTGACAGCATTCCTGCGGCACCGAGGGGCCCGGATGTACTCTTACCTGGACGATTGGCTTATAGCAGCCCCTCCAGAAAGGAGGTGGAGCGGTCCAGATATCTGACCCTCCAGGTTTGCTCTCAGATCGGCCTTCTCATCAACGAGGCCAAGTCGGAACTTGGACCAAAGCAGGTGATTCTTTTCATCGGGGCAGAGCTCGACTCTCTTCGAGCCAGAGCATGGCTCCCAGCAGACAGGGCCGAGGTTTTTTCCTCCTTTGCCCACTCATTTCTGGTTGGGCAATCGCGCCCTGCCCGGGACTTCCTGCGCCTCCTGGGTCTCATGGCGGCCTGCACCAGCATGGTCCGTTGGGCCCGCTGGCACATACGTCCCCTTCAGTGGGGATTGGCCAGCCAGTGGTCACAGTGCTGCGATCCATTGGACCAGCTAGTGACGGTGACCCAGGGATGTGGAACGCTCTCCAGTGGTGGACCTGTTCAGCCCATTTGCAGGAGGGCATCCGTTTGTCCGCCCGTGGTGCGGCCTCTATCGACCCGGTGCCTCTCTGATGGGTTGGGGTGCTCATCTGGGGAGCACAGAGCGCACGGCCTCTGGTCCCCTCGGGAGTCCCGATGCATTATCAACCTGCTGGAGCTTCGGGCAGTTCGTCTAGCCCTCACTGCCTTTGCTCCGTTTCTATGGGGTCAAGTGGTTCAGGTCCAGATGGACAATACCACAACCATGTACTACCTAAACCGCCAGTGCGGGACGCGCTCCATGCCTCTGTGCATGGAAGCTCTCCGCGTTTGGTCACTCGTGTGCAGCCTGGAGGCGGATCTCCTAGCCATCCATGTGGCAGGAGCCTCCAACACCCTGGCCGATGCCCTAAGCTGGATAGGGGCTGTGTCCCACATGTGGTCTCTCCTGCCGGAGGTAGTAAAAGATCTGTTCTCCCACTGGGGCACACCTCAGGTGGACCTGTTTGCCTCCAGGGAGAATGCAAAGCTGAGGCTGTTTCGTGCCCGCCCACCTCACCAGGGTTCACTGCAGGGGGATAGCTTCTCGAGACCGTGGACCCCGGGTCTCTTCTACGCCTTTCCCCCATTTCCCTTGATCCACAGGGTGCTCCTCAAGGTGAGGAGGGACAAAGTGCAGGCGATTCTGGTAGCCCCAGACTGGCCTCGCCAGTGCTGGTATCCAGATCTCCTCAGCCTCAGCTCCAGGCTCCCGAGGCAGCTTCCAGCTCGCCCGGACGTGTTATCAGTCAATCAGGGGAAGGTGTTCCATCCGGACCTTCAATCCCTGCACCTGACGGCCTGGTTCCTGAGCAGCTAGAGTTCCAGGCCTTGGGTCTTTCCGGACGAGGTCCTCAATGTAGTTGAGGCATCCCATAAGAGTTTGACCAGAAAATGCTATGCCTTCAAATGGAAGAGATTCTCCATTTGGTGTCAGGCATGGGCCTGGACCCTTCCTCCTGTTCCTTGGCAAGCATCTTGGACTACCTATGGTCCTTTCTCAGCAAGGGCTAGGTCGATGACCCTAAAGATGCACCTGAGCCATATCTCTGCTTACCGGGTACGGGCGGGAAGCAGTGAAGGGCAGTTGAAAGTGGTCGGGCGCTTTTCAAGCGCCTGATCACATATATCCCCTCCGGTGCATGAACCTCCATCCTGCGGATCTACTGCTGGTATTGGCAAAGCTCATGGGCGTTCTATTTGAACCAATGCACAGGTGTGACATCTTCACCTGTCGTGGAAGACCGCTTTCTTGGTGGCTATCACGTCAGCTAGAAGGATGGGAGAGCTCCAGGCGCTTTCCATAGAGTCTCCTTACCTGGTCTTCAACAGGGACAAGGTTGTCCTGCGCCCCCACCCGAAATTCCTTCCGAAGGTGGTGTCGGAGTTTCACCTTAACCACGTGTTGACTCTGCCGGTGTTCTACCCCAGTCACACCTCAGAGGCCGAATATAGGCTCCATACTCTGGACCCTAGAAGGGTGCTCGATTACTATAAGAAGCGCACGGCTGAAGTTCGGGGAGAGGTTCGCCAGGTGTTTGTCACTCCACGCCTCGAAGCCGCATGGGAAGGCAGACCTGCAGCCAAGCGGACGATAAGCAGGTGGGTCACCTCCTGCATAGATCTCTGTTATAGGTTGGCGGGCATTGAGCCTCCCAGAGGATAAGAGCTCATTCTACCCGCCATACCGCTGCATCGGTGGTTGCTTCCAGGGCGCCCCTATCCAGGATATCTGCAGGGCTGCTACCTGGAAGTCGGCACATACCTTTATAACCCATCACCACATCGACACCTGAGCTCGCCGGGATGCTGGTTTTGGGGCCTCGGTTCTCCAGTCTCTATTTCTCAAGTAGGTGTGCGCCTTGCCTCCTCCCTCCTGGAGAATCATAGGAGTTTTAGAGGAGTGTGATAATACATCCATGTCCCTAGAAATACAGGTTCTAGGGACATGGATATGTTGTTCATCCACACTACTATGGTGTTTCCTGTCGCTTAAATCTGCTGGAAGGTCTTCAATCTGGCTTCCCACCCACCCGGGTGGTAAAACTTGCCCGCCCCTATGACGCCAGATCTTCCTTACCGCTTGGAGCTCAGGTTCCCTCCTTAACGCGCTGGCAAGACTTGTTCCTGGTTCCTTCGAAAAGTCTCGAAATTGAAAAGTTTTTGCAAAAGACTTTATTCTTCTTCTTCGCTCATGGGCGGACAAATGACTCCGGATTTTGAGGTGCTCCTTGCGGCAGAAGATGTCTAGGACGGATCCGCACTCCACGTATGTTAGCCTGGGCCTGAGCGCCACCCGCAGGCCCGCGACTTGTGCTCTTCCTTTCGCCTACGCCTGAAGACCGTATGCCCGATATAACTGGGGTTTTGAGAAAAGAATTCCACCAGTGAACTCTGCGGTCTGATATGTGTCCCAAGGGCGGTCTGCGGATCAGCTTGAGTAGATGATCGCCTCGGAGGAGTCATGCGCTGCCGCTCACCGCTGCATTTGTCCCACCTCTCGTGCCTCTACCGGCTTTATGAGCTGTCTGACCTCTCACCAAAAGGTGAGGGTCTAACTCTTCTGGGACCTCTTCCAGGTCCAAAAAGAGCAAAAGTAAGTCTGGTCGACGCCTTGGGAGCGAAGACCTCCCTTGCCCATTGTTGACTTCTGGCTTACCCCTCAGCTTCGCCACTGCCTTACCGTGTCCCCTGCCAGGCCAGTTGGTTGAGACTCAGCCGACGCGGGTCGAGATTTTTCTCGATCTGTGGGGTTGTCGGCTGAGTAGCTGAGTCCTCTCCTGCCCCGGTGGGTTGAGGTCTCCTGGCCTGCCCAGCCTCCGGTCTGAGCTCGGATCAACCGCCGAGGGGTGCCTCCTCCCACTCTCCCCGCCTTTCCTCGCCTAGTCGAGACTCTCGGTCTTGGTCTCGGCTGTCTATGCGATCCCGCCGCCAGGCGGTCCGGTCTTATGCCGGGCGCTACCGCCTTCCCCTTTCTCGACGAGGGAGGCTTCAGCAAGTTGCATCGGAGGTACGAACTTATGTGGCAACAGTTTCTTTGATGGCCGTCACCCAGTCGCCTTTCCGCCGCATTATGGTTGTCACCGAGCAGCCGAAACAACCCTCGCTAGCCGAGAGCCTGTTTCTCAGGCCGAAGAGCCTGGCCAATTCCAGCTGCCCCACCGATTCTGGCAGGAACCTCCGCCTCACAGCCATTGCTAGTTGGGGGCTCCCACCCAAAAATTCTCGGCCGCTTTGGATTTACCCCATGGGCTGTCGGTCACCCCATTCTCGGTAAACTCTCAGGTGGAGGTGTCAGGGCCGAGGTTGTTTGAGGACTCTTCTGAGTCTGATGATGGTTCTCCTCTTCCAAGCGTAGACTTGGAGTCCTTGGAGGATGTCAATGGACTATAGCCTTCGTCCTTCTTAGTTGTTTCGACTCATCTCGAGTCCACCGGGATGAAGCTCTAACCCGCTTAAATGGGCCAGGTATCCCTCATCGGAGATTCTGGACCGAGGGGATTCTCCGCTTGAGGCTCTTCCGGGTGGCTGAATATAGTGGGTCCCGCCTGAACCTTTGGTATAGGCCCTGCTTCCTGCCCCTGCCCGCCAGTTGGCTAGGCGCGTGGTCCCACCGTTCTCCCTGTCCGGTTGAACACCTCGCCGAGGGGTTGCTTACCACAGCGCTTCCGCGGCCGGGAATGCCAGGGATGGGACAAATCCTCTCCTGGTTGCTGAATCCAAGAGCATTGGATTATGCCAGCCGGTAAAAGTCTATGCGCCCTCTCTCGGTTTCGCCAGCTAGTTCGCCGCCCCATGGCATATTTTTCACGCCTGTTGGGCTCCTGGATGTGTTGTCTCTCTTGCAGATCCAGACTACCGCCAGGTGCGACCAGGGCAGGGCAGGGCTAAACAGCTCCAGACTGCGCGACATCGGGACCTGTGCTAGGTCTGTGGCGGCTGAGTGCTATGCATGCCGGGTTTGTTGAGGATATCTACTTTACTTTGATACCTGTACAAGTTGGCTGATGTTCCTTTTGGGACTGACCTCGGCCCTGGGGTGGAAGGTCACCTGCAAGATCGGTGAAGTCCAGTGCTACTCTGACCCGCGGCCCTTCCGCTCAGAAGCGACAAAGTGCTGCAAGCCACAGCCAAGCTCTTTCGTCTCTTCCATACCGCGGCGCCGCCGGCCCAGCAACGCTGGGGCCAGCAGGCCTCACCTGGTATCCCAAGCCCTCGCCGCTTCCCAACAGGTAGCAGTGAGGGCCCAGGAGGTTCCTGGTCCCCCTCCAAGCCTGCCCAGTGACGGGCTGAGGGGTGGCCGCCTCGCCTGTCACCTCACCCCTGTTTCTCTGTGGGGACGGCTCACACTTCCTCCGCCTGGTCCGCTGTTACCACAGACAGGTGGGGGCTGGAGGTGGTGGGAAAGCGCCACCTCTGAATTCGGCAGGCCCCGCCCCTCAGAGCCGGCTGCGACTCGGGGGCCTGGGTCCCAGAGTTCACTGGCGGCTCCGCCGAGCCGACATCGCTTCCTCCCTCCAAAAGGAGGTGATCACGGAGGTGAGGACCCCTTCAGACCCGGGGTCTTGTCCAGGTATTTCCTGTTCGAGCGGACGGGTTACGCGCCCATTCCCACTCCACACGACTGAACAAGTTTCTATGTCTCGAACCTTCAGAATGGTCACTCTGGCAATAGATAATACCATCTCTGAACACGGCTGTGGTTCTGCTTCCTGACCCAGGACGCTGCTCTTCACGCCCTATCCGTCTGTCATTGGGATCTCGCCGAGCGGAGGGATCCTCTAGTTCGGCTATGCCTTTCAAGCCATCTCAGCTCCAAGGTCTTCACCAAATGCATGTAGTGGTGATATATTTCATGCCTAGGATCCGTGTACTTTGTTTGGACGACATGATAGCAGCCGCCTGACGGGAGGTGGAGTGTCCAGAGATCTGCTCCTCCAGGTTTGTTTCTCGAGTTGGCCTCTCATCAACAAGGCCAAGTCAACCGAGCTAAAGTAGGATCCTGTTCACGGGCAGCTCGACTCTTCGTTGTAGAGCACGATTCCTGCAGACAGGGCCGGGGTTCCCCTCTTTGCCCAATCATTTTGTTACAATCGCTTCTTGCCCGACTTCCTGCACCTTCTGGTCTCATGTGGCCTGTACCAGCGTGTCCATTGGGCCTGCTGGCACATGCGCCCCTTCAGTGGGACTGCAGCTAGTGGTCATAACGCCACATCCTTGGACCAGCTAGGATAGTGACCCAGGAGAGGAACGCTTCCAGTGGTGACTGTTCCATTCATTTGCAGTGAGTGGGCATCCCGCTTGTCCGCCCGAGCCGGCTTCATCTAGACCGATGCCTCTCTGATGGTTGGGTGCCCATCTGGGGAACACTGAAAGTGCATGGCCCTCTGGTCCCCGCTGGGAGTCCCAATGCCACATCAACCTGGAGTTCAGCGGTCCGCCGGCTCTCACCGCTTGTCTGCTTCTCCGGGTCATGGTCCAGTCCAGACGGACAATACCGCGACTATGTATTACCTGAACCGCCAGGGCGGACGTGCTCCATGTTTCATGCATGGAACCTCCGCATTTGGTCACCGTGTGCAGCCTGGAGTGATTTCCTAGCTATCATGTGGCAGGAGCCCAGCACCCTGGCCGGTGCCCTGAGCCGGATAGGGCTGCATCTCATTAATGGTCCTCCTGCCGAGGTAGTCCAAGATCTGTCTGCCACTGGGCACTCCGGGGACCTGTTTGCTCAGGAGAACTAGCTGAGCTGTTTCAGGCCTGCCTCAGCAGGGCTCACAGTGCAGGGATGCCTTCTCGAGGCTGTGTGCACCGACTCCCACACCTTCCCCCATTTCCCTTGATTCACAAGGTGCTTCTCAAAAGGTGAGGGACAAGGCGCAGGGTGATCCGATAGGTCCCAGACTGGCCTGGCCCAGTTTTGGCACCAGATCTCCCGTAGCTCTCTCCAGGGTCCCGAGGCATTTAGCTCGCCCGACCTGCTTTCTGTAGTCAATCAGGGAAGGTGTTCCATCCGACCTTCAATTCTCAAATTGACGCCTTGCCCTGAGCGGCTAGAGTTCCAGGCCTTGGGTTTCACAGGGTCCCTGTGTGTTGCTGAGGCGTCCCTGTAAGCGAGTCGCATCAGAAAAATGCTACGCCCAAATGGAAGAGACTTCTCCATTTGGTGTCAGGCAAGGCTTGGACCTTCCTCCTGTTCTGTGGCAAGTATTTGGCTATTTATGGTCCTTTCTAGCTGGGCTTAGGTCAACTAATTTAGGCACCTGGAGTAGCCATCTCTGCTACCGGTCATGGGTCAAGCAGTCAGTAGCGCAGGGAAAAGGTGGTCGGCGCTTTTCAAAGGGTTCTTGATTACATTTCTCTCCGGTGTGGTAGCCCACCTCCGTGATTTATGCTGGTACTGGCAAAGCTCTGGCGGTTTTTATTTGAACCAATGCACAGTGTGACTTTCCCTCCGTCATGAAGACCTTTTGGTGGTTATCACATCACAGAAGATGGGAGAGCCCAGGCGCTTTTGCATCAGTCTCTTACCTGTCTTCCACAGGGACAAGGTTGTCCTGCTCCCACCAAAACTCCTTCCGGCGGTTTGTCGAGTTTCACCTTAACCAGGTGCTGACTCTGGTGTTCACCCAATCACACCTCGAGGGCTTCTAATATAGCTCCATACTCTGACCTCAGAAGGCTTCACTTATTATAAGGAGCGATGGCTGAAATTCGGGAGAGTTCACAGCTGTTTGTCACCCACGCTGAAGTCAGCACCTGGCAGACCTGGCAGCCAAGCGACGATAGTGTGGTGGGTCACCTCCTGCATAGATCGCTGCTATGTTGGCGTGGCATGGAGTCACCCCAGGATAAGAGCTCATTCAATTATTGCTACTGCTGCATCGGTGGCTGCTCAGGGACGCCCCTGGTCCAGGAAATCTGCAGGGCTGCCGGCAGTCAGCACACCTTTATTACATCCACCTTTGAGTCATGCCGGATGCTGGTTTTGTTGCCCTCCTGTAGTCCTATTTTCCGCGGCCAGGTGGTTGCCTCCTCCCTCCCGAGAACCACTAGGAGTCTGCCATTGTTGTGGATGAACAATATATCCATGTCCTAGAAATACAGGTTACCCACCTGTAACAGAGTTCTAGGAAATGTATGTTGATCTTATTCGAGGTTAGCTGTTGCAGTTACATTAGACTGGAGCTGCAGGTGCCAGGACCCCCAGACTTTTCTACACATCTTCAGCGGGACCGCCTGACGCCGCCCGCCTCCGCGCCAGGCGTGATAGTGCGGGGCGGTCCAGAATCCCCAGTTCTTTCCCCGCCGTCAGTGTATGCTTTGACCCTCCGTAAAGTTCTGCTACGCTGTCATGTGGTTTTAAAAAAATTTCAGTTCTTCGATTCTTCTGAGGAAGATTTCTTCTGCAATCAAGACAACCGCCTGATGTCCTCTCCGACCGGCATTCTCCAAGTGTGCTTGTGGCAAGCAAATTCCTTTAAGGACCTGCACTCCACGCAAGGCCAGGTGTTCAGGGGGCCCGACCACGGCTACCAAGGCCTGCTCCTCTGCCAGGGGTTCAACAGCTTGATTCAGGATCCGTCGCAGCAGAAGGCCCTTTCAAGCCTTTTCTTGAGGAAAAACTCAGCGATGGCTTCCAAGGAGGATTCGACGACCGGCACGCGGGAAAGAAGAGGTTCAGGGATCCCCGTCGCCGGGTTCGCCTCCCGAGCCACGGAGTTCGGCCCGCTTGCACCGCCCGCCAGGCTCACGCTCCTGCCGCGGGGCCCCGCTGCGGCTTGCCTCTGCTCAGCCTCCACCGCCAGGTCATTGCCTTCTCTTCAGCTCAAAAGGCCTTGCGGTGCCGGGAACTGGCCTCACCACCAACACCACAAGTCGGGCTCCTACTGGTCCCAACGCCCGGTCTTCCTCTTCCACCCCGAACATCTTGGAGTCACCCCGCTGAGAAGCTGGGATCCGGCGTTGCCAGACCGGGCTGGCCGGGTCGCATCGCCAGCGCCTGAGCCGATGGTCGGTCGGCCGCCGCCGGCCTTCATCGCATGTCGACGCCGGGTGGGGGACCCACGTCCGCGACGCCTGAGCGGGGGCCTCGCGCCTCCCGACGCCGGCTTTGGACAGGAGTCCCCATCGAGGAGGAGTCGGCCTTGCCCGATTTCCAGGCGGGCGTTCGGCCACGGCGAGCCCACCTGGGGTCCGCCGCCCGAGATCCCCTGTGGTACCGCCGCTGACCTGACGTCCGCCCTCGCCTCGAGCCGACGCTGGACCGTCCTGGCCTAGGTGATGACCTGTTCACTTACTGGTGTGCTACTGTCAGGAAGGATGTGGTGCCCCAGTCCTCCTCCTCCACCCTCCTCCTCCCGTGGCTTGTGCCCGGCCCCACCTTCACCTGTGAGGTCGTTGGCCATTCCGTCCCAGGAGCCTGTGACCTCCCAGGGCCTATATTCTAGAAGGAGACCTCCTTTCAGATCATTTCGTCCCTCTAGGCCAGTCCAGTCCTAGAGATTCAGGAGGCGACGCCGGTCGCCGCTGCCGGAGGCCACGGATCTACTTATTTTTCTTCTAGATCTCCTTCTTCTGGTCTCGCCTCGCTGGACCCACGTGAGACTCAAGGTTCCTCCTGACGATCCAGATCCCTTCATGGATATCCTTGTATATATCCCAAAGAAAATATGGTTGCAAGGAGGAACTTGACCCTGAAAGGCTACGCCTGGCAAAGTATCTTCGCAGAAGGACCCTAAGTCTGTGGTGCCACCTTGGTGGACACTTTTGTGGATCGGCCAACTCATATGGAAGGCCCTCACTCGCTTCCTCAAGTCAAGAAGGCGGATAGGACTGTACAGGCCCCAAGGGGGGACCAGGTACCATTCTCAACAACCTCTTGTTGACTCTGGTCATTTCCTCATGATCGGACCCAGAGACCGTGAGTATTTGAGTGCTCTGCCAACCGGGACCCAGAGTCCAAACATGATGCTCTGGGAGGCGTGACTTACCGCCTGCTGACTTCTGCGCCGATCAGGTCCCTTCGACTATCTCACCCACATGGTTCAGTTCCAGAACGCTTGTAGGAACAGGGCTGGAGGCGGTTGAGAAGTTGCCGGAAGGTGAGCAGAAGGAGGAGATGTTCAGCCTTCCGGACGGGTTCAGACGGGGAACCCAGGTATTCAGAGCTGCCAGAGATGATTCTATGACTGGCCAGCCAGGGCTGCCGTTTCAGGCGAGTTTTCTTCGGAGACACCTTCTTCATGGCTTTCTCTGGTTTCACCCCAGACGTCCAGAAGAACATTTTGGACGCTACCATTAGTTAAGTAGGTGTTGTTTGGTAATCCGCTCAGAATGTATAATTACCAAACTGCAAGAGGCTGGAAGGCGGTCCGTGACCAGTCGCGACATGTATCGCCGAGGCCTGGATCCTTTCAGACCCAGGCCGGGTTGCATGACTCAGAGGCAACAGCCCCTGCCTCCTCCACACAGCACAGGGGCTCTGCTTCCGCGAGATCCCAGGGGAAGCAACCCTGGCAGAGGTCAACGCCTTCCAAGGCTAGCCAGCGGCGGGCCTTCAGCCGCCACAGCATGATCCTTTCCGGCCCCGCCCCTCAGGATCAACGGGACGCTTTCGGTCAGGGGTCGATTGCCCGCTTCCATCGGGTTGGTTAAGGCAATAACCACCTGACAGGTGGGTTCTTCAATTGGTCAGCAAAGGCCACTTTTTAGAATTCGAAGAACGTCCACCCTCAAGGCCTCCTCTGCTGTCCCGATACTCGGGTCAGCACCGCGACTTGATTTGGCAAGAGGTGGTCGCTCTCTTGGACAAGGGAGCAATTCAATCTGTCCCAGGGGACCAGACAGGAAAGGGATATTATTCTCACTTCTTCCTGGTTCCCAAAAAGACAGGGGACCTCCGTCCAATTCTGGACTTAAGCGACCTCAACCTGTCGGTCGCTTACAAAAGGTTTCACATGGTGACCCTTCCGGGTCTCATTCCCATGCTAAAACAAGGCGCCTATTTAGCGTCCTTAGACATGCAGGATGCCTACCTGCACATCCCCATAGCTCAGGGCATCAGAGGTTCCTGCTTTCTAGTTCTTGAGCCACCATTACCACTTCCGAGCTCTTTCCTTCGACTGTCATCCGCTCCAAGGTTTCACCAAGTGCATGGCGGCTCGTGGCAGCTGCTCTAAGGAGAAAGGCCACTATGTGTTCCTGCACTTCGATCGATTGCATTTCTCATGGCCGCCTCCAGAGAGGCTTCTGCAAGCGATCCAGGACACTCAGATCCTGTCTGATCGCTCGGATTTTGATAAACCAGGAGAGTCGGTCTTGGTACCGTCGCAGAACCTGCAGTTCATAGGCGCAGTGCTGGACACGGTCCAGGGGAGGGCCTTCCTCCCAGGCGACAGGGCGGAACGCATCAGGTCCATTATAGAGGACCTATCAGCGAATCAGACCGCTCCGGCCAGGTTGGTCCTTCGCTTGCTCGGTCACATGGCTGCGGCCATTCCCACGGTCCCTCTCGCGCGGCTCCACATGCGCGTAACGCAGTGGATGCTCAAGGCGCAGTGGGACCAGAGGCAAGACCATCTGCAGCACCCGGTCAGAATTACAAAACGAGTGATTCAGGACTGGCAATGGTGGTTAGTCCCCGGGTCGCTCTCCAAGGGCGTCCCTTTCACAGCGCCGTCCCCGGAGATTACCCTCACCACGGACGCTTCAGGTCTTGGGTGGGGAGCTCACCTAGATGGGGTGAAGTCTCAGGGCGTATGGAGTCCGCTGGAAGTTCATCTGCACATAAATGTTCTGGAGATGAGAGCGGTACTCTACGCTCTCCAGGCTTTCCAGTCCTTAATCCCACCGTGTACCATCCTGCTTCAGACGGACAACATGGCGTGATGTACTACCTCAACAAACAAGGAGGCACACTCTTACCCCTTTGCAGGGAGGCCATGAGAGTGGGATTGGTAGTCAGACACGGCGCAAATCTAGTCATGTGTACACGTTCCGCGGCATGGACAACATGATTGCGGACGGCTCTGAGTCGCCTCCCGGCCAGAGTCCACGTGGGAACTTCTTCAGAGGTAGCAGAGGATCTGTTCCTTCATGGGGAATTCCAGAGTTAGACTTATTCATCCCCATCCAACGAAAACTGCCCAATTTCTGCTCGCTAGATCCAGGGCCTGGAGTTTTCTGGCGAGACGCCATATCCATCTCCTGGGAGAACAGGTTCCTCACGCCTTCCTCCTTTCCCGTTGATCCAGAGAGCTGCTCAAACCCTGCGGGAGCGGGCGTTTGATTCTGGTGGCCCCATTCTGGCCCAGACAAATCTGGTTCCCATTGCTGGCGCAGCTGTCACGGGAACCCCCACTCCCACTACCGCGCAGTTCTCACCTTCTGTCTCAGGAACAAGGTTCACTATTACATCCGGATCTGCGGTCTTTGAACCTGCACACTTGGCTCCTAGAGACGTAGCCATCATGCAACACGGGGTCTCACAGGAGGTTGCAGAGGTACTCTCTGCAGCCAGAAAGCCGGCTACTCACGCTACTTACGCCATGAAATGGCACAGATTCTGTCTTTGGTCACGGGCTCGTGACCTTTCTCCTTTAGGTTGCCCTGTGGGGGCAGTCTTGGACTACCTCCTCTCCCTTTTTCACTCGGGGTTAGCCTCTACTCCTCATTAAAGTACACCTTGTGCTATTTCGCCTATCACCAGCCGGTGGGCCACCGCACCATTGCTCAACTGGACGCTTCTCGGGAGTTCCTGAGAGGGGTGCTGCACCTTAGGCCTCCTATTAAGGATCCGATTCCTCCATGGGATCTCCTTTTTGTTTTGGAGCAACTCACGCTCCCTCCCTTTGAGCCAGGAGCGGATTGCGAGCTACGTTTTCTGTCTTGGAAGACGTTGTTTTTAGTTGCAGTTACTTCAGCCAGAAGGATTTCTGAGCTTCATGCCCTGAAGTGTAAGGAGCCTTATTTGTTTTTCACCGAGACAGAGTGTCTCTGAGAACGAATCCTAAGTTTTGCCTAAGGTGGTTTCAGCTCTGACCTTAAATCAGGATATTGACCTTCCGGTCTACTTCCTAACTATTCCAATAGAGGAGAGGCTTTGCTCCATACTCTTGATGTTCACCACAGCCTGAGGTATTACCTCAATAGAACTAAGTCCTTTCGGGCTTGAGCAACTTTGTGTCCTTCGCACAGAGAATGAGAGGTCGCCAGTTCAGCAAATCTTATCCCGCTGGCTTAGCAATGCATCTCTCATTGCTACCAATCTAACAAAGCCCTCCCGGTTCCGTCCGGGGCTATTCTACTAGGGGTGTAGCCACTTTTTGCAGCTCTCAAGAATGTCTCAACCTCAACTATTTAGCGTGCAGCTACTTGGAACTCTGTGCATACCTTTATCAGGCATTACAGTCTGGATATCGCCTCTAGGCGAAGGGCTGGTTTCGGCCAGGCCGTGCTGCATGGCCTCCTGTCCTGAATCGAGGTTGTGCGCTGCTCTCGGTTTCTTCTTCCTTTTCTCCTCCCGATGTGAAGGGTCAAGCTTTACTGTTTGGGAATCAGTCCTAATGGTGTAATCTGCTGCAAGAGCTGTATCTCGGTAAGATAGTACAGTTACGTAAGAACTTACCGTAACAGTAGATCTTGAGAATAGCTCTTACAGCAGGTACCTTCCCGCCACCGTATCCCCTTGGAGGAGGTTCGCCGCAGTTTCTCCTCTAGGGACGGACGAGTGAGGGAAGAAAGGATGGTGAGTATTTCAGCCAGCCAGTCTGAATGATCAGACAGCAGGATGTTGCTTTCTTCCGCATGGCTGGGCGAGCGCAGGAGTCAGTTTTCACTTGTAAGGGAAATTCCCTTTTCTCTACTCAGGGTTTTCGTACTCCTTTTTGCCTTCTGACGGTGGATCCTCGGTCTCCCCCGCTATTGCAACCTCTGGCCGGGAGTCTCCGGCGGGAGAACTGGGGATTCTGGCGGGACCGCCCCCTTTTGTACCACGCCTGACGTCGGAGGCGGGCCGACGTCGAGGGCGGTCCCCGCTGAAGATAGCTAGCTAGAAAAGTCTCCGGGGTCCTGGCGCCTGCCGGCTTCAGTCCTAATGGTGTAACGTGCTGCAAGAGCTGTTCTCGAAGATCTACTGTTACGGTAAGTTCTTACGTAACTGTACTTTCATCCACACGACCCACCCGACCTCCCCAGCTTCGACGCACAACCTGAGCTTCCAGCGGGCCAGATCTGGCGTCATGGGGCGGAGCCGAGAGTTTTACCACCCGGGTGGGTGGGAGGAGCCAGCTTGAAGACCTTCCGGCAAGATTTAAAGCGGCAAGGAACCTGCCAATAAGTGTGGATGAACAACATATACCATTCCTAGAACTCCTGTTACAGGTGAGTAACCTGTATTTACTCACCTGTAACAGGAGTTCAGATGAATTTTTCATCCAAACGACCCACCGACCTCCCGGCTCGACGCACAACCTGAGCTTCCAGCGGGCCAGATTCATGCCATGGGTGGAGCCGAGAGTTTTTACCACCCGGGTGGGTGGGAGGAGCCAGCTTGAAGACCTTCCGGCAAGATTTAAAGTGGCAAGGATACCTGCCAGAAATTGTGGATGAACAACATATACCATTCCTAGAACTCCTGTTACAGGTGAGTAACCTGTATTTCTGTTCTTTAGTTCTCACATCAAATGCCTCACTTTTAGACGAGAAGCACACAAGTTTGATCATGCAGCAAGTAGCACATGGTCTCCCCAAGAGTTCCTATTGCACTCCACAGTTATGTACTACATAAACAAACAGATAGAACCAGGTCAACCCACTGTGCACAGGAGCAACGGGGCTGTGATCCATGGCATACTCTATGGGAGTATCCTAATCAGCCGTGCACCTGCAGCATAAGACAATGCTTGGTCAGCTCCCTCAGCAGGATAAATGGTTCCTGAACACTCAGATGCTCATTACAATCTTCAGGGGATGGGGCATTCCAGAGGTGGATCTTATTTTGCCTTGGTAGAAAATAACCAGTGCTCAATGTACTGTGCAGGCCTGTTCTCAGGGTCAGATTCCTCCTGAGCTGTGGGCTCTTGATTGGACAGTGGGAGTTTTTTCTCTGTATGCCTCCCCATCTTTTCCCATTGGTATTCAGGACCCTGCTGAAATTGAGATACTAATCAGCAACAATAATATTAGTTTCAGTGAATTGGCCGAGACAGCACCCCGAGAGCACGAGTACTGGCTTCTCTTAACTGTTAGTAGTTCCTCCAAGTCACTTGCCTAGGAGGCACAAATTGCCGACCTCCTCTCAAGGCAGGATCCTGTATTCCAACCTCCAATCACTGAGGTTCAAAGCCTGGCCCTTTGACGAATTAAAAGTTGCTAACCTTAGACTGCTAGATCCAGTATTGCCTGTGCTTAAGGGTTCCAGGAAACCTTTTTGCACCAAGAAAATATATTCTTCTAAATGGAAAGGGTTTCTTATATACATGCTTTGCAGGGAAGGGTATTGACCCCTACAAGGCTGACTTGTGTTTTTGCCTAAACTACCTCACACACTTACAGTCTCTGTTTATTTTTCTGCTGGTGTAGAGGGAGCCATGACCTCTCATCTGGTCTTCAGAAAATATTTATAGACCTTCAGCCTTCGTCTCCCTCCACTGAGGGGACCAGTTCCAGTATGGAATTTGTATATCTGTATTGCCACACTCATGGACAGACCATTCGAGTCTATGGAAACTATAGATTTGAAATATGTCACTTGGAAAGCTCTGTTTCTATTGTTTATTGCTATAACCAGAAAGATCAGCGTCTTACACGTCCTGTACACAGTTGAACACTACATCTTGTTCCACAGCTATAAGATGGTCCTCAGGAACAGTAGAAATTCCTTCTTAAAGTGGTATCTCATTTTTCCATTTAAAATCAGTCTCTCATCCTACCCCCCTTTTTCTTTTCAGAGAACTTAGTTTTCTGGAAATAAAGCTTCACTCACGGGAGGTCAAAAGGGCACTTAGCCAATATATTGACAAACCAAGTCTTACAGATCAGGTCAGTCACAACTCTTCCTTGCCTAGTGAAGTAAGTAGAGGTAGGCCTTCCACAAAATATACAGTTGATCACTGGAGAGTGGTATGTATACAAATTTGCTACGCCAAGGTGGATAAATAGACACCCCTGGGCTTGAGGGCACATTACACCTGAGTCACAGCTATGTCAATTGCAGTTTTAAGAGAAATTCCACTACTGGAAATCTGCAAAGCAGCTACATGGAGAACAGTACACACCTTTCCAAACCATTTCAGATGGTACATTGAACCCAGAAGTGATGCTCAATTTGGTACAGCAGTGCTGCAGAACCTGCTTTTTAAGATAGGTTCTCGGCCCAACCTCCAAAGGTACTGCTTGGTAGTCTGCATTTAGTTTAATCATAATGAGTGATTCCTGGGGTTAGAAGAAAAAAATTACTCACCATAGTAATCTTGTTTCTTCAAAGGGTCACTCATTATGATTAAAGCTCCCTCCCCTGCCTCCCCTACTGGAACCTATAACGTTTATTCTGCTTCCCTGCTGTAGGAAGTTTTGGCCTATAGGGCTTAGGTTAGAGACTCACCTTTGTGTTTAACCAGTTGGTTTCCTTGTGGTCTCAAGTTTCTTAGATTTGTTGGTATGGGGCATTTTTGACCTGAAAGGGGCAAAAAAATTTATTTTATTTTATGTTATTTTATTAGGATGTTAGTTGTTAATTAGTGGGTCTTATACCCAATTAGGCTACGTAAGAATCTGAAGCACTCAGAGTGCAGCAGTTGCTAAGGCAGCAGTTTGAAAGTGGCATGAGCCACGTGAGAGTTCAATAATTTGCATATAATTCCATCTCTCCGGGCAGTTCAACACAGGAGGCGGACTGCATTTAGTTTAATCATAATGAGTGATCCCTTTGAAGAAACAAGATTACTATGGTGAGTAATTTTTTTTCTTTTTGTTTCTAGGATTCTGTGGTTAAAGAAGTAAAATAGAAAGCAAAAAGAAATGTTTGAAAAAGTAGTTGCAGGCTTTACAATAAATACTAATGAATAAGCTGTATTAAAGCTGGCAAAAGAGCACGGCATCAGATTAACAGCTGTTAGACTCATGTAACTGCTTTTAAAGACTGTAAACATCTGTGTTATTCAGAATATGAAACAGCAGTAATCACTTTGGTGCTATTACTTTACTACATAATAACAAAGCAGTCAAGTTGAATTATAGGCTCCCTGTTCAAAATAACTTTTGATTTCAGTTTCTACTTTCATTTACAGATTGGATAATTATTGCATGCAGCTGCCCTAAGTGCAATTACATGTATTGTTCACCACTCGGGCAGCTATTTGCAAACTGTTTTTCCTGTTTTTGTCAAACGATGGCAGGTAACGGGGATAAACCTATATGAAGAAACTTGTTAGCTCCATTTTGACAAAAAACTTAAAAGATCACTGGAAATCTAAAATGTCTAGGATGTCTTTGGGAAGCTTACAAAAATATTTAGACACAATTCTGCATATAAATCAAATATTTTCTGTATCTGTCTTCCCCTTTTTATGTTTGCATACGCATGTGCAAGAAACATAGTGCCACCATATGAGTTTTCGTAGGTGTGGCACTGCTGCTTCCAATGCCCTGATCGTTTTTGCAGGCAGGGCGCCAGTGAATGTCCGAGCTGTCTGTGACAGCAGTTCATATGCAGTGGTGTACAGTTGAAAGAGAAAGACCGCTACAATCAGCGGTGGTAACGTATAGGCAGTTTGTCTACTGCCGTGCCGTCAGCAGTATACAAATTGCCTACAGGCCACCACCTTAGCAGTCGTTCTCTTTCAGCTGTCGCTGCTGCATCTCCGACATGATCCCCCCATTTGTTGTGTGCTGAGGGGCCCAATCCCCTTGGCACATGCACACTCCTCCGCCCCAAGCACACTGTATGTCCGTAGGGTGCCCAATCTCATCGGCTCCAGTGCCCCAAAAGCAAACTAAATTGCCACACTGGGCCCGTGCTCCCCCGCACACTGAATGGCCAACAGGTGCCCAATCCGTTAGCTCCACTGCCCTCCCTAAACAAACTTCCAGGTGCCACTCTGGGAGCCGACCTCAGCATGGCAAAAGTCCAGCATCATCTTTTTTTTTTAAACCCTGTAACAAAAGAAAACGGTTCTTCGTTGACTCTCTTGCCCCACCAACCCGCACCCACCCTCTGCACACCCCACCTCCCCACACCCCCCTCACCATATACTTACCTCCGGGGCCCGGCACAATGGTCTTCGGTGGACCGAGAACACGTCTGCACTCTTCAAAGCCGTCCACGAACTGAAGAAATGCCGGTAAGCTGTATAATGGCATACATAGGGGTTTTTCAGCTTTGGTTAACAGCTTGATCATTTTTTTGAATTTGTGCACCAAATTTTCAACTTGGGGTTCTTGGGACCCCATCTCATGAATTTAGTCACCGTCATCTGGTTATTCAGCCCCAAAAGGTGATTTTGAGGTCACTGTGCGGAACCACCTTTCGGGACCGATTAACGAAAAGACAGTGTCACAGTTCATGAGGTAGGCCCCCAAAAACCCTATGTTGAAAGTTTGGTGAAAAAATTCCCAAAAATTACTGTTTTGTGAGTGTGCATTGCGTAGTTCCTACGCATGCTCGTAACTTAGAGAATTTTTAATATTTTCACTCCAGATTTTCAACATTGTTATTATACCACACCTCCTTATGAACAGTACAGTTGTCATTGTTCACATCTCGCCCAAAATGTGTTTTTGCACATGTAGCACACAATTTATTTATTTATTTGCCTTTGGTGACTGGGTAAGCACGCTAGACAGCAAGTGCCTATTTTCAGGTACGACCTGGGAGAATCACAGGGTAATTACATAAAAGAGATACATTGACAACAATTACAGTAGAGGAGCGGACACGCTCCAAACATGATACAGAGTATCAGTTACAGAGTAAACATTTTTCCGGTGAACCCGGGAGAATCACAGGATAACTACATAGAAGAGATACACAGTCAAGCATTACAATCCGGAGTAGACATATTCAAGTAGTGAGACAGAGTAACAGTTACAGAATTAACATTACAATTAGGGAGCTGAACAGGCTGCAAATAGTGGGAAGCACATAAGGGATTTATAAGGCAGGAGAACAAGCAATAGCATATCAGGCAGGGGAGGAGGCAAGGCATATCAAACCGATTACTAAACATACCGGCCCAAGGTCTGCAGGGAGGTTTGGGACCACCCCGAGGTAGAAGACACAAAGGTTCATCAACTTAACTAGTAAGGTGCAGCACTGAGGAGCAAGGGGGAAAGAGCCTAGTTGGGGTACCATAGCAGACAGGTTGTGGGGCTGTGCATTAGGCGGCACACAGACAGGTTGCGGCAGGTTTCAGGAAGCTCCAGAGGGAGGATTTAAAGGTGAAGTGGGAAGGGGAGGCACGAACATGCGGGGGAAGGGAGTTCCACAGCTTGGGTGCATAGGAGGAAAATGCCCTATCACCAGTGAGGGTGTGGGTCTTGGGGACCAGACGGGTCTGGGACGTACAGGATCTAAGGTAGTAGACGGGTGAGGCATGGTTCAGGGGGAAGGCGAGTGAGGCAGGAGCGGCCATTCGAATTATGTTATCAATGAAGTTGCCCATGGTGTAGATCCGGTGCTTTTCAGGGGGGAGCCATTCAGTCGACAGTAGAGCTCACATGGGTGGAGTGAGATGGGGCGTGGTGGCTGAGGGCATATGTTATTATGCGTGGTATCCCACTTGGCAAGGCAGAGGAGGGGGCAGAGGCAAAGGCGACAAGACCATAGGAGAGGTGGGCAGTAGTATCCCCTTGCTATGGCCAGGGTGAGCAGGGTGAGGCAGTCCTTAGCCCTATAAGCAAGGCCAAGTTTGCCATTGGTGGCATTGCATATGCTCCTGATGTGCCCAGAGAGATCAAGTTGTGGGTCGAGGGTGACTCCAAGGTACTTTGCAGAGTCAATTGTTGGGAGGGGGGAGTCGCAAGATCCTTGGATATTAAGGGGTGTCGAGCAGGAGGAAATTTTTACAGCGGAGCCAAACAGCATGGCCTGGGTTTTCTTGAGGTTGACTACAAGTTTATGCTTGTCCAGCCATACTCTGATACGAGAGAAGCCAGAGTTCAGTTGGGCATTGATGTTGGTAACATCAGGGGCGCTGGCTAGTAAGACAAGGTCATCGATACATGGTGAGGAGCCCTTCAGTAGCAACGGTGGGTAGATCATTGACAGAGAGGGAGAACAGGATCGGCCCAAGGACAGATCCTTGCGGTACCCCACTATGAACGGGTGGGGGGGGGAGAGGGTACGATTGAAGCAGGTGAGTTGCTTCCTGCTCCCAAGGTAGCTGGAGAACCAGCCGATAGAATGGCGGGAGAGGCCAAGGGTCTGGAGAGTGCCGAGGAGGAGGGGATGATCTACACGGTCAAAGGCTTTGGATAGGTCCACAAATATGGCCCCCGTCAGCTTACCCTGATCAGTTGCGGTCCTGATTCTGGTTGTGACTTCAGCGAGCGACGTTGAGGTGCTGTGGCCTTTACGGAAGCCATGCTGACATGGGGAGAGGACTTTATATTCTTGGATGTAGTGGACAAGCTGCGACACAACCGCTTTTTCCAGCAGTTTGCAGGCGGCTGAGAGCATGGCGATGGGACGATAATTGTTAATGTCCTTTGGGTCCCCATTCTTCAGGGCAGGGACCACCCTGGCAATTTTCCATATGTGGGGATGACCCTGTTATGATCGAGGCATTAAAAATGTGGGAGTGGTCTGGCAATGTATAGGGGCCCCAGGCTGAGGAGCCTGGGTTCAAGGCCATCCTGACCCACCCCCGCATGGTGGGAAAGACCGGCCAGGAGAGCCTGGGTCTCCCTCACAGAGATCTTCTTGAGGTAGAAGGGCAGGCGGGGAGGCTGGGAGTCGCGACTGGGGGCTGGGGCAGGTGGCGGCGGAGGGGTGGCGGTCGGCGGCAGGTCCGTGAAGAGATGGTTAAAAGAGGAGGCGATGGTGAGGGAGTTATTGCAGTTGGCTTCGCCTGTAGTCATGTCGGTAACTTGGGGTTTGGTTGAGCCACCGACTAGATTTTTTATGTTCACCCAGAAACGTCTGGGGTCTCGTGTAGTGGCTATCAGCGCTGAACTGCAGTATTGGCTTTTAGCAGTACGTATAGCCCTCTTGCAGGAGTTTCTAAGCTGACGGTACTCTTGGAGGTCAGTTGGGTGACATGACACCCTATATTTTGTCCAGGCTTTATCCCGTTGCTTCATGAGAGATAGGAGCTCACTATGAAGCCATTTGGTGACCGAGCCTCTGACTCGCCTCTTGGATGGGGGGCGTGCCTGTTCTGAAGCGGGGCAAATGCTGCAAGGAAGAGGTCAAGGGCAGCGACGGGGTCATGTGTAGCCGTGACGTGGTTCCAGGACACCCCCTGCAGGTCCTTGAGGTAGTTGGGGGTCGAGAATTTCGAGTAGTCCCTCATAATAACCACTCTGCTGGGGACCTTGGGCGGGTTAGAGCCCCATACGCAGTAAACCGGAGAGTGGTCAGAGATGGAGTCTGGAAGGAGTCCAGATTTAACAATTTTGTCCAGACGGTTGCTCAGAATCCAGTCAATGAGTGACCCCTTTTCCCCATGATTGGAGAGCCTGGTGGGTTCCATGATGACCTGACTGAGGGAGAGGCCTGAGAGTAAAGGTTCACACAACTTGGCGTTGGGTCCCAGCCAGTTGAGGTTGAGGTCACCAAGTAGCAGAAGCTCGTAGGAGCCCACCTTCTCCTGGAGCAGCTCCAGGAGTGACGAGAGACCCTGCAGACCCCCCGTGGGAGGGTTATATGCACACACTATGTGCACCTTCTTGGTGTTACCAAGGAGGAGGAGTAAGTGGAGAAACTCACAGTGCAAGGGCCCTTGGGTTAGGTGTGACACAATGGAAATGTTGAGGTGCACCTTGTAGTATATAAGAACTCCCTCACCCCTTTTGTTGCCAGCCCTGTCAAGTCTGGCCAAGCCGTAGCCCGGAAAGGAGCAAGCTGAGTCAGGGGTGCGGGGTTTAAGCCATGTTTCAGTGATGCAGAGGATGTCAGGTTTGTAGTAGGCTGCCCAAGCAGTTAGTTCCGCAAGATTAAGGAGGAGGCTGCGGACGTTCATGCAGGCTATTTTTATCCCCTTAGCTGCCTCCCAGGAGGGGGGAGGGCAGTAGGGGGCAGGGTGCACTGTGGAAGCTGGGCAGTGGGCTGGAGGGCCAGCCGGGGGGGGGCATGCTTCTGGGGGTATGCTGCCCTAACGCAGCACACTTCACAGTGGGAGAGTAAGCAGGAGGGATTCGGATGGGAGAGAACAAGGGCGAGACAAAGTGTGAGGTCTAGGCTGAGTAGCGAGAGAACACTGGTAGAGAGTAATAATAGTAGAAGACAGAGGGGAGGGGGAAACACCAACATGAACTTCAGGAAGGAGGAGCAAACCCCTACAGGACAGCTGGAGAGTGCAGCTATGAAAAGAACTGGTGGTGTGGAGAGACTGCAACAGGAGATGGTGAAACCCCCTAGTGGCAGAATGGAATAGCCTGCTAATGGAGAAGTGGGCTGATAGGTTAATTCCAGTCCCGCATCATCACCAGCTGCCAATAAAACGGAGAGCCATCCAAGGGTGGTGGTGGGGGGGGTGGGGGAGCCGAACGCATAGCGTCAGGGGTTAATCGACGTGAAAATAGTCATATATAGCAGCAGCTCAAGAGGCGAGTGAAAGTCTTATGTTTCCTGCAAGCGGCAAAAAGGAGATTCCAGACGAGGTTTGTTGTCCTTTGTTCAAAATGGCACCAAACAAGAGATTTTACCTTTGGGTCCATGGGTCATGGCTTGTGTGGGGAGGCAGGGAAGCCCTCGCGACCTCCGCTGCCTCGGGGTTGTCCGATCTGTGGAAGGACAGAGGAGAACAGGTGAGTGATAAGGGCAGGAAGGGGGTGGGGGAGAACAAAGAACCTGAGGACAAGGCTGTGATTGGGAGCACACAAAATTGTAGAATAAGGCAGGGGTGAAGTGCAATTAAACACCAGCTGTACCAGTTAAACCAGTGTAATCGGAGGCTGCATTAGGGACAACACACCACTTATTTCATTGCACATTGCACAGCTTAATTACGATAAACATAAAGAATATGCCCAGAATACAAACAGTTCCAACCCTTAGTATGGAGTGGGGATGTAAAATAGCAGCAGCAGCAGCTCAAGAGGCGCAATGGAAAGTCTTGTGTTTCCTGCAAGCTGGCAAAAAGGAGATTCTAGATGAGGTTCGTTTGTCCTTTGTTCAAAAATGGCACCAAACAGAGATTTTTACCTTTTGGGTCCACGGGTCATGGCTTGTGTGGGGGAGGGCAGGGGGAAGCCCTCGCGACCTCCGCTCCTCGGGGGTTGTCCGATCTGTGGAAGGACAGAGGAGAACAGGTGAGTGGTAAGGGCAGGAAGGGGGTGGGGGGAGAACAAAGAACCTGAGGACAAGGCTGTGATTGGGAGCACACAAAATTGTAGAATAAGGCAGGGGTGAATTGCAATTAAACACCAGCTGTACCAGTTAGACCAGTGTAATCAGAGGCTGCATTAGGGACAACGCACCGCTTATTTCATTGCACATTGCACAGCTTAATTACGATAAACATAAAGAATATGCCCAGAATACAAACAGTTCCAACCCTTAGTATGGAGTTGGGAGAGAAACAAGTTTAAGAAGAGACCAGTATACAAATCAGGCACAGGGTGCACAAGTAAATTAAGGTAACCACTGATTCGGTGCCTGGTGCGATGCTGCTAGCAAAAAGTACGTTTGACGAACTATCTCCACACCTGCGCCGACGAAAAATAGCAGCAGCAGCTCAAGAGGTGCAGTGGAAAGTCTTGTGTTTCCTGCAAGCCGGCAAAAAGGAGATTCCAGACGAGGTTCGTTTGTCCTTTGTTCAAAAATGGCACCAAGCAGAGATTTTTACCTTTTGGGTCCGCGGGTCCTGGCTTGTGGGGAGGGCAGGGGAAGCCCTGGCACTCCGCTCCTCCGGGTGATCCGATCTTTTGGGTCGCGGGTCCTGGCTTGTGTGGGGAGGGCAGGGGAAGCCCTCGCGACCTCCGCTCCTCGGGGTCGTCCGATCTTTTGGGTCCGCTGGGTCCTGGCTTGTGTGTGGGGAGGTCAGGGGAGCCCTCATGACCTCCGCCTCCTCGGGGCCGGTCTGGATCTTTGGGTCCGCGGGTCCTGGCTTGTGTGGGGAGGGCAAGGGAAGCCCTTGCGACCTCCGCTCCTCGGGGGTCATCCGATCTTTTGGATCCACGGGTCCTGGCTTGTGTGGGGGAGGGCAGGGAAGCCCTCGCGACCTCGCTTCTGGGGTCATCCATCTGCTACCGGATTTAAAAATAGCAGGAGCCAAGAGGCACAGTGGAAAGTCTTGTGTTTCCTGCAAGCCGGCAAAAAGATTCCAGACAAGGTTCATTTGTCCTTTGTTCAAAAATGGCGCCAAACAGAGATTTTTACCTTTTGGGTCCGCGGGTTCTGGCTTGTGTGGAGGAGGGCAGGGGGAAGCCCTCGCGACCTCCGCTCCTTGGGGGTCGTCCCATCTTTTGGGTCCGTGGGTCCTGGCTTGTGTGGGGGAGTGCAGGGGGAAGCCCTCGCGACCTCCACTCCTCGAGAGCCATCCGATCTTTGGGTCCATGAGTCACAACGTGTGGGGAGGGCAGGGGAAGCCCTCACGACCTCAGCTCCTCGGCGGTTGTCCAATCTTTTGGGGTCCGCGGGTCCCGGCTTGTGTGGGGAGGCAGGGGAAGCCCTCGCTGACCTCCGCCCTCGGGGTCGTCCGATCTGACAATGGCAAGGTCGGTGTGCGAAACCAATGTTCGGGACAGATTAAGAAAATCACAGTGACTCTGTTCATGAGCAGAGGTCTTAAAATGGCTATGTTGAAAATTTGGTGACAAAAGTCCATAAAATGACTGTGTTACGAACGTTTCCACGCACCCTCATAAGTTCACAAATTTGTAATATTTTCAGTCCAGATTTTCAACACTGGCGTTTTTCCACACCTCCTTATAAATGGTACAGCTGCCATTTTTCACACCCTGGCCGAAATGTGTTTTCGCACTTCTGGCACAGAATAGCGCGGTCACTGTGGGAAATCAGTGTTTGAGACACATTAAGAAAATCACAGTGACACAGTTCATTTGTGGAGGTCCCAAAATGCCTGTGTTAAAAATCTGCTGTAAAAAATTCCCAAACTAATTACATTACGGTGTTAGGTTGCACAGTTTCTCGCACTTACATTACCTTCACTATTTTTTGTATTTTCACTCTAGATTTTCAACATTGCCATTTTTTACACCTCCTCATGAACAGTGCAGCTGTCATTTTTCACATCCTGTTTGAAATGCGTTTTCGCACCTGTGGCGCCAAATGGCACAATTGCTGTGCAAAATCAGCTTTTGGCTAACGAACTAATAGTGTCATTGTTCATGCGGTGGGGTCACAAAAAGCCCATGTTGAAAACTTGGAGTAAAAATACCAAGAAATGCCCAGGGCATTAGGGTTTTCGACCATAACGCCCTATCCTGTATGGACTGACAGGCGTCGGGGGTGTGACTTGGGATTGTTGACAGTAATGCTCATGCCATTCCACCCCCATTCCCTCCCTGCAGCCAGTGACTGGCATCGAAGTGCGCCTTGGACCCTTTGGCCCCAGAGCTCACCCCATTCTCCTATACTGCACCCATTTCAGCATGTTTCCTTATGGAATGAGGTGACTGTAAAGCCATGACCCAAAGCCACACCCCAATGCCTGTCCATCTCTGCAGGGTGGGGGTTGAGTTTGCTTCAGTTCAGTACTTCACTGCCATTCCTATACTGCATCTGTCTGACTCCTACACTTCCACTGCTAATGCCAGCAAGCAAACATTCAGCATTGACAAATGCTTGTTCTAGAAGTGTGGATATGTTGTTCATCCACACTGTTTGGCACTGTCTCCTTCCATTTTGAATCTGCTGGAAGTCTTCAAGCTGGCTCCTCCCATCCACCCGGGTGGTTTATACCTCGGCTCCACCCCATGACACCGGATCTTCCTGTCCGCTGGAAGATACAGGTTGCCTCCCTCATGCTCTCGCATTTCTCAGGCCCTGGCTTTCAAATTATCGGTTTTACCGAAGCTCAAACTCATTCGAGTTAGTGATCACGCTTTTGCAGCGTCGATCATGGAGGAGAAATCTTCCCCGGGATTTCACCAGTGTCCCTGCGGCCAGAAGATGTCGCGCACCAATCCCCACCTCACGTGCGTCTACTGCCTAGGAGTCGGCCATGACACTCGTCGTGTAGCTTTTTCTTGGCCTTCCATCCCAACATCCTGGATGACCGCAAGGCACGCCTGAAGCTGGGGAGACCGGAAAAAAGGATCCCTCCGGTGAAGTCGAAGGAGGCTAGGTGGGCGGCTTCTGTGGCTGCGGGCTCTGCCGATCAGCCGGAACAGATGAAGGCATTCGAGGAAGAAGCCACTCGCGCTTCGGCCAGTCGAAGCTTCTTTGTCCCACTGAACCTGGGCTCCACCTTTACGGGATCTTTCAAGGAGATGTGCCAGTCTCTCCCCACCCGGGGTGAGGCACCCTTGGGGTCACACTCCTTCCACTCTCGGAAGAGAGAGACCCGTTGTCTTCGTCCCAGTGAAGATGTTCTTGGGACTGAGAAAGGTACAAGTCCCAGGAACATACGGTCTCGACCTCGGTCGAGATCGCATCCTCAGCCGCCGACTTTACAGATCTCTCATCTGGCCAGGGGACTGAGGATGTGGCCAACGAGATTGAAAATATCCTCGACCCAATCGACCCTTTGTCGCCAGCCATGGCCGACGACTCTTTAGAATGGACTCCGGTTCTGGTATTTCCTGATGAGGAGACCCGGCCCGCTGGTGTCCCCATCAAGGACCAGGTTCTGGACCCTAGGGTTTCACCGATTACACCGGTGTCTCCTGATCAACCGAGTCGGCCTCCCCGATCTCGGTCATGGTCCAGGATCCCCTTGGATGAACGACCGAGGAAGAGCCATAAGCACTCAAAGAAGAGGCGATGCCACAGGTTGTCCTCATCCGAGGAGGCTCCGCCGGAAACTCCGGCGCTATGAGGGCTTTATGTGGCAACAACTGATCTTGACCAGGCAGAAGCTGGCTCCACTGCCTACCCTGGCCATTACTTGGCTTTCGCCTCCCAGGTCGAAGCCGATCCCTCCGGAACCAAAGCCTCTGGTTCCTCCACCCGTGGGACCAGCCCGTCCTCCGGTTTGGCCTGTTCCAGTCTCCCCACCCATTCGGGTGGAACCACTGCCTAAGCAGCCTGCAGGAGGGGCTTCCTCAAAAGAGGACTGACTGGACACTAGGCTTCCCTGATCTCTGTCGGTTACTGTCACCCCTGACTGCCCTCCGCGGATTGAGGGTGATTTCAGCAGTAGACCGCTGTATCACGACTCCTCAGACTCTGATGTCACCGGGCTCCACTCTCATCCCGGGGATGACGAGTCGTCTGTTGGCACAGGGATGGAGGAACGCCCTTCCTCCTTCAAAGGGATTCTACATCTCATTTCCGACTCCACTGGAATGCCCTTGGAACCGACCCAGAAAAAGGTGGAGTACCCTCTCACCGACATTCTAAAGAGAGGGGATACCCCAACGGAGGCCTTTCCAGTGGCCGAGGCCATTGTTGGCCTGGCTCTTGAACTTTGGCAGCGCCCTGCCTCATGCCCAGCACCATGTTCCCGCAAGTATGCGGTGCCCATGAGGTCCCTTGCGGGGTTCACAGAGCACCCTTCAGCCGAGAGCCTGGTGACTGCCTCTGTGTTCAGGCGTACTGGCAGTTCAGCCAACAGTGACCGACCTCCGGACAAGGAGTCCAAAAATATGGACCACACTGCCCAAAAGGTCTATGCAGCCTCTTCCTTGGGCCTTTGTCAGCCCAGCTCGGCAGTCATCATGGCACACTTCTCTCATGCCCTTTTCGGGTCATTAGACAAAGTCCTCCCTCATCTCCCCGTGGACATGCAGACCATGGTCAAAGTCCGTGACCAGGGCTGTGCTGTTGCCAAACAGTAGCTCCAGATGGCCTTGGACATTGGGGATTCCTGTGCCCTCTTGATGGCTGCCACAGTGGCCTCTCGCCACAGGGCTTGGCTGAGGTTTTCCTCCTTCCTGGCGGATACTCAGCATAAGCTGGCTGATGTGTCTTTCCTGGGGACCAACTTGTTCGGTCCAGGAGTGGCCGGTCACCTACAGCGTATAGAGCAGTCCGATGCCACCTTGGATGCCACTTCTGCAAAAGGTTCTTCAGGCAAGAACCAACAGAAGAAGAAGAAGAAGAAGCCCTTTTGGCACTCTTCCCCTGCAGTGCGGCAGTCCTCCTACCAAAGAGGACAGCAACATCAGCAGCAGGCTCATGCTTGGTGCCCTCGGCCCAAGCCTGTTCCCCAGCAGGGCCGCAAAGGAGGCCGAGGCTCAGGTCCCAGAGCCTCCTCTTCCTCCTGTAAGCCTGCCAGTGACGGGATAGGGGTTGCCACCCCTATCTCCGTCATGCCAGCTCTGGGCCCTCCCATGGGGGGTTGGCTCCACCACATCCTTTCCGCCTGGTCCGCTATCACTTTGGACAGGTGGGTTCTCGAAGTGGTCAGTCAGGGACTGCCTCTGGAATTCGAGCAGTACCCTCCAAGCTACGCCCGCTCCCTTCGGGAGGAATGGATTTCTGCATGCACTCAGTTGGCTCTTCGAGATGACGTGGCACAGCTTCCCTGCAAGGAGGCAGTAACCCGCATGGCAGAACCTCCAGCAGACCCAGGCTTTGTCTCCAGGTACTTCCTGGTGCCCAAGCAGATAGGGGGTTGGCGCCCCATTTTAGATCTCCATGATCTGAATCAATTTCTCAGGTCTCGCACCTTCCAGATGGTCACTCTGTCCCAGATCATACCATCCCTGGAGCAAAACATGTGGTTTTGTTCACTGGGTCTGCAGGATGCATTCTTTCACGTCCCAATCCGTCCGTCCCATCAGCGGTTCCTCCGCTTCAGGAGTCGAAGGGACCCTGTCGAGTTCGAGTCATGCCATTCAACCTGTCATTACAGGTCTTCACCAAATGCATTGCAGTGGTGGGCCCGTCTTCGACATCAAGGAGTCGAATCTACCCTTATCTCGACGATTGGCTTCTGGCAGGTCCCACTAACAGGAGGTGGAGAGGTCCACGGATCTGGCCCTCCAAACCTGCTCCCAACTTGGCCTCCTGATCAACGAGACCAAGTCGGAACTCGTGCCTTCCCAGGTGATGGGCTTCATTGGGGCAGAGCTCGGCTCTTGGCGGACAGGGCGGAGGTTCTCTCCTCCTTTGCCCGATCATTTCAGGTTGGGCACTTTCGCCCTGCCCAGGACTTTCTGCGCCTTCTGGGTTACATGGTGGCATATTGGGCCCGGTTGCACATGCGCCCCTTCAATGGGAACTGGCCACCCAGTTGACTCAGCGATACGGTAATTTCGACCAGCTGATCACTGTAACCCAGAAGATGTGGGATGCTCTCCAGTGGTGGACCGCCCCAGACCAATTGCAGGAAGGGATCCCATTTGTCCTCCCTGAACCAACGGTTGTCCTTACGACCAATGCCTCTCTCATGGGCTGGGGAGCCCACATTGGGGACAACAGTGCCCATAGGTTCTGGACCCCCACGGAGTCCGAATGCCACATCAACCTGTTGGAGCTCAGAGCAGTCTGACTGGCACTGTCAGCTTTCGCTCCTCAGCTCTGGGGTCAAGTGGTTCAAGTCCAGACAGACAATACCACGCCCATGTACTACCTCAACAAACAGGGCGGCACACATTCCCGTCTGCTGTGCAAGGAGGCGCTCCGCATCTGGATCCTCGTAAGCCGGTTGGAGGTGGATCTTCTAGCCATCCATCTGGCAGGAGCCTCGAACCAGCTGGCGGATGCTCTCAGCCGCCTAGGCCAGACATCCCACCAGTGGTCTCTCCATCCAGGGGTAGCTTACAGCCTGTTCTCCCGTTGGAGCAAACCGTTGGTGGACCTGTTTGCCTCCAGGGAAAACACCAAGCTGAGGCTGTATCATGCCCATCCCCCTCAGCAGGGCTCGCTGCAAGGGGATGCCTTCTCGAGTCCGTGGACCCCAGGCCTCTTCTACGCCTTCCCTCCATTTCCCTTGATCCACAAAGTGTTACTCAAGGTGAGGAGGGACAAGGTGAAGGTGATTCTGGTAGCCTCAGACTGGCGGTGCCAGTTCTGGTACCAGATCTCCTCAGCCTCAGCTACAGGCCCCCGGAGTGGCTTTGTACACGCCCGGACCTGATATCTCTGAACCAGGGGAAGGTCTTCCATCCGGACCTTCAATCCCTGCACCTCACAGCCTGGTACCTGAGCAGCTAGAGTTCCAGGCTTTGGGTCTTTCCGAAGATGTCTACGCCGTGGTGGAGGCATCTAGAAAGGAACTGACCAGGAAATGTTATGCCTTCAAATGCTAAAGGTTTCCCATTTGGTATCAGGGTAAGGGTTTGGACCCCTCATCCTGTTCTGTGGCTAACATTCAAACAACATGAAGTCTTGCTGTATTCTGACAATAGCAGTGAGTCCCAACCTTCGAACTGCCCTGGAGGTGAAAGAGTTAACTTTCCATGCCAGGCATGGAATGCTGAGCTCGAGCTCGGTTGAGACTCTGTCTGTTGTTCTTCAAACTCAGACCGTCAGATTCTTTACTCCGCCTCACTGAACAGTCGCTCCGGAGATTTCTCCTTCTGCTTGGTTCAATTTGTCGGTTAAAGTACTGCTTTTCTCGGTTTTCGACCGAATTTAAACCATAACTTGTCGATTCAGTCTCTGTCTGTGGTATTTGTGAGTACTAGACAGGTTTTATTTCATTCTATTCTGTATGGAACTTGTAAACGGTTTATCGGTTCGGTTTGAACTGATCAAGTTGTTTAAAAATCTTAAATTATGCTTTTAGAGTGTGTTTACTGGTTCTTATCGGTTCTAAAAAAGACGGATTTTATTACGGTTTTTTCCACGACCCGTGACATGGTTGGGAACCAATAAGAAGGTCTTGCCTGGCGGATTGCCATAAAAGGGTAAGTTTGGTTAGGACTGGCACTATGTCTGAGAAACCCAAAAGAAAAACCGGACCCACTGGGTTTCAACACTGTAGTGTGTGTGGGAAATCTTTGCCAAGGCTGACCCCACCACCTGTGTTTATTGTCTGGGGTTTGACCACCTCAATGCAGACTGCCAGATTTGAAAAAATTTCCCTGCAGCTACCCTAGAAAGAGAGCTGGTAGGCTCAGGGAAAGGGAGGCCAAAAAGTCCGCTGAACCGGATGGCCAGCCCGGTTCGGTTCAAACCGAACCAGAAGGAGTGCCCTCTGACCAGGGCAAGACTTCTTCGGGCAAAAGGAGAGCCGATTCTGAGGAATCGGTTGCAGCTAAAAGAACTAGAAAAGAAAAATCAGCTGGTGTGGAGCCAAAACTTTCCTCTCCAACCACTGAAGAGATAGCCAAAGCGATCAAAATTGTCCAGTCGCTTTCCCCGGTTCCTACCGAACCGGCACCATCAGGCAAGCGCTCGGTTTGGCCGGTTCCACTGGTTCAAGAGTATGAGTTAGAGGAATTTTATGAACCGGAAGAGGAGTATGAGGAAAGTGAATGTGGATTTGAAAGTCTGGATGTGCCCATTGACCCGGACATTTCCCCAGACAGACCTTCAGGGGTTTCTCCTCCTAGGCTTTCTGAGTCCCCCTCCCATTTCATGTTTTATAAAAAAGTGGCTGAAACCCTCCAGCTTCCCATGGAAGAAGCTGTGGATGACCAGGAGGAGCCTGACTGTGGAAATGATGGATATCCCAGAGTCTAGGAGACTGTCTATTCCCTTGCACAAATCTTTTGGAAAACAGACATTTAAGATTTTAAAGACTCCTAACACTATACCTCCTGTGGATAAGAGAATGGACAAGAGGTATACATTGTCAGGCTCTGACATGGAGTTCCTTACACAACAATGCAGCCATGTTAGGTTAGTGCAGGCTGCAGCCTGTGATAAGGCAAACATTCCCTTGGCTTCACACCCCCCGGACAAGGACTCCAGGAGGATTGATGCCATGGCAAAGAAACAGTACATGGCAGCATCTGGGACTTAGACAGGCCAATTATATGGCCTATACTGCTAGGTATCAAAATCCAGATGGGACACTGTTATGGCCCTAGCAAAACAGGTCCCTGGCCAGCTTGCCAAGGAGCTGGAGCAGGTGGCTGCTGATGGTATTGAGGCATCCAAGGTGCAATTCCATGCTGCAGTGGACTCCAATGATGTTTCATCTAGAGTCATGGCTACATCTGTGGCACTTCGAAGAATGGCTTGGCTCAGATGTACTAGCCTGTCACAGAATACCCAGACTAAGGCCATGGATTTTCCTGTTGTGGGTAATTCTCTGTTTGGGGAGCAAACAGAGAATTACATGAAGAAAATGGATGAGTATAGGACCACCTATAGGAGTGCACAGGCCAAGGAAAGGCAGGCCACTCCTCAAAGGCAGCTTCCCAGGGGCAGGCCTTTTCATAGGCTTTTTTAACAAGCCCAGGCCTCCTCTTCTGCTTATGCCCAGAGGGGGTTCTTTAGAGGGAGAGGCAGACAGGGTACAAGCAGGCCTGCTTCCACCCCTCAGCCCAAAGCCCCTACCAAACTGGCACCCTGATGGGTTTGCCAGGGCCGATTCTCAGCTACCTGTAGGGGGCAGGCTGGCTTACTTTGTCCAGGACTGGGAGTCTCTGACATCAGACAAATGGGTCCTGGAAGTAGTAAGCCAGGGACCGGTTCTCAGCTTCAAAAAGTTTCCAAAGATGAGAACCAGATCCTTTCCACCTGCAAATCCTTCAAAGGCACTTGCCTTAGAGGCAGAGGTCTCTTCCCTCCTAGCTCTCAGAGCTGTGGAAAGGGTTCCACCCCTACGCCAGGGCAAAGGGTTGTACTCCAGGTACTTCCTTACCTCAAAAAAGACAGGAGAATGGCGGCCCATCCTGGATCTCAGATACTTAAACAAGCACCTTTTAAAACCAAAATTCAAAATGGTGACTCTGGGAATTATTCTACCTCTCTCTAAGGCCAGGGGACTGGCTAGTGTCCCTGGACCTCAAGGATGCCTACTTCCATATTCTCATCAGAAGCTCCCATTGAAAGTACCTCAGGTTCGAGCTGCCCTCAGGCCATTACCAGTTCAGAACAATGCCCTTTGGCCTCACCTCTGCTCCAAGGTATTCACAAAATGCCTGGCAGTGGTAGTTGCTTCTCTAAGAAGGCAAAGTTGCCATATTCCCTTACCTGGACGACTGGCTCTAGTAGGCCAGTCCCAGACCAAGTCAAGTTACACTTACAGATAACTCAGCAACTGCTCACTTCTTGGGTTTCCTTCTGAATCTTTCAAAGTCAGTTCTAGAGCCTGTCCAGCTCCTCACCTTCATAGGCGCAGAGCTAGACACAGAAAAGGCCAGAGCCTTCCTTTCCCTGGACAGGGCAAGGACCCTTGTCTCTCTGGCCTCCTCATTCACCCTGCAGGTGTTTCGGCCAGCAAGGCATTTTCTACAACTCCTGGGGCACATGGCTGCTTCTACAGCAGTAGTGCAGGGAGCAAGATTTCAGATGAGGGACATTCAGTTCCATTTGAGAGCCTTCTGGTCTCAAAGGAAGGACCCTCTGACCAAATTGATCCCAGTAACTCGAACCCTGATCCAGGCCCTACAGTGGTGGCAGGATCAGAACAATCTGAGACATGGGGTTCCCTTTGTCACTCAGTCTCACTCTTTAATCCTTACTACAGATTCCTCCCTCTTGGGCTGGGGGGCTCACATGGGCGACCTGACCACCCAGGGGTTGTGGTCCCCTCAGGAATCTCTGCTCCACGTCAATCTGTTGGAACACAGAGCAGTATTTCTAGCACTTCAAGCTTTTTCCAAATCTGTTCAGAACAAAGTTATACAGGTCAGAAGAGACACCACCACCACAATGTGGTACATCAACAAGCAGGGAGGCACTCGGTCTACGGCCTTGTGCACCGAAGCAATGAAGTTGTGGTCTCTGGCTTACTCCCTGAACACCTCCCTCACGGCAGTTCACCTCCCAGGCAAGGACAATGTCCTGGCAGATGCTCTCAGCAGGATATCCCAGGGCAATCACGAATGGTCACTGGACCCCCTGGTCTTGGAGGTGATATTTTCCAGATGGGGCACCCCGCAGATAGATCTTTTTGCAGCCGCAGACAATCACCAACTCCCCCTTTTTTGCTGCAGGCCCCCAGTGTTGGGCTCAGTCCCCCTGGATGCCTTAGTTCTCAATTGGGAAGGGAAATTCCTGTATGCTTTTCCCCCCTTCCCCGTCCTGTTCAAAGTGCTAGTCAAAATCAGATCTCAACCCTGCAAGATGATCCTGATTGCTCCAGACTGGGCCAGACAGCCCTGGTATCCCTCCTACTGTCCTAGCAGTCCATCTTCCCCTGTGTCTTCCCAGGAATTACAACCTGTTAACCTGTGCTCAGGGGAGGGTTTGGTACCTGAACCTCAAATCTCTCAATCTCAAGGCCTGGCTCTTGAAGAGTTAAGAGTTTGCTGATTTACACCTCTCCCAAGCTGTAATGGATATCCTGAAGGCTTCTAGAAAACCTTCCACCAGGGCTACTTATAATTCCAAATGGAAAAGATTTTCCATATGGTGCTCTGGGAAGCATATTTCCCCAGAGTCTGCTGATCTGCCCACAGTCCTTGATTATATGGTCCATTTAAATAGCTTGGGGCTGAGACCAGCTACACTGAAGGTGCATCTGGCAGCTGTCTCTGCTTTTATTTCAGCAGGTAAGCCCTCTTCTCTTTCAGCTCACCCTGTATTCTCCAAGTTTTTCAAGGGATTGCTTCACACCAACCCTCCATTCAGAGACCCTGCCCCTGCTTGGGACCTTAATGTTTGCATTGCTCAGCTTGTGCAACCCCCTTTTGAGCCTTTGTCTTCAGCAGAGCTCAAGTACTTGACTTGGAAAGCTGTGTTTCTGGTAGCCATCACTTCTGCCAGACGCATAAGTGAATTACAAGCTTTGTCAGTGGAGCCTGATTTTATCTCCTTTCATAGAGATAAGGTGGTCCTCAGGACTAATAGGAAGTTCTTGCCTAAGGTGGTTTCAGATTTCCACCTTAATCAATCTATGTCTCTTCCTGTTTACACTGACCATTCCTCCTCTGGTGAGAGGAGGCTGCACAGTTAGATGTGAGAGAGGCCTTAGCTACTACATAGGGCGTACCAAGGGTCACAGGTTTGACTCCTCAACTGTTCCTCACTTATGGTGAGGTTAGTAAAGGAAACCTGCACTAAAAGATCCATTGCCAGGTGGATTGTCTCTTGTATCCAATTTTGTTATGAAAAACTGGGTAAGGTTCCATCCTCAGGCCTGAGGGCTCACTCTACCAGAGGTACAGCTGCTTCCCTGGCTGCTGCCAGGGACATCCGTATTCTAGAGATATGTCAAGCAGCTACCTGGAAAACAGTTCACACTTTTACCAAGCATTACTCTCTGGATATCCAGGCTAGGAGCGATGCTCGGTTTGGCACAGCTGTGCTTCAGTGCCTATTCCCTAAGTAGGTTCTGTCCCTCCTCCATGGAGGTACTGCTTTGTAATCTGCTATTGTCAGAATACAGCAAGACTTCATGTTGTTTGAAGAAAAAATTACTCACCTTAGTAATGTTGTTTCTTCTAATGGAGTCTTGCTGTATTCTGACCTCCGCCTGCCCCTCTCAGAACCTCTGTTTTTGGGATGTGGGTGGGCAGTGCAATGTTGGCACTCAGTAGGTGCCCACCTTGTTGTTTTCACCCCCTTTTTTTCTTGGGGTGACTGGGTGTTGTGTTTTTCATTTTTGGGTCTCCTGATTTGAGTCTTTATTTTGGGACCAAAAAATGTGTTTTATGTTTAGTAGCCAGTTGGCTAGTGTAGGTTTACAGCTTCCACACAGGACCTTAGTGAGTTTAGCTCATAAAGATCTGACGGTTTGAGTTTGAAGAACAACAGATAGAGTCTCAACCGAGCTCGAACTCAGCGTTCCATGCCTGGCATGGAAAGTTAACTTTCACCTCGGGGCAGTTAGAAGGTTGGGACTCACTGCTATTGTCAGAATACAGCAAGACTCCATTAGAAGAAACAACATTACTAAGGTGAGTAATTTTTCTTCTCGACTACTTTGGTCTCTCTCCAAGGGGTCTCACGATTATCGACCCTAGGGTGTGCCTTGCAGCCATTTCTGCTTACCAGACGCAGGCTGGTCAGCCGACATTGGCGCAGAAGACAGTGGTCGGGTGCTTTTTCAAAGGTCTGGATCACTTATCCCCTCCGGTGCATGAACCTCCACCTCCGTGGGATCTACTGCTGGTTCTGGCAAAGCTCATGGGCAAACCATTTGAATCCATGCACAAGTGTGAGCTGTCACACTTGTCGTGGAAGATGGCCTTCCTGGTGGCTGTCACGTCAGCAAGAAGGACAGGGGAGCGCCAGGCGCTTTCAGTGGACTCCCCTTATCTGTTTTTTCAGAGGGACAAAGTTTTCCTGTGCCCCCACCCGAAATTCCTTCCGAAGATGATGTCAGAGTTTCACCATAACCAGGTGTTGACTCTGCCAGTATACTATCCTAATGACACCTCAGATGCTGAGTACAGGCTCCATACCTTGGACCTGAGACGTGCACTCTCCAGTTATAAGGAGCGGACTGCTGAAATTCGTGGAGAGGTTCGCCAGCTGTTTGTCACCTATGCTGAAGCCACTTCTGGCAGCTGCAGCCAAACGGACCATAGCAAGATGGATTACATCATGTATAGGTCTGTGCTATGAGTTGGCGGGCAAGGAGCCTCCCAGAGGGATAAGAGCTCATTCTACCCGCCATACTTATGCATCGGTGGCTACTTCCAGAGACATCCCTGTCCAGGAAATCTGTCGGGCTGCTACCTGGAAGTCAGCACACACCTTCATCACCCACTACCACATCGACCTTGAGTCACGCCGGGATGCTGGTTTTGGGGCCACGGTTCTCCAATTTGTTTCCTAAGTAGGGGGTGTGCGCCTTGCCTCCCTCCTCCTGGAGAACTGCTTGAGTCTGCCAAACAGTGTGGATGAACAGCATATCACGCTCCTAGAAGAACAGGTTACTCACCTGTAACAGTAGTTCTAGGAGTATATGTTGTTCATCCACATTCCTGACCTCCTGGCTGGGGCCTTTTACAACCTGGCTTCCAGCAGGCTAAGAGCTGGTGTCATGGGGAGGAGCCGAGGTATATACTACCCGGGTGGGTGGGAGAAGCCAGCTTGAAGACTTCCGGCAGATTTAAAGTGGAAGGGGACAATGCCAAACAGTGTGGATGAACAACATATACTACTCCTAGAACTACTGTTACAGGTGAGTAACCTGTTCTTCTTTATTGCCTAGGATAGCAGCTTGAAAATAGAATCCCTGCCTCTCAGATAGCATCTCTCTCTTTCTGCCTGTTTATATGTGATGTCTTAATCCTTTGTGAATAACAAATGGTTGCCATGGAACTTATTATGATGTCACAGGCAGAAGATCACAACATTCCACATAGATTTGTTTTTCTTAATATAATAGAGGATTGTGTATGAGCAGTCATACATAACGAGGATATTCTTGTACTGAGAGGTACTCTGTGTACCAAGGGAACCTCAAGATACAAGAATGTCCTTGTTTGTGTATGACTACTCATACACAATCTTTTATATTATAAAAAGGGTCTGAGAAATGGAGCTTTCTGATTGGCTGTAAACATTCTAACAGCCTTAAGTTAATCTTTTATTAACATACGTGTAGAGCTTAGCCATATCTTTTATAGTGTATGGGCATCACAGCATAGAAAATCACACAAAACCAGATGGAGAAAACAGACAACAGAAAATAGAAATTTTAATTTTTTTTTTTTTTTTAACTGATACAGTATGCTGCAGATGTTTCTGCAAGTTCAAGTTTAAAAAAAACAAAACCGCAACTTCCAGCTTAACTGGATTGAGGAAAGCAAGTGTGTGGCAGCATTCCAAGTTGTTATGCTGCAGTAGTGACATAGCTAGTGCAGCATAACAGCTGTGATGACATAGCTACTGCAGCATTGTGGATTTCTATCCATAACAACATTCCACCATATACTATAATATTTTTATTTTCAAAATTACTTTTACAACAGAAGGCAAAACAGAAACAAGATGAGTAAACAGTATATGTAAACAGCATCACCTATAATTCTGACTAGTTAAGAATAGCATTACAATTAAAAAAACAAAACTTTATCATATTTTCTGTTTTTAGAATAAAATGAATAAACTTTATACTCACTATATATAATTAGGACATCAACAAAAAAAAACAGCAATAAAGGAAAGGCCAGGGATCCTGCTTCCATACCCATTTACTAAGTAACTGAGAATAAAAACAAGAAATGTACTGCATGAAATGCACCAGAACCTCGAGCTCCTCTTCCTCGTTGGGGAAAGAAGAATCGGTGGCACTCGAGGTTGCCCATTGGTACGTCTGCACGAGGATTGTTCGTCAGGAGGGGCGATGGGCCTGAACTGACTTTGGTGGGTTCCTCTTGGCCCCGCTCCTAACGGCTGCATTCTCAACTCCGAGCTCCATCTCTGTCCTCGTTGGAGCTCCAGTGGGAAATTTCACATCTGGGCCGCTCCTGTGGAGCAGGGGGTTTGACTTTCCAGTTTTTCCTGGCTCTGTTCCTGATTTCGGGACCTCCGGGCTTCCGTGCCATTGTACCAGAACCGGGTTAATTGCATCACGAATGGCGAGGTGTCCTCTTGGTGCCTTTGCCATCGTGTCGACCCCTCGTGCCTACCCCCCCTCCCTTTTCCATGCAGGGGCCGGCACGGGCACCACCTTTTTCCTTCTCCCCTTCTCAGGATTTCCACTGGCATTTTCCTTTAGCGCCATGCCTCGGAGCCGTGGCTTGGTGCCTTGATCGGCGCCGTGCCTTGGTCGGCGCCATCGCTCTGTGCAGTACCGTGGGTGCTCTTGTTGCTGCCGTTGGTTGTCGACACAGTCAGTGGTGCCGCAGGTGTCTGGGCGGCGCTGTGCACCCGCGGGTGCCATGGGTGGCGCCGGGAGCACCTGTGGGTGGTGCCGGTGGTGCCATGAGCGCCCACAGGTGCCATGGATGCCACAGGTGCCATGGGTGCCATAGGTGGCACTGGCCACAGGTGGCACCACAGGTGCCCTCAGTGCCATTCTTGCCATGGGTGCCATGGTACCATGGGTATCAGGGGTGCCCTCAGGTGTATTTGCTACATGGGTGTCGAGGGTGCCTGTGGGTACTGCTGCGGCTGCCCTCAGGTATCACCCAGGTTGGCATAAGCACTGCTTGGTGCCCTCTTGTGCCACGAGTGATGCTGGTGCTGCACGGGTGCTAGTGGGTGCTGTATAGCAGAATTATTGACACATTTTTCCTTTTTGAACTTCCTTTCCACAGAACTTGTGGCGGGATGTTTATCGCAGAATGAACTCCTGTTCTGCGAATTATTTTTCCACACATCTTAGTGAGTGGCAGTCTATGTGGGATCTTGTGTCATCCAGCAGTTTTCTACTGATGGAACTCTGCTGTACTGCTCTGCCAGCGGAATCTCATTCTGCTCAGCACTTTCTCGGCTCCCTACGTGGTACCAAGCTCCTCGACATCCTTCCTGATGGCGGAGTCTCTAGTGGCTCTGACCTAGACCTCTCTTGGAGGTTCTTCTAGGGTAGAAGTGCATCTAGATGGGTCTTTCCCTGTCCTTCTGTTCAGTAATACAGCGGACGACTCATTTTATATACCGAAGGGCACGTCCTCTCTATCATCAGAGTCCGTGATGGAAAATCTGTTTAGTAGTTCCTCAGTAATGGGGTCCACTATAGTATCTCACACTGCGTCTATGGACCATACACTTCTGCGTCTAGACTTTTTCTTTTTTTTTTTATACTTAAATTTTATTCATTTTTTCTTTTATACATTACCATTCTATCGATCAAATCAACATTTTACAATTGACATCTTAAATGGACATGTTGATTTTCCAATTAAACTGTTATTTTCTTCAATTAGGCATAAAAAAGAGGAAAAAAAATATATCAAGACTTTAAAAAAAAAAAAAAAGGTAAAATAATTACATTATCGAAAAAAAAAATTATTAAAAAGAAAACCAGGGAGAGAATTTAATAAAACCAAGTGGAACAGATGTTATTAGTTGAGTTGATTCTTTCTACTGCCATCATGAACATGTCATCATGGAACGAGGGGGGGGGAATGTTACAATAATCAGGGACTAGCACACATTCCTCACATTCATTCCTAGGAAAAAGAAAAATTTAAGAGAGTTCTTAAATTAGATGAGCCATGGGGGGCCTGAGGGAAAGAGGAAGGAAGGAAAAAAGGGGGAAGCATGGAGGTAAATAGGAGGGGGAGGAATGGGAGAAAGAGAAAAAAGGGGGGGGAAGGAGGGGAGATAGAGGTATTAAACTTCTAATTCTTAGTTTCAGGTCATTTCATCTACATATAGCTCCCATTTATTCTATCTACCATCATAAGCACTCCCTTCATGATTTATGCTATATGTTATTCTTTCCATTTGTCGGATCTGGCTAACTATATCCAGCCAGTCCTGTACAGTAGGAGGTGACTTCTGTAGCCATCTCTTAGTTATGGATTTCAAGGCCGCGATTAACAAAATGGACCAGAGGTATCGAGCATCCTTATCCATGGCTTCATCTGGGCACAGACCTAGCAAACAGTGCTCAGGGCCTAATATCTTTGTCAGGCCAAACAAGGCGGCCAGGTGTTTTGTTACGCCAGACCAGAAGTCAGAAGCTTCCGGGCAGCTCCAAAACACATGGGCCTGGTTAACTATCGTCTCCCCGCACCCCCGCCAGCAGTGTGCCTGTACTCATGCTCTCATTTTACTGAGCTTTTCCGGTGTATAAAAATACCTAATCCTTACCTTCCAGGCATATTCTCTCCACCCTTGTGATGATGTTGTTTTCCAGGTGTTTCGGAATACTATGCCCCAAGTTTTAGAGCTTAATATTATCCCCAATTCTTTTTCCCATTTCCTTTGAGTGCTGTTTATGTTGTATGCTAAGTCTGCAATCCTGTTGCCATATAGCATCATGATCGCACCTTTTCCATGGTCACCCTCCCAAACTTGCTCAAACACCCTCGGGTATGGTCTCTCGTCGAGCCATGACATATTATGTCTCAATTTTTGGGCTAGATAATCCTGGAACTGAAAGTAGAATAAGTGATCCCCTGGTGACCAACTGTACCTAGCCCAAAGGGTTTCAAAGGACATAATATCAGGCCCTCTAAAGAGCTGCCACAACCCCCCATCCCATCTGCCCTCTATACCAACTATGTAGAGCAGCCGGAGCAAAATCCACATCATAGTACCACCATCTGTACTTCCATAGATTTTTAGCCATACATCCTTGCCTGGTGCCCTGAATCCATCCCTGTAGGGTAACTTGTATTGTGTGGCTTCTGAAAGCAGATGTATCAATTCGTGCAGTTGGGAAGAATAAGAGAGCTGTTAAAGGAGGGGAATTCACTATGGAGAGCTCCATTTTTTGCCAATGTGCCTTATATGAGGGGTGAGACCACATCAGAGCATTTTTCATTTGCACTGCTACCCAATATTCATATAGGTCTGGGCAGGCCCTCCCTCCACTATGGTTAGGCAATGTTAGCACTTTTTAGATACCCTGGGATGGGATTTGGCCCAGAGAAACAACATTTTTTTTTAGCCAGGCTCCTACCACCTTCTGTGGAATAATACATGGAACAGCCTGGAACAGGTAGAGGAATCTAGGCAATATATTGGTCTTAATTACTTGAAGTCTGGAGTAGAAGGGGAGCGGTAACAGTGACCACCTCTCTATATCTGCCCAGACTCTTTTCACTAAGGGAGGGAAATTATCTTTAAACAGATTTTTAGGGAAGGGACCAATCCGGACCCCTAAGTATTTAATAGTGTGACAATCCCATTGCATGGGATATTTAAGTTTTAGTCCCTGGGGTATGTCCGCATTAATGGTTAAAACCTCGGTCTTGGTCCAACTAAGCCTATAACCCGACAAATTGGAGTAAGTTTCAATTTGCTGAAATACTTTCAGAAGTGATTCTTCAGGCTGAGTGAGGTAAAGTAAAATGTCATCCGCATAAAGTGCGATTTTATGGGTCGTGTTACCCCACCTGAACCCCTCTATTCCTGCATTGTCCCTGATACTCTGAGCCAGTGGCTCTATATAGAGGGCGAATAGGAGCGGCGACAGCAGGAAGCCCTGGCGAGTGCCTCTAGTGAGAACAAACGGCCTCGATACAAAACCATTAGCTCTCACATATGCTACTGGGGAAGTGTACATCTTGGTTACTATATTAAGAAGAGTCTTCAGGAACCCAAAGCCGACCAGGGAGGACCATAAAAAATCCCATGACACGTGATCAAAGGCTTTCTCAGCGTCCAAGCTCATAATAACAGCTGATTTCCTGTTAGCCTGTATTTTTTCTATTATGTTAATTGTTCTGTGGGCATTATCCAGGGTCTGACGCGTCTAGACTTTTTCAATCGTCAAGACAGTTATACTCTGTGGAACATTCTAATTTAATGGTCGGGAGCCGCTCTGGCTGTTCCGCTCCTTTGATAGGGGTATATAGCCCTCTTGTGGTATTGCCCCTTCGGTGGCTTCTTTGGCACAGGTGGTTAGCATCTTTCCAGCTGTGATTTTTAGTCTGGTCATGATTTCAGAGTCCTTCTGCACTCAGATGGAGAACATCTTCATCATTTTGTATCAAGACAATCCTTGCGAAATAGCAGCCTGAAAGCCTTGTTAGGTTCGGACTGAAAAAAAAAAAATTTTATCACAGCACAGGGCCTAGCCGAAATTACCCGATACCCCTCTTTTTTGGATCTGGTCAGGTTCTGCCTCAGCCCCTGAGGCGCTCATCTCCAGAGTACGGTAAAGAGTACCTGACTTCTTCTTCCCCTAGGGGGAGTCTGATCCTGCGGCAGTATGGGTCATCTCTTTCTCTAAGAGAGATTTCTCTCATTCAGAGACATTTCCTAGACTTATGCGACTTCCCAGTCTGTTAATTCCCCTTTCTTTTTTATCAGGCTTTCTTCTCTTGAGCAGAGCCTTGCAGCAGCAGAAGCGACTCTCCACCGAGTCGGAACTCAGGTTCCTACTTCCTTGCTTGCTTAACTTAACAGGCGATTTTCTCCATCTTGACAGAAGGTCAAGTAGGTCTTTTTTCTGAGGTAGCTTCTCAGATATTCACACCTTCGGTTCCTGCACACTGGTCCATGCCAGTCGCTCACGAAGCTATCCTCTTCAAGTGCGTGATGGAGTTATGATGTTTGTTTTTCAGGAAACAAACTAGAATCCTTTCCTGTTCCCTTCAGGGAGGCCAGAGTGGATAGTGCCTCACCGCATTGAGTCACTGCCTCTTTCAGTCACTTCAACAAGTGGGTTAGCCCTAACTTGGTCCTGCTGTGTCCCTCCTCGATGCACATCTGCCTCTATTTTCCTTAGAAATCCAGCCCCTGTTTTTTTTCTGTCGAAATGTTTTTTTCTGCAGTGGACACGCCCTCCTATACACTTTTTCCTTTCTTCCCTGAGTTCAGAGACTGCTACTACAGTTGTACACACAGGAGCAGGATGATTCCTTTGGAATATGCAGTGGGTACCATCTGGTTCTACTAGACCACCACGAGAGGCTTCTAAGTCGTGCTTGGCCTTCCATCAGGAAGGTTCCTGTGACTAAGTGGAGACCATTCTCCTTGATGGGCTAACCCCACCTGGACCCCCTTGTTCACCAAGTAAGGGGTTAAAGTGCTCCTGGACCTGTTGTTTACAGGTCAGCCATACTTAATAGTGGGGGTTTCCATCTGCACTTTCCGGTCTTACCCTGAACCAGTAGACTTTACCTCCAACTCTTTCAGTTCCTCAGGTCCCTTTACATTACAGTAGTACATGTCTTTAACACTATTAATATTGGTCCTAGACCAAATTGTGAGGCCAGGTTCTTGCCGCTCTCCTAGAGTGGTTGCGCCTTCCTGGCAGACTTTCATTTTGTGTCTGTTGCAGTCGTCTGCAAAGTGGTGAGTTACAACTCGAGCGCTTATCTTGTAGGCACTATGTTCTAGTTGCTCTTTACAAAACAGCTCTTTTTATTAGCAAGACAGTCCTTGGCTGTCCTTTCTGAGTGAACCCTACCCAGGGTTGTTGGTTTTAGCTTGGTACTCTCCCACTAGTGTGAATGAGTGATGGAGACTTAGTCCAGGAAGATATGGAAATTACGTACTTACCGTAATTATTGATCTTCTTGGACAGTCTCTGTCACTCATTCACATGCCCACCCACCATCCCCGGGGTTCACTACTTTTCTTTCCTGGTCTTCATGGTCCTGTGGTTCAGACTGTGAGGGCATTATTCTTTGACCTTTCCTGCAAAGGTCATCTGGGCCCTATCAGGCCCAGAAACTCAGGATGAGTTATTCTCATCAGTTACGCTGCACCTCCTTGGTTGAAAAGGTAGTGAGGTGGTTGGAAGGTCGACGCCGAGATAGCCTGCATAGACGTGAGCTAGTCTCGAGGTGCCGTGCATGCGTGGTCCTGTCTCGGCATCGACCCTTCAGAAAATTTTAGGCTCCCGCTAGGTCCTAGCGCCTCCGGCCCTATCCCACTAGTGTGAATGAGTGATGGAGACTGTCCAAGAAGATCAATAATTACGGTAAGTACGTAATTCCATTTCTCTCCTCCAGACATATTCCTGCCAAGGTGTTCTGATGCCTTCTTGGCTGCATGGCAGTGGCCATTTCTACGGTCCCCTTGGCCAGATTACACATGAGGGTCACCCAATGGATGTTACGAGTCCAATGGGATCAACGCTTGGACGATCTGGATCATTTGATACTGATGTCCAGCGCAATCAAGAAAGACCTCTTCCGGGAAAGGTCAGAGGTCACTTTAACAGGGGTGTGGCTGCTTCTGCAGCTTTCCTTAGGAATGTTTCTGCAGCAGAAATGTGTGCAGTAGCACTCTGGAGTTCGGTCCATACCTTCACAAAGCATTACAGTTTGGACATTATTTCTAGGCATAGGGCCAGTTTTGGCCTAGCCATTTTGCAGGGTCTACTGTCCTAGGCCCATTCTGGTGGTTTTCAGACTTTCCTCCTTCCCTGCTTCTGTTAGTCTTTCTGAGAGTGACTGCTTGGGATTCAGTCCTACATGTCATGACCTACTGCAGGAACCCTCTTGAAGTAAGATAGTAGTTACACAAGAAGTTACCATAACAGTAGATCTTTGAGAAAGGTTCCTACAGTAGGTCACACTTTCCCTCCCTCCTTCCCCCAGTCTCTGCTTTTCTTTCAGATCTTTCTGAACTGGGCTGTAGGATATTCATCTTTTCTCCTGTCTCATCCTCTTTGGATCTCCGGTGGGAGAACTGGAAGGTGGGTGTGGGGAACGCCCACTATATAGGGTCATGCTGACGTCATCACATAACCTTGGGTGGGCGGTCCCCCGCCAGACATTGCTAGCAAAAGTTTGCCATACGGTCCTGATGCCAGGGGGAGCAGTCCTACATGTTATGACCTACTGCAGAAACCTCTCTCGAAGATCTACTGTTACGGTAAGTTCTTACGTAACTGTACTTTACAGGGGTATGTTACGGCACAGTGCCTCCATTCCAATGTGCACACATTTCTCCAAAAGGGGAGGTTGGGAGGACAGAACCAAAGGATGTGTAACAGATATCACCCCTGTGCCTCACACATCCAGCAATTGTCATCGGGTAGCAGGTTATCCTATTTAGTATAGCTTAGATCCTGTCGTCATTCCCCCCACCTCCCCCAATCTAACCAGTGGGCTTTTAGCTTATTGCAGCTATATCGTGGCCAGGAACCTTCCTAGATGAAGTCCCCTATTGTCTTGTCTACTTGGTTAGTCATTTTTGGGGATAGCCAGAGGGATATGTGAAATACTATAAAACATTTATGGGACCGCAACCATCTTAAGTGCTGAGATTTTCCCAGCTAGTGTGAGTTGTGTTTGTCATCTGCCACACTTAGTTTTGACCTCTTGTAGCAGAGGGGTTAGGTTAGCCTCCCACAATTTCACAGTGTCCATCTGACACTTTTCTAAATTACTGATTAGTTGCAGAACCCAATACCATCAGATGAGTGGAATTCTGCAATAACAGTTTCACTCTGTCTCCCTTCAGCTGACGTCACCTGGGTCTAGAATTGTTAGGTAGCTAACAAATGAATATTGGATGGAGGACAAGACAGTAACAACATTCAACCCCCCCTTCCCCGCACACATGCCAAAAAAAGCTTATTTCAAATTGAACATAAAAAGAAGTTCTGTAGGTCAATTAACTGCTGAGATTTCAAGTAATATAAACAAAGAGAGAAAAACAGGTTCCCATTTACATAGTAAACTGTATGACACCAAAGACCTCAAATTAGACTAGTATACAGGCCCTACTATATGAGTTAAGTAGGAGCAAATGTTTCCACCCACCTAACAGTACTGGCCTATCTTGTATGCTGGAAACATTCCTAGGGTCCAGACATGACCATTCTTCCTAAAAGGCAAATGTGCCCAGAGTGGTGTATAGGAGTATTGAGCTTTCATTCAGAAATCTGTACACTGTCCAGAATAGAATCCTTTTTATGTTCGCCAAGCGCCTGTATGCGTAGCGAACATCTTGTTATAATAGTGTCTTTTGAGGGGTGTGACACTGTCTGTCCAATGCAGAGCAGTGTTAAGGGGCGAGTCAGTACCACACTAATCATCATTCATGCTGATAATGACAGAGCTTTGGCTTGCTGAGCGGAGAAGTCATGCATTTCAAAACAAAAAGCCGACCCAATTCTGGGTCAGCTCTTTCCTTTGATCTAGGCAGCCAGAGCTGTTCTGTCTGATCAGCCTGGAATTTCAAACATCCAGGGCTCAGGCTAGCTGTAACAGAAAAAAAAATGTGTATGTGCTCTCAGTGCATACTAGCTGTACTAACCATATTCAAACGTGAATAACTTTAAAACGAAAAATGATAGCATGGTACTGTGGGCACGAAAGTTGTTCAGCACAAAAATATCTATGAAATGAGTGGTGTTTCATTTATAGACACCTTTTGTTTTTTTTTATAATTAGCAAAGAAAACAGCAGAAAATTAAATTGTTTGCACTGTTTCAACAAACAAATGCAAATAACTTTAAAACAAAAATGTATAGCATGGTACTGTGAACATGACATTTGTTTAGTATAAATATACCTACACAGTGAGTGGTGTTTCATTTATATATACCTTTTAGTTTTTTTTTATAATTAGCAGAAAATGGCAGGAAATTCATTTAAACAAATGCAAATGGCTTTAAAACAAAAAAATGATAACATGGTACTTTGAGCACAAAAGTTGTTCAGCACAAAAATATCTACCAAGCGAGTGGTGTTTCATTTATCAACCTTTTAGATTTTTTATAATCAGCAAAAAATGGCAGGAAATTCCTTTTTTTCACATTTTTGGAGGTATGGCATAAATGGAATATGCTATTCTCCTACTGGAAATATTGTTGGCATTTTTTGTTCTAGTTCCGATTTGCCTGATGTCATCACTTGTGGCGTCACCACTCTTGATGTCATCGGGTCACTCAAATAAAAAATGTTAACAATATTTCCAGTAGGGGGGTAACATGTCCCTTATATATTCTTTGAAAAAAAAAAACTCTATTAATGCATCAGTTTGTGTTGCTAGTAAAGTAACAAAAGCATGGAAATGCAATGTTAGGGTTTTCAACACTAACTCAGCATTCCCTCCCAAGCAGCCAAAGGGGGCAAGGCAACACAAGCAACCGCAGACATCCATCATCAGCTAAGACAAGCAACATAAAGCTCTTTCCACATGACACAAAAGACATCTATCATCACGGTCCAGCACTTCTGTAGCCATAGATACACATACACACGTGCACACCACCTGGGAAGTGTGGTAAAAAATTCCCATAGGATCACAATCGTAAATTATAAGTAAGGAATAACACATGACTGTACGCAGCAGTGGTAAATTACTGCACGCCCCAGGTGAGTTGTGAGGCATGAGGCACAGCCAAGTGTCTTCAACCATGTGGGAATTGTGTCACTCAAGCAAAAAATATAAACAATATTTCTAGGATCGTGGATATGTTGTTCTATCCACACTGTTTGGCATGTCCTGTCCCTTTAAGAATCATGCCGGAAGGTCTTTAAGCTGGCTCCTCCCGGTATAACCCTCGGCTCCATTCCATGACGCCAGATCTTCCTTTTCACTGGAAGATACAGGTTCCCTCTTTGCCGCTCTCATGTTCAGTAGGCCCTGGCTTCAAAATCCTCAGATTTGCTCAAAATTAAACTCAGAGTTAACAACGATCGCTTCGTAATTGTGACCCTCATGGAAGATAAATCTTCTCCCGGTTTCCGCTGCTGCCCGTGTGGGCAAGAGATGTCTCACATAGACTCGCATGCCATGTGCGTATATTGCCTGGGTGTCGACCATGACACTCAGGCCTGTGAATTGTGTCTTGCTTTTCACCTGAACATTCTGGACGATCATCTTGCACGGCCGAAACTGGGCAGGCAGGAGAAATGGAACCCGCCGGTGGGCGGTCTCCTTGGCTGCGGGACCCACCGAGCAATTAGAACAAATACAGGCTTTCGAGGAAGAGACGGCTTGTGCCATGGATCAGTCCTCAAAGTCCTTTTTTGTTTCGCTCAACTTGGGCTTCACATTCTCTAGTTCCTTTCGGGAGATGTGCCTCTCCCTTCCCACCAAGGGTGAGGGGCTTTCGGGCTCCCATGTCTCTTGGTCCCGTAAAAAGGACAAGGAACTGAGAGAATCTTTGTCTCACCAATGACATTCTTGGGATCATGAGAGATCGCAGTCCCAGGAATCACCTGTCTTGACTTCAGTCGAGATTGCAGCCTCGACTGCTGGTTTCACAGTTCCACCATCAGGCCAGCTGGCCCAGACTCTGGGCGATCATCCAGTTGAGATAATTCTCGACCCAGTCAACACGTTGTCACCCAAGGAGGCCAACAACTCCTTCATCAGGACCCTGGTTTTCCTTTCCCCGATGAGGAGACCCAGCCCGCTGGGAAACCCATTGAGGACCCGGTTCCAGACCTAGAAGATCCACCAGTCTCCCTGGTGCCTTCCAGTCAACCCCGTTGGTCTCCCTGATGATCGAGGTCAAGGTCTCGGACTCCTTCGACCAGACGACCGAACAAGGCACACAGGCGCTCTAAAAATAGGCATTGCTGACATTCATCTTCTTCCTTGGACGAGGGGAGGCTTTGATGGAAACTCCATCGACGCTACGAAGACCTAATGTGGCAACAACTAGTTTTGTCTGGTCAAAAGCCGACTCCGGCTTCTACCCCAGCCATCACTTGGCCATCTCCTCCAAGGCCGAAGCCGACTCCTCCGGAGCCAGCTCGCACCGTTCCTCTTCCTTTGAAGCCAGTCAAAACAGTTCTGCCAAAATCGACCTCAACACCGATTTTGGTGGGGTCGTCACCTAAATAGCCCCTGGTGGGGGTGCCTACCAAAAAGTCTCAGCCTGTTCTGGGCCTCCCACATAGGCTTTCTGTTACCCTCTCTCCTGACTATCTTAGGCGGGTGGAGGGAGACACAGGTGGCCAGGCCATTTATCTGGACTCCTCGGAGTCCAGTGACTCAGATCTTCATTCCTGTCCCTTGGACAAGGAATCGGTCAGTAGTCTCACGGCGGAGGAAAGCCCCTTTTCCTTATGGGCATTCTCCGGCTTATCTCCGGATCCATGGAGATGCCTCTCAAGCCCATACAGAAACGGGCCGAATATCCCCTTACTGATATCCTTAAGCGATGGGATTCTCCGACGGAAGCCTTTCCAGTGGCCGAGGCCATTGTTGGTCCAGCTTTGGAGCTATGACGGCATCCTGCGCCTTCTGCCTGCAAATATGTGGTGCCCATAGGGTCCCTTTCGGGGTTCACAGAGCATCTCTCAACTGAGGGTTTGGTGACTGAATCTGTGTTCAGATGCTCAGGTAGTTCGGCAGATACTGATAGACTTCTAGACAAGGAGTCCAAAAAACTGGACCATTATGCCCACAATGCCTATGCCGCCTCTACACTAGGTCTCCGTCAGGCAAGCTCGGCCATCATCATGGCGCATTTCTCTCACGCCCTGCTGGGCTCCCTTGATGAGCTTCTACCTCACCTCCCCACAGACTTCCAGACCATGGTCAAGCAGGTCCGGGACCAGGATCAAGCTGTTGCCAAGCAGCAACTCCAGACGGCTCTGGACCTCAGGGATTCATGCACCCATTTGGTGGCAGCCGTGGTTGCCATGCGCCGCAGGGCTTGGTTGAGGATTTCCACCTTCATGGTGGATACCCAACACAAACTAACGGATGTTCCTTTCTTGGGTACCAACCTCTTCTTCAGTCCAGGTGTAGATGGTCACCTTCAATGCATTGAGAAGTCCAATGCCACCTTGGACTCTGTAACTTCTGCACAGAAGGAATCTCAGGGTTTCAAAAAGCGGAAGAAAAAGCCATTTTGGCACCTTGCCCCTGCAGCTAAGCAGCCCCACTTCCAAGCCGGGCAGCAACAACAGGCACAATCTTGGCACCCTTGGCCCATGTCTGGGCCTCCGGCTGCCCATAAGCCTGGAGGTCGAGACTCCGGTGGTCCTTACTCTGGATCCTCTTCCTCTAAGCCTGCCTAGTGACAGGATGGAGGTGGCCACACACATACCTGTCACGCAGGCTCTGGGTCCTCCTGTGGGGGGCTGGCTCCACCACTTTCTTTCCGCCTGGTCCACTGTTGGCATGGACAGGTGGGTTCTAGAAGTGGTGGGTCAGAGACTGCCTCTGGAATTTGGGCAGTACCCTCCAAGCTGAACCTATGCCCCACGGGAGGATTTGGTGTCTGTACATACTCAGTTGGCTATTCGAGACAGCATTGCCCAATTCCTCCGCAAGGAGATGGTGGCCAGAGTCACGGACCCCCCAGTCAACCCAGGGTTTGTATCCAGGTGCTTCCTGGTTCCAAAGTGGATGGGGTGCTGGCGCCCCATTCTAGATCTGCATGACCTAAACCAAACCAGTTCCTCAGGTCCCGCACCTTCAGGATGGTAACTCTGTCTCAGATCATACCATCTCTGGAGCAGAACATGTGGTTCTTCTCTCTGGATCTCCAGGACGCATTCTTTCATGTTCCGATCCTTCCATCTCACTAGAGATTCCTTCACCTCCGAGCCGAAGGAGCTCTTTTCGAGTTCCGGGCCATGCTGTTTGGCCTGACATCAGCCCCACGGGTCTTCACCAAATGCATTGCAGTGGTGGCAGCCCATCTTTGGCATTGAGGGGTCAGTATTTACTCATATCTCGACGATTGGCTCCTGGTGGGATCCTCCAAGCAGGAGGTAGAGAGGTCCAGACCTGCCCCAAGCTTGGTCTCCTGATCAACGAGGCCAAGTCAGAATGCAGACCTTCACAGGTGATATGTTTCATCAAGGCAGAGCTTGACTCTTGTTGAGCCAGAGCCCGGCTCCTGATGGACAGGGCAGAGATTCTCTCCTCCTTTGCATAGTCGTTTCTGGTTGGGCACTTGCACCCTGCCTGGGACTTTCTTCACCTTCTGGGGTACATGGTGCCCTGCACCACCATGGTTCGTTGGGCCCGGTGGCATATGCGCCCCCTTCAGTGAGAGCTGGCCAGCCAGTGGACTCAGTGTCACAGTCAAATTGACCAGCTGGTCACCGTGACCCAGAAGATGTGGGACGCTCTCCAATGGTGGACTATCCTGGATCACTTACAGGAAGGGATCCCGTTTGCCCGTCCCCAGCCAACTGTCATCGTCATGACCGATGCCTCTCTCACAGGTTGTGGAGCCCACATGGGGAACCACAGAGCCCATGGGTTCTGGACCCCCGATATCATATCAACCTGCTGGAGCTCAGAGCAGTCAGACTAGCACTGTTAGCATTTGCTCAGCTCCTTTGGGGTCAAGTGGTGCAAGTCCGGACAGACAATACCATGACCATGTACTACCTCAACAAACAGAGCGGCACATACTCCCAGCTGCTGTGCAGGGAAGCGTTCTGTATCTGGACCTACGTGAGCCAACTGGAGGCAGATCTCCTAGCCATCCATGTGGCAGGAGCCTCAAATCAACTGGTGGATGCTCTCAGCCGCGTAGGCGAGACATCCCATGAGTGGTCTCTCCATCCAGACATAGTACACAGCCTGTTCTCCCACTGGGGCAAACCTCAGGTGGATCTGTTCACCTCCGGGGAGAACACCAAGCTGAGGCTGTTTTATACCCACCCCCTTCAGCAGGGCTCGCTGCAAGGGGATCCTGTTTCGAGGCTGTGGACCCCAGGCCTCTCCTATGCCTTCCCTCCACTTCCCTTGGTTCACAAGGTGATCCTCAAGGTCAGGAGGGACAAGGCACAGGTGATCCTGATAGCCCCAGACTGGCTGCACCAGTTCTGGTATCCACATCTCCTCAGCCTCCGCTGCAGGCCTCTGCGGCATCTTCCAGTACACCCGGACCTGTTATGTGTCAATCAGTGGAAGGTATTGCATCTGGACCTTCAATCCCTGCACCTGACAGCCTGATTCCTTTTTTTTTTTTCCAAACTTTATTTCCATCCAGTCGCGGCCCCATGGACCTCTCTCAGTCCAAGTCCGTGTCCTGCCCACCAGAGGTCCCCTGAGCTGTACCTCCTCTCTCTCTCCCTCCTCCCTGCAGCCAGTACCCCTGGTCTAACCCTCCCAGGGTGGGTCGCCCTACTCCTCTTGGGCGCTCTTACAGACAGACTCCGGCTGCAGGGTAGGATCGGCCATGGAGGACCTGGAAGGTCAGTCAGGGTTGGCCCAGCAATGGGCATGGGGGACTGGTGCCATCGCCTATCCATGGTGCCGTTGTTTTCCCTGTTCTTATGTGCCCCTGGAGCTCGGACGTGCAGTGATGTCCAGATCGGCTGATACACACTCCCACATGACGTCCGACGCAGCTCCAATCCCCAGCATCTTGTGGCTGTGCACTGTAGTGCCTCCAGCCTCCGCTAGAGGTCACCAGTGCAGCGGCGGGTGGATCCACCCTCCCCGGGGAAGGAGAGCAGTCCTAGGGATGCTCAATCCTATCCGCTCCCTGCTGACCCCCGACAACCCGGGCTCGTTTCCGAACCCGGGTCGCCAGCGTGGCGCGAGGTGTAGCTTCCAGCACCTCAACCCTCAGCGCCACCGGACTGGTCGACAGCCTGATTCCTGAGCGGCTAGAGTTCCAGGCTCTGGGTCTGTCTGAGGTTGTACTCACAGTAGTGGAAGCATCCAGGAAGAAGTCGACCAGGAGGTGCTATGCCTTCAAATGGAAGCGGTTTTCCATTTGGTGTCAGGGTAAGGGCCTGGACCCTTTTTCCTGTCCAGTGGCTAGCATCCTAGACTACTTTTGGTCTCTGTCCGCAAGGGGACTTTGGTCTCGACCTTAAGTTTTACAGATTTATAGCCACTTTACTGGAGTAATGGTCAGCAGACGGTGGCACAGGAGAAGGTGGTCTGGCATTTCTTTGAAGGCCTCAGCAACATATCCCCTCTGGTGTGTGAACCTCCACCTCCGTGGGATCTACTGCTGGTATTGGCAAAGCTCATGGGCAAGCCATTCGAACCAATGCACAGGTGTGAGATGTCACATTTGTCATGGAAGACCGCCTTCCTGGTGGCTGTCACATCAGTCAGAAGGACTGGGGACCTCCAAGCACTCTCGGTGGAGTTTCCTTACCTGGTCTTCCACAGGGACAAGGTTGTCCTGCACCTCCACCCCGGAATTCCTTCTGAAGGTGGTGTCAAGAGTTCCACCGTAATCGGGTGTTGACGTTGCCTGTGTTCTTCCTGAACTACACCTTGAAGGCCGAGTACAGGCTCCATACTCTGGACCTGAGATGAGCACTCTCTTATTATAAAGAGCGGACAGCGGAAGTTCGGGGAGAGGTGCACCAGCTGTGTCACCTACTCTGAAGCTGCACCTGGCAGCCCTGCAGCAAAGCGGATGATTAGCAGATGGATTACATCCTGCATTGATCTCTGCTATAGGTTGTCAGGCAAGGAGTCTTCCAGAGGGATAAGAGCTCATTCTACTCGCCATACTGCTGCATCGGTGGCTGCTTCCATGGACATCCCTATCCAGGAAATCTGCAGAGCTGCTACCTGGAAGACAGCAACACCTTCATTACCCACTACCACATCGACCTAGAGTCATGCCAGGATGCTGATTTTGGGGCCTTAGTTCTCCAATCTCTGTTCCCCAAGTAAGTATTTCAGAGGGGGTGTACACCTTGCCTCCCTCCTCCTGGAGAACTGCTTGGAGTCTGCCAAACAGTGTGGATTGAATAACTTATCCACGATCCTAGAAAAACAGGTTACTCACCTGTAACAGTAGTTCTAGGAGTGGTATATGTTGTTCATCCACACGAACCCACCTGACCTCCCCAGCTTTGATGCACAATCTGAGCTTCCAGCTGGCAAAGATCTGGCGTTATGGGGTGGAGCCGAGGGTTATACCGCCTGGTGGGTGGGAGGAACCCGTTTAAAGACCTTCTAGCAAGATTCTTAAAGGGAAAGGATATTCCAAACAGTGTGGATGGATGAACAACATATACCACTCTTAGAACTACTGTTACAGGTGAGTAACCTGTTTTTCCAGTAGGAGTAGCATATCCTTTATATATTCTTTGCAGAAAACTCCATTAATGCATCAGCTTGTGTTGCTATTAAAGCGACAAAAATATAGAAATGCGAGGTTATGGTTTTCAACACTGACTCCTCCCCCACCCACCCAAAGCAGCCAAAGGTGGCGTGGCAACTCAAGCTACCACAGACATCTGTCATCAACTAAGACAAACATACAACTCTTTCCACATAATGCAAGACACATCCATCATCATGGTGCAGCACTTCTGTAGCTATGGATGCACATGCACACTTGCACACCACCTGGTAAGTGCGGTTTATGGTTTATTGTTTTTAAATATTTTGTGGTGTGTTAGTATTCGATACTGTGTGTTAATTAGGGTGTTACTTGTTTAAATTATGTAAGTTTCTATTTATCTCCAGTTCCCAGTCGGTTCCCAGGAACTGGTGCAGCTCCTGCTTTAAGGGAACCGCTATTTAACATTATAAAAAGCACATAACTACATTGCGGTTTTGCCCTAGATTAATCTCGGTTCCTCGTTTTGGGAACTGAGACACTTTTTTGTTATATTTCGATTAACAAACTTGGTTTGAAGTAATTTTTTACTTGCGGTTTGTTTTTTTGAGGAACCACATTGCAATTTTTTCCTAAAAGTCCTCTTCTAATATCATTGGGGCTTATCGTTTTCTGTAGGGAACCAGAAACACCTTTCAATGTCTTCAGTGTTTGGCGTGACTGACAGACCAAAAAAAGAAGACAGGACCTGCAGTCTATAAAATATTGTATGATTTGTTTTCAGCTCCTGGCAATGGCAGACTGCCACAAGCTTTGCTTAAGGTGCCCGAGTCCAGACTATGATTTTTCAAATTGTGATTTCTGTAAAGCGTTTTGACGTAAAATGCGAAAGAAAAGGGCCGAGAAACTACACGGTCCTTATGGCTTCTCAGTCACCCTCAGTATCACCAGAAGGCTCAGATGAGGGTCCTGGCCCTCAGAGTAAGCAGCAGTCCCTGTCAAAGGGGACATAAAGAAGGATAAAGCTGCTAAAGATGGTGCAGAACTCTGGGTGTCTGATAGGGGGAACCCTGAAACCAGTAAACATAAAAGAGCACCTGAGCAGATAACTGTAACAGTGCCTGCCAAGAAAAACATGTCGCTGTCCCTCCTCTGAAGAAGGATAGGCGCCACCAGTGGACACAAAACAAATGCCCTCAGTAGAGGACATGACAAAGGCATGGCAATTTCTCCAGGCATTCCAAGCCATCAGGAATTTCATGAACATTCCTGCCCCCCCGCCAGGCTCCAATTCCTTTCCCAGTGCCTGTGGAGGAGGAGGAGGCTGAAATGTTCTACGAAGGTGAGGAGGAGTGATAACCCATATAAGACTTTTCTCCTGAGCAGTAATTTGGCTCTCCTCCTAGGCCTTCGGAAGACTATACCTCCCATTATACCTTTTGTAAAGCATATGGTAAATACCCTCAGCATCCCCTCCTATGAAACTGAGGAGAATGAAGAGGAAGTAGAATCCATGGACATGATGGCTTGGTTCCCACAAGGAGGTTGTTTATGCCCATTCATAAATCCCTCAGGAAAGCCACAAAGTCATGTCCACACCCATCTCAGCTGCTGGCATTGACAAGAAAATTGAGAAAAAATATCACATGGACAGAGAAAGCTCTGACTGCCTGTACTCCCACCCTGATCATGAAGGAGTAGTCCAGATGGCTGCCAGTGATAAGGCCAAAGTACCCCCTTCTTCCCAACCCACTGAGAAGGATTCCAGGAAACTGGGTAGCATTGGCAAAAAAAGCTTACACATCAGCTTGCCTGCTCCTAAGGCAGGCAGCTTACTTGGCTTACACTGCGCAGTACCAGGGAACCTTACAGAATTCCATACAGGCTCTGAGTGAAAGAGGTACTGGTGACCTGGCACAGGGTATGGCTGACACAACAAGATCAACCATAGATGCTACAAAGTACCGGTTCCATGTGGCAGTGGACACAAATTACACTGCATCTTGGGTCATGGCCCATGCAAACACTTTGCATACTGTCAGAGAATTTCTTAAATACTCCATTACATTGCATTTTAAAATCATTATTGCTAGAATCCTTAAATTAAACTCTCAGCAGGGAAGGCCTGGCTAAATAAAAATGTTTTCAGCTGAACTTTGAAACAGTTGATGGTCTGGCACTCTCTAACCTGACGAGGTAGAGAATTCCACAATGTCGGTGCCACAGAAGCAAACATGTGGGCCCCAAATGACTTCAGTTTAACTCTGGGGATCTCTAGTGGGCCAAGGTTTGTTCCTGCAGTTCAGAAAGTTTTCAGAACTGCAGAATACATAGAGGATTTCCACCATACACTATACAGAGGATTGTGTATGAGCAAGCATACACAACAAGGCAGTTGTGACCGAGAGGTTTCCGTGGTAACCAGAGAGCACAGCTCAAGAGGTCCGTTACCACAGAAACCTCAAGATCTTTCAACTGCCTTGTTTGTGTATGATTGCTCATACACAATCTTTTACAGTGTATGGGCAACCATAATCAGCACTCCGTGAGTCCCCAAACAAATCTAGAAGAAAAATAAGTCTTACTTACAGCATCTGTACCAGTGCGGCACTTCCACGTTGCCGTTGGCTTCCACTCAAGTTCGCATCTTGTGAATACGTTGACCTTGTTGTGCTGCACCAGTGATATACGAGTGCAGAACAATACGCTGTTCCAGGCATGGATTTCCATGCGGAACAGCGTTTCCCCATACACTATAAAGGGTTTTCAGCCTCACACCCCAACAGAGAAACTCCTGTTGGAAATGGAGGTAAAGAAGTTGTTGCAAGCAGATGCATTGGAAAAGTACCTGCCACACAATGGGGCAAGAACTCTTCTCCAGATACTTCTTGACCCACAAGAAAAATGAGCGGCGAACCATGTTAGATTTGATGTATCTGAATAAACACTTAAAGAAAGAAAAATTCAGAATGGCAACACTTGGCTCAGTGATACTATCTCTGCACATAGGAAACTGCCTGGGGTCACGGGATGTGAAAAACGCCTGCTTTCACATACCAATTGGACCCAGTCACAAAAATATCTCAGGTTCAGGCTAGGGAACTGTCAATACCAGATCCTACTTCGAGGGCTTCTCTTGCAGCAGGCCATCACTGGTAGGACTAAACTGTCAGGCGCCTGGACCAAACAGAAACCTTTCTAGGTAGCAGTCTACCAGAGGGGGCTGCCCACCTCTGATGTCCGTGCCAGACATCAGCCAACCCTATAAAAGGCAGGCGACCCCCACATCCTCCTCAGTTTTCCTGCTGTCAACCAGTGCATGTCAGACCTCTGCTACCGACATAGCTACAGCCGACCATTTTCCCATGTTTAACTGCACTTTATTATTCTTAGTTTTTTCTTCAGTTTAACATTGATTTTTCAGCGTTCTTCCCAGACCATTTACATCTTCTCAACCATCCTCCTCTTCCAGCTGCTTCACAGGGTGTGTCTGCTGCAAACAGATCCTGGACAAGGATGGCCATTCTGCCTGCATCTTGTGCCTAGGCCTAGAACATGATGGTCAGACCTGCGAGGCCTGCCAGAAGTTTAACCCGGCCACCTACAGACATCTCCAGAAGATCCTGGAGAACTACCTCTTCAAGCAGAATGTCACCTCAGTGGAACTGGAGCTGCAGGCCAGGAGCTCCTCCGCTTCCCTGGCCCAGTACTTGGGCTCTTCTTCATTGAAGTCCTGAGACAAATCCTCTGGGAAGCATAAACACAGGGACAAAGACCGGGACCGACTCAGATCTGCCTCCCACTCGCGGTCCCCACATAAGTATTCTTGACTGCGAGATGCTCCTCTCCTCGGGGTCAACCTCCATGGCCCTGCACACCCTAACCTCCAAAGGGCTCCCAGTGGCCCTGCCGCCCACTCAGGTCTCCCTCACAGGCATCAGCTCTTCAAGACAGGGTACTCTGTATCCTGCCCCCCAGCCTCTGATGCTTCAGCCCTTGTTCTCCACAGGCTCTCAGTCAGGTGGCTCAGCTGGAGTCTCTTTGGCTGGCATGGGTGCTGTTGGCACCAGCCCACTGGCTGCTGCACCCATCATCTGCTCCACCAACACTGGTCTCTACTTCTGGGACCACCACCTGTTCAGCCACTTCCTCTCTGAGGCAGACACTGCAGGACACCAGTGCCACCCAGAGCCCGGTCTCTCCTCAGCAGTCGTCCAGTGGGGGGGACGTTCCAGCCCTGCACCTCTCTCTCTGCAGCCAGTGCCTAAGGACACCCATCCAGTGTTGCCTGCACCCTTCCATCCCCTGTTGCAGCCTGTGGGCCCTACGCTGGCCCCACTCCCGCACTCAACATCGGTGGTGGGCCTATTGCCCGTCCTTTTGCCACCCACTCCAGTGGTTCCACCTCCCATCCTGCTGCAACCCATGCCAGTGGTATCTGCACATGGGTACCCAGCGCTGGCTCCTGCTGGCCCGGTGCCTGTGTACCCTTATCTGACCTGGCGGTGCCTATGTTTGGCTACCCATACCCAACTCCCACGGGACCATTGCCAGTCCTCACCTATCCGCCAGTGGGACCAACGCTTGCCCCATTGGATTATCATGGCCTGATTTTGGCCCTCTGGTCCTTCATGCAACACAGGTCCCGCCCTGAGGGCTCCAGCCCCGACCACTCCTCAAGGGCCTCCCTTGGGACCCCACTTCCCCAGCCCCTCTTCGGCCAGGCCTTAGTGCTCCTTGTACACCCAGGGATAGGTCTGACGCTGGGTCAGCCGGGCACTTGGACAAGCGTTGGCCCAAGGTGAGTGGGGACAATGATGTAGACTATGCTAATCAGAGCTTCAGCAGCAAGTCCTACTTCTTAGGACCAGATTCCTCAGAAGGGGAAGAGGCACCCAGCAACATCCCTAAGTCCCCGTGAAAGGAACAAAAAGAAAAGCCCCACCCCCACCCCCACTCCGCTTTTAGTTTATGCTTGGGCATTGACAAGCTTCTTTTTTTTTTTGTTTATGTGCAGCAGTGTTCATGTCCTGTTGTTATATGTTCATTAGGTTTTTGTTTTGTACAGTATGTGCGTTTACTGGGCTGGCCACCCAATGTTTCCTGTATGTAACACGTTATGTATACAGTGTCTTGCTGCTTAAATGAGGCTCTCTAACCCTCCAGAAAGGTGTATGGGGTATGAGAAAAATAAAGTGCCAGGTTTAAACATTTGGGTTCAGATATGTGGCAGCAATATATATTGCTTAAATCTCGAAAATAAATAAAGATGTCTCTGTGAAGAGGGTGAAAGCAAAGAATTATAGCCCTTACATATTGTGCAAATCGAAAGGAATAGTCACGACTTTCTAATCATAGGAAGTTTTATTCTTCTTGTTGTTGTAGCTCAGAGGGCTGACTGCGAGGAGCTGATGCCTAGAGAAAGCAATGGTACCTAGGCTTTCACCTTGGTGGTGCGAAGCTCGGTTCAGTCTCTGCTAGCTACTTGGAAATGCACACTTTCGAGCAGCGTTTAGACTCTGCCACTGCAGCGGTTGAATGTTTCTTCAGTTTAATACCAAGTTCATAATGAAATAAAACAAGAATTGGTTTTAGGCTTTTGTTTTCTCACCAGACTTTTTGTTCAGCCAGAAAAAACTCTTCAATCACTTCCCAAGCAACAGATAACTATAGCGCTGGCTGGCCACTTATCTATACCTTTTATTGTTGCTGCTGCTGAGGGCGGTGCTTCCGAGAGCGTTCTAGAGTCAAAACCACAGAACAATAGAAAAATAAAACAGTGAGGCTAATAAATTGTATTAGGAAGATGTTGAAAATTATTTTAGTTGTTATTATATAAACGTATAGTGTTTAAAGACTTTAGAAAAGAGTGGGTGGAGCTTCACTATCACATGCTGCTTGGTTTTGTATTTAGGAGATGTCTGTTTGCCCAATAGATCAAATAGGAGTAAGGTGTTGGAGGGCTAACACCTCAGACAGCCAGCTAGTTCTGGTTGCTGTATGGACTAATAATAGTATTGTTTAGAATTTTTATTTCCTCCTTTATATTATTTTGTTGCCTAAGTTCGTTTTACTTCTTGTATATTGACCAATAAATTCTTATTTGGAGTGAACCTGAAGCTGCCTCTCTGCCTATCGGTTCATGCTTACCCACAGCCTGTGACACCCTTTCCCCAGTGACCCCATGTTTATGACCATCATGAGGCACATTCAGGCCACCATGGGGTGGGAGAGAAGGAGGACCATGACCTGGAGCTGTGTTGACTTGCCATATACTTACATCAGCCAGATGCCCCTCCAGCGTTGGTACCCCCTCATGATCGACTCCTACGAAGACATTACCCGTACTGCTTGGAACTGCCCCCATACGGTACTGGCAGTTTCCAAAAAGGCTGACAGGCTTATCATGCCCCAGCTGGCAAGCTGTACTTTGGCAAACAGCCCAAGGCCAATTCAGTCATTATCAGTGCGGCCCACGACCACACCAAAAGACCTACCCTCCTTTCCCCACACCACCAGCTGGACCAGATGGGTAAGCGGGCCTTCGCTTCTGCCACTTTGGCCATCTGTTATCTGGCCCATATGGTTCAGTACCAGAACCTGCTTTGGGATCAGGCTAGGGAGGCTGTCCTAGCCATGCCAGACAACCCCTTCAATCAGCAGACCCTTCAAGCCCTCAGAATGGGCTGAGATGTTGGTACCCACATCCTCAGGGCCGCCTGTGAAGCAGTAGATGCCTCAGGCTGGGCAATGGCTATAGGCATCTATATGAGATGCTACTCCTGGCTTCAGGTCTCTGGCTTCGCACAGGATGTCCAGTCTAACATTATGGCCACACCCTTCAAGGGGTTCAAACTTTTTGTGGGAGATGTCTAGGATATCATCTCCGAATGCCAAACTTCAGTACAGGCAAATCCATCCATTCTATGTACCATACCCATATCTTACTTACCACCCAAGCTGCCTGTCTGTAGTGCCAGAACTGCTTGGGACTCAGTCCTATTGGTGATAGCTTGCTGCAAAAGATACTGTCGAAGCAAGATAATTCAGTTACGTGAGAACTTACTATAGCAGCAGATCTTTGAGAGGATCTCATGCAGCAGACTCTGCTTTCCCTCCCTCCTTCCCCCTTCTCCTGTGTGTGTGTGTGTGTGTGTCTCTCTCTCCCCCCCCTTCCATAGGGGCAAGTTTTCTGCCTTTACTCTTTGTTACTGAGTTACCTTGGAGTCCTCCTCAGTTCCCCCCCTTTCAGCATCCTGCTTTATGGTCTCTGGTGGGGGCACTGAGGAGGGTGTGGGGCGCTAGCCTTTTATAGGGTTGGGTGACATAAGGCGCTGACATCGGAGGTGGGCAGCCCCCTCTGGTAGACTGCTAGCTAGAAAGATTTCCATGTGGTTCTGATGCCTGACGGCTTAGTCCTACCAGTGATGGCCTGCTGAAAGAGATCCTCTCGAAGATCTACAGTTACGGTAAGTTCTTACACAGCCCTTTCCTCCAGCCTCACTTCAGTTCCAAGAGTATTTAGAAAGTGCCTAGCTGTGCTGGCAGCACATTTAAGAAGAAAAGGGGTGGTGGTTTTTGCCTGCCTGGACAACTGTCTGTTCTCAGGAAAAACATAGCACGAAGCAAAGTTCTCCATACTGCTGACACAGAACACATTGCAAGGCGGGGGTTTCCTCATAAAACCTTCAGAAGTTGCAACTAGAACCAGTTCCAGTTCTGGACTTTGTCGGTGCAGAGCTAGATACCCTGCAAGGGAAGGCATTCCTTCCTCAAGCAAGGGTAGCAGATCTGATTTCAGCTGCAGAATCTTTGCAAGGGATTTTCTGTGGTTACCAGGACACATGGCCTCATCCACTGCAGTGGTAACCAGGGACCAGGTTCCAAATGAGAGAGATCCAGTATCACCTAGGGGACCATTGGTCTCAGAGGTGGGATCTTTTATCCAAATTGATGTGATGACCATGTAAAGTTGCCTGTTAACAACCAAAATCTGTGTACTGTGAAAACTGTATTTTCTAGGGATGTGGATATGTTGTTCTGTCCACACTTGATGGCAGTCCCCTTTCCTGGTGTACCGACCGCACGTCGACACCACCACAGCGAAGACCATCACAGTGACAGAATTCAACGAAAAGCGTTGGGTCATTGTGATGGTCCCCGCTGGCATCGGTACTGTGTTTTACCCCCTCCCCGAGACAACTCTGACTCAGAGTTGTATATCTAGAGACCATGGGGGGGGGTGGAGCCCCTGAAGAAAACACACTGATATCCCCGACAGTACAATGTTTACACTCGGCATTGTGTCTGTCGCTGTCGGGGATGTCAGTGAGAAAGGTGTCACCTTGGCATAGGTAATCCTCCTTTCCGCTTTAATTCTTGCCGGAAGGTCTTAAAGCTGGCTCCTACCACCCACCTGGGTGGTATATCCCTCAGCTGTGCCCCATGACGCCAGATGTTCCTTTCCGCTGGAAGAAGCAGGTATCCTCCTTACCACTCCTGCATTGAGTAGGCCTTGGCACTCAAATCTTCGGATTTACTTCCAAAACTTAAACTCGTAAGAGTTGTTTCTGAATGATCTTCGATCATGACCGTCATGGAGGATAAGTCCTCACCCCCGGGTTCTGCCGGTGCCCCTGCTGGCAGAAGATGTTGCGTACCAACCCGCATGCCACGTGTGTTTACTGCCTGGGTTCCGACCACGATACCCAGGCCTGCGAAATTTGTTGCTCGTTTCAGCCTAACGTACTTAACAGTCGTCTCGCCTAATTACAGCTTGGCCATCCGGAAAAAAGGAACCCACCGGTCAAATCCAAGGAAGACTGTTGGCTGGTCTCTGTGGCTGTGGGGTCTGCCGAGCAGCTACAGCAGATGAAGGCCTTTGAGGAGGAGGCAGCTCGGGCTGCTGATCAGTCCTCTGCGGGCCTCAGTCTTTGTTCTGCTGAAATTGGGCTCCACCTTTAGAGGCTCCTTGAAGGAACTGTGCTCGTCTCTCCTGACTAAGGGGGAAGGCCCATCGGTGGCACACAGCTCACGTTCCCAAAAAAGGGAAAAAGAGTCGAAGGAGTCGAGAGAGAAAGAAGACTCGCTGTCGTCGTTCTTGGGATCAAGAACAGTCTCGGTCCCAGGAATCTCCGGTTTCAACTCCGGTCGAAACTGCAGCCTTGGCCGCTGGCTTCATGGTGCCCCCATCAGGCTAGTCGGCAAAGATGCAAGACAACGATCCAGTTGAAATTATCATTGACCCCATCGATCCGTTGTCACTTGATGAGACCAACAATTCTCTGTTTAGGACTCCGGTTCTACTGGGACCTACCAATGAGGAGACCAAGCCTGCTGGGAACCTCCTTACAGTCCCATGTCCTGGAGGAGCCGCGGATCTCCCCGGTTCCCTCCGAGCACCCCCGGCAGTCGAGGTCTTCTTCGTCCGAAAGGTCGAAAAAATCCCATTGACACCACTCTGGGTGTTATAAAAAGCGTCATCACTGCAGTTCATCCTTGTCCGCCTTGGGAGAGGAGAGGCTTCAGTGCAAGTTGCGCCGATGCTACGAGGACCTTATGTGGCAACAGTTGGTGTTGGCCGGTCCGAAGCCAACCCCGGCTCCCACACCAGCCATCACATGCTGTCACCTGTTAGGCCAATGCCGACACCTCCGGAGCTGGTTGACGCTGTCCCTCTGCCTGCAGAGCTGGTAAAGGCCCTCCCGGCTCGGCCGAAGCCAGCCTCTCCTCCAATAGTGGTGGAGCTGGCACCCAAACAGCCTCCTTCGGGAGCTTTGGACAAGGAGTCTTGAACTGCCAAGGGTCTTCTGCACAGGCTGTCGGTCATTCTTATGCCCGACCATCCACGGCGAGTCGAGTGTAACACGGGTGGTCGGCCGATCTGTGACTCTTCAGAGTACAAGGACGCCTCGCTGCACTTCTGTCATCTCGACGAGGAGTCGTTAGGGGGTCTCTCGACAGAGGAGGGTCCCACATCCTTCATGGGCATCCTGCAGCTCATCTCCGAATCCATGGGGGTGCCTCTAGAGCCCATTCAAAAGCGGGCTCAATATCCCCTAACAGATATCCTGGACAAAGAGGATTCTCTGACTGAGGCCTTCCCAGTGGCCGAAGCCATTGTCGGCCCAGCCCTGGAGCTTTGGTAGCACCCCGCCTCCTGCAAAAAATTGGACCACTCTGCCAGAAAGGTCTATGCTGCCACTTCGCTTGGTCTCCGTCAGGTGAGCTCGCTGTCATCATGGCACACTTCTCCTGTGCCCCTTTAGGCTCTTTGGATGAGGTGCTTCCTAATCTCCCCATGGACCTCCAGACCACGGTCAAGCAGGTCCAGGATCAGGGTTGGGCTTTGGCCAAACAGCAACTCCAGATGGCTCTGAACATTGGGAACTCCTGTGCTCATTTGGTGGTGGACGCAGTCGCCATGCACCGCAGGGCTTGACTGAGGGTCTCGACCTTTATGGCAGATACCCAGCACAAATTGGCAAATGTACTCTTTTTGGACACTGACCTGTTTGGTCCCGGGGTTGACAGTCACCTACAACGCATCGAGAAGTCCAATGCCACCTTGGACTCCGTTTCCACCCAGAAGGAATCTAAAAGTTCCAAACAGCAGAAACACAAGCCTTTTTGGCCTTTCACCCCTGTGGCCATACCGGCCCAGTACCAGTCTGGGCAGCAGCAGCAGACTCAGTCTTGGCACCCTTGGTCCAAGTCAGTAGCTTTGACGGTCCAAAAGCCCGAAGGGAAGAGTCCCGGCGGCCCCTCGGCCAGATCCTCCTCTTTCAAGCCTGCCCAGTGATGGGATGGGAGCGACTACACCCATGCCCATCACGCCTCCCCTGGGTCCTCCCGTGGGGGTCCGGCTCTGACACTTAATTTCCACCTGGTCCGCTGTCACCATGGACAGGTGGGTTCTGGAAGTAGTTGGCCAGGGTCTGCCTCTGGAATTCAAGCAGTACCCTCTAAGCTGAGCCCGCACCCCATGGGAGGAGAAGATATTCACAGACACTCAGTCAGCTCTCCGAGATGACATCACCCAGCTGCTCTGCAAGGAGGTGGTGGTCAGAGTTGCATACACCCCCCCCCCCAGCCAAACCAGGGTTTGTTTCCAGGTACTTCCTGTCACAAAATGGACAGGGGCTGGCACCCCATTCTAGATCTGCACTACTACCTGAACAAGTTTCTCAGGTCTCGCACCTTCAGGATGGTAACTCTGTCCCAGATCATACCACCTCTCAAGCAGAACATGTGGTTTTGCTCCCTGGATCTACAGAATGCGTTCTTTCACGTCCCAGTCTGTCCATCCCACTGAAGGTTCCTCTGCTTCTGAGTCAAGGGAACCCTCTATGAGTTCCAAGCCATGCCGTTCGGCCTGTCATCGGCCCCCAAGGTCTTCACGAAATGCATTGCAGTGGTGGTGGTGGTCCATCTGCTGTGTCGAGGGGTCTGAGTGTACCCCTTCCTGGATGATTGGCTTATGGCTGGTCCCTCCAGGCAGGAGGCGAAGTCCAGGGACCTGGCCCTCCAGATCTGCATCGACCTTGGCCTCCTAGTCAACGAGGCCAAGTCAGAACGCGTGCCCTCACAGGTGATTTGCTTCATCGGGGCAGAGGTTGACTCTTGCTGAGCCAGAGCCAGGCTCCCGGCGGATAGGGCGGAGGTTCTCTCCTCCTTTGCCCGATCATTTCTGGTTGGGCACTTGTGCCCTGCCCGGGACTTCCTGCGCCTTCTGGGCTACATGGCGGCCTGCATCTCTGTGGTCCGATGGACCTAGTAGCATATGCGTTCCTTGCAGTGGGAGCTGGCCAGCCAGTGGTCTCAGTGTCTAGGTCATTTTGACCAGCTGATCATGGTAACCCAGAATATGTGGGACACGCTCCAGTGGTGGACCATCCCAGAGAATCTGCAGGAAGGGATCCTGATGACCGACGCCTCTCTCATGGGCTGAGGTGCCCACCTGGTGGAACACAGGGTCCACGGGCTCTGGACCCCCAAGGAGTCCCAATGCCATATCAACCTGCTGGAACTCCGAGCAGTCCAGCTGGCATTGACTGTGTTCACTCCATTTGTTCAGAGTCAAGTGGTTCAAGTCCAGATGGAAAACACCACGACCATGTACTATCTCAACAACCAAGGCGGGATGCACTCCCTGCCTCTGTGCAGGGAAACTCTTTGCATCTGGACTCTCGTGAGCTGACTGGAGGCGAATCTCCTCACCATTCATGTGGCAGGAGCCTTCAGTCAGCTGGCAGATGCCCTCAGTCGAGTGGATGAGGCATCCCATGAGTGGTCTTTCCATCCAGAGGTAGTACACAGTCTGTTTTCCCAGTGGGGCACCCCTCAGGTGGACCTGTTCGCCTCCCGGGAGAACGAAAAGCTGAGGCTGTTCTGTGCCCTCCCCCCTCAGCAGGGCTCGCTACAGGGGGATGCCTTCTCGAGGCCATGGACCCCAGGCCTCTTTTATGCCTTCCCTCCACTTCTCTTGGTCCACAAGGTGCTCCTCGAGATCAGGAGGGATAAGGTGCAGGTGATCCTGGTAGCTCTAGACTGGCCATGCCAGTATTTGTACCCTGATCTCCTCAGCCTCAGCAGCAGACTACCAAGGCAGCTCCCAATGCACCCATATCTGCTCTCCATCAATCATGGGATAGTACTCCACCCGGACCTTCAATCACTGCACCTGACAGCCTGGTTTCTGAGCAGCTAGAGTTCTAGGCTTTGGGTCTCTCCGATTATGTCCTCACTGTAGTCAAGGCATCTCGCAAGGAATTGACCAGGAAGTACTATGCCTTCAGATGGAAGAGATTCTCCATTTGGTGTCAGGGTAAGGGATTGGATCCTTTGACCTGTCCCGTGGCTAGCATCCTAGACTACCTATGGTCTCTCTCCAAAGGGGTACTTCAGTTTATGACCCTGGCAGGCATCTCTGCTTTCCGGGCATGGACCTGACAGCAGTCGGTGGTGCAGGAGAAGATGGTCTGGCGCTTTTTCAAAGGCCTCGATCACATATCCCCTCCGGTGCATGAACCACCACCATCATGGGATCTACTGCTGGTACTGGCAAAGCTCATGGGAAAGCCATGCAAACTGATGCACAAGTGCAAGGTGTTACACTTGTCATGGAAGACTGCCTTCTTGGTGGCTATCATGTCAGCCAGAAGGATTAGGGAGCTCCAGGTGCTCTCAGTCGAGTTTCCTTATTTGGTCTTCCATAGGGACAAGGTTGTCCTGTACCCCAACCCGAAGTTCCTTCCAAAGGTTGTGTCGGAGTTTTACCTGAACCAGGTGATGGCTCTTCTGGTGTTCTACCCCAATCACACCTCGGATGCCAAATACAGGCTCCATACCTTGGACCTGAGGTGAGTGCTCGCAACTACAAGGAACGCACGGCTGGAGTTCGGGGAGGGGTTCGCCAGCTGCTTGTCACCTACGCTGAAGCCGCACCTGGCAGACCTGTAGCCAAGCAGACGATTGGCAGATCACATCCTGCATTAATCTCTGCTATAGGTTGGCAGGAAGCGAGCCTTCCGTAGGGCTAAGGGCTCATTCCACCTGCCATACTGCTGCGTCGGAGGCTGCTTCTAGGGGTGTCCCTATCCAGGAAATCTGCAGGACTTCTACCTGGAAGTCAGCACACACCTTCATTTACCATTACCACATTGACCTCGAGTCACACCGGGATGCTGGTTTTGGGGCCTCAATTCTCCAATCTCTGTTTCCAAAGTATGGGGCATACGCCTTGCCTCCCTCCTCCCAGAAAACTGCTGGGCGTCTGCTATCAAGTGTTGATAAAACAATATATCCACGTCCCTAGAAACACAGGTTACTCACCTGTAACAGTAGCTCTTCCACGGAGTGGTCTCTTGCAGCAGGTAATGCACTTGGGTCGTCACCAGAGGTCGCTGTGGCGCACAGCAGCTCTTCTAGCAGTCTTTTCCAGGGGCCGCCCACACATGACATCACCTTCCTGTTTCCTATATAAGTGTGGGCGGTCCCTGGTATCCTCAGTTCATTTTCCTGCCCTCTTCAGCTCGCACACAGCAGCTAGTGCAACTTCAGCAGCAGTCATTGATGAGAATTTGAGCAAAACAACATTGAGCAACGAATGTCCAAAGAATCTTCAATCAAGATAGCGCTATTCCATTCCTGCGATTGCGATAGAAAAATCTACCATTTCGACAACCACACCACTTGTGTAAGGTGTCTGGGACCCACACATGACACCACCTCCAGCATACATTGCCAGGATTTCAACCAGGCAACCCGTCATCGACAGCTACAGGAAATCAAAAACCACTTAATGGAGCAGAAATGGTCTCTCGTGGTGAATCAGGGGGCTCGTCCCAAGAGCTCCCCATCCACTGATTCTCATAAACGGCACAAAAAAGAGGAGAAGCCCTCCTCACACTGTGCCTAAACGCTCATCGACAGCCACCGTTGCAGGTGCTCTACCATCGACGATGTGTTCAAACACTGCCTCTTCGTCAACAGGAGGTTACACCCTCTCATCAGTGGCGCTTTCCAGTGCTTTACTGGCAATCTGCAATGAGCCCCTTGTGAGTTCCTTTGATGTCCCATCGACGGGAGCTTCTCTCCCTTCGACAGTGACTTAATTTCAGCATCCTACTTATATTTCCCCAGCAGCTCTGTCGACGAGGAGTCATGTTCCACTGGGGAAATCTGCATTTGCATATCACCTCCACCTTCACAAGTGTACTCCCAAAGGCCCAGGTGGACAGGGATCAGGATCCTGGGCTTTACAACCCAGGGCAAGACCTGCTCAGACTAATCGTCCAATCCCTCTACAATCTCCTTGGTTCCTGCACCCCCCCAAGTGGACATTGCCTCCGTGAGTTCAGCAGGTTTTGCATGCCTTCGACACACTCAGCCCTCCGACCCAGGGGAGCAGAGTCATCCATCCCATTCCTTACTCCTCCGCTTGAACGCTTCCAGGGTGACTGAAACCCTTCACCACCCTGGTCACCTCCCTCGTACATAGATGACTACCTATCAGACGAGGCTGACTTTCCTGGAGATTTTATTGGAGATCTGGAGGATGAGGAATTTCAAGACCTGGACTTCCAGACCCAATCCCCGGCTTCGGATATTTCTTCCTTAATTGGAAGGCTAGGCCTGTATTTCAATGGACAAGCAGCCAGCCACTCCCACTTCCTGACCTATATAAACAGTTCCTCTCAGCCTCCTTCTGAAGCACTTTTTCTTTTTTTGCCAGTCGGAGGCTCTGTCCATCTGTTCTCCCCCCCCCTGCAACTTCCTTCTGCTGGACTTCTGTGTTTTGTTCTTCTGTTTCTGGTTTGTATTTTACCTCCGACTGTGCTTCCTTTTGTCACTTCCCTGTTTTTTCTGTGTTTGTGTGTCTTGATTTTGTTTTGTTTTTAGGGGGACTTGGTTTCTAATTTCCTACCATTTTGCTCATTTAGAGCTCAAGCTACTTGCTTTCAGTTAACTCACATTGCTATTGCATTCAGTACCCATGTTCTTCTCAAACCAAAGCTGCTCCCCATGCTACACGCCTAATTGTTTTCACTTGATTCAGGCTCTCTTTGAACCCTTGCTATGCAGCTCAGTCTTGCTTTCTCAGCTTAATCTACCTCCCACATGGTCATAGCTGCTTTCAGAGCATTGTGCTTCCCGCTATTCCATGTTTATAGGATATTGCCACTCATAGTTGCTCAGTGCTGATGCTGTTCCATGTTTGTACACTGCTGATCTAATCTGTGTCAGTCTTCACCATTCATCACTAGTGGGATCAGTGCTGGAGCTAGGACCCCGCGGGGGACTTTTTTTTTTTCTCCAATGGGCAGAGTTGATGCAGGGCTGGCACCACCCCAGGCCGGACGGACACGCATGCCTTGTGAGCTTGGCTGTTATCTGTCGTTGACTCCGCCCCATCCCCAGTTGTTGTTCTCCTGCCGTCGAGTGAAGACCTCGTGTAGAGACTGTTCTTCTATCAAGATTTGCGGCCTAGTTCGTCGGCCTTGTGTCTGTGTTGCCTCGGTTCTGTTCACCCTGCTCAATGTCGCTTCTGGCCAGTAAGAGTGTTCATTTACTTTTAAGCGGCGTCGAGAACTGTTTTTGTCTTTATTTCTCGTACTGTCATGTCTCATCCGGGGGGCAAGAAACTGTCGAAAGCGTGGCGGCCTCCTATGCATTGGTGCCCCTGTGGCCACCTCTATTCCATGACGGACCAGAATGACCACTGCCTCGGCCCGACCCACGATATGGACAACTGTGACACCTGCTTCTCCATGGACCACTGAGTTGTCGAAATTTGTGCGTCTAAAGTCGGACGTATGCTGCCGACTTTCGGAGGATGGGTTCGCAGTTGGCTGTCCAAGGCAAGGACTCCTGGCCCTTCCCAGTCCTATATGGCCCATGGAGGAGGGGGGCCCCCTGCCTCTCTTAGCCTTGCCACGGCAGGGGCTTCTTCCGTGGTGCAGGTGGCCCAATCTGTCCCTCTCGGGGGACAGTCGGGAGGCACCACTTTGGCAGTCGCCTCTTCGGAGGTGAAGGCTCCCTCAGTGTCAAGTTCTGGGCCCTCCGGATCTGGACCAGCACCGTCCTCGGTGTCATCTAGTGGCGCTGCTCTTGGTCACGGTGGTGTTCTCGGTGCCGCGAGCTTGGAGGGCAGTGCCACAGTCGGCGCCGGGCCATCTTTCGATGCCGCTGTTGCTTCTAGTGCCGTTTGTGGCATCGGGGATGACAGTGGTGCTGGGGGTAGTGCTTCGGCGGTTTCTGGGCCTGTTTTTGGTTTCTGGCGCATGAGCGGCGCCGGGACTGAAGCCGGCACCGCCACTGACTGTGGTGCCATTTGCGGAGCAGGGAATGTGCGTGGCGCCACAGTCGGCGCTGACCTTGGCTCCAGCACCGCTTGCAGCGCCAGGGGGAGCATGGCGCCACACTCGGTGTTGCATCCAACTCCGGTGCCATTCACGGCACCAGGGAGGGTGGCGGCATTGGGCACAGTGCCATGCTTGACTTCGGTGCCACTTGCGGGGCCAGGGGGGAGCACGGCGCCATGCTCGGTGTCACACCTGACTCCGGTGCTGTTCGCGGCGCTGGGGAGGGTGGCGTCATCGGGCACAGTGTCGTGCTTGACTCCAGTGCTGTTTGCGGTCCCAAGGTGGAATGTGGTCCGACTCGGGGTCCAGGAACTGGGGGGAATCAAAGAGTCATCTGGCATCTGACCTTGGAGTCTGTCTCCTCGGAGGCGGACTCTGGGACTGATCCAGATTGGCTCCCAGATTCTTCAGAATCCTCGGATCTCTCTGTTTCCAGCACCTCAGCCGCCACTCAGCCTCCCTCTGGGGGTCAGTTGTCGCCAGTAGGCCCTAGGGTCAGTGTTACTGACCAGCCAACGGTGGTCCCCGTGGCTACCGCCTTGCAACCTGGGGCCACTGGCACTTCTCCAGTTGGGGTACCCCCTTCCCTGGTGTGTTTGGATAGTCCAAGTTTGGGGCAACCCAGGGTATGCCAGGAAGGGGAGGGTACTGCTCCCTGGGTGAACTCCTCGGAGGCTGCCCGGAGTTGTCAGCTGCCTAGGCTGGTGGCTATGAGGATGAGGTCCCTCTCCGACTCTGAAGGGTTGAGGAGTTGGGGGTGTGGCGCAGCGCGCCCTCACCGGAGCCCGGCCAGGTTCTGGGAGGAGTCGCAGTGCAGACCCTCGCTCTTCCCTGGATAGATCCTCGACTTCAACTTCTGAGTTCAGGGGCCGTCCTTCTGGACTCACATGGTCCCGGTCACCTCATGGGGGATTTCTTTCCATGGGCACAGCTCTTACCGTTCCAGTCCGATTGAATGGCTGTTAGCTACTGGGGCCTTTGGATCTCCCTCATTGCGGGGAGTTTCCTCTTGGCCCCCCTGCCCTGACAGAGACCATTTTCCTGTTGCTAGGAGCTTGTCCCCTGAGCCTCTGTCTCTATCCCCGGTTATCCCAGGTATTTCCGGTCCTAGGGGACCTCTTACCTGGCCGCAGTTCAGAGGGTCTGCTGCACATTTCCCTACCTATCTCCATGCCATGGACCAGCAAGTATACCACCAAGCTCCCGTGCAGCCGGACCCTGAACCTCAGGGCTCGCCTGCATCATCTTCCTCCTCCTCTGAGGGAGAGGAATCATCTGTCCACATCTCCCTAGCATCTGATCTCTCTTCCTATCAGTGCTTCCTCACGAGGATTTTGGAAGAGCTCCATCTTACCCCAGTCCCTGTCAGCAATCCCGAGCATGTGGCGCACGCCTTTCTAGGTGAGTACAGTGCGGCCAACCTGGTGGTTGCCACCTGGCCTGTTCCTTTCCTGGGAGTGTCACATCGGCTTTGGCTACGTCCCTTCTCCACTGTTCTAGCCCCAAGGGACTTATGCCAATGGTATTGCGCCCCCGGGTCTCCAGGTTCTCTGCCTCATCCCTCTTTGGGCTTGACCTCCCTGGACACCCCCTCTGGGCCTTGCGCCCCTTACCATGACCGACCTCTGGACTCCGACTCGGCGGACTTCAATTTCTGGGGGAGAAGAATTTTCTACTTAGCACAGCTCTTCCTTTCTATTGTGTCACATCAGGCCCACTTTGCAGCCCACAATAGGTTCTTGTGGTCCAGGCTAGGACAGATGCTAGCCTCAATGCCTGATTAGGAGGAAACCAGGCAAGCCATTGCCCTCTCTGCTCAGGGCCTGGAGCTAGCAAGGCATCAAGCAAGGGCATCTTATGACACCAGTGAGGTGGCATCCAGATTGGTAGGGACAGCGATTTGCATTAGGCGGATGACTTGGCTTCGCTTATCCCGGTTGTCACCCCTGGCCCGGCGTATGGTGATCTCCTCTGCATACTGGAGAACCCATCTTTTCTCCCGTAGGGTGAGACAGCGACTTTCGGGGCACCTTCTCTCCCGCACTGGGGCTCCCCGTCTCACCCGCACCAGTCTCTGGCCTCCTCAGGCCTGTAAGAGTTCTCTCCTCCAGTATCTCACCCACTAGAGGCTAAGGGACTTAGTTTCTTGGGTAGTTTAGAGCCCCTTTTGGGTGACTTGGTACTTACCCACTAGTGATGAATGGTGAAGATTGACACAGATAAGATATGAAAATTACATACCTACCGTAATTGTTAATCTTTCTGTGTATCTTCACCATTCATCACTAAATCCCGCCCTCCTTCCCCCTGGGGCCTCAGTCTCTGGGCTCCCTCCTCCCCCCCATGTGTCTCTCATTTATTTTGCCTCACTCTCCTCTCCCTCGTGGTTAGGAGGAAGAGGACCCTGGAGATACACTAGGAGGAATTTTTCCCTTGGGGGGTATTGTTTGAGTGTATGAGTGGGGGAGCTGTCTCTACTCTTCTCCCTCACTTCTTAGGGAGTGTTGAGGGTTGCCCCCCCCCCTTTTTATTTATGAGCTCAAAACTTTGAGTTCATTTTCTGAATGCCCTCATGGCAGTTTGTTTTTCCCCTATTTTGGGAGGGAGAGGGAAGGAGTACGAAACACCCCCATCCTGCCCCCCCTTAAGGTTGGCCTTCCCGAGTGCATGCTGCTTAATAACTCAGGCTTTGCCTTCCGGCAGCTTAAACCTTGGTAGTCCAGTTATGGGCTTTCATTATTGTCAAAACCCTAGGATGCAGGACCGTTCCTGGGGGTGTGGTTCTCCCCCCCCCCATCCCACCCTTCTTCTCCTCCTTCCAGAGATTGGGGCCCCTTCCCTTTCCCTAATTTCCCATTCTGGTTTCTTTCTCTCCTGTCTGTCATTTATTTCTCCTTTTAGTTCATTTTATCCTTTCTTTTTATCTATCCCTTGGGCTCTCTTGCCCTACCCCACCTCCTTTTCCTTACACTCTCCGGCATTTCAGAACTGGGGCTGGGGCGTAGTCGACGACAGATAACGGCCAACCCGTGAGCGCCACATAGAACATTGGCCTCGAGGATGGCACCAGCCCTGCGTTAACTCCGTCCATAGAAAATGTGAAAATCTCTTGCGTGGTCCTAGCTCCGGCGCTGAACCCACTAGTGATGAATGGCGAAGATGCACAGAAAGATCAACAATTTACGGTAGGTATGTAATTTTCATTTATACTCTGAGGTCTGCTAAGCTACTGCTGATGCTGTAAACTAGCTTTAATATCTGCATGTGGTTCTCGATCTCCTTCCATCATTTTCTTGTTTTTCCTATGACAGGGACTTGGAAGTGTTTGGGGAGTTGTGGCCCCATGTGGCTAATTACAAAATCCTACCCCCGCTGCCGAAAATCATCAGAGTATTTGTCACCTTCATTGGCTTTTGGAATGCCTGGTTGGGTTGCCCCACTATCATAGTGCTACTTCTCCCACTTACGTTCATGTCCCACCATTGCTGCTATGTTTTCAGACCTACGTGCAGGTCTGGCTATTCCTACTGCTTACTGACCTACGTGCAGGTCCGACTGTTGTTATCCTGCCCTACTGAGCTACCCTGCCTGACGGAACTACATCCAGATCCACTGTTGCTTATGTCATCATTGCTCATGCTCCCTGCCATCTGCCCTTTGCAAGGTCTCAGCACTCAATGCTCATTCAGCTCATCAGTCTCTGGGGCATGCCAGCCATACCATACTGATGCAGGGTTCCCCTGCAGCCGACAGTTTCTGTACCTAGAGTCCGCAGCTTGAGCATGCAAAGCTTGGGGCAGAGTCCTTCTCACCTGGTCCATAGCTGGGAATGTCCTCACCCCCAGGTGGACCTTCAGTCGTCAGCTGTACCAACAGCACCTCAAGTTGTAGAATTTATGACTAAGCCATGAAGGGAGGTTACAGCGATTTCCTTTCGTTCTAGTGGTTTCCACTACCTAACAGTTGTTCATTGGCTTTAGTAGCTCCCTAGCAAGGCACTTTCACCACATTCTCCGTATGACCACCTCTGGTTCACCTAGTTTTTTGTTTTTTTTTAATATCATTTGGGCTGGGTGAGTGCCTCAGTAGTTGTTACTCTCCTCCTCCCACCTTGGAGTGTCGGTTGCAGAACTACCATCTCACAACTCTCCACGGCGTTCCTGTTAGAAGGATAGAGTGAGAGTTTCCCTCCAAATTGGAATATTTTCCATCTCTTATTAATTGGGCTTCCAAATTGCAGTAGCAGAGCCATCACTAACTAAACTACCCACGCCTGGAGGGAAGGCGACACAGGCCTTGGATCCCCAGAGATTTCCTCCTCAAAGGGTTTTTTCTCTCCTCCGTGCTGAAGGTCATAATATCTAGTTAGTTTTAGTTAGTATTTCCTAGTTCCATTAGATAGGATACTCTGTTGGATGGAGGTGGATGGTATCCCTACTTGCCGTTCCCTCTCTCCTTAGGAGGCCCCCTTTCTATTATCAATGTACCCAAAGCAGTTATCTACCTGTCTTGTTGACCTATCTCCTCGTCTTAAGCTACATTTGTCATTCTACTACTGTGCCGCTTGGCCTGATTGCTTTATCTTTGGTGCTACTACATCTTTTTGGGGGATCTTCCTAAGGTATCTTTAGCCAAGGGAATCATCCCGTGGCACCTCTAGGGGTGGAATCCTCTCCGAGGGTTCCTTGCCTTTGGTACCCCACAGGGTGGTAATTCCTTTGGAATAGAGAGTACGACCAGCCAAAACCTAAGTAACACGGTTGCACAAGCATAACACTTACTGTCCGCATAGGCCATTGAATTGGAAGGCTATGCCTGTATTTCAATGGACAAGCAGCCAGCCACTCTCACTTCCTGACCTATGTAAGCAGTTCCTCTCAGCCTCCTTCTGAAGCACTTCTTCTTTGCCCCACCATCCTCTCTGTCTTCCTAAGATACCTTTAGCCAAGGGAATCATCCCGCGGCACCTCAAGGGGTGAAACCCTCTCCGAGGATTCCTTGCCTTTGGTACCCCTACAGGGTGGTAATTCCTTTGAAATAGAGAGTGCGAATGGCCAAAACCTCAGTAACACAGTTGCACAAGCATAACACTTACTGGCCACGTAGGCCATTGAAATGAGAATTTATCCCATCAGGCGGCTGCCTCTCCTCCCGATGACCCATCCTTCCATGAAATGATGGTTCAAATTCAGAAAGTCATGGGTTTCTCCACTACTGAACATGACAAACAATGTAAGGATATGGCGGACTATCTAGAACTACCAGAGGAACCACTCTTAGTGGTACTGCCTCTTATACAGACCTACCAAAATGCTATGCTTTCTGCCTGGAATGAGCTTTCCACTATCACGGCTATTCCCATAAGCGGATTGCTTCTACCAGGCTCCTCTGGATCACCCTTTTCTATCCACTACTCCTGAAACAGATTTAGTAGTGATTACTGCTGCTCATGATCGTACTAAACGACCGAAACACATGAGTTCCTTACCTCCTGATAAAGATTCCCGTAGGATTGACTATCTGGGGAAAAAAGGTTTTCCAAGCAGGTACCATGAATTTCAGATTCCTAAATTATATGGGACATATGGTCAAATATCAGTGTACACTCTGGCCTTCTGCCATAGAATTAGTCAGTAAACTCCCTCCTTCACAGGAAAGGGAACAATTACTGGCTACAATATCTACCGGCAGTTCCATCTCTCGACACCTTCTTTTGTTCGGATCTGTGATGCGGTCGATACTTCGGCCCACATGTCAGCAACAGGCATTACCTTGCATCACCATGCTTGGCTTTGCGTCTCAGGCTTTACACCTGATATGCAGTATAGAGTGGTCAATGCTCCCTTTAATGGATCCAAACTTTTCGGCCCAGGTACCCAAATGCTGATAGATGATTTCCAGTCTTCAGGAAGAACACTACGCATGGTACATGGCATGTACTATACATCCCAGCCATTGTATCATCCTCAATCCTCCTTTTATTCTGAAAGAGGTGGGAAATACAGAGGCTCACATAGAGGCGGATTCCGAGGTCATTCCCAGTCTTCCAGAACCAACACCTCTGCCGCCAAGGGCTTCCGCTCCCACCCTCCTGGTGGGGCTAGTCTGCCCACCTCTCAGTGACCAATTGGGGTCTGTCCATGCTTCCTTGACCAGGCCTCGTAAACCGTGGGCAGTCGTTTTGACTTCCATTTAGAGGCCTGGAAAACTGACATCAGACAAGTGGTTACTTCAGATTATCCAGAGGGGTCACACTCTAGAAATACTTTCCAGACCTCCCTCTCATCCCCCCCCCCCGCTCTGTCCATTACCCACCCAATCATATTCCTATCCTCCAGGAAGAACTGCAGGCTCTTCTAACCAAGAAGGCTGTTTACACAGTACCCCCTGCAGAACACCAAAAGGGTTTTATTCTCATTTCTTCCTGGTCCCCAAACGAACTAGAGATCTCAGGCCAATACTAGACCTCAGACAATTGAACCTATACGTCCAGTACGAAAGGTTCCGCATGGTCACCCTAAATTCCATCATGCCAATGTTGAAACAAGGGGATTGGCTTTGTGCCCTAGATATGAAGGATGCCTATCTACATATCCCCATCCATCCTGCCCACCACAGGTTTCTTCGTTTCCACCTGTTGGAACATTACCAATTTTGAGCAGTCCCCCGTTCTGCCTCTCGTCTGCCCAGAGAGTGTTTACCAAGTGCCTAGCGGTAGTAGCAGCAGCCCTACGACGGGACGGGCACTTTGTCTTCCCATATCTGGATGACTGGCTCATCAAGGCAGAGTCCAAAATCTCCCTGCTCTCCTCCGTACAAGCAGCTCTAACTCTGTCCCAGGCTCTAGAGATTACAGTCAATTGGCCAAAGTCCAATCCAACCCCTACACAGTCGCTCCAATATATAGGAGCGGTCCTAGACATGGTCTCTGCCAGGACTTATCTTCCGGCCAACAGATAAGACAGACTTTTATCTCTGGCTTCTTGGATACAAACCCAGAAAGTAATCCCAGCCAGAAGTATGTTATGCCTCCTAGGACACATGGCTGCTACCATCCCTACAGTGGCACTTGCCCGTCTTCACATGAAGCCAATCCAGTGGGTTCTCCAGAACCAGTGGTCTCAAAGAACGGGAAGTTTTGAAGACAAAATCAAAGTTACTCCCACGTTGTGGCCCACCCCAGTATGGTGGACCCTCTGAGACAATCTATGTCAAGGCATGCCCTTCCAGTCCCCCCCCACCCCAACAGATGTTGACTACGGAAGCATCCCTGGAAGGGTGGGGTGTGCACCTGGGTTACTTATAGGACACAAGGCAGGTGGACCAGTTCTATCCCTCATCCCCACATCAATCTCCTGGAGATGAGGGTGGTTCGCTTAGCCCTCCAGGCCTTTCAACCTCAGTTGTCCCCGGAACCGTTGCTGATTCAGTCAGACAACACGCATAGATGTTCTACTCAACAAGCAGTCTGAGTTCCGTTCCCTATGCAAAGAAATGATTGCAGTCTGGCAGGAGGCCATACAGCAACCCCTTGTAATGACAGCCGTCCATCTACCAGGACATCACAATCTCCTGGCCAACCTTCTCAGTCATCAGTCGTCCACACATGAATGGATACTTAATCACAAAGTGCTTCAAAAAATCTTTCATCTGTGGGGGACCCCACAACCGGATCTGTTTGCCTCCCCAGTCAATGTGGCAAGTCCTTCCAGAGCCTCTAATTCCACCCCTGATACGGGTGAGGGTTCTGGCTTAAGGAGGGGTCCCTGGGCTCTAACCAGTCCACCCCCTCCATGAATGTGGCAAGTCCTTCCAGAGCCTCTAATTCCACCCCCGATACGGGTGAGGGCTCTGGCTTGAGGAGGGGTTCCTGGGCTCTGACCAGTCCACCCCTTCCATAGATATGGCAAGTCCTTCCAGAGTCTCTATTCCACCCCTGATCGGGTAGAGGTTCACAGCAAGAAGGCAGTCAATGGCTGACTCTCCAGTGCCTACCAAAAAAAGCTGAAAAAAAGAAGCACTCTGACACCTCTGGCTGAAATGCCTCAAGTGGTCCCTCAGGTGCCTATTAAAGCTACCTCTCCTGCTGATCTAACAGGTCTTAGCTTTACTCCAGGTGCTGCAGGGGTTATTTTCTCCTCAGCAACCTGTGATTACACCTGCTGAAAAAGCAGCTGTTGCCCCTCTGGTGCCCACTGCTTTTATATATTTTCTAAGATGCTAAGATGTTTGATGTGTTTTTAAACTTTGTTAGGTGCCTTGGTTTTTGAAAGGTACCATAAAAGTAAAGACTGTTGTTGTTGTTGTTGTTGTTATTACTTTGGCATATAGTGATGATTATGATATTGATAACTATAACCAGAATGAGAAGGGAATTGAACCTGAGGTGTCACCAGAACAGGATTTTGGTTACCCCCCACCCCCATAAGATTTCTTTCCCATTTCTCTTTTGTGATGGAAATGGTAGAGACCCTGGATCTACAAACAGCTGAAGAGATCCATGATAAAGAGGAGGCACAATATATGGAGTTTATGGGGCTGACACCCTCAAAAAGGCTCTTTTTACCTTTCTATAAATTAATAAATAAATAAAATAAAAATGGATGCGTTAGAAATGCTTAAGGCTCCTAATTCAGCAATAGGGCTAAAAAGGGGTACCTTTCGGTATGCCTGGCAATCCGGCAAGCTTGTTACCAGGCCTATGCAGCCCTCTACCAGAAAGGTCTCTGGCAGTCAGTTGTCAACAATGCTGAGGCTAACCCCTCTTTAATTGTGTCAGAGCTATTGGATACAGCAAAATGGGTGTTTACTCACCTGGTAAAGGTGATTGTGTTAGTTGGCATCCATGGCACTCCAGACATTACCTCATGGGTTATAGCCCACCTGATAGGCTAGTGATGCACTGACCCAGATCAAATTTCTAGCATATCCAGGTCCCAGAAACCCCTGCTCTCCAGTTCAAATCTTCCACAGCTGAAATTAAGATTAAGTTAGTACAAGAGAAAAAATACAACCTAGGCACAGTCAAAATATGGCAATAAGAGAGATGGTGAAACCAAAGAAGAATGCGGACCACGACGTAGTATCAAAGCCCGTGGGCATGGTTTTATTCCTTTCCTATTATTTACAGCCTAATCTCAGTCCCAAAGTTTCAACTGGTAGATTAACTTTAAGAAAAATAGTAGCTGTTTGTCCCTGTAGGGCCTGCCATGGATGAGATCCCTAGTCCAGTCCGGTCCTCTATGAGCACTCTGAAGGGAGGGCCTTGGGGTGCCATGGATGCCAACCAACACAATCACCTTTACCAGGTAGTAAACACCCATTGTGATTGGTTGGCATCCATAGCACTCAACATTACCTCATGGGTAGATAAGAAGCAGTGAAGTACCCAAGGGGAACAGAGTGAGCTAAGAGTGAGTGGTAGAGGAAGCTGCCACGCAGGACCTGAGTGGCGAAGTGGGACGAATGGCCTGCAGCTGTTCTAGTCTGTGAGTGCCTGGCGAAGTGTGGAGGGAGCTCACGTGGCTGCCTACAAATGTCCTCTGAGGGATCGTTAGCTCTTTCCATGGGAGGTGGCGATCGGCCTGGTGGAGTGAGCCTTGATCCCTGGGGAGAGTCATCAGTTAGCTATATAGGCGTTCTGGATGACTCTCCTTAACTTCTACCGGCAATGGTGGTCTTGGGCGGCTCTTCCCTGCCTCTGTCCCTGAGAGATGACGAATAGTCTCTCTGTCTTGCGGATGGGACGGGTTCTGGCCAAGTACACAGAGAGGGCGGATCCAACATCAAGATAATGTGGGACCGCGCTGGGGCCCTGCTGGGACCCCTCCGGGAAGGTGGGGAGTTCGATGGGTTGTTCTATGTGAAAACCAGTGGATACCTTTGGCTGGAAGACTGGGACCGTTTTCAGGCGGACCCCTAACGGGGTGAACACCGTATAAGGTTCCGCGCAGGACAGGGCCCCAAGTTCTCCGATCCTCCTAGCCGAACAGATTGCCACCAAGAAGCATGTCTTGAGGCCAATCCAGAACAGGTCCACCTCGAGGAGGGGTTCGTAAGGGGCGGAGTTGAGGGACTCTAGAACTAGCGGTAGGTCCCACGGGGTGACGGTCGGCCGAGTCCTTGGGTGGAGGATCTCCATTGCCCTTAGAAAGCGGGTGGCGTCGGGGTGAGCTCCCGGGGTGGATCCCCCGATGAGACCCATCGCCGCCCCTATGGCTGATAATTTCACCCTGAGGGAGGAGAGTGCTAATCCCTTGTCTACTCCCTGTTGGAGGAACAGTAGGATGTTAGCCATGTTGGTCTGCTCGGGAACTCTGCCCCGCTCCCGACACCACCGGGAGAAAACGGACCATTGTCTCCCGTACGTGGAGGTGGTAGAGGACCGTCTGGACTGGAGTAGGGTGTTGATGACGGAATCATGGTAACCCACTGCCCTCAGTCTCCTCCTTTCAGGAGCCAGGCCGTGAGCTTGAGGGTCCACGGGGTCGAGTGGAGCACTGGCCCCTGTGATAGCATGTCTGTTCAGTACGGTATCCTGAAGCTGGCAAGTGACATCTCTCGGACCGCTGCGAACCATGACCTGCGTGGCCAGTAGGGGGCCACCAGGATAATTGTGTGCTGTGATTCCCGTATCTTGGTCAGAACCTGGGGAATCGGGGAGCGGTGGGAAGACATAGGCGTGGCTCCATCTCCAAGGTTGTGATAGGGCGTCCGTTCCCTGGGAGAGATTGTCCCTGAACCGTGAATAGTAATCTCTGACCTGAGCATTCTCCCGTATTGCCATAAGGTCTATGGTCACAGTTCCCCATGTCGCTTGGATCGTCTGGAACAGGTCCGGGTGTAACCGCCATTCCCCCGGGTGCACCTGTTGCCTGCTGAGCCAATCCACGCGGACGTTCAGCTTTCCTGCTAGATGAACCGCGGTCAGTTGTCTGAGGTTGGCTTGGGCCCAGTCGAGGACTGCCGTTGCCTCCCTCAGCATAGCTCTGCTCCTGGTCCCGCCTTGCTTCCGCTATGTAGGCCACCGTGACTCGATTGTCGGATCGGATTAGGACCGACTGCCCATGTACCAGATGTTTGAATGCTTTTAGGGCATGAAACATGGCTCTCATCTCCAGTATGTTGATGGAGAGCTGTGACTCTGCTGGTGACCACAGGCCCTGTGCCGTTGTGTCTCCCAGGCAAGCTCCCCAGCCGGAGAGACTCGCGTCCGTTTCTATGGCGATCGAGTGAGGCGCCTCTAGGGGAACTCCCCTGGACAAGTTCTCCTCCACCGTCCACCAAGCCAAGGATAGTCTCACCGCCCTGAGTAGTGGTACCACCACCTGGAGGTTGTGGTCGCTCGGTGCCCCCCGAGTCAGCGCGTAGGTTTGGAGCGGGCGCATGCGCCACCTGGCCCAGGGCACGAGGTCTATGCATGAGGCCATGCAGCCCAGTAACTGGGCTATCTTTCCCATCGTTGTGCTGCGTCGGGCCTTCATCTGATGGGCTAGGTCTCTCAGGTTGTGAATTCTTGAGGTGGATGGTTTTGCCCACCCCTGGGCCGAGTTGATGAGTGCTCCCAGATGCTCGATCTGTTGGGTGGGAATGAGGTGGCTCTTCTCTCGGTTTACCACCCAGCCGTGGTCCTCGAGTGCCTGTAGGGCGGCTTCCGTGTGCATCCGTGCCTGACATTCGGACCGGGCCCGTATGAGCCAGTCGTCCAGGTACGGGATGATGTCCAGTCCCCGTTCCCTGAGTCTTGCCACCAAGGTTATGGAGACCTTGGTAAAGACTCTTGGGGCTGAGGAGAGGCCGAACGGTAAGGCCTGGTACTGGAAGTGGTGGCCTAGGATGTGGAAGCGAAGGAACTGTCTGTGCTTCCGAATAATGAGGATATGGAGGTAGGCGTCCTTGAGGTCTATGGAAGTGAGGAAGTCACCTCCCCAAATGCATCGGAGGGTGGACCGGATGGTTTCCATCTTGAAACGGTGCGAGACCACGTGGTGGTTTAGGTGTTTGAGGTCCAAGATAGGCCGGAGCTCCCCCGATTTCTTGGGTACTAGGAAGAAAATTGAGTACACCCCTTGATTCTGTTCCGGCACCGGTATGGGTTGGATGGCCCTGTTCCGAACCAGTTCTGACAGGATCTGTTGGACCTGGTGTGGAGATGCCCTTCTCCTGGTTATGGGAGAGGAGGCGAACCTGTGGGGAATGTGGGCGTGGGATAACTCTATAGAGTATCCCTTGGTTACTACGTCTTGGACCCACCTGTCCGATGTTGTGCAGAGCCAGCGGTGAGCGAACAGGGTTAGCCTTTGTCCCACAGGTGGGTAGGGGTCCTGGCCTTGGGGTGCCAGGGTGGGGTAGTCACTGTTGTTTGCCCCTGTAGCCTCTGCCTCGTCCTCCAGATCTTTGACCTCGGTTTCTGGAGGAGGAGGACTGATAGCTCTGAGGGTACGGGCTGCGGAAGCCGGGGGAGGTGCCTCTGCCTCAAAAGGAGTGGCCCGATTGCTGTGCATCTCTGCGTGGTTGATATGGCTTGTGCCCCTCCCCTTCCCGAAATCTTCGCCTCAGGGAGGGGAGATAGGAGAACCTAGACCTATTCTTGAGGAGATCTCTGCCCTCCTCCTTTTGTTTCAAATAATCTTGTAACCCTTCCCCAAAAACATGTTTTCCCTTCAGAGGTAAGTTCTGGAGCAGAGTCTTTGACTCATTGTCTGCATCCCATAGTTTCAGCCACAGTGCCCTTCGAGCACGGTTGGTGATGTGGTCGCCCTGGCATGAAGGCGCAGGGTGTCTACTGCCATGTCGGCCAGGTATTTAGCTGCGGCCAAAGTACATTCCAAAAGTTCTGCCTCCCTGGATTTGGGAGTGGCTTGCTCCTGAAGCTTCTCGAGCCAGCGGATCTGCGCTCAGGCCGTGTAGATGGCTGTGGTGGTTGCCTTAGCGGCGGTGCCCTCGATTTCGAAGTTCCTCTTGAGCATATCCTCAACCTTCTTGTCCGTCGGGTCCCTGAGTGCTATTGTACCACATGGTAACACAGTCTTTTTGCTGAGGGCCGCCACCTGGGGGTCAATGGTGGGAGCCTTGCAGCAGGCATCTGATTTCTCTCCTTGGACCGGATACATCCTGTCTAGATTTTTACGGTTTGACATTCTGCCCGGTTCAGGGGATTGCCACTCCTTACTGAAGATATCTTCTATCGCGGGGCACACTGGGAAGGTCTCAGTGGTTGACTGTCTCAGTTGGATCAGGGGGTCGAGTTTTGACTCGGGCCTGCTTTCCTCGGTGTCGAAACCCATGGTGGCCTTGATAATCTTCATGAGCCCTGGGATCGTGTCGAAGGAGCATAACTTCGATGTCAGGGAGGGCGTCGCTTGGTGATCCATGTCCTCCTCGTCCGAGTCCGGCTCGTTCTCCTCCCCCGTGTCGTCCTTCTCCCCTTCCTCATGTGCGTTGTCGAGAGGAACGTCTGGTGTGGTGTCCTCCGGGATCGGGAGTTCCTCTGGTTGCCCTCCTGCCCTGTCTGGTTCGGGGTTGGGTGGCTTTGCCCTGTGTTGGGTGAGGGATTCCAGTTTTTCCATGATCTTGAGCATGAAGTTCTGTTGGCTCTCCATCATGGCAACCGCAGCCTGCTGATTTTGAATTAGGAGGGAGCTTGGGTCCATCCACGTGGGGTTGCTGGTGCCCGGGTTGCCGGGGCCCATGGGCGGAGTTTGCTCCAAGGAGGAATCGTCGTCGTCCAGGAGGCAGGCAGCCAGAGGGGGCCTGGAGTTTGGGGCAGGAGGGTGGCGCTGCACGAGGAGCATTTCTTTGCTTTCACCATCTGGGGAAGAGAGAAAGTATACCTTAGAACGGAACTGTGTGCCACCCAGGGGCGATCCCCTCTTTACCCCCAAAGCCAATGAGGTGGACTTTTCCTGGGCCGAGATAGTATGCAGGTGTGGGGGTGCTGTGTGAGGACCCCCACAATGAGGCCATGAAGGGAAGAAAAATGGTGTTCAGTGGTCTGGGCCATGGCTCGCTATGGGAGGGAGCCGTGGAGACTGCGGAGAGGGGAGTCCGTGGAGCTGCTACCTACACGGGTCACTGTGGGAGGGACCCGAGAGGTAAAGGCGAATCCCAGAGGGAGGTCTATGTCCCCCCGAGAGGGCGGAGGAGGGGGGGAGCGAAGTCGCTGAAGGGTCTTGTGGGAGGGACCCTGCAGGCAGAGTGAGGCCCAGCCAGCAGTCGATGCCCATCCTGAAAGAACTCCCCTATTTTTTATTTTTTTTTTTTTACTGCAGAACCAGGGGCTTCTGCCAGGCCATGCTCTGACCTAGCCAACCGTCGTGCCTTCCCGGGATGTCACGGGGAGGACACTAAACTGACCCCTGTCTGCATGCGATTGTTCCCCCTTGGAGCCTTAGGAATGAGCAAAATGCTCGGGTCACCCAGTCCCCTCGGAGCTGTGGGAATCAAACCCCGGTTGAGAGCAGCTCAGGGCCCTAGGAACTGCGGGTATTGTCCAGGTGGCCCGTTCTAGCCTCCCAGGAATAGAGGAGGGTGGTTCCGGAGGGTCTACCCTGTTGCTGAGGGTGAGCCTTGTTTCCCCCTCTCCCCCGGCGAGAGACTCTCTCTCTCTCTCTGTCTCCCCCCCTCACCTGGCCAGACCGCGAGGCGGAGGGGAGCGCGTCCTCGTGAGGCTGGTCTGCCTCCCTAGTGGAGGAGGCGGGAGTGGCGGGAGAAGGTCCTCCGGCGCGGTGCAGAGCGTCTGGGGGAGTAGGCCCAATCCGAGGCCTAGGAGCCGCGCCAGAGTGCGAGGAAGGTCGCCATAGCGGCTCTGGTGCAGCGTGGCACGGAGGCAGCCAGGCTGCATTTAGAAAGGCGGCGGGAGGAGGAGAAGGGACTGTGGCCTCGAAGACCACGCATTGTGATAGCCGTGGGCGGCCTAACGCCGACGCCCAGGCCGCCTCGGGCGGTTGGTGAGCTGCACCACGAGGCCTCAGGCCAGGAAGAGGCAGGAAGAGCTCCCCGGGCAGGGAGCATGCAGGAGGCGGACCGTGCAACGCGGTGCTAGGGGCAGACCCTGGACTCCAGAAGCGGCGCAGAACTTAAACCATTGCGCTAAACTGCCCAGATCCAGCAGGAGATTTAAAACTTCAATGCCTTCCAGAGGCATAGCAACTGTAAAATTACCATGCAGAGCGACATTCTGCCTACGATCTAGGGCTGAGCCCAGGTTAGCTTATACCTGCAGATGCTAGTTTACTTTAGTTTTCACCTGTTATAGTTTCTAGACAAAACAAGTTATAATTGCATATGTTGTGCCAGGTAAAGAGAATTCTTTATAATGTTGATTCAAGGTCTTACCTTGTAAGAGCAGACAGGGATTCCTGGTGTGCTTCTTGCCTGATCAGATGCGCGATTCAAACTGGAGAGCAGGGGTTTCTGGGACCAGGATATGCTAGAAATTTGATCTGGGTCAGTGCATCACTAGCCTATCAGGTGGGCTGTAACCCATGAGGTAATGTCTGGAGTGCCATGGATGCCAACCAATCACAATTGGGTTTGGAGGCTTCCAAATACCAATTTCAAATGGCAGCTGACACTAATTATACTGCTGCAAGATGGATGGCTGGTGCAATAGCCCTGAGGAGATTTGCCTGGCTGAGGGCTGCCAACCTCACCCAGGGCACACAAGTTAAGGCAATTGAGTTTCCAGTCGAGGGCCACTCACTTTTTGCTGCTCAGACTGAAGCTTACATAAAAAAAAAAAAAAATGAATATAAAGCTACTTTTAAAAGTAACTCAACACACTCTCCTTCTACTTCTTATTCTAGGGGAGGCAGGGGCAAGTCTTCTTTTAGGAGATCTTTTCTTACAGGTATAGGCTGTCACTCAGCAGCAGTACTAGCCACAGCAGACAGAACCCCTGCCTTTTTTCCTCTTCAGGCTCCTTCTCCCCATCCTGTAGGGGGCAGACTCGCCCACTATTTCCAGGCATGATCAAACTTAACAAATGGGTTCTGGAAATAGTGCGTCAGGGTCTCTACCTTGGTGTCAAGTCTCTTCCTCCTCCAAGGTTAAAATGGTTTGCACCAGCTCCCTTCTCAGAAAGAGAATTGCAGGAGCAGGGGGTACAGGACTTATTATGGGCAAAAGCAGTAGAGCCTGTTTCCCTCAACCAGAGAGGACAAGGGTCCTGTTCCAGATATTTCCTAACAACGAAAGTATCTCAGATTCAGACTCTTCTCAGGCCACTACCAGTTTTCAACACTGCCTTTCGGCCTCACCTCTGCACCAAGGGTTTTTACCAAGTGCATAGATAGCAGTAATAGTGGCACACCTTAGAAGAATGGGTGTTACAGTCTTTCCTTATCTGGATGACTGGCTGATTGTAGGGAAAGCCCACCTACAGGTAGCCCAGGATATGCTGCTGTCCCTGGGATTCCTTCTCAATACCAAAAAGTCAGTGCAGACCCCTGTGAAAGTTCTGCAGTTCATAGGGGCAGAACTGGATACAGTAGTGGGAAAGTACAGTTACGTAAGAACTTACCGTAACAGTAGAGCTTCGAGAGAGGCTCTTGCAGTAGGTAATTACATATAGGACTGGCGTTGGCGGGCGGCAGGAATAGCAATTTCTTGCTAGCAGTCCTGGCGGGCCGCTTCCGATCAGGTGACCGCGTCAGGCGGCGTCGGTATAAAGGCGGTCCGGACGCCCGCCTTCAGTTCTTTCCTGCCACAGGCCCGGAGACCCAGACGAGAGAGAAGCAGATATTTCCCTCAATGGAAAAGGAGCTGAAAAAGCCTAGGGGGATGGGGGGCGGGAAGGTATTACCTACTGCAAGAGCCTCTCTCGAAGATGTACTGTTATGGTAAGTTCTTACATAACTGTACTATCTTACTTCGAGAGGGCTCTTGCAGTAGGTAATTACATATAGGACAGAATCCCAAGCAGTCTGGAACAAATGAAAGGCACCGGGAGGAGTAACTACTCCAAGAAATAGCAAACGACCTTGCAAACCTCAAGATAGGAGGCCTTGCAAGACAGCTAACCCGAAGCCTGCTCTACGGCGAGAGGCAATGTCCAAACTGTAATGTTTCGTAAATGTATGGACGGAAGTCCAGGTGGCGGCAGCACAGATGTCTGCCGCAGACACATTCTTGAAACAAGCCGCAGAGGCTGCTACTCCACGAGTGGAGTGACCTCTGACTTGACCCGGTAGGGTCTTGTTATACTGTCATAACAGAAAGTGATGCAACGAGCCAACCACTTTGATAGGCATTGCTTGGAGGCGGCATTGCCTTCCCTTTTGTGAGCAAAAGAGGCAGACAACTGATCAGTCTTTCTGAGATCCTTAGGTCCTATTGGTGTAGTATCTCAGAATCCTGTGGACTTCCAAGGTATGGAGCAAGTATTCTCCTTGGTTTGGAGTACTGCGTGAAAAAGGCAGGTAACTCAATAGACTGATTTAAGGTAGACTCGGTACCACTTTCGGAAGAAACTTAGGATTCGTGCGAAGAGCTACTCGTTCTTTGTGAAAAATCAGATAAGGGATTTTACACATAAGGGCCTGGAGCTCGGAAATTCTGCGAGCAGAAGTAATGGCCACCAAGAAGAGCGTCTTCCACGATAAGAACTTCAAGTCTCGGAAGCCGCAGCTCAAAAGGAGGAAGGTAAGTTTCTAGGAACAAAGTTCAAGTCCCAAGGAGCAGGAGTCTGAATAGGGGCCTGAGATGAAGGACCCCTCTGAGAAAGGTCTTGGATACCTCAATTGGGCAAATGCTTTATCAGCGAAAGAACATGGTAGGCTGAAATAGCAGCCATGTAACCTTCAAAGAGAGTGAATGAGACCCAGGTCGAAAGATAGCGCAAATAATCAAGCAGAGCGGCTATAGGACAGGAGAAAGGCTCCACGTTCCTGGAGGCAGCCCAAATGGAAAATCTCTTCCATTTCATAGCATAGGTGGACCTAGTGGAGGGTTTTCTAGCCTCCACCAGAATCTCGACCACCTTAGGAGAGGACGTCAAAATGAGATTGAGGCTAGGTCTGCAGGAGCCATGCATGAAGTTGAAGAGACTTGAGTCCCAGATGGACCAGGGTCCCTGATCCTGGGTCAGCAATCCTCGAGATAAAGGAAGAGAGGAAGGAGGAACCTCTGAGTATTGTTGTAGAAGAGAGAACCAGATTTGCCTGGGCCAGAAAGGAGTGATCAGAATCATTCTCACTCCTTCCAATGCAAGTTTCTGCAGCACACGAGGGACCAGAGGAATTGGGGGAAAAGCATAGACGAATCTGTCCTTTCAGCTTAGAGATAGAGTGTCGCTCCAGAAAGTGCCTCGCTCTGGAGCGAGTGAGCAAAAGGTGGGAAGTTTTGCGTTTTGGGAAGAGGTGAACAGGTCTAACTGTGGAGTCCCCCAAAGCTGGAAGATGCCGTTTAGAACCTTTTGGTCCAGTTCCCACTCATGTGGCAGAGCCGAAGAACGACTTAGCTTGTCTGCCAGGACATTGTCAACTCCTGGAACATGGATTGCCGTGAGGTGAAGGTTGTGAAGCGTTGCCCATTCCCAAACCCTCATTGCTTCCCTGCACAGTGGGTAGGACCGAGTCCCTCCCTGCTTGTTGATGTACCACACCACGCACATGTCTGTTTGGACAGCTAGGTGACCGGGAAGGATGTATTGGTGAAGGGCCTGGAGAGCATATAGTACTGCTCGTAGCTCGAGCACACTGATGTGGAGAGCTAACTCCAATCTGGACCATAACCCCTGGGTTCGGTGAGGACCCAGATGGGCTAACCAACCTAGCCTGATCGTCCGTGGTCAGAGTCTGGGAGGGGAGGATGAAGAAGAGGACCCCCGGACAGGTTCTCGAACCATCCACCATTGCAAGTCTCTTGTCATCGGTGAGGAGATCAGCACCAGATGATCTAGGTCATCTACAATTGATCCCACTGAGGCGGAGGTCACTGAGAGATCCTCATGTGGAGGCGGCGCCTGTGAGACAACGTCGGGATGGCAGCCACCATAAGCCCAGAAGACAGAGCACCGACCTCGCGTGAACCTTCCTGCGTTCAGTAGGGAAATCTGGGACTGGAGGGGCCCCTGTCCGAAGGGAAGGCCCTACACACTGTCATATTGAGGATTGCCCCGATGAACTGGAGTCTCTGGGAGGGGTCCAGATGAGACTTGGAATGGTTGATGGTGATACCCAGACCAGTGAAAACCTGCTGGGTGAGGGAGAGAAAATGCTGGAGTTCCTCCCTGGACGAGGCCGCCAGGAGCCAGTCGTCCAGATAGGGAAAAACCTGAACTCCCAAAGTATGCAGGTGGACCGCTACCACTGCCAGACATTTGGTAAAAACTCGGGGGGCCAAGGAAAGACCAAAAGGGAGTGCCCGGAATTGGTAATGGTCCCCCTGGAAAGCAAACCAGAGGTACTTTCGGTGCGAGGGACGAATGGGGATGTGCAGGTATGCATCCTGCATGTCCAGTACACAAAGCCATTGGCCCGGCTGAAGAAGGGGCAAGAGAGTTTGAAGGGAGAGCATCCTGAACTTTTTGTGTTCTACATAGAAGTTCAGGGAGCTGAGATCGAGAATAGGTCCGAGATCTCCCGTCTTCTTTGGTACAAGGAAGAAATGGAAATAGTAACCCGTCCCATGAAGGTTAGGAGGGACAGATTCTATGGCCTGCTTCGGGAGGAGAGCAGATATTTCATCCCTGACCAGAGGAAGATGGTCCCTTGAGTAAGAGAAGTTCAGAGGAGGGTGGCGTGGAGGTTTCTGCAGAAACTCTATAGAGTGCCCCTCTGCGATAATCTGAAGCACCCATGAATCCGATGTTATCCTCTCTCAACCCAGAAGGTGGAGGGAGAACCTCCCTCCTACCGGTTCCTCCGGAGAGTCCGGAGGCGATGGGAGAGGGAAGGAGTCGGGTGGTGTGGGGCAGCGCCGTGGCTGGGCACCGCTGCTTTTGGGTGGCGGGGGCCTGGCAGCTGTGGGGGCCCGGCGTTTAGTGGCCCGCCTTTCTTGGGGTTTTGCTTGAGGCCGGCTGCATCTGTGAAAAGGACGGCGCTGCGGGGGATGGGGACGGTACATGGAATCCCCAGATTTCAGAGCCATCCCCTTCTCCTGCAAGTCGGTGATGATGTCCTTGACATCACCTCCGAAAAGCACCGAACCCCTGAAAGGTGCTTCTTGAATTGCTGACTGCACCTCCGGGACCAAACCTGACACTTGGAGCCAGGCGTGATGCTGAAGACTTACGGCAAATGCGGAGCTCTGCCCTGCGGTGTCCACTGCATCGTAGGACGTCCTCAGAATGTGACGACTGCCCGAACGAGCAGAACGGACAAGGTCAGCTAACTCCTGCTTGACTTGGGAGTCAGGCAAGGAGTCAATCTTAGATTCCGCCTGGGTAAGGACAGCCTTCTGGTAATCCCCCATATGTGCTACATAGTTTAGGGCCCTGATCCCCAGTGTGGAAGAAGCATAGCTCTTCCTTCCATACTGATCCAGAAGGTGAGATTCCTTATCCAGAGGAGACGAGCTCAAATGTTTAGGGTGTGCTGACCGGCCGTGAGTGGCGCTAATCACCACCGAGTCTGCACGGGGGTGAGGATCTAAAAAGTCTACACCCTCTGGAGCCTGGTATAGCCTGTTGGACTTCCGAAGAAGTGGGGCTAAAGCCGACGGTTGTTTCCAAATAGTGGAAACAAGATGGGCATGAGGCTCGATCCAGTGTGGCACTAGAGTAGGGGCTGTAAGGGGCAGGTCCAGATGTTCAGCGAGTTTAACCCGCTGAGGATCTGGCTGTAAGGAACGCCACTGATGTACTTCCTGGATCTTCCTGAGCAACTCCGTGAAGGAAGGATCCTCCGGAGGAGACTTCGGAGGAGTCCTCGGTCAGGGCTTGGACGGAGAGCGAGGCTCGTCGTCTTTCTCGGAGCATCCGTCAGAGGAATCCGAGGAGTCCGAGAGAGAAGAAGAAGAAGAATTTGAAGCAGAGTAAGACTCCCTGACTCGTCTAGGGGGAAGAACGGGTTCCGTAGGGGGAATCCCTGGATGCGTGTCCTGCCCCTCTCTGGATCCAGAGGGAAGAGCTCGGGAATCCGGAGGCGGAGAGGGAGTGTGCCGTCTAGGGCGTACGGGGGCCGGAGATGGCACCGTTGTCGTGAGGCAGCTCTCGACTTCCTTGGTGAGCTGAGCCTTGGCCTCAGCCCACCAGGAGGCCAGAGTCTCCTGAAGATCCACCGGCGGCCTAGGGGGCGGTGGAGGAGGGGGATAGTTGTATGGATTATATCCGTAAGTCGAGTATCCGTAACCCGGCTGTGGGAATACCGGAGTTGGGTATTGTGGCATCGGGTACTGTGGCGTCAGTGGAGTCAGCGCCGGGTACTGCGGCGCAGGATACTGCGGACCTGGGTAAACCAGCGTCGGATAGGACGGTGGATACCCAGGTACCAGAGGAGCTGCCAGAGCAGGCGGCCCATAAGGGAGCTCCCAGGCGGATCAACCGTGATAGGCCCATGGGGTGGAGGCCCGATGGGAGAGAGAATCTCCTGCTGGCGTCGGGAGGGCTTGGCGTGGAACCGGCGTCAGATCCGGTTCAGTGGGAGAGGGTCTGGCCGGCGGAAAGCATCCCCAGCATCGCCTGGGGACGGAGGAGAGAAGTCCCCGGGGTCAGGCAGGGGGGACTCGGGCTCCCCGGACGGCAGCGAAGGCTGCGGGGAACCTGGGACGACAGATGATGGAGGGTCTGTCGTAGGCTCCGATGCCCGGTGCACGTCAGAGGAGCCGACTTGCGACTTAGGGGCTGAATCCCGGCGGACGCCAGAGGAGCCGGCGTCCGACTAAGGGGGTCCCTCGTTGGAGGCGGACCGAGGGTGGGAAGCGGTCTGGTCTGAGGGGGACACTGCCGTGCGCCGCCCCGAAGGGTCGGGTGTCTTAGCGGCCTTCTCCCGGTGGGCGTCGGAGGAGCCGACGTCCGGCTTATGGGAGGCGCCTGCACCAGTAGGCCGCAAGCCTGCGGCAGTACTGGGGGCAGAAGCCTCCTTTTGCCCAGAGGCACCTGAAGGGCTCGAACGCGAACCCGGCGGGCGGGAGGCTGATGCCTCCTCAAAGCAGAGCTGCTGTCAGACGGTCCCCGGAGAAGCGTTACTGTAACCGCAGCTCCAGCCGGAGCGCAGAGGAGGAGGCCTTCTCCGGTGCTCTTTGTCCCACTTCTTGTGTCCTTCTGGGAGGTCGGCGCCTGCCTAAGCTTCTTCAACTCCTTCTCCATGCAGCATCTTCTTTTTCAGGAGATGGGCTTCCAAGGACTGCTGGCATCGTCTGCGGGTGGCAGCGTTGAAATGCAGGCAATGCGGGCACTTTTCGACCGTCGGTCGGGGCCTAAGCAAAAAGGCAGAGGAGTGACCCGTCCTTGTAGGGCAGTTAGGCGCCTGTGCAGTGACTTATTCTTTGAAGGGGACAACATAAACCGACGTTCACCTGACGAATAAATGGCAAAATACTGATACTTTCAGTAAAAAAACGACGAAGCAACAGGGCTGAGCACGAACTTCACCATGAGGCGCTGCACGAGCTGACGGCGGGAAAGAACTGGAAGGCGGGCATCGGGGACCGCCCCTTTATACCGACGTCATCTGACGCTGGTCACCTGATGTGGGGGCGGTCCCCGCCAGGGACTGCTAGCTAGAAATTTTTCCGTGGGGTCCTGCCACCTGCCGACGTCAGTCCTATATGTAATTACCTAATGCAAGAGCCCTCTCGAAGTAAGATCAGTTTTTCTCCCTCAAGAGAGGGTAGAAGCTATTCGGCTCTTGGCAGGCTCATTCGCCCTGGGCAGGCCAAAGCCAGCAAAACATTTCCTTCAACTGTTGGAGCACATGGCTTCAGCAGCAAGCACAGTCATAGGTACCAGATTTTAGATGAGAGATATCCAGTTCCATCTCAGAGCACACTGGTGCCAGAGGCAAGACCCACTTTTAAAGCCAGTAACAGAAACCTTGCTACAGGCCCTCCAAGGGTGGAGGGAACTATAAAACATAATGGAAGAGGTTCCATTTCTACAGGAGCCTCCTTCTTGGGTTCTCACAACTGATGCTTCCCTGTTAGGATGGGGAGCCCACTTAGGGGATCACATCATTCATGGCTCCTGGGACAGTGCAGACTCACTCCTGCACTTAAATCTCCTGGAGCTGAGGGCTGTATACCTGGCCCTTCAGGTTTTCTCTCATCATCTTCTGGGAAAGGTGGTACAAGTTAGATAAGACAATACCACAACAATGTATTACATCAACAAACAAGGAGGGACAAGGTCCACTCCTCTTTGTACAGAGGTAATGAAGATATGGAGCCTTGTTTACTCCCTAAACACCTCTCTACAAGCAATTCATCTGCCTGGCAAGGACAACACCCTGACAGATGCCTTGAACAAGATAATTCAGGCCCATCACAAATGGGCATTGAACAGGCAAGTGGTGAATGCTCTATTCAGGAAGTGGGGGATCCCAGAAATAGACCTTTTTGCTTCCCACCAACATCACCACTTGCCTCCATATTGTTGCAGGGCCCCAGTGAAAGGGACAGTTCCAATGGATGCCCTTTTTCTCGATTGGACAGGCAGATACCTTTATGCCTTTCCCCCCTTTCCACTGATTTTCATGGTTCCCATCAAGCCCAGGCCAAAACCAGCTGAATGATCCTGGTAGCACTAGACTGGGTATGGCAGCCTTGGTACTCCCGATACGTTCAATGCCCTTGAGCAAGCTGATTCACCCTCCTCAGAGGTACACTCGACTGACTTCCTTTCTGGGAGGGTAGCGATCCCAATCTCAGGTCTCTCAAGCTCAAGGCATGGCTCTTGAGGACATAAAATATGCAGATTGCCAATTCTCTGAAGCAGTTTTGGAAGTCTTTAGGGGTTACAGGAAACCTTTCACTAAAGAAATCTGTGCCTCAAAATGGAAAAGATTTTTCCATCTGTTACAATCATAAGGGTGTAGCCCTGCCCAGGCTGGGATCCCAACCCTTCTGGATCATTTGTTTCATTTGCACTCCTTGGGGCTGCAGCACTAGACTCTGAAAGTGCACCTGGCTTCAGTTTCAGCGTACCTCTCACCTAAAAGGATACCTCAGTGGCATCGAATCCCATACAAAATAGTTTTTTTTTAAGGGGCTCTCTCACTTGTTTCCCCCTCACAGGGAACCAGTGCCACCATGGGATCTTAATGTTTGCATTGCCCAGCTTATGCTTCCGCCCTTTGAGCCTGTGGCATCTGCATAGCTTAAATTTGTTACCTGGGAGGTCTCCTTTTTTTTCTGGTAGCAATCACTTCTCCCAGGAGGATTAGTGAGCCACCGGTCTTTTGTGTGGAAAAGGACTAAGTTTCTTTTCTTAGCAATAAGGTAGTGTGGGGAACTAATAGGAAGTTCCTCGCCAAGGTGGTCCCTGACTTCCACTTGAACCAGTCAATAACATTGACAGTTTCTTTACTGAGCACTCCAGCTCAGGTGAGCATAGACTGCACAGCCTGGATGTCAAAAGAGCACTGAGTAACTATATGACTCATGCCATAGACCATAGGTAGGACAGATAACAGCTGTTCCTCACATATGGGGAAGTAGGTAAAGGTACTCCTGCTTCGGAAAGGACTTTATCTTGATGGATAGTCCATTGTATTCAGTTTTGTTACTTAAAAGCAGGCAAGGTTCCTCTTTCTTGTCTTCGAGTCCACTCTACAAGGGACACAGCTGCCACTATTGCAGCTGCCCGAGAGATACCTCTATTGGAAATATGGAAAGCAGCTATCTGGAGGTCAGCCCACACCTTCACTAAATGCTATTGTCTGGATACCCAGTCTAGTAGTGATGACAGTTTTGGCAAAGCTGTTTTGCAGAGTCTTTTACCTAAATAGATTCTGCCCACCTCCTAATGGTACTGCTACATAGTCTGCTGCAAAGAGTGATAATATTAGTGGACTCCTGGGGTTAGAAGAAAAAATGACTCGCCTGTATTAATCTTTCTTCCCAGACATCCACTAATATTATTACTCGCCTCCTCTCCCTTATCATCCCCTTAAGAATTGATAACTAGAAAAATACTCTCCACAGTTAAGATACACAGTTGGAGTGGTATGCCACCTGCTGGCACATTCTGGTGATACGTATAGCTTGTAGATTCTTTTCTTAGAGCATGTCTGACTTTAGAAAAGGGGACTTTTGCTTTAGTTAGCCCTTGGCTACTCGTTTGAAATGGCCCTGTTGGGCATTTAAAATTCTTTTATGGTTATTTAATTATAATTCACATGTTGTTATGGCCTCTGCAGGCTTCAAAGAAATCTGAGGCAGAATGTAGACGGTTGGCTCAAGGCTGTTTGAAAATAGATGCATTAGCTAAACATTCCATGGTTAGCATATCATTCTGTTCTTTCTGGGGCAGTCCTGACTTCAAAGAGAACTGCAAAGAGTAATAATATTAGTGGATGCCTGGGAAGAAAGAAGATTACTACAGGTGAGTAATTTTTTCATCTCGGCCTTCCATGAACACCTTGATGGCTGATTACTGTGTCAACATCATCTAGCTAAAATGTTTCTAAGAGGAATATTACATATTAAGCCACCTATCAGAAGACCCACTCCTCCGTGGGATTTCAATTTTCTAATAGAGAAATGAACTCTTGAGCCCTTTGAACCTGGGCTATTTGTGACCTTCGTTTTCTTTCTTGGAAAACACTATTCTTAGTGGCTGTCATTTTGGCTCGGCGTATTTCCGAGCTTCGTGCCCTCATGTGTAGAGAACCTTACGTAATTTTTCACAAAGACAGAGTGGCACTTCGTACCAGCCCTCCCTTCCTACCTAAGGTAGTGTCTGAACACACCTTAAATCAATCCCTGGAGTTACCAGTGTATTATCCTGAACACTCCAATCGAGGTAAATACCTCCTTCATACTCTAGATGTCTATTGTCTATTACGATACCATATTAATTGAACTAAATCGATTAGGAAGACCTCTCAACTTTTTGTTACCTTAGCCTCAAACACGGAAGATCTCCCAGTCTCTAAACAGACCCTCTCCAATTGGCTAGCACACTATATAACATATTGTTACACAAAATACAATAAGCCATTACCAGGACCTGTCCAAGCCCAGTCTACCAGAGCTATGGCCACCACAATGGCCTGCTTTAACTCATTGCCTCCTGGAATATGCCTGTAGGCAGCAGCAAATGTACTGCAGTGTGTCCCAGAACGACTACAGAAGTCACCTACAGACTTCCTGTGTGTCCTAGAAATGTCTGGAGACGTCACTCACATGTTTTAATATTACTTGCCAGACAGAATTGATTAGAATTGACTGCATAGCACCATTAGAAAGGTAATGTTGTGCTGAACAGCTTTGCCACTGACACTTTGTGTGTATCATGTTCACTTTAGGAATCATTCACATTTGTTTATGACATGGTGTGTATGGCAGACATTTTGTCCATCAAGAACCACCTAAGCATTTTGAAGAAAACACGCATTCTGGGTATCTCAGCCAGTATAAAACAAAACTGAATTGAGCATAATTGATTGCATAGCACCGTTAGAAAGGCAATTTTGTGCAGAACAACTTCGCCACTGATACATTGTGTGCATCATGTATACTTTAGGAGTTGTATGCATTTGTTTATGGTATGGTGTTTATGGTTCAGATTCATGCCTCAAACCTCACCAATGCACCTTGATTAAAATGGGGAAAAATTATGTTTAATACTACAGAAGTAACTGTTTTTCTTACAAACAAATTATGAAAACTACATCTAATGTCTGGATGCTTAATTTGGTGTTGATATGTTACATATTTCCCAACAAAAAAAGGATTATGGTGCATTTTTTAGTTAAAAAAAAAAAAAAAAAAATTTTTTTTTGCTGTTTCCACCAACATGGAAAAAAGACTAAATTACCTAGTCTAGGGACATGGATATGTTGTTCATCCACACTGTCTGGCAGGTTCCTTGCCACTTTAAATCTTGCCGGAAGGTCTTCAAGCTGGCTCCTCCCACCCACCGGGTGGTAAAACTCTCGGCTCCGCCCCATGACGCCAGATCTTCCTTACTGCTTGGAAGCTCAGGTTCCCTCCTTAACGCTCTGCGTATAGACTGGATCCTAATTCTTCAGTTCGCCTGAAACTCATTCTTAAGTTTTCAAGACTTCGGTCAACTTACTCCCTCACGGCTGCGATGGACAAATTGACTACCGGTTTTCGGCGGTGCCCATGTGGGCAGAAAATGTCCAGGACGGATCCGCACTCCACGTGCGTCTACTGCCTCGGCCTAGACCATGACCCGCAGGCCTGTGAGTTATGCCGTTCGTTTTCGGCCAACGTCCTGGAAGATCTCGCTGCCCGGTTACAGCTTGGGCGCCCCGAGAAGCGCTACCCGGCGGTGAAGTCAAAGGAGGCCCATTGGGCGATGTCCATGGTGGCTGGCTCGGCTGAGCAACTCGAGCAGATGATCGCCCTCGAGGAGGAGGCGGCCCAGGCCGCATCTTCTTCTTCCTCGGTCGTGGCATTTATCCCGTTCTCTCTGGGATCCTCCTACACAGCTTCTTTTAAGGAGCTTTGCCAATCCCTGTCCACGAAAGGAGAGGGGCCATCGGGACATTCTTCCTGGTCCAAAAAGAAGGACTCAAAAGGTAAGTCCCACCGTCAGCGTTCATGGGAGCGGGAAAGGTCCCCTTCCCCGGACAGTCGACACTCGACTTTGGTGGAGGTTGCAGCTAAGGCCACTGGCTTCACGGTGTCCCCATCAGGTCAGCCGTCTGAGACACCCGTCGACGTGGTCGAGATTTTTCTCAACCCGTCGGACGGGCTGTCGACTGGTGAAGCCGACAACCCTTCTTCACTGGTTCCCCTGGTGGAGACCGAGGACTTGCCTGCGCCTCCCGTGCCGGAGTTCCCGGTCAAGGCTTCCAAGCCGAGGGAAGAACGTGTGTCCCCCGTCCCTTCCAGACCCGTCCTTGGAAACACCGAGGGTCTCTGTCTCAGACCTCGTCTCGGTCCAGCCGATCCACGCCGACATCGGGTCCTGACACCAGTAAGCGGGCGCTGCCGCTCGTCCTCATCTTCCTCCTCAGAAGAGGAGAGGCTTGACACAAGTGCGTCGATGCTACGAGGACCCTAATGTGGCAGCAGTTACTTCTGTCTAGGAACAAGCCGACGCCGTCGACTTCCCCGGCCATTAAGTGTCTGTCACCCGAACTGCCAAAACAACCCCTCGCTGTAGTCGAGGTACCCAAACTTGGGCCAGTTGTTCAGCTGAAACCAGCTGCCCCACCGATTGTGGTGGAACCTCCGCCTCCACAACCGAAATCGGGGGCGCCGACCAAGGACTCTCAGTCGGGTCAGGGTCTGCCCCACAGGTTGTCTGTCACCTTCACTTCCGACCATCCTCGGCAGGTGGAGGGTGGCTCAGGCCCCAGGCAGCTCTTTGCAGACTCTTCGGAGTCCGACGACTCCTCCTCCCTGTTTTCCAGGCCCCTCGACCTGGAGTCCTCCGGGGGGCAGTCGATGGACGCGAGCCCATCGTCCTTTATGGGTCTGCTTTGGCTCATCTCGGAGTCCACCGGGATGCAGCTTGAGCCTGTATCCAAGCGGGCCAAGTATCCCCTGACAGAGATACTGGACCGAGGGGATTCGCCTACGGAGGCCTTTCCGGTGGCTGAAGCCATTGTTGGCCCAGCCTTGGAGCTTTGGCAATGGCTGGCTTCCTGTCCTGTGCCTTCGGCCAGGATGGCCAGGAAGTATGCGGTCCCTACAGGCTCTTTGTCCGTTTTTTCGGAACACCCCTCCGCTGAGAGGTTGGTCACGAATAGCATTTTCCGGCATTCCGGGAACGCTAGGGATGTGGATAAGCCCCCCGACAAGGAGTCCTAAAAGCTGGACTATGCCGGGCGCAAGGTGTACGCTGCATCCTCCCTTGGCCTCCACCAGGCCAGCTCAGCCAGGCTGATGGCAAACTTCTCCCACGCCCTCATGGCTCCCTGGATGAGGTGATCCCTCATCTCCTGGCTGACCTGCAGACCACGGTCAAGCAGGTACGGGACCAGGGAAGGGCGGTGGCAAAACAGCAGCTGCAAACGACTCTGGACATTGGAGACTCCTGTGCCAGCTCAGTTGTGGCCGCAGTGGCCATGCGCCACAGAGCATGGCTGAGGATATCCACCTTCACAGCGGATACCCAGCATAAACTGGCAGATGTCCCCTTCCTGGGGACTGACCTCTTCGGCTCTGGAGTGGAAGGTCACCTCCAACGAATCGAAAAGTCCAATGCCACTCTGGACTCTGTCACCTCCGCCCAGAAGGACAATGGCCGTCGCCAACAACATAAGTCCATTTGCCCTTCTGCGCCTGCGGCCCGACCGGCCCAACAGCACCAGCATCAGGGCCAGCAGGCTCGCGCTTGGCACCCCAAAGCCAAGCCTGTGGCATCCTCTAACAGGAAGCAGGGAGGAAAAGGCCCAGGAGGTCCCTCGGCTGGTCCCTCCTCCAAGCCTGCCCAGTGAGGGGTTGAGGGGTGTCGCCCCCAGCCTCGTCACTCCCCCCTTGGTTCCCCCTATGGTGGGACGGCTCCGCCACTTCCTTTCCGCCTGGTCCGCTATCACCACAGACCGCTGGGTGTTGGAGCTGGTAGGAAAGGGCCTGCCCCTGGAGTTGAGCAGGCCCGCCCTTCTGAGCCATTGCCCCTCGGGGCTCACAGGGTCCAGCAGTCTCTCTGTTGGCTGCGAGAGCTGACATCACCCTGCTCCTCAAAGGGGTGCTCAGGAAGGTGGCGGATCCTCCACCAGACCAGGGTTTGTGTCCAGGTACTCCCTGGTCCCAAAAGCGGATGGGGGCGGTGCCCCATTCTGAGACCTACACGACCTGAACAGGTTCCTAAGGTCTCGGACCTTCAAGATGGTCACTCTGGCTCAGATAATCCCATCCTTGGAGCGAGGCATGTGGTTCTGTTCTCTGGATCTCAGGGCCAGCGTTCTTTCCGTCCCAATCCATCCGTCCACCAGAGATTCCTCCGCTTCAGGGCAGAGGGATCCCTTGTCAGTTCAGGCCATGCCCTTCAGCCTTTCCCTAGCTCCCAGGGTCTTCATCAAATGCATGGCAGTGGTGACAGCATTCCTCTTGGCTGAAGAGTCAGGTGTACCCCTACCTGGGCGACTGGCGTGAGGTGCAGCCTCCTCCAGATTGGAGGTGGAGCGGGTCAGAGATCTGGCCCTCAGGTTTGCTCTCAGGTTGGCCTCCTCATCAAGCGAGGCCAAGTCGAGAACTTCGATGCCAAAGCAGGTGATACAGTTCATCGGGCAGGCTCAACTCTCTCAGACAAACCACGGCTCTCGGCAGGACAAGGCGAGATTCTTTCCTCCTTTGCCCAATCATTTCAGGTTGGGCAATGCACCCTGCCCAGGACTTCCTGTGCCTCCTGGGCCTCATGGCGGCCTGTACCAGCGTGGTCCGTTGGGTCCGTTGGTACATGCGTCCCCTTCAATGGGGGCTGGCCAGCCAATGGTCACAGCACTTTGATCCTCTGGATCAGCTAGTGACAATGACCCAGGGGATATGGAACGCTCTCCAGTGGTGGTCCGTTCCAGCACATCTACAGGAGGGCATCCTGTTTGTCCGCCCCGAGCCGACGGTCTCTCTATCGACCGATGCCTCTCTGATGGGTTGGGGTGCCCATCTGGGTGAGCACAGAGCGCATGGCCTCTGGTCCACTTGGGAGTCCCAATGGCCACATCAACCTGCTGGAGCTTCGAGCGGTTCGTCTAGCCCTCACCGCCTTCGCTCTGTTTCTATGGGGTCAAGTGGTTCAGGTCCAGACGGACAGTACCACGACCATGTACTACCTAAACCGCCAGGGCGGGACACGCTCCATGCCTCTGTGCAGGGAAGCTCTCCTCATTTGGTCACTCATGCGCAGCCTGGAGGCGGATCTCCTTGCCATCCATGTGGCAGGAACCTCCAACATTCTGGTCGATGCTCTAAGCCGGATAGGGGCTGCGTCCCACGAGTGGTCTCTCCTGCCGGAGGTAGTACAAGACCTGTTCTCCCACTGGGGCATGCCTCAGATGGACCTGTTTGCCTTCAGGGAGAATGCGAAGCTGAGACTGTTTCATGCCCACCCCCCTCAGCAGGGCTCGCTGCAGGGGGATGCCTTCTCAAAGCCGTGGACCCCAGGCCTCTTCTACGCCTTTCCCCCATTTCCCTTGATCCACAAGGTGCTTCTCAAGGCGAGGAGGGACAGGCGCAGGTGATTCTGGTAGCCCCAGACTGGCCCCGCCAGTTCTGGTATCCAGATCTCCTCAGTCTCAGCTCCAGGCTCCTGAGGTGGCTTCCAGCCCGCCCCGGACCTGATCTCAGCCAATCAGGGGAAGGTATTCCATCTGGACCTTCAGTCCCTGCACCTGACAGCCTGGTTCCTGAGCGGCTACAGTTCCAGGCCTTGGGTCTTTCCGATGAGGTCCTCAGCGTTGTTGAGGCGTCCCGTAAGAAGTCGGAACAGAAAATGCTACGCCTTCAAATGGAAGAGATTCTCCATTTGGTGTCAGGGCAAGGGCCTACACCCTTCCTCCTGTTCTTTGGCAAGCATTCTGAACTACCTGTGGTCCCTTTCTCAGCAAGGGCTTCGGTTGACGACCCTTAAGGTGCACCTGGCAGCCATCTCTGCTTACCGGGCATGGGCCGGGAAGCAGTCGGTGAATGCAGGAGAGAAGGTGGTCGAGGCGCTTTTCAGGCCTTGATCAAATATCCCCTCGGTCGCGAACCTCCACCTCCCGTGGGATCTACTGCTGGTAGTGGCTAAGCTCATGGGCAAGCCATTCGAACCGATGCACAGGTGTGACATCTCTCACCTGTCGTGGAATACCGCCTTCTTGGTGGCTATCACGTCAGCCAGAAGGATGGGAGAGCTCCAGATGCTTTCCATCGAGTCTCCTTATCTGGTCTTCCACAGGGACAAGGTTGTCCTGCGCCCCCAACCGAAATTCCTTCCGAAGGTGGTGTCGGAGTTTCACCTTAACCAGGTGTTGACTCTGCCGGTGTTCTACCCCAATCACACCTCGGAGACCGAATATAGGCTTCATACTTTGGACCCTAGAAGAGCGCTCGCTTACTATAAGGAGCAGACGGCTGAAGTTTTGGGAGAGGTTCGCCAGCTGTTTATCACCTACGCTGAAGCCGCACCTGGCAGACCTGCAGCCAAGCGGACGATAGGCTGGTGGGTCACTTCCTGCATAGATCTCTGCTATAGGTTGGTGGGCATGGAGCCTCCCAGAGGGATAAGAGCTCATTCTACCCGCCATACTGCTGCATCGGTGGCTGCTTCCAGGGACGTCCCTATCCAGGAAATCTGCAGGGCTGCTACCTGTAAGTCAGCACACACCTTCATCACCCACTACCACATCGACCTTGAGTCATGCCGGGATGCTGGTTTTGGGGCCTCGGTTCTCCAGTCTTTATTTCCTAAGTTGGGGGTATGCGCCTTGCCTCCCTCCTCCCGGAGAACTGCTAGGAGTCTGCCAGACAGTGTGGATGAACAACATATCCATGTCCCTAGAAATACAGGTTATTCACCTGTAACAGGAGTTCTAGGAATGGTATATGTTGTTCATCTACACTACCCACCCGGCCTCACAGGCTCGATGCACAACCTGTCTTCCAGCGGGCTAGATTTGGCGTCATGGGGCGGAGCTGAGAGTTTTACCACCGGGTGGGTGGGAGGAGCCAGCTTGAAGACCTTCCGGCAAGATTTAAAGCGGCAAGGAACCTGCCAGACAGTGTGGATGAACAACATATACCATTCCTAGAACTCCTGTTACAGGTGAGTAACCTATATTTATTACTCACATACCACCATTGGAAAGGTAATTTTACGCTGAACAAGTTTGCCACTCATACTTTGTGTCTAGCACTTACGGTTTTGTGCTATTAGCATTTGTTTGCGGCATACTGTTTATGGCTCGATTTTCCTTAGAAAGGCCCAGGATTCACTGTTAACAGTATACAGGAGACAAGCGCTGCAATTTCAGAGAGGTCATGTGGAGGCAATGAGTTAAAGGGGCCTCTATTACAGATATGTGCAACACAGCTACCTGGTCAACAATTCATACTTTCACGAAGCATTACAACTTAGACATTGCTTCAAACCATAGGACGGCCTTTGGCCAAGCTGTCCTACAAGGCCTCCTGTCATAATTCCACCCTTCTTGGGTACACTGCATGGGATTCATCCCAAGTGTATTACCCATGCAAGAGACCACTCTGTGGAAGATAGTGCAGTTACATAAGACCTTACCGTATCTGTAGATCTTTGAGGAGTGTCTCTTGCAGCAGGTACAATCCCGCTTTCCATCTCCCTTCTTCTCTAGGAGAATAAATTCTGGTCCAATGACTTTTGGGTTGGAATACATATGGTACCTCGGCTTCCCCTCAGTCCTCGCTTAGCAAGCAGAATCTGGTGGGGAAAACAGGATACCAGGGACCACCCACACTTATATAGGAAACAGGAAGGTGATGTTGTGTGGGCAGCCCCTGAAAAAGACTGCTAGAAGAGCTGCCATGCACCACAGCGACCTCTGGCGATGACCCAAGTGTATTGCATTCTGCAAGAGACACTCCTCAAAGATCTACTGTTACGGTAAGGTCTTACGTAACTGTACTTTCTAGTAGTAGTAGTAGTATATGTTGTTCATCCACATGGACCCACCCAACCTCCCTGGCTTCACTGCACAACCTCTGCTTCCAGCGGGCAAGATCTGGTGTGATGGGGCGGAGCCGAGGGATATTCCACCCAGGTGGGTGGGAGAAGCCAGCTTTAAGACCTTCTGGCAAGAATTAAAGGGGAAAGGACACTGCCAACAAGTGTGGATGAACAACATATACCTCTCCTGGAACTGCTGTTACAAGTGAGTAACCTGTGTTTCCAGATGGTCACTCTAAATCAGATTATTCCATCACTGGAGCAGAACATGTGGATCTACTCCTTAGACCTCCAGGATACATTTTTCCACAATCCCGTCCTGTCCATTCCACCGCCGTTACCTTCGGTTTCGAGCTGAAGGGGTCCTTTACCAGTTCCAGGTCATGCCCTTTGACCTCTCTTCAGCACCTAGGTCCTTTACCAAATGCATGGCAGTGGTGGCAGACAATCTATGGAACCTCAGGGTAAAAGTGTACTCCTACCTTCTTGACTGGCTGTTAGCCAGTCCATCCAGAGAGAATGGGGAGGTTCAAAGTTCTGGCTCTCCAGACTTGCCAAGACTTGGGCCAGTTGGGCATCCCGACTAAATCTGAAGCAGGTGATCAAGTTCATCAGGGCACAACTAGACTCCCTGCAGGCCAAGGCTCACTCCCCCTGCAGACCAGGCACTGGATAGTACCTCGTTTGCCTGATCTTTTTAGGTTGGGCTCTCACACCTTGCCTGGGATTTTCTGAGGCTACTAGGCTACATGGCATCCTGCACCAGCATGGTCTTTTGGGCCCGCCGGCAGATGCCCCACCTTCATTGGGAGTTGGGCTGTTAGTGGTTCCAGCACCTAGGCCACTGGGACCAGCCAATCACAGTGACCTAGCTGATGTGGGATGCCATCCAGTGGTGGCTGATCCCAGAACACTGGGAGGAGGAATCTCATTTGCCCACCGAGAACTGACAGTCACACTCTCAGTGAATGTGTCTCTGGTGGGGTGGGGAGCACACCTGGGAGCCCATGGGTTCTTGTCACTCAGGGAGTCCTGTCACCACATAAACCTGCTGGAGCTCTGTGCAGTGCATTTGGCTCTGACGGAATTTGCTCCGCTAGTCAGGGGTCGGGTCATGCAGGTCCAGACGGACAACATAACGACCATGTTCTAATGACCATGTTCTACCTGAACAGGCAGGGACAGACTCACTCCCTTTCCTTGTGTCATGAGGCACTCCACACCTGGACACTCATGCACAGCCTGGGTACAGATCTCCCAGCGATCCATGTCGCAGGAGAAAACAGCTGGCAGATGCTGTCTGATGGGTAGGAGAGAAATTGCATGATTGATCTCTGCATCAGGGAGTGGTGAACCACCTGTTCTCCCAATAGGACTCATCCTTGGTAGACCTGTTTGTCTCCTGGGAGAACAACAGACTGAGGCTGTTTTGTGCCCACACCCCACAGTCCAGGACACTGCTGGATGATACATTGAGGAAGCCCTGGACCCCTTGCATTGTATACAACTTCCCTCCCTTCCCCTTGATCCATAAGGTCTTGGTTAAGCCCAGAAAGACAAGTTGCAGATGATCCTGATAGCTCCAGACTAGTCACGGCAGATCTGGTTCCTAGATCTCCTCATCCTCAACAGCAGGCCTCCATGGAGACTGCCTCTCCAACTGGACCTGCTGACCAGACAACGGGATGATCCTACACCCGGACCTTCAGTCCCTGCACTTCATGGCCTGGTTCCTGAGCAGCTAGAGTTCCAGACCTTGGGTCTCTCGGAGGAGGTTCTCTATGGTGTGGAGGCCTCCTGGAAAGAGTCAACTCACTGATGCTATGCCTTTAAATGGAAGAAATGTTCAATTTGGTGTCAGAGCAAGGGACATACGTGGTTACCTCTGGTCCCTCTCACAGCTGGAACTGCAGGCAAGGACCCTTCAGGTGCACCTGGCAGCCATCTCTGCTTTCCAGGCAAAGGCTGGTATGTAAACGGTGGCCCAAGAGAAAGTGATCAAGTGCTTTTTCCAAAGTCTGGACCACCTGTCCCCTCTGGTGCATGAACCACCTCCACTGTGAGAGTTACTACTGACTTTGGCAGTGCTAATGGGCAAGCCTTTGAGCCAGTGTGCAGGTGCGCAGTGACACCTGTCGTGGCCTTCCTCGTGGCCATTATGTCAGCCAGAAGGATTAGGGAGCTTCTGGTGCTCTCAGTGGAGTCTGCTTATGTGGTGTTCCACAGGGACGGAGTTGTCCTTCAACCTAACCCAAAGTTCCTCCTGAAGGTGGTATCACTTTCACCTTAACCAAGTGATTTACTTGATGGTGTATTTCACCAGCCCATCTTTGGAGTTCAACCGCAAGCTCCATACCCAGGACCTGCAGAGGGCACTCTCTTACTTTGTGGAGCACTGGGTGGAGTTCGGGGACAGGCTCACCAGCTGTTTGTTACGTACACTGAAGCCATGCTTTGCAGACCAGCAGCAAAGTAGATGATTGCCAGGTGGATCACATCCTGCATTGATCCCTCTGCTATAGGTTGGCTAGTAGGGAGCCTCCCGTAGGCTTTTTCTGCCAGACATACCGCTGCCTCGGTGGCTGCTTCCAGGGACATCCCTATCCAAGTGACCTGCAAGGCAGCTACCTGGAAGTCAGCACACACCTTAATTTACCACTACCGCATCGACCTTGAGTGACACTGGGATGCTGCTGGTTCTAGGATCGTGGATATGTTGTTCTATCCACACCTCATGGCAGGTACCTTGCCGCTTTAAGATGTGCCGGAAAGTCTTCAAGCTGGCTCCTCCCACCCACCCGGGTGGTATAACCCTCGGCTCCGCCCCATGATGCCAGATCTTTCTTTCTGCTGGAAGGTTCAAGTTCCCTCCTTGGCGCTTCCGCATGTAGTAGGCCCTGGCTCTTGAATCTTCGGATTCGCTTCCAGAACTGATTCTAAAACTCTCTCGAGTTCAGTCTTCGTCATCTTCCCTTGCTTCCGTGATGGAGGAAAAATCGGCCCCTGAGTTTCGCCTGTGTCCCCGCGGACAGAAGATGTCCCACACGGATCCTCATGATGCATGAGTGTACTGCCTGGGACTGGACCACGATCCACAGGCCCGCGATCATTGTTGGTCCTTTCCTCTGAACGTGCTTGAAGATCGCGCTGCCCAACTTCAGCTGGGATGACCAGAGAAGCGTTACCCACTGATCAAATCGAAGGATGCCATTGGGTGGTCTCCGCGGCTGCAGTTAGAACCGCTCAAGGCCTTCGAGGAGGAGGCAGCGCAGGCCGCGGTAGGCTCCTCTTCAGCTTCAGCCTTCATTCCGCTGCATCTGGGATCCTCCTATTCGACTTCCTACAAGGAGTTGTGCCAGTCTCTCTCTACCAAGGGAGAGGGCCCTTCGGGGTTGCATGTTTTGTGCTCCAAGGAGAAGGAGTCAAAAAAGGACAAAGAAAAGTCGAAACATTGATATTCTTGGGACTGAGAACGGTTTCACTCATAGGAATCTCCTGTCTCGACTTCAGTCGAATTTGCAGCCCAGGCCGCTGGTTTCCTGGTACCCCCATCAGATCAGTCACCTGAGATGCCTGTCGACGCGGCTAAGATCTTTCTCGAGCTGATTGGTGGGTTGTCGCCAGATCCAACCAGTGATTCTCTTTTTTGGACACCAGTGCTCCCGGTGACCTCGGATGGGTCGGCTCAGCCCACTGGGCAGACCCACCCACCAAGAAACCGGACCGGGAGTGGAGGGTTTCTCCAACTCTTGTCGAGGTCCCCTGTTAGTAGCGATCTAATTCCCGCTGTCATAGTAAGCGGTGCCGCCGCTCCTCGTCTTCATCTTCCTCGGGGGAGGAGAGGCTTTGGCTCAAGTTGCGTTGATGCTACGAAGACCTCATGTGGCAGCAGTTGGTGTTATCTGGGTCCAAACCGCTCCTAGTTTCGACTCCGGCCATTAAATGGCTTTTTCAAGAATGACCAACTTCGGCCATGGCCGCTGTCACCGAGGTGCCGGTTCAGGCCCCGCCGGCTCAACTGAAGCCGGCTACTCCACCGGTTTGGGTGGAGCCGTTGCGCCAGACAACCGAAGTCTGGGACTCCGACCAAGGATTCTTGGTCGGCCCAAGGCCTGCCCCATCGGTTGTTGGTCACTCTCACTCCCAACCGTCCAAGGCGGATGGAGAACGACACGGCTAAGTGCCCACTCTATGAGGAGTCTGAGGATTCCTCCATGGTCTCCTGTCCAGTGGACATCAAGTCCTTGGGGAGTCTCCCCATCAAAAAGGGCCCTTCCTTGCTGATGGGTATTTGTTGGCTCATTTCCGAATCCATGGGAATGGAGCTTGAACCTGTAAGTATCCCTTTACAGAGGTTCTGGATAAAGGGGACACTCCTGTGGAGGCCTTTCCAGTGGCTGAGACCATTGTGGGTCCAGCCTTGGAGCTGTTTCAGCATCCGGTATCTTGTCCTGTACCTTCAGCCTGCTTGATCTGCAAGTATGTGGAGCCCATGGGGTCCCTGTTGGGCTTTTCGGAGCACCCCGCTGCGGTGGGATTGGTAGCTAACTCCATGTTTTGGCACTCAGGCAACAAAGGGGATGTGGACAGACCCCTGGACAGGGAATCCAAACAATTGGACCATTCCGGGAAGAAGGTGTACTCAGCTTCCTCGCTCAGCCTTCATCACGCCAGTTCAGCCATTATCATTGCACATTTTTCCCACGCCCTCTTGGACTCCCTGGATAAGGTAATTCTTCATCTCCCAGCTGACCTCCAGACCATGGTCAAGCAGGTCTGGGACCAGGAAAAGGCGGTGGCAAGGTAGCAACTCCAGACGGCTCTGGATATTGGCGATTCCTGTACCCGTTCGGTAGCAGCCGCAGTGGCCATGCGCCACAGGGCTACACATCTCGAACTTTACGGCGGATATGCAGCATAAGCTGCCAGATGTCCCCTTCTTGGGCACCGGCCTGTTCAGGCCTGGTGTGGGGGGTCATCTCCAGCGCATAGAGAAGTCCATTGCCACCTTGGACTCCACCACATCTGCCCAAAAGGACAAGGGCTCCAAACATCAAATTCGCAAGCCCTTTCACTCATCCACTGCTGCAGCCAGACCGGCTCAGCAGCAGCACCAGCAGGCTCAAACTTGGCATCCTCGGGCCAAGTCCATGGCCTCCTCATTTAGGAAGCCTGGGGGGAAGGTCCCGGCAGCCCCTTCGCCGGACCCTCCTCCAAGCCTGCCCAGTGACGGGTTGGGGGTGCCTCCCTCAATCCTGTCACACCTCCCATGAGGGTCCGGTTTAGCCACTTCATTTCCACCTGGTCCGCTATCACCACAGACCGTTGGGTTCTAAAAGTGGTACATCGAGGCCTGCCTCTGAAATTTGAGCAGGCCCCTCCTTTTCGAACCCGTGCCCCACGGGGGAATCTGGTGTCCGCAGCTTCTCAGTTGACTCTGAGAGATGACTTGGCTCAGCTCCTCCTCAAGGAGGTGGTGCGCCCAGTAGTGGACCCGCCTTCAGACCCAGGGTTCGTCTCCAGGTACTTCTTGGTGCCGGAGCAGCCAGGGGGCTGGTGCCCCATTCTAGATCTGCATGACCTGAACAAGTTCCTCAGGTCACGCACCTTTCGGATGGTAACTCTAGCTCAGATCATGCCATTCCTGGGGCAAGGAATGTGGTTCTGCTCCCTAGATCTTCGGGATGCATTCTTTCACATCCCAGTCCATCTGTCCCATTGACGGTTCCTCCGCTTCAGAGCCAAGAGAACCCTTTACGAGTTCCAAGCCATGCCCTTTGGCCTGTCTTCAGCTCCCAGGGTCTTCACCAAATGCATGGCATTGGTGGCGGCTTACCTGAGGCGCTGAGGGGTCTGTGTGTACCCTTACCTGGACAACTACCTGATAGCAGGTCCCTCCATGCCGGAGGTAGAGCGGTTCAGGGATCTGGCCCTCCAAACTTGCCTAGAGCTTGGCCTCCTGATCAACGAGGCCAAGTCAGAACTTGTGCCTGCGCAGGTGATCCAGTTCATCGGGGCAGAGCTTGACTCCTGCCGAGCCAGAGCATGGCTCCCGATGGACAGAGCGGAGGTTCTCTCCTTTGCCCGATCATTTCTGGATAGGCAGTTGCACCCTGCCCGGGACTTCCTGCGTCTTCTGGGCTACATGGCAGCCTGCACCAGCATGGTCCAATGGGCCTGCTGGCATATGCTTTCCCTTCAGTGGGAACTGGCCAGCCAGGGGTCTCAGTGCTCAGATCATCTCGACCAGCTGGTCTCTATGACCCAGAGGATGTGGGATGGCCTCCAATAGTGGCTCATCTCATCCCACCTGCAGGAAGGGCTCCTGTTTATCCGCCCTGAGCTGACGGTCATCCTGATGACCGATGCCTCTCTGATGGGTTGGGGTGCTCATCTGGGGGAGCACAGAGCCCACGGGCTCTGGTCCCCTCAGGAGTACTGATGCTGCATCAACCTGCTGGAGCTTCGAGTGGTTTGCTTAGCCCTAACCACATTTGCTCCATTTGTCTGGGGGCAAGTGGTTCAAGTCCAGACGGACAACACCACGACCATGTACTATCTCAACAGGTAGGGTGGGACACACTCCTTTCCCCTCTGCAAGGAAGCTCTCTGCATTTGGTTATGTGTGCTCAGCCTGGAGGCGGATCTCCTAGCCATTCATGTGGCAGGAGCCTCGAATCAGCTGGCCAATTCCCTCAGCCAGATGGACGGGGCATCTCACGAGTGGTCTCTCCACCTGGAGGTAGTGCAAGATCTGTTCTCCCACTGGGGCACCCTTCAGGTGGACCTGTTCGCCTCCAGGGAGAACGTGAAGCTGAGGCTGTTCCATGCCCAGCCCCCTCAGCAGGGTTCACTGCAGGGGGATGCCTTCTTGAGGCCATGGACCGCAGGCCTCTTCTACACCTTCCCCCACTCCCCTTGATTCACAAAGTGCTCATCAAGGTCAGGAGGACAAGGCGCAGGTGATCCTGGTGGCCTCAGATTGGCCCCGCCAGTTCTGGTATCCAGATCTCCTCAGCCTCAGCTCCAGGCTCCCAAAGCGGCTTCCAGCTTGCCCAGACCTGCTCTCAGTCAACCAGGGGAAGGTACTCCACTCGGACCTTCAATCCCTGCACCTGACAACCTGGTACCTGAGCGACTAGAGTTCCAGGCCTTGGGTCTCTCCGACGAGGTCCTCAACGTTGTTGAGGCGTCCCATAAGGAATTGACCAGAAAATGCTATGCTTTTAAATGAAAAAGATTCTCCATCTGGTGTCAGGGCAAAGGATTAGACCCCTCATCCTGCCCAGTGGCTAGCATTTTGGATTATCTTTGGTCCCTCTCCCAGCAAGGGCTATGGTCGATGACCCTAAAGGTGTACCTGGCAGCCATCTCTGCTTACCAGGCACGGGCCAGTCAGTGGTCGGCGCAGGAGAAGGTGGTCTGGCGCTTCTTCAAAGGCCTAGGTCACATAAAATCTCTGGTGCATGAACCTCCACCTCCATTTGATCTACTGCTGGTGTTGCCAGAGCTCATGGGCAAGCCATTCAAACCTGTGCACAAGTGTGACATGTCACATTGGTCGTGGAAGACCGCCTTCCTGGTGGCTATCACGTTAGCCAGAAGGTCTAGGGAGTTTACAGGCACTCTTCATTGAGTCTCCTTACCTGGTCTTCCACAGGGACAATGGTTGTCCTGCATCCCCACCCGAAATTCCTTCCGAAGGTGGTGTCGGGAGGTTTTTTTTTTTTTCTAATTGTTTAACCAGGTGAGACACACTAAGCTGAAAGCTTGTTTACAGGTGCAGCCTGGGAGCCCAGGAAAGTTAAGTGATTTACTCAGGGTCACTCAGTATGCAAGTGGGGGCTGTGGGATTCAAACCCAGGTCTCCAGATTTGCAGCTCAGAGCCTTAAACCACTGTGCTATACTGCCTCCCCTTAACCAGGTGATTACTCTGCCGGTGTTCTACCCCAGTCCCACTTCGGAGGCCGAGTACAGGCTCCATACTTTGGACCCGAGATGAACGCTCGCCTGCTACAGAGAGAGAACAGTGGAAGTTTGGGGAGAGGTTCGCCAGCTGTTTGTCATCTACGCTGAAGCCTTACCTGGCAGACCTGCAGCCAAGCGGACAGTAGCTCGATGGATTGCATCTTGCATTGACCTCTGGTATAGGTTGGAGGGTAGGGAGCCTCCCGCAGGGCTTAAGGCTCATTCCACCTGCCATACTGCTGCATCGGTGGCTGCTTCTAGGGATGTACCTATCCAGGAAATCTGCACGGCTGCTATCTGGAAGTCAGCACACACCTTCATTTCCCATTACCACATTGACCTTGAGTCACGCCGGGATGCTGGTTTTGGAACCTCAGTTCTCCAGTCCCACTTCCCTAAGTGGGGGTGTGCATCTCACCTCCCTCCTTCCGGAGAACTGCTAGGAGTCTGCCATGAAGTGTGGATAGAACAACATATCCACGATCCTAGAAAAACAGGTTACTCACCTGTAACAGTGGTTCTTGGAGTGGTATATGTTGTTCATCCACACTGACGCATCCGACCCCCCTCCCCGGCTTTGATGCACAAACCTGGCTTCAAGCGGGCAAAGATCTGGCGTCATGGAGTGGAGCCGAGGGTTATACCACCTGGGTGGGTGGGAGGAGCCAGCTTGAAGACTTTCCGGCACATCTTCAAGCGGCAAGGTACCTGCCATGAAGTGTGGATGAACAACATATACCACTCCTATAACTACTGTTACAGGTGAGTAACCTGTGTTTTGGGGACCTTGGTTCTCCAATCTCTGTTTGCCAAGTAAAGGTGTGTGCCTTGCCCCCTCCTCCCAGAGAACTGCTAGGAGTCTACCACAGTATGGATAAGTGAACCATGTCCACGACCGTAGAAAAATAGGTTACTTACCTATAGCCGTAGTTCATGGAGTCATATATGGTTCACAGCTGCACAACCCACCTGGATTCCCTTGGCAAGTGGCACACGGATGCCTGCTTCCAGTGTACAAGATTTGACAGTTACGGGATGTAGTCAGGTAATATACCTCCTGGGTGGTAGGAGGAGCTTAGCTTAAAGAAATCCGGCCAATCAGACTGTTCCACTTGAACTGCCTGAGTGTGGATGTGAATCATACACCACTCCTACTACTACAGTTACAGGTAAGTAACCTGTTTTTTTCTGGTGGCAGTGACATCTGCCAGATAGATAAATGAGCTACAAGCCATCTGCACAGATCCTAACTACATAATTTTCCACAGGGGGTAAGGTAGTCCTAAGGACAAATTGGAAATTACTCCCCCAAAGTGGTGTCTGAAGGCCATCTAAATTAGTCAGTTACCCTTCCCTTCTTTTTTACAGAAAAATCCAGCTCCGGTGAGCAACAGCTCCACAGCCTGGGCGTGTAAAGTGCATTGAGCTTCTACCTGGACCACACAAAGAATATTAGGTCCACTAACACTCAGCTGTTTGTCACTTACATTGAAGTGGGAAAAGGCAAACCAGCATTCAAGAGAACAATTTCTTGCTGGATAGTCTCCTGTATACAATTCTGTTATGACAAAGCTGGTAAATTTGCACTGAGAGGCCTAAGGGAACACTCTACAAGGGGCACCTTTGCCCCGTGGCAGAATCAAGGGATATCGCCCTGCAAGAAATGTGTAAAGCATCTACCTGGAAAACAGTACACACCTTCACAGAACACTACTGTCTGGACAGTCAGGCCAGAAGGGAGGCCAGTTCTGGCACTGCTGTGTTGTAGAGCATTTTTCCTAAATAGATTCTATACCCAGCCTCCCAAGGTGCTGCTGTGGAGTCTGCTGTTGTTTAAACATAAGATCTTACTTCAAGGGTGGCACTCTTGCTAACACCATTAGGACTATGCCGCCAGGCACTAGGACCCCATGGAAAACCTCCAGTCAGCAGTCCAGGTGATGGACCGCCCCCTGATGTCAGCTCCGCCCCGACGTCCCCTATGGTATAAAGGGGGGTAGTCCCCGGCACCACCGCCATTCTGTTCCCGCCAATGACCTGCTAGTATCGGCTCCAAAGACGCCTGTATCGCAGTCGATAGTCATTGTGCACCTCGCAGAGTTATCATTCGTTTTGTCCTTTTTTCACCGAATTTTCAACTTAGTGCATGTCTTCGTCTACACAGCGGCGGAAGTCAAAGTGCACGTGTGGCAAGCAGATCCCGGTGAGAGACACCTACTCAGCTTGCCTGATTTGCTTGGGCCTGAACCACAAGCCGGACAACTACCCACATTGCCAGAAATTTAATAACAAAACGCGCATTTGCCACCTCAGGACTCTCAAGGCCTACTTATTGGAACAACAAGTGGCCGCCGTGCAGTAGGACCCATTCGGGCATAGCTCTTCATCTTCAGCCAGGGACTCCTCCCCCAAAGAGAAGAGATCAGGTGGGAAACACAACCCTAAAGACAAAGAGAGAGAGAGCCAGGTCAGAATACCGGCCTAGATCCCCTCACAAGACCTCTGCTTCTTCTACTTCTGGTGGGAGGTCAGAATCCATCCCCCAGTTCAGCAGCTGCTACCAGGGTTACTTCCAGAAGACCTCCAACCCTTCTCACTCACAGGGCAAGGAGGCTTCCAGCCATAGGCATTTGTCCACCCCAGTGTCCCTGGCTCTTAGGCCCACAAGCTGTCACTTGGGTCTGCTCCAGAAGGACAGGTGTCCTGTTCGAGCGGCAAAGCTGATGCTCCTGCCCAAAAGTCCTCATGGTCATCCGACTGGCACAAGGGGTTGGGTCGCTCCTCCAGACACCAGAAGGCCGTCAGGCATCGGACGCCTCCTCTGCCCGAAGACAGGGCGACATTCTCCTCAGAGGGTCGTCAGACCACAGGACCCTCCGATTCGGCATCAGAGATGGACGAGGCACCCCCTCCAAAGTGGCAGTCTGCTCCAAAAGAGCAGCCATCTGATCAGCTGTCGACAGGCCTACAGATCGGATGCCCTGCCCTATAGAGAGTCGTCAGACTCTTCCGCCTCCCCCAAAGGAGCTGGACGTTGGCCAACAGGACAAGTCCTCTTCGGCCCCGATGCCTGAACGTAAACAGCCTGAGAAACAGGCAAAGTCAGCCAAAGTTCCACAAGGGCCAACGCCAGGACCCTTGAATGTTCCTACTGCAGCCACCTGTCATCCCACTGGTGGAAGTAGGGGCACTTTTCAATTCGTGGTGGAACACCATCAAAGGGGACTTGTTACCCAGGCCAAGGGAACCATCCTCTCCTCCCAGAGGCCTCCCACCTCCAGCACTGCCAAAGGAGCCTCGCTTCAGAGGCTGAGACACCCCGACGCCTAGATCGCCGTTGTCACGGAGGACGACCGGGGGTCGTCAGCTCCCGGTGATAGCAAAAGGCACCCTTCGTCTGTTCCCTTTTCCAAGTGATGACCACACTCTTCCTTGGGAAGAAGCAGGGGACTCCTCTTCTTACTCCTCATTAGAGGACAAGCTGCCCTTGCTATCACCAGACCACAAGAGGGACTCCCCAAGGTCTCCTCCCGATGACCCATCCTTCCTAGATGTGATGAGGAACATCCAGGCCTTAAACCAGTGAGACATGGAGGAGCTTGACCTGGAGCGTCGCCACCTGGCCAAGTTCCTCAGGGCAACCAACCCCAAACCTCTGGCTGTTCCCCCGCCAGTTGAACTCTTCCAGGACATAACAAAGTTGGCCTGGAAGCATCCATCCACTGTGTCAGCCATGCCCAGGAAAGTGAACCGGCTGTACAAAACCCCAAAAGGGGAACTCCATCTGAGTGAACAGCCAAAGGTGGACTCCATGGTGCTCACTGCAGCACATGGCAGGGTACAGCAGCCCAGACATACGAGTTCTCAGTCTCCAGACCCTGAATCAAAAAGGCTGGACCAAATGGGCCGTAAGGTCTACTCCTCAGCCACCTGCACTGTCAGGTTGCTAAACGTCTTGTTACACATGGTCACGTATTGGAAGTCATTATGGAGTAAGGCCTTAGACATGGTCAAGGCCCAGCCAGACTCGGAAGGCAAGTCGGAACTCATGGCTGTCATTCAGTCAGAGTTAGATGTTGGTAAGCATGTTTTGCGGAGCTCTTATGACTTAGCAGACCCAACTGCCAGAATGGCTGCGACAGGGGTGTGCATGAGGAGAGACTCCTGGTTGTGGGTCTCAGGGTTCCGGCAGGACCTACAAGACGCCATATTAGATGCACCCTTTCAAGGGTCAGTTCTCTTTGTCCCAAATGCTGAGAAGCTAATTACAGGGCTTCAAGACTCAGGAAAAGCGGTCTCCGAAGTACATAGAATGTACAAATTGGAACCAACCACTGCTCGATGCTGCCCCTTTCATAATAACCAGGATCAGCAGGGAAGGCGCCAGCAACCAAAAGGGGATTCAAAAGAAGAGGCTCTCCCCTTCCTTCAGGTTCCCAGGGCCCCAGAAATGCCAAGTCGGCCAGATCCCCCTTGCCTAACCCCCACCACCTCGGCATGACTCCCTGACTGCCCTCCCTCGTCCAGTGAAGGCTCAGGAGGAGGCTGTACGAGGGAGAGTCTCCCTTTACCTGCCAAGATGGTCCAGTATCGTCACATATCAGTGGATTATCCAAAGGGGGTACTCTGGAGTTCACCCAGATCCCACCAGACAGTCCACCCATCCCCTCCCACTGCCAAGGGGACTGGCTCTGCTCCCTAGACATGCAGGTTGCTTATATGCATATAAAAATCCTGCCATCCCACAGGAAGTACCTCCGCTTCACCTTCCAAGGAGAGCACTACCAGTTCAGGGTGCTGCCATTTGGCCTTTCATCAGCACCGAGAGTCTTTACCGAGTGCCTGGCTGTAGTGGTGGCAACCCTCAGGAGAAAGGGACTTTATGTCTACCCCTGCCTGGACGACTGGCTGCTAACAGCACCATCAGAAGTCCAGCTGTGTCGGTAACTACAGGAAACTTTCAGCCTTTTTCAAGTCATGGGCATAACTCTGAATCTTCCCAAGTCGTGCCCCTGGCTTACCCAGAGACTGTAATACATAGGAGTGGTCCTGGATACTGTCCAAGGAAAAGCCATCCTTCTCGACAACTGGACAGACAGACTGAGGGCGGTCACTCGAAGGATAATGACCTCCAATCCAGTTCCAGCCAGGGTGGTGCTTCAGCTCTTAGACCACATAGCCACAGCCATCGCAGCAGTCCCTGTCACTCATCTGCACTTGACGGTCTTGCAGCAGAACCTCAGAGTACAATGGGACCAAAGCACGATCGACCTCTATCATCCGATCAGAATCTCCAGTGCTGTCCTTTGGTCCCTAGAGTGGTGGGTCACCCTGGCTCGATTAGAGACAGGGGTTCCCTTTCAACGCCCGAGTCCTCAGCAAGTCCTGACGACAGATGCCTCAGGGATGGGCTGGGGAGCACATCTGGCATCCCATCAGATGAGGGGCTCTTGGACCTTGGCGGAACGTGCTGTCTATATAAATGTCCTGGAGATGAGAGCTGTCCTGAACGTCTTGCAGGCCTTCCAAGGGGTACTCTCTCCTGGTCCTCTGCTGGTCCAGTCGGACAACACTCAGGTAGTCTTCTATCTCAGCAAGCAAGGGTGCAATCATTCTTACCCCCTTTGCAGAGAGGCCATATGAGTTTGGTATTGGGCAGTGGATCACAACCTGGAAATCACAGCAGTGCATGTACTAGGGATTCACAGTGTTGTTACAGACAGCCTAAGCTGCTCTCACTCTCAGAGTCATAAATGGGAGCTACTGCAAGAGGTCGCAGATGACCTATTTGAAAGATGGAGCCATCCAGAACCGGACCTGTTTGTGTCCCCACTCAATGCCAGACTGCCCAATTTCTGCTTGTTAGATCCAGGGCCTGGTGTTTTCTGGCACGATGCATTGTTCTTCTCCTGGACAGGGAGGTTTCTGTATGCCTTCCTTCCCTTCCCACTTCTCCAGGGGGTACTACTCATGTTGCAGACAGAAGGTGCTCACATGATCTTAATAGCACCCTTCTGGCCTCGACAAATCTAGTTCCTGCTGTTACAAGAAGTGGCATCGGAACCACCAGTTCCATTACCCCTGTCCACTCACTTGCTTTCCCAAGAGCGAGGTGCCTTAGTACATCCAGATCTTCAGTCTCTGCACCTGCATGCTTGGTTCCTGCAGACTTAGTCACGGACAGATTCGTAGTATCTCCCAGAGTGGCAGAGGTTCTAGTGGCAGCATATGCCACGAAGTTGAAGCGTTTCTGCTTGTGGGCATCCCCCCGTTCCCTAGATCCCTTCCACTGATCAGTGGAATCTGTGCTGGAGTACCATCTTTCCCTGTCAGATAAGGGTCTCAGCTACTCCTCCATTAGGGTGCATCTCTGTGCACTTTCAGCTTATCATGCACTGCAGGATGGGAATGTTCTGGCACAACTGGACTTGTGCAAGACCTTTTTAAGAGGCATCTTGCATATCTAACCCCATAGGAGAGACCCTGTTCCTCCACGGACCTTTTTTTTTTTTTTTTTTTAGAGGAGCTTACTTTGCCACCCATTGAGCCTGTCGCAAGTTGGGAGTTTCGCTTTCTTTCTTGGAAAGCACTGTTTTTATTTGCCATTACTTAAGCTTGAAGGATTTCCAAGCTTCAGGCTCTGATGTGTAAAGAGCCTTACCTGGTTTTTCACAGGGACAGAGTAGCCCCCTGCACATGAACCCTAAGTTCCTTCCAAAGGTAGTGTATTGAGTTTACTTTAAACCAAGATATCCAACTACCAATTTATAGAAACATAGAAGTTGACAGAAGATGAGGACCACAAGGCTCATCCAGTCTGCCCATTTATTTTTCTACCATATGAATGTGCCATTGGCCTTTGCTCTGTCAAAGGCCTATCTATTCATACTCATCTGTATGGCTCCCTTATGTCTATCCCATGCCTGGTTGAAGCCCTGCACTGTATTCATATCCACCACTTCCTAAGGTAGGCCGTTCCATGCATCCACCACCCTTTCTGTGAAAAAGAACCTCCTCACATTGCCCCTTAATTGGCCTCCCTCTAATCTCACGTTGTGTCCTCTTGTCCTGCTATTTTTCTTATATTGAAACATGTTACTCTTTCACCTTGTTAATGCCCTTAAGGTGTTTGAGTGTTTCGATCAAGTCACCTCTCTTCCTCCTTTTCTCTAGGGTATACATATTAAGCTCGGTTAATCTGTCCTCATATATTTTCTGATGCAGTCCCTGCACCATTTTGGTTGCCCTTCTCTGGACTGCCTCAATTTGGTTAATGTCCTTGTGAAAGTGTGGCCTCCAGTACTGCACGCAGTACTCCAGATGGGCCCTTACCAGTGTCTTGTAAAGAGGGATTATTACCTCCCTCTTCCGACTTGATACCCCTACTAATACACCCCAACATCCCCCTAGCCTTACCTACTGCTTTAGTGGTCTGCTTGGATGATTTCACATCATCAATGATGATGATGCCCAAGTCTCTTTCTTCTCTTGTGACTGCCAGCAACTTCCCTCCCAGCCTGTAGGTGGCATCAGGGTTTCTCTTCCCTATGTGCATGATCTTGCACTTCTTTGCGTTAAACCCCAGTTGCCACTCTTCCAACCATTTTGCTAGTTTATCCAGATCTCTTCTCATTCTGCCCACCCCTTCTGAATCATCTGCTCTGTTGCAGATCTTGGTGTCATCTGCAAACAGGCAAACCTTACCCTCCAGTCCATCTGCAATGTCACTGATGAAGATATTGAAGAGGATTGGCCCCAGGACTGATCCCTGAGGTACCCCACTTGTGACTTGCATCTCTTCTGACTGTATACCGTTTACCACTACTCTCTGTTTTTGTGCCCGTCAACCAGTTTGCCACCCAGTTGACCAACTTTTGACCCAACCCGAGCCTACCCAGCTTATTAATCAATCTTCTACGTGGAACAGCATCGAAAGCTTTGCTGAAGACAAGGTAGGTGACATCAACTGTTCCCCCTTGGTCCACCACTCTGGTTACCCAGTCAAAAAAATCTATGAGATTAGTTTGACAGGACCTTCCTTTTGTAAACTCATGCTGTCTTGGATCCTGTGCTCCTATGGATTCCAGGTGTTGCACTATCCTTTCCTTAAGGAGTGCCTCCATAATCTTACCCACTACTGAGGTAAGACTAACTGGTCTGTAGTTCCCTACCTCCTCCCTGCTACCACTCTTGTGGAGCGGGATCACATGAGCCCTTCTTCCATCTTCTGGGACCTCTCCTGTGCTCAGAGACTCACTAAACAGTTCTGATAATGGCTCTGCTAGATCCACCCTTAGCTCCTTTAGTACCCTGGGATGTATGCCATCAGGTCCCATTGCCTTGTCCACCCTGAGCTTATCGAGCTCTTGTAGGACCCTTTCTTTTGTGAAGGGACTAGTGAACACCTCCCTCCCCCCTGTGTTCGTGGTGCTGAGCTGTGGGCCCTGCCCTACCGTCTCTTTAGTAAATACTGAGCAGAAGTATCTATTTATGATGGATGCTTTCACATGCCCCCTTATCCCCTTTGATCTGAGCAATACCCTCTCTGGACTTTCTTCTTTCACTAATGTATCTGTAGAAAGTCTTGTCACCTTCTTTTACTGTTTGTGCTAGTGTTGCCTCGGTTTGGGCCGTTGCCTGCCTTACTGCCTTCCCTGCTTCCCTTAGGGAAGTTTGGTATGCCTCCCTATCTTCATCCCGCTGCGTTCCCTTGTATTTCCTGAAGGCCAGCCTTTTGGCTCTGACCTTTTCTGCTACTGCTTTTGAGAACCAAAGTGGTTTCCTTCTTTTGCACTTCCTTTTCTCTCTAACACAATGGGATGTTGCTTCAAGTATTGTATCCTTAATGCTTGCCCACTTTGCCTGTACCCTCACCTGTATTTCTTTTTGTCAGGGCTAGCTTAACTCTACTGGCCATCTTATCAAAGTCAGCCCCTCTGTAGTCCCATATTTTTGCCTTGGAATGGGATGATTTAGTTCTGGTGGCCAAATTGAACCATACCATGTGATGGTCACTGGCCCCCAGGTGACCTTCTACCTGGAGATTTGTAATCCTTTCCCTGTTAATACTAGATCTAGGATAGCCCTGTCACTTTGGATAGTTACACCAGTTGTTTGAGGCCCTCCCCCTGTAGGGAATCCACCATATGTCTAGTTCTGGCAGATGTTCCTGCTGGTATTGACCAATCTGTATCTGACATGTTGAAGTCTCCCATTATCAGAACCTCCCCTTTAGCTGTCATGTTTTGTATATCTTCTGACAGTAATGTGTCTGTGTCTTCCCCCTGGTCTGGAGGCCTGTACACAACCCCAGTTCATATGGCTTTACCATTTCCTGTTTCCAGGGTGACCTACAGTTCTTCTGGCTCTTTATGTATTCTGAATTTCTGTAGCTTTGATATTTTCATTGACATAAAGGTGACTCCCCCCACACACACACTTTTTGCACCTCGGTCTCTTCTGAACAGTACATAGCTAGGTACTGAAGTCTCCCAAGTGTAGTTACTGGTAAACCATGTCTCGCTGATGGCTACTATTTCCAATTTAGCCTCTGTCATTATTGCCTGCAGGTCTGGGATCTTGTTTCCCAGACTGCAAGCATTTGTGTACATGATTTTCCATTGGCCAGATTTTGGTGTGGTCGTTGTTGGGCGAGGTCTGGTGTTTCGCCTGTGTGTCATATGGGGGCGGACCTTTTTCCTTACCTGATGACGCAAATGAACTCCAAACATGCTGAACTCCTGTTTGACCACTAGCTGAGGGGGGGGAAGGGTGTTCTTCCCATTCGACGTATGGTGTGCTGCACCCCTCTCCCCATTTGCTAGTTTAAATATTCTGCAAAGACGTCAAACTTCTGCCCCAATGCACTGACTCCCTTCTTAGTGAGATGCAGTCCATCAAATTTAAAGAACTTTCGCTCCTAAAACTGTTGCCAGTTCCCTACAAATGTGTGTTGTTTTTCCTGGCACCGGCCCTTGAGCCACTTGTTTAGCTCCTGTGTCTCCCCTTCTCTGACCTTCTGTCCATCTGTCCCCCTCTCACAGACTGGCGGGATTTCAGAGAAGGAGATGCTGGATGAAATGGATGATAACTTTGTCACCCAGTCTGGTCAGGTGTTCCTTGGTCTCCACAGCTGACCAGCTGGCGCGATAGTTAGTCCCTATGTGTACCAGGACAGCAATGTTTTCTTCTGCTTCCTGAACAATTTTAGCAATGCGGTCAGTGTCTCTGCACGCTGATGTACCTGGGAGACATCTGACTATTACCCCTGGCTGGAGATACGTATCAACTCCCTGAATCATGGCGTCTCCTATGATCAGAAGTTTTTTGGATTTCCTTTTTCCTTTTTTTGTTTTGGTTCCTGTTTTGGGTGAGTTTTGTTGTGCTAGCTGCTGTGCTGCAGTGTCCTGCTCTGCAGTGTCCTCTCCCCCTTTGTTTGATTTCAGAGATTACTTCCCAGAGTACTCCAACAGAGGGGAGGCCTTGTTACACACTCTGGATGTACACAGGATTCTTCGGTACTATGTCGACCGTACTAGTTCCTCTAGAAAGACAGACCAGTTGTTTGTCTCTTTCACTCATAGATTATTGGGAGCCCCTGTGATCAAGCAAATGTTGACCAAGTGACTGGTCAACTGTATTACTTTCTGTTACCAGAAGTATGAAAAACCCTTACCGGGACAGGTTAAGGGTCATTCCACCAGAGTGGTTGCTACGTCCTTTTCTTCCCTCAGGAACGTTTCTCTAGCAGATCTCTGTGCAGCTGCCACCTGGAGTTCCGTCCACACTTTTTTCAGGTACTACAGTTTGGACATTGCTTCCAGAAGGAGAGCAGGCTTTGGCCTAGCGGTCCTCCAGGGACTCCTCTCCTAAATGTGCCTAGGGATTGTCTACCATCCTTCACCCTTGTAACCTGGGTCTCCTTTTGTACTGCTTTGGACTTGGTCCTAATGGTCTTACCTGCTGCAAGAGCTTCCCCTTGAAGTAAGATAGTAGTTACTTAAAAATTTACCATAACAGTAGATCTTTCAGGGGAGCTCTTGCAGCAGGTGGTTTTCCCACCCACGTACCCCCAGGGTTATGTAACTGTATTTTTCTCTGGGGGATGAGAGATCCTCCTCAGTTCACCATCCTATTCATCAGCCGGTCTCCGGCGGGAAAACTGAGGCGGTGTCCGGGTACCGCCCCCTTTATACCATAGGGGACGTCTGGGCAGAACCAACATCAGGGGGCGGTACCCCGCCTGGACTGCAAGCTAGAAGTTTTCCATGGGGTCCTGGTGCCTGGCAGCATAGTCCTAATAGTGTTACCTGCTGCAAGAGCTCCTCTTGAAGATCTACTGTTACAGTAAGTTTTTACATAACTGTACTTTAGTGATTCCTGGGGTTTGAATAAAAAGGTATTCTCCATATCAGTGTTATTTCTTGCATAGGGATCCCTCACTACTGTCTGGACATTCAGTCCAGAAGGAATGCCAGTTCTGGCACTGCTGTGTTGTAGAACCTTTTCCCTAAATAGGTTCTGTACCCAGCCTCCCAAGGTACTGCTATGGAATCTACTGTTGCTAAACACAAATTAACGATTCCTGGGTTTTGAATAAAAAAGTAGTCTCCATACAATGTTATTTCTTACATAGGGATCCCTCACTATGGTTAACAATCCCTAATCCCTACCTCCTCATCCAAAACCTGGTAAAAGATTCAAACAGAAATCAGTTCTTTTCTGCTTGTTTGAGCATTACTTGTTGCAGTGCATCTACAATTTTTGCTGTAGACTTTATTTGGAGTACACGCTGAACTGGAACACATGATCTTCGGGGATATTTCAGTCAGTAGGTTACACCGTAGAAAACCTTTGGTGAAGGGGAATCCACACAGAAGATTTTCTGCAGTACAACTGGGGCCACCCATGCTGTAGACGTCCGTCGGCAACCATATATAGATGTGGGCGGTCCCGCTCCCTCATCAGTTCTTTCCTGCCATCGACTTGCAAGAACAGTCTCTTTGGAAGCTGTGTCGAAGTTTTCCTGCCTTTTTCGGCCTATGGCCTCTTTTTCCTACAACCGTTACCAACATTTTTTTTTTAATATATTTAGTCATTTTAGCATGAACATGAACATGTCATAAATATTACAATTAATGCAAACTAGGAAGCCACACTTTACATAAAAATTGTGATACATTTCGTTAGTGTCAGTATACTATCAGTCCATTAATTTGTGATACCTCAGGTGGGGTACCTAAGTATTGTCCTTGAACCCCGGGTGGTCTCCTTCACATTTTCAGAATGCTGGCCACACAGCGACCTGTAGAATAAAAACAGGAGAAAAGTTGTGGTACTAAACCACACAATATTTAATGTGGCTCTGTAAACCACTATTGCTACATCTTATTTATAACTTTATAGCCCGGTATTAATTGGGGTTAGATACAGAGCACCGAACATTGCAACCAGCATTGAATACTGTTTTCCATCTGACTTTAGTTATTATTAGTATTTTATCTTATACTAAAGATCAAGGTAGCTACGGCACAAATACAGGATTTTAAACAATGGGTTAAATATATCAGGAAGGTTAGGGCTACTTCAACAGCAGCTAAAGGTATGTATCATCTTGCCTGCCCTAGAGCGAGAGCTCTCCCTCATGCATTCGCAGTAGTAAAGAGGGAGGATCAGAGCACGCTTGGGATCTAAATGCCCGTGGGCAACGCCATTTTGGAGTGCATCTTCCCCAGCCTCCATCCCTATAAACTTAGCTACCGTGTGAGTAATTGAGACAGAACTTCAGTTAAAATAACAACTTATTTATATAACCATGCCTTGCTGTTAAGGTGTACACACACGTGTGTGTGTGTGTGTGTGTGTGTGTGTGTATATATATATATATATATATATAATATAATTTCAAGCTTACTGGACTTGCATCCTTATTGCTTGCCTTTAAATTATATATTGTCTTCTACTCTTGTCTCCTATTTACCAGTTTTTTTATTTAATTTTTTAATTGTTTTTTTTTCTTTATTTCTGATCATAAGAAGCCTATCCAATTTATGCTTGAAGGAGTCCATACTTGTGCTTGTTACCACCTCTGTTGGCAGTAAGTTCCACCCAGCAACCACTCTCTGACTGAACCAGTGATCTTACTTAGAGAGGGTTCCTTCAGTAGGTCATTACATATAGGACTGGTGCCACCTGGCGTCAGACCGCGCAACAGACTTTTTCTAGCAATCCCTGACGGGGAACGCCCACCCAACATCATGTGTCCGACGTCAGTGTGGCCATATACAGTGCACAGTCCCCACGCCCGCCCTTCAGTTCTTTCCTGCCTTCGCCTCGTGTCAGTCACATAGCAGACTTCCAGTAGCAATCGTCATGTTAGTTCTTGCGTTGGATTCTTTCCTTCACTATTCTTTTTCAAAGATTTTGCTTATGTCTTCACCTAAGAAGAAGTGCTCGTCCTGTGGCACACAAATACTACATAAGGAAAGTCATCTGAAGTTCGTGATCTGTCTGGGCCCAGACCAACCTGTCTCATCCTGCTCAGAGTGCCAAACATTTAATCAGGCCACCAAAAAGCGGAGACAGCAGGCTTTGGAGGCCCATCTTTTAAAAGGCCGTCTTGCTTCTCTAGAAAAGCAAATGGACCAGATCCACGAGTCCTCAGAAAAATCTTCTCCCTCCAAGAAACACCACAAGGTGAATTGTCGGGAGCGGGAGCGCTCCACAGAGGCCCAACCTGAGGCCTCGTGGCCCTTGACAAGCAAGGCTGCCTTACGGCAGCTGCCTAAGATGACTTCGGATGGTAAGTCTGATAAACCTTCCACAAGTCAGTCGTCCATTGGCTCCTCCTGGCGCACTGCAGCAGGCACTAAGTTGGCCCTAGCTACTCCGGGGACCACTTTCATTGCAGTGAAGTCGGCTCCCCAGGCTTGAGATCCGCCCGACTACAGCCGAGAAGTTGGCCAGGGGCTCCTCCCCGCCCACCCGACTTCTCCTGGTAAGACTTCCATCTCCGACGGCCGCTGAGGCGTGGCTCACCTTTCGGGGCCTAATGGCGCCACCTCCAACGTCCGGTGGAACCAGGGGGAGACTGCCACTCTCCCTTCTTCTTCCTTGACACTACCCGCTCCATCTCAGGCGGGTACCTCAGGCGAAGACAGTGTGGAACCCCTCGATGTCAAAGACCAGTCGTCAGGGTCAGTTCCGTGCTCCCCTGATTGGGTCACGGTGAAGGAGACTCCTCCTCAGCCATCTGCCCTTACGGTGGAGGCCTCTCCTTCCCCATTGGATGGGATCCCTTCAGATCCGGCGACCCTCCCGGTCCCGATCCCACCATCAGGTCCAGCGACTCCCAACCCGATGCTGGAACCTCCGACAACTAGTTCTCAGCCTGGGCCCAGTGGTCTGCCCCAGCCTTTGGCTCTGGCACCAGCCACGGTCCCTCTGTCGGGTCCCCTTTGTCCAGCTCCTACGCCGGATCGGATAGTGCCAGTCCCAGCTTCAGTACCCTTGACGTTGGCTGCCCCTACGCCGGATCCGCCACCAATTTATACAACAGTGGGTCCCCCCCTCTGTCAGACCCCCTGACAACAGGGATTTATTCCAGACCTTGGGCTTCCTTATTACCCACCGGGGTATCCTGGGGACCACTACCTGGCTGGTTCTCCTCCTGATTGGAGTTCTTTGGAGCAGTACTACCCTGGGTACAATCCCTACCACCACTTCCCGGGTTACCATTGGTATCATTACCCCCGGTAATTCCACCTCCTCCTCCACCACCCCCAGTTTCAACGTCCACCAAGCCCTCCACCGCCGGACTTCAAGACTTTAATTCAGTCTTGGTGGCAGGGGGTGCGCTCGGAGTTGGTCTCGGATCTGGAGAGTAGGCTCCCACTCCCACACTCTCCCAGATCTCCATCCCCAAGGAGCTCCTCTCCTTCCGTGGTCCACGTCTCAGGGATGGCACATCAAACCATTGTCCTTCCGAACATTCGTGGTCTTCCGGACAAGGGGGCAGATGATGGTGATGATGAGGATGCCGATGAGTCAATGAAGGATGTGTTGGAGGAACCCGAGGGTCCGAAAGGCAAGGTTTCCCCCAAGTCTCCCCCCCCCCCACACCAGATTACCCTGCCTTTCAGATCTTTTGAGGTCCATGAAGGATTTTTTCGACTGGAAGTCAGAGGATCAGGACCCCATGAGACAGAGACTAGCTGAACACCTGGACTTAGAGTCTCTGTCCCCAGTCCCGACTCCTCCTTGGATCGGACCTCACCCAGACATCACCTCTACAGTCTGGCAGATGCCTCATTCTCTCCTGGCTGTCCCCAAGAGGGCAGACAGGGTGTACTGGGCACCGAAGGAAGCGCCCTCTCTCAAGATGCATCCTAAGGCAGACTCTGTCATTATTTCAGTGGCTCATGATTGCTCGTCTGCACCCGAGCACATGAGCACCTCTCCTCCAGACAAAGAGTCGAGGCAGATGGACCAGTTCGGCAGGAAGGTTTATGCTTTGGCCACATGTGCACTCCGGTCCCTTAACTATGTGGCCCACATGGTGTCACACCAAAAAGCTAGCTTGGCCAGGCTGAAGGTCCAAGTTCAGGCAATGGATCCCTCGAGCCTCAAGGAGGAGCTCGCCAGGAATCTTTGCCTCTCTCGCTTCTCCTGTAGGCATGCTCTGCAGGCTACATATGACTCCGTCGATTCTGTAGCTCATGCCTTGGCAACTGCCGTCACCTTAAGACGGCATTCGTGGCTTCGCCAACGAGGTACAGTCTGTGATTCAGGATGACCCCTTCTGGCTCTCGGTGCTTTTTGGTGGGGACACCAAAGACATTATTACTGATCTCCAGGACAGAGGCCTTGCCCTAAGATCAGTGAGGTCCATGTAGCAATCGGGCACTCGACAGCAGCAGCAGCCCTTTCGGAAAAGGACCTAGAGGCAGAGGAAGCAGGCCATGGCTCAGTGCCAGGGCAAACGCAAGGCCACGGGTTCCGCCACTCCTCCTACCTCCAAAAACCAGAGACGTTCAGGAGCCCTCCGCCTGAATGCCCTGCCACTTCCTGACTCCCTGTCTCCACTACCTCCTCAGTCTCATGACGAGGAGCAGGTGGGGGGGGAGGTTCGTCCACCATGCGTAGGAATAGCAGGCAATAACCTCAGATGCATGGGTCCTGCAATTGGTGTCTGTCAGACACACTATAGAGTTTCTGGAAATTCCCTCAGAATCACCCCCAAAAAGGTCATCCTACACCAGGGATCAGGCTCTTCTCATTCGAGAAGAAATTCAAAGCCCTTTGCTCAAAGAAGTAATAGAGCACCTTACCCTCCGGCAAAGGGGCAGGGGGTTTTACTCCCATTTTTCCGTGGTTCCAAAAAAGACGGGAGACTTGAGACCCATTCCCGACTTAAACGGTCTCAATCTGTTCGTCGAGTACAAAAAGTTCCGGATGCTAACGCTCTAGAGTCTTCTTCCACTCCTTTTGGAGAATCATTGGTTGTGCGCTCTGGACATGCAGGATGCTTACCTGCACATCCCGATCTTCCTCAGCCACCGCCGATTTCTGCGGTTCCTATCCCAAGAGGAGCACTTGCAGTTTCAGGCCCTCCCCTTTCGTAACTTCCTTGGCACCTTGGGTGTTTACCAAGTTCCTGGCAGTGGTGGCGGCTTTTCTGCGCCGCCAGGGCATTGCAGTTTTCCCTTACCTGGACAATTGGCTGATCTCAGCCCCTTTCAGGGACTCCATACTGGAGGCTCTGTCCTTTACTCTGGACCTTTTTGGCAAACTGGGAATTACTGTCAGTATTCCCAAGTCATCCATGATCCCGTGCCAGAGACTACAATTCATTGGGACGGTTTTGGATACGGTCCAATGCAGAGCATTTCTTCCTCCAGACAGGGCTAAAGGAGCTTAATATATATACCCTTGAGGAAAGGAGGGAGAGGGGGGACATGATAGAAACTTTTAAGTACCTCAGTGGAATCAACAAAGTCCAAGAGGGTAGCATCTTTCAGAAAAAGAGATGTTCAAGAACAAGGGGACACAATTTGAAGATAGAGGGGGGACGGCTCAGAGGTAATGTGAGGAAGTATTTTTTCACAGAGAGGGTGGTGGACGCATGAAACAGCCTCCCTGAGGAGGTCATGGAGTCAAGAACAGTGGGGGAATTCAAGAATGCATGGGACAGACATAAGGCAGTCGTAGTGAGGGGTAGGAGGAAGTAAGCTATTGGTTAACTAGGATCTGCAGCTTATCTGTTAGGTAGGAAAATGGGCAGACTAGGTGGGCCAAGCGGTCCTTATCTGCCATCAAATTCTATGTTTCTATGTTTCTTCTCTGCCTGAAGTTTAAGAAGGGCTCTCTGGAGAATGGGAAACGAGGGGGAGGTGCACAAAAAACTCCTGTCCAAGAGAGACAGTGCATCGTGCCAGAAAGCACCATGCCCTGGAATAAGCGAGAAAAAAATGGGAAGTTTTGTGTTCTAGTGGGAAGTAAAAAGGTCAATTTCCAGATGCCCCCACCTTACGAAGAGAGATTCTACCACTTCCTGATTTAATTCCCATTCGTGATTTAGGGTCAGAGACCTGTTGAGACTGTCTACCAGGACATTTTGAACACCTGGAACATGCACAGCCACTAGGACCAGATTGTGCTAGATCACCCGGTTCCACACTCGCATCGCCTTCCTGCAGAGGGGGTATAAGCGAGTTCCTCCTTGTTTGTTGAGGTACCAAACTACCGACATGTTGTCCGTCTGGACCAGCAGTGATCCCTTGGGAAGGAGGGTCTGGAAGGCGTACAAGTCCGCCCTCATCTCCAGAACATTGATGTGTAATGATGTTTTCAAGCTGGACCACAGTCCTTGAGCTTGGTGCTCCCCTAGATGTGCTCCCCATCCCATGTTTGATGCATCTGTAGTTAGGGATGCTGAGGGAGCCAGGCTCCTGAAAGGAAGACCCGAGGAAAGGTTGCAGGGTCCCTCCACCACAGCAGTTCTTTCTGAACTGCTGACAACACCAGGAGTGGATGGTCTAGGTGGTCCAGGAGTTGGTCCCACTGCACCCACAAGGCCCACTGAGTAAGTCTCATGTGCAGCCTCGCCAGGGGAACGGTAGTGATGGAGGCTGCCATCAAGCCAAGAAGGCGGAGGACCTCCCAGCCCAGGATGGTCCCGGACGAAGCAACCAAGGAAGCCTGATGGACCAGGGTCTCTGCCCTACATAGAAACATAGACTTTGACGGCAGATAACGACCGCTTGGCCCACCTAGTCTGCCCATTTTCCTACCTACAGGATAAGCCGCAGATCCTATTTAACAAACAGCCTATTTCTTCCTACCCCCCACAAAAATGGCCTTATGTCTGTCCCATGCATTCTTGAATTCTCGCACAGTTTTAGACCCCACAACCTCCTCAGGGAGGCTGTTTTATGTGTCCACCACCCTCTCTGTGAAAAAATACTTCCTCACATTGCTCCTGAGTCATCCCCCCTCTATCTTCAAATTGTGTCCACTTGTTCTTACACATCTCTTTTTCTGAAAGATGCTACCCTTTTGGACTTTGTTGATTCCACTGAGGTACTTAAAAGTTTCTATCATGTCCCCCCTTCTCCCTCCTTTCCTCAAGGGTATACATATTAAGCTCCTTTAGCCCTGTCTGGAGGAAGAAATGCTCTGCATTGGACCGTATCCGAAACTGCCCCAATGAATTGTAGTCTCTGGCACGGGATCATGGATGACTTGGGAATACTGACAGTAATTCCCAGTTTGCCAGAAAGGTCCAGAGTAAAGGACAGAGCCTCCAGTATAGAGTCCCTGAAAGGGGCTGAGATCAGTCAATCGTCCAAGTAAGGGAAAACTAGTCTTTTGTCGTATGTCTTCTGGTGCAGACCCTGCACCATTTTGGTTGCTCTCCTCTGGACAGCCTCCACTCTGTCTGTGTCTTTGTGGAGATGAGGTCTCCAGAACTGCACACAGTACTCCAGATGGGGTCTCACCAACTGTCTGTACAGAGGGATAACAACTTCTTGTTTTCTACTATTGATGCCTCTCCCTATGCATCCCAGTATCCCCCAGCCTTCTTTACTGCCTTCTCACATTACTTGCCTACATTTAGGTCATCTGATATAATTACCCCCAGGTCCCTTTCCATTTTTACTGTTGTCAGTATCTCACCCCCCACTGTGTACTCTTCCCCTGGGTTTTTGTTTCCCAGGTGCATTTACCTTGCACTTCTTTGCATTGAATCTGAGCTACCATACATTTGACCATTCCTCCAACCTTGTCAAGTCCCTTCTCATCCTTTCCACTCCATCTTTGTATCAATCCTGTTGCAGATCTTTGTGTGGTCTGCAAAGAGACATACTTTTCCTTCCAGTTCCTCTGCAATGTCACTTATAAAGACATTAAAAAGGACCTGTCCCAGTACTGAACCCTGCAGTACCCCGCTAGTAACCCTCCTTTCTTCACTGTAGACTCCATTTACTACTACCCTTTGCGTCCTGTTGTCTAGCCAATTTTTTATCCAGGCTATCACCTTGGGACTCACTCCAAGGCTGGCTAACTTGTATATTAATCTTTTGTGTGGGACTGTATCAAATGCCTTGCTAAAATCTAGGTAGGCCATGTCCACTGCCCCTCCCTGGTCTACTACTTTGATCCTCATCGCCCCTCTCTGGCCGAGACAAATTTGGTTCCCAATGCTACAACAGCTAACGAGGGAACCACCGGTTCTAATTTTAGTGACTCATGTCCTCTTGACTCAGGATCAAGGTCGCTTTGTCCATTCTTGCTTTGGGGTCTCCTCTCAAGTCGCTAAGTACTAATAGAGGCTAGAAAACCCTCTACTTGTTCCACTTATGCCATGAAGTGGAAATGTTTTTCCATCTGGGTGACTTCCAAGAATTGGAACCCTTTTTCTTGTTCTGCCCCACAAGTCATGGAATACCTCCTTCATCTGTGAGACTCAGGTTCTGTCATATTCTTCCTTGAAGGTCCACCTTTCGGCAATTTCAGCATACCACAAGCTGGTGGATGGTAAACCCATGGCTGAGCTGGAGGTCTCAAAAACCTTTGTGAAAGGTATCCTCCATCTGAACCCCATCTGCAGCCCTACACCACCCTGGCATTTGAACTTTGTGTTGGAGAAACTCACTCTCCCCCCATTTGAACCAGCGATGAGCTGCGATTTACGCTTCCTGTCCTGGAAGACGTTATTTTTAGTTGCCATTACTTCAGCTCGAAGGATTTCGGAGCTTCAGGCTCTAGTTTGTAAAGAGCCTTTTCTTATTTTCCACAAGGACTGGGTGGTCCTCAGGACAAATCCTGAGATCTTCCCTTGTCAGTCTTCACCATTCATTACTGCTTGGGTGTAAGCCAGAGGCGCGCACCTGCCCGCAGGACTTTTTTAAAATTTTTCCCCAGAAGAGTTGGCGCCGATGGCGCCGCCCCAAGTGGCGCATCGTGTGATGCGTGAAGGGTAATAATAGGCGCCGCAGACTCTCACCATCCCAGTTCTGTTCTCCCACTGTGAGGCTCCACCTGCTAGCGCATGTGTAGTTTTCTGTCTGCACCATAGGCATAGTTCGTCTCCGACTCCTTCATCCCGCTGTTTTTCCAGATGCCGTTGACAGCCGGTAAGTACGTTCCTGTGCCCGGGAGCTTTACTGTGTTCTTGATTATTTTTGCATCATGTCCAGTTCGAGAGCTACACTAAAGTCGAAAGTGGGCCGTGCCCCTATGCGTCAGTGCTCCTGTGGCCGGCATTTTTCCGTGATGGACCGACATGATGTTTGCCTTTGCTGCCTGGGACCTAGCCATGATATGAATAGATGCGATGCCTGTTTCTGGATGGACCGCCGTGTTCTCGAAATCCGCATGTTCAAAATCGGCAAGGCCCCGCTGACTTTTGGAGGACAGTGTCACTTTCAGGCCTCCCAGGTCAGATCTTTAGAGCCTTTCTCCAGGTCTCCTCCCAGGTGTATACGGTCTGGAGAGGAGGAGGCCTCCTCATCTTCAAGTCTTGCCGAGGAGGAGGCCTCTTTCGCGATGTCGGGGGAATGCTGTGTTCCCTCCTGGGGCCGCGGTGGGGACACTACCTCGGAAGTCACCTCTTCGAGATGCAGGCTCCCCAGTGTCATGGCCCCGGTTGCCAGGCCCGGCCCAGGTGGACCCCCGGCGCGCTTTCCAGCGCCACCTGGGATCCCAGCACCGCCCGCGTTGCGGTGATCGGGGGGTGGCGCGAACCAGTCGACTCTGCTGGCATTGCCGTGTCGGTCCCGTGCTGTGGCGATGCCGGGACTCGGCTGGGCCACGGGCGAAGTCGGGACCAGGTTCCGGCATGGTCTCTAGCGTGCTGACACTGACCGGTGCCGTGAGTGGCACCAGCGCCATTTCTCGGAGACTCTTGGAGTGACCAGTATTGAGGTCCTGCTAGTCGTCTCTTCCTTGGAGGCGGACGATTCTGACGTGGACCCGTCCTGGCTTCCTGATTTTTCGGGATCGGAGTCTTCTGTGGGACATGGTGTCAGGCGCGCTCATTCCTCAGTCTTCACAGCAGTCTTCTTCCGAGGACTCCCAGGCTGGGGGTGGCCTGGGGTCCTTGGGAGGGGACGACGTGGGGGGTCGTGGAGGGGGTCTGTTCACCCAAAAGAGGCTGTAGCAGCTGCCATCTCCGGTGCTGCTGCACCCTCTCAGGGTGAACTAGGGGCCTTGTCTTCTGGGGACTCCCCTCAGAGATCCCAGGATCGACGGGCTGTGTCGCTGGTGTCTAGGAGGAGAAGGGTGTCCTCTGAGTCCAAGGGGTTGAGGGGCCGGGGTGAAGCACAGCGAGTTTCGCCTGCTACCCCTCGGGGTGTAGGTAGGAGCCATAGTGCTGAGCCGAGCCTCTCCCTCTTAGGCTCGAGGGACCCCTCCAGTGGCATTGCTGTGGGCTGCCCTTCTGGATCCTTGCAGCCCCAGGTACGTCACAAGGGAGGATCCCCTTCCAGGCTTTTCCAAGGTTCGCATCCCCAGGGTTCCGTTCTGCAACCTGGTTTGTTATCTGGGACCCCGCCAGCTTGGGCTCCATTCCCTGGATTCCAGAGCCTGAGCAGAGGACAGTTGCCTCTTTGTAGGTGTCCTACTCCCATTCCTCTGCAGCCACCACCCTCTCTCCCAGGCCATGTCGGTCCTACGGGTCCGTTATCCTGGGAGACATTCAGAGGCACTGCAGTGGCCTTCCCCTCATATGTTAGATGTATGCATGAGTGGGTGTTTTGCCTATCCCCACCATCGCAGGAGTCCTCTGGACATTCAAGCTCCCCATCCTCCTCGTCTCCCTCCTCGGAGGGAGAGGAAACCTCTGCTTGCCTCTCTTCCGAAGCTGATTTCACTGAATATCAGCGCTTCCTTTTGAGGATGGTTGGGGACCTCTGTATCTCCTTTGTTAGATGAAACAATACTGAACGGGAGATGCGTGTATTCCTCAGCGAATTAAACTGCCCAATGTTTGGTGGTGCCATCCTGGCCTATTCCTTTCCAGGAGGCGTCTATCCGTTTCTGGCAGTCTCCAGCTGACCCTATCCCAGCCCTGGCAGACTGCAGGAGGAGGTATTGTGCCCCATCTGAGTCCCTAGGTTCTCTTCCCAACCCGCCTTCGGGATTGGCATCCCTAGAGACTCCTTCCGGGCGCCGCCTGACGCACAACCAACCACCGGACTCAGATTCTCTACAATTTGACCAGTTGGGGCGAAGAGTGTTCTCTTCCTCTCGTGCAATGCTGTGTATCGCATCACATCAGGCACACCATGCTGCCAGAAACACTATGGTCAATGCTATCTCAGCTTCTAGCATCAATTCCTGACACAGAGTAATCTAGACAGGCCATTGCCCTCTCTGCTATAGGCCTGGAGCTGGCAAGGCACCACGCAAGGTCATCTTACGATGCCAGTGAGGTAGCTTCCAGGCTTGCAGGGACAGCGATCTGCAGTAGGCAGACGGCATGGCTTCGTCTATCAAGATTGTCACCCCTGGCCCGGCGTAGCGTGATTCGCTCCGCTTTCCGGGGGGACCAGTCTTTTCTCCACCAGAACTAGGAGGCTTCTGCAGGGGCTTCCTCCATCTCCTCATCTCTGGGGGACAGCTCCTAGCTCTCCTCAGCCTTAGGCTTCCCGTCTGATTAGCCCAGGGTCTCTCCCTTCTGTTTCCCACCAGCAGGAGGCTGAGTGTCTTGTTCCCTCAGGGTTTCTCTTGTCCCCCCCTCGGGGGGGGGCTTGGCACTCACCCAAGCAGTAATGAATGGTGAAGATTGACAAGGGAAGATATGAAAATTGTGTACCTACCGTAATTCTTGATCTTCTCTTGTATCTTCACCATTCATTACTGATACCAGACCACCTTCCCCTCAAGGGCCTCCTACTTTGGTGTCTCTCCCTCCCTGCTCGTTCCTTCCCTCTTCTTCGTTGGCCTTTAAGCCCCCCAAAAAAAGAAATAAGACCTATCTTGATTTTTCCGTTCTTCTCTGGACGGATCCCATTTCCTGAAGGCAAGGGGGAATGAGTAGGATTTATTTCTATCTTGAGGAAACTCTTTCTGATTGCCCCTATGGGTAACCTCTTGGCTCTTTCTTAGCCATGTTGTTCAATTCAAAGTTAAAGAGACCATCCCTCTAATGGCTCGGACCCCTTTTTCCAGGTTCCCTCTGGCAGGTCTTAATCTCCTAGTGTGTCAGCTTCTGCTGGTTGGTGCTGTCCTGGCACTTCAGTTACCTTGAGCTGATGTTCTTGCATTGCCTTCAGGGAGTCCAACTGAGTTCCCACTCTATCCTTTGTGTAAAAGGGTGCCCTCTGTAGAGCTCACCCCTTCCCCACACACATCTGTGTTAGCACTTAACAAGGTGCTAGAGGGCTTCTTTCCCCTTCCTAGTTGGGCACTGTCTTTCTGGAACAGAATTTCTGCCTTGGCAGTCTGTGAGCCCTCACCTAGAGTTTAAGGGATTGGGATGATGGGAGGTTAGAGAATCTGCCCTTTGTGTCCATTCTGTGCAAGCGGTTCGGTTGAACCTGCTCTTCAGTCCTATCAAGTGGGATCCTGGCTCCCTTGTTTTTGGTTCCGAGCTTATAAGCCTTTAAACCAGTATCTCGATGGGCAGAGTTCTCCCCTCCCAACATCCCTTGTTCTCTTCCCTCTCTTCTTCTTCCTTTTTCTCCTCTTCTTTATCTGTTCCTCCCTTGGAGCTGCCCCAGAAGTGAGGCCCTGCAGTCCCTTAGGGTAGGCATTTCCTTCATGTTTCTGTCCTCTACCGGCTTATTCCTTTTTCAGTTTATATCCTTTCCTTTTTCAATCCCTCGGCTCTCTTGCCTCGCTCTTTTTTCTTACCCCTTCTTTTCGCCTCTCCTGGTAACAGAACTGGGATGGAGGAGGAGTCTGTGGCGCCTAACGGCCACCCCTCGCACATCACGCGATGTGTCACTCTCGGAGGCGGTGCCGACTCCTCTGGGGAAAAAAAACAACTCCCATGGCGGGTGCACGCCTCCAGCTTACACCCAAGCAGTAATGAATGGTGAAGATACAAGAGAAGATCAAGAATTACGGTAGGTACGTAATTTTCATTTTCTACCCAAGGTGTTGTCAGAAGCCATGCTGAGCCAGTCAATAGAGCTTCCAGTTTACTTTCCGTCCCCTGCGAACAGAGATGAGGCACTCCTGCACACCATGGACGTTCATCAGATCCTCCGATGCTACACTCACCAGACAAAAGCTGTGATCAGTTTTTTGTCTCCTTTGCCCCCAGGTCTGCAGGCAAAGCTGTTTCTGAGCAGTGCCTTTCCCTTTGGCTAGGTAACTGCATTCGTTATTGTTACCAAAAATACGATAAACCTCTGCCGGGTCACATCAGAGGTGATTCTACTAGGGCATGACTGCTTCCGCTGCCTTTTTGTGGAACAATTCCACGGCCGATATCTGCGCCGCAGCAACTTGGAGTTCTGTCCATACCTTCACCAAACACTATAGTCTAGACACTGCTTCTAGGTGGAGGGCAAGCTTTGGCCTAGCTGTCTTGCAGGGCCTTCTGTCCTAGGCTGGGTCCTTTCTTGTTCCCAGTTTTGTTGGAGTTTATTTTCTCCCCCTCCCTTGTTTCTCTCGGTCTGTCTTTGGAGGGACTGCTTGGGACTCAGTCCTATATGTAATGACCTAGTGAAGGAACCCTCGCGAAGTAAAATATTACAATTACGTAGGAACTTACCGTAACAATAGATCTTCGGAAGAGGTTCCTTCAGTAGGTCGTATTTTTCTCTCCCTGCTTCCCCTCATTTTATTTCTTACACAGGGTCTCCAAATCCTGTTTTCTCCTGCTGTTGGGCCTCTTCCAGGCTCCGGTGGGAGAACTGGAGGGCGGGCATGGGGACCGCCCTCTATATACGACCACGCTGACATCGGTCACGTGATGTCAGGTGGGCGGTCCCCATCAGGGATTGCTAGGAAAAAGTCTGCTGTGCGGCCTGACACCATGTGGTGCCAGTCCTACATGTAATGACTTACTGAAGGAACCTCTCTGAAAGATCTACTGTTACGTTAAGTTCCTACGTAACTGTACTTTTCTGTGGTAGTGTTTGCCATCTTGGAGTTGCTAGTTGAAAGGGATGCCCCCTGGGTTCATATTTAAATTTTCTTAAAATCAATCCTATATCTTCTCTAAGTTTGTTGTCCTGTATAACCTTGAATAACATACAGTTGTCCCCCCAGTCCTTCTGTACTCCAGGGTATAGAGATCCAGCTCCTGCAGTCTCTCTGGATAGGACATGCCTTCTAGTCCCTCCACAGCCCTAGTCACTCTTCATTGTATTCCCTCTAGTTTTTGGATATCTTCCTTCTTATATGGAGCCCACACCTGGGCACAATATTCCAGGTTAGGCCTCGCCAAGGCATTGGAAAGGGGCATGACCACTTCCCTATCTCTACTAGTTTTATGCCTTAGTATGCAATTTAGTATCTGATTATTCCTTTTTGCTAGTTTGTTGCAATGTGAGCTAAACTTTAGGTCTGCACTAATTGTGACCCCCAAATCTCTCTCTTCAGATATGTTTCTCTTAGTTCTGTATTTCCTATTTTGTGTGATGATTTTGATTTTTTTACCCATATGCATAACAGTGCATTTAGCAGTGTTCAATTCCAGTTTGCTCTTCATAATCCAATTTTGTATGGTATCAAGTGCGTCTTGTAAGTCAGTGATATTTTTTGTGTATTTGCTATGGCCCCAATCCTGCAGTCATCTGCAAATTTAGTCACCCAGATGTCCTTGTTTAGTATTTTTAATGATGTTATATAAATGTAAGAGAATAGGGCCCAACACCGAGCTCTGAGGCACCCCACTAGTCACCCTAGCCCAGTCAGACATCTCACCATGTACCACCACTCTCTGCCTTCTCTCCCTCAACATGGCTTCTATCCAGTTTATTATGTTGGTATCAAATCTGCTTTCTTTAAATGTATTTATTAGTTCTTAATGTGGAAGCTTGTTGAAAGCTTTTGAAAAATCAAGGAAGACCATGTCCACGCTGTTCCCCTCATCCAGTGCCTTACCAACCCTCTTGTAAAATACCAAAAGGTTAGTCTGGCATGATCTAGCCTTCCAAAATCCATGCTGTACCGGATCCTGCAAGTTTGTTTGCTCCAGATGTTCCATTATATAGTCTTTCAGTATGGATTCCAATATTTTCCCCGTGACAGATGTCAGGCTCACCAGTCTGTAGTTTTGCAGGTCTGTTTTTGATCCTGTTTTAAATATAGGAACCTCTAATGCCTCCCTCCCTCCCTCCATCCCAGTGGAACCTCCCCGTTGTCCAGAGAGGTTTGAAAAATATGAATCAGAGGTGCAGCTAATTGTTCAGCTAGTTCATGTATTACCTTTGGATGAATTTCATCAGGTACTTGTGATTTGTTTGTATTTTTTTTTTAATTTATCAAGAACGTCTTTCTCTACAATTTGTATAAGTCCTGGTGTTGAATTGATTTTATGTCCTGTCTTGAATGAAGTGGCTGTATTAAAGACTGAACAGAAGAAAGTACTTTGGATTTGTGCAGTTTCCTTATTTCCTTATTGTTCAACATATCTCTTTTAATTTTGAAAGGTCCTATACTGTTGTTACTTTTATTTTTATTATTTATATATGAATAAAAAGTCTTGTAGTTGTCTTTTACTTGTGCTGCCAGTTTGAATTCATACTCCTTTTTTGCCTTTTTGATGTTCCGTTTTACTTTTTTTTTACCACATTTCTGTATTTTGTTATAGCTTTTATGTTTTGGCTATTTTTTGTTTTATGATACCATCTATTTTTTTTTGTGTGTGTGTTTGTTAATTTTTTTTATTTTTGGGTTTAACCATTTGGGAGTACCTTTTTTGTTTGCGTACTTCTCAGTTTTAGGTATGCCTATGTGTATTGTCATCTTTAGTTTATCCACTAACGACTTCCACGTTCCATTTACAGATTTATTTATAAATTCATATTTCCAGTCCCACTGTGCCATAACCTTCCTCACAGAGAGAAAGTCAGCCCTAGCAGAATTTAGGACTATAGTCTTACCTGTCCTGGTAACCTTTACTGCTTCCTTAATTTGGAAAAGGACTGCTTGATGGTCGCTATTTCCTAGTGGACTATCAATTTTTACCTCGTTTACTAAGGTTCCCAAATTTGTTAGAATTAAATCAAGGGTATTTTGTGCCCAGGTTTTTCCTAAGACTGTTTGTCCAAGTCCTACCTGGTTGACTGTGTCTCAAAACTGTATATCTGTTTTTGTTTTTCCTTGTTGCTTTTCCCAGTCTATTTCTGGCAAATGAAAGTCCCCCATAAGTATAATTGTCTGCTGGGTCTAGATTTCTAATGTTATTTAATAATACTAAATCATTTTCAGGTGAGATTGAAGGTGGTGTATTCAATAGCTCTAATTTAATTTTAGGTGCTTCTTTTGGTATTAATTTTAACCATAACAGTTCTAGTTCGTCTTTGTCCCTACTAATTTCCTGACACTGTATTGATTCATCAGTACAGATAGCGACACCTCCACCTTTCCTGTGCTGTCTTGATAGATAGAATAAATTATAGCTTTTTACGTTTTTGTCCCATTCATCCTCCTTTGTTCACCAGGTTTCAGTTATGAGTGCAATTTGTATGTTCTTTGTGTATAATAAGTGCTGGAGTTTATCAAACTTATTTATCAAACTTCTTGCGTTTATCAATACCCCACTCCATCCTTCCTGTAGGTCTTTGACGTTTGGTGCTAGATTATGAATTTTGCTCCCCTTTTTATCCAGTTTAAGTGACAAGTTATAATGTCATTTATTTTCTTATTTAATATACGTGTACCGGCTTTATTTAAGTGTAATCCATCCCATTTAAAAAGAATATTTTTTTTAAGTATTTAAATTATCCATTAAGCCAATATTATTTTGTCTGCAAAAGGAGCGTAGCCATATACTGAGCTTCTCTATTGTTGGTTTTTAAACATGTATCTTCCATGTGCTGGGAGTAAGCCTGATATTATGATATCTCCTCCTTTTTCTCTAATTCTGTTAATTGTATGTTGATAGTCTTGTTTAATTGTTTCTACATTTCGATTTCCCACATCATTTATACCTACTGTACATGGAGTATCACTAGCGGTTTCTCTAATCCTTCCATTAATCTGTCCAGTAAATATGCTATGTCTGCTATTTTTACCCCTGGTAGTGAACTTACAGTTGTATACATTTTTCTTCCTTGACATACCAGTGAGTCCATGCCTTTGGTGATAGTCACCTATAATCAGAATGTCTTTATTTCTTTGTTTTTCTCCCCTCAATGTTTCCTACAATGGAGTCTAAGTTTAATTGTTCATCAGTTTTCCTCCCACTGCTAGGATCACTTTCTTGTTTATTTGCTGCATCGTTTTCCAATGCCTCTTCATTTTGTGTTGTTTTTTTAACTCAATTCTGTATTTTTGTCTTATTTTTCCTGCCTGTTTTTTGTAAATGATCCTGCCCTTTTTCAGTGTCTCTTATATTCTTTCTTGGGTGTTCTTGTAGATCCTTGATGTCAGGGTCTAGTGGAGCGTACCTGTTTTCTGAATAAGGGTATTCTTTTGATTTAAGCTTCACTTCCTTTATTTTTAAAGTTTGCTTCTATATTGTTTCCCATTTGTTTCCCTGTTCTTCATCATTGTTCCCTGTCCCATTTAGTGGTTGCGGTATGTGTTCTTCTTTGTTTTGTGTTATCTCTTTGTCTACTAAGAACAAATCTATAAATGCTTCCAGTTCTCCTATTTCTTTTTGAACTTCCAGTGTGTGTGTATATATTATAGTGGCACGGTAGTGCCACTATAGTTAGGGTTGAGGAGCCATTTACATATTAAAAATACATATTAAACATAACATTTTGTACCTTAATAACTTTGCAACCGTTTGATGGATTTGCCTGAAATTTGGAATACACGATCAAGACCCATACGCCTTGGGTTCTGCCAAGTTTCATACTGGTCGCTTATACGGCTGCGGAGTTATTAAGCGTGATCTGAGCGCACATTTACGCTTTTCTGGAATTTTACTGTCATCTCTACAGGTCGCACGGTTTGCGCGACTGGTCCAAAATCTTCAGGGAATGTGCGGCCGGGGTCCCCAATGTGCCTTTTGAAGATTACGTGAAAAATTAAACGGTTCAAAAGTTATTCAGAAAACAAGTTCCCATTATAAGTCAATTGGAAAAGTTAACAGAAAGTTCGACAGTGTCGCAAATGGCCCTTTTACTGTCGCAAATCCGCCATTTTGTTTTCAGTTAGCGATCAGAAAAATGCTTGGCATTTAAAATAGGGACCCTCTAGCAACCTAATTCTTTTTGTATTCACCTAGTCGGACCCTGAGGATGCTAGGCATGTCTTTATTTTGGTGTAAACACCCCAGAAATATGTTTTTCAAATTTCTGGAAAAAGTACTTTCACAGAGTACTGTCGCACTTGCGACACTGTCGAATGACTTTGCGAAAGCTTTCGCAAACTTCAACAGTACTTTTCTAGGCTGTGGGAAAATGACAGCAATTATTTGGCACCCTGCTACAAAAGAACGGTTTGGTGTTTTGGCCTGAAATTTGGAGGGAACACAGCCAACATCTTACAGATGTGCCTTTCAGTGTTTCATTGAAAAAATATTACATGGCGGCAAAGTTACATCACTCCAAAGTTGGCGCTTTTTCCCATAGGATAACATTACGGCGTCCAACGCATTACAGGAATCCTTTGGCGCCCTGCTGCAAAATAACGGTTTGGTCTTTTGGGCTGAAATTTGGAGGGAAAACAGCCAACATCCCACAGATGTGCCTTTTTGTGGTTTGGTGAAAAAATATTACAGGGAGCCAAAGTTATGGCACTCGAAACTTCTCTTTTTTTCCCCATAGGATAACATTACGGCATTCGCCGTGCCTTTCAGGGCCCGTATCTCGGAAACGGTGCGAGATACGGACTTTTCATTAGAAAAATGCAGTGCAAAACTAGCCAGGAAAGTCATAAATCATATGACTTTTAAATTTTTTTCTATGTTGTACGGTTCCTGAGATATAAGCAATTTAGTATTCCAACCCCTCATTTTCTGCTCTGAGAACCATTATTATCCATACATTCTTTGTACTCACTGTCTTTCTCTGTGCAGCTTTTGGGGAAAACCAGCCTGTGTGCTTCCATTACTGTTACCGTTTCTGCTTGTGGTTCCATTCCCATTTCACTTAACGTTCACGTCTACGCCACCATGTGCGTTACCCTTTGCGTTTTCATCTGCGCTTCCTTTTGCGTTTTTACCACTTCTGTCTACACTACTGTTTCTCTTTCTGTTTTGCTTTGTGTCATCATGCGCATTACCATTTGCGTTTGCGGGCACAATATTACTATGTGACAAGACATCATGCTCCTGCCGCCGCAGTACATTCACTATTTCTCATTATCATTCTCAAAAAGAAGGGAAATTAGAGGCAAAAAACTCAGTTTAATGCATTAGTTAGGGTTGTTCCACACCGACAAAAGCGAGGAAATTCGGTGTTAGGGTTGAAAGCCTGCCTTGGACCCCCACACCCCAGCCGGCACCGGGCATTAGAGTTATCGGTCCTAACTCTCACCCCATTCTCCTACACCTCTGCTTCTTTAAACATGTGATGGGGTGAGAGTTAGGGCCGACAACTCAATGCGCACCTGGCCGGTGCCAGTGTGGGGGTCCAAGGCCAACCCTCAACACCTAATTTCTCACTTTTGTCGGGTGTGAAACAACCCTAACTAATGCATTAAACTGAGTTTTTTGCTCTAATATATATATATATATATATATATATATACACACACACACACACACACACACACATTTATTTATTTATATATATATATATATATATATGTGTGTGTATATATATATATATATATATATATATATAAATAAAAATAAATAACAAATAAAGGATACGCCCATAGACAGCGTGTCGGCTTCTGATGGAAGAGTCATGTAGCTGAATCACTTCCCTCCACTGGCATCGTCCTCGTGTTCTCTCTGTCTCCTGGGTGAGCCATTCTGGAATTCCATGGCGATCTTATCCACCCACTTCTTTGCTTCCTCTGAGTCAGTAAATTGAAAGGTCTTCCTGCTGTAGACGATCCGTAATCTTGTTGGAGCCAGGAGCGAGTGAGCCACTTCAAGTCCCCACAGCTGCTGCCTTAAGGGATCTTCTGGTGGCTCCGGGTAGCAAAGAACCAGTCTGAAAATATTTTGACCTCTTGATTGTCCACCATTGCCAGATAATTAGCTCTTGCCCAAGCCAGGATCATGTCTTGTATTTTAGTTGTGACCAGCAGTATGGTGTGACTAGCTTCCTGAATCAGTTGTGCCCATCGAAAAGTTTACTCTGTGTGCCCTTTTTTAGAGAGTCTGGGTCAGGATATTAATCCACTGGCATCGCCAACGTTATCTAGTGCTTTAAAAAGATACGCAGATTTTCGCCTTCAGTGCCCTCCACGAGCTCCACCAGTCTGATGTTCATCGCTCAGTCAGTGTTTTCTGTAGTTTCCAGTCGGGCTCGGAGGTGGTTTACCTCAGATGTCATTTTTGCAAAGGCCGCCTGGGTCTTTTGCGATCTGCCATCAGCTTCATTTGCAGTTTTTACTGCAGCCTCTATTTTGACATCTTGGACAGTAAGACAATCCAGTATTTTTTTCCACTTTTCAGTCCAGATCTCTCACCGCCTTCAGGACCATGTCTAATGCTGGGGACTCCCCCCCCCCCCTTACCGCTAGATCCAGCTACGGTAGGTGAGTCCCCCTAGGCCATGCTGAGACGATTGCTGTTGGGATGATTGCAAGGGCTTTGGTGCCTGCCCTCCTGTCTGGTTCTTCAGGCATCGCATTGATAATTTAGGTATCTGCTGACTCCTTACACGATAGTCTATCCGTTTTCTGTTTACAAAAACCCAAGTCAGCTGTTTTTTTTCTTTTCTCAAATATCGATTTACTATATGTTCATTGCAAAGCTGATCTAACTCACTTCCATTCACCAGCATGGCTCTCTAGCACCCCCACCAAAATCTCTCTTTTGAGATTTTTTTATGTCGAGAGTTAATCCCTCTTCTTCTCTTTTCCATCACTGCCTTGGGCCTGACCATGACGTCTTTGACTGTGAGCTCTGCCAGAAGTTTAATCAAACTACCCTCAAGTAATGCAAGAAGGCTCTAAAGCAATTCATGGAACAACAGGTAGCCAGCTTCGGGCAGGGGTCCTCCGGGGCCCCAGTCACCACTGGATCTTCAAGTTCCCAGGCCCAAGACAAGTCCTCGGGGGGGGGGGCACAAAAAAGACTGGGATCGCGACTGCTGCCCCCGGTGGCGATCCCGGTCCCTGTTGGCCTCTTCTTTTCAGTTGGCTTTTCGTCAGCAGTGGCTGCCTCGACGAAGAGATCAGCTGTCCAGGTCTCTGCTCCTACCAGACGCATACCAATAGCTCCTCCACCCGACTCTCTGCACATTTGGCAGTTGATCTCTGGGTCTTCGGCCCCATCATCATTGGTGATGGGCACGTCATCGACGATGACTCTGTTGAGGCCTGCCCTTCTTCTCCCAGGACGCATGGTCGTTGGCTCCCATACCATCGAACCCCACCCCCCGTCGACATCCACTATGGGCCTGAACGAAGTACTCCTTAAATTCACTAATATACTTATTCAGCAGCTGAATACCTTCAATAGGCCCTCTTCGCTGGCACCGTCAACAGCAGCTTCATCGTTGACACCTGTTCATCAACCTCAGGAGACCCCCTACGGGCCACCACAGGCATATCCGACACCAGACCCAGATGAGGTCGACGTCAAGGAGGAGTATCATCCTGACCTCATCCTCCCCGATGACATAGAGGAGGAAGAGGAAGAAATCCTCATCTCAGACAAGTCCACTGCCTCTTCGGTCAGTGAGGAATCTGTCAAACATACTCCTAGATCTCCTTCTGAGGATGCCACTTTTTCAGTGTCATGAAGCAATTGTCAAGCCAGCCCAGTGGTGCAGAGGGTTGAGGCAGTGGATGCCACACCTCACTCCACGCTGGCAACCTGGGTTCGGGAACAAGCCTGGATCGTCGGAGGTTGGCAGGGTAGGGCGGGAGAGGACATGAGTGGCTGCCAGCTGGCGGCCCTCTGCCTCGGAAGGGTGTAACAGGGTCTTCGGAGCTTGACTGCCCCCTGGTGGAGGCTGGAGTGGTGGTGCCGCTCCAAGGACTGCCAGCATTAGGCCGAGGGAGGGTTGAAGAGACTGGCACTGGAGCTGTGATGCGCATGTGCCATCACTTCCGGGGTCTTGGGCTTAGGGTCATGGGGAGTAAATAGAGGAAACAGCGGGGGTCACTGAGGATGATGCCTCTGGACCGGCTCAGGGGATCTGCTGGGGTGCGCATAGCACCTCAAGACCCCGAAGGACCCTGAGACCAGTAGGGTTGGCGGACGACAAGGGTGACCTGTCACGGGAGGATAAATAAAGTTGCAAAAAAAAATTACTAAATGAAGCAATTGTCTACCACAGTGGGCTTCCAGACTGAAGATGAGGATGTCACCAGGAAAGACCTGTTGGGCTTCCTGGAGGATCTTACCTGTGTCAGTTTTCACCATTCATCACCTTTTGGTACTTGGCTAGAGATCATGACCCCCGCGGGAGCTTTTTTTGGGGGGATGGGTGGAGTTGATGCACCATCTGCGCCACCCTCGAGGCCAACGCACTGCGTAGCATTCGCGGGTTGGCCGTTAGCTGTTGTCAACTCCACCCTCCCGCTAGTTCTTCGTCTCCCGCCGTTGAGGTCTCCTCGTGGGTAGCGGAGAGAGAGAAAAACTTCTGAGAGGCCTACTTCTGTCTTGAAGCCTTTGTGTGTCGCAGTTTGTCAATTCCGTGTCACAGTCCGTCGGCTTTGAGTTTATCCTGCCCGGTTCTGTTCACCCTACTCGACGTCGCCTGGTAAGACTGTTCCTCATTTTATTTTGCGAAGTTGGTTCTTGTTTGGTGTTCCTTTTCCATAGGTCATGTTTTGGTCGGGGGCAAGAAAACTTTGAAGATGGGACGGCCCCCCCATGCGGCCGTAAGTACTCCGTCACCCGACCAGCATGACCGTTGCCTCATGTGCCTTGGCCCGCTACACAACATGGATTTGTACGATGTCTGCTTCTTCATGGACCGCCGTGTCATCGAGCAATGCGTGTGGAAAGTGGGATGAGCTCTGATGACTTTCGGGGGATGGGTGCGCACTCGTCGGGCCAAGCCGCATTCTCTTGGCCTTTCCTCCGGGTCCCCTTCCAGTTCTTTATGGACCGAGGAGGAAGGGGCTTCTACCTCTTGTAGCCTAGCCATGGCAGAGGACCTTTCCGTGGTGCAGGAGGCCCAGTCTGTTCCCCCTGGGGGACAGGCGGGAGGCATCACTTTGGCAATCACCCCTTCGGGGGCAAAGACTGCCCCGGTGTACCCTCAGCTCGGAAGGCCTGGGTCGGCGCCGTCCTCGATGCCATCTGTTGGCACCATCTTGGGCCTTGGCACCCTTCGCAGTGCCGCGGGCCCTGATGGCGCTGTTGTCTGCGTCGGTCTGTCGCTCAGCACCGTTGCTGCTGTCGGCTCCATTCACAGCGCCAGTGGTGCTAGCGGCACCATTGGAGGCTCTACAGCGCCGTCCCTGGCTGTCTCTCACCCTGGTGCCATCCGCGGTGCCGTGGTTGAGAACGGTGACATGTCCAACTCTGGAGCCACTCACGGCTCTAGGTGGGGCTACAGCACCATGGGGGTTTCGGAGCTCGGCGCCGTCCACAGCGCTGAGAGCGCGGTGAGGGCCTTCGTTGATGCCGTCTTTGTCCTTGGCGGCGCCATGGGATGTGTTGGCGCTATGCGGGTCTCCGACCTTGGCGCCAGGAGTGTGGTTGGAGCTGTCGTCTGCGCCATCTCTAGTCTCGGCACCACTTATGGCGCTGTGGGTCGGGACGGCACCATGACAGGCTCTGGCTCCAAGGCTGCTGCCATCGTTGAAGCTGTGTCTTCTTCTGGCACCGTTCGCAGTGTGGCTGGGGATGTAGGCACTGTCTCTGATGCAGTCTCGGTTTCTGGTGCCCTTTTCATTTGGGATGGTAGCGGGCATCCACGCACTGTTTAGCACAGGACTTCGATCTCCACCTCTTTGGAGGGGAAATCGGACTCTGAGTTAGACAGGCAGGCAGTCTGACTCTTTGGAGTTGGCTGCTCACTTGGACACCTTGGTAGTGTCCTCGACAGGCCGTGGTCAGCCCTCCTCTGAGGAGAGAACAGTGACTCCCGGGACCCGGGTCAGGGATGCTGACCTGCAGGCAGTGGTGCAGGCCACCATTGCTCTGCAGTCTGGTCTTGGAGGGTTCTCTGACCCCTCAGTCATGGTACCCCCTCAGGTGGTGTGCCTGGATTGCCCAACTTTGGGGTCGATCGGAGCACCCACGGAGGGAAGGCTGCTGCTCCCTGGATAGCTCCTTCAGGGGCTGACCAGGGCTGCCAGCTGCCTAGGCTGGCTCTCTCGAGGAGGGCACTCTCGGATTCCAAGGGGTCGAGGGGTATTGGTCTGTGTGGCGCCTTTTTCCGCGGCCCAACCGGGCTCGGGTAGAAGCCGTAGTGCAGATCTCCACCCTTCCCTTTCAGTTTTCTGGAAAGAGCCCCATTCGTAGGAGGTAGGAGACCATCCTTCTGGACTTTCACAGCCCCGGTCACCTCACAGAGGAGATTCTTCAGGGCGCAGCCTAGGCAGTTCCAGTTTGGTTGATCAGCTGTCGGCTGTGGAGTTTTCTGGAGCTCCTTCTTTCCTTAGGGCTCCTGGTGTGCTCCCTAGCCCAGGCGGAGGTCAGCCAGTTCCTGTTGTCGGCTTTGTCCCCACTCCTCTGCCACATTCTCCTGCACTCCCAGGCATTCTTGGTCCTAGCGGTCCTCTCTCCTGGGAGCAGTTCAGAGTGGTGGCTGCTTAATTTCCCTCTTCTGTTTGGGCAATGGACAGACAGGTTTTTCAACCTCCCTCTGAGCAGCCAGCTTCTGAAGACCCAAGGTCCTCTGACTCCTCATCCCCATCTTCGGGAGGAGAGGAGCCGTCTGTCCATATCTCCCCAGCTGCTCATCTCGCCGAGTATCAGCGATTCCTGTTGAGGATGTTGGAGGACCTGCACATCACCCCACCCACTCAACACAATCCAGAGCACTCGACACGCGCCTTTCTAGGCGATTTCAGTGCGGACATCCTTGTGGTCCCCCCCCTGGCCTGCTCCCTTTTGGGAGGTGTGGTTGCGTTCCTGGCAGAGGCCCTTTTCCAGGGTCCCAGCCCCTAGGGACCTCTGCCAGTGGTATTGTGCCCCACTGGAGTCTTCAGGTTCCATGTCTCATCCTCAGTCGGGATTGACGCAACTGGACACTCCTGATGGGCTTTGCGCCCTTCACAGTGACTGACCCCCAGATCAAGATTTCATGGATTTTGACTTCTGGGAGGGGAGGGCATTCTACTCGGCACGGTTGCTGCTCTCTATCGCAGCACATCAGGCCCACTATGCAACCTATGACAGGTTGCTGTGGTCCAGGCTAGGTCAACTCCTAGCTTCGATGTTTGACACGGAGCAAACCAGACAAGCCATTTGCACTCTCCGCACGTGGCCTGGAGCTAGCAAGGCACCAAGCGAGGGCATCATATGACGCCAATGAGGTAACTACCAGGGTCATTGGAACAGCGATCTGCACCAGGTGGATGGCATGGCTGCATCTCTCCTGGTTGTCACCCTTGGACTGGCATAGGGTGATTAACTCTGCTCACCAGAGAACCTATCTTTTTTCCCGTAGGGTGAGATAGCGTCTGTCGGGGCAACTTCCTACCCCCTCCGAGGGGTCCACGTCTCACTCTCGCTACTCTCGGGCCCCTCCAGGCCCACAAATGTTCTCCCTCTTAGTGTGTCACCCACTGAGAGCTAAGGGACTCAGTCCCTTAGGGTTAAAACCCCCTGGGGGGGGCTCGGCACTCACCCTAAGGTGATGAATGGTGAAGATTAACACAGATAAGATATGGAAATCACGTACCCAACGGAATTCTCATCTTTCTGTGTATCTTCTCCATTCATCACAATCCTGCCCTCCATCCCCCTGGGGCCTCATTCTCTAGGTCCCCCTCCTTCTCTGCCCATTCCTCGCCCTCCCTCCTTCTGCTAGTCAGGAATGGGGTAAACTGGGCACATAGGGGGATAATTTTCTTAGGGGAAGAGTGGTCAGGATGGGGGGCACTCCATCTTCAGTGCTTCGGTTCCACCCCTGTGGGGTAGGGGTTGGCAGTTGCCCTTTTTTTCTTTCCTTATCCCTTTCTCCCCGTCAGTCCTTTGATTTCCTTGTCCTTTGGCCATAACCTCATTTAATTTAAGAAACTAGGTTTCTTACACCAAAATTTCCTTTTCTGAGGGGGGGAATATCCCTGCATCCTGTCTTTCTTCCAGAATAGCCGATTCTGCTTTGTTGGAGTCATTGCCAGTGATTCTGTGTCTTGAATTCTGGCAGTTAGCCTCTTGGCTACTCCTTCACAGTTCCTATACAATCTGGAGACAGGTCAAGGTTCTAGGGTATGTTTTCCTGTTCTCCCCCCTCCCCCCCAACTCTTATCCTTAATTCTCAAATCCTTAACCCACCCTCCCTCCTCCTTTTCTTCTTCCAGAGATTGGGGCCCCTACCCAATCCCCTTAGTCTTTCAAACTTGTTCTGTCCTCTCAGTCGTTTATTTCTCCTTTCAGTTTATATATCTTTTCCTTTGTCTGCCCCTTGGACTTCCTTGTCCCACCCTCCAACCCTTTTCTCACCTCTACGGCGACTTGGAACTGGCGGGAGGGTGGAGTCGACAACACCTAACGGGCAACCCGTGAGTGCCATGCAGTGCTTTGGCCTCGAGGGCGGCGGCGATGGTGCGTTGACTCCGCCCATTCAAAAAAAAAAAAAAAGCTCCCACGGGGTCATGTCCGCCGGCCAAGTACCCAAAGGTGATGAATAGTGAAGATACACAGAAAGATCAGAATTACGGTAGGTACATAATTTCCATTTCCTGAATCTTCCCCTAAGATCATTCCTCCTATGCTGCCAGCCCTGAAGAATGCCACTATGGCAGCCTGTCATAGAGCAGACATGGTGCCAGCTATGCCACGTAGGACAGGCAAACTCTATAATGCCCCTCGGGGCCTTCCTTATTTTGCTACCCATGCTGAAACTGACTCTGTGGTCATCAAGGCAGCCCATGACAGATCTAAAGCACCTAAGCACTTTAGTTCCCTTCCCCAAGACGAGGAATACCTCAGGATTGACCTCTGGGGTAAAAGGGTTTATGCCTCCTCCACTCTGGGCCTGAGGATTGTAAACTGTCTGTCACACATGGTTAAATTCCAGCATGCCAACTGGAGAAAAAGCAAAGCTGCTGCCCAAACCCTTCCTAATGACTCCCAGAAGCAAGAATTGCTCCAGTACTTACAAACTGTGGAGGTGTCAGCAAATATCCTGTATATATGGCCAACACAGTAGCCTGGGCAGCTGCCACTGGCATATGTCTTTGCAGGCAGTCCTGGCTTAGAGTCTCTGGATTTGCAGCCGATGTGCAAAACAAGGTGCTAAATGCCCCTTTCAGTAGCACCAAGCTCTTCAGCCCTGATGTCCGTGACCTCATAAATGATCTGCAGGCCTCTGGCATAGCTATTAAGTCTGTCCATTCCCTCTACCACATTCATCCCCATGCTAGAGGGCGGACTACTTTTTGTAGACAGGCCAATAGGCCAGGCTCTGGCTCCCGTACCCAAGGTAAATGCAGAGCCCAGGCTTCCTTGCCCGCCCTCTCCAATACTGGAGTGGCAGCTAAGCGTCCCAGAAATGATGGACCAGCCTTCATAGCTGGTCTTACCTCAGCTTGACTCCTTGCAAGATCCACTCCTCTGGTCCAGACCCAGCATGGTGGTGGTCAGAGGTCAGTTCTTCCTCCATTTGAATCAGTGGAGAACAATAACTTCTAGGGGCGTGGATATGTTGTTCATCCACACTCTCTGGCATGTCCCTTTCCCCTTTAAATCTGGCCAGAAGTCTTCAAGCTGGCTCTACCAACCCACCCAGGTAGTAAATACCTTGGCTCCGCCCCATGACGCCAGAACTTCCTTTCCGCGGAAGATTCAGGTTCCCTCGTGCTACTTTAGCAATTCGTAGGCCCTGAATTCGCAACGTCGGTTTTCAGCACAAATTTCACTTAAACTCATCAGAGTTCACGACTCCGATCACAGCGCATTGGACATGGAGGACAAATTGTCCCCTGGATTCGCTGGTGTACCTGCGGCCAGAAGATGTCGCGCACTGATCCCCTCCTCTCGTGCGACTATTGCCTAGGTGTCGTACATGACACCACGTCTTGTACCTTTTGTTTGGCCTTCCATCCCAACGTTCTGAATGACCGCAAGGCGCGCCTAAAATTGAGGAGACCAGAGCTTAGAAACCCGCCGGTGAAATCGAAAGAGGCAAGGTGGGTGGTTTCTGTGGCCGCGGGATCTGCCGAGCAGCTGGAGCAGATGACGGCTATCAAGGAGGAAGCGGCTCAAGCTTCGGCCAGTCGAAGTTTTTTTGTTCCCTTTCAACCTTGGCTCTACTTTTACGGGCTCCTTTAGGGAGTTGTGCTAGTCTGTCCCCACCAGGGGTGAGGTGCCCTCAGGCTTGCACTCCTCCCACCCTCGGAAGAGGGACAAGGACCAAGTGATGCAAATCTTCTAAAAGGGGTTGCTCCTGGGACTGAGAGAGGTCCAAGTCCCAGGAACACGTGGTCTCGACTTCAGTCGAGATCGCTTCCTCGGCCGCCGGCTTTACGGACCTTCTGTCTGGCCAAGGCACAGAGACCGAGGAAATGGCTGAACCAGCTGAAATTATGCTCGACCTGATCGAGCCTTTATCGCCGACTCCGGTCAACAATTCTTTAGAAAGGACTCTGGTCCTTTCCTTTCCCGATGAGGAGACACTGCCCGCGGGTGTCCCGATCGAGAAAACTGTACCAAAACCTTGGTTTTCACCGACTCCAGTGACTCCTGATCGACCGAACCGACCCCACTGGTCTCGATCGAGGACTAGGACCTCTTCAGTCGAACGGCCGAAAAAGGGCCACAAATGCTCAAAAGAGGCGCCTCCACCATTCCTCATCCTCCTCAGATGAGGAGAGGCTTTGACGGCAACTCTGTCGATGCTATGAGGATTTGATGTGGCAACAGCTGATTTTGACCGGGCAGAAGCCAGCCCCCGCCGGCCGCCCTGGCCATCACTTGGCTCCCACCTCCTTGGCTGATGCCAGCCCCTTCCAAAACCGAAGGCCTCAGTTCCGCCACCCTTGGGGCCGGCTCATATTCTGGCTCGACCTATTCCAGTCTCTCCACCGATTTTGGTGGAGCAACTGCCTACGCAGCCTCAGGGAGGGGCTCCCTCGAAAAAGGACCGTGCAGGCACCGGGCTTCCCCGATGTCTGTCCATTACTGTTACCCTCGACCGCCCCTGGCAGATCAAAGAGGGGACGTAGGCGGGAAACCATTGTACCCCAACTCTTCGGACTCTGACGACACTGGATTGCACTCTCATCTGGAGGATTATGAGTAATCCATGGCAGGACTGGAGGAAGGCCCTTTCTCCTTTCAGGGCGTTCTCTGCCTGATCTCCAAATCTACCGGAATGCCCCTGGAGCCCATCCAGAAAAAGGCGGTGTACCCCGTTACGGATATCCTCAAGAGGGGGGGATACCCTGACAGAGGCCTTTCCAGTGGCCGAGGCCATCATTGAACCGGCCCTTAAGCTTTGGCAACATCCTGCTTCCTGCCCAGCTCCGTCTGCCCACATGGCCCGCAAGTACATGGTGCCCGTGGGGTCCCTGGCAGGAGTTCACAGAGCATCCTTCGGCCAAAAGCCTAGTGACTGCTTCTGTGTTCAGACGTACGGGTAGCTCAGCCGACACTGACCGACCCCTGGACAAGGAGTCCAAGAATATGGACCATTCTGCCCGTAAGGTCTATGCAGCCTCCTTCTTAGGCCTTTGTCAGGCCAGCTCAGCTGTTATCATGGCACACTTCTCTCATGCCCTTCTAGGGTCATTGGACGCAGTCCTCCCTCATCTCCCGGCGGACATGCAAACCACAGTGAAGCAGGTCCATGATCAGGACCATGCTGTTGCAAAACAGCAGCTCCAGATGGCCCTGGACATTGGAGATTCCTGTGCCTGTTCTTTGGCAGCCACAGTGGCTACTCGCTGCAGGGCTTGACTGAGGCCATCCTCCTTTCCAGCGGATACCCAGCACAAGTTAGCTGACGTGCCCTTCCTAGGCACTGACCTCTTCGGTCCAGGAATGGCTGCTCACCTCCAGCACATGGAGCAGTCCAGTGCCACCTTGGATGCTACCTTTGTGAAAGGTTCTTCGAGCAAGAACCAGCAGAAGCGCAAGAAAAAGCCTTTTCTGCACTCTTCCCCTGTGGTTAGGCAGCCCTCCTATCAAGGAGAACAGCAGCAACAGCAGGCTCAAGCTTGGCACGCCAGGCCCAAGCAGGGTCCTCAACAGCCCCATAAATGAGGCCGAGGTGCCGGTCCAGAATCCATCTCCTCCTCTAAGCCTGCTCAGTGACGGGTTGGAGGTTGCCATCCCTACACCCATCATGCCAGCTCTGGGTCCTCCCATGGGGGCCCGGCTCCACCACTTCCTTTCCGCCTGGTCCGATATCACTTCAAACAGGTGGGTTCTAGAAGTGGTCGGCCAGGGTCTGCCTCTGGAATTCGAGCAGTACCCTCCCAGCCAAGCCAAGCCCTCGGGAGGAAAGGATCTCAGCTTGCACTCAGTCAGCTCTTTGAGACGACATTGCTCAGCTCCTCCACAAGAAGGCGTTAGATCCAGTGCCAGATCCTCTACAGGCCCAGGCTTCGTGTTCAGGTATTTCCTGGTGCCCAAGCGGACGGAGGGTTGGCACCCCATCATAGATCTCCACGACTTGAATCAATATCTCAGGTCTTGCACCTTCCGGATGATAACTCTGAACCAGACCTACCATCCCTGGAGCAAAACATGTGGTTCTGTTCACTGGATTTCCAGGATGCATTCTTCCACATCCCAATCTGTCCGTCCCACCAGCGGTTCCTCCACTTCAGGGTTGAAGGGACCCTGTACGAGTTCCAAGCCATGCCATTCGGCCTGTCATCAGGCCCGAGGGTCTTCACCAAGTGCAACGCAGTGGTGGGAGCCCATCTCCGGCGTCGAGGAGTTCAAATTTACCCTCATCGCGACGATTGGCTCTTGGCAAGTTCCTCCCTCCAGGAGGTGGAGAGATCCAGGAATCTGGCTTTTCAAACTTGCTCCCAACGAGGCCTTCTGATCAACGAGGCCAAGTCGGAACTCGTACCCTCTCAGGTGATGAACTTCATCGGGGCAGAGCTCGGCTCTCGTCAAGCCAGAGCTTGACTCCCGGCGGACAGGGCAGAGGTTCTTTCCTCCTTTGCCCACTCATTTCAGGTTGGGCACTTGCGCCCTGCCTGGGACTTCCTGTGCCTTCTGGATTACATGGCGGCGTGCACCTCAGTGGTCTGTTGGGCCAGATGGCACATGCTCCCCCTTCAATGGGAGCTGGTGAGCGCCATGGTCATTTCGACCAGCTGATCACTGTGACCCAGAAGATGTGGGATGCTCTGCAATGGTGGACCACCCCAGACTGGTTGCAGGAAGGGATCCCGTTTGTCCGCCCCGAGCTGACGGTCGTTCTCACGACCGATGCCTCTCTCATGGGCTGGGGAGCCCACATGGGGGCACGGGTTCTGGAACCTCAAGCTATCCTGATGCCACATCAACCTGTTGGAGCTCAGAGCAGTCAGACTGGCACTGTCAGCTTTTACTCCTCAGCTCCAGGGTCAAGTGGTTCAAGTCCAGACGGACAATACCACGACCATGTACTTCCTCAACAAACAGGGCGGCACGCACTCCTGTCTGCTTCACAAGGAGGCGCTCTGCATCTGGACCCTCATCAGCCGGTTGCAGGCGGATCTCATAGCCATTCATATGGCAGGAGTCTTGAACCAGCTGGCGGATGCTCTAAGCCGTATAGGCAGGACATCCCATGAGTGGTCTCTCCATCCGGAGGTCGCTCACAACTTGTTCTCCCACTGGGGCAAACTGTTGGTGGACCTGTTTGCCTCCAGGGAAAACACCAAGCTAAGGCTGTTCCATGCCCTCCCCCCTCAGCTGGGCTCACTGCAGGGGGATGCCTTCTCGAGGCCGTGGACCCCAGGCCTCCTCTACGTCTTCCCTCCATTTCCCTTGATCCACAAGGTGTTACTTAAAGTGAGGAGGGACAAGACGAGGGTGATTCTGGTAGCCCCAGACTGGCCCCGCCAGTTCTGGTACCCAGATCTCCTCAGCCTTAGCTGCAGGCCCCCAGAGCGGCTCTCTGTATGCCCGGACCTGATATCTCTGAACCAGGGGAAGGTATTCCATCCAGACCTTCAATCCCTGCACCTCACAGCCTGGTACCTGAGTGGCTAGAGTTCCAGGCTCTGGGTTTTTCCGAGGATGTTTACACTGTGGTGGAGGCATCTCGTAAGGAGTCGACCAGGACATGTTATGCCTTCAAATGGAAGAGATTTTCCATTTGGTGTTAGGGTAAGGGTTTGGACCCCTTATCCTGCTCTGTGGCTGACATTCTCAGCTACCTTTGGTCTCTCTTCAAAGGGGGTCTACGGTCATCGACCCTTAGGGTGCACATGGCAGCCATCTCTGCTCACCGGGCGCAGGACGGTCAGCTGACATTGGTGCAGGAGACTGTGGTCGGGCGCTTCTTCAAAGGCCTGGATCACATATCCCCTCCACCTCCGTGGGATCTGTTGCTGGTTTTGGCAAAACTCATGGGCAAGCCATACGAACCCATGCACAAGTGTGAGCTCTCACACTTGTCATGGAAGACGGCCTTCCTGGTGGCTATCACGTCAGCCAGAAGGACAGAGGAAATTCAGGCACTTTTGGTGGACTCCCCTTATCTGGTCTTTCACAGGGACAAAGTTTTCCTGTGCCCCCACCCAAAATTCCTTCCGAAGGTGGTATCAGGGTTTCACCTTAACCAGGTGCTGACTCTGCCAGTATACTACGCTAATTACACCTCGGACGCAGAGTACAGCCTCCATACCTTGGACCTGAGACATGCTCTCTCCTACTACAAGGAGCGGACGGCGGAAATTCGTGGAGAGGTTCGCCAGCTGTTTGTCACCTACGCTGAAGCGGCTTCTGGCAGCTCTGCAGCCAAACAGACCATTGCAAGGTGGATTACATCATGCATAGGTCTGTGCTATGAGTTGGCGGGCAAGGAGCCTCCCAGAGGGATAAGAGCTTATTCTACCCACCATACTGCTGCATCAGTGGCTGCTTCCAGGGACATCCCTATCCAGGAAATCTGTTGGGCTGCTACCTGGAAGTCAGCAAACACCTTTATTGCCCAAGACCACATAAACCTTGAGTCACGCCTGGATGGTGGTTTTGGGGCCTCGGTTCTCCAATCTGTATTTCCCAAGTAGGGGGTGTTTGCCTTGCCTCCTTCCTCCCAGAGAACTGCTTGGAGTCTGCCAGAGTGTGTGCATGAACAACATATCCACGCTCCTAGAAAAACAGGTTACTCACCTGTAACAGTAGTTCTAGGAGTGGTATAGGTTGTTCATCCACACGCACCCAACCGACCTCCCCGGCTTTAGGTGCACAACATTCCTTCCAGCGGGCTAAGATCTGGCATCATGGGGCGAAGTCGAGGTATTTACCACCCGGGTGGGTGGGAGGAGCCAGCTTGGAGACTTCCGACCAAATTTAAAGGGGGAAGGGACATGCCAGAGAGTGTGGATGAACAACATATACCACTCCTAGAACTACTGTTACAGGTGAGTAACCTGTTCTTCAGATGCATGGACCCTGCAGCTCATAGAGACAGATCATACCCTGAAGCTCATCCAGCAGCCTCCAGATGCCCCTCCCCCACCGTCCAACTATCCCCTGGCTCACTTGTCTGTTCTCCGGGAGGAAGTACAGTCTCTTCTGTGCAAACAGACAATCAAACTGGTACCAAGGTGACAGAAAAACCAGGGGTTTTATTGCAGGTTTTCCTGGTCCCCAAAAAGACATGAGATATGAGACCCATTTTAGATCTAAAGGACCTCAGTCTCTTTGTCCAGTTCAAAAATGTCCAGATGGTAACTTTGCCAGGCCTCATGTGCCTCCTCAAGACCACGGACTGGCTTTGTTCACTGCACATGCAGGACGCTTGCCTGCACATTTCAGTCTTTCCTCCTCACAGGAGGTTTCTTCGTTTTGCCTTTCAGGGCATGCATTACCAGTTCAAAGTGCTGCCCTTTGGCTCATCCTCTGTGCCACCTGTCTTTACCAAATGCTTAACAGCAGTTACAGCAGCTCTCAGAAGAGAAGGACTGTATGTCTTCCCTTACCTGGACTATTGGCTTCTCAGGGTCCCATCCAGGGAACAGCTATTGCTGACTCTGGAGTGCACTCTCCAGCTCTTCCACTCTCTGGTCATAACGGTCAACCTGCCCAAGTCTTTTGTAGTATTGTCCCAAAAATTGCAATACATCAGGGTGATTCGGAACTCTGAGCAGGGGAAGGCTTACCCCAAAACAGGATGGAATGCCTTATGGCACAGGCTCAAGAGGTCACTCAGAGTCAGTACATTCCTGCCAGACTGTGCCTCAGGCTCTTGGGTCTAATGGCAGCAGCCATTCCCACCATCCCACTGGCCAGACTTCACATGCACACGTTTAGTGGACCCTCGGAGTGCAAAGGGACGAGCACACGGATGAGTTGGACCAACTAGTTCTGGTCTTCTCCCCAGTTCACAAGGTACTGCAGTGGTGGATGGACCTCTTGAATCTTCTTCAAGGGGTTCCCTTCCAGATGTCTTCCCTGCATCAGATTCTAAACACGGATACTTAGGATCTAGGCTGAGGAGCACACCTGGGTCCCTTTTCAAAACCAGGGCTCCTGGTCTCAGTGGGAGGCCGCCCTGCATATGAGTGTCCTGGAGATGAGAGCAGTGTTTTTGCCATGCAGACTTTTCAGGAGCATGTTGCTCCAGGCCAACTGCTGGTGCAGTCAGACAGTCTTGAATGTCATCTGCTACACCAACAAGCAGAGCGGGACTCACTCGTACCCCCTTTACAGGAAGGCTATGAGAATGTGGTATTGAGCACAGTCTGACACTCTCTGCGGTCCATGTGCCAGGCATCCTAAACACCCTGGCGGACAGTCTCACCAGAACTCAGTCCAGCATGCACGAATGGGAGTTTCCGTCATCCATAGCAGAAGATCTGCTGGACAGATGGGTTCATCCAGAGTTGGACCTTTTGGCATCCCCACTCAGTGCAAAACTGCCCAGTTTCTGCTCACTAGATCCAGGGCCTGGAGTTTTCTGGCACGACACGTTGTCCCTCTCTTGGAGCGGGAGATTTCTGTACACATTCCCTCTGTTTCCTCTAATTCAGAGGGTGCTGATCAAGCTGCAAATGGAGGGGGCCAGCATGATTCTGGTAGCCCCATTCTGGCCTCGCCAGATATGTTTCCCTGTGCTTCAGCAGCTGGCAGAGGAACCACCGGTACCTCTGCCCCTTTGCAGGAATCTGCTGACCCAGGATCAGGGGCCCTGGTCCATCCCAATCTCGTCTTCCTCCATCTGCATGCATGGCTCCTGCAAATGTAGACATTGCCAGGTCTGGGGTCTCTTGACATGGTGGCAGATGTCCTGGTGGCCACTCTCAAGCCTTCCACCCATGCCATGAAGTGGAAGTGGTTTGCCATCTGGGCTGCCAAACATTCCCTCGACCCATTCACCTCCCCTGTGAATCATATCCTGGACTACCCGATTTCTCTGTCTGACTCAGGCCTCCAGTATTCCTCCTTCAGGGTTCACCTTTCGGTTGTTTCTGCCTTTCATGTTCCCATGGGTGACCGCACTGTTGCTCAGCTGGATGTCTCCCATACTTTTGTCAGGGGCATCCTGCACCTGAAACCTCCAATCCATTCCCCTGCCCCGGCTTGGGACTTGAATTTCATTTTGTAAAAGTTGATCCTGTCTCCTTTTGAGCCAATCACGACTTGTGATTTGTGCTTTCTCTCTTGGAAAGTACTGTTTTTAGCTGCAGTTACTTCTGCTCACAGAATTTCAGAGCTTCAGGCCCTCTGATATGAGGAGCCTTATTTGATTTTTCACAAAGACATGGTATCTTTGCATATCAAATCCTAAATTTCTACCTAAGGTGGTCTCTGAGTTTACACTTTTTCAGTCCATCCACCTTCCTGTTTATTTTCCTGAGTGTGCCAATCCAGGGGAAGCACTTCTCTGTATGTTAGATGTGCACAGAACTTTGAAGTATTATCTGCTTTGGACTAAGAATCCAGAAAGTTTAAGCAGTTGTTTGTTTCTTTTGCCCCAGATAGAGAATGTGCTTCAGTTTCTAAGCAATGTTTATCCAAATGGTTGGCAAATTGCATTGTGTTCTGCTACAATAAGTACAACAAAGAGTTTCCTGGTGCTGTCGAAGCTCATTCCTCCAGAGGCATGGCTACCTTGGTGGCTTGTTTCAAAGGAGTCTCAGTCGCTGACATTTGTGCGGCAGCCACCTGGAGTACAGTCCACACTTTCACCAAGCATTACAGTCTGGACATTGCCTCAAAAGTCCGTACAGGATTTGGCAGGGCCATGCTACAAAGACTCCTGTCTTAAGTTTATGGAGATCCAACTTCCCAGCTTGTCTGTTTTCACTTTTCACTGCTTGGTACTCATTCCTATGGTGTAACCTGATGACTGAGATACCCCCGAAGAAGATAGAACAGTTACATAAGAACTTACTGTAATAGTAGATCTTCAAGGGGATCTCCGTCATCAGGTATGACTTCCCTCCCACCATCACCCTTCTTGGAGCTCCTGTCCAGGACCTAGCTATCTGCTGTTTCCAATCTTTTATTTGGAGCTGGGTCACTCTTTTTCTACTCAGTTCCCCAAGTTGTGAGCATTGCTCTCTTAGTTTCTGGAGCGAGCAGGGCCACCCACACCTGTATAAGGTTGCTGACATCGGCAGACGTCGACGGTATAGGCAGCCCCAGTTTTACTGCTGAAAATCTTCCATGTGGATTCCCCTTCACTGATGGCAAAGGTTCCTATGGTGTAACCTGATGACTGAGATCCCCTCAAAGATCTACTGTTAATGGTAAGTTCTTACAAAACTGTTCTTTTCCAGGTGTGCTCTGGAGGAAGGGAGTGGGGGAACTTGCCCCAAAGGGCACTCTCCCCCCCCAACTCTTTTTATCCTCCTCCTTCGCCAACCCCCCAGACTCTCTCCATTGTGGTTGCTTGGTTCCCACCATATCCCACCCTGCCTGAAATCCCTGTCCTACGTTCCATGAGGGGAGGATCCCCCTCACTCCTCTTGGCCTTTCTGACCCCCCGGGGTGGGACCGTCATCTCCTCTTGGTGACCTTTCTGAAGAAATCCAGACAGTGGACCAGGTAGTGAGGCAGCACGGGGGGCAGGCCAGAAGACCTGGCATTGGGTGTGGAGGTAGGCCACTGGACCCACCTTTGCCTACTTTGGAAGAGGGTACTTTTCCATGTTTTGTCCGTTTGGTCCTGAGAGTGCGACATGCACAGACTACTAGCACAGCATGGGCACACTCCTACAGGACGTCTACCGCAACTCCCATACCCTTTTCCATGAGCCCCATGAGCTGCTGCACCCAGTCACGACCAGGAACTGCCAAAGCTGCTCGAGGCTTTTAACAACAAACACAATCTTATGTAATTTTCTATAGTTTTTTCGATACAACTGTAAGAGGTCAAAACCTCACTTTCAGATTCTTGACGATATTGGGAATGCAAATAATCACAAACAAGTTGCATTCGAGTAATAAACAAGTTTATTACTACAAAAGGGATAAATCACAGTTGCCCTAAGCAGTTCTTACCAATACGAACCGGGAGCCAGGGCTAAGCGTTCCCTACACCTCGAGGTTTCTTTGTAGTCTCTTGGGATCTCTTGGGTCTCCGAGGTCAAAGCCTGTGCATAACATTATATACCTGTGATAATTACTATGGTTACTAAAAGACAGAAACATTTTTAGTTACAGAGATGAGCCCTATTGGCTAAATTAGAGGTGGCTCCACGGTCCAAGATAACATTATATAATTCTGTAAAGTCATCAGTTTTAGAACAAAGGAGTTCTTATACAGAGTCTTACATAACAAGGTGTAGTGGTGCACATCACCAAAAGATGGCAGTGTTGCCTTACATATTATAATTACTTCAAGGACAGGTGTCTTGGCATATGACTAGTAAGAAATAGACAGAAAATACATGGTATAATGTGTGTGTGTGCATTAGCAAGCAAAGTGGATTACAACAATATGCATTCATATCCTGACATCTGCTCTTGTACGGTAGATGCCCTTAGCCCTAGGTATTAGTATAACCTATGCCTAAGCATTAGCTGTCTACAGTGTACCTCTGAGGGTATCAATTAGGGTGTAGGAACCTCGTGTAGCAATCCCCCCCCGTTGCCTCCAAGGGCAACACAGGCAAATCCAGGAAAAAGGACCGGAGCAGTAGTCGTTTACAGTCCCGACACGCGAGCCTTGTAAAGGAACTCAAGCTGCTCACAGTGTTGCCGTAGTGTACGTCGTAGGCAGCAAAGTATAATAATCAAAGTGAATATCAAAAATGCTTGTATAATAACAAAACCTTTAAAAGTAATCTCTAACCAGGTGTTAGTTAACACATTATTCATATCTCCATCGTTAATCAAATCAAGAGCAGCTTCATTGGCTTTGGTTATATTATTGCTGATGTGGATGAGATGTGTGTCCTTTCTGTCTAAAAGGGATTCCAGTGTGAGTGTAAGTGGATCTATGTGTACATTAAAGTATGGTAGGTATTCTGACAATGTGAGTAAACAATCTGGGTTACCATCAATAATGTCTGCATCCATAAGGGGGAAGGGGGTTATAACAGTATGTCCAATAACAGTCTTCTGGTGGGGAACAAAACAGAAGTTGGGGTATTCAATAGCACAAGTAACAGAACCATATGTATAAGATTTATAGTTCGTAACAATACAGTATTTGCCATCAGAGTTGTACTGAGAGCGTACCGTAGGCAGTCTCCACTTTTGCAACTGGACAGGGCATGTGTAGGTCGTCTTCGAAATCCGTGTTGACAGGCGACGAGCTTCCTCACGATAGGACTGGTAGAGCTGATCAGGAGACAAAATCGAGTCAAAAGAGTTGGTGCCATTGTCAGTGATGTCATCATCCATAGTGAAAGTCCAATCAATGCTGTCTGGAGAGTAGCCACAAACAGGGCGTATAACATCAAACACATCACATCGGCACAAGTAGATGTATTGCTTTTTCGCACAGCAGTCCATGTGTGGTGCCACCCAGGCATCCAGGAAAGAATGGTAGACCAGTAGAGGAGGTAGATCCAGCCATTCTCTGTAGATGTCTTCATCCAAATGCCCAATGGAGTGCGCCAGTGCAAGCTTGTCGAACAAAGCTGTGGTGGGATCAAAACGTGGTAAGGAGACAGTAAAAGAGACAAACATGGTATCTGTTATGGAACACTTCTTAGTAGAGAAACAAGGACCAGTATTAGGGTGTCTGGTCACAAACCCCAAATTTCTCGCAGTGGAGAGAGGGATAGACAAAGTCTGTTGCATACACATGGAAACACAAGTAGACAGTTTACATTTAGGACAATACCATTTGGAAATGCAGCTATCATGTATGATATCGGATTCTTCCAGTTTCTAAATCACGGAAGAGGTTGTTGATGGTAGTGAGAATGTATGAGCCATAAGTGGAGCAGAGTATTTCCCTACCAATATATTGTTTTTCAGCTTCTCTATTGTTCTGTTGTATGAGTGCGTTAATCTTATCTTTTGAATCAGTGAATGCTTTAACAATGTCGTGCATGTTGGATACAGTGTATCTTTCTTCCTGACTAAGACCATCCACAGCATGCAATAATGGAGGTTAAACGTTATTAACCAAACCAGTGGAGAATTTCGCAGAATTTCTTTTGATAGCAGCAATGTCTGCTTTATTCCAGATAGACATAGCAGTACCAAAAAGACCTGTGACAGTACCTGTAGCACCTGTAACATCAGAACTGTCAACTTCACGTTTGTTATGTTTATGATTCAAAGTACCAGGAGGAGTTTTCCTCCTAAAATTACCTCTGTGTTCAGTAGAATAAACCCCAGTAAAGGGATCTTTAGTACAAATCTGAAATGCAGCTAAACTGTCAAGCAATAACGTACTATAAAATGCAGATGTATTAGTATTGTGACACATGCCAAATTCTTTCATGTTCCAGTAAGTGAGGTTAAACAAAACAGGTATATGCATATACTGTAGATTATTAATTAAAGAACCTGGGAGGGCAGTGGCTGTGAGACCACTATGGGGACCACGGTTATGTTTTGAACATTCCAAAAGTTGTTTTTCAGTGGGCAGTAACACAGAGATACATGGCAGCTGAGGCCATGTGGTGTTACGACACAAAATCTCGAGCGGAATCTTGGAGAGAATTACAGTAAGAAGGATCTATTAAAGCAGTAATGTTGTACAAACCAGAATGTCTCAGTGCAGTTTGTAACAAGGACAGTGAACCATTTGGGGATAATTTAGCATTGGGCCAACCCTGAAAAGTTCCCTTGGAGAGTTTGTCCACAGGGAGAATTTGTCCTTGTGATGTGGTTTGCCACTCAATTTGAAGGGTAGATTTGTCAGGAGCAACGACCGAGGCAGTGAGGTAAGCATCAGAACCTTTCCTGGACAGTGATCATAGTATCTGGTATTTTGATGGAAACTCCCTCTGTAGGAGGTGCTGAGGATCCAGTTGTCGGAGGAGGTCCGTACCGTGCGCTTGACGAGAGGGATCACTCCTGCAAGGAGGAGATAGGAAGAAGATAGCCATCTTGTCAGTGTATCTGAAAAGGAAGATCAAAGATTAGTACATTAGTACAATTCCGACCAATGGGGTTAGGAAAAGTAAATTAAGTTCCTTTGTACAGTTTCAACTGGTTTGCGTGTAACCATTTGTCAGTCAGTTTGTTGTTGTGAAGGAGTCTAACCTGATAGACTGCCGGACTGAGCTTGTTGACAATGGGGTATGGGCCTTCCCATTTATTAGAGAAGGAGTGGGTGGGATCCGCAAATCGAAGTACTATTACCTGATCTCCAACTTGCCAATCCACTTCTTGTGCGTGTTTGTCAAATTGTATTTTGGATTTTTCTGGGCTTTGCCCATGCAGTTTGCAGCATACAAGTGTGTGTGTATATGAGGTCTTTTCTGAGTTTTTCCACATACTGATCCACAGACACACGGTCTGCGGTGGGGGTGTGCAGGTCAAACAGCAAGTGTTCGGGTAATCTCATCTGTCTTCCAGTCATCACCTCACAGGGTGTCAGCTGGGTAGTGGCTGAGGGTGTACCCCTGATTGCCATAAGGAGTAAAGGCAACAGGGAATCCCAGGTTTTGGGATTGTCCTCAATGAATTTGGAAAGCATTTGCTTAATCCGTTGGTTGGCTCTTTCTACTTGACCTGAGGATTGAGGATGATAAGGTATGTGGAACTTTTGTTGAACTCCAAGGAGTTCAAGGGACTTTTCATCAACTCACCTGTAAAACTGGTTCCTTTATCGGAGTCTACTTTAAGAGGCAGGCCCCACCTGGAGAAAATCTGTTCCACCAGAATTTTGGCAGTTGTCTTTGCGGTGCATGTCTTAGTGGGGAAAGCCTCAACCCACTTAGAAAATAGGTCAGTTACCACAAGGGCATACTTGTTATTTCTACTGGTATTGGTCAGAGGGCCAATAAAATCAATTTGAATGGCATGCCAAGGGCCAGAATGTCTTTGTGATAAAAGTTTGGCATTTTGTTTTGTAGGTATGGGATTGTTTTGTGCACAAACAAGGCAATTGTCTATGTATTGTTTAACATCTTTGGTAATACCGGGCCACCAAGCGGTGGTCTTAAAGTGTTGGAGAGTGTTTTCTGGTCCTTGGTGTCCACCAGTAGGAGTATCGTGTACTTGGTGCAAAAATTCAGATGTTAGGTGTCTGGGGACTACCCACAATTTGGTGGTAGTTTCATCTGGTTGAAACCAAATGAGCTTGTCGTCAGGCGATAAGTGTAACTTACCTTCATGCTTTCGATATGGATTATGTGTAGGTAGTCTTTCTTCAGTACCCTTGTCAAGGAATCTGAACACCTCTCTCAGTTCAGTGTCCAGGTGTTGGGCTGCTGAGAGGTCCAGGGGAGAAAAAGACTCAGATTTCTTCTTGAGGGCTGCAACATGTACAGCTGCATTAGCTTCTGGATGGTCCATCATCCAGATGTCCCCCCGGCCCCTTCCTTAGCAAGGGTGTCTGCGGTGTCATTGAAAGCATGATAGGGGTCATGAAGAGAATGGGCTTTGACCTTGTGCACATAAAGTTTGTGTGTGTATTTCTGTGCCAATGCATGTATGTAGATTACCAATTCCTTGTATTTTACTTGGCTGCCATCAGAAGAGAGGAAGGAGTTCTTCTGCCAAAAGGGAAGAAATTCTGTAAGGGAACAACAAACCCAATTAGAGTCTGTAAAAATGATGGTATCCTGAGTTCCGTGTTGGATGAACTCCAGGGCACAGGCCACCGCTGCCATCTCTGCATATTGTGATGAAACTACACTACAGTGTTTAGATATCTTGACAGTGTTTCCATAAGGATAGACTACCAAAATACCTATCCCTGCAATCATACCTCTCAACCTTTCTTCACCAAAATGTGTGACACAATGTGTGACAAATGAGCAAAATGTGTGACATGTCATTTAACATGGCACTGCAAGCTCAGAGCACTATCGTTATCAGTGCACTAATGTTCATAATGTTTTTTGATAACTGAGCATAACAGATTAGTATGCATTTTTACTTTAAAGTCTCAGTGGAGAATGCAGAATATCACGTTCCTCATGATGGACAAAGGGTTTCTGAGAGGTACAATGAGTGACGTACCTCATAATGTGGGACAGTTGAGAGGTATGCCTGCAATCTGTTCTCCCTGATAGTATGATGCTGAACCATCAGTGAAAATACGGCGCAGAGAGGTACTCTCGAGCACTTGTGGCATGGCAGGGAGGAAAGGACCTGGATCTGGGAGGTCAGGTAACTGCAGTGTACAGTCATGGGGTTCTCCCTGAAAAAGGAGGCCATGAGCTAGTAGAGATGGAACTTTGGTCTGGTGGACCTGGATATCTCTGTCCTGGAGGAGAAGTGACCAATGTGTCAGCCTAGTGTTAGAGACTGACCCATCCTTCACTCTGTCTGAGAGCAGAAAGGTAGTTGGCATGTGGTTAGTGTTGAGGATCAGTGGTGAGTACCCAATGATATACAGGAAGTGCTTGACAGCCCAGTAGGTGGCCAGAAGGTTCCTTTCACAAAGGCCATACTTCTGTTCCACTGGGGTCAAGAGCTGAGATGCATATGCAATGGATCTCAAGGTGCCATGCACCTTCTGGGCCAGCACAGCTGACATGGCGATGTCAGAGGTGGCACACTCCAGATGGAATGGTAGTGCTGGATTGGGGTTGACCAGTGCTGGGGTGGAGGCCAGAGCATGCTTCAGTGACGTCACAACCTGGGTGTGAACAGGACCCCAAGTCCTTGGAACATCCTTTTGAGTAGTTCATACAGAGGAGCAGCTTTCTGAGCAAAATCACAAATAAAATCTCTCGAATAATTAACCATACCTAGAAACCTTTGAAGAGTTGCCACACTGGTGGGCAATGGCAAGTCTTGTAATCCCTGTACCTTTTTCCAGGTAGGGCTTCGGCCTTGGTCAGTTATTTTCAGACCCAGAAAGATTACTTCCTTCTGACATAACTGTGCTTTTGCTGGGTTGCATTTCAGGCCTGCTCTCTGGATGAGAGTCAGTAGTTCGTCCAAGAGATCCAGATGTTGTTCCTGCGTGGCCGTGGCCAACAACAGGTCATCCACATATTGTAAGAGACATTGCGGGGCTGAGAAACTCTGTAGGGCATCCATCATGTGGAGATGGAAGAGGGATGGACTGTTATGGAATCCTTGTGGCAAGCAAGTCCATGTGTATTGTCGTCCTTCAAAGGTGAAGGCAAACTTATATTGGCTCTTGAGAGCCAATGGCAATGACCAAAAGCCATTGGAAATGTCCAGAGCACTGAACCATTTCTGGTCAGGTGTTAGGAGTCAGAGCATATCTGGTGCTGATGCAACAGTTGGGGAGCAACTGGGAGTGACCTGATTCAGTTTCCTGTAATCAGTAGTAAGTCTCCAGGTGCCTTTGGGTTTCTTCACGGGCCAGACCGGAGAGTTGGCAGTGGAAACACAAGTTCTGATTACTCCTGGTTTAAGGAGTGACTTGATCGTTTCTCGGAGGGAGGGCAAGGCCTCAGCTGGAAAGGGGTATTGCCTTTGCCTTTCATGTGCCGGGCCTGGCACCTCAATGACAGTATGCATTCTGCCATAGTCATGCTTGTTAACTGCAAACGCTTCCAAATGTCGTTGCAGAATAGGTAAAAGTTTCGGAAAAAAATTCATGGTTCTTGAACAAATCTATGACGTCATACTCTTTGTTATTGATAGATATTGTTGCCACAGCATGTGAATCAGGAATCAAGATGGTATGGTATTGACCCTGGATCTGTATCAGCAGCATGTTAGCTAGATCCACTACACAGCCGTGTGGTGCAAGGAAATCAATGCCTATGATACTTGGATGATCATGCAGTACCATTAGCTGGAAAGCATGTGAGGCCTTCAGATGGCCTAGCTCTACTGGTAAGGGTAGAGAACGGTATGCAGGCAGCCTAGTACCATCCACTCCTGACATATTGGTCTTCCGTCCGGTAGACCAAGGGGATGTGTCCCGGTGTTCGTCATGCAACACAGATACAGCTGCACCTGTATCTAATAAGACTATTAGTTGGTGGCCCCGACCTCGGTGCAGGGCCTTCCGTTTGTATCCAAGACCAGCTTGTTTACAATACGGACTGGGGTCTGTAATTGTCAATCCGTATTACGGGAGTATTCAAGGGTTGGGCCTGATTAGCATGAATGACTGCAGTGCTGTACTGATGCGATGTGGAGGAGCTTCGGGTTCAGGCTCATATGGGCCTGAGGGCTTGTACTTCCGGTGTCTCCATGGCCGGTAGTGGCATGGGCCGCCGGTTGTACTGCCGCAAGGGTCTGTACGGGGACAGCATCTGCTACAGAACGTACTTGTCCCAGGAGCTCTCGGAATTTTCAGTTTTCTTCAGCTATCTCCCTATATGAAGGACCCATTCTTTGTAATGGTTTCCTTCTACCCCTATGCTTCCTGTTTTTGGGCCAATTTCGGTTCCCACCCCACTGTTGTTGTTTGCCTTGTTGGGGGTTTTGTTGGATACTAGCTGGAGGGCTGATGGATATTTAGTTTGCTGTTGGGCCTGCCCTTCCACCGTATAGTGTGTCGCGGTCCCGGAGGCGGGTTCCACGGCAGCGACTTTCTTGGAACCGGAACCCAAGTCACGGATGTACAGTTGATTCACCCTCTCAGTTTTCCGAAGAATATCGGCAAACCTCTACCTTTTCTCTTACTGCTGGGATCATGTTTCTAAGGAACAGGGTCTTGTATTCAATGAGATCTACATCCGCAGCTTCTTGTGCCAGGTGTTTTCCTGCTCAGTAGGCCATCCAGAGTCTCTGGTGGTAGGTCACTGGGCTTTCTTTTGCATTTTGCTTTATGGGGTATGCCAGCATCACTCCTGCTACACCTGGGCTATGAGCGGAAATGAGCTCAACTGCAACCTCGTCAAAGGTAGCGTTCCCATCCTGGCGAACTGCTTCGGGGAGTTTGGCCCATGAACCAGGATCAATGGTCTGGCGTAGTATTTGGACCTGATGTTCTGCAGCGAGGCTGAGCAGCTCGCATTTAGAGCACACCTTTTCCAAGTGACAGCTAAGGTTGTCGGACGGGCTCATCCGACCGATACTGTCAGCAATTTGCTGGACAGAGTAGGCCATTTGTAGGGGATTAGTAGGTGGTCAATCAGGCAAAGGTAACGCATCTCGCGCACCATCCAAGGCAGCGCGAGCTGCAGCTCCGGCTGCAGTGCGGACCACACCTTCCTGAGTACCAGCTTCTTGAAAAATGTGTCGAATCTGACTTTTAATGGCTTTCATACTCCTTTCAGGAAGAGGAACATTACCCAATGCTCTATCAATCATGGTTTCAATCTCTTGCCTGTCTTCCACACTAATAACGGCTACCGGAGGCGCCGTCGGGACCAGGCTTGGGCCTGCTCCCCCCCATCATGGGTGCCGCCATGTTGGCGTTTCCCATGATGAGCGTCACGACGACGTCGACGTGTGACCTGGGGAGTAGTGGGTGGGGACTCGCCATACTGTGGATGGCTGGGTGGGGATTCTGGGCCATAGTAGAGGCGTGACTGGGCGTTGTACTGTGAGACAGCATCATCAAATGACTCCCCTTCTGATGACGAGTGAAAGGCAGGGGCTACGCCTCCCATTGCCTTAAACATGGCCAGCCAAAACCTCTCACTGATGGCGCAGTTTGTCCATCTTAGCTCTACATTCATCATGATTCACACGTGCAACATCCATATCAACCTGATCCTGCTTCTGTTTCTGCAAAACATGGTACGCGGCGCTCAATTCGCGATTATTCCTATAGGCTATTTCTAAATCATTACGTACCTGGTTGATCTCGTCCTGCTGGAGCTCACCCATTTTATCACTCAACTGTGCATTCGCAGCACTCAACAAATTATTCATTTGCACAACCTGACTCTTATCCTGTCTCAAACTTTCACACTCCTGTTTCAGAGTACACATTTTGTTGAAGCAGCCTGTGCTGAATGATGCAATAGTGAACTCCTTTTCATTTGCAGAGTTTGGAGCTCGACTCCAAGTTCTGCTGCAGTCTAATACATTCAGTTTCTGTAAACCCATCTCTTGCTTAAGAGATGCGATCTGCAGATCAAGGGTAAACTCCTCGGCTTCGAGGCTTCCAAAGCAGCGAGAGGCTGCGACCATCAACCCTTAGGCTAACGCTTATTGGTTGATTGTGTCATCTCTGTGTACTGGGTTGAGATCCCCAGTACAGGCTTGTCTGATTGACTTGCGTCCCGCGCAAAGTCAGCCCATCCTCCATGGGAGGTAAGGAAGTTAGAGACATCTGAGTCTCAGTTCTGCGCAGATATCTGATACTGTGGCCATTGTGTGGGAGAGAACGAAAATTCAAACTGTGAAAAAGACAGCATGTTGCGTATAGATCCACAACACGAGTACTTTAAACACAGCCGGGCTACTGTATAAGTTGCAAGCTTGCAATTCAAAGCTGCTATGGAGTGGGTCGAGACGGCATCGACCACACCCAAAAAGTCAGCCAGACTTTGCAAGTGACTACAAACTGGTAGGAAAAACCGGAGAGGTGATACGGGAATGTACACCTACAGTCCCCGTGGGGAATGGAAAAGTTTCAGCAACAAGTGAAAACTTACAAACACCAAATATCGCCTGCACACGGTCGCCAATTTGTAAGAGGTCTAAACCTTGCTTTCAGATTCTTGACAATATTGGGAATGCAGATAATCACAAACAAGTTGCATTCGAGTAATAAACAAGTTTATTACTACAAAAAGGATAAATCACAGTTGCCCTAAGCAGTTCTTACCAATACGAACCGGGAGCCAGTGCTAAGCGTTCCCTACACCTCGAGGTTTCTCTGTAGTCTCTTGGGATCTCTCGGGTCTCCGAGGTGTAAAGCCTGTGCATAACATTATATACCTGTGATAATTACTATGGTTACTAAAAGATAGAAACATTTTTAGTTACAGAGATGAGCCCTATTGGCTAAATTAGAGGTGGCTCCATGGTCCAAGATAACATTATATAGTTCTGTAAAGTCATCAGTTTTAGAACAAAGAAATTCTTATCAGAGTCTTACATAACAAGGTGTAGTGGTGCACATCACCAAAGGATGGCAGTGTTGCCTTACATATTATAATTACTTCAAGGACAGATGTCTTGGCATCTGACAAGTAAGAAATAGACAGAAAATACATGGTATAATGTGTGTGTGTGTGTGCATTAGGAAGCAAAGTGGATTACAACAATATGCATTCATATCCTGACATCTACTCTTGTATGGTAGATGCCCTTAGCCCTAGGTATTAGTATAACCTATGCCTAAGCATTAGCTGTCTACGGTGTACCTCTGAGGGTATCAATTAGGGTGTAGGGACCTCGTGTAACACAACCATCCCAAGTACTTATATAGTTCACAAAGATGAGTGAGTTTTGGACAGTCTAAAAATCATTCTTGCCAATTATTGTATAGGCTGTCAAGTGTATTAGCCTTTCTTGAGAAGAATAACCATGAATTTTATTAGCATAATCAAAGAAAGGTAGAATTTGGGTTTTAATTATTGGATTTAATACAGCACCCAAGATATTTATAGCTATCCAAATCTAAAGAATGTCCGTCCAAAGCTGAAATGGTGATCGGAAAATGTTCTGCTTTCTTTTAACTTATCAGGCAATGCAGAAAGCATCAACTTACATTTTCTTCAGGGATATCTCTTTCATCAGGTCACGCCTATGGAACTTAGCTGTCACGCACTAAGATCCCACGGAAGCTTTTCTGTAGCAGTTTAGTAGGGGCCGCCCACTCTGATGTCACACGCCAGTGTCCCTTATCCTACATAAGCATGGGCAGTCTCCCTTCCTCCTCAGTTCTTTCCTGCCATTGACCTACCTGCACAGACTCCAAGGAAGCCTCATTGTTCAGTCTACCACCAAAATTGTTTCTTTCTTTTCTCTGAGTGGAGAATCACTTTCTTTTGAAGTGATTTATTTTTTACTTGTGCGTCGAGAGACGCAGTCTCATCTGCTTTTTTCTGTAGCTGCCGCTGCGGAAAGAAGATTTCTTCCATCAATGAGCATGACCTCTGCAGTTGTTGCCTTGGGCCTATCCATAATGCCCTCACCTGCAGGCTGTGCCTGACGTTCAACCTTACCACTCGGTGCCACCACAAAATAGTCCTGCAGAAGTTCATTATGGAGGAAACAGCAGTCCGATTGGAACGGGGCCCTCCAGGGCTAGCCCTACCCAGTCGCTGGCTTCTTCTTCCGGTTCTCTGGCCGCTAAGGCTCGGGACAGGTGTTTGGGGAAACAGTCCCACTGGGACAAGGAGCACTCGATGGACTGTTCCCCTCTGGAGGCGCTCCCATTCCCCGATGGCTTCTTCCTCTCATTCAGGGAGTGTGCTGTTGACAGCTTAGCCATCGACACCTTCTGCCACTCAGGCCACTGCTTACTAAAAGCCCTCCTTAACAGCAAGTTCCACCAGCTTTCCTTTGGCTGGTGAGGAGCCATCGACCCTCGGGTCATCAACTCCTGCCCTGCCACTGCAGACTTCAGCACCACAAGTTCCTCAGACACTGAGCCCCATCGGCTCTGCTGCTCTATGCAACCATTTGTTGGTGCTGGGAATTGTTCTCCCCCTGCATCAGCCAGCTTTGACGGCGTTTCCTTTCCCCACGATTAACCTCAATACTATGCTCACTTCTATTACCACGGCCCTGGTCCAGCAGCTGGTTCCGCGGCCAGAGCCTTCATCGCCTGTACTATTGGATGCTGGTTCGGCATCAACACTGGTTTGCCCTTCCTGTCCAGCCCCTCCCTGGGCACCATTGGTGCCATTGTCATTGATGCCTGCCTCTGACCAGGTTGACGTTGAGGTAGAGTACCACCCTGATCTCATTCTCCCTGAAGAGGAGGATGAGGAAGAAGATATGGCAGAGGCTTTCTCGGCCAGATCTACTGTCTCTTCTGGGAGTGAGGACTTGGCTAAGCATACCCCGAGGTCGCCTCTTGAGAACCCCACTTTCTTCAATATCATGAAGCAGCCTCAAGTCACTATGGGGTTCCAGACTGAGGAAGAGGATGTCACCAGTAGGAATCTAGTGGATTTCCTGGAGATTTCTGAATCTCCACCTAGATCATCCCTCCTTTGCTCCCAGCCTTGGAGGATGCTGCCAGTGCTGCATGGCACAGGCCTAACTCAGTGCCTGCCATGCCCAGAAAGGCCAATAAACTATACCAAGCCCCTTTAGGTAAGTCTTTCTATGCTGCTCATCCAGACCCTAACTCAGTGGTCATCAAGGCGGCCCATGACAGGCAAGGTGCCCAAACATCTGAGTTCCCTCTCCCCTGACAGGGAATCCTGGAGGCTCCATCTCTGGGGCAAGAGGACCTTTGCCTCTGCCACCCTAGCCCTTAGAATTTCCATTACCCTATCCCATTTGGTCAAATACTAGAATACCATCTGAAAGAAGGGCAAGGCTGTGGCACAGGCCCTTCCTGAGGGTCCTCCAAAGCAAGAACTCCTTGGGAGTCTTCTGGCTGCGGGGGATGTCAGTAAGCACCTCCTAAGAGCCATTTATGACATGTCTGATTCCAGTGCTGGAGCAACTGCCACTCACATTTGCCTTAGAAGGCATTCCTGGCTGAGAGTCTCAGGTGTTCCTGCTGATTTTCAGCAGAAAGTCCTAGATGCTCCCTTTGTGGGCTTCAAGCTTTTTGACTCTGATGTGCAGGATATTATTAATGACCTGCAGGCCTCTGGCAGGGCTATATGGTCTGTTCATTCTCTTTGTCATACCCAGCCCAGGAGCAGGCCAAGACCCTCCTTTCGCAAGGTCTCCCATAAGTCCGTGGCAAGAACCAGACTTCAAGGCAAGCGCAGAGCCAGTGCTTCCTTGTCTGCCCCTTCCTCCATCTCTGGTGCCCCTGCCTATAGCCCAAGAGGTGGTGGTGCTGCTGCTCAGCCACTGGCTTGACCTCAGCATGACTCTTTTGCCCGACCCCCGTTCTAAGCCAGGAGGTGGTGGTAGAGGTCATTTCTCCCTCCATCTAGACCAGTGGAGGGCTCTTACTACAAACGCTTGGATCCTGCAGCTTGTCGAACAGGGCCGTGCTCTGGAACTTCTTGAACAGCCTCCAGATTGCCCACCTGTTCCTTCCCATTAACCTCCAGATCACATTCCAGTACTGTAGAAGGAGGTACTCACTCTGCTGTACAACAGGGCTGTAGAGTCAGTGCCCAGTCAGCAAAGAGACAAGGGGTTCTATCCATGGTTCTTCCTTGTTCCCAAGCACACTTGGAACTGAGGCCTATTCTAGACCTCAAGGAACTAAATTGTAACATTCAGTGTAAGAAGTTCCGAAATGGTCACCTTGCATGGTCTGCTGCCTCTGCTCAAACAGGGAGACAGGTTATGTTCCCTGGACATGCAGGATGCATATCTGCATATCAAGGTGTTCTCCCCACAGGCGGTATCTCGGGTTCCTGTTCCTGGATGAACATTACCAATTCAGAGTGCCCTTTGGCTTGTCGTCTGTGCCACATGTCTTTACCAGGTGCTCAGCAGCACTGGCAGCAGCCCTTGGGCATGAAGGCCTATATGTTTTCCCTTATCTGGATGACTGGTTGCTGAAAGCCTAGTCCAGGGATCTGCTGCTGTGGACTCTAGACTGCACCAGGCATTTATTCCAGGCTTTGGGGAGTACCATCAATCTACCCAAATCCATCCTCTTCCCATGCCAGCAGCTGCAGTACATTGGGGCAGTCATGGAAATTACCCAAGGCAAGGCCTGGTTGCCCAAAGCTGATCAGTCACCGCTAGGAAACTCCTACAGTTGTTTGGCCTGATGGCTGCGGCCATAGCCACCATCCCGTTGTCCAGGCTACATATTAGGATTCCCCAGTGGACCCTCAGGGTCCAGTTAGATCAATGCATCGATGATCTAGATCAGCGGGTTCTTGTTTCCACCCCTGTCCGCAGGGTTCTAAAATGGTGGAAGAATCAACCCAATTTTCTGAGAGGTGTGCCATTGCTCCTTATCTCTCCAAGCAGATTCTCACCTCAGATGCCTTTGGTCTGGGCTGGGGGGCGCACCTGGGTCTCTTCTGGACCCAGGGGTCCTGGTCAGTGTTGGAGGTCCACCTCCACATAAACGTGCTAGAAATAAGAGCAGTTCTGTATGCCTTACAAGCTTTCCAGAACCACCTCTCTCCAGGTCCCCTCCTGGTGCAGTCAGACAACCTGTGTCATTTATTACATCAACAAGAAAGGGAGAACTCACTCCTACCCTGTATGTTGGGAGGCGATGAGAGTCTGGTACTGGGCTCTAGAGCACAATCTAGAACTGTTGACCATCCATGTTCCAGGTGACCAAAATGCCTGGTGGACAGCCTCAGCTGGTCGCAGTCCAGACAGCATGAGTGGGAACTGCTGACTTCAGTCATAGAAGACCTTTGACAAGTGGGTCATGCAGAGTTGGACCTTTTTGTGACCCCACTCAATGCAAAACTGCCGCATTTCTGCTTGCTAGATCCAGGGCCTGGAGATTTCTAGTGAGACACGTTGTCCCTCTCTTGGAAAGGGAGGTTCCTCTACATCTTCCCTCTAATTCAGAGGGTACTGATCAAGCTCCAAATGGAGGGAGCCACCTTTATTTTGGTGGCCCCATTCTGGTCTCATCAGATTTAGTTTCCATTACTGCAGCAGTTGGCTGTGGAACCTCCAATTCCTCTGCCAGGACCTGTTGACCCAGGAACAAGAAACTCTGGTTCATCTGAACCTCAGGTCCCTCCATCTGCATGCTTGGCTCCTGAAGACATAGCCATTACCTGGTTCAGGGTCTCTCAGAAAGCGGCTGATGTCCTGGTGGCTGCTAGGAAACCCTCTACTAGGGCCACTTATTCGATGAAGTGGAAGCGCTTTGCTATATGGGCTGCTTCCCAACACCTGGACCCTTTCACCTGTCTAGTGAACCAGGTTCTAGAGTATATCATGTCCTTGTCTGATGCAGGACTCCAATACTCCTCTGTTGATGGCCACTTGTCCGCTGTATCAGCCTTCCATGTACCCATCGCTGGTCGTACTGTGGCCCAGCTGGATGTGACCCAGACTTTTCTGAGAGGCATTTTACACTTGAGGTCTCCTATCTGCAATCTGATCGTGGCTTGGGATCTGAATTTTGTCCAAGAGAAGACAACTTTGCCTCCTTTTGAGCTAGCCATGTCTTGCGAGCTATGCTTTCTGTCACGGAAGGCATTATTTTTAGTTGCTATTACTTCTGCTCGAAGGATTTCAGAGCATCAGGCTCTCGTGTGTGCAGCCTTATTTGATTTTCCACGAAGGCAGGGTGTCTGTGTGCACCAACCCCAAGTTTCTTCCTAAGGTGGTATCTGAGTTTACTTTAAATCAGTCTATCCACCTGCCTGATTTTTATGCAGAGCAGGCCAATCCAGGCGATGTATTGCTCCATACTTTAGATGTGCATAGGGTTCTCAGGTACTATACACATCGTACAAAGGACTGCAGAAAGTCCAAATAGTTATTTGCTTCTTTCACCCCTGGTAGAGAGGATGCTCCTGTTTCTAAACAGTGTTAGTCCAAATAGTTGGCCAACTGTATTACTTTTTGTTTCAGGAAGTACAGTAAGGAACTTCGTGGAGTTGTTCATGGCCAGTCAACCCAAGGCATGGCCACTTTGGTTGCCTGTTTCAGGAATGTGTCAACCACAGACATCTGTGCTACTGCGACTTGGAGTACTGTCCATAGATATAGGGCAGACTTTGGCCTAGCTGTGCTTCAAGGCCTTCTTTCTTAGGCTTTTGGCGTCCTGCCAACCAGACTGTCTCAGTGTCAGAACTGCTTGGGACTCGTTCCATAGGTGTGACCTGATAAAAGAGATATCCCCGAAGAAGATAGAACAGTTACCTAAGAACTTACTGTAACAGTAGATCTTGAGGGGAATCTCTCATCAGATCATGCCATCCCACCCTCCATCCCCCAGGCTCTCTGTCTCCAGCTGGGCTTGCTGTTTGCTCATAGGCGCAGGAACCATAGGGTGAGGCGGTCAGTGGCCACAGCACTTTTTTGGCCCTAGAGAGACTGCCCCCTGTGCCCTTTAAGTGTCCCAGGTCACTGCTTTGAATCTGCCACGCTGCCCCACCAGCCATACATACAACAAATAGGTGTTTGTTGTCTAGTGGAACTGTGGAAGAAGTGTCAAGTTAGTGCTTGCTTAAATAAGCAATTAACATTACACAGCCCTTTTGAAGTCGCCATGGTCTACCTTTCGCGCAGTTAAAGAAAACATTCCAGCAGTGGAGATACAATGGGGGCAGGGGGTGAAGTGACCCCTCCCTCCGGCTTCACTTAGCTAAAGTGCTTGTTAGAGGGTCAGAGGTGGGAGGCTCCTCCTGTAACCAGTTGGCTGGAGAGTCAGCTGGTGGGAGGTTTAAGTGCCAGACTAGACAGTTATGTTAAGTAAGTGGGGCATTGCTTTCAAGACGTGAGGCACAGTGGCAGGTGCGGACTAGTTGCGGACCATAACCGATGCTCTCCAGGATCTGGACCACTAGGGGCTACAGTGTTAGGAGCAGGTAAGTGGGTCCCTTTCAAATGACAGAAGCAATATAGTCTTGCTCTTTCTTGTTTTTTTAAACAGAGATGCCAGATTATCGGTGGCTCAACCGATGTGTCACTGCCAGGTAATGTTACAGATAGAGATAAGATGTGCATGTGCTACAGGTCCTGACTGAGGAACCCTGCCTGCTGCAGACTCGCAGTAACATAGAAACATAGACTTTGACGGCAGATAAGGACCACTTGGCCCACCCAGTCTGCCCATTTCCCTACCTACTGGATAAGCTGCAGATTCTAGTTAACCAACAGCCTATTTCCTACAACCCCCCACTATAATTGCCTTATGTCTGTCCCATGCATGTTTGAATTCCTCCACTGTTTTAGACCCCACAACCTCTCCAGGAAGGCGGTTCCATGCGTCCACCACTCTCTCCGTGAAAAGAATTTCTCACATTACCCTGGAGCCGCCTCTAACTTTAAATTGTGCCCCTTTGTCCTTACACATCTCTTTTCTGAAAGATGCTACCCTCCTGGACTTTGTTGATTCCCTTGAGGTACTTAAAAGTTTCTATCATGTCCCCCTGTCCCTCCTTTCATCAAGGGTATACATATTAAGCTCTCTCAGTCTCTGTTCATATGGTTTCTGATGTAGACCCTGCACCATTTTAGTTGCCCTCCTCTGGACTGCTTCCATCCTGTCTATGTCCTTGCGTAGATGAGGTCTCCAAAACTGCATGCAGTATTCCAGATGGGGTCTCACCAACTGTCTGTATAGAGGGATAACCACTTCCCTTTTTCTACTTGTGATGCCCCTCCCTATGCATCCCAGTATCCCCCGGCTTTCCCTACTGACTTCTCACATTGCATACCCACCTTTAGGTCATCTGATATGACTACACCCAGATCCCTTTCCATTATTGTTGTTGTTAGTACCTCCCCTGCTATTGTGTACTCTTCTCCTGGATTTTTATTTCCCAGGTGCATTACTTTGCACTTCTTTGCATTGAACCTAAGCTTGCCATATGTCTGACCATTCCTCCTACCTTGCCAAGTCCTTCTCATCCTTTCTACCCCCCTTGTGTATCAACTCTGTTACAGATCTTTGTGTCATCCATAAGAGGCATACCTTTCCTTCCAGACCCTCTGCAATGTCACCTATAAAGATGTTAAAGAGGACTGGACCCAGTACTGAGCCCTGAGGTACTCCACTAGTAACCCCTTTCTTCAGAATGTGTTCCATTCACTATTACCTTCTGTGTCCTGTTGTGCAGCCAGTTTGCTACCCAAGGCTACCACCCTGGGACCCCTCCCAGGCTGGCTAACTTGATTATTAATCTTTTATGCGAGACTGTGTCAAATGCCTTGCTAATGTCTAGGTAGCCATATCCACAGCCCCTCCCTGGTCTATTACTTTGGTCACCCAGTCAAAGAAATCGATTAGATTTGTCTGACATGACCTTCCTGCTGTGAATCCATGCTGCTTTGGGTCCAGTGCCCGCTGGCCTCTAGGTACTGAACAATTCTTTCTTTCAGAAGTGATTCCATCATTTTCCCCACCACTGAGGTCAAACTAACAGGTCTGTAGTTTCCTGCTTCTGCCTTGCTCCCACTTTTGTGAAGGGAATCACATCTGCCCTCCTCCAGTCCTCAGGTACCACCCCATCTTCCCATGATTTGTTAAAAAGTGTGGTTAGTGGTGTCACTAGGTCCTCCTTAGCTCTTTTAGGATTCTAGGGTGAATCCCGTCAGGCCCCATTGCTTTGTCCACCTTGAGTTTTAGAAGTTCTTTCAGTACTCTTTCTTCTTTAAATGGACTGGTATCAACCCCACTATCTAGAGTGCTTCTACTGTTTGGTTTAGGTAACTCCTCCTCTTCTTCTTTTGTGAATACTGAGCAAAAGTATTCATTCATTATCTCTGCCTTTTCACTGTCTCCCTCTGCCCACCTCCCCTCTCCTTTATTAATCTTCCCTATCCCTCCCTTAACCTTTCTATGTTCCCTAATGTACCTATAAAAGGTTTTATCCCCCTTCTTAACTGAGTTGGCTATCCTTTCCTCGGTTTGGGCCTTTGCTTTTCTGACTGCCTTCCCCACTTCCTTCTGCTTTAATTGATACAGTTCCCTGTCGTGTTCCGTCCGTGATTCCTTATACTTTTTGAATGCAGCCTTTTTCTCCTTAACCTTCCCTGACACTTCTTTTGAGAGCCATAGTGGTTTTTTATTCCGCTTTGTTTTCTTTATATGTTTCACACAAAGGCTTGTTGCCTCCATGATGGCAGTTTTGATTTTTCTCCGTTGTTCTTCCACCCCTCCTTTCTGGCCATTTGCTAATGCATTCCTCAGGTATTCACCCATTATGCCAAAGTCAGCCCTTCTAAAGTCCAGCAGTGATGGTGCTCATGGTCTCCCAACCAGTGGAGGGTTCAGAGGAGGGACAGGACAAAACAATGAACAAACCAAAAAAAAAAAGCACACAAAGACCAAAAGATGCACTTGGAGTGGTGTTGGGTGCTGCTGAGTTAAGGTTAACATGAGAAAGGGAACAAAGACCATAATACGTAAACTTTGAGAATGCTTACCAATGCTTACAAACTGTATTGAAAATGTCACTCACTGACTGGTGACTGGTGTGAGCTAGCAGCATTGCATTTTTCAGTAATTCTGTAAGCATTCTGACAGTTTGAGTACTCTTGTCTTTTGTTCGTTTTTTCTGAGGAGACAGATGCTCCCCGATCAGGTTCTGTCTAACCATTACCACCCACACCAAAAAAAAGACAAAAAGTCAAGTCTCATGGAAATTAATTTACCCTATCAGTCTGTGGGGATCATTTTTATTTAATATATAGCATTTTTTGTTAGTTTAAAATAAAACGTAACAAAATTGCCATCAATTACCATATACATTCAGCATTTTGATTTCTGTAGGTTGGGAGTGGTTTACAGACTCTGGCGGTGCTGCTCGTTGCAATGACTAGAGGGTAACTAGTCACCTGTTATACTGCAATCCTGTTCTTTCTTTCTTTCTTTTTTTTTTTTTTGTACTGTGGGTTTTGATAGGCACCACCAGCTTTTAGGCAGTGGTTCTATTATCCATGGCATTTGCTGTACTGCTCTCTATCTGTGCTAACTACAGAACAAGTATGTCACCCGTGCAAACTCATCTGGAAAGTAGAAAGTGAGTCAGAGATATGTCTAAATAACACTACAGTTTTCAACAAGAACAAGGGGGCACAATTTGAAGATAGAGGGGTGGCTCAGAGGTAATTTAAGGAAGTATTTTTTCACAGAGAGGGTTGTGGATGCATGGAACAGCCTTCCGGAGGAGGTAGTGGAGTCAAAAACAGTGGTGGAATTCAAGCATGCATGGGACAGTCATAAGGCAATTCTTGGGGATGGGGGTAGGAAGAAGTAGGCTGCTGGTTAACTAGGATCTGCAGCTTATCCAGTAGGCAGGGAAATGGGCAGACTGGGTGGGCCAAGCGGTCCTTATCTGCCGTCAAATTCTATGTTCTATGTTCAACATAATGGCGCTAAATGTAGAATGTTTAATTTTATGTGTGTGTACATGTGTGTTTTGGTCTGGAGGGGGAGAGAGATGACAGAGCACCCATATGCCAAATGAAGTATGTAACAGCATCAGCTGGCTCCCGCATTGTTATGCTTACTTAGTTTAGTAGTCTCATTAGAATGCTCTGTTCTCCTTTGGAGTAATGGTGAGGTAAAGAGAAATTGTTACACTGTCCTTAATTTTTGTGTACTCGCTGGATGGTAAAAGTGTCATGTACTTGGGAAACTGTAAACTTCAAAGTAATGTTATTTGTTTTCCTGTATGGTTTTTATTGTGATCTACACTACATTTCATTAGATGTAAAAAAAAAAAAAAAAAAAACACATTTAATCAAAATACCATTTAATTCTGACAGTACTTGGTAAAGCACAACCACAGTACAGAGGGGGAAAAAAACTATCTCTAGTAGATGCTGGGGAAACCTTTATTCTGAATCAACGGTTAGGTAAAACACTAGCAGAAGTTTTCCAGACCACTTTACACCACCACTGAGCCTGAAAACAAATACCACTTCTGGCAGGTTTATTGTTTTCAGTCCCCACAAATTTTGATTCACTTCAAAGCTCCCGACTCTTCCCGTTCTCCGGCACACTGAGGTAACAGTGGTGGGAAAAAAAGACAAACCAATAACGTGCCTCATGTGAGTTTATTAGAAACTTCCCACTTACCAAAAATCAAACATTTTCATACATACGACTGAGAAATGAAATGTGTTATGCGCTATCAGAATTGTGGCATAGCACATTTAAAATACACTGCAACTGATCTTTAAGGGATGTGTAGTGTGGACCACATATATCTTGGGGCAGAGGTACTGAATAGTGTAAATAAAATTAGAGTCACAAATGATAAACTGTTTGACTTCTAGGTTCCTGAGCCCTAACATGTATGCAAATGTAATGCCAGTTATGCAATATTTGCAGATATTGCATTTGTCCAGTGGTGGCCACCCAGAGGTAAAGGAGAGGGGCAGGGGAAATTGTTCGACCAGGAAAGGCACACTAATCCAGAGTTTGTTTCCAGGTGTGACCTGGGAGTACAAGGAAATTAAATGATTTGTTCAGGGTCACACAGGGTAAGTGGAGGCTGATGGGATTCAAACCCAGGTCTCCAGGTTTGCAGCTCAGTGCCCTTAACCACTACACTAAACTGCCTCTACAAAGTGGAGGTTGTGGGAATCGGACCCCCAACCTACTGCATATTGTAAGTTTGTTCGCAGCTCACTGTTCTAACCTCTGAGCTATAATGTCAGATAAAGAGCAAAGCCATGTCGGTTTTTGTGTGGGCTTTTATATAGCGAGTTGGTAACTTGATTTCCACATTCTGACCACGTCTATAGGAAATTCTGTGTCTATCTCCCAAGGGTGTGAACAGTCTGGTATCCCCCATCAGCAGCACATGCTAGTGCTTCTTTACAGTTGGGGTGATCTGAGGTAATAGTCTACTGTAGTCTGTAATTAGTGTGATTTTATTCATGTCACTCTCCAGTACACTTAATTGGCAACATCCTGTCTTTTGTTGCACAGGTGGGGGATGGGGTTGTCACTGTCTGTTTATAGTCACAGACTTCAGATCAATTTAATTTTATTCGGGAGGGAAATCATCGAGGCAAGCTCATTTGTAATGGACTCCCTTTCTAAAAGTCCTGCATTCCTCAGGTTTTTTTGGGGGGGTTTAACACTTAAGCAAGCAGGATTTCTATCTGAGGCTGTAAGTAGTTGGACCAACCTCTAATATTTAAATTGTGGCTTTTTTTAAAGATAAAAGAACATAAGTATTTAAGGACTTGGTCAGTGTATTCTGTTATTATTGCAGGTTATTTCATGGATCTTGAATCCACATGCTGGAGTTTAATGTTTGTTTACAGTTTTTTAAATGTAATCTATCAAATATGCATAAACAGTGGAACTTTCGGACTGGGCTGTTAATATCTCAAAGGAGAACTGCCTTGAGTCAGCAAACATGCATTTTTGTAGAAGTTCTTTTTAAATACCACCAGTTCATATCTGTTACTTTTTCATCTTAACTGGCCATTTAATACATTCAGTGAATGTTTCTGATTCAACCACTGCTGGTCAATAGCATTTTAGAACAATATGATGTAGTTTATGTCCTTTTGATACAATGCATCTGTTTTCTAATTTAGAATCTTACTTTGAGAGGGTTCCTTCAGTAGGTCATAACCTGTGGGACTAGCGCCATCTGGCGTCTGTACCACACGGCAGACTTTTCCAGCAATACCTGATGGGGGACCACCCACTCGACGTCATGTGACTGACATCAGCGTGACCCTATATAGCAAGCGGTCCCCACGCCCGTGCTCCAGTTCTTTTCCGCCATCACTTCGTATCGTTACCTCGCGGTAGACTTACATAGCTATCGCTGTTAAAGAGTTTTCGTCAGTAGTTCGTACTATCTTTTTTCACCATTTTCGGTATCTTTAGTTTCCATGTCTTCTCCCCAGAAGAAGTGTCAAACCTGTGGCACCCAGATTCCCAACAAGGACGGCCACCTCAAGTGCGCCATCTCTCTAGTCCCAGACCTTCCAACCGCAACTTGCCCAGACTGCCAACCCTTCAACCAGACCACCCACAAGAGGAGGCAGCAGGCTCTGGAGGCCCATCTGCTTAAGTCCCGGTTGGCGTAGCTCAAAAAGCAAATGGAGCACATCAGGGAATATTCTTCTAGGGGCATGGATATGTTGTTCTGTCCACACTGTCTGGCAGGTACCTTGCCACTTTCAGATGGTCTGGAAAGTCTTCAAGCTGGCTCCTCCCACCCACAGGTGATGAAACCCTCAGCTCCGCCCCATAACACCAGATCTTCCTTATCACTTGGAAGCATCAGGTTCCCTCATTAGCACTCTCGTGTTTTGCAGACCTTGGCTCTAAAAACATTTGATTTTTTCCCTAAACTTACTTTGAAACTCATTCGAGTTCAGTCTTCACCCTCTTCCTTCGTGGCTGCAATGGAGGACAAGACTGTTCCCAGGTTCCACGGTGCTCCTGCGGGCAGAAGATGTCACGCATCAACCCCCACGCCTCATGCGTCTATTGCCTTGGGCACAACCATGATCCGCAGGCTTGCAAGATGTGTCTGTTCTTCTCTCCGTCTTTGCTCAAAGACTGCGCTGCCCAACTCCAGCTGGGGCGACCGGAGCCGGTCAAATTGAAGGAGGCCTGTTGGATGGTGTCCTGCAGGCTCCGCTGAACAACTTGGAACAGCTTGAACAGCTCATGGCCCTCAAGGAGGAGGCGGCCCAGGCCACGGTGAGCTCCTTTTCGGCTTCAGCCTTTATCCCACTCCAACTGGGCTCTTCTTACATGGCTTCCTTTCGGGAGCTGTGCCAGTCCCTCTCGACTAAAGGGGAGTGTCCTTCTGGGTCTCACACCCCTCAGTTCTGGAAGAAGGATCCGAAAAAAGGGAAGACCCACCATCAGTGCTCTTGGAAACAGGAGAGATCTTGTTTTCCGGACCGTTGCTCTCGACTTCGGTCAATGTTGCGGCCTAGGCCACTGGTTTCACAGTCTCCCCATCAGACCAGTCAGCTGAGATGCCTCCTGACGTGGCCGAGATTTTTCTCGAGCCCACCAACAGGTTGTCGACCGAAGAGGACGACAACTCTCTCTCTCAGACACCAGTGCTTCTGGTGCCTTCTGAGGACTTGCCTCAGACCGTTGAGCCGAAGTCCCCGACCCAGGACCCTGAACTAGAAGGACAGTGGGTGTCTCCCGCTCCTTCCTCAGCCTGCCACTGGCACAGCCGACAGTCTTGGTCCTCCTCTGCTTCGGGGGGTTCCAGACATAGCAGAAAGTGGTGCTCTTCTTCCTCATCTTTCTCAGCTGAGGAGAGGCTCTGGCACAAGTTGTGATGGTGCTATGAGGATCTAATGTAGCAACAGCTCCTTTTGACCAGCAGCAAGCCAACGTCGGCTTCCACACCAGCAATTAAGTGGCTGTCGCCCAAACGGCCAAAGCAGACTCCTGCCGCTGGTTCCCCGGTCGAGGTCCCGGTGCCGACAGCTCAGTCAAAACTGGCTGCCGCGCCCATTGTGGTGGAATCACCACCTCCCCAGCCGAAGAATGGGGCGCTGACCAAGAATTCTCGGCCGGCTCAAGGTTTGTCCCATCCGTTGTTGGTCACTCTCACCCCAGATCGCCCTTGGCGAGTGGAGAGTGAGTCAGGCAGTCACCAGCTGTACGCAGACTCTTCGGAGTCCAAAGATTCCTGTTGCATTCCCATCCAGTCAGCCTGGAATCCTCGGGGGGGGTGTCTTTCTGTGGACAAGAGCCCCACCTCGTTCCTCTGTATCCTTTGGCTCGTCTCGAAGTCCATCAGGATGCCGCTCAAACTGGTGCAGAAATGGGCCAGATATCCCCTTACGGAAATTCTGGACAAGGGGGACTCCCCCACGGAGGCCTTCCCCATAGCTGAGACCATTGTGAGCCAGTGTTAGAAGTCTGGCAGCGCCCCAGCCTCCTGCCCAGTGCCATCAGCCAGGATGGCCCGCAAGTATGCGGTCCCTACTGGCTCTCTCTCCATCTTCTCAGAGCACCTCTCGGCCGAAGGGTTGGTGGCAGATTCTGTCTTCAGGTGCTCGAGCAACACGAGGGACATGGACAAGCCATCAGATAAGGAGTCCAAGAAATTGGACTACTCGGGGGAGGAAGGTGTACGCTGCCACCTCTTTGGGCCTTCGCCAGGCCAGCTCAGCTGTTATGATGGCACACTTCTGTCATGCCCTGTTGGGCTCCCTGGATGAGGTACTCCCATATCTCCCAGCTGACCTCCAGACCACAGTCAAGCAGGTCCGGGTTCAGGAAAGGGCGGTGGCAAAGCAGCAGCTCCAGATGGCTCTGGATATTGGAGACTCTTGTGCCCGTTCGGTCATGGTCACAGTGGCCATGCGCCGCAGGGCTTGACTGTGGATCTCGACTTCCATGGCAGATACCCAACACAAGCTCGCAGACGTTCCCTTTCTGGGCACTGACCTGTTTGGGCCCAGTGTGGAGGGCCACCTCCAGCACATTGAAAAATCCAGTGCCACCCTAGATTCAGTAACATCTGCACAGAAGGACAGAGGCCACCATCAGCGTAAGCCCTTTCGTCCCTCTACTTCTGCGGCAAGACCTGCCCAGCAGCAGGGCCAGCAGGCTCAATCTTGGCACCCTAGAGCCAAGTCTGTCACTTCCTCGGTCAGGAAGCCCTGGGGGAAGGGTCCCGGCGGCTCCTCGGCCAGTCCCTGCTCCTCCAAGCCTGCCCAGTGACAGGTTGCGGGGTGCCACCCCCTCACCTCATCTCACTTCCCCTAGGTCCCTCCGTGGGGGGCCGGCTCAGCTACTTCTTTCCGCCTGGTCCGCTCTCACCATGGACCACTAGGTGCTGAAAGTGGTCGGCAGGGGCCTGCCTCTGAAGTTCGAGCAGGTCCCTCCCTTTCGAGCCCGTGCCCCGTGGGGGGGGTCCGGGTCTGCAGCCTCCCAGTCAGCTATCCGAGATGACATCGACCAGCTCCTCTGCAAGGGGGTAGTCAGCAAGGTGGCAGATCCTCCTCCATGCCCTGGGTTTGTTTCCAGGTACTTCCTGGTTCCAAAACAGACGAGCTGTACGACTTGAACAACTTCCTCAGGCCGCTCACCTTTCGGATGGTAACTCTGGCTCAGATAATACCACCCCTGGAGCAGGGCATGTGGTTCTGCTCGCTGGGCATCCAGGACGCGTTCTTTCACGTCCCAATCCATCTGTCTCATCAGTGGTTCCTCCACCTTCAGGCAGAGAGAGAGCCCTCTGAGTTCTGGACCATTCCCTTCGGCCTCTTATCTGCTCCCAGGGTCTTCACAAAATGCATTGCAGTGGTGGCAGCATTCCTGCGACATCAAGGGGTCTCGGTCTACCCGCCTGGCTGACTAACTGATAGCAGGTCCTTCCAGGTTGGAGGTGGAGTGGTCAGAGATCTGGCCTTCTAGGCTTGCTCTCAGCTCAGCCTCCTTATCAATGAGGCCAAGTCATAACTCGTGCCCTCTCAGGTGATTCAGTTCTTCGAGGTGGAGCTCGGCTGTCTCTGTGCCAGAGCCCGGCTCCCGGTGGACAGGGCCAAGGTCCTTTCCTCCTTTGCCCAATCATTTCTAGTTGGGCAGTTGAGCCCTGCCCAGGACTTCCTGCGCCTTATGGGTTACATGGCAACATGCATCTCTGTGGTCCATTGGGCGTGGTGGCACTTGCGCCCCCTGCAGTGGGGGCTGGCCCGCCAGTGCAGTGGTCTCAGTGCTCAGGTCATCTTGACCAGTCAGTCTCTTTGACCCAGGAGATGTGGTACGGCCTGCAGTGGTGGCTCGTCCTAGTTCATCTGCAGGAGGGAATCCCATTTGTCCGCCCTGGGCCGACAGTCCTCCTTATGACCAACACCTCTCTGATGGCTTGGGGTGCTCACCTGGGGGAGCACAGAGCCCACGGACTCTGGTCCCCTCAGGAGTCCCAATGCCACATCAACCTGCTGGAGCTCCGAGCGGTCCGGCTAGCCCTGACTGCCTTTGCTCCATTTGTTTGGGGTCAAGTGGTCCAGGTCCAGACGGACAACACCATGACCATGTACTATCTCAACAGACAGGGTGGGACACACTCCTTGCCTCTGTGCAAGGAGGCTCTTTGCATTTGGTCTCTCGTGCTCAGCTTGGAGGTGGATCTCCTAGCCATCCATGTGTCTGGAGCCTCGAACAGTCTGCTGATGCCCTCAGCTGAATAGGCAACACATCTCATGAGTGGTCTCTCCTGCCAGAGGTAGTTCAAGACCTGTTCTCCCACTGGAGCACACCTCAGGTGGACCATTTGCTTCCAGGGAGAATGCCAAGCTGAGGCTGTACCATGCCCGCCCCCTTCAGCAGGGCTTGCTGCATGGGGATGCCTTCTCCAGGCCATGGACTCTGGGCCTCTTATACGCCTTCCCTCCTCCTCTGCTCTTGATCCCCAAGGTGCTCCAAAAGGTCAGGAAGGACAAGGCACAGGTAATCTTGGTAGCCCCAGACTGGCCTCACCAGTTCTGGTATCCAGATCTCCTCAGCCTCAACTCCAGGCTCCCGAGGCGGCTTCCATCCCGCCTGGACCTGCTCTCTGTCAACAAGGGGAAAGTACTCCATCCGGACCTTCAATCCCTGCACCTGATGGCCTGGTTCCTGTGCGGCTAGAGTTCCAGGCCTTGGGTCTTTCCGACGAGGTCCTCTACATCATTGAGGCATCCCGCAAGGAGTCAACCAGAAAATGCTATTCCTTCAAATGGAAGAGATTCTCCATCTGGTGTCAGGGCAAGGGGTTGGACCCCTCGTCCTGCCCACTGGCTAGCATTCTGGACTACATGTCCCTTTCCCAGCAAGGGCTTTGGTCAACAACCCTCAGGGTGCACCTGGCAGCCATCTCTGCTTACCGGGCGTGGGCGGCAAACAGTCGGTGGCGCAGGAGAAGGTGGTCTGGTGCTTTTCCAAGGGCCTAGATCACATATCCCCTCTGATGCATGAACCACCACCTCCGTGGGATTTACTGCTGGTATTGGCCAAGCTCATGGGCAAGCCATTCTAACCAGTGCCCAGGTGTGACATTTCTTGCCTGTTGTGTAAGACCGCCTTCCTGGTGGCTGTCACTTCAGCCAGAAGGATTGGGGAGCTCCAGGCACTTTCCATTGAATCTCCCCAAATGGTCTTCCACAGGGGCAAGATTGTCCTGCCCCCACCCGAAATTTCTTCTGAAGGTGGTATTGGAGTTTCACTTGAATCAGGTATTGACTCTGCCAGTATTCTACCCCAGTTACACCTCAGAGGCTGAGTACAGGCTCCATACCTTGGATCTGAGATGAGTGCTCGCCTACTACAAAGAGTGTACGGCGGAAGTTCGGGGAGAGGTTCACCAGCTGTTTGTCACCTGTGCTGAAGCCTCACCTGGCAGACCTGCAGCCAAGCGGATGATTGGCAGGTGGATCACTTCCTGCATTGATCTCTGCTATAGGTTGGTGGGTAAGTAGCCTTCTGTAAGGCTTAGGGCTCATTCCACCCATCATACCGCTGGGTCAGTGACTGCTTCTAAGGACATCCCTGTCCAGGAAATCTGCAAGGCTGCTACCTGGAAGTCAGCACACACCTTCATTTCCCATTACCACATCGACCTTGAGTCACGCCGGGATGCTGGATTTTGGAACCTCAGATCTTACTGAGAGGGCTCTTGCAGTAGGTAACGACATATAGGACTGACGCTGGCCGTGAGCGAGGACCCCACGAAAGATTTCTAGCTAGCAGTCCTGGCGGGACCGCCCCATGTCAGGGTGACCGCGCCACGACGTCCAGTATAAAGGGGCGGTCCCAGACGCCTGCCTTCCAGTTCTTTCCCGCCATCAGCTCGTGCAGCGCCTCGCGGTTAAGTTCTTATCGCTCAGTCCTGTTACTTCACGTTTTTTCCGATTAGTTTCAGAATTTTACTCTTTCGTCAGGTGAACGTCAGTATATGTCGTCCCCTTCAAAGAATAAGTGCGACTCATGCGGAGCCCAACTGCCTCACAAAGACGGTCACTCCCTCTGCCTCTTCTGCCTAGGCCCTGACCACGCGGTCGATAAGTGTCCTCACTGCCTCCGGTTCAATGTGGCCACCCGCAGACGACGCCAGCAGTCCCTCGAAGCCCATCTCCTCAAAAAGAAGATGTCTGCGATGGAAAAGAGCTGAGAAAACTTCGGCAGGCGTCGACCTCCCCTGAAGGGCACAAAAACGGGATAAGGAAAGGCACCGGGAGAAGGCCTCCTCTTCTGCAACTCCAGCCAGAGCCGCAGGCAAGGTAACATCCCCTCCAGGGATTGTTCGACGCAGCCTCCAAGGCTTTGGAGGAGGCGCTGCCCGCCTGACTGGGTCTGAGCTTGAGCACTGCTGGGCTGCCTCGGGCAAAAGGAGACTCCAGCCCTCAGTACTGCCGCAGGCTTGCGGCCTGCTGGTGCGGGCACCCTTAAGCTGGACTTCGGCCTCCAACGTACCGGGAGAAGGCCTCAAGACGCTTGACCTCGGGCGGCGCTCGGCAGCATCTCCTCGGACTGGCCTCATCTCATCCTCGGCCCGTCTCCGATGAGGGACCCCCGAAGCTAGATGCCAGCTCCTCTGGGGTCCGCCAGGACTGTGCCCATAAGCCTCACGTCAGCTCCTCCGACATGCGCCGGGCCTTTGAGCCTACGGCGGAACTTACTACTTCTTTCGTTCCAGGCTCTCTGCAGCCTTCGCTGCCATCAGGGGAGCCCCAGTCCCCCCTGCCTGACCCCGGAGATTTTTCCCACCCATCCCCGGACGAGACTCGGGACCATGGGCTACCGTCCGATCCTCTTCCTGAAGAGCCGGATCTGACGCCGGTTCCCCTGACGCCAGCTCCGACGCCAGCCCCGGCGCCGGCCCCACCGATGCCGGTTCTGACACCGGCCCCTCCGACGCCGGCGGGGGATTTTCCTCTTCCTTCGGGCCTTCCACCCCACGGGCCTATCCCGGCTGATCCGCCCATGGAGTACCCGGCTGGGCCGTCTGCCCCGGCAGCTCCTCCAGCGCCTGGGTATCGCTGTCGATATCGGCCAGCGGGTTTCCCAGGTCCACAGTATCCTGCGCTGCAGTACCGGTGCTGACTCCTTTGACGCCGCAGTACCCAACTCCGGATACCCCAGCTGGGCTACGGATACTCCCCCTATGGATTTCCTCCGTACAACTATCCCCCTCCTCCTCCACCGCCCCCTAGGCCGCCGATGGATCTGCAGGAGACTCTTGCTTCCTGGTGGGCTGAGGCCAAGGCTCAGCTCACCAAGGAAGTCGAGAGCCATCTTGCGGCAATGGTGCCACCCCCGGCTCCCGTAGGCCCCAGACGGCACACTCCCTCTCCACCTCCGGATTCCCAGGCTTTGCCCTCGGGATCCAGAGGGGGCAGGACACGCATTCTGGGATCCCTCCCAAGGAACCCGTTCCTCCCCCTAGACGAGTTAGGGAGTCTTATTCTGCTTCAGACTCTTCCTCCCCTTCTCTCTCGGACTCCTCCGAGGCTTCTGATGGAGGTTCCGAGAAAGACGATGAGCCATGTTCTCCGTCCAAGCCCCGGCCGAGGACTCGTCCGAAGTTTCCTCCGGAGGATCCTTCCTTCACAGAGTTGCTCAGAAAGATCCAGGAAGTTCATCAGTGGCATTCCTTAGAACCAGACCCTCAACGGTAAAACTCGCTGAGCATCTGGACTTGCCCTCATGGCTCCTACCTTAGTGCCACCCTGGATTGAGCCTCACGCCCACCTTGTTTCCACTATTTGAAACAACTGGCGACGATCAGCCCTCTTCCCAGGAAGTCGAACAGGCTATACCAGGCTCTGGAGGGTGTAGACTTTTTAGACTCTCACCCCCGTGCAGACTCGGTTGTGATTAGCGCCGCTCACGGCCGGTCAGCACATCTGAAGCACTTGAGCTCGTCTCCCCCGGATAAGGAATCTCGCCTTCTGGATCAGTATGAAAGGAGGATCTATGCTTCTTCCACACTGGGGATTAGGGCCCTGAACTATGTTGCACATATGGGGGATTACCAGAAGGCCGTCCTTACCCAGGCGGAATCCAAGATCGACTCTCTGCCTGACTCTCTACTCAAGCAGGAGTTGGCCGACCTGGTCCGTTCTGCTCGTTCGGTCAGTCGTCACATTCTGAGGACAACCTACGACGCAGTGGACACCGCAGGACAGAGCTCTGCGTTCGCCGTAAGTCTTCGGCGTCACGCATGGCTCTGTGTGTCAGGTTTGGTCCCGGAGGTGCAGTCAGCCATCCAAGAAGCACCTTTCAGAGGTTCTGTGCTTTTTGGTGGTGATGTCAAGGACATCATCACTGATTTGCAGGAGAAGGGGATGGCCTTAATCCGTTGATTCAATGTACCATCTCCATCCCCACAGCCGCCCCTCGCGACGTAGCCGGGCCTCAAGCGAACCTCAGGGAAGGCGGGCTACTAAACGTCCGGGCCCCACAGCTGACAGATCCCACTGCCCCAAAGCAACGAGTTCTAGGCTATGGCACCTGCCTCACACCACCTGACTCCTTTCCTCTCCTCCACCTTCCGGGTTGGGAGAGGATAACTTCGGATTCATGGGTGCTTCAGATCATAGCAGAGGAGCACTCCATAGAGTTTCTACAGAAACCTCCACGTCACCCCCTCTGAACTCTGCTTCCTCAAGGGACCATCTTCCTTTGGTCAGGGAAGAAATCTCAGCGCTTCTTGAGAAACAGGCTATAGAACCTGTCCCTCCCCACCTTTATGGGAGAGTACTATTCCCACTTTTCCTTGTACCAAAGAAGGCGGAGATCTCAGACCTATTCTCGATCTCAGCTCCTGAACCTGTATGTGGAGTACAAGAGGTTCAGGATGCTCTCCCTTCAATCCTTTTGCCCCTGCTTCGGCCGGGCCAATGGCTTTGTGCACTAGATATGCAGGATGTGTACCTGCACATCCCCATTTGCCCTTTGCACCGAAAGTACCCCAGGTTTGCGTTCCAGGGGGTCCACTACCAGTTCCGGGCGCTCCCATTTGGTCTTTCCTTGGCTTCCCGAGTCTTTACCAAATGCCTGGCGGTGGTAGCGGCCCACCTGCGTTCTTTGGGAGCTCACGTTTTTCCATACCTGGACGACTGGCTCCTGGTGGCCCCATCCAGGGAGGAACTCCTGCATTTCCTCTCCATCACCCGGCAGGTTTTTACTGGCCTGGGTATTACCATCAACCATTCCAAGTCTCACCTGGATCCTTCACAGAGGCTCCAATTCATCGGGACAATTCTTGACACAACTTTGTGCAAAGCCTTTCTGCCTCTGGATAGGGGGGCCTCCCTCCAGTCACAGATTTCCCTCCTGTTGGAACACAGGAGGGTCCCGGCGAGGTCAGTGCTCCGGCCACTGGGGCTTATGGCGGCCATCCCAATGGTTCCGCGCGCACGCCTCCACATGAGAATCTCTCAGTGGACTCTTCGATCTCAGTGGGATCAACAAGTAGACGACCTAGATCATCCGGTTCTGATCTCCTCGCTGATGGTAAAAGACTTACAATGGTGGATGGTTCGAGAGAACCTCTTCCGGGGGGTCCCCTTTTTTCATCCTCCCCGATCAGACTCTGACCACGGACGCTTCAGGCGAAGGTTGGGGGGCCCATCTGGGTCCTCACCGAACCCAAGGCCTTTGGTCAAAGTTGGAGATAGTTCTCCATATCAATATGCTCGAGCTTCGAGCAGTGCTTTATGCGCTCCAGACCCTTCACCAATACATCCTTCCTGGTCACCTAGCCGTCCAAACGGACAACTTGTGCGTGTGTGGTACATCAACAAGCAGGGAGGAACTCGGTCCTACCCGCTGTGCAGGGAGGCGATGAGGGTCTGGGATTGGGCATCTCTCCACAACCTTCAGCTCACGGCGATCCATGTTCCGGGAGTTGACAATGTCCTGGCAGACAGACTAAGTCACTCGTCGGCTCTTCCACACGAGTGGGAATCGGACGAAAAAGTCCTAAAAAGTATCTTCCAGGTTTGGGGACTCCTCAGATAGACCTGTTGCTTCCTCCCAAAATGCAAAACTTCCAATCTTTTTGCTCGCTCGCTCCAGGCGGGCGCTCTGGAGTGGCCGCTCTATCTCTAAGCTGGAAGGACAGATTCGTCTATGCTTTTCCCCCAATTCCTCTGGTCCCTCATGTGCTACAGAAGCTTGCTCTAGAAGGAGCGAGAATGATTCTGATCGCTCCTTTCTGGCCCAGGCAAATCTGGTTCTCTCTTCTACAACAATACTCAGAGGTTCCTCCTCTTCCTCTTCCTTTATCTCCAGGATTGCTGACCCAGGATCAGGGGACCCTGGTCCATCCGGGCTCAAGTCCCTTCAACTTCATGCATGGCTCCTACAGACCTAGCTCAATCTCGTTTTGGCGTTTCTCCTAAGGTGGCCGAGATTCTGGTGGAGGCTAGAAAACCCTCCACTAGGTCCACCTACGCCATGAAATGGAAAATATTTTCTATCTGGGCTGTGTCCAGGAACATGGAGCCCTTTTCCTGCCCTGTGACCATTCTGCTTGAGTACATGTGTCATCTTTTCGACCTGGGTCTCAGTCACTCCACTTTGAAAGTCCCTATGGTGGCTATTTCAGCCTACCATGTCTCTTTCACTGATAAGGCATTTGCTCAGCTGGAGGTATCCAAAACTTTCCTCAGAGGGGTCTTTCATCTCAGGCCCCCTGTCCGGACTCCAGCTCCGCCTTGGGACTTAAACTTTGTCCTCGAGAAACTTACCCTTCCTCCCTTCGAGCCTGCGGCTTCTGCAGACCTGAAGTTTTTATCGTGGAAGACACTCTTCTTGCTTGGAATTCTGTCCTATATGTAAGTACCTACCGCAAGAGCCCTCTCGAAGTAAGATAGTACGGTTACGTAAGAACTTACCGTAACAGTAGATCTTCGAGAGAGGCTCTTGCAGAGGTAATACTCTTTCCGCCCTCCATCTCCCTAGGCTTTTCAGCTCCTTTTCCATTGAGAAATATCTGCTTCTCTCGTCTGGGCCCTTCGGGCCTGGCGAGAAAGAACTGGAAAGGCAGGCGTCTGGGACCGCCCCTTTATACCCGGCGATCATATGGCGCTGGTCACCCTGGCGTGGGGGCGGTCCCGCCAGGGACTGCTAGCTAGAAATTTTTCGTGGGGTCCTGCCGCGGCCAGCGTCAGTCCTATATGTAATTACCTACTGCAAGAGCCTCTCTCGAAGATCTACTGTTACGGTAAGTTCTTACGTAACTGTACTTTCTCCAGTCCCTGTTCCCTAAGTAGGGGCTGTGCGCCTTGCCTCCCTCCTCCCGGAGAACTGCTAGGAGTCTGCCAGACAGTGTGGATAGAACAACATATCCACATCCCTAGAAATACAGGTTACTCATCTGTAACAGGAGTTCTAGGAGTTGTATATGTTGTTCATCCACACAGACCCATCCGACCTCCCCAGCTTCTGTGCACAACCTGGCTTCCAGCAGGCTAGATCTGGCATCATGTGGGCGGAGCTGAGGGTTTCATCACCCGGGTGGGTGGGAGGAGCCAGCTTGAGGACTTTCAAGCCCATCTTAAAGTGGCAAGGTACCTGCCAGACGGTGTGGATGAACAACATATACCACTCCTAGAACTCCTGTTACAGGTGAGTAACTTGTATTTCTTGGATGTCCCTTTCCCTTTAAGGATCGCCGGAAGTCTCCAAGCTGGCTCCTCCCACCTACCCAGGTGGTATAACCCTCGGCTGCACCCCATGATGCCAGATCTTTCTTTCCGCTGGAAGATTCAGGTTGCCTCCTTCGTACATCCTCTCAAAGATGTACTGTTACGGTAAGTTCTTACGTAACTGTACTTTTTGCTCCCTGGATCTGCAGGATGCATTTTTCACATTCCAATCTGTCTGTTCCATCACCGGTTCCTCCGGTTCCAGGCAGAGGAGATCCTTTATGAGATCCAGGCCATACCATTTAGCCTGTCTTTGGCCCCCAGGGCCTTCACCAAATGCTTAACATGAGTCTGGATTTATCCCTACTTGGATAACTGGTTGATTGCTTGTCCCTTCAGGCAGTAGGTGGAGAGGTCCTGGGACCTGGCCATCCAGATCTGCATCTCTCTTTGCTTCCTGGTCAACGTGCCCAAGTCAGAACTCATGCCCTCACAGGTGACCAGTTTCATTGGGGCAGAGCTTGACTCTTGCAGATCCAGGGCTTGGCTCCTGGCGGAAAGGGCGGAGGCTCTCTCTCCTCCTTTGCCCGATCATTTTGAGTTGGGCAGTTGTGCCCTGCTTGGGACTTCCTGCGCCTAGTGGTATACATGGCAGCTTGTACCAGTCTGGTCTTTTGGACCCACTGGAGAATACACTTTCTGTGATGGGAGCTAGCCCGCCAATGGTCTCAACACAAGGGCCACTTCGACCAGCCAGTAACTGTGACCCAGCTGATGTGAGACATCCTCCAGTGGTGGTTGGTCCTGAAACATCTGCAGAAAGCTATCCCATTTGTCCACCCAAAGCCAGTGGTCATCCTGATGCCTCTCTCATGGACCGGGTAGCCCATCTTGGGGAACACTGAGTCCACAGGCTCTGGACCCCCAATGATTCCTGTTGACACATCAACCTGCTGGAGCTCAGGGCTGTTCGGCTGGCGCTGACTGCTTTTGCTCCACGCATTCAGGGTCAGGTAGTTCAGGTCCAGATGGACAACAGCACGATCATGTACTACCTCAACAAGCAGGGTGGGATGCACTCCCTTCCTCTTTGAAGGGAAGCTCTCCACATGTGGACCCTCGTGTGCAGCTTGGAGGCTGATCTTCTGGCCATCCATGTGGCAAGTGTCTGCAACCAGCTGGCAGACACCCTCAGCTGTGTGGGTGAGGCGTCTCACAAGTGGTCTCTCCACCCAAATGTTGTAGGTTGTTCACAACCTGTTCTCCCAGTGTGGCACCCCTCTGGTGGACCAGTTTGCCTCCAGGGAAGAATGCAAAGTTGAGACTGTTCTGTGCCCAACCCCTCTGCAGAGCACACTGCAGGGGGATGCCTTTTTGAGGCCCTGGACCCAGGCCTCCTCTTTGCCTTCCCTTCATTTCCCTTGATCCACAAGGTGTTGCTCAAGGTGAGGAGGGACAAGGCACGGATGATCCTGGTGGCTCCAGACTGGCCATGCCAGTTTTGGTACCCTGATCTCCTCAGCCTCAGCAGCAGGCCCCTGAGGTGTCTAGCTTTACGTCTGGACCTTCTCTCCTACCATCAGTGGAAGGTACTCCATCTGGATCTTCAATCCCTGCATCTGGCAGCCTGGTTCCAGGCTTTGGGTCTCTCTGACAATGTCCTCGCTGTAGCTGAGGCATCTCGGAATGAGTCAGCCAGGAAATGCTATGCCTTCAAATGGAAGAGGTTCTGCATTTGGTGCCAGGGCAAAGGTCTGGACTCGTTATCTTGCCCAGTGGTTAACATTCTTTGACTACCTTTGGTCTCTCTCCCAGTCGGGCCTTTGGTCAACAACCTTTAAGGTGCGCCTGGCAGCCATCTCTGTCGACTGGGCGTGGGACGGTCAGCAGTCACTGGAACAGGAGAAGGTTGTCTGGTGCTTTTTTAAGGCCTTAACCACATTTTCCCTCTGGTGCAAGAACTACCACCACCTTGGGACTTGTTGCTGGTCTTGGCAAAGCTCATGGCAAGCCATTCGAACCAATGCACTATCTCTAATCCCATAAATTTGCCCTACCTCTTATCCCTTCTGGGCTCAGTTGGTCTGCCCAACTTAGCAGTTGAGTTACTTGCCGAAATACTCCTTTTGACAATCCACGTTACTCTTCTGTATGCTTTGGAAACACATGATCTTTGTTGGTCTCAGATACTGTAATCATTTGATCCTTGCACCAATTACATCTATTTGTATTTGATTGTAATTACCAAAGTCTATTCTGGTCATTTGTATTTTTACTGCTGTACTTCAACTTACCTGTGCTGTATGTACTGTAACCTTTTGTATCGTCTGTTGTTGTCCTTGTTCACCATTATGTCTAAAAAAAGATGTAACTAGCAACACTGTATTTGTACCTCCATTTCCCCTTACCCCCCAGGATGCCATTGGAAATGAGCATTACTGCTCAGGTGTCTCCCTGGTGAAACACTTGAATAAAAAAAAAAATGCACAGATGTGAAATGTCTCACCTGTCATGGAAGACCACCTTCTTGGTGGCTATCGCATCAGCCAGAAGGATCAGTGATCTCCAGGCGCTCTCGTAGTTTCCTTACCTTGTCTTCTGCAGGGACAAGGTTGTCCTTCACCAGCCCAAAGTTCCTCCTGAAGGTTGTGTCAGATTTTCACCTTAGCCAGGTGATCAGTCTCTGTGTATTTCACCAACCACACCTTGGATGTCGAGCACAGGCTCCATACCTTGGACTTGCAGCAGGCGCTCACATATTACACAATGAGCGCACGGCTGGAGTTCGGGGAGTGGTTCGCCAGCTATTTGTCACCTATGCTGAAGCCGCACCTGGCAGATTGGTAGATAAGCAGACGATTGGCAGGTGGATTGTATCCTGCATCAGCCTCTGCTATAGGTTGGCGGGTAGGCAGCCTCCCGTAGGGCTAAGGGTTCACTCCACCTGTCATACTGCTGTCTCGGTGGCTGCTTCCAGGGATGTCCCTATCTGGGAAATCTTCAGGGCTGCTACCTGGATGTCAGCACACACCTTCATTTCCCTCTACCATATCGACCTCGAGTCATGCCGGGATACTGGTTTTGGGACCTCAGTTCTCCAACCATTATTCCCTAAGTAGGGTGTGTGTACCTTTTCCCCTACTCCCAGAGACTTGCTAGGAGTCTGCCAGAAGTGTGGATAGAACACCACATCCACGTCCCTAGAAAAAAAGGTTATTTACCTGTAACAATAGTTCTAAGAACAGTATATGGTGTTCATCCACACTGACCCACCCAACCTCCCCTGTCAAGTGGCACACTGGTCTGGTTTCCAGCGGGCAAGATCTGACATCAAGGGGCGGTGCCAAGGGAGTTACCACACAGGTGTGTAGGAGGAGCCAGCTTGAAGACATTTCTGCAAGCCTTAAAGGGGAAAGGACACTGCCAGAAGTGTGGATGAACACTATATACCACTCCTAGAACTACTTTTACAGGTGAGTAACCTGTTTTTACTGTAGTATATGGTTTCCTATTGGCATAATGTAATTTGAACCAGCTTTGTGTCCCAGCATCCAGTCCTTTTTCAGCTAGTTTGTTCAAAAGCAGGCCATGGTCTAATGTGTCAAAAGCCTGGGAGAGGTCAACAAAGTCACCGTCAGTCGACATGATCCAGGCAGGCAACGCACATCAAGCAGTTGCCCACCCAAGACTAATTTTAAAATTTCCTATCTGCATTTCTTTAGAAATATAACTTACTCAGACCACTCATAAACTTCTTAGTCCATGCCGTTCTACAACCAGTTTCCGTAGCCCCACCTCCAAAAGAGCATTTTGATTATGTTAAAGAGGAACATTCACCACATAATGCCCCCACACTCAAGTGTGTGGCTGATCCCAGTGTGTACTTTGTGTGCAGAAAATTTTTTTTTCGCTTACTGTTTACTGTAGTATAATGGATTGTATCAGACTAATTTTGCTTAGTTCTAGGCTGACATCATCTTTTACTACAAATGGCAGAATCCTCTTCATCTGACATCGGAGCAATAGGCAGCACTGAGTGTGGGGGCCCATTATGCTGGCTGTTCCCTTTAAGAGAGGAACAGGGCTTCACTATACTTAATGGTGTGTGAGTGAAGTCTTGCAAGGATGGGCTATGTAAACTTGATTTAGTAGTGCACTGTATGCAGTTCTGGGGTTGGAGTTACAGAGATTGGCTGCGTAGTGGCACAGAATAGGATGTTTACATGAGGGCTCTTACCAGTTATATTTCTTAAGAAATACAGATAGTAGACAGAAAATTAGAAAATCAGTTCTAGGGACATGGATATGTTGCTCATCCACACTTATTGGCAGGTTCCTTGCCGCTTCAGATCTTGCCGGAAGGTCTTCAAGCTGGCTCTTCCCACCCACCCGAGTGGTAAAACTCTCGGCTCCGCCCCATGATGCCAGATCTTCCTTACCGCTTGGAAGCCCAGGTTCCCTCCTTAGCGCTCTGCGTTTTTGGCTGGTTCCTGGAAATTTTGGTCTTCGAAATCAATTGGAAGTTTTCTGAAACTTCGATCTTCTTCTTCGCTGCGGCAATGTCTCATTAGTTTTCTGACTCTCGGAGGCGCCCGGCTAATTTCTCCAGGAGAGACCCGCACTCCACATGCGTTTACTGCCTTGACTTGGATCATGATCCTCAACTTTGCGATTTTTGTTGTGCCCTTTCGGCCAGCTCTCTGGAGGATCGTGTGGCACGTTCGGGGCTGGGGCGACCGGAAATTTTTCCCGCTCGGAAAATTCCTCGAGACCCGTCAGGCAGTGTCGCGTCGGCTGTCTGGGCTGAGCAGCTCGATCTTTCCTCCGGGAGGGGCAGCTGCCCTCCCTCTTCCTCGATCGTGCGCTCATCCCGCTCTCCTTGAGGTTCTCCCTCATGCTTAGAACTGTTCAGGGTTCGCCCAGTCCCCTTTCCTCGAAGGAGAGGGACCTTCCGGAACCTGCCTCTCGGCCCCAAGTCCAGTGAGTGCGCGGGCTAAGTCCCTTCGGCGCTGGAGGGAGCGGGAGAGTTCCTCCTCCCCTGCCGGCCGACATTCGACTTCGGTCGAGGATGCGGCTCCGGCCGCTGGCCTCACGGTGTCCCCATTGGGTCAGCTGGCCAGGACTCCCATCGACATTGTCGAGTCTCTCAACCCGTCATTTGGGCTGTCTTCTGCTAGAGCCGCCATCCCTTCGCCGGTTCCCCCGGCGGGGGCTGAGGTTCTGCCTGCGCCATTGGGTCCACAGACCTCGGCCCTTTCTTCCGAGCCAAGGGAGGAGCGGGTGCGCCCTGCTCCTTCCCAGGCCCGCCCTCGGTTCCCCCAAGGATTCGGGTCTTGGTGTCGGTCCTCCTCTCGGTCTAGCCGCTCACGCCAACCTCAGCGTTCTCGGTCGGGGCACTGAGTCAAGTGGCATTGCCGTTCTTCCTCGTCCCCCTCCTCGCATGAGGAGTGGCTTCGATGCCGATGGTGTCGACGTTACGAGGCGTTTATGTGGCAGCAGCTGTTGTTGTCTGGGAATCAATCGACCCCGATTCATTCTCCGGCTAGTAAGCAGCTGCCGCCTGATCGGCCGACTCAACCGCTCGAGGCAGTCGAGGTGCCCTCTCCGGGGCCGGTTGCTCGTCCGATCCCTGCTGTCCCACCATCCTTGGTGGAACCCAGGCCAGGCCATGACCTGTCCCGCATGTTATCTGTTCCCCTCACTCTCGCCCGCCCTCGGCGGACGTAGTGTGTCTCTGGCCTGAGGCAGCTTTTTGCAGACCCCTCGGAGCCCAAAATCGACTCCTCTATGTTCCCTAGCGGGAGGACCTAGGGTCTTCTCCGGAATATTCCGTGGATGACAGCCCATCGTCCTTCATGGGTCTGCTTCAGCTCATCTCGGAATTCACCGGGATGCAGCTCGAGCCTGTTTCCAAACGTGTCCCTTACCCCCTTACGGAGATTCTAGACCGAAGGGGTTCACCCTCGGAGGCCTTCCCGGTGGCTGAGGCCATTGTGGGCCTGGCCTTGGAGCTCTGGCAGCGGCCTACTTCCTGCCCTGTGCCCTCGGCCAGGATGGCCAGGAAGTATTCTGTCCCTGTTGGTTCTCAGCCCGGTTTCTCGGAACACCCCTCGGCTGAGGGGTTAGTTACTGACAATGTTTTCCAGTGTTCTGGAAACGCTAGGGATGTGGATAGGACCCCTGACAAGGAGTCCAAAAGGATGGACTATGTCGGGTGCAAGGTTTACTAAGGCCCTCCCTAGGGCTCCGTCCAGGCCAGCTCGGCTGCACTGATGGCACATTTCTCCCACGCCTTTTGGGCTCCCTGGACAAGGTCTTCCCTCATCTCCCGGCCGACCTGCGGACCATGGTCCGCGCGGTGGGGACCAGGGTAGGGCGGTGGCGAAGCAGCAGCTCCAGATGGCTCTGGATCTAGGTGACTCCTGTGCCAGATCGGTGGCAGCCGCAGTGGCCATGCGCCGCAGGGCGTGGCTGAGGTTATCCTCCTTCTCTTTGGAAACCCAGCACAAGTTGGTGGACATCCCTTTCTTGGGGACTGACCTTTTCGGCCCTGGAGTGGAGGGACACCGCCAGGGATCCATGAAGTCCAATGCCACTCCGGACTCGGTCACTTCCGCCAGGAGGGACAAGGACAGCCGACAGCCTTTGCGTAAGCCCCTTTGTCCCCCGGTTCCTGCGGCTCGATCGGCCCAGCACAAGGGCCAGCAGGCATGCGCTGGGCGGCCTGACTTCAAACCAGCGTCTTCCTCTAAAAGGAAGCAGGGAGGTAAAGGCCCGAGAGCTCCCTCAGCCTCTTTCTCCCCCAAGCCTGCTCAGTGATGGGCTAGGGGCGATGTCCCCGGCCCCGTCGCCCCTATCCGGGTTCCCCCGCGAGGGGACGTCTCTGCACCTCCTCCACTTGGTCCACTTCCCAGACCTCTAAGGGTCGGAGGTGCTAAGGGAAGGCCCTGTCTTGGATTTGTGAGCAGGTCCCACCCTCTTGAGCCGTTGCCCCACGGGGATCTGGGTCCACAGCCTCTTCGTTGGCCCGCTGAGCCGACTTGCCTGGCCCTCTAATTAGAGGTGATCAGGAAGGTTGCGGATCCTCCTCCTGACCCTGGGTTCGTGTCCAGGTATCCCTGGTCTCATACGGATGGGGGGCTTGCGCCCCATTCTTCACGCCTGGATGGTCTCTCTGGCTTAGATATCCCATCCTTAGAACGGGCATGTGGCTTCGCTCCTGGGCCTCCAGGACGCACTTCTTCTCGTTCCGTCCGCTTCCCGGGAGAATCCTCCTTTTCCTAGCGGGGGATCCCTTCACGAGTTTCAGGCCAGTCCCTTCAGCCTCGGCCCAGCAGCTCTCTTGCGGCCAGGGCCCGGCGTAACCCACACCGGATGGCAGCCTGACTTCAACCCTTTCCAGGTGGAAAGGGGCGATCCAGAGTTCTGGGTCTCAGGCGGGTCTCCTGTTATCGGAACCACTTTGAAACTTGTGCCTTAGCGGGTGATCCTTCTTCGGGACCAGGCTTGACTCTTGAGTCCAAGCTTGGCTCCCGGTGGACAGGGCTGAGGTTCTTCTTCCCTTACCTGGTCAGGTCTGACCGGACAATTGCGCCCTGCCGGGACCCCCTGCTCCTCCTGGGCCTCGCAGTGGCCGGCTCCAGCGTGATCTGTTTCATGCGTTCCCCTTGGGGGGACTGGCCAGCCAGCTGTCACAGTGCTGCGTTCCTTCAGACCAGTTCATGACTACGGCCCAGGAGTTGGGGAACATTCTTCTTCGGACCGTTCCAATTCTTGCAGGAGTACATCCTGTTTGTCCACCCCGAGTCGACAGTCTGCTCCGACCGATGCTTCTCGGATGGGTTGGGGTGCCCATCAAGGGGAATACAGAGTGCTCCACCTCTGGTCCTCTTGGGAGTCCCGATGTCTTTCCTACCTGCTGGAGCTCGCGGCGGTCCGCTTGCTTGCACCGTTCGCTCCGTTTGTGCGGGGTCTAGTGGTTTAAGTCCAGGTGGACAACACCACAACCATGTGCTACCTATCCCGGCAGGTTCGGACGAGCCCCTTGCCCCTGCATAAGGAGGTTCTCCGCATTGGGTCTTTCGTGCAGTGGAGGCAGTTTCCTAGCCATTTCGATGGCAGGAGCCTCCAGCACCCTGGCTGATGCCCTAAGCCGGATAAAGGCTGCGCCTCACGAGTGGTCTCCCCTGCCGGAGGTAGCACAAGATCTTTCTCCCTTTTGGTCATGCCTCGGGCGGTCCTTTTTCCCTCCAGGGAGAATACAAGGCCGAGACTGTCTCATGCCTGCCCCCTCAGCAAGGATCACTGTAAGGGATGCCTTTGAGGCTGCGGACCCCGGGCCTCTTCTACGCCTCTCCCCTATTTCCCTTGACCCACGGGCAAGGCGAGGAGGGACTAGGCGCAGGCGATGCTGGTAGCCCCAGACTGGTTGGCCAGCTCTGGTATCCAGCTCTCCTCAGTTTCAGCCCCAGGCTCCCGAGGCGGCTTCCAGCCCGCCTGGTCCTGGTCTCTGTTTTCAGGGAGGTTTTCCATCTGGACCTTCAATCCTGCACCTAAGGCCTGGTCCCCTGTCGGCTGAGAGGCCCAGGCCTGGGAGGTCGTTGACAAGATCCTCCAGCATTTTAAGGCGTCCTGCGGGAGTCGATAAACATGCTCGCTTTCAAATGGTTGAGTTCTCCATTTAATGTTGGGACAGGGCAGGGGCCCCCTCTTCCGTTCCTCGGCGGGCATTCTGGACCATCTGCGGTCCATTCTTTTTGAATCAGGGCTTCGGCCGACAACCCTCTGGGTGCTTCTGTTGGTCACCCCTGTCTTCCTGGCGTGGGCCAGAAGGCAGTCGGTGGTGCAGAAAAGGTGGTCTGGCGCTTTTCTAGGCCTCGATCACACCTCCCCTTCGGGGAGAGTATCCCCATTTCTGTGGGATCTTCGCTCATATGGGTTTAGCTCACAAGCTCGCTCAACCTTTGCACAGGTGTGGAGTTTCCCCACCTGCTGTGGAAGAACACCTTCTTGGGGCTGCTCTGCCATCCAGAAGGAGGGGAGAGTTCCAGGCGCTCCTTTGAATCTCCCTATCTGGTCTTCCACAGGGACAAGGTTGTCCTGCACCCCACCCGAAGTTCCTTCCATTGGCGGTGGCGGAGTTTTTTCCCTATCTGGGTATTGCCTCTGCCGGGGTTCTTCCCCATTCACGTCTCGGAGGCCGTATATAGGTTCCTTTGGGACTCTACGTGAACACTCGCCTACCCAGGGAGCGTAGGGCTGAAGTTCGGGAGAGGTTCGCCAGCTGTTTGTCATCTACGCTGAAGCCGCACCTGGCAGACCTGCAGCCAAGCGGATGACGAGTGGGTAGGTCACCTCCTGCATAGGTCTCCGCTATAGGTGGGCGGGCATGGAGCCTCCCAGAGGGATAAGTGCTCATTTTACCTGCCCTTCCACTGCATCGGTGGCTGCTTCCGAGGATACTCTGGTCCAGGATATCCGCAGGGCTTCTACCTGGAAGCAGGCTTTCCGTTTTCCCCTTCCACATCGACCTTGGGTCACGCCGGGATGTTGGTCGGGTCCTCGGTTCTCCAGTCTTTCTACCTAAGTAGGGGGTGTGCGCCTTGCCTCCTCCTCCCGGAGAACTGCTAGGAGTCTGCCAATAAGTGTGGATGAACAACATATCCATGTCCCTAAATACAGGTTACTCCTGTAACAAGAGTTCTAGGAATGGTGTTGTTCATCCTACCATTCCCTCAACCCGCTGCCTTTAACCTGTCTTCCAGCGGGCTAGATCTGGCGTCATGGGGCGGAGCCGAGAGTTTTACCACCCGGGTGGGTGGGAGGAGCCAGCTTGAAGACCTTCCGGCAAGATTTAAAGTGGCAAGGAACCTGCCAATAAGTGTGGATGAACAACATATATCATTCCTAGAATTCCTGTTACAGGTGAGTAACCTGTATTTTTAGTTCCTCAGGCAACTCCTTGTTTTGCACTGCCTGCCATATGGGGAGAAAAGGACATCAGCTGCTCTTGAAACAGTGAGAGAGCAGCCCTGTCAATGTTGATGACATCCCATAGGTCCCGTATTTTACTTAAAGCAGCTTAAATAGTTAAAAATCATTTAAAAATAATTCCTTTTAAAAATGCTATTGGCAATATCTTATTCCCCTCTCCATGCCCTTGCCTAAGATAGTCCATGCTGCCTTTCTCTCTCTCCCTGCTTCCCACACCCCTCTCCAGCTCCCTTCCCTTTCCTTCCTTCCAACCTCCCCACTCCCCCTCCTCCCACAAAAACCCACCCCTTCCCACTGTTCACCTCCCCCAATCGACCGCTCGACCTGTTCCCTCAATCTACCACTCATCATAGTCTCCCCCAACCCTCTCTACTAATTTCCCACTTACCTACTCTCCTGTATCCTGCCTCCACCTCCTCTCTTTGGGCACCTTATGTAGTCAATGCCCGAGCAACCTGTAAATAGTTGTAACTTATCTGACAAAGCCATTATGCTGCTGCTATGTTCATTTAGATACTGCTGATGTGATGAATGCTTGGTGTTTATGTAATGATAATCTGTTTGTACTTCCCTGGCATAAAACCTTTGTAAATGAGCAATAGTTAAAGGTGTAAGTCTGAACCATGAAATAAATAAATAAAATATTTGAATCCCTTACTGTTAGCAGAATATCATTATAAAAGAGCATTGCTCACTGGCTTTATCATGTATAAAAAATCTGAATGAATGTGGATTAATAGTAAATATCAGTCAACAGTTGTGCCCAACCTGCTACTCATCACAAGCACACAGATTACATACATACGAACACACGAAATTTGCCAGCAGATAAAGGCCTAGAGGTCTATCAAGTCTGCTCGAATGTGCAGCTAGCACCCCTTATTCTGCAGCTGCCCCTCCCTTCCCCTTCATTAACCCTTCCCCTTGTCCTGTCCTATCCTTGTTTGAAGCAGTCCACTGTTCTACTGCATACCACTTCAGGAGGTAACGCATTCCACCCAGCCACCACCCTCTCTGTAAAAAAAGTGTCTCCTCATCTCCCTCCTGAACCTTCCTTGCTGCAGTCTCATATCATGGCCCCTGGTGTCCCTCCCCTTCCTTACTTTGAACAACCCCTCTGTACCTGTCTTGTTTATTCCTTTCATATATTTAAAGGTTTCAATCATGTCACCCCTGTCTCTCCTCTCCTCCAGTGAGTACATGTTCAACTCCTTCAACCTCCTCTCGTATGATAAGTCCCCAAAACCCCTTGATCATCTTTGTCGCTCTGCTGCACCCCCCTCCAGTAACTTAATGTCCCTCTTCAGATCACAGACGCCAGTACTGCACGCAGTACCAGGTGGTCTAACTAATGACCTAATACAGTGGCAGAATCACCTCCTCCTCCTCAAAGGATATAACCCCTTGCAATACAACCTAGCATTTTGTTGGCCTTTGCTGCTGCCTTCCTACATTGTGCCGAGTTGTTCATTGACCCTGTAATGAGCACAACCAGATCCTTCTCCTCCTCTGCCTGGGCTAGCTGCACTCCCCTAGCTGGTAACTCCTCCTTGGGTTCTTCATCCCAAATGCAGCACCTTGCACTTTTGGCATTAAACCCCAGTTGCCAGGTGTCTGACCAGGTTTCAAGCTTTGCCAGATCATCCTGCAACCCCTGCCATCCCCTAGGTCATCCACCACCGCTACTACCTTGGTAGCATCAGCAAACAGACTGATCTTGCTCTTGATGTCCCATGATATGTCTGCAATGAATATCCCAAACAACACTGGTCCCAACACTGAGCCCTGTGGAACACCGTCGTCACTGCCCTTGGTGTGAGAGCTCCCCACCCACCACCACCCTCTGTTGCCTTCCCTGCAGCCAGTTTCCTACCCATCTCACCAGCTTTGCACCCGCCCCTGTGCCTACTAACTTCCTTCCCAGCCTTCCATGTGTCACTGAGTCGAATGCCTTACTGAAGTCCAGATACAGGACATCCACTGCATGGCCCCTGTTCAGTTGCCTAGTTACCCAGTCATAGAACTCTACCAGGTTGGTTTGGCAGGATCTGCCATGTATGAAGCCAGCAATTAAAATTAAATTAAAAAAGAAAACATACTTGCTTTTCCAGTAAAGACTGATGTTTCTAAACAAAGGTTGCATTAATGCCATTACTGTGAATGACGGGACAGTGTGTACTATGAAACCAATATAATTTGTGGCTCTCATGTTGGGTGGGAAAAGTGTCCATTTCCTCCCACCTTGTTCTGTTTCTGGAGCTTTGCTTACTGCTCCTTCATTTACAAAGGCAGAGGATATAAATAATTCCAACAAACTGAGGAACCTCTGCAGAGTTGTTCATTGAGGCCATGTACAGCCCCAAAAATTAAACAGCTTTTACTTGAATTACTTAAACTTCCATCATAAGAAAAGTTACTGCATGAACAGTGAGTTCCCCTTTCTGTTCATATATACGTTATGCGGAAGTAAAAACATCTGAAAATGTTATCCTTATAACAGGAAGACATTCCTGTTTATAATGTCGGGTTGTCAATTGGTAATTTTGGTCCATGTTACTAGAAAAAAGTCCGTAAAGATTATCCCTACTATGTAAACCTGTCTTTTAGTGCCTTGTAGCAAGTTAGTGCAATAGAGGCCTCTTAATGAAAATTTCTTTTCCGTCTAGGAAAGGGCATCCTGTTTAGTCACAGTAAGCAGATGCTTTTTTTTATGGAAGGGGATTGAACTAGTGCCTTTAAGCAGCTTGTTCTGATTAATCACATGTTTTGTAGACTTCTAAGTGGAACTCCTTTTTCTTGAGAATTGCATTGCACCTGTCTAGTTAAAAATGTGTTGGTCTAGTCTGGACACATTTTCAAAGTTCAGAAGTGCATTCCATAAGCCAGTATTTTTGACTACAAGAAATGCATAGTAAGTTATACAGTCATGGGATAGTGCCAGTCTTGCTTTAGTTCCCCCATTTTTCTTATGTTTCCTTAAATGTTCTCAGCCTGGGCCTTAGATCTGGTTACGTCACATCACATACAGAAAAACTAACTACTGTATACTGAGAATCTTCAGGGGCTGTTTAAGCAATTAGACATAACAGAGTTTGCACTGTTGTGGGACAGCAGCATGCCTTGGATGTGTTGTGAGGCACAAGGCATCACTGAGTGCCTTCCACCACCCGAGATGTGCTGTTATCCCACAATAACACATACCTAGGCTGGTGCAGCGGTGGTGTCACTGCTTGTAGCGCCAGCGACCTGGGTTCAGGAATGGGCTTGGGTGGTTGGAGAGTCAGCCAGGGGCGAGATGAATAGAGCTGCTGTTGCATGCTCTCTTTCTTCTGGAGGGAGGGGGGTAACACCTCCTGGTGTAAGTGCTCTCAGGTGACCATGGGAGCGTTTTACCCTGGGGCACCCGGTTGGGGCTGAGATGCGTGAGGGCGCTGGCATAGATCCTCCCTTGTCAATCTTCACCATTCATTACTGCGGGGTGTAAGATGGAGGTGCGCACCTACTGCGGGAGGTTTTTTTTTTTTGTTGTTGGAGGGAAGAGTCAGGCACCTAGCGCGAGTCCCGAGGCGCATACTCACGTGGTGTGTGAGGGGCGCCGTTAGGCAATGCAGACTCTTCCATCCCAGTTCTGTTTCTCCTGCTGTCGAGGGTACACCTTCTACGCGAGTGAGAAAGTTTGGTTCTGCACCACTAGGCTGTCTGTCATGTTTTCAACACCTTCTTCTATCTCCTTCATCCCGGTTCGATTCCCGACGCCATTGAAACTAGTAAGACCGTTTCATTTTATTTTCGATGGCACCAGGAGCTTTCCTGTGTTTTAAAATTGTTTCGCATCATGTCCAGTTCGGGAGCCAAGCGAAAGTCCACAGTGGTCTGTGCCCCCATGCGTCGGTGCTCCTGTGGCCGGCATTTTTCCATGACAAACCAGCATGATGTCTGCCTTTGGTGACTGGGACCTAACCATGACATGGATAGATGTGATGCCTGCTTCTCGATGGACTGCCATGTTCTCAAAATCTGCGCGTTCAAAGTCAGCAAGGCTCCGCCGACTTTTGGAGGACGGCACCGGTCTCAGGTTTCCCAGGCCAGGACCTTAGGACCTTCCTCCGGGTCCCCTTCCAGGCCTATAAGGTCTGGTGAGGTGGAAGCCTCCTCATCTTCAAGCCTTGCCGAGGAGGAGGCCTCTTTTGTGGTGTTGGAGGAACGTTGTGGCCCCTCCCGGGGTCGCGTCGGAGACACTGCCTTGGCAGTCACCTCTTCGGAGGTGCAGACTCCCCCAGTGTCATGGCCCATGGTTGCTGGGTCTGGCACTGGTGGACCCTCGAAGCCGCCTTCCTGTGCCGTCTCGGATCCCAGCGCCGTTTGTGGTGCCAGTGATCGGGGTGGCACCGGTTTGATTCTCAGCGCCACTCGAAGCGTCATTCATCCAGTTGACCCTGTTGGTGGTGCCATGTTGGAGTCCGGGGCTGTGTCTTGGAGCTGGGGGTGGGGTGCTGGGAGTGGCCAGTGTCACGAGCGTCACTGGCACTGTTTCCCATGGGACTCTTACAGTCGCCAGCATTGATGTCCTTCTGGTCGACTCTTCTGCAGAAGTAGGTGATTCGGACATGGACCCGGTCTCGCGCCCCAATTCTTCAGAATCATAGTTCTCTGTGGGACATGGTGTCAAACGGGCCAGCGCACCCATTCCTGAGTCCCCACAGCAGTCTTCCTCCGAGGACTCCCAGGCTGGGAGTGGCCTGGAGTCTATGGAGGAGGGTGGCTTGGGGGTCGGGGAAGGGGCTGTCCCCCCAGCGGCGCTTTGGCAGCTGCCAACCCTGGTGCTGCTGCACCTTCTCGGGGTGGATTGGGGGTCCTGTCTTCGGGGGTCCCCCTTGGGAGGCCTCAGGATTAACTGAACCCCCCCTCACTGAAGTTGAGGAGGAGGGTGTCCTTGGAGTCTGTGGTGTTGAGGGGTCGGGGTGAGGGCCATCAGTGCCCCTCTGTCACCCCTCGGGGTGCAGGGAGGAGCTGTAGCGCTGAGCCCTGCCTCTCCCTCTTAGGCTTGGGGACCCTTCCGGTGGTGCCACCGTGGGTTGCCCTTCTGGACTCATGGAACCTCAGGTGCGTCATAGTGGTGATTCCCCTTTCAGACTCTTCCGGAGTTCACATCCCAAGCATTCTGTCTTGTGACCTGGTTTGATTTCAGGGACCCTACCAGCTCGAGCTCCGTTCCCTGGATTTCAGAGCCCTGGCAGAGGACAGTTGCCTCTTTGTAGGTGCCCCTCTCCTATTCCTCTGCAGCCACCCCCCTCTCTCCCAGGCCATGTCGGTCCTATGGGGCTGTTATTCTGGGAGACGTTCAGAGGCACTGCGGTGACCTTCCCGTCATATGTTAGGTATATGCATGAGCAGGTATTTCCCCTGTCCCCTCTGCCGCAGGAGTCTTCTGGACATTTGAGTTCCCCATCCTCCTCGGCTCCGTCCTCGGAGGGAGAGGAACCCTCTGCTCACCTTTCTTCTGACGCTGATTTCACTGAATATCAGCACTTCCTTTTGAGGATGGTTGCGGATCTCCATATCTCCTATGTCAGATGTGACAATACTGAATGGGAGACGCATGAATTCTTTGGTGAATTCAATGCCTAGCATTTGGTGATGCCATCCTGGCCTATTCCCTTCCAGGAGGCATCTATCCACACCTGGCAGTCTCCAGCCGACCCTATCCCAGCCCCAGCAGACTGCAGGAGGAGGTATTGTGCTCCATCTGAGTCCCTAGGTTCTCTCCCCAACCCACCCTCTGGATTGGTGTTCCTAGAGACTCCTTCCGGGTGCCGCTGCCTGGCGCACGACTGACCACCAGACTCAGATTCCCTACAGTTTGACCAGTGGGGGCGAAGAGTGTACTCTTCTTCTCGTGCGATGGTGTACATTACATCACATCAGGCACACCACGTTGCCTGTAATAGGCATTTGTGGTCAGTGCTGTCTCAGCTACTAGCATCAATGCCTGATACGGAGCAATCTAGACAAGCCATTGCCCTCTTCATTATAGGCCTGGAACTGGCCAGGCACCAAGCAAGGGCCTCCTACGATGCCAGTGTGGTGGCTTCCAGGCTTGCGGGGACAGCAATCTGCATTAGGTAGACTGCATGGCTTCGTCTAACAAGGTTGTCACCCCTGGCTGGCATAGGGTGATTTGCTCCACCTTCCGAGGGACCGACCTCTTTTCTTCCAGGGCTAGGACGCTTCTGAAGGGGCTTCCTCCATCACCTCATCTTCAGGGGACACCTCCTAGCTCTCTTTGGCCTTAGGCTTCCAGTCTAGTATGGCCAGAGTCTCTTACTCCTGTTTCTCACCAACAGGAAGCTGAGTATCTTGTTCCCTCAGGGTTACTCTAGTCCCCTTCCGGGGGGGGGGGGGGCTTGGTACTCACCCAGCAGTAGTGAATGGTGAAGAAAGATATGAAAATTACATACCTACCATAATTCTTGATCTTCTCTTGTATCTTCACCATTCAGTACTGAATCCCGCCCACCTTCCCCTCATGGGCCTCCTTCTTGGGTGTCTCCTCCACCCTGCTCTAATTCTCTCAACTTGAGCCTTCCGTTCTTCTCTCAGAACAGGTAGCGTAAGTCTGGAAAGGGAGGAGAACAAGTAGGATTTTGTCTTTCTCCTGAGGGAACTCTTTCTGATTACCCTTGAAGGTGCCCTGCAGGCCCGTTCTTAGGCCACGTTTGCTCAATCGCCAGTTAACAAGGCTACTCTTAAACGTTCCTGTTCCTTTGTCCAGGATCCCGCTGGCATCTCTGGATCTTGTCCTGTCTTCGCCAGTCTGTGCTAGTCAAACTCTAGTCTAGCATTTTTTAAATTGCCTTTTAGAACTGGTGATCTGATTTTGCCTCTGCCTCCCGAGGAGTCAGAGCGAGTTTCCTTCTCTGTCTTTGTCCACCTTCCCAAAGGGGTGCCCCGGTAGGGCTTAACACCCCCCCCCACACACCAGTATTAGCATGCTACAATGTGCTAGTGGAGTCCTTTCTCCCCTATGATAGTTGGGTGCTCTCCCCCAGGAACAGATTATGTGCCTTGGTAATCTGTGAGCTCTTGGCTTGATTAAGGGGTTAGGGATAGTGGGAGGTGTAGAAAGTCTGCCTTTTGTGTATCAAGCTGTGCAGAAAGTTCGGTCGAACCTTCTCTGGCCAGTTATTGTTTGATGGGATCCTTGCTCCCTTCACTTTGGTTCCGAGCTGATAAGCATTAAGCCAATATGTCTCACAACTTGGCAGAATTTTTCCCTCCTCCCAACATCCCCTTCTCCTCTTCTTCTTCTTCCTCCGTCCTTCTTCCTCTTCCTTATCTGTTCCTCCCTCGGAGCCGCCCCAGGAGTGAGGCCCTCTTTCCTGTCCTCTGTCGGTTTATTCCTTTCTCAGTTTGTTTCCTTTACTTTGCCTATCCCTCGGCTCTCTTGCCTCACTCTCTTTTTCTTAATCCTTATTTTGCCTCTCTGGCTTACAGAACTGGGATGGAGGAGGAGTCTGCAGCGCCTAACGGCCACCCCTCGCGCACAATGTAGTGCATCCCTTTCAAGGGCAACGCCTTTGGTGCCGACTCCTTCCTCAAAAAAAAAAAGAACTCCCGTAGTGGGTGCACACCTCCGGCTTACACCCAGCAGTAATGAATGGTGAAGATAGAAGAGAAGATCAAGAATTACTGTAGGTACGTAATTTTCATTTGCATGCCATGCCTCCAATACCAGTAACATCAGAAAAAGCTCAGCTCTGGACAATCCCCAATCTGACTCCACAGACCCACCCGACAGCTGGATGTGTAAGGAGCTGTCTGCCCCTTCTCCCGCTCAGGGGATAAACTGAGGCTCCATGGGGGTCGTGAACGGTAGGTCCTTAACATTCTGTAAGTAGAGTATATCTGGAATGTATGAATGCCATGGAATACAAGAATTCAAAATTCTGTTCATCTCCACTGGTGCAATGTTCATCTCACACGTACATCAAAACTGAGTAGTACATTTTTTTTTTTTTTTTTTATGTACACACTGTGAATGTATTGTGCAATATCTCCTACTGTCTTTACCCTGAATGTAATTAACTCCAGGCCACTCCTGAAAAAACGGATGTGCTGTCTCAGTGGGCCCACCCGGTTATCAGAATTCAAATAAATAAAATTATTTGTGTTTTTTTTTCTTGTAAGGAAGGGATCATGAGCTGAAAGAACATTTAATTATTAGTTCATTTAAAAAAAAAAAGAGCGTTTTACTTTATAGAGCTTAGTTGAAGATTTTTAGTGAGTTAAGGTGACAGGCATGGTTGAGATGGCAGTTAGAGATGATTGAAATGACCAATGAATTTTGCATATGATTTAACCAAATTCCAAATCCCATTGCCTGAAGTTGTTCCAACTGTGCATTAGTAGGGTATTAACATATGAGCCTTTGCACTTATTTGCAGGACATTTCGTACCCATATTATAACTGGGTTTTGGTACAATTCAGTACTAAATGCAGGCAGTCTGGGAAAGGTGGGAATCTAGTAGAACATCATTCGTTTTATAGATAGTTCCACTAAATTAGTCAGGGTGATCACAGAGTGTCTACATGGAGTTTTTCCCAATACTGTGCTTGCTTTAAGCAAGTGGTCTTCATAATGTTTCATGAGCTGAGCAATGAATAAATTGTAGTATTTCAGTTGACTATTTAAAATGGAAAACTTGTACATTTGAAGTATTGCTTACCTACTTTTCTGTTGCCTATCTTACCCAGGTTACTGATGTGAAGGAAAAGGCTTCATCAACTGAGCAGGTGCTTCAGAGCAAAATACTTAAACTTGAAGCTGAGCTTAGCAGGAAAGAAAAAGAACTGAAACAGCTTCGTCAAAACCAAAATGATGTGAGTACATTTTGAACTGTTGTGATATGGACAGTCATCTGCAGTACAATAGTGATTTTATGTAAGAAACTGGTATACACGGTTGAGTCACTGACTTATTTACAGTGGTTTCCAATAGAAATGCAAGGCAAGATTAGTTTGGTATTTTCCTTGAAGCAAATATTTTATTTCATTTGAATGAGTCAAAACTGAGAACCTGCTAACAGAACGTGGGAGCTGACATGGAGGCTACATAAAAACTGAGCTATCATAGTAAGTAGTAAGTGAGACCAATCAGATCAGCGAACAATTAATGAGAAAAATGAAAGCTCTGTGTCTTCCTTTTTGGGAGGTGCTAGGTGAGGACTGTCTTGATCTGAGCTAGGGGCTAGGTTTAATTGGAAGAGGGGCTGGGCAGGATCATAATTCTGAGGAAGTTCTTACCTTGTTAGAGACTTCTCATAAGTCCTCCACTCAACGGATCTCTGCTTTTACATAGAAGAGGTTCTCAGTATGGTGTTAGGAGCATTTCTTGTCACCCATGAAGTGTCTGCTCTGGTCTGTTATCAAATTTTTGTGACTGTTGTCCTTGACAGTACTGTGTGCCGGATCTCTCAAAGTGCGTTAGGCTTCTCTTTTGGCCTGTCGTGCTAAGGCCGCTATCACTTCGGCTAGGCAAGTCAGTGAGTTGCAAGCTTGTTTGGTTTTTCATAAGGTTATGGTTGTGCTGCATATTAATTTGAAATTCCTGCCCAAGGAAGTTAAGAATTTTACCCAAAACAGACCTTTGAACTGCCAGTGTTCTGTCTCAGACTTAATGCCAGCTCAGTTGAGGGGAAGTTGCATAGGCTGGAAGTCAGACAGACATGCTCTCTTGTTCTGCAGTCAGAGAACAGAAGAGTATAGAGGGACTACTTCACAGTTGTTTGTGAATTATCGTGAGGCCAACCTTTCTGCAAGCTGACCATTTCTCATAGGATTGTATACTGTATTAAATGTTGTTACTCATTTGCCTCCCATACATCACCTGTACATACATGATATTAGACTCCACTTGGCACAGCAGATAGTCACCTCTGCTGCCAGGGCCATTCTAATCAGTGACATTTGCATGGCTGCTGCTTAGGCATCTTCACATTCTTTCATAACCCATTGTAGTCACAACCTGCAGGCTCTCAGGGATACTGCTTTGGGGTCCTCCATCCTTAAGACTCTCTTTAACCAAACTGTGTGTTTAGCCCTCTCCAGCCCAGCTCATCTTTGGGGGTATCTCAGTCATCAGGTTACACCATAGGAACCTTCGCTATCAGAAAAGGGGAATCCACACTGAAGATTTTAGCAGTACAACTGGGGCCGCCCACGCCATTGATGTCTGCCGACGTCAGCAACTCTGTATAGTGTGGGCGGCCCCACTCCCTCCTCGGTTCTTTTCCACCGTCCACTTGCAAGCACAGTCTCCACGGAAGATCCGTTGCAGTGTTTTTCACCTTTTTTGGCCTACAGCCATTTTTTTGTCCTGATGCTTACCAAAATCTCTTCTAGAGATTTTTCTTTTTTTCTGTTTATGTCAAAAGTTAATCCATCGTTTTCTTCTCTTTTCCAGCGTTGCCGCTGTGAGAAGATTTCTTTTACAGGTGAACACTGTGTTTGTGTCTGCTGTCTTGGGCCTGACCACGACATCCCCCACTGTAAGCTCTTCCAGAAGGTTAACCAGACAACCCTTGGGCAAAGCAAGAAGGCTTTCCAAAAATTTCTGATTGACCAGCAGGTAGCCAGCTTTGGACAGGAGTCCTCCAGGACCCTAGCCACTCAGTTGGCAACCAAATCTACAATCTCCCAGGCCCGAGACAAGGCCTGTTGGGGGTTACAAAAAGGACCGGGATCGCGACTGCTCCCCCAGGCAGCCATCCCTTTCCCTGTTAGGCTGTTCATCAATTGCAACTGCCCCAATGAAGTGACCAGCTGTTCAGGTTCCTGTTCCTACCAGGCCCATACCAAAAGCTTTGCCGCCCGATTCTCAGGGCACCCAGCCGTTGACCTCCAGGTCATTGACCCCTCCTCTGTCGACAATGGCTGCTCCATCGAGACCTGCCCCTTCCTCTCCGAGGGCTACAGGCTCATTGGGCTCTCAAGACGGAGGGTCGTCATATTCGCTGCCGTCGAACCCCCTCCTTTGATGACAACTATGGATCTGAATGAAGTACTTGCCAATTTCTCCAGCTTACTAGTTCAGCAGTTCAGTGCCTTCAGTAGGCCTCTGTGACCAGCACCATTGATGACGGCCTTTGTTTTTGACACCATCCTCGTCATCCACAGGAGGCTCCCCGTGGGCCACAGATGACCACTCAGACGCCAGACCCAGACGAGGAGGTCGACATTGAGGAGGAGTACCATCCTGAGCTCATCCTCCCGGATTTTTTAGAGGATGAAGGGGAAGAGGAAGAAAAGGTCCACTGCCTCTTCAGTCAGTGAGGATTCAGTCAAGCATACTCCAAGATCTCTTGATGATGCTACCTTCTTCAATGTCTTGAAGCAGTTGTCTACCACTATCGGATTCCAGACTGAGGAGGAGGAGGATGTCACCAGAAAAGACCAGGTGGACTTCTTGGAGGTTCATGAATCTCCTTCTAAGATTATCCCTCCTATGCTGCCAGCCCTAAAGAATGCTACTTCAGCAGCCTGGTACAGGCCAGACATGATGCCAACTATGCCATGCAGGGCGGACAAGCTTTACAGTGCCCCTCAGGACCTTCCTTATTTTGATGCCCAGGCCAGAATTGACTCAGTGGTCACCAAGGCAGTCCATGACAGATCTAAGGCACCTAAGCACATTAGATCTTACTTCGAGAGGGCTCTTACAGTACATAATAACCTTGAGGACTGTGCCTCCCAGCGTCAGGACCACACGGAAACTTTAGCTAGCAGTGTCTTGCGGGGAACCGCCCACCGACGTCATGTGACCAACGTCAGCTTGACACTATATAGTGGGCGGTCCCCACATCCGCCTTCCAGTTCTTTCCCACCATCGACCTGAGCACGTCTGACCATGTGGAGGTCATACGCTGCAGTTCGACTGCTTTTTTCGGATGAGTATCCATTTTCTATCGTCAAAATTGAGTTTATTTCGTTTTTGTGCATATCGTCACGTCTTCCGTTGAGTCGCATAAAAATCAGTGCACTTCATGCAGCGTGCAGCTCCCGCACAAAGATTTGCACACCCTCTGCCTCTTCTGCCTAGGCCCGGAGCACAAGGTCAGGGAGTGTGAAGTCTGTTACAGCTTCAACCAGGCCACACGTAAGTGTCGGCAGCAGGCCCTCGAGGCCCATTTGTTGAAACAAAGAATGGCCATGATGGAAAAAGAGCTTCAAAAACTCTGTAGTGCTTCCTCCTCCCCAACTGATACTTTCAGGCACAAGAAGAAGAGGAAGAAAGAGAAACATGTTAGGCCTCTTTCCACCACTGGGTCTAGGTTGCCAGGCAGGGCCAATAAGCCACATGTCTGATCCTCCATAGAGTGTCCATCCCAAGCTGTGTCTTCAGGCTTCGGAGACCCTGGGGCCTGCCTGGCTATGGTTGATAAGTCAGCATCGGTACTACAGACGTCTGCCCCACCAGCTCGAGCGATAAGTCTAGCATTAGTTTACCCGACGTCCGCCTCACCAATCTGGTGTCAGTCCAGTGAGGACCCCAATGATTCCCAGTTGTTGGATCTGCCACAGCTCTCCCTGGTTGGGTCCCACCACTGGGTCACCTCCTCCTCCCCTGTGGAAGAGCTTCCTCCACCCTCCCCAGATGAGAGGTGCAGATGATGGAGGTCATCCGTCAGGTGGCATCTTCCCCAGCACACCTCCGGATCTGATGTTGATTGTCCCAGATAACTCTCTGGGACCCCTGCCACTGAATTTTCTGATGGAGACACCAACCCTGACAGCATGTCTACCGCTCACCAGTCCAACATTCGACCTGGTTCTTCAAGGTCCTTCTGGGTTTGGCTTTAGGGCCCTTCAGGCCCTCCGGCACTGCCATTGGGTCTTCAGTTGGGTTACCCAATGGCACATTTTCCAAGATACACCACACCAGGATACCTGTCATCAAGATACCAGATGCTGGGTTACCTAACGCAAGTTTATCATACGCTGGACTACCAGTCTCCTCTGCCTCCTCCCCAGTCTCGGGCAGACTTTTGGGCTATCCTACAGTCATGGTAGTCAGAGACTAAGACCCAGCTCATGTCAGAGCTGAGTAGCCACCACTCTTCTCGGGGGGAGGGGGTCGCCCACGGGATCCGGTGGATCAGCCACCCAGGCCTTCTCTGATGCTGGCCACACATCAGCTGACGTCGGGCCTTTAGAAAGAGCCTTCATCAGAGTGGACACCAGGCAGGGTGCCCCCTGGAAGCCTTCCTGGACTGACGTCCGGTCCTTGAACTCGGATCCGGACTCAGACTTCGGCGCTTCTTCCTCTTTTGTGTTTGGGTTCGAGACTCTTCCCACAGATTAACCTAAACCTAAGGAGTCCCCAAAATCACCACCTGAGGACCCTTCTTTTTCAGACCTTCTCAAGAAGATTGTGGAGGTCTATGAGTGGAGGTCTGATGCTCAAGATCCTAAGTGCCAAAGGCTGGTGGAGCATTTGGACATACAGGAAGCAGCTCCTGTCCTCACTCCCCCTTTGTTGGAGCCACACGAGGACTTGGCATTCATGATTTGGATGATGCCCTCTTCGATACCAGTGATAGCCAAAAAGGCCGAATGGACATATCTGACGCCAGAGGGGAAAGTCCATCTTAGCGTCCATCACAAGGTGGACTTGGTAGTCATTGCAGCAGCCCATGATAGGTCATTCAAGCCGAGACATATGAGCACCTCTCCTCCTGATAAGGAGTCAAGACAGCTGCATCAGTTTGGGAGGAAGTTTAATTCCTCATCAACACTGGCCATGTGCACCTTAAACTATGTAGCCCATATGTTTGTCTACCAAAAGTCTCTTTTTAGTCAGCTGGAACTGGCCATCGTGGCACTGCCCGACTTGGAGTCCAACTACATTCTGGCAGACTCCATTAGGTCTGCCAAGGTTGCCTATAGGCATTCTTTAAGGGCCACCTATGATGCTGTGGACTCCTTGGCCAGGGGCGCCGCCACTGCAGTTAGCCTCAGGAGATTTTCCTAGCTAAGGGTATCTGGACTGGCACTGAACATTCAGGTGACCATCCAGGATGCTCCCTTCAGGGGTTCAGTCCTCTTCAGGAGTGATGCCCCCAAGACATAATCACCCGTCTGTAGGATAAGGGTCAGGCCCTTAGGTCATTTCACACAATGTACCACCCTAAGTTTCAGGCCAAAAGGCCTTTTCGTTGCCAAGCGAAATGGCAGACAAAACAACAACAAATGACCAGATGTCAGCCAAAACCTTGGGCTCCATCAGCTACAGCAACCCCTTCTGCAAAGGCCCAAAGAGCCTCTGGCACGGCTCTCCCCAACCCCCCGCTTGACTCATTGTCTGCCCTCCTTCCTCCCTGTCCCTCAGAGGAGCCGGTGGGCGGAAGGTTCACCAGTCATCTGCTGGGGTGGTGAGCAGTAACTACTGAATTATGGGTCCTTCAGTTAGTTGGACAGGGCCACACCTTGGAGTTTCTGAAAATGCCTCCAGACAGGCCCCTGGTAGTGTCCCACTATCCAAAGGCTCACATCCCTCTCTTAAGGGAAGAAATCAAGGCTCTGTTACAGAAAGAGGCAGTAGCGCCTGTTCCATCCAGCCAGGTAGGAAAGGGGTATTATTCCCACTTCTTTCTGGTCCCCAAAAAGACGTGAGACTTGTGTCCCATTTTGGACCTCAGTGCTCGAAACCTGTACATAGAGTACAAATGGTTTCCAATGCTGACCCTCCCAGACCTGCTGCCCTTCCTGCACAAGGGACAGTGGCTCTGTGCTCTGGATATGCAGGATGCCTGTCTGCATGTCCCAGTCTTTCAGGCTCATCACCGCTACCTCTGATTCGCCTTACAAGGGGAGCATTACCAGTTCAAGACCCTTCCCTTTGGCCTGTCCTCGGCACCTCGGGTTTTTACCAAGTGCCTGGCGGTAATGGCAGAGGCCCTGAGGTGTCAGGGCCACTGTGTGTTCCCCTACCTTGACGAATGGCTTCTGTCCGCCCCATCGAGTGAGCAGCTGGAACTTTCCTTCTCAGTTACCTTGGACCTTTTTACACCGGTTGGGATCACTGTAAACTTCCCAAAATCCCAACTTCCCCCTTCCCAGCACCTCCAGTTTATTGGAGCAGTACTAGATACTGTCAAGTTTATGGCTTTCCTCCCTCTGGACAGGGCGGAAAAATTGTGAAGACAGCCTCATTTGGTAGCCTCTGGCAGGCGGGTACTGGCCAGATCGATTCTTCGACTGCTTGGCCTTATGGCAGCGGCCATCCTCACTATTTCTTTAGCCAGGCTCCACATGCGACTCTTGAAGTGGATGCTCAGGGCACAGTGGGATCAGAGATTGGACGACCTAGACCACTTGGTCATGGTCTCCAGTTCGATGAAGCGGTATCTTCTGTGGTGGCAGGATCTCAACAACCTCACCAAGGGGGTTCCCTCCCAATCCCCTCCTCCCACCCAGACCCTCACTACAGATGTGTCAGGGTTTGGTTGGGGCGCTCACCTCAATAGCCCCAGGACTCGAGGGCTGTGGTCGCTGCCAGAGCTCTCGCTCCCTCTGCATATAAATGTGTTCGAGATGAGGGCGCTGCTTTATGCTCTTCAAGCCTTCCAGCACTTGCTCCACCAGAGCCCACTATTAGTCCAGTCAGACAACATGTGCATAGTCTGGTACCTCAACAAGCAAAGAGGCACTCGCTCATATCCCCTCTGCAGTGAGGTGATGCGGATGTGGAATTGGGCAGTTCTGTATCGAATTCACCTCACAGCTTTTCACATTCTGGGCATGCAAAACATCTTAGCGGACAGTCTCAGCCACACTAGAGTAAAAGCCCATAAATGGGAGCTGAAGCAAGAGGTGGTCGACCACATTTTTGACCTGTGGGGTCATCTGGACCTGGATCTGTTTGTCTCCCCATACAGTGCAAAACTACCCAGGTTTTGCTCGCTCGCTCCCAGGCATGGTGCTTTTTGGTGAGGTGCGTTATCTTTTTGCTAAACAGGGAGGTTTTTGTACACCTCTAACACCTTTAACAAGGTGAAAGAGTCTAACATGTTTCAATGTAAGAAAAATAGCAGGACAGGAGGACACAGCATGAGATTAGAGGGAGGTCGATTAAGGGGTAATGTGAGGAAGTTCTTTTTCACAGAAAGGGTGGTGGATGCATAGAACAGCCTACCTCAGGAAGTGGTGGATATGAATACAGTGCAGGGCTTCAAACAGGCATGGGATAGGCATAAGGGAGAAATAAAGATGAGTATGAATAGATAGGCCATTGACAGAGCAAAGGACGATGGCACATTTATAAGGTAGAAAAATAAATGGGCAGACTGGATTGACCTTGCGGTCCTTATCTGCCATCAACTTCCATGTTTCTATGTTTCACCTTCCCTCCCTTTCCAGTTCTGCAGAGGGTGTTGCTCAAGATTCAGGTGGAGGGGACTCACATGGTTCTGACTGCCCTGTATTGGCCTCACCAAGTTTGGTTTGAGCTTCTTCTGCAGCTTGCAGTGGAACCTCTGGTTCCCCGCCTCTCTGCCGTGATCTCCTGACTCAGGAAAGGGGCATGCTGGTCCATCCAGGGCTGTAGTCCCTTCACCTTCACGTGTGGCACCTCAGGGCATTGCTGTTTCACATTTTGGAGTTTCCTCCAGAGTGTGCAGGTCTTGGTAGAGGCTAGAAAGCCATCTACAAGGACAACATATGCCATGAAGTGGAAGTGTTTCTCCATTTGGGCCACCTCTAAGGGTTGGGACCCCTTTTCATGCCCTGTTCCTCAAGTCATGAAGTATCTCCTGCACCTTTATGACCTGGGCCTGAGTTACTCTGTACTGAAGGTCCGCCTGGTGGTTGTTTCTGCCTACCACACTTTGGTTTAAGGTAAAACAGTAGCTCAGCTGGAGGTTTCCAAAACCTTCCTAAAATTACTTTTTCACCTTAAACCCTGCCTCCGTTTGAACTGGCTGATTCTTGCAATATGCGCTATTTGTCATGGAAAGTGCTCTTTTTAGTTGCTGTCAGTTCTGCTCATAAGATTTCCAAGCTTCAGGCCCTGATGTGTAAGGAGCTTTATTTAATTTTTCTTAGAGACTGGGTGGCTCTGCGTACCAACCCTCAGTTTTTACCGAAGGTGGTATCCGAATTCACATTGAACCAGTCGATTCAACTGCCAGTGTATTTCCCTGAGCATTCCGGTCGGTGGGAGGTGATTCTCCACACAGTACAGTTACGTAAGAACTTACTGTAACAGTAGATCTTCGAAAGGAGCTCTTGCAGCAGGCTACACCATAAGAACTATGCCGCCAGGCACTAGGACCCCATGGAAAAACTCTCAGCTAGCAGTACCCAGTGGGAGCTGCCCCCTGACGTCGGACTGCCTCCAGTGTCCACCAGTGGTATAAAAAGGTCAGTCCCCAGCCACACCTCAGTTCTTCTGCCTGGAGACCCAGCTAAACAAAGAAAAGAGAACTGAAGTGAAGAGAATACCCTGCCAAGGGTAAGGAAAAAAGGAGAAAAGAACCAGGGGGAAGGAGGGAGGGAAATAACTCCTGCTGCAAGAGCTCCTCTTGAAGATCTGCTGTTACGGTAAGTTCTTACATAACTGTACTATCTTACTTCGAGTGGGAGCTCTTGCAACAGGCTACACCATAAGGACTGAGTACCAAGCAGTACTGTTTGGATCCCGAATAGACTGGGAAGTGGAAACTTCAATATCGGGAATCTTCAAGACAAAAGTCCCATAAGCACCGCCACACCAAACCCAACTCTCCAACGGGAAGCAGCGTCCATGCTGTAGTGCTTCACAAAGGTGTGCACTGAGCCCCAGGTAGCTGCTGCAGAAACATTCTGAAGTGCCGCAAAGGAGGAAGAAACCCCCCTGGTGGAATGGCCTGTAACTGACCCCAGTAAGGGCTTGTTGTACTTGTAGCAGAAGGTGATGCAATGGACTAGCCATCTGGATAGAGTCTGCTTTGCCACAGGTGCCCCCAAGGTTCTCAGGGCAAAGGAAACGTAAAGCTGGGCAGACTCTGAAAGTTCAAGTGTGGTTAATGTAGTACCTAAGCACTCTATGTACATCCAGAGTGTGAAGAAGGGCCTCCCCCTGATTAGAATACTCCAGGTAATAAAATGTAAGGTTGATGTCCTGATAAGGGGTAAACTGGGACACCACCTTAGGCAGGAACTTAGGATTAGTCCTCAAGGACCCTCTATCCTTGTGGAAAATTAAATATGGCTCTTTAGCCATCAGAGCCTGAAGTTTGAAAATTCGCCGAGCAGAAGTCATGGCAACTAAAATAACATTTTCCACACAGAAAACGTAGCTCGCAATCCACAGCTGGCTCGAAGGGAGGCAACGTAAGTTTCTCTAACAAAAATGAATGATCCAAAGGAGGGATAGGACCCTGAATGGGAGGTTTAAGATGAAGTATTCCCCTCAAAAATGTTGGGCCAGATCCATCTGCCAACATATTTGCCATCCACTGGTGCATGGCAGGCAGAGACTGCAGAAAGGTGCACCAAGATGGAAGAATAGCGAAGACCTGCATCTGACAAGGAGTGGAGGTACTTGAGGACAGCATTCAGAGGGCACAGGAGAGGGTCTAGACCCCAGTTGGTGGCCCACAAGCAAAAGCGCTTCCACTTCATGGCATAGGTAGCCCTATGGAAGATTTTCTGGCTGTCACCAAGATCTCAGGGCCACTCTGGAAGAGGCTCCAAAATGAGAAGTGGCTACACCTGCAGGTGCCAGACATGCAGATGTAGGGATTGGAGGTCCGAGTGAATCAGTCTGCCCTGCTTTTGCTACAGTAAGTGGGAGGACAAGGGCAGGGGAATTGGAGGTTCCACTGTCAACTGCTGCAGTAACGGGAACCATATCTGGAGAGGCCAAAGCGGAGCTATGAGGATCATCTGCGCTCCTTCTGCTTGGAGTTTGAGCAGGACTCTTTGCGGAAGAGGAAAGGGAGGGAAAGCATACAGAAACCTTCCTGTTCAACAGAGGGACAATGCGTCTTGCCTGAAAACACCAGGCCCGTGACTGAGCGAGCAGAAACTGGGCAATTTTGTGTTGCATGGGGATATGAAGAGGTCCAGCTCTGGATGACCTCATCTTTGGAAGAGGTCATCTGCTACAGATCGCAGGAGTTCCCATTCATGAGTCCTCGACTGGGACTGGCTTAGTGTGTTATCCAAGTCGTTTTGGACTCCTGGAACATGAACTGCGGTGAGCAGTAGGCCATGGTCTAGAGCCCAGAACCACACTCTCATTGCCTCCTGACAGAGACAGTAGGAGTGAGTTCCCCCATTTGTTGATGTAATAAACAATTGACATGTTATCTGTCTGAACCAACAGGGGACCTGGATGGAGGTCTGGAAGAAACATTTGTAAAAGCATACAGAACTGTCCTCATCGCCAGAATGTTGATATGGAGGGACAGTTCCAGAGGTGACCATGTACCCTGCATCTTGATGATTTTGAAAATGAGCCCTCCAACCCAGGCCCGAGGCATTGGTTGTTAGAACCTGAGATGGGGCATCTCTCTGAAAAGGGACTCCAGATTCTCGGGGGAGAGCCACCAAGAGAGAGTCTGGACCACTGCTCTGGAAATCAAGACCGACTGGTCAAGATCATTCTCCCTCTGATCCCATTGCACTCTGATGGTCCACTGAGGGACCAACATAAACAGACATGCAGAGGGAATGGTCAGTGTGGCTGCAGCCATATGGCCTAAGAGCTGGAGCATGGTCCAAGCTGAGACCTGATGAGCAGCTGAAACTTTGTGGTCCAAAGAGCAAAGGTGTACTGCCCTGTCTGGCAGGATCAAAGCCGTCCCTTGCTTCGTGCCCAGGATTGCCCCTATGTATTGTAGCCTCTGACATGGCCTCTGGGATGACTCGGCCATGTTTAGGGTAATCCCTAGGGAGCTGAACAGACTGAAGGTATCCTCTAGAGTAGCCAGAAGCCGAGTCCTTGTGGCGGCTGTCAGAAGCCAGTCATCGAGGTAGGGATAAACGAAGTGTCCCTGCCTCCTTAGGGCTGCTGCCACTACTGTTCAAACAACATGAAGTCTTGCTATATTCTGACAAGTGCAGTTAGCCCCAGCCTTACAATTACGCTGGGGCTAACTGCACTTGTCAGAATACAGCAAGACTTCACTAGAAGAAACATAATTACTAAGGTGAGTAATTTTTTCTTAGTTGCCATTACTTCCACTCAAAGGATTTCCGAGCTGCAGGCCCTGATGTGCAAGGAGCCTTATTTGATTTTTCACAAAGACAAGGTAGTTTTGTGTACCAATCCTAAGTTTCTCCCTAAAAAGTTGTGTCTGAAATGACACTGAACCAGGATGTTCAACTCCCAGTCTACTATTCTGAACACTCTAATCGGGGTGAGGTGTTTCTCTACACATTGGATGTTCATCACAAGTTGCAATTTTATTTGGATAGGACCAAGGGGACCAGATCGTCCAATCAGTTTGTTTCCTCCGCCTCATGTTCCTTGGGCAGCCTGGTTTCCAAGCAGATCCTCTCAAGGTAGCTGGTACACTGCATCACATTCTGCTACCAAAAGCATAACAAACCCCTATCCGGTCTTATCAGGGGTCATTCTACCAGAGCGGTGGCAGCCTCCTTCACAGCTCTCAAGAGGGTCTCAACTTTGGACATTTGTGCAGCAGCCACATAGCACTCGGTCTACACTTTCATCAAGCACTACAGTCTTGACATTGCCATTAGACGCAGAATTGGCTTTGGCCTGGCAGTTCTGAAGGATCTGATCTCCTGAGGGTTTACCTCTCTTCCTTCCTCCTTTCTACTTCTACCTCCCCTAGCAGTTGTCTTCAGTTTATACTGCTTGGAACTCAGTCCTATATGTGTTACCTGATGCAAGAGCTTCCTCTCGAAGTAAGATAGTACAGTTATGTAAAGACTTACCGTAACAGTAGATCTTTGAGAGAAGCTCTTGCAGAGGTATACGTCCCTCCCTCCTTCCCCGGGGGATCTCACTCTGCATCTAGCCGAGCGTAATTTTTAGCTTGCTGCTGGATCTGAATTTGCCTTTCCTGCTGTTTCTTTCCATTTGCATCGCAGGTACTCCTTCTGCCGGTTCTTCCAGCGGTTCAAGAACTAGAGCATGCTGGGGACTGCCGCCCCTTATATATCATGTGGGATATCGAGGGTGGGACTGATGTCAGAGGGGGCGGTCCCTGCTAGCTATTGCTGGAAAAGTTTGCTGAGGGGTCCTGCTGCTGGCCAGCACCAGTCCTGTATGTGTTACCTGCTGCAAGAACTTCTGTCGAAGCTCTACTATTAAGGTAAGTTCTTATGTAACTGTACTTTTCTGCCTTTTCCTCCCTTGCATATCTGCTGATATAAAAATATATGCATATCTTTATGTGGAAATGTAGCTGATATTGGGATCCCTTTGTTTAGAAATTATATAGCGTTACTGTTGAAATGTATATAATTATAGTTTGAGATGATTGCAAAAAACTATTGTAAACCCAAGAGGTTACCCAAGTGCAAGTTTTAAGTCTTTTGCAGAAGAGCTGTGAAAAAGGGGCCTCAGCTTAGGGGCACTCTGTTCAAGCTGCACGTGCCTGATACTTAAAAGAACAGGATGTTTGTAAAGAATGGAGGTTGGAAGGACTTGTAAGAGAGCTGAGCTGCAATTGCTTGAGAGAGAGAGAGAAAAGGGACACAGAAATTGAAGGAAAACTCTGATGGTTGTTCTGTATTTTATTTTGCCTTTGTAAATAGTTATACTGAACAAGTTTATTTTTGTATGTTACTGCTGGTGTAAATAAATATTTTTGGTGAATTCTGCAACTGCTCCTGGTTTTCCTATGCTTCCTGACCAGTGCCTCCATGCCACTACAGGGACTGCTCTCCTGAGAGTATCATTCCCTTTCTTTTCCTCTGCTTCCTCCACCCTGTATCCTTTCTGGGTCTCTCTACTGCTTGGGACTCAGTCTTACTGGTGTTACCTGCTGCAAGAGCTCACTCTCGAAGTAAAATAGTACAGTTACACAAGAACTTACCGTAACAGTAGATCTTCGAGAGAAGCTCTTGCAGCAGGTGTTGCTTCCCCCCACCTTCCCCCTTGCCGATTCTCTCTGCATTCTTAATTCAGCAGTCAGTTTTGTTGCCCTATGTAGAACTGACCTCGGTTCTCTATTGCAGACCAACTTCCGTCCACGATGCCAGAGTCTTTGGTAACTGGGTGAGTCTCCGGCAGGAGAACTGAGGTGACGCCGGGGACCACCCCCCTTATGACATACGTGACATCTTGGGTGGGCTGATGCCATGGGGTGGCCCCCGCTCTCTACTTCTGGCTAAAAGTTTTCCATGGGGTCCTTCAGTCCTACCGGTGTTACCTGCTGCAAGAGCTTCTCTCGAAGATCTACTGTTAAGTTGCATTCATACGTAACTGTACTGTCTTACTTCGAAGAGGCTCTTGCAGTAGGCAACACCATTAGTACTTAAATGCCAGGTGCTAGGACCACACGGAAAATGTCTAGCTTGCGGTCTACAGTGGGGGACCACCCACCTGACGTCATGTGACTGACTGCCTATAGTATATAGTGAGTGGTCCCCCATGCCCACCCCAGTTCTTTTCCTGCTGTCGACCTGCGCACATTGGTCCTCATGAAACGTTGCTTCAGTTGATCGCCTTATTCAGTGTTTAGATTATTTCTTAATTTTCCCCTTATTTTCTTATATTTTCTTTGATGGTTACTCGTCGCTGCTTTGTCAGCTGCATGTCTTCGCAGACTTCTTCAGTAGAGTCCTGCAAATCTAAGTGTGCATGCAGGAAGCAGATCCCAGACAGGGACGGCCATTCTTCTTGCTTCTTTTGCCTAGGCCCAAAGCACGGCACTGAAGCCTGCCAGAAATTCGACCAGGTCACACAGAGATGAAGCAAGAAGGGCCCGGAAACACATCTCCTTCATCAGAGAATGATTGTCATGGAGAAAGAGTTGCAGGCCCAGACTGCATCGTCCTCCCTGGGGGCCTCGTTCGAGACCCTCACACCTTTCAAAAAGAAGCACAAGTGGGACAAACACCAGGACCGGGAAAGGTCCACTTCAAACAACATGAAGTCTTGCTATATTATGACATATGCAGTGAGTCCCAACCTTCGAACTGCTCCGGAGGTGAAAGAGTTAACAGTCCATGCCAGGCATGGAACTTTGAGCTTGAGCTCGGTTGAAAACTCTATCTGTTGTTCTTCAAACTCAAACTGTCAGATTCTTTACTCCGCCTCACTGAATAGTCGCTCCGGAGATTTCTCCTTCTGCTCGGTTCATTTTGTCGGTTAAAGTATAACGTTTTTCGTTTTTTTTAACCGAAATTAAACCGCAACCGGTCGGTTCAAGCTCTGTCTGTGGTATTTGTAAGTACTAGATAGGTTTTACATTTTCTTTCTGTGTGGAACTTGTAAACGGTTTCATTGGTTCGGTTTGAACCGATCAAGTTATTTCTGTTACATTACTGTCTTTTAGAAGTGCGGTTCCCGGTTCTTATCGGTTCTAAAAAAAACGGATTTCATTACGGTTTTTTCCACGACCCGTGACACGGTTGGGAACCGATAAGGGAGTCTTGCTTGGCGGATTGCCATAAACGGGCAAGTTTTTGGTTAGGCTGGCACTATGTCTGAGAAACCCAAAAGAAAAACCGGGCCCACTGGGTTTCAACACTGTGTTGTCTGTGGGGAAGCCTTTGCCAAGGCTGACCCCCACACCACATGTGTTTATTGTCTGGGGTTTGACCACCTCAATTCAGACTGCCAGATTTGTAAGAGTTTTCCTGCAGCTACCCTGGATAAGAGAGTTGGTAGACTCAGGAACGGGAGGCCAAAAAGTCCGCTGAACCGGATGGCCAGCCCGGTTCAGTTGAAACCGAACCGGAGGGAGTGCCCTCTGACCAGGGTGATACTCGGGCCAAAGGAGAGCTGACTCTGAGGAGTCGGTTCCAACAAAGAGAACTAGAAAATCAGCTGGTGTGGAGCCAAAACTTCCCTCTCCAACCGCTGAAGAAATCGCTAAAGCAATAAAAATTGTTCAAACAACATGAAGTCTTGCTATATTATAGACATTAGCAGTTTGATCCAGCTCTAGAACTGCCCCGGAGTGAAATGGTTAAAACCATTCCAAAATAGAATTTTGGCACAAGAGCAGCTCTATCTGTGTCATTTCAAACTTGAACTGTCAGATTCTTTACTCCGCCTCAGTGAACAGTCGCTCCAGAGATTTCTCCTTCTGCTCGGTTCATTTCTCGGTTTAAAAAGTGTTTTCTCGGTTGGATTTAACCGAGAATAGTTTTATTTTAACCCGCAAAACCGTTCGGTTCAAGCTCTATCTGTGGTAACCGTAAGTAAATGAAGGTTTTGTCTGTGTGGAACTTGTAAGTTATCGGTTCGGTTTTGAACCGATCAGTGGGTTTAAAACTCATTTAAAACTAAAAGTTACTATTTTAGAGTGCGGTTCCCGGTTCTTATCGGTTCTAAAAAAAACGGATTTATTACGTTTTTTTCCAATACCCATGACACGGTTAGGAACCGATAAGGGTGTCTTGCCTGGCACTGCCGTTAAAAGGGCAAGTTTTTGGTTAGGCTGGCATTATGTCTGAGAAACCCAAAAGAAAAACCGGGGCCCACTGGGTTTCAACACTGTGATGTTTGTGGGGAAGTCTTTGCCAAGGCTGACCCACACACCACATGTGTTTGTCTGGGGTTTGACCACCTCCAGTCAGACTGCCAGTGATGTGGAATTTCCCTGCAGCCCACCCTGGAAAAAGATTGGGCAGGCTCCAGGGAGCGAGAGGAGCCAAAAGTCCGCTGACCCGGATGGTCAGCCGGTTCGATGCCAGCGGAACAGAGGAGATGCCCTCTGACCAGGGCCAGACTTCCTCGGGCAAAAGAAAAGCTGGTTCTGAGGAACCAATTCCAGTAAGAAAACAAGAAAATCAGCAGGTTTGGAGTCCAAAATTCCTTCTCCAACTGCTGCAGAGATAGCAAAAGCCATACAAATTGTCCAGTCACTGTCTCAGGTCCGTCCGAACCACCACTATCTGGTAAAAGGTCGGTTCGTCCAGTCCCAGTGGTTCAGGATTATGATATTGAGGAATTTTATGAACCAGAGGAGGGGAGGAAGATTATGAACAGTATGAATGTGGCTGGGAAGGTCTGGTGTGCCCATTGAACCGACATCTCCCAGACAGACCTTTAGAATCTCCCCTATGCTGTCTGAGTCCCCATCTCATTTTATGTTTTATAAAAAGTTGTTGAAACCCTCCAGCTTCCTTTAGAAGAGGCTGTGGATGAGCAAGAGGAGCCTGATTTTGTAGAAATGATGGATATTCCAGAGTCTAGGAGATTGTCTATTCCTTTACATAAGTCTTTTAGGAAACAAACAATTAAAATTTTAAAAGCTCCTAATTCTGTGCCTCCTGTAGATAAAAGATGGACAGAAGGTATACATTGTCAGGCCCTTATACAGAATTCCTTTCTCAGCAATGCAGTCATGTTGGGGTAGTTCAGGCTGCTGCCTGTGATAAAGCTAATATTCCCTTGGCTTCACATCCTCCTGACAAGGATTCCAGGAAGATTGATGCCATGGCAAAAAAACAGTATATGGCAGCCTCTCTGGGACTCAGGCAAGCAAATTATATGGCTTATGCAGCTAGGTATCAGAAATCTAGATGGGATACTGTTATGCAATTGGCCAAGCAGACCCATGGCCAGCTGGCTAGTGAACTAGAACAGGTGGCTGCTGATGGCATTGAAGCCTCTAAGGTCCAGGCTAAGGAGCGGCAAGCCACTCCTCAAAGGCATGCCCCCAGGGGTAGGGGTAGGCCTTTTCACAGGCCTTTCTACCAGACTCAGGCCTCCTCTGCCTATGCTCAGAGGCTTCTTCAGAGGCAGTGGCAGGCGAGGGTGGGCAGACCTGCTCCCACCCCCAGCCTAAAGCTCCTGCAGAAACAGGCACCCTGATGGGTGCCCAGGGCGATTCTCCTGTACCAGTGGGGGCAGGCTGGCTTACTCAGTCAGAATTGGGCTTCTTTAACCTCAGACAAGTGGGTTCTGGAAGTAGTAAGCCAGGGTCTGGTTCTCAGCTTCAAAAAGTTTCCCAAGTTGAGAAGCAGACTTTTTCTACCTGCAAGTGCTTCAGAGACCCTCGCTCTGGAAACAGAGGTCTCATCCTGTTAGCTCTCAGAGCAGTAGAAAGGTTCCTCCCTGCATCAGGGCAGGGTCTGTATTCAGATACTTCCTTACCCCAAAAAAGACAGGAGAATGGCGGCCCATTTTAGATCTCAGATATCTGAACAAGCATCTTTTGAAACCAAAGTTCAAAATGGTAACTCTGGCAATGATTTTAGCTTCCCTAAGGCCAGGGGCTGGCTAGCCTCCTGGACCTCAAGGATGCCAATTTCCATGTCCTAATCAGAAGATCCCATCGAAAGTACCTCAGATTCGAACTGCCCTCAGGTCATTACCAGTTCAGAGCAATGCCCTTCGGCCTTACCTCTGCTCCAAGGGTATTCACAAGTGTCTAGCAGTGGCAGTGGCCCACTTAAGGAGGCAGAGGATTGCTGTTTTTCCTATCTAGGACGACTGGCTCATTGTAGGCCAGTCCCCAGAACAGGTAAAATCTCACCTGCAGGTCACCCAGCAACTTCTCACCTCCCTGGGTTTTCTGCTAAACCTACCAAAGTTGGTTCTGGAACCAGTCCAGGTACTCACCTTTATAGGGCAGAATTGACAAAGCTAGCCAGAGCCTTTCTTCCCAGAAAGGGTAAGGAATTTAGTGGCTCTGGCCTCTTCCTTCACTCTGCAGGTCTCTCGACCAGCAAGACACTTTCTGCAGCTCCTGGGGCACATGGCTGCATCCACAGCTGTTGTGCAGGGAGCCAGATTTCAGATGAGAGACTCAGTTTCACTTGAGAACCTTTTTGTCTCAGAGAAGAGACCCCCTTTCCAAGTTGGTCCCAGTGACTCGAACCTTGATCCTAGCTCTCCAGTGGTGGCAGGATCAGAGCAATTTAAGAGCGGGGGTCCCCTTCATTTCCCCTTCTCACGACTTGACTCTCACTACAGATGCTTCCCTTCTGGGTTGGGGAGCCCACATGGGCGACCTTTCCACTCAGGGAGTTTGGTCCCCCCAGGAATCTCTGCTCCACATCAATTTGCTGGAACTCAGAGCTGTCTTTTAGCTCTTCGCTTTTTCTGCATCTGTCCACGACAAGGTGATACAAGTCAGAACAGACAACACCACAACAATGTGGTACATCAACAAACAGGGGGCACTCGGTCTTGACCTTGTGCACCGAGGCAATGAAGTTGTGGTCTCTGGCCTATTCCCTGAACACTTCATAGCAGTTCATCTTCCAGGGAAGGACAATGTCCTAGCGGATGCCCTCAGCAGGATTTCCCAGGGCCATCACGAATGGTCCCTGGATCCTCAAGTGCTGGGGATAGTTTTTGCCAGGTGGGGCATCCCTCAGATAGATTTTTTGCAGCCCCAGACAATCACAAACTTCCTCTGTTCTGTTGCAGGCCTCCAGTGCTGGGCTCAGTTCCCTGGATGCCCTTCCTCTGGATTGGGAGGGAAGTTCCTCATGCTTTCCCCACCTTTCCTCTCCTATTCAAAGTACTAGTCAAATCAGATCTCAGCCTTGCAGGGTGATTCTGATTGCCCCGGATTAGGCCAGGCAGCCCTGGTACCCACTCCTTCTGTCTCTGACAGTCCATCTTCCCTGTGCCTCCCCAGGAATCACAATCTGTTGACTTGTGCCCAGGGAAGGGTTTGGTATCCGGACCTCAATCCCTCAACCTCAAGGCCTGGCTCTTGAGGAGTTAGAGTTGCTGATTTACACCTCTCTCAAGTGTTCTTGAAATCTAAAGGCTTCAGAAAGCCTTCCACTAGGAGCTACTTATAGTTCTAAATGGAAAAGGTTTTCCATTTGGTGTGCTGGGAAAATATTTCCCCAGAATCGCTGAATTGCCATTTTGTTAGATTACATGGTACATCTTAATTCCTTGGGTCTCAGACCAGCTACCCTGAGAGTTCATTTGGCAGCTGTGTCTGCTTTTGTGTCAGTAGGAAAGTCATCCCTCTTTCCTCTCATCCTGTTTTTCCAAGTTTTTAAGGATTACTCCATACTAATCCTCCCTTTCGGGAACGGACCCTGCTTGGGACCTTGATGTTTGCATTGCCCAGTTAATGCAACCCTTTTGAACCTCTGTCTTCTGCAGAGCTTAAGTACCTAACTTGGAAAACTGTTTTCTAGTGGCTATCACTCTGCCAGACGATAAGTGAATTGCAAGCCTTGTCAGTGGAGACTGACTTTATTTCTTTCCACAGGGATAAGGTAGTCCTTAGGACTAATAGGAAGTTTTTGCCTAAGGTGGTTTCAGATTTCCATCTTTAATCAATCTATCTCCTTCCAGTATTTTTCACTGATCACTCCTCTCCGGGTGAGAGGAGGTTGCACAGCTGGATGTTAAGAGAGCTCTTAGTTATTATATAGGCTACCAAAGGTCACAGGTTCAATCCCTCCAACTTTTCCTTACCTATGGTGAAGTTGGGAAAGGTAAACCTGCCACTAAGAGATCAATAGCCAGGTGGATTGTCTCTTATCCAATTTTGTTATCAGAAAGTGGGCAGAGCCCCACCCCAGTTTGAGGGCTCACTTCTACCAGGGGTACAGCTAGCCTCTAGCTGCTGCCAGAGATATCCCTTTATTAGAGATTTGCCAGGCTGCTACTTGGAAAACGGTACACACTTTTACCAAGCATTACTCCTGGATGTCCAGGCCAGGAGAGATGCTCGGTTTGGCACAGCTGTTCTTCAGAGCCTATTCCCTAAGTAGGTTCTGCCCTCCTCCATGGAGGTACTGCTGTGTATTCTGCTAATGTCTATAATATAGCAAGACTTCATGTTGTTTGAAGAAAAAATTACTCACCTTAGTAATGTTGTTTCTTCTAATGGAGTCTTGCTGTATTATAGACCTCCCCCCCAACCTGCCCCTCTCAGAACCTCTACTTGGTGGGGTGCGGGCAACTTAGTGTGGGCACTACTTATGTCCTGTTAGCATTTTGTCCCCTTTGGGACTTTGGGGGTGTATGTATGCTGCAGTGTGTGTTTTATTATACTTATGTTCCATTTTCTATTATTAGAATGGTGTTAGTATTTTTGGTCCCTGACTTGAGTCTTGGGTGTTGGGACCATCAATGGTTGTTATTATTTAGGTAGCCATTTGGCTAGTGTGAGGTTACAGCTTCCACACAGACCTTAGTGAGTTTGGCTCAGAAGATCTGACAGTTCAAGTTTGAAATGACACAGATAGAGCTGCTCTCGTGCCTAAAATTCTATTTTGGAATGGTTTTAACCATTTCCTCCGGGGCAGTTCTAGAGCTGGATCAAACTGCTAATGTCTATAATATAGCAAGACTCCATTAGAAGAAACAACATTACTAGGTGAGTAATTTTCTTCAATCACTCTCCCGGTTCCGACCGAACCGGCACCATCAGGTAAGTGTTCCGTTCGGTCGGTTCCACCGGTTCAAGAGTATGATTTAGAAGAATTTTATGAACCAGATGAGGGGAAGAGGAGGCGAGGAGAGTGAATGTGGTTTTGAAAGTCTGGATGTGCCCATTGAACCGACATCTCTCCAGACAGACCTTCAGGAGTGTCTCCCCTAGGCTTTCCGAGTCCCCTTCTCATTTCATGTTTTATAAAAAAGTGACTGAAACCCTCCAGCTCCCTATGGAGGAAGCTGTGGATGATCAAGAAGAGCCTGATTTTGTAGAAATGATGGATATCCCAGAGTCTAGGAGACTGTCTATTCCTCTGCATAAATCTTTTTTGGAAACAGACAGTAAAGATTTTAAAAGCTCCTCACACCATACCGCCTGTTGATAAAAGAATGGACAAAAGGTATGCATTATCAGGCTCTGATACGGAGTTCCTTACACAACAATGCAGCCACATGGGGGTGGTGCAGGCTGCAGCCTGTGACAAAGCAAATATTCCCTTAGCCTCTCACCCCCCCCTGACAAGGACTCCAGAAAGATAGATGCCATGGCAAAGAAACAGTACATGGCAGCATCCTTAGGACTCAGACAGGCAAATTATATGGCTTATGTTGCTAGATATCAAAAATCCAGATGGGATACTGTTTTGGCTCTAGCAAAGCAGGTCCCTGGCCAGCTGGCAAAGGAGCTGGAGCAGGTGGCCACTGATGGTATTGAGGCATCTAAGGTGCAATTCCATGCTGCAGTGGACTCTAATGATGTCTCATATAGAGTCATGGCTACATCTGTGGCTCTCCGTAGAATGGCTTGGCTCAGATGTACTAGCCTGTCACAGGATACCCAGACTAAAGCCATGGATTTCCCTGTTGTGGGCAACTCTCTGTTTGGGGAGCAAACCGAGAATTACATAAAAAAAATGGATGAATATAGGACCACCTATAGGAGTGCACAGGCCAAGGAAAGGTAAGTCACTCCCCAAAGGCAGCCTCCCAGGGGCAGGGGCAGGCCTTTCCATAGGCCTTTTTACCAAGCCCAGGCCTCCTCTTCAGCTTATGCACAGAGGGGGTTCTTTAGAGGGAGAGGCAGACGGGGTGCAGGCAGACCTGCTTCCACCCCTCAGCCTAAAGCCCCTGCTAAGCAGGCACCCTGATGGGGTGCCCAGGGCCGATTCTCCACTACCTGTAGGGGGCAGGCTGGCTTACTTTGTCCAGGACTGGGAGTCTCTAACATCAGACAAGTGGGTCCTGGAAGTAGTAAGCCAGGGACTGGTTCTCAGCTTCAAAAAATTTCCAAAGATGAGAACCAGATCCTTTCCACCTACAAATCCTTCAGAGGCTCTTGCCCTGGAAGCAGAAGTCTCTACCCTCCTGGCTCTCAGAGCTGTGGAAAGGGTTCCACCCCTACACCAAGGCAAAGGATTGTACTCCAGGTACTTCCTTACCCCAAAAAAGACAGGAGAAGATGCCCATCCTGGATCTCAGGTATCTAAACAAGCACCTTTTAAAACCAAAATTCAAAATGGTGACTCTGGGAATTATTTTACCCTCTTTAAGGCCAGGGGACTGGCTAGTGTCCCTGGACCTCAAGGATGCCTATTTTCATGTTCTCATCAGAAGCTCCCATCGAAAGTACCTCAGATTCAAACTGCCCTCAGGCCATTACCAGTTCAGAGCAATGCCCTTCGGCCTCACATCTTCCCCAAGGGTATTCACAAAATGCCTGGCAGTAGCAGTTGCCCACTTAAGAAGGCAAAAAATTGCCATCTTTCCTTACCTGGACGACTGGCTCATAGTAGGCCAGTCCCCAGACCAAGTCAGGTTACATCTTCAAGTAACTCAGCAACTGCTAACTTCTCTAGGTTTCCTTCTCAATCTTCCAAAGCCAGTCCTAGAACCTGTCCAGCTTCTCACCTTCATAGGTGCAGAACTGAACACAAAAGAAGCCAGAGCCTTCCTTCCTCTGGAAAGAGCAAGGACCCTGAATTCTCTGGCTTCCTCCTTCACCCTGCAGGTCTCTCGACCAGCAAGGCACTTTCTCTAGCTCCTGGGACACATGGCTGCTTCGACAGCAGTAGTGCAGGGAGCCAGATTTCAGATGAGGGACATCCAGTTCCATTTGAGAGCCTTTTGGTCTCAAAGGGGGGACCCTCTAACCAAATTAATTCCAGTGACTCGAACCCTGATCCAGGTCCTTCAGTGGTGGCAGGACCAGGGCAGTTTGAGACAGGGGGTCCCCTTCACCCCTCAGTCTCACTCCTTAATCCTTACTACAGATGCATCCCTGTTGGGGTGGGGAGCTCACATGGGCGGCCTCACTACCCAGGGATTGTGGTCCCCTCAGGAATCTCTGCTCCACATCAATCTGTTGGAACTCAGAGCAGTTTTTCTAGCACTTCAAGTTTTTTCCAAATCTGTTCAGAACAAGGTTATTCAGTCAGAACAGACAATACCACCACAATGTGGTACATCAACAAGCAAGGGGGCACTCGGTCTACGGCCTTGTGCACCGAAGCAATGAAGTTGTGGTCTCTGGCTTACTCCCTGAACACCTCCCTTGTAGCAGTTCACCTCCCAGGCAAGGACAATATCCTGGCAGATGCTCTCAGCAGGATTTCCCAGGGCCATCACGAATGGGCTCTGGATCCCCTAGTACTGGAGGTGGTATTTGCCAGATGGGGCACACCCCAGATAGATCTTTTTGCAGCCCCAGACAATCACCAACTTCCCCTTTTCTGTTGCAGGTCCCCAGTGTTGGGCTCAGTCCCCCTGGATGCCTTCCTTCTCAGTTGGGAAGGGAAGTTTCTCTATGCCTCCCCCTTCCCTCTCCTGTTCAAAGTGCTAGTCAAAATCAGATCTCAACCCTGCAAGATGATCCTGATTGCTCCAGACTGGGCCAGACAGCCCTGGTACCCACTCCTTATGTCCTTAGTAGTCCACCTTCCCGTATGTCTTCCCAGGAATCACAATCTGTTATCCTGTGCTCAGGGGAAAGTTTGGTACCCGAACCTCAGATCTCTCAATCTCAAGGCCTGGCTCTTGAAGAGTTAGAGTTTGCTGACCTACACCTCTCCCAAGGTCTTTTGGATATCCTGAAGGCTTCGAGGAAGCCTTCCACCAGGGCTACTTATAATTCCAGATGGAAGAGATTTTCCATATGGTGCTCTGCCAAGCATATTCCCCCAGAATCTGCTGGTTTACCCATGGTCCTGGACTATATGGTCCATCTAAATGCTTTGGGGCTGAGACCAGCTACCCTAAAGGTGCACCTGGCAGCCGTGTCTGCTTTCTTATCAGCAGGTAAGCCCTCTTCTCTTTCAGCCCATCCTGTTTTCTCCAAGTTTTTCAAAGGGTTGCTTCACACCAACCCCCCATTCAGGGTCCCTGCCCCTGCCTGGGATCTTAATATTTGCATTGCCCGGCTTATGCAACCCCCTTTTGAGCCCTTGTCTTCAGCAGAGCTTAAGTACTTGACTTGGAAAACTGTGTTTTTGGTAGCCATCACTTCTGCCAGGCACATAAGTGAGTTACAAGCATTGTCAGTGGAGCTTGATTTTATCTCTCTTCACAGAGATAAGGTAGTCCTCAGGACTAACAGGAAGTTTTTCTAAGGTGGTCTCAGATTTCCACCTTAATCAATCTATGTCTCTCCCTGTGTACTTCACTGACCATTCCTCCTCTGGTGAGAGGAGGTTGCACAGTTTAGATGTCAAAAGATCCCTTAGCTACTACATAGATCGTACTAAGGGTCACAGGTTTGACTCCTCCAACTGTTCCTCACTTATGGTGAGGTCGGCAAAGGGAAACCTGCCGCTAAAAGATCCATTGCCAGGTGGATCGCCCTCTGTATCCATCCTGCTATGAAAAACTGGGTAAAGTTCCTCCCTCAGGCCTGAGGCTCAGTCTACCAGAGGTACAGCTGCATCTCTGGCTGCTGCCAGGACATTCCTATCCTAGAGATATGTCAAGCAGCTACCTGGAAAACAGTTCACACTTTACCAAGCATTACTCCCTGGACATCCAGGCTAGGAGTGATGCTCGATTTGGCACAGCTGTGCTTCAGAGCCTATTTCCTAAGTAGGTTCTGTCCCTCCTCAGTGGAGGTACTGCTGTATAGTCTGCATATGTCATAATATAGCAAGACTTCATGTTGTTTGAAGAAAAAATTACTCACCTTAGTAATGTTGTTTCTTCTAATGGAGTCTTGCTATATTATGACCTCCCCCCTGCCTGCCCCTCTCAGATCCTTACTTTGTGGGATGTGGGTGGGCAGGGCAGTGTTGGCACTTTTTAGATGCCCACCTTGTTTTCACCCCTCCTTTTTGGGGTGATATGTGTTGTGTTTGTCATTTTTTGGGTCTCCTGACTTGAGTCTTTATGTTGGCACCAAAAAATGTGTTTATATAATTAGTAGCCAGTTGGCTAGTGTAGGTTTACAGCTTCCACACAGAGTCTTAGTGAGTTTTGCTCGTAAAGATCTGACAGTTTGGTTTGAAGAACAACAGATAGAGTTTTCAACCGAGCTCGAGCTCAAAGTTCCATGCCTTTCATGGACTGTTAACTCTTTCACCTCCGGAGCAGTTCGAAGGTTGGGACTCACTGCATATGTCATAATATAGCAAGACTCCATTAGAAGAAACAACATTACTAAGGTGAGTAATTTTTTCTTTCAGCCCACGGTCGCCCCAGAGGGGCCGCGGCCGACCTTGGGTCTTCCTCTCTTGAGAGGTTGGGCCCTTCAGCCACACCAGCCCTCTTTCCCTCCAGGCTGCCTCTAGCCCCGTTGCCCACATTGGTCACAGTGTTAGGCAGCACCTCTGCGGGTTCGGGGAATTCTTCCTCTGTCCTGCCACTCCTGTCGCTCAGGCCCTTTACCCAACAGGGTTCTCAGCCTGGGAGCTTGGTTGATTCTTGGGGCATCAGTACTTCCACTGATATCTGCCCAGCCCAGGCGCTTTCAACTGACCTCTTTTTCTGGTCTGACAACAGTCCTCCAGGCCAGTGCCTGCTGTTGCCTGCTCCTATACGGCCACTGCCTTCACCAGGAGGATACCCCTCGGGCACCTCCTTCTCAGCCGCCACCGGTGGGCCCCGTTCCATGATCCGCCTGCCAGTCCTCCATCGCAAGACGTGGTGACAGGCCACCCAACGTTGGGCTCAGCGTTCCTTCAACTCCAGACCAGGTGGCCTCATCTGGTCCTAGGCCGGGCTCCTCCTTGGGATCTTGTGTGCCGCTTTCGGGTCCCTCAAATTCCGTACCCAACTCCCAGACTCTGTCTGACCCAGCCTTTGGCCATTCTTAGGATCCACGGCTTGCCCCACCCCCACCTTCAGGGACTACACTAGGTAGCCAGTCGACACCCTCACGGCCATTGCCCAATCCTGAGTCGTCTGTCCCAGCAACCCCTTTGTTGGTCCCTGCACTGACGCGTGATCCTCCTCTGCCACCTGCGGCTCCTTCTTTTGTGCCCCATACACAGTTTGGTGTCAGGGCGGACACAGGTGGGGAGCAGGCCCGGCCCAGCGTCTGACGCTGGCCTCCGATTAATGGGAGGACTCGGAGTCTGACTCAGTAGAGCTACCAGACTCCCCCTCTCATTCATAGAAACATAGAAGTTGACAGCAGATAAGGACCGCAAGGCCCATCCAGTCTGCCCATTTTTTTCTACCTTATGAATGTGCCATAGGGCTTTACTCTGTCAATGGTCTATCTATTCATACTTGTCTGTATTGCTTCATTATGCCTAGCCCATGCCTGTTTGAAGCCCTGCACTGTATTCCTATCCACCACTTCCTGAGGTAGGTGGCCCAATGCATACACCACCCTTTCTGTGAAAAATAACTTCCTCACATTACCCCTTAATCGGCCTCCTTCTAAACTCATGCTGTGTCCTCTTGTCCTTCTATTTTTCTTATATTGAAACATATTAGGCTCTTTCACCTTGTTAATGCCCTTAAGGTGTTTGAATGTTTCGATCATATCACCTCTCTCTCTCCTTTGCTCTAGGGTATTCATATTGAGCTTCATTAATCTGTCCTCATATGTGTTCTGATGCAGTCTCTGCACCATTTTGGTTGCCCTTCTCAGGACTGCCTCCATTTTGTTAATGTCCTTGTGAAGGTGCGGCCTCCAGTACTGCACGCAGTACTCCAGATGGGGCCTAACTAGTGTGTTGTAAAGAGGGATTATTACCTCCCTCTTATGACTTGTGATACCCCTACTAATACACCCCAACGTCCCCTTAGCTTTACCTACTGCTTTAGTGGTCTGCTTGGATGATTTCGGGTCATCTGTGATGATGATGCCCAAGTCTCTTTCTTCCATTGTGATTGCCAGCAACTCCCCTCCCAACCTGTAGGTGGCTTCAGGGTTTCTCTTCTCTATGTGCATGATCTTGCACTTCTTTGCGTTAAACCCCAGTTGACACTCTTCCGATCATTTTGCCAGTTTATCCAGATCTCATCACATTCTGCTCACCCCATCTGGATCATCTACTCTGTTACAGATCTTGGTGTCATCTGTAAACAGACACACCTTACCCTCCAGTCCATCTGCAGTGTCACCGATGAAGATATTGAAGAGGACTGATCCCTGAGGTACCCCACTTGTGACTTGCATCTCTTCTGACTGTATACCGTTTACCACCACTCTCTATTTTCCGCCAGCCAACCAGTTTGCCACCCAGTTGACCAACTTCTGACCCACCCCAAGCCTACCTATCTTAATTAATCTTCTGTGTGGACCAGTATCAGAAGCTTTGCTGAAGTCAAGGTAGGTGACATCAACTGCACCCCCTTGGTCCACCACTCTGGTTACCCAGTCGAAGAAATCTATGAGATTAGTTTGACAGGACCTTCCTTTTGTAAACCCATGCTGTCTTGGATTCTGTGCTCCTAAGGATTCCAGGTGTTGCACTATCTTTTCCTTAAGGAGTGCCTCCATAATCTTGCCCACTACTGAGGTAAGACTGTCTGGTCTGTAGGCCCCTGCCTCCTCCCTCCTACCACTCTTGTGGAGCGGGATCAAATGAGCCCTTCTCCAATCTTCTGGGACCTCTCCTGTGCTTAGAGACTCACTAAACAGTTGTGATAATGGCTCTGCTAGTTCCACCCTTACCTCCTTTAGTACCCTGGGATGTATGCCATCTGGTCTCATTGCCTTGTCCACCCTGAACTTAGCGAGCTCTTGTAGGACCCTTTCTTTTGTTAAGGGACTTGTGTACTCCTTCCTTCTCCCTGTGTCCATGGTGCTGAGCTGTGGGCCCTGCCCTACCTTCTCCTCAGTAAATACTGAGCAGAAGTATCTATTTAGGATAGATATTTTTCCTTGGTCCCCCTCCACACTCTCCCATGTGTCCCCTTTGATCTTAGCAATACCCCTCTGGACTTTCTTTTTTCACTAATGTATCTACAGAAAGTCTTATACCCTTTTTTTTTTTTTTTAATACTGTTTGTGCTAGTGTTTCCTCAGTTTGGGCCTTTGCCTGTCTTACTGTCTTCCCTTCTTCCCTTAGGGAAGTTTGGTATGCCTCCCTATCTTCGTCCCACTGCATTTCCTTATATTTCCTGAAGGCCAGTCTTTTGGCTCTGACCTTTTCTGCAGCTGTTTTTGAGAACCAAACTGGTTTCCTCCTCCTTTTGCTCTTGCTTTTCTCCCTAACACAATGGGATGTTGCTTCAAGTACTGCATCCCTAATGCTTGCCCACTTTGCCTGTACCCCCTCACCTGTATTTCTTCTTGCCAGGGCTAGCTTAACTCTATTGGCCATCTTATCAAAGTCAGCTCCTCTGAAGTCCTACATTTTTGCATTGGAATGGGATGATTTCGTTCTAGTGGTCAAACTGAACCATACCACATGATAGTCACTGGCCCCCAGGTGACCTTCTACCTGGAGTTCTGTGATCCTTTCCCCGTTAGTCATTACTAGATCTAGGATAGCCCTGTCTCTTGTGGGTTGTTGTACCAGTTGTCTGAGGCCATCCCCCAGCAGGGAATCCATTGTGTGTCTAGTTCTGGTGGATGTTCCTGCTGGTATTGACCAATCTGTATCTGGCATGTTGAAGTCTCCCATTATCAGAACCTCCCCTTTAGCTGTCATGTTTTGTATATCTTCTAACAGTAATGTGTCTATGTCCTCCCCCTGGTCTGGAGCCCTGTAGACAACCCCAGTTCGTATGGCTGTCCCATTTCCTGTTTCCAGGGTGGTCCACAGTTCTTCTGGCACCTTATGTGTATTCTGAATTTCTGTAGCTTTCATATTTTCATTGACATAAAGAGCTAACCCCCTCCCCCCTTTTTTTTTGCACCTCGGTCTCTTCTGAACAGTACATAGCCGGGTACTGAAGTTTCCCAAGTGTGGCTACTGGTTAACCATGTCTCGCTAATGGCTACTATGTCCAGTTTAGCCTCTGTCATTGTTGCCTGCAGGTCTGGGATCTTGTTTCCCAGACAGCGGGCATTTGTGTACATGATTTTCCATTGGCCAGATTTCAGTGTGTGTGTTGTTGGTGGGGTTCAGCATTTCCCCTGCTTGTCGTATGGGGAACCGGACCTTTTTCCTTACCTGGTGATGCAAGTGAACTACAGACATGCTGAACTCCTGTTTGATCACTAGCTAAGGGGGGAAGGGTGTTCTTCTCGTTCGATGTATCAGGTGCTGCACCCCTCTTCCCATTGGCTTGTTTAAATACTCTGCAAAGACGTCAAACTTCTGCCCCAATGCACTGACTCCCTCCTTAGTCAGATGCAGTCCATCACATTGAAAGAACTTCAGCTTCCAAAACTGTTGCCAGTTACCTACAAATGTGTGTCCTTCTTCCTGGCACCAGCCCTTAAGCCACATGTTTAGCTCCCCTATTTCCCCTTCTCTGACCTTCCGTCCATCTGCCCCCCTCTCCCAGACCGGCAGAATCTCAGAGAAGGAGATGCTGGACAAAATGGGTGACAGTTTGTCTCCCAGCCTGGTCAGGTGATCCTTGGTCTCCACAACTGACCAGCTGGAGAGATCGTTAGTCCCTATGTGTACCAGGACATTGATGTTTTCTTCTGCTTCCTGCACGATTTTAGCAATGCAGTCTGTGTCTCTCCACACTGATGTACCTGGGAGGCATCTGACCATTACCCCCAGTTGGAGGTAGGCATCAACTCCTCGAATCATGAAGTTTCCTTTGATCAGAAGTGTTTTTTGTGTTGCTTTTTTGTTTTGGTCCCTGTTTTATTGTGCTAGCTCCTGTGCTGCAGTGTTCTGCTCTGCAGTGTCCTCTGCCCCTTTGTTTGATTTTGGAGACAGAGACAGATACCTGTTTGTAGTTTTTATATGGTTTGTGGAGGTGATACGTTGGAGAGCACTGAGTGATGGGGCACCCGATTTGCCCCTCCTAACCACCTGCCAACCTCCCAGACCAACTACCCTCTGCGGTCGAGGTGCTGCAGTTGGATGTTGGGGAAATGGCAGGCGGTTCTTATAATATATTTCCTCCTGAGTATGCGATTTGAGGTGCGCAGTCTGTGCCCATGTTGCCTGGAGTTGAGCCCTTAGATCAACAATGGTCCAGCATGTAGGACAGCATCCTAAATCCAGTATACTGCCCTTTTGAAAAGTGTCCCTCAGTGCCTGCAGTTAATAATGTTCAGCTGGCCCGCCGGCACAGCTGCTTGATTGGCTGTCCCGCCAGTGCAGCGTCAGGCTGGGTCAGCTCATGGCACAGCGGTTGATTTCCTCCGCCAGGATGCCAGCATCCCGGGTTCGGGAATGAGCATGGGTAGCTGGAGGGCCGGCCAGGGGAAGAAGGATTGAGCGTCCCAGGGTCAGCTCTCCTTCTCTGGGGGGAGGGTAGGGGACTGGTCCGGCGCTTGCTGGCTCCTAGCAGAGGCTGGGAGTATCACAGGACGCATGGCCGAAATGCCAACTGGGGGAGGAGCGGACATCAGCGTATGCCGTGACATCACTACGCTGCCCCCAACAGAAAAAGGGAAAATCGTTCGCTGGCCTCCGGATGACGGCTCTCCATTCCCTTAGTGCCTCCAGGCCTTCCCAGGGCCTCCTGCTCCTCAGCAGCATCCCCGGGCCCTAGTAGTGAGTGTGCTGGGATCATCCCCTCACCCCCAGTGCCTTCTCCCTCAGAGGAGGGGGACCCACCCAACGAAGGGATACGCTGGGATATCCTGGGGATCGGCTGCCATATGGGGACCAGAGAAGGGCTGGGTAAGGACAGTGGGGCTGGAGGGAGCCTGTGGAGCACGAAGGAGTGGGGGACCAGCAAGCACGGAGGGTGGAAAAAAAAACTGCACTTGTCAGAATACAGCAAGACTTCATGTTGTTTGAAGAAAAAATTGCTCAGTAATTATGTTTCTTCTAGTGGAGTCTTGCTGTATTCTGACAAGTGCAGTTAGCCCCAGCCTTTAAACTGCCCCGAGCAGTTTAAACGCTTGGGCTAACTGCACTTAAGTCAGAATACAGCAAGGACTCACTAGAAGAAACATAATTACTAAGGTGAGTCATTTTTTCTTATGCACTTCTTCAGCACTCGCAGTGCTGAGGAAAGGCCGAAGGACAAGGCCCGAAACTTAAAATGCTTTCCCTGAAAGAAGAACCTCAGGAACCTCCTGTGAGCTACAAGCTCCAGAATATGGAGATAGGCAACTTGCATGTCTAGGGAGCAGAGCCAGTCCCTTTGATGCAACATGGGAAGAATGTCCAGCAAGGTGACCATCCTGAACCTCTTGTACTCTAAGTAGTTGTTCAGGAGTTTCAGGTCCAGAATCGGGCACAGGTCCCCTGTCTTCTTGAGGACCAAGAAGAAATGGGAGTAGAACCCTTTGTCTCACTGTGGGGCTGGAACAGGTTCTATGGCCTTCTTGTCTAGTAGGGACTGTACCTCCTCCCGAATAAGCTCGGCATGGGAGGGGGAGTAAGTCATTTGGACCAGGGGACTGTCCGGGCAATCAGCAGGAATTCCAGCACGTGACCCCACCCTATCAAATGGAGAACCCACGCATCAGTAGTGATGGTGGCTCACCCGTTGAGGTAAAGCAAGAACTGACCCCCTACTACCTCTCCCCTAAACTCGATAAGGAGGTGGGGGGGGTCAGGCAAGGAGTCAGGTGTTGGAGCCTGGGCTGGGAAGGGAAACCTGGGAGGACTTGGTGTTTTGAGGTCCCTGTGCTCCACCAGGTTGAGAGGGAGCTTTGCGGTGAAAGTTGCCTCTCTGTTGTGGTCCTTTGGGCTTCTGTCCCCCCGCAGTGAAACTGTCGACATCTACCTGGGGTCTGATCAGATCTGTACAACTGATGCACAGACTGAATGGCCTTACCCGAGTCCTGGAGGTCCGAGATAATTTTTGTCAATGTCTGGACCGAAGAGCATGGACCCATGGAATGGGGCATCCATGATGGCAACCTGAAGGTCCTGTCTAAACCCAGAAACTCAGAGCCAAGAGTACTCTGACTCCGTATACTAACTCCTATAGCTGCTGCCCTGGCTGCCATGTCCGCCAAATTATAGGAGGACCTTAAGATATGCCTGCCCACATCCATACAGGACTGGAGCACATCGAGGAGCTCTGTTTTGTTGTCGGAATTGGGCTGTCTTTTTGCAAGCTCGATGGCCTTGTTCCAGAGTGACTTCTGGTACTGCACCATGTGCACCAAGAAGTTGAGTGACCGAATGGTGCAGGTGGCTGAGGAATAAACCTTCCTGCCGAACTGATCCAAATGTGTGGATTCCTTGTCTGGCAGCTGGGAGCTCATATGCCAGGGTGGTTTGGTCCTGCCGTGGGCACCCGTCAGCATGACTGAGTTTGCCTTGGGCCGTTCACCAAGGAACGGCTCATTCGTTGGGGTATGATACAGCCTGTCTGCTTTCTTTGGGATAGCGGAGGCTGTCGAAGGGTGCCTCCAGGCTAGTCTAGTGGCTTCCTGAAAAGGTGCCACCAAGGGTGGTACAACTAAGGGTTTAGGCTCATTCATACCCAAAAAATGAGCCAGCCTTTTTCCTCTCTGGATCAGATCCTCAGTTTCCCACTGGCTCAAAAATTGGATGTGACGCATCATGTCCAAGAATGTGGGATCATGCGGGGGAGAATGGGGTGAATCTCCTCGAGGGTCTGGGTAGTGGGGTGGAGGGGAAAACTCCCCTGAGGGTCTGGAGGAGGTAGAAGAGTCCGAGTAGGATGATCTCGAGGAGGATCTGGAGCGGGAATGCCAGTGTCATCTCCTATGCTGCCTGGAGGACGATCTCGAACGACGTCCTTGTCGTCTGGAAGACCTGTCGTACGACAGGTGCGAAGCGTTCATCAGGGCAGGAGATTTTTCCTTGGGGGGGAGGTGACAACTGTGGTGGCCACTGCAGGGAGCCTACCGAGAAAGGCTGAGGTATGGGAACCGGAGTTTCCTTGGAGATGATGTCTTTCTTGACCATGTCTCACCAAGAACAGAAAAGGTCTTTGATGTCTGCCAGAGAGACCATGGCTGGAGCCGATGGGCCTGGCATCTCTGACGTGTCATCAGGCCCTTCAGGCGGCAGACCTGATGACTTGTCGGGAGCTGATGAATGCTCGAGTGTCTTAGGCTTTGCTGGCGTCTGGTCCTGGGGTGGCGACGGGGCATCTGGCTGCCTGACGCCAGAGAGTCGAGTGTCAGGGGTGGCAACTTCTTGGCTGGCAGCTAAGCCCCTCCTGAAGGCAGCTTAGAAGTGCAGGTAATGGGGGAGTAGAGGTGTGAGACCGCGAAGGCGAAGACATCGGGATCAAGTACCGGGAGTCTGATGCCCGATGCTTCAGAGAGTGGGCTTCAGGGTGAGACTCCCATTCCAAATGCTGCTTTCTGTCGTCGGGTCCAGCCGGGCAATCCAATGTGGAGGAGGAAGCCTTAGCCTGGTGAGGAGCGGCAGTGAGGCTGTCACCTGCCCCTTGACCAGGTGAGTCCCTGGACTTAGACCCGGAGGCATGGCTGTAGGGTCAAAGACTGAGGTAGTGGGCCAAAGGCCGTCATCACAAAGAAACTTCACCTGGCGTATGCACCAATGCTGGGGGTTTCAAGATTGGCAACCCAGAGGAGATTTGGGTTGACGGGGGAGGGCAGAGTCTGACCTCCCGCAGGGGGAAGGGCTAGAGCTGGCCGTTTTCTTATACAGAGACCTGGATCAGGAGTCCAATCAGGTTCTGTCCTTCTCGCGGTGATGGTGCTTTCCACTGGACTTTTTCTCCTTGGATTTATGAGAAGTCCCCGACTCCAAAGCAGAGGGGGATCCTAGGCCTGATGGGGTCTTTTGCATGGTGAAGAGCTGCTGTTCTAGAAGGTAGGTCTTCATCGTCTTCAGTCGACTGTTGCAGATCCAGCAGTTGAACCCTTGGCAGTGCAAGCAGGATTCGGTGTCATGGTTGGGCCCCAGGCAGATAAGGCAGGCCAAGTGACCTTCTCAGGCTGGGATCTGCTACCCCACGCGCACTTGGATTTCTGTTGCTGGCCTGAAGAAGACAACAGAAAAGACATACACTGATTAGGCGGTAAAAAAAGAAAAAAAAACCTTTATAAAAAAGTTGCTTTAGTGAAAATGAGAAAATGGCACTTGACTGGTTAGCAGTAGGCATCCGTGGCACCGGTGTGAACGAGTCAATGGCGGGAAAAGAACTGAGGTGTGGCCGGGGACCACCCCTTTTATACCATTGGCCGACATCGGAGGTGGTCCAACGTCAGGTAGCAGTTTTCTTTGCTATGCTTTTTCTATGAGCTCATTCCAAGTGCCAGGATCCTCTTTTCCATTCTCCTGTTCTTCCTCCTCAGAGGTCTCCAACGGGAGAACTGGAAGGCGGGTGTGGGGACCGCTCACTATATAGTGCCATGCTGATGTCGGTCACGTGATGCCAATGGGCAGTCCCCCGTCAGACACTGCTAGCTAAAGTTTCCTTGCGGTCCTCATGTCAGGGGTGCAGTCCTCAAGGTTATTACCTACTGCAAGAGCCTCTCTCACAAATCTGCTGTTACAATAAGTTCTTACGTAACTGTACTTTCCCTTCCCCCAGACAAAGAAACCCACAGGATTGACCTCTGGGGTAAAAGAGTTTATGCCTCCTCTACCTTGGGCCTAAGGATTGTAAACTATCTGTCACATATGGTCAAATTCGAGAATACCAATGGGAGAAAGGGCAAAGCTGCTGCTCAAGCCCTTCCAGATGGTTCCCAGAAGCTGGGGTTGCTCCAATGTTTACAGATTGTCGAAAATGTCAGCAGACATACCCTCAGGGCCCTGTATGACATGGCTGACACAGTGGCCCGGGCAGCTGCCACAGGCATATGTCTTCATAGGCACTCATGGCTTAGGGTCTCTGGATTTGCAGCCGATGTGCAAAACAAGGTACTTAATGTCCCTTTCAGTGGCACCAGACTCTTCGGCCCTGATGTCCAGGACTTCATTAATGTTCTGCAGGCCTCTGGCACAGTCATCAAGTCTATGCATTCTCTCTACCACACTCAGCCCAGTGGCAGTGGGTGGCCTGCTTTTCATAGACAGGCCAGTACACCAGGCTTGGGGCCCTGCACCCAGGGAAGCTCATAGCCCAGGCCTCTTTGCCCGCCCCTTCAATTCTGGAGCAGTGGCCAAGCATCCCAGAAATGATGATCCAGCCTCGTCAGCTGGTCCCTCCTCAGCTTGACTCCTTGCCAGACCCTCCTCCTCTGGCCCAGACTTAGGAGGTGGTGGTTGGAGGGTTGATTCTCCCTCCGTCTGAATCACTGGAGAACCATAACTTCAGGTGCATGGCTCTTACAGGTCATAGAGACAGATTATAACCCTGGAGCTCATCCAGCAGCCTTCAGACACCCCTCCCCCGCCCTCCAACTATCCCCTGACTCACTTGTCTGTTCTCTGGGAGGAAGTACAGTCCCTTCTGCACAAGTAGGCAATCAGACTGGTGCCAAGGTGGCAGAACAACCAGGGGTTTTATTCCAGGTTCTTCCTGGCCCCCCAAAATTTCAGAGATCCGAGACCCATTTTAGATCTGAAGGACCTCAATTTCTCTCCAGTACAAAATGTTCTGGATGTCTGGATGGTAACTTTGCCAGGCCTTATGCCCGCTTCTCAAAACCAGAGACTGGCTCTGTTCACTGGATATGCAGGACACCTACCTGCACATTTCGGTCTTTCCTTCTCACAGGAGGTTTCTCCACTTTGCCTTTCAGGGTGAGCATTACCAGTTCAAAGTGATGCCCTTCGGCTTATCCTCTGCACTGCCTGTCTTTACCAAATGCTTAGCAGCGGTTGCAGGAGCTCTCAGAAGAGAGGGACTGTATGTCCTTTCTTACCTGGACGATTGGCTTCTCAAGGCCCCATCCAGTGAGTAGCTCTTACTGACTCTGGAGTGCATTCTACAGCTCTTCCACTCGCTGCCCAAGTCAGTGCTAGTTCCGTCCCAAAGACTGGAGTACATTGGGGCGGTGCTGGATTCTAATCAAGGGAATGCCTTCTTACCCCAAAACAGGGCAGAATGCCTTATGGCCCAGGCTCAAGAAGTTGCCAAGAGTCGGTATGTTCCTGCCAGACTGTACCTCAGGTTATTGGGGCTAATGGCTGCAGCTATTCCCAATGTTCCACTGGCCAGGCTTCACATACGTACCCTTCAGTGGACTCTCAGAGTGCAGTGGGTCCAGAATACAGACGTGTTATACCAACAAGTCCTGGTCTCCTCCCCAGTTCGCAAGGTACTGCAGTGGTGGGTGGACCCCTCGAACCTTCTTTAAGGCGTTCCCTTTCGGATCTCCTCCCTGCAACAGATTCTAACCATAGATGCTTCAGGGCTCGGTTGGAGAGTACACCTGGGTCCTTTCCAAATCCAGGGCTCCTGGTCCAAGTAGGAAGCCACCCTACATATCAGTGTCCTGGAGGTAGGAGCGGTGCTCTGTGCCTTGCAGGCTTTTCAGGAGCATCTGGCTCCAGGCCAGCTGCTGCTGCAGTTGGACAACCTGAGTGTCGTCTGCTACATCAACGAGCAGGGCGGGATTCACTTTTACCCTCTTTGCAGGGAAGCCATGAGAGTGTGGTACTGAGCACTGGAGAACAATCTGACACATTCTGCGGTCTATGTTACAGGCATCCTAAACACCCTGGTGGACAGGCTGGGCAGGACTCAGTCCAGCATGCACGAATGGGAGCTCCTGTCATCCATAGCAGAAGATCTGTTTGACAAATGGGGTCGCCAGAGTTGGGACCTTTTGCGTCCCCACACAACTCAAAACTGCTCAATTTCTGTTCGCTAGTTCCATGCCTGAAGTTTTCTGGCAAGTCACATCTCTGTCTTAGAGCAGAAGATTTCTGTATGCATTCCCTCTGTTTCCTCTAATACAGAGTGTGCTGATCAAGCTGCAAATGGAGGGGGCCTGCATGATATCTGGTAGCTCCATTCTGGCCTCGACAGATAGGGTTCCCTCTGCTTCAGCTGCTGGTGGAGGAACCTCCGGACCCTCTTCCTCTTCGCAGGAATCTGCTGACCTGTGATCAGGCGACCCTGGTCCATCCCAACCTCAGGTCCCTCCATCTGCATGTGTAGCTCCTGAGGACGTAGTCAACGCCAGGTTCAGGGTCTCTTAACAGAGTGTCTGATGTCCTGGGGCCACCCGCAAGCCTTCCACCTGTGCTACATATGCCATGAAGTGGAAGTGGTTTGGCATCTGGGCTGCCAGACATTCCCTAGACCCTTTTACCTGTCCTGTGAAGCATGCTTGGGACTACCTGATTTTTTTGTTTGACTCAGGCCTCTGGTATTCCTCACTCAAAGGTCCACCTTTCAACTATTTCTGCCTTTCATGAGCCCATGGGTGACCACAGGATTGCTCAGCTGGATGTTTCCCTTACCTTCCTTAGAGGCATCATGCATCTGGGGCCCGCATTACCATCCAGCCAGGTTTCGGTGATGCACGCCAGATCTGTTTTCCCGACAAGATCTGCAGTAATTGCAGTCTTGTTCTTAACCGATCTGGCGTTATATAACACTGCCCGAGTTGGGTCAGGACTCCTGGGCTGCCCTGACCTCCTGCCCACCACCAGTGGAGGTGCCCTTGGGTATGGGGACTAGGCAAGATGGCCCACACTCTAGACTCCATTTCGCCCCAGGGCATCGTCTGGGCTTAACAACCCCAAAGTGAGCGCCCCGCTCTTTCAGCCTCTACTGTTCACACCCCCCACCACACCCCACCCCACCATCCTGCGAGCAATACCCAAAGCCCGACAGCGCTGATAGGTGGAAAAGAGCAACGGTGGGGGGGGGAGAAAGGGGCGGAGGGTGTGAAGTGCAGAGGCTGAATAGCGTACGACGTGGGGTAAACAAAACATAAATCCCGGCCCACGACATGGAGTAAAAAACAATTCAGAATAAAACTGTTGCCCACTAATTCAAATAATGCAAAAAAAATACAACCCCACAAATTACACAAAATAATCATCAATTCCCACCCAAAACTTACAATAACCAACAACTAAATTAAATAACTAATTTAATTAACTGAATACAAAAACAAATAGAATGTTTAAACAGCACACAGGTCCTCTCACTACCTGGTGCCACTTAACTAAGCACTCTCACTGCTTAACACAAACAATAAATACATATTAATAAAATAATAAAACTAAAAAGAAAATCTAAGGAAATAATGTAGAGACAGACAGTATCTCTCGCATAAGTCTGAAAATGGCAGATTCTCAGTTATTGAAAGCACTCTCACTGCCGATAGAATTTCCAAAAAGTTAAAATGAAATCACAGAGTATTTGTAGTCAGAAAGATCCAGTCCAGCCATAGGCTCATCAAATGGGCGACCTTTACACACTTAAATTTCCAAAACTTCACAATACCGGCCCCAGTGTCGTTAGAAACAATAAGCCAAAAAAGTTCCAGAAAAATTCCAGACTCGAAGTTCTGTTTCAGATCCCGGAAGAACCACACAACAGGCCGCAGGTTCCTGCCAGAAATTCAAGAGGCGACCAACCAGGCTATAATAGTGGCCCACTACCTCGACTCCAGGTTAAATCAGCCCCCCGGCCGACTATACCAGGAGTCTAGGGGAATAGGATCAACGAGCTAGCCCTCCAGTAGGCCCTTCTCCCAGCCCCTGTGTGGGTCACTAACCCTGTAACACCTCAGGAAACCAGCAGGTCCCAGCTATACAAATCCGAATCCCCAGTCAAAGCGGGTCACTAAAACATGACTTTTAGCCCAGCACTCCAGAAAAGTAAAAACTGCAGGATCCTTTGCTATCTCCGCAGTCTTATTGAATCCCAAGAGCAGTGCATTCAAACTCCTTGGTGAGCTTGTCCCCAGCGACTCTCTACTCCTCCAGATCCCATTTGATGTGCAACTAATCCTCCAAAAGTGCTGGGGGGAGATTGCGCTCAGCGAATATAACACTGACCAAATCCCCACACTGAAAGGCAGCCATTAAGCCACAGGACCAGCCAAGTTCTTGCAGCAGTCCAAAATGCCAAACCATAACAGTTTAGATAAATGTTATTCATAGAGAGACCAACAGGAAGAGGAAAACTGTTAATATCTTCACCAAAGCAGAGTTTCTAGTTTTGGGAGAGCAGCTGGCTGGTCAGTACAGTAGCTTCAAATATATGTGCCCTCATCCCATGGCATTGACACCTACAGTATCACACAACCAACTACGATGTCATAAAACCTTAGAAAAAAGTTGTTGTTTTTTTAGCAATAATATTGATTTGCATCTATTTTATTTATATTAAAAAATGTTTTGTTTTTGTGCTGGCTCTGCATTTTAGTCAGGCACATCCGACACTGTAGATGAGCGGCTTTTGTTTTTTCAAACTACTGTACATCCACATTTGCCCCTGAGTAGGATTCATTTCCATACTATACAGTATGTCTACTTTTCATCCCTGTGTACTCCATTTCTCCCAAGACATCTTCATTTCGTTCATCCCTGCTAGTACAGTAATTGTACATTTTCGTATTTTCAGTTCTTTAACCTCTTCTGCCATAAGTAGTGCCTTCTGTGCATGGAGTGAAGCCTGCACTTAGTCTTTTAGCAATTTTTCCACAAGTGCTGTCTTACGATGGGGAATAGTATATTATGCTCCATACCCATTTTTACCTTTTCTGTGTAGCAAGTACAGTACATATCCAGCACTTTTTTTTGTTTGTTTGTTTGTTTGTTTTAAGACAAGGCAAGTGCCCTCAGCCATCTCGGAGGACAATTTAATATTTACTTTATCTGCCTTTTAGCTGACAGAATTCATATAGCCTGGCACAGTCTGGCAGTTGTTTTTGAAGTCTGCAGATGATCTTCCTTACAAAACTACGGTCTGCTGTTTTTATTTTATTTTTTTTTGAGGTGTGAGCAAACGTGGGTTTTATTCCTATTGTATCTACTGTATGTGTGCAGTCATCACTTTTAGCTGAATTGTTAAAGCTGCGGACTTCAGGGCTCCATGTCCCAGGTTTGGTGGACAGCAAGAGCTCTATGGGAGTATGCCTCATAAAGGGGTCAGACATACAGTACAGTAGCAGCCCATTCTTTTATAATTTAGCTTCAGCTGTGCATTCTGTTTTTGGTGACACGCTAAGAATAAGCCTATGGGTCAAGGCAAACCCTGCTACATTTCTTTACATGCCATGAGGCCATCCCTCAGTGCCAGTTCCTCCATCATCACTACCAACTGCTAGTGTGCATGTTTGTCTTTTTGTCTGTCTGTTTTTTTTACCTCTATAGTATATCTCTCACACACTTCCACAATAAGTAAAGGTGTCCAGATCTACTGTGTGCAGGCACAAGCATGTGTAGCCCATCTGAGTGCAAATAATGACTCCTCCCGGTGAGCATACCATAGTATTCCATCAGGAATGAACATGCAGCACATACAGGTACCAGTAGCACTTTTGGAGGTGACCCTCTGGGACGTTATTTTATTTCAAAACACTCAAAACAAAGCAATCACTAAATAAAATACCCCAGAATAAAAAAATTGAACCATGTAGTTTGTCGTAATTTTTTAATTTAAATCTGTTTAAAAAAATAACACAGTTCTCATTGTGACAGTCTCGTTTAAACAAAAAACACAGAGATTGATTAAATTGGACACCATATGCAGGGTAAATTGGAGAGGAAATCTATTTTTTCCTACAGGCAAACACTTTTTGCTGTGCTGGCTCATGGTAGCCATCATGTGGATAATCGAGGGATTGCATTCAAACAACTTCCACAATCCGGCATCCCTCACTGTAGTAAAAAGTTGCCATCTCTCTACCAAACCACACATAGTGCTACACAGCGGCATACCAAATTGCCGCTGAACTACTGACCGGTATACCTTGTTACCAGAAAACTTTTATAAGCAGCACTGTTGTTCTATAGGTGTGACCTGATAGAAGAGATTCTCTCAAATATTTACTGTTATTGTAAGTTCCTGTGTAACTTTTCTTCCTACTAGTGGTATATAGTTTACATCCACATTATGCACCTGACCTTCCCTGGTAAGTGATACCCAAATCCAAGCAAGCAATATGACTGACCAAGTGGAAAATTGTCATACTATTGAACCACTCTCCAATAGTGTTCATAATATGGTACGGTTTAACATTAAAAAATATAACCAAGGACGTTACCAAGATTAAATGTTTTGCCAGGGCTGATTTTGATAAGATAAATAATGAACCGCAGTTTGGGACTGGAAAGCAGCATTTTAATTGGTAGGACCAAGACCAAATGTGTTTAATGACCAGCAAACTATCCAGATTAATAAATATCTATGTCCCCAAAAGAAATAAATATAACAGTGCAGGTATGATCCTAGGCTCATGTACTCTTACAATTATTAAACACATTAGGAGGAAAAAGAAGGCACACAAAAAATCAAGGATAAGAAACACATATACAGAATGGTCCAAATATAAAAAATTGGGAAGAGTCTGTAAGAGTAATATGAGTTGCTAAACTGAATTTTGAATTGGGCTTGGCAACTTGTGTCAAAGACAATTACAAGGCCTTTTATAATTACGTAAATCAGAACCAGGCAGGTAACATAGAAACATAGACTTTGACGGCAGATAAGGACCGCTAGGCCCATCTAGTCTGCCCATTTCCCTACCTACAGGATAGGCCGCAGATCCTAGTTAACCAACAGCCTATATCTTCCTGCCCCCCACAAGAATTGCCTTATGTCTGTCCCATGCATTCTTGAATTCTCCCACAGTTTTAGACCCCACAACTTCCTCAGGAAGGCTGTTCCATGCATCCACTACCCTCTGTGAAATAATACTTCCTCACATTGCCCCTGAACCGCCTCCTTCTATCTTTAAATTGTGTCCTCTTGTTCTTGCAAGTCTCTTTTCTGAAAGATGCTACCCTCTTTGACTTTGTTGATTCCCTTGAGGTACTTGAAAGTTTCTATCATGTCCCCCTCTCCTTCTTTCCTCAAGGGTATACATATTAAGCTCCTTTAGTCTCTCCTCACCACGGCTTCTCTTGCAGACCCTGCACCATTTTGTTGCCCTCCTCTGGACTGCCTCTATCCTGTCTATGTCCTTATGAGATGGGGTCTCCAGAACTGGACACAGTATTCCAGATGGGGTCTCACCAACTGTCTGTACAGAGGGATAACAACTTCCTGTTTTCTGCTGCTGATGCCTCTCCTATACATCCCAGTATGCACCCCGGCCCTCCCTACTGCCTTCTCACATTGCTTGCTAACCTAAGGTCATCTGATATGATTACCCCCAGGTCCCTTTCCTGTTTTGTTGTTGTTACTACCTCCCCACCCATTGTGTATTCTTCCCTGGGTTCTTGTTTCCCAGGTGCATTATTTTGCACTTTTTGCATTGAATCCTAGCTGCCATACTTCTGACCATTCCTCCAACCTTGCCAAGTCCCTTTTCATCCTTTCCACGCCTCCTTGTGTATCAACCCTGTTGCAGATCTTTGTGTCATCTGCAAAAGGCATACTTTTTCCTTCCAGTCCCTCTGCAATGTCACTGATGAAGACATTAAAAGGACTGGACCCAGTACTGAACCTCAGTGCCCCACTAGTAACCGCCCTTTCTTCAGAGTGGACTCCATTTACAATTACCTTCTGTGTCCTGTTGTCCAGCCAATGTTTTACCCAGGCTACCACCCTGGGACCCACTCCAGGCTGGTTAATTTGACTATCAATCTTTTGTGTGAGACTGTGTCAAATGCCTTGCTAAAGTCTAGGTAGGCCATGTCACAGCCCCTCCTGGTCTACTACTTTGGTCACCCAGTCAAAGAAATCTATTAGATTCGTCTGACATGACCTTCCCGCTGTGAACCCATGCTGCCTTGGATCCTGTGCTCCACTGACCTCTAGGTACTCAACTGTTCTTTCCTTCAGAAGTGACTCCATCACTTTCCCTACCACAGAGGTCAGACTGACAGGTCTAAAGTTTCCTGCCTCTGTCTTGGTCCCACTTTTGTGAAGGGGAATCACATCCGCCTTCCTCCAGTCCTCGGGTACCACACCATCCTCCCATGATTTATTAAAAAGAGTAGCCAGTGGTTTCACTAGTTCCTTCCTTAATTCTTTTAGAATTCTGGGGTGAATTCCATCAGGACCCATTGCTTTGTCCACCTTCAGTTTTAGGAGTTCTTGCAGAACCCTTTCTTCTGTGAAAGGACTGGGATCGACCCCCTATCAAGAGTGCTTCTGTTAATTGGATTAGGCACTTCCCCTCCTCTTTGTGAATACTGAGCAGAAATATTCATTCAGTATTCCTGCTTTTCACTGTCCCCTCTGCCCACCACCGTTCATTCTATTCAGCCTCACTATCCCTCCCTTTGTCTTTCTACGTCGTGATGTACCTATAAAGGTTTTATCCCTTCTTAACTGAGTTGGCTATCTTTTCCTCAGTTTGGGCCTTTGCTATTCTGACTTCCTCCCTGCTTCTTTCTGCCTTAACTGGTACAGCTCTCTGTCCTGCTCCTTCTGTGTTTCCTTATACTTCCGAATGCTATTTTTCTTCCTGACTTTCACAGCCACCTCTCTTGAGAACCATAGTGGCTTTTCTTTCGTTTTGATTTGTTTATTTGCTTCACACAAAGGCTTGTTGCCTCTGTGATGGCAGTTTGATAATTCCCCATTGTTGCTCCACACCTCCTTCTAGCCTGTTTGCTAGTGCTTTTCTGAGGCACTCTCATCTTGCCAAAGTCAGCCCTCCTAAAGTCCAGTACCCTCACTTTTGTATGGCTTGACTCTTGTAGCTGAGTTTAACGTGAACCACACTGTTTGATGGTCACTTGTCCCCAGATGGCAACCTACTTCTAGATCTGAGATCCTCTCTCACTGCCCCGTTTGAGAGCAGAGGTCTAAGATTGCTCCCTCACGAGTGGGTTCCAAAACTAGCTGTCTAATGCCTGCCACCTGTAGGGCGTCAAGAATGGCCCTGCTCTTGGATGTGGCTGCAGCAAATGTGCTCAATTAACATCTGGCATATTCAGGTCTCCCATCAACAGTATCTCCCTTTCTCTGCCATTCTAAGAATGCCTTCCATCATATCCTTGTCCATTCCTTCCCCTGACATGGGGTCTGTACACAACCCTGTGCGGATTGTGGTGCCTTTTCAGTCTCAAGGTGACCCACAGTGCCTCCTCTCCTCCCTGTTTACTCTTTTGTTCAGTTGCCTTTATCCCTTCCTTTACATGAGAGCTACTCCTCCCCTCTTCTCCCTGCCTGTCTCTCCTGTAAGTTATGTACCCTGGTATGTTAACATCCCAGTCATGGTTCTCTGTGTACCATGTTTCTGTGACTGCTATGATGTCAGGCATCCCTCTTCCATTAAGGCCACCAGCTCAGGGAGCTTGTTGCCCAGACTACGAGATTGGTACTCATTACCCTCCATTTCCTGATGGCCTTACCCCTTTTCCCATCCTGTCCTTCTTGCTTTTGTCACTTTCTCCATTTACCCCTGCCCTTCTCCCTATCGACACCTCCATGTTGGTGTTTGCCACACTTACTACCGTGATTGTTTGGGGGCTAGGATTTTCCTGCTCCTTTCCAGTGCCTCCCCTTGGCTAGTTTAAAAGCTTGCCAATGAAGCATTTAAACCTATCACCTAGGATCCTGGTTCCCTCCCGGACAGATGCAGCCCATCATGCCAGTATAGGCTTGCATCACTCCAGGTGGACCCCAGTCCCCAATGAAGCCAAATCCGGCTCCACACCAGTTTTCAACCACTGATTGAATCCCATTATGCGGAACACCCTAGCCTCTCCTATGCCATAGATGGGTAGCACCTCCGAGAAGGTTACCGTGCGTGCTACTTGACTAAGGCCCCTCCCCAATTCCACAAGCTCTTCCTGCACTTCTCTAATTCCTTTCTTAGCCAGGTCATTTGTCCCTAGGTGGACAATGACATCCAGCTCCCTTCCCTGTGCAGCTGCTCCGGCAGTCCTGAGGATTCGCTCCCTGTCCCTCCAAGCCATGGCGCCAGGCAGGCACCTTACCTCCTTCTCCCCTTCCTTGCCCAGTTCTACCTTCCTAACAATGGAGTCCCCCACCAGGAGTTGTTTCCTTCCGCTGTAGGGTCCCCTGACACCCTCCTGTGGGTCTCCTTTGTGGAGGTTCCCAGCATCCTCCTTGGTCTCCACTGTAGGTGCCTCCATAGAGGAACCACACTTTGCCAGAATGGCATAGGAATTGTGGAGAGGTACAACTGGAGGGATGTGCCTCTGTTCCACCACCCTCACCCTCTCTGATCCCACTGTGGTCCAACCGCTCCTCTTTCTTGGCAACCTCTGAGGCAACGGCAGTGGCACTGGTGGTCCCTGGATGGGAGAGGAGGTCCCACAAATCCTGGCCAACTCAGCCTGGAGATTAGCAACCTCCTCCCTCAGCCCAGAGAGGTGCCTGCAGATGGGACAACACCGCATCCTCCAGAATATCTCCCGGAAGACTGCTGCTCCACAGCCACTGCACTGCACCACTCCAATCATGTCTTATTTCTGACCCCTTAACTGTTTGCAATCCTTACTCTTTCGTCTGTTTTTCTCTCTCTCCTTACTTTCTGCCTGTGTGCCCTATAAGCTCCTGATTGTCCTGTTCTGAGACAAGAATATCCTATATTTCTCAGTAGACCACTTACTTGTTCAGAGGCAGACCTCCAGCAGCTAGAGGGGGCCGGAGAGCTACTCTTGCCCTTCTAGGATGGTGGGTCCTTGGTGGTTCTGTGATCACTCACTTCCTGCCCCTAAACAGGAAGTTCCTGTTGTCAGTCAAATCCTGTGCCTAAAAATAGAACTAGCTTTGGGTGGGGTGTGGAGGAGGGAAGGGGCAATAGTCCCAGTAGAGAAGTTCAGTCACACAGCAGCCCTTTCTCCTGGTGTCTTCTGCCAAGCTATTAGCAGAATCTTTCTAAGGCAGTCTTTAAATGTAGCTTCCTTCTACCTAAGCCACTACCCCCTACTTACCAGATCTTTCTACAAGTAATTTAAACCTCACAGCAGTTAAGTCCTTTCAGTCACCTGAGATTTACACCTACATGACTTTTCAGTTACCCATTCAGTTCAGTTAACCCAAACACACACTTTTTTTTTTGTTTTGTATGTTAGTTTTTTTACCCTAAATTAAATGTCCAAATACAAAAGTTCTTCTATTTTAGTCCCAGCAGAGAAGTTCAGTCACACAGCAGTCCTTCCTCTTGGTGTCTTCTGCCAAGCAGGTAGTACTCAATTGGAGTTCTTGATCAATGACGAAGGAGAATTTGTTAGGGACGAGAAGGGCCAGGCAGAAGTGATGAATAATTGTGTAACCTCAGATTTTGGAGATCAGATAGCTAGCCCAGACTTGGACTTGGTGGACAGGGAGACATCACCATTTGTCCTTACAGAACAAGAGGTTAAGTCTAAACTTCAGAAAATAAACCCATATAAGGTTCCAGACCCTAATGGAATCCATCCTTGGCTGATAAAAGAACTGGCTGTGGAATTAACAGGACCTATTATGACCCTGTTTCAAACATCACTTAATAATGGTTGTGCAGTTAAAAACTGTTGAGAGGCAGTAGTATCACCAATATGTAACAAACTCTGGTCAGAGCCGATATGGCTGTGGAGAGCTTTTGGGATGCTTTTACCCATTATTTCTAATGAATTTACACAATGCAGATCTACTGAGAGGCAGTTTCAATGTGGTCTTCCTTTTACACATTTTTACAATGTATTTTCTTAGAATATGCCTGCTGATTGCTATATATTTAGCCTGGATAGTTCACAGAAGAAATGGCATCTTATTTTCAGGTGGCAGAGCACTGGCAGTAGGATGATGGAATATGTGTTATACATAGGCACAAGCTATGTGCAGGCGATAACGCCCAGTGTCCATACACCTCAGGCGCTCATAAGCAGATCCATTGTCCCGGTGCCATTGCACTGCTCAGGTGGGTGACAGCGATGCTGTACTCACTCACACAGGTCCCAGAACAGGCATGTTACAGCCATCCTCCCATTCATTTGTACAATCGAGGAACCACAGACGCACTATCCATAGCCTGAAGCGTACACTGCAAATGGCATTCAAACAACATGAAGCCTTGCTGTATTCTGACAATCTGCAGTTAGCCCTAGCCTTTAAACTGCCTCGGAGAGTATAGGGTTGATTTTCTATGCAGTGCATAAAACGTTGAGCTCAAGCTCGGTTGAGGTCTCTGTCTGCAGCACTTTGAAACCCAACCTTCAGATTCTTTAATCCGCCTCACTGAACAGTCACTCCAGAGATTTCTCCTTGTGTTTGGTTCAGAGTCGGTTAAAGTTGTTGGTTTCATTCCGAATTTAGTTCCGCATTGTCGGTTCAGGCTCTGTTTGCGGTACCGTGAGTACTTTAGATAGTTTTTCTGTTTATTTTTGTGGAAATTGTAAACTTTTATTCTCGATCGGTTCGGCTGAACCGATCCAACATTTTGAATTCTTGTGATTTCTTTTAGTGTGTGGTTACCGGTCCTTATCGGTTTAAAAAAAAAAGTGTTTTAAACGTTTTTTTCTAATACCCATAACACGGTTAGAAACTGATAAGGGAGTCTTGCCTGGCGGTTGCCAAAAAAAGGGTAAGTTTGGTTAGGTTGGCCATGTCTGAGAAACCCAAGAAAAAAACCGGGCCCACTGGGTTTCAGCACTGCAGTGAGTGTGGGCAGGTCTTTGCTAAGGCCGATCACCACACCACGTGTGTTTATTGTCTGGGGTTTGACCACCTCGATACAGACTGCCAAATTTGTAAAAACTTTCGTAAGTCTACCCTGGAGAAAAGATTAGGTAGACTTAGGGAATAGGAGGCCGAGAAGTCCGCTGACCCAGATGGCCAGCCCGGTTCGCTTCCGACCGAACCAGAAGGAGTGCCCTCTGACCAGGGCGATACTTCTTCGAGCAAGAAGAGAGCCGATCCTGAGGGATCAGTTCCTACGAAAAGGAAACGTAAAGGCAAATCAGCCAGTTTGGATCCAGAGGTTCATGTTCCGACCGCTGATGAGATTGCCAGAGTGATTCGGATTGTTGAATCGCTTCGCCCAGTTCCGTCCGATCTGGCTCCGTTAGGTAGGGGTTTGGTTCGGTCGGTTCCTCCGGTTCAGGATTATGCCCCTGAAGATTTTTATGAACCAGAATTTGAGGAGGAGGGAGATTTTGAGCAAGAAGATGAGTATGATGGAGCAGAAAGTCTGGATGTGCCCATTGAACTGGACATCTCCCCAGACAGACCTTTTGGTGTTTCCCCTCCTAGGCTCTCCGAGTCCCCTTCCCACTATCTGTTCTACAGGAAAGTGGCTGAAACTCTCCAGCTCCCTGTGGAGGAGGCTACAGAGGATCAGGAGGAGCCTGATTTTGTTGAAATGATGGACATCCCAGAGTCCAGATGGCTGTCTGTTCCCCTACACAAATAATTTGGGAAACAGACACAAAAAATTTTAAAGTATCCTAATTCTGTACCTCCTGTTGATAGAAGAATGGACAAGAGGTATACCTTATCAGGCTCAGACATGGAGTTTTTTTTTATCAGCAATGCAGGCATGTTGGGGTCGTGCAGGCTCCAGCCTGTGACAGTGCTAATGTTCCCTTGGCTTCACACCCCCCAGATAGAGACTCCAGGAGGATGGATGCCCTGGCAAAGAAACAATACATGGCATCCTCTTTGGGACTCAGGCAGGCTAATTATATGGCCTATGCAGCCAGGCACCAGAAGTCCAGGTGGGACACTGTACTGGCACTGGCTAAACAGGCCTCCCCCAGCTAGCCAAGGAGCTGGAGGAGGTGGTTGCTGATGGGATAGAGGCATCAAAGGTACAATTTCATGCTGCTGTGGACTCCAGTGATGTGTCATCAAGAGTCATGGCTACATCTGTGGCTCTTCGGAATATGGCTTGGCTCAGATGTACTAGCCTCTCACAGGACACCCAGGCTAAGGCCATGGATTTCCCTTTGGAAGGTAATTCTCTGTTTGGGGAGCAGACAGAGAATTACATGAAAAATATGGAGGAATATAGGACCACTTATAGGAGTGCACAGGCCATGGAGAGGCAGGCAACTCCTCAAAGGCAGCAATCTAGGGGCAGGGGCAGGCCTTTTCATAGACCTTTCTACCAAGCACAGGCCTCTTCTCCCTTTTCACAGAGGGGGTTCTTCAGAGGGAGAGGCAGAAGGGGGATGAGCATGGCTGCATCCACTCCTCAGCCTAAGGTCCCTGCCAAGCAGACACCATGCTGGGCCTGCCCAGGTCGACTCTCCTATCCCTGTAGGGGGCAGGCTGGCTTACTTTGTCCAGGACTGGGTGTCTGTTACTTCAGACAAGTGGGTCCTGGAAGTAGTAAGCCAGGGACTGGTTCTCAGCCTCAAAACATTTCCAAAGATGAGAGCGAGATCTTTTCCACCTGCAAGTCTCTCCAAAACCCTTGCCCTGGAGGCAGAGGTTTCTTCTCTTCTGGCCTTAAGTGCCATAGAGGGAGTTCCTACCCTACACCGGGGCAAAGGTCTGTACTCCAGGTACTTCCTTACCCCAAAAAAGACAGGAGAGTGGCGACCCATCCTAGATTTGAGGTACCTGAACAAACATCTTTTAAAACCAAGGTTTAAGATTGTGACTCTGGGAATAATTCTTCCCTCTCTAAGGCCAGGGGACTGGCTAGCCTCCCTGGACCTCAAAGATGCCTACTTTCACATCCCCATCAGGTGCTCCCACAGAAAGTACCTCAGGTTCAAGTTGCCCTCAGGCCATTATCAGTTCAAAGCAATGCCCTTTGGTCTAACATCAGCTCCTAGGGTTTCCACAAAGTGCCTTGCAGTAGTAGTTGCCTTTTTAAGAAGGCAAAAGATTTCCATTTTCCTATATCTGGATGACTGGCTCATAGTGGGTCAGTCTTCAGACCAAGTCAAGTCAGACCTGCAAGTGACCCAGCAAGTCCTCACTTCCCTGGGATTTCTTCTCAACCTCCCCAAGTCAGTTCTCGAACTTCTTACTTTTATAGGGGCAGAGCTAGATACTGTCAAAGCAAGAGCCTTTCTTCTCCTGGAAAGGGCAAGAGTTCTTATAGAACTGGCTTCTTCCTTCAGCCTCCAGGTGTCCTGACCAGCAGGGCACTTCCTTTAGCTCTTGGGCCACGTGGCAGCTTCTACAGCAGTGGTCCAAAGGGCAAGATTCCAGATGAGGGACATTCAGTTCCATCTGAGGGCCCTTTGGTCCCAAAAGAAGGATCTTCTTACCAAACTGATTCCAGTGACTCGGACACTGATCCAAGCTCTTCAGTGGTGGCAGGATCAGGACAATTTAAGGCGAGGGATCCCATTTGTCATTCAGTCTCATTCAGTGGTCCTTACCACGGATGCTTCCCTTTTTTGGGTGGGGAGCCCATTTGGGGGCTCTCACAGCCCAGGGACTGTGGTCCCCTCAGGAATCCCTTCTTCATATCAATCTCCTGGAACTCAGGGCAGTTTTTCTGGCCCTGCAAGCTTTCTGTCAGTCTGTGCAGAACAAGGTGGTTCAGGTCAGAACAGACAACACCACCACCATGTGGTAAATCAACAAGCAGGGAGGCACTCAGTTCATAGCCTTGTGCACGGAAGCCATGAAATTATGGTCCCTGGCTTACTCCCTGCAGACCTTTCTGATGGCTGTCCACCTTCCAGGGAAGGACAGTGTGCTGGCAGATGCACTGAGCAGGATTTCCCAGGGCCATCACGAAGGGTCCCTGGACCCTCTGGTGTTGAAAGTGATTTTTTCAAGGTGGGGCACCCCAGAGATAGATCTCTTTGCAGCCCCAGACAGTCACCAGCTTCCTCTGTTTTGTTGCAGACCCCAGTCTTGGGCTCAGTCCCTCTGGATGCTCTGATTCTGAACTGGGAAGGGGAATTTCTGTATGCCTTCCCTCCCTTTCCTCTACTGTTCAAGGTTGTAGTCGAAATAAGGTCACAACCTTGCAAAGTGATTCTGATTGCTCCAGACTGTGCCAGGCAGCCTTGGTGCCCCCTGTTGCTGTCCCTAGCAGTTCATCTTCTCCTGTCTCTTCCCAGGAATTACAACCTGTTAACCTCCTCTCAGGGGAGGATTTGGTACCCCAATCTTCGGTCTCTCAATCTCAAGGCATGGCTCTTGAAGAGTTAGAGTATGCAGATTCGCATCTGTCCCAAGGGGTTCTGTATATTCTCAAAGCCTCTCGAAAGCCTGCCACCAGAAAGACTTATGACTCCAAATGGAAAAGATTCAGCATTTGGTGTTCCAAGAAGCATTTCTCTCCAGACACTGCTGAATTGCCTGCGGTTCTGGATCATATGGTCCATCTTAGTGGCCTAGGCCTCAGACCAGCTACTCTCAAGGTACACTTGTCAGCTGTTTCTGTTGTCTGTCAGTAGGAAAGTTTTCTTCACTATCATCTCACCCTGTGTTCTGTAAATTTTTCAAGGGATTGCTTCATACCAATCCTCCCTTTAGGGATCCTGTCCCTGCCTGGGACTTAAATGTTTACATTGCACAACTTATGCAACCCCCTTTTGAACCTATGTCCTCAGCAGAGCTTAAGTACTTGACTTGGAAAACTGTGTTTTTGGTAGCCATTACCTCTGCCAGACGTATCAGTGAATTGCAAGCCCTGTCAGTGGAATCTGATTTTATCTCCTTTCATAGAGATAAAGTGGTCCTTAGAACCAATAGGAGGTTCTTGCCCAAAGTGGTTTCAGACTTCCATTTGAATCAGTCCATGTCTCTCCCTGTCTTCTTCACTGATCATTCTTCCTCAGGAGAGAGGAGGCTACACAGTTTAGATGTTAAAAGAGCCCTTAGTTACTACATAGAGCGTACCAAGGGTCACAGGTTTGATTCCCTCCCAGTTGTTCCTCACTTATGGGGAAGTGGGAAAGGGGAAACCTGCCACCAAGAGAACTGTTGCTATGTGGATTGTTTCTTGTATACAATTCTGCTATGAGAAACTGGGGAAAATTCCACCCTCAGGCCCGGAGGGCTCATTCTGCAAGAGGTACAGCTGCTTCCCTGGCTGCTGCCAGGGATATCCCTTTATTGGAAATTTGTCAAGCAGCCACCTGGAAAACAGTCCATACCTTTACCAAGCATTACTCTCTGGATATCCAGGCTAGGAGTGATGTTCAGTTTGGCACAGCAGTACTTCAGAGCCTATTCCCAAAGTAAGTTCTGTCCCTTCTCCATGGAGGTACTGCTTTGTAGTCTGCAGATTGTCAGAATACAGCAAGACTACATGTTGTTTGAAGAAAAAATTACTCACCTTAGTAATTGTGTTTCTTCTAATGGAGTCTTGCTGTATTCTGACCTCCCTCCCTGCCTTCCCTCTTGGAACCTGTTTTTGGGAAGTGGGTGGGCAGGTGCAGCATTGCACCCCAGGGGTGTCTTCAGCACACCCTCCATTTTATCTGTGTGTTTTTGTATTATAATCTTTATTTTTGGATAGGTTTTGGTTTTGGGTTTCCTGACTTGAGTCTTTGTTTGGGAATCCAAAACTTTCTGTTGCCAGTTGGCTAGTTAAAAAATTTTAGTCTCCACATAGTAGTCAGTGTTTGCTCGTAAGAATCAGACGGTTGGGTTTCAAAGTGCTGCAGACAGAGACCTCAACCGAGCTCGAGCTCAATGTTCTATGCACTGCATAGAAAATTAACCCTATACTCTCCGGGGCAGTTTACAGGCTGGGGCTAACTGCAGATTGTCAAAATACAGCAAGACTCCATTAGAAGAAACACAGTTACTAAGGTGAGTAATTTTTCCTTACAGGATACTGCACCCTATGGCACCCAGACTACCTCCACAGTATGGAGGGTGACATGTTGCACAGGGGAATGGGGGAGAGTGTGGGCCTGCAGCAGTATATGACAGTAGGAAGATACAGCATCGACAGGACATGCTCTGGAGGTATGTCAATTCCCTCTTACGGTTTTGCCAGTGACATACACATGGCTGCATACACCTGTGGGTCCGCAGCTTGTGTAGTGCCCCAATGCACAATACAGCCACTTGGGTCATTCCGGAGTGCAGGTCCCCGGACCTGGGTCCAGTGCAGTTGGTGGCTGGCTGTGACAGGGTCTGGATGGCAGTGCCAGTCTCTGCAATAGGCCAGTATGGGGGGAACAGGGGTGTCTACATACAAAGGCGGCGGGTGGGTGTCCTGTATGCTATGGACCATGGTTTCCTCTGGTGTGATTGGGTCCAGGGGGGGCCCTACACTATGGAGCTCTTCAGGGATGGAGTTGGAGCGATCGGGGATAGGAGTGGGTACCTCTAGTCCACCAGGGCTACCAGGCTGCTGTGTACCTGGGTGCACTTCCGCAGCCCGCCTGTGGGTGACTGACTGGGTCAGGCCAGCTATTCATGGTCTAACTGTGGGCCACACTGCTCTGGACTGTGAGGGGCACATTCCCACTGAGTATGTTGCAGCATAGCATATGCATGGGAATGCACCCTCAACTTGCACAGCATGCTATTTATGTGCACCCTGGCCCACTCCCTTGTGGCCGGTGCATCCCGCACATTTGAATATCACGCTGTGGCGCACTGTTGGAGTTGCATAGCACATCTCCTTTTTCCTCCAGGATGCACTGCGCATATCCTTTGACTATGGGGACCCTGGACTAGGTTACCCTGAAGAAATACATTATCAAAATGGTAAAATCATGACCCAAGATATTGCATCTATTCTGGGACAGCCCGAGTAAGTACAGTGCAAAAATGTGTAAATGAAGATCCCTGTGACAATGAGATGTAGCATCTCCCCTGCACTATCCAGGATACAAAATATAGGATAGGAAATATTTAAAGGAAATCTACTCTGAACTGAACTTCACTGTGTTCACTGACATAAACAGTTTCTTTATTGTTTTATAACATATTAGAATGCAGTATTTACTTTTATTATAAAAAGGTATGAGAAATGGAGCTTTCTGATTGGTTGCAAACATTCTAACAGCCTTATGTTAATCTTTTATTAACATACGTGTAGAGCGTAATCATATGCTGAACAAGGTTTAACACTGTTTAAAAACATTTTCTATTATAATAGCAGTAAGGCACTCCCAGGGATTATGTTAATGGTCAGTTAAACACCCTCTAGGGGCATGTGGCACTCGGCTACACCTCATGCCACAGTACACCCCTAGAAGGTGATTAACAGACCATTAACATAACCCTTGGTCATGCCTTATTGCTTAAATATTGTGGCCATGAGGATGGTGTGTACATAGAGAGAGAGAGAGAGAGAGAGAGGTGTGTGTGTGTGTGTGTGTGTGTGTGTGTGTATCCAGGATACAAAATATAGGATAAGTAATATTTCAATGAAATGTACTCTAAACTGAACTTCACTGTGTTCACTGACATAAACAGTTTCTTGTTTTATAATGTATTAGAATGCAGTATTTATTTTGAATATTGTGGCCATGAGGATGGTGTGTATAGAGTGTGTGTGTGTGTGTGTGTGTGTGTGTGTGTGTGTGTGTTTGCTGTAGCTCAATATATTTTTTCTCCCAAAAAGCATAGTAGAAAATGCCTGATGATTGCTACATATTTAGTATGGGTAGTTCACTGAAGACCTGGCATATGTCTGAGACAGTGCTTATCTGATAGTGTCTTTAGAGGTTAAAAAACAGTGTAAATTATAGATTTGCTGGGAAAGGGATGACATTTATGAGGTATGAACCTTTCTTGAAAGACGATACATTCCCAAGTGAAACTAGTAGGAAGAAGCTGCTTTGATAAGCAGACTAAGGAGAAGCTGCAGAAGCTCACCCTCCAAGCAGGGGACTGCTCTGCCCTTTCGGGCTGTTTCCTCTCAAACAAGTTGCATTTTGCAGTTTGATAAGCAGACTAAGGAGAAGCTGCTGAAGCTCACCCTCCAAGCAGGGGACTGCTGTGCCCTTTCGGGCTGCTTCCTCTCAAACAAATTGCATTTTGCAGTTTGATAAGCAGACTAAGGAGAAGCTGCCGAAGCTCACCCTCCAAGCAGGGTACGGGTTGGAACTCTGAATTTTGGCATCTACCCCTGGAGGAATCTCACTTGCTCCTGTTTGCCAGTGTTTCTCACACTATGTGCAGCAATCCAGAAGTCTTCTAGGAACTGCCGCTAAGAAATTAATGCTAGGACTGACCTCTGCTTGACATGTTCTTGATTTCTTACTTTAAGTAATGCTTAGTGTGATGTAGAAATTTCTTAAGAGTTGATTTAAGTTTGAGAGGGGTTTAAGGTAGTGTGATTTTGCTATCTGCCCTGAGCACTGTGTCCCTTCTCTTAGAGCTGTGAGTCTGTGGGCTGCACCCTTGACCTCGTGTCCCATTGAGGCTGCTGCAGTGCCCCCCACCCCAAAACCTCCCTGCCTTTTTTTTTTTTTAAGCTCTGTGCCCCAGTGCTAATCAGAGCCCCTTCCACAACTGTATTGAGGCTACTGCTCTCTCCTGTTGAGCATACTGCAGTGTCCTCCCCAACTTGCTTCAGGGCTTCCCTGCTTAAGCAATCTCTGTTTAATTCTCAACCCCTCCCAACCTGTTCATTTCTCTCTTGTTTTCTGACTGCCCTTCCCTCCAAGCCCGCTATTTAATTTTGTCCTCTCACTTTATCTCCCCAGGGGACTACTGTGCCCTTTCGGGCTGTTTCCTCTCAAACAAACTGCATTTTGCAGTTTGATAAGCAGACTAAGGAGAAGCTGCTGAAGCTCACCCTCCAAGCAAGGTATGGGTTGGAACTCTGAATTTTGGCATCTACCCCTGGAGGAATCTGACTTGCCCCTGTTTGCCAGTGTTTCTCACACTATGTGCAGCAATCCAGAAGTCTTCTAGGAGCTGCTGCCAAGAAATTAATGCTAGGACTGACCTCTGCTTGACATGTTCTTGATTTCTCACTTTAAGCAATGTTTAGTGTGATGTAGAGATTTCTTAAGAGTTGATTTAAGTTTGAGAGAGGTTTTAAGGTAGTGTGATTTTGCTATCTGCCCTGAGTCCTGTGCCCCTTCTCTTAGAGCTGTAAGTTTGTGGGCTGCACCCTTGACCTTGGTGTCCTATTGAGGCTTCTGCATTGCCCCCCTCCCCCCAAATCCTTCCTGCCCCTTTTTTTTTTTTTTTTTTAAGCTCTGTGCCCCAGTGCTAATCAGAGCCCCTTCCACAACCGTATTGAGGCTGGCTTTTCCATTAGCAGATTATATCTTTTAGCCACTAGAGGGCCCAGTTACAAGTACACTTACCCAATCCAACACAATACAGTTCCTGTCTCATTTCACTTATTGTGTGGTCAGTCTATCACTATTCATCAGTCTTTGCCCCCCTTCCTCTTCTACTGATTGATACTGATTTTTCCCATTTGCAGCTTATATTCTGCCCACTAGAGGGGTTTTCCCCCTACCGTACCAAAGCTGCTGTACATCTCTTTACTACTTCCTGGACACTTTTCCTCTACTACTCAGCTGCTCTGTCCCTCTGCCTGGAAAACATCACTGCACCTCCCCACCCACCCTACTCTGCTCAATATTTAACCTCCCTACCCAATCTCCAGACAACCACACCCCCATACCTACCCCCTAACCTACTCCCTTTGTGACCACTAGGAGTCGCTATTTCCACCCCTTACCTAGCACTCCCCAGCCTTCTCGGCAACCCCAGATAACCTCCACGCTAGGCTCCAAGACACCCCCCGGGGTATTCGAACCTGGTACCTTCTGCACCAAAGCCGGCAGCACTAACGCCACTCCGCAGTGGCAGTCACCCTCACTGAAGGTCAGCCTGCACCCTTATTGTCTACTATAGGAATAAAACTATGGGTACCTACACTCCATTACTAAGTCTGCTCTTAGTATAGACCTCACACCGACTGGACCACTTGTCCTCCACACTAGGCACCTCATCCCCAGACTACCCCACAGTGACTCGGCCCTCCCCCAACCTCGACACACCCATGACCCCCCAATACCCCCACCCTGACAACACCCCCACTCCCTCTGCCCTACAAGGCCCAACCTGGACCCAGTTCTCCCTTGCCATTCCCACCCTTCGCACTTTGTCTATCCCATGCACCCTGATTATGAAGTCCTCAGCTGGGTGTCGACCCAAGGGTCTCAATCACCACCGGCCACTAACCAGAATAATCACACTGCTATTATTATTATTTGGTAATGTACACCCAAACCCAGGACCTATGGCTTCCAGCCCTTCCAAGCCCTGTACTGCAACTGCCTTCCGCTTTGCATCCTTAAACATTTGCAGTCTCCTAAAGAAATCCGTTGCCCTCCAGTGCTGGGTCGTTCAACATCAGCCTGACATAATTGCACTGGTTGAGACTTGGCTCCCCAAATCCACCCCTGACTCTGTTATCACCCTTCCTTGATATACCATCTACTGGGAAGATCGAGTAGGCAAATGCGGTGGTGGTTGCGCACTACTCGTAAGGGACTCCCTTATAGGTCAAGCACTCCCAGCTCCCAAACTTGATTATGGAGCCCAAGCCCTCGCCTTAAAAATCACACTTGACCTCGCCCGAGGCCCTCTGTTCCTCACGGTCTCCTACGTACCCCTGAGGAATCAAAACCAAGTGGTCCAGTCCCTCACTGACTACCTCACATCTTTCCCTCACAAAGTGGAGCAAGTCATCCTAGGTGATCTCAATGTTAACTGGCTTGCCTCCACTGCCTCCCATATAAGGGACTCCTTTGCTGCCGTGGATATGTCCCAGTTAGTCACCCAGCCCACCAGATTAAACCACTCTGCTGGCACCAGCACTCTCCTAGATGTTGTTATATCTAACCGCCCCTACAAAATCCGGGATGTCACTGTCCTCTCCGACTCTCTTAGTGATCACTCCCTGGTCCTCTGTCTCTGGTCATCCTCCACTCTGAAGCCAGTGTCCCAGGCCACTCTACACTGCCGTTTATGCTCCGGCGGCCTCAGAAAATTAAAACAATACCTAGCCCAGCTAGACTGGTCCCCTATCCAGCGCACCTCTGACATTGACTCAACTCTTGACCACTTCACAAATGCCTTCTGTAAGGCTTGTGACCTTTTCATCCCCCTCACCAGGATCCGCTCCAAAAAATGCAATGCCTCATGGATCACCCCACCCCTCCTCCAGAGACTCAAAAACAGACATAATCTCTGGCACATTGCTGTAGAATCTGGAAAGGCATCTGATAGACAGGCCTGCAACGCAGAATGCAATAAGTGCACTTGGGCCGTTAGGCGAGCCAAGGCAGAGCACTACCAGTCCACGCTCGCTTTCACTTGGAGTTCAGCCAGGACCTTCTGGGATAATATGAAAGAGGTAAATCAAAAGTCCCACTCCCCCCACCATCCCAGCTCTCCATCAATGGCACCCCCACCACAGATCTGCTCCTTATAGTCGATTGCCTTAACACCGCCTTCTCTGACCTAAACTCGGTCCTCTTTGACCCAATGCCACCTCTCTCCCTCTGGTCCTGCATCACGCACCATTCTACATGCGCACCCTATCCCCCCGAAAAGCCAGGCCACACCTGCTAAAAGCCTTAGGCAGCAACAACCCTAGCAGTGACCCCCTCAACTCCAGGATCCTCCGTATGGTCTTGGACAAAGACCTAGTCCCCCTGACTGACCTTCTAAACTGGTCTGTATGCCTGGGTCAGTTCCCAAGTGCTTGGAAAACTGCTGAAATCACACCCATACATAAGAGTGGGGACCGGTCCACCCCCAACAATTACCAGCCGATCTCCATCTTCCCCCAACTCTCCAAAGCCCTTGAAAAATGGTGTTGATCCAGCTCTATGAATACCTAACTCAGTACAACATTATGTGTTTTCAAACATGCCGGTTCCGCCTAGGGACAAATTTTCTACAGCTCTCTAGAATTCTCCCAACACCTGCATGCTGCTTGGACTCCAGGAGCAGTGTTCATTGACCTCTCCAAGGCTTTTGACACTGTCTGTCATCCCCTTCTGCTCGACTGTCTCCACCAACTTGGCTTCTCTGGTGGTCCCATTTCCTGGTTCTCTAGCTACCTCTCTGCTAGATCCCAGCATGTCAAGATCAGTGGCTCCCTCTCCAGCACTCTTCCCATTCGCTCCGGGATCCCTCAGGGCTCCATCCTGGGTCCAGTACCTTTTAGTCTCTACCTCAACACCCTCTCCAGCTCATGTAGCGGTAAAATGCTCCTCTATGCCGACAATGCAGTCCTCACTGCCTCACATCCCAATCCCACCTCCCTCCAATTATCCCTCCAGCAAGCTTACAACCAAGCCAAAAGGTGGTTTGCCAATCACAGACTGGTCATTAACGTAAAGAAAACCAAATCAATGCTCTTCTCCCACCACCAAAATAAAGTTAAAAATACCCACCTATTGATTATTCCCAGCACTCTGCACCCGCTAGAACAAGTGACCATATACAAGTACCTAGGCATCACGTTTGATACTGCCCTCTCCTTCCACACCCACATTAATGCCCTGTCAGCCGCCATAAACTCTTGGATTGGCCTGCTATACCGGCACAGGGACTGCCTGCCTCAGGTTGCCTTCAGGCTGGCCATCACCTCCTCCATCTTGTCCCTCGTGGACTATGGCTTGCACATCTGTGCCGCAGCTGACAACACTGTCCTCTCCAAAATCCAGCTCTCCATCAATAAAACCTGTAGGCTCCTGACCGGTGCCCCCAGCTGCACTCACACCTGCCTTCTCTATACTACCACCAATCTGCTCAACTTTGAGGAGCGTCTGCTCTACCAGACCTGCCTTCTCACTAAGAAATCACTGCTAGGACTCCACCCCGGGTTTCCACCTCCCTACAGCAGTCATCGTCCATCACCACCCGTAACTCTGTTAAGGCCACCTTCCAGTTGCCCAGAGATCCTTCCTCTACCAAGCCCCCACCAGGTTCAACTCCCTTCCTAGCTGCATCTCCAACTTGCCAAACATTGGCTCCTTCAAAAACAGCCCTTCAGAACCATATCTTTAATACCCGTTGTTGTAGATGCAACTAACCCCCTGTTGTAACCTGTGGTACCCACCCGCCTTGCCCCCTGGCTCGACAGCGTCTACTGGACAGCCTCTCCCTCCCACAGACCCACTCCTTCCCTACAAGGTCCAAATAGGGATGTAACCCACTGTCTTCTCTGAGGACCTACTATATCCATGATTGTAACTCACAATTTTGTAACATTGTATAACCTAAGTAACATACAAACTACTATATTATGTAACCCAAGTGTATCTATGTTAAATGTTCCTTTTACTGCACCTGTAATGTTATCTTCTGTTTTAATCTGCACTGTAATAACTGTCTTGATGTCTGCCCTCCCTGCGATGAGTTGCTTTTGTAAATGAGTCTCTGACTCAAAGGTTGTAAACCCGATTTGTAATGAATAAAGAATAAATAAAATTCTAAGTATTTAAATGTGCAAGTTGTTGCATTCTGAAAGGAGTAAACAAATCTCCAGTTTAATAGGCAACCAATATTTAAATATTTAACCAGCTGTTTTAGCTTCCTAATGGCATTTGATAAGCAGCTTGAAGTTATGTCTCCAATATTCTTAACAGAAAGAAGGGAGTATTTTATTTCAGTTGGCATGGAAGGATACATTGAAAAGTCCAAAACATGTGTTTAACGATACTCCATTTTCCAGCTACAGATAGCAAGATGGCTGTAGGCTCCACCCACAGTCATAAAAAGTGAGACAAGAAGACCCCTGGGAATTACAGACCCATAAGCCTGACATCTACCCTAGGTAAAGTCTTGGAGGGCTTTATAAAAGAATACACAGAGCACTTCATAAAGACATCAGGTCAAGTAGATATAAACCAACGTGGTTTTGTTTCTGGTAGATCATTTCAGACAAACCTCTTGCAGTTTTCTGAAAAAGTTAGGAAGTCACTTGATAGAGAGAATTTTGTGGATGTTATGTTCCTGGGCTGTAGTAGGGCATTCAATACTGTCCCACACAGTGAATTAATAAAAACACTATTCGAAACGGGATTGGATACCAGAGTGATAGCACGGATACAATCTTGGTTGTACGGCAGGACACAGCAGGTTAAAATCAGAGGCGCAGCATCAGACCGGGCTGTGGTGACAAGTGGGGTGCCACAGGGGTCTGTGCTTAGGCCCATCCTATTTAATATGTATGTGGCCACAATGCATTGTGATAGTGGTATCTGGATATCAAAATATGCTGACACCAAGATTGGTACTGTTGTCAGCAGCCAAAAGGACATTGATGGGCTGCAAACTGAACTACAAAACCTAGAGGTTTGAGCAGATATACATAAACTCAAATTTAACATAGATAAGTGTGCAGTTTTGCACCTTGGAAAAACGAATCAGCATGCAAATTGTATACTAAATGGTACACAACTCAGGGTAACAACAGAAGAGAGGGACTTGGGCGTGACCATTTCCAATTATTTAAAATTTTTAAAAAGTCCATATAATAAAAAGAGATTTTTCAAATTGAAAAAATTCAGCAAAGGTTTACCAAGACTATTAGGAATTTAAAAAAATTTACCATATGAAGACAGACTTAAAAACTTAGGCTTCTGTAACTTAGAGTTAAGAAGGCAGAGAGGAGATATTTTATTTTATTATGGAATCATAAACGACACAGTCTTAATGTCCGATTTAAACATTGAATTAAAAGTCGACTCATTGACAACCAGGGGACATCCCTTACAAGTAAAAATTGATCCTTACAGAACCAATAAGAGGAAATACTTATATACTCAAAGAACAGCAAATCTATGGAACAGATTACCAAAATTCATTGTTATATGTGAAAACAAAGATACTTTCAAAAATAATTTAGACAAATACATTGTAAATGGGGGAAACATGAGTTTTTATACCCTTTCTTAAAGGAGCTGTTTTTTGGGCTCACGCCTTTTTATGCTCCTAACAATCAGAGTAAAACATTGTAGACAGAGGGCTAAGAAGGCTCATGCAACTCTTCACTGCATATATAGACACATCTATAATAGGGATAGACAAGTACTTATTGCCCTCTTTTGCTGCTTGATAAGGATGCAGGTGGAGTACTGCTTCCAGTTTTGGTCCCCGATTACTAGATCAAAAATGAGGATCTTGGAGGAGGTACAGAGAAGGGCAACCAAGATGTTCTCTGGTTTTGAGCATCTGTACTATGAGGACAGGTTGACTAATTTAGACCTTCACATACTTGAGTATAGAAGACTTAGGAGTGACCTCTGTTTGCTATTCAAGTCCTTTTCTAATGATGATTTTTGGAACTGCCTTAGTTTTGAACTAAGGGAACAAAATTATAATACAAAGGCTCATGATCTACAGTTCAAACTAGGGCAACAAAAAGAAGAGCAGGATGGTATAGCCAGAGGGTATTTGGTATTTGGAGTGGGCTTCCACTGGATGTTATTGCCAGTAGTTCAGTGACGGTATTTAAGACAAGACTAGTTAATTATTTTAAAAAAAGAAGGAATTACGTGTTATCCCTTTGTGTAAAGGGCAAGTCTCCATATGGGCCTTAGGCTCTTTTGGCTTATACGATATCTTCGATAACTATGATGTTACCTATTAAATCCCTGCTTCCAACATGCAAAGATCTGACATAATGGGGTGGTGTCAGAGGATATACCACCCGGGTGGTGGGGGGAGCTTTATTTATGTATTTTTTTTATTTTGAATTTTGATAACTGGGTAGGCCCATTGAGACAGACAAGTCCCTTTTTCAGGGGTGACCTGGGAAGCAAATGTGCTACCACAAGTAGGTACATTATGTAATAGAGTAACAATAGTAAACAAACTGACAGAATAACAGCAGGAGGTAAAGCATAGGCACACAAATATAACCAGAGGCAAAGGCGAATATATATGTGTGTGTGTGTATATATATATATATATATATATATATATAGTAATCACTCTAGGGTGTGCGGTCACTCTCTGATATACGCACATGCCTTGGTGTGCGTTCAACCACCCAAGGCGTGCGTATATCAGAGCACGACCACACACCCCAGAGTGGGTTATCTATCTTATAAAATGGCCACATTGTTTTTTTGGGCGAGGGTGGAAAAAGTAGTTCCTGTCTTTGGCTGCTAAATAATATGCTGGCAGAGGTTTAAGATAAGCTTTGTTGAAAAAATAAATAGTTCACTTTATTTCTGTAAAAGAAGGTGCTGTTTGTAGAGAGAGGACAGTGAGCATGATTAGGGATCACATTCACTTTAATTGCCAAATTGTAGCAGTTGCTAAATACTATGGTGGCAGAGGTTTAAGATAAGTCTGTCTATGTATAAAATAATAAGAGAACTTAGGATCTTCCTGAATGGGAGTATACCGGAGGTGCTAGGACCCAGCCGGAGCAAACTTTTTCAGGAGGGCCGGTGCCAGAGATGGAGCAGGAAAGCGGCATCCACGAGCTGCAGTGATACTGCGGTAATGACTATCTCAGCGTCGACCTCCAACCGCTCAGTTCCTTTTTTCCCGCCATCGAGTGCACTTCAGTAATGACGTTGCTCACCTGCCAGGAGTTAAACTTCACTAGCAGCTTAGTTCAGTTTATTGTTTTGTATATTATCTCGAATCAGTACCAATTATATTTATTAACTTTAACTTGTACAAGCAATGTCTTCACCCCTCCATTGATGGAGTCGACCATGAGCGGGTCAGGTGACGGTAGGGAGAATTCGTATGAAAATGGTTCAGTCAGCTGGGCCAGGTCCGGTCCGCCACCCTCCCGGGGGGTCTGACAACAGACGGTCCAGTGCTCAGGGAGCTGGGCAGTCCCCCCGGAAGCATAAACAGAAACGGTCCCATTCTCGGCACCGTTCAGCCTCGAGTTCTTCTCTGACTCATAGGTTGAAGAAGAAACGGCATCACTCGAGGTCGCCCTCTGGTATGTCTGCGCGTAGTGACCATGTACAAGTACCTAGGCATCACGTTTGATACTGCCCTCTCCTTCCACACCCACATTAATGCCCTGTCAGCCGCCATAAACTCTTGGATTGGCCTGCTATACCGGCACAGGGACTGCCTGCCTCAGGTTGCCTTCAGGCTGGCCATCACCTCCTCCGTCTTGTCCCTCGTGGACTATGGCTTGCACATCTGTCGGTTATTAGGGCTAGGTGCCAGTCTCCACCTCTATTGGAACTGCCGGCTTCTGTCTCTGGTGGCTGACCTCTTAGACACCAGAGTTCCTTTCCGCCTATTGGAGGAGTTTCCAATGAGCAGTTTCACCAGTGGGCTGCTCTTATGGAGCAGTGGGCTCAGAGGTTGGTCCGACTGCCCGAGCTGGCCAGTCCCACACCGGGGCCTTTGGGCTGTTTGGCTTCGGATGGGTGGGTGGTGCGGTTGAGACTTCCTAGTCATGTGGTGCCTTCGGTGCCGACGACTCCATTCTCGGGTGTCTATCCCCCTCACACAGCTGCGGCACAGGGGTCTACACTGATGCCTCCATCTCCTGCCATTGTTCCTTCTTTTTCTTACAATCACAGTTTTCTGACTCCTGTGATGTTGCCGTCGTCTGTGGTGCTGACTTCTCCGGCGCTGTGGGCTCGGTCGGCACCATCTGCGGCACCATGGGCTCTGTCAGTGCCATCTGCAGAGCCATGGGCTCTGTCTGTGCCATCTGCGGTGCTGGGGGCACTGACGGTGCCGCGCTCTTTGTCGGTGTCATGCGCAACACCATTTCCGATGACGGCTCCTTCTTTGTTCTCGGTGCCGTTTTCCTCTACGGCGCCGGGGATGAGTGCAGCGGCATCTGGTCTGCAGTGGTTTTCAACTCCGATTCTTTCTTCTTCCTCCTCATTTTCATTTCTTTCCTGTCTATACAGTCCTCCCTGGACTGTCAGGAGATGATTCTGAGCCTGATCCAGATCTTTGCCTGGGTGATGATTTTGATGCTGACACTGCCCTGGGGGCAGGGATCAATCCTCCTGCAGAGCCTGTTGTTGGGGATGTTTCCTTTAACTCTCTGCTCAAGAATTTAAATTCTGCTCTTTTTCTCCAGACCGCAGAAATCGATCCTGGGAAGCTTTTGTCTCTCCAATATCTTCATGTCCCAGAAATCCCTATGGATTTAACCCCTGTGGTACAGCCCTCTTTTGAGACCATTTCACAGATGGTGTGGAAGAATCTGGCTCTTATTCCTTTTGTGGACAAGTCCATAGTTAGGAAGTATGCCCCTCCCAAGGATCGCCCCATTTTGGCTTCACAAGCCTTTGCTGATGCCATAGTGGTCCTGGCAGAAAATAAGGCTGTCGTACCTCAGGAATCTACAGCCTGGTCTATAAACAAAGAATCTCACATGATAGACACCTTAGGAAAGAGTATCTTTGCTACCTCAACCCTGGGCATGTGCATTGCCAGCTACCAGGGCTTTTTTTCTCAATACGAGTATGTTCTTTGGCATTCGCTCTAAGCAATGGTAGAAGCTCTGCCCAAATCAGAGGTTAACTCGGAGCAACTTCAAACCATAACTAGGGGTATCAAGTCCAAAAACCAACAGGTTAAAGCTACAATGGACACCTTCGATACCGCTTCCCGGGCGGCGGAGGCTGGCATCTGCACCTGTCGCCATTCTTGGCTGCGTACTTCGGGCTTCACAAATGACACCCAGCAGCAAGTCATGTCCTTACCTTTCAGTGGTATGTATCTGTTCAGACCTCAGGTGGAGCAAGCACTAGAGGCTACATGGAAGACTAGGTCTGCCATTAAGACAGCCAGACCTATGCCCGTGCCCTCCCAGGGGGTGGAAACAAGCGCCAGTTTCACAACCATCAGTCCTTTCGGGGCAAAGGCAGAGAAGGTTTTAACAGAAACCAGAACCCTCAGCCACAAAAGAAAGCGCAGCAGAAGGCACAAGGCCCAAAAGTGCCCAGTGCCACCTTCTGAGTTTCCGGCCCAGGTACCACCTCAGCTGTCCGAGGGGGATTCCTCCTCAACAGTGGGAGGACGTCTGACTAACTTCTACAACCAGTGGAAATCTATAACATCAGACAAATGGGTCCTCAGAATAATCCGCGAAGTGTACTCTCTCAATCTTTCGGAAACCCCTCCGGATCATCCTCCCAAACAACAGCCCAGGCTGTCAGCGGTGCAGTCAGACCTTGCTTCCAAGGTACAAGGCCTTCTGAACAACAGGGCAGTAGAAGTAGTCCTGCTGGATCAGCGAAAAACAGGTTTCTACTCCCATTACTTTATGATCCCAAAGAAAACAGGCAGCATGCACCCATTTTGGCTCTCAGAAAGTTAAACAAGTTACTTTACAAGGAAAAGTTCAGGATGATATCACTCGGTACCCTACTACCTTTGATTTATTGACACAATTGGCTAGCCTTCCTGGACATGCAGGATGCCTACCAACACATCCTCATACACCCAGAATGCCACAGATACCTAAGGTTCATGGCACTGGGCTCTGATTCAGGCAGTTTACTTGCTAGGAGTGCAAAACGAGCTGGCAGACTGCCTCAGCAGAACAGAGGTAGATCTTCACGAGTGATCTCTCGACTTAACCATTGTTCAGTCACTCTTCAAAGAGTGGGGAACTCCAGACCTGGACCTTTTTGCATCCCCACTCAACGCAAAACTGCCTTTCTTCTGCTCCAGAAATCCAGGACCTGGCATTTTTTTGTCAGGATGCGTTCAGGCCGTGGTGGACAAAATGCTTTCTATACCCTTTTCCTCCTCTTCCCCTAATTCAGAGGTTACTACTCAAATTGGAGTCTCAGGGGGCAGAATGATTCTCATTGCCCGTCTCTGGCCTCGGCAGATATGGTTCCCGCTACTCAACAGACTATCGGAACACCCACCCCCCAAAAAAAAACGCTTCCCTTCAGACAAACCTTCTGACCCAGGGTCCTGTGGTCCATTCCAACCTGAGGTCGCTTTACCTTCACACTTGGCTTCTGAGGAGATAGACCTGAATAGGGTCAATGTTTCTCATAGAGTTTCAGATATTCTTTTGGCTGCACGTAAGCCGTCCACTAGAAAAAACTTACACAGCTAAATTAAAGCATTTTTCTCTCTGGTGTGCAAAATCCTCTTGGAACACTTTTTCTAGGAGCGTGGATATGTTGTTCATCCACACTGTCTGGCATTGTTCCTTTCCCCTTTAAATCTTGCCGGAAGTCTTCAAGCTGGCTCCTCCCACCCACCCAGGTGGTAAATACCTCGGCTGCGCCCCATGACGCCAGATCTTCCTTTCCGCTGGAAGATACAGGTTCCCTCGTGCTTTTCTGCAGTGATTGAGGCCCTGGATTCAATTTAGCAGTTTTCACCGCATCTTCTCGCTGTAAAACTCGTTAGAGTTTACGACTCGGATTCGGACATGGATGATAAGTCGTCCCGAGGGTTTTACGCCGGTGTCATGCGGACAGAAAATGTCGCGCAGCCGACCACTCTTCGGGTATGCTGTACTGCCTCAGTACTGTCCACTGATACTCGCAATGTACCATTTGCGCTTCCTTCCATCCGACCGTTTTGGAGGATCGTCAGGCACGCCTGAAGCTGGGGAGACCGGAGCTTCGCAGTCCACCAGTAAAATCTAAGGAGGCCAGGTGGGCAGTTTCCGCGGCTGCGGGATCCACCGAGCAGCTCGAGCAAATGGCCTTCAAGGAGGAAGCCGCCCAAGCTTCGGCCAGCCGAGGCTCCTTCGTGCCGCTCAACTTGGGCTCCACTTTTTCAGGATCCTTTTGGGATTTGTGCCTGTCTCTCCCTACTAAGGGTGAGGCGCCCTTGGGCTCGCACTCCTCCCGTTCTAGGAAAAAGGATCCTAAACCTTCTTCTTCTTCGGGTCGAAGAAGACGCTTCTGGGACCGGGAGCAGTCCGAGGTCTCGACTACGGTCGAGATCGCCTCCTCGGCTGCCGGGTTTTCAGACCTTCCATCTGGACCAGGCACTGAGGTCGAGGAGACGGCTGAACCGGCCGAGATTTCTCTCGACCCCATCGAGCCGTTGTCACCGACACCTGTCGATTCCTTGGAGAGGACACCTATTCTCTCCTTCCCCGACGAAGAGACCCATCCCGCGGGTCTCCCAATTGAGGGACAAGAACCGGATCCTCGGTTTTCACTGAGTCCGGTTTCTCCCGATCGACAGAGCCGACACCGTCGGTCTCGATCGAGGAGTAAGTCCTCTTAGGTCGGTCGACCTAAGAAAGGACACAAACACTCCCGAAGAGGCGCCGCCACGTTCCTCATCCTCCCTCGAGGAGACGCCGATGGAAGATCCGTCGATGCTGCGAGGATCTTATGTGGCAGCTCCTGCTAGCAGGCCAGAAGCCCGACTTCCTCTACGGTTCCGGCTATCACTTGGCCTCTGCCTCTTCGGCCTTCGACACCGATTCCTACGGGCACCGTCCCTCCGGGCTCGCACGCAGCTTCCGCGCGGCCGGGTTACATCCCTACCAATACTGGCAGGAACCTCCACCAAAGCTGCCCCTTCGGGGGGTTCCCTCCAAGGAGGACCGACAGTCTCCGGTCTCCCTCACAGACTGTCGATTACAGTCACCCCTGATCGCCCTAGGCGTATCAAGAGAGATTTAGGTGGACAGCCTTTGTATCTGGACTCCTCTGATTCAGATAATACGGGCCTTCATTCTCACGATGAGCTATCGGTGTCAGGTCTGGAAGAAGGGCCTTCCTCCTTCCAGGGCATCCTCCGGCTCATCTCTGAGTCCACAGGGATGCCCTTGCAGCCTACTCAGAAGAAGGCAGAATATCCCCTTACGGATATTCTTAAGAGGGGGGATACCCCTACGGAGGCCTTTCCAGTCGCCGGGTTACAGCTGGCCCGGCCCTGGAACTCTGGCAGCGCCTGCCTCTGCCCAGCTCCGCCTGCTCCGCATGGCACGCAAGGGCGCGGTGCCCACAGGGTCCTTGGCGGGGTTTACTGAGCATCCTCAGTGGAAAGCCTTGTGACTGCCTCAGTGTTCAGGCGGACGGCAGCTCGGCGGATACTGACCGCCCTCCGGACAAGGAGTCCAACTTATGGACCACTGCCGTCCGGAAGGGTCTATGCAGCATCTTCCTTGGGCCTTCGCCAGGCAAGCTCAGCAGTGATTATGGCACACTTCTCTCACGCCCTTTTGGGGTTGCTGGACGAAGTTCTTCCTCACCTCCCAGCTGACATGCAGACCACGGTCAAGCAGGTCAGGGACCAGGGCAGGGCTGTTGCTAAACAACAGCTCCAGACTGCACTGGACATGGGTGATTCCTGTGCCTGTTCACTAGCTGCAGCGGTATCCACTCACCGCAGGGCTTGGCTGAGGTTATCCTCCTTCCCCGTGGATACTCAGCACAAGCTAGCTGATGTGCCCTTCCTTGGCACCGACCTCTTCGGGCCAGGAGTGGCGGGTCATCTGCAGTGCATCGAACAGTCAGATGCCGCCTTAGATGCCACCTCTGCTAAAGGTTCTTCAAGTAAGAACCAGCAGAAGGCGCGGGAAGAAGCCTTTCGGACATTTCTTCCCTGCGGTCAGACAACCACCCTTCCAGGGGAGTTAACAACAGCAGCAGGCTCATGCTTGCGCCCTAGGCCCAAGCAAGGTCCCCAGCAGCCTCACCAAGGAGGCCGAGGTGCTGGTCCAGGTTCCTCCTCCTCCTCTAAGCCTGCCCAGTGACGGGCCGGGGGTGGCCTCCCCCGTTCCTGTCACACCAGCTCTGGGTCCTCCCGTGGGGGGCCGGCTCCGCCATTTCCTTTCCGCCTGGTCCGGTATCACTTTGGACAGGTGGGTTCTAGAAGTGGTCGGGCAGGGTCTGCCCCTAGAATTCGAGCAGTACCCTCCCAGCCGAGCCCGTGCCCCACGGGAGGAAAGGATCTCAGTCGCCCAGTCGGCCCTTCGGGATGACATTGCGCTACTCCTCCTCAAAGAGGCGGTGGCCCGAGTGCCGTATCCTCCTTCAGACCCAGGCTTTGTCTCCAGGTATTTCCTGGTGCCCAAGCGGACGGGGGGTTGGTGCCCCATTCTAGATCTGCACGACCTGAATCGGTTTCTCAGGTCTCGTACCTTTCGGATGGTAATTCTGAACCAGATCATACCATCTCTGGAGCGGAACATGTGGTTCTGTACACTGGATCTTCAGGACGCTTTTTTTCACGTCCCTATCCGTCCGTCTCATCAGCGGTTCCTCTGCTTCAGGGTCGAAGGGACCCTATACGAGTTCAGAGCCATGCTGTTCGGCCTGTCATCGGCCCCAAGGGTCTTCACCAAATGCATCGCAGTGATGGCAGCCCATCTATGGCGTCAGGGGGTTCGTATTTACCCCTACCTAGACAACTGGCTCCTGGCGGGTTCCTCCCTTCAGGAGGTGGAGAGGTCCAGGGACCTGACCCTCCGAACCTGCTCACTCTTGGGCCTCCTGATCAACGAGGCCAAAATCGGAACTCGTTCCTTCTCAGGTGATGGGCTTCATCAGGGCAGAGCTCGACTCTCGTCAAGCCAGAGCTCGGCTCCCGGCGGACAGGGCGGAGGTTCTCTCCTCCTTTGCCCAATCATTTCTGGTTGGGTGCTCGCGCCCTGCCCGGGACTTTCTGCGCCTCCTGGGTTACATGGCGGCATGCACTTCAGTGGTCCGCTGGGCCAGACTGCACATGCGCCCCCTTCAATGGGAACTGGCTGCCCAGTGGTCTCAGCGTCAGGGTCTCTTTGACCAGCTGATCCACGGTCACCAGAAGATGTGGGGCGCTCTCAATGGTGGACCGTCCCGAGTCATCTGCAGGAAGGAATCCCGTTCGTCGCGCCGGAGCTGGCCGGTCGCCCTGACCGATGCCTCTCTCATGGGCTGGGGAGCCCACATGGGGGACAACAGGGCCCACGGCCTCTGGACCCCCGAGGAGTCCCAATGCTACATCAACCTGCTGGAGCTCAGGGCAGTCAGACTGGCTCTGTCAGCTTTCGCTCCTCAGCTCCGGGGTCAAGTGGTTCAAGTCCAGACGGACAATACCACGACCATGTACTACCTCAACAAACAGGGCGGCACGCACTCCCGTCTGCTTTGCAAGGAGGCGCTCCGGATCTGGACCTTCGTCAGCCGGCTGGAGGCAGATCTCCTAGCCATCCATGTGGCAGGAGTTGCGAACCAACTGGCGGATGCTCTCAGCCGCTTAGGCCAGACATCCCACGAGTGGTCTCTCCATCCAGAGGTAGCTTACGACCTGTTCTCTCATTGGGGCAAACCGTTGGTGGACCTGTTTGCCTCCAGGGAGAACACCAAGCTGAGGCTGTACCATGCCCGCCCCCCTCAGCAGGGTTCGCTGCAGGGGGATGCCTTCTCGAGGCCGTGGACCCCAGGCCTCTTTTACACCTTTCCCCCATTTCCCTTGATCCACAAGGTGTTACTCAAGGTGAGGAGGGACAAGGCGAGGGTGATCCTGGTAGCCCCAGATTGGCCACCCCAGTTCTGGTATCCAGATCTCCTCAGCCTCGGCTGCAGGGCCCCGGAGCGGCTGTGTACATGCCCGGACCTGATATCAATGAACCAGGGGAAGCTCCTTCATCCGGACCTTCAATCCCTGCACCTCACAGCCTGGTTCCTGAGCGGCTAGAGTTCCAGGCTTTGGGTCTTTCTGAAGATGTCTACACCGTGGTTGAGGCATCTCGAAAAGAATCGACCAGGAAATGTTATGCCTTCAAATGGAAGAGATTTTCCCTTTGGTGCCAGGGCAAAAGCCTGGACCCCTTATCCTGCTCTGTGGCTAACATTCTAGACTACCTTTGGTCCCTCTCCAAAGGGGGTCTTCGGTCATCGACCCTTAGGGTGCACCTAGCAGCCATATCGGCTTACCGGGGGCGGGCCGGTCAGCCTACGTTGGCTCAGGAAAAAGTGATCGGGCGCTTTTTCAAAGGCCTGGATCACATATCCCCACCGGTGCGTGAACCTCCACCTCCGTGGGATCTTTTGCTGGTTTTGGCAAAGCTCATGGGCAAGCCATTCGAACCCATGCACAAGTCTGCGCTTTCGCACTTGTTGTGAAAGACGGCCTTCTTGGTGGCTATCACGTCAGCCAGAAGGACGGGGGAGCTCCAGGCGCTTTCGGTGGACTCACCCTATTTGGTCTTTCACAGGGACAAAGTTGTCCTGCGCCCCCACCCGAAATTCCTTCCGAAGGTGGTGTCGGAGTTTCACCTCAACCAGGTGTTGACTCTGCCAGTATACTACCCTAACTACACCTCGGATGCCGAATACAGGCTCCATACTCTGGACCTCAGGCGTGCTCTCTCCTACTATAAGGAGAGGATTACGGAAATTCCGGGAGAGGTTCGCCAGCTATTTGTCACCTGCGCTGAAGCCGCTTCTGGCAGACCTGCAGCTAAACGGACTATTGCAAGATGGATTACATCGTGCATAAGTCTGTGTTATGAATTGACGGGCAGGGAGCCTCCCAAGGGGATAAGAGCTCATTCTACCCGCCATACTGCTGCTTCGGTGGCTGCTTCCAGGGACATCCCTATCCAGGAAATCTGTCGGGCTGCTACCTGGAAGTCAGCAAACACCTTTATTACCCATTACCACATCGACCTTGAGTCACGACGTGATGCTGGTTTTGGGGCCTCTGTTCTCCAATCTCTGTTTCCTAAGTAGGGGGTGTGCACCTTGCCTCCCTCCTCCCGGAGAACTGCTTGGAGTCTGCCAGACAGTGTGGATGAACAACATATCCACGCTCCTAGAAGAGCAGGTTACTCACCTGTAACAGTAGTTCTAGAAGTGGTATATGTTGTTCATCCACACGCACCCACCCGACCTCCCCGGCTTTAGGCGCACAACCTGGCTTCCAGCGGGCTAGATCTGGCGTCATGGGGTGGAGCTGAGGTATTTACCACCCGGGTGGGTAGGAGGAGCCAGCTTGAAGACTTCCGGCAAGATTTAAAGGGGAAAGGAACAATGCCAGACAGTGTGGATGAACAACATATACCACTCCTAGAACTACTGTTACAGGTGAGTAACCTGTTCTTTCTGCTCACTGAATAAAGTTTTGGAGTATCTCTTAGACCTCTCAAACACAGATCTCCAGTACTCCACAGTCGAAGTTCATCTTTGTGCCATTTCAGCATATCATGAGCCGGTACTTTCCATATCGCTGGCTCAGTTGTCCATAGTTAAGAGGTTTCTTAGGAATATTCTGCATACTAGACCTCCTATTAGACGTCCAGTTGCAGTCTGGGACATTAACACTGTGCTAGACATGCTCACTCGTAAACCTTTCGAGCCTCTAGTTACTTAAGAGTTGAAGTTCCTCACTTGGAAAACAGCCTTCCTGGTGGCCATTACTTCGGCCCATAGAGTTTCTGAAATACATGCACTGGTCGCAGACTCCCCATACACTGCATTTCATAAGGGCAAAGTAGTTCTTAGAACTCATCCTAAGTTTCTCAGTTGTCTCAGAATTCCATGTAAACCAACCTTTAGTCCTTCCTACCTACTTTGCGAACTTCCAGAATGAAGGGGAGCATACTCTTCATTCGCTGGATGTTAAGAGAGCATTGCGGTTATATCTAGATAGAACTAAGGAAATTCGCGAGGCTCAAAAACTGTTTGTTTCCTTCAGTGAGACCCGGCTGGGTCATCCTGTTGCTATCAGGTGCATTTCAGCGTGGCTGGTGGCATGCCTTCGCCACTGCTATTCTGTGGCATAGGTCAAGCCATAAGGCAGAGTGTACGCTCACTCTGCCAGAACAGTCACGGCATCTCTGGCGGAAATCCGTAACGTGCCCATTGCAGATATTTGCAATGCGGCTACCTGGAGCTCCATGCATACATTCGTTAAGCACTATTCCTTGGATGCCCATGCCAGATGACATCTGTTGTTTGGCAGGACCATTCTTAACGGACTTCTGTCCTTAGCACTTGGGCTCTTTATCTCCTGCCACCCGTCTTGGGGGATTATTTAGCTCGGTACTCTCCCATTAGTGTGAATGAGTGGTGGAGACTTTATGTCCTGGAAGATATGGAAATTACGTACTTACCGCAATTCTTGATGATCTTGGGCAAAGTTTCCACCACTCATTCATATGCCCACCCACCATCCTCCAAGCTCACTTCTCTGTTTATGGTCTTCACTCCCTCAATGGTTGAGCTGTGAAGACTTTATTGTTGACCCTTCTTACATGGGTCTTTCGGACTGTCTTACATCCGATTCTTAGGTTAGTCCTTTCTAGGTTAGTTAGGCTGCATTTCCTTGAAAAAAAGGTGCTGAGACGGTTGGAGGGTCGACACCGAGATAGTCATTACTGCATGTGCCGGGCTCGCGGTGCTGCTTCTTCACGTCTCCATCTCAGGCATCGGCCCTCCTGAAAGTGTTTGCTCCTGCTGGGTCCTAGCGCCTCCGATGTACTCCCATTAGTGTGAATGAGTGGTGGAGACTTCGTCCAAGAAGATCAAGAATTACGGTAGGTACATAATTTCCATTTTTTGCACTTACTTAACTTCATTTCTGTAAAAAGCTCTCCATTTTCGAGGAGGGGCGAATGTGGAACCTTTCACTTTCATTGCGATTGTTGCGTGATTGAGTGTGTTTATAGTTCACAGTTCGTTAGAACTCGCAGTTCGCTGTTTGAAGAGTGTCCTCATGTTGTCTCAGTAACAGAAAAAGCTGTCGATGTGGTTGAAGAGCAAGACAGATGAGAGCTCGGCAGCTTGTGGTAGATTGGACCAGAGTTTGTGCACTGCAACACCCTCCTGGGTCTCTGTCTTACCTTCTAAAAGCTCGACGACCTCACCTCGGTCTGTGCTCACACTCTTCTGGCTACAGTCAGCAGCTTTGTTCTAGTACTGAAACCTAAGAAAAGATAACATGAGAGACACACTTTTCCTCATTTCTAAACAGAGAGGGGCTTACTTTGAAGTTCTAACAGGCTGTGACTTTCTGCTATAGACACCGCTCGGTCTTGCAACATTTTGGCAATGAAAGTGAAAGTGTTCCACGAGGTAAGTGGTAAGTTCCGGTGCCGATCAGTTTCAAAAGAATCAGACTTTTTTCTAGTTCTTTTACAGAACCCGTAACACGGTTTGTAAACAATCAGTTGTTTGTTACCTGGCTTGAAAGTTTTTAAGGGTAGTTGTTTTAGGTTGGCCATGTCTGAGAAACTGAAGAAAAAAAATGGTCACTGATTTGTAAGAACTTTCCTAAAGCCACTTTGGATAAAAGGTTGAGCAGGCCGAAGGAAAGGGAGGCTGAGAAGTCTGTAGATCTGGTTGGCCAGCCTGGTTTGGTTGTGGCCGAACCTGAGGAGGTGCCTGCTGACCTGGGTGATACCTCCTTGGGCAAAAGGAGGTCCAACTCTGAGGGGTCGGTTCCGTTGAAGAGGAAATGTAAGTCAGCTGGTTTGGATCCAGCACCTCATTCTACAACCACTGACGAGATAGCCAAAGCAATTAGTATAGTCCAATCGCTTTGTCTGGTTCCATCCAATCTGGTACCGCCAGTTAGGTGGTCGGATCTGTCTCCATCAGATTAAGATCCAGATGCTTTTTATGAGGAGTGGGAGGGAGACAAAGAATATTCCAAGGATGAAGATCAAGACGACGACTTTGAAGGTCTGGATGTGCCCATTGAACCGGACATCTCCCCAGACAGACCCTCTAATGTCTCTCCTCCGAGGCTTTATGAGTCCCCTTCACACTTCTTGTTTTACAAGAAGGTGGCTAAAATCCTCCAGCTTCCAATGGTTGAAGCTGCTGAGGAGGAGGAGGAAGAGCCTGATTTTGTAGAGATGATGGACATCCCAGAGTCCAAAAGATTGTCTATCCCTCTTCACAAGTCTTTGGGGAAACAGACAAAAAAGATTTTACAGACACCTAACTCCTTACCTCCTGTGGATAAGAGAGTGGACAGGAGGTATATGCTATCAGGCTCAGGTACGGAGTTTTTGTACAGTCATTGCAGCCATGTTGGGGTTGTGCAGGCTGCAGCCTGTGACAGGGCTAACATTCCCTTGGCTTCACACACCCCAGACAAAGACTCCAGGAAGGTCGATGCCATGGCCAAAAAACAGTATTTGGTATCTTCTTTGGGACTCAGGCAGACTAACTATATGACCTACACAGCCAGGTACCAGAAGTCCAGGTGGGATACGGTTCTGGAACTGGCTATACAGGCCTCCCCCCAGCTAGCCAAAGAGCTGGAGGAGGTGGCTGCTGATGGAATTGAGGCATCCAAAGTGCAATTTCATGCTGCTGTGGACTACAGTGATGTGGCATCAAGAGACATGGCTACATCTGTGGCTCTCAGGAGACATGCTTGGCTCAGATGTAATAGCCTTTCACAGAATACCCAGGCCAAGGCTATGGATTTCCCTGTAGTGGGTAACTCTGGGGAGGAGAGGCTTACATGAAGAAGATGGACGGGTACAGGAGTGCACAGGCCAAAGAGAGGCAAGCCACTCCTCAGAAGCAGCTGTCTAGGGGCAGGGTCAGGCCTTTCCACAGGCCTTTCTACCAAGCCAAGGCTTCCTCTTCCTTCCTGCAGAGGGAGTTCTTTTGAGAGAGAGGTAGGAGGGGGATGAGCAGGATTGCATCCTCTTCCCGGTACAAGGCTCCTGCCAAGCAGACACCCTGATGTGTCAGCCCAGGTCAACTCCCCCATTCCAGTAGGAGGCAGGCTGGCTTACTGCTTCCAGGCCTGGAAGTCTGTTACCTCAGACAAGGGGGTCCTGGAGGTAGTAAGCCAGGGACTGGCCCTCAGCTTCAAAAGGTTTCCAAAACTGAGGGCCAGATCTTTCCCACCTGCATCCATCTCAGAGACCTTTGCCTTAGAGGCAGAGGTTTCATCTCTTCTGGCTCTCAGAGCTGTAGGAAAAGTTCCTACTCAGCACAGGGGCAAAGGCATGTACTCAAGGTACTTCCTTACCCCAAAAAAAGTCGGGAGTGGTGACCCATCCTAGACCTAAGGTATTTGAACAAACACATCTCAAAACCAGAATTCAAAGTGGTGATTCTGGGAATGATTCTTCCCTCTCTAAGGCCAGGGGATTGGCAAGCATCCCTGGACCTCAAGGATGCCTATTTCCATATTCCCATCAGGTGCTCCCACAGAAAGTACCTCAGGTTCGAGTTGCCTTCAGGCCACTATCAGTTCAGAGTCATGCTATTCGGCCTAACATCAGCTCCAGTGGTGTTCACAAAGTGCCTTGCAGTAGTAGTTGCCTTCCTCAGAAGACAGAGTATTTCCATTTTCCCATATCTGGACGACTGGCTAATTGTAGGGCAGTCATTCGACCAGGTCAAGTCAGCTCTACAAATCACTCAAGACTTACTCAGTTCTCTGGGGTTTCATCTCAGTCTCCCAAAGTCTGTCCTCGAACCAGTACAACTTCTTAATTTCATAGGAATAGAATTGGATACTATACAGGCAAAGGCTTTCCTCCCTCTGGCATGGGTAAAGGCCCTAACAGATCTTGCTTCCTATTTTCGACCACTGGTCTCTCATCCAGCAAGGCAGTTTCTTCAACTCCTGGGCCACATGGCAGCTTCCTCTGCAGTGGTGCAAGGAGCCAGATTTCAGATGAGGGACATTCAGTTCCACCTAAGGTCCCTTTGGTCTCAGAAATGAGACTCTCTCACAAAATTGATTCCAGTGACTCAGACTCTGGTGCAGACTCTCCAGTGGTGGCTGGACCAGGACAACCTCAGACAGGGTGTTCCATTTCTCTCTCAAGTCCCCTCAGTAGTCCTAACTACAGCTGCTTCTCTCCTAGGCTGGGGAGCCCATTTGGGAGCTGTCATGGCTCAGGGGGGTCTGGTCCCCTCAAGAGTCTCTCCTTCATTTCAATCTTGTGGAACGCAGGGCAGTTTTCCTGGCCCTTCAGGTCTTCTCAGAATCAGTCAGGGACAAGGTGGTGCAGGTCAGGACAGACAACATCACCACAATGTGGTACATCAACAAGCAGGGAGGCACTCGGTCCACGGCCTTGTGCACAGAGGCCATGAAACTGGTCTCTAGCCTATTCCCTTCAGACTTCCCTGATGACAATTCATCTCCCAGGAAAGGACAATGTACTTGCAGATGCTCTATGCAGAATCTCCCAGGGACATCACAAATGGTCCCTGCGCCTTCACATACTACAAGTCATTTTCACCTGATTCCAGAGATAGATCTCTTTGCAGCCCCGGACAATCACAAACTTCCTCTGTTCTGCTGCAGACCTCCAGTCCTGGGTACTGTTCCTCTGGATGCTCTCATTCTGGATTGGAAGGGCAAGTTTCTATATGCTTTCCCTCCCTTTCCTCTGTTGTTCAGAGCCCTGATCAAAATCAGGTCCCAACCCTACACAGTGATACTGGTCTCTCCAGATTGGGCCAGGCAGCCTTGGTATCCTCCGCTGCTGTCTCTGGCAGTGTCATGTTCCTTGTCTCTCCCTAGGAGATACAACCTCCTAACATCCTCACGGGAGGATTTGGTACCCCAATCTCCAGTCTGTCAACCTCAAGGCCTGGCTCTTGAAGAGTTAGAATATGAAGGCCTGCATCTTTCTCAGGGAGTTCTGCATATTCTGAAGGTTTCCAGGAAACCTTCCACTAGAAAAACTTATAATTCCAAATGGAAAAGGTTCAGCATTTGGTGTTCTCAGAAGGGCATTGTGCCTGATTCTGCAGATATTGCTATAGCCTTAGATTATCTGGTTCATCCTAATGGTCTAGGCCTTAGTCTTGCAACTCTGAAAGTTCACCGTGTAGCTGTCTCTGCATTCCTTTCAGCAGGGAAGGGCTCTTCCCTGGCATCTCATCCTGTTTTCAGTAAGATTTTTAAAGGTCTGGTTCACATTAACCCTCCCTTTCGAGAGCCTGCTCTGGCTTGGGATCTTAATGTCTGCATGGCTCAGCTTATGTAGCCACCCTTTGAACCTCTGGCTTCGGCCAAGCTTAAGTACTTGACCTAGAAGACTGTGTTCCTGGTAGCTGTTACTTCTGCCAGGCAGATTAGTGAATTACAGGCCCTGTCAGTTGAACCTGACTTCATCTCCTTCAATAGAGATAAGGTGGTCCTAAGAAACAATAGGAGGTTCTTACCCAAAGTGGTATCAGATTTTCATCTGAATCAGTTGATGTCTCTTTCTGTGTTTTCACTGACCATTCTTCTTTAGGGGAAAGAAGATTACACAGTTTGGATGTTAAAAGGGCTCTTAGCTACTACATAGAGCATACTAAGGCACGCAGGCATGACAGTCTTAAATTGTTTCTCACTTATGGTGAAGTGGGGAAAGGTAGGCCTGCTACTAAAAGAACTATTGCCAGGTGGATGTCTCTTGTACACAATTCTGCTATGACAAATTGGGGAAAATACTCCCTCCAGGTCTGAGGGCTCACTCGACTAAGGGTACAGCTGCCTTTCTAGCTGCAGACAGAGATATGCTCTTGCTAGAAATTTGTAAAGCAGCCACCTGGAAAACAGTCCATACATTTACCAAGCATTACTCTCTGGACATCCAGGCTCGGAGTGATACTAGGTTTGGCACAGCAGTACTGAAGAGCCTGTTCCCAAAGTAGGTTCTGCATTCCCTCCTCCTGGGGGAACTGCTTGGTAGTCTGCATATTGTCAGAATACAGCAAGAATTCATGTTGTTTGAAGAAAAAATTACTCACCATAGTACTGTTGTTTCTTCTAATGGAGTCTTGCTGTATTCTGACCTACCTCCCCTCTCAGAACCTAGTTTTTGGGAAGTGGGCTGGCAGGTACAGTGTTGCACCTCAGGGGTGTACCTTGTATCCTCCCTCTTTAGGATGGTGTAGTTGTCTTATTGTTACCATTGTTATGTTTTATATTTATTTATTGTCACTACCCCTTTTTTACTTGGGTTCTCGACTTGAGTCTTTTTGGACCCAAATTGTTGCTGTTTGGCTATATATTTAACAATTTCCATAGTGTGTACTTAGTTAGCTCTTAAGAATCCGACGGTTACACTGGTAAGTACCAGAGACAGATGTTTGAAAACTGAGCTTGAGCTCAACATTCTATGCTGCTGCATAGAGTTAACTCTTTCCTCTCCGGGGCAGTTCAAGTGCTGGGGCTAACTGCATATTGTCAGAATACAGCAAGACTCCATTAGAAGAAACAACATTACTATGATGAGTAATTTTTTCTTCCATCTTATATATAATATCTGCAAAGAAACACAAACATTTATGAACTGACAAACACATACAGTTGAGAGCAAAAGACAGAGAAACGAGACAAAATGTAGAGCATGTTAAAGCCTCAAAACAGAAACTCAAAGGCCTGTCATTTGCAAAGTCTGCTTTTTTGCTCTACATAGCCTTTCAACGCAGCACAGAAATAGTTTAAGCTGTACAAATTAAAATAAACTTCTAGACTGTTTGATTTAACTGGTACTAGGTACATTCTGCATAACTATATACAAATGTGCTAAAAACAGGTTGTCTTCATGTTGGTTTCTTAAATCTGTGCATGCCAACTTGTATATATACACAAATCTAGAAATTGAAAGGCACGGCCCTGTGCTGAAATAAGCAACAGTGAAATCCATTTATATATATTTTTAATACTGCTTTTGAAAACGGGTTACTGTGACTGCAGTGCTTTCACTTGAATTATTTTAATGGTGGCGGAAATGTATTATTGGCTTGATTACAATAAATGTGAAGTTCAGATGAGAAGTGTTGCAGCGCAACAGTGTTCTGAAGTCATAAACAACTGCAGTAAACTCCATGTGGGGCAGAGTTGTGACGGGTTAAACATACTCTCTGGGGGAGGGTACCTTTGAAGACATGAAGCTGCAAGAAAAGTAGGGCTCTTCAACTACTATGCCTTATACAGCATACCTCTCCTGTCCCTGATTTTCAGGGATGTCCCTCATTTTGCCTCAAAATTTTACTCTGTTAGTCCTAAAAGTTGTGTTTCCATGACCAAATAGTGGGGATGTAAGCACAAAATAATGTCAGAGAGCCTTGAGAAAGCGCGAGAGTGAGCACGAAAACATTTGGCTGTTTGGGGAGGGACACTATGCATGTGTGTGCTGGCATGTTTTTAGGTGCAAAATTATATTAAATATTTTGCTTCTAGCCTGTCTTGAATCATTCTTTTGGATCCCATACGGTGACGAGTAGCTGTGCTACTTTTCTTCACATGAGTACTTTTTGTATTTGGCACCGTCTTTTGCTCTTAGCCGCTTGCTCATTTTGTTTTGCATTTTACATTAAGCCCCTTATTCTACCAGCTTCCTGAGTGGATATCACCAATTTTGAAGATGTGTCCCTGATTTTGGTCCTTTGTCCCTGATTGTTTTAAGCCTTGTCCCTGATTTATGAGGCAGGAGGTTGAGAGGTATGTTACGCAGTCAGCGTAGTAATTGGGCTCTCCGCAGAAGAAACTATTTTAACACTTTATCATGTTGTGCGGATGGAAAACATTATGTAGGTCCTTTTCTGATGCAAAACGTCTGCAGGCTCCGTCCACTGCAGATGTAAAAATTGGGTCACTACAAAGGATTTTTAAGGGAATGGGCAGCATAGTGAGGCGTGGAGAGCGTACATCTGTTGCACACGTATGTGTCCCGCTTATAAGTGGAGGGCTGCTGCTTGCCAGTGTCTGTTTTATAGTGAGTTTCCATGTCATGAGATGGTGATCAAGATAGGTTCTGATTTTAAAACTTCATTTTAACAACGCTCACTCACAATAGCTGTGTTTTTTCAGCAGGAGTGGCTGTCCTTTGCCAATGTCCGCATTGCAGTTTCACTGTGCACTATGTTGCGGTTTCTCCAACTAATCAACTTGAAAGAATCAATATGTGCCCTCCACTATTGCTGTTTCTCAATGTCAAAGGACTGTTTACATGCATACACTAAAAAGCATCAGAAGTTCAGGAGGATCCAGGCCGAGTGTTCTCCCTCCCCTACCCCTTCCCCATACCCACACTCTCCCTCCACCAACAGCGTGTTCCCGTTAAATGCATTCATAGAAACATAGACTTTGATGGCAGATAAGGACCGCTTGGCCCACCTAGTCTGCCCATTTCCCTTCCTACAGGATAAGCTGCAGATCCTAGTTAACCAACAACCTATTTCTTCCTACCCCCCCCACAAAAATTGGCTTATGTCTGTTCCATGTATTCTTGAATTCTCCCACAGTTTTAGACCCCACAACCTCCTCAGGAAGGCTGTTCCATGCGTCCTCCACCCTCTCTGTGAAAAAATACTTCCTCACATTGTCCCTGAACTTGCCCCCCTCTATCTTCAAATTGTGTCCCCTGGTTCTTGCACATCCCTTTTTCTGAAAGATGCTACCCTCTTGGACATTGTTGATTCACTGAGGTACTTAAAAGTTTCTATCATGTCCCCCTCTCCTCCTTTCCTCAAGGGTATACATATTAAGCTCCTTTAGTCTCTCCTCATATGGCTTCTCTTGGACCCTGCACCATTTTAGTTGCCCTCCTCTGACTGCCTCTGTCCTGTCTATGTCCTTATGGAGATGGGATCTCCAGAACTAGACGCAGTACTCCAGATGGGGTCTCACCAACTGTCTATACAGAGGGATAACAACTTCCTGTTTTCCGCTGGTGATGCCTCTCCCTATACATCCCAGTATCCCCCCAACCCTCCCTACTGCCTTCTCATGTTGCTTGCTAACCTTAGGTCATCTGATATGATTACCCCAGGCCCCTTTCCATTTTTGTTGTTGTTATTACCCTCGTTGTGTAATCTTCCCTGGGTTTTGTTTCCCAGGTGCATTATTTGCACCACTTTGCATTGAATCCAAGTTGCCATACTTGACCATTCCTCCAACCTTGCCAAGTCCTTTCTCATCCTTTTCACGCCTCCTTGTGTATCAGCCCTGTTGCAGATCTTTGTGTCATCTGCAAAGATGCATACTTTTCCTTCCAGTCCCTCTGCAATGTCACTTATAAAGACATTAAAAAGGACTGGACCCAGTACTGAACCCTGCGGTACCCCACTAGTAACCCCTCTTTCTTTAGAGTGCACTCCATTTACAATTACCTTCTGTGTCCTGTTGTCCAGCCAGTGTGTTACCCAGGCTACCACCCTGGGACCCACTCCCATGTTGGTTAATTTGACTATTAATCTTTTGTGTGGGATTGTGTCAAATGCCTTGCTAAAGTCTAGGTAGGCCATGTCCACAGCCCCTCCCTGGTCTACTGCTTTGGTCACCCAGTCAAAGAAATCAATTAGATTCGTCTGACATGACCTCCACTGTAGAACCCATGCTGCCTTGGGTCCTGTGCCCACTGGCCTCTAGGTACTCAACAATTCTTTCCTTCAGAAGTGATTCCATCACTTTCCCTACCACAGAGGACAAACTGACAGGTCTATAGTTTCCTGCCTCTGTCTTGGTCCCACTTTTGTGAAGGGGAATCACATCCACCTTCCTCCAGTCCTCTGGTACCACACCATCCTCCCATGATTTGTTAAAAAAGGTAGTCAGTGGTTTCACTAGTTTTCCCCTTAATTCTTTTAGAATTCTGGGGTGAATTCCATCAGGCTCCATTGCTTTGACCACCTTCAATTTTTGGAGTTCTTTCAGAACCCTTTCTTCCGTGAAAGGACTGGGATCGACCCCCCTGTCCAGAGTGTTTTTGTTAATTGGATTAGGCACCTCCCCCTCCTCTTTTGTGAATACTGAGCAGAAATATTCATTCAGTATCCCTGCTTTTTCACTATCCCCCTCTGCTCACCCACCGTTCATTCTTTTCAGCCTCACTATCCCTCCCTTTGTCTTTCTACGCTCCCTGATGTACCTATAAAAGGTTTTATCCCCCTCCTGATGGCCTTACTTCTTTTTGCCCCATCTCTGTCCTTATTGCCTTTGTCACTTTCTCCCTTTACCCCTGCCCTTCTCCCTATTGTCGCCTCTATCTTTGTGTTTACCTCACTTACTACCGTGACTTTCTTTGGGGCGCTAGGATTTCCCTGCTTCTTTCCAGAGCCTCCACCCTTGGCTAGTTTAAACGCTTGCCAATGAAGTATTTATACCTATCACCTAGGATCCTGGTTCCACTTCTGAACAGATGCAGACCGTCATGCCAGTATAGGCCTGCATCACTCCAGGTGGACCCCCAGTCCCCAATGAAGCCAAATCCCTGAGTTCTGCACCAGTTTTTCAACCACTGCCTGAATCCCATGGTGTGGAGCACCCTAGCCTCACCTATGCCATAGACAGGCAGCATCTCCGAGAAGGTTATCATGCGTACTACTTCTCTAAGGCCCCTTCCCAACTCTAAAAACTCTTCCTGCACTGCTCTGATCTCTTTCTTAGCCAGGTCATTTGTCCCTAGGTGGACAATGACATCCAGCTCCCTCCCCTGTGCAGCTGCTCAGGCGATCCTGAGGATTCACCCCCTGTCCCTCCAAACCATGGTGCCAGGCAGGCACCTTACCTCCCTGTCCCCTTCCTCCCCCAGTTCTACCTGCCTAACAATGGAGTCCCCCACCAGGAGTTGTTTCCATCCCATACCACCCTCCTGTGGGTCTCCTTTGTGGAGGTTCCCAGCATCCTCTTTGGTCTCCACTGCAGGTGCCTCCATAGAGGAACCACACTTTGCCAGAATGGCATATGAATTGTGGAGAGGTACAACTGGAGGAATGTGCCTCTGTTCCACCACCCTCACCCTCCGTGAGCCCACTGTGGTCCAGCCACCCCTCTTTCTTGGCAACTTCTGAGGCTACGGCAGTGGCCCTGGTGGTCCCTGGGTGGGAGAAGAGGTCCCACAAATCCTGGCCAGCTCAGCCTGGAGATGAGCAACCTCCTCCCTCAGTCCAGAGAGGTGCCTGCAGATGGGACAACACCGCATCCTCCAGAACATCTCCTGGAAGACTCACTTTTCACTCATGTTTATTGTTAGTTCCAGATCAAAGGGAAATGTTATTATTGGGTGAGTATGATAGTGGTTTTAGCTCACGCTCTGTTATTTGCTATTACTGATGGTAAAGCACATTTTGAAATGTGACATCCTGTTGTATTTATCATCATTCCTCCACCAGTATTGATTGTTAGCTATCCTGCATCCCACAGATATGCATAACTGTACAATTGCCTGCCTTGCACACATTGCATCCAACTTTTAATGTGCCATATAGTAAAACAGCAAGTGAGTGGTGTTTGAAATGTCAGCATCTGCTCCGAAGTGAGAGGCAGCTGTTTTCAGATGGTGGAGCTTTGCAAATGGCCAAAATCTGCCAATAGAGACAGAAAAAAAAAAGACTGTGGGATTGATATACTGGCTACTCTGGCTATGCTGCTAGTCACCCTCTAATTTGAAAATGCTGGCCGCCATAGACCAGCCCTACATACTAAGCATTGTCAAAGCAGTATAGTATTTTGTCATGTTTGTTACCGGGTTTCTGCGAATTTCAGCACTGCCTGTCAGTAAGGTTTATCTCGTTTTCTGTTGATGAATGAGCACCCCGCAAGTCTTCAACCTTCTGTGCAAAAACAGGTCTAGATTCCATTAATATTAAATGTGTTTTTATGTTCTCAAGTCTTGCCACAATTGCAATTGTAAGCAGTAGTTCTAGGGACATGGTTATGTTGTTCATCCACACTTATTGGCAGGTTCCTTGCCGCTTTAAATCTTGCCGGAAGGTCTTCAAGCTGGCTCCTCCCTCCCACCTGGGTGATAAAACTCTCGGCTTCGCCCCATGACGCCAGATCTTCCTTACCGCCTGGAAGCTCAGGTTCCCTCCTTAGCGCTCTGCGTTTTCGACTGGTTCCTGATTTTTGGTCTCTCCAAATTTAGTTGGAAGTTTTCTAAACTTCGGTCTTCTTCCCTCGCTGCTGCGATGGATAATTTGTTTCCCAGCTCCCGGAGGCGCCTGGTTAATACCTCCAGGAAGGACCCGCACTCCACGTGCGTTTACTGCCTCGACTTGGACCATGATCCGCAAGTTTGCGATTTTTGCTGTGCCCTTTCGACCAGCGCCCTGGAGGATCGTGCGACCCGTTTGGGGCTCGGGCGACCTGAAACTTTTTCCGCACTGGAAAAATCCTTGGAGACTCGTTGGGCGGTATCCGCGTCGGCTGTCTCGGCTGAGCAGCTCGATCTCCTTTCTTCCATGGAGGGGGCGGCGACCAAGTCTGTTCCCCTCCTCAGTCGCGGCGCTTATCCCGCTGTCTTTGAGTTCTCCTCATTCAGCTTCGTTCAAGGAGCTTCACCAGTCCCTTTCCTTGAAGGGAGAGGGACCTTCGGGACCTGCCTTCTCGGCCCAGGTCAAAGGAGTCGCAGGCTAAGTCCCATCGTCGGCACTGGCGGGAGCGGGAGAGTTCCCCTTCCCCTGTTGGCCGACTTTCAACTTCGGTCGAGGGTGCGGCTCAGGCCTCTGGCTTCACGGTGTCCCCGTCAGTTCAGCCAGCCATGACTCCTGTCGACGTTGTTGAGTCTCTCAACCCGTCATCCAGGCTGTCTTCTGCAGGAGCCGTCAACCCTTCGCCAGTTCCCCCGGCGGAGGCCGAGGTTCTGCCTGTACCTTCGGGGCAACAGGCCTCGGTCTTTTCGTCCGAGCCGAGGGAAGAGCGGATGTTCCCCGCTCCTTCCCAGGCCCACCCTCGGTTCCCCGAGGATTTGAGTCTCAGTCAAGCCGCTCCCACCGACTTCGGCGATCTCGGTCGGGGCACTGAGTTAAGTGGCATTACTGTTCTTCCTCGTCTCCCTCCTCGGATGAGGAGTGGCTTCGACGCAGATGGCGTCGACGTTACGAGGAGTTCATGTGGCAGCAGTTGTTATTGTCCGGAAATCAATCGACTCCGATTCATTCCCCGTCCAGCAAACAGCTGCTGCCCGAACGGCCAACACAACCACTCGCTGCAGTCGAGGTGCCTACATCAGGGCCGGTTGTTCGTCCGAACCTTGCTGCCCCACCGTCTTCGGTGGAACCTCGGTCGGGTCACGACCTGCCCCGCAGGTTGTCAGTTCCCCTCACTCCCACCCGCCCTCGGCGGGCGAAGAGTGACTCAGGCCTGAGGCAGCTCTTTGCAGACCCTTCGGAGTCCGACGTCGACTCCTCCATGTTCCCCAGTTGGGAGGACCTGGGGTCCTCTCCAGAATGTTCCGCGGACGACAGCCCATCATCCTTTATGGGTCTGCTTCAGCTCATCTCGGAGTTCACCGGGATGCAGCTTGAACTCGTGTCCAAACGGGTCTCTTATCCCCTGACTGAGATTCTGGACCGAGGGAGTTCATCCTCGGAGGCCTTCCAGTGGCGAGGCCATTGTCGGCCCGGCCTTGGAGCTCTGGTGGCGGCCTACTTCCTGTCCTGCGCCCTCGGCCAGGATGGCCGGGAAGTACTCTGTCCCTGTCGGTTCTTTGCCCGGTTTCTCGGAGCACCCCTTGGCTGAGGGGTTAGTTACCGATAATGTCTTCTAGTGTTCTGCGAACGCTCGGGATGTGGACAGGCCCCCCGGCAAAGAGTCCAAAAGGATGGACTATGTCGGGTGCAAGGTTTACGCTGCATCCTCCCTAGACCTCCAGCAGGCCAGCTCGGCCGCACTGATGGCACATTTTTCCCACGCCCTTTTGGGCTCCCTGGATGAGGTGCTCCCTCATCTCCCGGCTGACCTGAGGACCACGGTCCAGCGGGTGCGGGACCAGGGTAGGGCGGTGGTGAAGCAGCAGCTTCAGACTGCTCTGGACTTAGGTGATTCCTGTGCCAGGTCGGTGGCGGCCGCAGTGGCCATGCGCCGCAGGGCATGGCTGAGGTTATCCTCCTTCTCAACGGAGACCCAGCACAAGTTGGTGGACATCCCCTTCTTGGGGACTGACCTCTTCGGCCCTGGAGTGGAGGGACACCTCCAGGGGACCGAGAAGTCCGATGCCACTCCGGACTCGGTCACCCCGCCCAGAGGGACAAGGGCCGCGGCAGCCTTTGTAAGCCCTTTGTCCCTCGGCCCTCGCGCTCAACCGCCCATCAACTCCAGCATGAGGGCCAGCAGGCTTGCGCTGGGCATCCTGACCCCAAGCCAGGGCTTCCTCTAAAGGAAACAGGGAGGTAAAGGCCCAGGAGCTCCCTCGGCCAGTCCCTCCTCCAAGCCTGCTCAGTGACGGGCTGAGGGGCGCTGTCCCCAGCCCCGTCACCCCTACCCGGGTTCCCCTGTGGGGAGACAGCTCCGCCCCTCCTCCACCTGGTCCGCTTTCCCGGACCTCTGGGTGTCGGAGGTGCTAGGGGAAGGTCCTGCCTCGGGTTTGCGAGCAGGCCCCACCCTTTCGAGCCGTTGCCCCTCGGGGGCCATGGGGTCTGCAGCCTCGTTGTCGACCCGCCGAGCCGACTTGCCTGGCCCCTCAAGATAGAGGTGATCAGGAAGGTTGCGGATCCTCCTCCAGACCCTGGGTTCGTGTCCAGGTATTCCTGGTCCCTAACGGACAGGGGGCTTGCACCCCATTCTTGATCCACATGACGGGATGGTCTCTCTGTTTCAGATATCCCATCCTCAGAACGAGGCATGTAGCTCTTTCCTGGACCTCCAGGACATACTAACACTTCGTTCCGTCCATTTCTTGGGAGACTCCTCCATTTCTTAAGCGAGGGATCTCTTTACAAGTTCCAGGCCAGGCCCTTCGGTCTCTGCTCAGCAGTATTCCTGCAGCACTGAGGGGTCCGGGCGTAACCCCACCCGGATGGCGGCCTGACTGCAACCCCTCCAGGTGGAGGGGGACGGTCCAGAGTTCTGGCCCTCTAGGTTGCTCTCAGACTGGTCTCCTTTTATTGGAGCCACGTTGGAACCCGTGTCTAAGCAGGTGATCCTTCTTTGGGACGAGGCTCGACTCTTGAGTCCGAGCTCGACTCCTGGCGGACAGGGCCGAGGTTTCTTCCTCCCTTACCTAGTCAGGTCTGACTGGGCAATTGCGCCCTGCCCGGGACTTCATGCACCTCCTGGGCCTTGCGGCGGCCTGCACCAGCATGGTCTGTCTGGACCCGCTGGTTCATGCATCCCCGTAATGGGGGCTGGCCAGCCAGCGGTCACAGCGCTGCATTCCTTTAGACCAGCCCGTGACAACAGCCCAGGGGTTAGGGAACGCTCGCCTTCGGACCGTTCCAGCTCATTGCAGGAGAACATCCCGTTCGTCCGCCCGAGTCGACGGTCTTCTCCGACCGATGCATCTCGGATGGGTGAGGTGTGCCCATCAAGGGGAATACAGAGTGCACCGCCTCTGGTCCTCTCGGGAGTCCCGATGTCTTTCCTACCTGCTGGAGCTCCAGGCAGTCCGCTTAGCTTGCACCGCTCGCTCCGTCTGTGCGGGGTCTAGTGGTTAGGTCCAGGCGGACAACACCACGGCCATGTGCTACCTATCCTGCCAGGATTGGATGAGCCCCTTGTTTCTGCATAAGGAGGTTCTCTGCATTGGGTCTTTCGTGCAGCCGGGAGGTGGTTTCGTAGCCATTTCAATGGCAGGAGCCTCCATCACCCTGGCTGATGCCCTAAGCCGGATAAGGGCTGCGCCTCACGAGTGGTTTCCCTGCCGGAGGTAGCACAAGATCTTTCTCCCTCTAGGTCACACTGGGTGGACCTTTTGTTTTCCCTCCAGGGAGAATTCGAGGTCAGACTGTCTCATGCCCGCCCCTCAGCACGGCTCGCTGGATGCCTTTGAGGCCGTGGTCCCCGGGCCTCTTCTACGCCTCTCCCCCATTTCCCTTGACCCTCAGGCAAGGCGAGGAGGGACTAGGCGCAGGTGATTCTGGTAGCCCCAGACTGGTTTTGCCAGCTCTGGTATCCAGCTCTCCTCAGTCTCAGCCCCAGGCTCCCGAGGCGGCTTCCAGCCCACCCGGTCCTGATCTCTGTTGTTAGGGGAAGGTTCTACATACAACCTTCAATCCCTGCACCTGACGGCCTGGTCCCTGTGTGGCTAGTGGCCAGGCCTTGGGTCTTCCGGCAAGGTCCTCGATGTTTTCGAGGCATCCTGCCAGGAGTCGACCAGATATGCTCGCCTTCAGATGGAAGAGTTCTCCATTTGGTGTTAGGATAGGGCCTGGTCCCCTCTCCTGTTCCTCGGCGAGCATTCCGGACTATCTGCGGTCCATTCTTTTCTTGAACAAGGGCTTCGGTCGACGACCCTCAAGGTGCTCCTGTTAGCCACTCCTGTCTTCTGGGCACAGGCCGGAAGGTAGTCGGTGGCGCAGGAAAGGTGGTCTGACGCTTTCCAAGGCCTTGATCACACCTCCCCTCTGGGGAGAGTATCCCCATTTCTGGGGGATCTTACGCTGGTATGGGCTTAGCTCATGGGCAAGCCATTTGAACCTTTGCACAGGTCTGAGTTCCCCACCTGTTGTGGAAGAACACCTTCTTGGGGCTACCATGCCAACCAGAAGGACGGGAGAGTTCCAGGTGCTCCTTTAATCTCCCTATCTGGTCTTCCACAGGGACAAGGTTGTCCTGCGCCCCACCCGAAGTTCCTTCCGTAGGCGGTGGCGGAGTCTTTTTCCCTAATCGGGTATTGTCTCTGCTGGGGTTCAACCCCATTCACACCTTGGAGGCAGTATATAGGATCCATTGGGACCCTGTTTAACGCTCGCCTTTCCCAGGGAGCGTAGGGCTGAAGTTCGGGAGAGGTTCGCCAGCTGTTTGTCATCTACGCTGAAGCCGCACCTGGCAGACCTGCAGCCAAGCAGACGACGAGCGGGTGGGTCACCTCCTGCATAGATCTCTGCTATAGGTGGTCGGGCATGGAGCCTCCCAGAGGGATAAGTGCTCATTTTACCCACCCTTCCGCTGCATAAGTGGCTGCTTCCGAGGATACCCCTGTCCAGGATATCCGTAGGACTCCTACCTGGAAGCAGGCATATACCGGTTCCCCTTTCCACATCGATCTTGGGTCACGCCGGGATGTTGGTCGGGGCCTCAGTTCTCCAGTCTTTCTACCTAAGTAGGGGGTGTGCGCCTTGCCTCCCTCCTCCCGGAGAACTGCTAGGAGTCTGCCAATAAGTGTGGATGAGCAACATATCCATGTCCCTAGAAATACTGGTTACTCACCTGTAACAGGGGTTCTAGGAATGGTATATATTGTTCATCCTGACCTGTTTTACTCCCGGCTTCGGCCAGACAACCTGGCTTCCAGCGGGCTAGATCTGGCGTCATGGGGCGGAGCCGAGAATTTTACCACCCGGGTGGGTGGGAGGAGCCAGCTTGAAGACCTTCCAGCAAGATTTAAAGCGGCAAGGAACCTGCCAATGAGTGTGGATGAACAACATATACCATTCCTAGAACTCCTGTTGCAGGTGAGTAACCTGTATATATTGTAAGTACTGTATTATACTGAAAATGACTGGATTTTCAAATGCGCGCACTTGCTGCAATCGCAAAAGTCATCGGACTATTAAAGAAACAGTTACATATGACAAGTTGAGGTCCCAGGAGAGAGACAAGGTGATGAATCATTTAAAACTGGTAGTACCCAGCACTTGAAACAGCAATCCCCACCCCCCCAACCAAGCCCATTCATTACAGGTTACTGCACCTAACAGCTGTCAATGCTGGTTGTGAGCATTTATGTGGCTGTCATGAGGTTGCCTCTCCTCTTTCCATATTCATTCGTCTCCAGATCACTATCAGAATTACTAGCTGTTATTGACACTGTCCTGTGTAGTGTACTGTGTCACCAACTGAATGACCCTGTCGCAACCTATACAACCATGCCATACTGTGGGGCCTGTGTACTGGACTCATGCGTACACTGTTCCAAAGCTGTTTCTTGAACTGACTTTGCAGCCTGATTACATGTGGCCCATGCCCATGAGACACTGGCATGCAGTGGGAGTCTGCCTCATCTGTAAAATGCTTGCATGCCATATCCCTGTGTCCATGGGGCTAATATCAGATGACTAATTCTTTTGTGTGGTAGCCAATGTGGTCAGCTGGTGTGTATGAGTGCTTAAGGGGATTGGCACATTATTTCATGCTTGCTATAGCAACTGCACATAGGGTTACCACCTTTTAAGAAGCCCAAAGTGGGACATTTCTTACTGAAATATGATTTTTCGCAGGACAATATGTAACCTCAACCAACACAGCAGATTTTGTATCTAAATAATTAGAATTAAGACTAAGTGTTGCAGTTTTTTAGATATTCTCTAGTGTTTCTAATCATTTTAAGGTATTTTAGTTAAGGTACTATAGTTTTTGAAGCATTTAGAGGAAAGTCTGAAAATATTCTTTTGTACTATAATGTCAGGACATTTAGTATTTTTCATGTTTTTTCACAGGACACAGCTGCCCAAATCAGGACTGTCCTGCGAAAGTAGGGACAGGTGGTAACCCTAACTGCACACCACTGTGTAATCTCTATGTCATATCATCTGGTAAATCAATGTTGAATATATCACTTAGCTGAAGACTGGCAGTTAGGCAGACCAGTGTGCATGCTGTCAATGTTGTGCCTGTGAGGGGGGTTGGAACCATCTGCCCCATGTGTGTGTTAGCAGCTAAAGAATGCCTCACTGTGTTGTAATTTATACCCTTTCTGTCATGGACCCAATGATAATGCCATTTCTAGGATCGTGGATATGTTGTTTATCCACACTTATTGGCATGTCCCTTTCCCCCTTAAATCTTGCCGGAAGTCTTCAGGCTGGCTTCTCCCACCCACCCAGGTGGTACATACCTCGGCTCCATCCCGTGATGCCAGATCTTCCTTTCTGCTGGAAGATACAGATTGCCTCCCTCGTGCTCACGCATTTCGTAGGCCCTGGCTTTCAAAACTTTGGTTTTACTGAAATTAAAACTCGGTCGAGTTAGCGATCGTCTCTTCGCTTCATCGATCATGGAGGAAAAATCTTCCCCTGGATTTTGCCGGTGTCCTTTCGGCCAAAAATGTTGCGCACCGATCCCCACCTCACGTGTGTCTACTGCCTCGTGTGTCGGCCATGACACCTCATCCTGCAGTTTCTGTCTGGCCTTCCATCCCAACATCCTGGATGACCGCCTGGCACATCTCAAACTGGGGAGACCGGAGAAAAGGAATCCTCTGGTGAAGTTCAAGGAGGCTAGGTGGGCGGTTTCCACGGCTGCGGGTTCCGCTGAACAGCTGGAATGCATGAAGGCATTCGAAGAAGAAGACGCCCGCGCTTCGGACACTTGAAGCTACTTCATTCCACTCAACCTGGGCTCCTTCAAGGAGTTGTGCCAGTCTCTTCCCACTTGGGGAGGGGCGCCCGTGGGCTCACACTCCTCCCAATCCGGAAAGCGGGATAAGGAACCAAGCACGTCTTTGTCTCAGCGAAGGTGCTCTTGGGACCGAGAGAGGTCTCAGTCTCAGGAGCATGCAGTCTCGACCTCGGTCGAGATCGCTTCCTCGGCCGCAAGCTTCATGGATCTTGCGTCTGGCCAGACAACTGAGGATGTGGCCGGGTGAGGTCGAGATTGTTCTTGATCCAGTCGACCCACTGTCGCCGGCCCTGGTCGATGACTCTTTGGAGAGGACTCCGGTCCTTGTGTTTCCCGATGAGGAGACCCAGCCCACTGGTGTCCCCATCTTGGTCCCAGTTCTGGACCCATGGGTTTCACCGGTCCCGCTGGTGTCTCCCGAGTGACTGAGTTGGCCTGCCTGATCTTGCTCATGGTCTAGAACCCCCTTGTCCGAATGGCCAAGGAAGAGCCATAAGCGCTTCAAAAAGAGTCAACACCACCGGTCGTCCTCGTCCTCCTCAGATGAGGAGAGGCTTCGACGGAAACTCCGTCAGCGCTATGAGGACCTTATGTGACAACAGTTGATATTGTCCGGGCATAAGCTGGCCTCTGGCCCCTACCGCAGCCATTACTTGGCTTTCACCTTCTAGGCCGAAGCCGACCCCTTCGGAACTGAAGCCTTTGGTTCCCCCACCTGCGGGGCTGGCGCGACTGCCTGTTTGACCTATACCAGTCTCTCCACCGATAGTGGTGGAGCCACCGCCTAAGCAACCTGTAGGAGGGTCTCCTTCCAAAGAGGACAGACCAGACACCAGACTACCCTGACGTCTGTCGGTCACAGTCACCCCGGACCACCCTTGGCGAGTCGAGGGTGATTTGGGTGGCAAGCCGCTGTACCCCGACTCTTCGGACTCGTATGTCACCCGGGCTGCACTCTCATCCCAGGGATGATGAGTCGTCCGTCGGCACAGGGATGGAGAAAGATGCTTCTTCCTTCCAAGGGATTCTTCGTCTCATCTCTGATTCCACAGGGATGCCCTTGGAACCCATCCAAAAAAAGGGGGAGTACCCCCTCACGGACATCCTCAAGGGGGGGGATACCCCGATGGAGGCCTTTCCTGTAGCTGAGGTAATTGGTGGTCCGGCTCTTGAGCTATGGCAGTGTCCTGCCTCTTGTCCAGCACTGTCTGCCGGCATGGCCTGCAATTACGCAGTGCCCATGGGGTCCCTAGCGGGGTTCACAGAGCACCCTTCGGCCAAGAGCCTAGTGACCGCCTCTGTGTTCAGGCGTATGGCAGTTCTGCCAGCACTGACTGACCACCCGATAAAGAGTCCAAGCTTTTGGACCATTCGGCATGGAAAGTCTGTGCGGCTTCCTCCTTGGGCCTTCGTCAGACAAGTTTGGCCGTCATCATGGCACACTTCTCTCATGCCCTTCTCGGGTCATTAGATGAAGTCTTCCCACATCTCCCCATGGACATGCACACCACAGTTAAGCAGGTCCAGAATCAGAGCCATGCTTTTGCCAAACAGCAGCTCCTGACGGCCCTGGACATTGGGTATTCTTGTGCCTGCTTGATGGCTGCTGCAGTTGCCTGATGCCACAGGGCTTGGCTGAGGCTCTCCTCCTTCCCGGTGGATACTCGGCACAAGTTAGCTGATATGCTCTTCCTTGGGACCGACTTGTTCGGCCCAAGAGTGGCCGGTCACCTACAGCGCATAGAGCAGTCCAGTGCCATCTTGGACGCCACTTCTGCTAAAAGTTCCCCAGGCAAGAACCAGCAAAAGAAAAAGAAGAAGCCCTTTCGGCACTCTTCACCTGCGGTTCAGCAGTCCTCCTTCCAGGAAGGACAGCAACATCCACATCAGCAGCAAGCTCAGTCTTGGTGCCCTCGGCCCAAGCCTGGACCCCAACAGGGCCGTGAAGGAGGTCGAGGCTCAGGTCCTGGAGCCGCCTCCTCCTCCAAGCCTGCTCAGTGACAGGGTGGGGGTTTCCACCCCTATTCTCATCATGCCAGCTCTGGGTCTTCCCATGGGAGGCCGGCTCCGCCACTTCGTTTCCGCCTGGTCTGCTATCACTACAGACAGGTGGGTTCTCGAAGTGGTCAGTCAGGGACTGCCTCTGGAATTCAAGCAGTACCCTCCCAGCCAACCCACGCCCCTCGAGTAGAACAGATCTCCACACACACCCAGTCGGCTTTTCGAGCTGACATCACTCAGCTCCTCCCCAAGAAGACAGTAGCCCTCGTGGCGTATCCTTCAGCAGACCCAGGCTTTGTCTCCAGGTATTTCCTGGTGCCCAAGTGATTGGGGGGCTGGCACCCCATTCTAGATCTCTACGACCTGAATCAATATCTCAGGTCATGCACCTTTCGGATGGTCACTCTGTCCCAGATCATACCATTCTTGGAGTGAAACATGTGGTTCTGTTCACTGGATCTGCAGGACTTGTTCTTTCACGTCCCAATCCGTCCATCCCATCAGCAGTTCCTCCGCTTCAGGGTCGAGGGGAACCTGTATGAGTTCCGAGCCATGCCGTTCAGCCTGTCATCGGTCCCACGGGTCTTCACCCAATGCATTGCAGTAGTGGTGGCCCATCTCCGGCGTCGGGGGCAGAATTTAACCCTGCCTCATCGATTAACTCCTTGCAGGTTCTGCCCAACAGGAGGAGTAGAGATCCAGGGATCTGGCCCTCCAAATCTGCTCCCAACTTGGCCTCCTGATCAGTGACACCAAGTCGAAACTCCTGCCTTCTCGGGTGATGGGCTTCATCAGGGCAGAGCTCGACTCTTATCAAGATAGAGCTTGCTTCCCGGCGGACAGGGCGGAGGTTCTTTCCTCCTTTGCCCAATCATTTCTGGTTGGACAGTTGTGCCCTGCTTGGGACTTTCTGCCTTCTGGGTTACATGCCGGTGTGCAGTTCGGTGGTCCATTGGGTCTGGTTGCACATGCGTCCTCTCCAGTGGAAGCTGGCTGCCCAGTGGACTCAGCGCCATGGTCACTTTGAGCAGCTGATCAATGTAACCCAGAAGATGTGGGACGCTCTCCAATGGTGGACTGCCCCAGACCGGTTGCAGGAAGGGATCCCGATTGTCCGCCCTGAGCCGATGGTCATTATCATGACCGATGCCTCTCATGGGCTGGGTAGCCCACATGGGGGACGAAAGGGCCCACGGCCTTTGGACCCGCGAGGAGTCCAGATGCCACATCAACCTATTGGAGCTCAGAGCAGTCAGACTGGAGTTGTCAGCTTTCGCTTCTCAGCACCGGGATCAAGTGGTTCAAGTCCAGACGGACAATACCAATCCATGTACTACCTCAACAAATAGGGCGGAACACACTCCTGTCTGCTGTGCAAGGAGGCGCTCCGCATCTGGACCCTCGTGAGCCGCTTGGTGGCAGATCTCCTAGCCATCCATGTGGCAGGAGTCTCGAACCTGCTGGCAGATGCTCTCAGCCACAGAGGTCAGACATACCATGAGTGGTCTCTCCATCCAGAGATAGTTCACAGCCTGTTCTCCTGTTGGGGAAAACCGATGGTGGACCTGTTTGCCTCCAGGGAAAATACCAAGCTGAGACTGTTTCATGCCCCCCCCCCCCAAGCAGGGCTCACTGCAGGAGGATGCCTTTTCAAGGCCGTGGACCCTAGGCCTCCTCTACGCCGTCTCTCCATTTCCCTTGATCCACAGGATGCTTCTCAAGGTGAGGAGGGTCAAGGCGAAGGTGATCCTGGTAGTCCCAGAATGGCCGCGCCAGTTCTAGTATCCAGATCTCCTCAGCCTCAGCTGCAGGCCCCTTGAGCGGCTTTGAACATGCCCCGACCTGATATCTCTGAATCAGGGGAAGGTATTCCATCTAGACCTTCAATCCCTGCACCTCACAGCTTGGTACCTGAGTGGCTGGAGTTCCAGGTTTGGGGTCTCTCCGAAGATGTCTACACCATGGTGGTGGCATCCAGAAAGGAATCGACCAGGAAATGTTATGCCTTCAAATGGAAAAGATGTAAATGGTGTCAGGGTAAGGGTGTGGACCCCTTATCTTGTTCTGTGGCTAACATTCTCAACTACCTTTAGTCTCTCTCCAAAGGGGGTCTATGGTCATCGACCCTTAGGGTGCACCTGGCAGCCATCTCTGCTTACTGGGTGCAGGCCGGTCAGCCGACGTTGGTGCAGGAGACAGTGGTCGGTCACTTTTTCAAAGGCCTGGGTCACATATCCCCTCTGGTGTGTGAACCTCCACCTCAGTGGGATTTACTGCTGGTACTAGCAAAGCTCATGGATAAGCCATTCGAACCCATGCACAAGTGTGAGTTGTCACACTTGTCATAGAAGATGGCCTTCCTGGTGGCTATCATGTCAGCCAGAAGGACAGGGAGCTTCAGGCACTTTCGGTGCACCCCCCTTATCTGGTTTTCCACAGGGACAAAGTTGTCCTGTGCCCCCACCCCGAAATTCCTTCTGAAGGTGGTGTCAGAGTTTCACCTTAACCAGGTGTTGACTGCCAGTATACTACCCCAGTTATACATCGGACGCCGAATACAGGCTCCATACTTTGGACCTGAGATGTGCTCTCTCCTATTATAAGGAGAGGACGGCGGAAATTTGGGGAGAGGTTCGCCAGCTGTTTGTCACCTACGCTGAAGCCACTTCTGGCAGACCTGCAGCGAAGCAGACTATTGCAAGATGGATTACATCATGCATAGGTCTATGCTGTGACTTGGTGGGCAAGGAGCCTCCCAGAGGGATAAGAGCTCATTCTACTTGCCATACTGCTGCATTGGTGGCTGCTTCCAGGGACATCCGTATCTAGGAAGTCTGTTGGGCTGCTACCTGGAAGTCAGCAAACACCTTCATCACTCACTACCACATCGACCTTCAGTCATGCCAGGATGCTGGTTTTGGGGCCTCAGTTCTCCAATCTCTGTTCCCTAAGTAGGGGGTGCATGCCTTGCCTCCTTCTTCCTGGAGAACTGCTAGGAGTCTGCCAATAAGTGTGGATGAACAACATATCCACGATCCTAGAAAAACAGGTTACTCACCTGCAACAGTAGTTCTAGGAGTGGTATATGTTGTTCGTCCACTTGGACCCACCCAACCTCCCCGGCTGTGGACGCACACAACCTGGTTCCCAGCGGGCTAAGATCTGGTGTCACAGGGCGGAGCTGAGGTATGTACCATCCGGGTGGGTGGGAAGAGCCAGCTTGAAGACTTCCGGCAAGATTTAAAGGGGAAAGAACATGCCAATAGTGTGGATGAACAGCATATATCACTCCTAGAACTACTGTTACAGGTAGGTAACCTGTTTTCTAGGGATATGGATATGTTGTTCAATCCACACTAACGAGTTCTTGCCGCTAAATCTTGCCGGAAGGTCTTCAAGCTGGCTCCTCCCACCCACCACGGGTGGTAAACTCTTGCGTCACTTCATGACGCTAGATCTTCCTACAACAGAAGCTCAGGTTCCCTCCCTTGCGCTCAGCGTTTTAGGCCTGGATCCAAACTCTTCGGTTTACCCGAAACTAATTTTAAAATTTACAAGACTTCGGTCTTTATCTTCCCTCGCGGATGCGATGGACAAATCAACTCCCGGATTTCGTTGGTGCCCCTGTGGGCAGGAGATGTCCCGGACTGATCCGCACTCCATGTGTGTGTACTGCCTTGGGCTTGAGCACGATTCGCAGGCCTGCGACTTGTGCAAGTCCTTTTCGGCCATGGTCTTAGAGGATTGCGCTGCCAGATTGCAACTTGGGCGCCCCGACAAACGTTATCCTCCGGTCAAGTCGAAGGAGGCCTGTCGGGCAGTGTCCGTGGCGGCAGCCTCGGCTGAACAGCTCGAACAACTGATCGCCCTCAAGGAGGAAGTGGCCCAGGCCGCATCATCTTCTTCTTCGGTCGCGGCATTTATCCCGCTCTCTTTGGGCTCCTCCTACATGGATTCGTTCAAGGAGCTTTGTCAGTCCCTCTCCACCAAGGGAGAGGGGTCTTCAGGACATTCCTTTCGGTCCAAAAAGAAGGACTCTAAGGGTAAGTCCCACCGTCGATGTTCGTGGGAGTGGGAGAGGTCCCCTTCGCCGGATAGTCGACACTCTATTTCGGTCGAGGTTGCGGCTAAGGCCGCTGGCTTCACGGTGTCCCTGTTAGGTCAGCTGGCCGAGACACCCGTTGACGCAGTTCGAGATTTTTCTCGACCCATCGGATGGGCTGTCGACTGGAGAAGCCGACAACCCTTCTTCACCGGTTCCCCCAGTGGAAACCAAGGACTTGCCTGTGCCTCCTGTGCCAGAGTCCCCGGTTAAGGTCCCTAACCGAGGGAGGAGCAGGTTTTCCCCGGCCCCTCTCAGACCCACCCTCGGAAACACAGAAGGTCTCTGTCTCGGACCTCTTCCCGGTCCAGCCGATCCTGCCGACATCAGCGGTCTCGGCACTGTGGAAAGCGGTGATACCGCTCAACCTTGTCTTCCTCCTCTTCGGAGGATAGGCTCCGGCACAAATTGCGTCAGCGCTACGAGGATCTGATGTGGCAGCAGCTCCTTTTGACCAGGAATAAGCTGACTCCGTCACCTTCCCCGGCCATTAAGTGGCTGGCACCAGAGTGGCTGAAACAACCCCTCGTGGTAATCAAGGAGCCGAAGCTGGCACCGGTTGTTTGGCCGAAATCGGCTGCGCCACCCATTGTGGGGGAACCCCCGCTTCCACAACCTAAATTTGGGGCCCCAACCAAGGATTCTCGGTTGGGTCAGGGCTTGCCCCATCGGTTGTCGGTCACCCTCACTCCCGATCGACCTTGGCAGGTGGAGGGTGGCTCAGGTGCTCGGCAGCTGTTCGCAGACTCCTCGGAGTCTGACGACGACTCCTCCTTATTCTCCAGGCCGCTTGACCTGCAGTCCACTGGGGGTCAGTCGGTGAATGAGAGCCCATCCTTGTTCCTTGGAATGCTTCGACTTATCTCAGAGTCCACTGGGATGAAGCTCGAACCCATTTCAAAACGGGCCAAGTATCCCCTCACGGAGATACTGGACTGAGGGGATTCCCCCACGGAGGCCTTCCCAGTGGCTGAAGCCATTGTTGGCCCGGCCCTGGAGCTATGGCAGCGGCCAGCTTCTTGTCTAGCACTTTCGGCCAGGATGGCTCGAAAGTATGCCATTCCCACTGGTTTACTCTCCAGTTTCTTGGAGCACCCCTCCGTGGAGGGGCTAGTGACCGAGAGCGTTTTCCGGCGCTCCGGAAATGCTCGGGATGTGAACAAGCCACCCGATAAAGAGTCCAAGAAACTGAACTACTCCGGGCGGAAAGTCTATGCTGCTTCCTCCCTATGCCTTCATCAGGCCAGCTTGGCTGTTCTGATGGCACACTTTTCGCATGCTCTTTTGGGCTCCCTGAATGAGGTGATTCCTCATCTCCCGGCTGACCTCCAGACAATGGTCAAGCAGGTGCAGGATCAGGGAAGGGCAGTGGCCAAACAGCAACTCCAAACTTCCTTGGACATGGCTGACTCATGTGCCCGGTCAGTAGTGGCCGCAGTGGCCATGCACCGCAGAGCTTGGCTGCGGATCTCCACCTTTACAGCGGATACCCAGCACAAGCTGGCAGACGTTCCCTTCTTGGGTACCGACTTGTTCAGCCCCGGGGTGGAAAGTCATCTGCAAAGAATCGAGAAGTCCAATGCCACCTTGGACTCGGTCACGTCTGCCAAGAAGGACAAAGGCCACCAGCAGCAGCGTAAGCCCTTTCGGCCTTCAGCCCCTGTGGCACATCCGGCCCAGCAACACCAGCATCAGGGCCAGCAGGCTCGCACTTGGCATCCCACAGCCAAGCCTGCAGCTTCCTCCAGCAGGAAGCAGGGAAGGAAAAGTACAGGAGGCTCCTCGGCCTGCCCTTCCTCCAAGCCTGCCCAGTGATGGGTTGAGGGGTGTCACCCCAACCTCGTCACTCCTCCCCGGGTTCCCCCATGGGGAGATGGCTCCGCCACTTCCTTTCCGCCTGGTCCGATATCACCACAGACCGCTGGGTGCTGAAAGTGGTAGGAAAGGGTCTGCCTTTGGAATTCAAGCAGTCCCCACCCTATCGAGCCGTCACCCCACGGGGGGCTACGGGGTCCGCAGTCTCTCTGTCGGCTCATCGAGCCGACATTGCCCTTCTCCTCCAGAAGGAGGTGATCAGGGAGGTGGCGGATCCTCCACCAGACCCAGGGTTTGTCTCCAGGTACTTCCTGGTCCTAAAACGGACGGGATACTGGTGCCCCATTCTAGACGTACACGACCTGAACAAGTTCCTCAGGTCTCATACCTTCAGGATGGTCACTCTGGCTCAGATAATTCCATCCTTGGAACGAGGCGTGTGGTTCTGCTCTCCGGACCTCCAGGACGCATTCTTTCACGTCCCAATCCGTCCGTCTCACCAGCAATTCCTCCGCTTCAGGGCAGAGGGATCCCTTTACGAATTTCGGGCCATGCCCCAGCTCCCAGGGTCTTCGCCAAATGCATGGCAGTGGTGACTGCATTCCTGCGGCGACGAAGGGTCCAAGTGTACACTTACCTGGACGATTGGCTGATTGCAGCCCCCTCCAGGCTGGAGGTGGAGCGGTCCAGGGATCTGGCCCTCCAGGTCTGCTCTCAGATTGGCCTCCTCATCAACAAGGCCAAACTGGAACTCATGCCAAGGCAGGTGATTCATTTCATCGGGGCAGCGCTCGACTCTCTTCGAGACAGAGCACGGCTCCCGGTGGACAGGGCCGAGGTTCTTTCCTCCTTTGCCCAGTCATTTCTGGTTGGGCAATTGCACCCTGCCCGGTACTTCCTGCACCTCCTGGGCCTCATTGGTGGCCTGCACCAGCGTGGTCCGTTGGGCCTGCTGGCATATGCGTACCCTGCAATGGGAGCTGCCCCGCCAATGGTCACAGCACTTCAGGCCTCTGGACTAGCCAGTGATAGTGACCCAGGAGATGGGGAACACTCTCCAGTGGTGGATCATTCTGGCTCATCTGCAGGGGGGGTATCCCTTTTTTCCGCCCAGAGCCGACGGTCACTCTAACAATTGACGCCTCTCTGATGGGTTGAGGTGCCCATCTGGGGAGCTCAGAGTGCACAGCCTCTGGTCTCCTCAGGAGTCTCGATGCCACATCAACCTGCTGGAGCTTCGAGTGGTCCAACTAGCCCTCACCGCCTTCGCTCCATTTGTATGGGGTCAAGTGGTCCATGTCCAGACGGACAACACCACGACCATGTACTACCTAAACCGCCAGGGCAGAACGCATTCCTTGCCTCTGTGCAAGGAGGCTCTCCGCACTTGGTCTCTCGTGAGCATACTGGAGGCGGATCTCCTAGCCATCCATGTGGCAGAAGCCTCCAACACTCTGGCCAATGCCCTAAGCCGGATAGGTGCTGCATCTCATGAGTGGTCTCTCCTGCCGGAGGTAGTACACGATCTGTTCTCCCACTGGGGCACACCTCAGGTTGACCTGTTTGCCTCCAGGGAGAATGCGAAGCTGAGGCTGTTTCATGCCCACCCCCCTCAGCAGGGCTCGCTGCAGGTGGATGCCTTCTCAAGGCCTTGGACCCCGGGCCTCTTCTACACCTTTCCCTTGATCCACAAGGTGCTTCTCAAGGTAAAGAGGAACAAGGCGCAGGTGATTCTGGTAGCCCCAGACTGGCCTCGCCAGTTCTGGTATCCAGATCCCTTCAGCCTCAACTCCAGGCTCCCGAGGCGGCTTCCAGCCCACCCGGACCTGATCTCAGTCAACCAGGGGAAGGTACTCCAACCGGACCTTCAATCCCTGCACCTGATGGCCTGGTTCCTGAGCGGCTAGAGTTCCAGGCCTTGGGTCTTTCCGACGAGGTCCTCAACATTGTTGAGGCATCCCGTAAGGAGTCGACCAGAAAATGCTATGCCTTCAAATGGAAGAGATTCTCCATTTGGTTTCAGGATAAGGGGTTGGACCCTTCCTCCTGTTCCTTGGCCAGCATTCTGGAGTACCTATGGTCCCTTTCTCAGCTTCGGTCGACGACCCTTAAAGTGCACCTGGCAGCCACCTCTGCTTAGCGGACGTGGGCCGGAAAGCAGTCGGTGCCACAGGAAAAGGTGGTCGGGAGCTTTTTCCAAGGCCTTGATCATATATCCCCTCCGGTGCGAGAACCTCCACCTCCGTGGGATCTACTGCTGGCATTGGCTAAGCTCATGGGCAAGCCATTCGAACCGATGCACATGTGCAATATCTCCCACCTGTTGTGAAAGACCACCTTCTTGGTGGCTATTACGTCAGCCAGAAGGATGGGAGAACTCCAGGCGCTTTCCATTGAGTCTCCTTCTCTGGTCTTCCACAGGGACAAGGTTGTCCTGCCCCCCCACCCGAAATTCCTTCTGAAGATGGTGTCGGAGTTTCACCTTAACCAGGTGTTGACTCTGCCGGTGTTCTACGCCAGTCACACCTCGGAGGCTGAATATAGGCTCCATACTTTGGACCCTAGAAGAGTGCTCTCTTATTATAAGGAGCGGATGGCTGAAGATCAGGGAGAGGTTCGCCAGCTGTTTGTCACCTATGCTGAAGCCGCACCTGGCAGACCTGCAGCCAAGCGGACGATAGGCAGGTGGGTCACCTGCTGCATAGATCTCTGCTATAGGTTGGCAGGTATGGAGCCTCCCAGAGGGATAAGAGCTCATTCTACCCGCCATGCCGCTGCTTCAGTGGCTGCTTCCAGGGGCGTCCCTATCCAGGAAATCTGCAGGGCCGCTATCCTGAAGTCAGCACACACCTTCATTATCCACTACCTCATCGACCTTTAGTCACGCCGGGATGCTGGTTTGGGGACCTCTGTTCTCCAGTCTTTATTTCCCAAGTAGAGGGTGCGCGCCTTGCCTCCCTCCTCCCGGAGAACTGCTAGGAGTCTGCCAGTAAGTGTGGATTGAACAACATATCCATGTCCTAAAATACAGGTTACTCACCTGTAACAGGAGTTCTAGGAATGGTATATGTTGTTCATCCACAACCCCCGACCTCCCGGCCGACGCGCGCCAGCCTGGCTTCCAGCGGGCTAGATCTTCGCATGGGGGTGGATCCGATCGGTTTTACCACCCGGGTTGGTGGGAGGAGCCAGCTTGAAGACCTTCCGGCAAGATTTAAAGCGGCAGGGAACCTGCCAGTAAGTGTGGATGAACAACATACATCATTCCTAGAACTCCTGTTACAGGTGAGTAACCTGTATTTCTTGTCAGCCCTTATAAAAGGTATTTAGTAACAGATGATGACTTCTAATATTTCCTCTAGGTTAACTGCGATTTGACTGCATGCTTTTATCAAAATATTGCTATTCTCACTGTGTGGAACCCCTTCACACCCCCCCCCCCTTTTTTCATTGATTTATACCTGTTTACAGTTCATTTTGTATTGGACACAGAGGGACTTCACAATGCCTCGCATGCACATGCAAAGCGTGTTTGTTTTTTTTTTCCTTTTTTTTTTTTTTTTTTGTCATTCTATATTGAAATAAAGATTGCCACGGTATGTACTAATAAACTGAATGTTGTAAGAGTGCTTATTATAGACGCTAGGGGGAGGGAATGGACAAGGATATGATAGAAGGCATACTTAGGATGGCAAAGAAAGGGGAGATACTGTTGATGGGGGACCTTAATATGCCAGATGTTAACTGGAGCACCTTTGCTGCAGCCACATCCAAAAGCAGGGCCATTCTTGATGCCCTTCAGGTGGCATGCCTCAGACAGCTAGTTTTGGAACCTACTCATGAGGGCAACCTTAGACCTCGTACTCTCAAATGGGGACAGTGAGAGGATCTTGGATCTGGAAGTGGGTAGCCATTTGGGAACAGGTGACCACCAAACAGTGTGGTTCACAATAAACTCAGCTGCAGAGTCAAGCCATACAAAAGTGAGGGTTCTGGACTTCAGGAGGGCTGACTTTGGCAATATGGGAGAGTGCCTTAGAAAAGCATTAGCAAACAGGCTAGAAGGAGGGGTGGAGCAACAATGGGGAAATATCAAAACTGCCATCACAGAGGCAACAAGCCTTTGTGTGAAGCAAATAAATCAAAATGAAAGGAAAAGCCACTATTGTTCTCAAAAGAAGTGGCGGTGAAGGTTAGGAAGAAAAAGATAGCATTTAGGATGTATAAGGAAACACAGAAGGAGCAGGACAGAGAACTGTACCAGTTAAGGCAGAAGGAAGCAGGGAGGGTAGTCAGAATAGCAAAGGCACAAACTGAGGAAAAGATAGCCAACTCGGCTAAGAAGGGGGGATAAAATCATGTATAGGTATATCAGGGAGCATAGAAAGACAAAGGGAGGGTTAGTGAGGCTGAATAGAACGGATGGTGGGTGGGCAGAGAGTGACAGTGAAAAAGCAGGGATACTGAGTGAATATTCCTGTGCAGTATTCACAGAAGAGGAAGTGGGGGAGGTGCCTAATCCAATTAACAGAAGCACTCTGGAGAGGGGGGGTCGATCCCAGTCCTTTCACGGAAGAAAGGGTTCTGAAAGAACTCCTAAAACTGAAGGTGGATAAAGCAATGGGGCCAGATGGAATTCACCCCAGAATTCTAAAAGAATTAAGCAGAGAACTAGTGACACCACTGACTACCCTTTATAACAAATCATGGGAGGATGTTGTGGTACCTGAGGACTGGAAGAAGGCTGATGTGATTCCCCTTCACAAAAGTGGGACCAATACAGATGCAGGAAACTACAGACCTGTCAGTTTGTCCTCTGTGGTAGGGAAAGTGATGGAATCACTTCTGAAGGAAAGAATTGTTGAGTACCTAGAGGCCAGTGGGGCACAGGACCCAAGGCAGCATGGGTTCACAGCAGGAATGTCATGTCAGACGAATCTAATTGATTTCTTTGACTGGGTGACCAAAGTAGTAGACAAGGGAGGGGCTGTGGACATGGCCTACCTAGACTTTAGCAAGGCATTTGACACAGTGCCACACAAAAGATTAGTAGTCAAATTAACCAGCCTTGGAGTGGGTCCCAGGGTGGTAGCCTGGGTAAAGCATTGGCTGAACAACAGGACACAGAAGGTAATTGTAAATGGAGTCCACTCTGAAGAAAGAGGGGTTACTAGTGGTGTACCGCAGGGTTCAGTACTGGGTCCAGTCCTTTTTAATGTCTTTATAAGTTACATTGCAGAGGGACTGGAAGGAAAAGTATGCCTCTTTGCAGATGACACAAAGATCTGCAACAGGGTTGATACGCAAGGAGGCGTGGAAAGGATGAGAAGGAACTTGGCAAGGTTGAAGGAATTGTCAGAAGTATGGCAGCTTGCATTCAATGCAAAGAAGTGCAAAATAATGCACCTGGGAAACAAAAACCCAGGGGAAGATTACACAATGGAGGGGGGAGGTAGTAACAACAAAAATGGAAAGGGACCGGGGGTAATCATATCAGATGACCTTAAAGTTGGCAAGCAATGTGAGAAGGCGGTAGGGAGGGCTGGGGGATACTGGGATGTTTGGGAGAAGCATCACCAGCAGAAAAAGGAAGTTGTTATCCCTGTACAGACAGTTGGTGAGACCCCATCTGGAGTACTCGTCCAGTTCTGGAGACCCCATCTCCACAAGGACATAGACAGGATGGAGGCAGTTCAGAGGAGGGCAACTAAAATCGTGCAGGGTCTGCAAGAGAGAAGCCATACGAGGAGAGGCTAAAGGAGCTTAATATGATACCCTTGAGGAAAGGAGGGAGAGGGGGGACATGATAGAAACGTTTAAGTACCTCAGTGGAATCAACAAAGTCCAAGAGGGTAGCATCTTTCAGAAAAAGAGATGAGCAAGAACAAGTGGACACAATCCAAAGATAGAGGGGGGGGGACGGCTCAGGGGCAATGTGAGGAAGTATTTTTTCACAGAGAGGGTGGTGGATGCATGGAACAGCCTTCCTGAAGAGGTTGTGGGGTCTAAAACTATTGGAGAATCCAAGAATGCATGGGACAGACATAAGGCAATTTTTGTGGGGGGTAGGAAGAAATAGGCTGTTGGTTAAATAGGATCTGCGGCTTATCCTCTAGGTAGGGAAATGGGCAGACTAGGTGGACCAAGTGGTCCTTATCTGCCATCAACGTCTATGTTTCTATGATGTCATTATTTTTCCTGAAGAGAAGCAGACTGACCTGAGTTTCATTAATTTGTCTCTGTAAGAAATAAATAGTGCGCTGACCCCTGAAGTCCTCTTAATATGAATTACTTGTGCGGAATGAAATTGTTTAATGGGTTACCTGATTGACTGCTTGATTAACTCACTGATTGATTGATTGGATTAGGGATGGATTTTTATTTTCAGTCTATCTGTTAAGATTTCTTAAACAGAAAGAACTGTGCAGATGTGTAACTAATTTTGCATGATATGACAGAATTCCCGATTTGAAATATTTTAAAAAAGGGGTTAAAATCAAAATGTTTAACTGTGCATGAATTTTGAGCACCCCATCTGTGACAATCTAGAGACAGACTATGACATAAGGAGATAAGACTCCTACCAACTCTTAAATGAGTACAGAGGTAGCTGATAGAAAGGGGAAATTGTTTAACCAGGAAAGGAACATTTAGCTAACTTTCTATAGATACATTAGTGAAAAGAAAAAGTCCAGAGGGGGTATTGTTAAGATCAAAGGGGATGAGTGGGCGTGTGAGGAGGAGGACCATGTAAAAGCATGTATCCTAAACAGATACCTCTGCTCAGTATTTACTGAAGAGAAGGTAGGGCAGGGCCCACAGCTCAGCACCATGGATACGGGGAAGGGAGAGAGGTGTGCACTAGTCCCTTCACAAAAGAAAGGGTCCTACAAGAGCTCAATAAGCTCAGGGTGGACAAGGTAATGGAACCTAATGGCATACATCCCAGGGTTCTAAACGGGCTAAGGGTGGAACTAGCAGAGCCATTATCAGAACTGTTTAGTGAGTCTCTGAGCACAGGAGAGGTCCCAGGAAACTGGAGAAGGGCTCATGTGATACTGCTCCACAAGTGTGGTAGCAGGGAGGAGGCAGGGAACTACAGACCAGTCAGTCTTACCTCAGTAGTGGGCAAGATTATGGAGGCACTCCTTAAGGAAAGGATAGTGCAACACCTGGAATCCATAGGAGCACAGAATCCAAGACAGCATGGTTTTACAAAAGGAAGGTCCTGTCAAACTAATCTCATAGATTTCTTTGACTGGGTAACCAGAGTAGTGGAACAAGTGGAAGCAGTTGATGTCGACTACCTTGACTTCAGCAAAGCTTTCGATACTGTTCCACATAGAAGACTGATTAATAAGCTGGGTAGGCTCGGAAGGTTAAAGATGGTGGTCAACTGGGTGGCAGACTGGTTGACGGGCAGAAAACAGAGGGTGGTAAATGGTATGCAGTCAGAAGAGATGCAAGTCACAAGTGGGTACCTCAGGATCAGTCCTGGGGCCAGTCCTCTTCAATATCTTCATCAGTGACATTGCAGATGGACTGGAGGATAAGGTTTGTCTGTTTGCAGATGACACCAAGATCTGCAACAGAGTAGATGATCCAGATGGGGTGGGCAGAATGAGAGGAGATCTGGATAAACTAGCAAAATGGTCAGAAAATGGCAACTGTGGTTTAATGCAAAGAAGTGCAAGATCATGCACATAGGGAAGAGAAACCCTGAAGCCACTTATAAGCTGGGAGGGGAGTTGCTGGCAGTCACAAGGGAAGAAAGAGACTTGGACGTCATCATCACCGATGACCTGAACTCATTCAAGCAGACTACTAAAGCAGTAGGTAAGGCTAGGGGGATGTTGGGGTGTATTAATAGGGTATCACAAGTCGGAAGAGGGAGATAATAATCTCTCTTTACAAGATACTGGTTGGGCCCCATCTGGAGTACTGCATGTAGTTCTGGAGGCCACACCTTCACAAGTACATTAACCAAATAGAGGCAGTCCAGAAAAGGGCAACCAAAATGGTGCAGTGACTGCATCAGAAAACATATGAGGACAGATTAACGGAGCTGAATATGTATACCCTAGAGCAAAGGAGGGAGAGAGGTGATATGATCGAAACATTCAAACACCTTAAGGGCATTAACAAGGTGAAAGAGTCTAACATGTTTCAGTATAAGAAAAATAGCAGGACAAGAGGACATAGCATGAGATTAGAGGGAGGCCAATTAAAGGGTAACGTGAGGAAGTTCTTTTTCACAGAAAGGGTGGTGGATGCATGGAACAGCCTACCTTAGGAAGTGGTGGGTATGAATACAGTGCAGGGCTTCAAACAGGCATGGGATAGGGATAGGCATAGGGGAGTAATACAGATGAGTATGAATAGATAGGCCATTGACACAGCAAAGGCTGATGGCACATTCACAAGGTAGAAAAAGAAATGGACAGACTGGATGGGCTTTGCGGTCCTTATCTGCTGTCAACTTCTATGTTTCTAAACTTTTTTTCCAGTTGCGACCTGGGAGCGCAAGTAAATAAAGTGGCTTGCTTAGTGTCGTGCAGTATGCACGTGTGGGCTGTGGGATTCAAACCCAGATCTCCAGGTATGTGGCTCAGTGCCCTAAACCACTGCACTACACTGCCTCCTTAATAATTAAGTACTACCAATCCTTGCTCACTAATTCCCTACACCTAGAACTATAATATGTTGAATGCATATAACCACAATGTCAATTTATGGTGTCCTCATTCTGTCATGTCTTTTGTTACTATACAGTTTATTTTGATTTATATTTTTTATTTATTTGTTTTAAATGTGTGCTTTAAGGCCATATTCTACTATTACTGCTTGACTGTGCTATATTGATTGCAATTTAAATATGTTAATCTTATTGTGATCACCATACAAATGAGAATCTGCACTCGGTGGTGTTCATCTGACCACATCCGAGTGGAGTCAGTTGATTGTTGATTTGGTTTATGAATTCACAAGTGGAAACACAGGATAACTCTTGTTTTGTGCGATTTATTTGTGGACAGAAACCTAGGAGCTGTACCACCTGAAATTGCGGCTTTGTAAAATTAGAGTGCAGCACTGTCGAGAACCTGAAAAAGCAGCAGCCACTATTGTTGAAAACAACACAGAAACTATAAAAAGATGTGTTCTACCTTTCACCTACTGTGGAATAACCTCTGTGCTGAATAGGTTGGACAACTGGTTTAGGTGATTTGGATGCCTTGTTTGTAAACAAGACATGTCCCAAATTTATTTTGCACACTGATATGTTCCATGGTATCTGGTAGTCTAATGAGTAATGCCAGGAATTGAACAGCCAACAGTGTAATTTTTGGAAGGTGTATTTTGAGGAAACTTAGAAGTCGTTGGTAGATAAAGAATCCTTGGCCCATCCAGTTTGCCAATATTAACATCCTGTTGTTCCTCATTGGCCAATGGTGATCTCCAGATGGCTGCGCAACTTGTAATACATACACGGTCACATTGTGTCTACCCAATGTACGCCTGATTCCTGTGACTGTTGTTGCACCTACCACCTTTGATGTGATGCCATTTTAGTTTAATAATACCTGCTAAGTGAAGAAGTATTGCCACTTACCCATACTTAGCCTACTCCCTCTAGCTTCATAGCATGACCCTATTGTTTTCTAGTTTTTCTTTCAGCTGACAGTGCTGTTGTCCTTTACTTTACGAACTGCTGTTAGGAACTTGAATGTTTCAATCATACCACCCTTTCACTTCTTTCCACCAGAGAGCAACGAGTCTTGTCCTAGTGTTACTGATGCAGTTACATGTACCGTTCATTGGTTGGCGTACTTTGTGCTAGCTCCATCCGATCTATGTCCATCTTAAGGTATTGCATGCAGAACTGGGCACATCACGAGGTGTCCTATATGGGTCACACACAGTGGTAATTTCACTTGTTACATTCCTCATTATGCACCCCAGTATTCTACTGGTCTTGACTGCTGTCTTTTTGCTCATTTATGTTACCTTCTGTGCACTGTAAATGAGTACCACTATGCCCATTTCTTTTTAGTGCTTTGTCATATGCTCCACCTATCTATATACAGACACTGGATATCTTAGCTACAAGTGAATGTTTTTTTTATGTGCACCACAGACTGTATTTCAGTCGGTGGAGCAGAACAGCGGCAGAGAGTCATAGAGACAGGCGCCGGGGCGGTGTCATCCTGAACTGCCAGTGCTTTCCTCCCTTTGAGAGGGTGGGGACGTGCAGTGATGTCCAGCATCCACCCCACCCCCCAGAACAACTGGACAACCTGGTTACTGCATTACTCCCGGCATCCACCAGGGGTCCGTCGAGTGCTGGCCGTGCTCCTATCTCCCCCGAGCAGGAGAGCAGTCCAGACGGTGCTCCATTCTTCACCCCCCCTGTGTGACCTTCAGCGACCCAGCTGTGCATATGGGCAACTTGGTGGGTTCGGACCCTGCCCTCCCACTAATGTATGCTATATAGCTATGCATATGGGAACTTGGCACTCCCATCAATACATAATTTTTTTGGTAGTTATAATATGCTTTCTCAAAAAATAAGGAAATTCTTTGCAAAAAACTATGTTTAATGCATCATTTAGGGTTAAAGCAGAAAAAGTCAGGAAATGAGAACATTAGGGTTGCCCTCTAACCCCCCCCCCCCAATCTGCCATCCTCCACAGACTATGGGCTGTGTCGGTGGGGTTGTGAGGCTTAAATCTCATCCCACTCTCCTTTACTGTAGCATGTCCACCTGCTTACACATGGAATGGGGTGAGATTTGCCTCACAACCCCAACGACACACCCCATTGTCTATCAGTCTGTGGAGGATGGTGGATTGGGGGGGGGGGTTGGAGGGCAACCCTAATGTTCTCATTTCCTGACTTTTTCTGCTTTAACCCTAAATGATGCATTACATGTAGTATTTTTGCAAAAAAAAAAATATATATATAAAATACAAGGTGTAAGATAAGCAGATAGTCAAATCACTCAGTAGCAAGATGGTGATTCCAGAGTGGTTCCAGGGGGATCCTTCTATCGACATTCATAGGGTAGGCTTGAATCAGAACTACATTGCTAGTCCATTAGAGTAGGCTTAGGACTTGTTGTTCAGGTCCAGGTGAGTTAGCCAGTAGGAGTAGCAGCATTACATCAAATACATAGTACAGTAAATTCCATGCTTCCAGCAGTGTAAATGAGTGTTAAGGGTGAGGAGGAAGGGAGATTAGAGGAGGATAGGAAGGTCAGAGATGGCTTGGGAGAAGAGGGGACACAGAGGTAGAATAAGGGGATTAGGAGAGATAACTAAACCAGAGAGGGCAGGTGCCCAGGGGTGAGGTGGGTTAAATGCAGTTGCCGTTACAGATTGGAGGGGGGAAGAAGACACCCTTATAACTTTTCTTAAACAGGGGAAGAGAAGTACAAGAGAGTAAGCTCTGGGGGAGAATATTCCATATTTGTGGTGCAGAAAAGGTGAAGGACCATTTGCCTATGGGTAGGTGAACTTTAGGAAGGTTCTGCAAAGGGAGATGGGAGTGATGGAGGGTCCTGGGAAAGGATTTCAGAGCGAGTAGACCAGAGAGAATAGGTGGAGAAGGGAGGTGTATGAGTTTAAAGGTGGCACATAACACAGGGAGGTTTATTTTAGGCTTGAAGGATGGCCAGCCTAGGGACTTAAGGATGTCACAGTGATGAGCCCAGGCTGGTGCCGCAGCAGCAAAGCGAGCAACCCTGTGGTAGGCCTGTTTAAGTTTGGCCAGAGTGGAAGTCCTGACTGAGTGTATTATAGGCGTATCATAGAATAAGCCAGGGAGAAGAGTAGCCAGGGCAATGGTCTTTTTATAACAAGGAGTAAGTTAGAGGGCAGTGTGATGGAGTAGGCCGAGCTTCTGATTGGTGGATTTAATTACACTGTTTACATGGGTGTCAAAGGATAAATGTTCATCCAGAGTCATACCCAGGTATTTGAATGAGTCCACCCCTTCCAGAGGTAGGCCTGAGGGTGTGTTAATAACCATGGGAGGCTGGGAGGTTGAGTCAAAGGAAGTGTGACGGAACAGCATGGATTTAGTTTTCTTTGTGCTCAGGATCAACAGGTTTATTTTGAACCATGATTCTAGGCATTGGAAGTCATTTTCTAGGTCAGATTGAATAGTGGATATATCCATGCCATGCCAGTATAGTATGGCATCATCTGCATAGAGCTGGATCGAAGTCACCCCCCCAGCTGAGAGGCAAGTCATTGACAAAGATCAAGAAGACTAAAGGGGAGATGGTGCCTACCCACATGACACATTGGAAGCGGTTGGATAGATATTCTGAGATCCATAGGAGGGAATTGGAGACAAAACCTAAGGATTGTAATTTGGAGATGAGGAGAGAGTGGTTCACAAGGTCAAAAGCCTTCGTGAGGTCAGTGAAGACAGCCTATGTGGCATTTCCTTGATCGATGACTTGAAAAATATCTGAGGTGAACTTCAAGAGAGTAGTTTCAGTCCCGGGGGACTTCCTGAAGCCATGTTGATGTATAGTAAGGGCATTTGTCTGTTCAAGGAAAGAGTATAGCTGATTATATAGGAGTCAGTCTTGGATTTTCATGATAGGACACAGAATGGATATGGGTCTGTAGTTTTCTATAAGGTTGGTTGGGCCAGTTTTGTGCAAAGAGACAACTGTGGCAGTTTTCCATTTGTGTGTTTGAACTAAACATAGAATTTGTCAAAAGAAAAGGACCGGTTGGCTCATCTAGTCTGCTTATTTTCCTTGTCTGTTTTTGCACCCTGGACCCTATTTGGTCACAAGTGTCCCTGCCCCTCCCTTTCTTGTACCTATTATGCCCATGTGCTTATGCTGCACATGCTTGAAACTTCCCACTATCTTCACCACTCACTCCCCCCCTTCTGGTAGGCTGTTGCAGGTGTCCGCCACCCTTTCTTTGAATAAATGTTTTCTCACAGCCCTTTTAATTTCCCCCCTCATGCATCATATCATGCTCCTGTGTGCTGGCACTCACCCTTCACTAAAAGAGACATCCCTCTTGTACCTTATTCACCCCTGTGAGGTACTTGTAGATCTCAATCATGTTCCCTCTCACTCTCCTCTCCTCCATGTAGTACATGTTAAGCTCCTCCAGCTTCTTGTTATACGGTTTCTCATGCAACTCCTGCACTATTTTGGTAGCCCTTCTCTGGACTGCTTCCACCTTGTCAGTGGCCTTGCAGAAATGTGGCCTCCAGAACTGAACACGGTTTCTAGGTGGGGTCTCACTAGAGAGCAATATAGTGGTTGTAGCTTGAAGACTTCCAATGACTCAGCTGTCTCTGGGATGACTGTCAGTGTGTGGATGTGAACCGCATACATTAATAGAACTATGGTTACAGGTGAGTAATCCATATTTTCTGTATACTAGTCAATCTGAAAAAAAAAATCACATAAATATAGTGCTGTTGGTTCAAGCTTCGGAACAATCCAGATTACCTTTTCATTGTACTTTGCAATATTTATCAAATGGAAAGTTTTATTCTAACAGTGTTACATGAACAATTTGAATGGTCTAATAAAACAACTTTTGTCTTCTAGTAAACGATTAAAAAATCTCAACAGAAATAAAGTGCAGTGTCTTATTATGAAGTAAATTATAAACAGTGGCCCAGATATTCAAACTGCGCCATTCTGTGGTGCAAGCCCCTGCACTGCTCAAAAAAGTTGCGAAGGGGTGTGGCCAGGGCGATATTCAATGGAGTTATTGAGCAACTTCTTTGAATATTGCCCCCTGGCTACACCCACTGTGCATGGTGCAGTGGAACTGCACCACCGCAAGTGGTCAGAGTGGAGCATTCAGATGCGGTGGTGCAAGTTCCATTGTGCCATGCGCAGCACCTGCGATATTCAAAAGGTGACATGCAAATGGGGCCATAATTTATGCAAGGTGCGCTGGGGCCATTTGCATCTAATTATGGCCCTATTTGCATGCCATTAGCATGCAGGTGCGCCGATGCCCGACGACTTGCGCCTGGCGTCCTGCCAGGCAGCAGCCGTCGGGGACTGATGCCCCTGCAGCCCGATTGCTGGCATAACAGTATTCCCCCCCGTAGCCCGATTGCGGGCATAATAGTATTCCCCCGTAGCCCGACATCGCTGGCAGCACAGTAGTCTCCCCCAGCAGCCCGAACGCAGGCATAACGTTATCCTCCCCCATTAGCCCGATCGCGAGCATAACCAAACGCCCCCACCCGAGTAGCCTGATCACGGGCATGAAGTTATTCTCCCACCAGTAGCCCAATCGCGGCATAAGGTTATTCCTCCAATAGCCCAATGGCAGGCATTAAGTTATACTCCCCCAAAGTCCAAGATCCCTGGTAGTCCAGTGGACCATGAGAAGCCAGATTGCGGGTGGCATCCTTAACCCCCGCGTCCGCAATCCCTGGTGATCTAGTGGACCCCACCCCACCCACCGTGGAGCCCCACCACCCCGCACCCTCGCCAGCCGGGCGGGTGGCAGCACTTACCACCTGCCCCCACTGACTGACAGCTCAGTAGGGGTGCATGCCCATTGGTTCAGAGCATGAGCAGCTGAAGGTGTAGTTCATAGTCAGACAGCAGTAGTCCAGGTATGTGAATGAGAATTCATTCACATATCTGGACTGCCTTTGTACGGTATGGGCTGCACGCCCATTCATTTGGTTATGCCCACGATCGGGCTAATGGGGGGGAGGGATAACATTATGCCCGCGTTCGGGCTGCTGGCGGGGGAGACACTTCAGCCCGCGATCGGGGCATGGGGGGGCACCGCCAGGTGCGGCGGGAACGAGTGGAGGGCCACCCACAGGTGGCAGCTGCTGTGTTGCACCCTACAATGCAGCAGCTCACCTGTGGGTGGCCCTCGACTTGATCCTTTTTTTTGGTGTAAAGTTGTGCAGGCGCAGGTAGGGGTTGCGCCTGCATAACTCTGCATGGCCCGGCTGAATATCGGGCTGTGCAGTTTATGCATGGGCACGCCCCCCCACCTGTGCCTACATAGATTACCGATGCGCCCTGGCGCATCGGGATTTGTGCAGGCGCACTTTTCCTTTTTAAATATCTCACTGGGGCACATCAGTGGGTTGTGCATGGCACAACACTGTTGCGCCATGCGCAGCCCTTTTGAATATCTGGGCCAGTGTGTTTAAAAAAGTTAAGAACACGCAAAAATCTACCAGGAAAGAATGTCTAATGCACTTTATAAAATTTTCCAAGACAAAAGTATATTGGTCATTTATATATGGAAAACCCCGTCAGTGGTGACGCAACATAAAGCGCAGAAGTACGGCATTTGTCTAGAATAAGGGTGTACTTGACATTCTATTCATGGACACCCAGGAAGTTATCAGGACAGAACCATAAGTAAATAGTTAATTTTTGCTCTTTAGACTGATGTTTCTGTCACATTTAGATGGTAAAATGCAAAAATCCTGAAGACATATTTTTTCTCTCCCTTTCTTTAGGTTGCAAAACATTATGAACTACGTTTGAAAGACCTAAAACTCAGTCTTGAGCAGTCCGAGAGCCAAAACCAGAGCATTCAGAATTATGTACAATTTTTGAAAACATCTTATGCCGCCATGTTTGGAGAAAGTCTCTGAAAGAAACTTCTAAATTTTAGTAACAAGATTGTCAGTTATCTAATCTGTTTTTCTACGTCATTCTACACTGTTGGTCTTCCTCCATTCGTCTCAGACAGGAAGTATATGATGATTTTGTTTTCTTTGTAGGCACTATTAAGGTCAGTTGTCATTTGACTCCACCCAAAATCTCAAGCTTCCTGTCTGGTGAAGTGCAGCAGATCACTTCCACTCCCTTACTGGAACAACAACAGACCATGTTACCATTCTACACTTCTTTATTTTTAAATTAAATTCAGTTTTAAAAAACACCTAAACAATTTATTTTCCTAGTCAATAATTTTCAAAAACTGATCCCAAGGGTTTTATAGAGAAAACAGAGCTGTGTTTGGCACGTATGAAAATGACTGTTCTGATATAGTTGTATTGCATTTGAAAACTTGTAAACAAACTGAAGCATGCTACAAAAGAAAACTGGAAAGGCCACAGGTAAGAAACACCTGGTGTTGTGGTATAGTACAAGAGCAAGGAAAACAAGAAACCGTGTACCCGGGAATAATGTAAGCAAACACAGTTAAGTGCTGCAAAAGTTTATTATTGTTTTGCCATAACTTGAGACGAAACACTCAATGTTTTGTGCCGGCACATTCTTATGTGTGTGAAGGGTGCCACCTCTTGGCCACCTTAAATAGTCCCCCTCTTAAAGGCACAGCTCCAATTTATAGTACATATGATGAAAATTCAAAAAGAAGCCCCACTTTTTATCACCAAATGATGCAACTGTTGGGGGTATTTCTTAAGACTTGTGGGATTTAGCTAAACTTTCTAATGCACCGTTCATCAATTCATCCCTTCATTTTTCAACATGTCAGCAGCTGAACATCAGGCATTGAAGAATCTGCAGTCTAATGAGGCTAATGCTATCAAAATGTAGGACAATGAGGCATTTATTAATGACGTGAAAAGACAGTTAAACCACAAATTCTACTGCCCAGTATCCTGTGATCCCACAGTGCAATTTAAGAAATCTGTTGAAAGCTACCTTAAGCAGACTTTTGCTAGTAAGATCATATATGATGACACGTTGGGGTTCCTTGCTGTCCTACATACTAGTAGGCCAACACTTTAAACCCTCCCCAAAGTTCATAAAACACTGGAGGCACAACCTGGCTGGCCCGTTATTTTATTATTATTTTTTATTTTTTTACTTTGAGGCATCTTGCCCTATTTATACCCCCCATACTCCCTCAGTGCTCCACTCTTTTGGGCATTGCTCATGTCCCTCCAGGGTCCTGCTACCACTGAGTCTGTCCCCTAGAGTGCCTGGTTACTCCTTACCTCCTCCTATTCGTGGAGCACCTGCACAACGGAGATCTGCCTGTGGGTTCTGGACCTGGATGGCTGTTTTGGAGCGGCCGTCATCTAGGCTCACTGAGGCTTTTTTTCCACTTTTCTGTGGTTCCCAGGCTCCCCCTCGGGATGCTGGCATGAGGACATACATCCAGAGAGGCAACGTGCTGACGCATGCCTTCTCCTAAGTGCCTGACAGCGTCCGCCCTCGCTGACTCCAGTGAACAGAGCCGCCAGAACCCTGGAGAGCCCATGCTTCCACTGGCTCTCTCGGAATGCGGGTGCACAAGGCATCCCTGGTAACCCTCCCCAGAGGGAGGAGAGCATCCGTTGGGACGCTCAATCCTCTCTCCCCCTGCCGACCCAAGTCCGTTCCCGAACCCAGGTCACTGGTGCAGCTAGCTGGCCCGTTATTCTGAGCATCTACTCACTCACTGAGCCATTGTCCCAGGATGTGGTTGGCCATATCAGACCATACATCCAATGACTGAGATCATATATTAGAGACTTCATGGAAATATGTGGTGTCCTGGAGGATCTTCTCATAGTGGATGACCACATTTTGTCACCCTCTATATGGAATTGCTGTACACTAATAAACCCCATGACAAAGGCTTTCATGCCCTCTAACACTTTCTAGGCTTAACAGGGAATGTTGTGAAACCATGTACAACAGCAGAACCAAGCTAGCTGATAAGGATTGCCAGTAGCCAAAATGATTTGGACAAGATAAAATACTTTATTAAAAATGTAACATGCTAAGCAGTAGCATCTCCCCACCTCAGCCAGCGTTTTGTGCCAAATACATAAGAGAGAGTGAAGGAAAAAGATGGGGAAGGGGATATTTAGAAGCCATAACCCAAATCTTAAATTCGCCTTCACTTGTAATAAACTATTAATTTTTTAGACTTGCAAATTTCAAAAGATGGGAGGGGTGGCATTATGGCAGATTTGTTCCGCAAGAGTACAGATAAAAACTCAATGTTATATTTTACTAGTGATCATCCAAGAAGTGTCATAGAATATTCCAAAGGGGCAATTTAACAGACTGAAGCGCAACTGTAGTGATCTGCATGCATACGAGAGAGGATTCGTATGCTTGAAAAACATTTTCTAGATAGGGAATATAGTGCGGCCTGTATCGACAGAGCTATACAATCAGTGGCCGACATGGATAGATCACAAATGCTAATCAGAACTAATCATGGGTTGAATAGTGGAACTAGCACAGTTCATGAGGGGAATGGTGAATATGATAGTATTGCTTTTGTTATCAAATTTCATGCACAGTCGCACTTGGTTGAAACATTTATATTTAATAATTGGCATTTATTAAGCACTGAGCCTAAGTTGAAACATGTCACACAACAGAAACCACAGGTGATGTTTAAAAGGGGTCAAAATTTGGCAGATGGTCACTCATAGTTTATATTCTTTGACAAAAACTCTGTTTATGCAACACTTAGGGTTCAGATGGAAGCGACAAAAGTAGAGAAATGTGGCTTTAGGGTTTCCAACCCTAAAACCCTACCCCACCCCTAAAACAAATCAAGGGTGCATTCTTCCTTTGGATTGTCAACCCTAAAGCTTGCCTCATTAGGTGTGTATGTTTCTGGAGTGAATAGAGTGGGGTGAGCTTTAGGGTTGACAACCCCAAGGAAGACTGCACCCCTGATTTGTTTTAGGGTTGGAAACCCTAAAGCTTCATTTCCCTACTTTTTTCACTGTAGCCTAAACCCTAAATGTTGTATTAACGCAGCTTTGCAAATGATTTCCTTATTTTTTGAGATAGTAATATCGTATCCTTATTTGCCTGTTGGAGGGCCCTGCGCTCCCATGCATCCTTCCATTTTGAGATAATGTAATCTTATCCTTATTTGCCTGTGTGAGCGCAGGGCATGGAGGGCCCTGGGCTCCCAACCCTCCACAGATGCATTTACAGTGCTAGTTATACAAAAGTTCACCGGTAACGCAGTATACCACTTGGTACCACTCCCTATGGTGTGGTAGAGAGGTGGTAGCGCATTACCACGGTGTGGGATGCCAGATTAGAGTAGTTGTTCAAATGTGCTTCCTCACTTATCCATAGGATAACTACCATGAGCCATCACAGCATTACCTTGTGTCTGAAGTGTAATAGAGTTTCTCTCCAGAATTTATCTGCAGATGCCATCAGGTTGCAGTGCAGGGACACTATTAGAGTTAATCGATCTATTTTTTTTTTTTTGTTTGTTTGTCTTTAAAGGGAGACTGTCAGATTGAGAACTGTTATTTTTTTAAAAGATTAAAATAAAATTTATGATTTAAACTAAATAGTTTCATTGTTTTTTTATTCTCAGGTAATTTATTTTGTGATTGCTTAGTTTTTACGTGTTTGGTTTTTTTTAATTAAAAATAACTTCAGAGCGGGTCACCTCAAATGCTGCTACTCTTATGTGCTAGTTAGACTCCTACTTGCAGCAGGGTGGTAAGATACAAATGCTGTGCACCTAGAATTGACTACTCCTGGGATTATGATGGAATACTGTAGCTTGTGAATGGAAGGACTATACAGTATGTGAAGCATGAGACATTTTGTTCTCCCTCTCCCTACTGTGGAGTGATATCAAATCTCGGCTGGAGCGGAGTGTTGCGATGCACTCAGCCCTCGCTTGCCTCAGCTCAAATGATTGGGAATTTGGCAAACAAGTAGTCCTTCAAATGTGACCCTGTGGATAGAGGGCCCTCTTCTATTGATCATCAAGACCCCTCCTGGGATGAGGCAGGACATTTCATGCCTGTGGCATTAGCGCTCAAATGACATACTGTAGGTGCTGTAGCATCCACTTGTTGGATCACGCGCATATACATTTCTTTCCCTAATGTAGAGTGTCTCAACCCACAAATCTACTTCCTGGTGGCTGGCCCTCTGTTGTTATGATACCTGAAATCTCAGGTTTGGATCTGCACTGAAACCCAAACCTACCTTACGCTCAGTGACGCTGGGAGGTAACCAAAACTACAGTTACAGTGTGGGAAGCATGTAAAGCATACATTCATGGGCCACATTACTGTAAATGTAAGTTATGTTATCGTGTTAGAGGCAATACTAAAGCACCCAACAGTAAACAGAGTCCCGCATGATATGTTAGATGATCTTACCATTTATTTTTAAACTCCGTGTGCAAACAGTGGAGGCATAGCTCCATCTCCAAGTGCTGGAAACCACACTGACAGCATACAAATGATGTGACATTGGGACTCATGTACCTAATGTTTTACCCAGAGACTTCTGGGCTTCATCAGAGGCATTGTGTATGGTTCTACAGGTCCCCTTAAATAGTGTGCACTTAAAGAGACATAGGGTGCTTGAACATATACAGTACACAGCCTAAAAAACACATGGTCACATAAATGTGACCAGGTACAAAGTTAGAACAATTTACAGGGTGGTATGTAGAAATGTACCTTTATTGCTAAACCCAAAATAGTAACAAAAAGCTGTATATATAAAGTGTATTTAAGTAATTTTAGCTAGCAAAACAAGTGTTAGCCACTTTTAAAGTTGACTAACCAAATTTGCAAGGAGCAGTCATTACGATATGTAAATACAGATTGCAATAAAAATGGCAGATCTACTCAAGAAATCACACAAGGCACAACGAAATGACACTTTTGTACAAAAAATATATCTAGTATGATCAATTCTAATTTTCAATAAAACTGGCATAGTTAAAAACATTGTACTGCAGTACTCCTGAGTTATGGGAATTTCATTGCTATATATTAAATATTGTTGAGTATGACTCTTACCAGATCAAAAATATGTAAAAACAATTTAGCATCGATCATACTAGATATATTTTTTCCAGAAGAGTGTTGTTTCTTTATGCCTTGTCCAGTTTGTTGGGTGGACTGCCACTCTTATTGCAACCTGCGTTTTTACGTATCGTATTGACTGCTTTTTGCAAAATTTGGTTAGTCAACTTTAAAAGTTGTTGCAACTTCTTTTGCTAGTTTAAATTATTTAGATACACTTCCTGTATACAGCTTTGTCAGGAAGTGGTATTCTGTTAATATTTTGAGTCTAGCAGTAAGGGTACATCTCTACATACCACTCTGTAAATTTTTCTAAGTTTGTACCTGGTCATATGTTTGTGACCCTGCCTTTTTTTTAAGCTGTGCAATGTATATATTTAAGCACACTGTGTCTCTTTAAGTGCACACTATTTAACAGGACCTGCAGAACCATACACGCTGTCTCTGATAAAGCCCTGAAGTTTCTGGGTGAAGCGTTAGGTTTGTGAGTCCCAATGTCACATCATTTGTATCCTGCCAGTGTGATTTCCAGTGCTTAATGATGGAGCCATACCCCACTGTTTGCAACCAAGTTTGAAAATAAATGCTAAAATACAATAATCTAGCTTATCGTGCAAGACTCTCTTTACTATTGGGTGCTTTACTATTGCCTCTGACTTCAATCTTTGTTGGAGCACCACAGTGTTGTTCCTGGTGCATACCCTATTTTCTTTTTCTTTAATATTGTGTTTGTTTTGTATCGTTGCTAAAAATTGTAAAGCATAAATAAATAAAAAAGTTCTCATCACAGCTGACTCACACAACATACTGTAACCTTAATCTTCTTAAAATAGACAACATAAGATACAGGACAACAATAGGCTTTTCAAGCTTTGCTGAAGTCTAAAAAGCAGTCTGCTTGGGGGAACCTCCATATCAAACAGTTAACAAGAAGAATAGGAGTAACAGCATCAAAATAAATAAATCTAAAACTACTGAATATGCATGAAAACACTTGCATAGCACTACCCATTGCTTGTAAGAGAATAATACTCTTGTTAATATAACTGGAAAAGAGTTTAAGGGTGGTGATATACTCGTACATATTTAGTAGTTCTAAGCCGAATAGTCACAGTGCATTCTGTGTATTGATTTGTACAGTACATTCACTTTCTCTTTCCTAGTACAGGTCGGCTGGGTTCCTACCCTTTGTCTCCAGTACTGGGTCTTACGGTGGCATTCCGATTCTGTTGGGTACCATGTACAGTATATACAGTGTGCGTTAGGTGTATTTGGTCTTATCTGAAGCACTGGGTCGAGTCACCCACCAAAATAGGTCATCATTCACTGGGTAATTTTCCTACTTCTTCCCTGTAGACCTTCAGTACTCTGGAGTGCCCACAAGAAGTTTGCAGAAAGGCAAGAGAACAGTAATCCCAGACTCTCTTAGCAAAAATAAAACAGCTAAAAATCCAACTACAGGCAAACCCTGGTACCCAAAATACAGCGGCGCTCAAAGTTGAATTCTTAGGGGCCAGAATTTGGCTGGATGTGCTTAGTTTGCATAAGGCAGAACTTGCCCTGCTGCAGCTTCAGTTCAAGTACCGGGATGCAGGAGAACAGGCAAAACTTATTTTTGCCTACAGGTTGAGGCAAAGACAGGATGAATGGCACATTTCTTCCCTCTCAAGTCTAGTTCTGGAGTCCTTCATACTCGAGCAACCGGTATAAATGACACCGTGACAGACTTTCATGCCTTGTTATATGCCTCTCCCAAACCCCTGGGAATCGCTGATATTGACCAATTTCTCACCAAGCTCCAGTTCACCTCACCAAGGAACAATTGGATGCCCTGGAAGCCCCCTCATTGGAGAATGACATAAAAGAAGTCCTACATCATCTTAATAACCATAAGTCCCCAGGAAGCAATGGGCTTCCAGTACAGTACAGTTCCTACAACTCTTTTCAGACCAGCTTGTCCCGTTAATTTTCCTAGAGGCACAACAGCATGGCATTCTGCCTAGCATGCTATGGAGGTGACACCCGCAGTCCTCCCCAAGAAGGGGAAGGATTTAAACAATCCTGCCAGTTATAGGCCAGTATCCTTAATTAATTGCAATGCCAAAATACTGGCTAAAGCACTGGCCAGCTGACTTTACCACACTGTCACATCCCTCATCCACCATTTCCAATCCTTCTGTACATGGTTGACCTCCTAGTTTTAGCCAAGGATACCCCTTAGGTGATTACATATCTGGTGACTACTTTGGGTTCATTTTCCCAGGTCTCTGATCTCAAAGTGAATAATTGGAAAACAGAGGTCTTCCAGTGTCATAGCTTATGTGCCACTTCCCCTTTCACATCAAGGGGCTGGAAATGGGCCCACAAGGCATTAGATATTTGGACATTCAGACCTTGGCAGATGCAAAGAACTGGACAAAGAATAACCTGACCCTCCACACACACATGCACACACACACACAGTATTGGGAACTTAAAACTGAATGCGAGAGGAGGTGACATCTTAATCTTTCCTTGCATGGCAAATTGCAGCCATTAAAATGGTGACTGCCCCCCCAATGTTCTACTGCCTGTCACATATCCTGGTTCATATTCATGACAAGTGGTTTGCTAAACTGTACTACAAAAACATAAATTGTCCTGTCTGTATAGAAGACATATAGGAAACATGACTAAATGGTGCTATTAACTTGCAAAAACCTGAAAAATAAAACAAAAATAATATAATAAAATAAATTTGCCCTTGACATTTAAGTTGTTCTCCAACATATGCGGGCAGCACAGGCTGTTTCAATAAATGTTATTTCTAGGATCATGGATATGTTGTTCATCCACACTAATTGTCATGTCCTTTCCCTTGAAATATCTTGTCAGAAGGTCTTCAGGCTGGTTCCTCCCACTCACCCGGGTGGTATAACCCTCAGCTCCACCCCATGACGCCAGATCTTCCTTTCTGCTAGAAAATAAAGGTTCCTTCCTTCTCGTTCCCATGTGTAGTAGGTCATGGCGATCCAAAACTCAGTTTTACCGATCAAGATTCTCAGAATCTCTGTGAACTATTTTGTTCTTGTGACTGCGATGGAGGCCAAGCCCTTGCCTGGGTTCCGCCAGTGTCCCTGCGGCAGAAAATGTCTAGGACTGACCCGCATGCCAATTGCATGTACTGTCTGGGTCTTGATCGTGACACTCAGGCCTGTGACCCGTGTCGCTGTTTTCATCCAAATGTTTTGGATGATCGCCTCGGCTGTCTCCAGCTCGGACGTCTGGAAAAACAGCACCTGCCGGTCGAATCAAAGGATGCCTGCTGTGCGATCTCCGTGGCCGCAGGGTCCGCAGAACAATTGGAGCAGATGAAGGCCATCGAAGAGGAGGCGGCTCATGCCACTGAGCTCTTATTTTCGTTCCTCTAAAACTGGGCTCCTCTTTCTTGGGTTCCTTTAAGGAGATGGTCCAATCCCTTCCCACTCATAGGGCAGGCCCTGGCTCGCATATTTCCAGATTCCACAAAAAGTAATATAAGGAACCGAGAGAAACCACGTCTCATTGATGTCGCTCTTGAGACAGAGAGCGATCTCGGTCCCAGGAGTCTCCTCTTTCGACTTCAGTCAAAGTTGGGGCTTCGGCCGCCAACCTCACAGTGCCCCCATCAGGTCAGCCGGCCCAAATGCAGGACGACTATTCGATCGAAATCATCCTCGACTCCATCGATCCGTCGTTGACCGAGGAGGCTGACAACTCCTTATTCTAGGGACATGGGTATGTTGTTCATCCACACTTATTGGCAGGTATCCTTGCCGCTTTAAATCTTGCCGGAAGGTCTTCAAGTTGGCTCCTCCCACCCACCCGGTTGGTAAAACTCTCGGCTCCGCCCCATGACGCCAGATTTTCCTTACCGCTTGGAAGCTCAGGTTCCCTCCTTAGCGCTCTGCGTTTTCGACTGGTTCCTGAAAATTTTCGGTCTTCGAAATCAGTTGGAAGTTTTCTGAAACTTCGATCCTTTCTTCTTCGCTGCGGCGATAGCTCATTCCTTTTCCGGCCCCGGGAGGCGCCCGGTTAATTCCTCCAGGAGAGTCTCGCACTCCACGTGCGTTTACTGCCTTAACCTGGATCATGATCCTCAGCTTTGCAAGTTTTGTTGTGTCCTTTTGGCCAGCTCTCTGGAGGACCACGCGGCCCGTTCGGGGATCGGGCACCCGGTAGTTTTTCCCCCTCCGGAGAATCCCTCGGATCGTCGGGCAGCGTCCGCTTCGCCTGTTTCTGAGCAGCTCGATCTTCCTCCCACCGGGGAGGGGGTGGCTCCACCTCCCTCTTCCTCGGTCGCGGTGCTTATCCCGCTGTCCTTGGGCTCTACTCATGCAGCTTCGTTCAAGGAGCTTCGCCAGTCCCTTTCCTCGAAGGGAGAGGGGCCCTGGGGACCTGCCCCTCAGCCCAAGTCCAAGGTGCCGCCGAGGGTCCCTTCTGCCGCCCCCGCGAAGCGGAAAAAACTCTCCCCTGGTGGCTGACGCCCGGCTTTGGTCGAGGATGCAGCTTTGGCCATTGGCCTCATGGTGTCCCCGTCAGGTCAGCCGGCCAGGACCCCCATCGACGTGGCCGAGCCCCTCGGCCCGTCATCTGGGCTGTCTCCTGCTGGTGCCGCTATCCCTTCATCGGTTCCCGGCGGGGCTGAGGTTCTGCCAGTACCTCGGTCGGCGGTCCTCGGCCATTTTCTCCGAGCCAAGGAGGAGCGGGTGTGCTCCACTCCTCCCAGGCCGCCTCGGTTCCCGAGTACTGGTCTCAGTCCTCCTCTCGTCTAGCTTCTCACGCCGACCTCGGCGTTCTCGGTCGGGGCACTGAGTCAAGTGGCATTGCCGTTCTTCCTCGTCCCCCTCCTCAGATGAGGAGTGGCTTCAATGCCGTTGGCGTCGATGTTACAAGGAATTCATGTGGCAGCAGCTGTTGTTGTCCAGGAATCAATCGACCCCGGTTCATTCTCCGGCTAGTAAGCAGCCGCCGCCTGGTCGGCCGACGCAGCCGCTCGAGGCAGTCGAGGAGCCCTCTCCAGGGCCGGTTGCTCGTCCGATCCTTGCTGCACCACCGTCCTCTGCGGAACACGGGCCGGGCCATGACCTGCCCTGCAGGTTACTCAGTCCCCTCACTCCTGCCCGCCCTCGACGGACGAAGAGTGACTCACGCCTGCGGCAGCTTTTTGCAGACCCCTCGGAGCCTGAAGGCGGCTCTGTTATGTTTCCTAGCAGGAAGGACCCATGGTCTTCCCTGGAACATTCCGTGGACGACAGCCCATCGTCCTTTATGGGTCTGCTCCAGCTCATCTCGGAGTTCACCGGGATGCAGCTCGAGCCCGTCTCCAAATGGGCACCCTACCCCCTTTCGGAGATTCTGGACCGAGGGGGCTCTCCCTCGGAGGCCTTCCCGGTGGCTGAGGCAATCGTGGGCCCAGCCTTGGAGCTCTGGCGGCAGCCTACTTCCTGCCCTGCGCCTTCGGCCAGGGTGGCCAGGAAGTACCCTGTCCCTGTCGGTTCTCTGCCTGGTTTCTCAGAGCACCCCTTGGCTGAAGGGGTAGACACCGACAATGTTTTCCAATGTTTTGGAAACGCTAGGGGTGTGGATAGGCCCCCTGACAAAGAGTCCAAAAGGATGGACTGTGTCAGGCGCAAGGTTTACGCTGCATCCTTCCTAGGCCTCCATCAGGCCAGCTCGGCAGCACTGATAGCACACTGTTCCCATGCCCTTTTGGGCTCCCTGGATGAGGTCCTCCCTCATCTCCCGGCCGACCTGCGGACCACGGTCCGACGGGTGCGGGACCAGGGTAGGGCGGTGGCGAAACAGCAGCTCCAGACGGCTCTGGATCTGGGCGACTCCTGTGCCAGATTGGTGGCGGCCGCAGTGGCCATGCGCCGCAGGGCGTGGCTGAGGTTATCCTCCTTCTCCTTGGAAACCCAACATGAGTTGGCGGACATCCCCTTCTTGGGGACTGACCTTTTTGGCCCTGGAGTGGAGGGACATATCCAGGGGCCCGAGAAGTCCGATGCCACTCCGGACTCTCTCACTCCCGCCTGGAGGACAAGGGCAGCTGTCAGCCTTTGCATAAGCCTTGCCCCCAGCCCCTGCGGCTCAACCGCCCAGCACGAGGGCCAGCAGGCATGCGCTGGGCAGCCTGTCGCCAGTCCAGCGTCTCTCTCAAAAAGAAAGCAGGGAGGTAGGGATCCGAGAGCCCCCTCGGCCTCTTCCTCTGCCAAGCCTGCTCAGTGACGGGCTGAGGGGCGCTGTCCCCGGCCCCGTCGCCCCTGCCCAGGTTTCCCCGTGGGGGGACGGCTCCGCACCTCTTCCTCTTGGGTGGTGCTAAGGGTAAGTCTTGTCGTGGGTTGCGAGCAGGTTTTCCCCTTTTGAGCTGTTACCCCACGGGGATCTTGGATCCACAGTCTCTTTGTTGGACTGCTGAGCCGACTTGCCTGGCCCTCTAATTAGAGGTGATCAGGGAGGTGGTGGGCCCTCCTTCTGACCCTGGGTTTGTGTCCAGGTATTCCTGGTCTCAATCGGATGGGGGCTTGCGCCCATCCTTCTGCACACCCGGATGGTCCCTCTGCAGATATCCCATCCTCAGATCGAGGCGTGCGGCTTCTTCCTGGGACTCCAGGACGTACTTACTCCTCGTTCCGTCAGTTTCTTAGGAGGCCCTCCCTTTCCTAAGCGAGAGATCTCCTTACGAGTTCCTGGCCAGGCCCTTCGTTCTCTGCTCCGCAGTTTCTGCGGCATTGAGGGGTCCAGGCGTAACCCCACCCAGATGGCGGCCTGATTACAGCCTTTCCAGGCTCAGACTGGTCTCCCTTTACCAGAGCCACGTTGAAACTCGTGCCTTAGTGGGTCATACTTCTTCGGGACTAGGCTCGACTCTTGAGTCCGAGCTTGACTCCGGATGGACAGGGCTGAGGTTCTTCCTTCCTTACCCAGTCAGGTCTGACTGGGCAATTGTGCCCTGCCGGGACCTCCTGCACCTCCTTGGCCTCACGGCGGCCGGTTCCAGCGTGATCTGTTGGACCCGCTGGTTCATGTGTTCCCCTAGTGGGGACGGGCCAGCCAGCAGTCACAGTGCTGCGTTCCTCGGACCAGCTCGTGACTGCAGCCCAGGAGTTAGGGGATCGCTCCCCCCCAGACCGTTCCAACTCCTGCAGGAGAACATCCTGTTCGTCCACCCTGAGCCGACGGTCTTCTCCGACTGATGCTTCTTGGATGGGCGGGGGTGCCCATCTAGGGGAATACAGAGTGCTTCGCCTCTGGTCCTTTCGGGAGTCCTGAGGTCCTTCCTACCCACTGGAGCTCCAGGCGGTCCACTTAGCTTGCACCACTCGCTCCGTTGGTGCGGGGTCTAGTGGTCTAAGTCCATGCGACCACAACCATGTGCTACCTACCCCGCCAGGTTCGGTTGAACCCCTTGCCGTGGCGTAAGGAGGTTCTCCGCATTGGGTTTTTCGCGCAGTCGGAGGCAGTTTCCCAGCCATTTGATGGAAGGAGCCTCCAACTCCCTGGCTGCTGCCCTAAGCCAGACATAAACTGCGCCTCACGAGTGGTCTTCCCTGCCGGAGGTAGCACAGGATCTTCTCCCTGCTCCCTCCAGGGAGAATACGAGGCTGAGACTGTCTCATGCCTGCCCCCTCAGCTAGGTTTGCTGTAGGGGATGCTGTCGAGGTCGCGGACCCCGGGCCTCTTCTACGCCTCTCCCCCATTTCCCTTGACCCGCAGGCAAGGCGAGGAGGGTCTAGGCGCAGGTGATGCTGGTAGCCCAGACTGGATCTCTAGCTCTGGTATCCAGCTCTCCTCAGTCTCAGCCCCAGGCTCCCGAGGCGGCTTCCAGTCCGCCCGGTCCTGTTCTCGGTTTTCAGAGGAAGGTTTCCATCTGGACCTTCAATTCCTGCACCTGAAGGCCTGGTCCCTGTGCGGCTAGGGGCCAGGTCTTGGGTCCTTCGACAAGGTCCTCAGCGTTTCAAGGCGTCCTGCTTGAAGTCGGCCAAACATGTTCGCCTTCATTTGGAAGAGTTCTCCATGTGATGGGATAGGGCCTGGCCCTCTCTCCCCTCCCGAGGCGAGCATTCCGGACCATCTTTGGTCCGTTCTTTGAACTAGGGCTTCGGCCAATGACCCTCTAGGTGCTTCTGTTGGTCACCCCTGTCTTCCGGGCGCGGGCCGGAAGGAAGTCGGTGGCGCAGATAAGGTGGTCTGGCCCCTTTCTAGGCTCCCATCACACCTCCTTCGTGGAGAGTATCCCCATTCTGTGGGACCTGCGCTGGTATGGGCTTAGCTCACGGGCAAGCCGTTCGAACCATTGCACAGGTGTGAGTTTCCCCCACCTGTTGTGGAAGAACACCTTCTTGGGGCTACTCTGCCATCCAGAAGGAGGGGAGAGTTCCAGGCGCTCTTTTGAATCTCCCTATCTGGTCTTCCACAGGGACAAGGTTGTCCTGCGCCCCACCCAAAGTTCCTTCCGAAGGTGGCGGTGGAGTCTTCCCTAACCGGGTATTGTCTCTACCTGGGTTCATCCCCATTCACACCTCGAAGGCCGTATTTAGGTTCCATGGGACCCTATTTATCCCTTACCTACCCAGGGAGCGTGTGGCTGAAGTTCGGGAAAGGTTTGCCAGCTATTTGTCATCTACGCTGGAGCCGCACCTGGCAGACCTGCAGCCTAGCGGGCGACAAGCGGGTGGGTCACCTCCTGCATAGGTCTCCGCTATAGGTGGGCGGGCATGGAGCCTCCCAGAGGGATAAGTGCTCATTTTACCCACCCTTCCGCTGCATCAGTGGCTGTTTCCAAGGATACTCCAGCCCAGGATATCCGCAGGGCTTCTGCCCGGAAGCAGGCTTACCGTTCCCCTTCCACATCGACCTTGGGTCACGCCGGGATGTTAGTCGGGGCCTCAGTTCTCCAGTCTTTCTCTCTTAGAAGGGGTGTGCCTTGCCTCCTCCTCCCGGAGAACTGCTAGGAGTCTGCTAATAAGTGTGGATGAACAACATATCCATGTCCCTAGAATACCAGGTTACTCACCTGTAACAGGAGTTCTAGGAATGGTATATGTTGTTCATCCCACATTTCCCATTCCTCCTCGGCTTCAACGCACAACCTGGCTTCCAGCAGGCTAGATCTGGCGTCATGGGGCCGAGCCGAGAGCTTTACCACCCGGGTGGGTGGGAGGAGCCAGCTTGAAGACATTCCGGCAAGATTTAAAGCGGCAAGGATACCTGCCAATAAGTGTGGATGAACAACATATACCATTCCTAGAACTCCTGTTACAGGTGAGTAACCTGTATTTTAGGACTCTGGTCCTTTCGGACGTCACTGATGAGGTGACCCAGCCAGCTGGGAAGACCCACGTGGTGGTTGTCCCTGACCCAGAGGAACCAGGCTTCTCTCCGCGTTCTCCCAAGCATCCCTGTCGGTGCCCCCTGAAGGTCAATGTCCAGGTCTGGGACATCCTCAACCGAAAGGCCGAGGAAGTCGCCTAAGCGGCACTCTAAGAAGCATCGCCACTGCCATTTATCCTCGTCCTCCTTGGATGATAGGAGGCTCTGACGCAAGTTTCATCGGCGCTATGAGGCTGGGCTGAAGGCAGTCCCTTCCACCCCAGCTATTACGTGGCTGTCGCCCTCCAAGCCGAAGTTGACCACTCCGGAATCGGTCGTGGGCTCCCCCCCAGCTCATGGAGCCAGCAACATCACTCCCAACTTGGCCAAAGCCAGTCTCTCCACCTATCCCGGTGGAGCCGCCACCAAAACAGCCTTCCTGGGGGCTCCCCCAAAGGAGTCTCGGCCTGCTTCAGGCCTCCCACACAGGCTGCCCATTACTGTGACTCCCAACCACCTGTGGCGGGTTTGCAGTGACTCCGGTGGCAGACCACTGTATTCTGACTCCTTGGAGTCCGACGACTCGAATTTGGCATCTCGTTCTCAGGACGACGATGCCATGAGTCTTATCTGCCGAGGAGGGGCCCACCTCCTTTATGGACATCCTCTGCCTAATCTCCAAATCTATGGGGATGAAGCTGGAGCCCGTTGAGAAATGGGTAGAATACCCCCTAACTGACATCCTTAGAAGGGGGATTCCCCAACTGAGGCCTTTCCAGTAGCTGAAGCCATGGTTGGCCCAGCTCTGGAGCTCTGGCAGCACCCAGCCTCCTGTCCTGCACCATCTGCCAAGATGGCCCGCAAGTACACGGTACTGGCTCCGTGTCGGGATTTTCACAGAATCCCTCAGCTGAGGAAGTGGTGACTGAGTATGTGTTCGGGTTGGATGGGAACTCAGGAGACTCTGATAGACCACCAGACAAAGAATCCAAAAAGTTGGATCACTCCACCGGAAAGGTTTATGCTGCCTCATCACTGGGTTCCTGTCAGGCGAGCTCGGCTGTAATCATGGCACACTTCTCCCACGCCCTGTTGGGCTCCTTAGATGAGGTGCTTCCACACCTTCCCGCAGACCTTCAGACCATGGTCAAGCAGTTCCAGGACCAGGGCCAGGCTGTTGCCAGACAACAGCTCCAAACAGCCTTGGACATCGGGGATTCCTGTGCCCGTTCTGTTGAAGCTGCGGTTCCCATGCTCCATAGTGCTTGGTTGCGGGTCTCAATTTTCACGGCTGACACCCAGCACAAGTTAGCAGATGTCCCATTCCTGGTTACCGACTTGTTCACTCCAGGAGTGGACGGTCACCTTGAACGTATTGAGAAGTCCAGTACCACATTGGACTCCACTATATCTGCCCGAAAGGAATCCCAAGGTTCCAAGAAGCAGAAGAAACCATTTTGCCCTTCTGCCCCTGCGGCCAAGCAGTCTCAGTTTCAATATGGGCAGCAGCAGCAGGCCCAAGTCAGGCACTCAGTCGCACAAATCAGGAGGGAAGAGTCCCAGCGGTCCCACTTCCAGATCTCCTCTTCCAGGCCTACTTAGCGATGGGATGGGGGTTACCAGCCCCATACCCATCACGACTACTCTCGGTCCTCCTGTGGGGGGCCGGCTCCGTCACTTCCTTTCCACTTGGTCTGCTGTTACCACGGACAAGTGGGTGTTGGAAGTGGTCGGTCGGGGACTGCCTCTAGAGTTCAAGCAGTACATGCCAAGCCAACCCATGCTCCACGTGAGGAAAGGGTATCAGTCCACACTCGGTTGGCTCTGAGAGATGACATAGCCCAACTCCTCCTCAAGGAGATAGTGGCCCGAGTGACAGATCACCAGTAGACCAAGGGTTCATTTCCAGGTACTTCCTGGTCCTGAAACGGATGGGGAGCTGACACCCCATTCTGGATCTGCACGACCTGAACCAGTATCTCAGGTCGCACGCACCCTTCGGATGGTAACTCTGTCCCAGATTATACCATCCCTCGAGCAAAATGGCTGGTTCTGCTGCCTGCATCTTCAGGACGCGTTCTACCACGTCCCAACCTGTCCATAACACTGAAGGTTCCTCCGCTTCCGAGCAGAGGAAACCCTCTATGAGTTCCAAGCCATGCTGTTTGGCCTGTCATCGGCCCCCCCCACCGGGTCTTCATCAAATGCATTGCAGTGGTTGCAGCCCATCTTCGGCGTCGAGGGGTCAGGGTGTACCCTTACCTCAAAGATTGGCTCATAGTGGGTCCCTCCAAAGTGGAGGTGGACAGGTCCAGGGACCTGGCCCTCAAGACTTGTCTCGAACTTGGCCTCCTGATCAATGAAGCCGAGTAGGAACTCATGCCCTCGCAGGTGATCTGCTTCATCAGGAAAGAGCTTGACTCTTGCAAAACCAAAGCCCGGCTCCCGGCAGACATAATTTCTGGCTGGGCAATTGCACCCTGCCCGGGACTTCCTGCGTCTTCTGGGTTACATGGTGGCCTGCACCCCCGTGGTCTGTTGGGCCCAGTGGCAAATGCATCCCATTCAATGGGGCTTGGCCAGCCAGTGGTCCCAGCGGCTAGGTCATTTCGACCAGCTGGTCAAGGTAACTTAGAGGCTTTGGGATGCTCTCCAGTGGTGGACCATCCCAAAACATCTGCAGGGAAGGATCCCATTTGTCCACCGTGTGAACGGCTGTGGGTTAACAGATGGACACAGCTCAGGAACTGTAGAACTACAGCATTCCTGCAGATATAGTTTATTTAATTACAGAACGAAATTAAAGCGAACTGTACGACAAAATATAAAAATAAAACAAGAGGATACCAGAAATCAAATAACAGGCTTCATTTCAGCATTAAAGTAAACATAAATCCAAAGCAATATGTAGGAGTAGTAAGAACTAAACTCCTGAGGTGTTCTCAGTTCAACACCTAACTCCTATCTAAAAATGCTGTTCCAGAACAAGCATATATAGGGGGCTGGACTCACAGATTGGTCCGGCCATCCATCAGTTATTCACATGCTCATATGTCTATGCCAAAATCCTGCATTCAGTCTTCTATTTAATTAATTACATTTCTTTACATTTCTCTAAGCACATCTTGATTAATAAAGGATTGCCCAATATCATAAAGGACTTGTTAAAATAAGAATGCAGCAGAAAACCAACGCAACAAACACCGCCGTCAGCTGTCCTCACATAAATTAAGGGAAACAGAGGCTGGACGGTTCTTAGAGAGGAGCATTACCGAGGTGGCGTTCTGGCGTTCGTTCCTGAAGCTCAAAAATCAAACCTAAAAAAACAAGCCCAAAACGGCCAGTATTAGCGGCCAAATAGCAGGTATAATGACCTGCATCATATTATCGCAAATGTATTCCAACTTGCCGTACCAATGCGGCAGGATTTGTGCGACTATGCACACATTCGAGCAGTCGCTAAGTCGCAAAATAGTTAAAATAGACTCAAGCGCCTAAATGGTGTGTACCATGAAGATACAAGAAAATAAAGCTCCTTAATTTCATCGGACAAATAAGTACACATAAAGGAGCAAACATAGTATTTAAACAGTGCTTTTTTTTTCTTGCAGCAATAGTCCGTTACCCTTACTGGACATTCTCCCTCCGCAAGGCATATTCTTTGCTAGAACTATAATGCTGCAGCGAATGCTTTGAAATCCCAAGGCTGCACATTGGTATAAAATAAAGAGGCATTACAGTTCCATTAATTCTTTTTGTACACAATTTCTTTTTACCGTTATACTATATTCATAAGAATAAGAAGGAGGAACATACTGTATTCTCTGACATTTTAATTCCAGCTCATCATTATGCTCTTTAAATCAAATTAAAGGATCTTAAACTTTCTGGAAGTGTACATAAGAGCTGGATAAATACTGAAATAGTATGCAATGGGTGGCCAGTCCACTGCTCACTATTTTACAGAATGACAAGCTGACAAAACAAACATATAAGACATTCATTCACCACACACATTCCATACAAACAAATAATTTGTACATAGACTAAAGCATACCTATAAAGGACACTACCACATACTCTTCCCCCTTTAAACAAAACCCCTATATGTTTTTTTTTCCCATTCCTTTCTGAATTTTATCTTTCTATCAGATCTCTCAATAAGAGAGATGGAGCCACAGCCCACCCTCTCCACGGCTCCACCTCGGGGTCCCTAATAAATTTCAACAAGTAAGTGGAAGACAAATATCTTCCTTATCATTTTTCTGTATTAACCCGAGGTCTGATAACAGATTTTCATTTACTCCCATTCCACATCTGGACACGTGTCAGTGGCTCAGTAGGTAGCACACTCGCCTCTGAGGCTGAGAGATCAGAGGGCTGTGGGTTCAGTTCCCACATCTGGCAATTGGGTTAATATCCCAGTACTGACACTGTAGTGCAGCATGAGAGGAGTGCTGCACTTCTGAGGTGCCGTCTTTCGGATAAGTTGTTAAACCGAGGTCCCATCTGCCTGGAATGGTGGTAGTTCAGGTGGATGTTAAAGATCTCATGGCACTTATCGAAAAGAGTAGGGGAATTTCCCCGGTGTCCTGGCCAAATTTCCCTCATTCACTTTAAATATCACCAACAGCTTAATCTGGTTCAAAGTCAGTTGGCAACCATCTGTATCCCCCTCCCCCTGGGTCGTGCCTGAAAATAGGCAGGATTTGTCTAGTACACTTACCCGGTCAACAAAAACTAAATAAATAATCAGCATTACTATGGGTAACCCCTCTTCGGTGTTTAATTTGAAAACCGTATGGCTGTAAAGACAGATACCACTGCATTATTTGTGGATTTCTGTCTTTCATGGTATGTAACCAACATAACGGATTATGATCCATCCAAATTTCAAATTCCATTCCCCATAAATAAAACAGGAGGGCTTTAATAGCCCACTTGATCACTAGGCATTCCTTTTCAATAGTAGAATACCTTATTTCTAGTTCGTGTAACTTTCCACTGATGCATATAATGGGGTGTTCATCCCCATTAATGTATTGAGTCAACACAGCCCCAATACCCCGGTTGGAAGCATCTGTTTGCAGGATAAAAGGGTGTGTAAAATCAGGTGTATGTAGCACTGGTGAAGAACAAAGTTGAGCCTTAATTGAACAAAAGGCCTCCTCACAATCAGATGTCCATACTACCTTATCCGGTTTGGGTTTTTTTGTTAAATCGGATAAAGGACCAGCTATTGCTGAAAATGTGGGTGTGAATCTTCGATAGTATCCCACTAGTCCAAGAAATGCCTACACTTCTTTTTTTGTTTGGGGTCTGGGACTGTTGGCAACATCATCGACCTTGGTTACCTCTGGTTTAATATACCCTTTACCAATTTGAAATCCCAAATATTTTGTTTCTTGCATTCCCATAGTACATTTCACAGGGTTGATGGTAAGTCCTGTTGTACAAATAGCAGACAACACTTGGGATAGGTGATGTATATGTTCATCCCACGTGGGACTAAAAATGATTACGTTATTTAGATATGCTGCACTATATGCAGCAAGAGGTGTTAGAATTTTATCCATTACCCTTTGAAATGTGGCAGGGGCACCATGTAGCCCAAAGGGCATGACTGTGAAGTGAAATAAGACAAGGGGAGTACTAAATGCTGTTTTTTCCCGTGCATCTGTATCCAAAGGAATCTGTCAATATCCTTTGGTTAAATCTAATGTGGTAATGTACTGGGCATTTCCCAAATGGTTCAAAATGTCATCTATATGGGGCATTGGTAACTATCAAATTTGGAGATGTCATTAAGACGTCAGAAATCTAAATATAAACGTACCCCACCCTCTTTTTTTTTTTACTACTACCAAGGGAAAACTCCATTCACTATGGAAAGGTTCAATATTTCCCATATCTTGCACTTTCCTTATTTCTTTGTTAACTTCTTTAACCTTTTCAGGTAGGCAGAAGGCTTTTTGTCTGATGGGAGTATTTTGGGAGACTGAAATACTATGAATCACATCTCTTGCTTTCTCAGGTGTTCCTTTAAATGTTTTTTCGTGACACTTCAGTAAAGTTAATAGTTCAGCGGTCTGCTGGGGCATTAAATCAGGATTAATACGAACATACGAAATTTGCCAGCAGATAAAGGCCTAGAGGTCTATCAAGTCTGCTCGAATGTGCAGCTAGCACTCCTTATTCTGCAGCTGCCCCTTCCTTCCACCCTTCCTCTTCATTAACCCTCCCCCTTGTCCTGTCCCATCCTCGTTTGAAGCAGTCCACTGTTCTACTGCATACCACTTCAGCAGGTAATGCATTCCACCCAGCCACCACCCTCTCTGTAAAAAAGTGTCTCCTCATCCCCCCCTGAACCTTCCTCGCTCCAGTCTCATATCATGGCCCCTGGTGGCCCTCCCTCGCTTACTTTGAACAGCCCCTCTGTACCTGTCTTGTTTATTCCTTTCATGTATTTAAAGGTTTCAATCATGTCACCCCTGTCTCTCCTCTCCTCCAGTGAGTACATGTTCAACTCCTTCAACCTCCTCTTGTATGATAAGTCCCCAGCCCCTTGATCATCTTTGTCGCTCTCGCCTGCACCCTCCAGTAACTTAATGTCCCTCTTCAGATCACGGATGCCAGTACTGCACGCAGTACTCCAGGTGTGGTCTAACTAATGACCTATACAGTGGCAGAATCACCTCCTCCCTCCTCGAGATATACCTCTTGCAATACAACCCAGCATTTTGTTGGCCTTTGCAGCTGCCTTCCACATTGTGCTGAGTTGTTCATTGACCCTGTAATGAGCACACCCAGATCCTTCTCCTCCTCTGTCTGGGATAGCTGCACTCCCCTAGCTGGTAACTCCTTCTTGGGTTCTTCATCCCAAAATGCAGCACCTTGCACTTTTTGGCATTAAAGCCCAGTTGCCAGGTGTCTGACCAGGTTTCAAGCTTTGCCAGATCATCCTGCAACCCCTGCCATCCCCCTAGGTCATCCACCACCGCGCCTACCTTAGTATCATCAGCAAACACTGATCTTGCTCTTGATGTCCCATGATATGTCTGTAATGAATATCCCAAACAACATTGGTCCCAACACTGAGCCCTGTGGAACACCGCTCGTCACTGCCCTTGGGTGTGAGAGCTCCCCACCCACCACCACCCTCTGTTGCCTTCTCTGCAGCCAGTTTCCTACCCATCTCACCAGCTTTGCACCCGCCCCTGTGCCTACTAACTTCTTTCCCAGCCTTCCATGTGGCACTGAGTTGAATGCCTTACTGAAGTCCAGATACAGGACATCCACTGCATGGCCCCTGTCCAGTTGCCTAGTTACCCAGTCATAGAACTCGACCAGGTTGGTTTGGCAGGATCTGCCATGTGTGAAGCCATGCTGTCTGCTGTCCTGTAGTCCTTTGTCCTCTAGAGGGCCACCAGCCTCTCCTTCAGGATAGCCTCCATTAGCTTACCCACGATGGATGTGAGGCTCACTGGTCTGTAGTTTCCCAGTTCATCCTTGGGGCCACTCTTTGTGGAGGGGCACCACATGAGCCATCCTCCAGTCCTGAGGTACACACCCCAAATATAGTGAGGCATTAAATAGGTCTGCCAAAGGTCCTGCAAGGACCTCTGCCAGCTCCTTCAGTACCCTGGGGTGGATGCCATCTGGGCCTGGTGCCTTATCCACCCTCAGTGCCTTCAAACCCTCTCGAACTCTGCTCTCCATGATTTCCCAATCTGTCACCACTCCCCCGCTTCGCCATTCTCCCCACCTTGGGTGTCACCCCCTCTTCTCTTTAGTAAATACTGAGCAGAAGTATTCATTTAGTGCTTCCGCCTTATCGCACCCTGCTTCCACCCAACCCCCTCCTTTCTAATTCTTGCTATGTGGTCCTTACAGCTCCTTTTCTCCCTGATGTACTTAAAGAAGTCCTTCTCCCGCTTCTTAATGCCTTGTGCCAGCCTGAGTTCCGTAGTTGCTTTGGCTCCCCTTACTGACCTTGTCACCTCCTTCGATTCTGTCAAGTACTCTTCCCTGTCCTCCCCCCTCCCTGTTTTCTTGTACTTCCTTAAGGCAGCTCTTTTCCTCCTTACCTTTTCCATGACCTCCTTGCTCAACCAGATCAGTTTCTTAGCCCTAGCCTTCTTGCTCTGGGCTTTGCAGCAGGTTTTGGTTGCATCCACTATCCCCAGCTTTATGAGCTCCCTCCTCTGGTTAGTGTCCATAATAGATTGAATTCTGGCCAGGTACCCTTTTACCACTTCCCCCATCCTCCCAAAGTCGACCCTCCTGAAGTCCAGCACTATTGTGCCAGATTCCACTCCTTCCTTGCCCATATCCAATGTGAGCCATACTGAGCGGTGGTCACTCCCTGACAGCGGTTCCTCCACTGTAAGTTCTCTCACAAAGTCCCCATTTGCCAGCACAAGGTCAAGGGTATTTCCTAACCTGGTTGGTTCGCTGACCATTTGCAGCAGGAAGCTGTCCTGAAGGCATCCAGCAGTACCTGCTCCCTTCTGTTCCTGGTTGTTGGGGTGCTCCAGTCTACTCCTGGCATGTTGAAATCCCCCACAATCACCACAATACCCTTCTCGCAGGTCCTCCTGATCTGTCCCGCTAGTTCCCTGTCTAACTCCTCCATCTATAATTAATATTAACTTCCTTAATGTCCCCTCCATTTCTAATCTTTGATAGGCTATATCCAATTCACAATTGTTATTCTCAGGGTAAACATACCCACACAATACTGGTGCCCTTCCTATCCATTGCTTAAGAAGATTTACGTGATAAATATGCCTTTTAAAAGCCTTGTCATGTAACTCTAATTCATAAGTGACAGGGCCCATTCTCCTTAAAATTTTATAGGGGCTCTGCCACTTCATCAATAGTTTATCCGATGAAGGCAACAGTAACAACACCTGGTCCCCTTCCACAAATTCTTTATGGACTGTTCCTTTATCATACTGTATCTTCTGGGTTAATTGTTGCTTTTGATTAACAGCATGAGCTTTTTGAACACATTTGGCTATTCGTTCTCTTAAATATTGCAAGTACTCCAAGGGGCATTTGTTCTGAGAGGTTTAATTCTCCTCCTACTATTCCTTAATGACATCCAAAAGTCCTCTGGGGTTTTGGCCGTAGAAAAGCTCAAACAGAGAAAACCCCGTTGAGGCCTATGGTACCTCCCTATAGGTGAACATTAGGTAAGGTAGGTATACATCCCAGTGTCTCCCTTCATCTTGGACACATTTTTGGATTATTTTTTTCAGAGCCTGGTTGAAGCGTTCAAAAACTACAGACTTGTTAGTTTAACCTCAGTGATAGGGGAAATGATGGAATCACTTCTGAAGGAAAGAATTGTTGAGTACCTAGAGGCCAGAGGGGCACAGGACCCAAGGCAGTATGCATTCACAGTGGGAAGGTCATGCCAGACGAATCTAATGGATTTCTTTGACTGGATGACCAAAGTAGTAGATCAGGGAGAGGCTGTGGACATGGCCTACCTAGACTTTAACAAGACATTTGACACAGTCCCACACAAAAGATTAATATACAAGTTAGCCAGCCTGGGAGTGGGTCCCAAGATGATAGCCTGGGTAAAGAATTGGCTGGAGAATAGGACACAGAGGGTAATAGTAAATGGAGTCCACTCTGAAGAAAGGGGGGTTACTAGTGGGGTATCGCAGGGTTCAGTATTAGGACCGGTCCTCTTCAATGTCTTTATAAGCGACATTGCAAAGGGACTGGAAGGAAAAGTATGTCTCTTTGCAGATGACACAAAAGTCTGCCACAGAGTTGATGCTCAAGGTGGGGTGGAAAGGATGTGAAGGGACTGGGCAAGGTTAGAGGAATGGTCAAATGTATGGCAGCTTAGATTCAATGCTAAGAAGTGCAAGATAATGCACCTGGGAAACAAAAACCCAGGGGAAGAGTACACAATGGGGGTGAGATACTAACAACAACAAAAATGGAAAGGGACCTGGAGGTAGTCGTATCAGATGACTTAAAGGTGGGCAAGCAATGTGAGAGGGCAGTAAGGAGGGCTGGGGGGATACTGGGATGCATAGGGAGAGGCATCACCAGTATAAAACAGGAAGCTGTTCTCCCTCTGTACAGACAGCTGGTGAGACCCCATCTGGAGTACTGTGTGCAGTTCTGGAGACCCAATCTCCACAAGGACATAGATAGGATGGAAGCTGTCCAGAGAAGGGCAACTAAAATGGTGCAGGGTCTGCACTGGAAGACAAATGGAGACTAAAGGAGCTTAATGTGTATAACCTTGAGGAAAGGAGGGAGAGGGGGGACATGATAGAAACTTTCAAGTACCTCAAGGGAATCAAAAAAGTCCAAGAGGGTAGCATCTTTCAAAAAAAGGTGTGCAAGAACAAGGGGGCACAATTTGAAGATAGAGGGGGGGTGGCTCAGCGGTAATGTAACAAAGTATTTTTTCACAGAGAAGGTTGTGGATGCATGGAACAGCCTTCTGGAGGAGGTTGTGGAGTCAAAAACAGTGGTTGAATTCAAGCATGCATGGGACAGTCAAGGCAATTCTAGGGCGTGGGGGTAGAAAGAAGTAGGCTGCTGGTTAACTAGGATCTGCAGCTTATGCATTAGGTAGGGAAATGGGCAGACTGGGTGGGCCAAGCGGTCCTTATCTGCCATCAAATTCTGTTTCTATGTAACCAGACCGTCAGTTTTGGGGGTAGTATGTATAACCTCTATACCCAAGGTCTAGTAGAGCCGCTTCAAAACCAGTGAAGAAAAATTAGAACCCTTGTCCATAAGTATTTCCCTGGATATTCCTACTCTACTAAAGATTTTACGTAGTTCTTCAGCAATTCTAGGGGTGGTAACACTATGAAGGGGAACGACTTCCGGATACTTGGTTGTATAATCACAAACAACCAGTATATACTGATTCCCCTTTGAACCCTTTTGTACAGGTCCCACAATATCCATAGCTATTCTTTGAAAGGGGGAAGTAAACAAGAGCATAATTTGTAAAGGCACCTCATCTTTCTTAACAAGTTTTGCCACCTTCTGACATTCTGGGCAACTTTTGCAGTATTCAGACACTTGCTCATGTATGCCAGGCCAAAATAAGCTATGGAGTAATCTACTCAGGGTACGGTCTCATCCTAGATGACCGGCCATTGGAATATCATGAGCAAGGCTCAATAATGACTATCCGTATGCTTTAGGTACCATCGATTGTTCAATAGTTTCACCAGTTCTGGGGCTTGTACATATTCTATATAATAACCCGTCTATTAATTGACACTTGTGTGCAGACCCCTGACCCTTATCCCATGGGAAAAAACATTGTAAAGACTCGTCCCCCTTTTGTAAGTCTGCAAAGGTATTTTGATCATAGTTCTTTACATTATGAACAGTAGCAACATCATTGTTATCCTTCCCATAGCCTTTTGCATTTTAAGTCCAGTTTGTCTTCTCCTTTCTCTTCTGTCTTCATGTTTTTCGATCCTTTCCTACAGCCCCATATACTTCTTTGTCAAAGGGAAATAAGTGTTCCAAAGTATTTGGTTTCTGGGCTTGTGCGGCCTGAGCTCTGGTCACCATGACACAGAATTTGAAAGACAAAAGATCCTGAAAAGAGGGGTAGTCATGTCCAATTACAACTGGTATTGGGAGGTTAGGTACCACTCCTACCATCATGTTTTGTACATGTCCTTGTATTATTATCTCTGTTTCCTACAGTGGATAATAATGTGTATCCCCATGTATGCAGATTACCCCAGTGGTGGGTCCTCCTGGGGTTGGCTACTTGGTTAACATTTGTGTTTGTACCAATGATCTTACTTCGAGATATAGCTCTTGCAGCAGGTAACACCATTAGTACTGAAGCCGGCAGGCGGCAGGACCCCACGGAAATCTTCTAGCTAGCAGTCTTCAGCGGGGACCGCCTCCGACATTAGTCCCGCCCCTGACGTCAGACATAGTATATAAGGAGGCGGTCCCGCCAGATTCCCCAGTTCTTTCCCGCCGTCGACTTGCATGTCTCTACCCTTCGGTTCGTTTCTAGCGAGCGACGCCTGGTTAAGTTCTTCTGTTTAGGAAAAAGTTTGTTTCTTCTGCATAGTTGCTGTCTGATATCCTTTCCAACCTCCGTGGAAGGCCATCCATCTAAGTGCGTCTGCGGGAAGCAAATCCCATTTAAAGACCCACATTCGGCCTGCGTCCGGTGCCTAGGCCCAGACCACGACACCCGGGCCTGTTCCTTCTGCCAGGGGTTCAATAGCTGGACCCAGATCCATCGCCAGAAGGCCCTACAGACGTTCCTGCTCGAGGAAAAGATTAAAGTCATGGATGCAGCCTCCAAGGGGGAATCTTCTGACAAGGCCCGGAGACACCTTGAGAAGCATAGGGAGAGGGTGAGATCCAAGTCCCCGTCTAGGGCCTCTGACTCCCGTAGCTCCGGCTCCCGGTCCGATCGCTCCCCTTCCCGGGCCTGCTCTCAGCCTCCCCCTGCAGCGGCGAAGACTCCTTCGGGTTCCTCCTCTCTTTCTCAGGCCAAGACCTCCAGACCCTCCTCTTCTTCGGCTTCCAGGGCCCTGCTGAGGTTGGGGGACCGCCACTACCACCACAAGTCCGGTTCCCGCCATTTGGGGCCCGACGCCAGGTCAGTCTCTTTGCCTCCTCCTCCCCAGTGGAAGACCAAAGAGCTGACTTCGCTCAAGAGATCGTCGGATCCCACGCCGGCCCACCCGACTTTGGCCAAGCACCATCAGTCCCGAGAACCAACGACCGCCAGACGCCCGTTGCCGGTTAGGTCTCCGCCACCACAGACGCCGGCCGGGGGACCGACATCCATACCTGCAGAGAGGAGAACCCCTACGCCTCCCACCGACGTCGGTCAGGAGGCGATCACAGAGGAGGAGCTGACCCAGCCCGAGGACCAGACGGGTGAACCCGGTCCTGTCGCACCCCCCAAGGAACCCTCTCCTGAACCTGAGACCCCTGGGGAGCCGACGCCGGAACCCGACGACCGGCCATCGGCGCCCGGTCCGTCATCGGGCCTCAGTATATCCGAGGTCAAGGAGTTGTTCACCTACTAGTGGGATACCATAAAAAAGGATGTGGTTCCCACACCTCCTCCTCTTCCTCCTCCTCCACCTGCGACTCCACCGGCCCCCGCGCCCCCTTCTCCACCCAGGGCTGCGGGCCGAGTACCTTCCCCCCAGGAGCCTATGGATCATCCTAGGGGTAGACCAGAAAAAAGGAGACCTCCATCCAGATCCTCTTCAGGGTCACCCAGCCCCAAGAGACCCAGAAGACGCTGTCATCCGCCTTCGATGGAGGTCACAGGATCGGACTTCTTGGACGGATCCAGATCCCCCTCTCCGATCAGCGTCCTTCTTCGGACCCACGTGAGCTTCCAAGATCTCCTCCAGATGACCCATCGTTCTCAGAGATTATGAGGCATATCCAGGAGAACATGGGCTGGGACATGAGAGGAACTAGACCCCGAGAGATTACGCCTTGCCAGATATCTTCGGCAAAAAGATCCAAAGCCTGTGGTGGTGCCACCCTTGGTGGACACATTCGTGGACGTCACCAAGGCAGCGTGGAAACGTCCACACTCACTTCCGGCGATGCCGAAGAAAGCTGACCACCTGTACAAGGCCCCTAGGGAGGACCAGTACTTGGCATCACATCCTCTGGCTGATTCTCTGGTCATTACAGCCTCTCATGACTGGTCCCAGAGGCTGCAACATTTGAGCACCCTGCCACCGGACCCAGAGTCCAAGCAGCTGGACGCTATGGGCAGGCGCACGTACGCATCCGCTACCTGTGCCATCAGATCCCCCAACTATTTAACCCACATGGTATAGTTTCAGAACGCCTTGTGGGAGCAGGGACTGGATCTGGCGGAAAAGATGCCAGAAGGTGAGCAGAAGGAGGAGTTGCTACAACTCCTTCGCACGGGTTCGGACGTGGGAACCCAGGTGCTGCAAGCCGCGTATGATTCCGCGGACTCCTCAGCCAGAGTGGCAGCTTCAGGCATATGCCTCCGGAGACACTCATGGTTCCGTGTCTCCGGATTCACCCCGGACGTCCAGAAGAACATCCTGGACGCCTCGTTTCATGGAGAAGTCCTTTTTGGTGAGTCCTCGGAGAAGGTCCTCACCAAACTTCAAAGCCGGGAAGGCAGTGCGGTCTGTCCAGGCCATGTACAGAGCCAAGCTTAGTTCCTTTCGTAGGAACCAAAGCCGTTTTCAAGGCCGGATGCAGAGACAGCAGTCCCACACCGGCCCGCAACAGAGGGGCACCTTCTCCCGCAGAGCCCAGGGGAAGTCGTCCGCGGGCCGAAGCCAACAACCAGCTAAGCCGGCCCAGCCCGCAGGACCCTCAGCCACCATAGCATGACTCCTTCCCGGCCCCCGCCCCTCAGGATCAATGGGACACCAAGGTCGGGGGTCACATCCCGGACCACCTGCCAGGGTGGCAGTCCATAACCACCGACAGGTGGGTTCTTCAGTTGGTCAAAAGAGGCCACTTTATAGAATTCGTGGACACGCCACCCACAAGGCCTCCTCTGCTCTCCCGTTACTCGGGTCAGCACAAATCACTCATCAGGCAAGAGGTACTCGGCTCCTGCAAAAGGGAGCGGTGGAGTATGTCCCAGAGAACCAGATAGGATCCGGATACTATTCCCACTTCTTTCTGGTTCCGAAGAAAACAGGGGACCTCCGTCCAATCTTGGACCTCAGCGACCTCAACATGTCGGTCGCCTACAATTGTTTTCGCATGGTGACCCTCCTGGGGCTCATTCCAATGCTAAAAAAGGACGCCTTCTTAGTGTCCCTGGACATGCAGGATGCCTACCTGCACATCCCAGTAGCTCAAGCGCACAGGAGGTTCCTGTGCTTCGAGTTTCTCGGCCACCATTTTCAGTTCCGGGCTCTTCTGTTCGGACTGTCATCGGCCCCCAGGGTCTTTACTAAGTGTATGGCAGTCGTGGCAGTGTCTCTAAGAAGACAGGGCCACTACGTGTTCCCGTATCTGGATGATTGGCTTCTCATGGCCGCCTCCAAAGAGGCGCTGTTGCTGGCTATTCAGAGCACCCAGGATCTGTTCCAGTCCCTGGGCATTCTTATCAACTACGAGAAGTTTCTCCTGGTACCGTCCCAGAAGCTGCAGTTTATAGGTGCAGTTCTGGACACCATCCAAGGAAACCTTTCTTCCCGATGAGAGGCCGGAACACATCAGATCCCTCATCAGGGATCTCTCGGCGAAGAAGACTGTCCCCGCCAGGTTGGTCCTTCGCTTGCTCGGACACATGGCTGTGGCCATTCCGACCGTCCCTTTGGCAAGGCTCCACATGCGGGTAACTCAGTGGATGCTCAAGGTGCAGTGGGACCAAAGGCAAGACCACATGCAGCATCCGGTCATAATCATGAACGCCGTGATTTGAGACTGGCAATGGTGGCTAGACCTGGGGACACTCTCTGCGGGGGTCCTGTTTACAGTGCCGTCCCCGGAGGCAATCCTCTCCACAGACACCTCAGGGCTGGGGTGTGGAGCACACCTGAATGGGGTGAGGTCCCAGGGAATATGGACCCCTCAGGAAGCCCACCTCCACATCAACGTCCTGGAGATGAGGGCGGTCCTTTACACCCTGCAGGCCTTTCAGTCAGAAATCCTGTCGAGTACTTTTCTGCTTCAGACAGACAATATGGCGGTGATGTATTACCTCAACAAACAGGGAGCACACTCTTACCCCTTGCAGGAAGCTATGAGAGTGTGGGATTGGGTAATCCGACACGCGAGCCTGATGCAGTTCACGTCTCCGGGTGGACAACAACGCAGATGGCCTGAGTCATTCCCAGGCCAGAGTCCACGAATGGGAACTTCTTCAGGAGGTAGTAGAGGATCTGTTTCTTCGATGGGGCATTCAGAGTTGGACTTGTTCACTTCCCCATCCAATGCAAAACTGCCCAATTTTTGCTCGCTAGATCCAGGGCCTGGTGTTTTCTGGCGAGACGCGTTGTCCCTCTCCTAGGCGGACAGATTCCTCTACGCTTTCCCTCCCTTCCCGTTGATCTAGAGAGTCCTTCTCAAACTGCGCAGGGAGCACGCAACAATGATCCTGGTAGCGCCTTTCTGGCCCAGGCAGATCTGGTTCCCCATGCTGACGCAATTGTCCCGAGAACCTCCAGTTCCGTTGCCTTTCAGCTCCCATCTGTTGTCTCAGGAGGAGGGTTCACTAGTCCACCCGGACTTACGCTCACTGAACCTGCATGCCTGGCTCCTCGAGACATAGCCGTTATGCGACACGGGGTCTCGCAAGAGGTTGCGGAAGTCCTTTCCACGGCCAGAAAGCCAGCAACGCATGCGACGTACGCCATGAAGTGGCGCCGTTTTTGCTTGTGGTCGAGGCACGCGGCCTTTCCTGTTAGAATGCCCAGTGAAACTGGTTCTGAATACCTGCTTTCCTCTTTCATTCCGGTCTCGCCTTACTCCTCCATCAAAGTTCACCTCTGCGCGATTTCGCCTACCACTTCCGCAGGGAGAGCCACAGTGGCACAGCCAGATGCCTCGAGACTTCCCAGAGGGGTGTTACACCTCAGCCACCCATCAAGGATCCCGTTCCTCCTTGAGACTTACTTTGTCCTGGAACAACCTCACTTCCCCTTTGAACCTGCCGCAGATTGTAGCTGTGTTTTCTGTCGTTGAAAACGTTATTTTTAGTTGCTGTCACATCAGCAAGGAGAGTTTCCGAGCTTCATGCTCTCATGTGTAGGGAGCCTTATTTAATTTTCCACCAGGACAGAGTGTCTCTGAGGACGAATCCTAAATTCCTGCCTTAGGTGGTCTCTGCCCTCACTCTCAACCAGGACCTTGATCTGCCTGTGTACTTTCCCAAGTACTCTAATAGAGGAGAGGCGTTGCTTCACACTCTGGATGTTCACCGCTCCTTAAGATACCACCTGAACAGAACTAAACGGCTTCGCATGTTGGAGCAACTATTTGTGTCCTTCGCTGAGAGGATGCTGGACCAACCAGTCTCAAAGCAGACTCTTTCTCGCTGGCTTGTCCAGTGTATTTCATTTTGCTACAACAGCAAACAGAAGCCCCTACCGGGCACAGTCCGGGGCCACTCGACAAGGGGGGTGGCTACCTCCTTTGCAGCACTGCGCAACGTCTCCACCTCGGCCATTTGTGCTGCAGCTACTTGGAGCTTTGTGCACACATTTATTAGGCACTATAGCCTGGATATTACATCACAGCGGAGAGCCGGTTTCGGCCTTGCCATTCTACAGGGTCTCCTGTCCTAGAGTCAGGACTTGTTCAAGATCTTTCCTAACTTCCTCCTCCCAGAATGCTTGAGGCGCTATTGCTTGGGAATCAGTTCTAATGATGTTACCTGCTGCAGAGCTGTATCTAGAAGTAAGATAGTACAATTCGTAAGAACTTACTGTAACAGTAGATCTTCGAACAGCTCTTGCAGCAGGTACCTTCCCACCCACCATTCCCCCTTGGAGGAGGTATGGCCTACCAGGCCTTGACAGGAGCTTATGCTCTTTCTTCCTTTTCTTTTGATGGCGGATACTCGGTCTCCCCTTCTGATGTCATCCTGCAGCCGGGAGTCTCGGCGAGAGAACTGGGGAATCTGTGGGACCGCCTCGCCTCGTCAGCGTCGGGCGGGATGACGTCGGGCGATCCCCGCTGAAGACTGCTAGCTAGAAGATTTCCGTGGGGTCCTGATGCCTGCCGGCTTCAGTCCTAATGGTGTTACCTGCTGCAAGAGCTGTTCTCGAAGATCTACTGTTACGGTAAGTTCTTACGTAGCTGTACTTTTGTTTACTCCCTGAATCAAGGAGGCCAGTAACTGTGTGTTGTCCTATTGGGACAGAACTGGGCAGTATGTCCTTTGGTTTTACATTCATGACACACAATATCTGGGTTGTACCCCATTCCAGTTCTACCAGTGTTCTTTATTCCAGAGTTCCCAACGATATTACTACTGGGTCCCATAGAAGTAGAAGGAGATCTTACCAGGTAACCTTGATTGGATGACTGGGCTGTACCCTTCTGCCTGTGGGGTCTTGTTGCTATATAATCCTCAGCCAATCGGATTGCAGTGTCTGATACTCTGGGCAGTGCTCCTTCACCCATAATTGAACATTTTATGGTAAGACCCAGATAAACTGTTCCAATACAGTAGTTTCAAGGATTTGGTCTATGGTCTGAGTGGTATGCTGCAGCCATTTTCCACATAAGTCTTTGATCTGGGTAAAAGCATCTTGGGGGTTATCAGCATTACTATATCTGTAAGATCGGAATCTCTGACGATATGTTTTGGTGTTTATGTCATACCATTTCAAAATGTCCTGTTTAACCCGGTCAAAATTATTTACATAAGCCATCTCTACTCTGTTGTAGGCCAGCTGGGCTTTTCCAGTTAAGTATGGTGCCAGTCTAATAACCCACTGGTCCCTTGGCCAATTACAAGCTGTTGCCACTCTTTCAGATGTCATTAAATAGGCCTCAATGTCATCAGAGTCTGATAATTTAGCTAGTTTAATGTCCTTTTGGTGAACCACCGGAGCGACAGGTTGTCTACCAACACCCATTGCCTGGATCGCCCTTAAGGTGTCATTCCATCTGGCTTTGTTTTCTCTTTGTTTTTCCAGTTATATCTGATGTAAACATAACCACTTCAACAAGTCCTGGGTCTCCTCGGGGGACTTTCCTCCTCCACACCCCCACTAGCCTGAGCCAATCCTTCCAGTTTCTCTTCTTCCATCATGGGTTCCAGTTCACCTGTTATCCTCTTAGTCCTCTTTCTGGTTACTGGATCCAGCCCACTTAATAATGACAATTGAAATTTTGCAGTCACAGATCTGGTGTATACTCCAGCTAGCCTTGGCTGGTCCTTCTGCGTAATGTCCGCTTTGTTCTGTAGCATCTTATGTCCACCAGGGCCTTGGTGCAGGTCCCTCCAGTCAGTCAGCACCAGCCAACTGATCCCACCACTGCCACCAGTGTGAAAGGCTGTGGGTTAACAGATGGACACAACTCAGGAACTGTAGAACTGCAGCATTCCTGCAGATATAGTTTATTTAATTACAGAACAAAATGAAAGCGAACAGTACGATAAAATATAAAAATAAAAGAAAGAGGATACCAGAAATCAAATAACAGGCTTCATTTCAGCATTAAACATAAATCCAAAGCAATATGTAAGAGTAGTAAGAACTAAACTCCTGAGGTGTTCTCGGTTCAACACCTAACTCCTATCTAAAAATACTGTTCCAGAACAGGCATATATAGGGGGCTGGACTCCCAGATTGGTCCGCCCATCCATCAATCATTCATATGCTCATATGTCTATACCAAAATCCTGCATTCAGTCTTTTATTTAATGAATTACATTTCTTTACATTTCACTAAGCACATCTTGATTAATAAAGGATTGCCCAATATCATAAAGGACTTGTTAAAACAAGAATGCAACAGAAAACCAACGCAACAAACGCTGCCCTCAGCAGTCCTCTCATAAATTAAGGGAAACAGAGGCCAGCCGGCTCTTAGAGAGGAGCATTACTAAGGTGGTGTTGTGGCGTTCGTTCCTGGAGCTCAAAAATCAAACCTAAAAAAACAAGCCCAAAATGGCCAGTATTAGCGACCAAATAGCAGGTATAATGTCCTGCATCATATTATCACAAATGTATTCCAACTTGCCATACCGATGCAGCAGGATTTGTGTGACTATGCGCACATTCGAGCAGTCGCTAAGTCGCAAAATAGTTAAGAGACTCAAGCGCCTAAACGGTGTGTACTGTGAAGATACAAGAAAATAAAGCTCCTTAATTTCATCAGATAAGTACACATAAAGGAGCAAACATAGTATTTAAACAGTGGCCGGGATATTCAGAAATGCCCCAGAGGGAGGCGCAAGAGGGGTACAGTGCGCCATGGCGCATCGGGCGCGATATTCAAAGGTTGCGCACAACAGGATGCGCCTGTGCAGTGTGGCTGAATATCACATGGATGCGCCATAGCACACCCAGGGATGTGCCAGGGAGCATGTCATGAAGCGCAATAGTGCACCCATGGATGCGTAGGGGAGCAAGCCAAGGAGCAACACACAGGCAACCAGCACACAAGGCACACATCACATGGCCTGAAAGGACAGGCCACAGCCACCCCACCCAACCCAAGGTGGAACGCCACCAGGTACAAACCCCCATCCACACCACTGTTGCATGGCTCCACACACCAGCTGCAACACAGACACAGATGGGTAACCAAAAATAATGTATTGCAACAAGCAAATAAAAACTATATACAGATATTTACAATGGAGAGGGAAAGGAGGGACCACCCACAGACAGGAAGGTCAGTGAAGGGAGGCAGGGTGCAGGGGCAAAGGCTATAGAATGAGACAAGGGATGGTGCACAGGGAAGGGGAAACAGTCCAGCACACGTGCCCTATGGCCTTCCATGCCCCACCATCGGGCAACGGTGGCGTTGGTGCCTCCATCTGCGTTGAGACACTGCCAGCTGCTGTACCACCTGGAGCGTGGCAGTCGAGACATGCAGGATCTACCTGAGGAGCCGTGCATGAGTATCACTGGGCCTGACACCTAGGACAAAGGAGGGAACACCGTATGAGGGCATGTACAGAACGCTGCAGCCCATGCACCGTGCGCAGCGGGTATCAGTGATATGCTCCCCTGGGCTGGCAATCCGCCACCTGCAGTGAGTGCACCCACACGAGCCGCCTACCCGGGGACCCACAGCCATGCAGAACACTGCACACCAACACTGCCCATGTGCAGCACACCACCGCCATAGCAGGCAGGCGACATGGCCATGCAGGCAGTTGGCAGTGACACAGCCAGGATCCGGGTGCATCCACAGCCCACCTGCAGCAGCCACCACATGTGCGATAGCCACAGTGCTGTGCAATGGGCACCGCAGGCAGTGCACAACTGGAGGGTGCCATTTGCACAGAGGGCTGTGTCCCCTCCACCCCCGCTACCAACCGTGCACAACAAAGAAGCATGTACATGAACCTACCTGCATGCTGAGGCGCACCTTGTGGCTGTTCAGCCGCCATGCCCATGCATCCTGCAACTGGTGCACCACCCCCTGTGGTGGCCCGACCTGGCCCAGCCGCAGCACCAGTGAGGTGAGCCCGCCTCCGATCTTCAGGGCCTAGGAGGAAAGTATAGAGAAGGACACATCTGTACTGGGTAACACCACAGGGGCCCCCCTCCGGCACAGTGTGACACCCTGCGCAGTGGCACAGGGCAGCCACAGTGTAACACCACTCCCAATGGGGCAAACAGACCCAGCCCTCCCAGCATGGTGAGCCAATGGCACTGCCCCTGGACCACTGGATGGGAATGGGCACAGGCGCTGTGCACTTACCTGGCTGTGGCACAGTGCCCCTCCGGACGTGTGCCTGTAGTCGATCCGTGTCCCTCCACTGTAGGTCCCCGTAGCGGTGCCTGCACTGCTCCCCAGTGGGCCGTGCACCTGTGGCCTCCTCCAGTGAGTCTGCCACCTCCTGCCACACCTCAGACCGAGGCCTGTTGAGAGGCACCTGTCCAAACAGCGAGCCAGCATGTGGTTCCACTACGGCCACCAGGTTGATCAACTCAATCTGTGTCCAGTTCTGGGCCCTGGGTGGAGTCCTGCACGGCATGATTCCAACTCGATCGGCAAAACAAAATGGCACCCAGCAGCACATATGCCACACATGCTAGAGTTGTGCACCTAGCACCACAATGAGCTGCCACTGCCTATCGTGCAGGCACGAACATGCGCAACTCTGTTAACGCCATGCTGACATGTGTCATAGGGCACCTTCAAGGGCAAAGGGCACCCGTGGGGTCAAGGGTCAGGCCGTGCACCCTGTGCCTCAGCGCCATTGGGCATGGCAGGCATGCTGTGCGGTAGGGCCATGTGGCAGCCATAGTCCACGGCCCCATTGCACACAGGAGCCATAGTACCCATAGCGCAATCGGCTGTGTGGCATCTTGGAGCTTTAGGACATACAGTGCACGAGTGCCACAAGTGCAATAGTGGACAGGCGCTGTAGTGCCTATCGTGCACATTGCGACTGCCGCGTCACTGGCGTACTTGATGTCCTCACGCATGTGCCACAGGCTGTTGCGCACATCACAATGTTGCGCCTTGACTTGTGCATGTGCAACTCCATTGCACAATGTGCAACCACGCAATAGTCATTACTTCAGATGCAAACATGATTAGCCTATCAAGGTGCATCAGCTGCATTTGCATGTCATTACAGTTGCACAACTCCTCATTTGCATGCGATGTGCTATAAAGGTGCCAGGGAATGCACAGGGTAGTATCGGTGATTGCATCCCTTAGAGGTGAGATACGCAGGTGCTGACTAGACAGTGGAATGGGAGGGTGGGTGGGAATTACCAGCCCATACTAATACATTTCTATCCCCACAGGAAGAAGCATGTCCGAATATGAGGTGAGTGAGGAGCGTGGGCCTGCACGCAAGCGCAGGCCCAGCTTCACCAGGGCATAGTCAGATGCCCTATTCCAGGTGTACCTGGACCAGGAGCCACTCCTGAGCGGCTCCACAGGCACTCCACCGGCCCAGGCAATAGCATGGGAGGGTGTGGCTCATGCTGTGAACCAGCAGGACAGCCACCAACGGTCTGTGCAGGAGTGCAAGAAGAAGGTCAGCACAGACCAGAGGCAGATCAAGGAGAAGGTGGCAGCCATCTGGGCAGCATGTACCGCCACAGGTGGGGGTCAGCCAGCCCTGCCCATCCTCACACCGCAGGAGGAGATGGTGGTAGCCACCATGCAGCACAGCACGATTTTGGGCATGCCCGGAGGAGGATTCCAGACGGGTGGCAGCCCATCACTGCATGGTAGGCTTGGCTGTGATGGGCAGGGGTGCTGTGGGCAGGGTGGTGGGTGACAGCAACACTAATGTGACTGTGTTCCTTTCAGCTCCTGAGCACCTGCATGCAGCGGCAGTGGTGGGGGTGTCCACTGTGGGGACTGTCCTGGTCCCAGAGGACCGTCCAAGCACCTCCACCAGACACCGTGGCCCAGACTGACTGCAGGTCAGCACCGCTGTCATCCTGATGCCAGTGGCATCGGTTGCGGATGAGACTCTGGCTGCATTTCAGCATGACACCAGGCATGGTGTCCTGTGTGCTGAGATGCAGATCAGGGCAGGGTCTAGTTCCGATGATGACGAGACCGACATCCCAGACAACAATGTTGTGGCCGCAGGGGAGACACCCATACCACAGTTCTGCCACGGCAGTGCAGCTGGTGAGCCGGTGGTGGTTGCCTGTACACTGGCCACTGTGGCTGGTGTAGCCAAGGCTGCTACAGGTGCAGCAATGGCTGGCTGTGGTGGCAGTGGTGCTTGTGGCAGTGCAGCCACACGGGTGTTACACTCCGCACAGTGGCCAGAGGGGCAGCAGCAGCCAGATGGCATTGAGGGGGGCCTGGGGCAGTGCCCGCCATTGGTGCACCGCATGGCACCCAGCCCCAGGAGGGACCTGCTGTGCAGTGCCCACCTTCGCGGGGTGCTGGGCTGCAGGGTCGAGATACACCCATGGGTCGGCACAGTGCCCCTACACCCCAGGGTGCCATAACCTTGGACGAGCACACCCGTCTGCTCCAGGTCTCTGATCAGCAGGTGCAGCTCATGGCAGGGGTGCATGCACTCCACACGGAGCTGCACCAGGCAGCAGAGCAGCGGGACAGGGACTTCGCCCTGCTCCTGGCGGAGAACACACGAATGCGGGTGGACACGGCCACAGCCATGGATCGGCTGACCACTGCGGTCACGGCCAGACTGGCACCACTGGCCTTCCTGGTGCATGGCCGTCTGCTGCTCACAATGCGGAGCACATTCTCCACCCATTGGGCCCGGAGGTGTATGATCCCCTCAGTGTCAATGCCAGGGTCTGCTGTGGGCATTCCCAGCATGCCTGGTGCGGGCATGTTTGGTGGCTTGCAGACACCTGTGCAGACATGGTCGCAGTCCCGCAGTGTCACCCCTGGGGGACCGTCTGTGACACTCCCTGTGGCAGACGCTCAGACTGCAACCGCTGTGTGTTCTCGGTGGGGCAGTCCACGTGTCCATGGTGGCCGTGCTACTATGCGGCGTTCCTGAACTGCCCACCTCTGTGTCCGCTGTTTGCTGCTGCCCTGTGTGCGCATTGGTGCAGCGCGTGCATCCCATGGCTGTGGCATCCGTGGTCAACCCCGTACATGGCTCATGTGCCCACCCACCTAGCTGATGAACACTGTGGCATGTGCATGATGATGCCAGCACAGCACTGACTGCCACTGTGCAGTGCCACTCAGCGTCTGACACACACCTGGTGCCCACCTCTGGGCGGGGGCATGATGGGTCGCGTGTGTGCGTCTGCGCGGATGTGTGTGGGTGTGTATGTGCATGGTGTGTGGGCCTGTGCTGTGTGCTGCATTGGTGTTTGTACCCCACACCTGTCCATGACCCCCTTCCACTGACCCTGGCATGGGGCACGCCCATGCCTGCCTGCCTACTGTGCCCTGGGCCCTGGCCCTGCATGTGGCCGTGTACACCTACCTGCTCCATAATGCTCCTCAGCAAATGTGTCACTGTGCTACTGGGCCATCCTTATCAGCCGGGGATCCCTTGCCCCAGAGGATGCCTACACCAGGCCTAGCGGCCCGTATGTCCCCACTGCTATCCCCTCTTCGACCTCAATAACTATCCCACAGTTGGTGGCCATGTTGTGTAGTACACAGCAGGCCAGGAATAGGCCGCAGGCTTTTGAGGGGCTGTACTATAGATCACCACCAGACCTGTCCAAGAAATGGAACTGAGCCTTCAGCAGCCCGAACACCCGCTCGATGATGATCTGTGTGCTGGCGTGTGCCTCATTGTATTGCTCCTGTGCTGGGGTCGACGATCACCGGTATGGGGTGAGTAGCCATAGCTGGAGTGGGTAGCCACTGTCACCTGTGTGGAGAGATGTCTGGTTAGCATGGTGGAGTGTGTCATTGACCGCCATCCCAGCCATAACTCCTGGCACCCATTCCCTGGCAACCCACACACCCTGCTCTGCTGTTCCTGGCATATCGCATCCACAGCATACTTACTGACCTGGTGGCCAGTGGGGATGTCACCACTCTTGAACCTTTGGCACAGTGCCGACTGGTGCCAGATGAAGGCATCATGTGCTCCTCCAGGGTGTGTGGCACAGACATTAATTATGCGCCCCCTGGCATCGCACATCACCTGGCAGTTGGCACTGGGGTAGCCCTTCCTGTTGATGTAGGCCACCCCCTCCGGGCCAGGTGGTACGTGGATGCCAACATGGGTGCAGTCGATCGCCTCTAGCATGCCAGGCAACCGTGCCACCTTGTGGAACTACTGCATGTTTGCTGTATGCTCTGCCTGTGTGCTGGGGAAATGGATGTACTCCGCAGCATGTGGCAGCAGTGAGCTGAGGAATTGTATGAGGAGCCTTGACGTGGCCAACTGGGTTATGCCTGTGGTGTCCCCTGTTGGTCTCTGGAAGGTGCCCGTGGTGAGCAGGCACATGATGGCTGTGACCTTGGTCTCCACAAACAGGGCATGGCTGTCTTGTGGGTGCCTGCATCTCCTCACTGCACAGCTCACACAGCCACCTCAGAATGACCTGGTTCAGGTGGTACTGGTTCATGATCTCTGTATCACTATACTGTTTGAAGGTGATGTGGGCACGGTACCATCTGATCCAGGCATACCGTCAGTGGGCCCTTCCGTGCTGGTCTGCTGGCTGCCTCCTCACACCCCTCATTACTGCCTCCATCTGGAATATGGCACTGGCCATGACCTCGGCTATACGTCCTCCCCCCTGGGCAACTCTCTCCCCTGGCCCCCCCCAGGCTGTTGGCTGCTGTCTGTGCTCCTGCACTGGGCACACCCGTTTTTTGCTGCCTGGCCTGCAGTCTGTGGCCTCTGCCTCCCACCTCTCGTGCCCCTGTGCTGCCCCTCCTGTGCTGGGTGTCACAGACACTCACTGTGGGTTGCCTTGCACCCTGTTTCCACACACACACACACACACACACACACACACACACACACCAGTGTCTGGCTCTTTCAGGCTCCCTGGTCCCCACTCTGTGCCTCTTTCAGCCTGCCTCACACTCTGTGGCTCCCCTTCGGCTGTTCAGCCTTCCCCCTTGCTCTTCCTCAGTCTGGCTCCCCTGTGGTGCAAGCCTCCATCCCTCGCTTGCTCCCTCTTTTTATATGCTCAAGTCTGCTCCACACAAGTCCCATTTGCTCCACACTTGCACATTTAGCATTGCTGCTGAATATCGACTGCACCACAAATTCATGGTCTCGCTTGCCTGCACTTATGCGCATGCATTCATTACTATCGCAGTGGCGATTAGAACTTGCGCCATTTGCTTCCACTGAATATCACTCTCGGCACATTGCTGCACTTGCTCTGGCGCATCCCTGTTGTGCATTGCACAACTGCTCTGAATATCCCAGCCAGTGCCTTTTTTTCTTGTAGCAATAGTCCATTACCCTTACCGGACATTCTCTCACCACGAGGCATATTCTTTGCTAGAACTATAATGCTGCAGTGAATGCTTTGAAATCCCAAGGCTGCACATCAATGTAAAATAAAGAGGCATTACAATTCCATTAATTCTTTTTGTACACAACTTCTTTTTACCATTATACTATACTCATAAGAATAAGAAGGAGGAACGTACTGTATTCTCTGACATTTTAATTCCAACTCATCATTATGCACTTTAAATAAAATTAAAGGATCCTAAACTTTCTGGAAATGTACATATGAACTGGATAAATGCTGAAATAGTATGCAATGGGTGGCCAGTCCACTGCTCACTATTTTACAGAATGACAAGCTGACAAAACAAACATGTAAGACATTCATTCACCACACACATTCCATACAAACACATAATTTGTACAGAGACTAAAGCATACCTATAAATGACACCACCACACACCCTGAGCTGAAGATTGTCCTCATAACCAATGCCTCTCTCATGGACTGGGGAGCCCACATGAGGAACCACAGGCTCCACGGGCTCTGGAACCTGAGGAATCCTGATGCCACATCAGTCTGCTGGAGCTCCGAGTGGTATGGCTGGTGCTGACTTTATTAGCTCCATTTCTGCAGGGTCAAGTGGTCCAGGTCCAGGCAGACAACACCACAACCATGCACTATCTCAACAAACAGGGTGGCACATGCTCCCAGTCTCTTTGCAGGGAAGCGCTGTGCATCTGGATCCTCATGAGCCGACTGGAGGCAGATCTCCTAGCCCTGCATGTGGCAGAAGCCTCGAACCAACTGGCAGATGCCCTCAGCTGTGTAGGCGAGGTGTCTCATGAGTGGTCTCTTCACCCAGAGGTAGTTCGAAGCTTGTTCTCACTGTGGGGTACCCCTCAGGTGGACCTGTTTGCCTCCAGGGAGAACACAAAGCTGAGGCTGTTTCACGTCCACCCCCCTCAGCAGGGCTTGCTGCAGGGGGATGCCTTCTCAAGGCTGTGGACCCCAGGCCTCTTCTATGCCTTCCCTCCATTTCCCTTGATCCACAAGGTGCTTCTTAAGGTGAAGAGGGACAAGGTGAAGGTGATCCTGGTAGCTGCAGATTGGCCATGCCAATTCTGGTATCCAGATCTCCTCAGCCTCTGCAACAGGCTCCTGAGGCATCTTCCAGCATGCCCAGACCTGATATCAGTCAATCAATGGAAGGTATTCCATCCGGACCTTCAATCCCTGCTCCTGACAGCCTGGTTCCTGAGCAGTTAGAGTTTCAGGCTTTGGGTCTTTCCAACATTGTCCTCAGCGTAGTTGAGGCATCTAGGAAGGAGTCGACCAGGAAGTGCTATGTCTTCAAATGGTAAAGATTTTCCATTTGGTGTCAGGGCAAGGGCTTAGACACTAGTTCCTGTCCTGTGTCCAGTATCCTTGACTACCTTTGGTCCCTCTCCAAAGGAGGTCTCAGGATGACTACCCTTAAGGTGCACCTGGCAGCCATCTCCACTTACCGGGCAAGGGCTGGTCAGAGGATGGTGGTGCAGGAGACAGTGGTCTGGTGCTTTTTCAAGGGCCTCGATCACAAATACCCTCTGGTGTGTGAACCTCCACCTCCATGGGATCTACTGCTGGTATTTGCTAAACTCGTGGACAAGTCATTTGAACCGATACACAGATGTGAGATGTCACACCTGTCATGGAAGACCACCTTCCTGGTGGCTATTATGGCAGCCAGAAAGACTGGGGAGCTCCAGGAGCTCTCGGTGGAGTCTCCTTACCTGGTCTTCCACAGGGACAAGGTTGTCCTACACCCCCACCTGAAGTTCCTGCTGAAGGTGGTGTCAGAGTTTCACCTTAACCAGGTGTTAACTCTGCCTGTGTTCTACCCTAACTACACCTCGGAGGCTGAGTACAGGCTCCATACTCTGGACCTGAGATGAGCACTCTCTTATAAGGAGCGGACGGCTGAAGTTCAGGGAGATGTTCGCCAGCTGTTTGTCACCTACGCTGAAACTGCACCTGGCAGACCTGCAGCAAAGTGGACGATTGGCAGATGGATTACATTTTGCATTGATCTCTGCTATAGGTTGGTGGGTAAGGAGCCTCCCATAGGGCTAAGGGCTCATGCCATCCGCCATATCACTGCATCGGTGGCTGCTTCTAGGGTTGTCCCTGTCCAGGATATCTGCAGGGCTGCTTCCTGGAAGACAGCAAACATAGAAACATAGAAGTTGATGGCAGATAAGAACCGCAAGGCCCATGCAGTCTGCCCATTTCTTTTTCTACCCTATAAATGTGCCATTGGCCTTTGCTCTGTCAATGGCTTTTCTATTCATACTCATCTGTATTGCTCCCTTATGACTATCCCATGCCTGTTTGAAGCCCTGCTCTGTATTCATATCCACCACTTCCTGAGGTAGGCCATTCCGTGCATCAACCATCCTTTCTGTGAAAAAGAACTTCCTCACATTACCCCTTAATCAGCCTCCCTCTAATCTCATGCTGTGTCCTCTTCATTTCCCATTACCACATCAACCTTGAGCAGTATTGGGTAAGTTACTTTTTCTATTACTTTTGGAAATGCGTTCCAGGAAACTGCAGTCACTAGCAGGATGGAGAAGTACTAGAAAACGTAATACACCTTACAGTTACAGTTATGTATTACTTTTTATGCTAAAACAATACAAAACTAATAAGTAACTATAACAGATTACATTTATTTGAGAGTTTATAGGTTAGTTACTAGTTACTTTCAAATAAATGTAATCAGTTACAGTTACATATTACTTTTGTATAAAAAGAGATAAGTAAATGTAAGGTGTATTACATATTCTGGTACCTCTCCATTCTTGCTAGTGACTGCACAGAGCTTCCTGGAGCAAGTTTCCAAAAGTAATAGAAAAAGTAACTTACCCAACACTGACCTTCAGTCACACTGGGATGCTGGTTTTAGAGCCTCAGTTCTCCAGTCTCTGTTCCCAAAGTAGGGGGTGTGCGCCTTGCCTCTCTCCTCCCAGAGAACTGCTAGGAGTCTGACAATTAGTGTGGATGAACATATCCACGATCCTAGAAAAACAGGTTACTCACCTGTAACAGTAGGTCTTTTACGGAATGGTCTCTTGTAGTATGTCATTACTTCTGGGAGGTTCCAGCAGAGGGCACTGTCACATGGCAGCTCTTCTAGCTGTCTTTTGCCAGGGACTGCCCACCCATGACATCATCCTCTTGCTTTCTATATAAACGTGGGCAGTCCTTGGTAACCTCAGTTCATTTTCCTGCCATCTTCAGCTTGCACAGCAGCTAGCTCAACTTCTGTGTAGCAGTCATCAACGAGATTTTGAATAAGACGAATGTCTGAGAAAGTTTCTACAAGCAAGCAAACCTTATTTCATTCCTGCACTTGTGGCAGGAAGATTTATTGATTTGACAACCATTTATATTGTGTAAGGAGTCTGGGACCTACACACGACACCAGCTCCTGTGCTTTCTGTCAGGAATTCAACCTAGCAACTCATCGACGTTGGTTGTTAGAAATACGTCTTCTTATGGAACAGAGAGTTTCTTTGTTGGAGACCCATGGGGCTCTCTTCAGGTCTCACTCCAGGCAGCAAAATGAGAAGGAGAAACCCTCCTCACTCTCCCTGCCATGGCGCACGTCAATGGTGACTTCAGCCACATATCCACTGTCAATGGGATGTTGATTTGTGCCTTCCTTGTTGACGGGAGTGACTCGTTGACGACACTTTCCCAGGCACTAAAAACAGTGCAAAACTCTGCGATTCCATCAATGAAGGCTTCCATTTCTTCATTGATGTTCACTGTGTATCATGCAGCCAAGCAAACCTGAGGGGCTCCCATCGATGACTTTTTCATATAACAGTGACAATGCCTCCTCTGGCTTGTCGTCGACGTCACGCCTTCACAGGGGCAAACCCACTTCATTTGCCTTACTTAACACCTCTCCACCTCCTCAGGTGCCTTCCTACAGGGGTTCGGGAGATGTGCAGAGAGACCCTGGTCAATACTTTCCTGGGGCACATCCAACGACTTCCCACTGGCCAATCCCCTCTCTCACACCCATTATTTCCCAGCATCCACCTGTACTTATTCCACCATCTCAGGCACCAGATATTGAATGGATAGTGCACACAGTACCGCACTCTATGGGCTATAGCCAGACCCCTTCCCAGGCTCCTGTGCACTGCCCTCAGCGTTCTCCCTCCTCCCTGACTAAACAACTTCATGCTGACCAGGATGTACCACCCTGGTCTCCCCCAACCCCTCTGTTGGAGGACTGTTTCTCGGATGAACCTGACCTGGTGGGGGAACTGCCTAATGATATAGATGAAGCGGACCTTCTGAATTTTGATTTTCCATACCTGGATAATCCTTACTCCGTGGTCTCTTCCCTGGATGAAGACTTACCAGCACCTCTGGCCATCTCTCCTCCAGATGACCCTTATTTCAATGAAATGATGATTCAAATACAGGGTTTTCCACCTCCACAGAACAGGATAAACAATGGAAAGACATGGCTAAATACCTCAAATTACCTGAGGAGCCTAATATGGTAATACCTCCACTTATATCTACTTGTCAGAATGCCATCTCCGATGCATGGTGTCAGCCTTCAGCCATTACAGCCTTCCCACGTAAGGCTTACTGGCTGTATCAGGCTCCCTTAGACCATTCCTATTGGTCCTCAGTTCCTGAGGCTGACTCGGTGGTCATTACAGCCACTAGTGATTGAATAAGAAAACCTAAACACATGAGTTATTTGCCTCCAGATAAAGAATCTAGAAGACTTGATTACCTGGGGAAAAAGGTCTTTGCCTCTGGCACCATGAATGTAAGAATCTTAAACTATATGGGCCACATGGTTAAATACCAGCAGACCCTGTGTGCCTCAGCCCTAGACCTCCTCAATAAGCTACCTCCTTCCCAGGAGAAGGAGCAATTGCTCCAAACCATGTCAACCATTACTTCCCTATCTCTCCACCTTCTCAGATCAGGCTATGATGTGGCCGATACCTCGACTCATCTGTCTGCCACTGGCATTGCCTTGCATTGCCATGCCTGGCTTCACATCTCTGGCCTGGCACTAGACGTCCAACATAAAGTGGTCAACGCCCCTTTCAATAGTGACAAACTCTTCGGCCCCAGTACCCAAATCCTCTTGGATAACCTCCAAGCTTTTGGGTGTGCCCGCCGTATGGTTCAAGGCATGTACCATACACCACGGGCCCAGTACTCTTCCTATAATAAGAGAGGTATAAGACCTTTCATGGGGGTACTTTTTGAGGATGCCATCAAAACACAAGAGGCAACTCAGCTGCCATGTGTCCTTCCCATGCCCGTCCCATGGGTGGGACTGACCAATCCAGTTCTCAGTGACTCCATAGGCCTTTCCCCTCGCCTCCTTCTCCAAGCCTCAGAGGTGGTAGGGAGTCATTTTGCCCTTCATTGGGAGGCTTGGCAACAAATAACAACAGACAAATAGGTACTCCAGATCATCCAAACTGGCCATACCCTAGAATTGACTTCCTTACCCCCTTCGCTTCCTCCTCAGAAGCTTTACTGTCTTCAGGAACACCTTCCTATACTCCAGGGGGAACTTACTGCTCTAATAACCAAATGGGCCATTGTTCCAGTCCCATTATCACAACAACAGGGATTCTATTCCCATTTATTCCTCATACCCAAAAGAACTGGAGACCTCAGACCAATACTGGACTTGAGAAACCTAAAGCAATACATCCAGTACAAACATTTTTGCATGATTACCTTAACATCCATCATGCCCCTCCTGAATTGGAATTGGATGTATGCTCTAGATATGTAAGATGCATATCTTCACATTCCCATCCATCCAGTCCATCAGAAATACTTGCACTTCCACCTGTTTGGGCAAAATCACCAGTTTCAAGCTGTACCCTTCGGCCTCTCTTCGGCCCCATGGGTCTTTACCAAATGCTTAGCGGTGGTAGCATGGGCACTGAGAAAGAAGAGCATTTCGTTTTCCCTTATTTAGACAATTGGCTGATAAAAGCAGACACATGGGAACATCTGCTATCCTCCCTCCTGGAGACTCTTCAGCTGTTCCACGATCTTGAGATTATGGTAAATTGGCCAAAGTCCAGCCCCCTTCTGTCCCAATCGCTCCAGTACATAGGAACCATACTGGACACAATTTTTGCCAAGGCCTACCTGCCTCCTGCGCATCAGGATACCCTGATCGGCCTGGCCTTACAGATCCAGTCCCAAAAGATTGTCACTGCCAGACTCATGTTACACCTCTTAGGGCACATGGCAGCGACCATACCAGCAGTAGAATTTGCATGCCTTCAGATGTGTCCCATCCAGTGGACCTTGCAAAATCAATGGTACCAGAAAACAGGATAATTCGAAGACAAAATCAGGGTGACCCCATCCCTCAAGTCTGCTCTAACCTGGTGGAAAATCAGATCCAACCTCAATTGGGGTCTGCCTTTTCACACCTCCCCTTCTCACCAAGTTCTAACATCAGATGCCTCTTTCAAAGGTTGGGGTGCCCATCTCGGTCCATCCCAGACCCAGGGAACATGATCCTCAGGTCACAGTCGCCCTCCTATCAATCTTCTGGAAATGTGGGCAGTCCTTCTGGCACTGCAAGCCTTCAGTCCTTACTTGACTCCTGGCTGGCTATTGATCCAGTCAGACAACATGACAGTAGTATTTTACCTCAACAAACAAGGAAGCACACATTCTCACTCCCTCTGCATGGAGACAATCAGGGTCTGGCAAGAAGCGATCAAACAACATTTGATGCTAATGGATGTCCATTTACCAGGACGTTACAACCAGTTAGCAGATCTCTTGAGCCGCCGGTCCATCGTCCACAAGTGGACGCTGCTGGACTCAGTCCTTTAAGACATCTTCCATCTCTGGTGCACTCCACAGATAGATCTGTTTGCCTCCCCAGAGGACCACCAGCTACCCAATTATTTCTCTTATTATCCTGAACAAAAAGGGAAGCTCTACAGATACCCTGTCCCAACCCTGAACAGGACTCTTCTTATATGCCTCCCCCCCACTCCTTTTCCTTCCACACACATGAATGAAACTACAGCTGGAGCCAGCCACAATGCTTCTCATAGCCCCCATGTGGCCTCAACAGTCATGGTTTCCAATACTACAACAACTGTCGATAACGGAATGTGTTCAGTTGCCATTCAGGCTGGACCTCTTGACGCAATGCCAGGGCTCTCTACTTCACACTAGTCTAGAGACCCTATGTCTTCATGCCTGGCTCCTGAGGATGCATTCATAAATAGATTGCAAGTATCCTCTCAGGTGGCTGTTACTCTGCTTGCCACCTGAAAACCAGCTACCAGGGATACCTACAATTCTAAATGGAAACATTTCTCTATTTGATCTGCCTCTCAATCACTTGACCGTTATTTCTGCCCTCTCACGAAGGTCCTTATCAGTGGCCAACCTTAGCTATTCCTCTATCAAAGTCCACTTGGCTGCCATATCTGCTTTCCCCGAACTGTTGGATGGCAGATTAACATCACTTAGCCAAGATGTTTTTGAAAAGCATATTACATCTAAAGCCTCTGATTTGCCATCCCACTCCCCCATGCAACTTGAATTTTATGATTGAAAAGTTAACTGTTGTGCCTTTTGAACCAGTTGCCACTTGTGACCTCCATTTCTTCTCATGGAAAACATTATTCCTCGTCGCCATCAGCTCTGCTCGATGCATATCCGAACTTCCTGCCCTTATGTGCAGAGAACCTTCTCTCATCTTTCATAAGAACAGGGTGGTGCTTTGCACCAAACCTTCCTTTCTGCCTAAAGTAGTCTCAGAACAGACTTTGAGTCAATCCTTGGAGTTGCCAGTTTTTTACCACAATTACTTCAACCCTGGTGAACTTTTTTTTTACATACTATGGATGTCCACCGCATCCTTCGTTATTGCACTAATCGGACTAAGTCCATTAGAAAAACCTCACAACTGTCTGTTATCTTTGCCCCAGGTCCTGAGGGCCTTCCTGTTGTGAAATGCACCCTCTCTTACTGGCTACCACAATGCAATACACTTTTTACAAAAATACAGTAAGCCCCTACCAGGCCATGTTCAAACCCATTCCACTTGGGCCGTTGCGGCCACTGTAGCTTGTTTTAAAGGTGCCTTTATTACAGACATCTGCAATTCTGTGATCTGGTCTACCATCCATACCTTTACAAGGCATTACAATCTGGGTGTTGCCCCCAAACGCAGGACAGCCTTTGGCCGTGCCGTCCTACAGGCATCCTATCATAATTGTCTTCCTACATGGAGATAACTGCTGGGAAATCTCTCAGAAGTAATGACCTCCTGCAAGAGACCATTTCATAGAAGACAGTGTGGTTATGTAAGAATTTACAATAACAGTTGATCATCCATGGAATGGTCTCTTGCAGTAAGTCATTACTTCTGGGAGTTCCCGATAGGTGCCTCTCCAGCATGGAAGTATCTTCCAGCAGTCTGTATACCAGGGACCACCCACACTACCTCATTTCCTGGGCTGTGCCTATAAAAGTGGGTGGTCCCTGGTAAGCTCAGTTCATTTTCCTGCCAGCTTCAGCTCTGGCAGCAACTCTCCTAGTAGAAGTCTACAACGTGGATTGAACCCATAGCCCAGGTGCCTGGGCTTCATACAGACACCATATACCTACAATGGATGATTCCCTGTCACACACACAGGGTGCTCAACCAAAGGGCTCAAAAAACTTAGAGTCCTCTTCAAGAGATAATACTGGGAAGAAAACCCCTTCACCTAAAGACCTGCCTGACCACTTTTCAATGGTCGTGCCTCCAAAACTTGGATCATCAAGAAGACATTCATCGTCGATGGGCACTTCACCCCTGTCAGTGGTAGGCTCTACTCCATCAAAAAAGGAACGTTCATTGTCAATGGGGCTTCATTCCTCAGCTCCCTTATCAACCAGGACTCCTGCACAGTCGACGACAGAGGTCTTGATGGCTTCCCCATCGGCGGGGCATAACCCCCCCGTCAATGGGAGGGTTTTACAAGACAGCATCATCGATGAGAATGCCTCCTCATTCTACTGAGCCAGTGCTACATGCTTCCTCATTGACTGGGCTGCCTTCCCCATCGACGGGACATGCTCCCCCGTTGATGAGAGGCCTGCCACCATCGACAGACCATGCATCCACTCTCCCATCATCAACGACAGCATTTTCATTGTTGACGGAGCATGTCTTCACTCCCCCATCATCGATGATGGCACTCCCATCATCGATGGAGCATGCATTCACTATCGTATCGTCAATGGAGTATATCCCACCGTTGACAACACATGCCCTTCTGTCCTCATCATCAATGTAGTATATTCTCCTGTCAACGGAGCATGCTGTTACTGACCCTCCACTTGTAAGACACAGTACATCATCGATGAGGCATGCTTGTTGTCATTCCTACGTGGGGCTCACAACCCCGTTGGAAACGAACAAAGACACCAAAGAAACACCGGATCACTCTACCGGGAGGCGCAAATTGATCCCCCATCCCCACGTACGCTGGATTCAGACCCTGCTTACATGACAATTCCATTGTCACAAGTTCCAGATATTGAAGAAATAGTAAATAGAGTACTGGATTCTATAGGTTTTGACCATAGCCTCATTCCAGAACATAACCCTCGAACACAAATGAAATCGTCACCTCCATCAAAACAGGAATGCACAGAGCTAGAACTCTCCCTGGTCTTGCCTCCTCAAAAATATTCAGGTGAATATTTCTCAGATTATCACACAAATCCAAACCTCCATAGGACCTATGATCATTTCCATGACACAAGAGGATATGAATCCCTTTCGGAGGTGCCCTTCTACTGGGACAAAGGGCTATTACAACCACGAAAAGGTCATTTCTCCACGGGTTGACCCCTCATTCCCCAAAATGATGCTACAAATACAAAAAAAAAATGGGGTTTACCACAATAGAACAGGAAAGATTAAGTAAAGATATGGCTGAACATCTGGGCCTACCGGAAGACTGTCCAGGCTATCCCTCCTTTTATACCTATGTTCAGAAATGCTATTACTGAAGCTTGGAGCCAACCCATAGCAGTGTAGGAGTTACCTAGAAAGGCCCACGGGCTGTATCAGACTCCTGATAATTATCAATATTTAACGAATACACCAGTGGCGGATTCTGTGGTTACTGCAGCTGCCCACAACTGCACCGGCAAGTCTAAACATACAAGCACAATACGTCCAAAGAAAGACTGTAAACATTTTGACCATATGAGGAAGAGAATGTTTGCTCTAAACACACTAATTATCAGAATACTTAACTATATGGGGCACATGCTGCAATACCTACGTACAGTGGGCACTTCTGCTGGAGAAGTTATAAACAGAATACCTGCATCCCCTGAAAGAGAGCAACTTACATCTATAAATAATACAGTTATTTCACTGTCTTGACATCTATTAAGATCAGGATATGATCTTGCCAGTGCTTCGCTCGAACCTCTGCAGCCAGTATTCTTATACTCCACCAGGCATGGCTCCGACTTTCAGGGCTAGCACCTAATATTCAACACAAAGTGGCTAACACCCCCCCTTTCAGGCGACCATCTTTTTGGGCCAGGAGCTTAATTGATACTGGAGAACCTACAAGCCTCAGACAGACAACTGAAAACAGTACAATACATGTACCAAAAACCACGCCCTCAGTATAATAATTCATACAAAATTGGAACTAATTATACCCCACGTGACACCTTTAAGGGCAGAGAACAAGTAACAAGGACCCTAGCAAAGCTGGCCCGTGGCCATCCCGGGGCTTCTGCCCCTCATTAAAGACTCTAGACTCTGTCCCGGTCCCCTCTTCTTGGCCTCGGGGACCTTTTGGGGCCACAAAAAAAAAAACAGTCCTTTTTTCACATCGACTCGATACCTCTAGCCAGTTTCTCAGGTATCACTGTTATAGACCATCACGACCATTCCATCGAGATGCCCTTTTGACCTGTGGTGCACCGGATGTCCTGTCCTCCCTCAAACAGGTCCATCCACTATTAACTCACATGCTGAGACACAATCAGTCCCACTACAGACTATATTCTTCTCTCCTCCACTGTTATTTAACAGCTTTCCCTCGATCATGAACAAAGATCATATCAAAAGGGGTGAGTACATATACAGAGATTATATGTTTTAAACCACCGCTTCATTTCGTTTGGTCACAGATAAATTGTTTCATTTGCTACATTATCTGTTACTTCAGTATCCTACTTTTTGTCAAATGGATACATTCATTACTGGCTAGACAGTCTTAAAAAAAAGGTCTTCACTTGCTACTTTGTAGCGCCTGTAAAGAATAACATTGTATTACTCGAGGTACTGTTACAATTCGTAACAAAGTTGTCTTTGCCTCAGATTGTGCTTTCACTGCTGATCACTGTAGCAGCTTAACTGATCAGTGCTCTTAACATATTCCTTCTAGTTTTTTAAAACAATGCTTCACAGTGAGTCATGTATCCCTTTATTCTGCTGCTATGCTATTTTAGCATTCATTGGTCCAATGACCACATTTTACCTATGGCAGAATGCCATCTGTGGCCACCCACTGCTATATAACTGCTTGGGAGTCTCCCAGAAGTAATGACTTACTGCAAGAGACTATTCTGTGGAAGATAGTACAGTTACACAAAGACTTTTGCTGTAACAGTAGATCTAGGAATGTCTCTTGCAGTAAATAGTTTCCCTCCCTCCATCTCCCTGCCTTATGTAATTGGAAAAATGATGTAAGGGTGGGAAGCTTCGGTACATCGGTTCTCCTCGGTCCCTCGCTTCCGAGCTGAAACCGGTGGGGAACGGAGCTTACCAGGGATCACCCACTTTTATAGGTACAGCCCAGGAAGTGAGGTAGTGTGGGTGGTCCCTGGTATAGAGACTGCTGAAAGAGACTTCCGTTCTGGAGCTCCACCTATCGGGAACTCCCAGAAGTAATGACTTACTGCAAGAGACATTCCTAGAAGATCTACTGTTATAGCAAAAGTCTTTATGTAACTGCACTTTCTTCGAGGAATGTCTCTTGCAGTAGGTGGTGGCCTGGCATAGGAAAAACGTTATCCTTACCATGTCCAGAAGGCAGACAAGCTCTGCCAGAACCCCTCAGGAAAGGCCTTCTTGGCAGCTCAGCCTGAGACCGATTCAGTGATGATAAAGGTGGCCCATGATAGATCTATGACACCTAGGCACCTCAGTTCCCTCCCCTCAGATAGGGAATTGAGGAAACTGGACCTCTGGGGTAAGAGAACCTTTGCCTCAGTCACTTTGGGCCTTAGGATAACCAGTTACATGGCCCATATGATTAAGTTCCCGAATACACTCTGGAAAAAGACCATAGAAACAGCTCAGGCCCTCCCTGAAGGTACTCAGAGGTAGGAACTACTCAGAGCTCTTCAGACTGTGGCTGATGTGGGCAAGCACCTCCTGAGGGCTAACTATATTGTCAGATGCCTCAGCCAGCATGGCTGCTGCTGCCATTTGCCTTAGGAGACACTCTTGACTCAGTGTGCCATGGTTTGCAGCTGACATTGAGCAATCCATCCTTAATACTTCTTTCAGAGAAAACAAGCTCTTTGGGGCAGATGTGCAGGATATCATCAATGACCTGCAGGCATCAGGGAGGGCTTTGAAGAAACTCCACTTCCTGTACCACACCCAAGCCCAGGGTGGATGGCTGTCCTCCTTTTGTAAGGCATTCCACAGATCTGGGTCTGGGACCAAACCCCAGGCAAACGTAGGGCAGGGTCGGCTTTGCCTGCCCCTCCCTCCACCTCAAGTACCCATCCCAAAAGCTCCAGGGGTGGTGGAGGAGTGGCCCCAGCCACCAACCCTGCTTCAATATGACTCCTTCCCTGACCGCCCCTTTCCAGTGTTCAGTCAGGAGATGGTGGTTGGGGGTTGTTTTTCATGCCACCTAAAGCAGTGGAGGCACCTCACTACAGACTCCTGGGTCCTGCAATTAATAGAACAGGCACATGCTCTAGAACTTCTGAAACCACCTCTAGACATTCCTCCTGTTCCCTAAGTTTACCTTCCAGGTCACATACTGGTGCACCTAGAAGAAGTCTGTACACTGCTGCAGAAGAGTGCTATAGAACCTGTGCCTTGGCATCAAAGAAACACCTGGTTCTATTCCCATTTCTTCCTCATTCCAAATCTACAGGAGACCTGTGGCCCATCCTGGATCTGAGGGACCTGAACTTCTACATTCAATACAAGAAGAACTGAATTCTCACTTTGCAAGATCTGCTGCCCCTACTGAGACAAGACAATTGGATTTGCTCCCTGGACATGCTGGATGCTTACCTGCATATCAAAGTTTGCACCTCTCACTGGAGTTACCTCAGGTTCCTGTTCCAGGGGGAGCTTCACCAGTTCAGGGTGTTGCCCTTTGGCTCTTCATCTGTGCCACAGGTATTTACCAAATGCTTAGTAGTGGTGGTGGCAGCTGCTGTCAGCAGAAAGGGACTGTATGTTTTCCCCTACCTAGATGACTGGTTGCTGAAAGCCTAGTTCAAGGAGCAGATGGTTTGGATCCTAACATTTACCAGACAGTTGTTTGAAGCCTTAGGGATCACTGTCAATGTGCCTAAGTCTGTCATAATCCCTTAACAATGACATGGGGCAGTTCTGGACATATCCTGCTCTAGGACAGGGTGGAACTCCTCATAGCTCAGGCCCAGCTGATTTCTCAGAACAGTTTGTCACAGCCAGAACATTCCTGAGACTTCTGAGCCTGATGTTATCAGAGTACCCCTGGCAGAGCTGCATATGAGGATCCCCAAATGGACTCTGAGGGTCCAGTGGGATAAGCACACCAACAATCTAGAACAGATGGTTCTAGTTTCTTCCCCTGTTCACAGGGTGCTCCAGTAGTAGATGGACCCCAACAATTTTCTGAAAGGAGTGCCATTCCTCATTCCCTTCCCTCAGCAGATCATCACTACTGACACCTCAGGGTAGGGCTGGGGGGCACACCTGGGTTCTCATCAGACCAAAGGAACATGGTCCAGGGTGGAGACTTCTCTCCACATAAACATTTTAGAGATGAGGGCAGTTCTGTATGCCTTACAAGCCTTCCAGAACTATCTGTCCCCAGTACCACTGCTGGTGCAGTTGGTTAATCTCAGTGTAGTATACTACACAAACAGGGAAGAGGGGACTCATTTTTAACCCCTGTGCCAGGAGGCGATGAGAGTTTTGCACTGGGCTCTAAAACATGGTCTAAAACTGTCAGCCATCCGTGTTCTAGGCATCCAAAATGCCCTGGCAGACAGGCTAAGCAGGTCATGGCCAGAATGCAGCAGTGGGAGCTGCTGATCTCAGTAGTAGAAGACCTGTTGGACAGGTAGAGTCATCCAGAGTTGGACCTTTTTGCGCCCCCACTCAATGCAAAACTGCCACTTTTCTGCTTCTTGATCCAAGACCTGGAGTTTTCTGGTGAGATGCATTGTTCCTTTCCTCAATAGGGAGGTTTCTTTACACTTTTTCTCCCTTTCCTCTGATTCAGAGGGTGCTAATCAAGTTACAAATGGAAGGAGCCACTCTAATTCTTGTGGCACCCTTCTGGCCTCATCGGATATGGTTTCCATTACTGCAGGGTCTGCTGTCACAGAACCAGGGAACCCTGGTCCATCCAGACCTCAAGTCACTTCATCTCCATGCATGGCTTCTGAAGACATAGCCATTGCAAGATTTGAGGTATTCCCCCAAAGTGGCTGATGTCCTGCTGACAGCCAGGAAACCCTCCACTAAGGCCATCTATTCGATGAAGTGGAAGCGTTTTGCCTTGTGGACTGCTTCCCACCACCTAGATTCCTACCCTTGTCCAGTTAATCAGATTCTGGAGTATCTGCTGTCTTTGTCAGACAGTGGTCTGCAATACTCCTCCATTAGGGTGCACCTGTCTGCCATATCAGCCTTCCATGTGCCAGTTGAGGGCTATGCTGTAAGCAAGGCAAAGTTTATTTGTATGGCGCCCATTCCTGGGGGCTCGTGGCACTTCACATAAGACAAGTAAGGAGTAAAAAAGACATACATACATACATAAATACATGTTTAAAACAGTAGTAAAACAGATAAAACGGTACAGATAAATAAATTCAGTAGTCAATTCATGTGTCAGATTAAATAACTGTATCTGGGAAGACCAGAGAAAAAAGGTGGCACTTTAGGTGACTCTTAAATACGTCAACTGAAGGGGCCTCCCTGATGACAGAGGAAAGTGAATTCCACAGGACGGGGCCAGCAACACTGAAAGCCCTGTCACTAGCAGTTTTTAACCATGTCCTGGGAATTGTAAGGAGGCTCCTAGAGGAGGAACGGAGGGGGCAGACTGAGACGGCAGCTGTTAGGAGATCAGACAAATAGCCAGGGCCTAGTCCATGTAGGCCCTTAAAGGTGAACAGGCCCACCTTGAAGATAACCCTCCACCTGACCGGCAGCCACTGCAGTTCACATGGCACTGGAATCACATGACAGAACCTCAAAGGCCTATCATTAACCTGGCAGCTGCGATCTGCACTAGCGGCAGTTGGTGGAGGGTACCGCCTGGGACCCTGAAGTAAAGAGCATTATAGTAATCAATCCTGGAGGCTACAAAGGCATGTACCAAGGTAGAAAGGTCCTCAAGCAGAACTAGGGGCTTGATCCTGGCAATATTTTTCAAGCGGTAAAAACACTTTGGACAACTGATGACACCTGAGACTCAAATGTCAAACTGTCATCCAGGAACATGCTGAGATCTCACACCCCAGAGGAAGCCATCAATGGTGCAGATCCCAGGAAAAGTCCAGTTACCACACCAGAAGCATTCCTATCACGCCTTCAGCCCAGTTCCACTGCCAGTACCGCTGTCTTATCAGGGTTCAGTCACAACTGCCTGGAGGACATCCAATCATTGATTTCAGTCAGGCAGATGTTAAGCACTTCCACAGCACTGGATGTTCCGGGGCAAAGGACAAGTACAATTGGGTATCATCTACATGGCAGTGAAAACCCGCATTGTGCTTCTTAATGAGCTCACCTAGGGGCAACATGTACACTGCAGACAACATTGGTGACAAAATCGATCCCTGAGACACACCACATGACAGGAGCTTCAGGGACAAGGAAAAATTCCCCATCACTACCCGTTGCTTCCTGTCAGTGAGATAGGACTCAAACCAGTGGATGACAGTGCTGGCAAGCCCACAATACTCTCTGAGACAATCAGACAGCACAACATGGTCTATAGTGTCAAAGGCTGAGGAAAGCCAGCCCACCGGCACAGTGGTAGTTTTACCGCTTGTGGTGCCAGCAACCCGGGTTCAGAAATGGACTCAGGCAGCTGGAGGGCCAGCCGGGGAGAGGGATTGAGTGCCCATCGGCCACTCTCCTTCTCTGGGAGGGGAGGGTTGCCTGTCCCTCTACTCTACTACCACCTGGGTGACCACAGGTGGTGGTGCAGCTGGGACAGCCAGTGGAAGGGAAGGATATAGGCTGGGAGCTGGAGCGTTTGCACATCACAATGTGCTCTGCCCCTTGGCCACCTTTGTGCAGCACCAGAAACACAGAAAAAGGACCTCATGGATGCCAGCGTAGACAGGGATCCAAGTTCCCAAACACCATGACCAGGCTCTCTGGGACCATCCAGACTGCCCGACACACACTAATGGACTAGAGGGGGACATCTCGGGATCCCCCTCCTCCCCACCCAGGGGTAGGCCGAGGCAGCATGGGGCAGTTCTGGAGGTATCCCAAGAGGTACCAGGGTTGGGCAGAGTGAATGGACGATACTCCAGAAGAGAGCAGCATCTGTGGAGATGGGGCAAAAATAAAAAAAAGGCTGCAGAGAGATCGAGGAGAATGAGAACTGTCCCATCTCCTCTATCCCTCGCCCTAAGGAGGTCTATTGTGCACCCGAACTAGCACTGTTTCGGTGCTGTGCCTTGCTAGGAAACCAGACTGGAGTGGCTTATAGATGTCAAAGATCACAAGGTGCTCCTCAAGCTCTTGCACCACGATCTTTTCAACAACCTTTCCCAAAAATGGGAGGTTGAAGATTGGTCGATAATTTGCCAAGATGTCCGGGTCGAGAGATGGTTTCTTCAGAAGGGGCCTCACCAGAACCTCTTTTAAGGAATCCAGGAAGACCCCTTCCAACAATGAACACTGGACAATCAAGGCAAACACTGGGCCAATGGAATCGATGCATCCCATTAAGAAATGCATCAGGACCGGGTCCAGTTCTCAGTATGTGTGCTTCAGCTTTCAAGCAACCTCTGTGACCTTGGCCACCTCCACCGGTTTAAACTCCCCCCCCCCAAACAGGAGGAGTGCCTCTGCTACATCCAAGGCGATCACTGTGAGATGTAACACGACTCACTGGTGGGATTCCCTGCCAAATAGAGGACACTGTGTCAGTGAAGAACCTAGCAAACTCATCACACACAGAGACAGAAAAAGCTTTTTTCAGTTGCAGACAGGCGGGATGTAACAGGAAGTCTATAGTCCAAAAAAGAATAGCTGTTTGGTTCTTCCCTGCAGCAATCTACCTAGACAGAAATTCTGCCTTCTTATGGTTGATTGCCCCCTGGTACTCACCATAGTCAGTATGCAGGGCCAGTTAGTCCTCCTCAAGCCTGGTCCTCTGCCAACAATGCTCTAACTTCTGAACCCTAATCTTCATCACCTTGAGCTCTCCATCAAACCAAGGATACCTCAAGTGAGAAGATTTAGGTCATACATGGACCGCCTCACTTGTGCCTTTCACACATGCAGTGTCTACACTAGATAAGTCAGCCACTGCCAGAAAACCATTAGGGGACATTCCCCTCAAAGGGTGGTAGCTGACCATCTCAACAGGGGAAGGGCTTTCGATTGGGGGCCCCTGAATGAGAACCTCACTGTGCAGTGATCAGACCAAACAACCTGATCAATCTTGAGGTTAGCTACCTCAAGCCCCAGTGAGAACACCAGGTCCAACATGTGGCCACCGTGGTGAGTCACAGAAGTAACTTCTTGTGTCAGGCCCAGTGATGATATCATCTGGAGGAGGTTGGAACCGAGCCTGGAGGACTTGTCACCGGCCCAAGCATTGAAGTCCCCCAGCACTAAATATCTGGGGGACTCCAACACCTCACTGACAACGAGATCCACCACCTCCTGCAGGAACTCTCCTCCCATCCCAGGAGGGCAGTAAAAAAGGAGGATCCTGCAGCCTGCATCTGGACCCCCACGTCCTGGCACACATTCAAAGGACCTGGTAATTCCCACTGGGTGCACAGTGAAGCCAAGTTTGGATCTAAAACAGAAGGCCACTCCCTTGCCCCTGCATTCCACCCTAGGGCAGTGTACCATGGAATCCCCGGGGGTGGGTCATCTGCCTCCAAAAGTGGCCTGGCATCATCTCCCACCCAGGTCTCTCTGATGCAAACCAGATCAATCATAGAAATCAAGTCCACCATAATTGTGGTCTTATTTCTGATCAATATGGCATTGCAGAGCACTGCCCTAAGGGAATTAGTAGGCATAGCAGCCCCTCCAACTACTTGCCCACTCGGTCTGGTGGGACCCCTGGGGACAGGAACCAAACACATCTGGCCTCTCTCCAGGTCCCGTCTGAACCCAGCTCAACTGGATGCAGCCCGTACACTTTGGAGAGGCATCCTGTATTTGAAACCTCCCATGCACAATTCAGCCCTGACCTGGGACTTGAATTTTGTTTTAGAGAAGTTTACTTTGGCTCCTTTTGAGCCAGCTGTGACTTGAGAGTCAAGCTTTCTGTCATGCAAAGTGTTATTTTTAGCTACAATTACTTCTGCTTGAAGGATTTCAGAGCTGCAGGCTCTCATGTGTGAGCCTCCTTACCTGATTTTCCACAAAGACAGGGTGGCTTTGCATACTAACCGTAAGTTTTTACCAGAGGTAGTGTCTGAGTTTACTTTAAATCCAGCCATCCACCTCCCTGTCTATTATCCAGAGCATGCCAATCCAGGGGAAACATTGCTCCATGCTTTGCATGTACATAAAATACTCAGGTACTATACACATCGTATGAAAGACTGCAGGAAATCCTTGCAGGCATTTGTTTCTTCCACCCCTTGGAAAATGGGTGTTCCGTGGTTGGCTCACTGTATTACTTTTTATTACAGGAAGTATGGTAAGGAACTTCCTGGGGTTGTGCATGGCCATTCAACCAGAGGCATGTCCACTTCCATTGCCTGCTTCAGGAATGTGTCAGCTGCAGAGATCAGTGCTGCTGCCACTTGGAGTATGGTCCACACTTTCACAAAGCACTACAGTCTGGACATTTCTTGAAGAAGAAGTGCAGAAGTTGGCCTAGTTGTTCTTCAGGTTCTTCTTTCTTAGGTCTCTGGCCTCCTGCCACATAGACTGTCTCACTGTGTGTACTGCTGGGGACTCATCCTTAACATGTGACCTGATGAAAGAGATATCCCCAATGAAGATAGAACAGTCGCATAAGAACTTACCATAACAGTAGATCTTTGAGGGAATCTCTTTCATCAGGTCATGCTGACCCACCTTTCATCCCCCTACTGTTTCAGGGCTTTCTCCTTTCTAGCTCCTTCTCCAGGATGTTATACTGTACCTGTTGCTTCAGCTTTTTTAGATAGCATCCATCTCCCTCTTAGTTCCCTAGATGGAGGCCTGGTAAATATGGTCTCTGATGGGTAACTGAGGAGGTAGCAGGGCCACCCACAATTATAAACAATAGGACATTGGTGCCCAACAACATCATGGCAGTTCTGACAGACTGCTTGAGAAAAGGTTCCATGTGGTCCTAGTGCCTGGTGGCATAGGTCCTTAAAGGGTGACCTGATGAATAAGATTCCCTTGAAGATTTATTGTTACAATAATTTCTTATGCAACTGTTCTTTCTCTTCCTTCTTATAAGGAGTCAGGGAAACCCGATGGAATGGGGAAGAGGACCTTTGCTTCTTCTTTTCTTGGACTAAGGACTGCTAACTTTCAGGCATACATGATGAGTATAAAAACTGCCTATGGGAATCAATGACCTTCTTTGCTGATAAGCTGCCGGACAGCCCTGACAAGATTATGACTCAGCAGACTGCTGCTAATGGCCTGGAAGCTGGAAAGCATCTACTTAGATCTGCTTATGATGCCTTGGAAGCTGCTTCCTGTGTTGCAGCCTCTCAGATTTGCCAGTGCCACCATTCCTGACTGCATGTCATAGGTTTTGCATCTGATGTGCAACAGTCAATCCTTAATGCTCCTTTCAGAGGGAAACAACTATTTGGATCTGACATGGAGAATGCCCCCAGAGACCTACAGTCATTCAAATGACCCTGCAGTCTGTTCACACTTTGAACCCTAAGCCCCTAAGTCCCAGTTCCAGGCCTCAAACCTACCTCCCAGTGCCTATGCTAGGCTTAAGGTCACAGCATTAATGGTATCTCCAGTGCTTTCTGACTCCCCTCCTCTTCCTCCAGCCTCACTGCCTCAGGTCTGGTGGGAGGTCACATCACCCTCTTACAAAAGTGGAGAGGGGGATATATATATATATATATATATGAAATATATGGCTACCCCCACTGAAAGATGACCACCTAATTTGTGAGCTTCTTCACCCTAGACCTCAATCCTAAGGTTTCCAACATCCCCTGCCTCTACTGCTGCTTGCTTTCCAGTCTGCTTGATAGAGAAAAGTGTCAGCTGCCACCTTCCTTTTCAAAAGCAGACTTACCCTTACAAAGTTGTGTGTTGGGATCAAAGTTCAAGTTTATTGCAGGAAAGACTCCATTGAGCAAGCTCATTCACAAGGAGGTCCTGAGGCACATACACATACCGTTCGCAATTACATAGACAGGAGATATAAAATGTAGAACAACAAAGAAAAAATATGTAATACAAGAGGTATACACAATATAAGTCCTTATGCTATATATATGCAGTATATTCCAGCTTTAACCTTGCCCTAAATTATGCAACACATTTCAGCTTAATAAGTAGAGGGCCAGTTGGTACCTACGAAGTTGACTTGGCGTTGGGGGCCTAGTAGCACCCACATATGTCTTTTAATTTAGAAATACCTGTAGCTAGTGTTTTGTAGGAGTTAATTGATATGATGTTGGTTAGCTTCAGCATGGCTTGTAGTTGGTTCCAAATGTTTGGGAGGGCATATGAGACAGCTCTTTGGCCAGCTGTGGTACTTGTCCTGGGAACATCTAGTAGGATAAGGTCAGATTTCCTTAGGGAGTAGGTGCTATGCGAGATGTGTATGAGAGACGTTAAATAGACAAGCAGTTTGTGGAGTAGTAATTTGAGGGTCCAAATGCCAGCATGCAGGAGGCGTCTGGTGGCACAAGAGGTCCATCCAACTGCTGCATAAAGATCACAGTGGTGGGTATAGTAATGAAGTAAAGAGCATGGTGATAGAGTACGTCCAGTTTAGATAGGCTCAAGGTTGGGGAGGAGATAAAGATAATGCCTCCGTAGTCAAGCAAGGGAAGGAATGTTGCTTGGACAAGTCTTTTACGGGTCGCGAGAGAAAAGAGGGTCCTATTTCTAAAGAAGAAACCCAAGCATGGTTTAAGCCTCTTTGATAGATCCTCGATGTGGTTGTTGAAGGAAAGCTTGTTGTCTATCCACATACCTAGATATTTAAATTTAGTCTTGTCCACTCTATTCTCTTTCTCGCATGGGACAAGCCTCCTTATGGTGCGACTATTCCTTGCTATTGTAGCCTAACACTTAAAATAGAGTACCTGAGAGTATGAACTTTAAAATATAATCCAGACATTGTTGTAATTATGGAATACTGGCTAAGCAAAAAGGTAACTGATGAGGAAATACAAATTCAGGGGTTTAATTCTTGGAGACACAATAGAACCAAATGGGGTGGAGTGGTTATAGTGTATGCAATAAAACCCTAGAAATTACTAGAATAGATAGCACAGTAGATTGGAATGGATCTAATGGATTGTTTCTGGAAATAAAGCCCCCATTCAGTAAACCCCTGTTATTACTGGGCATGTATTGCCCCCCCCCAAAAAAAAACTAATTATAGGGTACTAGAATCAATACAATAATTTTTAGGCAAATATGTAGAAAGCCATGAACTAATATTATTGGGGATTTTAATATCAATTGGAAGTTGATTGATCAATGCAACTTAATCCATGATATGGTTACCACTTTGGGCTTAACCCAATTAATACATGGCATCATCTGAATTAATAATAAACACCCAGAAGCATTGACAGTTTTATACTTGATATTTGTAACTCATCCTGAAAAATATGCTGCTAGTGGAATACTTCCGGATTCATTATCTGATCACCAAATGATGTATTGTATTAGACAAGCAATTAAACATAAAGCCCCAGGGAAAACTGTTACAGTTAGATCTTATAAGGTGTTTGATTATGTTAATTTTATGATAGATTTAGTAGGTGTTAACTGGGAAAGGGTAAGTCTAATACCCAATGTGAGTGATGCCTGGGACTTATTTCATGGGGATTTTATGGGTATCTGTAATTAATACACCCCACTAAAAACTAGGAAAATAAAAAATAATAGTGCCCCCTGGTATAATTCAAAATTGTATAAACTTAAAAAACAGAGGGATATGGCCTGAAAAACTACCAAAACTACCCGGTATCCCTTAAATTGGGCTAAATACAAACAGCTAAGAAACTCCTATACATTAGAGGTGAGGAGAACAAGGCAAATTTATTATAGAAAACAACTCATTTCTAAATTAACAGATAACCCCCTAAGATTTTGGAAGGTCATGAAAAATGTCCAAGGTTTTCAAAGCTCTGACCTCCTGGACACTTTTGAAATACAGGGAGCTAATATACCGGAGGGTGTTGAGGTAGCTGATTTTTTTAATGAATTTTTTATTTCTATCGGAACCAAAACACAAGCTATTATGGCAGATAATTCCCAGGATACAAAAACAAAGGCCCAACTAGCAGACAATTCCCTTGTAAGTTTGAAAAAGGATGGGGCAGTAATAGATACCTTCAATTTTAAGCTAATTAAACCAAATGAAATAATGGAGGCAATAGAAAACTAAATATTTACAGATCTGGTGGGATTGAAGGGATTCCTAATTTGTTGCTTAAATATGCAGCCCCAGTTATTGCTTATCCCCTGGCGGAATTATGTAACATGTCATTGACTTATTCTGAATTTCCATCTGTTTGGAAACCTGCTAAGGTGGTGCCTGTATACAAATCTGGTCCTAAAAATCTATTTGGAAGCTATAGACCTATTTCTCTCCTGCATGTGGTTGCCAAGGTCTTTGAAGTTGTGGTTGCAAAATAACTTAAAATTTTCTTGGAAAAAGGGAAAATTAAGAATAAATATCAATCAGGTTTTTGGCCCGTGCATGGCATTACTTCTGCCTTGCTATAAGTTACCAGATCTGTGAACGAGAGCCTGAACAGGAGATTGTCTGTGGGAGGTATATACAGTATATAGATCTGTCGAAAGCCTTCGATACTTTGGACCACTGCATCCTTCTGTTCAGGCTCCAGGAAGCTGGTTTGGCAAGGGTGGTTGTGGACTGATTTGTATCCTACCTCACAAATAGACTCCAGTTAGCGGCCCTAAAAGGTTGGAAATCGAATCTGGGTCTTATTAAGTCCGGAGTTCTGCAAGGATCAATATTAGGCCCCATGTTATTTAATCTTTATATGAACTTATTCAAATTTTCAGTACTGGAAATAAATTATCATCTATACGCTGATGATACCATAATTTATTTCAAGGGTGCAGCAGACAATCAGATACAGAATACATTGCAAGAAGCTTTTGATGAATTGCATGGTTTTCTGATACAGTCAAGGCTTGTTTTGAATCCCAACAAATTACAGGTAATGCTTTTTCATAGAGACAAGGGAAAATGACAGTATCAAGTTATCGTTACCTAGGGGTGTATTTAGATGGTTCCTTAAAATGGAATATTCACATAGAACAAATAATTAAGAAGATTAATAGGTGCTTGTGTGCTTTGTACTGAATCAAATACTGTACAACAGAGGCCATTAGAAGATATGTGATTAATACATCAGTTATCTCATTATTAGACTATGGAGATTTAATATTTATGGGGGAAAATACTACCTTGTTGGGCAAATTAGACATTATATATAATAAAATAGCTGTTATATTACTATGGCCCCAAAAAGAACGTATAGAGAGGAACACTATCAAACTAAATGGTACACATTGAGTGATAGGAGATCTTTGCATGCGCTCCTGTATATGGAGAACTGTTTTGGTAACAAAGTTCCTGAGTATATTATGGATTACTTACAAGTGAGAGTAATTAAACCAGGTTTAAGATCTATTAGAGGGACAGAATATATTTTACCTAGGTACAGTACTGAATTGGGAAGAGCTCATTTCTTTTATAAGGGTCCTCTTCTGTGGAATACTTTGCCTGCTGAATTTAGGATCCAGGATGGAAGAAAACATGCAGGGCAAATAAAAAATGGGTTTAGTAAGGGAAGGATTTTTAGTTAAGAGAGTTGACTGAATGGGATATTTGATTTGATTATATTAAAAGGTCTGTTGAGTACTTGTTGTCTATAGTGTGTTTATGATATATATTTATAATTATGAATTGTCAAATTGTCTGTATGCTTGATTGTAATGTTGTCTGCTTGTCCCTATATGTTATGCATCTGATGTAATTATGTGACTATATGGATCTCACTGGAAATTAGTTTTTTAAACTCAGTTGAGCTGCCGATTCATTCTAATGAATAAAAATGTTTACTACTTACTGCTGCTACTACTACTATTATTATTACTACTCCAACAGACTGCAGTGAATTGATGTTTGGCCATTTACTACAAGAATTAAAAGAGATAAAAGTGGTCATGGCACAGAACACCAAAGCAGCAGGCAAACTTGAGACCAGAGTGACCTCTGCCAAGAACCTCACAGTACACTCTGAGGACCTCTGTTGTAATATACAGGCAACTATCAGAGAGCAAGAGAGGAAAACACATACCCTGCAAGAAAAATTAGATGATTTAGAAAACCGGGTCTGGCATAATAATTTACTCATTATTGATTTCCTGTAGCATGTTGAATTACAGGATAGTATTGGATTTCCCTGCTATGCCTTATCTGCCATCTTGAAATTGTTGTGTGGCCCTCAGTTCAAGATTGAAAGGGCACATAAGTTGCTTGCCCACAGCCCAAGCATGGTGATTACCCTAGACCTCTCATGACCCAGTTTCTCCCATTCCAGGTAAAAGAAAACATCCTCTGGAGAGATCAAGATTCAGGGAATGTGGAGTGGCAAAGTTACTGGATCATGGTTTTTCAAGATTATTTCAGAGAGGCAACTTCCAGAAGGTGGGCCGACACAGAAGCAAGGCAGGCCCTGCATCACATGGGGGTTCAGTTTACCCTAAGATACCGCACTTTCCTCTGCCTGATCCACACTGGAGTCCCCCTGACCTTCAGTTTCTCTTATTCCATAATAGATTACATCCACAAAAACCTATCTGGCTGCTCTTGTGCCCTGTTCTGAGCTCCCAGCAGCCCCTCTTTGGAGCTTGGATGAGCTGGCCATGTCAGAAACAGTGACAGCCCAGAAGGAAGTGCAGGACTGCTTACCCCATCGACCCTGGGAGGAGAAGTCCTGGCCCCAGGCTTTCAAGATAAAATGATGAAATTGCAACAGAACACACACCAAAAAAGATCAGCTGGACCAGCGGCTCTGATTAACACAGCCACAGTTAATACTAACTGCAAGATCCATCTGGCCTACTGGTGCTAAACTGCAATGTGAGAAAGATCTGTGTGCAGGCCCCTAACCTGCTCTCAATGATGACCCAACCTACAGAGCTTTCCCCAGCCTCACAACAACCACCAGCTACCTGTACCTCTGTTGTTGCAGCTTTCGCTTCATTGCCTGCCTCTGGTTCATCAGGGAATGAAGAATCAGCCCTCTTGCCAATCACCATGGCCACCAACCCTGCAGCAGGTTCTTCCTCCACTACTAAGTGACTGGGTATTTCACTCTCACTGCCATTTCCCCCCTCTCCCGGGACTATGAATTAAGGGGGCTGGGGGAAGAGGGGCATTTTATTCCATTCTACTCCCCATCTCACACCACTAATTTTGGACTTTGCTCCCTTCCTCCAAACTCATTCCCCCACCACCTGTCATCCTGCTATCTTTGTTCCCTGCTCCATGGCTTTGCCCAGGATTTATAACAACTGCTTTCCTCACAGAGCCTCCCTCTTGACAACATCTTCCTCACAGTTTTTTACTGGCTGGAAAATATCTATTGACAGGGGTGAATGCCTGTTCTCTGCACTTATGTCGCTCTGCTTTTTAGTGTTATACTTTACTGCACTGCCTCTTTGTTATACTCATTAATGGTTCAAATGTATGGTACTGTGTAGAACTTCTGAGACTGAGGGTCCTAGGCCACACTGCACTATTAGATAGAAACATACACCTCACTTAATAGTCTGGTTAATCCCTGCAAGGCAGGGGGCCTCAGTTGATGGTTCAGACAAGGTGTTATAGTGCTCCTGCAAATCTGGTGGTAAATTTCCTACCTATGTAAGGGGCCTACCCATCTCCTCAGGTGTACCTCTCCTGATACACCCCCTCACCTACCTATGGTACTCTCATCCTCCCCCCCCCACTTTCCCCCTCCTGTCTCTCCCCTCTCCCTTGGCAACACATGCCAGATGTGGACTGAAGCATCCCAGTAGCTAAATCATCCAGGAGTCAATTGGTGGTTGATGTCTTACAGGATTGCTTTCTCACACAGTCACTGATCCTACTAGGCAAAGCAACCTCTTGGATGTGGTCCTCACAAACACGGAAACAATCGAGGTAGTCAGGGTTGGGGAGCCACTGACAAACAGTGACCACTACTTTGTAGTGGAAAACATTTGGGAAATGATTAAACAAACCATCACAGAAACCACAAAGGCATGTACAAGGATAGTGATGAAGAGAAACAGATACAAATGCCCCATTTGGTTCACGAGTCAAGTTAAAACAACCATTAGGGTCAAGAGGGAAGAATTTTGCAACTTCAAACATAAGCTGGGTAATGATCTATGGGAGGAGTACATACTAAAGAATAAGGAGGCAAAGTTGGCAGTGAGACAGGCAAAGGCAGCTGCAGAAATTCAGATAGCGAAAGGTGTCAGTGAGGAGAACAAACAGTTTTTCAGTTTTTCAGATATTTGCAAGAAAAGTGAAAAGTGAAAAGAGGGAGGAGGGCTAGTTAAAATCAGGGATGGGAACAGAAGAGTGGAAGAGGATAGGCAGAAGGCTGCTGTTCTGAACTAGTACTTCTGTTCAGTGTTCACCAAAGAACACAGTGGCACAATGCCTGATTGTGGCATTACAGCACATGGCAGGGGAGTGCCAAAAATAGAAACACCTAGTATTGCCACAGGCAGAGTCAGAGAGGTGCTTGAGCATTTAAAAATCAACAAATCTCCTGGTCCAAATGGAATACATCTAAACATAATTAAGGAGTGAGTGAATGAGTTAGCAGACCCCTTAGCACACTTGTTTAACCATTGTCTCCAGACAGGAGTCATGCCATATGACTAGGAAAGAGCTGGTGTGGTGCCCCTGCACAAGGGTGGTAGCAGGAAAGAGGCCAGTAACTACAGACCGGTCATCCCCACAACAGTGCTAAGTAAACAAATGGAAGCTATGATTAAATAAGACCTAGTAGACTACTTGGATAAGCTTGGCCTACACGATGACAAACAACAAGGTTTTATCACAGGCAGGTTGTGCCAGACAAACCTGATTATTTTTTTTGATTAGGTATGTAGGGAGGTAGATAGTGGGTGGCCAGTACACTTCCTCTATTTTGACTTCAGCAAAGCCTTTGATTCATGTGACAGGGCTGAATATGACCCTGTTCCAGTTGTTGCGGAGAAATAGTTTGAATGCAAGGATTTGTTCTATTCTCTCCTTTTCCGTCTCTTCTCTGTCTGGTTGCACAACCAGATTTTCTCATGAGACCTAGGACTTGATCACCCCGATGGTTTTGCAACTCTCTGCCTCTTGCTATCTCTCTACCTTCTTTTGCTGTTCTGTTTTTTCTCCCCCTTACATATCTGCTGGTATAAAAATATATGTGAATCATTATGTGGAAATTGAACTGATACTGGGATCCCTTTGTTTAGAAATGTATATAGTTTTGCTGTTGAAATGTATATACTGTAATTATACTGTTGAAATAATTGCAAAAAGCTGTTTGGAACTCAAGGGGTTAACCTGTTTGCAAACCCTCTGAGAAGCTGTAAGCAAGAGGCCGGTTCTGGGTCACAATGTTCTTTTTGCTACACTTATTGAAACTTACAAGAACACTAAGAGGAAGTAAGCTGTTGGTTAACTAGGATCTGCAGCTTATCTGTTAGGTAGAAAAATGGGCAGACTAGGTGGGCCAAGCAGTCCTTATCTGCTGTCAGATTCTATGTTTCTATGTTTCTACTGTGAGAAGCATGCTGTTTTCTTAATGAGCGGGGGTTGCAAAGACTTATGAAAACAGAGCTGCATTTTCTTGCAAGAGAGAAACACAAGAGACTGAGACTGGAAATTGAGAGGAAACCCAGATGGACTATCTCTGTTTATGCTGCCTTTGTAAATAGTTATACTGAACAATTTTATTTTTTATTTTACTGCTATTAATAATAAATCGCTTGTGGCAAATTTTTCAACTGCTCTTGATTTTCCTATGCTTCCTGACCCATGCCTCAGCAACAGACGGTGTCAGCCTAAGTGGGATTTACGCTGTGCATACTCTAAGCCAGCAGTTTTGTGCATGGTACTAGACTTAGTACCAGGGAAGCATAGAAGAAAGGTATGGATTCTGCAGCAGCAAGCCCAGGAGTGGTTACCAGGAGAATGACAGCCAAACTCGCAGAGTCAGAAGTCCAAACTGAGACTGTACAGCTAGCACCAGTTACAGAAAAAGAACAGGCAGTGACAGAACCCGAAAGCCTGATTGCCTTTTTCAGATGGTGGGCTATACAACAAAAGAGACGGAGAAGCAGAGAGAAAAAGAGATTCAACATTTAGAAGCACAGAGAAAAGAAGAAATGCAGCAACTCGAACAGCAAAGAACAGAAGAGATGCAGCAATGGATGGATGCCTTGCAAGTAATCAAAGCTGGAGGATCTGGCACTGGTCCAGCAGAGCAACAAGACACAAACAACATAAAATACATTAAACTTACAACATTGTGTCCCTTGGATGATATTGAAGCATACCTGACAATTTTTGAAAGGGTTGTTGCAGCCTACCAGTGGCCAAAGCAGCAATGGGTAATCAGACTGGTAACTTACCTGGCAGGGAAAGCCCAACTTGCCTACAGCAATATGGGCACTGCACAGTCAGAAAACTATGACCTGGTAAAAAGCGAAATCCTGAAAAGATTCTACATCTCAGGAGAAACCTACAGGCAGAGATTTTGATCTCTGAAGTACAACTCAGTCGACAATCCTCGAGAAGCCTTCACCCAACTCAGAGACTTCCTGATAAAATGTCTCCAACCAGAGAGCAAAACAGTTCCACAGATCATCAACACATTTGCAATGGAGCAATTCATCAACATCCTGCCTACAGATGTGCAGCTTTAGGTAAAGGAACACTGAGTTATTCAAAGAGGGAGTAAATCCTGATGTTTCAGCAGCTGTGGTGATGAGCTCAGGCAAAGAATATCTCAGATGGTGGGGACTCTTCCTTTTGCTAATTTTGTGTCAAACTTGTTTGAGCACAGCTCCAAGATCTGGAAGTCCAGGAAAGAAAGACAAAGTCTGAAGAAACAGTGGCAACAAAAGACTGATGGACATAAGTGGCTAACATGTGAAAATGCTGAAACTAAACTGATCACTAATTGTGGTTTTCTTTCAGAACAAGCTAATGATGTTTCTGTCCAGGGCTATTTTAAGCAGCTGAGGGTGAAATCAAGACTGGGTGACCTATGTTTAAAAATGTAATGGGTTTCTGTACAGAATATGGGTTAAACTTTAGACACAGGACCAGATAGAACAATTGGTTATACCACAAAAGTATAGATCTGAGTTGTTACAGATAGCACATGATAGTCCTAGTGGCTAGTCACTCAGGGAGGGATTGCACCCTTGTCAGATTGCTGTACAGATTTTACTGGCCTGGAATTCATGAAGATGTTGCTACCTATTGCAGATCTTCCCCTTGTCAATCTTCACCGTTCATTACTATTAAGTGTAAGCCAGAGGCGCACACCCATGGTGGGAGATTTTTTCTGGGGGGGGGTCCGTGCCAACCGCGTCACCCACATGGCTGATGCAGCAGTGCAGAGCAGGTGGGTTGGCCGTTATGCACCGTTGACTCCTCCTCCATCCCAGTTCTGTTTCTCCTGCTGTCGAGATCGCACCTGCTGTGCGAGTCAGAGCTTTGAAAACTATGCCATTAGTCCTTCATCTTCAGTTGATGCCAGTGGTAAACCTTCCTTCATCCCGGTTCTCATCCTGTCACCATTGACTCCGGTAAGACCGTTCCTCTTTTTTATCAGCGGCGCTGGGATCTTTGCTTAAGTTCTGTTTTATTTCACACCATGTCAGGTTCTTGGGTGAAACGTAAATCCAAAGCAGGCTGTGCCCCCATGCGGTGCCCCATGTGGCCGACACTTTTCCATTTTGGACTGGCATGATGTTTGTCTGTGGTGCTTGGGACCTAACCACGATATGGACCACTGTGATGCCTGCTTCTCCATGGACTGCCATGTTCTGGAAATCCATGCGTTCAAAGTTAGCAGGGCCCCACTGACTTTTGGAGGACAGCATCGCTCGTGGGTTGCCAAGGCAAGGACTCTTGACCCTTCCTCTGGGTCCCCTCCCAGGTCTTTATGGCCCGGCGAGGAGGAAGCCTTCTCCAGTTCTAGCCTTGCTGAGGAGGAGGCCTCTTTTACAGTGCTGGAGGTGCAGCGTTGTTCCCTGCAGAGCTGCGTTGCTGGCACTGTTCTGTCAGTCACCTCTATGGAGGTGTAGGCTCCTCCAGTGTCATGGACCATGGCTGCTGGGCCCAGCACTGGTGGACCCTTGGTGCTGCCTTCTGGCACCATCCGGGATCCTGGTGCCATTCACGGTGCCAGTGATTGGGATGGCACCATGGGCAGCACCATGTTTCACTGCAGCGCCGTTCACAGTGCCACTGCCAGGGGCTCCCCCGGGGTTGCTAGCCTGGAGGTCTACCTCATTGCCCGCTCTCTGGAGGGGGATGACTCAGAGGTGGATTTGGACTGGTGACCGGCCTCTTTGGAGTCGGGGAGCCCCTTGGGATGCAGCATCAGGTGGCCCAGCATCCCTATCCCTGAGTCCCCAGAGCCTACTGCCTTCGAGGATCCTCCTACAGCTGAGGATGGCCATGGATCCATTGGGAATGGTGGCTTGGGGGCTCGTGGTGGGGTGTCTACCACTGGGGAGGCTCAGGCAGCTGCCATGGCCCTTCAAGGGGGGATAGGGAACCCCTCTTCTGTGGCCTGCCATGGGGGCCTGCGGGATTGGGGGACCCCACTGCACTGGGGTTGAGGAAGAGGGCTGCCTCTGAGTCTGAGGGGTTGAGGGGTTGGGGTGAGGTGCAGCTAACCCCTTCCACTGCCCTGCGGGGGGGTGGAAAGGAGTCACAGCACTGAACCCTGCCTTTCCCTCAAGGTCTTGGAGGCACCCTTGGTTGGCAGCATGGACGGTTGCCCATCTGGATGCATGCAACCCCAGGTGCATCACAAGATAGACTTCCCCTCAGGGCTGTTCTGGAGTTTGCCATCCCAAGTTCAACCTTCACAACCCGATATGGCCTCAGGACCCCCCCCATTTGGTGGGACCATTCTCTGGGTCTCAGAGCCCTGGCAGAGGTTGGGCATTCTCAGTTTGGTGCCCATCTCCCATCCCTCTACAGACACCTCCTCCTCTCCTGGGCCATGTGGGTCCCATGAGGCCCTTAACCTGGGAGACATTCAGAGCTACTGCGGCGTCCTTTTCCACTTAGGTTAGGGCTATGGACAAATGGGTCTTTCACCTGTCTCCCCCACTGCAGGAGTCCTCTGGACACTCAAGCTCCTCTTCTTACTTGTCTCTGTCTTCTGAGGGAGAGGAATACTCTGTCCACCTGTCCTCCAACACTCTTTTCACTGAGTATCAATGGTTCCTTTTGAGGCTGGTACAGGAGCTTTGCATCTCTCATGTTTTGAGGAGCAATATTGAGCGGGAGATGTGCTCATTTCTCAGTGAGTTCTGCACTCACCATCTGGTGGTGCCCTCCTGTCCCATTCCTTTTCAGGAAGTGTCTATCCGCATCAGGCAATCTCCAGCCACCCCTTCTCCAGCCCCAGCAGACTGCAAGAGATGGTATTGCCCTCCCCAGGAGTCTCTAGGTTCCCTACCTCTCCCTACTTTGGGCCTGACATCCCTAGACACTCCCTTCGGGCCTCAGCACCTGGTGCATGACCGACCCCTGGATCCAGATTCCGCAGAGTTTGACCGGTGGGGACGTGTGTTGTTGTGCATAGGTTCTTATCAGGCATACCACACTGCCTATAACAGGCACCTGTGTTTGATATTAGCTCAGTTGCTAGCATTCTTGCCTGATATGGAGCCATCTAGACAGGCCATTGCCCTTTTTGCTCAAGGTCTGAAACTTGCAAGGCACCAGGCAAGGGCGTCTTATGATGCCAGTGAGGTGGTATCCAGACTAGCAGGGACAGTGATCTGCATTAGGAGGATATTGTGGCTTCATTTATCCAGGTTATCATCCATTGCATGGCATGGGGTGATTTTCTCCGCCTTCCAAGGGACCCACCTTTTCTCCCGCAGGGTGAGGTGAGTTCTTCAGGAGCGCCTTCCACCCCCCCAGCCATGGGGGACACCTCCTCATCCTAAGCAGCCTTAGACCTTTTCAGTCTAGTACTGCTAGGGTCTTCCCCTCCTGCATCTCACCCACAGTAGGCTGAGGGATTTGTTCCCTCAGGGCTGTTCCAGGTCCCCTCCGGGGGGCTTGGTTCTCACCCAACAGTAATGAATGGTGAAAACTGACAAAGGGAAGATATGAAAATTACATACCTACCGTAATTCTTGATCTTCTGTTGTATCTTCACCATTCATTACTGGTTCCCATCCTCCAGCCCATCATGGGCCTCAATTCCTGGGCATCTCCTCCACACTGCTCGCCCTCTCCATCTTGAGGCCAATTGAGGGCTGAGTCCCCCTGGTACCTCGGAGCACTCAGTTCCTTCTCCAAAGTCACAGAGAGTTCACCTTGGAGGAGGGCGAGTAGGGGGTTTTCACCTTAAAAATCCCTGAGGGAACTCCCTCGGATTCTCTTTTCAATTCTTAATGTCTCCCCCTCATGGAGCTGTATACCCTCTAGCAAGTCCTTGGATGTCTCTCTTTCTTACAGCCCTAAGAAAGTCCATGGGAACTCCCTCTCCCTCTTCTCCCTTGACACAGATGGGCCGTGGTTCTCATCTCCTAAATTGAGAACTATGCCAGTCCTTTCCTGGAAGGAAAAACTCTTTTCAAAGGATATTTTTCTTCCCTACTCCCAAGTCAGGACTCACTCCTCTTCTGGTTTAGACTGTTTTCCCTTCAGGGGACAGTTGGTGAGTCCTAGGCTCTAGGTTATTTACATTACCAGATAAAAGAGGGGGAGAAGAGAAGTCTGCCTTCACCAAGCCTCTAGAGACCTTCTTACCCTTTCTGACCTTGGGTCAGTAGCCTTTAACTGGTGGGATCCCTGCTCCCTTGTCTTCATGCCCTGTTGGGACTTTAAAACTGTCAAGCTAGTGGTCTTTCAGTTTGTGGTGGCAATTAACCTTTTCCTTCCCTTCCCCCACCCGTTACCCCCCATCTCCTTCTTTTCTGTCTTTCCTTTCTATCCTTATCTTCTCCTCTCCCTGAGACTGCCCTAGGATTGGGGCCCTATGGCCACTTAGGGTAGGGTTCTTTCTCCTGTCCTCTATCCGGCTTATGACTTTTTCAGTTTATATCCTTTCTTTTACCTGTCACTCAGCTCTCTTGCCTCTCTTCTCTTTCTTAACCCTGTTTCCTGCCTCTCTGGCTCTACAGAACTGGGATGGAGGAGGAGTCAGCGGCACGTGATGGCCAATCCACGTGCTCTGCGCTGGTGCGTCAGCAATGTGGGTGGTGCTGTTGGTACCGACTCCCCCCCCAGAAAAAAAAAAGCTCCCACGGTGGGTGCACACCTCTGGCTTACACCCAACAGTAATGGATGGTGAAGATACAAGAGAAGATCAAGAATTACGGTAGGTACATAAGTTTAATTTCTTGTGCTGAGTGTCAGAAAGTAGACCCAGTGACTTAAAAAGACAAGGTACCCCTGGTGCCCCTACCCTTGATAGATGTGCCTTCTGAGAGAACTGCAATGGATGTGGTCAGCCCCTTAGACAAAAGTAAAAAGGATAATTGATTCATTTTGGTAATATGTGACTATGCTACTCAATACCCAGATGCAGTTCCAATGCATACTGTCACAGCTCCAAAAGTGGCAGCAGAGCTTGCCAAAAATTTTCAGCAGAGTGGGCATACCTACAGAAATCATTTCTGATCAGGGCAGTAATGTCGGTGCTTCATTACTTAAGGAGCTGTACAAACTACTAGGTATCACTGCCATAAGAATCTCCCCTTATCACCCTCAGACAGACGGTCTTGCTGAGCATTTTAATCACACCATACAATGCATGTTAAAAAGGTTTGTAAAAGGGGAAAGGAAAGATTGGGACTAATACTTACCTTACCTGCTTTTTGCTTACAGAGAAGTGCCACAGGCATCAGCAGGTTTTTCACCATTTGAAATGCTGCATGGTAGACAGCCTAGTAGGCCACTAGATGTAATAAAAGAAACATGGGAAGATTACCCCCATCAAAAACAATCTATTACATCTTATTTGTGTGTCCTGAGAATGAAGCTGGCAAAATATTTTGAAATCGCCCATAGTAATCAGGAAAAGTCCCAAACCAGCAGAAGGTGTATTATGGCCATGGGGCAAAGAAAAAGGTTTTGAGCCAGGTGAAAAGGTTTTGCTACTGTTGCCCACAACAAAAAGAAATCTGTTAATGAAGTGGCAAGGGCCTTATAAGGTTCTTAGACATACTGGCACTGTTAGCTATGAGCTTGAGACCCCTGTCAGGAAAACTCCTACTAAGATATATCATGCTAACCTCCTCAAGAAATGGGTTGAAAAAGTACCAAAGGTTGTTTTGCTGGTTTTACCAGAAACTGATAAAGAAGATATTCATGTAGTTTGTGATAGACTGGAACAAACTGTAACTGTTGATGCTGTCAAGGTGAATGTTTTCCTAACCTCCGAATAAATCTGTAACTTGCTAAAGACATTTAACAGTACTTTTACCACAGTACTGGGACGAAGCACGTACTAGTGACTAAGAATGCTTGCCCTATTAGACAAAAAACATACAGACTACCAGAGCGTTTAAGAGCTGACGTGGTTAAGGAAATACAAAAAATGAAATAATTGGGTATCCTAGAAGAGTTAAGAAGTGCTTGGTCATCACCAATGGTGATTGTAAACAAAAAAGAAGGGGGTGTAAGAATCTGCCTTGATTTTAGGAAACTTAATCAAATGACAGAATTTGACAATTATCCTATGCCCAGAATAGATGATTTGGTGGACAGACTGTGGAGTGCCAAGTACATCAGTATGCTCGATCTCACCAAGAGTTACTGGCAAATCCCCCTAGCTACAGAACCCAGAGACAAAACTGCATTTGCCACTACTATAGGATTCTATTAGTTGACCACCATGTCGTTTGGTTTACATGGTGCACCCTCTGCATTCCAGCAGTATATGGGTGTAATTTTATCCCCTCACACTGGTTATTGTGCTGCATACCTGGATGTTGTCATGATGTACAGTCCAGACTGGAAAAGCTACCTGGAACACCTATGAGCAGTTATCCAATTGATCAAAAAGCAGGGATCACAAGTAATCCTACCAAGTGTTCATTGGGCATGCAGGAAATCAAATATTTGGGCTATGTTTTGGGAAATGAAGAAGTCAAGCCAGAGCTTTCTAAGATAGAAGCTGTAGCTAACAGCCCTGTCCTTAAAACCAAAAAACATGTCAGGTCATTTTTAGGGCTGGCTGGTTATTATCAGAGATTTGTTCCCAGTTTTGCTGAAATAGCTACTCCCCTCACTGAACTTACAAAGAAACATTTCCCAAATAATGTGAAATGGACCCAAGAGTGTGACAAGGCTTTTCGAGCCATTAAGGATGCATTATGTTCAGCCCCTGTTTTAAGATGCCCAGACTTTGAGAAACAATTTTAGTTACAGCCTGATGCATCAGAGGTAGGCCTAGGTGCAGTCCTGAGTCAGCATATAGATGGGAAAGAACGTCCTATTCTAACCATAACTAGGAAATTGCATGACAGAGAGAAAAGGTACTCCACCATTGAAAAGGAATGTCTTGCAGCAAAGTGGGCCATGGAGTCCCTTAAGTTTTACTTGCTAGGAGCTGACTTTATTCTTGTAACAGATCACAATCCTCTCTGTTAGCTTAACCAAATGAAGGATAAAAATTCTACAATCACACGGTGGTACCTGGCACTAGAGCCATGTAAATTTGAAGTGATACACAAATCTGGGAAATAGAATGTCAAGTGCTGGTTTTCTTTCTAGATATGGATCAAGAATTGAGAATTCTGAAGGTTGAAAAAAATTGTGTGAGTTGAAACTTCTCTGTTCGATATGCTGCATATGCACTGAACTATAAAAATTATAAGCTACTGTCATGTTAATGTAGAATTTAAAGGGTACCTAAACAAGCAGTTTTTTAAAACAGCAAACTCCAAAATCTGGCTTCATAATGAGGTAAAGTGAAGGCTGCTATGTACATTTATGCTAAGCAGCATTTATGTAAATAACATAAATGTAGTTTCATGGCTTTTGAAAAATGTAAACATCAGCCTTTCACTTTCAAAAAACAGCTTTGCTTACTCCCTAAAATGTCTGCCAAGTGTGTTAAGTGATGAGTCATGATGACATCATTGGAGCCAGAGAGAGAGACAGAGAGACCCACATGACTCCCGATAGTGCTAACTAGCTCTTCTTTCCCCCTTTGCTTTGAATTGTTTCACCAGAATGATCAACACCATGTGTTAACACGTGGATTATTTTGATCAGTACACGTTAGGCTATTTATTCATTTTGTTTACTTTAACTTGCTGAAAATGTTTTGTAATCCAGCTGACTTTCTTTTTGGCAAACCACAGTACAGTACAACACTTCAAATACCTGATGATCTAGTGGTTATGTGATGGCCAGAAATTTGTAGGTAAGTACTGGTCTGGTCCAATTCCAAAGCTCATGCTTTCTTGGTAATCCACAAATACCCTTCTCTTGTAGCCTTTTTCCACATGAACCCCCTGCACCTAGCCTGCCTTCTGTTGAACACTCCACCATCCATACTCTTTCCTTAGTACCACCTGGGGCTTCATATGAGCCTGTGGTCTCATCAAAAGAATTATCACACCTCAGATTGTAATCTTGTACCTCAGAGAGTTGTGGAAACCTATACCGATACGCTTCATCAGCTGGCACTGTTAAAAAATGCCTTCCAACTCACTCTCCAGTCCACTTTCTCAATGTTTGACTTCTACTCCCACAGTAAACATTGAGTGGCTCACCACCTTTCTGCCTAATGAAGGCAGTATGTACAGTTCCCCCTGTTGTGTTTTGTTCCCACCTCATTAGATTCACAAAAAATATTATCAGTAGGGGGCACTATTTCCAGAGTGAATAAAGATGATACTTTGATTAATTTCCTTATTAAAAATTTATTTAATGAGGCCATACACTCAACGTTTCACATATTGAACATGAGTCATCAGGAGAGTGCCTTCAATCTTATAAATATAATAAATAACACTTAACTATCCACTCATATAATTCATGATTTACAACTATTTTAATCAAAGACTAAAAAGGAAAATTCATTAACCAACAACTAGGTCTTCCTGGAGGGCCAAGCAATAAGTATCAGGACACACCAGAAAAACTGCTGTTCATGCCCTCATAAGGGCTGCACTTACTATGGATAACAATATTATTAGCAGGAGCAGCATACGAATGCCCTGAGCAAATCTATCCAACTTCCAGTGTTGGTCTACTCATTTACCTGTGATCTGCAGAACCCCACAGGACAGTTCCTGGCAATTCTTCTCCAGTACATTTCTGTGCCCTACTCCACAATGTGAGTTGGCTGCCTACCACCCTTCTGAATCTTGAATGAGCTATACACAGCTCCTTTGATACTGTCCAACAAATGTTAACATCCCCCCCCACCCAAGGGTAATCTCCCTACACTGAATTCAAGTAACAGTTTAGGTGCAGCCCTGCCACTCTGAGTATTTGTCATTGCTGGCTACTCTCATCCACAGTCAGGTAGTGATCACGGTGCTGGCAGCCCACATCTCAGATCTCACAATGATCTGCTCAATGTCTCCCTTCTTCTCTTCCCGTAACCTGAATATAGCTGTACCCTGTTGGAATGGCCTCTTCAGTTCCTCTCTGGCATTCATTCTTCTCTCCTGCTCCCCACACCAAAAACTGGTGATCTCACTACCCTTCCGCATCATGAATATGGTTAGTACAGTATCCCATGTTATTTTTATATATTAATAATAAATGTGATCTTCTGGTAAACCAGGCTGACAGCAACAGGGCACAAGGAGAAAAATAGGCTTTCCTACCCATATAAGATCTAAGCCACCTATGATTAGGCACTATTAAATGACATGCATAATATTGGTTAAACCCATCATTTAATAGTGCTTAATCAAAGGTAGCCTAGCTCTTTTAAGGACAGGGAAGCCCATCTTTCCCCTTGTTCCCTGCTATCAGTCTGACTTACTGGAAAGATTTGCTTATTTTTGATATGTCAAAAACTCGGGGACTGTACTACCTGCATTCATGATGCAGAAGGGTGATGAGCTCACCAGTTTTTAGTGTGGGGAGAAGGAGTGAAGAATGAATATCAGAGTGGGACTGAGAAGGCCACTCCTGCAAGGTACTGCTATATTCAAGGAAGGGGGAAGACAGAAGGGGAAAAATATGAGCAGATCAGTGTGAGATATAAGATGTGGGTCTGCCAGCACCATGATCACTACCTGACCCCATTGTCCTGGCCATCATTCCCCTTCCCATAAAACTAGTTCATACAATTGTCCATGGATATTAATGTGTGAAATGGCTGTCACTGCACATTCTGTCACTTCACTACCAGTCTAGCATTGCTTGTAAAGCACTTTGGGATACAATGTGTATGAAAAGCAGTATATAAATGCTGATTCTTCTTATTATTAGTATTTCTCATGGAAAAAGAAAACAAGAGAAGCATGTTTTTGATTTCTGAAAAAGTATGAACTCTGGCGTTGGACTACACAAGAACTTTGCTACAAACAAGTGGTGGATCTTGGGGGTGGTGAAGGGTGTGGCTGCACCTTCTCCCCTTGTAAGTTGCTTGTTGCTGCTGCATTTCACTTTGTTGAAGAAGTCTGATTTATTGATTATACAAATGTTTACATTCAAAACTATGGATTACATTTGTAGGCTCTGTCAAAAACATACTAAAAAAGAATAATAGACAATATAAAGGTTTAATAAAAATGTTAAAAAGTGCATGCCAAGTATGCACATCACCCCAGCACCCCCCTTCCATGTAACATCCTGGATCTGCCATAACCACTAGGCCACCAGGTTATTTAAGATTTATACTGCACTGTGGTTTGCCAAAGAGAAATTCAGTTGGTTTAAAACACAATTTTAGCATGTTAAAGTAAACAAAATGAACAGAACCATAGCCTAACATGTGTATTGATCAAAATAATGCACATGATTTTGACCATTTTGGTGCAACAATTCTATACACAGGGAAAAAAGAACAAGTTAGCAATATAGAGAGCCATACAGCTCTTTGACTCTGGCTCCAAAGATGTAATCCCTTAACACGTTTGGTGGCCATTTTAAGAAGCAGGTAAGGCAGTTTTGTTTGAAACTGGAAGACTGATTTTGCATTTTTCAAATGCTTTGGAACCACATTTAGGTAAATTATATAAATGTAGTTTTAGCATTAATGAATACAGCAGCCTTTCCTTTAGACCCCTATGAAGTCAGATGTTTGAATAGTTTGTAGTCAAAATGTTGTTTAAGTATCCTTTAAAGAAACTTTTGGAAACCTGTTTTTGCAAAACAGGTTCCCTCTCAAGGAGAAGGGTATGTGACAGGGCTGAATATAGTCCTATCCTAGTTGTTGCTGAGAAATAGTTTGAATGCAAGTATCTGTTCTGTTCTCTCCTTTTCTATCTCTTCTCTGTCTGGTTGCACAACCAGATTTTCTCATGAGACCTAGGACTTGATCACCCTGATGGTCTTGCAACTCTCTGCTTCTCTCTATCTCTTTATCTTCTCTTGCTGTTCTGTCTTTTTTCCCCCCTTGCATATCTGCTAGCATAAAAATACATGTGAATCATTATGTGGAAATGTAACTAATACTGGGATCCCTTTGTTTAGAAATGTATATAGTTTTAGTGTTGAAATGTATATAGTTATATGGTTGAAATTATTGCAAAAAGCTGTTTGGAAGTCGCGGGGGTGCAGGGTCATTATGTCACACAGCAGAATGCCGTGCGGCACAATCGCGTTGCACGATTTCATGTAATTTATTGTTCTCCTCACACCCCATTATGGGGGTCTGGGCACCTCAGACCCTCCTCACTAAAGATTCTAACTCTGGGGGGGTCCAACTCGGAGAGCTCACAGGTCTGGGTTTTGCCATAATACCTTACACTATTAAGCATATGACATTATGAACTGGTACGCTCAAGGGGTTAACCTGTTTGCAAACTCTTTGAGAAGCTGTAAGCAAGAGGTCAGTTCTGGGTCACAATGTTCTTTATGCTACACTTATTGAAACATACAAGAACACCGTGTGAGAAGCAGGCTGTTTTCTTAACGAGCAGAGGTTGCAAAGACTTATAAAAACAGAGCTGCATTTTCTTGCAAGAGAGAAACACAGAGACTGAGATTGGAAATTGAGAAGAAATGCAGATGGACTTTATTTATGCTGCATTTGTAAATAGTTATACTGAACAATTTTATTTTTTTATTTTACTGTTATTAATAATAAATTACTTGTTGCAAATTTTACAACTGCTCCTGTTTTTTTTATGCTTCCTGACACATGCCTCAACGACAATTCAGTACCACACAAATGCTTGCTGAAGAAGCTAGAGGATCTGGGCATAGCAAGCTGTGTCATAAAATAGATGGGAAACTGGCTGGATGGAAGGAAGCAAAGGGTGGTGGTAAATGAGAGATGTCAGAGGAGGGGAGAAGTGATGAGTGGGGTTCCGCAGGGCTCAGTCTTGGGCCCAGTCCTGCTTCACGTGTTCATCAGTGACATAGAAGTAGGTATCCAGGGCAAGACTGCACTGTTCACGGATGACACTGAATTAGGTGATAGGGTGGACAGTGAAGAAGCAGTGAAAATCATACAAAAAGATTTTAAAAGGTTAGAAAAATGGTCTAGTATCTTGCAGCTGAAATTTAATGCCAAGAAATGTAAAGTGATGCATATTGGCAGGAATAACCCTAGAACAACCTGTTGGTGAAACAGGGTCCAACTCACTGACTCAAAGAGGGAAAGGGACCTGGGAGTTATTATTAGTGACACCCTGAAACAAACTAGTCAATGCAATGCAGCATATAGTAAGGCCAATAGAATGCTGGGATGCATAGGGAGAGGATTTGACAGTAGGCATAGGGAGGTGATACTTCTATTGTACAGATCTATGGTGAGACCCCATTTGGAATACTGCATACAATTTTGGAGACCATACCTTAAGAAGGATAGGGACAGGACAGAGACCATTCAGAGAAGGGCAACCAAAATGATACAGGGGCTTTAGTGGCTACTATACGAATGGTGACTGGAGGAGTTAAATATGTACTCCTTTTAATCTAGGACAGAAAGAAGGGATATGATAGAAACCTTTAAGTACATGGGTTTAAATTCAGTATCATACACTGAACTATTCACAAAGGCTCCCAACTCAAACACAAGGGGGCATGGATGGAAACTAAAGAGTGGGAAGTTCAAGAGTGATCTGAGGAAGTACTATTTCTTGGAAAGGATTGTGGAGCCATGGAACAAACTACCTGTGGAAGTGGTAGGAGCTAGAACCATGTCAGCATTCAAAAGAGGTTGGGAAAGAGTACCCTAGACTCAAATCTGCAAGAGAATATACCAGCTGGGATCCAGGATCACCTAGATATTGGGATATCAAAGGCAGACTTTATGGATCTTTGGTCTCCTTCTGCCGTCACCTTTCTATGTTTCTGCCTTATGGCAGGTTGTGTGCCTGACTTTCAAAGCCAGCTAGCATCCCTTTCGTATATTTTGGAAGGGTGCCTTGCTCTGTTGACTCCATTTAGCAGGACATTGCGTGTATTGACTAAATGTTCACTGCTACCATGGTTCATGAGAGCCTTGCAGCAAAAGATGGCAATAGCAAAACTGCCAGGTTGATACCTGTTATCAGCAAGACTGCCATAAGCACCTCTCTCCAAGCTTCCTGTACCTTTTCTACTGATTTCAATCAACCTGGTCTGGAAGTGGGAGCAGAACAAGTTGTAAAATGGCATATTTTCCTCGGCCTCAGCTGTAGAGTCTCCCTAGTGCTTTCACAAATGCTGGTCTTTGCCTTACCTTTACCATTTAGCAAGGGTAGACAACCAGGTCTCCCCCCTGCCTTAACAGTCCTCAAGGCACCTTTTCACAGACCTTGTCTTTCTTCTTCTGTGTGCCAAGCTCCCCCTTCCTCATCCCCACTTCCCCCCTTTTTCTTTTTAACCTTTCTCCCTCCTGTCCCCCATTTCCCATAACCACACCAACAAACCCTAATTCAGTCTCACCCACATCGCCCCAATTTTTCACCGGTGACCTGCCCCATCTCAGTGCCAGGTCCCTTACCACAGTTAGTACATCAGCCATTCAACTGTACCCCACAGTGGTATTAAAACATGCACCTGTAAGGACCCCTGCACATGCATGAGCAGTCTCATTGCATATCTTGAGGGGTGCAATCTCCTACAAATTTTTCCTTTATTATAAGATTGAGTTTTGGAGGGAGGAGGGTATGGATAGCTGTTGCCGATCAGTTCACTTGCTGTTATTAATCTAGTGCTTCTGATTGCTTATTTCAGGTGCTACCCTTGGAGAGCAGCAAGTGAGCCTGGCTCTTGTTTTTGATGTCTTATGGTAACAATTTTATGTGTCTAGTTTGATTGCTGTTTGTGTTAATAAATTCTTGGTTCAGGTTTTGTGTTTTTCAATAGTGTCCTAATGGCTCCCACTGCAATTTCTCAGTATGGGTTATACTCCTCAATAGTCCTGGTGCTGTTGCGGGATTCCTCCAACTGCTTCTCCATGTATGTGTTGCCCTATATGGTGAATGAAGACCAAGGGTCTCTTCACCCTTCTGTGGTTCATTACCTGCTTGCTATTTGCATGGCCTCTTCCACACCGGATTTCATTCTTATGACCCCCTTCCCCATGACTGCTGATATTCACTGTTATACTTGGAATGTCCAGGGATGGAACTCTCCAATTAAACACAAACAGGTAATGAGCCATTTGCACTGTATGCATGCTCAACTAGCCCTATCCAAGAAATAAAGCTCTCCAACCTGGAGGCCCAGAAACTATGTAGGGGGTGGGTGGGCTTGAAAATTCACAGTGCCACAGTGGCTAAAAAGGGAGGCATGTCCACCCTGGTCCACAAGGTCCTTCAATGGAAGTTGTTAAAGAAATTAGTGGACAAAGAGATCAGAGGGGGCCCTGGCCCTTCTTGATATCCCACATGGCCACCTAATAGTAGGAAACCATTGTGCCCTGAATGATGATGCCCCAAGTTTCCTCCATAAAATGGCAGAGGGGGTGGCACACTTTAATGACGCACAGCACCCTTCATTGTCAGAGGTGATTTCAGTCTCACCATGGTCCCCGCTATGAACAGGCATCACAGCAAGCCAGAGCCTCACACCAGGGCGGCCCCTGGCTGTCATCCTCTGGCTTCAGGACCAGGCCCTATCTGACACCTGGAATGTCCACAGACATGGGGTGAGGGACTATTACTGTTACTTTGCAGTCCATGGTCCCATAGGTGCCTCAATATGTGGCTTACTTCTCAGCAGGTCCCCATGGTGGTATCTGTCTTCATAACTCCCTTCATTATTTTAGACAACATATTATCTTATACTCAGGCTGACTACCTGCCACTCCTACAGCTGGCATTTTGACCACCTTCTGCTGCATAATCCCCAGTTCAGAACCTGGTTCCAGGAACATGTCACTGAATACTTCTGTGACAGTGACACTGGCTCCACCACAGTGGCTACTGTGTGGGAAGTCTTTAAGGCCACTCATGGCCAACTGATTAGATATGCTTCACACAGACTTAAAGAATGGGAAAGGGGATTAGTGGAATGGGAGGCACAGCTCAAACTTAAAGATGCTGAATTCAAGGCTGATCCCAAGGCAGGCACCTGCTCCCAGACCCACAAGGACATTTTGAGACTCTGCACTAACATCAGTGCCCTAAAGGCCCACAAAGCCAAACTGGTGATTCTCCAACCATGACACCAATAATTGGGAGAGTGGAGAGAAATGTGGGAAACTCCTCTCACATAGGCCAAAGAAGCAGCAAGTGGAAATGTGTATAGCCACCCTGCACAACACTCAGGGTATGCTGTGTACCAAGTCTATGGAGACTAGTGACACTTGAGAGACTTTTATACACATCTTTACAGTTCAGTGTCATCCCAGGATGTGAACGACACAAGAATGTTTCTCTTCAAACTTAATCTTCCTCATCTTATCCCAGAACAGGCCAAGTCATTGGACCTTTCCTTCTCTGTAGGCAAAATAGAAAAGGCCCCCAAAGGGCTTAACTCATTGCTTCCACAGGAGCTCTCTGAAGTTGCACCACTTGTGTCCTGTATACTGTTAGCAGTAAATTCTGGGCCTTTCTAAGCAAAATCAAGCTATAGTCAGCATGCCACAAACAAATCCTAATAGCTCAAGAACCGTAAGTGCTAGACATAAAGTATGAGTGACAAAGTTATTCGGCATAAAATTACCTTTCCAATGGCGGTATGCAAATAATAATATGTAATTTTGTTTTTTTTCTGTGCTGGTTGAAACAGCAAAATAAAATATTTTTTCATTAAAACAGGAAACATAAGCCATACACACCATACCATAAACAAATGTGAATAACTCCTAAAGTATACATGATATACACAAACTATCAGTGGCAGAGTTGTTCAGCACAAAATCACCTTTCCAATGCTGGTATGCAAATAATAATATGTAATTTTTTTATGCTGGTTGAAACAGCAAAAAAAAAATATTTTTTTCACTAAAACAGGCAACATAAGTCATACACACCATACCATAAACAAATGCAAATAACTCCTAAAGTATACATGATATACACAAACTATCAGTGGCAAAGTTGTTCATCATAAAATTACCTTTCCAACGGTGCTATGCAGTCAAATATATATTATATTCTGTTATACTATATATTAAAATATATAAGTGACTTCTCCAGATATTGCATGGGCACACTGGGAGTCAGTAGCCGACTTCTGCAGACATCCTCAGGACACACCAGTGAATTTTACTGATGACTACAGGCGTATGCTAGGAGACAATGAGTTAATACCTGTTATGCACCTGGTGGAAACAGCTTCAAGTCAGATTTTATCAGCTCCTCTCATCCATCCTCTGCCCCATGCTACAAAGACTGCATCACAAAATCAGCACAACAGGCTTATGCCCCCTACAATGGTCATTGCAACCATAACAGCTCTTCTCCCAAAAAGGGAAAGACCCCATCTTGCCTGCCAGTTACCATCTGATCTCACTGGTCAGTGGCTCAGTAGGTAGCACACTCGCCTCTGAGGCCGAGAGATCAGAGGGCTGTGGGTTCAGTTCCCACATCTGGCACTTGGGTTAATATCTCAGTACTGACACTGTAGTGCAGCATGAGAGGGGTGCTGCACTTCTGAGGTGCCGTCTTTCGGATGAGACATTAAACCAAGGTCCCATCTGCCTGGATTGGTGGTAGCTCAGGTGGATGTTAAAGATCCCATTGCACTTATCGAAAGAGTAGGATAATTTTTATTTTGACAAAAGGCATAACAAATTCAGAGTATAAATTACAACAGTAAGCATACATCCTTTTGGTTAATAACAACACAAAATCAGAAAATAAGAAGTTAAACCATATACAATTTCATCAAATAACAGAGACTATACCTCCCAAAACTCCTAAGACATATTCACTTAATTCAACCATGCAATACGTCTCCACAAAACATCTGTCCTACTTTTAGGTAATCCTCTATAGTCCACTCTTTTAACCTGCAAAAGCTCTTTTTCCAGAACTGCAGCAAAGGAAATTGGAGATGTATTCAGTTGTTGTGATAAAAATTGACATCTAGCCTGCCAAAGATAAAATTTAAGGCATGCAAATATCACACTTAATGTACTGGGGTGAAATATCTTTAAATATCCAGAATAATCCCCCCAAAATTAAATTCTCATAAGTGAGCGAATGCAGATATGGCCACTGCCATTTAAGCGCCAGATACGTCACTAATGTGCGAGTGGAAGGACAATGCAAAAAAAAAAATGGGATTGCATTTCCTCAACTTGGAAGCACTCTGCCCTAGGACATACTGTCTCCTCCACCACCTTATGTTTCATGTTACCTCTAACACCAACCCTCCATTAACAGCTCAACCACAAAATATCCCAAGTTTTAACTGATATTCTTTTATCATTCAAGAGTGATACGACCATGGAAAACCTTGAAGGTAAACATAAAGGAAAAAACACATGTCCCACAAACTGGGATGACATGGTTAACCAGTAAATTGCCTTCTGTGTAGATGTCAACATTACTGTCTTGTCAATTTTCCATTGCTGAACTTTTTTCAATGAGGAACCTCATATTCCGGAACCTCATTTTGCTGCAATATTTTGGGGTATCCATAACCCATTTCTCAAAATAATTCCTTAAGCCAAACCAGGTCCATATCTGCCATTGGTTCATAACCCCATTCCACCCCGATTTCAATGTAGAGAAAATAAAAAAGGAATGAAAAAAACTACAGGGTTTAACATACCTAAACCTCCTAATTTAACTGATAAATACTGTAAGTAAATTCCCACTTTACAGGGTTCAATCTACTAGCCCACAACATCTGAAAAAACAGCTATATAACCTTGTTTCATAACAAATGGGAGGGGGTAAATAAAACTCAAATAAGTGAAAATGGATAATAAAAAATGCTTAATAGTTCCAATTCTTTTACGTTTAAAGAACTTCCAAGATTTTCAAATTTGAACTTTTTGCTCACATACTTTTAATTTTGCTTCCCAATTCCTATTTTTCAGATCCCTATCTCCAAATAAAACACCTAGAATAGAAATAGCATCAGAAATCAAGGGATTCCCTGCAACCGAAGTTACCTGCTGCACCTCCACATTCCCAGTTCTAATGGCCTGACTTTTTTCCTTGTTAATTACCACCCCAGCTACCTGAGAAAGCCTATGCAGTTCTTCCATAACGTCAGTACTGTCTGCAACTGAAGGAATGAAAAAACATAAATCATCAGCATAAGCCGCAATTTTTTGTCTTTCCAATGTTAAATGAGGAGACAACCCTGCAATCCTTTGATTATTAATAACCTGTCTTACTAAAGGGTCCCGTGTATAAGTATAGAGCAAGGGGCTAACCAGGCACCCTTGCCTAATCCCTATTCTCATTACTACAGGGTCTCCCATTAAATCATTAACATAAGGCAGAATTTTGGCATTGGTATACATAGCCTGTAGCCATACCAACATATATTGTGGAACCCCATATATAGACAAGATTTGAAATAAATACTCATGAGGCACCTTGTCAAAAGCCTTTGCCTGATCAATTGCCAAAAGAAACCCTCTTTATTTGTTTTGCCTACCATTCTCAAAAATATCCTGAATCAAGGCCAGATTCGCAGTTATATTCCTCCCCAGAATTGCACATGTCTGAGCAGTATGTATTACGTGAGCACTTACTTTTTGTAGTCTTAAACATAACACTTTAGACAATATTTTATAATCAGTGTTGGGTAAACTGATAGGTCTCCAATTTCCTAATACATGTCTGGATCCTTTTTTTATATATAAATATCATGATAGCTGCACTCAGACTAGAAACTTCTTCAGGATGTGCTAACATATCATTAAATAAGACCTGTAATATTTATGAAAAAAAAGAAATACATTTTTTACACAAAGCTCCAGACAACCCATCAGGCCTTGGTGACGACCCAATTCTTCAAAGCCTTGCTAGCTATAACAATCTCCTCAGTCTGAATAGTAGCATTACACTCAACTATTTGGGACTCTGTCAACAGTGGGGGTTTATATGTCATATAATCCAAAATATTCTCATCAGGAAGAAAATGGGTACCAAACCCCAACTGAGTATGTCTACAAACAGTTAATAAGATATCCATATGAAGTGTGTATGTCTTGCCCTCAGCATCCCGCAGTTCAGTTATTAATGTAGCGTCTCTACGCTGTTTGCATGCCACAAATGGGTTAGCCGAAGGTTGCATCTCAGTCCCATATTTCAGCTCTGCCTCCAAAGAGACTGAGCTGTTATACTGGAACTGAAACATCTGACTTTTAAGTTGAGCAATCTATGTAGCAAATTAAATTCTATGATCATGATACATTGAAAGATATTTATAGAACTGATTTCTACACTCCAAGTATTCTATATAGTCCTGAGAAGATTTCTTATATCCAAAACTTGTGAGAAGATGTTTCACATCCAATTTCATATCCCTCCACCATTCCCACTTATTATCATAGAAACACAAAACAGATTCTCTAATCTGGAACAACATTTCTAGCTCCTGTACCACACTGTCCAATGTCAATATAGAAATAGTCATTTACCACTGTTTTGGGATGGAGAACAAACATGGAGGACTTCTACCTAATTGTACAATGGTGTGTGAAAATCCTGTAACCTCATTGGTCAAAACATGTCACATGACCGTAGGTAAATCCTGCATAAGCCACAACTGAGGAAAGGCATTTATAAAAAACATAATTAAACACATTTTAAATGTATTTACACATAAGTCCATTGTATAATCGCAATAAGGCACTCCAGGGTGTGAGTTATTGGCTGCGCCTCGTGACACACCACACAAGGCGTGGGTAAATCCCCAATAACCCACACCCTGTTGTGCCTTATTGCTTAAATAGATATGACATGATAATAGCAAATGGTCTGAGAACTCACATGGTACCAATTGAAATTTCTGAGGTAACAATAATCTAGAACGAAAAACATAATCAATTCTAGTGGCAAAAATGTGTCTAAAATAAGTACACCCAGCTTCCTGTGAAAGGGATCTGAATGTATCAATAAGATTAGCTTGCTGTACAATGGCAGATAAGGCATTTGAACCACAGTACACCTTCTTTTGAACAGCCGTATGAGCTTTAAAATCTAACCCACAATTCATATCCCCTGCCCAAATAACATGATGTGAGGTGAATAAAAAAGGTTTAATTAAATCAAAAAGTTCTACTCTTTTAGCCTTGGTCTGAGGTGCATATGTATTTATGAGTCTCAGAGAGATGTGTTTAAAAGAACAATCTAACAGCAAAGCCCTCCCAGGATCCAAATCCACCAATCGATGCAACTGAAAATCTATCCCTCTCACCAGGAACCCCACCCCATCCACAGCGTCAGTACCAAACAACCAAAAGGATGGTCCCCAAATCTATCCTCTTCTAGGCTGACCTATAGAAAAAAAGAGATTGCAATCTTGTTTCCTGTAAAAAGAGAAAAATAAATAAATAATAAAAAAAATAATGTCATATGGTGCTTGTTGAAAATAAGACAAGGCTATCAACCTTTTTTTTTATAGTTAAGCATACTGCAAACATTGAGGGAAGCTATGTGTAGTGATGACACAAGGAACAGAACAAAAAAGAAAAGCTAAATCATCCCGGATCCCCAGTTTTAAGACTGGACTTCTTTTTTTTTTTCCTTTCTTTTTACCTGTAACTGGTATAACAGACGAAATGTCCTGCTCTGTGTCAGAAACCATTTCAGACCACGACGGTATATCTGAATCCAAATCCGATTCCCCTTCTACCTGTAGTACCTGGAAAGGGTTGGGAGAAACAACAGAGGAGACAGAAGTTTGGGCCTTTGAAGAGGATCTAGTCACTCTACGGGCTTTGGGAGGTTGAAAGGTGTCAGGAGGGGGCATCACTGTGGGCTCTGACTGTTTAGAATGGGGGGTGGGGTGGGGGAAGAGCCTCTAACTGCCTGTACTGTATTTGTCTCTATGGTAGTTGACTCTGCAAGAATTACCCCAGGGGACTGTGTCTCCATATCACTGATCCCAATCTGCTGAGACACCTGCTGAGGCTCAGGCCTAATCTTTGTACGCTGCTCGGCAGATGAGTCCTGTGCTGTGTGAACTAAGGTCTCCTGATTCAACCCGTCAGCTCTATTCTGCCCTGCCCCTGCGCACTGATGGTAAGCGTGGCCTGTTTCCTCACATAAATTACATTTAAAGACATTGGAACAGGCTGCACTGACATGGCCCAAATCTCCACACCATGCACACCTTATTCTGTCACAAGTACTGCTCAAATAAGTTGTAGATCCACACTTGTAGCAGGCCCTCAGTTGCCCTGCAAAAAAACAGGCCTCCCCCCATGCCTTCCTAAAAAAAAACTATTAGGAATATGTTGAATACTAGAATCTGATTGCCACAACTTTATTTGAAACCACCATCCCCCAGTCCATTAGCCAGTAGTGTCTAACACAGGTTCAGGCTGCCCCAAAACTGTACACCGTTTTTGTAACCAAAATACAATGTTATTAACATTAACCCCCTCATTACAGAACATTACAGTGATCATTTTGAATAAAGGTTTTGTTAAGGGAATATCCATAAATGGTACCCACAATGGGGTAGACTTCATTATATTAAACCTGAATGCTGATGAAAACTAATATCATATGTGTCCTCCCCCGAAACATGTATTAAAGTATATATCTCTGAGGGCAGAAACAGCATTGAGTCCAATAGAAGTTTCTGAGCAACATAAAGTCGGTCAGGATGTTCCTGTAAACCCCCACAATATCGTATCCTAATAGCATTCTTTCTAGGAGCCTGAGTAAGTTTATTTTGAAATAATTCTGAAAATGAAGGTCTAGGTGCTGTTCTCCTGGAAGATGGATCCACTGTCCTTTGTGGAGAAGGGGGAGGGGAAGCTTTCTCAGTGAGAAGCAGAATATCCAGCCTATGAGAGGCCTCTGTGGATGTGTCAGCAGAAGCCTGAGGAGAGCCCTGAGCTCTCGCACTTCCAATGTATCCACAGGCCCATGAGAAGTTGCCCTCAAAAAGGGCTGTATGCGAGTTCCAATAACCCCCTCAGAAATAACCTGAGAATGTGAGGTTACTTTCTCTGAAAGTACAGAAATTCCTACCTGCTCCACCTCCACAGATTGTGGGGCAGCAGAAGCTGATGCATCCAAAAGTTCCATAGAAGCCACCATCCTCTCAGTTTCTGTCCTATTCAATTTTTCAGGCTCTCCATCTCGACCTCTCGCCCCTACTTCCCTTGCTTGTTCAAAGTCTTCTGGATCATCAAAAATTATCCATTGTAAAAGAGGCAGCCAATGACCATCCAGCTCCTGTTTCCAACCAGCATTACCTAATGCCTGCTCCGGTGACCATGTTTCAGAATCAAGCCAAGCATCCTGCTCAATCTGTGAAGCCCGAGCTCCATTATGATCACAGTGCTGCTCCCTAAAGTCTGCCAAATCCAAAACCTGATTGAAAACCTCCTCGTCCTGTTGCCGTACTCCATCCACTCTAGGGGTTGCCGTTTGCAGCACCTCCTTCTCTTCCAAATTTACTGGTGAAACCAGTAGATCCATAACAAGCCCCGACATAGGTAATCCACTAACTTCACTCTCCTCCATTGATTCCAACTTCAGGGAACCTCAGGGCTCACTTGTGACAGAAGTCACAATTAATCCACTAAGTACAGCCCCTGTAGCCACAACCCCTGTAGGCACATCCAATTCATCTCCAGAAAGACTCTCAGTGCCTAAAGCCAAGTGATAGTTCTCCTCATTCACTAAAAATACCACCAACAGCTTAATCTGGTTCAATTTCAGTTGCTTACCACCTGTATCCCTGGTCAGCCCTGAAAAAGGGACTTCTAGGCCCAGTGGGCTTACTGGGTTAACAAAATTCAACAAAACAAAACAAAACTGGTCTTGGTAGATAGCAAGAGCTACACAAAGGTTCTGGCTAACAGGCTCAACCACCTCCTCCTTCTCCTGGTATACCCCTTACAGGTAGGTTTTGTCTGGAGAAGATTAAGTTCTGATCATATACAAACCCTGCTTAATCTAATTCAAGTAGCTCAACAGGCTCCCTCCCAACAAACTGCAATAGCCATTGTTTTTGAGAAGGCTTTTGATTCGGTGGAGTGGCTTTACCTATATATGACCCTAGCTCATATTGGGTTTGGGGATGGTTTTCTGGGTAGCATATGCACCGTATATGCCAGTCCTAAGGCTCAGGACCTTACTAATGAAACCATCCACCCCACTACCCACAAGCCTGGAGCATCACGCAAGTATGCGCCTGTCCCCACTCCTTTTCGTACTGGCCATGGAACTCCTTCCAGAGGCCATCCACTAGAGTCACGACATAGGAGGAGCTACAGTAGGACAGGACCAATACAAGACTCTCTTGCATGCAGACGATTATGCAATGCCCATGAGAACATTTGCCTGCTAATGGACCTTTTTGCAGTGCTTCACATTAATCAAGAGAAAATGGAGGTCCTAACTCTTAACAAGCAGTGCCTACTACACACATTTCAGACGTTGGGCCTGTGATGGGCCTCAGATTGTATTTTGTATCTGGGCCTCAAAATCTCTCCCCAAGTGGGCAAACTGTATGAAATTAACTTCACTCTGCTGTTGAATGAACTTAAAACAGAAATTGACAGCTGGAAACCTCTTCAACTGTCCATGGCTGACAAAACAGAGGTGATCAAAATGTTAACCACACCAAAACTTTTTCATATAATGTTTCACTTCCTAAGTGATTGATTTGACTGAATGGACAAACTTATAGGAGGCTTCCTTTGGGAAGGAAAACAGCCTTGTTACAACTGCAGGAAACTCCGGGCTCACTGGTGCAAAGAGGGGTGGGTCATTCCCTGGTTTAAAGGGTACTATTGGGTGTTCTAGACAGTATTGGCTGTTGGTTTTCAGACCCTACCCAATCCACTCCTCTCTGGCTAGCCATTGAAGACCAAGCTGCTGGAGGATAAGTCATCCTCTGTCTGTGTTCTCTTTCCGAACCTCAAATAATTATCTCCGTTTCCCACAATTCACAACTTAGTTGTTACTTGGTGACATCTGGGGAAATGGTTAGCCACTGATCTTGCCCATCCAAGGTTGGCTCCCCATGGGACAACAGCTTCATTCAGGTGGGTGGCAAGCCTATCTCTTGGCCCTGGTGGAAAAAGGTTGGTATAGCTAATTTCTCTGATGTTCTCCTCCCTCACCTTAACATGCTGGACTCCTTCCAGGGGTTGAAAAGCCAGTTTGGCCTACCAAAATCTGAATTTTGGGGATTCCTGCAACTCTGGAGTGCCCTGACCCATACATTAAAGAAACTCAGAGATGTAGCACCTACCTTGGGGGATCACTTGCTCCCATTCTGGATCTACCAATGCAGAGATATGGCTGGTACCATCTACTGTGCTATCAGGGAGTGAATCTCAGACCAGTCTGCCTCTGTCAAAGCTGCCTGGGCCACAGCTCTATGACATCCTCTCTCAGATGATGAATGGATCCTCTGCTGATAAGTATACACTGCACTGCATTCTGCATTATGCTACTTGAATTGCACAATAAAAAGATTGACTTCAACAAAAGTGGAGAAAGATTACTTCAGATCCTTGGATCATGGAAGTAGTTCAGCTAGGACACACCCTAGAGTTCCTTTCTGTTCCTCCAGTGATCCCCTCTTTGCCAAACTGATACCTTCTGGGACAACTTGCCCTCCTGTTGAGGAGATTCAAACCTTCTGCCTCAAGAGGGCTGTTCAACCTGTTCAGGTTTCCAAACAAAACCTGAACTGTTATTCCCAGTACTTCCTGGTACCAAAGTGGACCAGGGCTTTAAGGCCTGTACTAGACCTTTGAGAACTGAATCTATTCATCGAATACAAAAAAGTTTGAATGGACTCTTTGCTGTCCCTCCTCCCCCTTTTAATAAAAGGGGGACTGGATGGTCACTCTGTACATGAAAGCTGAATACCTTCATGTCAAGGGCGCATGTCTCATCAAAAGTACCTACATTTCATGCTCCTGGGCTTGCACTATCAGTTTTGTGTCTTGACCTTTGGTTTGTCTTCTGCACCATGTGTATTTACCAAGTGTTTTGCATCAGTAGCAGCTGCCCTCTGCTGGGAGGGCCTCTGTGTCTTCCCATATATCCATGACTGGTTTCTGAAAGCCCTGTCATGTGAGGCAAGAGTCTATACCTTTTCAGATCAGACAGCTGTTCAACCAGTTGGGTATCCTGGTAATTGAGCTGAAATGGCCCTTACTCTGTTCTAGAACCTGCAATACATAGGGGCTGACCTGGACACTGGGCTTGGTCAGCCATTTCTGCCCTCAGACCATGCTATAGCACTGGTGGCCCGGGCTCAGCTGGTCTCCGCCAATGAGTTTGTCTCAGCCAGATGCCTGCTATGGATCATTGGCCTCATGGCTGCTGCCATACTGGCTGCCCCTCTGGCATGCCTGCAGACAAAGATCCCTCAGGAGTTCCTCAGGGCACAGTGGGTACAGTAGTCTATCGAGTTAGAGCATCTTTTACCAGAGATCCCTCCACTCCGTTGATCCCTGCTCTGGTGACTGGATAGCTCCAACCTTGAGATGAGGTCCCTATTTCTCCATCCATCCCCTCTCCTGGTAATGGCAGTGGAGGCCTCAGGTTCAGGCTTGGGTGCCCATCTGGTCTGCTTCTTCACTCGGGGCCAATGGACCCCTTTGGATGCTGTTCTGCACAGCATCACTCTGGAGGTGAGAGCTGTTCTGTGTGGCCTACATGCCCTTGCCAGCCTTCTTCCAGGGCATCGGCTGCTGATCCATACAGACAATATTTCAGTGATGTATTACATCAACCAACAGGATGGAGTCCACTTGTATCCTCTCTGCAAAGAGGCAATGAGATTTTGGCACTGGGTGGTGGAATGCAACATGTTTCTGTTTGCCGTGTTGCTGCCTGATACCCTCAGTACCCTAACAAATCACCTCAGTTGATCCCAGACACTCTGCCATGAATGGGAGCTCTTAGACTCCATCATGAACGACCTACCTCTTCATAAAAAGGGGTAACCCAGACATAGACCTGTTTGTGCCTCTGTAAAATGCAAAACTGCTGCATTTCTGTTCGGTCCAGAGCATGGAGTTTTCTGGAAAGAGAAGTAAGCCTTTACCTCATTCCCTCTCGTGCAGCACATTCTGGTGAAGCTGAGGGCCAACTCAACCACCCTGATTCTGGTGGCCCAGACAGATTTGGTTCCCTCTGCTCCAGCAACTGGCAGTGGAACCCCCTGTCCCACTCCCTCTGCGGGCGAGACTTCTAACACAGGAGCAGGTGCTCCATTTCATCCGAATCTATGATCCCTGCACTTCCACGCCTGGCTCCGGGGTTTTCCTGGTGGGTGCTGCTGCTCTCCTGGTGGCTAGAAAGACATCTATGAGGTGCACCTACTTGTAGAAATGGAAACATTTTACAGTTTACTGTGCTGGTCGTACCCTGGATACCTTTATGTGTCCAGTTAATCTAGTGCTGGACTACCTCTTGTCCCTTAAGGACTCACCCCTTAGGTATTCCTTTCTTAAGGTCCACTGTGCTACAATGTCTACTTTTCATGCCCTCACGGATGGCAAGACAGTGGCCCAGCTTGAAGGTTCCTGTTGATTCCTCAGAGGTATTATACTCCCCCCCCCCCCGGTCCATCATCCAGTTCCTGTGTGGGGCTTTAATTTGGTCCTAGAGACTCTTACTACACCTCCCTTTTAGACTACTGCTATGAAGAAACTGGCTCCAAGTGGCTATGTCATTTGCTGGATGAATATCTGAGTTGCAGGCTCTGGTTGTAGACCCTCCTTTTCTTATTTTTTACAGGGATAGAGTTACACTGCATACTCTAATCCTTGTTTTCCTTCTGAATGTCATGTCTGAGAGAACACTAAATTAGAATATTGACCTTCCTGTTTATTTTTGGACTCCCATGGATAGTGGGAAACATCGCTTGCATACTCTAGACATCCACAGGATGCTGTGTTGGTACTTGGATCATACTAAAGATTGCAAAAAATCCTCACAACTGTGTGCTTTTGTCTTCCCAGATGGTGGCTCCCCCATTTCTAAGCAAGGCCTGTCCAAATGGTTGGCCAGCTGTATTACTTTCTGTTACTGCAAGCACAGTAAGCAGCTTCCTGGTCCTGTTTGTGCTCACTTCACCCACGGGGTGGCTACTTTAGTGGCCTGTTTCACAATCAGTCCACTGCTGACATATATGATGCTGCCACATGGAGTACTGTTGATACAATAACTAAACATTCTGGTCATCGTGTCTCATAGACATGGTGGCTTTAGCCTTATTATTCTGCAAAGTCTCTTTACTCAGGATCCTTAGATCCTGCCATTATCCCTCAGTGCTTGGTACTGTTTGAGAATTGTTCCTGGATGTGGTTAATTGGTGAGAAATGTCCTTGAAGAACATAGAATAGTTATTTACCATAACAGTAGATCTTCTAGAGAATCTTCTCCATTGAGCCACAGCTCTCCCTTCCACCTCCCCCCCCCCTTGTCGAGTGATGGGTGATTATCCTGCCTGCTCTCACAAGCTGCTTCTTCTCTAATACCTCCATCAGCATATTTATTCAAGTTTTCATATCCTTTTACTGTCTGTGCCTGGTTTGGTCCTGGTCGCTTCGGTCACTGCTATTCCAAAGGTTTTTGAGCTTGTCTGTGGAGGGGAACTGAGGCATGCTGGGGGCCCCATCTTATATAGGCACTGACGTAGCATGCTGCCCCTCCCCAAAGGTCTGAAGCTGCTCCACCTCAACATCTGCAGTCTACTACTAAAACTAACTCTGCTGCAGCCAAACGTTGTCTCCCTTCATCTGGACCTGCTGGTTATCTCGGAGACCTGGTTAAAGCCACACAACAAAGACACCAAAACCCATATCCTGGGTTATACTGTAATTTACCATGACCAATCCGGTAGCAAAAGAGGTGGTGGCATTGCAATGCATATCACGTCTTCACTCCAGTTCACCCAAATCACACTACCTATGCCTTCTTAGACCGTTGACTCCTTAATGATAAAGTTAACACTCCCTCGCATGGCTCCCATATTCATTGTAGGTTCCTACTGCTCCCCAGATACCTCCCTGCCCAACATCATGAATCATCTCAGTGGCCTAAAAACAAAAGTTCAAGGGGGTGAACTACACTTACTTGGGGACTTCAACTTAAATTGGCTCTCCAATACAAATGCCAAGCTTTGCAACCTGGTAACTCCCCTAAACCTATCACAAATGATCTCTGAACCCACTTGCCTAAACCTCAAAATGCTTAACCACTCACTCCTTGATTGGTCCCTCACCTCCCACCCACACAGGATACTTGCCTCTGGTCTCCTACCAGATGCCCTATGTGACCACCACATGACATACATGGTAAGTAAAATTGGCAGGCCAAAGGCGTCTCCCCCCACACTATCATGACCAGATCTTAAAAATCACTTGACCTTGCCTCTCTTCTCCCCGACCTGGCAAATGCTGACTGGTCACCCATCCACCAAGCCTCCAACATTGACTCTGCCCTAGAAGGCTTCAAATCTAGGTTCCTAGCTGTATGAGACCACTATGCCTCACTCAGACGGGCTAGAGTGAGAGGTACCTACCTCCCATGGATAACTGCCGACATCATGTCCAAGCAGATAGCTGGACAAATGGACAGACTTGGTGGGCCTTGTCGGTCCTTTTCTGCCGTCACACTTCTATGAATCTATGAATCATTGCCAACCTCAGAGCTAGGGACTTGGCATGGAGATCCTTCGAACCTCCGGCTCTCCCCTAGATTACCAAAAGTACTGGACACTTGGTAACACATGTACAAGGTTAACCCACCAGGCTATGGCCAGCTATTTCAAAAATGCTTTCCATACAAACATTAACCATCCTGAAAAATTCTGGAAGATGGTCAAATGCTTTTTTCTCTGCTGTCCCAGCCTCCATCACTCACCTTAAACATAGCTGGCTCCACCATCACCGATCCATCAGCTGTTGCCACGGCATCCAACACCGTCTTCACCAGCTGCACCTCATCATTACTATCTTCTCCTCCAACATCACAAGCTTCTGCCCCTCCCCTCAAGCTCTCACTCCCCCCATCTCCTTCTACTTCAGCCATGTTTCCCCTCCTGAAGTACTAAAAACCCTACTGGCCCTAAACCCATCCAAGGGCAAATGTCCCTCTGGCCTGGATGCCAAAATTCTGTACTTATAGACCTCTGCCATAGCCCTTCCTCTAGCTGCACTCTACAACCGCTCCTTCTCCCTAGCATCCATTCCCTTCTAAGTGGAAGCATGCCGTGGTCATCTCACTCCCGAAAGGTGGTGATCCCTCAGTTCTCGGGAATTATTGCCCCATCTCCCTCCTCCCTATCCTGGCTAAACTCCAAGAATACCTTGTCCTCTCTTAACTCTCTTCCTTCCTCAATTCCTCTCCCTTCTTCATTCCTTACCAGTCTGACTTCAGGAAGACCTGTTCTACTACCTCATCCCTGCTGAGGCTCACCAACTACATTCTCACTGCAAAGAACAAGGACCACATCACCTCAGCAATTTTTGTTGATCTAGCTAAAGCATTCAACACTGTATCTCACTGTCTCCTCCTGACCAAGCTCTCCTACACAGAGCTCTCTGATACAGCTACTGACTGGTTCCGCTTCTATCTGGGAGATCGGTCACAATCAGTCAGAATTGATAGTGCAATCTCCATCCTCTCCCTATCTCATCAGGTGTGCTACCGGGCTCAGTCCTAGGGCCGCTCCTGTTTTCCATATTCCTTTATGATCTCCCCACCACCTGCCCACAGACTGCCATCCATATGTATGTGGATGACACAGTGTTGTTTACATCCGAACCCTCAACTGCTAACATGGTGACCAGACTCCAACAGGACTTCAACAACGTACAGCTCTGGTTTCACTCAAACCAGCTACACCTCAATGCCAAGAAAACCATCTCAATGACCTTCAGCACTGGGCAGAGACTTTCAAGGCTACCCTGCAACCCTACTTTCCACATCCTGGAAGGGGCCACTCAGGAGGACAGCTCCTCCTTCAGATATCTCGGGTTCTGGCTCGACGAGCACCTGGACTTCTCTGTGCATATTGATGCCATCTACAAAAAACTGCACCCCAGATTAGGTGCTCCTTATCAGAATCGTGGATGTATCCTGCTGCCAAATCACCATGCTATTGTGCAGAAAATGATCCTGTCAGTCATCGACTACAGCAATGTAGTCTACAGTGCCACCCCTAAGTCTACTCTGGCTAGACTGGACCCTCTCTTCCACTCCTTCTGTCATTTCGCCCTTGACTGCCCCTACTCCACCCACCACTATGCCCTCTACCAGTCATTGGCTCTCCCCTCGTTGTAGGACCACTGTCTGATGCACTGTGCTCATCTAGTGGCCAAGTTCTGGTCACTGTCCCAGCCCACCTACCTCTCCTCAGTTCTCGCTGCCATCTCCCAGCCTTCTACTCACTCAGGAACAATGATAACAGTCTCTTCTCCACCCCCATATGGCCACCACCACAGGCCAGTCTGCCTTCAGATATAGGCTACCCAAACTGTGGAACTCCCTCCCTGCAGAAATTCGGCATGCCCCCACAACCCAGTACCTCAATGCTCGTCTCACTACTCACTTCTCCTCCACCTGCACTTGCACCTAGCCTTAACTCTGCCTCCTCCAGCAACTACTTAAGCACTGGTTCATCATACCTTGGTCATCTGTTATTCATCCCTTCCCGAATAAGCTGTGTTGTTTTGCTTTATGTAACGGTGTGAAATGTGTCTGTCCTGTTATACCTTGACCTGAACAGTCCATATTGACTGTTAGTGTTTGCTTATTATAGTTGTATAAGCATAATTCTGTTGTTCCTGTATTTGTATATGTATAATTCTGTTGTACCTGTATACTAATTGTATCTATTCTATTGTACTCCCCCCGACACATCTGGAATCGAGCAGTACTCTGCTCAGCATGCCTTCTTGGTAAAACGCTCAAATAAATACATACATACACACATACATACATAAATAAATACATGTCGATGTGGATGGACCTAGCCAACAAAAATGTCCTAGTGGTCCTGATGCTGATGGCTTACAGTTCCATGATATGGCTTAGTGGCGGAGATTCTCTTGAAGATGTACTGGTATGGTAGGCAACTATTCTTTATCTCTGGAAGCCTTTGTGTGGCCTTTGCTGTTTTGTGTGTGCCAGGTGTGGAGTGATCTCTTGGTCCAGGGAGGTAGTGAGAAGGCTCTAACTGATGGAAAGAAGTGCAGGTGTGCAGTCTTTGTGGAACAATGCACTGTCATGTGGTGTGTTTCATCCAATCAGGAGACTGGATTTTCACTGATTTTTTCGTACCCATTTTATAAATAAATAAATATGTGTATATTATACATAATATCTATAATAGGGGCCCCTTTAGTTAGGGTTCAGTCTTTGCTTCTATGTTAAACTCAAAAAGTTGCACTTTAATAACTTTCCAACGGTTCAAGCGATTCACATGATATTTTGCATACGACACCAGGGACCAAAGATCTTTTACATATGAACATACAAAATTGTCAGCAGATACGGGCCGTAATGGTCTGAGTCTGCTCGAATGTGCAGTTAGTTTTACCAGTTAGCTTCTTTTGATGTGGCAAGTTTCGTTCCAGTTGGATGTCGGGGTGTAGTGATACAGAGTGTCAAAAATGTGAAAATTACTGTTTTAGGTCAACTTCTTTGTCATGCCACTGCACAAAAATGGTATGGAATTTTGGTCTGAAACGTTTAGGGTACAAAGGTTTTGGGCCACAGATGTGCTTTTTGAAGAGTTGGTGAAAAAATGTTAATCTGTTCCAAAGTTATTAAATTTCAAAGTTTTCCATTATTTCCTATGGGACCAGATATATGTCCCACTTGAAAAAGGATTCTTTATCACAAATGCATAATCCTTTTTTGCAAATGTGGAATCCTTTGCCGCAAATGTGGAATATTTTTCTGTGCTGCTACCATCTTGTATTTCAGTTAGTGGTGACAACAAAATTAACTTAAAAAATACATGGGTTTACTAGATAACAATTGTCTTTACTTAATTGGGATCCGTACAATACAACTCGGGGGTTAGTTTTTTGATAAGTTATTTAGAAATGTGTCTTTTTTTCACATGTGGAAATCCTTTTTTGCACACTGTGGAAAAAACTCCTATGAAACAGTATCCTTTCTAGCAGTTTGGGGGTGGGGCAGCAGCAAGCTACAGCTCTGGAAGTTTCTTTGTGATATAACTGCTTCCTTCAGGTGGTTCTGTGCTTTCTGTGTTTAAATTGATGTGAACTGGGATAGTTTGCCTTAGTTTGGGAGTGGGGCAGCAGCCAACTACAGCTCTAGAAGTTTCTTTGTGTTTGTTGCTCTGTTTCTGGAAGGTTCTGGCCATTCCTAAGTAGGTGGGGCTCTGCTTTCAACAGCAGTTGTGTAACAGGCTGATTGACTTTCATGAGAGCTTGCAGTGGGCTCTAATCCCACCCCTGTCTTATCCACACTTATTGGGGTGGTGCTGCACTGGGATTGGTGGAAGGCACTACCAGGTGCATCCACTAACTTGTCCTAACTGAGGGGCTTGTTCTTTGTACTTTTAGAGAGTGATAGAGTGTTATGCAGCTCTGGTTAAAGAGATAAAAGTTATAAACTTATAGATAGTGTGTTAGGAGTTAGGTGTAGCATCTCAAGCTGTAGTTGTGGGAAATATATGGATGGTAGGTATCGTAGGTAGTAGTATCTTACACATCTCTGCAAGTGGAGTTGGTATTGTATTTTTAAGTAGTGACTGAACTGGTTAGAAACTCATAGATAGTACTAAATTTTGCAGTAAGTACTGGTATCAGAACTGTAATTCTCAGGTAGCTTTCAGGGAACTTCTCTCTAAATAGACAGCTGTTTCAGGTATAGTATAGTGTAGTTTGAGGTATAGTAGTATGCTAGGTATAGTAGTATGGTATTGTATAGGTAGTTTAGAACTGTATGTTGTCTTACATAACTGTACTGTACTTATATAACTGTACTTTTAGTCAGTATTTTATGCTTCATGCAGGTATAGTGGGTGATGTAGCATATAGGTATTTTTAGTATTGTATTACATTTTAGGTAGAACTGTACTTTTTGGTCAGTACTGTGTAGGTATAGTAGGTAATATAACTTATAGGTATTTTTAGGTATTTATGGTGAATATTGTCTCGCGCCTTGTGCAGGTATAGTTGGTATGGGATAGACTGGTACGATTAATACAGATAATGCTGTATTATCTTTTGTTTCATTGATAGGAAGTGCTAGCCATGGGTAGGATCATGGGATGCAATGGTTGTGGGGCAGCAGTATGGATGAACATATTGAGGAGGCTGGGAGGGTGTCCAATCTGCCACAGGCTGAGGAGACTCAAAGATGAGGTGTGGTGGCTTGGTAGAGAGCTGGAGAGGATAAGGGAAGCAGGGGGGTTGGATTCTAGGACAGGTGGGCCTTCACCAGGGAGTAACATGAGGGACACCAGATGGGAGGAACAATGAGTCGCGGGAAGGGATGGTGGAGGAGGTGGGAGCAAACTGGACAGGAGGCCTAACGATGGAGGGTGGACTCAAGTTGGGTCTAGTACCAGAGGAGGGCTCAAGTCAGGAGAGAGGAGCCAACACATAGCAGAAAAGAGGGGGTAAGAAATAGGTTTGCTGTACTGACGACACTGATGGGGGAGAAGGAGAAGGAGGGAGGGCTCCAGGAGGGGGAAGGAGAGGAAACAGGAGGAGATTGCACAAGGGATGGTACTCGAGAAGAGGAGGGGAAGAGGAGCAATATTGGTGGAGGGGGTGAGAGGGTCACTGCAGAGGTGGGGGGAGCCCAGGGCAGATGGGGGAGGACGTGGAGGATAGCAAGTGAGCAGTGAAGGTGGGAAGGGATAGGTCAGAGGTGGAGGAGGGCGGGAACCACTGGAGTGAATGGTAGAGCTTCTAATATGGGGGACTCTAGAAATGAGAACCTGGGTAGAAGGGTGGGGGTGACAGCAAGAAATGAAGAAGGGGTGTATTGGTACTGGGGGACTTCATACTTAAGGGGATTAGGCAGGGCAGCAAGGGGGAATGGCATAGTCGCATATGGGTGGAATCCATACTGGGGCTAATGACAGATAGGGTGGGGTAGTCAATTCTAAAGTGCACAAGGAGGGGTAGGAGGAAACCACATATAGTGGTGTATATGAGATTGAATGACTTGGCGGGGTAGACAGTGGAGGTGGTGAGGGAGAGGTTTGAGGGTGTGGGAAGGCTGTGTAAAGTAATAGGGGAGTCGGTGGCCTTTTCAGAGGTGCTTCCAGTACCCTGTGCGAGTACAGCGAGGAAAGGGAGGATTGGGGAGTGGTGTCAATCCAAGGGGTACGGGCAGTGGGTGGATGGGGCAGGACCTGGGACAATAACAATCTATATGCAGGGGATAGGCTGCACTTGAGTGGGGGAGGGGAAGGGGATATTAAAGCAGATGTTAGCGTGGTATATAGCGACAAAGGTGGATTTACACTAGGTGGGGGGTGGAGAGTGGACAGCTGGGAGGCAGGGATAGAGAAAAGAGGAGCCAAACGAGCTACCCCCAAGCTAGCAAGGAAGAATTCAGGGAAGTTGCATGGGGGGGGGACAGGAGGGAGGAGCAGCAAGGAGAGGAAGGGAAGAGAAGGGGACAGGATGGAGGATGGTCTCACTGAATGTGAGAAGCTTAGGTAACAAATCAGCTGAGTTACAGGTGCTCTTGGCAGTGAGGATGGTGGATATTGCAATCACCACAGAAACGTGGGCCACTGAGTACCGGGACTGGAATATGATGATCCCGGGGTAGTGCATATTCAGGAAGGATAGGGTGGAAGGGAGAGGTGGGGCATGGCAATCTATGTGTGAGAGGGGATAAGGTGTGTTATGGAAGAGGGGGAGGAAGGCAAGACAGAGGCCCTATGGATGCAGTGCTAAGACTCAAAGAAAAGGACATTGAAGATGGGGGTAGTGTACAGACCCACCAGCACAAGTGGAGGAGCTGGATAGAGAGTTAGCTGATCAGATTAGAAGAGTCTGTAGGAAGGGGAACACAGTGGTGGTGGGGGACTTCAATCTACTGGCAGTGGATTGGAGCACCCCAACCACCACGAGTGCAAGAGAACAAACAAGATATATTAGCAGCAGTTCTGGACAGCTTCCTGGTGCTGTTGAGCAGTGAAAAGACTAGGGAAGGAAGAACTCTGGACCTGGTATTATCAAATGGAGAGGCTGTAAGGGATCTGGAGGTGGAGGACCCTCTGGCTGGGAGTGACCACCACACGGTGTGGTTCATGCTCAATATGGGGAGGGAAAAATGGGGTACAGGAACCAGGATGATTGATTTCAAGGGGGCAGACTTTAAAATGATGGGGGAAATCATGGGTAGGCACCTGGTGAGTATTCAGCTTAACATGGATGCTTGTCAAAAGTGGGAGATTATTAAAACAGGGCTTGTGGGGGCTACTGGGATGTGCAAGGCACGTAGCAGCCCAGTTGGTTAACCCAGGAGGTGATGGAGGGGGTCAGGGCCAAGAGACAAGCATTTCAGAGACTCAAGAAATCAGGAGGGGAAGGAGACAAGGAGGAGTATACAAAGAGGTCCAGGGAGGTAAGCAGGCTGATCAGAGTGGCCAAGGCTTCAAGAGAGCTGGGGCTGGCACAAGATATCAAGGATGGTGAAAAGGACTTCTTCAGATACATTAGGGAGAGACAGAAGAACAAGGACCAGATTGTGAGGATTAAGAAGGACAGGGGGTGAGTAGAGAAGGAGGGGGATCAGGCAGAGGCACTAAATGAGTATTTATGTTCTGTATTCATGAAGCAGAAAGGGGGGGCAGATATCTTGGGGGAGGAGAGGGGCAGGCAGGTGAGGGGAGGGGGTGACTGATACAGGTATTATGGAGGCCAGGGTTCTGGAGGGGTTAAGAGCACTGAGGGTGGACAAGGTACCGGCTTTGGATGGCATTCATCCTAGTTGCTAAAAGAACTGGCGGCGATCATGGTGGTACCACTGGCTGACCTGTTTAGTACCTCCCTGGACACAGGATATGTACCAGAACACTGGAGGATGGCCCATGTGTTGCCCATTCACAAAAGTGGCCCTAGGAATGAACTGGATAACTACAGACCAGTGATCCTCACATCGATTGTGGGAAAGCTCATGGAGACAATCTTGAAGGAGAGACTGGTGGCATTTTTGAAGGACAATGGACTCCAGGATGTTCAGTAACATGGGTTTGTCTCAGGAAGATCATGCCAGACAAACCTAGTTGAGTGCTATGACTGGGTGACCAGGGAACTGGACAAGGGCCATGCAGTGGATGTCCTGTATTTGGATTTCAGCAAGGCCTTTGATTTGGTGCCACATGGGAGGCTGGAGGGGAAGCTGGAGGATACCGGGGTGGGAACAAAAATGGTCAAATGGATCACCAATTGGCTGAAGGGTAGGCAGCAGAGGGTGGTAGTGGGGGAGCTCTCATCACCAAGGAAAGTGATGAGCGGAGTGCCACAGGGATCGGTATTAGGACCAGTGCTGTTTGGGATATTCATAGCAGATATTTCATACAGAATCTGGAGTAACATCATTCTGTTTGCAGAAGATACTAAAATGGGAGCTGTGGTGGATGATGTAGATGGGTGGAAAAGGCTGCAGAATGACCTGACCAAACTACAGGAATGGTCGACAGCATGACAGCTGGGGTTCAATGCCAAGAAGTACAAAGTACTGCACTTTGGAACTAGGAACCAGGGGAGGAGCTATCAGCTTGGAGTGGTTCATTTGGAAAGCACTGGGGAGGAGAAAGATCTCGAGGTGATTATAATGGGGAATTTGAACAACTTAGCACAGTGCAGGAAGGTGGCAGCAAAAGCCAACAAGATGCTGGGGTGTATAGTGAGAGGTATATCTTCCAGGAATAGGGAGATGATCCTTCCTCTGTACAGGTCACTGGTCCGACCACACCTGGAATACTGTGTGCAGTACTGGTGCCCATTCCAGAAGAAAGACACCAGATTATTAGAAGGGGTACAGCGCAGGGCGACAAAGATGATCCAGGGTCTGGAAGGTATGTCTTACGAGGATAGGCTGCATGAGCAGAACATGTATTCAGTGGAGGAGAGGAGGGATGGGGGGATATGATTGAAACTGTTAAATAATTAAAGGGGATTAACACAACTGACACAGAGAGGATCCTCCAGATTAGAAGTGGGAGGGACATGATAGGGCATAAATTGAGATTGGTGGGGGAAGATTCAGGAGGGAAATCAGGAGACACTTTTTCACTGAATGGGTGGTGGATAAGTGGAATGCCCTGCTTGAGGAGGTGGTAGCCTGTAGTACGGTGGGGGTTTTAAGAGGGGGCGGTACAGAGTGAGGGGAAGGGTAATTAAGAGGAGCGGGATGGAGGCTGGGGCAGCTGGAAGTTGAGGGGCTAGCTGCACAATCGAGCAGACTCGATAGACCATTAGACCTGTTTCTGCTGGAGTTTTCATATGTTCGTATGTTTGCAATTTACGAAAAAGGATTTTCTTTTTCCTCAAATCACAAAAAAGGAATTGAGAAACCGTATCCTATTTCGCAATTTGTGAAAAAGGATTTTCTTTTTTCACAAATTGTGAAAAAACAACTGTGTAAAAGGAATTTTAAGAGCTGTTTCTTTGTCATTCCACAGTTCACAAATGGTTGTTGATTTTGGTCTGAAATTTTCAGGGTACAAAGGGCTTGCCCCACAGATGTGTCTTTTGCTGGTTTGGTGGAAGTATATTACTTTGCTCTAGAGTTCTTCTGGTTTAAATTTTGCTTCATTTCTCATAGGATAACATTGTGATGTCAGGATTATAGAGTCTTCTTTTTGTCACTACGCTGTGAAGAAATGGTTTGCAATTTTGGTCTGAAATTTTCAGGATACAAAGAACTTGTACCACTGATGTGTCTTTTGCTGGTTTTGTGAAAATATATTAATTTGGTGTCCAGTTACACATATTTCACATTTTTCTGTGTTTTCTATAGGATAACATTGCAGTGTGAGGTGTTTTTTAGTACTGGACACTACGGAAAGGGAGCACAAGGCCCTGTGGACCCTATTCTCCCACAGGGAAATAAGGATACCACTACACTATGTCAAAAATTATGCATGGATGGGAATGCAGGGACCAAAGGGCCCTGTGCTTCCACATGTAAATATGAATGCAATTATGGATTGATGAGAGTGCAGGGCTCAGAGGGACCTGCACTCCCACAGGAAAACAAGGATACAATTACAATCTCTCTAAAATTATGGATGGATGGGCCCTGCACTCCCACAGGCAAATATGGCTACAATGATACTTTCTCAAAAAGTAAGGAAATGTGTTGTAAAAAATGTTGTTAATGCATCAGTTAGGATTCCAGTAACAAAAGCTGGGAAATGTGTTGTAGGGTTTCCAACCCCTAACATCCTACCCTTCACGCACTAACAGGTGTCAGGGGTATGCCTTGGGGTTCTCAGCCCTAACGCTCACCCCATTCTCATATACTGTATCCATCTCAGCTAATCTACTCATGGAATGGGGTGAACATTAGGGCTGAGAACCTCAAGGCACACCCCTGATGCCTGTTGGTGAGTGCAAGGTGGGTGTGGGGTGTTTGGGTTGGAAACCTATATGACACATTTCCCAACTTTTGTCGCTAGAACTCTAACTGATGCATTAATGAGTACACACAAGAGTGGACGTAACAAGCATGTGTCAATGTTGAATGTTTGCTTGCTGGCATTGGCATTGGTAGTGTAGGAGTTAGAGAGCTGCATAATAGGAATGGCAGTGAAGTATTAAACTGAAGCCAACCCCACCACCACCCTCCAGAGACTGACAGGCATTGGGGTGTGCCTTTGGGTTGTCAGGCATATTGGCCACGCCACTTCACCACACCCTACCCTGCAGACAATGACAAGTGACACAGTGTCCCTTGGGGTCTTTGGCCCCTTATGCTCACCCAATTCCATCAGAAAATATGGTGAGATGGGTCCTGTATAGGAGAATGGGGTGAACTTTGGGGCCGAAGAGTCCAAGGCACACCTCGATGCCTCTCACTGGCTGCAGGGTGTGGAGTGGTGTCAGCATCACAGGTGAGAATCCCAAGTTACACCCCTAATGCCTGTCAATCTCTACAGGGTGTGGAGTGGTGTGAGCATTACAGGTGAGAATCCCAAGTTACACCCCTTATGCCTGTCAGTCTCTACAGGGTGGGGCATTATGGTCGGAAACCCTAACGCCTCAGGCGTTCATTGGCATTTTCACTCCAAATTTTCAACATGGGCTTTTTTGTGACCCACACCTTATAAACAGTGGCAATATCAGTTTGTTAGCCGAAAGCTGATTTCGCACAGCGACTACGCCATTTGGCACCACAGGTGCGAAAATACATTTCGAACAGGATGTGAAAAATGACAGCTGCACTGTTCATGGGGAGGTTCAAAAAATGGCAATGTTGAAAATCTGCAGTGAAAATACTAAAAAAACTGATGAAGTCACAAGCGTGCGTAGAAACTGCTCAACGCACACCCGTAATGCAATTAGTTTGGGGATTTTTTACAGCAGATTGTCAACACAGGGATTTTTGAACCTCTGCTCATGAACAGTGTCACTGTGATTTTCTTAATCTGTCCTGAACAGTGATTTCCCACAGTGACCACGCATGGGATGGGCTCCCAGCGTGGCAGCTGGAAGGCTGTTTTGGGGGGCAGTGGAGCCGATGGTGGATTGGGCACCCCCGTTGGCCATACAAATTGTTGCCACACTGGGGTGGGCTCCCAGCGTGGCACCCAATAATCTCTTGGGGGCAGTGGAGCCGATGGGGAGTTGGGCACCCCCATCAGCCATACAGACTACTGCCACGCTGGGGTGGGCTCCCAGCGTGACACCTGGAACTCTGTTGGGGGGGAGCGTCACAGAGCCAATGGGGGATTGGGCACCCCTGTTGGCTACATAGTGTGTGTGTGGGGGCGCGCGCAAGAGCACGTGATATCTTATCGCTGCTCAGTGAAGCGTAGCTCTCCCTTTGAACTGTACGGCACTGCATTTTCAACTGCTGTCATAGACAGCTGCAGCATTCATTGGGGAACTGTGGCCGCACCTGCAAACACACTGACTGCATTGGAAGACAGGGTGCCACACCTCTGAAAACTCAGATGATGGCACTATGTTTCTTACACATGCGTTCAAGCAACCATAAAAATGACAAGATAAAAAAAAAACACCTTGGCCAGTGACATCAGTAACAGGAACATGTCAAAAATATGCTGCTGATACTGTTGTCAGAATGGATATTTTTAAGGTTACTGTCATCACAACTGAATACTGAACCAATCAGAGAGCAGCATTCACAATGCTGATGACATTGTATGCCTAGTGCAGTACGAAAGCTACCTGTTAAAAAAAGAAAAAAAAAAAAATCAAACAGCAAAATCTTAAAACAAACTGCAGATTTTAAAGCTATAACGTGTAAACTACTGTTGTCTATATCAAATGTATGATAGCTTACCTCAAAATAGGCAATTTATCACTTGTGAGTGGCAAGACTTTGAGTTATGGTCCTGCCCTCTCATAATTAAAGACTAATGGCATATTTTGAGTTAGCCCATTGCTTATCCTATCTGTTAGTCTTTCTGTCTATCTATCTATCTATCTATCTATCTATCTATCTATCTATCTATCTATCTATCTATCTATCTATCTATCTGTCTGTCTGTCTGTCTGTCTATCTACACGTGTGAAATTGTCAGTAATTAAAACAATATTAATATAGCTGTTATATGATGTTGCCTTGACTCCAAGCATTCACTAAACAAATTAAGACTCCTGTCCAAATGATTCTAAAGTTAGAATTTTCTACAGATAATTTCTTTACAAAAGACTAACTTTGTATACATTAGGGCTTGACATTTGTAATTCATACTTTATGTCATCCTGCCCTCACTTGCCTTTGCCTCTAGTGACCTTTTGCTCCAGCTGCCCCTCACAGACACTTATTTACTTGGAAACTCCCCAAGCCAGACATGCTGCATACTCCCTGTTTCTCCCTGGCTTTCCTCTCATGGTTGGGTCCCCAATAATCGACCCACACACAGCCCATCATCAAGGAGCAGCTATAGTCAGCGGAGGTGGGGACATTGGAGTTCAGCATCACTGAGGCTAGTGAGCAGTGATAATCATTCAGATGGGTCAGACTTTTTTGCGCCCCACCACTAGCCCATGAGTGTCTGTGGCACCATCCTTTGGTCAGGGATAGCTGACTCGCATGGTCACACTCAACATCAATCCCACCAATCCTACCATAGAAGTTACTCCTGCATTGGGTTACCCAGCTTCCTCCCCTGGGGTTAGTTCACAGTGCCTCCGAATCACATCCTGGACCCCTCCAGCCAAGGGAGGAGCCTTCAGGAATGGGATTCAAGCCCCAGTATCCCACATAACTATGCAGTGCACTACTAGCCTGAACCACCAAGGTGGGTGGAGTATTAATAATTTTAAATATTTTAAAATATCAGCAAAGCAAAACTGCATAAATATAATTCATCTAGAGTGTGTTACACAGACTCCACATTTAACTTAAAATAAATTTCTAGCTCTGACAAGCCTGTTATAAGGATAATTTATTTAAAAAAAGGCAACATTTGAATCTTTAGGGCTCAAAACTCAATTTGTTATGAAAAATAAAACTTGGAGCTATGTCAACATGATTGTTTCCTGCCAGTACAGTTTGATGCATCAGTGAACATCAATACTGTACCCATTTAACCATAATATTATGATTAAATATTGATGTGTATTTACACATGTATAGCTATGAAGTTGATCCTGTGGCTATGCCTTCTCAAACGTTTTATGATCCTGTGCCAAAAAATGTGAAAATTACAATTCACTAAATACTACTGCTGGAATCAAAGTATGCAGAAGATTCTAGTGGTATTTCATCTAGCAGAACCATACTCTTCTTCTAGTTTTTTTTAAATTTGAACTTTGAAGGAAAATCTTTTATGATGCTGTCTTTTTTTACTTTGTGGTGTTCTTTTTACAATACATATATAGATATAGATATATATAAAATATATATAACGTGTCATACTGTATATAAGTATCTATCTTTTCAAGTTGGGTAACATGGGGGTGGGTAATAAGGTGGTAACCTGGGTAAGAAACTGGTTAGGGGACAGGAGTCAGAGGGTGGTGGTAAATGGAGTTCACTCTGAGGAGGAGAGAGTAACTAGCGGGGTACTGCAGGGGTCAGTACTGGGGCCAGTCCTCTTTAATGTCTTCATTAATGACATTGCAGAGGAGCTGGAAGGGAAGGTCTGCCTCTTTGCGGATGACACCAAGATCTGCAGCATGGTGGACACTCTGAAGCAGATGCAAAGGATGAAAAGAGACTTGAAATGACTGGTGGAGCTGTCAGAAGTTTGGCAGCTAAGGTTTATTGCAAAAAAGTGCAAAATAATGCACTTGGGTTAGAGAAACCCGAGGGTACAGTACAAAATCTGGTGGGGAGAGATACTAGCAGTGACCAAGCAGGAAAGAGTCCTGGGCATAATCATATTGGATGACCTGGAGGTGGCTGGACAATGCAACAGTGATAGGAAGAGCTAGTGGGATGCTTGGATGTATAGGTAGTGGTATTATCAACAGGAAGAGGGTAGTGGTGTTGCCACTGCATAAGTCTTAGTAAGACCTTGCTTGGAGTACTGTATCCAGTTTTGGAGGCCACATCTCAGGAAGGATGTAGGCAGGATGGAGGATGTCCAATGAAGGGTTATCAAGATGGTACAGGGTCTATATCCAATGTCCTATGAGGAGAGGCTAAAGGAATTAAACATGTTCACCCTAGAAAAGAGGTGGCTGGTGGATATGAATCAGACCTTTAAATACCTCAGGGAGGTGGATAAGGCACAAGTGGGAGGTATTTTTGAGAGGAAAGGATGCTCCAGAATAAGAGGCCACTATATGAAGCTGGAGGGGGGTAGGTTTAGGAGAGATGTGAGGAAATACTTCTTCTCAGATAGGGTGGTGGATGCCTGGAACAGTCTTCCAGGGAAGGTTGTGGGGGCAAAAACAGTAGTGGGGTTCAAAAAAGCCTGGGATAAGCAAAAGGGAATCATAAGTCTTTTGGATAAGACGTTAAACCGAGGTCCCATCTGCCTGGTTTGGTGGTAGTTCAGGTGGATGTTAAAGATCCCATGGCACTTATCAAAAAGAGTAGTTTTTTTTTTTTATTCAAAACTTAAATCAAAACAAAATATACAAAACTGCATTACTTCATACAAAATCATAATGAACAAAATCAAGAATAAAAATACGTATTACACCATACATGAAAAAAACAAAGAAAAATATTGATGTTTTAGTGACCCAAAAAATTAATAAATGCTGAACCCCACCCAACTAAAAGAGTAGGGGGATTTTTACCCAAAACTTAAAACAAATGGTACAAATTTAGAGAACTTCATACAAAATCATAATGAAAGCAGTCAAAAACATAAATAAGTATTACATCATACATGAATGTCACACCTAAATAATCCATATTTATACCTTACCCCTGTCCTATCCCCGCCAAAAAGAGTAGGGGAATTGTTCATTCAATGCTTAGACATTGTATTACTTCATACAAATTTATAATAAAACAAAATCAAAAGCCTCCCACCTATTACATCTTATTTGTGCATCCAATATAATTTATCCATATTTGTCAGCAGCCCCTGTCCAATCCCTGCTAAATGTACAGGGGAAATGTTTTGTAAACTAGAAAGTGAAACAAATTCATCATAATATTACAGCACTAAAAATCATGCTTCAAAAACTTAAATAAACATAAATAAAAAATTAAGTATCAATGCTTTCCCTACATCCATACCCCTTCATTTCCCTACCATTAAGCCCTCATACCTAAATAACACCTGTCAAAGGCAATCTGCCCCTTATCCTGTATCTAACCATGACATTTTTCTCCACCATACTCTATACAAATCCTGATGCACCTTTTCCTTTTCTAACAATTGCCACTTTACAGTATCTCTTTTAATACTCTGCACAATCTGAGCTTCCGTTTTCAACTGTTTCCTTATTGTTAAACTACAACGTGCCTGCCAAAGCTGATACCCTATAAATCCCATCAAAAGCCTTATAGTGATGTTATCATAAATCACCCATGCACCAGGCAACACTCCTTCAGTCAAATCTCAACAGGCTTCCCTTAAAGGATTCAAGGGCCATGCCATGTGAAAAGGCAGCCCAAAGGATTTAACAAAGGGACAGTCATAAAAGAAATGAGCTAAAGATTCAACCAAACCCAAACAGGTTTCTTCCCTGGGACAAAATCTCTCAGCTAGTTGTTTATGCTTCCAGTTCCCTTTTACACCGAATTTTTTATGCAGACAAAGCCACATAAAATCCCATATATATTTTGGGACTCTGTTACTTGATAATACTTGTAATTTTACATGTTGTACAGCCATGGGCAATTCCACAAACCAATAATCATCATAAAAAAAATCCTGAAGTACCTCAAAATATAAATCTTTCCTTGATGTTATACATATGGCCTGTTTAGTAAGTCTCCAAACTTTCAATTTCCCGATCACCTCCCTAAAATATCCAGGGAGCTGTGATAATCTAGTCTGACGAGGCAAAATTTCCAAAAAGCCCATCTTTCTACTATACCACCAATCACATCAGCTACCCATTGGGACCATACCCTTGACTCCTCTTTCAAAAGGGGGGTTATATTGTAAAATATAAATGTAACATAAAAAAACACCACTGGATTCATCATTCCCACTCCACCCTCCTTAATTGGTAAATAGGTAATACCCCTTTTTACTGGGTTCAGTCTGCTCCCTTACAGGCATGAAAAAAAAAAAAACGTATACAAAGAGGTTTCCAAAGTAAGTGGGGTGGGGGGTAGACTGCCGCCAAAAACAAAAAGTAAGGTACCAAAAAAGTTTTTAGCATGTAAACCCACTCAGCCTTAATCATTTGCCACCTGTTCCACTTAATCACCCTATCCTTAGCTGCACCTAACTGTATATCCCAGTTATACCTCGGAGCTTCCTGCCCCCGAAATAAATCCCTAAAATCCGTCTATACCCAGTTTCAATGGGAATCTGCCAGATTAAGGCAACATCAACTGCATCATATCCCACCCGGCAATATTCCACTCTTTGATGGATTAATCGAAGAACCTGAAATTCTTGAAAAGATATTTAGCACCGCCTGGGCTGCCTTTGCCGAAGACCTATCTGCTAAAACCAATACTAAGTCACCTGCATATGCTATTGTTATAATGGGATTATCCTCACATCCTATAGATAGCCCAAGAATCCATGGGTTCCTATTAAGAGCATATAATAAGGGGTCTAATGACAACACATACAACAACAGACTAAGAGGACATCCCTGACCTACCCCCCTACGTACCATTATCCTGTTCCCTTTCCAGCCATTTATACTTGGCACTAAACTTATGCTTCTATAGCATGTTTTCAACCATGCTGTATACTGGTCAGGGAACCCATAACTCTGCATCACTTCCCCAGAGATAAGCATATTCAATATGATCAAATGCCTTTTGTTGGTCCAAGCATACTAAATGACCATGCATTTCATTTGAGGCACCCTTCTGTAGAATCTCTCTTACCAAAATGAGAGCATCTTGTACCCACCTCTGAGGAACTCCACAGTATTGGGAAGGATAAATCAGTGTATCCATAATCCCTCATAATCTATTCCCCAGAATTTTCATTAGTATTTTATAATCTGTATTCAATAATGTCAAGGGTCTCCAATTATCCAAATCCCCTCTCTCCCCATTTTTATACAGTAATAACAAAAGACCTATCTGCATACTTTCAGGGAGTTTCCCAGACTGCAAACCCCCATTAAGTACTTCCCAAAACTCTATTCCCAAAATGTCTCAAACAATTTTATATATTTCATGGGGTAGTCCATCTGAACCTGGTGCAGTCCCTGCCTTCAATGCCCATATAACCATTTTTAGTTCCTCCAAGGATACAGGCACCGTCAACAAATTACTCAAAACCGGGGACAACTGAGGTAGGTTACACTCCTTTAACCAAGACTGTATTGCAATAAGTGACAAGGGTGTACTCTCAAAAGCTTTAGAGGTATAAGTATGTATTTCTGAAAGAATACCTGCACTAGAAATAGTTCTGCCCCCCTGAGCAGTGTTCAAATATAACATTCCACAAGACTCTCTTATCGTACTAACAATTTCAAATGGCAAAGTCTCCCCTTTTTTCCCCAAAAATCCCGTACTTCTGTTTTTTCTCAATTTCATTCAACATGGCTCTTTGTAAATAGGCTAGTTCAGCCTTTAATTCTTTTATCCGATCTTTATAGTCCCCACCCCTTTGTTGGAAAGTGGACAAAGTAGCTATATAGTGCCTTAGATACCTTAATTTATCATGTTTCAATTTTCCATTTATACACCCTATTTTTTTGAAATACTTCCGAATCTCTTCTTTAGTGTCCTCCCACCATTCATTCAGATTATGATATAAACAACAAACTGACTGCCGGGCAACCAAAAGAGCATACAACCCCTCCCTTATACTAGGTATATTTAATAAAGAAACATTTAATCTCCAAACCCCTGGGCCCCTTTGTGCCTCTGACACATTCACTACCCTAACTTTCAACATTAAATGATCAGAAGTGGTCATTTCCTGCAGATTCTTAGATTGCACTACTAACTCAGAAAGAAAAAAGTAATCAATTCTTGATGCCCTAGGTCCACAAAAATAAGTTTTCTGATTGCCCTCCAAAGAGGCTCTAAATACGTCCACCAACCCAACCTCCCGTATACCCTGTGCCAAACATAAAGAATGACAGTATATTTTCTTCCCCTTTTCCATCAGTAACCCTAAGGGTAACTTACAATTAAAGTCACCCCCTAAGATAAGTGGAAAGGATGTATACAATAAGGGAAAAATAGCCTTAAATAGAGCCACCCTATCACTTTTAGTCTGAGGGGCATATACAGTGGCGTGAAAAAGTATTTGCCCCCTTCCTGATTTTCTCTATTATTGCATATTTGTCACACTGGATGTTTTCAGGTCTTTAGAGAAAATGTAATATTAGATAAAGGGAACCTGAGTGAACAAATAACACTTGTTTTTTTTTTTTATTTCACTTATTTAATGAAAAAAAGTTAACCAACACCAACTGGCACTGTGTGAAAAAGTAATTGCCCCCTACATAATAACTGGTTATGCCACATTTAGCTGCAATGACTGCAACCAAACACTTCCTATAATTCAATATCAGTCTTTCACATCGCTGTGGAGAATTTTAACCCTCTTCCTTCAGAACTGCTTTAATTCAATAACATTTGGTAGGTTTCGAGCATGACCTGCTCATTTCAGGTCCTGCCACAGCATCTCTATTGGGTTTAAGTCTGGACTTTGACTAGGCACTCCAAAACTTTAATTTTACTTATTTTTAGCCATTCTGATGTGGACTTGCTTTTGTGTTTTGGATCATTGTCTTCTGCATGGCTCAACTACACTTCAGCTTCAGCTGACGGAAGGATAACGGACATTCTCCTTAAGAATTTTCTGGTACAGAGCAGAATTCATGGTTCCTTTAATTATGGCAAGTCATCCAGGTCCTTAGGCAGCAAAGCATCCCACACCATCACACTACCACCACCATGTTTGACTGTTGGTATGGTGTTCTTACTGTGGAATGCTGTGTTTGCTTCTGTGAGACATTATGGGATCCATGTCATCCAAAAGTTCCACTTTGGACTCATCTGTCCATAGAACATTTTCCCAAAAGGCTTGTGGATCATCCAGGTGCTTCTTGGCAAATGAGAGACGAGCATTTATGTTCTTCTTGGTTAGCAGTGGTTTCGCCTTGCTACTCTCACATAAGCCCATTTTGCCCAGTCTCTTTCTGATTGTGGAGTCGTGAACACTGACCTTAGCTGAGGCAAGAGAAGCCTGCAGTTCTTTGGATGTTGTTTTAGGATCCTTTGAGACTTCCTGAATGATTTTACGCTGCGCCCTTGGAGTAATTTTGGCAGGCCGCCCACTCCTGGGAAGATTCACTACTGTTCCAAGTGTTCTCCATTTGGAGATTATGGCTCTCACTGTGGTTTGATGGAGTCCCAGAGCCTTAGAAATAGCTTTGTAACCCTTTCCAGACTGATAGAGGGCAACATATTTTTTTCTGATCTTTTCAGGAACTTCCTTTGATCATGGCATAATGTGCCTGTTGAATCTTTGTGCTGGGCAAGTGACTCTGATGGTAAGGGTCAAAATAAGTGAGATTTATATTGAGCAGGGCTGCTGTAATCAAGCCTGGCTGTGTTCAATCAGCTGACTCTAATTATCCCTTTAATTGGGTTGATTTAACTAGGGGCAATTACTTTTCACACAGTGCCCGTTGGTGTTAGTTAACTTTTTCATTAAATAAATGAAATAAGTAAAAAAAAAAAAGTGTTATTTGTTCACTCAGGTTCCCTTTATCTAATATTATATTTTGTCTAAAGACCTGAAAACATCCAGTGTGACAAATATGCAATAATAGAGAAAATCAGGAAGGGGGCAAATACTTTTTCACGCCACTGTATGTTGAATAACCGTATGCATTTATCCCCCCATTTTATATCCAAAAGCAAGGCCCTACCTTCCACTATTTCAAGATGATGTGTCACCTTAACATGAGATACAAAAAAACAGATCCCAACCCCATTACACAAATCTTGTCCCTGGGACCAAAAGCAGTCTCCCCACACCCAGCTTTTTGTTGCAGCATCTAATTCTTCTGATGAATGCAAATGGATATCTTGCAAAAACACACAGTCCAAATTTTCATGGCATGAACTGAAAAAATGTATTCCGCCTTTTCTCAGGAGATTTAATACTATTAGTATTTAAAGATGCTATTCAAAATTGTAAAGGCTCCATCATCAAAACCAAACAACTCACTTAACCTTACTCGATGCTCTTGTCACCCTGCCACTTGAAATATGCTGTGGTCTTAAGTCAGTTTGGCCCTTCACCACAACCTGTGGGGGAGATTGCGTATGAGGTGCTGCCTGTTCCTACCCTGGTACTTCCTCCAAAAGCACCTCAAATGGATTAGGGTCTACCAGAGTGGGGAGAGGGATTGAAGTAGTAGATTTCTTGGCTCCCCCTTGTTTTTCCCTTTACCTGTTTACCTTTCTTCCCGCTTACCATAGTGAACTCCTCCACCCTGGACTATGTGATCAGGGGAGAGGGGTTTCCATTTTGCACCTCTGCTAAATCTCCTGTTGCTATAAGTAAAGATAATGGAGCTATGGAATCAGGAACAACATCCAAGACAAGAGCCTTAGTAGCCTCAAAGGCCTGATTTCCCACCACTTTTTTCCCCACCCAGGCCTCCCTTCCCAGGTTTCCCTCCTGGAATCTGACCCTGTTTTACGGCTATCCTAATAAAATGGTCTTGTACCCCAAAATCTGCCTCTTCCGTGTTTTGTGCTGCCACAGGGCAGGATGCAAAGTCATGGCCAACCTCCTCGCACAAATTGCATTTCGCTTGCTGAAAACAATGAGCACTAGGGTGCCCCATCTCCCCACAGTGAACACACTTCAATACATCACAATTCGTACTTATATGCTTCTTAGAGCCACACTTAAAGCACACCCTAGGCTGTCCCAGGTAAAATAGAAACCCCTTATTTCTCCCCCCAAAAAAACAATTTGGTAAATGGATCAAATCAGTATCTGTAGAGTGTAGCTTAACCCTAAATTTCTAGCCACCATTCCAAAACTCCTCATCATCTAAAATAGGGACTGGATTTCCTTGTACATCACATTTGCTTCTCAACCAATACATAATGTCTACTATATTAACCCCCTCATTCCAAAACAGAATGGTAATAACCCAAAAAGGTTGCTTCCGTGAGGGGAATTACAATAAAGTCAGACCAAAGAGGATTAGTTTTTAAATTTAAATAGCGACACCAAAATGTCTCTAGTAAAGTAGGTGTCCGAAAACTAATGTCAAAAGAGACTTCCCCCTGAATATGTATCAGGGCATAAACTTCTGCTGAAGTAAACCCCGTGCTTTCCTTCAGTAGAATCTTCCCCAAGTAAAAACGATCCGGGGGATTATACCTCGGTCTCACATATCGCAGTCTGATGGCATTACGCTGTTTTGCTTGTTCCACAGTTTGGTGAAAATGGCTGGCATAGGTGGGCCTAGACTGGGCCACTGAAACCGGGGGCTCTTCTGTGACTTTCTCCCCAGTCTGCTCTTCTTCCCCTGGGAGACCACAGGGGGAGGGATCTAAGGAGGGGGACTCTGGGGGTGGTAAATCACCACCACCTACTGCCATGTCCTGTGGTAAAATAGAATAAACATTACTTATCTCCTCCTTTTTGTTAAATAAGCCTTCTGTAGCCTCTTCCGGCGGTTTCCAATTGCCTCCTGATACAGAGACCCAACCTGCCTCATGCAGGGCCCACTCCGGGGACCAGAAAGCATCCATCATGTCCCCCCAGGACTCGCCTGCCTTCGTTTGATTCGTATGCACTTTCTCCATAGGCGCATGCAGCTTCTGCGATCCTTCCGTAAACACAGCACTTGGGGAAGTAGCATCACGTTTCCGCTTCCGATCCTCCTCGCTCTTCTGGTTCCGTCCTTCTATCGCCAATAATTCGCTAACACATAATAATTCCTCCTTTAAGCAGCGATGCTGCTCTTCCAAACTCAAGGGCTGAATCGGATCTTGTAAAATGGGACTGCTATCTCAGGCGATATGCTGGCCACCCACAGGGTGCATCCCAGCTGCCTCTGCAGTGGGTCCCTTCTTCTGTATACCTTCTGGCCTCTCTAGCTCCTGGGCCAATGCAGCTCTCTCCATCAATCCTTCTTCCTCCATAGCTGTCCTCCAACTGACCACCAGATGTGGCGTCAGGGGCCCCCTACCATCAGAGATGGGGAATATCCCCGGTGTCCTGGCCAAATTTCCCTCATTCACTAAAAATACCACCAACAGCTTAATCTGGTTCAAGGTCAGTTGACATTCATCTGTATCCCCCTCCCCCGGGTCGTGCCTGAAAATAGGCAGGATTTGTCTGGTGCACTTACCCGGTCAACAAAAACTAAATAAATAAATAAGTGATAGGTAAGGGGGTGACAGAGAAAGTGCTGTAGACCTGAAGTGGTCTACAGTGTAAGCAGTGCAACAAAAAGGGCAGACTGGATGGGTCATGCGGCCCTTATCTGCCATCAGCTTCTGTGTTTCAGTGTTTCTGTGTTTCTTAGTTTACATACTAATTTAAAATCTGAACATATAATGTGCAACTTTTTTAGTCTTAGATAATTAGTAGCGATGTTGTGGTGTAAAACTTCACAAGGCAGGTTAGCGAAGGTTTTGCAAAGTGCTGCAAATTTGTGCAGTTTGCCAAACCAATGGCGGTGCCCATTGCCAGTGAACCTTTACTGTAATTTACCAGCAGGCCCACTGCCAAATGCAGTGGGTCCAGTGGGGGAAAAATGCCTATAAAAAACACATTAAAAAACTGCAAAGCCTTTTTATCCCCTTGTAGCACCCAGTTGCTTCCCCCACAGCCAAGTCATTTAAATTCTCCCCTTTCCCAACCTACTTTGCACTCAACCCCCATAATCCTGCATAGATATATAGATGTTGATGGCAGATAAGGGCCTATGGCTCATCTTGTATGCCCATTTGCACACCTACTTTGCTTCTTCAAGCTTCTTTAGAACTGGGTTGTCCCCTTCCCCCGACTACCAGGATTCCCCAGTGCCTATCCCATGCATTCTTAAATCCTGTAATCATTTCAGCCCCCACCGTCTCCTCCGGCAGGGTGTTCCATTTGTCCACTACCCTTTCCATGAAGAAATACTTCCTCACGTTCCCTCTGAATCTCCCTCCCACCAGTTTCATCTCATGTCCCCTAGTCCAGAAACCTATTTTTTGATGAAAAATTGTGTTTTCCTGCACCTTGTTCCTTCCCATGAGGTACTTATATGTCTCAGTCTTGTCCCCCCTCTCCCTTCTCATCTCCAGGGAGTACCCTGTAAAAGCATTTATCCTAAATAGATACTTTTGCTCAGTATTTACTGAAGAGAAGGTAGGGCAGGGCCCACACCTCAGCACCATGGACACAGGGGGGGAGGGAAGTGAGCACTACTCCCTTCACAAAAGAAAGGGTCCTACAAGAGCTCACTAAGTTCAGGATGGCCAAGGCAATGGGACCTGATGGCATATATCCCAGGGTACTTAAGGAGCTAAGGGTGGAACTAGCACAGCCATTAGCAGAACTGTTTAGTGAGTCTCTGAGCACAGGAGAGGTCCCAGAAGACTGGAGAAGGGCTCATATGATCCCGCTCCACAGGAGTGGTAGCAGGGAGGAGGCAGGGAACTACAGACCAGTCAGTCTTACCTCAGTAGTGGGCAAGATTATGGAGGCACTCCTTAAGAAAAGGATAGTGCAACACCAGGAATCCATAGGGGCACAGGATGCAAGACAGCATGGGTTTACAAAAGGAAGGTCCTGTCAAACTAATCTCATAGATTTCTTTGACTGAGTAACCAGAGTGGTGGACCAAGGGGAGCAGTTGATGTCCCTACCTTGACTTGACAAAGCTTTCAACACTGTTCCACATAGAAGATTGATAAATAAGCTGGGTAGGCTCTGGGTGGGTCAGAAGTTGGTCAACTGGGTGGCAAACTGGTTGATGGGCAGAAAACAGAGAGTGGTGGTAAATGGTATACAGTCAGAAGAGATGCAAGTCACAAGTGGGGTACCTCAGGGATCAGTCCTGGGGCCAGTCCTCTTCAATATCTTCATTAGTGACATTGCAGATGGACTAGAGGGTAAGGCTTGTCTGTTTGCAGATGACATCAAGATCTGCAACAGAGTAGATGATCCAGATGGGGTGGGCAGAATGAGAAGAGATCTGGATAAACTAGCCAATGGTCAGAAGAGTGGCAACTGGGATTTAATGCAAAGAAGTGCAAGATCATGCACATAGGGAAGAGAAACCCTGAAGCCACCTATAGGCTGGGAGAGGAGTTGCTGGCAGTCACAAAGGAAGAAAGAGACTTGGGCATCATCATCACCGATGACCTGAAATCATCCAAGCAGATCTCTAAAGCAGTAGGTAAGGCTAGGGGGATGTTAAAGTGTATTAGTAGGGGTATCACAAGTCATAAGAGTGAGGTAATAATCCCTCTTTACAAGACACTGGTTAGGCCCCATCTGGAGTACTGCGTGCAGTACTGGAGGCCACACCTTCACAAGGACATTAACCAAATTGAAGCAGTCCAGAGAAGGGCCACCAAAATGGTGCAGGGACTGCATCAGAAGACATATGAGGACAGATTAAAAGAGGCTCAATATGTATACCCTTGAGCAAAGGAGGGAGAGAGGCGATATGATTGAGGCATTCAAACACCTTAAGGGCATTAACAAGGTGAAAGAGTCTAACATGTTTAAATATAAGAAAAATAGCAGGACAAGAGGACACAGCATGAGACTAGAGGGAGGCCGATTAAGGGGGAATGTGAGGAAATTCTTTTTCACAGAAGGGGTGGTGGATGCATGGAATGGTCTACCTCAGGAAGTGGTGGCTATGAATACAGTGCAGGGCATCAAACAGGCATGGGATAGGCATAAGGGAGCAATACAGATGAGTAAAAATAGATAGGCCACTGACAGAGCAAAGGCCGATGGCACATTTATAAGGTAGCAAAACAAACGGGCAGACTGGATGGGCCTTGTGGTCCTTATCTGCCATCAACTTCTATGTTTCTATGTTTCTGTGTTACATAGTTAAGTCTTTCAGCCTGTCCTCGTAGGTTTTGTGATGTAATTCTTGCACCATCTTGGCTGCCCTCCTCTGAACTGCTTCCACCCTGTCTATGTCCTTACGTAGGTAAGACCTCCAGAACTGGACACTGCACTTGAAATGCAGCCACACTAATGTCCTGTATAGTGGAATTATGACCTCCCTTTTCCTGCTGGTGATACCCCTGCCTATGCATATCAGAATCTTGTTTGCTTTACCTGCTGCCTTGTCGCACTGACTCCCTACCTTGAGGTGATCAGAGATGATAACCCCTAGGCCCCTTTCCTGCTTGGAGCATTCTATATCCCCCCACCTAGCTTTTATGTTGTTCCAGGGTTTTTGTGCCCCATGTGCATTATCTTGCATTTCTTTGCATTAAATCTCAACTGCCATGCCCTTGACCAATCCTCAAACTTCTGCAGATCTCTCCTCATTCTATCCACACCCTCTGGCATGTCCACCCTGTTACAAACCTTTGTGTCATCAGTGAACAGGCAAATTCTTCCTTCTAAATTTTCTGAAATGGCACTGATGAAGATATTGAAGAGGACTGGACCTAGCACTGATCCCTGAGGTACTCCACTGGTCACCCTTCCCTCTGCGGAGTGACAGCCATTAACCACCACCTTCTGTGTCCTGCACTCTAGCCAGTTTCCCACTCACTGCACCACCATCCTTCCCATTCCCATGCTCCCCAGCTTGTTTAACAGCCTTCTGTGTGGCACAGTGTCAAAGGTCTTGCTGAAGTCCAGGTAGGCCTTGTTCACTGCCCCCTCCCCCCAATCAACCTGCCTTGTCACCCAGTCAAAAAAATCAGTGAGGTTCTTCTGGCACAACCTCCCCCCAGTAAAACCATGTTGCCTTGTGTCCTGTAGACCACTGGCAACCAGGTGTTCCACTGTTCTTTCCTTCAGTAGTGTTTCCATGATCTTCCCAACTACTGAGTTCAGGCTGACTGGTCTGTAGTTTCCTGCTTCCTTTCTGTCCCCACTTTTGTATAGGTGGACCACATCAGCTCTCCTCCAGTCTTTGGGTACCACTCCTGTTTCTAGTGACTGGCTAAATAGGGTTGCCAGAAATTCTGCCACCACTTCTCTTAACTCCCTTAGCACCCTGGGGTGTACTCCATCTGGCCCCATGGCTTTATCGACTCTTAATCCTTCCAGTACCTTTAGTACCCTTTCGCATGTAAAACGACTTGTATCCATTTCCTTGCTCTTCCTCCCCTTACTACTTCCTTCTGGCCCATTACCCCACCCCTCCTCTATAAATACTGTCCAGAAATATCTGTTCAGTATGTGTGCTTTATTGTTGTCATCCTCCACTCCACTCTACTCCTGCCCTCCCATTTCAACCTCACTATCCCTCCCTTTGCTTTCCTGTTTTCACTTATGTGCCTGTAAAAGGTATTGTCCCCTCTAACCACTGATTTCACAATGCACTCCTCTGTTTGCCCTTTGGTTTCCTTTACTGCACTCCCAGCCTCCCTTTGTTTCTCTTGGTACCTCTCCCTGTCCCCCCCCCCCCCCGCCTGTGTCTTTTTGTATTGTTTGAATGTGATTTTTTTGGCTTTCACTTTCTCCGCTACCTCTTTGGAATACCATAATGGCCTCCTCTTCCTTTTCCCCTTGTTAACCTGCATTACACATAGTTGTGTTACCCTTGTTATCCCTGTTTTAAATACTGCCCACTGTTCCTCCACCCCTAAACTCCTCCCTATTCCAGTTAGTATCTCTTCCAAGCATTTCCCCATTTCATCAAAATCTGTCCTCCTAAAGTCTAGGATTCGTGTTTTTGTGTGGCTGGGTTCTGCCCCTTCAGTTATGTCAAACCACACTGACCGGCAGTCACTGTTCCTCAGGTGCACCCCCACTGTGATCCCCGTCACACTGTCCCCATTTATGAGCACCAAATGTATCCTGATAGAAAAAATATTACCTCTTTTCCAACCCATGTGGAACCCAAGTCTTCCCTCCTGCAGAGCCCTCAGAATAAAAATCCCCCTTCCCCTCAACCCAGTCAGCAACCACATCCCACCTACCCAATTTAGAAAAGGATACAGGGCCAGAGAGAGATAATGACTGCTGCCGCCCTTCTCTCACCACTTTGGTTGCTAGCTGAATGAACAAGTGAAAAAGTACACTATTTTGCACCATTTTGCTCTTATTCATTAAGATAGCATTTGGCCAAGTAAGAGAGAGGAAGGCTGGATCACTCACTGTTTCTGCAGCCCTGTATCCTTTATAAATCAGTGCACAATTTTGGAGGGGGGGGGAGAGTGATTGCTTAATGGGTTGGAGAAGTTTTTTTTTTACTCTCAGGACTCTTGAGGGAGATGGGGAATAAGTGGGTTGGTTGTAGGGGTGTTGAAATAATGAGCTGTGGAGGAGGAAGGGAGGGGGGACTTAGTGCTACAAGAGTGGTGTGATAGGTGTTATTTATTGTTACAGGCAAAGTGGAGTAGACTTCACTGGCAGAGTGGAGTTGGCCCTTCACCAAATGTTAAGTCTGCATAGTTTTTCCATGCAAACTTCGCCCATCATGAAGAATTAGCTTTGCAATATGTTTTATTTTTATTACAAAGCAGTTTGAGGATTCTGCCCATTCCTAGTAATTAACAAAACTGAAGTCAGTTTGTCCTGGATAGTTAAATGTTCTAAGACTGATAAATGGTATCTACAAAAACTAATTATCTAAAGTCCAAATGTTTCCAATTTGAGTTACTTTGTATGTTATTTTTGAGATATACATTATGTACAGAGAAATAAGCAATATATGCTTTTTTTACCACTGTTTTGATCTTTTAAAATGTAGTCTCCGGAAAATGCATGATGTTGTAATAAAACATCTGTACTCTATTTTTCCATCATGCTATCAATTAAGCAATGGTCTGACTCCAAATTTACCATTTATTACCACAGATAACATGATGGGGTGCAAATAGATGTTCTTAGAGGATATCTTCTCCTTTACAGTAATTTATGAAAGGTTGCCATAGCAAATGAGAGTAGCAACCTGTAGGAGTTGTGAATCAGTCTCCTACCATTCAAACTGCCAAAAAGTGCTGTTTTCCATGAAATAGAAATCCTTTGATTTCTTTGCCCCACTTCATTTGCATAACCCTGCCCCTTTCTTTTCTCAGTGCTGGAACCCCCAGCTGTGACATCATGCAAGGGAAACAAAGTTTTTAAATGAACACTGTCAGTTTTTAGCTGAATCTTTACATGAGTTGCAGTAGCTGTATCTAGCATTATAACGTGTAGAAAAATTCTAGTGATTTGATTGGCTGAAAGCAGCTCAGAGCCGTGTAATCATTGACCCATAATTACACTCCCGACCTACTTACAGCCTTTCAGGCCCTATAACTTAAACATAGAAAGTATCATCACACTCCCACATTGTGACAGGAGCTGTCATTTCAGACCTGTCTATACAGAATGTCAAATGATCTTTTTAGCTTACCTGCATCACAAGAACATTTTTCCAGAAATTTTTCTACAGATTGTACTGTTGTAAACACTACAGAAACAGAAGACTGCACTTTGATTAGGGAAATACAAAACTCAGCTATTTACTGTACCCACAATGCCTCACTATGTAAATTAATATACAGGCTATTATATTTCTGTGCTCACTACAGAAACAGGAAACTACATCTCTCAGTAAAGAAATCTTGTCAACTAGATAATGTGTACACAATTCCTTATTTTGAAAATAAACATATGAGAGCTTATATTATTGAAGCCACTACAGATATAAGACACTGCACCTCACAGTAAGGAAATTGAAAAACAGCTTATTATACCCACAATGCCTTTTTATGTACATCTACATATTAGGTGCTATACTGCAGTCACCACTAACAAAATAAGAGGCTGCACCTCTGAGTAAAGAACATTTAAGTTAACTTTATAATTTACCCCGAATTTATTTATTTAGTTTTTGTTGACTGGGTAAGTGCACTAGACAAATCCTGCCTATTTTCAGGCATGACCCGGGGAAGGGGATACCGATGAATGCCAACTGACCTTGAACCAGATTAAGCTGTTGGTGGTATTTTTAGTGAATGAGGAAAATTTGGCCAGGACACCGGGGGAAATTCCACTACTGGCAGGTAGGGGGACTGGCTGTGTGAGTGGAAGTCAGTCTGTACCTGTGTGTGCTAGGAGGAGGACATGGAGGAGCTTGGGGAGCTGGATGCTCCTGTACTGATCGATTCTTGTGAAATGGAAACTTATACTGAGAAACAGAAAGATCCTTCTGTGGAATTATCTGATGGACATTTACTTCCTGCTAAAGATGCTCTGCAGCTTTCTGCAAAGGTAAAGCCACTTCAGTTATCATGTTTAGTGTCCATTAAAACTGGACAAATAATAGAAATTTCAGTCGCTAATCAAGTTATTGATAAAAGTTCTAAAAACTCTGACTTTCCTGTTGCTGATTTGGGCAAGCAAATGGCGACTGTCGGGAGTGGTCAAGAGCCATCCTAAAATATTCCATCTGAGACTGTCCCTAACAACTGCTTGGTGATACTGGACCAACAATGTTCAATTGTTTTCCAGTCTTCCCCTTCTAATCAAACTGACGCTACAGTGTTTTCATTTTTGGCTTCTGCTGATAAACTTTGGAAGAAATCCTCTGCTTATTCCACCTCTTGGACGGATTCGGATTTTGACCTGAATGAATCGTGGATCGTGGAAAGTTCTTTACAGGCTGCAGGTTGGGTTCATTCTCCTACCACTCGACAATGGACTTCAGGCTTTACTCCAGTGTCAATTTCAGGTGTTTGTCTTCCCAGGGAGGGCCTTCAGTCAGAGGTGAGTTCATTGCCAAGTGTAAACTCCTTGGTATCAGGTATGGGACAAAATTCTTTATTTTTGGACTCTGTACCATCTGATTTTGCACTAACTCAGAACCCACGCTTGCATTTTAAAACCACTCCTCAGGATCATAAACATGATGGAAATACTTGGATGGGCATTTCAGAAAATGGAAGTACACCTTTGATTCATTCTAGTGTGCTTAATGTGGACTCTGTTTGGGGTAATGATAAGGATGGTGAACAAAATGGGACTGGGGGGAGGGATGATCAAAATGATAGATCCTATGCTTCTTTTTTTCAAATGAAAGTCTTTCCTACCAAATGGCATAATGTGGTTAGACTGATTTACAAAGGTGGTTTTGATATTTTTCCAGATAGGGTTTTTGTGGGTAAAACTTTATTGCAAGATAGTTTGAAGTTTTCTGCGACTGAGCTTTATGCTCTTATCCATGTTTCTGGAGAAAAAAAAAACATTTGTTGTAAGCTTTAAATCACAATCTGGACTGGATACATTTTGGGCACAATATAACTTAGTAAAAAACACCCCTTTATGGGTAGCCTTTGATGTCATCCCATTATTTAAACCAGCACAGAAAATGATCACAGTTCTTTTTCATAATGAGCGGGTAAGTGTGACTGATTTGCTGTACTGGCTTAAACAAAGATGCACAGTCTTGGGTCATCCTGAGGCTATTTTTGATTCTGAAAATATCTGGACGGGTGGATGGTGGGTGCGGATTATTTTACAGGTCCTTGATGGGGAGTTGCAGCATTTGCCCAATTCCTTTTTTTGGGGGGGAGACAGAGGTGTTCTTTTTTACTTGGGCCAACCTAAGAGCTGTTATAACTGTGGGGATATGGGGCACATTAGTAATGCATGTGACAAAGTGAAATGTTCTTTGTGTGGGAAGTTGAGTCATCTATATTGGCAATGTGTAAATGAATTATTATGCAATCTTTGTGGTAGATCTGGCCACTCTTACAATAATTGTCAAAAGGCTACCCATAGGTGAACTGGGTCTGGTGACAATGAAGAACAGAGGTTACTGGTTGCAACAGAGCAGAGGAAACATGTTGCGTCAGTTTCCAGAACTCAGGCTGCACCTAAACCTACTGTAGTCCCTCCTGAGCAGGACATGACAACTTCTGTTCCTCTAATGGAGGTGGTGGAGGAGACTTAAGTTACGGAGATTGGATCTGCTGAAGGTCTCTCTTCTCCCACTACCCAAAATCAAACTTCAGTAGAGATTCCTGTGGTTGTAAAGCATGGTATGCCCCCCGTCCCATCTCATGTCCCTAATCCTGCCCCTAATGTTGAATCTGAGAAGTGGGTTACTAGGAGGTGTACCTGGCAGCAATCTGCCCCAAAAGTTCATAAGATCTCAGAAACCAAGACCTCTAATAGATGTCAACCTTTATGTAAACCTGTAATAATCTCTGCCCCTGAGTCAGAATGCTCCTCTGAGGAGTTTAATCAGAGAGAGGTATGTTCTGACTCAGATTATAGTGAAAAAGGGGATGAGTGTACAAAGCAGGATTTTGTAATGAAAAGTAAATCAATGAATAAGGGAGCAAGTTCTGGGAAATCAGGTCATAAACCTCCTTGAGCCATCTATCGCTGGTGTACTCTTTGAAACGTATTACTATTAATGTTAATAGAATAAAAAATTAAAAGAAATGGGGAGGGTTTTTTTCCCACCTCCTTTCTACAAAGGCTGATATTTGTTTGATACAGGATACCAGATTACATACTATGCTTGAAATTACACAGGTTCAGTCAGAATGGTATGCAGGTCCTTCTTATTGGTCTTTAGGTTTAGGTACATGTACAGGGCTTGGGGTTTTGTTTTCTGTTCTGATTTGGCTTATTAATCTATTAGATTTATTACCTGGTAGGGTGCTGTGATTGGATTTTATTTTAGATAATGTTTACTATTGAATAATTAATATTTATGCGACACAAACTAAGGCTGCGAGAGTGGAGGTTTTTCAGTTAATAAGACCATTTTTATTTTCTTCTCAAAATGTGATTTGGGGAGGTGATTTTAACTGTGGGTTGGCTAAACAAGATAGGGGCAAGAAAACTACAATGAATAAAATATTTTCTGATTCTTTATTTTTGATTAATACTTTGCAGACAGCTAATCTATTTGATGCTTATTATGTACACACTAATGGAAGAGATCCGACTTTTCAACGCGGTTCTCATGCTACCTGCATAGATTTTTTCTTTATTAGTAAGGGTATGAATATGAGACCTATATCTACTGAATCTGTAGAATATTCGGATCATAAAGAACTTTCGATGTCTATTGGAGCTTTAGAAGTTCAGAATGGTCCAGGATCATGGAAATTTAATACTTCTTTATTAGATATGACATCAGAGGTTCATCAGATTTTATATCTCATTTGTGGACAAAAAATGTTGTTTTCTATTTTTGATAATTCCATGCATTGGTGGGATAATGTTAAGCTAGTACTGGGTGTCCTTTTACGCTCATTAAGTAGGCAGAATAGGGATGCACAACAGTTAAGATATCAGAGTTGTAGAAAACATGTACAACGTCTGATGAGTTTGGCGCAGACTACCAGGCGTAATTTTGGTGATCAAATTGCAAAAATACAAACAGAAATGAGATTTTTCCATGAAAAACAAATGGAATCATTAAATATGCAACAATGATTTGGCCCCAAAGGTAGTTTAGTATCTGTCTGTCCCTTTTTAAATTGTAAGTCTAGAGTACAGAATAAGAAGATGGAAGCTGTATGGGATATGCAGCATAATACTGTTACTTCTCAGCAAGATATTTTAGTGAAAGTTTCATGTTTTCTGAAACAACAATGTATAAAACAACATACTGATCTTTAAGCTTTCCTACCACTTTTTCAGTCTATTAATATTCCGGAAGTTCTTAAGGAAGACTTGAACCTTCTTGTACAAGATATTTCTGCTACAGAAATTATTGATACTGTTCATGCCTTTACTAAAGGTAAGGCGCCAGGTGCAGATGGTATTCCGGTAGAAATTTATAAATTTATTGTCCCTATTATTGCCGAGGAATTGGCCCAAGTTTTTAATTATTTACTTCATACGTCTTGATTTCTTTTAGATATGTCAACTGGGATTACTATTTTTGTGTTCAAAAAAGGGAGAGGAAATGTTTAGAAAACTGGAGACCCATTTGTCTTTTGAATGTTAATTTTAAATCTTAACTAAAATTTTGACTACTAGATTGTCTCGTATGGCTCAGTATGTTGTTTCAGTATGACAATTCTGTGCAATCCCTGGTAAACAGTTGACCGATATACTGCTTTTGTTGCAAGATTTTTTTGAGTCAGGAACTTTAGGATTCGTGACTGGGTGGATTGTATCTCTAGATCAAAAAAACGCATTTGACTCTGTCAACCATGCTTTCCTATGGTTTGTGCTGCAAAGATATGGAATATCTGATGTCTTCATCTCTTGGTTGCAGCTTGTGTATCGCACTGCAGTTGTTCGACCCTTAGTAAATGGCTTTTTGGGGCCTATGATTTCAATACAAAAGGGGGTTCGTCAGGGCTGTCCATTAAGTCCCCTGTTATTTGTATTTTGCATAAACCCTTTATTATGGCTATTAAATGATAGACATTTTTTTTCTCCTTTAACTATTTCCTCTATGAATTTGTTAACCACTGCAGTTGCCTATGCAGACGACTTATGTCTTTTGTTGAAAACTCCTAAAGATATACAGACTGCAGTGACTTTTTGTGACATTTTTAGACAGGCTTCAGGGATTTGTTTGAATAGGCAGAAGAGTAAATGCAAATGGGTTGGGTTATATCAGGATTCTGTGAGAGAAATTGTGGGAATACCAGTTGTTGAGGGTCCTATTCGAGTATTAGGAATTGATTTTGATTTGGGGAGACAAGATTTGATTAATTGGGATGTGCAGCTCCAGCATGGTAGGGCAATGGTAGGAAATTGGAATAAATTCACTATGAGTAAAATGAAAATAATTTATTTAATAAAAACTTTTTACTGCCTGTTTTTTTAAATATGTTAATACAATATTTCCACCCTCGAAAGAAAGAGAAACCACTTTATTATTTTTTTACTGCTGTGTGGGGAGCAGACTTAATCCATTAAAGAGAAATATTTTATATTTAACTATGAAACAGGGTGGGTTGAATATGGTGAACCCTGTAGTTTTTTTGTTTCCTCTACTTTTTATTTATTAATATTGAACCACTTTGTAAAAAGTTGTCCTCAGAGTGGATTACTTTATTTTTGTGGAAATTATTGGCTTGGTTCCCATGGTGGACTGATGGCAATCAAAGAGTTTTTTGGACTGTATCCTTTGCTCCTTCTTATTATAGAGAACTTTTTGTTAAGTTATATGAATGGTAGGTTATGCCTTTAATGTTCTCACTAAGTCAAAAAAACCAATATATGATATAATTCAAGAGGAGCATTTTAGAGAATAATTCACTTTTTCTTTATGCCCCCCCCCCCTGCATTTTGGGCTTCAGTTCTTTGACTGAATGCTGTAGTAGAGTGCCAGTAAAATTTCAAGATATATATTATGGTTGTGTGGTCATGAAAAGTTGAACGTCAAGGCTAATCAAAAACACAAAATGAAAGAAGAGAGATTGTGCTCTGGACCACACTGTGTAGCCCGATTAGAGACTATGGAGCAGCTGTTTTTTTCGTGTTCACATATTGCACGGTTTTGGGAGACTATTGCACAAAAATGGAATATGTCTGTTTTGAAAACTGTGCATTATGATGCCTTGATTTATGGGGTTTATGATTATCATTGGACAAAATGGGATACTGATAATTTACATTTTTTTTTGTTATAAAATTGTATATTTGGAACATTAGGTGTTTATTTACTCTGCAACAAAAGTTGATTCTACATGAAGAATTAATTGGAAATGTATATTCTGATCTTCGGCATATTTATCATACTGAAAAATAAGACAGACTGCAGCTTTTATACGTAGAGCTTGGAGAAATGTATTATGGATTACAGATAATGATGTGCCTGTTACATGAATGTCATTATTATTGTATTTGTGTTTTTTTCTTTGGTTTATTTTATTATGATGTGCCTAGTATTTTTTTTTATTTTGTTTTGTGCTTGTTAAACTGATTTTAATAAACAAAATTCCCCCTACTCTTTTCAATAAGTGCCATGGGATCTTTAACATCCACCTGAACTACCACTAATCCAGGCAGATGGGACCTCAGTTTAACGTCTCATCTGAAAGATGGCACCTCAGAAGTGTAGCACCCCTCGCATGCTGCACTACAGTGTCAGTACTGGGATATTAACCCACGTGCCAGATGTGGGAACTGAACCCACAGCCCTCTGATCTCCCGGCTTCAGAGGCGAGCGTGCTAACTACTGAGCCACTGGCAATTCCTTTGTTGCTGTATGTAAAACATTGACAGCTCCCTTGCATGACATCTTTATGGGGGGGTGCCCCCACACAGAAAACTGGAGGGCAGGCAGAAACAAAGTGCTCATAAAACATAAAAAAAATGATTGTGACAGATTTTTTTACAAAACAAATTGCAGCTTGAACATCTGAATCATGGCTGGCAGTTTCATACCATGTGAAAAAGGCATTTGAGGAACTTTCATAAATCACTATTTAAGTTCCACTATTTGGACTGATGCTCCTTGAAAATAAATTGTAAGAACCAGATGATATGCATTTAAGGGTACCCAAGGAGATAAAGAATGTACTCTTGCAATGATTTTTGGGAAATAATTTGAATCTGGCTAGGTACTGGGTGAGGCTGGATGGCTGTGAGAAAATGACACTCCTCTGTTGAAAAAGAGGATGTAAAAGTGATCAAGGTAAACTAAAGGCCCTTTAACCTGACATTGACTGTTAGAAATACTAGAGACAATCCAGTTATGGAACATCTGGACAAATTCCAATTATTGGAGAGTCAGCATAAGTTCAATGGTGGAATCACACCAGTCTTAACTTATTTTCCATTTTAAGGAAGTTACAAAAGCACTGCAGTGGTCAGGAGAAAGGCAGTTGATGCACTTAGATTTTAGTAAAATATTCCACATAGTACATTGTAAAACGTTTTTGTTCCAAAGTTAAGGAAATTTTCAGTTACAGGAAATATACAGTATCACAGTGGTTTAGAAGTAAGGCTCGGTGAGTAGGGGTAAAAGGGACTACATCATACTGTGTTTAAACTTTTTATTGTTTTTCCAAATTATACAATGGCACAATCAAGGAGATAAAATAAAAACCTAAAAGAAAACTTATACCTGCTAGTGGTTACAGAGTGCAGGACACTGGTATAAGTTTTACATACTCTACTGTATATCACCCTATAAGGACCCTGTGTGGCCCTTGTTCTTACAGGTACTTTTAGAGAGGGTAATATCATCAGTAACATTGCTTTCAAATATCAAGGCAACAGGAGGCATACTTTTACTTACTCTACCATCAACATTGTGACTGTGGCATTGCAGGTGGAGAGAAGTGATCTATACCTTCAGGGCTTCCGGTAAGATCTTGAGCGGATGTACTCAGACCAGTTGCTGTGGAGTAATGTATGGCCCTCTGAAACAGAACAATAAAGCACAAAGAATACTTAACTCATAGCACACAGTGAACTATTTACACAACATATAATATGGTATCAGTAGTTCTTATTAGAGAGAGATACTTATTATCCTGACTGGGGTCATCCCCTGAGGAGTGATCTATAGGGGCAGGCTGGCCTCTGAAGGAGGTGATTGTTGTTTTTTTTGGGAGGGAGGGAGGTTAGAGAGGGATGTGATGAGGCTATGGGCCTCTTCTGGGTAGGGGCAAAGTATTTAGCCTATACCAGTGGGTGGGCATGTAAATGCCATGTATGAAGCCCAGCAGGCATAGAATTTGATAATTTGATTCTCCTGAGAGTGAGATAGTCTGTCAAGCTTGGCCAGGGATGTGAGTGATGCCATTATTTCACCCAGGCTGGGTATTTGCATTGCACACCATTTGCACAGTAAGGCTCTTTTGGCCTGCAGTGCCAGGAGAACTAGCTATCTATAGTCTAGTGGCTTAAGCTTGAGTGTTTCTGGTTTGATGCCAAGCAGGAAAAGAGGGGCAGAGAGGGGGGTGGTGTTCTGAAATACTAAGCTGCTTATCTTATCTTATATGCCTATGCCCACACTAGTACATGCCTTTGTAACATCCAGACTAGATTACTGTAATGCTGTATACTTTGGGGTCATGGGAGGTAACCTCTGCAGACTGCAACTGGTGCAGAATGCAGCTGCAAGACTGTTGACAGACCTCTCTAGGTCCGCCCGCATAACACCAGTCTTGCGCGAGCTGCACTGGCTGCTGGTCAGGTGGATGATTGCTGTTAAGATGGGCTTGCTCACCTATAAGGCCCTATACGGTTTGAGTCCTGGTCATCTGTCAGATCTTCTGACACCTGCCTGCCCATTGCGCACACTCCGCTCTTCCACAGAGGATCTGTTGGTGGTTCCCAGAACAAGGCTTAAGACCTCCAGTGACCAAGCTTTTGAGGTTGCTGGCCCTGTCCTTGGTACTCCCTACCATGCTCTTAAGAGAAGCGCCCTCACTGTAGAGTTTTAAATGTGATCTAAAACCCACCTGTTCAAACAAGCTTTTAATCTGGTTTGAGATTTTATGGGGTTATTTATAATTTAATAGTATTTATGACTGGTTGATAGCTGATGTTTTTATGTGCTGAATGTTTCACTATATCCTGCATTTGTAAAGTGCCCAGAGCCCCCGGGATTGGGTACTAAATAAACTTTACTTCTCACCCCAGGAATACTTCAATATTCCTAACTCTATGCAGTATGTCTTTACGCCAGATCTGCCCATAGATGGAACGTTATGCTAATGATGGAACACCATTGGCCCATGCCACTTTTCAAATGCTGCCCCTGTCAACTGCCTACATTCTAACCTCTCAAATTTCACTCTCCACCTGTCAAGACTAGATGCTCAGAGACCCTCTCCTCAACATCTCGTTGTGAAGACTTATAAATATATACTGTACATATATATATATATATATATATATATATATATGTATTCCTATTTTAATTTGCTGCCTTTATCTTTTGTTTTTAGCTTAACCATTATGTTATTTTAGTTAAATTTGTGTATTTTCTCATTTAACCCCCTTGTTCCCAGGGGTTACAAGAATCCCGTTTAGAATCAGTGGTAGGCAGGGAAGGTACCTAGTGATTTGCCAGTAAATGGATTTCACTCTGTCCCTCTCTCTGCTTCTTGTCTCAGCTGGGAGCTGGAGAGGTGATGTCACCTTAGAACTTTAAAGATCAGCATGGTTGGGAGTACCACAGAACAGGGCCGGCAACCTCAAAAGCTTGGTCACTGGAGGTCTTAAGACCTTTAAGATGTCAATGGCTCAGTAGGTAGCACACTCGCCTCTGAGGCTGGGAGATCAGAGGGCTGTGTGTTCAGTTGCCACATCTGGCACTTGGGTTAATATCCCAGTACTGACACTGTAATGCAGCATGAGAGGGGTGCTGCACTTCTGAGGTGCCGTCTTTCAGATGAGACGTTAAACCGAGGTCCCATCTGCCTGGATTGGTGATAGTTCAGGTGGATGTCAAAGATCCCATGGCACTTATCGAAAAGAGTAAGGGAATTTCCCCGGTGTCCTGGCCAAATTTCCCTCATTCACTAAAAATACCACCAACAGCTTAATCTGGTTCAAGGTCAGTTGGCATTCATCTGAATCCCCCTTCCCCGGGTCGTGCCTGAAAATAGGCAGAATTTGTCTAGTGCACTTACCAGGTCAACTAAAATTAAATAAATAAAAAAACAAAACAAAAAAAAAAACTCTTGCAGCAGCATAAGCCACAGCAGTTGTTGTGGGTGGGGAATTTAGAATTCTGTAGTCAGTTGTTAGCTGGAGTCTGCAGAGTGCAGTTGCAGTTCCAGTAGCAACTCTGATAGAGAGCTGCAGTGTTCCAGTTTTTCTCACCCTAGTAGAGTACAGCATTATCCAGCTTTTTGTGAAGTGGTGGAAATCGTCTCCAGGGACTTCCTATTCTTCATCCCAGGTGGGATGGAGCAGGCTTCCAGGATGTTAAGGGCAATCCCCTGATCCAACCAGGACACTGTGAAGCTGCCTTGTGTGACAATGTCTTGTAAATACTTTTGTTTTGTCTGAGTCTGCCCAGGAGTACCTGCATTTAATGTGGATATCTCTGACAAAGGGACCCTGTCACCTAAGACATTTAAAAGTTGGCTGTCCACAGTGGAGTCCTGTCTGTGACTACCATGTGAGTGGGACTTTTTGGTTTTCACACTCCTGAGGTGTTCTGTGCTGATGTTAAGTGTGCAATACATTTCTAGAGAGCATCAACAGTAACTTTTGGTACAATTTGAAGTGTTTTGCTGGAGGGATGGCTAAGTATGAACTTGGAAACAAAAGGTGGGAGACCCCCCCATCTGGAGTAACCAGTTTAGCACTCCAGGTTCTGAAGGGCACCTGAGTTTTCTGTCAGTGCAAGGGGCCAATGCCTGAAGAAACTTCTACCCCAGTGAGTGGGTGTTTCTCCATTTTGAGCCTTTAGTGCTCCGACGTGGTCAGTGTGCCACAAATTAATCCTATGCTATATGGGAAGTGTCCAAGTACTAGCCATGTCTGCCAAGTCCAGAAGAATGTGTGTATTCACCTGTGACTAGTTCCACATTTTCTACAGTAATCCTATGCCATATAGGACTTCTAAGTACTGGCCGTGTGTGCCTAGTGGAGGGAATTAGCTTGGTGTGTTTTACCGGTGGCTAGTTCCACATTTTCTACAGTCACCCTATGCTATATGGGAAATTTGGAGTTCTTCACCTCAGATTTCTGCATTTACCATGTGTGTAACCCTTGGCAAGGACCCCTGTAGGTCAGCTATGGGAAACCAGGCCCTTTGCTCTTGGTTGGGCCCACAAGGCAGGGGCAGTGGCCCTCTCCAGGATGAAACCGGAGAGAGGCTGCACTACTGTTGTCAAGGGCAGTGGAACCTGTACCCTCACAACAAAGGGACATTTTTTTTATTCAAGATACTTTCTCACAACAAAGAAAAATGGGGAGTGGCGGCCTATCCTAGACCTAAGGGTGCTGAACAATCACTTAATAAAGCCAAGGTTCAAAATGGTAACCTTGCCACTGATTCTGTCGGCACTCCAAAGAGGGGATTGGTTGGCATCTCTAGACCTAAAAGATGCTTACTTCCACATCCCCATATGGGAGACTCACAGAAAGTATCTCAGGTTCAGACTCTCCTCAGGTCATTATCAGTGCTCAACCATGCCATTCAGTCTCAATTCTGCTCCAAGATTGTTTACAATGTCCCTGGCAGTGGCTGTGGCACACATAAGACGGTTAGGTGTCACTGTTTTTCCATAGCTGGATGATTGGTTGGTACTCAGAAAATTACCACAACAGGTAAAGGAAAATTTGAGGCCCACCCAAGGACTCTTAGAGTCACTGGGGTTTCTGATTAACCTCAAAAAGTCAGTCCTCCTCTCTTCTCAAGTGTTGCAGTTCATAGGAGCAGAGTTGAATACTCAGGAGGGAAGGGCTTACCTACCTTTAGACAGGGTAAGAAGTATTCTGCAAATGGCAGGCTCCTTCAGTCTGAACAGACCAAAAACTGCAAGGCTGTTTCTACAGCTTCTGGGCCACATGGCAGCTGCCACTGGCACAGTCTTGGGTTCCAGGTTTCAGACGAGAGACATTCAGTTCCACCTCAGGGTACATTGGTGTCAGAGGAGAGATCCTCTCTCAAAGCTAATCCCAGTAAAAAAAATGTTACTTCAGGCCCTTCAGTGGTGGAAAGAGGAACCCAATCTAAGGGAAGGGGTTCCTTTTGAGCAAGAGTCTCCATCAGTGGTTTTCACAACAGATGCATCATTGCTGGGGTGGGGTGCCCCTCTAGGGGATCACATCACCCGTGACACTTGGTCCAGTGCAAAGTCACTCCAGCTTATAAATCTTCTGGAGCTCAGAGCAGTGTTGCTGGCAATCAAAGCCTTCACACCACTAGTCCAAGTAAGGGTGGTACAGGTCAGGACAGACGATACAACCACCATATATTACATAAACAAGTAGGAAGGGACAAGGTCAGGTCCTCTCTGCAGAGAAGCTATGGAAATATGGAGCCTGGCCTATTCCCTCAGAGTCTCCCTCAAGGCCATTCATCTGCCAGGTAAGGACAACACCCTAGCAGATGCTCTGAGTCAGATCAACCAGGCCCATCATGAATGGACCCTAAACAGACAGATGGTGGGAGTGATTTTCAGAAGGTGGGGTATCCCAGAGATAGATCTCTTTGTATCCCATGAAAACCACCACCTGCCACAGTACTGTTGCAGATGCCCAGCTCAGGGAACAATACCCCTGGATGCTCTGGCTCTGGAATGGTCAGGGAAGCACCTGTATGCTTTCCCTCCCTTTCCTCTGGTGTACAGAGTGCTACTCAAGCTCAGGTCCCAGCCAGCATCGCTGATCTTGATAGCACCAGACCATGCCAGACAGCCAGGGTATTCTCTGCTACTCTCCATGTCTGTAGCTGAACCACTACACCTTTCTCAGAGGCACAACCTGTTAACCTCCAATCAGGGGAGGCTCCTGTACCCGAACCTCAGATCCCTCAGGCTCAAGGTATGGCTCTTGAGGACCTAAAGTATGCAGGCTTCCATCTCTGAAAGTGTTCTGGATATTTTAAAGGAGTACAGGATACCGTCCACAAAGAAAACCTATGCCTCAAAATGGAAAAGGTTTTCCATTTGGTGCTCTACCAAGGATGTGGTGTCAGCACAGGCAGGGGTTCCATCTGTGCAGGATTACCTTGCAGATTTGCACTCCCTGGGTCTGCAGCCCACTACTTTAAAGGTCCATCTAGCCTCAGTGTCTGCTTACACCTCAGCTGGTAAGATTGCCTCAATGACATTGAACCCTGTTTTTAAGAAATTCTTTAAAGGTCTAGCTCACTTGCACCCCCTCACAGGGAATCGGTGCCAGCTTGGGACCTAAATGTGTGTATAGCCAAGCTCATAGGTTCCCCCTTTGAGCCTATGTCTTCAGTTCCTTTGAAGTATGTTACATGGAAAACAGTTTTTCTAGTGGCAATAACTTCAGCCAGATGGATCAGTGAGCTCCAGGCTCTCTGCATTGAGCAGGACTACGTCTCCTTCCACAGGGACAAAGTGGTCCTGTGAACGAACAGGAAATTTCTTCCAAAGGTGGTCTTGGACTTCCATCTGAACCAGTTCATTACCCTACCTGTTTTCTTCACTGAGCATTCCAGCTCTGGTGAATGTAGACTACACAGTCTTGATGTCAAGAGAGCTCTTAGCTACTACATGACAGTCAGTAAGGCCCATAGACAGGACAGGAATCAATTGCTCCTGACTTTTGGGGATGTGGGAAAAGGACGTCCAGCATCTAAGAGGCCAATTTCTCACTTGATAGTTCAGTGTATTCAGTTTTGTTGCTCAAAAGCTGGAAAACAGCCCCAGCAGGACTGAGTGCCCATTCCACAAGGGGTACATCTGCTACTATAGCGGTTTCCAGGGATGTCCCATTGGTGGACATCTGTAAAGCAGCTACCTGCAGAACAGTGCACACCTTCATGAAGCACTACAGCCTGGACACATAGGCTAGAGGTGATGCTAGGTTTGGCAGAGCTGTCCTGCAGAGTCTATTCCCAAAGTAGGTTCTGTACCCACCTCCATAGATATTGCTTTTTAGTCTACATAGAGTTAGGAATATTGGAGTATTCCTGGGGTGAGAAGAAAAAATTACTTACCATAGTAATCCTGTTTCTTCCAGGGGATACTACAATATTCATAACTCTCCCATCCTGCCTCCCCTGCTAGAACCAGTGGCCTCTGCACTCCATGCTGTATAACCAGGGGTATATGTGTCACACTCTTACATTCCTGTCTTTGAAACTCTATTTCTTTGGTTTTACCCTCTTCAGGTGATTCTGACATTCGGGGGTGTTGCTTGTGGTTATTCCCTCCTGTTGGGGGCTTTTTGGGTATTAAGTTATTATTATTATTATTATTATATACAGACATTTTCCTTGTGGGCCTGTCTTGTCAGGTGTCCATGAAATCTGAGACGTTAGAATGTAGGCAGTTGATAGGGGCAGCATTTAAAAAGTGGCACGTGCCAATGGGTGTTCCATCATTAGTATAATGTTCCATCTCTGGGCAGATCTGGCTTAAATGCATACTGCATAGAGTTACGAATATTGGAGTATCCCCTGGAAGAAACAAGATTACTATGGTAAGTAATTTTTTCTCACTTACTTACTACTGTATCTGACATATTTATTGCCAGAATGCCTTTAATTTGGGGCAGAACAAAAGTATGTGATATAGGTCACCTCCTATCGCTTGACATCTCCAACATCTGCCATTGTCAAGTAGTTTGGCTTTGTTCAGGGCTGCTTGGGTCCTATACCATGCATGCAAAATTTTATTTTATATCAATCTACTATGAGCATCCCTAAAGCAGATGTGGGCATCTTTCCAGGCCTAAGCCCACTGTTCCCCTGTGATAGCACATCCCAGGAACCTCTCCCACTGAATTCTTGAGTCATCAGACTGAGAGTGAAGTGTTTCTCTTAATTTGGAGTAGATTCTGCCTGCTAGGTCCTTAGGGGTAGCCAGACAGGATCTTACTTTGCTAACCTTTTTGCTGTTATGCCGGTCATTAATGAGAGGTTTCACTGCCTCCCTAATTTTGCAGGTAGTGCCAGAAGTCCTTTTGCTGGAGCCCCCATCTTTTCTGGAGTTTTTGGAAAGGGGCCATCCTGGGATCTGGGAGATCAAGGATGTCTAGAATAAGAAGAATACTGTTGGAGTGCCAGTGTGGCCAGTAAAGCAGCTTATTATCTACTAGGATATGTGGGTTATGCCAGAGAGGGATGAGGGTGAGTGGGACTGGGGCTAGGCCTAGTCTGCTGTGGGTTGTGTTCCAGTACTTAACAGAGGGAGTGATGGTGGGAAGTATGGGGCCAAGCATACCCTTTGCTAGGTACAGTAGTAAAGCTGCTGTCCTGACTTTACCTGTGGATTGTTCCATATTTACCCATTGCAAGGACTGGTTTGATGAAGGGTGTAGCCAGTGCAGGATTTGCACTGTCTGAAAAGCATATTTGTAACCTTCCAGCCAGGGCAGGTTCCAGCCCCCAACTTTCCAATGTGACAGCTTGCTGCAACTGAACCTCGGTTTCTTTTCCTCCCATAAGAAATCCTTCACCAGTTTGTCACTGGTCTGAAACCAAGTTTTTGGGAGGGTTGTAGAGATATGCATGTGCAGGTAGAAGAACTTGGGTGCAGTAACCATTTTAATGGCCACAATTTTACCCACGGGGTGAGTCTGAGTAACTTCCACCTGCCAAACTCAGTTTTAGTGGAGTTTATTAGTGGTTGGAGGCTGGCGTCCCAAATTTTTTCAAGGTGTAGGATAATACTAATTCCTAAGTATGTGATGCCCTGTGGTGCCCATAAAATTCCTAAGCTGGTGACTGCATTCTGCTGGCAAATTTGGTTTAGGGGCATCATCTCTGTCTTTGAGTGGTTCAGTTGGAGGCCAGAGTGCTACGCGAAGGAATCCGGAGGTGTTAGTAGTGGTGGAAGTGATTGTGGAGCATCTGCTAAGGTGATGAGCAGGTCATCTGCATACGTAAGAGCTGGGCATCGTCTATCCCCCAGTTTCGAGACCCATTATATTTGGGTGTTGCCAAATCACCGTTGCCACAGGTTCCACTGCCAGCATGAAAAGTAAAAGGGAGGGGGCAGCCCTGGCGAGTGCCTCGTCCAAGGGGGAAGGGGCAGATAGCAAGTGGTTGGTGGTTACTCTGGCTGTTTGGAGCTGAGTAAATGGCTCGTACCCATGCCCTGAATCTATCTCCAATTCCCAGGTGGAAGAGCACCGTCTGCAAGTAGTCTCATTCCAGGGAGTTGGACACTTTCTCAAAGTTCACTGCAATGGCAACTGCAAGGGTATGACTGGCTTTAGTAGCGTGCATGAGATTTATGAGAGATTGTATATGATCAGCGCTATGCCTGCCTGGAACAAATCCCACCTGGGAAGGGTGAATTAACCCTGTTAATAATGGACACAGTGTTTGCCAGAACCTTGGCGTAAATCTTGCTGTCCACATTGATGAAGGAGATTGGTCTATAGTTGGCCACCCTGGTGAGGTCCTTCCCCTTCTTGAGTATTACCATAATGACTGCTTCCCTGAGTGTGGTGGGTAGGCATCCTTGTATCTCTGATCTGTGTAGATCATTGTTAGTAAGGGGGTTACCTGAAGAGCTAGGGCTTGAAGAAAGTCTACTGAGAAGCCATCTCTGCTTGGGGCTTTGCCTGGTTGGAATGTCAGTATGGCTGGCCTCACCTCTTCCTCTGAGATTGGGGCATCCAGTATCTGCACCTGCTGCTGAGAAAGTTTAGGGAGGGAGAGTTGGTCGAGGAACGGTTGGATTCCAGTGGGGGGGGGGCCTTGTTGGTAGATGTATATACTGTAGGTTTGAATAAAAGGAGGTCATAATATTAATTTCTTGAGGGTTGGTCATTACTTACCTATCAGGAGTTTTCTAGACCTGCTATATGCCTGTCCCATCTGCTTTTCAGAAGTTGTTAAGAAAGCACTCCCCCCCTCTTAGTTCCCTCCCTCCCAGAGTCTGTGCTTGAGCCTGAGGATTGCTATTTTGGCTTTCCTATTTAGTAGCTGGTTGATTTCTAGCCTTAGTACAAAGGACTTTTCAGCCCAGGGGAGAGTGTGGTGATGGGGAGGGGAATGCTTTATATGCTGACTCAGCTAGTTTTAGCTTTTCTTCCAGTGTTTCTAACGTGTGTTCTCTTTTCTTCCTTCTTGCCGATGCATATCCCATGACACTACCTCTCATGGTGGCTTTGTACGCCTCCCATGTTGTTCCAGCAGAGGTGTCTGATATGGTGTTGTTTTGGAGGAAAAAGGAGGTTTCTTTCTGTGCCCATGGGATAAAGTTGGGGTCTCTAAGTAGAAGTGGGTCTAGCTGCCATGTGCTGGAGGGTTGGGGGGCAGTACCCCAGGAGAAGTGTAACTGAACCGGGGCATGGTCTGATATTATTTGAGGGAGAATAGCGACATCCAGTATGTTCTGTGTTGGTGGGGTGAAGTAAGCCAATAATTCAATCTATTAAAGGAGCTGTGCACCTCTGAATGGTAGGTATAGTCACAGGTGCAGGGGTGAAAAAGCCTCCAGCTTTCTGTCAGTCCAAAGTCTATCATTAGTTGGTGCAGGACCCTTACCCCCTGATGTGTGTTCCCTTACCTGTATTGCTCCTGTCTAACTGGGGTACTAGTGTGAGGTTGAAGTCCCCCCCCATCATCATCAGGCAGTTCAAGGTCGTGAAGGAGTTAAGGGCGCTGGCCAGGTTATGAAAGAAATGGGGCTCATCTTGATTAGGGGCATATGTGTTGCATAACACAATTAAACCAGTAGGGATGGTAAATTCTGCTATCACCCACCTCCCAGAGGGGGTCAACTATGAAGGATGAGATAGTCCGTTTGAGCGGTTTATGAAGGAGTATGGCTACTCCCCACTTTCTTGTGGGTGCGCTTGTGTGGACCTCCTGCCCCACCCAGACTTTAACTAGAAAGGAGTGATCACTGTGAGTCAACTTGGTTTCCTGAAGAAAAGCCATTTGTGACATCAGCTGTTTCAGTGTGAGAGGACCTTTTTCATTTTAATGGGGGTATTCACCCCTCTGACATTCCATCTATGGCATACTACGTCATCCATGGTCTGTCAGGGGGGTCAAAATGAATGATTCAGGCAATTTCAAAAGTGTGGCAGTTATTAAATCATGGCTGTTCTTCAGGGTAACCTTGTACAATTCTCTAAACCTTGAACAGCAGTCAGATACAAAGGCTTGCTGCATTTATTTATTTATTTTTATTTTATTTATTGAGTCTCGGAATTAAGACACAGTTTCCCCTTCAACCTTGGATTAGTAATTATCAAGGGGCGACATGTGCCCAGTTGATATATTCTCAAAACAATACCAGATTTGGGCCGACCCGGTGGCGCTGAGGGTTGAGGCGCTGGATGCCACACCTCGCTCCACGCTGGCAACCCAGGTTCGGGAGTGGACCGGCCTACTGGTGGGTCGGGCCGGGGAGTTAGGGCCGAGCGCCCCACGACAGCCTCGCCCCTCCGGGAGGGTTAAGGCTATATCTAAACACTTGTCTGACTCTGAGCGGAGGCTCGGAGTACTGCAAGCCCACAATGTTAAGGGGAAGGGCTGCCGACATACAGCGTGACATCGGCGCTCTGCGCCTTGATGTCAGGGGTCCTACGCTGTAGGGTGTGGGAGAAAAAGCATAAAAACGCCTGCCATCGCTGGGAAGATGGAGCCTCCGGAGATGTGCCCTCGATGTGCATTCGCCCGCCCGATGGCCCCTGGACCGACGAAAGTTGATTGTTGGGGTAAGGGGGCTCTGCCCCATCCCCACTCGGGGGGTAAACCGAAGCTCTATGGGGTTCCTGTGGGGTCATACGGGCAGGGTGGAAGGCAGAGGGATGTCTACCTTGAGGCACCTGAAGGGTCAGGGATGGCAGGCAGGAAGGAGGAAAAAATAGTAATTTAAAAAAAAAAAAAAAACCAATACCAGATTATACAATCATGAACTATTTACATGTGGTTTAACCAAAGGTCTGCTTGGGGTGACACTCAGACCTAGAGCCATCAGCCTGTGCTACCTGGTGGCTGTCCTGACTACCCTGGGGGTGTGGGTTGTGTTCTTTGTAGTTCTTATAGAGCTACCTGTTTCCTGTGGAAGTAATGCACTTTTAACTATGAGCTCTCTATGCCGGACCACTACAATTGTGGTACCACTGGATGCAGTGGTGCTTCTGCAACCATTGTCACCAAGTAGGGTTAGCGGGGACTCTTATGTGTATGTATGTCCCCAGAGCTCACCATAATAAAGGGTCCAGTGTTGTTGACCTTCCCCCTCTTTAGATTATATATGCTGTTGTTTTCATACATGAAGGTATGGGTCTACCTACTCGGGCCTGTTAATGGTCCCTCTGGGAGACCTCTTTTCTATCCCTACAGGGGAGATGGGTGGCCCTTTGCACCGTTCTAGGCTTCTACTGTTTATGGGAGCTGGTTGGCAGTATTTCTGGACTAGTGATTCTTTTTTAAGGGGGCACCTCCATCCTGGTGCTTATCAGTCCCTAAGTACTGCGGTATTAGGTTAAATTGAAATATCTGACTGCTGAGTCTCCCAGGTGGAGTTGCCTCTGTTGTGGCATCGAGGTCAACAAGGGCTGAGATTTTAAGATCTGCCTGCCCTACCAGCTCTTGTTAGGTCGATCTAGCTGATGTACCCTCTGATCTCCATTCGAACTTGGCCGTCCTGACCCTGGGTGTAGCATAGCTTGCACTTTCAGAGCGCTGGTCTGAATAGAAGGGGGAGCTCTGAGGATCTGGGCAGTGCAGTCTAAGCATTTATTATCTAGTCTCAATCCTCCAGGATCCCTGGGTAGGCCAGGCATCAAGGATCTATACCTTAAATAACCCCAGAATAAGTAAATTATGTCCTTCAGGTCAGGGTGGCATACAAGGGGGAATGAGTAGAGTACTGCCCTACCTTGTGGTACACTGGTGAGCGAGGGCCTGTTATCTCTGAACTGCCACAAGGCTACAGTAACTTTGGGGACACCAGGCAACTATATCCATCCAAGCTCTCCTCCCTCCCCTGCCCCCGCCCCGCGCACCCCTTGTTTTCTTACCCTAACATAAAAATCATGTTTTTTTTTACTTATCTGACATCTGGCTTGTTCAGTCAAAGGTGTTGGATGTTGAAGTTGACTGGGTCTGCAGTTGCAAGCTGTCCAGAGTTCTGCACAGCAAGCGAGGGGAAAATCGACCAACAAAAGCAAAGGGAATGCATCCTGTACACAGTGGGGTGGCCTGAATAGTGGTTCCTATCGGCCCGTCTAAGAAAGAGAACCCAACAGGAGCGGCACACCAAACGAGAACACCCAACAGGCAGAGAGATACCAAGAAGTAACAGTGAGGACCCAGACATCACGGACGTCCCAACCCTGATAGAGGAACCTAAGATCTACAGCCCTTACTTTCCAAGCAACAAATTTGCACCCCTGGCAGCACCAAGTCCAGCGACCGCATCTTTGAATGAACCTGATCCAGAGACAGTGACTCCAGAGCATATGGGGCCTTCCCCCACAATGCTGAAGGAATCCTGGGCCTCAGTAGTGGAGAATGCCCCCAGATTCCAGATCGGGGAGTGCAACAAGCAAACAGGCCCAAAAGATGAAATGACACACCATGCAGCATGTAGAAATCTTGACAGCTTGCACCTGCAGCCCCAGTCAACTTCAACATCCAACACCCCTGACTGGACTACATCATACTGGAAGGATATCACCTGTAGGCCTCCCCAGGTGTTGGTATTGGTACTCATATTATTCAGTATTTTTGTTGTTGACCTGGAATTAGGGGTCTGAAGTAAGGTAATTAAATTTACAACTACATGGATTCCTTCTAAGTAATCACAATTGTGCCATCATTTCGACATGTGAGAAGCCTTCAGAAAGCCCATTGGCTAGAGTTTCTGCTCCTCCCTTTCCTCTCAAGCCTTTCCATGCCTTAGATCTTTCTTTTCACTGGAGATGTGAGGTTACATTTCTCATAGCTCTTGCTTATTAAGCTTGAGCACCACAATAGCATCCTTGATGCATCAGCAATACTTGACCAGTCAACCAGTAAGGAGTTCCAAATAAGTTCCCACTGATAAAGAGGGTTATCACTTCTTCTCCATCACGAGGGGGCCTAGATCATGGACAGTTTCCCAAGGAGAACCTATATGGATCTGAGTCTGGCTCTGACCCGCTAGAGGAAACTGGGCATGAGTTTGTGTCTGAGTCTTGCCATCACGGAGAGGATTTGGGCAACCACACTTGTAGTTCTACCCCTTGGAAGACTCCTGTTCATCCCCAAGGAAATCCTCAAGACTTAAGGTGGCAACCTGCCCTGGTTGCTGCGGCATCCTCATGCTCCACAAGTGGAACATCATTGCATAGGTGCTAGTCAAGCACTTCCTCAAGTTTTCCTCATTGTAAACAGCCTTGGAGACCTACTGAGAAGAAGCATAAGAAGGATAAGCACCATGTGTATCCCTGATAAGTCTGTCTTGAAGTTCAGTGGACAAAAATCCAAAAAATGAAGGCACCGTTCTTCCAGGAGGTGACTGAGAAACTGTTCTCTGGGCCTTGACTGCCTAAGACCCATCTTAAGGATCCTGATCCATATCTTCCAGTGCATCCTCAAATTATGTTTTTTCCTGTGGCATACCTTATTCCCCACCACCCCAGTAAAACCACTGATACCATCCCCTGTGAATCCCAATGCTTTGTGTGATCTGACAGGTCCCGTGGGCAACACAGTGTCAATCACATTGCCAGCAGCTGCTTGGCAAAACACGTTAAGCAATCCCTTGGCTTCTTGATGAAACAGTCTGATTGTCAGTCCCCTTGGGGTGCTGGTCATCCATCTTATTCAGACAATGATTATTCCACCTCTAATGAGGATATCTTGACCTTTGAGGATATGGAATCTTTCTTCTACCTCTTTAGGCACATTTCACATTCCCTTAGTGTGTCCCTTAAGGAAGTGGGGGCACTGAAGTATGCTTGGAGATTTTATCAAAGGAAGCTTCTTCTTGGTCTTGACTATGAATGACACAATTCTTGAACCAACAAAGGTGGTGTGTTCTTGTCCTACTTTATCTGGCTTAACCCTTCATCATAGGGACTGATAGATTGTCTTCTGCACCCAAGGGGGTTTAAGGCCTTGACTGAATAACCAGAAGCCCCAGATCTAGTAGTCAGCACTGTGCAGCACTAAAACAAGACAGCAGGAACTTCTCTTCTTCTTCTTCTTGTTCTTCTTCTCACCCTCCCACTCAGTGGTGTATGTGTCTGAACCTGTCCATAAAATTTACATGGAAGGTACTTTGGGATGTGGCAGGCTAGTTACACAGGCTATTTTGCTTAATATAAATATGCCCTATGGACAGAAGCTATGGACATTAGTGATTTCCTTCCTTCGCAGCATGAGGGAAAGGTCTTCTGACTCATTGTGTGGCGTGGCTACAGCTAAGCACCATCTACAGTTGGCCATAATCAAACATATGTTAGCTGTTGATGCATGACCAGAGGAGACGTTCTTAGGAAATACAGTTGGTTGCACTTTACAATGTTCAGATCCATCCATAAGGTTGAGGAATCTGTAAGGAAATCAAGGAATCTGAGAAGGCAATGAAGGCTGTCTTATCTGCTACCACTCCAAGTGGCAGCAGGTGAACCCCACAGCAGGGGCAGACTCTTTCCTCCTCTTTCTTTCAAAACAGAAATCAAGGACAACATCAGAGGAATACACTATATGACTCTGCTACAGTCAGAGAAAAGATGGTGGCTCCAGCATCTATAAGGGCACTGACAAGCCTGGTCCTCAAGAGAAGTGACTCTAGACAGGGTGCCCTCAGCTTCCCTGCACCTCCCATTAAGTGCCACCTGACACAATTTCTGAACTAGTAGTCAGAGATCATTATTGACAGATGGGTGCTCAAGATTATAAGCTATGGTTTCTCCTTAGACTTAAAGCCATTGACACCTGACTGACTCAAATGTCAGAGAAGGTACACCCTCTAGATCACTTGCTGGTGCTCAGAAAGGAGGTGTTGTCACTCCTTGCACCTAATGGGACTGCATGTGTTCCACTGTGCGGCATCAACAGAAGGTTAAAATCCAGGTACTTTTTGTTCACAAAAAAGAGGATGGGCAGCTGGTACCCTATTGTCATTCAGCAGGGTCTGAACAAGTACATCAGAAAGCAGAAATTCACAATGGTAACACTGGAACCTCTTTGAAGATATCTCCCTCCATTGGACCACAGCACAGAACTGTAAGGCATCAGCATCAGAATCACTCAGAAACTTTTTGCAGGCTGTGACCACCCATGTCAGCACACCATGCTGGTGCCTATATCATGTTGGCATCCTTAGCATGCTTCAGTTCTTTCTCCCACTGTTAACTGCCCATTGGTACTGCTGCTGAAGAATACTGTCAAACTCTTGCAAGTATTCACTGTTGCTGTATACTTACTTCTGTTTGTTAATTGAAACTACATTTTATGCCACGCCTGGACAAAGAACCATTGTTCCACTATTGCCAGTGCAGTTCCATTAAAATTTATAAAGATGATGACCACTCCATTTGTGTCCGTTGCATTGGTGCAGTCCATAATAGTAAAGCCTGTGAAAGCTGTCTAGGCTTTAACCAGGCAACCAGAAGACATTGAAGGAAAGCATTAGAAAACTATCTACTTGTGTAAAAATGGAGAAACAGGCTGCAGCAAAGGCAGCTTCACCATCGTCACCCACTCCTGTTCCTGGTTTACCTTCAGTCTGTTGATCTCTGCGGGTCAACTGCAGCTAGTCCTGACTCAGAGAGAAAAGATAAAGAAAAATTGTCAAAGTCAGTGAATAAACACTGCCAAGCTGACAACAAGAAGTGGCAAAAGAAACAAACTCTGGTCAGAGCTGATAGGGCTGTAGCCGAGATTGTGGAAGATCGTGATCAGCTCATTATTATGTATATATTCAGTCCTGGAGCAGCCATTGGCACTCTTTAAACAAGTAGTTTCATGGTTTCTGCACTGCAGCCCTTGTGTCTCTGGACCCCAACTAAAGTGATTTCAGTGTTGGGGAGCCGCTGTTGTGGCGAGAAAATGAATTCGCACCAACGCACATGTGCGGACCGCTTGCTTGCACATTGTTGGTAATGGCTGCAAGCGTTCTAGTATATTTGTTCTCCAGACCCTCTTTGCAAGGAGAAACATTATGTGGGGCTGGAAGGAGACTGAACCATGAGGTACTTGGACCAAAGTGGTGGTGAGGAAATGGCTCAAACGGGATCTTCAGGTGGCAGCAAAATAGTGCCTATGAGAAGACTGCACTAGTGCTGTTTTTGCAAAATGTGCCTATATGCCATGTGCCTCCAGGTTTGCAGCTCAGTGACCTAAACCCCAGCAGCTATATTGCCTCCTAAATAGAAAACAGTAAATTGAAAAAATGTTTTGAAATGAATAGACAGTCTACATTAGACCCTGTGTCCTCACATCAGGAGTGACAGATCTGCAAGCAAAAGTCAGGAGATCTTTGCAGGCACCCACTCTCATGGTGTTAACTGAAGTTCTATACCACCATTATATCAATAAAACTGATAATCCTTTCACCATCCAGTTGCAGCAGCTCTACCTTGAAATGCTGGGCAACTGGAATTTTGTAATCTGTTTGTACAACTTATTTGGTAATTCCAGTTTTCAGCTAATCAAGTCAACATGGAGTGATGTCACCCTAACTGGGAACCTCCTAACTAGTAGCCACTGTTGTCCCACGATCCTGGACCCGCAGTAGCCTGCATCATAATAGAAATGTATCAAATCAAACTTGTAGATTTGTCATACTCGGCACAAAAAATATGCGTAAAATCCTAAAAAGTAGCTGCTGTTCTAAGGTGATCCCAGACCCGCAGTAGCCTGCATGAAAATAGAAATGGTATTGAATCAAATTTTTAGATTTGTTGTACCTGGCATAATAAAAATAAGCACAAGATCCTAACTAGTAGCCACTTTTCTCAAGTGATCCCTGGCACGCAGTAGCCTGCATCATAATAGAAATGGTACTGAATCAAACTTTTAGGTTTTTTTGTGCCCAGTAAAAAAAAAAAAATAAGCACAAACTTTGTCTCACTGTTTTTCATTTGAGTTGGTTACATGGGTGAAAGTAATGTTTGACACATCAGCTGGTATTAAGACATGCCACATTCCCTGAACTGGGAGAGAGTGACTGCTGTACAATGATTGCTGGTCAGGGTGGGGGTAGGCCGCTGGATTGGCAGTCTGCGCATGCATATTAGTGCACATCCATTTTCTCACCCAGATAGCGATGCATCAGGACCTCCCCCTGTGCTTCTGGACCCTGAGATCATTTAGTTGAGTCTGGAGACACAAGGGCTGTGGTGCAGAAGCCAGGTAAACAATTTGTTTAAGGAGCTCCAGTGATCGCTCTGGGACTGAATACATACATAATAATGAGCTGATCATGAATAGTGTTCATTAATATTCATGAACAGTTTATTACTATGTATATATAAAGTCCAAGGGTGGTCACTGAGCTCTTTAAACAAATAGTTTTGCTGCTTCTGCACTGTGGTCCTTGTGTCTCCAGACCCCAACGAAGTGATTTTGTGGTTCAGGAGTGCCAGGGGAGCTCCTGATGTACCGCTATCAAAGCAGTTGCATGGGACCACCAGATACCAGACACCAGCAAAATAGTGCCTATAAGAAGGCTGTAATGACACAGTGTGGTACTTCATAGACCATGAAGGTGATGGTGATACAACTCCTAAATTATTGTTTGGTTGGAGTTGTGAGTCCTTTTTTGCTCACAAGAGGTCTGCAGGGCTTCACCCACTGCAGCCCTAAAAAGAAGCTTCTCCAACCTGTTCTCATTCACCAATTAGATTGGGTAAGTCACAGGAAAAATACAGGACCCTGGCTATGGCTGTGGGTCCTGCCACCCCCCCAACAGTCTTATATACACCAAGGTCAGGATCTGGCATTGGCTTATCCTCTCCAATTGGGAACGTGCAGCTATTCCACCATCAGGCAGTGTCCCATTGATGTCTAAGCCATCAATTCCCCCTTCAGGCTCTGTCGATATTTTCTGTATCACTCCACACTGTCAATGGGGTAGGTAGTTAATGCATAATGGTAATATGCTCCCCAGTGGGGTAGTGGTACAGATTCAAAACTGTGACCTATGTGTAGACCCCCAGGGACATGGTACATTCCAGCTGCATTCCACTTTTCTTAGTTTAACTTTTATTTGCCAGGGAGGAACTGTAGCTGGGAAATATTTGCAGTCATTTGTGACTAGACCTGCTACTTAACCTCTGTGAAATAGGTGTCTATTAAAGGGAGGAGCTGAAAGGGGCCTGGCTGAACTGTGGATTTAAAACAGGAGTTGTTTGTGGTCTCTGTCTGCTGAGAGAGAGGGAGAGAGAGAGAGAGAGAGAGAAAGCAGTCAAAGCTCATTTAAATCAAGGAGGTTATTTTCTAGACTACACTGAAATGAATGATTACTTTTTGGACCTGTGTAAGTAACTAGTATTGATTCTCAGTTTCTGGGGTTGACTTTTATTAGCTTAACTTTTATTTGCCAGGGAGGAACTGTAACTGGGAGATATTTGCAGTCATTTGTGACTAGACCTGTTACTTAACCTCTGTGAAATAGGTGTCTGTTAAGGGGAGGAACTGAAAGGGGTCTGGTTGAACTGTGGATTTAAAACAGGAGTTGTTTGTGGTCTCTGTCTGCTGAGAGAGAGAGAGAGAGAGAGAGGTGTCAAAGCATCCTTAAATCAAGGAGGTTATTTAATAGAATACACTGAATTGAATTATAAGTTTTTGAACCTGTGTAAGTAACTAATATTGATTCTCTGTTTTTGGGGTTGACTTTTCTTAGTTTAACTTTTATTTGCCAGGGAGGAACTGTAGCTGGAAATATTTGCAGTCATTTGTGACTAGACCTGTTATGTAACCTCTGTGAAATAGGTGTCTAAAAGGAAGGAAGGCACTCCCTGGGGTGGAGTTTCAGAGTTGTAGTTACGTAGATACATAGATACATAGACAGTGTCAGCAGATAAGGGCCTATGGCCCACCTAGTCTGCCCATTTGAGCTTGTAAGTTCAGTTTATGTTTTCCTAGAAGTCTGTTGCCCCTGACCTCCAGAATTCCTTTATGTCTATCCCATGCATTCTTAAATACCGTGATTGTTTCAGCCCCCACCACTTCCTCTGGCAGGGTGTTCCACTTGTCCACCACCCATTCTGTGAAGAAATTCTTCCTCACATTTCCTCTGAATCATCCTCCCTCCAACTTCATCCCATGCCCTCTAGTCCTGGAACATCTTTTTCACTTAAAAATAGTGTATTCCTGCACCCTGTTCCTCCCTGTAAGATACTTGTATGTCTCTATCATATCCCCTCTCTCCCCCTACTCTCCTCTGGGGAGTACATGTTCAGTTCCTTCAAATTGTCCTCATAGGACTTGTGATGCAATCCATGTGCCATCTTTGTTGCCCTCCTCTGAACCTTCTCTACCCTGTCTATGTCCTTACGTGGGTAAGATCTCCAGAACTGTACACTGTACTCCAGGTGGGGCCTCACTAGTGTCTTGTATAGTGGAATTATGACCTCCTTTCTTGCTGGTGATGCCCTGCCTATGCATCCCAGCATCCTATTTGCTTTACCTGCTGCCTTGTCACACTGTTTCCTACCTTGGGGTCATCAGAGATGATAACTCCAAGATCCCTTTCCTGCTTGGTGCATGCTATATCCTCACCTCCCCAACTGATATATTGTGCCAGGGTTTTTGTGCCCCATATGCATTATCTTGCACTTCTTTGCATTGAATTTCAGCTGCCAAATCCCTGACCATTCTTCAAGTTTCTGCAGGTCCCTTCTCATTCTGTCTACACCCTCTGGTGTGTCTACTCTGTTACAGAGTTTTGTGTCATCAGTGAACAGTGAAATTCTGCCTTCTAGGTCCTGCGCAATGTCACTGATGAAAATGTTGAATAGGACCGGTCCCAGCACTGATCCCTGTGGTACTCCACTGGTCACTCTTCCCTCTGTGGAGTGACAGCCATTTACCACCACCCTCTGTGTCCTGCCACCCAGCCAGTTACCTACCCACCACACTACTGTCCTGCCCACACCCATATTCCCCAGTTTGTGTAATAGTCTTCTATGTGGCACAGTGTCAAAGGCCTTGCTGAAGTCCAAATAGGCCATGTCCACTGCCCTCCTCTGATCCACCTCCCTAGTCACCCAGTCAAAAAATTCAACAAGGTTGGTCTGACATGACCTCCCCCTGGTGAAACCATGCTGCCTTGGGTCCTGTAGTCCATTGACAACCAGATGTTCCACCAATCTCTCCTTCAGTAGTGCTTCCATGATCTTCCCCACTACCGAGGTGAGGCTGAGTGGTCTGTAGTTCCCCGCTTCCTCTTTGTTCCCACTTTTGTATAAGGGGAATACATCTGCTATCCTCCAGTCTTTGGGTACCTCCCCTGTTCCCAGTGACTGGCTAAACAGGATAGCCAGAGGTTCAGTCACCACCTCTCTTAGTTCTTTAAAGACCTTGTGATGCACCCCCTTCTGGCCCCATTGCTTTATCAACTCTTATTACTTCCAGTTCCTTCAGGACCCTTTCTCGTGTAAAGGGACTTGTGTCCATTTCTGCACCATTCTCACCCCTTGTACTCCTTTAAGACCCATTACCCTCCTCTTCCTCAGTAAAGACTGAGCAGAAATACCTGTTCAATATGTCAGCTTTACTGTTGTCATCCTCCACGCTGCCCCCATCCTCCCCCTTCGGTCTCACTATCCCTCCCTTTGCCTTCCTTTTTTCACTTATGTAGTTGTAAAAGGTTTTGTCCCCTCTACCCACTGATTTTGCAATGTGTTATTCTGTCTGAGCTTTGGCTTCCCTTACTGACCTCCCTGCCTCCCTTGCTTCTCCTGGTACTTCTCCCTATCCCCTTCTGCCTGTGTCTTTTTGTATTGCCTGAATGCAATCTTTTTGGCTTTCACTTTCTTTGCTACCTCTTTGGAAAACCATAATGGTCTCCTCTTTCTTTTCCTCTTGCTAACCTGCTTAATTTACAATTCTGTTGCTCTTGTAATCCTCATTTTAAATACTGCCCACTGTTCCTCAACCCTGATTCCTGCCCCATTCCTTAATGCCTCTTTCAAGTATCTCCCCATTTTCCCAAAGTCTGCCCCCCTAAAATCCAGGATAAGTGTTTTTGTGTGGTTTGGTTCTGCTTTTTCTGTGATTTCAAACCACAATGACTGGTGGTCACTGTTCCCCAGGTGCTCCCCCACTGTTACCCCCATCACACTGTCCCTGTTTGTGAGCATAAGGTCCAGTATTGCCTTTTGCCGAGTTGGTTCCATGACCAGTTGCTTGAGGAAGGCACCCTGAAGGGAGTCCAGGATAAATCTGCTCCTAGTTGATGCTGCTGCTGGGATGCTCTAGTCCACGTCTGGAATATTGAAGTCTCCTACCAGTACTACCTCCCCCTTGTCTGCCATCCTTTGGATGGCTAGCATTGGCTCCCTATCTGTTTCTTCCTCCTGGGCTGGTGGTGTATAGACCACACCTGTGCAGATGGCTGGCCCCATTTTCCTTTCCAGCTTAGCCCACAGTATCTCTCCCCCATTTTGTTCCTCCTGGATCTCTGTGGCCCTTATGTCATTTTTCACATATAGTGCCACTCCTCCTCCTCCCTTCCTGCCTGCCCTGTCTCTTCTGAATATGTTGCAGCCAGGTATGGCCATCTCCCAGTCATGGTTATCATTATACCAGGTTTCAGTGGTGGCCACAATGTCCAGGTCTGACTGCACCATGACAGCCTCCAGATCTTCCATCTTGTTGCTAAGGCTCCTGGCATTTGCACACATGGCTTTCCATGGTTTGACCTCCCTAGACTGTTTCACTGTTCTACTCCAGCCCCTTTCTTGGTTGTCCTTTATCCTTGGTTCTCCTTGCTGTATGCCCTTCTGCTGAATTTTGCCCCTTTTCTGCCTATCCACCTCTTGGGCGCTAATCTCTGATTGTTTCTGGAGGCGCAGGTTTCTCCACCCACCCTGCCCTTCATCTCACCCCCCAAGTGCATAACTTCCTTTATAGCAGGGGTTCTGACATCACTTCCCCAAAACTGCTAACAACATACACCTGTTCATATCCTTAAAGGTACAGCACACTGAATAGGGGAGTAGAGACACTCACAAGCTTGCACACACTAAAACAAGAACAACAACAAAAAAGGAAAAAGAAAAGCATCTGTAACAGGAAGGGACACAGACATGTGGGGAGTGGTGCAATGCACTGGCTGTGGAGCAGTAGTCTTCCCGGAGACATTCTGGAGACTGCATTGCTGCCCTATTTGCAGGCACCTCTCTGGTCTGAGGGAAGAGGTTGTTTGTCTCCATGCTGACCTGGCAAGGATTTGGGAAACCTACTCCCCCACCCAGGCCACTGCCACTACCTCAGAGGTTGCCAAGAAAGAGGAGTGGTTGGACCATGGTGGGCTCAGGGAGGGTGAGGGTGGTGAAACAGAGGAGCATCCCTCCAGTTGTGCCTCTCCACAGTTCATTCACCACTCTGGCAGAGCATGGTTCCTCTATAGAGGCACCCACAGTGGAGACCAAGGAGGATGCTGGGAACCTCCACAATGGAGACCCACAGGAGGGTGGCACAGGACTCCACAGGGGAAGGAAACAACTCCTGGTGGGGGACTTCATTGTTAGATGGGTAGAACTAGGCAAGGGAGGGGAAAGGGGAGTAAGGTGCCTGCCTGGTGCCATGGCTTGGAGGGACAGGAAATGAGTCCTCAGGATCATGGGAGCAGCTGCAAAGGAGAGTGAGCTGGATGTCATTATCCACCTAGGGACAAATGACCTGGTTGAGAATGGGATCAGACCAGTGCAACAGGAGTTTATGGAGTTGGGGAGGAGCCTTAGACAATAGCACACATGGTAACTTTCTTGGAAGTGCTACTTGTATATGGCATTGATGAGGCTAGGGTACTCTGCACCATGGGATTCAATGACTGGTTAAAAAACTGGTGCAGAGCTGAGAGATTTGACTTCATTGGGGACTGGAGCTCCTCCTGGAGGGATGCAGGCCTATACTGGTGTGATGGTCTGCATCTATCCAGGAGGGGAACCAGGATGTTAGGTGATAGGTTTAAATGCTTCATTATCAAGCATTTAAACTAGCCAAGGGGTGAGGCATTGAAAAAGAGAAGGGGAAATCCTAGACCTCCCAAAATCATGGTAGTTAGTGAGGTAAACACCAAGATAGAGCAGTCAATAGGGAGAAGGGCAGGGGTAAATGAAGAAAAAGACAAAGGCAGTAAGGACAGGGATGGGGCAAAAAGAAATAAAGCCATAAAAAATGGAGGGTAATGAGTACCAGTGTCCATAGTCTAGTTAAAAAGCTCCCCAAAATGGTGACCTTGATGGAAGAGGGATGCCTAGATATCATGGCAGTCACAGAAACATGGTACACAGAGAACCATGACTGGGATGTCAACATACCAGGGTACACAACCTACAGGAGGGACAGGGAGGGAAGAAGAGAAGGAGGAGTAGTGCTCTATGTAAGGGAAGGGATCAAAGCAACAGAACTAAAGGGTAAACAGGGAGAAGAGGAGGTACTGTGGGTCACCCTGGAAATGACACAACAATTCGCACAGGGCTTGTATACAGACCCATGTCTCAGGGAGAGAAAATGGACAAGGAAATGATAGAAGGCATCCTTAGGATGGCAGAGAAAGGGGAGATATTGCTGATGGGGGACCTGAATATGCCAGATGTTAACTTTAGCACCTTTGCTGCAGCCACATCCAAGAGCAGGGCCATTCTCGATGCCCTACAGGGGCATGCCTCAGACAGCTAGTTTTGGAACCCGCTCAAGAGGGAGCAATCTTAGACCTGGTACTCTCAAATGCAGATGGAGAGAGGATCTCCGATCTTGAAGTGGGTAGCCATCTGGGAACAAGCGACCGCCAAATAGTGTGGTTTATGATAAACTTAGCTATAGAGTCAAGCCATACAAAAGTGAATGTACTGGACTTCTGAAGGGCTGATTTTGTCAAAATGGGAGAGTGCCTCAGAAAAGCACTAGCAAACAGGCAAGAAAGTGGGGTGGGGCAACAATAGGGAAACATGAAATTCACCATAACAGAGGCAACAAGCCTTTGTGTAAAGCAAATAAACAAATCAAAGTGAAAGAAAAAACACTATGGTTCTCAAAAGAAGTGGCAGGGAAGGTTAGGGAGAAAAAGATAGCATTCAGGAAGTATAAGGAAACACAGAAGGAGCAGGACAGAGAACTGTACAAGTTAAAGCAGAAGGAAGCGAGGAAGGCAGTCAGAATAGCAAAGGTCCAAACCAAGGAAAAGATAGCCAGCTCAGTTATGAAGGGGGATAAAACCTTTTATAGGTACATTAGGGAGCAAAGAAAGACTAAGGCAGGGATACTGAGGTTGAATAAAGAGGAAGGTGATTGGGCAGAGAGCGACAGTGAAAAAGCAGGGTTACTGAATGAATACTTCTGCTCAGTATTCGCAATGGAAGAGCAGGGGGAGATACCTAATCCAGTCAATAGATGCACTCTGGATAGGGGGGTTGATATTAGTCCTTTCACAGAAGAATGTGTTCTGAAAGAACTCTTAAAACTGAAGTGGATAAAGTAATGGGGCCTGATGGAATTCACCCCGGAATTCTAAAAGAACTAAGGGAAGAACTAGTAACACCACTGACTACCCTTTTTAATAAATCATGGGAGGATGATGTGGTACCCAAGGACTGGAGGAGAGCGGATGTGATTCTCCTTCACAAAAGTGGGAGCAAGACAGAAGCAGGAAACTACAAGTCAGATATATAAGAAATTAACCAGTGCAATATTGATTTAGGAATTATCTTGATCATAGCTATTTGTTCTAGTCAGTTATATCTGAAATGATTTTATTACTTGTATTTATTGATATGTCAAATGATGAATATGTATGTTTGAAAATGTTACTATTTGATAATTGCTAATTTGTACTAGTTTTTTTAAAACTGAACAAATAAAAAACTGAACTGAACTGAACTACAGACCTGTCAGTTTGACCTCAGTGGTAGGGAAAATGATGGAATCACTTGTGAAGGAAAGAATTGTTGAGTACCTAGAGGCCAGTGGGACACAGGACCCAAGGCAGCATGGATTCACTGTAGGAAGGTCATGTCAGACAAATCTAATTGAGTTCTTTGACTGGGTGACCAAAGTAGTACACCAGGGAGGGGCTGTGGAAATGGCCTACCTAGACTTTAGCAAGGCATTTGACGCAGTCCTGCACAAAAGATTAATAAACAAATTAGCCAGTCTGGGAGTGGGTCCCAGGGTGGTAGCCTAAGTAAAACACTGGCTGGACAACAGGACACAGAGGGTAATAGTAAATGGAGTCCACAGTGAAGAAAGGGGGGTTACTAGTGGGGTACTGCAGGGTCCAGTACTGTGGCTGATCTTTTTTAATGACGTTTTAAGTGACATTGCAGAGGGACTGGAAGGAAAAGTATGTCTCTTTGCAGATGACACAAAGGTCTGCAACAGGGTTGATACACAAGGCGGGGTGGAAAGGATGAAAAGGGACTTGGCAAGGTTGGAGGAATGGTCAAATGTGTGGCATCTTAGATTCAGCGCAAAGAAAGTGCAAAGTAATGCACCTGGGAAATAAAAACCCAGGGGAAGAGTACACAATGGGGGATGAGATACTGACAACAACAAAAATGGAAAGGGACCTGGGGGCAGTCATATCAGATGACCTAAAGGTGGGCCAGCAATGTGAGAAGGCAGTAACGAGGGCTGGGAGGATACTGGGATGCATAAGGAGAGGCATCACCAGTAGAAAACTAGAAGTTGTTTCTCTCTGTACAGACAGTTGGTAAGACCACATCTGGAGTTCTGTGTTCAGTTCTGGAGACCCCATCTCCGCAAAGACATAGACAGGATGGAGGCTGTTCAGAGGAGAACAACCAAAATGGTGCAGGGTCTGCACCAGAAGACATATGAAGAAAGACTAAAGGAGCTTAAGATGTAGAGAAAGGAAAGGAGGTGGGGGCATGAAAGAAACTTTCAAATACCTCAAGGGAATCAACAAAGTTGAAGAGGGTAGCATATTTCAGAAAAAGAGATGTGCAAGAACAAGAGAGCACAATTTGAAACTAGAGGGGGACGGCTCAGAGGTAATGTGATGAAGTATTTCTTCACAGAGAAGGTTATAGATGCATGGAACAGCCTTCATGAGGAGGTCGTAGTAAAAAACAGTGGAGGAATTTAAGAATGCATGGGACAGACATAAAACGATTCTAGTGGGGGTTAGGAGGAAGTAGGCTGTTGGTTAACTAGGGTCTGCAGCTAATCTGTTACGTAGGAAAATGGGCAGACTAGGTGGGCCAAGCGGCCCTTATCTGCCATCAGATTCTATGTCTCTATGTTTCATTCCACCTCATATTCAGCTGTACCACTGTAGGAGCAGCAGCATAAAGAGAACCCTCTGGAAAAATGTGTTTGTTTTAAATGTTATGTTTGTGTAAGACTGTGTAACTCCTGGGCAGGTTCAGGCTTTCTGGTGACAGAGAGCACCCCTATATTTAGAAATCATCCCTGCTAAGGTGAGACTTTCAAACTGAATCACCTGCTAGCTGACTTTAATTTTAGTGCCTACAGTACCTGAATGGAGGCCACTGGTCTTGCAGGGTGCTTGGTATGTCTGCAAGCAATCAAAATGTCTAGCTTGGTGCCTCAGGTAAATAATTTTTCTTATGTCTTCAGAGGGGGTGGTGGTGGTGGTGTGGTGGGGGATGGGTTCGGCCAGGCAGTTTATGTTTTTATTTTCTAGCCAGGAAGTGCAGGGCTTTATTTGGTCCCGAGATTGGATTCTGGTCTTGCTGTTATATTGAGTGTTGTTTGTTATACAAAAGGATATTGAGTTTTATATTGAATATTTTTAAACAGGGTGTTCCTTGTGTTTGTGACCCCCCCATCAGCTGAAAGTATAACATGTTTACTAGTGAAGTGAAGTATATGGGTGAAGTGCAGAGTTTCAGCATTTCTCCTGTGAAATGCTGAGTTCCTGGATTTGTGACGTGAAGAGTTTTTGGTAACACAGAGTTTCTGCCTTCCTCCCCATCCCACCTCCATTGTGTCCTAAAGTGCAGCCTTTAGCAATTTTCCGACTGTGTTAGGTCTCAAAACTTGCCTAATGTGTGCCTTCTTGGCCTCAGGCCAGCTTTTTTCCTCCACAACGCTTTGCATACTGTTTGCCTGTAGCACAACTTCTTGCATGGATTTTCCACATGGTGTGGTTGAAAACTTGACTGTTTGTGCCTTTGATTCCATGGTTGGGCTTGAGCAGGGGATGTGTTCGAGTGAGGTGGACCCCAGTGTGATGATGTCATGCACTCCATGTGATGCTAGCCATTCAGTCTCTACACTCCCGGTGGAGATGGCGAGATACCGCCCTTTATGGGATATTATACCCCAGGGCCTTGCGGCGGTTCTTGACCTCTCGTCCCCCGCGTTGGCGAGCAGTAGTCCAGAGACCTTGGTGACAGCCTATAATAAGGCTGCTACATTTTTTCTGGATACTATTGCTCCTGCTCATGTATGCCCTGTTTCCCTTCATCCCAAGGTGCCCTGGTTTAATGGGACGTTGAGGGAGATGCGGAGACAGGGGCGAAGATTAGAACGCTGATGGTGCAGATCCGCCCTTGATGCTGACTGCCTTAGATTGATGGACCATTATTCTGTCTATCAATCTGCAATCTTCCATAAGAAGGCAGAATTCCTGTCCAGGGAGATTGCAGTAGCCAGGAATCGACCGACTCAGCTTTTTCAAACTGTGGACAGGCTGTGCAACCCAGACTGTCTACAAGTTCGGAAGGCTTTGCAATTAGAGTCGAGGAGGTTAAGCATGATTCTTCACTAATAAGGTGGCCGACATCGGGACGGATCTGCGTCCAGCGGCTTCTAAGGGGGATGCTGTTGGACAGCATGAGTTCATAGTACCTCAGTCTTCTTGGTGTTCCTTCAGCAGACCTGATTTCATTGATGTCATGAGGATTATCCATGGTGTGCGCCCTACGAGCTGTAGTTTGGATCCTGGACCGACTTCCCTAATACTGAGTTGTTGCAACATCATCCGTCCAATCCTTGTGCAAATAGTCTGGTGCTCCTTGGAATTGGGCGAGTTCCCTAGCTCCCTGAAAGAGGCGGTTGTGACACCCCTCTTGAAGAAAGCTACCTTGGACCCAGACTGTTTCACAAACTACAGGCCGTAGTGGTGGTGCAGGTGGTGGGTTTTATCCTAGCCTCACCATAACTCTTGTCTCCCCTCCAAATCTCTTAACTCTGTCTGTTTTTCCCTGGACACCACTGCAGATCAGACTCTGACATGACCATCCATAGATCCATAGTTGCCACTACTGGCAAGTGTAGGGGTCCCCAGCTCTTCTAAATGGATCATGCCAGCCATCACCATCCATACAATTCCACCCTTATCCCACTCAGCATGTCCTTTCAGCCTGAAAACAAAGCTTTGGATCATGTATGGTACAAAAATAAACCTTGATAAAATACATAATTTGAGACCTTGACATAGGCATTCCTGGGGTGCATAGATCATCCTATACAGAAATAGAAATAGTATAGTGTTATGACTGTGTACCGTTTCCCCTGGGCTGTTGAAAGGACAATGTTAAGGACAAGTCTGTTATTGTTGAGGCAGAGCTTATTAAAATCACTGCTTTTACAAATAAAAATGTCATAGTTTTCTATTTCCCAACCCCCTTAGGTTTGTCTAGCCCCCACCCTAAAGAAATCTTAGATGTGCTCCTGGCTCACTTGAGACTGTACAAAAACTTTCAAAAGTGCAGGTCTCCAGTTGACTAAAGGGTGGGGACTGAGAGTGTCTTTCTCTGCCTGACTCTGTTCATTGCCCTGTGGGTGGTGGTGACAGTGTGGTGAGGTGCATGATGATGTCAGCTATTCTGTGTGCAGAGCTAGGACTGCTTGACTGAACATTTGCTGTTGTGGTATCCTCTCTTTGTTTGGTATGTGGGGGGGGGAGAAAGAGGAAAAGAGGAGGCTATGGTACAAAACAATGGGGGGGAGGCCTCACTGTCTGTGATGGCACTGCAGTCTTTTTTCTGCTGGGGAGCTGGAAGCAATGTGGGAGCAGGATAAATGTGCAATAGTCAGAGAATTTCTTGGCTTTGCTTGCATTGTTTCCTGTATATGTGATCAAAATGTACCATTATAATTAAGGGCTAGTGCAACCATCTGCGGGCTAATGCAATTTTGAATCAACTAGCCCTGCTGGCTAGTGCAAAAAAAGGTTAAGGTTGACCCCTGGACTGACTGCTTGGAGGTATGGCCCAGTAGTCACTGCATTCCTTAGTTCTATATAGAGTGCACACAAGTAACTGGATACCAGGAAGGGTATGTAGCAGAAGGGGTCAGTGGACTGACTGCTCGGAGGTGGACCCAGTAGTCACTGATTTCCTTAGTTCAAAAGTGAATAAAGCTCAGGATTAAGGCCTAGGTGGGCTCTTATCCTGGGAAAGTGTGATATCTGGGGTGCTGGTGGGTGGCTAGTGTCTGTAGTCTCCTTGGGTAATTTCAAGGTGATTAGTGAGGTAGAGGTACCCTGCTGGGACATAGAGTATACAGTAATTCTAATTTATGTGTTTGAATTGTCATTTTTGCCTGAAGTTTAACTGTTGCATTCGTGGCTGTGATTACCAAAATTTCTTTCACAATTTCAGTAAACTTTTACCTTTCTGCTCAATAACCCAAGTGTCAGACTCCTTGCTTGCAGTACCAGTGTCTCACATTCCTGCAGATCTCCAGGTCAGTTTAGTGCAACATTCCCTACTCTTGGCAGCATTTAGCCACTCCAGTTGGGGAGGTAAGGCACTATACTCTTGTAGTACCCAACTGGGAAAGGGTTGTTACAGAGGAACAAACAAATAATTCTGTGATACCACTCATCTCTGTGTGGAATGGTCTCATCTGTGGCCTAGTGTGGGTGTGCCATCACATTGTGTGGGATATATTTTGAGGCTGGGGGACTTCCCACATCAGCTTGTTTGCATCCTGGGAGAACCAGAAACTGCCACTATTCTGTGCTCAACCACCAGTTTTGGGCACAGTTCGGGGCCAGGCATTTGCCCTGAAGTGGACTAAAAAGTCCTGTGTGTCTTCCTACCCTTTTTCATGGCATACAAGCTAGCTGAAGGCACACCTTGAGAGGGTTGAACTGATCCTAATAGCCACACCAGTTCTTGTTCAGGATGTGCTTTGCCTTTGTGCTGAGCATCCAACCAAGCTTCAGCTTAGGCTCGAGCCAGTACTAGACTACTCTGCACAAATCACTGAGGTACGTCGCTCCGTTAATGGCAAAATTGGAGCAGCCTACACTCACTCACTCTGGCTGCCAGGATCTCAGTTGCGAGAGGTGTCTTACTACCACAACTGCTATATGCCCTGCCTGTGCTCTCTCAAGCCAACACAGGAGTCCTTTGCAAATAGGATACATCCTACAATAAGATCAGTAGATTTACCCTATTGGCTCCCCACCTTACTCATCACTGTCTTCTCTATTCTGTTTTACAGTGGCTGTCTCCCAATGCCCTTTGTTCCTACACCCTTGGGTGTTTTGTTGACTCCTTAACAATATCTCCTTGTTCATCCTATCTGGGCAACATGCTCACGCCTGTCTCTCACTCCCATAACCTCAGATCCTCTGCCTCCCCATTGCTATTTGTGCTGCCTTGCTCCATGAAAACAGGCGAACAAGCCTTCTTCTACTTTGCACCTAGGTTCTGGAACTCCCTCCCTGTCCATGTCAGGAACTCCTCATCTCATCTCTCATTTAAGCACATCCTTTTTTCCCACCTCTTCTCTCTGGGTAACTGTGTTTGCACTTAACTTCTGCCTGTCTCTCCATCTAGACTATGTCTCTCACTTTGTCTATTCAGTTTGCCACCAGCTCATCCTTCGGAATTTGCCTCTTATAACTAATTGACTGCAACTGTCTGTTTCTCCCACTCCTAGTCCAAGCAAGTCTGGTTTAGAGTGCCTACCTGCCTGTTTCCCAGCTAGGCCTATCAGACTGCCCATATTGCTTGTTTTGTTTGATGTGATGTTTGATAACTTGACCACCTTAGTATTTTCCAGCAGGTGTATGCTATTCTATGGCTGTCCTTGGTCATGGTATTTACTGGACAGTTCTCCTGCACTATGTATAAATTTGTGTACCACTGCTGATTGTATTCTGTACTCATACTGTGTTGTGCTATTGTACTCTCCCGGATCGTGCCTGAAAATAGGCAGGATGCTTTGCCTAGTGCACTTACCCAGTTACCAAAAGCTAATTAATAAATAAATAAATAAATAAACCTTGTTTAATCCAAGAGGACAATTCAGCACATGGATCTGGAGTCCCTACATCTGACAGCATGGTCCCTGAAAGGCAAGAGTTTGCATTCCTCTTGGAGGGGGTTATTGTGGTGTTGGAGGCATCATAGAAGTCCTCCACTTGAAAGACCTCTGCTGTAATGTGGAAGAGCTTCTCAGTATGATGAGCATGCACCCATGGAGTACTCCACTGGTTCTGTTCTCAGCATTTTGTGGTCTTTGTCCACAATGGGTCCCCACACAACTTTGCAGAAGTTACATTTGACTGCCATTGGTATATGATACAAAAATGAGCTTTTCTTTTCAATGTCAGAGTTGGAGGTCAATCACTTTTTCAAGGACATGACCATATATTCCTCCTCTTTGCAAGTCTCCTGTGGTATGATTCTTGAGCCTGGTCCCAGCCAAGCCCATGGAGAAGCTCATTTAGCCTCTTGCAATGTGTGGCCTAGGTATCTTGTGCAGGAATGTGCCTTTTCTGGTCAATATTACTTCAGCCAGAGTTGTTAGTAAGCTGCGAGCCCTCCCGAATGACCCAGTTTATCTGATTTTCCACCGTGACATGGTACGCACCATTATGAAACTTCTGACCAAAGTGGTGTCAGTTCCAGTTAAATTAGACCTTGTAGGTGCTGGTGTACTTTCCTAACCTGCATGCTAACCCTGCTAAAGGGAGCCTACATCAGCTTGATGTCAAGAGTGCCCACTTCTTTTACCATCACAGAACAGAAGAATTTTGGGGCACACCTACTCAATTGCTTCTGACTCATGCTTGAGTCCCAAAGTCATCCTGCTGCTAAGCAAGTCATCACTCAGTGGATAGTATCTTGTACTAAATGTTATTTACTGGCATCACATATACTGCCTGAGAGCATATATTTCCACTTGACTTGGCATATGACCGCTTTTGCTGCCACTGCCAGGGACATCTCTTCTAGCTAAATTTGAAGGGCTGTCACCTGGGCATCTTCACACACTTTCAAAACCCATTTCATCTTAGACCTGCAGGTTTCCAGGGATTTTGTCCTGAAGTCTTTTTAACTGAGCTGAGGCTACAGCTCTGGAACTGCTAGTAGTTTGCACAAGTGTGGCTATGTAAACATATTTCAGGTAGCTGTAAGACAAGGTTACTCATCAGTAACTATTGTTTCACTGCTGCTGTTTGTTCTTCAATCACACTTACCTGCCTGGCCTCTCTTTCCTAGTAGACATCAGTTGTTAACCACTGGGCAAGACCTGCAGTTTTCTGTGGTTCAAACTCCAGATCAGAGACATGAAGGGGGAGGGAATGAGATGAAGGGGAGAGGCCGAAGCTCTGGCCAGTGATTTTCTGAGGACTTTGCACATGCTTAGAGCAGAAGACTGAACAAGTGTGGATGTAGCAGGAACACCAGCAGTGAAACAGTCCCAACAACATGGATACAGTTCACTATACACACACTGGCAGTTTTCTTGGAGACAGGCACATCATTTGAAGTCTTAAAGCTAAGCTCCTGCGTCTCCGCCCCTTGACATAAGATCTTTATTCCACTGGAAGGGACAGGTCTCCTCCTTTGCAGTTCTGTGCATTGAAGGAATTCAAGTTGCTCAAGCAATTTCTTGATGAAACATGGACTTTTCAAGTCCATAGCCAGCTTAAAGTTGCTCCTTAAGTCTTCTGGCTCTGCTTTGCTATCAAAGACAGAGAATACAAAAGTGAGGTTTAAGTTTTGCAAGCAGAAGACGACAGTCATGGACCTGCACAACACATGTTTGTACTGGCTGGGCAATCAACACTACATCGAAGGATGCACTCTGTGCCAGGCCATGCTGCCCTCCTTCATTGAAGACCAGAAGTTTCATTTGATCCTTGGCCAACCAAAAGACCACAAAAAGACCCTGGTGACTGCCAGGTAGGCTACACAGCTATCGGTCATGGAAGAAGAGTTGGTGAGTTCATCAGTCTTGGCACTGTTCCTGGCTGGGCCAGCATTGGAGGGTCATTCTCTGATGACTTCAGAGAGATGTGTCTGGCCCTCCAGACCTTAGGGGAAAGCCCTTCTCACTGCAGTAGGAAATACAAAAATCAGCATCACTGCAGGTTGTGAGACTGTGAAAGATCACACTTTTCTTGATTCTTCAGCTCTCCTGACTGCTTGTCCCTGGTGGAGCTCCTTGTGGCTAAGGGGAAGGTCGAGGGCTCCACGGTAACCTCATCAGGCCTGTCAACTTAAACTCCAGATAAGTAGGCAGTCAAAATCTTTTTTAAGTCTGTCAACTGCCTGTTGGAGGAGATCAACAGAGAGTTGATCTCCCTGACCCAGGTTCTCCCAGACCTCACTCAGGAGGACATGGCCCAATCAGTGTCACCAGCCGGGTCACTTCAGGAACAGCCTTAACTGGTGATCATGCCTCTGATGCCTCTAGTGCTTAACCTGCCAAGGCAGGTGGTTTACCACAGTTTCCCCAGTCAACATTGACCCTCAGGTCGATGTCCAAAGTGCTACTCATGCTTTCAATCCCACTCGACCAGGAGGCATCGTTGCCAATGCTCCTCAACCTCCTCATCCACTAGCAAGGAAAGGCATCTACAAAACAATTAGTCAACCTTATGAGAAGCTCCTCTGGCAACAGTAGACCATTGTTGTGAGGGGTGGGGCTTTCAGTCCCTTGGCGTACACTGGTCATTTACATTCTAGTCCATGCTTCTTAATAGGTCCCCATGACTGCTTCTTCACCCCTTCGGGTGGAGCCACCTCCACCACATTTTCTGTTTGTTTGTTTATATATTTGAAAATTGGAAACCAGGAAAATCACACTGTTCCTAGGCCCGTTTCCAGGTGTGACCTGGGGGGAAGGGAAGTGATGTAAAATAGTACAAAAACACAGCATGAATAACTAGGTACAAAGTAAAGTGCATACAGAATGTAGAAATAACAAGATAAAAGGGCAGTGGCAATGGTAAAATCACAAGATGGAACAATGAGCAGTATAAATGTACAACATTTATTTAGTTATTTAGACATTTGGAAAACACTTTGAGCACACATACTCATTTACAAAGGTTCCACATCAAGGATAATAAAACGGTGTAACACAACTTAAACTATAGACAAAACCAAACCTGCGGCTCCAGTGGAGCATAGTCAGCACAGAAAATATGAATATATAGATACAATCATAGACAAGTAACTGTGGTTCCAAGGAGCCTAGTCAACAATAAGGAATGAAAGCCCTAGGTACTGGCATGGCACAGTGTGAGCTTTATAACAAATTAGTGATAACAGTACATTACGTGACAGAATTATTGTAATAGGAGCATTGGAACTATTAGCTAGTTCTTTTCTCAGTGTCTTCTTGAAATGTGCAATTTTGAGAAGTCCTACCAGGGTTTCAGATAATTCATTCAGCCAGTGAGATGCCCTTACTGCAAAGGAACGCTTGCCCAGGCTTATTTTACGGAAGGGTATTTTTAAAGCATTCCTAGCCATACTCCTAGTTGTATATTGATTGTTAACTGGGCTGAACAGGTTATGACTAGCCACAGGGGTAAGGCATAATAGTGCTTTTTAGGGCTGTGGTGGGCATAGCCTTGCAGACTTCTTGCTATGTGAAAAGGACTCAGCATATTCCTTCCAGCTGAACAACATGTTGGAGTTGCACCACAGTCGCTTCTGCATCCATGGAGCACTCTGCTCCTTGTCTACATTAAAAGTAGCACTGCATTACCTCCCCCATCTGACCTTCCCTCTCAGGACCCACCACCTCACACACCCCTAGAAATGTGACAGTGACACTGGGGGTGCCAAATCCCCCAGTTTCCCGATAAGGAATCCTTGATTTTGTTTTGGTTTACAGCTACCACCACTGCCCAACCACTGTGCATGCTCAGTTATTTCTTCTTCTTCTTCTTTTTTTAAATATATATTGATATCCCCCCCCACCTGACCCTCCCTCTCAGCACCCACTCCAGAAATATAACAGTAACACTGGGGGTGCTCAATCTCCCAGTGTCATGAAGAGAAATCCTCCATGCATTGTGTTTTTTTCTTAAACCCTGTAAAAAGGAAAACATCCATCGATGTCTTTTGTGGGCATAACTGCCCCCACCTGACCCTCCCATTCAGCACCCACCACTCTGCACCTCCCCAAGCCCTTACTTACCCATCGGGGGTCTAACACCATAAACCTATTTGGACCGCAGACACATCTTCACTCTTCAGAGCCGGACCACGAACTGAAGAAACAGGTATGCAGTTCAATGTATTTCAATGGGGTTTTGAACTTAGTGGCATAACGAGGGCATTTATGCATATTTTTGGCCCAAATTTTCAACATGCTTTTTTTGGACCCCACTTCATGAACAACTGCACTGACATTAGGCAAATCTGTCCCAAAAGGTGATTTTGCAGTCCCTGCCCAAAATCACCTTTCAGACAGGATTTGAAACTTTTCTCTGCCCTTGTTCATGATATGGGGTCATAAGAAGGCTATGTTGAAAATTCTGTGTAAAAATATTAAAAAACAACAGAGTTGTGAGCCTACATTGAATTTTGTGAATGCAGGCTTGTAACTTTGGTAAGTTTCAATATTTCCCCACCAAATTTACAACATAGCCATATCTTTACAGCACCTAATGAATATGATAGCTGTCATTTTTCAAATCCTGTCCAAAATGTTTTTTTTTACAACCCAAAAGGTGATTTCGCAATCCCTGAACAAAATCATCTTTTGGGCAGGAGTTGAAAACGTTCTCTGCCCTTGTTCATGAGGTGGGGTCATAAGAAGGCTATGCTGGCATTTTGGTGTAAAAATATTAAAACACAGTAAAGTTATGAGCCTATGTTGAATTTTGGGAATGCAGGGTTGTAACTTTGGTAAGTCTCATTATAATTCCCCCAAATTTACAACACAGCCATATCTTTAGAGTACATCATTATTGTGACAGCTGTCTTTTTTCAAATCCTGGCCAAAATGATTTTTCACATCCCGAAAGGTGATTTCATGGTTCCTGCATGAAATCACCTTTAGTCCAGGACTTGAAAATTTTCTTTGCCTTTCTTCACGAAGCAGGGTCATAACAAGGCTACAAAAACATTCCCTGGTGCTTCGAATCAAAAAGATTATTGCCCCCCTGAGGAAGAATCTTTTTAATTCGAAGCGGCGGGGAATTTTCTTGTCTGGATTACCCTTGGCTCTCACATGTCTGAGCACCATTACATTTCTATTTTGCACCCAGTCCTTTGTCTACTGGCTTTTTGTGGAACCTTTTCCCTGTATGCCTTTTGCGCAGTGCGCCTTTGTTGTTTTTGAAACCTATTTGCCAATTTCACTGCTGCATAGTTTGTTTTCTGCTTTCATAACAAGGCTATGTAGAAAATGTGGTGCAAAAATATTATAAAGCAACAAATTTATGAGCCTACATTACATTTTGTTAATGCAGGCTTGTAATTTTCAACATTTTTACTTCAAATTCCTTGGATGCAGCCCTATCGGCTCTGGCCAGAGTTTGTTTTACAAGCAGACAGGTCTGGTACCTTTTTCTGTCCTGTAGAGGTTGCCAGTTGGTTAGGGTGTAAAGGGAGCAGCAGTGCGCAAGCTTGTCCACCACAAGAGCAAAGAAACAGGCCTTGTTAAACACCAATCTAACTCTGCTGAGTACAGAGTCACCTGCCGCTGCATAAATTGGAAGGCCATAGTCTAAGTAGGACTGAGCAGGGCAGTACAATTTGCCTGGCTTTGGTAGTAAGGTTCAGATGATTCCTGAACAGTGCTCCTAACTTTTGGTTTGCAAGACTAACAGTGTTAATTATCCACATTCTGGTTAAAAGATAATGTGTCATTCAGGGTAACACCTAGGTATTTGAAAGAGTCACCCTGTTCTAGACTAACACCTTTTCCACTAAGGATGACAAGGGGAGAGACTTTTTTTCAGTCCTATGCCTGAGAATAACATGGTCTTTTTTTATTGTAGTTTAAGACCAGTTTGTTTAATATGAACCATTTCTCCAGGGTCTCAAATGTGCCTTGGAGGACAGTGCATAGTTTTGCTTGGTGTGGACAACTGGTGTATATAACAGCATCATCACTGTACAAGAGCACCTTGAATGTCTGGCAGGCTTCTGGTAGGCTGTTTATGAACAGGCCAAAAAGGAAGGGGCCAAGTATTGAGCCTTGTGACACCCCTACCGAAACACTTTTAATATCTGAAAGATGGTAATCTATCCTTACCCACTGTGTGCAGTCGGAGAGTTAGCTGTGAAACTAGGCTTCCATATCCTAAGAGAATTCAAGTGAGAGGAGCTTGTCCAGCAGCTTATGGTTGACAAGATCAAAAGCTTTGGTTAAGTCAATGTAGATAGCCCCCACCAGGTGACTGCCATCAAGGACCTCGTGTAAGAAGCTGGTGTACTCTATTAGTGCAGTGCTAGTGCTGTGGTACTTCCTAAAACCATGCTGTTGGGTGCACTGAATAATCTACTTATTTAGGTAGGTGACCAGTTGGTCAGATACTATATGTTCGAGCGCCTTGGATTGGGGAGAGGATTGATATAGGCCAGTAGTTAGCTAGGTTGCAGAAGTCTCCACCTTTTAAGGCAGATGTGACTAGTGCTGTTTTCCAGATGGCAGGGAACTTGGAATATCACAGAGAAAGGCTGAATATCTTAGAAATGGGGAGAGCATGTTCTGCCAGGGCCAGGGCCAGCAGCTTCATGTCTATCCTGTCACTCCCACCCTGGTTTTTCCAAGGACTTTCTTAATATATTTGAGGGCATCTGACACTGAGATGGGCTTGAAATAGAATTTGGGTAAGCTCGGGTCTTGGTCTGAGCTAGCAGCTAGGCCAGAACTAATACTGTCAAATGTAACTGGCACCGAGTTGGGAGGGAGGACCATGCAGAGGTCAATGATGGCTGAGTTAAATGTGTTGGCAATTTCATTTGGGTCCAGGGTAACAGCCCCATCAATATTGAGCAGTTTTTTTGGATTCTTTTTCACTTTTACCTAAGAGTTCTGTTATATTGTCCAAAGACCTTTCCCGTTACCACAGTTTCTAGTTTGTAGTTTTGTGCAGTGAGCGGCCTTGGCCTGCCTTATCACTCTGGTGCACATATTGCGTGATTCCTTGTACCTATGCATATCAGCCAGTAAGCCAGTTGCTGTTGCCCAGTGCCACAGATTATCCCTGTCACGCATTTGAGTTCAGAGATCGGGGTGATCCAGCCTGATGCAGTACCTCGGACAATACTATTTTGGGGGAGGCATAACTGTCGCAGATCGCCTTGAATTGGTTTATGAAATAGTCACGGATAGTGTTGATATCAGGGATGATGTCCAGATAGTTCCAGTCAATCAGTGCCACATGCTCTTTTAATGTTTCAGTCCTGTCTTTGCATAGGACCCTTCTGGTTGTAGTACGGGGAGGTGACTTTGGTGTTTTGGCAGACCATGCACATTGTATTGGGGTGTGGTCACTGATAGAGTCTGGTAGGACAGAAACATTGAACAGCCTTTCAAGGTAGGTAGCCAAGATCCAGTCAGTTAGGGTTTAGGTTCCTGTTTTGTAGTTGGCCCTAGTGCAGTCTGTGACAACTTGTGTAAGGAAAAGGCTGGCCACGAGGTTTCTGTGGGCCATGCTTTTTTGGCAGCCCAATTAATATTAAAGTCACCAGTGACTATGGTCTCAGAATTTTAACTGGTTTGTTTGATATGTCTAATGAATGATTTGCAGCCAGATTTATGTTTGCCTGATGGAATATATGTTGACATTATGACTAGTGATTTATGACCTTTCCCTAGAAGTAGTTTAACTGCAAGACATTTGCATTCACTAGTGAGATTATCAGTTTTCATTTTGTAGCCCTGAAGTTCGGCTTCAAGGAAGATTAGGCAGCTGCCCCACTGTTTAACTTGCCAGTCTTCTCTGAATGTAAAATGAAAACATTGTAGGAGAATACAAGTAGTAAGATTACACAAACAGTGAAGTAAAGTTGAGAACAGGCAGCAGCAGTACAGGTGAAAACAAAGCAATAACAATGGTTTAACATCGAGTGCAAGAAGGATGAGTCAAGAGGAAGTTTGACAGGAACAGGGCGGGGCAGAGAGAAGTTTTAGCTGACACTTAAAGAAGAGGGGAGAGAGAGATGGATGGTTGGAAGGGAGATTGCTTCAGATGGAGGGAATGTGATAAGTGAAAGTAGATTGCCCAGCATTGGAGTGCAGATGAAGAAGGAAGAAGCTGCGTAAGTCTCTGGAGTGAAGTGAATAGGAGACAGGGAGAACAGGAGTGAGGAGAGATAAGGAGAAAGAGGCCCAAAATAGTATTTGAAGATGATGGAACCACAGTGAGATTGGCAACATGAAGGGAGAGGAGGGACAGAGAGGGATGAATGATGGGAACAGTGGTGAGTGCAAAAGGAGAAGTTAATAGCAAAGGAACATAAAAGGGTTGCAGAGGGTATCCAGTCTGGTGAGGGAAGAGGAGGGGGCAGTGCCATAGAACATATTCACATAGTCAAACAGAGGGAAAACCATTTTGGTGACCAGCTCCCTGTGAACCTGAGGAGATAGGTGGCACTTGTTGCAGTACAGTTCTTAAAATGTAGGGCAGAACTTGGAGTGGATGGTGTCTGTTGACAGAGAAGTCCAGCCTGTTGTGCAGTCTCACACCAAGGTACTTCAAGAAGGAGACCACTTCAACATAAGTGCTATCCAGGGTGTTGAAAATGGGGAGGGGGGTTTGGCCAATTTCTGATTGGTGCCAAAGGTCATGGACACTGTTTTTTTTCATAATTTAGTGTTAGTTGGATTAAAACCAGCACAGAGAATTGAGGATGTCTTGCTGAAGCAAAACTTCAGTGGCTGAGGCCAAGGGACCAGAGTCATAAATGACTGTGTCATCTGCATACATGTGTATGTGTGAATTGGCACAGACAGATGGTAAGATGTTAGGGAAAATGGAGAAAAGGATGTGACCCAAGATGTAGCTCTGTGGACCCCAGTCAGAATGGGAAGGAGAGGGGACAGGGTGTCTCCAACCAGTGCCAACTGCAACTGGCCCGAGAGGTAGGAGTGGAACTGGTCAACAGCAGAAGCTGAGAGGCCGGCAGAGCTCAGCTTATCTAGAAGGAGGGGCTCTGCCACCAAATCAAAGGCCTTGGCCAGGTCGATGAAAATGGCAACCATAATGTGTCCCATATCCATCCCAGTGAGGATGGAATCAGTGACCCACAGCAGGAAGGAGATGGTGGAGTGGTGTTTACGAAAACCAGACTGGGAAGAAAAGAGGTAATTCAAGGAGTAGAGGACATCAACAAGGCTGGAGTAATCTTGGTTTATCTTGCAGCTTGGCAAGAAAGGGGAGAAGTGAAATAGGGCAGAAGTTGCTGGGGGAGGAGGGGTTGCCCCCATTGTGTAGGGGGAGAACCTTAGCGAACTTCTAGGATTGAAAAACAGCACAGAGGGAGCAGGAGAAGTTGAGAATGTGGGAGGGGGGGATGATTATTTATTTATTTGAAAAGTTTCACCAGGAAAGACATACTGAGCTACAATAGCTCATTTCCAGATGCATCCTGGAGGAAGGGGAAGAGGGGATACATTATGAATACAGAAACAGATAACAGTACTGTAATACATAGAGCATGTCTGTGTAAAAAATATTTAAGCATAGCAAACATTTTAGTACTCATATACATGATCATAAACATACCCACCAAGCATTGCAACACAGACATATTTTCTTTGTAACAATTTGGGGGAAGAGTGTGAGGACTTTGCCATAGTAGGGGATGGGGGAGAAGGCTGGATAGTAGATTGGCCTGCATGCCTTCAGGATGTGAACCCCACAATGGGATTGGCAGAGGGGAGTAAGGGATGGAATGAGCCAGCACCCCACCTGGGTGAAAACTCACAAGGAGAATTGGCAGGGGGGAGCAAATGAGGGAAGAAATTGGGCCTGCACCCCTTCGGGATGTAAACCCCGTAAGGAGATAGGTGGGGGGAGCAAAAATAGGGATAGGATTGGAGGACAAAATGATGGTGTAGATAGGGGAAGTGGCTAGATTAGGAAAAGGAGTTGATGTATATGATCAAGAGAGAGGAGGATGGATATACGAAAATTGCAAAAGGGAAAAATATTAAGAAAAGTGAGGAGTGGGTAGGCAAGGGGGGGAGGCAAGAGATACCTACGTGGGAAGAATAAAGAAAGAGTGGGGACAGAATACAGGTACCAGAAAGGAGAGAAGACTAAGAAGAGGAAAGGGTGGGAGGAAGTAGGGAAGAGGGGGGAGGGAGAGGTGACAGGAAAGAGTGGAAATGAAGAGAAGTGAAGAGAGAGGGGTGAGGGGAAGGGATGGAAGGGAAAATGATGGGCTGAGAGATGAAGCAGTTCAGGGTTCAGACCGTTAGGCTGGATTTGAACAGACTGAGGGAAGAAAGAGCATGCAAGGTCTCCTAAAGAGATACAGGGGAGAAGTGAAACCCCTGGGATGGGTGGGGCAGAGAGGTTCTGACTAAGGAATCCCATGATGGGGACAGCTTGCCAGGCTGGCTTTTGGTGGCAATCACCCAATCTGAGGGTACCAGGATGGTCCGTGGTGCCAAATGGTTTAAGGGCCATCTTTGAGGAATCCTTAGAAGACTCCAGAAGTGAATCCACCATGGACTTGGCCAGGAGTCACACACTCGACCAGGAATCAGTCGAGGAGTTGACCACCAACCATGAGCTAGTGTGTTTTGGGGTTTGAACCAACTTATGTCAAAGTCCTTGAATGTGCTCTTGGAGCCAGTCCAGAAGCAGACCAAATAACCATTTACTGACATACTGGAAAAGGACAAGTCCCCCAGGGTTGCTTTTTCTGTGGCAGAGGCCATCTTGGAATTGACCCTGGAGCTTTGGCAGCAACCTGCCCTGCACCCTCCACTCATATGGTCCACAAATACACAAAGTCAATAGGCTCCCTTTCTGAGTTGTCTGACAACCCCTCTGCTGAGGGCTTGGTTTTGGACATGGCATTCCATAAATCGGGTGGCCAAGAAGACATAGTCAAGCCTTTGGACAAAAAGGCCAAGGAGTTTGACTATGCAGCAACAAAACTGTACTGTGTCCATGGCCCAGCTTGCAGTGATGGAAGAGGCCGTGGCCAAGGTCACAGTGGGTACCTTGATGGTCTTGCTGCTGCTCTTGTTGGGGGCCAGTGTCAGAGCACCCTTTATGGGGGTATTCTGTGAGATGAACCAGGCCCTCCAGACCATTGGAGAGAGCCCTTTCCACCATGTGAAAAAATCCAAGAAAGCCCACCTTTGGTCATGGGATCAGGAATGGGCATGCTTCCTGCTCCTGTGATTTCCCTGACCGCTCAAGGTTTCTTGAGTGCTTAGCTTTGGCTGAGCCCTCTTTGGCTGAGGGATGGGCTGCTAGCTCCACGATGACCCCATCAAGTTTTTTGGTCTTGAAACAAGTCAAACAAGTAATCAAGATTTTTCTCGACCCGAACAACCCATTGTCAGAAGGGGTTGCGGATGACTAGATCTCTAGGACCCCAGTCCTGCAGGACCTCACCTAGGAAGTCCAGGAGTGGTCAGTGAACCCAGCCATCTCCTCTCAGGAGCAGTCTTCCCCCCAGGTTCACCAGTGCAGGTATTGTACCATGCACCACTGGCTGCATCTCCTCGACACTGACATCCATGTCACTTGTTGAGGTCGAGGGATTCCTTGCACTCTTGATTCCACTTGACTGGGAGGCATCGCCATTGATGCTCCTCTTCCTCTTCATATTCAGACAGATGGAGGCTCCACAAGTGTATGTGACAGAGCTATGAGGAGCTCCTCTGGCAGCATTGGACCTTGGCTGAGCAGGGTAGGGCTCTACCCTTGACCCCCTGCAGTTGGTTGATCAACACCAATCATGCCCATGCTGGTCCTGCTGAGACAACTGTCACCCACATGCATCTCACCACCTTTACAGGTGAAACTGGCTCCCTGACAGGTCTTGTAAAGAGCCCCTTCTAAGGACTCTTGTTAGGCAACTGGCTTGCCATGCCAGTTGTCAGTGGAAATTTCCCACTCAGATGACTCCTGCATGGTGCATGGTGGTAAGAGGTCAAGGGCCGTCTTTGACAAGTCTTTGTATGACTCTGATGGAACCTTGATGCAGTCCTTGAGGACTCATACGTTTGACTGATTTGATCGAGGAGCTGACTACCAACCATGGGCCAGTGTCATTGGGGCTCCTTCTTAGGCCTGCATCTGTGTCCATGGAAGTCCCCTTGGAGACGGCCCAGAAAAGGGCCAAATACCCTTACACTGACATCCTGGGTAGGGAGAAATCCCTGGAGGTTGCCTTTCCTGTGGCCAAGGCCATTCTTGGATCAGCACTGATTGCTGTGCCCATGCAATAGCAGTGGCCATCATGATGCATCACAGAACTGGCTATGGATTTCCACTTTCACAGTGAACACCCAGCACAAGCTGGCCAGTGTCTCCTTCTTGGTCACTGACCTCTTTGGCCCTGAAGTGGATGGACACCTCACTAGGATCTAAATGTCCAGCACCACCCTCGATTCTGTGACTACCTCCCAGAAGGACCTGAAAGGGCAGAAACAGAAGAAGAAACCTTTTAGTTTCATTCCTTTCCATCACAGCAGCCTCAGCAGCAACAGACCCAGTAGGGGCAGTTTCATGCTTGGCACCCCAAGACCAGGTTCCTTGGCTAGGGTCACAAAAAGGGCAGGGGTAGGAGTAGTGGTGCCTTTCCAGCAGCAGCGGCCAGTGCTCCCTCCAATGCTGCCCAGTGATGGGTCGGGGGTAGTGTTGCTCAGATAGTATCATAGCAATTAGGATATCACCAAATACCTGCCATTTGGCAGGATAGTGGATCCAGTCAGACAGCAGCACTATCCGATTGCAGATCTGCCCCCCCCCGGATCCTGATGTCTGATCCCTGGATCTGACATGGGAATCTGCAGGGATCCAACATCAGATAATTCAGGATCTGACCTGTGATCCGACCTCTGAATTCAGCTGGATCCCAGGTCGGATCCCTCTTGGATAGTGCCGCTATCCAATAGATCACAGTTGGATCCACAAAGGTACTATCTGAGCAACACTAGTCGGGGGGTGTCCACCTCCTGCTTGTCCAGTCCTTGTCTCAGCTCCCCATGGGGGGCAGCTTCACCACTTCTGGCATCATTGGTCTGTGGTTACCTCAGACAAATGGGTCATAGACATGGTGGGCAGAGGGTTGCCTCCTGACTTTCAGGCTCTCCCGCCTTACTGACCACATGTTCCAAGGGAGTCTGTGGTGTCACAGGACACACTGTCTGCCCTCAGGGAGGTCATGGCTCAGCTGCTTGCCAGAGGGGCTATAGCCTGTGTCCCTGACTACATGGCATGCCAATGATTTGTGTCCAGGCACCCCATACTTGATCTTCATGATATGAATCAGTTTCTCAAGAGGCACAAGTTTAGGATGGTCACACTGAACCATATTATACCATCTCTGGAGCAGGACATGTGGTTCTGCTCCCTGGACCTCCAGGACTCATTCTTCCTCATTTCAGTCCATCTGTCCCACTGGCAGTGGCTCCAATTCTGTGCAGAAGGGGTTATCTACCAGTTTCAAATCATGCCTTTTGTCCTCTCCTTGATGCTCAGAGTAATCACCAAGTGCATGTCAGTGGTGCCAGCCTTCCTGCAGTGCCAGGGGGTTAGGATGTATCCCAACCTGGATGACTGGTTGATAGCCAGGCCATCCAAGGAGGTAGTGGAGCAATCCAGGGATCTGGCCCTCCAGACTTGCAGAGACTAGGGCTTTCTGGTCTGCCAGGCCAAGTCTGAACTGATCCCCTCACAGGTGATTCACTTCATCGGGGCAGAGCTAGACTTCCTGTGGCTCTTGGGGTACATGGCATCCTGTACCAGTGTACTCAGATGGTCTCACTGGCAAATGTGGCACCTGCAGTGGGAGTTGGACATCAGTGGTCCCAGTGCCTAGGTCACGTGAACCAGACAGTCATGGTGGCCCAGCCAGTGTGGAACACCCTCCAGTGGTGGCCTATCCCCAAACATCTGGAGGAAGGAATCCCATTTGTTCACCCAGAGCCAATGGTCACTCTTATGACTGATGCATCTCAGGTAGGGTGGGGAACACACCTGGGAGACCACAGAGTCTATGGGCCCTGGACTTCTATGGAGTCCCGTTACCACATCAGCCTGCTGGAGCTCCGTACAATGTGGTTAGCTGTGACAGAATTTGCTCCTCTTCTCAGGGTCAGGTCATGCAAGTTCAGATGTACAACACCACACTCATGTTCTACCTGAACAAACGGTAGCATTCACTCCCTTCCATTGTGTTGGGTGGCCCGCAGCATGTAGACCGTCATGTGCAGTTTGAGTGTAGATCTCCTCACAGTTTTCCATCTGGTGTCAGGGAAAGGATCCTGATTCCCTTGCCTGCCCCTTGGCTAGCATTCTGGATTATCTTTGGTCCCTTTCTGAGCTGGGGCTGAGGTCAACGGGCAGCTATCTCTACATACTGGGCATGGGCTGGTATGCTGACAGTGGTGCAGAAGGTGGTCGGATGCTTTTTCAAAAGCTTTGACCACTTGAACTCACCAGTGTGTGAACCATCACCACCTTGGGATTTGTTGCTGGTTACGGCAGTGCTGATGGGCAAGTCTTTCAAACCTATGCACAGGTGTGAGATGTCACAACTGTCTTGGAAAAACACCTTCTTTGTGGCTGTCACCTCCATCAGAAGGAACAGTGGGCTCCAAGTGCTCTCAGCAGAGTTTTTGTACTTGGTCTTCCACAAGGGCAAGGTACCTTCACCCCCACCTGAAGTTCCTCCTGAAAGTAGTCTTGGAATTTTACCTTAACCAGGTGATTAATCTTCCAGTCTAATTTGCTAATCCTTCTTTGGAGGTCAACTGCAGACTTTATACATTGGATCTGAAGAGGGTGCTTGCTTATTACAAGGAGCACAAAACTGGAGTTCGGGGTGAGGCTCACCAGCTCTTTGTCATCTACGCTGAAGCAGCACCTGGCAGACCAGCAGCTAAGAGGATGATTGGCAGGTGGATTGTCTCCTGCATCATAGAAACATAGAAACATAGAATTTGACGGCAGATAAGGACCGCTTGGCCCACCCAGTCTGCCCATTTCCCTACCTACTGGATAAGCTGAAGATCCTAGTTAACCAGCAGCCTACTTCTTCCTACCCCCACCCCCTAGAACTGCCTTATGACTATCCCATGCATGCTTGAATTCCACCACTGATTTTGACTCCACAACCTCCTCCGGAAGGCCGTTCCATGCATCCACAACCCTCTGTGAAAACTACTTCTTAAATTACCTCTTAGTCACTCTCATCGCCAAATTGTGCCCTCTTGTTCTTGCACACCTCTTTGAAAGATGCTACCTCTCTGACTTTGTTGATTCCTTGAGGTACTTGAAAGTTTATATCATGTCCCCCTCTCCTCCTTTCCTCAAGGCTATACATATTAAGCTCCTTAAGTCTCTCTTCATATGTCTTCCGTGCAGACCCTGCACCATTTTAGTTGCCCTCCTCTGGACAGCTTCCATCCTGTCCATGTCTTTATGAGACTGGGTCCCAGAACTACACACAGTACTCCAGATGGGGTCTCACCAGCTGTCTGTACAGAGGATAATAACTTCCTGTTTTCTACTGGTGATGCCTCTCCCTATGCATCCCAGTATCCCCCAGCCCTCCTTGCTGCCCTCTCACATTGCTTGCCCATCTTTAGGTCATCTGATATGACTACCCCAGGTCCCTTTCCATTCTTGTTGTTGTTAGTATCTCACCCCCATTGTGTACTCTTCCCTGGGTTTTGTTTCCCAGGTGCATTACCTTGCACTTCTTAGCATTGAATCTAAGCTGCCATACATTTGACCATTCCTCTAACCTTGCCAAGTCCTTCACATCCTTTCCACCCCACCCTGTGCATCAACTCTGTTGCAGATCTTAGTGTCATCTGCAAAGAGACATATTTTTCTTCCAGTCCTTCTGCAATGTCGCTATAAAGACATTGAAGAGGACCAGTCCTAATACTGAACCCTGCATGTACCCACTAGTAACACTCCTTTCTTCTGAGTGGACTCCATTTACTATTACTCTCTGTGTCCTATTCTCCAGCCAATTCTTTACCCAGGCTGTCATCTTGGGACCCACTCCCAGGCTGGCTAACTTGTATATTAATCTTTGTGTGGGACTGTGTCAAATGCCTTGTTAAAGTCTAGGTAGGCCATGTCCACAGCCCTCCCTGATCTACTACTTTGGTCACCCAGTCAAAGAAATCTTATCAGATTCATCTGGCATGACCTTCCCTGCTGAATCCATGCTGCCTAGGGTCCTGTGCCCTCTGGCCTCTAGATACTCGACAATTCTTTCCTATAGAAGTGATTCCATCATTTTCCCTATCACTGAGCTTAAACTAACAGGTCTATAGTTCTGCTTCTGCCTTGCTCCCACTTTGTGAAGGGAATCACATCTGCCCTGCTCCAGTCCTCGGGTACCACCCCATCCTCCCATGATTTGTTAAAAGGGGTCAGTGGTGTCACTAGTTCTACCTTAGTTCTTTAGAATTCTGGGATGAATCCATCAGGCCCCATTGCTTTGTCCACCTTCAGTTTTAAGAGTTCTTCAGAACCCTTTCTTCTGTAAATGGGCCGGTATCAACTTCTGTATCCAGAGTGTTACTACTGTTTGTTTATGTACCTCCCTTCCTTTGTAAATACTGAGCAAAAATATTTGTTTAGTATCTCTGCCTTTTCACAGTCTCCCTCTGCCCACCCTCCGTCCCCTTTATTAAGCCTCACTATCCTCCCTTTACTCTTCCTTCGCTCCCTGATGTACCTATAAAAGGTTTTATCCCTTCTTAACTGAGTTGGCTATCTTTCCTCGGTTTGGGCCTTTGCTGTTCTGACTGCCTTCCCAGCCTCCTTTTGCTTTAACTGATACAGTTCTTCGTCCTGCTCTTCTGCGATTCCTTGTACTTCCTGAATTTTCTTTTTCTTGAACCTTCACTGCCACTTCCTTTGAGAACCATAGTGGTTTTTACATCATCTTGTTTTGTTTATTTGCTTCACACAAAGGCTCATACTCTGTGATGGCAGTTTTATTATTCCCCATTGTTCTTCCACCTTCCTTCCTGCCCATTTGCTGGTGCATTCCTTAGGCACTCACCCATAATGGCAAAATGCCCTCCTAAAGTCCAGTACTTTTGTCTTTGTATGGTTGACTCTATTACTGTGTTTATTGTGAACCATACTGTTCGATGGTCACTAGTTCTCTGATGGCTACCCACTTCTACATCTGTGATCCTCTCTCCATCTCCATTTGAGAGTATCAAGTCTCATATTGCCCTCTCGAGTGGGCTCCAGTACTAGTTGTCTCAAGGCATGCCCCTGTAGGGCATCTAGAATAACTGCACTCTTCGGTGGCAGCTGCAACTGCACTCCAGTTAACATCTGGCATATTCAGATCACCCATCAGCAATATCTCCTTTTTCTGCCATTCTAAGTATACTTTCTATCATGTCCTTGTCCATTTCCTCCCGTGAGAAGGGGTCTGTATACAACCCTGTGCGGATTGTGGTGCCTTGCCTGTCTCCAAATTTACCCACAGTGCTTTTTCCTCCCTGTTTACCCTTTTGTTCTGTTGCTTTTATTCCTTCCCTTATGTAAAGAACTCCTCCTCCTCTTTACCCTCCCTGTCCGTCCTGTAGATAGTGTATCCTGGTATGTTTACATACCAGTCATGGTTTTGTGTGTACCATGTTTCTGTGACTGCCATGATATCCAGATGTTCCTCCTCCATCAAGGCCACTAATTCAGGAAGCTCGTTACCTAGACTATGGGCATTGGTACTCATTGCTCTCCATCAACCTCTGTTATTAATTGGCTGGTAGGAAACCTCCCATAGGGCTTTGGGCTCATTCCACCAAACATACCCCTGCCTCGGTGGCTGCTTTCTGGGATGTCCCCAAAGTGGAGATCTGTAGGGCAGCTGCCTGTATGTCAGCATATACCTTCATCTCCCATTAGAGCATCAACCTTGAATCATGCCAGGATTCTGCTTTTGGGGCCTCAGTTCTCCAATCTCTGTTTGCCAAATAGGGGTTCACACTTTGCCCACTCCTCCTGGAGAACTATTTGGAGTCTGCCAGAAGTGTGGATGAGTGAATATCCCTAAAAATAAATGTTTCTTACGTATAACCATAGTTCTAGGAGTGGTATTGTGTTCACATCTATACAACCTACCTGACCTCCCCTGGCAAGTAGAACACAGATCCCTGCTTCCAGTGTGCAAGATCTGACATCACGGGATGGAGCTGAGGGATATACCACCCAGGTGGTGGAAGGAGCTTCTCTTAAAGACGGCCCAGCAAATCATCTTCTTAAAGGAAGTCTGCCAGAGGTGTGGATGTGAACCATATACCAATCCTAGAACTACGGTTACTGGTGAGTAACCCTCATTTTCTGTCTACCCCTTTCCCTTCCTGCTCAGGGTACATCCCATATATTCCAGATATATCCTTATTAGTTGCTAAATGTGACTTGCACCCACTGGGTGCCATCCAGTTCCAACTTCATTTAATATTAGCCCTGTCTGTGGAAGTATGCTAAGCACCAAATGAGATCCAGCTGAATAAGCCTCTTGGCAGAGCAAACATCTCTGTTGCTTGTAGGATGGGAAGGGTTGGCTTTTTGCTACTGTAGTTTTTTTCCTGTCTGTGCCAGGTGTTTTTTCTCCCTTTGCTTGCTTGGTTGACATGCTCGTCTCAAGCCACGTTCCAGTGATAAGTTGACAAATGGCTATAGCTCTACACCTTTGGGCTGAGTAGCCATGCAATGCCACATGCACCAGTTGTTATTTCTACCCCTTTCCCCTTTTTTGGGAGGGCAGCCTGACAGTTTAAAAAACAAACAGTCCTTTCACTGGTGGCATGCTCATTGCTTATTAGGAGTCATTTGCCACTCTGTTGGTTGACATATTTGCGCCATCTCATTCGCAAAGGAGTTCTGTCTTGCCAGCTCTCATGCATTCAGGGCTGCTGCCATATTCCCAGTGCCTTTCCCAACCTGTTGTTTCTGCCTGGCTAGTGGAGCCTCTGGCTCAGTACCTATACTACCTATCTGTTACATCTTAGTGTGCTCCCTTCTTGTTCTTCTCTCTCAAGTTGGTAGTCAGGTTTTATTTAGTTGTTTCTTTATTTTTCCTATATCCTTTCCCTCTCCATTTGGGCCAGCATTTTTCTCAGGCCCTATCTTATTTTTCTCCACTATACTTCTGTTCTGGAGAACAGAACTGAGGATGTGAGGGAGCTGGCAACAGTTATTGGCTGGTGTGTGGCAGTGGCATGTAGTGTCATGCCCAGTAGCTCTTTGCCAGCCCTCTGGCCAAGATTTGTTCCTGCTGAGTCCTAGTGCCTCTGGTCTATGCACATTAGTGGTAGTCATGGAGAAGAGACTCAGAAAGATCACCAGTTATGGTAAGTATGTAACTTTTTCTTTTCCTGCCCAGATTGAAATCGCTGGTATTTTGTTTGATGACTCATGCTCTGGACTACCAAGCTGTGCTGAAGTAGTTTTTTTTCTGCGTGTGTGTACAAACTATGTCATACTGTACATCTAGGGAGCGGGCAAGCCAGGCTATCTGAGTATGAATTATAGGCAGTTTTATTGAAGAAACAAATCAGAATGACAAGTGCATTTTATTTCTGGACCATGGGGGGGGGGAGGGCACAGCTATATTGCATGTATAACAGACTTTGACAGATTTAGCAACACAGACACTGTCCCCAACAAATTCTTGGTTTAGTCTATGAACTACATTTCTAGATTTTAGATGTGTACATCACAGACTAAGAAACATTATACAACAGGTGTAGTGAGAAACATCACAGACTAGAACTAATATTTTTGGACCCACATTGCAAGATATTATGATATCTTGAAACCTGGAGCATGGCACAATTTTGTTTCTAGCAAACTTGGGTACATCTCAGTGGAACCTTAAACCGATAAGAAAATAGCTTTCACAGTGCAGATGACCTTACAATAACCATTTGATGCACTGAAGCCAGCAGCTGAAATCAAAGAAAAACAGTTAAATTTTCATGCAAACAAAATACAGTATTTAAAAGTTGTAAATATTAAGCTGGAGTTGTATAAATCGAATCTGCAATGGTCTAACTTAAAATATACAGTTTATCAGCACTAGAAAGGGGAAAAACTTTCATAACTCAATCATGGCTCTGCCATATGTGAGTTACGGTCCTGGCCCCTAACACTTGAAGACAGATTGCATTTTCTGTCATTTCATTGCATATCACCAATATATTTTAATAATTCATTACAACAAGCTTTGTCAATGCACCAGTTAGTGTTCAACTTAACACCAAAAAAAGCAGAGAAATGTATTATTAGTGTTTCCAGCACTAACTCCCTCCCCCAAGCAGCAAAAGAACAAGGCCACACAACCAACCGCAGACAGACATCATCAGGTAAGACTCAGGTAAGACAAAAATACAATTGTTTCCAGATGACACCCATCATTACGGTCCAGAACATCTGTAGTCCTAGTTATACATGTGTACAGCAAGACTTACACACCCACGTCCGGCTACAGATAGAAATTGATGATACTCAAATCACAACACTGCTTCTGCAGCCACAGATACCCATGCATAGACACACAAACTTGCAGACACAAATCCACAATACTCAGATTACAACATGACTTCTGTCTTCAGAAGCACAGGCCCCTCTGAGGTCAGTGTTTCTGCAGGTACAGATATACACACACACACACACACACACACACTGCAAAACACACACCCACTTCTGTAGTCACACTTATGTTTCTAAACAACACTGAGGAGTAATCAATTTTTATCTAGTTCAGTGTGCTATATTCATATTTTTAAAGGTACTGCATTCATTCTACTGCATTTGTGTCATCTGGAAACAATTGTGTGCTTGTCTTGCTTGATGGTTACTGTCTGTGGTTGCTTGTGTGGGCTTGTCCTTTTGCGCTTGGGGGTGGGAAGTTAGTGTTGGAAACCCTAACATTACATTTCAGTACTTTTGTGGCACTAAGCTGAACCATAACTGGTGCATTAAAGCAGTTTTTTGCAATGAATTTCCTATCTTTTGAGCAAGACAATGAATTCAAATTACAACAGTACTTCTGGCTTCAGAAGTACTAGGCCATGTGGGGTCAATGCTTTTGTAGTCATAGATACACATGCACACCACAAGACATACCCAGCCACTTCCTGATGCAGATAGAAATCTGTGATACCCAAAGTACAACCCACTTCTGGGTGCAGAAGTGCCCTACTCATACATTACATAGGTGTTCAATTCGTGTAGGGTCCCCTATGCAAATACCATACAACAGTCTTAAATACATTAGCTTAATGTACAGTATGTACGGGTAATTCTGTGTGTGCACAATTTGGTTCTCATGCAATTCCCTTACCATGGCGTTATGTGCATCTTCACAATTTAAAGCAGGTGTAGACAGAAGCACCATAATGCTGATTACCTTACAATAACCAACTGAAGCACTGAAGTCAGCAGTTGAAATAAAAAAAGTAAGGTAAAATTTCCATGCAAAAGGAAAATGTAAAAGTTGTAATGATTAAACAGTGGTGGTATAAACTGACTGTGCAATGGTCTAACTGAAAATATGCAGTTTATCAGCACTTGCGAGGGGGCAGGACTTTCATAACTCACTCATGGTTCTGCCATTCATGAGTTGCAGTCCTGCCCCCTCACACTTGAAGATAAATTTGAGTCAGTTCATTGCGTGCCCCTATATATTTTAATAATTCTTTGCAAATAACTGTTAATGCACCAGTTAGTGTTCAACTTAATATCGCAAAGTAGGGAAATATGGCATTAGGGTTTCCAAGCCTAACTCCTCATTGCCCCAATCAGCAACAAAACAATACCACACAAGCACCTAAAGGTGACCTAAAGGTGGCCAAACAGTGTGACAAGGCAGTGGGGAGAGCCAGTGGGATGCAAGGGTGATAGGGAGGGGTATCACCAGCAGAAAAATGAAGTTGGTGATACTTCTGCATCAATCTCTGGTGAGACCCCACCTAAAATACTATGTCCAGTTCTGGCATCCTCATCTCTGAAAGGACATAGACAGAGTTGAGGCAGTCCAGAGGAAGTCAACTAAAATGGTGTGGGATCTGCATCAAAAGCTCTACGAGGAGAGACAGAAGGACCTCAGTACAGTATGTACTTTCAAATACCTCAAGGATATAAATAAGGTTCAAGATGGAAGCCTTTTCAGAGAAAAGGATGCACAAGAACAAGGGGTCATGTGATGAAGCCGGAAGGGGGGTTAAATCAGGGGAAATGTAAGTAAGCACTTTTTCACCTGTGGAGGTGGTGGGAGCAAAATCTGTAATGGGATTTAAGAGGGTATGGGATAAGTGTAAAGGAACCTTAGAAGCAAGGAAAGGGGGGGAGGGGGTAAAGCCAGAGATCAAGTAGGGTCTATGGTGTGACAGTAGGTAGGGAACATGGGCAGACTAGGTAAGCCAAGTGGTCCTTATCTTTCATCAAATTCTATGCTTCTATGTTTCAAGCAACCACAGGCAACAATCATCAGGTTACATGAACAGCATACAGTACAGCTGCATCCAGATTACACAAATGACATACATCATCAGGACCCAGCACATCCGCAGCCATAGATACATACTACACACTGCAAGACATACACAACCACATCTGGCTGCAGACAGAAATCCATGATATTCAAATCACAACACTATTCTTGCGGGGCCAGGCTTCTGCAGCCCAGATACGCATGCATAGTGCAAGACATACACACCCACCAATACAAATTCATGATACTCTACTGTCTGCAGAAGTGCAGGCCTCTATGAGGCCAGCACTTCCACAGGCACAGATACACGTGCATAGTACAAAACATACATACCCGCAGGTACAAATCCATGGTACTGCAATTACAACACCACTACTGTCTGCAGTATTCTGCAGCCACAGATACAAATCTACCATACCCAAATTATTTTACTACTGCATTTGTGTAACATGGAAACAGTTGAATGTTATTTGTTTTCCCGATGATGTCTGTGGTAACATAACACTGTGTTAAAGAGCCGCTGATGCCTCCAGGAGAACTTTGAAAAGCATAATATATGGACACAATGCAGCTTATATTTCTCATTAGCTGTTTTCCCACCTCCCCATAACTTATTACTGAGGTCAAAACAGGATCGCTGTTCCTTGAGGGTTCATCAGCTCCTAGTGCTTCTTCCCAACCTGATGTTATAAGGCACGGGGTCATAATGTCTCAAGACATTGTACCGCATGACAAAATCGCGCTGCCAATACAGCGCAATTTCTCGCCACGAGGCATAAGTCTTTTTCTGTGGGGTGTTTGCCCCATACCCTGTTACGGGGCTGCCCTGAAACCCTCATAAAGATTCTCAACTCTGGGGGGGAGGTTCAACTTGGGAAATGCACAAGTAAAAAAAAAGTTTCTGGGACCAGGAATCAAACCCCATCCCAGACACAGCACCTGGGTTCCTGCTGCTGTGGCTCTGTACTATAAGCCACGGCAGCTGCTCAATGGAACCCACTCCCAGCAGAGGTCTTATCCTCTGCCTGGGAAAGCGCTAATGGTGCAATACCACGTACAGCAGCGTATGTGGTATTGCACCATTAGCCTTGCATACTGATAATTGCACCGGTTTAGGCTTATAATGTCATAATGCTATTAAGTGTGCAACATTATGACCCGGTAGGATGTCATAATACTCTGCTAGTGACATAACAGTTATTCCCATGGCAACCAACAGTGATGTCACAACAGAGCATTATGATTCCAAGTAAGGAACAAGCTGTAGGGCAGATGAGCGCAAATGGTTAAAGGTCCTGTTTTGTGGGAACATCTTCAGTAATAAATAAGGTGGAGGAGAAATCTATAGAAAGTAAATGAAATGCAGGCTGAATTATGTCTAAATATTATGTTTTCCATAGTTTTACTAGAGGTGTCAGCAGCTCTTTTAGAGATATGCAGGGATCAAAGAGTGACACTCAGACTGGGTATGCACAGAATGGCCCATACATACATCATTAAGTTAACGTACGTAAGGCTGTTGTATGGTATTTGCATAGGGGGTCCTACGCTATTTGCATGCCCATGTAATGCATGAGCTGGGCTACATTTCTACACCCAGGAGTGGCTTGTACTTAAGGCCCTACACAAATCTTGCAGTTCAGCATTATGTGCGTACTAGCAGCACATCCCATTTTTCAAAATTTATGTCCCAAATTCTCAGATCTTAGATATTAAACCTCTGTGACGTCCACAGGATTGACAGGCATGTAATCAACATTTAAAATAGTTTTATGGCATTACAACATAAAGCACATTTTATTACTGCTTGCTTGTGTTCAGAAAGATCTTTGCACTCAGGAATGCATTTCAGAGGTGTCCAGGTCACATTTTGAAGTAAAAGTGACACTTGTCACCCACTGTGTTTGTGTCAGGGCCTTAAAAAATAATATTGTTGAGAGAATTTGATAAAACAAAATTAAAAAAAGGCTGAGTTATGAGTACCAGTTTATTTGGGGAACAAAGTCCAAATTGTTATGAACAAAGAATTCTTTGCACTTTCTCATGCACAAACAATTCTCAGCTAATGACAATAAAATTGTAACCTTGGCTAATCTGGCGACCTAAGATTTTCATGGTGCACCGTGCCAATACAACATATTTCTGGGGCATTTTTTGTCAAACCAAAAAAACAGAATCTAGCTAAATGGGTTCTGTTTACCTAGGTTTTTTTTTTTTTAAATGCATAATTTATTTTTGGTGTTTCTAGGAATATTTGTTTTTTTGCCCCCCCAAAAAAGAAAAAGATGGCAGTGCTCACGACAATAAAATTTTCTCATGAATACAAAAACATTTTTTTTAATAAAATCAGTTAGAGCATAAATTCTTTGTTCACATCAAAGATTCTAAAAACCCTACTGAGTAGGATCAGAAGCCAAATTTTGAAACCTTATAACTCAAGAACCGATTGATGTTTTGCACAAAGCCTTTGAAAGGCGTATCCTTGGACTGAGCCCCTTCTACCCTGACAGTTTTGGAACAAAATTCTAAACCATTTCTGATCCACAGATGAGCAACAAAATGGCAAAAAAAAAGCATTTATAAAGGCTTTTTAAATTTCTTGATCTTGGAATCTGGACACATGGCCATCACAAAATTTTCCAAGTCTTAAGAAATGGGCACCTGGACCACACATGCAAAATTTCATGCAGTTTTGTAGAAAGGCAGCAAAGGTAGAAATGTGCCAAATTTGGGTTTAACATTAAACAGCCTGTTCAACCCTAACAATACTTGCTCTACCTTGCAAATATACAGTAATATAAATGTTCATGAACATTTTAATTCAGTCAAAACTAGGCACTCAAACACCTTACCAAAAAAGTCCTTTGTTGACAAAGTGCACACACCTGCAAAATGTTGGGACCTTAGCCCCTGGTACCTGTTGTTGGTTTGCACACTGTGGAGCACTTTAATAAAAACATTTTTAAAACAATGCATTGAGTCAACAAAAGATGCTTCTTGGTAAGGTGTTCAAGTGCCTGTTTTTGCTTGAATTGATTTGTGCTGTTTACCACTGAACACCCACTGCCTCTGGGGTATCTTCCTTTTTTCTGACATGAACAGTCTACCCATTGTGGGTACTGAACTCATAATCTTCTGTTCAAAAGCCCAGATCCATCATTGCTACCCTACAGAAAGTTTAAATTTTTACAGGGTTACAAAAAATGGCAGGCTTGCCTGCGGTTGAGTGGGGCAGCGGGCAACCTTGTCATGGCCCCACCAAGCACTGTAAGAGCACATCTGTTCTATGCATCCTCTGGATGCTCATTTCATTGCTTGCAGTCATGCAGCTGCCACTGCTGCCATCTTCCTTCCGTGACTACACCCACCTTGTGTTGCAACGCAGCAACATCTTGGCATCCCCACACCTCTCCAGATGTCCTTAATCTGTAAGGGTTCCTTTGGTTATACAATTGCAATTCTGTGACATCCTTGACCTATTGAAATGAGGAAATATATGGACAGCTTGTTCGCTTGGCACTGAGTCATCTACTGCACCCGTTGTAAACATGCCCAATTTCTACCCATACCCCTTCATTTAGTGGGGCCTTGCTCCCTACTGCAACTGTATGACACCTACCTAGGATGTGCAGGTCAATCATTCCTCCATAGCAGATTTTAGCTCCTCCATGCAGATTTGCTTGCAGTCCATGTCAGAGGTGAGGCCAGCCAGCTGGTGGACACTCAGCTGGGTGGGACAGAATTATAATGAGTGTTCCCTACACCAGGAAGCACTTTCACAACTGTTCATCCAGCGGGGCACCTGTTTGTCTCCTGGGAGAACAGAAAACTGAGGCATTCTGTGCCCTTCCCCCTCAGATGGAAATGCCAGTCAAGGATATTTTCTCCTGGCCCTGTACTGCAGGCCTTCTATATGTCTTCTCTCTGTTCCTATAATCCACAAGGTGGTTCCCAAGGCTTACAGGGACAAGGTGAATCTGATCCTCATAGCTCCAGACCTGCTCCACCAATTCTGGCATCAGGATCATCTCAGCCACAGGGGCAGGCCTCTGAGGCAGCTTCCTCTGCATTCAAACTGCCTGATGACATCAATAGGGATGATCAGGCTTGCAGACCTGCAGTCCATGCACCTGTCTGCCAGGTTCCTAAGAGCCTACAAGACTTGGCTCTGGACCTTTTGGTAGACATCCTTCAAGTACAGGAAGCATCTTGGAAGGAATCGACTCATAGAACTAACCATTCAGATGGATTTGGTTTTCACATGGGTATGCAGGGCAGGAGACTGATCCCCTGATCTGCTCCATGGTATATATCCTTGACTAACCTCTGCTTTCCTTCTGAACTGAGATTACTAGCCATATCCCATAAGGTGCACCTGGCTGCCATCTTGGCATCCCACTGGTATGTTAATTATGGGCCAGGAAAATGTGGTCAGATGCTTTTTCCAAGGCCTGGATCACCAGTGTGAGAGCCTCTGCCACCATACAGTAGGCCTTACCGGTTGTAAGGTCAAAGCTGATGGGTAAACCATTTAAGTGCATGGACAATTGTGCAATGCCACACTTGTGGAAAATTGCATTTGTGGTTGCTAATACCTCAGACAGATGGGGGAGTGAGCTCAGGTGCTTTCTGAGGAGTCTTCATATCTGGTTTTCCACAGGGCAAGGCCATCCATTGCCTCTCACTCCAAGTTCCTGATGAAGGTGATCTCAGAGTTTCACCTTTACCAGTTACTCTGCCTCCCCATCTTTTGTCCAAAGCCATGTGCTTCGAAGGCTGTGCATGCACTCCATTACCTGCACACATGCTGTACTACAGGGAATGCATGGTGGGGGTTTGCTATGAGACTCGCCATCTGTTCTTCACATATGCTATAGTTACTCCAGGCAGACTGGCAACCAAGTAGATGACTGGTCAATGGATAACCTCCTGCATCAACCGGTATTACCAGTTAGCTGGGCAGAAACTGCCATGGGTTGAAGGCTCACCCCTCCAGAAATTCTGCTGCCTCTGTTGCTGCTGCCAGATACATCCCAATCAAGGATATCTGCAGGGCTGCTACCTGGTCCAGTGTGCATTCATTTATATCCCACTACATAATCAATTTGCTCAGTCATCATGTTGCTATGTTTGAGAGCTCAGACCTCCTAGATACATAGAAGCTGATGGCAGAACAAGAGTCTTGGCCCATCCAGTCTGCCCACCCCATCCAGTCTGCCCATCCTAACTCTTTATTCTGCCTTGCTCTTGTAGCAATCCACCTCTTTCCTGCTGTCTTACCTTTTTCGTACTAAACCCACCAGCCCGTCCCATCCTTGCTTGAAGCTGCTGATCGAGTTGGGATGTACCACTTCTTCTTATTCTCAATTATTTTCAATTATATACCACCCTTTACATGAAGAAGTACTTACAGATGTCCTTTTTGAACCCCCCCCCCATCAGCTTCAGTGAAATCCTTCTCATCCCTGTGTTTGAAATCAGGGAGAATAGTTCACTGGTGTCTACCCTGTTTATCAAATGTAGGTATTCGTATGTTGCAATTATGTCACCCCTTTCCCTTCCTTTCTCAAGGGAGTACATGTTTAAGTCCTGCAGCCTCACCTCATATATCTTGTCCCCAAGGCCATAGCCATCTTAATTGCCCTGTGCTGTAGTGTCTCCATCTTGTTACAGTCCTTCCTCAGGTGTGGGCTCCAGTATCTTGCACAGTATTCCAGATGTGGCTATACAAGTGACTTGCACAGTGGCAGTATCACCTTTCACCCTCTACTGTTTATCCCTCTACCCATGCGACTCAGCATTCTGTTTGGCTTACTCGCTGTCCCATTGCAATGTGCAGATGTTTTTAGGGCCTCTGATATCATTACTCCTAAATCCTTTTGTTATGTAGTGCTATCAAGTACTCCCCCCCCCCCTTGTATTGGCACCCTTGGTTTTTTTCTCCCAATGTGCATTACTTGACATGTTTTACTGTTCAGCTGCAAAACTGTGGACCAGCTCTCTAACATGCCTAGATCATCCCTTAGCTCTTCTCTGTTCTTCCATGTCTACTGTTACGCAGATCTTTGCATCATCTGCAAAGAGGCAGACCTTACCATTGATACCTTCACCAATGTCACAGATGAAAATATTGAAGAGGATCAGTCCAAGTTCTGAACCCTGAGGGTATGCAGTTAGTCACTTCCATCACCTTTGAAAAACTCCCCATTGACTACCACCCTTTGTGTTCTGTCCCCAAGCAGCTCGCTACCCAATTTGCCATCCTAACCTCTTCTACCAGGTTCCTAATCTGTTTGACCAGCCTCCTGTGGGGGACTAAGTCAAAGGCTTTGCCAAAGTCAAGGCATACTACATCAATTGCTTGCCCCTTGTTTACTGCTGTGGTCACCCAGTAGAGGAACTCAATCAGATTAGTCTGGTAAAACCTTTCCCTCATTAAACTATACTGTCTTTGGTCCTGCAGCCCGTTCCTTTCTAGGAAGTCCACCAGGTCTTCCCTCAGTAGAGACATCATGATTTTCCCCATAATGGACATCAGGCTGAGAGGCATATAGTTCCCTGGCTCATCTTCTTCCCACTCTGGTAACTGTTATATAGCAGTATGGCATCTGCTGTCCTCCAGTCCGCAGGGACCAACCTTTGTTTAGAGAGCAATTAAAAATGTTCACTAGTGACCCAGCTATAAACTCTGTTAGTTAAACTAACATCCTCAGATGTAAATTGTCAGGTCCCCTAGATTTATCTACTTTCAGTCCTGCTAGCTTTTCCAGACCTATTTTCTCTGTTATCTGGATGTTTCCCACAGCGTCTTTGCTCCCTTCTTTCTAACACTGCAATCTGGCAGTGGCCAGTCCTTCTCCTTAGTAAATATGGAGCAAAAATACTTGTTCAGTACCTCTGCCTTTCCCTTGTCCTCCACCCACCCCTTCTTACTGTTAAGTCTCAATATACCTCTTTTGACCTGCTATTTTTTTCTTGGATGTGCAGTATGAATGCCTTATACTGGTACTTATACTGGTTATAGAATGAAAGAAGGCAGTAAAATGCCCATTAACACCGTCCCCCACCTCAGTGGGTCCATGTCAAACCCTTATTTAAGATAAGGTTGTCTATCTCCTTTTTGAAGATGTTCAGTGAAGCACTTGATATCACTTGATTTGGCAACCTATTCCATTCCTGTCCTATTGAGATTAAAGTTATATCTTTTTTTTTAATTTATTTTATCTGTTCTAATTTGACGTTTATGTCCCCATAGCCCTTTGGGTTTATCCATAACCATAATGCTCAATTCCTCCATCAGTTCTACATCTCTCATTATTTTGTACAATAACAGCAGATCTCCTCTCATTCTTCTCTGTTTACCATGAAAATAGGCCCAACCTTTTTAATATATCAATATAACTACAATCTTTTATTGCAGTAATCATTTTGGTATACCTCCTCTGGACTGTCTTCAAACTATTAATTTCTCCCCTAGCATATGGATCCCATAATGAAGATCCATAGTCTGTGTATGGTCTAATGTATGTCTTGTATAATGATAGCATACATTCACTACTTTTATTCACAAAGCACCTTTTTATATTTTTGATTGTCAAGTTGGCCATTTATATCACATCAGCACACTGTTCTTTAAAGTTTAAATCACTGTCAATTTGAATTTCACAGTCTTTCTCCATTTGAACTGATTTTGAAGGTTTCCCGTTGTATTTATATTCAGCATTAGTATTATTTTTTCTCATATGCATCACTGAACATTCATCCACACTGAATGGCATTTTATTTATCATAGACCAGTATTCAATGTTTTTAAAGCCTAATTTTAGTGTTTCACTTTCTTCTGTATTACTTGCATGGCCTCTACTGTAAGCTTTATGTTGTCAGCAAACTTGACTACCCGATTATTTATATTCAGCTGGAGATCACTAATATATAGGGAAAATAGTACTGGCCCCAGGACTGAGCCCTGTGGCACCCCACTAGTAACGCTACCTGATCCTGAATAAGAGCCTAGAACTCTGACCGTTCATTTTCTGTTTTCCAACCAACTATTGATCCATGTGAGTAGTCTATTATCTATTCCTATATTGCTCATTTTGTTTATTAAATTTCGATGTGGCACCTTATCAAAGGCTTTCTGGAAGTCTAGGAAAAATATGTCTACTGGGATGTTATTGTTCATGTCTTTATTAACAAGTTCATAAGAGAGACAGCTGATTTGTAATACACACTATATTTTTCCTAAAACCATGCTGCTTTGTATCTTTATGATTTATTAAAATTAAGTTCTCCTCTATCTTTTGTTTCAGAAAGTTTTCTGCTACTTTGCATAACATTGCCATTAAACTCACTGGTCTATAATTAGATTTGTTTTGCTTGTCTCCTTTTTTTTGTTTGAACTTGAAAACACTTTTTATTAGGTAAAAATTAAAAGGAACAAAAGTTACAGATTTATGTTCAGAAATCATGTCCCTTATGAAAAATATATTTATCAACATCCGTGTTTACAAACTGCAATATTTAGACACAGTTCCTTCAATTGTCCATTTTGTTTCTTCCCTAGATTCCATTGCTGTGAAGATTGAAGAAGTGAATGTCTCTATAGCTTCTGCAAACCAGAGTAAACTCTGGTTCTCTGGTATTGTGATTCTCTTCTCCTGATGGAAAGTTGATAATGAATGCCTTTGTTTAGAATAATAATCTAATAAAAAATTAAAAACAGCCATAAAAACTACCTGTTCTCAATGCCTCTAGTTGTTATTATCAAGACTATCTTCCCTGTTGACTATGTGGGAGCTTACCACAGGAGTCTACAGTATCTCACCATCAGTTGCAGCAGTTTAGATTCTTACAGTACCATTAAACTGTAATATCAGTAAGACAATCTCCACTCTTACTCAGAGAGGAGAGGGCACAAGGAGAGGGATATCAGGGTCACACAAACTTTTCAGTGTAATATTTCCTATATTATTATTGTTGTCTGTTTCCCCCCAGTATGATTTTCATAGCACCCCCTTTTTTCTTTTTTCCCCTTTCCTCATTTTATTTTTGTTTGGGCCAACTATAGCCCATTTCTGTGCTCCCCACTATAATCTCAGGCCTGTAACAGCTGCTCAAGGACCGGAATGCCTTCTTTTTCCTCCAAATAATCAAAAAGGGGGAGCCATCTAGCATTAAATTTCTCTGTCTTAGCCGTGCCGTAATGGCCTCCATGCTTTTAATTTGATTAACAATATTATACCATTGGGTTGTCATGGGAGGGTCCTCCCTAAGCCATTTCTGGGTAAAAGATTTTAGTGCTGCTGCCACCAGCACATAGAAGAGACATTTCTTGGTCTGCCTTTTTCATTTCTAGTGGAGATAAACTGAACACCAGGTTGTCGAAGTCCAATGATGACCTCAGGGACAATATTTTAGTTATTTCTTTGGATATTTCCATCCAAAAAGATGTAATTTGGGTGCAGACCCAAATAATATGGTGATGTGTGCCTTTGGACCCACATTTCCTCCAGCATTTATTAGATGAAAAGGAGGCATAGTGGTATGAGATTGTTGGAGTCTGAAATAACGAATATTGATTTTCCACCTAAATTCTCTCCGGGAGGGAGAGCTTGTTGTTTTATGAATTCCTCTCCAGATATCCTTCCATCTAACTTCAGGGATACTATGGTCTGTTTCGGCATTCCAGCGATATGCTACCCTCTGAATGACCAAGGTTCCTCTATCCTCCATAGTTTATATATTTGTGAGTTGTATGTTTTAGTATCTTGCGTGATACTCTTCTGATGGGTTAATATTACAGCGGCTGCTGGGTTCTGAGCCAGCTCTATTAACCCTATATTGTGCTATATATAATGTATGCGTTGATTAAATCTAAATACATCCATCTCACTTAGATCCAATCTCTCTGTATTTCCACAAAGGATTTGAGGCGGTCCACCCCCAAGAGTTGCCTTGGGTATTTAAGTCCCTTGATCACCCATCCAGTCAGGCAATTATCCCCTCTGTGAACTAGGAGGCCCAGCAGGCTATACAGCAGCAGATATTCCCATACTGGTTTCAGTATCTCCCACTCCTGTCTGGTCTTCAGCCACATTGACAAGTTATGACATGTTATGGAGTTTTTTAGCTGTTTTAAGATCCTTGGGAAGAATCCTCCATGGTAGGATACTCAGTGGACCCATACGACAATCCTTTTCCTCTATTTCCCGCCACCCGTGGCTCCTACCACACATCAGCATTTAAATAACTGATAGTAACTGGGCAGCTAAGTAATATTTAGGGAAGTCAGGGAGTCCCATTCCCCCTTCTCTCTATGTTCTATTAATATATCCCACCGGACTCTAGGTATCTTCCCTGCCCATATAAAATCTGATAGCTTTTCCTTAAGGTCTTTCCAGTCTCTATTAAGAATTGGAAGGGGGAGGCTAGTGAAGAGGAAGAGGAAATGAGGGAAAATATTCATTTTAACTGTCTCTATTCCATTTGTGAATGATAAAGGGAGAATGGACCATCTATTTATATCCACATATATTTGCTGTTTCAGGGTTCCATAGTTATATTTGTAGATTAGATTTCCCTGTTTGGGAATTTATATTCTTAAATATCTGATTTTACTATTCACCCATTTGAAAGGAATCATTTCTTTCAATTCCTGATCTTGACCCTCCCAAGGCCATCACTTCTGATTTTTCTTTGTTAATCTTAAAGCCCGAGATAAGTGTTGCATAAAGTCGATGGTGGTCGCAGATCCCTCCTCTGCACCCTCTGGAACTCCGTGGACATGAAAATTATTATGGCGGGAGCGGATTTCTATGTCTTCTAGTCTGGCCTGAGTCTCTCACTCTTTTTGCAGCAAATATAATAGGACTTTATTTTCTGTGTCCTGCAGTTCTGCTATGTCTGAGATTTTGGTTGTATTTTCAGCCACTTTGCCATCTATTTTCTTGACATCTTGTTGCAAGTCCGCGAGAGACAACTCGATTTTCTGTACAGAAGAGAGTATTTTTTGGAGGGTCTGCTCTTCCTTTCTGGGAAGTAGAAGTTCGCTGTTTTCTGTGTCGACCAAGGACTCCGAGAGGTTGCGGTAGCACCATGTGTAGGCCGCAAAGCTCTCCATTTCTTCATCCAGAGTAAGTTGCTTTAACTTTGTCTGGGAGTTGTTATTTTTAGCCATTTTTGGTTTATTGCTTCTGGTAGCCATTCTGGAATGGACACTTAGTCCCCTAAATTGAGTAATGAATAGCTTGAGGGAGGATTAATCTTAAGTTTTGTAGATGGATCTTGGAGCCCTCCAATTTAGCTTCCCATCAGTCCCGTGACATCACCGGAAGTCCGCTTGTCTCCTTTTTTAAACAGTGGAACCATTGTAGCCATGCTTTAATCCATTGGCACTTCTTCCAATCCAAAGGACATATTATATATACGTGCTAACGGCTTGGATATAAGTTCCTTCAGTTTGCTGTATGTTCTCCTCCCTCATCCATTATCGAGCCTATTTGATTTTTTTGGGCCATTTACATACCCATAAAAGCATTTTCTTTTATGTCTAGTATGAGCAATCTTGAAGTCTAGCCTACACCTCTCCTGTCTTATTGTTTTCTTTAACTTTTTTAGCTTACACTTTTAGACTTGTATGTTTTCTTGGGAACCATTCTGTTTTGTTTTGTCATATGCTTTTTTCTTTTCTTCAGATAGTTTTATAATTTTTCTTGTATACCAAAGGGGTGTTTTACCTCTTTTATTGTATACCTTCCTATTAGGGACATATTTATCTTCCAATTCCCTAAATTTATTTTTGAATTCACCCCACAGTTCTTCCACATCTTTATTTTTAAAAACTTTTTTGCCAGCCCCACATTCCTTAAGCTCTTTTTTAATTTCCTTAAAATGTGCTTTGTTGTAATTTTTATGAACAGTGCTTCCATTTATGCCTTGGGCCTGCTTATTAACTATAAATTCGACAGTGTTACGGTAGCTATTGCATAAGTGCTCTCTAATGTTGATTTTTGTTATTAACTCTTTTCTATTTGTAATCAACAGGTCCAGCACATTTTTGCTCCTTGTTGGCTTGTGTATTAATTGGTGTAGTCCTGCCATCTTCAGGGATCTCACAAACCTATTTGCAGCAGCTGTTCTTACTTGAGGGTTGGTCTAGTGTATATCTGGATAAATAAAATCCTCTACTTTGATGACATCCTCTTCTATAGCCACATTTTCAATTTCCTGTTCTGTACTTGAGTTGATCCCACTGTTGGTATTTGGTGGTCTGTAGAACACCCCAGGAACATTTTTTTTTCTTTGCCGGTATTTGTACTGTCATCCAGAGTGATTCCACTTCTGAATTTTTATTTTTTGGATTATATACCATACTATGTAAATTATTACATATATAAACTGCTACACCACCTCCCTTTTTATTCGGTTTGTCTCCTGAGTATAAAATGTAGTCCTCTATATTACGATCCCATAAGACTCCTGTCTCCCACCAAGTTTCTGTAATTAAGCAGATATCCACCCTTTTGCTACTAACTTAGCTTCTAATTCTGCTTTTCACTTGTGTTCAAACTTCAGCATTTAATGACCACATCTTCAGTCCATTAATCTTCTTATCAGTTTTATTAATTTGCTGCTATTTGGGCTCCAGTATTATTTTTATAGTGCCTTTCCGCTCTTCCCATTTTATTCAGTTTAAACTAATATCTACCACTTTCTTAAGTTTGAAGCCCAACTTTCTGCTATCCTTTTTGCTTAAGTGCAGTCCATCTTGACAAAAGTAATCAGGTTCATTGATAAAGTCTTCCCTATATGTGACACATCCTGATCCCTCCATCGAGGTCCACTGCCTCAGCCAATTATTTTACATTTTTTATCTTATTAATATTATACATATTTTCCCTTGGAATTGGCACAATTTCTGAGAAATATACTTTGCATTTTAGTCTTTCTGCCTCAGTCTAGATTTTTTTATATTCCTCTTTTATCTTTTCTAGTGGTTGACCCTTTATATTGTTCACCCCTAGATGCAGAATCAATGTGGCAGTACCATCTTTTTCTTTTACTATATCTGGTAACATATTATGCACATCTCTCACCTTTACCCCTGAAAAGTAACTGGTTGTTACTTTCTCTTTACAGCTTCTAGAAGTGTATCAGTCAGTGTACTTCAAAATGGACTCTCCTAACATATACACCTGTTTTATATCTTTTATTGCTTCTTCATTCACATCGGTGTCCACATCATCATTAGGACCGGTGCTGTTTTCCATACCAAGCTGATTATTCATTTCAACGCTATTGTTGGCACTAATTGGATTTAGGGGTATTACAAGGTTACAATCTGGTGAGACAGAGGATCCTGCACTATTCTCCCCCCCCCCATCTGCTCATTTTGACACTATTTTCTATACCATTCAAGTCCTGGGATTTAACCACATTAGAATACACCATGCTTGTTGGTGTGTGATTGCTATTTCCCATATCATTCTGTTCCTCACTCATAGCTGAGTTACACCTTTTCTTGCTTTTTGCTTCTACTTCTCTTATATAATTTGTCGCTCCATTTTTTCTCAGATCTATTGATCATCTCCCTTTCTTTCCTTGAATTACTATTCAGTTCGCTACTGTCCTTACTTGTTCCTTCAATTACTATCTCATTGTTTTCTTCTTCCAGCAATATCAGCAGCTCAGATCTATTACTGGACTCAGGATTTAGGCCTATTGCTCTCCTACCCTTTTTGTACTTTCTTTTTTTAGTTTCCGATACACCTTCCTCCTCACTCTCTCTACCCCTCTTTCTTGTATCTTGTGCAGAATCCCTATTTTCACCCATATCCACCTGTAGGCAGTCTGCCATGTCATGTAGTAATTTCTGTTGTTGCATTGAAACGAGTTTCATTTCTAAATGTAGTACTTTATTCCTTAACTCTTTAATCAATAAACATTTGTTGAAGGTAAGGATTAGGACATCATTATTGACTCATGTACTTATTTTGCTACATAAGAGCATCTGATTCCTAAAATGCCTCCCTCTAGCCTAACTATGTTAGTATCCATTTTTTTATTTGCTCTACAATGGAGTCTCCCCTAATTTATTACTTATATTAATTACTAGGAGTAAAAACAGATATTTAGTTACCTTATTAGTGTATACTTCCTAGCCCTCTTCTGCTACTTCCACTACGGACACTACAGACACGTGCACTTGCCCCACTCATGTTTGACACGCTCGCACTAGGTGAGATTTAATGTGCAGTGATGTGGAAGTGAGCCAGTCATGTGACCACTCACCATGCTCTGTCAAAAACTATGTTTTTAGCCAAATAGCAAAAGGCACAGTTAGCAAGATTATACTCCTTGAGCAGGTATGGATGTCTGATGTGTATAGCCCCTCAAAGAAGCATGAACTACATCACCCAGCGTACCCTGCTGTCTAACACCCTGCCCAGATATAATTTCAGGCTAGTACAGCTCTGGACATGTTCTGTGCCCTAAAAATACAAAGCAACACTGTTAAAATAAAATACGACCACACTCCTCTCATGTGAGGAGAGGGACTACACACTACTTATTTCCATTCTTCACCCCCATTGCCAACTGGAGCTGTATCTCCACTTTGGCCTCCCTTACCTTCCTTGTGGTTTCTTATGCTTCCATGTACTTCATCCTGTCTTCCTCCCTCTGCCTTCCCTTATACTGTACTTGGAAAATGCCCTCATTTTGGTTCTTACTGCCGCACTTACATCAGCTGTGAACCACAATGGCCCCATAGCCCGTTTCCCTGGATACCTTCAGAATTAAGCTATCTACCACTTCTATCATTGCCTTTTTAAATGCTTCCCACTTTTCTTCTGCACCCCATACATTCACTATATATATCCTTCATGCTTATCTCCAATTATCCCTCATTTTGTTGAAGTACATTATCTTGAAGTCGCATACCCTTTTTCCTTTTGCACCCTTGCCTAATCTGACCTGGGTCTCCAATTATACTGTTCAGTGCTTGCTGGAACCAAATCTTTCTAGGGCTGCTACATTCTGAATCTTCTCACTGTTGATAAGGACCAGATCCAGCAGCTTCTCCTCTCTTGCTGGGCCCTGAACTAACTCTTCTTGGAATGCCTTCTGTCAGGCATCCACCAGAATCTACTTCCTAGTGCTAGCCATGATAGGGACTTTAGTCTATGTCCAGCATGCTGAAATTCCTAACTAGCACCACTTCCCCTAGGGTGGCTGCCTTCTTAAGTGTCTCTTTCTCAATTCCCTGTCTGTCTCTTGATCCTGTCCTGGTTGCCTATAGATCACCATGATCTGGATTTGTGCCTCTTTCCCTGTTGCTGCCAGGACCTACAGGGTCTCCAGTTCTCTTGACCCCCCAGACTATCTATTTCTATTGCTTCATTCCCCTCCTTAACGTAGAGATGTACCCCTCCCTCTTCCCCTTTGCTCTATTATGATCATGTGCCATTTGTGGTTCAAGGTTTCCCATGTCTCTGTTACCACCACCAGGTCATACCCCCCCCCATGACTAGTGTCTGAAGATCCAGAATGTTGCTGTCAAGACTCCTAGCATTGGCACATACCATTATCCAACATATTCCCCAACCCCCCCTTTTACCTCTGCCACATGTTTACTTGATCCTGCTGACTTCAGTGGGAGAGGCCAGCAAGGACCCCCTTGTTTGTGTCATTTTGTGTGTACCTTGCTACTCTGATTTCCCATTTCTACTTTAGACTAGCTAGTGCTGTGCCCATATTTCTCCCAGAACCCTCCTGAACTCCTTGCTAGTGTGCAAGGTATACCTTTTAAACAACCTCCAACCCTTCCTTGTTGGGTCTCAGTCCCTGAGGTACCAAAATCTCTTCTCACTGCACCAACCCTTCAGCCATGCATTGCACTGGAACACATGGAACTGTTACCTTTGGTCAGGTATCTCTGCGGTAGTACCTCCAAGAAGGTTACCACTGCTGCTCTGTTTTTTGCTAACTTTCCCACAACACAGCACAGCACAGAAGTCTGTCTTCACCGGTTCCATGCTTCACTTGCTCAGAACATTTGTGCACACATTCACAATCAGATCTGGTCTTACCACCACTCCCCCCCCTTTCTGTGAGTTCTACCACCATGGCAATAAGTCTGTCCTCTCAGTGGTGCAAGTGGTAGACAAAAAGTTCAGGAACTCAGGCACTGGCAAATAGGAAATACAGAATGAAGATCCTCAATCTGAAGGATAGCAGTGTCAAGAAATGTCTATCTGTTTAGACACAAGTACATTCAGTTAGAGATATTGAAGATATTGAATTTCTAGCAAGATAGCACTGTTGTACAAGTCAAATGCTGTTATGGAAACCCTGATTTCAGGTCACATGGCCAGAAACTGTCATTATGTTGCTGGTTTAAGAATATTATTTCCAGTGTCAGTGGGAAGAAGCACAGGAACTCCATTCCTGCTGCAAAAAAAGTACAGGAACTGAGTTCCTGCGCGTTCCTGTTCACTTTCATCACTGTGTCCTCTGTCACCCCAGGACAACAGCAGACCATCTCTTTACCATTATAGGTGAGACCCAGCTCTCTTCCATTGCCTCTCACTATTGAGCCCCTTCACTACCTTTCTCATGCTCCCTTTGGGGCTTCACCATCCCCTCATGCTGTTCTCCGGCACAGTGAGCCTGCTGGGCATGCAAGCTCTCTCTTCTTTCCTAGTGGGAGATTTGGGGACATCCTGTTGCTACAGGGTGAATCTGTTGCTGGTGCACAGCCCTGGTTCCTCAGGCTTGGGCTTCCCACTCCTTCTCTTCTTCCCATCCCCCACTACTGTCCAGCCTACTTCATGGGCCTGAAATGGCCTATGAGGGTGACTATTGCAGCAGGGCCTATGTAGTCTGGTGGCTTCAGCTTTCAAGTGGCATATTTGAGCCATTGCAGCTTCAGGTTCCATCTTCATGGCCTAGAACCTCCTACAGTTGGGACAGTGGCCAAACTCCCAGAGCATTCTGTTGTTTGCCACTGTCCCACACCTCCTACACTCCCACTACATCCTACCAAAGTGTGCTACCTGCATTGTGTCTTTACTGTAATGGCATGAGTGTTGTGTTTGTACTTGAAGGGTATATCAAGTTACTTAATTACATGATTAACAAGCTAGATAATAGGAAGATATCAGCACTTTAAAATAAATGAGGTAACTTCTGATAGCAGCAAATTGTCAAGTGAAGTGCCACAAGGACTGGTTCTAGGACCCTTTGTGTTTATCATCTGCATAATGGACCTGGGCAAAGACAGCACTACAGTTGTTACTAAATTTGCTGATGAAACTAAAATTGCCAGTATTGTTGATTCTTCAGTTCAGTATGTGTCCTAACATGTAGACCTAGATAAAATGGTGGAATGGGAAAATAAGAAAATCATATAGAATTTAATACGACAAATGTTCTATATGTGGGGAAACATAATCCAAAAAATAATACTACATGAATGGAATTATTCTAAGACAAGTGCTGAGTGAAAGAGACTTAGGGGTGATAAAATATATTAAGTATTCAGTGAAGGAGCAATGTGATGTGGTTATCAGTAAATGTAACAAGACCATATCATGCATTAAAAGAAATATCAGTAGCAGGACAAAAGATGTCATATCGCCCTTGCATAAATCACTGGTTAGACCACATGTAGAGTATTCTATACAATATTGGGTGCCATACCAAAAACTTAGGTAACCACAATTGACAGGATAGAATGGAGAACAACTAAGGTGATTTAAAATATATGTAACATAACATATGAAGACAGACTAAAATCACTATATACACACACTGGAGAGGAGACATGAGGGGGGAGGGATATGATCCCAGTATATAAAGCATTCCACAATACAGACATAATGGAAACACACTGAGTTTACAGAGGAAATCAGGAGAGGAAAAAAAAAAAAACAAGAGGGTGTAAACTTCAATGACAAGGGGATTTATTTAAGTCAGACAAGAAAAAAAATTACATAGAGGGTGGTAGGTGGAATGGATTGCCAGAGGCAGTAGTCATGCACCTGCATTGGATAACTTTAAAAGAGGCCAGTATGAAGTTATGGATATTAGGTATATAAGTAATAACCACTAAAATAGTGACTTACACTCTTAATGGCCAGTTTTTGCTTCATATCTCCTCATTTTCTTATACCTTAGCCTCTAGGATTCACTTGCATGATCTTCAAATATAAATATGCAATATATGGTTACCCTAGATATGGTTTTTCTGTAATATGCTTAAATTCCTGCCTTTTTAACTGCTCAGATAGATACTGTACTAATATACCAAGGGTAAAGGAAAAAAGAGTGGGCAGGGAAAAATGTTGGAAGATGTTGTGCCTCTTTGCAGATGACACAAAGATCTGCAACAAGGTTAATACACAAGGGGGGTGGTGGAAAGGTTGAGAAGGGACTTGACGAGGTTGGAGGAATGGTCAAATGCATGGTGGTTTAGATTAAATGCAAAGAAGTGCAAAGTAATGCACCTGGGAAACAAAAACCCAGGGGAAGAGTACACAATGGGAGGGGGGGTATTAACAACAACAAAAATGGAAAGGGACCCTAGGGATAGTCATATCAGATGACCTAAAGGTAGGCAAGCAATGTGAGAAGGCAGTAAGGATCGCTGGGGGTAACTGGGATGTATAGGGAGCAGCATCACCATTAGAAAACAGGAAGTTGTTATCTCTCTGTACAGACAGTTGGTGAGACCCCATCTGGTGTACTACATGCAGTTCTGGAGATCCCATCTCCGCAAGGACATAGACAGGATGGAGGCAGTCCAGAGGAAGGCAACTAAAATGGTGCAAGGTCTGCAACAGAAGCCATATGAAGAGAGACCAAAGAGCTTAATATGTATGCCCTTCAGGAAAGTAGGGAGAGGGGGGACATGATAGAAACTTTCAAGTACCTCAAGGGAATCAACAAAATCTAAGAGGGTAGCATATTTCAGAAAAAGAGATGTGGAAGAACAAGGGGACACAATTTGAAGATAGAGGGGGACAGCTAAGGGGCAATGTGAGGTAGCATTTTTTCACAGAGAGGGTGGTGGATGCATGGAATGGCCTTCCTGATGAGGTCATGGGGTCAAAAACAGTGGAGTAATTTAAGAATGTATGGGACAGACATAAGGCAATTCTGGTGGGGGGTATGAAGAAGTAGGCTGTTGGTTAACTAGGATCTGCACCTTATCCAATAGGTAGGGAAATGGGCAGACTAGGTGGGCCAAGCGGTCCTTATCTGCCATCAAAGTCTATGTTTCTATGTTCCAGTGCAAGAAATCTTGATGTGTTTGGTCTTCAGGGCATTTATAAACAGCGATCAATGGGATTGCCTAGGACTAGAACCAGAGACCAGTAATTATACCATGAGAGCACATGAGCTTCAGCATATAAGGGAAGTAAGCCACACAACAAAAAGGAGCATGGTTCACACAGAGTAGTGCATTTCTGGAATAGACTTTTGTTGGAGGAGGTGGGCAGTGCAGATATGACCATGTTTAAAAAGAATTTAGACACTTTCTCCATATCACATGCTGTGTTTGGCTATCCCATTTGAGTTAAGGGTGAGCTGTATATGGGCTATGGCCTAGCTGGGCTCGAACACTACTATGAATCCCAAGAAAAAGATAATCAACCATGATCACACCTTCAGAGTCCCAGAAGACTGAGGCCATGATTTTGTCACTTGAGGTGGCCTGCTTGAACATCTTTGCAGTTGGAGATACATGATGTTTCCATTGTTTGCTTTGCTGTTTAGACTCTAGATCAAAATGATGAGCCCAGGTTTCATGCATTGTTACAATATAGAGAATACTGGATGGGCAACTATGCCCAAGCAGTGTGTTCTGCCACAGTTCTGATTCCCTCTGACCTCGAGAGCGAAGCTCAAGAGGTCCATGGGAATCAGAACCCCAAGGTGACTGAACACACAGGTTGTGCATAAAGTTGCTCAACCTGTATTTTTTATAGTGTATAGTAATATTATGTGAAATGTGTGCATTGTGTTCTTTTTTTCTCTTTTTCATAATGAAACTGACTTGAAAAGTCTCTAGAGGTTCAGGAATACTGTCACTACAGAATTAAATATAGGAAAGCAACAATGTGCCAGCATTCCAAGTGATTCTGCTGCAGTAGTGACATCACTACTGCAGAAGAACAACTTAATGACATCACTACTGCAGCAGAACAAGCATATTCCAGGCATGGAATTTCATGCATAGCAGCATTCCACTATACACTATATGACTGACAAAGTTTGCTGGATCCCTCTTGTATTGTGCAAGAAGTTGGCTTTAAATGTCCCTTCTGGCTCGTTTCTGATTGGGTGTCAACATTCTTGGCACTCATCTTGCTAACACTTTCCTCATACCCAGGTTTTCAGTCAAGATTGATTGTACTGCTCCAAAACTGAAGCCCAAGGTGCTGGCTACATGCTGTATGGCTACTCGTCTGTCTTTCATCACCATTTGATGGACTGCATCAGTGTTCTCATTGGTCACCTTCCTTGGGCACCCTGACCTGGGATCATCTTCAGCACTTCTTCTGCCACGCTATCAAACTTTGTCCAGCATGTCAGACTGCATCAATGTTCTCTTCAGTGGTTACCTTTCTTGGGCACCCAGACCAGGGATCATCTTCAACACTTCTTCTGCCATGCTCAAATTCAGCAGTCCATTTCTTGACAGTTGAATATGAAGGGGCTTCTGTCCCAAGTGTGTTGACCATATCATCATGGATTTGCATTGGAGTTATTCCTTTGATATGGAGGACTTGATGATTGCTCTGATCCACACCCGGATTAACCAGGGCCACAGGCCCCTAGGTTTTCTGTGGAGGCCCCAGGATTTTCTAAATTTTTTTTACCAGGGTGCAAAGTTTTATTTTTCCTGCAGCTGCCTGCCACGCCAAAATATACAACAGGCACGGCCTGCGCAGGCGAACCTGGCGAGGGGGCACTGCGGGCCACGGCATGCCATGCAATGCGCCGTCATATGATACTTTCTTGTTTTAACTGCGGTGGTGCTGGTTCTTTGCCGAAAGCTCGACCTGAAAGAACGAAATAAAACAAATCAGTCTTCTGTCTTCTAGTTTAGCAGTTTACTAAAAAATAAATACACAAAGTGCGTGTCTGTTTAAAGTTTTAAATAAATGTCCTTGACAAACGATCTGCCTGTCTGCTACATATTGTATCGGGCCTTCGTTTTCAAGCTCTATAGGCACCGAATCGACTCCTCCGCAAAAACCCAAAATCAAAACAGAAGTGATTGTTATGGGGCTGCGGCAAAACGTTACTATTATAGCACAGGCTACATTAAAAAGATAACGGAGGTACGGTCCTTAATGGTCAGTTACATTTTAGCACATGTAAGACATAATATTCTGCGGGTTTAATTTATAGATGGTAAACATTAAGGTACCCGATGAGACTGGTGATGAATTATAGGGTGAATTCGGAAATTATATATTTCTTTCTGTTAAAGGATTTAAACTTACTTATATCCCTCCCCAAAGTCTCAGAGGTTATCGCTGCGTCGTTCCAGCTCGTCTGCAGCTATAAAAACATGTTCAGCATGTCTGCCTTTAATTTTTTTAAACTTCTGTAATTTAGAAAAAAAATGAAGGAGCCTTGCCGAAATTATGGTAGTGCAAGTGTTCTGTTCCAATAATTTGTGCGAGGAAAGTTACTTTGGGTGCATTTTTTCAGGTGGACCCAGCTACAACCAATTAGAGCTGCCTGCTGGGTCCGTCCTTGTTTTTGGCACCTCCGCCCACTGAATCTAAACTTTTCTGTCCCCCTTCAGGTCCATAGGCTAGACTTAAAAGGAGCCTCTCCAGCATTCTGGGAACAACTACAGCCGAGGAGAGTTCCCAGAGCGCTGGAGAGAAAAAGCACCTGAGAAGCCACTGACTGCTCTCATTTGAGAGATATACTGCCATGCCATACTGTCTGTTCGTCGCTGAGCTGATTGCCTCCAGTTTTGTCACCGACTTTCCCTTTCTCGACCTCACCATTTGCATCCTTTGCTGCCGCTAGCTGTGCAAGACAGAGCTGTAACTTCATTTTTATTTAACTAAATAAATACTGTGTTGACCAGCAGCAGCACAGACTAGTAGCCGAAGCCAGTGAGGGAGCAGCAGCAACAAGTGAGTGCCAGCAGTGTCCTTGACCGCCAGCAAACGGGAGAGAGAAGGAAAACAAGAGCCAGATAATAATTTACTTCTTGTCTGAGGTAAGTAAGATTTAAGATCTGGTCTGAAAGGGCTCATGACAGCATATTCATATTCCTGACTAGTGTGTGTCCACCTACAGTGTCAGTATATGCTTGCAGCCTTTGCTGATTCATGGATTCATTTTGCTGTGTTTTTTTTTTGGTTATTTAAATTGCGGTGGGCTGGGCTGGGCATTTATTTGTTATTTATGTGTTCGTTAACCTCTGGTACGTAACCCCCGATTATATGACGTGGGGACTGGGAGTTTTGATGCTCGGTGCTTGATTTTTTTTTTTTTTGGTGCTGTTAGTCATGCTGGGGGGGGGGCGCCGAGTGATTAGTGATGTAATAACATGTGGGAGACAAAGACTTGTAAGCCACCACTGATTATGTACCCTGTGAGTTTGGGGGGGTCATTGATTTGGGGTTTTAGATGGTCTGCACTGTGGACTGGGTGATTTTTTTGGGTGGGGCAACTTGGAGCAACCACTGATCATAATGCCTAGGAGTTTTGGGGGGGGGCCTTCTGGGTTTTAGATGTTTTGACAGTTCTGTGGTTGATTTTGATGCTTAACAGAAGTGTGCTTTTATGTTCAGATTAACCACCAAAATCCACCACAGTGCGTCTAAACTCCCAGACCGCACCGCCCCTCAACTCGGACCATATAATCAGTAGTGGCTCTAAGTCTCCCACATTTTCTACAGCATTTTACTGCATCACTGATCACTCAGACACCCCCACCAGCATAATGAACAATGGCATACTGAGCTGGAGGTCAGGCGTGGTGTGGGTACTTACCAGAAGTGTGCTTTATGTTCGGATTAAGTACCCCCACCACACTTAACCTCCGGCTCAGTAGCAAACATTGAAACATAGACTTTGACAGCAGATAATGACTGCTTGGCCTACCTAGTCTGCCCATTTCCTACCTATTGGTTAAGCTGCTCCTAGTTAACCATGGACCTACTTCTTCCTACCCCCCACATGTATTGCCTTATGTCTGTACCATGCATTCTTGAATTCCACCACTGTTTTTGACTCCATGACCTCCTTAGGAAGGCTGTTCCATGTGTCCACCACCCTCTCTGTGAACAAAACTACTTCACATTGCCCCTGAGCTGCCCCCCGGTTGTCACCTTGTCCCTTTTCTGAAAAGATGCTACCCTCTTGGACTTTAATTCCCTTGAGGTGCTTGAAAGTTTCGTATCATGCCCCAGCCCTCCTTTTCTCTCTCTGTATGGCTCTTGTTGCAGGCCGTGCACCATTTTAGTTGCCCTCCTCTGGACTGTCTCTGAACTGTCTCCATCCTGTCTATGTCCTTGTGGAGATGGGGTCTCCAGAACCACACAGCATTCCAGATGGGGGTCTCACCAACAGAGGAGAATAAAAACTTTGTCTACTGTTGATGCCTCTCCCTATACATCCCAATATCCCCCTAGCCATCTCTACTACATTCTCACATTGCTTGTTTACCTTTAGGTCATCTGATATGTCTATCCCTAGCTCTCTTTCCATTTTTGTTGTTACTAAACCTCCCCCTAAATTGTGTATGTCATTGTTCCTTATGCTGACGGGGGAAGCTGAGTTATCAGTGATACTGTAGACCCCAGTGAAATGTGGGAGACTTGGAGCCACTACTGGTTATATAGCCTGTGAATTAGTAGGTTATAACAAGATATCATGGGTAAAATCTGACCAGCCCTATTTTAAAATAGTAGCGATCTTATGGTTGTTTTATTGCAAATATCTGTCACCCCTTTTGCTGCTTTTATACTGGGCTATTCTGTGATAGCTACTGTGCATTTGTCTCCTCGCTACTCAGCAGTATAATATTGCTGAGTAGTGTAGTGACAAATGACAGTCTAAATACTGATCTGTGTTAGTGATGGTTGGTACCTCTGAGCTAAATGGAGTAGGTCAGGCTAAGCTACTATAATGCCTGCCTTTCTTTGGCAATATTCATTATACTGTAATTTTCACCTAGGTTTCCAAGTATTACTGGCTAATAGTTTTGCATGCAGAACTTTGAAAACTTTAACGTAATAAAATAATAAATGTGCTGTAGTGCTTTCTGTGCGCGGTTGCTCTGAGCTACAAATCTGGTATTCTGTTCTAACTCGAAGTTAGAGTTCTTATGTTTTGTAATATTCAGTGATGTTCTTTCTGTGGGTGCGCTTCACCCTCCACACACCCTGGGTAAAAAAAAATAAATAAATAAAAAATACAACTTTATCGGTGCACTCCAGCGGTAGGGGGGTGGAGTGCCCCCACAGAAAGAATAATAGCATTGAATATTACAAAACATTAACAAAACAAACATTACCTCTCTTGTTATCCCTAGAGCTAGGACCTCTCACGGCCAAAGAGCCTTCAGCTTTAGGGCCCCCTCCTGGTTCAACACACTGCCCCCCTCCATCTCCGAAGCTCCAACTATATCATGCTTCAAAACTTCCTTACGTAACCACCTTATTAACACCCGATGCTGTAATTGCCACTAGTCAAAGCCGTACTCAATACGTATGACAAAGTTTACTACTAAGCTGCTAAGGACAACATAACTCTGGTATTGTTTGCATCAATCCTACCTGTACCAGCTTGTTTGTATCTATGTCTTAAGTTACTGTTATACTGTGTTATACTGTTATACTGTGTATTTTCTTTTGTCTTACTGTGACAAGGTACCTTTGTAAATGAGCCTATGGCTCAAAGGTTTTTCAAACTGCAGTCTAAATAAATAAATAAATAAAACCATAAAAACTGAACTTTTACTTGTGGCACCAATGACATACTGTGTGTGTGTGTGTTTTCCAGAAAAGTGGACCACGGGTCCAGTGTCCTCCACAAGTGCCTTGGAGGTTATTATAGGAAATGGATGAAGTAGGGAGGTAGTATAGTGCAGTGGTTTAAGGCTCTGAGTTACAAATCTGTAAACCTGGGTTTGAATCCCACAACCCCCACTTGCATACTGTGTGACCCTGATCAAGTCACTTGGTTTTAGTTTCTTTCATACCTTGTATTCCAAGGTGCTTTACAGTCTTGGGGGGGGGCTGCTGACATTTGAGGACACAAGTATTCAAAACCAACCAGAACCTGCTTATAGTCAAACTGTGGAGGTTACACAATTTGGCACAGGAAGGTTAGTTAGCTAAGAATCACATGTGTCATTGTGACAGTGTCACTAGCAGTTGTGGTTTCAGTCTCTTGGTTCACAGAGCTGTACTTTAGGAAAGTATCCTGGTGGTTAAGTGCACTGAACTGCAGACCTTGGTTTGAACCCCATCAGTGCCCACATGCATGATGCATACTGTATGACCCTGAGCAAGTCATATTAACTTCCTTGTTGTCCCAGCTTTTACATTGAAAAAATGTCTGGCTTAGTGTACCTTTACCCTGGTTAAACAGTTCCTCTCCCCCCCTTTCCACTCTTTGGGATCCCCTGTTCTTTGAGTCAGGGCAGGGACCCCTAAATAGCAAAAAAAAATTAGAATACAGGGTGGGTTTAAGTTGGCTGTGGGAAGAAGGTGAGAACCCTGACAATGAGTTGGCCTGGGCCTTGCAACAAAAACATAAATTGGGAAAAAAACTTGCTTCTAAGAAATTAGTATGGCCATAACAAACCAATGTGTGACAAAATGTGACTAAGTCTACTTGGGTTATAATAAGCAGCTGCTTCATGCATCTTAATAGATGGCAATTACCACCTCTCATGGCAAGAAGGGTCTGTTGGAGACTACTATTGTCACTAACTGTGCTGTGTAACTACTTGATAACACTTAAAAGTTATCAGGCAGTTACAGCACAGTTGGTGACAATAGCAGTCTTCAACTGACAGAGCCTGCCATTAGAGGTGCTAACTGCCACCTATTCCTTCAACTGAAGTGAAATCTAAAGCCTAGTTGTGTGCTTCCTGCAGTGATTTTTATGTTTGCTTGCACACATGTGCAAGAAACATAGTGCCATCATCGGAGATTTCGGAGGTGTGTCACTTCCTCCTCCAATTCAGTCAGTGTGTTGGCAGTCGCGGCCCCTGTAAGCCAATGCATGCTGGAGCTGTCTATGACAATATAGATAGAAACATAGACTTTGACGGCAGATAAGGACCGATAGGCCCATCTAGTCTGCCCATTTCCCTACCTACAGGATAGGCCACAGATCCTAGTTATCCAACAGCCTATATCTTCCTGCCCCCCACAAGAATTGCCTTATGTCTGTCCCATGCATTCTTGAATTCTCCCACAGTTTTAGACCCCACAACTTCCTCAGGAGAGGCTGTTCCATGCATCCTACTCTCTCTGTGAAATAATACTTCCTCCATTGCCCCTGGACCGCCCTCCTTCTATCTTTAAATTGTGTCCCCTTGTTCTTGCAAGTCTCTTTTCTGAAAGATGCTACCTCTTGGACTTTGTTGATTCCTTGAGGTACTTGAAAGTTTTCTATCATCTCCCCTCTCCTTCTTTCCTCAAGGGTATACATATTAGCTCCTTTAGTCTCTCCTCATACGGCTTCTCTTGCAGACCCTGCACCATTTTGATTGCCCTCCTCTGGACTGCCTCTATCCTGTCTATGTCTTTGCGGAGATGGGGTCTCCAGAACTGGACACAGTATTCCAGATGGGGTCTCACCAACTGTCTGTACAGAGGATAACAACTTCCTGTTTTCTGCTGGATGCCTCTCTATACATCCCAGTACCCCGGCCCTCCCTACTGCCTTCTCACATTGCTTGCTAACCTTAAGGTCATCTGATATGATTACCCCAGGTCCCTTTCCTGTTTTGTTGTTGTACTACCTCCCCACCCATTGTGTATTCTTCCCTGGGTTCTTGTTTCCCAGGTGCATTATTTGCACTTTTTGCATTAAATCCTAGCTGCCATATGTCTAACCATTCCTCCAACCTTGCCAAGTCCCTTTTCATCCTTTCCACGCTCCTTGTGTATCAACCCTGTCATGAATCTTTGTGTCATCTGCAAAAGGCATACTTTTCCTTCCAGTCCCTCTGCAATGCCACTGATGAAGAGATTAAAAGGACTGGACCCAATGCTGAACCCTGCAGTGACCCCACTAGTAACCGCCCTTTCTTCAGAGTGGATTCCATTTACAATTACCTTCTGTGTCCTTGTTGTCCAGCCAATGTTTTACCCAGGCTACCACCCTGGGACCCACTCCCAGGCTGGTTAATTTGACTAATAATCTTTTGTGTGGACTGTGTCAAATGCCTTGCTAAAGTCTAGGTAGGCCATGTCCACAGCCCCTCCCTGGTCTACTACTTTGGTCACCCAGTCAAAGAAATCTATTAGATTTGTCTGACATGATCTTCCGCTGTGAACCCATGCTGCCTTGGATCCTGTGCTCCACTGACCTCTAGGTACTCAACTATTCTTTCCTTCAGAAGTGACTCCATCACTTTCCCTACCACAGAGGTCAGACTGACAGGTCTATAGTTTCCTGCCTCTGTCTTGGTCCCACTTTTGTGAAGGGAATCACATCCGCCTTCCTCCAGTCCTCGGTACCACACATCCTCCCATGATTTATTAAAAAGAGTAGCCAGTGGTTTCACTAGTTCCTTCCTTAATTCTTTTAGAATTCTGGGGTGAATTCCATGAGGACCCATTGCTTTGTCCACCTTCAGTTGTAGGGTTCTTGCAGAACCCTTTCTTCTGTGAAAGGACTGGGATAAAACCCCCTATCAAGAGTGCTTCTGTTAATTGGATTAGGCACTTCCCCTCCTCTTTTGTGAATACCAAGCAGAAATATTCGTTCAGTATTCCTGCTTTTTCACTGTCCCCCTCTGCCCACCCACCGTTCATTCTATTCAGCCTCACTATCCCTCCCTTTGTCTTTCTACGCTCGCTGATGTACCTATAAAAGGGTTTTATCCCCCTTCTTAACTGAGTTGGCTATCTTTTCCTCAGTTTGGGCCTTTGCTATTCTGACTTCCCTCCTGCTTCTTTCTGCCTTAACTGGTACAGCTCTCTGTCCTGCTCCTTCTGTGTTTCCTTATACTTCCGGAATGCTATCTTTTTTTCCTGACTTTCACAGCCACCTCTCTTGAGAACCATAGTGGCTTTTTCTTTCATTTTGATTTGTTTATTTGTTTCACATAAAGGCTTGTTGCCTCTGTGATGGCAGTTTTGATAATTCCCCATTGTTGCTCACCCTCCTTCTAGCCTGTTTGCTAATGCTTTTCTGAGGCACTCTCCCATCTTGCCAAAGTCAGCCCTCCTAAAGTCCAGTACCCTCACTTTTATGGCTTGACTCTGTAGCTGAGTTTTAACGTGAACCACACTGTTTGATGGTCACTTGTCCCCAGATGGCAACCCACTTCAGATCTGAGATCCTCCACTCCCCGTTGAGAGCACGAGGTCTAAGATTGCTCCCTCAAGAGTGGGTTCAAACTAGCTGTCTAATGCCTGCCACCTGTAGGGCATCAAGAATGCCCCTGCTCTTGGATGTGGCTGCAGCAAATGTGCTCCAGTTAACATCTGGCATATTCAGGTCTCCATCAACAGTATCTCCCTTTCTCTGCCATTCTAAGAATGCCTTCCATCATATCCTTGTCCATTTCCTTCCCCTGACATGGGGTCTGTACACAACCCCTGTGCGGATTGTGGTGCCTTTCCAGTCTCAAGGTGACCCACAGTGCCTCCTCTCCTCCTGTTTACTCTTTTGTTCAGTTGCTTTTATCCTTCCTTTACATAGAGAGCTACTCCTCCCTCTCTTCTCCCCTCCCTGTCTCTCCTGTAGGTTATGTACCCTGGTATGTTAACATCCCAGTCATGGTTCTCTGTGTACCATGTTTCTGTGACTGCTACGATATCCAGGCATCCCTCTTCCATTAAGGCCACCAGCTCAGGGAGCTTGTTGCCCAGACTATTGGCATTGGTACTCATTACCCTCCATTTCTTGATGGCCTTACCCCCTTTTGCCCCATCCCTGTCCTTCTTGCCTTTGTCACTTTCTCCATTTACCCCTGCCCTTCTCCCTATCAACACCTCCATGTTGGTGTTTGCCACACTTACTACCATAATTGTTTGGGGGGGGCTAGGATTTTCCTGCTCCTTTCTAGTGCCTCCCCCCTTGGCTGGTTTAAAAGCTTGCCAATGAAGCATTTAAACCTATCACCTAGGATCCTGGTTCCCTCCCGGACAGATGCAGCCCATCATGCCAGTATAAGCTTGCATCACTCCAGGTGGACCCCAGTCCACAATGAAAGCAAATCCCTGAGCTCCACACCAGTTTTCAACCACTGATTGAATCCCATGTGCGGAACACCCTAGCCTCTCCTATGCCATAGATGGGTAGCACCTTGAGAAGGTTACCGTGCGTGCTACTTGACTAAGGCCCCTCCCCAATTCCACAAACTCTTCCTGCACTTCTCTAATCCCTTTCTCAGGTCATTTGTCCTAAGTGGACAATGACATCTGGCTCCCTCCCCTGTGCAGCTGCTCCGCAATCCTGAGGATCGCTCCTGTCCCTCAAGCCATGGCGCAGGCAGGCACCTACCTCCTCTCCTTCCTGCCCAGTTCTACCTTCCTAACAATGGAGTCCCCATCAGGAGTTGTTTCTCCCCTGCAGGGTCCCTGCCACCCTCCTGTGGGTCTCCTTGTGGAGGTTCCAGCATCTCCTTGGTCTCCACTGTAGGTGCCTCCATAGAGAACTCACACTTTGCCAGAATGGCATAGGAATTGTGGAGAGGTACAACTGGAGGGATGTGCTCTGTCCACCCACCCTCACCCTCCTCCTCCTGAGCCCACTGTGGTCCAACACTCCTCTTTCTTGCAACCTCTGAGGCAACGCAGTGGCACTGGTGGTCCCTGGATGGAAGAGGAGGTCCCACAATCCTGGCCAACTCAGCCTGGAGATGAGCAACCTCCTCCTCAGCCCAGAGAGGTGTCTGCAGATGGGACAACACCGCATCCTCCAAGAACATCTCCCGAAGACTGCTGCTCCACAGCCACTGCACTGCACCACTCCAATCATGTTCTTATTTCTGGCCCCTTAACTGTTTGCAGTAACCTACTCTTCCCTCTCTCTGTTTTTTTCTCTCTCGCTCTCCTGAGTTTCTGCCTGTGTGCCCTTTTTAAGCTCCTGATTGTCCTGTTCTGAGACAAGAATATCCTATATTTCTCAGTAGACCACTTACTTGTTCAGAGGCAGACCTCCAACAGCTAGAGGGCGGGCAGAGCCACTCTTGCCCTTCTAGGATGGTGGGTCCTTGGTGGTTCTGTGATCCTCACTTCCCTGCCCCTAAACAGGAAGTTCCTGTTGTCAATCAAATCCTGTGCCTATAAAAAATAGAACTAGCTTTGGGAGGGAGGGAAGGAGGCAACATAACCCAGTAGGGAAGTTCAGTCACACAGCAGTCCTTTCTCCTGGTGTCTTCTGCCAAGCGTTATTAGCAGAACTCTTTCTAAGGCAGTCTTTAACTGTAGCTTCCTTCTAGCTGCTTCACCCCCTACTACCAGATCTTTCTACAAGTAATTTAAACCTCACAGCAGTTAAGTCCTTTCAGTCACCTGAGATTTACACCTAGATGACCTTTCAGTTACCCATTCAGTCTCAGTTAACCCAAACACACTTTTTTTTTTTGTTTTGTATGTTAGTTTTTTACCCTAAATTAAAGGTCCAAATACAAAAGTTCTTCTACTTTAGTCCCAGCAGAGAAGTTCAGTCACACAGCAGTCCTTTCTCCTGGTGTCTCCTGCCGCAGCTAAATGCAGGGAAGACAGTCAAGGGGGAGCTATGCTAGGTGAGCAGCGATGAGATGATCGCCTGCTCATCGCAGCTCTCCCACCACACACACACACACCCATGCAGGTGTGCCCCTACCCCTCACGCACACACTGTATAGCCAATGGGTGCCCGAATCCCCGTCGGCTGTAGCTGTGTTCCCCCACCCCCAAAGCCTTCAAATGCCACGCGGGTGCCCACCCCAGCGTGGCAACCACGATATAGCCGACGGGGTGCCCAACTCCCGCCGGCTCCACCGGTCCTCACCTCCCCGAGTAGTAGCACGCTTGGGAGCCCACCCCTGAAGGCAATCGATGCTTAGGCCGGCTGGGGTGCCTAATCCCTGCCGGCTGAACGCCCCACCATCCTTATGCCATGCTGGGAGCCCACCCCAATGTGGCAAACATCCCACGTCGTCCTTTTTCTTTTTTTTAACCTGTAAAGAAAAAACGGTCCCACGTAGTCTCGCTGGCCCCCCTCCCACAACCCGCACCCACCCTGCACACCCTGCCTCCCCACACCCCCCTCACCCCATACTTACCTCCGGACCTTGGCGTGATGATCTTTGGTGGACCGGGAACACGTCTGCACTCTTCAAAGCCGACCTCGAACTGAGGAAATGCCGGTAAGCTGTATAATGGGCTAGATGAGGGGTTTCAACTTTGTTGCATATCTCAGGCATTTTTGGAATTTTGCACCACATTTTTCAACGAGGGTTTGGGACCCTTTCTCTGAATGATGTCACTGTCATGGCGTTATTGGGCCGAAGGTGATTTGTGATCACTCGCGCAGTCACTGCATGAAATCACCCTTTGGGCCTGAATAACACCATAACAGTGACATTATTCCGAGAAGGGGTCCCAAAACCCCATGTTGAATTTAGCTAAAGTTCCAAAATGAATGTTTTAAGTGTGCATTGCGAGTTCCATGAGCTCATAAGTTTGCGAATTTTTAATATTTTCACTCCAGATTTTTAATATTGCCATTTTACCACACCTTCTTATGAGTAGTATAGCTGTCATGTTTCACATCACACCCAAAATGTGTTTCCGCCCATGTAGCGCACAATGGCGCAGTCGGTGTGTGAAATCAATGTACAGGACAAATTAAGAAAATCATAGTGACACTATTCATGAGGTGAGGTGTTAAAATGGCTATGTTGAAAATTTGGTGAAAAAACTCCCAAAAATGACTGTTTTACGAGCATGTGTTGTACAGTTCTTATGCATGCTCGTAAGTTCGCGAATTTTCAATGTTTTCACTCCAGATTTTCAACATTGCCATTTTACCACACCTTCTTATGAGTAGTACAGCTGTCATTTTTCACATCTCACCCAAAACATGTTTCAATTCCATGTAGCGACAATGGCGAGTCGGTAAAATAAATCAATGTATCGGACAAATTAAGAAAATCACAGTCACACTGTTCATGAGCAGAGGTCTTAAAATGGCTATGTTGAAATTTGGTGAAAAATTCCTAACAATGACTGTTTCTGAGGTGTGCGTTGCTGAATTCCTATACATGCTAGTAAGTTTACAAATTTAATATTTTCACTCCAGATTTTCAACATTGCCATTTTATTACACTTCCTATGAACAGTACAGATGCAATTTTTCATATGTCACCCAAAATGTGTTTCTCATGTGCGCACAATGGTGCTGTTGGTGTCTTGAAAGCAATGTTTAGGACAGATTAAGAAAATCACAGTTACACTGTTCATGAGCAGAGGTCTTAAAATGGCTATGTTGAAATTTGGTGACAAAGTCCATAAAATGACTGTATTATCGAGTGAGCATTAGCAGTTTCACGCACCCTCGTTAGTTCATGACTTTGTAATATTTTCAGTCCAGATTTTCACCAGTGGCATTTTCCACACTTCATAAGAACAGTATAGCTGTCATTTTGCTAACATGGCTAAAGTGTGTTTCACTTTCCAGCGCGAGAATCTTTGATAGTGGCTGTGGGAAATCATTGTTTGGCACAGATAAGAAAATCACAGTGACACTGTTCATGATTGGAGGCACCAAAATGCTTGAGTTGAAAATCTGCTGTAAAAAAATCCCCAACCTAATTATATTACGGGTGTGCATTGCACAGTTTCTATGTACGCTCGTGACTCCACCATTTTTTTTTAATATTTTTACCACAGATTTGCAACATTGCCATTTTTTACACCTCCCCATGAACAGTACAGCTGTCATTTTTTACATCCTGTTCGGAATGTTTTTGCACCTGTGGTGCTGAATGCCGTAGTCACTGTGCATAAGCAGCTTTTGGCTAACAAACTGATATTCCTCGTTCATGAGGTGGGGTCACAAAAAAAACACATGTTGAAAATTTGGAGTGAAAATATCAACGAATTTCTGAGGTATTAGGGTTTCCAACCATAACGCCCAACCCTGTAGAGAATGACAGGCATCAGGGGTGTGACTTGGGATTCTTGCCTGTGATGCTCATACCATTCCACACCCTGCAGTCAGTGAGAGGCATCGAGGTATGCCTTGGACTCTTAGGCCCCAAACTTCACCCATTCTCCTATATTCGCACCCATCTCACCATATTTCCTAATGAAATGGGGTGTGCATAAAGGCCAAAGACACCAGGAGACACCGTGACACTTGTCAGTGTCTGCAGGGTGGGTGTGGTGAAATAGCGTGGCTGTTATGCCTGATGACCCAAGCGCACCCCAATGCCTGTCACTCTCTGCAGGGTGGTGGTGGGGTTGGCTTCAGTTCAATACTTCACTGCCATTCCTATTACGCAGCTCTGTAACTTCTATACTACCACTGCCAATGCCAGCAAGCAAACATTTAGCATTGACAAATGCTTGTTTTTTTATGTATGTGTTTTCAAGGGTCTCCTTTGGAGAAAGTCATTGTGTTTCAACATGGTGTCTGCTTCTGAAGTGTTGCTGTAACCCTGACCTTGAAGATAGTGCTGCACCTGATTTGGAAATGAGCACTGCAAAATATTGAGAAACCCAGCTGCCACTGGCAGAGGATCTTGGAACCCAGTGTTGCTAAGAGCACTGGAAATGGTCAGTCTCTAGAAACCCATGCTCTATCCTGCAGCAGTGCTTTGCTTGCACAAAAAGACACTGAGTGAATGCAATAATGTACCACATTTTGCAGATGTAAGGCCAGGGGGAGCGTTGGTGAAAAGCAGTGCCACCACGTCAAGGTCCTTCCCCATGGGCACTGGTCATGGCCCAAAAGAAGATGGACATGCTGGAAAAAAAATCACTGTCAGTGTCTCACCAAGTCTGCACATTTGCATTGAAGGCCAGAAGACCAATATTGGGAACCTAGTGTTCAGTCCCAGTAACACTGCAATGCAGTGTGAGATGAGCAGTGCATTTCTGGGATGATGTCTTTCAGCTGAGACAGTAAACCAAGGCCCATGTGCCTGTTCTGGTGGTGGTTCAGGTGCACCATAAAAGTCCCATGGCACTTCTCTGCAAAAAGACAGTGAATCTTACCCAGTGTGCAGGACAAATTCAATTCAGTGAGTGAATATCACTTACAACTGAATGTTTCTCCATTTCTGAATCTGGCAAATTTCGTATGTTCATAATGCAGGCAGTGGAGCTGATGATATATGGCACTGTTGACACATGGGTTATTTTTTTCCAGATTTGGACTTTGGTCCACTTAGCACTACACTTACAACTTTTTGTTGGCATCAGCCAAGTACTGTACTTTAAGCCTCATCAGTGTAAATGTTTCTTTACTTTTTGCTTTTGGACTCAGACTCCTGTTGGATGCTCTGAGATTTATTAGTTGTTATGGCCTACCTCACCTGTTCTCCCACACTTGTTTGTGGTATAGGTGTGAGGTATCAAAGATGTCATCCGCCAGAAGATATGACAGTGGTGCCAAGAAGAGAAAATTGCAGCAGGAAAAACGCCTACAAGAAGAGGCCAGCCTACAAAAAAATGCTCGACTGACATCTTATTTCAAACTTCCCTGCAAGCCTGCCAGTGCTGATGGCACAGCATCAATGTCCACATCTTGCGAGTCATCTATACCTGCCAGTGTTGAATACCTTGGATTAACTGCCACATACTGTGAGGAATCTACACTTACCAGTGCAGCAGACATTGGAGTAATAGCCAAATCTTGCAGGGCGTCTACATCTGAATTACATCCGTCCACTTCACCAACACCTTATTCTGAAGGCTTGCCATACTCCGTCTTGAACTGCAATGATGAGACAAATGAAAATCCTACAATGACAGACTGTTACAAAACCACAGACCCAGCTCTTTGGGGACCCCTAAATGACTGCATGAAATCATATTGGGTAAGAAAGGGGCCTTCCAGCTGCCAGAACAAAAACCCCAACTTCATAGCTTCAGAACGGACATACAAAAACACAAAGCAGTACTTATCAAAGAGCATCTTTACCCAGAAACTTCAGAATGTAGAGTCCATATCAAGAGACTGGCTACTATACTCCCCTTCCACTGGCTCTGTCTTATGCTTTGTATGCCGTCTATTCACAGACTGGTCACATTCACCAATGTTCAGCGATCAAGGCTTTAGTGATTGGAAACATGCCACAGAACGTGTTGCAGAGCATGAAAACAGTTCACAACATCGAAATACTATGTTAACTTGGATCACACGAACAAAAGCAAGTGGACTTATTGACTCAGAAATGGAAAAACAGTTTCAAAATGAGAGTGGCTACTGGAGAGAAGTGCTAAAGTGGGTTGTTGCTGTTACAAAGTTCATTTCTGAAAGGGGTCTTGCTCTGCATGGTGATGATGAACTACTTGGCTTACCTCACAATGGAAATTTCCTTGGAATCCTTGAACTGTTGGGCCAGTTTGATCCCTTTTTGGCTAACCATATATCGAAGTATGGAAATGCAGGTAGAGGGGTACCTTCCTATTTATCGTCTACCATTTGTGAAGAATTCATTGGATTAATGGGCTCTAAAGTTCGTTTAGCAATCACCCATGAAGTGCAAAAAGCAAAGTACTTTTCAATCAGTGTGGATTCTACACCAGATATAGCCCACATCAATCAACTAACATTTATTGTCCGCTACATCACTGTTGAGGGCAGAATCCAGGAGTGGTTTATGCAGTTCTTGCCAATTGATAGTCATACAGGAGAATCACTGTTTCAGTATGTCAAATCTGTCTTGGAAGAAATGAATATTGACATTGCCAACTGCCGAGGACAGACATATGACAATGCCAGCAATGTGTCTGGAATGTACAAGGGCCTGCAAGCAAGGATTCGAGAAGTTAATCTATTGGCTGAAGTGGGTACCTTGTGCAGCACATTCACTCAATTTAGTTGGGACAAATAGCATTGATTGCTGCCCTGAAGCTATCAACTTCTTTGGTTTCCTACAAGCCCTGTATATGTTTTGTTCTTCCTCTACCCATAGATGGAAAATAATAATAGATGGGATGGAATCTAAGGATGCAACCAAGATACACACACTGAAGAACTTGTCTAGCACAAGATGGTCCTGCACTGCACAAGCAACAAAAGCACTTGTTCTGAACTACCAAAATATTCTAAACTCATTAAAGGGTTTAGCAGATGACCCATATCAGAAGGCTGAAAGTAGAAATGAGGCTCAGGCCTTGTATAATAAAATGGACTTGCTGGAGACTGCATTCATGGGAATCTTTTGGAACACTACTTTACAGATATTCCAGGCAACCAGTGCAGCACTTCAGGCCGTTGAGCTGGATCTATCGAATGCAGTAAAGTTGATAGATTCATTGTTATGCTTCGTGTCTGGACTCCGAGATCACTTTGATACTTTTGAGCTCCAAGCTAAATCCACAACAGACATTGTAGCACAAAGCTACAGGACTGAGGGATCTCGGATCAAGAAAAGAAAAAGACAAGCTGATGACTCCACTGAACCAGATATACAGCTGAGAGGTCGCATTCAATTTTGTGTTGAGGTCTACAATGTCATAATCGACAAACTGGTTACAGAATTGAAGCATCGCCAGTCAGCACATGACAGAACAAATAATCTGTTTGCATTCCTTTCAAAATTTAATCAGTTGTCACAACATGATATTCGTGCTGCTGCAGCAAATCTACAAGCAAAGTACTCTGTGGACTTGGAGTCAGAATTTATTAATGAATGTGTCCAGTTCTGTGAATTCGTAAAAGAGGAGAAGGACACGTCTCCGATCAATCTATGCAAACTTTTAAGATCAAACTGCCTACAGTCGAGTTTTCCCAATGTGGATATTGCTCTTAGAATCTACCTGACTCTCCCTGTCACAAACCGTGAAGGTAACCATTCTTTTTCCAAACTTGCTCTGATTAAAAACGACTGAGAGCGACCATGGGACAGCAAAGACTAAATGCATTAACACTAATGTCCATCGAGAGTGACTTTGTTCAGCAGTTGGATTTTAATAATCTTATTGATGACTTTGCAGCATTGAAAAGTAGAAGGAAGCGTCTATAGTACAGAAAAAATGATACGCTGCTACCAGTTGATTTGGTCCCTATCCATACAGCCGTAACATCTAAACATGTACTCTGTTCTCTCAAGGTGTTACAAATTTTTTAGAAGCTTGTTGTAATTAAAATTTCAAAGGGGGTGGTGGTGGTGGTGGTGTCTAGAAAATAGTGTGCAGTTTTGTCTAGAAAATGCAATAATGCTAGAAGCGTTAAGTGTGTAGGTGTTGTGTCTAATAAACATGTTTTTTTTATTTTAAATTATGACTCCTAGTGTTCTGTTTGATCTTGTGTGTATCACATTATAGTAACTAATTCCTTAAATGTTTTCTTCCATGGACCCTGGTCATTAGTACTGCCTTCATCTGTGGCTGTAACTTCCAAATCCCTTGTCTTTCACTCGCTTCCATTTATCCATCCCGAACTCTGCAGGTCTGCACCCACTTCCAGGTTGGAGACCTTGGGCATCAGGATTGTTCCCAGTCACAAGGAAGGCTATGGTCTGATCAGGCAGTGGGATATTGGTGTGGAGGGGCCAGTAATGCATGATTGTGCTTTAGTGCTGACACTCTGTGGTAATGTATTCTAGCCATTGAACAGTAAACTAGTATTTCCACCCCAAGAATAGCATGCAGAGTAGTGGGAAAACACTCCAAATGCATTTTAGAACATCAAAAACCGATCAGCTTTCAGAGCCCTACATGGCCCCCAAAACCCTGGCATCTTGGTTAAGTCATAGGGGGCCACACAATGCCAAGTGCCCAGGGCACCATAACTTGTTAATCCAGCCCTGCTCTGATCTCAGTTTTCTCCATTCTCACATGATCATCCCCTATCAAACTGTGTCTAGCATGTACCTACAAAAGAAAACATGTGATCATTATACCAGTAGGTCATATTCTATTCATATTTGTATAACTATACATTGAAAATAATACTAGGTTCATAGTACATTTCTTTCTGTGTCAGGCCATGAACTTTTTGATCGACCCTCGTACTTGGATTTCAGTAAGGCCTTTATCTCAGCCTCCCAGAGGATCTGGTCAAGAAAATGAGGGACTTAGAGGGGGGGGTTGCTTGGGTGGAGAACAGGCTGGGGGAAGAACACAAAGAGTGTTATTTCATGGGAAGCTTTCAAAGGTAAGAGAAGTAACAAGTGGATTACTTCAGGGTTTGGTGTTGGGACTAGACTTTTCAATGTATTTATTTTTGACATAGAGGAAGGCCCAAGGTCTTAGAGTCAAGGCCTCTTTACACAACCAAGATGGCGCCACACTGGGCGGCTGTCTGAGGGGGTTTGCTATGATTTTGTTTGCAACAGTGTTTATAAGGGGACTCTGTTTTGTTTCAAGTTGTTTGGCCTATTGGATTTTACTTTGCTTCCTTTGCTTTCTCTGCTTTTGGATTTTATTTTGTTTGGTTTGATTCCTATTTGCTTATATTTTGCTTCTGTGGCAGTGCGGTATTGAAGCCGGGCACTGGGTGTCACTATTGCTCTGTGTTTGTGTAATTTGGAGTTTCTGTGGAGCCAGTGTTATTGCCTGGAGCCACCTTTGCTCCCTAGGAGTGGAACTATTGCTTCTGTCTGGAGCTTCTACTCTTATTCTGCAGCTGTGTTCATCAGTGCAGTCCTTCATGGTGAGGAACAGTGGAGTTCAGGACGGTGGAAGGACAGTGGAGTATAGGATGCAGAACTTCGGAGCCTGAGGGTAGGAGAGCACAGGTCACAGAGCTGCAAGTCCAGAGTCTGGATCACCAGGTTGTATGTGACTATCTTTTGTTCAAGAGCGGAGAAGAGGATTGTCAGTTTTTCAAACACGGTAGGCGCTGTATCAAGGCAGTATACTGTTGCTGTGGCTGCTGTAATCTTGGGACCTCTCCTTGTGACTGAGAGAACTTGATTTGAATAGACAGCCTGGTGTTTGTTATTGCAATTGTTGATCTTTGCAATGAAGATCTGAGTGTTGGCTCCCGTGGGTGGTGAGAGAACCCGAGGGGCTTAAGAACTCCAGCCTAATTTTGGACTCTAGACTTTGTGAGTTAGAGGGGCAATAGTGAGTGGTTGCCCAAGTTTCATATCTATGCATGCCCCATCTAATATACCCTCTATCTTGTAAATTTGTTACTACTGGGATCGTTCCTGAAAGCAATAGACTGGCTGCTTGAAAGGACTTAGTCCTGGCTTGCCACAAGCATTCACACACTGCACTGTAGGACTCTGTCTAGAATTGTTTCAGATTCTCCTTAGTGTTGTTTTGCCCCCCCAACCCGAACTTTGAATGGCTTTTTTATGTGGAAGAGGAATGGCAGGGCTTGGGGAGTTTTGGGGAAGCATTTGTGAGGGGAATTATGGGATGGGAAGGTATTGTGGGGGTTGGAGATTTTAAGGTGAGTTTACAGAGACAGTAGATGTGCTGTTTTGTTTACAATTGTACTACTCCCCATCCCAGCTGAGAGATCTATGCACCTTCAACTACCCTGCCCCGGTGCCGGCAGAAGGAAAAGAGGACATGGGAACTGTATGGAGGGGCAGAAGAAAAATCTATAGAATGGGGAGTAATAAGGGGGTGGTTCCTATTGGGGTTGTGCAGACCACGAGATGCCTTGAGATTAGGAAAAGACTAGACAGGGGTTTATCCTGTCTCGTTCTCATGCCCAGGGATCCTGCTGGACTGAGAGGGCAGGGAGGAGCTGGGCCTGCTGGCTCTTTCTGTCCTCTTTGGGCAGTGCTGTGAAATGCCAGATTGATGAGGAATAAGACCGCTATTATGGGGGATCTTATTTCCTCCACTGATCTGGCATGCGTTACTGAGACCTGGCTGGAGGACAACTCTGGCCCAGTTCTGGAGTCATTGGTCCCAGCTGGCATCTCAGTGGTGCACCACCAGAGGAGGGATCACGGGGGGGTGGCCATCTATTTCAGAAATGAACTGAACCTGGTGGTACATCCAGTGGGGTTGCTGGATCTTTTGATAGCAAGGCCATGCATGGTGATGGACTGTGGAATCCTCCTTGAGTACCAACCTCCAGGTTGTGAGGGGGAGTTTCCGCAGGAAATCACATCCTTCTTCACTGACCTGGTGCCTGGGTTGATGATGAAGGATCATGTTTTGGCATATATGTTCTCCAGACTATGGCTACTCTGGGCCTAGCACTGGTTGTTACCACCACGACTCATCAACATGGCCATGCACTGGAGCAGATATTCTCCCTGGGGCTCGAAGTGAATAGCCTCGAGTTTGATCATTGTGCCATCAGGTTCTGTTTCAGGGCCCCTTCTTATAGTCCATCCCCTGTGGAGGTGGTTCAGTACCAGCCTTTGAGAGGGATAGGACCTGAAGGACTGATGGTACCGGGCACTTCAGAAATGTTGGCAGCATGCAATGAGGGTGAGGAAGCGGCAGTGTTGGCCTATAATAGGGTCATCACTGGGACCTTTGATCTTCTAGCACCAGTCCATGTACATCCCCTGGTGTTGCGTCTCGGCTCACTATAGTTTGACAGTGAGCTGAGGGCAGTTAAAACCAGGGGTCAGAGGTTGGAGGTCATTGGAGGAAGTCCAAAGCTTTGGAGACAAACTAGTTCTGATTTCCAGTTACAAGGAATATCAGAGGGCAATCACTCAGAAGAAGGCAGAACTTATTTTTGAGAGAGAGATTGTAACTGGGAGGAACCAACTGGCTCAGGTCTTTTGGACTGTAGACAGGCTGCTCCACCCTACCTGCCTGGAGCCCATGAGAGCAGTTACACTTGTGAAATGTGAGGAGTTTGCTCAGTTTTTCTCAGATAGGATGTCCTCCATTAGGGCCCGTATCACCCCAACAGAGCCTTATGAGCCCAGCAGTGTTCTGATTTTGAGCCAGAAGTGCATTAGGTGTTCTTGGGGTGAATTTCAGCCAGTAACAGTGGAAGAGGTCTGCCGAGTTGTCTCGGTGCTGTGACCAAAATTGTGTAATCTGGACCTGGGTCTGATTTAAGACTCAGTGAATTGTGTCGACCACTTGGGCACAGTGTTTGCTGAAATTGTCTGGTGTTCTTTGTAGGAGAAGCTGGTTCCAGTAGCACTTAAATGTGCTCTGGTAAACCCCTTCTGAAAAAACATCTTTGGACCTGGATGTCTTGGTGAACTATCATCCAGTCTCTAACCTTCCTTTTCTAAGGAAGGTTATTGAGAAAGTGGTTGTGTTACGGCTCGAGTGGCACTTGGCAGCCTCCAACATCTACAAACTATTTCAGTCGGGGTTCAGAGCTAGGCACAGCATGGAGACGGCTCTAGTCAGGGTGCTTAATGATCTGCTCAGGGTGAGGGATAGAGGAGAGTGATCAATTCTCATCCTCCTTGATCTCTCTTTGGCATTTGATACCATGGACCATGGTGTACTTTTGGATCATCTCAAGGGGTATTCTGGACTCACCAGCACTGTGATCTGCTGGTTTGAGTCCTTTCTATGGGATAGACCCAAAGGGTAATTCTAGGAAATCATTCCTTGGACCTGGTGGTTCTGTCCTGTGGTGTGCCCCAGGGTTTGGTCCTATCATCAGTGTTGTTCGTGGTGTATATGCTACCCCTGGGCAAGATCATTAGATATTTTGGGCTGGGGTTTCACTGCTATATGAATGATACCCAGCTGTTTATGTCTTTTGCTCCCATGACTCGGTGTACCAGCAACATGTTTAATAACTGCTTGGCCAAGATCCAGAAATAGACGACTTCCAGCTGGCTGAGACTGAACCCCGAGAAGACTGAGGTGCTAGTGGTTGAGCTGGGCCAAAAGGAGGGATTGGTGGCTGGAACAGAGTGACTGGGCTTCAGCTTGGTGACTATGGACTGCTAGCCTGCCCTAGGGATAAGAATCTGGGAGTCATACTGGATGAAGGCTTGACATCTGAGGCTCAGGTGTTGAATGTAGGAAATCTGGAATGCTTTTTCCATCTTTTGGAATATCTGTCAGATCAGATCCCTTATTCCCCCTTCCCAAGACCTGGCCACTCTAATCCATGTGGTCATGACCTTGAGGCTTGACTATTGTAATGCTCTGTACCTTGGGGTTAATAGAAGCATGTTACGACACCTGCAGCTCTTGCAGAACACTGCTGGTTACTCATGGACTTACCAAGATCATGCCATATTTCTCTGGCACTGCATGACCTGGACTGACTGCCAGTGAAGTGGTGTATCTCATTTAAGACAGGTTTGTTAACCTATAAAACCCTACATGGCCTGTGCCCATCCTTCCTCGTGGAGCTCCTGTACTCGTACACCTCAGTTAGCCCTCTCCAATCTTCTGGAGAGGAGGGCCTCCTGGTGGTTCTGAGGGCAAGATTGAAGACCTCGGGTGATCAAGCCTTCAAAGTACAGTAGCAAGCCTGTCTCTTTGGAATTCCTTGCCCAGGACTCTGAGGGAGGCCCCTCAGTGGATGTTTTTAAAAAGGGGCTTAAAATCTGTTTATTTCAGCAAGTGTTAGAGAAAGCTCTACAATGTATGCATACAGCACATCTTATAGTTTTATTTGAGTGTTAGTGTATTTATGTCATTTTATTGGAGTGAGGTGGTTATTGTATGTTTTGGAATCTTTGATTTATTGGCTGTGTTATTCTTTTATCTTGTATTCCTTCAATGTAATGGTGCCCTGGGCCTCAGGGGAAGGGTGCCAGATAGAAAAAAAAAGACTACTACTACTACAGATTACTCAAAGATTTGCACAAGGGTGAACATGAAGGAGGAGATAAACAAATTCAGGGATGATATGGGTACAGATCAAATCAGTGAACATCTTCAAACAGGGATGGGATAGGACAGGCCTATGAGGTTAGTTAGAAATTGGGGGGGCAGAAACAAAGGGGAGGGATGGACATTAAGGACTGTACAAAGTAATTAGGTAGGTCAAATAGACTGGATGGGCTGACAGGCCTTTTTCTGCCATCGTTGTTTATGTATCTATGTACAGTATGTATTTATACTGTACATTTCTCTTTGTCTAAATAATTGTGTGTGTGTGTGTGTGTGTGTGTGTGTGTGTGCCTTACCCCTCCTCCCCCCTGTGGACTGCGGGGTGTCTGCCTAAGAGTAGGTGTGAACTGAATCTAGGTAGTTGGAAACAGTGGTTACTAATCTGTAACAAGTTCTACTAATATTCAGTTCACATCCATGTGACCCCCCCCCACCTCTGGCAAGAATTGTTTGTTTTCCAGCTTCTAGCATGCAGAGCTGACCTTAATCAGGATGGAGTAAGAGGACAACACCACTGGTGGTGGGAAGAGCCAAACCTGAAGATGTTTGGTGATAGAACAACCTCAGGAGGTACTGCCTAAGTGTTGATGTAAACTGAGTACTGGTAATAGAACTATAGTTATGGGTGAGTGACCTCTAGATTTTAAACTCATTAACACAAGTGGAATGTAAGTATAAAATCTCTTAATTGTACTCACCATGCTTTAAACTTCAGGAACATGGGCAGGTTGGAGAGCTGGTCAAATATCTGGTAGTTGGCCTTCAGTGCAAAAAAAATGTAAAGTGATACACATTGGGAAGATGAACCCAAGAGTACAATATGAAATGGAGTGGCACTGGAAAGCACCATGGAGGAAAAAGATATAGGGGTTATGATATTGGCAAGCCTAAAAACAACAGCACATTGTATTAGAACTGCAGACAAAGCAAACAGGGTTGCTGGGTTCCATAGGGAGGAGGATTAGCAGCAGAAGTTGGAAGGTGATTCTTGAATTGAACAGGTCACTGGTGTCAAAAGGTGGGAAAGGGGTGAGTATAGCCTAGAGGTTAGAGTAATGAGCTGTGAACGAGCTTGGCACATCCAGCAGACCAGACCTTGGTTTGATTCTCACAACCTCCACTTGCATACTGTGTGACTCTAAGCAAGTCACTTAACCACCTGGTACTCTCAGGTCCCCACTAAAAACAGGCACTTGTACCTAGTGGGCCATATCCAGTTACCAAAGACTAAAACAAAATAAACATAATCGAGACATACAGTACAAGTACCTGCACAGGACAAATAGGGTGGCTGCCAAGGAACTTTTCTCCTTGAGTTTAGCTACAGAAGCGAGAGGGAACTCACTTAAAGTCAAAGGAGGGGAGATTCAAAAGGGATGTCTGTGAGCACTTTTTCACAGAAAGAGTGGTGGACAAGTGGAACAAGCAGCTGGGGGGAGTGGTGCAGGTCAAATCAGTGAACATCTTCAAACAGGGATGGGGAGGCTTGTGAGGTTAGTTAGAATGGGGAGGCAGAAACAAAGGGGAGGGACGGACACTAGGGACAGTGCAAAGTAATTAGGTAGGTCAGATATACTGGATGGGCTGACAAGCCTTTTTCTGCCATCGTTGTCTATGTATCTATGTACAGTATGTATTTATACTGTACATGTCTCTTTGCCTAAATGGGGATGCGTGCCTTGCACTTCCTCCCTGTGGACTGCTGGGAGTCTGCCTAACTGTGGGCGTGAACTGAATCTAGGTAGTTGGAAACAGTGGTTACTAATCTGTAACTAATTCTTCTACTAATATTCAGCTCACATCCACATGACCCCTACCTCTAGCAAGAATTGCTTGGTTTCCAGCTTCTAGCATGCAGAGCTGACCTTAATCAGGACAGAATAACAGGACGACACCTCTGGTGGGGGGAGGAGCCAAACCTGAAGATGTCTGGTGATAAAGCAACTTCAGGAGGTACTGCCTAACTGTTGATGTAAACTGAGTACTTGTAGTAGAACTATAGTTATGGGTGAGTGACCTCTAGATTTCAAACTCATTAACACAAGTGAAATGTAAGTAGAAAACCTCTTAATTGTACTCACCATGCTTTAACTTCAGGAACAGCCAAACGTATGCTCTTAATCAAAGGAATATTACGTTTTAAAGTTTAGCCTGTACTTGTGGTTACTGGGCAGACTTGTGGGTTCACATTGATGGTAATAAAGTATTTCAAGTTTGGGCGGGATACTGCAAATTAAAGTGCAGGAGCTGTTGTGCCTCCCTATTTGGCATGCTGTCTTCATCATCCTATGTAATTATGCATTAAATACAGTGTTTGTACCAAAGTGGATATCAAAGATACTTGCAGTTCTCTTTGATGGATTGGGCTGTTTCTGATCAAACAGAACTTCAGTTATAACCTGGGTGACGTATGTCACAGTACATAGGAACAACAAAGAAAAACCAACAAACAGGTCTAATGTGATATCTTTTGTCAAATTAACTTACAAAATCAATTTCAGACTAGTTTTCAGTAGACCAGCAAGTCAACCCCCGTATGATTTCTTTCTCCAGCTACTCCTTTCTTCATGCTTATTTTGCACACTTGTGAATTTAAATTATTCAGTCTTGCCACAGTGACATCAATTCAGTCAAGTATTTTTATAGTTATACAGTAATGCAAACCATGCTTTAGCTATTTCTCTTTTATACAAATCCATATATCTAAAAGGCAAGTACATTTCTGTCGGTCTCTTTGTAACACGGCAGCCACACCCACATAAAGCTCAACCAACCAACACTTGTGAGCTGGCAAAATCTTACAGTACTGTGTGCCTGGGATGTTTTCAATTTAAAAAGTAAATAGCTTGGGTATTTATAAAACATCAGGCAAAGTAGTCTTTATTTGAGGGAACAGACTTATACTTCTGATTTCTAATAGAGTCTGCTGATATAACAAATGTTTTTATCTCTATGACGATGAAAAGTCACAATCACTGGAAGCCATGCTATATTGTTTTATAGTGCATGGTTAGGGCTTATTGCACATGGAATTCAAGCAGCTCAAAAACCTTGTTGTGCACATTCTAAAGTTGTTGTGCACATTCTTCTAAGAACCCTATTGTGCGTGTTCTATCATTAACCACAGCTGCGATTCCCTCACACTGATTCCCGCTGCCTGGTTTCACTTTTTGTTAACTGTACCTCAGTCTTATAGCAACTGCATACAAAAAAATGTCAGATGCCTTTTATAAACCATACATTATAACAAATAAAATATGGGTGCCCATACACAACTTGCTTTGTGTTTCCACATTGGGGTTGAGATACCAGCATGGACTCCATATGCTGGTATCTTAACCCCTCGATGGAAACACAGGCTCATTGTGTGTTACATTATTCCTTATATTTTATAAATAACACTTTTTGATATGATTTGGTTATTGTATGTGTTTTTAATTTTACATAAACGTGCTGATCTAATGATCTTTGAATTTAGACTGCATGGGGCCCAACTCCAAGTCGAATGTCGCAACGCACTGTCGTATGTGAGTTACAACATTCGCCGCTATGCCAGGGACCCTGTGCCACATTCCAAGAGTGGCAGTGTCTCGGCACTTGCAATATGTGGCATGGGCCATGCGGAGGCTAACGCCAAGGGCATAGCTTAAAAGCCCTGCATGGCGCAAGTCATGGCCAATGACTGGCGGCTCCCCCAGAGCCCTCTCCACCCCAGAACATCAAGGCACGCACTGAGAGCATGGGGGGGGGGCAGGACAGGCAACACAGGTGTTTGGCGGGTGCACTGAAGCATGGACCACTGGGGGTCCCCGACATTCGGGGGTTGGGGGCATGGATGTGGTCAGGGCACATGGGATGCATTGGTGCCATGTTGCCTCGCAGTGGAGTGGGCATCCGACAGATGGCACTGTCAGATGCCCCTTAGAGCAGCTCCGAGCTGCTCTAACTTAGCTCTACCAGCGCAGCTCCAGGAATCACCACAGCGGGTTACAGCAGCTGCCATCTTGGAATAGGGCACTGATGCTGCCATAACCCGCACTTGTGCCATGACATTGCGAGCTGCGTTGTAGTGGGTGGCGTAACCCACGGTTGATGTAGCCCACAGCCGACATGGCGCAAGGTACCTCTTGGAATTGGGGCAGGTGTAAGGCTTGGCACAAGTCACGAGATATGCCAAGGGGTTTGGCATATCTCAGCTTATGCCAGCGTATGCCGACTTGGAATTGGCCCTTAGTTGCTTCTATGTGTTTTGGGGTGTTTCTTTTGTTTTTTGTCAAACACCTGTTAAAACATAAGCAGGTAGTGTGGTGATATAGATATTAAGAATTCTGAACTAAAGTATCTAAAGTATTTAAAGTCAGTGTCAAAATTATTCACATTTTCTTCAGGTCCTGAAAGTTTAGGATTTCATTTAATCATTTTTTTTGTTTTGTTTTGCCTTACATGGATTTAGACTGTATAGTCAGGCATTATTGTGTGTGGAAAACTAAACACTCAAAATCCCAATTATGTATGTGTAAAAAAGAGTATGGGGGGAAAAGGTCAAAACTGTTATAGTGTATGGTGGAACGCTGTTCCGCATGGAAATCCATGCCTGGAACAGCGTTGTTATCCTTCACTCGGTGCGTCATGATCTTGTTGTGCTGCACCCAGTGTCGTCACCAGTGCAGCACACAACAAATCGAACCTGTCAGCGCATGCGCAGCTAGGCGGCGCGCGGCAACACGAGGCGGCACTTTGGCGGCAGACACAGAAGTAAGCTCCCCGAAAGTGTTCACGAGTGGTATTTATGGTTGCCCATACACTATAAAGATTGTGTATGAGCAACCATACACTCATGCAGTTTTGCGATCTTGAGGTTTCCGTGGTAACGGACTCTCGAGCTACGCTCGAGGTCTCAGGTTACCACGGAAACCTCTCGATCAAGATTGTTTTGTTGTGTATGCCACGCATACACAATCCTCTATGTTGTGAATAAGATGTTGCATTTAGTTGTGATGTCACAACCATGCACAACAGTTTCTCTAAATGAGAATATCCTCATGTCATTATGGCACGGAGTCATAATGTCGCAAGACATTATGCTGCATGGCAAAATTGTGCTGCCACAGTGCAATTTATGCCATGAGGCATAAATATGTTTTCTGTGGGGGCTCTTCCCCCACATCCTTTCGACCCCCCACTAAAGATTCTCAACTCTGGGGGTCCAACTCGAAGTGCACAAGTCCGAAAAATAAAAATGTTTCTGGAATGAACCTGGTCCCAGACACAACATGTGGGTTTGTACTGCTGTGGCTCAGTCCTGTAAGCCACGGCAGCTGCTCATCAGAACCTGCTCCCAGCAGAGGTCTTATCCTCTGCCTGGGAAACCAATATTGGTGCAATACTGGGTACAGCAGTATACGCGGTATTGCACAAATAATGGTAGCATACTGCGCTGTACCAGGTTAGCCATAATGTTGTACGCTATTAAGCGCAACATTATGACCCGGTAGGTGTCACTATATATACAGAAAGCTAACTATCAGCACCTGCTGACTAATGCTGCTATTTCACACCTCAAAGTACCATTCACTTGGAATACAGGCTGCACTACTTTAAAAATATACTTTGTTGCTGGTACATCTCATGAAACGCTGTGCACGTCTTCTCACTTTCAAACCTTTCAACCAAGTACAAAGCAAATCTGTGCCACTCCACCATCAGTCCACCACGAAGACCAACCTGCTCCAATGCTTAAAATCCTTCCTCCTAATCTCAAATTTGAAAACACCCACCTTGTATAGCAGCCCATCTGACATCCTTCCTGCAGCTTCTCAATTGCAAAGGCCACAGAAAGTACAGACATCTCGCATGGCTCCTCCTATTTTTTCAGATGTCCAACACAAACTAGAAAGTGACGCCAACACAAGCATGCATCTCAGTCGATTATGAACAACAAGACTGATTTTCCATCTTGTGGGTGAGATGACATCTGAGACCCACTGAGCTTCACTGTTGAAGCCTTTGATATCATCTTACACCCTCAGTGGTAACACAGCCTTCTTGTGCATGGTTGACCATACAGTAGTCTATATAGTGTACAATTTAACTTTAGTGTGTATACTCTTAATATCCCTATAGTGTATGACTGCATAGTTGTTTATGGGAACAAAGGTTCAAAAATGTTGTGTGTGTGGGTCCGGTCAAAACTGTGAAGGAAGAATGGCACAGTCAAAACACATGCTATGCGGACACCAGAAAACAGGTACGGTCAAAAACAATGCTATTATAAATTAACTTTGAAACCGCACACACTGTAATGTTAGCGCAATTTTGACTGCACGTTTCCTCCTTCATGGTTTTGACCGGATACCATTGTGTGTTGGATAAAAGTCAAAACATGTTTTGTGTGAATATTAGTTTATGGTTGTGATGTCACAACTATACACAACATCGTCTGAAAATCAAAACATCCTTGTGCCACCTTGCAGTGCTTGCACTCTATCCTGAATTGGCTCATGATCACCTGATTCCAGTCAGTGTCTCCCATTGCCTAGGAGACCAAGGATGTCTCCCAGGCCAGTTGGGGGTCACACCAGTGCAGGACTACTCCTAACCGAGACTATTGCACATACACAAGGTACACATATCAAATGGTACTCCTGAGCAAAGACATGCTCGGGAGTAAACGCTTTCTCTTCCCTTAAAAAAAAAAAAAGGCAACTTGGGTAAAAGATGAACTCAAAGTAAGTAGCATAATAAAAATGTCACTGCGTTTTATGTTCAGTGTTACACACTGTTAAAAATATAAGAAATTTCACATCTGAACAGTGTCCTTCATCTTTCCTCTTTGTCCTAAAAACTATGCTCTATGCACAACTGTGCACAACATCTCATGATGAGATGACATCATAGGCTCTTGAGCTTCACACTTTATCACATTGTTTGTGCTATGCCTGCAGAGATGCTATGTGTTCAAGAGCTTCCCTTCAGGCCACTCTGTTTTGTCTCATGTGCTGTGTAAGAAATATGTTCTTCTCTGAGAACTGTTTAGATAGTATCCCAGAGAATCAGGGGAGATACATTGTCTTTAACATTGTGTTGAAGAATTTGTTCCATTTTGTCCACTATTAACTGTTGAAAATTAGAGTCATCAAACCAGCCTGTGTTCATTCACCATGTGGGGGGTTTGCAAGACTGCTGTACATTTAGTTCTAGAAAAATTAGGGCATGATCCAAACAGAATTATAGGTAGCATTCTACACTTTGTAATTCTATAGAGATGCTTCATTTGTGGAAGACAGTAGTCTAGTCTAGAGTACGATTTCATATGAGTTTGAGAAGTATGTGTAATCTCTAACTTGTGGATGTAAATGATGCCAGGTCTCCACCCATCCTGTTTTCTTTATGTGTCTCTTAAATAGTTTTTGGCTTAGCTTTGACTAGCTGGAATAAGGTTGGAGGTATCAATCTCCTGGAGCCACGACATAGATACATAGATACATAGACAGTGTCGGCAGATAAGGGCCTATGGCCCACCCAGTCTGCCCAATTGAGCTTGTAAGTTCAGTTTGTTTTCTAGAAGTCTGTTGCCCCTTACCCCTGACCTCCAGAATTCCTTTATGTCTATCCCATGCATTCTTAAATCCTGTGATTGTTTCAGCCCCCACCACTTCCTCTGGCAGGGTGTTCCACTTGTCCACCACCCGTTCTGTGAAGAAATTCTTTCTCATGTTTCCTCTGAATCGTCCTCCCTCCAACTTCATCCCATGCCCTCTAGTCCTGGAACATCTTTTTCATTTAAAAATAGTGTTTTCCTGCACCGTGTTCCTCCCTGTAAGATAACTTTGACGTCCTTTTGCTGCCCATGTCCTCTACCAATCGGGTGTGAGCAGGGGTGGGACTTAGAGACTGCAGGCATGATTTTTAAATTGGAGCGCCTTTTCTTCAGTGCCAGTTCCCTGCTGGACCATGCCGCTACTACTAGGCTCCCTGTATGGAGCTGGGCCTGCTCTCCTCCAGACTGTCCCCTGCTGCTAGACTTTGCCCCCCCCCACCGGAACCAGAACTTTACCATTCTTTTGCTGCCTGGGCCCTCCACCAATCAGGTGCAAGCAGGGTAGGAACTTCCTCAAGCACTCTACTACTAAATCAGTCCTGCTCTAGTGGCCCGTTCACGCAAAAGACCATGCACTAAGGACATTGGGGAGTCTGCCTGGATTCAGCCGTGAGTCAGCCGGTCGACTGGCCATGCTGCCCAACAAGTGCTCTGTATCACTGTTTGCTCCACTGCTCTTCCCTCACTCCATGGCTACTTGATCGCTTATTTTGCCTGTCTGCTTTGCTTGACCTGTTAGTTCTTACAGCCAGGCTTGTCTGTACTCTTATTTTAGCTATTGCCGTAACTTGTATTTGTTTGGACTGCTACTCTACTGTACTGTACTGTATGTCCAATTATTATTTGCATTCCTTTTAAAGAGCAGGTGTGCAGTTCCGATGATCCAGCCCCTTCGACATATATGATAGCTCACCTGCTCCCTAATTGGTGTAACAATAAATCCATTTTATTCTGTGTTTTAAAAAAGTTAAACCACTCATAAATGTACCCCCTACACAAATGAAGCCTCTTCCCAAACCTGCGGCCACACCCCATGCTGGCACCGCGCAGCCCTTTTGTGATATCATAAAGCGAGGCTGAGTGCACCCATTGACTGGGTGGGGTGAATTTTTCTATAGATTTTACTACTGTTTTAGAGTTACGATTTTAATAAATCAAAGTGACCGCTTGACTAACAGGGTGCCTGTTAGTCGAGCGGTCACTGTGATTTATTAAAATTGTAACTCTAAATAATAGTAATATCAATAGAAAAATCACCCCCATTCAAGTCAATGGGGCTCACACATGCAGCCTTTGTTTTATGACATCACAAAATGGGGCTGCATGTGCCGGCATGGGGGCATGGCTGTAGGTTCGGGAAATGGCTCCATTTATGCAGGGGGTAAATTTACGTGCGATTTAACTTTTTCCAAACACAGAATAAAATGGAATTATTGCCACACATCAATTCAGGAGCAGATGAACTATCATATATGTTGGGGGGGGGGCTGGATAATCAGAACTGAGCACCTGCCCTTTAACTTTTACGTAGTTAATTTCGCCTACATGCTTTGCTTGACCCACTAACTCATACTGCCAGGTTGCTGTGCTCAGTCATTGACTATTACTCCAATTTGTATTTGTTCTAACTGCAAATCTCTAGTTCTATCTACTGTTTTTGCCTTTTATCAAACATCTCCCCCCCAACCCTACAGCTGCTTGATGACAATACTGTACACCTTCTGTTCTCTGTATTCCTCCCAACTTCACATCCCAAGTCTGCTTTGCCTGCACTGGTGACTCTCTACTACTCCTTCCCAACTCTGACTAACTCTCCCTCTACCCTCCTTCTCCTCTCTTCTCCCCCTTCTTCTGATTCCCTAGCACCATACTCCTCTGGCTGCCTACCTTCTTAATCTATCTCCCCCTACTCTCCCCTACCCCCTTCTTCTGTCATGCCCCCTTAGATCCCCATTGCCCTCTCCCCCTCCATCTCCCCTCCTTCTCTTGCCCCTTTTTTCCTCCCTTCCTGTTGTTTCTCCACCTCTCTCCCTATATCTCTATCCCCCAACTTACTTTATCTACCTTTGTCTCCTTCCTACCCCCTTCTTAAACCTCACAATTTTCTCCAGCCCATTGGCACAGTGGTAGTGCTGCCACACACAAAACCAGTGACCTGAGTTCAGGAATGGGCTTGGGTTATCGAGTGCCGGCCGGGGCAGGAGGCTTGAGCATCCCAGAGGACACTCGCCTCCTCCAGGGGTGGATGATTCATCCTCTGCTACAATACTGTCACCTGGGTGAACACAGGTGGTAGTGCAGCTGGTAGGCGGATGGTAAGGTGGTAACGTCATTGACGTCAGCAGGTGGATGCGCACGGGCGTGTACAAGGCTTGCATTGATGTTCTCATAGGCAATGTCCCCTTGGGGTAGAAACTAAAGAAAATGGCCCCAGCACCTCCGTGATATGACCTGTGGGAATTCTCTGAGCCTCCATTGCTGGACAGATTGTGGCACATGCCTGATGAAACATCGAATGTCGGGGGACTGACCCCACCCTGATCTGGCCTGGAGGGGCATAGCTAGAGCTCAGTGGAGGTGAATGACCATGCCAGGGGGCTTGGGGAGCTACCCATAGAGCCTGAGGATAGGAGGAACTAGTGCAATGGGTCATAAACAAAAAAAACCTCAAAATTCTTCACCGCTCCTTTCACTCCCTTTCTTCCTACTTCTCAGCCCTCTCTTCCCTTTGCTACAAAAAGTGGAGGACACTTACCTTTCTCACCCTCCTCCTTGTGCTTCTACTCCTGGCTGGGAATGTGGAACCAAATCCTGACCCCCCACTCCCCTTCCCTCTCTATGCCTAAACATCTTAGTTTCTTCCACTTAAATGCACAAAGCCTCCTCCCTAAGATTGACTCCCTCAAGGTCTGGGCCTTGAAATACTCCCCTGACATCCTTTGTATTTCTGAAACCTGGTTCTCCTCTAGGGTCCCAGACTCACACCTTGCCCTCCCTGACTTTCACCTTTTTCACCAGGACAGAGATAAGTGAGGCGGAAGCATTGCCATATGCATCTGACAAAACAGCTCCTGTTCAGTCTCCCTCAAAGAGGCCCTCCCCACCTCCCACAAGCTCCTGCTACTCAAACCTTTCCTTCCACCCTCCCTATCTTTTTCAGTGTCCTTTATGCCTCCCCTAAGATCCCTCCCTCCCTCCTCTCTCTCTCCTGAACTCCCTCTCCTCAGTTGTCTCCCTCTCCACCTCTGGTGAACTTATCTTACTCAGGGACTTCAATCTAAACTGGATCTCCCCTGCCTCTAAGACTATCCCACACTCTATTGAAACCTTGAATCTTACTCACCTAATCTCTGAACCCCCCAAGCTCAAACCCCCCACTCCTCAAATCACTCCTTCCTGGACTGGGTACTGTACTCCCATCCCCATTTCATCTCAGCTGCAGGCATTCTTCCTAATGTGTTCAGTGATCACAGCCTCACCTATTGTATCAGGAAAGTCTGCCCACCTCAGTCCACCTCAAGTACATCTGGCACAGGCTTCTCAAGTCACTTTACACAGATGACCTCTTAAGTGACCTAGCCCCTGCAGACTGGTCTCCTGCATACGCTACCCAAAACATGGACATAGCCCTCGCACACTTCACTGCCATTCTCACTAGCTTCTGGAACACCCATGCCCCCCTCAAAAGATCCAGAATGAAATGCTCCCACTCCACCCCTGGATCACACCCAACCTCATCAAGCTGTGCAAATCTAGGGAGCTTTCACGGGCATACTTCCAGACCTCCCACTCTGATTCTGACCACCAGCACTACAGGTCCCTTAAGAACTTCCACACCAAGGAGTTAGAGCAGCCAAGGCCCAATACTTCAATCCAATCTACAGTCTAACCAAAATTCTCCCTCCAATTTCTGGAAAGTTATCCACTTCTTTTTTAACCCACTATGCCAACCTGCCCCCCCAAGCAGATGGCTCTCTCTGACCACCTTGCTGTCACTTCTCTTTGTAAAAAATTCTTCACAACTTGCGCAGTTCCCTACCAGTCTCTAATGTCCCCCCTCACCCCAATCTACCTCTTCTGTAGGTTTTCTCTTCCCTCCTGTCTTCCCATAGGAAGTTTTCCTTGCCCTCAAGTCTCTCAACTCCTCAAAATACAGCCCTGAGGACCTGGACCCCAGACTCCTCCATATATCTACTCCTGCTATCCTTCAACTGCTCACCCAACTGCTGAACCCTTCCTTTTCTCTCTGTGCTGTCCCACTCACCTGGAAAATGCCAAGGTACTTCCTCTTTACAAAGGGGGTTCTCCATCTTCCCCAGGTAACTATAGACCTATCGCTCTCTCTCCCTCTCTCTCTCCTTGCTAAACTACAAGGATCACTAGTTTGTGCCAGACTAATCGACTTCCAAACTTCTCTTCCTTCCTCTCCCGAGTCTAGTCTTGTTTCAGGAAAAAATACTCCACCATCTTCTCCCTTCTTCATATTACCAACTCTGTCCTTACAGGGATGGACCAGAGATACATCACATCACAACAGCCATTTTTTATTGATCTTGCAAAGGTGTTCGATTCAGTATCTTGCCCTCTCCTCCTGAGCAAACTGGTCTCAGCCTGTCTCTCAACTCCTGCAGTTAAGTGGTTCCACTCATATCTTACTAGCTGACAGCAGTCTATTCAGGTGGGAGGTGCACTATCCCCCTCCCCATTCTGGCTGGAGTCTGCTAGGTCTCCATCCTGGGCCCCATACTATTTTCCATTTTTATCAATGACCTCCCATCTGTCTGTCTCCTCACATACACACATGTATGCTGATGACACATCATCTATTCATCAAGTCCCTTCACGTCTGCTGTCATATCCTCACTCCAATTTGATTTCCACAATGTGCTATGCTGGTTCCACGTCAGCCAGCTCAAAGTAAACACCAAGAAGACTGTGTCCATGACCTTTGGCACTAGCCAAAAGCTAGCAAGGCTCACATCTTCTCCAGTCTTCTCCACCCTCGATGCTACCCAGCTAGAGGTTGTCCACACTTACAAATACCTTTGTGTGTGTCTCAAAAGCAGCCTGGACTTTTTGGCTCACATCGATGCAATGCACTCTAAGCTTTGCCCCAAGCAAGGCATCCTTTACTGTAACAAGGATTGTCTCTCCACTGAAGTCCACAAGAACCTAATTGTCCAAATGATCCTCCCTATTTTCGACTATGTGGATGTGGTTTACAGCACAGCCCCTCCATCCACCCTTGCCAGACTGGATTCCCCCTGCAATGCCTTCTGTTGCTTTGCCTCAAACTCTCTTCCCCGCACCCTCCATTGCTCCCTTTGTTCCTCCCTCTCCATCACCTCCCTACTCTTGCATTCTCATTCCCACTGCTAAGCCTTCATTGGTAAATACCGGTTTGGTTCCCTCCCCTCCTATCTATTTTGTCTCCTCTCTTCTCCTCCCCCTCCTCTTTCCCCTTCAGACTAGATATTCCTGCTCCTTGTCAGTTCCTCACCCCACCCATGCACTGGTCAGGCTGCTTTCTCATACCAGCTCCCCTCCCTTTGGAACCGGCTCCTCTCTCTTCTTCCCCAGTCCCATCTCTGCTATCCCTAAAGTGCCTGCTAAAGCTCACCTCCCCCTACTTGTTCCTTTCACACCTCCTCTAACCCTCCCTCCTCTGACTCCACTTCTCCCCTTCTCCCCTTCTCTGCTAAACCACTACTTTTCATTTGTCCCTCTCAACACCACACCCCCTCTTTTTTGGAAGAGGGCTCATCCTGTCCTAACTCAATTTGTCTAGATTCCCTGCTGCCTACCCTTGTAAATTTTCAAGAAACCTGTGTACAGTCGTTGTTTTATACTTCAAGTATTGAATCTCTAATTTTGTTACCTTCTGAGCTTGCACTTGTCACTGCTGCCATTGCACTTCATTTGTTATATCTACCTGCCTGTATTCTCCCCTTTCTCCATTCCCCCGGGATGCACCCGGAAAAGAGCTGTGACTCAGTGTGCCTTTTCTGGTTACCAAACTTAATCAATCAATCAAGTTCCCCACAAAATCAAAATGCCTTTGGTGGCTGCCGTTATGGCATTAATGCTCAGTTGCATTTCAGAGGCATCTGTTCCTGGGGGAAAGTATAAACTTACTGCCATAATCAGGGTTCCTGTCACTAGTGCATAGCATGTCGATCTGTCTGTAAGAAAGTTTGTGATTTGAAAGGGGTATGCTTTGTAATTAAAACTGCAGCCCCTCTTCTCTTACCTTGTCTAAGAACAATGAACATACAAGCATATTTTGAAACATAGTTCCCAAAAATACACTTTTAAATGTTTGGGTCTGGAACAGGTCACCATGGGACCCAGAGGAGGTGACTTAAATAAAAAGATTGGACAGAGAGAAAGTTACTGGATTTACACCCTAGGGGCTTGTTCACATATGGGTCTGAATGAAAACATTGAATTTGCAGCCTTTTTGAAAAAGTACAAGTGACAATATATTGCGTGTATATTGTTTTATTTCTCCCCCTGTTGCAATGATATAAGACAGTGCTTGGTCACCTCATTTAACATGTCGTCTTTACTTTATTCTAAACCTATGTCCTAAATAAGTTTAATTGTATGGACTAGGATTTATGTTGGGATTGGTATGCAGAATAATTATAATTTGGAACTTATTCTTCCCCAAATAATAAAGTTATAATATAATATTATATAGTAATAGATGACATATATTATTTGAGGTCACCAAGTTATTTTATTTGTGCTATTATATAGAAATATGGAACTAAAGAAGTAATTATATTGCATTGGGAATCTAATTTAGGTCCCTATGGTTCCATTAATTAATAATTATTCACTTAATGGGAGCATAGCTTGTATTGGTGAATTTGTGTCACATGATTAATTGCACTGTGTATTTATTGAGGCATTTGTATGCTGATTTTTCACTCTGATGAAGCCTGGCAGTGTACCAGATGAAACGTTAGTATTCTTTAAAGCCACTTTTTTGTACTTGTGCTTGTCTGCATATTTATAAAATTTTGGAGTTACATTCCACCTGTTGTCCATTTCATTGCTGTATGGGTGCTTGTATGTACATTGTTCTTATTCACGTATTAGTATAGCACCATACAAGTCCTGGTGCTCCTCGTTTCTTCTTTTTTGTATCTTATCTTGTCTGTAGCTAGAAGTCACTACTTGAGAGTGTCTGAACCTCTCAAGCTTAGTATGCTGTGTCCCAGATATTAAATAGATGTCTTGTAGCAGGACTAGATCTGGTCTCTCCCTACAACTGCAGCTAGGACTTCTGAATGCTTTACAGGGTTATATAATCTATTCACATTTTGTGAATATATCTTATGTGGTCTAGGTGCCATTCAGGTGAAAGAAAAGATGTGGATTATAGTTGTTTACCCTTCTCATTGGGTTTCATTGTTTCCATGTGGTGCATCAACAGGTGTTACTCCCATTAAGGCCCTTGACCCACTCTTTGGAGCTGACTGGTATCACAATAATAAAACTTTTAACACATTAGCACACAGAAACCATATTATGAACAAGAAACAAACTATATACAAAGTGCTTCCAAGGCAGGGGGGATCAAAAATCTGGATCTCTCTAAACATCTTTGAGTTTGCACCTCAGAGATTGAGTATAACTGCCCCAGCAAGGGGGAGCAGGTCTTCACCACATCATAATGTGGTGGGGAGGGAATAGGGGGACAGATGAACTGGGTACCTTCTATCATGGAGAGGGTGGGATACTGAATTGAACACCTTTGCAGAGCCAAGTCTAGCACAGGTGAAGAAGGAGCTATATGGTGGGTGTAGCATGCGTCGTGTGATGCATGGGGCTGACTGGGTGCGGAGGAGGTGAGCTCTGGCAGCATTTGTCTACTAACTGCTGAAATGCTAAAAACACTGAAAATGGTGAAGTATTCTCATTTGGAATACTTAGAAATGATTTTAAATCCTTCTAGTTATTGTAGTCTTGCGGTTTAATGACACCTTGTATTTATTTATTTATTTTTGTTCAGTTGTAGTGTTGCTGTATGACTGAGCAATGAATGCCGATATAGGAGAAATAGCTTGGGGTCTAATGTTCACCACTCATACAATGGCGGCTAAGCGTGGCAAACCATTTACCTCACCTGAGTGTTCCCTGTCTTCTGCAACTGAAGACAGTTACACTGACCGCTATATGGCTGAGTTCCACTGTATTAAAGCATCTTTACCAGAATTTGTTTTTGAACTTTTTATTTATTTAAAGTTTTTGGATGACACATAAAAAACACATCCTTATATATTTGGTAGCTTACAAAGTAAAGATAGCATTTAAAAATGATAAGAGGGATTAGCAAAAATAACTTTTAGCACTGCAATGGTAACACAGAGCTAGTTATATATTAATTGAGGATTGGGGAAATCAATAATGCTAACTGAGGAGAATCTATCTACAATGCCCTCCCTTATTATGCTTCTGTTATCTATAAGCATGTACCAAAATGCAATAGGGGAAGCTTGGTAAGTGACGAGCCAGCTGGCCCAAGTTAATGGCATGGAAGGGGACATCCTACCGGAGTGGCCCTCAAAAACTGGGGTACTAAGTCAGGTTGACGGTCTGCTATGTAAAGGAACCAAGGATTCCATCTGTTCATCACAGCCAGGGCCCTATTCTGTAATTCTGCTGTCATGCTCTCCATTTTATGTATTTAATATATGGTGGTTTCCCAGCTTGAAATCTGAGGACGAATTGGCTGCAGCCAAAGTCTAGTAATAACCTTTTTGGCTGCTCCTAATAACATGCTGATTAGGTAGATCTGTTGTGCTCCTCTAATTCGCTTAGATAGATGTAATAAGAGGGCCATCTCCGATGTGAGGCCCTCCCAAACCAGGAAAAGTTCCCTCATAGTATTCGCCACCTCCTCCCAGAACTGAGCCAGGACTGTGCAAAACAAAAAAATATGTGCGTGAATAGTCACCTCACAACCACATCCCCTCCAGCAGGAGAAGTTACATGAGACAGACTATTTAGTTGTAATTTGTGGAATGTGGAAAACTCTCACTGCCAATTTCCAGGAAAATTCCCACCAGGTATAAGAGTCTGTAGTTTTATGATGTTGATGCCAGATATGTAACCAGTCTTCTGGTGATAGGGCTAACATCAGTTTCACTTCCAAATTTGTTTAAATGTTTTCCATAGTCTGCGTAGGGGCATTAGTAATAGCCTTGTAAAATGGGATACTAAATGGTGTGGGGAATATTCACTTTTTAGTTGCATGAGTAAATTGAATAAAGGGGAGGGTGTCTGTGAGGTTACATCTAAACCCAGCTCCGTACCCAGGTAGTGACAAATTTGTAGGTAGCGAAAAAAGTTATTCCGGGGCAAGGAGAATTCATTCTTCAATACGTCAAATGTTTTAAAGATACCACTATCATAGAATTGGTATGTATGAATCAGCCCATATCTATGCCATTCTCTAAATTCCTTATCCAGGAGTGCTGGGAAAAAATCTGGGTTTCGTGCTGGGATGCCCATCCATTTCACTCCAAACCTATTCTCAGGAAGCTAGAGATATCTTATCCAGCATCGAAGCATAGCTGATGTGAATGGTGAGCGAGTCTCTCTGTGAGACAACACCTAGGGCTGGAGCACTACATCAGAGTCTAAGGGGTGGTCTGACAGATCCCTCTCTATACACAACCAGCTCGGGCGATGATCCTGTGGTGACATCCATCCTGAGAGGTGTAGCAGCACAGCAGAGATCAAATATTTATACAGATCAGGTAGGGCTAAACCCCCCTCTCTCTTTCAGTAATTGTAATTTCTGCAGAGATAAATGAGGTCTACCCCCCTCCTAGAGAAAAATAGAGATTGCCCTATTTCACCTGCTCAATTCTTTCTGAAAAGAGGGAAAGGTATATTTTGCATGATATAAAGAATTCTAGGAAGAACATTCATCTGAATGCCCTGAACCCTGTTAATTAAGGAAATGGGAAGATGCATCTAACGATTTAAATCAAGCTGAAGCTGGTCAAACAGAGAGTCATAATTCAACCTAAATAAGTTGTGAAGGTCTGAGGTAATACAAATGCCTAAATATGTAATATAGGGACGATTCCATTTGAAGGGGTATCTATCAAGAATTGTCTGAGGGAGGGACTGTTGTATTATTAAGGCCTCAGATTTATCTTGGTTAATTTTATAGCCCGTAAGCTGCTCTGTGAGGGGGGAGAGAAGTCTCCAAAGTATGTAAAGAAGTCTCTGGTTGGGTAATGTATAAAAGAAGATTGTCAGCGTAACAGGCCAGTTTGTACTGGACATTGTTAATAGAATAACTGTAACTGTTCAGTTTGCCTCAAATATTGGACAATGGGTTCTACATATAAAGCAAACTTACCAGAATTATTAATGGATTTTAAGTCCATTCAACCTATCCTGGCAGCCTTAACTCATTATTACCTGAGTGGCCATTTTGGATCAGGTAAATAATGTATAGTTCGAACTTCATATGAAGCTATTGGAAGTAATGAGTTAAACCACAGGACTGGAGAAGGAGAAGTGTATATTAGTTTGGTAAAAGATGTCCAAGAACCCAAGCAGTGGGAGCAGACTCTTCTTAAATGCAAAGCTGTTTAGCTAGAAGAAAAACTGGATGACCAGGAAAACCGTAGCTGAAGCAACTGTTTAGTAATTGCTGGTTTATCTGAGAGAGCAGAAGGAAAGGATAGATACAATTTGTGCAACAGCTATGTGAAAAGCTTGCAGGTCCATCATCTAATGCTCCATCTTATGTTATAGAGAGAGTCTACCAAGCACTTCACTCAGTGCATGAAGGTGAGAAGCCAAGACCCTTGATTTTTAAATTACTAAATTTCTTGGGCAAAATATATATACAGAATAAAGTACGAGAGCTGAGAAGGTGGAGTGGGAGGGCCATCGTTTGTTGATTTTTAATGATCTTAGTCCATGAATATGGCAAAAGCAAGTTGCATATAAATCAATTAAACATACTCTGTTGGCTGCTGGTATTAAATATCACCTGAATTATCCTGTTAAATTTACAGTGATGTTGACAGAGGGAGAACAAATATTTCACTCAGCAGAGGAACCCTGAACTGGACTATCTAAGTTACTCCCGAACCTGTTACCTAAGCATGCAACTGCAACTACTAAGCAAGCAATAATACCTGACAGGGCAGGCAGTATTGGACTATACCCGCCTGCCCAGGGGCATAATGAGGCACGACACAGCAGGTGGAGGGCCTTATAGCCCCTTGAAGGGTGGGTATAGCCCAATACCACCCACCCTGGAGAGTATTATTGCACTTAAAAAATGAGTTTTTGTGTGGTTTTTAATAAATTAATATAATAAGATTGAAAAACAGTTTACAAGGTATATAAAAACTACAAAAAAACATTGAAGGGTAAAATAGTCTCTCAAGTTGTGCGCTGTTCCATGTACTGTTGCCACCCCCCCACAGAGCCATAGGGCAGGATTCACGAAGCTGTTGAAAGACCAGCAGCTGCGGGTAAACCGCTGTGCAAGTGGATTGCCACTTGCGGAGCCACAGTTACCCACAGCGGCAGGTATTCACGAAGGTGGAGCTGGATTACGACCGGCTCCACGGGTTATGGCCACTTGCAGGTGGTGTCACCAGGGCGATGGTCACAGCCGCAGGAATGGGCTATGGCTGGTGGAAGCAGCCATAACACCATCTGCAACTGCTGTGGCTGTGAATCGCTACCCCCACAGCTGCAGGCGATTCCAGTCTGCAACAGCAGTTGCGGAGTGGAACTTAGAAAATAATGCTTTGTGAATCCTGCTCATTCTCTTTTAGCTATCCATCATGTACTGTTGTCACCCCCCCACACAGAACCATTCTCTTTTACCTATCCACACCCTGTACCACCCCTGCATGTGGAAGAAGAGTTTCTTGCAATGTTTTATCCCAGGAGTTTGTTGGCATTGTTTTTGTGTGGTTAAAAAAACACAGTTCACTGTCCCTCCTGCAAGCCTTTTTTTTTTCCTTTTCCATTGGGAAGATGCGGGTGTTAGGCACGTGCCCTCACTACCAGGAAGTAAAGAAGTACAAGTATGGTGTGGGACGGCAGTGCTTATTATTATTTTTTTGAAGTTAAAGAAGGAGTTCTCAAGTTTAATTAAAAGCATTTTACATTAAGAAATTAGAAGTGAGAGAATCCCTTCAGCATTGGAATGAGAATGGGACGGTATGTTTTAGATGCGATCAAAGAGGGAACAGGGAATTCAGCTGATGAAGTGTCATAGTGAAAAAAAGGAGGTACTTTCATTTACTTTGAAAATGTGACACTTGTGTGACTGATCTATATGTAACAGGTAGGTAGGGTGAACAGTGTACTGTGACAGAGCACAGTGGGGTGGGAGGGCTGGTTTGAAATGTTTGGCGCCATGTCTGCAGTTTGTTATTTACAAGAAAAAAAAAGTCAATGGCATGCTAGACTGCAGATGTAAAGGTGCTTAATGCCATTTGTGGAATATTGATGGTGCGTACAGTTTTTTTTTACTTCAGGATGACTGTTTTCTCTCGCTTAGCGAGCAGTAAAAAATGGCGGCTTCTGTGTCAGGAAATCACTGGCAGCAGGATACCAGTGATGGGGTTGGCACAGAAGGGACTTGTTTTAGATGGCCATTGTTGTCTCGTAAATGCCCACCTAAACAAGTGTCTCAGCCAATCAGAAGCCTAAGACTGTTTTACCCATTTTCTAAAACATAGTATACAATGGCATTGCACTGGTTTGAAACAAATAGAGATAAACTGAACTCTGAGATATATTTAGATTTTTCTTTTTTCGGTGATATGAGACTGGGGCAGTTGTTACGCGGTCTCACTGAACTAGTATATGTGGTGGACTCTATTGTTATTATTACTGGTTTTATAGAATCTTTATAAAGCTATTGCGAAGTCTACTAAACTACATTTATTATAAATCTGGGCTTAGTCTGTGTTAGCCTGTGTTTTAACCCAGCAATGAGATGAGTGTTTTTCGCTGCAGGGTTGTATTGAATAATATTTGTGCCCCAGTTTTGTAGACAATAGCATTTAACTTATAACTCATATTATGTTACAGAACAATTTTCTGAGTTTGACCAGGAAATGAAACATTGCTTGGACTTTATATGGACAATGTATGTATTGATAAAGGAATAATGCATGACAGGGTTTGTGTCATGCTGGGATAATGTCACGTCTTGTGTGGTTGGGCATGAGGCCATCGGTCAAGTGCATCCAACACCTGAGAAGTGAAGTTATCCCAGCATGACACACACCCTGGAGTGCATTATTCCCTATTATACAAAAGCTCATTTATAACAAAAAGAAAAATAATTAAAAAGTTTATTAAAACTACATTTTCTGTCTTTTTTTAAATGGGTAGGCATACTATCTAAAAGATAGCGTTGATTATTTGTTTTGCCCAGTAGGTGGAGCTGCTGTAATGTTATTGTAGTTCTGCTCTGCCCTCCTTTTTTGTTTCTAGTCACTTATCCACTTGAAACTATGCTGCCCTATTAATTATTTGATTCCCCATTTTTTCACTTGGTTTGCTGTCCCCCACCATGGCTGCACTGACATATTTCCCCAGTTTTGTGTAGCCCTGCTGTTGCCAGCTTGCTATGGTGATTCTCCAGTTCTGTTCCTCGCCATCGTGGTTCTCATCAGTTGCAGGAAAGGTTTCTTGATTTTTCTCTCCTGGTACTGATGATAGTATTGTTGGGAGAGTCAGGAAGAAGCAAGAAACAAAGTTACAAGCTGGCTGGTAAGTAAATGTGCAGCTCATGGGCTGACATGGTCTCTGATTTACAGGCTCATGATGTTGGTGGCAGTTGGGAGCATGGACTGAAGCAGATCATGGTTTCAGTGAGCTGGGGATTACTGAAGCAAAGGGAGGAGTGTGAGCTACAAACAACACAGAACCCACTCACACCCACAGGCACTTTCTTGAATTAACTCTCATTTTTTTTCACTTAGCTGTGTGGAGGACTGAAGGACATAATGTGTGTCTGTGGTGATTGGGGGAGGTGACGGCGGGAGGGATTTTAGGAGGCTCTGATTCACTTGTGCTGGTCAATGGAGACCGGGTCTGTGAAGCTGATTGTATTGACGGCTTTAGCTACAGTATTTTCAGTTACCTGACTATATAATGATTTAGGGAGGGTGTTGCTGTTTGAGGTGGAGAAGACAGTACACTGTAAGTTCAGCCAGTGGTGTGAAGCTGATTGGAAATGTGGCTTTCACTTTCCTTGAAGCTAGGGAGTGCAGAGATTTTTTTCATGTGATTGGGTCATGTGTGTGCTAGGACTAGATCTGTGATGTTTTGCTGTGATAACATCATGGGTCCAGCCCCATACTGACCAATCACAGGTCTGACTCACTCTGGACTGCAGGACATGGGGAACATTGTGCTGGGATTGAGTAGGCTGGTGGATGGAGGTTTTTTGAAGCCATTAGTATGTTGTCCGATAACATCAAGGCTTCAAAGACCTCTCGGCCAATTAGCTTCCTCCATTTTCATCAGCCAGTTCATAATAATGTATGTATTAGTATTGTTTTGATTGGGTGCTAATGGTCTGACCAGGGGCCTCAGCTACCTGATTGTTTCTGGAAGACTTGGGTTGGTCCCACCCCCCAACCCCTAACCCCACCACCCCTGGTCTGTGATTTCCTTTATAACGGGTTCTGACATCACTTCCTCAAATGGGCAAAGGATATGCACCTGTAATAGCAGAAGCAGACGTCCAGGAATGGAACAGCAGCGAGTGAAGAGTTGACTGCTATCTCAGTGGAAGGGAAGTAACTGCAAATCTAGGAGCTTTCATTGTTACTTCTTTGCATTGTTATTGCATTGTGGAAAGGAGGAGTAGGAGTTTGAAGAAGGTTGTGCAATTGCTACTTAAAGTCTCTTTTTGAGTGTGGATAGGAAGGTTAGGAATATAAATAGCAGTTGCTCAATCTATCTAAACGTGTACAACAAAGGGAGGTAAGGGAGATAAAGAAAAGAATGTTTTGCACTGATAGAGGGGGGAGAGGGGAGACTTGGGGGAGTGTTTGGTATCCTGCATCTGGAAGGGTGGGGGTGGCTGGTGGGCAACAACAGCAATGGGTAGGGTGGTAGGCTGCAACAACTACGGTGCCCAATCTTTCTAAAAATTACATGGAGTGTGGGGGATGTTTAGTATGAACCAAATAGAGAAACTTGTAAGGAGATTGAGGGTCTGCAGGAGGAACTAAGACAGGCAAGGCAGACTGGGGGTGGGTTTAGCCCAATACTGGAGGGAGGAAGAATGGGAGATGAGGGAGGGTGATTTAAGCTAACAGTGGTGAGGAGAGGGTCAGAAGAAGGGAAGCAGGGACAAGGGGGCCCAGGCCAGGAAGAATGATTGCTGGGGAAACCATGTCAGGAGACAAAAGACAAATGGAAGGAGGAGATAGGGACTTGTGAGGGGAGGCGAAGAAGTGGCAAATGTCATGGAGTGGAAAGGAGAGAACAGGTTACTATGAAGAGAGAGGGAGCGGGCATTTGTGAAGGGTCTTCAGAAAATAGTTTTGCACTGCTAGAGAGGAAGAAGGTGGAGGAGGGAAATGATGAAATTAGAGGAGTAATTGATAAATGCCTGGACCAAACCGGAGCGGAGGGAAGTTTTGCTGAGAGAATTGCAACAGGGGCAAAAGGGGGAAATAATGTGTAGGAGGAAGAAGAGGAGCCGGAAAGGAGAGAGGTAGATGAATGGAAGCAAGCAGGGAGTCAGAGTGGTGGAATTTTAGAGCTGGGGGACTCAAAACTAAGAGGAGTCAGGTGGGGTAGCAAGGGGGAGAGGTATAGTCGCATTTGGGTGGAGGCCATGGCAGGAATGACAGCGGAAAGGGTGGGACAATCTGTTCTGAAATATGCTAGAAGGGGTAGGAACAAGTCTCATTTAATTATACATCTTGGTATGAACGAACTGGCTGACAAGACAGTAGATATAGTCCAGAGGAGGTTTGAAGAACTAGGACAATTATGTGAGGGGGCAGAAAGATCAGTAACATTTTTGGAGACACTTCCAGTGCCCAAGGCAAGCACAACAGGAAAGCTGAGAATAGAGGATTTTAATGGATGGCTAAAAACCTGGTGTAGTGCTAAAGGGTATGGGCTGTTGGGGGGTGGGGAGGGACCTGGGAGGACAGTAGTCTCTATGCCAAGGACAGACTACACTGAGTGAGGAGGGAAAGAAAGTGTTGAAACAGAGGATGGAGGATTACATAGAGGAAGTAGGGAATTTAAACTAGGAGCAGGGAGTGGCAATTGGGCAAGAGACATGCAGAGACCACAGGTTGGGAAACCATATGAGCTTACCCCCCATAACAGTGACAAAGGACAAATGGAAAGTACTATTGGTGATGCTAGTAAAGGAGGGCAGGATGGGGGGAGGGTGGAAGGTGGTTATCCTTAATGCTAGGAGCCTTGAGAGGAAAACTGCAGAGTTACAGGTGCTCATGGCAGAGGGAGAGGTGGACATTGCAGCCATCACAGAAACATGGGACACCCAATACAATGACTGGGACCTGTCTGCACCAGGGTACAGGTTATTTCGTAGGGACAGGGTGATTGGGAAAGGAGAAGGCGTGGCACTATATGTGAAGGGAGGACTGAAGTGTGTAAGGGAGGAAGGGGAGGAGGGTAGTACGCAGTCACTTTGGATGCAAATCCAGGATTCCAAGAAAAGGATTCTTAGAATGGGAGTGGTGTACAGACCGCCATCTCAGACGGAGAAGTCAGACAGGGAACTAGCGGGACAGATCAGGAGGACCTGCGAGAAGGGTAGTGTGGTGATTGTGGGGGGACTTCAACATGCCAGGAGTGGACTGGAGTACCCCAACAACCAGGAACAGAAGGGAGCAGGTACTGCTGGATGCCTTCCAGGACAGCTTCCTGCTGCAAATGGTCAGTGAACCAACCAGGTTAGGGAATACCTTGACCTTGTGCTGGCAAATGGGGACTTTGTGAGAGAACTTACAGTGGAGGAACCACTGTCAGGAAGTGACCACCACTCAGTATGGCTCACATTGGATATGGGCAAGGAAGGAGTGGAATCTGGCACAAGAGTGCTGGACTTCAGGAGGGCCAACTTTGGGAGGATGGGGGAAGTGGTAAAAGGGTACCTGTCCAGAATTCAGTCTTGTATGGACACTAACCAGAGATGGGAGCTCATAAAGCTGGGGATAGTGGAGGCAACCAAAACCTGCTGCAAGGCCCACAGCAAGAAGGCTAGGGCTAAGAAACTGAGCTGGTTGAGCAAGGAGGTCATGGAAAAGGTAAGGAGGAAAAGAGCTGCCTTTAGGAAGTACAAGAAAACAGGGAGATGGGAGGACAAGAAAGAGTACTTGATGGAATCAAAGAAGGTGACAAGGGCAGTAAGGGGAGCCAGGGCATCTACAGAACTCAGGCTGGTACAAGGCATTAAGAAGGGGGAGAAACACTTCTTTAGGTACATCATGGAGAAAAGGAGCTGTAAGGACCACATAGTAAGGATTAGGAAGGAGTGGGGTTGGGTGGAAGCAGGGTGCAATAAGGCAGGAGCACTAAATGAGTACTTCTGCTCAGTATTTACTAAAGAGAAGAGGGGGGTGACACCCAAGGGGGGAGAAATGGCAGAAACAGGGGAGAGGGGTGACAGATGGAGAAATCATGGAGGGCAGAGTTCAGGAGGGTTTGAAGGCACTGAGGGTGGATAAGGCGGCAGGCCCAGATGGCATCCACCCCAGGATACTGAAGGAGCCGGCAGAGGTCCTTGCAGGACCTTTGGCAGACCTATTTAATGCCTCACTACATTCGGGGTGTGTACCTCAGGACTGGAGGATGGCTCATGTGGTGCCCCTCCACAAGAGTGGCCCCAAGGATGAACCGGGAAACTACAGACCAGTGAGCCTCACATCCATCGTGGGTAAGCTAATGGAGACTATCCTGAAGGAGAGGCTGGTGGCCCTCCTAGAGGCCAAAGGACTACAGGATAGCAGACAGCATGGCTTCATATGAGGCAGATCCTGCCAAACCAACCTGGTGGAGTTCTATGACTGGGTAACTAGGCAACTGGACAGGGGCGATGCAGTGGATGTCCTGTATCTGGACTTCAGTAAGACATTCAACTCGGTGCCACATGGAAGGCTGGGAAGTAAGTTAGTAGGCACAGGGGCAGGTGCAAAGCTGGTGAGATGGGTAGCGAACTGGCTTCAGGGAAGGCAACAGAGGGTGGTGGTGGGTGAGGAGCTCTCACACCCAAGGGTAGTGATGAGCGGTGTTCCACAGGGCTTGGTGTTGGGGCCAGTGTTGTTTGGAATTTTCATTGCAGACATATCATTGGACATCAAGAGCAAGATCAGTCTGTTTGCTGATGATACCAAGGTAGGAGTGGTGGTGGATGACCTAGGGGGATGGCAGGGGTTGCAGGATGATCTGGCAAAGCTTGAAACCTGGTCAGACACCTGGCAACTGAGGTTTAATGCCAAAAAGTGCATGGTGCTGCATTTTGGGATGAAGAACCCAAGGAGGAGTTACCAGCTGGGGAGTGCAGCTAGCCCACAAGAGGAGGAGAAGGATCTGGGGTGCTCATTACAGGGTCAATGAACAACTCGGCACAATGTAGGAAGGCAGCTGCAAAAGCCAACAAAATGCTGGGTTGTATTACAAGGGTATATCCTGAGGAGGGAGGAGGTGATTCTGCCACTGTACAGGTCATTAGTTAGACCACAACTGGAGGACTGCATGCAGCACTGGCGTGATTCGAAGAGGGACATTAAGTTACTGGAGGGGGTGCTGCGTAAGGTGACAAAGATGATCAAGGGGCTGGGGGACTTATCATACGAGAGGAGGCTGAGGGAGTTGAACATGTACTCACTGGAGGAGAGGAGGGACGGGGGGACATGATTGAAACCTTTAAGTACATGAAAGGAATAAACAAGACAGGTGCAGAGGGGCTGTTCAAAGTAAGGGAGCGGAGGGACACCAGGGGACATGATATGAGACTGGAGGGAGGAAGGTTCAGAAGGGAGATGCGGAGACACTTTTTTACAGAGAAGGTGGTGGCTGGGTGGAATGCGTTACCTGCAGAAGTGGTATCCAGTAGAACAGTGGACTGCTTCAAAGGGGATGGGACAGGACAAGGGGGAGGGTTAATGAAGGGGAAGGGTGGAAGGAAGGGGCAGCTGCAGAATAAGGGGTGCTAGCTGCACATTCGAGCAGACTTGATAGACCTCTAGGCCTTTATCTACTGGCAAATTTCGTATGTTCGTGTTTGTAACTAATGTTCAAATGAGATAATCTAACCCACATTGAATGGTGCAGGTATTTACATTTCAACCTCTGACAGAGGAATAGTTTTACAGAAATGGGTTCCTTTTCATCTCGCTTGAATAGCTTGACTCCAAGGGCAATGAGCACTGAATTTCATTGAGGAAACAGTGTTTTATGTTTATGTGTCAGTTAAATCTGCAAACTGGAGTAGCCTGCTTAATTTCTTGTGTGACAGTAATGTGTAACAGTAGACACAAAGTCTTTTCAAAATAAAAACATTGCTGGCAGCAGGGGGAGACTCACGAATGGCATGACTATTGCTAGCCAGCCGGCTTAATGCAAATGAAAGGACCGAATGCTTTGGTTCTTTTACCTGCACAAGGTTTCCACCCAGCAAACAATGACAAGTGTCATAATCAGCTTGTCTGGTCATTGGTCTGCCATTGCCGAAGCTGAAGCTACATTGGACACAACAGTGACACACCTCTGAAATTCTGTTCACCGTAACAACATATTTGCTGCACACACACGCGCATGCAAAAATAAAAACAAACAAATAAAAATGATGAGTCGTGAGGGACAAATACTGGTAAAGGCTGGAATAGAAATGAACTATTGGCATCTCAGACCGGAACTCGACACAGAAAGTGTCACTGACTGACATGACTTTTAATCATTTTCTGTGATATGGAGACTGACAGAATCCAACATACTGCTGGCCTTGACTGTAGCTATTGTAGACATAGCAGCTTTAGGGGACCCCCTGTTAGCCCTCAGTTCCAGGACACTTACAAGAACCCTGGCCAATTCCTCACCTTGCGAAGTGGGGTCTGTATGTACCCGGCACCTGGTGTTTTGAAATAGTCCTATGTTATCCTTATTTAGGGTCCCTTTGTAATGCTGCCTTTTCCCCTCCCCAGTATTCATATTTTTATTATTTGGCTGTTCCAGAACCCAGTGGAATCAGTTGAGCAGAAGCCTACATTGAAGATTTCCAATCCATGCACGGCAGGGTGAGTCAGGATTTCCAAATACAGTAATCTTATAGTTACAGTGTGTTCTTATTTAGGTAGTATGACACATAGCCACCCCACCGAACAAAAATGTTACAATGTTTGCACTTGCCTTCATATTGCTCCAATAAATCTATTCAGATCCCCAAAGCCAGACATACACTGGTTCTTGGATAGGCCAGTGCGTTAAGCAGCTAAATTACTTTTTTTAGAATCCTTTCATAAAAATTTGCAGCAAGAGCCTTTTTTTCTCATATCTCCTTACTGTATTTTACAATGAAAAGATCAGAAGCCAATTCAGACATTGGTCCATTAGAGTAACAGTGTAATTATTTTGAATAAATTCACTGACACAACTGTGAAGCTTTTCAATGGACATTTGTGCTTTGAGTTCCACATACCATAGTCAATTACAAACTTTTAGCTGCAAGATGAGCATGACTCTTTGTTTTTAATGAATTCCCACCCACCATCTTCATTTCTCACACATTTCTGGGACTACAAATACAACTATATTTTTTGTTTCATCTGTATTACGCTCATTTGCATTGTTGAAAAGTGTTTGACTAGATCAGCAAGCACCGACCACAGACTGTAGCACCTCATTACATTGGAGCCTGTGGAGTGAAGCAGTAAAGGGAGGGAAACATCAGGAACCCACAGAAAGTATTTTGGCATCTTCTTCTATCTCAGCTGAGGGAAATTATACTTTACCTTGGCTATAGAATTGTAGGTTGGTGGCCACAGGGTTCCAAATGCAAATTTTAAATGTCCTGGTTTGGAAATATGAGGCTGCAATATTCCCAGCAGGTGGTGGCAGTGCTGCACATTTATAAAGCTCCACAGGTACAATGCCTAGAATACACATTCCATAAAAAGAGTGACAAACAAATATGCAAGAATGTCATACCACAGTGTACAAAAATGCTTACGGGCTAACCAAGAAACCAATAGTTTCCTACCACCGCAGTCCCCAAATACCATAAGGCCCACAGCCCCCAACAGGTCCATGAAAACCTGTGCAAATTAATGAAAACCACAAACACTACTAATCCCACTCCTCTTTCTCTCTCATGTTTTTTATTTCTTGTAAGAGTCCACAACCTGCTACTAGAGGACTAGGTCTCTGTAGCATTGAACTGGCAAATGAGCAGTACATTACTGTAAATTCTACCTCATATCTTACATGAGTAATATGGAGTAGTAGAATGTAAGTGCACATCTGTCAGGGAATGCCTGTAAAAACTTTAGTCCCCATCTGGAGCTAACCAATAAAATGGGTTTTGCTACAAATGCAGCATCTTTCTACCACTATATATAGATCAGAGCTTAGCCTGTCAGCTTGGAATTTGAACTCTTGGCACTGCAGTGAGTTTCTGGCTCTTGGTAAATGAAACGCAGGGCTTACTCCTTGCAATGTTTTTGTTCCCTGGGAGAGTGTGTGAGAGAGAAATAAAGCAATCTATGACTGATCTTTGTTGGTGAGTCACCGGATGCACCACTACAACCTTAGGAGCACCAGGAAGCCATCACCATGACAAGACATGAGTACTGTATTGCTAGGGGAAAAACACTTATTACAGCAAATGGGATCCAGGAGGTTACTGGTGTAAACTTCAAGAGTCTGCACAGTTTTTGTCTTACTGGTGACCAAGTAGGACTTGTTGTGAACAAATTTGGACCTTCTCTCAGCCATTTTATGGTCAGCCAGAGCTACACTAATTCTCTGTGTCTTGCTCTACAGCTGATGTCAGTACCACTCAATGGTTGGCTATAAGGATTCTCACACCAAACAGCCAGTAACTTCACATCCCATTAGATTGTTAGGGTTTTGTCTTCAAGGTGTGCCCTGGCAGAGTTTCATTCCTAACCCAGATCTTTGTGGTATCAGTGCTGCCACTCCCTGTCTACTACTACTATACTTACTGCAAAAGCTGAGTAAATGTTTTTTGCTTTCTCTAATTATTTTACATCCAACTTGATTCTGCACTTTTTGTGTAAGAATCTTTGATTTTTTATGATAAATTCTGCATTTGATTTTATAGGAATTCATCTGCAGGTTCCTGAAATTCTGCGAGGGTATGAAATATTTATTTTTCAAAACTAGTTAGAACCAAATGTGGCAAAAGTGTTACCATGCTTCAGAAATTGAACAAAGGAAATGCACATGCAGATTTCAGTACTGGTGTAGCAATAGGAAAATTCTGCAGAAATGTCATGCAGGCAGGATTTCTGCTCAGTGAAAAGAATTCAGCATCTTAGCTTCTTCTTTGCACTATGACAGATGCAACATTACATAGGGAGTGCTATTTGTAATTCAGAAGTTTAAAATGTGTGACAACCCCCACGCCCCCCCTTACCTTGCCTCAGAGAAGGAGGGGCTATAGCCCAGTGGCAACTCCTATGTCTAGGGGTATGCGGATGGTAATATCGTGTGAGGAATCATCCCTTGCAAACAGTTCCAGTACTGGCTGCCTCCTTTTTTCATCACATGATCACTGGGATGCCGCAAATGTAAGTTCTTGCACTGCTCCGAGGGGGCTTTTCTCCATTTCCGCTCCATGCTTGAGTGGGATAAATCTGGGTGAGTGAGTGGCACCACTTCCCACTCACATGACCTACCAGTCCTGGGCACTCTTCTCCCTCCCTCACTGCCAGGACCCATTGGCCTCAGTGTCTCCTGGGACCCACCTTTGGTTGGTCAAAAAATACATTTCATTTGCACTAAACTATATACATATTCCATAAGGGAAACATCAGAAAAATACCAATGTTTTAAGTTAAGAGCAAACTTCATTTCAGGCCTGCTTCTCTTCTATTAAAACTCTGCCCCCGCCCCCCGGGCACCTGTCAAAGAAGAGTAGGATAATTTTTTTTATTAAGAAAAAGAATAAAATATACACACCAGATCAATACAGAAACAAAACACCCCAAAGAAAAAAAATGTACAGTCTTAGTCAGTGCATAAGAAAACGGTACAAAAGGGGACTTCTAGTTGCTAATTCAAGAAATCAAAACTAAGGAACAAAAAATGGGGGGGGGGGATTGTTGTAATATGGAAAACTAAAACAAAAACAGCCCTCATTCAAATCATAAGCTTGCTTGGTCTTGTAATGGGCGGGGAATTATTTTTATTTATTTATTTATTTAGACAGCAGTTTGAAAACCTTTGAGCCATAGGCTCATTTACAAAGGTACCTTGTCACAGTGAGACAAACGAAAATACACAGTATAACAGTATAACACAGTATAACAGTAACTTAAGACATAGATACAAACAAGCTGGTACAGGTAGGATTGATGCAAACAATACCAGAGTTATGTTGTCCTTAGCAGCTTAGTAGTAAGCTTTGTCATAAGTATTGAGATACTGACTTTGACTAGTGCAATTACAGCTTCGGGTGTTAACAAGGTGGTTCCGTAAGGAAGTTTTGAAGCACGATATAGTTGGAGCTTCGGAGATGGAGGGGGGCAGTGTGTTGAACCAGGAGGGGGCCCTAAAGCTGAAGGCTCTTTGGCCATGAGAGGTCCTAGCTCTAGGGATAACAAGAGAGGTTTTCCCAGAGATCCAAGTATGAACTAGTGGGACAGAGCGGCGGATGGTGGTGGTCAATCCTGGTGGGGATAGCCCAAGGAGGGTCTTTTTTGTAAGGGTACAGGTCAGATATTTGAGGCGCTCATCAAGATCAAGTACCAGCGCTTTAGCATACAGTAGACAGGTGTGTGTTAGCCTAGGTGCCCCAGTAATTAACCTGCAGGCCTTATTCAGAGTAGTGCGAATTTTATGGAGTGCAGTCTGATCAGCAGCACCATACAAGCAGCAGTCCATAGTCCACTAGGGACAGGATAGAGGAGGTGACTGCGAGTCAAAAGAGCCTCAGGGGAGGCAGTGTTTATACCGATGTAAGATGCCCAATCGGATATTAGTGGCAGTGGCTAGGGCAGCGGCTGTGTCCATGGAAGGAGAGGAGGGCCAAATGGATCCCTAGGTATTTATAGGAGCAAACTTGTTCAGTGGGAAAGAGGACCCAGAGTGAATGAGGAGTTTGAAGTTGCAGGACTTGTTTTGAGGATGAGTGAAGAACATGGTTTTGTTTTTAAAGATTTATCACCAATCTATGTTCCTTGAACCAGCCCTCGGCTTCGGCGAAGGACTTCTGCAGCGAGTCCTGGAGGGCTATAGGGTTATGACTTGAGGCAAAGATGACTGCATCATCAGCGTACAATAGAATGTTCCCTGAGCAAGAGCGTGGAAGGGTGTTAAGGTAAAGGGAGAATAGTAAGGAGCCCAGAATGGAGCCCTGGGGAACCCCAGAAAAGATGGGACAGATGTCTGAGTAGGTCCCATTAATTTTTACACGCTGTGAGTGGTCAGACAGATAACTGGTGCACCAGGAGATAGGTCCAGCAGCAAAATCAGACAGACTAGGGGCATCAAGAAGGAGGGGGTTGGAGACAGTGTCGAAAGCTTTAGAGAGGTCAATGGAGACCGCACCAGCCAGAGAACCAGTGTCTAAGGAGGAGTGGAGAAAGTTGGAGAACTCTAGGAGGGCTGTGTTGGTACTGTGGCCCGCTTGGAAGCCATGCTGCTCAGGACATAGAACATAGTAGGTGGAGAGGTAGTCAGAGATTTGAGAGGCCACCACTTTTTCCAAGGCCTTGGAGAGAGGAGAGAGAATGAAGATTGGCCGATAGTTTCTAGCCACAGTCCTGTCACCACCTTTAAAGATAAGGGTGACAGTGGTGACTTTCCAGGCAGTTGGAACCTTCCCCAGGCAAAGAGAGTGGTTGATGAGGCACATGATCTGGGTAAGGACTGTGTCTAAGACCAGCCGTAGGATACACGGATCCAGGGTGTCACTGCCCGTACTATTACTCTTGAGGGCAGCGACAAGGTGCGGCCTAAGTTCTTGGGCAGAAACACGGCGGAGGAGAAAATAAGGGCAAGAAAGATTTACGGCAAGTGCTGGGGGAGGAGGGTCAAAAAAATTTGTAGGGAGGATAGGGCTAAGGTCAATGAATGAGGTGTTGAGGTGGTTGGCTATGAGGGCTGGGTCTGAGGAGATCACGCCATTAATGTTGATCTAGGTGGGTGGGGGGGAGTGTGCACTCCCATTTAACTGTTTAATGTTATCCCAGAAGGTTCTGGGGTTTCCCCATGAGGCAGTGAGTGAGGACCGATAGTGCTCAGACTTGGCCTTTCTGATGGCCCGAGTGCACTTGTTTGAGCGGCAGCATATAACTGCCTGTCACTGGGCCAGCCAGTCTCAATGGCACGTGCCATAGGTTGTCCCTATGTTTGAGTTGGTGGATCAAAGCTGGGGTTACCCAGGGGCATTCTGTCTTTAGAACAGGTCGACATTGGGACAAAGATATCACAGGCATTATTAAAAGTTGGTAAAGAAGGAGAGAGCTGTGTCAATGTCAGGAGTTGCCTGTATAGGAGACCAGTCAATGGGGACAGAAGTTCCTTAAGTTTTATCAGTCCACCAGGTATTAGATGCCGCCGGCATGTGGACTGTGCTATGGGTTTGGGGACTGAGGATGACCAGTGGAATAGAATGGGGGAGTGATTGCTGAGAGAGTCTGGGAGGACTTGTACATTGGGGATCCAATTAGGGCGGTTGGTGAGTACCACATCAAGCAGGGTACTGGAACCTCTCTTGGGGTTAGTCCTGGTAGGGTGGGTAACTAGTTGCATTAGGTCTATTTCAGAAAAGGAGTCATGGGTAGAGGAGGAAGAGGGGCTGAGCCAGTTGACATTTAAGTCACCCACCAGAATTTGATCAGCGGAAGGAGGTAGTGAGGAAAGGTATTCTGTAAGAGAGGCAATGGCCTGTGTTTGGTCCCTGGGGGGCACGTATGCAGTAGTCAGATAAAGGGGTCCCTTTAAAGGGTCAGGGGTTAGTTTCAGCATAAGCGCCTGGGCCCTGGAGTCAAGGATGGGAGCAGGCAGGGCTAGTACAGGGAGAGATTCCTTGACATAAATAGCGCAGCTGCGCCCCATCTCCCAACACGGTCGGACCGGAAGAGGGTGAAACCAGGAAGGGAGACTAGGGAGTCAGGGGAGGATTTCGACAGCCAAGTCTCAACCAGAGTGATGACATCAGAGTTAATTGATGTGACCAGGCATTGTAGTGAGTCAAACTTTTAGGAGGCTACAGATATTCATGGAGACCATGCATAGGCCTGTGGTGCTAGTCAGGGAGCTCCTGGGAACCGGCCCAGGGTTTGGATGAATGTTCCCTGACAGGAGTAGTAGCATGACTAACACCCTGGCTGGGAGATGGTGAGAGGTTTTCCTATGATTGACATGAGGGGGGGAAGGGAGGCTAAGGGAGCAGGGGGTGTGCAGGGTGATACAGGAAGGGAAGGCAAGAATAAGAAGACACCCAGATGTGCCTGAGGTGAGGTGGAAGCTAGGGAGAGGACAGGGAGGACCGAGACACACAGAGGTCCCAAGGGGCAAGAGAGCAGGTTCAGGAGCAAGGGGAAGGAGGGGTGCCAGGGCACAGTGCGGAGTAGCAGATGGATAAGTGGGCAAGAGCACTGCTAGTGGGGATAGGCACAGGCAGAGCGTGAGGCAGGGCCAATACATTGTGGTGAGCAAGATCCAAGGGAAGTAGTACTGTACAGGTGGGAGTAGGAAGTAGCGAGGGAGCATAGGTCCCTCTAGTGGCCAGCAGGTATAACCTGCAAATGGGAAAGCGGGGAGATAGGTTCTGGGCAACAGGACGTGATGTCACCGGATGTGATGTCACAGGGGTGGATTCTTAAATTGACAGCCGCCCCTGGGTGGGTGAGGTGGTTGGGGCAGGCGGGGCAGGCAGCGTGAGGCGTCGTCAGACTGCTCTGCAGGCATCCAGACGAAGAGAAGAGGCTCTCTTTACCTCGAAAGTTATAAGGCTGGAAATTCGGCTTCTTCAGCTCCTCAGGTGAGCTGCTTGTGTTGCTTGTTTGTCCAGAGTGCCTGCCGCGGTCGGCAGTGAGCTTGGTGGGGGGGCTGCCTATGTAGTGGAGAAAACAAAGCCTCTCATTACTATGCAGTGGGAGAAAATGTTGTGACTTACACAAAGGGGCTCCACTCTAAGCAAACAGGGCTATTCCAAAATGAGGTCACACTAGGACCCAGCTATCCTAATACCTTCAGTTACAAGCACAATTAGATCCAATACCACAATATTAAACAAGTCTGCTCTATATTAGCTGCTTAGTATATCTGGCTTTAAGGTATAATCAGCAAGGCAACTCTAGGGCACCCAGTGAATCCCTAGCTTTACACTTCAGCATTAGTAGCACAAAGAGAAACAAATAACAAGCCCACCCAGCGGTGAACAGGGAACAAAGTTCATAAAATATAAGTGTTCATCAGGTAGCACCCCTGCAGGCGTCCAGACGAAGAGAAGAGCTCTTTACCTCGAAAGTTATCAGGCTGGAATTGGCTTCTTCAGCTCCTCAGGTGAGCTGCTTGTGTGCTTGTTTGTCCAGGTGCCTGCCGCAGTTGGCAGTGAGCTTGGGGGGAGACTGCCGAAAGCTATCAGGCTGGAAATTCGGCTTCTTCAGCTCCTCAGGTGAGCTGCTTGTGTTGCTTGTTTGTTCAGAGTGCCTGCCATGGTTGACAGAGTAATATGGAAAACCAAAACTAAAAACAGCCCTCATTCAAATCACAGGCTTGCTTGTAGGGTTACCACCTGTCCCTACTTTTGCAGGATAGTCCTGATTTGGGCAGCTGTGTCCTGCGAAAAAACATGAAAAATACTAATTGTCCTGACATTATAATACAAAAGAATATTTTCAGACTTTCCTCTAAATGTGGCAAAAACTATAGTACCTTAACTAAAACACCTTAAAATGATTAGAAACACTAGGGAACATCTAAGAAACTCAACACTTAGTCTTAATTCTGATTATTTAGAGAAAAAATTGGTTGTGTTGGTTGAGGTTACATATCGACCTGCGAAAATCATGTTTCATTAAGAAATGTCCCACTTTGGGCTTCTTAAAAGGTGGTAGCCCTACTTGCTTGGTCTTATAATCCATACCATGTCATGCCATTTTTCTGCTAATATAATGGAGGAGGAGTGTTTTAATGGATTGCAGAATATCATGCGTATCTCAGAGATAATCATGTTAAACATCAAGTTGTGTAAACATTTTCTGTTGCAAAGAAAAATTACACCTGCTTAACCATGAGTGCCATTTTAAAAAAGCAAACAGCACATCAAAAGATCTGCAATTCCGTTTGCCCCATGCATTACTATACTGGCAGTACTCCGAAGTCTTATAGTCCACTTTCCGAAATTGAGGTTCCATCCATTGGGAAGCAACCAAGGCCCCAAAACCCACAATATAGGAACATTAAAAAAACAAAACAAAAAAAAAACACATTCCATGGTTTTCAGCTGATGGTTGCAACCTGGCCTTGTGTGCATTCTTTCATTCAACTATTTGTGCTTCTGGTTACCTTTAAAATTTCCCTTACGGTGCTCAGAGCGCTGGCATTATAGCGCCGGACAATCAGGGCACCAAATGTGGGATGCGCCCCCCCGAGGTTCACCCACCCCTGGAGTAGGAATCTATCGGTGCGCAGCTCCACAAGAAACACACATGATTGTTGACATTGCCAGTTGACACCCCATTGCCCGGTGCTGGATCGTGGGCACATTCTTATGGTGAAACCCAAAATTGTACAAACCTTCCTGGGCATGTTCCATAATGTGCATATGCGATGCCCCATATTCTAAGTTTAGAAAAGGTTTCCTTCATGTAGAGGGGGATTATGCCCAAAGACCACAAAGCCTTCAGTTTCACCACCTTTCAGGCCTTTAGCCAAGCAGAAATAGCAGTCAGTACCCATTGTGACCAGGGTTTCCTGAGAAGCATTATTAAACGCCTTATATTGTATGAAAAAAAACATACCAAAGGGAAACAAACAAAAAAACAAAAGGTGGATCATAGATGGCCCTCCTTTTTTAGTTGGATAGAAAGTAATATTCAAGTTTGACTGGATTAAGTCTACTCCCCAGAAAGCCTGGAAAAAAAATACTCAGAAGGGTGGTCTCCAAGGCAACCGGGAGGAGGGGAATTTGACTGATATACAAAAAAAAAGGCAATACAAAAATGTTTTGATGAAAATAAATCCTGTTTTTCCTACTGAGTCTCCATTTATTCCAATTACAAACTTTTTCTTTGACTAGTTCCAGTTTATACTCCTAATTTAATTTGGCAAGGTCCCTTGAGCCAAATTTTTTGACCAAGATAGTCGGCGGCTCAGTCTGAAGCCTGATAAAACCAACTGACTTAGATGAGGATGGCATACCCCCCAGTACCCTTCCAATACATTTTGGAAGATTTAAAACACCACCAGAAAAAAGGGCAAACAATTGGAACCAAAGCAAGGATTGTAGAACAGAAGAGACATCCTGGAACAGCAGACATACACCATCTGCATAAGTGATAGCTTTATGTACAGCCTCCCCCTCTGAATTCTGAAAAGGCCAAATATGGGGGTCCTGCTTGAGTTTCCTTAAGAGAGTATCCAAGCAAAGGATACATAGGATGAGGCTCAGGGGGCACCTCGATGCACCCCTTTGGAGAGTAAACAAGGGATACCAAGCCAGCCATTAACCACAGATGTGATAGAAGCATCATTGTACAAACACTGAATTCAATTTACTAACTTTGATGAGATCCCATTACTTTAGTATGTGCCATGAAAACATATGAGAAACAAGGCCAAAGGGATTGCATTGCTCCAAGAATAACAAAAACCCTTGCAACCTATCTGATTTTCCTCTTTCCACTACTTCCCATAGCAGTATGAGGTGACCTTGGATGGCCCTCCCAGAGACTGACCAAGCTTGTGATAAGGATAGCCAATGCCTGATCACTGCAATAACATTGAAGTCATGATTTTGAAAATGATTTTCAAATCAGAGTTAAGGAGGCAAATGGGGTCTCCATTCATTTAAAGGATACTTAACATTTTGACAAACTATTCAAAAGTCTGACTCTGTATGTGACTAAAGGAAAGGCTGCTGTATTCATTAATGCTAAAACTACATATACATAAGTTACCTAAATGTGGTTCCAGAGAATTTGAAAATTATAAAATCAGCCTTCCAATTTCAAAAAAACTCTCTTACCTGCTTCCTAAAATGGCCACCAAATGTGTTATGTGATGACATCATTTGAGCCAAAGTCAGAGAGATATTTGGCTTTCTATAGTGCTAACTAGTTCTTTGTTTCCCCTTTGTCTAGACTTTTCACCCAAATGGTCAAAACCATATGCATTATTTTGTATAGTACACATGTTAGGCTATGGTCCTGTTCATTTTGTTTACTTTAACATGCTGAAATTGTGTATTAATCCAACCAGCTTTCTCTGTGGCAAACCACAGTGCAATACAAATCTTTAACATGGTGGTCTAATGGTTATGGTGGATCCAGAATGCTACAGTTGGGTTGCTGGGGTGATGTGCATGCTTAATATGCACTTTTAACATATGTATATTAAACCATTATATTTTCTGCTATTATTCTTTTCTAGTACATTTTTGACAGAATCTACAAATGTAATCCATAGTTTGAATGTAAACATTTGTACAATCAATAAATCAGGCTTCTTCAACAAAGTGAAATGCAGCAGCAAGCATGTTACTATATGTGTGTGTGTGTGGGGGGGGGGTCAGCCACACCCTTCACCACCCCCTAAAGCCACCACTTTTTTGTAACAAAGTTCTTATGCAGTCCAATGTTAGAGTTCATACTTTCCTAAAACTCAAATATATGCTTGTCTTGTCTTCTTTTTCCATGGGAAATAATAATAATACACATTTATATAGTGGTTTTCATACACATTGTATCCCAAAGTGTTTTACAAGCAATACTAGGCTGGTAGTGAAGTGACTGAACATGTAGTGGCAGCCATTTCATCCATTAATATCCACACACAGCTTTGGACAATTGCATGAACTGGTTTTATGGGAAGGGGAATGTTGGCCAGCTAGGACAACGGGGTCAGGTAGTGATCAAGGTGCTGGCAGCCCCACATCTTACTTCTCACAGTAATCTGCTCATATTTCTCTCCTCTGTCTTTCCTCTTCCCTGAATATAGCAGTACCTTGCAAGAGTGTCCTTCTCAGTTCCCCTCTAGTATTCATTCTTCACTATTCCTCCTCACACCAAAAACTGGTGAGCTCATCACCCTTCTGCATCATGAATGCAAGTAGTACAGTCCCTGTTTTATTTTGACATAACAAATATAAACATATCTTTCCAGTATGTCAGGCTGATAGCAGCAGGGAACAAGGGGAATAATGAGCTTTCCTATCCTTAAAAGATCTAGGCTACCTTTGATTAGGCACTATTAAATGATGGGTGTGCACATCATTATGCACATCATATAATAGTGCCTAATCATAGGTGGCTTAGATCTCTGCGCTGGTAGGAAAGCCTATTTTTCCCCTTGTGCCATGCTGCTATCAGCCTGGCTTACCAGAAGATCATGTTTATCATTAATATGTAAAAAATAATATGGGAGACTGTACTAAACACATTCATGATGAAGAAGGGTAGTGAACGTACCAGTTTTTGGTGTGAGGAGCTGGTGAGAAGAATGAATGCCAGAGAGGGACTGAAGAGGCCATTCCAGCAGGGGTACAGCTATATTCAGGTTAGTTGAAGATGTGAAGGAGGACATTGAGCAGATCACTGTGAGATCTGAAATATGGGGCTGCCAGCATTGTGATCACTACCTGACCGTGGATGAGAGTAGCTAGCAATGACAAATACTCAGAGTGGCAGGGCTGCACCTAAACTGTTACTTGAATTCAGTGTAGGGTGATTACCCTCGGGTGGGGGGGGGGTGTTGACGTTTGTTAGAACAGTATTGAGGGAGTTGTGTATAGCTCATTCAAGATTTGTAAGGGTGGTGGCCAGCCAACTTGCATTGTGGCATAGAGCACAGAAAAACACTGGGGAATAATTGCTGAGAACTGTCCTGCGGGGTTCTGCAGATCACAGGTAAAGGAGTAGACTGACACTGGAAGTCGGGAGGATTCGCTCAAGGTATTAGTATGCCTCTCCTGCTAATAATATTGTTATCCACTGTAAGTGCAGTCCTTATGAGGGCATGAACAGCAGTTTTTCTGGTGAGTCATGATGCTTATTGCTTGGCCCTACAGGAAGACCTAGTTGTTGGTTAATGAGGTGGGAAAAAAACACAACAGGGAACTATACATATTACATTCACTGTGCAGAAGAGTGGTGATCCACTCAATGTTTACTGTGGGAGCAGAAGTCAAACATTGAGAATGTGGACTGGAGATTGATTTGTGAGGCATTTTTAACAGTGCCAGCTGATGATGCGTGTCGGTATAGGTGTGCACAACTCTCTGAGATACAAGATTACAATCTGAGGTATGATAATTCTCTTCATGAGACTGTAAACTTATATGTGGCCCCAGGCCAAGGTATAGATGGTGGGGTGCTCAACAGAAAGCAGGCTAGGTGAAGGGGGTTCACATGGAAAAAGAAAGCCTTATTTGTGGATTAACAAGAAAGCATGAGCTTTGGAACTGAACCAGACCAGTACTTTGCTGTGTGACCCTGAACAAGTCAGTAAACTTCCTTGTGCTCCCAGGCCACACCAGTAAACAAGCTTTCAGCTTAGTGCGTCTCTCTCCTGGCATGGGTGTAGCCAGGCATACTCCATATACTCCACGGTGTACAAATTATTTAAGGAGGGTAGCATATAGACTCTGAACTGCTTTCTTTTTGCATGAAAACTAACAAAAAAAAATGCTGAACCTTTCTGAAATTGTATTCATAGGAGTCGAAACTAGAAGGACTGGTCACTGTCATTGTATCCCATGGACAATACAACTTTACAGGCTCTGGGCTGGTATGTGGCTGTATTAGGGAGCATGCATGGCACTTGCATTTACCCATGCATGGGGGGGTAGCACACCAGCGCACCCTAATGGGGGTAGCAGTGCGTCCACTTGGTGTGCAGATCTGAAATCCCTGGCTACACCCCTGTCTCCTGGTTAACAAAAAACAAAATTCAGTGCATCACACAACCACTAGATCATTAGGTATTTGAAGTGTTGTACTGTAATGCAGTTTGCCAAGGAAAAAGTCAGTTGGATTGCAAAACATTTTCCGTAAGTTAAAGTAAACAAAATGAACAAAATCATAGCCTAACATGTGTACTGATCCAAATAATCCACAAGTTAATACATGGTGTTGATCATTCTGGTACAACAATTCAAAACAAAGAGGGAAAGAAGAACTAGTTAGCACTATAGAAATATATGTGAGTCTCTGTCTCTGGCTCAGATGATGTCATCATGACTCATCACTTGACACACTTGGCAGACATCTTAGGGAGAAACCAAGGCTGTTTTTTGGAAGTGAAAGGCTGATGTTTACATTTTTCAAAAGCTATGAAACTGCATTTGTATTATTTACATAAATGCAGTTTTAGCATAAATGTAAACAGCAGCTTTTACTTTACATCTCTACAAAGCCAGATTTTGGAGTTTAAAGTTTTCAAAAACTGCTTGTTTAGGTACCCTTTAAATCACTGTTCTCACCAGCCTTGTATAAAAAGATTAATAGACCTTCCAGTATTCCATGGCCAAGGGAAGGGTCTTGCTGTATAAAATTAAAGACTTGAGCCAGCTCCTCCAGCATCATTGGGCCACCAGCTTTTAAATTTGATAGTCAACAGCTGGCCCAGTGGTGCTGAGGGCTGAGGCGCTGGATGCCTTACCTCACACTATGCCAGAGACCTGCGTTCAGAAATGAGCATGGGCAGCTGGGGGTTGGCAGGGTTGGAGAAGGATTGAGCATCCGAAGGACTGCTCTCCTTCTCCGGGGTTGGGGAGGAAGCCAGTGGTTGGCACTCGACTAGCCCCTATTTTTTTATTCTAATGTGTGCCCCATGATCCAGGTAGGTGGAGGTCACAGTTAGTCTCTCCCCAAAATTACTGGCATGGCTGTAAAAAGATATGGTTGAATGACCTGGTTTTGAACTGTGTTGCATACATGTTAATTAACCTGATGAGATGACTATGTACTTTGACATTTAATAATAACACACACACCACCCAGGACTTATGTCTATGAGCTTTTCAACCTCGACTTCATAAGTGTAGAAAAGCAAATGCACACTAGAACATAGGCCAGAGCCAAGGGACCAAAAGGATGGCCCTTTAAACCAAGCTTTTTTGGTGAGGGAAACCTCATCCAAAAAAAGTAGCCTGGTGTCCTGTAAAAAGGTTACTTCACAATCTGGCACCTGAAAGAAAGAAAAGGCCTTATGGCTTCATTTTCGGCTTTTTATGCTCTTTACATTTGCTGTCAAGAAAGTAAGGTTAAGCGAAGACATCAGGGTCAAAATTAAGATAGTAAGGAAAATAACCCACCAAATAAATAATTATTTTTGATTCCGTGTCCTCTCTTTTAGTTCTGCTCTTCTTCTTTTTCTTACTGGATACATCTGGTGCTGGATCCTTGGTCTCTGAGGAAAGATCAGGTTGGGAGGAAGGTACAGAGGAGGCATTAAAGTCATTGTCTGTTTCTTCTCATTGCCTCTGGAACTGCAGAGCCTTGTAGTGATTGGAGATGGTAACCAGGTCTGTTTTCAGAAATTTAGACTTGGACTGATTCCATGCTTTCCTTCATCTAGTTACCTATCTTTAACCTGTTGGTGTTGGGAATAGAGAGTGGCCGCATTATCTTCAGCTGGTCATCATCCTGATTCGTCTTGAATGGCAGGGAGCCTTTTCCGGTTGACATATGCTGCAGTGGATCAGTTGTGGACCTAGGTACAGGGTCAGGACTCTCAGCCAGGGGGAGCTGAATTCTCAGGTACAGTGTAGGAAACTGATGTGGAGGGCCCTGCTGGTGTAAGCTTTGATAGTCAATGGGCCATAACTGGTTACCTTTAGAGGAGAAAGCTCTGGCTAATGTACTATGATTCTTCTGGGCTATGGACACATGAACATTTTGTTCAAGTTGGTCTTCTTGGCCAGGTTGATTGTGGGCCACTAAGTGCAACTGTGGTAGAAGTGTCTTAGTTTATTACATAGAGTTGCACTTCATTTCACTGATGCAGTGCAGACTGATGAGTTCCACCTCATTGCACAGACTGCACTTGACCTGGTTACAGGCCATGCTAAGGCAGTCTCAGGAGATGCACTGGTAACATGCCTTGGGCTGACCAGCATAAAATAGGACCCCAGGTCCCAGACCAGGAAAAAGCTATGGGGCAGGTGTTGTATCCCAGATTCATATTGTTTTAAATGTACCCAGACCTTACGTCCCAGTCCAGATGCCCTCAGAATCTAATATAGCTTCAGGGTCCCCCAAGACTGTACACTTCTGTTTTAGATAAAACATAAAGTCCATTATAGAAACCTCTTCATTTCAGGACAAAATTGTCACAGTATAATGGGCCGGTTTTTATGGCCAGGAAGAGAGACCAGACCAGATTCTGTTTCAGCATATGGTACTTCCGCCAAAATAATTCAAGGCCCCAGAGATCTTGAAGCTAATGTCGATAATGAAGTCCCCACTCACATGAATGAGAGCATATAAATGAGGGAAAGAGGGCACTCACATGAATGAGGACATCTGCAGGGAGAGAGGAGCAGATAATAAGGAGGAGCTACATCCTTCAGTAGGCACTATGGGCTTGCAAACTTGAGCAGACACGATAGATCATAAGGCTTTTTTCTGCTGGTTTACTTGTATGTTCATATGTGTGTCAGTTAGTATAAATGTATAAATGTCACTGGCCTAAACTTCATGTAATAAGTCTCTCGCCGCATATATTCTGTCTTAGACCTTATCCAGACCTCCCCACTATTTAAGTACATGGCCTCATGCCATTTAGCTGGCAGGATGTGACATAAAAAAGAGAGGCATAAGGTTTAGGTCTCTTGGTGCTAGCTGCCTGCAGACATGCAGGATCTTGAGGTAGAGCAATATTGTCAGTCCAGCTTGTGGAGGGCTTGGGTCCTCCATCTAGGGGTCATCTTCTTTGACTGCGCAGACATTGTTTACAGTGCTGCCCCAGCCACCTCCCTTGCCAGACTTGATGTTCTGTTTCATGCCCTCTGTAGGTTTGTCTCTAACTCCCCTTATTTAACTCACCACTGTGACCTATACTTTTCCCTAGGTGTCAGTGTGGCTCAGTTGGTAGCACATCCGCCTCTGGACCAGAAGGCCATGGGTTCTCATCCCACACCATGATCAGACTCATACCTAAAAACGCTGGCATCTGAGTGCAGTATTAGGGGGGGTGATGTACTGCTGGGGTGTGCCATCCTTTGGATGAGACATTAAACCGAGGTCCCTCCTACCCATTCTGGTGTTGTCCTGGTGGAAGTAAAAGAACCCAGAGCACTCTTTGCAAAGAGTAGGGAACATTCCCGGTGTCCTGGCCACCATTCACCTTCCCATAAACCAGATCATGCAATTGTTCAGGTTGTGTGTAAGTGTCGATGTGCGATATGGCCGCCACTACACATTCAGTCACTTCACTACCAGTCTAGCATTGCTGGTAAAGTACTTTGGGATACACTGTGTATGAAAAGCCCTATATAAATGTTGATTATTATTCTTCCTCTTCTTCCTCATCTCGTTCTTCCCTTTCCCTCCAGTCCTTCACTCAGAGATGTTTCTCACACTGCTCCACCTTCATCGTTAAATACTGGTTTGGAACCCTTCCGCCCTTCGTTACCTCTCTCCTCAATCTGGCTAATCTCTCACCCTGCAACTTATGGTTGAACTGCGCCCACACTTTCTCTCTCTCCCACGTGTATGCACATCAGCCGGCAAACTTTCCTTCTCCTATAGACTTCCTTCCCTTTAGAATAGTGTTTCCCTCCAAATCCGTCTTTCTCCTTCCTTCCCTGCCCTCAAGCCAACCCCCACTACCACCTGTACCTGTCCTCCTTCCTAGTATTCACCTAAGTACCATTTTCCCCTCTCCTCCTTTTGCAACTCATTGTATATAACTATGTATATAATGTTGTATTTATTAGATATTTCTCTATTGTAAGTAATAGATGTTTCTCTATTGTAAGTAGCATTCTCTATTTTTTTTTTGCACAATTTCTGTATTTTGTTACACCTCTGTTGTCAATGCTGTATTTCTGTTGCTTTTGTACCCCCCTTCCAAGGGGCGCACCTGTAAACGAGCTTCTGCTCATGGTGCCTTTCCTGGTTACCAACTTTTAAATAAATAAATAAATATTCCTTGGGCTGTGCATTTTGCAAGGGCTGAGGTGCAGGAACCTCTACAGTGTCAGCATTAGGAGGTTCTTGTGCCATAATCAAAGTCCTATTCAGTTTAGAACTCTGGGTGGGGGGAGGGGGGGCAGAAGTATCAAGCCCAGGGGAAAAAGTGGCCTTGATTTTCAATGGGCCAAGAATGACGCATGGTGCTTGTGCCAGAAAAGGATGATGCAAGGAGCAAGCTGCACCAAAACTTGCATCAGTTCTGACTTTCTAATATTGCTTGTGTCAAAGGCAGAACTGCCTGCACCAAAGTAGATTGTGTCAGGCATGTGTCAAGAAAATGTGTGCCCCATGTCGCAGTGGGGCTTGCATCAAAAAAATGACCCGTCATCCCCTTTTTTTGATTTTCTGAGGTGGAAGTTACCAACACTGTGTCAAAGATGCATGCCACTGTTAGACCAGCCAGAGCTGGTCTAACTAACACTAAAGCATATACAGAGGCCCACAGCAGGTAGGCAGACTTGATTATGGTACTGTGTCATGGCATTCTGCTGTAAGAGTCCTGCATTGTAGACATCGTAATGCTTTTTGTAACATATAAAATTTTGCTTCCAGAGGCCATTTCATCCGTCATAATTTTTGACTTCGCTTGTGTCATTTTTCACTCCATATATCGTATTTTTGACTCAACTTGCATCAGTTTTGCTCCAACTTGCTCCATGCATCATATTTCTGACTTAAATTGCGTCATTCTCGGCTTGCATCATTCTCAGCCCATGCATCATATTTTTGATGCAGTGGTCCTCTTGTGTCATTTTGGGGCACTTTACCACAGAGAATGCTTTTGTGGCAAAATGTGGTGCACAGTATTTGGCACATCTTTATCTGATGTAAGGTGGTTGTTTGACACACCTTGCATCGGTCTAAGGACCCTTTGAAAATCCGGCCCAGTATCTTTTATGACCATGTGCAAAGCCTGTAGCACAGGGTGGTGTGTGAGGCTGAGGCCAGAAGGGAATTCTAAATCCATGGCTACAGTAGGAGAGGCCCCCCACATGAGCATTTTCTGTTAAAACAGCAGAATTAGAAATATTTGCAGCACGTGCCTATTTTTGGACCTTTATAGGAGGGTCCCCTGCCTTTGGGATCTGGATCGATGAAAAGCCAGAAACTCAGGTGCTGCTTGGTTCTGTCTGCTCCCAGCCTGCTGACAAAAGAGTACTTCCCATGGATCAATTCTCATTCAAGCCTGTAGAGGAACAGTTTTTTCTGTATCTTTTGGGGCTCCAAAACACTAGCTACTGCTGACAGCTCACTGCTACTTGGAATAGGTGAGGTCCTTCTCAGCATCCCTGCCAGATTTTGAATCAGCTGTGTGCTGTTAGGACTGTGGCTAACTGTTGCTAACAGATCTGTTTTCTGCACAGGTGATGTTTCCTGCCATGTTTCCACTTCTGGCTGGGTGCTGTATTCAGACGTCCAAAGCTGGCACCTGGCAGTCTCAAAGCTGGCTTCCTCCTCTGCAATCATCAGCAAAAGATATTCTCTTTTTACTTTCACCTGTTTTGCCATTTTTTCTTCCTCCAAAGTGGCCTCTGAAGCCACAACTATCCCAGGCACAACAGTCACAGGAATATTGCTGGTCACCTTGCTGGTTGCTGATGTGGTTGTGCCATCATACTTTACTACTCCTCCAGAAATGAGATTTGCAGAAACAGTAGGTGCTTCCTCATTGCTCCAGGTTGGGATGAAATTAGTCTATGCTACCTGTGCAGCCATGTGCACTTCCTCCATTCCAGGGCCCTCCATCTGTCAACAGGCTGTGCAGTCCCCCCCCACCCCCGCAGGAGAAGTAGTGAAGTTTATTAGAAAGATACAACAATTACAAGTCCAAAAACATCACAACCTCAATTTAGATATAGAAATAGCAGATGAGCACTTACACAAAACCCTCAATGAAAGTCTTGAAAACAAAACAAATACCCCTCCAGATATCAAGTCCAAAATTCACTGCAGTCTTCATTCTTTTCCATTAGAATGCAAAAAGAAAAAGCTAACTTACACCTAATAGTGTTTCACCACAAAGTGAAATCCTTTCCACATCTCTTGCATCTTTTGTATAGAATTAAGTTGTAAATCTTCTTCATAAACTTCTCTGCATGCTGCTTCACATAAGTTCCCCACAGATATATATAACATTCTTTGTTTCTGTAACTCTAATTGACATCTCACCTGCCACAGATAAAATTTTAAGCAGACGAAAAGCACAATTACTGTTTTTTTTATTACATTTCCATAAATAACCTGTGAAATCACCCAAAACCAGTAACTCATTAGTGAGTTTTTGTAACCATGGAAGATTCCATCTTGTGGCTAGAAAGTGCCACAGATGGAGTGCATATGGGCATTCTAAGACAACATGTTCCATAGATTCTTCTTGCAGCTGACATTCAGGAAAAGGACAGGACCGTTCCTCTATTTATTTATGTTTATTATGTCCTGTCACATTTAACCTCCCATAGGTGCACAACCATAGAATATCTCACATTCTAAGGGGTACTCTGGGGTCTATTAATTGCTTAATAGCGAAAGATCTTTCCCCGATGTACAAAATTTAAACTCTGGTTCCTGTGGGCCTATTTTACATAACACCATTTCATATGACTACTTCGTAGTACTAGCTATCAATTGTGATTTTTTTTCCAGACAAAAAGGTTTTTCACAGTCGGCATTATGTAAGCTGGGAGAAGTAATTTAGGTGACATTTTTACTGGTTCTTCTTGCCAGTACATCAGAAAGTTTAAAATACCTTGTATCCATTCCTGTCCTATGGACCATTCTTGTTGCAAAGCCATTTTTAATGTACCAGTCCAAAACAGTGTATACAGAAACACTATTGGATTAATCATCCCTGCTCCTCCTTTGTTCCTTGGCAAATATGTATAATCCCTTTTAATTGGGTTCAGCCGGCTTCACTAGAACATCTGAAAGAAAATACTCAACAGCTTGGTTTCTAACTCAAATGGTAATGGATACACACACCCTATGTATAATAACTGTGGGATAATACATTGTTTTAAAATAAATATTCTTTTTTTATTTGAACAATTTCGACCCTTTCCATTGAGTCACTTTTTTTTATCACTCTTCTCTAAAGCCTCTATCCAAATATTTAATGCCATATTCCCTACACCAAATTTTATACCGAAACTTTTAATGGGTTCATCCAACATTTTTATTCCTGCCATAGTTCTTGAGCTCAGTTGTTGTACTCCTAATTCTGTGCCCACACTTTTATGTACATACTGTAGAACTGTGCTCCTCAGACCAAGGAATACTTGTCCTTAACTGCAAGTACTGACTTCAAACTATTTTCATTTTTCAGCAACAAACACACATCATCTGCATAAGCCATTGTTTTCAGAGTCCCAGAGGTTTTTAGAAATTATATTCCCTCTATATTATCATTTAGGATAGTGTGCCTCAGAAATGGGTCTAAAGCCAAATCATACAAGCAAGCACCCAAGGAACCTTTTTCAAAACACAGCTCAGCCACTGTCTTGCTGTACTGCTCTCTGGATAGTTTTTTTCACCCACTCCCTCCTCCCTCCTTTATTAAATACACTTCCCCAGTGATACCCACCTCCTGAGGCCTCCCACTAGTCAATTACAGCAACTCCTTAAAGGGGCTCTCCTTCCTGTAACTTCTTAAATGGGTGATCCTTTCTTTCTTGTGCTCAAATTTAACTGCAAAAATGCTGCTTCATCCATTTAGTATAGGATTTCTACTTATTAGTGTAACCGTCACATACCGTGGGTCTCTAAACCCACAACATTTTCTACACCCACGCATATTCACAGGCTACCTAAATCTTATACACAAATTTTTAAATGTTTCCCTCTCACTGCCACTTACCCGACCTGGCCTCCACAGGGATGTAGCCAGGGATTTCTGATCTGCACACCAGGTGGGCTCACTGCTACCCCCCCCCAATTAGGATAAACTACCCCTTCCCCCACTGTACATGCCATCTCACCTGACGCTAGCATAATTTTCTGTGTTGCACACCACTGGCCACACCACCACCAGGTGTCAGACTAACAGACTGGCTTTTGGTCACAATATTGCATTGTGACAAGTCTCTGTACCTAATCAAGGTAGCAAGTCCCACAGAGGTCCATTCACACACACACACCCACACGCACACACACACACACACACTAGACATGCCACAACACCACCACCACCAACAGGTGTCAGACTAACAGACTGGCTTTTGGTTACAATATTGCATTGTGTCAAGTCTCTGTAGCTCATCAAGGTAGCCAGTCCCACAGAGGTCCATTCACACACACACCAAAAAATCAGTCATACTGCAGCCCAATAATAGCCACAATAAGTCACCAACTCTAACATACCCACAGTAGATTACAGTAGAAGAGGGTTAGGGTAACCTCGATGGTGCTCTAGTTTTGCTTCCAGTACTGCAACCATCAACTAAACCATTTGCCCCAAAGAGCCCTATACCTCTGGGTTTGGTTCTGGATCAATTTTAGACTGCTCCACCCCACAGAGCCCAATACCACCCAAACATGGTATGTTCACTTTTCCACTGAATAGTGAGCATGCAATCACAGAAGATGGCAAAAGAGCTGAGCGAGCTTCCACTTCTACTGAAAAAAGCAATCATGTACTGCAGCCACAAACTCAAACATACCCACAATAGATTACAGTAAAAAGAGGACCAGGGTCTCGATGGTGCTTCTGGTACTGTAACCATCACCTAAACCATTCACAGCAAAGAGCCCCATGCCTCCGGATGAGAACCTGCACCAATTCTCAACCGCTACAAAGAGCTCCATACCACCCAAGCATGGTATTTACTCTTACACCGAAGATGCCACACAAACACAGAAGCCAGCAAAAAACCAAACCAAAGAGCTAAGCTCACACTCCAACTGAAAAGTAGTCATGTACTGCAGCAGCCCAGGAATAGCCACAGTAAATGTCACCAACTTAATACATACCAACTATGTTACAGCACAGTAAAGAGGTATTGGGAAAACTTGCTGGTGCTCTGTGCTGCAACAGTCACCTAGATCATTTGCACAGAACCCCACACCTCTGTGTTTGGTTGCCGATGTGTACAAAAGCTGCCAGTTCGCATTGCAATGTAAACCCACAATGCTTGTACAGGACATATTTGTTCTCTCATCTTTCCATGTGGCTGCATGTTCTGCATTGCAACCTAAACCCACCATGCTTGTACAGGACATTTGTTGCCTCTCGTCTTTCCATGTGGCTGCATGTTCTGCATTGCGACATAAACCTACAATGCTTGTACAGGACATTTGTTCCCTCTCGTCTTTCCATGTGGCTGCATGTTCTGCGTTGCGACGTACTTCAACAATGCTTGTACAGGACATTTGTTCCATCTCGTTTTTCCATGTGGCTGCACATTCTACATTGTGACGTACATCAGCGATGCTCGTACAAGACATTTGTTCCATCTAGTTTTTCCATGTGGCTGCACGTTGTGCATTGCAACATAAACCCATAATGCTTGTACAGGACATATTTGTTCCCCCTTTTCCTACAGCCTTTGCCTTCCAGATACACCAGATGTTACCTTGGTTCCCAGTCCTCATGTATGATTGCCAGATGTTACCGTGGCACAGCGAAATTGATGTGTTCCATTAAGTGTTTGAAAACCTTCTGTCTCTGCATAGATCGAAGTCTTTGAGCACCTGATCTACATCAGTTTCAGTGTCTTGATGTATATGCAAAAGAGCAACTCCTGTAAGACGTGATTTACTCATGCTGCTTCTGAGCCAGGTCTTGATCCTCCTCAAGGCACCAAATGATCTTTCTGCACTTGCCACACTTACTGGCATGGTGGTCAAGACAGATAAGATTGCATTTATGTTTGGATACAGATCTGGATTCAGTTGTTGTAAGGCTGTTAGAATTGAATCAGGTCTGTCTGCTAATGGTACACTGTGCCTCTTTGCGTTCCATTGTTCCAGCTCCAGTTCCAGGTTTTCTAAGCTGCTTAGGTCAGTCTGGTAAGCAACAACCAAGTCTGCTGTCTGTGCCTCCTACAGAAACCCATGTTTTTTTTTGAACAAGATATTGGGCAAGGAACCGAGGGTGGCAGTCTATTAGTTGCTCCTGCAGCTCTGAAATCACGTAGTCTGAAAATGGAATAAATATGTTACATCTGTAGTATTCTTCGGGGGTGGCAGCATCAATATTGTTGCATTGTGTTTATCCTCCACATATTCAGGGTACAGACTCTTCAATATATGCAGTGTCTTCCAAAGCCACGATATTGTAATACAGCTCCCTAAATGTCCTCTCTGAACTCTCCCGCATGTCCTTCAGTCTTTGAATAACTGTGGAGGCTTCTTCAGAAGCCTGACTTAGATCAATGCTGACCCGTTGCAAGTAAAGATGTAGTGGTTTTGTTCTGATCAAAACAAAATCCACACTACACAGTGTCACAAGGAGGTCAAATCTCAATATTGCGGCTAACAATCTGTCCCCTTCACTGTCATACTCTGCTATCTTTTCAAGTGTGCTAACTACCACTAAAAATTTGTCTTTGAACCTCACCAGGGAATCAGTTTGGCTCATCCATCTGGTGTTTCCAGCTGCAGGAATAGATGAAATATGGTCTGCAGGCTCATCATCGTAGTCAGATGGTAGATTGTGGAATTCTTTGAGCTATGATACAAAACATTATGGTGCTTATAAGAGGATTTCAGTGTGGAGATTATTTTCTTTGTTGTATCAGACATATTTTCTATTTGTCTTGTGGAACACGAGTGGACAATTGCAGTGTTCAGGCTGTGAGCCTTGCAAACAATGTACGTTGCTCCTAGAGCCACAGCCTTGATCTTTGCTTGAACACCATTGAATCTTCTACTCATGTTGCTGCCTTTGTCATAGCCTTGTCCTCTAATCAGCATTAGATCCATGCCCCAAGCTGTTAACCACTGCAGGAACAGTTCCGCAAGGCCATGACCAGTGGTGTCAAAACCTTCCATGAATTCAACAAAGTCTTCATGAATTTCGTCGTTCTCAGAAAGGTCACGATGTACATAGCGCACCGATAAGGAGATCTGTTCCTTTGTAGATATATCCATTGTACCATCTGCGATGAAGCTGTACCACTTTGCTTGCTTTAGATTGGTTAAGATTTTTCTCTGTATCTGTTAGCCCATTACCCTGATCAATTCATTTTGAATTTGTGGCTACATGTACATGGCATTCCTTGGAGCTGCCATAAGGTGGTCTTGTAGCTCTGGATCTATGTTCACAGTGTAATTTACTATAGCACTGAAGTTGTCAAGCAGCCTAGATTTGCCTCGTAGTGCAATGTTTTGCCTTCCATAAAAGAGGATAATCCGAATAATCCAACATAGGATGTGCATGGTCCTCTCTGCTGTCTTGTTTGTGCACTCGAGAAGAGACTGACTAGCTGTTCTCAACTTTCCTGCACAAACAGAGAGAAATGCATCTGCTTTACCAACAGCATTCTCATGGTCCTTTGATTTTCTGTGTCTTTCCAGAGTCTTCTTCTCATTGGACCAATCCCTAAATTGCATAGATACAAGAAGCATGCAACTTGAACTAAATACAAAACAAGGAGCACAGAATACACCGTCCAACTGCTTTGAATATCTAGCAAATCTGTAGTCATGCAAAAGCTGTGCATTAAAATGCCTGAAACGCTGGCTAGGACCTTCAGGCCCCATCAGATGTCCTGGAAACTGAAAACCTGGTGGTGGTAGCCACTGTGTTTCCAGAATTTGTTTCTTTCATGCATCTGTGAGCTGTGCCCGATCAAAACATCCAATGTCTTCTGCGCTACAAGAATGCTGGTTGGGTTTATGGGGGATGTTCTTAGTTGGAATATCCTCAACACTGACTTCTTCCAGGGCACTACTTATAGCCTGGACAGCTTGAACAGTATGGTCTTCCTGGAATATGCTTAGATTCTGGCTGGCTTCCATGGTATATTCTTCCACAAAACTGCTGGTTGTCTGGATGTCATTAAAAGAGTAAATTCTGCTGAGGTATCTAATAACTGGCAGGTAACATGTGCTTCATCGAGAACAGCCTGCAAGGTTGAATCTTCATACTAAGGGGTCATACTAAGGTAGGATAGGAGCCAGAGAACCTTACGGTCCATAAATGCTCCTTAAAACTAATAATAACTAAGAAAGGTACCTGAGTTAATCAGTTTATCTAATCTAAATTTAAATATAGCCTTATAGTTGCTAGTAATCACCTCAATAGGTAAGGCATTCCAGGGCTTAATAATACGTAAGGAGAAAAAATATTTCCTTGGCTTCAGATTAAAAGTTCTATATTGAAGCTGAAGGGGGTGACCTCTAAGACTGAGGTAAATATCTTTAAAGACCACCCTAATTTAGTCAATAAGTATGGATCTTGCATGATATCAAACATAAGAAGGAGATCCCCTCTCAATCTGTGCATATCAAGAGGCATAAGCTTCAAGGACGCAAGCCTAGTATCATATGACACATTTTGTAATCCACTTACTAATTTAGTAAAGCGCCTTTGCACTTTTTCTAACTGTAAGATATCAAATTTCTTGAAAGGACACCATAATGGGGAAGAGAAGTCTAGGTGTGGATGAATATAGGCCCTGTATAAGGGCATTAACACATTTCTGTCTCTAGATTTTATATTCCTCCTAATAGACCAAATAATCATATTGGCCTTAAGTATCGTAGAATTAATTTGTAAAACAGGTAGAAAATTGTTAGAGATCAAAACCCCCAAATCTTTCTCCATTGTGGTACTAATCAGCACTCTGTTGTTTAACATATATTTATGGGATGGGTTATTTGGACCAAAGTGCATAATTCTGCATTTTTCATGATTTAATTTCATCCCTCAAATATTGACCCATTTCGTGATATTATCCAGATCAAATTGGACTGATGCCGTCTGCTCAGAATTCGAACACATCCCACCGATTTTAATATAATCTGCGTACTTAATGGTATTTGAATAACAATTGTTGGTAATATCAGCTATAAAGAACTGAAAAAGACAAGGGCCCAAAACAGCTAGACTTTCCTGTCTAATCAGCGGTGCACAGTTAGGCAATGTCTCAGTGGCACTTCTAGGCTGTACCTCCGTGTTACCAACCCTGAAACACAGAAATGGTATTACTTTAGCATATGCTGTGCGACTAATTACCAGTACTTATTGTAATCAATTCATTAAGTATGGTGCATTTCTTACCCAGAGGTAGATGCACCTCTTGTGAGGAAGGACTGCATCACCCTAGACATTTTTGTCGTTTCCTCCATTCTGGCACGTTTTGTCTTTTGGACTTGTGCTCCAGATGGCTGCTTGCATTTTCTGGACTCCATTTTGTGACTGAACAGGTTAGCCCCTGCAATGTGAGAAGTACAAATAGGAATCTTTTAGAATCACACTCAACTATAGCAGATGCTTGAAGGGGAGGTTGAAGGACTGCGCTGTACCTTGATGCAGTAGTTCACAAAATAAGCTGTTTCACATCACAGTTTGCAACTCAAGATCCTGAGGCAATTGCGAATCAATTTTGGTTTTGATTTGCAGTCTGTGCTAATGAATTTTTCCAGGACCGCAGGGCTTGGAATGCACGAATGGTAATGTTTCACTATTTTTAGCCATCTCACATTCCGGACCCCCCCCCCACCGCTAAGCCTTTTTCATTTTGATTAGCAAAGGCCACTAATCAAGCCACCAACACCAATTTATGCCTTGTAGTTGGAGAACAGTGATGTCGAAACACTAGCTTCTGCTCCAGACATGTAGTCAACGCTACTTCTGCGAGCTCGGTGTACACCTTTCCTAAGGCAAACAAAATAGTGTGACTTGCACAGTGCAGAAATGTCTTCACGAACTGTCAAGCTGAACTGAATGCAATGGGATCAGCCGATTGGTTTGTGCTGCTGTGAATGGGAGCTGGCATTAAAAGTTTGGTAACCATTCCTCCAATTTAAGTGAAGTATCCAACAGTGGTACCGTGCTGCAATTAAGCAACATTAGCAACTCTGGCTAACTCAATTACTGATAGTCAATTTAGAATGTGGGGTGCCCTCATTGCTGTCTGCATTCAGTATGCAGAGTCGTTATTACCAATAGCATTTAAACAAACATTTTACAATGTCATTTGATATGACGGTTGACATCTTGTGTATATGCATTCTTAACCAATAAGTGCTAAAGATCAGTACAAGTGGTATTTCTTTTTCTGAGTGTGCTTTTCAGAGGTCCATAACAACTCCGGTTAGACAATGTATATGAAATAAGAGTTTTGTATGACTGCACATTGTGTTCTCTTACAGAAACTACAATGACCACCATCCACTGGACATGCTCAGGCCAACTGAAATCCACAGAAGTTGGTGTGGTGATGTTACCCATGATACAGTTCTACCAGTGAACCAGCGAACAGCCAGTGCCCGATTGCTTCAAGTGGAGTGGCATGGTGAAATTGTGTCTCATGGTTTTACATGACTATTACAAGAGTAGTTTTAAGTACTTTGCAAACAGGTCTATGGTGTTGGCCAGTGACCATGAATAAACATTTTGATGCATTATGTTGAATTATGTTTCATTATTTCAGACTGGAATACTCAATAGTACCATACACTCAAGGGCATCCATAGACCCATAAGTGCTATACAGTCATGGGTACCCATACGTAGACCTGTAAAGAGGAATTATGCAGTGACAGAGTGCTGGCTTGCTGCCACAATGCTGCCCATTGAATGTAAAACCTCAGCCTCTGGAGTGGGAAATGCACTTCCGCTCCCTCCACACAGATGGTGGAAATAAAGAGATACAGGGTAGAAATGAAGAGATACAGTGTGGAAATACATAAGTTGCAGAGGGTGGAAGGACTACTCTAAGAAAATGTAGCCCCACATAGTGACAGACTGCCTGTAAGGTTTACATTTTTCATAAATCACCGATATTGCTCACTTGTGCACATATTGCAGCAGCCAGTGGGAGGAACTAGGAATTAACACCATATTATGATCTGGAGGGTAATGTGCCCCAAGGAGTACAAGGGGTGGGAACAGTGCATAGACAGACACAAGTCGATTTAAATGAGAAGGGGTCCTGAAGGAACTGAAAGGAATAAGTTGACAAGTGATGGGGCAAGCAAGATAGGGTGCATCCCCAGGGTCCTAAAAACTAAGCGAGGTGGTGGCTGAACCTCTGGCAATCTGTTTAGCCAGTCATCGGAAACTGGAGAGGTGCCCAAAGACTGGAGGACAAAAGATGGGCTTTTAGCTCATCTAACTTACATGTATAACAAATAAAAAATGAAATGAAAATTAAAAATGTCTTCAGTGACTGTGTGCAGGACCTGGAAGGCCGAATTTCCAGGATCACTGATGACAAAGCACTGTAACTAGGTAATACAGGGTAGAGAATGTTCAAAGGAGGGCAACAAAGATAGGACTTGTGATGCAATCCATGTACCATAAGGACAGGTTGAAGGACTTGAATATGTGCTCCCATCCCTGGAGGAAAAGAGGGATACGGGGATATGACAGACATACAAGTATCTTACAGGGAGAACTGGGTGCTGGAACACTTTCAGCAGAAGAGATGTTCCAGGACTAGAGGGCATGAGACGAAGTTTGAGGGAGGGTGATTCAAAGGAAACATGAGGAAGAATTTAACAGAACAGGTGATGGACAAGTAGAACACTCTGCCAGAGGAAGTAGCAGGGTCTGAAACGATCACAGGATTTAGGAATGCATGGGATAGACATAATCAAATTCAGGAGGGGCAAGGGGCAGACTTCTAGGAAAACATTGAACAGACATTCAAACGAGCAGACTAGGTGGGCTGTAGGCACTTATCTGCTGACAGTGTCTATGCACATATACAAAACCAGGCCAGGGGAGTTCCAAGCAAAAATGTTTAGGGCTGCAGGCTATCCCCTTGAACAAATATTTACTTGTAACAGGAGTGCTGTGCATATTTATGGATCACAGTCTGCTTTAAGTGTTGCATAAATATGCACTCCACACTCCTGTGTGCCAAAGGACAAGGTTTGCCCAACCTAGTCAAGTCATAAATGTAATGCAACAGTTCCCCTGAAGGCCCAAACCCCCCCTGGTCTGGAGAACCTGGGCTGTCCAGCACAGCCATCAAATGCACAACCCAATGGCAATACAAATATTTACTTGTGACAATCACACAGGAGTGCTGTGTGCATATTTATCTAACATATACAAACAGGAGATAGAAAGTGCCTCAGCTGGGACTTGAACCCCAGCCACCAGGGATACTGATCCAATTGCGCCAACCAGCTGCACAGAGACAATTTGTCTAGAACCTGGGCTGTCCGGCACAGTACTCAAATGCACAACCCAATGACAACTTACAAGCTCAAATCTTGGGCAGATTGGGTGGGCCGTAGGCACTTATCTGCTGACAGTGTATGTATGCCATGACCACCACACCTCCTCCCTCTGGGCAGCTCGTGGACCCAAGAACAAAGTTTGCTTTTGCCACACCATGTAGAAGTTAGAAGTTATAAATTGCAGTTTAAATCAGACTTTGTTTCCCCTGACCACCACCACTGCCAAACAGACAGTGACACTCAATGAGTTAACCCCCCGGAAGTTTCAATTGAGTTTCAATGTTGTATTTAAAGATACTTAACTGCACATTTTGGCTGCCTAACTTTACATCAGTCAGCACCTGGATAATGCTTTAGTGCAACTATTAAACAAAGCACTTATTAAATAATAGAAAGTAAGTACATTAGCAAATATAGCACATCACCTGCATTTCATGGTCAGCATTAACAGCAGCAACTTTAATCATAGGCCCTGTAATCATGAAGTGCTCATTTTAATAGTTACAATAAAGCATTATCCTGGTGCTGACAACTGCAAATTTATGCTGCCACAAGCCAATGTGTAGTTAGTATCATTATCTTTAATATAAGTCTCGGACTTGGAAATGGCAAGCCATTTGCCAGCAGTAAGTCAGTGAACATGTTGGACTTGGTAAGTACCCCGTCACTGCCACAGTAACACTGAATATTACCCCCCAGTACCTGAAGGAGGCTGAGCAGAGTTACACAGGTGTTTGACTTTATACCCCCTCCCTAGAAGGCTGCATGGAGTAAGGGGTGTACATTAAAAAATACCAAATGCCGACAACCTTTCAGAATCCTGTACCATGTGTATCCCCATCTGCTTCAACTGGTGGTGGTGGTGGTGGGGGAGATGGGACTGGGGGATCGCCAGAAGGATACCCAAGTAGAAGGGGCATGTGGCAAACCACCAGGATGCCAAACAGCTAGATGTCAAAACAGAATTGTGAATAGAAAATATTGCCACTGCTGTTGGGCTGGCAGGCAAGTGAAGATTTTAGCTAAACCTAGAATTTCAAGCAAACTAAGTAACACAGACACTGAGGGGCATATTGAAGGACATTTGGCTAAACACACAGTGTCTGAACAGACACAGCCAGGATTGGTGCATCCAAAAGGCATTCATAGTAAACCACCAGATATTTTCTTCCCAACTTATTTACTCAGACTAGCCCAGCTTTAATACAACATTCCACTTCCAATGGGCTCCTGCTTCAGTTCTGCCCAGGAACACAGTCAGTGTCCACAGTGGGATTTGAACCTTTGATGATCTCCAGGTTCCAAATCTGGTGATCTAATCAATAGATCACAGTAAGCCCCTGCTTGGTGCACCCAAAAGGCATTCATTTCATAGTACCAGATTTTTTCCTTCAACTTATGTACTCAGACTAACACAGCTGTAGTACAACATTCAACTTCATGTTCTGCTTCTGCCCATGTATGATCACAGTCAGTACGTGTCCATAGCGGGATTTATTTGAACCTGAATATCCTGGTTCCACATCTGGTTCTCTAATCAGATAGATCATATTCACAGTAAGCCCCTGCTCCTGTCTCCTTTCCTATCAGTCTCCCTCTCCCACAACCAGACAGCCTGAGCAGAGTGTAGAAATAAGCATCAGTCTTGCACTGTAGCCTCTGGTAAAGAAGCTGCCACTTTGTAATCTTGGCTTATTGTTTTTGTATTTTTGCATATTAAAGCACGAAGCCTGGCCAAGGGAATGAAAAAATTACAGCCTTCTGTTGTCAACATATAAAATACAACTCTTCCACCCAGAGTATGTGAAGAGACTAGCCCATCCCCACAACTGACAGTAGCTTACTGCTCTAAAAATCACTACTAATGACTTAGAGGGACCCACTGAAATCCGGTATCCAAGGAATAAAAAGCCCAGGCATCAACTGGCAGAAATACTGCAATATTATAAAAGCTCACCTACATGTCAGCAAGAAAAAGATTGTGTTTTCCCTGCTTCAAGCCTTCCACAGGGTATCAGGTTTCTGCTATTGCATCCCAAAATGCCTTGCTCTGCCTTCTGGTCTGCTAGCAGGAAACGGGGGGCATAAGAGCATGAGGAGGCATAATGTAACAAGGAAATGCAAAATTATACATGCCCACATAATGTAAAGAATTGTGGGAAGCATATGTAAATCACCATGAAAGAGTTTAGACTGCTTCCCCTTTAAATGAGAGTATGGTGCCAAACTGCTTCTCACAAACTCTGCAAAGGACACACACACTGATGAGTCCTGTGTAGGAGGAAATACATGCCTGTGTTTTGCTTTCAGCCTTTGCAGAGTGTGACAGGCCATTTGGCACCATACACTCTTGCTTAAAGTGGAGCCAGTCTAAACTCTCATGGTGATTTGCATATACTTCCTTCCTACAATGCCTTGCATTATTGGGGTATGTGTAATGTCACATTTTCTTGAAACTTGCCTTTATTCATTTATTGCCATCCAATGCCCTTTCCAGGTAATACTCTAGCACGGGATGGCTTCAGCTGGTTAATGATCTCCTGTTGAACATGAAAGTCAAAGCTTAAGCAGCTTGCTTTCTGGATGAATAGCCATGCACTGGACTTGTACATACTTCTGACTGGCTACCACAAATATCAGGACTGCTGTGTTGATGGTATTCATTTTGTGCTTCTCTCTCCCCCCTCACTTTACATTAAAACTTGCCAGAGGCAGATTAATAAAACAATGCCCATTTCCCTAATGTCACCCCTACCCCCATTACCATGTACTATTCAAATCAGACTAGATAAATTACAATACATGTAAGGGAACAGGCTGGCAAATTAAGACAGGCCTCCAGAGGACCAGTGGTATTATTAATCTTTTAAGACACTAATATTGCTCCTGATAGAACATGGGGACTTGCAGACACACTTCGCACAGATTGAAATATCAGCTACTGTTGCAAAAAAAATCAATAGTGCTAGAAACAATAATTTTTCCTGTTATTCAGGGCCCTGGAACCAACACCACTTTTGTTTCATTTTCTTTCTTTTATTTTTTAAACCAGCATTTGACTTAAGTATTTGTACCACACTAACTAACAAAGAGCAACTACACACACCGTATATACAGTATAGCAAGCACATTATCACTGACATTCAGGTGTATATAAACCATACATGTGCACAGCTGTGTGCATATGCATGCATTATATACAAGCTTAAGAACTACACAACAGTATGCATTCAGCTGTATTTCCACATCCCCCGGTGTAGGAGAGGTGTGAGGTACAGCTGAGTGCCTCCACACACAGAAGTAGTAAATCCAATGTAAAGCACATTTCTGGGGTGTTATTTCCCTTATAAAATAGGTAAAATGCCAATATACAAACCAAAAAATAAAACCAGCCCAGTGGCATGGAAGGCTGAGGCATCAATTGCCTTACCTCCTGTATGCTGGCGACTCGTGTTTGGGAATGAACGTGGGTTGCCAGTGTGAGACAGATAAGTGTCCCAGGGGCTGCTCTCCCAAGGAGGGGTGGCCAGCTGTCTCAGCCCTTGACCACCATTAGATGGAGGCCTGCTGCTGGTGCAGGCATGAGCAACTTGAAGGGAGGGGCCACGATCCCACAAAGGTGCGCTTGCACACACACACACACACACACACACACACACACAATGTGCTGTCATGGCAGTGGAACCAGGCAAAACACACTGGGTTGGCATGGGCTACATGAATGCAATAAGGCATGCCCACCTACATCTGCCCCGCGCCATCGACCAACCACCCTGCCCAGTCTAGATGTGTGTCAACAACTGGGATGGGAATGCAGCCCTTCCCTACCCAGTCTCACCACAGGGGGGGGATGTGGGGGATGTCGGGCATGATGGTGTGGTACAGCAGGTGCCAGTTGAGAGGAAGCAGGGACAGAACTGAGAGCCCACCCACACCACCCGTGGAGAAAAACCTATATAGAAAAAAATAAACACCTTAAATGACCTGTGTGGTCATCTGATTGTATTGTACAAATCAGGGTACAAGATTCCTATTTCATAAGTGCATATAATATATACTTGTACACTCAATCTATTATAGGGTATTATAAGGCACATGCATACAGTACATGAGTACTGTACTATTGAATGTACACGGTTATGGTTAAACACATGACACTAACACAGCACAGATGAACAATATGCACAGCACACTAACATGCACAGTCACATTCATATGTATGCACATGTATTTTCTTTCATAAAACACATGCAAAATGCATGCAAGAATTCAAATGCATCAACTATACATGCACATATATGCCATGAAGTGAACATCCATTCTGTGGCTAGAAACACCCACCAACAGTGGTGCACTGGTCTGTGTATGCATCTATATCTCCATCTGCCCTTACGCCCATTCACCTCTTTACTGAACCATCCACCCACGTGCCTGCTACCCATCATCCACCCATATAAACCCATCTATTTACTGACTTTCAGCCTTCAGGCAGCTACCATCTCCCTACCATTTCCACACAACTATCCAGCTATTCAGCCAGCCATCCAATACTGCCAACAATGCTCCCAAGCCCCATCCCACCACTCTTTTTTTTTTTTTACTCACCACGCAGACATCATGCTGCTGCTGCTTGCTCTAGTCTTCAATCTGCTGTTGCTTGTCCTGGCATGCAAAAGCTCCCTGCTCGTCGACCCCACTGACTCAACTAGCAGTGCGGCACAGAGACAGTCTGTGGCTCTGATTCCTCACTCCTACCTGACATGAGTCACGACTAGTACACTTCCAGTCAGCGGCATCAAATTCTGCAGGGGCTCAGTCAGTTGTGCTGCCTTCCATAAGTCAGGACTGTCCGTCCGGTCCCACTCCGAGTCCAGGCATACTCCAGCCATTCTCCACTAGTCCACCAGCACACAGACTAGTGTGATTTTACAGTTCTTTCACTCTCCCAGCCACAGTAGCCTGGGATCAGTGCTGGAGTTGGACTTGGACCTGTTCTGACCATGGACCGATCGAACACCCGACCTGTCCCCAGGCAGCCAGCTATGTGTGCTACATTGAAGTCTCCCGCAGCCTGCCTCACCCTCAGCATCTCACGCTGACTAACCGACTGTCTGATGGAGTAGTGACAAAGTTCTGTTGCTCACTACTAGTGCTGTGCCGCTACTGCTGCTGAATCTGATGCTATGAGCTTGTTCTTCTGAATCAGTTTCCATGACTCTGGCTCCAAATTGGCTCCCGAGTTCTACCTCACCTCCAATTTCACTACCGGTACCAAAAAGAAATGCTTGCTCACTCCTCCACGTCTCACTTCCAGTTCTCCAGCCTAGTCCACTCCAGAGAAAAACCTGAAAACTCACCTAATGCTGTGGGCATTTAAAGAGCCCGCGTGACCCACCCATTACTAATCACGCCTTCATTTCATAGAAGGTGGACCTGATTGAAATGGCAAAACATATCTCAATCAGGTACGCTGGGGCACGTCATATGTTTAGACCCCACCCCCCACCTCTCCACATTTAAAAAAATGAAAAGGCTTGACAGCGGCTGGGAAAACCCACGATAAAAACCCCAAAACAAACAAAAAGAAAACTACATGCCAGTCGTCTTCCACTACCCTCTCACTGATCTTTAGCATGCCGTGGCATGTCTGGCATGTCGGTAGATGCACCCTTGGGCTTCCATACTACCATACACTGCTGTACTCATGACGGGTACCAACTGCCTCTCTCTCTCATGGGTTTACCCTTTCAATTAAAGCTATTCTGAAGGCTTACTATTGCCCCTTGCCTCGCTGTTTGGCCTTGGAAAACAGTTTAAGAAACTGCCCATGCCTCAGGGGCAAAATTTGGCCATTTCTACTACTTCTTAGTGCTTTAGAAAAGATGCTTCTGCTGCTAATTATCTGTGCTGGTAATGTCAAATGAAACCCCGGTCCCCCCTCTCCATTCCTGCCCAAGCTGACCTACCTTTACTAAAAGGGTTATCATTTTTACATTTGAATGCCTGTAGCCTTCTGAAAAAGCTTGATGCTATCAAAACGTGGACCCTCCACTGCTCTCCTGATATTCTTGTAATCTCTGAAACTTGGCCAAGACCAACCACCCTGGACTATGAGGTTAACATTCCTTCATGCAACTTGTTTCATACTGATAGGAAATCCTGGGGAGGGGCAGTAGCCATGTATGTCCGGAACAGCATTACTGCAACTATGGTGGACACGACTACAGTCCCTAAGGAGTTCAAGTGCCTCACGCTAAGAATTCAACCAGACAAATCAACCTCTATCTGCATTAATGGGTGCTATAGGCCCCCCCCTCAGCTGGCCTCTCTCTGCTCAAACACCTAAGTGACATACTAGCTACCACTTTATCAGAAGTATCCATAATTGGTGACCTCAACCTTGACTGGCTCTCTCCAGTCTCCTTACCGTTGAAAGAATTCTGTGATGCCCATGGACTTACCCAGATCATTGATGAAGCCACCAGCCCAAACACCAAAAACCCAGAGCGTAGCTCCCATCTTGACCTAATCCTTGTAATCAAGCCTCACCTCTTCCTCCACTCAGGTGTATTCTTTAACGACGTCAGCGACCACTGTGCCATTGCATGTGTAAGGTCAATGCAACTCCAAACCTCCTCTTCCTCTAAATACATCCATAAGAGATGTAAACGGAACTTCTGCCCAGAAGCTTTTCTCTATGACCTCCAGCATGCTAACTAGCAGAAATATTACCTCGCATCATCTGTGGAAGAGGCACATGAGGTACTGCACGAAATACTCACTGAAACCCTAGACCTCCATGCCCCAGTTACCAAAAGCAGAACCAAAAGAAAATCCTGTCCCTGGTTCACGGATAACCTAAAGACTGCCTTATGGCATAGGGATGCTCTTTGGAAAAGAGCCAGAAAGTCTAAATTGGGTACAGACTGGTCTGCTTTCTGAACCACAAAGAATTTCTGCATGAAAACTATCAGAGCTGCAAAGTCTAGTTATTTCCGCTCTGAACTTAACGCATCCACTAACTCTGCTACCAAGTTTTGGAAAACTTTAAGCGGGGGTAGAAGGCCATAACAGCACTGGCACACTTCCCTACAAAGTTTCAACTGGTGGTACCCACATTACAGATAAAAATTAGATCCTTGACCTCCTTAACAATCATTTTGCCACAGTAGGGATGGCTTTTGATACCTCCCCAGCAAATGCCATCAGGGCACAGTTCTTTAGTCAGTTATCTGTTTACCATGATCAGAATCTATTGATCCTTACCACTCTTTCTCCTTTTGTCCGGTCACTGTCAAACAGGTTGAGGGTCTCCTTCTTCAACTTGATACTAAGAAAAGTGTGGGAGCGGATATGATTGAGCCTTTCTTCCTAAAGTTGGCCTACTATATTTTGGCTCCCCTTATTACCCACCTTTTCAATTTGTCTCTCAATCAGGACTCCCTCCCCAAGGTCTGGAAGATGGCCCATGTCATCCCTCTATTCAAATAAGGGGACCCCTGCGACCTAAATAATTACCACCCAATCTTCTTGCTCCTGGCCTTGTCAAAACTATTGGAGAAGGTAGTAAAGGAACAGCTCAGATCTCATCTGGAAAGTTTTAATCTACTAAACCCAATTCAATCTGATTTCTGTCCCATGCATATTACCTCCACTGCCCTTGCTAAGGTTATAAATGGCTAGCAGTCCACACTTGATAACAAACAATACATATGCGCCTTGTCTCTGGACCTTAGCAAGGCTTTTGACACGGTGGACCACGGTTTGCTCCTGGTGACCCTAAAGAAAGTTGAGGTGGGACAACCTGGCCCTAAGTTGGTTCACAAACTATCTTGTGGGCAGAGAGCAGCAGGTCAAGGCTGAAGAAGACCTTTCACCAAGAAAAATACTCCATAGAGGTGTCCCTCAAGGATCCATGCTTGGTCCACTTCTGTTTGCCATTTATATTAATCAAACTGGCACTGGCCTAAAGTCATCTAGTATCCATCTCTTTGCTGATGATATAGTACTATACATTGACAGATCAACTCCGGATCAAGCCATTTTGGACCTCCAGAATGATTTTGACATCCTTCAAAAAAATCTACTCAACTTGAAACTCCTGCTTAATGCCAAAAAAATAAGGCCATGATTTTCTCTCCATTGGCCCCTCATCTAAAAAAAAAACAACCCAGATAAGGTTCCTCACATAAACACCCTTTTGGGAGAAGCTCTGGAGTTTGTGGAACAATTCAAATACCTGGGAGTTTGGATTGACTACAAATTGTCCTTCATTGATCACATTGAAAAACTAATTCAGAAACTACATCAAAGGCTTTGTATTTTCTTCAGGATCAAGCACTCACTAACCCAGAAAGCTAGAAAACTCCAAGTCCAAGCTACCTTCTTGCCTCTCCTAGACTATACGAACTTCCTAAATGGCCATAGTACTAGCACTGCTCTCTCCAAGCTTGATACCTTATACCACAGAGCCCTTAGGTTCATTTTGAGTGCCCCTTATGACACGCACCACTGCATCCTCTATTCTTCCATAGGCTGGAGCTCTCTTAGCTTCAGGGGGCCAAAGAATGCTATTCTATGGACATATAAGGCAATCACTCATGAATGACGTCAGTACCTCACAAGCTGCCTAACTCCCTGCATCCTTAGTGCCTATTCTTTCAGAAGTCTTACCATCTTATCTCTGGCCATCCCTAAAGTTAAAATGTGCTTTGATAGAGCCTCAATAAGCTTCACTCTTCCTACGCTCTGGAATAAGATCCAGAAAACCTTAAGGCTCTCTTCCCCAGCCACGTTCTCCCTCTTCAAATCCTTGTTCCTGAGGACCTTCTATGAGGTCTGCCATTGCTTCAAGTCAAGCTCTTAACATCACAGTTTATTACTGCTTTAAATTCTGGAGTTAAGCCTCAACCATTGCCTGAGGCATCATTTGAGTCCTCCCTTCTGTCATTGTCCCAATCAAGGTCCCAACATCATGATCTGTCTTTGCTTTAAATATTGGACTTAAACTCCAACCAGTGCCTGTGTCATCTTTTGTATTTCTCCCTTAGAACAGTCCTTCTTTCCTTCCTAGGTCATCATGTCCACCCTCTCCTATCTCATCTGACTTTCCCTCCCCACTCCCTATACCCCATCCCCTTCCCACCCCACTTGCCAGGCCATGCTTACATTACTTATCAAAGGACTCTTACATCTCAGTCTTCTTCGCACTTTAACACTAGAAAAACTGCCACTCCTGCTCACTATGACTCCTCCAATGATGTTTACTGTATAAACTTTAGCTCATTACTTTATGTCCATATATATGTATCTATGCAATTGTATTTAAATGGCACTACCTCCTGTTGAATCTATTGTTATGTTCTGGTAGAAGTATCTTGTTACATGTGATGGTTATATGTTATATATGTTATTATTATTACTATGTAATTGTTATATACGTTCACTCAACCTGTTATGTCTTAACCCTGTTGGCAATTGTTTTGCCCCAGGTCCTTCTTGTAAATGAGCTTGTCTCAATGATGTTCCACCTGGCAAAATAAAGATTTTGATTGATTGATTGATACAGTAGCAGACAAAGTACAACCTAGCCAGACTCCTACCTTCACTGGAATAATCCTACATTCTTTCCCTAAAATAAAGGGCACCACTGATGCTGACTTATATAATAAGCATTATATCCATTATACAAATAGATCAGGTACACCATATTGTCTTAAAACCTGGAATAAGTAAAAAAGATTCACTGTTGAAAACTTTCCTCTGATCTAAGGCGAATAAGCATCCTTATCTGGTGTTTGTTTACAGAACTCATAGCAATCCCTCACGATGTATAAGTTATCACGAATTTTCTTTCCCAGGACTGCTCATGTTTGTGCTGAGTATAGTATTGAATTTAATACCACTTCAATGTCTTCCAGCCTGTGTTTAAAAGACATACTGGTCTCCAGTTTTGCATTGAAGTTCTGATTTAAAAAGAAATCTTAGGCCTTTTGAGAAGTTCTTACCAATTGTTTTATCATCTAACATATTTGTAAATATGGCCACTAACATTTCAGCAAGTTCAGTTCTGAAGATTTGGTAAAACTCTTTTGTTAATCCATCCCATCCTGGGGACACTCCCTTTTTCAAGTATTTTATTACACTTTCTACCTCTTCTACTGTGATGAGCTTTAGTAACTTTGATTTATTGTCATCTGTATCAACCATGATTGGTTCTACAAAAAGAGGAAATATATGTCTCACTGCTGTGTTATAAAGTTCAAAGAATGAATATAATTTTCCACTAACTTATCTGTGCCTTTGGGGGATGTAGTAGTAGTAATTTTTGTTATTGAATGCCTAAAAAGTCTTTATAGTATTTTACAAATTCTGACAGTAATACAAACAGAATAAATACAATTCAATACAGTTCAATAAATACAATACAGTAAAATGAAATATATAGCACAATCAAAGAGAGACCCCTGTTAACTAGGGGCAGTCCATGACATTGTTTAGTAATTTGAGTCTTCTGGGAATCCATTTTTGAACACAGTTTTTCATACCCACCAAACTCAAGAAATACACATCTCTCATCCCATTATCCATATCAGCTTACTCAGTTATTGTTTGAGTTTTGATCTCCTGATTTTTTTTTTAATCTGGGAGAAATATTTAGCCAAATAAATTATGGTTTGATTATCTTTAGTATGTAATAATATATTAACTAGCATATTATCCAACTCCTCCTGGTGATTAAGGTAAGGGTCAAGACAATACTGTTTAGGTCTTATATACCAGTGGCACTTCCAAAGTATATGGATGAGATCTTCTTTAACATTATTTGTGCAGAAGCAAAGTTGTGCTTCTGGAGGGAGTCGGTTATGTCTTGCAGTAAGTATGTTGCTTGGTGCTCTTTCAAATTTACACTGAGTAAACGTTTTCCTTAGGTTTGGTTCTACTAGCACATCCAAATATTCCTTATATCCATAAGAATTATTTGAAGCCATGAACCAAGGTGAATAATGTGAGTTTTTGATTTTTTTCAGATCATGGTTAATTCAGAAATTTTTATTTTAGTTTTTATTTATTGCTTGTATTTTAAGCTTATTTTTATATTCTTATTAACATAATTATACAGATAGAATAGATCATATTTCCTGAGGCATTCTAGGATATTATTATACCAGGGAGGTTTATAACATCCTCTCTCCATCCAGCCTATTTTCTCTTTCAGACATTTGGCTGGCAGTCTATCCTGATTTAGGTTAGTAAGTCTGACCCAGAAGTTAATCCTTTTTGTATCAGTGATAGCACTGATATTTGAAAGATCCAGCTCTGATCTTATATACGTGGAGGGGTAGGCATGTCCAAGACCTAAAGTTTTCCTTAGTAGTTTGAATAATGGAATAGTTAATTTATCTCTGTTACCATGAGCCCAGAGTTCCATCCCATATGTTAGTTGAGTAAAATATTTAGTGTTAACTGCCTCTAAGAGAGGCCTGATAGATAATCCACCATAGGTATAGGTGAATTTATTAAGCCTATGGATTGTTTTGTTTGTGGTCGTCATAGTTTTTTTTCATATGTGTATTCCTGGAGGTGTTAGTTGCAAATGTAAGGCCCAAATATAACTTGCTACATTCTCAAGTTTATGTGACCCAGTTACCCATCTACCTTTTGGTTTACTTGTACCCATGATCATTGTTTTAGTTTTCGAATAGTTGATAGATAACTTGAGCTTTTTTTTTTTGTAGCTTCTAGGAAGTCTAATTTCTTTTGCAGACTGCTTTTTCTAAGTGCTATAAGTATTAAGTCATCAGTATATGCCATAGCCGGGCATACCATATCATTAATTTTCAGTGAGTCTGCATCCAATATTATATAGTCTCTTAATATTTTGTCAATATAAAGACAGAACAGTACCAGTGCAAGTATACATCTTTGTCTTATGCCTTTGTTTGTAGAAAATGGTCTAGAAAGATATCCCTTTGTATTAATTGTTATTGTTGCCCATGTATTTCACTACAGATTTTGAATTATGTAAATTAATGTTGGGTCAATACCTGTTTTGTACAGTTGCTGCCATAGTAGTTCTCTAGAGATAGCATTGAATGAGGATGAAAAATCCACGAAAGCCATATACAATGTTTGCTTTCATAGATGTATTTATTTATCAATTAGATGGCACAATGTAAAGCAATTATCCATGGCTGAATAATTACTTCTGAAACCAGATTGTAATTCTGTAAGACCACCAGTGCATTCAGTTTATATTCATAGTCTTTCTAAAAGTATTTTAGAGAGAATTTCTGCATTTCTATTGAGAAGGCTGATGGGCATATACATTGATGGATCAACAACACTACCCTTTTTTATGAACTGACAGAATTTCTGTCCCCTCCATATGTGGGGAACAAAATCCTCCTGTATACATTTGTTATAAAATGTTGTTAAAACTAGACACTAGGAAGAAATGTTGCAATGATACACCTCTGTAGGGGTTTTATCTGGCCCTAGCGCTTTCCTTAATCTCATAGTCTTAATCACAAAATACATCTCCTGATATGTTATTGGTATAAAATAATTCAGTTTAATATTCTTCTGAGGGAGGTAAGCCTTTACCTCTGGGTCAAAAAGTAAGTTTTAAAAGAAACTGACCCACTGTGGTTCCGAAATAAATGTGTCCACACACCTTTTAAAGTTTCCTGTACACTTTGCCACAAATGACCAGAATTCTTGATTGTTCTTGTCAGTAATAGCTCTTAACATTTTTGTCCACTGTGCATGGTGATATATTTCTTTTTTCTATTTTAGTATTAAATTATATCTTTTCCATTCGCGGTTTACTTCTTTCCAACTGTTTTTATCTTTATTATTTTTTGCCTGTCTAGTTTTCCTTTGCAGGAGAGGGTTATATTTTTCACACTCCCTGTCATACCAGCCTGCCTGCTTTCTTAACTGTGTTTTGTATAACTCTGGCTTATAAAGTTGTTGCCTTGCAGTTAATCTATATTGCATCTGACTATGTCTTGAAGATTATTTTCAATAATAACACTGGTATGACCTTCAAGTATTGTGTTCCATTTAACCTTCTTGTTTGTCCTAATTTCAAAGGAAGGCATACATAAGTTTTCCTTTATTCTGGTGTTAGTAGACAGCCCTTTGAGAAATGAAGGAAAGTGGTCACTTTCCGATCTTGGGGTAATTTTTAAACTACCCCAGCACTGAAGTTGTCCTGACCAAATAGTTAAATCTAACAGGGAATAACCTGTGCCTTTCATACAAGAGAAATTGCCATGTAAGTCTCCCTTAATTCTCCCATTTAATGGGTGTAGGGTATATTCAGATAGGATTTTGACAAATTCCTTTCTCGTCTTATTTTATGTTAAATCATGACTGCTTCTTTCAGCTAGTACTGGAAGTGATTGGCTTTGACATAAAATAGTATTATCTAATAAACCATCATATTTTCTGATCCTGGCATTTAAATCTCCCAGGATTAAAATGTCACTATTAGTAGTTTCCCAAAATAGAGACTCAACTATATAAAATGTGTCCATATATTCTTCTCACCAAATCTGGAACTTACAGGGAGAATATAGGTATTCAATATCATGATCTCCTGCTCCTAGGTCTCCAAATATGTGGCTATGAAGTTTGCAGAGGTATATACATTTTTGAGATTCTGAAATACTCCTATTTTTATAAAAATAGCCAAACCCCCAGAAACTTTTATAAATCTTCTGTTTCTATCCTGGATATTGGAATACTTCATAAACCATTAAATAGAATATTTGGTTCCTTGCTATGCCATGTTTCTTGTAGGCAGATTATGTCCCCTGTATAAACGAACTGCTTCCATTCAGTGTCCACATATTTGTGTTCATAACCAGAGATATTCCAGGAAACAAAGAATAGTTTCCCTTTGCTTCCCCTGAATTGTTCAACAGTGCTAGTCATTGCAGATTCCTTAAAACAGAAGGATTCTACCTGACTGCGTAGCAGCCAATCTTCATAGTTTACCAGAGCCATAATTCTATTTTTGTAGGAGTGCCGTAAGGTATCTGGACTCTTGATTCCTTTATCCTGTGTATGCCTTACTTCACATTCCAGTATATTAGATTCAACTAACGTACAAAGATCGCCATCTCATCTAGAATGTCAGTTTTCCCCAAGCCTAAGTCTATTTGACTCCCAACCATGATTCTTTGTACACTCAAAATTCACTCATTTTCAGAGGGGACTTGTAAAACATTAATGATAAAGTCCTGGACTGAGACGAATAACTTGGGATAGTTTTCTTTTTTCTAGGTAAGGCATACCAAACAGGCTAAGGGATATTAGCTCTACAGAGAAATCATTTTCCCATTCCCCATGTATATTATAAATCTCTCTGTTAGAAAAATGTATCAAATAATACCTATATGGTTTTGTTGGTTTTGTTGACCCATTTAACCACACGTAGTTATCTACGTGGGGCAAATAAAAGAGAACATTAATGATGGTACCACAGTTTCCATAACCTTTTTGACCTCCTTAATGTCATCCATAAAGATTTCTGCTTCAGGTTTTTCCACAGTAAAATCCCTTACTATTTGTTTTATATCACCTTTCCTATCAGTGAATCATCTCATTGGTCCTATAAGTCTCACTGTAGGATTCAAGACTTCAGTGTTTCATTGTGAGAAATCCGTTGGATTTCTATTTGTTTAGTTATCACCTCGTTCAAGTTTTTACCAGTGTGCATGTGTTCAAACTGGGTCTCTGCTTCAGGAGTTTTATTGTTATCTAATTTTCCTTGTTCTGATTCTGATTCCCCATACAAATTTAAGGGATACCCCAAGTGGCACTGCTCTCCCAATAATTATATCTCTCTTTCTAACATAGCAAGGTGACAGTCTAAACGGTCTTGCTGTATGGGGTGAACAATTTGCAGTTCTTCCCTCACATCCACTTCCAGTTCAATTACCTTTTTTGCATGTAAAGTCTGGAGGTGTAAAATACTACGCTGTCCTAAATCAGCTTGTGTTTGTGTTATTTGGCTTTCTGGAGTTTTAGATCTCTTTTTCCTGCATTTTTTTGTTTTTTCTTCCTGCTGTTTCTTTCTGTATCTATCTTTCATTTATCATTCTCATTAAATACGATAGGTGAAAAATCAGATCTTTTTGACTGTTCAGAGGAGTTCAGAAAAAAGGATGGACTGGAAGGTGTAACATTTACAGTGATTAATTTATCTATTTTTCTATCAATATTATCCTGTTTATAGCCATTTCTTGCCATATCCGCCCTGGTCATCTCAAGATTATTTGTAACGATGATGAGTTATTCTAATAAGATCTGATTTGCCATGTGATAGGTTCTAATAGGATCTGATTTACCATAAATTGATCTTTTAGCAATGCAATCAGGTCCTCGCTCAAGCATGAGGGGTAATACACATTCTAGTATCTTGGGTTACTTCATTCTCTGATATATTCCTAATCTTCTTATGGTAAAGTAAATGATTCCTCTTTTCCATCAAGGTCTCTCAACCCTATGATGGTATGCTGAAGTTCTGTTAAAACTTCATTTATGGTTGTTTTGGAAATCAATAACTTCTCATTTTGATTTAAAGCCTTAGGTAACTCATCAGCACTAATTAAAATGCCTTCATGAGGTGAGCCCAAAGCTGAAATTGAGAGCTCAATTGAAGATTTCTTACTGTCATTAACCACTATGACTTTTTCAGAGCCATCTGATGAAGGGTCCCTATTCAATGAGAAAGATAGATTGGAGGATTTTCCAAGCTCATTAATGTCCCACTCCTTATCATTAAACATGCAGGTAATGATATACTAGATTTAGCTTTTGGAGGTGATGACCATTCTTTATCAAAAGCCTTAATTGGCTGTCAAAATTGTGTGAGCTTAGTTTGAATAGTTTTATTATTTAAGCTCTGATTCTTCTCTTTTTATCAACATTGAGTTTAGGGGCTTGAGGGGAACAATCCTCATTATTAAGCCTTTGTAGCCTTGTTGTAACCATTCTTACTGACTAATGTGGTTACTTAGTATAAAATGCTCAGATTAAATGCCTGAAGCTGTGCCTTGGTAATGATTAAGCAACCTCCCACAAACAGGGAACAGTTAATAAATATAAAATAATGATTTAAAGGTTCCATGTCAAATGAGCGAGAGAATTATAGCAACTGAAATTTGAGCAATTGCCCCAACACCCTCTTACTTATATGACTAACTCTGAGATCGTAGCACCTCAGGGAGGCAGGAAAGAAATTGTTGCCTGTACGGTAGGGTGCCCAAATTTACCATTGCCATTTTTTTATACTTAATTTTTTAACAATAAAATAAAGTCAGAGTACATCAGTAATAACATCTCATTTAGCAGGAGTCAATTACACTTGGATAAATACAGTGTTAATATTGCTGGCTACTGTGGAGAGTGCTGGGCTCTGAAATAATCAGGAAGAGGTGTTTCATACAAACTGTATCTGTACAATATAGATATAAACTTTCTATGGAACTGTATGTGTGCCAGACTAGTTAATGTTATATTCATGGAACAATATCTTGCCTATGTTGCATGACCCATATAAATCCATTTGTTCCATAAGTTCCTTACCCTGTCTGTCCTCTGGTTCATTATTGCCACAAACGTCTCCATTACATAAATCTCTTGTACCATGTCCTCCCACTCCTTTACACTGGGAGGGGTCTGTTGGAGCCATCTCCTAGAGATCATATTTTTAGCTGCCAAAAGCAGTATGGTAAGCATTTTCTTGGTTTGATTATTCTTGATGCCATCTGGGAACCAATGTAGTAAAGCTAAACTAGGGGTAAGTTGCTTAATCTCTGGGAAGAGCTGGAGTACGTCCACTTCCATATGCGACCAGTAATCATGGATCACTGGACAACTCCAAAATATATGGATATGGTCAGCCTGGTTTTCCCCACATGATCTCCAGCAGTTGGCTCCCCCACCCCCATATTTCCTGGTAATTATGGGAGTTCTAAAGTACTTCACAATACATTTCCAGCTATATTCCTGCCACATGTAAGAACTGTTGACCCTATGTTGATGATTACAGATCTGTTTCCAATCTGATTCTGAGATGGTCTTACCCAAATCTGTCTCCCAAGATCTTTGCAACTTCTTAAGTGTTTCTTGTTCTGTTTGTTGAAGAATTTGATATAATCTGGAAATAATATGAGCAGGCATCTGTTCCTGCTTAATATTAATAATCAATTGAACTAGGGGATGCATGTGAATGAATTCCCATCGGGTACCACCCTGCTGATGGATATAATGTCTCATTTGGAGATGGCAAAAAAAGTCCCATTTAGGTAATTGATAAGTTTGCTGTAATTGGGCAACTGTCCTAAGTGACCCTTGCTCTTACCACTGAAAGATATGCTTTAGGCCCTGTCTCCTCCATAGATTAAAGATGGGATCAGTTACAGCTGGCAGAAATAGGGGGTCATATATAGGAATTATCAAGGAGACAGTTGAGGGTCTTATCTCAGGTTATGCAAGCTTCCTACACTATATAGTTAACACTGCCCTAGTGAAATTAGACTGTACGTCCTCTGTGATATGCTTCCTTAAAGCATAGGGGGATCCCATAACCCTCTCAATATCTTCTAACTGCTGTTCCAATTCTATCACCTTCCAATGCATATCTATGTTTGAGTCCCACCAGTGCAAAGCATGTGTCAGTTGGGCCGAACAGTAATATGTTTTGAACCTTGGAAGCGCTAGACCTCCTCTGGATTTAGCTAACTGAAGTAAAGCATAAGCTTTTCTAGGTTGTTTTTCCTGCCATATGTACTGGGTAAGCATCTTATCCCATGACTTAAAGTTTGCTGATGGAATTAGGATGGGGAGATTTTGAAACATGTAAAGAAACCTCGGTAGTACTGTCATTTTGATGGAATCTACACATTGCATTAGGTAAATAGGAAGATATTGCCACTTCTGTTGGTCACCTTTCAATGCCTTAACTACTGGGGGAAAATTTGCCTCATATAACTTTGAGAGGTCTCCGGGAATTATAATACCAAAGTAATGAAAACTCTGAGTGTTCCATTTCAGGGGGAAGAGTTTCTGGGTATTGCTGTCTGGATCAGCAGGTCATCCACATAAAAAGCCATCTTATGCTCAGTCCTTCACAGCTGTAGACCCTTTATATCTCCTCTCTCCCTAATTGCCTCTGCCAATGGCTCAACATACAAGGTGAATAATAGGGAGACAAGGGGCATCCCTGTTGGGTGCCTCTGGTTAGGGTAAATCATTCAGAATATGTTCCATTTGCTTACACAACCGCTTGAGGGGAGGCATATAAGGCCTGCACCCACTCTACGAATCTGGGTTGGAAACCAAATTTATTCAAAGTATGATATAGAAATTCCATGATACATGGTCAAAAGCCTTTTGGGCATCCATACTTAATGATAAGAAGGGGCTTGATCTATTTTCTACCTTTTCTTACAAATAGAGCATTCTTTTTATATTGTCTGTTGTCTTTCTGGTAGGGACAAAACCAGTTTGGTCTTTATTGATAATAGTGGGTAAAAGGGGTTCTATGGGCCAGGATACTAGCATAGAATTTACAATCTTGATTTAATACTGAAATGGGTCTATATGATTCACAATTGAGGGGGTCCTTTCCTGGTTTCAAAATTGTGGGTATACTCACATATTGCCATGAGAGAGGTGGGTTGGCATCCTTAACTTGAAGATCTTTAAATACTGCATGCAAAGTGGGTAGCAGATCGTTTATAAAACCCTTATAAAATTCAGACATTAACCCATCGTGACCCAGGCTTTTACCTGTTTTAGCTGATTTTATAACCATTGTTATCTCCTGGGTAGTGATTGGTCTGAGTAATTGCTCTTTCTGTTGTTCAGAAAATTTGGGAAGACTCAACTTCTGAAAGAAGGTGGCATATTTGTCTTCAGTGGGTTCTGGACCCTGGGTGTACAAGGATTAATAAAAATGCTTAAATCCCTCCAGTATATCCTTAGTAGGGATGCACGGGTATCCGGCCCGATTTATTGAACCGATCAGGTTTTGCCATTTTTGGCACTATCCGGTCCATTCAGATCTCAGCCCTATAAAATGGGCGGGTATTAATTGTTCATTCAAGCAGGTGTAGACCAGGTATGCGCGCTTTAATGCAGTGCTCAGCTCAGCTCTCTCAGACACACAGCTACAAGACTCCAGCAGCCAGCAAGCAGTAAGCAACAGTATCACATGACACAGAAAAGCCTTGTATGGAAGTATTTTTCAGTCTCCAGTGAAACTGACTCAAAGGCAAGATGTTCACTATACCAGATGCCTACCCTTATAAGTTGGGTATCTTCTGTCAAATCATATGGTACCTCCAGTTTAATTAATCACATTCAAAACAAGCATAGAGAAATATTTTTAGAAATGCAATCTGAAAAAGAAAAGCACGAAATTGCAAGACAGGCTATGAGCCTCCAGTGAAAAAAATAAAAAAAGCTTGCCATGGTTACCTCTGAGATCTGGTCAGCCACCAACCGAAGCAAACTGACTGGAGCCATCTTCGTCAACCTTTCTAAGGCCTTCGATCGGGTTGACCATTCCCTCCTACATTCTACTCTTCAGTCCATTGGATTCTCCCAATGAGCCCTTGCCTGGTTCTCTGACTACCTTGGGAGAAGGCAGCAATACTCCTACTTCAACCATGCCCTTTCTGCCCTCTCCCCTGTCAACTTCGGGGTTCCCCGGGGATCCGTCCTTGGACCCATTCTGTTTTCCCTGTTCATCAACAAGCTGTCCACCGTTGCTACCCACAGGCACACAACTTTATACGTGGATGAACTTGTTGTACTGTACAGTTCTCAGGGCATTTCTAGCATCAACTCGTGCCTGAACTCAGACTTCGCTCATATCCAGAACTGACTGGAGGGACATAAACTCACCATCAACCTGGATAAGACCCAGGCCATGCTCTTTGGTTCAGTGGCCAAAACCACTTCCCGCCCCACTCCTCTAATGATATATGGAGCTAATGGCTCCCTCCTGCTGTTCACCGATGCCATTAAGTACCTAGGAGTTACCCTCAATCCACAACTGGATCTCACAGCGCACCTTCAGAATGTCTATAAAGCCACAAACAGGAGGCTTGGACTTGTCTACAGGGCTAAAGATTGCCTCACTCTGGCTGCTCGCCATAGCCAGGGGGATACTCCTTCCCACACTTTGCTACAGGTTCATAGCCTTTGCTCCAGTCCTGAATTCTAGCCTAGCTAATTGGGATACTGCCTATAACAACATCTGCTGCTTTGCATTCTCCACACATCACCTTAAGCATCGCTGTGAGCTCTACTCATGGCTGGAGTGGCTCCCCCCTGAAAAACATTTTGTCCAGCTGTTGCTCTGATAAATGAGCAGATAAAATATATCTTGACTTGTTTTAATTCATTTTAAATACAACTTGTTGTGTTTAGAGACTGTCGGCCTCTTTTATTTGAGCCCTGCTCCTATTCATTGGGATCAGGAAGAGGGGAGTTCATAGTTGTTCAGGAGACAAGGAAACTAAACTCCCAATTGAAACTGTTCACATTTGTGCACACTGGGGATAAAAATTTTAGTGCTAACAGCTAAATAAACTTTGTGTTTGGGCTATATACCTTATAAAAAGCACTCTTTGACATCATGAACGAGTTGTGACCCCAGATACTACTTCCAGGTCACCTGTGGAGTCTTAAGCTGCCCTGCTGCGAGCGGGCAAGCACTAAACATTTTGTCCAGCTGTTGATTTGATAAATGAGCAGATAAAATATATCTTGACTTGTTTTAATTAATTTCAAATACAACCTGTTGTATTTACAGACTGTCGGTCTTATTTACTTGAGCCCTGCTCCTATTCATTGGGACCAGGAAGAGGGGAGTTTGTAGTTGTTCAGAAGACAAGGAAACTAAACTCCCAATTGAAACTGTTCACATTTGTGCACACTGGGGATAAACATTTTAGTGCTGACAGCTAAATAAACATTGTGTTTGGGCTATATGCCTTATAATAAGCACTCTTTGACATCATGAGCGAGTTGTGACCCCAGATACTACTTCCGGGTCACCTGTGGAGTCTTAAGTTGCCCTGCTGTGAGCAGGGTGAGCGTGTGCAGGGCGCACAGCATCATGCACAGAGACATGCGCAACGGCACGTGTTACACATGTTAAGTGCATTTTGAGTGGTTTGAGAGAATAAAAAGGAAGATTAAACTATTAGCCTTACATAGCAAGCCTTAGCGTACCATTGGATCAATCTTGTGTGTAGATTGATAATATTGTATTAGCAAAATAGTTGTGCAACAAAGGATCAAACTATAACATTTAGAGATAAAATAGGGTTATTATGCAGTGAATGTGATATGTATCTGTTCTCTGAACTACCAATACTTGATTTACCATTCATCTGTTTAAAATGTAAACAGAATATAGAAATGAGTGTGGAATCATCATTGTTTAGCACTCGACTTAAAGCTTTGGAAATCAGTCAAGAGAAATTAATAACTAAAATGGTAAATGAAGAATTTAACAAAATAACAATTAGTGAGACAAATAATGCCACTACAAAAGGGGGAACTAATTCATTCATTCACCAGTAACACGGAATATAACCATCAAACAGTTCAGTATATTACACCTTCCAATATGTGCTCTAATGATACATTATCAAAAAAAAGACAAAGAGAGATGGACACACAGGACAGCTTAGATAATGATTGGTATGAGGTTCAAATTAAAAGACCAGCCAAAAAAAAAAGAAAGATAGGAAAGCTGAAGTTTTTAGATTACCACTGCTGAATAGTTTTGATCCATTGGTTTCAACAATTGAGGGGGATGTTATACCATCTACTGACTTAGTAAATCATGAAACTGCCAACAGGAATAATGTGGATCTGCCAATACCTCCCCAACTGTCGATGGTACAAAATGTAACTAACACTGTTCTGGCCTCCCTTTCGCACCTGCCAGCATTAACAGATTCTACAGAGGTTGTCACATACAGTATCCAACATTAGATACAGGAATTACAGTTACACCAGAAAGTTTACCGCTACTAGAACCTGAAATGGATTCAAACCAGGGTCAGGAGTTACAAGAACAAATATTCATACTGGGGGATTCCATAATGAAGTTTACAGACAGATATACAACTAGGGGAAACAAAGAAAATATTACCAGTTGTTGTTATAGTGGATCATTAATAAAAGACATTACCAACTTGATCCCTGGTATATTGGAAAATGTATGTGGACCTAAAACTGTAGTTTTACATGTTGGAACCATTAATTTTGGGAAACAGGAGGTAGAGGAAATAATTAGGGACATGGAAAATTCTATTAAATGCATACAAGATCTAAATGCAAATCCTATTATATCTGAAGTTTTACCAGTACCAAGGGCAAGTTACCACAGAAGCAGAAATATTAAATCTTTTAATAACTGGTTATGTAGGTGGTGCTTGGTGAATAACATTCCTTGTATAACGACCTGTGAGAAATTTGAAAACAGAAATGAACTGTATGGATATGATGGATTGCACTTTAATAGACAAGGCTCAAGATTACTGGGGAGCATTATCTACAATGTCATTAATACACCAAAAAACTAATAAGAAGGGGGAGCAGGGAGTACTTGACCAATAATGACAAAACTGTTAAACCTCATTTTAAACAAAATCCCCAAATAATAAAAAATAAAGGAAGTACATGTACAAGGAAAACAGGATTAAACTTTTTATCAACAAATGCAAGGAGTTTACATGGAGCAAAAATGTCTGAATTCCAAATAATCTTAAATAATGAAAGGATAGGTATAGCGGCAGTAACTGAAACATGGTGGAATGAAGACTCTGAATGGTGCAATACTATGCCAGGCTATAAAACATATTATAAAAATAGAAAGGACAAAAAAGGGGGAGGAGTGGCTTTATTTGTAAAAGAGAATATAAAATCTAAACAAATTATTGATCCGATGGACAGTACAGTATGCGAAATCATTTGGGTTGAAATATTGAGGGATAAATTACCTAAACTTCTTATTGGCCTGTGTTATAGGCCACCAGATTCTAACCAAACAATAAATCAAGACATTATAAAAAACATAAATGACAAATCAAATTATAACGAAACCATATTAATGGGAGACTTCAATTTTCCAGGGATAAATTGAAAAGACAACACAGGTAGTAACAATAATGATAACTCACTATTACACACATGTCTAACAAATGGATTACATCAAATAATTCATAAACCTACTCGAAATAATAATGTACTGGATTTAGTATTAACAGATATTCCTGACAAAATAAAAAAACATTATGGTTAAATCACCACTGTTATGTAGTGATCTTATGATAATTACTTTTAATAGTTTTACACAAATAAAATCTGTAGTAGGTAAAACAGAGCAAATTTCACCAAATTAAAACATGATTTATTTAATTGGAGATGGGACAACAAATTAATGGCATGTAATGATTTATGGATAAAAGTCAAAAACAAAATTCTAGGGTTGGAAAATAAATATATCCCAAATCGGACAGTGTATAATAAAAAAGGTAAAATTCCTTCATGGATAACTCCATCTATCATCAAATTAATCAAACAAAAACAGAGATATTGTAAAGCCATGAAAAGAGAAGGTAGTGAGTAAAGCATATGGAAATACAAGACATCTCTAAAGAAATGTAAAACTAAAATAAAAAATGAAAAGATAAGGTTTGAAACAAATCTAGCCTATATTAAAAACGGTGGAAAAAGCTTTTACTCTCATATAAATAATAAAAAATCAAACTTAAGAACTGTAGGACCATTAATCATAGATAACAACGAAATATCACTTCAAGAAAGTACAGAGGAATTTAATAAATATTTTTGCTCAGTTTTTAATAATAAATCAAAAAACACAAAACAATAAAGAACTCAATTGAAAGGGACTTTGTAAGTGAGATAACTAAAGAGGAGATTATGACTAATTTAAGCAAAATAAATATAAATACATCACCTGGACCAGAAAAGTTACACCCTAGATTATTGAAAGAAATCAAAGAATGGCTTGTAAATCCGTTATATAAACTTTTCAGTATGTCACTAAACACTGGCGATGTTCCAAATGACTGGAAAACAGCTATCGTGATACCAATCTTTAAAAAGGGTAATCAATCACACATACAAAATTACAGACCTATTAGTTTAACTAGTATAGTCGGTAAAATCTTTGAATCAATACTTAAAACTAGGATTAAAACTGACCTACGAGATAGGGGACTGGAGGATAAATCACAACACAGTTTTAGAAAAAATAGGTATCGCTTAACAGGTAACATAGCCTTTTATGAGTTCATAAGTAAAATCTTGGAAAACTATAAAGCATTGGATGTAGTATTTCTGCAACCTGCCTCATCAACACATCTGAGCCAAATGAATTTGAATGTTTATCAATCAAAATATCCCTTCCTAATTTGTCTTCATTTAAACTGATTGGATGCTATAGGCCCCCCTCTGCAGGCCTTAAACTGCTTTCTCACCTAGGGTCAATTCTCAACCTAGGCCCTGAAAATACCGTCATCCTTGGTGATTTGAATTTAAACTGGCTGTCTAATGTATCTGCACCTTTGATAACCTTTTGTGACACCTATGGATTCACACAGCTAATTAAAGACCCAACTAGGATCAACCTAAAATTCCAGCAACAGCTCACTCCTGGATATTATGTTGGTAAACAAGCCTCACTTATACTCACATGCAGGAGTACTGCGAGTGATGTGAGTGACCATTACCTATAGCTGGCATAAGATCCACACTCAAACCACCAAATCCTGCAGAATTTATCCTCAAAAGGTCAAAAAGATTTCAATATCTCAGGTTACCTCCATGACCTGAGTACTACAATATATTGGCAAGATTTCTATCTTACAACCTCTGTTGAAACAGCTCTCCAGACTTTAAAGGATATTATCACCAATGCTCTCAATATTCATGCACCTATCACCAGTATCAGAACTAAGGTAAAATCCTGCCCTTGGTTCACCTCTGAGCTTAAAGCAGCCTTGAGAACCAGAGACAAGCTGTGGAAAAGGCAAGAAAAACAAAGGACACCAGAGATTGGCTAAATTTCAGAAAAGCAAGGAATTCATGTACAAAAAATAAGAACTGCCAAACTGCTTACTATACAGCTGAATTGGATGCCTCCTACAATAACCCATCCAGACTCTGGGGTACAATAAAAGGACCTCTGGCCAAAATTCTACTCCTGCCTTAACCACCAAACTGCTACTAAATGATACAGAAATTACAGGTAAACAAGAAATCTTAAATACCTTCAATGTTCACTTCACCACTGCTGGCTAGCATTTGACTCATCACCTGCAAATATCCTGAGATCTTCCTTGAACCTGCAAACTACTGTGGGACAAATGGCCACTTCAACTTTTCCTTCATCCCAATATCCGTGAAAGAAGTGGAAGATCTCCTCTCTAATTTAGACACCACTAAGAGTGCAGGTGCAGACTCCTGGATCCCTATTTCCTGAAAATGCTTTGCATGTCTTATCTCCCCCTCACTCATCTCTTCAATCTTTCCCTAACTACTGGATCCATTCCATCTACTTGGAAAACAGCTCAAGTAGTTCCATTACTCAAATCTGGTGTTACTAGGGATCTCAACAATTACAGACCTATCTCCATCCTACCAGTACTATCTAAGATGCTTGAAAAACTAGTAAACTCTCAGTTAAGGGACTATCTGGATAACAATAACCTTCTAAATTCTGCACAATCTGGATTTAGATCAAAGCATAGCACCATTACTGCCTTAGCCAAGGTAACCAACGATTGGCAGACTAACTTGGACAAGAAAAATTTTACCTGTGCTGTGTTTCTGAATTTGAGTAAAGCCTTTGACACAGTGGATCATGACTTATTAATCACCTCCCTTAACTCAATAGGTCTGGATTCCCTATCACTCAACTGGTTTAAGGATTACCTTTCAGATAGATCACAACTGGTTAGAAATGGAAATTACCTATCCACCTCAAAACCACTGCTAAGGGGCATACCACAAGGCTCTATTCTTGGCCCTATCCTCTTTGCTATTTATATAAACAATATTGATGCCAACCTCACTCAATCTAACATTCATCTGTTTGCTGATGATACTGTATTATATGTCAGCAATCCTCACCTTCCAAAGCCTGTGAACTGTTACAATCCGAATTCTCCATTCTGCAGCACAATCTACTTGACAAAAACTACTTCTAAATGCAAAAACAAAAGCTATGTTCTTTGCCACAAAGAGTTGCACTACCACTACCCCAGCATCCAACACCCTACATTTATCCACCTTACTTGAGAGAAACTTGAATTTGTTGATAACTTCAAATACCTTGGAGTCTGGATAGATAACAGGCTTGACTATTCTGTTCATATTGAAGAGCTACTTAAAAAGCTAAGACAGAGGCTCGGACTATTTTTTAGAATAAAACATTACCTAAACAGTGATTCCAAAAAAAGGTTAATTCAGGCCTCATTCCTATCCCTCATTGATTATGCTGATTTTCTCTACTGCCATTGTTCAAGTCATCTCTTACATAAACTGGACACCCTGTATCACAGGTCCATAAGATTTATTACTGACCTTCCCTCCAGCACCCATCATTGCTCCTTTATATGGCAGTCAACTGAACATCATTGCAACACAGAAGAAATAGGAATGCTGTTATCTGGATATTCAAAGCATTAACAGGCAACTACCGACCTATATCACTGATTGCTTTACCCAAATTACAACTAGGCCATACACCTTAAGGATCAGTAAACTCATCATATTAAAGGTCCCCAATGCCTGCACCGGTATGGGAGGGCTGCTTTCAGCTATTCCTTAGCAGTTGCATGGAACTCTCTCCAAAAATCCATGAAGCTAGATAGCCTACTACCTCTGGCATCCTTCAAAAGATTGTTCTCTGCCCTTTTTCCAGAGCTCTGCAATTGCTTTTATAAAGCCTAATCCCCTACCTATCTGACCCACCTTCCTTTTCCATCCATTATATTAATTCAATTTCTTTCTTCGAATCACCTATTATATTCTCATAAAAACTAGTTAGACCATATAATTTATATTTTATGCCTGCTATACCCTTTGTCCCCTTTTTCCTACAGGCTAAATGGTTCTACTGTTACTTGTATATATGTAAATTGTTGTATATAATCATGTCATGCCATTGTATTGCTATTTATTCTATTCTTGTCTATGTAATAATACTTGTATCCTCATTTGTATGACCACTCAGGTCCATCTTGTAAATGAGCTTTGCTCAATAATGTTCGCCTGAATAAATAAAGATTTTGATTGATTGATTGATTGATTTCTCGATCTTTGTAAGGCATTTGATAAAGTACCGCATGGACTCTTAATAGAGAAAATGAGATCTTTAGGAATTAAGAATCAAATTACAAATTGGGTAGAAGAAAGGCTAAATCACTGTACCCAAAGTGTAAGTATAAGAGGTTATATATCTGGAATATGATCTATGACCAGTGGAGTTCCTCAGAGATCGGTCCTGGGTCCAATCCTATTTGATATATTTATATCAGACATGACATCCGATTTAAAAAACTTCACTATAAAATTTGCTGATGATACTAAAATAACAGCACAGGTTGAAATCCTAACAGATTACCAAAATCTTGCCGGTGATTTAAAAAAAGTTGAAACATGGGCCGACAAAAAACAAATGTCGTTTAACACTGACAAATGCGTTATTATGCATTTTGGAAAAAAAAATCTGCATCATCAATATACATTAAAGGGCCGTGTATTAAGATCTGTAATGCAGCAAAAAGATCTAGGTGTAATAATAGACTCTGGCCTGAACTTCCAAGTTCATTATAACAATATTATAAATACGACAAATAGGCTAATAGGATGTATAAAGAGAAGCTTTGCTTCCAGAGACAGAAGATGTATTATGCCACTATATAGGGCCTATGTGAGGCCACATCTGGATTATTTTTCCCCCCTGTGGAGCCCCTATCTCAGGCGAGACATAAATAGAATGGAGGGGGTTCAACAGAGAATAACTAAATTAGTAAGTGATATTTCCAACAAAAGTTACGAAAAAAGACTGGAAGAGTTGGGAATGTATTCCCTGGAACAAAGAAGAAAAAGAGGGGATGTCTTATTCATGCACAAGATCCATAATGATGATGAGTTACGTACACAACTAGACATGTCCTATAATAAACATAAATGTAATTTAAGAAGTCATAAATACCAGTTGACCCTTACATATCCTAAAACAAATAAAAGGAGATTTTATTATACACAAAGGATAATTCCTTTGTGGAATTCACTTCCTAGTTCTCTAGTAGAAAATGTTGATCATGTCAGTTTTAAACATAAACTTGATACATTATTATTATAATAAATATGGAATATACCAGCCTGGCTGGAGACATGCTTATATGGGCCTCAGCCTTCTGTATGTCTATACCTCCCAATATAACTCCCAGTAAAAACACCGCACGTTTGTCCTTGGCAACTTTGTTGATAACATAGTCAGAATGGCCACTCCTTCTGCACTTGCCCTCCCTCTCAAATTTGATACCCTGCCTACCACCTACGATCTAGTGCTACACAGATCTGCCTGGTTCCTAAGACCTGCACCCTCACAGGCAACCGGGCCTTCTCCGTCTATGTACCTAGGCTGTGGAACTCCCTTCCCGCCCTTGTACGTGCATCTCCCTCCTATCCCTGCTTCAAAACATCCCTCTGGAACTTCCTCAAAACCACCGCTGCCTGTCTTTGTGCTACATAGTTCCAGAATAGTTTCTTCCTCCCCCGGATACACTCTGGAGACTGTGGGTTGACTCACTGACTGCTGCTAATCTCTGCTGTTTACCTGCATAACGCATTTAAGTCCTCCTGGTGGGGTGGTGCTCCTGTCATAGCACTTCCTGCATCTAGCAGTACAAGGTGTGTAGTGCATTCTCTCTAATGTTAGGCGCTCATGTAATCTCATGTATTTTGTTGTATTCTCTGTCATGATGTTACCTGTTCCTTACCTACCTCACTACTGCTGATTTATATCCTGCTTCCTGTATACCTTACCATGAAATGACAGTTGTACCTTGTTGCTGTTCCACCTACTTGTTCATGGGCCTGTATGTACCCTGACCCTGTATTGTTGTTTCATATGTACTCTGTAACCTCCCTGGTTGCACCTGAAAATAGGCACTTACTGTCTAGTGTGCTAACCTGGTTAACAAAAGCAAATATATAAATAAATAAATATTGAAGCCTGTATTTTGAGAGCTGCCCCGTTCACAAATGAAAACCCCCATGCAGTCTTAATTACTCAATCAATAGCCAAAATGAAGGCAGTCGATAAGCAGCCTTACAGCATAGTGGACAATCTTGGGTTTAAACCCTTAATTAATGTTTTAGAGCCTTGCTATGTGATTCCATCATGGCGGTACTTCTCAGACCAAATTCTGCACAAAATATATAGCAGAGTACGGGATAAAATAAAGCTAGGGTTATCTGAAGTTAGTGCTTTAAGTTTTACAACTGACACCTGGACCAATGAGTAGTCTACCCTTTCTTATTTGGTCATAACAGCACATTGGGTGCATGATCAATTTAAGAGAAGAGGCACTTTACTTGAATTAAAACACCTTAGCAATCGCCACACAGGTGAAAATCTTTCAAAGGAATTTCTTTCAGTGCTGGACAGTTGGGAAATCAGAAGCAATCAGCGTCACCTAGTTATCTGAGACAATGGTGTTAATATATGTAAAGCAATTAAGTTAAGTGCTATACCAGGGGAAGGTTGTTTGGCTCACACCCTTCAATTGATAGTCAATGAGAGTATTATGAAACAAAAATCTGTAGAAGACCTATTAGCAACAGGTCACTCAATTGTGGGCCACTTCAAACATTCGTCCACAGCAACTGAGAAATAAGCAGCCTTGCAAGACACCCTTCAAGTCCCAGTACATCGACTGACACAAGATGTGAGCACTAGATGGAACAGTTCTTATTATATGCTAGCATGATTAATTGAACAGTGAAGGGCACTTACTGTCTATGCTGCAGAAACTGACAATCGTACTTTCACATCTGCTCGCTGGAATTTAGCTGAAAATGTGTGTGCCGTACTAAAACCGTTTGAAATGGAGACCCGCAGACTAAGTTCAGAGGAGTCTTGTGTGTCTGATATAATACCCACATCGACTGTGCTGTACCATGCGGTACAAACTATTAAAATACCGGGGCTGCTTTCAATGCGAAAGTCACTACTGACCGCAATGGACTCAAGATTAAATCACTATGAGTCTGCCAAAGAAGTTGTAGCAGCAACATTATTGGACTGCAGATACAAGCTTAACTTCTTTAGAACATCTCAAGGCAGAACATTTGCTAAGGCTGTGGTCAAACAGCTTGTTGAGGAGCAAGAAGAAGTTCACCCAGAATCTAAATTTGTGCCTGTACTTGCTGTCCCAGATACTTTTGATAATGAAGTAGATGACCCTTGGGAGAGCTTCAGCCAATGCAACAAGCTACCCCAAGACCATATGTAAACATTTTATTTTATTTTAGTAATTTGATGCATTTGTTTTTTAAATCTGAGTACATAGTGCTACAGCAGTCTGTTTTTGTTTACAGCTGGAAATGTGCTGAGCTCCCAGAGAAACAATGAGATTGAGACGTACCTTGCTGAGACCATTATCCACAAAAAGGCAAACCCAGACCCCCTCTAGTACTAGAAGATGCAAGAGCACTGATTCCTGATTTTAGCTAAGATTGCACAAAGATTTCTTTCACCGCCGCCCACAAGTGTTCCTAGCGGGTGTGTCTTCAGTGTAGCTGGTGACATTATCACAGACAGATGCTCACGTTTGTCGCCAGAGAATGCGAACTTGCTGCTATTCTTAAACATAACTTGTCACAAAGTGAACATTTTCAGTAGTTGTCCTGTAGTTGTCCTGTGCATTACCTGTGCATTTTAGTATTTATATTCAGATTAAACTTTTTTATACTGCTGCAAACAGTGTGTGCTCATATTTTATCTGATGTTTTTCTTTTGTTTGGTAATGTCTGATCCGGATTGAATCTGAAACCGGATGAATACTTCATAGAATATATCCGGATCCAATATTTGAACCAATTTAACTATCTGTGCATCCCTATTCCTAAGTACTGGTCAGACGTTGTTTCGTTAGGGGGTGTCTGATTTGTGTAATCATTCCCCTAGTCTTTTGTGCTTGCAGTCTGGAGGCCAACACCCTATTGGCCCTAGCCCCACCCTCATAATATTTTTGCTTGACATACAACAGGGCCTGCTCTGTTTTATAGTTAAGTATGTCTTGCAATTTGTTTTTGATTTCATTTATTTTCTGTAAAGCATCCTTAGCTCCCTGCGTATGTGCCTTTTGCCAAATTAGAAGCTCCCCCTCTAGGTTATTTTGCTGGTGTTCTCTTTCTTTCTTTTCTCTGGCTGCAAACTTAATTGTTTCTCCCCATATGATGGCTTTTAGGGTTTCCCATAATATCCCCAAGGTAACCTCAATTTTGGGCTAAAATCTCAGGGAGATGCTGTTTAATCAATTCTGTAAACCTCCTGTTTCATAGTAGAGAATTATTAAAATGCCATTGAGTCAGGTTTTTTTCGTGACATGTGTCAAGTTCCAGCACCAGTGAGGCATGATCTGCAAGAATTATAGGCAGCATAATAACTTGATATACCAAATCTCTATGCTCTGTTGTCATCAAGAAATGATCTATCCGGGAGTATGAATGATGTGCTGCTGGATAGTGAGTGTACTGTCTACCTCTGCTGTTTTTATTCTGCCATGTATCTGTCAGGCCCATTTCCCTTATTAGCCTTCTACCATGTCTTTGCCCTGCAGTCATACGCGGCGGGTTAGGGTTTGAACTATCTTTTCCTGGATCCATCAATAAATTGAGATCTCGTCCTATTATCAGTACCCCCTGTCTGAAGTGGATTATTTTATCCATCAGCTTCTGATGCATTTGTGGGCTTGTGCCTGGTGGTAAGTAGAGGCTCATCATAGTATAGGGCATGCTGCAAGTCCACTTAACCATTGCCAATGTGCTCTCTCTATTCTGACATGAATTCTCTAATAGAAATGATGAGTACCTAGGAATCAATATTGCTGTGCCCCTATGTCTTCCCAAGGGATGTGAACTGGCCATCACTGTATTCATGCCAAACTTTGTCAGCTTCTGATGTTCCACTGAATCCATATGTGTTTCTTGTAACAATTTCATTTGAGGATGTTTTTTTTAAGATACGATATCACTTTACCTCTCTTAATTGGCCCTCCCAATCTATTTATATTCTGACATATTATTTTAATCCTCTGTGTTTGGTCATGGGAACATGTACAGTAACCCCTCATCATCATCTTCCCCCCCATGTCCGCCCTGTCCTCCATAGCCAGCTTCCAAGCTATCTCACAAGTAAATTGTAGGTCCAAAGACTCTGTTGTGATAATGTACTCCAACCTAATATTTTAACAATTTCTATATATCGAAACCAATCTACCTTATCTATTTTGTACCTTTCAAACTTGTGCCCAACTATATACAACATGAGCTTTGTGATTTCCACAGTCCAGGGATTGTCCCCGGATCCCGATGTTTCAAGTAGTGCTGAAGAGGTGATTGCACTTCTGATACTGAGGTGCTCGTTGGGGGATATCACACCACCATAACAACTAAACACTATATCTGGGCAAAGCAAGATAAACAGTAAGCTTAAGCTTTGGATTGTTCTCTCATGAGTCCAAGAAAAAATAATCAAACTCAATGGGAGAGTTATCAGCTGGTTATGGTAAAGTAAAACAAATGGTGCCATATAAATGTCCTTAACAGGTGAGCAGTCCATCCTCCCCACCTCTAGTCAGACCATGTAAAATGGGTCCCAGCAACCCATGAAGAAATGCAGACCATAAGTATGAAGAACTCTCCTGAAGAATTCAGATCCGACTCTCCACTAAGCCCCATGTCTATCCAACAAATAAGTTTTCAACCCTTGTGTTTGCATCATGCAGGAACCTCGAGAGTGAGACCCCAGGGTCAACTATGAGAGGCTACTCAATGGGAAGGCCAAGGTCCATAGACCAGAGACCAGAGCCTGGCAGCCCCCCTGGCCCCCACCACTCGAGTCCCCAGCCCCCAGACCGGCCCACGCAGAGAGGCCACCACATTGAAAAAGCAACCTTTTCAAGTTCATAGTACCCACACATCAAATGGGATGGCTCTTCCATAGGTCACCCCTATTTCAACTTCCACCCATGCATCGATGAAGAGTGCCCAGCCAGAATCTAGCCGAGCTGCTCCCCCCCCCCAGCTGCAAGTAGTTATGCTGTTGTGACTTGTAGGCCAAGGTGCAAAAGGACCATCACTGTTCCTCTTCCTAATTCCTGTCCTCCTCTAGATCACAGACCATAGGGGGGCCTGGGAGGGAGGGGGAACCTCCCCCTCATCTTCTCCCACTCGGTCCAGATCCGAGGAAGGCTTTGTGATCTCAGTTGCTCCCTGAAGTGATCCTTCCTGAAAGCTTCCAGAGATCAAAATAATTTTGTCATTGTCCCCTGCACACAAATAAGCCTCTCTTTCATGCGAGGATTCCTAGGGAAGCCATCCATCACTCCCTATTCACTACAGTATATTTTTACATCAGTTAGAGATCTATCCGCATAAGGCCTGTCTGAGGACCATCTGGGTCCAGCATCACAGACCGCGGGTATGAGCAGGCCACTGGACCCCACCTCCAACCCCACCCTCCCTGGCTCAAATCTCCCAGGTCCAGCCCCCACGTCAGCCCCAGGACTCACCTCCTCAGATGAAGCAATAGTAGAATTAACTCTGTCTCTCGGATTCAAGAGCTGTTTCACTGGTGAAGCAGCTATTTAATCAAATTCAGTGTGGTTTGTTGCATCTGAGGATCAGGTGTCTGGGAGTCTCTCTGTTGGTCCTTCTGCATGTCGGTTCTCTGCACAAGTGGTACTCTGGTGGATAATTCATAGTTACATTTTCTAAGAGCTGACAAAGTCTGCATAGGTGTTTCAAAACTTTCTTGACCATTGAGGAATTGAACCATCAACCGTGCTAGATATGGTGTCTGAAACTTTAACGTACGTCCACGAAGGATAGGAAACAAGGGGACATAGCCTCTTTGACGCTGCATAATTGTGGGCACATAGTCATTATCAAAGTATACCCTACTATTCTGATAAAAAGTTTTCCCCTTGGTCCATGCTTTGCTTAGGATGATGCCTTTAGTAGTATATCATAGAAACCAACAATTATAGAGCGAGAGCAGGCTCCCTGTTGTGTCGGTCGAGGGCCTAAGGCCCTGTGGGCTCTCTCAATTTCAATATTGAAATCAGAGTCCAGCTCAAGGGTTTCCTTCAGCAGCTGAGTAACAAAATCATTCATATTGTTATTTTCACTCCCTTCAGTCACCCCATAGATCTGGATGATTTTTTGGCGGTGTCGGTTCTCTGCGTCCTCCTGTCTCTCCCCCATTGCTTGACAAATTTCACTAGCTGTGGCACCATGGATTGACACTCTACTAAGGCCTTCTCCTGCATGCCCTGATTCTCCTCAATGGTATCAGCTCTCTGTTGCAAGTCAGAGATATCCAATTGAATTCATGCTTAAATGTCTGAAAGTTCGACTTAATATCTTTTAACTCGTTCAATATTTTGTCTAATTTGTCATCCATCATCTCAGCCAATTTATCTCTCTGTTTCTTTGCCTGTTTTGTAGCCAAGTGGGAGGAGGAGTGGTGGGAGTGTGTCAACAAGTTTGAATCCAAAGCCTCTAGGTCTGATACATCAGAATCCATTGGTAAACTTGAAAAACAGTTTGCTGTTCCCTTTATCTTGATACTAGCCATCAGATTAGTAACTCTAGTTAGATTAGCAGTCGTTTCTCAGGGCTACTGTGCAAATTCTTAGGTGAGGAAGCGCAGAGCTCTAGCAGGTTGCTGCCATCCGCTGCGTAGCTGCACCAGAAGTCCTCTACCATTGCCATTTTAACATTCTCTGAATTGCCTGTGACAGGGCCACAGCCCCGTCTGAATTTGTGCTGCATTTTCTTTTACACTGTCCTGTTCTTGTAAGTTTACTGTTCTAGCTACAGGCTGAAATCTGGCCACTTTCAGTCTTGTAGTCTCTCTCCCCCACCCCTTCTCCTGAATACTGCATAATGTGCAGTGTCTGACCCATTGCTGTTGCCTTAAAAAGGCTCCAGAATATTTAATAGAGCTTCTTGAGGAGTGGAATGTTAAGGAGGGATTACGATCTGCTGGGGAAATAAGTTTTAGGGTGCCATTTATGAGAACAGTGAAAGGCCAACACTGCTATGTGTATGAAGGCCCAAAATTATGGAATTCATTGCCAGGCCATTTGAGGTCACGTACTTATAAAACATCTTGGAATGTATTGAGATCATGGCTTGAAAAGGTTGCATTGTCATTAAGAAGCTGCTGTATTTAAAACTTTGATCTGTTGTATAAATTGCTGATTTGTATGTGTGATTTTTATTGATATAAATGTTATATTATTTGTTATTGTCTTATAATGAAACTGGTATTTTTTTGTACAGTAGGACCCGATTGTAAATTAGCTTCTGTTAAATTGGGTTATCCTGTTTCTGATATCAGAAATAAACTTTTTTACTACTACTATTACTGTATAAGGAACATATAAGTAAGACAAGAGGCAGTAAGTTGCTTGCCTTCTCCTGTGCTGTACTGCAAGCAGACACAGAGGGAATGTACATAATCAGAAAGAATTGAAACACAGAGCCTTGCATTCTGTGTTTTATTCTGTATAAACTGCTTTGGGTTTGCAAGAAGCCAAAAACAAAACATTATTTTCAAGGTGACGCAGATGTGTGTAAAGGTCAGATGAGTCAGCCTCCCGGTGTTTATTTAGGATGAGTCAGCCTGCATGTGTTTACTTAGCAAAATGTGTTTATTCAGGATGATGCAGCCTGCCTGTGTTTACTTAGAGAATTGTGAGTCAGACAGCTCACATGGTGCTGACATCAGTAGGCAGGTATAAAAGCCTACCTCCTGAGATGCAAAACAGATGAGTCAATCAGTGGAGACCTGACTGTCATAGAGGAAGCATCTCATAGTACATGCAAGTTTTCATGTGCTAGGAATCTGTTTAGTTGGAATGAAACCTGGAAGTTGTGCACTGAGGGAATTGTGCACTGTTTTTGCAGAACTGAAGGACTAATAACCCATTTCCTTTCTGTATGTTTGTTATTTTATTTTGGAAAATAAATACCACAAAGTGCGTTCTACACCTTTTGTCTGAGTCTGGGCACCTGTCTCATCCACTAACCTTCAAATCTGGTGTCAAAAGTAAAACACTTGTGTATCTAGACTGGGGGAGAGAGAGAGATGTTACCTGGGGATATTGCCCTAATATCCTGGCAAATGTCACAGGAAGTACAACAGCTACAAGGCAGAGGTGCTGGCATGAGAAGAGTGTTACCATCTGCTGACAGCGGAGTCTTAACAAGAACCATGGCAGAGAAGATGAGTGAAAAGCCTCTTCCAGAATTGGACCTAGGGGCCAGGAGCAAAAATCAAACCTAAAGTTGAGGACGGCATACCAGAGGCTGAAGAGGGCATTGCATCTGTACCACCAGAAGAGGCCAGTGAGGTTCTAAAGTGATTGTGAGTTAAACAGATGGAAATGGAGAGGAAAAGAGGAACAGAGCCTGCCATGTGTACTTTTTCAGGACTTGGGTCCAGGTGTCCAGAAGGGGCATGGAAGCTCTATAGGAGGCAGCGTTAAAGGGGTCTACTTAAGACCAGAAGGGACTAAATCAATGTTTCATGGGGCAATTCCCTGTGATGAGGTGGACTTGAGTAAGATGCAAACTAATGAGATGAAAATCAGGAAACTGTACGCCTATGTCCAAACAATTGATAATGTTCCTATCTGTAATGACGATGAAATGGAGAAATGTTGCTAATGTTAATTCTGTATGCTCATTGAAATTTGTGAATACTCCTGAAAGATTTGGGGGTTGTGAGTTAAAAGTAAATCTGAAAATGCATGGCAGTTGAAATTTAAACATAGCGGGAGTCAGGTATGGTTTCCATAGTAATAAGTAAAAAGGTTGGAAACCAGTCTCACTAAGCAAGAAAAAAAATAGTGAAGACTGGTTTCCGTATAAAGAAGGAGGTATGTGACAGGGCCAGATTCTCTGTCTGAATTTGTGCTGCATTTTCTTTTACACTGTCCTGTTCTTGTAAGTTTACTGTTCTAGTTATAGGCTGAAATCCGGCCACTTTCAGTTTTGTAGTCTCTCCCTTCCCCTTCTCCCAAGTACTGTATAAGGAACATATAAGTAAGACAAGAGGCAATAAGTTGCTTGCCTTCTCCTGTGCTGTACTGCAGGCAGACACAGAGGGAATGTAAGGAATGTAAGTAATTAGAAAGAAGTGAAACACAGAGCCTTGAACTCTGTTTTATTCTGTGTAAACCGCTTTGGGTTTGCAAGAATGGTAAGCTGGGAAATGTTTCCTGAGCACTCCAGCCGAAACAGTTAGCTTGCTTCCTTCATAGACTTGCCAGTCACAGCAGAGTATCACAAGGTTTGTACAGTTCACACCATTCCCAGTTAAGTAGAGCAATGTATCAAGCACATTTGCCACATCATGCACAGTGCACAGAAAGCACAGGCTGGGCTCATTCATGAGACGTTCACCACAGCATTCCTGTGAGGTTTGCTGCTCGCTCACGCCAACCTGGGGGATGTAATCAAAGTTCACTTAGAATCTTTTAAGCATGTAATCATTGATATATCAAGCTGTTCTTTACAAGCTGCAAATGGGTCCCCAAACGAAGTTTTGATTGTTCCATAACTTAATTCAGCTACTAAAGTTGTTGCACTGTCATATTGGAATTGATTCATTTTGGCTTTTAAATTATGAATTTGAGTAGTGCAGTCTGCAGACCCACTCACTATAGAATGAATATGTTGTAACTGGTGTCTAGCTTGAATATACTTTAAAAATTTCTCATTTTGTTGTCACTGCCCATATGTTTGGAACCACTTCTTTATCTCTTGCTTGGTATCCTGCCACCATGCCCCAACCAAGTCATACAAGCAGTAAACAGATTTCCTGGCTAACAATAATTGCTTAATCCCTACTTGTACCTGTGTATTATGTGGAAAGCCATATTCAGCCTCCTCTTTTGCCAAAATGTTTGCTATCCTGTGAGTCCTATACTTCCAGTTTGATCATCAAGTGATCTGAAAATTCTATCGGAACAAAATGGCTTGTACCTTTATTCTATTGGAGATAAAAAAAAAAATCTATTCTAGTTGCCAGATATCCTCTGATAGAGGTTTTCCCTGGTTCTATACCCTTAAGTTTATAAGTATCCATTAACCCCACTGTGCTAATATAAATTTTTTAGTGCAAAAAAATTACAGTAAACCTTTTTTCCTTTCTGAACTTCTGTGGTCAGTATCTAAGGTGCAGTTAACATCTCTACCCAAAGGCTGGCCTGGTGGCGCAGAGGGCTGAGTTGCTGGATGCCTTATCTCATACCACACTGGTGACCCAGATTCAGGAATGGACTTTTGTCATCGAGGAGCTGGCATGGGGAGGGGAGGGTGGGAGCAGGATCAAGCTGCCTAATGGTGGTCCTCCTTTCCCGAGAAGGGTAATCACTCTCCCACAGTCCCACCACCTCTGAGTGGAGGTCTGGTAGTGGCACAGGTGGGTAATGGATGACTGGTAGGGTGGGGCATTCTGCAATGTGCAACGCGAGCATGGCTCCAAACACAGGCGCTCACACCAAGGATGTGAGAGTGGGCGAAAACGCGGGGAAAATGGCTAAACAAATAATTGGGAAAAAAACCCATCTCTACCCAAATATCTAGCTGTGGCTACTGGCTCAAACAGAGCTACCCTTTCAGATTTTATTTGTGGAGCACAGACATTTATAAATACACAACAGATTTCTCCATGTTCCATCTAAAAACATTGACCGTCCAGGAGTTGTCAATTAACTTGTGTAATTTAAACTCTGTTCCCTTAAATAATATACCAATGCCATCAGCTTTGTCTGGGCCAAAGGACCAATATGAAGGCTCCCACAACCAAGATTTTTTGCACTATGATAGCATAAAGGTTTGTTTGTTTCCTGGCCTCTCTCCTCTGCTTAACCCATGAGACAGTTGGGACCAATTGGGGAGAGATGTGGTATAACCTGATGTCAGGTAGGGCCAGCCCTCCCCTTCCTCTCGGTTGGGTGAGTAGTTTACAACTGACCCTCTTTCTGCCCTTCTGCCATATAAATGCCAGAAGACAGGTGTTAACTCTTTTCCAGAAGGAATCTGGTATGGTGATGGGTAGGGCTTGGTAGACAACTAGGAAGTGGGGAAGGACATTCATCGTAATTGTATCTATCCTCCCACCCAATAAAAGAGGCAATAAGTACCGAGTAAGGCCTGCTCAGATCTTTGAACACAGTTTCAAATAATTGAGTTTATAAAGAGCATATAGTTGAGGGGAGATCTTGACGCCCAGATATCTCACTGTGTTAGCAGTAGCCCACTTGAAAGAAAATTCCTCATTATCTTATGGGGTAAAGTACCCCGTAATTTGATCGCTTCTGACTTCTCTAGGTTCACCTTGTACCCAGACATTTGACCATACTGCTCTAATTCCCAGCTAAGGGCTGGAACAGATATAACTGGAGAAGTTAAGAAAAAGAGGGAGTCACCTGCATACAAGGAGATCTTATGTGACCTGTTGTTGGTCCAATTGCCCCATATGTTGTCATTGCCCCGAAATGCCACTGCGAGGGGCTCGATGCAGAGTGTGAACAGTAAGGGGGAAAGCGGGCATCCCTGTCTTGTTCCTCTGGTTAGATGAAATCTCTCCATGGTGATTCCATTGACTCTCACTATTGCTTGGGGAGAAGCATATAGGGTTTTCACCCCCTTCCTAAATTTGGGTCCTAGTCCAATTTTCTCTAGGGTTCTATGCAGGAACCTCCAGTCCACCTGGTCAAAAGCCTTCTCAGCATCCATGAAGAAAACCAATGTAGGCTAACAGGAGTGCTGCTGGCATGTGATGAGGTTTAAGAGTCATCTTATGTTATCATGTATCAGCCGCCCATTGATGAAGCCTGTTTGATCTGGGTGGACTAGACTCCCCACACAGGACTGTAATCTATATGCCAGAATAGAGGTATATATCTTTTGGTCTGTGTTAAGAAGGGATATTGATATATACGAGCTTCACACTGTGAGGTCCTTCCCCAACTTGTAAATGGCCGAGATTTGTGCATATTGCCAACTGGGGGGTACCCCCTCTCCCTCCTGAACCCCTCTGCACACCTGGCCAAGCAAGGGAGCACACTCCTCCCTGAATGTCTTGTAAAGCTCTGTTGCCTGCCCATCTGGGCCTGGTGCCTTCCCTGCTTTTAACCCCACTATTGTGTTATTGACCTCCTCATTGGTGATAGGGGACTCCAGACTCTCCATCTCCTCTTGCAAGAGCCGTTTAATTGTGACCTTTGCAAATAAATCATCTAGCTTCTTGTGGTAGTCATCAATCAGGCCTTGAAGGTAGAGGTTCTTGTAAAATTCCTAAAATAGCTGTGCTATTTTCCAGGGGTCTGAGATACAGCAGGTTGAGCCAACATTTGTCCTTAACCACAAGACCATTCTGCCAGTTGCCTCTTTACAAAGTTGCCAAGCCAGAAGCCTGCCAGCTCAGTTGCCTACCTCATAGAACCTCTGATGGTAGTATCACAGCTGTCTTTTGATTTTATTGTCCAGGATTTTATTTAGTCTCCTTCTGGTCTCCTCTAACTTAGCCTGTACTGTTACGTTGAAGACGATTTTGTGTTCTGCCTCTAAGTCAAAATGTTTGGTTTCTACATCTGCCAGTTCCCTCTAAATAGCTTTTTTTTTTAGTTATGAGTTTTCTCTCCCCACTACCGGCTATCTCAGGAGGGCATCCCCAGCCCCGTCCCCCGGCATCTGCCAGCCGATGCTGACCTGACCCCAGGGCTTGCCCCCCCCGGCACGGTCAGTGGGGGGGGGGCCCCAACCAAAGTCCGGATATAGTTGGCCAGTGCCGTGGCTAGCCAGAGACAGAACCTACGAGGTGCCCTCTGCCATCATGCATGGCAGTCTATTTTCCTCCAGTTTTTCTCCCACGGAGTCAGGACCGTGCAATGTTGCCAGAAGAGGGGGGCGTGCATACGCTTCCGCATATGCTTCCTCTAGGCGTCTGACCCAACTCCTCCCAGCTTGTGGTACGGCACCCTGTCCTCCAGCCTCTGCTGGGGGGTGAGCAAGTGCTGACCACCGGGAACCCCCCCTCCCCAGAGAAGGAGAGCAGTCCATCAGACGCTCAATCCTTCTCCTCCCCTTCCAAACCTCCGATGGCCAATGCTCATTCCCGAACACAGGTCACCGGCATAGTGTGAGGTAAGGCACCAGTGCCTCAGCCCTCAGTGCCACTGGGCCAGCTCTGATTAGCTTTTTTGGGGCTGGAGGCATACCTAATGGTCTTGCCAGTGATCACCGTCTTCAAGACATCCCCTCACATGGCTATTGGGGATTCTTGGGGCAATTATAGGCTGAGTATTCCCTAATACTCTCTTTCACCAGATCTTTGTACTCTTTCTTATTCAGAAGTGAGATGTTAAGTCTCCACAGGGAGTTCTTAACCTTGGGAGATGCCCAGATTTTCATTGTTACAGTGCCAAGGTATGATAGAGTTCAAAGCAGGATTTTGATCACCTCGACCCTTTTGAGCCAGTCTGATGATATAAAGAGGAGATCTAGCCTTGAGTAGGCCTGGTGGGTACAGACCAGCAGGTATAATCTCACACTCTCGGGTGGAGGTGGTGCCACACAGCCACCAGGCCCAGTTCATGGGATAGCCTCCCTAGGCTCCTGGCTGCTCAGGATGGGGGCTGGATGTATTTCTGGATTTATCTAATGCAGGATTTATAATTGTCCCCACCCCACTATAAAGAGGTCCCCTGGAGGTACCGTTCTTCATCTTCTGTTTAGATGTGCCTTCTCAACCACCTATCTCCATTTCTGGTGTACTATCTTCACTACAGAAATTTGAGATTTTTTCCACCAGCTGTCTTCCTGGTTTCCACCAGCTAGGAGGGAGGATGTCTCATCAGTCTGCTGCAGCAACTTCTCCTCTGCAGCCTTGGAATCCTCCATCTTCGGAACAGGGCCAACAGTGCCCCTTCCTAAGAGTAGGGGTTTTTCATTGAAGAAAACAAAAACAAAGAACAGGTACGATATATCACAAAAAAGGGAAAATCAGGGGAACACAAACAAATATCAGCAAATTTTTAAAGGAAAGGCATCCAGAAAAAATGGAACATCAAAGAGAGTTATCCTAAATACAAAACAAAACTAAAAACAAAAATTGCATCACAATTTGGAGCACAAGAAGGAGAAATGATATATCACCATGAAATCAGAGGGGATACTATATTAGGTAATGGGTTGGTCTGAATCAGTGATCCAAGGAATATTTCTCCAGCATTTAGTTTACCAGGCCTGTGTAGTTCTTCTGGATTCTTCCTGATCAGGGCTGTTTTTGTACATAGGCTAACTAGGCTGCAGCCTAGGGGCACCAGCCATTTAGGGGCACCTGCAAAATTAGGCAGCAAAAAAAAAAAAAGTAAAAAAAAAAAACCATTTTCTGGGCTGGCTGCTTGTGTTGTCTGCCAGTATGTCTTGCTAAAAACAAAACAAAAAAGTCTAAAGATGTTCCAGTTCAGACTCCTACTAAGGGACCCCCTGCCAGCGTCATTTAAACAATTGGCTCCCCACCCTCCCCTTTGTCGTGACAGACATAAATGTTTATTGCTTCTGCTGTTGTGCTGATGACAAGCCCCCGCCCCCCCTTAGGCAATGGATGATGTGACATCAGTGTACATGACTGCTGGTGCCCCCCGCTTAGGCAATGGAAGACTGGACCTTGACTGACACCAGCATCAATGTACTTACTCCGACTGTTGGTGCCCCGCCCGCTTGCTCGCTCTACCCCTCTCCCTGATGAAACTATTATCCTCAGCAAAAGTCAGCAGCATCCCATGAACCTTGTGATTTAAGTTTCAATTAGGTCCGGTGAGGCGTCTATACTGTGCTGTGCATCCTCCGATTGGCTGCCGTTTCAAGTAAGAGGGGTGGCAAGTTTAAATGGCCCCAGTACAAGTACAGCAAAGTACTTGGAAGATAGAAGGAGAACTGTATCAACTGCCACTCTGCCAGCCGGAATTGGGAGGAAGAGAGAGAGAGAGCGCTGCAAGCCACAAGCCTCTGTGTCTTCAAGTCCACTGAGATTCAGGAGTCAGAAGCAAGCAGCAGATGCGGAGAGGTAGTACTAGTCTGGAGCAGCTAGACCAGCCAGCTACAGCCACTTAATTTTAGTCCAGCTAACTGTATTGTGGACTGAAGTGAAAGAAATTCAAATCCTCCGTCCTCTCCTGACCTGACTGAGCGAGCGTGGAGGAGTCAGGTAGGCTGGAGAGCAAAGACTGAGAGGGACCTTCCTTGCCAGACAGTGAGTGCAGACATTGCCACCAGCCCAGAAGTTGTGGTCAGTCTGGTCGGGGAGAAGTTTGAAAGCAAGTCGAGAGGTCACTGAGACTCGCACAGTCTGCTCCTGGTTGATCTGTAGTGTATCCATTTTTTTAGAAAGTTCAGGATGCATGCTACCTCCCCAACCCCATGACCTGCAGTAAATTTGAAGGTTTTTTTTTTCTCCTGTAAATTAAATTGATAGCAGCAGCTTCAGAGTTCAGACTGTTTACCCACAGGTTCTGTATTATCAAACAGTGACACTGACTGGCACTGCAGTAGCTTCTATTCTTAAATAATGTTATCACCACACTTAGTAACAAAAATGCTGCCCCCTGACCTTCAGCCCACTTGGATAAAAAAAAGTTTAACCACTAGCCTCCATTTTAAAATGCTACCCCCTCCCATGACCTGCAGATTTTTTTTCTCTAACTCCTAAAGAAGTTAAAATGGGGAGTTTTGGGCAGTGCATTTATTCTTGCAGCTTGTCTGTTATGACACTAACTTTAGTTTAGCCTTAAAATGCTACCCCTGAATGACTTGCAGTGATTGAACTCAGACCATTTAGGTGAAAGTGACTTTTGTTCTGTTCAGCGCATTACTTTTTTTCTAACTAGGGAGACTCTGAATAAGAATGCACAGTGTTTGGCCTTGCTCAGATCAAATGCATAAGTAAGCGAGTGTTTGTGCTTGCTTGTGTGCTGATAGACTGTTTTTCTCACACCTCTAAATAAGTGTAAACAGTTTGTTAAAAGGAATTTTAACATTTTGACTGTAAAAATGTTCATATTCTGGAAAAGTTTTATACAAGTTTAGCTTTCAGAAGGGTATGAGTGGGACCAGGCAGGGACTCTGCGGTGTGGAAGTAACTCAGCAGGACATGGTAGGGAGGGGTGTGTGTGTTGGGGGGGGCACGCCTATTGCACACTGGGTGCATGGGTCAGTGGTGGGGGGGCACCCGAAGTTTCAAGCCTATGGGTGCTATCTATGTAAATACAGCCCTGTTCCTGATACATATGTCTGAGTTCCTGAGTGATTTTCATTAAGAGCGCAATCTGGGATGACCATTTTGTTGCAGAGTAAAGACATATAATTGTCCACATAATCCATTTAACACATGTAAATAGCAACCATAAGGTACTATTGTTCTATTTACTCCATAGACCTGTATAATTTCCATACATTAAAATGTCATAAGTAACCTGCGAGAAGGTGTGGTCAGATCAATGCAGTGCTACAAGGTCCCAAAATCCTTCAATAAATGAACATGTAAAAAATAGGTGTTCCATAGTTTCTAACTGAGCTGGACAAGCTGTCCATGAGCATGTCCTGTCAGCCAATTACTTATGCTTAAGGTTCACCTTTATATTGATCCTTTCAGGTTTCATGTCAAGTCTGTGAAAAGAATATGGCATGGTAGGCAACAGTGTGGCAAAAACCATGGAGTCAAAACTGCACCTGCAATAACACCAACAAAAAAGCACACAGATGATGTAGATTTACTATTAAAATACCACACCACCATGGACCACCACTCCAGCAAATGTTTGACATGAGTATAGATTTACTATTAAAACACCATGCCACCATGGACCACCACTCCAGTGTAATTTTTTCACTTATGCTGTGTTTTTTTCCTCTGTGTTATTGACAGGCAGTTTTGACTTCCATGGTTTTCTCCACGCTGTTTCCTACCTTTGTCATATTCTTTTTGAGAACTTGATGTGCTACCAGCCTTTCAAGACAACAAAGCCAGTGAACATCCCACATTTGTGGAGGGATCCAGGGGGTCTTTAGTATGCCCCAGTAAGGGTTCAAGACACTGAGGTGGACAACGCTCAAATACTGAGGAAACCTGAAACTATGTTTCTAAAATCTATGCATACTTTTTTTTCCTAGACATTGTTATCATTGATCGACTGGTAATCTGCAAAATTCTCAATTTAGTAAATGTGTCCTAAAGATATAAGGGTGCCATAGGGCACGTTCTTACAACCTTCTGCCTCCCTCCATCCTATGGTTGGAGTCAGGTTTTACAAGAAAAGTATAATGATGGTTCCCAGCTCTTGTTACTGCTGATTAAAAGCAATGTAACATTATCATAGAAAAAAAAAACACATTTAAAAGAAAAACACCACTGGATTTATCATCTGTAAACCACCATGTGGAAAAGGGAGGCAAGTGATGTTCCTCTTGATTGGATTCAGTCTGCTCCACCATAAAGCTTGGAAAAATAAAATGTTAGTTTCAAAAGATTTGGGGTGGGGGGAGATGGAACTAATATATAAAAATAAAGGTACCAGAAAGGTCTTTATTAAAAAGACTCTTCTTTTTTCCCATTTGCCATCTATTCCATTGTAGCACCTTTGGCTTCCCTAACTGGAGTTTAGACTCCCAATTAAAAATGTCTAAATTGTCATTACCAACCAAGTCCTAATATTGTTATGGGTTCAATTTATAGCATAATACATTTTATATGCTGCAAGGACTGAGCTACATTACCCAGCTACCTCCCTATACATTTATCAATGTTTAAAAATGCTCCAAATAAGTGACTAAATTGTTCACAAAGATCTAAAGCTGCTGTAACAGAAAATAAATCTGTGACCAAAAGACACGTCATTCACGTATGCAATGGCTTGTAAGGGGTAGCCGCTTCTGCATAATGCAGGGGCGTAGAAGAGAGAAAGAGTTAAGAGTTCTAAGTAAAGAAACAATACAAAAGGCATATAAGGTTGGGCTTGAAGTGCAACTTTGCCATATCACTTTCACAATGTGGAGTGCAGGCCCACAACAGGCTGTATGGTAGCATTATTATACCAGCATTGTAACCAAGCAATAAAAACAGGAGGGATCCCATAATTCCATAAAACAGACCATAAAAATTAATGAAGCACAGAATCAAATACCCTTTTCTGGTCTAGTGGTATGAGAAACACTTGCAATCTATTGGCATTACCCCTCTTGACAATTTACCAGAGGAAAATTAAATGTTCAGTGATTTGTTTGTCAGGTACAGACCAGTTTTGTGTCTGGGTTATGAGGTACTTAGCAGCCTGCAAGAGTCATTTATTCAAAACCTTTGTTAGAATTTTATTATCAGTGTTATGTAAACTATTGGGCCTCCAATTCTGAATATTTGATGTATCCCCTTTTTTGTGTAGATATATTAGTAGTCCACTTTTCATAACAGGAAGTATGGTATGAGTCTTAAGCATGTGATTAAAAACAAAAGTCAATTCCTGTTCTAATTCAATGCCCAGAAACTTATACAGCTCACTGGGAAGACCATCTTTACCTGGTGATGTACTAGCTTTCAAAGATGCAATAGCATAGTGGATTTCAGAGGCTTGTATTGGTGTGGTTAGCAGTGTTTGAATCTCCTCCGGTAAAGAAGGCATTGGTAAATTATTGAAAAAAAGAATCATGCCCTTCTAGGGAAGAAGTTTAAAATGAGGTAGCAGTATATTCGGAAACAATATTCAAAAGTGCTGCATTGTTGGTGTGATATGCATTATTGATATCAAATAAGTCTTCCATTTTCTTTTTTTTAACTCTATTCTTACAGCTTTCATAAGGACAAATAAGGCCAAATTTACTTTGCATGCCAAACTGTTGTTGCTGACGAAGAGTATTTGCTTTTTCCAGATGAAATTGTACCATTTCTTTTTTCAATATTACTGATTTGTGCATTGTAGTTGTGCCCTGTTTCAGAAGATAATGAAAGCAATTTTTGTAACTATTGTCTCTGAGACAAATACTTGAAATAAGCAGATTGATTAACCCTCCTGCTTAGAGATTGAAGTAGTGTACTGAGTTCAGTTTTGGTGTCTTCCCACCAGATCGCAGGATCATCGTTAAAGACAAGGACTGACTTTCAGGCTTTTAAATAACTTGAAAGTTCTTGAGATACTAATGTATTATGTACTAAAGTAGAATTGAATTTCCATGTGCCAGGACCCTGTGGGAGAGATGCATTGTACCCAACAATGAGTTGGATCATATTGTAGTTAGAGAATTCAGCAGTTTTAATATTCGCTGAAAGAATTAGTAATCCTGCAGAGGTAAGAGAAAGTCAATTCATGTGTCTGAGGATCCATTGTAGAATGCTGGATCTCACCTGCCAATATGAATATAGTAGACATCTTTCAGATTAGCTATGTGGAGGAAAGCATGCAAATAGTTTGTGGCACAGAAAACTTTAGTGGTCTTAGTATGTTTACCCCTATCAGGAGTGGATAAACCACAGTTAAAATCACCCCCTAATATAAAAAAATGGGAGGAACAAACATAGGGTTGCACAGTCTTAAATACATCTATACTGTCAGATTTAGATTTGGGGCATAAACATTTATAAATCTATACAGCAAATTATTGATCTGAGTATCCAAGACCAATACCCTGACAGGTAATAAGTTGATGAGTTTTACAACTGTAATCTCAATATTGTGGAACAAAATACCCATGCCTGAACAAGGCTCTTGCCCTAAATATTAATATGAAGGTCCCATATACTGTACCAGGTTTTTCTGGCTGGTGCCACGTCAGAAAGGGTATGCAGTGGAGTATCCCGGAAAAAAAGAATGCCAGGGTAATGGGTTCTAAGATGGGGAAAAACAGCATTTCTTTTGTTAATATTCTTAATGCTATTAACATTAGTAGTGCCAATAGTAAAGTTCGGAACATGCATTGTTAAGTCAAATTAGAAGGAGAAACATGGTCTGCTCATATTTTCATAGGTCGTTTCCTCACTCCTCCTTATTTCGTTTGTCTATAGGCTTAGGTTTTGATTTCATTGGAAGTTCTGTTGCGAAGTGAGAAGCTAAAGCATCTTTCATTTCTGAGGCATCCAGTTCTGATGAAGGATCCACTTGAAAAGACCAGAGAGAGGAGGTATCCGATTCATCAGCAGAGTCTGCCATGTCGACAAGCAGAGCATCATACCTGTTCAAGGCGGAGACTGCATCCGTTCTAGTGACCATGGGAATAGGTTGACTCCAAGTCTGTCTTCTTCTGGTGATCATCCATTGTTGATCTGGGTCAAGGGTGGGGGCATTTGTTGCAGTACTGTAGAGTAGTCAGTGGTCAATGAAGGGTCATCTGTGATCATAATGTCCAACACCTGGTGTGAAATGCCAGGTTGTTCCTCAGCAGTTGAAGGTGCTGGTGAGGGTACAGAATGTTCAGGCAGTGGTAGAATGGCCTGAGGGGCTGTAGAAGGAGTGATCTGCACAGGTGAAACAGGGAGTGGAGCAGATGAAAGTACTGTGGCAGACTGCAGAGGTGAGGATTTAGACCTTTGAACCAAAAAAATATACATGTGCTGTTCAACTTGATCTGCTTGGTCAGGCTGGTTATGGGATGCCAAATGGCAACTCTGATAAGAATTACCCTTTTCCTCTCAGAGTCTCAATTTTCTGTCATTTTCACAGTGCTTGCTTGCATGTGCCAATTCCCCATAAAAAGAGCTTTTAATTTTTTCACACACTCACTCAAATGCCCCGTTGAGCCAAATTTATAGCATACTTTGGGCTGGCCTGCACAGAAAAGCACCCCTCCATCACAGATAATGAAAAAACTATTCGGCAAATGCAATACGCTCACGTCAGTAGAAACATAGAAACATAGAAGTTGACGGCAGATAAGGACCGCAAGGCCCATCCAGTCTGCCCATTTCTTTTTCTACCTTATAAATGTGCCTTTGGCCTTTGCTCTGTCAGTGACCTATCTATTCATAGTCATTTGTATTGCTCCCTTATGCCTATCCCATGCCTGTTTGAAGCCCTGCACTGTATTCATAGCCACCACTTCTTGTGGTAAGACATTCCATGCATCCACCACCCTTTCTGTGAAAAAGAATTTCCTCACATTCCCCCTTAATCGGCCTCCCTCTAATCTCATGCTGTGTCCTCTTGTCCTGCTATTTTTCTTATATTTAAACATGTTAGACTCTTTCACCTTGTTTATGCCCTTAAGGTGTTTGAATGCCTCGATCATATCACCTCTCTCCCTCCTTTGCTCAAGGGTATACATATTGAGCTCCATTAATCTGTCCTCATATGTCTTCTGATGCAGTCCCTGCACCATTTTGGTTGCCCTTCTCTGGACTGCCTCATTTGGTTAATGTCCTTGTGAAGGTGTGGCCTCCAATACTGCACGCAGTACTCCAGATGGGGCCTAACCAGTGTCTTGTACAGAGGGATTATTACCTCCCTCTTACGACTTGTGATACCCTACTAATACACCTAACACCCCTAGCCTTACCTACTGCTTTAGAGGTCTGCTTGGATGATTTTAGGTCAGCAGTGATGATGATGCCAAGTCTCTTTCTTCCTTTGTGACTGCTAGCAACTCCTCCAGCCTATAGGTGGCTTCAGGGTTTCTCTTCCTATGTGCATGATTTTGCACTTCTTTGCATTAAATCCCAGTTGCCACTCTTCTGACCATTCTGCTAGTTTATCCAGATCTCTTCTCATTCTGCCCACCCCATCTGGATCATCTACTCTGTTGCAGATCTTGGTGTCATCTGCAAACAGACAAGCCTTACCCTCTAGTCCATCTGCAAGGTCACTAATGAAGATGTTGAAGAGGACTGGCCCCAGGACTGATCCTGAGGTACCCCTTGTGACTTGCATCTCTTCGACTGTATACCATTTACCACCACTCTCTGTTTCTGCCCGTCAACCAGTTTGCCACCCAGTTGACCAACTTCGACCCACCCGAGCCTACCCAGCTTATTTATCAATCTTCTATGTGGAACAGTGTCAAAAGCTTTGCTGAAGTCAAGGTAGGCGACATCAACTGCTCCCCTTGGTCCACCACTCTGGTTACCCAGTCAAAGAAATCTATGAGATTAGTTTGACAGGACCTTCCTTTGTAAACCCATGCTGTCTTGGATCCTGTGCCCCTATGGATTCCAGGTGTTGCACTATCCTTTCCTTAAGGGTGCCTCCATAATCTTGCCCACTACTGAGGTAAGACTGACTGGTCTGTAGTTCCCTGCCTCCTCCCTGCTACCACTCTTGTGGGCGGGATCACATAGCCCTTCTCCAGTCTTCTGGGACCTCTCCTGTGCTCAGAGACTCACTAAACAATTCTGCTAATAGCTCTGCTAGTTCCTCCTTTAGCTCCTTAAGTACCCTGGGATGTATGCCATCAGGTCCCATTGCCTTATCCACCTTGAGCTTAGCAAGCTCTTGTAGGACCCTTTCTTTTGTGAAGGGAGTAGTGCTCACCTCCCTCCCCCCTGTGTCCATGATGCTGAGCTGTGGGCCCTGTCCTACCTTCTCTTCAGTAAATACTGAGCAAAAGTATCTATTTAGGATAGATGCCTTTACAGGGTCCTCCTCCTCACATGCTCCCTTTTCTCCAATAAGCTTAGCAATACCCCCTCTGGACTTTCTCCTTTCACTAATGTATCTATAGAAAGTCTTGTCACCTTCTTTTACTGTTCGTGCTAGTGTTTCCTCAGTTTGGGACTTTGCCTGCCTTACTGCCTTACCTGCTTCCCTTAGGGCAGTTTGGTATGCCTCCCTATCTTCATCCCGCTGTGTTCCCTTATATTTCCTGAAGGCCAGACTTTTGGCTCTGACCTTTTCTGCTACTGTATTTGAGAACCAAAGTGGTTTCCTTCTTCTTTTGCACTTCCTTTTCTGTCTAACACAGTGGGATGTTGCTTCAAGTATTGCATCCTTAATGCTTGCCCACTTTGCCTTGTAGATTTAAGCATTACTCTGACTCTCCAGCCCCCTGTCCCCAGAGTCTATAATCGCCTCCAGCTCATCAAGGACTTATTCTAACCAGTAGATGATATCATTAATGCTGACATCCTCATTCCAGAACAATATAGCAACTGTCTTTTGTGCAGGCTTAGTGAGAGGGAAAGCACTGAAAGGTGACCATAAGGGGTTATTTTTTAACATATGGTGTTTCACCCAAAATCGTTCTAAGCCACCAGTAGTTTTGAAACTGATGTTGAAAGTTGCCTCCCATGAGAAATAAATTAAAGCATAAATTTCTCTTGCAAAAAATGTTACTGAATCCTTAGGCAGTGTCTTGGCCACAGGTATTCTATCTCAGCTGCTCATTCTTAGCTTCAGCACTTGTGGCTGCATTTCACCAGGACTGGCAGATTTATTCACTTTCATATTTCTTAACTTTTAGATCACCCTGTCCTTGCTAAAAGTCTCATCACTTATGTGCTCACCTGGTCTCTGACCCTCATTTACAGCATCCTCCCTCCCATCTGGTACACTTTCTGCTATACAGAGAACAACAGTACTATACTTTCCTCTGTGGGTCAGTTATAAATTCCAATTAACTCTCCATGGGCTTATTTTATTATTGATTTTCCTCTTCTTCCCGTTCACTTACCCACTGTATAAAAGTCCTTAAAACTCCTCAAAATAACAACTGTTTTAATTTGCTAATTTTCTACTCATTCTTTTTCTTGCCTCATTGTTATGTTAGACTACTTACCTTCTCCCCATGCTTGTCTCTCGCATTCCTTGATCCACCAGTTATGAAATGTTTGAATGTCCTTTTCATTGCTCTTAACTCTCATCTCATTTTACTAATTGGTTAAACAAGTTCCGTGCCCTTTCTAACAGAGCTCCAGGTAAGGTGTGTTCTGGGCTGTTTTACTCTCCAGTTTTAAAGAAATACTCCTTAAATTTTATTTGGTGAGTACCGATTCTCATTCCAGTCTTTGGAAATGCTCCATGAGTACTTCAAACAGAGCTATTTTTCCAAGTTTAAAGCACTTTTACTCATCAGAATTATATTTTACTCACTTACTGCTACAAATGGTGAGCACATTACTCTTGAGTGATAGTGTTATGTAAAGCATTGCTTCCTACTTTATTTTGCTCTTTTAAGAATATATTTTTTTCACAACTCCAGTAACTTTGTCTTTAATGCCTTCCCCAATTTTCATCCACACCATTATTCCTCCTTTTATTACACCAATTTCAGTCCTTGAAATTCCTAGGTATACTGATATTTACTTGGTTTATAGTTATAGTATATAGATTGTCCTCTTTCGTTACCAAGTTTTAGTTATTCATGAATGTTGCCAGGTTATGGTCTCTCCTTGCTAATACTCTATGGTTTTACCCTCTGTTTCGTCATCCCACACATTACTAAGAATACAATCTAATAACCCTCATTTCATGTTTTGTGATAAAGGTTACAGTCAGTTGTAGTTATAGTATACTATAGAGACATTATATACAGCTGTACAAGGAAAATCACTCTGCTGCCTCTGGATTGTTTGTACACATTGTGCAAGTTCATCCTTTCCCATGGATGGTCTGCCCATCATTGTCTGCTATATGACCAGTTTAACTGGATGAGTCCCTGAAGCATGCATAACTACTGTACCTCTGGCTTTCTTTGTTGTACAACTGTGCACAATGAAAAGCTCCTGATTGTCTTCTAGCCCTCTTCCACAGTCAAGCAGTGCATATTGACTATGTTCAACAGTAGCACTTACCTTCTCAGTTCACAGGATGCAGCGTGAATTTAGTAGAAACGCCTTTGCACCTGGAACGAACTCCCTCTCCAGCTGACCAGTACTTCTAGTTTGCAAGTGTTCAACTCCAGTCTTTTCAGCCACCTTAGAACGCCCAGTATTTGTTTTTGTCCAGTATTTCCATCTCTCTGGCATGATCATGTTGTAAAACAATGCTCATGTACTTTGTTTGCAGTGATCCAACTTTGATATCTTGCTTTGTTTACATTTTGGAAGTTTTTTTCCTGTGTATATTTTTACCTGAATGTACAGTAACTATTCTTGGAGGAGTAAGTTAATCTGTTGATTGCGGCTGTCCTGCTGAAAACAAGATGCTGCATCTTATGGGGATATACTAGTTGGAGTAATTTCAAACAAATAAATATTCTGCATAAAACTAATACCTGCCCTGCTGCTTGTTGTTCCTCTTTGCCAGATAATGCCCCCATGGTTTAAGTTCCCTATTTCGATGCTATCCCTTGCATTGTTTCTTGTTTTATTTCACTTTCTGGTTAGGTATCATTCAAGTAGCTACTGTCTATAGCACACCATAACTTTAACTTGTTTACTACTTACACTCTTTACCTTTGTCCACACTGTCTCTGTTTTGCTATTTGATCATTTGATCCCCAAGTGATTCTTTTACATATATATAGCCACTCTTCTCCCTCTCTCCCCCTTTGGTTATTTTGTTTATTCCCCCTTCTTCAACCAGCCCCCATCCTGTCTGCCTGCCTCCCTACCCCCATCAACCAACCTCTCGGGATGTACCTTAATCCCATGTTAGCATGAGGGCAGTGGACATGGCCTATCTGGACTTCAGCAAGGCCTTTGACACTGTGCCACATAGAAGACTATTACACAAACTGGGGAATATGGGTGTGGGCAGGACAGTAGTGTGGTGGGTAGGTAACTGGCTGGGTGGCAGGACACAGAGGGTGGTGGTAAATAGCTGTCACTCCACAGAGGGAAGAGTGACCAGTGGGGTACCACAGGGATCAGTGCTGGGACCGGTCCTATTCAACATCTTCATCAGTGACATGGTGCAGGACCTAGAAGGCAGAATTTCACTGTTGCTGATGACACAAAGCTCTGTAACAGAGTAGACACACCAGAGGGTGTAGACAGAATGAGAAGCGACCTGCAGAAACTTGAAGAATGGTCAGGGGTTTGGCAGTTGAAATTCAATGCAAAGAAGTGCAAGATAATGCATATGGGGCACAAAAACCCTGGCACAATATATCAGTTGGGGGTGAGGATATAGCATGCACCAAGCAGGAAGGGATCTTGGGGTTGTCATCTCTGATGACCTCAAGGTAGGGAAACAGTGCGACAAGGCAGCAGGTAAAGCAAATAGGATGCTGGGATGTATAGGCAGGGGCATTACCAGCAGGAAAAGGGAGATCATAATTCCGCTATACAAGACACTAGTGAGGCCCCACCTGGAGTACAGTGTACAGTTCTGGAGACCATACCTACGTAAGGACATAGACAGGGTAGAGAAGGTTCAGAGGAGGGCAACAAAGATGGTGCATGGATTGCATCACAAGTCCTATGAAGACAGGTTGAAGGAACTGAACATGTACTCCCTGGAGGAGAGGAGGGAGAGAGGATATGATAGAAACATACAAGTATCTTACAGGAGGAACAGGGTGCAGGAAAACACTATTTTAAGCGAAAAAGATGTTCCAGGACTAGAGGCATGGGATGAAGTTGGAGGAGGACGATTCAGAGGAAACATGAGAAAGAATTTCTTCACAGAACGGTGGTGGACAAGTGGAACACCCTGCCAGAGGAAGTAGTGGGGCTGAAACAATCACAGGATTTAAGAATGCATGGGATAGACATAAAGGAATTCTGGAGGTCAGGGGTAAGGTGCAACAGACTTCTAGAAAATCAGACTGAACTTACAAGCTCAAATGGGCAGACTGGGTGGGCCATAGGCCCTTATCTGCCGACACTGTCTATGTATCTATGTATCTATGTTCAAGCTGTTCTTTCTCCCCTGACAGAATTGGTAGGGTTTCCCAACCTCGCTGTGAGATGGATTCAATTAGGAATGTTGCCCAAGTCAGTAGTCCAGGGCTTGCAAGAGGCCAGATTTATCCTGTTCTGTCTGGGCATGTCCACCCTTTTGTTCCCCAGTCCCCTTGAACATCAGTGATGAGGGTGCACAAGTGCACATGTATGCAAGTGTGCAGACATGGCAATAGCCAATGTGCTCCCTCCCTCCTTCTGAGCCACATCAAAGCTGTACTGCCACATGTAACCCAGGTAACAGCATAGCAGAGGAGCTGACTGTCCTTCCTCCTCAAAGGAGGACATTGTTTTCTGGGATGCTTGATCCTCTTGCCCCAGGCCAGCCCTAACATCTCAAGCTCGTTCCTGAGCTCAGATTGCTGGTGCTGTGAGTGTAGCACTACCACTGCACTGATGGGCTGACCCTCTTACCCTTTCTAGCCTTTCTAAATCATTTATAACCTATCAGACTATGTCCCAGGGTACCTGTGCCTCTGCATCAGGGGCCTAATTTTCAAGGGCTTAGCATGATTTAGACACTAAGTCCTTATCTGCATCTTGCCAGTGTGGGGAAAATGAGTGCACTGACAACAATGCTAGTTTCAGCATTTATTGCACACAGGTGACATTTTCTGTTATCATCGAAGAATCAGTCTTCACCTTTGATTCCCACTTATGAGTATGGTCCACAGGCACTAGGATCCTGCGGTGCAAAGCTTTGTTCACAGTGTGCTCTCAATGGTGGGAAGAACAGAAATGAGGTTGGCAAAGAGGCTGGCAATGGTTTTTGGCTAGTGCATGGCACCATGTGTAGGTGTGCAGGCACCATGCCCAGTAGCTGCTGCTGCCACCCCCTGGCCAAAGCTTTACTCCAATGGGGTCCTAGTGCCCCCAGCCAAGACTGAAACTGGTAATCAATTGTGAAGAAATTCTGGAGGATGAACAGTTATGGTAGTAATCGTAACTTTCATTTTTGTGCAGATGCCACACTTGGTAATACCAAATGTAGCATCTGCACAAACAAATCTCTCAAGCTACTGTAAATATGGAAAAAGTCTCAGAAAGTTAATCTTTTTGACAGTTGCAAGCATGCTGCAAAAACTGCAGCTGCACAAAACAAGGCTATTTTATTTCTATGGCATCCAATCCTGTGAGCTCTGGGTATTTCACAAAAATAAAAACAGGATAAGACAGCAGGACATCATACAAATTACAGAGCTCATCTCAGGTGCCAAACCCATAGCAATCAGTAAACAAATTCTGGCAGAGCCACTATGGCTGCAAATGCATTAACTAGATAAGGGTGTTTCATGGGCTTAAACATAAACATAAATTGCATTTAGTAAGGCCTACAATATTGTTCCACATATGACTTGTGAACAAGCTGGGCAGCCTGAGAGTGGGTCACAAGGTGGTAAACTGGGTTAGGAACAGGTTGAATGATAGAAGATAGAGAGTCATGGTAAATGATGCTCAGTGTAAGGAAAGGAGTGTGACCAGCAGGGTGCCACAGGGATCCGTCCTGGGCCCAGTCCTGTTTAATGTCTTCATAAGTGAAATTGCAGAAGGGCTGGAGGGAGAAAGTGTGCCTCTTTGTGAATGACACTATGATCTGCAACAGAGTGGACACTCCGGGAAGGGTGAAAAAAATGAGAAGGGACCTAGGTAAACTAGAGGAATGGTCCAAAGCGTGGCAGCTGAGATTTAATGCAAAAAAATGCAAAATCTTGCATCTGAGTTGCAGGAACGCAAGGGAGGATTGCGGGGGAAACTGATGGTCACCAAACAGGAAAGGGATTTGAGGGTAATCATACTGGATGACCTAAAGGTGGCTAAACAAAGTACCAAGGCTATGGGGAGAGCCAGTGGGATGCTGGGGTGCATAGGGAGAGGTATCACCAGCAGATGGAAGGAAGTGTTAATACCACTGTGCAGATCACTGGTGAGGCCTCATGTGGAATACGGTGTCCCAATCTTCCGGGACATAAAATCTCCACCACGCATTCACACTAATGGGAACTATGCCAGAGGCACTAGGACCCAGTGGGAGCAAACATTTTGAGAGGGCCGGCACCAGAGATGGAGCCACATGTAAGTGGCACCATGAGCCCCGGCTCATGCGGTAAAGACTATCTCAGCATCAACCCTCCAACTGCCTCAGTTCCTTTTTTCCCGCCTTTGAGTACGCTTCATTGACAATGTCACTTGCCCACCGGGAATCAAACTTCAAACTAGCAGCATTGTTTTCAGTTTATTGTTTTGTAATTATCTTCAAAATAGGTACTGGTCATATTTAATTTTACTTATTATAAGAAAGAAGTCTTCAGCCCTCCATTGACAGATTCAACCATGAGCAGGTCAGGTGACAGTAGGGAGACTTTGTATGAAAGCTGTTCAGTCAGCCGGTCTGGGTCCGGTCTGCCACCCTCTCTGGGGGGTGTGACAATGGACGGTCCGATGCTAGGGGAGATGGGTGGTTCCCCTGAAAGCATAAAAAGAAATGGTCCCACTCTCAGTAGCATTCAGCCTTGAGCTCTTTTTTGGCACACAAGACAAAAAAGAGAAGGCATCGCTCGAGGTTGCCTAACTATTGGTACCTTATCCAGCTGTGTTCTGCTTAGGTATTGCTTGTGTGTGTGTGTGTGTGTGTGTGTAGAAAGACGCAGTGTGTAAGCACGGCGTGTGTGTGTTTGTGTGTGTGTCCGTGTGTATTGATTCAGGTGCTTGTGTCTTGCCTAGAAGACAGTGCTTGTAGATAAATGTATTCATTTTGCAGTTGTGGTCATCCAATGGCTAATAAAGCAATTCACACCTCTGAATGTGGGGGTGGGGGGTTGGGTGGTACCATCAAAGCAGTAGTTTCTTAGTTTGCCAAAGGTAGTGAATTAAGCACTGAAACTTAACAAACAAAGAAAAGGCCCATAAAATACTTTGGAGGAGATTTCAACTTGCAAAAGAGGCAGTACTGGGGAGGGCTCAATTAACTTCTTAACCCAGAGGAAAAATAGTGCTCTCAAGCTCCCATACACAAACAGGCAGTGTAGTAATGAGGCTTCAGCAGAGGACACTATTTTAACACGCTATCATGTTGTTTGAAAGGTAGTTTATGCAGGAAGACCTTTTCTCAAAGCAAAACATCTGCAGGGCTATGCCCACTGAAGCCATAAAAAGTTTGAGTTTAACTTTCTTTTAAATGTGTCCATTGAGGGAGGGGCCCTCTTACCTCCAGGGGAAATGCCTTCCACAACAGTGGTGCAGAAATCTGGAACACATTTTTCCCTCAAAGATTTCAAGCATGGGTATACTCCCTAGCCCAACTTTTTCACTGCATGTGCACAATTTTTCTACTTTTGAAACTCTGGTCCCAGGTTGATGTTACTCATTCAATGTCTGCTTTCTCTCTGTGCAACAGTTCTTCTAGATCATCCATTTTGTTATCAAGACTCCTTGCATTAATTAACATGTATCTCAGTCTTTGTTCATTTAAACCAATACTCTTGTTGACCCACTTCCTCATTGCTTTGCACTCAGAACCAGTCCCTTTTTTCAATAATTGTACTTCTATCTGCTCACTCGTCTTTCATGAGTACACAGACGACCATTGTCTCCTGATATTCCCTTACACACACTACTTAGTTTAAATGGCCTGACACTATACTAGATAGCTGCTCACTGAATAGCCTAACCCCCTGTCTATTTAACTACCACTTGTCCTGCCTATGCAGATCATCCCTTGCCAAATAGTTTCACAATTTAGCAAAAATATGAAACCCTCCTTTTTAGCTCAATTTGGCAACCAATAATTTGCCAGTTTAATTGCTCTCTGACTAATTGGTCAGCTTTTGGCACATGCAGGATCTCAGAAAAAATATTAAATCATCTCTCCTTTAAAGTCCTCACCAAACTCCTGAAGTCTGGTCGTATGTCCTCATCTATTCTCAGATCTGCAGTATGACATTCACACCCATGTACAGCACTACTACAGGGCCCTTGATTGTCCCCTAAGGATCTCACCAGTTCTGTTCCTCAAATGCTCAAATTTAGCACCTGTGAAGCAGCAAACCAGTGTGTTCTCCTTGTGCCCTGTACATTGTACCATTTAGGAATCTGACTATGGAATCGATAATAACCACTGTTTGCATAGGCCCCTGAAGTATCCCACCACTTTCTGTCCCATTCACTCCCCAAGCAAGCTTCCTGCTCCTCAGTATCATGCTCTACTTCTGCTACCATCTCAAAACTGTTCCTGGGACTATTTAGTGTGTGATCTTCCCTTCACAAGTAATACATTCAGTTTAAAAGGCAATTACTAATCTGGGTTCCAGAACAGTTTTCAGCTAAATTATTGTTTACTTGGCCATGTGCTCTTAAACAACGATGGTATATTATTATGAAAGAGCATTATTACAGAGTACACTTCTTGAGTTCAACATGGTCACTTTTTTCCCCTTCATAAAGCACTTGATAAGAACTCTCCTTTTCCTATGCTGAGCTATATGGATTTGTTTATAGTTTGGTTGTAATGTTTTAAATAGAAACCAGAAGTCATATGGCAGATGGAAAACATCCAAGGCTTGGCTCATTCACAAAAGACAAGCTTCTACTACACATGAACTTGAGCTTCATAACTTTGTTAAACAGGCATTGTATCTGGCAAAATAGAAATTTATTTGAACTATACACCTGCCCTGGAATTAATGCCAAAGATAATTTGAGGTGCGAAACACAAAAAACAGAAACCATTCCAGCAATAATGGACTGTGTGTACATATTGACATCATTTATATGTTTGTGATTAAAAACTGTAATGGCAGCTGTTGTTAGATCATCTCATAACAACGTAATGGGTGATATTTGTAAAAATGGCCACCTCATGTACATTTGCCAATTTGGGTGCACAGAAATGCTCAGTAACCAAATGCTAGGCAAGTACACATCTGTTGGTGCCTAACTCATGATTTTCAGTGCACAGAGGAGAATTGTTCAATGGTTAAGTAAATAAATAGACTTAAAATAAACTTTCTTAAAAATAGCAAAGTTTCCAAGTGTGATATGCTTTTGTTGTCCCTATTATTAGTGAAACATGATAGAAGCAGAAAAAAAGTTGTTTTACTTGGAAACCATTCTCCTTTTTCACATTATCGTGGCCATATTTAATCTATTGTGGCCATATATACTCTATTTGCTCCTGCCTGAGTTTGTACTGCAAGTCTCTACATACCATCTCTTTTGCTCCCTGAGTATAATCATTCTTTTTTTAAATATTATTTGGGGACTTCTGGGGATGTTACAGAGCTGGACACAGCATGGAGGCCAAGCTCTGCATCCCAGTCATGTATTCTAACTAGATCCTTTACTTAAACTACCTGAATCATTATGCTAAGCCTGCTTACCTGAATCGTCATGCTAAGACTGCTAATACCTGGTCTATAGCAGTGACTGAGAGGTAGAGGAACTGAAATAAAATATGGAATTAACAGAAGGAATACAAAATGCTCTGCTAAAATACATCAAAACTACAGCATCTACTGCTATAAAAAAAAGAGACCACAGTTACGTAGACCCTGAAAGATTTATCCCAGGTGAAGCAGAAAACAGTGGAGGTGGAGAGCAAGGTCAGTGAATTGATGAAGTCGGCTAACTCACAGAAAGATCCTCCACCTACTACAAAGGGAACATGCGTTAAGTGAGAAAGTGGATGACTTAAAGGGGTAAGGAGAATGGGGAACATACTGTACACATATTTGACATACTGGAGGGAGTAGAACAAAAACCCAAACCAGTTATGGGCTTTACACAGCAGTTCCTTAGCACTGAGCTCCAGCTTCCACTGAAAACTGATTTCACTATACAAAGGGCCCATAGAACTTTGGATCCAAAGCCTACAGACCCAATTGCTGGATCAATGGCTATTTTAGTCAGAGTCACATTCTTCCAGACAAAGGAAGAGGTCTTACGGCTGCATGAAGAGGAAACAAAAAGCCTCAGGTATGCTGATCACCAGGTCCATATGAACAATGACTATACCAGATTGGTGCAGCATCAGTAGAGAGAGAGACATGGGAGGTCCTGAGCAAACTTACAGACAAAGAAGTCAGAGTCAGAATGTGTCATTTGTGAGCATATGGCTCAAATTAAAAGAAGGCCCACATGAATTTCCCAGTATATTGGAGGCTGCACCACACAGCCAAATGTTTGGAACTGAGGTTCCAGATATGGCTGCTCAAGTGTTAGAAAAAGTGTTACGTGGTGTGATGTGGTGCCAGTAACAAAGAAGACAGCTCAGAATGAAAGGAAATGTACCACCGTAGTTGGGAATTCAGGATGAAATCAAAAAGTTTCTTACTGTAAGATATTAGCAATAGCTTACTAAGTGAAAAAAGATAGCACACCGCAGAGACAAGATTAGAAAAAACAAGCACCAACTTGGACATTAATCAGCACTGATTGTGGGAAATGAAGGAACTGAGGACATTTACTGAGCTGAGAAGCAGTGATTTGGCAGGAACAATCGGGACTGAATACATGAAGTAGCTACAGGAGAGGTGAGCGCTATGGGTCAGGTGAGTGGCTGGAGGGATTTATTTAGCAGGAGTACAGAGTCAAGAATCCTGAGGTCATGAATTAAAACTACTGTAGTGGGGGGAAGGTTTAAGAAGGATGTGAGGAAGTTCTAGTCTACATAATGGGTGATAGAGCCATGGAACAGTCTGCCAGTGGAAGTGGTGGGTGCCAAGACTGTAAATGGTTTCAAGCATGATTGGGACAAAGTGAAGGGTCTGGTGGTTGCTCAGGTCAGTAGCAGTAGGCTGGGGAGCAGGGTGGTGGACCTGGAGGTATAAAACTCCTTATTGACAATAGGTCCAGGGCAGATAGGGAACTCTAGGCAGACTAGATGGACCTTTGGTCTTTTTCTGCTGTCATCGTCTATGATTCTTTGTTTCTATGAGGGTTGCAGGGCTCAATGGCACCACCTAGTGGGTCCTTACAGCAGTGCGGTAGGATAAACTTTGACATGTACACGGTCACTAAATCAACAAAATCCCTTGCTCCTATGTTAATCTCTGGGCAGCAAAGGGGGAAAGATGTGTTTTTCTTCTTTCCTCCTTTGTTATTTAGCTAGGGAAAACATAAAACAGGATTACGATAATAAATTGTACAGCTGTACCTTTGGACAGAAGGGGATATTGAAGCACAGAGACAAGCACTAGCTGTGGCTTGAAAAATGCCTGGATGATCGACACTGGCAAGTGTTGTAAAGGAGAAATTTGGAGCAGGGAGGCACTGGCTTGTACAAAGGTTGAGGGGAGACAAGAATAAGGATCTCTTGTACCTTGGAGGTGCACACAAAGATGAATGAACTCCTCATAATAGAAAGAGCAGTACACCTTCCAGCACACACAGAAAACAGCATTGCAAACAGGTAGCACGTGCCTAATGGTTGGCTGGAGGGAACCTATAGATGAAGGAATGTGGGGACCCGATCCAGTTTTATATGTCTGACCACCATCACCTCTTGAGATACATCTCCAAATGGATTAAATAATAGAAATCAAATATGTAGTGACCTTTCCTTGTTATAATGTGAAACTATATGGAAGGTCACACAGTGGCACACCCCTGACATCATGGGGTCTGATGCATCTAACTGAAGTGTTAAAACAAATAATGCACACCCAGATCAGGGAATGTGGCCTGTCATCAGAGAGGTATGACTGTGCCAGAGCAATGACAATATAATCACATGGGGTGGGAGGAATACAGCATCAGGTGACTGAGCTGGGTGGGGGGCGGCTGGGGAATCATGCCCAATTGTGAGCAGCCACCTAGACTAGCACAAGGATGACAGTTTATTGCAGTTGGATAAAAGTTAAAGTGTGAGGTTTAACATGTCATAGTACCATCAAAGGGCATGCAAGTCAGGAGTCTTGCCATACAGCCCGGGGGAGGGGGGGCTGAACACAACCACCCACAACATTAAAGGAGGCTCCCCACAGAGGGGGGTGCCCAGGAGACCAACTGAGAACAAGAAGACTAAGGATTTGGAAGTCCCCAATATTTCTTCCCATATAGGGAGAACTGCTTGTCCTAGGGGCTGGACATGAGGGTTTTAATTAAGCAGCAATACACAACAGGGTGTGTGTCCTGCTGGGATAGCATCATGCCTTGGGTTGTTGGTCATGAGGACAAAGGCCTAGTACATGTAGTACTTGAGAAGTGACCTTATCCTACACAGACACATACCCTGGAGTGAATTGTTGCTATTTTACAATGGCTCACTTTTATAACAAAAAAAGATAAAAAAATACAGTGTTAAAGAATATTTTCTGCATTTACATGGGAAAGTATATAGTTGAAAAAAGAAATTTTGTTCTTCTTTTGGCCAGTAGCTGGTGCTGAATTCATCTCTGTCATTTGCTGGCCCCCCATCACTCTCTTTCTCTTTCTTTCTCTGTGTCTCCTCAAATTAAATTATTTATTTATTTTAAACGTTTCATCAGGAAAGGCATACTAAGTCACAATAGCTCATTTCCAGATGTGTCCTGGGGGAGAGCGGAAAGAGGATACATTTGAATAAGAGAACAAAGTAAAATATTCATCGATTTAAGCCTGTATATACAAACTAATACATTTAAAACTATGCCAAACATATCTGAGGTATAGGTATGCAGAACTTGGCATCCAGGTATAGATAGACAATCTACATATATGCATTATACACATTCATATTTTCTGTCTGTCTGTCTGTCTATCTATCTATCTATCTATCTATCTATCTATCTACACACACACACACACACACACACACACACACACACACACACACACACACACACAGACTCCCATACTTACATATTAATATACATAAATCATGTACATACACATAAAACATATTAACACAGATGAAATCTCCTGGGTTAGCGCTTGAGAAGTAAATGAGAGCTTTTTCAGCCTGGGGAGATGGTGGGAGTAAGGCGAACCTTTACCCCTTCACCCCTCTGGGATGCACACCCCATAATGGAATTTGACAAGGAACAAGTGAGTGAACAATGGGGGGGTAGACTGGGAAACAGAATAACTTGTGCTGACACATAGGAGGGGGTGAAATAAAAGGGAGGTAGCCCATAACACACTGGAGTAGAACCTCATGATGGTAACAACTGCATGATGCAGATAGAGTTGGGAAATTGATGAGAAGAGAGGGTGTGTGGGGTGGGAGGCAAGCCTAATCCTCAAGGGTATAAACACTTGCTGCCTGCCCTGGGACCTGGTGAACATTTTGTGATTTTACAGAGCTGTAGGAGGAGCAGGGACCATGAATGTTAAATGGAGCTGAGCAAGTAGCAGGATTGAGAGTTCTGGTACTTTGCAAGTGATCAGTAAGTTACTGGGTCCCTCTGCTTATGATTTTTTTTGACAGTTTAAAAAGGAAAATAAACTGCTGCCGAAATGGCTTTTTAGAGAAACTGATGGAAAAGTGTGTGCCTCTCACAACCAAAGCAGAGAGAGAGATTCATGAAGCCACATGCAATGGTGTGATGGAAAAATTTTACAGTTTACATTTTGAGGAGTAGGGCTCTTTATACAGGAGGAGGGAGGGAGAGAGTGAGAGAGGGGTGCTGAGGAGTGAGAAAACTGCAAGAAGCCCATGACAGCTTCAAAATTTGGAGGGGGGGCTGTATTTCTTTGTTTTGTGAGGTTGAGTTGGTGTCCGACCTTCATACAGTAATGTGGCACTATGATAACATCACTGTTGAAGGATGGAATTAACCAATCAAAGGCCAGGACATTTTCTTGCCATCGTATAATATGCTGTAATGTTCTGTGTTTGTTTATAATGTTATGTTTACAAGTTATGTAAGGAATAAGACACAATGAGGTGCAATTTATTGGCTGAAAGAGCAAGCCCCAGATAGGTAATGAGGCACAAGGCTCTTGCGCCGAGTGCCTTTAGCACCTGGGACATGCTTTTATCAGTCAATAAACCACACCTCAGAGTGTCTTATTCTGCTTATAAAATGGATAGAACATTTTCAATGTAGAGTCTCAGCAACTGCGCTTTGAAAAGTAAAAAGTTCTTTCTTAATCTTTTTATTTCACTTTTTCCCAGGTTTCAAGAAAATAGTCCCTTTTGTTGCAGAGCTACAGTACATGTTTAATTCCATTTTAATAGTTTAGGGAGATGATGTCTGTCTGTTCCCCCCCCCCACACACACACCAGCAATTTTGTTTCAGCTTTTTTTCTACTTTTTTCTGTGTGTCTTTGGCTGGGAGCAGCACAGTGGCTGGTATGACTGGGAGTGAGGGTGTCTGCTGATGTTCCTGCATTCCAGCTCCCCCCTGTACACACACACACACACACACACACACTCTCTCTCTCTCACACACATACACAGAGTCACAGATAAAGACTGCCTATTTTGTTCTACCTTTTTCAGTGAAATCACAGTGTCATGTGTGATTGTGTGCTTGCTGCCTGCTATATCAGGAGCAAGCATGTCTCTTAGCAGCCACCATAGAGAGCACTTTTCTTCTTTGCAGCTTTGTAATTGTAGCGGTATTGTGTTACAACATGAGAAAGGGGCTTGTCAAGTGCAAGTACTTGAAAAAGAAGAGGGAGAAGTGGAGATCAATAGATTGAGAGGGACTACTGGAGAAAGGATATTGAAGAAATGTCTGTTTGTACTGCCCACGATATGAACTATGGGACAGAGAGCTGTGTATTTCAGATCAGACAAATGGCTAGTGGTCTGAGTAAAATAAGAGGTATATAGTAAGTCGCATTAAAATGCTGTCTTAATTTAGCAAGCATTTGTCAGTGCTGAAAGTTTGCTGTTGATATTGCTATTGTACTGGGTGGGGCAGGACTACAGTTCCTAGCATAACCAGTGTTAACTACTCTTTCCTGCAACGTACAGTGTAATTATACCACAAAGTGGAAACCATTTGAAATGTTCCAAAAAATGTCTACTGTTGATAGTCACTCCTTCCTAAATGGCTATTCAACATAAGAATTAATAAATATGTAGTGTTCTATGCAAAACAATGAAATGTTCAAACAGCCAGCATCATTTCACAAGGCAAAACAAAAACAATTAACTTGAAATGTACTTTTGCTGAGGAGCAACAGTCCCGAAAAAGCACTGCCACTGAACTTTACTAATTACAGTCCTCATAAACCAATGTACTTTACAACATCATGATATAACGAAATACAAATTAACTTGTGCACCAGTTACTGGGGGTCACTTTTGAATGAATCGGTCATCACTCGCAGGTCTAGCCAAGAATTTATCCTAGTTTGCTCTGCAACAACCTATTTATACACAAGTATTCAACAAATGCAGCCAAATGAAAATGTATCCAAACCTCTCCAATACAAATGCAGGTAACGAGTGACAGCTCGGCCTTGCAAACAAAAAGTAAACATGAATTGAACTTTCTGTACAGAGGAAGTGAACGCACCCCCGTAGCACTTTAAACTTTTAAAATCAGATCCAAAGTACCTTTCAATAATATGATATCCATGTTTTAAAATTTGATCGCAAAACAAAGATCCACACTTTTTATTTGGAGATTATTTTCCTTGGAAACTTGGACACCTGTCAGGATCTTTAAACAGAGAGGACTTTTCTATTGGTTCAAAGGAATGTGATCCCTGCCAAACTCCACCAATTACATTGTTTTCTGCCTGTTAACTGGTCTGGCAGCTTACATGATCCACCTGCAAGTAATGCACGTCCTGACTCGTTTCCAGCAAAAAATGGCTTGAGACAGGATTAAAATATGGTTGATTAAACTTTTGCCCCGCACAACCTGTGAGAGCTGCTGACGACTCGGTTTGAGTTCTATAGGAGGAAGTGGCTCTGCTCCTCTGCTCAGTGTCTGACTGGGGCTTGTGGCAGTGAGCAGTGAGAACATTCGGGGGCAGGAAGTACATAGAATTTGACGGCAGATAAGGACCACTTGGCCCACCCAGTCTGCCCATTTCCCTACCTAATGGATAAGCTGCAGATCCTAGTTAACCAGCAGCCTACTTCTTTCTACCCCCAACCCCTCGAATTGCCTTATGACTGTCTCATGCATGCTTGAATTCCACCACTGTTTTTGACTCCACAACCTCCTCTGAAGGCCATTCCATGCATCCACAACCCTCTGTGAAAAAAATGCTTACTTAAATTACCTCTGAGCCACCCCTCTATCTTCAAATTGTGCCCCCTTGTTCTTTGCACACCTCTTTTTGAAAGATGCTACCCTCTTGGACTTTGTGGATTCCCTTGAGGTACTTGGAAGTTTCTATCATGTCCCTCTCCCTCCTGTCCTCGAGGCTATACATATTAAGCTCCTTTAGTCTCTCTTCATATGTCTTCCAGTGCAGACCTGCACCATTTTGTGCCCTCCTCTGGACAGCTTCCATCCTGTCTATGTCTTTTATGGAGATTGGGTCTCCAGAACTGCACACAGTACTCCAGATGGGGTCTGACCAGCTGTCTGTACAGAGGGATAATAACTTCCTGTTTTCTACTGGTAATGCCTCTCCCTATGCATCCCAGTATCCCCCAGTCCTCCTTGCTGCCCTCTCATTGCTTGCCCACCATTAGGTCATCTGATATGACTACCCCAGGTCCCTTTCCATTTTGTTGTTGTTACTACCTCCCCCACTGCATAATCTTCCCCTGGGTTCTTGTTTCCCAGGTGCATTACCTTGCACTTCTTAGCACTGAATCTAAGCTGCCATACATTTGACCATTCCTCTAACCTTGCCAAGTCCCTTCACATCCTTTCCACCCCACCTTGAGCATCAACTCTGTTACAGATCTTTGTGTCTTCTACAAAGAGACATACTTTTCCTTCTAGTCCCTCTGCAATGTTGCTTATAAAGACATTGAAGAGGACTGGTCCTAATACTGAACCCTGCGGTACCCCACTAGTAACCCCCCTTTCTTCAGAGTGGACTCCATTTACTATTACTCTCTGTGTCCTACTCTCCAGCCAATTCTTTACCCAGGCTGTCATCTTGGGACCCACTCCCAGGCTGGCTAACTTGTATATTAATCTTTTGTGTGGGACTGTGTCAAATGCCTTGCTAAAGTCTCGGTAGGCCATGCCCACAGCCCCTCCCTGGTCTACTACTTTGGTCACCCAGTCAAAAACATCTATCAGATTTGTCTGGCATGACCTTCCCGCTGTGAATCCATGCTGCCTTGGGTCCTGTGCCCCTCTGGCCTCTAGATACTTGACAATTCTTTCCTTCAGAAGTGATTCCATCATTTTCCCTATCACTGAGGTTAAACTAACAGGTCTGTAGTTTCCTGCTTCTGCCTTGCTCCCACTTTTGTGAAGGGGAATCACATCTATCCTCCTCCAGTCCTCAGGTACCACCGCATCTTCCCATGATTTGTTAAAGAGAGCAGTCAGTGGTGTCACTAGTTCTACCCTTAGTTCTTTTAGAATTCTGGGATGAATCCCATTAGGCCCCATTGCTTTGTCCACCTTCAGTTTTAAGAGTTCTTTCAGAACCCTTTTTTCTGTAAATGGACTGGTATCAACTTCTGTATCCAGAGTGTTTCTATTGTTTGTTTTAGATACCCTCCTCTTCATTTGTAAATACTGAGCAAAAATATTTGTTAGTATCTCTGCCTTTTCTCAGTCACCCTCTGCCCACCCCCTCCCTTTATTAAGCCTCACTATCCCTCCCTTGGTCTTCCTCGCTCCCTGATATACCTATAAAAGGTTTATCCTCCTTCTTAACTGAGTTGGCTATCTTTTCCTCGGTTTGGGCCTTTGCTGTTCTGACTGACTTCCCAGCTTCCTTTTGCTTTAACTGATACAATTCTCTGTCCTGCCTTCTGTGATTCCTTGTACTTCCTGGATGCTTTCTTTCTCTTGAACCTTCACTGCCCTTCCTTTGAGAACCATAGTGGTTTCTTACATTGTTTGTTTGTTTATTTGCTTCACACAAAGGCTTGTTACCTCTGTGATGGCAGTTTTATTATTCCCCATTGTTCTTCCACCCTTCCTTCCTGCCCATTTGCTAGTGCATTCCTTAGGCACTCACCCATTTTGGCAAAGTCAGCCCTCCTAAAGTTCAGTGTACTTTTGCCTTTGTATGGCTTGACTCTATTGCTGTGTTTATTGTGAACCATACTGTTTGATGGTCACTAATTCCCAGATGGCTACCCACTTCTACATCTGTGATCCTCTCTCCATCTCCATTTGAGATAACCAGGTCTAAGATTGTTCCCTCTCGAGTGGGTTCCAATACTAGTTGTCTAAGGCATGCCCCCTCTAGGGCATCTAGAATAACCCTACTCTTCGAAGTGGCTGCTGCAAGTGCACTCCAGTTAACATCTGGCATATTCAGATCACCCATCAGCAATATCTCCTCTTTTTCTGCCATTCTAAGTATACTTTCTATCATTTCCTTGTCCATTTCCTCCCCTGAGAGGGGGTCTGTATAACCCTGTACAGATTGTGGTGCCATTGCTTGTCTCCAAATTGACCCACAGTGCTTCTTCTCCTCCCTGATTACCCTTTTGTTCTGTTGCTTTGATTCCTTCCCTTATGTAAAGAGCTACTCCTCCTCCTCTTTTACCCTCCCTGTCCCTCCTGTAGATAGTGTATCCTGGTATGTTTATGTCCCAGTCATGGTTTTGTGTGTACCATGTTTCTGTGACTGCCGTGATATCCAGATGTTCCTCCTCCATCAAGGCCACTAATTCAGGAAGCTTGTTACCCAGACAACGGACATTGGTACTCATTGCTCTCCATTTTTTGATGGCTTTACCTTCTGTTGCAGCATCCCCCACTGACCTTTCTACCTCGGTCTTTTTCTCGTTTAGTACCCTGTTTTGTAGGGAGAGGCTGGAATTTTCCTGCTGCTTATCAATGCCTCCCCCCTTGACTAGTTTAAAAGCTTGCCAATGAAGCATTTAAACCGATTGCTTCTCACCACCCCGGCCCCACAATTGGGGCCGGGGTGGTGAGAAGTGTAAGATTGTCTGCTCCTGTTCTGGTGTGGAGACAGTGAGGGAAGGGACTGGTGGGGGAGCATAAGCATAGTAAATGGGAGTAATGTCAGCCAGGCTGATCAGGACATTAAACAGCTGTTTACTGGGCGGTGTCCTGCAGAGCAAAAGAAAAAGCCACCATATGACTGGTTCGACTTTTTCTTTTCAACTAGACAAAGTTTCTGCACATCAAGGCAAAATATTGTCATAAGCAGCCTGGCTGACGATTGGTGTGGCACTGTCTCACCCTTTGCAGACCACTCTACATTGGATAGACAGTGTCACACCCCTCAAAAGTCACTCCTATGGCAAGAAGTTTGCTGTGCATGCACAACCAACTTAATAAAGAAGCAGTCAGTAGATGACAGAGAAAGAGAGAGAAAAGGGCAGGATTAGTGAGTGTGCTGCTGCACTGCATTGCTCCTGGTTGATTTGGCAATTTCCGTGTAACTCCAGAGCAATTTACCTATGTTTTCCTATAGATTACATTATTTCTTGCTGTTTTTCCTGTATTACTAACACAACTCCATGAGAAGAATTTATCTTTGGATGGGTCTAGATCCCTATAAAATACAAGAATCCCTGTAGCTCTGGGAACCCTGCTGCCTATGCCTGTGATGCACTGTACAGTTAGAGCACAGAACACTAGTAGCAGCAGAAAATACATAATGACACCAATAAGAGATGACATAAAGGATTTATGTTGATGTGTGATACTTGTGTCCTGTCCTCCCCCACTTCTAGTGGGTCTCTGCTTGCTTGCCTGTCTTCTACATTGTTAGTTTTCCTTCTTTCTTCCCATAAATTATGAAAGGATTTCCTTTGCCCCACGGTGCTAAGTACTGTGGATTTTGCCCCCTTTTATGCATTTTAACATATTAATGTTTATAAATAATCAGATCCCCCATTTCTTATTAGTAAGGGTCAGAACTTAACAGACGTCCACTAGCCGTATACAGTAGGGCATGACAGAGAGCAGCCAGGGCACTGATATGTTGTCACTATGGGGGTTTTGCCACTATGGGGGTAGCTCTGCACCATACAGAGCACAACATTTGTTTACCAGGACATGTGCCCTGTTGTAAAGTCTCCACGGGGGGGGGGGGGTAAAATGAAGGATATCCCTCATAATCAGGGATCCAAATACATTTATTTTCAATTTCTGAGTTAGGCTTTAGGTTACCTTGGCAATTATTATGTAAAAAACCCGTCATACTAAAGGTGTCAACTTCTCAGTCTCCTCATCACCTGAACCATCTGTCATTGCACCTACCCCAAAAGTAGTGAGAAGGTTTGGTACTCTGAGGCATAGATTTCATATTTCAGTACTTCTGATATAACAGTGATTCCCTAACACAAAATTAATATTTTTTTCTAGCTCTGTGTATTATGATAATTTTTTTCTCTCTTAGATTTCAGGCACACATACTTATGAGTTACAACTATCTCACAACAGAAGTATTACTGTAGCAGCCCCAAAAAGTGTATCTTGCTTCACCTCTGGAGGGAGGAAGCCATTTTCTTTTTCATAACTCAAGGCTGTGGCTGCTTCCAGCAGGCTTTGCGATGGCAGTTTGCAGAGGAGGTTACACTGGAGGACACTAACTGGCATTTTCGCCAAAAAAAGATTACAAATTGTTTAGTTACTTTCCTCCAGTATGAGATGTTTTCCTTTTCATCCACAGTTTAGCTGGAAGTAAAAGGAAACATTACATTGCAACATGATGTGTAAAAATCTTTACATACTGAGTGGACATTCCATATTTCTACCCAAATGTCAGAAAAGGGTTCTAACAAAGATTCAGACAGCTGAGTTTAACCACGTTAGTTGGGGTGGCAGTTCTAAAAGAGCTGCCAGTTCCTTGTTCTGATCATTGTGACAACACAGTAATTACACTTTAAAGGAGTTTTTTGTTGAGCAATAAAGAATAGTATGAATAGATAGGCCATTGACAGAGTACAGGACTATGGCACGTTCATAAGGTAGAAAAAAATGGGCAGACTGGATGGGCCTTGTGGTCTTCATCTGCCGTCAACTTCTATGTTTCTATGCTCCTGTTCTCCTGCTGCAGCTGCTGCAGTTCAATGATATGTTAGGTGTGGAACTACAGTGCAAGAGCCATGGCAGGCATTGATTTCATGGTGTGCTGTGTTTTGGTTGGCATAAGTAGCACCAGTTTCCAGAATATGTCCTGATAAGGACATGGCAAATGATACCTCAGAGCCAGTCAAAACCCAGAAAATTCTCTGCCCATTTTATAATGTTAGTTAAACAGTTTTCAGTTGTGGTTTTTCACTTTCCATGCATTTCATTATTGACTCCTTTGCTCATTCAGTGAACAACTCAGTGGTCATCCAAGCATTTCTGTTTGATTTGTAGGTTACAGGCAGCCACTCTACATTAACACCATGGAAACATTGCAAATGATGACTCTTGCTGATCTCCATCAACTTATGCTTGTCAGACCCATCCGTATTGGCACATGACATTACAGTAAGAAGCTCTTTACATTTTTTGAGCCTGAAATGCTGTCTGCCTTGAAAGTTAGTGTGCCATTGGGTGTAGCATGATCAAAAATACCTGTCCCTTTGGAATTGTAAACGCAGTCTGACATGTACTCAGCGAGGATCTGTGGGAGTATAGACTAAACCCAGTGGTCTGCTGAGCCACTGTTTGCATCCTTTTTTTGTCTGTGTGTCTGCTTAAAGATGATGTTGTGGCAGACTTTATAATGACATAGCCAGCTGTTACTGGGCTCAGAATCAGATCTGCCCATAACCTCTGCATGTTTCCTTGCTTTTTCTTGCAGTAAGGGACCAGAGACAGGAATGTCAACAGCTCTGGCATGTGTATTTGACGTCCTACTTGTGCTTCCTTAGCAGATTGCCATTGCTCTAATATTCTTGCATTACCTTGTCCCAATTCTTGACAAGTCAGCATATCTGTGATTGTGAAACTCCCATTTTTCTAGCCACATTAGTTTGCAAGGTGCCAGGGCTAGACAGCATATCGACAGCCTTAACCTTGTCTGCAAGAGACAGCTCTCTTTTTTTTATGAGGAGGCATTTCCATTTCAAACAACTGACTATTTGGTAACTAATTGCACTCCTTTTAAAGGTCATCCTGTGATCCAGTAATGGTGTAACTGGGTGTTAATTAGGTGAAAGGGTGCAACGTGTTGACAGCTCAGAGACAAAGCTGAAATGTGATACTGTACTAGCTGGTACTATGGTGATAGGTAGAGGAAGGGGGAGATGGAGAGGGAGAGAGGGTAGGGGAGAGTCAGCAACTTTCTGAGCTTAGTGAGCTAATAAAATTATACATTTATACAGGTGGCAGTTATGCAATTAAAGGGGATAAATAACACTGTCAAAATGGGAAAGGAACTGGGAAACGCAAAGTTATGCATTTAAACAGGATTTGCATTTAAATGGTTTGTGTTTAAGTGGATTTGACTGAATTTATGTGCCCAATGGGACAGGGTAAACTTTGAGGAGGTGTGTGATACGATAGCACTACTACACTGGAGTTAAATGTTAGTGCAGGAAATTTAAACTGCATGTTTAATCCACACATGGACAGATCAAGCATTACAGGGACAAATAGGACCAGCAGCCAGAATTTAGAACACACTCTTAAGAGAGGTTGGCCTTAAACATATCTGGAGGGAACAACATAAGTCTATGAGAGACTACACATTTTATTCCCGCTGAAATGTAGCTCCTGGCCATCCACAGGTTCCCAGTCTGACCCCTTTTTTTGTTAGCCCCCTTCTCACCACAGTTATTCCCGCTCCCCTCTTCCTTTATTACCTCACTCACCCCTTTGTTACCCCCCATGTCTTCCTTCCCTTCTAGGCTGTATTCTAGTACCCTCCCCCATCTTATCTTACTATAGTATGTGTTTTCAGCCCTATGGCTTAGGTTTATTGTCATTTTACCACTGTAATTCTTTTTTGTTGTATGTTTTATACTATATGTATTATATTTTGTATGTATTATGTATCCTATGTAATTTTTTGCTATATTTTCGTCCAGGACCACTTTGAAAATGAGCTTGCTCAATGGTGTTATGCCTGGTTAAATGAAGTATTGATTGATTGATTGAAACCAGACTTTTGCATGCATAGACCAAATATACACACCATTGGAATATACATTATGCATAGGGTCACTGACTCAAGTTACTTACAATAACTATATCAGATCATGCTCCTATCAGGTTACTTTGGATATTAGTGTCTGTATGTGTGTGTGTGTGTGTGTGTGGGGGGGGGGGCAATAAAAAGCCTCTGGAGGTTTTTTCTCATTTAAATTAGGAACCCTTCAGAAATAACATTTTGGTGGTCATCTGGAACTACTTGTAACATATAAAAATACAAAAACTTCCCCAGAGTAAAAAAATGCAAAATATTCAGGAAGCTTTAGAAAAAACATTTACAGGAATTGGGGACCCAAAACAAATGAACACCTAGCAAAACAAATGTTGCTGAAATGAAAAAAAGTCAGGGACTGCAGGAACATTTGCCTAAGAAGAGAGAAGGACAACTGAAATATATTAGAGAATTGCGCTATGAGAATGAAACAGGGTGGATCGATTCCTTGCTTACAGATTAGATAAAGAAATGGCTGACCAGTAAAGATGATTCAGACAGAAGAGAGCAGAGCAGTAGATGCAGGGACATTATGGGGATATTCTATAGTATGCTCTATAAGGGGACAAATTAGAGGATAATACCCAGAGGATTCGGAACTTCTTAACCAGGCTCCAGTTGCAAAATTGAGTGAGGACAAGCAGGAACTTGGTAAACGAATCACTGCAGGGGAAATACCAGAAGCCATAAAAACAATGCATAGCAGTAAGGTTCCACGATCAGACAGCTTCACAGCCAAATTCTATAACACATTTAAGGAATCACTCACCCACATTCTCCTGCATACATGCAGTGCAGTGTTTGACACACACGATATGCCAGATGCTTGGACAGAGACCTTGATGACAACTATTCCCAAAGTGGGGAAATACCTTACCGTATGGAACAATTACTGTCCAGTTTCTCTCCATAATGTTGATGCAAAGTTATTAACAAAGGTCCTAGAGAAACACCTTAAGAAAGTACAGTAGTAACACAACTTATCTCTCCTGATCAGCAAGGCTTTATGCAGGATAGATATCTAAGACACAACATTAGGACATTTTTGTACACCTTCTCTTCAGCCTCAACATCTAAAACACAGCAGATTGCAATAGTATAGATATAGAGAAGGAATCTGATTGCTGGCCTTTCTTCTGGGAGATCATGAAGGAGTTTAATATAGGATATAATTTTGGCCTATGTGTCCAGGTGCTATACATTAACCTTAGTGCCAGGATGAAAATCAGTGACACCATATCAGACTTTTTTACCCATATCACTGGGAACTAGACAGGGGCACCCACTTACTGCATATTTTTTTGCTTTAAGTATAGAGCTACTGGTATAAGCAGTTAGAAAAGAGGCTAGACTCCTGGGGTAAAGATAGGGGCATGGAGATAAAATTAATAAGTATGTAGATGACACCATTTATTTACCTAGAGAACTTGGTAAGAAGTTTCCCCATCTGCAGAAACACTAAAATTATACTGCATGGAGACCTCTCTGACTGTAAAATAAATTTGCTAAGTAGGACTAAAACCACAGAGCTAATAGAATCACCCATTCCACTCTTGTTGCCGACTGCACTCCCACCTGTGGTCACCCAAGTGGCAATGTTGCAGTGGCAACAATAGCCCTCTCATCCTGGATGAAGAGAGAGTCCTCTGGGATGCTTCCTCCACCCTGGCAGGACCCAGATGGCCTGATCTTGTTCTTAAACTTGGGCTGCTGGCATTTTTTGTGACAGGCTGGATTAAAAAATCAGGTTTTAAATAATGTAAAGTTTGTCAATTTTATGTGCAAAATATGTGAAAGTGCTTTGTCAAATGGTGCTTTTTAAAAACCTGTTTTTAATGCAAAGTAGGAAATTATATGTGCAAAATACAGTGGGCTGCATATTCAAAAGGATTGCACCATGCGCAATAGGGTTGTGCCTGCGCAAGTCCAAAATTGCGCCATTCTGCCATATTCAGCAGGAGACATTTGTGCCCCCCAAGTCAAGCTGAGCAACAGCGCAATGCTAATGAAGGCATGCTCAACCGGAGGGGGAGGAACCATGCATAAACTGCACAGCCCGATATTCAGCGGGCTGTGCAGAGTTGTGCAGGCGCAACCCCCAACCTGCGCCTGCACAACTTTGAGCAAAAAAAAAAGAAGTAAGTCGAAGGCCACCCACAGGTCAGCTGCCGCATTGCAGGGTGCAACACAGCAGCTGCCACCTGTGGGTGGCCCTCGACTTACTCCCTGTGCCCCCCTTGCAGCCCAGTCGTGGGTATAATAGTAACCCCACACCCCCCAACTGGCCTGATCGCGGGCAGAACTGTCGAAATCTCCCACCCCCTGACTGGCTCGATCGCGGGCAAAACCGTAGTAACCCCCCACTAGCCCAATCGCAGGCATTAGAGGTCAACCCCCCAAGAACAATATCCCTGGTGGTCCAGTGGATTGCAAAGCCCGATTGCAGGCATTAGAGTCCACTCCAATGTCCCAGTAGCCAGGTGATCTAGTGGCCCCCACCCCACCCACCCATGGAGCCCCACCACCCGCCCCCATCAGCCGGTGAGTGGCAGCACCCCACCCCCAGCCGCCCGCTGACTGACTCTGTTAGGGCTGCACACCCATTGGTTCAGAGCAAAAGCCAATGGGCGTGCAGCCCATACCATACAAGGCAGTCCAGATATGTGAATGAATGAATTCGATGAATTGAATGAAATGAGCAGTCAGTCAGTGGGCGGCGGGGCGGCAGGCTGGTGGGGTGCTGCCGCCCGCCGGCTGCTGGGGGGGAGCGGGTTGGTGGGGCTCCGTGGGTGGGGGACACTAGATCACCAGGTTACTGGGACCTTGGGGGGGACTCTAATGCCCGCGATCAGGCTTCATGGTCCACTGGACCACCAGGGATATTGTTCTGGGGGTTGACCTCTAATGCCCGCGATCAGGCTAGCAGGGGAGGGGTTACTACAGTTTTTCCGCCGATCGGGCCAGTCGGGGTGGGGGATTAAACAGTTCTGCCCGCGATCGGGCCAGTCGGGGGTGGGGGATTACACAGTTCTGCCCGCGATCGGGCCAGTCGGGGATGGGGATTACAACAGTTCTGCCCGCGATTGGGCCAGTCGGGGGGTGGCGGGAATTCAACAGTTCTGCCCGTGATCGGGCTGCAGGGGGCGTCGGTCTCCGATGGCTGCTGCCTGATAGAGCGCCAGGCGCAAGTCCTCAGGGATCGGTGTACCTGCATGCTAATGGCATGCAAATGGGGCCATAAATAGATGCAAATGGCCCCCCTGCACCTTGCATGAATTATGGCCCCATTTGCATGTCACCTTTTGAATATTGGAAATTTGCGCATGGTGCAATGGAACTTGCGCCACCGCATCTTGAATGCTCCACTCTGACCACTTGCAGTGGTGCAAGTTCCACTGTGCCATGCACAGTTGCTGTGGCCAAGGGGTGATATTCAAAGGAGTTGCTCAATAGTGCAACTCCGTTGAATATCGCCCCGGCCACACCCCAGCGCAACTATTTTGAGCAGCGCAAGGGCCTGCGTCACAGAATGGCACAGTTTGAATATCCAGCCCAGTATGTAAAACTGTACATGTTTTGTACACATGATAAACTGTTTAAAAAACTATTTTTTTTAAATGCAAGTTTGAACTTTTATGTGCAAAATATTGGGAAACTACATTTTAAGAACACAAATTTATGTAGTTTTAAAAATGTCAAAAACATTTGCAAAATGCATGAAATTCTGTGTAAGTTACATGTGTTTTGTGTAATTTGTATTAAATAGAATTTCTGATTTTGCCGAGCACTAGAGATATGCCTGCTGCAGGACTTTCCAAAGAAGACCCTTTTATGCAACACCGTTAAATGCCTCATCATCACCAATTTCAACCTGCTGACACCCAACATTCTTGTCTATGTACTCTTAAGTGTTCCTAATCTCTCTGCAAATCTGTGTGCTTAAAGATGAACCCCTGAGTCCAACGAGACCCCTGATGAGAGCCTTCAACTTCTGCAGGCAGTACATGTAAGGGGGAGCTCCAAAGGGATAGTTACAGTGTGTCTGTAGTCTTAAAGCTGACGTGCGGTATCCACACAGATTCAAGAAAAAGTGTTTTGCAAGAGACCAAGAAAAATCTGACAGGCAACGGCAGTTAAGCACAATTGCTTTACCCAGAAAAACTACAGATAAGCATCAGAAAGAAAAAAATATTTGCTGTACAACCTGGAGGCTATGCAGACATTTGGGAGAAAGAGCCTACTGCAGATTAGGGATGGACGATTTGGCTGTGACCCGGCTCTGATTCTGGCTCTGATTTTTTCTGAAAAGGTTCTAATTTACTCCGATGAACTGTAGACCTATTTTAGTCTATTTGAGTATGAGAAATGCATCCGTATTATCTTTTAGGTCCCTCTTGTCAAAAAAATAAATAAAATGTAACCTTTTTTTAAAAATAATTTGTGTCTTATTTTCGTGTTGTTTTTCTAGGTCAGCAAGCAGCTTGCAGGTAGTGCTGCTGTGGAAATCACCACAGCAAGGGAAACATTTTACGGCCTGTGGGACCAGCCATAACATCTGCGGCAGCTGCTGCAGATGTGAATAGCAATCTCCACAGTTGCGGAAATTTTGGTCTGTAACTGGAGTTGTGGTATGGGACTTAGTCCCAAAATTGCGTAATTCAGCCCACTGTATGCAGGTCATTTGGGGCTTGTAGTGAAAAGAGGCAGTGTGTCAAATGTTGGAGAGAGAGAGAGAGAGGGAGGGAGGGAGAGAGAGAGAGACAGAGAGACAGAGAGATTCAGCAGCAGAAAGACAACAGCAGAGTACAGACCTTCACAGAGTCTGGCATGCTTTTTGGTGGGAGACAGGCAGCATGAGCAGGATGACATCAAGCCCCAGCCATCCCTCCTACCCTTTTGGCTTGAGATGTTATTTTTTTATTTGTAATTATTTTGCTTGCCTACTCGGTGTAATAAAAAGCAAGCATCATGAGCCTGAACCATCCCCACACTCCTGCCTGATGGGCCAATTACTTTTTATCATGTGTGTTTTCTAACTTACTTTTTTTATCTGGTTGACCTTGCCCCATCCCCAGCATTGCAATTTTTTTTTCTAGAGCTGCTTGGCCCCAAGTGCTACCCACTCCTGCCATGAAGTCCACGTGACAGTCGCCAGCCCCGTCTGCAGTACTCTACTGTTTTCTGCTGTTAAATTCATTGGTCGCTCAGTCTCTACTCTTCTTCTTTCATCTCCAACAAAATTGTCACCATTTTTTTTGGGGGGGGGTCTCCACACATAAACACACGACTGTCTCCATTGCCCGCAAAGCCCCAAATGCACCCGATGCTTGGTTTCCTAGGGAGGTCCTGTGATGGCTGACACAGAGGATTGGCTAGAACATGTGTCAGTCACAGAACAGAGACCCTCATTGGTTGGCTCCCTTCAGAGCCCCAGGATCACAAGGGTTTCCCCTTGTTGGTCATGTGATGGTCCAGGGACTCGAGAATCTTGGGCAGAGATCAGGGGTGGGGGGAATTGCTTTTTTCTGCCTTTTCCATGCAGTACTGGTGGTGAGAGTGTTATTCCAGACTGGGCTACACTTCTGAACCGGGCCAAATTGGCAATCTGAGTCGAGCCACGAAAGGCTTGGTTTTCCCAGTCAGAGTCAAGTTGGCCCAGTTTGAGGGGGGAAGGGGAACTGCACCAGAGCCGGCTTGCTCATCACTGCTGTAGATAATCTGGCATTGAATGAAGATCAATGATGATGAATACTACAGTACATTAGATGTATTATTAAAATTATGAGAATGATAATTGTGGATAGTGATTGGCCCTATCCACTTACTGAGGGACATACTTGCTAAGGAGCTTTTCTCTGTGAGTGTTTTGTTTTAGGTTAGTTTATCAACTATTATCTATTTACTCATTGTCTGTTACACATGGATGTCCACATTTATCTTGTAGTTGCCTTTGTAACTGTAAACTGGCATACTAGATGCCTGGTAAGCTTTTTCTTCACAAAGCTAAAGTGTCCCACAGCTTTTATTCAGGGATTGGCTGTGCCCTGTATTTACACAGTTGTGTTGGCTTCCATAGTTGCTGCTTTATCCCATTAGTTTTGTTATTCCCCCTACTGTAAACAGACAAGGCCATAATGAGATTGGTGAGGGTTATATCAATTGTAACTGTGCCCACATTCCACTCTTTTCATGCACTTGACACTGGACAGTCACAGTGGTGCCTCAGAATTAGATATTGTATTTTATTGGAAAGACCAGAAAATTAAATCACCCTTGTAAGACATTTTCATGAAGTGCGATTGTTCACTTCAGTGGTCTGCCCTGCTGGACCATACCCTTTGTTTCAACCCAGACTTAAACACAGACGTTTCTTCTAGGGAATTTCAAATGGTGTTGAGTGTTGAAGTCTTATCTTGGTTATATTTTTATATATGACTACATTTTGTTATGCAATTTAAATTCCAGAAAACATAAAACAATAATTATTGTTAGTCTTTTCTAAATTAGAAAGAGTAATATGCCAAATAGATACCTGTCTCTGTAGACATCTGTTGCACTTTATAACAGCGGTTTAGTTAAAGTTCAGTTTGAATGCTGAAAAAAATTCTTAATTAAAGGCTTGCACAAACTCCTACATTGAGAACATAAACTGATAACCGCAGTCACTGTTTTCAGAGGTATTATTGGGCAAAGGGCAACAGAAAGTATACTTAGGAACTTAACACAGAATTTTCACTTTATTTTTACATTTCAAAATAACATAATAAACTGCAGTTACATGACAGGGCCAGACAAAAGGCAACACACTGTATGTTTTAGATAAAACTCCAGTTTCATTTAAATTTTATATTTTTTAGCCATGAACTAAACTGCAAAACAGTACTACCATGAGAGCAACTATGATTCTATCTTAAATTTTATTTAATATAAATATAATAAATTCTTAATAAACAAATGGCACCTTTAAGGTTGAATTAGTGCTACAGTAGTTTTCTTAGCAGTTCATATTTTGTGGATAATTTACCTGTTCTTTACCTCTTTATCCTATAATGACTGATTAGATAGCTGTCAATCTGCATATTTTTTTTGGCAAAGGCCTGCGTAGTCAACAGTTTTCAAAATAAAGTAATACTCATGGGGCTGATTCCAAGATGAATGTTGCAACTCAAAGGTGTATGTGAGTTGCGACATTCGACGCTATGCTGGGGATCCTGCGCTGTATTCCAAGAGTGGCAGGGTCCCGGCACCTATGACCTGTGACTTGCAGCAGGCATAGGCAAGCGCCACAGGCATGGCACAGTAGCCCTGCATGCCACAAGTTTCAGCCCACTGCGAACTGCCCACCCGAGCCCCCCTGCCCTGGAACACCGTCGCATGCACTAGGGGGCATTTGGGGGGGCTGGCCAGGTGGCATTGGCGTTTGGGGGGGCACAATGATTATCTGACCCTAGGGGTCCCTGACATTCTGGAGGGTTGGGGGCATGGATGTGTTTGGGGGGCAAGGGGAGCACAGTGATATGTCTATCATGGCGCTGCTGAGTGGGCATCCATCGAATGGCACTGATGGAAGCCCCTTAGAGCAACTCTGGGATGTTCTAACTCCACTGCACCAGTGTGGCTCCTAGAATAGCATAAGTGGGTTATGGAAGCTGCCGTTTTGGAATAGGGTGCAGTTGCTGCCGTAACACACCCTTGCGCCATGTCGTTGTGGGTGGTGGCATAGTGGGTGGCATATCCCACATTTGGCGCAACCTACATATGGCATGGCACAAGGCACCTTTTGAAATCTCACCCGGTGTAAGGCATGGTGCAGGTTGCAATTTATGCTATGAGGTTTGGCATAAATCGGCTTGCGCCAGCATAAGCCATCTTGGAATTGGGCTCCTTGTGTCCTGGCCATCTTTTATACCTTGTCTTCCCTTTCTGGAAGAATAGCTGCAGATGACAAATGCTGCAAAAAGTAATGTATAGTATATATAACACACCAGTGGAGATTGCACTGGAGAGATAAATAGTGTTATTTGGGATAAATATGTATTTTCACTTAAAACACAATTTATTACACTCAGAGGATATTATTTTCACTTAGAATCTGGAAATAAAACACAGAGAACAATGGGCCAGATAAAGAACTTACAATGAAAAGAAAGGCAGTTTTAAGCTAAAACAATGTGAAACACTAATAAAAGCATTACAAATGATTTGATGTATACCAAGTACATAATGTGCTGCAGTAGAAAAACACATTTATCTCCCCATGTAAGTGATAAGACCTTCATAGCTAATTTGTTGGTTTGCCACTCATGAGTTATGGGCCTTATCACTCAGTAGAGGTGATAAATGTGTTATTTCACTGCAACCCATTATGTATTCCCTATAGCTATCATATATGGTATCTCTGTGGGAATAGCTAGGTCTTTCACATATGATATATCTTTCTTTTCCAGGAATGCTAGATTGCATATATTATATATTGCATTATATTCGGGGTAACCATTGCCTCAGTGCTTGTGTGCTGAGGTTCTTTGTCTTTTAGCTTGTTTTTTGATTTTATTGGGTTCACCACAACATAACCCACAGAGGCCATCTAAGAGTAGCTGGTTCATTCCACTGAGGTGTCACACAGACAAGGCACACTGATGAGTCCTGGTAGGACGAAACATGCGTATGTGTCTTCTGTTAGCACCCTTTGCAGACTGTGTGAGAGACCCTTTGGTATCATGCATTTCTGCTTAGCAAATCTGTGATCATGCTTACTCTCAGTAATCTTTGTATGTTGAGAGCTGGAATCATGTTTAATATCATTATGTTGTTAGTATCTTTCTAGAAGATAACACATGGCTATATGGGCATACAATATATTTGTAGAAGCTTATTAAGCTTTAAATTTGGTATTATAGTGCCACTATAGTTAGGATCAAGTAGGCTGTTTAATGTTAAACCCCAAATCTTTATCGAGGGTATCTCTTGCAGCAGGCCACGCCTATTGAACTTAAGTGTCAAGCACTAGGACCACACGGAAACTTTTCTAGCTAGCAGTCTACCAGGGGGCTGCCCATGGCAACATCTCTCACTGATGTCGTAACTCCTCTATAAATGTGGGTGGCACCAACGCCCTCCTTAGTTCTCTACTTGCCATCAACCTGCACACATCAGACCCTACACAGCTACCGCTGCTTCAGTTGACTGCCAACATTTTTACTTACCTCAATTTTTTGTTTTCTCTCTCTAGTTTGTTTATCACTTTACTTTAAAGTGATTATTTACCTTTTTTATGCCGAACGCAACAGATCCAGAGAAGCTTTTCTGTCTTTGTGCCGGTGGGAAGAAGAAGATCCTTGAGAAGGAAGATCATGATGCCTGCTTCCACTGTTTAGGCCTGGACCCCGACATACAGACCTGCAACATCTGCTGCGGCTTCAACCAGGCCACACTGAGACGCTGCCAGAAGGGTCTTCAGAACTTCCTGCTGGAGCAGAAGTTGGCCCACATAGAGAAGGAGCTGCAAGCCAGGAGCTCCTTCATTTTCCCAGCCATGTTCTCTGGCTCCTCTACCTCTAAAGTCCAGATCAAATTGGCAAGTAAGTACAAACACTGGGACAGGGACTGGACCAAGGATAAGTCCTCCCCCAGTTTACTCATGGTGCCCACTTCAGCTGGCAACCATGATGGGGTCATCTTCTGCTTTGGCAGTAGTCCCCCCTGCTACTCATGCCCTAACTTCCACAGGGCTGCCCGTAGCAGTACTCCCCACCAGTTTTACCTTGATGGGAGCAGGCTCTTTGGTGTCAGGCCCTTTCTCAGCCTAGCCAACCTTCCAGCCCTTTCTGTTCCAGCCTGTTCTTTACAGGCCATCAGGGTGCTCCGCCAGCCTGGCCATAGCTGGGATTGGTATGGCATCAGTGGGGATTCAGCTCAGTCCTCCGGCATCACCTTCAGCTTCTTTATCTGCAGCCAGGGGATCCAGGTCCCCTCTGATGCCACTTCCAGCCATGGTATCATTTCCAAATCTTTCCATACAGACCTCCCAGGCCACAGGGCCAACTCCAGGGCCTCAGCCCACCCTGATGCTCTCTCTGACTCTGCTACCCATGCCAGAGCCTCAGCCTCCTCTGAAGGCACATCCCACTACTCCCATACAGCCTATCATTGTCCTGCTGGCCGTGTGGTTTCTTTCTGAGAGTTCACTCACTGCATGACTCTCCTCCTGGGCTAACGCCGCTGGGCCCTATGGGACCTACTCCTGTGCCTCAGCCCTCTACAGTACTGCAAACTCCACAACCATAAATTTGATGCTGTCAGGGCATATATTAGTACATAGGGAGGAGGATGAGTACCACTCCGACCTCATCCCCCTGATGAGGATGAGGAGGTTGGTGGTGGCTATGAGGAGGATGGAGCTTCGAGCCCTTCTCACTCCCACTCTGCTGTCTTCTCCGGGGGTGAGTAACCAGGCACTAAGACTCTCTGTTTGCCCTGATGATCCCTCTTTTATTGGCATAATGAGGCAGTTTCAAGCAGCCATGGGATTTGAGGCTGAAGAGCAGAACACTGCTTGGAGATGTCTGACTCATTATCTGCAACTGCCAGACTCTCCTTCCCTTGTCATCCCATCTTTGATGAAGCCCTTTGATGATGCCACCATTGTTGCCTGGTGTCAACACAGTTTGGTCCCAGCCATGCTCAGGAAGGCGGACAAACTATATTAGACCCCTTCGGGGAAACCCTTCTTTGCTGAACAACCACAGGCTGACTCTGTGGTAATAAATGCTGCACACGACAAATCTAAGCAGCTACACAGCTTAGCTCACTTACCCCAGACAAGGAGTCCAGAAGGCTGGACCTGATGGGTAAATGGGTGTTTGCTTCTGCCACCCTTACCATCTTTTTTTTTCAATTTCTTTTTATTAGTTAGAGGTGACAACAGCATGTATTACAGTCATCATTATATAGAATTGTTACAATGTTCATTTTCAGTAGATCTTAGCGCAGTTAGCACTTATATAACAATTGCCTTTTTCCTTTTTCAAGGCATTACCTTTACAAAATGACTGGATTTTTTTACCCTTCAGACATTTAACCCCCTTAAGCTCATTGCAAATAGAGTTCCTCCATGAGATAGAATACTTATTATAGCAGATGTGTAGGCTGCACTTAAGGTCCTCCCGAGACCTAATCTCCCCTGATACCTATAAAGTTGTTATATGGAGAGGCTCAAGGAACAAAGTCCAGGTCATGCCTAGATAGATACATCACCCATGGCCTCTGTAGCACCTCACACATGGGGTGTTTATTATGGAGTTTAGCCATGAGGGTTTCCATATAGTAGATATTGGAAACCACCCCCCTCCAATCTTTGACAGTGGGAATAATTGGGGACCTCCATCATCTAGTTATAGCTTTTTTGCTGCCAAAATGTAAATAGGTAGTAGGGTTTGATACCAAGATGGTCTACGGGGGGGAAGGGATAGAGATAGCAAAACCATTTCAACTGTGAGTTTGACCACCTCTCCTAGGTAATCTGAAATCTCCTGCTGCAATGTGCATCAGTATGGTGTTAACTGCGGGCATGTCCACAACACATGGCTTAGATCAGCGTACGAGCATGAACATCTCCGCCAACACCTGCCATATGAGGAGGGGAGGTACTTAGAGAATTGCCAGTGAGTGAAAGAATTGACTGTGACATTTCCCGGCCATTTCACGCCATTTAGTAGAATGGGTTACTCTGCATACCAAAGGAGATGCTCGCAACCATTCTTGTTCTGAGATTTCTTATTCTAAATCCTTGCACCAGCTATTCAAAACTGAAATCAATGAATCGCCCATCCCCTCCCAAAGAATTTTGTATAAATCCTTACCATCTTGATCCTCAATCACATTGCCTACATACAGTAGTGAAGTTCCAGAATCAACTCTGCAGACAGGCCCAGGCAGCTGCCCAAGCCCTTCCAGAGGACCCCCAGAGACAGGCTCTTCTCCAAGCCATTCAGTTGGGGTCAGATGTGGGCAAGCACCCTCTGCAGTCTATTTACGATGCTAATGACACCTCTGCCAGGGCTACCACCATTAGCATCTGCCTCCGATGCCACTCATGGCTTAGGGTATTGAGATTTGCCTAGGATGTACAACAGTCCATCTGAAATGACCCCTTTATAGGGTATAAACTTTTCAGGGCAGGGCATACTCTCAAACCTGCAGGCCTCTGGCTGGACACTGCAGTCAGTCCATTCTATGTACCACACTCAGCCAAAGAGTGATCACAGGATGCCACTTCATTGTGCTTCCCACAAGCCCAAGCAGGGCACCAGGCCTCCTGGTAAGCGTAGATCATTTGCTGCCCTGCCTGCCCCCACCTCCACAACAAGAAAGGCTCCCTGAGGTGGTGGTGTGGCCTTTGCTGCAGGAACCTCTTCAGCATGACTCCATGCTTGACCCCCTCCCTCCTGCTCATCTGGAGGCAGTGGTAGGGGTCCAGTTCTCCCTCCACCTTGACAGGTGGTGGGAGATCACCTCAGATGCCTAGGTCCTGCAGCTCATAGAGCTAGGTCACTCCATAGAACATCTGGAGTGGCCCCCAGAGAACTCTCCAGTACAGTCCTTTTAACTCCCCCAACCACATCCCAGTGCTTTGAGAGGATATTCAGGCGTTGCTGTGCAAATGGGCCATACAGCCAGTTCCAAAGACTCAAAGAAGCAAAGAGTTTTATTCTCACTTCTTTCTGGTCCCCAAATGCACAGGGGATTTGTGTCCCATTCTGGATTTAAGTTTCCTAAATTCCTACATTCAGTACAAACAGTTCAGGATGGTGACACTGCAGGGCCTGCCTCCCCTCCTGCACCAGGGAGATTGGATATGCTCCCTATATAAGCAGGATGTCTATCTTCATATCAAGGTGTACACCCCCCACAGGCAGTATCTCATATTCCACATCCAGGGGGAGCACTATCAGTTCTGAGGTTTATCCTTTGACTTATCCTTGGCACTCAGGGTCTTTACCAAATGCTTGGTGGTGGTAGCAGCAGCAGTCCTCAGGAGGGAGAAACTCTATGTCTTCCCTTACCTGGACAACTGGCTTCTCAAGACATAGTCCAGGGAGCTACTTCTTCAGTCCCTGTTATGTACCAGACACTTTTTCCACACCCTGTTGATCACTGTCAACCTGCCCAGGTCAGTCCTGACCCCTTGTCACTGGCTTCAATACATAGGGGCAGTACTGGACACAGCCCAGAGTATGGCCTTCCTGCCTCAGGATAGGGTGGATTGCCTGATGGCTCAGGCCCAATTTCTGTATCACAACAAATATGTGACAGACAGAACCTTCCTCAGGCTCTTCGGCCTCATGGCCCCAGCCATTGTCACAGTCCCCTTGCCAGACTGCATATGAGGATCTCCAAATGGACACTGAGGGTCCAGTGGAGTTAGCGCACTAATGACCTTGAACAACTAATCTTGATCTTCTTTCCAGTCAAGAAGGTGCTGCTCTGGTGGATGGAATCCAGCAACCTGTTCAGAGGGGTTCCCATCCTCATTTCTTCCCCTCAGCATATTCTCAGCACAGATGTCTTGGGGCTGAGCTAGGGAGCCCATCTAGGGTCTCACCAGACACAAGGTACATGGTCCAGAGTGGAGACTGGCCTCCACATTAATGTCCTAGAGATGAGAGCCCTCCTGTATGTTATGCAAGGCTTTCAGACTGATCTGTCCCCAGGACATCTGTTGGTGCAGTCCCACAATATCAGTGTAGTCTGCTACATCAACAAGCAAGGAGGGACCCATTCATGCCCCCTGTGCTGGGAAGCGATGAGGGTATGGTACTGGGCTCTAGATCATGGCCTAGAACTGTCAGCCGTCCATGTTCCAGGTGACCAAAACATCCTGGCAGACAGACTCAGCTCATCACAGTCTCGGATGTACGAGTGGGAGCTGCTGACCTCAGTCATAGTAGACCTGTTCGAAAGATGGGTCATCCAAAGTTAAACCTTTTTGCATCCCTACTCAATGCAAAACTGCCACGTTTTTGCTCGCTTGCTTGTTCTAGGGCCTGGAGTTTTCTGGCAAGACCTCTTTTGGAAAGGGAGGTTCCTCTATGCCTTTCATCCCTTCTCTTTAATACAGAGGGTACTGATCAAGCTTCAGATGGAAAGGGCCACCTTGATCTTCATTGCCCCCTTCTGGCCTTGACAGATCTGGTTTCCCCTTACTACAACAGCTGGTGGTGGAACATCCAGTACCCAGCCTGTGCACAGGCTTACTCTCCCAAGAACAGGGCACTCTGGTCTGTCCAAGTATCAAGTCACTTCACCTTCATGCCTGGCTCCTGAAAACATAGCCATTGCAAGGTCTGGAGTTTCTACTAAGGTGGCCAAGACACTGGTGGCCACTAGGAACCCCCCCACCAGGACCACCTACTCCATAAAGTGGAAATGCTTTGCTCTGTGGGCAGCCTCCCATCACTTGGAGCCATTCACTTGTCCAGTGGGTCAGGTCTTAGAGTCCTTGCTGGCCCTTTCAGACATGGGCCTGTCATACTCCTCTATTAAGGTGCACCTGTCAGCCATTTCAGCCTTCCATGTGCCTGTTGAGGGCCGTACAGTGACACAACTTGAAGTGTCCCATACCTTTTTGAGAGGAGTTCTTCACCTGAAGCCTCCTATCCACAATCCAGTCCCTCCATGGGACTTGAATTTTGTGTTAGAAAAACGTACTTTAGCTCCTTCTGAGTATGCTGTGACATGAGCTATGCTTTCTGTCATGGAAATCATTATTTTTACTTGCTGTTACTTCTGCTCAAAGGATTTCAGAGCTTCAGGCTCTGATGTGTGAGCCATCCTATTTGGTTTTTCATAAAGACAGTGTCTTTGTGTACAAACCCTAAGTTTCTTCCTAAAGTGCTTTCTGAATTTTCCTTAAATCAGACCATCCACCTGCCTGTTAATTATCCAGAGCATGCCAATCCAAGGGAAGTATTGCTCCACACCCTTGATGTTCATATAATTCTGCATTATATACTCATTGAATGAGAGACTGCAGGAAGTCCTCTCAACTGTTTGTGTCCTGCACCCCCCGGGAAAGAGGGCATACCTGTTTCCAAACAGTGCCTGTCCAAATGGTTGGCTAACTGTATTATTTTTTGTTACAGAAAGTATGGGAAGAAACTTCTTGATGTTGTCCATGGCCACTCAACTAGAGGTATGGCTGCTGCAGTGGTCTGCTTTTAGAAAGTTTCAGCTGCAGAGATCTATGCCGCTTCTACTTGGAGTTCTGTCCATACCTTCACTAAACACTACAGTCTGGATATTGTCTCTCACAGAAGGGTAATCTTCAGCTTGGCTGTGCTTCAGGGTCTCCTTTCTTAAGCCTATAGCCTCCAGACACCTAGACTGGTTCTTCAGTCAGAACAGCTTGGGACTCACCCTTTAAGTGTGGCCTGCTGCAAGAGATGTCCTTGATGAAGACAGTACAATTATGTAAGAACTTACTGTAACAGTAGATCTTCAAGAGGATTTATTGCAGCAGGCCATGCCATCCCACCCTCCATCCCCCTGGCTTCTTGGCTGGTCTGTTGTTCTCTCTCTTCTCCATGACTGCTCATCTTCTGTTTAATGTTCATTGCCATGCCTGTGGCCTTTCTGGGTTCCCCAGCAAGAGATTAGCTATTTGTAGACTCCAGAAGAACTGTGGAGGGTGCAGGGGTAGCCCACATTTATTGGGGAGGTATGATGTCAGTGAGTGATGCAGCCATGGGTGGTCCCCCTGGTAGACTGCTAGCTAGAAAAGTTTATGTGTGTTACTAGTGCCTGGCAGTTAAGTCCTATAGGTGTGGCCTGCTTCAAGAGATCCTCTCAAAGATCTACTGTTACGGTAAGTTCTTACCTAACTGTACTTTTTTGTACCTTAATAACGTTGCAGCAGTTCAAGTGATTTGCACAAAATTTTGGATGTGCCATTGGAAATCAACGGACGTTTGGTATGCCAAGTTTCATTCTGATTATATGTGTGGATTCTGAGATTCGGACAGTGCAAAATGTGTAAAAATCATTTTTGTTTTTGCAGTTTTTTTGTCGGACGTTAGTTCCCAGAAAGTTTGGAATTGTGATCTGAAACTTTCTGGATAGAAAGGGCTTGGTCCAGATTAGGCATTTGGCTGGTCTGGTGAAAAAATAATAATCCATTCCAGAATTATAAGGATTTGAAAGTTTGGTTCTGAGCATGCTCAGTAGGCAGTTTAGTATAGATGTTTGAAACGAAGAAAGAATTTGGCCATATGAAAAAGGATCCTTTTTCATATGGGGCCAATCGTTTTTCGTGAGGTAAAAATGTTTCTTTGTATGGCTGACATTTTCTTTTTACTGTTTAAACTTAAAAACATTTAAAGTACATAGAAATAATGACTTTAAAAAAAACAAACACCTGAACCTAGCTAAACTGGACTTGTTTAGCTAGATTCTGGTGTTTGTTTTTAATATTAGCAGAAATATACTTTCTGGGCACCCAAAATCCAGGGTGCCCAACTTTAGCGAGAGGAGGTGTTCACCTGCATTCTCGGCATGAGAACATGTGAACATATGAAAATGGCGGCAGGGACAGGTCATTTTGTCTATCTAGTCTGCTTGAGTATGCAGCTCTCCAATTAATTTAGTGGAGCTGCCCCCCCCCTTTCACATTCAGTTTTCCTCCCTCCCACTCTCCTCCCCCCTACCCATCCTCACAACTGTTATAACTCCCCCTTTCAATCTCAATCCCCTTTAAAGCTGTCCACTGTTTTTGATGATGCCACCTCCTCTGGCAGCATGTTCCACTTGGACAATCCTCTGTCTGTGAAAAAGTACTCTCTCATTTCCCTTTTGAATCCCCCCCATGAATTTTTAGATTGTACCCCCTAGTGGTCCCATTCCCCTTGAGATTGAATATGCCATCCATACTGACTTTAAGGAACTTGAAGGTTTCAATCATCCCCTTCCTCTTCTGTCCTCCAGGGAATACATATTGAGCTCCTGCAGCTTATCCTCATAGGTTTTGTACCACAGGCCCTGGATCATCATAGTTGCCCTATGCTGCACCCCCTCCAGTAAAGTGATGTCCTTTTTCAGATATGGGCACCTGAACTGCACACAGTACTCCAAGTGTGGTCTCACCAAAGACATGTATAGTGACAGAATAACTTCCCCTTTCCTGGAAGTGATTCCTCTCGTAATGCATCCTAGCATCCTGTTGTCTTTGGCTGCTGCTTTTTATTTTTTTTTAATTTTTTACTGTTTGGGTCTGGCCCCCCACAATGCCTCTAATGGAGCTCAGCCCCTGCCCCTCACACAAATCCACCATGCCCAGGCTTATCCCCTTGGGTGGGGCTGCCAGGTGGGCTCCCCCCAATGGTCAATTGTAGCGAGCCATGGCTTACTCCCTAGGGCAGGGCCACAGAAGTGGGCACCCTCGCTGGACACTGGTGGCAATGGAAGTGGCAGTGGAGTGGGGCAACATAGCCAGAGGATTGGAGATTTTTGTGCGGCTATGATCCCCTGGGAGATGGTGCATGGAATGATGCCAGCATCTGTCCCACCTCCCACACAACCAGCCACTGACCTTTCTAGGTGATTCCCCTGGCCTCCACCAGAGGTTGACCACAGGCCAGACACCCCCCCTTCCCCCAGAGAAGGAGAGCTGACCCTCGGGTGCTCTATCCTTCTCCATCTGGCCAGCCCTCTGACTCCCGGATCTGTCCCCAAACCCGGGACATCGGCATCACAAGCGGTCACCTTGCTGCTGTGCAGGCAGGCTGGCTGTGGCTGCTACTTTATGGCAATGCACAGAGTGCCTCAGGTTCCTTTTGATGATTAACCCTAGGTTCTTTTCCTCCTCAGAACTGGACACCTGTACCCCTCCCAATCAGTAACTGTTCCCTGGGATTTTAGCTCATTGGTGCATGACCTTGCACTTCTTGGCATTAAACCCAAACTGCCAGATACCTGACCCCTTTTCAATCCTAGCCAGTCCTCCCTGACCTCCTGTCTCCCCTCCTATGTGTCCACTCTCCCACAGGCTTAGTGTCATCTGCGAATAGACAGATTTTACCCTTGATCTGATCTGCTATGTCACAAATAAAGATATTAAACAACACTGGGCCAAGCACTGAGCCTGGTGGGACCCCACTGGTTACAGGCCTATTTTTTGAGAGTTCCCTCCCACTACAGTGGGACTTTCTTGAATTCTGCAGCCACAGCTGGAACTTGTGCTGCTTGCTGCTTGCTGCAGTGACAGCAGTGAGTCACCATTTTCTTGGTGTCCAGTGGCACCCCCTTCATTGCTGTCCCTTTATGTATGTAATGTGTTATCCTGGTGTCTAGTGGTGCCCCATCCTCCAATCACCATCTCCTTACTTTTATAATGTTTCCCTGCTGTCTAGTTTCACCCTCCACCCTCCAATCATCTTCCTGTAATGTTTTGTCCTTCCCTAGTGTCTAGTGGCACCCCCCCACCCTCCGATCACTGTACCTGTAATGTTTTTGTCTTTCCCTGATGTCTAGTGGCACCCCCAACCCTCTGATCTCTGCCCTGATCTAAAATAAAGAAAACAATCCCTCAATGTTTTTTTTTAACCTTCAAAAAAGAAAATGGTCCCTTACTGATCTGACCACTCTACCCCCACCTCCCACTCAGTACCCACCACTCCACACCCTCCAGTACACCCCATACACCCTCACTCAACTGAACAGGTCACAGGGCAAAGATCCACTTTCTGATTGAAGACATGTCTTGCTGGTGGAACCGCTGACTGCAATATGAGAAACTAAGGTAAGCATGGTTCAATGTATTTCAATATGGGTTTTGAACTGTGATGCATAACTTTGTCATTTTTGCATACTTTGACCCCAAATTTTCAACATTGCCTTTTGGGGACCCCGACTCATGATCATTGGTGGTGGAATTACGCAAATCAGCCCAAAATGTGATTTTGCAGTCACTTGGAAAAATCACCTTTTGGGCAGGATTTGAACATTTTTACCACCCTTGTTCATGAGGTGGAGTCATAAGAAGGCTATGCTGAAAATTTTGGGTCAAAATACGAAAACATAGCAAAGTTATGTGTATACTTGGAAATTTTACTATGCTTGTTTGTAACTTTGGTAATTTTAAATATTTTTACCCCAAATTTTCAACATAGTCTCTTTTTTACATCACCTCATAAATGTAGCAGCAGTCATTTTTCAAATCCTGGCCAAAATGTGTTTTCACACCTGGGGTGCGGAATGATATTTTGATACCGTGTAATGACGTCCGGTTGGGATTTGAAAATGTTTATTTCTGGGTTCATGAGATGGGGTAATAAGAATGCCATGCTGATAATTTGGTGTACAAAGACAGTAAAATGGCCAGGTTATGAGTGAACATTGCATTATTTCAATGTTCACTTGTAGCTTTACTAATTTTCACTATTTTGAGTCCAAACTTTCAACATAGTCATTTTTCCACACATCATAAACGTGACATATATAATTTTTACAATCCTGGGCTAGATGTGTTTTCACACTTCCGGTGCAAAATGACATTTCTGCCCGTATACTATAAATGGTACATGTCATGTTTATAAAGCAAGTCATAAAATGAGTATCTAGAAAATGTGGGGTCCAAATTGAAAAAAAAAAAATATTAGTTAACATATTTTGTGTGTAGCACCAATCTTGACCCCAATGGGTATGTCTTGTAATCCTATGCTGGTGAGCTCAGTTCGGGAGTGAGTCCAGTGACCTAGCTGGATGGGGTGAGGGTGGGGGGTTGGTGCTGCTATGCAATACCCTCCAGTCTGGGAATGAAAAGTGGAGGGTTGTCTGCATGGGCCTGGGTACCATATAGTGAAGGCAACTGCCCCCTTGACATAGGGCCCTGGACATCTGCACCCCTGGGTGGAAGAGGACCTGGTGAATTGGCTGACAGATGCACTCTTTGCCCTGTGTATTTGTATCTGTGGCAACATGGAAGTACAAGGACTACAGGACCCCACTAGACAGCCCCATGAATTCTTCATTTCCATTGTTTCACTGAAGATAAAGGTCCACAAGTGTCCTGCACTTCTGTAGGTGGATTGAGTGTTTCCTTGGCTCAGGGCATCAGGTCCCGAAGGGACCTGCACGAATGAGGATATGATTCCACTATCTCAAAAAGAAAGGAAATTCTTTGCAAAAAACTTCATTAATGCACAAGTTAGAGTTAAACCTACAAAAGTACGGAAATGTGGTGTTAGAGTTTCCAACCCCAACACCCCACCCCCACCCTCCAGGCAGCAACAGGAAAAACTAGTATGGATTCACCTCTCCTGCATCTTCACAAATCAGGTGTGGGGTATGCCTTGGAGTTATTAACCCTAACATGCACCCCAGTCTCATATACTCTACACATCTCAGCTTATTTAATGATCAAATAGGGTGAGCATTAGGGTTGACAACCCCAAGGCACACCCCATGCCGGTTCCATGTCATAACAGCGATTGCGAAATAGCAATTGCTATTATGGAGCGTGTATATTGCCAAATAGCAAATTGGTGATATACACATGTTGGCGACCCAACATACGGCAATAACACTAAGTGTTTTTGTGGGGGGGGCACGGCCCCCCGACTATAGATTGCTAACTCCAGGGGGGTGCATGTCAGGGAAGGAGCAACACTCCAGTTACAGCACAAAAAATAAAAGGAGCCACAGGCAGTGGCAAAATATTGTCTCCTGGTCCCCAGCCCCAAACCCAGTACCTGCTGCACCAGAGCTAGTCACCCTTACCTTCACACCACATGGCTGGCTTGGCTGCAGCAGGTTCACCACTCACCTACAAACCCTTTCCCCTCGCTATCTCCCCCTTCCAGTTGCCCTTCCCTATGCTCGCTTTCATGTAGGGTCACTATCCTTGCAGGGCAGTCCATGGGGATAGCGCTGAATATGAGTTGCCATTTTGATGGTCACTTATATTCAGTCGCTATCATCACAGGATACCCCCCACGCCTGATTTGTGAAGATGCAGGAGAGGTGAAACCATAATTGTTTTTCTTGTTGCTGTCTGGAGGGTGGGGGTGGGGTGCTATGGTTGGAAACCCTAACGCCACATTTCCCTACTTTTGTTGGTTTAACCCTAACTAGTACATTAACAAAGTTTTTTGCAAAAAATATAGAATATATACATATAAAATAAATTCCTATGGGAATGTTTGAACTTGCCATCATGAAGCAATACAATTAGGATTACAACAAACTGTGTACACATCACAGACCCACTCCCAAATAGAAAGTTGCTGCAGCCACGATATTTTGGCAAAATCTTTATAAACTTGCTTCAGATATATGCTTAATAATAATGTGCAGTGAAGCGTAAACTACAAAGGTGAGCTGTGCAACCCCGAAATGCTCGACTTTTGCATGCATGCTTGGTGCTTTGTTATTAGCAAAGGATCCCATCTCCTGGTATTTCTTAATTACAGCAAACTTAAAGAGGTTATACCTCCTTTAATATCCAGGGACGGAAGCATGGTGTCAGAGCGACACTGCCACAGTGATACCACGAAACCGTCAGAATCAATGCCGACAACCGAAATAGCATCCTGGTACAGGACACGACATGCCCCACACAGTGTCAGCAGGTGCACTGTTGGTGCCTACAAAGCTGACCCCTGCACCTACTGACCCATGCTCGATACACGCGTGGGACATGTCGGCTGACTACAACAACAGCATGAAGGGGCACAAGCAGCTGGTAGTGCAAGGAGACACCTACCAGCATGAAAGGACACTTGGCGAGTGCAACAATTGGGAATGCTGCTGACCCTTGTTTGCCATCCATTGTGATGCCAGCCAGCTACCCAGCATGTTGTCCTACTGCCCGCCTACCACCTGCCGGGGTCCGCATTGGCTCGACTGTCGTCATGTCACTCGTCAAGGTGTCCGTAGGTCATGTGTCATTCAGTGGATGGTCTTGACAGTGTCCGTCGGGTTGTCCACTGCTTATTCTGTGTCGGGATTCTGACTGTTGGTTTGGAGTGCATTGGATTCGTATGCAGCGGTGTGTTGGTGATGCTGTGTGGGACAACAGCCATATCTCTGTCACTCACCTGTGATGCTTCCTCAAGGGACTAATTAATTTTCCACTATAAGTAATAAACAGTATAAAGTGCTACTAGTGCCAAATTTTCAGACCTTGTGGAAAAATTGTCCATCATCTACCAAGCTGAAAAAGTTACACACGATTATGAAAGATAATCAAATGTAGACTACAAACTTAATGCCTAATCCACAACAGGCTCCTTGCCCTTCTGCACATGCAGAAGGCCAGGAAAAGACTTGGAGACCCAGCTATGTACACAGTGGGCCACTGTGGGGCACTCCATGGTATTTACAAAGCTTTACTTGAGCTCCCCTCCACACTGAAACCCAGTCTACACATGTGGCTTCATAGGTGGGTAGGATGGGTCAGGCCAGGGAGCTGGGCAGGCTTACGCCACATCCACTGACTGAGCGCTGTGATGCAGAGGGCTGGTGGAGGGGGCAAAGGCTCAGCAGCCCTAAGGACTGCATTCACAGCTCAACACCCTGCTCCACTTGGCCACATCTCAGTTAACAGGGCCCAGTCATCCCCCCACAACTAGTCCCCAAACCTGGGAGCCCCCACAATGGGCTTAGGACAGTGCCAACACTGACTGGCAATGTTTAGAAAATATATACCGTGTGTTGGCACTTCAATGGCAATATGGCAGTCCTGAAGCTCTGTTGTATCATGTCATCCCCTGTGCATGCAGGGATCCACTGGGCACCTGGCATGGGCATCTGATTTGATATTCATTGTCCAGATCAGGGCTGCTCACCCTGCCACCCCTACCCCAACATGTGGCTTTGCACCAGTGGAATGCAGAGGGTGGGGAATGTGGATGCCATACAATGCAGACTGGCATCACTACCACAGTCAGGATTTGATCAGTTTTATCATATCCCAACCACCTATGCAGACTGTAGCCCCAGTCCTAATAGTTTATGAAGTATTTAAAAGCTTTATACATGTTGAACTGCAACAGGAGATCTGAAGGACACAAATCCACATGGTTAATTATATTTATTTTTAAGTTTTTCAGTTGCAGAGTTGTAGATAAATATTGCTAGTTAAGATCTGTCATTCAGAACTGGCCAGGAGACAGACTCCAACTGGAAGGCAAGGCAAGACAAGCCAAGTTTATTTTTAGGTGCTTTTATTTGGAGGCTTAGGGTGCCATACAGAAATATGTAAAAAAATAAAATAATACATAAAATAGATAATGTACAAGACATATATGGCTCCAGTAAGCACATAATGACTTGAACAGCATAACTAAGTGTAACCCCCCCCCCGTTACTCGGGGTTACTAGAATCCCAGTAAGACCTAGTGGCAGGCAGGGAAGGCAGCTTGTGAAATTCCAGTTAAATGGATTTCACACTGTCTCACTCTATTCTCAGTCTCAGCTGAGACTGAGGGATGACATCATTTTAGAACTGTCGCAGCTGCATAAGCCACACTGGAATGTTGCAGCTAGGGAAGTTAGGATAGAATGTTGGGAGGTTTTGAAGTCAGTTCTGTAGTCAGTCTGTAGCAGAGTGTTGAAGAGGGAGGAGGTGTGCTGCAGCTGCAGGCCCTCATAGCCCTCAGCTCTGACAAAGAGCTATATTTTTGTTTGAGGTTTGTGTTCTCACCTTCAGAGGAACACAGTGAAGTGGCAGAAGAAGAAGAAGAATCAGCATTTATATAGCGCTTTTCATACATCCAAAGCACTTTACAGGCAATGCTAGACTGGTAGTGAAGTGACTGAATGTGTGGTGGTGGCCATATCGCACATCATCATCCACACACAGCCTGGATAATTGCATGAACCGGTTTATGGGAAGGGGAATGTTGGCCAGGACACCAGGAATGTTCCCTACTCTTTTGTGAAGAGTGCCCTGGGTTCTTTTACTTCCACCTGGACACCCACCAGGACAACACCAGGATGGGTAGAAGGGACCTCAGTTTAACATCTCATCTGAAGGACGGCACACCCCAGCAGTACAGCACCCCCCAATACTGCACTCGGATGCCAGTGATTTTTAGGTGCAAGTCCAATCCTGGTGTGGGACAAGAACCCACGACCTGGTCCAGAGGCAGATGTGCTACCAACTGAGCCACGCTGACACCTAGCAGTAGAGACCGCTTACAAAGGTTCAGGGCCCCATCCCTGCGGGGATGGGGGGAAGGATTCAGCTTACTTCCAGGGGCAATCCCCTGGCCCGGCTAGAGGAAGAAAAAGCTGCCTAAATCTAGGTTCATGCTGAGGCACCAGAAGTTTGTTGAGATTTCTTTGAAGAAGAAAAAAACCTATGGGGCACCTGCAACCAAGGGGTGAGTTTGCTCTGCTAAAGGGCCAATGTGTTTTCACCTGGGACAAGATGAATTTAAGTGACTGTTACTGTGGGGTCAGGAAAAGACAGCCAAGTACAGTTGGTAGTTGTGAGAACTGGACTGCTTAACTCTGTGGGGGTCTAGAGAAATGGACACAGCCACTCTGTAAGTATGTTTCAAGTCCAGCACATGTTGGGATGGAAGAAACAGTAGATTGAATGTGACATACATTTAAGGATAATCTACAAAGTAAAGTGTTTTCAGAGATGAGGTGTTAAAGTTCAGAGGAATGGCCAGGTATGATTTATGGGAGCAAGAGGTGGGAGACCCCCCCATCTGGTGCGACCAGAGTCACCTCTACAGGTTCACTTTGAGACACCTGTTTGCTTTCTCTCAGGTACTTGGCCAGTGCCTGAGGAAAGTACCCAGATGTGGGACTGATGATGAAGATTCCCTAATAGAGCCAGGAGAGCTCATGTGTGGTATGGGGAGCCACCAATAATTATCCATGATAAATGGAAGATAGTCCAAGGGCTGGCAAGGGAGCCAAGCCAAGGAAACCAGGGAAGAGTCAAGTTCGGGCCGAGTGCCCTGAGTGTTTCTAAACCCGAGGGTTTAACAGTTTATAAGATGAATGTCTGTTTAAAGAGAAATCTGCATTACCAGGTGTGTAGCCCTGTGGGGGTCCATCTAGGCTTTATTGTTCCTTTTTGTTGTGAATAAAAGCCACACTTTAGAATCCCAACTTCTGTTATGGACATTTCAGTTATCACTTCCTGTGTCCAGATTACTGGGAGACCCCTGTGCAGAGTGTCCAGACCTAATCACCATGCTGAGTGACACCTTTCTCCCCAAGTTTTAGGTTATAAAAATGGAGGCACCACGTCATAGGACCTAGGCCCCTCAACCTGTCACTAGCCACACAGGCAGGGGGTAGTAGCCCTCTTAGTTTAGCGCTGACTGGGGGTTACACAAGTATAAAATCAGTTCAGGAAGTATGCTTTCTGATTAAGATGGAGCTTTGGGGCCCCCTTTAAGCCTCCAGTGAGCTGGCAGAGTGAAACTGAAATGGCAGGGAGTTCCAAAGATTAGGCACAGCCACCACACATGCTCTATACTTGTATAACTGTAGCCTAGACTGGGAAACTGGCTTAAGGCTAGAATCAATGTAGTAGAGAGAGTGGACAGAGGTATGTGGGGTCAGGAGATCTTTTAGGTAACCAGGTCCCATACTGTGTAGGGCCTTCTAAACCAACAAGTGTGTCTTGAAGTTGATACACCACCAAATAAGGCAGCCATTGTAGATCAGGCAGTACTGGCATGATGTGATCCCTTTGAAATGTCCTGGAGTTTAATCAGACTGTCACAGTCTGGGCCAGCTGCAGGTGGTATATCAGACTCTCAGATAACCCTAGGTAAAGTGCGTTGCAGTAATCCAGCCCATGTGTGATGAAGGCATGGACTATCATAACCAGATCACCATGCACAAGATATGATTTGATCCAGGTGATGTTTGGAGGATGGAAAAAAAACACTCTGGACAACAGCTGACACAAGAGGCTCGATTTTAAAAAGTAGTTAGATCACAGCAAGGTACTTGTGACAGTGAGGTGGATGCAAGTGACAACTTGCATCAAACATTGCGGCAAGTGCAATTTTACAAGCTGCCTACCACAAAAGCCCTGCTGCAAGTCCCTTGTGCCAAACACAGGGAGTTAGGCCAGCTCCTCCTAGTCGAACTTTGCATTTGTGGGAGACCCATTTTACGGGGTTTGAGCCAAAAGTTTGGTGCAAGCTGCCATAAATTGAGTAACATTTTGCAACTGCGCCAGATGTACTGAAATTTGGTGCAGGTTGCGGCAAACTCTTTGGCACAGCTGCGGTAAACTTTGCAGTTGATGTAGGGCTTGATGCAAGCCCTGCATCAACCTTCTAAAATTGGGCTCATGCTGTTCAAGTGTAAGCCTGCAGTCGATAGTGACCCCCACATTTCTAACCACATCCACAGTTCCAAGGGTGATGTCATTTAAAGATGGCAATATGGTGTCATTCCTTATCATTGCCAACCCACGGGAACCTGGTTCAAAAATCATCACTTTAGTCTTGTTGGGGTTGAAACTTAACCAGCTGGAGGACATCCAGTCACTGATCTTTTGTAAATGATGGCACAACAGAAGGCCACCATCAAGCTTGTCAGGTAAACAAGGCAAGTATAGCAAGGTATCATATAGATAGCAGTGAAACCCCATACCATATGACCTCATCCTGTTGCATCATGAACATGGCAAAAACATAGGAATCGAGATTGAGCCTTGAGGCACACCACAGGTGAGCACACCTGTTCGAGAGATGAAATGACCTAGCATGATCTGATGTGCTCTTCCTGTATGGTAGAATGCAAAACTGCACAACACAGTGCCAGTGAGTCCCACATGGTGCCTTAGGCATTCCAAAAGCACCCAATGGTCCATGTCAAATGCTGATGAGAAATTAAGATGGACCAAAATAGATTGGTGCCCTCTCTCACTCACAGTGAAGAGATCATTGAACACCTTCATAGGAGCAGTCTCCATGCTGAAAACCCCAACTGGACAGTCTTACAGATATCAAACTTTTCCAGGTAAACCTCCAGCTGTATCACCACAATCTTCTCAGTCATCTTCCCCAGAAAGGGAAGGTTTAAAACAGGTTTGTAATTCAGTAGAACATTGGGATCTAGCGATACCAGGTGATAACATCGTGGATGAAATAACACCGCAGAATACAAAGCAGGCTACACATCGCCGACTACAATGTTGGCATGGACCATTATCGCCCACCCAAACCTCATGGGCAGTGCACAGCATGACTCGGCATGGTGCCAACCAAGATCCCAGCCCACCGAATGGTGACCCAGGCACCGTAACTGCAGCCAGCTGCAATGTGATGGCTGGTCCCCCCAACCCTCCGCGATGTGGTAGACTACATTCCTGGTATCTAGTGGACCCCCCCACACCACCTCAGCAAGTAGCTGCCCACCTCCCGCACCTCCCCAACATACCCCATCAATGGGGGAGCCAGCACAGCCCTCCACACAGCACCACGGCTGGCCGTTCCACTGTAGTAGCTGGATGAGCACATACCTATACAGCAATGCAGTTCATTCAGTGGAGCAGCCAGCCATGGTGGTGTGTGGAGGGCTATGCTGGCCACCCACCCATTGACGGGGTATGTTGGGGAGGTGCGGGGGTGGGCAGCTACCTTTTGGGGTGGTGTGGGAAGGTCCACTACACATCAGGGATGTAGTCTACCGAATCGTGGTGGGTTGGGGGACTGCCATCACATAGCAGCTGGCTGCAGTTACAGTGCCTGGGGCACCATGCGGTGGGCTGGGGTCTTGGTCGGCACTTTGCCGAGTCATGCTGTGCACTGCCCATGGGATTTGGGTGGGCAATAATGGGCCATGCCGACACTGTAGTTGGCAATGTGTAGCCTGCTTTGTATTGTGTGGTGGTATTTCGTCTGCGATGTTATCACCCGGTACCGGATCTAGCGATAGTTTCATTAGGAGGGGTTTCACCACTGCCTTTTTTAGGGCAGCAAGGAAAGCCCCATTCCACAATGGATGACCTAATGATCTCCCAAATAATCAGGTCCAGGGCTTCTCTGCTGCTAATAAGTCACCAGGTAGGCTCTAGATCCAATAAACAGTAGGTAGGATACAGCCCTGAGATCACCACGAACACCTCCTCATCCAAAACTGGACATAACTCCTCTTAAGTAAGTAAGTAAGTAAAACTTTATTTTTCAAGTGCTTTTCAAAACCAAAGTGCTGTACAGCTAAATTAAAACCAAACAAAAAGGCAACAAACAGTTAAATAAGCATTCATAGGCATTATAAAATCATTCATCATAAGCTTTAAAAAACCAAAAGGTTTTGAGCTCCGATTTAAAACTCTCGATGGTCAGGCATTCTTTTATCTGATGAGGAAGAGAATTCCACAGGGAAGGGGCAGCATAAGAGAATGCTTGTACCCCAGATGTCTTTAAATGAACCCTGGGAATCTCTAGCAATCCCTCTTCGGCAGATCGAAGTGAACGAGAGGGGCAGTAGGGAGTAAGAAGATCTTGCAGATATTGGGGTCCCTGTTCATGTAGGACTTTATAGGTCAGTAACCCGACCTTAAAGGTGATCCACCACTGAACCAGCAGCCATTGCAGTCCACACAGCACAGGCGTAATATGACTAGTTCTAGATGTACCACTCAGAAGTCTGGCCGTCGCATTCTGCACTAGCTGCAAGCTACAGAGATCAACCCCTGGTAGCCCTAGGTACAGGACATTGCAGTAATCAAGGTGGGTGGTCACAAAGGCATGAACCAGTGTAGAAAGGTCAGCCAGAGGAACCAGGTGTTTCACCCGGGCGATATTCCTAAGATGATAAAAGGAAGACTTGACAACAGAAGACACCTGCGATTTCAGGGTCAAGCCGTCGTCAATAATAACGCCCAGGTTATGCACTGAGGTCAAGAGCTGAACACCATCAAGTCCATAGGCCTGATGGAAGTCCAGCTCTATGACCCACCTCAAGGTGATCTGGGTCCACAACCAGCACCTCGGTCTTATCCAGATTGAACCTCAGCCAGTTAGCACTCATCCAGTCTCTGATTTTGGCCAGACAGCTGTTAAGCACAGAGATCGCATCATCTTGTCTGGGAATAAAGGACAAATACAGCTGGGTATCATCTGCATAGCAGTGAAAACCCAGACTGCATTTCCTAATGATATCTCCTAATGGCAGCATATAAACTGCAAACAACATGGGTGCCAAAATGGAGCCCTGCAGCACCCCACAGGACAGGGAGATGGTGTCAGAGGAATAAATTCCGGTGACAACCCTCTGTGTCCTGCCTGTGAGGAAAGATCGAAACCAATGTAGAACTGTACCAGACAGACCACAGAGAAGCCACAAGTGCTCCAAAAGCACACCATGGTCCACAGTATTAAATGCTGCAGAGAGATCAAGAAGGACTAGAATAGTATGAGCCTTTCAATCTCTTGCAATTAGGAGATCATTTAAAACCCAGACAAGAGCGGTCTTGGTGCTATGTCTTTTCCTAAACCCAGACTGGAGAGTATCATAGACATTGTGATTTGTAAGATGGTTATCCAGCTGTGACGCAACCACCTTTTCAATAACCTTACCCACAAAGGGCAGGTTAGAGATAGGTCTGAAGTTGGCTAGGCAGTCTGGGTTCAAGGAGGGTTTTTTAAGGATTGATCAAAACAGCTGATCACCTTGGACCATCCTAGAAATGGCACTACCAGCTCAAGAGAAGATCCCAGCTCATATAGAGAACACTTTGCAGAGAAAGAACCAGCTGAACTCATCACACTTCTCAGTGAAAAAACACTTTTGACTACACATGGAGGATTAAGCAGGCTGTCTACATTACCATATGAAAGAGTGGGACTGGACAATTCTTTCGCACAGCAATCATCCTTGACAAAAATTCTGTCTTTTTCAGGGTGATTGCCTGCTGATACTCACCATAATAAGTTTTCAGTACCACTTTGCCTACCAGTGAATGGGACCTCCACCAAGGATGCTCCAACCTCTGTCCCTTAGACTTTGTTGTTGAGGCACAGGTCAGGAAGCATAAGAAAACCAGGAGCAGTTGTAAAATTTGCAACAAGTGTTTTATTATTAATAACAGTAAAATAAAAAAAAAAAAAATTGTTTAGAACAACTATTTATAATGGCAGTACAAACATAGAAAGCAGAGTCCTTTTTTTATTTGATAGAAACATAGACGTTGACAGTAGATAAGGACCGCAAGGCCCATCCAGTCTGCCCATTTCTTTTTCTGCCTTATAAATGTGCCATTGGCCTTTGCTCTGTCAGTGGTCTATCTATTCATACTCATCTGTATTGCTCCATTATGCCTATCCCATGCCTGTTTGAAGCCCTGCACTGTATTCATAGCCACTACTTCCTGAGGTAGGCCGTTCCATGCATCCACCACCCTTTCTGTGAAAAATAATTTTCTCACATTCTCCCTTAATCGGCCTCCCTCTAGTCTCATGCTGTGTCCTCTTGTCCTGCTATTTTTCTTATATTTAAACATGTTAGACTCTTTCACCTTGTTAATTCCCTTAAGGTGTTTGAATGTTTCGATCATATCACCTCTCTCGCTCCTTTACTCTAGGGTATACATATTGAGGTCTGTTAATCTGTCCTCATATGTCTTCTGATACAGTCCCTGCACCATTTTGGTTGCCCTTTTCTGGACTGCCTCAATTTGGTTAATGTTATTGTGAAGGTGTGGCCTACAGTACTGCACGCAGTACTCCAGATGGGACCTAACCAGTGTCTTGTAAAGAGGGATTATTACCTCTCTCTTATGACTTGTGATACCCCTACTAATACACCCTAACATCCCCCTAGCCTTACCTACTGCTTTAGAGGTCTGCTTGGATGACTTCAGGTCATCGGTGATGATGATGCCCAAGTCTCTTTCTTCCTTTGTGACTGCCAGCAACTCCCCTCCCAGCCTATAGGTGGCTTCAGGGTTTCTCTTCCCTATGTGCATAATCTTGCACTTCTTTGCATTAAATCCCAGTTGCCACTCTTCTGACCATTTAGCTAGTTTATCCAGATCTCTTCTCATTCTGCCCACCCCATCTGGATCATCCACTGTGTTGCAGATCTTGGTGCTATCTGCAAACAGACAAGCCTTACCTTCTAGTCCATCTGCAATGTCACTAATGAAGATATTGAAGAGGACTGGCCCCAGGACTGATCCCTGAGGTACCCCATTTGTGACTTGCATCTCTTCTGACTGTATACCATTTACCAATACTCCCTGTTTTCTGCCCGTCAACCAGCTTGCCACCCAGTTGACCAACATCTGACCCACCCCGAGCCTACCCAGCTTATTTATCAATCTTCTATGTGGAACAGTGTCAAAAGCTTTGCTGAAGTCAAGGTAGGCGACATCCACTACTCCCCCTTGGTCCACCACTCTGGTTACCCAGTCAAAGAAATCTGTGAGATTAGTTTGTCTTTTTTTTTTGTAAAACATTGCAGCTTTTTTATAAGTCTTTGCAGGAGTTTATTAACAAAACACCATGCTTTTTATATAGTGTATTTGTTAGTTTTAGTAGGTGCAGCAAAATGAACATTGTGACCTACAACTGACTTTTTGTTTACATTTTTGTAAAAGGCTCAAACACCGCATTTTAGGTTATCTCCTTGAGTTTTAGATAGCTTTTTACAATTATTTTAACATTATAACTATATATAGTTTTAAACAAAGGGATCTCAGTATTAGTGGAATTTTTACATAAAGATTTACATACATTTTTATATTTGCAGATATACAAGGAGGGAAAAAAAGACAGAAATAGCAAGGGAAGGCAGAGAGATAGCGAGAGGCAGAGAACTGGGAAACCATTGGAGTGATCAGTTTTTAGGTCTCACAAGAAAATGTGGTTGGGCAACCAGACAGAAAAGGAGAGGATAGAATGGACTCTTAAGTTTAAACTCTTTTTGCATAACAAATGGGCAGGGCCCTTTTCAACCCTCTCATATACCTTTTTTTAAGAGGGACCCTGTTTACAAAAACAGGTTTTTATAATGTTTTATTAAATTTTTGTTTATCATTAGCTTATAACCTTTATAGTTTAGTGCATATGCAGCATAGCAAACAAAGACGTTTTAGCTTACATTTTTTTAACCTTTGGAATTTTTAATTTTTGACTTATATTTGGACAGAAAATTAGCATTGGCATTTTTTTTTAGATTGTGCATTGCTTTTAATTTAAATGGCTATAGTGCCAGGTACCACCATGTGATTTTAGAATTTTTCTTTTTTATTTGGTTAAGCCATCAGAGAGGATTGTAATTTGTTACAAGTACAAAGTCAGCTTTTAGTAAATAAAACTTAAGGGACTTTATGGCCCACTTTGCCACAAGGCATTTTTATTTTAATGGTGGAGTACTTTTCTTTGTCATGTAATTTTTTACTTATGTCTAGAATAGGATTTTTTATTTATTTATATGACTTAAGACTGCACCTAGTCCTACCTTCAATGCATTAGTCTGTAATAGAAATTGTTTTTTGAAGTCTGGGCTTTTTAAAACAGGGGCTCAGTATAATTCAGTCTTAATGGCCTGAAAAGCCTTTTACACTTTGGGGTTTACTTTATATTATTTGGGAAACTTTTTTTGTGAGTTTAGCGAAGGGAGTAGCTAACTTGGCAAATCTGGGAACACATTTTTTGATAATAACCAGTCAGCCTTAAAAATGACCTGACATGCTTTTTTGTTTTAGGGACAGGGCTGTTAGCTACAGCTTTTATTTTGGAAACCTTTGGTTTGACTTTTTTAATTTTTAAAACATAGCTTAAATATTTGGTTTTTAGCCATTGGCAGGCTGTGGCACCCCATTTAAAGTTGTCAGGTATGCTTCAATATCATCTGATGGACATAACATTTTATGTTTAATGTATTTTAAGTTGTTTGTGTCTTGGTGTTCTGCTAGACCAGTGCCAGATCCTCCAGCTTTGATAACTTGCAAGGCATCCATTTATTGCTGCATTTTTTTTCTTTTTTGCTGCTCCTGTCACTGCATTTCCTCTTTTTTTCTGCTGTTTGAGTTGTTGCATTTTTTTTTCTGTTTCACTGTCTCTTTTATTGTATAGCCCACCACTTGAAAAAGGCAGTCAGAGTTTTAGGTTTTGTCACTGCCTGTTTTTTTTTTTTTAACTGGTGCAGCTGTACAGTCTCAGCTTGGACTTTTGTCTATGCTACTTGGCTGCCATTCTCCTGGTGACCACTCTTGGGCTTGCTGCTGCAGAATTTATACCTTTCTTTTATGCTTTCCTGGTACCAGGTCTAGTACCCATGCACAAAACTGCTGGCTTAGAGTATGCACAGCATAAATCCCACTTTTCACACCATCTGTTGTTGAGGCACAGGTCAGGAAACATAGTAAAACCAGGAGCAGCTGTAAAATTCACAGCAAGTGTTTTATCATTAATAACAGTAAAATAAAGAAAAATAATTTTTTTCAGAATAACTATTTATAATGGCAGTACAAACATAGAAAGCAGAGTCCTTTTTCTTTGCAATCTCAAATCTCAGTCTCTCTTTTGCAAAACATTGCAGCTCACTTTTATAAGTCCTTGCAAAAGCCCGTTAAGAAAACAGCATGCTTCTCACACAGTGTTTTTGTCAGTTTCAGCAGGTGCAGCAAAAAGAACATTGTGACCCAGAACTGATCTCTTGTTTACATCTCTGTAAAAGGCTTAAACACTGCATTTTAGGTTAACACCATGAGTTCCAAATAGTTTTTTGCAATTATTTCAAAAGAATAAATATATACAGTTTTAAACAAAGGGATCCCAGTATCAGTGACATTTCCACATAAAGATTCATGTATATTTTTATACCCACAGATATGCAACAGGGAAAGAAAAGACAGAAATAGCAAGGGAAGGAAGAGAGACAGCGAGAGGCAAAGAATTGTAAAACCATCGGAGTGATTAGTTCCTAGGTCTCACAAAGACATTTGGTTGCACAACCAGACAGACAAAAGACAGAAAAAGAGAGGATTGAACAGACTCTTGCATTTAAACTCTTTCTGCATAACAAATGGGGCAGGGCCTTATTCAACCCTGTCACAGACTTCAGCTGTGGAACTGTGTTGGGAAGCTAAGAGATTAACCTGGTATGGTGCCAGGGAGTTGAGTTGTACAAGATCCACATTGTATCCCTCCATAGCCTCCCCAACTCTCCAGGCACAACCTGTCATCATGCTTGATAGGTCCAATACTGCCAAGAGTTTGCTAGGTTCCAGACGATAATTTGTTCAGTAGCTGACCGTCTTCATGGGGGGAGGGATTTAAATGGGGGTGCCCCACAGAAGAACTTCACAGCATGATGATCCAATGATATGACTAATCAGCCTTGACCTTGCATAAGTCCAAGACCGAACAAGAAGACCAGGTCTACAGTGTGTCCATTTTAATGGGTTCCAGTGTCAACTGCCTGTGCTAGGCCCAGTAAAGTTTTAAAGTTGAGGAACTGTTGACCGAACTGTGAAGCTTCATAATCGACCCAGCATTAAAGTATCCAAGAACCAGCATTTATGGAGAGTCCAGTACCAGTCAATCATGAAGTATGCCAGTTCCTACAGGAATTCATTCTCATGCTATGGAAATCAGTGGATGGGAACGATTTGCAACCTGCACCTGGCCCACCCCTAAAAGCTATACATTGAAATGACCTAGCTATTCCAATGGGGTATGCCGTAAGTCCCAGAGTAGCTCTAAAACCTTGGCAGTGCACCACTGAGTAGCCAGCTCCGGCAGATGCCTCCAATACTGGGTTGGCATCATCCTCCAGTCAGGTCTCTGTGATACATACAATGTCAGCCAAGGAGTCCATGATGAAGCTCTCTATCACTAGCATTTTTGTTTCCTTAGCGACCTTTCATTACACAGAATGACACGAAGGGGAGGAGCAGAATCAGCTAGAATGATTTCCTCCTGTCTAGTAACAGAGTGTAGAACCCTGGATATTGAAATTAGGCAGGGTGTCCAATTTCTTTCAAATCCAAAATGTCTCTCTCCTGACCTAGGTCTGATCCAAATGTTCTCCTCTTTTCCCTAATACCACCCTTTTAATACCTGCAAATTTAGGAGAATGCTTTGTTGGATCAGGAGCTAAATTATTATGGACTATAAGGGTACAGTCCATATTTTTGTTTGCAATTGCCATTCCATGTTCACCTATCTCTCTATAAGTTTTCTTTTGGACTTTTCTATATCAATCAATCAATCAATCAAAATCTTTATTTAGCCAGGCAGGCACCATTGAGCAAGCTCATTTTCAAGGTGGACCTGGGGTAGACAATACAAGCATACAGAAAGAAACAGCAGATAAGGTATTAACACAAGAAATACGACAAAACAGATATGTACGGGCTAACACAGAACTATGAATTATACTTAGCCAGAATATAAAGTACACAGTAATTACAGTACTAGTCATATATAGGTTACAAGCATAACAGATGTGAGAGTGAATATACTTTTTTTTTTTTTTTTTGTTTCTTTTTGGAAGAGGGACTAGACAGGCTATAGAAAGCCCAGGGGTAAGGGCTGGGGTGTAGACAGGGAGTTGGGCCCTACAGAGTCAGAGCAAGATCAGGGTAACCTAGGTGAGCACAGACCTAAGAATTAAGGGAAGCAGTCACAGGATTCCTTGGGATGGCGCATGATTAAGGCTTTGAATGATGCTAAACTAATAGGGAGACTTATTTTTGGTTTTTTTTTGTAGCTTGTTCCACAACAGAGGAAGAACATGGCTCATAGAACCCCTGCTGAAGCAGGATCTAACCTTGGGTACCATCAGCGTAATATAAGAGGCACTTCTTAGAAGGTAGTTACTTGGTGTGCTTTATAGTAAGCAGGCTGCAATATAATTTGGTAGATTATTTGTAATTGCTTTGAAGGTCCACAATTCCAAATTTCTCTGGCGTCTAAGAGTAAGGGATGGCCAGCCCACAGCGGTGTACAGGAGACAGTGGTGGGTGGAGATGGGGAGCTCTGTTATGAACCATAAGGCTCTATGATAGAGTGTGTCAAGTCTGGTGAAGGTACCAACTGAGTCCTGACTATAAAGAAAGTCTGCATAGTCTAACAAAGGGAGAAAGGTTGTTTAAACTAGCAACTTTCTGGCCTCCATGGGAAGAAGGTTTTTTATCCTATAGAAGAGTCCTAGTCTCTGATGGAGTTTCTTAATCAGTTCTTCAATGTGACCTTAGAATGAGAGAGAGTTGTCAAGCTAGACCCCCAAGTATTTGAATTTTGTAACATACTCAAGCTGCTTGCCCAGTATAGTGGAGATCGGGGAAAGAGATCCAGGGGAGAGCAGGTTTGGAGAGTTGTATGGGGGGGGGGAGAGCATGGCTTTAGTTTTCTTAGCATTCAGGAGCAACGTCTGGTTTAGCAGCTGGAGTTGCAGCATATTTAATTCATCCTGGAGAGATGAGAGTACTGAGTTGAGGGAAGGCCCACTGGTGTAGAGCACTGTGTCGTCGGCAAAAAGGTGTATTTGAGCCATATTGATAGTAGCATTAATTCTATTAATATAGATTGCAAAAAGCAAGGGGCCCAAGATAAAGCCTTGAGGTACACCTCTAATCAGGGGTTTTATGGGCAAGACCTCCCCATCAGCCTTAACTTGCTGATAACGGCCTGATAGGCAGTTGCTGAACCATCTGAATGAGAGGACATCCAGGCCTATAGTCCGGAGAGATGAGAGAAGCAAGGAGTGGTCAATGGTGTTGAAAACCTTACTGAGGTCCAGAAAGACCGCACCAAAAAACTGTTGTTGTCCAGTTCACCTTGACAGTCGTTGGTCACCTTGGCTAGGGTAGAGATTGTGCTATATTGAGTCCTGAAGCCTGACTGTAGTGGATTTAGGAGATTTGCTGCTTCCAGGTCAATTCTGAGCTGTGAATTAATGATTTTTTCCAACAGTTTAGACAGGACTGGGAGGAGAGAAATAGGCTTGTAATTGTTCAGGTCTCTGGGATCACCGGTCTTAAATACCAGAATGACGTGTGCTGTTTTCCAAATGGTAGGGAGGTCACCTTGGGAAATAGAAAAATTGAACACATGTATAATAGGCACCACTAGAGCACAATAGCCTGCCTTTAAAAAGAAGGGGTCAATGAGCTCAGCACCCAGGCTTTTTCTAACAACCAACTGAAGCAAGAGGTCCTCCACTTCCTTCAGTGATGTGGGATAGAAAGAGAAGGTTGGGTTAGTTGAGGTGTAGTCTGGATCATCGAATCCAAGTTGTGCGCATAATGCGCTAGCAGGAGAGGAATCAAAAGCTAACCCTGCAGTGACAAAGTGGTTGTTAAAGGTGTCCAGGATAGTGGGTTTATCTGTGACTGAGGAGGTACTGATCAAAATTTCTGCAGACAAGGAGTTATCAGTTGAATGACCTTCAATGTCTCTAATTGTCCTCCAAAATTGAACGAGTGCTTAGTAGAAACTTCGAGTTGTGAGCGGTAGTAATTAGCCTTGGTATCTCTAACCAACTTGCAGCTACTGCTACATACTGCCAGATAAACAATATGTAGTGTCAGAACTGATACATTTTTAATGTGTATGACACTGCAATTGCTAAGGTTGGGAAAATTATTAACCTGGCTGATTATCAGACAGTATATATACAAACTACATGTGACACAACCTGCAGGTGGTGGTTGAGAATAAAGTTGCATGCTGCATGTGAATTTAGTGCTCATGTTTGGTGCTCTTTTATAAACCACCAGAGTAGGGGAGAGATGAAAGGCTTCAACCTATCTTTAGTAACAAACATTTTAAATTTTTTTCTAATGATCTCTGTTACCCCATGGGGCATAACTGAGTACTGTAAGTTGTCACAAAACTGGGTTGCTGTTGATGTTCATTCCTCCCGGATTTAGGGACAAGTAATGACTACCTGTCTAGTGTTGCTGCCTGAATTCTTGCCTGTTCCACCAGTTGGTTATTGTAGCCATGCTGAATAAATCTTTCTCTCATAGCACTGGATTGGGGCTCAAAATGCCATTGCTGGCTTCAATTACGGTGCATGAGGAGGAATTGAATCTTAGGGATATTCTTGATGGATTGGCAGGGATGACATGAACTACTGTAGCTAGGAGAATATTGTTCCTGTTAGTGAGCTTTTGGTAAAGATTCATGTCAGCCCCACTATCAGAGCTCTTAACAACAGAGAAACATGTAAATGAATTCTAGGTTTTGGTGCAAACCACAAAACTTTGAGTTTTGAATAACTTGCTTCCAAAAGTTTGAGAAAACTATCCAATTCCTGAAAATGTTCCTACCACACCATAAAAATATCAATATAATGCCTTCAAAGATCAGTTTTAGACAGGCACGGATTAACATTAACATAATGTACAACCCTGTATTTCCACAAATCCAGATATTAGTTTCTGAAACTGGGGGCCAAAGTTGTCCCAAAAGACCATTCCCTGAATTCGAAGATTGTGATCACCTGAAATAGTGAATGTGTTGCATTCCAGTACAAATCTGGCACACTGTAATAAAAACTCATTGGGTGGTATAGAGCCAAGATCACAAGAGTCAAAAATATACCCAAGGGTGGCTATGACAGGCTTATTAGGGATGTTGGTATATAAGAACTCTACATTGAGGGTAACTAGATAATAAGCATCCTCAACAAGGAGACCCACCAACACCCCCAAATATCTCTGGTGTCCTGGATAAAAACATTGAAAGTGTGATACATATTTTTTGATGTGACTGTCCACAGACAGGGACAAAGGCTCTCTAAGGAAACTGATCCCCAAATGTATGAGTCCACCAGGAAGATGATCTAGACTTTCTTGTACTTTTGGAAGTACATTTATAGTCAGTTTCAAGGGATGGTCTGAAATTAAGAAGTCCCTTGTGGATGCTAAGATGAAATTTTCTAAAAAAGCCATCTGTATATAGGCATCAGTTTTATTTTTAATGGGTAGTATCAGGTTACTGGACAGTGGGCAGATCGTAGAGATTGACAATCTTTATTAGTCAATTGGCACTTAATTTCTGCTATGTACAGTAGTCTGTTGTGTCCATAACAAGGACACTGCTGCCATTGCCTACTACCATATCATAATATCCATGCTTTCTGTAGTATTTTTCTTTTTCAACCTTGGGTCCCTGGGAGGGGCCCACTGGGATGAAGCCCATTTACAGGAGTGACCAGGACATTACACAAACAATACAGAGATACATATAGCAATAAGTAAGTGAACTATTACATTTCAGATCAGACACAATTGTTACATTTATAAAGGTCAAACAGGTACTATTTGTACAAATGTGAAAAGGACCAAAGAGATTTTGTCACCATCAGGTAGGCAAGTAAGGTTTTCCAGAGTTTGCCAGTAACATAATCAAAGGAACACTGACCCACTAAAGTTCTGAATCAATGAACTGACAGTAAATAAGCTGTTGCAGATCTGAGGGCCCTAGGCCTTTTCTAGACATGGAGCAGTTTTATGAACATGAGGGGCACTAAATGCAAGAATTTTATATGTGGTGCAGCTGAACAAGTCATTGAGCCTGCCTTTGGGGGATATCCATCTGAGCTCTCTATAGATTAAGCAATAGTGCAACCTTTTATCTGCATCAAGGGCAAAATGCCCTCCACCATGGTAGAAACTTGAACCTGGACAGTTCTCCATTGGACAAAGAGTTAAAAAGAATGGGGCCATAATCAAGGAGGAAGAGAAGGTTGTGGTTTGTAATGCCCAAACAGACTTCATCAGTAAGGCACAACTTAACTCTGTATAGAAGCTAATGCTTTCTATTTAATTGAATGGTAAGATGCTCCAGGTTAGATCTGAAGGATAGACTGGGATCAAGGTGGATTCCTAGATATTTAAAATTGCTGACATACTCCAGTTTTGAACCATCGAATGTGCATATGTCAAATGCACCAACAAGGGTCTTGTGGATCCAAAAAAGGATGGCTTTTGTCTTTTTCACTGAGGATGAGCTTATTCTGAATAAAACAGTTTTGTAATGTTGCAAAGTCCTGATTTAAAGTAAGATTTATATCGTATAACAAGTTTTATATCACATATTGTATAACATCTACTGTATTATCATGATATAGTATAGGATGTCATGTCAGGCAACTAGTCAGGGAACCCACTCATGATGAGGCAAAACTGGACATGGTGCTCACTAACAGGAGCAATATTGAGATGTCAAGTTGGGAGGCCATCTGGGGATCAATGATCACCATATAGTGTGGTTCAACATATGGATGGCGGGGGACGTGTACCATAAAAGGATGAGGATCTTGGACTTCAGGAGAGCAGATTTAAAAAACAAAATGGATGAATGCCTCAGAAATTACCTAGCAAGGGGGATGACCTGGGTGGGGTGGAGGAACAGTGGACTATGCTAAGGGAAGGCATAGCAAAAGCAACAAACTTCTTGGCAAAGGAAGTGAGCAAAAACAGGAGGAAAAAGAGACTGCTATGGTTCTCGAAGGAAGTGGCTGAAAAACTGAAGGCTTAAAGGGTAGCTTTCAGGAGGCTTAAAGAGATGCAGAGGGAAGCGGACAGGAATGTATACCAGGAGAAACAGAGGGAGGCAAGGAAAGTGGTGAGGAGCCGAAAGGTTCAAACTGAGGGAATGAATAGACTAAGGGTAACAAAAGAGGACATGCCATTTTTAGGTACATAAGTGAAAAGAGGAAGACTATGGGAGGGACTGTGAGGTTAAGAAGGACAGGTGGACTGTGCAGAGGAGGATCAGAAAAAAAGCAGATATCCTGAACAAATACTTTTGTTCAGTCTTCACAGAGGAAGGGAAAAGGGATGGGCTACATAAAAGTAACAGGGGCACTGGAGAGGCAGAGGTAGTCACTTTACAGAGGAGAGAGTCCTGAAGGGACTTGCAAATCTTAAAGTGAACAAAGCTATGGGGCTAGACAGGGTACATCCAAGGGTATTGCAAGGGCTCAGGGAGGTACCAGCTGCACCTCTGACAGTTCTTTTTAACATCTCCTGGAAATAGGAGTGGTTTCAGAAGGCTGGAAGAGTGAAGATGTAGTCCTGCTTCACAAAAGCAGTAACAGGCAGGAGAATGACAACTATAGGCCAGTCAGTCTGACATTGGTGTGGGGGGGGGGTCAAAATGTGGAAGGTGGCGATCATCGTCCTGTTCCCAAAAGTGGTCCTCGAGACAAATTGGGAAACTATAGGCCAATCTCCCTTCTCAGTCCCATTGGGAAGATTCAGGAAAGACTGGTCTCTACCCAGCTACAGGTCTACCTTGAACAACACTTACACATGGCTGATGTGCAGCATGGCTTTAGAAAGGGACATGGCACTGACACTGCTCTCATACGGCTCACAGCGGACATACTTGCCTCTATGGACCAGGGCTCCCCAAAGGGTGCCCTCTTCACTGACCTATCCAAGGCATTTGACTTGGTCAAGCATGATCTCCTACTCACCAAACTCCGACTCCTAGGACTGGATCACCACTCATTCTCCTGGTTCATGAGCTACCTGAGTGACCGTTCCCTAAAAGTCTGCTGGAAGGGCACTCAATCGGGACTCAGACCCGTCACTGCTGGGGTGCCTCAGGGCTCAATCCTGGGCCCCCTGCTTTTCTCACTCTTCCTCAATGATATTGTGGGAAACTGCTCACTCAGTAAGCTCATTTTATATGCGGATGACACTGTCTTATATTGCAGTGATCCCCAACCTAGTGTCATCTCCGCAAAACTGCAGGACATTCTCACAACGCTTGAGGCCTGGTTCTCTGTGAATTCCCTTTTACTTAACGAAGATAAAACCAAAGCTGTGCTGTTTGGGTCTAGACACTTAGGTCTTGACAGAAGTCAGATGCTCCAGATCAGCTCCAACCAAGGAAAAAGAGTTAAGATATTGAGCAGCTTTAAATACCTTGGAATACATCTTGACCAGGAGATGACCTACAAGTCCCACACTGACTCTGTAACCCAGGCCATCCACCAAAAACTTGGTCTCCTCTACCAGCTGGGGGTCTCCTTATCTCTGGCTGCACTACGGGCAATTGCCAGCTGCAATCTTCTCCCTACCATTCTATATGGTGCTCCACTACTGCAGTTCCTCCGAGATGCTGAATTCAACAAACTATCCGTACTCTATAATCGAGTGGCACAGTTTGCCACAAGCTCCTCTCCTAGAAGGCATCACTTCGAGGCACTTAGGGAACTTAATTGGCCCACTCTGTGACACAAACTCGTGTACCCTGTTGCTTGCCTTACCTTCACGTTCACTGCCCTGGGTCCCCCTCCCCATCTTAAAGGACTACTCTCCCCTAAAGAACAAACCAGAACCTTGCGATCATCTGTGAAACACCTACTGGACATCCCTTGGATGCGCTCCAACCAAGGCAAGCGCTCTTTCAAATTTGCTGCCTCCCACCTATGGAACTCCCATCCTGCTAGTTTGACTGACTCTCCCACCCTCAACCAGTTCAAGTCTGGACTCAAACTTTATCTACTCAATCTCAGTCTCTGTGGCTGCAACCATTAGCCCCCAAGCCTTGGTCTCATGCCTGCTGAACTGCTCTGAACCTCCCTACATCCTGTCTTTTCTACCTAGCCTCATCTGTGCTGGATAACACACTCTAACTGGTGGGTAACCAGGTGTCTGAATGTGAAACAGGTGTCTACTACTGTATGCTGTTTACTAATGCTTATCTACAAAATTAATGTTATAGCTGTAATTCATGACTGAAGTCTAATTGGGAGTCTGATTGTCCTATCCCTGTATGCTGTTGCAATGTATATTTGTGTACAATATGTAATTACTGTAAATATTACCTATAAATCTCTCTTTATGTAACTAATTCTGGGTTGCCCCTGAAAAAGGGACCTCTGGTCTCAGTGGGCTTACCCGGTTACCAAAATCCAAATACATAAATAAATAAATAAATAATATCAGACAAAACTGTTAGATTTCTTTGATTGGGTGACTAGGGAACTAGCTCAGGGTGGATAGTAGATGTGACTCATTTAGATTTCAATAAAGCTTTCAACACTGTTCCACATAGGAGGCTCATAATGAAACTGGGCAGCTTGGGTGTGAGTTCAAAGGTGGAAAACTGGGTAACAAATTGGGTAAGGGATTGGCAATATTGGGTGGTGCCAAATGGAGTTCACTCCAGGGTAGGGAGGGTGATCATCAGGGTGTCACAGGGCTAATTTTTGATGCTTGACTTTGGGATGAAAATAACCTTCACACGGTCACCAAACATAAGGATTTAAACATCCAAAAGTGTTTATTTTGATTGTAAACACATGGCTCAGCACTGGGACCAGTCCTCTTTAATGTCTCATAAGTGACATTACAGATGAGCTGGAAGAGAAGTTTTGCCTCTTTCAAGATGACACCAAAATCTGCTATTGGGTGGCCACTCCAATGAGAGTGGAAAGAATGTGCAGAGACCTGAGAAAACTCATAGAATGGTCAAAGGCGTGGCAGCAAAGTTTCAATGTAAAACAGTGCCAAATCATGCACCTAGGGAACAGAAACCAAGAGGTGAAGTACAATATGGGACAAGAGGTATTTATGGTTACCAAACATCAAAGGGGCATGGAAGTAATCATATTTGAGGATTTTAAGAAGGCGAGGCAGTGCAATAAGGCAGTGGGTAAGGCTAGTGGGATGTTGGAATGCATGGGGGGGTATCACTAGCAGAAAGTAGGAGGTGGTGTTTTCACTGTATAGAGCACTGGTGAGACCCCACCTGGAGTTCTGTGTCCAGTCTGGAGACCACATCTCAGGAAGGACATAGACAGAGTTAAGGCAGTCCAAAGGAGGGCAACTGAAATGGTGCAGGGTGTGCATCAGAAGTCTTATGAAGAGAGACTGTAGGACATCAGTATGTACACCCTGGAAGAGAGAGGAGCGAGGGGGGAGATATAATTGAGACCTATAAACACTGCATGGGATAAATAAGGCACAGGAGTGGAGTATTTTTCAGAGGAAAAATGCACAAGAACAAGGGGACGTGCCATGAAGCTGGAAGGGGGTAAATTCATGACAGAGGTGAGGAAGTACTTCTTCACTGTATGAGTGGTGGATGCTTGGGACAGTCTTCCAATAGAGGTGGTGGAAGTGCAAACAACTGCTGGACTTCTAGTGTGTATGGGATAGGCACAAAGGAATCTTAATGAGAAGCGGGGGGGGGGCGGACATCAAGTAGGATCTTTAGTGAAAGTATTGGCAGGGAAAAAATGTACTGAGTGGATGGGTCAAGCGATCTTTATCTGCCGTCAGATTCTGTTCCTATATTTCTATGTACTATCTCCAATTCCACTTTTACTTCATGAGACATCAAATATTGGCTGACTCTTCTCGAAAATCAGATTTTGGAGATCTTGTTCACAAATTCTCAAAAATAAAACCACTATGGGATTTACACAGTAGGTGGAATGAATGTAGATTTGTCTTACATTTTTAGATCTCACTTTCTGTGGTATCTTGTAATGCCATGGAGTTTCTTTCTGTTGGAACTGAAATGTCCAAATGACATTTGTATTTTGAAAAATGTAGTAATCTCACAAACTTGTGGAATTTCACCACCATGTCAAAATGATTTAGCTGATAAACAAAGCTGATTCCCTTGTTTAGCACCCTTTTCTTAGTTTCAGTGAGAGGATACTGAAAAAAGTTAACTACACTTGGTTTACATGTTTCCTTGAAGTGTGCAATTATGAGACACTGTTTGTGGATGCTAGCTAAACATTATATTCTGCTTTTAACATGGATTGTTAATTAGTTTGAAACTCGTTTTAAAATATAGCATATTCGCTGAATGAAAGTGTGATGTTGTTCACTGAGCAATACAGAACAATGGAACTGATATAATAAGGTGCCTCAGAAACAGAAACATACACTAGTAAACAAGAAAGAGGGAGAATACAAAGCAGACTCTGCAGCAGCAAAAAGGGTAATAAAAATAGTAGAAATGCCCTTGGGGCAATTTAGAATCCTTCCCTTGTGGGTATAATTACAAAAGCTGTTTTTGCTACAGAGGAACTCCTGCAGAGGTAAATGAGCGTCCTCTTATTTCTGTGCAGCACTGAGAAAGGTGCTGTTTAAAAATAACTGATGTATCAAAGAATATCAAAATATAACCAATGAAAGGGAAAAAGAAGGATAATTAATGGTACTGTACAGAATTTCAGTATCACAAATCTCAGTGCAAAAGCACTGAAACAAGGGATCTAACCTGAAAGGGCATTAGCAATAAAGTTGGGTTTCAAAGAAATACAAAATTACACTTACACCACTAAAGTGACGTATTATGGGAAGAATATGCAAATCATCATGACTAAAGTAAGGCTGACTCAGCTTTAAGGAGGACTGAATGGTGCCAAAAAGCCTCACAACCATTCTGCAAAGGCTGAAAACAGCAGACACAGATAAGTATTTTGTCCTTTTTGGGACTCATCAGTGTGCCTCATCTTTATGCCCAGTGGGAAGGGAACCGAACCAACAATATAACTCACTGGTTTGGGTCATGGTAAGTCTAAACAAACTCTAGCCAGAGCGGATATGGCAGTGTGGAGCTTGAAGAAGCTCCAAGTAATGAACGTCCTGAGCACCGCTAAATGCCATCCCACATACACCATGCAAGGAAACCTTCAGCATTGAAAAATGCTTGTTTTATTGTTACCTTTGCACAGCTACCGGCAGTCTAACTGAGATGAAGACCTAATCTCTGATTGTACACTGCACTCACTAAACATTTTAGTATAATTAATCTTGCTCTGTGCTGTATATTAGAATGTAATCCAGTCTATAGTTTTAATTTCTGACATGACCATACTTACCCCTTGTACAAACCTGTCATAATAGAAAAATAACTTTATCACTGTTTTAACTAATAGCATCTTCAGCAATAGCAGTAGCAAGTCCAAGTCTCAGATCTGAAGTAAGAAAATGTAGTGATATGAACATATGAACATACAAAAATGCCAGCAGATACAGGCCAACTGGTCTATCACATCTGCTCAGTCATGCAGCACACAAGTTAGACTTCTGCTGCTGCTCCCCCACCCCTTGCTTCCTTCTCTTCCCCCCTCAACTTCCAACTGACTGGTATCTTGCCTTTGGCCCTGTCTCACCCCCCCTTTTGAAGCTCTCCACTGTTTTAAGAGATACCATTTCCTCAAGAAATGCGTTCCACCCCCCTACCACCCTCTCTGTGAAGTAATGTCTCCTCACCTCTCTCCTGAAACTACCACCCACCAACTTCAGGATGTGTCCTCTAGTAATTCCTTCTCCCTTTAATCAAAACATACCCTCTATACTAACCCTGTGGATAACCTTTAAGTATTTGAAGGTTTCAATCATATCACCCCACTCCCTTCTCTGCTCCAGTGAGTACATGTTGAGGTTCCTCAACCTATCTTCGTAACGTGATCCGAAATGTGTCATAGAAAACATGACAGTAAAATGACATATAAACATAGAGGTTGATGGCAGATAAGGAAAGCAAGGCCCATCCAGTTTGCCCATTTCTTTTTCTACCTTATAAATGTGCCATCGGCCTTTGCTCTGTCAGTGGCTTATCTATTCATACTCATCTGTATTGCCCCAATATGCCTATCCCATGCCTGTTTGAAGCCCTGCACTATATTCATAGCCACCACTTCCTGAGGTAAGCTGTTCCATGCATCCACCACTCTTGCTGTGAAAAAGAATTTCCTCACATTCCCCCTTAATCGGCCTCCCTCTAATCTCATGCTGTGTCCTCTTGTCCTGCTATTTTTCTTATATTTATACATGTTAGACTCTTTCACCTTGTTAATGCCCTTAAGGTGTTTGAATGTTTCGATTATATCACCTCTCTCCCTCCTTTGCTCAAGGGTATACATATTGAGCTCCGTTAATCTGTCCTCATATGTCTTCTGATGCAGTCCCTTTACCATTTTGGTTGCCCTTCTCTGGACTGCCACAATTTGGTTAATGTCCTTGTGAAGGTGTGGCCTCCAGTACTGCATGCAGTACTCCAGATGGAGCCTAATCAGTGTCTTGTAAAGAGGGATTATTATCTCCCTCTTACGACTTGTGATACCCCTACTAATACACCCTAACATCCCCCTAGCCTTACTTACTGCTTTAGAGGTCTGCTTGGATGATTTCAGGTCATCGGTGATGATGATGCCCAAGTCTCTTTCTTCCTTTGTGACTGCCAGCAACTCCCCTCCCAGCCTATAGGTGGCTTCAGGGTTTCTCTTCCCTATGTGCATGATCTTGCACTTCTTTGCATTAAATCCCAGTTGCCACTCTTCTGACCATTTTGCTAGTTTATCAAGATCTCTTCTCATTCTGCCCACCCCATCTGGATCATCTACTCTGTTGCAGATCTTGGTGTCATCTGCAAACAGACAAGCCTTACCCTCTAGTCCATCTGCAATGTCACTAATGAAGATATTGAAGAGGACTGGCCCCAGGATTGATCCCTGAGGCATCCCACTTGTGACTTGCATCTCTTCTGACTGTATACCATTTACCAATACTTTCTGTTTTCTGCCCATCAACCAGTTTGCCACCCAGTTGACCAACTTCTGACCCACCCCGAGCCTACCCAGCTTATTTATCAAACTTCTATGTGGAACAGTGTCGAAAGCTTTGCTGAAGTCAAGGTAGGTGACATCAACTGCTCCCTCTTGGTCCACCACTCTGGTTACCCAGTCAAAGAAATCTATAAGATTAGTTTGACAGGACCTTCCTTTTGTAAACCCATGCTGTCTTGGATCCTGTGCCCCTATGGATTCCAGGTGTTGCACTATCCTTTCCTTAAGGAGTGCCTCCATAATCTTGCCCACTACTGAGGTAAGATTGACTGGTCTGTAGTTCCTTGCCTCCTCCCTACTACCACTCTTGTGGAGCAGGATCACATGAGCCCTTATCCAGTCTTCTGGGACCTCTCCTGTGCTCGGAGACTCACTAAACAGTTCTGCTAATGGCTCTGCTAGATCCACCCTTAGCTCCTTAAGTACCCTGGGATGTATGCTATCAGGTCCCATTGCTTGTCCACCCTGAACTTAGCGAGCTCTTGTAGGACCCTTTCTTTTGTGAAGGGAGTAGTGCTCACCTCCCTCCCCTGTGTCCATGGTGCTGAGCTGTGGGTCCTGCTCTACCTTCTCTACAGTAAATACTGAGCAAAAGTATCTATTTAGGATAGATGCTTTTACAGGGTCCTCCTCCTCACATGCCCCCTTTTCTCCTTTGAGCTTAGCAATACCCCCTCTGGACTTTCTCCTTTCACTAATGTATCTATAGAAAGTGTTGTCACCTTCTTTACTGTTCGTGCTAGTGCTTCCTCAGTTTGGGACTCGCCTGCCTTACTGCCTTCCTGCTTCCCTTAGGGCAGTTTGGTATGCCTCCCTATCTTCATCCTGCTGTGTTCCTTATATTTCCTGAAGGCCAGCCTTTTGGCTCTGACCTTTTCTGCTACTGTATTTGAGAACCAAGGTGGTTTCCTTCTTCTTTTGCACTTCCTTTTCTGTCTAACACAATGGGATGTTGCTTCAAGTATTGCATCCTTAATGCTTGCCCATTTTGCCTGTAGCCCCTCACCTGTGTTTCTTTTTGCCAGGCTTGCTATTGCACAAGGATTTCTCCTCCCTGCTCTAACATATTGCTCTCAGGTTTACCTTAAAGCTAGCAAAGGAGCACTCCAGAAATGGAGCACCTGCTATAACAGTATATGCAGATTTGCTCTCTCCGCTCACAGACCTACCCATCATTGCCTGCTCTACTCAAAACTAAATTGGCTCTCCCCAGACTCGCTCAGACACTATTCTGCAGGCTGTACAATTGATAATATGATCAGAACGGGGTCCCCTAAATACCTTGCCGAACTATTAACTCAGCCCTCCCAAGCATACCTCCTCAGGGCATCTGCTCAAACCCAACTTGAAATTCCCAGATATCTCACACAAAAAGGAGAACGATCCTTTGCCATATCTTCCCCGCTTCTGGAACTCCATTCCTCCCACATCAAACTCCAAATCCCACAAGGCCTTTAAACTGAGTCTTCGGGCAATACCTATTAGAATCTGACTGCTGCTCTTGTGCTGTAACTTGAGCTTCTCCTAGCATTTCTCCTCCCTATGGCACTTACTGATTTCCTACTGGTCTCCAAACCTGAAAGTTTCCCACATCCAGCAGAAATCCTATTGTTATAATGCTACTTCATTTAAGTTCTGTTTGCTGTTTGTCGTTTCAATTAAGTCATTGATGTATCATCAGATGAAAATAATTAATGTAATGTTATCTGTTTCTCTTTGTCGTTACTGATAATGACTGTACCTGGCTGTATACTGTTCAAATGTTTGTTCTCACCTCATGCTGCGTCATGAAATACTCTTTAATGTTGACTCTGGTCTCCCCTGTCTGTACTCTCCCGGGTCGTGCCTGAATATAGGCAACATTGTTGTCTAGTGTACTTACCCGGTAAACAAAAACCAAATAAATAAATAACTCTGTTGGCCATCTCATCAAAGTCAGCTCCCCTGAAGTCCCATATTTTTGCCTTGTAATGGGATGATTTAGATGTAGTGGCCAAATTGAACCATACCATGTGATGGTCACTGGCCCCCAGGTGACCTTCTACCTGGAGATCTGTGATCCCTTCCCTGTTAGTCAGCACTAGATCTAGGATAGCCCGGTCTCTTGTGGATTGTTGTACCAGTTGTTTGAGGCCCTCCCTCTGCAGGGAATCCACCGTGTGTCTAGTTCTGGCAAATGTTCCTGCTGGTATTGACCAATCTGTATCCGGCAAGTTGAAATCTCCCATTATCAGAACCTCCCCTTTAGCTGTCATGTTTTGTAGATCTTCTAATGGTAATGTGTCTATGTCCTTCCCCTGGTCTGGGGGCCTGTAGACAACCCCAGTTCTTATGGCTGTCCTGTTTCCTGTTTCCAGGGTGACCCACAGTTCTTCTGGCTCCTTATGTAAATTTTGAATTTCTGTAGCTTTGATATTTCCATTGACATACAGGGCCACTCCACCCCCCCTTTTGCACCTCAGTCTCTTCTGAACAGTACATAGCCAGATACTGAAGTCTCCCAAGTGTGGTGACTGGTAAATCACGTCTCACTAATTGCTGCTATATCCAGTTTAGCCTCGACATTATTGCCTGCAGGTCTGGGATTTTATTTCCCAGGCTGTGAGCATTTGTGTACATGATTTACCATTGGCCAGATTTCGTTGTGTTGGTTGTTGGATGAGGTTTGGCATTTCCCCTGTGCGTTGTATGGGGAGACGGACCTTTTTTATTTCCTGGTGATGCAAATGAACTGCAAACATGCTGAATCCCTGTTTGACCACTAGCTGAGGGGGGAAGGGTGTTCTTCCCATTCGACGTGTGGGGTACTGCACCCCACTCCCCATTTACTAGTTTAAATATTCTGCAAAGACAGCACACTTCTGCCCCAATGCACTGACTCCCTCCTTAGTCAGAGGCAGTCCATCAAATTTAAAGAACTTTCGCTCCCAGAACTGTTGCCAGTTCCCTACAAATCTGTGTCCTTTTTCCTGGCACCAGCCCTTGAGCCACATGGTCAGCTCTTCTATCTCCCCTTCTCTGATCTTCTGTCCATCTGCCCCCCTCTTCCAGACTGGCAGGATCTCAGAGGAGGAGATTTCGGATGAAATGGATGATAGTTTGTCACCCAGCCTGGTCAGGTGTTCCTTGGTCTCCACAACTGACCAGCTGGCGAGACCATTAATCCCTATGTGTACCAGGATGGCAATGTTTTCTCCTGCTTTGTGAACAATTTTAGCAATGCAGTCAGTGTCTCTCCACGCTGAAGTACCTGGGAGACATCTGACATTTATCCCTGGCTGGAGATGGGTATCAACTCCCTGAATCGTGGAGTCTCCTATGATCAGAAGTTTTTTGGATTTCCTTTTTGCTTTTTTTATTTTGGTTCCTGATTTGGGCGAGTTTTGTTGTGCTAGCTCCTGTGCTACAGTGTCCTGCTCTGCAGTGTCCTCTGCCCCTTTGTTTGATTTCAGAGATAGAGACAGATACCTGTTTGTAGTGTTTATATGGTTTTCAGAGGTAATATGTTGGAGAGCACAGAGTGATGGGGCACCTGATTTGCCCCTCCTAACCACCTGCCAACCTCCTGGACCAACTGCCCTCTGCAGTCGAGGTTCTTCTGTTGGATGTTGGGGAAATGGCGGGTGGTTCTTATAATGTATTTCCTCTTGAATATGAAATTTGAGGTGCGCAATCTCTGCCCATGCTGCCCGGAGCTGAGCCCTAAGATCTCCAATGGCCCAACATGTAGGACAGTGTCCTAAATCCTGTAAGACTGTCCTTCTGAAAAGTGTTCCGCAGTACCTGCAGTTAATGATATCCATTCCTGATAAGTTGCTTGGTTTATAATCTGGTCAGAGTAATTAGAAGGAAGAAAATGCAAGTAATGGTTTAATTTTGTGTTTTGTTTTTGTATAACTTGTTATAACAAGTTAAATTACTAGTGCTTCTGTAAATGAGCTCACCTTGGGGATGCCCCACTGATCTGCCCCTTCCTGCTTTGCCACAGGAAATGTCACAACTGTGGTACCCTATAAAAGGAGTGTAGTGTGGGATGGTTGGGGTTGGGGGTGGGTGGCTGGGCCCTTCCCCTGCCAAAAAAAGAAGAACCACGGATGAAAGAACAAGGAGGTAAGAGCAGAAACAATCAATCAACAACAAATGCAGTAACCCTGAAAGCTTATCCTAATGTTAGATAAAAATGCAAAACCTGTAAAGCACCACCTGTAATAATTTCAGAGAAGATATACCCTGTAAGAAACACTTTGCTACAGAGAAAAATAAAGCAGGAACAGAAAATATGCCTTGCAAAAGACAATTTGAATCAGAAGATTACAGTAGTAATCTGTTACCACACACCTGTAGGCACACCTTATAATAATGCAGAAGAAGGAATACCAGCAACAACAATTTGAATCAGAGAACAATAAAGCAATGAAATGTTAGCAACAAACAGCAGCAATCCCTGTGAGTACAAAATAAAAATAACAACACACAGTAAATCTGCTTAACCAAAAGAAGTCTTAATCCATTTCCCTTGCTCTGTTAAGGTTTTCTGCTCTGTCCTTTCAAGCAATCTTAGAAGTAAAGAGCTCATGTGAAGCTAGGTGCCATGGCCAGCAAACCAAGTCTTCTACCTCCAGTGTGGTACATCAGATTTATGGCACAACAGAAAACAATATTCTGCAGTCTTATGTTGGTACCTGGCTTGAGATAAATGAACCACCTGCTTCAAATCCCTCCAGAGCCACTTACATGCGATGACCCAGGAGCACTTGTGTTAGATAACGGCTACTTTCATCATGTTCATGGCTACTGTTGCAAAATAGAATCTATGCAAACATATTTGTTTTTTAAATCTGAGCTGAATCCATTTTGCTATAGAATGTATGCCTATTTCCCTGTTGCAGAAAGGTTAAACTGGTTCCAAGGAGATACATTATGTAAATTGACAGTAAATGCACGTAGAGGGAATAAGAGAACAGAATTTAAAGGATACTTAAATTCGATTTGTATGCCTGAAATTCCAGTTAAAATGGATCTCAGAGTGAAGCAGAATAGACATTGTCCAATTACAGAATGTGCCTCCTTAGCATGGAATCAGTTTAATCTTACTGCAACGGGCAAATGGGCACACATTGATAACATTGTTTTAGTACTGACATTTGGAGCTGCATGACATAGCAAAGCATTCATTTATCAAACAGGGCTCATAATTTTATAAACATACTTAGTTTGGACCAGTAATAGAAAACAAACAAACAAAAAAAAAAAATTCAAGTCATTATACCCTCTGTAAGACTGGTTTTGTAGTTCTGATTTATTTTTGAACTATATAACTTAGGCCCTGTCCACACTGCACCAGATCCACCCCTCTGTAACGTCACAGGGGACCCAAACCGTTACTGTAATGGTTTGCATTTACACCTGTAATGTTACAGGAGGCATTTCTGTAACCATTGTTGAAACCAATCATGGGTTGGTTTCAACAATGGTTATGGAACTGGATCTGCCACTGTACCATTACCGGCTGTAATATGGATGCGTGAGAGTGGTCCCCAGCAGTGCCCGTAGCGCAGCGCAAGCTGCATTGTGGGATCAGGTGCCGCTGTAATGGTCACCTGACACCTGCAGTGTGGACTGGCGGTACCAATCCTGTACTGGACACTGCCGCAGTGTGAACACACTATACCACTCACCGGCCATAGCAGTTTGTAACTATTACCGGGTCGGAGCGGTGTAGTGTGGACAGGGCCAAAGACTTGTGGGAGAGTTGTCAACAGTAGACAGTAAAAATTCCTACATGATGACTCCCAGCTTCAAGGCTGGGATTCTGGGGGGGTGGGGGTACTTCTTACATTGCTCTGTCTCCCGCATAACACATGTGCCTAATTAGCCATGTACTACTGGGTCAGTATTCAGTCAAAGCAACGAGATAATGAGTTAACCTTTAGGCTGCAGAAAGAACTGGAATTAATCTATTTGACTTGAGCTGGGCAGATGCTCATTCTGCAGCCCTGAAATGCTTAAATGACAGCAGCTTCAAAAGGTTTTTTTTTTGTTTTCTGCCTGAGAAGTTGAGAGGCATAGTAGCATCCCCCCGGCTTTAAGACAGAGCAGTCAATAGCAAAAATCAGAGGGGGGGGGAGTGCACTATTTTGCAGTTGATAGACGATACACTGAAAACTCTTAAAAGATGTGTTCCATGGAAAACACCTTTTTCCAAGTGAAAGCAGGATAGCTGTAGGCTCTGCCCACAGCCATAAAAGGGAAAGCAATTTAAAAGACAAGACACACCATGCAAACATACTTAGGCAAAGATGCTTTGAATTAGTGGGGTATGTGTAATTATATAATTCAACAAGTATATAAATGTACTATACACCTGTTTCCTTTTACCTTAATGACTGCAGTGATGTCACTGTTTTTAATGCCTGCCCCTTGTCATGTGAATAGATTTCTACTGGAACTTCTGAGAAAGAACAGGAGAGTAGGGTCTGACTAAACCCCTGAGGAAAGGCAGTATAGACTGGTGGTTAGAAAACAGAATGGCAAACTAAGAGATGCCAGGTTTGCATCTCATAACAACCAGTACCTAACTGTGTGACTCTTTACAACAGGGGTCAACCTTAACTTTTTTTTTGCACTAGCCAGCAGGGCAAGTTGATTCAAATTGCACTAACCTGCAGATGATTGCACTAGCCCTTAATTATTGTGGTAAATATTGATCACTTATGTAGGAAACAATGCAAGCAAAGCCAAGGAATACTCTGATTATTGCACATTTATCCTGCTCCCACATTGTTTCCAGCTCCCCAGCAGAAAAAAAAGACTGCAGTGCCATCACGGTGAGCCCCCCATTGTTTTGTACCATAGCCTCCTCTCTTCCTCTTTCTCCCCCCCCCACACCAAACAAAGAGAGGATATCACAACAACAAATGTTCAATCAAGCAGTCCTAGCTCTGTGCACACAATAGCTGACATCATCATGCACCTCACCACACTGTCACCACCACCCACAGGGCAATAAATAGAGTCAGGCAGAGAAAGATACTCTCGGTCCCACCCTATAGTCAGCTGGAGACCTGCACTTTTGAAAGTTTTTGTCGTCTCAAGTGAGCCAGGAGCACATCTAAGATTTCTTTAGGGTGGGGGCTAGACAAACCTAAGGGGCTTGGGAAATAGAAAACTATGAGATTTTTATTTGTAAAAGCATTGATTTTAATATGCTCTGCCCCAACAATAACAGATTTTTCTTAAACATTGTCCTTTCATCAGCCCAGGGGAAACAATACACAGGCATAGCACTATACTATTTCGATTTATGTATAGGATGATCTATGCATCTCAGGAATGCCTATTTCAAGGTTTCAAATGACATATTTTTTCAAGGTTTCTTTTTGTACCATACATGATCCAAAGCTTTGTTTTTAGGCTGAAAGGACATGCTGAGTAGGATAAGGGTGAAACTGTATGGATTGTGATAGCTGGCATGGTCCATTTAGAAGAGCTATGGACCCCCTACACTTGCCAGTAATGGCAGCTATGGATGGTCACTTCAGAGTCTGGTCTGCAGTGGTGTCCAGGGAAAAGAACAGAGTTAAGAGATTTGGAGGGGAGAGGGAAGTTATGGTGAGGCTGGGATAAAACCCACCACCTGCAGGGCCGATCCTGTATACCTCTTTGCATTTTGTCACTGAAATGTTGGATACAAACACTCAAAATGTAGAGAAATGAGGGGCACTGGTCTTAATAATATTGGACAAATTGTGAGACATAGACACATTCAGAAAACTGGAACCTAGTGACTTAACAGCGCTCTACCCTTGATCACACCCTGAACACTAGCTGAAAGTCTTAACAGTGGAGTGATAATGACTCACATTGAGTCTTTTGTGGGATCCCTCTCTTGAACTGCCAGATAATTGCAGCTCTTAATGAGCTGTTAATCACTCCTGGTCATCTGGAACACTGAGAGAGATTAGCATGAAGACTACAGAATGCTAAAGTGGAGACATTATTAACTTCACTAACAGGCATGAAAATCTGCACTAGTCAAGGCGGGCTAGTAGAGAGTTAGCTGCACTAGCCCCGGTTAATTTGCACTAGTGTTTGGGCTAGTAAAACAATGTTAAGATGGACCCCTGCTTTACAAGTCACTTGACCTCCCTGTTCTCCAGTCATCTCCGCTACAAACATATTGTGACCTTACTGAAAATGGGAAGCTGCTTTGCAGGTTGTGTAACCTTGGTAAATAAATTATAAAAAAAGAAAAAAAATCTGCACAATTTACATTCCAGTGACACAAAGGAAATTAACGTTGATATAAAATAAACCTGAAAAATGAATCTTCTGGTTCAGTAGGAATATATGCTTAAGTCAAACTGTGGCTGCTTACTAGCACTAGAGCAATGGCTCTCTGATCACAAACCGTGGTGGCCTCAAAACATCTCAATGTTCAGCAACCAGAACTCACTGGTGGTCTCACTGCTGATCTTTTTAATCTTAAAACCCTCTTATACACCAAAAACATGAGTACAACATATTTCCTTTAACATGGTATAAAATAAAGTTCCTTATGTATTTTCACTTGACATGTATCTCCCATGTTTTATAATGGGTCCTGACTACCTGAAAGAGCTTCTGGTTCCCTACTGCCCTGGGTGATCACTCCGCTCAGCTGGCGAGGGGTTGCTAGAATTTCCAAGAGTGTGTTTAAAATCTTCGGGGGCCAGGGCAATCATGCATATGGCCCCCTTCCTCTGGAATTCTCTACCATGCCAGTTACGTGAGTGCGCGAATGTGGAGGGATTTAAAAATGCTTTAAAAACTCATCTTTGGCACCAAGCATTTGGCAACTGAGTGGTGTTATGATTTTATTCATAAGTTTGTTTAGAGGCCTGTGTTTTAATCAAGCTGCTGTAAATTGTGCAATATGTTTGTCTTTAAATTTGTTTGGCACCTTGGTTTTGGAAAGGCGCCTTCAAAATAAAGTTTTATTATTATTATTATCATTATAAAAGGTAATAAATTGTTCAATCCAGTACCTTTGCAATTGGAGCTCTGAAACCTCAGTAAATTGTGCTGATGGCTGGATAAGGCAATGGTGGCCTCTTTTATAAGCTTATTGGGCCTCTGAGGGTTGTCTGTTGCAGTGTAAGAGACTCCAAGCCAATGGTTTGTGTGAGAGGACTGCAGAGCAAAGGTGAGTGATTTTGTCTGCCCAAACCTCAGCAGAGGAGTCTTTTATGCCAGAAAAGACATCCCTCTGAGGCCCTATTTACTTATTTTATAAAATGGGTAGAGAGTTTTCTGCAACCTGATTGGTCAGTATCCATACCCTTATAGCAGAGTGCAAAGGTGGCAGGGAGGGCCAGTGGCATGCTGGGCTGCATAGGCAGGGGTATCACCAGCAGAAGGCAGGAGGTAGTGATGCCATTGCATAAAACCCTGGTCAGGCCTCACATGGAGTACTGTGTTCAGTTTTGGAGGTCGCACCTTCAAAATGACATAAACAGGCTAGAGGCGGTCCAGAGAAGAGCAATGAACATGATACAGGGCTTGCACTACAAAACGTACAAGGAGAAACTAAGGGACCTCAAGATGTATTCGCTGGAGGAGAGGAGGGAGAGAGGTGACATGATAGAAACATTCAAGTACCTCAAGGAAATAAACAAGGTGCAGGGGGGGGATACATCTTGCAATGCAGGAGGAATACAAGAATGAGGAGGCATGACATGAAGTTGGAAGGGGGCATGTTAAGAGGAAATGTGAGGAAGTTTTTCTTCACGGAAAGGGGGGTTGACGCATGGAATGGGTTGTCACAGGAGGTGGTGGGAGCAAGCACTGTGGTTGGATTTTAAACATCCATGGGACAGGCATAGGGGAGCCATAGAGGTAAAGCAGCGGGAGGGGCTAAAGCCGTAAACAAGTACTAGGCTTATGGGCAGACTGGATGGGCCTAGCGGTCCTTATCTGCCGACAATTTTTATGTTTCCTATGTTTCTATAAGACAGCAACCCTAAAAGTGGCAATTTTTTAGTTGAGCTAGATGCAGTGTAGCCCAAATTTCATGCCTGCTCAAAACTTTGAAAAAAAAAAAATTCTGGCAGCCATGTTTGTAAGCAACCTAAATATACATTACTTGATAAAACATTAAGTAATATTTCAACCAATTTTAATAAATACCTGTTTCCACCCAACACCTAACAAAAAAAATAGTAGATGTAAAAAAACCTCCACAGCATTAACTGAACTGATCTGACCTTTTTCCACTATTTGTTTTTTGAAGTCCTCTAGAACTTTGTCACCAGGTTCCTTGAATCTAACAGGCTGCTTTTTTCCAAGCTGCTTGTCTCTCAACCCCTACATCCCCAGAAAGTCAACCTACTGCCACAAAACAATCCATCACCTTTAAACTAGAGCAACTAACAATTTTCGTTATTATTTTTCTGTTATCCCCAGCAAGTCTTTTCTTTTTCAAAATGACCATGCTTTGGTGACACACGGCCAGCATGGAGTTGGCAGTTTTCCAGAAATGAAAACAAACCCACTTCACATTTTGCTTCTGCTCCTCAGTGCCATCAGCTGCCGAAAAACAAGTCTAGTCCCTGAAACCAGAGCAACTCTCAGTGTTCTTTATTTTTCTACAAATTAGTCTTTTCGTAATCAAGATGACTGCAATCAAGTGATGCACTGCCAGTACTGAGTCAAATAGACCTGCTCTGCTTTTGAGTCCGCTCGTCAGCACCCTCAGTGCACTAGAGTCTTTGCTTCTCAACACATTGCTCTCCCTTTCTTCTTGTTCATGTTTATACCAGCAAGTATTTTGGTTTTCAAAATTAGCATAAAGCCTAAAAAGAGCTACTATGTGTGTCGGGGGTGGGACGAGGTAGGTGATACACAGAAGCAGTGCTGAACTACCAGGCACCCTCTACTGGCACACAAAACACATAAACACATTTACTTTGCATGATTAAAGGAACTATTTAACCATTGAAGTAAAACTGTCACTTATTTTAATTTTTTTATTTGTGCAACTTTGTTTTTAACAATGTTTTACTATTTTACTGCAGTACCCATTTAATAAGTGTAGTAAGACACTCTGAGGTGTGAGTTATTGACTGATAAGAGCACTTCTCAGGTGCTGAATGTGCTTGGTGCAAGTGCCTTATGCCTCACAATGCACCTCTGGTGTGCCCTTATCAGTTAATAACCTACATACACCTCATTGTGTCTTATTGCTTGCATAAATCATTCAAGTTTAATCTGTGTGATTATTTGTAAGTTGTCTTTTTTTTTATTTCATTGTGCTGTCCTCCCCCTGTTGTTGAAGTGGAGGACTCCTTTCTTGCACTCTGGCACGAGAGCACACTGTACACCAGAAAAGAGGTACAGTACCCCTTCGTGCTGATCGGTTGACATTCCATTAGTTATTTATGAGAAACACAGCACTAGAGCCAGATATACAGTAACTGAATTGTTTGTTGACATCCGGTATTTACATTTTGCAATGTAAAATATGTTATCATAAACATAACTAGTATTTCAGTAACTGTTAGTATAGCACTAAATGAGATTTTCTGGTTTCCAACAAAAAAGTTTGCCATTGGCATATGCAGAACACAGTTAAACAAATTACCCTAAATATTTGAGTTTTTGGAACTTGTATTTTAAATTACTGAAGACACTGACATGAAAGCAATATTTTTCCCCCTTAGACTTTATATGTTTACAAGTACTGTACCTGGAACTGTGAAAAGCCAAATGTTACAAATGGCTTAATTCACAGGAACTCAACTGATCATGAAAACTGAAAAGCAAAAATTCTGGAATGCTGTGCTTTCAAAATGGATTTTAGCAATAATCAGTAACTGTAAATCAACACACATTCTTATGATCACTTTGTAGCCAGCTGGAAAAAAAATACTTTAGAAACATAGAAGAAAAGGATCACTTGGCCCACCCAGTCTGTCCGAATGTTCCCTGACTACTCTGTCTTCACAGACCATAACTGGTCTCCAGCGAACTTCCCTCCTGCTTGCCTGTTTTTAAATACATCCCTATGTCTATCCCATGCATGCTTGAAGTTCCCCGCTGTTTTCACCTCCACCACTTCTACTGGCAGCCTGTTCTGGGCATTTACTACCTTTTCAGTGAAGAAATATTTTCTCACATCTGTCTTAAACTTCCCCCGTCCAGCTTTATTGCGTGCCACCTGGCCCTGGTGCTCTTTCTCATTTGGAAAAGACTGTCCTCCTGCACCCTGCTCATCCGTGTGAGGTACTTGTAGGTCTCTACAATGTCACCTCTCAGTCTTCTCTCTTCCAGGGTGTACATGTTGAGATTCATCAGCTTCTCCTTGTGGGGCTTCTCTCTTGCAACCCCTGCACCATTTTAATTGCCCTCCTCCAGACTGCCTCCACCCTGAAATATAGAAACAGACTTTAACGGCAGATAAGGACCACTTGGCACACCCAGTCTGCCCAATTCCCTACCTAATGGATAAGCTGCTGATCCTACTTAACCAACAGCCTATTTCTTCTTACCCCCCCCATCAGAATTGCCTTATGTCTGTCACAAGCATTTTTGAATTCCCCCACCGTTTTTGACCCCACAACCTCCTCAGGAAGGCTATTCCATGGGTCCACAAACCTCTCTATAAAAAAAATACATTCCTTACATTGCCCCTGAGCCATCCCCCTCTATCTTCAAATTGTGTCCCCTTGTTCTTGCACATCTCTTTTTATGAAAGATCCTACCCTCTTAGACTTTGTTGATTCCCTTGAGTACTTTAAAGTTTCTATCATGTCCCCCCTCTCCCTCCTTTCCTTGAGGGTATACATATTAAGCTCTTTCAGTCTCTCTTCATATGGCTTCTGGTGCAGAATCTGTACCATTTTAGTTGCCCTGCTCTGGACTGCCTCCATCCTGTCTATGTCCTTGTGGAGATGGGGTCTCCAGAACTGCATGCAGTGCTCCAGATGGGGTCTCACTAACTGTTTGTAGAGTGGGATAACAACTTCCTGCTTTCTACTGCTGATGCCTCTCCCTATGCATCCCAGTATCCCCCCAGCCCTCCTTACTGCTTTCTCACATTGCTTGCCTACCTTAAAGTCATCTGATATGACTACCCCCAAGTCCCTTTCCATTTTTGTTGTTGTTAGTACCCCCGTGTACTCTTCCCCTGGGTTTTTGTTTCCCAGCTGCATTACTTTACACTTCTGTGCATTGAATCTAAGCTGCCATAAAATTGACCATTTCTCCAACCTTGCCAAGTCCCTTCTCATCCTGTCCACCCCCCTTGTATATTAACCCTGTTGCAGATCTTTGTGTTGTCTGCAAAGAGGCATACTTTTCCTTCCAGCCAGCAATGTCACCTATAAAGATATTAAAGAGGACCGGCCCCAGTAAGTACCCCACTAGACCCTGTGTATGTTCTTTCTGAGTTGCAACCTCCAAAACTGGACAGAGTACTCCAGGAAGGGTCTAACCAAAGACTGATACATTGGCAACACCTGCCTCTTCTTGCTGAAGATACCCCTCAGTAACCCAGTAACATTAGTCACTGCTTCGTCATACTGCCCTGCTACTTTGAGGTAATCAGATATGATAACCCTATTGTCCCTTTCCTGTTTAGTGACTGTCAGTACCTCTTCCCATCTTATACTTAGTTTTTTGGTTTGTATGCCCTATTTATATGATTTTGCACTTTTTGGCATAGAACCCAACTGCCATGCCCTTGACCATTCCTCAGGTTTCCCCACGATCCCTGCGCATTTTCTGCACCCCCTCCTGAGTGTCTGCCCTGTTGCAGATGTTGGTATCATCTGTAAAAAAGGCATACCATCCCTTTCAGTTCCTCATCAATGTCTGTTATAAAGACATTGAAGAGGGCCAGTCCCAGTACTGAGCCCTGAGGCACCCCACTGGTCACTCTCCTATCATTAGAGTGAGTAGTGTTTACTATCACACTCTTTCTCTGGCATAAGTGGAGGACAAAGGACCCCACTGTAGGCATTTTGTGACTGCCACACTACAGTAGTAACATACTGTAATGCCTCCCAGACTCTGGCTATCAATTTACTGGTGGGTGGGGAGGGGGCAGAGCCCCACATTAAACAAAACAAAAAAAGGGAAAAACAATTATTTTTGTTAGAAATAGGGGTCTCTTCCCCCACACACCTCGGTTTGTTAATTTTTAAATTTTTGTAGTGGGTCAGTTCTCTATGCTACAATTGTTACTGCTAGCACTGCGTGTGCATTTACTAACTGCTTACAGTGCAACTATAGAATTAATAGACCCTCTATTAGTTCTATAAGTACTATGGGATTGGTTGCATAGCAGCTCACTTATCAACTGGTGGCATCATTAGTCCTTTCCGTTAACCAATTTTTAACCCAATTCACCACTTGGGATCCCACTCCTAGGCTGCTCAGGTTCTTTATCAGCCTCTTGTGCAGCACAGTGTTAAAAGCCTTGCTGAAATCCAGATAGACCAATGTCCACTGCCCTCCCCTGATCTATGTCCCTGGTCATCTAGTCAAAGAAATCTATTAAGTTTGTTTGGCATCCCCCCCCCAAGAATCCATACTGCATGTGGTTTTGCAGCCCATTGGAGTCAAGATACTCTACCAGTCTTTCCTTTAGCAGGTTTCCATTAATTTTCCTACCACTGACGTATGACTCACTGACTTGCAGGTGTTAGCCTCCTCCCTGCTGCTAATGTTATGTAGAGGGACCACATGAGCCCTTTTCCAGTCCTCCAGAACCACACCTGTTTCCCGTGGGCTGTTGAATAAGGCTGCCAAATGGGAAGCTAGCATCTCTCTGAGTTCTTTAAAAAAAACCTTGATTACAGCCCTTCATGTCCCATACTTTGTTCACTTTCACAGCTGAAAGTCCCTTCCAGACTCTTCTGAAAACAGACTCCACCCATTCCTGCTACTCCCTGGTGGTCCAGGCCCCTCCCTCCACAATGAAGACTGAGCAGAAGAACCTGTTTAGGATGCCTTCTTTTTCTTGGCCCCCTTCTGCACAGTCTCCACCCTCTGCCCTTCTAATCCTCACTATCCCTTCCCTCACTCTCTTCTTCTTGCTTATGTATCTGAAGAAAGTCTTATCCCCCTTAGTGACCCCTTTTGGTGATTCTTTCCTCTGTCTGCACCTTTGCTCCCCTCACCACTTTGCCTGCTTTCCTCTGCTTCACGAGGTATATCCCCCTGTCCTCCTCCTTCTGTGTTTCCTTATACCTCTTGAGTGCACCCTTTTTCCTTCACCACCTTTGCCACTTTTTTAGGGAACCATAACTGTTTCTTTTTCCTTTTGCTTTTACTCATTTCCTTCATGCAGAGGTTGGTTGCTTTAATTATACCCACCATTATGTTTCCCCACTGTGCGTCCACTCCTCCCTGGCAAGCCTCCCTTGGAGGCAGTTTCTGAGGCAGTCCCCCTTTTCTTTAAAATACACCCTTCTAAAGTCCAAAACTCTCGTCCTCATGTTTTTAGCCTCTGTTCCTGTCTTAATGTTAAACTACACTGTATGATGATAACTGGTACCCATAGGACTGCCCTCTGCGACATCTGCGATTCTGTCCCCATTTGCAAGCACCAGATCTAGCACTGCCCCATCTCTAGTGTGTTCTTTGACTTGCTGCCTGAGAAAAGCCACTTGTAGGGAATCAAAGATGGTCCTACTCCTTGCCACAGCTGCAGGTAGAAGGCTTCACTCTACGTCTGGCAGATTGGAATCATCAACTGGTAGCACCCCCCCCTTACTCGCCACTCTGATGATGACTTCCCCAAGTGCCTTATCCAGCTCCCTTATCCCTGTGCTGCTGGTCTGTACACTACTCCAGTAGCTATGCCAAATTAAAGCACTCCAGCCAACTAATGCAGACAATAGTAAACTTTGCATTTATTGAATGCAAAAGTGGTAAAGTGCCTGCCACTTCGGCTGTGTACCACTAGTCCCAGCGCTTCGGCAACAACCTTCCTCAGGGGGTAACCCCTGAGGCAGGATGTTGCTACAGCACAGGGCTGGTGGTATGAGAGGCCCTGCTTTAATTTGGCATAGCTGCTGGAATAGCACTACGTCCTTTGGGAACTTGCTGTTGTTACTGGGACTGGCTGCCTTTTCGTAGTGCACCCCACTCCATATGTGAGCACAGGATATTAACTTTTTTGGGAGTGGTCTGTACACTACCTCAGTACAGATGGTGGCCCTGGAACTTGTCTCCAGGGTTACCAGGAGCTCCTTCAACCCTTTCTTTTTTTATTTACATTTTTTGCCTCCAGCTTGACCTCTGCCCTCATGTTGGACCCAGTCACATTCCCTAATGTCCTTGTCTCTTACCTGTGTGGCATTCAACTCCATGAGCTTACCCCCTCACAGCAGAGTCCAGCCAAGCTGGGGTAACCCTCCACCCCCTCCAGAGCTACAAGGGCAGAAGTTTCCAGGGTATCCACACAGTGGGCAATGGTCAAGGTCAGAGTCTGAGTGTGCCAGGGGAGCTTGATGCACAGAGCTGTTTTCCCTTGTACACCTGACCCACAGGATGTTGGCATGTAAGGGAGCTCACGTGGATGCACGTCAGTGTGCAGGTTCCACAAGCTCCGGCCCATGTCCTGCCTCCTTCAGCGCCTACTAAACTGTACTTGCACCTGTTGTCACCAAAGTAGCAGTCTTGCAGTGGCAGTGTCAGCACTCTCTCCCCAGAGAAGGACAGCATCCTCTGGGATGTTCGATCCTCTTCCACCAGTCGGCCCTCTGACAGCCCAGGCTCACTCCTGAGCCTGGATTGTCAGTGTCATGAGTGGTAGCCCTATTGCTGTGCCAGCCCTTTCTTTTCCTCATGGAGCCCTGAACTTCGGTGGCCTTGATTCCCTCACTCACATATAAAATAACCCCTCTTCCCTGCCATGTCTCTCCTGAACACAGAGCAGCCCGGTATGGCCATGCCCCAGTCGTGGTACTCAGTTAACCACAATTCCACCATTATGACTTTCAGAGCTGACATTTTTTTTCAAAACTCCTTGCATTGGCCCACATGACTCTCCACACCTTCATTCCTCCATGCCCGCTGCCCTGCTTCCCCCCTCCCATTCTTCCCTGTGTTTTTTCCTGAATCTCACCTTGACTTTTCACTAACTTCCTCATTCCTTTTCTCCTTATTTCCTCTACCCTCACTTACCTGAGTTTTACACCTTTTCTTTTGTGTTGTCTCCATCCCTGCCTTTCTGTGGCCCTGCCTTCAGGGGAGTTTTCTCCCCCTAGGCACTCCCTCTCTGCTGCTCCATCATGGGGGGGGGGGTAACTGTTCTATCCCAGTGTTTTACTTCCTCCTTCCTTGGTTAGTTTAAATTCAAATCCAAATAGCATTTAAACCACCCACCAAGGACTGGTAGGCAGTATAGCACAGTAGTTTAAGGCTCTGAGCAGCAAATCTGGAGACCTGGGTTTGAATCCCACAGCCCCCACTTGCATACTGTGTGACCCTGAGCAAGCCACTTAACTTCCCTGTACTCCCAGGTCACACCTGTAAACAAGTTTTCAGCTTCGTGTGTCTCTCCTGGTTAAACAATTAAAAAAAAAAAAAAAGGACTGCTGTCTCCTTCCTGAAGGATGTAGGCTGTCTCCCTTACAGAGGCCCAAATTATTTTTTTTATATAGGTTTTTCTCCCGTTGGGGCTTCGGGGGCAGGCAGGCTGTGGTCCTCTCTCAGAGAATCTCAATTCACTCTGTACTGGCTTCAGGGCTTCATTAAACCAGCCATGGAGCCCCATTTTCTGTTTTCCTCTGTCTCTCCCAGAGCAGTGGTGAACACAGGTCATTGCGTGTACCTGGAGGCACATACATGCTCCCAGAAACCAGGCTCCTTCCACCTTCCTGAAGTAAGTCCCCCAGGCTTCCTTTGATGTGACATCCAGCCTCCACTGGATGTCAGTCGAGAACAAGATGGCTAGCCTCCTGATCCAGGAGAGGAAAGCAGCCCAGCAGCTGCTATAATACTCTTACAGCCCTTCCCCCCTGCCATCCCCTAGCAGCCTGAGTTTGCCTCTGAACACAGGTCACTGGCATGGCAAGAGGTGTGGAATCCAGTGCCTTAACCCTCAGCACCACTGGGCCAGTGGTCAGAGGCCCATATTCTTCCAGGTTGGCTCCTGTCCCCAATGTAGTCAAAGTCCTCCTCCATGTACTATGCCTTCAATCGCTCATTAAATGCCCTGGTGGTGGGTAACCTTGTATCTCCCTTGCTGAACACAGGTATCACCTCAGAAAAAGTGACCATGCATGCCACCTGCTTAAGGCCCCTCTCCAACTACCAGAAGTTATCCTGCACTACCACTACATTATCCCTCACCAGGTCATTCATCCCCAGATGGATGATGATGACTAGCTACTTCCCAGCTCCTGATGCCTTAGTGATCCTCTTGATACATTCTCCATCTCTCAAAGGACCACTTAGGACTCCACCTCCCTATCCTTCCCAAATCTATCCTCCTGGCAATAGAGTCCCCCACCAACAGCTAGTTCCTCTTGGACTGGGGAGCCTCCACTTCTGAGGACCCCCACCTCCTCCCTTACCACTGGAATGGGTGCCTCCTCTTGGCTTTAGATTTATAATATAACCTCGAAATGAGAGGCAGTACAGTGCTGCAAACTGGAGAACTGGGTTTGAGTCATACAGTCCCACTTGCATACTGTGTGACTATGAGCAAGTCACCTAACTTCCCTGTGCTCCCTGGATGCATCTGGAAACAAGTCTCAGCTTAGTGTGCATTCCCTAGCTAAAATATTAAGTGTAAAGTGGATACTTTACAGGGCAGATTTTTACTGTAGCTACAAAGCTGCAGATACTATACCTGATTTTTGGCTCCACCTGTGGCATCCTAAATGTGACAAAACGTGTGAATGTTATTTTCAATTTTTTCTACATTACAGCACTTTTCTTCACCTTATAGTAAAATAATGATACACGCAACAAATATTGACATGTGTCATTATAGGGTTCCTGACTTTGTTCAGGTCATGGTAGATGTATGCAATAAGACATTCCAGGCGGTGTAATTATGCAAGCAATAAGACACGATGGGGTGTGCATTGAACAGATATTACTGCACACCCGGGGTGTAGTGAGGACTGAGGCCGCAGACCGAGTGCCTTCAGCCTCTGGAAGTGTAGTAATATCTGTTCAATGCATCCTCCGGAGTGTCTTATTGTGCTTATAAAATAGGCTCCATTCTTTTTTAAACTTTTTACACTTAGAAAAAAACATTTTTATGTATATAAAAAAGATTTGCTTATGTGAATTTATGATAAAATGAGAGAGAAAGAGAGATGTTTTTTGTTTTCTTCAACCAATGGCAGCATGGCAGGAGTAGTAGCGAACACACACATATGTGCCATATTGGTAGTCACATCTTTGGGAATAGCATATTAAAAAAAAAAACAGTTGAGGCAATGTATGACCCATACAACACATAGTGGCTCCTACTCTTCTTGGAAGTACTTCTCCCCCTTCTCCTGTCACCTTGCCTTCCACAAGTCACTGTCTTTGGGAACAGAATAAACAACTGAGGCAGCTCAAGTACAACCCTTACAACACTCAGCACTCTCTCCTTCTCAGAAGTACTTCTCCCCCCCATGTCACCTTACCTATTGCAAGAGTGTGAGCATAAAAAAGTGATAGTTCATATGAACTCCTCCCCCCCTGCCACAGTATAGTAGGGGAACATGGAGGTTTTAGTGTGCTGTGTTCCCACCCCCACAGTGTAATCAGGGAACAGGATCTGTAAAATGGTGCTCCTCTGTTTAGAGTTAAAGAAAGGATAAAAAACAATGTCTCATTTAAAAGTACAGGAGTGGGACAATGATTGTCAGAACAGACAGTTTAAGCACAGGGAGACTGGGGAAGGAATGACAGAACCAAAGCAGGTGTAAGACTGTACAATTATATATTTTGTTTAAATGTAAGATGTGTGTACAGCTATCCGCAACTAAATAAATTTGTCCAATATGCTTTGTGCAGAGAGGAGATGTTTACATAAGTTTAGTGACTTCCTTTATAATAGAGGAAAAAATGGCGGCATTTAAAAAAAATTGAGTATTCTAATGGCATAATGATTCACTGCTTTGCTGCTCCGGTTCTTGTTTATGGAACTTGTTTTTAACTGTGCATTGAACACATTTGATGCACAGGTAAGAACCAATAAGAAGGCACTATTTTCTCTGCCCATTTTACAAGGGTCAGTGATCACATGCCTTAAGTGCATTGTTAGGCACAAGGTGCTTGAACTGAGTGCCTTTAAGCACTTGAGATGAAAGTGCGATTAGTGACCATAATTATACACTCTGAAGTGTCTCAATGCACTTATGACATGAGCAATAGAGAATCTACTCAAAGATGTTTCTTTTACAGTTTTGCCTATGATTTTTAAATTAAAGTATTGCTTTCTGTACAAAACAAGAGAGTTAAAACAAAAAATATTTCCAGATGAGACATATTAATATTGTAACTGACTCTGGTGTACAGTCTAAACCAATAAAGGAGTGAATTATGTCAAGATAATTACACTATTATACTTGTCTTTTAGCCAATCAGGTAGCTAGAATGTTCTTTACCCATGTCAATGCACATAAGTTAGCCCACCTTTAGGTGGTCTAACTTACTGTTGCATGTGATGGGGAAGTCCCTGACACAGCTTTGAAAATCCAGCCACCACTCTCTAGCCTAACTGGAATATCTGTTGGTGTCCTGTAAGGTTCTATACTGGGTCTCCTGCGTTTTGCCTCTGGATAGGGCCATTTGCAACCCAAATATTGCAAATTAAATTTGCTCCAGCTTTCGGGGAACAAAAATATCAAATATCGCTGAAACAGCAAACAAAATCCTCTCCAATGCTGGGCACAACCCGCTTGTCATAATACATGCAGGAACCAATGACATAAACCGTACTAACCTGTCTCAACTTATGAAAGATTATGTTGCCCTAAACAATCTACTTGTAGAAAATGGGTGCACTGTATGCTTCTCGGAAATAATCTCAGTGCCGAGAGCAACAAACATCATTACTGCCAACATAAAAGTGACAAATGAATGCTTGAGGAAATGGTGTCATAAACAAAATATACACTGCATCTCACATTGGGAAAATTTCTGTGGCAGTGACTCACTCTTCTGCTGGGATGGCCTCCATCTCAGTAGAAGAGGGAGTGCCCTGTTGGGAAAGACCATAGCTTCTGTTATTAATGATAATTTAAACCGCTCTGGGGAGAATGGGCATGTTCCCAATTCTCTAACAGGGAAATAATGTACTCCATATTAGTAGGCACTGTAATAGTCTTTTCTTCAATGCAAGATCCCCTAAACAACTTAAATAAGTCATAATTAGAACTCAAACGTACCCAATTAGATCTTGGTATTATAGCTGTCACCGAGACATGGTGGGATTCATCCTTGGCGTAGTCGAGAGAGAGCCTTAATTTTACACTCTACCATAAAGACAGAGATGATAGGTTAGGTGGGGGAGTGTGTCTTTATATTAGAGAAGATATTCCATCATATGAAATCCCAATATCAACTAATGCTGAGTCATTATGGTTTCAATCTAATTTAAAGGCCACCCAAAACTCACTGTAGGTGTATGTTACAGACCTCCATCTGCTGATCTACTCTATACTTCTGACTTGACTAATACTATAACAGATGTGGTTAACAAGGGCAATACTCTAATTTTGGGGGACTTTAATTTGCCAGGTTTAAATTGGGAATCATTTTCTGGTAAAACAGAACAAGAAAATTATTTATAACAGAATGTATGGATCATGGCCTTGAACAGTCAGTGGACCAGCCCACCAGGGGGTGCAATATACTTGACTTAGCTATTACTAATATAGAGAACAAAATCTCTGATATAAATATTTCAGCACCCATAGGAAATAGTGATCATAACTCGATTTGTTTTAGTATAAATATTAATATTCCTAAACTCTCCAATAATACAACTTACAAGGATTATAATAATGCTAACTTTGATTTAATAAATACCAAAATTACAGAAGTTAATTGAGAGGAAAAATTCAAGGACAAGTCTGTAAATAGTGCATGGAACGAACTGAAGCATTTCATATACTTTCTGGAAAGTCACTACATACCGACCAAAACTAAATATAATAAAAAAGGCAAAATTCCTACTTGCTTCACTAAATCTATTAACAAACTAATCAAAAGAAAAGAGCGACTATTTAGGAAACTAAAGAAAAGTAATAACCCACTTATCATACTTAAATATAAAACTGTTGTTTACTTACTAAAAAAGCAATCAAGCAGGCTAAATTGAAATTAGAAGTTAATTTGGCCCACTCTAGGACCAACCACAAAACTCTCTTTTCCTACATCAATAGTAAAAAGGGTGATACAAGAACAATAGGTCCACTTCTGGAAAATGGAATCCCCTTTAAAACAGATCTGGCGACAGCTAACCATTTCGATAGGTACTTCTGTTCTGTTTTTAATTCAACAGACCCCAACCCCACGATATTCAAAAATACATCCCCATTTCTCTCTTTCATTCTGCTGAGATTTTAAATGCATTGCCCTCATTAAAAAATTCTCAAGCCCAGGACCCGACAATATTAGTCCTAGGTTTTTATTAGAAACAGCTAAATCATTGGCCTTCCCCCTTACACTGCTTTTTAATAAATCATTAGGTGAGATTGATATTCCAGATGATTGGCATAGTGTTATAGTAATTCCCATTCATAAAAAAGGTAATAAATCAAATGTCCAGAAATATAGGCCTATTAGTTTGATGTCCGTAATAGGGAAAGTTATGGAGCTATTAGTCAAGTCTTTGTTTGAAAAAGAAATGCATCAACTTAGCATCCTGGATATAACCCAATATGGTTTTAAAACAGATCATTCATGTACTACCAACCTCATTTCATTTTATAATAACGTAAGTAAGTACCTGGATAGTAAAATACCATCTGACGTCATATTACTTGACTATAGCAAAGCCTTTGATAAACTATCCCATTCTCTATTAATTAGCAAACTTCAAAAACTTAGCTTCTCATCATTCTTAGTCAACTGGACAGCAAGGTGGTTGCAAAATAGGACTCAGACAGTAAAAATTAATGGTGTCTTCTTAGATATCGGTCTAGTTGCTAGCAATGTCCCTCAGGGGTCTGTGCTGGGGCCCACACTGTTTAACATTTTTATAAATAATATGAAAGTCTCTTCAAATAATCATCTTTCTAAATTTGCAGATGATACAAAACTGGGTGGAAGGTGCAATACCTCATTAAGAATAAGGTGATTAGAACTTGACCTTCAGCTTATCGAATCCTGGGCACAGACCAATTCTATGATTCTTAACATCAAAAAATGTACTGTTCTCCACTTTGGCAACAAAAACCCACAAATCAACTATTATTTATATAATATCCTGCTCAAATCAACAACTTGTGAAAGAAATCTAGGTATTTTAATTAACAATAAATTGACATCAAATAGCCATTGTAACAAAATGGCAAGAACAGCAAACATTATCTTAAAACAAATCAAAAGAATGTTTATTAGTAAGTCAGAGCACTGTCTAGTGCCATTGTATAGGGCCTATATTAGACCACATATAGACTATGGATCTCCAATCTGGAGTCCTTATCTAAAGGGCGACATAAATCATTTGGAGCAAATTCAGAGAAAGCTTACTAAAATGATTCCATGACTCAAAACTTGCAGTTATGAAACACGACTCAGGGAGACAGGACTCTATCCCCTCAACATGAGAAGACACAGGGGGGACATTCTTCTTACCTTTAAGTTAGTTAAATCACCTACTTTATTGAAACAATGTGGACTTACTTTAGCTAATAAAAGTACGGTTGGAAGACTTCATAACCAGCAGCACTTAGTGGACTGGGCTAACACCAGTAAATGTGATAACTTTTCCCCTATAAGAGCAGCCAAATGTTGGAATTTGTTACCACAGAAACTGATTAATACAACAAATTTTGAAACATTTAAATCTCAGTTAGACATATGGATAAAACCTTTATATTCTACATGAGCCACTATTGCGGGGAACAATCGCAACGGGACTTGTGCCTTCTTTTGTCCTGAATAATCCAGTAAATCCAGTAAGTCCAGTAAAGTCCATTAATCACTGTAGCAGCCTCTTTTATTCAGATGACCTGGAGCCCATATTCAGAGCTGGGTGCAATTGCTGTACAGCCTTTTGTGCTGCACTTGCAATAGTGCATGACTGGCTCTGAGTGATATTTAGATGGTTAGTGCTTGCTGATGGAGTAATGCTAACAGACAGAATATCAAGTCTTGTTGGCACAGCATTAAGTGGAACTGGACTGCACTGACATGGACCAGGGCTTTATATAGCACACAGGAGATAGCACTGCTCAAAATGGGATAGCACCAGGTCTCCTGTGGGCCATAGTCAGCCTGAGCATGCAAATGAGCTCATTGGGCATACAAGACACTGGGGCTATTTGCATGCCCATTATGGGCTTATTTGTATTTTGTGCAGCGGTAACAAAGCCCTGGTGGTTTAGTGGCTACCCACCCCTTATCACTTGCCCTGAATGCTTCAAGTATACCTGGTGGTTTAGTAGTCCCCCCACCTCCAATCACCTGTCCTGAATGTTTCAAGTAGTTTAGTGGTTCCCTACCCCCAAGCACCTGTCCTGAATGTTTCAAGTATATTCTGGAGATTTTGTCTACTGAGGCCCCCGCACCATGCACCCCCTCAGCCCAATCCCTACTCACTGTAACTACTGATGCAGAGTGGTAGCCGGCACAACCCTCTGCTCACCTCCTTAACTGGCTGCCATCTTATAGTCATGGAGCATGATCATGGGCCTCATCAGTGGGGGGATGGGGGGTTGATGATCACTTGGGGGCCAGTAGACTACCAAGGATGTCCATTAATCTGACAGGATGGATGATCAGAGGTGGGGGGGCCACTTAAACACCAGGGTATACTTAAAACATTCAGGATGGGTGATGCAGGGATGGGGGACCACCAAACCAATAGGGTATACTTGAAAAATTTGGGACAGGTGAGCAGGAGTTGGGGACCCTAAACCACCAGGGTTGGGGACCCATAAACCATCAGGTGAGTGGGGGTTGGGGACCCCTAAACCACCAGGGTTGGGGACCCCTTAACCACCTTGGATCATGCTAAAAACAAAACAGCTACTAACTCTACTGCTCCTACTAGCAGGGAACGTCGAGTTAAACCCTGGACCATTCCACCCCAACCCCTCCCCACCTATCAATTTACCAAGGGGTTTAAAGATAATGCACCTGAATATATGCAGCACCCTGAACAAGCTCACCGAGCTGCAGCCAACTGTAATAACGCTGCACCCAGATATTCTGATAATAACCGAAACCTGGCTCAAGCCCCACAACCTGGACACAGAAATAGCAATCCCGTGCTACGCTGTCATTCTACATGACTGCCAGAGCATAAAAAGAGGGGGAGGCATTGCCATGTTCATCTCCTCTCACCAACAGTTCACCCCTGTCCAGCTCCTCCTGCCAACACCATCCATAGACTCCTTAATAATCAAAATCTGACTACCGCATACAATTCCTTTATATATAGTGGGGTCATACTGAACCTCAGACACCCCTATGCCTGCCATACTAGACCACCTGGGCACCCTAATGTCACTCACATCAGGGGGTGAGCTACACATCCTTGGGGACTTCAATTTTAACTGGCTCTCCACTGCTAACTCTAAGCTACATAGCCAGGTAAATGCCCTAAACATGACACAACAAATATCTGTACCCACACGCTTAAATCACAAATCACAGAACCACTCCCTTCTAGATTGGGCCCTTACCTCCCACCCCCATCAAATACATGAAGCCGGACTCCTTCCAGACTTTGTAAGTGACCACCACATGATCTACTGTATGTGGCAAGGAAAATATTCTGGCCCAAAGCACCTCCCCCATGAAAGCTCACCAGGTTATTCAAATCACTCGACCTTGGAGCACTCTTAACTGACCTATCAAACGTTGATTAGTCCTGCATCCCATGGGCACCCTCCATCGACACTGCCCTAGAGCTCTTCAAGTCCAGATTTCTTGCCATCTGGGATTACTATGCCCCACTCAGCAGGACTAGAGTAAGGGGTACCCATCTGCCCTGGGTCACAGCAAATATCATAGACCAACTCCATGCCAGGGACCAGGCCTGGAAAACATACAAGACAACCGGCACCCTGGTGGTTCTCCAACTATGCCACTCACTCTGTAACTACTTCAAGCCTCCTTCTGCACAAATATGAATCACCCAGCAAAATTCTGAAAAACAATTAATTCACTTTTCTCCCCCCTGCCCAGCCCCCCAACCCAGCCCTCAATGTAGAAGGCTCCATCGTCACTGATCCAGGTGCAGTGGCCTTAGTTTTCAACACCTTTTTCACTAGCTGTGCATCCTCTCCTATCCTCCCTCCCTCCCCACCCAACAAGTCCACCCTTCCTGTCCGCCCACCACCCCGGCCTCCAGTTTCACCTTTCACCCTGTTACTCTAACTGAAGTGCATAAAGCCCTGCAGGCTCTCAACCCTTCCAAAGGCAAATGCCCCTCAGGTCTGGACTCCAAAATGCTTCGCCTATCTGCCCCTGCCATTGCCGCCCCACTGGCCGCTCTCTTCAGTCTCTCTTTCTCACTTGCTGAAATCCCATCTGACTGGAAGTGTGCCACCGTCATCCTCCTCCCTAAAGGTGGAGACCGCTCCTCGCTGGGAAACGACCACCCTATATCCCTACTCCCCACCCTAGCTAAACTACAGGAGCACCTTGTTCTCTCCCAACTTGCTTCCTTTCTCAGCTCCTCCTCTTTCTTCACACTCTACCAGTCTGGATTTAGGAAGTCGCACTCCACCATCACCTGACTCCTAAGGCTCACAGACACCATCCTCACTGGAATGGAACAAGGGCACACCACCTCAGCTATCTTTATCGACCTTGCCAAAGCCTTTGATACTGTTTCCCATGCCCTTTTGCTGTCCAAACTCTCCCACGCTGGACTTTCGGGAGCAGCCACCAGCTGGTTCCAATCCTATCTGGCAGGCAGGTCACAAGCGGTAAGAATAGGCTCTTGCACTTCTGTCCCTCTCCCTATCCCCTCTGGGGTCCCCCAGGGCTCGCTCCTTGGTCCATTACTGTTTTCCATTTTTCTAAATGACCTGCCCTCAGTCTGTCCACAAACATCCATTCACATGTACGCTGATGACACTGTACTGTTTGCATCAGGTCCCTTCACCTCTGATGCGGCCGCAAGACTCCAGGAGGACTTCAGTGCTGTACAGCTTTGGTTTCACTCGAACCAGCTTTTTCTTAATCCCAAGAAAACTGTCTCACTAACCTTCAGCATGAGGCAATGACTCTCCCATCTCTCCTCAAGCCCCACTTTCCACACCACTGACGGGTCCCCCTTGGAAGATTGCACCTCCTTCAGATACCTCGGGGTATGGCTGAACCAGCACCTCAACGTTTCTGCTCATATCAACTCAATCCACAAAAAACTCCATCCCAAACTGGGCACCATATATTGCAACAGGGCCTGCCTCCCTTTGCCTGCCTGCAAAGCAATCATACAGAAAATGATCCTCCCAATTCTTGACTATGGGGACGTAGTCTACAGCACAACCCCTAAGTCCACCTTAACCAGACTAGATCCCCTCTTCCATTCCTTCTGCCATTTTGCTCTGGACTGCCCACCCATGACACATCACCGCATCCTTTACAAGTCACTTGACCTGCCGTCATTACAGGAATGGAGACAGGCCCACTGTGCCAGGGTTATAGCAAAATTCTGGGCACAGTCCCTTCCTTCATACCTCGAGTCCACCCTTTCTGTCCAGCCCCCCTCTGCGTACACACTCAGGAGCACAGACTCCCAGCTCTTTTATGTCCCACGTATGTCCACATCTAAAGGCCAAACTGCCTTCAGCTTCTGTATGCCCAAACTTTGGAACTCCTTGCCAGTAGACATTTGGCACGTAGACAGCATTCAGCATCTCAACTATCTCCTCAAGGCACATTTCTTCTCCACCAGCTCATGCACCTAGCTTGTTCCCATCTTGCTGCACTCATCCACCTGTTTTCATGGGGCTGTCAGTAGGCACCTCTAATAGGTATTAAATGAAAATGTATGCTAGGCACTTTAATTTCTATTAAGAGTTGTAGTGCTAATTCTCCTGCTTGTTACTCCGATCTCCCATCTACTTTGTAACCATTTGGGATATCGGCTCTGTAACCTATTGTACTGTAGTTGCCATTGTTTATTGATTATTGTATTGTATATATTCCTGCTTCTCCTCCCCCAGGACGCATCTGGAATCGAGTGGTCACCGTTCAGTACGCCTTCCTGGTAAAACTCTTACATAAATAAATAAATTAATTAATGAATCAATAAATAAACACTGTTTGGATGCAGGAAGGGTGCCTGAGTGGTGGGAGAACACTAACACAGCAGGGGTATACTATTCAGATGCAGAAAGGGTAATCAGGGGATGGGGGGAATACTAGACCACCAGCGATATACTGTCTGGATGCAGGAAGGGTGATCAGGGGGTGAGGAGGACACTAAACCACCAGTATTATACTGTTGGGATGCAGAAAGGGTGATCAGGGTGGGGGAATACTAAATCACCAGTGTTATAGTCTTCAGATGCAGGAAGTGTGATCAGGGAGTGGGGAAATAGCTTGGCACAGGGGCATGCAGCTGCAGTACAGCTACCCTCCCTTTAGGGGTTGGGGTGCAGGTTTAATGCCCAGATAATCTGGGTTTTCAGTGGCAGAAAACAGTACTGTCCAAGGGACTGTTTACTGCCACCACAAACCTTTGAATATGCCACTGCATCAGTATACATGAGGGACCCCCTTATTTGCATAGGTGCAGTGGTATAGATAGTGTCTTGCTGCTGCTGGGTTTGGACAGCACTCACTCCAGGGGCCTCAGAATATGGCCCCTCCTGGAGTGCCAGCACTGACCTTTGAATATGGGAGCCCTAGTCATTTATTTGTCCTCAAATTACACAACCTGCAAAGTTGGCCCATTGAAGTAGGAGAGGATTTGTCTGTGGGACCTCCCCCTGATGCTTGGCAGAAGGTGTGTAGAATGGGACTGGCAGGGGGATGGGAAAAGGGGAGTAACTAGGAGAACAAGACTGCCCAGGGTGGGAGAAGCTTGACTTAGAGAGGAGGAACAAAGAGCTATAAAAGGGCAAGGACTCTAAAGCCTAGCCTCTTTGTTCCTTCCCTCTGGATGAAACTGTCTGTTTCTAAAGGAGGAGGGTGTAGGCTGAATTGATAAGACTCTATTTAATGTATTATTGATTGTCAGGGGAGTAGCACTAGCAAGGATATGTGGCATTGAAATGGAGTATTCAAAAGCAAGGCTTGGCAAGGGTTTAAAAAAGGGGAATCAACCCCATGGTAGAAGCAGGTAGTCAGCATTAAGGGGTTAGAAGTGGTGATGTACGTGTGAACTGTAGGATTCTGTTGTCTAGAAATGTATTGAGAGTCTCCAGGGAAGTGCAGTACTGGTGATTGCTAGTCAAACTGCAGCAGCCAGTGTGCTGAAGGGGCAGCAGCATGATGCAATTTACAGCAGCAATGACTGGGAGCAAACTGAAGCAGCTGGCATATTGAAGGGACAGCCCCGCTCTACCAGAGGCTGTGAGACCATGTGAGAGCAGCCATGTGGCAGGGTATGCCTTGAGTGGGCTGAGAAGGGTTTTACTGGAGGAGTCATAACAAGGAGATGGAGCATTGCAGGCTGCAGTCAAAAAAATAGTGAGCAGAAGAGGGGTGCTATAGCACGTGGGTATATGACAGGCTTGAGGCTGGCTCTGGGGGCACCTGTAGCTTGTGGGCCATTGCTTGGAGCAGCATTGTGCATGCACAGCAGAGCATGCACACATGATGCAGCCTGGATTATTAGAAGGGAGCAACTAACTCCAGGCAAGTCAGTGGCAGGGGTAACAGTGAAGGACTTCAAGGGAGCAAACTGACCAAGCTGGGAAGAGGAAGGTGCCATGTCAGGCACAGCTGATTGCCATGCAGTGGCCAGCTGGGGCATGCATGCTAGGTGACTGACTTCTTGCTCACGGTGGTGGCAGTGAACCGGTGGCCCGCACAATAGTCAGGGATTGTGAAGGGCATAGTGGGCTATAAGATCCCAGGTTAAAGAAAAGGGGGAAAAAAGAAGCATTTGGGAAGTACAAGGGCACATTCACCCGAAGTGTATGAGCCACCCAAAGTGGGAGAGCCCATGCCTGCATGGCAGCAGGTGCCATGTGGGGCACAGTGGTTGCCATGTAGTGGCCATCCAGCACATGCACATGGAGCAGCTGTCATTTTGCTCATGGCAGCTGCTGTGCATGGTGCAATACATGAGAGAGCTCTTCCTGGGTTAATAATGTTCAGAGAAGCTGTGTAGTTGTAGGGAATGGCAGATGGGATTGAGAGACCTCTATAATAGGGACCCAAGCTAGGACAGTGTTGCAGGGGCCATGCTGTGGGAGTGCATATGCAAACAAGTTGCAAAGGTCATGCTATGGGAGTGCAAATGCAGATGCAGACAGTATCAGAGGGCCTGGGGATTGTAGGGCAGCGTAGCAAGAGCAGAGTTCTCCTCTAGAGGCACTATGGCAAGTTACCTTGTTGCTGGGTCCACGCTGTGGGAGTGCACATGCCCCACACTGGGGTGCAGGGGCAAGGAAGCTGCTAATGGGGGATGGGCCCAGGCCATGTGGCAGTCAAGGGGTGCAGATGCCATGTGGAGTGCGGCACTACTGAATACGATAAGGGACAGTAAAAAGAAAAAATAAATAAATAAAAAAGGCATAGCCAAGGCAGTTGCAGCTGTCAGGGTTAGATAAATCTTTATTTTTCATCTAGAATGCCTTTATAAACATAATAAAAAGTTTATACACTATCATAAAAAAGACATAAACATCACAAATATTCATAAATGAAAGTTCATGATGTGCAAAAGCTTCAGTGCATAATCACATACAATACGTATCCTTGAATAAAGCTGAGATACAAAGAACAGTCAATCCTGAAATGTAAAATATTCAGACCCATGCAACCAGTAATAATATTGCACGTATTTGAATGCTAGCCCATCTCTAAAAGTCAGCTGGATCTAGGCAATAATGCTTAAATAATGCTTTCTAACAAGCATGTAAACCAAGGAAGAATAAACCTTGGTAATCCCAATCTTAGGGAACATTAGTCAGTAAAGACATAAAATGTCAGTAATCCAAGTGGGCACCAAACTTCAATTATCAGGGCCCACTAAAAGAAGTGCATTATATAATGCTGAATAACAGCTGAAATCCAGAACTCCCAACATATATATATATATATATATATATATATATATATATATATGTATATATATATGTAGATATAGATATCCTTTCTGACTCCCATAAATCACGACACCTAGGTCTAATTGGCCAACATATATAGAGCATTACAAAATTAGCATGTCACAAAATAATCATTCAGCTCATGGGTTACAACTAAACATTTTTTCACAGCTGCTGGCCTGGTGGTGCTGAAGGTAGAGGTGCTGGACGTGACACCTCGCTCCACACTGGTGACCCAGGTTCGGCAGCGGACTCATTCGCTGGGGGGTCAGCAGGGGTGGAGAGGGATGGAGCATCTGAGTGACTGCTCTCCCTCTCCGGGGTAGGGGGATCCCAGTTGTTGGTGCACTTTCGGCCCCTAGTGGAGGTGGGGAGGTGGAGCACTGGCAACATGCATTGGGGACTGAGTTGGGGCACAGCACTGGGAGGAGTGCTTGCGGATGCGTGCATGCTCCTTCTCTTGACACTATTGCATTCCCCCCTTGTGTAGGGGTAGAAAAGGAGGAAAACACCTGGCAACTGGTCGTGGTGGCTTGATGGCCTCCTATGGGGCACTCGGCTCTGGGGGACATCGCCAAACACTGGATCCTGACCAGGGGGAGATTGAGGAGGTCTCTCTGCCACCCCACTGTGGGGGGTAATCTGTGGGGGTGACAGGTGAGGATCCCTAAGGGAGCTGAGAGGCACCAGATGATGGCTGGAGACTAAGGATGTGCAGAAGACTGGGGCAGACCGGGAGCCAGGTAGGGAAAAAAGGAATAAGAAAAAAAATGTTTTTTTCATAGAATTGGTAGCATGGATGAGGAGTAAATCATTGCTTTTCTCTAATCCTAGAAGCAGCCAATTGGAATTTAACCAAATATTCCAAGATTTGGACATTGTTAGAGTTAAATAATTGATCCAAAAATGTATTTAGTTGGAAAATGGCATTTAGCAAAGAACTTGCCAAGATACTTTTTCCTGATATTATTATACCAAGAACAAATACTGCAACAACACCATGACATATATTTTAAGGGTTCACCCCTTATCGGTGTGACAACCATTTTGTCGACACTGACATGGGGACAGGCAATACGGAGCCAGGCATTGTGACTCCCTGGAGCCAGAGCGCCATAGCGCTATGGAGAAAACATCACTATTTTGCCAGAGGCTTTGCACTCCCCCTCAATTATATAACCAACTCCAGGGTGGGCTTTCCCCCCAAAAGAGGAAAACTGTTGGGGCACAAAAGTCGATGAGAGTGTGGGGCAATCAAAAAACAAGATTACCCCTGTCACTCTCACCCTTCTTGCGGCACCATAATTGTGGTGACAAAATTAAGTTGCTGCTCTAACAGTATACTGATTTTCAGTACATCCAAGATTACATTCTCATAGCTCTGAAATAGAAGTTTCTTGTTTATTAGAAAACCTCTTGTCTAAGATTTTACTAGGCTGTAACTCAAAACAATATCTTGTAACAGTCCTCCTATCAGCAGGATCCTTCATTAGATTAAGATATGATTTTGAAGAATGTTGTTTTGTATTATTGGCTAACCAGCTGGAACATTTTAGTTTGCTGATTTTTGCCATATTAGACTGATGGGCAGTGTCAGAAAGTGTTTTTGCATAATAACCTTCAAATATTTATAGCTAATTGTATTCCTTATACTCACGCAGTTCCAAAGATAAAGATATACATTAATGGCCAGGTCTTTTTTAACCTATTAAAGCCATAGAGATGAGCATTTTTTACAATGAAAAGCTAATTTTCATTCAAAGCTATACAGGTTAATGATCTGTAGAAAGATATGTGAGTCTAATCCAATAAGCAAATTTATCCAACATGATATAAACTTTATTGGGTAGGACTCCCAGCACTGCCCTACTTAAACAAGAAGTATCAGCCAATGGGAGCCCAAGTATCCTTTTATAAATGCCATAAATGCCTTTCCATGTTATATTGGCAATGCTGTGTGGTGGCGATGTGCACGTACTCTAGGCATGTTGCCACTGGCAACCCGGTGTTTCACAGTTTACCTATGCTGATGTGACAATAATGTTGTTGAGGTTCAGCATAGCAATGTACCCGATGTCGTCAGGTGAAATTTTGTCTGTCAGACATCAGTGTGTGTTTCTATTGCCCCCGAACCCCCCTCCTTATATAGATTGTTAACTCCAAGTTGGAGTTAATTCGAAGGGGGGACAAAACTCGGTGAAAGGGCAAAATTTTGTCAGCTGGTCCCCCACGGTGACAATTTCAAACCTTGTCGAAATTGTCACTGTGGGGGATATTGGCATCAGGGTTTTGGTCTTCCATTGGCATACCATCTTTCACCATCTTCCCATGAGGTCCTGATGCTGACAGCTTACAATCCAACTTATGTTTATATGTAGATCCTATTGAAGATTTACTGTTACTGGTAAGTAAAGACTATTTCTTGGAGTTTGGTCAAGCCAGGCAGAGGGGAGATAGTCCAATAGTTCCCTCGGACTGAAAGATACCCCCTTTAATGAGGAGGGTAACCATAGTTTCCTCAGTAACTCCTCTGTTATTACAGTATTACTCCATTTTGTAAATGTGTACAGTAAGTGCATTTTGGGTTGGCCCCTGTCCCATATTAATTCATTTTTGCTGCTTCCTTATTCTTTACACTGCCTTGTTTGCTCATCCTAATCTCTTTCCACATCCCCTTACTATATCTTCCACCCTCCTCTGCCCCTGCCTTTTATTTCAGATCCTCCACCTTCTCATACCTTTCATCTCCTCCCTCCCTCCTCCTCTCTCCTTCTTCCCTCTTACCTTTAGTAGCCTTGGCTTCCTGAGTGTAGCCTCATCCAGTGCCCCTGTCTACACTTGCAAGCTCTCATGGAGGGTCAGGTCAAAGAATCCCACCTTCCTTGGAGTAAAGCTCAGTTACTTGCCTGTCACACAATATAAGATTTAGACAGGTGCATCCAGGAAACTTGAAAGGCACAATACAGTGGGTCCTGTCAAGATGCAACGCAGTATCTCAGGCTTCTGTATTTAAAAAAAATAAGTGTTTGTCAATGCCAAATGTTGCTTTCTTGTATGTGCTGTTTAAGTATTTGGAAGTGATAGTTCCATGCCTTCCTCCCAAGACATCCACTGTGTCTTTCCATTCAGTATTCACAGAAGAGTGGGAAGGGCAAGGGCCACAGCAGTACAGCAGTTGCCAAGGAGTGAAGAGGTGGACAATAGTCCATTGAAAGGCAAAAAAGTCCTGCAGGAGCTCACTAAATTGAAGGTGGACAAAGCGATGGAACCAGATGGCATATGCCCAAGCATATTAAGAGAACTGCGAAGGGAGATAGCAGTACCTCTGGCAGCCATGTCCACTGAGTCATTCAACATGAGTGGACTTGAGGAGGGCACATGTGGTCCCTCTACAGAAGTCCGGCAGCAGGGAGGAGATGGGGGACAATAGGCCATTCAGCCTCACCTCAGTAGTGGGGAAGATCATGGAGACATTGCTTAAAGAAAGGATAGTGGGGCATCTAGAAGCCAGTGGAGCTCAGGACCATAGACAACATGGATTCACAGTGGGGACATAATGTCAGACAAATCTGGTTGATTTGTTTGACTGGGTGACAAAGGAAGTGAATCAGGGTGGGGCAGTGGGCAATGCTTACCTTGATTTCAGTAAAGCCTTTGACACCATCCCACATAGGAGGCCGATAAACTAGCTGGGTAGGCTGGGCATGGGGAAAGGGTGGTAAATTGGGTTAGAAACTGGCTAACAGACAGGAGGCAGAGAGTGGTGGTAAATGTGGTGAAGTCTAGGGAGAGGGGGTGACCAGTGGGGTGCTGCAGGGATCAGTGCTGGGGCCAGTCCTGTTCAATGTCTTCATTAGTAACATTGCAGAATGTCTGAAGGGAATTTTTTCTCCAAATTTTCAACATAGCCATTTTAAGTCCTCTGCTCATGAACAGTGTCACTGTGATTTTCTTAATCTGTCCCAAACATTGATTGCGTACACCGAATGCGCCATTGTGCGCTACAGGCACGGAAACACATTTTGGGCGAAGTGAATAATGACAGCTGTACTGCTCATAAGGAGGTGTGGTAAAATGGCAATGTTGAAAATCTGGAGTGCAAATATTAAAAATTTGTGAACTTATGAGTGTGCGTAGGAACTGCGCAACGCACGATTGAAAAACAGTCATTTTTAGGAATTTTTTCAACAAATTTTCAAAATAGCCATTTTAAGACTTCTGCTCGTGAACAGTGTCACTGTGATTTTCTTATTGTGTCCCATACATTGATTTCACACACCGACTGCGCCATTGTGTGCTACATGGGTGGAAACATGTTTTGGGCGAGATGTGAAAAATGACAGCTGTATTGCTCATAAGGAGGTGTGGTAAACTGGCAATGTTGAAAATCTGGAGTGCAAATATTGAAAATTCACGAACTTATGAGAGTGCATAGGATCAGTGCAACAAATGCTCATAAAACAGTCATTTTGTGGAATTTTTTTCACCAAATTTTTAGCATAGCCATTTTAATACTTCTGCTCATGAACAGTGTGACTGTGATTTTCTTAATCTGTCCCAAACATTGATTTTACACACCGACTGTGCCATTATGCGCTACATGCGCGGAAACACATTTTGGGTGAGATGTGAAAAATGACAGCTGTACTGCTCATAAGGAGGTGTGGTAAAATGGCAATGTTGAAAATCTGGAGTGAAAATATTGAAAATTCGCAAACTTGCGAGCGTGCATAGGAACTGCACAACGTGTGCTCCTAAAACAGTCATTTTTGGGAAATTTTTTTCACCAAATTTTCAACATAGCCATTTTAAGACCTCTGCGCATGAACAGTGTCACTGTGATTTTCTTAATCTGTCCCAAACATTGATTGCGCACACCGACTGCGCCATTGTGCGCTACATGCATGGAAGCACATTTTGGGTCACATGTGAAAAATGACAGCTATACTGCTCATAAGAAGGTGTGGTAAACTGGCAATGTTAAAAATCTGGAGTGATAATATTAAAAATTCGCGAACTTACGAGCGTGCGTAGAAAACTGCGCAACACACGCTCGTAAAACAGTCATTTTCAGGAATTTTTACACCAAATTTTCAACATAGCCATTTTAAGACCTCTGCTCATGAACAGTGTCACTGTGATTTTCTTAATGTGTCCCATACATTGATTTTGCACACCGACTGTGCCATTGTGTGCTACATGCGCGGAAACACATGTTGGGCGAGACGTGAAAAATGACAGCTGTACTGCTCATAAGGAGGTGTGGTGAAATGGCAATGCTGAAAATCCAGAGTGCAAATATTAAAAATTCGTGAACTTACGAGTGTGCATAGGAACTGCGCAAAGAACGCTCGTAAAACAGTCATTTTTAGGCATTTTTTCACCAAATTTGCAACATAGGCTTTTGAGGACCCGTTATGAACACTGGCACTGTTGTTTTGTTAATCAGTCCCAAGGTGATTTTGCACAGTGACGTGAACTTCGGCCTCGATTAACGCCATGACAGTGACAGAATTCATGAGGAGGGGTCCCAAAAACCCCATGTTGAAAATTTGGTGTCAAAATTCCAAAAAATGCCTGAGGTATGCCGCAAAGTTGAAAAAACCCTATCTATCCCATTATACAGCTTACCAGCATTTCCTCAGTTCGCGGTCAGCTTTGAAGAGTGCAGACGTGTTCCCGGTCCACCAAAGATCGTTGCACCGAGGTCTGGAGGTAAGTATGAGGTCGGGAGGTGGGGAGGCAGGGTGCATAGTGGGTGGGTGCGGGTTGTGGGAGGGCCAGGGAGAAGTGCAGAGGGACAGTTTTGTTATTTACAGTTTTTTAATAAGACTATGAGGACGATTGCCACGCTGGTGGGCTCCAAGTAGTGGCAACTGGAAAAACTGTTGGGGGCTCGAGTTGAGCGGAGGTTGGGCACCCCGTTGGCCATAACATAATTTTTCCATGCTGAGGTGGGCTCCCAGCTGGCACCTGGATGCTGTGGGGGCATGCAGCCCGGCGGGGATTAGGCACCCCATTGGCCATAAAAATTTTGCCTTAGCGTGGCACCTGGATGCTTTGGGGGTGTTGAGGAGCCAATGGGGGATTGGGCACCCCTGCGGCCATACAGTGTGGGGGGGTTGAAGGTGCATGAGCATGCAGTATGTGTACGTGCGTGCGTGCATGTGTGTGGAGGGGCGAGCTCTGCTCACTGAAGCAGAGCTCTCCCTTTCAACTGTACGACCACTGCATTTTCAACTGCTGTCATAGACAGCTGCAGCAGTGATTGGGGAGCTGGGGCCATGCCTGCAAACACACTGACTGCATTGGAAGACGGGTGCCACACCTCCGAAAACTCAGATGATGGCACTATGTTTCTTGCACATGCATGCACACAACATAAAAATGGGATTACCTGCTAAAAAAATTGCTTTCTTTCATGTGGTAACTCAGCTGCAGAATGCTGTAGTATTGCATTGCACCCTGACAGTTTATTTATTTTTTATTTTTTTATTTTTTAATTCTTGGATTACAACACCTTTGAGCCAGAAGCTCTTTTACAAAGGTTCCATGTCAGTAGAAAGAACAGTGAACACCAAACAACTCAAACAGCAGGAAACACAACATTCTGGAAATAATAATCACAATAATATTGTAAGTGTTGCAATCTGACAAAGTGACAAATAGCATAGGCAGTAGTAATTTTGATAGAACTTGACATTTAAAATAGAAAAACAAGAGTAGCCAAGACAGGCTTTGTCAATAGAATAGAGAGGGGGGTCCAGGGATAAGAAGGGCAGCTAGCAGGTGGGAGTGGGTGGGGGATGCAGACTAGGAAGATACAGGGTGGATTAGAAAGCGAGGGGTTGGGGGAGGCTCAGGTAGGGTGGAGGCGCTACTTGGAGCTTTTAGGAGGGGTATAGACTAAGGGTTGGAGGCAGCCTTAGCCATTAGTGGCACTGGAGTGAGAGTGATTTAAGAGGGGACAGTCGCAGCTGCTAAGTGTGGTGAGGTGGCAACGTAGTTTATACTTAAAAGGGTCCAATGTAGGCACTGCCAGGACTGCAGCAGGGAGGTCATTCAGCCAGGTGGATGCCCAGTATGCAAATGATTGCTGTGCCTGAGATATGTGGCAGAGAGGGACTTGAAGACTGTCGTGCCATTCCTCATTTTCAATGTGGGTTAGCCGTACGTTTGAGGAAATTCTGTTGGACTGGAGGGGGGGGGTTTGGCCAAGGTGGGCTTTTTTTGCTAAAAGGCATGTCTGGTACTTCACCCTACTAATGAGATTCAACCAGTTTGCTTGTACGTATAGGTCACAGGTATGGGTAAGACGGTGTGCACCCGTGATTAACCTTCAGGTTTTATTAAGTGCAATGTTAATCCTTCTGAGCATGGTGTCAGTCGCAGCAGTGTATACAACTAACCCATAGTCAATGATAGAGATTATTGAGCTGTGAACTGCTAGTTGAAGTGCATTGGGGGTCATGCAATGTCTGTGCCTGTATAAGAGACCGATCCTTGAGTTTACCACCTTAGCAACTAGGTCCACATGGGTGGCTTAGGACAGCGAGCAGTCAAGGGTTATTCTAGGGTACTTAAAGTTCAGGATTTGTTCCAGTGTGTTACACAGGGTGTTCTGGATAGTTAACCTGTGTGATTTGTACTTATTGTGGTAATCTATGAAAAGCATGACTTAAATTTTTCTTATAATTCATAAGTAGTTTATGCTTGGTGAACCAGGCTTCAATGGATGAGAAATTACGTTGGAGTTGGGCCTCTAGGGAGAATGGGTCTGGCTGGCTAGAAAAGATGACAGCATTAACAGAGTACAGTAGCATGTTGGCATTGCTAGCCTGGGGGAAGTTATTTAGAAAGAGGCTGAAAAGTAATTGGCCCAAAATTGAGCCTTCTGGTACACTGGAGTGGACTATTTGGCTGTCAGAGAGAATTCCATTGAGCTTGACCTGCTGGGATCCACCCCTGAGATAGCTGTCAATCCATCCAACGGTCTTGGGTGAGAGTCCAATGTCAGACAGTGTGTCAAGCAGAATGGTGTGATTTACCATATCGAAGGCTTTAGTGAGGTCGACGTATATCGCCCTCACTAAGTGACCACTATCTATTGCGTTATGTATGTAGCCGGTGAATTCTAGTAAGACTGTGGTAATGCTATGTGCCTTACAGAAACCATGCTGTTGTGAGCATTGGACCGGGTGCTTTGTAAGATACTTGGATAATTGGTCTGCAACAACTGGTTCCAACGCCTTGGGGTGGAGGATTGAGATAGGGTATTAGTTTGTGCGAAGGGCACAATCTCCACTTTTGAGGACAGGGGTGACTACAGCAGCATTCCATCTCTGGTGGAACTGATCAAGACATAGGGAATGATTCAGAAGTTTAGTTAGAGGAGTAAGGATCTCTTCGAAGGTGAGATCAAGAAGTTTTAAGTCGAGAGAGTCACTGCTATATCTAGACTTACCAAGCACCCATTGCAGGTATTTTATAACCTCTAGCTTAGCAACTTTCTTGAAGTGGGGAGGGCATCAGGGGTGCCAACACTGGTAGCATTAGGTGCAGGGGCATCAAAGAAGTCTGGATGGAAGTACACTGCTAAAGTCCGAGAAGATTGAGTTAAAAGTATCAGCGATCTGCTTGGAGTCCTGGATGATTTGCCCATTTACAGTGAGCATAGATGGGGACGACTTATAGGTTTTGCCCATGACGTTGTGCATGTTATTTCAAAATTTCCTGCCAACCCCCCCCCCATGTGTTTGAGAGCTCAGTCTTGAAATGGTGAGTCTTGGCGGAGTGAATCTCCTGAGTATAGGCATTTCTGGCAGCTTTGTAGTGTTGCCAGTCAATCTGCTTACTGGTAACCTGGGCATAGTGCCACAGGTTGTCCCTGTAGGCAATGTGGCTCAGCAGAGATGGAGTAATCCAATTGTTGTTTACTCCCTTAATCTTACGTGTTCTTATAGGGGTGTGTATGTCACAAGCTGTACTGAATTTTGAGATGAAGTGCTTAAAAGCTAAATCCACAGTATGGGCAGAGTCAATAGGTGACCAATTTCCTAGTCCTGAGCAGGCTCAATGCCAGCAGCAGAGGCCCTGGACCTTTTCCCAGCTGGCCGCACCTTCATCAAAGAAACCTTCTGCCCTTCACTTGGATCCCCATTGTAAGTTCAGCTAGCAGCCCCTACCTCAGACACTGAACCGCCACTGACCAGCGCACTCTTCCTCCGAAGCCGCCCACACTCCCTTGCAGAGAAATATTCAGGTACACTCCCTGGACTCCACTGAGACTTCTTCGGCTTGAAAGCCATGTTCCTGATAGGCTGAGCTGTACTGAAGCAGGCTGGCCATTGGCTGGTGGGGCACATTCAGTTTTGATGAACTTTGGCACCTGCTCGCTGCTTCCCAGCTGGTTCCTAATTAACTTTTACCCTAAATGTTAGTCTTGCCCTCCCACCTTGGCTCTGACCTCTGTTAAATGCTCTAAGAGGATCCTCCCCCAGCACTCTATTTGCATGTTCCTAGTCCCTCCTTGCTCACTCTCTCTCTCCCCTTAAAGGGCTACTCTGCCTTATACCTGGCCTCCCTAAATGGCTACTTTGCCTTATACCCTGCCTAACTTTTCTGGCACAATGTCCACACCAGGTACCCTGTTCTGGAGACGTGCTCTTATTCTTACCCTGCCTTAACTTACATAACCAGTTTTGTGACAGGCCACTGCAAAATCCTTCAACTTCGCTTGTTGGACTTTCCCTTAATGTACACTGCCCAGGAATGCTATCCTTCAGCATCCTACTACCTACACCTTTCTGGGAGCCAACACCAGCCATTCTACGAGGCGCTCTAGCCCATACTTGAGGTGTCTTCACCCACTGGCTCTCTTTCCATGGACCTTCAACATTCAGGATCGATGCATGAACTACCGCACCCAGCGCAGGCAGCAAAAACCTTGCAACAAATTACTGAAGGAATACCTTTTCCACATAGCCTTCCTGCTTTAGCTTCTATCTGGCAATGTTCACCCTAACCCAGGCCCTCAAACAACCAGTACTGTGTTGCATGGACATGTCGTGGACACATCAGTCAACTAATAATTGACTCAATAAATATTTGTAGCCTTCTCCCAAAAATGGATAGCGTAAATGCCTGGATACTACCACACAAACCCGATATCCTATCTGTTGTAGAGACCTGGCTCTCTCCTAAAATTATGGATGCTTCTATTTCTATTCCGTGCTACACCATTTTCAGGGTTGATCATCTTACCAAGATGGGCACTCTACATCAGGGACCACCTGCAGGCCTACATCCTACCTTTATCTGACACTGGGACAGGCATGCAAGTCTTAGTTATAAAAATCTTACTAGGGATACACAAAAAAACCCTAACTGTCCTCTCTGTGTACATCCTGCCAGGCCAGAAGACCTCTGAGTTAGACTCCCTATTGAAGTGCCTCAGTGCACTAAACCTCAACACTAAAACCATACTCCTTGGTGATTTCAATGCCAATTGGCTCTCCCCCACAGCAACACCATACAGGGATGCTGTATCTGTGGTGCACCTCTCTCAGCTCGTCAGCTCTCCTACCAGGGTAAACTATGAGACTGGTTCAGCTATGTTACTGGACAGGGTCCTCTCAAATCGACTGGAGCATATTTCCCACATCACTATACTCCCAGATAAACACCAAGATAGAGAAGTCAATGGGGAGAAGGGCAGGGGTAAATGGAGAAGAAGGCAAAGGCAGTAAGGACAGGGATGGGTCAAAAAGGGGTAGGGCCATCAAAAAATGGAGGGTAATGAGTACCAATGCTCGTAGTCTAGGTAACAAGCCCCATGAACTGGTGTCTTGATTGAAGAGGGATGCCTGGATATCATGGCAGTCACAGAAACATGGTACACAGAGAACCATGACTGGGATGTCAACATACCAGGGTACACAATCTACAGGAGGGACAGGGAAGGTAGAAGATGAGGAGGAGTAGCTCTCTATGTAAGGGAAGAGATCAAAGCAATTTAGCAAAAGGATAAACAGGGAAGAGAGGAAGCACTGTGGGTGACCCTGAAAACTGGAAAATTCATCACAATCTGCACAGGGGTTGTATACAGACACCCCCCTCACAGGGGGGAGGAAATGGACAAGGAAATGATAGAAGGCATCCTTAGGATGGCAGATAAAAGGGGATATATTGTTGATGGGGGACCTGAATATGCCAGTTGTTAACTGGAGTACCTTTATTCCAGCCACATCCAAGAGCAGGGTCATTCTCGATGCTCTACTGGGGGCATGCTTCAGACAGCTAGTGTTGGAACCCACTCGGGAGGGAGCAGTCTTAAACTTGGTACTCTCAAATGGGGATGGAGACAGGATCTCAGCTGTAGAAGTTGGTAGCCATCTGGAAACAAGGAACCACCAAACAGTGTGGTTCATGATAAATTCAGACGCAGAGTCAAGTCATATAAAAGTGAGGGTACTGGACTTTAGGAGGGCTGAATTTGTCAAAATGGGAGCATGCTTCAGAAAAACATTAGTAAACAGGCAAGAAGGAGGCGTGGACCAACAATGGGGAAACATCAAAATTGCCATCACAGAGGCAACAAGCCTTTGTGTGAAGCAAATAAATCAAAACAAAAGAAAAAAACACTATGGTTTTCAAAAGAAGTTTTGGGGAAAGTTAGGGAGAAAAAGATAGTATTCAGGCAGTATAAGGAAACACAGAAGGAGCAGGACAGAGAACTGTACCAGTTAAAGCAGACGGAAATGGGGAAAGCAGTCAGACTAGCAAAGGCCCAAACCAAGGAAAAGATAGCCAACTCAGTTAAGAAGGGGGATGAAACCTTTTATAGGTACATTAGGGAGTGAAGAAAGACAAAGGGAAGGTTAGTGAGGCTTAATAAAGGGCAGGGTGAGTGGGCAGAGAGGGACAGTGAAAAAGCAGGGATTCTGAATGAATACTTCTGCTCAGTATTTACAAAAGAAGAGGAGGGGAGGTACCTAATCCAATCATTAGAAGCACTATGGATAGAGGGGTCAATACTAGTCCATTCACAGAAGAAAGGGTTCTGAAAGAACTCCTACAACTGAAGGTGGACAAAGCAATGGGGCCTGATGGAATTCACCCCAGAATTCTAAAAGAACTAAGGGAAGAACTAGTGACACCACTGACTACCCTTTTTAACAAATCATGGGAGGATGGTGTGGTACCTGAGGACTGGAGGAGGGCAGCTGTGATTCCCCTTCACAAAAGTGGGAGCAAGGCAGAAGCAGGAAACTATACAGACCTGTTAGTTTAACCTCTGTGGTAGGAAAAAGTATGGAATCACTTCTGAAGGAAAGAATTGTTGACTACCTAGAGGCCGGAGGAATGCAGAACCCAAGGCAGCATGGATTCACAGTGGGAAGGTCATGTAGACGAATCTAATCAATTTCTTTGACTGGGTGACCAAAGTAGTAGACCAGGGAGGGGCTGTGGACACGGCCTACCTAAACTTTAGCAAGGCATTTGACACAATCCCACACAAAAGATTAATAAATTAGCCTGCCTGGGAGTGGGTCCCAGGGTGGTAGCCTGGGTAAAACATTGGCTGGACAACAGGACACAGAGGGTAATAGTAAATGAAGTCCACTCCGAAGAAGTGAGGATTACTAGTGGGGTACAACAGGGTTCAGTACTCTATCCGGTCCTTTTTAATGTCTTTATAAGTGACATTACAGAGAGACTGGAAGGAAAAGTATGCCTCTTTAGTGGAGCCCTGGTGCAATGGTGCACTTCAGTATTGCAAAAACAGTTATTGCACTGGTTCTGGCAAAAAGCCACACACACACTCAAATGTGTCTGTAAGTCGAATTCTTTATTTCCTGATATAAATTCAGATGCCCCAATGTTTCACCAGAATATGGCTTCTTCTGGGGGACTTTAAAAATATATATGTAGAATTGTTATGAATAAGTCCAACAATATACTGTACATAATGTCTATATAAATTGATAAAGTAACATATAAAATTTTCAATCTCCACTTCGTAAAGCACACAACCAACACAAAGTAGTGATAGATCAGGCCATACAAATGTGAATGGTGCCAAATATAAATTGGCTACCTCTCTTGTTACTGAGCTGCTGCTCTTGTTCCGCTGCCCTCTAATGCATCTCACAATTGACCCAACTAAACTGCAAAACAATTTATAACAAACATCAAATGTATACTCCCATGATAAAATCTGATGTTCTAACTGCGTAACTATTCACAAATATACAATATAACCACTTTCAAAAGTGTTCTGCTTGTATAAAGGTGGGACCACCACCAATGATAGTGTTTGAAGAGATACTAATAAAACAGTATTAAAGTTAGATAAACTACTCAAAATCAAATATATAAGTAGCAAATCTTCAAGTTAGCCAGTAAATAACTAAACAAATTTGTCACAATTGCATCACGAATGCTGAAAAGATTCTCCATTTAATCAGAAATCGAAAGTTCACACACTTAACAGCTAATGACTCTCTAAAATCATACTAGTTTAGAACATACATATATAATATCTCACTGCTTTTCACATTGAAATATAAACAAAATGAAATAAAACATCTTTGTGGATGTAATTTACCTGTAATACAAACAGGCTAAAGTAGCTCTGATATGGACAAAGTCTTCCATTTAGTAATGTATCTAAAACAGAAATATTGTAAAAACAATGCACAATTAGGTAGCCAGAAAGTGAGCACCATGTAACTGCATTTTAAAGCTAGCCATGAATATCAAAGTTTAATGAGAGATCTTTCATGTTAAGTGTACTACTGGTTTAAGCCTGCAATTAGATAAACAACAAAACATATTCCCAAGTCCGTGTTACAAGGTTTCAATCGGAACTAACCGGTTAGTTCTATTGAAACCTAGTAACAGACATAAGTATGTTTCGTTGGTTATCTAATTGCAGGTTTAAACCAGTTGTATATGAGAGAAATCTCTCACTAAACTTCGATATTCACGGCTAGCTTTAAAAGGCAGTTACATGGTGCTCACTTTCTGGCTGCCTAATTGTACATTGTTTATACTGTATTTCTGATTTTTAGATATATTACTAAATGGGAGACTTTTTCCATATCAGAGCTACTTTATCCTGTTTGTATTACAGGTAAATTACATCCACAAAGATGTTTTATTTCATTTTGTTTATATTTCAGTGTGAAAAGCAGTGAGATATAATATATGTATATTGTAAACTAATATGATTTTAGAGAGCCATTAGCTGTTAAACATGTGAACTTTTGATTTCTGATTATATGGAGAATCTTTTCAGCATTTGTGATGCAATTGTGATAAATTTGTTTAGTTATTTACTGGCTGACTTAGAGATTTGCTACTTATATATTTGATTTTGAGTAGTTTATCTAACTGTAATACTGTTTTATTAGTATCTCTTCAAACACTATCATTGGTGGTGGTCCCACCTTTATACGTGCAGAGCAGTTTTGAAAGTGGTTCTATTGTATATTTGTGAATAGTAGTGCAGTTAGAACATCAGATTTTATGATGGGAGTATACATTTGATGTTTGTTATAAATTGTTTTGCAGTTTAGTTGGGTCAGTTGTGAGATGCATTAGAGGGCAGCAGAACAAGAGCAGCAGCTCAGTTATAAGAGAGGTAGCCAATTTTTATTTGGCACCATTCACATTTGTATAGCCTGATCTATCACTACTTTGTGTTGGTTGTGTGTTTTATGAAGTGGAGATTGAAAGTTTTATATGTTACTTTATCAATTTATATAGACATTATGCATATTGTTGGACTTATTCATAACAATTCTACATATTTATTTTTTAAAGTCCCCCAGAAGAAGCCATATTCTGGGAAATGTTAGGGCATCTGAATTTATATCAGGAAATAAAGAATTCAACTTACAGACACGTTTGAGTGTGTGTGACTTTTTGACAGAACCAGTGCAATAACTGTTTTTGGAAGGTTGGAGGAATGGTCAGAAGTATGGCAGCTTAGATACAATGCAAAGAAGTGCAAAGCAATGCACCTGGGAAACAAACACCCAAGGGAAGAGTACATAATGGGGGGGGGGATAGTAACAAGAACAAAAGTGGAAAGGGGACTGGGAGTAGTTATATCAGATGACCTAAAGGTTAGCAGGCAATGTGAGAAGGCAGTAGAGATGGCTGGGGGAATACTGGGATGTATAGGGAGAGGCATCACCAGTAGAAAACAAGAAGTTGTTATCCCTCTGTACAGACAGTTGGTGAGCTCCCATCTGGAGTACTGCATGCAGTTCTGGAGACTCCATCTCTGCAAGGACATAGACAGGATGGAGGCAGTCCAGAGGAGGGCAACTAAAATGGTGCAGGGTCTGCAACAGAAGCCATATGAAGAGAGACTAGAGGAGTTTAATGTGTATACCCTTGAGGAAAGGAGGGAGAAGGGGGACATGATAGAAACTTTCAAGTACCTCAAGGAATCAACAAAGTCCAAGAGGGTAGCATCTTTCAGAAAAAGAGATATGCAAGAACAAGGGGACACAATTTGAAGATAGAGGGGGGAATGGCTCAGGGGCAAAGTGAGGAGGTATTTTTTCACAGAGGGGGTGGCAGATGCATGCAATGGCCTTCCTGAGGAGGTTGTGGGGTCAAAAACTGTGGGGGAATTCAAGAACGCATGGAACAGACATAAGGCAATTCTTGATCTAATTGAAATGCAAATAGATTTAAGCTTAACTCAGCTGATTCTGGAGCCTACTAGAATTAATCACAGGGACCCACAAAAATCTACTTTGCTGGATTTAATATTTACAAATTCTCCTAACTTATATCAGAAAACTGGAGTTCTCTCAGAATCCTTCTCTGACCATCAGGTAGTTTATACTACCAGAGTTAAAATTTGTAAGTTTACACCAGAAGCTTGGATTTCCTGGAGATACTTTAAACAGTTTGACTATGTTTTATTTATGTTAGACATTGAAGATATTAATTGGTCTAGATTAGAGTTGATACCTACTGCTTCTAGTGCCTGGGAATACTTTTTGCATGAATTTCTACAGGTATGCAATAAGCATGCCCCATTGAAATCAAGACGGATTAAACATAAAGGGAATGTTTGGTTCTCAAAGGAACTCCATAAAGTTAGAAGACAGAGGGACAAGAAATGGTCCAAGTCTAAAAAATCTATGAAGGCCCATGATTGGGCCCTTTATAGGCAGGCTTGAAATTTGTATACTAAGAGGGTGAGGTTGGCGAAACAAGATTTTATATGGTCCAAGCTTGATAATAACCAAAAACAGAATCCAAGGAAGTTTTGGGGGGTTATTTCTGATTTAATGAGAACTCGAAAGTCTTCCTCTATAACTAAAATCTCAGTGGAGGGTTCAACTTTCTCTTTGGGGGCTGGGCTGGTAAATGCCTTTAATGAGTACTTCATCATGGTGGGTACTCAGGACTTAGTTGATGGGGACACTCAGGACTATAATATTGGTATAGAGCAGGTCTTGGTAGATAGTAAACTAGATTCCAAAGGAATAAGGGAATTTGAGTTTGCTCATATCTTCCTGGAAGAAGTGTATAGGGAACTCCTGAAAATAAATACTTCCAAGGCTATATAGGGTATGATGAGATTCCTTCCAGGTTATTAAAGTATGCTGCTCCCTGTTTGGCCTCCCCCTTGCTTATATTTTTAATTTATCTTGTAAGACCGGTGAATTTCCAGAGGGGTGGAAGATAGCTAGGGTCACACCTGTGTTTAAATCAGGGAATAAGACCAATTTGGTGAATTATAGATCTATTTCGTTGTTATCTTAGGTCTCTAAAATATTTGAGAGAGAGTTGTTTCATGCCAGCTGAAGAATTTCTTGGATCATAATAATAAACTGTCTGCATTCCAATCAGGTTTTAGGTCTTTACATAGTACTCAAACAGCATTAATGAAGGTGGTAAGCGATCAACTGAATCTGGACAAGAGGCTAATGACAGGTGCCTTATTTATTGACCTGTCAAAGGCTTTTGACACCTTGAACCATCAGATGCTCCTATCTAGACTCAGGGAGATCGGCTTGTCTCATCTCTCGATTAGATGGTTTTCATCATATTTGATGGGACGTAGTCAATATGTGAAGGTAGCCTCCTTTAAATCTGGGAGTTTGAAATTGAAGAGTGAAGTCCCCCAAGGGTCAGTTCTGGAGCCTCTGCTCTTCAATATCTATGTGAATTTATTTAGGCCCCAACCTCCAGATATTCGGTATCATCTGTATGCAGATGATACCATATTGTATGTTGAAGGAGTTTCACAGGATATAATAGGATTAAGGTTGCAACAAGCCTTTGATGAGGCACAGGAATTTTTTAGGCGGCATCCTTTGATTTTGAACGCAAATAAAACACAGGTTCTATTGTTTAGGAGTAAATATAATAAAGTGTGTGATCTAAAGTTGGAAATTGTTACATCTGGGGGTTCAGTTATAAAACAGGTTGATCATTATAAATGTTTGGGAATGTGGCTTCATTCCCACTTAAGTTGGGATTTACATATTGATTCCTTAATTGGGAGTATGAATAAAAAACTAGGAGCCCTCTACAGATATAAAAGGTTTATGTCTAAGGAGGTCCGTCAGAATGTGGTTGCTACCTTATTACTCCCAGCAATTGATTATGGGGATATATTCTACAGAGGGGCATCTGGGGTATTGTTAAAGAAAGTGGATCAGCTGTTTCATAGGTTGGCTCACTTTATATTGGAGATCCTGATTCAAACTCACAGGTGTTACTTATTTAATGAATTACATTGGGATAGACCACCTTTGAGAAGGAATATACACTTATTGCATTTTATGATTAGGGTATGGAACCATAAGGTTCTGGAGTATATTGCTGGGTTGTTTGAGGTCAGGAAAACTGGGAGGAACCAGAGATCGACACATGGATCGGTTCAGGGGCAATGTGAGGAAGTATTATTTCACAGAGAGGGTAGTGGATGCATGGAACAGCCTTCCTGAGGAGGTTGTGGGGTCTAAAACTGTGGGAGAATTCAAGAATGCATGGGACAGACATAAGGCAATTCTTGTGGGGGGAAGGAAGAAATAGGCTGTTGGTTAACTAGGATCTGCGGCCTATCCTGTAGGTAGGGAAATGGGCAGACTAGATGGGCCAAGCGGTCCTTATCTGCCATCAAAGTCTATGTTTCTATATTTCTATGGTGCTCAATTTTGTATTCCCAGCTGTAATTTGAATATTGGAAGATCTTCTGCCTTATTTAGAGGAGTTTCCCTTTGGAATGACTCGCCTCAATATTTGAGGAATCCTGGGGTTAAAATTAGTGCTCCTAAACTTGTTCAATGGTATACCACTTGGACAAAGTCTGTTTATATTTGCAATCAATGTAATGTATTTTGAAGTTTGATCCATTAATTATATATGTTGATGTTGGTTATGTTCTGTATATTTATTATGTTTAATGTATGTATGTAAGTGTTGTCTACTTTATGTGGAACTTCATACTTTATTGGACTTGGAACTTCATTGAAAATGAGCTTTGTTCAATGGAATGTCTCCAGTATTCTGTTTTGAATAAAAATTATTTACTACTACTACTACTGCTTGTTGGGGTAGGAAGAATTAGGCAGGTGGTTAACTAGGATCTACAGCTTATCCAATAGGTAGGGAAATGGCCAGACTAGGTGGGTCAAGTGGTCCTTATCTGCCATCAAAGTCGATGTTTCTATGCTTACAGCGACCACTTGCCTGCCATATTGTGCTTATCCAGCAACTACTCTAAACCCCCAGTCAGAACTGTTACTAATAGGGTTCTTAAATGTTGGCACCTGGAGCAACTTAGAGCTGAGCTGTGTCAACAGGACTGGTCCTCAGTCTATTCATCCCACACTATTGCTGCAGCCCTGCAGTGCTTCATCCAGTTGTTTCACTCCTTCTGTCACTTCACCCTTAACTCCCCCCCGCACCACCCACCACTGTGTTCTCTGCCAAACCCTTGGCCTCCCCTCATTACAAGTCTGCCAACTCTGCCACTGCGTCAGCACTACAGCAAAATTCTGGGCCCAGTCCCCTCTCCAGAACCTCACCTCTACCCTATCAGCTTCTGCACCCCAAGCCTACTCTCTCAGGAATTTTGACTTGTGGCTCCTGTCTGTGCCACTCATGAACACCTTGGTAGGCCAATCGGGCTTCTCCCAGTGCTTGCCTAAACTATGGAACTCCCTCCCTGTGATCATTCTGCACACAGCCCCCAGTCTGCACCTCTCTGCCCTTCTCTATGCTCACCATTCATCCACCTGCTCCTGTGCCCAGGATGGCCCAGTGTGTTAGGATTTCAACTTGTCCCCCAGTGTCTGAAAAAATCACAACATATTGTAATATTCATGTATATAAGTTTTTAGTACTTTTGTTAGTTGCCTGAATATTGTACTTGTCTGGCTGTTGTACCTGTATGTTACTGTACTTCTGATGTGTTACCCTTACCCCTTCCCCAGGTCACACCTGGAATCATGCAGTACTTTGCTCAGTGTGCCTTCCTGGTAAAACTTTTAAATAAATAAATAAAATAAATAAATATTCAACACATGTGATAAGCATGCTCTGATAAAAATGCAGAAAATAAAAGGCCGTAGTAACCCATGGTTCTCATCTGACCTTATTGAAAGCCTGAAACTATGAGACCACCTGTGATCTAGAGCCCATGCATCTGGAAAGCAGGCCGACATTCTCAACTACAAAAAGGCTCACAATGAATGCAGAAGGAAAATACGGGCTGCAAAAAATAAATGCTACAAGGATGCACTTACCCATTCCAGGAGTGACGACAGAACATTCTGGGCCAACCTAAAGGAGGTCACGGGAAAGGATAGTAAGGCTGTCCCCATGATGCTCAACCTTGACAGTCTACCCTCAACTGACCTGGTTATAATTGCAAATGCATTTAATAATGTGTACTCAGATCTTTTTGGTGTGGTACCCCTGGACTTCCTTCCTCATGCAAACTCTACCGTCAACATTGGCACCATTGTCCAGCCTCCCTCACATCTTCTATTTCTCTTCAGAACTATTAACCTAAACAAAGCCAGAAAATTCCTGCAAAAAGTCCTGGGGAAGTCCCGATACAGTGGTGACTCCCTTGACTTTAAATTTGTAGCCCTCATCCTGGATGACATACTGCAGCTATTAACTCCCATTATTAATGCCTAACTTAGACTCTCTCAGTTTTCACAGCTGTGGAAAGAGGCCTTAGTGACTCCTGTCCTCAAAAGTGGAGACCGCTCCTCACTAGGTAACTATAGACCCATCTCAATCTTCCTGCCTCTGTCAAAGGCACTGGAAAAGTTTGTTGCGGATCAATTAGTTGAATATCTTGAAAAGTATAACATCCAGTGCCCACAACAACATGGGTTCTGCAAGGGTTATAGCACCACTACTGCTCTCATTGAGTTCACAGGCTATATTCACAACTCCATGGATTATGGCGAGCTGGTTGGTGCAACATTTATTGACCCGTCGAAAGCATTCGATACGGTTAATCATGACCTCCTAATTGTACAACTTATAGCTATTGGTCTCTCTCTAGGGACACAGTCAGATGGTTCAAGAGCTACCTCATGAACCGATTTCAGCAGGTTAGGATTGATAATGACAGCAGACCAGTTCACTCTGGTGTCCCACAGGGTCCATCCTGGGCCCTCTAATGTTCAGCATATTTTTAAATCAACTCCCACTTGCCTGTTGCAGCAAAATTCTGCTACTGTATATGCTGGATAGCTTCACTGGAGTTGAAAAATGGTTCAGGGACCATAAGCTTGTCATTAATTATAAAAAAAACGAAGGCTATGTTGTTTTCTAGCCACCAGAACAAGCACCAATTGTGTCCCCTCACCATAACGAATGTAGCTGGTGCACCTCTGAGTCTGGTCCAACAATTTAAGTTCCTGGGAGTAACAGTCAACATCTCCATGTCATTTATCTGCCATATAGACAATATTGTAAAGGCTCTCAATATACGCATCAGCCTTTTACACAGACATAAACATAGTCTTACCCCTGAAGCTCTCAACCTGGCCATCCATAGCTCAGTTTTCTTTCTGGTTGAGTATGGCATTGTGGTCTATGGGGACGCAACTGACACAGCTCTCCTTCACATTAAAGTCATCTTAAACAAAGCCTGCCGACTCGCCACTGGTTCTGAGTGACTTGTATATACCTGTGACCTCTACACCTGGGCCTGCTGGCTCCAGTTTGAGGGCTGACTCAAGTTACAGACCCATTTGCTGGCTAAAAAGGTGAGTCTGGGCTTGCCGCACTTAGGTGTGCAGAAGCTACTCACCTCCTACGAAAGCACTTGTCCCACTAGACGATCTGAGCATATGGTCTTCAAGACTCCTAGATGATGCACCTCTCTTGGACAAAGAGCTTTCACTCACCACATGCCTAAATGGACAGTCTTCCTGCTAGCATCTTTTCTATACCAACGTTAGGCCCCTTTAAACGTGAGCTCAGGAAACATCTGGTTGCTGGTGCCAGCTGTGACTGCTTTCATTAGTGCCTCCTGCCCACTTCCTATAGTCATCCTGCCCTGAGTTCCTCCATCTATTTCTTCTCTCCTCCCTCCTTCTTCCCCTCCCATCTCCCAGCCCTCCCCCCATCCTGTATTTTGTTTACATTCTCCACTTCCTCCCCCCTTATCACCCTTCTCCTTTACAATTCACACTTCTCATGTTACCAGCTACTTAGTTAGGTCTTCCTCTCCAACACTTAACACTGTTATGTACCCACACCTCCACTGATGATGCCAATCTTTTGGCTGATGTACCTAATCCTAATGTAACTCAGTGTTATTGCCCTAAAACTTGTTGTATATTGCCCTGATTTTATTGTTCTCCATAATTTGTATGCATTTATTGTAACTTTGCGTTGTTTTCTTTTTTTTTAACCTGGAGAGACACACTAAGCTGAAGCTTGTTTACAGGTGCGACCTGGGAGCACAAGGAAGTTAAGTAACTTGCTCAGGGTCACACAGTATGCAAGTGGGGGTGGAGGGATTCAAACCCAGGTCTCCAGGTTTGCAGCTCAGAGCCTTAAAGCACTGCGGTATACTGCCTTCTGACTTGTGTTTGTTTTTCCTTTGATGTGGAACCTATGTAATGAGCTTCTTCTCAAAGGTTTAATACGATAATTCAATAAATAAAATAAATGGAATAAAACCTGTTTGCCTGAGGTAGGTCTTAAGGGGTTCAAGATGACTATTTTTCAGAACCCAGTGAGTGGCCCTTCAAGACAGCAGTTTGGGGGCCCTATTTGACCATTGGCAGAGGATGAGGGAGTGGTTGCTGAGACAGTCAGGGAGGCCGGTGGTGTTTAAGATTCTCTCTGGGTGGTTGGTTAGTATCCTGTCCAGTAGAGTACTGGAGCCAGTCCTATAGTTTACCCTGGTGGGGGAGTCAGCCAATTGGGTCCCATTAATAGAAGCAATAGCGTTCTTAAAGGGGGCAGCTTCAGGGGCCAACGAGTTGACATTGAAGTCACCTAATAATACCACCTCTTGGTTTTGATGCAAGCTGGTTAGGTAATCCAAGATCCTGTTGAAGCCCTGAGCCTGATCCCTAGGGGGATGCACACAGAGACAACAGAGTGATTTCCCATGAGATCCAAGGAGTATTTTGACAGCAAGGGCCTGGACATTTGACCTGGTATCCAATTAGGGATGGGCATGACCCTGTAGGGTATTCCTGGGGTAAATTGCACACCCTCCACCCCTTTTGCCCATTCTGTCTTGTCTAAAAAGGCAGTAACTAGCCAATGAAATTGCTGTGGCTGGGATCTTGGGTGTTAGCCATGTCTCAACCACAGAAAGTACATCAGGCCTGTGCTGGGTAACCCAAACCTGGAGTGCATCATATTTTGACACCAGGCTGCATATGTTGATGGAAACCAATGTTAGGGTGCCATGGCTGTGCCCCATTTCCACTTTACAGTTTCCACTGTATAACAGATTACAGAACTCTCACACCAAAGCCATCAAGTTTGCAAAATCTGAATATTTTGTTTCCACCATTCAGAACAAAATCAACTGACCCTCCATTTTCTGGAAGGTCATTCATTCCCTCTTTGATCATCCATCCCAGTCTCTGTCCTCATCCTCAAGCTAGTAAGTATTGTACTACAGTCATCAACCCTGCTAAACCTGCAATCTCCTTTAAGAACTTCTTCAGCACTTGTGCCTTCTCAGTTCTTTTTTTTCTCCCTCCCTCTCTCTCCTCATGCACTTTCACCATCCTCTTTCTATTTTTCTCCTACCATTCCAGATGCCACCCTACAAGATTTACTTATGCTCAATCCTCACAAAGGGCATGGCCCTGATGGGATTAATCCCATGCTGTTCTACCTGTCTGCTCCCACTGTAGCATTCCCTTTTACTGACCACCTAAATCTTTCTTCAAAGGTACATTTCCTGACAGATGGAAGAGAACAACAGTTGGCTTAAAAACAGTATGCGGGCACTAAACATATACAATTGAGATTGCTGAAAGGTGGCAAATGCAGTTGCAGGGCTATTAATTAAACAATAGAGGTAGAATGGTAATGCGAGCAGTGATACAGTCATAACAAGTAACAGGTATACTGTAAAATGCAGAAATTGGAGTCAAGGCTTAGTGACAAGAAGGAAGACTACACCTTAGGAAAAGTCAGTAGTAAATCTTACCAGATCAGTAAGAGGTGGGAGCTGTAGAGCAAACAAGGCTAGAATAAAGAAGTAAAGGGGTCAACTAGGCAGACATGCATGCAGTCACGTAGCCACCTGAAGCAAACACCCACAAGTAGACACCCTTATGCTGTGATCTTTACAGTGAGGCCTGCTAGATGGCAGGGGGCATAAAGCCCTATTAGTCCCACCCCTGCCCACTGACTGTGAGTTCTGACTGGTTGGCAATTCTAGTGAGTGGCAGCACATACTGGTGCTTCCCTGCAGGGATGGAAGGCTGGTTGATGGCTTTGAGGAAACAAAGACAAAGAGAATACTTTATAGTGATGTCACATCAGCATTTTACTAGAAGTAATTCATCATGATTCAGGTACACTACAGGGTCAATAAAACTATTTTTTTAAATGCCATTTTCCATGTCATTATTGCAAGGCCTGTTTTACTCACTGCCTCCTCAGTTTCCATTTTACCTGCAGCTGCACTCTCTCTCGCATGCTTGGTTCTGTAGTACAATCTCTTGGGGCAATTAACCATACATTCTCGTTATACATCCCTGACGGCATGTTTTCAGAGTTGGGTGATGGCAAGAACCCTAGAGCTTTTGCCCGCCTTATTGCATAGGTGTCCAGTACACTCAGGCAAAAGAGGACCTAGAACCACAACTAAGAAGGGAAATATCTTCATATTAGGAGCTAAACTGAGACATCTTCTCTTAATTCCGTATGCAATACCTAAACAGGCCACAAAGACAAAAGAGCACAGTGTGTCTAAAAAACTTAAAACAATGTTAAAAAAAGACTAGTATAAATATCCCTTCTAATCCAAAGTAAGAACCAAAAATGAAAGAGAACCGTAAATTCTCAGCCAAGACAAAGTGACCTTCCCATGAGAGGAAGAGGTGACTAGACACAGAAAACCAAAAGAAATCATTATGACGCACACTGAACTTGGTCCAACTGAATGGCCATTCCAAGATACAGTACCACTGAAATCCTTACTATTACATGTGGTTACTACAGTAATAGACATGGCATTGAAAGAGTGAAAACAGTCATTTCAAAGAATAAGAACATAAGCAGTCCCAAAACATGGGTCTGGAGTGAAAACTACTGTATATAAAAAAGAACATTTTACTGATGCAGATGTCAATAAAAAATACAGTACATGATGTACAGAGGTGTGAACGTGTGGGATTAATAACTGACACAACCAAGCAGGGATCAAGTGCATAAAAAACACACATATGCGTTTGTCAATTTATTTTGTAGAAAAATCAATAAATATATACAGAAGTTATAGAAGAAATAAAAAAAATGTTAGTCCTGCATAGTAAAATAATTTCAGGACTCTGCTTTTCCCATTAGAGCCTGTGGCTTCGTTTCAGCCTAGATAGCCCAGTGTAATACCTCTTACACTTCAATCGTCTGTGTGAAAATCAGCACACTCCAAAGAAGATCCTTCTCCTGTCACTCTCAGTACCTGACTATCTAACATTCCCCTAGTGGTGAGCCTTATTTATACCCTAGGGATTACATCATACCTTGTGGGAGTCCCCATTGGCCGTGATTACATAATAGGGAATTTCCATATTATCCCATGCTTTAACATGCAGGGACTTTTTTTGGCCCTTTTTGCCCAAATATGCTTTATTTCTACAGGCAGCCCTAGTTACAACATCTCTGGAGCTGCAGAAATTCAATTTCCTATTTCACTTAATTATGGGACACTACAGGGCTTTTTATACATCTGCCCATAGTGTCCTGCTAAATGGCAAGTGGTATTTCTTTAACCACACTTGTGGTTTCTCCTGATGCTTCAAAGCATGCTTTTGCTCTGAAACAATTCTCTTATTTTCGGCTCCAAACAAGGAGCTTATCTTCAGCCGCTTGGTGCGGTAATTGTAACTGGAGCATCCTGCTCTGCTTTAACACATGCTCCTGGGTCACACTTTACGACCGGGAGCATTGTCGGGCACCGGAGTCACTTTTTTTCACATGAAGCTGCAATATGCAGCCACAGCTTTGGTGCTCAGCACTTCTAAGTCAGGCACACAGCTAGTATTTATTTCTCGGGGGCATCAGCTGTTTTTGAACCTTAAGCGCAATGTGCGCTATTCATTATCTCCAAATCGAGAGATAAAGGAGAAGTGCTTTTCAGCACTTAATGTGCAAGCAGGGGGCGTTTCAAGAAAACAGGGGACAGAAAAGCAAAGAGAATGTCAGGTTAGCCACCCTGACATGAAAAAAAGGGAAAGACAGAAAAAGGAAAGGGAGATAGGAAAGAGTGAAAGAGGAAAATGGGAGGGGGTTGCACATCTGACTTTCTGTACATTGTTTTACTGGTAATAATGCAGTAGGATCTCCCTGTTACAAGAGGAAATGCAATAGACTGACTCAAAATATGCAATTTATCTTTACAAGTGATGGTGCTGGACCATAACTCATGAGTGGCTGAGTCACTTTTTTGGATGGAGTCAGCTCTCTGTCAATCAATGGGCACATACAGAATATAGTACAGTGCTCATTCAGAGCTCATTCAGCAGCTGGCCATGGTGGTGAGTGGTGGTCTGTACCAGTCTCTGGCTCAGTTTGGGGATGGGGGAGCAGGGTGGTGAGACACTGCCTGCCATGGTGTGGGGGGGGGTCCACTAGACCACCAATGATGTGTTCATATTTTATAACAGGGGACCGGGGCTTTTGGGGGGCACTAAATCACCAGGGATCTTTATAATAATGAGGGCTTGGGGCTTGGGGCTGCTATATCACTAGGGATCTTTATTTATAATAATGAGGCATTAGGGCTGGGGGGGTTGCTGCTAGATCACCAGGGATCTTTCTTTATAATAACAGGGGATTGGGGCTTGGGTGGGTGGTCCGCTAGACCAGCTGGAATGCTTGGGGACATTGTCACATGGCCGCCTATGGCTTGCGGCAACCTGTCCAGGTGTGCCCTCTATTTGGTGCACTGCTACGGTTGCCACAAGCCACTGGCCTTTGCTGCCGGGACCCTACCTGATCAAGAATTGGGTGCAGGGTCCCTGGCGCACCAACAATCAGTGTAAGCTGCCTTTGGTGCAGCTTGAACCGACTTTTGAGAATTGAGCCCAATGTCTGCAGCTACACTGAATTTAGGAAAGACTGTGTGGTTAAAAAGGTGGAAGTTATTATATTTGAAAGATACCTAACATGCTAAGGAATTTCATACCACTCTCCCAACACATTTTTGCTGTGAATATATTAGAGTACAGAAAATTTGGAGGGGAACCTTTGTCAGTCTGTTGCATCAATAACATACCACTTGATGCCAGGACAGGTTTATCTGATTTCACAAACTGTATGGCAACCTTGAAACATGGGGAAACACTGTGCTATGTGACTTTCACATAAATTGTAGAGAAGAGCTGGGCAGAAAAATACTCAGACTAATCATGACTCTTTAACTTAAACCAAATGATTGCTGAGCCAGCCTGCCTGAACAAGACTGACTGGATTCTTGTAAATAGAGCTGACAGAGGACTTGCTGTAGGGCTGTTTGCAGATGCCCTAAGTGACCACTGTCCATTTTTTTTGTATCTGCTCAAACACCCCAGGTCTCAGCCTAACATTTACACTAGAGATTAACTCTAAGATGCAGCCTCTGTGAACTGGGCATCCATAAACCTATGTGATGACTGCCCAGAATTTCACCTAAGACTAGTAACTCACAAGGAGTTACTGTATCAGATAACCAAAATAAAACCTGAAGCCTCAGCTGGTTTTGAACAATTCTGCTTAAACTGGCAGCCTCTGCCAGTGCAGCCAAATTGCAAACTCTACATGTCCTTCATATAAATGCAAAATTGCCCTTATCACCCTAACACAAAAAAGTGGACCTAAGAACTTGGTTAAACATTATAGACCTATATCTGTACTTAGCTTCCTGGGCAAGATACAGGAAAAACGTGTTCATACCTAGGTGGCAGGATATAGTGAGGCTCATGGTCCCCTTGCCAGTACTCAGCATGGCTTCTGTAAGCACCACAGCACTGTAACAACCCATGTCAGGATCATCAGTGACATCTGTGCTATGGATGTAGGACAGGTCACAGCTGCTATCTTTGTGGACCTTGCCATGGTCTTTGACCTGGTCGACCATACTCTTTTGTTGCACAAGTTGTAAAATTGTAACCTAGACAACCATTCCTTTATCTGGATTGGCAACTACCTTGACAATCAAAGCAATGTATGAAGTTGAAATGTATCCTATCTTCTCCTGAATCATCACAGAACGTGTCTCCAATGGTTCCATACTGGAACCTCTACTATTGTTCCTTCTTATGAATAACTTGCCCCAAAACTGTGGTGGATCAAATATGTTGCTGTAGATAGATGATTTTATACTTTATTGTAGTGCTAGTGACATCCAAACCATTAATGGCCTTCTCAAGAATGACTTTTCGCAATTGCAAAAATTGTCCACTTACAACAATCTTGTCTTAAACTACAAAAAACTAAGGTCACCTATGGGGCAACTGCCCTCTTATCATTGAAGAAAACTGAGATGGCTAGGTTCTGGGTGTCATAGTATATAATAGCATAAGGTGGTTTGCACTTGGCACTCACAACAGAGACCACCACTGTCAGGTCCTGGCTGAATTAAATTTGCCCACTTTTCAAGGCTGGATGCAATTTGCAGCACAAAGTCTGACTTTTATACTTCTTAAATTTATCTCCCCAGCCTACTTCTGACCTTGACTAGGCAGACCTCCCAGATGCTGAGGTCCATGACATGTAAACTACAGATAGTTCCCTACATGAAGACTGATACAGGGAGATATATTTTCTCTTCCTAGCCCCTTTGCTATGGAACTCCACCCCCCAACCCCCACTATCAAAGAATGCCAATCTCCTGGCTCCTTCAAATGAGCCCTCATGGAGCATCTCCTCATTCTAGCCAAAGTCTGCTGACATGCTTATACCAATTGTAGTCCACCAGACTACTGTCAAATGTGCCTATCTTGGCAAACAATGCACTTCTATGTCCCACTCTACTGGTAAATCCCTGGTGGGGTTTTCTCCCCTTGTCTAATACATATAGTGATTAACCTTTATGAGGTGTAGAACTGTTGTTCTGTCTAACTTCCTATTTTGTCCTTTGCACAAATCTTATTGTACAACTCAATTTTTGTCTCTACTGATGTACAATTCCTGTATGCATTTCTTCACGTAATGAATTTTGGGCCACCCCACTAAATGGGACCTTTGGTTCCAGTGAGCCTACTCAGTTACCAAAAACCAAATCATTAAAAAATACAGTACATCTTCCAGGTTGAATTTTTTAAATATATTTAATAAACTAGTGCATGGTCACTATGAAGTGATGGGATTGAAAGGGAAGTGATTATGATACATCCATTAATACTGATGAGTTAATTAACATGACTGTATACTAGCACTGTATGTTTAGGAGAATTTGCAGTTGTGCCAGCCAGGATGCAACACAAAACTACAGCATACTGTAGTAGAGTTACTACAGTTAACAAGGTAATTTCTTTTTTTTTTACATTTCTTTTTACCCCGCCTTACTACACTCTTAGTCCACTCCTTCAGACCTGGTCAATCCCCATGGATCCCTCCCAGGATGTCTGCCCCTAGACTGCAAGACTTACTCCGTTTTCCCCCCTACCTTACTCCTCTCTTCCGAGCACCTGCACAATGAGGTCTGCTCATGGGTAGGTGATTGGGGCTGAGATCGGTCGTCATCTTGGATTGAGAGGGTTTTTTTTCTGCTTTTCTTCCCTTGGTCCCTCCATCCCCTGAGGGTGTTGGCATACAGGACTGATGTCCAGACAGACGGCATGCTGATGCATGCCATTGGCAAGTGCCCATGATGTCCTCCTCTCCCTGACTCCAAAGAGCTGCTTGTGCTCCGATGCCCATGCTTCCATAGGTATAGGAGCATTGGGTACTCAAAGCACCCCAGAAACCCACCCCAAGGGGAGGAGAGCATCCATTGAGATGCTCAGTCCTCTTCCTCCCCTTCAACCCCCGCGCCCAGAGTCTGTTCCCAAACCTGGGTCACTGGCGTCGCGCGAGGTGTGGCATCCAGCGCCTCAGCCCTCAGTGCCACCGGGCCAGTGTAAACAAGGTAATGTCAATGGAAGTTAATCCTTTTTGTCATGTACAGTAGTAACTCAAGACACTGCGTTGCATCCTGTGTCACTACTGTATAAAGTTCTACATGCATATGTATGTGTATAAAGGTGTCTGTGCACCTAAGCTGATGTATATAGACTGATTTTGTTTGTGCTTCCCTTGTCGATTATGTTACATTTTGTTTCTTAAAGCATTTGACCAATGTTACTCAATTTATGCTTCTCTCCAACTTGTTTAAGGCTAGCCTGCCTCTCTCTCTCTCTCTCTCTCTCTCTCTCGTAATCTGTTTTGAGTCTTGCCTTACTTATCACCTCTAGATTATTCACCTGAGTGACCCTGTCTCCCTCTCATCCCAATTTGAAAGGAATCCCTCAAAGCTTCATCCTGGTACCTATACTGTTCTTCATCTTGTTAAATGACATCCTCTCTGTCTGGGTTTCCTTGCACATGCATATGTATGTGGATGACTGATGTGATGGGACAGAGCAAGAGGGAGGGTCAAAAGAAGGAGAGCGAGGGAGGGAGGGGCAGCTTCAGAATAAGGGCTGCTAGCTGCACAATTGAGCATACTTGGTAGACCGTAAGGCCATTTTCTGCTGGCAATTTTCGTTTGTTTGTATGTTCGTATGACATATAAATGTTCTCTTCAGGACCAACAGCCACCACCATAAATACTTCTCTATGAAAGGATTTCTATGAAGTCCAGCTCTGATGCCATCAAAGAAACCTTACATGAACTCCTAAAAAATCATGCCCATGTTCTTGTTACTTAGTATAGGTTATTAAAACTCTCTGATAACTCCCACCTCACCACCCTTGCTGGTTCCTATACAGAGCAAGTAAACCATTTCAAATATTTTACTGATACGATAACTAGGTAAACCCACTAGGAACTAACCTTTTTCAGGAGTGAGCCACATGGAAAACACTGATAAATTACATTAATAATAATACACTATGTACATTGTAAACAAGCAACTAAGAGTCACACTAGGCTGGGGTGTTCTTGATAAAAACATCACTAGCCAGTTCAAGAAAAAATCGGGCACTAATGTCACTAATTTTAAGGAACTGAGAAGGCAAGTGTGCCCATAAATAGCTCCTGTATTCATGAATAGTATGGCAACTTCCCACCCTCCAAAATCTATTTGTCTAATCTGTTCTTGAAAATAAATTTTATTTCAGTGATTATAATGAATTCTGTTGTTCCAGAGGTTAATAATCCTTTTGGTATACAAGTATTTCCCTTTGTTTGTTTTAAATCTACCTGCAATTACTTGTAGTGGATGTCCATGGGTTTTTGAGTCAATGTCTTTAAATGTGATGTTTAAGTCAGTCATGAGGTGAGGGTCATGTACTATATCGTAAAATAGAAATAAATCACCTCTTTTTCATCATCCCTCGAGACTAAAAAGTATTAGTTGCTGTAGTCTTTCTGTGTATGATTTGTTCTTGGTATCAACCAGGATTTTGGTGGCTCCGTGCTGTACCCTTTCAACAAGGTCAATGTCTGGTTTTGGGTAAGGACTCCATAGCTGGTTACAGTAATCAAGACGTGGTCTGACATAGGATCTGTATAATGGCATTATAACATCTTTTGTTCTACTTTTTATACATCTTTTCGTGGTTCCTAATACCCTGTTTGCTTGGAATATGGCACTTAGGCATTATTCTTTAAAATCTAGGATGTTAGTTATAATAATGCCTCGGTCCCTTTCTTTAGTTGTGGAGTGCAAAGCTGTGTCGCTCAAGATGTATTGTTGTTTGCAGTTATTGCTACGTAAGTGGAGGACACCGCATTTGTCCAAATTGAATGACATACTGTTTTTGTATGCCCATTTACTTATGGAATTGAGGTCTTCCTGAATTTTGTTAATTTGTTCGCGATTATTAGCTGGACTATGCAACTTAGTATCATCTGCATATTTTGTGACTGAGTTTTCAGAATTGTTACTGAGGTCAGCAATAAACAAGTGAAACAAAAGTGAACCCAAAACAGATCCCTGGAGGACCCCACTTGTCAAACCCCCCTCTTTGGATGGAAAACCATTGATTGATACTTACTGTGTATGGTTGGTGAGCCAGTTTACTGTTCGTCTTATGAGAGTGCCATTGATATGTAATTTAATGTTTTTCAGCTATCGCCCAGTGTGGTAAAGTGTCAAATACTTTACAGAAGTCTAACAAGATTACATTGTCTGATTCTCCCCTGTCTAGGATCGGACTCGTGTTACTTGAATAGTGCTTTTGTGGATCCAACTATCCTCCATTGGATAGTGCTGGTATCCGACCTAGGATCTGATGAATGGATCCGGTGGTTGGATCCATCAGATCCCACCATGGATAGTTGGATCCGATGGTCAGATTCATCAGATCCCTGGTTGGATCCATTGGATCCAGGTCAGATCCTCAGATATCTCAGATACTTACAGTGGATCCTAGGAGATTGGATCCTTGGTTGGATGTCTATGCCATCCTAGGCTGTCCGATATCTGACCAAAATGATGTATCTAATGGTATCCAGCCTTGAAGGATAGTATCTGAGCAACACTAGATCAGACTAATCCTGTTGTAAAAACAGATTACATTTGTAACACATGATCATCCAGAAATGAACCCATGTTGATCCTGGTCTATTTCACCTTTTTTTGTTAATGTAATCCTGTATCTTGTCTTTGAAACATAGAAACATAGAATTTGGCAGCAGATAAGGACTACATGGCCCACCTAGTCTGCCCATTTCCCTACCTAATGGATAAGCTGCAAATCCTAGTTAACCAACAGCCTACTTCCTCCTACCCCCACTAGAACTGCCTTATGTCTGTCCCATGCATTCTTTAATTCCCCCACTGTTTTTGACTCAATGACCTCCTCAGGAAGGCTGTTCCATGCATCTACAGCCCTCTCTGTGAAGAAATACTTCCTCACATTACCTCTGAGCCGACCCCCCTCTATCTTCAAATTGTGCCCCCTTGTTCTTGCACATCTCTTTTTCTGAAATATGCTACCCTCTTGGACTTTGTTGATTCCCTTGAGGTATTTGAAAGTTTCTATCATGTCCCCCCTCTCCCTCCTTTCCTCGAGGCTATACATCTTAAGTTCCTTTAGTCTTTCTTCATATGTCTTCTGGTGTAGACCCTGCACCATTTTGGTTGCCCTCCTCTGGACAGCCTCCACCCTGTCTATGTCTTTGCGGAGATGAGGTATCCAGAACTGTACACAGTACTCCAGATGTGGTCTTGCCAACTGTCTATACAGAGGGCCAACAACTTCCTGTTTTCTACTGGTGATGCCTCTCCGCATCCCAGTATCCCCCCAGCCCTCCTTACTGCCTTCTCACATTGCTTGCCCACCTTTAGGTCATCTGATATGGCTACCCCCAGGTACCTTTCCATTTTTGTTGTTGTCAGTATCTCACCCCCCATTGTGTACTCTTCCCCTGGGTTTTTGTTTCCCAGGTGCATTGCTTTGCACTTCTTTGTGTTGAATCTAAGCTGCCATACATTTGACCATTCTCCAACCTTGTTAAGTCCCTTTTCATCCTTTCCACCCCACCTTGCGTATCAACCCTGTTGCAGATCTTTGTGTCATCTGCAAAGAGACATACTTTCCCTTCTAGTCTCTCTGTAATGTCACTTATAAAGACATTAAAAAGGACCGGCCCCAGTACTGGACCCTGCAGTACCCCACTAGTAACCCTCCTTTCTTCACTGTGGACTCCATTTACTATTACCCGCTGTGTCCTGTTGTCAAGCCAGTGTTTTACCCAGGCTACCACCCTGGGACCCACTCCCAGGCTGGCAAATTTGTTTATTAATCTTTTGTGCGGGAATGTGTCAAATGCCTTGCTAAAGTCTAGGTAGGCCATGTCCACAGCCCCTCCCTGGTCTACCACTTTGGTCACCCAGTCAAAGAAATCAATTACATTTGTCTGACATGACCTTCCTGCTGTGAATCCATGCTGCTTTGGGTCCTGTGCCCCACTGGCCTCTAGGTACTAAACAATTCTTTCCTTCAGCAGTGATTCCATCATTTTCCCTACCACTGAGGTCAAACTGACAGGTCTGTAGTTTCCTGCCTCTGTCTTGCTCCCACTTTTGTGAAGGGGAATCACATCCACCCTCCTCCAGTCCTCAGGTACCACTCCATCCTCCCATGATTTATTGAAAAGGGTTGTCAGTGGTGTTACTAGTTCTTCCCTTAGTTCTTTTAGAATTTTGGGGTGAATCCCATCAGGCCCCATTGCTTTATCCACCTTCAGTTTTAAGAGTTCTTTCAGAACCCTTTCTTCTGTGAAAGGACTAATATCAACCCCCCTATAGAGAGTGCTTCTATTGACTGGATTAGGTATCTCCCCCTGCTTTCCCATTGTGAATACTGAACAGAAGTATTTATTCAGTATCCCTGCTTTTGCACTGTCACTCTCTGCCCAACCACCTTCCTCTTTATTCAGCCTCAGTATCCCTGCCTTCATCTTTCTTTGCTCCCTCATGTACCTATAAAAGGTTTTATCCCCCTTCTTAACCAAGTTGGCTGTCTTTTCCTTGGTTTGGGCCTTTGCTATTCTGACTGCCTTTCCCGCTTCCTTCTGTTTTAACTGGTACAGTTCTCTGTCCTGCTCCTTCAGTGTTTCCTTATATTTCCTGAATGCTATCTCTTTCTCCCTTACATTCCCTGCTACTTCTTTTGAGAACCATAGAGGTTTTTTCTTTCATTTTTATTTGTTTATTTGCTTCACACAAAGGCTTGTTGCCTCTGTTATGGCAGTTTTAATGTTTCCCCATTGTTGCTCCATCCCACCTCCTTGCCTGTTTGCTAGTGCTTTTTTGAGGCACTCTCCCATTTTGACAAAATCAGCCCTCCTGAAGTCCAGTACCTTCACTTTTGTGTGGCTTGACTCTAGAGCAAAGTTTATTGTGAACCACACTGTTTGGTGGTCGCTTGTTCCCAGATGGCTATCCACTTCAAGATCAGAGATCCTCTCTCCATTCCCATTTGAGAGTACCAGATCTAAGATTGCTCCCTCCCAAGTGGGTTCCCAAAACTAGCTGCCTGAGGCATGCCCCCTGTAGGGCATCAAGAATGGCCCTGCTCTTGGATATGGCTGCAACAAAGGTGCTCCAGTTAACATCTGGCATATTCAGGTCCTCCTTCAGCAATACCTCCGCTTTCTCTGCCATCCCAAGGATGCCTTCTATCATTTCCTTGTCTATTTCCTCCCTCTGAGATGGGTGTCTGTATACAACCCCTGTGTGGATTGTGGAGCCATTTCCAGTTTCCAGGGTGACCCACAGTGCCTCCTCTCCTCCCCTGTTTACCCTTTAGTTCTGTTGCTTTGATCCCTTCCCTTACATAGATAGCTACTCCTCCTCCTCTTCTTTCCTTCCTGTCCCTCCTGTAGATTGTGTACCCTGGTATGTTGACATCCCAGTCATGATTCTCTGTGTACCATGTTTCTGTGACTGCCACAATATCCAGGCATCCCTCTTCCATCAAGGCCACCATTTCAGGGAGCTTTTTACCTAGACTATGGGCATTGGTACTCATTACCCTCCATTTTTTTATGGCTTTATTTCTTTTTGCCCCGTCCCCTGTCCTTACTGCCTTTGTCTTTTTCTCCATTTACCCCTACCCTTCTCCCCATTGACTGCTTTATTTTGGTGTTTACCTCACTAACTACCCTGAATTTGGGGGGGGCTAGGATTTCCCTTCTCCTTTTCAGTGCCTCCCCCCTTGGCTAGTTTAAATGCGTGCCAATAAAGCATTTAAACCTATCACCTAGGATCCTGGTTCCCCTCCTGGACAGATGCAGACCATCACACCTGTATAGGCCTACATCCCTCCAGGTGGAGCCCCAGTTCCCGATGAAGCCAAGTCCCTGAGCTCTGCAACAGTTTTTCAACCAGTCATTGAATCCCATGGTGCAGAGTACCCCTAGCCTCATCCATGCCATAGACAGGTAGCACTTCTGAGAAAGTTACCATGTGTGCTACTTGTCTAAGGCCCCTCTCCAACTCCACAAACTCCTGTTGCACTGCTTTGATCCCATTCTCAGCCAGATCATTCATCCCTAGGAGGATAATGACATTCAGCTCCTTCCCCCTTGCAGCTGCTCCCACAATCCTGAGGATTCTTTTCCTGTCCCTCCAAGCCATGGCATCTGTCAGGCACCTTACCTCCCTTCCCCTCCATCCCCCAATTCTACCCCCTTAACAAGTGAGTCCCCCACCAGGAGTTGCTTCCTTCCCCTGTGGGGTCCTGTGCCACCCTCCTGTGGGTCTCCATTTTGGAGGTTCCCAGCATCCTACTTGGTTTCCACTGTGGGTGCCTCCATAGAGGAACCATGCTCCACCAGAGTGGTGAATGAATTGTGGAGAGGCACAACTGGAGGGATGCACCTCTGTTCCATCACCCTCACCCTCCCTGAGCCCACCATGGTCCAACCACTCCTCTTTCTTGGCAACCTCTGAGATAGTGGCAGTGGCCTGGGTGGTCCCTGGGTGGGGGAACAGGTTTCCCCAGTTCTTGCCAGGTCAGCATGGAGACAAACAACCTCCTCCCTCAGACCAGATAGGTGCCTGCAAATAGGGCAGCAATGCAGTCTCCAGAATGTCTCCTGGAAGACTGCTGCTCCACAGCCAGTGCATTGCACCACTCCCCACATGTCTGTGTCCCTTTCTGTTACAGATACTTTTCTTTTGTTGTTTTTTGTTCTTGTTTTATTGTGTGAAAGCTTGTGAGTGCTACCCCCATTCAGTGTGTTGTGTCTTTAAGGATATGAACAGGTGTATGTTGTTAGTAGTTTTGGGGAAGTGATATCAGAACCCCTGCTATAAAGGAAGTTATGCTCTTGGGGTGGGTGGGGTGAGGGGAAGGGTGGGAGGAGTAAACCTATACCATATAGAAACAATCAACTACAACTCTGACCCTCCGCCCCAAGGAGTGCCTTCCTTTCTTTCATCCCCTTAACAAACACCTATTTCACAGAGGTTAAGTACAAGGACCAGTCACAAATGACTGCAAATATCTCCCAGCTACAGTTCCTCCCTGGCAAATTAAAGTTAAAACTAAGCAAAGTCAACCACAAAAACAAAATCAATACTAGTTACTTACAGAGGCCCAAAAAGTAATAATTCAGTTCAGTGTAGTCTAGAAAATAACCTCCTTAATTCAAGGAAGCTGTGGCTGCTTTCTCCCTCTCTGTGTCTATGTGGATTCTACTAATTTTCCAGCTACAGGTGTTAGGTGGAGTGGATGGTAGTTACCAATGGCCTGCTTGATTCCTTTCTTGTGAATAGGTGTGATCTTAGGCAATCTCCAGTCTTTGGGTAGTACTCCCTCACATAGTGATTTTTTTGAACAAAATTTGTAATGGAACACATGTTCTCTTTCATTAGTTTTAATATCTGGGGGTTATGTTGTCTAACCATGGAGCTCAAAATGCTTTTAGTCTATTTCTTTCTTTATTTGCTCAATTGAGACCTTATTGTCATGGTGCTGGTTCATTTTACAATAAAAATGACTTGGTATGGCTACTGAATATACTGAGCAGACTTATTCATTAAAGACATTAGTCATTTCATGTGGTTCTGAGATTATGTTATTATTTGCACTCACCCCTCTGGATACTTTGCAGTGAAAAACTTTGCCAATTTATTTAGTCCTAATCAAAAAAAAAAATAACAGTAATGCCTGACATGTTTCAGAATAAAATTATTTTATCCAACACTTTGATAAAGGAACTGTATTCTGAAACTCATCAGGCATTACTGTTATTTTCTTTTTGGTTGACACGGAAAAAAAAAACTGGCATAGTTTGCACAGCAAATTATTTCTGAGCAGTATAATCATTTCTGATTGAAGAGGGGAGAGTGCCTGATTTTTCTTGAACTGACTATGTACACTGTACATCATGTATAGTATTTATTTAAAAATTGTTTGCGCCTCATTATGAAGTAAGCATGTACGTGACACAATCTCAGGTGAGTGAGTAAAGAGTTCAGGATGTCGACACTGAGACTATTTTTTTGTCAACTGTTAACTGGGGTTGTAAAGGAGTATTTGCTCAATTGGCAATATTCACTAAGTTTTAATGAACATATGTTATCACTACTACTAGAAGGAAATGAGCATTGGCCCACATTGGTTATTATACATGGAACCTGGAATATATAGTTGGCTGTGACTCTAAGATCCCTACGTTGAAAATTCAAGATTAGCAGAGCAGCCAGACTAAGGTGGCAAGCAAATTTAAGTGACCTTAAAAATCAAGTTCCAAAGTGTATTGTAACACCTTTCATCAGAAGGAAGGCAACCTAAGTCAGCCTAAGTCAGTAAATAACTAATGATATGTTCTTTTGTGCACACTGAAAGCAACATGCCTGATTCTGTTGCATAAAATTTATAGGTCAGAAAGTATTTTGTTCTCCATTCTCTCCATTATTACCTCTGTACAGGTCCCTGATTATGCTCCATCTGGATTGCAGCACTCAGTTTTAGAGTCTGCATTTCTGGAAGGACAGAAATAGGCTGGAGGTGATGTAATGCAGGGCCACCAAAATGACACAGTGGCAGCAGGACAGATTGTACTAGGAGAGGCTGGTAGATGTGCACATGTACACTCTAGATGGAAGGAGGAACAGGAGGTATATAATTCAGATCTACAATTCCTGATGGGGATAAACAAGGTAAACAGTTGGAACTCATTCACCAGGAATCATCACACAGTAATGAAAGATCCTTATGGGGCAAGTTTGACAGTGGGAGATTTAAAAGATATGTTAAGAAATTCTTCTTTACCAAAAGGATGGTGGAATAATGGAATAGGTTGCTGTCTTCGAGGCACAGGTCAGAAAGCATAGAAAAACCAGGATTAGTTGTAAAATTAGCAATGAGTGTTTTATTATCAATAACATTAAAAATAAAAATTGCTCAGTATAACTATTTACAAAGGCAGATCAAACAGAGAAAACAAATTCATTCTTCTGAGTGTTTCTTCCTAATCTCAGATCTCAGTCTGTCAGTCTCCTTGTCTCTCTAACAAAAGCATTGTTGCTCTTTTTATAACAAGTCTTTGCCTCGTTGATATCCTGCTTCTCACAGAATGTTCTTGTCAGTTTACAGAATGTTCTTGTCAGTTTCAATGCAGGTGCAGCAAAAAAGAACATAGTGACCCAGAACTGACCTCTTGTCGCTAGCATCTCAGAGAAGTTGCAAACCAACTTCTCAGGTTAACCCTTTGAGTTCCAAATAGTTTTTTTTGCAATCATTTCAACAGTATAACTATATGCAGTTTTAAAGAAAGGGACCCCAGTATCAGTGACATTTCCACATACAGATTCACATATATTTTTATACCCACAGATATGCAAGTGGGGGGGAAGACAGAAATAGCAAGGGAAGGTAGAGAGATAGCGAGAAGCGAATAATTGCTAAACCGTCGTAGTGATCAGTTCCTAGGTCTCACAAGACAATTTGGTTGTGCAACCAGACAGAGACGAGACAGAAAAGGAAAGGATAGAACAGATCCTTGCATTTAAACTCTTTCTGCATAACAAATGGGGCAGGGCCTTATTCAACACTGTCACAGTTGCTAAAGGAGGTTTTAGAGCAGGGGACTATAACGGGTTCAAGGAAGACTGGGACAGATTCAGGAAGCTGGTGTTCCCAGAAGAGGGGCAAGATACAGGTGAGAGGGGAGTGGTAGGGAGGTGGCAGGGGAAGGGGTGGATCAGAAAACATCATAACATCTTTGTCTTTTTCCAGGCCAGTAGGGAATAGGTAAGGTTTTCCTTTGGCAGACCAGCTGGACATTGGATCTTTTTCCGGCATCATGTTTTCTATGTGTCTATATGGTGTGGTCATCACAGTTGTCCTGTAATCCAGCAGTGGGAGTAGGATATTGCAAACTGTTATTAAACAGGCCTGCCCAGATAAACCTTTTTATGCTCTGTACAGAAGAACAAAATTTAAAGTGACAGATTTAGTTACATAGTCAACATGGACATCAAAAGATCAACAAGTTTATAGTAATATCCAAAGATATTTAAATTCAGTTGCCACATTGAGCTCCTCACCATTGGCCATCAGGATTGTGAATAGTTATTTTTCTGTTTATCTTATGGTTTATTCCAAATGGCATGGCCTTAGTTTTGCTGTTGAGGACCCTCCTTACAGCTAATCCTAGGAGGGAGAAAAAAAGTCAATATGCTATGTCTACAACCCCACCCCTCCACAGGAGGTCAGCAGCACCTAGTGGGTCTGATTATGTAGTTGGCCATGCTGGACACTGAGGAACTAGTGGACCTTGGGCATAAAAAGCTGGACTGGAATGGAAGATCAATTAAGGGGAACTTGCCTAGAAACAAGATATTATCGAACCTACCATACTGGGTATCATACCTTGATAGATTGTAGCCTTGTAAACAGGAGAGAAAGACTGCATGCTGTGGATCACTTTGCAGACTCACAGATATTTATACATCTGACTTGACAATCATCTGAGCATCTCTCACCATACTGATATCCTCTGTGCTGAACTTTACCCAAGACTCGATGCCTTGTAGTGCAGTAAAGCTGGTCTCCACTTCCCCTGCCAGGTGAGAAATAATGAAAAGGATTCTACCTATTCATGACTATGGTGATATTGTCTGGGGATCCACTGCCAAATCCACTCTTACCAGACTGGAGATGGTCTATAATGCTTTCTGCCATTTTGTCTTTGATAGCTCTCTGTACCCACCGCTGCACCGTTTGCTACAACTTTAGCTGGAAGTTGCATGACGTACTGTATGCCAGCTTATGCACAGTATAGCACTCATTTACACTGCTCTGGAAAACTCCTCTGCTACCTCTTTCCCTCCTTTGCATTCTGTGGAACAGCTTTACTGACAGAGTCCAAAAAGCCCCCTCTTACCTTTCTGTCAGCACATTACTTGGGGATCGTCACTTGACAAAGCCCAGTTGCAGTGGCATTTGATGCTGCTTCAACTGTAAAATGTAGTGTTTTTCAGATTTCCTAATTCTGTGAAAAAGTGCCCTTCTTGGCATGTTTTGCACACTTTTTTTTTTTGCTATGGTGTATCCGTGGTGTAAAAGTACTCAGTGAAAAGTAATGCTACACAGTTTGTCTCATCTTCCTTTCTGAACTTCATTGCATGTACTATACAATGTTCATATCTGTATATTTGAAATGATGAATGAAAGATTTGGCACTGTTTTCTTTACTCCTGTAACCATTCTCCAGGATGCTTGTGGAAATTAGCTGTTTTTGCAACTCAGCGAAAATGGCACATTTTCAAAAGCACTGTTTTTGCAGCCCTGCAATATGCCTTCCTGGTCAAGACTTTCTCAGTAAATAAATATATATATATATATATATATATATATATATATATATATATATATATATATATATATATATATATATATATATATATATATATATATATATATAACCATGCTACCATAGTTAGGTTGAGAGCCATTTACATGTTAAACCTAAAATTTTGAACCTTAATAACTTTGCAACTGTCAGTCGATTTGCCTGAAATTTGGAATACATGATCAAGAACCATACATCTTGGGATCTGCCAACTTTTGTACTTTTTGGATATACGGCTGTGAAGTTATTAAGCGTGATCTGCATGCACATTTATGCTTTTTTGGAATTCTTTGGTCATCTCTAGAGGTTGCACGGATTGTGCGACTGGTCTGAAATCTTCAGGGAACATGCGACCAGGGCCCTCGATGTTTCTTTTGAAGATTTTGTGAAAAAATATTAAACGGTTCAAAACTTATTCAAAAAACAAGTTCCCATTATAAGTCAAAGGGAAAAGTTAACAAAAAGTTCGACAGTGTTGCAAATGCAGTTTTTACTTTTGCAAATGGCCCTTTTACTGCCGCAAATCTGCCATTTTGTTTTCAGTTGGTCATCAGAAAAATGCTTGCCATTTAAATTTGGGACCCTCTAGCAACCTAATTCTTTTTGTATTCACCTAGTCGGACCCTGAGGATGCTAGACATGTCTTTATTTTGGGGTAAAACACCCCAGAAATATGTTTTTCAGATTTCTGGAAAAAGTACTTTCATAAAATACTTTCACACTTGCAACAGTGTTGAATGAATTTGTGAAAGCTTTTGCAAAGTTCTACCGTACTTTTCCAGGCTGTGTGAAAATGGTAGCAATTCTTTGGCACCCTGCTGCAAAAGAACGATTTGGTCTTTTGGGCTGAAATTTGAAAAGAACGCAGCCACCATCTCACAGATGTGCCTTTCAGTATTTCAGTGAAAAAATATTACAGGGTGGCAAAGTTATGGCACTCCAAAGTTGATGCTTTTTCCCATAGGATAACATTACGGAGTCCGCCACATTACAGGAATTCTTTGCCGCCCTGCTGCAAAATAACGGTTTGGTCTTTTGGGCTGAAATTTGGAGAAAAGAAAACTAACATCCCACAGATGTGCCTTTTACTGGTTTGGTGGAAAATTATTACAGGGAGCAAAAGTTATGGCACTCTGAACTTCTCTTTTTTTCCCATAGGATAACATTACGGCGTTCGCCGCGGCTTTCAGGGCCCGTATCTCAGAAATGGTGTGACATACGGACTTTTTGTTGTGGGCAAAGTACAAAACTAGCCAGGAAAGTCATAAATCATATGACTTTTAAATTTGTTTTCTATGTAGTACGGTTCCTGAGATATAAGCAATTTACTATTCCAACTCCTCATTTTCTGCTCCGAGACCCATTATTATGCATACATTCTTTGTACTCACTGTCTTTCTCTATGCAGCTTTTGGGGAAAACTAGCCTGTGTGCTTACATTACTGTTATCCTTACCACTTCTGCTTGCGGTTCTGTAACCATTTCACTTACTGTTCCCGTCTTCGGCACCATGTGCGTTACCCTTCGCGTTTCCATTTGCACTTCCATTTGTGTTATTTTAACCATTTCTGTCTACAGTACTGTTTATCTTTCTGTTTCACTTTGCGTCACCATGCGCATTACCATTTGTGTTTGTGGGCACCATGTTACTATGACGCTCCCGATGCCGCAGTACATTCACTATTTCTCATTGCACTTCTCAAAAAGAAGGGAAATTAGAGGCAAAAACTCCATTTAATGCATTAGTTAGGGTTATTCCACAGTGACAAAAGTGAGGAAATTTGGTGTTAGGGTTGAAAGCCCTCCTTGGACCTCCTGCCCACACCCCCAACCGACATCGGGGTGCACATTAGGGTTGTCAGTCCTAACTCTCACCCAATTCTCCTATACCTCTGCTTCTTCACACATCTGATGGGGTGAGAGTTAGGGCTGACAACCTCACGCGCACCCGATACCAGTTGGGGTGTGGGCTGGGGGTCCTGGGCTTTCAACCCTAACACCGAATTTCCTCACTTTGTCGCCGGAACAACCCTAACTAATGCATTAAATGGAAGTTTTCGTCTCTAATATATATATATATATATATATATACTTGGCAAAAACTATGTTAATACATCAGTTAGGGTTAACATAAAACCATACAAAGGAGGGAAATACAATATTAGTGTATCCAACTAACACCCCACCCCCACCTAAGCACACCAACAAGCATTGGGGGTGTGCCTTGGGGTCATCAGGCATAATGCTTACCTTATTCCATAAGTAAATAAGCTGAGATGGGTACAGTATAACAGAATGGGGTGAGCATTAGAGCTGACAATCCCAAGGCACACCCCTGATGCCTGTTGGTGTGTGCAGGTTGGGGGTGGGATGTTAGGGTTGGAAACCCTAACGTCATATTTCCCTCCTTTTCACAGTTTGATATCAACCCTAACTGATGCATTAATGTAGTGTTTTGCAAAGAATATATATATATATATATATATTTCAGGTTATTACCGATGGGATTACACGGAGCCAGTTTATGGACTACTCAGCCTTATTGCATCTCACTACAGTACATCTATGCACTCTGATGCTTTCCACTTAAGATAACTGATTTTATCTGTGTTGAATGACCCTGCTGCTTATAAGAATACTGTGCATTGACAGTAGTGCAAATGAACTGGAACCCACAGATCCCCCCTGGATACAACTGGAAATTAGACATTCATTTCAGTGTGCTCTCCTGGCCGACCTTGTTAACTAACTAACTAACTAACTAACTAATTAACTAACTAACTAACTAACTATCCACATAAATCAATACATAATAAACACCCAGGAAAGAAATTAAAAGTCTAGCTCTAAAAGTTGAAACAACGTTTTCACCAATTTACCAGATGTAATTGGCTTGGAGAAAAATGAGAAAAGCATAAATGAAGACCAAGTAAATGAACCAAATGATCAGAACATTCCTAAGTTTAGGTTCAAGAGACTAACATGCAGGGAAGTTAAAAAGGTGATAAAGAAAATGAATAAAAATAAATCTCCAGGTATTGACCAGTTGGAAACAAGGTTTCTTAAAGATGCAAATAATATCGTAGCCCCAATTCTGACAAAACTTTTTAACTGGAGCTTATGTGAGGGGGTATTTCCTTCAACATGGAAAAATGCTAAAATTGTTCCAGTCTTTAAAAAAGGAGACATATCTAATCCTACAAATTATAGGCCTATAGCTTTACTATCTGTAATCTCTAAGGTACTAGGATGACTGGTACATGGACAGCTCTATAACTGCATAGAGGGGTTCGGGCAGCTGTCCGGGTACCAGCCTAGGTTTAGAAAAGGGCATTCCATGGGCACTGCACTCACCGACATAATTGACATCTTGGCTTCCTCTCTAGATAAGGGAATGTTGGTTGGTGCAGTGTTCGTGGATTTGTCAAAGGCATTTGATACAGTGCACCACCAAGTACTGATAAGAAGACTTCAGAATGTAGGAGTGTCAGAAGAGGTTAGGAGATAGTTTCTGTCATATTTGACAGAATAAACACAACAGACTGTGGTGGGTGAAACTCTATCAACAAAGGCAGGGGTGAAATGAGGGGTGCCCCAGGGATCGATCCTGGGCCCTCTTCTGTTTTTGGTGTATACAAATCCAGTTGTTCAAACTGTAAAAGTTTCAGATATTCGTCTATATGCAGATGATACTGTTTTAATAGTTAAAGGTAAAGATCCTTACAAAATACAATCAGAATTACAAGCAGATTTTAATAAAATTCAGGATTGGTTTGGGAGATCTGATTTAGTCCTAAACAGTAGTAAATCAAAACAATGTTTATTTTTCAGAAAATAAAGGAGATGGTGACCTTAAAAATTACATCCAAAGATGGTAAAGAGTTAGAACAAGTGAGTGAATACAAATACTTGGGATTCTGGATCGACCAGAGACTAACTTTTGAGTACCATATTAATGAGAAGGTAAACAAACTAGATGGTAGACTTGGGGCCCTGCGAAGAACAGGTCACTGTACAAATGAACCCATGAAGAAGTTCATAGTTAATCAAATGTTGGTACCAGTATTAGAATATGGAATAAATATTTATTTGTTTGCTAAAGCTTCCACACTAAAAAGGGTTAAATTATGTATCACAGGTTGTCCAGATTTGCACTGAGGGTAGAAAGGAGGACCCATCATTGTATACTGTATGAGAAGCTAAGTTAGCTTACTTTAGACAGTAAACAAAAAATCATGTGGGTTAGCATAACAAAGCAACTTTTGGACACAAGGAGACCATTTTATTTAAATGAGAAATTACAAAGAGTAGAGCACACCTATGATCTAAGACATAAAACAAAAATGAAGGAGTTTAAAACAGTAACACAAAGAAATAGGATAGGGGAAATGTCTTTTGCTTATGCGGCAATAAAGTTTTGGAATGAGTTAAAGATTCAAGAAAAAAATATAAACATAGGTCTGCATGAACTTAGTACTGCCTTGAAAGATGAATTAGCAGTTACAGTAGATGTACTTGTTTTGATTAGATATAGAACGTTTTATGAAAATGTATGATTGTATGTATTGTATTTTGGATTTATTTAATGTATGAAACTGATGATTTTTTATTAACATCTAAGACAGGAATGCCTTGTAAATAGAATTTTATCCTAATGATGCTTTAAAATGAGAAGTCATTTTTGTATCCTGTATAAAAATAAATGTTACTACTACTACTACAAAAGTACAAATAATAACTAAAAGTCGATATACTGATGGACTTGGAATTGTATTGAATTAATATTGTAATTATTTATTTAGTGAGTTTCTCGGATTAAACCTTTGAGAACAGGTTCATTACATAGGTTCCATGTCAAGGTCAAACAGCAAGAGTACATACATCAATTTTCAGTTTGGTATACAGCAAAGTAGTTACAGGGCAATGAGACTTAAAAAAATAACAAAAAATATATACTAATAACAGACAAAACACCAGGGGAAAAAAAGGGGGTGGGAGGGTGTCAGAGGGCGAGGAAAGCACAGAGGAGGGTGAAGCAGAGAGGACAGCTACACTGGGGGGATAGTGCATGGGAATCAGCCCAGGTTGTGGGCCTTGTCAAAGGGAGAAGTATAGCTTGCCTAGGGTACCATGCGTTAGTGATGGAGCTAAGCCCAGCAGCAAGAAGCAGATACTGGTTTCCAAGGGGGGGGGGAGGTGTTGGCTGGAGCAGGACCAATAGTGGGTTACCAGGAGGAAAGCATTTTCAAGAGTCACAAAGGTGAGAGGAGAGGACATGGATGGGGGAGCAGAAGGGGGAGAAACACTGGACTGTTCAGGATGGGGATGTGAAGGAGCTGAAGAGGCAGCGGTAGGTGGTGCTTGGTGGGAATACAGTAAGGTAGGCCGGAGGGTCTATAGGAAGCAACCGCAATGGGCAGTAGCAACCAGAAAAGTTCTAAGCTCACATTTGAAGAGACCTAATGTAGATTTAGCAGTGATGCTTGCAGGTAAGTTGTTAAGCCATTTAGGTGATCGATGGGCAAAAGCTCATTGACCTAGAGAGGTGCGACATTTTGGGATCTTGAAGACCATACTCTATGAGCTTCTTGTGGGGCAGATACTTTCATAGGAGGTAAGGAGCTTCTGGAAACACCAATGGGCAACATACCTAGACTTGCTTTTTTGGCCATCAGGCAGGTTTGGAATCTGAGTCTGTCCTCAAAATGAAGCCAGTTGGCACAGGTGTATAGGTCACAGGTATGTGTGTACCGCTTGGAGCCAGTGGTTAGGTGGCACACTTTATTTAATGCCATTTTGATGTGACTGAGAGCTAAGTCTGTTGCAGGTCCATAAATTACAATTCCAGACTCAACCAGGGAGACAACCGAGTTGCAGATTGCCAGGTTAAGGGCTTCAGGGGTCAGGCTGTGCTTATGCCTATGGAGAAAGCCGATAGGTATGTTGAGGGCCTTTGCAATACTGTCGATGTGGTTGACAAAAGACAAGGAGCTGTCGACTGTAACCACCAGGTATTTAAATTGCTGTACCTGGTCCAAAGATACACCATTGGTATTCATGATGATGAGAGGGTGCGTTTGGTGTCCTTTATGCGGACTAGAGAACATCATGAATTTAGTTTTTTTTTAATTCATGACCAGTTTATGGTCCTTGAACCATCTTTCTACTGCAGTGAAATTATCCTGTAAGGTGTGCTCCAGGGTGTTAGGGTCAGGATCTTTACAAAATAGAATTGCATCATTTGCATAGAGCAAATTGTACAGCGGCAGGCACATGGTAGCCGAATAAGAAACATGCTGAACATTAGGGGACCCAGTATAGAGCCCTGAGAACACCAGAGTGAACTGGTCTGCTGTCAGATACGACATTGTCGATCCTAACTTGCTGGGTCCAGTTGGAAAAGTAGGACTTAAACCGTCCAACTGAGTCATCAGAAAGACCAATAGCCACCAGCTGCTCAGCTAGTAGGTTGTGACTGACCATGTGGAATGCTTTGAACAGGTCAATGAAGGTTGCACCAACCAGGTCACACTTCTTGAGGGAGTTGTGTATATGGCCTGTAAACTCGAGCAGAGCAGTTGTGGTGCTATGACCTTTACAGAAGCCATGCTGTTCAGTACACTGTATGTTATATTTATCAGGTATTCCACTAATTGATCCACTACAATCCCCTTGAGGGCCTTAGATAGGGGAAGGAGAATTGAAATGGGTCTGTAGTTACCAAGTGAGGCTCGATTACCACTCTTGAAGACTGAAGTCACTAAAGCCCCTTTCCAAGGTTATGGGAATTGCAAGAGTCTAAGCGTGGCATTGATTATGAAGGTAAGGCAAGACAAGGCAAGGCAAGGCAAATTTTATTTAAAGACTCCCAATCACTGAGGCTCTAGGCACCATATGTAAAAACAAGCCAACAAAAGAAATTCATCAATAAATAGCAACAATAATAAAAAAATACAATAATAAATAAATAAAAACTGAGTGAATAAATAAAAGGACATCAAGGACATGCAATATAAATAATAATAATAATAAATTTTATTTCTCAAAAGCACCTTTCAGCCATCAAGGTGCTGTACAAAGAGATAAGAGATCATAATAAAAACTCACAAAAACATTAAAATAGTCAGAGGGTCCAAGATTTAAATGGTGCCACCAAAAGCTTGGCACCACAAATATGTTTTCATTGCCTGCTTAAACCCCTCCACGTTCGTGCACTCCTGAAGCTGGCAGGGTACAGAATTCCAGAGGGTTGGGGCCATGTGCATGAATGCACAGGCTCCTGAAGATTTCAAAGACACCCTCGGAATATCTAGCAACCCCTTGTCAGCCGAGCGCAACTGTCGCAATGGGTGGTAAGGAACAAGGAGCTCTTTCAAGTAGTCAGGGTCCTGTCCATGTAGGGCTTTATAAGTCAGTAAACTGACTTTAAAGGTGATCTGCTACCTAATCAGCAGCCAGTGCAGATTGCGCAGCATAGGTGTAATTTGAGAGGACTGAGGGGCTCCCGTCAACAATCGTGCTGCCACGTTCTGCACGAGCTGCAGGCAGCGGATATTAACCCCAGCCAATCCTAAGTACAGGGAGTTGCAATAATCTAGTACAAGGTCACAAAAACATGGACCAGAGTAGGTAGGTCCCTGGACAGAATAAGGTGCTTAATCCTGGAGTTATTCCTGAGATGATAAAAGGAAGACTTGACGATGGCTGACACCTGAGCTCATAAAGTCAGTTGGTCGTCAAGCACTATCCCCAGGTTTCGCACCCATTCAGAGGAAAGGAGCTGTAAACCCCTAAGAACAAGTCCAGAGGGCTGATCAGCCCTCAACCCCTCTATCTGGTGACCCAGGTCCACTACCATCACCTCAATCTTTCCAGAGTTCAACTTTAACCAGCTCGAAGTCATCCAGTCTTGGATTTCAGTGAGGCAGGAGTTAAATACAGAGACAGCTCTATCCGTCGGGGGCAAAAGACAAGTAGAGCTGGGTATCATCAGCATAACAGTGAAACCTCAGCCCATACTGTCTTACAATGTCTCTGAGGGGCAGCATATACACTGCAAACAACATGGGGGACAGCACTGAACCCTGAGGAACCCCACATGGCAGGGAGAATGGGTCCAAGGAAAAAATCCCAGACACCACTCTCTGACTCCTGCCAGTGAGGAAAGATGTAAACCATCTGAGGACTATATCTGTTAATCCACTGATAGACCCCAGGCGTCCAAGCAGCACCCCATGGTCTACAGTGTCAAAGGCTGAGGAGAAATCAAAGAGCACCAGGATAGAGCAGCTTCTCCGATCTCTCGCCATCAGGAGATGATTGAGCACCCGAACCAGTGCTGTCTCAGTACTGTGCCTCTTTTGAAAACTGGACTGGTGAGGTTCGTAGATGTTATGGATGGTCAGCTGGTCATCCAGCTGTACCGCAACTACTTTCTCAATCACCTTCCCTATAAAGGGAAGGTTGAGATTGGTCTGTAGTTGGCAGAAATATCCGGGTCCAAAGAAGCTTTCTTTAGGAGGGGGGTTACCACTGCCTCCTTCAGAGAGCTTGGAAACTCACTGGATTCCAAGGAGCACCAGACTATCTGCACCAGGACCGGGCCGATCAAATCCCAGCAACCCATAATCAAGAAGGTTGGGCCCGGATCCAAACTACAGAATGTAGGGTGCATACCCTGGACAATCCGCATGACGTCCACAAGTTCGGGCAAGGCAAAGGAACTCCAGGAAGTCCGAGGTGAGGCTACCAAGCACCGATCATCCACAACCCCCACAGAGCAGGTCGAAAGAATTTCCGATCTGATGTCGACCACCTTATCTGCAAAGAACCGAGCAAGTTCAGCGCACTCTAACTGCGAAAAAGGTCTTCGGAGCTGCAGACAGGCTGAGTTGCACAGCCTTTCCACAGTTCAGAAGAGCTGAGCTGGTCAGTTCTGAGTGGCAGCGATCTCCCCAGACAGGAATTCTGCCTTCTTATGGGAGATCGCTGATTGTATGAATCTGATAGTGTTCAACCAATCTAAAATAGGCTTCAAGGTGGATTTCGCCAACGCCAAGGTAACCTACGTCCTACTTGCTGCAACTCCCTCAAGGACCCATCAAACCACGGGGCCCGAGGGCGAAGAGGGAGAGGATGAACACAGACAGGAGCAATCAAATCCAGGGCTACAGAAATGGCCTTATTATAAGCCACCACTAGAGTCTCTGGACTTCAGCTGGCCACAGGAAACTCTGAGAGATCAATCACCGCTGCTAGGCCTTCAGGACTCACGTCCTGTAAAGGGCGGTAACTAACCATCTCCACAGGTGTAGGCCTTTGAAGGTGGCACAAAAATTGAGCCTCACAGTGTAATGATCAGACCAACCGACCGGTTCCACCTCCAAATCAGAGGCCTCAAATCCCAGGAGGAAGACAAAATCAAGAGAGTGACCATGTTTATGGGTGGCAGAGGTAACCACCTGTGTAAGGCCCAGAGTTGTCATAAGCTGAAGGAAGTGTTGTCCAAACTGTGAGAGTTCATCGTTGACCCAGGCATTGAAGTCACCCAGTACCATCAATCTGGGTGACTCCAGTGTCATGTCGGCGATGAAATCTGCTACTTCTTGCAGGAAATGCGCCTCGTCCCCGGGTGGACAGTAGACAAGGGCTATCCTGCAACCTACACCAGCCACCACTGTACACTCAAATGAGTCAGCCTTCTTGACTGGTACATTCATGAGGCCCAACTCAGTCTTGAAACAGACCGCCACCTCCCCCCCCCGCAATCCAATCTCGGGCGGTGAATCACCAAGTACCCGGATGGAATTGCAGCATCCAAAATGGGACCAGCATTTTCATCAAGCCAGGTCTCAGTAATGCAAGCCAGATCGGTTGTTCCAAGATCAGCAATAATTGCTGTCTTGTTTTTAACAGATCTGGCATTGCATAACACCGCTCAAGTTGGATGAGCTTCCGGGGCCGCCCCGGCTACTTGCCTGCCACAAAAGGCAGTGACCTTGGGTATGGGTACTAGACAGGGAGAACCCCATTCCAGACTCCATTTTGCCCCAGGGCGTCTTTTAGGCCTAACCACCCGAATGTGAGAGGTGTGCTCATTCGTCCTCCAATGTCCGCACCCCCCAACCCCACCCCTCTCCTACATACAATATCTAGCGCACGACAGCGTGGTAAGTTGCCCACAACAAACGCATTCAAGGCATGCCTTAAGGCCTATAGTCAGAACGGGGTGATATTTATAAAACAGGGTCAGTAAAAGCTTGCCTAAAAAGGAAGGCCTTAATGCATGCCTTGAATGCCTTCACCAAGGAGGCCCCCCTTACAGATGGAGGGAGCAAATTCCACAAGACATGGCCAGTGACACTAAAGGCTCTGTCACCAGCCATTTTTAGCCTCATCCTGGAAATCACAAGGAGGCTCCACAAGGAGGAATGGAGGGAGCAGACTGAGGTAGCAGGTGTAAGAATGTCCACCAAGCAACCATGGCCAGGCCATGTAGGGCCTTAAAGGTGAGCAGGCCCACCTTAAAGAGGACCCTTCACCTGACTGGCAGCCAGTGCAGCTCCCACAGCATGGGGTGATGTGACAGTATTTAGACGGCCCATCAGCAATCTGGCAGCTGCATTCTGCACTAGCTGAAGCTGGCGGAGGGTGCCTCCTGAACCTCCGAGGTACAGCGCATTACAGTAATCCAGCCTTGACATCATGAAGGCATGCACTAAGGTAGGGAGGTCATGGGGCAGAACTAGGGGCTTAATCCTGGTGATATTCCTCAAATGGTAAAATTGTGGTACAGACAATGGCCGACACCTGAGCCTCCAGTGTCAGTCCACTGTCCAGAATAATGTCTAGATCACACACCCTAGAGGAGGCCTTCAAAGGCACAGATCCCAGGACAAGTTCTGTCTCTGTGCCCGAGGTCATCCTATCACACCCTTTGTTTGACTCCACTACCAGTACCTCTGTCTTATTGGTGTTCAGTCACAACCAGCTGGATGCCATCCAGTCATTTATTTCAATGAGGCAGTTTTTAAGTACGTCCACTGTGCTGGATGTCCCGGGGCAAAGGAAAGACACAGCTGGGTATGATCGGCATAGCAATGAAAGCCCAAGTTGCACTTCCTAATGAGCCTTCCCAGGGGCAGCATGTATATGGTGAACAACATTGGTGACAAGACCGAACCCTGAGGTACTCCACAAGACAGGAGGCTAGGGAGGAGGAGAAATTCCCCACCACTACCATTTGCCTCCTGTTTGTGAGAAAGGACTCAAACCAGCAGATGACTGTGCCAGCAAGTCCACAAAATTCCCTCAGGCAGTCAAGTAACACACAATGGTCCACTGTGTCAAAAGCTGAAGAGAGATCAAGGAGAACAATAATTGTCTCCTCCCTTCTATCTCTTGCCCTGGGAAGGTCATTGTGCACCTGAACTAATGCAGTTTCTGTGTTATGCCTTGCCTGAAACCCAGACTGGAGAGGCTCATATAGATCAAATGCCAGGAGGTGCTCCTCTAACTGAAGTGCCACAATCTTCTCAACAACCTTACCTAACAATGGAAGGGTGGAGACAGGACGGTAATTTGCCTTGATGTCAGGGTCCAAAGATGGTTTCTTCAGAAGGGGCCTCACCAGTGCCTCCTTCAAGACATCTGGGAAGACCCCTTCTGACAAGGAGTCAACACATCCTATCAAGAAATGTGTTGGCACCGGGTCAAGTTCACAATATGTGTGCCTCAGATTGGAAGCAACCTCAATGACCTCAGCCACCTCCACTGATCTAAATTCACCACAACCAGATGGAGCGCTCTCTGAGTGCCAAAGACAGTCACTGTTGGCCAAGAACTGGCTCACTGGTGGAATTCCCTGCCTGATGGTGACACTCTGTCTGAGAAAAACTGAGCAAGCTCTTCGCATTAAGCATTGCAAGAAGGCTTGCCATCACAGAGGTAACAAGCCTTTGTGTGAAGCAAATACACAAAATGAAACGATGTAAGAAACCACTATGGTTCTCAAAGGAAGTGGCAGTGAAGGTTCAAGAGAAAAAGAAAACATTCAGGAAGTACAAGGAATCACAGAAGGAGCAGGACAGAGAACTGTATCAGTTAAAGCAAAAGTAAGCTGGGAAGGCAGTCAGAACAGCAAATGCCCAAACCGAGGAAAAGATAGCCAACTCAGTTAAGAAGGGGAATAAAACCTTTTATAGGTACATCAGGGAGTGAAGGAAGACCAAGGGAGGGATAGTGAGGCTTAATAAAGGGGAGGAAGGGTGGGCATAGGGTGACTGTGAAAAGGCAGAGATACTAAACAAATATGTTTGCTCAGTATTTACAAATTAAGAGGGGGAGGTACCTAAAACAAACAGTAGAAACACTCTGGATACAGAAGTTGATACCAGCCCATTTACAGAAGAAAGGGTTCTGAAAGAACTCTTAAAACTGAAGGTGGACAAAGCAATGGGGCCTGATGGGATTCATTCCAGAATTCTAAAAGAACTAAGGGTAGAACTAGTGACACCACTGACTACCCTCTTTAACAAATCATGGGAGGATGGGGTGGTACCCGAGGACTGGAGGAGGGCAGATGTGATTCCCTTCACAAAAGTGGGAGCAAGGCAGAAGCAGGAAACTACAGACCTGTTAGTTTAACCTCAGTGATAGGAAAATGATGGAATCACTTCTGAAGGAAAGAATTGTGATGTATCTAGAGGTCAGAGGGCACAGGACCCAAGGCAGCATGGATTCACAGCAGGAAGGTCATGCCAGACAAATCTGATAGATTTCTTTGACTGGGTGACCAAAGTAGTAGATCAGGAGGGCTGTGGACATGGCCTACCTAGACTTTAGCAAGGCATTTGACACAGTCCCACACAAAGATTAATATACAAGTTAGCCAGCCTGGGAGTGGGTCCCAAGATGACAGCCTGGGTAAAGAATTGGCTGGAGAATAGGACACAGAGAGTAATAGTAAATGGAGTCCACTCTGAAGAAGAGTTACTAATTGGAGTACACTTGAGGTTCAGTATTAAGTTGATCCTCTTCAATGTCTTTATAAGCGACATTGCAGAGGGACTGGAAGGAAAATATGTCTCTTTGCAGATGACACAAAGATCTGCAACAGAGTTGATGCACAAGGTGGGTGGAAAGGATGAGAAGGGACTTGGCAAGGTTAGAGGAATGAATGTATGGCAGCTTAGATTCAATGCTAAGAATGCAAGGTAATACACCTGGAAACAAAACCCAGGGAAGAGTACACAATGGGGGTGAGATACTAACAACAACAAAATGGAAAGGGACCTGGGGATAGTCATATCAGATGACTCAAAGTTGGGCAAAGCAATGTGAGAGGGGGCAAGGAGGGTTGGGGGATACTGGGATGCATAGGGAGAGGCATCACCAGTAGAAAACAGGAAGTTATTATCCCTCTGTACAGACAGCTGGTGAGACCCCATCTGGAGTACTGCGTGCAGTTCTGGAGACCCAATCTCTGCAAAGACATAGACAGGATGGAAACTGTCCAGAGGAGGGCAACTAAAATGGTGCAGGGTCTGCACCGGAAGGCATATGAAGAGAGACTTAAGGAGCTTAATATGTATAGCCTCGAGGAAAGGAGGGAGAGGGGGACATGATAGAAACTTTCAAGTACCTCAAGGGAATCAACAAAGTCCAAGAGGGCAGCATCTTTCAAAAAAGAGTGTGCAAGAAACAAGGGGGACAATTTGAAGATGGGGGCAGCTCAGAGGTAATTTAAGGAAGTATTTTTCACAGAGAAGGTTGTGGATGCATGGAACGGCCTTCCAGAGGAGGTTGTGAGTCAAAAACAGTGGTGGAGTTCAAGCATGCATGGGACAGTCATAAGGCAATTCTAGGGGGTGGGGGTAGGAAGAAGTAGGCTGCTGGTTAACTAGGATCTGCAGCTTATCCATTAGGTAGGGAAATGGGCAGACTGGGTGGGCCAAGCGGTCCTTATCTGCCGTCAAATTCTATGTTTCTATGTTTCTATTAGAAAAGGCTTTTTTTTGGCTGCAGGAAGGCTAGATTCTACAGTTGGTTGAATCTTCCTAGCAGCAATCTCCCTGGACAGGAACTTTACCTTCTGACGGTTGATTGCCCCCTGGTACTCACCATAGTGAGAGCTCAGGGCCAGATTGTCCATCTCCAGGCCGGTCCTCCGCCAGCAGCGCTCCAACCTCTGACCCAAAATCTTCATTGCCTTTAGCCTCCCATCAAATCATGGAGATCTCAAGTGAGAAGGTTTGGGTCGAACACAGACCGGTGCGAAGGAGTCGAGCGCGTCAGACATCACTTTATTATAGGTGGCAAATGCAGCACACGTACCCTTCTCGCATGCTTTGCTCACACTAGATATGTCAGCCACCACCAGAAATGGGCACCAGACTATCTTCCAGGGTGAGGGCAACAAATTTTAGGTCAAGGGAGTCCCAGCTGTATCGTGATTTTCCCAAGACCTTTAGGAGGTATTTCTTTGCTTCCTTTAAAGAGATGGTTCTGAAATGAAACAGAGGGTTCATGGGTGACTGGACCTCGGTTTGCACAGGGACAACAGGGTGAGTAGGGAGGAAGAAGTCCAGGGGGTAGCACTCCTGAAAGATCAGTGAACGCTTTATTGAATGTGTTTGCTATTATTTCCTGGTTAGTTGTGGGTTGGTTATCAATGTTGAGCATCGTAGGTGCTGACTTGCTATATTTTCCCACGACTTCCTTGAGGTTAGCCCAGAATTTTCTACCATCATTCTACGACCGGGTGAGTGCATCTTGGTAGTATTGACTTTTTGCAGCATGTATTGCCCTAGTACAGTCGCTGCAAGCCTTTTTGTAATTCTGGATATCGGCCTGTTTGCCAGTTTCCCTGGCTGTATAGCAAAGGTGGTCTCTGACTTTTAGACTCTCAAGAAGCATAGCTGAGAACCAGGGGTTGCTCCTTCCTTTTTTATTTTATGCTTCTTTATTGGGCATGTTTATCACAGACTGCATTGAAGAGCTGGATGAAACACTGAAGGGCTGCATCAACAGTATTGGAGGAGTAGACTTGGGACCAGTCCTGTTGGTGCAGGTCAGTTCTGAGTAGGTCCAGGTGACCTTGTTTAAGGACTTTATTTGTGACAGTCCTAGTAGGGGGTTTGGAGTAGGAACAGGACCAGTGACATAGAACAGGTGAGTGATCACTATATGCATCAGAAAGGACAGTGGTCTCAGAGATATGTTCAGGGCGATTTGATAGAACCCAGTTGAGTTATGTGGAAGTGCCAGTCTTACAGTTTACCCTGGCGGTCGAGGTGACAAGTTGGGAGAGGTGTACTGCAGACATAGCATCCCTGTAGGGGGTTGTTGCTGGGGAAAGCCAATTGGTGCTGAAGTCACCTAGCAACAGAGTTTCCGTATTGAGGTTAAGGGTGCCGAAACACTGCATTAAGGAGTCAAGCCCACGGATTTTCTGGCCCAGTGGTATATACACAGACAGGACAGTAACAGTTCTGTTATGATTCCAAAGGAATATTTTTATTACTAGGGTTTGGATGCTGGACTCTGTGTCAGGCAAAGGTAGGATGTGAGCCTGTAAGTAGTCCCTGAGGTAGATTACATATCCACCACCACATTTGGTAAGGCAATCAGCCCTGAACACAGTGTATCCTGGGATCGAGATTGAGGCAACTGCAATACTGTGGGAGAGCCAAGTCTCAACTACTGACAGTATGTCCGGAATATGTTGCTGTGTCCAGGCATATAAGTTGGTCATAGTAACTTAGCACTCTTGCCTCCTACCCCCTTCCCCTGCATCCCCCTACCCCCTCTCCATCCTTCCTCCCCTTCCCATTGCCCCACCTCTCCTCATGTCCTCCACTCCCACCCCCCTCTCTTTCTCTTCCTAGTCCACCCATCCACATCCCTTCCTACACCCTATGCCTGTTCGTCTTGACAAAGCCTGCTGGCTGATATCAATGTATTGTATGCATTTTCCTGTGCCTGAAACTGATTACCATAATGTGTCTCTGTTGTTTTTTGTTGACTGTCCATTATGATTTTGTGTCCATTATGAGTTTTGTACCTCCTATTTACACTTTATTGTACCGTACTTTACTGTTCTGATTAATCTGTTGTCCTTTCTACTGACGTGGAACCTTTGTAAAAGTGCTCTTAGCTCAAAGGTATATGTAATCCGAGACTTAAATAAATAAAATATAAAAACAATTTTTGGGAGGAGACTACCTATATTAAGTGAGCCTATTATAAGTTGATCAGCATTGCCTTGTGTTCCTGCTGGGACAGTAAGAGGTCCCGAGTTGGGGTGGATGTTTCCAGAAAGTAGCAGGAATAGAAGTGCTGTACGGCAGAGATATTCTTTCAGTAGCTTGAATCCATGTTTCTGCTGTCTGCACTGACTTTGGTAGAATGAGTGTCCATCCTTGATGTGGATGAGCCTAAGATAGAGGGCCATCGGGTGCAGGCACCTGGGTATCGATCAAGATCATCCAGTACACTTGTTGTATTCAGTTCCAATAGTGGAGTGGTTAGTGTAATGGTATGGGACAGCATCACTGTGGATTGCACAGTTAGGGATCCCCCTTTTAGGAATGGAGCTGAGCCCTGCGGAGATATGCTGCACAGGTACAGGAGGGAGAGAAACATAATACTCCTCAGTAGTATTGCATTAAATGGTGACATGTTAAGGATGAATCCGGCAGAAGAAGCCACAGCAAGTTATTTCTTATTTTTGAGGTGGAAGAGTATGAAGGGAGAGGCTAAGGTAGGGTGTCCCATTAAGGGGGAGAGTGTGTAGGGAAGGCTAGAGTGACCCGACCAATAACAGGCTGTGGGTGGAGATCCTTGAGCATTTAATAGAGGTTGGGGTTGAGGAATTCTTGTACTACGTTATATATTACAGGTATTAGCAACCTTTATTTTATAAGTATTGTGTATCTTAACATGTGTCAGGAGGTCTAAACCTCACTCTCAGGTTCTTGGCAATAATGGGCATGCAAGGAATCACAAACACATTGCATAAGAGTAATAAACTTGTTTATTACTATCAAAAGAAAAATCACAGTTGCCCTAAGCAGTTCTTACCAATAGGAACTGGGAGCCAATGCTAAGCATTCCATATACCTTGAGGAATCTCCGTGTCTCATGGGGTCTCCGAGGTAGAAGACGTAATGTCTTACACTATATACCTATGATAATTATCATGGTTACTATAAGACAGAAACAATTCTAATTACAGAGATGAGGCCTATTGGCTAAATTAGAGGTGGCGCCTCAGTCCAAGATAACATTATACAATTTTGTAGTAGTCATCACTTTGTAGAAACAAAGAGGTACAGTTTGTACATAGCTGTGTAGTAATACAAATCATCAGAAGATGGCAGTGCCGACTCACATATCATAATCATTACAAGGACACAAATGTCCTAACATCTTGTAAGCAAGAAATACATGTGTATATTGGAAAGTAAAGTGTATAGCAATAATGTGCATACATATCCTGACATCTACTCTTATATGGTAGATGCCCTTAGCCCTATATGTTAGTATAACATATAACTAAGTGCTAGCTGTCTATGGTGTACCTGTGGGGGTACCAATCAAGGTGCAGGGACCTCGTGTAACACATGTGTACCTAAATAACTGCGTTATCTTGAAAGACAGCATTGAAAATGAGCCATGGCTTAATGGTTTGTAATGTCATTACTTAATATTCCAAGAAACACAATTGATTATGCTGCTGCTGCTACTGATGAAATGACCTCAAATGTGGCACATGATCAATACTATATAAAATGTACCTCCAGAGTACCTTAGAGTGCATCTAATAATGTAAAGATAGAGGGGATCTTTAATTACTGTGTTACTGAGGTATACATTAAGATATTCCTGTGCACATGCATCATTTTATAAGAAAATGTATACATTAACATATTCCTGTGAACAGGAAGCATTTTATGAGGAAATGTATACATTAAGATATTCCTCTGCACATGCAGCATTTCATGAGGAAATGTATATATTAAAATATTCATGGCATATGCAGCATTTTATGAGGAAATGTATGCATTAAAGTATTTTTAGACACATGCAGCATTTTTTTTTCACTTCTTTTTCCCTCCAGTAACCAGAGAGATGGCCTCTCTCAGGCAATGGCCTGGTTGTCTCCCCCCCCCCAGTCTGACCCCCCCACTCTGGGTCCCTCCTGAGCTCCACAGATGCCTTACCTCTGCCTGGTAAAGACCTCCCTGGCTTACCCCCCAGGGTGGCACTGCAACTCCTACAGGCACAGTAGACATCCAGTATCATCCAGCCATTGGTGGCACATGGAGGATCGGGACCCAGGTGGGTGGGGTCCAGCATGGGGGCCAGGCCGCACTGTTGCCTACCACCTATCTGGGCATTTCCTTGTTCTGGTGGTTCCATCCCCCCTCTCCTTTAGGCATGCACGATCGTGCAATGATGCCTGATGGAGGAGATGCGCTCACTCCAGAGCGCATTCCTGCTGATGTCTACTGTGCACCACCTTTCCTCTTGTGTGCAGGCTGCAGCACCGTACCCCCACTTTTGCCACTGGGAGGCACTCAAGGGCTGAGTCTTGCATCCCACCCTCCCCAGGAGAAAGCGAGCTGTCAGCGGATGCTCGAGCCTTCTCCTCCCCTACCGACACCCTATGGCTCATGCTGGTTCCCAAACACGGGTCGCCAGCATGGTGCGAGGTGTGGTATCCAGTGCCTCAACTTTCAGCACCACCGGGTTGGCCACATGCAGCATTTTGTGAGGAAATATGTCTCTAGATCCCAATCTGGAGACTTTGTTTCCATATACATACCAAAGGTGGTAGATTCCCTCTGTGATCATTCCAATTTTTCATCAGTGTACACTGAGGTCCAAAAGCGTGTAGAAATGATTGACTGTTGATTGCAACCTTACCTGCAGCAGAAGAACTTTCATTCATGACCCATAAACATCCAGCAGAGAAAACTAGCAAAGTCATACAATAATACTGTTCATGAATGCTTTCTGGACACTGTTCCTAAAATAGCAGTTATGTGAAGTTTCCTACATAGTGAGATAAATACAGCAATTGGCAGCTTTTACATTCTTTGACAAAAAATGCAACATTATTGGCATTTTGACCTTATCTGGTTGTTAAAAAAACCGCACAGTATTTTGTTTTGGCATGTCTTACTCTGTCTGACTGTAAAACAGAATGAAACACTTTATGATCTCATTCACACTGAAACAACTCCAGATAAAAGGGAACATCTTTAGTTACTTTACTCCTCGTAATGACACTGATGGCAGAAAACAAATCACAATTAATGACTAGTAATAGTAATAACAATCAGTGGGTTTTATTAACTATGAGAATCCTGTTCTAAATGTATACTTCAAAGATACAGTACAAGCTACCAGCTGGGCTCAATTTAAACAGGGGGTTCGCACAGTATTCTGTTTTTATATTGAAGAGACCAGACAGCTGCCTGAATCAAAACAAACTCTGGCCAGAGCCAATCGGGTTATGGGTGAGGAATCTGGTATAAAAATATTGAAAATGACCAAAGTTACCAGGCTGCATTAGCAAAATGTAACTTAGGCTCATGCATTTGTTGTTTTGTAATATCTGTACATCAAATTTTCAACATAGCCTTGTTATGACCCTGTCTCATGAAGAAGGGCAGAGCAGATATTCAACTCCTACCCAAAAAGGTGATGTGTTTCTTCCTGTGCACCTTATATTATCAATGTCTGTTTATCTGCTGGTGTGGTATTGCTGGGGAGGGCTACTTGGGGAGGGAAATGAATAGGGACAGCTTCTCAGAGGGTTGTACTCCGATACCATGTAAGCCATTATCATTCATTCTCTTGCTGGAGGCACCTTGGTGTACAAGATTAATCACCCTCAGCCCAGGCCCCCACCAAAGGTTAGTCAGCTATGACAGGGTAGAGTATGGTAGGGCTGTACCCCCAAAATAAACCTTACATCTTGATTTGAATTGAGTCTTGTAAATCAGTTCACAATTATGACACATTTTTGGAATGGGTGGACTAACCCCTACCCAACTCACTATAAATGGGGATGTCACCCGGGATCCTTCCACTATAGCAGAAGCCCTTAACTCCACCTTCTCGGACCTCTCCCATATCCTCCCTCCTAATTTCTTCCACCCTGTCCCCCCTCACCCTTCCCCTGACATCCCGTGTAATGTCAATTTGATACCCTTCAGGCTGAGAGTCATCTCCTGCCGCGAGGCAAAACACTACATTGCCAAAGCTATCGCCAATACCCATTATAGCAATGATTCCCTAGATCTTAAACTCATTCGGCTGACCCTGGATGTCACATTACCCCACCTTACTAAAATTCTCAACCTCTCTCTATGCCTTGGTCAGTTCCCCTCAACCTGGAAGAGAGCCATAATCTCTCCTATTCTGAAGAGCGGTGACCCCACTAACACAAGCAACTTTAGACCGATTTCAATACTTCCACCTCTCTCCAAAGCACTGGAAAAAATAGTCTCGTACCAGATAACAGAACATCTAACTAAACATAACCTTCTCTGCCAGGAACAGCATGGTTTCCGGACTGGTCATAGTACCGTCACAGCACTTTCTGAGCTCACCTCATTCATCCACGAGGCCCTAGACCAAGGCTCAATTGCAGGTGCGATCTATGTGGAGCTGACCAAGGCATTTGACATGGTCAGTCACGAGCTACTGCTTTGTGTCCTTCCACAACTAAATGTGGTCCCAGAGGCAACTGCCTGGTTCAAGGATTACCTCTCAGGCCGGTCACAACAAGCCAGGATAAACACCACCGTCTCTTGCAAAACAGTTTGCTCTGGGGTCCCACAGGGGTCTATACTTGGCCCGCTTCTATTCACCCTCTTTTTAAACTCTCTCCCCAAGGCATGCAGTGGTCATCTACTACTCTATGCTGATGATGCGGTACTGTTTTGGAAACACCCACAACTGAGCGCCCTCCAACTAGCCCTACAGGGATTCTTCTGGGAGCTAGAGACCTGGTTCACTGAACACTGCCTGATCATCAACTATAAAAAAACTAAGTTCATGATCTTTTTACACCGTCAAAGTCCACACAGTCAGTCGGCACTCCTAATCAAAAACACACAAGGCTCCCCACTTGAACACGTTACAAATTTTAAATACCTGGGTATCACATTAGATATCTCCCTCTCCTACCAAAGTCACATTCAACTTCTCTCCTCCACTGTAAATGCTAGAGTGGGTATCCTCTACAGACTTAAACACTGCTTACCCACACAGGCCATGCATCTTGCAGTCTCCTCCTCAATCCTCTCCCAAGTTGACTACGGGATAGTGATATATGGTTCAGCAGAACCCACCACACTACATAGCATTAACATGGCCTTGAATAAAGCCTGCCGCCTAGTCACCGGCAGTGACAGACTAACTCATACCTGTGAGCTCTATGCTTTGGCTGGTTGGCTAAACTTCCAACAAAGACTAAAGTATCACACCTGCATCCTCGCAAAAAAGATACATCTCCAGCTAGTCCACATTGGCCTTCTCCCCATAATCAGCGCAGCCCCCTTCAGGCACAATACAAGGCTTGCAGCAAACTCCTCATTTCTGGTTCTCCATTGTAGAGCATCCCTTGGGCAAAGATCCTTCCGCTACCGTGCCCCTCTTTGGCTCAATACGTTACCACCCCCGCTCTCTCAGACCCATAGCATCTCCTTATTCAAAACAGGCCTCAAAGCTCAACTACTTGAGTCTGCTAAATGTGACTGTGGCTAACACTGCCCACCTCTTGTGCTCCCAAACCCTCCAAATACCCGACACAAGGTCTTTCTAGATCCCACGAATCAGCATCCTACACGTCTCTGTCAAGTGATATCCAGAATGCTGCCTACTACTGCCACCGGTTAACTAAGTTAAAGCCTGGACTGCACTGCCAGTACTGTTATGTGAATACTGCTTGTTTATGTACGTTTCTTCTGTATTTGTTTACCCTCCACCCCTTGTAACTGACGTGGAGACTTTGCAATAGAGTCTGTGACTCAAAGGATTGTAATTCCGATTATATTCAATAAATAAATAAAATAAAAAAGTGCAAGCCAAAGGGTAGTAAAATGAAAATGTGGCAGCAGAGGGATGTTTGCAAAAATATACAAACAATATGGCTGCTCAGAGCGAGAGGAGTGTGGCAAGAGTGAGCCAAAGAATACTCGGAGCTCTTGCCATGCTCTCACAGCACAGAGTCTATCACGCATGTGTGGAAGTAAATGCAGAAGTACTGCATTAAAGTAGTATAGTACATGCTGCCTATATAAGGGAGCTCACCAATAGTCACAAGCATATTGTTATTAGAATGTATTAAAAACTAAAAAATAGCCATGCAGTTAATTATGGAACTAAGAAAGAATATTCACATGTGATGCTGGATTATTAATAAGAAAATAATCTAAAAAAGTATTATTAGAAAGAAATGCTGGAAACTTTTTAAAACAAATGACTACAGGTATGTAGAGTCAGGCTCAATAATTATAAACATACTGGCATGTTTTTTTTATGGCACTGGGTCCAAGGAGAGCCGACAACAATAGCGTTGGCAAGGAGCGTACTGTAAAAATAATGCCATCTTTGTTTTGCCAAAGGTGCAAACCTGTTGGGGTGGGTGAAGGAAAGAGAAAAAAAGAAACAGAGTGGGGAAGGAAGGAAGGTAGAGTCTAAGTGCTTTAAAAATAGCTTATGTAGTTCTTAAAAACACATGTATTGGAATCAGGTAGACAAGGACAAATTCAACTGGTATGACACAAACTATCTACTTTCAGCTGCTCAAAACAATTGAATTAAGGACTATTTTATTCACTGGAGGATGCATCATATCAGTATGTATTGATTAATTAAGTTTGTGTTTTAGTGTTTTTCACAACTGGGTCTATTTTATTATCACAATAATGCACTCCATGGCAAGGGTTGTTGTGAGATTTACCCATTTCCTATGTGGTTTAAGGCACATGGCTGCATCTCGTGCCACACCACAACAGGAGGACAGATAACTTTCCCACTGACTACCACTCAGTGATATCTTATTGCTTAAACATCTACTATTAGTCCCACTCCTATATCTCCTGGTGGCAAGTCTATCTGGACTTTTCCCACTGGCACTGGCCCCATAGTCTGGCATACCACCTGAGCAGTAGTGAGGCAACTCCATCCTCTGATGACAATGCTAACAACTTTCACATTCTCATCACCAACAAGCTCCATATGATCTGGTGTGCCACTGAGAACACAGAGCACAAAGAGTTAGTATCAGTTAATGAAGATCCCTCACATGCAATGTAATGCCGAACATTTAATATCTTTTAATTTTTAGGATTTTTGATGCATAACTTGTATTTTTTTTGGGGGGGGAGGTTATGGCTGTGTAATTTGAAAATCAATGTAGCCAAACACAGAAAACATATAGAAAGTATCATGCATGTAAAGCAGTGACTACATGGGAGTATACAGTATGGCTTGAGGTCAGCAATGAATAGTAACCATTACGGTAGCTCACACTGGGCTGTGGTTGTCTTGATAGGATTTACAGGCTCTGTCACAACACCAGAAACAATAATCCCCAGCAGATGCATGCCAACAGCACCTGCAACTAGTAAGCAATAATAATTCTTATTTATTGCTGACCTTAAGACTTCTTACCCCCTATTTGTGGTCAGCTTGCACCATGACAATTACTGTATTTGTAGATTAAATAGTTTTGCTGAATTCTGGAAGCTGAACCAAATGTATGGGTTTAAAGCCAAACAGAAGTTGCCACTGCCTATTTTTCTAACCCTTAGTGATAAGACTGTTTATAATACAGTATGACCATACTTGTGTATCACCAGTTAAATGTGTTGACTGGCTGCAACTAATTATTTGATTGACTAAATACTATCAACATTATTTTTTGTATCAGGGCCTGATTCAGTCTTAAACTTTGTCCAGTGGCAGTGAGTAGAGTAGAAGACCATATTTCTCAATTACCAGGAGGAAGTGGGAATTTGGTAGAAAGGCCCTTGAATTTGCAGCATCATATGCAACATGTTCTTTGCATACTTGCCTTTACAGTGCGAAGTGCATATGTCTGTGTGTCTCACAGGAGCTCCCTCTGTGTCTATGTGGGCCACATATCTTGAGGTAGATGACAGAGCCACAACCACACAGACACTGCTTGCAACACTTCACTGACACTGACTTTCCTGAGTGGTGCTGCTATAGGAGAAAAGAGAGGGAGACACACACACCGCCTTGTTTCTTCAAAGTATGCAACAACTGAGTCTCAATCTCTGTCTGTCTGTTTGTCTCTCTCACTCACTCCCTCAGCCAGTGGAAGCATTTGCCCTGCTGGGGCCACATGCAAAACTCAATGGTGGGGCCCCAACAGGCAGTGTTGCCAGTGGGGGGGAGGGGATGCAGCTGGGCCATTTCCTCTTAGCCGTAAGGATAATTCACCACCACTATCCATGTTTTCTCCTCTCTCTTGTCCCTAAGAGTTCCCCTATATTATGCTGGGTACCACAGTTGTTGAATCATCACAGGCCTACGAGCCTCTCATGTGACTATGTCCGCTGTGATACAGTAAAGAGCCACAGCATGCAACCTACAGCTACTGCACACCAGAGAGACCAGCATTGTACATCTGAAACCTTTCAGGGTCTGATTTGATCTGCATACCATGAGTACTAAATTATTCCTTTGTCCCAATCCTTTTAGTTAGATAGTTAAGGCAGGACTGTACTGTCTCTTTTTGGAGTGACCAGGTTGAAGACCTGCATTTTTGCCATTTGGCCTTGTTTTGGATTACAAATAGTGATCCCTTTAATTTTAAACTTAATAACTGTACAGGTTACATAGCCACATCTACATCAAACATCGGGCCTATGATGATTCAACAACTGTGTTACCCAGTAGGATACAGGGGGCTCTTAGGGACTGTGAGGATTGTATAATTGCTGTGCCTGTTAGCTGGGATAGTAAGGGATTGACAGGGATGATGGGTTGGGGGGAGGTGGAGAGGGGACTGCAGGGATTGCCAATTATTTGTTTATTTTTTAACCCTTCCCTTTCCTTCCCCAGTGCCTTGTTCCTGCCTTCCCTAGTAAACCTTATCCCGTATCCCTTGTTTGTGTTTTACTCCTGTGTGCTGTTTTCTATTGCTTGGTCATTGTGTTATTGCATTGTGTAGTGGGACTGTGTGGGTCTGTTAAATAGCAGCATAGGGCTGGCAGAACAGCATAGACATTAGAGTAATGAACTGTGAATGAGCATGATACATCCAGCAGAATAGGTTTGATATTCAAAACCTCCTCTTGTATACTGTGTGACCCTGAGCAAGTCACTTAACCTTCCTAGTGTCCTTGGGTTGCCCCTGAAAACAGACCCTGGGCCTAGTGAGACTTATCTTGTTACCAAAAGAATGACTAGTTACAGAAGAGACTGACTTGATAACATTGTTCTAGTACTGATGTTTGGAGTTGCATGGCATAGCAGAGCATTCATTTATCAAACAGGACTCATACACTTATAAACGGATACTTATTTTGGACCAGTAATAGAAAACAAACATAAAGAAACAAACAAACAAACAAAAACTATTCAAGTCATAATACCCTCTGTGTGACTGGTTTTGTAGCTCTAATTAATTTTTAAACTACATAATTTAGACATGTTGGTGTGTTGACAGCAGTAGACAGTAGAAATTCATACATGATGACTCCCAGTTTCAAGGCTGAAGAAATTAGCATATGTAAGGATTTGGTGAGGGGGTCCAGGTCTACTTCTTACATAGGTCATTTTCTTATATCTAAGGCATCCTGGATTACAGAGGGTGGACAGTTCAGTCTCATATGACAGACAGTGTTGGAATTCTGTAGTGCCTGTCCCTTGTTTGTGCGTATGTGTCTCTGTGTTTCCCTATTCCAACACTACCTTTTTCAGGCACAGGTCAGTTTCAGGGTTGGGGAACAAATAGCATTTATAGGAAACGACTGATAAAATATCGCTTGCCGTCCCTGTGTGTGTGTGTGTGTGTGTGTGTGTGTGTGTGTGGAAGGGGGTGCCAGAAAAGGACAGCCAACAGTCCAAAAGTGAAAGTATGGTAGGGGTTATGTATTCAAATAGGCTCCTGTGAATGTCATTGTGCCATCCTGCCCACTTGCCAGTACTTCAAAAACAACTCATTAAACACACTTTTATAACTCCTATTAAACATCGGAACCCTATTTTCTACATTTGAAATGTTGTTTTCTTACTTTTATAAACACAGCCTGTAATTATGGACCATCAATTTCTGGCCTGTCTCCTGCTAGCTGCAGTATTTCTCTGTCTGCCACATAACACATATGCCTAATTAGCCATGTGCTACTGGGTCAGTATTCAGTCAAAGTAAGGAGATAATGAGTTAACCCCTAGGCTGCTGAAAGAACTAGATTGAATCTATTTGATTGAGCTGGACAGATGCTCTTTCTGCAGCCCTGCAATAATTAAATGATAGCAGCTTCAAAAGGTAATTTTTTTGTTTATATTCTGAGAAGTTGGGAAGAACAGTAGCATCCCCATGCCTTTAAGACAGAGCAGCAAATAACACAAATCAGAGGGGGAGCACACTATTTTGCAGTTGTGGACAGATACTTCCAAAAGTCTGAAAAGGAAGTTCCGTGGTAAGCTCATTTTTAGAGCTAATGCAAGAGGGCTGCAGGCTCAGCCTACATGAAGACTTAAAACGAAGCAGTTAATATTTGACTGGATTTTTAAAAATGTTGAAACTACTCACTTGTGGTAGAGGAAGAGTATTGGTTCAGAAATTTCTTTATTACAAGCAAGAATATAAGTTCCTTTCTCAAGCTAGAACAAAAAGCCCAGGTCTAGGTTTTGAGCTGAAATGAAGGAAGTAGTAATGTTTTACTCATCACAGATTTAGGAAATGCCTTTATTGTCATCTGGATAATGTTCATCTCTTACCATTTATTATCAACGTCAGTGTAGCTTTATAAAGGAGAGGAATGTGATTGCCATCATAGGAGTATGCTTTTATTTTTGTTTACCCTATACCCTGATGATTGAGTCAGCATGGCTACTTGACTCCTTTGATTGGATGGGTGACCTCCACAGTTGATGCCAGTGTTGTTTCTTGAATGATTGTCAGTGAAATGCAAACTCTGGGAAGGCTGACAAATGTGTGCCTCTCCTCTTAAATGTGCTTTGCTCCCAGCAGCCCTAGTATAGGATTGCCTTGTACACAAATTCTAGTCCAGTCCCAAGCATGTGTGATGCACCATTGCCTGGATATTTGACACATTTAATCTATTTTTATACAGTGATCTAAGGAAAGCAGCTACAAACAGCCTTATAAAAAATAAAGACCTTAATACTAGCCTGATATTCATAGTTTCTAGAATATGGAAGAGCTGCTGTAGTGTTTAGTTCAGAAATTTGAGGTTTTGATGGAAAACAACACAAATAATAATCCTCCTTATGCTAAAGGTCAAGTAGCTGTTTTGCCTGTGAACATTTTTTCCTTTCTCTAATTTTTGTATTGTGCTACATAATTTAGCATTCTGTAGCTGTGAACTGTGTGGGCTTGTTTTCATAATCTCAGAGCTGTTCAGTGGTTCTGCCGCTTACTGTATTCATAGATTCACTGCTGACCAGTCACAGGGTAAGTAGCACATATTTACATAAAGTGAGTGGAGGAACCATGATTTGGCTTTTAAATGGCAGTGGGGAGCCTTACAGTTAAAAATTTTGGAGCACTGACTTATGAAACATAATACAAGAACTGTAAAAAAATAATAGGCAAAATGGCTTATCCATAGCTTAGCCTTTCGGGGGAGGATTTTTTATTTTTGTGTTGATTCCATAAAAAAAATCAAACTTCCTTACTACAGTGTTTCCACAATTTCTATATAGTAAATCAAAATATTTATTTTTAAAAGAAAACAGGGAGAGTGTGTACAGTTTCTCTCTCTCTCTCTCTCTCTCTCTCTCTCTCTCCCTCTCCCTCTCCCTCTCCCTACCAAGACTAACCCGAGCTCCCTCTCAAACTGAGATGCTAGGTAGTGCATTAACTGCTCTGGATCCCTGTTCATGGATAAATTAGGTATCTGTATCTGGGCAGAAAGACAAGGCAAATGGATAATGTTTCTGGGTAGTAACACATAATCCATGTAATTTATCAGGACAATGGCCCAAGTACCTCATTATACACTTAGGGCCAAAACATCATCAACAATTATCATTATTCAGAAGATACCGTGGATTCTCTAAGCATCTACATTCTCAGACCTCATTTGTGGCACTTAGGGGCCTTTTTATCTTAGGCTGTGCATTATAGAATGTGATGCCACATCACTGTTTCTGCTGTTCCCCTACGGGTCACATGGAGAGAGAGAGTTAATGCCTATACATAGTATTGTTGAAGAGCAATCTGCTTTCAGACAATACCGTATTGCAAGAGAAAGGAACACATCATCTGGACTCCTTCACTGCCCTTGACTTAACTCAACTAGACACCCATCCTACCAGATTTAACCAGTCAAGTGGAACCAACTCCCTCCTTTGCATAATACTCTCCAATCGCCCCCACAAAATCAAGTTTGTTAGTGTCCTAGCCAACTCCCTTAGTGACCACTCCCCTATCCTCTGTTTCTGGTCCTCCCCCATGCTCAAACCCACATGCAAAGTCACCTTCCACCGCCGCTTTCACCCCAGGGGCCTTAATAAGCTAAAGTAGTACCTAACCCAGCTTGACTGGTCCCCAATCTCCCTTGCAACTGATATAGATACTGCACTAGCCTATCTCACTACAGCCTTCTGCAAGGCCTGTGACATCTTTGTCCTGTCACCAGCACTCACTCCAAAAGACACAATGCCACCTGGATTTCTCCCTCCCTGATCCAGCAACTGAAGCAGCAAGACAACCTATGGCAGATCGCAGTCGAGTCAGGCAGGACGGTAGACAGACAAGCCTATAATGCCACTCACAACCAATGCACCTGGGCCATAAGGCAAGCCAAGGCCAGAAACTACCAAACCACCTTGGTCTCATCCTGGGGCTCTTCATGAGCTTTCTGGGATAATATTAAGGTGCTTAATGGGAAAACTCGCTCCCCCACTCAGATGCTTGTTAATGGTGCTATTACCACTGACCCCCCACTTGTTGCCAACTGCCTCAACATGGCCTTTTCTGACCTAAGTGCAGTCCTTCCTGTCCACTTCTTTGACCCTATCCATGCCTCCAACCCCCGCCATGAATCGCCCCCATTTCTCCTCCACACCATATCGCCCCACGATGCCAGACCACTCCTACTAAAAGCCCTCTCCAGCAACAACCCCAGTTGTGACCCCCCTAATTCCAGGATTCTCCGCCTAACTCTTGATGTCATGCTAGCCCCTCTCACTGACCTTTTTAACTGGTCTCTATGTCTCGGCCAATTCCTGAGCACGTGGAAATCAGCTGAAATTACCCCAATTCATAAGAATGGAGACCACACATTACCAAACAACAACAGACCAATCTCCATCCTTCCCCACTCTCTAAAGCCCTGGAAAAAATAGTATCTACCCAACTCATGGATTAACTATCCAAGTACAACATATTATACCCAGAACAGCATGGCTTTCATTCTGGACACAGCACCACTTCAGCCCTATTGGAGTTCTCTCAGAAAGTACACTCTGCACTTGACTCTGGGGATATCGTTGGAGCAGTGTTCATTGACCTATCTAAGGCCTTTGACACTGTGTGTCACCCTCTATTGCTTGACTCCCTCCATTAACTTGGTTTCTCATTTGGCCCCCTGGTCTGGTTCTCCAGCTACCTCCATGCCAGATTCCAATGGGTCAAAATCAATGGTACCCTATTAACTGGCCTACTTGTATGCTTTGCTGTCCCTCAGGGTTCCATCCTGGGCCCCACATTGTTCAGTCTCTTTCTAAACACGGTCCCCAGCTCCTGCTCGGGCAGAATGCTCCTATATGCCGACGACATGATCCTCATCACCTCCCATCTAGACCCACTCACCCTCCAGAGTGCTCTGCATCTCATCTTCAGCCAAGCTGAAAAATGGTTCCTCGACCATCATCTGGTTCTGAACCACAAAAGGATGAAATCTATGATTTTTGCCACCACCAAAGTAACTCCAGAAATGCCCCCCTTCTCATCCTCCCCCGCAACCTACACCCCCTTGAACAGGTATCAGCATACAAATACCTGGGCATCACCTTCGACTCGGCTCTCTCCTTCCACTCTTATCTTAACTCTCTGTCCTCTGCCATGACCGCCCAGATTGGACTCCTCTACTGCCACAAAGACTGCCTCCCTGAGTATGCCCTCCAGCTGGCTAGCACCTCCTTCATCCTGTCTTTGATTGATTATGGGCTCCCTATCTATGCAGTTGCTGACCCCACTGCCCTCTCCAAAGTCCAGACCTCAATCAACAAGGCTTGCAGGCCCCTGACTGGTGCCCCCAGCAGAACACACACATGCCAGCTTTACTTCACTTCAAACCTACTCACCTTTGAAGAGCGCCTGCGATACCACACCTGTATACTGGCCAAAAAAACACTACTTGGGCTCTCCCCACCAGGGGTTACTACATTCCTAAAATGGGCCACCCACTTGGTCACCACCTGAAATGCAATCAAAGCCAACTTCCAGGTGCCGAGAGCCAAGACCTTGCTTGCCCAAAGATCTTTCCACTCCTGAGCCTCCTCCTGGTATATTTCCCTTCCCACTCATATCACCAACATTCCTCAAATCGGCCCCTTCAAAATCGCCCTCCGTAAACACCTCACTGACACTCAGAGTTGCAAATACCCATGACTGGGCCATACCTAGAGCTCTGCCTGACCCAATCCACAGACAAAGCCTTCCCAGTCCGCCACTCTCCCCAGCAACTACCCCTTTACACCTCCCCAAGTATTCACTACCCGGTATCTTAAGGGATCCCATAGTATTATATGTATATTAGTTTAATTAGATTAGCTTATTGAAGCCTGTACACCACAAATTGAAACCTGTGTGCTCCACTGTATCACTGGAATTGCTTTGAATGTCCTTTTGCTTTGCTTTGTATGCTCTTTTATTGTATCTCACCTGTAATGTTCTGCATTGTTGTACTCCACCAAAATGTTGTCTACCCTCCCTGCGACGAAGTGCCTTTGTAAATGAGTCTTTGACTCAACGGTTATAAATCCGAATTGCGAATAAATAAATAAATAAAAAATAATTCATGTAAAAGCAGCAAAGCCCTTTCAGATTAGGGTCCTTATTGTAACTTACCAGTTATAAGGCATGGATTCACAAGTTAAAACTCACAGTAGTCAAATGAGTGTGGGCTTTGGTTCTCATGGTGGGCTTCAACCAACCTGACATTGACTGGAAAGTGAAACGTGCCTGAGGGAAAGTAGGGAAGGATATTTTGTGATTTGTGAATGACTGTTTCCTTGTTCAGCATGTCAGGCATGGGCCATGAGTGATGTGGTTCTCAATTTACAATTGAGCAGTGGAGATGACATGGTCAAAGCAGTAAGGGTTGGAGAGTTTGTGGGCAACAGTGACCATAAAAGAACTAAATGTAAAGTGGTACATAGAGTATGCTTTATGTAAGGCATATGCATTGACCTGACATTAAATATTCAATTTACCTTCAAATGTGAAGGAGCAAGACAAGAACTTATACATGAAGGAGTTACATGGGAAGTATGAAAGTCCAGGATCCTCAGCCCTCCCCTATTTGGACAACCCTCAGGACTGGAGAGCCGCTGTGGCTGCCACTTCAGTGCAAGCTTCTACAGGCATGGGGCTCAGACATCACAGCCAGCCATTCTTCAGGCTCCCTCCTCTGCCTGGACTGTGTTTTGTGTTGGCACCATTTTTAAATCTTCCGGTTCCTACTCTTAAACAGGATCGGACTAGCACTTGGCAGACTGCAAGTGATAGTCTCTGCACCTGAATTTTTTTTCTGCCATTTGTTGCTGAATCTTTACTTTTTTACCAATGCTGTCCTGATTTCATTTGGATGACTGGGACAATTTAGTAGCTCTTCAGAGTTACCGTAACTGCATGTATTTTATGAGGGTCACATTAAGTGACTGCATTTATTTGCATTAGAGGCACCTTATCATTTTTATTAAAGTCACCTTAATTGCTTACATTCTTTTTTTTTTTTTATCAGCCCACTTTCCCATCTGCAGTTTATCGGTGCCGTACACTAGAGGGCACCCCATCTTCACCTTCTAGTCTGCAGAGCTGTACCAGTCCCCTGACCTCCCACCTGCTCATCATCCTAATGTCAGGTGGTGCTTCTTCATCCAGCTGCCTCTGATTTAGATCAGGCACCCACCCTGCATCCCACCATAGCCTTATTCTGCAACATCTCTCCATCCCCTAACTTTCCAAGGGTGCAATTAGTTATGATGCACACCCACATCAGGACCCCCCACCTGCCTGGACCCTACTAGTAGTGACACTCCTTGCTATACTGTCACTACAAGTGACAGGGGTTAAAGGGCACTCTGGTTTAACAATTAATAACAAAGTAAACCCCCAATTAAAAACTATCCCTTGGGAGACAGGGCGTGGAATTACTATTGCAAGTGAGCTGCAGACAAGGCCCCTCTGCTACTCAATTATAACTAGCCCTTCCAAGTCACTGACTGGGGACAGCACCCCTGTCACAACTGCTATATGGGCTAAACCTCCTAGGGGCCCTAGCCCACTGAAGCGTACTTTAAAACAATTAAGGCACCAGCAATCACGGTACTTTCTCAGACTGGTGCTGCAGATCCTATTACTAAGATCGGGTAACATCCACCCCAATCCTGGTCCACCCCAAGGGGTGAACTCAGCCAAGGCCCCCCAGCTTATCTTAAAAATTGCCTCCCTGAACAATGGCAGCCTCCTAACAAAGATGACTCAGTTCAAAGCCTGGGTGAGACAAAACCATCCAGACATCATCTCACTCACTGAGACATGATAATCTTAACCCCCCTGATACCTCTATCTCCCTACAAGGGTTTAACCACTTCTGGTTAGACCGTATAGGTAAACAGGGAGGTGGATGCCTAGTCAACCAATTAAACACCTTGAAAGGTTATAAAATCACCCTAGACGGGACCAATAATAGCTGTGAGTGCCTAGCAGTACACCTAATATTAGGGAATGGGAGGAAGACTCTAACCCTTATGACCATTTACATTCCCCCAGGAAAGCTACAAGTTGGACTAGACACTTTTGTCTTGCATTACAAGCATGTAAGCCAGAATCAAGAAACTGTAGTAGTGGGTTATTTTAATGTCAATTGGAAGGCAAAATCTAGCACTGGATACAAAAACCAAACACACAATCTTTACCTTACACATGCTGTTACAGAAAGCACCAGAGCTAATTACAAAACAGGCACTTCAACCCTAATAGACTGGGTCCTCATTACCCACCAAGATAGGTTGAAGGAGGTTACTGTGATACCTAATATTCTGAGTGACCACTCACCAATTGTGTGTAGCTGGTATGCCAAACTAACCCAGCCAGCTCCCAAAACAACCTACAATAGGTACTCTGCAAAGGGGCACTGAGTGCATTCAAAGCCCACTTGGCCCAACTAAACTGGAGCTAGCTAGATTCCACCAGCAACATTGATGCAGCCCTTGACCACTTCCTAACTGTGTTTAATGCCGTTGCAGATAAATTTGCCCCTTTCAAGAAGCAGGTCATCTGAGGGGACTGTGCCACATTGGTTACATCATCACTGCTTGCTCAAATGTGGGACATGGACAATCTATGGCTCAAAGCCAAGGAATCCAGCATGTAGGCACACTGGCAGGAATACAGGGCAGCTAGGAATAGGTGTACTAAGAATAACAGACAGGCTAAGGCTAACATTTATAAAGAGCAGCAAACTAGCTGCTGGGGAAAGGGGAAAGCATTCTGGGAATTGCTAAAGGATCTCTTGCGTAGGGGTGATAAAACATCACCAACAATGCATAACTCAAATGGAAGCATCACACTTGACCCTATTGAGATAGCCAATTCATTCAATAAAGCCTTCACTGACCTTAGAGCCATCCTTCCCCATGAAGACAAACCCACTACCACAACTGTATCCCATGACAACACCAAGTGTAGGCCACAATTCCATGTCAATTCTGTCTCAGTAAAGGACACAATCTGCTAAGTTAAGTGAGTACTGGGGAAAACAAGGATGGGAAGTGACTCACTTGACATGAAACTAATTGTCCTGGTCCTGGATGAGCTTGCCATCCCTCTGACTAAACGTTTTAACCTCTCCCTTATATTCTCACAGTTTCCCAAGGAATGGAAAAAATGCTGTGGTCACCCCCATTCATAAAAGCGGAGACTGCACATTAGTTGCAAACTACAGGCCTATATCCATTCTCTCCCCACTGTCAAAAGCACTCGAGAGAATTATATCTGACCAACTCATCTCATACCTCAGCCAGTATAATGTCCAGTGTGAACAACAGCATGGTTTCCATAAAATGCACAGCACCTCCACTGCACTGATTGAATACACAAGCATACTACACAAGGCTCTTGACAAAGGACACCTGGTGGGCTCTAGCTACATAGACCTCACCAAGGGCTTTGACTTAGTAAACCACATGCTACTACTAACAAAGCTACCCACATTAGGTCTCTTTGCGGACGCTGTGCTCTGGTTTAAAAAGTTACTGCTCAGGCAGATCGCAACAGGTTAAGGTAAATGGGGAGCCCTCTGATGCCAGGCCTGTCACATTTGGTGTGCCACAAGGCTCCATTCTGGGGACCCTTTTGTTCAGCCTCTTCATCAGTAACCTTCCTGAAGCCTGCCCTAGTTCCACATCTCCGCAAGTAACTCCTGCCAGGACTTGAGTCCTCCAATGAAACTTTGCATCTCTCGAGAATTGGTTCCAGCAGAACAAGCTTGTGCTCAACCACAAGAAGACCAAAACAATGCTCTTCTCAGTGCACAGAAGAGAATTAAGGTACAAGCACTCAACACCCTCAACAGTAAGGGCAACCCCTCTAGAACAGGTAGTAACTTTCAAATACCTTGGGGTCACCATCAACCAGACTCTAACATTTGCACCACATGTTGACCAAATCATCTGCAACATTAACAGGAGACTAGAAGCACTATATAGACATAGGCACAGTCTTTCCCTGGAAGCCAAAAAAGTGGCAGTTACAAGTTCCATCATCCCCATAGGTGACTATGTCCTAACAGTCTATGGGAGTGTCGTAGACACTGTGTTAAACAGGGTATGGTTAGTCCTGAACAAAGCCTGCCACTTTGTAACTGGGGCTGACAAACTCATGCACACCTGCACTCTTTACTCTCTCACAAATTGGCTTCGCCTGCAGGACAGAATAAAATATCAAACCTGCCTGCTAAGCATTAAAGCCCTTATGGGCCTGACCACCACTCCCAGGGCTGCAAGGTCTCCTACAACCTTCCCAAAATCCTTACCCAACCAGAGGCATGTCAGCTCTAGCCAAACATTCTTTTGCAACCAGGGCACCAAGCTGGCTTATTGAACTTCAGGTAATACAAAAGACACCAACAAAGCTGGGTCCTTTCAAATGGGAACTTCTATATTTACTCCTACCTGCTCCAAATGTAGCTGCTTCTCCTAATGAAACCCGATCCCATGCACTGTCGCTTGACAACTGCACCCCTACCCAACCCAACCCTTGCACCATCTGATTGTGCTGCTTCTGCCCCCTAAGGTTCCCTCTTACATGTGAGCATGATGTCAGCACCTTACCCACCACACGGTCTCCTCATGCATGTGCCTCTCCTCCATTAAAATGTGCCATAAAAGAACACAGACTTAACCTTTGACAATGCCCAGATGGGCTGCTACCTTTGTATAGTACCTAGTACCTATGTTATGCTTTGTAATACTTGACCTGTTGAATGTTAACTTTTGTTCACTCTGTATTGCTGAAATTGTACTCATGTTACTTATTCTGTTTTGTTATGTCACTGAATCAATATTGTCCAACTTTTGTTGTTGTCCTTCCCCTTCACAAGCGATGATAAGCTGCATATTCTGAATCAGACCATTGCATATTTGATTTCTACAAAGTCAGTTTATTAGTGATAATTTTAAAATTTGCTGTTTGGGTAAAATGTAACAGTTTCTTCACAATTTCAATTGCTCACTTCAGTGCTGCACATGGCTATTGTGATGGCATCAATATAGGTAATTCTGCTCTCTGCTCGGCTCAGTATTCCATTGTAATATGCCTAACCTTCAAGATATTAATTACAACCTACCTAAGAACAACTATATCATTATCTATACAACAGATGTAGACAGAAATGCCACAGAATAAAACTGATGTATTTGGACACACTTTGCAAGATATCATGATATCTTGTATTATAGGATATATAACAGTTGATAGCTAATAAAGCTGGATACATCACAAAGGAATACTGAACCAATGTGACAGCAGCTTTCACAGTACCGCTGGCATTACAATAGCAATGTGAAGCAGTGAACACAACTGTTGAAACGGAAGTGAAACATTGAGACATTCATAAAACAGAAGCTATAAAAGCTAAAACTATTAAAATCATGCTGCAAACATCGAAAATACAATTGTCTGTTTTAAAATATGCAGTTTTTCATTAGATAGCTAGATACAGTAGATAGATAAATAGACAGACAGCTAGATAGACAGATAGAAACCTTTATTTTTCAACAGGATCAAACTCTTAGGACTATAAGCCCTGTTTACCAAAGTTGTACTGAAAGGTTGATGGTTGCATACAAATACATGATATTGCACATACTTTACAATAAATATCTACACACAATTGAAAATAATGATTATTAACAATGCTGCAAAGCACAGTCCTACAATAGATACCTAGACAAACAAAAACCCAAATAAATTTCATACAAAACAGGTACATCTATGTAATACAGTATCAATACTACTTTTAAAACTCTTAGCATTCTGAACCTCTGGTTCTAGTTCATTCCAAATCTTTGTACAAGATTACTGATGAGGGGAGAGGGCATTTGTAACTTACTCATTTAGGGTTCTGCCACTCATTATTTCATATCACAAGTATTTTATTAAGTACCTTTGCCTGCACCTGTGATTAAGTCTGTTGATGACTATGTATGTCTCATTTAAATCTTCACATCTTTTGTATAATGCTTCACATTTGTTGTTTCTTGCATTGTGAATTATTGGTTTAGCTGTTTACTTTTGTAGATTATTTATTTTATAGTGTATGGTGGAATGTTGTTAGGGATGGCATTCCATCCCTTGTAAAGCATTGTTATACTGCACAAGCTACGTCCACTAGTTTGTTATGCTGTACTAGCTGTGTGACTAGTGCAGCATAACAACTTTGAATGCGGTCACGCATGTGCAATCCAGAGACTGATTCTTGAGGAAGGGCCACAGTGGTAAGAGATGGTCTGGAAGGCCAGCACAGGGAAAAAATGCAAAAGTAAGGACAACCTTGTTCATTATGAGTAATCATATGCTATAAAAAATAGTGCATGATCACTCATACAAGCCAACAATATTTTTAAACTCTCTGGGTTTCCATGGTAATGAGACCTCTCATGCTGCACTCTCCAGGTCTCCAATTACCATGGAAACCTCTTGAGTGAAAAAATATTGTTGTGTATGAGCGATCATATGCTATCCTCTATGCCATTCTACTTGTAAGTTTGTTTTATGTATTCCTTTTTTTATGTTGGCTCGTGCATGTGCGCCAGCCAACAACTTCCAGTAGTAGCAGATTTGGAGGTGCGGTCACTGTGGGCGAATGCAGGGCATGCATCAGTAGGTGCATCTCTCATTCCCCAATAAGCCAGCATGCAGGCGCTGACACCAGTAGTACATAAAGTGGCCACCATATTTAACAAAAGTGCTGCTGCAATGACAGGCAAGCTCAACATGCAGCGGCACAATAACACACCTCCCAACGTGCCTTTACTGGTGAAGTTTTTCACCAAACATGGGGCACTGACTGCTGCTGCTGAGTTGTGTGCTGAGGGGGGGTGCCCAATCCCCCTCGGCTCATGCCCCCCTTTGGTATGTGCTGACAGAGGTGCTCAATCCCCTGTCAGATACAGCCCCTCCAGCACACTCTGGTGGCATGCTGGGAGCCCATCCCAGTGTGCCAAATGTTCCTGTGGGGAAAAAAAGTCCCACGATGTTCTTTGTTTTTTGTACACCTGTAAAGCAGAAAACGGTCCCTCACAGACTCTCCTGCCCCCTCCCACAACCCGTGTCCACCCTCTGTGTACCCTGCCTCCCCTCTCCACACCCCCCTCACCCCATACTTACCTCCGGAGCCCGGCGCGACAATCTTTGGTGGACCGGGAACACATCTGCATTCTTTAAAGCCGACTGCGAACTGAATAAATACCAGTAAGCAGTGTAATGGCATAAATAGGGTTTTTACAACTTTGGTGCATATCTCGGACATTTTTTGGAATTTTGCCAGCAAATTTTCAACATGGGGTTATTGGGACCCCTCCTCATGAATTCAGTCATTGTCATGGTGTTATTCAGTCCCAAAAGGTGATTTCACAGTCACTGCATGGAATCACCTTTTGGGACTGAATAATGAAGCAACAGTGCCACTGTTCACGAGGTGGGCTCTCAAAAAGCCTATTTTGCAAATTTGGTGAAAAAAATCCCCAAAATGACTGTTTTACAAGCGTGCATTGTGCAGTTTCCATGCACACTCGTAACTTCATGAATTTGATATATTTTCACTCCAGATTTTCAACATTGCCATTTTCCCATACCTCCTTATGAACAGTACAGCTGTCATTTTACATATACTGGCCGAAATATGTTTTCGCACTTCCGGTGCAGCATAGCACAGTTGCTGTGGGAAATCAGTTTTAGGGACAGATTAATTAAATGACAATGACACTGTTCATGAGCAGAGGTCCTAAAATGCCTATGTTGAAAATTTGGTGACAAAAGTTTATAAAATGACTGTTTTATAAGCATGTGTTGTGCAGTTTCCACACACCCTTGTAACTTCGCAAATTTGCAATATTTTTATGCCAGATTTTCAACACTGGCATTATTTCACACCTCCTTATGAGCAGTACAGCTGTGATTTTTTTACATCCTGCCCAAAATGTGTTTTCACACCTGTGACGTACAATGGCGTGGTCGCTGTGGGAAATCAACTTTTGGGACAGATTAACAAAATCACAGTGCTACTGTTCATGAAGGGAGGTCCCAAAATGACTATGTTGAAAATGTGGTTAAAAAATCCCAAAAATAATTGGGTTACGGACGTGCATTGCATAGTTTCTATGCATGCTCATGACTTCACCAATTTTTCATATTTTCACTCCAGATTTTCAACGTTGCCATTTTTGTATACCTCCTCATAAACAATATAGTTGTCATTTTTCACATCCTGCCCAAAATGAGTTTCCATACCTGTGGCACTAGATGGTGCAGTTGCTATGCAAAATCATCTTTCAGCTAACAAACTGATAGTGCCGCTCTTCATGAGGTGGGGTCACAAAAAGCCCATGTTGATATTTTGGAGTAAAAATTCCAGCACACGCCTATGGCGTTAGGGTTTCCAACTGTAACACCCCACCCTGTAGAGACTGACAGGTGTCAGGGGTGTGACTTGGGATCATCAGTTGTAATGCTCACACCATTCCACCCCCCCACCCTGCAGCCAGTGACAGGCTTCGAGGTGTGCCTTGGAGTGCTCGGCCCCAAAGTTCACCCCATTCTCCTAAACTGCACCCACCTCAGCATATTTCCTTATGGAATAGGGTAAGTACAAAGCCCAAAGACCCCAAAGCACACCCCAACACTTGTCAGTGTCTACAGGGTAGGGTGAGGTAAAATGGCACGTGTGTTATAGCTGATGACCCAAAGGCACACTCCAATGCCTGTCAGTCTCTGCAGTGTGGGGGTGGGGTTGGCATCAGTTCAGTACTTCACTGCCATTTCTATTATGCATCTCTAATTCCAGCACTACCAATGCCAATGCCAGTGAGACAACATTGGGCATTGACAAATGCTTTTTTATGTTTGCACGTGCGCATGCACAGCAACCATTTTGTTACAGGAACAGCATTTCAGAGGTGTGTCCCTGTCAGATCCAATGCAGCTCAGGCTGCAGTGGGCTTGACAGTGACAGGCCACTGATCAGAGAGGCTGATCATGACACTGTTCAGTGCTTGTGGGGTGGACACATCTTGTACAGTAGTTGAAAGGACCAAGCCACTCTTATGAGAGAACAGCTCGATGCTTTCATATGCATGATACTGCCTAGCAAGTAGCTGATTGACATCATTATCGGCCTCACTGATCATTGTACTGTGACCCACCATGAGTAAGCATCTGCAGTGTAATCATCCCCCATGTAGTGCACCCACCACTCACTTCATGTGTGCCGACACTCCCTATGCCACCATATATCTGTGACAGTGGGAATCCTGAACATCAGTGTCACCTTTGCACCTATATAAAAAAAAGTTCCCTCATAGTCTTTTTTTTGTTTTAGTAATTGTAACCTGAAAAGCAGAAAACAGTCCATTGATCTCTTTTGATGCTGACCCCTACCTACCAACCTCACCCTGACATCCCACTAAAACCCCCACCACCCACCAATACCCTCACTCACCTTGACATGGTCCACCACTGGTCTGCAACAAAGCATGTCCTTCTCCAATGCTGGCCCAGAACTGAAGAAACAAGACAAGTGTGATTAATGCAGTTTTAATGTGTTTTGAACTTTTACTCATAACTTTGTCAGTTTTTAATATTTTGTTACCTCATTTTCAACATGCCTATTTTGATTTCCAATTACTTACCATAGTAGGAAATTTTCAAATCCACCCTGAAAAGTGATTTTGCAGTCATTCATAAAATCTCCTTATGGGGCAAATTTGAAAATATTCATCTACCAGATTCGTGAAGTGGAGTCATAAAAGACTATGTTGAAAATTTGGGGTCAGAATATTAAAAGAACACCAAAGTTATGAAGGTACATTGAACATTTTCAACTTTCAGTCATAACTTTGGTAATTTTCAATATTTTGACCCCAGATTTTCAGCATAGTCTTTTTATGATCCCACCTCATGAACACGGTAGGTGAACATTTTCAGATCCTTCCTTCCTTCTATGTTTCTATGTTCCCAAAAGGTGGTTTTGCAGTCAGTCTGTGAAATCGCCTTTTGAGTCACATTTGAAAAGTTTCACCTGACAGGTTTATGAAGTAGGGTAATAAAAAGACTGTGTCGAAACTTTGGGGTCAAAATCTTAAAAACAAACACACCAAAATGATGAAGGCACAGTGTACATTTTCATTGTTCACTCATAAATTTGGTTGTTTTCAATATTTTTGTCCCAAAGTTTCAGCATAGTCCTTTCTTGACTCCACCTCATGAACAAGGTAAGTGAAAATGCACAAATCCATCCCAAAAGCTGATTTTTGCATTTGCTCGACAAAATCACCTTTTGGGACAGAACTGAAAAAGACACTGTTGAAAATTTCTGGTCAAAACATTAAAAAACACCAAAGTTACGAAGGTACATTGAATATTTTTATTGTTCACTTATAACTTTGGTTATTTTCAATATGCATTGTACGGAAAATAATGCCAGTGCAATTGTGTTATAATCCATAAACCCCAAGAGCAAAGTTTGAGGGACTTATGAGATAATTACACACACCGGGTATGTTCCTGAGCAGCTGCCCTACTGGCACAAATATAACGAAGTGAGAGCTCAGGGAGGAAAACACTGTAATTACTGGTTCACGGTTTTTACCATAGTAAAAGGCGGTTATAATTTGCCATTATAGCCAGCTGGGCTGGGCTGGTTATAACGGCAAACACGTGCCACTTTTACTATGGTAAAAGCACTAGCAACAGCAGCTCCACTACTTCCGAGCTTTTCTTTTTCGCACTGTCTGGGGATGTAAATGAATTTACTTCTCTCTTTTTTTTTTTTGTTAAACAGGTTGACGAGAGACAGACTGCATGTACTTTTATGCTGGCATAGTAAAGGGCAGCTGGGCTCATTCAGGGACCTTTCTGTTGTGCCTAACGCTCTCGTCCATTTTTATTCACTGCCGCCACTCCGCTACTGTTTGTACCTCCTCCTTGGCTCCATCTCCCTTATGCTCTGGCTGTTTGGCAGGTTACTGTCGAAAACTGACCAATTTTAACTTAAAAAATCAGATGTTCAGCACCCTCACTGCCAGATCGCTGTTGTCATGGAACCGCCTTACAGGTACTGCTCCTCCCCTTCTTGTCACTGCCTCGCACCATATATTATGTAATTGCTCAGGTGAAAAAACGGAACCCCAGCAATTATAAAAAATAAAATATGGGGTGATGTGTGTAAAACTTGATTTTTACACACACCGTCATTGTGGGATGCATTTCATAAACCCCTTGGGCTTCACTCTCGGGGTTTATGTAGCATCCTACAACTTGGGTGTGTGTAAAATCTCGTTACACACATCACCCCATATATTATTCTCTATGTAACAACCCACTATTGAGTTATTATGGAATTCAGCAGGTTATTACAGTGTTTAATCAGGACTGGAACTCTAGTCACTATAGAGGTCACCAGTGGCTGGCCCGGTAGTGCTGAGGGTTGAGGCACTGGACACCACACCTCATGCCACGAGCCCGGGGAGCTGGGGGGTTGGCAGTGAGGGAAGAGATTGAGCACCCATAGGACTGCTCTCTCTTCCTTGGGGAGGGACGGAGATGCGACCGCTCGAAGCGCACTCTCTGGTGGTGGCCAGAGGGAGCCCAAAGAAGCATTGTGGCATACGTCTGGGAGTGGAGCTGCGGCAGCACATTGCCATGACAGCCAGGCTCCACAGGGGACTTACAACTAAAGAAATACCTCCCTCCTCCCACTGATAGGTGAAGGCGCCTCCCACCCTGGATCACACTCCTGAAGTCGGGCATGGCTGTATCCTAGGGCCGTCTCCTCAAGATCCAGGCTCAACCCTATAAGAAAGAGCACCCTGGGTCGGGGTGGCCCTTCCCCGGAGGGTAGACCTGGGGGATGCCTGGTGTCGAGGAGAGTAGGAGACCAGTCGATGCCACGCAAGGAGATGCTATCCAGGATGGGTGGTCGCTGGAGAGAGAGAGAGTTCGGTGGGGTCCAGGTAGGGAAGGAAAAAATAGAATTCGGAAAAAAAAAAATAGGGGTCACCAGTTATTATACAATTATACAATACTTATGCATTTTGTGTGGATACCAAACATGGCATCCTTAAGTAAGGAGAAAAACTCAGCATTGAAAAATGCATGATCTTCCTGGACTCAAAGCCTTACCATAATTCTTTGTCTTCTTGGGCAAGTCTTCACCATTCATTCACACTTCTGGGTATTAGATGGAGGCACTAGGACCCTGTGGGAGCTAAACATCTTCAGGTGGGCCAATGCCGGGATAGGGCCATGCATGTGTGGCACTGCAAGGCTGGATCACGCTGTATAGGCTATCTCAGCATCAACCCCCCAACCACCTCAGTTCCTTTTTTCTCCACCGTTGAGTGTGCTTTAGTGACGATGTCGCTCATCCACCGGGAGTCAGATCTCTATGTCTTTATAACGGCAGCGTTTATTTTTATTTTAAAGTTTTAGTGTTTCTTTTCTGCAGTGAAAAAAAATATTTTATTTTTCTTCTCAGCCCTACCGATCAAAGGAGTTGACCATGAATGGAGATGGCGATGGTAGGAAAACCCCGTTGGAAGGCTGCTCTGGCAACTAGGCTGTATCCGGTCTGCCACCCTCTTTGAAGGGGGGCCGACCATGGGCAGTCCAGTGCTTGGGAGGGAGGGCAGAACTCCCATAGGCACAAAAAGAAGCAGGCTCATTTCTGGTCCAGGTCACGAAACCAGCACCACTCTACCTCAAGTTCTTCTTCTTTCTGTCAGAAGAAGAAGTGGTACCACTCGAGGTCACCCTCTGGTATGTCTGCTCTGAGGTCGGGGGTTGAGCGTGACCGGCCATCCCCAGTTTTCCCCAGTTCCCTGGTAGCCTCTGTACTTGATCAGCCTGACTCTTGTCACCAGAGCCCCTCCGTGTCCTTGGACGGGGTTTCCGGTGGCCAGTTTCACCATTGGGCCACTCTAATGGAGCAGTGGGTACATCGTCTGTCCTGGTTGCCCCTCCCTGCTGATTCAGTCCCAGGGCCCTCAGAGTCACAGTTGGGAACTTCAGTGCACAATGCACATGTGAATCCAGCAATGGACTCCTTTCTCTAGCTAGTGTTGACTCCACTGACGTTGGTTCCACATGCCCACCCCCTTCTTGCTTTTTCCTCACAGGGGCTGGCACAGGTACCAATACTTCACCTTCTCTTTCTTCTAGGTCTATTCTGTATTCAAGGGCAATGCTGAAGTTGGTGCTATGTCCAGTGCCATCTCTTCATGGGATGATGCTGGGTTCAATGGCACAAAGGATGGTGCCAGGGTCAGAGGTGCTGCATGTGGTGTCATGACCCATGATGCCAGGGGTGATGTTGGGTGCAGTGCCAGGATTGTTGGAGCTGGTTTCACGGCTGGGATCCATGGTGCTGAATCTGTTGCCTATCCTGGTGTCCTCTGTTTATTCTTTGCCTAGATCAGGTTCAGGGCTTTTTGGGGCAGCCCCTGCTGCTCCTGATAGTTATCTAGAGCAGGACGAATTTGACCCCAATTTATTACTTTCTGAACAGGGTGATGAGGACTCCTTCTACAGTTAAAAGACAAATCTCATCTCCCTGCCGAGGATCCGGTAGAGGACCTCTCCTCCTAGGCTCTCCTTAGGAATATGAGGGCAACCCTAGATTTACAGATTTCTTCTGTGGGTCCAGGTAGGCTTATACGCCTGGAGTGGCTTCACATTCCTAATATTCCAGTGAATCTTACTCCCCCAGTCCTCCTACCCTTTGAGATTCTGTCTGAAGTGGTGAGGGCCAGACTAGCTCTTATTCCTTTCATTTGCAAGTCCATAGATAGAAAGTATATTCCTCCTAAGGACAGACCAATTATAGCCTCTCAGCCTTTCACAGATGCACTGGTCATCCTCTGCAAAAATGACAAAGCTGTCCTTCCACAGGAGGTGTAAGCTCATTCTATCAATAAGGAGTCCCGTAAAATTAATACCATCGGGAAAGAGTGTTCACTGCCATAACCTTGGGCATGCACATTGCTAGCTATCAAGGATATTTCTCCTCATACAAATATGTCCTGTGGGCCTCCCTCAAGTTCTTAGTGGAGGCTCTCCCAGATTCTGACTCCAAGTTGGATCTTTTGCAAACAGTCACCAGAGGTATAGAAAGCAATAGACATCAGCTTAAGGCCGCCATGGACGCTTATGACACAATATCCCGAGTGGTAGCTGCCGGGATCTGTATTAGGAGACATTCCTGGCTTAGGACATCAGGATTTTGCCCGATACACAACAGCAGGTTATGAAAGTCCCCTTTGATGGTACATACCTGTGTGGCTCCCAAGTGGAACAAGTACTGGAAGCCACTCAGAAAACCTGGACTGCCATCAAAATGGCCAGGTTGGCTCCTTCTGCACCTCAAAGAGGCAGGAACCAGCAGTCCTTTTGAAACAAGCATTCCTTTTGAGGCAGAGGCTAAGGAGCCCCAAATAGAAACCAGCCTTCTCAGCCACAAATGAAAATGCAGCAGAAGGCACAAGGCTCCAAAGTGGTCAGTGCCACCCTCTGAAGAACTGGCCCCAATCTCACCTCACCTGCCTGAGATAGACTTCTTTCTGGCAGTGGAGGTCATCTTACTCAGTTCTACAGTCAATGGAAGTCTGTCACCACAGACAAATGATCCCTCCAGATTATTCAAGAGGGGTGCTTTCTCAACTTGGTGGAGACCCCTCCAGAACTTCCACCCAAGCAGCAGCAGCACAGCCTGTCATCCACTTAGTCAGACTTTCTCACTGCTGAGATTTTGGGCCTTCTTAAAACAGGATGGGGAGGTAGTTTCCTGGTCAGAGCGAAACACAGGATTCTACTCCCATTACTTTCTGGTTCCAAAGAAATCAAGGGGCATGCACCCATTTTTCAGCCTCAGAAAGCTGAAGTAATTCCTGTTCCAAGAGAAATTCAAGATGGTCTCTTTGAGGCCATATCTGCCACTTCTCTAGCAACACAACTGGTTGGCATTGCTAGACATGCAGGATGCCTAACAGCACATTCTGGTACACCCAAGTCACTAAAGGTACCTACACTTTGTGGCCTTGGGATGACATTACCAGTTCAGAGTCTTGCCCTTTGCGGTCTCCTCAGCACCTTGAGTCTTTACCAAGTTTTTCACAGTCCTTGCTGCATACCTTCAAGAACTCAGCATTTGAGTCTTCCTGTACCTATTTGATTGGCTTTTGGCATGCCCGTCAAGACAGGAGACGCAGGAAGTAGTGTCCACAGCATCGCAGTTCCTCACCTCCATGGGGGTCTTGCTGAATCTGGAAAAATCACAGCTTCAGTCCTCCCAACAGCTCCACTTCATAAGAGCCCTTCTAGATACTGCAAAAACAAGGGCTTTCCTCCTGGAGGACAGGAGGAATGACGTTCTTTACATGGCTCTTTTCATCAGGGAGACTAATCCTGTACAAGCTCACTCCATGCAATGGATGTTAGGCCTCATGGCCTCCTCTGTTTTCACAGTACCTCTAGCTCGATTGCACATGAGGATCACTCAGTGGATGGTCAGCATGCAATGGAACCTAGCACTCCTGCAGTCTTATCCCATCAAGGTAACAGAGCCACTGTGGAAGTCACTGGGATGGTGGATACAAGAGGACAACCTGCTACGAGTTTCCTTTTGCCCAACTGGAATCTCAGATCACTGTCACCATGGATTCGTCCCTGCTTGGCCGGAGTGCTCACTGCCAGGATCTCCACACCCAGGGAGTGTGGACCTAAGAGGAGTGTCATCTCCACATCAACTTCCTAGAGATGAGAGCAGTCCTGTACTCCCTCACAGTCCTGGAGAATGTCATCAGTCAGAAGGTAATTCTTCTTCAGATGGACAAAAAAGCAATGATGTACTACATCAACAAACAGGGCAGAGCACATTCCTACCCTCTGTGCAGGGAAGCCATGAGGGTGTAGGAATGGTACCTTGAGCACAAGGTTCTGATCCAAGCAGTTTACCTGCCAGGGGCCCAGAATGACCTGGTGGACCAGCTCGGCAGGACAGAAGCAGATCCTTATGAGTGGTCACTTGCACCAGACATCGTGCAATCACTCTTTGATGAGTGGGGCGCTCTGGACCTGGACCTTTTTGCGTCCCCACTCAATGCAAAACTGCCTCTATTCTGCTCCAGAAATCCAGAACCCGGTGTTTTCTGTCAGGATGCATTCAGACTGCAGTGGGCAAGACACTTTCTATACGCATGTCCTCCTCCACTGCTAATTCACAGGGTGCTGCTCAAACTGGAGGCACAAGGGGCAAAATGATTCTAATTTCCCCTTATTGGCCTCAACAGATATGGTTTTCACTACTCAACAGGTTGTCAGAAGTCCCCCAAAACAACTGCCTCTGCAGATGGACCTTCTGACCCTGGGATCCCTGGTCCACCCCAACCTGCACACCCTTGACCTCCACTCCTGGCTCCCAAGGAAATAGAAGTGAACAGGTTTAAAGTTTCTCCGAAGATTGTGAGCATCCTTTTGGTAGCCTGTAAGCCTACCACCAGAAAGACTTCTACTGCCAAATGGAGATGCTTTTCGGAACGATGCGAAAAGGTCTATAAAATATTCTTTTCAGTGTCCTCTGGACAAGGTATTAGAGTACTTGCTGGACCTTTCAGATGTAGGATTGCAACACTCATCGGTCAAAATACACCTCTGCACTTTCCGCATACCATGAGCTAATCCACAATATGACTCGGGCTCAGTTACCCCTCTTCAACGATTCCTCAAAGGCATTCTGCACACGAGGCCTCCAGTCAGGAAGCCAGTAGCTGTATGGGATATCAATCACATGCTAGACATGCTCACTTGTAAACCTTTTGAGCCTCTAGTGATGTGTGACCTGAAGTTTCTGACCTGAAAGACTGCCTTCCTGGTGGCCATCACTTCTGCTTGTAGGGTCTCTGAAATACGTCTTTGTCACCGACCCCCCCCCAATATACTGTCTTTCACAAGGACAAGGTGTTCCTCCATACTCACCTAAATTCTTACCTAAAGTGGTCTCGGACTTCCAGCTCAACCAGTCCATATTTCTCCCCACTTACTTTGCTAACTTCCAAAATGAAGGGGGACACACCCTTCATACCCTGGATGTTAAAAGGGCTCTCTCAGTCTACATTGATAGAACAGGGGATATCTGAAAGGACAAGCAGCTCTTTGGGTCCTTTATTACACCCTGGATGGGTCAGCCAGTATCCATGGGATGAATCTCTGCTTGGGTCATGGCATGCCTACGCCATTGCTATTTTTTGGTGCAGGTTAAGCTGAAAGACCAGGTGTGCCCACTCTACTAGACTTGTGGCAGCATCCCTGGTAGAACTATGCTCAGCCCCCATTACCGACATTTGCAAAGCAGCCACTTGGAGCTCAGTGAACACTTTTGTGAAGCACTATGTACTGGATATCCATGCCAGACAGCATGCTTCCTTTGGCAGGACAATTATAAATGGACTTCTGTCCTAAGCTAGCTCTGTCTCCTACTGCCCTGCTTGGTGGATTGGTTTAACCTGGTACTCTAACATAGAAGTGTGAATAAATAGTGAAGACTTAGAGTCCAGGAAGATATGAAAATTACATTCTTACCGTAATTCTTGATCTTCTTGGACAAGTCTTCACCATTTATCTACATGCCCATCCACCATCTCCCAAGCTCACTCAATGTGTTTTTGGTCTTCACTCTCTCAGTTGGTTTGGGCTGTGAAGACATCATTTGATTTGACCCTTCTTACATGGGTAAGAAGGGCTGTCTTATGCCCTTCTTAAGTTAGGTGTTTATCTACTTGGTTTATGCTGCACCTCCTCAGCCAAAAAGGTACTGGGTTGACGCTGAGATAGCCTATACGGCATTAGCCAGTCACGTGACACTGCGTATGCATGGTCCCATCACAGTGCCAGCCCACCTGAAAATGTTTGGCTCCTGCAGAGTCCTAGCACCTCCGGCTAGAACCCAGAAGTGTGAATAAATGGTGAAGACTTGTCCAAGAAGACAAAGAATTATGGTAAGAATGTAATTTTCATTTTGGATGTTTGTACCATGCCTGCTTTTTGAATTACCCTGCTATAATCCTCCTGGAAAATAGACAGTTCCTGTCTAGTGCACTTACCTGGTAAACAGAAAACTAAATAAAATTTAGTTATTGTCCTATCCCTTTATACTTGAAGATAAATTGCATATTTTGAGTCAAGGATTTCATATTCCCTCTATCTTAAGTTTAGACAGAACATCAACAAAGATATCACTTGTTATCTTGGCATTGTTATCTCCACTGATGTTGTGTGTATAGTATATAGAACATGACATGGGGCTTCCTGTGCTACCAATAAAAACTTTTAAGGGCCAGTGGAGTGGTTGCCCTTCCCCCCCCCCGAAGCCACCAATGAAAGAAATCACAGAAGCAGTCTGGAGCTGCCTGGGTTGAGAGGGCCAGTGGAGCGGTCACACTCTCCTCCCTCCCCGAAGCCACCAATAAAAGAAATCACAGAAGCAGTCCGGAGCTGCCAGGGTCGAGAGGGCCAGTGGAGCGGTTGCCCTCCCCCTGAAGCCACCAACGAAAGAAATCACAGGTACTGCCATGCCACTCCACACACAGGAGATCAACTGTTGGAGATGCTCTCCAGAAATTACTTTTGGCTCCTTTTTTAAAATGTTCAAGCCAACCTGGTGCTGGGACACATGAACTTTCCATCTAACTTACAGTATCCTTAAGTGTAATTTTCAGTCAGTAGTAATATACAGATAGTTTTTTTTTTTTTGCCTAATTTTCTACCTGGGAACCCCAGTTTCTAAACTGGTGGGAGGCTTCCTTTAATTGTATTGCAAGGGGCTCCTTAAATTATACAGCTGGGGACTGATCTGCATAGCTCCCACTTCTTAAAGCTTAACTGTGTTATTTAAAATATTTTTATTCAGTATAAATTCCCACCCGAGAACAACAATATCTTGACCGAGGTGAGGGTTTCATTAGTGTTGAACAGCTGGGGACTGAATTTACTACAGTAACACATCTAAAAGTTAATCTGTGTAACCTAGGGGAGGATTTTTTTAGTTTTATACTGCTGGGGAATTGAAGTTCATCACAAGCATATGTAAAGGCTAAGTAGAAGCTTCTTGATCCTCCTTAGGAAATGTGCTCCTCAGAAAACTCACAGCTGGCTCCCGCCCCCTAAAAATAGCTATAAAACTCTTACCTGACTCTTCCTTTTTCCACAGAAGCAGTCCGGAGCTGCCAGAGTCGAGAGGGCCAGTGGAGCAGTCACCATTCCCCTCCAAGCCACCAAAGAAATAAATTGCAGGTACTGCCACACCACGCCATGCCACACACAGGAGCTCAACCATTGGAGCTGCTCTCCAGAAATTGTCCCCACCTACGCTACGCGCCAACTCCCCACCACCCCACCCCACCCCCACCCTTGGTCGACTCTCCCTTATATAGAGAAGAACACATGCTGAATGTGGCTCTGAACCAATCAGCCACTTCCCCATCTGCAGTTTATATGTACTCACCAGTAGGAGCAGACTTCTAGGCTGCACTCCTCCAACTACTGGATACTCCCCGATCCTCCTCCCAACTCGATGTTCAAAATGTTTCACTCAATCTTCACTGTACTCACCCTGCTCTTCCCAGTGCTGATTGCTCCCCTTCAATCTTTCCAGTTAATCTACCTAAATATGCCACAGACAACTTGCTTCCTGAATCTCTGACACTGCATGCTAACTATTAAAACCGTGCCAATAAAATACATGTGCCCTAAAACTAATTTAGTGATCTACTATGCTGGAAACCTCTTCTCTCATTACCCGGCCACCACAATCACAGCGTACCTAAATACAAGCTTCACATTGACTCCCCTACCTCTTCCCCTGGTCCTGACACCCCCAACTCCCTACAAGGTCCTATCCTTGCATCCCCCTACATCCTTACCCTCCCCTTACCTACTCACATGGCCACCTAAGGGCCCATTGCTCTCAAGCTGTTTTGCAACAAAAACTGACCTGGAATCCCATCATCAGGTCTCTCCTCCTCCTCTTACTCCTAATGACTGGTAATATTCACCCAAATGCAGGGCCCACCGCTACCTCTACACCATGTCAAACCCCTGCAGGTGGACTAAGTATTGCCTCCCTAAACATATGCAGCCTACTAAAAAAATGGGACTCCTTCCAGGGATGGGTCCTGCAGCATCAACCAGACATCATAGCAATAGGTGAAACTTGGCTCTCCTCCCATATCCCAGACTCCTTGGTATCCCTCCCTGGGTATAATGTCTTCTGGGCTGACAGACAAGGAAAGGGGGGGTGCACACTATACACCAAGGACACCCTAAAGGTACACATCCTCCCCCCTCCCCAACTTCCCCCTGGACCACAGGCTCTTATTCTCAAATTAACCTTAGGGTGTTCCCAAATCCCCTTGTTCATCACGGCTATATACATTCCCCTAAGGGATCAAAAAGCAGCCTTCCATTCCCTACTGTCCTATCTTGACACCCTGCCCCCTCAAAATGAAAAATTTATAATGGTGGATTGCAATGTCAACTTGCTTTCCAAAGCGGCCACCCCTTACATCGACGCAGCCTCTGCCCATGACCTTATCCAAAAGTTCTCTCTCTCCCACCAGACTACACCAACACACTGGATCATCCTCTTTGCTCGATCTAATTTTCACAAACCACCCACACAAAATCTCCAACACTACAGTTCTTCCTGAAGCAATCAGTGACCACTCCCCGGTCCTCTGCTCATGGACCTGTAAGGCACCCAAATCTCTGCCAAAACTAATCCACAGATGCAAACTTGGCCCAGGAAAACTCACTCTCCTAAAAGCCCATCTCAGTGCAATGGACTGGTCATTTATAACAAACACCCTGAACCTGGAGGGCGCCCTCAACCTTTTCATTCACACCTACAACACTGCCTGTGATATGTTCGCCCCTCTGACTAAAAAGATGGTCAAAGGCAATCCGGCGCCATGGATAACGGATCACATATCAACCCTGATGCAGTCCAGGGATTCTCTATGGCATCTTATCAATGAGACTCGCCAGCCCACTGATAGACAGAAGTACCGTGCTGCCTATAACCAATGTACATGGGCAATACATAAATCCAAAGCCGAGTTCTACAAATCTGCCCTTACCACTACCTGGGGTGAGGGTCACAAATTCTGGGGCAATATAAAGGACATCTGCGGAAAAAACAAAAACCAAGCCCCCACCCAAATCCTAGTAGAGGAGGGACTTACATTGGATCCTACCCAGATTGCCGCTGCATTTAACCATGACTTCACTGATCTCAGCCACGTCCTCTCCCATCTCTTCTTTGACCCCCTGCACCACCCCACCACCTTCTTCCCCCGCCACTCTCCTTTTCACCTCCACTGCATCTCCACCAAATTGGCAGAGCCTTATCTCAGAAAGGCCATTAGCCACTCCAATTACAGTAGTGACTCCTTAGACCTGAGACTTCTTTGACTCACCCTAAACGAAGTGCTCAACCCCTTACTCATATTATCAACTGTTCACTATGTCTCAGGAAATTCCCCATGCACTGGAAAATGGCCTCCGATACACCCATATTTAAAAATGGTGACTGTACTTCCACCCACAATTACTGCCCAATATCTATCCTCCCACCCCTATCTAAGGCCCTAGAGTGTATTGTCTCTGATCAGCTCACCGACCACCTAAACAAACACAATTTACTTTACCACCAATAACATGGTTTCCGCAAGAGACACAACACGACCACCGCCCTACTAGAGTTCACCACCTACCTCCATATGGCCATCGACAGAGGGGAACTTGCTGATGCAGTCTTCCTGGACCTCACAAAAGCATCTGACATGGTCAACCACTCCCACCTACTAACTACCCTTTCCAAACTTGGTCTCTCTCTACATGCTCTCAGCTGGCTCACTAACTATCTGGCTAACTGCTCACAACAAGTAATAATTGGATCCACAATATCCGGCAAGCTGCCAGTCTATTATGGTGTCCCGCAGAGGTCTATCCTCGGACCTTTATTATTCAGCCTCTTTCTCAACTCCCTCCCCCAGTCCTGTTCAGGTAAGATCCTACTCTATGCAAACGATGCAGTCCTGTACTCCTCTAACCAAGACCCCTCTCAACTCCTCCTCTCCCTTCAATCCTCTTTCAGTGGCTCCAAAAAGGGGTTCACCTCACAGTGCCTCATTCTAAACTATAAAAAGACTAAAGTTATGTACTTCTCACACCCTCATAACTCCAAGAAGTGCAAATGTACACCTGTACTAACAGCCAGCCAAACCCCACTCGAACAAGTGGAATCCTTTAAATACCTGGGCATTACTCTTGACCCTGCCCTCAGTTTCAACCCCCACATTCACCTACTGTCCATGGCCCTCAACATCAGACTCGGCATCCTCTATTGGTTTAACCACTATCTCACTCCGGATGCCATTCGCCTAGTGATCTCCTTGGTCCTCTCCCTTCTTGATTATGGCATACTTATCTACAGCGCCGCCAGCCCCACAGCCTTATCCAGACTCCAGATCTCCCTCAACAAAGCCTGCCTCCTCACCTTGGGTTGTGATTGTCTAACCCACACATGTACCCTGTACAATGCTACAAATTGGCTTAACCTTGACAACCAAATCTTTCACACCTGCCTTATGGCCAAAAAGATTTCCCTTGATCTCACCCTCAGCGGTCTCTCCACCATACCACAATGGGCCTCACCCCAGCAGAACACCCGTAGTTCTTGCAAACAACTCTACGTGGTCCCCTGATGCCACACCTCCCAATTCCAAAGATTCTTCAGTTACCGAGCCCCATCCTGGGTAAACAGCCTGCCTAATGCCCCAACTAATATGAATAGATTTGACCCCTACAAAACCCACCTTAGGCACCACCTGCATTCTACAGATTTCTGTGACTGCCACCAAATAAGCAATACTCCCATTCTTCTCTAACTGGACATAAGCTGTCGAACAAACTTCCAGGATCCCACACTGGTAACCCGCAATCCAGTTTCTTTTTTCTCAAATTCTCTTTAGACTTAGTGGCTAGCACACAGGATCTCAGGGATCTAAATATCAGCCTACTGAATGTACTACAGTATACTACCCAACTACTTTGTATTACTACTTCTGTAAATGTACTGAATCTGTGTCTATTAATATTAATACCTGGATCTAAATGACGGATGTTTAATTGTACGTATAGTAATAGAGCTTTCCTGTTTTTGTCTCCGTCTTCGATTTGATCTGTACTGTTTTCTTCTACTGTATCTACCTGTACTGATGTGGAACCTTTGAAAAAGAGTCTTTGACTCAAAAGTACTTTCCAAATACACAAATAAATAAATAAAATAAAATGCTGCTTCACCACTATTGACCTCAGTCATGGCTTTGTCACTCATAGGGTCAGGGGCCAAGCAGCTCTTGTAAACGATATTCTTGATATTACAGGAAGTCTCATGTCATATCTGATGTATACTGTATAACAAGTTTTCAGATATTATACTATTTATTATCTTACTGTTGAACTTTTCAAAGTCCACATCCTACTGGCTGTATTGTACAGGCTCACTGATCTTTTTTTCAGTTTGCATGCATGCATGCCATCAGTTTCGGGAGTGCCAGCAAGTCATGATAAAGAGAAGCTTGGATAATCAGTGGAAGTAGAACATTTTAAATGCTACTAAAAAGGCATACATACAGGTAAAACTGTTATTTTTGTGGTGTTTGTTCATCTTTTTTTACAGGCTGAGTGGATATTAAGGGCCAGATATTCAAATGTTAGCGCAGGGCGCAAATCTGTTGTACTGGACTAGAGCCGAATTTGCGCCCAACTGCAATATTGAAAATGACATTTAGTGCCGGCGCTAGGTGTTAGCGCTGACATTAAATTATACTGTATGCAAGGGAGGGACTGAGGGGAGGGGCCCTGAATGCCAGTGCACCGGTATATTCAGAAGTATAGTGCCGCGCTGCAGACATTAGCTCAACCTGTAGCACGGCGCTGATTACTGCTCAGTAAAGTCCGGCAGTAATGTGCAGGCAGTAATGTGGCAGTGGTGCTCCACTCCCAAAGCACAATTCCCGATCCCGGTATCCACCCCATGACATAATTTCCCTGGTAGTCTAGTGGTCCCACTACCCCCTATCACATATCCCGTACCCTGGTAGAAATCAAAAAATCGCTCATTTCCCTGGTAGTCTAGTGGTCCCCCCAACCCCCAGCATGTATCCCGACCCCCAGTTGAAATAATAAAGCACTCGTTTTCCTGGTAGTCTAGTGGTCCCCCCAACCCTAGCATGTATCCTGACCCCCAGTTGAAATGTAAAGCACTCATTTCCCTGGTAGTCTAGTGGTCCCCCACCCCCAGCACATATCCCGACCCTGGTAGAAATATAAAAGCACCCGTTTCCCTGGTAATGTAGTGGACCCCACCCACCAGCACATATCCCAACCCCGGTGGAAATAAAAAAAGCACCCATTTCCCTGGTAGTCTAGTGGTCCCCCCGCCTCAGCATGTATCCCGACCCCAGTAAAAATAAAAAACGCTAATTTCCCTGGTAGTCTAGTGGTCCCCCAACCCCAGCACATATCCCAACCCCAGTAAAAATAAAAAAGCTTAATTTCCTGGTAGTCTAGTGGTCCCCCAACCCCAGCACATATCCCAAACCCTGGTAGAAATATAAAAGCACTCATTTCCCTGGTAGTCTAGTGGCCCCCACCCCCAGCATGTATCCCGACCCGGTGAAATATAAAAGCACTCATTTCCTGGTAGTCTAGTGGTCCCCCACCTCCCAGCATGTATCCCGACTCCTGGTAGAAATATAAAAGCACTCATTTCCCTGGTAGTCTAGTGGTCCCCCACCTCCCAGCATGTATCCCGACTCCTGGTAGAAATATAAAAGCACTGCTTCCTGGTAGTCTAGTGGTCCCGCCCCCAGCATGTATCCTGACCCCGGTAGAAATATAAAAGCACCTGTTTCCTGGTAGTCTAGTGGTCCCCTAGCACGATCCCGACCCGGTTGAAATGTAAAACACTCATTTCCCTGGTAGTCTAGTGGCCCCCCACCCCCTGGCACGATCCTGACCCCCAGTAGAAATAAAAAGCACCCATTTCCCTGGTAGTCTAGTGGTCCCCCGCCCCAGCATGTATCCGACCCCAGTAAAATGAAAAAAACGCTAATTTCCCTGGTAGTCTAGTGGTCCCCCCAACCCCAGCACATATCCCAAACCCTGGTAGAAATAAAAAAAAGCACTCATTTCCCTGGTAGTCTAGTGGTCCCCCGACCACCCCAGCACATATCCCGCCCTGGTTGAAATATAAAAGCACTCGTTTCCCTGGTAGTCTAGTGGTCCCCCCAACCCCCAGCATGTATCCCGACCCCCGGTAGAAATATAAAAGCACTCATTTCCCTGGTAGTCTAGTGGTCCCCACCTCCCAGCATGTCCCGACTCCTGGTAGAAATAAAAAAGCACTCATTTCCCTGGTAGTCTAGTGGTTCCCCCAGCATGTATCCTGACCCCAGTAGAAATATAAAGCACCTGTTTTCCTGGTAGTCTAGTAGTCCCCTCACCCCCAGCATGTATTCCCGGCCCCGTAGAAATAAAAAAGCACTAATTTCCCTGGTAGTCTAGTGTCCCCCAGCACATATCCTGACCTCTGGTAGAAATAGAGCATCATTTCTTTGGTAGTCTAGTGGTCCCCCCAGCACACTATCCCGACCCCTGGTTGAAATAAGAAACCACTCACTGGCGGCCGGCCGTGGTTGTGAGAGGAGGGCTGAGCTGGTCAATGGCTCTGTTCTGAGATGCCTTTTGGATGGGAGGTTGTCAGTGCCACTGCTGGGTGGGGGGACCACTAGACTATCAGGGAAATGAGTGATTTATTATTTCAACCGGGGTCAGGATACGTGCTGGGGGTGGGGAGACCACTAGACTACCAGGAAACGAGTGCTTTTTTTATTTCAACCGGGATCGGGTTACTGCTGGGGTGGGGAGGAGATGACTAGACTACCAGGGAATCAAGTGCTTTTTCATTTCTACTGGGGTCGGATAATGCATTGGGGGTGGGGGGACCACTAGACTACCAGGGAAACTAGTGCTTTTTTGCTTCAACTGGGGGTCAGGATATGTTTATTTATTTATTTGATATATTGGTTTACAACCTTTGAGCCAGAGGCTCATTTACAAAGGTACCTCATCACATGTAAGACAGATAGTAATACAGAAACATGGTATAACAACAATTACATTACAGACATTTGTCACAGACATTAATTACAGTATTTGGATGTAGATATTTTCAGACATTATTTATAATATTTGGATAACTATATTTACAACAAAACAACAGAAGACATTATAAGCTTGAGAAAGCATCTAAACATAGTAGTCAGTCCTATTCATGGGGTTGGTGTTATTGACGGAGGTTGCAATCCAATAATGGACTTTGTGCTGGGGGGGGGGAACCACTAAACTACCAGCGAAACGAGTGCTTTTTTATTTCTACCGGGTCGGATAGGTGCTGGGGGGTGGGGACCGTTAGACTACCAGGGAAATTAGTGTTTTTATTTCAACCAGGGCTCTAGATATGCTGGGGTGGGGGGACCACTAGACTACCAGGGAATGAGTGCTTTTTATTTCAACTGGGGGTCAGGATATGTGCTGGGGGGTGGGGGGATCACTAGACTACCAGGGAAACAAATTATTTTTTATTTAAAACGGGGGTTGGGATACTTGCTTGGGGGGGGTTGGAGGACCCCTGGACTACCATGGAGTGGAACCAACATACATGGGAACAGGGACCATGACGGCTGAGAAGGGCTGCCTGACCCAGCCTGTCTGCCCAGGTCCCTATATACTGGATGGCTGCACTGCACAGCCCAGTGACCCTACAGCTGACATCTTCCACCCACAGCTGGTTTGCCTTATGCCTGCCCCATGCATACTTGTGTTCCACCCACACCTGCTGTTGGCGTGGGGTGGGGCATCATCCAGGGCATGTGTGGCTACTGGTAGTGTGTGAGTATATATATATATATATATATATATATATATATATATATATATAAAATATATATAGACATATAGATATATATATATATATATATGTATATCATTATGTACTGCTTGCAGTGCTGCATAGGTACGTTGTATGCTCTGCTTGTACCTGCCAGCACACAGTTCCTGCTGCGTCCAGCCTGTGCTTCTATTCCAACCAACAGGGGATGCTGTGGGCATGCCTTGGCCTGCAGCATCCAGCCTGTACTTCCATTCTGACCAAAAGGGGGAGCTTTGTGCTCCATGCAGTAGCACTGGGCAAACTGCATTGCAAACTGCATGGTAATGTGTGCTAAGCAGCACTTAATGAGATGCAAACATACCAGATTGCACACGGATTACCTAAGTAGGCTCATTTGCATGGGAGCTTTCAATATAGCTCCTGTTTGCCCTGGGCTAACCAGTTTGCACCGGGTTAATGTGTTAGAACTTTGCAATCAGGTTAGCTCCGGGCAAACCTCACTTCAGCAGAGCACAGTTCTGCAGTGTGTGGCTTACATTGTTATTTGCAGTCATACCTCTCAGTTGTCCCTGATTTTCAGAGACGTCCCTGATTTTACCTCAATGTTTTACTCTGTCCCTCTTACACATTGTGTTTCCATGACCAAGCAGTGGAGGTTGTAGGCATAAAATAATGTCAAACATTAATGTTACAGATGTGTTCTTCCTTAGAAAATGCATTTTACACTAAACCACGTATTCTACCAGCTTTCTGAGTGGATATCATCAATTTTTCAGATCTGTCCCTGATTTTAAACCTTTGTCCCTGATTTTTTAAGCCTTGTCCTTAATTTATGAGGCAGGGGGTTGAGAGGTGTGTTTGCAGTAGATGTGAGACATCTCTGTGCAATCACACACAATGTTCTCCACCTGCAACACTGGTTTGCTACAGTGTCTAATAAGCTGCGGTTACAGTTTGCACTTCCCTGTTGCTATATTCAGTGCTGTCTTATTTCCGGGCTATTTTTGCCCTGCACTCCCAGACCAGTTTGCCCGGCTTCCTTAGACTGCTATATTCAGCAGGATTAGCACTATGCTATTTCCTTTTCAGTATAGCTTGCTTTGTACTCTGGGCTAAGGTTGTCTGCCGGGCAGTGCTAATTTTGCCCCAGGGCAAAGTTTTGAATTTCTGGCCCAAAACTGTCTTAAATATGCTTGCTGTTCAATTCATTAGTACATACTTGTTGCTCCAGAAAAACAGTGTATTTTGTTTGTATTATACAGTTTGGAAAAAATTACTTTCGGAGTGGAGGATTGTTTAACTAAGATACCAAGGCCCGGATATTCAAACTGCACCAGGCTGTGGCGCAAGCCTGGGCGCAGCTCAACTTGGTTGCACAGGGGTGTGGCCTGGGCAATATTCAATGGAGCTGCACTATGGCGCAGCAGCTTTGAATATCGTACCCTGGCCACCCCTACTGTGCATGGCGCAGTGGCACTGCACCAGTGCAAGTCGACAGAGTGGAGCATGGAGATGCACTAGCACAAGTGCCATTGCACCATGCACAGCACCTGCGATATTCAAAGGGGACATGCAAATTAGGGCCATAATTTATGCAAGGTGCACATGGGGCCATTTGCATGTGATTATGGCCCCATTTGCATCCCATTAGCATGCAGGTGCGCCGATCCCTGACGACTTGCGCCTGGCACCCTGCCAGATAGCAGCCGTCAGGGACCGACACCCCCTGCAGCCCAATCACAGGCATTTGTCTACAAAACACATCCTCATCTAATATCCCTGGTGGTCCAGTGGACCGCTATGTGCCCGATCGCGGGCATCGGTATAATACACCCCCGTCCAATATCCCTGGTGGTCCAATGGACCACACTCTGCCCGATTGCGGGCATCTGTAAAACATAAAAAGTCCTATTACCTGGTGGTCTAGTGTACCCTCCCCACCGCCCACTGGAGCCCCACCGCCCCTCCTCCCATGGTCGCCTGCAGCGGCAGCACCACCTGCCTCCGCCGCCTCCTTCCCACTGACAGCTCGATAGAGCAGCATGCCCATTGGTTCACAGCATGAGCTACTGAGCGTAGTTTCATGTGGTTTGAATAGTCCAGATATGTGAATGATTCATTCACATATCTGGACTGGTAGTACGGTATGGGTGAGCAGCCCCACCGAGCTGTCAGTTGGCGGGCGGTGGGCAGCAGGTGGGGGGTCGCCTGCTGGCTGACAGGGGGAGTGGAGTGGTGGGCTCAGTGGAGGGTGGGGGGTACACTAGACCACCAGGGTAATAGGATTTTTTATGTTTTACAGATGCCCGCTAATCAGGCAGAGTGCGGTCCACTGGACCACCAGGGATATTGATGGGGGTGTATTATACCGATGCCCGCGATCGGGTACATAGCAGTCCACTGGACCACCAGGGATATTGATGGGGTGTATATACCGATGCCCGTGATCGGGCACATAGCAGTCCACTGGACCACCAGGGATATTGGGGGAAGGGGTTTATTTACAGGGATGCCCGCGATGGGGGGGGGGGTGCCGCCAGGTGCGGCAGGAACTCGGGTGACCACCCACAGGTGGCAGCTGCCGTGTTGCGCCCTACAAGGCGGTAACTCACTTGTGGGTGGCCAACATTTGTTCCTTTTTTTTTGGGCTTAACTTTGTGCAGGCGCAGGTAGTGGTTGCGCATGCATGACTCTGCACATCCCGGGCTGAATATCGGGCTGTGCAGGTTATGCATGGGCACTTCCTACCTGTGCTCACATACATTACTGATGTGTTCAAGATCGGGATTTGTGCGGCGCACTTTTCCCTTTTGAATATCATGCCAGGGCGCACCAGTAGGTTGCGCCATGCGCAGCTCTTTTGAATATCTGGGCTCATTTATTTCCTTTTTAACACAGTTTTGAGATTACCATCTATTGGTCTCCAGTGATTTTGTGTTTTGTAGTGTTTGTTACAGTAATTATGGTCATTGTTTCATAGTACTTCTAGGCACCTGAAAACTACATGGTAGTGTTTACTGTTCCCACTGTAACCTTTAGAAAGGCACTACCCCTCTTCCACCAACTCAGAAGATTTTATTTTAACACACTACTCAATTGTTTTTGTGTCTTATCTTTTTTTATGAATAATTTACATGCGTGGGTATAAGTATTCAGATTGTGCCATCTTTTGTTTTACTGTGTGTGGTTTGCAGATCTGGTTTGTGTTTGTTGGATTGAGTAGTTGAGCTTTGAGGAAGTGCATGTAGGATCTCTATACTAGAGATAATGGAAATTTTAAATTTGTGAGTGCAGTTGGTGTGAGGCTGGGGAATTCACACTTTGCAAAGTTTTGCAAAATCCCCACCAACTTTTCCTGCATTTTTCCTTTTTCTGGTTTAAAAAACAAAGAAAACCATCCCCACCCTTAACTCCCCTTCCACCACATTACATGTTTAAGCAATAAACCACAACAGGGTGTGGGTTATGCTGGGATTTACCCGTGCCTGGTCTGTTGTTTGGTCACAAGGCTGCAGGTGGAGTGAGCAAAATACACCAGGCGTGGGTAAATCCCAGCATAACCCACACCCTGGAGTGGATATTGCAATTATACAGTGGCCTGTTCTAGTTTTGTGAGAAAAATATATATATTTTTTCATTTTAAATTATTTTTTTATTTCATTTGTTGCTGTGCAGGGAAAAATAGTCCTCAGTTGCAGGCTGCACACACACACAGTTTTGCCGAGGTCCATAGCTGCAGTCACACAGACAGTAAAGTACAATTTCATTTTTTTTTGCGTTAATTGTTTTCTATATAACCATAGTTTAAAGATGGTTGCTGGCAGAGACGAGCGGCTGGGAGAGCGAGAAGCACCATGTGTCCACCTTTCAGTAGGTATGAAATGCGAGTCTAAATGTTACTTCTGAGGTTGTGTGCTTTTTTTTGTTTGTGTAACCCCCCCCCCACAAATGGGGGTTCCCAAAGACTTCCAGGAGCTGGCTAAGCACTCCTAGCTTGAGTGGAGTTCGGTGTTTAAGCCGTTTATCTGTGAGTGCTTTTAGAGCCTCTGGTACTGCCTCTTTAAGAGCTGTCTGCTAGCAGGCATGATTAGTTCATGTGGGGGGGGGGAGTGTGTGTTTCCCTGCTCGAGACCTGCCTGAGCGGCTGACAAATCGCTTCGTTGTTGCTGTCGCTAAGTGGGCAGAGTGAACACTTAACAGAGATGTAACTGTTTGCCCCATATCATTTAGAGTATTAGTGGAAATGTAATTTGTCTAACTTGCTTTCTTGCAGCTGGGACTCTGTGTGTTTCGCCCCTCCATTTTGGATCTGAACTGCTGAATAGATCCAATCAGACAAGGAGGGGCATCTAAAATGGAGTTTAAGTGGACCAACCAGGATCAGGACTCTCTTGGGAGCCGGCTTACCATAAGAAATATAGCTAGTAATTCTGGGAAGTGAAGTTCTGGACCTTGGTGCCTATTTACACCAATAGGGGGAGTTTTGAGTGATTGACAACTAAGTCCACCAATGGCACTGGGTGGCGCCCTAATGGAATACCCTGCTTTGTGTCTGGAAAGGCAGATCTGTGGTGACTGTGACCGGGGAAGGAGCTCCGAGCTTCTGCCCTACAGAGTTTCACGTGGGAAGCGCGTGTGGAGGCCTAAACTCAGGCGGCGCATTGCCATGGTGATTCGGACTGAATCTGCAGCTACCAAGAAGAAAAGAGGCTGAACAATTGGGAACCAGGCTCACCCTGTAGAGGACTGGAGAAACTGCTTAATCGCAATTAGACTGTCAGGAAAGTGAAGCTGTAGCGAGAACTCCCAGGTTAGCAGTAAGTGATTGGGACCTGAGAGCAGCTGCCTGGTATAGTAATTTCCTTTACACACAAATGTGTGGAGTGCTTATGAAGGATGGCTAAACGAGTCCTCTTGTCTCGTGTGTGTAGACAGAAAGGCAATTGCATACAGGCAGACTGAATCCGTGGCTGATTGAAGCTGTGTGCCTGCTTGTAGAATTTCATCCCCCTGCTGTGCGAGGGCGTCTGGCAATCCATGACCCCCTTGTGGCAGTTTTCAGCATCAAGTGCTTGAGTGCAAATCAGGGTAGCTCCCTGCCATCTGTCTATTTAATTGCAAGTGTTTCATCTGATTTCTTTTCTTTCTTTCTTCATGAACTGAGATAACTGGCTCCGGATTACAGTTGGGTATTGTGCAAGTGTTTTTTCCATCACAGGGTCCAAACCAGCTACACCTATCCTGGCTAGCCCCCCACCATCCTGGGTACCCAGTAAAGTGACATTGTGGGACTCTGAATATGTGCACAGTACTGTGATTATTAATGTGTCTAACCTAATTAACCTGATTTCCCCTTTCCTTGTTACAGCCCCTTAAATAAATCAGATCTGTTTGTTTCAGCAAAGTTACATTGACTGTGGTGTTCGTTTATGTTAAAGTATTGTACTGTGGCTAGTGTACTGCATCATCTTGTTTTACAGGGGGTCCCCAGAGTCAAGCTGACAGATCCAGTCTGGGGGAAGTGTAAATGGTGAAGTTACTCATGGTGTATTGTGTGGGTCACTAGCAGGAATAAAAGGGGGTCTCAGTGTCCCAGAGGGCTGTGACCAAGTTAGTCTAACCACTGTAAACCCTGACCTCTGGGTGGAGGCACCCGCCATAGAACCTAGGCCCCTCAACCGTTAGTAGTCAAGCAGGCAGGGGTAGTAGCCCTTGGGATAGTGCCACCTGTGGGCTATATTTAATTAAGAGAGACACATTAAGCTGCAAACTTGTTACAGGTGTGACCTGGGAGCACAAGGAAGTTAAGTGGCTTGCTCGAGGTCACACACTATGCAACTGGTGGTTGTGAGATTCACTCCCATAGAAACATAGACTTTGACAGCAGATAAGGACCACTTGGCCCATCTAGTCTGCCCATTTCCCTACCTACAGGATAAGCCGCAGAGTCTAGTTAACCAACAGACTATTTCTTCCTTACCCCCACAAGAATTGCCTTATGTCTGTCCCATGTATTCTTGAATTCTGTCACAGTTTTAGACACCACAACCTCCTCAGGAAGGCTGTTCCATGTGTCCACCACCCTCACTATGAAAAAATACTTCCTCACATTGCCCCAGAACCGCCCCTCCTCTATCTTTAAATTGTGTCCCCTTGTTCTTGCACTTCTCTTTTTCTGAAAGATGCTACCCTCTTGGACTTTGTTGATTCCACTGAGGTACTTAAAAGTTTCTATCATGTCCCCCCTCTCCCTCCTTTCCTCAAGGGTATACATATTAAGCTCCTTTAGTCTCTCCTCATGTGGCTTCTCTTCCAGACCCTGCACCATTTTAGTTGCCCTCCTCTGGATTGCCTCTATCCTGTCTATGTCCTTGCGGAGATGGGGTCTCCAGAACTGGACGCAGTACTCCAGATGGGGTCTCACCAACTGTCTGTACAGAGAGATAACAACTTCCTGTTTTCTGCTGGTGATACTTCTCCCTATGCATCCCAATATTCCCCCAGCCCTCCTTACTGCCTTCTCACATTGCTTGCTAACCTTAAGGTCATCTGATATGATTACCACCAGGTCCCTTTCCATTTTTCTTGTTGTTACTACCCCCTTATTGTGTAATCTTTCCCTGAGTTTTTGTTTCCTAGGTGTATTATTTTGCACTTCTTTGCGTTGAATCCAAGCTGCCATACTACTGACCATTCCTCCAACCTTGCCAAGTCCCTTCTCATCCTTTCCACACCTCCTTGTGTATCAACCCTGTTGCAGAACTTTGTGTCATCTGCAAAGAGGCATACTTTTCCTTCCAGTCCCTCTGCAATGTCACTTATAAAGACATTAAAAAGGACCGGACCCAGTACTGAACCATGCGGTACCCCACTAGTAACCCCTCTTTCTTCAGAGTGGACTCCATTTACAATTACCTTCTGTGTCCTGTTGTCCAGCCAATGTTTTATCCAGGCTACCACCCTGGGACCCACTCCCAGGCTAGTTAATTTGACTATTAATCTTTTGTGTAGGACTGTGTCAAATGCCTTGCTAAAGTCTAGGTAGGCCATGTCCACATCCCCTCCCTGGTCTACTACTTTGGTCACCCAGTCAAAGAAATCAATTAGATTCATCTGACATGACCATCCTGCTTCAAACCCATGCTGCCTTGGATCCTGTGCCCCACTGGCCTCTAGCTACTAAACAATTCTTTCCTTCAGAAGTGATTTCATCACTTTCCCTACCACAGAGGTCAAACTGACAGGTCTGTAGTTTCCTGCCTCTGTCTTGGTCGCACTTTTGTGAAAGGGAATCACATCCAACTTCCTTCAGTCCTCAGGTACCACACCATCCTTCCATGATTTGTTAAAAAAGGTAGTCAGTAGTTTCACTAGTTCTCCCTTTAATTCTTTCAGAATTCTGGGGTGAATTCCATCAGGCCCCATTGCTTTGTCCACCTTCAGTTTTAGGAGTTCTTTCAGAACCCTTACTTCTTTGAAAGGACTGGGATCGACCACCCTAGCAAGAGTGCTTCTGTTAATTGGATTAGGCACCTCCTCCTCTTTTGTGAATACTGAGCAGAAATATTTGTTCAGTATCCCTTCTTTTTCACTGTCCCTCTCTGCCCACCCACCGTCCATTCTATTCAGCCTCACTATCCCTCCCTTTCTCTTTCTAATCTTCCTGATGTACCTATAAAAAGTTTTATCCCCCTTCTTAACTGAGTTGGCTATCTTTTCCTCAGTTAGGGCCTTTGCTATTCTGACTTCCCGCCCTGCTTCCTTCTGCCTTAACTGGTACAGGTCTCTGTCCTGCTCCTTCTGTGTTTCCTTAAACTTCCTGAATGCTATATTTTTCTCCCTGACTTTCCCTGCCACCTCTTTTGAGAACCCAGGTCTCCAGGTCTGCAGCTCAGAGCCTTAAACCACTGTGCTATAGTGCCTTCACTGCAGCTGGAACAAAGGGTGGGAAGCCGTGTTTGCAGCTTTGACAGTGGGTCCGAGCGGTTATTTTAGAAGACTGGGACCCATTGTCTTTATCAAAGAAAAAAAGCCACCCCACCCAGCCGAGTGTGCTAGTGAGAGTAAAGGCCAACCACATACAGAGAAAGTCCAGCACCACTCACTGCAGTAAAGGACAAATGAGACCCAAAAAGCAAACCACTCAACAAGCAAATTGCATGTTGACAAATAATTTAAGGTTTATTCAGTACTTACACACATAAAAAAACAATCAGAGAGACACAACAAATGCCTTCTAAAAAGGGGAGGGGGTTCAGATGAGACCCACAAGCCTCCTACCAGTTTCACTTCAGAGCATCATCAGGGAGTGTTCAAACAAGTGATGCACTCTACTTTTAAAGTGAAAATTTAAAGTGACAGTGTGCTCAGACAAATCAACCTCACTTTAGAGTGACATACAACCCTAATAAAATATTTACTATCATGTACAAAAATACATATATCAAATAACTCACTACAAGTGCAGATGAAACAAACAATTTTTATACTATCTACAACATTTGATTAATTCAAAAGACACTTAAAATGTACATTTACAAATATGACACATGTCCCCTCAATCAATTATGGCAAAATCAAAATTGGAAACAAAAATATATAACTGGACCTTAGTATCCAAATATAATGGGATAATCATAACCCACTATAGCAGTCAAAGTTAGTTCAAAAAGCATAATATTAAGATCTTACATAGAATATATATATATATATATATATATATATATATATATATATATATATATATTTCTCAAATATTTTTATGTATACACAATCATATATTATTCTATGTTTTCTAATTTTATGGTTTTTTGATTTTTCAAAAATTCATTGACATTTTTAGGTAATCTGAAGTTAATAACAAAATGCTTTTAGAAACACATATATGACTAATAATATGCTTTTAAAAAAACATGTCCAAATATATTGAAAATGCAATTAATCTGCAAACATATGAGCATGAGAGAGAGAATGACTATACATCCATAACAGAACCCACTAAACACATCTTGTTTTTTGAAGACATAAATCAATAATATAAATTTATAATCTGATTCATTAATTCGTTTTTTCATTATTTCAGAAAAGGTGTCAGTTCAAAAACATCATTCAGTCCCGGGTAGCACAGTGCACTATGCCTGTGTATCCAATACTGCTCTCTTTGAGATATAAGTAAATCAAGGTCGCCTGCCCCAGGACCCAGCCTCACCCTTTCTATTCCTCAATATGAAAACTGATGCAGCTACATATCCTGTTGAGAATCAACATGACAAAATAAAGGATCTCCATAATCTCCAGTTCTAATGTCACTAAGGTGTTCACTCACCCTTATTTTAAATACTCTTGATGTTTTCCCCACATAAAAGGCACCACACCTGCATGTGGCCAAATAGTCAGCGCAAATGGTGCTGCAATTAATAAAGCCCCTAATGTCAGTGTCTTTAGCCATACAGAGGAAGACAGGGATCAGGGATCTGTCACTGCAGTGCAAGTACTTGTTATGGATATGGGTAGAGGCAAATGGAAGGGCTGGTGAGCAGCTGTCTTAACCCGGGAGTGGTCTCACTGGTCTGCAATTCTGTTTCTGAGGTACACTACGGTTTGGCAAAGCTACATGTATTTGACTAAGAACAAAGGTTCAGTGTTACTTAGAGTGGGTTTCGGGACTGGAATAGCATGTATCTCATAAGGGTGGGTTACTTCAGAACAGCAGTCAGTGTTTGAATCTCCCACGTTATTTACCATCATGATTTAGCAGGGATGGCTGTTTGTTGTTTATGGGGTTGGAGTGATTTTAAATGGGGGGTCCCCATGTGGCTGGTGGGCACTTCTTGCCATGGGGTGATAGTAAGATTTAAACATTGTAAGTTTGCCAGCCAGCCAATCCGGAACCAGTATTTTTTATGCCATTGTATAATTGCAATTATACAATGGCTCCCTTCAGTTTTTGTATCAAAAAGTTACAGAAACATACATCTTTCTGTCATTTTGAATAATTGTTATTGAATTTCTTGTTGCACAAAGAAAAAATAGTTCCCTGTTGCTAGGTTGAATATGCAGAAGATGCCCCACCCTCCCGGAACTGAGATAGTCTTATATTTTTTAACAATACTATTTTAGTTTTTCATTTTTTTCATACTACTGACTAGAGATGGATATCAACAGAGATGAGTACCTGGGACAGTGAGAGGTATCCTGTCAGTGGTGTTGAGTAAACGAGAGATGGCGCAGACTGTTACGAGAACTACTGCTCACAGTTACTTTGGGGAGTGGGGTAACTGAATGGAGCAGGTCTAAGCAGGTTCTCAAAAAGTGGTCTGAAGGTAATTGGCTAGACAAACAATGGGCCCTATGCACTAATGGGCAGAGTGGCTATGTACCATGTATCTGTGGCATGTAGGCACTCCACACTCATTGTGTCCCCATGCAGGGTGCAGTAACTGGGGTGCACAGCCCCAATGCACCTGATCCCCTGGGCCCATGGACTGCAATGTGCTAGGGCTGGGCTCGGGGCATGCCAGCACTATGTGCCATGCACTAAAGCACATAGTGCTGGTCATGGGGGTGCAGAGGAGAGAGCAGGGTACACCAGACAGAACCCTGTCATATGACCCCAATGTGTCCCGTGCACACAACTGGTCACTTTCCGGACCAGGTGGATAGCCCACACCCCCACCAACAGGACCACTTCGTCCATCCCCGATGGTCACCCAGTGCCATCCACCCCAGCACACAGCTGTGCCCCGGCCCCTTGAAGGCTGCCCCCCAACCACACACCGCAAATGTAGCACTGTCCCTTGGGTGCAGACATCCCCCCATACAGGACCACATGTTGCACCCCCCCATACCAGGTGTGATGTTGCCAGGCTAGATATGGCCAGTGGCACAGCTCTCCACACACCTCCTCAGCCACTGGCCATCCAAGTGATGCTGGGAATGCTGCCTATATATAGGCAGTGCACTTCCAGTATCACTTGGATGGGTGGCGGCCAGGGAGGTGAAGGGAGGGATGTGCCACTGGCCATCCCACAAAGTGGCACTGGCTCACAAGTACAGGAGAGAGGGAGTGGGTTTGCAGTGCTGCAGGGATGCTCAGTGTGTACTATGGGGATGGGGCTGCCAGGTGCTTGGTGGACTGGCTGTTCAGGCACTGGGTCAGGGATGGCATGTGCTGGGCAGGGGTCTACTGCAGCAACACTGGGGTCCTTGTTGGCATGTGGGGGGCACCATACGGACCAGGGACAGGGGTCCTGCTGGGGACTGTATGGGTGTACAGCACTACTGGGGCATGGGCTGAGGATAGCCCAGCCAATGGGGCCATGCTGTGAGGGTCTGGGTGCCTGCATTGGGCATGCATGCACCCAGACCTGTGCCCTCTTGCACTAGGGACCCACTGTGGGACCCATGCCAGGCATCCAATTGGATGCACCATTGGGTCTGCACTCTACCCCTGGCCACCCTGTGGGCCCGTTGACAGGTGGTGGCCATTGCTGAATACGGCTGGTGTATACCTGTCCACAGGTGTGGAGATACAGGGGGGGATACATGCTTCTGGTGTGTACTTCCCACCCATTGCTGCTTAGGGGCCAATGACAGGAATCTTGGAGAACTTAACGGAGTTGGGTTCTAGGCAAAGTGGAGGGTCAGTCCTGAAGCCATGTGTAGCTTGGAGAGATAGAGAAGAGAAAGCCGTGGTGTGACTACAGAAAACCATGGTCTGTGTCTGGCCTGTGTTCAGATTTGGAGGTACGTGTCATTCATGGGACATTAAACACTTTTCTACACGTGTGGTTGTATCAGAGCTGGAAATTGCTACCAGCTCTTCAGTATCACTTAATTGGAAGCTGTTGTGCATATCTGAAACTGGCTTTCTTTTCCAATGGTGTTTAGCAGGACAGCAGTATGGCAGATTGTCTGATTGTTTTGGGGCATTGGAATGATTTCAAAGAGGGGTCATTCTAAATGCAGCTGTCTGGCACCTTTGCTGTGGGTTTTGCCAGGATTTACCACAGCTGAAAGATGCCAGTCAGCCAATCAGGGACTCAGATTCTAGGACCCCATTGTATAATTCCAAATAATATCCTCCTACCCATCCCACTGCTGTGTGCCCATCTCCCTCCTCTTCTGGGTACACAACAAGGTTTTGTGGAAAATAAACTGTAAACCATGTCGCAATATAAACCCTTCTTCCACACACAAAAGCAAGTTACCCCTTCCTCTCTCTTTTAACCATGAGAGTAATCCCCCACCCTTCACTCCCCTCTTATCAACAATCCCTCTCCCTCCTCCAAAGCCCCCAAACCCCAGTTTCTACTGTAAGGAAATACCTGTAAAAAATTAAACTGTACCCAGCTGGAGTGAGTGCATCCTCACTCTTTCATGTTCTGAGCTGAATGAATGGTGAGAAACATACATCATATTAGTGATACCTGATGGCTGAATGGTGTTTAGCCTGTATGCTAGTGGGGCTAACATAGAAACATAAAAACATAGAATTTGATGGCAGATTAGGAACGCTTGGCCCGCCTAGTCTGCCCATTTCCTTACCTAACGGACAAGCTGCAGATCCTAGTTAACCAACAGCCTACTTCCTCCTACCCCCCACTAGAATTGCCTTATGCCTGTCCCATGCATTCTTGAATTCCCCCACCATTTTTGACTCTATGACCACCTCAGAAAGGCTGTTCCATGCATCTACAACCCTCTCTGTGAAGAAATGCTTCCTCACATTACCTCTGAGACATCCCCCTCTATCTTCAATTTGTGCCCCCTTGTTCTTGCACATCTCTTTTTCTGAAAGATGCTACCCTCTTGGACTTTGTTGATTCCCTTGAGATATTTTAAAGTTTCTATCATGTCCCCCCTCTCCCTCCTTTCCTAGAGGCTATACATCTTAAGCTCCTTTAGTCTTTCTTCATATGTCTTCTGGTACAGACCCTACACCATTTTGGTTGCCCTCCTCTGGACAGCCTTCACCCTGTCTATGTCTTTGCGGGAGATGTGGTCTCCAGAATGGTACACAGTACTCCAGATGTGGTCTTACCAACTGTCTGTACAGAGAGCCAACAACTTCCTGTTTTCTACTGGTGATGCCTCTCCCTGTGCATCCCAGTATCCCCCCAGCCCTCCTTACTGCCTTCTCACATTGTTGGCCCACCTTTAGGTCATCTGATATGACTTCCCCAGGTCCCTTTCCATTTTTGTTGTTGTCAGTATCTCACCCCACCCATTGTGTACTCTTGCCCTGGTTTTTGTTTCCCAGGTGCATTACTTTGTACTTCTTTGTGTTAAATCAAAGCTGTCATACATTTGACCATTCCTCCAACTTTTCCAAGTCCCTTTTCATCCTTTCCACCCCACCTTGCGTATCAACCCTGTTGCAGATCTTCGTGTCATCTTTAAGAGACATACTTTCCCTTCCAGTCCCTCTGCAATGTTTGTTTGTTGTTTGTTTAAAAGTTTATTTTTATACAGGTTGATTTTGTTGGAGAACTAAATCCCCATTTACAACAAATTCCTGTGGACATGATTACAATAAAAAGAACAAACAAATAAATACATACAAGATCACATACAATCTAAAAACAATTGCAGCAAACATTCAAGTAATCGTGCAATTTAAGTTTAAATATATGCAAATCAGAAATCTCAGCAATATAAAAAGATAATTAATTCCAAGTCTTTGCTAAACTATTCTGGAGAATTATATCCCCATCTGATTTGTAATTCAAATCGTAGGCAATTTCCTAGTTGTTTTCCTTAACCAATCTGAATATGTAGGGTTACCACCTTTAAAGAAGCTCAAAGTGGGAAATTTCTTACTGAAACAGGATTTTTCGCAGGGCAATATGTCATCTCGACCAATACAATAGACATGTTTTCTCTAAATAATCAGAATTTAGACTATGTGTCGTAGTTTTTAGTTGTTTCTTGTGTTTTTTATTATTTGAAGATATTTTAGTTTTTTGCAACATTTAGAGGAAAATCAGAAAATATTTTTACTACTATAATGTCAGGACATTTAGTATTTTTCATGTTTTTCTGCAGGACACAGCTGCCCAAATCAGGACTGTCCTGCAAAAATAGGGACAGGTAGTAACCCTATGAATATGTCAAGTTGGAATTCAGACATATTAAATGACTTAATGAATGTGTTTTTTTATTATTAGAATAGATTAAACCATGACATATCACTAACCATAAGTACTTTCTACGTGCTATTGAGTGTAACCAATTAAGTTCCTGATAAACTAAACATCAATGAGCCTGGAATTTGTTCTTTAGAATATAATTCCCCATTCTGTAGTAAGTCTGATCTTAGTTTATTCAGAAATTTCTGATAGGAATGCATATATAATGGAAATCCGTAATCAAGTACAGGTAGCAACAATTGTTTTACTAGTCTAGTTTTAACTTCTCTAGTCAGGCACCCTGACATTCTTCTTAAGGCTCCCAATCTTTGATTCACCTTTTTTATCTGCAATAAAATATATTCAGAAAAATAAAAATGATATCAACAAGAACCCCCAGGTATTTATAAGTAAATACCATCTGAACCGTAGTCCCATTTAGAAACTTAATCAGAAAATCTGTAAGATCTTTTTTTACATGTGGTCTCACAGATAAAATCATACTCTGCGTCTTCCCAGTACTCATTAAAAGACCTGAGTCTCTTGTCCCAGTCTCAATATTGGAAAAATCTGTTTGGAGCCGCTGTCTCAGGTCTCCGGGATCATCTGCAGATGCAACCAGTACAATGTTGTCTGCATAAAGTCTAACATCAGTGCTAGTTATATGAGTTACAAGACTGTTTATGTAGATGTTAAATAACACAGGGCCCAAAATAGAGCCCTGAGGTACACCTTGATATAGATCCAGGAGACCTGAGACAGCAGCACCACAGACCACACTTTGCTTATGATTTGCTACTGCTTTTCTGAGGCACTCTCCCATTTTGACAAAATCAGTCCTCCTGAAGTCCAATACCTTCACTTTTGTGTGGCTTGACTCTACAGCTAAGTTTATTATGAACCACACTGTCTGGTGGTCACTTGTTCCCAGATGGCTACCCACTTCAAGATCAGAGATCCTCTCTCCATCCCCATTTGAGAACACCAGGTCTAAGATTGCTCCCTCCCAAGTGGGTTCCAAAATTAGCTGTCTGAGGCATGCCCCCTGTAGGGCATCAAGAATGGCCCTGCTCTTGGATGTGGCTGCAGCAAAAGTGCTCCAGTTAACATCTGGCATATTCAGGTCTCCCATCAGCAATATCTCCCCTTTCTCTGCCATTCCAAGTATGCCTTCTATTATTTCCTTGTCAATTTCCTCCCCCTGAGATGGGGGTCTGTATAAAACCCCTCTGCAGATTGTGGAGCCATTTCCAGTCTCCAGGGTGACCCACAGTGCCTCCTCCCCTCCCTGTTTACCCATTAGTTCTGTAGCTTTGATCCCTTCCTTTACATAGGAGCTACCCCTCCACCTCTTCTTCCCTCCTAGACCCTCCTGTAGATTGTGTACCCTGGTTTGTTGACATCCCAGTCATGGTTCTCTGTGTACCATGTTTCTGTGACTGCCAAAACATTCAGGCATCCCTCTTCCATCAAGACCACCATTTTGGGAAGTTTTTACCTAGACTACGGGCATTGGTACTCCTTACCCTCCATTTTTTTATGGCTTTATTTCATTTTGCCCCATCCCTGTCCTTACTGTCTTTGTCTTTTTCTCCATTTACCCATGCCCTTATCCCTATTGACTTCTCTATCTTGGTGTTTACCTCACTGACTACCCTGATTATTTGGGGTGGGGCTAGGATTTCCATTCTCCTTTCAGTGCTTCCCCCCTTGGCTAGTTTAAATGCTTGCCAATGAAGCTTTAAACCTATCACCTAGGATCCTGGTTCCCCTCCTGGATAGATGCAGACCATCACACCTATATAGGCCTGCATCCCTCCAGGTGGAGCTCCAGTCCCAATGAAGCCAAATCCCTGATCTATGCACCAGTTTTTCAACCAGTCATTGAATCCCATGGTGCAGAATACCCTAGCCTCATCCATGCCATAGACAGGTAGCACTTCAGAGAAAGTTACCATGTGTGCTACTTGTCTAAGGCCCCTCCCCAACTCCACAAATTCCTGCTGCACTGCTCTGATCCCATTCTCAGCCAGGTCATCTGTCCCTAGGTGGATAATGACATCCAGCTTCCTCCCCCTTGCAGCTGCTCCCATGATCCTGAGGATTAATTTCCTGTCCTTCCAAGCCACGGCACTGGGTAGGCACCTTACCTCCCTTTCCCCTCCCTCCCCCAGTTCTACCCCCTAACAATTGAGTCCCCCAACAGGAGTTGTTTCCTTCCCCTGTGCAGTCCTGTGCTACCTTCCTGTGGGTCTCCATTGTGGAGGTTCCCAGCATCCTTCTTGTTCTCCACTGCGGGTGCCTCCATAGAGGAACCATGCTCCGCCAGAGTGGTGAATGAATTGTGGAGAGGCACAACTGGAAGGATGCACCTTTATTCCACCACCCTCACCCTCCCTGAGTCCACTGTGATCCAACCACTCCTCTTTCTTGGCAACCTCTGAGGTAGTGGCGGTGGCCTGGATGGTCCCTGGGTGAGGGAGCAGGTTTCCCAAATCCTTGCCAGGTCAGCATGGAGATGAGCAACCTCCTCCCTCAGACCAGAGAGGTGCCTGCAAATAGGGCAGCAATGCAGTTTCCAGAATGTCTCCTGGAAGACTGCTGCTCCACAGGCAGTGCATTGCACCACTCCCCACATGTCTGTGTCCCTTCCTGTTACAGATGATTTTCTTTTGTTTGTTTGTTTTTGTTCTTGTTTTAGTGTGTGCAAGCTTGTGAGTGTCTCTACCCCCATTCAGTGTGCTGTGTCTTTAAGGATATGAACAGGTAACACTACAGTAGCTTTATGCCCAGCTGTGCCAGAGTCAGGGGGATATGACAATCGATGGAAGCTCATCTGCACTGCTTCCCCAGCCCTTGTTTTATGTGGCTGTTATTAACTAGTATGCAGCTGCAAAGTGGGAAAGTATAGTTTCAGAACACAAACATGTGTACAATAGGTTGGTAGCTGGGGGGAGATGTAAAGGGAGAAGGAAGTGTGAGTGGGTACACAGGTGGATTTTCTACCTTTGCTTGATGAGGTCCACTGCTTAACTTCAGAAAAAGTGATTGAGTTGAGAAGGGGAAAGGAGAGGTGGGTACATGTGGGGGTTGGGGTGGGGGCAGAGGGTGAGGCTAATAATAAGTTGTTGTCTCCTTAGTGTCTTAATGGACCCTTGTGGGTGTGTCTATATTTATTTATTTATTTACTGTATAATCGGAATTACTATCCTTTGAGTCATAGACTCTTTTGCAAAGGCTCCACGTCATTTACAGGGGGTGGAGGGAGAACAAAGTACAAGGATGACAGACGGAACAAGCAATTGTATACAGGTTTCAGTTCAGACAATATTTATATAATGGCTCCACGGTGGTTACAGGGGGGTGGAGAGACACAAGACAGTATAAAACAATAAATAGAAGAAAATTTTTATATACAATTAGATTATTTACTGGTTAATGAACTGACATGGTAGTTGAGAGGCTTATTTTGATAGTGTTAGGAGGCATACAAGTGAGCCCAAGACAAAGCTTACATGGAGGGCAGTTCGTAGGGTCTAGGAAGTCCCTGAGTCAGTAGAAGGGGTGAGGGAGGAGTATGGGCAGGCCTTATTGGCATTCACATTTCATTTTTTCCAAGAGGTGGGTTCGAAGGCCTGTTCTGAAGAGTGAGATGCTGTGGGCCTGGGAGAGAGTAGGGGGAAGAGTGTTGAGCCATTTGGGGGCACGGTAGCGGAAGGATCTCTGCCCTTGGGACATTCGACATGGGGGGGATCATGAAAGATGAGGTAGTAGAGAGTCTGGTAATATGCCTGTGAAGGGCCGGGCTGACGATGGGGAGAAGACCGGCTGGAGTAAGCTGGAGGTGGATCTTTTTTGCTAGGATGCAGGTTTGATATTTGAGTCTTTGATGAAAATTAAGCCAACCTGTTAGTGTGTACAGATCGCAGGAGTGGGTGAGTCTGTCACAGCCAGTAACGAGGCGGCAGGCTTTATTAAGCACTGTGATTATGCTACTTAAGGTGGAGTTGTCAGCAGTGCCGTAGATAACAATCCTGTAATCGATAAGTGAGAGGATGGAGAAGGTGACAGCTATCTGCATGGCTTGGGTAGGCAGGCTGTTTTTGATCCTGTAGAGGGTACCAATTCTGGAGTTGATCGCTGACGAGAGGAGGCGTATGTGACTGTGGTAGGAGAGGGAGGTATCTAAGGTAACACCCAGGTATTTAAAATGAGTAACGTGTTCCAGATGGGTACCATCCAAGTTTGTAATATGGAGTGCCATCTGGCTGTGAGGGCTTTGGCGATGAGCAAAGGTCATGGATTTTGTTTTGGAATAATTAATGATCAGGCGGTGATCAGGGAACCAGTTCTCTAGCTCTCTGAAAAACCCCTGGAGGGTGAGTTGGAGGGTGTTTGGCTGAGGGTGTTGCCAGTAAAGAACAGCATCATCAGCATAAAGTAAGAGATGGCCACTGCAAGCTTTGGGGAGTGAGTTCAGGAAGACTGTGAAAAGCAGAAGGCCCAGAATTGACCCCTGGGGAACGCCAGAGCAAACAGATTTGGGGGTGGAGATGATGGAGTTGACTCTTACTTGCTGTGAGCGTCCCAAGAGGTAGTCCTTGAACCAGGCCGAGGCCTCAGGGGCCACATTTAGTTGTGGCAGGACTTGAAGGAGTAGATCGTGATTGACTGTGTCAAATGCCTACATAGATGGCCCCTGCAATTCACCGTTGGTCTAGGGCCCCATGGATGAACATTGTGAGTTCAGTGAGAGCCATGATGGTGCTGTGGCCAGCTCAGAACCCATGTTGTTCCTTACTTAGGAGGTTGTGTCTCGTAAGATGCTCTGTTAGCTGGTCTGAGACATTTTTTCTAGTGCTTTGGAGAGAGGAGGGAGTATTGAGATTGGCCTATAATTACCGGTGCGGGTGGGGTCACCGTTCTTTAAGATAGGAGTGATGAAGGCTTTTTTCCAGGTAGAGGGGAACTGGCCGAGGCAGAGTGAAAGGTTAAGAATTTCTGTGAGATGGGGTAGTGTGACACTGAGGGTAAGCCTAATGAGTTTTAGGTCCTGTGAGTCATTGCTGTAGCGGGTGTTAGCGATAGTTTTGGAGATATAGCGTTTGACCAGGTTGCAGGGAATGGTTCAGAGCCGGAAAGGGGGTGGGAGGTCTATACTCGCTGAAAGAGGTGTGGGTTTTTTTTTGGGAGGGTGGAAGAAATTTGGTGGGAGGATATGTGAGAGGTCGGAGAAGGAGTCGTTGAGGGCTTCAGCGATTTTAGCCTGATCTTGGGTAATGTCCCCATTCAAATTGAGTTGGGTAGGGGTTGGGGAACGTGTTTTGCCACTGATTTCTTGTATGTTGCTCCAGAATTTTTTCCCGTCTCCCCAGGAGGTGGAGAGGGTATGCTGGTAGTATTCAGCTTTTGCCTGACGAGTGGCCCAGGTGCATTTATTTCGCGCCTCCCTATATAGCTGTCTGTCCCTGGTGCATTGGGTGTCTATGGCCCTGTGCCAGAGGTTGTCCCTGTGTTGCATAAGGTTTATGAGGGAAGGTGTGATCCAGGGGGTAGTCCTGGTTTTCACCACCTGCTTTGTGAGGGGGGCAAATATATCACAGGCTTTGTTAAAAGTAGTTATAAAGTGGGTAAGGGCGGTATCCACTGACTGTGCGTTATATAAGGGTAGCCAGTTGCTATTTGCAAGGTATTCTTTGAGGCGATTAAGGCCTCTTTTTTTGAGCTTTCAATGCCAGGTGGTTGTAGGTGGTGCTGGGGGCAGTTTACCCGACCACCAGCAGATAACCGGGGAGTGGTCACCGATAGAGTCAGGGAGCACTGAGGCCCGGGTGATGTTACGTGGTCTGTTGGTAAAAATAAGGTCTAATAGTGTGGAGGTCCCAGTTCTTGTGTTACACCTTGTTGGGGAGGTAACAATTTGGGTGAGATCCATAGCCTGTGCTGTGTCTTTGAAGGTGGAGGAGGATGGGGATAACCAATCAGTGTTGAAGTCACCCATTAATATGGTTTCGTTAGTATTAGGGAGGTGAGAGATAGTGAGTAGGATGGATTTATACACAAGTTTCTGGTTTCTCGGGGGGATATAGGCTGAGATGAGGTGGATTATTTTTGGGCCCAGACTAATTTTGACTATAAGTGTCTGTGCCCCATGTTCTGGGGTGTGTCCACGATGCGGCACCGGTGTTGATTTTAATCCACGCGCAGCCACCCCCGCTTACCTGATCTATCTGCCTAAAGAGGTTAGTTACTAGGGAGACTGCATCATTGGGGATTTTTGGATAGCCAGGTTTCTGAGAGGGCTAGAATGTCAGGGTCATGTTGGGCAATCCAACCTTGTAGTAGCGTGCGTTTTCTGAGAAGACTACAAATATTAAGTGATGCTAGCAGCTGTCTTCCCTGAGGTTTATTTGAGGAGGTTTTTGTTTTGTGATGGGGGTCCAGGGTTGGGGTGAATATTTCCAGATAGTAAGAGTAGGAGTAATGTGTGTCGTAGTAGAGAGAGCCTGCAGAGTTTGGGAGATGCAAACTGGGAATGATAGGGTGACTGTTTTATTTTTTTGTTGTGGGCGGGTACTGGTAGACAAGAGATGATGCAGGGAAGCAGGGAGGTTGCAGAGGGGGGAACCAACTCCGTGTCTTCGTGGGTGGAGGGGGGGCTGGGGTGTAGGCTGGAGCAGAGCAGAGGTACAGTGTTGACCCATTTGCAGAGAGGGTGTTAGTGGGGGAGTATGCGAGAGAAGGTAAATTAGCACAAATGGACATTGGTGTGTGGCGTAGGGGTGTCTTTGCCAGCCAATGTCTGAGATAGATGAAGGAACTGGGTAGGTGGTGAGGTCATGAGGTGGAGGAGCCACGGGGGGTTGCAGAGCAAGGAGAGTGAGCCTGCTAGTCAGCAACGTTGTGATTAGGAGGAAATGCATAGCAAGTTTTTTCCAAGAGAGAATGTGAAACAGCGGCCTCTAGGGTTGGAACTGTATAACCTGCAGCTGGAAAAGTGGGCTGATTTGTTATTTCACCCTGTCACCTGACTTGCACAGGGTATAAGTTCAGGAGCCGACCAAGGGTGGTGGTGGGGGTGGTGGGGAGCCGAATGCATAGTGTTCGGTGGGGCTAAGCCTGTGCAGAAACTCGCGGGGTCAAGGCAGCTGCTTTTCCGCTGGGGAGATGAGTGGCAAGGCTGGGGGCTGGCGGCCATTTGAAAAATGCGCCACACAACAACGGATTCCTTGCAGGTGAGCAGCAAATTACCTGGCTCAGCGTGCTGTGCTTCCTTTTGGTAGGGAGGGCTTCTCGGCTGGCCCTCATGACCTCCGGTCTCCACGGGGGAGGGGGGTGGTGTTCTGCGAAGAAATGGAGAGAGACAAAGGGTTTAAGTAGGCAGAGGGGAGGGTAAATCGATTAAGTAGCAGGGCGGGCTGGGAGTTGGGTGGGGGGAGATGAACAAAGGAAGACAGTATGGAGTAGACTGTGTACAGGGGACAGCACCAAGATGTTTTCCATGGTACAAGGCTATGGAGCAGAGTAGAAGGGGGAGATGTACCAAGAAAAAGCTGTCAGATTTACTTTTAAGCTTTGCATTTACTCACTTACATTAAACTCCAGTTCAGCATAAAGGCCTTCAAATTGTTTCAGGTTTCAGTGGATACAGTAGCAGGAAAACCTGGTAGTCTCCATATCCTAGTTGTCTCCAATGAATTAAGCCCAGGAGTGAAGAGATCTGAAAAGCAGTCTTGCAGCACTGAGTTCAGTACCTCATGGCTGCCTTCTGTTGTGGCTGATGGTGAGGAGAGAGATGCTTCTGCTGGTAGTGTGTACCTCTCAGGTTGATGAGGAGCAGTCTGAGGAATTTGGACTCCCTCTACTGCAGATTCTGTGCCTGTTTTTTTGCAGTAGTTTCAGTTTTTAGTGGCCATTGCCACTACATTTAGTCCCAGATTTGTCTGTCCACTGATTCTGGGCCAACAAGCTTTCTTCAGATGTTTTGCCTAAGGGTCTGTCCATCCCTAGAGTGTCCTCATGGGAACCAGACATTCTTGCAGTCTGTGGGTTCGGTTGCTCAATGGGATCCATTTTCTGATGCACCAACATTGTTTTGGTCTGCATGGACCTTCTGGGCATTGTAGTTCTTTGTGAGAGTGTGCACCAGTGCTGGGAGACAAAGGCCTAGGGCTTCAGCTGTGAGAGAAATGAATGCTCCCATCCATTCTCCTGAATGCCCAAACTGGTAAGACCTTTAAATTTATAGCAGATATTGGCTTTCCTGACGTTGATGTGGAGCGATGTGTATTCCCTTCTTTTGGCCACAGCAGATAAAACCTCTTAATATAAGGAATATTGGGGCCCTCCATGACAGGCTCCTTTTCCTAGAAAGGTGCAGCAGTCTCTCTTTCAGTGAGTACCTGAAGAAATATGCAGATATGAAGTTATGAGGCAGGGACATGCCCTAGGTGATGGTAGTCTTCTGGTGTTGTGGGCCCTTTTGATCTCAAGGGACTCTTGCCAAGCAGGAACCAGCAGTTGAGTAAGGGGATTCTGAAGAAAACATTTCATATTGATGCCTTTTGCTTTGTTAGAAACTCCCAGAATGTAGAGGTTATACCTCTAGGCTCTGTTTTCTTGGCCCTTAGCATGGCACCAGAGGTGTCTGAGGCACATTTCATGGTTTTCCTGTCATCAGGGGGATCTGATCAGTAGTATCTCCACAATAACCACATGTAATTCTACTGCATTTACCAGGTCGGTGAGGGACTGGACACTTTTGCTTGTGGAGAACAGTGATTTCTTTAAATCAGACATGTCTGCAGACAAAATTTCAAGTAAGTTGATAATGTAGGCCAGTGTTGAGGAACTGACAGAAGTGGTCATTGCCATCTTGCCATTCAGTGCTCTCAGTTTACCAACAGCATCAAAATACTTTTGACAATGACTCAACGGGGAAGTGGGCAAAATAAAAACAATTACATTAACTTGTACTGTACATATAGTTACTGGAAAGCCAGCTGGTACAGATATACTACTGAATGGCATGGCAAGAAGGTGGATTAATGTGGATAAAATATAGGCTGGCACATACAGTAGTTGAATAGCTGAGTGGCCTGCTTGCTTGTTGGTTCAATAGCAGTTTCCATACATCATATTTAAATAAAAAAAAAAAAAAAAAAAAAAACATTGTAATTGTCCTGAAAAACCATGGAGCTGGACATTAACACATTCAGCATATGCATAACAAATAGTGCACATGCGTCATAAAACATGACAAAAAACCCCACTTGAGATAAAAATAGTCAAGAATATGACTGATAATAGAAAAGACATTTTGGGGGTTCTTGAGTTATATGGGACATTGTAAAAAAATGTAGTAAACATTTTTTACAGTCCTACTCAAACAAAATATTTAAAGGTGCAAAACACAAAAAAGTCATATGACCAACAGACCCTCAAGTTTGTGCATTCAGTAGTATAATGTAAAACTTACAGGGACAAACTATTATGGAAGTTATGACACATCATCTCTTGCTTTGCACAAGAAAATTATGACTAATCTCCTGCTTCAGGTCCTATGCAAAGCAAGCTAGGACTCGCATCCTGCTTCAGACTCTACACAAAGCAAGTTATGACTGACATCCTGTTTCAGGCTCTACTATAGGTGAAGCAAGTTAGGACTCACCTCCTGCTCTGGGTTGTGTGTGAAGGAAGTTAGGACTGACTTCATGCTTCACACAGGGCTCGAAGTGCCATGCTTAACAAGCTAGGACCCTCCTCCTGAGTCTAATAGTTCCCTTTATTACAGATGAACTGTTTCCAGTGATGCAGCATTTCTACAGCCACGCTAACATTATTTTATACATAGCCTTACTGTATAGTGCTTTTATAAGCACCTTTGTCTTCCCTCTTTGAGTTTACATAGCACCACACACACTTCGGATGTGTATAAAATTGTGGTTGCACACACCAACCATGTATTATTTTGTATTTGTATATTTACAGTATATTTGCTTTCCTTCTTTTCTTGTGTCTCTGGTGGCATTTGTAAAACAATTGTACTGAAATAAATAGAGATTATCTTTATAACAGAGAACCCTACACTCTGTTCAATATGAACTGTGGAGTAGTGTGGTTTACAGATGAAACCGGGACCACCAGAACTGGGCTGAATAGATAAATGCCAGCTCACCCAGTTTAGATGTAATCAGTTTGGTATATTACTGTTTCGGTGGTCCAATTTTCAAGTCAATTTTCAAGTTGTCCTCTTTATGGAGTGTATAGCATTTTTTTACCACAGTACTTCATGCTAACATCAGGAATGACGGAGAGAAAAAAATTGCCAAATGAAGAAACCTCTGGGAACCCAAGGCACTGGATGTGTAACTGTTCCTCCCAGGAGACCTGTGTTTATGCTGTATCATGTGTTTGTGCTGCATATCTTATGTTACTTGTGCATGGTGACCATTGGTCCTTGTTTTTGACAGTACTGTACCTGGCAGCAGCTAGCACTTGTGTGGATGTACTATGTTGGTGGTGGTGGTGGGGTCATAGTAGTTTTTGTTGACATACAGTATTACAGTAAATACAAAATGATACACTAATAAAACCTAATACTGTGTATAGCCAAAGTACAGAATATACTCAGTACATTGCATTTGTACTTTATCTGTAGTTTTTCTAACCTGCTTTTGTTTTTGATTACTGTACTTTTTGTTCTCCACTTCCCCTCTCTCTAGGTTGCACCTGTAAATGAGCCTTGGTTCAGTGTTCCTTTCTCCGTTACCAAATTTTTAAATACATGAATACATAAATTAATAAAAATGCATTACAATATTGTAATGAAAGTCAAAACTCATACATTAACACTCGTACAGTACATGAGCGTGCCAAACATATTCATTAATGTTCATCACGATGATTTCTTTATTTAGAAAAGTAACTTTTATTACACAAAACTTTTTCATTGCAAGCCAGTTGCATGCCCTTCCTTTGCAACCACAACTGAGAACACCTATTCAAAGTGCTCAATATGTTAGATGCATTGATGGTGTTTCAGTGTGTCCCAAAGCTGTTTTATCCTATCAATGAGTTTCTGCTTTATCCAAGGCTTGGTCTTTTGATGAAGGTGTACTTTGACTGCATGCCAAACCATCTCTACTGGATTTAAATCTGGAGACCTTGACTAAAAAGACACCATTAGTTACATCAACCACATACACTGCACATTGCATGTAACAATACATAGAAGATGTAATGCTGCAGCCTTAATCAGGTGGTGGTGTTTTGACCCAGTTAATGCCTGTTCAGTAATGAATACTGCCAAGTCCATGTGTTTTAGGTTATGTTCTAACAGAAGTGGTAGCTATTGCACTTTTCCCAGATAACTTAGCAGTGAGCTCCATTTTAGTATGGTCTATGAAGAAGACTATATATAGGGCCTGATTCTGAAATTCATGGTGCAACTTGTGAGTTGCACCATGCAGCGCTATGCCAGGGACCTGGCACCATATTCCAGGACAAGCAGGGTCCCCAGCACCTACACCTTGACTTGAGGCAGCCACAGGGTGGACCAAAGGCATGGTGCACTGGACCTGGGTGCTGCAAGTCATGGCACACATTCTACTGACCCCCTGAGCCCCTCAACCCGGAACACAATGGCATGCACTTGGGGGCATTGGGGGGGCTGGCCAGTTGGCACATGCATTGGGGGGGTCAGTGATGGAACTGAACCCTGGCGGTCACTGAAGTTCAGGGATGGGGGGCATGGGGAGTACAGCAGTGTACTTTCTATGGTGCTGCTGGGGGGCATCCATCACTGTGCCAGGATGGATGCCCCTTAGACCACCTCCTAGCTGGTCTAATCCCACCATGCCATTCCCTGTTCTGGAATGGTGTAAGTGGGCTACAGCAGTGGCCCTTTTGGAATAGGGTGCAGTTGCTGCTGTAACCCACCCTTGCACCATGCCACTGTAGTTGCAGGCATAGTGGGTGGCGTAACCCAAATTTGGCACAACCCATGTATGGCATGGTGCAAGGTGACTTTTGGAATTGCAGCTGGTGTTATGCCTGCATAAGGTGTGATTTGCACCATTGGGATCAGCATAAATTGCCTTGCCAGGCATAACGCCTTTTGGAATCAGGTCTATAGTTTCTAGGGGTGGTTAAACAGACACAATTAAATGTGAGACAATAACTATATAAGAACATTTTAACAGCTTTAGTGTACAGTAGAGATGGAAAGTCACCCTCGAAAATATAGACCAGGCTTTGCCCCACTTAAAAATCACACTCCAGACATGAAACTTCTGGGAATGCTTTTGCTTGGGTTTCAGAGAGTCCTGGTCCTTCTTCTTAAAAGCCATGTATGCAAACTGCTTCAAATAAGTGTCTTCTCATCTGTAATAATAATGTCAAGGAATGTCTCCCCTTCCTTGATCAATAGTTTGGGCTGCTCCAGCTGCTTTATTTTGCACTGTATTGAGTAAATGCTGAGTGAGCACAATAAAATCACATGGGTACAGAACATTAGCAGAGCAAGACAAGTTTTTCCCAAGATAATATGGTTCAAATTCATACCAATACAGTAAGCAAATACTACATACTGTGCTCTCCTATATGACCAGTCCATGCATTTATACATCCTCTTGAGGGAACTACTGAGCCAACAGTGTTGGGCAATGGGGGTTACTTTATATTTATATTCTTTAGAGTCAGATTCTAGGGTTACATTAAGAAAAGGTAACCCAACCCTTGGAGTTCCTAAATTCTATTATTATGCACACATAGTCTGTGTGCACATGTTAGCGGGGTTTAATAGTGCTGTTTTTTTTTAGTTCTGTATAGAACTGAGAGTTCAGTAATCCTCTTGCTTCCATATACTGTGGAGTTAGTATGTTTTTGGCCCTAACTCAGCATTTACTGACTTTAGACTACCTTAACATAGTTTTTTGAAAATAATCTCCTTACTTTTGATAAACATTATAAATGAGAAATGTTCTCAGTGTCTATATGCAACCATTGCAAATGAGCTCTGCGCAATGGGTTTTAACCTGAATAACAAACTATGGCTGCAAAATGATGTTATTGTCTCTACAGACCCTACTTGATGTGTGTCTCCCTCAACCACATCTCACCTTCTTGGCACCCAATACCACCTTTCTCCCAATGCCATCCATCTATTTTAAAGGATACAAGATTAGTAAAGATGTCAGTACACACAAAAAGTTAACAATTATGCCAGTTTTTTAAAGGTAGGTAAACAGATAGATAGATAGATAGATAGATAGATAGATAGATAGATAGATAGATAGATAGAGTGATTTGTGGACCTGAGGGGGACTAACAATTCAAGGCTGGAGTGGCAGGGGTGACAAAAAAACAGAGATGGACCGAACTGTACATGGCCCTAAGTAAAAAAGACTTCATAAAGCACAACTATCAAGTGTACACCCTAAAGTTCAAAGGTAAGTATTTAATTCAATAATTAGTAAAGATGATAGAGGCAACAAAATGGTAAACATGTCATGAGTGTCCAGCTTCAGAAGTGTTTTCAGAAATAATGGACACTTGTGATTAGCACAATTAAATCAAATGCTTATTTCTGTAAGTGCTGAAGAAAACAAATGACTGATACAACAACTGCTGCTTTGTTGTCTCTTTCTTTTTCAATTATGAAATATTACAACTTCTTTTTGGACTACGTAATGTGTGTGTTTGATTTTTAAAATATGTCATCCTGACTGATGTATACTACAGTTGTTACCTGTTAACATCATGAATCATTTCCAGAAATAAGATAAAATAAGATTTCATTACAATGTAACTGACTGGGATTGTCCAAGTGTCCATTAATTTTGCTTGGAGCATTTATTTTCATAAAAGGTTTATCTTTATTTTTAAATATATTATGAACCCTTTATGTGCCCTATTTGTGCCTTGCATATTTTATGGCCTAATTTTCATGCCCCCTGCTGAATATCATGGGTGATGTGCCTAGTGCAACTGCACTTGCACTGGCACATCCCCGTGCTCCATATCTGTGGCTTGCGCTGGTGCAGTGCCGCTGTGCCATGTGCAGTATGTGCACTGACCATGCCATATTCAACAGTGTTGCGTCATGGTGCATTACCATTGAAGATCACCTGGCCTTGGCACCAGCACATCCCAGTTGTGCTGTGCCCAGGCTTGCGCCACTGCCTGTCACAGTGTGAATATCTAGGCCAATGTATATGTGTTGTTTCATTTTCATAAAGTTGGTTGTTCATCAAGTGCACTACATTCACAGTTATTGTTTCAAGTTTTGCTTTAAAATCTTAGTGTAAAATGTGGGACCTCACCCTTTCATTGTGGGACAGAGGGCTTTTGCGAGGTAAAGTTGGCAGCTGTTCCTCATAATGTGAAACAGTTGAGAGGTATGTCTAGCACCACAAGTGAAACTGAAATGCCATAGGTACAGACAAATTGGTAACTGGAAAAATAAACTTATAATAAAGTAAATATATTACATGTGTACAAATAAGGCTATACTTGTGCCTCGGGGTTCTGATGCTAAATATAACTTCTGGTTCATTAAGGTCCCTAGAAACCATTGCTGCCATTACAACCTTATTATATATGCTTGGTGTGTTATATTCCTTATATAATGTGTTCAGATCTACTGCAATTACTAATGACAATTTCAGGACCTTGAAATGGTATATTGCAAGGTTTCTAAGGAAAGGGTGCTTAATTGCAACCCTGTGATGTAGATTTGATTGTAGACCAAACTCCTGTCACTGTCATGCTTAAACTCCGATTTTCAATCACGGCTTTAGATTTTATGCAGTATAATATTAAATCTGGTTTCATAAATTAAATTCTAAAATGACTGCTTTTAAGGTTATTAATGACTTTGTTGACACTGTTTTCTTGTTCAGAAGATCAACACATGACTACTATTTTATTTTTCTGTTGTTATATACTGTTTGTTTAAATGTTCATGCTTTACTAAAGTTATCACTCCATGGGAAACTTCCCCTAAATACATGAGAAGAATAATACATATGTAACTCATAATGCAATAATGGGGATGTGAACTCAGAATATTGGAGAAAAAATGTTTTAGGTCAAAAAATGTTTTGTGTTCCCTTAGCTACGTATATAGATAAATAAGAATATATATTTTAAAATTCCCAGTGTGCTAAAGGTCAACTAACTGGTGCCACTTTCACTGACTTAACCAAACCTTTTGATCTGGTCAGCCACCCACTCTTATTACAAAAGTTGGAATCCCTCGGGTTCTCTCGCTCTGCTCTTCTAAGGTTCTCGAGTTATCTCTGCAGCTGCTCTCAGTTTGCTTCATTCAGCAAAGCCCTCTCCTCCCATGCCCCCAGAAGATTAGGTGTTTCTCAAAACTCTATACTGGCTCTGTTACTCTTTTCAATGTTCATTAATGACCTACCAAACTCCCCCTCTCACTTCAGGATCCTACTGTATGCCGACAACCTAGTACTCTATCTTGGCTCCAAGTTCTTAAATGATATCACTTCCAGACTTACTGCTGACCGTCACTCTATTCCAACTTGGCTAACACAAAACCATCTTGTTCTCAATGTAATGAAGACACAGGCAATGCTCTTTAGAGCCCCTCAAAAAATGCACACTTTGGCCTCTGAGCTTTATGTCCGGTGTCTTGATGGCTCCCCTGTCTCTCTGATCCTTCAGTTACTGCGGAGTCTCATTAGACCCAGCCCTAGACTTCTCCCAACATAAAAATGACATTTGTAAATCCATCAATGCCAAGCTTGGCCTAGCCTACCATATCCACCATGCCCTTACCCCTACAGCTAGACTTGGAATTGCTCAGGGCGTTCTACTTCCAAAGCTAAGTTATGCTCTACCTTCATTTTTCCAGGCCAATTCCAGTTGTTTTCTAAAATGGGACATTGCCTATATTGATGTGTGCAGGTTCACATCATCTGCCCCTCGTCTAACCCACCACTGTTCTCTTTACACATACCTAAACTGGTTATCCCACTCCTCCATGCATTCTTATATCTTTGGATGCTTCATAGACAGCATCATTAGATGCTCACAGACTGCCTCATTGGCCTCTTTGTTTTCTCCTGTTGACTGTACCACTCCACTATGGTCTTGCACCCAGGCCCTCCTGACTGTTCCAAAATGCTCCACTAAGATGGGTGATCAGGCATTTGCCCACTGTGCCCCCTATTTCTATAACTCCTTGCCCTATCACCTCCATATCTTTAAATCCCACATTGTCTTAAAAAAAAATAATTATTCCATTGCCTTAGATTTTATGATACATGTTCATGTTTCTAAATTATTCTAAGCCTTCTTATTACCCATGCTTTCTCTCCTTTTGCTATCCTATGCATCATACCTGCTCACCTCTATATGTAACATTGATCTGTCTTCAGCTTGTTGAACCTTTGTGTGCTTACTTGCTTGCTATTCCACTTTATCTTTTATTGTACCTAAATCATTGATTGTCTCACCTGTCTCTACTGTGATAACTGACTCTCCTCTCCTCTTCCCTTTGACTTCTTAGTATGTGTTTATCTTGTCACCACCAATATTACCTGGTTACATGACCTTGTGTTTATTTGTATTGGACCTCTATACTAACTAGTTATTGTACCCACCGTCTCTGTAGTTTGCACATTACTTTTCTTTGTCCTGCATTGTTGTATGGTGTTGAAGACAATCACTGCATGGTCTAAATCATTGTATCCAGATCATGGTACTACTGCACACACAATATTGAATCATGAATTGACCTTGAAAATGAGATGTAGTTAATTGCTTGCTACCTGTAATCAATTAACTACAGCCTTATTTGTGTTGTTGCACTTTGTGATGTACCTGGGCTCCTTCTGTGTTTATGTGCTGCACTGTAACTTGTATACCTCATGTGTTTATATACTGTAATGTATTGTATCCTCCCAGGTCTTGCCTAAAAATAGGCATATGTATGCCTAGTACACCTTACCCAGTAAACAAAAGCTAAATAAATAAATATTTTAGGATACAGTTTGATGCATTTCTCGTCATTGTCCTACATTATTGTATCCTGATCATTATAATACTGTTGACTCTAAATATTTGTATCCATTTCATTGCACTACTGTATGTTACCTGCAATGTACTCTCCCATATTGTGCCTGAAAATAGGCAGGTTTTGCCTAGTGCACTTACCCGGTAAACAAAAGCTAAATAAAGAAATACAAATACAGGACAGTATACTGTTCATTTGAAACATCTCATCTAATTTTGAAAATTTAAGGGAAGTAAACAGGACTTCTAGTTTTGTTGAATACTGGTGGTGTTCAAATTTAAAGGTTGTGAAACTTACGAGTGACTTGACCACCTATTGAAAAATAATAAACCTATGGTTGTTACATTAGCTCATTTTAGGATTATATTTCTGATATATTTTATATAAAGTGCAATAAAAATCACTTGTTAAAATATAAAAATGAAGTATGCTGATGTATGGTATGTAGCCATTTGATGTCTTTCTATAGTAAACTTAGAGAGTTAATTTACCTACAATGGTACTCACTCAAATGTACTGTCATATTGCAATATGTTGTAAGATGTAATATGCAAATTATAAAAAGAGGCTACAGAACACAGACTACTGCTTGGCTTCTTACATTGTAAGAGCCTTACTTAAAATGATTTTATTAATATACCTGCAGAGCCTTGTGACATAAGAACATAATTCTTGAAAAAATATTTAAATATTTGTTGACCAAAGACCCAACATAAAATCATCAAATGACTTTCTTAATTCAAAAACAAATCATTTATATTACTCAAACCAGTATTTATAATCTGTAATGCATTCCCATGGGTTTCATTAACAGTTACTTAATCACCCTTAGGGGCATGTGGCACATTATTGCAACTCATGCCACATTTTGTCCCTAGAGGGTGATTAACACACTACTAATACAACCCTGTATCATTGCTTAACTAACATATTTTAATTCAGCAGAAAATGAGGTACCTTGTTACATACAATATAAGCTTATCAGAACAGTAAGAGCTCCAGGCAGAAATGACAGCTGTAAACAAGAATTTGTCTTATATTTGTTAACACAGTTTCCTGTAAGAAATTGTTTGATATTTAAAGTGTCAGTCTACTATTGCACACTTATAAAATGGGTGCCGAAAATCCTATATTCTGATTTGTCAAAGTAGGTCACCTGACCATGGATTAATCCCTTGTAAACTGACAGTTGCCTTGCCACACTATAAAATCCTGAGTAACAGTAATGTAAAGTGACCTTTTCAGATCACTCCACCAGAGAAACATGTAAAAACTACAACTACAGCATCCTCATTAGGACAAATCCATCTAGTAGAGAACTACAACTACAGCATCCTCAGAAGGACAAACCCATTAGGCAGAAGAACTATTTTATTACACATGCACGTAAAAAAGTTTTGTTTTAAATATTTATTCAGGTAAATCTCTGAAATAAAGTTGACCATTTTTTTTTATTTATTGCTTTTTGGTGCCTCCACCGCCAGCACCATCCACCCGGTCATGGACCCCAGGCTGTGGCATCCTATATTAGCCGCCCTCCCAGTACCCCTGGTTTTTCCCCCGGTGGGGCTATGGCACCCAGCCCCCTTGAGAGGTGCCACAATCAACGGGATAGAGCAGGAGTCAGTCTGGGAGACAATTACAGCTGGGGATGAGCTTCATTGAGGTGGTGGTAGGCAGGATTTTTCTTCACCTTTAAGTGGGGGTAGGAACATGCAATGACCCCAGTGTCCGTCCCTCAATGCCTTGTTGGTGCTGGTCACTGTGGTACTCCCAGCATCTTCCAGGGGTCCCTCAAGCACCGGACACACCCCTGCACCCTCCCTCCAGAGAAGGAGAGCTGTCTGTGGGACACTCAATCCTTCTTCCCCGACTGGCCCTCCGATGACCCAGGTCCGTTCCTGAACCCGGGTCGCCGGCATCACAAATGGAAATCAAACTGCTGTGCTGATGTGCTGGTTAAAGTTACCCATTTATAAATGTATTAACCCACAACAGAGCATGGGTTTACTGAGCATTAATCCATGCATGGGTGTTTGAAGTCACTTGACCTGTGGCCCCATGCATCACAACCCCCCAGGTGTGGATTAATGCTCAGTAAACCCATGCTCTGTTGTGGGTTAATCCATTCTTGTATGACTTATACACATCTCTCCAAACCACACACATATTGTAAATCCTCAATTGAAGTGGAAGGCATCATGGGTACATACATTCTTGTATAATATGAGAGAGCAAGTCCCACTGGAAGAGCTGGTTAGCGGGCGGGGGAGGAAGGTCTCAGTCTCACAGGACTGGAGGGAGTTCCACTGGAAAATTATAGTTTTTTTTTATGCTCCTACAGTCACCACATTCTAGAACTTTTAAACTGTTGAACCAACCATTACCAAATTCACAGAGTCCAGAGATCCTGGAACTGACTCCACGCATGCCAAATTTCAGGCTATTTGGACGTTGGATGGCTGCATTTGTAAGGTGAAAGCATCACAGTTTAACTTTAAACTGCCCATAAAACCCTAATATTGTGCTTCTGCACCAGTATAATATACTGTATAACTGCAAAAATCTATGTTAATAAATCTATTTGGATTGAAATACCAAGTGGACAAGCAAGGATATGACAAACTAGGGGGTTAAAGTCTCAAAAGCCTTCACAAATCAGTACTACAGTGTTTTCAACCCTAATATAGAAACATAGAAACATAGAGTTTGACGGCAGATAAGGACCACTTGGCCCACCCAGTCTGCCCATTTCCCTACCTACTGGATAAGCTGCAGATTCTAGTTAACCAACAGACTACTTCCTGCAACCCTCCACTATAATTGCCTTGTGTCTGTCCCATGCATGTTTGAATTCCCCCACTGTTTTAGACCCAACAACCTCCTCAGGAAGGCTGTTCCATGTATCCACCACTCTCTCTGGTGAAAAACAATTTCCTCACATTACCCCTGAGCCATCCCCCCTCTATCTTTAAATTGTGCTCCCTTGTTCTTACACATCTCTTTTTCTGAAAGATGCTACCCTCCTGGACTTTGTTGATTCCCTTGAGGTACTTGAACATTTCTATCATGTCCCCCGTCCCTCCTTTCATCAAGAGTATACATATTAAGCTCTCCAGTCTCTCTTCATATGGTTTCTGCTGCAGACCCTGCACCATTTAGTTGCCCTCCTCTGGACTGCTTCCATCCTGTCTATGTCCTTGCATAGATGAGGTCTCCAAAACTGCACACAGTACTCCAGATGGGGTCTCACCAACTGTCTGTATAGAGGGATAACTACTTCCCTTTTTCTACTTGTGATGCCCCTTCCTATGCATCCCAGTATCCCCCGTCTCTCCTTACTGACTTTTCATATTGCTTACCCACCTTTAGGTCATCTGACATGACTACCCCCAGGTCCCTTTCCATTTTTGTTGTTGTTAGTACCTCTCCTGCTATTGTGTACTCTTCTCCTGGGTTTTTGTTTCCCAGGTGCATTACTTTGCACTTCTTTGCATAGAATCTAAGTTGCCATGTGTCTGACCATTCCTCCAGCCTTGCCAAGTCCCTTCTCATCTTTTCTACCTCCTCTTGTGTATCAACTCTGTTACAGATCTTTGTGTCATCTGCAAAGAGGCATACCTTTCCCTCCAGACCCTCTGCAATGTCACCTATGAAGATGTTAAGGAGGACTGGACCCAGTACTGAGCCCTGAGGTACTCCACTAGTAACCGCCCTTTCTTCAGAATGTGTTCCATTCACTATTACCTTCTGTGTCCTGTTGTGCAGCCAGTTTGCTACCCAGGCTACCACCCTGGGACCCACTCCCAGGCTGGCTAACTTGATTATTAATCTTTATTATTATTAATCTTTTGTGTGGGACTGTGTCAAATGCCTTGCTAAAGTCTAGGTAGGCCATATCCAGAGCCCCTTCCTGGTCTATTATTTTGGTCACTCAGTCAAAGAAATCAATTAGATTCATCTGACATGATCTTCCTGCTGTAAATCCATGCTGCTTTGCATCCTGTGCCCCACTGGCCTCTAGTTACTCAACAATTCTTTCTTTCAGAAGTGATTCCATCATTTTCCCTACCACTGAGGTCAAACTTACAGGTCTGTAGTTTCCTGCTTCTGCCTTGCTCCCAGTTTTGTGAAGGGGAATCACATCTGCCCTCCTCCAGTCCTCAGGTACTGCCCCATCCTGCCATGATTTGTTAAAAAGCGTGGTCAGTGGTGTCACTAGGTCCTCCCTTAGTTCTTTTAGGATTCTGGGGTGAATCCCGTCAGGCCCCATTGGTTTGTCCACCTTGAGTTTTAGGAGTTCTTTCAGGACTCTTTCTTCTGTGGATGGACTGGTGTCAAGTGGGCAAGATTATGGAGGCACTCCTTAAGGAAGGGATAGTGCAACACCTGGAATCCATAGGGGCACAGGATCCAAGACAGCATGGGTTTACAAAAGGAAGGTCCTGTCAAACTAATCTCATAGATTTCTTTGACTGGGTAACCAGAGTGGTGGACCAAGGGGGAGCAGTTGATGTCGCCTACCTTGACTTCAGCAAAGCTTTTGACACTGTTCCACATAGAAGATTGATAAATAAGCTGGGTAGGCTCGGGGTGGGTCAGAAGTTGGTCAACTGGGTGGCAAACTGGTTGACGGGCAGAAAACAGAGAGTGGTGGTAAATGGTATACAGTCAGAAGAGATGCAAGTCACAAGTGGGGTACCTCAGGGATCAGTCCTGGGGCCAGTCCTCTTCAACATCTTCATTAGTGACCTTCCAGATGGACTAGAGGGTAAGGCTTGTCTGTTTGCAGATGACACCAAGATCTGCAACAGAGTAGATGATCCAGATGGGGTGGGCAGAATGAGAAGAGATCTGGATAAACTAGCAGAATGGTCAGAAGAGTGGCAACTGGGATTTAATGCAAAGAAGTGCAAAATCATGCACATAGGGAAGAGAAACCTGAAGCCACCTATTGGCTGGGAGGAGTTGCTAGCAGTCACAAGGAAGAAAGAGACTTGGGCATCATCATCACTGATGACCTGAAATCATCCAAGCAGACCTCTAAAGCAGTGAAGTAAGGCTAGGGGTGTTGAGGGTGTATTAGTAGGGTATCATAAGTCGAAGAGGGAGAAATAATCCTCTGTACAAGACACTGGTTAGGCCCCATCTGGAGTACTGCGTGCAGTATTGGAGGCCAAACCTTCACAAGGACATTAACCAAATTGAGGCAGTCAGAGAAGGGCAACCAAAATGGTGCAGGGACTGCATCAGAAGACATATGAGGACAGATTAACAGAGCTCAATATGTATACCCTTGAGCAAGGAGGAGAAAAGGTGATATGATCGAGGCATTCAAACACCTTAAGGGCATAAACAAGGTGAAAGTCTAACATGTTTAAATATAAGAAAAATAGCAGGACAAGAGGACACAGCATGAGATTAGAGGGAGGCCGATTAAGGGGAATGTGAGGAAATTCTTTCACAGAAAGGGTGGTGGATGTATGGAATAACTACCACAAGAAGTGGTGGCTATGAATACAGTGCAGGGCTTCAAACAGGCATGGGATAGGCATAGAAGGGAGCAATACAAATGACTATGAATAGATAAGCCACTGACAGAGCAAAGGCCGATGGCACATTTATAAGGTAGAAAAAGAAATGGGCAGACTGGATGGGCCTTGCGGTCCTTATCTGCCATCAACTTCTATGTTTCTATGTAACCCCCCCTACCCAGAGTGCTTCTATTGTCTGGTTTAGGTAACTCCTCCTCATCTTCTTTTGTGAATACTGAGCAAAAGTATTCATTCAGTATCTCTGCCTTTTCACTGTCTCTCTGCCCACCTCCTCTCTCCTTTATTAATCTTCACTATCCCTCCCTTAACCTTTCTATGCTCCTTAATGTACCTATAAAAGGTTTTATCCCCCTTCTTAACTGAGTTGGCTATTTTTCCTCAGTTTGGGCCTTTGCTAGTCTGACTGCCTTCCCACTTCTTTCTGCTTTAATTGATACAGTTCCTGTCTTGCTCCTTCTGTGATTCCTTATACTTTTGAATGCAGCCTTTTCTCCTTAACCTTCCTGCCACCTCTTTTGAGAACCATAGTGATTTTTACTCCGCTTTGTTTTCTTTATTTGTTTCACACAAAGGCTTGTTGCCTCTATGATGGCAGTTTTGATTTTTCTCCACTGTTCTTCCAGCCCTCCTTTTTGGTCATTTGCTAGTGCATTCTTCAGGTATTCACTCATTTTGCCAAAGTCAGCCCTTCTAAAGTCCAGTATCCTTGTTTTGTGTATGGCTTATCTCCATGGTTGTGCTCATTGTAGAAGCACACTGTGCAGTGGTCACTTGTTCCCCAGATGTCTACTGACTTCTAAATTTGTGATCCTCTCTCCATTTGAGAGTACCAGGTCTAGTATTGTTTCCTCCAGTGGGTTCCAGCAACTAGCTGTCTAAGGTCTGCTCTGCAGGGCATCGAGAATGACTCTGCTCTTGGATGTGGCTGCAGTACATGTTATCCAGTTAACATCTGGCATATTCAGGTCCCCCATCAACAGTATCTCCCCTTTTTCAGCCATTTTGAGAATGTCCTCTATCATTTTGTCCATTTCCTCCACTTGGGATGGGGGTCTGTATACAACCCCTGTGCGGATTGTGATGCCATTCCCTGTCTCCAAGGTGACCCAGAGTGCCTCTTGTCCTCCCCTTTTACTTTTTAGTTCTGTAGCTTTGATCCCTTCCCTTATGTATAGAGCTACTCCACCTCCTTTTTTACCTTCCCCGTCCCCTCTGTAGATTGTGTACCTGGTATGTTGACATCCCAGTCATGGTTCTTGGTGTACCATGTTTCCATGACTGCCACAATATCCAATTGTTCATCTTCCATCAGGGCTACTAGCTCAGGAAGCTTGTTTCCTAGACTACAGGCATTGGTACTCATTGCCCTCCATTTAATGTTGGCTTTAGCCTTTTTCCCCCATCCCTGCTCTTATTTCCCATGTCTATTTTTCCATTTACCCCTGTCCTGCCCTGTGTTGAGCTCTGTACCTCAGTGTTTACAAGACAGACTGACAAGGCTTTGCCAGAACAGACATCCTTTTAAAGAAATTTGTACATTTGATCTTGTAGTGGGTAGAACAAACAACAAACATATAGGGTGGGATATTCAAAAGGGTTGCGCCATGCGCAATAGGGTTGTGCCTGCGCAAGGTCAAAAGTGCTCCACTCTGCGATATTCAGCAGGAGGCAGTTGCACCTGAAAACATGCTGAGCAACAGCGCACGTAAATGACGGCATGTGCAAACTCAAGGGTGCATCCATGACAAAGAGCGCAATGCGATATCTAAAGACTTGCGCAATGCGCAACAGCGGACCAGCCGGAAGTTGTGCCCCAGCGGAAATGAGCCAAAATAAAAAGGCTCAAGGAAGCGGTGCAAGAACACCACAGGGATGCCAAATGGGGAAGAGTGAGAGAGAAAGACAGACAGTGACAGGCCAGGGCAGGCAAGGGAAGCAGTGTGGGCCATAGGCTGCAGAGGCCAGCGGGGAGGGGCCCGGTGCAGTGGAAGTAGCAGTCAGGACAGCGGGGGTAACAGAGCAACATCAGCTGGGGGCACAAGCCAGGGGAGATGGACAGTGGCAGCTTCCACATGGAAGCTGTAATGAAAGTGAGAATGCAAGGTGCGGGGAACATGGCCGTGGAGAGGGGCCCGTCGGCCGATGCGCCCCCAACAGGCAGTACCGGTGCCGCATCAGCTTTGAGTTGTACACAGATGTAGAGATTGTGGGCTGGTACCACCTGAACAGGGCAATACTGAGGTGGCTCTGTGAGCTGTGCAGTGATGTGATGCAGGCACCCTCACGACGCAGTCATGCTCTGTCAATGGAGACCAAGGTGACAGCCTGCATGTACCTGCTCGCCATGGGCACCTTCCAGAGGCCAACAGGGGACACCACAGGCATCACACAGTTGGCCACGTCATGCAACCTCACCCAATTCCTCAGCGCACTGCTGCCACATGCTGCAGAGCACATCCATTTCCCCAGCACCATGGCATAGCATACAGCAAACATGCAGGCGTTCCACAGGGTAGCATGTATGCCTGGCATGCTAGGGGCCATAGACTGCACCCATGTGGCCATTCGCATGCCACCTGGCCCCGATGGGGCCACATACATGAATAGAAAGGGCTTCCCCAGTGTCAACTGCCAGGTGGTGTGTGATGCCACTGGGCGTATAATCAATGTCTGTGCCACACACCCTGATGGAGCACATGATGCCTTTATATGGCATCAGTCCGCACTGTGCCATCGATTTGAGAGTGGGGACATCCCCACAGGCCATCTAGTGGGTGAGTACGCATGTAGGAAATGCAAACTCGGGGCAAGGAGTGGGAATGCCACAGGTGCCATGGTAGTGGCACACAGGGATATGGGCAATATGGACCTGAACATGAGACTGATCTCCACTATCTCCACACAGGTGACAGCGGATACCCACTCCGTCCCTGGCTGCTCACACCGTACCGGCACCCCATGACCCCATCACAGCAGCGCTATAATGGAACACATGCCGCCACCGTAACATCATTGAGCGGGTGTTTGGGATGCTCAAGGCACGTTTCGATGCCTAACACCTCGCGGTGCCCTACAGTACAGCCCTCAAAGGCTTGTGGGATATTCCTGGCCTGTTGTATCCTGCACAACATGGCCAATGACTGTAGGATAGCCATACAGGTTGAAGAGGGACAGCGATGGGGACACCAGCAGTGCGGTGTTGATGGTGATGAGCAGCCCCCTTGGATGGCGGGACCCCAACTGATCCGGCGGGCCCAAGCTGCACGGGACACCATCGCGGAGGAGCATTATGCACAACACAGGTAAGTCAAGGGGCCATGTGTAAACAACACTGTCCTGGCGCAACCCACAGGCACACAGAGTAATACACCAGGGGTGCATGACGGCAAGGGGGGTGGAAGGGACCAGGCACACAAACACACCATCAGGGAGGGGTGAACAGTCATATGGACACACACACACACACACAGACACACCAGGCACAAAGCGTACATGGGCAGGTGCACAGCACAGCAGGAACAGACATGGCAAACACACAGATCCGCAGACCACACCCACCACCTGTACTGTCCAAGCACGTGTGTCAGATGCTGGACACCCTTGCACCTTGGTGTACAGTACAATGCAGGCATCATCATGCACACACACCTGTGAACAGCAGTCGGGATGGTGTGCAGGTGGTCTGTATGTCGGCGTGATGGGCAGGGCACCCACCAGTGCACTGCCCACCATGACGCACAGTGCACACAGGGCAGCAGCATACAGGGCCCACACTGGGAGACAGGTCAGTCATGTTGCACCATTCCATGGCCACTGCGGATGCATGGGTGGCCCCGCTGTGACCCAACAGCATTGGCAGGCTGAGCAGGGGCCACATGGGGTGGCACCGATGGACCACCAGGGGTCCCACTGCGTGATTGCAACCTTGTCTGCAGTGGGGTCTGTAGGATGCCAAACTTACCTGCACCAGGGGTGCTTGGGATGCCCACAGCAGAACCCAGCATCAACAGGCCTGGTGTCACATGACACCGGGAATGGGGAGTGGAGAGCGTACTGTGTGGGGTGCGCGGTACAGGAGCACCTGCGTATGTGCCCAATGCAGCCATGACAGCGACCATATGCCTGGGTCTGCCTGTCAATGGCGGCGGTCACATCCATCCACATGTGGACCATCTCTGCACAGTCCAGAGCACACTCCCTGCTGTGCCGCTCCACAGCCGCACACAGTGCCTCCACAGACGTTGCAACCCACCTTTGCTGCTGTACTGATTCCTGCAGCAGGTGGGTGTGCTCGTCCAATGGGTACTCTGCCACAATGGCATCCTGTCCCCCAGGGTGTGGAAGGTCCTGAGGCACAACACCCCTTGAGGGTGGGCGCTGTTTGCCTGGACCAGGAATGGGCATATCAAAGGGCGGCGGGCATGTGCCACTGCTGGACACTGTACCCCCAGACCTGGTGGGTGACTGCTGCTGCTGCCCCTCCAGCCGCTGTGCCCCAGGGACCACTTGTTCCACCGCTGTGGCCGCAACAGTGCCAGACACCTGCACAGCCACCGGTACTGACAGGCACAGCCTGGGACTGTGCTGACATGCTGGCACACAAGTTGGAACCAGCAAGGCCCAGGGGCATGTGCTGCCCTGCTGTGTGTCCGTCATGGGACACACACATGTCACTGCCCATTGCAGTCCTTGCATCATCAATCATGCAGGTACGTGCTACAGCCACAATCACAGCATGCTGGCATGCTTGCATGCCAGACTGCTGAGACACAGGCTGTGCACCCCCCACACCCGAATTACCGACACCAGAGTTGGCAGCCCAGCGTGCATGCTGGTGCAGTGCATGCTGGCTGGTGTCAGAGGTGGATGGACCCTCCTCCATGTCCAGCAGGTCATCCTCACTGCCTGGACCCACCACCACCATCCTCTGAAGATGAACAGGATCTGTAACAGAAAGAGAGGACATGTGAGTGCATGTGAACAACCTCCCCAACACCACCACCATGTCATACCGTGCAGTGATGGGCTTACACCTGTCTGGAATCCACCTCCTGGTACGCCCTCAATAGCACTGCGCTGCATTGATGCAGCCAGTCGGTCCTCAGCCTGGGTCAGCTCCACCACCGCTGGCTGGCCCCCTCCAGTGCCAGCACATGCCGCCCTGAGGGCTGCCACCTTCTCCTTCACCCTCCTGCGGTCTGTCCCAATCTTCTTTTTTGCATTCCTGCATGGAGCGCTGGTGGCTTCCATGCAGGTTCACTGCCGGCTACCCCCTCCCATGCAGCCGCACGGGCCTGAGGGGTGCCCCGCCATCCACTCAGTAGTGCCTCCTCCTCCAGGTAGGCCTGGAAGAGGGCCTCAGTCTCTGCCGTGGTGAAGTTGGGCCTCCTCCTCCTTCGCCCACCATCCTCACTCTCACCTTGGCTCTGCTCGGTCATGGCGATCTGTATGGGTGGAAGTGGACACCTGTCACTATGCAGTCTACAGCGTTATCCCATGCCCATTGTCCAGAACATCCCACAGCATGCAACTCACCTCTCACCTGCAGTAACCGATCTGGCCAGCGCAGCCACTGCTCGCACTTTATAGCGCAATGCATGCAAATTAGTAGTGGAGCAACTCTAATGAGATGCAAATCACGCCACTGCGCCTTTGAATGGCTGATCGGATGATTTGCATGTGCCGGCTGAATATCGCGCCATTGCGCTTTTCGCAATACGGTTGAGCCAGCTGAGCCAATAGAGCAGATCTGTGACTGTGCGGTACATTGCATTGCGCATGCCCAGGTAGCTTACGCAGGCGTCTGCCATGCTGATGACGTGCTGTGCATGATCGGCAATTCAGGTCATGGCCACCATTGTGCCAGTGGCTCTACAGCACTGGGCACTATATGGCACTGTGGCACTACTGCGCAATAGTCCACTGTGGCACTGTCACGCAGGTGGTTGATCGTGCAGGATGCATAAACGTCAGATGGCGCTGTGTGTGGCCTTGCATCATAGACCCCTGACCTGGTGTCCGACCTTTTCCCCCTGGCGCTGTTTGGCTGCCATGTGTACGGCCCTATTGTGCTGTCTGGTGACAGCGCTATGTGGACCGACGGCGCTGTACAAACAGCGTGATTGGAATCTATGGTGGTCTATTCCACGTGGGGTTGCCGCCCTGCGGGGCGCCATATTGCCTGCTGTAAAGTTGGAGGAATGGCACGCAGGAGGGCACTCCAATGGAGCCCCATGGAGGTGGCCAACCTGGTGGCCCTGGTAGAGCCCCACTATGGGGCACTGTATGGGGAGGAGCCCCTCACCATAGCCCGAACCCAGGTCTGGCTGCAAGTGGCCTATGACCTGGTGGGGGTCACTGGGCGGCGCCGGTCTGCTGAGCAGTGCCGGCACAGGTACAGTGACCTCTGCAGGAGGGAGCCGGACCTGCATGAGTGGCTACAGTCACGTGCCAGGAGGGGCATTGTGCCTGGTCCAGGTGGGTGTACCATCTATGCACCTGTATTCTCTGTAGGGGTGTGAGTGTGTTTTGGTGGCTGTGCATGGGTGATGGCTCTGACATGGTTGGCTGTGTCAGTGTGTGCAGGTGTGAGATGCATGGGTCTGGCTGTGTGGGCAGGCACTCTCACTGGGGCAGGGGGCAGTCTGCTTTGGAGTCACACTGATGTTTTCTCAACATTTGTCTCCCACAGGCCAGGCAGAGAGATGCAGGCCCGGATGAGGAGGGCCGTGGCAGGGCCCCGGTGGCGGTCGGTGGTGCTGCGAGGGGTGAGCCACAGCAGCAGCAGCCACAGCTGCTTGCGGAGTGTAAGTATCATTACATCATGGATGCTAATGCATGCTGGAGGGGGTGGGCATGACCACCAGCCATGCACAACACAACCATGCATGACACAGGAGACATTCATCACTGTCCAGTGTCACTGCACGTCTGTGTGTGCGTCACTGGTGGTCCATGCATGCACTTGGCACATGGCTGTGGAACTGGCATTGCACCACATTGCCACGTCACTTGACAGCCTTGTTTGTGCTGTGATGGACATGGGCAGTGTGTGTGTGCAGTGGTGCACATAGCTGGTGCTGCCTGGTTGGGCTGGCCATGTGCATGTTCACTGTGGGTGGGTGCATACCATCACAGGTGCGGGACATTGGGCTATATGGCTTGCAGGTTGGGTGGTGTTCAGGGTTGTGGTCAGTCACAGCCATTGGCTGTGTTCCCGTTTTCCTAGGCCTCATTGTGCTCTGACGAATAGAGCGGGCACTGCAGCAGCTCACCTGGGTGCCCATGGACAACAGGACCATCCTCCACGACATCCAGCACCATGGCTTATGGAGGAGGCACAGCCAGACACGATGGCACCAGGCAGCAGAGGACCAGCCTGCTAGGCCTTAGGCCGGCTTCCCTTCCCACTTCACCCATCCCTCCCACCCTGCCTTCTCTCCAAGTTGTTCATCCCTACCCCTTGCCCATCCATACCTTGTACCCTATTCCCCTTTGTAAATAGTTTTGTTGTTGTTAATTTTGTAATTTACATTTTTCTAATACATATATATTTTGATATGAATACTGCATTGGTCTCTGATTTGCAGCTGGCTATGGTTGCTCAGTTGCAGTGGTGTGCATGCCATCTGGGGTGGTATGGTCCTGGATATGTGTGTGTGTGTGTGTGTGTGTGCGCGCGTGTGTGTGCATGGGGAGGTGTCTCCAGTGTGGCAATGACTTTCTGTTGGTCTTGCCATCTGCTGCCACCCACTGCTGGGTGCACAGGGTGGGTCTGGCTTGTATGGTTCTCTGCTACACGAGGTTGACGTGTGCCGGGGAGGATGCATGGTGTTTCCTGCAGTGCCAATCACTGCACATGGGTGGTGTCTTGGGGTCACAGTGCAGGGTGTGCTGTGCGTGTGGGGCTGATGTGCACTGTGGTTGTCAACCCTCTGTGTGTGGTAGTCTCAGCCTGCCAGTGGTTGTGCTGGGGCGTCATGGCCCTGCTGTGCTTTGTTGGCTTGTCCCCATGGGCCAGTAGATCATCCATCCCACCCCCAGTGATGCTGTGCTTGGGGTGTGCAGGTGTCTTGTTGGTTCTGCAGTGTGTTCCTGTGCCCATGTGTGGCATGGCTGGCGGTGGGCCCCAGCCTGCCTCCCTGGTTGTGCAGTTCCATTGCTCTGCTGGGGGGGGCTCTGCTTGCGCTATGGCACCTCTGGACTGCTCGGTTGGGTACTGCCTTGTTGCGCTATGGCGCGCTGCTGCTCAACTTCGCCTGGTTGCGCTATGGCGCAGTTTGTGCGATATTCAGATGTTGGCTGCTTGCGTAATTTGTTCTGCTCCATGTTTGAATATCGCATCTGTTGCACATATGCGCAATTGAATTGTGCTTGCTCCTGCTGTTGCGCACATTTTGGGAGCAGTTTGAATATCTGGGCCATAGTATCTAGACAGTCTAATATAGCACAACTCTTTGGTTAGTACCACTGCAGTAAAATCCAGGACTGCACTGCAGTATGGACTGTGAAATCCTTTCCTTCTTTACAGTAATAGCAGTTATGGATTGTGTTATTTTTACTAGTAAGCAAAATACAGTGTTGCTATCTTGTATTAATAAATGTTATGACTGGTGCTTTTACATACCTATTAAGCATTCCACACTATGAGAGACAGTCCAACATTTTACTATCCACGGCCCCAAGCCTCCTGTTCCACATGGAGTAGTCGGGGGGTGTCCAACATTCAACAATAAGAATTCAAAGCAAAAAGAAAAAAATCATAGTGGCTGGTCCATGACTGTTGCTCAAAGAACAGCAAATTCACGAACGTTATAACACAAAATCCCACACTGCTGTGAACTTGTATCTCTTAAAATTGACTGAGTCGCACATGGCAACTTATTTTCCCACATGCAGGGGGCATAGTCTCACATTTTGGGGGGGGGGGTGAAACATTAAGTGGTTTGATTTTTGTAATTCTTTAGAGTGCCCTGACAAGTCATACTGTAAAACAAACATCTCATGGAACTAATGTCAATTTGAAGTCTGTACTACACGAATCACATAAAGTTTCACTCACCACTACTGCTTCAGCCCAGTATAATAACATTCATTATGTTTTTATGAAGCTACAATAAATGGCAACTTTGAGATCCTGGTGCTCCAACAATCTTCCTAATAAAATAAGCATTCATTGAATCATGTTCCTTTTAAACCTTTGTTGCCAAAGTTTTATTTTTGGGAGTGCCCTATCCCTAAATGTTGTAACTTTTCAGTTTTCTTTTTTGCAGTTAATGCTGTTTTTCCCCACTGCAGTGCAGGCTTAGCCATCCACTGACCCACCCAGCATCCCAGGGACTTATTTCTTTCCGGTGCTTCCCCCATAGCTTAACCCCCATGGTGGGGGTCAATGGATGGTGCCTTACTACCGACAGACGGATCCAGTTCTGGGAGAGGGCCCCTGCAGCTAGTGTGGAGCCTGCAATCGGTCAGTGTCATCCCGTACTACACATGCCTATTTTTCCTGTCCTGCCCCTGGAGGACAGATGTACAATGCCATCCAGACATACTCACACACGTTACCATGCATGGGATATCGACCCTCCATGCCCCCAAGTTGCCGACCCTGGCTGTCTGCCTCCAAGCTTCCTCTAGAAGTTAGGTGACTACCAAGAAATACAGCCCTCCTTTGCTAGAGGAGGAGAGTAGTCCTCTCCCCAGCCAGCCCCCAGTGACTTGAGTCTGTCGCCGAACCCGGGTTGCTGGCATGGCGGCAGGTGAGGCATGGGTGTGTGACAAGGCTGAATAATATCCTGTCCCTGACTCTGTTTGGACTGCCATGTTTGAAATTGTTCCGTATTTTTTAATTTTTCTTCTATTGTTATTGATAGCAATAAAACACTATTTGTGAATTTTACAACTTCTCCTGGTCTGCATGTTTCCTGACCTAAGCCTCGATGACAGGGTGCCTCTGCCCTCGATGCCACCGGGCCCGCCAAGTTTTCAATTTTCAGTAAGTGCATCAATCATTATCAACAGTAGCAATCGTTTTTAAAATAAACCGAATTTTAGGGGAAAGCATGCAAAACATGAGGAGGATGTATTACATTGATGAGGAGTGTTAGTGTTGCAATTCGTCAAAGAACAAATAGGGGATCAATGAAGAAATGGAAAGGATCTGCTTTTCTTCACAGTCATTGGCAGAGGATGAGGAAGGATACAGCTGATGATAAAATTTCAGGGACAGCATGCCACGGAAATGTGTGTGTGAGGGCACCCATGCAACACTAAATTATACTTTTAAGCCTCCTTTGGAGTCAGAATGCACTGCTTTAATGGAACCTTTTTATTTTTTTTGGATGGGGGGCTTACATATCTCCTTCCCTCTGATTCTAGGGGAATAACAGCTGGACTGCAGTTCATACCTGCATATCTCAGAAATGAAGCCCAACTCTAGTGTACTCCAATGCTGAGTGACCAACTGATGCCCTTATACGGTATGGACCTTTTATAATCCTTCTAAACAACTGTGCCATTTATAATGTGCTGCATATGTCCTGCAGTTACCCCCCTTTCTTAGTGTGAGAATCCTGCTACTGTAAGTGTCACCCATTGAGGAGACAGGTTCAGCGGTAACAATGGAACCGTAAAACCCTGACTGAGTGGGACAATCATCACCATTTAGGGAAGCTTTTCCATAGATAAAACAGGCAAAGACAAAATAAGACCACAAGTAAGAACTGCCTGTTTTATTTTCTGTAACCCAGGTGCAGTGCGAAAATAAATATGAAGGCAAGCGTCACAGTGAAAACAATATCTTTGGGTGGGTTGGACTTAAATCTTTTTGAGGCAATTCATAAAGAAAAAGTTCCTTTCTAAAAGGAATCTTACAATTGCCAGCTGTATATAGAGGAAAAAGGAAACCAAATAGCCCCAAACTGTAAATAACATTATTCAAGCTGTTGCAGAAAAAAATATGCTGAGATTTAAAAAAAAGAGAAAATATGGTATTCATAATGATTAACTGACCACATTACAGTTTAAGTATTTGTTAATAGTTCAGGGATAAAAATGCCAAAGATGTCTTGCACTTTTGACTGAATCTGACATCATATGCAAAGTTTAACATTTTATATTTACTGGTTAAGGCCAATAACCTTCCGCTGGCAGATACTCTGGAACTCTATAATTCACACTTGTGAATTATGGAGTTCTGTAAACCACGGTCAGCAGAAACAACCATGAGTCTCCCTCAGCAGCTGTCTGAGATGGTGTCCTCGCACTGGCTGTCCACTCGTGCTCCTCACAGAAAACCGCCAGTGCAAAAAGGCACACCTATCATACAACTGAGAAGAAAAAAATTGGCAGAGTATCAAATAAAGTTTTGTCACCAAAAAATAAACAATGGTACCACATCTCCTTTTGTGCCCCTGAATGAATCTACTTTCACCTCTATCCCTTAGGTGCAACATTAGCCAGACACCCAGATGCAATGATGCGGCTTCTGCTCGCAGCAAACAAAAAACAAAAAGTTATGGAAAAAAAAAATACAAACATCTGAAAAGACTTCTTCACTAAAAGCTTCTCTCCAGATAAGTTCTCCATTCTGTCTAACTGGACTGCAAATATTTCTAACTCATGAATGGCTCAGCAGGTTCCTAGCTGAAACAGTGCGTGAAGTTCTCAAAAAAAATATTTAAAAGTTAATGAATTGTGTTTTAAAACTTCTTAAAAATAGTAGTATGAGCTCTTGTGAAAAAAATATTTCAACTGTTATGTTCTTATAACCAACTATTTACAGTTTTAGGGCCAAATATTCAAAACTTTGCCCTGGGCTAAATTAGTACTGCCCGGTGGGCAAACCCAGCCCGGAGCACAAAGCAAGCTATATTCAGAAGGAATAGCCCAGGGCAAACAGCTTCTGAATATAGCATGGGAATGAGGCTAGGCAAACTGAGCTGGGAGTGCAGGGCAAATGTAGCCCTGGAATAAGACAGCTCTGAATATAGCAACCAGGAAGTGCAAACCACAACAGCAACACAGTGCACAGTGTCGTGAAGGTAGGTAGAGGTGAACTATGTGGCCAATGTGTGTGCCAGCAAATGCATGGACCCAGTACAGCTGCAGGCAGCAGCGGATGTGAAAGAACAATGTTCAAAACTGTATAATATTCCCTGAACCATTAGCACCGAGCTAATACGTTTGCCTGGCTTTAGCACGGAGCTAAGCCGTTTGCCCGTTGCAAACACATTTGCCAGGTGCTAAACTTTGTCATATTCAAAAGTGACATGCAAATGAGCCTACTTAGGTAGTCTCTGGGCATACATCCAGATTAGCATCTCATTATGCTTTGATTTGCATGCAGTTTGCCCAGAGTTACTGCAGGGTCCCACAGCTCCACCTGTAGGTCAGTCTGACAGTGCACGATGGTAGCTGCAGGCTATATGTATGCAGTACAGCATAGCAGTGTGTACCCCAGGGGACAACATAGCATAGGCACAGGCCATGGTGGTGATGCATACAACTGCGACACTGTTGTGTGACCCAGAGATGCTGTACCTCTGGCATGGAATGCTCATAGTGACAAAGACATGGCCGGCTGTGGGTGCTGTGGTGTATGTGCAGCTGTATGGTATGTGACTTGGGGGGCATGTACGATTGGACAGGCACACTGGTATTGGGGCATTCCCAAAACTGGCCCATGCGCACTGCGTGCTGTGTCCCAGCCTTGTGGCTGCACCCGGTCTGTGGTGAGGCCTGATCACCTGCACACCCTCCCCTCCCCTCAACACCCACCTTGCCCACAGCGCTGCATGTGTGTTCTGGCATCTGTTGGTCACCACAGACATGTGGCCTGCAGGTGTGTGCTGTATGGCCACTCTACCATTGTGGCCCCTGGGGGCTGGGTCACCACATACTGCCTGGCATGGCGGGAACTGGAGGCAGCAGTTGGCATCATTGTGGTGTCATCAGTGAGCAGCATGTTTCCTCCATGTCTGGCATTTTCTCTGTGTCATAGTCATATGTTAGGGTCACGCAAGGCCATGTTAATGCCACGCTAATGCCGCACAAGGCCACAATGTTGCACAAAGCTGTTTGCCCAGAGTTCAGACCAACTTTTCCTGGACGGTAATTTGTATCATGCAAAGGGTCGTGCAAATTTGCGCTAAACACCTTAGCGTGGCACTAGTCACTGAATATCTCACAGCACCTGTATTCATGTTCAGTTTGCCCCTTGCATATATTATGGTTTGCCCAGTGCTAATGTGATTTGTCTGTGCTATTTGGCCTTTTAAATATGGCAGACCCGTGCTAATCCCACGCTAAACCCACGAAAGCAGTTTGTGCACCGAGTAAAACTTTGAATATTTGGGCCCTACTCTGTTTTCTTTAAGTGAAATAAATCTTGTTCTTCGCAGAAATTGATTTCATCTATCAATTTCCCAATTAAGCAGTAGTAACCAGTAAATATATAAAAAATAAAACACGGGGAAGGGTGGTAATTTGGATTTTATGCACACCCTCAGTGTGTGATGCCCAGATAAACCCTTTGGGCGGGGCATCACACACCTCTGGTGTGCATAAAATCCTCATTATCTACACTTCCCCATGCATTATTCTATAGGCAATAGTCTGATCCAATGCATGGGTAAGTACAGCATTATATAGATGCAGTGACAGTATGTATGTATATAAGTACTGTATGTACAGTATGTGAAGCACTGTATAGTTTCCCCATCTTTTCTTTGAAATTCAAGTTACCATCACCCTTAATTTTTATTTTAATTAACTCTTCTGAATTTTAGAAATCCATGTGATATTTCTTCTGGCCATGCTGTTACTGTTGGACTACTTCCTAACCTGAAAGCACATTAGACTACCAGTATTGTGTGAATTCCACTGCAGTCCTCCTCTGTGTTAATGCCAAAAGAGACTGGACACTACTAACCCAAAGCGCTGCGATAAGTGCTATAAAACAGTGGGGTGCTTGGCCACACAGTGGACTGGCATCATGACCCGGCCTATACCTGACCTCTGAATGCAGAAAGACCACACAAAGGTCAAATAACTGAGCCATCTTTCTTCTCCAATCTTTCCTCAGGATTTATATTTTGTTTGTATTAACCATCCATAGTAGCTGATTTATTTTAAACACTCATTAAAAGCATTTACTTAAAAGTTTTCTCTCAGGTTGGGTGGCACCCGGGGGCACGTCCATAAGGGAAATGGGAGAGGGCAACCTGGAGTGCAAGGGGGTTTAAGAGAAGCGGTACTGGGGATGTGCACACTAGTCCACTTATATATTTAAAACCTATTTTCCCACATTCGGGGATGAAATCTTAAGTGGTTTGATTGTGTATTTTTTCAGATTTCCCTGACAAGACATGTTGTAAAACAAACATCTTATGGAACGAATGCCATTTTGAAGTCTGTACTGCATGAATCACACAAAGTTTCACTTACCGTTGCTTCTTCAGTTCAGTATAATTAACTGTAAACAGGGTATTGTCGTTCCTATTCACAAAGGTGATGATCCCACTTCTCCTGATAACCTCCATCCAATATCTCTCTTTCCTTAGTTGGATAAGTTACAGAAATGCTTTGTTCTATCTCAGCTTACTTCCTTTCTCGACAGCTCCTCCTTTTTCAGTCCCTTCCAATCTGAATTTAATTAATTCCACTCCACTTCTACCTGCCTCCTTTGGCTCACTGATTCCATACTTACAAGCATTGACATTGAACTGATGACTTCTGCCATTTTTGTTGACCTTTCTAAGGCTTTTGACACTGTAGTGCATGCCCTCCTACTGGACAAACTTAAAGCTGTGTGCCTTTCTGGCTCTACTTTCAGTTGGTTTTGTTCCTATCTTAAAGGCAGTTCTCAAGCTGTCCAATAGGAAAATCCATTTCACCTACTGTATACTTCTCATTAGCTCAGGTGTGCCTCAAGGGTCTGTCCTGGGTTCTAGTCTCTTGTCAATATTCCCAAATGACCTACCCTCTGTCTGTTCCTCTGTGTCCATTCATATGTACACTAATGACACAGTTCTTTTTGCCTCTGGCTCCTCTCCCCGTGACCTTACCTCCTGACTACAGTTGGATTTTGACAACATTCAGCACTGGTTTAAGGATAACCAACTTGTCTCATAACACCAAAAAAATAGTCTCAATGACTTTTAGTACCCATCAGAGGCTTGCTAAACTTATTTCTCCACTACTATTTAATGTCCATGATGGTGCTATAATTGAAGATGTCTCCTCCTTTAGGTACCTTGGGGTCTGCCTTGATTGGTATCTTGATTTCTCTGAGCACATTGATGCAATTCATCATAAGCTTCAACCTAAGCTTGGTGCTTTGCACAGGAATAAAGCAAATATACTGCTTCTTGCCCACCGAGAAATCATACTAAAAATGATCCTTCCAATTTTTGACTACACTGATTTAGTCTACAATAGTGCCCCAAAATCCTCCTTTGTCAGACTGGACCTCCTTTTTCATTCTTTCTGCTGCTTTGCTTTAGATTTCCCATCTTGTGCTCACTACTGCTCTCTTTACTAAACTCTTTCTCTCCCCTCACTCAATGCTAGGCGCTTTTCCCATTGTGTCTCTTTTTTGTCCAAATTCTGGTTTGGCACCCTTCCTTCCTATCTCAAGTCCCTTCTTACCCCTCCTCCTTCTTCTTCTTCCTCCTAACCTCTCCACAACAATACTTTCCATTCTCTCACTATTCCTTCTAGAAAATCTATTGTTGGACAATCTGCCTTTTCCTACCTCTTTCCAAAACTTGAATCTTCTCTTCCCTTTTCTGTTCATTCTGCCTCTTCTCCTTCCTCCCTAAAGTTTCTTCTTGCTGATTTTTGTCATCCTACCTAAAACTGCCTTTGATCCTTCCTCTTTTTCTCCATTTTCTAGTCTTGCCCTCTTCTTACTGTTTTGCTATTTTCTCTTTCTGTATATATTAGAGTGTGCTTTTATTTTTTAGTTGCCTTGATTTACTATTCTGCCTATAATATTTATGAGTCTGCTGGTAAGTACTATATTATTGTATTTTACTTTTCTTCTTTTATTGTTAGCTATTTTCTTCTCCCCTCTTCCCCAGAACTCAGTACGTATTTCCTGGTTAAACTTTTAAATAAATAAATAAAATTATAACATTCAGTATGATTTTATGCAGCTACAGTAGATGTCAATTTTGAGATCGTGGTGCTCCAACAATCTTCCTAATCAAATAAGCGTTTACTGAATCATTTTGCTTTTAAAACTTATTTGTCAAAGTTTTATTTGTGGGAGTGCCCTTTTCCATAAACGTTATAACTTTTCAGTTTTCAACAAGTGCAACAATTATTATCAACAGTAGCGATGATTTTTAAAGAAACCAAATTGTCCGAAATGCACTCAAATCATGAGGAGGATGTAGTACATTGGTGGGGGTGGTAGTGTTGTAACTCATCAAAGAGCAAATAAGGTATTAATGAAGAAATGGAAAGGATCCTCCAGTCTTGGCAGTCAGTAACAGAGGATGAGGAAAGATACAGCGGACGATAACATTTCAAGGACAGCATGCCAAAGAAATGTGCATATATATGTGTGTGTGTGTGTGTGTGTGTGTGTGTGTGTGTGTGCACGCATGCGTGCACGGGTAGGCAGACAATAGTAAATTATACTTTTGTTTTTAAGCCTTTTTCTGAGTTAGAATGCAGTACCTTGATGGAACATTTTTTTTTTTTTTTTTTGGGGTGGTGTACATATCTCCTTGCGCCTGATTCTATGGGCATTGCAGCAAAACTGCAGTTCATACCTGCATAGCTCAGAAATGAAGCCCAACTCCCTAGTACACTACCAATGTTGGGTGGTCAGCTGACACCCTTATACAACATAGACCTTTGTAGTCCTTCAAAACAGATGTGTCATTTGCAATGTACTTTAAATGTCCTGCAGTTACCCACTTTCTTAGCTCAAGACTCCTTTTATTGTAAGTGTCACCCATTGAGGAGACAGGTTCAGCAATAACAATGGAAACTTAAAACCCATACTGAGTGGGACAGTCATCCCCATTTAGGGAAGCCTTTCCATAGATAAAGCAGACAAAGACAAAATAATACCACAAGTAAGAACTGCCTGTTTTATTTTCTCGAACCCAGGTGCATTGCGAAAATAAATATGAAGACATGTGTCACAGTAAAAGCAATGTCTTTGGGTGGGGTTGGGCTTAAATCTTTTTGAGACATTTCATGAAGAAAACATTCCTGTTGAAAATGAATCTTAAAATTGCCAGCTGTGTATAGAGGAAAAAGGAAACAAAATAGCCCCAGACTATAAATAACTTTATTTGGACTGTTGCAGAAAAATAAATGTTGACAGTAAAAAAAGGTGAGAGAGAGAAATATGGTATTGATGATGTTTAATTGACCACATTACAGTTTAGGTATTTATTAATGGCTTGGGGATAGAAATGCCAAAGATCTACTGCACCTCATATTGAATCTGACATCATATGAAAAGTGTAACGTTTTGTAATAGCCCGAGTCAATGCACAGGTTCAGTATAATACTATGTGGTTGTATGTATGTATGTATGTACAGTTTGTAAAACACGGTACAGTTTCCCCATCTTTTACTTGAAATTCCAGACATTTTCCTCCTTGATTTCCATTTTCATTACTTCTCCTGGATTTTAGAAATCCATGTGATATTTCTTCTGGCCAGGCTGTTACTGTTGGACTACTTCCTAACCTGAAAGCACATTAGACTACCAGTATTGTGTGAATTCCACTGCAGTCCTCATCTGCGTTAATGCCAATAGAGACTGGTCACTACTAACCCAAAGAACTCGATTAGTGCTATGAAACAGTGGGGTGCTTGGCCACACAGTCGACTGGCATCATGACCCAGCCTATAGCTTATCTCTGAATGGAGAAAGACCACACGAAGGTCAAATAACTCTTCCATCTTTCTTCTCCAATCTTTCCTCAGGATTTATATTTTGTTTGTATTAACCATCCATAGTAGATGATTTATTTTAAACACTCATTAAAAGTGTTTATTTAAAAGTGTCCTCTCAGGTTGAGTGGCACTGGGGAGGGCCACCTCCATAAGGGAAATGGGAGAGGGGGACCTGGAGTGGAGGGGGCTTTAAGAGAAGCGGTACTGGGGATGGGCACACTAGTCCGCTTATATATTTAAAACCTATTTTTCCACATTCAGGATGAAATCTTAAATGGTTTGATCTTGTAATTCTTTTGATTTCCCTGACAAGTCATGTTGCAAAACAAACATCTTATTTACCGAATATCATTTTGAAGCCTGTGCTACGTGAATCACACAAAGTTTCACTTACCGTTGCTTCTTCAGACCAGTATAATTAACTGGAAACAGGCTATTGTCATTCCTATTCACAAAGGTGATGATCCCGCTTCACCTGGTAACTTCCATCCAATTTCTCTCCTTTCTACCTTGGATAAGTTAAAGAAACACTTTGTTCTATCTCAGCTTACTTCCTTTCTCGACAGTTCCTCCTTTTTCAGTCCCTTCCAGTCTGGATTTAGTTAATTCCACTCTACTGCTACAGCCCTCATTTGGCTCACTAATTCCATACTTACAAGCATGGATAAAGAACTGACTTCTGCCATTTTTATTTACCTTTCTAAAGCTTTCAGCATTGTGGTACATCCCTTCTTACTGGACAAACCTAAAGCTGTGGGCCTTTCTGACTCTTCTTTCAGTTGGTTTTGTTTCTATCTTAAAGGCAAGTCTCAAGCTGTCCAATAGAAACATCCATTTCACCTACTGTATACATCTCATTAGCTCAGGCATCCCTCAAGGGTCTATCCTGGGTTCTATTCTCTTGTCAATATTCCCAAATGCCCTACCCTCTGTCTGTTCCTCTGTGTCCATTCAAATGTACGCTAATGACACAGTTCTTTTTGCATATGGTTCCTCTCCCCATGACCTTACCCCCTGACTACAGTTGGATTTTGACAACATTCAACACTGGTTCAAGGATAACCGACTGTCTCTTAATGTCAAAAAATAGTCTCAATGACTTTTAGTACCCATCAGAGGCTTGCTAAACTTACTTCTCCACCACTATTTAATACCCTTGATGGTGCTATAATTGAAGATGTCTCCTCCTTTAGGTACCTCGGGGTCTGCCTTGATTGGCATCTTGAGTTCTCTGAGCACATTGATGCAATTCATCATAAGCTTCAACCTAAGCTTGGAGTTTTGTACAGGAATAAAGCAAATATACTGCTTCTTGCCCACCGAGAAATCAAACTAAAAATTATCCTTCTAATCTTTGACTACAGTGACTTAGTCTACAGTAGTGCCCCAAAATCCTCCTTTGCCAGACTGGACCTCCTTTTTCATTCTTTCTGCTGCTTTGCTTTAGATTGCCCATCTCGTACTCACCACTGCGCTCTTTACTTAGCTCTTTCTCTCCCCTCACTTGATGCTAGGCACCTTTCCCATTGTGTCTGTTTTTTATCCAGATTCTGGTTTGGCACCCTTCTTTCCTATCTCAAATCCCTTCTTACCCCTCCTCCTTCTTCCTCCTACCCTCTCTGCAACAATACTTTCCATTCTCTCACTGTTCCTTCTAGAATGTCTGTTGTTGGACAATCTGCCTTTTCCTACCTCTTTCCAAAACTTGGATCTTCTCTTCCCTTTTCTTTTTATTCTGCCTCTTCTCCTTCCTCCCTAAAGTCTCTTCTTTCTGATTTTTTGTCATCCTACCTGAAACTGCCTTTGATCTGTCCTCTTTTTCTCCATTTTCTAGTCTTACCCTCTTCTTACTGTTTTGCTATTTTCCCTTTCTGTATATATTAGAGTGTGTTTTTAATTTCTAGTTGCTTTCATTTACTATTCTGCCCATAATATTTATGAGTCTGCTCGTAATTACTATATTATTGTATTTGACTTTGTTTTCTTTTATTGTTAGCTATGTCCTTCTCTCCTCTCCCCCAGGACTCAGTATGTATTTCCTGGTTAAACTTTTAAATAAATAAATACAATGATAACATTCAATATGATTTTATGCAGCTACAGTAGATGTCACCTTTGAGATCATGGTGCTCCAACAATCTCCCTAATCAAATAAGCATTTACTGAATCATTTTGCTTTAAAAACTTATTTGTCAAAGTTTTATTTGTGGGAGTGTCCTTTTCCCTAAACATTATAACTTTTCAGTTTTCAACAAGTGCACCTATTATTATCAACAATAATGATCAGTTTTTAAAGAAACTGAATTGTATGGAAATACACTCAAATCATGAGGAGGATGTATTACATTGGTGGGGGGGGGGGTAGTGTTGTAACTCATCAAAAAGCAAATAAGGGACCAATGAAGAAATGGAAAGATCTTCCAGTCTTGGCAGTCAGTAAAAGAAGATGAGGAAGGATACAGCTGATGATAACATTTCAAGGACAGCATGCCAAGGAAATGTGTGTGTGTGTGTGTGTGTGTGCGCACGCGCGCACACTCTTATGCAGACAATAATAAATATACTTTTGCTTTTAAGCTTTTTTTGGAGTTAGAATGCAGCACCCTGATGGAACATCTTTATTTTTTTTTGGGGGGGGGGCATACATATCTCCTTGCACCTGATTCTATGGGCATAGCAGCAAAACTGCAGTTCATACCTGCATAGCTCAGAAATGAAGCCCAACTCCATAGTGCACTCCCAAGGTTGGGTGGTCAACTGACACCCTTATACAACATAGATCTTTATAGTCCTTCTAAACAGATGTGTCATTTGCAGTGTACTTTAAATGTCCTGCAGCTACCACCTTTCTTAGCTCAATACTCCATTTATTGTAAGTGTCACCCATTGAGGAGACAGGTTCAGCAATAACAATGGAACCTTAAAACCCCTACTGAGTGGGACAGTCATTCCCATTTAGGGAAGCCTTTCCACAGATAAAGCAGACAAAGACAAAATAATACCACAAGTAAGAACTGCATGTTTTATTTTCTGTAACCCTGGTGCATTATGAAAATAAATATGAAGGCATGTGTCACAGCAAAAGCAATGTCTTTGGGTGGGATTGGTCTTAAATCTTTTTGAGACATTTCATGAAGAAAACATTCCTGTTGAAAATGAATCTTAAAATTGCCAGCTGTGTATAGAGGAAAAAGGAAACAAAATAGTCCTGGACTGTAAATAAATTTATTTGGGCTGTTGCAGAAAAATAAATGTTGACAGTAAAAAAAAAAGAGAGAAATATGGTATTGATGATGTTTAATTGACCAAATTACAGTTAAGGTATTTATTAATGGTTTGGGGATAGAAATGCCAAAGATCTACTGCACCTCTTACTGAATCTGACATCATATGAAAAGTGTAACATTTTGTAATAGCCCGAGTCAATGCACAGGTTAAGTATAATACTATGTGGTTGTATGTATGTATGTATGTTTGTATGTGTGTGTGTGTACAGTTTGTAAAACACTGTACAGTTTCCCCATCTTTTCCTTGGAATTCCAGACATTTTTCCTCTTGATTTCCATTTTAATTACTTCTCCTGGATTTTAGAAATCCATGTGATATTTGTTCTGGCCAGGCTGTTACTGTTGGACTACTTCCTAATCTGAAAGCACGTTAGACTACCAGTATTGTGTGAATTCCACTGCAGTCCTCATCTGTGTTAATGCCAATAGAGACTGGACACTACTAATCCAAAGAGCTGGGATTAGTGCTATAAAACAGTGGAGTGCTTGGCCACACAGTGAACTGACATCAAGGCCAGGCCTATACTTGAACTCTGAATGCAGAAAGACCAGCTAAAGATCAAATAACTGCTATATCTTTCTTCTCCAATCTTTCCTCAGGATTTATGTTTTGTTTGAATTGTCAGGAGGTCTAAACCCTCACTCTCAAGTTCTTGGCAATAATGGGAATGCAAGGAATCAAAAACACATTGCATAAGAGTAATAAATCTTGTTTATTACTACCAAAAGGAAAATCAAAGTTGCCCTAAGCAGTTCTTACCATTAGGAACTGTGAGCCAATGCTATGCATTACCTATACCTCGAGGAGTGTAGAAATCTCTGGGTCTCCGAGGTAGAAGATGTAATATCTTACATCATATACCTAAGATAATTACCATAGTTACTGTAAGATAGAAACACTTCTAGTTAGAGAGATGAGCCCTATTGGCTAAATTAGATGTGGCTCCACAGTCCTAGGTAACATTATACAAATTTATTATAGTCATCACTTTGTTGAAACAAAGAAAATACAGTTTAGGTACATAGCCATGTAGTAATACAAATCATCAGAAGATGGCAATGCCGACTCATATATCATAACACTACAAGGACATAAGTGTCCTAACATCTTGTAAGCAAGAAAGACGTGTATATTAGAAAGTAAAGCATATAGCATACATATCTTGACCTATACTCTTGAATGGTAGATGTCCTTAACCCTATATGTTAGTAAAACATATACATAAATGCTAGCTGTCTGCGGTGTACCTCTGGGGTATCAATTAGGGAGCAGGGACCTCGTGCAACATTCCCCCCTTGTTACCTCAGAAGGGGCAACACAAAGAAAAGTAGGGAAGTGGAGAGAGAGCAGGTGTCATTTACAGTCCCCATGCACGAGCCTTGTAAAGAAACTCGAGCTGCTCACGGTGTTGGCGGAGCTGGCGCTGGAGGCAGCAAAGCATAATGATAAGGAAAAAATATAAAAAAATGCTTGTATAACAACAACACCTTTAAAGGTAATCTCTAACCAAGTATTAGTAAGTGCACTATTAAAATCACCACCATTAATAAGATCATATATTGCTTCATTTGCATTGGTCATGTTATTGCTGATGTGGATGAGGTGTGTATCTTTCCTGTTTAAAAGTGACTTCAGTGTTAAAGTCAGCAGATCAATATGTACATTAAAGTAAGGTAAATACTCTGAAAAAGTAAGAAGATAATCAGGGTTGCCATCAATGATATCTGGTTCCACAAGGGGAACAAGGGTGATAACTGTGTGCCCAATAATAGTTGTCTGGTGAGGTACGAAACAGAAATTGGGTTGAGTAATAACACATAACTGAGCTCCATTAGAAAATTGCTTAAAATTAGTTACCACACAAAATTCACCATCTGAATTATATTGCATTTTCACAGTAGGTAGTCTCCATTTTTGTAGTTGTACTGGGCAAGTGTAAGTCTGGTTGGAAATCTGTGTTGACAGCCGATGACCTTCCTTTCGGTAAGACTGGTACAATCAAGAAGCATCTGGAGCAGATGTTGAGTCCTGGTATTCTGTGCCATTGGTGGTGATGTCATCATCCATGGAAAAGGACCAATCGGTACTGTCTGGGGAATATCCACATACAGGTTTAATAACATCAGATACGTCACATCGACACTACTAAATATACCCTTTCTTAGCACAACAGTCCATGTGTGGTGAGACCCATGCGTCCAGAAGAGGATGAAAAACTAGAAGACGTGGCAAGTCGAGGCGTTCTCTGCAGATGTCTTTATCAAGGTGCCCAATGGAGTGTACAGATGCTAGTTTATCAAATATAGCTGTATTGGGATCAAAATGTGGTAAAAAACAGTAAAAGACACAAACATAGTATCCTTAATGGAACATTTCTTAGAAGTAAAGCAAGGATCAGTATTAGGGTGCCTGGTCACAAATCCCAAATTCCTAGCAGTAGAAATAGGAATAGAAATAGACTGTAACATACACATGGCAACACAGTTAGGGATTTGCAGTGAGGGCAGTACCGTTTAGAGATACGTCTATCATGTATGATATCAAGGATTCTTCCAGATTCCAGATTGCAGAAGAGATTGTTGATGGTAGTGATAATACTGTAGAACTGGAAATTTTCACTGACAAATAATTTTCACTATTCTTGCTGAAGCACCAATTTGCATGAAAATAAATTTGTGCTAACTAGCACTTTTAGTATTTTTTCCATTATAGTGAATGTGGTGACTGTGACTTAATGCTAAAATAAATTTACACAATTATGGTAGCATTTATGCTTGCGCTAAATTTACTTTGTGTGAAAATAACTAGTTCTACAGTATATGAACCATAGGCAGAACTTAGTATTTCATGGGCAATGTATTGCTTATCTGCCTCCTTGTTGTTCTGTGCAATAAGGGCGTTAATCTTTTCTTTAGAATCTGTAAATGCCTTAGCAATGTTGTGCATATTATATACAGTGTATCTTTCTTCCTGTCTAAGGCCATCCACATCCTGCAATAATGGGAGTATGATGTCATTGAGCATACCAGTTTCAAACTTCTGTGAATGTGCTTTGATAGTAGCAATGTCTGCTTTATTCCAGATAGACATTGTAGTACCGAAGAGACCAGTAAGGGTGCCTGTGGCACCAGTGACATCCGATGTGTCATGTGTGTTTCTTTTACGACTTTGCAAATCATCGTTCTGAGAAGTAGGTTTTCTTCTAAAATCGCCTCTGTGCTCTGTGGAATGTACCCCGGCAATAGGGTCTTGATTATGAATTTGAAAAGCTACTAAGCTATCAAGTAACAAAGTACTATAAAAATAACGATGTGTTAGTAGTATGACACATACCAAATTCTTTCATATTCCAGTAAGTCAAATTAAACAAAACAGGTATATGCATATATTGTAAGTTGTTAATAAGTGAGCCAGTTTACTCTCTAAAACCTGGGTGGGACAAGCATATGGAGCAGGGAAGGCTATGTGTAGTGGGGGAGTTGCAATACTAATAGATAAAAAAATCCCTTTTAAGGTTAATAGAGAAATCTGGGACCCTAATGGTAGGTATATTATTCTACATGGAATTTTGGAAATGTAGCAAATCATTTTAGGGGCTGTATATTGTCCAAATTGTGAATCCCTTATATTTTTTTACACATCTGGTGGGCCTAGTGGCTGCTAACCCGCCTGTTCTGACCATACTAGGGGGTGATTGGAACGTTGTTCCTTATTCACATATAGACAGATCTGATTCCCGAAAACAAGGTCTATCACCTTCACAAAGGGCTCTACATGACCTCCTGACAGGAGCTGATCTCTTGGATATGTGGAGGGTACTAAACCCTAGAGAACGCCAATATACCTTTTTTTCACCCCCACATAAATCCTTTTCCCATATTGGTTTCCTCCTTCTGAGCTCCTTTTCATTGCCGGGCATGATAAGTGCAGATATACATACAGTACGAGTGTCATATCGGACCACTCACCAATTTCTCTTACATATCTCCTTGGGCCAGTCATTAGAAGAGATGCTCTTTGGAGGTTGAACAACCAGCTGCCCAAAAATCTGACTCTCTCCAGCATATTAAAAATGTCCTTTCTAATTTTTTACTTAACAACACAGACTCAGTCACTAGAATAGACATGACCTGGGCAGCCATAAAATACTCCCTTAGAAGGGAGTGTCTCAGGTTGTCTGCCACAAAATCCTGACAATTTCGATTTCAGCAGGAAGCATTGCTTCATGCTATTCACCGGTTGGAACATACTCTTAACCGGCAATCCCCAGATGCCAATTGGACAGACTTACACAACTTGTAAGCTCAATATTCGGCCCTCATGTACCAAAAAGCAGAGCTCTCATTGAAGCGTACCAAAATTAAGTATCTTGATACAGGGGAGAAGGCAGGCAAACTATTAACAATTCGGCTTCAGCATGCTATGGCTTCCCGAGTTATCCCATGTATTAAATCTAGTAGAGATGACCACCTTGTCACCTCCCCTAGAGACATTGTTGAGGGTTTTAAGATCCTACTATCAGAAGCTCTATTCTGAAGCCCAAACTGATAGACCTGCAGCTGCAGCTATTTTCAGTTATCTTAATTCTATTGATCTCCCTAAATTAACACTTCATCAAGTTGCTTCACTTGGAAACTTGATCAGCATGCAGGAAGTCATTGCAGCACTTGAACAGCTCTCACTAGATAAATCCCCTGGACTGGATGGGCTCTCTAATAACCTATATAAGATCTGCCTACAAGAGCTTGCCTCTCTTCTAGCGGATGTATATAACTATTGGTTTTCTAAGGGTATGTCGGAACCAAATTTTCTTAATGCATTAATTACTCTTATTCCCAAACCTGGCAAGGTTCCAACATATCTGGAAAGTTACCGACCCATTTCATTGATTAATATTGATGTTAAGATTTTAGCCAAGATCCTTGCCATGAGGTTGGGATCCCTGCTTCCCAATCTTATTGGTAGGGAGCAAATTGGTTTCATGATAGGTAGCTCATCAGTGGATCATATGCATAAATTAATGTGCATTCTTTTGGCATCCAGGGTTTCAGATCTCCCTGCAGTACTGGTATCCCTGGATGCCAAGAAAGCTTTCGATAGGGTTTCTTGGGATTTCCTTTTTGCAACTCTGGCCCACGTTAGTCTCCCTTTGAGTTTCCTCAGATGGGTTGGATTGCTATACTCCTTCCCATCGACCCAGATTTGGTGCAGTGGCATACTGTCTGATCCCCTTCTGCTCTGGAGAGGGACCAGACAAGGTTGCCCTCTCTCCCCACTATTGTTTAACCTTTATCTAGAACTCCTGATCTGAAGATTGATATCCTCCCCAAAACTCTAGGGAATTAGGCTAAGGGACCAACATTACACCCTATCTGCATATGCAGATGACCTTCTTTTACATCTTCAAAACCCCTTAACAGGTATTCCTGCTCTCATTGCTGAGATTGACTGTTTTTCTGCAGTTTCCCACTATAAGCTTAACGTGTCTAAAACAAAAGTTTTTCCTCTGAATAATAAAACCTCCCAGTCAGTGCTTAACAATACCAACTTTTTGTGAGAACCCAAATCCCTTACCTATCTTGGAATTCAAGTTACCAGAGAGATTCCTACCATGCTTAAATTGAATCTTACAGATTTACTGAATACAATTAAAGCTGATCTATACAGATGGGGAGACCTTCCTCTCTCATTATGGGGAAGAATAAATACTGTCAGGATGAATGTCTTGCCCTGTGTCTTGTACCCCCTTGGAATGTTGTTTTTTGTTCCCCATAAAATTGTTTTCTAAGCTGCAAACAATGCTAACTGCCTTCCTTTGGAAGGGTAAGAGTGCAATCACTCTTACTTGAAACTCTCCATGCCAAAGCGGCAGGGGGCTTATCTGCACCCTCCTTTTTCTCTTATTACTGTGCCCACCATCTCAATAAATTATCATATTGGTCAAAGAAGACATCAGGTAACGATTTGCAGGCATACTTCCCCCACCCCGTGGCTAGATATTGAAAGATTCCTAGCTGCTCAGTATCATTGCACCCTCCTTACCTTCTTATACACTATGCCTAAAGTGCTTCCTAAACCTCTTTGGAATACTCCATTAGGCTGGTCAATTAGAGTCTTACACCAATTGCAAATACATCCATCGAAAAACTGGCACTTTTCACAGGAGCAATCTATTATGGGCAATCCACACTTTAAAATTGGACATAAACCCATCCCTCTGAACTTCTGGCCTCCTTTGATCACTATGAGGGTCTCTGACGTATATGCTAAAGGTAAAATAATTCCCTTTTCCCTCTTTAGACATCGATTCAAAGTGCCTGTAGCAGCTTTTTTCAAATATAAACAGCTCAAAGACACTATTATAGCCCACTTGGGTTGTGGAGAGACACACTTAGAGTCCACTGATATTTTTAACAGACTCCTGCAGGTGGCTAAGGAACCCCATGCAGTGTCTGCAATTTATAAAGAAATTCAATCAGTTGACCCTGGCTTACCTCAAGGGGTTTGTTACTACTGGTCTCAAGTTCTCTCCCTTAATACTAAACCTGACCTCTGGAGTAATTTATGGCAATCTCTATACAAATTTGTTAAATAAGACAGACTGCGCTTGATACATTTTAATATTATACACAACTTACATTTTATGCCACTTAAACTTTTCAGACTGGGTCATCTGTTTTTCCCTGATTGTTCTCGATGCGTCAATTCTACTGGAACTTTATACCATATGTTATGGGCCTGTTCAGTGGTCCAGACCTTTTGGCAATCCATTAGACAAATACTTGACCCTTTTTTGGGATTTGTCTCTTTTTTCACTCCAGAGACCTGTTTATTATATCTCATTCCAAAGGGCTCTCCTAGCCTTAGAAAAGCACACTTGGCTTTGATCGCTGCAATAGCCAGGTTAATTATCATGAGGCACTGGACAGATAATACAGTTTTGTTAAGTTTTGGAATGGCATAAAGAATTGTTATTTGCCCTCCAATTAAAGAAGCATATTCTAACTATGAATAACTGGTCGCATATTTATCAGCTTAGATGGGGTTCACTTGATGCCCTACTTACTGTATGGAAACTGTAACTGATCAACTTATACTAAGTTTTGCATATTTATACTTAGCTGACTGAGTACATGCATGCTTGCTAAGGGGGTGGGTTAGGGAGGCTTTTAGAGGGTTAAGGTGGGAGGAATGGGAGGCAGGGAAGGGGGGTTTACCTCTGACTTGTACTTTATTTCATTATTGTAATTCTTGACTGATATGTACATTGTATTGGGGGTACTCCTCCTGTGTGTCCAACTGATACCCACATCTTTGTCAATGGTATTATAATAATAATAAGAAAAATAAAGTTTATTGAATTTAAAAAAATAAGTGAGCCAGGTAGAGCAGTGGCTGTGAGACCACTATGAGGACCAGGGTTTTGTTTTGGACATTCCAAAAGTTGTTTGTCAGTGGAGGTAACACAGATAAATACATGGCAGCTGAGAGCATGTTGTGTATGGCACAAAATTTCCTGGCAGAATCCTTAGAAAGTGTGTTACAATATGAAGGGTCAATTAAGGCAGTAATATTGTATAAACCTGAATGTCTAAGAGAGGTGTGGTGCAAGGACAAGGTACCATTTGGGGATAATTTTGTGTTGAGCCATCCATGGAAAGTTCCCTTGAAGAGTTTGGCCACAGGGAGTATTTTGGTTTGAGACTTGGTTTGCCACTCAATTTTTAGGGTAGATTTATTAGGAGCAACAACTGAGGCAGTGAGGTAGGCATGTGAGCCTTCCTGAACTGTAATCAAATTGTCGGGAATATTGATGGAGACTCCCTTTGGGATAGTTGCAGGTGGATCAGAATGAGGAAGGATTTGCTTTACCATGCCTTGGATGCAGTGAATTACTCCAGAAATGAGGAGAAAATGGAACAAAACAGCCATCTTGTCAGTGTATCTGAAAAGAAAAATCAGACATTATCAAGGTTAATACTATTCTGCCCAATAGGATGAGGAAAAGTAATTATACTCCTTTATGCAGTTTCAACTGGTTTGCATGTAACCATTTGTCAGCCAATTTGTTATTTTACATGAGTCTAATTTGATAGACTGCTGGACTGAGCATGTTGACAATTGGGTAGGGTCCTTCCCACTTGTTGGAGAAAAAGTGTGTTGGATGCCCAAATCTGAGAACCATTACCTGATCTCCAACTTGCCAAGCCACTTTTTGTGTGTGTTTGTCAAACTGAATTTTGGACTGTTGCTGGGCCTTGCCCATGCAGTTTGCAGCATACAAATGACTGAGTATTAGGTCTTTTCTCAATGTTTTCACATATTGATCCACAGACACATGATCTGCAGTGGGATTGTGCAGGTCAAACAACAGGTGTTCAGGTAATCTCATACTTCTACCAGTCATCACCTCGAAGGGTGTCAACTGAGTGGTGTCTGAGGGTGTTCCCCTAATTGCCATAAGGAGTAACAGCAGTAGGGAATCCCAATCCTTGGGATTGTCCTCAATCAATTTGGAAAGCATTTGTTTAATCTGTCTGTTGGCCCTCTTTGCTTGACTTGATGATTGTGGGTGGTACGGTATGTGATCTTTTGGTGAACTCCAAGGAGTTCAAGGGCTTCTTTCATCAACTCATTTGTAAAACTGGTTCCTTTGTTGAAGTCTACCTTAAGAGGTAGGCCCCACCTGGAGAAAATCTGTTCCACCAGGATTTTGGCAGTGGCTTTTGCAGTACATGTCTTGGTGGGGAAAGCCCCAACCCACTTAGAAAAAAGATCAGTTACCACAAGGGCATATTTGTTATTTCTACTGGTATTGGTAAGGGGACCAATGAAATCTATCTGTAAAGCATGCCAAGGGCCAGAATGCCTTTGTGGTAGTAATTTGCCATTTCTTTTGGTAGGGATGGGGTTGATTTGCACACAAACAAGACAGTAATCTATGCACTGTTTGACATCCTTGGTGACACTAGGCCACCATGCGGTGGTCTTGAGCCTCTGAAGTGTGTTTTCCACTCCCTTTTGTCCATCAGTGGGGGTGTCATGTACTTGGTGCAAAAATTCAGACCTAAGATGACAAGGGGACCACCCACAATTTTGTGGTGGTGTCATCTGGTTGGTACCAAATGAGCTTGTCATCTGGGGACAAATGTAACTTACCTTCATGCCTTCGATATGGGTTATGGGCTGGTAGATTCTTCTTGGTGCCTTTGTCCAGAAGTCCGAACACATCCTTGAGTTCAGAGTCAGCATGCTGGGCTTCTGAAAAATCCAAGGGGGAGAAGGGTTCAGGTTTCTTCCTGATGGTTGCAATGTGCACAGCTGCTTTCTGGATGGTCCATCATCCAGATGTCCCCCCTTGAGCCCCTTCTTTAGCAAGAGTGTCAGCTGTGTCATTGAAGGCATGATAGGGGTCATGTATGGAGTGGGCCTTAACCTTGTGTACATAGAGTTTATGTGCAAATTCCTGTGCCAGTGAATGAATGTATATTATCAGTTCCTTGTGTTTCACTGGGGTGCTGTCAGAAGAGGTAAAGGAGTTCTTCTGCCAGAAAGGGAGAAATTCTGTAAGGGAACAACAAACCCAGTTAGAGTCTGTAAAAATGGTGATATCCCCAGTTCCATGATGGATGAACTCCAGGGCACAGGCCACTGCTGCCATTTGTGCATACTGTAATAATACTACACTGCAGCATTTGGAAATTTTATCAGTGTTACCAAAAGGGTAAATCATGAATATACCCATTCCTGCTATATGTTCTCCCTGATAATAGGAGGCTGATCTGCCTGTAAAAACATGATGCAATGAGATGTTCTCAAGTAATTGTGGTGTAGCAGGAAGGAAAGGGCCTGGATCTGGTAGATCAGGTGGCTGCAGTGTACAGTCATGTGGTTCTCCTTGGAAAAGGAGGCCATGCACCAACATGGATGGAATTTTGGTTGAGTCAATCTTGATGTCCTTATCCTGGAGAAGGAGGGACCAGTGTGTCAGCCTGGTATTAGGGACTGATACATCCTTTACTCTGTCTGAGAGTAGGAAGGTTGTTGGGGTGTGGTTTGTACTGATGATCAGAGGGGAATACCCAATAATATACAAAAAGTGCTTGACAGCCCAGTAGGTAACCAGAAGGTTCCTTTCACAAAGGCTGTACTTCTGTTCCACTGGGGTCAAGAGCTGTGATGCATATGCAATGGATCATAGGGTGCTGTGGACCTTCTGGGTCAACACTGCAGACATTGCAATGTCAGAGGTAGCAGATTCCAGATGGAATGGCAAGGCTGGATTGGGGTTGAAGGCTGGATTGGGGTTGACCAAAGCTGGAGCTGATGCCAGGGCCTGCTTCAGTGACATCACAGCTTGGGTATGCATGGGGCCCCAAGTCCAGGGAACATTCTTTTTCAGTAGTTCATGCAGAGTGGCTGCCTTCTGAGCAAAATCACAAATAAAATCTCTGGAATAATTTACCACACCTAGAAATTTTCTAAGGGTGGCCACACTTGTGGGGAGTGGCAAGTCCTGTAATCCCTGTATCTTCTTCTTCTTCTTCTAGGTGGGGCTTCTGCCTTTGTCTGTTATGTTATCTTCAGACCAAGAAAGAGTACTTGGCTAAGAAAGGGATCAGAGCAGTGCAAGAAATATTTGTAGAGATGGGGAGGGGCCTTAGACAAATAGCACACACTGTAACCTTCTTGGAGGTGCTGCCTGTCTATGGCATGGGTGAGGCTAGGGTGCTCCACACCATGGGATTCAATCAGTGGTTGAAAAACTGGTGCAAAGCTCAGGGATTTGGCTTTAATTGGGGACTGGGGGTTTACCTGGAGGGATGCAGGCCTATACTGGTGTGATGGTCTGCATCTGCCCCGGAGGGGAACCAAGATCCTAGGTTATAGGTTTAAATGCTTCATTGGCAAGCATTTAAACTAGCCAAGGGGGAGGCACTGGAGAGGAGAAGGGAAATCCTAGCCCCCAAAATCAGGGTACTAAGTGAGGTAGACACCAACATAGAGATGTCGATAGGGAGAAGCGCTGGGGTAAATGGAGAAAGTGACAAACACAATAAGGACAAGGATGGGGCAAAAAGGGGTAATGCCATCAAGAAATGGAGGGTAATGAGTACCAATGCCCATAGTCTGGGCACAAAGCTCCCTGAACTGGTGGCCTAAATGGAAGAGGGATGCCTGGATATCATAGCAGTCACAGAAACATGGTACACAGAGAAATATGACTGGGATATTAACATACCAGGGTACGCAACCTACAGGAGAGACAGGGAGGGGAGAAGAGGGGGCAGAGTAGCTCTCTATGTAAGGGAAGGAATAGAAGCAACTGAACAAAAGAGTAAACAGGGAGGAGATGAGGCACTGTGGGTCACCTTAGAGACTGGAAATGGCACCACAATTCACACAGGGGTTATATACAGACCCCCATGTCAGGGGGAGGGAATGGACAAGGATATGCTAAAAGGCATACTTAGGATGGCAGCCACATCCAAAAGCAGGGCCATCCTCAATGCCCTTCAGGTGGCATGCCTCAGACAGCTAGTTTTGGAACCTACTCATGAGGGAGCAATCTTAGACCTCATACTCTCAAGTGGGGACAGTGAAAGGATTTCAGATCTAGAAGTGGGTAGCCATTTGGGAACAAGTGACCACCAAACAGTGTGGTTGATGATAAACTCAGCTACAGAGTCAAGCCATACAAAAGTGAGGGTTCTGGACTTCAGGAGGGCTGACTTTGGCAAGATGGGAGAGTGCCTTAGAAAAGAACTAGCAAACAGGCTAGAAGGAGGGGTAGAGCAACAATGGGGAAATATAAAAACCAGCATCCCAGAGGCAACAACCATTTGTGTGAAGCAAATAAACAAATCAAAATGAAAGAAAAAGCCACTATGGTTCTCAAAAGAGGTGGTGGTGAAGGTTAGGGAGAAAAAGACAGCATTTAGGAAGTATAAGGAAACACAGAAGGACAGAAAATTGTACCAGTTAAGGCAGAATCAAGCAGAGTGGGTAATCAGAATAGCAAAGACCCAAACTGAGGAAAAGATGGCCAACTCAGTTAAGGGGGATAAAACCTTTTATAGGTATATCAGGGAGTGTAGAAAGACAAAAGGAGGAATAGTGAGGCTGAATAGAATGGACGGTGGGTGGGCAGAGAGGGACAGTGAAAAAGCAGGGATACTGAATGAATACTTCTGTTCAGTATTCACAAAAGAGGAGGTGGGGGATGTGCCTAATCCGATTAACAGAAGCACTCTGGATAGGGGGGTTGATCCATCCCAGTCCTTTCACAGAAGAAAGGGTTCTGAAAGAGCTCCTAAAACTGAAGTGGGACAAAGCAATGGGGCCAGATGGAATTCACCCCAGAATTCTAAAATAGTTAAGCAGAGAACTAGTGACACCACTGACTACCCTTTTTAACAAATCATGGGAGGATGGTGTAGTACCTGAGGACTGGGGGAAGGCAGATGTGATTCCCCTTCACAAAAGTGGGACCAAGATACAGGCAGGAAACTACAGATCTGTCAGTTTAACCTCTGTGGTAGGGAAAGTGATTGAATCACTTCTGAAGGAAAGAATTGTTGAGTACCTAGAGGCCAGTGGTGCACAAGACCCAAGGCAGCATGGGTTCACAGCGGGAAGGTCATGTCAGATGAATCTAATTGGTTTCTTTGACTGGGTGACCAAGGTAGTAGACCAGGGAGGGGGTGTGGACATGGCTTACCTAGACTTTAGCAAGACATTCAACACAGTCCCACACAACAGATTAATAGTCAAATTAACCAGCCTGGGAGTGGGTCCCAGGGTGGTAGCCTGGGTAAAACATTGGCTGGACAACAGGACACAGAAAATAATTGTAAATGGAGTCCATTCTGAAGAAAGAGGGGTTACTAGTGGGGTACTGCAGGGTTCAGTACTGGGTCTACTCCTTTTTAATGTCTTTATAAGTGACATTGCAGAGGAACTGGAAGGAAAAGTATGCTTCTTTGCAGATGACACAAAGATCTGCAACAGGGTTGATACTTAAGAAGGAGTGGAAAGGATGAGAAGGAACTTGGCAAGGTTGGAGGAATGGTCAGAAATGTGGCAGCTTGGATTCAATCAAAGAAGTGCAAAATAATGCACCTGGGAAACAAAATCCCAGGGAAAGATTACACAATGGGGGGGGTAGTAACAGCAACAAAAATGGAAAGGGACCTGGGGGTAATCATATCAGATGACCTTAAGGTTGGCAAGCAATGTGAGAAGGCAGTAGTGAGGGCTGGGGGGATACTGGGATGTATAGGGAGAGGCATCAGCAGCAGAAAACAGAAAGTTGTTATGCCCTGTACAATCATTTGTTGAGACCCTATCTGGAGTACAGAGTCCAGTTCTGGAGACCCCATCTCTGCAAGGACATAGACAGGATGGAGGCAGTTTAGAGGAAGGCAACTAAAATGGTGCAGGGTTTGCAAGAGAAGCCATATGAGGAGAGACTAAAGGAGCTTAATATGTATACCCTTGAGGAAACATTTAAGTACCTCAGTGGAATCAACAAAGTCCAAGAGGGTAGCATCTTTCAGAAAAAGAGATGTGCAAGAACAAGGGGACACAATTTGAAGATAGAGGGGGGACGGCTCAGGGGCAATGAGAGGAAGTTTTTTTTCACAGAGAGGGTGGTGGATGCATGGAACAGCCTTCCTGAGGAGGTTGTGGGGTCTAAAACTGTGGTAGAACTCAAGAATGCATGGGACAGACATAAGGCAATTTTTGTGGGGGGGTAGTAAGAAATAGGCTGTTGGTTAAATAGGATTTACAGGTTATCCTCTAGGTAGGGAATTGAGCAGACTAGGTGGGACAAGTAGTCCTTATCTGCCATCAAAGTCTATGTTTCTGGCACGGTTGTGCTTTTGCTGGGTTACATTTGAGGCCTGCCTCTGAATTAGGGTCAGCAATTCGTCCAATTGATCCAGATGTTGTTCTTGCATGGCTTTTGCTAGCAACAGGTCATCCACATACTGAAAGAGGCACTGGAGTGTAGAGAAACCCTCAAGAGTGCTCATCATGTGCAGAATAGAATAGGGAGGAGCTGTTGTGGAAGCCCTGTGGTAAGCAGGTCCACATGTACTGCCTACCTTCAAAGGTGAAGGCAAACTTATATTGACTCTTGGGTGCCAATGACAAAGACCAGAAACCATTGGAAATATCCAGGGCACTAAAGCATTGTTGGTCAGGGGTCAGTAGTCATAGCATATCTGGTGCTGATGCCACTTTTGGAGCACAACTGGGGTGACCTGGTTTAGTCTCCTGTAGTCAATTGTAAGTCTTCATGCGTCTGTGGTTTTTTTTCACAAGCCACACTGGGGAATTCACAGTGGAAACACATGTCCTGATTGCACTTTGCTTGAGAAATGATTTGATTGTTTCCCTAAGAGAAGGCAAGGCCTCAGAGGGAAAAGGGTATTGCCTTTGCCTCTCATGGGCTGGGCCTGTCACCTCAGTGACAGTATGCATTTTGCCACAGTCATGCTTATTGGTGGAAAATGCCTCCAGATGCCTTTGTAGGATGGGAAGGAGCTTTGGGAAAAGCTTGTGGTTCTTAAACAAATCTATGATGTCATACTCTTTATCACTGGTGGCTATTGTTGCAACCACATGTGAGTCAGGAATCATGACAGTGTAATACTGTCCCTGAATCTGTATCAACAACATGTTGGCCAGGTCTACCACACAGCAGTGTGGTGCCAAGAAGTCTATTCTGATAATACTAGGGTGATCATGCAGTACCATCTGCTGAAAGGTATGACACGCCTTCAGGTGTCCCATTGTCACAGGTAGTGGCAGGGAGTGGTACGCAGGTAGCCTAGTTCCATCTATGCCAGACATATTGGTCTTCCATCCAGTGGACCAAGGCAATGTGGCTGGGTTGTCATAATGCAATACAGACACTGCCATGCCTGCATCCAGCAATACTGTAAGTAGGCGTCCCCCCGACCTCGGCCTCTGTACAGGGCCTTCCATTTGTATCCAAGACCAGCTTGTTTACAATATGAACTGGGGCCTGTAATTGTCAATCCATACTAGTAGAAGCATGGGAAGCTCCTGAAAGAGTGTTTGGGCTGGTTCCTGTGAACCATTTCACCATGCTGTACTGATGCTATATAGGGAGCCACTTCCGGGTTCAGTCCTGTAGGGGCCTGAGAGCCTGGATTTACTGCATCCCCACAGCCTGTGGAGGCCTGCCCTCCCAGTTGTACTGCAGCAAGGGCTTGAGCTGGGACAGCATCTGCTATGGAGTGCACTTGCCTGTGAAGATCTTGGAGGTTTTGGTTCTCATTGGCTAGTTCCGTATACAAAGGGCCTGATCTCTGTTTTTTACCCTTATTATTTTTCTGGTGTTTCTTCTTTTCATGGTAGCTCCAGTTCCCAACCCAGGATTGTTGATGGGCCTGCTGGGGTTGTTGGTTATATGTGGGGAGGGGCTGTTTCGCTTGGGACTGCCCATTCACTGTGTAGTGTGTTGTGGCATCCGGGATGGATTCCATGGCAACTACCTTCTTGGAGCCTCTGGTTTCTGAAGAATATCAGCAAACTTCTCTGTGGTAGGATAAGTGGTTGGCTCTACCTTCTCTTGCACTGCAGGGATCATGTTCTGAAGGAACAAGGTGTTGTACTCAATAAGGTCTGCATCCACGGCCTCTCCTGCAAGATTCTTTCCTGCTCAGTAGGCCATCCAAAGCTTCTGGTGGTAGGTCACTGGACTCTCCTTCACATTCTGTTTCATAGGGCATGCAAGCATCACTCCCACCACACCTGGGTTATGTGCAGTAATGAGCTCAGCTGCAACTTCACCAAAGGTGGCATGGCTATCCTGTTGGATAGCATTGGGGAGTTTCGCTCACAGGCCAGGATCAATGGTCTGACGTAGGATCCGGACTTGGTAGTCTTAGGCAAGACTAAATATTTCACATTTAGAATGCACGTTTTCCAAGTGGCAACTGAGGTTATTGGATGGGTTCATCCTACCAATGCTGTCAGCAATCTGCTGAACAGAGTGGGCCATTTGTAGGGGATTGCTGGGACGATTGTTTGGAGGTAGATTGTCTTGGGCACCCTGCAGGGCTGCCTGAGCTGTGGCTTCAGCCACAGTCCAGACCATTCCTTCTTGAGTAGCAGTCTCCTGTAGCAGCTGCTTAATCTGCATTTGGAGGGTCTATATGTTTTTCTCGGGAAGGGTCACAGTGCCTAAGGCATTATCAATCATTTTTTCTATCTCTTTCCTATCGTCCACAGAGATAATGGTGATTGGTGGTGCCGTTAGGACTAGGTCTGGGCCTGCTCCCCCCTATCATGGGGGTTGCCATTTGTTGGCATCGCCCTTGATGGTCATCATGCCATCGATGACATAGGGACATGGTGTCATGTGACGGGGTCCACCATGTTGTGGATGGTGGGGTCAGTGGGCCATAGTAGGGGCATGACTGGGCATTGTACTGAGAAATGTCATCATCTGACTCCTCCTTCTCAGATGACATCATCAGGATGGGGGCTACGCCGCCCATCGCTTTGATGTGACCAGCCAGCACATCTTGTTGATGGTGCAGTTTTGCCATTTTACATTCACATTCTTCATGACTAACTTTTGCAACATTTTGAGCCACATCATCCAGTAACTGCTTCTGTAATACTCTAAATGCGGTACCCAATTCGCGATAGTCTCTAGTAGCTACACCTAAATCAGTACATACCTGGTTTATCTCGTCCTGAAGCTCTCCTAAGTCATCACAGTTCTGATCATTAGTTCTACTTAATAGATCATTCATTTGTAATGCCTGGCTCTTATCCTGTCTCAAACTTTCACATTCTTGCTTCAACATACAAAGTTCCTGCTCATTTTCCTGAACAGAATGATGCAAGAGTGAATCCTTTTCATTCCGCAGAGTTTGGAGCTCGGACTCCAAATCCTTCTCTCTTTTCAAACATTCAGTTTCCTGCAGTTCCTTCTCCTGCTTGAGAGATAAGACTTGCAGATCAAGGGTTCAAAACCTCACTTTGGAGGCTTCTAGAGCAGCGTAGAGTGCCACGACCAACAGCCCTTTAGCTTCACGCTTTCTGGCTGTTTGTCTCATCTCTGGGTACTGGGTTGAAATCCCCAGCACGGGTTTGTCGGATTGACTTGTGTCCCATGTGAAGTCAGCCCATCCTCCATGGGAGGCAAGGAAGTTCGAGACATTGAGTCTCAAGTCTGCACAGATATTTGATATGGTGGCCATTTAGTAGGAGGGAACATAAAATCAAACTGTGAAAAGGTGTCATGCTGTGTATTGATCCACAACAGGTGCTCTAATTCACAGGCAGGCTACTGTGCCCTTGTAAGCTTGCAATTCAAAACTGCTATGGGGTGAGGTGAGTCGGCATCAACCACACCCAGTAAACAATCAGACTTTGCAAGTAGTTACAAAGTGGGTGAAAAATGAGAGAGGTGATGCGGGTGTGCACACCTTCTTTCCCCATTAGGAAGGGAAAGTAGCAATGACTGAAAACTTTTCAAACACCAAATATTGCCTGCACATGGTCGTCAATTGTCAGGAGGTCTAAACCCTCACTCTCAGGTTCTTGGCAATAATGGGAATGCAAGGACTCACAAACACATTGCATAAGAGTAATAAATCTTGTTTTTTACTACCAAAGGGAAAATCACAGTTGCCCAAAGCAGTTCTTACCATTAGGAACTGGGAGCCAATGCCATGCATTCCCTATACCTCGAGGAGTGTATAAATCTCTGGGTCTCCGAGGTAGAAGATGTAATGTCTTATATTATATACACCTAAGATAGTTTCCATAGTTACTGTAAGATAGAGACATTTCTAGTTACAGAGATGAGCCCTATTGGCTAAATTAGAGGTGGCTCCACAGTCCTAGATAACATTATACAATTTTGTTATAGTCATCACTTTGTGGAAACAAGGAAAGTACAGTTTGTGTACATAGCCATGTAGTAATACAAATCATTAGAAGATGGCAATGCTGACTCATATATCATAACACTACAAGGACACAAGTTTCCTAACAACTTGTAAGCAACAAATATATGTGTATATTAGGAAGTAATGCATATAGCAATCATGTGCATACATATCCTGACATCTACCCTTGTATGGTAGATGTCTTTAGCCCTATAGTTTGATATACCATATACACAAATGTAAGCTGTCTGCGGTGTACCTCTGGGGTATCAATTAGGGTGCAGGGACCTCATGTAACAGTATTAACCAGATTTATTTTAAACACTCATTAAAAGAGTTTACTGGAAAAGAATCTACAATGAACCCCCATAACAGTGACAAAGGACAAATGGCAAGTACTATTGGTGATGCTAGAAAAGGAGGGCAGGATGGGAAGAGGGGGAAAGGGTGGAAGGTGGTTACCCTTAATGCTAGGAGCCTTGGGAGGAAAACTGCAGAGTCGCAGGTTCTCATGGCAGAGGAGGAGGTGGACATTGCAGCCATCACGGAAACATGGGCCACCCAATATAATGACTGGGACCTGTCTGTACCAGGGTACAGGTTATTTCGTAGGGACAGGGTGACTGGGAAAGGAGGGGGGGTGGCACTATATGTGAAGGAAGGACTGAAGTGTGTAAGGGAGGAAGGGGAGGAGGGTAGTACAGAGTCACTTTGGGTGCAAATCCAGGATTCCAAGAATAGGAGTCTTAGAATGGGAGTGGTGTACAGGCCACCATCTCAGATGGAGGAGTTAGACAGGGAACTAGCGGGACAGATCAGGAGGACCTGCGAGAAGGGTAGTGTGGTGATTGTGGGGGACTTCAACATGCCAGGAGTGGACTGGAGCACCCCAACAACCAGGAACAGATGGGAGCAGGTACTGCTGGATGCCTTCCAGGACAGCTTCCTGCTGCAAATGGTCAGTGAACCAACCAGGTTAGGGAATACCCTTGACCTTGTGCTGGCAAATGGGGACTTTGTGAGAGAACTTACAGTGGAGGAACCGCTGTCAGGGAGTGACCACCACTCAGTATGGCTCACATTGGATATGGGCAAGGAAGGAGTGGAATCTGGCACAAGAGTGCTGGACTTCAGGAGGGCTGACTTTGGGAGGATGGGGGAAGTGGTAAAAGGGTACCTGGCCAGAATTCAATCTAGTATGGCTTCTAACCAGAGATGGGAGCTCATAAAGTTGGGGATAGTGGAGGCAACCAAAACCTGCTGCATAGCCCAGAGCAAGAAGGCTAGGGCTAAGAAACCGAGCTGGTTGAGCAAGGAGGTCATGGAAAAGGTAAGGAGGAAAAGAGCTGCCTTTAGGAAATACAAGAAAACAGGGAGGGGGGAGGACAGAGAGGAGTAATTGACAGAATCGAAGGAGGTGACAAGGGCAGTAAGGGGAGCCAAAGCATCTACGGAACTCAGGCTGGCACAAGGCATTAAGAAGGGGAGAAGGACCTTTAAGTACATCAGGAGAAAAGGAGCTGTAAGGATCACATAGTAAGGATTAGGAAGGAGGGGTTGGGTGGAAGCAGGATACGATAGGCGGAGGCACTAAATGAGTACTTCTGCTCAGTATTTACTAAAGAGAAGAGGGGGGTGACACCCAAGATGGGAGAAATGGCAGACGCAGGGGGGGAAGTGGTGACAGATGGGGAAATCATGGAGGGCAGAGTTCGAGAGGGTTTGAAGGCACTGAGGGTGGACAAGGCACCAGGCCCAGATGGCATCCACCCCAGTGTACTGAAGGAGCTGGCAGAGGTCCTTGCAGGACCTTTAGCAGACCTATTTAATGCCTCACTACATTCGGGGTGTGTACCTCAGGACTGGAGGATGGCTCATGTGGTGCCCCTCCACAAGAGTGGCCCCAAGGATGAACTGGGAAACTACAGACCAGTGAGCCTCACATCCATCTTGGGTAAGCTAATGGAAACTATCCTGAAGGAGAGGCTGGTGGCCCTCTTAGAGGCCAAAGGACTACAGGACAGCAGACAGCATGGCTTCATATGTGGCCGATCCTGCCAAACCAACCTGGTCAAGTTCTATGACTGGGTAACTAGGCAACTGGACAGGGGACATGCAGTGGATGTCCTGTATCTGGACTTCAGTAAGGCATTCGACTCAGTGCCACATGGAAGGCTGGGAAGGAAGTTAGTAGGCACAGGGGCAGGTGCAATGCTGGTGAGATGGGTAGGAAACTGGCTGCAGGGAAGGCAACAGAGGGTGGTGGTGGGTGGGGAGCTCTCACACCCAAGGGCAGTAACGAGCGTGTCCTACAGGGCTCGGTGTTGGGACCAGTGTTGTTTGGGATATTCATTGCAGACATATCATGGGACATCAAGAGCAAGATCAGTCTGTTTGCTGATGATACCAAGGTAGGCGCGGTGGTGGATGACCTAGGGGATGGCAGGGTTGCAGGATGATCTGGCAAAGCTTGAAACCTGGTCAGACACCTGGCAACTAGGCTTTAATGCCAAAAGTGCAAGATGATGCATTTTGGGATGAAGAACCCAGGAGGACTTACCAGCTAGGGGGTGCAGCTAGCCCAGACAGAGGAGGAGAAGGATCTGGGTGTGCTCATCACAGGGTCAATGAACAACTCGGCACAGTGTAGGAAGGCAGCTGCAAAGGCCAACAAAATGCTGGGTTGTATTGCAAGGGTATATCTCAAGGAGGGAGGAGGTGATTCTGCCACTGTATAGGTCATTAGTTAGACCACACCTGGAGTACTGCGTGCAGTTCTGGCGTCCGTATCTGAAGAGGGACATTAAGTTACTGGAGGGAGTGCAGCGCAGGGCGACAAAGATGATCAAGGGTCTGGGGGACTTATCATATGAGAGGAGGTTGAAGGAGTTGAACATGTACTCACTGGAGGAGAGGAGAGACAGGGGGGACATGATTGAAACCTTTAAATACATGAAAGGAATAAATAAGACAGGTACAGAGGGGCTGTTCAAAGTAAGGGAGGGGAGGGCCACCAGGGGCCGTGATATGAGACTGGAGCGAGGAAGGTTCAGGAGGGAGATGAGGAGACACTTTTTTACAGAGAGGGTGGTGGCTGGGTGGAATGCGTTACCTGCAGTAGTGGTATGCAGTGGAACAGTGGACTGCTTCAAACGAGGATGGGACAGGACAAGGGGGAGGGTTAATGAAGGGGAAGGGTGGAAGGGAGGGGCAGCTGCAGAATAGGGGGTGCTAGCTGCACATTCGAGCAGACTTGATAGACCTCTAGGCCTTTATCTGCTGGCAAATTTCGTATGTTCGTATGTTCGTATGTTCGTAATGAATCAGTCAGTAAATGCTTTTTAAACCGAATGGTCATGATAAGAATTAGAAAAGTTTGCAAACTATATTCCAAATCAAACCAGGGGTGTAGCCAGGATTTGGAGAAGGAGGGTTTCCAGATATTTTTCTAGGGGGTCTGGGGGCATACTCCCCAAGAAAATTTTGAAAATTTAGGAGTGAAATGGTGCACTTTAGTAAATTTTTAGGCAATATGTGTTGAGTTACAAAATGCATCAACCATCAGAGGAAAGAGAATATTTGGGTCAAATGGCAGAAACACAGAAACAGGATCCCAGACCTGCAGACAACAATGATAGAGGCTAAACTGGGCATAGTAGACATTAGCGAGACATGGTTCACCAGTAACCACACTTAGGAGGCTTCAGTACCTGACTATGCACTGTTCAAAAGAGACTGAGGTTCAAAAAGGGGAGGGTTTGGAGTGGCTCTTTATGTCAATGCAAATATCAAAGCTACAGAAATTCAGAATACACATAAGGAGCCAGAAGAACTGTGGGTCACCCTGGAAATAGGAAATGGAACTGCTATATGAACTGGGGTTGTCTACAGGCCTCCAGACCAAGGGGAGGACATAGACACATTGCTGTTAGAAAATATATAAAACATGACTGCTAAAGGGGAGGTTCTGATAATGGGAGACTTCAACATGCCAGATACAGATTGGTCAATACCAGCAGGAACATCTGTTAGAACTAGACACATAGTGGATTCCCTGCAGGGGGAAGGCCTCAAACAACTGGTAGAACAACCCACAGGAGACAGGGCTATCCTAGATCTAGTACCAACGGGGAAAGGATCACAGGTCTCCAGGTAGAAAGTCACCTGGGGGCCTGTGTCCATCACATGGTATGGTTTAATTTGGCCACTAGAACTAAATCATCCCATTCCATGGCAAACATATGGGACTTCAGAGGAGCTGACTTTGATAAGATGGCCAACAGAGTTAGGCTAGCCCTGGTAAGAAGAAATACAGGTGAGGGGGTACAGGCAAAGTGGGCAAGCATTACTGGTGCAATACTTGAAGCAATATCCCATTGTGTTAGAGAGACAGGCAAGTGCAAAAGAAGAAGGAAACCACTTTGGTTCACAAGAACAGTAGCAGAAAAGGTCAGTGCCAAAAGGCTGGCCTTCAGGAAATATAAGGAAACGCAGTGGGGTGAAGATAGGGAGGCATACCAAACTTCCCTAAGGGAAGCAGGGAAGGTAGTAAGGCAGCCAAAGGCCCAAACTGAGGAAACACTAGCACGAACTGTAAAAGAAGGTGACAAGACATTCTATAGATACATTAGTCAAAGGAGAAAGTCCAGAGAAGGTATTGCTAAGATCAAAGGGGATAAGGGGGAGTGTGAGGAGGATGATCAAGGAAAAACATCTATCCTAAATAGATACTTCTGCTCAGTATTTACTGAGGAAAAGGTAGGGCAGGGCCCACAGCTCAGCACCATGGACACAGGGGAGATTGAGGTGTGCACTAGTCCCTTCACAAAAAAAGGTCCTACAAGAGCTCACTATGCTCAGGATGGATAAGGCAATGGGACCTGATGTCATACATCCCAGGGTACTAAAGAAGCTAAAGGTAGAACTAGCAGAGCCATTATTAGAGCTGCTTGGTGAGTCTCTGAGCATAGGAGAGGTTCAAGAAGACTGGAGAAGGGCTCATGTGATCCCGCTCCTTAAGAGTGGTAGCAGGGAGGAGGTAGGGAACTACAGACCAGTCAGTCTTACCTCAGTAGTAGACAAGATTATGGAAGCACTCCTTAAGGAAAGGATAATGCAACACCTGGAATCCACAGGTGCACAGGATCCAAGACAGAATGGGCTTACAACAGGAAGGTCCTGTCAAACTAATCTCATAGATTTCTTTGACTGGGTAACCAGAGTGGTGGACCAAGGGGGAGCAGTTGATGTCACCTACCTTGACTTCAGCAAAGCTTTTGATACCATTCCACATAGAAGATTGATTAATAAGCTGGGTAGGCTCAGGCTGGGTCAGAAGTTGGTCAGCTGGGTGGCAAACTGGTTGGTGGGCAGAAAACAGAGAGTGGTGGTAAATGGTATACAATCAGAAGAGATGCAAGTCACAAGTGGGGTACCTCAGGGATCAGTCCTGGGGCCAGTCCTCTTCAATATCTTTATCAGTGACATTGCAGATGGACTGGAGGGTAAGGTTTGTCTGTTTGCTGATGACACCAAGATCTGCAACAGAGTAGATCATCCAGATGGGATGGGCAGAATAAGAAGAGATCTGGATAAACTGGCAAAATGGTCAGAAGAGTGGCAACTGGGGTTTAACGCAAAGAAGTGCAAGATCATGCACATAGAGATGAAAAGCTATGAAGCCACCTATAGGATGGGAGGAGAGTTGCTGGCAATCACAAGGGATGAAAGAGACTTGGGCATCATCATCACAGATGACCTGAAATCATCCAAGAAGACCACTAAAGCAGTAGGTAAGGCTAGAGGGATGTTGGAGTGTATTAATAGGGGTATCGCAAGCCATAAGAGGGAGGTAATAATTAAGCAATTAGGCATGACAAGGTGTGTGTTATCATGTAATAACGTCACTCCTGGGGTGGGTTGAAGCACAAGGTGAAGCCGAGAGCTTCCACCACCCCAGGAGTGATGTTATTAAACAATAACACACACCTTGGAGTGCCTTTTTGCAATTATACAATGGCTTGATGTTATACAAAATAAAAAAAATATTTCAGAAAGGTTCTAGTAGATTTTTAGTGTGGCAATATATCTTTGTTTCTGGAAAAAAAAATAGATGATATCCTAGAAATCCTCACAGTGATGTTATTGTGTAATAACATCGCTGTCTCAGACACCCACTGACCAATCAGAATACAGGAAATGTTCTTGCCATTGTATAATCCCTCTTTACAAGACACTGGTTAGGCCCCATCTGGAATACTGCATGCAGTACTGGATGCCGCACCTGTACAAGGACAAATTACAAAATGGAGGCAGTCCAGAGAAGGGCAACCAAAATGGTGCAGGGACTGCATCAGAAAACATATGGGGACAGATTAACAGAGCTCCATATGTATACCCTAGAGCTAAGGAGGGAGAGAGGTGATATGATCGAAACATTCAAACATCTCAAGGGCATTAACAAGGTGAAAGAGTCTAACATGTTTCAATATAAAAAAATAGCAGGACAAGAGGACACAGCAAGAGATTAGAGGGAGGCCGATTAAGTGGGAATGTGAGGAAGTTCTTTTTCACAGAAAGGGTGGTGGATGAATGGAATGGCCTACCTCAGGAATAGGTGGATATGAATACAGTGCAGGGCTTCAAACAGGCATGGGACAGGCATAAGGGAGCAATAAACATGAGTATGAATAGATAGTCCATTGACAGAGTACAGACCTATGGCACATTTATAAGGTAGAAAAAATGGACAGACTGAATGGGCCTTGAGGTCCTTAGCTGCCGTCAACTTCTAGGGTTCTATGTTTCTACATTCAGGTTGTTAGTTTCACCACTCCCTAGTTTCAGATCTTTGAGTTGAACTCTGGATTCATTTTTCTGTTTCTATATTTACATCTTTCTCTTCTGTAGATCTTGTCCCATTCTGTTATCATCCCAACACCACCTTCACTATTTTTTCCAGCTCCTCCTTTTAAGTTTTTTTTCCCTTCCCCAGCCATTTTCATATCTTTCACCTATCGCTTTGCCTTTTATGTTTCGCGTCTCCCATTGCATGTATTTCCCCTTTACTCGTCAACTTTCTATTTCTTCTCTTTACATTAGTCTCCCTCCCTTTCTCCTCTACCTACATTACATGCATAATGCAGACACAACCTCACCAGCACAGAAATACTACTTTATTTCCCCCTACCTTTTTCATCTTTGCCTTCACTTTCTATGTGTCCCAATATGTTGATTTACAAACATTTCTGTCATTTGACCCAGATATTCTCTTTCCTTTGAACTGAGGCAGTTCTACATAGAATCTCCTTTATTCTCTCCTGCATTTGAATTTCATTTGCTAACAGAAATATTACGTTATTTTCTGTCTGCCTTATTCATCTCTGCCTTAACTTAATATGTCTTCACAAACTCTGTTATTTGACCCAAATATTATCTTTCCTCTGATGGTACCTGCCCAGGCATTCCGACATTGGAACTCCTAATCTGTATTTGAATTTTCTTTACTAATTAGTACTGCAGGTCAGTATTAACCTCTTATAAACAACTGCTTTGGGCTTGATATAGTAGCAGATAATAGAATAATAGAAAACTTAATTCTAACATTTTGTTGCTTCAGCCTCATAGTCATGATAAATGTTATGGGTGCCCTGATTGTAGATGCACATACAGTACAACTGTGGCAGAAATGGGAACAACAGCACAGTGACTGCTATAAAACATCCAGTGGCCAAGTAGCTAATGGACACTTAAAAAATCATCACTGGTCACTGAAAAGGATCTACTGGTCCACAATGTTTTGTGCACCTACGCAGTTACTATTCCAATGGCTACCAGTACAGGATAACTTTGAATAATAACATTTTTATGCTTTCTGTTTTGCTGTAGGATATAAAGTGCTGGAAGTAGTGGCGGTACAGCAGCAACCCCCCTTCCCCACATTGCAATGTTTTTTTCCTTGTTACCCCCATCTCTATTCTCACACAATTTGTGACTTAAATCTATGTTTTTAATTTTTTATTTTCTGCCAGGACAATATGCAAACACTGACTTGGGAAGCAACTCTGCACCCCAGTTCATGAATGCTCTCCAAGCTTCTCCAATCTGGCCCACAGAGATGACATCAAGCTGAGGAGACAGAGAGTCAGAGACCAGGTCTGTTTCTATGCCACCACCTGAAATAGAGACGCAATTCTCCAATGTGACTATGGTGGGAAAGTGACTGTGTCTTGCAACTCTCTGTGCTCTACTCCTCTGAACACCCACATGACGCTGCTCCTCCAGATTATCTGACCAGTCCAGCGATGTTCAGAGGCAGCTCCTCAGCTTCCTGTCCCCAGAAGGAGGCGGGCTTGTGCTGCATATTCATGAGCTGATGCCCACCTCTGTGTCTCACTCATCTTTGATTTCCCTGACCCTGCAGCTGCCACAGTTCAGTGTTAAGAATGCAAGTATTTAAGCAAGCAGGGAAGGTTGGTTTCCATGCACCCAGAACCCCACCCTGGCTATGCCTATGCAAACGCTGAGCTAAATGTCAGAGCTCTTAGAAGCTTGTCAGAAAGAGACCATTGGCTTTATCTAACCATCAAAGCTGGCTGGTGCTGTTGCTGTTTGAAGCATGCATGTTGGCATTTTCTAGTACGAAAGTGAGACAGAACTTACCTGTGCTTGGCTTGAGTCAGTCCAGTATCTGAGCTCCTCATTCATGCCCAGTTCTTTCAAAAAGTCATTTACTAAAACCAGAAGAACCACCTTTATAGCTAAAAGGACTTTCATTTTTAGTCAGATATCAGAGTTGGATTCTGCAGTATCAGGCTCATGTTGGGTGGCACTGAGGGGGGCACACCATTAGGGAAATGGGAGATGGCAACCTAGAGGAGGGGGGGTTTAAGAGAAATGGTACTAGGGTGGGCACCCTGGTCCGCATATATATTTAAAACCTATTTTCGCACATCTGGGATATTGTCTCACATTTGGGGGATGAAACGTTAAGTGATTTGATTTTGTAATTCTTTTGTAATTCTTTTGATTTCCCTGACAAATCATAGTGTAAAACAAACATCTAATGGAATGAAATCAGTTTGAAGCCTGTACTACATGAATCACATAAAGTTTCACTTAATGCCACTGCTACCGCCCAGTATAATGGCATTCTGTATGTTTTTATGATGCTACAGTAAATGGCAACTTTGAAATCATGGTACTCCAACAGTCTTCCTAATCAAATAAGCATTCACTGAATCATGTTGCTTTTAAACTGTCTTTCTCAAAGTTTTATTGGGAGTGCCCTTTTCCCTAAATTTAGCTTTTCAGTTTTCGGTTAAGTGCACCAATCATTATCAATAGTAGCGATCAGTTTAAAAAGAAACCAAATAGTAGAGGAATATTCAAGGTGTTTGATATTATTTGCCTCATAAAAAAGTTTGAAAAGTATTTTAATGATTTCCAGTTTTTTAGTAAAATAAGTGTTACTGCTTTGATAACCCCCATCTGTTCCAAACTAAAAAAAGTAGTTTTGTTATTTAAGCAATTGCCTCTTTTTTGCAACAGGTAATTAATAATTATGTCATTATAATAAGAAGCATTACACTTTTCATCTAAACCTGTTCCTCTCAGGAGCAGGGGTAGAATAAGTAATACACCAGCGTTAGGTGTCTAACCCTAGGAATAGCTTTCACCTGTAATGATTTATTACAAAGTATCTGCAATGATAGGGTAATGTCTTTAGACATTATTCTTAACATTTCCCCTGAAATAATACCAGGGCCCAGGGAACTATGGGTTTTTAAGTCCTTAATTTCATTATCATTCTATTCCCTAGCTGCGCTTTAACTAGCCTGTTGTGGAATATGTTTATTAGGTTCCTTTCCTAATGGTGGGCCAACTGTTTTTGAAAAGACCAAGCAGAAATATATATATTAAATTCTTTGACCATTTCAACTCTTGAATTTCTAATTTCTCCTTTGACATGCAATGAACCAGTGCTGTTATTTGTTTTTGTAAGGGAGTTTACTTAATTGTAAAACTACATAGAAACAGACAGCAGATCAGGACCACTTGGCCCACCTAGTCTGACCATTTTCCCTACGTACTGTAATACTGCAGACCCTACTTGATCTCTGGCTTTATCCTCTCTCTTCTTATTTATCAAGGTTTTCTTATGTCTAACCCGTGCAGTTTTGAATGCTATTACTGTTTTTGCCCCCGCAACCTCCACTGGGAGGCTGTTCCATGCATCTACCACCCTTTCAATGAAGAAGTACTTTCTTACATTTACCCTGAGTCTACTCACCCAGCTTCATACCGTAACCCCTTTTTCTTGAACATATTTTTCTCTGAAAAATGCTTCCCTCTGTACCTTATTTATACCCTTGAGGTATTTGAAAGTCTCCCCCCTCTCCCTCCTTTCCTCCAGGGTGTACATATTGAGGTCCTTCAGTTTCTTCTCAAAGGGCTTTTGGTGCAGACCCTACACTATTTTAGTTGCCCTCCTCTGGACTGCTTCTACTCTGTCTATGTCCTTTTGGAGATGTGGCCTCCAGAACTGGACACAGTATTCTAGTTAAGGTCTCACCAATGATCTGTACAGCAGTATTACTACCTCCTTCTTTCTGCTGGTGATACCCCTCCCTATGCACCTCAACATCCCACTGGCTCTCTCAACTGTCTTGTTATGCTGCTTTGCCACTTTTAGGTCATCAGATATGATTACCCTCCCAGGTCCCTTTCCTCTTTGGTGGTCTCCAGTACTATACCCCCCATCATGTACTCTGCCCCGGGTTTCTATGCCCCAAGTGCATGATTTTTCACTTCCACATACTGAATCTTAGTGACCACACTGTTAACCACTCTTCAGGTTTACACAGATCCCTCTTCATTTTTTCCACTACCCCCCGGAGTGTCAACCCTGTTAAAGATCTCTGTGTCATCTGCAAAAAGGCACACCTTCCCTTCTAATCCCTTTGCACTCTCTCTCTAATAAATACATTAAAAAGGACTGATCCCAGTACTGATCCCTGTGGGATCCCATGGGTCACTCTCCCCTCCTCAGAATGAACTCTATTTACCACCACCCTCTGCTACCTATTCCTCAACCAATTTCCTACCCATTTTACCACCTTATGACCCACTTCCAGGCTGCCCAGCTTGTTTATGAGTCTCCTATGTGGAACTGTGTCGAAGGCCTTGATAAATTCTAGGTAGGCCACATCCACCGCTCCACCCTAATCTATTTTCCTGGTCATCCAGTCAAATAAATCTATCAGATTTGTTTGACATGACCTCCCCACTATGAATCCATGCTGCCTGTGATCCTGTAAGCCTCTGGATCCAAGATATTCACAATCCTTTCCTTCAGCAGTGATTCCATTAATTTCTCCACCACCAAAGTCAGGCTGACTGGCCTGTAGTTGCCACCCTCCTCCTTGCTCCCACTTTTGTGAAGTGAGACTACATCTGCCCTCCTCCAATACTCCAGAACTACTCCCATCTCCAGTGAGTGGTTGAACAGGACTGTCAGTGGAGCTGCCGGTACCTCCTTAAGCTTCCTCAAAATCCTTGGATGTATCCCGTCTGGTCCAATTGTCATGTCCACATTCAGTTTTATGAGTTGCTTCTGGACTCTTTCCTTCATAAATGAACTGGTGTCCAACTCCCTTCCACAGATGCACCTATTGCTTATCTGTGGTGCCTGTTCTTCCCCTTCTTCTGTGAATACTGAGCAAAGATATTTGTTTAGCGTGTCTGCTTTGTCCTGGACTTCCTCCACTCACTTTCCTCCTTAGTCTTACAATCCCTCCCTTGGTTTTTCACCTTTCACTTATGTACCTGAAGAGTGCCTTGTCCCCTTTCTTTACTGCCTGGGTTATTATTCTCTCTGTGCACCTGCCTGCATTCCCTGTCTTCCTCTGCTTCACCTTTAATTGTAAATGGTAAAAAATACCATTTATAATTAAACTGCATTATAGTTCAATATTAATTGATTTTTTTATTTTTTTACTGTGGGGTTGTGTATTTATAAATACAGTACTTCAGAAAACTCTGTAAAACTTGATGGTTTCTTATCTAGTTAAATGGGTATACAGCTGATGGATTTGGTTGAGGTATTTTACTTGTATGAGGCATCAAATCAAAAACATCTGTCTAGTTTGGTATAAAAATGTATTGTATGATGAGATACCTTGCCCCTTGAGGACGGATCAGTGTGATCTGAAGCTCCAGGGAGTGAGTGCGGTTTTTATGTCTGCACCTGACTCTAATAATTATTTGCACTTTAAGCATCTTTATTCTGGCTTATGCCTGCTTCTTTGCACACCTACATAAGTTGCTTTTATGTCATCCCTCATGTAAACAGTCACTGCTCCCTCATTCTTACCTACCCTGTCCTTCCTAAACTAAGTGCAGCCTGGTATGGCTATATCTTAGCCATGGTTCTCATTGCACCATGACTCAGTAATATCAATAATGTCCAGGTCAGCTTCTGCCATTATGGCCACTAGGTCTGGGATTTTACTTCCCAGACTATGAGCATTTGTACACATGGCCTTCCAAATTCTGCTACCACCCCTCCTGTCAGGCACCTCCTTTTCCCTCATGCTTATAGTCCTTATCCCTTCTGCCTTCCTTCCTATCCCTCTTTATTACTACTTACTGCTTTTCCAGTTTAGGTGCCTCTAGGGTTTTCTCTCCCTTAGGGTTCTACCTACTTACCACTTACATTTGTATGGCGATAGTTTGATTCTCCCTGCTTCCTTCTGCCACCCCTCTTGACTAGTTTAAATGTTTGCCAATGAAGCATTTAAACTGTTAACTGAGGACCTTGGTCCCCCTCCTGAATGGATGCAGGCAATCTCCCCTGTATAGGCCCACATCTTCCCAGGTAAGACCCTCATTCCCAATGAAGCCAAACCCCTCCTCTCTGCACCACTCCTTGAACCATGTGTTGAAGCTCCTGGTGTGGAGAACTCTGTCCTCCCCCCTGTTGTAGACTGCTAACAATTCAGAAAAAGTGACTGAGCATGACACCTACCTAAGACCCCTCCCCAACTCCCTCAACTCCTCCTGCACTACTCTAACCTTGTCCCTAGCCAAATCATTTGTCCCCAGGTGAACAATGATGTCTAGCTATCCCATCCATCTTGCTGCCCTAGTGATCCCCAGGATTTGCTTTCTATCCCTGTGAGCCATGGTGCCAGGTAGGCACCTGACCTCTCTCTCCCTCACTTCCTGCCCCCAAGACTACCCCTCTAATGATGGAGTCCCCCACCAGGAGTTGCTTCCTCCTCCTCTGCACCCCACCTTAGGGTGTCCACCATGGAAGAACCCTACACCCTCCTTGGTCACTGCTGCGGGTGCATCTCTGGGACAGTCCTGTCCCACCAACTATTTGTTGTCATCTTCTGAAGTCAGTGCTACCAGTTTCTGTTACATTTTCTTCTTTTCTATATTTATGGTGGATTTACATTTGTTTAATTTTATTTGTATTTATTCTAGGTTACCCTTATTTCCCAGTTTATATTTTTTATACACCTTACCCATAGCAGTAATAGCTCATATGACTTTACATGTCAACATTTTGAGTTTTCTTCCTTTTATTATTATATTTATTATTATATTTTCTAATTTATTATTATATTTTCTAACCCTGGGTGTAAATTTGATGAAAGTTGTCCATGCATCTTCCATCTGCCTAGCCTCTAGGGTCCTTCCCCAGCCATAAGTTTCAAGTTCCATTAATATAGCCCTAATACCCTCTTTTATGATATAGGTATGTTTCAGTAATGCCCTTGCTTCTAGCCATCTTTCTTTCAGTTCTAAAAGAAACCATACATTGATCACTGTTTGCTAGTGGTGTCTCAGCCTTGTATGTTGTTATAGGAATGGTATTTGTTCTGAACAATAGGTCTAGAATGCTGTCTCCTCTGATTGGGACTTAGGTTTATTTATGTATTTAAAATGTTTTACCAGGAGATGCATACTGAACAAAAGCTCGTTCCCAGATGCTTCTTGGGGGAGGGAGGAAGGAATAAAAGGAAGAATACAAACAGATATAAACATCATATGCTGTATAAACTTACACATGTAGTAATTAAAATTTTACAGAGGGTATAAAGTTTGATATACAGTGTACATCAGAAGGCAAGGAGATACTGAGTCAGCTACAGGCAAAGTTACAAACAGTGCAAAACTTAGAAAACACAGCAACAAAACAAGCATAATCACTCTGACAGATTACAAGGCACAGAGTGATTTAACTTTTAACATTTATAAGTGCTAATAGTTTAGTTGTAACCCAGGGGGCAGAAAATAGGATGAGGGAATATTTATTATGTTTAGATTAGGCCCAAGTACAGACGGGGGGGAAGTTCCTTAAGAGGAAGGAGAAGATTTTAGGTGAGGCGGAGTGCCAGACAGGCTGGGAGAAGGAGTTTCATATTTTAGGGAAGTAGTAGGAGAAAGCTGATTGGCCTCCAGATGAAGATCTGTGGTGAAGGTTTAGTGTTCATGAGTCTTGGTTTCTAAGGGAGTTGTAGGAAGGAGGTTTGGGAGAGATAGAGGATGAAAGGTAAGAGGGGAGAGAGTGAAACCAGAATTTAGCAAGGAAGGAGGCACAGTGGATGTGTTGTCTATCAGCTAGGGAGGGTAGGGAGAGAGATTGGCAGAGGTTGCAACGATGGGCACATGGAGGACTGTTAAGAGCAAAATGGCAGAAGGAGTGAAATAGAGTGTCCAGCCTGGCTAAGGAAGATTTGGAAGTGGCACAGTAGATTACATCACCATAGTCAGAAATGGGGAATATCATTTTCTGGATCAGAGCATGGTGAGCCATCGGCAGGATGCAACCATGGTTTCTATATAGGGTACTCAGTTTGGGATGCAACTTTCTGTGGATGGCATCGATGTGTCCAGAGAATTGGAGGTTCTGGTTAAGCCAGACCCCTAGACAGTGAAATGAGGAGGTGTCCTTGAGCAAAGGCCCATCAAGAGTGTGGAAGGAGGGTGGGGTTGTGAGCTGAGAGAGTCTGTGCCTAGTGCTGAAGGTCATGGAGACTGTCTTCTTGGCATTCTGAAATAGCTGGTTTGAGAGAAACCAGTACTGAATGCTATCAAAATCAGCCTGAAGTCTAGATGCTACTTTAGCAGGAGAGAGCCCAGATGTATAGAGGACAGCATTGTCAGCACACATATGGATAGAGTTGGTAAGACAGGCAGAGGGAAGGTAATTAAAGAAGATAGAAAATAACAGCAAGTCAAGCACTGAGCCTGGGAGGGACCACTGTAGTTATGGGAAGCGGAGGAGATGTTTTGTCAGAGATTCAAACAGATTGTGTTCTTTTGACTAGGAAAGAATGGAACCAGCTTGTAGCAGTATTCAAGAGCCCAGCAGCAGAGAGATAGGTAAGCAGGAGGGTATGGAAGACAGTGTCAAAAACCTTAGCTAGGTCGACAAAGATTGTGGAAATGATAAGTCCCTGATCCATGCTGGTAAGTATGGAGTCAGCGAGTCTAAGGAGGGAGGAGGAAGTGGTGAAGTGACCTTCCAGAAGCCAGACTGGTAAGGTGTGGAAAAGGGAGGATGAGTCAAGGTAGGAGGTGAGTTGGGAAATAACCACGCACTCTTGAAGCTTAGCAAGAATGGGTAGCAAAGAGATGGGCAGGTAGTTGCCAGGGGAGGTGGGATCACCACCTTTAGGCAGAGGGATTGCAGTGGTGTGTTTCCAGATGGATGGTACAGAGGTAAGTGAGAAGAAGAGGTTTAGCAGAGAGACAAGTGGGGTTGCAGTAGCTGGAGCAGATAGAGGATTTTAGAATCAAGACCAGAGGGGCATTTGCCTTTAGAGGGGTTAAGGGAAAGAAGGGTTTTGAGAGTGCTAGCAGGGGTGATAGGAGTGAAGGTGAAAGGGGGGCTATATGGGCGATTTGGGAGGGGAGTTTAGAGGGTGGTAGAGAAGAGATGGGATGTAGGGTAGAAAGCAGAGAGGAAGCGCGGGCTATGAAGAAAGTGTTAAATGTGGAGGCTACAGGGAGAGGGTCAGAGAGGGTGACTTGCACATGCTATATAAGATTATTTTGTGTTATACAGTCAACCAAATATTCTGACATTTTAATCTTCCCCTTCAATCTTTTTCCAGTTTATGCCTGGGAAATGAATGACGTATAGGATCAGTATCTTGCCTAAATCACAGACATTTTTTAATTTAATCCAAAATAACACTACTGTCCCCCTCATGACAGTCCAGAGCCCTGTAACATGCCTATTACAAAGGCTGTGTCTCCTTTACTAATACTCTTAATTCAAGTATATTCAGTTTCCTTCCCCACTGTCTTTATCTTGTCTGATATGTTGACTGAGCCATATGCAATTTTTTTATGTATATATGGGGGAGTACCTCCTCCCCTCCAGCCCTTTCTACCACTTTGGAATAAGTTATCATTGTCAACAGATGTGTTACAAGTGTTTTTTGTATCCCACCAGGTTTCTGTCATTCCAATTATTTCTGGTACTTTAATGGATGTTAGTCCCTCTAGTTCAGCCTTCTGATTATTAATGTTTCTAGTATTAGTCAATATTCCACCCCATAATTCCATACAATGCCTTTCTTATTTCTGAGTTATCTATTGCAGAGACATATGCCTTCAGTGATGGTGGATATGCATCACTTTTCCCCTGTGCATTTAGTTAAAAGCTTTGCAATGCTCCCAAGATTTTATGTCCCACTGTATTAGATCCTTTCTTATTCAAATACAGCCTGTCTTTCACATACAGAGGACTTCCCAGTGTAGGTTCACCAGTTATTTGCCCTGGGGACAGGAGTTATTTCCAGAACCATAACTTTACAACCTTTTAGTTTCAGTTTATTTCCCAGCTGTTCAAATTTTCTAAAAATGAATTCCTCCTCTTTTCTACTCGCATCATTTGTGATGACATGGATAGCTACATTTGCAGATGGGTCTGTCCCTATAACTATGTCACCTACCTGAGTTACCAGATCATGCATATATTCTTGCCCCTGGAAACAAGTCACCATGGTATTTGTTTTGTCAGTTTCACACACTGTGGACTCAGTATAATGGATAATGGAGTCACCTATTATGACTTTTTGTCTTCAAGTAGAGAAGTATTGTCTGTGCTTGCATTTTTAGGGGCTTATATAATTTCCCTAAGTCAGTATCTGGGGCTTTTCATGTTTCAGTAGCATCCTCTTGTTTAGCCTAATAGTATTCCCTGCAGAAAAACTTATTACCCCTACACCATTTTTTCTTAGTTTTTTGTTGTTCTCTGGCTCAATTGTGGTTAGTAAGAGAGCATGCTTCTCTGCTTCCAATGTTTTTTATGAAACTTTAAAGCTTCATAGTCCCAATTGCCATTCTTAAATCTTTATTTAAGTTCATGTTTTCTATACACTCATTACAAGTGAAGCCTATCAGATTATAGGAGCCTTATTTAACCTCAAACATATTACAATGTGGATATTTTATTAAAATATTTCCTAGTATGCAGACTAAGTAGCTTAGATATAGTATGCTTATTATTTGATTCCATGTTTGGTGTACTAATAATGTCCACCAGCCCTCCTTCCTTTTTTTAATATAAACAAAGGCTATATATATCTGCAGTCACAGGCCCTGGTCTAGGTCTTAGACTTGTTAGATATACCTCCAAAACCAGTGGTAGAGCAATGGTCACTTCTGGTTTCCACTCTGGTATCTATGCCTCAAAATATATTATTTATGGTCTATAGAGCCCTGATTTAACTCACAATAACAGTCTTTGACTGTCTTTTGCTGCACACAAAACCACTCTCCAATTAGCTTCTAATAGAAAAGTTGCCTTGGGGTGCAGGCTATAGTCCTCCACTGATCCAGCAAGTCCTCTGATTTCACAAGGGAGTCAGCACTAATAGAGAGGGTACTCTTGCCTATACAGTTAAATACAGGAATTAAAAAGAGTCAGGCAATTCAAAATATATCTTACAGGCTGGTATTTCAAGTCACATTTATCACAGCCCAAGCAGAGTTTGTGGGCTCAGCAATGCTGACAGATATACCTCAAAACCAGAAGTAGAGCAATAGTGACTTCTGGTTTCTTATGCCAGTATTTATGCCCAGATGTATTATTTCTGATGCTTAGTGCTCAGTTTAGCCCACTATAACAGTCTTGGACTGTCTTTTGTTGCATACTACAAGAAATCACCCCCAACTGGCTTCTAATAGAAATGTTGCCCGGGGGAAGGGTGACATTGGTCTCTGATTTCACAAGAGTCAGAACTAGTAGAGAAGATACTCTTCTTGCCTACAAGGACAAACAAACAAACAAAAAAACACTCGATACAGATATTAAGAGTCAGAAAATTAAAAATATGTCTTGCAGGCTGGTGGTGCAAGCCACATATATCCCATCCCAGTCATATCTGTACAGCTGATTTAACTGTACAAACACAGAAAATTAATTTCTGGCCCTTGCTAATTATAGCTGAGCTGTATCTGCATAACTACTATATCGATAATGCCTGTGCAGGTGAGTGTTATGAGGATTTTTCACGCACCGAAGCTATGTGAAAATCCTCACAAGACCCACTTTGCACAGGCATTAGTTTTTATAGTAACTGGCGCAAGGTTTCAGAGAGAAAAACTGTAAACTGTATTTGTGTGAGTGACCATGCCCCTTAGCAGCCACTGTACTCGCACAAATACATTGTGCTTTCTTTCACGCTTTAGTGAAGTGAGAACATGAGGAGGAAAATGCCATAATAACCTGATATCAAGTTATTATGGAATTCAGTGGGTTATTACGGTGTTTTAGCAAAACTGGATATCCAGTCATTACAGGGGGTTAGGCTTGCATCACTGAGGATAGTGCAAACATCTCTTCAGTTGAATTTCCATTCCTCCTCTTTAAATAGCAAAAAATATATACTATAATAACTCATCTCATCTCATCTCATCTCATCTCATCTCATCTCATCATTTGTACAAGCCTACGAATGTCACCCTACACCTGCATACCCACTTAAACAATACGAGATCTTCAACATACTATGATGAGACATTACAAGTTGTGTATTTCATAGGTGAACCATCCATGAAGGCTTTGCCAATTAATATGATTGATAGGGACATTTAAAGTACAGCACTCGAAAGAATGCCATTGCCTATGTTATATATTTTCTTTCTTTTTGCAACAAATCTCTAGGTGAACAATGTAACAGAAAATTGAGTGGGATATATCACAAATGCTCCCATTTAAACAATGTTGCATATTTCTGCATAATTGTGAAATGCATTTCCTAAGGACTCAACCAAGTTGGTTTAGGAAATGAAGATGATGAGAGATAATGTAAGACATTTAAAGTGGTTTCTCTTTTTATCAAAAAACACTCAAGATAAATATAGTCACTTGTTTATAAAAAAGAAAACTTTTCATCTTTGCCTTCACATTTTCCTACTTGCCACTTTGGTACAGTATTATACTACAGCTGGAGGATTTGCACTTGCTTTGTATGGTATATTTTATTAAACTAAAATGATTATAAAAGCTGTTGATTTTGAATGTAGAGCATGACATGTAGATCTCTTCTTGCCAGCAAATCTGACTGCCAGTGTTTCTGTTAACCCATGGCCTCTGGCAGCTGTTCTTGCACCTGTCAAACACTACCTTCTCTCACTCCCACCCTCCTGTTCCACATCTGCCCCCCACCTCCTACCACCTACTATCTCCCCTTGACAAAGCCTCACCTTGGTGCTAAAACTGCATTTCTGCAGAATGGGAGCTCCCCGTCTTAACTGTAACATGATTGTTAAACACTGTGCCACACCTAATTAGTGCTACATTAATATGTTTCTCCGCAAGTGTGGTCCTGTTTCTCCTCACTTGTTGTACCCTGCTTAGTGTTGTAACTGCACACTAATATTACTTGCTAGTTGATGTTCCTTCTGTTCTGCAGTGTTTCATCACCTGTAAATGTCTTGTATTCCTTGCTGACTTGGAGCCTTTGTAAATGAGCCCCTGGTTCAAGGTATTAATCCAAATTTGAAATAAATAAATAAATAAATAAATATCTGGCATGAAATGCTCATGTTCAGATGTATATACACACATCCTGCAGACATTACTCACCAGCTGCTTTTAATAATGAACTGTTGGCCTCAGTAAAGTATTCAAATAAAACACATATTCATGCAAATCACTATTTTTATTGAACATTGTAATACATATATACACACGTGTGTATATACTGTATATATATATATATATATATATATATATATATATATATATATATATATACACACACACACACACACACACACACACACACACACGAGGGGTGAGAGCTTTCTCAGTAGAATATTTTGTGTTATTTCCACTGCAGTGAGGATAAACCCTGATGAAATCAGCAGAGTGATGATAAATGGCATTTATCTACACTCTGTTGATGCCACCAGAGTGAGGATACCTTCACTGCAGCTTGCATTCTAAATGAAACTGCTTCAGACAACAGTTTCTCTTTCTCACTGAAGCTGCAGCTTACTCAATTAACTTTGCAAAACACTGTCACCTGTGTATCATTGTGTTTCTAACACTCCTCGCCCATTACTGTGCTGATCTCAGCTTCAAAACAATCTGAATTCTAAATGAAACTTCTTCACAAAGCAGTTTTTCTTTCTCAGTGCTACCTGCAACAGTTTCTCTTTCTTGCTGATACCTGCAATGTATCCAATTAGCTTTGTAAAACACACTCACCTGTGTCCCATTGTGTTTCTGACTCCCAGTCCATTCAGAACCACACACACACACACACACACACACGCACACACACACACACACACACACACACACACACACACACACACACACACACACACACACCACATGCAGAATGAGCAGAAAACACACAGGAAAAGAAAAAATGTTCCTAAAGCTCTCACCCCCCTGGCATAAATCACACACATGATGTGCAGCTCATAGGGAATTGAAAATATTCTCAGTCCTGCAGAGTGAGCTGTGCATTCTCACTCATGCCTTTGGCACCCAAGAGAACACAGAGCTGTCTCTGCAGGAGTGAGAATATATTCCATATCCCACTCCTGCCCATCATTTATCCTCTATCTATCTATCTCTCTCTCTCTCTCTCTCTCTCTCTGTAATAGATAACCCACTCTTAGGTGTGCGGTCGCACTCTGAAATACGCATGCCTTGGTGTGCATTGTACGCATGAGGCCACAGGCCGAGTGAATTAACCACCCAAGGTGTGCATATATCGGAGCATAACAGCATACTGTAGACTTGGTTATCTATCTTATAAAATGGCAAAATTGTTCTGGAGTGGGGTAAAAGTGCAGGTGTGCGGTCACGTTCTGATATACACACGGTCATGTGATATGTTTTATACAATCAGAACTTTGGATTTGGATATTGATTCTTTATCCATTTTATAAATATATATATATATATATATATATATATATATATATATATATATATATATATATTATATATATACAAATTGCTAAACGCTCCTGAAAATATCACATATTCCACAACCTGAATTATGTCAATATCACACAGGGCACCATACCACTACTACGTGAGAATAATGCATTAGTAGGGAGTTGATATGGAGTTTTTTACACACCCAAAGTTGTGTGATAGCAGGTAAACCTGAGGCGAAGCTCGAGGAGGAGTTTTATATTATCACCTGGCAGGCTGTAAAAAAACTCCATTTCTAACAACAATAATGTTTTATTTTTTATAATAACTGGCACTAAAACAATTCAATAGAAAATTAACAGTACGAGGAGAAGCGAGGCAAAAACGCTCATATTTCCTTACTAGTAGGCACACCCCCATGCTATTCAAGGACTGACATCACACAATGTGCTAGTGTGGGGGGCGTGCCTACTAGTAAGGAAGTGCGAGCGTTTTGTCCGCGGGTCTCCCTATTGGTTTTACGTTATAAATAAATTACATGATGCACACATACAGATCTATAAACCATAGGGTAAGGTAAATAATTCATTTAAAATTATTATGCTCTCATTTGGATCTGTAAGTTATGATATTATTTTGAATCTGTTTACTCTGGAATGCGAATGCTGCAGGCTTCTTGCGGGCTTAAAGTCGTATCAACCCGCTGGTTGATACGACTTTTTTCAGATCAACCCGCGGGTTGATACGACTTTTTATAGTACTCGAAAACGGGTTGATAACAAGGATCACCAGTTATTATAATCCAATAACATAGCTACACAATAGGATGTATCCATCCCTTAAATACTCAGCATCGGGGCAACTGAAATGCAGATAAACTGTGGCCTATATATTATATTGCTGCACTTGTCCTCAATTCCTTGCAGCTTTTCCTACCTATATATTCCCATCACTTATGAGTTGAGGGATTTTGATGAATGAGGAACATGAGAGAATGTCCAAAGAAAGCATTCAGTAAGATCTGCTTTGCTTGACAACCTCTAGGTGAATCCTGTGTAGTTGCTCGGCAATGGCCATAGTGCTACAATCCACCCTCTGACACATATTAGCCTACCTTCTTTTGAAAACCTGATTTACATAATTAGCACCTCACAAATCAATACAGAGGGTATGTAGATGTCATACAATTTGCAAAACATCAGTGGAAATAATTCCTTTTACAAAATGGTATGAGCCATGAGAATCCCCCTCCACCCAACAGAAAATCTGGATCATTCACTCCCAGGTGTGTTCTTTTGGCCTTTGAAAATATAAAATTTACACAAGAAGAACATAGTTAAGAAAACAAGGCTCAAGTCAGTTGTGGCATTTTTAGACTGCAGAATCATTCCACCATACTGATACAGTAGCTGTCATCTTTGGAGCAGGGCAGGCAGTGAATCAAAAGAGAAATAAAAATTGTTTCTGATACAACAGCTGTCCCCTTGGGAGTCAGGCTGGCAGTGCTCCCAAGGGGAAATAAAAACAATCACTGACACAACAGCTATTCATTCGGGACCTGGACAGTTAGCACTCCTGAGGGAAGATAAAAACAATTACAGATACAACAGTTATCCCCTGAGGAGTGGGGCAGGCAGCACACCAGAGTGGAAGCAAAAACAATTGCTGATACTACGGCAATTCACTTAGGGAGCAAGGCAGACAGCATTCCCAAAGAGAAATATAAACTGTCATTGATACTGCAGCTGTGCCCCCAGGAGCAGGGCAGACAGTGCTTCCATGGGAAATAAAAACAATTGCCAATACTGCAGCTGTCCCTTCAAGAACAGGGCAGGCAGCACTCCTGAGGAGAAATAAAAATAATTACTGATACTGCAGCTATCCACCCCAGGAGTGGGTGGGCTGTGCTGCTGAGGGGAAATAAACAAGCATTTGTCAATGCCGAATGTTGCTTGCTTGTATGTGCTGTTTAGGTTTTTGGAAGTGAGAGTTTCATGCCTTCCTCCCAAGACATCCACTGTGTCTTTCCGTTCAGTATTCACAGAAGAGTGGGAAGGGCAAGGGCCACAGCAGTACAGCAGTTGCCAAGGGGGTGAAGAGGTGGACAATAGTCCATTCAAAGGCAAAAGAGTCCTGCAAGAGCTCACTAAACTGAAGGTGGACAAAGCGATGGAACCAGATGGCATACGCCCAAGGATATTAACAGAACTGCGAAGGGAGATAGCAGTACCTCTGGCAGCCATGTTCACTGAGTCATTCAACATGAGTGAATTGGAGGAGAGCACATGTGGTCCCTCTACACAAGTCCAGCAGCAGGGAGGAGGCAGGGAACAATAGGCCATTCAGCCTCACCTCAGTAGTGGGGAAGATCATGGAGACATTGCTTAAAGAAAGGATAGTGGGGCATCTAGATGCCATGAACCAGGACCATAGACAACATGGATTCACAGTGGGGACATCATGTCAGATAAATCTGGTTGATTTATTTGACTGGGTGACAAAGGAAGTGAATCAGGGTGGGGCAGTGGACAACGCTTACCTTGATTTCAGCAAAGTCTTTGACACCATCCATATAGGAGGCTGATAAACTAGCTGGGTAGGCTGGGCATGGGGAAAGGGTGGTAAACTGGGTTAGAAACTGGCTAACAGACAGGAGGCAGAAGTGGTGGTAAATGGTATGCAGTCTAGGGAGAGAGGCGACCAGTGGGGTGCTGCAGGGATCGGTCCTGGGGCCAGTTCTGTTCAATGTCTTCATTAGTAATATTGCAGAACATCTGAAGGAATTTTTCACCAAATTTTCAACATAGCCATTTTAAGACCTCTGCTCATGAACAGTGTCACTGTGATTTTCTTAATTGTCCGATACATTGATGTACGCACACCGACTGCGCCATTATGCGCTACATGGGCAGAAACACGTTTTGGGTGAGATGTGAAAAATGACAGCTGTACTACTCATAAGAAGGTGTGGTAAAAGGGCAATGTTGAAAATCTGGAGTGAAAATATTGAAAATTTGTGACTTACGAGCGTGCGTAGGAACTGCGCAATGCACGCTCGTAAAACAGTCATTTTTAGGAATTTTTTCACCAAATTGTCAACATAGCCATTTTAAGACCTCTGCTCATGAACAGTGTCACTGTGATTTTCTTAATTTGTCCCGTACATTGATTTTGCACACCGACTGCGCCATTGTGCGCTACATGGGTGGAAACACATTTTGGGTGAGATGTGAAAAATGACAGCTGTACTGCTCATAAGGAGGTGTGGTAAAATGGCAATGTTGAAAATCTGGAGTGAAAATATTGAAATTCGCGAACTTACGAGCCTACATAGGAACTGCACAATGCACCCTCGTAAAACAGTCATTTTTTGGAATTTTGGCACCAAATTTTCAACATGGGGTTTTTGGGACCCCTTCTCATGAATGATGTCACTGTCATGGTGTTATTGAGGCCCAAAGGGTAATTTTGCACAGTGACTGCGCAGTGACTGCGAAATCACCCTTCGGGCCCAAATAACACCATGACAGTGACATCATTCATGAGAAGGGGTCCCAAAAAGCCCCATGTTGAAAATCTGGTGCAAAAATTCCCAAAAATGCCTGAGATATGCAACAAAGTTGAAACCCCCCTATCTAGCCCATTATACAGCTTACCAGCATTTCCTCAGTTCGCGGTCGGCTTTGAAGAGTGCAGACGTGTTCCCGGTCCACCGAAGATCATCGCGCCATGGTCCAGAGGTAAGTATGGGGTGATGGGGGTGTGAGGAGGCAGGGTGCGCAGTGGGTGAGTGCGGGTTGTGGGAGGGCCAGGGAGACTACGTGGGACTGTTTTTCTTTGCAGGAAAAAAAAGCGGATGGCGTGGGGCGTTTGCCATGCTGGGGTGGGCTCCCAGCATGGCACAGAATGATTGAGGGCATTCAGCTGACTGGGGATTGGGCACCCCGGTCGGCCTAAGGATCGCTTGCCACGCTGGGGTGGACTCCCAGCGTGGCACCTACTACTGGGGGCATGGCTCAGCTGATGGGGATTGGGCACCCCGTCGGCTATACAGTGCATGCGGGAAGCAGGGGCGAGCACGCCTGCATGGGTGTCTGGGGGGGAGCTGCGCATGAGCAGCCGATATCTTATTGCTGCTCACTCAAGCGTTGATCCCCCTTTCAACTGTATGCCACTGCATTTTGGAGCTTGTTATAGACAGCTCCAGAATGCATTGGCTTACAGAGACCGTGCCTGCCAACACACTGACTGAATTGGAGGAGGAGGTGACACACCTCCGAAATCTCTGATGATGGCACTATGTTTCTTGCACATGCATGCAAGCAACATAAAAAAAACTATTATTGATGCTGCAGCAATCCCCTCAAGTGCAAATCAGGCGGTGCTCCCCCTTTGGTATACTACATGGATTAGAAGACTTGTGCGGGCAAAAAAAAGGTCTATAATAAATACAGAAAGCAAAGGGCAGACCTTAATTGTCACAGGTTTAAACAGAAAACTAAAAAAGCTAAGTTTGCTATAAGAAAAGCTAAGAAACAACTAGAATATAAATTAGCAACAGTAAAAAAGGATAACAATAAACAGTTCTTTAATCATATTGGCTCCCTCAGAAGTAATGCTCCCAAGGTGGGTCCCCTACAGAAAAATAATAACCTGGTATCTGAGGAACAATCTATGGTTCATGAATTTAACCAGTATTTCACCAGCATATTCAAATATAAAGAAAAAGTGGGTAATTTGGAATGTGACTCTCAAGATACCTGTGTGGAATTCACTGTTGAAGAAACCTATTCAGCTTTAAACTCTTTTAAACCCACATCCTCAGTAGGACCGGATAACATCCCTTTCAATTTCTTAAAATAAATCTCTTATGAGTTTGCTGGTGTTCTGACTTGTTTGTTTAATAAATCTCCAGCAAAAAGAGTAGTTCTACAAGTTTGAAAGGAAGTATTAGTGATCCCCATTCATAAGAGAGGTGAAAAACAAAATATTAAGAACCATAGACCAATTAGTTTGACCTCCTGTATACGAAAAGTAATAGAGAAACGTCTATTGCAAAAAATGATTGGCCATATAACAAGCAATGGTCTGCTTGACATAACTCAATATGGTTTTACATCTGGTTCATCATGTCAAAGTAACTTAATTAATTTTTTGAACCCATTAGTGAAGCACTGGATGCAGGTCTACCAGTAGATGTAATCCTTCTGGACTATGAAAAGGCCTTTGATTCTGTGTCTCATAAAATCTTAATCAAATGCCTGATTGATATAAAGCTTCATAGGAACATCATTATGCGGATCACCTCTTGGTTGGAAGATAGGAAGCAACTAATTAGTGTTAGGGGATATAATTCATCTTGGAGTAAAGTTACTAGTGGGGTCCCACAGGGCTCAGTGTTGGGTCCGATTTTGTTCAACATCCTTATTTCCAGTATGAAAAGTACTCAGGGAGTATGGCTAAATACAGTTACTTCAGAGAAAGATTTGGGAATACATATTACTAACAAAGTTTTCAGAAAACATAAATAAAACTGTCAGAAAATGTCACAGACTGATAAATTGCATTCTTACAAATATTACAAGCAGGGAACCTGAAGTATTAATACCTATATATTGTAGTATAGTAAGATCACACCTAGATTATTGCTCATCCTTCTGTGCTCCAACATTAATAAAATATAAGATATTGGTGGAGAAAGTTCAAAGAAGGTTTACCAGACATATTGATCATTTGAAAGCACATACATATGATAATAGATTGAAAACTTTGGGTCTCTATTTTCTTGAATATCAAACATTAAGAGGAGATTTATGTTTGACTTATAAGGCACTACGGAATGTGGCATTGTTTGAAACCTTATGCATGAACTGGTATGTTTCTAGAAATAACACTAGGTCCCAAAACTTAAAATTAAGAGCTGGCATTAATAGGCCTGTTAGAAGAAATCAATTCTTCACACAAAGAGTAGTTCCAGTTTGGAACACATTATCCTTGAATGTTGCACAGAGTGTTAACTTATATAAGTTTATATTGAATCTAGACTTATATATGGGTGACTCCAAATATAACTTCCACCCAGGTTAAGGGTGGCGGGTTCTCTACGGGCTAGTCTCTCAAACTCGTACAAACCTATGAACCTATGATAACCATACTCTTGGAAGAAGGGAAGGCAGTACTCTCGAGGGGCAATAAAAAAAACATTTCAAATCCAGCTGTTCCCTTGGCAGACTTTTTTGGTCAAAAAAAGGCAAATAAAAATAAAATAAATTCAATCAGAGTTTATTGTTGTTACAGGACCCTTTGCTACTGACACATTAATTGGGATTTGTAAAAAAAGGCAGCAACACTTTTAGAACTTGTGCTACTCTTATAACTTCTAACTCATAAACTACAAGGTGGCTTGAGATGCAGTTTTAAGGGAGTCTTCTTTTCACATTGCACCGATCTCTAAAACATTCAGGCCAGTCTGTCAAACCATCTCTTTTCTATCTGTGAGCAAAAATTAATAAAAAGTACAGGCCCATTGAATAAGTTGGGATCATAAGAAATACCACACGAAAGTTAAATATTTTACAAACTAATAAAACATAGAAACATAGAAGTTGATGGCAGAAGAGACCACTAGGCCCATCTAGTCTGCCCATTTGTTTTAGACCTATTTTGACACTCTAGTTGTGCTTTGTAGTCAGGGCTCCCTTGTGTCTGTTATATGCATTCTTGAATCTCCCCACAGTGTTGACCCCCAGAACCTCTTGAGGCAGGCTGTTCCAGGTGTTCACTACTCTTTCTGTGAAGAAAAACTTCCTGATGTTGGTAGAGAACCTTCCTCCTTGCAGCCTGAGGTCATGTCCCCTCATCCTGGAGCCCTTCTTGAAGTGAAAAAGTTCCTGTGCCTGTACCTTGTTAATGTCTTTTATGTATTCAAATGTTTTAATCATGTCCCCCCTCTCTCTCTCTCTCTGCTCCAGGGAGTACATAGTCACTTCTCTAAGACTCTCTTCATAGGACATGTGCTGCAGACCTTGAATCATTTTTCTCACCTTTCTCTGCATTATTTTAACCCGGTCTATGTCCTTCCTGATGTGAGACCTCCAGAACTGGACTCTGTATTCCAAGTGAGGCTTGACCAGTGAGCTATAAAGTGGTGGTATCGCCTCCCTCCTCCTGCTCTTCATTCCCCTCCCAATGCAGCCCAGCATTCTGTTGGCTTTCAATATTGCTTTTCACACTGCTTACTAACCTTCAAGTTGTCCGAGATTATGATTCTCAGATCTCATTCCTGGTTTGAGGCCACCAGCCTTTCACCTCCTAGGTAATACTCCTTTCTTGGATTTTTCTTTCCTATGTGCATAACCTTGTACTTTTTGACATTAAGTCTCAGCTGCCACACTCCAGACCATTCTTCTAGTTTTTTGAGGTCAGCTTCCATCTTGCTCATTCCTTTTGAGGTGTCCACCCTGTTACATATCTTGGTGTCATCTGTGAACAGACACACCTTCCCTTCCAATCCATCAGCAATGTCTGCTATAAAAACATTGAAAAGGGGAGACCCCAGCACTGAGCCCTAGGGCACCCCGCTGGTCACCCTGCCTTCCATTGATTGCTTTCTATTTACCTGTACCCTCCGGGTTCTTCCTCATAACCAGTTTTGTACCCATCTGACTACTTCTGGACCAAACCCTGTGTGGTCAAGCTTCTTTATCAGCCTTCTGTGTGGAACCGAGTTGAAGGCCTTACTAAAGTCTTGGTAGACCACATCTACTGCCCTTACCATCTTCCACTGTTTTTGTAGTGTAGTCAAAAAACTCAAACAGATTTGTCTGGCATGACCTACCTGCTGTAAAACCATGCTGTTTAGGGTCTTGTTTGCTGCTAGGTTGAGGAATGCTGTGATCTTCTGTTTTCAGTAGTGCCTCCATTAGTTTTTCTACTATAGTTGTGAGATCTGTAATTGGTAGCCTCTTCGCAACTGCCTGATTTGTGAAGTGGAACCACTATTGCCTTTTTCCAGTCTTCGGGTACCACACCACTCTTCAATGATTTTGTGACTAGAAGTGCCAGAGGGGCTGTTAATTCTGCTCCCAGTTCCTTAAGGATTCTGAGGTGCATCTTGTCTGGTGCCATGACTTTGTATGCTTTTAGTTTATTTAGCACCTCCCATACTTCGGCTTCTGAAAGAGACTAGTGTTTACCCCTGGTCCTAGGGTGTTGTGCTTTTTCAGGGCTGGACCATCCCCTGGATACTCCTTGGTAAACACCAAGCAGAAGTATTTGTTGAGGATTTTGTCTTTCTCTGGGTCATGTTTGGTGCATTTCCCTTCTTCAGTAGCAGTCTTTATTGTCCCCCCCTTTTGCCTTCCTACACTCCATAATGTATCTAAAAAATGATTTGTCTCTTCTCTTTGCCTGTTCTGATATATTTTTCTTTGTCTGTGCTTTTGTCTTTCTAATTTGTTTTTTAGACTCTCTAAGTTTTTCCTTGTACGACTCCTAGTCTTTCTCAATTTTGGTTTCCCAGTATATGCTGTACACCTTCTTTTTTTCTTTGACTGTGGTAGCCACTTAATTGGAAAACCATAGAGGATTTCTTTTTCTTTTTGCTTTGCTGACCCATCTGGCACATTGATCTGTGGCAGTCTGTATTACTGTCTTGAGTCTCCCCCACATAGCCTCTACCTCCTCAGCTTCTGTTTCCATTAACTGGCTACTTATGTTGTTCCTCATTATACCCCCTACCTCCCTAAGAAATCCTTTAACACCATCCTGCACCACCACCATACCATCTTCCACTTCTCTCTGTACGACATTGTAAAAAAAAGTCCAACATACTGAAACATACCAATTCAATCTACATCATTAAAACTCTTCTACACGTGTGGTAGGTTGACTTTGAGTCTATTTCCCAATGGCCAGACCCCATTTTTTAAAATTTAGATATATCAAAAAAACTACACAAATTGCAAACCTCTTACTTCCCTAGGAAATCCTTCCTCAACAAACTACACATTTGATAATTTGAAGCTCACTGTTTTTCTGCAAAGCAGAGCACAGTTTTGGTCAAAACCCACTAAAAAACAGAAAAAGTGCATTTTTAAGCACAACAACTCAAAAAGGGCTTAATTGATTTATATAAAAAGTTTCAGGTATGTGGGATCCTGTCACCTTCAACACATTCTGAAAGTTTCATTCTAATCCATCAAACCATATTTTTGTAAGCATGAACAAATTGGGTTTAGCATAGAACTAACTAATAGCCCTAACTATAGGGGTGCTTCCTCGCTTCTATTTTATATATGTGCACCTGATTAAGAAAACTTTAAAACCATATAACTTAAAAACTAAACATCGTTTTGTTTTCAGATAATGAGAGCATGGGAGCAAATGAGCATGTACTTTTCTTAATTTAAATTGGTCTAGTTTTTGCATTAGCCAGTGGCAAAAAAGTACCTTAATCTGGGAATTTTTACATAATTTTGCTAACTAATAATTTCTGAACTGCTGAAGTATTTTGCAGAAAATCTGCCCAAATGTTATCTCCTAGGACTATAATTTTGCACACTAGTTAACACTAACATAAAGGTGCTACTTTGCCTCCATAATATGTATATATATAGACTATGCAATGGCCTGCCTAAAAATAAACAATTTATTTTCATGAATGGAATTGGGGGTTGGGCTATAACTCCTGAGTGTTTAAGGTCACCACGCATGAGTTATGGTCCTGCCCCTAACTTGTAAAAATAAATTGTGTATTTTGATACCATCCATTGTATATCCTATACAGTACATGCTGTTAAAGAAATTGACATGGTCAAATATTTTTAGATACTGTATTAGTTTAGTTAGTTTATTCATTTGTTAGAGCGCTCTAATTCATTGCGACTCTAGGTGCTTTACAGATGCATGAACAATATAGACACAAGTAAAATATACAAAAACATTAATTACCACAGTAAGTTAAAATTAGTTAAATTAGTTAAAAGGAGACAAAGGCTTTATTACATAAAAGGTCTTTAGATCTCTCTTGAAGGAATCAACTGAGAGTGCCTCTCTAAGTAACTGAGGCAATGAATTCCACAGGGTGGGCACTGTAATCGAAAAAACCCTGGTACCAGATGATTTCAAATGAACCCTGGTAATCACTAGGAATCCCTCTTTGGCTCACTGGAGGGGATGGGATGGGCAGTAGGGCTGTAGTAGATCTGGCAGGTAACCAGGGGTCAGACCATGTAGGGCTTTATAGGTCAGCAAACTGATGTTGAAGGTGATCCACCACCTAACAGGGAGCCAGTGCAGAGAGTGCAGAACAGGCATAATGTGACATGACCTCGAAAGGTCAGTCAACAGTTTGGCTGCAGCATTCTGCACTAGCTGTAGGCAGCGAAGAGCTGCCACTGATAGCCCAAGGTAAAGGGCATTACAGTAATCAAGCTGTGATGTCAAAAGGCATGGACCAGTGATGGCAGGTCACCTAAGGGAATCAGGTGTTTAATCCTGGCAATGTTTCTAAGATGGTAGAAAGCACTCTGGACCATGGTCAACACCTGAAATTCAAGTATCAAGCCACTATCCAGCACAACACCAAGACATTTCACCTTAGAAGAGGTGACAAGCTGGGAGTCTCCAAGCCTAAGTCCGGTGGCTCTGCCAGCTTGCACATCAACCCTTGGGTGACTATGTTCCACTACCAGTTACTCTGTTTTGTCTGGATTTAACCTCAACCAGTTGGCACTCATCCAGTCTTGGATTTCAGCAAGGCACTGATTGAAAACTGAGACCGCATCCTGTTGTTCAGGTGCAAAAGACAGGGACTGCTGAGTATCATCAGCATAGAAATGAAAACTCAGCCTGTACCATCTTATAATGTCCCCTAGTGGAAGCATGTACACAACAAACAACATGGGGGACAAAATGGAATCCTGCCGGACTCCACACAGCAAGGGCAGTTGTCCAGAGGATAAAGCTCCTAAGACCACCCTCCATATCCTACTGGTGAGGAAAGTACGAAACCAGCTGAGGACCATGCCAGAAAGCCCACAATGAACTTACAAGTGATCCAAAAGCACCTCATAATCTGCAGTGTCAAAAGTAGCTGAAAGGTCAAGGAGAACAAGAATGGAACATTCTGCTCTATCCCTCACCACCAGGAGATCATTAAGTACCTGAACCAAGGCAGTCTCAGTACTATGCCTTTTCCTTAAACCTGACTGTAGAGTGTCATAGAGAGAGTGGTGGATGCATGAAACTGCCTTCCTGGAGAGGCTGTGGGGTCTAAAACAGTGGGGGAATTCAAACATGCATGGGACAGACATAAGGCAATTATAGTGGGAGGTTGCAGGAAGTAGGCTGTTGGTTAACTAGAATCTGCAGCTTATCCAATAGGTAGGGAGATGGGCAGACTGGGTGGGCCAAGTGGTCCTTATCTGCCGTCAAACTCTATGTTTCTATGTTTCTATATTAGGGTTGAAAACACTGTAGTACTGATTTGTGAAGGCTTTTGAGACTTTAACCCCCTAGTTTTTCATATCCTTTCTTGTCCACTTGGTATTTCAATCCAAATAGATTTATTAACATAGATTTTTGCAGTTATACAGTATATTATACTGGTGCAGAAGCACAATATTAGGATTTTATGGGCAGTTTAAAGTTAAACTGGGATGCTTTCACCTTACAAATGCAGCCATCCATAGTCCAAATAGCCTGAAATTTGGCATGCGTGCAGTCAGTTCCAGGATCTCTGGCCTCTGTGAATTTGGTAATGGTTGGTTCAACAGTTTAAAAGTTCTAGAATGTGGTGACTGTAGGAGCATAAAAAAACTATAATTTTCCAGTGGAACTCCCTCCAGTCCTGTGAGACTGAGACCTTCCTCCCCGCCAGCTAACCAGCTCTTCCCGTGGGACTTGCTCTCACACTTCCAAAGCCAGCTTCTCATATGGTTGGGCAAAGCACAACACAACCTGATTCTTGGGCATCCTGCTAACACCAAAGCTGGGAGAACTTTTTTAGTATAGCTCACTTGATACCCTGAAACACTGCCATACTCCCCCAGAATGTCTTGAAGGGCTGGAAGGGATGTCTCTGGATTGCTGATAAAAAGAAGGGAGTTGTCCGCATACAAGGACATTTTATGATGTTCTCCCCCACTGTTATCCCTCAAACTCCTGAACTTGATCTTATTTTAACTGCCAAGGGTTCTATACATAAGGCACATAACAGAGGGACAAGGGAAAGCCCTGCCTAGTATACTGAGTCAATGGAAATCTCTGAGAATTCACCCTGATAACTTTAATCAGTGCCTCAGGCTCCCTGTACAAGGCATTAATACTGGCCTGTAAGCCCAGACCAAAAATCATCACCTGAAGGACCTGTTTTAAATATTCCCAGTGGACCTTATCAAATACCTTTCTAACGAAATAGCCAATTGCGACCCCTTAGCAAATGCTTGAGATAAAAAGATGTTTAGGACTCTCTTGATATTGTCTTGCAGGTTTTTTCCTTTGATGGAACCTGTCTGGTCCAGGCCTACCAGTCCTTGCACATGTCCCTGCAGGTGATTGGCTTGAACTGCTGCGAAAATGTTCATATCAACTGGCAGTAAAGAAATGGGTCAATGTAAGCTACAAAATTCTGGGTTCTCCCTGTTTTTTTTCAGGACTGTTATCTTTTCCCATCTCCATATATCCAGAACTGGCTCCCCATCAAGTTATACACTTTCTGTAATACTGGTACCACCTGGTCCTTGAAGTTTTTGTAGATTTTGGCTGGGAGGCCATCCACTTGGGGCCTTACCCCCTTTAAGATTTTTGATAGAGTCTATTATCTCTAAGTGAGAAATTGGGGCATCCAACGCATTTTTGTTTTCTTCAGACAGCTTTTTTAAGTGAATGGAACTTAGGAACTGCAGCAGATTCTCTTGGTCTGCATCCCCTTCAGGAGTCTGTATATAGCTGGGTATAGTAGGCAACAAATCCTCTAGAGATGTCAGCAGGATTACTGTAGGCATGATCCCCCTATCAGCTCCCTTAATTTTTTGTACCAACTACTGATGGTTTGCTGATGGAGTTGCCACATCAGTAATTTTCCAGTGTGGTCCCCCCCTTATAATATCTGTCTTGTACACCTAAGCACCCCCCTCTAACTTAATCTCCAATAATCATGTCACTTTACACCTGTAAAGAGCCAGTTGGAACTTAAGTGTGGGGTCTAACATGATCGTATGCTCTGTTTCAGCACTGAAATTCTTTTGTTTGAATTCCAATCTTTGTCTTGCCTGCTTCTTGCTTCTTTTATGCATTACTAATAAATAAGTGTAGTGCCCCAGAGTTGGGGGCACCACAGAAAGAAACATAGAAAAGTGCCCATCTTTATAAGGTGCCCCAGTACAGTAGAAAGGTGCCCAGTTTCGGATGCCATCATCAAACCTGTTACAAACATTGTCTAAATATTGTGAATATGCCAAGGTTAAGCCTTTATGCCAGCTTCATCAAATCGAATGCCACGCTGAACAAATAGAATGCCAGGCCGAGCAGATGGAATGCCCACCGTATGGCACCTGCCCTGCCTTCCAGAACCAGAATCCAGAGTGTTGCTGTTTAAAATGTTTATTCTGTTAAGGGACAATCATGGTGACTGTGGAGGAGAGAGGACACAGAAAGTGAGGAGTGATGAGAAGAGCTTTCCAGCAGGGTTGAAGCTGTCCCTTAGGGCTTTCCCGTGTGCCCCTCTGCCTCCAGTCACTGAAGAACAGCATACCTTGTTGTGCATTTGGTCTGCAGTGCCATGGTAAGGCTCCAGAAAAAGAAGAAATCATCTGTTTCTTGTCGCCAGGGCTTGGTGCCCCGGTTTGTTATTTTGTTTTTTAAAGTTCAAGTTTCAGTCCCCCCAGAGGTGACAGTAGTGCTGCCGCATTGTTCATGCTGTCCCAGGACCTCGCAAGGTCCCCTGCTGTCCAGTCCATGCCTGCATTCCCTCCCTCTGCAACAACAGCTCCCACCTCCCATCTGCATCTGCTTCCCCTGGTTTGGTGTGGTGAGTTGGCAGCAGAACACTGCAACGTGCTGTCCGCCTTAAACAAAGAGAAAAGGCCCAGTGACTTAAAAGGGCAAGAAAAGTCCAGGACCCACAGGGCAAGTTAGGCCTACTGCTATATAAAGGGGCAAGTCAGGCTCACTGCTATTTAAAGGGGCAAGTTAGGACCACTGCTGCTTAAAAGGGTGTTAGGTCTACTGCTACCTAAAGGGGTGAGTTAGGCCCACTGCTAGCCATTTAGATTCCCCAGGTGTTATAGGGGGCCCAGCAACATTAGTGACCCCAGATGTTAAAGGAGTCTAGCTAGCCATACAAAAATGCAGTAACAGGAAGAACCTGATCTAGCTAGAGGGACCCCTGTTAGTTAGGTCCACAGAAGCTAGGGTTCACCCAGTAAAGTAAAGTGCCTGTATATTTACTGTGGTCTGGACATTGAGAATGTATAATTGACCACTATTATAAGAACTGAGACTTTTATTATATTGCTCTTATTCCTATGAACAGTAAAAGTGCCAGACTGTCCCTGTATTGCTTTGTACCAGCATTTCAGTGCCAGAAAGTATTGCTTTGTTGCCAGCATTTCAGTGGCACAAGGTGTTCGGATCAGTCTTCAGCAAGATTCCAGAATTCTTTCACCAACATATATCCAGATCAATCTTCTTCAGTACTCCACAAATCATCTTCAGTGCATCTCCAAAACAGCCAGCAACAAATTCTTGAAGAACTGTGCCATAGTTGTCTCAGTTTGCAACATCCTGTTTATTGTTTTCCTCTCTCCAGTTCCCAGTATACGGCCTGGCCCAGTACAAAGGTACCATCCATTTTCTTGTTTTATCATCCATATTGAAGTGCCGTCCAGATCTTCCACTACAGTATCCTGCATCATCGTCCTGTTTCTTATTTTGCGTCAATCCTTGGCTCATCTGGCCTTGGTGCCCTGAACCCTGTTGTTCTCTCGCATTCCACAGACTGCCTTCTTCCTGCATCTTCTTCATGTCCTGACAGTCCAGAAGCAGGCTGTGGCTGGGTGTTCAGTATATTTTTTGTGTCCTGGCAGTCCAGAAGAGGGCTGTGGCTGGGTGTTCAGTATCTTCTTTGTGCTCCGACAGTCCAGAAGCAGGCTGTGGCCAGTTGTGCAGTATCTTCTTCTTCTTTTCCCAGCAGTCCAGAAGTGGGCTGTGGCTGGGTTTGCTGTGTTTCAGTTCCAGTGGCCCTCAGTGGGTTTTGAGCCGAGGAAATCTTTACATTGTTCTGAAATGTTGGCAATCCTAGAGAGGTGGGGTGTGGCCGAGAACTCATGGCCTGTTCAAAATCCTGTCTGCATTCCCTTAGTTTTTAACCCATTCCAGCCTGTCAGCCAAGTGTTCCCCTTGTGTTTCATAGCCCGCAACCCAGTTTCTTCTCGATGACAGAGAAAACTCAACTGTGCACAAACTGTCACTTACGACTTACGTAGAGTCTTGTAGTGACATGTTTTAGAGTTCCTTAGAGGGAGTACTCCAGGTAATAGGCCCTAGGTAGAGGTGCACCTCAGGGTAGTATTAGAAACTGCATAGTGATTTGCTGATCTCAGTAGATAGACCGCTCATAAAGTGGAGCTGTTACAGTTGATTATTGCAAGTGTGCATAGAGTCACCCTCGTACAGGGCATAGGGTATAGAATGCTCGTAAAGTGGAGCTGTTACAGTCGTTGGATTTAGAGTTCTCCTCATACAGGAGAGTAGGGATACGAGTTTCCTGTGACTGTGTTCCCTTTTCCCATTTGTATGAATAAAATCCTGAGTAGTGTTTGGAATCTATTTCTGACTCCCGCCTCTCTTTGTCAGGTGCCACCATCCACCTACTTGGGACCTGTGTTAGTAATTGTGTGCAAGTTACTGTCGTCATCATCACAGTTGCTTCATTTACCCCTTTTTTTATTGTTGTGGAGACCAAGCACACATTAACATCCATTTTACCACCTTCAGGGAACCACATAAGCCGTTCAAAGTGGCTTTCATTCCATCCCACTGTATGGAGTCAGAGCTGTCCCCCTCCTTATTCGTAGCTAATTATTCTGTGATCACTGAGCGTATCTGCTCTATCAGTTTCATATCACTGAGGTGGGACACCTTCAGCCTCCAGAGGGTGTTCTTTGCAACCAGTTTAATTAGCAGGTCAGGGCATAGCGGAGCATGATCTGAGGCTGTGAGAGATTTAATTTGACTATCCTGTAGTGCGTAGAGACAATCTTTAGAAATCAGGAGAGGGTCAGTCCTGGAATATTGAGAATGTAGGTGTGAGTAAAAAAATGTAATTCAATTTCCTTGCATGTAGGTGGTGCCATGCAGCCGCTAAACCAGCCTCAATAATTAGCCTCCCCAGTTTCTTTTCTTCTCCTGCAGGTCCTCCCTCCCTCTCCCAGTTCAATGCATTTGAGGGTGCAATGTGCACCATCATTCCATTCTCTGTAATTGACCTCAGTAGGTGCTGCTTAAAAACACCCATCAAGCTGACCTATAGTTTTGAGCATAGATGTTGAAAAGTACATAGGGAACTCCACTGTAACTACCCATAACCTGAACATAATGACCCTCATCATCCTCTGTCATCTCAGAGACTGAGAGTGCGGTGTTTTCCCACACCAGTATGGCAACACCTCTCTGGTTGGGGTTAGTCTTCCATGTCAAACAATAAACCTTCTCCACTCAATCACGTCTAAGGTTTTGATGTTCACTTTGAGATAAGTGGGTCTCCTGAAGAAACACTACTGTGGTACCTACTCTCCTCAGTTCCTGCAGGATCCACATGCACTAAATGGAGGAGTGCAGCCCCTTTACATTATAGGTTACTAATTTCAAATCTGACATGGTGTGTATAGAAAAAATAAATGTACTGTGACTGATGGATGGGGCACACACATATTACAGCAATCAAAACTATCAACAATGTAAAACTTGGAAATCAGAACTTGAACTATTGGATGAGCTTGTACGAAAAGACATAAAATCTCCTTTAATCAGTAACTCAGTGGTGCCTTCATGGTGATCCAGTGTAGTTCCCAGGGAGTTCCAGCTAGTGCGATCCCCGACAACCATGGCACATCTAAAATGGTCATTGCCCTGTTGGGCATACCTGGATGGGCACAGGGCCCCCAGAGCCCCAGGGTTGGATGCCTCCAAACTGATAAAACTGTCACCTGGTGATGAGTATGTCATGTTATCCCCCCCCCCATTTTGTTCCAGTTAAGGTCTAACAAGCCAGAGTTCCTGGTAATAGTTATGAAAAAGGTGGTCCCTAGGACTTCACCATGCCATGCCCCCGGGTTATCAAAAGGGGCCTGGTGAGAAGCCATCCCTTGTACAATCATTGAGTGGGGCCAGGAGCCATTACTGGGTTACTTATCCCCCCCACAGACACCCCAGAGGGAAAGGCATTAGCCAAATGCCATAGCCTACAGTATAGAATGTCTCAGGTGTGGTACCACACCCACAAAATGGTGCAGAAGGGGTACCCAAGCCTGTTACTCAATATGTGTCTCCCTGCACACTGATACCTCCTCACCTGGACCTGCCCCCTGAGGGGACTCACCATGTCCCTCTGAGCACTCCCAATAAGGGTACTTGGCCAAAGAAGTACCGAAATTTGGATAAATCCCTTGTTCCATTGCATTCAATCAAACAGACCCCCCTTATAATTGAACATGCATTAGAAAGCACTTTATATAGGTTCCCCTTTGTCCTTATAGTTCGGAGCCCCTCACAAGTACATTATATTGTTATAGTATTGGGGGAGCTCCCATTAAAGAGTCAGATGGCCAAGCAACCCCCTGTGTCCAGGCAGACAGATTCTCCATGAAGCAATGGAAATTAGAAGGAAGGAAAAAAAAAACATTACTACTCCTGATGCCTGGGATCAGTCCTGACCCAGTCATTCACTATTTAGTGAGGTCGAGGGAAATGAACCTGCTGCATGGGCCACCTTCCACTGCATAATGACTTACAAACTATGAGCCATTGCAGGGGATGTGTCATGTAGTCTTCCTTTCGGCCCTTGCTTGCACCATTACTGCTGCTGAATATCTCACTTCCCTGGCGCCATTTCTGTAGTGGACAACTGTATTTGGATTCTGTATTTTAGAGACATGAAGCTGCCTCCTTCAGGTGTCAAAAAAATGTAATTTCACCAGCTGTGAAGATTTTTATCTGGGCAGGTGCAATAAGATGCACTTTAATATTTTTATCCCTGAGTTCTTTGATCACAATGTAAACCCTCTGCCCCACAGGTGGGGGCTTATCTGTTGCCCTTGGCGCTGCCTGTCCTCCACTGCCTCCAGCTGCCAGTCTGGGTCCTGTGCCCATTTAGATCTCCATCCTGCCCCCCCGTTAGTGTTTCTGTTCTATTTGGGGGCTGGAGGAGTCAATCGTGGGATCGACGCTAAGCTGTGCACTTTAAAAGTGGTAGCAGGGTTTGCACAGGCGCACTAGTGTGCCGGAGTCTACTTGCCATTATAGAAACTAAATGATTGCCTCCCTGGTAGTCTCAACCCCCAGAATATGCTACTCAGGGGTCAGACATCTGGAGGAGGCACCCCAAAAGTGGCTAGTAGTAATATTTTAAAAGTGCCAATAAGCCTATGAGAACGGGGGGAATCTGAATATTAATGAAGCTGGGATGAATATTAATGAGATTCCCGGCTGTATGAGGGACTGTGTTTATCAGAGCCAGTGACAGGGAAACAGAGGGCTTTGTAAATATAGTTGTGCTGTCACTTGACAGGGAACAAAGGCAGCTACAGGACTATGGGGCAACTGTGTGTATAGATTGTGTATTTTGGCTGCAAGAGCTCTTAAAAGTGGGGACTGCTATAAAAACTGTATGGAAATGTGAGATAAGCAGCCATATTTGCTACTTTGACCCCAAGGGCCAGCCAATGAATAGCTTAGGTGCCCTGCTTTATGGGAGAGATGTGAACTTTATTCCAGGCGCCAAAACCCATTTACCAATCAACAATCGAACCAGGTTGATGTTTATTAATATTTGTGAAGGACAGCAGAATCGAGACAATCAGAAGCTGGAATTTGTGTGGGAAACCCCAGGAACTTTGGGCAGTGTGGGCAGTCTGGTCTGGGCTCTGATCAAGCCAAGAGGGGCAAATACTGTGCATTGGGAAAGGCTGGGAACCTTTCCAGGACTCTGTTTGGTCAAATGGTCAATCTCCTGAGAATTAGAAAAAGGGATTTATTCTGCCTGAAGGAAATGCAGTTGAAGTTGGACTTCCAAGGCATTGGGTGAAAGATCCTCTTGTTTGGAGACTTCAGAGTTTGCAGTTATCCTGCAGCAGTGTGGTAACCCTGAGCTTGCAAAAAGGATTATTTGGAACTGTGTGTGCCAGAGCCTAAAGTTGGCACGGTCTGAAACTGAGGACATTTGTGGAGAAGGTTTGCAGGTATCCAGAGCTCAGGAACCAGTTGGTCCACTCCACAGACTGTACGTTACTAGTCAAAAGTCACACTGGCAAGGTGAAAGTTGGAGAACTTGTTGCTGCACACCAGAGCTGATTATTTCTGTTCAGACAAAAGGTGAAAACTGCAATCTTCACAGCTGCAACTTGGAGCCAGGTAGGAAAACTGCTAACCCCTACCAAGTGAGGCAGACTGGGCTGCAGGGGGCCATGGGCACATGCCTGAGTGCTAGGGCACTCTGGACCCATTTGGGGAGCCGGACCATGGGGTCTTTACTGGGTCTGGGTTCCCATGTGGCCTAGTAGGCCTTACATTTGTGCTCTGTAATCTGGCCTGCTCAGTGGGCTGAAGGTGACAAACTGCTAGAATCTACAAGCAAGTCAGAAGGTGACAAGTTGCAGGACTCTTCAAGCAAGTCCAAGGTCGACCAGCTGCCAGCATTTGCTTCATTCTCCAGATCCGTAGTTGCTGCCCATCTGCTTGCTGCCCCTTGGAGCAGTTGTTTCCTGCTTGCTTGAACCCACTGTGCCAGTACCAAAATCTCAGTGTTTGTAGAACTGTCAGTAACTCAAGGCTTGCCCTGCCAAGGGAGATTAATTTAAAGCTGTTAACATTTTTGGTACATTTTACTCTGGGGGAACCAACGCCAGCAATCCCGAGGCAACTAGCAGGCCTGCATTAAATCTGGGTACCCAGTCGTGACAGAAAAGTGGGGCTTGCACTGGTACCAGTGGGACTGAGCACTGTTAATGTTTCGGCCTTGTTAATTCAAACAACCTTTTTATTCTCAGCAGTAGTCCTTTGTCCAGGTACCCTGTCTCTAGCCCTACCCCTAAAAATAAAGCTGTGTTTTGTCCTTTGCAATTCCTGTGTTATAAGCATATTATTAGCTATAGCCATTAAGTATATGTATTTTACAGTATTGGCAAACAACATGGTATTCAGTATGTGGGGTGACTGGAAGGGGAGGTGGGTAGGTAAAGCATCCCAGGGGGTTGTATTATTAAAACACCAGGCCCACTGTTATCTTACTCTGGGTGGTGGCATCGTAATATTTTATTTCTATTCTGGGAAGGAACCCCTAATTACCATCGAAAGAGAGCACAGGACCCTTAACCTGTGTGGCAGTCAACAGGCAGGGGTAGTAGCCCACTGGAACATGGCATCTGGGCTACAACAACAAGAAGCCAACAAAGTTTGCCCATAATTAGGGGAAATAGGGGAGTAAAGTTATGTTTCAGATACAGTTTATAGCCCCAAAACAAGCTCTTTCCTGCCCCAGGTTGCACGGAGCACTTTCATTTTAATCGAGTTGTCCACAAATCGTGCAGCTACAGAGCAGGGATAGATTTTAGGATCTGAGGGCTTGGCAGCCAGTGCACAGTGTGCCCGCTTGATTTTCAGAGAGGTGTTTTTATCCCAACTGAGCAACTCCAGGAGCAGTGATGAGATGAAGGGCTCCATATCTCCCTGCTCTGCCCCTTTGGGCACCCTGATCTCTGCTCAAGGGCATCCATTTTGTTGGCAATCTCCCTTTCCAGCCTGCAGAGGCAGAGCAGAGCAGAGTAATGGTCATTTCCCTGCTCAGTGATTTCATTTAGGCCCCACTGTAAATCTCCAGTTCATGCTCTAATCTCTCTCAGCTCCCGCTGTGTTTCAGACACATCAGTCTGCCAAAATTTTAATATTGTGCTGATTTTCTGTAGCTCAGAAATAAGTTTCCTGGAGGTAAATGCGCATGAGATTTCCTTCTCCTCAAAATCACCAAGACAATTTGGGGTCTCTTGATTGATAGACTGCTTGATGGCCTGTGCCATTGCTCCATCCCTCCTGGGTTGAGTCTTTATGGGCTGTCCGTGCTGAAATCTTTGAGCTGCTGCCTAGCTAACATCTTAATAGAATTAATTTTGATGACACAAGCAGCTGAGTCTGTCGTTAATTGTGGGATTGCAGATGATTAACAGGGGGTAGAGAGCAGAGCCAATCAAACTAGCTGCTTATGCCACGTTGATGTCACTGGAAGTCCACCACTTGATGTTTAGTGTGAATAGTGGCAGGTATCCAACCCCATTGCCAGTATCTTTCCACCTACCTAATCTACGGGTGCCCAATCCTGCCACTGGTATCCCCACTGTCTGATCTGTGAAGTGACTGGTAATGGGTGTCTACCACTGGCCAGTATCCCCCTTCCCATCCATCCCACCAGCAAAAAGTCCAGCACCATGTACCCAACCCAGAACAGGTATTCCCATTCCTACCCAGCCAATCTGCAAACTGACAGATGGTGCGTGCTCATCTCTGCTGCTGGTATTCCTTATTCCTTTCCTGTCTGCTTAATCTATGAGATGACCATGGCAGATGCCCAACCTCACCACCCAGAAAAAAAAAACAAACTTTGCTCACCCTCTAGCATCCATACCACCCTCCTGCCCGGCACCAGTGCCCACTGTTTGGTCCGATGTTGAGAATCCTTAGTGTTCCACATCACAGTTCCTCAGTATCCCTTAACATGCTCCTCCACCTGCAAATAAGAAAAAAATCTTCAAAAACAGTAGTCCTGAAAAGTGCTTAGTACTCATGCACGTAGTCAGATTTTGTTTCAGTTTTTTTTTTCTTTTGGGGATTACATGTCCATTTTTAGCCATTTTAGGCTTAAATTTTTAGGTGGCCAAGTTGTCACCCTACTTCATGATCACATAGGTAGCACCTTGTAAATCTGACCTGAAATGTGTTTTTTTTTTGGGGGGGTTCAACTGAGATTATGACTGATCTGCAAGGGATAGATTCTTTCAACAAAAGTTGCCTCCAGGGTAGCCCGGCCTTGGAAGCAGCACTTTACTGATGTACTTATTCTTTCTCACATTTAAAGAGTCCTTGACACTGTTGTGATGACTTTGAAAACAAATTCTGGCCACAGCCAGTACGGCTGCAGCTAAGGTTGCTGGTGGAACACAGCACTGGCCACCATGTCCAAGGTGGCTACCAGAGTTCTCTGCGCTTGTGCGATGACTCACCTGATGTAAAATAAATGTTTTCCCTTGCGTTCAGTGGTCCCTCCCCTACCCGATGCCTGCTCGATGTAAAATAAATGTTTTCCCTGGTGTTCAGTGGTCCCTCCCCCACCTGATGCCTGCTCGATGTAAAATAAATGTTTTCCCTGGTGTTCAGTGGTCCTTCCCCTCCACCCCATGCCTGTCCCTGGTTTAACAAGCCCCCTAAACAGTGATTGCTGGGCTGCCACTGCCATCTGGGATGTCACAGTCATGTGAGCCATAGAAGTAATTTATGTCATAGCTGTCATAGACTTCACCTCCCCAGAAAAACACAGGCCTGGTCCCATTCATATACATCAATCTTCGACCCCCCAGCCTATTCCCTCATTGGTAGTTATTGGCCCCTCTTCCCTCCATGCCACCAAAAACGCACTCCCTGGTCCCCTTTACCTGACTTTCAGTGCTGCGGTGCCCAAACAGTGAGTGACACAGCCCTCCACACACCACCACAGATGCCCGCTGTCTGACTGAAGCTGGGAGTGTGCTGGTTATTTTTATAAGCTGTGCACTCCCAGCTTCAGCCAGATGGCGGGTGACTGAGGTGGTGTGTGCAGGGTTGTGCTGCTGGATGTTGGGGCACTGTGGCACTGAAAGAACGGTAAGGGGGACCAGGGGGTGGGTTGTTGATGCCGCACGAGGGAGGGGAGCCACTAACCACCAATGAGGGACAGGCTGGTGAGACAAAGATCAATGTATGTGAAAAGAGCCAGGCTTTGTTTCTTTTTGGAGAGGGATGAAGTCTATGACAGCTATGACATAAATTACTTCCATGGATTATATGACCGGGACATGCCAGATGGCAGTGGTGATCCATGTGATTGCCATGGAGGGCTTGTCAAACTGGGGATGGGCACTGGGGGAGGGACCACTGGACATCAGTAAAAACATTTATTTTACATTTGGTGGGCATCAGGAGGAGAGACAGACCACTGGACACCAGAGAAAATACATATTTTACATTGGGAAGGCATCAGGATGAGGAGAGACCACTTTACACCAGGGAAAACATTTATTTTGCATCGGGTGGACATTGGGTGGGGGGGACTACTGGACACTAGTGACTATTGTACTAAGGATCAGGTGGGGGGCAGCCACAGTACCTCCGCCAACCACTAGGGTTGTGGCAGATTAAGACAAGGGACCTGATTCCAAAACAACTTACGCATGGCGTAAGGTGCTTTACGCCAGACCCTATGGTGTAAATTGCACCTTGTGCCATGCATTCCGCGAGTTGGAATTCCAAGTTGCGGCTAGTGCCATGCCACAGGTGGGTTGTGCCACAGGTGGGCTATGCCACCCTCTATGCCCACAACCCACTGTAGCATGGTGCAAGGGTGGATTATGGCAGTACCTACACCCTACTCTGGAAGGGCGGCTGACGTAACCGACTAACGCTATTCCAAGTCAGGACATGGTGCAGTGGGGTTAGACCAGCATGGAGGTGGTCTAAGAGCATCAGTCCTGGCAAAATGATGGATGCCCCCTGCAGCACCATGGTACACATATTCCCATGCCCCACGCATGCCCCCAACACAGTGATGCCCCCCAACCCCTGAGTCCGGGGTGCCACCCATGTCCAATGTGCGCCGTGCCCCCCTTGTGGCTGTGCCAACTAGCCAACTCCCCCATGGCCCCCTGAGGCTTGTGGTGGTTGTATGGGGTGGGGGGCTCTGGGGGCAGGTAATTGCCTGCTGTGACTTGCAGCACCCAGGTTCATTGCACCATTCCTATAGCGTACGCCTGTGGCTGCCACAAGTCACGGATTGTAGGTGCCAGGGACCCTGCCTGTCTGGGAATAGGGTACAGGGTCCCTGCCGTAGTGCCGCATGGTGCAATTTGCATATGCCCGTGTGTTGCAGCATGCAACTTGGAATCAGGCCCAAGGACTCAGTTGGTGGTATTGCTGCATGCAAGGGGTCTGTGCAAAAGGCCATTGTACAGAGCAAATGCTCTGTAAATCAGACTGTGCTGATATTCAGGTCCCCTACCCCTCATTTGCATTGCACTCCCCTCCACACTTTGCCTCAGTGCAAACCTGATTTGACCACACAAACCGGGCTTCTGTGAATGGCAATTCCATGCAAAACATGGTTTGCTCGAGCAAAACCAGGTTTGCATTTGGGCAAAGTTTTAAGAATTTTGTCCAGCTCTTTAGCTATAGAGGTTAAAACCTTACCTGGGAGACAGCCCTATCCATAATGTCTGACTCCAAGGTAGCACTGTCTCGGAGGCAGGGCTGCCCTGGAGGCAACTTTTGTTGAGAGAATCTGTCCCTTGCAATTCATTTCCTGTGTTTCACCTTACAAGAAGAAAGTTATGACTCATCTCCTAGTTTGGGCAGAACCTGCGGGGCCCAGTAAGTTATATGTCTGGCACTATGTTCTCAGAAAGTAAGGGCATTCAAGAACCTTAGCATCACATTCCCTGTCTTTTATGGCTTTGGAACTGTAACGATGCAGTAGCCTAATTATTTGCAATGAATTTCCTTTCTTTTAGAGAAAGTAGAGGAATTACTTAATTCAAAGCAGTAGGTGATTTCTAACTTGTTTCATGCATGTGTGAATTAGGAAGTGAGTCCTAAATACTGTACTTTGTACAGGGCCCTACTTGCCTTGCACAAAGCTGGGATGGGGGACTCAAAACTTGCTTTGCACAGGACACAGGCCCTACAAGAAATACGAGTTAAGCCCTACAGTAACTTGCTTCATACAGGACTGTTTTGGTGAATCATGAGATGACTCATAACTTACTTCATGCAGGGCTGTTTGGGCCCTGTGTATGGGTCCTAATTTTTTTAGATCATGGCGCTTCAGGTCCTCTGCAATGCAGAAGATGAACTAGGGAATGAACCAGGATGCTCAGAGCATTACTATGCCTTTAATGATTATATAGTGTAGAGGGAACACTTCTCAGCCGGGTAAATTCACAATACTAGAAACATGATGGTTCAACTCCTATACCTTTCCAACGTGTGTTTATTTTTCTTTCTACCACAAAAATCAATGATTTGTGGCAATGCCACTTCTTCAGGACTAGTGGTTTCTAATAAAAGAAAAAACAATAAGAAACTAAATAATTATTTACATAATGCTTCTACCTCTTCATCCAATCAAACACCACCGCCAACAGCATATAAAGACTTAAAATGACACTCATAGAGTGTGAAGGCATGAATTACACATCAAAAGACTAAAAAAGAACATGTAGGCAGCAGTTAGAATTCTGGAGCCAGATATTCAAAACCTTGCGCTGGGTGCAAACTGTTTGCATGCTGTTTGTGCAGGGCTGCAATACTCAAAAGACCAAACAGCGCCAGTGTAACAGTGTAGCACCAGCGCTAAAAGATACTTTATGCATGGTGCAAAGTGAGGGGCAGGGACATGAATACAAGTGCAATGGTATATTCAGCGCCTTAGTGCTGTGTAATGTATGTTAGTGCCACACACAGTTAACACCCTGAAATAGGTAGTCTTAACTCTGGACCCAAAAAGGAAAGGGTGCATGGACACAGCAGCAACAAGCAACAGGGCTGTATGCAACAACAGCATAATGGTGCATCTGATGACTGCAGTCATTGAGAAGGCAGAGAGTGCAGAAGGCCACCCTGGACCACCTTGTATGCCAAGGAAGAGATGTGCTGCAAACAGATGGTACTGGTCATGAGTCCTAGCATGGTACCCTGGCAGTGCCCATGATGCCTTCATCTGGCACCAGTCCCAATCCTGCCAGGCATTTGAAGGTAGCCTAGTACCCAGTGGACATATTGCCAGTGAGTACATGCGGCACACACCCCCAATCCTCCCCCATAGGGGTACACCAGCACAATCCAGCACACATATGCATCTCTGAGGGAAAGAAGGGTGTGGAGGGGACAGTGTACATGTGCCAGGATGCACCTCATAGTAGATGATACCACACAGTTGGGGTCATCCACTCAGTGAACATGTTCCAGTGATGGAAATGCCCCGACATCATTGGGCCTATATGATGGTATGTGTCTAGCCCCCCCATGGCACAAATCCCGCACACCTGTGCATACATCCCATCACACACGGTCAATCATGTGTGTTACTGTGAGAGTCCCATTCCGCTGGCACAGTATATGTGGGTCATAGGATGGTATGACAGTGTTGTCCACTGTCAGAACACACCTGCCAGCTGGGTCTGTCTATGTGTGGAAAGCAGCATTCAATGTTACCTGACACACAGTATGCATTGATGTGTCCCTCACAATACCGGACACCCACGGTACTGTAGCAAATGATACACACTGTAGCAGAAACAACAATATGTCTATAGCATGCAGCACAGCCACCCATGCTTGTAGTGATTGACCCCTGGGGCACAATAGTCTATGTTACTGTGTAGAAACCCAACCTGCAGCTACTGACTTGTAGTTTCAGTCTACTATGCAGGTGGTGATGTGTGCACCCTGAAATAACCCGGGCAACCAACACATGAAAATGCATGCAGATCAGTCCATAATGACATGCTAATGTGGCTCGTTTCCCTCAGAATGCCTAAGTAGGTTTATTTGCATATACGGTTTGAATATGGCAAAGTTTTGACCCGGGCAAATGTGTTTGCGCTGGGTAAATGTGTTAGTCCTGGGCAAACATATCTGAACCTTAGCGCAGCTCTGCAGTATTTTGCCTGCACTGTTTTTGCAGTGGTTATGCACCACTTCTTTGCTAGCACCCCACGGTGGCCACGTTGTTCAGCTGTGCCTGACTCCACTTCTGTGTGCACTGGGCTGCTGTTGCTGTTTGCACTGCCTAGATTCTATATTCAGAGCTGTCTTCTTTGCTGGGCTGTCTTTGCACTGCACTCACAGCCATGTTTGCCCATCTTCATTTGCCCACTATATTCAGCTGTGTTTGTCCATGGACTATTTCTTTGAATATTATGTGCTAGTGGCTGTGGGCTAAATTCGCCTGCTGGGCAGTGCAAAATTTGGCCACAGGCAAAGTTTTGAATATTGGGCCCCTGCTGTGCTAAAAATAGCGCCCCCAAAAATCAAAAGAAAATGAACAAGTAGCTGCCACATGTAAGTTGTACCACACTCAATTCTAAGTATACAGACCACCACCAATAATGCAACTATCTTCAGCCAACTGAGATTCTGTTGTTACAAAACAGAGTCCCTTGTTAGAGTGCCCCGCGTCCAAGCTCTGTCCTTTAGTTCAGCTTAGTGATTAAGAACACAAAGGGCTATTATTCAAGGCTCCACTAGCATTTAGGTTTTACTTGTTATTTTCTTGTATAGCTCCACAGAGCTTTTAAATGTTACCTCTTCGGTTAACTTCAAAAGCACATTGGAAAAGATTTTTCTGAATTTCACTCTGGAAAAAAAAAAGGGGGGTTGCTTCCTTTATTAGATAGCAATTTCTATAAAAAAATAGTATATAAAACCAAAATTCTGATTTCTTCTTGTGTTACAGTATATCATGACGTAATTTAAACCAGCAGCCTCAAAACACTTCAAATGATATTTCATACCTTAAGGTAAACCCCTGGGAACCTACAATTCAAGGGATTATACACAGCTTTCTTACTATTTTGTTCATGTATGACTTTGATTGTAGCACAAAATGCACATGATTTTTTATGGTGTTCTGGAGCACTTTTCTTGTTTCTTGGCTTTAAACATTTTTTTCGTGTAGTATTTGGAAAAATGTTTGCAATAATGTTGCCTATTTTGGTCACGTGTTACCAAATGTATGCAATATACTGTATGCTATGCCCATGCACTGAGTTCATTAAAATCAGTCTCAATGTTTTTTGAAGCCAATCATGAAAACATTTTTTGTTAATAAAAACACTAACTTTGATTTTTTTTGTTTGAAAAGTCAGCTAAGATATCTTGTTAGACTGTCTACTTTTAGAGTTGAATAATTTTAAAATGTTTAGCTTTTAAATTTTTGTCTGTGATCAAGTGTAACTCAGAAAAAAGCTTTGTTTTGTTTTTTAAAAGCAATTTTTTCTGTTTTTTTTTACCTGCACTTTGTGCAAACTTTTAAATGCAAATAATTTAAAAACTAAATATCATTTTATTAACTCTCAAAGCCACTTTCTTGAATTAAACTCTAACAGACCTGTAATTATAATAATTTAAATCATCATTGTTTTATTTTTTGGTAGATGTGAGCAAAACAAAAAGTGATTTGCATAATTTCACCAATCAGTAACTTCTGAACCACCAAAATAAGTGCTGTATCTTATCTGCTGACCTGCCCCATCCAGACTACTCCCACAGCCCCATCACCCAGATTTTTGAGACTTACTGCATTCTTTATTCATACTTTGCCATAAGACCTGGAGATGCCTAATTGCCGGTACATGGCCTGCTGGGGTCCAGGCCTTCATCCAATTATGTTTTTTTTTATCCACTTTTTCCCTGGGCCCAAAGCACATTGTGAATCTCTGCTGCCCCTGGCATCAAGTGGTGGGACTCTCTCTGTAGCATTCAGCTGGACTGCTATCCAGATCCTCCAGAGAGCAGCCATTAAGTAGGACTGGTGTACCTCCCTCCCTCCCTCCCTCAGGGAGGAGAGCTGTCCTTGGGATGTACTCAGTCCTCCCTCCTCCCCAGCCAGCCTTTGGTGACCTGCATCCATTCTTGAACCTGAATCACTTGCATGGCAGGAGGTGAGGTGTCCAGAGCCTCATCCCTCCATGCTACCAGGCCAGCTTGAATCATTAAATTTATCAAAAAACTTAGCTCCTAGGACTGGAAAGGTGATCTCAAAGTTTGCATTCCTAGTGGCTAACAGCAATGCTCACAAAGTTGTATGCTGTAACAAAATTAAACAAAAACAAACAAACACTAACTAACCCTAAAATACAGGTGCTACTGCAACTGTGCCTGTAATATATGTGTGTGTGTGTGTGTGTGTGTGTGTATGCACGTAGTATACAAGAAAATAAACCCATCAAGGAAGCAAGCAAGATCGCAAGTCATGAATCCAGAGGGTAAGTGGTTATATGATTTTGATATATCCCAAAGTGGGTTTATTTACCAACTATAGCACACTTAACCATCATTTATTTTTTTATTAAACATCGGGATGTTGCATTTTATCTGAAGATTGCATTTGCTATAATTTCTGGGTTTGTCTTTTCATTCTTTGCCCATGTCTTTTTCTGTAGTGCAGTGGTATTTTTTTTCCAGTGGGACAGTTTTTCTCCCTGTAAGTTTTCCATAGGGTAGGGACCGCCTACAAAAGGTGGTGGGACTGTGGAGGTATATCCTTTAGTTAGGTCTGTTTAGGATGGTGGAGTGGTATGGCATCAGTGATTAGAAGTGGCATGGTGGTACTGTATGGTGTCAGTGGTGAGGAGCAATATGGTGTCATCAGTGTGGCGCATGTGTTGGAAGCATCTGCGTCGAGCACTGATTAGGACTGGCATAGAATCACTGGTCTGGAGCAGTGTGGCATCATGAAGTTAGCTATTGTTAACAATTATGGATGAGGTCAGAGTGTGGGAGTGACAGTAGTAGCATGGAAGGTCTAGCATGTGAGGAATAAAGTGCGTGCTTCGAGGTTCGTGGCTGGTTGCTAAGAAACAAGGAGAGTTCAGGTGACTATGAAGCTACAGGTAGTGTTTTTCCTTGGTAGCAGATTTTTTCTCACATATAGCACTGGTTTCAGTGCCTTGTAAGTGCGGTATTTAGCATGTGAACTTGAATGTTTGGCTTGGTATGTTTATTACTTGATGTATTAATTGATCAATTGTTAATAAGGTGTTAAATGATTGTCAATTCTTTAATTGGTGGGTTGCTTATAGTTTTTTTTGTGCTTACTGGTGCTTAATGAGTGTGTCTGCAGAGCTCCCAAGCCTCTACCCATGTGACCTAAGCACAAACTGCAGGTCCAAGACTGTGCCCCACAGATCAGATCATTCATGACTTTCTTCATACAGTAACTGCATGCCCCAGACCAGTATGTTTGCCAAGACTTTTGAGACTCCAAGCCCTAATGTTTTCAAAGCTTTGTGCACTTTGTGTTCTTCAACTATAATGCCTGCAAAAATGTATTTTTTTGCAATGAATTTCCTTTCTTTTTGTGATAGTGGAATCATATCCGTATCAAAATAGAATAAACAGGATATTTTACATTGCATCACCAACCAATGTAATACCAGGATGAGCAGGGCCCTGTCAGGATGAGCAACAAGACACCAATCAGCTTCATCCCAAGGCACGTAGGGCCCTTTGGGCCCTGTGCCAATAGAATGGTCTGTGTGGCTTTGTACAGGGTCCTGCATGCAGGCATAAATTAATCACAGTTTTGCCTGAATGCACAGTGACCTTTGGCCATGTACCAACACAGCAGGGTGTCTGACTGTGCACAGCCAGACACAAATCAATTTAATGGCAGGACACTCTTTTTCTAGACATTATTTTTATTTATGCTTTCATCCCTCTTTTTTCCACACATTGTGCTTTCATCACTCTTTACTGCCTTGCCAGGAAGATCAGGGCCATTCAGGCTCTGCACCAAGACAAAGGTTCAACTGGCTGCATGCAGAGCTCTGAGGCCCTATGTGCAAGCAGACACCAATGACCACTATGCCAGGACACATCCAAAAATCTACCCAAATTCCATAAAAATACTCAAACGAGCAAACACATCTTAAAAAAGTATTTGCATACATCACAAAAACTATCTAATGAAAGCACAATTTTTTTTGGTTTTGTCACTTGTGACTAAGCAAATTTTAATTTTTAGTTAAAATAAGGAACATTTTTCTACAAAACGCAGCAAAAAGATACCCCTACACAACTTACACTGACAAACACATACGTTACAGGTGCAAAATCCACCTTGTTCTAAAATGGTTACTGCTTAATTATTTGCTGGCATTTAAAAGTATCACAAAGGCATAAATAACATACAAAAGCATACTCACTAAATCATAAAATATTTACGCTTTTATCACTCATGCTTTTAAAAATGTATATTTCCAGCACAAAAGACAATATCATCCCACAAAAAATACCAGGGTTCTTCCTTTAAGGCTAATATGTTAATATGTTGTCCACACAAACCATCTCTTCACCTACATTTTCTGTTTTCATTGAGCAATTTTATTTTGCTTTTTATTCTTTTGTATCACTGTATCATATGAAAACTAATTTGTTTATATCGCAAAAACAGTTTTGCATACAAAAGCATAAAAAATGCTTTTGCATAAATCCAGCTATTCTTAGAATGTTCATTTTTACTACAGAGCATGTGGAAAAAAATGGAACACATTACATGTTGATAATATCTCAAAAATGGTAATAGTTAGAAAAAAATAAGCAAAGAAACATCCATGGACCAAACACTATCAAACCTGACAATTTCAGATTTTAAATTACCCAATTTTTTTCACTACCAAGCCAAACAATTCTTAATTTTTAATGAATTTATGTATTTCCATGCCCTGTACTTCCACATGGCAATAGATGTCGAGGATTTGTGGGGCTGCAGAAGTGCAGGCCCCCTGGGCCCTGAGCTTCCATGTGGCAACAGATGCAGAAATGCAGGACAGAGTCCATCTGTCTGTCAAAGCACAGGACCCTCTTACAGCCAGAGGTGCAGATATTCAAGTCCCTATACCAGGAGAAGATTTCTCTTTATCATATGGTACTTGGGCCTGTGCGTGCAATGCTGCACCTTCTCTTCCCAGGCTGCAGGGAGGGGAGGGTGCCATATAACTGCAACATCCCCAGCCTCGATCCAACCAGCTGGCTCACTGAACTCATCTCCGAACTGAGCTCACTGGCACAAGGTCACACAGCACTACCTGCTGGGCTAAAGACTGGCACTATATACAGCATTTCTATATAATTTTGTTTTTGAACTTTTTATAGCAAAATACATTTTGGACAAGATTTGAAAAGTGACACCTGTCACATTTATGAGCTGATGTGAAAAATGGCTATGTTAAAAGTTCTGAGTCAAAATATTGAAAATTCACCACTATGACTGAATTTTGAAATATTTCAACATTCATTCATAACTTGGCCATTTTACTATATTTTCCACATAGTCTTTGTATGACCCCACCTCATGAAAAAGGTAAGTGAACATTTTCAAATTCTGCCTGAAACAGGATGTTGCAGAGTGACTATGAAATCACTTTTTGGTCTAGATTTGAGAAATTTCACCAGTGTTATTCTTGAGGTGGGGTTCCAAAAAGGCCATGTTTAATGTTTGGTGAAAAAATATTGAAAAACAATGAAGTTATGAGGGAACATTGAAATGTTTCAATGTTCACACGTAAACTGGTCATTTTACCATATTTTGTACCCCAAATTTCCAGTGTAGCCTTCTTATTACCCCTGCTACTGAACCTGGTAGATGAAAGTGTTCAAATCCTACCTGAAAGATGATTTCATGCAGTGACCAAGAATTCACCTTTTGGGATGGATTTGAAACATATCACCTACTGTACCTTGTTCATGAGGTGGGGTCCCAAAAAGGCTATGTTGAAACTGTGGTGTAAAAATACTGAATAATTGCAAAGTAATATGTAAAAGTTCAAAACTTATTGAAACACATTAAAATGGACTTAACTTATTTTCTCATATCACAGTCTCTGGTTCCAGCAGCAAGACATGTTTTTGACTGGAGAGTGGATCTAAACTGTGGGGGAGTTTTAGGTGAGTGAGGGTATTCATTGGTGGGTTTGGGGTGGTGGATTCTGAGTGGCGAGTTGGGGTAGGGTGGGGGGTGTGGGGGTCAGATCAGCAATGGACTGTTTTCTTATTTGCAGGCTGCTTCTTGCACCTCTTAGCCAGCAAGTAAAACCTCTTTTTCAAGCTGCAGAGCCATGTGAATCCCCTCCAGAGTGCATTTCTCGTGAAACCAGTCTATAATAAAATGAACATGCTGCATGATTTTCCTTGATAAACATTCTTGTCTGTCACAAAGTGAGGACGGAATATTGTACATTCAAACAGAAGAGGAACAACTTCTGGGAGCTGTCCGTAATGCACTTCTGTCTTCTCCGATGGATGGATCTGTTCTTGTTACAGAATCAATTCAATCACACACTCCAAAGAACAATGATAACAGAGCAGTCCAAGAACAGAAAACACACATTTTTGAATGGTTTGTTATTTCAGTATTGATTTGTCTACATAGCTGCTGTGAGTCAGCCTGCTAATAATAATAAGCCAGAGTCATGTGCAGATCAGCATAGTCTTTTCTGCAGGATTGGATCCAGCTTCAGCTGTAGAGTTTTTATCTGGCAGCATCACAGATATGTGTATCTTTTTAGTACTGAAAAGATGGACATTTTAAAAATTATCAGTGCAATTCACTTAAAAACTGTGCTGCCTTATCAACTGCTATGTGTATCTCAGAGACTACATTAGGATTTTGTATTTTACTTTTCCAGTACAAGATACAAATAAGAGACAAGCTGAATTTTTCATTGCTATATACGAATTACAATTTTACTATTTTGTGGAAGGATGTTGGAGGGCTGGCTGAGCTAGGAGGGGGAGGAAAACATAAAAATAAAAAAGGTAGAAACAAGACAACTAGATTAGATAGCTAGATAGATAAATAGCTAGCTAGATAGATAAAGATGGATGGAGATGGATGGATGGATATGAGACAGAGAGAGAGAGAGAGAGAAAAAGATTGCGATCAAGATCACTGGCTCACTGCTGGCATATAAGCCAGCAGCATGCCTTCATCTGTAGCAGAGGATGTCAAGAAAGTCCAGCTGTTCCCATACAGAAAACATGGGTGAATAGCTCCTCTCACTAAGCTTGGCATCCTGGATTTTGTGGTGCCCAGGAAAGGTATTTATGTCTGGGTTTTTTTTAACAAATATCAGAATCTAGCTAAACAGGTCCCATTTACCTAGGTTCAGATGTATGTTTTTGAAAAGGCATAATTTTTTTTTATATTTTCAAGTTCTTTACTTGTTAAAAAAATTATGGTGGTTGTCACGAATGACATTTTATTCCTCACAAATGATAAATTGTGAATGATAAGCCCTCATGAATGATATTTTTTATTGTTTGTATTAGAGGCTTATCCAAAAACCTTACTGAGTATGTTCAGAAAAAGAAAAATTAAAATCCTTATAACTCTGGATCTTTCAAACTTTTTTTATGAAACCTTCAAAAGGACTGTCTCGGCACATGCCACTTCTACTTTGAAAGTTTCATGAAATTATTTTGCACTGTCTAAACTGTGTGTGAGAGCAAAAAAAGTGCTTTAAGTACAGGAAAAATGCACTTTTACAAAAATCGACATTCTGTATCTTGGAAAATGCATAAGATGCCATAACAAAACATTTTACATCTTGAGGCTCTGCCAAGCCCACACATGCCAAATTTTGGGCTCTTCTGTCGAGCACTGCAAAAGTGGTTAAGGTGCAAAAACTGGGTTTAACACTGAACATCTTACTCAACCCTAACTATACTGGTGCTACGGCTACAGTATTAACTAACTATTGCAAAAAAACTTTGTTAATGCACCAGTTAGGGTTCTCATATAGTCTGCACATCTCAGCTTCTTTACTGCTGGAATGGGGTGAGTGTTAGGGCTGACAGCCCCAAGGAATACCCCAGGCCTGACTTGTAAAGACTCAGGAGAGGTGAAACAGAAATGTTTTTTCCTTTTGTTGTCTGCAGGGTAGGGTGTTAGGGTTGTGAACCCTAACACCACATTTTCCTACTCTTTTTGCTTTAATCTGAACAGTAACTGGTGCACTAAAGAGGTTTTTTTTGCAAAGAATTTCCTTACTTTTTGAGATAGTAAGCAATAAGACACAATGAGGTATGCATTAAACAGATATTACTACACATCCAGGTGCATAGTGAGCCATCAACTCCTGGAAATGTGGTACTGTCTGTTCAATGCACACCCCCAGAGTGTCTTATTGTGCTTATAAAGTGGACTTTATTTTTCTAAATATCTTTGTGAAGAAAAATATTCTTGGATAGGCAAAACAGCAAGAATTAGCTATGTTTGTTGTAAAATAGTCCTTCTGCTTACTAGAAAATGTTGACTTTTGTTTTTGCTTGAGGACATTTGTCCTGTTGAAGTACACTTAGTTTGTAGTTTACAAAAAGGTGGCTAATGGGCTGCCCCTCCCATGTTGTGGAAAGCAATGACAATCTGCCATACTCCTTTTTTCTTCTGTTTTTTCACTGTGAGCATGAATCTGCCATACTCTTTCTTTTGTTTTTTTTTCACATGTATGCAGAGGAATGAGGACACCAGTGGAAGACATACAGTCTTGATTTTACTGCCTGAGCTTCTGCTTTCAGGAAATAAAACTATGAGTGAATAAGAATAGACTAGTTGTGAATATATTGTGGTAAGCCAACTTAAGTGTTTCAGTGAAAATGTTGACCCTCCACTATGGCAGTTTCATGTATGAAGAAAAATAAACTAATTTTTTGGGTGCTTATTGTTATTTCCTTGGTTTTACACTGAAACTTGTGATTGGAAACAGACAGCATAGTCTGAACAAGCAAACGAGTGACCGGTGGGCAGCAACAATTATGCTAGTGCAGGAAAGACAGAGTTACTATACCAAAAACAGGGTAAAAGGTTTTAAAAAAATATAAACAAGTGTTAGGTATTTTGTTTCTTTTGTTGTTTGCAGGACTTAAATTATCTTTAGGTTGGCTCCTCTCTTTCCCATTTTTCCTCAATACCTCAGACAAAAAATGGTGACATTTTTAAAACTAAATGGTCTAGGCATGTTGATTTGTGATTTAGTGTGTCCTGATTTTGAGGTACTTGTTTTTACCTGTGCCTTGAATGTATCTAGTGCACAGGTAACAACCAATCAGGATGCAGGAATTCTGCCCATTTTATAATCATATCCTCATTCTATTTGCCTATTCCATCCCTCCATAGATGCATACATCCATGTTGGTGTGGAAGCACAGGGCATGGAGGGCCCTGCACTTCCATTTCTGCCAAAAATGATTTTTTTGCTTGGTTGTATGGCTTGTTAAACTTCTAATGTTATCCTAAGGGATTTTTGATGGCTTAATTTTTATGGGTTTTTATATGGTCCCTAAATGTTTAGGGCACAGTATGTGCTATTCTTATAGCACTCATTAAGACATTTATTTTGATATATAGATTGTCCCTTAAGTGAAAATATTGAGGGAGTTATGGCTTGTTGAAGTTGAAATGTTGGGAAAATAACTCCAAATTCTGTTTTCACATGAAGGCATCCTTTTTTGTATGAACAAAAAAACCATATAAAAAAAGATTCAGAAAAAAAACGTAAGTACAAAATCTTTTTTCATATGAGGGCATCCTTTTTCATATGAACAAAAAAAAACATACAAAAAAGGATTCCTTCATTTGAAAAAAGACTAGGAAAAAAACCTAAGTCCGAATTCTTTTTTTCATATCAGGGCATCCTTTTTCACATGAATGAAAAAAACATATGAAAAAGGATTCCTTCTTACGAAAAAAGAATTGGAAAAAAAATTAAATCCAAAATCTTTTTTTGTATGAAGGCATAAACAAACAAACAAACAAACAAACAAAAAATACGAAAAATAATTTGGACTTTTTTTTTATCTTTTTTCATATGAAGGAATTATTTATTTTTTTTGCTCATGTGAAAAAGGCTGCCTTCATATAAAAAAAGAACTAGAAAAAAACGAAATCACAATTCTTTTTTCATATGAAGGGATCCTTTTTTGTGTGGCCAAATTCCTTTTTTGTATGGCCATACGAAAAAAGGAAATCGAGTCATAAAAAAGATTCTAAAATGTATAAAAACACATTTCTGGGTCATTTTTTTCAAAAAGTAGCTGCAGAATCCAGCCAATGGGATCTCGATTAGCAAGAAACATGTACTGGCATCCCTGTAGGATGTCACTTTTTTGGGTTTTCACAAATTGTGGAAACAAGATGGCAACCATATGAAAAAGGAATTGTTCCTCATGAAAAAGGATTACCCAATAGGAAAAAGGATCCTTCTTTATATGGACCAAATATTTTTTTCATACCAAGCAGCTATCCAAAAGACCATACTGGGCACAACTGTGGATCAAGCCTTTTCTGCCCTGAACATTTCAGAGCAAAATTCCAAACCATCTAGGTGAAGACAAAAAAAAAAAAACAGCAACCACCCCCACTTTTTTCACTATCTGTATCTTAGAATCTAAATATCTGACCAGAACAAAACTTAGCTTGTCAAGAGACCTTGCCCCTGAGACTGTGCATGCCACATTTTATGCAAATCCATTAAATGGCTGCTAAGCTATTAAAGTACAAAATTTGGGCTTTAGCATAGAAACCCCTGCACAACACTAACTATAGTGGTGCTATTGCGCCTTTATAATATATACACATTGCAAAAAACTACATAAATGCACCAGTTAGAGTTCAACTTAATGCCACAAAAGTAGGGAAAAGTGGGATTAGGTTTTCCAACCATAACTCACCCCACCACCAACCAGCAAAAGACAAGACCACACAAGCAACTACAGACAACCATCGTCAGGTAAGGCAAACAACATGCAGCTGTTTCCAGATGACACAAATGCTGATGTGCTACCTTCATGGATTTTTATCAGCATTATGAACACTGCAGTATATACACAGTTATTTCTGGCTTCAGCTAGAAATCCACAATACTGAAATCATAACACTACTTCTGTCTACAGAAGCACAGGCCCCTGCAGAAACAGATACAGATCCACAATACCCAAATTATGACAGTTCTTTTGTCTGCAGAACCACAGGCCCCTATGGGGCCAGCACATCTGAAGCCACAGATTTTCATACACACTGTAACACAAACACACAGCTCTGTCTGCAGAAGTGAACCCCCTCCGAGGGGCCTGCGCTTCGGCAGCCACAAGTGCAAGTCATACATACATACCAACCTCTTGCTGTAGAAGTGCAGACCCCACAAAACCCATGATACTCAAATTACAGTAGTTCTGTCTATAGAATCACAGGCTTCTATGGGGCCTGCACCTCTGCAGCTGCTGGTGTATGACATACACACCAACTTCAGGCTGCAGAAGTGCAAACCCCTGTGTGGCTTACACTTCTGCAGCTGCATATAGAAATGAATGATACTTAAATTGCAACAGTACTTCTGTCTGCAGAGTTGCAGGCCCCTGTGGTGTCAGGAGAGAATGAACCCAAGCTAAACCAGTGTGTGTACCCTACCTCTGATTAAGGTACAAAATTGGGGTCATTATTCATATTGTATAGTACCCAACCAGTCCAGTAAGAATGAAATACTTCTAAGCCATTATTCATTGAATATGTTACTCTCTCCATTTTGTAAATGTGGTATGTAGTGGAACTTCACGCATCCATAGTAGGTACTGTTGGGGTATGCCATAGATGAGTTGGGGTCTTTTTGTTAGCAGTGATCAGGATCCTTTTAAATAACAGGTGTACAAACTTCTGAACTCCGGAGGGCATTGTAACAAGAGATATGATTCAGGTGTGACTGTAATAGGGCATTGGAAAAGCACCCAGAGTTTGTGTTCCAGGTTCTTAAAGAGCTTCTGTAAGAGTTGATAATTCCAAAACATTTGCATATGGGTTGCTCACTGATCTCCACAATGGTGCCAGCTGGCTGCTGTGTGAGATGTGGTGAAGTAATCTGTGACAACTGGTGTTTGAAATTATCAAATCAAATGCTTCCAGCATATCTGTGCCAGGTATGTGTTCCTGTAAGATGAGAAGTAGCTTGACAAGTGTTTTCCCATTGTTCTGATGAAATCAGATGCTCAATTTCCTCATTGCATTTGCTTGCTACAGCTTCAGTGTGGGTGCCTAGTGTGACCTGCAGGGTTTGATATGTTTGTGAGATCAGATATTGCATATCTCATGTTCTGAGGAAGTTGTGAAAGATTCTCATCAGTGTGAGGATTCTAACGGGTTCTGGAGCTGTTATGGGAAGTGTTGATACGTAGTGGTGCACCTGGAGCTAGTGGAAAAAGTCCATCTCTCTGAGGACATATTTTTGTTGCAGTTCTTGGAAGGTAAAGAGCATAGATCCTGAGTAAAGCTGGAAAAGGTGCTGGAGGGTGTAATGCTCCCATGCTTGATATCCATGGTCCTGAATTTGGGGGTGGGGTGGCATGATCCAGGTTCAAGACAGGGCAAAATGGAGGCAAAAAAGATGTGAGCATTAAGGATTGCTTATTATTTTTCCATACTGTAATCATGTTTTGCACCACAGATTTAAATTTTTTTAGCGTAGTTTGCTCCCATTCTGTGTGAAATAATAGGGTAACTAAGGCAGAGGAAGGAAGCTCAGCTTGTTCCATGGTGGCCCACTTATAAGTAAAGCCAACCAGGTGTCTGAGGAAGAGGAATTGGAACTATGCCGCCCAGAAGTTGACTTTCAGATTCAGCAGTGAGAGCCCCCTGAAGTGTGAGGGAGAAAAAAAAATTGGAACAAGACATGAGAACGTTGACCCACTCAAGATAAATTTAGATATCACCTGCTGCCATTGTCTGCAGAGTGATTCTGGGAGGTGTAGTTGTACATTTAGGAAGAGGTGCAAGGAGTGTGGTAGGTGTAGCTATGTGGTGAAGGGTTGGAAATTATGTTTAAAGTATGTGTTGGTGGTCTTTGGTGCATGTATCCCAAAGTATTTTTGGACTATAAAATTCCAGTGGAATGAGTATTGAGTGCGCATCTCTGGAGAGGGAGAAGAGTTAAACATGAGTGGGTCTGTCTTTGTGGCATTCAGTTTATAACTGGAAAGGTGTCTGAATCTCTGGAGGATATCAAAAGTTACAGGCAGTGATGTAGATAGAAACTGCAGATAAGGCAGCAAATCCTCTACATATAGGGCAATCTGGTGTTCCTCATCCTGCATTCGTATGCCATGGATGTCAGGAGATTCCTGAATTGCTTGTGCAAGTGGCTCTATATACAGAACAAACAAGCAAGCATGGCGACAGGGGCCAAACTTGATGGTTGCCAGGAAATAAGGAAAATGCAGCTTAGTGGTGTTCATTTACTTTGATGCAGGCCTGTGGTGCCCAGTAAAGGCCCCAAATGAGCCAAATAAAAGTGACTGGGAATCCTAGCCTATATATAACTGAATATAGGAAGGACCAGGCGACCTGGTCAAAGGACTTTTCAGATCCATCCTCTGCACTCCAAGCAAAGTGTTAGAGAAAATTGTGTATCAACAGGTCCAAGACTATATTGAGCAGCACAAACTACTAACAGCATGGCAACATGGTTTTAGAACAAAATGATGGTACCAGCACAGGTCTGGTTAGCCTCACCATGGATATCTTCTCAGCCCTAGATAATGGCCTGCAAACTGGTGCGGTCTTTATAGACCTCATCAAGGCCTTTGATATGATGAACCATCAACTGCTTATCATTAAACTGATATCCCTTGGCCTAGATAGTCTGTCAGCACAGTGGTTCTTGGACTACCTACATGGAAGGTCACAAATCGTCTGATGGCATGGTGCTCTTTCTGACAAATGCCCTATCCTGGATGGCGTCCCACAGGGCTCAATACTGGATCCTCTTCTATATTCTGTATTTATTAACAACACTCCTCAACACTGTGGAGGGGCCAAGGTGACCCAATATGCTGACAATGCTGTACTTTATAGATCCTCTCAAGATGTTGTCAAACTGAACCACCTACTCGGTCAAGACCTCTTATTACTTGAGAATTGGTTTCATACCAATAAATTAGTTTTTAATAGCAAAAAGACCAATGCCATACTGTTTGGCCCTAAAAGCTTAGGCCTCAACAGGTCACATCTTTTGTCTCAAGCTCTTTCTAATGGTTTGAAGATTGAGGTGGTTGACTGTATGAAGTACTCAGGTGTGTACCTAGACTAAGATTGTACCTTCAACGGTCACATTGACCAACTGACCAAGACCTTAAACAAAAGTTAGGTCTTCTATACTGCCTGAGTCCATTACTCACTCAGAAATCCAAATTAAAGGTAGCCACTTGTACCATCCTATGCACCTTGCTATGTGGGTCCCCTATGCTACATTCTGTAAGAAGCTCAGAGATGCAAAGGCTGAAAACCCTGTATCACAGGATATAATGCCTCGCTGCAGGGGCCCCATCTCTGGCGCATCATTGTAAAGTATTATTTTTATTAAATTGGCCTTCTCTCGATGGCAGATTAGCATATCCATCTCTGTGCCTTGCCTTTAAACTCCAGCAAAACAACGCTTCCCCTAGCCTAATTAACTTGATAACAGCCAAACAGAATGAAAGAACACTAAGGTCCTCCAAGCACCAGCTTCTCCATGTCCCCAGGGTCAGGACTTCCCAAGGGCTCTGTTCATTTGCTACATTCATCCCGTCCCTTTGTAACACTCTCCCTAGTATTCTCCAGGAATGTACCTCTCTTGGGGGCTTTTTAAGCAGGGTCTTAAGACTCACCTATTGGAGCTGAGTGGCTGCACCTGCTACCAGTGAGGTTCAAATGACATGGTTGGAGGGCTGCTTACATGGCCACGCTGGTTTCTTCACTGATCGCTGCACCCATATTGGGACCTTTACCTGAATTTGGTTGTATTATGTAATAAATACTGCTTTTCTTGTTGGTGTTAATTGTAATTTACTTGCCCGCTGTACCATTAATTGTGCCTTATGTTTGAAATGGCTGTATTGTCCAATATGTGTTGATCTTCCTGAAAACAATGTCAGCTTGGCAGGGTAGGGCATTCTGAAACATAACTGTTGAGCATAGAGGACTTTCTGAACTTGTATGGAGGCCCACCAGCATGCCATGATTGCCAGAGCATAATTGTTATCAAAGAACAGTCGCACATTCTGAAATTGTACATCCTTCTGCTGTCAAGCGGTATGTAGCACATCTTCTTTAAATGGAAATTGGAGAAAGGGAAGGATGACAGAGTAGGGGTGGGCATCTGCTGTGGTGGGCTTTGAGCCAAGAGCCTGGTGTGCCCACTCATTTTACAGAGAGCATTTGAGGTCGGGGTGGGGGAGCTCGGAGTGGTGTGAAAAAAGTTCTGAAGAAAGGGGATTATTTAGTTCCCTTCAGCACCCTCTGGCTGTCTGTATATGTATAAATTGTTATGCCTGTTACAGAATTCAGAATCCTCTATTTTATTCTGTGGGTGCTGTATTGTATTGTGCAGCTGAACAACTGCATGATCAGTGCAGTCAACTCTTTTGTCAATGGCAGTCAGTTGGTCTTAAACCTCGGTTTACCATTTTCTAATTTATTAACATCGGTTCTGTGTGCTGTAGACATTACTCTAATCTCTTTAAGGAAATCCCATAACTCAGCTATAATTATATCCATTTGTTTTGGCTGTGTGCCAGTTACTGCTGACGCATCTTGCCAGCGGCACTACTAAGAGGTCTCTGAGGTCTGGGAACACGCTGTGTTGGAGCAGCAGAATTTGCATGCTTCTCCATTGACAGATTCTGGGGGAGGATGGTTCTGACTGGACTTCCTCATTGTGTTAATCAACCTTTGTGATAGAGCAGTGTGGAATGAGAAAATTCAGAATTCTCAGAATTTCATGGAATTTTTTGAAATTTATTAATTTAGTCATAACTCAGCTGTCAATTGAGCTGCATGCTCTGCACTGGCTGTCAGTCAGGTGGAGGGTCCTTTTCAAATTGGGTCTTCTCAACTTTAAGGCCCTATACAGGCTGGGTCCTGGTTACCTGTCTGAGCTCCTGACACTGGTGTCCTTGGCCCGCTCCCTCCGCTCCTCCTCAAGGGGCCTCCTGGACATTCCCAGGGTTCAGCTCAAGACCTCAGGAGATTGTGCTTTTAGTGTCTCTGGGTCAATCCTGTGGAACTCGCTTCTACCTGCAGTCTGGGAGGCTCCCTCGATTGAGGTGTTAAGGGGAGGCTAAAGGCTCACCTCTTCAGCCTGGCCTTTGACTGCTGATACCATCTTTAGCTTTGGCCAGTCCCTTGATGACTGACTTCTAGAATCCTCTGTTTTGTTGTATTTTAATCCTGTTATGTTTTTAATGAGGTTTTATTATGTTTTTATTACTGCTTTATATCCTCGTTTATGTTCGATGCCCAGAGCCTCCGGGATTGGGCGCCTTATAAATAAAATTGCCTTGCCTTGCCTAGAGGTCTGAAATTTGTCATGAGTACTGTATTATTGTAGTACTGTAAATATCCTGACATTAGGATGCATCATCTCAAAATTATAGGTGTTCAAAGTCTGTCATTTTATTTTTTTGGGACATTTCATGATCATTTTTATCTTCAAGTAACTCAGGCACCTTTGGAGCTACAAATCAGAAACTAGGTACATGCATAAATATAGGGATAACCCTTATGCCTGGAACATGTTATAACATTTTGAAAAATGCTTTCAAAATTATACTAAAATAACTAAAATTGAAATTTTGGCAAAATGTTTGGCTGCCTATAGCACAGCCCCTGTTAAAACTTGATACTTAAAACTTGGTGCACATACCATGTTGCATATTTCTCTGAATCCTGGCACTGTGGAGAAATTTGGATACTTTTTTTTCTTAAATTAGATGGAAATAACTGAAAATTTAATTTTGATTACATATTTGGCCACCCCAATGCACCCATTTCATCCTGGGACTGTAAAATTTGGTAGACATATGAAAGCCATTAGTACCCGTATACCTGCCAAATTTGGTAATATTTGGATATGTACTTAGAAAACTAGACCAAATTGACAGAAATGTTAACATTTGACAAAATCCAGTGGAATTTTTGAAATGTATTAATTTGGTCATAACTGAGCCTTTTATAGAGCTAGCTATCTGAAGTTTGGCATGATTACTTGCTGATAGGAGTTCTAATGGTGTGACATATATCATGACATCAGGATGCATTGTCCCAAAATGATAGGTGCTCAAAATATGTAATTCTAGTTTTTGTGGGAAATTTCATGAACATTTTACCTGTATATAACTCAGGCCCCTTTTGAGCTAGAAATCTGAAACTGGGTACATATATAAATGTAGTAACGTGAATACCCAAAAATGTTTATAACATTTTGATGAATGTTTCAAAATTATACTGAGCTAAAATGTGTGGCTACCTATAACATAGCCCCCTTTAAAGCTTGAGACTTAATACTTGGTGCACATAAACATATTGCATGTTTCTCTAAATCCTGAAATTTTGGAGAAATTTGGATAAGACATTTTAAAACTAGATGGAAAAAATGGAACATTAAATTTTAATTAAATCTTTGGCCACCCATAACTCTGCTCCCTTTTGATCTAGGACACTGACATTTGGTACACTTATGCAAGCCATTGGTACCTTCAAATTTTGGTATAATATGGAGATGCACTTTAGAACCTAGACCAAAATAACTGAAATATAAAATTTTGCAAAATTCCACAGAATTTTTCTACGAAATTTCACGAATTTTTCCATGAAATTCCACAGAATCAGAATAGCAATTTCACATGCATTCTGCCAGCAAAATGTTATATTTTGCACAACGCTACTCTGTGACTAATTTAAGAAGTTTTTTTTGAATTAACAGCAATGGCTCAGGATTTCTTCTTTAGGCCTGTATGGAGCTCATTGTTCAGGTTGTTGCTCTTTCCATGATGTCACCTGAAGTCAGAGTAAGCATATACGTGAATGCACAAAGGTCCTATTCCCTCTGCAGCAAGGTAACAGTTTGTGTGGCAGTGTGGAAATGCACAGCCATCTGTATCATGTGTCAAGAGAACACTGTTTCAGTGCAGATGAGCAAACGTCCCTCAAAGTCAGGTGTCAAAACAACAGTCCACTAGGCAGCACTAAGTAGCCATGCACAGTCTTATCTTGGTACAGAGCGCAGTGACCCATTCACATCTGCTACTGCAATGATTGTTTCATGGTGCATGACCAGTGCACTGTGCATTTCCTATCATATCAGTGATGGCCTTCTGAGAAAACATGCAGCATGTAGGCCTCTCTATACAGAAACAAAGTCCATAATGTTGGCACAGGTTGGAGACGGTTCTACATGTTCTGCAATTACACTATTTTTCTAAGCTCTGAATATGTGGAATCATAGAACTACACATAATTCAAACTGTATTCCCAAAATGTTACTTGGAAAAACATAATTAATGTTTCTACACAGTCAAATATGAAAGATAACCATAACGCATTGACAATGTTCTGAGTCCTGTACCAACATAAGAGTCTGTATGGCATGCCCTGGATCTGTAGGTTGTGCTTAGATCATGATGCTTGGGGCTTGGTGGAGGTGGTGGTGGTGGTGGGGTGGGGGTTCTGGCATTAGGGTTGAGATACACAGTGAACACTACACAACTGAACTGACCAAAATCATGTGACTCCAACCTGTAATTTTTTCATTTCTCTACTTTATCTGATTTGCAGTCTTCAATTCTAATATCTGCAGCATTGCCTTTTTTTGCAATGAATATACAGTATATTATACAGCTATGGTAATGCCATGTATTAGGCTTGAGTAAGCACGTTACTGTTAGAACCTGACTTTTGCACTAATTGTAAAAAAAACAAAAACAAGGCACTGCATCAGCATGTGGTCTAAAAGCAAAACAAAATGGTTATATTAAATGCACGCTGAAAATAGAAAATAGAGTTAACAATCTACGTTTCGACCTGAGGTCTTCTTCAGTAAATATCTAAAAGAGAAAAAAAACAAGTTAGTGTAGAGGAGAGGTAAAATGAGAGAGATATATATGTGGAGAAAGAAGAAGGGGGAGGCTAAGGGAAAAGAAGTGATAAATGGTAAGATTAAGACAGAATCTGAGAAATAAAAAGGTGATGATGGGAAAGATAATGCATAATGGGAGAGAAAGAGCTGGGGAAGTTCCCAGGTGGAGACTAATTAACAGGGCCTTGTAAGAAGGCTGAAAGGTGACAAATGTGTGGGAAGGAGACAGAAATGGAGACATATGGTGAAAATGAAAATAAATGAGTACAAAAACAAATTGACTTTAGGAAAAAAGGATGGCTGAAAGATGTTGAGTGGAAAATAAGTCTATCATTTAAACCAGAGGGCTGCTGGGGGCCAAAGTGGATGATCAGCTTAGCTTCATGTTTCTATGGTCAGGATCGGACCCTGCTGAAGGACACAAACAGAAAGGTCATTGACATTGTGGTCCCTGGAGATAAAGTGGATACAATGGGTTTAGCAGTTTCACCATTCCTGACTGCTCTGTAATGTTCCTGAAACGGTCAGCAAGGCCTACCAGTTTCTCAATGTAAATAGCTGAACACTTCCTGCAAAGAATACAATACACCACATTAGTGGAGGTGCATGAGAACTCCTTGGTGATGTGAAAACACCTGTGAGGCCCCAGATCTCAGTCACACTGGAAATAAATTTGCAGGTGTAGCAGCGAGCCCTGTTGCAGGTTTGGTACCTGAGGGGAATAACTGTTGGGACAGGGCTTGCTGCTACACCTGCAAATTTATTTCCAGTGTGACTGAGATTCGGGGGCCTACAGGTGTTTTTCACATCACCAAGGAGTTCTCATGCACCTCCACTAATGTGGTGTATTGTATTCTTTGCAGGAAGTGTTCAGCTATTTACATTGGAGAAACTGGTAGGCGTCTTGCTGACCGTTTCACGGAACATTACAGAGCAGTCAGGAATGGTGAAACTGCTAAACCCATTGTATCCCACTTTATCTCCAGGGACCACAATGTCAATGACCTTTCTGTTTGTGTCCTTCAGCAGGGCTTCCGGGATCCTGACCATAGAAAAACATGAAGCCAAGCTGATCATCGCCTTGGCTCCCAGCAGCCCTCTGGTTTAAATGATAGACTTATTTTCCACTAACATCTTTCAGCCATCCCTTTTTTCCCTAAAGTCAATTTGTTTTTGTACTCATTTATTTTTCATTTTCACCATATGTCTCCATTTCTGTCTCCTCCACACATTTGTCACCTTTCAGCCTTCTTACAAGGCCCTGTTAATAGTCTCCACCTGGGAACTTCCCAGCTCTTTCTCTCCCATTATGCTTTATCTTTCCCATCATCACCTTTTGTTTCTCAGATTCTCTCTTAATCTTACCATTTATCACTTCTTCTCCCTTAGCCTCCCCCTTCTTCTTTCTCCACACATATATATATATCTCTCATTTTACCTCTCCTCTACACTAACTTGTTTTTTTTCTCTTTTAGATATTTCCTGAAGAAGACCTCAGGTCGAAACGTAGATTTTTAACTCTATTTTCTATTTTCAGCGTGCATTTAATATAACCATTTTGTTTTGCTTTTGCACTAATAACTCCTCCCCTCTTCAATTTGCCTGCAATTTTGTAATTTGGGTGTCAGTGCCAGGATCTCTGGATTCTATAAATTTTGTGACAGTTGGCTCACTTGAGGCAAAGTTATGGAGATGCAAAAAAAAACATAGATTCACCAAAATTAAGAGTTTTTTTTTGCTCATCTATAACTAATCAATAGTTTGTATATGAAACTCGAAACTTACAGGTTTGATATAGTTTTGTCCAAGGTACAGGCTTTTACAAGTTTTATGTTTTTAACCTACTGGTACATTATTTTTATTATTTTTAAAATATAAGTTAAAAACATTTCCGTTTTTCATACATGCTTTGTAAAAAGAATAAAGGTTCCATAAATAGCTATATTTTAATGAAAGCAGTGTGTGTTAGTGAGTCATGTAAAATGAAAGCAGTGTACTGCAAATCCCTAATGCACACTGCTCTTGAAATGCAGGCATCCTGAACTGTTGGTATGTCCCACCTGTCTGACTGAGCTATTTTTTTTTTAAATCAGGGATGGGTGCCCAACCTTTGAACCACCACCCGGACCACTAAAGTTCCACCCTGCCACTGTTCAGAGGCAACCAAAGCAGTGGGTGGGAGCAGAGCTCCCCGGCCTTCACCACTAGCACCACCAATGATCGCAGTGGGATCCAAGGACTTGGGCCCGGCAAAGAAAAAGGAAAGTGAGCTCCATGTGGTAGAGCTATAAAGTGCTGATTCTAAACCATGGTTTATTTTTTTCTCAGCAAGCAGTGAAGCTGTAAGTCTTAAAACATTTCAGGGCAAATGACTGGGGGGACTTGAGCTTACATTAGGGGGGCTTCAGCCTCCCTTAAAACAGCCTGGTGGTGCCACTGGTCAGGCTACATGCCAAATCAGAGGACACCATCAACATATCATCAGTGTACGGCAGTATTTTGTATTCCCTGTTGCCTATACTGTACTCATAACTGGGATGAGGGGATTTTCCCTGAGTTTTGTAAAAATGACTCTAGGGCTAGGACAAAGAGAGCAGGTGGGAGGGGGCAGCCCTGCTCAGGTGCCTCTCTCCAGAGGGAAGGGTTCAGATGTGACATTGTTTGCTAAGACTGCTGCTGTGGGTGCAAAATAAAGGGTATTTATCCAGCCAAGGTGTTCCCTGAATCAAACTTCCTGAGCAGTGCTTTGAGGTATTGCCACTTTACCAAATCAAAAGCATGCTTGGTGTCCAGGGACACTACCCCAGCTAGAGTATTTACTTCTTTTTCTATCCATATGAGAGTAATCCATTTGTGGAGATGATCTGTGCTATATCTTCTGGGCACAAAACCAACCTGGTCTCAGCTCTCCTGGAGTGACAGCACAGTATTAAATATTACAGGCACACTTTAGCTAATATTTTGTCAATATTTAGGAGGGAGATGGGATGCTATCTGCCATATGTTTGGAGATCTTTTCCCTTTCTATGAATCAAGATGACTACTGCCTCTCACAAAGTGTGTGGCAGTTGTTGTTACTCCAAAGCTTCAGTAAATGCAGCTAGTAAATACTGGGGAAGAATCTTGGTTTGGGCTTTATAAAATTCACCTGGCAAGCCTGGAGTTTCAGCTGATGGAAGGCACTTTATAACAGAAAGAATTTTGTCTACAGAAAGAGGACCATTGAGTAGTACTTGCTGGTTTTGCTGGATTTGGGTAGGGTTACCGAGGTCAAAAAGTTACCAGCTGTAGCCCTGTAGAGGTTTCCTTATTTTTTTTATAGCTTGTCAAAGTGGTCCTTTAAATAAGTGGCAGATTTTCAGGAGATAACTAGTAGTGACCCCATCTGCCTTACACAGAGAAACAGTTCTACTGCTGATCTGTTGCAGCCTTCTCACCCATCTGATGGCCTTCTCACTCACCTCCCAATATTTCTGCTAGGTTCAAAAATGTGTATTCTGCCCTGTGGCTGAGCAGAACATTCACATCACACATAAGGTTGGTTAGTTTGTGTAATTGCACCAGGTCTAGAGTCACAAGCCTGTTATATAGGAGAGGATGGAAGGTTTGATACCTTGTATTGGACCAACAAGTGTCTTGTACAAAGATGGAATTATACACAAGCTTTCGGGGCCACACAGGCCCCTGCTTCAGGTGAATAGCAAAACTGAGCAACATAAGCAGTATTTATATCCACTGTGGAGCAATTAAAAATCAGGAAGTGAAGTAGGAAGGTGACAAAGGGGACTAGAGATGAAAATCTAAGATGTAAAATAAAAACATGAGCAGAAATGGGGAAGGGGCTAAGTAGGAACAGTCAGAAGGAGATGAAAGGGAGCTAAAGGGAAAACAAAAGCATGCAGATAGAATAGAAACATAGACACATAGACTTTGACGGCAGATAAGGACCGCTTGGCCCATCTAGTCTGCCCATTTCCCTACCTACAGGATAGGCCGCAGATCCTAGTTAACCAACAGCCTATTTCTTCCTACCCACCACAAGAATTGCCTTATGTCTGTCCCATGCATTCTTGAATTCTCCCACAGTTTTAGACCCCACAACCTCCTCAGGAAGGCTGTTCCATGCATCCACTACCCTCTCTGTGAAATAATACTTCCTCACATTGCCCCTGAACCGCCTCCTTCTATCTTTAAATTGTGTCCCCTTGTTCTTGCAAGTCTCTTTTTCTGAAAGATGCTACCCTCTTGGACTTTGTTGATTCCACTGAGGTACTTAAAAGTTTCTATCATGTCCCCCGCTCCTCCTTTCCTCCAAGGGTATACATATTAAGCTCCTTTAGTATCTCCTCATCGGCTTCTCTTGCAGACCCTGCACCATTTTAGTTGCCCTCCTCTGGACTACCTCTATCCTGTCTATGTCCTTGCGGAGATGGGGTCTCCAGAACTGGACACAGTACTCCAGATGGGGTCTCACCAACTGTCTGTACAGAGGATAACAACTTCCTGTTTTCTGCTGCTGATGCCTCTCCCTCTACATCCCAGTATACCCCCAGCCCTCCCTACTGCCTTCTCACATTGCTTGCTAACCTTAAGGTCATCTGATATGATTACCCCCAGGTCCCTTTCCTTTTTTGTTGTTGTTACTACCTCCCCACCCATTGTGTATTCTTCCCTGGGTTCTTGTTTCCCAGGTGCATTATTTTGCACTTCTTTGCATTGAATCTAGCTGCCATACTTGACCATTCCTCTAACCTTGCCAAGTCCCTTTTCATCCTTTCACGCCTCCTTGTGTATCAACCCTGTTGCAGATCTTTGTGTCATCTGCAAAGGCATACTTTTCCTTCAGTCCCTCTGCAATGTCACTGATGAAGACATTAAAAGGACTGGACCCAATACTGAACCCTGCGGTACCCACTAGTAACCCCTCTTTCTTCAGAGTGGACTCCATTTACAATTACCTTCTGTGTCCTGTTGTGCAGCCATTGTTTTACCCAGGCTACCACCCTGGGACCCACTCCCAGGCTGGTTAATTTGACTATTAATCTTTTGTGTGGGACTGTGTCAAATGCCTTGCTAAAGTCTAGGTAGGCCATGTCCACAGCCCCTCCCTGGTCTACTACTTTGGTCACCCAGTCAAAGAAATCTATTAGATTTGTCTGACATGACCTTCCCGCTGTGAACCCATGCTGCCTTGGGTCCTGTGCTCCACTGACCTCTAGGTACTCAACTATTCTTTCCTTCAGAAATGACTCCATCACTTTCCCTACCACAGAGGTTAGACTGACAGGTCTGTAGTTTCCTGCCTCTGTCTTGGTCCCACTTTTGTGAAGGGGAATCACATCCGCCTTCCTCTGAGATCAGAGGCTGGCTTTAGGGTAGAATTGACAGGAGATGCCTAAAAGATGTAAGGAAATCAAGAAATTAGGAGAAACAAAAGATCAAAGGCCTAGATAAGGCTTTAAGCTTGAGCTTGAGCTGCCCGCCGACTACAGCGGCGAGATTGGGAGCCTGCCTGCTGCCACCCACCCACTGCTCTCCAAGCACAGGCTTGCTGCCCACTTTGGGCAAGCACCTCATCCTCATAGCTGCTTTTAAGCTTGAGCTGCCCACCGACTACAGCGGTGAGACCGGGAGTCTGCCTGCTGCCACCTGCCCACTGCTCTCCAAGCACAGGTAATTGCCGAAGCCAAATCTTCAGCCCTCAGCGGCTGTTGCAGCGAAGATCCTAGATTGTTTTTCTGAATTCCTGGCACCATCTGACTACAGTGCCCTCATTGGCTGCTCACCATCTTGGTGAACTCCCCGAGTGGCTAGCTCTGGAATCCAGCGTGGCTGCTTTACCAGGACTAATTGCATGCCCGTGCACAAATTCTGTACTCTGTGCTGCCTGGGCCTCACTACTAGTGTTTGCACATAATACCAATTACAGCTAAACTGAAAACCGGGATTCCTACTGCTGATTTTTTGTTTGTTTAAGGACTGTTACTAGCCTGCATTTGCTCATTCTAGTAGAAAAGAAAAGAGAGTAAAATACTGTTTGTTTGCTTTGTTTTAGCCTAGCTAGACCCCTTAATCTTCCCATCATACCTCTCAACCTCCTACCTCATGAATCAGGGACAATGCTTAAAAAAATCAGGGACAAAAGACCAAAATCAGGGACACATCTTCAAAATTAGTGATATCCACTCAGGACGGTGGTAGAATAAGGGGCTTGGTGTAAAATGCCTTTTCTAATGAAGAACAGGTCTGTAACATTAATGTGTGACATTATTTTGTGCTTACAATCCCTGCCGTTTGGTCACGGAAACACAATTTTTAAGAGGGACAGGGTGAAATTTTGAGTCAAAATCAGGGACATCCCTGAAAATCAGGGACAGTTGAGAGGTATGCTTCCCATTCTGTCCTTTGTGTGTCTCTTTGTGTGATTGTTTCACCCTCCCCCCAACCCCTCTCCACAAGTTCTTAAATACACCTAAACCTCTCCCCCTTCTGTGCACCTCCTCCCATTGGCCATCTTGCCCTACACAAATTTAAAGCTGCAGAACACTTCCTAGAGTGCGGTCCTGCCCCACAGAACTACATTTCTAACAGCCCCTTGCTTCACCACTCCCTCCTCTCCCCCTTCATAAGGCTGACCACGCTAATTCTCTCCTACTTTTTCCATGGATAACCCTCCAGGGCTCCCAGCTCATCCACCACAAGAACCGCGGCCACCGGGTGGTCGGCACTTCTGAAGCCGCCGCCCGAGACCACTTGCTCAGACTCCAGACCCAGAGAGGTATGGCAAAGCTGCAAACCAATCGGAGTGTGAGCGCCTTCTCCAGGTTTGCTCTGATTGGTCCTTCACCCTTCTTATCTTTTCTCTGTCTCCTGAGCTAAAAAGGCGCTGTTTTTTTTTTTTTTTATTTATGCTTGCTAATGTACGACTATTTTGTTAGAATCTGCCTGTAAACTGCCTAAAAAAAGCTGTAATACTTGAAAACAGCTCTTGCTAGATTGATTAAGTGAAACAGCCCTTTCCTTTGCCTCTGTAACTGCTACCCAGACTTCAGGGCGCCAAGGAAATCGACCCCTTTCACTTGTAAATTAGTTTTGTCACTGGGTAGCTCGACCATTATCTGAGACCAGTACTAATTGGCTTTGCTTTCTCTTCTCCTTCAGCTGAGAACCCTCCAGGGCTCCCAGCTCATCTGCCAAAAGAACCACGGCCACCGGGCGCAGGTCGGCGCTCGGCCACCACCCGAGACCACTTGCTAAGACTTCAGACCCAGAGAGGCATGGCAAAGCTGCAAATTTTACACCCACCCACCCATCCCTCCCTGACCATTGTTAGATAGACCCCTTGCCCCGCCCTTCCCTGCCATTGGCTTTTCTACAAATCTATCCTTCCCGCCTCCCTAGGATGCCCACAGACATTTACATTTTGGGCTGCTGCTTCAGGTTCAAGTGTCCCATCCTAACTAACCCACTGCAGTCTCCCCTACCACTCATCTTAGATCAGGTTTGTGACTTCTTATTACTGTCCCTAGTCACTGTGTCATAGTAAATTCTTGTTGCTTCCTACAAGTGGTTTCAGCACCTACATCCCTTTGTGGACCCTGTGGTGTGTAGCCTTAGCTGGTGATACTTCTTAGATCAGGTTTATGACTTCTCGTAACTATCTCTAGTCGCTATGCCATAGAAACATCTCCTTGCTCCAGTCAAGTGGTATCGGTATCTATATCCCTTTTCAGACCCCGTGGCACATAGCCTTACCTGGTGATTCCTTGCCCAGATTAAGCCCTTACAACTGTTTCTCTTTCTGATCCCCAGACTTCAACCATGGAACCTGCAATCTGGGTCTACCTATTTACTGCCTTATGCACCCTACCATTATTAGGGTACACTCCAGATGGAATTTACCCCAAAGAGGACTTGTATCCTCTACTACAAGAACGTCTACTCATGGAGTCCCTATACAACTCGTGCTATGCCCCCAAGTTGTCATACCCACTTTCAGCTGAGTCTCCTTCTTGGACAGCCACCAGTATCTCGTTACCTATCCAAGGAATGTTACCTACTCGGCCCAGTACCTGCATCTACTGGTGTCATACAGCTAGGGTCTTAGCATGTGTATCACTAAGACTGAACAGTACAAAGAATAGGTCCTTGCATTCCTACGCCAATACTTCCACTAGCCAAAGAAGGTTTAGTTCTTCCAAATTACTACTTGTTGCCCTGAGGAAAGTTGTACACCTCCTCTTGCTATGCTCAGGTAAAGTTAAACTTAACCCTGGTCCTATACAAGCAATTCCTTCACCGTTCTAAGTCACGAAGTATAAAGGTATCAGCTTTATGCATGTTAATGTGTGTAGCCTCTTAAAGAAACTCACCTCAATACAGGTTTGGACTATCCACACGGAGTCGGATGTACTTGTCATATCTGAATCCTGGCTTCGTTCATCCACGCCAGACAAAGAGGTCAATATTCCCAACTATCTGTTATTCAGAGGCGATAGACTAACCAGAGGCAGTGGTGTAGCCATCTATGTTAAGGACAAGTTTACGGTCGCAACCCTCGACACTACATCAATTGCCAATGCCTTTGAATGCCTGTCCTTAAAAATTGAAATATCTACATCAATGGCCCTCCGTGTCATAGGATGTTATAGATCCCTGTCCTCGAGGTCACAGCTTCTGTCCCACCTATCATCTACTATGAGTACCGACACAATGGAAACAATTATACTAGGGGACCTTAACTACGACTGGCTGTCGAGCGCATCTCTTCCACTTAAATCCTTCTGTGACTCTCATGGGCTCACTCTACTTATTATTGAACCTACTCATATCAATAAGAAAAACCCTACGAAAAGTACACTATTTGATGTACTTCTAGTAAGCAAACCTCATTTCTTCTCCCATGCTGGGATCTTTTCTGCCGATGTTAGTGACTATTGCTTTATTGCTGGCATAAGAGCAGTCCCTAAACCAACAGCCTCAGCAAAGTACTCTACCAAAAGATCAAAACGGAATTTTGACCTGCTTGCATATATCAATGACCTGAAGCTTCCCTGCTTTGGCAGACCTTTATTTAGCCAAATCAATAGAAACAGCATATGCCATTTTCCACGAAATTGTATCCAGCGCTCTTAACACCCATGCACCCTTAGTCAAAACCCGCATAAAGGCTAGAAAGTGCCGCTGGTTTACAGCAGACATCAAGGCAGCACTATTAAAAAGAGACACGCTCTGGAAGCTAGTACGCAAATCCCACAAAACCGAAGACTGACATCTTTTCAGAACAGCCAGAAACCACTGCACAAAGCTAATTTGGGAAACCAAGTACAACTTCTATTGCTCTGAACTCGACACTGCCTCTAGCTGCCCTACCAAGTTCTGGTCCACAATAAAAGAACTTTCTGGTAATACCACAGGAAACACTCTCCCCTCAAAAATTATTTCTGACAATGTAACTATCAACAACAATAAATAGATACTACAAGCCTTTAACAATCACTTTGCTACTGCAGGACTAGCTTTTGATAACTCACCTGCATGCAACCTATGTTCCCAGCTTACCACACAACCTTCAGAATCTAGTCCCTCAGATGCAGTCTTTTCATTCTCTCCTGCCTCACTAAAAGAGGTCGAAGAGCTCCTCTTCCAGTTGGACACCAGAAAAAGTGCTGGCACTGACACCTTCACTCCATACTACCTAAAGATTGCCTATCATGTCTTGGCCTTACCTATTATGCATCTATTTAACTTGTCTCTTTCTCAAGGGACCCTCCCCAAACTGTGGAAAACCACACATGTTATTCAGCTGTTTAAATCCGGAGACCCAGTGATCTAAACAACTACAGGTCCATCTCCCTTCTCCCAGTACTATCAAAACTTCTGGAAAAAATCGTGAATACCCAGCTGAAATCTTTCATAGATGATACTAACCTGCTAAACCCAGTGCAATCTGGTTTCAGAACTGAACATAGTACAATTACGGCCCTAGCCAAGGAGACAAATGACTGGCAGCACGAGCTAGAGAACAAAAAAATTGTCTGCGCCGGTTTTCTAGACCTAAGTAAGGCCTTCAACACTGTCAACCACAGCCTCCTTCTTTCTTCATTAAAAGCTATTGGTCTAGATTCTATCTCCTTGCGTTGGTTCCACAACTACCTTTCTGATAGGCACCAACAGGTCAAGGCCGAAGGTGAAATCTCCCCTCAAATCTCTTAAAAAGAGGTGTCCCGCAGGGATCCATCCTGGGGCCACTCCTATTTGCCATCTACATCAACAATATAGACTCAGGCATCAGTGACGCAAAAATTCATCTGTTCGCAGATGATACAGTGATCTACCTAAGCTGTACAACTCCTGAAACTGCCTGTAGTGACCTGCAAGCTGACTTCAACATACTTCAATGCCGGCTCCTTAGTAAAAAATTGCTACTTAACGCCAAAAAGACAAAGGCAATGCTATTTTCACCTATTAACCATGCAGCCTACCCTGCTCTACCCCCATCACCCCCCTACTAGGAGAAACCCTGGAATTTGTGCCAAAATTCAAATACCTGGGGGTCTGGCTAGACTTCAGACCCTCCTTTGCAGACCACCTGGAGGATTTGTTAAAAAAACTAAGGCAGAGACTAGGTCTCTTCTTCAGGTTAAACCGCCTACTAGCTACAGAGGCCAAGAGACAGCTAGTTCAGTCTATGTTCCTTTCCCTAATTGATTACGCCAACTTTATATACAACCAATGTGCTATTTCATACCTTGGTAAATTGGACATACAGTACTTACCACAGAGCCCTGCGCTTCATCACTGGTCTCCCCTTCTCCACCCATCACTGCTCTTTATATGCGGCTGTAGGTTGGACCTCCCTACACTACAGACAAAATAAAAATGCAGCTCTCCAGACATACAGAGCTATCACTGGCAAACTTCTGCAGTACATTGTTGATTGCCTGGCTCTCAATATGCCTGGAACCTATGCCCAAAGAAGCTGTTCACTGATTTCTCTGAAAGTGCCCAAAGCCCTAACACGTTTTGGGAGAGCTGCCATAGGATTCATTCTACCATCACTCTGGAATGTGCTACAGAAATCACTGAAACTGAGGACTCCTGTTAGTATTACTGTGTTTAAGTCCTTATACTCAGATACAATACAGAAGCCTGCAACTGCTTCCAACGATCCTAGCTCTGGAATGTGCTACAGAAATCACTGAAACTGAGGACTCCTGTTAGTCTCACTGTGTTTAAGACTTTGTACTCAAAATACATTACAGAAGCCTGCAACTGCTTCCAATGATCCTAGCTTACTTATACCCCCTTCCAAAACTGCCCTGCTTTTCCCATTCTCCTTCCTTCTTGTATCAGTGCATAACTTGTCCCTGAGCCACCTACTTATCTACCACCCTTAATCTCACCCTCCCTAACCCACCTATTCCTTGTATACCCACAGCATCTCATTCCTTCACTCCTAGTATTATCCCAGTTCCAACCCCCCCCCCACTGGCTGCCCACTTCTCCTGACACATGTCTTCCCCTTGATACGCCTGGATCTTTTTAAACTGACTATGTCTCTTCGCTTGTAGCATCCACTTCAACTAATCTCTTCGCTGGACTATAATGCCTTTATCTTACAGGAATACTAAACCATGTATGTTGTTGTATCTGGTATAAATTTTTACTGACTTGCTACCCTATTGTTATGTATACCCTTACCGACTGTCTTTTACCTGAACCCAAATGTATTTTTACTTATCCTGTCTATTGCAGGCCTACCTGTACTGTTGTACTTTTGCATCTACTGTCTATTTGTCTGTATATAAATGCATTGTTACTTGGCTTGTGTAATGCAGGTCCACCTTGTAAATGAGCTTGCTCAATGGTGTTCACCTGGATAAATAAAGAATTTGATTGATTGATTGGTAAACAGAGTGTGAGGTAGTATAAACAGAGGTGTGAAAACAAGAGGTAGTGGGTGGGACTGAGCTAAAGAGTTAGTGGAAGAGTCAGTGAGGATGTGCGGTATAGGTGAAAAAAAAATCAGGCAGAACTCAGAGAATAAATTATTATAATAAGAGAATTACAGAACCAAATCAGGCAGAACTTAGAGAAAAAATTATTATAATAAGAGAATTACAGAACCAAAGTGTGATAAATAATGTCATGATTTAGTACACAATAAAAAAAGAATGACAGTTTACCATAATGTGTCATGAATCTGATATCCCGATTCAGTCCAGAAATGTTAGATTTAAATTGTTCAATATATTTCAGTTTCCATGTCCCTTTGTCCTGTGTGTTTCTGAAGTTGCCTCTTAGTATCAAGACAGATAAATCCAAGAGAGAGTGATCTGTTTGTGAAAAATGGTTTCCTACTGGAGTGCTGATAATCTGGTTTACTATTGTGTGACAGTGGTGATTCATCCTGGTTTTCAGTGGTTGGCTAATTTCCCCAATATAGCAACCATTTGTGCACTTCTTGCATTGAATTAGGTAAACCACATTGCTGGATTGACATGTGTAGGATCCATTAATTTGTATTATGTTGTTCTGGCTTGTCTTAATGGTGGCCTGTCTGCATATGGGGGTGCAGGACTTATATCTTTTCATTTTACATGGTGTTGTCCCTCTTGTTTTCTGGTTATTTTGATCTGCTGGGAGTTTGTTATGAATTATTATGTTTGAGAGGCTGGGGGGCTGCTTATAGGAAATGACAGGTGGTTCAGGGAAGATATCTTTCAGTGTTTCATCTTCTCTCAGCATGGGTTGTAGCTCTTTGACAATTTCCTGAAGGGGTTTTAGCTTGGGGCTGTAAGTGACCTCTAGGGGTGTGCGGTCAGTTTGATGTCTTTGCCTGTATTCCAGCAGATTGTCTCATGGTATTTGTATGGCTTGTTCAAATTCTGTCAATTTGTTTTGAAGAGTGGCCCTGCTGAATTAGGGAATTCCAAAGTTTGGAGAGCTGTCTGTCTCTTGTTCTCTCATCAGAGCAGATTCGATGGCATCGGATTGCCTGACTGTAGGATTACAGATTTTTTTTGTATGATTTGGGTGGAAGCTGGAATTATGCAGGTAGCGGTGTCTGTCAGTGGGTTTTCTGTAAACAGAAGTTTGTATATGTCCATTTTTAGTGATACTGACCGTGGTGTCAAGAAAATGTATGCTGGTGGTGGAGTATTCAATAGTGAGATTTATGGAATGATGAAAGTTGTTAAAAACATGATGGAATTTTTTGAGAGAGTCTTCACCTTCTGTCCAAATCAGGAATATGTCATCAATAAAATGGAGGTAGACAGATGGATTATAAGGGTGGTGTTTAAAAAAATCCTCCTCTTGTTGGTCCAATGCAAGGTATCAAACCTTCCATCTTCTCCTGTTTTGCAAGGACCAATATGGCTGGAATCACTTTTTACATAAGCCTGTTACATTAAAGTTTCCAGTTCCCTTACCTTCCCAGTTTTTTTTAGATTCTCAGTTCTCATCTTTTTTCATGTGGCAGAATATGCCATTATATGACCTCTACTAGTAGTTTTATAGGTTTTACATATGGTGCCATGTACGACCCTTAATTGTACATTGTTATCAAAATAGGTTCTGGTTTTACTCAACAACCAGGTTTTAAACTCTAGTTCTTGCAATAAATGTGGGTTTTAAACTCCACTTGATGGACTGCCTGTTGCTTCTGTGATGCTAATGGTCAGAGCAACTGGGGCATGATGTAATATCTGTATTTCCTTTATAGTAGCTTGGACTACCCAGTTACTGAGTCCAGCAGAAACTCAAATCATGTCTAGTTGGGAATACATAGAATGTACTGTTGAAAAGTTGGAGATATCACAGCCATGAGGGTGTCCAAGGTGTCACGTGTTCATGCAGCCTAGGTCCTCCATTAGTTTTTTCATGACTTGCCTAGTGGATGTTCAGGGGTTTTGACTCTGCCTGGTCATTTATCCAGGAGTGAGTCCAGGATCTGATTCATGTCTTGCCTATGATTATGCTAGTGGACTGAAAATCTAAACAAGCCTGAGCAAGTGTGTGGAAAAAGGCTGGGTCGACCTGATTGGAGTGATACATATTTCCTAATACCAATTCCATTCCATTTACAGTAATATACCTTTAACCAGCACCCACCTGCCATTGGTATCTGTCACTGTTTATATAGCCATGAAATTTAGGTGTCTCCTGCAAAAGATAGCTATACCCCACTGCTTAGAATTACAAGAGCTTTCCAAAATTTGCTCTACCCACATCTTGCACAGTTTGAGGACCTCTGTCATTTTCATGTGTGTCTCCTGCATCATTGTAATGTCACGTTTCAGAGATTTCAGGTGAGTCAAAGCTTTAGTGTGTTTAAGTGGGTTTCCCATCCCCCACATGTTGCAGGATATTACATGCAATTTGGGGCATCCCATTTGTGGTTTTTAACTAGCTTCTTTTACTTAATGAGTCTCTACCTGTACTAGTCCTATTCTGTCCCCGTGTCATACTTAGTGGTTGAATTACTGTTACACATTGTGGAACACAAGACTTAAACATGAATATTTTAACACTTAAAACTATAAACAACATGAACTTTATAATCTTGGAAAGTCAATTGCAGTCCTGACCAGTTTTGGTGGCTGCCTGTACATCAAACCCCTGTGCCAGACCTAGGTAGGTCAAGTTTCTTAGCAGTGTAGTGGACCCCAAAACTTGTAGCAATCTGGGCAATGCCAACTGACTTCCATCACTCAGTGGTTCCCCCCTGCCCTAGTTTTTCCTCCCATTCAGCTGGTTACCTACCATTCATTTTCTCCAACATCTGTAACAGGATCCAATCCCCATGCTCTCCTTGTGCCCTCTCAGTCTGTGTCCTAGTTCAGTGTTCAGTGAGGGACTGGGGTAAGTGACCAGAGAATGTAACCTTGGGGATCAAATAAATTTTGATGGTGTTGTCCAGGCATTCCCTTCCCTCATTTCTCCTGTGATACAGAAGGTCTGGTGTCCACCTGTGTCTGGCCTCTTGTGTCCCAGAGTACATTCAGGGAGAGGGGGAGTGCAAATCATGCAGCATTATGTCACATTAGGGAATATGAAGAGGGGCAGTCATGGTTAACATTTACTAACAACTGCAATACTTTCAAACATTTATGATCCACTTCCTGCCTTTCTTACTACTCTGTCCCTGAGTAACTGCTGTGGGCATTGAGAAAGTGGCCCCAGCTAGACTAAAGGACTATTAGATGCCATGTAAGATAGCTCAAAGCTTGTTGTGGGGATCTGGTAGCTGACCCTGTAGAACTTCTATTATAGAAATAAATCAAAATCATTCTACATATGATAGAATGAACTCACACAATAACAGATACACATGAATAAGCTACAGAAATGAAGCAAATGGAAAAAATTCTTCTGGCTGCACTCCAGTGTTCATCCATTTTTCTTGGTGCCATTTCACTCTTATTGTGGTTGTACAGTGCTTATCACTGATTACTTGAAAGAGCTCCTGGTTCCTTATTGCCCTAGATGATCACTCCACTCACCCAATGAGGGGTTGCTAGAGATTCCAAGGGTGTGCTTGAAATCATCTGGGGTGAGAACTTTTATGTATGCCGCACCCACCCTTTGGAATTCTCTACCCTGTCGGCTATGGGAGTGTACAACTGTGGAGGGATTCAAGCAATCTTTTATAGCACCAGGCATTCAGCTATTGATTTTTCTTTCTTCTTTTTGGTGTACTGCTATTTTAATGTTATTTTATTGATGCTTGTTCTGCTTTTAAATTGTTAGGTGTCTTGGTTATGGATAAGGCACCCTATAAATAAAATGTTTTATTATTATTATTATATTATTATCAGCTTCTTGGTGTAGTCAAGGGCCTTGGCTTCATTGCTGTACTCCTAGTGTGCTCCGTTCACTGAAAGTTTTAAAATTGCTGTGAAAAGCATCACATGTTTATCTCCATTGTCTCTGAGCAGTTTGTTTTTATGTCCCTGAATTGCTTTCTGAGATCCACAATCTCTTTTGTTAGATTAGAGACAATGATAAGTTTATTACTCTACCAATTTAGATCTTTAACATATCTTATCAACTGCATAATCTGTTCCTTTACCTGGCATCTGGACAATCTGGCCACTATCATGTGGTCATGACATCACTGTGGTGATGAAGTAATGACATTTGGTGTCATGACGCCCACACCTGCCCATCCTTGCACTCTCAAGGCTGCATCCACAGTTCAAAGGCAGCATGATATGAGCTGCTCTGATCCTTGTCGATTGGCAGACAAGACACTGCTGGTCCCACTGCACTGGCAGGGTAAGTGCCCTCAATAAGAGCAGCTGTTGTCTTAATATATAAAATATAAGGAAACACTGGTTTTATAAGACATTACAATATTATATGGTAGTAGGTTACCCTTTGCACCATTGTCTAAATGTAACAAGCAACCAGATAAGAAGTTCTCCTGATATGCCAACAAGGCAGAAAACCCTACTCATGTAAGATATATTATTTGACTATTAACATTATTATTTGACTTCAGTATCCTAAATGATCTGATAAAAGAATGGTCTTACAAGTATTATATGTAAGTTATGTGTTCACAATATAAACATACATGTCTTATATAGTCAGAAAATGCATGATTAGAGTTTTGTTATGATTGCAATGTATTGCACTTAGTGAAAAGGTCACAAATGTTATGCCCTGTATATGAACAGCCAAAGATGTTTATGATACTTTTTATACCTAGAAAATTGAATGAACAAGGAAACCATTTTACTTGACAGTACCACAGTACATCTGGGCACAGGTAGTCTGTATCGTTACGCAATTAACAAGCATACTGAAAGGTGCATAGATAGAAAGATAGATAGATAGATAGATAGATAGATAGATAGATAGATAGATAGATAGATAGACAGAGTTCACAAAAGTTACATAATGCTTTAACATTAGGTAACCACAGTAATTTTGCCATAGCAGAGTAAATAATTAAACACAGTTGCTCAATCTGTATGGATAACAGGGTTTATTTTGTATTTCTTAGGAAATATCACAGAATTTAAGAGTTTCAAAAAATATGGAAATAGAAGAGAAAATTATTAATATACTTAATAAATATGTACAGTTCATACACAAAATACAAAAAAAATTTTTTATCTATATACTTTTTACTTTAATATTTTAGTAACTGTATGCACTAAAGAAGAGGAATTTCTCCTTGAAACGTTTGCTAGCAACTCTGTACTGTAACCAAAAAGGGTACAATAAATATATATAAAACTGTTTGCTGAGTGAGCCTCTTCTACTTCAAGGACTGGTAGCTACCACTGTCATGCAGGGCCTGTAGTTAGGTGCTGTCGGCTTGAGTTTGCGTGCCCTGTGAGCTCGCATGAATACTATGGGTGAGTCTCAGTAATGATTCATAATTTTCAGGAGGACCACCTGTAAAAATTCTACCATAGTTCTCCCCTAACTATTTTCTGGGATGCCTGCAGTTCTGATATTGCATCAATGCCCCTGACAGATGAGGTCCAAGACTTTCTTTTTCAAGGCCTGGATCTCCCTGCTGTTGTCTACTGTGTGCATCTCTACTTTATGCAAAGTATCTTCCTCCTCTCCAATCCACCACACCACTTCCATGATGTGGCCAGTCAAGTCCTTAAACTGGCTCTCCATGCCTACCAGTGTGGCTTTGATTTGTGTGATGTCCCACACCAAGGTCTTGAGGGACTCAGAGATGCCTTTGATATCATGGATAAGGTGGGTCAAGGATTCCGTTGCCATGCTTGTCAGATTGGGATTTCAGATTGGAGAGGTTGCACCCAACTTAATCATTTTAGCAGGTACTAGAGTCACTGGGGAAGTCTGCAAATTATTCCTCTGTGCCTTTGTTCTGCATGTCATGCTAATGTTTTTAATAATGGATGTGCTGTTTAATCATCTGGATATATTTGCATTACATTCCTAGAGCAAAGAGCACTCGGTCTATGCCCCACTACATGTTTTATGTGTAAGACCAGGGTGCCCACCCCCAATGCTGTCAAATATTTTTATCTTTATTTTATTTAAAATTTTGCTAACTGGGTTAAAATGCACTGGGTCACATGGCCCTTTTTACAGACATGACCCAGGTACAGAAACATACAACACATAAACTAAATGATAATAAAAACCAAAAAGAACAAAATAGTAACTAATAACAAAAAAGACTGTATAATTTGTTCAACATACAGTACAGTAACCTAAAATAAGAAAACATATTTACAAAATATACAATATACAACAACAATTGATGCAAAAGCAGCACTGACACTAGGGTGGCAGTTTCCAGTTTTGTTCCAGTGCCTGAAAAAGTAGAAAACAATCCCTCATCATCTGATTTTATTAAATTATTTGTTTAATGTGTAAAAAAGGAAACCATCCATCAATGTCTTTTGTGGCTTTTTTTGCACCACCCATCCACCCCACCACCACAACTAAGCACCCACTACCCTACACTCCTCACTTACCTGATTTTAGGTCCAATGCTGTAATCCACTCTTGACCTGACTAGAGGCCATCCTGCTTCTTCAGATCCCAGTTGTGAACTGACTGAAACAGGGTAAGTGCAATTAATGGCTTTTCAATGTGTTTTGAACTTTTACTCATGACTTGGTCATTTTGTTAATGATCCCCCCAGATTTTTAACATGGCCTTTTTTGACCCCACCCAGGGAACAATGGAGGTGAAATGTTTAACCCCCTGAAACAGGTTTTGGCAGTTGCACCACAATTGCATCCTATGGGCAGGATTTAAACAACTTCATCTACCTTATTTTTGAGGTGGGGTCATAAAAAGGCTATGTTAAAAAATGTGGGTAAAAATATTAAAATAGGACCAAGTTATGAAAAAACATTGAATTTCATCAATGTTCACTTATAGCATTACTATTTCCAAATATCCTAACCTCAGATTTTCAAAATAGCCATTTCCCCCACCTCATGAACATGACAATTGACATTTTAGAAATCCTACCCAAAATGGTCAGGATATCATAAATGACACCTGTCATGTTCAAAAGGTGTGGTCATAAAAAGAGAATGTTGAAAATATGTGGTCAGAATCTCCAAAAACAGCTGAGTTATAAAGAAACATTGTGTTCAGGCCATCATGGCAAAGGCCAATCTGGATATTATGGCTATTACTGAGTCATGGTGCACTAAAAGCCATGACTGGGACATGTACATACCAGACTATACTCTGTTTGGGAAGGACAGGGTAGAAAGGAAAGGAGGGGTGTGGTGCTTTATGTGAGGGGAAGCATAAAAGTGGTGGAGATACAGGGACTACAGGGGGAGGCAGAGATACTGTGGGTCACCCTGAGATGGGGAATGGAGACACATTTTGCTCTGGAGTGATCTACAGACCTCCAGCACAGGGGGAGGAATTAGAGAATATACTAGTGGAAGCCATTGGTAGGATGGCAGAAAAGGGGGAGATGCTGCTGGTGGGGGACTGCAACCAGCCAGATGTAGATTGGAGCCTCCCAGCAGCAGCTTCAGCTAGAAGCAGGGATATCCTGGACTCTCTGCAGGGGGCATTCCTCAGGCAATTGGTCAGCGAACATATTCATGATGGGGCAATACAGGGTTCTCTTGGAGAAGAGTGAAAATATAATAGCGACGGCAAAAACAGCAAGTCAAGAAAAGCGAATCCATGGAAAGTGACTGCATATCACAGTAATCACTGTCAATGATGAAAATGATGCTGTGGTTTCTTTTTGTGGGAGCGATACACCCCCAAACCCCCTTTGTGGGGGACTTCACCCCTACACCTCCCTAAAATTAAATAACCATCACCAGGGGGACCTAAGTCGGGGCTGGGGAGAAACTAGGGAGGGAAACATGATCTGGGGGGTCACAAGTCAGGGAAGGGGAGAAAAGCAAGTGGATGGGGGAGCTGCAAAGCCCAGCACAACAGAAGTAAGTAAAAAAATTGGAAACCAGATGATTGAACCCAGATCTGCTAGAGGTAGCAAGTGTACAGAGCCACTGACTCTAACCTTTAAACTACACAGCAGCCAACTTCACTTGCTGTAATAAAACACCCAGGTTAGCTCTGTCACTGAAAAAATCCATTCACTATATAAACCACATCGCTAAAAACACAGTCGCTATTTTGAATTCACTGTAATGGCTTCACTTAAATGCCTTCACTCTTATTAATGGATACCACAATACAGGACTTGGCACTCATTAACAGGTGCAGTGTTGCAGACATCAAGGTGAGAGGCCACCTAGGAACCAATGATTACTGTGTGGAGTGGTTCAATTATAGGGACAGCTACAGGCTTGAACCATTCAAGGATGAGGTTGCTTGACTTCAGGAGGACAGATTTTATAAAGATGGGTGAATGCCTCAGGGGTGACCAGGCAGAGGGGGGATGGCCTGGGTGGAGTGGAGGAGCAGTGGACAAAGCTAAAATGGATCTTAATAAATGCAATAAACTTCTGCATCAAACAAATGAGCAAAAGCAAGAGGAAAAAGAGACCACCATGGTTCTCAAAAGAGATGGCTGAAAATGTAAAGGCTAAAAGGGTAGCATTCAGAAGGTATAAGGAGATGCAGAGGGAGGAGGATAGGGAGGCATATCAGGGGAAGAGAGGGAAGCAAGGAAAGTGGTAAGAAGCACAAAGGCACAGACTAAAGAGAGAATAGCCTAGGAGGTAATAAAAGGGGACAAGACATTTTTTAATTATGAAAGTGAAAAGAGGAAGACATGGGGTGGGACTGTAAGATTAAAAAGGGAAATGGGGACTGTGTATTGGGAGCCCAGGAAAAGACAGAAATCCTGAACAAATGTTTTTGTTCAGTGTTCACAAAGGAAAGAGAAGTGGAAGGGCCATAAAAAAGTAACAGAAGCTTTGGACAGAGGAAGGTTACTAGTCCATTTTTAGAGGAGAGTGTCCTGAAGGGACTCACTAATCTGAAGGTGGACAAAGCAATGGGGTCAGACGGGGTGCATCCAGGGGTACTGAGGGAGCTCAGGAAAGTACTGGCTGCACCTCTGACAGTCCTATTTATCAGCTCACTGCAAACAGAAGTGGGTCCAGAGGACTGGAGGAGGGCAGATGTAGTTCCACTTCACAAAAGTGGTAGTAAGGAGGAGGAGACTGGCAATTGTAGGCCAATCAGACTGACATTGGTGGTAGGCAAGTTAATGGAATCACTGCTGAAGGCAAAGATTGTGGACTATCTTGAATGCAATGGGTAGCAAGACCTGAGGCATCATGGGTTCAAGGGGAGGGTGTTCACATCAAATGAATCTGATAGATTTCTTTGACTGGATGACAAAGGAATTAGATCAGGGTAGAGTGGTGGACATGGTCTATCTATATTTTAGTAAGGTTTTTGACACCATTTCACACAGGAGACTGGTAAGCAAGTTGGGTAGCTCAGAAGTGTGTCCAAAGGTGGCAAACTGGATAAAAAAATTGGTTAAGGGATAGGCAACAGAGGATGGTGATAAATGGAATTTACTCTGAGGAAGAGAGGGTGACCAGTGGGGTGCCTCAGGAATCGATGCTGGGACTAGTCCTCTTTAATATCTCTATAAATGACATTACAGAGGAGCTAAAAGGTGAGGTCTGTCTCTTTGTGGATGACACCAAAGTCAGCAAGAGGGTGGACCCTTCGGAGGAGGTGGTGAAAAGGATAAGCAGAGGCCTGAGAATATTAGAGAAGTGGTCAAGGATATGGCAGCTGGGTTTCAATGTGAGAAAATGAAAAATAATGCACTAAGGGTACAGAAACCCAGGGACAGAGCACAGAATGTGTGGAGTGGTATTGATGACTGCTAAGTAGGAAAGAGACCTAGGGGTAATCATATCTGATGACCTGAAGGTGGCCAGGCAGTGCAACAAGACAGTTGTGAGGGTTAGTGGAATGGTGGGTACGTAGGGAGTGGTATCACCAGCAGAAAGAGAGAGGTCATGTTGCCTCTGTATAGATCACTGGTAAGACCCTGGCTAGAGTGCTGTGTTCAGTTCTGGAGACCACATCTCTGGAAGGACATAGACAAAGTGGAGGCAGTATAGAGGCAGGCAACTAAAATGGTGCATGTTCTACATCAGAAGCCCTACAAAGAGAGTTTAAGGTCATAAATATATACATCCTAGAAGAGAGGATGGAGGGGGGATATCATAAAGATATTTATATTTCTGGCAGAGGTAAATAAGCTACAGGAGGGAAGTATTTTTCAAAAAAAAGGTGCTCAAGAACAAGGGGACATACTATGAAGCTGGAGGGGGTAGATTCAGAAGAGATGTGAGAAAGTACTTCTTGACAAAAAAGAGTAGCGGGTTCCTGAAACAGCCTTCCTTCCATTGGAGGTGGGGTGCAGTGGTGGGGTTCAAGAATGCATGGGACAGGCAGAAGGGAACTGTAATGGAAAGGAAGTGGGGAGGGAGAAAAAGCTGTAGATCAAATAGGGTCTGCGGTGATAGTGTATAACAGGTAGGGAAAAATGATCAGACTGGGTGGGCCAAGTGGTCCTTATCTGCCATCAAATTCCATGTTTCTATGAGTCAGTCCTTATCTGCCATCAAATTCTATGTTTCTATGTTTCTGTGAGTTGACTCTGTGACAGGAGGATTGGAGCTGGCACAGCCACATGGCACTACTCTCAGCCTGGGTTGTAATGGCACAGTGTTCCTTGTGGTGGACTGGGGAGCCTTCCCTCACAAGGGGTTGATGTGTGTGTTGAGGTCTGATGGGGCTCACACTGCACCAGGAGAGGTGGGCTGGAATAAAAAAAATAGGAAGGCCAGCAGCTGCCAGGACGAAGCTTTGATCCCTGAAGGCCCCGCACCACTAACAGGCCCCCATTGTCATCATCAACCTAGCACTGTCAACCATCATCCTAGGGACTTACCTTGGACATTCTGTATACCCACGGATTGTCTTCATTGTAGGGGCAGGAGAGGAGATGAGAGCTGTCCACCCCCAAAAGCTCTCAGCCAGTTTGATCATACAGCACCCATTTGGTGGTGTGTGTGGTACAACAGCTGTTGCCTTATTATTTCTTTTTTATTAGGAATGGGAAGCAGCAGATACCTGAAATTAACAGGCTTAAACATGACACTTAATTAACCAACTGTTAGACGTCAATTATTGCCCATGTCATTTGTAGATATTTCAAGCAACTGGAATTTAATCAATCAGTCCAAATATTTCCTTTGACCATAATGTAATATTCAAGTCATAAGTTGTTCAGAAGAGTATGGCATTCCTGAAAAGGAATATGAATGTCATATAAGTACATTAAAAATTAAAATGTCCATTCCCTTTTGGGAAATGGTTGCAGTCTTCCAATACTTTAAAATGAACCTTTTCACTGCGATATAGTTTGCTCAAAATCTCTTTTGGTAGTTCTTTTGATTATGAAATGTGTAATGGTATTGTCCTAGTATAATATTAATAAAACTAAAATGATTAATCTGCATTCCTAATTTATGGATTACAATAAAGGACGGCAGAATCTATGTCACATCTCCAACATCTTGAATTATGTTTAATATGCATTTTATTAAGTCATGATGGGGTAAATGAAGCATTGTTTATCATTTTCATTTGAATTGATTTGTTTACTGTAGTTTTATAATGTTGGCATGTTAACAGTACATTATTCCACTGACTTTCTGTTAATTCCACCAAGAGTTCTTTGTTCCAGAGCTTTTTCATTTTTTGTTATGCTGTTTTGATCAGCATGAAGTGCTTTTGTAACCATACCACAAAGCCTATTTTTGTCTTGATTTTGTCTCAAGTTGTGTATCTATAAGAGTATTGGTAGGAGCTGTTTTCCATCTTTTAAAATATTTCATGTATACATGGTAAAGTTTATATTGCTAAACATTCTTTGTAGCTAATTCAAATTTTGATTTACACATTTTCCATAATATAAATCTGTTATTCTGCACTAAATGAGACCACCTAGTAATATGTTTGTTTTTCCAGATTAAAAAGTTGCATGGCCCACCACCTGTTTTTACATTTATGTTGTTCCACAGATGGTTAGATATAAAGCCTCTAGTATCAATATTCATTTTTTTTGGTGCCATTCCATAATTTCTGCTAAATTATTTGTAATTGTACTACTTTTTTATAGCTATGAGGGAGTACCACATATTTGATATTGAAATCTGGTCTGCATGATTATTACACATGGTCCAGTCTTTCACCTCTAAATTTGTATTGCCTAATGCTGATGTGGATGTTAATTTAATACAGTATGTATTATATACAGTTTTGGGATCTGGATAAGACATGTCATCTACGTCCCGGCTGAGACAAAATGTAGACCATGTGATTCTAGGGGTTTTATAATTCTAGATAAATTGTTTTGAGCATTTAGTCATACCAACATACCAAGAATTAGGAATTGGTGTTATAATGGTTTGAAAAGTGTAAGTGATCCATGGAATTACTATCATTTTAAGAATGTTTATCTTACCCCACAGTGAGAGCTTTGTCTTCTGCCACAGTTGTAATTTCCCTCTTATTTTATCGAGTAATGGTACAAAGTTAACAATATATAAAAGTTTTAAATTGTTACATAATTTTATTCCAAGATAGTCAATACAATCTCTTCTAATTTCAGCATTAAATGATGTCTGTATTTGTGAAATGACCTGGTTAAATGAAAGTATCTCTGATTTATTTTCACATTTTATATCCAGAGCACCACGAATATTTATGAATTATTGTTTTAACTTCTAGCAGGCTCTGCTCAGGATTTTGCAGTAGCAGTAATACATCATCTGCATATGCTTTTAATTTTTGTTGATTTTGACCTAATTGTATCCTTGTAATATTAGGGTTCTCCCTTATTTCATGTAATAAAACCTCTAAAGCCAGTATAAAGAGGGTGAAGGACAAGGGGCATCTCTGTCTTACACTCCTCCTTAAAGGAAATTCTTTTGTGAAATTGTTATTAACTTTTATTCTAGCAATAGGTGGATCATATAGTGTCTGCATTATCTTGATAATTTCCTCTGGAAATCTCCATAATTTTAGAGTGTAAAAGAGGTAACGCCAGTCAACCATGTCAACTGCTTTTGTAGCATTTAATGAAATAAAAATAGCATTAATGTTTTGGGATTGGATGTGCTCCACAATATATTGGATCTTATCAATATCAGTGAAAATAATTACTTCCAGAATGAATCCTAATTGAACAGGATGTATAGCTTTCTCGAGAATGGGTAAAAGTATGTTATTGATGATTTTAGCTAAAACCTTACAATCATAGTTGAAGACAGACATGGGTCTATAATTCTCAACCTTGTATAAGTCTTTATTCTGCTTCAGAATTAATGTACAATAATAGCTTTCATGAAGGAGTGTGGTACTTTATGTGTTTGTTGTATTTTCTGGAATAATTGTTCTAATAATGGAATAATTAAATCCTTGAAAATTTGATAAAATTGTATACAGAACCCATCTTCTCCTGGACACTTCCCTTTTTTCATTTGTGATATAGCATGTTCAATCTCTGATCTCTGAATTGGTGCTTTTAAGTTTTCCAACTCTCTAATAGAAAAAGGGAAAGGAGTTGTGAACCTATTATAGTATTGTAATTCCTGATTGCTTGGGTTACATTCTGAGGTATATAAATAATGTAGTACAGCATTCTAAAAAGCAGTCTAGAACACTATTAGTATCTGAGCATAAATGCCCTGAGTTAGCATATGTTAATGTTATATCTCTGTTTTCTTGTGCTGTTTCAATTATTTTTGCCAAGATATTTCCTTGAATTTCTGCTCTGGGTACCATGTCTTTTTGGACCTACACCAGTTAGACTTAATCTGTTTATTTTGTATCTGCATAATTGTTTTTTAAGTTTTCATAGTTTATTTGTTTATCAGTATTGTTATTATTGATCTCTTTTCCATTTCTTTTAATTTTTGTTTCATTTGCTGTTTGTATTTTTTCTGTTTGTTAAAAACACCAGCACTGTTTATAACCTCACCTCTTATTGTAGCTTTAAAAGCATCCCAATATTCCAGAATATGCTGTAAAGCAGAATCATTTATTTCCCAGAATTCAGAAATGGCACATTTAACTTTTTTTGTATAAAGGTCACTTTATGTAATTAATCATTCATTCTCCAGACTGATTGTGTGAGGTAGTTTCTATTAATAATTCATAGTGAACTGGGTTATGATCTGACAGAATATCTGGTTCAATTGTTACCAAAATAATTTTGCTTAAAGCTAACAGTGGTTTAAACATTAAAATGTAATCTATTCTAGAAGAAATTTTATGACATCTAGGTAAGTGAGTAAATTGTACTCAATTTTTATTTTGTTCACCCCACAAATCTATCAGTAAATTTGCTTCTGTAAAGTTAGTAACAATTCTAGACCTGTATCTGTCACAGCTTTTGTAAATATTAGACATCTTCCTGTGTGTTGTAAAGCAATGCCTGATTATTAAAACAAAGTCTTAGTTTTGCTGTGTAAACAGGGTGAGTTTTTATCTTTTCATTCCAGAAAACCTGCTAAATGGAAGAATTTGTTTTTCTTTTTTGTAGCAGATCAAAGGAAAATGTTGCTTTATAGCAATGCTTTGGTCTCTGAATTTGCAACCTTTTTGTTTAATAAAAGCATTTGTAATTCTGAATTTGTCCTCAGATTTCAAAAAATTTACAATGATTGACCTGGGGCCATCTTTATCTAGGGTTCTTTCTGTCCAATTGATTCACTGTAATCAGAGCGCTAGAAGATCCACTGAGTAGTTGAGAAAATAGATCATTTGCAATTTGTCCCAAAGTTGATGATTTTTCCCAAATTTGTAACTTTCCAAATATGCATATATTCTTCCTCCTGGCTATGTTTTCTTGATCATCCAGTTGTGCTTTTAGCTGCTCCTGCTGTTGTTTTGTAATTAAATCACTTGAGCCACTGGATTCAGTTTGCCTTCTATAGTAGATTATCTTTCCTCCAAAGCTGTTTTCTGGCAGTTTCTCTGGTGACTGATTTTTTGAGATCCTCAATTTTCTTGCTGAATTCTTGTAATGTGTTAGGAACTGAACTTAAAGGAGTAGTACAATCAAAAATCTGCAAAAACATATGTTGTTCAGAGTGTTTTCATTTATGTGTGTAGTTCTGGTGTCTCCTTCCCTTTGTTTGCTATTAAAAGTTTGTTCTAAATTAGGCTGCTAGTTATATGGTAGTTTTTTGGCCCCTGGGGATCTCCATTTCACAAGGTTTATAGCTCTTCATTTTCCTACAATGCATCCTGTCCCATGGGGCAGTGATGCATCCAAGGCCACTGATTCAGCAAGTACTAGAGACAGGGGCCTGATGTTCTGGTCTTCACTAAACAGCTTTAATTCAGTACTTTTGTTTTCTGTGTCTGCGTGTGTCAGGTCTAGCCAGCAGCAGTAAGTGGTTTGCTTTTAAAACTTTTAATTCAATCAAACTACACACAGCCATAGAAAGTACAAAAATCATCCCAGATCATCAAAGCTTTAATTAGCAAAGACTCTAGTTTTTTTCTTACAGAATAACCAACTCAATTAGCCCTCAAGTACTTGCCTAAACTATAAATACAGCCATTAGCGCTCACTGGGTAAGGAAAGTTACTCAGCTCTGCTGTTATAAACTGATCCTAGAGCAGTGCTTACTGAATCCATGGTCCCAGCTACATCACTGTCACATGTGACAGGAGGCACTGTAGGAACAAGAAGAGCAATAAACTATGCTAAAATGGAGATCCCTAGGAGCTGTAACACTACCATAAAACTATCAGGCTAATTTAGAAAAAAATCCTAATAGCAGACAAAGGGAAGGACATTCTAGGGCTACACACACAAATCAAAACACTCTGCACAACTTATGTTTTTGAAAATTATGGGTGTACTACTCCTTTAATTGCTTTATAGTATCTTGTATGTTAGTGACTGAGTCTATGAGCTTCTTTGGGCACCCCGGAGGAGAATCATCATCCATACTTCTTGTTTTGGAAGTTTTCTCAGTAATTAGTTCTTTAAAAGAAGAAAGAGGACTAGGTTCAGAAAACAGCTACTTTCATTTATTTTCGAGATTCTTGTGCATAGATGCTTCATTCTGTATAGCTTGTGATAATCTGTTTCTGGTAATCTGTTGTTTAAAATGTCTTTCTCCTATTTTTTTGTTCTGAAATGTTTACATTTTCATTGTCCATACTCATTTCTTGCTGCTTGTTAACTTGTTGTGCTGCCTGTCTGCTTTTTGCTGCCATTTTAAAACAAATAGTCCATGTTTGTGAGGGGAAATTAATGTGTGACTGTTTTTTGTGGTAGTTTGTCTTTTTTTGTTGTAGCTGTTTTATCTGATGACTTTGGACTTTTCCTTTTTGGTGTTTTGCTTTTTGTTGTCTGCAGCCTTGATGAACCATTAACACTTTTTCTCCACCGTGTATTCTGGAAATGAGGTGGCATTTTGTTTCTTACTATTTTCTCTTGGGACCTCTTCAGTCTGCACTGACCAGATTAAATTATTTGATCTAAAGATGAAATAATCTTGTATGGGAATGGGGCTACCCCCGAATATTTCTGATAATACCAGAAAGGGTAACTCAAAACTTAGTTTCTTTCCAATCCAAGCTTTATCTTTTTATTTCTTTAACTTCAAAGTTTAATATGCATTTACTCTGTCCATGTTTTAGAAATAAGTAGAATAGACTTACCTGTTATAGCCGCTGATATTTTATCAGTCTGCTGCTCCGCTCCTCTCCTCTCAGTAGTCTCATGTCCATTTCGCCTTGTCTCACACACCGCTCCTCTCAGGAATCTCATGTTTCTTTTTGCTTCATCTCACCTGCTTGAACTGCTTAATTCTTTCATGTCTGTCAGTACTTCACAGCCAAAAGCTGTCAATGCTATTTTTCAATCAGAAAATACAATTCACTTGCAAGGCTTCTGCTACGGGATTTTAATGATGTTTTAAATACTGTTGCTCAAGGTTTGCATTAGCTCAACTGCTGTGAAACACCACTGAGACAGAGTCATTGAGTTTGTACGCATGTGTGGTTCACTGAGACTTCTTGACTCACAATTAATTTTTAGAAACAAAAATGGTGCAGCATTCATTTTCCGTGTGTTGGCGTGCAAGGAAAAGAAGGTGCATCTTCATGCTGCTCAACTTGGGTGCACACTCGCTGTGGTCACCACTCCCCCTACCCTCAACTGCTGTTGCCATCATCCTGCCCTGGTGGCTGTGAATGGGTAGGGCAACATGGTCACTCCCTAGAAATGAGAATGGCCCTAGGGGCATTGAATCCTCTCCTCACCCCATGATGGCCCCTGAGTGACTTGGGTCTGTTCTCAAACTCAGATTGCTGGCATGGTATCACTATTCCCCCTCCCGCCTAACCCACTTATTTAAAAAAAAACTCTTCAAGTCCTTCACATCTGGCACAGCTAATTGGTATTGTTATTCTTCATTCTAACCATTTTGTTATTCTTCATACTAACCATTTTCTCCCTTAGGTTTAGGTTTACAGGTCTGATGAGACACTGATTATGCTGTGACAGGACACTATCCCAGATGTGGCAGGAGACTGAGCACATCTATCTGGTAAGTATTGCTTTTTGTTATCTTACAGGAGGGGAGTATTTTTTAGAGGAGCAGTTGCATGAAAACAAGGGGACCTGCACTGAAGCTGGAAGAGGGAAATTTCGGAGGGGCATGAGGATATACTTCTTCACTGAAAGAGTGGCAGATGCCTGACATGACCTTCCAGCGGAGGTAGTGGGGGCAAAAACAGTAATGGACTTCAAGCATGCATGGGATTGGCACAAGGGAATCTTTGTTGGGTTGCAGGTGGGGAGAGGTAGCCAAAGATGAGGTAGGGTCTGTGGTGAAAGTACAGGCAGGGAAAAATGGACAGAATGGATGGGCAAAGCAGTCCTTATTTGCTGACAGATTATATGTTTCTATATTTTATTTACACTACCTTGTTTGTCCTAGTTAGTTCCTAAACAGCAGATCCTTTTTGACCTCATCGTTGTTCTTATTTTACAGAAATGACTGGATGTTTCTCCAAGAACTCCTCTCCCCCCAATCCCATGCTCCCCAGTAACCAGGTAAGAGATCTCTTATTATCTGTTCTGGGATGGTAAACTGTAATGGTAAAAATCCCACATATTAAGACACTGTTGGCTTTCACTTGTTGGGTGGTTGGTGACACAGGGTTTAAAACAGCTCTCTACTATTCTGTTTATTACATTTTATGCAGGTTCCAAATGGACCTGTGTGAATGAAGACATGATTACTGTATCCCCAAAATAAGGGAAACTAATTGCAGAAAATGACATTAATGCAGACATCAGGATTGAAGAATGCAAAGTGACAAAGTAAGGAAATGAAAACATTAGCGTCTGGCATCTCAGGATTATTGATGAATTTTTGGTGTGGTGTTCCATGGGTTCTCAACCCTAATGCCCACCCCTCCACCAGTGAAAAAATTCAACATGATCTGATGATTTGCTCAGGGCCCACAGGGCCCTCTGCAAAGAAAGATATTAATAATCTTGCTCTCATGGTTCGTTATACATGATCTCTTGCTTCACCCTCCAACTGATTCTGTTGGCCACATGTGGCCAGTCATACTCCTCAACCTCCAGACATTAAATATCTATGAAACATATGCTTGAACCTTCACCTTCTGCTTTGAGCAGGAGGCTAGGGACTGGGAGAGAATGGGTGGGCATTAAGGTTGAGCATCAGCTTGTAAATTGTCCATCTTAGGACTTCTGCTTTGAACATTGGCATGCACTTTATCAGTTCTGAATGATAAGTGCATGTGAATTTTCCCACAAAAAATCTGTTCTGTAGATTTTTAGTTATGGACTGCATGATTTATGTAAAATACCTCTCTTTTAAGATGCTTGTACAGAATAAAAAAAAACATGCAATGATTTAAAACCTAAAATTTTCAAGTTGATTACATACTGGCTCAGAATAGGGCCTTCATTTATTTAATGATGAAAATGGCCAAATTAAAATGTTATAAGCATGTAAAGCAGCAGTGTGACAAATATTTTTTTCCCCAGAAAGCTGTTTCAGTCACAGTTAATAAGAATATTAGCATATCTGTCAAATCTTTTTTTCTAGATACCTTCTATACTACACACAATGATTTTTTTTTAAATTTCTTAAACCTAACACTTGCCAAGCATGCAGTGCTATTTTTAGGCCAAATGTGTCAGCTATTTTTTTATGAGAAAAAAAACCACATTTAAACATAAATAAAATGCTCACATTTTGGTGGAAGTAGAAAATATTACCACCAAATGAACCTGGAAGATGCCTGGACACTTGTGCAATGGTGCAGAGGAGGCTCTGCCAGGCATAGTTGGCAACACCACCCCCAGGTTTTCCTCTATCCTGCCTGAAAAGCTGATAGTCAGGAAGGGACAAGTTAGAGTCTGGGATCCTAGAGGAGAGCCAGGGCTTAGAGATGCAAAGGATGTTGGGGGAATGTTGTGAAAACCAGACAGATAGGAGGTCTAGTTCTGAAAGAAGGCTCAGAGCATTGAGGTGAAAGATACTCAGGCCTTTTACAGTTGGGGAGGGGGAGGGGGAGAGGGAGGGAGGGAGGGAGGGAGACCAGGGTTGGACTCCACATCACCAGACAGGAGAAGGAGAAGGAGCAGGAGCCTTTTTATGGAGTGGGATTTTTGCCTCACAGGATGAGGGTGGGAAGCAGGAGGTAGGCAGGAAAGGAGAGGAAAGACTAGTGGAGAAACTCCAGGTTGAGGGAGAAAACAAGGGTGGGCAGGAGGGGGAGGGTAGAGGGAGGAAACAGGTATGGTGGAGTGGAAGGGGAAGGAAGTGAGGTATGAGGAATAGAGGAGAGGGTTGTTTGTTTAGATTGGTGGATGTGTGATTGCTATTGGAGCTTGTACTTCTAAAGGGTGACCTAATTATGCACATGGCACATGCCAACAGGCAGCTATAGTGACCAGATGGGGTGGTTTGGTGAGCATAGCAACAGGAAGTCACTACAGGTAAGTGCGCGGGTGTGTGTGGAAGTGAGCACACTACAGGTACGCGTGCAGGGGGGAGCGAGCACACTTGGTGAGGGATGGAAGGGGATCTGAGGGGTGGCACTGTGGTAGGCTGCTGAGCTGGCCCCATGGTGTAGTGGGTAGGCTCGCGCTTTTGGTGGCAAGGGTTAATTTTTGTTGTGTGCCTGGCTCGAATTTGATTTTTTTAATGTTTTGCCCCCCTAACATGCACCCCCCTGGAGTTCAGAATCCTTAAGTAGGGGTTTGGGGGGCGCAGCTCCCCTAATAAATGTAAAAAATGCAAGTCCTCAGCACCGTTTTGTTGTGCCCAGGGAGTCATGGTGCCGAAATTGGTTTTTGGTGCTCTGACTTCGCCGTAATGGCGATCACCCTTTGGCGGTTGCCATTATCATATAGAACCTTGTTTGTTAATATGACTCCTAAAAATTTAATTTGCTTATCCAATTCAAAATCTTTTTCAAATTTTGTTAACGGTACAATATCAAATCTGGTAAGTTGCATGATTGCAGATTTTGTTTTTGTTTAATATATAACCTAAAATCATTGAAACAGTATCAGCTTCATTCAAGAAAGCAGGTAGAGATTTGTTGATATTTTTTAACTATTAGAAGAATGTTGTACACACATAAACTACATTTTATTGTTTCAGATTCCATTTTAGACCTTCAGTCTCTCTGTTCAAGCTTACCACTTGAAGGAGATTCTAAGATAGCATAATCCTCCCAATGGAATTGCCTTATTCCACTTAAAGAAACAGAAATATAGACTTTGATGGCAGATAAGGACTGCTCGGCCCATCCACTCTGTCCATTTCTCCTTCCCTACACTGTTACTACAGACCATGCCTGAGCTGCAACTCTTTCTCCCTCTACCCCTTCCTTTCTACTATGATTCCCTTGTGCTTATCAGATGCTTTCTTGAACCACACCATTTTTGCTCCCACCATCTCTGCTGGAAGGCTGTTCAGGAATCCACCACTCTTTTTGTGAAGAAGTACTTCCTCACCTCTGTCCTGAATCTACCCCCTCCAGCCTTATAGCATGTCCCCTTGCTCTTGAGCACCTTTTCCTTCTGAAAAAAACTTATATCCAGTACCTTATTTACCCCTGTGAGGCATTTAAAGGTCTCTACCATATCCCTCCTCTCCCTCCTGTCTTCCAGGGTGTACATATTGAGGTCCTTTAGCTCCTCTTCATTGGGCTTTTGATGCAGACCCTGCACCATTTTATTTGCCCTCTGCTGGACTGCTTCCACTCTCTCTATGTCCTTCCTGAGATGTGGTCTCCAGAACTGGACACAGCACTCTACGTGGCATCTTACCAGCGATCTATACAGAGACAACACCACCACCTCCCTCTTTCTGCTGGTGATACCCCTCCATATGCAACCCAGCATCGCATTAACCCTCCCTACTGCCTTGTTGCATTGCCAGGCTGCCTTTAGGTCATCCAATATGATTACCCCCAGGTCTCTTTCCTGCTTGGTGGCCATCAATAGCAATCCACCCATTTTGTACCCTGGGTTTCTGTGCCCTAAATGCATTATTTTGCACTTTTTCACACTGAATCCCAGCAGCCGTACCATTGCCCACTCCTCTAGATTTTCAGGTCTGTCTTTGCTCATCCTCCCCCCTAGGTTGTCCACTGTCTTGCAGATTTTGCTGTCATCCACAAAGAGGCAGACCTTCTATTCCAGCTTCTCTGCAATGTAACTTATAAAGACACTAAAGAGGACCAATTCCAGCACTGACCCCTGAGGCACCCCACAGGTCACACTCCCTTTCTCAGAGTGAACTCTGTTTAGCATCACCCTCTGTCACCTATCCCCTAACCAACCTCTTATCCAGTTTACCATCTTTAGATCCACTCCTAAGCTACCCAACTTGATTACTAGTCTCCTGTGTGGAATGGTGTCAAAAGTCTTACTGAAATCTAAGGAGGCCATGTCCACCGTTCCACCCTGATCTAGTTTCTTGGTCAACCAGTCAAAGAAATCTATCAGATTCATTTGACTTGACCTCCCCTCTGTGAACCTATGTTGCTTCAGGTCTTGCAACCCACTGGATTCAAGATATTCCAAAATCCTTTCCTTCAGCAGTGATTCCATTAGCTTTCCCACCACTGATGTCAGGCTGACTGACCTATAATTGCTAGCCTTCTACCTACTACCACGTTTGTGCAGTGGAACTACATCTGCTCTCCTCCAGTCCTCCGGAACCACTCCTGTTTCCAGTGAGCTGTTAAATAGAATTGTCAGAAGTGCAGCCAGTATTTCCCTGAGCTCCCTCAAAATGCTTGGATGCACCCCATCTGGGCCCATTGCTTTGTCCACCCTTCAGAATTCTCTTTTCAAAAAAAGGATTACTGTCCATCTCCCTCTCTCCAAAGCTTCTTTTACCTTGTGGCCCCTTCCTTTCTCCTTCCTCTGTGAATACTGAACAAAAGTATTTGTTCAGGAAGTCTGCAATGGGATAATCTGAGTCAGAGTGACCGTCTGGAAGTGAAAATTATGTACTCATTGTAACTGTTGATTTTCCAGAATATATTCCCCACCTATTCACACCCACGTTTATAAAATGTTTAGTTAATGTTGTTTTGTTAGAAGTGTAGTAGTATTGTATGTGATGCTGTATCTTCAAATGGCTGCCTTTAAGGTCATTGGCATAATTAGGTACTGTATGCAGCCATGGGCTTGGTTTCAGCTTGTAAGCTGCACCAGTTGGGTGCAGTTGAACTGTAATGGAGTGGGTTAATTTGTTGCTTTCCATAGGTATTCCTGACTTTTGACTTCTTTTACTTCTCATGTGATCAGTGAAGCTAAGCTGGAAGTCTGTGCTGTGCTTCCTGTTCTTTCCTTGCAATCTATGTCAGGCCTGATAGTGTAGGTATTTGATTAGATAGCATGTGACCTCATTCAGGTGCAGTGTTGGACAGTTGATATTCAGGCAGAGAGTCTGAGGTGTTCTTTGTTTGTTTCTAGGTATTTAGATTTTTTTTAGCTTTTAGAACACTTTTTGTAGTTTTGCTGATGGTTTAGTGATATATGTATGTTTGCATGTTTAGTGATGTACATATGCATGTTTCTGTCATTGTGTAGAATCATAATTTTGTAATACATGTTCTGGGCTCAATTTTCAAAGGGTGACGCAGGGCTTGCATCAAGCCCTGCATCACACCCAATTTTTGGTGCAGCTGGGCCAAATTTCTTTAATGTAACTGCACCCAATTTTAGTATATTGGGTGCAGTTGTGACAGTTTCCCCATTTTATGGAAGTCTGCACCAAAGATTTGGCACAAGCCCCATAAAAAGGGTCCCCTAAATGGTGCAAGTTAGACCAGGGAAAAGCTGGTCTAACTTGTGGCATTTGGTGCTCAGGATTGAAAATCTTGATTGCCAACCAAGAGAATGTTGCAAGCCCTGTGTCCCAAATGATCGGTGCACCAGGGGCTTGTTGCATTGAAAATTGAGCCCTCTGTATTTTTATTAGGTGCTTGAAAGGTGAGAACCCTGTGGACTCCTGTGGGACTTCTTGTATGAAAATAGGAGATGAGGCAAATATTTGTCCCAGTCCCTCTTATGCTGGTCAGAAAAAGTCCTTAGTATGGTCTTAAGGGTTGAATTAAATTGTTGCTGGGCTGAAACAGCTTTTAGAGAGGTGTCTGTCCTCAGGTATTCGCTGCCACCAGCTGGACTGTCTTCTGGCACCTCCTTCAAGCTTACAAACTTGAATAATTAAACGTGCAATTGCACAAGTTAAAGTCTGGTAGTGTGTCTCACTCGGGTGGTGGATGCTACACAAAGTTTACCTCAGCCAGTGGAAACCAAACATTACCTTAGAAAAATGACATCACAGTCACAACTGTTGAGCAAATAAATAGGTTTTTACTTAACAGAAAGTGCACTGAGCATTTACAGGATATATTTACAACACAAGAGAATAACACTGATACAGGAAAAGTAAACAAATGTTTTTAAATAACAGATGGCAAAAGGAAAAGGCTATTACTGCAATATGCTAGTATTAAACTTACCCTTCCCTGTCCTTACAAGAGACACTGGACCCTGTGCTAACTGCCAGCTCCAACGGACATAGCTAAAAGGGTAGGCTCTAAGTTTGTGTTTCCTCTTCCAGCTTCCAAAGTAAGAGGAACCCACTTCACTGTCTTTCAGCCGCTTATATATTCTCCTGGGAATAGGTAATGCCTAATCCGCCCTTTGAATGCACCAACCATCTAACATGTATGTATTTAATTGTCCCAATCAGACTGAACACCTGTCAGTGACCAATTATATTCCCTTTTAACCTTAAGTTTATATTGGAGTGAACCAATCATTTCAAACTGGCCTGTGTGTGTGGACATGTCCACTCGAGATTTATGACCCAGCTCTTATCTAGCAGCTAGGGAGGACTGAGAATTCCAGCTTCTCAGCTTGCATGAGTGTTTTTTTTTCCAGGCTGCTATAAAAATGTGTTTGGAAAATCCAAACTTTAACTCCTTCTTTACCATTTCTGTCACAAGCAGTACTGAGACTTTTTGGGTTTTGATTTGTGAGTAGGAAGTGCTGTATGTTTTTTCAAAGTTGTTGGATGGATTTCCTTTACAGTTTGTGATTCTTTAGCAGTGTTGCCGTGGGCGGGAGAGTGTTCCTCCACCCTTCTGAAGGCAGGGCGGATGTACTGCAACTGCCCACCCCCGATCCCCCATGTAATATATGTATAGTCATCCCTGGTGTCTAGTGTCACCACCTCCCCCTGATTAGCCATTCTGTAGTCTGTATAGTTACCCCTGGTCTGTAGTGGCACCCCCTCACCCCAATCACCTGTGTTGTAAACTGTATCCCTGGTGTCTAGTAGCACCCCACCCCCGATTACCCATTCTATGACATTTGATGGCATCTCTGGTGTCCAGTAGTTCTCCCACTCCCCTGATTGCCCATTGACTAATGTATAGGTAATCACTGGTGATCCAGTCCCCCAACTATCACCTTGCTCACATACCACCCACCACCACCTTTGTATGTCTATGTACAGCAAAGCCCCCTTATGGGGATTTCACTTCTGGCATAGCTCTTCTTCTCACCTTCTCAGTTGGCCAACATATGAGCAGGCAATGAGCACATGTATAGTACTTATACTGTATGCACGCTCACTGCCTACTCATAAGGCAGCATGAGGAGGTGAGAGGAGGGCTCCACTGGTTGTCATAAGGGGCTATTCTGGATGTAGATTGACAACAGGATAAAAGGTGTGTGATGGGTGGTGGTATGTGAGAGGGCAAGGAGAGTGGGGGGACACTGGACCATCTGGCACTACTTACTCATTAGTTAATAGGTAATTGGGGGCTGGGGGAACCACTGGATACCAGGGATGTCTTCAGATATCATAGAACAGGTGATCAGGGGGTGCCACTAGACACCAGGGATATCTATACTGACAATGGAACTGGTGATGGGGGGGGTGACACTAGACACCAGGGTATCTATATAGACTACAGAAAGTGTGATTGGGGTGGGAGGTGCCACTAAACACCAGGGCATGCAGAAGATACACTGCAGGGCAGGTGCTAATGGGCTGCTGCATGATGCAAATGAGCCCATAATGGGCATGCAAATGGCCACTTAGCACCTTGCATGCCCAGTGGACTCATTTGCATGTTGTGGCTGAATATAGCCCACAGAAGTCTTGGTGCTATCCATTTGGGGTGGTGATATTCCCTGTTGGCTACATACAGCCCAGATCACTTAGCACTGCCCTGACACAGTCCGATATTTAGTCAGATAGCGCTGGCCCACTATCTGACTGAATGTAGCAGCCACTGGGTTGGATGCTAGTGCAAACACAGCACAAATATTTGTGCTGCACTTGCACTTCTGTTTAAATATTGTGGTCTTCATCTTTTTTTTTTTGACAATATTCCCTGTGTTGTTGCAGACTCACTGATGTGTGTAATCAGCTCTGTCTGTCATCTGAAAAGCCTTCAGGAGACAGTTTCTTTAAGCATTTTGACAGTCCTGTGGTTAGAGGGTAATTCTTGGTATATGCTGGTTTTAGCCTCTGTTGACCAACGATTTAATAGCTCATGTGCTGTGTTTTACAATGAAGAATATTATACTCTACGAATTTTACCAATAACATCCAAATTAATTTCAGCTATGGCCTTTGCTGGCATTTGATCAAGTGTAGGATAGATGCTTTATGTAATCCTACATGAAACATACAAAATTAAGCGGTACTAGGCAAGATATACTACACAGAGCTCTGAAGTCACATTCCTTTCCAGATCAAATAACCCTCCGCTCCATGCACAAAAGCTATCAGTACAAGCTGGAGGATTTAATATACATTCCCAGTAATAGAAACCAGCACCCGCCAACTATTAGGAGATGACAGGTTTTTAGGAAAACAGGCACTCAATATCCAGGTGTACTAGTTCCTTCAGCACAACTTTATCTTTTAGAAAGCTGTCGTAAACCCCCATCATTTGTATTATATGACAATGTATACTATGCTTCCTGAAAGTGGATTCCAAACTTTTTTCAGCTTGTACTAGCAGGGACAAGGAAGTGACCAAGGCAGCAAAAACAAGTATTTTAAAGTCATTTTCCGATTTAAAAAAAAAATTGCACTGCATTGGCCGAACTCAACTAAATAAAGTCCCCCCCCTCCAAAGTTGAATCTCTGGACATTCCATTTTTTATTAATGAAGACATTTTTCATGAGAAAAGGTTTGTAACTCTAGAGGTTTTATCTGTTCCTGCTGCTGTTCCTAATAGAAGTTACAATTCTATGCTACTGACATCAGAATGGTTTCTGTGCAACAGGCTGTGATGTCACAGCAGAGGATTATGACTTAAAGGCAGGAAGAGATGGTCTAAGGGGCAAAGAGTCTGTAGCCTGATACACAGTCACAATCAGGGTGGTGGGCATTAGGGGCGCGCAGAGAACCCTGTCTCATCCCACACACCCAAAAATTGCTATGCACAAAGTGCCAGCACAGTTTGCAGGGAGTGGATTCTCTCTGCAAAAAGGTCAGAGACTTATTATGAGTAAGTAATCTAGATGTTAGTCGTGGCATACAGTGTGTGCCACCACCAACATGGTAGATTGTGACAGCTACAACAGCTGGACCATGGCATTGCAGCAGGTACATGATGCCATACCATAGTCTATCCCTTGGGCATCTGTTACTATTGCTGTAGGTTTCCCCACACCAGTCACCCAGTACCTCTGTTCCCTTTCTGAGTCAGACACCACGTATTTATCACGTCCCACACTGGTCTTCCTTGGTGCTCCAATGGTCTCAAAAAGCTCTAGTGGTGATAAGTTGTACCTGGTACCCAGTGGATCCCCCCCCCCATCCCCAGTCACAGTTTGCTTTCTGATTGGTGGCACATAATTTCCACCTGCTGGAACATGTGTTCCAGCTTGCAAGGCAGTGATCCCTTGAAGAACTGCTCTTAATAGTTCTTCATTCGTTGGGTTCACTGCTCCTTGTGATTGGGGTTGTTTATGTTTATTGGGAAAACAGCAATTGAGCCAATGCTCATTTACGGTGGTGTCCTATGGACAACTTCAAATACAAATGTTTCAGTATCTATTAGAAATTATTACAATTGAGAATTAAATACAGTAGCAAAACCATAAAACCATTCATTAATACACTAACAAGAATAGACATAACTTAGAAAACAAAGAGCAGCCTCATACTTACAATCATGCACAAGAATTGTTACAAAATGAAACAGGTACAAGAGACCAATATATTTCTTGAAAAGGGTCAAAGAAGCAGTGAGGACCAAGAAAAAGGCTTTCACCAGGTACAAGGATGGGTGGTGGAGAAATGAGGAGAGTACCATATAAAAACTAGAGAAGCAAATAGGACAATCAGGGAGGCCAAGGCAGATGCAGAGCTATGTATTGAGGAGGAGGTCAAAGGTGGGGGAAAATCAATTCTTTAAATATATTAAGGAAAAAGGAGGCAAGGAGGGGATATTGTTAGGCTACAAGAGGGGGAGAGTACTAGAGGAAGATAAAGAAAAAGCAGCTTCCCTTAACGATCACTTCTGTTCTGTCTTTACAAGTGAAGACATTGGTTCACTACCTGACGGTGGCATCAAGGCAGCTGTCAGGAGCATTCCTGAAATAAGGCAGCCAGTATTTATCAGAGAAAGAGACCATAAGGGCTTGAAGCCCTAAAGGTAGTTAAACACCCAGGGCTGGATGGGATGCACCCAAGGGTGCTCAAGAAATTGGTTGCAGAAGTGGCTGAACTCCTAGTAGGGCTATTCAGTAGCTCAGTTCAGACAGGGGTAGTTCTGAAAGACTGGAAGGTAGTGGACATAGTCCTGCTATGGGGGGACAAGGAGCAACCAGGAACTTACAGATGTGTCAGCCTTAGCTCTGTAGTAGAGAGGGAGGTTATGAATAGGGTGCCTCATGGATCTGCTCTGGGTCCTGTCCTCTTCAACATGTTCATCAGCAACATTGAACAGTGCATCTGGTGCAAGGTGTTTTCTGTTCACAGATCAATCACTCAATCAATCAAACTTTATTTTCCCAGGCGTAAACACCATTGAGCATGTTCATTTTCAAGGTGGACCTGGACATCAAACAATTCACAGGCAAGTATAGGTAGAAAAAAAGCAAAACATTGTACATGTAATAGATCAATCAGGCCATAGTATTCAGAAATATCATGGTTACAAGCAGTTAGAAAAAACAGGAAAAACAATCATTCTACATGTAAGAGATAAATCAGGCCAATATATTCAGAGGTAGCACAGTTAAATGCAATTAGGAGAATACTAGACGAGTAAGCAAAGTAGGTAAGGAGCTTAGACCCTGGGCACTCACTAGCATATGTAGGCCAGTACACTCACTAAAGTATATAGGATGTGGGTATTCTATTATAGGACTTGGGAGGGTTAGAGAGAGGGGTGACATGAAATAGTTGCCGATGTTTCTCATAATCTATAATTCTGGTATACTGTATGTAGTATCTTTTTGTATGACTGAAACATAGAAACATAAGACATTGATGGCAGATGACACGAAGCACTGTGGCAAGGTAGATAGTGACAAAGGGATCAGGAAGATGCACAGGGATCCACAAAGGTTAGACAGGTGGCCTCAGGTTTGGCAGTTGAAATTCAACACCATAAATTGAAAAGTTATGCACCTAGGGTAAAAAAACTCAAGACAGAGGGGTTTAGCTGAGCATTGCAGCAGAGGAAAGGGACCTGGCAATCGGCATTAGTTATTTTCTCAAACAAGCCAGTGTAACAAGGCCCATAGAAAGGCTCATATGCCAGCCCATTGGCGCTGAGGGTTGAGGCACTGGACGCCACACCTCACATCACGCAGGTGACTCGGTTTGGGAATGGACTCGGGCTGCCAGGGGCTGGCAGGGGAGAGGTTGGATTCAGTGTCCCAGGACTGCTCTCTTTCCTCTGGGGTGGGCTCGTGGGGTTGCGTCACACTTGGGCGGCCCCTGGTGAAGACAGGGGGAAGCACAAGGCACAGCGCCAGCATGGGGAGGAGTTCAGAAAGATGCTTGTGTAAGTGCTGTGCGTCATTGCACTGCCGGCTCCGGGGGACAAAACCAAGGTGGAAAATGGGCTGGGCGCAACCAAGCAGCTTGATGGACACACATCCACCAACCTGGAGGCCTGTCGTGGAATTGCATTGGGGGGGTCCAGTGAAGGCCGTGCTTGGACCCTTGTGTATCGAGTGAGTCTGCTGTCCTCCGGGTCGGTGGGGGCCGGCGGCTAGATGCTTCTGCCGGAGCACCACAGAAGTGCAAAAATCAAAGTACGATAAAAAAGAAAGGCTCATGGGATGCTGGGGTCTATCAAAAAGGGGTACTGACAGCTACAAAAAGGAGGTATTACTACCTCTATATAGGTCACTGGTGAGGTGGCATATGGATAATTCCAGGCCTACGTGGCAGATCATATAAAGAAACATAGAAACATGAGGTTGACAGCAGGTAAGGATCGCAAGGCCCATCCAGTCTGCCCATTTTTTCTACCACACACCTTTACTACTTATAAAGATTGCTTTAAGTTACTTAACATATACTCACCAGCGGCCAGGCAAGAGGGGGGGATATGATAGAGACCTTCAGGTTCCTGAAGAGAATAAATAAGGTGAACTGTGGGGAATTATTTAGTAGGAGTACAGAATCAAGAACCAGAGGTCATGAGTAGAAACAGTGGGGAACATGTTTAAGAAGGAAGTGATGAAGTTTGATTTTACAGAAAAGGTGTTGGAGCAGTGGAACACTCTGCCAGTGAAGGTGGTGGGAGCCAAGATTGTAAATGGTTTCAGCATGGCTGGGACAGAGTGAAAGGCTTGGTGGTTACTCAGGTCAGTAGCAGTAGAAAGGGGAGCAGGAGTATGGACCAAGAGGGGATAAAACCCGATATGGACAATAGGTCCCTGGGCAGATAGGGAACTCCAGATAGATTAGATGGACCTTTGGTCTTACTCTGCCATCATTGTCTATGTTTCTATGTTTCAGCCATACAAAAAGATACTACATACAGTACACCAGAATTATAGATTATGAGAAACATCAGCAACTATTTCATTAAGGAACCATGCAAGATAGTCAAGTATTCAGCTGAACACAGGGCCATTGTTGTGGTTGAAAGCCCTGGGGAGCCACACTGCATAGCACTGCAGCTCTATGTATACCAGCACCCTCACTACCAAGGCCTCTACTCATCCCTTTCCCTGCACTGTCATCCTCATCTGTGTAAATGTGCAGGGAAAGCCTTGCCACCCCTTTGTACAGAGCACAAAAAGGTTCAAAGAAGAAATGTGCCATTGGCCCTTTGCGACCACTTTGCAGAACCAAAGTGTGACTGTTTATGGGGACCCTGATTTCCTGAAAAGGTCTTCAGTGGTAATGACTGGAATGGCTTGAAATTAAATTTTATTAAAAATGTTAAGATATTTGAATTTAAATAATGCCAACTGTTAGTGTTTTGCAAAAATCTAGAAAATCAATTTAAAGTTAAAATGAACAATGGTGAAGGGAGGAAATTTGTTCAGATGTGTGGAATCTTAGAGAATATAGAAATGTAGAAATTGATGGCAGATAAGGACTGGTAGGCCCATCCAGTCTGCCCATTTTCCCTACCTTCTGTAAAAGCCACAGACCCTACTTGGTCTCCGGCTTTACCTCCTCGTACCTATTGCTAGGGTTCCCCATGCCTGTCCCATGCATGTTTGAAATCCCCAATTGCGTTTTCTGACACCGCCTCCACTGGGAGTCTATTCCATGCATCCACCACCCTTTCCATGAAGAAATACTTCCCCAGGTTACCTCTTAGTCTCCCCTCTTCCAATCTCATGTCATGCCCCCTTGTTCCTGGACATTTCTTTTTTCTGAAAGATGCTACCCTCCGGTACCCTATTTATGCCTTTTAGATACAGTATTTGTAGGTTTCTCTCATATCTCCCCTGTCTTTCCTTCCCTCCAGGTACACATACTGAGGTCTCTTGGTCTATCCTCATATGACTTTTGGTGCAGGCCCTGCACCATCTTTGTTGCCCTTCTCTGAACTGCCTCCACCCTGTCTATGTCCTTACGGAGGTGCGGCCTCCAGAACTGGATACAATATTCCAAATGAGGCCCCACCAATGATCTGTACAGTGCAATCACCACCTCCTTTCTTCTGCTTGTGATACCTTTACCTATGCATCCCACTGGCTCTCCCCACAGCCTTGTCATGTTGTTTGGCCACCTTTAGGTCATCAGATATAATTCACCCTTCTATTTTAAGGCTATTCCAAATGCTGATGTTCTAAAACTACTAAACTCAATCTCTGATAGTACTAGTGTAGGCTCCGACTACCTAAAGCCTAAACTCCTGAAGCTGGTTGCTCCTTTTATTGCAGCCCCATTGGTTAAAATCTTTACACTGTCTCTCTGCCATGGTCATGTTCTGGACATATAGAGATTGGCAAAAGTCACCCCAGTCTTTAAGAAAGGTGACAAGAAGGACATAGCTAATTATAGATAGGCCCATAGCCATTCTGTCAGTACTAAACAAAATACTTGAGAAATAAGTGGCTATACAGATCACCAAGTTCCTCTCTAAATATACCTTCCTATCACCTGCTCAACATAGTTTCTGTAAGGAGCATAGCACCTCTACTGCTCTGATACAATTTACAAATGATGCCCTTACTGCTATGGATCACAGTCTCATGACTGGTGCAGTGTTCATTGACCTCTGAAAGGCATTTGATCTTGTAGATCACCCTCTTCTGCTTGATTGCCTTAGCTTCACTGGTTTCTCAGAGCAAGCCACAAACTGGTTCTAGAGCTACTTAAGCAATAGAAGACAACAGGTAAAATTTAACTCTGTGGTGTCAGACTCTGCACCAATCAATGTTGGTGTTCCTGAAGGCTCCATCTTGGGGCCTCTTCTCGTCTCCATTTTTATAAATAACATATCTCTAACACTCGTTGGTGCTCAACAATCTTGTATGCAGGTCATCTGATGCTCTACACTTCCTCTGCAAACACAGAAGAAATAAATTGTCAACTAACATCTGCATTTCTCATAATGCAAGAATGGATCCAAAACAAAAGGCTCATCCTAAACCTAAGTGAAACTCAGGGCATGCTCTTCGGATCTGCAACCAAACTTAGAACAAACCGCAACCTTTTCAACGTCTCTTGTGCAAATGGCTCCCCCCTTATGAAAGTAACCTCATTCAAGTATTTAGGTGTCCTACTTGATGAAACTCTCAGCTTTGAGCAACACGTCATCGACATCTGCAAGTCAGTAAACTCCAAACTCGGAATAGCTTACAGGACTAGTCGGATGCATACCCCCTCAGCTAGGCTGGTTATTTCTAAAGGGTATCCTACTTCCATCACTTGCGTATGGTGCTGTCACCTACATAAAAGCTTTGAAAACCACCCTAAGTAAGTGGGATACAACGTTCAATAGTATCTGTCGTTATGCCTAGGCTTCCCCACGTTTGAAGCACCTTTGCTTGCTATATGCAGACCTTAGTTGGCCTTCTCCATCTGCCAATCGACTCCTTGTCCTTGGTACTCTGCTGGATAACATCATTAGAACTAATCTACCTACCTCTCTTGCAGGCATGCTCGTGCCTCTGTTCCCCACCTATGGCCTCCACTCTACTGGACTCTCTCTACTATACTCCCCTAGGTGCAGAACCCAAAAAGGAACCTCAGCTTTCTCCTGCCTGACCCCAAAATATTGGAATTCCCTACCTCTTGATGTTCACTCTGCACCTAGTCATACTGCTTTTAAAAAGATGCATCACACTCTCCTTGTCAACCATGCCATATGTTCCTATTTTAAACCTCCATAGGGTGCTTGACATCTATGATACTGTTATATGTAGCACTTACCATGGATTATGTGTTAAAACTCTACTGCACTATGATTGTATGATTATTATGTTTTGTACCTTTGTGTATTTTTCTGCCATTGTCTCTGTCATATTACAGAACATCATGTAGATTTTTCCTTGTATAGTTGATTACCTCTGAACTATACCTGTTATTTGTTTTGTCTGCCAATTTTGTATTGTAAACTCCTGGGTCATGTCTGAAAATAATCATATTTTGTGGCTACGACACTTTACCGGGTAAACAAAAACTAAATAAATAAATTGCCCCCAAATCTCTTTCCTGTTTAGTGACCATCAGTATATCCCCCCCTCCCTTCATGTAATCCTCCCCTGAGTTCTTGCACCCAAAATACATGATTTTGCACTTTTTCACACTGAATCTCAGCTGCCACACTCTAGACCATTCCTCCAGTTTACCTAGCTCCCTCCTCATTTTTTCCACCCCTCCCGGACATGACATTATGTTGTACTCACTGCATGGGAACCTGATTGCTTTAGCATATACAGTATATTTAAGCCCTGATGTATTTTAATGTTTAAAACTAACCTGCGTGTAACATTCCTTTAGAACATGTGTATGGATGTATTTATATACTTCAGTGCTTTTGTGCTGAGGTTGTCCTTTTAGATATATTTATATACAGCACTGCAACTTGTGTTTACCATGTTCTTATTCCAAAGAGGACATCATTCTAAGTGAGCAACAAATGAATGTTCTATCCATTTGATAACTAGAATAAACACACTAAATGGTTGGCTGATTGGTTAGGGTTGGGAATATTTGCATTTCATTATTAGATTGAGGATATGTGAAAATGTGATGCAAAATATGTTAAAATGTCCAAGTTATGAGTGAATGTTGAAATATTTCAATGTTCACTCATAACTTCACTGATTTTTATGTTGGCTTGCCGCGCTTGTGCGGCAGTCAACATATTGGGAAAGTGGAGATTTGGAGGCGCGGCTGCTGTTGGGCGAATGCAGGGCACGCATCAGTAGGTGCGTCCCTCATTCCCCAATAAGCCAGCATGCTAGCGCTGACACCAACATTATGTAAAGTGGACATAACTTGTAAACAAAGTGCCGCTGCAATCAGAGACAAGCTCGTCATGCAGTGGCATAAAGACACGCCTCCCATATGTGCCTTTCCAAGTCAAACATTTCAATAAGCATGGCGCCAAAGCCGCTGCATGGCGGGTGAAGCTCTCGCCCCCCCTTGTGTGACACGCTGAGGGGAGCCCTCCCGTGTGGCGTACCCCCAACTGTTGAATGCCGAGGTGCTTCCACACCCTCGGCTCGCGCTTCCCCTGACTTTGTTTGCCGGCGGGGTGCCCAATCTCGGCGGCATTACCCCAGTTGTGTGCTGACGAGGGTGCCCAATCCCCGCCAGCTAGTGACCCCCAAACTCACTTAGGTGGCACGCTGGGAGCCCACCCCAGCGTACAAAACAGTTCCATGCCTTGTTTGCCGGCGGGTGCCCAATCTCAGCATCATTAACCCCCATTGTGTGCTGATGAGGGTGCCCAATCCCTCGTTGGCTACTAACCCCCCAAACCCACTTAGGTGGCATGCTGGGAGCCCACCCCAGTGTGCCAAAACTGTCCCATGATGTTTTCTGTACCTAGAATACGAAACGGTCCCTCATAGTCTAGGTCCGCCTCCCCACCCGCACCCACCCACTGCACATCCTGCCTCCCTCACCCCCATACCCCATACTTACCTCTGGAGTCTGGTGCGATGATCTTCAGTGGACCGGGAACACTTCTGCACTCTTCAAAGCTGACCGCGAACTGAGGAAACGCCGGAAAGCTGTATAATGGAGTGAATAGGGTTTTTTCAACTTTGTTGCATATCTCAGGCATTTCTTGGACTTTTTGCACCAAACTTTCAACATGGGGTTTTTGGGGCCCCTCCTCATGAATTCTGTCACTGTCATGGCATTTATCTGCCTTGAAAGGTGATTTTGCAGTCACTGTGTGAAATCACCTTTTGAGGCCCATTAACGAAATGACAGTGGTGGTGTTCATGAGGTGCCCTCTTAAAAAGCCTAAGTTGCAAATTTGGTGGAAAAAAATCCAACAAATGCCTGTTTTACGAGCATGCGTTATGAAGTTGTTACGCAGGCTCGCTACCAGCGGGTGATTCACAATAATTTACTTGCTGGATTTCAGCATTGTCATTTTTGTACACTTCTTGTGAACAGTACAGCTGTCATTTTCCACATCCTGCCCGAAATATGTTTCCGCATTTTCAGCGCACAATAGCGCAGTCGCAGTGGGAAATCAGTGTTTGGGCCAGATTATGAAAATGACACTGACACAGTTCATGAGCAGAGGACCTAAAATGCCTATGTTGAAAATTTGGTGATGATACTCCATAAAATAACTGTGTTACAAGCATGCGTTGGCAGATTGCACGCACGCTCGTACCGTCATGCATTTGTGATATTTTCAGTCTGGATTTCCACAATTGCCATTTTTCCACACCTCTTGATGAACAGTACAGCCGTCATTTGACATATCATGCCCAAAATGTGTTTTCGCACTTCCGGCGCAGAATAGCGTGGTCGCTGTGCGCGAAATCACTTCTTGGGACACTTTGAAGCAATAACAGTAACACTGTACATGAGCAGAGGTGCTAAAATGCCTATGTTGAAAATTTGGTGCCGGACACCCATAAAATGGCAGTGTTGCAAGCCTGCATTGCATATTTCCCACGCATCCTAGTAGCTTCGCAAATTTGGTATATTTACATGCCACATTTTCAACACTGACATTTTTTTCCATCTCCTTATGAACTGTGCAGCTGTCATTTCTCACATCCTGCCCGACATGTTTTCCCGCACTGCACTACCAAACACCCAAAGGGACACCCTAATGCTTGTCACTCTCTGCAGGGTGGGGGTGGGTTGGCATCAGTTCAATACTTCACTGCCACTCCTATGATGCATCTGTCTAACTCCTACACTACCAATGCCAATGCCAGCAAGCCAACATTCGGCATTGACAAATGCTTGTTAACATTAATATATAGATATTAAAGGACTCACCCTTGCAGGTTGCTGCCTTACAGAGGAGTCTGTTTTGGTCATAGACAACAATTGAAGAAGCTCTGCCCACAACAGGTCTGGCAGCCAATCATCTGAGCTGCCATTACTAGCCCTTAAAAGACAGTTACCACAAATGGCCCCTCCATGCTGCAACCCTCTGTGTGAAGGACTGAGCACAAAGGACATCACAGAAGTCTGCCAGGGAGTCAGCCAGGAGACAGTCAGCAGCCAGGAACTCTGCCCATTGCATCCCAGATAAATTTGTATATGGACAACAGTTTGTGAGAGTTTCATGTGGGGTCCTGGCTATAATATATTGAGTAGTGTACTACATGGTATTGTAAAGTTAATTTGCAGAACAGTGTTTGTGCTATAGCTAGTGAATTTTTCATTTGCAGGGTTGTTATGTGCTATAGTTAAGTCATACAGCTACACCCTATCTGCGTGAGCACTACAAGGCAGTTTTAAATCCTGTTATTTTGTGCTATAACAAGCCTGCAGCTACACCTTATCTGGGTGAGAACTACAAGGTAGTTTTGTTTTACCCTGTTTATATGTGCTATAGCAAAGCCTTACAGCTAGACCCAATCTGGGCAAGCTCTATGACTAAAATTAGAAGTCTACTTAGTATAGGTCTTTAGGAGGGTTAGGTTTACAAATGAGGTAGTCAGTTGTGCTGGCTATGGTGCACTCTTCTCTAGGGATGTGCTCTGGAGGAGGGGGCACTACCTCATCTGGAGGACCTTGGTAGAACTCCAGGCTCAGCTGGTGGCAACAAGGGTAGAAATATCTCAGCTGCATCATCAGCTCAGCAGGAGCCAACCTTCAACACCCTCACTCTCCTAAAGATCCACTGATAAGAGGGGGTTGAGACTGGTGGGAATAGGGAATGGGGGAATGGAGTGGGGTGGGGAAGCAGGGTTAGCCAAAAGGAGGTTGTCCAAACCCTCACCATACAGATGGCAAATAGTTTCACACCCTAGAGGAGGTTCAGGCTCCAGACTCTGCTGGGGGTCTTTGAGACAGTCGATGGAAAGGGCAAGGCAACTTCTTGGCAGCCAAGAATCAGTGCAACAAGGCTTATAGCAAGGCAAATGAGATGCTTGCAGGTACTGGGAATGGTATTGATAGCTGAAAAAGGGAGGTAATACTTCCCCTGTACAGATCCTTGGTGAGGTCACAGCTGGAGTAATGCACCCAGTTCTGGGGTCCTCACTTCAGAAACAATAAGGATAGGCTTGCAACGGTGCAGCACAGGGTCATGATTCAGGGCCAGTGGGGCACGTCCTTTAAGGAGAGCCTCAAGGCACTGAACATGTACTCACTGGAGACCAGAAGAGAGGGGAGATATGATAAAGACCTTCAAATTCCTAAAAGGTATTAATAGGGTGAACTTAGGGACCTATTTAAATTGAATACCAGCTCACAGTCACATGGTTATGAGTGGAAGCTAACAGGAGGGAGGTTTAGAAGGGACATGAGAAAGTACTATTTTACAGAAAGGGTGCTGGAGCCATGGAACAAGCTGCCAGCTGAGGCGGAGGGTGCAAAAACTATTAGTGGTTTAAAGCATAGCAGGGACAGAATGAAGGGTATAGTGGTTGCTCTGGGCATCAGAATCAGGGAGGAGAATGGAGGGAGATAGGGAGGGTTAGGACCCTGGAGGAACAGTAGGCCCCAGTGCTAACCAGGGAACTTGGACAGACTGGATGGACCTTTGGTCTTTTACTGCCATCATTGTCTATGATTCTGGGTATCTATTTTTCAATCAGACTTTCAACATAGCCTTTTTGGGACCCCACCTCTTGAACAAGGCAGGATTTTTCAAATCCTTCCTGAAAGGTGATTTCGCAGTCACTGTTTTAAATCAAGTGTCAGGCAGGATTTTACATTTTTCAAGTAGTGGTTTCATGAGGTGGGGTCACAAGAAGACTATGTTGAAAAGTTGGTGTAAAAATATTGTAAAATGACCAAGTTATGAGTGAGAGTTGAAATATTTCAACATTCTCACATAACTTCGCTAATTTTCTACATAGCCGTAACATGTGTTATTTTTCAAATCCTGGATGAAATGTGTTTTTTTGCATATGGGGTGCAAAATGACATTTCAGACAGTATTCTATAAATGCCACATGTTATATTTATAAGGAGGAGTCATAAAATTACTATCTTAAAAATTTGGGGTGAAAATAAAAAAACAATAATAAGAAGAAATGTTGTGTGTAGTACCAACCTTTACCCCTGTGGGTACTGCTTTATGAGCCTGTGCCAGTGAGCTGAGTTTGGGGGAAAGCTCAGTGACCCAGCTGGATAAGCTGAGGTTGGGGGGAAGGCACTGTCATGTGACACATCCCCCTGAGCCTGGGAAGCGTAGATGCAGGGTTGCCCACAGGAGCTCAAGTACCATGTAGTGAAGAGAACTCTTCTTGTAGCATACAACACTGTGCCTCTGCACCCATGGGTGCCAGAGTGCCCTGTGCTTTGGCTTAGAGATGGATCCATTGTCCTGTGTGACTGTGGGGGGCACATCAATTCGTCCTGGTTTATCCACTCTGTGACAACTTGCGCTGGAATATTAGCTCTGGGGCAATTGGCTCCCTGCTCAACTCATTCCCAAACTGCACCTACCTGGTAGTTTGTTTTATAAAATTTATGCTGGGGTGAATTGTAAGGGAATTATTTGTACAAGGGGTGGACTGATACTGGAGCTAATAGTATGGAGCAAGTTGTCACAGAGTCTATTGACTGGGACAAATGGACATGTAGCAGCATTTGTGTCTGCAGCCATATGGAAGTGCAGGACCCAAAGGGCCCTGTGCTTCTACCATCCACCAGACAGCCCAATAAATTCTTGACATCCATGGCTACATAGAAGTGCAGGGCCCATAGGGCCCTGCACTTTTTTAGGTGGATGGAGTCTTCCTTTGGCACAGGGCCCTTTTCATCTTCATCTGTTCATGCAGGATCCAAAGGGAGCTGCATGAATGAGGATATGATTCCATTATCTCAAAAAAAAAAATTCTTGGCAAAAGCCGCGTTAATTCACCAGTTAGGGTTTACTTTAACACCACAAAAGTAGAGTAATGTGGCATTAGGTTTTCCAACCCTAACTCCCCAACCCACCATCCAAGTAGCAAATAGAAAAAAAACTAAGGTTTAGGTCTCTGGAGTCCTGGAATATCAGTAGTGAGATCTTCCTTGGGGTTGTCAACCCTAATGCCCACCCCCTTCCCTGAGCAAAGAAGGTCAGATGTGATCTCTTTTCTTCATGCAGGATCCAAGGGCTCTGCATGAAGAAAGCTATAAAAAATTGTGTTGTCAACATGGGGCAAGACATACTGTACTTCTCTTCCTTTGATGAGTGTATCACTATGAGGCACTGGCTTGTAGCTGTAACTTGTGCTTCAGACAGGAGACTACAGGTTGAGGGGGCGGAGTGATAAGCATTAGAGTTGACAACACCAAGGAAGATCCCACCACTGTTTCAACAAGACTCCAGAGACCCAAAACCCTAATGTATTTTTCTTTTTGCTGCTTGGGGGTGGCAGTGGGGAGTTAGAGTTAGAAACCCTAACACCACATTTCCCTACTTTTGTGGCACCAAGTTGAACCTTATCTGGTGCATTAATGCCATTTTTTTTTACAAAGAATATATCTACATTATCTATATCTCTCTCTATATTTATATTCTTTGCAAAAACTATGTTAATACAGATATTAGGGCTGTAAAACACAGAGCACACAAGGATGGGAAATGAAAAACATTAGGCATTTAGGTCACCAGAATATTGGCAAATCAGTGGTGGGGTCTTACTTGGGGTTGTCATCACTAATGCCCACCCCTCCCCCCAGTCTGTAGCATCCTGTCCAAAGCAGAAGCTACAGCTCCAACATCATGCCTCATAGTGATGCAGTATGGCCAACATAATCCGTTGGAGCGTAGGGCCCTGCATGAAGACATCACATTTGACCTCATTTTATCAGGGGAAGGGTGGGCATTACAGTTAACAACCCCAAGTAGACCCCACCACTGATTTGCCAATACTCTGGAGACCCAAATCCTCAATGTTTTGATTTCCCATCTTTATCTTGGCGTTACGTTTACAACTCTATATCTGCGTGCAATGAGTTTTGTAAATAATTCCCTTCTTTTGTGATAGTGAGTTGTATCCTCATTTGCACAGGTCCCTTTGGGACCTGCACAAATGAGATGCATACAATATTGGAGATAGTCCTGACCCAGTTCATGGGCCCAGCAGGCCCTGGCAAACACACTGATACCTTGTGGGTGAGCCTCCTTGACCCGCCACATGGTGTGGCTTCTGTGCCAAAACACTGCTATGTCCCTACCCAGGCCAGGGCTGGTGCTGCATGCTGCAGCACCTTCCACATCAGTTTTGTCCCATTAAACCAGCTCACTGAGTTCACACCTGAGCTCAGCTCACTGGCATGGAACGGCAGCATGTTCCCCAGTGGTGCAATGGCTATCCCTGCAAATAACATTACTTAATACTCTTATGGTAATAATCTTTATGTGCTTATGTAAATCTCTGTATCCAAATATGTATATAATATCTGTAAACAATGTCTGCATTCTATACATGATTGCTATTCCATTGTAACTGTCTGTTTTCACTGTCCTCCATGTGACGAGGTACCTTTGTAAATGAGCCGTTGGCTCAAAGGTTGTAAATACGATACTGCACATAAATAAATAAATAATAAATTCTTTGTTTTTTATTATTTTGTCCCCAAACTTTCAACATAGTCTTCTTATGACCCCACCTCATAAATCCCATAAGTGAAAATTTTCAGGTCTGTGCCAAAATGCCATTCCATGCCACAGGTGCAAAAACACATTTTGGACAAGCTGTGGAAAATTTTATTTATTTATTTAAATTTTGGTAACCGGGTGAGTCCACTGAGACCAGAGGTCCCTTTTTCAGGGGTGACCCAGGATTAGTTACATAAAGCAATGGTTTCACACATTGGACAGCTTACAGTGGTTATGATTGTTACATACATTGGAGTGACAGTAATTACAAATGACATTATGAATTATGCATTTGGTGCAATACAATGGGGTAACATCAGACACAAATGACAGCTGTACTGTTCATGAGGGGGTGTAAAAAATGGCTATGCTGAAAACTTGGAGTCAAAATATTGAAAATTACCAAAGCTATGTGGGTGCGTATAAAAATTTCAACAAATGTGTGTAACTCAACCATTTTGGGGAATTTTTTTCACCAAATTTTCAACATAGCCTTTTTGAGACTCCACTTCATGAACACTGGTGGTGAAATTTTGTTATTCAGTCCCAAAAGGTGATTTTGTGCAGTGACTGCAAAATCACCTTCTGGGCCCAATTAATGAAATGACAGTCACAGTGTTCATGAGGTGGGGTCCCAAAAAGGCCTTGTTGAAAATGTAGTGAAAAAATTCAAAAAAATGGTAAAGTTATCAACATAAGTTCAAAACACCATTGAACTACATTATGTGGCACTTACCTTGAGTCCTCAGTTTTGTGGTTCGGCTTTGAAGAGTGCAGATGTGTCCCAGTCCACAGAAGATAACATCGTATGACCTCTGGAGGTAAGTATAGGGTAAGGGGTGGTGGGGGGGTGGTGGGTGCTCAGTGGGAGGGTCAGGTTGGGGGTAGGGAGACTGCGGCAACAACGAAGGATCATTTTCTTTTTTGCAGGTAAAAAAGACGTTGCAGAATTTTTTTTTCTTTTCAGGAAAAAATGAAAGGAATAACACAGGAGCAACAGTTCAGAGCTGGGGGGATGGGGGGGGCACAGAAGACCTGTCAGATTCTCTAAAATCTTGGCAGCTTACTCCACCTCCTACCAACACAGTATCACAAGATACACAGCATTGGAGGTTACTTAGTAGATGTTAGGGGAACACGCAGCTGATCTGAGTGCATTAAGAAAGTGGAATTCCACATTGTGATTTCAGAGAGTTACAGCTGCGGTTAATAGGGGAAATCTATAATTCTTGCTACCACTTGCGACAACTCAGTATAACATCCTGTAATAAACAGATAAACACACACTGATAGGCTACTGCTGTTGACAATGATGAGATAAGTTTAAACTGGAACATAGGAAATCTGCAATCATACTAAGTTATGCTATGTGGAACAGACATTTGGCTTTTGGGACTTTGCAATGATCACATGCTATTGCAATTTTGCTTTATGTGGAACATGTCCCTACATACAAGCAGTCAATTCACCCTTTTTGATTGAAGTTTTCTTACTTGCTCTGCAGAACCATAGGCATTGATCGGGGTCCTCGGGGGCTGTGGACTCCCAGTTGATAAATCCTGCACTATACAACACAGCTGTCATTTATTAAAGCGTGTAAGTTGCTCCAGAGGTGAGTATAGGGTAAGGGGGGTGGGGTGGTGCGTGCTCAGTGGGACGGTCAGGTTAGGGGTAAGGAGATGGTGGCAATGACAAGGGACCGTTTTCATAGTTTCAGGTTAAAAACTACAACATTGCAGGGTGTTTCTTTCTTTCCAGGGAAAAATGAAATGAATAATACTATTTCAGGACACTGGGGGTGGGCTCCTCAGTGTCCAGCACTGCTGGCGGGGTGTAAATGCCAACATGGGGATTGAGCCCCCCCCCGATGTCAGCAGTGTTAATAAACCAAGGGGCTGCCCGGGGGGAAGCATCTGACACCGGTCAGCTGGGCATACCGGTGCAGGATAAGAATAAGAAATAAAAAAAAAAATTATTCAATAAATAAATTAATTAATAAGTAAATACACTTCCACTGGGGATTGGGGCCCCCGGTGTGCAGATAACAGTTTAATTAAGGCACAGTCAGGATGGCGGGGCTACAATGACAGCAGCCACATCCCTGACCTACGGGTCACGACAGCAGCAGCTTGCACGATATGACACAGCTGTCATTTATTAAAGACAGCTGTGTCATATAGTACTTGCACTATATGATACAGCTGTCATTTATTAAAGACAGCTGTGTTGTACAGTGCAAGCTGCTGCTTTCACAAGAATTCAGTTATGAACAGAATGTTGATTTTTTGAACTGCACATGTTCAGAAATGGAATATTTTTAGCAAATATTTTAAAAACAACTTTACCACCGGACCTAAAAACCACAAAAGCACATACCTTGGACCAAGCTTTATCAAATCTGAAAGTTTCAGGTTTCAAAGCCTTTTATTTCTTTAGTCATCGGGTGGCAAAAAAAGTCTTAAAATTTTAAAAACAGAGACTTTTGTGGTGTTTTGCACTTCTGTAACTTTGCCTCCCCTGAACTGATCTACATGAAATTGACAGGATCAAAAGTTCCTGGCCCAGAGGATGTGCATTCCAAATGTCATGTAAATTGGTTGAAAGAGGGCAATGTTATTAAGTTGCAAAAATTTGAGTTTAACATAGAAGTGCTTACTCAACCCTAATATACATGCACTATCGTGCCTGTATAATATGGGGTATGAAATTAACTAATTAAGATATTGGAAATATCTTCTTGAGTTGTGTTTGACCACTGACCTCACGAATTGCAAAGTGGCAAAGCCATGAGTGAGATCACAAGAGGTCAAGTACAATGAAAGAAGATATTTCTGATATAGTACATTACTGTAGCTCATCCCATATCTGATGTATACAACAGGACCTTAATGTTTCATAAATAAAACTGTAAACAAGTGATTTTTTTCAGTGTTTTTATACTTGTTTCTATGAACAGAACATCTCTCAAGAATGTGTGAAGTAACAGTTGTCAAGATATCATTGTTATGAGGTAACTATGTACTGTATGTCCTGTTGCTGTTGGTCAATTATCAATAGGTCAATTGTGATTTGTCTATGTGGGGATATCTTGGTACATAACTGGGGATATCTTGATACCTTGAAACTTAGCTTAAAGATATCACTAGTTATCTTTATAAATTTATACTGACTCTAGAAAAATCTGTGAAAATCGAGGTCCCTGATTGAATAAAACACATCATGTGACTATGCATTATCCCACAATGACCACACGCCTGCACTTCTTTCCATCCCTCAGAACCTTCTCACTAGCAGCTTTAGACAAAGAGATCACTCCACACCTGGCACACACAAGCTGCCACACATAGCCTAACATTAACATCCATAAGCCAGTAAATGTATTTACTATGTATTTACTATAGTTGTCCCAAACTGCTTAATTAGTTCATTAAACAAAACATTTATCTGGCTGATCCTGCCATAACTCTGCCATATTAAAAGTAATAGAAAATACTTATCTGGTTGATCCTGGCATTTTAACACTGTTTCTGGTGTAATCACTTTCTCTTTTGTATTATAGTGTAGTGTGACTGAGTGGCGTTCCTTGCAGTAAAATAAAAGCTGGCAGAACTTTATAATCAGCAAGCTTTTTGCACAAAAAGATGTAATCCATCTAATTTCAAACTCAGTCTAGTTTGTTTTCTCTAAAAAAAGCCACCAACTGTACATTCAGGAGGGTGAATGAGTCAGTAGCTTCACAAATGTAGACTCAGGTATGAGTGAGTGTTGCTATAGGAACTCTTGGTCATGCTCGTATCTACACTTGTAAAGCCACCAACTAATTCACTGTCCACACAATAAAGTCAGTGGCTTTTTTTTAGAGAAAGTGAACTAAACTGTGTTTGAAACTAGACAGATTATATCTTTTTATGCAAAAAACTTGCTGATTTTAAAGTTCTACCAGCATTTTTTACTGTAATGAACGCTGCTTGTTCATGCTAGACTGCCACATGAAAGTGAATGTGATTACACCGGACACTGTCTTAAAATGCCAGGATCAACCAGATAACTTGTTTTTTATCACTTTCAACCTATCAAAATCATGGCAGAATCAATCAGATCACCTAAATGAAATTGTAATTTGTGCCACACATGGACTACTTTTTGCCTTCCCCCCAACATTTCTTGCCATTTTATAAGATACTGTAGAAATTCCACTACAGGATGTGCACTCGTGCTCTGATATATGCATGCCTTGGGTAGTTGAATGTGCTCAGTCTGTGGCCTTATGCATCACAACGCACACCAAGTCATGCGTATATCAGAGCATGACTGCACACTCTGTTGTGGATTATCTATTACATATATGTGTGTGTGTGTGTGTGTGTGTGTGTGAATATATATATCACAAGCACTAAATATATAAATAATGGCTATGCAATAGGGAGCTGTGTGATGCATCATTTATCTGCACAAGGACAATGTGACCTTGGGTAACCTCACAAGTGGTATAAGCCACAAGTGATGTGCACAAGGTCAAGCTTCCTGAGTGCAGATAAACGATGTATTATATAAGCTCCCCGTTGCATATTTCATTTATGCAATAGGCTAGGAGCTTGTATGATAAATTATTATTTTTAATTGTTTGCAGTTTTTTTAAATTCTTAAAAAGTCTTGGAGATTTTTTGTGAAACAGTTGCTTTCTGCACCTTTACCAGCCTGGTTGCTATGGCCATTTGCGAGGACATGGCATTTGTACATTACATTAATGTCATGGAGTCCCTGCTGATTGGTTGAGCATGCGGTTTTTGACAAATGTTAATCAAAGATGGTGGACCGCTTAGCGAGAGTGGATGCCTTAGTACAGTGAGAGTAGGGGAATGAGGTGAGCTGAGTGTTGGACAGAGACATTAGATTGGAGAAGTGTTTGCGGTTCTGGATAGAAAGCTATGTTGTTTCATAGCCTTCATTTCTTTTTAGTGCCTGTAAAAGTAATGCCAGCTGATATTTCTTGGTGGATGATTGAGTGAGAATGGGACCAAGTAGCTGTAAAGCCAGAGCACAGCACGTGGGAGCAGCAGTGAGAGAGAGAAGACAAGCTGCAAGAGAATGCAGAATAAGATAAAATACAAAGGTATTCTGGCAAGGTGAAATGCTTTCTTGAGTGAAAATGTAAAGCAACAACTGAGAGAGATGGGAGGCTCACAGAAGGGCAGGCAGATAGATAGGTGGAAAGTGAAAGTAAACAGCAGAGTGCCATGAGTGCAGCATCAAGTAAGCTGGCCAGCCGGTGGGGAGGAGGGAGCTACTGATGACGTACTTACTATGTGTATAAATCTGTAATGGTGAGTTTACTATATGTATTAATGTGAGATTTCACATTTATACACATAGTAGCTCAGATACACAGATTTATCACACAGCATTTATGTATATATGTGTGTGTGTAAATAAAACCACTATATGAATGTATTGCTAATACCGTAATAACACATTAATATCCAACACACTACAAATCACCACAATAACTCATGCAAATACTTAATCAGAAATTGGGTCTCCTCTACCAGCTTAACTCTGACCCCACTAATGAAGCAAGTCTATCCATAGCCAATAACATTCTGTTGCCTATTCTATTGTATGGTGCTCCTGTTTTATCATTGCTTAAATACACCAAACTCTCCTAACTAAAATCCCTATATCATTGGGTGTCCTGCTTTGCTGAGAGAGCTAGTAGGAGAAATAGTTACTGCAGGTTTCTCACTACATTAATCTGGCCTTCTCTGGAAGGTAGGCTTCACTACATCATGCTCTGCCTGGCCTATACAGTCCTGCACTCTCCTCCCACTAATTGTGCTTCTGTCCTAGAGTTAAAATCATAGGGAAGGCTTCTCTGCTTGTCCTCTCAGAATGTCTTAACAGTTCCAAGGACTTTATCTGCTGCTGGTCATGATCATTTGCCTCCATTGCACTCATATTTTAGAATAAACTCCCCAGCAATGAACTTGAATGTCCTAATAAACCATCTTGCAAAACTTCCCTTAAGTGGCTACTACTTGCAAGTAGTCAATGTATTTGGTATGACTGAGATCCTTAAAGAGCTCCTGATACAGTTGAGACAACTTTAAAAAAATGGAATATTGACACATAAATTAGCTTATTTTTCATATTTTATTCTGTAATTCTCTCCCTTATTTCCTTATTACTAAGGGTATTTGCATGAAAACAGTATCCCTTCTCTTTCAGCTCTGCCTGCTTGCCTACACCTGATATCACCATTTTGTTTATGACATCACAACCTGTTTATGTGGAGATACTTATGATGTTATAAATGGGATTATGATGTCAGGTGTAGGGAAGCAGGCAGAGAAGATAATGTCTAGGGGACAGGGATCTTGTCATACAACTCTTTCAGTAATAAAGAAAATGGGGAACTAATTATCAAAAATATATGACATAATAAAGAAAATGCGAATGGTGTTGAATATACAGTAAATCTTACTTTTTTCAAAGTTTTCTAAATGCTGTCAGGGGCTCTTTAAATAGGTCCTATACTGGTTTACTGCTTAACTCAGATTTGTCCTGCTGTACTGTAATTCTATGTTGTATTTGATAACATTGCTGTTTTTGTCATTGTTTTTGGTGTAATCTGACTAGATGATCCATGTTTCTTCTCTCATAAACTCAAATGTTCTCTGATTGTTAAGTAAGATGTATGTAATTTAATTCTGGGTCGCTTCTGAAAAGGGGACATTTTATCTCTTTGTGCCTACTTGGTAAACAAAATCCAATAAAAACAAGCCCCTTAAAAACACATGTAACAAGCCTCTTGATAATACATTGAATTGCCACCCTAACCCCCCCCCCACCAATTCTACCCAGAGAAACTATCCTAGGTTACACCAAAACCCACCCAACACCCTCCCTCCCATCTAACTCACCAAGCAATGCTGTCTCTTGAATCTGCAGCTCTCATGTAGGACCTCCATGCTGCTGCTGCTACCGTTCATCTACACCTGATCCCACAATGCTCCCGACCTCTTGAGGCCACTCTTGCCATACAGAAAGTTGTTTTCGACTGCAAACCACACTGCTCCCCAGCAGATTACACAATTCTCCCAACTGAACACTGATCCCGACTGACTGCCACACACTGCACCCATCAACAGACTAAAGGAAAGACCACCAGAGTCATGCATCCTTTTATAGTAAGCCCCTGCACCACGGAAACACTAAAGGGACAGACAGGCAGTCTTTATGAAACCACACTACACTACCACTACAGTGTGAAAAAGCACTACACTATGAAAAAACACTACCTGTACACCATTACACTACAGTAAAGCCCTACAAAATGGAAAAACGTTAGAAACAGCAAAAAGTGTTTAACCTAATGTATTAAATGAAATAAATGAAGGCAACATCTGGCATACTCACGAAATAATGCCATCTCCCTGTCAAACAAGCTCATAAAAGTCAATTTCCCTTTTGGTTGTGGCTTTATGTCTTGTTTGACCCTTCAGTGGTATTGTTTCCTTGTATACCACATTTTGCCATCATTTATCCACACACACACACACACACACACACACACACACACACGCACACACACTCTATATACTGTATGTTAAATACACACACACACACACAAACACTCTATACATGTTAAATTGTCTTGCCAGGGTAAACCATCACCAAGGTTTATTGTACTGTACCATTCCATTTTATGGTGGGTTTTATAGGTAGCAACACAAATTATACAGTTTCATTACAGCACAGTTCATGCTGCTTATATACACTACAGCTAATACATATTTACACTGATTTATTACATCAAATAAGTACGGTAATTTGTTGAAAGAGATTAAAAAGATCATAAATTATTCACATCTTTGCAGGGCTGTGGCTGGGAATTCCACCAGCATGGCAATAAATATGGACAAGTATTTGTCAATGCCGAATGTTTGCTTGCTGGCATTAGCAGTGTAAGTGCAGGAGTTAGATGCAGTACAGAAATGGCAGTTATGTATTGAACTGATGCCAACTCCACCCCCACCGTGCGGAGATGGACAGGCATTGGGGTGTCTCCTTGGGTCATCTCCCATAAGGGTCACAACAATTCACCTCACCCTGCCCTGCAGACACTGACAAGTGTCAAGGTGTGCCTTGGGGTGTTCGGGCTTTACATTCACCTCATTCCATAAGGAAGTACACTGAAATGGGTGCAGTAAAGGAGAATGGTGTGAACTCTGGGCCAAAGAGTCCAAGGCGCACCTCGATGCCTGTCACTGGCTGCAGGGTGGGGTGGGGTGGGGTGGAATGGTGTGAGCATCAATTCTTGTGGGAATGTTTTGTACCAGATTTTAAATATAGGCATTCTGGGACCTCCGCTCATGAACAGTGTTGCTGTGATTTTCTTAATCTGACCCGAACTATGATTTCCCACAGCGAGCACGGTATGCTGCGCCAGAAGTGCGAAAACACATTTTGGCCAGGATGTGAAAAATGACAGCTGTAATGTTCATAAGGATGTATGGAAAAATGCCAGTGTTGAAAATCTGGAGTGAAAATAGCGCAAATTTGTGAAGTTACGAGGGTGCATAGAAACTGCGCAATGCACTTTCGGAACACAGTCATTTTATGGACTTTTGTCACCAAATTTTCAACATAGGTATTTTAGGACCTCTGCTCATGAACAGTGTCACAGTGATTTTCTTAATCTGTCCCAAACACTGATTTCCTACAGCAACCGTGCAATTCTGTGCCGGAAAGGTGAAAACACATTTCGGCCAGGATGTGAAAAATGACAGCTGTACTGTTCATAAGGAGGCATGAAAAAATGCCAATATTGAAAATCTGGAGTGAAAATATTACTAATTCGCGAACTTGCAAGTGTACATGAAAACTGCGCAGCGCATGCTCATAACACAGTCATTTTTGAGTATTATTTTCACCAAATTTGCAACATAGGCTTTTTGAGAGGCCACCTCATGAACAGTAACACTGTCATTTCGTTAATTGGTCCCGAAAGGTGATTCTGCTCAGTGACAGCGAAATCACCTTTCCGGATTGAATAACCAGATGACGGTGACTGAATTCATGAGATGGGATCCCAAGAACCCATGTTGAAAATTTGGTGTAAAAATTCAAAAAAATGACCATGATATGGACCAAAGTTGGAAAAACCCTATTTATGACATTATACAGCTTACCAGCATTTCTTCAGTTCGTGGTTGGCTTTGAAGAGTGCAGACGTGTTCCCGGTACACTGAAGATCATTGCGCCAGGCTCCAGAGGTAAGTATGGGGTGAGGGGGTGTGTGGGGAGGTGTGGTGCGCGGAGGGTGGGCGCGGGTTGGTGGAGGGTTGCACAAGAAACAGCGAGGGACCGTTTCTTTTTCGACGGGTGTATTTTTTAAAAAGATGAAGCAGAACTTTGGCCACGCTGGGGTGGGCTTCCATCATGGCCCCAGGAAGCTTGGGGGGGCAGTGGAGCCAACGGGGGATTGGGCACCCCCATTGGCCACACAGTGTGGGGAGCACATGATGAGGTGGGACTTTTGCCTCGTTGGGGTGGGCTCCCAGCGTGGCAGCGTGAAGTTTGTTTTTTGGGGGGGCGCTGGAGCCGACGGGGATTGGGCACCCTGTCGGACATACAGTGTGGGGGGTGTGTGCATGTGCTGAGTGGGATTGGTCACCCCCTCAGCACACAACAAATGGGGGGGCCCATCATACAGATGCAGTGGCATACAGTTCGACTGCTAAAGTGGTGACGTGTAGGCAATTTGCATACTGCTGACGGCAGGGCAGTATGCAAATTGCCTACATGTTACCACCGCTGATTGTAGCGGTCATTCACTTTCAGCTGTACGCCACTGCATCTGAACTGTTGTCATAGACAGTTCAGACAGTCATTGGTGCGGTGGGGCAACACCTGCAAAAAGGAGCAGGGCATTGGAAGTGGGGTGCCACACCTATGAAAACTTGTATGGTGGCACTATGTTTCTTGCACATGCGTGCAAACAAACATAAAAAAGCTAAGTTACAGTAGCTTTGATCCATGCTTTCATCCATGCTTTCACAGTTTTAAAATTAATGTTTTTAGATCTCAGTTCATGCTCAGAGGCCTTAGTTTACACTAAATCAGTTAGATAAGACTGTAATTGACCGTGAAGTTACATAAAATCAAGCTTTGTCCAGTGCTGATTTTTTTTTAGCTGAAAGCATTAAAATGGAAGTCGCTTATAGAACTGACAAAATGTAGATCTTTCCTACAATCCTAAACAAACCTACAGATATTGTTATAGACTACAACAAGCCTGGCTGGCATGGTATTGTTTTGCAAATAGCACCACTGTAACAAGTTACTGGAATTGGCAACCGAGGCTTTTTGGCATCCCTGAAGCTTCCATGTCTTTCACAAGAACAGGTAGAGTCTGATCAGGCCAATATAGGCTGAAGAACTCGAGTAGGCAGTATGCAGCGTTCACATACAGAAGACCCTGGGACTGGATGGCTACACCCTGGAATTTTCCAAAGCTCAGACGGAGTTGCTCGTACCATACCTCAGCTTATGAGAGTCTGTAATGAGGTTCTAGCAGAAGATGAAATCGCTAGCACATGGCAATATACCACAATTTCAATCATCCCCAAATTGGGGAAGAATCCCTTCAAATGCCAGGCATACAGGTCAATATCAGTGCTAAATGCTGATTATAAATTGTTTATGGCAGTGCTTACCCAAAGATTAGACCCCTTCTACCACCTTTAAAACACCCCGACCAGACGAGATTCATAAGAACCCGACAGACTGGAGACAACACTCATCACACTCGTACGTTCTACATCCTCCGTCATGCACACGTGATGGCCATCCCCTTTCTTCTTGCCAGTCTTGATGCCGAGAAGGCATTTGATAGCATGTCCTGGCCCCATCTGTTTGCCACCCTTTGCAAATTTGACTTCTCAGCAGAATTTATTACCCTGCTCCAAAGTGTTTACAGTGCACTGCAAGCTTTTGTCAGTGTAACTGGGTGCATGTCTCATTCCTTACAGCTCAGCAGGGGCACTTGCCAGGGTTGCTCCCTGTCACCTTTGCCATTTGTGCATACATTTAGCCCTTAGCACAAGCCATCTGAGAGTGTACTGCCATTTCAGGAATAACAGTGGGGAGCAGAGAATATCATCTGGCACTCAATGCGGATGACATACTCCTGTATTTGCTGGACCAGGATACCACCTTACCAGAGGCCTTCTGTTTTTTGGAGGAATGTAGTAGAGTTTCAGATTATAAATTAAACACAGTGAAGTTGGAGATCTTGCACCTCTAATGGTCCCCAGTGGGGCTCAAGAAGCATGGGTTACCCTTCAAATAGGATCTGCAGGAGCTGAAATAGTTGGGCATTAAAATCCCACTAAGTTTGGATAGACTCTATGAGCCAAATATCAACCCCCTATCTGCACAGTTCATGGCTGACCTTTAACAATGGCATAATTTGCTGCTGAGTCTAGTGTGTCGGGTAGATACGGTGCAGATGGTGGTCCTCCCCCGCTGTTTGTACATCTTTCAGAATGTCTCCATAGTTCTCCCTGAAAAAGGCTACAAAAATGGCAGATGGCCATCTTGTGACTTATCTGGGCAGGTAAACACCCTAGAATCTTTTTCTGTACCATGTAGCTGCCAAAGACCCAAAGGGGGCTTGCCTTGCCAGATCTTGGAGCTTACTGTGCAGCAGCTCAACTGTGAGCCATGTTCTAATGGCACACTGTGGGTCCCAGCCCACAGTGGCCAGAGATGGAAAGGGACATGTTTCCTTATTGGGAAAGAGCAAGATACCTCTATGGACCCCACCCACAAGACCAGGAGCAACAACTCCATAATCCTTGGATCCAAAGAGTGGGGAGAACATGGAGGTAGTTGGAGTCTTTTCTGACTATCACTCCTGCCTTTATCCGGGTGTCCTCTCTGGCCTCACAGAAAGACTCTACTCCAGGCAAAACAGGTCCTGCTTTCCACTGCTGGTGCAGACTAAACCTGGTTTAACTTGTACAGTTCTGTATGGGTCGGCAGATGAAGTCCTTCTGTGATCTTCAAATTCAGTTCAGTTTTGATCACAGGAACTTTTACAGATATCTTCAGGTAAGGCACTACCTTGACACACAGCCAGAGGTGACCCATGATCAGGCCAAGCTTCCCTTCTTGATCTCCTCCCTGGCTGCACACATCAATTCACAGAACACAAGACACCTCATTTCCATCATTTATGAGGCCATGGGGGGGCAAGATGGGAAGGGTCATAGCACCCAAGGATTGGGAGAGAGGCTGCAGTGAGGCAGGCAGGCTAACTTTGTCAGTTGTCTGGCATGAATATGCTTGGAAGCATTTTATTTGCTTCTTTAGAATACCACTAACAACCAGATATGGGATGGAGTGTAGCAGAGCTTACTGGAGACCATGTGGGGCTTATAAAGCAACCCACACACGTTATGTGGGCCTGTCCTTGTCTGGTAGACTTTCTTAGGAAATTGGAGGAAGTGATCTCTGAGGTACTTCATGCTGGGGTCCTCCTAACCCTGGAAATAGTTTTGCTGTATCAATATCCTAGATTGCTTATGGGTTGGCACCAGAAATAGACTCTGGTCATGTTGAGGGTGCAGTGTTCATTGACCTCTCCAAGGCCTTTCAATCAATCAATCAATCAATCACTTTATTTAACCAGGCATAAACACCATTGAGCAAGCTCATTTTCAAGGCAGTCCTGGGCATTAATACAATACAGTACACTTGATAAGATTACAATTACGGTGGACAACGGTGCAAAAAAAAAAAAAAAGAAAAAACATTGTGAAGGTGCCGGTCAATATGGGCCTATACATACCGGTCAACATAATTAACATGCAAAGGTACATAATGATAAGCTTTACTGAAATGAGAAGAGACAACAATCCCATATAGTCTCCGCTAAGTAAGAGCTCATACCTAAATGATAAAAAATAAGGAGGTATTAAGGAATAGGGTAGAACTTGGGGTGAAAGAATAGGCAGCAAAAAGGGAGTCCAGAATAGGTAAAAGGTACAGAATAGGCAGGGCCTTCTTGGATTAAGGGAACTAGGCTTGTAGGTCCCAGGTTTCTGTTGTTAGGAATGTGGGGTGGATGAGATACTTAGGCGTAGGATTTGAGAGTGGCACCCAGGGCTTAGGGGTCATCGGCATCTGAAACAGTTGCATGATTCCTTCAGATAATCCATTAATAGAGCTTTGAATGTGAAAATGCTTGGAAGTGAGGATAATTTTAATGAGTCTTGCATAGTGTTCCAAAGTGATGGAAGTGAGAAGTTGATTGCTGCTGAGCCAAGGGTAGTTTTCACTCTAGGAATCTGGAAGCAGATTAAGAAGAGTCTCAGGCCATAGGAACCTTTAGCCCATTTGAAGTTGTTCGAGATGTATGCAGGGAGGTTATCAGATAATGCTCTAAAAAACCAGAGGAGGGCATTCCTTTTTCTTCTAGTTGAGAGTGAGGTCCATCCCAAAACCTGGTATAGACGACAGTGATGTGTACTACTGGGCAGATTTAAGATAAATCTTAAAGCCCGGTGGTAAAGAGTGTCCAGTTTGTTTAGCATCATTGATGGGCAATGACTGTAAAGGAAGTCAGCGTAGTCCAGTATAGGTAGGAATGTAGTCTGTACTAGTCTCATTCTGGCTTCTAACGTGAGTAGGTGTTTAATGCGATAGAATAAACCTAATCGCTGTCTTAGTTTCTTTGAGGTTTCATTTAAGTGGCACAGAAAGTTGAGCTTGTTATCCAGCCAGAACCCTAGGTATTTAAAGGTATCAACTACTTCAAGGGGTTCATCTAAGAGTGTTCGGATCTGTGTGATATATGGACATCTGGAAGTAGGCTTTGGTGAGAGAATCATTGCTTTAGTCTTTTTGGTGTTGAGGAGGAGCTTATGAGTGAGAAAGTTGTATTGGAGGGTGACAAAGTCTTTCTGTAAGTACTCATGGGCCAGATCCAAGGATGAATTTGTGGTATAGAGTACAGTATCATCCTTTAACACTGTCTGTCACCCTCTTCTACTTGACTCCCTCCACCAACTTGGCTTCTCCCTTGGCCTACTGGCTTGGTTCACCAGTTACCTCTCTATAAGATCACAATGTGTGAAGGTACATGGTACCCTGTCTAATACCCTGCCCATTCGCTCAGGGGTTCCCACAGGGTTCCATCCTAGGCCCCATTCTGTTCAGCCTATTTCTCAACACCCTCCCCAGCTCCTGCTCCGGCAATATGCTACTCTGTGCTGATGATGTGGTTCTCCTTGCCTCCTACCCTGACCCCACATCTCTACAGGAATCTCTGCAGCACAGATTCAACCAAGCCGAAAAGTGGTTCCTTGACCACCAGCTGGTCATTAACCTCAAAAAAAAACAAATCTATGCTTTTTTCACATAACCAGAATAAGGCCAAAAATGCCCCCCCTCTACATTCTCCCCAGTAATGCTCACCCTCTCAAGCAGGTGTCATCCTACAAGTACCTGGGCATCACCTTCAACTCGGCTCTTACATTCCACACTCACATCAATACCCTGTCCTCAGCCATAAACTCTCAGATTGGCCTTCTCTATCGCCACAGAGATTGCCTCCCCCAAACTGCCCTCTGACTGGCCATCAACTCCTCCGTCCTGTCCCTAGTGGACTATGGCCTACCTATCTATGCTGCGGTCTACAATACCGCCCTCACCAGAATCCAGACCTCAATAAACAAGACCTGCAGGCTCCTGACCGGCACATCCCTCCACACCCATACTTGCCTGCTCTATTCCACCACCAACCTGCTCACCTTGGAGGAGCACGTGCACTACCAAACCTGCTTACTTGCCAAACAATCCCTGCTAGGACTCTCCCCCCCAGGGGTCACCATGTCCCTGCGGCTTGCATCCCCATCTGTTGCCACCCGTAGCTCAGTTAAGGCCACCTTTCTGGTGCCCCATAACAAGACCTCCCTAGCCCAAGGGTCCTTCCACTACCGCGTCCCCACATGGTTCAGCTCCCTCCCACCCTCTGTCACTAAGTCTACCAAAATTGGTCCCTTTAAAGTCACTCTCCGTAACCACCTCTTTGGTGCCCAAAGCTGTAGTTGCCCTTAATCAACCTAATATTGGGGTCCCTCCCCATTTCTGGCCCATAGCCTTGACAATGTCCATTGGACTGCTTCCCCCCCCTTTTTTTTTTCTTTTCATCACCCCTGTTTCTCCCCCCCACCCTTCTACATACTTATTTCCCCAGTATGACCAGGGTTGTGACTTCTACTATTGTTATACTTCATATGATTACTATTTATTGCAGGTAACTTTATTCCATAAACCACTGTTATATTGTGTTCTTTTTTTATCTGTATTGCACCTGTATGTTAGCACTGTTGTATCTCACACTGTAACCATGTCTACCCTCCCTGCGACAAGGTGCCTTTGTAAATGAGTCCGAATCAAAGGTTGTAAATCCGTCTTTCAAAAATAAATAAATAAATAAATATTGGTAGCAGTGCAGAAATGCATCACAAGAAAATGGCTTACTACACAGGGGCCAGAACTATCACACTGGTGGGAGAAGGTGAACCATATCGATAGCATGGAGAGAATCACTTTGGGTTGAATGACCAGGTGAGACCTTCACGTCTTGGTGGAATGCATGGATCCTCTGTGTCAGGCAGCATGATCCCACCTTTGTCCCTTAGGGGTGGTGGATGCTCAGCAAGGTGTGATGTTGTAGTGCAGTAATGGGATAGTCTAGTTGATAGTCTAGTCAGAGGGAGGCATCAGCTGGAAAGACAGACCCCCGGGATATACCCCACTCCCCAAAAATGCAGGGAGAGCACTAGCCTGTTGTGCCAGTTGTCATAGATGGGGCCTCCACCACTCCTGAACCAGAGGGGCGGGCACCATGAATTTGTTTCTTTTGCTGCTGGAATGCTTCTGTATATTGTCACTGTATCCCTACATCTGTGAAAGTTTTGCATTGTTCACTGTGCGCAATTCCTCTTTTGTGAAAGTTAATAAAAATATATTTACAAAAATATAAAATATACTACTTAAACACTGGGCAACAATATTCACATTTCATTTGAAATCAAATCACAGTATTTCTATAAAGAAGTTCCAGTCACGCATGCATATGTTTTTATAATGTCAGTGTCCAGTGCAGGGCTTCAAACAGGCATGGAATAGGCATAAGGGAGCAATACAGATGAAGATAAATAGATAGGCCATTGACAGAATAAAGGCCGATAGCACATTCATAAGGTAGAAAAAATGGGCAGACTGGATGGGCCTTGCGATCCTTATCTGCCGTCAGCTTCTATGCTTCTATGTTTCTATGTGCTTTCTCAAAGAAAGACTGGGGTCTAGCCAAAGATAAGTGTTTAACTGTATCTGCCACTGTAACAGATACACCAGATACAATTATTTAATTTACGCTGTGTAATTATCTGGCACATTTTTGGCATTCCCACCAAATGTGACTTCTGATATTGACTAATTTTGCAGTTTGTTGTATTCAGACTGAGTTAAAGTTTCCAATGATCTGGTGTACAATTGTACACTCAAATGTCTACAGACAAGGGCAAGTTAATAACGTACAGTATAAAGAAAATAAGAGAGGGCTCAAAACAGACCTGAGAGGAATGTTTTGTTAAATTTTATGTCATCTGACCTAGTACCCTTTACAGAGACTCTGGGATGAATTTTCAAAACTCAGGTCCCTATTTCTGATGCAGCCTGCATCATGGCAAATGTGCAAAATGCTTGAATTCCATTTTCAAAATTTTTGACTCATTTGTAACATGTTCCTCACTTTACGGCACACAAATGAGGCACTTGTCATTATTTTCTGACACATGCATCCTTTTTGGAGTGTAACCCGCTGCACTTGTGACATGAATTAGACCATGGCCCAGATATTCAGAAATGCGCCAAAGTCTGGTGCAGCGCAAATCCAATGTGCCATGGCACAACAGGAGCCATATTCGGAGGTTGTGCCAGCCGCACTATGCCAGTGCAACCCAGCTGGATATGGCACAACCAGGCTTGCACCATGGCACAACCAGGCTTGCACCATGGTGCAACCAGAGGTGCGCCATGGCACAAACACAGTTGTGCCATGGTGTAGAAAGAGATGCTCCAGCACAACTGTGGGGGCAGAGCAGCAGAGCAACAGAGGGGGGTATGGCACAGAGAAGAGACCCAGGGACAGAGCCAGGGAAGAACAGTGACAAGCCACAGGAGGCCACCACCAGCAGGGCACAGCAGGGCGCTCACAGGCACCCAGACACTCCCCCAGAACACAACAGTGGCACAGATAGTAGGCAACAGGAGGCACCAATGGCCAACGGAGGGCAACCAAGGGAGCCCCCCCCAAAGGCTGCAGGCCGTGCCTCCCCCACACACCCAGACCAGAGCAGGCCACACCCAGGACCACACAGCCAAGCACACACACACCACACAGGCACACAGGTGGCCCACACACAGTAGGCACAGAATGCACTGGGAGGCACATAGTGTGGCAGACCACATGGGACAGGCTGTACAATGCCAAGCAGGGGCCCTAACACAGCGTGCGGACAGTACCCAACCAAAGACCATGGCCGTGTGCCACCACCACGCACACACCTGCCACACACCCCTGACAACCACCCCATGGGCACCCCAAGGCACAGCCACTGACTAAGAGGAGGGACACCACCACAGTGGGACACACCACAGCACACAGCAGTGAACAGCAGATGCACAACATGCACCCCGACACATGCACACCACACGGACAGACACTGGGCCACTGCAGCATGGCTCCTTATGCCACCTGCAAAGCAGACACTGACACAGGCAGGTAAGTCAAAAAATATATTTTGCAAATCCAAACTATGTACAACAACAAGGGGGTGGGAAAGGATAGGAAAGTGAGGGAAGGGGACAGGGAACAGGGACTGTACAGTGGGATGGGGGACTGTTGGGGGAAGGTACAGCAGGAGAAACAGGGGAATGCTGGGGCCCATCTACTGGCAGCCATGTCCTACCACCCCCTTGGTGCCCTCGCCACCTCCATTCCTCTAGCAGCAGGTGGAGAACCTGCAGGACAGCCTCCATCATGGTTAAAGTAATGAGGATAAGCTGCCGGAGCAGCCTGCAGTAGATGGGCCTCCGTTGTCTATACTGGACACCTATGACAAGGGACAGGACAGGTGATCAGTGCAATGTTCCAAGAAACCATGCCCACCCACAGTGCACAATGAGCAGTCGGAACACCCCCCGGAGGTCCCGTACCGGCCCCCCACAGAGGGGTGGGCCAACGCTGCCAGCAATGCGGCACACCAAGACAGTGCACAGAGGTGGTCCCCGCCGCACAATGGCCACCTGACTGCGCAATGACAGTCACATGGCACAGCGCACTGGCAGCACCACAGCAACATCAGTGGCAGCCAAGTGCACACCCACCCCACCAACAGCTGGCACACGTGTCCAATGGATGCTCCACAGTGGCAAGCACCACGCATAGTGCGACACACACAGCTGCCATGGCACATGGCACAGGCAGCCATGCCCACACCCATGCTCCCACTACCCCCCATGTAATGTGCAAAGGACCATGAGAGTGCCTACTTGTCCTCCATGGCCCCGCTAGAGCTGGAGCCACTCCTGCATTGCCTCCGTGGCCCGCTGCTACCTGCTGTCCTACCGCTGCTGTTGCCACCATCGCCCTCCAGTGATTTTGTCAGTGTCAATGGCTCAGTAGGTAGCACACTCGCCTCTGAGACTGGGAGATCAGAGGGCTGTTGGTTCAGTTCCCACATCTGGCACTTGGGTTAATATCCCAGTACTGACACTGTAGTGCAGCATGAGAGGGGTGCTGCACTTCTGAGGTGCCGTCTTTCAGATGGGGCGTTAAACCGAGGTCCCATCTGCCTGGATTGGTGGTAGTTCAGGTGGATGTTAAAGATCCCATGGCACTTATCGAAAAGAGTAGGGGAATTTCCCCGGTGTCCTTGCCAAATTTCCCTCATTCACTAAAAATACCACCAACAGCTTAATCTGGTTCAAGGTCAGTTGGCATTCATCTGTATCCCCCTCCCCCGGGTCGTGCCTGAAAATAGGCAGGATTTGTCTAGTGCACTTACCCGGTCAACAAAAACTAAATAAATAAAATAAATAAAAATTCTCAGGCTCTGGGAATGGAACACAGACAGGTACACATCAGTAAACATCCACAGCAGCTGCCCACAACCCCATCCCTGTGCACAGGGTGAGCCCCTGCCATGTTCCATACAGCTGCATTGCAACACAAGCGGCGGCTGGCAATGCCACCCCATGATGTGCAAAATGGAAGTGCACCGCTCTGCAGGGCATGCTAGGCAGTCTAGCCCACACCGATGTACAGCACCGGGGCACACATGCAATATGGGCCTATTAACCTGGCTGTGGCACAGCCCCACGCCTGATGCACACCTCAAGCCTCCGCAGGCACTCTGGGTCTCTCTGCAGTATGTTGCCATACCTGAGGCAGCACTGCTTCACTGTCCTGGCCTTCCTGGTCCTTTGCTGCAGTGTGGCAGCAATCCCTGGCCACACCACCACCCTGGGCTGCTGCAGGGGCACTGGGCCAAAAAGTTGGGGGGCATCGGGCTGGACACAGGCGATCAGGCAGACCATCTCAACCTGTATCCAGTTCTGTGTTCATGGTACACGTCACTGTGCCATGCTGTGAAATGAAGCCAGTGACCAAAATGACATCAGTAAGCGCATGTGGCCATGACATGTGCCAGATGCATGATGCAAGGAAACATGCACTATGTCTGCCCATTGCACAGTCTTGGAGATGTGCGGCATGGGCATGGCTAGGTGGGGTCACTGGATGAGGGGAGTGACCCAGGGATCAGCGGTCACAGCAGGGGACAGGAGTCACCCACCTCTGCGCAGGGCGCACATGCATGATAGCAGGCCTGGCGCATCATGGCTATGCTAACCATGTAGTCGGTGCAGTGTGTGATTAACACCATGATACTGTTGTTAAGCACATGTCGCACTGTGGGCCTGCGTGCAAGCGCATGTGTGTGCATTGCGCTGCGACTTGCTCCAGAGGAATCTCATTGCACACAGAGCAGAATCACGATATTCAGATGCCATCTGCAAATGAGCTCATCAGTCAATGTGAGGCCCACTGGGGGCATTTGCATGTCATTACCGCTGCGCCAAACCTCATTTGCATGCGTTGCACTATATAAGCACCACAGAACAGCACAGACCATGGACCGGTATTGCATTCTTTCAGGATAAGTTGCAAATGCTGCTGCAGCTCACTGGGAGCAGCCAGCACAGCAGGGTGGAATGGAACAGGGTGATGCTGCCACTGAGACACTGTGCTGTCCATGTCCAAAGGAAGCGACATGTCGGAACATGAGGAGGGTGAGGAGCATGGGTCTGCTCGCAAGTGCAGGCCCAGTTACACAAAGGCGGAGACAGAGGCCCTGTTCGATGCCTACCTTGACAGGGAGCCCCTGTTGAGTGGTGCCATGGGCACATCACAGGCCAGGGCTGGGACCTGGGAGGAGGTGGCAGCATATGTCAACCAACATGGCAGCCACCAGTTGTCAGCACAGAAGTGCCAGAAAAAGGTGGGCACGGACAAGAGGCGCATCAAGGAGAAGGTGGCAGCCATCTGTGCATCCTGTAATGTCACCGGAGGGGGGCCTGCAGATGCGCCACCGCTCATGGTGCAGGAGGAGTTGGTGGCAGCCACCATGCACCACAGCATGCTGGAGAGTGTGCATGGCAGTGGATTTCAGATGGGTGGCAGACCATCACTGCATGGTAAGATGTCAGCCATGCACAGCTGGGGGTGCGTACATGGCCATGCTGGTGTACATGCAGCAGGCATGCAAGTCATGTGCAGGTGTGCACACCCACGTGCATGCCATGCTGCAGGACACATGCAGTGGCAGTGTGGGGGGGCACATGTGGGCAATGCATAACTAACACACCTCTCTTTCTCTTGCAGCACTAGCATGCCTCTGTGCAGATGATGGGACACGGGCGGTGGCAGTAGCCATGGATGCTGGACTGGTCCCGGAGGACCAGCCTTCCACCTTCACTGGCATCCAGGAGCCTTACAGGATGCAGCTCACCACCACTGTGCAGGCGGATGTCCTGGACCTTGGGTCGGACGAGGCCCTGGATGTGTTCTTGCAGGATGCCAGCCTTGGTGTCCTCTGCGCAGAGACACAGATCAGGGTGGGGTCTGATGCCGATGATGACATCACGCTCATCCTGGACAGCATGGCCACCATTGTGGGTGAGAAGCCCCTGCTGGCAACTGACACAAGCAGCACACCTACCACTCTTCCAGCACCAGAACAGCTGTCTGCTACCACTGTGGATACAGCAGTGTGCACTGCCTGGCTGTGACCTGTGGTGGAGGTGGTGCAGCCACGCAGGCGCTGGGTGGTGTGCAGTGGCTGGACAGGTGACAGCAGCAGGCTGCGGGTGTCACCGGGCAGCCGGACACAGGGTCCACTGCCAGTGCACCTACCGTGCCCAATCCCCCTGCAGACCCCACTGTGCAGCGTCCACCAGAGAGGGGGGCTGTGCAACATGACTGGTCACCACATGGGGATCAGCATCCGGCCCAGGAGCCCCAGGACACTGACCCATTGGCTGAGCACACCCATTTGCTGCAGGCATCCATTCAGCAACAGGTGCTGCTCACCACTGGGGTGTGTGCACTGCGCACATTGCGTGCAGAGATGCACCAGTTAGCCGAGCAGCAGGAGGGGGCACTACGCAGATCTTGGCGGGGATGCAGTGCATGCAGGAGGCCATGACTGCATCCCTGGATCGCATTGCCACTGCAATCTCAGATGACTTTGTGCTGCTGGCTGTGACAGGATGTGGCCGGGCGCAGATGATCCTCCACAGTGCTCTGTCCACCTCGCATACGCAGAGTTGGGTGACCCCAGCGCAGTTGATGCTGGGCTCTGATGTCGGCATCCCAGGCATGCCCAGGGCTCGCCTGTTTGGGTGTCTTGACACCCCCGCATGGACACAGTCACGGTCCCACGGTTCAACCCTGGGGGGCCTTTGCACACACCCCTATGGCTGATGCGCAGCCTGTGGCTGCCAAACGGCCCAGACATGGCTGCCCCATGGCCATGGTGGCCATGGTTCCATGCAGCAGACCTGATTTGTGAGCCACCCTGCCTGTGGTCTGCAGCTGCTGCCCAGTGCACACATGGGCGGTGTGTGTGTGTGCCTATCACTGTTGTGGTGCCTTTGTGTTGTGCCACATGCTGCCTGCACTGGTTGCACCTGTGCACCAGTGTGATGCATCTGATCCACGCCACATACCCGTGCATGTGTGTGTGTGTGTGTGGGGGGGGACTGTGAGAGGTGCTGTGTGTGGTTGTGTGTGGATATGTGTGGATGTGTGCCCCTGTCTCCCCTACCCATGCTTCATGTCTCTGTGTGTGCATGCCCAATGCCATGCATGCCCCTGCATGTGTGCTGTACCTGTTTGTGTGGCCCGTGCATGTGTATCGCACCACCTGCCTGTGTGCACCATAGTGCTCCTGTGCAATGGTGTCCCGGTGTCATCTCATCTGCTGTTGCAGCTGGGGATTCCTCACCAAGGGGGTGGCTGTCCACCTCTCTCTAGCCCTTTGCCTCCATCGCCCCCACTACTGTCACCCTCATCAGCCTCGACAGCTATCCCAAGGTCAATGGCCATGTTGTGGAGTATGCAGCAAGTCAGGAATAGGCCACAGGCTTTCGAGGGGCTGTACTGTAGGGCACCACCTGACCTGTCTAGGCAACTGAACTGTGCTTTCAGCATGCCAAAGACTCACTTAATGATATTGCGCGTGCTGGCGTGTGCCTCATTGTAGCATTGCTCTGCTGGGGATGACGGGTGCTGGTAGGGGGTGAGCAGCCAGGGCCGCAGTGGATAGGCACTGTCTCTCTGTCTCTCTCTTTCTCTCTCTCTCACTCCCTCTTGCCTGGCGCAAGTGCTGTCTGTGTGCTTGCACCCTGTATTTATAGGAACAAGTCTGCTCTGCACATCTTTGATTTGCTCCACACTTGCGCCATGGTTTCACAGTGGAATATCCCACTGCACTGGATATTCATGGGAACGCTCCCTGCACTTGCGCCTGCATTCATTATAGTTTTGCATTGGCACAATAAGATTTGCGTTGTGCACTGGCTCCCATTGAATATGGCTCCTTGGCAAAAGTCTGCACTTGTGCTGGCACAACTCAGTTGCACCACGCGCAACTGCTTTGAATATCCGGGCCCATGACTTTTGTGATCTAACTGCCATATCACAGGTAGCACAAATGTACAATAATTATGCCTCAGCTCTTTGAAAATCCAACCTCCTTTGACCATAATTAGTAGGATAAATAATAATCCAGGCTGATGCATGGTTTGAGATGTCAGAAACATATGTTTTGTTATAAAGATGCCACAATTAACAAAATCTTAACCTGTAGCAAAGCACAACATTTGGCACCACCTGATCTACAGGTACTGTATGTCCTTGATAGCATCATGTAATACACTTCAGTAAAGCTGTTTCAGTTGAATATCCTTTTCTAAAAACTGATTCTATGTCAACAAATTAAAATGATAAGCAATAGTGTATACGTTGTTTATTGGCTATTCATTGAAGTAATTACTAATGACAGAGAGCATTAATACTGGTCTATTATTTTTCACTACCTTCTTATCTTCTGTCTTCAAACTTGGGGTCACTATAGCCTGCTTCCATGAAAATTACGGTTTACCCAAATTTGAGAAGAGGGTTAATTTAATTAAGTGATAAGCAAATGCCAGCCCAATGGTGAAGAAGGATGCTATGCCACATGCCTTATCCCATGCCGCTGACCCAGGTTTTGAAACAGACTCTGGTCACCAGGGGATGGTCGGGTGTGAGAGAACTGAGCATCCGATGGACTGCTCTCCTCTCCCAGATGAGGCTGGCTGCTGATTCCACCAAGTGACTGCCACCAGGTGGAGAGCTGGTGGTAGGACAGTCAAGAGTGACATACATGGGTGGGAGCTGCGGGATGTGTGCAGAATATGTATGCTTCCACATGCATGCTCCGATGTGTGTGCCCCTGCATGGGGAAGGGGACTAAAATGGAAAATGGGAGGATGGGCTAAATGAAGACCTGCCTGTCTCCTGGTAGCCCGCTCCATCAAGCTGCAGACTGGAGCCTCTTGATTGGTTTGTCTAGAGTGGTAGGATGGCCCTTCCCCTTCTAGCCCCACTGTGGGGGGTAATCCATGAGAGACTATTACTGGGAGCACAGGGGTGGTGTAGGAGCCAGCTGCAGGAGACAGGGACAGGGCAGAAGAGCCACCCATCCTAGGACAGGAGGACAAAGATTCTATGGCAAAAAACAAGGGATAGGCAAAACCCATGCCAAGTGAGCTTTAGGAGATAGGGGTCCAAATCATCAAACCTGTTTTTTTCTTTATATTTATGTTAATTCATTATAAACATAGTCCACAGAAATTGGAGAAACCGGGTAGATGAAATAGGATTAACCTTTGTCACATGTCCTGCAGAGTCTGAGTTAGCATTTAATTGGCTTGAATACTTGCAGAAATTTGTAAAACTATTATTAATAATATGTTAAAAAAATTACATACACACCCCTAATGCAGGGCATCATGGATAATAGATCCAAACTACCATGAAGGAATTTAGGTTGGCTCTACGTAACTTAGAACCGTCATGTGCCAAAAAGCCCCACCAACAATCTATAAAGTTTAGAAAGGGCAAACCACATTCACGTATTTCATCCTAGACAAGACTTATCAGAGTGATATAGGTATTTTCTCACCCCAGGACAAAAAGTCAGCAAGTCCATGCTCCCAGTTGTTTGTGTTATGGTGAACCCAAGGCAGGAAAGTTATTTATTTTTTAGTTAGCCCATAGCCTCTGGTGCAGCTCCCATCCCCCTGGTTGGTACCAGCCACATCATCGAACATCCTCAACACTTAACTCCCACAGCACCTCATGGTTTACCCCCTTCCTGACAGGGCCTGATTACAGCCAGGCAATTTTACCTCCCCTCGGACCCAGGAGCAGGAGAAGTCACTGCTGGAGAAGTGGTCAGTGGTGAAAGATAGGGCTGAGAGCACTAGGATCATTCTACAAGTACCAGGGCTTTGTTCTACTTTCTGGGATGCTGGTAGGCATGAAGCTCAAAGCACGCATACACAAAGTGTGCCCTGTGCCAAGCTTGGCTGAGCAACCCCCCCCTCCCTGCAGTACCTTTGCAGTACCTTTGTACTGCCACCTGTGGTCACCCAGGTGTAGTATTGCACAGCAGGCAGCAATTCTCCTACCCTTGGGGAGGAGAGTGTCTCCCTAGATGATCTCTCCCCCCCCACCAAGCCCTTGACAACCCAGGCTTGTTCCTAAACCCAGGTTACAAACATTGCGAACAGTAGTGCTACCACTGTACCATTTGGCCATTTATGACTAGAACCTCAATGCAAAAGCACAACAGCTATGGCTACACAAAATGTATATTGATAATTTAATCACGTTCAAAATTGTAAATGCAAAATTATATTCATGCCCTTAATGCAAGGTATCTTTGATCACATATGAAAATCACCATGAAAAAAATAAGCTGTGTGAGCAGAATCATTGTAATCATCAGTCTCAAGCTGAGTAGACTTTGGCCAGGATATTCAACCCCATTAACGGTTTCTAAATGGGCTAGCAACTTGCTCACACTGCTTATCATCTGCAAAGCATGGAAGTGGAAGAAAATGCCATATTGGATGGCATAGTTAGCGAGTTGTTAAACTGTTTGTGAGTGGCCCTTCTATATGCTGGTACAGCTATGCAAAACAGCTGACTATGCCTTGCATACACACACAACCGGCATATTGGTAGGTTTATAGAGGTGGTAGCTAGTGGCTAGTGTTTCACTAATTACTGTTTGCTCAAAGCAGGTCTTACAGCTGGGCCAGCCCCAAGCCCCTCCGTTTGTCCAGTTGTCACACCAAAAGAAGTCCCTGGTGGTCCAGAGGTTCCCCCAACCCCTGATCATCTGCCCATACACTACTAAGAAAATCCCTGGTGGTTGAGCTGTCCCCTGCCCCAGTCACCCACCTGTGCACTACTAATAATTCCTTAGTGGTCCAGCAGGCCCCAGTCCCCCAATTATACTGTTGACATCCCACCCAGTCCTGCCAACTCAGGCCCCTCCACCACCACCCTCAGCCCCCCAATCACTGTAACAACAACCCCTCCATGGCTAGCTCCCTTTGATGGTGAGTGGCACAACCCCTTCTACTAACCTTTTCAGCCAGCTGCAGTTTGAATAACAAAGAGGGATTGTATGCCTACAGTAGAAACAGTGGTTTCTGCAGTGGGCCTATGATTGCTGTCTATCATTCAGACAGCAGGTGGCCAAGAAGGTGAGCTAAAGGGTTTTGTTGACAGTCACCGTTGTGGGGGGGGGTGCTACCTGGGGATTCTGTTACAGTGAGTGGGGGTCCTGGAGGATTATGGTGGTGTGTCAGTAGTTGTATGGGGGGCTGGGGCCAGCTGGACCACCAAGGAGTTACTTAGTAGTGCACAGCTGGGCTACTGGGAGCAGGGGACCACTGGACCACCATGATATTACTACATTGCATACAGGTGGGTGATTGGAGGTGGGGGACCACTGGCCTACTATAAAATTAGTACACTGCATGCGGGTGGGTGATCAGGAGGATGGGGGGACCATGATCACTGGACACTGGGGTACAGGTTATAGGCAGCCTAGTATACTGTTTGCACATAGAATGCATTACCATGAAGACCATTACAGTGACAAAATCTACAGGTCGCTGTAATGGTACCGGCGGTACACAGATGTTTTTTTCCCAGTGATTGCATCTCCTTCCCGACACAACTTAGACTCAGAGTTGATTATATAAAGTTTGGGGGGGTGCAGGGGGGCAAAGACCCCCACAGAAAAACACTTTGTTACAGTGACAGCACAAAGCCAATTGTCAGCATGGTGCTGTTGCTGTAATGCCATTTGGCAAAGTTACTGTCACTGCGGTGACATGGAACCTGGCATCCTTGACTGGCACTGTGTATAGGAGGGTCACAAACTCAGTTTGCTCCTGGCCTGTGATGTGGCCCTAGTGGGATGCAAATGACCCCATAGAACCTTGCTGGTACTATGGGTTCATTTGCATATAAAGGTATGGATATTGAATATTGCTCCAGAGGTACAATCGTCATTTGTGGGCCCTACCAGCCAGATTGCTCCTGCAAGTCCCATAGCACCCTATTGGCTATATACCTCATCCAGCCAGTAGGGGGCTATGGTTTGTGGGTGCTATTGTGATAGTGCCTATATGGTATATTGGAACATGCTATTAGTGCTTACAATGTGCTTCAGCATTGTACCTGACACTTCCTCCAGGCATGAGTTTGTTCCTGGGGCATAATCCATGACCTTTGAATATCCTGGCCTTAGTGTCTTCCATCTAAGTTTTTCAGCAGAATGATTATGCATTTCCAAATTTTTTTACAATTTTTTTTCCACCTTCTTTTTATTATAGGATATATGTTCAATACATTACATTGTAACAGATTGATATTAAGTTTAAAAATACAGAATCATATTGCAGTATCTTTAAAGGTCAACCTAAAACAAAGATATGAACATGTTTATATGATATATCCTCAGTTCCCAACCCTTCCTCCCTAAATATAAATCCCTTTGGTAATTCTAAGTATTGGTAATTGATATTTCTTGAACTCATATCTGTAACAGTGGAGGAAAAAGCTTAGATATTTCTAACCAAGAAAGTTTTTCCCCATTATGATCTTCGTAGAATTCATCCATCAATTTCTCATAATACATATAATGTTTTTAAAAGATACAACTTCATTTATTCAGATCAAAACTGGTAACTTGGCAGAGTTCCAGTTTGCCAATATTAATCTTATCATGGCCATTGTAGCCAAAGCTAATATTTTCTTTTCTTTCTGTCTGAGTTCTAATGATTCAGTCATTATGAATGAAAAGTTTTGGTTGAAATGGTAACTGTATATTCAAAATTTTCTCTAATTCTATTTTTGTTTTTTTCCACCATAACAGGATTTCTTTGCATTCCCACAATAAATGAAAGTGGTCTATTTTCTTTTTATTTTCCTACAGTTGTGCCAGCACAAGCTAGGGTAATTTGGATCAATGTGATTTAGTTTTTGTATGGAGTTATGTATGCTCTAGCCATAATTTTGTGTTGAATGGACTTGTTTTTGCATTAATGTATAGTCTGTTAGCTTTTATAAATACATTTTTCCATTGCTTAATTTCCCATTTCTCCGATGTTTCTTCTTCCCATTTTATTTTTCCCCTTATAAAAGCTTTTTTCAGGTTTTTGCATATTTCTACTAACAATGTTTTCATGGAGAAAAGCTATGATGCTAATCTTTTTGGTTTTATTTGTGGTAGGGAACATAATCTTGGATATGCCCAATGCTTCCTGTCCTATTATGTTTGGCTTTTTCCCTATATAAGAAGCACATTTATTTTTAAGCACGTTGTATTTGTTCCATGGTTGTGTAATAGCCTGTTCTTGACATTTCTTTGTAAAAGTTTCATAATCTATGAATGTTCCCTGCTGTAAACAGTCTAACCAATAAAACATTTTTAGTTTATACAAATCAGAGTTTGGTATTAAATTGTCATTATAAGGGTTCCTTATTTTTGGATTTCCATTTATGCTGGCACATAATGAAAAAATATTGTGTGGAAACATTTTGTTAATAATTTTAGATGCTTTTTGTATAGATATAATAATTGAATTGTTAAATTTTTCAAATAACTGTGGAAATGCCAGAATATCCTGGAATCTTAACTTGGTTACTTGACATTGTAACATTTTAACTGTTATTATTTGATTAAAACTAAAAATGTTCAGTTCTCTTTTACTCTGATTAATCCAAGTAATTATTTGTTTCATTTTTGTGGCCCAATAGTAGTTAATAGGATCAGAACAACCCATTCCCCCTTCTTTCCTCAATAGTATTAGTTTCTGCCAGGCAATTCTTGGAACTCTGTCTCGCCATACAAATTTCCTAACAATCCGTCTCATTTGTTCTAACCAAGTTATTGATATTTCACCTTGAATGGCTTGATACAGGTACAAGATGGGGCACAACCATCATCTTCAGAGCTTCAGTTTTTCCCCAGAGAGACAGAGCTTTATTTTGCCGTTGCATAAGCATGTTTGTAAAATTTTCCATGTAGTTTTTTAAATTTATTTGTATTGTAGTGTTTATATTGTTTGTTAGTTGGATCTCCAGGTATTTTATTGAGTTTTGTATTTTCATTTCAGAGATAATCTGTACAGTCTCTGTTTTTACTGTGTTTAAACATAAAATGGTTGATTTGGATCTATGTAATGCATAGTTGGAGTATGTGGAATATTAGTTAATTTCTTGTGTTAATTCTAGATATGTTTCTTTCAGATTGGATATGATGAACATAATATTGTCTGCGTAAACGTTTTGTCTAAAATGATAACCATCTTTTTCTTTGTTATTTTGCTGTTTTTGTCTAATATGATTTAATAAAGGCTCTAATGTTAATAAAAATAATAGAGGGGATAAGGGACAACCCTGTCTTACCCCATTACACATCTGAATTGGGTCTGATTTATACTGATTAATTTTAAAGGTGGCTGTAGGAGATTTATATAATGCTTGTATGGATTTAATAATGTAGACCAGAAATTCCCATATTTCCAATGTATGAAACATAAAATCCCAGTTTACCAGGTTGAATGCTTTGGTTGCATCCAAAGCTATTGCAATGGTTTCTTGATCTGTCTCTGATGCTAAAGAGATGGCAGCTTGTGTTTCCCCTAGACCGTCAAAAATATTTCTGCCTTTAACCAATCCTCTTTGGTCATTGTATACAATGGTGAGTATCTGGTTTTCTATTTTTAAGGTAATTTATTTATTTTAGTTTTTGTTGCCCGGTAAGTGCATTAGACAAATTCTGCCTATTTTCAGGCATGACCCAGGGAGGGGAATACAGATGAATGCCAACTGACTTTGAACCAGATTAAGCTGTTGGTGGTATTTTAGTGAATGGGGGGAAATTTGGCCAGGGCACCAGGGAAATTCCTCTACTCATCACTAGGGGGACCCGTTGGCTGTTGGAGGATGGCCGAGTCAGTTGCTGGGTGGATGAGTGAGGTGCAGGAGGGATGGCAGGTTGTGGAGCCTGTCTCTTCCTCAACACCTGAGTTGCTTGAGCTGACAGCTTTTTTTGATGCTGCTACCAGTTTTGCTGTGGATCATACTGTGGATGTAATATTGCCTGCTTTTAAAATGGTTCCTACCTGCTTGCAAGATTCTTCTGATCCATCTGATGTGGTATCCGGTGACAGGAATGAAGTGCAACCCACTCTTTGCCAGCTTCTGCTTCTTGAGGAAGCTGACTATTTGAGAAAAAAAACAAGCACTTTTGGACCTCTTTCATTCTTCGAACTCAGACACTGTGGGGCGGCCTGACTCTCCCGCTAACCTGGATGTATGGTCATTGCTATGGACATGAACTCTAACACTGTGCATGCTGCTTAGCCTATGATTTTCTCAATGGGTCAGGACCAGAGCTCTGCTACGATTTTCTCCTTTTCTGCTTCTCCTACTTCTCAATCCCAGGATCGAGCTCTTAAGAAAGGTTCTTCTAGTAAATTTTGTTGGGCTGACTCACCTTTACCTGAGGGAGAAACGTGGTCAGTAGAGAACTCTCTTAAGGTGGTAGGCTGGGTTCGCTCTCCTGATTCTCCTCTCTGGATTTCAGGTTTTACACCGATACAGATTCCTGGGGTGTCACTGGTGCCATCTACTAAGCCACCATTAGTAAGTACCTCAGTTATTCTTGACTTTGTCATGCCGAGGTCCCCTGTGTGGTCTGTTCTTTTGGCAAAGCCTCCTGACCTCCTTATATTTGACCCTGAATTAGACCTGACTCAACACCCTGTCCTTCCTGTAACTTCTGCTAATGACCCTGTGGACATGCCTCAGGAGACTCCTGAAGACCGGCTAAGTGACATTTCAGATTTTTCTGACATCCCCAGGAATACCCCTGTGGAGATCTGGAATGGACCTCTACCTCCTGTCTTGCCTATACCTCCTCCTGTACTGCCACCTAACAGAAAGACTTATGCTTCTTTCTTCCAACAAACTGTTTATCCTGCTAAACGCCATAATGCAGTTAGGGTTGTGTATAAGGGAGGCCTTGACACTTTTCCAGATCATATGTATTTTGGCAAAAAGCTTTTGAAAGATGACTTGCAATTTTCTGTTTCTGAATTATATGCCTTGATTCATGTGTCGGGGGGGATGTTTTTGATATCAGCTTTAAGCTGAGCAGTGGGCTAGATAAATTTTGGGCTAGATATCATCAAAAGAAACAAACTCCTCTTTGGTCCCCTTTTGAGGTGATTCCTTTGATGAGGCCTGCCAATAAGACTATCACGGTTTTGTTTCGCAATGAAGGGGTTAGTGTCACTGACCTCTTGTTTTGGCTGAAGCAACGCTGTACAGTTACTGGAAATCCTGAGGCCATTTTTGATTCTGAAGGGATATGGACTGGGGGTTGGCATCTTAAAGTTATCTGCTCAGATGAGGCTGGCTTTCAGCATTTACCCAATAGCTTTTTTTGGGTAGGGGTAGAGGGGTTCTCTTTTATCCTAGCCAGCCTCATACTTGTTATAAATGTGGTCAGGTTGGACATATTAGTAGTATTTGTGATCTTCAGAAATGTTCTTTTTGTCATGAAATGGGTCACTCCAGTTCTCACTATAGTAACTTGGTTAGGCATAACTTATGTGGTGACACTGGCCATGCTTATGCTTCCTGCCCAGCTGTGGCCCACAGATAACCTGCTTCAGCAGATTCTGAGGAACAACAGCTGTTGGTTGCTAATGCTCAGAGGGAGTTTGCCAAAAGACTTGTCCTGGATACACCACTTGTCCCTTTACCTTAGCGTCCACAGATCTCTCGATCTGGACCCTTGGATCTCTCAGTATCGAAGGGTATTCCTCCCACTTACAGCAACTCTCCTGACTCTGCTCTTCCTTCCCCCAAGCTCCTTGTCCCACTATCTGCTTCCCCTGCCACACCAGTTGTTGCACCTTTGTTGATTGACCCTCTCTCTTCGGAGCTCTTACTTGGCCCTTCCTTGACCGTTATGCCCCCTTCTCCCCAGTCCCTGACCCTCTGGGAGGGAGGATGACCACCAGAAAATATCAGTCTGGGTCTCAGCCTTTACTGAAGGTCTCCAAGACCATGCCTACTTCTACTTCTAACAGGTATCAGGTGTTGGATGAAGATGTTGTCTCTGAGGCTGAGTCGGCTACTTCCTCTGTGGATTCCCATTCCATGGATCTGCCAGATGCTGTTTTACCCATGTTTGTTCCTTCCTCTGATTCTACTCCACAACCTAAATGGGGTAGAGTTAAAAAGAAAAAAAAAGAGTTGAACCCTTTCCAGCTCTATTCTATGTCTTTCATGTCTTCATTGGTGTTTCTCTCCTCTAATGTTAACAGCATTCAGCAGGCCAAGAAGCGAGGGGCTATTTTTCATCTCCTTGGTTCTCGTCCCCTTGGAATTTTTCTTTTACAAGATACGAGGCTCCATTCCCTTCCTGAAGTGGCCAGGGCCACCAGGGAGTGGGCTTCTGGCATCTCTTATTGGTCTCGAGGTACTGAGAGTTGCTCTGGTGTGGGTGTTTTATTCCATCACCTCCAGCCGACAGTTTTGAGACTCTTAGACCTGGTTCCTGGCCTAGCTCTGTTATTGGATTTTCTTATCCAGTGGGTCTCTTTCCATGTTATTTCCATTTATGCCCCCCAAACTAAGGCAGAGCGTACTGCTCTGTTTTATCTCATTAGCCCATATCTCCATGTTGCCCATAACATCACGGGGGGCGGGGATTTTAATTGTGGACTCAGTAAACTTGACAGGAGTTCCTTTACAACAACATATAAGATTTTTGGAGATACATCTGCTCTAAGTTCTGTTACTCGATTGGCTGGGTTGAAGGATGCATTTTTCATTCACTCTGGGAAATGTGAACGTACCTTTTCCAAAGGGATTTTATCAACTCGTATTGAGTTTATGTTTATTTCTGCATCATTGCACATTGCTAGTTCTGAAGTACGGCCTGTGGAGTATTCAGATCATTGTTCCTTATCTCTGCTTTTGGGTAGCTTGGCGGTCTCCTGTGGCCCTGTTTATTGGAAATTCAATTCTTCCTTATTGTTACAACCCTCTTTTCTTCAGCAGGTTGTTTATTTTTTATGTTGCAAGAAGACAACCTTTGACCTCCATGACTCTCCCCTAGTTTGGTGGCTGGAGACCAAATCTGACCTCAGGGCTTTCCTTATGAGGCATACCAAAAGTGTTCACTCTTTTGCTTATGTGGCTTATTTGAATGATCGCAAACATCTGCAACATCTTCTTTCCCTTTCTCATTCCACTAATCATAACTTTTCTGACCAAATTTCTCATATTAAATCTCAGATGATGTCTTATCACTCTGCTCAATGTGAGGGTTTATGCCTCAAGCAGCAATTTTGTATGACGGGTTCTCTCCCTGAGGTTTGCCCTTTGCTTCATAACCAGAAGCATTTAGGCCATCGGTTGATGTTGATGCTCCGAGATTCTGGGGGTGTCCTCCACTCCTCCCCCTCTTATCTTTTATGTGTGGTCATTGACTATGCTGGTTCTTTATTTAATCAGCCTAATCATGCTGACCCAGATTTTGCCTCTTTTTTTCACGGTTTTACTCTTCTGCAGACCCCCCCGACTTGCTTCGGGCTTTGTCTGCTCCTTTTACAGTGTCTGAGCTTTCCTCTGCTATCTCATCTTTAGCCCCCCAAAAATCCCCCAGTCCGGATGGTCTTCTTTCTGAATTGTTTACAATATTGGGTCAGGAAATATCTGAGGAACTGACCACGGTGTTTAACTTTCTCTTGCAGCACTCAGAGCTTCCTTTGGATATGGCTATGGGAGTGCTGATTTTTTTATTTAAGAAAGGGGATAAATCGGATCTCATCAATTGGAGACCGATTAGTCTCCTTAATACAGACTTTAAGTTGTTAGCTAAGATTTTGAATACCAGACTACTCACTGTGGCTCCGTACATTATTTCCCCAGCTTAATTTTGTACTGTCCCCGGGAGGTCTGTCACTGACCCCTTGATTTTCTTACATGAGGTATTTACCTGTCATGCTCTCTCCCCCCCCCTTGGAAGGAGTACTTCTTTCTCAGGACCAGAAGCAGGCCTTCGACAATGTCAGTCTCTCCTTTTTATGGTATACCTTAGCACAATATGGTATTCCTAGTTCCTTCATAGTTTGGTTGAAGTTGTATAAGATGGCCATGGTCAAACTTTGTGTTAATGATCATCTAGGACCTTACATCCCCATTCACAAGGGTGTACGACAAGGTTGTCCTCTCAGCCCATTGTTATATATTTTTTCCATCAATCCACTTTTGCGATGTCTTCACTCTGCCCCAGCCATTCAACCGCTCTGCTTGCCTGGACAACAGGTCTCATATTCTGCTCTTGCTTATGCTGATGATCTTATCATCTTAACTAAGGATGTTGTTTTGGCAGAAGCGGCTATTGTTCGCTGTCATGATTTCAGTGTTTTATCAGGGATGCAACTTAATGTCCTTAAAAGTAAAGGCAGACTTTTTGGGGTCTCGGACCCCTATCAGTCAATGGTGGCAGGAGTCCCGATAACTGTTTCGGACTTACAGATCTTGGGGATCTCCTTTGGCAGTCCACATATGGATGTTGTCAACTGGGATGCCAAGCTTCAACTGGAGAAAGCCATGTTGCTTTCCTGGTTTAAACAGAAAATATCCTTTTGGAAGAAAGTCTATCTGATTAAATTTTTTGTACTACCACTTTTTCTGTTTCTCAGTGCTCTTTTCCATGTGCCTAAATCTAGGGAAACTGCTGTATATAGCCTTTTTGGGCAACAGGCTTAATCCCATCCATTGCACTGTTCTTTATTTGCCCTTGGCAAAAGGATGTCAAAATATCGTTAACCCTATTCTTTTTTTCTTCTGTCAATTTCTTTTTGCTAATTTTCATCCTTTATTGCACGCCTCCACTGGTTTTTGGGGAACCAGTTTACAGCACTTAATATCACAATAGTATGAGGCATGGGTGAGTGGACAGCTCAGACGGCTCCGGCAACTTGAATCCCCACTGCTATATCTGCGAGATGTTTTTGTTAAATTTTGACAGTGGGGGGGTGACCCCTGCTTCTGTTCAGCTTCACTCTAAAAAACAACTTTATTCCTTGATCCTTCAGACTCATTTTTGGGATAATGACCCTTTTTCTAAATGTCCACCTTCATCTCAGGCAACTCTACTCCGTTCTCTTTTGGATAAGCGACTACCAGACAAACTGAAGGATTTCCACTGGCCGACTTGTCATGAACATTTGAATGTAAAAGCAAACCAAAAACATAAGCAGGTCTCGGAGCAGAATTGTTCCAGGCCTTTATGCATCCTTCAACCTGAGACCATTGATCATTTGTATTTCTCTTGTTCTTATATTTCTGCTTTTTGGGATTTTTTGTTTACTATGACTAAACTGCCCATTTTCAATCAGGTTACATATTCCAGGCTTTTGTATGGTGTTTATCCTCTATCCTGGCTGAAATCGGACAGTAGCACTTTGAATATTATATTTGTTTTCACTAAGTGGTACATTTGGAATTCCAGATGTCTTTTTACATTGCAACAAATTTAGATTTCTCATGCTGAACTGTATGGTAAACTTTTGTCTGAATTGCAAAAGTTATATTTTTCTGAACTGAAAGTTTTTGATCTACCTCATTTGCTGCAACCATGGATTATGGACTCAGACATCCCAGTTACTTGAATATTTTTGTTGCACTTAATTATCTTTCTTTGTCTCTATTGTACTATTGTTTTGGTTTTGTTTTCTTGCTTTGGTTTGTATGATTTCCTAATAAAAACTTCCCATACTGTTTTCGAGAAGTGCCATGGGATCTTTAACATCCACCTGAACTACCACCAGAACAGGCAGATGGGACCTCAGTTTAACGTCTCATCTGAAAGATGGCACCTCAAGAGTGCAGCACCCCCTCATGCTGCACTGTAGTGTCAGTATTGGAATATTAATCCAAGTGCCTGGTGTGGGGATAGAACCCACAGCCTTCTGATCTCCCAGCCTCAGAGGCGAGTGTGCTACCTGCTGAGCCACTGACACTATAATTAATTTGGCCATTATTTTATAACGCTATGGGGTGATAATTTTCTGGTAGTAAAGGGTTCTTGTTTTCTTTTAGCAAAAATATAACATCTGCCTCATAGAAAGTTTTGGGGAGACTTCCATCTACTGACATTTCTGTAGCAATTTTGAAAAGCCAAATCGAAAGTTCTTGTGCTAATGTTTGATAGAATTCACTGGTGAAACCATCTGGACCAGGGGCAGAGTTTTTTTTCATTGACTGGATGGTTTCTATTACTTCACTATTGAATAAAACCTTTTGTTAATATATGTACTTTAGGCAAATTACTATTTTTGAGATATTTCTCTCTTTTTAAGCTATAAAGGTTATCTTTGTTATTGGTTTTTGAGCAGTTATAAATTGTTTTATAATATGTTTGGAAAGCTTGAGCTGTTTTGATATTGGTGGTTACAATTTCTTGGACATCTGTTCTGATCTGTGTAATAATATTTCTTTCTTTCCCTTTTTTTAAAGCATGGGCTAGTAATTTGCCAGATTTATCTGAGAATAAATATAATCTATTTTTCAGTTGCATAATTTTTTCCTCAATTTTTTTTTGCTATATTAAGCTTTTTTTCATTTATTTTTTGTTCTAATAATCCTTGATATTTGATAGAGTCTAGTATTTCTTTTTCTTGTAACTCTAATATTTCTTTATCTAATTTGCATATAGTTTCTTGTTGTTTTTTATTTATGTGTATTTGGTAAGTAATGATATGTCCTCTTAATGTTGCTTTAAATGAGTCCCAAATCTCAGTAACTTTCTGCCCACTGTAGTTTATGTCCCAGTACTCCAGTATGTGCTTTTTGATGTATTTTAAGAAGTCAGGGTCTGGTAGTAGCTTGTTTTGAAACCACCTTTCTTTTGTTGGAATACAAGTGATAGATATTAATGCATGGTCAGAGATGGACATTTCATGAATTTCTGTTTTAATGATATCTTTTATGAATTCTTTATTTGAAAAGATGTAATCTAGTCTTGAGTGTACATTTATATGTTTGGCTTTAAATGTGTATTTTATTTTAATTGGATTTTCATTCCTCCAAATATTACACAAATTATGATCATTTATGAAATTATTTAAAATATTTGATGTCCTCTTATCTGATTCAATAGGTGGGGAAGATTTGTCTATCTTGGGATTTAATAGTGCATTGAAGTCCCCTCCAATCAGGATTTTATTTGTCTCTAACTCTATAATAGCTTGTGAGATTTGGTTGATAAAGGTTTCATTTCCCAGAAAGGGAGCGTATATGGAACCCAATATAATGTCTGTATCATACAGTTTACCTTTTACTAGAATGATTCTCCCATCCTTGTCTTGCCATTGTTGAATATATTTGAAATCAATGTTTTTAGAAACTAATATTGCTACACCTCTACTATTGGTTGTTCCTTGGGAGAAATATACTTGGTCAATCCACCATTTTTTCAGTTTTTTGTTATTAATTGTGTCTAGATGGGTTTCCTGAATTGCTACTATATCCACTTTTTTGTCTAGTAAGTATTGAAAAATATGTTTTTCTTTTTATAGTTATTTAAACCATTTATGTTTATAGAGGCAAAAGTCAGCTCTGCATTCTTTAATTGTTTACCTGACATCATGGGAAAAACACCATCTCTTCAAGCCTTGCTGATTTTTATTGTTGAGTTTTTGCAGACTTTTTCCTTTAATAGTTTTAACTATACCAATACCAGTTGTATCATCCCTTAACCTATTACCCTGGATATAATTCTAAAGTTAAAAGTATAAACAAAAAGCTGTCCATTTTAAGACTATTAACAGAAAAAAAAGCTGTCAGATGCTGGCGTTCCTTATTCTTCACCTAACCTTTTGAAACCTCCAGCACCCCATGTGGTGGGGAAAAAGAAAAAAAAATCAAAAACAAAAAAACAAAAAACACATTCTTATGTTAAGTAACTTAAAGTGCAACATTTCTTCTTCTTCACAGTCCCATTGCCTTCTCAGTGTCATATGATAATTTATGTATGGGCAACACCGACCATATAATCAAAAACTTTTCTTAACATTTAGGCTTTGGAAAAAAAGGAGATCCACAGCTGGGGAAAGCCCTGCTATTGAGGGGGAAAAAACAAAAAGAATTTCCAAAATCTGGTTGAAGATCCAGAAGACTGGTAAAAATGCACAAACTTTAACCCCCACTGAGACCAAACTGATACCAAACAGCAGTCAGATTTGTTTATAAGCAAGTACTGCTCTTCTAAGTTTTACTCCAATAAAAATACATGTGAAAGAAAGAAGTTTTGCTCTATCTATTTAAACAGTAGTGAGCTGTGAGGAGAGAAAATAAAGAATCTCAAAGGATAAAAGCACATTCTGGTAATGAAGAATTTGATTAGAACATTAATTCTCTTCCCATTCCCTCTCTCAATTTTAGTGAGATGCAATAATATATATATAAACCTCATTGCCCCCCATCACAACAGAGGACATTCCATCAGCAGTTTCTTGAATACCATCAAAACATTTTTTGAAACTTGGATTTTAAGTCTAGTTCAGCCTCTGAAGCTGTTTCATAAATTAGTTGATGCTCCTTAATGAACACTTTTAATTTATATGGAGGAAAGCATATGGATTTAGCACCAAATTTCCATATGGCAGTTCTTGGATGTGCATATTTTTTTCTTTCCATCACAACTTCATTGGGGAGGTCTTGAAAAATATTAATTTTAGTCCCTTGTATTGCTATATGTTGCTTTTTGAAGACTTGGCTCATAATTTTATCTCAGTCTTCAGATCTTTGCATTTTAACAGTTATTGCTCTCAGAGGGGTGTCATCCTGGAGCTGCTGTCTGAGTGCCCTGTGAGCTCTGTCATGCTCTATCTTAAACTCCTCTACTGAGACATCCAATAGATTAGCAAATATTTTATTTAAGGTCTGATAAAGGGTAGAATGTTGGTCCCATTTTTCAGGTACCCCTAAAATACATAAATGTTTTCATCTGGCTCTTGTTTCTGCATTGATAAGTTGTTTTCTCATTGAGGATACCATATCTTCTGTGTCACTGATGCGTTTTTCTGCATTCTGTATTTTATCCAGGTTGATCTTATTTGTTGATTCAATGTTTTTTAATGTGGTCTTGATAATGTATACTTCTGTTATCAGTGTATCAAGGGGGCTATTTTGATGGACACAATCTCTGCTAGCATAGTCTTGGCCCATGTGGGGGGCTATGGAGCTGCAGTTTTTTCTCCTGGCATCTTCGGCATCTCTGGTCTGTTTTTCTGTTTTAGTTTTTCCTTCTCCTTGTCATCTTGTACCCCTTGATTTGGTCTGAAGTTTTTTTTTTATTGTGTTCTAAGTTGGAGTTAACTTCTTGAAAAAGGTCAGAGTTGGAATCAGATTTTTCTTGTTCTGCCATCTTTATAGACTCAAGCCTTTTATTTAACAAAATAGTTTCTAGTTGTGGAGAGCTTATGGGAGAGATGGTTTTGCATAGTGGGGTAAATTCAGACAGAGGATTTTGGAAAAATAAATTAATCCTAGGTAAATTTTTGCCAGGACTTTTATTTGGCTCCACCTCTTTGTTTCTTTGTGAGATTCTGAGTATAGTTTGTTATATTTACTTTTTTTAAGATCTTTGTCCATTTAGTTTTAGGTTTTGTGCTCTCCTTCTCCTCTAAATTAGGATCTCCTTTTGTTGCCTCTGACTCTTTACTTCTGGTAAACATTTTTTTTACAATTTAATATGCTATCAGACCAGTAGACTAGCTCACATAAAACTGTATGGACCTTATTCTACTTACAAGGGACTAATATCAATCTCTTTATTGCTGTTAAAAAAAACTCCAAAAGGAAGAGGTCAAGTGAGTGCCTGAGCAGAATGGCTGCCTAAACCCTCAGCTCCTGTCTGCGTCCAATATGTTCACTTTGATCAGATGATCATTTATTGGCAGAGAACCATAAACTACACTGCAGGAATGAAGGAGGACTTTGCCAACAGACTGGGCCACAATCCCAGAGCCATCCACTCCCCCAAGTGAAAAAAAAGAAATGACTACTTCACCTCCAGCTGGCTGTCTCCCAGAAGCTAAGACTGTCGCTCTGAGGAGTTGCTCCACTCTGCAACTTGATCCAGCACTCCAGACCTCTCTACAAGAGCAAATTTCAGCTTCAGTTGAACCAATTAGGCAAACAGTCACAGAAACACTAGCAGGCATTTCAGTGTTGGCTGGCCAAGTGAATGTCGCCAAGGATAAACTTACCTCCTTAATGGATTAACAAGCAGTTCTGAACTCCTGCCTGCAGACAGTCAAAATGCAGATAACATGGCTCACATTGAAAATGGAAGACCTAGAAGGCCAGGGGAGGAAGAACAATCTGTGGTTTATTGGACTGCAAGAAGGGTCAGAAGGGAAAGACCTAGTTCAATATTTGTGAGACAATCTCCCAATCTGGCTACAATTCTAGAAATGTGAGTATGATTTTGAAACTGCTCATGCTCTCCGGGTTCACATAGCACAAAGCATGAGAAAAACAATGCTAAACCAAGACCATTGATCTTCAAACTATTGCAGTATCAAGATAAGAACTAGTGTTGTGCTAAACAAGAGAATTGAAAGATATTATGGTGGGAGATAACCGTATAACATTCTAATCCAACTATCCCCAAGGTGTGCTGGAGAGATGGGAGGCCTATGATAAAGTAAAGTAAGGCCTCTAGAACAGGGAAATCTCATACTGCCTGTTATACCCAGTCACCCTAGCCGTTAACCTACAGTGGAATATCTTGCACTTCCAGATGCCTGAGAAGGCATACCATTACCTGCAAGAGCATCTGGGGTTCATGCACTCCATCACCTGAAGGTAGCCGAGGAAGACCAGTAGGAAACCTGCTTGGATGTTCAGACACCAGGAGCACTGAATGGCAAGCCCTGACACAGTGAGTACTCACAGTTCCTAGGCAAATCAGGGCTCTTAACTAACTTTGTGAAGGCAGATGCTCAGCAGTGAACAGAACCGGTACCCTGTCTCAATCACCCTTCACGGGGAATTACTGTCAGCCATGCCTTTGAGCAGGGTTGGTGTTTCTGTCTGCTGCCTTGGACTGTGCCCTGGTTTTCTACCTGCTGTTTGCAGATCTACACTAGATGCAGAAACAGGACAGAAGGATTTATTTATTTAAAACTGAGGTAACCAGGAAAGGCACACTGAGCCGAGACCCATTTCCAGGTGCGACCTGAGGAAAACAATAAATACAGGTTACAGACAAAGGGTATATGGTACACACTGAAGATCGAGAAATATATATACAGCAATAATATACAAACCAATAAGTTACTAGATTACAGACTGTTCATATATCCAACTGGGAAGAGCATTTATTATTACCAGAAAAAGTGCAAGAGGCTTTCGTGAGAGGTTTGGTTTAGGTAGGGGATGACAGGGAGCAGCAAGGTGCAGGAGCAAATGGAGGAGGGGAGTCATTGAATGAGCCTTTTAAAGGTGTTGAAAGAGGGGAAGGATCTAATATTAGGGGGGAGGCTGTTCCAGAGTAGAGGGAGATGGTAGGAGAAGGTTGACTGGCCAGCAGATGAGTGAGGGTGAGGAATGGAGAATAATTGGGGTCCCAGGAATGTAGATCATAGGAGGGGGAGTAGCAGGGGATAGTACAGATGAGAGGTGGGGTGGAGTAGCCCAAACCAGAATTTGGCAATGAAAGACAGGGAGTGGATGTGTCTTCTGTGAGATGGGGCGAAACAGAATGAGCAAAGTAGAGGGAGCAGTGGTGAGTGCGAGGAGAGGAGTTAGTGGCAAAACGGCAAAAGGAGTTAAGTAGGGTGCCGAGTTTTGAGAGGAAAGTGGCATAGACCACGTCAGCATAGTTGAGGATTGGGAGGATCATTTTAGAGACTAGATTACACAGGGTGGGAAGGGAGATGGCATCTTTGTGCAAATAGAGCATGCCAAGTTTGGGGCATAGTTTGGTGCTTAAGGCATCAATGTGGGTAGAGAAATCTAGGTTCTAATCAAGCCAGACTCTTAGGTATTTGAATGCTGGAATGGACTTCAAGGTGGAGCCATCATGGGAGGAGAACACTGGTAGGATATGGAGCCTGGCTAGTTTCTACGCAGAGCCGAACATCATAGAGACTTTCTTGATGTTTACTTTCAAGCCATTAGCTTTGAACCAGGTGAGGACATTATTGAAGTCGTGTTGGAGGGGAGCTTGGACATCAGCTGGTGGGGGGGCAGAGGTGAAGATAATAGTATCATCCACATGCATGTGAATATGGGGAAAAAGTGCAGACTGAGGGGAGATCATTGATGAAAAGAAAGAATAGGAGAGAGCCAAAAATGGACCCTTGTGGTATACTTGCCCACCAACACTGACTACTGCCTGCCAAAGAGATAGTATCTAAACCAGTTTAAGGTGGGGGACGTCAGGCCAGTAGAATGAAACTTTTTTAGCAGGAGTTGGTGTGAGACCAAGTCAAAGGCCTTGGCGAGATCAATAAAAGTTGCAGCTGTGATCTGACCCTGGTCCGTGGCAGTATGGATGGTATCTGTGATGTGTAGAAGGGAAGAGACAGTGGAGTGCTACTTCCTGAAGCCAGACTAGAAAGGGGAGAGAATTCCAGAAGAGGTAAGGAGGTCTAAGAGTCTAGTGCAGATGAAGGATTCCTGTAGCTTAGCAAGTGTAGGGAAGAGGGAGATGAGCTGGTAGTTTCCAGGGGAAGATGGTTCTCCCCTTTTTGGGAGGGGCAGTATGTTGGCAATTTTCCAGCTTTTAGGAATGGTGCCGGTGGATAGGGAGAAACTGAGGAGATGCATGAGAGCAGTGGCTATGGCTGGGGCAGATAGGCATAGATGTTTAGGGTGGAGACCATCAGTGCTAGTTTTGTTTGGGTCAAGGGAGTTTAGAGCCTGAAAAACCTCCAGTGGAGAGACTGGGGGGAAGTGGTAACCATTGGACAGGGGATGGGGAGGGTCTTGGTCGGGGGGAGAGGATGATCATGGAGAGCACAGGTGGTAAACAGTTTGTTAAAATATTGGCAACTGATAATGAATCAGAGATTTGAGAGCAATTTATCTTTATGGTGGGGGGGGCTGATGTGCCTGGGGATCTACAAAGAAGTGAATTACCTTCCAGAATGAGGCAGCTGAGGTGGAGCTTGAGTGCAGTTGTCCTTTAAAGTAGCTGCATTTGGTGAAACCAATGGGCTTAGTGCGGACTTAGTCCTGAGAGCTTTGTATTGCTGAAGGTTGGAGGATAAAGGGGAGGATCTGTAGCATGCCCAGGCTCTATCCTATGATCTGCATAAGGATAGGCGGTCAGGCAAAATCTAGGGATGATGGAGCTGCTTGACTGTAATGGTTCTGAGAGGGGCATGGAGATCCCAGATTTGGGGGGAGAATAAGCAGGGTGAAAAGTAGAGGAAGAGGGTGGTAAACAGCATTGAGGAGTGGAGAAAAGGGAAATCCAGGAGGGAAAGGCAGAACCACTGAGCCACTAGTTTGCTGGCATGTAGGGCCATAACTGAGTTGTCTATCACCGGTGAGAGAAGGAGCCAGTAATCAGGGCTATGTGTAGATCTGCTTTGAGCAGTTTGGTTAATAGAGGGCAGGGAGAGTCAGGTTACTTGGTTGATTAGGGTGTGTGGGCTATGAGACTCATCGGGTGCAAACCCTTACAAAAGGGGTTAACAGATAGCCTAGATTGTATGAAGGAGCATAGACTACCATGGGCAGGAGGGTGGGTTATTGCTCTGTGGCGCCACGTTAGCAACACTGTGCACACCCCCGAATGGTGTTCTGCCTGCTGTGCTGTACCTGGCGCTAGTCCTCAGGTGGGACAGGGAGGGCTAGAGTCCCGGGGAATCCTCTCGACCCTGTTGCCGATGCAGTCTGGACTGTGAGCTGGGGGGAGAAAAGCAGAAATATTGTGAATGGGCTGGCCCAGTGGCACTGAGGGTTGAGGTGTTGGACGTCACACCTTGCACCATGCTGGTGACCTGGGTTTAGATGCGAGCCAGGGCCGCCAGGGGTTGGCAAGGGAGGGATAGGATGGAGCATCCGGAGGACTGCTCTCCTATCCTGGGGAGGCATCCAGGGACCCACTGCTCTGTAGCAGCCCCTAGTGATGACCATGGGCACTACTAGAGTGGTGTAGCAAGGGGGCAGAGTGCGGCAGATGTTGGCACGCTGTGCCTAGATGTCACTACACGCCCGCACTCCACAAGGGAGACAACCATGAAAATGGGCTACAGTCTGGCAGCATAAGCTTCCACCCCCCCACTGCCCACCCCAAATGGTGCCTCTTCAACCAGATCATGCTCCGGTGGGTCGAGCTGGGAAGTTCCTCACCATTCCACCATGGGAGGTAATCTATGGAGGCATGAGGAGGTCGGCCTGATGTCGGGAGGCAGGGCTAGGGGGGTCGGTCGGGATGACCAAGCCGAGCCGAGCCCAGGGAAAAAATATCTATAAAAAAGAGAAATATGGGGAATGGCACGGGGGCTGGAGGAGTAAGAGTAAAGGAACTCAGACAATGGAGAACAGAGAGGCAGAGGGAAAGATGAGCCGTGAGAGGTGCAGCAGGTTACAGGTGCGAGAAAGAAGCGAGTGGGGAGGCAGGAGCGAAAGAAGTAAATCAGTGTTTGCTCTTAGTAATAAATGGGTAAAATAGGGAAAGAAGCAGTGGAAAAAAACAATCAGAGCTGTTTGCCAGCAAAAATTACAAAACACAGTATTCGGTATCCAGTAACAAAAGCAAGGAAGGCACAGAGATAATTAAAACAGGAACAACTAAAAACAGTCCTCAGACAAATGCAATTGCGTCTGGTCCACAGGAGAGATTTGAAAAATGGCGCCACATGCCTGAATGGCATTCTGCCTGCTGTGCTGTACCTGGGGCTAGTCCTTGGGTGGGACAGGGAAGGCTAGAGTCTGGGGGAGCCCTCTCAACCCTGAGGCCATAGCCCCTGGCTGTTTCCAGACCAGGACAGTTTCGTTCATTTATCCTGAGCATTGCTTTTCCTGACCTCACAATATCCTATGTCTTGCAGGTTACCTCACACATTTGGGTTTGTGTTTTGTTTGGTTATTTGGGGCTAGATTGTTGCTTATACTCATATAGCCCTTTTGCTCATCCTTAGGCATAATGGGTTTCTGGGGTTGGGGTACCAGTCTAAGTGTTGATGGCTGAATTTCCCGCTGTTTCCTCAGGAACTGCCATTTTAACAAACTCTCCACCCAAGATGGACACCACAAGAGGTAACAATGCACTTGCACAAGTGTACTGTGGTGTAACTTGGATATGAGGGGGGTGAAAGGGCCTGGTGTCTTCTGTAACGTAAAACTGCCATCATATATTTCCTCTCCCCTCACAACCAGTGTAGTGGGATTGGAGGTGGTAGGTGCTACAGGGATCACACCCCACTTCTCCATATTGTGCACCAAAGGCTTTGACTTGCTAACATCTGCAGTCCTTCTTAGAGAAATACTCTGGTATGGACTGCAACTGTAGTGCTACCTGTTTTCCCTAGGATTCCTCTTTCACTGGGTGGAAGGTGGCTTGGACCCATCACTCAAGGTACAGTACTTTGACCTGGATGTAGTTTTTCCCTCCTCTCCCCCTAACTGCACCAGTTCCCTTTGTCCAGATGGAGCTGTCTGCCTTTACAAGCATACAGAGAGGTAGACTGAGGGGTGGCCCGAGTCTCTCTCTAGTTCAACGCACTCAGGTTCTGTGTGAGCGATGGCCTAAGTGCCCCTCACCACTACTGTTCATGGATAGTATCCAGCATGCCTCAACTAGTTGGGATCACCTTTTGGCTTGCAGTACTTGTTCTTCTTCCTTCTGTGCATACCCTGTCCCACCTCCCGAGACATTGTCAGGGCCCCTACTTTTCTGCGGCACAGTGGGACCAAGTTCTGCGGCGACTACCATTTGCCGCAGAACTTCTGTGGTGGTGGTTTGTAATTTCTACGGAAGTTCAGCTGCACTAACAAACTACCATATCACAGTGTCAGCTTGTCATTCTGACTTCACTTTCATGGCAGTGGTTATAGCAATCAGGATGGTGGAAAGCACAGTAACACTAGTTCAAAAAATAACAGACTTATAAAAATAATTTTATGCCTAAAAAGGCAAAACAAATGTCTCTCCCTTAAGGTCCTAGCCTGTTGCATAAATTACATATGCAGAAGAGAGCTTATGTGATAAATAAGGTATTTCTATATGCATGCTATCTGTCCAACTAATGAGGTTTCCACTGTCTATCACTTACATATTTGTATGTAGCTTTCTACACACTCATGAGGTTTCCCTGTGTATCTTATATATTTATATACAATCTAACATAATACAAATATGTGTGTGTGTCTGTGTGTGTGTGTGGTGAGAGAGATACAGTATGTGTGTGTGTGTGTGTATATATATATATTTTTTTTAATTTCCTTGAACTTGCATCCTCATTCATACAGGTCCCATTGGAAATGGAATAGAGAGAGGAGTTATTGCAAAACTCATTTTTCATGTCAACCTGCTTTCCCTGACACACTGCGTAACACCATCAAGCCATGACATGCAAGTGAACCAATTGTGAGATAGAGCTCTCCAGCCATCACAATGTGTCCACCATGTGACAGAACACTGCACCATACCTTCTCAGGCTCCGAGCAGTGACGTGTTCCACCAATCCTTGTGCTGCCCAACCAGCTCCCAGAGCTAATCTCTGAACCTGACTTACTGGCACAGAAACACAGCATGCTACCCTCTGGCCCAACAGCTGCCCCTGCACACAACATTTCTCCATAACTTTTAGGTGATTCTATCAACCAATATGTAATCAATAACCTTGGCAAAAATGCGTACAGTGCAATTATTTATTTAACAGGTCCATTCTTTCAACAGGTCTACTCATTATTATATTCCACTTTTCTGGGCATAATTACTTTATTTTTCTTAAAAATGACAGTTAAATTCATTTTACCAGTTATTCGTTTCAGATGGCATCTCTATACCTTAAAGGCACAAATAGGTTTGTACAAAGTGAGGTATGGACTTAACGAGGTCTGTGCTATTGACAAGGTTTTGTTTAAGTTGGCCCTAGTGCAATAATGTAAGACTGAAAACTGTATTAGGCTGTAGTGCAGGCTGAGCAAATATCACCATGCATGGTGTGCTGTGCCACCGTCTCTGGCAGTGGGAGCTGTGGTAGATAAGTGACTGTTCATTTCTGTTGCAGAATGCAGCCGTTTCATTAGCCAATGTATGATGTTATAGCAATGATAACATCACATTCTAAGCATATAGTGGGGTTCTGGATATAAAAAGAGGGGAAGGGAACCAGATTCTATGGATAAACAGAAATATTAATAAAAAATCACCAAAAGAGTGAATTCTGCGGCACCGCAGAAGTTCTGCGGTAGATTGCAAGTTCTGCGCAAAATTCTGCGGCCGCAGAATTCTAGGGGCCTTGGACATTGGTATGCTGATCAATATTGCCCTGCTGTACTACCTGCCGTTCATGGATAGTGTGCAGCATGCCTCAGCTAGTTCTGATCACTCTATTGCTTACAGTACTTGTTCTTCTTCCTCTTGTACATACCCTGTCCCACCATCCGGGACATTGGTATGCCGATCAATATTGCCCTGCTGTTACCTGTTTTGTACTAACTATACTATCTCTCATGTAGTTTACTGATTGTGGCTTGTTGGGGGTAAGGCATGTAAGGGGGGCTGCTTTGTCCACCCGACTTGATTACATTGCTGCACCATGTCCTCTCTTGGCCATTTAAAATTTATATCCTGGACTGTGAGGGGTCTTAATTGCCCCATCAAATGATGTAAAATTCTCCAAAAATATAAATACCTACAGTGTGACAGTCGTCATCCAAGAGACCCACTTTCTAAAATAGAGTCTTCCTGCCTTCATCACATGCGGGTGTGCACCAATTGTCATGATGCTTTCTCTTCCAGACAATGTGGAGTGGCCATCCTCACTCAGAAAGGCCTTCATATAGGCATCCATAAGGAATATAGGGACCATGACGGTAGAATATTACTGTTAGAGGGTACTTATCAAGTTAAGCCTATTGTACTAGGCAGTATCTATGCTTCAAATGTCCCATATCCTGCTTTTTTAACTCCCATTCTGGGTAAACGTTCTGGAGGCCCAGCCCATGTTTTAATAGGTAGGGAGCTGAACATTGCACTCAACCCCTGTTTGGACCATATGGGGCCAGGCCCTTGTAATGAGAAAATAGTAGCAGCCCATGTGGCTACCAGCTTCAAGCAAAGTAGTCTATTTAATGCTTGAGGCCCACTCACTCACCCTAGATACACTGTGTATTCCTTGTATTCCTTGGCCCATGACTCCTACAGCTGCATCGATATACTGTTTGTTTCTCAAACCATCTTAGCACAGACCTGGTGAATAACGCTGGTCAACATACTAATTTTAGACCGTGCCATGTGGTGCTCTCCATGGCTTAGAGGTAGTGGAAGGGCCCAGGAATAAATGGAAGTTTAACACAGCACTCCTGCAACAGGATTCATTTATGCACTGTCTCCAAAGAGAACTGACTGACTACTATACCTTAAATGACATCCCAACACTTCCCATTCCATCCAATAGGAGGCAATGAAGGTAACAGGAGGCAAAAGACTGCTCTATAATGAAACAAGTGGATCCACAGCATCAGTAACAGGTACTTGCAAAAGCAACTGGTCTCAAACACTCCACTCCATGTAACAAAAGGAAGCCACACAATCATCCATTATTCCAACTGTATTCGTAGATAGAATCAAGTTAAAAACTAAATTTACAGGTACACCCTTAACCGCTTCAATGTTTCAAGCCACCCTGGCTCTTTGTCAAAGACCTTGAGTGTCTGAGACCAGCAGCTTTTGCAAGGCAATGAAGGTAGTCATCAAGGGAAAGTTTATTGCCCACACTTCCATACTGAGGAGAGGGTTGCTTTCCTCAGGTCCAAGGAAACAGAACTGAAAAAAGGCTAGAACAGGACACTGAGGCACACCCTGATGAGAGAGACATATTACGTCCACAAATCACCACTCTTAGGTCAGAAATAAAGGATGTCTTGCATCATAAACAGAGTATGCCCTCTATCACCTAAATCAGACTTACTGGGAAGTAGAGAAGAAACCAGACAAGCTACTTATGGACCCTCTCTGGTTGCAAGAACTGGATAAATATATCCCAGAGATCCCAAATGCACAAGGGGAAAATGTCACTTGCCCAACAGACATTAACAAAACATTTAGTGATTTCTACTTTTCCATCTATATTCCCTTGAAATTTCCCCCTCCCCCAGTCAATACAATTATTTCACCAGGTGAGACACACTAAGCTGAAAGCTTGTTTGCAGGTGCAACCTGGGAGCACAAGGAAGTTAAGTGACTTGCTCAGGGTCACACAGTATGCACCTAGGGGGCTGTGGGATTCAAACCGATGTCTCCAGATTTGCAGCTCAGAGCCTTAACCCACTGCGCCATACTGCCTCCTAGGCAGTACAATACAAGGACTTCAATGGGGACACGTCCCTGCTATAAGTTCCACCAGACCAGTGCAACAGCTTTTCCCAGTCTATTATCCTGAAGGAGGTGGCTGATGCTATCCACTCCATGTGCAAAGGGAAATCTTGGGCTAGATGACTACCCAGCAGATTTATATGCTACCTTCACAGAGGCCTTGGCACCCCAGTTAGCTCAGGTGTTCAATGAGACATGGGATAAGGGAAACCTCTTCCCCTCATTTTCCCAAACCTTTATTATTCTCATTCCCAAAAAGGGGAAGGATATCATTCTCTGTTCATAGTTCCATGCAATTTCCTTAATAAATGTGGATGCCAAGGTACTTGTGAAACTCCTAGCTAAATGACTAGAAAACATAATGTCCACACTAATCCACCCAGACCAAGCTGGCTTTGTGTTAGGCCGTTTGGGCTCTGAAAACATCTGTCACACTCTGGGCCTGATCTGGGAGGCCAGGTCTCTTATTGCCCCCACCACCTCCCTGTTTTCAGATGCTGAAAAAGCATTTGATAGGGTGAAGTGGTCCAGTCTTTTTGATGCAATGGGCAGATTTGGCATCCCAGACCAGTTTATAGCTCTGGTCCATCTCCTCTATGCTACTCCATCTGTTGCTGTGCTCACTGTTTCAGTGGTATCCCCTTAAGTTTGGCTACACCAGCGCATGAGACAAGGGTGTCTCTTGTCCATATTCCTATTCCTGCAGGCAGGGGAACCACTGCCACAGGAAATAAGAAATGCTACTGACTTCATGGGCATTCCAGTAGCAAGGACTCGCATAAAACCTCAGTCTTTGCAGATGACATCACTCTGTTTTTAACAGATATCCCTAGATCACTTAGGAGAGGTCTGGGCTCTGTCACCGACTGCAACAAATGGCTTTTATTGTAGCTTTAAATAAAATATGGACCTATATGAAGATGGTCTGTTTTGTACTTTTGGAGCAGTGAGTGCAGCAACTTGGGAGTTCAGTTTGTTCTGAGACTTTGCACTGTACCAGGTACACTTGAAAGCCACTACAGAGGTACGTGATTTGGAGTCATACACTCTTAGGTGGTTTATTATGGAAAATGAGTTATGCTGTCAGTCATTGTTTTTTCAAGGTGGCTTTGTTGTACTGTATAAGGTGTACAACCAGGCTAGGCAATGTCCATGTGTATTAGTATTCTTCATACTATAGCTCCCACATCCTGTCCCTTTGCCTGCATTTGCATCTCATTGGGGGTAGATGATATCACCTGGGTTTTATACAAGTCTGGTACTGTAACCATCTTTGTAGACAAAAATTGTGGTAGCACTGTTGCATTCCTCCTATATGTAAAAAAATGAAAAAAGATCCCTAAAATACCTTTATAGAAAAAAAGAAACCTCCAAAGGGATTTGTATTTTTTAAATAAAATAATGGTAAAAAAATATGTGCAGTAGGTCCTGTGTTCTAGTTACACAAGTGGTCCATTACTGTTGTGACAAGGACTGCTAGTGAACCAATCAATAGGTGGGCTTCTGCACTCACTGTTCCATGAAGTTTACAATGCATGTGTAACCCTCAGATCACTTTTTAAACTAGTTAGGATTTGCTCAAGTTCTTACACAGTTTTCCGACCTTAGCACCACAGTCATTTGTTTTGGCACAGGGTACTTACAGGCAGTAGGTGGTTTTCACCGTCGATGTAATCTGGCCTGCTGTAGACTCAAGGAAGGCCTCTGGGGTGAAACAGGCTGGCAGTCCCGTCGATCGTAGCCAAGGCCACTGATTTACGGTGATTAAAACAATGAAATTCCATTTTCAAGACTTCAGATTCCGGAATTGCACCGGTGATTGTTACTCTGATTTCCAGATTTTACCAGGATTCTGCTATCATTCTTTTAATATGTGCATAAATAATCAGAATTAAAGAAGATTTAATATACAGAGCATTAAATAAAGCAAACTGAAAATAGTACAGGAAAGAATTAAAAGAAAGACACAAGTTTGATAGATTTACTGATATGATATAAAATGCCAGATTCCATGAAATCCTTGTTTTTAACCGGTCTTCAGGCAGCCCTAATTCCAGAATTTTACCAGATTTTCTGGTAAAAACCAAAAAACAGTGGCCTTGATCATAGCTGCAATCGCCTCGATCACTCTCCAGTCAGTCAGAATATGGGATGAGCCCGGTTTGACTGCAAAAAAGTTAGAAAAACTGCTGGTACAGAAGCGCTTCTGTTGTAAGCGATTCCTCCTGCCTGCCACATGAACTACATGCTGCTTGCACATTACTGGCTGCTCCTCCATGAATGTTCCACAACTCTGAGACTCAGGCAAGGGTGGGGCCTAGGTGCATTGGGACCAATCACATGACACCATGCAAATGAGCTCTCTCTCTCTCTCTCTCTCTCAGCTGCACTCTTGCAGGAGAAGGCAAAATTTTAGCTGCAAACTTTTTCCTCAACTTGAAATTTCAGTGGGGCAAGCATTTTAAGGCATTTTCACTCAGTACTTGGTGCAATTTCCTTAGCTACTCCTCCAGTTTTCACTGTACACACTTGAAACTTTCTGATCACTTAGAAAACACTGTCATTTAAGTCCACACATACTTTTCTCTGGAAATGTATCAGTTTAAAACAGTTTTTTGAAGCACTTTCTCTACAAGGCAAGGGCGATGAGTGCTCAGTCCACATCTTCAAGGTAAGCACACAAGCAGCATATTTTTCCACTTTCTTTTCCACAGAAACTCAGGCAGCAAAAGACTTCAGGTGGCATTTTTCTTGGCACAACTTGCTTTCTGGTAAAATGATCTTCTGTTCGGGTACACCACCACCAGACAGGAAGATCCTAGACATACCCTCAGCAATGCCTCTCACCCCAAAACATATTTCTTTTGGACAAGCCAAAATTGGCTGGGGCCAGCCCACAGCATGCTGCTCTCGCTGGTACAAAATTATAACCTTCACCAGCTGTTAACTGAGCCTACCAGAGTTATTCCTTCATTAAAATCCTCTACCCTTATTGACTGGGTACTGGGAAACCGTCTGGATCATGTACACCAAGCAGGCATCTTGGCAGATTCACTTACTGATCATTCCACTGTCTTCTGGATCTGGAGTCCTGAGGCTGCTCTATCCTCTCCACCAAGCTATGTAACCTTTACAAATTTTGCCAACCTAGATATTGAGGCTTTTCAGCATGATGTCTCAAGGATTAACTGGTCTGGTATTTATCATTCCCATAATGTTGAGTCTGCACTAAGTGTCTTCCTTAATGAATTAATGGCCGTCCAGAACAAGCATGCCCCCAAGGTGACACAGAGGGTGAGGGGTAAACAAACAAGATGGCTTCACAAAGACTTGCTGAAAAATCTACGTTCTAGGGACAAATGCTAGAAAAAGTACAAAGTGTCAGGGCTAAAGCTGACTATGCTACCTACAGAATTCTGCGTAATTCCTGTAAAAAACAGGTCAGAACAGCTAAGAGTGCCTATTGTAAAGACTTGCTGCTAGGCTCTGCAGGGGAACCTAGGAAATTCTGGGCCCACGTCAAGGCCTTTCTTGGTGCTTCCCAGTCAACTACCCCTAGTGACATGGTATTAAATGGTGTACATAGCAATGACTCCAACACCATAGCTAATTCCTTCAATCGAATGTTCTTGGACCTGCCACAGGATACCTCTGCCTTCCCATCACCTCAGACAGCCTCTCTGCTTTCAACATCAACACAGTCCACTACCTCCAGCTATCCTTTTCAACAAATGTCTAAAAATCCCCCATTCTACTTCAAGGCAATCTCAAGGACTGAGGTCTTAAAATTATTACGGACTATCTCTGACAACACTAGCTCTGGATCAGATATACTTGTGCCTCTGATCCTGAAGCTAGCAGCACTGTACATAGCCTGCCCTCTGGCTAAAATGTTCACGCTGCCTGTCTCCAGTAGCCAAATTCCTGACCTCTGGAAGATTGCTTGTGTAATGCCTGCTGTTAAAAGAGGTGATCCCAAGGAGATTACTAACTACAGGCCTATAGCCATCCTATCAGTCCTAAGCAAAATTCTAGAAAAACTTGTTGCAAATCAAACCACTGACTACCTCACAAAGTACAGCCTTCTCTCTGACACCCAACATGATTTCTGTAAAGGTCATAGTACCTCCACAGCTCTTCTCAAATTCACTACCAATGTGCTTACCAATATGGATGCTGGGCAGCTGATGGGGGTAGTTTTTATGGACCTTACAAAGGCCTTTGATCATGTTGATCACCCCTTGCTCCTCTCCACTCTTTGCAATCTGAGCTTTTCACCCCCAGTCGTTGCCTGGTATGGAAGCTATCTATCAAATAGAACTCAACTTGTGAAATTCAACTCCTCCTTATCTGATGGTGCTACCATCAATATTGGGGTCCCCCAAGGCTCTATTCTGGGACCACTTCTTTTCTTACTTTTTATCAATAACATAGCCAAGGCTTTTCTTTCATGCGCATCTATTCTCTATGTGGATGATCTTGTACTCTATTCAAGCTCTGATAAGCTCACCAGCATAAATGCATCCCTTTCCTCAGATTTCATGAATGTCCAAAATTGGCTTTCTGCACATAAGCTTGTACTTAATGCTAAGAAAACCCAAGCAATGTTATTTGGATCTGCCCCTAAACTTAGGACATGTCAAACTCCCCTGTTGGTACAAGACTGCAGTGGTGCACAAATAGAATGCATTACATCTTTTAAGTACCTGGGAATTCTTCTGGACCAATCCCTGGATTTTAGCCTACATATACAATCTAACTGCAAGGCAGTGAATGCTAAACTGGGGTTCACTTACAAGTCCAGTTTCATACTAACTCCCTCTGCTAAACTTGCTATTGCCAGAGGCATATTGCTTCCTGCCCTCATCTACGGCACACCAACCTTTGCTGCCACACACAAAACCATCCTTCCTAAGTGGGATGGCACTTATAACAAGATCTGTGTCGGTATGCCTCCTCAGCAATTTGGCTTAAGCACCACTGCCAACTGTACAGGGGCCTGGGCTGGTTATCCCCACAGCTTGCCATCAATACTCTCTTGGCTACCTGATTGACTCTGTACTCAGAAACCAGACCCTTTCAGTGCTTGCAAAATTGCTGGTACCTCAACATCTTCCTATGGACTGTGCTCGGTAGATAAATCCCTGCTGAATGTACCTAGATGTAAAACATTATAAGGCTCTGTTGCCTTCAATCACTCTGCTCCTAAGCTCTGGAACTCCCTCCCCCAAGCACTTTGAATATCAGGATCCCATGGCAGCTTCAAAAAGGAGCTGCACCTAAATCTATCTCATGCTGATCTCTGCACTTGTTTTAATCCTCCTTAATCCACTCACCTGCCAGATGGTTTCTTGCCTAACTTTCACCTCCCTACCTCATAGCACTTCTTACCCTTACTATCTCCTTGAGGGCTAATCTACCCCCCCCCCGCACACCTGAGTCTTGTCTCAGAGGCTGTGATAATGAATCCTGCCCAGTCAGGAATTTGCCCTTGCCTTGTTTCGCTGCCTATTTGAACCTTCATTGTTGTGATTAATTTGACCAATATTTCTTTGCTGCTATGTTGTGTTATTTCCTCCTTGACTGTGTGGGTTTTTATGCCCAAAATTCTATGAGAATTTGATTGATTGTTATTATCCTGGCTGTATGTATTCATTACTACTGACTGTTTTGAGCTATACTATTGTAATTTCACTGAACTCATGCTATGTACCTGTCTTTGGTTGTTGTACTGTCCTGGGTCGTGCCTCAAAATAGTCATTTCATGGCTAGTGCACCTACCCAGTTAGCAAAAACTGAAAAATAAATATTCTCTGAAACTCTTTCCCAAATTAAATATCACCAGACAAGCCCCTGTTTTTTGTAATCCCCAGGCCACTTTTTATGCTTCCCACAGGCAAAACATTTTGCTATAGTAGAGGACTTTGGGAAGTGTGTCGCAGTGACCCAGTGCAAGAGAGTTTACAAGGGGCTTGACCAATAATCTGCATGCCAGACAGTGACACTGTTCAGGCATGAAGTGCGTGAACTTCAAAACATCGTCCCAACAAACATATTCATAAATCTCTTTCAGCAAGCACAGCTGGTCTTATGTTTCTCTCTGTGCCAGGGCAGGGAAAGGTTAACGTCCATGTCATACAATGGCTTATCTTTTACCATGCACATTCTTATCATTAAGTTCCAGCCTTCTTAAAGCTAGACTGCTTCTGTCCTGAAGTAGAGCACTGCAGGTTTTTTAGAATCAGGATTTTAAACATATAAAGTACCCTCAGCACTTTATTTATATCAACAGCCAGAAAACATGATTAGTACTTTATGATTGCTAAAGCACTATAAGCACTTTCTTAAAGAGCTACTGACACCTCAAAGGAAACTTTAACAAACATAATAATTAGGCACAATTCTGCCTGAATTCCATATATATTCTATATATTTCTCCTCCCCATCATTTCTTACTGCGGAAATTTGCATGAATACATGATATTTATCCCTTAAGAGTTTGTTTAGAGTACATCTACCTCTATAGTTTACTCCCTACTTCAGATCATAATCTTCTGTTGTGACATCACAATCTCCTGTCATGGGAGTAATTGTGATGTCACAAGGGATGTATTATTATTTTAGATAGGGAGAAAGCAGCAGGAACAGATGATCTCTTCAGGAGCAAAGATCCAGTTTTCATGCAAATGATCTCACTTATAAATGGGGAGGAGAAATGCAGAACTAATGTGAAATACAAGCTTGACTGTGTCTAAAGATTATGTTTTGCTAAAGTTTACCTGAAGGTGTCAGCTGCTCCTTAACTTGTTCTTCTTTTTCAGATGCATATCAAGCATTTTATTCAGCATGACAGGCACTTTTTGCATCACATATGGACAGAAAAGAAAAAAAAACTGTAAGAGAAAGAATAGAGAGAGGGGAGATTACCTCGGTACAGTAGGTGGCCAATCTGCTGAGGCATACAATGGGAAATAAATAGGATAGGAAAATGGCACTGCTGTAGCAGACTACTAAGACAGAAAAGGGGAGAGGTTAGCAAAATATGTCCCTGGGTGCTCCAATTATTTCTAACATAGAGCACAGCTCTATCACAGCCTGCTGTTCAGTTTCACGATGTTCTCACACCAGACTGGTGGGAATAGAGCCACATTCCTTTCTGAAGTCACCCAAGAATACCAGACTACAACAGCACTGCTGCAGAGGAACCTATACACTGACAGCCCCGCTGCCACTCCAAGCAGAAAATGGTGAAAACAGCATTTTTTATTCTTTATATTCCCTTTAGTTTGTCAGTTGTTGCCCCACCATAACTGCTCCCTGCCCCTGGTCCAACCTCTTACTTCTGGTACAGCACGGTATGGGATCTGCACCTTGACCTGCACAACATTAATGGGTAAGCATCCCAAGGATGAGAGGGGTGATGGGGGATAGGTCCTCTCAACATTTTATCATTGCAGTCTTGAATAACTTACTATAAAATCCTCTTATGGTTGTGCCCCAACTATTACACCAAAGTTACTCCACTGCTTGTTAAACTAGTTAGCACACCCCCCATTAAAATCTGAAACACTGGTACCCACATGCTGGCATACTATTTTACTTTACAAAAGGTTAGTACCACCCTTGGCATTAGGATGTATACCTGGCTAATTTTCTAGAGGAAGAGAGGGGTTGGGGTACAGAAACAAAACAACATGAACTTTGTGTAAAAATCACAGCCCAGGTCCTGGGTGGAGGCTGCTAGGCATATGTTAAATCTAACCTGCTGAGGAGGCCCCAGTAAATCCAATGACCAGTAGCAATAATTTGAATGTCCAGAACAGTAACTGGAATTGTGCAGTTTGGCTTTATTCAAAAGATGAAAATTTAAAGCAGAAGTGGACCCCCAAGGGTCAATCTAGGCAGGACAGGCACATTTCACAAGCTCTCCTTGCATGCAGTAGAGTTCATGAATACACAAAAGAACATCTTCTTCCCATTTCCCAAATGGTGTATCTAGTGAACACCTGGCCACGTACCTGAACATTTTCCTCCCATGAGTGCACCTATTGTGAAACTAAGTCACACACTCAGAACTCTTCTTCGAACATAGGTGCAATCATGTGAAACTCAGCCACACACCTTAACCTGCAGCACTAACACTTGCTCAGGTAAAACTGGTGCCCTTTACAAACCAGGAAGCCCTGCCTTGTAAACACTTAGATGGCATTCTTCTCACCCTTTGCCCCAACTGATAGTCTCTGCCATTCTTCAGGGTTACACCATTGAAACCCCCATTTCCCACTGAAATGCTAGAGGTCCCACACTTTCCATATCTGTCACTCACTGGGGTGACCAAAGAATAAACTGCCCTCTCCTGGGTGAACAGTTTAACAGAAAGTTCACTCTCCTGGGTGAACTAGGGGCACTGACAGGTGCAATCCAGCCTTACCTATGGGCATACACCCCCAGACTATGATTCCCCTACATATGTGGAGATCTGTTCTCCTAGAACAGTACTCACAAACTGGTTGTTTGGTCCACTGAGCATAGGAACAACAAAAATGGCATTTTCCTTGGTAGCAGATGAAACAGTCTCTCAAAATTCCTTTCCAAGGCAGCTGAAACACACACAGAACCTTCAGAGGATTGCCCCTTGAGTCCACTGAGAACAAGCAGTTCCTTCTACTTCACTGGGAGTAGAAATCAAGAAATCCTGCTGCAGAACTGGTCTCCACCACTTCACTGAAAGCTGGAAATGACACTCCACTAGGGTGAGAAATGCTGGGTCCTCCACACAGAGCCCAACTGGCAGTCCTTCTGCCCCTCTCACTGCCACACTGAAAATCTAACTGCAATTAACTGAACATTCTAAGCTCCCCAGAGCAGCTGTCCACACAGTGTGGCTTATGCTGCTGCGAGAGGTCCGAATGACCTAATAATTCTTCCCTCAGGCTAGCTGAGTAAACAATGATGTCATTATGTAAGGAGCCCCTAATGAGCTCCCTATCAGCTGCCTGCTACCTTCCTAACACTAATACAGATAGGATTCTAGTAACTCCAGGGGACTGGATACTCACACATGTTAATAATTAAAGCTATACATTACCTTGATTTTTTTTTTCAGATTTAGTAAGCTTTATTATGTTTACCATTTAACAAAATTATATACAAAACGCCATTACATAGAAGTGTTTAGAGACAATAATCCAGCAACTTAGATCCATTATACCATTATTACAAATAGGTATCATACATATGACATATTAAAAGGGAGTAAGTTATATTGCTATTAGAATATTAATGGTGAGAAAAAAAAAGAACCCCCAGATATAATCTTCCTTCCAGTACCCTCCCACCCCCCAATTTCATTCACCACTGGAGAAAACAGGTAAGAGAGAGAAAGAGAAAAAAGGAAAACCTCAACATGATTCAAGTTATGTTACATGTATTTGGGGATAAGTTCAGTGAATCTACAAAGTGGGTTATTGTTGCTGGGACAGTTAAGGTCCACTGAATTCAGCTTAGTGGAGCCAAGTCGACCCTATTATGGGTATGAGGAATGTTAAATGGATAGTAGGGTGTGCAGAGGAGCCCAGATCTTCTGATATTTCATACTTCTTTTAGAAATGCTCACTAGGAGGTGTTCTGCTTGTAAAGCAAAGAGGATTTCTTGGTGCCATTCTGTATACCTAGGGGTTTGTTGGTCCAACCAGACGTAATATCACTTTCTTAGCACATAGGGAAATTAAAGTCATATGTTTCCTTTGATTTCCAAAGAGTGTCCCCGAGTCCCCTAGGATGCAAATCTCTGGTTAAAAAGCATTTTACAGTCCTAATAAAGGGCTGAGTCTAGAGCGGATACTTTCCCAGAGGGGGGGGGGACGCCTTATCACATTCCCACAGAATGTGAAATAGCGTGCCTCGCTGGAGCCCACATCTGGTGCACAAATCTGACTGAAGCTTTCCCATCTTACGGAGTTTTACAGGAGTATAATATAGATCCTGCAGTATCTGAAATTGAAGCATTCTGTAACAGTCCCACCTGACATCCTTATATAGCCTATTCCAGATTTGTGACCAATGTCGGGGGACCATGGGTGTTGGAGGGAGTATCCTATCCCATATGTAGTGAGGGGTACCATCTAGTTCCATGACTATTTTGTGCAGCTCTTTATAATAAAAGGAAATTAGGTGAGAGGTAGGCTGCGTTTGTACTGTACTAAGAATGGGACCAGCCATGTGATGATCCCATGGGCCATTACCAAAATGCCGTATTAGGACCTGGGAGATTTGAAGATATTTAAAGCAGAAAGAAGTAGGCAAATTGTATTTTGCCATTATGTCCGAGAATGTTAACAACCTATGATTCTCTGTTATGTCTATAACTTTTTTCCCCACTCCACCCGGCCAGAACAAGTGATTAATGACTCTTCCTCCAATTTTAAAATTGGGGTTACCCAAAACGAGTTGCAAGGAATCCTTTTCCAGAGAGCATCTTAGGAGTATTATTAAGTTGCTTGTAAGTACGAAGGGTTCTTATAATGGGAGTGGTTTTAAGCTGTCCAGGAACCTAGTTAAGGGGGAGATATGGTAATGTCCTGATATCTGTACCAGATGAGACACAGAGCAACTTCTCTATTTGTAACCACAATGGAGAATGAAGGTCCGAGCAGGAATCCGGGGCAGGATTAGACCATTGCGAGACAACTGAACAGTTAATGGAAAGGTAGTAAAGATAAATGTTGGGGACTTGTAGGCTTCCTAGTTCTTTTGGTCTCTGTAGTTTAAACAGCGTCCTATGAGGGGTTTTATGCTTCCGAATAAATTTGGATATAATGCCATGAACGTGATTGAACCAGGCCTTAGGGAGATATTGATTACACAACTGAAGAGGATACAACAAATGGGGCAAAACATTCATTTTAATAATATTAATTCATCCCCACAGGGAAATGGGGAGTAATACCCAATGATTCAGGTCAGTCTTAATTTGTGCTATTAGCTGATCTAAATTATATTGCTTCATTTTGGAATTAGATTGGGATAAATATATGCCCAGATACCTCATCTTATCCTTTACCCAGGAGAGTCCAAGATGTTGAATGTCAGCTTTTAAAGTCAGGTTATTTAGTGGCATGACCTCTGTCTTAGACAAATTAAATTTGTAGTTGGATAGACGCCAAAATTCCTGGATGATATCCAATGTAGCTGGTATAGATTTAGACGGGTGGGTAATATGAAGTAAAATATCATCTGCATACACTGATAATTTGTATTGAAGGTGATTGATTGGGATACCAGTGACTAAGATTGATGTATTTATTTTCCTGATAAGGGGTTCTAAAAATAGTTTAAACAAGTAAGGTAAAAGGGGGCATCCTTGTCGGGTGCCCTGTTGTAATGTGAAGGGAAGGGAAAGAACTCCATTACAGAGAATGCGGGCTGACTGATGGGAGTAAAGAATTTTTATCCACTGTATAAATTGTACTGGGATATGATGTTTTGGAAGTAAATTAAATAGATAATCCTATGACACTCAATCGAAGGCTTTTTCTGCATCCAGGGACACCAAAGCTGATGGAATATTGGAATCCCTGGACACAGAAATAAGATAGGAAATTTTACGAAGGTGGTCCACCGACAAGCCTCCAGCCACAAAGCCCACTTGTTCAGGACTTAGCAGGGTCTGCCGTACTTGGGCCAGTTGATTGGCTAGGATTTTTGCTAGAATCTTCAAATCAACATTTATAAGGGATATTGGACAGAAATCTGGCAGCATTGTAGGGTCCTTGTCTGGCTTTTGAAGCACCACAATAATGGCGGAGGGAAATCTGTGGTCTGAGAGGCCATGCTTATAGATATAGTTGTAGAAGTTGAGGAGTTTAGCACCTAATTGGGCTTTGAAGGATTTATAGAAATTGGGCGTGTAGCCATCAGGGCCTGGCGCTTTGTCTAATGGGAGTGTATCAATGGCTTTCTAAACTTCTGATAGTGTCAGGGGAGCTTGCAAAATAGATATTTGGTGCTGTGACAGTCTTGGGAGATCTATACCTTGGAGAAATTGGTCTAACTCTGTATTTTTAAAAGGTATGGAGGAACATGAATAAAGAGATTGGTAGTAAGTTTTGAAGCAGGAGATAATGTTCCTGGGAGATATATGGAGGGTACGCAAGGCATCCCGTATGGTTAAGACAATTCTATCCGCCACCTGTGCCCTGATCCTCATTGCAAGCAGTTTCTCAGCCTTATCTCCTTGGTCAAAATAGGTGGTTTTAGAGCATAAAAGGAGGTGTTCGGCTCTGTCACTGAGAAGGGTATTATATCGGAAGCGGAGACTCTCTAGTTTTTCAAATTCTGTTGGGTTGGAATAAGCGGTGAGGGATTGTTCTAATACTCTGATTTGTTGTACTAGTTGGGAGGATTCTTGGGAGATTTTCTTTTTCCTGATTGAAGCTAAGAGAATAGCCACTCCTCTTAGTGAACACTTCACTGCCCCCCATAGTATGTCCAGTTTTGGCATGGTAGGGGCATTGTGTTTGTACAAATTCTCTATAAAACTGTTAAGTTGCTCTATTAGGTATTCAGATTTTAGAAATTGGGAGTTGAACCTCCAGACTTTATCATGATCCATCGAGGTAGGTACTGGCCATTGTAAAAGAGTTGGGTGGTGGTCAGATATCACTTTAGCTAGATAAACACAGGTTTCAATCCTTGATAGGTACTCAATCCCCAACAAAAAGTAGTCAATTCTTGATAGTGTACATAGATACATAGACAGTGGCAGCAGATAAGGGCCTATGGCCCACCTAGTCTGCCCATTTGAGTTTGTAACTTTAGTTTATGTTTTCCTAGAACTCTGTTGCCCCTTACCCCTGACCTCCAGAATTCCTTTATGTCTATCCCATGCATTCTTAAATCCTGTGATTGTTTCTGCCCCCACCACTTCCTCAGGCAGGGTGTTCCACTAGTCCACCACCAGTTCTGTGAAGAAATTCTTCTTCACATTTCCTCTGAATCATCCTCCCTCTAACTTCATCCCATGCCCTCTAGTCCTGGAACATCTTTTTCGCTTAAAAATAGTGTATTCTTGCACCCTGTTCTTCCCTGTAAGATACTTGCATGTCTCTATCATGTCCCCTCTCTCCCTCCTCTCCTCCAGGGAGTACATATTCAGTTCCTTCAACCTGTCCTCATAGGACTTGTGATGCAATCCATGTACCATCTTTGTTGCCCTGTTCTGAACCTTCTTTACCCTGTCTATGTCCTTACTAAGTAAGGTCTCCAGAACTGTACACTGTACTCCAGGTGCGGTCTCACTAGTGTCTTGTATAGTGGAATCATGACCTCCCTTTTCCTGCTGGTGATGCTCCTGCCTATGTATCCCAGCATCCTATTTGCTTTACCTGCTGCCTTGTCACACTGTTTCCCTACCTTGAGGTCATCAGAGATGATAACCCCAAGATCCCTTTCCTGCTTGGTGCATGCTATATCCTTACCCTCAACTGATATATTGTGCCAGGGTTTTTGTGCCCCATATGCATTATCTTGCACTTCTTTGCATTGAATTTCAACTGCCAAACCCCTGACCATTCTTCAAGTTTCTTCAGGTCCCTTCTCATACTGTCTACACCCTCTGGTGTGTCTACTCTGTTACAGAGCTTTGTGTCATCAGCAAACAGTGAAATTCTGCCTTCTAGGTCCTGCACAATGTCACTGATGAAGATGTTGAATAGGACCGGTCCCAGCACTGATTTCTGTGGTACCCCAATAGTCACTCTTCCCTCTGTGGAGTGACAGCCATTTACCACCACCATCTGTGTCCTGCCGCCCAGCCAGTTACCTACCCACCACACTACTGTCCTGCCCACACCCATATTCCCTAGTTTGTGTAATAGTCTTCTATGTGGCACAGTGTCAAAGGCCTTGCTGAAGTCCAGATAGGCCACGTCCACTGACCTCCCCTGATCCACCTCCCTAGTCACCCAGTCAAAAAATTCAACGAGGTTGGTCTGACATGACCTCCTCCTGGTGAAACCATGCTGCCTTGGATTCTGCAGTCCATTGACAACCAGATGTTCCACCAGTCTCTCCTTCAGTAGTGCTTCCATGATCTTCCCCACTACCGAGGTGAGGCTGACTGGTCTGTAGTTCCCCATTTCCTCTTTGTTCCCACTTTTGTATAAAGGGACTACATATGCTGTCCTCCAGCCTTTGGGTACCTCCCCTGTTTCCAGTGATTGGCTAAACAGGATAGGCAGAGATTCAGCCACCACCTCTCTGAGTTCTTTAAGGACCCTGGGGTGCACTCCATCTGGCCCCATTGCTTTATAAACTCTTTTTACTTCCAGTTCCTTCAAGACCCTTTCTCGTGTAAATGGACTTGTGTCCATTTCTGCACCATTCTCACCCCTTGTACTCCATTCAGACCCATTACCCTCCTCTCCTCAGTAAAGACTGGGCAAAATACCTGTTCAGTATGTCAGCTTTACTGTTGTCATCCTCCATGTGGCCCCCATCCTCCCCTTCAGTCTCATATCCCCACTTTGCCTTTCTTTTTCACTTATGTACCTGAAAAAGGTTTTGTCCCCTCTACCCACTGATTTTGCAATGTGCTCTTCTGTCTGAGCTTTGGCTTCCCTTACTGACCTCCCTGCCCCCCTTTGCTTCTCCTGGTACTTCTCCCTATCCCCTTCTGCCTGTGTCTTTTTGTATTGCCTGAATGCAATCTTTTTGGCTTTCACTTTCTTTGCTACCACTTTGGAAACCATAATGGCCTCCTCTTTCTTTTTCTCTTGCTAACCTGCTTAATGCATAATTCTGTTGCTCTTGTAATCCCCATTTTAAATACTGCCCACTGTTCTTCAACCACTGATTCCTGCCCCATTCCCCTTAATGCCTCTTTCAAGTATCTCCCCATTTTCCCAAAGTCTGCTCCCCTAAAATCCATGATACATGTTTTTGTGTGGTTTGGTTCTGCTCCTTCTGTGATTTCAAACCACAATGACTGGCGGTCACTGCATCCCAGGTGCTCCCCCACTGTTACCCCCATCACACTGTCCCTGTTTGTGAGCACAAGGTCTAGTATTGCCTTCTGCTGAGTTGGTTCCATGACCAGTTGCTTGAGGAAGGCACCCTGATGGAAGTCCAGGATAAATCTGCTCCTAGTTGATGCTGCTGCTGGGATGCTCCAGTCCATGTCTGGAATATTGAAGTCTCCAACCAGTACTACCTCACCCTTGTCTGCCATTCTTTGGATGGCTAGCATCAGCTCCCTATCTGTTTTTTCCTCCTGGGCTGGTGGCCTATAGACCACACCTGTGCGGATGGCTGGACCCATTTTCCTTTCCAGCTTAACCCACAGTATCTCTCCCCCATTTTGTTCCTCCTAGATCTCTGTGGCCCTTATGTCATTTTTCACATACAGTGCCATTCTTCCTCCCTTCCTACCTGCCCGGTCTCTTCTGAATATGTTGTAGCCAGGTATGGCCATCTCCCAGTCATTGTTATCATTATACCAGGTTTCTGTGATGGCCACAATGTCCAGGTCTGACTGCACCATGACAGCCTCCAGATCTTCCATCTTGTTGCTAAGGCTCCTGGCATTGTCACACATGGCTTTCCATGATTTGACCTCCCTAGACTGTTTAGCTGTTCTACTCCAGCCCCTTCCCTGGTTGTCCTTTATCCTTGATTCTCCTTGCTGTCTGCCCTTCTGCTGATTTTTGCCCCTTTTCTGCCTATCCACCTCTTGGGCCCTAATCTCCATCTTTTGCACACTGCTTTTTGAGATATCCACTCCACTGGTTCACTGGTTTCACTGATAGCTGTGGGGGGTGAGCAAGTAGGTACCCTCCTTGCTGGCCTGCCACCCCCCTTGGCTAGTTTAAATGCTTGTCAATGTAGCATTTAAACTTGTCATTGAGTGCTTGGATTCCCCTCCAGGATGGATGCACGCCTGTTCTGCCAACTCAAACCAAGCAGCTATTTGCCATTCACACTCACATACACACAATAACAAAACAATAAGTACAGCAAGCCAAAGCTTTATTATAACAAAATATAATACAAAAGGTTATACATCACCGATTCAATAAAGCATCATCCAAGCCCTCTTCCAATGGCTGGGAAGCCCCCTTGTCAGCCTGGCTAGGAGTCTCTCGAACCGGGAACTGGCCCCACAGCGATGCGTCCACCCTGTAGGAGAGGCTTCTAACCAGGCATCTGGAAAGTCCCATTTTATATGTTTTATCTGGTATTTAGAAATACTAAACCATCATGTCCTAAGCACTGGCCAGGTGCCCAGAACATCACGAGTTCAGCATGACAAACACCACTTATTCTCATAATAACAGTTGGCATTCATTAGATCATCATGCCCTAAGCACTGGCCAGGTGTCCAGAACATCATGAGCCAAACAATGCCAGAGATTCTCACAACATCTTGTATGCGACCTTCAAGTCAGCAAAATACACTGTCTGAAGCAAAACATAATAATGAGGCTATCTAAAGAACAAAACACCAATTAAATGAAGCAGCATGTAAAATGGAGTCACACAATACAAAATGGAGTATAAAATGACATACATTACATGAAATAGCATACAAAATGGAGTGACAATAATCAACATATTATACTATCACTACATTCGGTCCTTTGATTATTGTGAATACGATTTGTATGATATTGGTACCATAGCAAAATTACTACGAATAACAAGTCCAAATAAGCAAGATAATTGTCACTACAGCAATGATTATGATAGGATGTATCAGAATATTTAACACTTTTGTAGCTGATGGAAACCATCCTGTAAAATATCCCACCAATAATGAGTAGTCTCGTTGAATCTTGGAACTTAAATCAATCATTTTATTTTTAACTATCGAGTTTGCACCTGACTTTGCACTAATGATTTATTTCTTATTGCCAAATGAGCCTGCATTACGCCTGTTTCCTGAATGAGATAAAATATTGGGCTGCCAATACAAAATAAGCTTCTGCTAATTATCAGGGACCTATGCATTTTACTGTGGTGGATGACATTACAATCCAATGATTACTAGGAATCCATGATTTGAACAGGTCCTCCACACATATTCATTATTACTCATTAAATCACTCTGGGCCTTATTTCTTTGCATTATAGAATACATATGTTGCATTGTGCATTCTGTCCCAATCAATAAATCGTGAAATATTTTCTGCTACTCCCATTCCCCATACCTGTGAAGCATTAAATAACTGCAAGAACTCAAAATCATAATTCAAAGTTAATCTTTGGGGTAAGAAAACAGTTGGCATCCATTGAGCTTGTAAGTTAATTAAGCTAAATACATCAATTCCTACTGCCTGAAGCCTGTTAGTCAGTGTTTCTATATCAACACTATTTAAAATTCCCATGCCTGCCCCTGCTCCACCTAATAGCGTATCATCCAAACTCTTTTATATTTGCATTTTCTACTAAACATAAACGTTATGTTAAAATGGATTACATTTTTCTGATATCACTGTGCTACTGATGTACATGTGGATGGAACCTTAACTATACTATCATTGCTAATTACAGGATGATTTTTCAACACTGTAATGTGATCTGCCCAAGTAGTTCTATTAGTTATTGCAGTAGCATTCATGCAAAACAAAGTATTTACATTAACTAGTTCAATGGTTTCATTAAAAATGTCTGATTGATTCATGCAACAGTCTCATCCTCGGTGAGGAGTTATCATGCACATGTCTGATAAGTTGCAGCATTTAATAGCAGTCTTATTCTGCAAAGAGATTTCATCTGTTTAGAGGCATATTGTCCTGGGCCACCAGTTGTCATCAGAGATTGACCCTGGTGAAAATGTCATGTTCAGTACCACACACTTCTGTCCGGATGGGCAGCCAAAGTTCCCTGGGTTCTATCTTTGGTATCATTTTTCCAACTCCAGGTTCCTTTACAACCAGTGTCATTACAGTTAACCCTTTGAATCCTTCCTCCAGGGTAACTAGCTCTGCCAAATGGACCATAAGACACACCAGCATTCCTTTTAAAATCCATTGCTGGACCTAGAAAGACACAAATTTCATTATTCTCAAAGATAACATTTATGTGCAGGCACGATTCCCATTTTTCTTTCCTGATCTGATGACTAGCACAGTGTTGTCTCGTCCGTGGCTATCACCTCAGCTGGTTCAGGAGGGCCATTTGGGTTTGTAACCCATATTTGCACCATTGTTAAAACCTCCTGTAGATCTAAAACCTTTATCCCCCTTGCTGTTAAGAGTGTGGGGCTTGTCCTTTAGAGGTCATTTTGTTAACGGAATAATTAACAATTGAGCCACTCTGTCATACTGTTGAATTAACAGATTTTGTTCTCTACTATTCAACAAAATTACTTTCACTTCTCTTGGTAATCACAATCAATCACCCTCCCAAAATTTGTATTCCCTTGAGGGCTAGTTCTGATTTAGGTGCTATCCAACCAAAATGTCTCGGTGGAATTTGTATTCCAATACCAGTTTCTATCACTTGAATGTTTCTGCTGTTTATTCTGTATTCTTGAAGGGCATGTAAATCAAGTCCAGCAGCTTCTGGGGTTGCCCTGCAAGGAGACAGAGCTCCTGGTGTAATTTCCCAATATAACACTGTTTCTGTAGTTGAGTAAGCCTGCACTTGCAAATTAGGAGTTATCATTCGCATTAAGGGGGTCTCAGATTCTCCAATTGGTCTATTATTTAAAATCTGTAATGCTTCATGCAAATTCTCTTTCCATTTTCATAGGCTCTCCCCCCCCCCAATTGTCCTTTCACAATATGAGGGATTGGTCTTTGTTGCCCATGTTGGCATATAGGACACTGAGCAATAACAGTTTTAACCAAATCCAATGTTAGGGGTACACCCCTACTATATGCCCACCTGTAAGTGGCTTTTCTCTCAAATGTCCACATTTTGATGTGCCCATTTTGCCAGCCCTGATAACTGCTGACTTTGAATTTCTTCAATATCCACTGGAAGAATCTTAGCTTTTCATCTGCAATAGGAATTATACCATCGTTCTAGTGTGTCTGAAGCACAATGAGCATCAACATGAAATACAGTGGTCTGAGTATTTTGCACCATAGTCCATATTTCCTGCCACAGTTCTTTTCCCCATATTTCTTTCGAATAAATTTTCCACTCATCCTTAGCCCAAGTGGGCAGCTAGGTTGTTAAACCATTGGCTACAGACCATGAATCAGTATAAATATGACATGTACCTTGCAACCTTTGTGGGTATTACACTGGAAGGGAGGAAGGGTAGCTTACCCCCTCCCTCCAAGCTCCTACTGGTGGAAGACACAGCTCGAGGTAGCAAGAGACAGCTCGAATACTGTAGCAATAAAAGGTTAGCTGTGAAACACAGATAAACAACAAAATAAACACACATCAGTTTAAAAATAAAACAAGATTATTTCCATAGGATAAAAGAAGCTAAGCGTCCCTGGGTTCCCTTATCCTAAGCATGACAAAATGTCCAGATTGATGGTAATACCTGCATTATGTATCTCTGTAGATGGTAAACTCTCAAAAACAGCTGTAATAGTCCTTTTTTCAAAATTGTAAAAGTTTGTTCCTCTTCACTTAGAATACTAGTTTTGCAATAAAAAGTCAAATTACATGGTTCACTCTTGGTGTGCTTTCATGAAAACATACATTTTGTGTGAAAAGTTGTGCTTTAGGCATGGAATACACAGCAAGTTTGAACTGGTAGTAACATAAAATGTTGAAGCACAAGAAGGTCAAATAATGTGCAAAAGGTCACGTGTGCACGCAAGGGTCATTCAAACCCAGCCATTCCTGTAGTGTCCTTGAACACCACCAATATTAAAATATCTTTACACAATAAAACTGCTGGCCAAGACAGTACACACACATACACATACACAAAAAGAAATACTTAACACAAATAAGACTGACATTGTTTCACACCAATTTGCTGAGGTAATGCCCATAGTTCCATTAGAAAACTGTACGTGGTTTAGATATATGTGCTGCCTCCTGCCTGTCTTGTAACACTGACAATTTTTAAACCAACACATTTATACATATTGCCATGCCAAATCTTTCCAGAACAAAACACTGTTTAAACACATCATCTGTAAGTGAACACATCTCGTATAACATGATTACACCTTTTGGCACATAACTAAAATATGGCACTCTGCCATTTTGCAAAAAGTTTCTGGTTTTAACTAGAAGTATGATAAAACCATTTATAGCTGTTAACACATTACATTTTCACCTAGCAGTGGCTTGGCACGTTGCTTGCAAACTACAACTCTTTCTGCACATTGCAATCTATATGACGTCATAATTCTTCACCATCAACGCTACCTGCTCCAAGCAAACAAAAGTTCTTCACTGACCCTATCTAGGCAGCACAAATGTTCCATTAAAAACAAAGCCAATTAAAACAGTCAGCTATGAGGCAAAGAAGCTTCCTCTCTTTTTTTTTTTTCTGTAACCTGTTGTGCACTGAAGGCAGTCAATCCTATCTCGCAACCTTGACAACAGAACATAATTACAGAACACAGATATAAGCTAGAAAATATGCATGAGAAAGACGGAGCATTACCTTGTTTAGTATATGTATTACAGAAATAAAACAGACAGACATAAAACAACTTTAAATAAACAATTCAGACTTACCCGGTGCCAAGGTATTTTTCTTCTTCTTTTCCGATACACTAGTCTGAGTAAGAAAACTGACTGCAGGACCTTCATGATAATTTCCAAACACTGCAGCTATCAACCCTTTCAAAGGTTTTAACCCTTTCAAAGGTTTTCTTTTGGCCATTTTAGTAACCTGCCAAACCAAGTCTTTTTCCAGAGCTCTGGTTTGCAGTTTAAAAACAAAACAAACAAAAATCTCTAACAGTACTAGGTTGAGATCCATCTGGTAGAGGTCCCCAGTACTTGGGTTTAGGATCAAATGTTTCAGCCTCTATAGGAGGCAGGGAACTTGAAATTGATACAGAAAAACTTGAAACTACACAGATAGGCAACATGGGGGTGGATTTTCAAATCATCCCATCTGTAGTCACCTACTGTGCAGTACATCCACAGTGGTTTATTTTTCTTTTCTAGATGTTGCTTATCTAACTTTACTTACCAGCTGCTTTTCTCCTAAAGCAGCCTGAACTGTGAAAGCCATCATTGGCTCTAATAGTATATACTTACAGCAAGCACAAATTACAAGTACAAAGGGCAGTTGCCCTTGCTTGTTTGAGCCTTAATACACCTTTAAAAAAAAGAACTCATCCTTTTTCCTAAAAATAGACATTTTATTTTCGAATCCTGCCGACTACGCCAAAAATGTTCTGCCAACTCAAACCAAGCAGCTATTTGCCATTCACACTCACATACACACAATAACAAAACAATAAGTACAGCAAGCCAAAGCTTTATTATAACAAAATATAATACAAAAGGTTATACATCACCGATTCAATAAAGCATCATCCAAGCCCTCTTCCAATGGCTGGGAAGCCCCCTTGTCAGCCTGGCTAGGAGTCTCTCGAACCGGGAACTGGCCCCACAGTGATGCGCTCCACCCTGCAGGAGAGGCTTCTAACCAGGCATCTGGAAAGTCCCATTTTATATGTTTTATCTGGTATTTAGAAATACTAAACCATCATGTCCTAAGCACTGGCCAGGTGCCCAGAACATCACGAGTTCAGCATGACAAACACCACTTATTCTCATAATAAATAGTTGGCATTCGTTAGATCATCATGCCTAAGCACTGGCCAGGTGTCCAGAACATCATGAGCCAAACAATGCCAGAGATTCTCACAACATCTTGTATGCACCTTCAAGTCAGCAAAATACACTGTCTGAAGCAAAACATAATAATGAGGCTATCTAAAGAGCAAAACACCAATTAAATGAAGCAGCATGTAAAATGGAGTCACACAATACAAAATGGAGTATAAAATGACATACATTACATGAAATAGCATACAAAATGGAGTGACAATAATCAACATATTATACTATCACTACAATGCCGTTAGGCTTGAACAAACCTCCATCCCTCCAGGTGGGTTTCCAGTCACCAATGAATCCAAACCCTTCCTCACAGCACCAGTTCTTCAACCATGAGTTAAAGTTCCTGGTGCATGCACCCCTATGCTCTCCCATGCCTCTCACAGTTAGTACTTCTGAGAAGGTGATAGAAGTAGCTACTTCCATATTATGAAGCAGGGAGTGAAATGAGTAGTCTTTCGTTGAAGGAAAGAGGGTCCTCCAGGAGTTCACTAGGCCCAAGGAGTCCATCATTTACCTCAGCACCAATTGTGCAGGGGTGAGGGAGGAACATCTCGGGTTGGATCTATCCAGTTTGTTACAAAGGACTAAATTTCAGTCCCCACCAATTAGTATTGGAAGGGTATACCAGGGAGCCAGACTGGTCATAAGATTAGTAAAGAATTGTGGGTCATCCCTTACAGGGCCATAAACAGAGCCCAATATAAGCTCCGTATGGACCAAAATAGCTCTCAGCAATATGTATCTTCCCGGGGTATCGACTACTGATTGTAACAATTTAAAAGGTACCCGTTGTGCTACCAGCACAGCAACACCACATTTGCACATGTCCAGACCCGCCCCCATCACTACACCCACCCATGTTCGTCTTAAACTAAGGATCTGTGTTGTGGGTAGATGTGTCTCTTGGAGAAAAGCCACATCAACATTGAGTTTGTGGAGATGCAAAAGGATCTTGGCTCTTTTAGTGGGGGATTGGGTACCTTTGACGTTCCATGAGCAAAACTTTAAGGGTACTGCCATGACCAATTACAATGTACCATAGAGCTCCTCAACAGAAAATCAACCCCATACAGGTAAGTTCCAGTTCCCCAGTAGTCTGTAATATCAACATCCAGTGGTGAATAATGTATATCCCCTTCCCCATTCCCCTTCCATAATGTTAAATCCAGTACACAGGTAATTATAATCCCCCATGCCCGACTCCCCTCCACACCATATGATACATATGTATTTATTAAAGACACAAAACATTTTTTAACATAAAAGAAATGCAAATTAATAAAAAAAAACAACTAACCCAATCTCCCTCTCCCCTTAACCACTTCTTTCTTCCCATAACAAAGTAGTCAGTGTCCTTGATGGGTTGTGTGGGTACATAGACCCAAATGCTTGACAGTCCCAGAAACATAATTATTGCAACCCATTGAGACCAGTCAATTCACATGTTATGGTACTCCCCCCACCCTATGCCAGAACATGGTGCACTGATTAGACTGCAGAATGGTCCAAAGACCTTGTCACCCACCCCAACCCCCAACAAAGATAATGTAACTAGCATAGTAAAATATTATCTTAACTGAGCAGTACTATGGGTGACATATTGAGCCTGGAAACTCGCAAGTTTGGCGTAGGAGGGGAAAAAAAGGAAAAAAGAAAAAAAAATTGAAAACACCAGAAAACAAGCTCCCATCTGACTTATATTTCAACCAGATCACCTGAGCAGTTAGTCTAGACTTGTACATTTAAGTTCTTGATTGTGCCCGAAAGTGAAGAAAGAAAGGAAGAAAAGGGGGATTCCCCTTTAAACAGGCCCATTTGATTTATAAAATAAATATGAAGATTGCATTACCTGATGCAAAAAAGTAAAATAGGGCCATGTCCGCACGGTGAGTATCTTCTGCCCTCTTGTGGTCTGACTAAATAAAGCTAAAACCATCGCACAGCACTCCTGCATGAAAAGAAAGAGCGAGGGCACAGGGGGAAAGACACAACTCCAAAAGGACTGGATTTCTTCAGCAACAGGCATACCAGGTTATTTGTCACTTAATCAAAAGTCCCTCCTGATAAAAGTTGATGCAGTTCAAGTTATCCATCACCGAGCTTGCTACAGATTGAGCTATAGGAAGTCCAGGGAATACTCGCAGCTTCTCCTATGTGAAATTGCGGTCTTTGTCACCATTTCGTGGATATTTACCAAAAGTGTCGCAATCAACCAGAAGAACCATCCTCCTTTTCAGGTGAATGGAATAAAAAGAAATTCCAGGGAGATCCTCTTCCAGTAGCCTCAGCGGGTAGTGGATAATTCGGGGAGCAGAGAACGTAGCGCTGGATTTGCTTGTTGTGCAGTATTGTAGGAGTGCCATTTCCCAGTGTGTAACATGGACAACCAAGATGGATATTGTATCCTATATTTAATCCCTGCTGTGATTAGTTTTGAAACTAAGGGATGGTACTTCAATCTCCTCTGTCTCACTGTAGCTGGTAGGTCCTGTGCAAATCTCAAGTGATGATCCTCCCATAATACTTGCTGACGGCTCCTGACTTGCTCAAGGATATGTGTTTTATCCAAGAAGTTGAGGAATTTTATGATCATTGGCCTTGCGGGCTTCCCAGCTGTTGGTTTGGGGTGCAACGAGTGGTGAGCCCTCTCTATTATATAGGTAGTGTTGTTGGGGGAAGGCCAAAGCGATTTTTGTGAGCATCTTTTGCAGGAATATGATAGGTGTGGGTCCCTCAGCATCCTCTGGAAGGCCGAAGATTATGATATTATTCCTGTGGCTTCGGCCTTCCAGATCTTCTAATTTGGCTTCTATTTTATGTAGCCGCTGCCTCATGTTAGTTACTTCGGGTTCCATTCTATCTTTCCAGCTTTCCAAAGAGGTAGTATGGGCTGCGACATCTGCGACGGCCCAATTTGTGTCTGAAAGCTCCCCTCTGAGTGATCTGATTTCCCCAGTAATATCTTGTAGAGCCTCCTTGAATGGCTGTAATTCTTCCATAAACTTTTATTCAGAAAGCGGAGTCAGTGTTTGTTGAGTTGCTGTGGAGGCAGTGGGTTTTGAAGGACTCCCCGAATGGCCCTTAGCTCGTTTTGGCCATTTCTCAGGGGTCTGTGGGGGCATGTGCCTTGGTAAAACCTGGTGCATTTCGACCTCCATTGTAATGGTAGGCCCCGATTCCAAGACCAGACGTTTAGATATATTTTTCTCAATGCCAGTTGTCCGAATTGCTTACCGATCGCACCAGGAACTTTTAAATGCACAGTCTGCTGGTAGGTAGGTGGATAACTGAAGTTGGATAGCTGTTTTTAAGCTGTAGATGAGAGCTGAAGCGGGAGCTTGGTCTAGGAGCTGCTCGTCTCACAGAAGCATCATGTGATCTCCACATTACCTTGATTTTTAAGTTTTCTATTACCATGGCAAAATTCTTGTTAAGAATCAAAGTTATACCTTGATTTCTAAGTCTTCTATTATCATGACCATCAGCCATGGATTGAGACTGTTTGAATCTATACAAATACAGTATTTATTTATAATGTGCAAAAGATCATTAATATTAATTATACAATGGCATGAATAATTCTAGTTCTCTGATTGGTCAGACTGACCTGCAGACAGTGATGTTATCTGACAGTAACATCACTATACAGTGCACTCCACTTATAACAGACACTGTTATAATGGACAGTCAATTATAGTGGACAAAAACTGATTTTCAAAACCAAATATATCAAATCCAATGCATTTCTCTCTGGTTGTAATGGACAGAAGCATTGCTTATAATGGACACTATGAAGCTAGGGCAGACATTGGACCAACCACAGAATATTAAAGGAAATCCCTCCCTGCTCAACCCACCCAAAGCTGATGCTTTCCTCCCCACTCAGCTGAACACAGCTTCACATTCCCCTTCCAGCTACAGCAATGTACATATCCTCATCAGCATCTGCCTCCACTCTCCACCAATTTAAATCAATTTTTTTTAAAAAGTAAAAGTAATAGAAAACCAAGAAACAGTCTGTGGCTTCTCACTTACCGCTTGGCAGAGCCAAGCTGGTAGCGCATGCTCAGTTCTACAGTGCCTCACACATGATTAAAAGACACTCCCATTCTAAGTATAAGCAAATGTTTTACTTTTACAGAAAAAAAGAAGTGGAAGTTTAGGCATGATTCTGAACTGAAAAGTGAGCAAGTGTGCAGTGGCTTTGGTTTTTCATTTTTTGGTGAAACAGAAAATCAAAGGTGCTCCGCTTTCACTCACTTTCCCTTTCAGCATATCTTCTTGCATGAGCTCACAGCTTTTAAGTAACTGAAGTACAGAACTTCTTCAAAGTATTCTTTATTCATATACAATTCAATGAGAGATACATGTGGGGGGTGGAGGGATGACTGACAGAGAAGCACAAGCAATACACTAAAGTAGAGCACCATCTAGTGGAGACAAAAATGCAGGCACTTATTTCTTTTTGACTGTACTTCTACCCTCAAAGAAAGAGCTTAAAAATATAAAACAATGTATTTTTCTTAATGTTTCTTATTTTATGTAAAAAAAAGCCATTGTATAATAGCAATAAGGCACTCCAAGGATGTGTGTTATTAAAGGAATAATACCCTCCAGGGTGGGTGTTATACTGGGATAACATCCCACCTCAGGTGGTTGAGCCCGAGGCCACTGGCCAAGGGTGTCCAACACCAAAGAAGGGATGTTATCCCAGCATAACACCCACCCTGGAGGGCATTATTCCTATTATACAATGGCTAATCATTAAGCAGAAGGAAAAAATTAAAATAAGTAGTTTTTTAAATAGTCTTTTTACTTGATTTTTGTGTGTGGAAGTGTACTTATTTGAAAATAAGTTCATTTTTCCTGTTTATCCTGTAGGTGGAGCTGGGTGGCCAGTAGCTGGATTTTCTTGTGTTCTGTATCTATTTGCTTTTTTGGCATGTGGTTTTTGTTTTGTATGCCACCCCCCGTGTTGTAGTTGAGACTTTTCTGGTAGTATTGTATTATGTTTAAAACTTGTGTGGTGAGATTTTAATAGTGGGATAATATTTTTATACAGCAACAGCAACCATTGTTTGGATTTACTGCCCCATTCCCGCTAATGTCATCTGCTCGATGCTGCTGCTGTGATCTGCCGTAGAGCTACAGGAAAGGAGGTAAAGAGATGGTATTCAGTGAATTCTTTATACTGGTTTGATTTTAGGTGCTCAAGTTTCAAAACAAAAATGCAGAAGCATTTATAACAGTGAGTGAGTGTTACGAAATAAGGCGTGCAGTGATTGTTTAAAGTCCAGCTTTCTCGCTTGGTTGAAAAGTCTGTCAGTGCGCTGTCGTATGTGTGTTTAAAAAAATAAATAACTGGAGATTTTGAAAAAAGGTTTCTTGGTTTTGGGCTGGGTTTTGACAGCTTTCCGTGTTAGATAGGGATTTAGTGTGTCGTGAAGCCATGGAAGCGCAGCTTTCTCTTCACTTGGCAGCGAGAAACAGTGAATACGATCGGAGGTACAGCTGTGGAGTGATTTTTTAATTTAACATTTCATGCGGTCATTACTGTGCTGGAACTGGAGCCGGGATGTTATGCTGGGATAACACCCCGGGTGTAGTTCCAAACGGACCAATCACAGTGTAGAATTCTTTCTTGCCATTGTATAATGTGTATTAACATCACTTTCAGGTGCTGAATGCACTCAGCCTGTGTCCTCATGCTTCAACCATGTGAGGCGTAATATTACTACACAATAACAAACACCCTGCCATGCTTTATTGCTTAACTGTAACCCATGGATCATGTTTCCCTTTACTTTCACATTTCTAAAACAAGTGTACTTGTTGCAGACTTTCAAAAATTCCTCTAAGAAAAATGCCCAAGTTTCTTTAATAACAATAAGTGCAATCTTTGTTAGGGCCCCAGAATTATTTTGACAAATCTTGCCAATGTCAACTTTGACATGGTCTATACTCACTATACTCTATATAGACAATAATGTATGGGGAGTGTTGTGTAATGAGGGCTTTTACAGATCCGAGTTGTGTGATGACTCATAAACCCTGACAGTGAAGCTTCAGTGTAAAGACATGGCCCTCAGCCCTTCATGCCAGCTCAAAGGCTGGGAGCCACTAGCACTGGAAAGGCCTGGGGAGAGCAAGGCCATACTGCTGTGGAGGGTGGGTAATTGTTATTTTTTCTCCTTTGGTAGCCCAATTCTGATGCCCTCTATGACTCCTCTCTGCCATGGATTCCATACATGTAAGCACCTGATCTGGTCACCTCTGTGGAAGCACTGGCACAGCATGATTGGCTGAGATAGGGCTGGATTAAGTCATAGGCAACATCAGCTCAGGCCTAGGGCCCCTGACTGCCAGTGGATCCTCCAGCAAGCCCCCCAAAATATTTACTACATACCATTTTCTTTCTTCCTGAACTGCATTTTTTTTTTTGCAAAGGACACAGCCACTGAGTAATCTGAGCAAGGCAGGAGCAGAACTGTGATGTGACTCTCACCTCCCTGATTAGGTGATAAGTACAGCTAATAGCTTCAGGGGACCCTGGCCAGGCTGACCTTTAATGTATAAACAGGCCTATTGCATTTGCTTCATCTCTCAACCTCCCCCCCACCATATCCCACATGGTGAGAAGTGACTAGAAAGATCCCTGCCCTCAACTGGTTTTCCTGATAGGAAGAATGACTGGTGCAAATCTTAAATGGAGCCCCCTAAGTAGTATGTCCACTACTTGCCTCATTTTGTGCATTTGAACTGGTCCCTATCATTTGTATGTAACCCCCAGGTGGTACTATCCCAAGGGCTACTACCCCTGCCTGCTGGACTACCAACAGGTTGAGGGGCCTAGGTTCTATGGCGGGTGCCTCCACCCAGAGGTCAGGGTTTGTGATGGTTGGTCTAGTTTGGTCACAGTCCTCTGGGATGCTGAGACCCCTTTCTAATCCCTCTAATGATCCACACAATGCACAGGAATTACAGTACCAATGCCCTGCATGTACACATGGTTCAATCATAAGGTACCACTTACCCTCGGGACTGATTCTGAAGTTTGTCTCTGAGGACCCCCTGCAAAATAAGGTTAATCAACATACACAAACCAATGTAATGCCTGCTATATAGGTACTGACACTTCAGACAGTTTAAAGTCAATAACATCAAATCTGGTTTATTTAAGGGGAATGAAACATGGGAGGGGGAGATCAAGCTGATTGACAGAATTAAATCACAGTACTGTGTACTCATACAGGATCTTAAAAGTCACACTCCGGGTGCCCAGTTTGGGGGGGGGAGCTAGCCAGGTCCGTTGCCCGGGGTTGGCCGGCAGGTGCAGATGGATAGGGCCCTGTAGAAAAAGATATGCACAACACCCAATTGTAATTCGGAGCCGGGTGGCTCAGTCCTTGAAGAAATGAAATAGAGAAAATTAGATGACACACTGGTGATTGTTAATAGGTCGCAGGGGAATGCCCTGATTTGTACTCCCACTACCCAAGCTGAGAACCTGATGCAGATGGTTGTTCTGGATCGCCAGACAAACAAGGCATGGAGATGAGATTCTACTGGCCAGGCCCAACTGCTTTGACTAGCAGACGGATTTAGTCCGATTAAATTCAGTTCGGCTTTCAGCTTACACTGCACGGTGGAAAAAGAATTGGAGTAGCTATCCCTCATAAGCATTCAACACATTTATATGTAAAGGAAATTACTATACCAGGCAGCTGCTCCTAGGTCCCGATAGCACTTACTGCAAATACCCAGGAGTTCACACAGCAGCTTCAGTTCCTGACCGACCGAGCGCAATTCAGCAATTTCTCCAGTCTTCTACAGGGTGAGCCTGGTTTCCACTTTTCAGCCTTCCTTCCTTTCAGTCACTTCGGATTCAGTCCGATTCAAGCTTGCAACGGCAACCGACCGACTGCAGGGCCTCTCATGTGCTTCCCGCGCGAAACTACACTCTGCAGAAGCACAGAGCTCCTTCTCTTCTCACAGTCACAACTGATCTGACCTCCAAGTCACAAGGCAGAGCATTCCCTTCGGGTGCCACCCGGTCCAGTTGGTGGACTCAGCTGTCAATCATTCCAAAGCTCTCAGTTGGTGCAAAAAAGCGCCACATTCCAAAACTACACTTCCCAGAATTACTAGCTATACATTCCCCTTGTAAGCTGGCTCCCAGGAAAGTCTGAATTCTGGTTGGTCCAAACAGTCTCCATTTTATAGCTCCCTTTATCCCATTGGTCCAGCACAGCAGTTTAGGTCCAAAATGGAGGGGCAACACACACAAAGTCCCATCTGCAATAAAGGCAGTTAGACAAACTACAATATTACTAAGGCTTTAACTGATTACAGGCTAACAGTTATATCTTTCAGATAGGCTTCCTTTGCGCCTTCAGGGACCGCAAAAGGGAGTGATTACTCCGCAGTTCAGGTGGTATTCGATCAGGGAAACACCAGCCCCCTCGAGAAAAGCATTAGTTATGTCTGCAAGCAGACAGCTCTTAAAGAGACAGTATGTGAAGGCTCTACTAGCACTCACAGTGCCATTCTAATGACTTAAATGCCGAATATCAGCAGGCAAGGGAAACACTTAAGCAAGCTCCTAGGAGGCTTTTAGGAACCCCCATTTGTAGGGAGGTTACACCTGCCTGGCCTGAAAAGAACTTGGCGTCCGCGTCAAGTAGATACCCTGATAACATTTTAAAGTGATTACTAAATATATTTACATCACTAACAGTTATATTTGCATCCTTTAAATCACATCACATATTAACTCTTGGTCATATGCAGTTATTCTGTATTTCACAGCTTACTACAGGTTACCACATTACATATACAATAACATTTCAGCATCAGATCACCACTTTCTGCACATGAAACTGGAAAAGAGGGGGCCCTTCCCTATCAGCTACTTTGGGGCTGGATGGGGCAGGGGCACCATACTCAGAGGGCAAGACAAGTAATCTGGAATTACCTCCCAGGCTCAGTTTGGGCAAGGAGCTTGGGGTCACATACACTCCCTTATGGACCACATTAAGAGGCAGGTCCATGGGTCTGCCAAAGGACTCATAGCTTAAACGTACCACAGGCTTCACAGCTTGACCAGTCCTTCTAGGGGGAACCGTGACAGTCTTTGTGTTTTGATCCCCGTTTTCAGCAGTGTCTTCACTCATCAGGGGAACTTCCATTGGTGTAGAGGGGCTAGAACTTGGGGCACTTTTATTTATTTATTTACGAGTTTAACCAGGAAGGCATACTGAGCAGGGATTGCTCGATTCCAGATGCGACCTGGGGGACAAGTCCCAAAACAATAGTACAAATACAGGTACAGTAGATTAAACAGCGCAGTGAGTGGCAATCTCAGAGTTCACAACGCTTAGTTCACAGGGAGAGTTTTGTGACACTGCCAGTGAATCATCCGAGCACTCAAAATACTCCTCTTGTTCTGGTATATCACCAGTCTGTTTCAGTTCAGCATTTTCCTCCTCTGGCAGCTCATACAATTCCACCATGCACAGTGATTCGAGGTCATCCGACTCAATACTTGGCACTTCACTTTTGGGGAGCATTGGCTCCAGGGACAAAGCTGGGGGCTTAGACAGTCTAGAAGGCCCAGCTTCATCTCCAGAATTGACTAGGGGATTGCCCTGAAACAATTGACTCATTTCGTAAGAAGGGTAGTATTCAAGGCCACACTCACTCTCCTCTGACATGGACTGACAGTCCTGTTCAACTGGGGCTATTGGTGGGGAACACTGTAACTCAACATTGGTAGATGCAGACTTTCTTTGTTTTCGCTTTGCAGGAGCTCTAGTCACTGGTCCAGATGGGGCATTTTCTGGGGGCTCAGACTCAATCAAGATTTGGCCAATGGGCAGTAAATTATTTCTATGCATGGTTTTCACTTCTTTCAAATTATTTTCAGGTCTTACTTTGTATACAGGCAGATCATCTAATTTGCCTACCATGATGTGGGGGAGATGGTGCCACCTATCAGCAATCTTATGTTTGTCATGCAGTCCCAGATTTCTTAGCAACACCCGATCCCCCTTCTGAAGTTCCAGTGCTTTCACTTTTTGTCATACCTTTTCTTGTTGGCCAGATTTCTTTTGGCAGCCATGGTTTGAACCAATTGATATACATGATTTAATTGGACCTTTAACTTCTGCACATACTGTAAATGATTATCGGCTCAAACCCCATCGGGGAAACTCCCAAACATACATCTACCAGCAGTCAAGCTTCTCTTCCAAACATCAGATGGTAGGGGGAGAACCCAGTGGCATCACTTTTGGTGCAGTTGTAGGCATGTACCAAGGTGCTGATTTGTTGGTTCCATCTAGGCTTGTCCTTAGGGTGGAGGGTGCCCAGCATATCTAGCAGAGTGCAGTTGAAACGTTCAGGCTGTGGATCCCCTTGGGGGTGGTAAGGGGTGGTTCTGGACTTTCGCACTCCCCACAGAGAAAGCATCTCTTTGATCAAACGACTCTCAAAATCCCTCCCTTGATCAGAATGGATTCTTTGTGGTGCCCCATAGTGAACAAAGAAATTTTCTATAAGCACCTTGGCCACAGTGGATGCCTTCTGGTCCCTGGTGGGAAAAGCTTGGGCATATCTTGTGAAATGGTCAGTGACCACCAGCACATTACTGATATTTCTTTGATCTGGCTTCAAGCTCAGAAAGTCAATACAGACCAGTTCCATGGGGGCACTGGTGGTGATATTAACAAGAGGAGCAGCCCTCTGTGGCAAAGCTTTCCTCTGTAAGCAGTGACTACAAGTTCTAATGTGTTGTTTGACATCAGCCCCCATTTTAGGCCAATAAAATCTGGATCTTGCCAAGTCAAGTGTCCTGTCTATACCAAGGTGCCCCATGTGGTTGTGTAGGGATCTCAGCACCAAGTCTCGAAAGACAGTGGGCAAAACTAGCTGTTGCTTGTCTATTTGTCCCCCTCTGTCTACTGTTTCTCTGTATAACAGTCTATTGATCAGTTTCAACTTAGGGCCTTCCTTGTATAACAATGCAGTTCTCAAATCAGTGGAACATAATTTGGACACATCTTTCCCCGTGTAGAGGGCTTCTAAAGCTGATTTGATCACGGGATCTTGGGATTGAGCCTGCTTTATACTGTCATTGTCAAATTGAGGCAGAGCACCAATGTCTAAGGCAGAGAAGTGGCAATAGGCAGCAGGTATGCAATTCTCAGAGGGCCCCAAAAAATCCATCAAGCAGTTCACTGGGTCTGGGACCACTGGCTCCTCTCGGTCAAACTTCTGGCAGAGTACTCGAATATCAGGTTCTGACAGTCTGACCCAGTCATTTCGAGGAGCAGGCCTCCAGGAGAGAGCATCAGCATCTATGTGGTTCAGGCCGGCTCTGTATTCAACAGCATAATTGTATATGGATAATGCAGAGAGCCACCTGTGGCCAGTGGCATCCAGTTTAGCTGAAGTCTGAACATAAGTCAAGGGATTGTTGTCAGTTTTTACCAGTATCTTAGCCCCATACAAGTATTCGTGGAATTGGTCCACAATGGCCCACTTCAGAGCTAGGAATTCTAACTTGTGTACCGGATAGTTCTTTTCGGAAGGAGTCAGGCTTCTGCTGGCAAAAGCCATGGATCTCAGACCATTCTCATGTTCTTGGTACAACACAGCTCCCAACCCTTGCAAGCTAGCATCAGTGTGCAGGACATAAGGTTTTGTTGGATCTGCATAGGCCAAAACAGGAGCGTGGATAAGTTGATATATAACCTCATGAAAAGCAGCCTCATAATCAGGTGTCCATCAGGCCCCAAATACTTAATTTGAATGGAAATACACTCTCTCAGTCTCAGGGGAAGTTGACATTTTGTATTTTTTGTGGGTTGGAGAGTACCCTTGAGTAAGATTAAGTAAAGGGCGGATCACTCTTGAATAGCCCTTGATGAAACGCTGATAGTAGCCACAGAAACCCAGGAATCTTTGCAGTTCTTTTAGATTGTGGGGCTGTGGCCAGGTGGTCTGGGCCTCAACTTTACTCGGGTCTGTCTCTATCCCCTTGGTGGAAACTATGTGTCTCACATACTTTATGGATGTTTAGAAGAATTGACATTTATCGATGGACAACTTCAGGCCAAAGTCTTCCAGTCAGTCCAACACCTTGAATAATCTGCCCTCATGTTCCTCCAGTGAGCTGCCAAACACAATAACATCATCCAAATACACCAGGCACTCAAATAGATTCATGTCCCCCACTGCACATTCCATCACCTGTTGAAAAGTGGCTGGGGCACCGGAAATCCCTAGAGGCATCCTCATGAACTCATAGAAACTCAGCGGGCAGATAAAGGCCATCTTCTCACGGTCTTCTGGGGCCTTCGGGATCTGGTAGTACCCACTGCGAAGATCCAGCACAGAAAACCACTTGCTACCTTTCAGGCAGTCCAAAGCATCTTGAATGTGTGGCATTGTATACTGATCAGGGATAGTCTGCCGGTTTAAGGTGCGATAATCTACGCACATCCTTAGTGTCCCATTCTTTTTCCTCACTACCGCAATGAGGGAAGCATAAGGGCTTCTGGATTCTTGTATAACACCAGCAGCTAGCATCTCTTGCAGATGTTGTCTCACATTGCCCATGTCAGCAGGTGCCAGGTGTCGAGACCTCTCATGAAATGTCCTATCATCATGCAGCCAGATATGGTGCTCAGCCCCCTGTACGCAGCCTACATCCCACTCTTTCAAAGAAAACACCTGGTCCCTCTGGGCAAGCTTCTCACTGATTCTCACTTTCCATTCAGCTGACAATGGGGAGTCACCGAAATCAAACAAGTCAGGCGTTACTCTATCACTTTTTCCCGAACTCTTGTTACTGGATAGCACGGCAGTATCCACACAATGCACATTAGCCAGGGTGCAACCTCTGTTTACTCGAATCTCCCTGTCAGACACGTTATGAACTTGAACCATTACTCTTCTGGCAAAAGCATGGGCTCTAGCAGGCAGAATACTTGGCTTGACCAGCAGTCCCTTGGGCAATTTTCCATCTCCTGGTGCATCCAGCATTATTTTATTTTTGACATCCTTTTTTATATGAACCTCTCCTTGTAGGATACACTGGGAATTTGGTGCCAAAATCAGAGACTCAGGATCCTTTTTCCAGATAACTCCAACTGGTTCCTCTGGTTCCATTCTGTCAGCATCCTTCTGGGCATCATAGGCCCTGCGGATCAAGGCCGGAATTCTTAGAGCTGTACCAGTCCGGGACCCCTGTTTGTCATAACACAACTGTGCCAGCTGCCCAAGCATATGTGCATTAGTTCCAATCAGTAATGGAACCCCATCATACAGTCCAGTAGGGGGACACACTAAGGCCAAGGTCTCCACTTGCTCTGCCACTCCAGTCACAGAGGTGGGAAAGGACAACCAAACTCAATGAAGCCAGAGTAGGGGTAGGCCTTTTCACTCAAACCCCAAACATGTAGACCTTCCAATGGTTGCAGGGGTACGTTGGACAAATGTTTCTGATACCAGTCCTGGAATATAATTGTCACTTGGGAGCCACTGTCTAACACAGCTCTTGTGGGTACTCCATTCACTTTCACAGTAGTCTCCATGGAGGGACCCACCACTTCGGACCATTCTGGTGGCATTGATTGGGATGTCGATCGGGCATAGGCCCTGGTGGCAAAACTTTTCCGAGTGGATCCCCCTGGTGACTGGGCATAGGTTCTGCGATGCCAGGCCACTAACCTGTTGGAAACGTTTCACAAGTTCTCTGACAGGTGACAAGCAGACTGAAAATGTCCATCCTCCCCCCAACGGTAGCAGAACTTAACGTCTCTAGTGTCCTTGGAGGGAGGGGGATCTTTTTTCTGTTGGGGCACCTCTGGAGCCCTGCGGGGCTCTTCTTGAACTAGGGGCTTATACCATTGTGCTTCTGAATCTCCACTTCTATCGGGGGTGAGGGCAGCCCTTTGCAGCTCCCCCACCATCTCTGTTAAGTCCATTAGTTCTGCTCGCTGGTTACCCTCAATCTGGGTCTCAGGGGAAACAACATGCACTCCCACTCCACTTTTAGGCTCAGGGGGATCCTGATACAGATCTGGTTCTTTGTATGCCTCAGTCAATTCCTTAATTAAACCTCTCAACTGTTGAGCCTCATCTAGCTCACTCTTTTTGGGGGTCTGACAAGGGTTCACAGCCCCAGCATAGGATTCCCAGCCCTCTTCATCAGTTTCAATTTCACGGATCTCTCTCATCAAATGGCAATACTCTGAAGGGCTGGCCCTTCTGTCTTGCAACTTGAGCTTCAGTAGTATTACACTTGAAAATCTTGCTGACTTCAATATGTGGTCTAATCTGATCTGGTTTAACTCTTTGGCAGGCACTCCCCCTTTTCAGTGGGCCTTCTGCAAAGCCCTTTCTATCCTGGTGACAGAAGCAGACAATTTCTCATTTCTCCACTGTTTAGCTGACTTGAATTTCCATAATAGATCATCTCCGGTTTCTGTGCTGCCAAATACTCCCTCTAAGGCGGAAAGATATTCTGCAGCAGTGGTCTCTGGACTAGTAGCCCGTAGAAATTGAATGGCTTCCAGGGCAGGGCTTCTCAAGCTTTCCATCAAGCACTTCCTCTTTTCCCCCTTGGAACACTGCCATTCTTGTACTAAAGGGGTAGGAAAGCCCATCCAGGTCTCCAAATCATCTTCCCCCGAAGGCACTGGGACAGTACCAGAGAAAAGTCTCAACCTCCGATAGGAATCCAGCTGAATGGAGGGAATTACCATAGGGGATGTGGCTAGTATGGAACTCTTTGGGGACCCAGGAGATGTACCTGGGGAAGGCAGGGGTGTGTGGTCACCTGAGAGATCTAACACCTTTACCAGTTCCTGAACAGTTTTCCCTTCTGAGGCTAACAACTTAAGCAGTTTTTCTTTAAAGCTATTGGTACTAGGGGAACCACCCAGGGTGGCCAGACCACTACATACGTGAATAACCCTCCATCCCTTCTGGGCACCTTCGGGCAAAATCACAGGGGAGACCTTTTCAGGGTCTATCGGGGAACTGCATGAAAGTAGCACTTGCAGGTTTTGTTCAAATAAATCAGCAAATCACCCCTTTACTGCAACTTTGCCCACATACTTAACATGTTTTACAGTGGACACAACGTCAGCATTTTTAATCCCCAAGGGGACATTGAACAGTAGAATAGCCTTTTGTGAGTCCTTCTCCTCAGCTTCGCACCACCCCATCAATTTGGGCACAATCAACTTAAGGGGGTCAATCTTTAACTTGGGCATGGTACTCCCCTCCATTTTTTCCTTTAAATTAGACATATTGGGGTAATTCCTTCACGTGGCTACTAGAGGACGTGAATCCCAGTGGTGCCTCCAAGATGTAACCCCAGGTGGTGCTATCCCAAGGGCTACTACCCCTGCCTGTTGGACTACCAACAGGTTGAGGGGCCTAGGTTCTATGGCGGGTGCCTCCACCCAGAGGTCAGGGTTTGTGATGGTTGGTCTAGTTTGGTCACAGCCCTCTGGGACACTGAGACCCCCTTCTAATCCCTCTAATGATACACACAATGCACAGGAATTACAGTACCAATGCCCCGCATGTACACACGGTTCAATCATAAGGTACCACTTACCCTCGGGACTGATTCTGAAGTTCGTCTCTGAGGACCCCCTGTAAAATAAGTTTAATCAACATACACAAACCAATGTAATGCCTGCTATATAGGTACTGACACTTCAGACAGTTTAAAGTCAATAACATCAAATCTGGTTTATTTAGGGGGAATAAAACATGGGAGGGGGAGATCAAGCTGATTGACAGAATTAAATCACAGTACTGTGCACTCATACAGGGTCTTAAAAGTCACACTCTGGGTAACCAGGTTGGGGGGCTAGCCAGGTCCATTGCCTGGGGTTGGCCGGCAGGTGCAAATGGATAGGGCCCTGTAGAAAAAGATATGCACAACACCTAATTGCAATCCAGAGCCGGATGGCTCAGTCCTCGAAGAAATGAAATAAAGAAAATTAGATGACACACTGGAGATTGTAACAGGTCACAGGGGAATGCCTTAATTTGTACTCACACTACCCAAGCTGAGAACCTGATGCAGATGGTTGTTCTGGATCGCCAGACAAACAAGGCATGGAGATGAGATTCTACTGGCCAAGCCCAACTGCTTTGACTAGCAGACGGATTTAGTCTGATTAAATTCAGTTCGGCTTTCAGCTTACACTGCACGGTGAAAAAAAGAATTGGAGTAGCTATCCCTCACTAGCATCCAACACATTTATATGTAAAGGAAATTACTATACCAGGCAGCTGCTCCTAAGTCCCGATAGCACTTACTGCAAATGCCCGGGAGTTCACACAGCAGCTTCAGTTCCTGACAGACCGAGCACGATTCAGCAGTTTCTCCAGTCTTCTACAGGGTGAGCCTGTTTCCACTTTTCAGCCTTCCTTCCTTTCAGTCACTTCGGATTCAGTCCGATTCAAGCTTGCAACGGCAACTGACCGACTGCAGGGCCTCTTACGTGCTTCCCGTGCAAAACTACACTCCGAAGAAGCACAGAGCTCCTTTTCTCCTCATGGTCACAACTGATCTGACCTCCCAGTCGCAATGCAGAGCATTCCCTTCGGGTGCCATCCGGTCCAGTTGGTAGACTCAGCTGTCAATCATTCCAAAGCTCTCTCAGTTGGTGCAAAAAAGTGCCAAGGTCCAAAACTACACTTCTCAGAATTACTAGCTATACATTCCCCTTGTAAGCCAGCTCCCAGGAGAGTCTGAATTCTGGTTGGTCCAAACAGTCTCCATTTTATAGCTCCCTTTATCCCATTGGTCCAGCACAGCAGTTTAGGTCCAAAATGGAGGGGCAACACACACAAAGTCCCATCTGCAATAAAGGCAGCTAGACAAACTACAATATTACTAAGGCTTTACCTGATTACAGGCTAACAGTTATATCTTTCAGATAGGCTCCCTTTGTACCTTCGGAGACCACAAAAGGGAGCGATTACTCCGCAGTTCAGGCGGTATTCGAGCAGGGAAACACCAGCCCCCCGAAAAGCATTAGTTATGTCTGCAAGTAGACAGCTCTTAAAGAGACAGTATGTGGAGGCTCTACTAGCACTCACAGTGCCATTCGAACGGCTTAAACGCCGCACGCCAGCAGGCAAGGGAAACACTTAAGCAAGCTCCTGGGAGACTTTTAGGAACCCCCATTTGTATGGGGGTTACATGTATTAGAAGGATCATAGTCAGCAGATCCTGGCTGTTGGAGAGTTTGTTTCACATTCCAGGTTCCTTTCATTAGCGCAGGGATGTTATGTGACTTGCCCTGGCCCTGTGTCACATGCTATGCAGGTAGATGTGTTTCACAAATCCAAGTATTCTGAGTCTGCATGTTTTCCAGGTTCTTGGCTTGAGTCTCTAGCTGCTGGTCTATACTGCTTAAGGTATTAATTTTAGCACTCCTTGACTGGAAGTGGATTATCACTGTTAAATGCAATTCTATTCTCAAGGATAATTAGTAAGGGGGGCTCTTGGCTTAGTTTGGGTCAGGGTGATGAGTGTCATGAAAATGATCATCATAGTTAAGAATAAAAGAAAAAAAATAGGGGGCTGGATTTTCTAACACCCTGAACAATTGCAATTCGCAAACAGTATAACTAAGTGCAATTTTTAACACCAGTCACAAAACCACATTTTAATGAAACAAAGTAGCAAAGAGGCTACAGTGCTATATAGATCACATTTGTTTATTTTGCAGGCATTTGTACATATTTTGGGGCTATATACATATAATACTACCCCCATTATGTACAATTGCTTGCAAAGCAAAGAAGTAGTATCTGAAGGCCACCGCTAACCCTGACCATTATAAGCCTATTTATAGCATGCTGCCCCTTCCGTATGTGGTTGTGTGGGTGGGGCTGTATCAGGAAGAAACACTGCACTTGCAGTAAGTTAAGTAACATAAGAAAGATGGCAATCATTTCGCTGAGAGTAGACTTGCACATACAGTGATCCCTCTATTATCCACAAAATGCTGTTTGTACAAAATGTTAACTATTTTATTGCCCTTTATTATCCCACACCCTTGATTATCTGCCCAGTTTTGCTTACATAAATGGATGGATAAATGAGGGTGCGCTGTAGATTATCAGACTGAAATCAAACAGTATGTGATACTTGGATGGAAAGGAGAGAAGAGAATGGTATTGCACTGTTACTAATATGATTTTGAGAGATGGGAGCAAAAGGGTAGGATTTTCGATTTGTATACTGTTGCCTGTAGCTCTTTACAAACTGTATCCTAACATAACAAACAAATCAGAATTCCAAGAGTCCGTACTAATAAAAGTAAAACTTATTTCATGGTTATGGCTGCATCCCTTTGGAATGCACTTCCACAACATATTATAGATATAAAAGAACCCAACAGATTCAACCATGCACTGGACACCAACTTTTTTTTCTTTTATTTAGTTATTTAACCAGGAATAGCACACTAAGCTGAAAGCTTAATTACAGGTGCAACCTGGGAGCACAGGGAAGTTAAGTGACTTGCTCAGGGTCACACAGTATGCATGTGGAAGCTATGGGATTCAAACCCAGGTCTGGTCTGCTGGATGTCACCAGATTTGCAGCTCAGAGCCTTAAACCACTGTGCAAAACTGCCTCCAGGCATGGATAGTTGATATTTCCCCCTACTAGTGTAGTGAAGGTTGTCCCGATGGGGCTAGTGCTCTCTTCCACCTTTCAAACAACTGAGTAGTACCGAGTAATGGGTCACAGTTTGTATGTAAATGGATCCCAAGGTGCCTTATGGTATGTGAGGGGGTCTCTTTTCAGTGAAGGGGCATGGTCAAGGGGGGGGCCATATTTCTCTTGGTGCTAGTGCATCAGATTGCCTTAATCTTGCTGTGGGCTGAGGAAGGGTTGCATATCCCTTTTTGTTTGCCCAGAATTCATTGCATCTGTGGAGGTTGCATTCTGTGACTCCCCCCCCGCACCTGTGAAAGGGTGAGGAAATTTTTGTGGATCGGGCCCTAAGTTACTGAAAAATATGGTGTTTGGAACAGTTTTAGATTTATATATGCCATGAAAACAGCTGTGCTAAATTTTCTGCATTTGTAATTTGATAACAGCATGCTGGCTTTTGAGCCACTACTTTAGGTTTGATGAAAAAATATACCCACAAGCACCAGTGGAGGAGGGGTGTGGTGAGGTGGAGTGAAATTTATATTTGGCTGGTGGTGGAACATAAAACACACAAAAAAGAATATTGCAGCCCACATTCTTAATTACGGCCTTTAAACTTTCTCCAACTTTACTATGCCAGATGTACTGTATAGTAGGTTTGCTTTCCTTTTGAACAGATAGAAATAAATAGAAGTTGTTATTCCCAGTAAAAGGTTGGAAACCGCATACACAGCAATTTAGAAATCTTTATACAATATTTTAACTATTTCTTGTAATTTTAGAGCATATATTTTTGTGAAGAGATGTGAAGAATATATGTGTGTGTGTGTGTGTAGACACAGAAATATAAATGCACCTATTCCCCTAATTTCCCATAGGCCTATGGGGAGTCGGTAAAAAAGGTGCTTGTCCAGGTTGGAGCCATGCCCTGAAGCTCAGAGGTGTTGAATACTACTGAAAATTAGGAGGCACTTCTTCTCCCAAAGGGCGTTGAACATCTGGAACAACCTACCAGTGGACAGGCTATGAAGAGAGTACAGGCTTTCAGGTTAGGTCTGGACACATTTTTTTTCCATATACATTTTATGCACCTTACCTGCCATATCCTCCCCCTCTGACTGCCCCCCCCCGCCATCACCCAGTTTCTCTGGGACTTACCTTCACTCCATCATCCTCTGCCACAAGACTGATGGGGAGGGGGGTGCAAGGGGTCGATTGTCATCCTGGGGTCCAGGGATTTTTTTTCCATCAGTTTTCACCCCAGGCCAATGTCATGTGCACTAGTCGTGATGTGGGAGCTCTGCCTCCGCAGAGATACCCCCAGCATCCTGTGCATGGGCCCTTCTCTTGTTGTGGTCTCACATGTGCTGCCACCCAGATACCTCCTGGAGGTAGACAATCAGTGAGCTATCATTACCCTCCTCCTTGAGGGTGGAGAGCATTCATGTGGATGCTCAGTCCTCCCTTCCCTAGCTGGCCCCCGAGCAACCCGTGTCCATTCCCGGATCCAGGTTCCTGGTATGGTGGCAGGTATGGCACTCAGTTTCTTAGCCCTCTGGATCACCGGAATGGCCAAGGTCTGGATACATTTCTGACCACTAAGGCAGTTACAGAATACCCTGGATAGTAGGGTGCATGGAGTATCCCTGTAAATTACTACTTGTTTTCATAGCATACTATAGTTGTTAATCACTGCTTATAAAGTTGGGGGTGGGTGACCTGATGGACCTAGAATCCCTTTTCAACCTTAAAGCACTATGCTACCGTGTCACCAGATCATCCTTTAGTCACAGGAGTAGGCTTTCTTTTCGTATCCTTAATCCTAAGAAAGGAGGCAACAGATTGAATAAACTGCTACAGCAAAAATGTTTCTGGATCTATAAACTTAAAAGCCGTAAACCAATAGGCATGAATGACCAATGGGACCCTAAACCATCCCTATAAATTGAAAATAGCTTGCTAGGTTTTTGTGTCTGGTATTTGTGGTTTTGATCCTGCTTGTAAGACCCTGAATTTGAGCCTAAGATTTTGAGTTTTAGATTTGAATAGTTTTGTTTCTATTTGACACCAACATATTGACTGTTTTTGTCTGCTTTCCTTAGGTGACTCTATCCATCTTTCATGAAGTAGTTCTGTTTGCTGATCCCTCCCTCTTTTCCTTTCCCCCTCCTCCCCTCCCCTCCCCACCTCCTCCATCCTCCTCTTTTCTTTTCCCCAACCTCCTATCCCCACTTCCCCCGCTCCCCCACGCTTTCCAGTGATAGGGCAGTTGTGCATTTGGCAGTTATAAAAATACACTGGAACCAGTGGAACCTTTGTTTCCTCCACACAAAAAAAAACTTCTTTCCTCCATTCCCTCCAGCTCTTCAGTGATGTGGACACAGTGCAATGAACACATATTATAACTAGAGTTGGTTTGATCTCATGAACTTCCCACTGTCTTTTCTGTCTTTTAAGGCTATCAAAAGCGGTTTCACTTAGTAATAAAAAAAGTATGGTTTTCATTTTCATATTTATGGATAGCAATAATATTAATTCTGAGAGTGCAGGTTTCTTGCAGCAGATGATATTATGCTTCAACTATGAAACTATATCCCTACCTAGTAATTATCGACCATCCCTATCCTACCCCCCATATCTAAAGCCCATGACAGGATAGTCTATGACCAACTCTCTGACTACCTTTCAAAACACAACAAACAGTGTCAACAGTAGCATGGATTCTGGAAGGGTCACAGCACAACCACAGCCCTTCTGGAATATACCGACTACATACATAAAGCCCTCGACCATGGCCATCTTGTTGGGTCTATGTACATAGACCTAACAAAAGCATTTGACACTGTAAACCACTCTATCCTCATAGACTCCCTTCCATCCTTAGACCTGTCCCATGAAGCCATTTCCTGGTTTGCTAACTATCTTTGTGGTAGATCCCAGCAGATCAAGATTAAAGACACCCTGTCCTCCACCCTACCGGTTTGTTCTAGAGTGCCCCAAGGCTCAATCCTGGGCCTCCTCCTTTTCAGTCTGTTCCTTAACACCCTCTCCCTTGCCTTGTCTGGTCAGCTGCTACTCTACATGGATGGTGGCATTATTTTTTATTTATTTATTAAATTTTGTTAACCAGGTAAGTCCACTGGGCCCCGAAGGTCCCTTTTTCAGGGGCGACCTGGAGTTAGTTACATAGAGCTGTGCAAATACAAGCAAGTAATACAGAGCAGAACATGGCATACAGGAATACAATGACAGTGTGCTGTACCATTTTCATAAAAGAAGGTGGTGACATACAGCACAATTACACAATTCAACAGTGACGGGAGATAGACTTAGGGCATTTGTTTTTTGAAATATATACAAGTAATTCAGTATAGGACATAGGGTACAGGGTTACAATGGCAGTGACCAGTTTTTATAGAAGAGACTAGTTATTTACAGTGCATATATACTGTTCAACAGTGGCAGCTTATTGACTTAGGGCATTAGACTTTCTGTAGCCAAGCTACAGGGGGCATGATTAGCTAGCCTTTGGGACAGATACAGGATCTACAGTTTAGGAGGTGAGCATGCAGTCCCGTCTGAAATGTTGCTAGGGAGGGGGCTTCCTGGAGTTAACAGGGGAGCTTATTCCATAGCGTACAGGCTAAGTGGGCAAAGGATTTACTGCCAGCTACAGCTCTGGTCCTAGGCAGTTCTAGGAGTATTTTGTCCAAAGTGTGGAGAGGCCTGCTGGACTGCTTTGGGGCAAGCAGCCCGATTAGCCCTGAGAGAGGATCATCATCGAGGAGCTTATATGTCCAGCTTAATTGGGGGTACTGGAGCCTAAGTTTCAGGGTGGGCCAGCTGAGTGAGGTAAGGGCTTTACAGTGGTGGGTCCTCGAAAGGGCTTTTGTGTCAAATAATGCGATTTTGTGGTACAAAGTTTGTAGTCTACCATGGTCAGATTTTGCAATACTGAGTAGGGTTGGGGCAGCATAGGTAAGAGTAGGTAGGAGGACACTCTGTGCGATTGCCATCTTGTCTCAGGTATAATGTTTGTGCTTAGATGGTAGAGCAGGCCAAGCTTTTGGTGAATGTTTTTTGTCACCAGATCCATGTGAGGCTTTAGAGTGAGTCCCTGGTCTGGTGTAAGACCCAGGTATCTGAGGGACTGGACCACCTTGATTGTAGAGCCAGCTATAGTGACCAGTTGGAAAAGGTGTGCCCAGGAGGGACCCAGGGATTTTGGACCAAATAGGGGTGCTTTGGTCCAAGTGAGAGTTTGAATGGGCCAAGTTTTATTAAAAAGGAGACTTTTCCAGTCACCCTGACCCCTCCCACCTTGAATGCAATTTCCAACGGTTCTTCTCCTAGACGGAATTGCAGTTCACTTGACACAAACTCATACTAAACTATAAAAAAACTAAAGTCATGCTATTTGCCAAAATACACAACGAACATAAAGACCAGCCCCTACATATCCTGAATAATCAACAACTACCCCTTGAACGAGTTCACTGCTTCAAATACCTTGGCATCACCCTTGACTCCACCCTCCTTTCAGTAACATATCAACTTGGTCTGCAAAGCAGTAAATACCAGGATTGGCCTTCTCTACCACCACCACCTAACTCCTAACACTCTCTTCCTTGCTGTTACCAGCTCTGTCCTGTTGATAGTTGACTATGGCATAGTAATGTACGGCTCTGCAGTTGATACTGCATTAACTCACATTAAAGTTGCCGTGAGCAAAGCCTGTCACCTTGTGGTTGGTGGAGATAGGCTCAGTCACCCATGTGATTTATATCAACATGCAAACTGGTTAAACTTTGTGGGTAGGCTCACTTACCAGACCTGCCTCTTAGACAAAAAGATAGCCTCCGGTCTCTCCCCTCCTGCTACCCTGCATCTACTAATGCCTTCTCCCACCCCTGGTCTACCAGAAGCTCCACTAAAGCCACTTTTAAGGTCCCTTTCTGCAGGACTTTCATGGGGCAGAGAGCCTTCATGTACAGGGCTCCTTACTGGCTAAATAGTCTGCCCTCTGAAGTCTCCTCTTTAATAAAACTTGGCCCCTTCAAACTCTCACTTCGGCAACATCTCCTGGTCAGTGGTGGCTGTGATTGTACCTAGCTTCTTCCACCCTCCTGCACTTTTGGCTGCTCATTCATGCCACCAGTGCTCAACTTAGCCAAGACAAGGTCGCTACTGACTACTTATCACTTGTCCTCTCCATTTCCCATGATCCTACCCCCCAAAATATGACAAGGTCTTCTGGACTGTACCTACCCTTACCCCTCCATCTATATTTACTACCCCCCCTCCTGCTGCCACCTTCATTATCAATGTAACTGTATGCTTCAAGTGTTTATCACTGCACCTTTGTATTGTACAGTACTATAATTTGTACTCTGATGTTTCTTGTATCTTAGCATTTTTGTGCCTTTTCCTTTATGCTGCAATCCCTTGTATTATACTTTGTGTATACTTGCATATTTCTCTATCTCTGTATTTTGCTGTCCCACTGATGTGGAGCCTTTGTAAAGGAGTTGTGGACTCAAAGGTTGTAATTCCAAAAGTTCAATAATTAAATAAATAAATAAATAAAATTAATTGATACTGGAAATGAAATGGCAATGCACTTTTGTTATTCTGATCTTTTAACTTGCACTTAATTTTGTATGTATGAGAATTCATGAATATTTAATAGATCTTGTATTTAGATTGATGATGTTTTCTCCTTGACTATGCCCACTGAAGAAGAGTCCATTGACTTATGTGTGGGTGAAGTTATCTATAGAATCATTGTCTTTTAATATTGTCATGGATTAAAACCAAGCTCAAAGTTACCCTTTGCATTACTGATTTCTTTGGCTCCACATAGAGTACATAGGCAGTTCCTGGTTTACATACCTATCATCCCATACTGTAGGTCACAGCCTAACCCATCTGTTTAGTACTTGGATTTAAAACTCTATGTTGGCACAGAAAGGAGTCTTCACAGTGTTGACTTCTCACAGTTTGCAAATGTGTCCCCTGTCTAAGTACTGTATATGAGGCATGCATTGTAACAGACATGTTTTAAAATGATTACAAGGGTGCACCTGGTGTGTGGCCAAAATCAAAAGCAAATAGTGGTAGTACCAGTGCTCCCCCAAAACTGCTTAATAGTCTATAAATTCATTCAAATCAATTCTATTTTATTACTACATTTTCAATGTCATTTTAACATTTAGAGTTGTTCTTGGTTTCCTCATTCAGCAGAATCATGATCAGTCTGACCACCATTGACAAGGTGACACACTAATCGGTCAGGAACTACTTTAAATTTCAAAGTGCCAGTGTCAGTTGAGATCCCACTGCTATCTCTCTTTCTTGTGTGAAAATCACTCTCTGGCCCCATCTCTTAAGTTAAAAATTTGCCATGTCAATATGAGCTGAGGTCTTCCTACTTTCTCTCTCTTTCTTGTGGGGAAACCACGCTCTGGCTTCATTTCTTATATGGTGTGCTCTGACCCATAAGAGTCCCACAGGTGATCACTGGAGAGCTCAGTAATTAGGAAAAGATCACACCTCTCCTGTCTGTAATGCAGTGTTAAAGGTTTAGCAGGCTCAACCCTGGCTAACACAATGATTTTATTACATTTCTAATACATCTTTCATAATTTTTTAAAAAGGTTTACAGGGGTGCACCAGATATGTGCCCAACATCAAAGCAAATAGTAGTAGTACTAGTTCTCCCCCCCTAAACAAAGTTGCTTAAAAGCATGTAACTCGTTCAGATCAATTCAATTTTCTTACAAGGTTTTCAATCCATCATTTTAACATTTAGAGGGGTTCTTGGTATCATCACTCAGCAGAACCATGATCAGTCTGACCACCATCAGCAAGCTGATCTGCTCATCAGTCAGGGAATACATTAAATTTGAAAGTGGCAATATGAGCCGAGATCCCACTGCTATCTCTCTTTCTTGTGTGAAAACCACTCTTTGTCCCCATCTCTTAATTTAAAATGTCGCCATGCCAATATGAGCTGAGGCCCCCCTGCTTTCTCTCTTTCTTGTGGGGAAACCACGCTGTGGCTTCATTTCTTACACGATGTGCTCTGCCCCACAAGAACCTCACAAATGATCATTGGGGAGCTCACCGATTAGAGGAAGGCCACACTTCTGTTTGCAATGCAGTGCTAAAATCAAAAGCAAATAATAGCAGGCGCGTTAGAAATGTGATAAAATTGTTGTGTTGGCCAGTGCTAAACCTTTAACAGTGTACTGCAAACAAGAGAGTTGTTGTCTTCTCCTAATCGGTGAGCTCCCCAGTGATCACCTGTGAGCCTCTTATGCATAAGAGCACACTATGTAAGAAATGAAGCCAGAGTATTGTTTCCCCACAAAAAAGAGAGACAGCAGTGGGACCTCAGCTCACAGTGGCACTTTGAAATTTAAAGTGCTTTCCTGACCAATGAGTGGGTCACCTTGCCGACAGTGATCAGGCTGATCATGATTCTGCCAAATGATGATACCAAGAACCCCTCTAAATGTCAAAATAATGGAATGAAAACCTTGTAAGAAAATCAAATAGATTTGAATGAATTGCAGGCTTTTAAGCAGCTTTTAGGGGGGTTGGGGCACTGGTACTACTACTATTTGCTTATATTTTAAAATTAATTGATCTTAACATTCTATGTTTCTGACTTCGTATATATATCTAGGGGGTGACAAGGTTGCCCCATCATGCAATGTGCAGCAGCTTTGATTACCAGAATATTTTGAAGATTGCATGGGTTTACCTCATAGAGAGCACAAATGTCAATGACCAGATGGTGAAGTGCCATCCCCAAAAGGGATAATTTCCCCTATAACTCCTCTTCTTGTGATGGGTGCAACAAGGAGGACAGCCTTACAAACTTTAGTCACTGCCCAAGGCTTCGGTGAACTCCATTTTGGAAGTGTTTGACTTCCAAAAATAAGTTAAAAGCTCCCATAATCAAGAGAGTTTTTGACTTCCAAATGGGAAAAAGGAAAGCTTCCGATTATGCAGACAAGAAAGTCAAAACAGTTGATTTTTCTGAAAGACAGAGATTTTCCCCAGTAATATTTTACATTCAAATTTAAAAACTGATCTCTCTGAGTACTGAATTCCAAAATGTGGGACCAGTGAGGTATTTTGACTTCCAAAACACTGTAATGACTTCCACATTTAGACTAATAAAAGTCTGACTTCTGTCCCCAAAGATTAACCAAACCCCTGACACTGCAACGGGGCTTGCAGGGGCAAGAATGGAGGCTGGATGCTACTACTTTTCAACAGGGGCAGTTGGCGGTTTGGACTTTCAGGTCTGCAGGGTTGAAGCCCATGAAGTGGTCTAAATGATGTTTGTCAAGTCTGAAGCTTCAAAAGTCATAGGTGTTCTAAGGTGTGGACAGTAGGCCTTGCATTTCTGGGACTGGAGCCTACTGCAGAGTGTCAAATGTCCCTTGACGCAAAGATATGTCTTCTCTCAGTAACCTGGCATGGGCACTTGCTCTTTTTCCACTCTGGCTAAGTTCTGTATTGCAGCTTATAATGATTGTTTAATAATGCTTCAGTCATTTACCTCCAAATAGTTAGCTAAGTTATTGCTTTTGGGTTAATCTCATAGGCTAGAATTGTTCATACAGAGTGCCCCTCTGCAATAAGACTCAGAAACAAACATTCCTTAAAGACAGCATTGATAATGAAAACACATAGCAGTAATCTTATTACCTCTAGGAGTTTAGGTTGTGCCAGGACAATGCAAAGTGCTAGCTGCTATATTAAGCATTCATGGCTACATCCAAGACCAGTATGACTGCCTTGTTATGGCTTGAATCATCTAATCTATAGTGTACAGTCGTATGAGAGAAGTGATCATTTATGTACAGCACTAAAATAAACAGTTAAAATATGCAGCTTTCATATGGGAAGTCAGAGATCTTTATTGCGACTTGCAAAGTACTGCATACGATACTAACATTTTTTGTGGGGGATCAGAGTCACACTTTTTGGTGTCTTTCTATGAAAGCATGACTGGTTACAGGCTGCTGGTTTCTCCCCAGAACAACAGACCAAAATGTTAGACTTGCTTTCTGAGGAATCATCATTATATGTCTTTGCGGTTAAGGAAACCATTGTATGTTTAATGCTGCAGGTCTGTGGCCAGTTACTTTGCTCTCAGTTCAGTTCAGTGTTGCTCAAGTGATCCATGAGGAAGAAAGTGTGTGAAGCTACTTAAAACACTAAACATTTTGACATCAAAGAAAGCAGTGACATGAATTAAAGGGAGAGATGATCAAAGAGTACTTTAAAAGCTGTATGCTTTTTTAGTGCATAAGGATATGTAATGGGGCAATATTCAGTGAAGCTGTATAGGGGCTGGATGTAGCTAGGAGGATACAGCATTATTGCACATAACCAATGCTGGAGGGCTACATTTAAACATTCTGATAAATAAGAGCTACTATGTGCCCAGAAGGGCTATTATAATGCTTACTATGCATGACGTGTCATATCACATCCCTAACAATACAGTATCCTTTTATGATGCAGTATCACCTTAAAAAACACAGTACTAATGATACCCTGCCACTGCATGGATGGTACAAGCACAGATAACATTTACCAGTGGGTTACTAGACATGCTATATGAACAGCAGAGGTTTACAAAATAACCTGGCCATGTGCACAGCTAAAAGTTTGATTTTCTCACTTAAGTTGCCAACAAGCCTGGACTTTGCTGTAACGAGTGCCATATGGAAGTGGGGACCATATTCCTACAGTATGCTTTCATGGATTTTCCAGTCAACTGTGATGGACAGCACATCATCTTCTGGCTCATCAGCAGCAAAGTTGTGCAACTTACTTCGGTGGCTGCCTCCAGGATCTCTTCCTCTTCCAGCTACATTCTGTGACCTTCTAGTGAACACCTTGCCTTGTTTGTTTTCTGGACCAGCCTTGCCAGATTACCCTGTTGGTCCCAGCCAAACCAAAACTCAGATGTCCATTTGTAGAGCAAACACATAACTGTGTATGCTTATCAAAAGAATTATAATCTACCCTTCCCATTGCCAAGGACAGATGTTCCTCCCCCCTCCATCTGTGATGTGCATCAGTGACACTCTGGCCCACGACCCTGCCATTAGCACAGGCGCAAAGCAGGAACCTTGTTGCTATATATCCTTCATGATTAATTTCTAAAAAAGCTAGTGCAGATGCAACATACCATGGCACACACAGAAGAGGGCACCAACCACTGCCCCAATAACTTCGTGACTCACTGATACTTCCTTGGGGGCCTTCTGTGGGTGAAGGTTGTAGTTCTACTAATGAGTCAACTTGTAGTTTGTTGCTAAAGTTAAGTGCTCCCTTTTCTCTTGAACTATTTGACTGTTAGCACAGAGTTGAGTACCATACCACAGCATTGTGCACACTGTTTTTCTGATGAGCTTTGTGTCTATAGCTGTTGTTTCCAGTCATGCCTCCTCACTTTAAAAACAACAGAAGTACCAGCAGGTATCGTGCCCTATTTTTATTTTTTCTATAGAAGTTGTATACTCCTTTGCTGCCCCCTGCTGCCCCTCTCTGCCTGTCCCCACCCCCAGTTCTGTCACCCAAGTTCTCTGGTGCTCACCTTCCTCTGTCATCCTCTGCCATAGGATGGGGGAGGGGGACGGTGCCTGATTGCTGGTGTGGGGCCTGTGAAAGGTCAGTTATTATCCTGCAGCCATGGATGATTTTCCTGTGATTTCTCCCTGGGTCCACAGGACGTGCAATGGGCATGATGTGCATGTTCCACCTCCTTAGAGATGCCCCTTGTGCCTTGACCATGTAGTCTCACCTCTTGCACGTGTGGTTTGCTTGTGCTGACACCCGGACACCTCCAGGTGGTAGTCAAGCAGTGAGCAACAGCAACCCCCCTTCCCAAGGAAAGAGAGCAGTCTTAGGGATGCTCGATCCTCCCTTCCCAGCCAGCCCCCATGGGTCACTGGGGTGGCAGGAAGTGAAATGCCCAGTGCCTCAGCCCTCCACACCATTGGGCCAGCACATGTCGTGCCCTATCAACCCCCATGGCATGTGCAACAGGTATTCACCTCAGCCACGTTTGACTTGACTGACAATAGATAGCCATTTGAAATGAGGGTGAAGCTAGTACATAAGTACTGTGAAAGTATTGTTGCTCATAACATCAGTGACTGTGGTTTGGAAATGAGCCTAGTGCACTGAGAGCTGGCCAGGAGAGTAGGATAGAGTGGCCCGGAGGATACTGTCCTCTGGGAGGGCAGTATGCCCCACTGCTATATTGCTCCCTTGGTGACCACAGGTAGCAGTACAGCTGCAGCTGCTAGTGGGTAGTGGAGGGACACCAACAAGCTCTGAAACACAGGCATGCATTTGTATGGAAGTCCATGGGGATCAGAGATCCAGAGAGATGGAGAAGATAAGGATGGGGATAAGAGGTGGCAAGGCTGAGGAAGGGCCACACTAGAAAAAGAAGCAAAGGGATACAAAAATAAAAAAAGAGAGTGACTGTGTATGGATTGTTCCTCATGAGAATGCCTGGTATGACACAATGGTCATCAAATCTCATGCCAAGGATACAGGTCATCAACTGATCAACCTAGTTTTATTTATCTACAGTGAAACCAGACTATTAAAGGAGTACTCCATAACCTGTAACCGTGTTTTCTGTAGAAGCTGATTTTTAAATAATGGTTCACATTCTAATAGTAGTAGTAAGTTTATTTATACCACAACCTTTCCTTGGGGCTCAGGGTGCCTTACACAGAGATAAAAACATAACAATAATAAAAGCAGGTATATAATTAATATTATACAATGGCAAGAAAGAATCCTGGCTTTTGATTAGTCAGTTGGCCACCACAGCAGGGATGTTATCCTGGCTTACAAAATGGGCACAACATTTTCTTTTTTCTGATTGGCTGAAACAGGTTTTCAGCCTTGTCCTTATCAGAACATAACATTACAACTGGCACTACTTGTGCCAACCACAGCCTCACAACAGAAACTTATCACTGCCCAACATCTGCATTTCAAAATTCGGTGGAGTGGAACTCAGTGGCCGAGGTGGAGAACAGTCACCCCTCACACACACACAAACACGAGGAACTGCATAACATTAGGTGATTAAATTCACCTCACAGCAGAACGTTATAAAACAAAACAGCAAGCTGTGCAGTGTTGCTGTGGTAAAGAAAGCTGACCGCAACAAAACTGCGTGATCTGCATGCTGCCAGGATGCATATTCAAAAGAAAACCACAGACCCAATCCTTCAGTGGCTTTTTTATCGACCACTATTTAAAAAGAAGAACATTTATTTAATACTTAGAACTGTAGACTGACTGTCTCAGTGACATGGCACTGAATGATAAACTGGCTGCTTGCAAAGCAGAAAAAGTTCAGTAAGGTGGCTGCGGAGGGACATGCTCGACGACATGCTGACACCCACTTCTGTTCAAGTCAGCTGCTCACTCCCAGACAGTCATACAGGATAGTATGTTAATTAAAATACAGCATGCACCAATAAAAAAAGACATAAAACCTGAATAAAAATCGACTGTCTGGCTGTGTGGGTGTTGGGCAGGAGGAGCTGCCTGAAGGAAAATCACTCAGAAAATGTTCAGTAGGGTGGCTGCAGAGGGACACGCTCACAGACATGCTGGCTTCTATTCAAGTCAGCAGCTCACTCCCAGACAAACAGGATAGTCTTTTAATTAAAATAAAGCATTTACTATAAAAAAAGAAAACCTGAATAAAAATGGACTGTCTTGCCATGTGTGTGTGTGTGTGTGTGTGTGTGTGTGGGGAGGGGGGGAGTTGCCTTAAGGAAACTCAAGATTGTCACTCCCTCTCAAGTTTAATGATAGTCATCCTTCTGTTGGTCCCTGAAAAAGACAACCTCTAAAAAACAGAAATATAGAAATACTGAGAATACTGGGTGGGGTGGGGTGGGGGGCATGGGGAGAAACAAACAGACATCACCTTCCCTGACCACAATCTTAAAAGGAGTTTTAAAACCTTCACTAGATGGGTAGTAACAGGTACTATTTTCTTCAGACTATAAAAAAAATAAAACATTAATCTAACTTTTCAAACTGCACTAATTTTGTCAGAATCTGTGTTGGAAATGTTGTGCCCATTTTGTAAGTGCAATAACACACTCTGAGGTGTGGTTTATGGGCTGATAAGAGCACTTTCCCGGTGCTAAAGGCACTCAGTGCAAGCCCCTCATGCCTCATTATGCACCTGGGACATGCTCTAATCAGTCCATAAACCACACCTCATCGTTTGTTATTGCTTGCATAATATCCCAGCTGATTGTTTGCATTTGCATTAAGAAACAAAAATATTTTTACACACAAACAACAACACTCTTTAAAATTATTTCTTTATTCTGTATGTAACAACAATCCATTGTATAATAGGAATAATATCCTCAAGGGTGGATGTTATGTTGGGATAACATCCCTTCTCTGGTTTTGGATGCCCTCGGCCCTCAGCCACCCAAGTCAGGATGATATCCCAGCATAGCACCCACCCTGTTGGACATTCTTCCTTTAGTCATGTAGCTCAGTAAAACAGTAATAAATTATACATAAACAAATTAATTGAATACAATTTAAAATAAATAACTACCAACATTAGCATTTCATAAATACAGAGGCCCTTCTAAAGACTGAATGCCTGTCTAAGGTGATAGTTCTTAAGACCCCTCCTAAAGACTTCCACCAACGGGGCCTCCCTCACAGCTCTTGGTAAAGTTCCATAGGACTGGACCAGCCACTTCGACTGCCCAGTCCCCCGAAGTTTTAAGCCTTTTTCTGAGAAGTGCAAGGAAGCCCACCTCGGTGGAAGGAAGGAAGTGTAAGGAAGGATCAATGAGTAATCAGAAGCTCTTATAGAAAGCCTAGGTCCAACTGGTATAGGGCCTTATAGATCAATACTCTGATATTGAAGGTAGTCCACCACTTTAAGTGCAGCTCACACAGGATCAAGGTCACTTGGCAAGATCTGGGAAGGCTTGTGAGCAATCTGGTAGCTATGTTCTGCAGGTGATATAGGATAGCTCCATTTACCCCAAGGTAGAGAGCATTACGGTAATCAATGCTGGACATCACAAATGCATGCACTAGCAATGGCAAGTTTTCAGAAGGGACAAGGGACTTAATCTGAGCAATGTTCCTTAACGGGTAAAAGGGACTACTACCAACACATGAGCCTCAAATGCCAGCCTCTTATCCAGAATAATCCCCAGATTTTTCACCTAAGCAAAGACAACAAGTCCAGAGGACCCAAGCACCAGCTCCATCAACCCTGGGCCACCACTGCGCCCCCTCCAGCCTGGTTCAGTCACCAGCACCACGGTGCTGGCTGGGTTGTCTCAGCCAGCTAGAAACTATCCAGTCTTGGATCTTAGCCTGGCACAGATTTAACCTTTTGTAGTTGTTCCATCTTTACTGGCCTTTTAGTAAACAAAGTTGAGGTTTCTAACTCTTGCACTGCAGGTAAGGACCAGTTTAGAGCTATGTAATGTAGTTAATGTCCTTGCTCAGTTCTTCCATTGCTAGCACAATACATCCATGTTCTCCTATAGAACTCTATGGCAGAAAGGGACATAAGCTACATCACACAATTCTAAAATGGTTCTTACCACTAGTGCGTTAGTCAGAAACACCTACTTTGTTAACTAAAAGGCAAGCAAAGATGGAATAATAATAGAATACACAACAGTTTTTTAACTTTCTATTTATGCCCCATCCTCTTTGACTGCCCTTCTGCCTGTTCACCCAGCCCCATCACATCACATGGGGAGATGAGGAGGAGGGGTTGAAGGTTGGAGTGGCATTGGCAGAGGACTGGTCTGGAGGAGGACAAGCTTATATTGATGGTTCATTATAGAGACTATCAATCAGCAATCTCCTGTAAGAAGGCAGAGTTCTTGTCCAAAGGAGATTGCTGCAGCAACTAACAAATCAGCTCAGCTCTTCCGCACTGTTGCTAGACTATGCAGTTCAGCTTGTCTTCAGTCCAGGAGAGCCTTTTCACAATCAAGATGTGATGAGTTTGCTCTGTTTTTTGCTGATAAGATTGCTGCTATCGTATCAGAAATCCAGTCAGCGCCCTCTCATGGGTCATGTGGTAATGGGCCTGAGATTGCAGGCAATCAGTCTGTCTGGTCTGACTTTGACCAGTTGACTGTCATGGATGTTGTGAAGGTCATCCAGGGGTTATGGCCAACCTGCTGTAGTTTGGATCCGGGACCAATGCGCCTCCTAGTGGGGCACGTTAATGTCATTGGCCCGGTCCTAGCCAGGATAGTTCGGTGTTCTCTAGTGACAGGGGTCTTTCCGGGGCCACTGAAGGAGGAGGTTGTAAGACCACTCCTGAAAAAACCTTCACTGGATCAGGACTGCCTGGCAAACTACAGACCTGTCTCTAACCTGCCCTTTGTGGGTAAGGTTACTGAAAAGGTGGTGGCCATTCAACTGGAGACCCATTTAACAGCTCACAGCATCTACAATTCTCTTCAGTCTGGTTTCAGGAAAAGGCATAGTACCGAAACTGCCCTGGTTCAGGTGCTGAATGATCTCCTAGCAGTAAGGGATCAGGGAAGATGTACCATCTTGATTCTCCTTGATCTCTTGGTGGCATTTGACACTATGGACCATGGAGTGCTGATGGAGCTCCTGCAGATTTGTTGTGGACTGGCTGGTACAGTTGACAACTGGTTTAAATCTTTCCTCACTGGCAGGTTGCAGAGGGTGGTGTAGGGGAATTTTTCTTCAGCACCTCTGCCCCTGCCATGTGGGATACTGCAGGGTTCTGATCTGTCCCCCATGTTGTTCGCAGTGTATATGCCACTGCTGGGGGACATTATAAGATGGTATGGGCTGAGTGTTCACTGCTATGCAGATGATACTCGGCTATACCTGTCTTTATGCCTGAACAGCAGGAACCTGTCTTGGTATTTAACAGCTGTCTTGCTGTCCAAGGCTGGATGAGGGTCAACTGGTTGAAGTTGAATTCAGGCAAGACTGAAGTACTGGTGCTGGAACTTGGTTGCCAGGGGGTTAGGGGGCAATCTGGTCAGGTCTCTGGGTTACGACTTGGGGACTCCCAGTTTCTCACCTCAAATTGGGTAAAGAATCTTGGCGTTGTTCTGGACTGCAGCTTGATACTTAAGTGCAGGTGTCAGTCATGGTCCAAACCTTTTTTTACCATCTGAGGAACATCACCAGGATTAAACACCTGATTCCCTCTGGTGATATGCCAGCACTGGTCCCTGCCTTTGTGACCTCTCACCTTGATTACCGCAATGCCCTATACCTAGAGCTGTCAGGGGTAGATCTTCACCACCTGAAGCTAGTGCAGAATGTTGCAGCCAGGTTGCTGACTGGCCTATCTAGGTTGTGTCATATTACACCTGTGCTCTGCTATCTGCACTGGCTGCCATTTAGGTGATGGATCTCCTTCAAGTTCAGTTTGTTGACCTATAAAGCCCTACACAGGCAGGGGCCTGGCTACTTGCAAGACCACCTGTGTTCCTAGCACCCCTCCCACCCTCTCTGCTCCACTGACGAGGGATTGCTAGAGGTTCCTAGAGTCCTGTTACAAACATCTGGTGCCCGCACTTTTGCATATGCATATCCGACCTTATGGAACTCTCTACCTCATTACATCCGAGAAAGCCTGACTGTTGATCAATTTAAGCGGGAGCTGAAAACCCACCTATTTAGACAAGCCTTCCCAGAATTAGATTAATATATTTGCTGTTTATTAATAAAGATTTATTTATATGTTGTCCTGTATATGTATTGTATTTAAAATGTTTTTATACTTGATGTAAAGTGCTTTGAATCACAGTAAGACTTGCGTTATATACTGTATATAAAGTTGAATGAACATCATCTCTGGGACACCCTAGCTTCTGTTACCCCTGTGGCTTACCCTCTATGGTTGGGCTGTTTCATCAGGGTTGACCTGCTATGTTCCTTGAGCTCTCTTAAGCCAGCACACAGAAGACAGGCACTATAGTTGCCGGTGTGAGGTCTGTGAGGGGAACCGCTTCATCCAGCAGCAGCCAGACAATTTTCCATGTATTTCGACCAACCTTCTATGATGTCAGCATGCTTAGAGCTACAAGAAGATGAGGGCACACACGAGAATGCATCATCCCTGAGCCCAGCCACTGTTTAATACCCACTTTGCCTCTGTTGCACTTCCATCAGTTGTCACCAAGTTGGTAGCACTGTAACAAGGGCAGTGATTCTCCTTCCCTGGCAGAGGGTAATGTCCTAAGGGATGCTCAGTTCTCCTCCACCCATTGGCCCTTTGATGGCCTGGGATTATTCCCAAACCTGGGTCACCAGCATTAGAAACAGTTGCTGTACTGCTACGCTGAACAGCTGTGTTGGGTACTAATATTTTAAAAACAGTTTCTACAGGAAAAATGACTTACAAATTCAATGCACTTCTTCAAGGACACTGTATATGACTAGTCCAAGCTGCAATTTCATAAGTAACTTGCAACCTGTATATTAAGAACAAATTACTATTTATTATTTAGTTTGTTTTTGTTGACTGGGTAATGTTGCTGGTACAAAGAAAAATCCAGTTTTCCAGGGCTATCCAGGAGTACTCACTCAGAGTACATAGGATATAGGATAATACAAATAGAACAATATGAAATAGCACTTAAAACAGTTAATTTAGTCAGACAAGTGTATTTGCTGTAGATTCATTTAACCGATTGTTTTTTAACCCTCTTTTAAAAAAAGCTAAAAATGAGGGTCCGGAGTTTCAAAGTTTAGCTCACTGCAAGCCCTGGGTGTGCTGATAATACAGTGCATGGGGCTTGTAGCAATCTGTTGGGAGTTTCTATCCCATGTGGCAATTGCTGCAAGTTAAACTGACTTTTTCAGGTCTAACTTGCGGCAATCCTGGAGGCCTTTTCTATTGTACTTCAACGAGATATGTGGTACAAGCTGCCATAAATCATGAAAACTGTTGCAGCTGCATTCGAGATCGTAAATTCGAGCACAGCTGTGGTAAAGGGGTTGGCACACAGCCAGAACCTAATTGTTGTGGTGCAGGGCTTGGTGCAAGCCCAGAGCCACATTTTGAAAATCCTGCCCGTAGTTTTTCTTTGTACCATCGGAACTGTAGTTGGGATTTAGCAGCATGTACTGTAAAGGAATTTTTTTCCCATTTTGATTTTAACAAATGAATCAACTAAACAAATTCTCATTGTAGATTGCACATTAAAGTTAGTTTGATATAGCTTTAATAAGGCTGCCAGGTAAGCAAGACCTTTACTGTGCAACAGGTGAAAGATCATGTTCAGAAAACCAAATCTAAAGTTTGGGTCTGGGACAACCAGTTTAGTTTCTGGTACACTTAACAGTGATGGTCTATGTCCTGAATTTTAAACAAATCTCCTTGTTCAGTTATATAACAATTCCTCTGAAAAGCTGTTGCTGATATTTGATCATACATGCTGGAACTATAATCAAGTGAAGGTATCAAATACTGATGAATAATCCATAACCTGCTTTTGTTAGTTACACAACTTTTCACTCTATACAGTATTCCACATTTTTAATTCAGGACATTTGTTAGGACATCCACATGCTTGCAAAAAGATAATGCCAATCTAAGTAGATGCTTCACTATCTAAAGGCCAGTTTATAATTCCCACATCCTCCTCAACTTTCTCAACCTGGCCCCCAGATGCATGGCCTCTCTTCCAGCATAGCTTGCATTGGTGGGGAGAGGGACTGCGTAAAAAAATACAGAATTGGTGCAGGAGCTCGGGGGCTAGAGCAGCACAGGTGCAGTCACAAAATGGAGCTGTGGTGTAAACATGCCTTAATATGATCTATTACTTCCAATATAGTACTATTAGTCACCTGTTCCTGAAAAGAATCTCTATTTTGGTTTATTTTTGCCTTCTGTCCAAACAGTGATGCTTTCATTTTAGATTTATTCAGCAACAAAATGTTAGTTACAATCCATGATTTAGTGATGAAGGAGCTGGGGCCAGAATTAGCAACACCTCTGACAGATCTGTTCAGGTGCTCCCTGGATTTAGGGAAGTCCTAGAGGAGTCCTAGACTGAGGAATGTAGGTCTGTGGAGTCAAGATCTTGTTGATAAAAAGGAACATTCAGAACAAGGGTTCCCCACACTTAAGTGTGGGGTTGTTCCCGATGTGCACTTTGTGTGCAAAAACATTTTATTTACTTACTGTTTAATATAATAGATTGTCTCTGACTAATTTTGCTTAGTTGTAGGCTAACTTCTATCACTACAAATCCCTGAATCCCCTGCAGTGGGCAATCAGAGCAGTAGGCAGCAGTGGGAGATTCAATAGCCTGCAATGCATGTTAAAGCTTTTGTAGTCTTCTATCAGATGTTCTCTGGATCTGCTTTTCTCCAGGGGCTAAGTACAGTCCTCTGTGACTGTAACTTAGCCCAGGGAGGACAGTAGGACCAGCAAACAAAAGATCAAAGCTTATATAAACTCTAACATGCACTGCAGGCTATTGAAATCTTCCACCGCTGCCTACTGCTCTGATGTCAGCTGCAGGGGAGTCTGGGATTTGTAGTAACAGAAGACGTCAGCCTACAGCTAATCAAAATTAGTCTGAGTCAATCTGCTATATACAGTAAACAGTAAGTAAACAAAAATGTTTTTGCATACAAAGTGCACATTGGGACCAACCCCACATGTGAGTGTGGTGGCCCTTTATCCTAACTATTCTTCTTTAACTTACATAGCCCTAGAGGATGTTACCTGCAGTATGTATCAGTCCTTCTCCCAGTGTTGTTTTCCATGTACATGTTGCCGTTGGGTGAGATTATTAGACAGCATGCTGTTAAATTTCACTGTCATGCAGATCATACCTCTCAACTTCTTGTCTCATAAATCAGGGACAAGGCTTAACAAAATCAGGGACAATGACTCCAAATCAAGGGACACATCTTAAAAATTGGTAATATTCCCTTAGAAAGCTGATAGAATAAGGGGATTAGTTTAAGATGCATTTTCTGAAGAAGAATAACTTTGTAACTCTAATGCTGGCCATTATTCTAATCCTACAGTCCCCACTGTTCAGTCACAAGAACACAAATTTTAAGAGGGACAGAGGAAACTTTTGAGGTAAAATCAGGGATGTCTCTGATAATCAGGGACAGTTGAGACGTATGATGCAGATGACACTCAGTTTTACCTCTGGGTCCTAACTTACCTACCAGTTTCCTATCCACCAAACCATTGCTCAGGACTGTTTTTACATCTCATTGTGATTGTACTTGATTCATTCCAGGCCTTGTTAAATCCTGCCTAGATCTGTTCTTCACTGGTGTTTAACCTGGGAAGCAGTCTCTGTATCACATTGTTCTTTGCATCACCGCTTATCATATCAATATATCTTCTACTGTAATGACTTAAATCATTGTGTATTTTTCTGTATATTTCCTGATCATATTTTCTGTATGTTTCCTGATTATTCCCCCATTACATCTGCAAATACGACTTTTTTCTTAATCTCTGTGTGTTTAGCTGGTAAAAAAATTAAAATCAATCAATGAACGGGGAACAGCATGCATAAAGAGGTTGTTCAGGGATGGAGACTAGAAGTAAGGTAAGGCTAGTTTCAGTAACATATGTAACCTTTCTCCCTCTTCTCTTTCCCACCCTTATTCCTTCCCCCAGGTCCATTCTGAGAATGAGGTTTGTATGACCCTCTGTATTGCTGACCCAGAGAAATAATTTCAATAAATAAATAAGTGTGAGGAGAAATTGCAGAGGAGTGGCTTGAAAGAAATGGAGGAGAAAAAGCAGAGGGTAGGATGAAGAAGATTGTTCCAGAGGTGGGGGAGATAATGTAAAGAGGCAGTTTACCCAGTAGAAGACTAGAAATGAGGGAGAGAGGGGTGAGAGTTAGCAGAGTGGAGTAACTAGGTGAAGCAGAGGGACAGAGAGAGGAGTGAAGAGAGGTAGTAGGTGATAGACCTGAACTAATAATATGAAAGAAAGGAAGCACAGTGGGAGAGACAACAACACTCAAGAGAAGGGAGAGGTTAGAGTACAGGGAGTACAGAGAGGGACAGTTATGAGTAAAATGACAGAAGAAGTGAAAAAGGGGACCAATCCAGACAGGGTACTGTAGTTTTGAAGACAGCACTACAAACCACATCAGCATAATGAAACACTGTGGGAATCATTTTGAGAATGACCTCACAATGGACTTGGAGTTGGAGAAAGGACTTATTGCAGCACAGGACACCAATCTTAGGGGTCTTTTTTGGATAGCATCAATGTGGGATGGAAAGTCAAGAATCCAATCCAGCCACAACCAAGGTACAGTACTTGAAGTGGGGACTTCACCAAGGAAAGAATAAGGTAGTCATAGACAAAGCAGGAAAGGTGGCTCAGGAGAAAGGGACTCTGCATATCAAAATTACAGAATTCAACAAGAAGCTGGGTTCATGGTCTCAGGACAATAACCAGCAACATGGCTGCAGGATAAAATACATTTTATTATGAATTAGTGACCAGCTGTAACACTCACCCCAACTGCCAAATGTAATCATTAAGATCGTTGTTTTTTTAATTTTGGTGTCTAGCAAGTCATGTCTTACTTCCAAAGATTATGGAGATATTTTTTGGGCACTGAGTGAGAACTGATTAGAGTTGAATCAGCAGAGAACATTGTCAAAGACATGCTGCAAGGAAGATTCCAGCTCGAGTGCCCAAAGCTCCAGATACAACAAGTAGTGTCATCAAAATACATATGAACATTTGTAGAGACAGATTGAGAGAGGGTTGTTGCAGAAACAGAGAAGATGGGTCCCAGAATGGAACCCTGGGGGACTCCTGAGGAGATAGGGTGGGGGAAAGAGGGCAATACATAATTGGACTGACTGGTGCAAGTCATACAGGTAGGAGCAGAACCAAATGACTGCACTTGTCAAGTAGGAGGTGGTGGGAAACAGTGCTGAATGCCTTTGCAAGGTCAACAGTGATTACAGAGGGGTACACACCCTGATCCATCCACTTCAGGATTACATCAGTGAGCTGTAGAAGAAGTGAGGCAATGAGTTTTACTGAAATGAGCTTGAAGGAGCAGAGCAAAGAGGAGTAGTCTGGGAAGGAGAAGAAGAGAGTATTAGGTTTTCCTACAATTTAGCAATGGCAGGAAGGAACAAGATAGAGCAGTAATTTCCAGTGGAGGTGGAGGGCCCCCTTAATGGAGGAGAGAATTTGGGGGTATACAACAAAACCCAGATAAAGTATAAGATATCATATACTGAGCAAGATTTAGCACCTATTAAATGTTCCACATGTATTTTTAAATGAAACATCAAGTAACAGTTCAGGTAGCCAAACGAGTATGTGATCCATGTGCCAAAAGGCATCTGTGGACTGAGTTTAAGTGTTCATTCCAAATTAAACCTCAAGTTAGCATGGGCACTAGGGGATGTCTGCCCATGCTAACAGGGTTTTGCGCCCAATTTGTGGGTGGGGTCTTTATTCAGAGACCCTCATGGTGTGGGCAAAACCCATTAGCACCCGAGTGCTAACATATCACAGCACCTATGCAAGTGAGGGGTTTCCCCACTGCATATGTGCACAGTGGCATATTCAGCAATTTTCACTGCCAGTAAATGCCATGCAAATGGGCACTATTTACTGCCTTTACAAACCCCAGACACCAGGGAAAGCAACAGCTTTCAGGGATGGGTGAGCGAAAAGTGGGGAGTGCAACTAGACAGAAGTGAAAACAATAACTTTGCAGGGATGGGTGATTGGAGGGCAGCATGGGGTGCCACTAGACACCAGGGCATACATTTACATTGCAGGGCCAGGCATTCAGGGTACGGGAGGGCTGCTCACCACCACACCTGATGTGGTGGGTGGCCACAGAATGAGCACAAACCTGTCGTCACTGCCATAGCAAATGAACTCATAATGGGTATACAAATGGCCCCTTAGTGGCTTGCATGCTTAATGGGTTAATTTGCATTTTGTGTCTGAATATGGTGGCCTTGCTCCAGTGCTATCTGGTCTGGGGGTGCAGTTCTGTATGGGCTGCATACAGTCCAGGGCCATGTTGGGGGTAGTGCTACTTGCAGTAGTCCTGCACCGGCATGGCCTTATATTCAATCATGACATTGTGCAGTATGCCGGAGTCACACTGCATGCATAAGTGGTTTCAGATGGAGATTGTGACAAAAGACCGGGCAGGTGATCAGAGGGCTGGGGGGTGCTACTAGACACCAGGAAAAGAACAGTTTTACAGGAATGGGTGATTGGAGGGAAGGGTGCCACTAGACACCAGGGCATACATTTACATTGTGGGGCCTGGTATTTGGGATGTAGGGGGTGCTCACCACCATGTCTGATGTGGTGGGTGGCCACAAAACAGGCACAAACCTGCCATTGCTTCCAATGCAAATTAGCCCATAATGGGTATGCATAAGGTCCCTTAGCAACTTGCATGCCCAATGGGTTCATCTGCATTTTGTGGCTGAACATCATGACATGGCTCCCAGTGCTATTTGGTCTGGGGGTGCAGTTCCCTATGGGCTGCATGCAGCCAAGGTCAATGCCTGGGCAGCACTACTTGAATTAGCATTGTGCTGGCATGGCCTTATATTCAGTCATGACATTGTACAGTATGCCCCAATCACGCTGCATACATAAGTAGTTTTGGATGGAGATTGTGACACCAGACTGGGGCAGGTGATAAGAGAGAGGGGTTGCTAGTAGACACCAGGAAAAACAACAGCTTTGCAGGGATGGGTGATCAGAGGGTGAGGGTGCCATTAGACACTAGCGTGTACATTTACACTGCGGGGCCAGGTGTTTGGGGTGTGCTCACCACAGCGCCCGTGCACTATCCAACTGAATATGGCAACCTCTGGGTTGGGCACAAGTGCAGTGCAAACCATTGCACTCCACTTTTGAACATACTTGAATATCTGTCCCCAGGTGTCTTCTACTTGTCATCAGTTCGGAGTCTCAGATACCATGATTGGGCCAGTGTAACTGATAAATAGTCAGTATATCCACACTCAGTTGAGACAACCACACTTTTGTTTGTATTCTGTAATACATTGGTTGGCCTAGTGCTCAATAACTGTTAAACTGACTGTTCACCATACAAATAATACATCTGATCATGCAAGATTACCCTGAGGCAAGCAGGTTCAAACAATAAAACACTGAGCCCTCATCAACAACAAAGCAGTCTTAAAGTTCATCAGCTGCCTCTGAGTTTTAAAAATCAAGCCTTTATTCTACAAGGTTTTACCTTATACTGTAGCTAGTTCCAAAGAAGGCACTGATGCCTAACGGTTAGCATGCAGAAATATGAACCAGGAAATTCTACTTCAGTCCACATCAGAACCATTTATTCATTCATGAACTTTGAACAAGACACTTTACAGTGTTTTGTGTTCTCAGTGTTTTTTCAGCACGATGAAGAGATCATCTGTTGCTGTTGTTGGTAATCCAAGAGCAAGAAGGTCTTCAAAATGAGGGGGTACCCCTATAAAGGTTTCTGGACTTGTATCTCACTATGTTGTCTTACTGGGTATTCTGTGTTGTTTTGGGCTGCTATGCCTGCTAGTGTTCCTGGCTGTTATCTAACTCAGTATATGATTTGCTACTTTTTCTTCTTACATGCAGTATTCAAGACAGTAGTGAAGTGTTTATGATGCACTGTTTTCTGTACTGCACCACTACAAAGCTAGTATTGGGCACCTGGGGTAGTTCTCTTCTAATTGCTATTTTTGGTTAATGGAGTAAACACAGTCCCTTCACATACTGTAGAGTTATTAGCTGGATAATATTCCCATCCATCTTCTTAACTCTTTCATGGGAGTAGATCCTCAGATATTACTGTGTAGTGCTGTTTGGGAAGAGTGGAACTGTAATCCTTGAGTGCAACCACTCATTCCTGTTCTCATACTGTACTTAGACCTGAGGCATTGGCTATGTATTGTACTTCTTTTCTTTTGTTATTTTTAGTGTCATCATTGTTAATATCTCTAGTAAAGGCCATTTTTGTTTCCTTGCGTGTGTGCAAGAAACATCTTGCGGTAGAATGACATTTCGTAGGTGTGTCAGGGATGAGTCCAATGCAGAGCAATCTACAGTGGGCTCATGCCTGACAGATCAATGAGCACACAACCAGACCTGTGACACTAGTCAGAGTTTCACAGCTGGAAGCCGTTCTCTAGTTGAAAGAAATGAAGTGCTTCAATGAAAGTGCTTCAGTCCTTTCATTTGCATAATGCTGTCTGGTAAGCAAACAGCTCTGTCCCCCATTCTTTGCCACCATTTGCACACTGCAGTACTTTAATAGCTGTTATTTCTAGCAGAAGGACCTCCATTAGGCTTTCCTTGGTCTGTCGTGCTATTGCAAATGTTGCAAAATCATGCGAAACACTTAGGCCCCCTTTACTTTTCCAGTCTGCTGGCTGATTTCTTGCTGATATGGCATGTTGGCTAGTTGAAAGAAATGAAGTGCTCCAATGACAGAGAGCTTCATTTCTTTCATTTGCATAGTGCTTTCAGCCCAAGCCTCCATTCCCCATCTGGCATCACAATGAAGCTCTCCCGCTCCCTCCCTCTGTGTGCTGTCCACCCCACACCCTCCATTCCCCATTCCTGTGCTGACATTGGGATGCCCAATCTTCATATTGGCATTATCTACACCCCCCCGGGAGAATGGGGAGCCCACTCCCAGATCTTGAAATAAACATTTTTGTACACTAAAATAAAAGAAAACTGTCCCCTGATGCCTTTTTTTAAGCCTGTAAAAAGAAAACGATCCCTCGTTGTCTCCTCATCCCCCTTCCCCATTCTGACCTTCCCACTGAGCAGCCCACCACCCCACACCCTCCCTTGCTCTATACTTACCATCCAAGGTTAGCAGTTGTCATCTTCTGTGGACCAGGACATGTCTGCACTCTTCAAAGCTAAACCGCAAACTGAAGAATCAAGGTAAGTGCCGTATAATGGCTGTCAATGGCATTTTCAACTTATGTTGATATCTTGGCCATTTTTCAATATTTTTGCACCAAAGTTTCAACATGGGGTTTTTGGGATCCCACCTCATGAACACTAGCACTGTCATTTCGTTACCCAGTCCCGAAAGGTGATTTCGCAGTCACTGTATGGAATCACCTTTCAGGACTGAGTAATAAAATGACAGTGTCAGTGTTCATGAGGTGGGATCCCAAAAACCCCATGTTGAAAATTTAGTGCAAAAACACTAAAAAACACTCGAGTTACATGTGGTTGTTGAAATATTTCTATGCACACTCGTAACTTTGGCAACTTTTTAATATTTTCAGTCCAAATTCACAACATTGGTATTTTTTCACACTGCCTCATGAACAATGCAGCTGTCATTCTTCACATCCTGCCCGAAATGTGTTTTCACACCTGTGGCACAGAATGGCATGCCTGCTGTGTGAAATCACCTTTCAGGACCAATAAATGAAATGACAGTGGCACTCTTCATGAGGTGGTGTCCCAAAAAGGCCATGTTGAAAATCTGGTGTAAAAACTCCTAACAATGACCGAGTTACACGCGATCATTCAAATTTTTTCTACTCACGCATGTATTTTTGGTCATTTTCAATATTTTCACTCCAAATTTTGCAGTATAGCCATTTTATCACACCACCTCATGAACAGTACAGCTGTCATTTTTCACATCCTGCCCAAGATGTTTTTTTGGCACCTGTGGTGTGGAATGCCGGTCTCTCATGGATTTGAACATTTTCACCTATGGGGTTCATGAGGTAAGGTGATAAGAAGGCTATGTTCCACATTTAGGGTAAAAACATGAAAAAATGATAAAGTTATGCCCATTCATAACAATTTCGGAACACATGCTTGTAACTGTGGAAATCTTAAATATTTGCACCCCAGATTTTCGGCATAATCTTCTTATTACCTGAGCTTCTGTATTCAAATGCTGTCCAAAATCTGTGTTTGCACCTGTGGTATGGAATAGAATTCTACTTTGCATGACACATTTAATAGTCCCAGAAATCCCAAATAAAAGTTTCTTTTTTTCATAGCTTCAGTATGGCTGTGTGTACAGAGCATGGGCAGGCTGGCAAAACAAATCTTTGACTTGTGCCATCTGGAGAAGACAGAGACAAAGAGATTGTGAGGGCCCAAGAAAATGTTCACAGTCCCAGAAATCCCAAATACAATTTTATTTCTCTTCCTGGCTTCAGCGTGGCTCTGTGTACAGGGTAAGGGCAGGTTGGCAAAATAAATCTTTGACTTGTGCCATCCAGAGGAGAGAAAGAAAGAGAAATTGCACAGTGTGGCTGTGTGTACACGGCAAGGGCAGGCTTGCAAAATAAATCTGTGACTTGTGCTATCCAGAGAGGAAAGAAAGACACACTACGGGGGGCCCACGAGAAATTTAACATTCCCAGAAATCCAAAATAAAACTTTTTTTGTTTTCCTGGCTTCAGTGTGGCTGTGTGTACAGGGCAAGGGCAGGCAGGCAAAATAAATCTTTAACTTGTGCCATCCAGAGGAAAGAGAGAGAGACAAAGAGATTGTGGGTGGCCCAAGAGAAATTTAACAGTCCCAGAAAACCTAAATACAATTTTCTTTTTCTTCCTGGCTATAGTGTAGCTCTGTATACAGGGTAAGGGCAGGCTGGCAAAATAAATATTTCATTTTTATTTTTTATTTAGTTTTTGTTGACTGGGTAAGTGCACTAGACAAATTCTGCCTATTTTCAGGCATTACCTGGGGGATGGGGATAGAGAAGACTGCCAACTGACCTTGAACCAGATTAAGCTGTTGGTGGTATTTTTAGTGAATGGGGGAAATTTGGCCAGGGCACCGTGGAAATTTCCTTGCTGTGCATTAGGGGAGCCTTGTCCTGTTGCTGGTTGGCAAGATGGCTGACTGTGGAGGAGGGAGTGCAGGAGCTGAAGATGTCCTCTCCAACCAAAGAAGGAGCTCTGAACAAGAAAAAAGTAATTTCAGAAACCCAGGTACAGTGAATTTCACAGATGATAGTGAAGAAATGGAAATCTCTCAGTTTGACAATACACCTGAAGCTAAAACCCAGAAAATACTGGCAGAAATGCAAGATTTTCAGAATAAAACAGCTGTAGCATTGTCTTCTAAAGATACAAAAGAACATGGGGAAAAACTGAGAGCTACAACCAGGATGCAAGATGTGAAAATGCATGAACAAATTATAGAAATCAAACAATGTTGCAGTAAGCTTTTACAACTACCAGAAATTGAAGAGGCAGCATTATTTAACCTGGAAAACACATCAGGTAATTTTCCTCAAACCTCAATGGAAGCCCGTAACATCTCTACCAAGTGTTCATCTCCAGGACCTGCTGCAAATCTCGAACTTCAACTAGAATGGACTCCTGAGAAAGCTCTTAAAGCCACTGGCTAGAAGAAAGCAGTGGATGGCTATACCTGGGTTGCTACATCGATTCCAACTGCAAGGAAAATTCAGGACTTAGTCACAAAAGTAGAATCAGTTGCAACAAATCCTCTGTTGCTAACCCCAGTGAGCTACACAGATGTGGAGCTACAACAATCAAACTAATTAGTTACTATGGAAACTCAGTAAGAAGGCCTTTCAGAAGCCACACCCAATGCTGAACAGCAGCAATATCCTGCACTAAAAGCTAAGGATCCAGAAGTAGAAAAGCAGTCTAAAACTTCTATGGAGGGTAAACTGAAGGTTTCTGTAAGTACAAACTCAACCTCGAAAATTTTAAATGTGGAGGAAATTAACAAAAATGTACAGGCACTCCCCTCAACTTCATGGGGGGACATAGTACAAAATCAGTTAAAAGAAAAAGATGTGACAAAGCAAAATGAGCAAAAAAAAAAAAACAAAAAACAATGTAACAATTGGTAATCCACCTTCTCATGCCTTTAAACTCTCGGATTTATTTTCAAATCTTGGAGAACCTGCTAAAAGGAAAAGCACAGTACATCTTTAATATAGAGGTGGCCGAGAAGAACAGCCTGACAGAGCATATGTTGCAAGGAAACTTAGAAAATATGTAGTTCACAGCCACAGAGGTGTTTGCTCTAATGCATACATCTGTGGACACCCAATTTGATGTTAGTTTCCTCTCCTCCTTTTTAATTAGATAGATTTTGGATAAAATACCAACATTTAAAGAATTCTTCGGTTTGGACTCCTTTTATTGTGATCCCTCTACTTGGAAAAACATAAATATTCTCTTTAAAAATGAGGGTGTGGCTATCTCTGACATCCTGCGCTGAGTTAAACAATGAGTTGAAGCACATGAAAGACCTCAGCCTATAATAGATATTGAAAATATGTGGACGGGGGTTGGCGTATAAAAGTTAAACTTAAAAACAATGAAACAGGTCTCCAACACTTACCAAGCAGTTTCTATATAGGAAGAAATTGTGAGTTCTGCTTCTACCCAGGACAACCAAAGACTTGCCACAAATGCAGTTCTTTAACTCACTTAAGCAATGTGTGTGATGTACAAGTCTGTGACTTCTGCTTTAAAATAGGTCATTCACATTATAGATGTCCTAACCTCCTATGTTGCAATCTATGCGATGAAAAAGAACACTCTTATAAAAACTACCCTTGGGCTGCCCACAACAAGGGATCACATTGTGATCAGGAGGATATGATATTAGAGGCCCAGAAAAAAGGAAAAATAATCAAGCCCTCATTTCTCAGAATAGCTCACCAGAAAAACAGCCAGAACAACAAGTCCCTGAAAACAACACACCAGAACTTGCTAAAAATATAGCCTCTCTTGGAAAAAATTTATATTATTTCACATAAGGCACAAGAAATGCCCTCCCCCCAGTTTCCTCAGAGGACTTTATAGTAGTTGGGGGAAAGAGGAAACAAGAGAGACAGAAACCATTACCGAAGATGTCTAGGAGAAGTCCTATAAAAACCCATAACAGTTATACATTTTTACAAAACAAGACTCAGGTTGAGGGAGAAAACTCAGATTTATCTTCTCTCACATCTTCAGTATGAGAAAATTCTAAAGGAGAAGAATATCTTGGGAACACTGGAAAAAGGGGGAAGAAATACAAGCAGACTAGAAAGAAAGATGTGCCTGTTTAAGTCAATCTGGGTGTTCCTATGTTAAATATTGTCACGTTTAATGTGAACAGTAACAGGAATATAAAAAAGAGACATATAGTGCTAACTTCTTTACAAGTAACCAATGCTAACATCATTTTTTTACAGGACACCAGACTTAGGACACAACGTGATATACAGATGACCACAAAATCATGGGTGGAGGGGTCCATCTTTGTGGTCCATGGGGGAAGAAGCCTGCTCGGGTGTAGGTATACTTTTTAAATCTATAAAGATATCAACAACCAGAGTTATGGATATTATCCCAGGTAGGCTTTTATTACTAGACGTCATTATTCGTAATATTCCAATGAGACTTGGAACAATCTATGCCCCACAAACTAAAACTGATTGGATTTAATTTTTTAAGACCTTACAGCCTTATCTACACACTGCCAGATTTATTATTCTGGGGGGAGGATTTCAACTGCCCCCTAGACTTTCAGGATAAAATAGGTTGTACAAATAAACTTTACTGTGATACAAATACTCTGAAAACTATTTTACATAATTCAAACTTAAATGACTCATATAGGCAAATACATGCATTAGGAGGACATACAGTACCTACTTAGAAACACGATATCCACCAGAATAGATTATATCTTTTTTTCCAAAAGAGGTGGGATACAGAATGCTCAAACTATTGCAAATGTAAGCTCTGACCATATGGAACTTCATGTTTCCATAGAAACATAGAATTTGATGGCAGATAAGGACCGCTTGGCTCACCCAGTCTGCCCATTTTCCTACCCAATGGATAAGCTGCAGATCCTAATTAACCAACAGCCTACTTCTTCCTACCCCCACCCCCTAGAATTGCCTTATGACTGTCCCATGCATGCTTGAATTCCACCACTGTTTTTGACTCCACAATCCTCCTCTGGAAGGCTGTTCCATGCATCCACAACCCTCTCTGTAAAAAAATACTTCCTTACATTACCTCTGAGCCACCCCCCATCTTCAAATTGTGCCCCCTTGTTCTTGCACACCTCTTTTTCTGAAAGATGCTACCCTCTTGGACTTTGTTGATTCCCTTGAGGTACTTGAAAGTTTCTATCATGTTCCCCCCTCTCCCTCCTTTCCTTGAGGCTATACCTATTAAGCTCCTTAAGTCTCTCTTCATATGTCTTTCAGTGCAGACCCTGCACCATTTTAGTCACCCTGTTCTGGACTGCCTCCATCCTGTTTATGTCTTTGCGGAAATTGGGTCTCCAGAACTGCATGCAGTACTCCAGATGGGGTCTCACCAGCTGTCCGTACAGAGGAATAACAACTTCCTGTTTTCTACTGGTGATGCCTCGCCCTATGCATCCCAGTATCCCCCAAGCCCTGCTTACTGCCCTCTCACATTGCTTGCCAACCTTTAGGTCATCTGATATGACTACCCCCAGGTCCCTTTCCATTTTTGTTGTTAGAATTTCACCCCCCATTGTGTACTCTTCCCCTAGGTTTTTGTTTCCCAGGTGCATTACCTTGCACTTCTTAGCATTGAATCTAAGCTTCCATACATTTGACCATTCCTCCAATCTTGCCAAGTCCCTTCTCATCCTTTCCACCCCACCTTGTATATCAACTCTGTTGCAGATCTTTGTGTCATCTGCAATGAGACACACTTTTCCTTCCAGTCCCTATGCAATGTCACTTATAAAGACATTGAAGAGGACCGGTCCTAGTACTGAACCCTGCGGTACCCCACTAGTAACCCCCCTTTCTTCACAGTGGACTCTATTTACCATTACCCTCTGTGTCCTGTTCTCCAGCCAATTCTTTACCCAGGCTACCATCTTGGGACCCACTCCCAGGCTGGCTAACGTGTATATTAATCTTTTGTGTGGGATTGTTTCAAATACCTTGCTAAAGTCTAGGTAGGCCATGTACACAACCCCTCCCTGATCTACTACTTTGGTCACCCAGTCAAAGAAATTGATCATATTCATCTGACATGACCTTCCTACTGTGAATCCATGCTGCCTTGGGTCCGGTGCCCCTCTGGCCTCTAGGTACTCGATAATTCTTTCCTTCAGAAGTGATTCCATCATTTTCCCTATCACTGAGGTTAAACTAACAGGTCTGTAGTTGCCTGCTTCAGCCCTGCTCTCACTTTTGTGAAGTAGAATCACATCTGCCCTCCTCCAGTCCTCAGGTACCACCCCATCTTCCCATGATTTGTTAAAGAGGGTAATCAGTGGTGTCACTAGTTCTACCCTTAGTTCTTTCAGAATTCTGGGATGAATCCCATCAGGCCCCCAGATTTAAAAGACACCAGAAAAATAGAGCCAAACTATTGGAAACTAAATATTGCACTATTGACTGATGACAACTTATTTAAGGAATGCACAGAATTCATATTATCAAAATTATCTACTTCTGTCTATTTTAACACAATTCTTGAAAGGTGGTGCGAGACCAATAAAGAATTAAAATTATTTTCCAAAAAAGGAAAGAAAAAGTTAAGAAATGATTATTTGTATTACTTACAGTTCCGAAGTCAATACATGAAATTACTCTCATTACAGTCTACCTTAAAAATCTCTTATAAAACTCAAATTAATCATGTTAAAAAATAAATGAAAAACACCTTTATGACAGAGCCAGATCCTTAGTAGCAGAACAAAAATGTGGAACTAGATTAAAAAAAGGTTCTTTAGATATTTTTAAATATAATTTTGAGTATAATAAAACAAAAATCATGGATGGTATTAGGACTCAAGAAAGTAATGTGTTACAACATAGTTATCAAATATTACAATATGTAGAAACCCAGTATGAATCTTTTTTCTCAACTATAACATCAGATACTATACCAAGCCCTTTTTTTGAAAATCTACCGAATCCACTGCCTCCAGAAAAAGAAGTAAATTTACTCACAAGACCTATAACCTTGTCAGAAGTAAATGACACCATTCAAGGCCTACCCCTACATAAAGTCCCAGGACCTGATGGTATTGGTTCAGAGTTTTATAAAGTCCACCAAAAACTAATGGGGTGGTGCTCACTGAATTATATAATGAGATATTGGACACAAAAAAGCACCTCACAAAGTTGGTTTCAGGCAATAATGATTTTATTATTTAAGAAGGGAGACAATATGGAACTAAACAACTGGAGACCAATTTCACTTTTAAATTCTGATTATAACATTTTGACTAGGATTCTGACCTAAAGATTACAAATAGTGACAGGAAAAATAATTAGTGAGTTCCAAACCTGCTCAATTCCAGGAAGAAATATTTCTGATAATTGAATTCAAATTAGAGATTTTTGATAACTATAGTAAAAACAGTAATTCAGGTTTTTTTACTTTCATTGGACCAGGAAAAAGCCTTCAATTGCATCTCTCTTAACTTTTTATGTTATGCATTATGCTGTCATGGGATTCTGAAGAAATTAATTTCTTGGATAAAGCTTTTATATGACAATGCATATTTCAGGATAATGATTAATGGTTATTTAGGAAAAACAATAACACAACCAACTCAAGGGGTCAGAGAAGGTTGTCCCTTAAGCCCTATTCTTTATATTTTTGGTTTAGACATATTCAAGTTCAAGTTCAAATTCAAGTTTTTTGCAGAAAAGCTCCATTGAGCAAGCTCATTCACAAGGAGGTCCTGGGTGCATGGTTACAACAAATATACAATGCAGGCAATAACATAACAATACATAAATGGTGGACCAGGTCCTAGAAGGTACATGGATAAACAGTCCTGGGTGAAAAACCAAAACCCCAAAAATATTTAGTACAAGTTGTTTAAGGAAGGTGGTGTAGTGAGAACAATCTAAGGAAGTAAGGAGAAAGCTAGGGAGGGAGTTTAGAAACAGTTTCAGGTCTCATTTATTTTTGAAGCTACCAGTTTTTTGAAGAAATTTCCTGAGACTACACTGGATAGTTTCAGAGTGGATTGCAGCTGGTACCAAATGGTTGGTAGGGCACTTGAGAAGGCTTGTCTGCCAAAGGAAGTACAAGTTCTAGGTGCATCGAGTAGGATAAAATCTGATTTCCTAAGGAAATAAAAGCTGTGGGCAATACGGATAAGTGCTACTAAATAGCTTGGTAATTTACTCAGAAGAAGGTTTAGGATCCAAATGCCAGCATGGAGTGTGCATCTAATGGTAAGTGAAGTCCAACTAACAGCTGTGTATAGTTTGCAATGGTGGGTTCGGTATGGGTAGTTTGTAATGAAGCACAGGGCACGGTGACAGAGAATGTTCAATTTGTTTAGGTTAGTAATTGCTGCAGAAGTGTATAATATGTCCCCATAGTCAAGTAAAGGGAAGAAGGTGCTCTGAACAAGCCTGAGTCTAGTTTCCAGGGGAAAGAGGGACCTATTTCGGAAGAAGAAGCCTAGTCTAGCTTTTAGTCTTCTGGATAGGTCATCAATGTGCTTGTTGAAGGAGAGCTTTTTGTCTAACCAAAAGCTGAGGTATTTAAATTTAGAGACAACTTCCAGTGGTTCACCTAAGGATGTAATGATGAAGTCTTTAGGTGGGACAGTGAGGGTGATGGAGGAAGTATTAGGGGGGAAAATCATGGCCTTGTTTTTTTTAGCATTTTGGAGGAGTTTGGTATTGATGAGATTTGTTTCTAGCTGTGTGAAATCAACTTGAAGTATATCCCTGACTTCCCATATTGTATGGCCGGATGTATACAAAACTGTATCATCTGCAAAGAAATGCAAGGTTGACCTGGTTATTTGAGAGTTGAGGTTGTTGATATATAGGGAGAAGAGTATGGGACCTAAGATGGAACCTTGAGGGACTCCCCTTGTAACTGGTAAGGAGGCAGAGAACAGCCCACCAGCTCTGACTTTCTGCATCCTACCTGATAGGTAACTGGAGAACCATTTGGCAGTAGCTAGGGTAGCGCCAATATTGGTGAGGCTGTTCACAATTAGAGTATGGGCAATGGTGTTGAATGCTTTACTCAAATTGAAGAATACTGCACCTGTAATTTTTTTAGCATCCTTGGCTGAGATCCAGTCATCGGTGACTTTAGCTAGTGCAGTAACGGTGCTATAACTAGAGTGAAAGCTTGATTGGGCTGGATTGAGGAGAGAGTAGGTTTCCAAATGATTCTTCAATTGCATATAAATACATTTTTCAAGGACTTTTGAAAGGATAGCTAAGATTGAGATTGGTCTGTAATTGTTTAAGTCGCATAGGTCACCGGATTTAAATAAGGGTATGATATGAGCAGATTTCCAGCATAATGGAGCTACAGCAGAAGAGACAGAGAGGTTGAATATATGGAGAATGGGAGCAGTAAGATAGCGGTAGCCGACTTTTAAGAAAAATGGTTCTAAGCCATCATCACCAGCACTTTTTGTGGTATCTAAATTGATGAGTGAATCCTCGACTTCTTTGAAGCTGAGGGGGAGCAGCTAGAAAGGATGGGCTGTAGCTTTCGGGACAGTGATAGGGCTAGCATGGATACTAGTACGAGATGCATATGGTGATGCATCGAAAGGTAGACCAGCTGTGATGAAGTGAGAATTCAGTTCTTTGAGGATTTGGTAATTGTTCTCAAAAACTGTGCCACTTATGTTAATCTTAGCTGGGATGGAGGGAGCAGCCATTCAACCTTCAATAGACTTGATGGTCCTCCAAATTTTCTGCGAGTTTCCTTTGGCTTTTTCCAGCGTGGAAACATAATAATTCACTTTGGTAGAGCGAATATGTTTTACGCAGGTGTTCCTAGCTGCTCTAAATGTCTGCCAGTCTGTTGGATTCTTAGTTCTTCTTGCTAGAGCCCAGAGTTTATCTCAGTTTATAAGTGTGGTTTTGAGCTCCAGTGTAAACCAGAGGTGGGAGACTTTGTGCATACGCACCTTAATAAATGGGGCATGCTTGTTAGCCAGGGTGGTGAGATTTTCATTTAGGGTAGAGACAGCCTCATTGTCTGTTTTAGAGAGGTACAGATCTTACCATTTGATCTTGCTAAGGTCGGTCAGATAGCTCAGGGTGTTGAATTTATGAAAGAAATGTTTGATTATGAACTTAGGCTGATTGCGGGCTTTGGTTTGATGTCTTGTATAAACCACAACTCTATGATCACTCATGTCATTGGAAAAAAACAGTTGATTGTAGTATTTTGTGTGGATGGGTGGTATGACATTGATGAGAGAACTACTGGCAGTGTTGGTGGTGTTAATCCTAGTGGGCTCACTGATTCTCTGGGCAAGATCTAGTTCATCACAAAGGGATTTCAGGCTATGCGATTTGTGTGTGAGCCAATCCATGTTGAGGTCCCTGAGTATCAGTGTTTCTGTGTTGGCTGTTGTAACTAAGGATTTTAGGACATTGATGATTTCAGTTCCACCAGTTGGAGGTCTGTAGCTGCTGATGACTGTAATAATTTCATTGGAGGGAAGGTGGAGTTTCAGAGATACGATTTCATATTCCTTAGATTTAGAATTGCAGAAGATGTCACTAATAGTGAATTTGGATTTGGCATAAATAACTACTCCACCCCCGGTATTCCTATCAGCTCTGTAGAGATTATAGTTGAGGAGAGTTATTTGCTGGTCCTCAATAGTATTTTTGAGCCAGGATTCGGTGATAATGATGAGGTCGGGCTCAGTGTGTACGGTCCAGGCTTATACAAGGCCAATTTTTTTGGCCAAACTTAAAATGTTGACCAACATGAATTTATTACTAAGAGGAATTTCAGTAGTTCCAGAAATCACAGGTCTCTCCATCCAAAAAAATGACAATCCAGTGAAAACCCTTGCATACGAAGATGATATCTGTATTTTTTTTTTTTTTAGAAAATTCTAAGTCAGGTAATGTAATAAAAGAACTTCTTAAATAATTTTCTCAAATGTCAAATGCAAAGATTAATTTACAGAAAATCAGGGCAGTATATCTAGGTACAGGCACATCTCCAGATTCTAATGTTGCAGGTATTGTGGTGTGTATTGGACACATTATTTTATTGGATTTAATTTTTGGTACACCTGAGGCTGGACGTATAAACTGGGAAAATAAAATCAGAACTGGACATTTAGTCATAGGAAAATGGAAGAATATGCAAATTTCGAAAAAGAAGAGAGTAATTTTAATTAAAACATTACTATCACCCATTTTTTTATATCTAAGTGCAATTTTTCCTGTACCAAGAGATTCTGGGCCAGATATTCAAAACTTTGCATGGGGGCTAAATTAGCACTGCCCAGTGGGCAAATGTAGCCCAGAACAATTCAAAACTTTGCCCAGGGGCTAAATTAGCACTGCCCAGCAGACAAAAGTAGCCCAGAGCAAAAAGCAAGCTATATTCAAAAGGAATAGCCCAGTGGTAATCCTGCTGAATATAGCATGCTAAGGAAGCCAGGCAAACCGGTCTGGAAGTGCAGAGCAAAAATAGTCTGGGAATAAGACAGCACTGAATATAGCAACAGGGAAGTGCAAATTGCAACTGCAGCTCATTAGACTCTGTAGCAAGCCAATGTTGCAGGTGGAGAACATTGTGTGTAATTGCACAGAGATGTCTCACAGCTACTACAAACAACAATGTAAGCCACACACTGCAGAATTGTGCTATGCTGAAGTGAGATTTGCCCAGGGCTAACCTGATTGCACAGTGCTAACACATTAGCCCGCTGCAAACTGGTTAGCCCAGGGCAAACGGGAGCTATATTCTAAACTCCCACGCAAATGAGCCTACTTAGGTAATCCATGGGCAGACAGGCACATTGGATCTCATTATGTGCTGCTTAACATACATTACCATGCAGTTTGCCGGTGCTACTGCATGGTGCACACAGCTCCACCTTTTGGTCAGAATGGAAGTACAGGCTGGATACTGCAGGCCAAGGCATGCCCACAGCATTGCCTGTTGGTCAGAATGGAAGGATAGGCTGGAAGCAGCAGGGACACAGTTGGTGCAAACAGACCTCCAAGTCCCATGCCTCCTGAATCAGGGGCAGGGTTTACAAGAACAGGGACAAAGACTCCACATCAGGGACACATCTCACAAAGTGGTACTATTCACCAAGAAAGATGATAGAATAAGGGGATCAGTGTAAGATGTATTGTCTGAAGACTATACCATCTGTAACTTTAATGTTTGACATTATGTTATGCTGACAATCTCCACTGTTCAGTCACAACAACACACATAACATGAGGGGCAGAAGACAAATGTGAGGCAAATTCAGAGATGTTCTTGAACATCAGGGACTATTGGAGGTATGGATCTCCCCCCAATGAATCCCGACCCCCATTCCACATAATGAAACATAATATTCCCTGGTAGTCCAGTGGTACCCCCACCCCTCCTGCATGAATCCTGACCTGTAAAATGTTAAGAAATTAATTTTCCCTGGTAGTCTAGTGGTCCTTCCACCCCCCTGATGAATTCTGACTGGTAAAATATTGAGAAATCATTTTTTCCTGGTAGTCTAGTAGTCCCCCTACCCCCCCTGCATGAATCCCAACCCGTAAAACATTAAGAAATCATTTTCCCTGGTAGTCTCGTGGTCCACCCACCCCCCTGCACGAATCCCGACCAGCAAAATACTGAGAAATCATTTTTCCCTGGTAGTCTAGTGATCCCCCTCCTGCACGAATCCCAACCGGTAAAATATTGAGAAATAATTTTTCCCTGATAGTCTAGTGGTCCTCCCAACCCCTGCATGAATCCCAACCCATACAATGTTAAGACATACTTTTTCCCTGGTAGTCTAGTGGTCTCCCCACTCTGCAGTGACCCCCCCGCTCCTCAATATAGTCTCCCACGAATAGAGCTGGCAACCATCTCAGCCCTCCTCTCACCTCCATGGCTGGCCGCTGACTGAGGTACAAATGAGTGCTACTGCAATGAAGTAGCACTCATTCATACCTCAGTCAGTGGCTGGCCGTGGCAGTGAGAGGAGGGCTGAGCCAGTCACTGGCTCTATTCGTAGGAGACTATATTGATGAGCGGGGGCATCACTGCCAGATGGGGGGACTACCAAGGAAAAAGTATGTCTTAATGTTTTAGGGGTTGGGATTCATGCAAGGGGTTAGGGAGACCACTAGACCACCAGGGAAAAGTATGTCAATGTTTTATGGGTCGGGATTTGTGCGGAAGGCGTGGGAGGACCACTAGACTACCAGGAAAATGATTTCTGAACATTTTACGGGTTGGGATTCATGTAGGGGGGTGGGGGGGACCACTAGAGTACCAGGGAAAAATGAATCTCACTATTTTACTGGTCTGGATTTGTGCGGGAGGGGGGACCACTAGACCACCAGGTCCTTCTTTGATTTAGTGGCTACTGGGGGTCAGGAATCATGGGGAGCTCCACTGTATTACAGCCAGCCTTTTCTTGGCAGTATTTAGCACTGTGCTACAGGTCATGCTAATGCCTGTAGTGTGGCGCTAGACCTTTGAATATGCCACACTGCTGGCATTCATGGGCGCTCTTCTGTATACTATTATCTATTAGCATCTGCACTTTATTGTAAAACATACTTACATCTTGTGATCCATATATTATATTTTAGAATCCCAGTCACAACTCTCAAAGTACTAGGGTTATTTTTTTTTCCAAAACCCAGTGTAAATCCCTAAAACCAGAGTATTATAATCTATAGTGGAAAAAGAAGGTGTACAATAATAGGAGGTCAAAATGTTCCGAAAAGAAGTAACATAAGGGCATGTCAAAAAAAAGGTGTTCCTGTGTCTCTAGGATACCACTGCATGTGTCCCTTGGACAGAAATGCTCGCTAAGCTGTTTATGCTTATGATTATTATGGACCTCTATCTTCCCATGACAGGTCAACCATGTAGTATTCCACATATGTTCAGGTAATCTGGGTTCTACTAAAAGTTTAAGAGTCTGTTCAGTTGTTTCTGATGTATCCAATGGAAATACTAAGGATTCCCAAAACTGACGTACTATTACATTTTGATAACACCCAGGTTAGGAAAAGAGAAGAACCTCCTCCCCGGTGATTTTTCACTGTTCTGTTCTTTTAAACATTTCTATCAAATGAATAGAGATGTGCTCTCTTTTCCAGATGACATGAAAATGTGACTTCCCCTCTTCTCAAAAAGATAACAGATTTATTAGTTCCAAATATAGCCAAAAATGCCAAGTTTTCTCTTTTGCCTGTAAAAGTGGTTTAATATTGTAGAAAATAAAATTAGTAGTAAAAAATGATACCAGGTTTATCATCTCTAGGCCCCCTTGCTTTTGTGCTAGATAAGTGAAGTTTCACTTTACTGGGTTCAGACTGTTTCCCCACAGTGCTTGAACAATTAAGTTGTATAGGCTAGTCGCTAGGGGGCAGATATTCAAACCATTGTGCCTAGCACAAAACCATAGCACTGGAATGGCCTGGATTTCTGCAAGGCTGCAATATTCAAAAGCCCTATTAGCACTGGCGCTGTGTGGTAGTGCAGATAATGAAAGTTCTTAAAATGCAAAAATTACTAAACTATATAGTGATACTCTAATCAGTAGTTTTCAGTTCTTCAAGTAGTGAAATATGAGAACAAGATGTTTTTAATCATATCACTTCATCTTGTATACCCTTTGCAAAAAAGGTATTCAGGTATAAATTGTTTAAAACAAGCCATGTGGTAAGCTGTAGAGGTAAGATGACAGCTTGTGAAAACGTAGTTCGGGCAGGCTTTTCCTTCCACCAGAAGTTCAACTAACACAATACACCCCTGCCACATAAATCATGCAAGGAAACATTTGGCATTGACAAATGCTTGTCTGTATTAGTGATGCAATTGATAAGGTATTGCAGAAATTTAAATGAATAAAATTGAAGTATAAAAGACCATTTTTAGTCATGAATAAGAATTGTGTTGGTTCAAGACTCCATGTTACATTCAGATTGTTGTTTACAAAGGATAGTCTAAAAAAAGTGACTTTAAACACTGAATTTTGCATTTTTTAAGAAAGGTATATACTTATTGGCCGATAAAGTGGTACTTACCAGGAAGACAAACATCTTATGTGACAGTCTGTGAATATTTGCAGTGCTATCACATCAACTGCCACTTTATTTCATGGACGTTAAGCCAATTATCACGTTTGACACTTAATAGAATGTTGAAGTAAGAGTGCTCCATCCTGGTAAGCTTCACTATATAATATGCAGAGTGAGTGTGCAATGCCCATTCCATGCAGTATGTCTAAATTATCAAATATCTTTAGAAATTGGCAAGTAAAAATGCATATTTTCTTGTGTGTGCCTACATGTCAGGTTAATGTTTGCTCTCTTCCCTGATACCTAGTGGCCCAGTAATGGTATTTTTAGAGGGGCATGGTAAATCCACATAGGCCTCAAATTTTCCTTAGTTAAAAAAGCATATTTAATGATTGGTCACCTGATGTAGAATATACTGATTTTGCCGGTTGCTATGTATCTGTATCCATTTTCATTTAAAGTGTAAATACTGATTGCACGCAATGTTAATGTGAGCACTCAAAAATGTTTTTACAGTTCTTTACTCCCATTGTATCCTTCCTAGTACATCACTAGTAGACCATGTGGAGAGAACCTACGTGTCAGCCAGTGTATCTGCTGAAAGAGATCCTGCAACCAGGAATTCTGAGTGTATTCCTACTGCAAGAGAAGTGAGGGGTGTATAACTTGTAAAAGGACATTTGGTTACTTGAGGAAGGGCAGTTTAAATTGCCCCAGCAAAGGACGGGGGGGTAGTAGCAGGGGTTATATACTTCAGATGCTTTGTTAAAGTACAGCATATAACATGGTAGGGGGTATAATTTAATTTTATGGGCTAGGTGGTCCTTTTTAAATGGAAGACTCCATGAATTTTCACTTAATACTAGGGGCAATCTAGTCAAGTGTGGTAAAGTATGCAAGGATTAAGCAACCGGCTGGAACTGGCTGCTTGATGACAGTGATATTGTGCTGAGATAATCAGTTTCAACACAGTGTTAAGTAAGACATTGGGCCTTATAAGTCAGTCACTTTGGGAGCCAGTGATAAATGGTCCCAGTGGTGAATGGTAACAGGGCCAGCAGAGTTCACTGAGTGGGAGTAGGGCAGAAAGCTAACCACTTTTTTGAGCAGCTTAGGTTTTCAGGAAGGAAGAAGGCACTGTTGCACAGGGCAAAGGGTACATCTGCCCCTGCTGCAAGCTGGTTGCTGCTCTGTAAGGAAATGTCCATCTGGAATGGCAACTGGCTGGACTAAGAAGGAATGTGCAGGAGGGCTGGTACCATAGCTGAGGGAACTCAGGGAGGGGCAGGGTGGAGGTGAGCAGGCAACTGACTAGGGTGAGAGTGAGTAGACAAGGGATGTTGAAATTAGGCATGGGGAAATTGGCAGGGACAGGTAAAGTAAGGAGGAGGGTGTTTGGGACAGGGGTTTCTAGTGGTAGTGATGGGGCATGGGTCTGAGTGGGGAAGGGAAGTAGCAGGCATTGTCATAAGAGAACACCATCACCAGTGGCACTAGTTAAATGTAGCAGCATCTTGCTGACCAGGTTGAAGGGTTCAGAAGGTGACTTGGAGTAGTGGGGGCATACCAGGGACCAGAATACCTGACCTGCCAAGGAGGAGGAAGGAAATAGCTGGGTAGTATGGCAGAAGATCGTAATCACTGGGGACTCCATAGTTAAGGCAATGAGTGAGGTTTGGGGGGGGGATGCTGGCCCAGAGTATCAGATTGGGTGAGGTGTTTTTTCAGCATGGAGATTAGGTTGAATGAATGTTATCCAGGTCCAAGCAATGCAACTGGGGGAGAAGTGGACCATTATCATCCTTGCTGGTACAAATTATATACTGAGCACTAGATCAGAGGACATGAGATCATTAAAGGAACTAGGATGGTACCTGAATGAAAAGTTGTTTAGAATGATCTTTTCTGAGATTTTCCCAGACCTAGGGGCTAGTAAGAGCAACACTGGACCATTAGGCATGCTAGGCTTGGCTAATAGTCTGGTATAAGAGGAAGAATTTTTTTTTGGCCACCTGGAGGGTCTTCTGGGGCAAGGGAGGCTGTACACACAAGATGGGCTATACAATTGCAGCCAATGACAAGTTGCAGTATCTTCAGATATAGCATGATATTTAGCAATATACTGTATAATAAGAAATTTCTTTGAAATGAAGGGCATTTTCTGTGATGCATCACATTATATCACAATATAATCTGGATATATGGCAACTTTAAAAAAAAAAAACTTTACATGTAATGATTTTTTAATAAAACATGCCAAACAGCATTACACCTCTGTAGATGCATAAAACTAAAAAGTTACAGTGAACTGTAATTGAACACTCATTTTCGCATCAGGATCACGAGTTTTACAGAACTGATATCCCATATGGGGGAATATGAAATTGTTTGTAAACAGGAATAAATTCCCACATGACTAACACATAAGCTGAGCCTTGAAAGATACGTGGAACTGTATCAGCACATGAAACAACTGGTATACTGTATACAACCCAAATAATTACTGAGTCCACAAACATGTATGGATCTAGTAAAAAGATCTGTTAGGCTTCACAGATATAGCCCCACCACTCACTCCCAAACTTAATCTGCTAGACTTTAACTTCAAACATAAACTATTTATTAATAGTCTAAACTGTTGTTGACTCAACTAGAAGCAGTAGTTAGAGCATGTAGTGTTAAATCATTTGATGCTGAAAAAGAAAAAAAAACATTGCAGGGCTTAGAAACCATCAGTGTTATGAGTCCCCCTTCCAAGCAAAAGATATAGACCGCAAGGCGTCCTCTCAAGCAATCTATGCCACTAAACATGTGGCTGCTGCCCTTTTGAGATACTCCCAGTTTAAGTAATTGAGGTCTAAAAAGTATTTAAAGTTCATACTGCCAGCTGAAACATTAACTGAACCACAATAAACATTTAATCATCAAAACAACTCAAATCTTTGACAGTACAACCCATCCATTCCCTTGTGGCAGTGTAAACACAGCTTTTTACAGTTACATCATTACTCCCCATCCTTCATCACGGGTGTCTAAATAGTTGGCATCTTGGTTCTCTGGTGCCCTCTGAAATTCTGCCCCCACATTTAGGACCCTTTTTCCTGCATCCTTCAGGTCTCCAAACTGGTAAATCTTCCCAACATATTAAACCCGGAGTTGTGCCAGTGCCAAAAGAGAGTTCACAATCCCCAGGATTCTCAACTGTTGCTGGTCTCCATCATATTGTTTCTGCCTATGGTGGGTTGCAAACACTCAATCTGGAAACATACAGCCATCCTGACCCTTGTGCTGCATCAGATGAAGTGCCTTGATTGCTGCAATGAGTAGATTCCATACCTCTGGCCCAGCAGTGATCAACCTTATTGTATGGGTTGAGATCTGTTGCTCTGCATGTTACGTGGGTAGAGGTGGTATACTCAATGGTCTGAGCCTCCCCGAATATCCTGTAAGTTAAGAGTCTCTTTCAGCCAGGTTCACATTAAATATAAAATGATATCATCCTCAGTCAATTCAGAGACACTGACAAGTATTACATTCATTGCTCTGGACCAATTTTCAAGATATTCCAGGGGGGTTCTTAGGTAGAAATTCTCTTGTGTCAGCTCAGTGACTGCAGACAAGGTTTTCAGCAATATTTCATGTGTTTCCTTTACACCTTGGTGTCAGCGTGGCTCAGTTGGTAGCACATCCGCCTCTGGACCAGAAGGTCGTGGGTTCTCGTCCCACACTGGGATTGGACTTTCACCTAAAAAATTGCTGGCATCTGAGTGCAGTATTGGGGGGTGCTGTACTGCTGGGGTGTGCCGTCCTTCGGATGAGACGTTAAACTGAGGTCCCTTCTACCCATCCTGGTGTTGTCCTGGTGGGTGTCCAGGTGGAAGTAAAAGAACCCAGGGCACTTGTCGCAAAGAGTAGGGAACATTCCCAGTGTCCTGGCCAACATTCCCCTTCCCATAAACCGGTTCATGCAATTATCTAGGCTGTGTGTGGGTGATGATGTGCGATATGGCCGGTACCACACATTCAGTCACTTCACTACCAGTCTAGCATTGCTTGTAAAGCGCTTTGGATGTATGAAAAAGCGCTATATAAATGCAGATTCTTCTTCTTCTTCTTCTGATGTTGCTGCAGTATCTATTTTGGGGTCCTGGGTGCCCATTCTTTGAGGGATGCATTCTATTTTGTGATCCATCTCTTGGACTGCTTTGAGTGCCGAGTCCCAGGGTGAGGCCTCCCCATCTGCTCAGGGCCAGTAGTCATGGAGGTGCTTGGCACTTCAGTTGGGGCCTATTGCAGTTGTATTCCTGACAGTTGATTTGTTCCTTCTGCACCTCTTGGGGTACCCATTCTGCAGCAAATCAACATACCGACCCCAAGACTGACCTCAATCAAAATATATGTTCAAAGTTTAAAAGTCCATGGATATTTATATAAAATTTAATGTTTGAAGCTGCAAATTAGGCATAGCTAGTGTGAGTTACTTCTATTTTTTAGCATGGCTGCTAGCGCCCCCACCTTGATATACTGCAACTTGTTATGTGAATTGGCAGAGCAGTAAGAAAAGTTTCAAACTAGAAAATAGGGGGAGGGATATAGTGCAGTGGCTTGCCAAGGGCAGGAGACAGGTGCATGGGGATCACTGAGGGAAGGACAGCAGAGCTGGGACACCCATTAAGGAGTTCTCAGGTTGGTGGGGGAAGAAAAAGCACAGAGGGGCAATTATTCTCACTTGCAAGCAGGCTAATATGAGAAGCACACACAGAAAAATGGGTCACTGCTTGAAAGCCTAATATCCTTTAAAAGACAGAACTTAGCAGCGCTCACAGAAATCTGGTGGAGGTGGAAAGTGTCTGGGACACCAGGATAGAAGGCAACAAACTATTCTATAGAGATAGATCACAGAAACATAGAATTTGTTGGCAGAGGAAGACCGCTTGGCCTGCCCAGTCTCCCCAGATGTTCCCTACCTAATCTTCTTCTGCAGATCCTAACTGGTCGCTGTTGACCCTCTACCCTTCCACTGACAGAAAAGTAGGGGGGCAGCTGTTTTTGTAAGGGAGAAAGTCACTGTGGTGGACAAGAACAATATTGAGGGCGTAACTGTTCTGCAGAGTCCATCTGGGTTGTATGGGGGGAAGAGGCAAAAGATACAACTTGGGTGTGTGCTGCAGGCCCCCAACAGCTCAGTGGAGCATGATGCCCAGTTTGTTGGTGAAATTATGTGAGCAGTCATATCAGATGCAGTGATTATCCTGGGTGACATCAATCTCCAAGGCATATACAGGGATAGTGAGAGGGCTAACAGCAGAGATGAGAAAGAGTTCCTGTCCACTTTCAAATAAAATGTATTAGAATGTCATGCCAATAGGGGCACTGGCTTGAGATCCCCCTTGACCTTGTTCTCAGCAGGGTGGATGGGGTAATCTGTAGTATGAACATCAAGAAATTAATGAGAGGCAGTGACCACAGCTGTGTGACCTTCTTCCTGGTGACAGTGTAGACTACCTGCCCGGGCCTTAGCAACCAGGAACTGAAACTTCAAAAAGGTGGACTATGCCAAGATGAAGGGCATGGAGGCCAAGGGTTTAGAGAGGATGCATGAAGCTAGCAATGCAAAGCACATGGGAGGTTTGTTGAAGAAGGTGCTAGAAGCAGTCACACATGGTCTCCATACCTGTAAGCAGGTGAAAACAGCCAAGAACTGACCACTGTTGCTCAACAAGGACCTACAGTAAGACAACTGATCCTGAAAAGAATTTTAGGTTTATGACCTCTGGAAAGACCCAGGTTGTCTTCAGGCCAGAGAGTATTACAGAGCACCATTGATAGGCTGTAGGGCTAGAATTAAGGAAGTCAAGGAAGGTGTGGAAGCCAGGATTAAAGTAACAGGAAATAATACCAAAGCCTTCTTCCAGTACACAAATGGAAAGTGGAAGGAGAAGGAGCAGACTGTGCCTCTGAAAACAGGGTGAGGGGGGATGAACCTTTGAGAAAGCCAGAGGAATGGCTGATATGCTGAATTAATACTTTGCTTTAGTATGCACCAAAGGGCCTGGGCATAAGAGAGGGAGTGTGCTCATTGGGATGATGATGGCATCAGGGGCAGTCATGATGCAGCTTGTGGACATCCCTCCTCCTTCTCAGTCTGGCAGCTGACTACCTGTCAAAGATCAAGCCAAGTGAGTCCCAGGGAGCAGACAGGATACAACCCTGGATTACATCATTACAAAAGGAAGAATTGGAAGAGCTGCTTGCAGTAATCTTTCATGAATCTGTCCATAAAGTGTTGTGCCAGGGTACTGGAAAGTGTCCAGTGTTGTCCTCATGTTCAAGAAAGGGACACAGTCAGACTGGAGCAACAACAGGCAGTCAACTTTACATCCGTTCTGGATAAAGATTTTGGAATCCATAATCAAGGGCAGAATAATGGAGCACATAGCTGAGGTCAAGGTTCTTGACTTCCTGTCAGCAGGGCTTGATGAGGGGCCAACTGTGTCAAACCAACTGGACCACCTTCTTGTGATGTGATCATTGAGGTGTGCTGGAGCAAGGATATAGATTTAGACTATCTTGACTTCAGCAAGGCTTCAACATTATGCCACATGAAAAGACTTTAGGCATAGTTCACCACTGTGAGATATCTGTTTGTCTATCTATCTAATGTGTGTGTGGTGTGTGTGTGTGTGTGTGTGTGCGTATATATAGTTAGGGTTGCGTAGACACTTTAATGTTAAACCTCAAATTTTTCATGTTAATAACTTTGCAATTGTTCAATGAATTTGCACAAAATTTGGAATGCACAGTCTGGTATGGTAGATCTCTTGATTTACCAAGTTTCATTTTGGTCAGACATACGGTTTCTGCACAGCAAAACACCCAAAAATGCTCTTTTCTCCACTTTTGATGCATTTTTTTGCCTTTGGCATTGCAACCACACTGTGAGGCCATTTGGTCTGCAGTTTGGAACGTAGAAAGAGTTTGGGTCAAGGAACAATCCTGCACTGGTTTGGTAAAAAAAATATTATTCTGTTCAAAAGTTATTACATTTTTAACTTTTGAGTTCTGAACATACTCAGTTCAGTTCAAAATTTCTGTGTATATTTTGCAACCTAAGAATTGCCTTCACAGTCAATGATTTTACCTCCTCACAAAGGAAAATGCTAGTTCATCAGAAAAATTCTTAGTTTGTGAGCTGACATCTTGTATTTCATTTTCCAGTCAAACAAAATGCCGTAGCTTTCTCCACGGGTGACTTTTGGGCCAAATGAGGCATGGGTTTTGTTCAGGGTGACCACCTCTACTAAGCCATGCCTTTGGTTTGCTTCATTTCTGTCAAAAAACATTTTTTTAATGAAAAATTCTTCTTTTGTGACACGCTAACGATCTTCTTTCGCGAGTCTGCAAAATCCTGGTCCGTGAGACGATCCTAGTCTGTGAGTTTCATTCATGAGGGGACGACCTGATAGCCGGAATTTCACGACCAGATGTCCCAGGGGATGACCAGATGGCCCAGAATGGCAAGACCAGATGGCCCCTCATGGACTAGGATTTTCTTAGGCCGCAGACTAGGATTTATCTCGTTGTCTAAGATTTTGCTATCTCATGACTGAAACATTTTTAAAGGTGTAAAAACTTTAGAATTGCATAGCTCATTAACGGTTTGGTCTTTTTACTTGAAATTTACAGGGTGTTGAGGGATGCCCTACAGGTGGGAATTATGCTGTTTAGGTGTTGGGGAATTAAGTGGTTGCACAGATATGCCATGACGAATTTGACGTTTTCCCCATAGGATTACATTGCAGTGTCTGTCACACTTTTTGGTACCATTACCTCGAAAACAAAGTGAGATACAGAGTTTTTGCTACTGGCGGCATAGATCACCTTGACCTATGCTGCTGAAACAAGAATTTAAACCATAGAGTAAGCATGCAGTGGAATTTTTTCTGTGGGTTGCATGGTTAATGAGATATTGTAAAATGTGTGTTACAAGGGTTCCTTGCCCTATTGGGCTGCTGTATGGCTCTGTAGCTATTTGTAAGTGGGAGCACGGACATGGAGGGCCCATGCTCCCTCATATGCATGTTGTTATGCAGAAATGGGCAACTTGGCTTTGGGCCCACCAATACATGTTTTTAACTAGTTATATTACACTTTTTCAAAAAGTAAGGAAATTCATGGCAAAAAACTGCATTTAATGCATCAGTTAGGGTTAAAGTGACAAAACTCAGGAAATGAAACATTAGGGTTGAGCCCCTAACCCCCCCACACAACCCACACACACATTCTCCACAGAGTGACAGACACCAGGGTGTGCCATTGGGTCCTGAGGCCTAACTGTCACTCCATTCTCCTTTACTGTAGCATGTCAACCTGCTTACACATGGAATGGGGTGAGATTTGGGCCTGATGACCCCATGGTACACCCTGGCATCTGTCACTCTGTGAAGGATGTGTGTGTATGGGTTTTGTGTGTGGGGGGGTTAGGGGTGCAACCCTAATGTTTCATTTCTGACTTTTGTCACTTTAACCCTAACTGATGCATTAAACACAGTTTTTTGCCATGAATATGTATATCTATATACTATATATATATATATATATATATATATATATATATATATATTACACAAGGTGGATTACTAACTGTCTTGTGGTAGGAAGCAGAGAATTGTGGTGGATGGGCTTTCCTCTGTGTTAAGAGGTCTACACAGGGATCCATATTGGGCCACTGGTGTTCAACATTTTCATGAATGATCTGGAAGCCAGGGTCTCCAGCAGACTGCTCCAGTTCACAGATCATGCTAAGCTGACCAGGGTTGTGAACAATCTCGGGGATGCGGACAGACTTTAATGAGACCTGAGCAGCTAGGCAGTTGGTTACATCTCAGAGTCATAAATTCAGCGTATTCTTATGCAAGGTGCTACATATTGGGAGGTAAACAACAGAGATACTGTAACACCTACACACTGTGGGGGATCCTCTTGCTACAGTAGAGGAGGAAATGGATCCAAGGACCAAAACAGACAAGCGGCTGAAGCATGAAAACAGTGTCAAGAGGCTGATAGAATGCTATGTGTGCATTAACAGGGAAGGTACCAGCAGAGCAGTGGAAGTAATCTTGACACTTTACAAGGCCCTAGTCAGGATCTACCAGGAGTACTGATATAGTCCTTGGTACTCAACACAAATTATACACTAAAGAATGCCAAAGTTCAACAAATTGGGTGGGGTGGGGGGGAGTAGGAGCGGACTGTGTTTCATTCAGTGACACTATGTCCACTGATATGTCAGTCAGTATATCATTGTAGTTTGATGCGTAGTTTGTTTCTTTCACCCCTCACAGTTGTGCTGCATAGGTTGGCAGCATTACAGGCAAGCAGGCGACCTGATTGTTGGGGGGGGGGGCAGGCTTCACTGAGTCTGACTTGGATATTTATCTACTATTGGCCCCCAATAATATGCTGCAGGGGCTTCTTGCCAAAAATAGCCAATTATTGCTTAGGGTAAATCAGGTTAGAGAGGGGGCATCTTAGAAAGATCGTATCAGCAGCTGGAACTGTGCCACTTCCCTTACAGCCTTGATTTATTTTATGTACACACTGAAGAATTTGGGGTTGTGGAGGGTGGGGGACTATGGAGGGGTGTGGCTGAAGGTCATGGCACTAGATCTGGCCATCTGGGGGAACGGGACAGACTTGTAAAAGCTTCTTTTTTACTTTTCTGCTTATCTCTCAAATATAAGGACACAAATATTTGTAACACCCCATTATTCATGGTATTCAGAGATTCATAGATCCATATTCGTTTCTCACACAGCCTAGTAAAAGTGGCCTCATTATCCATCTGAGTCAACTTTTCAATAGAAACAGAAACATTGGTCTTACTGTTGGACTTATTCCCAGCTATAAATCTGTTACAAGCTGGTTTGCTTTCTCAACCTACCTTTCAACACTGTTGAACTGCTTTCCTCTCTCCATCTGTCTCTCATCCTCCCTGTACTCTCTCAAATCACTCCTACACACACACTTCACAAAAGCATGCACCTACATGCAGTCATCTTCCTCTTCTCTCTCTGCATTACAACAATCCATGCCCTATTCACCCCCTCCACTATGTTGTCTCTTATTCTATTATATAGCTTAAAACTTGGTGTATTCAGTAATTTGGTTACATGATTCTGTTTCAGATATACACACTAGGTCATCTTTTCTTTTTCTGGAATGTATTACTTGTACCTTGCCTTTAATGTTCCTGTACACGGACCTGTTCTCATTATATTTGTTATTGCTGTTCCACTCCCTACTGTATCTCCTCCCTATTCCAGTCACCAAACTGTGAATAAACAAATGCATAAAGAAATAAATAAATTATTGAATTGCTGTTTTTGGTTCAAAACAATCAAAACAACAAGCAATTTATAAAAATGCATAGAAATTTAGCTCTGTTTTCATAAAACCACAGAAAGGTAAAAAAAAAAAAAATAGCAATGCCCTGCTGAATGCATTAATGATTTGTCCATTGGTAGTCCTTCCATAGTGCAAGTGAACTTACAGAACTTTCCGCTGCTGTCTTACTAGAAGGCAATTGAAGACTCACGCCATAATTAATACCATGGAAATCAGCCTGCCAGTGCAGCAGTAGCACTTCAGCTTGTGTCGCTGGCAATCTAGGTTCGGAAGTGATCTCAGTGCATTAGAGGGTCAGCTGGGGGGAGAAGGATGAGCATCCAGTGGAGTGCTCTCCTCCCCTGAGGTGGGTAGATTTCAGAGCCCGACCAACTATCAATATTTAGTGCAGGTTGGATATAGGTACATCTGGGTCCAATGCATGTGCAAGGATTGGTTAGGCAGTGGACGTCCACATGCAGCAGGTGGGAATGGGTTATGCAGATTATGACATCATAGCACATCTGCCCAGCTTGTGAAAGAAACTTAAGGAAAATCTCCTATCCATTGTGCACCATGAAGCTGGAGGACACTGGCAACAGGTGTGGAATGATGTCCAGGATATACTGCTGGGGCATCTAGGAATCTTAGTCTACTCCCTCAGCCCCCTGGAGGAGCCTTGTCATGGGTGGTGACATCATGAACTAACAGTCCCAGTATGTGCATCTGGGGAGATGCCAGGACCTAGGGTTGGGGTCACTCCAAGAGGGCTGATTAAGGGATAAATCTCTGCCAGATCAGAGCATAAAGAGATTTTGGAAAAAATATGCACATCTCATTGCTGACAGCTTCATAATTTGAACTGAAATTATGCTGTGGTCTACAGGGGGTGATTCTAAAAATAGTTGATATTTGTACTGAAGCTCTGGGATCAGGAAACATGTTTAGGACTAATGCTATGACTAATGGATACAAGTACAGTACCACTATTTTGCATAAACTGGGTTATCTATCTTTCTTTCTTTCTTTCTTGTATAATATGTAAGCATAGGTTCTGTGAGAAATTAATCTCATTTACGGGGCATCCCAATACAATGCACATGAATACAAATATACAGTAAGTATGTTTCATACAAAATATACATCTCTTGAAACAATCACAAGCAGTGTGAGTACTTCTATGCATGTTTAAAAATGAGAAAATGAACTTAAACTGGTTGACTTTCTTTTAGTTGCATCCAATGAATTCCAAGAAAATGGAGCTGGACAAAAAAAAGAGGCCTTGCCATAATTAAATGAAGGATTAGGAATAGTAAGTGCATGATTAGAGACCTCCCTCATGTTATATTTAAAGGCTGGAATCTGCAATTTAATTGATAAATAAGGACAAGTCTAATCATGCAATGATGTATAATTTTGTGCCAAGGTAAAGTAGTCTTTAATCTAATGAAAGTCAATTTAATTGGGATAGAAAAATCACAATGGATGTGCATTCCGTGACATATGTTATCATTTGTTTAATACTGTACTGCATACAAATGTCCTGGATTGACCTGTCTACTTGTCTCTGTCAATTGAAAATCCTTCAAGTGTAGATAAGGGTCAATTAGTAAGAAACTGGACAGAATCCTTTTTATAAATGAAGTATCCAGGCTTTATAAGCTTCCCTGTGAAACTGTCTTCAAACAACTAAAAAGTAATTGCTTCCAAGAGTCTATTCAAGCCAATTGTATCAATTAAATTACGGTTCCACTCCAATTTAAGTCTTCAGCTCAACATTAGCTTACATGTGTTTAAAACATAGCACCTGTTCTGCTAACAGCAATTACAGAAGAACTGTTTGGATAACAGATGGTAGATTATGCAAGCAATAATACCTGACAGGGTGGGTGGTATTGGGCAATACTAGACTACTCAGGGGAGTAATGAGGCCCAATGCCACAGGCGAAGGGCCTTATAACCCCTTGGAAGGTTAGGTCTTGCCCAATACCACCCACCCTGGAGGGTATTGTTGTACTTAGAAAATGGGCTACATGTGGCATTTTTTATATGGGATTTCAAAAAAATTTAAAAACAGAGTAAAAATGAAGTTTTAGTCTTTTTCTTGTAAAGTAGTCCCTCTACTGGTATATCTGCTAGAAGAGGGTGATGCATTCTTTGACAACTGATTTTTTTAAGTAACCTCAGTGGTAGCACTTTGTGCTCCATTTACCGCTGGTTAGCAAGTGTATGTGAATCGGGCAGGGTGGCTGCCTGTAAGGCAAAGAATCACCAAATTAACGTATTTTTTTTGTTTTGTTTTTGAATATGTGGATGGAACCATTTACCAGTAAAAGTAAAGAACAAGCAGGAAGGGGGAAGACAATGGGGCAATACCAGGACAAGGTGGAGCAGGATGTGAGCATGTTTGAAGCTCTCCTTTCCATGTAATGGACTTGTGTCTGAATGATTTACATTTTTTTTTTATTTAATTGTTGAGGGGCTTGAATGTGGAGTAAGGGCTCCGAATATGTGGTTGGGGCTCTTGCTGAGCCTGAGCATGTGGCAAGACCACGATCTACAGACTGTTGGCTCTGCAGTGGAGGTGAGTGAAGACAGACGGCAGCAGGGTCACACAAAAGGAAGGTTTCTTTAACTTGAGATGAAAGGGATATTGTGTTGTGGGGAGGGAGGGCTTATTCACTGACTTGCCCATGGTAAGTGAGAATTAATAAAGTACTGAATGTGGGGGGCACTCGCTAGATAAGCAGTAGAAAACAGTGACAGCTTTTAGAGTTTGTAATAAATATTGCTGAAAGTGTTTGTCAGATGTATATGTGGCAACTTTTTTTGTCAAGAAGAATTGTTTATTTTTTGAAATGAGTGGGGGGGGGCTGGCTCACTCAGTCTTCTCGCTTACCGAGCAGAACAAAAATGGCAGCTACTAACTTTTAAAATTTTAACTGGCACAGGGATACCAATTTAACAGTGTGAGACATGGCAGGTTGGAACTTTTTATTTCTGGGTTGTCTATCGTAAGTTAATGTACGCCCCGGCAGGGGGCCAGCCAGTAAGATACCAGGAAATAAAAAGCCCACTTTCAAAACATTCATAATGATTTACTTTTTAGTAACAGGATTTTCATGTGGTCTGATAATGGTTGGTAGATTTTTGTGATACAGTCAAGGCAGTCTCGATTATGTGAACTGTATGGGAACAGTTTAGTTCTATGATTAGGATGGGGTTTGATACGGTTAGGTGGATGAGCCTTTTACAAGCACTAAGATCAGAATGGGGTAGTAAATTGCTTGTGAAGCTTCAGCCTAACTGAAAGCCATGTGTGGGGCTGCAGTATGTGTAGAGTCACTATACTATGCTTCACCCTTGCCAGATACAGTATCTACTGTTTGAAGCAGTAGTGTCAATAAATATATAAGGAGTTCTAGGCTGCAGCATTTCAAAACAGGAAGTGCTAAGTACTGTACTAGACTAGGCAAGGCAAGGCAAATGACAGTAGTTTCATTTATAGATCACCTCTCCTGAGAGCTCAGAGCCATTTGCATTAAAATGACTTATAAAATGGGCAAAGAAAATGCTTCAGTTTCATTGGCTTGAAGGACCTTCCACCCATGTCCTTATCAGCGAGTATTTGTGCCAAACAGCACTTTTCTCGACGTGGCAACCTCACAACCAAAAAAAATCACTAAACTATTTGACCGGGAATCTGTTTCTCACAAGTGGGCACAGGACCCACAGCAGCAGCATGAAACACCACACAATCTTAGCAGAAAACACCAACTCACACAGACTGACTATCTCTGTATGTGCCCAAAATTTCAATACATTTTATTATCATTAAAAAAAACTACCGAGACCACTGAAACGGAAAGCGCTCGTGCCGATTTCCATCTCTCATCATGTTGCCTCTAGTGTCGTTCCCTTAGCCCTATGCAGTCCTTTTCTGTATTTATGTACTGTTGCACACACTTTTAAATGAAGAAAATGTTTCTTTTTACAAAAATGGCACCAACCCAGAAATGGCTCTATATGGCGGCCGGCATGGACACTCTCATTGCCATTAACAGCAGTTGGCAATGACAATGTGCTATAGAAACAGTGAAGACAGTACCTCTTTAATGATATGTCAAGAGGAGAAGCAAAATGGAAACTGAAAAGTAAAACACAGACACAACAACCTGACCAAGATCCCTGTGTGTGTGAGTGTGTGTGTGTGTGTGTGTGTGTGTGTGTGTCTGGGGGGCATCTACTCAATGTCACATAATAGAAAAACAACCTAAATAAACAGACTATTTTACTACTTCATGTATAAAAAACACCCCTAAAACTATAAAAATGTTTTCCTTCTTTTTTTTTCTTCTTCTTACATATTTACTTTGAAACCCATTTTATAAGTGTAATAAGACACTCCGAGGTGTAGGTTATCTCCTGATAAGAGCATGCCCAGGTGCATAAGGCACTCGGAGCAAGCGCTTCATGCCTAACAATGCACCTGAGCGTGCTCTTAAGAGGAGATAACCCACACCTCATCATGTCTTATTGCTTGCATATTAATTACTATTACACTCTACAGCTGTTTTTACAGCACCTGCACAATTGCTCGCTGTCATTCAGATGGCAGCCAGCTGATGTGGCGACAGGACGTCTGTGTCCATCGCCATCTGTAGCTCATCTGGAGGACCTGAAATGGCTATTGATGGATGAACTGTGGGTAGACTGGGGGGCAGGGGTAGTGGATGCTGGGGGGAGTTATGACTGATATCACGGGGATTGTAGTGGAAGGATGGTACCATTGGACTACCAGGGAGCCAGTGATTACTGTAACGGGGTCAAGGTGGGAGGGCAGTGCCACTGAACTACCAAGGAGTATGTGATTATTTTATCAGGGATCAGGGTGGGAGGTGGTACAAGTGGGCTGCCAGAGAGTTAAAAATTATTTTAATGAAGATTGTGTGGGAGGAGGGTACCTTTGGACTACAAAGTAATTGTATTCTTATTCTTGGGGGTTGGGGAAGGAGGGAGTGAGTGTAGCTGGCACCATGCTGAATGGGGGGGGGGAGTTGTGCACCATTTATGCATTGCTAAGGGCAGGGTTTTGGAAATGGTAAACAGCACTGCCATGGCAGCCTTTTTTCACCTCCAAAATCTGCTAAGTATTCCTCAGTGTTCTGTGTGCAGTAGAGTTTCCTCATTTGCATAGGTGCAGTGGTGCATTTAGTGCACATTGTTCACTGAATGCCATGCTGTGGGTGACTTTGAATATGGCTACCCCCCAGTTTGGACATGCTTTGCCTAGTTAGCACTGTGCTTTTCATCTTAGAACCATGCAAACTTTCCACATATCAGGGGGATAAAGCATAAGTGCAATTTGTACTTACTGCTATTACTAGTCACAAATTTTAGTGAGAGAGAAATAATGTACAGGTCACATTATTTCTTCCTCATTTTGATTTGTGATTGAAATTGCTCAGCAGTGGTTAATATCACACCAAAAAACATCTGTCCGCTATTATTTTTATCTTTTTGTCTTTTTTAGTGACAATTTCTTCCCCTGGGGCCCAAGTCGGCTCTCTCATGTTCTCGTATCCTAATCCTCCAGCTGCCATCTGACCCACATCAGTCTCCTACTGAGGGTGATCACCTTCATTGCCCCACAGCTTACTCCCCCATGGTGGGGTGGTAGGGGTGACCAACTCCCCCACCAAGTCCGGAGCCACATGGTGATCCCCTCAGGAGCCAGAGCAGGTGCTCACAGATGGCCATCAAGCCGCTTTGACTGGGGCACCCCTTTTCCACTTTTCTCCCCTTGCGGGAGCACGGGGTGCAATGCTGCCAGTGACTGGGTTTGTGCATGCTCCCAAGCGTGCTCCTGTCAAGCATCTTCCGCGTAACCACCCCCTGTTTGTGCGGCTCCATGCCGTTGAGCCCCAGTCTCTGCTAGGGATCAGGTGAGCACCGGCCACTGGAAACCCACCTTCCCAGAGATGGAGAGCAATCCATCTGATGCTCAATCATCTCCTCCCTGCTGACCCACGGTGACCCGTGCTCGTTCCCAAACAAGGGTTGCCGGCATGGCATGAGGCGTGGCATCCAGCGCCTCAACCCTCAGCACCACTGGGCTGGTCTATTTTTAGCAGTATTTTTGAATCTGATGACCTTAGTACCTCAGTACTCAGAGTGTTTGCCTCTGTTTTTCTGGTTAGATAAGTTGAATTTCCCTGTATTACACCAGGGCTCTAATTTACTGTATATTCAGACATACAGATTTAGTCTTTGCTGTATTGGTCCTTGTAAGAATAGATCCAGAAGCAAAGTGCTTTAAGAGCTTTAAGCTTCCGAGGAAGGACTGGGTTGGTCCTAAAGCTAAAGCACTTTGTTCTTTTTGTTACATCTATGTTGGTTTAATAAAATGTATCATATCATTTGCTTCTGGATCTGTATATTCAGGGCACTGGATATTGCATAGTTCAATCTGTGTGCCAACACTGCAGTCCGCTTCTATTGAGATGGAATCCATCCCTGCCAATGCAGTCCTATCTTTTCCAGTAAAATGACAGATTTCCTAGCAAGGTATTATTTATCCCATGCAGGTAGGTACTTGTATGTTTTGATCATGTCACTGGTTTCCCTCCTTTTCTCGAGGGTGTATATGTTTGAATTTTTCAGTCTCTACTCATATGCCTTGCTCCCTAGTCCCTGGACCAACATGGTTGCCCTGCAGTGTACAACAGTTGCAGCGACTGCTATGGTTAGATATTTCCTGAAACATATGTAATATCTCTAGAGATATTCCTGCTTGCCTGCAGTACCAGCTGAGAGCCACCAGAGAGTGAATCTCCTTAGAAATATCACAAAACATCTGGAAATATCTGACCAAGACAATGGCTGCAACTTTACCTCCACTTGTCAGTCTCTCTCCGCAGGTGTGGACTCCAGTACGTCCCACAATATTCCAGGTGTGGTTGCACCAGTTACCTGTACAATGGAAGGATCATGTCTCGGCTTCTATGACTTATCCCTCTCCCTATACATCCCAGCATCCTCTGTACCTTACCCCCAGCTCTGTTACAGTGTGCTGTTGTTTTTATGCTCTCAGATGTCATGACCCCTAGGTCCCTTCCCTCCATGGTGCTTTCCAGCACCACTCCATTTCATACTGCACTTTTTGGATTCCTTTTCCCAATGTGTCCCACCTTACACTTTGTAGTGATGAAGCCCAGCTATCAAACCTTTCACTAGCTGTCCAACCTACCCTGAGCATCCCAGAGTTCCCTTATCTCATCTTCTGTGTCCGCCCTTTATAGAACTTTGTGACATCTGTGAGAGAGAGATCATCTCCTTGTTACCTTGCCCTATGTCACAAATGAACACACTGTAAAAGGCTGGCCTCAGCAACAACCCCTGTGGTACTCAGCTTGTTACTTCCCTTATTTCTGAAAACTCTGTGTTAACAACTACCCTTTATGTTTTTCCCCTCAGCCCAATTTCCACCCAAGTCACCAATTTTTCCTCCACTTCTAAGTTCCTTCACTTCTTGACCAGCCTCCTGTGGGGTACTAAGTCAAAGGCCTTGCTGAATTCCAAGTATACTGTATCAGCTTCTTGTCCCCTACTGGCTGTCCTGGTCCCCCAGTTGGAGAAGTCAATCAGATTCATCTGGCAAGACTATCTCCTCATGAACCCATGCTTTATGGGGTCCTGTAGCCTATTTCCCTATAGAGGTCCACTAGTTCCTCCCTAGTATAGATGCCATAGTCTTTGCTACTAGAGAAATTAAGCTGACTGGTCTATAGTTCCCTGGCTTATTCTTAGTTCTGCTGTTGTGGAGAGGGACCACATCCACTGTTCCTCTCATTTCCTGGGGACCACCCCAGTGGCCACTTAGCAGTTAAATATGTCTGCAAACAGTCCTGCTTTCACCTTCACTGCCTCCTTAACACAGACTCACTGAAAAACATTTGTATACTGCCCTAATTATGACCTTCAGTGATGCTTGGGGGAAAACTAGCAGCTACCCAAGTCTTACAAGCAACTGATATAAAAGAAAAAAAAGTGTAACTTGCTTTATGTACCTCCAGTTGTTTTTGGAGTAGAATCTCTGGGCCCCTGGACTCCTCTGGCTGACACTTTTCAGACACTGCCTTTGCTAGTGTTACCTATGTCGGTGCTTTGTTGATGATACCCAACTGTACATTTCCTAGCATATTTCCTCCTTCATGTCTCTCTCCTCTTGTTTTGCCCAGGTCCAGGCCTGGCTCAATGAAAATTTACTCCAGTTACAGTAAATATTTCCATGACTGAAGTGCTCCTCTTGGGAAAGAAAAGCTCCCTCCATGTCTTTTACCTCCATCTGTGTCCTTGAAACAGACCTTACTTTTCCTCTTCAGTCTATAGCCTTGATATTCTACAAAATTCTAAACTGTTTGTCCCCTTCACATCTTCCTTATCCACAGAACCTTGTTTTTCTTAATTTCTTCTTCAGAATTTCTTCAGCATTGTCTTTGTCTGCTATTTGCTGGACATCCTTTTGCAGAACTTGTTATTCATTTACTAATCTTGAATAGTGTAACGTCTTATTCCATGGGCTTTCTGACTCTTTGTTGCCAGATTACAGCATGCCCCAAATGCTGCTGCTTAACTTACTACTGGCACAAGGAAACATGACCATAGTTTTCCATTCCTGTACCATGTTCCCATTCCAGATTAATTTTAAAACTGCCTTCCTCTTTTCCAAGAACCCTGATGGGCTTGCTGCCACATCCCTAACTGATCTGGTCTCCACACATAAACCTTACCGCTCTCTGTGCTCCTCTAGTACTGGCTTTTTTGTTTCATTTCATAGTATTTCCATTACTGGCAATAAAGCCTTCTCCCATGCATCCCCTGCTATCTAGAGCACCTTAACTATCTCTCTTCCCTTAATCATCTCACCCTTTCTGGTACTGTCTTCCCAAAAAACAGATTGTTTCTCCCATGCCTATAATTACTGATTTTTCTCTCTACTACTACTATAATGTTTTCCTTTTTGCTTATTTTGGCCCATCACTGCTGTCTTCTCCAGCTGTCACTGCTACACTTGTTGCTACATAAACCTACCAAGTATCACACTGAAACAGCAGTTCAAAAAGTATGACGGAGTCTTGGATATGGAATAACAAAATGAGACATCTGATCTCAGATGCCACACTGAACCCACAAAACCACACTGGGATATAGGACCGACTAGAATCTCTGCCAACAGCACCCATTTGTCTCTATTGGACTGGACTGTTACCAACAGAGCAAATAGGATCATTGCTGCAGGCACATTCCTGGATTCTATTAGTGATCAGTTGCCAACTTTCGGTATCTAGAATGGGCACTGTCCGAAGACCTCTCCCTCGAGGAAATACAGTTTCAAGATTTCTCTAAACTAAACTTAGCAGCGCTTCAATCTGATGTGAGTAGCATTGACTGGTCTCCAATCTATTTCACAGATGATGTTGAGATGGCCCTTGACTACCTGGCAATTAAGCTACTCTCTCTAGTACTTACATGTTCCCCTAAAGAAGAGGAGAATACTGGACTCTGAAACAAGATGGTTGCATAGTGATCTCCTGGCTTCTACGAGAAGAAGGGACAAGGCCTGGGCCTCTGCTATGAAGTCTCAACTGCCGGCGGACTGGGATAAGTACAGAATGCCTGTAAAAAAGACATATGGGAGGTCAAAAGGGGAATATTGTAATAAACTTCTCCAATCCTCCACAAGGGATGCCCAGGGGTTTTGGAACCACATAAAAAATTTTATGGGACAAGTACTCAAGCCATCTATAACTGAAATGACACTGAATTATGTCAACTGCAGCAAGTTAGTCACAATTGCAAATGCTCTTAATGCCCACTTCTTGGACATTTCTGCATACTTGGAAAATTCAAGTCAGTCCCCTGTACTCACTGACTGTAACAATGTGCCTACCTGAACATCCTTTCCCTAAGAACAGTCACTTCTGTGGAAGTGCTGCGACTTCTTAAAGCCACCCACTCCTACAGATCTGCAGGGCTTAATGGTTACTGCCTAAGTTCATCAAATCAGCAGCCCCTGCCCTTGCTGCCCCAATTGTGAGAATTTTCAACTTATCCATTATAGGTTTACCTATGCCAAATTGACAACACTATTGTTGAAGTTCGACATAGCAATTGGCATAGAGATTCCCAATGTCAACAGGTGAAATTTTGCCTGTCTGACATTGAAGTGTTTCTCTAGGGGGGCTGAGCCCCCTGAACCCCCCATGCAGAGGGCTGTGCCCCTGCATCCCCTTCTAAAGATTATCAACTCTGAGTCGGAGTTGATTTGAAGGAGGGGCAACACACAGTGAAAGGGCAAAATTTCACCTTCAGGTCCCTCACAGTGACAGTTTCAAAACCTGTCGAAATTGTCACTGTGGGGGACTTTGACATACAGGTTTCATTGTTCAGTCAGCACACCCCCATGATAACCCAGACAGTGCTGACTTTATGGAAAATCACTTGAGTGGTTCCAGTTCATAAGAAAGGGGACACAAAAAACATGGTCAGTTACTGACCGAGTGCCATTCTTTCTACTCTTAACAAACTACTTGAGAAGGTTGTGGCCACCCAGGCCACTGAATATCTCCATATAAACAAGCTCCTATCCCCTGCTCAGCAAGGTTTCTGATCAGGGCACAGTACAACAACCATGCTAATTTAATTCTCTAATGATGTCTTAACAGCAATGGATAAGGGCATGTTCACTGGGGCCATTTTCATTGACCTCACAAAAGTATTAGATCTAGTAGATCACCCACTACTGCTATCCAAGTTGTACTCACTTGGCACCTCCCAGATGCCACCTTTTGGTTTGAGAGCTACCTTTCAAGCAGAAAGCAATTCATTCAAATAGGAACTGCAATCTATGACCTTGCCCCTACCCTTGTTGGAGTTCCCCAGGGATCTACTCTTGGCCCCTTCCTTTTTACTCTTTTTATTAACAGTCTGCCTACTCTGCCCTCTTCCTCCTCTAGGATCCTCTTTGTGGATGACATGGCACTTTACTCAAGTGCTAAAGACCTGCCCTCCATAAATGCCAATCTTCAATCTGATTTTGACTGTCTACAAGCATGGCTGCTACTAAACAAGCTTCTTCTAAACTCTAAGAAAATGGTGGCCATGCTTTTTGGCGCCTCACCTCAACTCAATTCCTGTATCTCTGCCCTATCAATCCAGGGCCCGGAAGCTCCCCACTGGAGACGGTCAACTCATTCAGGTATCTCAGGGTCACACTTGACCCATCTCTTGATTTCACTCTTCACGTTGCAGCCACGTGTAAGGCTGTTAACATAAAACTAGGGCTGGCCCATAAAATCAGGTTCTCCCTCAATTCTGCTGCCAGGCTTGCTATAGCTCAAGGTATACTCCGTCCTTGTCTAACATATGGCTCTATGGCCTATCTTGATGCGAGCAAAGGTGCTTTCCAAAAATGGAGCACATGCTACAGCAGCATATGCCGATTTGCACTCTCGGTGCCCAGACTAACTCATCGCTGCCAACTGTACTCCCATCTAGGCTGGCTCTCCCTGTCGTCGCATTGGTTTTATACTGCTGGCTGTATGATGGATAACATAGTCAGAACTGGAGCTCTGGAGTCCCTTTCCAATATGTTAAACCATCACACTCTAGTTTACCCCCTGAGATCTTCTGAACAGTCTTCTCTTGAAATTCATAGAAGTTTCACAAAAAAGGGGGACCTTTCCTTTGTGATATCTGTGCCAAAACTTGGAACTCCCTTCCTCTGAATGTCAAACTCTCCAAATCCCACCAAGCTTTTAAAAAGGGTCTTCAATTCTTCCTTAGGGACTCTGACATTTGCTCCTGCTCTGACATTCTTGTGCCTCCTAACTAGTTGCTATACCTGCTCCACTAAATGGCACTTACTCTCATATCTGCGCTTGTATCACCTGCCTGAATACTGCTTCCTCAATATTATATCAAATTGTTATTTTACCCACTGACTAGACTGTCTTGTGGACCTGTTGCTGCATAAATCAGTCTGTGACTTGGATACTGTACTCCTGCCAGTACCGCTGCATGCTACTGTCCCTGGTTGTTGCCTGAAAATAGTTATCATTCTTGTCTAGTGCACTTAATTAATGTATTTGTCTGTTCTTCTTGCCATTTTAACTGTCTTTGTCCAATTGTAAATGCTGCTTTGTTGTTCAAATTTTGCTTAATTCCTGTTGTGATATGCCCGTTGTATTTCCTGTCTGTACAATGTTCCATTGGTTGTAACTCTCCCGGGTCGTGCCTGAAAATAGGCAACATTTTTGTCTAGTGCAGTTATCCGGTAAACCAAAGCTAAATAAATAAATATAGTTAGACACTTCAATAACTAGTAAAACATTAAAATGGCTGACAGGCAGCAGGAGTGGAAAAACTTGACACCTAACATTTCACGCATACATGCGCTTTTTCCAGGGTGACAAACAGCATACACACACACAACATTGGGTGGCTGGCTTTTTCACTGCACTGCCTGTAAGTTGTTTTAACCTATTTGTATTTAATAAAGTGTCAGACTTTATCCCAATCTGGTGTTGTTGGTTCAAATAGTGTGGCATCTAAGCTTTGATGTCTCTGTTAGCCAAATAAGTGCCCCATACTACTGGACACCTAAATAGCCTCCCTGCTGTATCTTTTGTAATACACTTTCCTGTTTAACATTTTGTAAACATGACATTATTTTATATAATATATTTCCTCTTGGGGGGGGTGTTACCTCCACTGCAGCGTGTATTGTGGTATTGCTTGCATGAAAAACACTATACAAAATGTAACTGTACTATGCCATTTTATCACAGTAATGCCAAGCATTACAGTTTCTGGCAATATTTCATTCAGAAAAGTCATCTTAAAGTAAAGCCACTTACTGTAGTGGCTTTCTGAGCTCATAGTACTGTGTTTAGAGATGATATTGCTGATTTGAAGCATTTGTTTCTAAATTGTTGAAACCTGGAACCCTTTTTCTGGTGTCTGGTTTAAGGTGTACAGTATGTCATGCACTAGTAGGAGATCATTTTTGAAAACTGACCCTGTTTGAGCCAACTAATGAGAAGCCCTTCTCTGTCATGTTATTTTTTACTTTCTTAAAGGCCGTGTACATGCTGTGGCATTGTCAGGTGAGCATTGCCTTATTAGAATATATATGGTGATGGCTGCACATGAATGGCCTGATTAGATAAGCAATAATGCACGATGGGGCATGAGGTTATTGGGTAATTACCACATGCCCTTCCCTTCATGGGTTTAACACCTCATGTCCTTCAACCACAGGTTCAAAGGAAGTGTGGTAATAACCCAATAATCACAAGCCTTGAAGTGCAATATTGCATTTATAAAATGGCACCAAAATAGTAAAAAATCACAAGACTGATTAAATCTTTAAATTAAAAATAAATAATCTTTCATCACCAAACAGCTGAGTTTGCCCAGTCAAAGAGGACAAACTTTCTGGCAGGTAAGTCACTTATTTTGTTAGTTGAATAATTTTTTATTTTTCCCAGCTGTTAGTGATAGTTCTGTGCAGTTAGGTTAGCCTTGAAAACAAGTTTTAAGACTTGCAAGGCACTTTCCAGACCTATGCAGTTATTGGTCAATTACTGCACAGATCTGGAGAGCTATTGCCCAATCAGAGCTCTGGATTTTCCTTGCCCATTTTATAATGGTATTTAATTGAGCCTTACATGTGTTAAAACTGCTATACAGTCTTTGCATTTTGCTATGCAGGACCTACAGTACATGGTACTACAGACAACAGTTATTCCTGCTGCTAAAACTGATGGTAAAGTGGAAGCATAGCAGCCACATTATTTTAATGATAATATTGATAACTAATAAATGAATATGATTTACTGTTATGTAGCTGGACCACACAGCCATCATTTGAAACAGTGCAATGTACATGTTTTATGTTATTAGATCAAAATAGAAAAAGACAATGTGCTTCTGCTTGATGGACTACCACTGGTATCTTCTGATGTGGATGCTGTTATTATACCAATCATCGCCTACCTCCATGGAGCAGGCAGACACCAGCATTTCTGATACACTGTGTGTGCAGACTCTGTTTAAACTAAGTAACATTATGGTTAAATGCATATTAATATGTATCTATGTGTAACAATACATTGAACCTGTAGTGACAGGGCACAGCCATGCTGACCTGATTCCAAGCTTCATTTTAAAAAGTTAAGTTCCTAGGGCTAATACGTCCAAAATTCACCCTTTTCAAGGAAAGTATCTTTAGAATGAGCTAACTTTAGAAATGTTAGGATAGGAACTTTTGTTCAATGCCAGCTTAGCATCAGATCAACATAGATCGCTAACGAACGCTTAGAAATGCCTGCACCAGGCTTATCCACCAGGCTAAAGCTTACTACTTCACCTCATCCCTCCAAAATAATCTAAACCATCCAGCCAAGTTCTGGAGGTCTATAAAATCACATTTCTCCCCCCCCCCGCCCAGCCACCCACTCCAGCCCTAGATGTGAGAGGCTCCATCTTAACCGAACCACTAGCAGTTGCCATGGATTTCAACTCAGTGTTTTCTAGCAGTGGGTCCCCTCACAATTCCAAACCCCCACCTGCCACACAAACGTGACACCTCCATCCCCACTCACGCCAACCCCTCTTCTGGTTTTCTCCTTCTCTCTGGTTACCCCACCAGAAGTACTCAAAGCCCTGATTGCCCTAAATCCCTCTAAGGGTAGATGCACCACAGGCATGGATGCCAAAATGCTCTACCTTTCTGCACCAGCCATTGCCATGCCTCTAGCATCTCTTTTCAACCTCTCTTTTACTACTGCTTCTATACCTTTAAAATGGAAGCACACCACAGTTATCCCCCTCCTGAAAAGTGGTGACCCATCCTCCCCAAGCAACTACCACCCAATCTCCCTTCTACCTTCCCTAGCCAAAATCCAGGAACATCTCGTCCTCTCACAACTCTCTACCTTCCTTGACTCCTCCTTCTTCACCCCTTACCAGTCTGGCTTTAGAAAATCCCACTTCACTGTCACGTCCCTCCTCAGACTCACAGATTCCATCCTCACAGGCATGGATAAAAGTCACATCACATCTTCCATTTCCATCGACCTAGCCAAGGTGTTTGACACAGTCTCGCATACCCTCCTTCTGTCTAAACTCTCTAAGACAGGCCTTTCCAGTGCGGCCATGCACTGGTTCAACTCATACCTGTGTGGCCGGTCCCAATCGGTAAAAATTGGTGCCTCCACCTCAAACCCCCTCCCTGTCTCCATTGGAGTCCCCCAAGGCTCTGTCCTTGGTCCTATCTTATTCTCCATTTTTCTCAACAACCTTCCTTCGATCTGCCAGTATGCTGACATTCACATGTACACAGACGACACAGTCCTGTACGCATCAGGTCACTCCCTCTGGAAGTTGCATCCAAGATCCAGCAAGACTTCACTGGAGTACAGCACTGGTTTAAGTCAAAATCAACTTATCCTAAATGCCAAAAGCGATGCGTAACTTTGCACACGACAAAGACTCTCCGCCTCCCGCTTTCCCATTCTCAAAACACTTGATGGGACCCCTCTAGAAATCTGTACCTCATCCCAGATACCTAGGGGCCTGGCTGGACCAACACCTTGACTTTTCCACGCACATCAAGCAACACACAAAAAACTGCTCCCTAGGCTGGGGACACTATACCGGAACCGCAGCTGCATCCCTCTGCCTGCCCGCAAAGCGATTCTACAGAAAATGATCCTCCCTATTTTTGACTATGGGGACATAGTCTATAGTTCTACCCCTAAATCCACCCTGGCTAGACTGGATCATCTCTTTAACTCCTTCTGCTGCTTTGCACTGGATTGTCCTCCCTCCACTCACCACTGCGACCTATACAGTCACCTAAACCTACCCTCCCTCACAAATAGATGCTGTTACCACTGCAACAGACTCACAGCCAAATTCTGGACCCAGTTACTGCCCTCCTACTTAGCCTCTACCCTAACAGCCCAAAAACCATCGGCATACTCACTCAGAAATTTCGACTCCTGCCTACTACAAATCCCACACATGGCCACTCTGCTGGACAGTCGGCTTTTAGTGTCCGTCTACCAAAACTATGGAACTCCCTGCCGGCTGACATCTGGCTCTCCCTCTCCCCTCGGATACAAATCTCCCTTCTAAAAGGTCAAGTCCCCATAAGCTTCATATGTCAACTTGACGTGCACTAGCACGGGCCATGTCAATCTGGTGTGCACAATGTAAGGACCAACCACCCAATACAATCTATGCTGCCCACTCAAATGCTTAACTATCAAATTTTGGTTGCCATTACCTTTTATTCTTATTCTGCCTACTATTATGCTGCTCATTCTCTGTTTCTTGCCTCCTGTACATACCATTCCTAGATTATTTTATCACTGTAATAATGAAACCTTGTACATATTGTATGTTACCTATGAAATTTAGCTGTTCTATAATTTCTTATTGTTACTAGTATGTTTAAATCCCATTTTCCCTCCTCCCCCAGAACACATCTGGAATCGAGTGGTAGTCTGCTCAGTATATCTTTCCTGGTAAAACTTCTAAGTAAATAAATAAATAAATAGATAACTCCTTGTGATAGAGTTTATTTCTGTTAATATGCATCAGTACACATCTGTATGCATCAGTGCACTTCTAACCATACTATTACTGTATGTTTAAAAGTGCATTTATATATATATATATATATATATATATATATATATACATATACATATGGATGGGGTAGTGTGTAGTATGAGATTTTAATCCACACCCTCGGTGTGAGATGCTACATAAACCCAAGAGCAAAGCTCGAAGGATTTATAAAAGCATCCCACACCGAGGGTGGGGTATGTATTATATTCTCACATGCACACTACTCCATCCTTTATTTTTTATAATTGCTGGTGAGCAATTTTTTTCCAACTTGATTTCTGTGTCCATGTGTCCGTCACACACACACACACACACACACACACACACACACACACTGTCTGTTAGCCTCCCTGCCTTTCCTGAATGAGCATCATGTTCTTCCTTTTTTTTAACTTACAGTTTACAATCACGCTTAAATCAGCCATGGTGCTGTTCATGCTCACAGTAGGTATGTCCTGAAGCAGACAAAGAGTGAAATCAACAAGATTTATTTATTTATTTGCTTTTGTTAACCGGGTAAGCACACTAGACAACCAAGTGCCTATTTTCAGGTGCGACCTGGGAGAGTTACAGAACATACAGGTAACATAATACAAGTCAAGGAAACTGGAATACAAAGTGAATATTACAGTCAGGAGCCACAGCCTCTACATGGGTGAGAGGTACAGGTCAGGCACAGGCAAGGCTAGACAAGCAAACAACATAAAAGTAAACAACACAACATCGAGAGTCAAGGTATTCTGCTAAGTCAAAAATGCTGAGACACAGCTCAAACGGCAGTGCAAGATATTACATAAACTAGAAAAAGACAGAGTTTAATAAACTAACAACAAGGTGGGGTAGTAAGTACTAAATTGGGGGAGGGTACAGATAAATAATGTAGCAGCTTCCCCCCCCCAGAGGCAGGAGGGATAGAGGGTATGCCAGGCCTAGGCAGAACATAGGCAGGCCACAGTAGACCTGAGAAAGTGCCAGAAGGATGCTTTAAAGCTGTGGTGGGAGGGCGAGGCACACACAAGTGCGGGAAGGGAGTTCCACATTTTGGTAGCTTGGACTGAGAAGGCCTGGTCACCGGTGAGGGTGTGCGTCCTAGGGACAAGTCGGGCCTGAGAGGCACAGGATCTGAGATGGTAGGCTGGGGGTGGGGGGATTAGGGGGAGAGCAAGTACTGAGGGGGTGGCAGTTCGGACTATATTGTCAACAAAATTGCTAAGGACGAAGGTACGATGTTTTTCAGGGGGGAGCCACTCCAGACGTGAGTAGAGCTCACATCGATGCGTTAGGCGGGGGGCAGAGAGAGCGAAGCGACATATGTTGTTGTATGCAGTGCCCATTTTGTGAGATGAGCTTTGGAGACCGGGGCAAAAGCGACTAGCCCGTAGCATAGTGTGGGGGAGAAGTATCCCCCTAGCTATGGCTAGCCGGGTGGCAGGGGTGAGGCAGTCCTTGGCTCTGTAGGCAAGGCCAAGCTTGCCATTAGATGCATTGCACACATTCCATATGTGGGTGGTGAGATCGAGTAGGGGATCGAGGGTGACCCTGAGATATTTGACAGAGTCAGAGACTGGAAGTAAGTCGCCATTGGCCCCAAATATTTCTAGGGGAGTAGAGCAGGAAGAGGTGTGAGTCACTGACCCAAATAGCATGGCATGGGTCTTCTTCAAGTTGATGATGAGCTTTTGACCTTTGAGCCAGATTTGAATGAGCTCAAAGTCAGAGTTTAGCTGAGAGTTGATGGTGTTGATTTCACGGGGGCTGACCAGGACAGAAAGGTCATCTGCATATAAGATAGGAACACCATGGGTAAGTTCGGAGGGCAATCCATTAATGTACAGAGAGAGAACAGAAGGGGACCCAAGATGGATCCTTGGGGGACCCCACAGTTAACAGGGGATAAGGCTGAGTTTGTGCAGTTGTAGCACGTGAACTGCTGTCTACCCACCAGGTAGCTTGAGAACCATTCAAGCGCATGGTGAGAGAGACTGAGGGACTGCAGCGTAGTGTGGAGGAGGGAGTGATCCACCCGGTTGAAGGCCTTGGAAAGATCAACGAATATGGCCCCCATCAGGAGACCTTGATCAGTTGTGGAGCTGATCACGGAAGTGACCACAGCAAGCGCCGTCGATGTGCTGTACCCTTTTCTAAAGCCGTGTTGGGCCCGGGGAGAGAATGGAGTATTCCTCAAGGTAGTGTGAAAGTTGAGAAGCTACTGCCCGTTCGAGGAGCTTGCTAGTGGCAGACAGTATAGCAATGGGGCGATAGTTGCTAATGTCTTTGGGGTCACCTTGCTTGTGGACAGGGACCACCTTGGCTATCTTCCATATCTCCGGAATGGATCCCGAGATGAGTGAGGAGTTAAAGATGTGTGTGACCGGTCTAGCAAGGAGGGGAGCTCCAAGGCTAAGGAGCTTGGGTTCAAGGCCGTTATTGCCCACACCCATGTGGTGGGACAGCACCGCCAGGAGTGCTTGGGTCTCACAAATTGAGATCCTCTTGAGGTAGAAGGGTGGATGGGAGGGGGGGCCCCCGAGGTGGTATGGTGGCATGGGGACAGGAGGGAGGAGGGGCTGACAGATCAGAAAAGGCGCGATTGAAGGCAGAGGCAATAGTATGGGGGTTATTGCAGTGAGCTCCTCCAACATACATGTTGGGGGGGCTGTTCCATTGCCATCCCATCAACAAGATTTCTAACATTTTTCCAGAAACCACGGGGGTTGTAAGCCGAGGCGAGTAGGGCAGACTTGCAGTACTCACTCTTGGCAGTATGTATTGCACGCTTGCAGATGTTTCTAAGTCATCGATACTCAGCAAGGTCATGGTCATCTTGGGAGATTTTGAATTTTACCCAGCATTTGTCCCTTTCCCTCATGAGGGAGTAAAGGCCACCATGGAGCCATTTCGTGACAGTGCCTCGCACCCTCCTTTTGGTGAGGGGTGGGTGCCTGTTTTGCAAAGGGATGAGATCCAGAGCCGAGTCGGGGTCACTTATGGCCAGGAGCCTGGACCAGTCGACCCGTCACAGATCCTCAAGTAATCGTAGGGGATAAATTTAGAATAGTCCCTCATATGGATCACTCTGCTGGGGACTTTGGGAGCGTTGAAACCACGGATGCAGTAAGTGGGGGAGTGATCAGTAATTGTGATGGGGAGGATCCAAGAGTGGATGATAGTATCCAGTCTGTTGCTCATGACCCAGTCAATGAGCGACCCCAACCCTCGGGAGGAAGGCCTAGTAGGATGCGTGATCAGCTGACTGAGGAAAAGACTAGAGAGAATCAGCTCAAACTGCTTGGCATTGGGTCCCTGCCAATTTAGGTTGAGGTCTCCCAGTATTATTAGTTCATTTGAGCCCACCTTATCCCGGATCAGTTCCAGTAGAGAGGAGGGCCCAGGGACACCTCTTTTTGGGGGGTTGTAGGCATAGACGAGATACATGTGTTTTTAAGGTAAAAGCAGAATCAACCAGATAGAGAGTTAAAAAAATTAAAAAAAATTCGAAGGAAAGACGGATGAGCCCAGCGGATGAGTCTTGTGGTGGCTTCTCGCTAACTGAAAGACAGACCCACCGTATTTGTGGAACTCTGCCACCCACCCACACGCAGAACATGAGTCAGTAAAGGAGTGCTAGGTTATGAGAGGCAGATTGTGTGAATGCTGTAATAACCCTGAGGTTATTATGGTGAATAACAACTCAGCCCATAGGAAAAAAATGCTCCACAGTTATTATAAATCAATCAATCAATCAATCAAATCTTTATTTATCCAGGTGAACATCGTTGAGCACAGCTCATTTGCAAGATGGACCTGGTAAGGTCAAGGTTCAATTTACATAGATACATAAAAAATATTCAATATACACACACTCTAGGATACTACATAGAATATTCAGTATGCACACAGTCTAAGAATACATTCTAATCAGACTATACATTAAATTCAGGTGTGAGTGGTAATAAGGGGTGAAGGAAGGGAGGGGAAGTGGTGTGCCTGGCTGGTGGGGAAGAAGGAAGATGGTGAGGGCCTATACTGTGGAACGGATAAACTGAGGCCATATAAAGAGGGCAGGAGGGTGGCACTGGGGGTTTGTATAACAGGGGTATGGGGCTGTGATATATGACAAGGGATTAAGGGAGGCGGATGGAAAGGAGGTGCATGGAGTGTGAGGGGTGGTGACTCTTAGTAAAGGTGGATACCTTCCGTGAGTTGGCTATCTGGGGAGGGAGATGGATAAGATTAGGAATACTCTACTGTTTGTGGAAACAATTACATTTTTCTTTGATAAGCCTCAAATACAGATATTTAAAGGATGTAAATGAGATGTATCTGTTCATTTTCAGGGTCTTCTGCATCGTATTCCATAAGGCATATAAGACACAGCTGATAGCAGATCTACCATATCGAGAATTGAATTTGGGCACTTTAAGCCCGATGAAGTTTAGGCTTCTTAGGGCATATTTACTTGATGTGATTTGTGTGAAGCAGTCTGAGACGTAATTTGGTAGCATCTTTGCTATCACTCTATAAATCCATAGTGTGGCATTCCTGTCTCTTCTAAGTTGGAGCGAGGTCCATCCAACTGCAGCATAAAGCGAGCAGTGGTGAGTGCTGAGAGGAAGATCTGTAAAAGACCTCAAGGCTCTATGGTAAAGTGTGTCCAGTTTGCTCAGATATGAGTTGGGGCAACGACCATATAGGAAATCTGCATAATCTAATACTGATCAAAATGTGGCCTGGACCAGCTTCTTTTTAGAATCACTTGTGAGAAAGTGCTTTATTCTGTAATAGAGCCCCAAACCTCTGATGGAGTTTTTTTAGCAGATCTTCCAGATGATCTAAGTAGTCGAGTCTACTGTCTACCCAGACTCCCAGATATTTGAATTTTGTAACATATTCAAGATTTTCACGAAGGACAGTGGATATGTGGGGGAGATTGTTTTGGAAGGAGTGTCCGGCTTGTGTTTGGGAGGAGAAAAACATTGCCTTTGTTTTTTTTTTGCATTTACCAGGAGTTTTTTTTCCAGTAGTTGGTGTTGTAATAGGTTGAATTCGGCTTGAAGCTCTATGCATGCTGTTACGGGAGAGGGGTGACTGACATACAATACTGTATCATCTGCAAACAGGTGTACAGTGGCTTTGGTGAGGTTATTGTCGATAAATCGATAAGCAGCAGTGTGTATCAACACAGTGAAACTGCAGCAACAGGACACAGCCAAGTCCATCTACCTCCAAGCTTTTATGTTTTTAAAAAATTCTTTATAAATTTTGAACAAACCCAGGACAAATGGTTTAATACCTTTTATTTGACCGACAAGGATGTTACAAGAAGAACAAAGAGCTTTAGCTTTCAGATCAACAAGTCCTTCTTCAGAAGCCTAATGAGTTATTTAGAAAATCCCATATTATTAACACTTAGAACATGCAGAAAAAAACAGAAATAATTCTCTTTGGTTTAAAACAGGCCTTCAGGACATAATTAAAGTGACATTGGAGAGCCAATAAAAGGTATCTAACCATTTGTTCTGGATTTGTTCTTACTAGGACCAAAACAGCATTAAACAGTTAGGGCCGGATATTCAAAAGGGTTGCGCCATGTGCAATAGGGTTGCGCTTGCGCAAAAATGCGCCATTCTGCCATATTCAGCAGGAAGCAGTTGTGCTACCGAACACTTGCTGAGCAACAGCGCAATGCAAATGAAGGCATGCGCAACCGAAGGGGTGGATCCATGCATAAAGAGCACAATGCGATATTGAAAGGCTTGCGTAATGTGCAACAGCGGATCAGCTGGAAGGTGCCCATATGGCGAAATGAGCCAAAATAAAAAGGCTCAAGGAAGAGGCGCAAGAACGCTACAGGGAAGCCACATGAGGCAGGGAGACAGACAAGGCGACAGTGGCAAACAGTGCAGGCCAGGAGTGCACAGAGAAGAGGGACAAGGAGGTGTGTGGGGCCACAGACTGCAGAGGCCAGTAGGTGTACCGGGTGCAGTGGAGGTAGCAGTCAGGACAGCAGGGGTAACAGAGACAACAGCCAGGGGGACCACAAGCCAGGAAATGGACAGTGCCAGCTTCCTCATGGAAGCTGTAATGAGGGGGGTGAGAAGGAATGCTGCAGGGGGACGTGGCTGTGGAAGGGCCCGTCGGCGGTACGCCCCCAACAGGCAGTAGCGTGCCCGCATCAGCTTTGAGGTGTACACGAATGCAGAGATGTGTGGGCCAGTACCGCCTGAACAGGGCAATACTGAGGCAGCTCTGTGAACTGTGCAGTGATGTGATGCAGGCACCCTCACGACAGAGTCACGCTCTGTCAGTGGAGACAAAGGTAACAGCCTGCATGTGCCTGCTCACCACGGGTACCTTCCAGAGGCCGACAGGGGACACCACAGGCATAACACAGTCGGCCACGTCATGAATCCTCACCCAATTCCTCAGCGCACTGCTGCCACATGCTGCGGAGTACATCCATTTCCCAGCACCGCGGCAGAGCGTACAGCAAACATGCAGGAGTTCCACAGGGTAGCACGTATGCCTGGCGTGCTGGGGTGGTAGACTGCACCCATGTGGCTATTTGCACGCCACCTGGCCCCGATGGGGCAGCATACTGAAATCGGAAGGGTTTCTCGAGTGTCAACTGCCAGGTGGTGTGGTGTGTGATGCCAGTGGGCGCATCATCAATGTCTGTGCCACACACCCTGGTGGAGCACATGATGCCTTCATATGGTACCAATCTGCACTGTGCCATCGATTTGAGAGTGGGACATCCCCAGGACATCTAGTGGGTGTTATGCATGTAAGGAATTGCAAGTTGGGGCAAGGGTGGGAAAGCCACAGGTGCCATGGTAGTGGCACACAGGGATATGGGCAATATGGACCTGTACATGACACTAACTCCACCATCTCCACACAGGTGACAGCAGATACCCACTCCGTCCCTGGCTGCTCACACCCTACCAGCACCCCATGACCCCATCGCAGCAACGCTATAATGAGGCACATGCCGCCACACACAACATCATCGAGCGGGTGTTTGGGATGCTTAAGGCATGCTTCCGATGCCTAGACACCTCCGACGGCGCCCTACAGTACAGCCCCTCAAAGGCCTGTGGGATATTCCTGGCCTGCTATGTCCTGCACAACATGGCCAAAGACTGTGGGATAACCATACAGGTCGAGGAGGAGGACAGTGATGGGGCCGCCGGTGATGCCGGTGATGATGGGGATGAGCAGCCCCCCCTCGGATGGCGGGACCCCCGACTGATCCGGCAGGCCCAGCTGCACTGGGACACCATCACGGAGTAGCATTTTGCACGACACAGGTAAGTCAAGGGGCTATGTGCAACCAACACTGTCTAGGCGCAACCCACAGGCACACAGGGTAACACAGCAGGGTGCATGATGGCAAGGGAGTGTTAGGTCCAGGCGACAAACACACCATCAGGAGGTGAATAGTCATATGGACACACACACACACAGGCACAAAGCGTACATGGGCAGGTGCACAGCAGAGCAGGAACAGACATGGCAAACACACGGATCAACGGACCACCCCACCACCTGTACTGTCAAAGCTATCGCAGTCAGATGCTGGGCACCCTTGCACCTTGGTGTACAGTACAATGCAGGCATCATCATGCACATGCACCTATGGACAGCAGTCGGGTGGGTGTGCAGGTGGTCTGTGTGTCGGCATGTTGGGCAGGGCACCCACCAGTGCACTGCCCACCATGACACACATTGCACACAGGGCAGCATCAGACAGGGTCCGCACTGGGAGACAGGTCACTCAGGTGGCACTGTGCCATGGCCACCTCAGATGTGTGGGTGGCCCCACCGTGTCCCAGCAGCATTGGCAGGCTGATCATGGGCCACATGGGGTGGCACCGATGGACCACCAGGGGTCCCACTGCGTGATCGCGACCTTGTCCGCACAGTGGTGTGCAGCATGCCAAACATACCTGCACCAGGTGTGCTCGGGATGCCCACAGCAGAACCCGGTGTCAACAGTCTGGGTGTCGCACGATGCTGGGAACGGGGTGTGGAGAGCGTACTGTGTGGGGTGTGTGGTACAGGGGCACCTGACTGTGTGCCCAATGCAGCCACGACAGACACCACTGCCTTGGTCAGCCTGTCAATGGCGGCGGTCACATCCGTCCGCAGTCTGACCATCTCTGCAAGGATCAATGCAATGTCCCTGCTGTTCCACTCCACAGCCACGCACAGTGCCTCCATGCACGATGCAACCCGATCTGCTGCTCTACTGATGCCCGAGCAGGCGGGTGTGCTCGTCCCAATGGGTCCTGTGCCACATCGGCATTCTGTCCCCCAGGGTATGGAAGGGCCTGATGCTCAACACCCCTTGAGGGTGGGCACTGTTCACCGGGACCAGGTGTGGGCAAGTCAACAGGTGGTGTGCATGTGCCACCGCTGGACCCTGTACCCCCAGATCTGGTGGGTGACTGCTGCTGCTGCCCCTCCAACTGCTGTGCCCCAGGGACCACTCGTTCCACTGCTGTGGCCTCAACAATGCCAGAGGCCTGCGCAGCCACTGGTGCTGCCCCACCGGTGCTGACAGGCACAGCCTGGGACTGTGCTGATGTGCTGGCACACACGTTGGAACCAGCTAGGTCCAAGGGCATGTGCTGGCCTGCTGTGTGTCTGTTATGAGACACACACGTGTCACTGCCCATTGCAGTACTTGCATCATCAATGGTGCAGGTTCATGCAACAGCCACAGTCACAGCGTGTTGGCATGCTCACATGCCAGACTGCTGAGACACAGGCTGTGCACCCCCCACACCTGACTCACCGACAACAGAGGTGGCAGCCAGGCGTGCATGCTGGTGCAGTGCATGCTGGCTGGCAGCAGAGGTGGATGGACCCTCCACCAACACTGGCAGGTCTTTCATACTACATGGTCCCACCACCACCATCCCCTGCAGACGAACAGGATCTGTAACAGAAAGTGAGAACATGTTAGTGCATGTGATCAACCTCCCCCCCCAACACCACCACCATGTCATACCATGCAGTGAGGGGCTTCCATCAGTCTGGAATCCACCTCCTGGTACGCCCTCTATAGCACTATGCTGCATTAATGCAGCCAGACGGTCCTCCGCCGGGGTCAGCTCTGCCACCTCTGGCTGGCCACCGCCTGTGGCAGCGCGTGCCGCCCTGAGGGCTGCCACCTTCTCTTTGACCCGTCTCCGGTCTGTCCCCATCTTTTTCTTGCATTCCTGCATGGAGCACTGGTGGCTTTCGTGCATGTTTACCGCACGGGCTACCCCCTCCCATGCAGCAGCACGGGCCTGAGGGGTGCCCCACCATCCACTCAGTAGTGGCTCCTCTTCCAGGTAGGCCTGGAAGAGTGCCTCTGTCTCTGACTTGGTGAAGTTGGGCCTCCTCTTTCACCCACCATCTTCATCCTCACCTGGTCTTTGCTTGGTCATGTCAGTCTGTATGGGTGGAAGTGGACACCTGTCACTGTGCAGTCTACAGCGTTATCCCATGACCATTGCCCGGAACATCACACAGCTTGCAACTCACCTCTCACCTGCAGTACCCGAATCTGGCCAGCACAGTCCACTGTCGCATATTTATAGCGCAATGCATGCAAATTAGGAGTGGAGCAACTTTAATGAGATGCAAATCGCGCCACTGCACCTTTGAATGGCTGATCAGATGATTTGCATGTGTTGGCTGAATATCGTGCCGTTGCGAGTTGTGCAATATGGTTGAGCCGGCTGAGCCAATGGCGCTTTTCTGAGACTGCGTAGTACACCGCATTGCACATGCCCAGGTAGCTTACACAGGCATCTGCCGCGCTGATGACGTGCTGAGCGCGATCAGCAATTCCGGACATGGCCACCATTGTGCCAGTGGCGCTACAGCGCTGGTCACCAAATAGTGCTGTGGCACAACCTCACAATAGTCTACTGTGGCACTGGTACGCAGGTGACTGATTGCGCAGGACATGTAGATGTCCGATGGTGCTGTACGTGGCCTTGCGCCACTGACCCATGACCTTGAGCCCGACCTTTGCCCCCTGGCGCTGTACGTCTGGCATGTGAACGGCTCTATCGTGCTGTTCAGTGACAGCGCGATGTGGACTGACGGCGCTGTATGAACAGCATGATAGGGACTCATGGACTTGTATTGCGCAACATTTCCACGTGGGGTTACCGCACTGCAGAGCGCCATATTGCCACTGTATAACTCTGGAATGGCACGCAGGAGAGCTCGACAGTGGGGGGCCTTGGAACTGGCAAACCTGGTGGCTGTGGTGGAGCCACACCATGGGACACTGTTTGGGGGAGTGCCCCTGCAGATGGCACGCACTCATGTGTGGCAGCAGGTGGCAACTGCCCTAGAGCAGGCCACTGGGCAGAGAAAGACTCCTGAGCAGTGCAGGCACCGCTATAGTGACCTGCAAAGGTGGAAGCGTGCTCTGCTGGAGCGCCTCAGGTCTCGTGCCAGGAGGGGCATTGTGCCTAGGCCAGGTGGGTGTGCTGTGTATGCACCGGTATTGTCCGCATGGGTGACACTGTGTAATGTGACCTGCGCATGGGGGTGGGTTGGGCTATGGTTTGCTGTGAGGGTGTTTGCAGGTGTGTGCTGTTTGGGTCTGGTTGTGTGGGCAGGCACACTCAATGGGGAAAGGGGCTGTCTGCTTTGGGATCTCACTGATGTGTTTCTCTTCATTTGTCTCCCACAGGCATGGAGGAGCAGAGGCAGGCCCAGGCTGAGGCCTGGGATGGTGGATGAGGTGTGCCACAGCCACAGCAGCAGCAGCAGCAGTAGCCACAGCCACAGCAGCAGCAGCCACAGCCACAGCAGCACCTGGATGAGGGTGAGTGTCATTACATCATGGATGCTATTGCATGCTGGGTGGGGCACGGCCACCTTCTATGGACAACACTACCATGCACGCAACATGTGACAGTCATCACTGTCCAGTGGCACTGCATGTGTGTGTGTGCATCACTGGTGGTCCATGCATGCACTGGGCACATGGCTGTGGCACTAGCATCCCACCATGTAGCCACGTCACTGGGCAGCCTTGGTTGTGCTGTGATGGACATGGGCAGTGTGTATGTGCAGTGGTACACATGGCTGTTGCTGCCTGGTTGGGCATGTCTTGTGCACGGTCACTGTGGGTGGGTGCAGTCCATCACAGGAGCGGGGCACTTGGCTGTATGCCATGCATGATGGGTGGGATTCAGGGATGTGGACAGTCACAGCCATTGACTCTGATCCCTTGTCCTAGGTATCCGGATCCTGCGCCAGATGGAGCGGGGACTGCGGAGGCTCACTCAGGTGGCCATTGACACCCACACCACACTACTTGATTTGCAGCGGCATGGGATGCAGCGCCGGTGGAGGCCCTGGGCACAGCACCAGGCAGGAGGAGGGCAGGCTGCCAGGCGGTAGCTGGACATCAGCGCACCCCACCTTCCCTCTCCCGGTTGTTCACCCCTGCCCCTTACCCACCCCTACCTCATACCCATACCCCCACCCCTGCTTTGTAAATATGTGGTTGATTTGTTGTTCTGGTTATTCATCTTCATATTACATTTATATGTAAATGTACGCAACAACAACACTCTGTTGTTGTTATGTCCTGTCCTGAATGACGTGGAGCCTTTGCAAAGGAGTCCTTGACTCAAAGGTTGTAATTCCGAAATGTTCAATAAATAAATAAATAAAAATAAATATTTTGATATGAATACTATGGTGGTCTCTGATTTGCAGCTGGCTATAGGTGCTCAGTTGCAGTGGTGTGCATGGCATCTGGGGTGGTATGGTCATGGGTATGTGTGTGCGTGTGCGTGGGGTGGTGTCTCTGGTGTGGGTGAGGCTTCCAGTCAGTATTGCTGTGTGCTGCCATCCACTGCTGGGTGCTCATGGTGGGTTTGGCTTGTATGGTGCTGTGGTTCACGAGGTTGCAGTGTGTCGGGGGGGGCCTGGGGATTCCTGCAGTGCTGGTCACTGCACATGGGTAGTGTCTTGGTGTCACAGTGCTGGGAGTGCTGTGCACACGGGGAAGGCTGCTGGACACTGGGGTGCTCCGCCCCCTTTGTGTGCCAGTCTCAGCTTGACAGTGGGTGTGCTGCAGTAACACGGCCGGGATGTGCTTTGTTTGCTTGTCCCCATGGTCCGGTGGCTGTTCCGTCCCTCCCCAGTTATGCTGTGCTTGGGGTGTGGGGGTACATTGTTGGTTCTGCAGTGTGTCCCTGTGCCCATCTGTGGCATGGGTGGTGGGCCCCTGCCTACCTCCCTGGTTGTGCAGTTCCATTGCTATGCTGCTGGGGGTCTCTTTGCTTGCGCTATGGTGCCTCAGGACTGCTCAGCTGGGCTGCCTTTGTTGCGCTTTGGCGCATCATCTCTGCTCAGCTTCCCCTTCCTGGTTGCGCTATGGCACAGGATGTGCGATATTCAGACATTGGCTGGTTGCACAATTTGTCTTGCTTCATGTTTGAATATCGTGTGTATTGCGCTTGTGCGCAATTGACTTGTGCTTGCTCCTGCTGTTGCACACTTTTTGGGCACAGTTTGAATATCCGGCCCTTTGTTTATAAATTTTGGTCAGGGCATACTGAGCCAAAGTTCATTTTCAGGTATGACCCACTAGAGAAATTAAACACAGGCAGGTTAGATTACTTGATGAGGATCAGACAGTATGTCAGTGGTACTTACAGGATTCAAACCTAGGTCTGCTGGGTCTCCAGGTTTACAGCTCTCGTCTGCTAACCACTAGGTTATACTTCATCTTCAAAAAAGTTAGTTTCTTTCCCTTATGGTTTCAATGCTAGATGTTTTCAAAAGAACTCTCTTTAGAGATCTGTGCTTATAAAACCATTAGAGTTAGGAACTTAACTGTTTAAATTAAAGCTTGAAGTTACATCAGTATGGATAAGTCCTGCCAGTGCACTTTCAATGTACTGATATACTGGAAATACATTTTTATTATATCAACATATTGAAAATTATTTTATTTTTTACTATATTGATTTTTATTGATGCAAAGAGACTGTATTGCTAGGACACAGCTGTTTCAACCTGACTCTAAGCTTTGATGAAAAACAAAAAATGAAGATTCTAACGTGGATGGTTCCAAAGTTAGCCCTTTTCAAAAAAGTATCCTTAGAAGGGCTAGCATTGGAACCGTGAGGGCTTGCAACTTAATTTTTCTTAAATGAAAACTTGAAGTCAGGTTAACATACAGGTACAAATGTTGTGACAATACACTTCCAATGTACTGATATGCTTGTAATACACTCTTACTACAGTGTATTAATACTGTATACAAAAATGCATTTCCTCTATATTGACAAAAATAAGTAGTTTCAGTATGTCAGTTCAGAGTAGATATACTATGTCAGTGTAATGACAATCTGCTTACACTTTACTTTTTTTTTATTTTCTCTCTTTATCCCTCCTATCTCCTCTTGGTGCCCACTCCTTTCGTCCGCTCATTTTTCCTCCATTCCACCTTCCATGGGATCTGCCCCTAGAGTGCCTCCTTCTCCCTTCCTGCACAGTGGGGTCTGTCCCTTCTTGGTGGTATGGGATGGAACTGGAGCAGCTTTCATCCAGGGCTGCCGAGAGGTGTTTTTCTGTTTTCTCCCCCTTAATCCCCTGCCCTCTGAGATGTCCGGTGCTTGGGACATACGTCTCGAGTGGTGGCGTGCTGACACACACACGGCCTCTCACGCACTGTCTGACATCCCCCCTCCCTGGCTCTGACGAACGGAGCCACCTCCATCCCTTCTTGTTGCTGGTGCTTTCACTGGCTATGGAAGGGATGCAGAAGGCAGGTGCATTCTTGGTCTCCCACCCCTGAGGGAGGAAAGCATCCATTGGGACGCTCGATCCTCCCTCTCCCCTGCCAACCCCCGGCCACCCAAGTCCATTCCTGAACCCAGGTCACCGGCGGTGCTTACACTTTACTGATGAAAATAGTTTTTCAAATGAAATTTGACACTTTAAACATTTTAAGATTTTTGGTTCATATAGGCTCAAAACAATAACAATGGTATGATTTTTGCTATGAAAACATTTTTTCAGGTGTTCTAATCATATTATATAAAAATCCTCATTTTTCCCTAAGTAAACTCAAATGCTTCCCATGCATTCATACGCAGATAATAACTAAAAACAGGAGGTCACATATACTCACAAGAAAGATTAGCAGCATACTTTACAGCTGTCCCTGGTTTTGACTCAGAAGTTTCCTCTGTCCCTCCAAAATGTGGCTGTTCTGTAAATGAAGCATGATATCTGAATCATACACTAATGTAAGCCATTGATGTTACAGTCTAGTTTTCATAAAGAAAATGCTAGTTAAACTAATCAGCATATTGCACACGGCTTCTTGAGCTAATATTACTATTTTTTTCAAATGTGCTCCTAATTTTGGTCACTTGTCCCTGATCTTCTTAAGCCTTGTGGCTGATTTGTGTGGCAGGATGTTGAGCAGTATAATCTACAGAAATGTAGCAAGTTTATTGTTCTTTCATTCTGTCAATAACAGTGTTTATCAAGCTAAAGAATATCAGCATACAGTAGTAGTAGTAATAGTAAAATGTTATTTATACAGGATATGAAGACAACTTCAAACACCATTAGGGCCACAGTGACCCTCTTTACAAGGTGCACCTGTTTTGATGTCAAGAACAAAATTTCAACAATTGAAAACAAACAGTAAAATCTGCACATTTAACAATATAAGAAATTACTTAATGCAAAAACACACAAATTTGATATCATGTCACAAATCATCATTAAATAACACAAGTCATCTATCACATACACAGAGTAAACATATTTCTCAGTATTCTCAGTTTTTAAATATAGTAATGAGAATTTTATACACACCTAAGGTGCTGGATGCTACATAAACCCCAAGAGCAAAGCTTGAAGGGTTTATTCAAGCATCCAACATTGAGGGTGTGTGTAAAATTTGAGCTTTACACACAACCCCATGTTTTGTTTTATATAATTGCTGGGGAGTGTTTTTTTTTCCTTTTGCCACAGCAGTTATATAAATACATTTGTGTGCAGCTGTGGTCTGGTTGAAGTGCAGTCCACAGTCAGGCTAAAGCTTCTGTATAAACTTTTATATTTTTTGTGTGTGTGATTTTACCATAAGTAAAAAGAAAAAAAAAAGTATCTTGAAAAAAAATACATTTAAACTTGGAAATTTGTGATTTTAAAACTTATAGTGGAGTCCGAGTTTGAGAGTCAGGGAAGTGTCTCAAGTGATGAAGGCAGGATGGCAGCAGGCTCATGCATAGAGCAAGGGAAACTTGACTCATGTTCATTGTTGTAACCAGCTGGTTATAATGGTGAATTATAAATGGGCTTCTCTATGGGAAAAAAATGCTCCCCATTCATTAAAATTGTGTTGTGGATTGCCTTCAGTATAGGAGCAGAGCAAATTATGTCTATTATCAATCAAAATCAAAGTCTTTATTTAACCAGGCGATCACTGTTGAGCAAGCTCATTTTCGAGGTGGACCTGGGTTTGTTAACAAGAAACAAGGGACAATGTACATGGGATGCAAAACACAAAAAAATAGTAATAATGTAAATAAAGTGAGATACAATAATACAGTATATACAAAGTATCAGCAGGTAGCATTGACAGTAGTATATGTTTGGAACAGGAGATACAGCTAGTTTTGGGTAGGACACAATTTTTCATAAAAGTGAAGAAATATACATATCAGGTGTACCGAACACAAATAAAACCTAATATAAAAAGATATATAGGGATACGGTATGGAGACTTTAGAGCTGGAACCAGGGTCAAAGGAATGTGGAAGGGACAGATATGGGGGTAGAAAAAGGAGAGAGGGAAGAGTCGATTATAGATGTGATCAGTCTTTTAACAGTAGTAATTAGAGTGTGCTTGGACATGTATGAGTCACTATTTAGGGTAGAAAGGCACAGGACTCCTTATTATGATGTAGATATAGAGATTTAAAAGCTGCTAGGCTGATGGGGTGAGTTAATTTCAAAGTTTTTTGCAGCTTGTTCCACATCTGAGGGAGCACAAAGCTGATGGCTGCTCTGCCAATGCGAGATTTTGCTTTGTAAACATAAAGGTAGATATATGAGGTGCTTCTCAGGGCATACTTCCCCAGAGTGCACAAAGGTAAACAGACAGAGACATACTGGGGCAGTTTATTTGCGATAGCTTTGCATGTCCAAACCGCAGCATTTTTTTGCTGTCTGTAAGCAAGGGATGACCATCCCACTGCCGTGTACAATGCACAGTGGCGGGTTGAGTATGGAAGACCCGTGATAAATCTTATGGCTCTGTGATAAAGCTTATCGAGTTTGGCTAGGGTACCTGCAGGTCCCTGACTATATAGAAATTCTGCGCAATCCAATAGGGAAAGAAAGGTAGTTTGAACCAGTTTGAAACAGTGATGCATACACAGAGGGCACTCAAGGGCAAAACAGAATAAGGAGTGGACAAGGAACTCCAGCTTGGTAAAGGTGTATTTAAAAGCAGTGTGCCTGTACACCACATCCATGTAGTCAGACACTGGAAAAATCATTGTCACATAAAATCCCTGGCTGGCAGGGAGGGGAATACAGTTTTTTTCCAGTATACCAAACCAAGCTTTGATAGGGGTTTGTTGTGAACTGTGTCAGTTTAACAGAAGAAGCCATGATGAATGTCCAGCCAGACACCCAGATATTTTAAAAAGATCTTCCCTTCAAAGCCCTGAAGTTCAGATCTTTCTTGTGAAGGTCAGTAGAGTTTCTTTCTCAAACGTTGCTTTAATTCTGAGTGTTTGAGTACTATTCTGTTTTCTAAGACTATCTGCATCACACACATTGTTGGAATCTATTTTTATGGAGGTATTTATTGCAGCCACACTCTATTGCAGGGATACACCCTGCTTTTGGTTTGCCCCCGTGCTCCAGTCAGATCATGCTCCAGCCAACATTCCCTATGGCTTTCATTCACGGCAGGGGCTGCATGGGGAGGACCATCCTGAGCCTATGGATAGGATCTGGTAGTGGTTGGTGCCAGGACCCGCCATCATACAAGGACCCAGTCTTTATACAGACAGTGTATGTTTTTTCCCCATTTTCTTCCTCTGCTTCCCTCCTCTCCTCTCCTTGGAATGGGGGAGCTTCACAATGCCTCAGATGCATGCATTGATGTCCTGTAGAGGGAACAAGCTTCCTTGGCCAACTGCAGGGCTTGCTGCAGCACTGATAGCCCAGCACCATCCCTGTCAACCACAGTATATTGCCAAACAGCAGCTGCTGCAGTCTGACCTTCCTCCCAGTGCAACGTCCCAAGCTTGATCCCAGTTCTGGGTAACCTGCACAGCAGCACAATGCACTGCCACTAGGACATATGGCAGCCCACACCGTTGGAATCTGTTTATTTATTTATTTAAGCATTTTACCAGGTAGTCATACTGAGCAGAGTACCGCTCGATTCCAGATGCACCCTGGGGACTAATATGGGTGATTTGTGAATTTGAATTCCTTTTTCTATTTATGTATATTTTTTCAAACCTTGTTCAGTACCTGCTTCTCTCATTTGCTCCTTTATTAGGTCAGATCATGACATGTTGCCCTTTTTAGGATGATCACACCCTTGCTCATCCTCCCACAGGCACTCCATCACCTTTTCCCTCAGTTTTCCTGATCTTCACCTATCTGTAAGACATTAATACCCCTGGCATGATGGAGGATAGCCAGTTACCCAGAATAAAAGGGAGGAGGAGACCACAAGGATTAAGGACTGGCAGAGAGGACCAGATGGAAAGGATGTGTCAGTAAAAAAAGATTAATGTGACATTTACTTGACTAGTTCCTGCTTCTGCCCTGCCCATGCCGCTCTTGGGTGGAGCCCAATCCCCAACCACCCACAAACTCTGAGCACTACCATGCTCCTGCCAGTGCTGCTCTCCCAAAATAGCAGGGGGAAGCAGTGAAGCAACAGAGCCCCCCAGCCCCATCCAGATCAGAAGAGCATCCTGTCGGATGATAGGATGATTTGGTTTCCTCCTACTGGTCAATTATGATGGCCCAGGCTTGAGGCATGAACCTTGGCTGCCAACAGGTTGTGCAGCTCCTCAGCTGCTGTACTACTTTGCTTCATTTTTAATTTAAAAGAGGAGGTAGTGAACTGGGTCCTAAAACTTCTAAAAACTGGTTAAAAATCTTTCCCGCTAGATATTGGGCTTACTTGTACTGCAGATGTCAGTAGTCCAGCAATATACGCACTGTAAATAGTGAAATCATCCATATTGTACGTTAAATAAAGGGGGCAGCAGAAATTTCAGATATAAAGTGATGCCGCTAATGGGGAATCTGTGCTTAACAAAATGTTACATATCCTGCCCTCTCAGTGACATCACTTTCTGTCTCAAGATCCCATTAAATGACTGTTGATTTTATAGCAGTGGGAAGCAAGGACTGCTGACAAATACAGGTAAGCCCAATACCTCATCTTAAAGAACATTTCAAAGGCTTGAGGACTATAAGGGACCCAACACATGGAACAGGTGGTGACAAATGGAACAGTCTGCCCAGTAATGTCATTAATGTGGGGACCATATATGGTTTCAGAACACAATGGAACAGCTTCAAGGGGATCCTGAAAAGGTGTGTGGGGGGGTTAACACTGGCGGAAGAGCATTGGGGGAGAGGAGGGAAATAATATTGCTGGAAACTAGGGTAAAGAACTTTTGGGCCTCAGAGAAGACTAAATGAACTTAAAGTCTTTTTCTGTCTTTACTTTCTATGTTTCTATGTATTAAAGGTCATGAATTAGTCTGTGGCATTGACAGTAACCTCAGCTAAGACCTGTAGTGTAATAACAGAACAGACTACATGAGCATCATCAGTTATTGGATGTCCTGCAACCCTTCCCCAGTAGCTGCAGACATTGCCAGCCATAAAGTATCAGGCAGCATGCCATGTTCTGCCTGTGTTAATTTGAGAGACAAATGCTGTATACAGTCATGAACATCCTTGCCATGCTGACCAGAAAAATCCTAGGGCAGTGGTTGCATTCCATTAAATGCAGGCCTTGGCTTGCTGCCACTGACAATAGCAAACATGTGGCAAAGGCAGTGGAGGGTGGTGGTTACTTTGATGTGCCTTATTTTACCCACTGCATCAACTTAATTGTGAAGGACTTAACTAGAACCAAGGAAAATGTGGTCAGTATGCATGACATGGATCACAATTAATTGCAGCCACTTAAATAGGTTTTCTAAGGATCAACTGCAAATTTATTTGAAAAAAATATTCATTTTCCCCAAATACAAAAACAACCAGGTCTTACTTGCTACAAATAAAATGCAAGAATTACAATTTCTCATTTATAAATGCTATTTCATTGCCTCTTTTATTTGATGGTTTCACAAAAAAACCCTCAGACTTTTTCAGATCAGCTGGCAGAATCTTGGGTGAGTGTTGATGTCATGTAAACAAGAATAACATTATTTTCCTCAAGGTCCTGTCTGCTTAGTACACACACACAGAATATCACATTGTAACATGGCAAACATCTGTCTTCATTTCCAATTGTCTGAGGACCTTTGTCCATTGAACTTTATTAACACAACACCAAAAAAGAGTATCTCGTAAGTTTCACAGGCATATCAGCAAAACTTTGTAACTTACATTACACAAGAGAAGGGGTGATCAGATGAATCAAAGTCATGTACATTTTGTTTTTCCATTTTCCAACCAACCTAAATGCAGCCTCATGCAGTTCTCTGCCTCTGGATACTGTTCTGACTCACCACTGTGATGAGTTTCAGTCATGCCATTGAAATATAAGCATTCTGTTCTGTAATGGGTTCTCCTCCTCCCAGAATTTATATCTCCTGTTCTTGCAACCCTTTTGAAATATGTACATTTGCTATTTACCTCTTCATAATTTGTAATTCTACCATGCACCACTGCTAATGCTAGATATTTATTCATCTTTTTCAAAATGCACACCTGTCTTCTACTGTACACCTCCCAATATGTTTATCTTTACCGCCTCAGTCTCACAGCTTGCACCTTTGCTCCAGCACACCCTCTCATGTGAATCCCTTTTTCTGCATCCCTGCCAAAATGTGAATATTTCACCCACACCTCTCCAAAAATGCATGCCTTTATCCCTGCACTTTCTCAAATGTTCACCTCTTGCCCCCTTACCATAATTTGTATGTTTACTCCTGCAATCATCCTGAAATTAGCATCAATCCCCTAGCATCCCTCCTAAACAGTGTACACCATCTTCGAACTCCTCTCAAAATGTACATTCCCTTTCAATATTTGTACCCTCTAGCCCGACACCACTTGCAAAATGTATTTCCCTTGCTACACTCCTCATTTTTGTTCCTTACAGATGCACACTTAAAATTTGCAATCCTCTCAAAATATGTACACCACCCAGTACAATTCTTATCAAAATGTGTATTGCCTACCCTTGAATACCTCCCAAGGGTAGACTAACTATTTTGCTTGGGTAGATGAGTTACAGGGAGGATAATGTGGGATAGTTTTAGCAGTATGAATTGTGGGAGGGTTTTGGAGTAGGAAGTACACATTTTGGGAGGTGCCAGTTTGGGAGTACTGCACAGGAGGTACATATGTTGGCAGTCATGTGGTGCAGGTGTAGACATTCTTGGTGGGGTGAAAAAGTATGTGTATGAATTTTAGGAATGGCACAGTGGCAGTTGGCAAAACATTTTGGTAGGCTTTGGGTATGGAATTTGAGAAAAGTAGAATGGGTACAAACCTTGGGGGTAAATATAGGAGTAATTGTACAAACTTTGTAGAGAGTGCAGAGCTAAGAATACAAACTTGGGGAGGGTATAGAGGTAGAGCTGGAAACTTTGGTAAGGGAGTAGGATTACAAGGGACAAATCTGTGAGGGTTATAGAGGTAGGGGGCAAAGTTTCAAGCTTCAAGCTTATTAACAAAGTATATAGTCATAGGGTAGACAATACAAATATTAAAATCACTGTAATAAGAATAAATATAAACTTTTATATCACAACATTGTTCAAATGTGCAAAATGTTACAGATTTCCAAGTACAATTTAATCACTGCATAGGAAATTACTATATTTTGACCCCTTAGCAATCTATTAGTGAGTTCATCTTTGTTTAGACCTTTCATTCTATTTATAAACTGGTCCAGCCATTTTTACCTTACTTCATCTAATAGAGCGCAGTCAAGCAATAAGTGTGAAGTTGACAGCTGCTTAATTTGGTCACATCTACATGTTCAAGCTTCAATCAACTTATCCCAAGCTATTATTTGAGATTTATAATGAAAATGGATATCAAAGACATATGAAGAGAGACTAAAGGAGCTTAATATGTATAGCCTCGAGGAAAGGAGGGAGACGGGGGGACATGATAGAAACTTTCAAGTACCTCAAAGGAATCAACAAAGTCCAAGAGGGTAGCATCTTTCAAAAAAAGAGGTGTGCAAGAACAAGGGGGCAAAATTTGAAGATAGAGGGGCGTGGCTCAGAGGTAATATAAGGAAGTATTTTTTCACAGAGAGGGTTGTGGATGCATGGAACAGTCTTCCAGAGGAGGTTATGGAGTCAAAAACAGTGGTCTCATTCAAGCATGCATGGGACAGTCATAAGACAATTCTAGGGGGTGGGGGTAGAAAGAAGTAGGCTGCTGGTTAACTAGGATCTGCAGCTTATCCATTAGGTAGGGAAATGGGCAGACTGGGTGGGCCAAGCAGTCCTTATCTGCCCTCAAATTCTATGTTTCTATGTTTCAAAGTGTAATCTTGCAAATATTTTTCTATGTAGCAAGTTCTGGCACCAGTCCAAGTAATCTTGAAGTTCATTTTGTACGTATAGTGACAAATTGTGCAAACAGTGTTGATGAACCAATTTTCATATAATCCATTTGTGCACGAATGTCTAACCATCTAGTTCTTAAGTTATTTGTGTATGCTGAAATATTAGTTAGCGCCCAGCTGTCATAAATAATTTGCATTCCTGCCTTTTGAATTTTCATGCTTAATTTACTAAACCAGGATTAGTGGTATATTCCTTCTTTATAATGCAACATTGCTTCTTCCCAGCAGGCATATCTTAGCTTGATATTGGGGGTGATAACCATTCTTTTCCAGTAGTTTAATGATCTTATATTAGCTACTGTTTCTAAAGTTTGAAGATTACTTTCCCTTCTTAAATGGGCACCTGGTACTGCTCCTAGGAGCTTTAGTGCATTCCTTAGGAAAATATTTTGAATAGGTTCCAGCGTAATACTATTTTGCTCTAATCCCCAGATTCCAGTTGAGTATAACATTGTTGATATTGCTTTAGCTTTATATACCCTAAGAAGTGCCTGAAAGGAATTTTCCATGAGGTTCTTACTAAACCTATTTATACCCAAGACTAATTGCCTTCCTTTTTTATTTATCTATTTGCATATAATAATTGCAGTTTATATTATTTGTAATCTGTGCCCCAGGATAGTTAAACTCTTCTACCACTTCAAGATATTTTTGATTAATTTTCCATATTAATCTATTTCTAATTGGTCATCCTATGATCATAATTTTTGATTTGTTATGGTTCACCTCTAGTGAAAGTTCGCTTAGAGATGCTGCAACAATGTCCAAAGCCTTTTGAAGGCTTGTGCCAGATTTAGATATCACAACCACATTGTCTGCATATAATAAAATATTAACTCTCAAATCCCTAATTTTTTTGGCATCAGTATCTTCCTTAGCTAATGAGAGAACAACCTGGCCTATATAAATTTTAAAAAGCATTGGGGTCAAAAGGCAACCCTGTTTGATCCATTTATTAATAGCTATGGGTTCAGTTAGTTTTTTGTCCAGTGAGTATCTTATTTTTGAGGTGGTATTTGACTGCAGCATTATTAATAATTCTAATAATTTAGGGTCAATATTTTGATCAGTGAGGATTTTCCATAGTGTGTTTCTACTCACATTGTAAAAAGCTTTTGTTAGGTCAAGAAAGCAGCAGTACAGCCTCCCTTTTTTAACTTCGCTAACTTGTTTACTAATTAGTTGAGAATAAATATATTTTCAGCAGTTGATCTGTTGTTTCTAAATCCAAATAGATTTTCTGACAGAATGTCCATCTCTACCACCCACAGTTTCAACCTTTCCAGTAAAACCCTGGGATAAATCTTGGCTGGTACACATATTAACAAAATTGGCCTGTAATTTTCTGGGTCTCTTTTGTCCCCTTTTTTATAGATTGGAACTATTTCTGTAGTTAGCCATGCCACTGGCACTATGGTATCATTATTATTTGTATATAATTTTGTGAAGATTTTAGCCCACCATATACTATTTGTTTTAAGAAGTTCCCCTAAGATGGCATCAATTCTAGGTGCTTTGTTATTTTTTTATTTAAAATATAGCCTTCTATCTCTGAGCTTAGAATTTCAAGCCAATCTGACTGGAGTCTTCCTACAATCCTGTTTATGCTATCATTGTTACCTATAAAATCTGCATACAACTTTTTATAGAACTCCTTCCATTCATTTGGGTGAATTATCATCTCAATATTACTAGTAATTTTCTTATCCCCAAATGCTGCAAGATTCCAGAATTGTTTACTACCTTTATTGATAATTGCTTGTTGAAAATGTTCCCATAGTCTGCAATGAAATAATTTCATTTTTTTGTGTAATAACCTATATTCTTTTATTAGTTCTTGTAACCCTTTGTTGAGTAATACTTTGAGGTTTTCAATCCACATTCTTCCTGCTATATGAACATATGGAATTACCAGCAGATAAAGGCCTTATGGTCTATCAAGTCTGCTTGATTGTGCAGCTAGCAACCCTTATACTGCAGCTGCCTCTCCCTCCCCTCCCACTCTCCAGTGACCCTCCCCCATACCCTGTCCCATCTCCTTTTGAAGCCACTCATTGTTCTACAGGATACCACTTCCCTTAGCAATGCGTTCCACCCAGCCACCACCCTCTCCATAAAAAAGTGTCTCTTCATTTCCCTTCTGAACCTTCCCCCTTCCATTCTAAGATTGTGCCCTCGAGTGTCCCTCCGATCCTTAATTTGAAAAGCCCCTCCATTCCTGACTTATTTATTCCCTTCATGTCTTGAAGGTCTCAGTCGTGTCCCCCATCCCTCCTTTCCTGCGAGTACATATTCAATTTCCTCAGCCTGCTTTCGTAAGGAAGTCCCCTAGCCCTTGGATCATTTTTGTTGCCCTGCACTGCACCATCTCCAATAACCTAATGTCCTTCTTCAGGTACAGTCACCAGAACGACACGCAGTACTCTAGGTGTTGTCTAACCAGTGACCTATATAGCGGCAGGATTGCATCCCCCCTCCTGGAGGATATGCCTCTGGTAATACAACCCAGCATCCTTTTGTCCTTTGCAGCTGCCTTTCTACACTGTGCTGAGTTGTTCATTGCTCCCGTTATGATCACCCCCAGATCCTTCTCCTCCTCCATCTTGGCTAGTTGAATATCCCTATCTTGTAGCTCCTCCTTGTTTTTTTTTTTTTGCACTAAAATGTAGCATCTTACATTGCTTTGCATTGACCTTCAGCTGTTAAGTGTCCAACCAGGTCCCCAGTTTTTCCAGATTGTCTTGCAACCCCTGCCACCCTTCTAAGTCATCTACTACTGCTCCCATCTTGGTGTCATCTGCAAACAGACTGATCTTGCTCTTGATGTCTAATGAGATGTCTGCTATGAAGATCCCAAATAACACCGGCCCAAGTACAGAGTCCTGTGGCATCCCACTTGTCACCATCCTGGGAGATGAGAGCTCCCCTTCCACCACCACCCTCTGCTGTCTCCCTTGTAGCCAGTTCACTACCCATCCCACCATCTTCATCCTCACCTCTGTGCATTCCAGCTTACTTCCTAGCTTCCCATGCAGCACCGAGCCAATGGCCTTACTGAAGTCCAGGTACAGGACATTCCACTGCATGGCCCTTGTCTAACTGCCTGTTTACCCAGTCATAGTACACACTGGTTAGTCTGACAGGATCTACCTGAGACAAACCCATGCTGTCTGCTGTCCTGCAGCCCCTTAGCATCTAGGAGGGAAACCAGCCTCTAATTCAGGATTGTCTCCTTCAGCTTTCCCATGATGGATGTGAGACTTACTGGTCTATAGTTTCCTGGCTCATCCTTGGGGCCGCCCTTGTGGAGAGGTACCACATGTGCCATTCTCCAGTCCTGAGGTACACACATCAAGTCCAGAGAGGCATTGGACAGGTCTGCCAAGGGTTCTGCCAGGATTTCTGCCAGCTCCTTTAGCACCCTGGGGTGTATATCATCTGGCCCAGATGCCTTGTCCACCCTCAGTGCCCTCAAGCCCTCCAGTACCCTGCCCACCGGGATTTCCCCTTCTGTCACCTCCTCTCCCCTGATGCTCACCCTCCCACCCCCTATAGCTCCCTATTTCTCCTTAGTGAATACTGAGCAGAAGTACTCATTTAATGCTTCTGCCTGTTCTTCCCCCATTTCCACCTACCCCATCCTTCCTAATCCTTACTATTTTGTCCTTACAGCTCCTTTTCTCCCTGATGTACCTGAAGAAGCCTTTCTACCCTTCTTTGATGCCCTGTGCTAGCCTGAGTTCCCTGGATGCTTTAGCTGCCCTCACTTCCCTGGTCATGTCCCTTGACACCTTCAGGTATTCCTTCCTGTCCTCCCCCTCCCTGTTTTGTTGTACCTTCTAAAGGTGACTCTTTTCTTCCTAACTTTTTCAATGATCCCCTGCTCACCCAGCTAGGTTTCTTAGCCCTAGCCCTCTTACTCTGGACCCTTGTACATGTTGTGGTTGACTTCCACTTCTGGTTAGTGTCCGTATTTGGATGGATTCTGGCCCGATACCCCTCTACTATTTCCCTCATCCTCCCGAAGTTGGCCCTCTTGAAGTCTATCACCCTTATGCTTATTCTTATTTCCCCTTTTCCCTTTCCCACATGTTTATCATGAACCACACCGAGTGGTGGCCACTCCCCGTTAGCGGTTCCTCCACTCCCAATTTCCTCACAAACTCACCAATCACCAGCATGAGGTCTAGGGTGGTCCCTAGCCTGGTTGGCTCATTGACCAACTGCAATAGGAAGGTGTTCTGGAAGGCATCCAGAAGTACCTGCTCCTTCCTATTTGTGGTGACTGGGGTACCACAATCCACTCCTGGCAGGTTGAAGTCTCCCACAACCACTGTACTGCCCCTCCTGCAGGTCCTTCTGATCTGTCCCGCTAGTTCTCTGTCTGACTCCTCAGTCTGAGAGGGCAGCCTGTACACCACTTCCATCCTGAGAGTCCTATTTTTGGAGTCCTGGAACTTCACCCAGAATGACTCCATGCTGCCCTCCTCCCCTTCCTGCCTACACACTTCAGTCCTTCCCTCACATACAGCACTACCCCCCTCCTTTCCCTTTTACCCTGTCTCTCTGAAATATCCTATACCCTGGTATTGCCAGGTCCCAGTCATGGCAATGGGGGCCCAATTCTCAGTGATGGCCACCATGTGCACCTCCCCATCTGCCATGAGAGTCTGTAACTCTGCCATTTTGTTCCCGAGTCTCCTAGCATTCAAGGTTACCACCCTCCACCCCGGCTATATTTAGGTCCCTTTTCAATTGTCTGCATTCTCTATCATACCAGGGGACATTATCCTTGTCAAAAGTATTTTTCTGTTGACATCCCTTTCCTGCAATATTTTTGGTTATATAGTTGACTAACCTATTATAACACCCTAATACATTTCTATCTTCCCCTATCGCTAATGCTAAATCAATGGCTGTCCTAGAATTTTGTATTTCCATTATCTTTTTTATTGTTATATGTTTCCATTTAATTGTTTTGTTGTTAATGTGTAACTGATTATCTGGGGTAATATTTTGATGTCCTTCAGGATTACCAAGGTCTAGGACTAGGCAAACTGGCAGATGATCACAACAAAATTCTGGATTACTGCAAAGTATTTGATTATATTCCATCTGAATGTATCAATTATAGTGTAGTCTAATACAGACCCAATGACAAAGTTTGACTGGATTGCACAGGTGAAATGTAATGCAGGGAGGCAACATTTTGTGAGTTGTGTGGAGGAAGGGGTACAGATTTTTGGGAATTTAAGTGGTTTGCACATTTTGGGAGGGTGCAAAAGATGCAAGATTTTATAGTGGTGTGGGAGTGGGGGTATGAGTTTCAGGTGAAGTGCAGGAAAAAGTGTTTACATCTTGGGTGGAGAGTAGGTGTAATGGTACAAATTGTGTAGGGAGTGTGGGGTTAGATTTACAAATTTTGTAAGGGGAATAGGAATAGTGAGTACAAATTTGGGATAGGGTGCAGATTTGGGGAGTAGAGTGGGAAACTTACACATCTGTTGTAGTAGTGCAAAGCAAAGGGTACTAATTTGTGGAAGGGTGTAGTGGCAGATGTGTAAGTAATGCGAGAGGTGCTAAAAAGTGGTTCAAATTTTGGAAATCTTGCAAACTGTGCTATTTTGCATGTCATGAAGTATACAATTTAGAAAGGTGTGTGGATTGAAGTATAAATTTTAGGAAGGGTACAGGAGAAAGGCTACAAATCTTTGGGAGAATGGAGGTAGGGGTAAAGGTTTGTAGAGTGTGGGGGTAGGGGAAAAACTTTAGAAGATTGGAGGGACGGGGTGAAAATTTTGGGGTCTACTCACAAATGGGGTTGAGTGCCTATGTGCCATGTATTTGAGGTGCATAGGCAATTCTGCACCTGAAAGCCACGCAGTTGGGTCCAGCAGACCCATGGCGGCATTCACCACATGCACACTAGTACTTGTGCACTGCATTCCCTCTCTGCCTGTGTGGCACTGTGCTAGAGGTGATCCAAGGGCATTCCAGGGGGCATGCTCACATTCTGTATGATTCACTAAGGTGTGGATTGCTGGTCAGGGCTACATGAAGGGGGACCCTGCCATAAATGTTATGCACCCCCTAGATCAGGCACCTGCAGGTGGTATCAGCAAATATACCTCTGCCATACAGTCACCCCAGCCCACAGGGCTGCCTGGGAGGGCTGGGGAAACCATTCTAGCACTCACTGATAGGTTAAAACATGTTAGGGTTTGTTCCTTCTGAGAATCCCCTGTCCATGTGTGGAAGGGGATCCATTATGGAACCCAGAACGGGCATCCCATTGGATGCCCACCAGTGTCCCGCACTCTGACCCCACACAGCCACATTCCTTCACCCCCTGTCTGCATGCTGGGGGGGTGGAGGTGTGGTCCAGTGGCCGGTGAGCATGAATGCCAGCCTGTGCATGCCTGTGTGTGTGTGTGTGTGTGGAGCATTGTGGTTGAGTTATGCACATTCCATGCAAAATTTGTGAATAGGGCCATTTTAAGAATGAAGAAATGTAGCAGGTAAAGAGGTTTTTTTTTATAAAGGTTCTTACCATCCTGGGCTGACCAGGTGGCTGTTCAGTCCTGCTCCTGGGTGCCATTGGCCAGCCTGCTATCTCTCTCCATCTGGGGGAGTGCTTCCCCATGGATTCCCTCCATGGTGGAACCAGTAGGAAGGGCCACCCTCCCCACCAATGACTCTCATCCAGAAGCCCCTGCTTGCTTAGCAGAATGGTACAGCAGGCCATGGCAACTTGTCAGGGCTTCAAGAAGCCCACTGTCCTTTCATTTTCTTCCTGTATTTTCTTCCTTGAGTTCTGGAACCACAGCATGGCACAGAAGTGCATGCCCATGGAAATACATATGTGCTCTGGAACTGCAGCCTCCTTTCACCCACCCAGATGTCAGTCTGAGCTCCTGCAGCATCAGTGCTACCACCAGGCCTCTGCCTGGTAGCAGCCAAGAGCTGGGAAGGTGAACCACCCATGTCCTGGAGAGGGGAGTTGCCTGACAGCCACTCACCTCATCTCCCAGCCCTCCCCCACTGCCAGCCCTTGGCAACCCGAGCTTATACCCAAACTTAGGTCACTAGCATGGCTTGAGGTATTGGACTGCACAGTGCCTCAGCCTTCTGCACCACCTGGAAAGCTTAGGTGGTAAATAATAGGGCTGGGCATCGAGTCAGGTCAAGGTTTTGTGTCATTCAGGTTTGGCAGTGTTTGGAAAAAAAACAACAACACCGAATCGGGTTTCACTGCCCAAACCTGAAAATGTCCCAACTTGAAATTGCAATTAAGCTCTTTTCTAGTTTTTTACTGTCTCAGACTCAGTTGGGGGGGGGAGTTCCAGGACTCGTCCGCGATGAACTTTAGTGAGAGGGGGTGGTATAGTATTGTCACTCAGGACAAGGAGGAGGAGCTGGAGGATGTACCTGAATGCTAGTGGCTGTGGCTGGTGTGCCTCCCTCTGATCTCTTTCACCCTGTCTTCACCCTTTCTTGTTATTGGTCCTCCTGCTCCTCAGCGACCACACACAATGCCTTCCACATGCAAGTGCACAAAGCAGGAGAGACAGCCAAGTGACTACACTAGTGGCAATCCAGTCAGGGAATCTGCCTCCCAGCGCTCTCTGACCCTGCTGCTAGAAGATCTGCACTAACTGGAGCAGACAGAATGATGTTGAAGGGCTTTTAAACCCCTCACATAGTGCAGCAGTATCAGAGGCAATCAGGCAAGCAGCAGAAGCACTTGCAGTCATTCTGTCAGCACGCACATCACAGTCCAGTGGGCACAAACAGAAAAATTAAATAATTAAAAAAAAAAAAGAATTTCTGGGCAGGCACAGGGGCTTAGCAGCAGCAGAGCAGAGAATTAGAGAGATATAGTAGCACCAGAACAGTGGTGCTTGGTGAAGAGAATCAACTAAAATAAAGCAGCAATTGCTTCTGGGTTGGTAGTGGAGCAAGGGAGGGAGCTGTCAGGGCCAGAGGCAAATAAAAAAAATGTCTTACCGGAGGATTCAGCCAGTTAACAAAAGGAAGGTTGTTCAAGTCCATGTGGTGTGTTGGTGTGGCAGCTGTGGACTGTGGAGTCCTGCCCTGCACCAGTACAGTTGTTGGACTTGGAGGAGCATGGTGCTGCTGGCAAGGGCTGCCTCTCTCTGATCCCCAGAGAAAAATTGCCAATATATTATTATTTTTTAAATAAAAAACCTTTTGCTGGCTGAGTCCCCAAAAAAAAAATGTAAGTGAAAAAAAAAATCTATTGTTTTATTGCAATTCATCATTGTTGCCCAAATTTATGCTGGAGGTATGTTTGTAGTGGCTGCTTGTCTGTGTCTGTAGCTTAGTTTTTGTGGATTTACATAGTTTTTCTGCTTGGAGTAACTACACCATTCTTGCTCACTACATCCGTGAAAGTCTTCTGAACTGGATTTCTTCAAAACATCACAACCAGGTATCTGCATTTTTCATTTAAAAATCAACTTTTTGGAAGCTATCCCAAGCAAAACATAAGTCAAGCAATTAAGTCTGACAAACTCAGTGACTCTAGGTCTGCTTGAATCCACATTTTCGTCTGACCTGCTCCAGGATCTGTAAGTTGGCTTTTCAACAATCCCTTTGAATGACAAAGAAGCATGCAGACAAAAGGATTTCACATCCTGCATATGCACAGGCACAGTTCATCACCTGCAGGAATTCTAACACATTCTGTGACTCTGGACCTCAGCAGTTGATAATTTCTTTTGGCTTATGACTTAACCACCAGGTATCTACAAGATGCTGAAATTCTTTCTCCTACAAATTCTCCTTATGCTGCTCCTGCTCTCAGGAAATGTTCACCCCAACCCAGGACCACCTGGGCAGCCAGCAGTGGCACCAAGCAGAAGGACAGGGACACTCACCATGGCATCCATCAATGCCTGCAGCATCCTCAACAAACTTGACTCCCCTCCAAACATGGATCCTACAGCACAACCCTGATGTCCTTTCAGTTGTGGAAACATGGCTAAACCCTAAAATCCCTGATACCTCAGTCTCTATCCCTGGCTACTGCATTTTCAGGCAAGACAGGATTGCTAAACGGGGCGGGGGCTGCACCATCTATCTTAAGGATACCCTTATGGGTCACATCATCCCATCCCCTAGCCTGAGCAACTCCTCTCAGGTCCTCACAATCAAAATCCTCCTTGGTGCACATAACAAGGAACTCACTGTCATCTTGGTTTACCTACCCCCAAGAGACCAGGCCGCTGGCTTCCATAGCATAATGGAATACCTAAAGGTCCAGCAACATAATTCTGAAACCATAATCATGGGTGATTTTAACATTAACTGACTCTCCGCTGAGGCCACTACCTATAAGGATGCAGCCACAGTGCATCACCTCACTCAACTGGTCAATGCCCCCACTAGGTGTAACTATAGGACAGGCTCCCTTACGCTTCTAGATTGGATTCTATCTAACCACCCTGAACGCATCTCCAATGTTTCTGTACTCCCGGATACAATAAGTGACCACTTGCCTGTCATCTGTTCCTGGTCAAACAAATACCACAAGCCCCCTCCCAAGCTTATCTATGCCAGGGTTATCAAACAAGGGCACCTCCAGCTGTTAAAATCCCATCTAACCAGGCTGAACTGGGCAGTGCTTGACTCCCTCAATGACACCAACAGAGCTCTTGACCTATTTATCAAACATTTCAATGAAGCCTGTGACATCTATGCACCAGTGAAAAAGATGAAGGTCAAGGACAGACCAACCCTGGGTTACTACTGACCTTTTAACTCTGCTCAAGCACAGAGACCACCTCTGGCATTGTGCTTGTGCAACTCCGATGCAAGTAAACATACAATTATACAAAGCAGCCAGAAATGATTGCACTCGAAGAATACGGAATGCTAAATGCAGCTATTACAAAGAGGCTCTGACCAACTCTTTGGGCCAGGGAAACAAATTCTGGAAAAACATGAAAGAACTCACAGGCAAGGATCCTAAAGCACCACCCACTATGCTCAACCTTCATGGCACTCCTACACTCGACCTAGGTATCATCACCAGCACTTTTATTTATTTTATTTATTAGTGTAATCAGTTTACAACCTTTGAGCCAACGGCTCATTTAGAAAGGTACCTCGTCAACAATGGTAGATAATACAGAAAAAATAGAAAGCAGAGTACATACAAAGAAGAGCATCAGTATAAACAGACACGCATTAATGGCACCTGGTTACAGCAAACATTGGTAGTGTAATACAGAGCAAAAGAAAATGGTATAATTGACAGCAGTAGCTGGGTAGTAAGTAAGTTATAGGTAGCATAGGGAATGCAACGTGGTTCTACCCATCAGTAGTGATACAGTTGGTAGAGGGAAAACAATTGAAGTAGTGAGGTTGTTAGGAATAAGGAGGGGAGGGGATGGAGCAGCCCAGAGGGCATTGTCAGGGAGGATGGGGTGGGGTTGAGGCATCCTTTAGGCACAGGAGCAGCGCTTGCTGAATAGCCGCTTTTTGAGGGCATTTTTGAAAGTGGAGATGGTGTGGTATCAGTGACGTCCGGGAAGATTGTTGTACCATGCAGGGGCTCTATGGCAGAACGATCTCTGACCAAGTGAGGTCCTAGCATGAGGAACCAGGAAGGTGGCTTTGCAGGAGGTCCGGTGCTGACAAGGGCTGTGCTGGAAGGAGGGAGGAAGTCAGCCCGGGGAGAAAGTCCAAGTAAGGTTTTTTGAAATGATGCACATGCATTTGGTATAGTAGGCGTTCATCAAGGTCAAGCATAGTTGCAAGGTCATAGAGTTGGCAGGTATGAGTGAGCTTAGGGGCCCTGTGATAAGCCTGCAAGCCTTATTTAGGAGGAGGTGAATTTTGTTGAGGGCCGTCCTGTTGGCAGCCCATAGACAGGCAGTCCATAGTCCACCAGGGATAGTATGGAGAAGTAACGCAAGCCAGAGGGCATCAGGGGAGACAGTTTTGTAGCAGTGTAGGATACCGAGTCGGATATTGGTTACAGAGGCGAGTGCGTCGATGTGGGTATGGAAGGAGAGTGCTGAGTCAAATAAGATCCCTAAGTACTTATAGAATTGGACTTGTTCAAGTTGTAGTCCGGAGCCGGAAAGGATACGGAGAGGGGAGTTGGATGATTTATTTTGCGGGTGGGCGAAGAGCATGGTTTTCGATTTTTTAAGATTTATGACCAATCTATGCTCTTAAGCCAAGCCTCAGCGACGTCAAAGGCCCTTTGTAGGAAACCTGGAGGATGTGGGGTTACGGTCAGTGGCAAGAGAGGCGGTATCATCTGCGACAGCAGTATTTTCCCAGGGCATGCACTGGGCAAGGTGTTATGGTAAAGTGAGAAGAGAAGGGCCCCAGGATGGAGCCCTGTGGAACCCCTGAGAGGATCGAACGTGGTCAGAAAGAGTCCCACCAATTTTGACTCATTGGGAGCGTGAGGAAAGGTAGCTGGAGCACCAGCCAGTGGTCCAGAGGCAAACCAGTGTGACAGAGGGCTTCCAGTAGTAGGGGGTGGGAGACCGTGTCAAAGGCCTTTGATAGGTCAAGGAACACAGCCCCCACCAGGGAGCCAGTATCCAAAGAGGAGTGAAGGAAGGAGGTGAATTCAATGAGAGCAGTGCTAGTACTGTGTCCTGCGTGGAAGCCGTGCTGTTCAGGGCAGAGGATGTTGTATTTGGTCAGGTATTCAGTTATTTGTGCAGCAACTAGTTTTTCCAGTGCCTTGGAAAGGGGAGGGAGAATGGAGATCGGTCGATAGTTCCCAGCTAAGGACCTGTCACCCCCTTTTAGTAATGCATTTACAAACCTGGACAGTGTCCTTCCACCAAATATTTTCAACGACCTCCCCTCCAGCTCCTCCCAAGTTACCCCCCAACTAGAACGTACAACCCCAAAGTTTTTTTTTAAGGAGGTCCCACCATAAGTAGCTAGAAAATACATCCAAAAGGCCATCGGCAAACAAGGGTACAGTGGTGACTCCCTTGACCTGAAACTGCTGGCACAAGTCCTCGATGAAATCTTAGAACCACTTACAAAGATCTTTAATCTCTTGCTTAGTTCAGGCCATTTCCCCTCTCTCTGGAAGAAAGCCACTGTCACACCGGTTCACAAAAGCAGAGATAGGACACTGCACACCAATTACAGACCTATCTCACTCCTCCCCCCCACTATCCAAAGCTCTGGAGTGAATAGTGTCGGACCAACTAGCTGAATTCCTGGATAAGTACAATGTACAGTGCCCAGAGCAGCATGGCTTCAGAAAAGGGCACAGCACCACCACTGCACTGCTGGAATTTACAACCTTCATCCATGCCACGCTTGACAAAGGGAATTGTGGAAGGGCAGTGTTTATAGACCTTACCAAGGCATTCGACACAGTTAACCACCCCTACTGCTCAAGCAACTGTCCTCCATTGGGATCTCCAGTGATGCCCTTCCATGGTTCACCAGCTACCTTGATAATCGGATCCAACGTGTAAGGATTGCAGGGATCTCTTCGGAGGAGAAACCAGTCTGCTCTGGAGTCCCCCAGGGGTCTATTCTGGGCCCTCTACTCTTCTCCCTCTTCATCAACAATCTCCCCAGTGCCTGCCACCAAAAAATATTACTATACGCAGACGATGCAGTCCTGTTTTCCAGCCACCATGACATTACAGTCCTTGAATCCCAGCTGCAGCTCGACTTCAATTGCATTGAAGACTGGTTCAGTTCTCATAAACTTGTCCTGAACCACAGCAAGACTAAAGCCATGTCCTTCTGTAACCGACAGAGCAGCACAACTCTCTGTCCCTCACCATCAAGAACCACGCTGAGAACCCACTCGAACATGTCAAGGAGTTCAAGTACCTTGGTATTACCCTGGATAGTACCCTCTCCAACACTCGGCATATTGACACTGTTGCCAAGACCGCCAATATACGGATTGGACTACTACACAAACACAAGCACTGTATGCCTGCGGATGCCCTTAAACTAGCCATCTACAGTTGTGTAAGTAATGCGAGAGGTGCAAAAAAGTGGTTCAAATTTTGGAAATCTTGCAAACTGTGCTATTTTGCATGTCATGAAGTATACAATTTAGAAAGGTGTGTGGATTGAGGTATGAATTTTAGGAAGGGTACAGGAGAAAGGCTACAAATCTTTGGGAGAATGGAGGTGGGGTAAAGGTTTGTAGAGTGTGGGGGTAGGGGAAAAACTTTAGAAGATTGGAGGGATGGCCTTACCATCTATGGCTCTGCCCCGACAAGTGCCCTCCACAGGATCTCAGTTGCTCTCAACAAAGCCTGTAGACTACTGACAGGTGCAGCCCAACAAACTCACACCTGTGACCTCTATGCACAGGCCAGCTGGCTACACCTACGCAGCAGAATACAATATCAGACCTGCTTACTTACCAAAAAGATTCTCCTTGGTCTCATGCCATCTGGTGTTAGCTCACTCCTTACTACCTACAGTGGCACTCAACAAACACATGGTGCCCAATCTCTAACCTTTCAGGTTCCCAGATGTCGTACCTCCATGGGTCAGCGGTCCTTTATCTATAGATCTGCTCAATGGTTCAATTCCCTCAATGAAGAATCACTTTCCTCTACTACATTTGGACCCTTCAAAAGGAATCTCAAACTTTACCTCACCTCTACCACTCAATGTGACTGCTTTGTTGAACAGAGATCTCTCTAAACACCTCCCAGCTCACTCATGTCTCACAGCCTGCCCTTTCCCAATCTCATTCCCTCTGGCACTGGGCCTTCCTTGTGACTCCTTTCCTGCTTCACATCTCCACTACTACAAGACATTTTCCACTACCGTCGGACAGTGGCCCATTAGCCTGCCAACTTCCTCTCCCAGTCGCATGCCTGCAGTACTAACTGCCTATGGTGCCCTCTTTCTCTTATTGTTACCGCAGCCAGCTGCCTACTCAAGCTGCTCGTTTTATGAATATTATCTCAAAGTATGTTATAACTGAGTATCTTTATTTTTTCTTTTAGTTGTTTTGGTTGTTTATTGTGCATTCTTTTACTACCTCTGTATGTATGTTGACCCTCATCCTTTGACGGGGAACCTTTGTAAACGAGCAGTTTCTGCTCAAAGGTATTTGTAATCCGAGAATTTAATAAATAAATAAATAAAATTATAGTTGTACTGTGTTGTCCCAGGCAGAAATGATGGCACCTGTGCACTAACTTGAGGTTATTTAACTATGCTTCATCTGTCAAGTGAGAAACCTTTTTTGTTGTGGCCAAACAAAATTTTTGTGAGACCACTGGAGTACTGCAGTACCACTGTCTCATTGTCTCAGGTAGACATGGTGGCACCTAGAAACATAGAAGCATAGAATCTGATGGCAGATAAGGACCGTTTGGCCCACCTAGTCTGCCCATTTCCCTACCTAATGGGTATGCTGCAGATCCTAGTTAACAAACAGCCTACTTCCTCCTACCCCCCACTAGAATTGCCTTATGTCTGTCCCATGCATTCTTGAATTCTCCCACTGTTTTTAACTCTGTGACCTCCTCAGGAAGGCTGTTCCATGCATCTGCAACCCTCTCTGTGAAGAAATACTTTCTCAAATTACCTCTGAGCTGTCCCCCCCATCTTCAAATTGTGCCCTCTTGTTCTTGCACATCTCTTTTTCTGAAAGATGCTACCCTCTTTGACTTTGTTGATTCCTTTGAGGTATTTGAAAGTTTCTATCATGCCCTCCTCTCCTTTCCTCGAGGCTATACATCTTAAGCTCCTTTAGACTTTCTTCATATGTCTTCTGGTGTAGACCCTGCACCATTTTGGTTGCCCTCCTCTGGACAGCCTCCACCCTGTCTATGTCTTTGTAGACATGGGGTCTCCAGAACTGTACACAGTACTCCAGATGTGGTCTTACCAACTGTCTGTACAAAGGGCCAACAACTTCTTGTTTTCTACTGGTAATGTCTCTCCCTATGCATCCCAGTATCCTGCCAGCCCTCCTTACTATCTTCTTTCATTGCTTACCCACCTTAAGGTCATCTGATATGACTACCCCCAGGTCCCTTTCCATTTTTGTTGTTGTCAGTATCTCATCCCCCATTGTGTACGCTTCCCCTGGGTTTTTGTTTCCCAGGTGCATTACTTTGCACTTCTTTGCATTGAATCTAAGCTGCCATACATTTGACCATTCCTCCAACCTTGCCAAGTCCCTTTTCATCCTTTCCACCCCCACCTTGTGTATCAACCCTGTTGCAGATCCTTGTGTCATCTGCAGAGACATACTTTTCCTTCCAGTTCCTCTGCAATGTCTCTTATGAAAACATTAAAAAGGACCGTCCCCAGTACTGAACCCTGCAGTACCCCACTAGTAACCCCCCTTTCTTCACTGTGGACTCCATTTACTATTACCCTCTGTGTCCTGTTGTCCAGCCAGTGTTTTACCCAGGCTACCACCCTATGACCCACTCCCAGGCTGGCTAATTTGTTTATTAATCTTTTGTGCAGAACTGTGTCAAATGCCTTGCTAAAGTCTAAGTAGGCCATGTCCACAGCCCCTCCCTGGTCTACTACTTTGGTCACCCAGTCAAAGAAATTGATTAGATTACTCTGACATTACCTTCCTGCTGTGAATCCATGCTGCCTTGGGTCCTGTGCCCGACTGGTCTCTAGGTACTCAAACATTTTTTCCTTCAAAAGTGATTCCATCATTTTCCCTAGCACAGAGGTCAAACTGACAGGTCTGTAGTTTCCTGCCTCTGTCTTGCTCCCACTTTTGTGAAGGGGAATCACATCCACCCTCCTCCAGTCCTCAGGTACCACACCATCCTCCCATGATTTGTTAAAAACGGTAGTCAGTGGTGTTACTAGTTCTTCCCTTGGTTCTTTTAGAATTCTGGGGTGAATCCCATCAGGTCCTATTGGTTTATCCACCTTCAGTTTTAAGAGTTCTTTCAGAACCATTTCTTCTTTGAAAGCACCTGTGCTCTGACTTGAGGTTCTTTAGCTGTGCTTCATCTCCCTAGTGAGAAACCTTTTTGTTGTGGTCAAATAAAATATTTCTGAGCCCACTGTAGTGTGGCAGTGTCACTATCTCATTGTCCCAGGCAGAAGTGACAGCACCTGTGCTCTGACTTGAGGTTCTTTAACAATGCTTCATCTCCCCAGTGAGAAACATATTTTGTTCAATTACTACAATAACAGTGGAGAACAACAGACTCAGAAAAGTTGGTCAAAAACTCTCCCATAACAATGCACCTTCTTGCTCCAAAGAAAGTGACAACCCCATGTCCTCAGCTAATATAACCCAAACAAGATCCATTCGTACAGTTAAGCCCAAAAGGCTGCTTAAACATGTAAAAAGAACACATTATCTCAGTTGAGAAAAACAGGTTGTACAAAAAGCTTGATAGTTTCACTTCAGTGCACTATCAAAAATACTGCAGTAACAGTGATTGTTCTTTATATGATGATGAGGGTGAGTTAGTTGCAGTTGAATGTGAATCTAACCTACTAGAAATGGGCATCAATGGTGGGGTTGCAGACTATCATGGTGGTGCAGGTGGTGATAACAATGAAGATGATATTGTCCCAGACAATTCTTTTTCGCTGTCACCATTGTAAATCAGTAAATAGAACTACTGTTTTGTGTAATACCAAAGTCCTCCATTACAATCGGTGTTAGACAGTTTGTATACTGCTGGTAAAAGTGTCACTGCAAATTGGTGTGCAACTTGCAGTTTTCAAATATATTTTTTCAGCATTATCTAACACTCCACAAGTGCAGTGTCAGTCAGTATCTGATTCACTACCAGGAAAAAGAGGCAGGAAAAGTTCTTCTATGTAGTGTGGAATCATTTCTCTATATACCTGACTGATTGCTTTAAAGCAGTGTACATTCACTGCAAAAGTAGCTTTAGCAGGGGAAAGTTGGCACATAACCTAAGTACGACTGCACTGATTAGACATCTTCAGCACCAGCATCCAACAGTGAAGAAAAACAATATGAATCTTGATGATGACGATGATGGTGGTTTTGATGATGCTCAGTTAATGCATTTTTATGATGTTGATGATGATGGTGATGATGACAATAGGCACTTGTGCAGTACACCCATATGGGTTGCAGAGTCAGATAGTAAATCAGTTTTTTTAGACTATGGAGGATGGTTCCCCATAGTTCACAGCAGCAAATACCATAACAGCCCATCACATCCTTGACAAAAGAAATTATACACATTTTTGGACTCTATTCAAGCATGAGGTAGCCACTTGAAAAAAAAAAAACAGATAACTTTAAAGCCAACATTTGCTGCAAAAAATTATTTTCAACCAGGTCATCAAACTGCTGTTGAAACTGACCATCTAACTGGGCAGATGATAGCACTTGGTTTAGAGATGTATTCAAAAGTAGAACACATTGGCTTTTGGCGACTGTTACAGGAATTACAGTCTAGGCATCGGATGCCTTCACAATGTACCTTTGCCAGTCATATTATTCCAGACATATTTGATGCAGTGAAAAATGCAGTGACCAGTCACATGACAGAGGCAGAAGGGGGAATTAGTGCATTTCATGACAGACCTTTGGACAAGCTTTGCACCACATGCTTATTTATCTCTCATAGTTTACTGGGTCAATTTTAAGGGTCTGCAGCATCATCACTAGGACAAACCAAAAAAAGTCAGTAAACCTAATGCAACATCTTTGCTTCTTGATGAATACAGGGATATGACACTACTTAGTGTATCTCCAATGCACACTGACCATAACGCAGTAAATATATTTTTTTATTGAATTTTGTTGACCCTGTAAGCCCACTGGGCCTAGAAGTCCCTTTTTCAGGGGCAACCAGGGGGAGGAGGGATACAGATGGTAAGCAACTGAAATTGAACCAGATTAAGTTATTGGAGATATTTTTAGTGAATGGGAGAAATTTGGCCAGGACACCGGGGAAATTCCCCTACTCTACCAGCAAGGAGACTTGACTGCCTGTGGAGTGGAGGAGCTCAGTTTGGAGCCAGACAGCAGTGGAGGAGGAAGTGCTGATGTGGCAGGGGAGATGGCCACTCAGCAGGAGCTGGTGCATGGTATGGACATCGGTGAGACAGGGGAGAGGGCCTCCTCTCCTGGTCTCGGAATGCAAGCAATGGAGGAGACAGGGGGCTCTAGTATGGAAGGAGAATTAGAATTTGAAGATATTGTGGAAAATAAACTTAATTCTGAGGATGGGCGAGATACCTCTGTGAAATTTTTTTTGGTGGAGGATCTTACAAAATTTAATGATTCCGAGGAGAAGGATGGAGCAAATAAAGAAAGCGAGAATGCAGGGTGAGTGTTGTAACTTCTGATTCAAGCAGAAGAACTGCGGCACGCACAAGAAAAAATTAAGTTGCAAACTCAATTGGCGGGCCTATGAGACTCCGGGCTATGTGTCATGGGAGTGGAGAAAACTGTCAGGAAACCTGATGACATGGAAGGATCAAAGAACCAGCCAAAAGTGGATGAGTTATCTGTTGATTTAAAAGTGCTGACAGTAGCGACTGGGGAAAGTAAGCGGGCTGGCAGTTCAGACATGAGTGAAAGTGTGTGCCTAAAGCCAAACCCCAGTAATCAAACAAATACGGTGAAAAATTATTTGGAAAAACAAAGTGTTGGTGCAAATGTTCTTTTACCTTCAGTATCTGGAAGCACTCAGGAAGGACTTGGCCCAACTGCTACTCATAATACAGATTTGAAAATTGGAACACTTTCTAAAGTATCTGGGTTTGTGGCAACTTCTTTAAAAGTTTTCAGTAATACATATAAAGAAATAAAATTTCAGTCCAATGCCCCAGAGTCTCAGTCAATGACCACTCAGTTTTCTTTTACTGCTTCAACCATATGAAAAATGGGTCATAAAGACTTTCAGAAAGATAAAAGATTAGCAATGACTTTAGCAAATAGACATATTGTAAAACTTACTGCAGGAGATCAAGATAAACAAAATCTAGATGTTGTTCCTTCCCCTGTGGAGAATTCTGTCTGGTCTCCTAGCAAAACTTTGCAAGAGTCTGGTTGGAAACAAAACCTGGAAGGGACTTGGATAGCCGATCCAGCATGGGATGGTCAATTACCATTTACCCAGCATGGGTCCCTGGGGAAACCATTGTAAAAACAGATTTATCCACCATTACCAGTAGAAATGCTGCTGCTGCTGCTGCTACAGTGAAACCAAATCACAGGGACATCCAAATTATGACAGAAAATGGGCCGGCCCAAGCTTCAGTGGTGGGAGTAGAACTTGAGACCACTGGTTTAGAACATTCTATTCTTGAAAACACTGTAATTGAGCAGGAAAAGTCACAGGATACTACTAAAGAACAAACTGGACATACACAGCCCTTATTATCTGACTTGTTTGCTAATATTAGGAAAGAGGCAGTACCTAGAAGGAATGCTGTTAGAATCAGATATAAGGGTGGTATGGAGGAAAGACCAGATAGGCACTTTGTGGGGAAAATATTATTACAAGATTTACTGAAGTTTTCTCCTCGCGAGGTGTTTGCATTCATTAACATCTTGGGGGAGGACAACTTTGATCTTAGCTTCCGCTAAGCTCATTTCTTAGACTTATTTTGGGAAAGGTATACACAGGTCAAGTACTCTCCTATCTGGTCCCCCTTTGTGGTTATCCCTCTGTCTAAACCACTGGTCAGATTTGTCACTGTGATGTTCAGAAATGAGGGGGTGCATGTTGCAAATATTTCATATTGGTTATCACAAAAATGTGAACTATTGGGTGATCCTGAGGCAATTTTGGATACTGAATTTTTTGGGATGGGGGGTAGAAATATAAAGTCAAATTGTGGACCACAGACACTGAAATTTTACATATCCCTAACTCATTCATGTTAGGAAAAGATAGAGGCATGTGCTTCTATGCAGGCCAGCCCCATGCTTATTATAGGTGTGGTTCCAAGACTCATGTTTCTAGTTCATGTGACAAGCCAAGATGTGGTAATTGTGGAGAGGTGGGCCACATATCTTTCCAATGTGCATCCCACACAAGATGCAACCTATGTGAAGATTTTGGACATGCTTTTAGTGAATGTCCTTGGTCTACAAAAAATGCTGCTAGCAATGTCAGCCCTGAGTTATATATACAACAGGCACAGGACATGGCTGATCTGCAGGAAAAATCACTTCCCAAGACTCCTGATGTAGAGTCTCATCCCATCACTGAGATAGTGAACTTATGTAAAACAACAGAACAAAATAAGGATGTAGAGGTATGTTTCACCTCAGAACCCCAGGATCCCTTGGTGGGTCCAGGTCCAGACATTATGACACCTGTTTGTTATGATGATTCCAAGCAAATGGTAGACCCTTCACCATTTTCAATGTCTCTTCAGTAGAGACGACGATCTTCTAGAAACCTAAGATCGGTCTTAGCTCCCCCCCATCTTCCTTATTTGAGGGTGAAAACCCCTATGCAGTTTTAACCACAGAATGGGGCGATTCTGATACGGACCAAGAAGAAGGTGATAGTTTTTCTAAAGAAACTGGAATGGAGATTCAGAAATCTGATTCAGCAGGATATAACGGGAAAAAAAAAAAAAAAGAAAAACAAATTGATGGATTTACAGGATCGCTAACATTCCTTACTTCTGGATGCTTTAAGAATTGGTACATTAAATGTACACAGTATACTAAATTCAGGGAAATGTCAGGTTGTTTTTGATTTTATTTATCAATCTAAATTAGAAATCAGTTTTTTACAAGAAACTTGGGCCTTCTCTTTGGATAATATTAGATGTTTTCAAGGGGATTGGGTTTGGGGTCCCTCATATTGGTCCTTCGGACAGGATAGTGCCAATGGACTAGATATTTTATTTAATGCTTTTTCTTTTCACCTGTTGAAACTAGTGGATATTATGCCTGGTAGAGTTTTACTGTTAGATGGCAAATGGAATAATAAAACATATCAGTTGATAAATGTTTATGGACCTCAACTAAAAGCCGGGAGAGTAACATTGTTCAATGCTATCAAACCATATTTAGTTACCTCTAATCACATGAATTTTTGTGGAGATTTTAATTGTGAAATACCATCTCATACACAAAAGATTAAACCAAACTCAAAAATTTACTGTGATTCTAGTGCCTTGTCAGAATTGGTAGCCTCAGCTGACTTAATAGATTGCGGGATATTCCAAGGAAAAGGGCCTGACTTTACATATAAAAGAGGGAAATATGTATAAAATATTTATCATGTTTTTGTGTCCAAAAATTTTACATCAGTGAAAATGACAGCATATCCTGTGGAATTCTCAGATCATATAGCATTATTGGTTGACTTCTCCAAAATATTGACATAAAAACCACACCTTTCTAGATGGAAGTTGAATGTAAACACTTTAGAGGACACTTGGGTCCAACAAGGTATACGGGATATTATTACAGCAAGACGTACAGTGAGTTTTATGTACTCTGATATAGGCCAGTGGTGGCTAGACACAAAAGATCTTCAAAATTGGCTTAACTACCATAGGAAGCACAAAGAAAATACAAAATGTTTAAAATATCTTTCACTACATCAACAGCTTTTTAAATTATTTTCTTTGTCTAATACCTAAAAATTTGACTATTCGACACAAATTAAAAAAAATCAAAGACCAAATGTTGACTTATCAATATGACCAAGCAAAAACTTTACAAGTCTTATTTCAAAATGGTATTAAGAAATCCCCGGAGGGATACCCCTATCAGGCTTGTAAATCTTTTAAGAATAACACTGAAATGGATTCTTTATTTGATTCCCAAGGGAAGTTATGTTATTCAGAGATGGATTTATGTAGGATAATTAAAACCCATTATGTCTCATTAGAGCCTGTTATATTTCCCACAGATCAGGATATTACCTTATTTTTGACACAACTCCATGTTCCTATAACTCCTTGCAACCAGACAGTGGAAATTTTAAAAATGGTTTACAAGAAGTAGAATCTGCTATTTCTAGTATTTCACCAGGTAAATCTCCTGGTTTGGATGGCCTACCTATAGAATTTTATAAACAGTTTACAAAGGAAATGTCAGGCTGTTTAGAACTAGTGTTTAACTATTTTTTCCAGTTAAATGTAATCCTCTCTCCTTTCTTATATGGAGTTTTAATCTGTCTCTATAAATCTGGATACAGACAGTTAATTTCAAATTGGAGGCCTCTTACTATCCTAAATACTAATTATAAAATCTTGGCACATATTTTTTTTTTTGTTATATATTTTTCTTGTCTCCTATGCGGCTGGGGGGGTGTTGCCAGTGGTTCCCCCCAAGTCCGGCCTGACCGACAGCCCCCAGCCAACCCCCCATCCCAAGCTCAACCCCCTACCTTCTAACCTGTACCACGATCTGTTTGCCGTGGTGGGCACGCAACCACCACCACGGGATCCGAGGTCGTTTCCAGTACAGGGGAGCATCCAGGCAGAGGCCGGCAGGGGACTGCCTGTCTGGCCATCATGTAGCCCGCAAGGATTTTTTTCCTCTGTTTCCCTCCCCTACGTCTGTGGCGTGCAATGACGCTAAGGGACTGGAGCGCTCGCGCTCCCGCACACGCCTCTTCCCAGCGTCTTGCCACAGCACATCCCTCTAGTTCTGCCCGACCTGCCATAGCCCCAGCCACGCTGAGAACTGGCAGGATAGCGAGACATTCCTCTCCACCCCGGAGAAGGAGAGCAGTCTAATGGGCCTTTCGATCCTTCTCCGCCCATGACCCCGATGGCCGGGCTGGATTTCCCAAACCGGGTCACCGGCGTGGCGGTGTGGTGGCATCCAGCGCCTCAACCCTCAGCACCACCGGGCCAGCTAGGCACATATTTTAAATAATAGATTAAAGAGTATGGCTATGGAGGTGATCTCTCCTGTACAGTATTGTGAGCTACCATCCCGGAAAATACAACATGCTCTCATGGTCATTAGAGATGTGATAGATTTTTTATCTCTATCAGGAAAACATGGTACCATTATCTCGATCGATCAAGAAAAAGCATTTGATCGTGTTTCCCAGTCTTATCTATTCTTGATATTACAACATTATGGTATTCCGGAATCATTAATATCCTATATCAAATTATTATATTCTCACACAACAGTGGTTCCTATAATAAGAAGGTTCATAACCTCAGGGTTTCAGACTCATATAGGGGTACGCCAGGGATGCCCATTGAGTCCATTATTGTATAATTTTTCATTGGACTCTCTTTTACGAACATTGTCAGATGTCCCAATATGGCAAGATATTAAAGGTACAGGAATTGGAAAGAAGTTGTTTACAAGCTTATGCAGATGATGTATGCCTTTTTTTTACAAATATTATGCAATTTTCCATCTTTTTAGAAAAAATGACAGAATTTACAAAAGTCTCAAATTCTAAAGTAAATATACGTAAAAGTAGAGGATTGTATATCGGGGCAGGTTATCTGGATCCTATAGAAATAGCAAGTCTTTCAATTTCTTCCAAACCTCTTAAAATCTTAGGAATTATATTTGGGCCACAAAATCTGGTCTCCTTAAATTGGGAAAATTCTTTAACGAAATTAGAATACAAAGGTCATAGATGAAAAAAATAGAATTTATTAAAATGAAAACGAATTCATATTATTAAACAATTTTTAATTCCAGGATTGTTATATAGTGCAATGTTGTTTCCTCCACCTCAGGCACTGGAAACTAAATTGAATAGTTTGTTTTTTCAAATGCTGTGGGGAAGTAGACTTAACCCCATCCGTAGATGTTTTACATGCCTCCCGGTCAGGAAAGGGGGATTAGGCATGATAGATCCTATCATTTTTTTCATACACTATTTTTTCACAAACCATTAGGAGCAGATTAAACCTGGGAAATGATGACCATATGGCTTGGTGTAGGTTGAATTTATGTCGTTATTTCAAGGCATGGGAAATAGTACCTCCAAGATTAGGAACCCATTTACATGTTCCAGATTACTTTAAATCAACAGCCTCTAAAATTTATAGATGGAATTTGACAAAGCTCCACATTATGTCTGGACAAAATTTATATCAGTTAATGGTGGGAAATTGTTACCCTCTTGATCCCAGTTTTAAACGTTGTACACTAGATAAGAATAAGTATGTTATTATCCAACTAACTAACCCTAGGATCCACCCCCTCAGATGTGGGAACATCTCTGGCTGTCTGTTTATGGTGGAGTACAGACTAGGGGCAAAGCAAAACATAAAGCATTAGAGGAAAGGAATTGTCCTTACCCTGGATGTGTAAACATAGAATCTATGGATCATTATTTATTAACTTGTTCCTATTCTAGTGCATTATGGTCATTTCTAGCAGCTAAATGGAATTTACCTTGGCTTAGAAGTATGACTTATGAATTATTTGTTTTAGGACAATATGCTTCATTAGGACCCAGTTTTCACCACGATACACTGATGTTTTTTTTAAGTTGTCTTTTAAGATGTATTACTTTCAACACCTCAACAGGTTCAAAATTGGTGGAAAGGGTTGTTATTGTTTATAAAATATAAGTGAATACTTTCAAAAGATAATATATTCCAAGGTTTGGAACTGAAAAAAAAATGGGGTAAGGAGGGAAAAAGGGTCAGTATGGTCTCTTTTTTGTTGTTCCTTATTTGTTACCTATGTACCAAATGTATCCTCTGTATACTTTAACTGTATGTGATCATTTCTTATGTATGATTATGTGCTATGTATGATGATGAATTTAATAAAACTACCCCCACAATGCGGTAGGGGGTATTGTCCTGTAGGCGTGTGGTTGTGATTCATTCTGGAATGGGTCACTGAGGTATGCAGATCGGTCAGCGATTCTCTGGCGGGTGCAGTGGGTGGTGATAGAGGAGTCCGACGTAGGTGGAGTATGACTGAGATTGGGCCAGAGGGGTCTCATGCTGCAGTAGTGAACATGGTTTTGCAGTCAGAGCTTAGCAATACTAATTGCGAGGCTACTGGTGTTTTGCAGAAGGAATCTCTGAATTTACAAGAGGACAAAAAGAGAAAAAGGACAGCTGGAGTATCACCTTCACAAACTCCCGCTACTTTGAAGGTTATTGTTGGCTGTCCGGTGACTTTTCCGCAGGACCAGCTGCTGCTTTCCCCAGGTGATAGTGGGTTATTTCCAGTAGAGCTATCATTGCCAGGGGATGTGGGCTGGTCCATGGAGGCTGTTTTGTGAAAGTCGGGCTGGGCTCAAAAATCGGATGGTACTCGGGTCGTGGACCCGACGTTTGCAACAGGTACTAGGCAGGTAGGCCTGGCGTCTGCCTCAGAACAAAGTTCTCAGCAAGTGGATTTGAATATGGGTGCGGGCCAGAGGCCTTTATTGCTAGCAGATTCTCCCTCATTTTCTCCTCTGATTTCGGTGGAGCAGGAAGCTGTTTCTGCTGGTGGGGCTCCGATGGCTCCGTTAGAGTCTGGGGGGGTGGATTCTAGGCCTGATATTACTACTGACCCTGTGGACATTTTAAAGGCTGTTACTGAGCAGGATCCTATGCTGTTGTCAGACCCTATTCCTCAGAATCCTTCTTACGCAGGCCTGTTTCACAAACCTGTAGAGTTGGCAAAATGGAGGAATGTTATTAGGCTCCAATATCTGGGTGGTATGGCTGAAATACCTGATCGATTTTATGTAGGTAAGGTCTTACTGAAACAGTCTCTGGGTTTTTCACCCACTGAGGTTTATGCACTTATTCATGTGCCTGGGGAACATATATATGATGTCAGTTTTCAGATTCCGGTTATTTTGGAACGTTTTTAGACTAAATATTCTCTTCTTAAGACCAACCATTTTTGGACTCCTTTCAGGTTATTCCCCTGACCAAGCAATTATTTTACATTATTATGGTTTTATTTCGCAATGAAGGGGTCAATATTTCTGATATTTTATTCTGGTTAGATAAATGATGTGATGTCCAGGGTATCCGTGAGCCTATTATTGATGCAGAGGGATTCTGGATTGGGGGTTGGTGGATAAAAGTCAAATTATTTACTATGGAAAATGATTTTAAACATTTACAAAATTGTTTTTTCATCGGCAGGGTCAAGGGTTTTCTTTTTTATCCAGGTCAGCCTCGTAAATGTCATAAATGCGGTTCAGTGAGACACATTATTACCTCATGTGACAAGATTCGTTGCCTTCATTGTGGGGATATGGGGCATGTTAGCACAGAATGTGATAACTCTCCTATGTGAAATTTTTGTGATAAGCCTGGACACACTTTTACAGAATGCCCTCTTGCTGCACATAATACTTTTGAGGCTGATTTTATGGTTCAGGACTATCATATTAATATGGCCAGAGCAGGCAGAGCACCTCCAGACCCTAGACACCCTAGTCCACCCAGGAGTGGTGTCCCACAATATTCTCCAGTGATTTCTACAGTGCAGGATACTGGTTTGGTCTCTGGGGTGCCTCCCAGTGCTTCTGTGGGGCAGGACCCTCTAGTAAGTGATCCCTTGGTCCAGCCTTTACCTGTGAAAAAAGGAGCCATGGCTCCTCCACCACCTCCTGTATGTCCCTTGAAACCGGTAACACCTGCTAGTGTAGGCCCACCTCACTCAGTAGGGGTTGTTCCTGACATTCCTTTGTCCAATTGTTATGGGATTCTAGCCGTTGAGGATGATTCAGTGGATTTGGATTCAGATGTGGCTTCCAAATCTTCCTCACAATGGGACCCAGTGTCTGATATGGATGTAAAGAAATCTTATGGGGTACAAAGAAAACTAAGAAAAAAAAGTGGGCTTAGGATGGGTTTACGAAAAAGTGCCAGAAAAAAACTGTTGTCCTCTTGATTCTGAGTTTCTGTTGTTGGTGATTTGACTGTGGCCTCGCTAAAGGTGAACAGTATTTGTACTAGGTATAAATGATTAGCTACTTCTGACTTTTTTCCCGGTTTCAAGGTGATGTTGTTTTTCTCCAGGACATAAGACTGTATACCTGCTCTGATTTTGAGGAAGCATCTCGAACTTGGCCATGGGGTCCTTGTTGTTGGTCAGGAGGGGGTTTGGATTTATGTTCTGGGATTGGGATTTTTTTTTTTTTGCGCCTCCCCTTCCTCCTGGCTGCCCACTCCTTCGGGTCTCCTATTGCTCTTCCTGACTGCCCCGATTCCCACACTGGCTGCCAACCTCATATGGCAGTCCCCCTGGGTAACCCGGCGTATCCCTTCGCTGGGAGGGTCCCCCTCCTCCAAGGGGGAAGGTACCGGTGGGGCGGTCAGCACTCTATTTTTCATTCAGCCCCGGGTACTGCTGAGGTGCATCGGTCCTGGGATCGGTGGCAGCGGAGGGCAGGGAGACAGTTATCCGGCCAGCCAGGAGGTATTTTTCCCTGGTTTTCTGTGGGGAGTGACGTCCTGACATCAAGGCGTATGCTGACGTCTGTCACTCCCCCTAGGCAATGAACCCGGATGTCACAGCTGTACTCCCAGCCTCCATGGCGGTCAGCATGTGCCGGGGTGCATCCCCACCCTCCCCCCAGAGAAGGAGAGCTGTCCCTGGACACTCCATCCTTCTCCCCCAGGCTGGCCCTCCGGTGACCCGAGTCCGTTCCCGAACCCGGGTCGCCGGCGTCGCAGACGGAAATCCAACCGCTGTGCCGACAGGCCAGCGGGATTTGTTTTTTCACTTCTGATGTTCTAGTTACTGATGTTGTTGAAATTGAGGTAGGTAGATGTCTTCTGTTGGATGTTGCAATGCAGAATTCTGATTTCAGACTCATAAATGTGTATGCTGCACAGACTAAAACTGACCGAATCGCTTTATTGAAAAAAATTAGTCCATTTTTATTTACTAGACGTAATGTCCTTTTTGGTGGGGACTTTAATATTAATAGAGTGGTGGTGGGGGGTAAATCTCCCCAACTGTATTGCGATTCTAATTTTTTGAATGACCTTTTGCATCTTACAGGGTTGATAGATGTTTTTCAATCAGACTCCCCAGATGTAGTATATACTTATTTTTCGGGTTCTAGGAAGTCCCGTATAGATTATTGGTTTGTGTCCCTAATATGATGTTTAGTTCTAGGGTTGCACTTCCTGTGGCTACGTCTTATCATGTGCTTTTACAGGTTACCTTTTCTGATTATCCCAGTATTTCTAGGGATCCGGGTTATTGGAAAATAAATTTATCATTGTTGGATTTTCTGGAAGTTAAGGATGGTTTATCTCTTTACCATTGGCACGAAAATCTGTTTGTTTTTTATATGATGCAATACAAAATTGGTGGGATGATGCAAAGTCTGATTTTCAACAATATTTTTAAAAAATTGGGAGTCTTTTGGGGAAAGCAAAGGGTGATTCTTATAAATCCGTGAAATCCCATTTGGAAAAAGCATGCTGTGATTTACAGAATGGTTTACAGATAGATATGTCTGTTGTGCACACTTCAAAACAGGGTTTAGTTAAATTACAACATGACAAACAACAGGTTTTGGAGACTGCCCAGAGATTCGCGGTTTCCAGCGCGCAGGGTGAGGTAAATCCATTTGAACAAAGTGCTAGATACAGGAAACACAAGGAAATGAAATAGGTAATAAACTCCATAGGATTTTTAGTTTCTTCTCATGAGGATATTCTGGTAGCTTTGGAGGACTATTTATTGAATGCTTTTCAGGTGGCTCCGTCAGTGACAACAGAGATAAGTAATGTTTGGTTGTAAGGTGGTAATAGGGTTTTGGTTCCTGAGGATTTATTTCTGGTTTTACAGCAGTCTATCTCAAGGTCGGAATTGGAAGCGATTATTACTTCCTTACCTAAAGGTAAAACTCCTGGTAGAGATGGTTTGGTGAATGAACTGTATCCTTTGATTTTTTCTGTTTTAGATTCGGAACTGGTGACTTTATTTCAGGTTTGTTTAGATACTGGTGTTTATCCTGCAAATTTCAGTCAGGGGCTTGTTATTTTTTTTTTAAATCTGGTGATAGGGAGAATTTAGGTAATTGGTGACCTTTTATCCTTCTTAATTCAGATTGTAAAATTTTGACTAAATTATTGAGTAATAGGTTGGTAATTGTTTTGCCCCAGATTATTCATTCTTCACAGTTTTGTTCCATTATCGGTTGTACTATTTTGGATGCTTTGATTTGATTGCATGAGATGTTTCACAGGGGTTCTTTGAATGATATTTCTGGGGTTTTGTTAAGTTCAGATCAATTAAAGGCTTTTGATTGGGTCTCGCATGTTTATTTATGGTCCTGTTCAGCTTATTATGGTTTTTCTGTTTCTTTTATTTCCTGGTTAAAAGGTTATTATGACTCGGCTGTTATGGCTCCTTATGTGCATGGGAGGACTGGTAAGTTTCAGGCATGTCAGTGGGGGGTACGTCAAGGTTGTCCTCTCAGCCCGCTGTTGTATATTCTTACATTAGATCCGTTGTTATGGCAACTGAATTTGGCAGTTAATATTAGTGGTATTTCTTTGCATAGTGATATGACTGAACTTCTTGCCATAGCTTATGCTGATGATTTATATATCTCGTTATCAGACCTGCCATGTGGGGATACTACGGAAATAGTTTTACAGCATTTTATGATGGGTACTGGGGCTAGCATTAATTTTAATAAGAATAAGTGTGTTGCATTAGGGGAGATAGTCAGCCATTTTTCAGGGATTATGGGAATTCTGGTTTGTGGGTTAGAGATTAAGATTTTAGGTATTTTTTGGGGGGTTGCTCAACCAGAGATTTATAATTGGAATGTTATTTTAAAGGCTGCACAATTTATTTATTTATTTATTTATGGTCTAGGAATTACAACCCTTTGAGTCAGAGACTCATTTGCAAAGGCTCCACATCTTACATAAATAAAGATTGGTACACAGTAGAACACAGAATACACAAGTGTAACACAGATACAATTTAGGGTTCATACTTGGAATAAGTGGCATATGGCCAAATTGAAAAGGGTCTATATGGTAAACACTTACTTATTAGGTATGTTTTTGCACTTGGCAGCCGTGTATGCATTACCCAGTAGATTGGAATGTGCCCTGCTTAGTGTTTTTTTTTCAGACTATTTGGGGTAAGCGTTTAAACTTTATTAAAAGAAATGTTTTATATTTGCCCAAAACCCAAGGTGGTCTCAATATGACTAACCCAATTGCTTTTTTCTTTTCTATCTTTTTATTTGCGAATGTTCATCCTTTGATTACTAATGTGTAAAAGATTTGGTCTCCCTGGGTTTTGGATGTCCTGAAAGGCTGGTTTACTGATTGGGCATGGGACAAGGTGGTACCTAAGCAAAAGAATGTGCATGATGTCTTGTTTACTTATTCTTCCTGTTTTCAGAAGATAAAACAGTAGCAAATTACTAAATCAATGGTGACTCACTTATCTAGAGAGGAATTATATGCTACTATTCAAGCTAGATATTTTTTTTCATTTGTCTGATTTATATTCTAGGTCGAAAGAGGATATTGTTTTGATTCAGGAAATGTTATGCTCCACACCTCTGCTTCCCTTGGTGTGGGATGTGACGTGGCTGTGTGTTCATAGTAGATTACCAGTCAGAGCCAATTTGAAACATAAGAATATTGAAGATCGTTCCTGTCCTAGATGTAATTTGTGTTCTGAACCAGTAGAATCTATGTTTCATTTGTTTTTTTCTTGTCCATATGCTGTTAGCTTTTGGTTGGTGGTGGAATGTAATTGGGTTGCTTCTCCATTTCATAATATGTTTTCTGAGGTATTATTTCTGGGTGTTTTACCGAATGCCTGGAAACTATATGATAGGGCTGTTATGCAGAGTATTTGGGGCTGCTTTAAATTCCATATTTGGAACAGTAGAGTTCGGTGGTCTTTGCAACAATTGTACATTACTCCTGAACAGTTGTTTTGGACTACAGCTGATGCAGTTCCTTCTCTTCGTAGACATGATTATAGTTCTTTACCAGTCATGGTTGCCAGAAAAAAATGGAAACATTTCAATTGGTTAGATACTGGATGAGTGTTGTATATGTGGTTTTGCCTGCATACAGTCCATCAATTTTGCAGTGGGAGTGGGACAGGGGTGTTTCTGAACCGGGGGGGGGGTGCTTTTTTGCCTACACTTTGAGTTTTACTGATGTCTTTTGACTTTCATTTAGACATTGTAGGCCTGTAACACCTTATTTTAGTGTGCTTGAACACTGTTTTGTTTTTCTTTGAATTTTGAAGTTTATTTTATAAAACGTTCCACTACTCTGTTAGTAGGAAGTGGAGAGGGGGTTTGTTTAATATGATTTTCTTTCTATATTGGATTGCATGTATGTTGTAATACTGTTTTCTGATTTTTCATGATGTTTCTTATCCTTTTGTTTGATATTAATACTGTATAGTTTATAAGTTCTTTTCAGTTCTGAATAAAAAAATCTCCCTACTTTTTTTCAATAAGTGCCATGGGATCTTTAACATCCACCTGAACTACCACCAATCCAGGCAGATGGGACCTAGGTTTAACATCTTATTTGAAAGATGGCGCCTCAGAAGTGCAGCACCCCCTCATGCTGCACTACAGTGTCAGTATTGGGATTTTAACCCAAGTGCCAGATGTGGGAACTGAAACCACAGCCCTCTGATCTCCAGGCCTCAGAGGTGAGTGTGCTACCTACTGAGCCACTGACACTGACAATATATGGCTTGTTCTAGAGAGATTTTGGCAGGAATGGATTATGTCCAGGGGCCTTACCATTGGTATGGCTGTGACAGGTAATGGTGCAAATGTTATCAAAGCTGTCAAGGAAAAAGAGAAAAGAGCGAGCAGTCAAGGGGCATCACTGCCTATAATTCTTGTATAACTATATGATAACAATGATGACTATAAATGACTGTGGTACTGAACACAGAGGTAATGTGTTTTGCTTTGTGCACACTCTAAATTTGGTTGTGCACCATGCCCTGCAAAACCAAGCTGATGTATGCAACCTGGTTCAAACTGAATGTAAAATATGTGGGCACTTTCATAGATCTGTAAAGGCCACATCTATTCTTTGGCAATACCAAAGTGAGTACAGAATACCATCTAACAATCTCATCCAAGATACAGATACTTGGCAGAATTCCATCTATTAGATGTTGGAGTGCTTACTGCTGCAGACGTTGTCAGTACATAATATGACCTTAGTCCATGACACTGAGGGCCTGATCAGTCAATGGAAATTCTTAAAAGACCATCCTAATATACTGGCACCATTTGAAAATGCAACAAAGGTACTTAGCAGTAGCAGTGCACCCATTAGTCAGGTCATAGCAATGGTATGCATCTTTCTTAAAGACACAGCTGATGTCATGGGCAATAATGGAGATGAGAGACAATCCCAAGAGATTACTGAAATAACTTCCATTTTAAATACAGAGTTGCATAGGAGGTTTAATTCTGTTCTTACAGACAAGAAGCATGTCATTGCTGCAATATTAGATCCTCATTTCAAGGACATATTTTTGGTGTGAGACAGTTTGCCAGTAACTGATATCAAGACAGAACTCACGGAAGATATACAGGAGGTCCAAGAAGCTTTCCTGCACTGTCACTGACAGCAAATACTGGTTCTCCTTCCTCATGTCATCCACTTCACGTTAACGTTAACAAAGCTGATGACATCTAGATAAAGCCAAATGCCCATGACTGCTCAAGGCTGATTTCAGAACGATTATGTGTGCCTACTGCTGAAACAGTGCTGAATATGCATCTCATGGGGTTAAGAGAGAACAACCCCAGATGTGACCCTCTTATCTACTGGAAAAGCAAGCACACACTTTGACCAGCCATGGCTCTAGTTCAGTAGATTATCTTGCATGTCCACCCACAAGTGTGCCATCAGAGTGCATCTTTAGTACTGCTGGTGATGTTGCATCCTATTCTCAAAGTAGTTTAGACCCTGAGCATGTTGAATAACTAACATTTCTGAAAGTAAACCTGCCGCAACTTAATTACAAGTATAATATTTTTGCATAAACTTAAGATTATAGAATCAGACTCAGGGGGCCCGATTCCAAGATGGCTTATGCATGATGCAAGGTGACTTGTGCCAAACCCTATGGCACAAATTGCACTTTGCTACATGCATCATCGTTACAGTTCTAGAGCTGGCCTGTGACATGGCACAGGCCACCTGCACCAAAGGGAGGGGGTTACATCACTGTCTACTCTGGAAACCCCCTGCGACATAGTGCAAGGGGATTTCTGGCATCAATTATGCCGGTATTCTAGGAGGGCGGCTGGCGGAATCGCAAATCACTATTCCAAGTGGAACCCAGCAGACACTGGCATAAGTACAGTTAGATCAGCTATTATCTGGCCTTATGTACCTATGTCCATTGGAGTTACACCACTGTGCTTGGTGCCCTTACAGTCACCCCCCATGGTCCCCCGTGGGTGCCCACCCTGGCCCCCCATGGCAGAGCCACCTTCTGTGGGCAGCTGGCATCCCCTCAACCCATCCTGAGCTGTGCCCCCATGGCGCTGTACCTGTCCCTCGCATGCCATGCCCCCCCACAGTGGTCCTCTGGCCCCCCTCTCCCACCCTGTGGGGAAGTTCCATGGTGTTGGAGTGCAGGGCTTTGGGGGGGCCATGCCTTGTGCTGCTTGTGGCCTGTGGCTTATAGCACCAGGGTCAGGTGTACCCTTCCTCTGGTGCAACCCTGGATCTACTGCAAGTTGCAGGGCATAAGTGCCGGGGACCCTGCCTGTTCTGGAATATGGCACAGCGTCCCCGGCATAGCAGCAAATGTCACAACTTGCATACATCAATGAATTGCGGCATTCATCTTGAAATAAGGCTCAGAGTGTCTTAGTTTATGTTGCTAATACAAGAAATCTCCCTTCTGCCTCTCTTATGTAATCAATTTACTATGTGTGTGGGATTATTTCAAAGGAGTCTCAGCCTTGGACAGTCTCTTGTAAATCATCATCATCATCACTCCTTCATCAGTGCCACCATGGGAACTGCTACCTAGGTAACAGGGTTGGGTGGGATGAAACAGAGGAGGAGGAGGAGGAGGAAGGTGTTGCCCCTGGGTATTCTCCAGTGTCCACTATAGCCAGCCACAATATGCATCTGCCTGTCAGTCAGTCCTGAACTGCCTCACAATCTGTCAGTCTCAGCACTGCAGCAGAACAGTAGCTCACTCTCATTTTTCTGATTGCTGACCTTTTTTATTTTCTGAAGCCCTATTGCCATCATCATCACTCCATCATCAGTGCCACCATGTGGACTACTACCTGGGGGAGCAGGGTTGGATGGGATATAAACATAGAAACACAGAACATAGAATTTGATGGTAGATAAGGACCGCTTGGCCCACCCAGTCTGCCCATTTCCCTACCTGATGGATAAGCTGCAGATTATAGTTAATCAACAGCTTACTTCCTCCTGCCCCCCACGAGAATTGCCTTATGCCTGTCCCATGCATTATTGAATTCTCCCACTGTTCCTGATTCCACAACCTCCTCAGGAAGGCTGTTCCATGCACCAACAACTCTCTCTGTGAAAAAAAACCTTCTAACATTACCTCTGAGCAGTCCCCCTTCTATCTTCAAATTGTGCCCCCTTGTTCTTGCACATCTCTTCTTCTGAAAGATGCTACCCTCTTGTACCATGTTAATTCTCTTGAGATACTGAAAAGTTTCTATCATGTCCCCCCCCCCTTTCCTCAAGGGTATACATATTAAGCTGCTTTAGTCTCTCCTCGTATGTCTTCTGGTGCAGACCTTGCACCATTGTGGTTGTCCTCCTCTGAACAACCTCCACTCTGTCTATGTCTTTGCAGAGATGGGGTCTCCAGAATTGCACGCAGTACTCAGATGGGGTCTCACTAACTGTCTGTAGAGAAGGATAACAACTTCCTGTTTTCTACTGTTGATGCCTCTCCCTATGCATCCCAGTATCCCCCAGCCCTCCTTACTGCCTTCTCACATTGCTTGCCCACCTTTAGGTCATCTGATATAATTACTCCTACGTCTCTTTTGATTTTTGTTGTTGTTATTAACTCACCCCCCATTGTGTACTCTTCCCCTGGGTTTTTGTTTCCAAGATGCATTACCTTGCACTTCTTTTCATTGAATCTGAGCTGCCATGTATTTGACCATTCCTCCAACAGAGGAACAGAGGAGGAGGAAGGTGTTGCCCATGGGTATTCTCCAGTGTCCACTGTAGCCAGCCACAATATGCATCTGCCTACCTGCCCTGAATTGCCTCACATTTGGTGTCAGCACTACAGCAGCAAGACGGCTCACTCTAATTTTCCTGACTGCTGACCATTCTCATTTTCTGCAGCCCCATTTCCAGCACCATCGTTATCATCACTCCATCATCAGCACAACCAGGGGGAGTACTGTCTGGGGAGCAGGGCTGGGTAGGAGAGGAAAGAGGAGGAGGAGGAAGGTGTTGCCCCTGGCTAAGCTCCAGTGTCCACCATAGTCAGCCACAATATGCATCTGCCTGCCTGCTCTGAATTACCTCACATTAGTGTCAGCCTCAGCACGGCAGCAGCACAGCAGCTCACATTCATTTTTCTGACCCTTTCCATTTTCTGAAGCCCTTTTGCCACTGTCATCATCATCATCACTTCATCAACAATGCCACCATGGGAAGTACTACCTAGGGAAGCAGGGTTTGGTGGGGTGGAACAGAGGACAAGGAAAGTGCTGCCCAGGCTATGCTCTACTGTCCACTGTAATCAGTCACCATATTTGCACCTGCATACCTGCCCTTAATTGCCTCACATTTTTCTGCCAGTTTCAGCACTGCAACTACACAGAAGTTCATTCCCATTTTCTACCTGCTATCAGTGCCACCATGGGGACTACTACTTAGTGGAGCAGGACTGGGTGGGATGGAATGGAGGAGAAGGAAGTAGGTTTTGGCCGTGGGTATTCTCCAGCGTTCACTGTAGCCAGCCACAATATGCATCTGATGGTCTACCTTGAATTGCCTTACATTAGTGTTAGTCTCAGCACAGTAGTTCACTCTCATTTTTCTGATTGCTGATAATTTTCATTCTCTGAAGCCCTCTTGCCGTCATCATCATCATCATCATCACTCCTTCATCGCCACCATGTGTAATACTGCCTAGGGGAACAGGGTTGGTTAGGACAGAATAGAGGAGGGGGAAAATGTTGCCCCTGGGTGTGCTCCAGTGTCCACTGTAGCCAGCCACAATATTTGCATCTGCCTGCCTGCCCTGAATTGCCTCACATTTTTCTGTAAGTCTCGGCACTGCAGCAGCAGAACAGTTCTCTCTCATTTTTCTGACTGTTGACCATTTTCATTTTCTGAAGCCCTCTTGCCATCATCATCATCATTATCATCATCATCATCATCATCATCTTCACTTCATCATCAGTGCCACCATGGGGGGCTGGGTGGGATAGAACAGAGGAGGAGGAAGGTGCTGCCCCTAGGTATGCTCTGGTGTCCTCTGTAGCCAGCCACAATGCATTTGCCTTACATTCTGTCAGTCTCATCAGCACTGCACAGTACCAGGATATCAGCACTCCAAGGCAATGAGCACAGCAATAAATAAAATCACCAGAAAATCCAGTGCAAAATAATGAAGGCAGTTTGCTGAAGTGTTGGGGTAATTTGGTTCTGTTCCTGCTCCAGCACAGTTTGAATAAACACAACATTTTGCATTGGACTTTGTGGTGATTTCATTTATTGCTGTGCTCATTGCCTCGGAGTGCTGATATCCTGGGACTGTGTTCAAGTACAGGACTGGTGGCTCTCTATCAGCACCCACTCTGCACTGTTTTCACAGCTGTTGCTTGCAGAGGTTCACCTTTGTAACCATTCATCAGCACTGCAGCAGTCCAAATTACTCTAATTTGTCTGATTGCTGATCATTTTAATTTTATCATACTCTCTTGCCGTGATCAAAATTATTAATGATTGCACCATCATCAGCACTGCCATGGGAAGTACTACATAATACATATGTAGGGGAGCAGGTCTGGGTGGGATGGAACAATGGAGCAGAAAGATGTTTGAGTTTGCAACCCAGCTCTTAGTCTCATGGTATGGTACCCTACCCCACTCATTGCAAAGGTTCTGCTTACAAGTGCTGCTAATTGCTTATCATGCACTTCAGCAGCACATTTTAATAATAAATAAGAAGCCATAAAAAATACAATGTGTTTTAACACTCAAAACCCTTCAGTTAATTTCAGGCCAAATTGGACCAATTCAGGTTTTGCCCAGCCTGGCTCCAAATTAGCTTGTTGAGCCACATTTGCTGACTTGCACAGCCCTAGTGAAGAGTTTCTGAAGGGGGGGGGTACACATTTGTGGAAGGTTTCAGATTTGGGGAAAAGCACTCGGGAGGTACAAATTTTGGAGTCTTGTGAAGTAGGAGTACAACTATTTGGAGATGTGTGGTATGAGTATAAATTTGGAAAATGCACAGATGGACACAAATCTTGGGGAATTAGGATAGGATACAAATGTTGTAGGGGCAGGGCACACATTTTCAAAAGGTGTGAGGGATAAGTGTGCAAATTTTCAGAGGAAGCAGTATAGGAGTACAAATTTTGATAGGGGTTTGGTGTAAGGGCACAGATTTAAGGAGGTATGTAGATTTTTGGAGGAGTGCAGAGATAGAAATGTTAGGAGGGGTGTAGTAGTAAAGATAACTTTCAGCAAGTGTGTGGGAGAAAGGGTACAAATCATACAAGTGGTACAAGGTAGAATGAGAAACTTGGAAGAGGAGTGTCAGTAGGTTTTGGAATAGTTGCAAGAGTGGTGCAGGGTTGAGGTTACATTTTCATTGTTGTGGAACCTCAACAAAGGGGGTGAATTTGAAGAGAGTAAACTTGAGGTGAGTTTTTCAGAGCTGAATGGCAACAAAAGACACCAACATTTTCATTTTAAAACCCTGATGTTTTGTTTTGTTTGTTTGTTTCTTTATTTATTTAGGGGGGATGCTTGATATTATGTTCATAGTATTGGTTATGATCCTAGGGAACTTGCCAGATATTTATGTATGTTGTTTTACCAGTAAAGTTCCATTAATAAAGGTCTCCATGAACATGAAATGGTCCCATGTAGAGAGCAATTGTGGTGAAAGTCATGCACATATCATCACAGTCAATGTTTTCTTGTATCATTTTTTCTGTACAATATGCTACCGTAAAAACCTGTTTTGCAGTCTGTGAGGACTTTAAGTGCTATATAAAATATAAACAGTTCTAGAAAACTGCAGTATATATATCAGTGTAATACAATTGTGGATGGTGTGCGACACTATATGGCCTAACATGGGATGTACAGTATATAAAAACTTGCGATGAGAGATTAATTCTTGGATATGCAATATGCTCGTGGGTGATGTGCAGTACTTCATGGCCCAGTGTGTGAAGTGTAGTAGACAAAAGGTTACATATGGAAAAATGTCCTGTGTGGAAATTGATACCAGGACATGTGATGAAACAAAGTATTCCTATGTGGAGGAAGATTTAAGTGCAATGGCAAGAGAAACAATGTTTACTTTACGATTTATAATAAATAAATAACAACTTTTTAATACTTTTGGTGCAGTGTAGTGGGCCGTCCCAATCTGGTCACTGTCCTACCTTTTAAGCAGTGTGATTAAATCTGTGCAAATAACTGATGCTACTTCTGCCCATGAAAGAGCAGCTGAGAGAATAACCAGGTTATTCTTTCAACTGCCCTGTCAACACCATTTATTCTCCTAGTTGTTTTATCATCAGCATTTATTCTCTCAGTTGACCTGTCATCACTTGTAAAAAAAATCCTAATTTTCAACTAGACCTCAATTTGGAACAATCTGTTCCAACATTCAGAAGATGAGTCTGAAAAATAGATGTAAACATTCAGAGAGTGCCATAGCAACTAAGACAAACAACGACAACAAAATCAATGGATCAATGGACAGAAAAATGTGCAAGAACAAGTGATGCAGAAATAATACAACATAAAACATTATAAAATAAAAATATTAACATATTATAATTATTATTATAAATAAAAATATTAACATTGATGGCTCTTATAAAGCCTGCACATGCACCATACATGAACTATAAAAATGAAAGGCATTGCATAAATCATTGTTGATATCTCTCATGGCTATGCTACTTGTGAGGTCATAGGGTTCTGAAAGCACTCGTAAAAGTGAATCTGATATTTCAATGTTGCCATGACATATCCCATATTTACATCTTGGGACTGCTGGCACCCACAGGTAAGCATGTACTTTGTTGTAATATTTTTTATGGGTATTCAGCAGCTGAGAAACCTATTATTCTTATCTTCCCCTTTAAAATATGAACCTAATTGTGACCCGTAAGCATGAGGTCACTCCCTTTTGTGGTAATCAACTCCAAATGTATGTACCATCTGAGCCGTATATTTTATAGCAACAAGAGCATGTTTCAATATGGGATGATTATTATTATTCAGTATGGTGTTGGGACCAGTGTTGTTTGGGATATTCATTGCAGACATATCATTGGACATCAAGGGCAAGATCAGTCTGTTTGCTGATGATATCAAGGTAGGAGCAGTGGTGGATGACCTGGGGGATGGCAGGGGTTGCAGGATGATCTGGCAAAGCTTGAAACCTGGCCAGACACCTGGCAACTGGGCTTTAATGCCAAAAAGTGCAAGGTGCTGCATTTTGGGATGAAGAACCCAAGGAGGAGTTACCAGCTGGGGGGAGTGCAGCTAGCCCAGACAGAGGAGGAGAAGTATCTGGGGGTGCTCATTACAGGATCAATGAACAACTCAGCACAATGTAGTAAGGCAGCTGCAAAGGCCAACAAAATGCTGGGTTGTATTGCATGGGGTATATCCTCGAGGAGGGAGGAGGTGATTCAGCCACTGTATAGGTCATTAGTTAGACTGCACCTGGAGTACTGTGTGCAGTACTGGCACCCGTATCTGAAGAGGGACATTAGGTTACTGGTGCAGTGCAGGGCAACAAAGATGATCAAGGGGCTGGGGGACTTATCATATGAGAGGAGGCTGAGGGAGTTGAACATGTACTCACTGGAGGAGAGGAGGGACGGGGGGGGACATGATTGAAACCTTTAAGTACATGAAAGGAATTAACAAGACAGGTACAGAGGGGCTGTTCAAAGTAAGGCAGAGGAGGGCACCAGGGGCAATGATATGAAACTGGAGGGGGGGAAGGTTCAGGAGGGAGATGAAGAGACACTTTTTTACAGAGTGGGTGGTGTCTGGGTGGAATGCGTTACCTGCAGAAGTGGTATCCAGTAGAACAGTGGACTGCTTCAAAAGGGGATGGGACAGGACAAGGGGGAGGGTCAATGAAGGGGAAGGGTGGAAGGGAGGGGCAGCTTCAGAATAAGGGGTGCTAGCTGCACATTTAAACAGGCTTGATAGACCTCTAGGCCTTTATCTGCTGGCAAATTTCTTATGTTCGTATGTTAGAGTATCAGTTTTTGACATACAATTATTTACTGATATTTATCTCAGTTTTGTAAATTTATATTTGTACATTTTCCAAAATATTTGACATTGCTGTGTCTGTGTTGATTTCCATTCTTATTTTTATACCATTAATGTTACTGTCATAATAAATGGTTTTACATACCGTCACCCTTCCCAGCTGAGTACAGTCCTATCCTCCTCAGTATCACAGGAAGACAAAAAAACTGATGCCCGTAGGTATTACTGGAAGTAGTTATTTCATGAAAGTGAAGATGATTTGTGTTGCATGATGACTGAAACATAGAAATATAGAATTTGATGGCAGATAAGGACCGCTTGGCTCATCCAGTCTGCCCATTTCTCCTTACCTACACTATTACTACAGATCGTGCCCAATCTACAGCTCTTTCTCCCTCCCCTAGTGACTGACTAGTGTGATCCGGGGACAGTGTGATTGGGGTAACAGTGGGGGAGCACCTGGGAAACAGTGACTGCCAGTCATTGTGGTTTGAAATCACAGAAAGAGCAGAAGCAAACCACACAAAAACACGTATCCTGGATTTTAGGGGGGCAGACTTTGGGAAGATGGGGAGATACTTGAAAGAGGCATTAAGGGGAATGGGACAGGAATCAGGGGTTGAGGAACAGTGGGCAGTATTTAAAATGGGGATTACAAGAACAACAGAATTATGCATTAAGCAAGTTAGCGAGAGGAAAGGAAGAGGAAACCATTATGGTTTCCAAAGAGGTAGCAAAAGAGAGAAAGCCAAAAGATTGCATTCAGGCAATACAAAAGACACAGGCAGAAGGGGATAGGGAGAAGTACCAGGAGAACAAGGGAGGCAGGGAGGTCAGTAAGGGAAGCCAAAGCTCAGACAGAAGAACACATTGCAAAATCAGTGGGTAGAGGGACAAAATCTTTACAGGTACATAAGTGAAAAAGAAAGACAAAGGAGGGATAGTGAGACTGAAGGGGGGATGAGGCGCGTGGAGGATGACAACAGTAAAGCTGACATATTGAACAGGTATTTCTGCTCAGTCTTTACTGAGGAAGAGGAGGGTAATGGGTCTGAAGGGAGTATAAGGGGTGAGAATGGTGCAGAAATGGACACAAGTCCCTTTACATGAGAAAGGGTCCTAAAGGAACTGGAAGTAATAAGAGTTGATAAAGCAATGGGGCCAGATGGGGCACCTCTGGGTCCTTAAAGAACTAAGAGGTGGTGGCTGAACCTCTGGCTATCCTGTTTAGCCAATCACTGGAAACAGGGAGGTACCCAAAGACTGGAGGACAGCAGATGTAGTCCCCTTATACAAAAGTGGGAACAAAGAGGAAGCGGGGAACTACAGACCAGTCAGCCTTACCTCGTAGTGGGGAAGATCATGGAAGCACTACTGAAGGAGAGATTGGTGGAACATCTGGTTGTCAATGGACTACAGGACCCAAGGCAGCATGGTTTCACCAGGGCGAGGTCATGTCAGACCAACCTCATTGAATTTTTTGACTGGGTGACTAGGGAGGTGGATCAGGGGAGGGCAGTGGACATGGCCTATCTGGACTTCAGCAAGGCTTTTGACACTGTCCACATAGAAGACTATTACACAAACTGGGGAATATGGGTGTGGGCAGGACAGTAGTGTGGTGGGTAGGTAACTGGCTGGGTGGCAGGACACAGAGGTGGTGGTAAATGGCTGTCACTCCACAGAGGAAGAGTGACCAGTGGGGTACCACAGGGATCAGTGCTGGGACGGTCCTATTCAACATCTTCATCAGTGACATTGCACAGGACCCAGAGGCAGAATTTCACTGTTCGCTGATGACACAAAGCTCTGTAACAGAGTAGACACACCAGAGGGTGTAGACAGAATGAGAAGTGACCTGCAGAAACTTGAAGAATGGTCAGGGGTTTGGCAGTTGAAATTCAATGCAAAGAGTGCAAGATAATGCATATGGGGCACAAAACCCTGGCACAATATATCAGTTGGTGGGTGAGGATATAGCATGCACCAAGCAGGAAAGGGATCTTGGGGTTATCATCTCTGATGACCTCAAGGTGGAAACAGTGTGACAAGGCAGCAGGTAAAGCAAATAGGATGCTGGGATGTATGGCAGGGCATCACCAGCAGGAAAAGGAGGTCATAATTCCGCTATACAAGACACTAGTGAGGCCCCACCTGGAGTACAGTGTACAGTTCTGGAGACCATACCTACCGTAAGGACATAGACAGGGTAGAGAAGGTTCAGAGGAGGGCAACAAAGATGGTGCATGGATTGCATCACAAGTCCTATGAAGACAGGTTGAAGGAACTGAACATGTACTCCCTGGAGGAGGAGGAGAGAGGGATATGATAGAGACATACAAGTATCTTCAAGGGAGGAACAGGGTGCAGGAAAACACTATTTTAAGTGAAAAAGATGTTCCAGGACTAGAGGGCATGGGATGAAGTTGGAGGAGGACGATTCAGAGGAAACATGAGAAAGAATTTCTTCACAGAACGGGTGGTGGACAAGTGGAACACCCTGCCAGAGGAAGTGGTGGGGGCTGAAACAATCACGGGATTTAAGAATGCATGGGATAGACATAAAGGAATTCTGGAGGTCAGGGGTAAGGTGCAACAGACTTCTAGGAAAACAAACTGAACTTACAAGCTCAAATGGGCAGACTGGGTGGGCCATAGGCCCTTATCTGCCAACACTGTCTATGTATCTATGTATACTTTCTATCTTTACTCTTCATTCTGGAGGCAGATACAATGATTTGGCTTGTTAACCAGGGGAAAAGGAGGGTAACAGTCACTCTACAGGTTTGCAACAGACACTCCAACAGCTCAGTTAATCATGATACCAGCAGGCCAGTAAAAGTATGAATGCAACCAAGTTGGATTCAGTGGTGTTTCTGGGAGGACTTCAATCAGCTGAATATCGACTGGCTTCTTGAGAGGGCAAATGGCAGGGCTGAGACAGGGCTTATTTCTACCTTCAAGGACTGCTTCCCAGAGCAGCATGCTGAACTGGGAACAAGGACAAAGGCCACTGTTGACCTTGTTCCCAGCTGTGGGGATGGGAGCACCTCCAGTGTGAGTGTCCAGCGAACTAGTGGTAGGCAGAGAATACAAGTGGGTAGCCTTCTCCTTAATGACAGGGAAGACCAACCAGGCCTCAGCTACCAGGACCTGGACCTTCAAAAATACAGACTTTGACAAGATGAAGGACATGGTGTCAAAGGTGTGCAGCAGCTGCATAAGGCTGGTAATGTAGAGCACATGTGGAATTTGTTGAAGAAGGTACTTGCAACAGCCACATATGTTTGCAATAAGAGGAAAGTGTTCTGCTTCTTTACAAGGCTCTGGTAAGCCCCCCCCCCCACGTGGACTGCTGCATGCAGCTCTTGGTTTCTCAATGCAAAAAGGACATTCCAGCAAATGAGAGGATGCAGTGCAGGGCTGCCAAAATGATCAGGTCTATGAAAGGCAAACGTCATGAGGACAGTCTGGTGACCCTTTATATATCTGTGTTGGAGAAAAGAAGGCTGTGAGGGGACATAATCTCCATTTTCTGCATACTTAAGGTAGGTTCTTTGTCAAAATCATGAAAATGGAGGTCACGTGATGCAGTGCACCTAGTGGCAGCATAGTCGAGAGCTCTCCCCTATCGACCAGCTAAATTCAGGTTTTTTACTGATTTTTGTGGCCGTTTTACCAAGCCAAATCACTTACCAGCTTGATTTGCCTGCCAGCAATGCTACTGTGCCAGACTTGCAATTGGATCCTAAATTGGATCACTTTGGTTTTGCGGAGACCGTGGAGGCCGAGATGAAACCTGCTGGAGCCAAGCACACACCACGACTACTCTGGAGAAGGCTCCCAAAAAATTGAAAACCCAGAATGTAGGGCACGTTGTTAAAGTTAGTCCCTCTGGTTCCTCTTCCAGCCCTCTTACGGAGGATTGCTTCTTACAGGAATTAATCCCATTCCGGGAAACATTACAAGATATTTCAACAGAGCTAAAATCTATACGGAGTGACCTGCCTCGCTCACCATTAGAGTTGGTGACTCCGGAGCTAGAACCTGCTCCCTGGAAACCTGGAAGGCTAAAACCGACCCTGAAATCACTCATCTTAAGCTGCAAATAGCTAAACTCCAACTGAAAATGGAAGATCTGAAGGGTCGAAGCAGGAGGAACAACATCTTAATACTGGGCCTACCAGAATCTGAAGAGGGTATGGACATTATGGCCTTCGTCCAAAAGCTGTTGAACAAGATAGTGGGTCCCTCACCCTTTAACTCTCAGTACCATGTGGAAAGGGCACATCGCCCATTAAAACCAAGGCCTCCACCTGGAGCTCCTCTGAGGCCCATAATTATTAAACTGCTCAACTTTCTCGAGAAGCAACACATCCTGGCTAAAATCAGGGAGCTGCAAACTATCTACTGGGATGGCAACAAATTAAGAATCACCCAAGACTTGCCCTATGAAACCCGACAGAAAAGAAAGCCTTCCATCCGACAGTGACCAAGTTGATAGCTGCGGGTATATGCTTTTGGATGAGCTACCCGGCGAAGCTGCAGGTGGTACTGGATGGTGTGTGGCACACATATGAGAAGCCGGACCAAGCCATGGCTGATTTGACCCTGAAGCTGCCCAACCTTTTTAAGAGTGGCTGAACTGTGATCCCAGAATGCTGCCTAAATAAGTTTTCTTTTCAAATGTTGAGATTGTGCGGTTTTCCTACCTGGTGTTCTAATGTTGTTGCCTTTCTCTCAGTTTTTGGATTGCTGGGGGGTTGATCAGAGTCCAGGTGCGGCCTAAAGGCCTAACTTAGCAACCACAGGCCTGCAGTCCGGCTCTGGGGAGGGAGGGTGGGTAGGAACCAAGTTCCTGATAACGATTCCTGATGGTTCGCATTTCTGAAGGACCAATCGGTCCTTGGGTTATTATGCCCCCTCCTTCTTCCTGTGGTGCGGAAGCAGCGTATACCACAGCAGGAACTACATTTATTGCCTGCACAAGTTTAGTTTGTGGTGTCCCACTAGCTCTTTAGTGATTTCCTAGGCGTGGCGCTCATAAGTTTAGCCCAAGGGAGACGGTGCCCTGCTACATCGAGGTTTCTCCGCGCTTGGTGAGTGCTGGTAGGACCTTTCCAGTTATCATCTTTTCCAGTTTATTAGTAGTGTTTCTTGCCAAGGGCCAAGTAATTAAAATGTCCTAAGGTTTTGGCTGGGTCGGGGGGGCACAATGATTGAGCTAGCCCTGGGTGATCTGCTCCGCAGCCTGTGGTGCAGAGGGGGGCTGCAGGATCCAGGAGATCAATTTATTCTGGGCTGCTCCAGGCTGTTGCTCTTGCTTTACTTATAATGGCTCAATTTACTCTCAGTCATACAGTCGTTTCAACAAAGCCTGGTTCTGCTAGCCTTGGGGGACGGTCCTTGCTCACCAGACCTTGTTTGGTCAGGGTATGCTTTGCTGGATCCAAGGGGACCGTTTGTATATAGGTTGGGGGGGGGTATAAGTGATTGTAAGGTTGGGATTAAAAGGGGAGGGGGATGGCAGAATATTTCACTGTCGGGTTAAATAAACACAGGATGTTGTTTTTGTGCTCAAGGTATTTTACCTGCAACCCAATGCTTTAGATTTTGTGGAGTGATTGGATGTTAACTGTTCTTCTTGAGGGGACGGGGAGGTTCAGAGAGTGCCAAATATTTCTGAATATACTAGAGGGGATGTTGTTTTTGTTTTTCGCACATGTTACTAAACGATATGGCTACGAGGCCGATTAAGTTTGCCAGCTGGAATGTCAGAGGCATCAGAGACCCTACCAAAAGACATCAGATTCTCCATAACTGTTTTTTATTAAACGTGGATATATCCTTCATGCAGGAGATGCACTTGTCCACTTCAGAAGCTAAAGGGCTACGTAGGCTGGGATTTTCTCAGATCTTTGCAGCCAGTGGCCTAAATGCCAGCAGGGAGGTGGCTATATTAATTAAACAACATATTATGTTTGTAGTGGAGGATATCATTATAGACCAGGAGGGTAGGTTTGTTATGGTCAAAGGCCAGCTCAATAATAGCAGTGTGGTACTGGGTGCAATATATGGTCCAGTAGGGGGTGATCCCCAGTTCCTCATGTCCCTAGCGGATAAACTGAGAAGATTCCTGCCCTCCCTTTTCATTCTAGGTGGCGATTGGAATATAGCTTCTTCTCAGGAGATGGATAAAACTTATAGGCCATTAAAACCTTTGTCCCCCTCGCAACTAACTCTCAAAGATTTTATGCATTTGCTAGGGTTATGTGACCCTTGGTGCCTGCTTAACCCTAGGAGCCGCATCTTTTCCTTTTACTCCCAGGTCCACCAAACATGGTCAAGAATCGACTACATCCTAACCAGCTCCACCCTTCTGAGTAATGCACATCAAGTAGGCATAGAGCCAATAATTATTTCAGACCACTCCCTGGTGTGGTTCACGGTCTCCCTCGGACTACAGGGGCAGAGGGATACTTCCTGGAAATTAAATACGCAGCTCCTAAAAGAAGATCGAACAGTTTCCCATATTAAATCTAAGATTCTATCCTTTTTAGAATTTAACCAAGGTTCCGTTCCCAGGGACGATATACTTTGATGCTCTCTTAAATGCTTTATTAGAGGAGAGCTTATAAAGCTAGCCTCCCGTAGGAAAAAGGCAAGAGAGGCTAAGTTATCTTACTGTCCAATCAAATCAGGATAGAAAATGACCTCCTTCTCTCTAACTCTCAAAGGATTTGGAAACTCTAATTAAACTCAGGAGCGAATACAATGATTTACTAAGAGAAAAAGCAGAGTATGCTATGCTCAAAACTAAATCTCGTTATTTGGACCAAGGGGAGAAGCCGGGAAGATTGTTAGCCCTTAGACTGAGGGAGACGGAAAGTTCAAGGCTAATCCCAGCACTGAATTCACATGACGGCTCTGTTAAAACTTTGCCTAGAGATATAGCCCTAATTTTTGAATCCTTGTATAGAGAGATCTATAGCAAAGGTACGTCCCAATCACCTCTCCACAAGATAGAGCAGTTTTTGGATGGGGTCAAACTTCCTTCCCTTCAGGCACACCACTGTAATGTATTATCCTCTCCCACCACCTTAATTGAGGTAGAAGATGCAATCAAAGGGCTTCCTTTGGACAAGGCTCCAGGGCCCGATGGATTCCCTCCAAATTTCTTTAAAGCCTTTTGCAAAGAGTTAGTCCCTCTACTTTTGAAATTGTATGACTATATGTTCTCCTCAGACTGCCTCGATCCCTCTCTGTCAGAAGCCACGATAATTTTAATTCCAAAACCAGACATACCCTTGCTAGATCCAGCCAGCTACAGACCAATCTCACTATTAAATTACGATTTCAAAATCCTATTCAAGATTCTCTCTCTTCGAATTAAGAAGATCTGGCAACACCTGCTGAGCCCGGAACAGGTTGGTTTTGTTCAAGGCAGATCGGCAGCAGATCATTTGCGAACCCTTTCCCATATCTTCCAAATTGCTCAAGACTCTCAGTCCCCTATGGCCTTAGTTGGGTTAGACGCAGAAAAAGCCTTTGATAGGGTGAACTGGGACTTCTTGTGGGCTATTCTGAGGAGAATGGGCTTTCCTGATACCTCTATCCAGTGGATTAAAATGATTTATAAGTCACCCTCAGCCAAAGTCTATTGCAACGGGGTTTTCTCTTCCTGATTCCTCCTGGGTTCTGGTACACGGCAAGGGTGCCCTTTATCCCCTTACCTTTTTAATCTGTATTTAGAACCCCTGATAATTAGCATTAAGGCCTCAACACGGGTTACAGGTTGCATTATCTCTCAAATCCCACTGACTCTGTCGGTCTTTGCAGATGATATTTTACTACACCTTACCAACCCAGAATCATCTTTAGCACAAACCCTACAAATTATTGAATGATTTGGCCAGGTGTCCAACTATAGACTTAACCTATCTAAATCAGTTATTTTCCCGTTAAACTCTTTCATCTTTCATGTTAATTTCATCCAGTTTGGTGTGAAGTGGTCCCTGTTTCGCTTAAGTATTTGGGCATACACCTGGCCTGTGAGGCTGAGGTGGTCAGGAAGCTCAATTTGGATGACTTACTGATAAAGGTCCAGAGAGACCTAAGCAGGTGGCAAAGCTTGCCATTATCCCTAGGGGGGCGCATCAAGATTGTTAAAATGAACATGCTACCCCAGATTTTCTATCCCCTAAATCTGTTAAATATATGGCTCCCCAGATCGTATTTCAAACAGATACACTCTGCGCTATCCAGCTTCATCTGGAAAGGAAAGCAACCTAGAAGGGCCTTTCTCAAACTTAACGTAACTAGGGATAAAGGGGGCCTTCGTCTCCCTAACTTCTTACTATACTACTGGGCTAGTCAACTATACAAAATAGGGAAATGGTCAGCTCCCCAACCCAATTTACCCCAACCAACCTGGCTTCAATTGGAGCTTAAACTTCTGGATCAATTTAACCTGTGACCTCCCCAAATCTTCTGCTACTCCTTCTCCGCATTACCCATAACCATACAAGAGTCGGTTATAGGTATTTCTATTAAAATTTTATCCCAATGTTGGAGTTTCTTCAACATACCATATACCAAAGATCTGGCACAACCCCTCATATTAAATCCCAACATCAAAATAGGGGGCAGCCTGCTGACCTATGAGTGGCTCCCTCAAATTCAGGACTCTTTAGTGGAGTCCCTGTATTCTCAAGGCTCACTCTTATCCTCTGCAGATATTCTAACCTCCCTTAACATTTCCCAGAAGCACATTTTCAAGGTTTTCCAATTGAGACACCTAGTAGCTAAACTATTTGGGTCTGTATATATACCTTCCAAAACAAGGCCCTTCCTGGAAAGGATCTAAGAATCCGCAGTTAAACCCCATGGTATTGCCAGAATTTATACCTATCTGCTGGACATCTTATTTCCCAACACCTTGGAGGGCTTTCAAATCTGGGCACCTCTCATTCTGGATTCTCCCCTTCCCTGGAGTCTGATTTGGAAGGACTCATACAAATACCTATCCCAGGACAATCAGAGATTGACCCAGTACCATATTCTGAACAATCTCTATTACACGCCAACCAAATTGGCTAAATTTGGTAAACTCCAATCATCCAACTGTACTCGGTGTGGAGTTGCTGAAGGGAACCTGCTGCATATCCTTTGGTATTGTGATAAGGTGACATCTCTATGGAGCACAATACGAAGTAACCTAGATCCGCTTCTGGGGTTAAGGGATCTCTTCACCAAAGAAATATGTATACTAGGGATATACTCTAATATCGAGGTGAAGAAACGTAGGTACCATATGGCTTTAATCTCCATAGTCGTCAAAAAGCTGGTCCTTGGGCATTGGATGGATCAATATTCCATCACATACTCGGAATGGCTCAAAGAAATGTCCCTCTGTTTTAATACTGAGAAGTTAATAGCCAGCTCCCGAAACCATTTGGCCTCTTTTAATCAGAAATGGGGTAGATTATGTGCATTATACCTGAAGTAAGCCCCATACATTGTGGGCCTCTGACAGCCACTGCCTAATTTGCCTCTTTTGGATGGACTCTGTTACTTGGGGTTGTCTCTCCGATACCCTTCTCTCTCTTTGTTGTTTTTTCTTTGTCAAGGCACTTTCTGGGGTGGGGGGGTAGGCGGGCAAGGGGGGGAGTTAATTTTAGTTTGATATGGATTTTCTTAATTAGGGAGTTCGTTGTTTCTCTTTATCCCTTTGGGGACTGTTATCTCACCATCTGTTTATTATTTGTTCCAAGCATAGTTTGATGCATAGTCTCTATTTCATATATTGTTGGTTTTTATATAACTCAATAAAGATGCTAAATTTAAAAAAAAAACAAAATCATGAAAATAAAACAGCGATTTCAATAGCACTGATACAATAACTAAAAATAGCGATCGAAAGTATAGCGAATGTCAAAATACCTCCATAACATTATAGCACACATTGCTTTTCATTCTCTTGGTTTCCCTGGCCTTTTCTTCTTGTTTCCCCTTAGCAACTGGCTGTTGCCTTGTAACCAACCCATAGTCAACCCAGAGTCCTTAGCAGTCTATAAGTTCTGATGCAGTCACGGTCCACATACCTTGTGTTGTTGGTTCTGGCATTGTTGGTCCTGGATTACACCAATTGCTGATTTTACCTTGCAATGTCCATGCAGTTTGTGACCAGTCAGAAGGGGAAGCCTCTTGTTTTGTTTGAGGACTACTTATACTGCAGAGATGAAGAAACATCTGATAAAGTATATTGGAGGTGTGCAGAAGCTCAAAAGTTTAAATGTCTGGCAAGGCTTCACAAAGTTGTAGACACTGCTTCTGCACGTATTAAAGAGCATAACCACGTCCCTGATTCTGGTGACATTGCTGACTGGAACTGTAATGAAACTACGCTTGGTCTGTCTCGAACAAATAATGCTGTCGAGGGGTGGCATAGAGGCTTTAACTCACGCATTGGCTTATGCCATCCCAGCTTCTGGAAGCTCATTGAGTGCTTAGTACAGGAACAGTGACTAACAGAAATAAAGCTGGAGCAGTTAATTTCAGGTATTACCCCCGGTGGAACAAAGAGAAAATACAAAGACCAGAATGAAAGGATTGAGAAGATTGTGCACCATTATGGTGAGAGATCAACATATGACTACTTGAAAGGTCTCACCTATGACTTCCAGTACAAGATTTAGCATCATGCCTAAGAAGAGGAAGGACAGGAAATAAAGGAACAGTGGGAGAAGAAGAGATCAAGGATCAAAGAAGTGTATTCAATAAAGGATTTCTGGCAATTGCCAGTTTTTTTTTAATTTGGATTTTTGTGATTTTGATGCTCCCTCTCACTTGTGCCTTAATTGCTGCTGCTGTTGCTATCTTCACATGGCGCTATTTTGACATATTAAAACTACGCCATTAATATTATATTCAATGCCTCCATATCATTGTTAGTTTAGCGATTCTTTATTCGCTATTGTTTCTTCGCTATTTTTTACTCGCTATTTTCACACGATACCCTTAAGGCTATCTACAAGATCAAACAAGCAGAAATGTTGATTTGGTTACCTCTTACATCATGGGCTTTCTCAATGAGTACTCTCCCCCACAGTCCTTAGGTGAACACTCATGTGAAGTATTTATTCCACATCTCAGCCATTATCCTTGGCTTGCTCAAAGATTTCTTCTAATTTCCTCTGTTTTCTGGAGCCCAAACTCCTTTATATTCTAAATTCCATCTATGTACTGGAAGAAGGATTTGGTATTTCCTGCAGCTCTTTTTAGCTCTAATAAAGCATATTTTTTGTTTAGAATCAATTGCCTGAGGTCATGATTTAGCCAAGGGGCCACTTCCTGTCCTTTTTACATTCACTTGCATGCATGCGCAAGGAACATCCTGCAACAGTATGACTTTTGGAGGTGTGTGACCCTCCTTGCGAATGCAGTGCACAGTGTAACAGGCGCGACCCTACCAGACCAATACATGCCGAGCTGTGTATGACAGCAGTTCAGCTGTGTTGGTCTTCACTTCTAAGAAAAGGTCTGCTGCAATCAGCGGTGGTAGTTTGTATGCAATTAGCATACAGACATCAGCCGAACTGCTGTCATGAACAGCTCAGCATGAAATCCCTCCCTCTGCTAATGTCCTCCCCCTCCCTCATTATTTTTCTCCCTGGCCCCGACATTGTGTGCCGAGTGGGTGCCCAATTCCCTTCGGGTCATGCACCCCTCAGCATACTGTGTGGCTGACGAGGGTGCCCAATCCCCCATCGGCTGCAGCCCCCCCAACAAACAACCAGTTGGCACGCTGGGAGCCCACCTCAGCATGCTCATGCTTCACCCCCACACACACACTGTATAGCCAGTGGGGGTGCCCAATCTCCACTGGCTACAGCTCTCCACACCCCCAACAAACACATAGGTGGCAAGCTGGAAGCTCACACCAGCATACCAAAAGTGTCCTGTGAAACAAGAACATGGTCCCTCGGTGAGTCCCTCCCCCCCCCGCCAACCTGTGCCCACCCTCTGAGCACCCACGTTCCCACTCCCCCACCCCATACTTACCTCCAGAACCTGGCACGATGATCTTCGGTGGTCCAGGAAAATGTCTGCACTCTTCCAAATTGATCACGAACTGAAGAAATGCCGGCAAGCAGTATAATGACATAAATAGGGTTTTTCCAACTTAGGTGTATATCTCAGCCATTTTTTGGACTTTTGGCACCAAATTTTCAACATGGGGTTCTTGACACCCCTTCTCATGAATTCAGTCACTATCATGGCATTATTCAGTCCTGAAAGGTGATTTTGCGGTCACTGTACGGAACCACCTTTCTGGACTGACTAACAAAACAACAGTGTCAGTGTTCTTGAGGTGGGCTTTCAAAAAGCCTATGTTGCAAATTTGGTGAAAAAAATTCCAAAAAATGACCGTTTTATGAGTGTGCATTGCACAGTTTCCAAGCACACTCATAAGTTTGTGAATTTGTAATGTTTTCACTCCTGATTTTCAACATAGGCATATTTCCATACCTCCTTATGAACAGTGCAGCTGTCATTTTTCGCATCCTGGCCGGAATGTGTTTTCATGCTTCCGGCACAAAATAGCGCGGTCGATGTCAGAAATCAATGTTCATTACAGAGTAAGACAATCACAGTGACACTGTTCATGAGCAGAGGTCCTAAAATGCCTATGTTGAAAATTTGGTGACAAAAGTCCATAAAATGGCTGTGTTACAAGTGTGTGTTGTGCAGTTTCTACGCACACTTATAAGTTCCTGAATATGTAATATTTCCACTCCAGATTTTCAACATTGGCATTTTCCCACATCTCCTTATGACCAGTACAGTTGTCATTTTTCACATCCTGGCCAAAATGTGTTTTTGCACTTTCGGCGTAGAATAGGGCGGTCACTGTGGGAAATCAGTGTTCAGTACAGACTAAGAAAATCACAGTGATGCCGTTCATGAGTAGACATCCTAAAATGCCTATATTGAAAATTTGGTGAAAAAATTCCAAAAAATGACTGTTTTACTAGCATGAGTTGAGCGGTTTTCACACGCATTTGTAACTCCGTGAATTTGTAATATTTTCACTCCAGATTTTCCATATTTGCATTTTCCCACACCTCTTTATGAACAGTACAGCTGTCATTTTTCACATCCTAGTTGAAATGTGTTTTCACACTTCCGGGGCAGAATAGCGTGGTTGCTGTGGGAAATCAGTGTTTGGTACACAGTAGGAAAATCACAGTGACAGTGTTCATGACCAGAGATGACAAAATGCCTATGTTGAAAATTTGGTGAAGTAATTCCACTGAATGACTGTGTTACACACAGGCTCGTACCCTTAAGTATGACCGGGGCGTTAGAGTTCCTAAGACAGACACTTGAGAAGTATGAGGGTGAAATATCGATCAGATGCAAGAGGAGTTGCAGAGAGGTACTCTGTTGGGTTATGGATGCTGAAGGGACATGGATACAATGGCGGGGGCTGCATAAATGCCAAACACCAATGCAAATACCTGCAAGTGAACATTTGGCATTGACAAATACTTCTTATTCTAATTGCTTACATGGGTGCTGACTTCCAAACCTCTTCAAGCACCTTCAATGAACCCTACATGTACTCTGAATTACCAACCTCATGCAGGTGCTCCAAACACTTTGATACCTAAATCATTCAACTTGGCATAGTCTATTTTTTTGAAATTCTCAGTTTTGGTAGCTAAGGCTCTGCTAGTTTTCCTTGTCAACTGTAAGGTTTCCTAATTGCAGAGACTTCCCTTCTTGGACTTGCAACGTCCCCACCACCTCACCTACTGTGCTAGCTATGGAGTTCTCAATGAGTACTACCTGTCTGTCACTCTGCCCAGCCTTTCCCTTTCTCTTCCTTGGCAGCTTGTGTGTCCTTGGGTTTGAATTGCCACCACGAGCTGCAGTCACATATTCATCAGCTTTATACCAGTTGTCAGATTCTGATACAGATTGCTGGTGTCCTCTGGCAGTGGTGCTCCCTTATGTTCATGTCTGCTATCTCCCTTCTCCACTCAGATGCTTCCCAACCACTAGAGATGACAGTCTCTGCCACCTTCTTCCTACCCTAACTGTCCCTACCAACTGCTTCTGCTTACCTAGTGTTCATTCCCCTAGCTTCCTCTCCCCATGCTCCTCAGCTGCCTGTTCGCCTCCTTGTTCTCCAGAGGTGCCTACAATTACCACCTAAGCTTGGTATGCATATATTGAGAGCATTGACCATTCTAGAAGTGCTGCAGATGTATCCATCTGCCCTTCATATGTAGAATGGTGTACATCACACAATCCTTGCAACACACAAAGCCACTTATCTCTCTTTGTCCTGGACCCTAGTTCCCCATTTTCTCCTCTGTCTCTATGAGCTGCCAGCCTTCTTCCTTGAAACCCCTACAGTACATAGAGACAGAGACAATGATGGCACAAAAGATCAACTGTTTGTTCAGTTTGCCCATAACACCTCATCATAACCCAAGAACTTTTGTCAATGCAGAGTTTTTGTTTACACTATCCACCCCCTCCACTCCCTGTCTTACTACTACCCCCCCCGAATAACTACTATACCCTTAACTTTGTCCCAACTGTGCTTGAAACCATTAATGGTTTTGGTACCCACCACTTCCACTGGCAGACTATTCTATGACTCAACCACTGTCTCCATAAAATAAAACGTTCTCATGTCCCTCCTGAACCTCCTCCCCCATGAGCTTCTACTTGTGTCCTTGTGTTCTATATTCATTACTGCTGTTGAATAGTTCCTCATAGTTCACCTTGTTCATTCCTTTCAGTAACTTGAAGGTCACTATCATATCACCCCACTCTTGTCTTGCCTCGAGTGAATACATGTGCCTTGCCCTAACCGGATCCTCATAGGATCTTCCTTGTTGGTCCTGAATCATTTTAGTTACCCTACACTGCACTGTCTTCAGCTTGTCCTTGTCTTTCCTTAGACAAAGGCTCAAGAACTGGGGACTGCACTCGTGGTGTGGCCTCACCAGTGATCTATAGAGAGGCAGTAATGCCTCTTTCCTTCTGCTGTCAAACCCCCTCCCAACACACCCCAGCATCCTGTTTGCCTTACTGTAAGCCCTGTTACACTGGCTAGAATAAGAGAGTCACTTATAAAGACTCCTTGGTCCTTTTCTTCAGAGGTAGAGCCCAGTTTCACGGTTCTTAGGTTCTTGTTCCCTACGTGCATTACCTTGCACATTTTGACATTTAATTTCAACTGAAAAAAACATGGACCGCCTCTCCAAACTTTGCAAGCCCCTCACCTCACCTCACTGTGTACTCTACAACAGAGTTTAGTGTCTTCTGGGAAGAGACACACCTTTCCCTGAATGCTTCTCCCATGTAGTTGATGAACATATTAAAAAGGAATGGACCAAGGACTGATCCTTGTGGCACCCCACTGGTGACTTCCCTCTCCTCAGATATGAATCCATTTAACACTGCCTTCTGCTGTCTCCCTTCCAACCAACCACCCACCCATCCATCTAATTTATGTCTTTCACTGCACTCAGATCCTCTTGCTTTTTTCAGCAGCCTTTTGTGAGGCACTGACTGAAAGGCCTTGCTGAAGATGAAAAAGAATAAATCCACTGCATGACCCTTACCCACAGTCCTAGTTACCCAGTCAAATAAACCTATCCATTTGGTCTGTCAAGGTCTCCCTGCCATGAAGCCATGCTATTTATTATCCTGGAGTCTGTTTTTCTCCAGGTAGTCCATTGGATCCTCTTTTGCTAGTGTCTCCATCACATTACTCACAATGTAGATAAGACTGACAGGTCTGTAGTTACCCAGCTGTTCTTTGTCCCCTATCCTTGTTTGAGCAGAACTACATCCACCTCCCTTCAGTCTTTCTGAACCATCTGTTTGTGAAAAGAACTATTAAATTGCCCTACAAGGGGTTCAGTTAATTCTGATAAGCACCACCAGATTCATCCTGTCCTTTCCCAGTGCCATATCTATCTTCAGGGCTGCTAGTCCTTTTCTGACCCTTTCACTATTAAATACTTGCTGCCGCATTTCTAGGATCCCTCTTGCAGCAGCCTTTATGCCACTCTCTGGCAAAGACCCTCTGTTCTCTTCAGTAAATACTGAGCAGAAGCAGTCATTAAGAATGGCTGCTTTCTGCTTGTCCCCTCTATTACCTTGCCTCCCTCTGTTACCCAAAAAATTCCACCTCCTATCTTTCTTTTTCCCTTTTATACCTGAAAAAATAATTTTCCCAACCCATGACCCTCTCTGCAATACACAGTTCTGTGTCGGCTTTTGCATATCTGACTGTCCTCTTTGCCTCTCTAGTTCTTACCTGGTACTCCCTCACTGTTCATCCCACTGCTTCTCCTTGCACTTGATGAAGGCCTTCTCTTTGGCTTTCACTGCCTCCCTGACCTTTTCAGAGAACCATATTGGTCTGTTGTACCTAATTCTTTTGGTACTATAACCATTCTCAAGCATTACTTTGTTGCCTCAGGCATGGTCCCTTTTATTTCTCCCAATCTTTTCTCCACTTTTTTGATTCTGGCCACTCCAGTTAACCTTCTTGGACTTATTCCTTCATCTGATTGAAGTCTACACTTCTGAAATCCAGAACTTCAGGCTTTGACAATGCGCCAAGGGCTAGTACAACCATATGGTGCTATGGTCACTAGATCCCAGTAGTTCCCCAACCCACAATCCACTTACCATTTCTGAGTTGGTGAGCACCATATCGAGAATAACAGCCTGCCTTGTGGATTACTTGTCCAGCTGACCAGTAGGCAGTCCTGCAATACATCTAGTAAGGTTTCACGTCTGGCACTCCTTGGTGCTGAAATGTCCCAATGTCTGCAGGTTGAGATCCCCCATTGTTACCCCTTCCCCTTTGTGATCCCTCTTTTTATTTCTGCCCTTAGTTCTGTATCACTCTCATCCCCCTGTCTTGGTGGTCTCTAGACCACACTCATATGCAGTTTCTTCTCTCATGCCTCCATGAGTTGAACCCACAGTGATTGTACTTCACCATTCCCTCCACTGATAGACATTTCTTCCACTGCCTCAGTGTTTTCCCTTAAATTGAGGGGTTCCCCTCCTCCTTTACCTTTCTTTTTTTTCAAATTTACTAAGCTTTATTTAACTTCATAATATACAGAAATGAGGAAGAGAACTGATACATCCACATTTTAATATTTATCCCCTCCCGCCCCACTCCATCCCACCCCACCACCGGAGTTTTACCATGCAACAAATCTAAGGTGAATTTACTAGTATTGTACTAAATATACACCTGCTTATCACAATATGTAGCAAGGAGGTACAATCCTATGTATGCTATAAATGTAAGGTAAAATCTGATTAGGATTCATACAGTTCATACTAGGATTCATACTAGGATCTGTTAGGAGCGAAAGAACCATAAGGTCCATAATTGCTCCTATATACTACTAGTAATTAAGAAGTGGACTGGAAAGAATGAACTTATCAAGTCATGATTTAAAAATAGATTTAGAACTACTGACTAGTACTTCAATAGGTAGTGTATTCCATGGTTTAATAATACATAATGTATAAAAAAAATTTTGGGGAACATAGTTATATTTCTATAATTGTAACTGTAATGGATGACCCCTGAAACTATAGGTAACCTCCTTGAATTTAAACCCCAGGTGAGGTATTAAGTATATATCTTTTATAACATCATACATGAGGAGAAGATCGCCTTTCAATCGCTTAATAGATAGAGGCATCGAATTTAGCATAGTCAGTAATACATACAAAGGTTACCAGATACGATTGTACTTTATTGTTTTATTAGATAGGTTAACAATAAGGCACTCAACCTACAAGGTGAACAAGATTTTCTTGTACCATTCCAGGAAGTGAGGGATGTCCTGGTCAAGTCAGTGACCCAAAATAACTTTTTCAGCACATAGTGATATTAAAGCCATATGTGCTTTCTGGTTATCCATCAGGGATCCTGCATAGTCACCCACAATACAAATCTCAGGCAGAAAGGCAAAAGAAAGTCCCAGCAAGGGATTTAGATGGGACCGAACAGAATCCCAGAAGTGAACAACTCTTTGACAGGTCCATAAAATGTGGCAAAGGGAGCTAGGTTCCTGGACACATCTAGAACAAAGATTGTTAGGCAGATGGCTCATCTTGTGTAGCTTAATGTGAGTATAGTAGAAATTATGGAGAATATGAAACTGCAACAGATGATAACGGTTCCATTTTATTAATTTGTATAATTGGGTCCAGATAGTAGGCCAGTTCCTGGAAGCTGTGTTGGACGACAGAATGCAGTCCCAGTCATACACCCGGGGGCCCTCATTAGTAGTTTTGCAGTAACTTATAATAATACGAGATAAGATGAGATGGGAGAGCAGAAGAAAAATGGGAAAAAGCACTGAACCCAAAGGACTTAACCAGGAGTCCTGTGCCACAAAAATCCATAAGCATATGAGTTAATTGTAAATACAGTAGCCCCTCACTATAACAAATGGTTTGGGAGCCATAACACTTATTCATTATAGCTTCTCATTCGTTTTAGCGAGGGACATAATTTGTGGTAGTGCTGACAGAGATTTTAGCGAAGGATGCGGTTTATACTACCGCTCATAGACAGCTGAGGTTCTTGTTGGTGATGGGAGTACCATATGTTTGTTACTTTTTTTTTAATTATTATGCTTCTGTGTTTAGTACCTTGTGCTTTGTGCATATTTTTTTTTTGTATGCTTCTGTGCTTGCTGTGTCCATACTGAAATACGGTACACTACTGTTTCACTGTGGAGCCCGAAAAAAGTTAGTCATCTTGCTTTGTTTGTGCTGCTTTTTGTTAGCGACCTCCTTTGAAAATGAAACTAGCTGTCTGAGCTGCATAACTTTGATTGGATCTACCTCCTGGCTGGAAAGCCACTCCAGCCTGATTTCCAGTCCCCAGATGGCGTCAGAGTGTGTCGGTGGTGGCGGTGGTTCGTCACTATCCTCTTCTTCCTCCTCTGTGTCTTCAGCATCTTTCCCTACTTCAGATGTAGAGCTGCTGCTAACTGCTGACACTATCTGTGTGTCAGAAAGGCTCTCTGCAGTGTCCACAGCATCATCCTCAGTCAGCCAATGCTCAACGGCAGCCTCTGCATCGGCGCTGTCTATCATACCTCTCAACCTTCCTTCCCTGAAATGTGTGGCAAGATGTGTGACAAATGAACAAAATGTGTGACATATCATCAAACTTGGCACTGCAAGTTCCGAACACTATTGCTGTCAGTGCACTAATCTTAATAATGTTTGCTGATAACAGAGCATAATAAATAATTATGAATTTCTGCTTTAAAGTCTCAGTGGGAAATGTGGAATATCCCCTTCTTCATGTGGGGCAGAGGATTTCTGAGGGGTAAAATGAATGACATACCTCGTAATGTGTGACAGCTGAGAGGTATGCTGTCTATCACTTGACTGCTGTTGACTAAACCACGGCTGTGTGGCTTGTTCAATCTGTGGCTCATCTGCCCATCTGCCCATCTGAGTTTTTTGCATTTCAAGGCATCAGACTCTTCAGACTCCTGCACAAACTCCCATAGGGACTCCTTCGGTTTGCGCCATGTACAAATTGTGAACCAGTCTCAGAGACAATTTTCCCCAAATTCTCTGACTTTTAGCCTCTCCAAGGTAGCTAGCTTAGTTGAAACAGAGTATCCTGGGTGTTTCATTGTGAAAAAACCCAAACACTAATGAACATGCATCCTTTATAGTGCTAGCCCACTATCTGATGCAAGGGCGACACAAGTGACATTTGTTATAGCTGATATTCGCTATAACGAGATTCATTATAGTAAGGGAACTGTACTTAAAACTTGAAGAAATGGGCCAATGATATATTGAGCAGGCCTCTTGGAAGGGGAGTAATTTTTGATTGTGTGTGAGATCTACGACTTGGTCTAACCCTATAGTAGGACAGAAATTCCTGGAAATCATCCTTCTATCAATCCTCAAGTTGGGATTCCCAAACAAGAGCTGGAGGACATCCTTAATGTAATTAAGTTTAAGTAAGGAACAGAGCTGCACGTGGATCTGCAGAGATAAACCAACAGGCAAGGTAGCATTTTCCTGGGCAAAAAAGAAGGGAACGGTTATCTATTCCATTTGCACCACAAATGGATTGTTCTATTTCTACTTATTGTGGGGTATATACTGAAATGAGAATGCTCTCTAGTGAGCAGGACCAATAATAACTTCTGCTTACAGTAGGTGTAGAGCTAGATAGTATAAATAAAAGTTAGGAACTTGTAGACCACCATCCTGTTTTGTCCTCACAAGTTTTGAGAGTGCCCGATGTGTTGCTTTACCTTGTCAAATGAAAGATGTAATAATTCTGTGAAGCTGATTAAACCAAGATTGGGGAAGAATTGAGTTATACATTTGAAGGAGTTATAACAAATGGGGTAAGATGTTCATTTTGATAATAGTCAGTCTTCCCCAGAGGGTAAGAGGCTGCATTGACCAGCAATCAAGATCTGTCTTAATCAGGAAACAATGAGATCCAAGTTAAACTGTTTAAGCCTAATAGGGGAGGTACTAAGGAAAATACTGAAATATTTCAATTTGTCCCACCTCCATATGTGACCCAAATGTTCCACTTCCACCCTAAATATTTTATTATTAAGGGGCATAATTTCTGTTTTAGAAAGGTTAAGTTTATAATTGGAGATGGCCCCAAATTGGGATGTGATCTGTAAAGCTGCAGATAGAGATTATGCAGGGGAGGATATATGAAGTAATAAATCATCCATGCAAGCAGAGAGTTTGTAGTCAATGCCAACAACAGGAATACCCTTGAGAAGGGGAGAGGAGTTGAGTTTACATATCAGCAGCTCCAGAAAAAGGTTTAATAAGAAGGGAGAGGGGACAACCTTGTCTCGTGCCCTGATGCAGGTAAAAGGGATGAGATAGCAGTCCATTACATAAAACATGAGCTGTTGGAGATGTGTAGAGTATTTTAATCCACCGTATGAATGCCTGCGGGATATTATATTTTGGTAATAATGCAAACAAGTAGTCCCATGAGACTCTGTCAAAAGTCTTCTCTGTGTCCAGGGACACCACCACTGCAGAGGAGGGGAGGTCCATGGACACCGAGAAGAGATACAGTAGTTTTCTAAGGTGATCTTCTGAAAGCCGACCCTTTATAAATCCCACTTGTTCCCTGCTGATCAACGAGTCCCAGACTTGTCCCAGTATATTGGCCAAAATTTTAGAAAGTATTTTAAGGTCTACATTGATAAGTGATATTGGTCTATAGTTAGGGATCAGCAAAGGATCCCTATCTGATTTAGGAAGAACTGCTATAGTTGGTGCCATGAAGAAAAAATCAGATAGACGCATTTCATACATGTATTTATATGTATTGAGGAGAATAGGAGCTATTTGATCCTTCAAGGCCTTATACAGGTTTGTAATAAATCTGTCCGGGCCTGGGGTCTTGTCTGCAGGTAAAGCCTCTATGGCTTGTACAACTTCCAACAAGGACAAGGGGACATTTAGAATGGCTGAGTGATATTCATTCCGTTTAGGAAGTGCAGCATCCTGAAGAAAGGAATCGAAAAGAGACTGATAAAATGGGAGGGGGGGGGGCGTACAGTTTCTGGTAATACAATTTGAAGACCTCTACAGTATCCCAAGGTGAAGTGAGAAGGTGGTCAGAGTCTCCACTTATTGAAGGGATGATCCTGTCCATCTCCTGGGAGCAAAGGCACAGAGCTAATAGTTTGCATGCCTTTTCTCCTTGATCAAAATATTTTACCTTGAAGCGTGATATTATATGTTCAGCCCTCTTGCCTAATAAAGTATTATACTGAAACCTAACTTGCTCAATCTGTTCCCAGTCCGATTGAGGGGTTGAAATGGATATATGTTCTTCAAGGAGCCTTATTTAGTTCAATAAAGTAGTAAGAGAGGCCGATACTTGTTTTTTTGTGTCGGGCTGCAATACAAATCAATTCTTCTCTAAGGGCACACTTCAAGGCCCCCCATAAAATGTCAAGTTTGGACATAGTAGGGGAGTTAGACAAGAGGAAGTTTGAAATAAAAGACTGGAGATGCTCTAATAAATCCTTGGATTTGAGTAATTGACTGTTCAAAATCCACATTTTATCTCTAATGAGGGAGTTACAGCTAATTGAAGAAAAACAGGACGGTGGTCAGAGATTACTTTGGCTGAGTACTGACATGACAATATACTTGAAATCTGGTTAACCCCTATCAAAAAATAATCTGCCCTAGAGAAGGCATTATGAGTGAGGGAATGAAAGAAATAATCCTGTCTGGAAGGGTTCAGAGCCCTCCACTGATCTACCAATGCTGCTGAGCGTATGAATTCCTGAAGGGTGAGTTGCCCAGGAGAAGGCACTAGGTGGGACAAACCTGTCCTGTCTAACATGTTGCACTGAACCAAGTTCCGATCTCCACCTAGGATTACAGGGAGACTTAACCAGGTTGCCAGGAGAGACATCAGGGTGGTAAAAAATTCAGGTAATTCATATTGGGGCAATAGATAGTTCCCAGTATTACTTCCAGATGTCTTAATAGAGCTCTGATCAAGGTATAATGGCCTTGTGAGTCCGTTACTTCCTGGAGGAGGCAGAAGGGGACTTTCCTGGAAATCAGAATTATGACCCCTCTCTTACAGGAATCCAAACCTTCACCAAATACCTGTCCTACCCCGGATCTCCTAAACAGAAGGACCTGAGAGGAGGGTAGATGTGTCGCCTGTAGGAAAGCAATGTCTATTTGAAGCTTATTTAAGTAAAGAAGGATTTTAGATCATTTACGTGGGGACTGTGCACCCTTAACATTCCATGAACAAAAATTATACCTTGTCATTGTACCTTAAACAGGATGAAGGGAGCACTAAAAACCAAATTCAGGTACAATGAAATATTCAGACAAAGGGAACTTAACAGTGACAATAGTAAAACTCCAATTCCGGTGGCACCCACTCCCCCGTCCTTGGATCCTGATAGCAAAACTTACCTATCCCTAACCCTAATCTACATAAAACCCACCCAGAAACCCCCCCTTGAAACCCAAATACCCAAAACTACCTACCCCTTTCATACAAACAACATTCTCCCAAATCCGCAAGAAAAGTACAAACAAAAAACTAGTACAGCCCAAGAAACAGTTAAGTACCCACACACCTTCCCACCTTCCATCCCCCCCTCTCTCAACTAGCTATTAGGCTCATGAAGCTCAAGCCAATTATAGCATCACTGCTAACCCCCTGCTCCCTCCCACCAGGCAATACTAAATTACAAAGTCGTGTGATCCTTCCACACTTTAGTAGGAAACAAATATTGAATATTTCCTGATACTAAAGAAATAATCTTGAGTTTGCCCATCCTCTGTTACTCCATCCCCTTAATTCATTCCAAAATAAACAATCATCACATTGAGAAAAAAATAAAATCACTCCAACCATCCAATAACTTCCTAGAGGGGAAGGGGATGAATAAGGCGGGATAAAGAAGCAAACCCAGAAACCTGTAAACTAAATGAATATCCCTCATTCTGGGGAGCCCATGTAAGACCCAAAGGAAATGAGGCCACTTATATTCAATTACAGTAACTGTGGGCTGAAAGCCAGCCCAGGACTCCCACATTCCTGATCCGATAGAACCACGACCTGAAAGTGAAACAAGGTTTCCCCTTGAAGGATGTGAGGCACAGCATGCAAGCTAGCCCCCCCCCCCAAAGTCAATGGGGCAAAGAATCTGCATGCACCAGGGCCCAAACACCTCAATATAAGGGCTTAAACAAATCTGATGCCTGCAGCTAGAGCCATGCCATTCTCATACCTAGAACTAATACATAAACAGAACCGGAGGGAGTAGTACGTATACCACTGTAACAGGTTGCTGAGTCAATCACTAGGCAGAAAACTCCAGCTGCTAGGCTCCCATTTCAGTAAGCATCCTGCCCATTCCAGTCTATAAATGCACTCCAGAATCCCCATCAGTAAACAGGCCAAAGGTAGATTAAAGGGAAACCGATCCTCACTCTATGTTGCCTTTGCATGGTCGCCAGGCAGTGTGGTAGTCCTTGACTGAACGGGGTATTGCAGGACAGAGAGCAGCGTGATAAACCAATAATAAAAGGTGAAACTCACTGCACTAATAGCTGCCTTAACGAGACTATTAGACAGTAATTACAAAGAGAGTGCAATGAAGAAAAAACTTCTGAGAAAGCCCCTAGTCATACACTTGATAGATCTCCCACATAGGAGAGGTGCACCAACAAATTATGGAGATTGTAATCGAGTCATGAATATTTAAACAGATCAGGCAAGAGTTCCTTGAGACTATGAGTGGCTGAATCTACTGTTTCATAAGAGTGCCACACATTGTTGATGCAAACTTGTAAACGGGCCGGGTATTGCATATGAAATTTAATTCCTGCTGCAATGATCTTCGTAACAACCGGGTGGAAGGAGACTGTCTTCTGCTGAACTCCCGCTGGTAGGTCCTGTGCTAAGTGTAGTTTCTTCCCCTCCCAGAGAATATCCTTTAAGTCCCTGTTTTTTTGCAATACAAACCGTTTATCCAGGAAATTCAGGAGTTTGAGCATAAATGGATGAGGAGGGGAGCCAAGAGTAGGCTTGGGTCGGAGGGAGCATTGGGCCCACTCTACGATATATGTCAGGCCATTGGGGAAGGGACCAGCCACTCTGTCTAGAAATTTCTGTGCAAATGATATTGGAGGGGTCCCTTTTTCACCCTCTGGAAGCCCAAATATAATAAAATTATTCAGTTGGCTTCACCCCTCTAAGTCCTCGAGCTTAGATTCCAGCTTGATGATTTTCTGTTTTAATGCAGAAGTTTCCGAGGCCGCTCAGTCCTTCCAGGTCTCCAATGAGAAGGCACAGGCTTCAACATCTCCCATCCATCTACCTAGGTTGCCCAGGTCTGTTCTAACAGTCTTGATTTGTGTTGTTTGCTCTCGTATGGCAGTAGTTAGAGGCTCCTAGGCTTGCAGTAGCCAGTCTTCTGTAAGTGGGGTGGGGGGGTACTGTGGTAGTGGAGGAATGGCCGGAGCCTGCACCGTGGGCCGTGGGACATTTGGAGAGCTTTTCAGGGGTTTGAGGCAGAGTGTGAGGAGGGAGTGCTTGCCTCATCTCCGATTCGGACATCTTGACAGATTACGGGGTTTTTCGTATTACAGTAGTTCACCGCCGATCTTATCCAGCAATGTGCACCAAAGAAACAGTAAAACAATTTGTGTAGAAGGTATTTTAAATGTAATATTCTTGGTGAAGGCCAGGACAGCAGGAGGAGAGCTGCTACTTGGTTCAGAGCATCATGTGACTCCCCTCCTTTACCTTTCTCCTTATCTTGCCTAAATATGGTGTAGTCTGGGACTGCCAGGTCTCAAGTCATTATTCCCTGTGGCCCAAGTTTCTGTAATGGCTATGAGATCTGACCCTGCATCTGCCACCATCACCTATAGCTCCCCAATTTTGTTTCTGAGGCTCCTGGCATTATGGCAGGCAGCTTTCCAGCTTGTGCCCAGGTTCTCTCCCTTCATTCTCCCCTAGACTATTTATTGTTTATCCCATTTTTCCAGCTTAGTGAGTCTCCCTTCAGAAGTTTCTTTCTTCAACTTTTTGTTAACTCCTGCCTTTCTGCTTCAACCTCCAATGTTTCTAGCCCACAGTTATGGAGGAGTTCTAGCTAGGGTCTCCACTTTTCCCTTCTCAGTGTTTCCCTAGCCTCAGTCTTTCACACATTTATTTTAACTGGCCAGCAATGTGGATGTCAAACTTCTGCACCTGTGCACTGGTCCCCTATTCTGTTAGGTAAAGGCCATCAACCTTGAAGAGCCTCCTGTCCCAGAAGCCTCTCAAGTTCCTCAGAAGGCAGTACCCCTACCCCTAACATCTTTTCTTCAACCACAAATTAAACTCCTCCAACTCCTCATTCCTCACTCTATCCTTCCCATTTTCCCTACCCCACTCAAGAAGTACTAAAGAAAAGGCCACGGAAGCTGAGTGCACCTTAGGTCTGTTCACCCACATTCAAAGTTATGCTTGACTGATTCCATAGGCTGGTTCATCAGATCATTGGTAACCAAATGTACAAGCAACCCCAGCTCTCCACAACCTGTTTTGCCATCCTACCTATTCTGTCCATATCCCAGATGACCAATGCTTCAGGAAGACATCTGACCACTCTCCTTCCCTTTCCCCCTGCCCACTACCTTCTGTGCCCCTCTAATCATTGAGTCCCCTACAACTAAGCTACGCCTTGCTAACTTCCTCCCGCTATCACCCCAGGTGCCACCAAGTAATTCTGCATTCTCTTTTTGACTGACTCAGTGTCCCTCCTGATGGAGTCATGTGGCTGTTCCTCCTTCAGGGTTACAAAGAAATTTGCTGTTGGGGTTTAGAGGGTTTGGTTGACTATCTTGTGACTGCCCCAGCCTCCCTTTTGTGTCCTCCTCCCCACCACCCTCCAACATCCTGGGCCAGTGAGGGTATAGGATGTGGGGTTTGGGCACCAGCTTTGCTGGTGTCACAGCTGAGATAGCAAGTAAGTATAAATGTATTTATAAAGTGCACTATATTGAGGCTCAGGGTGCTATACGTGATTTAGACAGTAGCAATGCAATAATCAACAAGTAACATATAATAACCACATAAACAGAACAGTTTGATTAAAACAACATAAGACAGCAGCTAGGGGAAATAAAACTGGAAGGAAATGTTAAGTCCTGAAGGCCTCTCTAAATAGATGTGCCTTTATGCCCTGCTTAAAACCTCCAATAAGTGTGCCTGCCACCTCCAAGAAGCGGTCTTCCAATGTTTTAAACCAGGCCCTGGGAATCCAAGGAGGCCCTCAGAGGAGGAGCAGAGAGCACACTGAGAGCAGTGGGGTGACAGGAGGTTACTCAGGTAGCCAGAACCTCATACATACTGCATAGGGCTTCATAGGTGAGAAGACCCACCTTGAAGGTCATTTTCCACCTCACTGGCAGCCAGTGCAGATCATGCAGGACCAGGGTCACATGACAGGACCTTGGAAGGCCCATTAGCAACCTGGCTGCTGCATTCTGCACTAGCTGCAGGTGATGCAGGACCCCTACACAGACCTTGAGGAAGACAGCATTGCAGTAGTCAAGTCTGGATGTCATAAAAGCAGGTACCAGTGAGGCAGGTCATCCAGTGGGAATAAGGCTTTAATCTGGGCGATATTCCTCAGATGATAAAAAAACACTTCAGACAACATACAACACCTGAGCCTCAAATCTCAATCCATTGACAAGGATAATGACAAGATTTTTCATCTTAGCAGAGGTCGTAGGTGGGGTGAGGCCCAGCATCAAGCCTGTTCCCTCCCCAGCAGAATCCACATCCAGCCAGTGATCAGACTCTACCACCAGCACCCCTGTCTTGTCTGGGTTGAGCTTTAGCCAGTTAGAAGTCATCCAGTCCGGGATCTCGGCTAGACACACATTTAGTACTTTCAGAGGGTCATGTGTCCTGGGTGCAAATGACATATACAGCTTGGTATCAACAGAATAGCAGTGAAACCCCACACTGTATCATCTAATGATTTCTCCCAGGGGCAGCTTATACACTTAGAACAGCATGGGTGAGAAGATCGAGCCCTGAGGAACTCCACATGGTAGGGATTTTGGGTGGGAGAAGAAACTCCCCATTATCATCCTCTGCATCCTGCCTGTGAGAAAGCACTCGATCCAGCTGATGACAATGCTTCTGAGTCCACAGAGCTCCTTTAATCAGTACAGCAACACAACATTATCCACAGTGTCAAAATGCTGAGGGGAGATCAAGGAGAATGAGAATTGACCATTCCCCTCTATATCTAGCCTGGAGGAGATCATTATGCACCAGGACCAACACAGTTTCAGTACTGTGTCTAGACCTAAATCCCAACTGGAGAGGATCATAGATGTCAAAGGCAGTAAGGTAAGCTTCAATCTGCAGATCCACTATTTTCTCGATAAGCTTACCCAGAAAGGGAAAGTTAGGGATAGGGCTATAATTTGCCAAGATGTTGGGGTCGAAAGATTGTTTCTTCAGAAGGGGCTTCACCTATTTCAAAGCACTAGGGAATAACCCCTCTGAAAGTGAACACATGACAATCTCAGTGAACACTGGGCCAGCAGACTCCACACATCCCATTAGGAGACATGTTGGGCTCAGGTCCAGTTCACAATATGTGGGCTGCAGCTTTGAGATTACCTCACATACCTCATCCATCTCCACTGGTCTAAACTCACACCAGACAGGTGGAGTGCTTTTGGAAATGACCATCCAACCACTGTGTGGCTGTGACTGCCCCATTGGAAATTCAGGATCAGACAGAGGACATGGAGATATCTCTTCTCTTGCTTCTACCAGCTGAGCATGGAGCCTCCCAATAGGTCTACATTTGGGACAGTATCACCTCTTCCAGGGCATAACCCTGGAGATGAGCACCCCAAGTCCCTGCAGCTGACTACCTCCCCACTGTACCTATTCTCCATACAGTCAGCTGTCACCCTATACACAGTATAGCCAATTGCAAATTTAGACTGGTAGCATTTCTTTCTAGAGCATCAAACAGCCCACAGTGGTTTCAGCTGTATCCCCATGCCCTCTTCAGGCAGGATGGCATACATCTCATAGCCCTGGTGGCACAGTAAGTGTGCTTCCATCCTCCCTGGTAGCATGCCCTAAACTCAGCTCACTTACCTATCTGTGTGCTTGTCTATAACATTGTGGGTGGCCTCCCAGGTTCTTGTGTCATCCTGGTCTGTACTGTGGCTGGTCTTTGGTCCCTTCATCTTGCATCTTGGCTAGCCTGGCTTGTTTGACTGACTGACTTAAAATACTAAACAGTTATGCCTGCCAATCTACCACTTATACAAACTGTCTTGCAAGCAGCCACTCACATGAGTGCTAGATTTTATTTAGAACCCTAAAACAGGCTCTTCTTAGGTATATGACATAACACCTCTCCAATATATCCTCCTACCAGGACCTCAGGGAAAGTCACAGCTCTTCAATATTGCACCCTAACTTCAGGTTAGTCCCAGTTATCTTGCAGAAGTACTGTATCAGTGATTCAGTAGGTTGCATGCTTATCTCTTGGGATGTTGGATTGGAAGGTCTTGGCTCCTGGTCCCACACCAGGAACTTGGGCTATTTCCCAGTACTGACACTGCAATGGAGAACAAGGGAGTGACAAAAAATGACAAAAAAATACAAATAATCAAATCAAAAAACATATGTACTTACATAGGTGCTACATTACTGGCACAACTATTTCGCAGAAGAACAGCACCAAATGTGATTATACCACATAGTGCCATGGTTGCCCGTTATTCTCAGTAACTGACCTAACTGTAAAATATTCCCTTTTGTTAGGCTAGCAGAGTTTACAGGAAATCAGTATGACTTATAAACTACTAATTACAGTAACATATAGTATAGAAAAAGTAACCACCTCAAAAAACTATAATTGGTAAAATTAGCTTTCACAAAAACTAAATGCTTTGTACTTCTAGGAATTTCTTTAGAAAACCAAAATTATCAGCCTGGACATATTTATGTGATCCAAAAACAGACTACTGTGATCCAAAGTTATAAGTAATGTTATAAAGTCAAGGGTGAGCCTCACAGTTCTACAGCCTCCCCACAAATTTTACTGAGATGCATTGTAAATGCAGGGGTTGAGCTTGCCAAACCCTTTATACTGAGCCTTACAATTCTCTGTGTTTAAAACTTATAAAATCTATAATGAAACTGGCAGTGAAGGAGAAAAATACAGTACACCACTGGAATTAATGAGTACACTTTTTTCAGTTCAGTTCAGTTTTATTTGTCAAAAGTGTATAAAATTCAACTTAATTATCACATTTAAAAAGGAATCTTGCAGATGAATTACAATAAATGCACATATACATCATGAATGCCATTACATGATAGCCATCACATGATCACAAATTAAATACACATATTGTTCCATACAGTTTTAAAAAATTGTGTCATACCATATATTACCTTGTTTTTATTTGCAGACATTAGGTATAGACATTTATCTTTATCTGACTGGAACCATTTATAATATAACAGAGGGGTTATCCATTTTAAGCTTTCTTTTACAAATTGTGGGCATTCCAACAACAAATGGTAGACAAAAGAGCCATCCCAGTTATTTTAGGAGCAGTGACTCCACGGTCTCCTTCTGTCACCTGCGGTAGTACATAATCTGTTACCCTCTGGGAGCCTCAATCTGACTCTATATATACCATTTTTGTTGTCCCTCATTTCACAAAATAGTAAATATTTTTCTGTCCCTGGGGTTAACTTAATTTGCATATACAGCTTATCAGTTTTATGTAGTGTTTTCATGTCTTGTTGTACAGATACATCAGACATCAGATATTTTCTGCATTAACTCAGCACAATACAAAGTTGTCTGTGTACATGCTTTAACTGACCATAACTGAGCATAAATCTGGCATTTCCAATTTTTTAACCATATCATTCATCTTAATGAATCAGTTCTTTATATTTTTGTACATATAATTAACTGTTTCAATCCAGTAACCCTCAGGCAACCTATTATTATCCATTCATATAATTCTTTCCCATTGCCTAACCATACATAGCATGATTTTGTACTCTAAATATAACAGGCCTATTTCAATTCTTAAAAAAGCAGAGGGATGGTCTCTTGGAAAATTCAGAATGTGCTTAAGGATGAAGTTTTGCATTGCTTCTTAATTATTAGATTTCAGAGTTTTTTAGTTAATACCACACATTTCACATCCATATAAACTTTTACTAACAGTTTTGACTTCATATGCTGTTATTAATGCCATAAATGAATTATTTGCAAATTTGTATCCAAATAAATTTACTGCCTGAGATGTTTTATGTTCATTTTTTTTTACTTCTAATATATGTTGCTTCCACATTAAACACCTGTCAAATCATACCCTGATGCATTTATTTATTTATTTGCTTTCGGTAACCGGGTAAGTGCACTAGACAGGATTGCCTGTTTTCAGGCATGACCAGGGAGATTACAAGTTACAAACAACAATACAGGGAGGAGCTAATACAATGCAGTACATAAAGAGATCAACAACCTTACATGACAGTAGAATTACTTAGCAGGAAAGTGATGACATACATAGCATTAGCATTACAATACAAAAGAGATAAAAACATCTTGCAGAGATCAGTAACATAAGTGCATAACAGCAGTGCTGGTGGCACAGGATGTGGATATGGGACAGGGAAGGGGATAGTAGTGCAACAGTAAGTAAAGAGGTATGTTCCATGAACTAAAGCATGTAAAGAGGTGTATTACAAGAACCAAAGACATTTACATGCATCTAGGGAGGTAAGGTAATTAAAGAGTGCATATTTAAAGGCAGGGTGAGAACTGGAGCTTCTAAGGGAAAATGGAAGGGAGTTCCAGAATTTGGGAGCGTAGATGGAGAAGGCAAGTTCACCCATTTTGGTGGAGCAATTAGGGACAGTGACCAGAGCTGACGTTGGGGACCAGAGGAATCAAGTGGGGTGAACATGGCTGCAAGGGAGGAGGGGAGAGAAGAATGAATTATATTGTCGGGCAGGCAGCCTATGGAATGTAAACACCAGGAGGAGGGGAATAACCAGCAGAGGTCAGAGTAAAATGTGTAGTGGTGTTTAAACCAATGAGCAGACAAGGCAAATCTGCAAACATTGTTATAAGCAACATCCAACACTTGAAGGAAGTTTGCCTGCATTTGAGCAAAGACTGGCAGTGCATAGCAAGGACCAGGGAGCAGAAATCCTTGGGTGATGGATATCCTAGTGGCAGGGGTCAGGGCATGGTGGACACAATAAGCCAACCCAATTCTGGCATTGACAGACTTGCATACTGCATTGATATGGAGAGAAAAAGTGAGACACAGATCCAGAGTGACCCCTAAGTATCTGGAGGAATTGGTAACTTGTACCTTTTAACGGGTGCCATCGAGATAAGAGACCAGAAATGAAGGGTTTAGGGCACTGATCTTCCTGTGGGACCTGAAGAGCATGGTCTGGGTCTTGGCAACATTTAATATGAGGTGGTGAGAGGTGAGCCATGTTTGGATTCATTGCAGGTCAGAAGAGAGGTGGGAATTAATGTCAGAGATGGAGCTAGAGGAGGTATAGAGGACCAAGTCATCAGCATAGTGTAAGGTGTGACAATGGGCAGGAATGGCAAGTAGATTGCTTATAAATATAGAAAAGAACAGGGGCCCAAGTATGGAACCTTGTAGAACACCAGTGCATAGAGGGGGAAGGGGAGGAGAGGACTCTATGGTAGGAGACGGACTGGGTGTGATTGTGCAGGTAGCTGGAGAACCAGGCAATAGTGGCCTGGGAGACACCCAGTGAACCTAGCTGATGCAAGAGCAGTAAATGGTTGACTGAGTCGAAAGCCTTCATTAAGTTAATAAATACAGCCAATGTAAGTTGGCCTCTATCCAAGGTGGTTGAGGTGTTGTTAGTGAATTGCACTAGGGAAGTTGAGGAGCTGTGGCCTGGTCTGAAGTCATGCTGAGCAGGAGATAGCAGGTCATAGTTGGCTACAAAGTCTGACACCTGATGATGAATAAGTTTCTCCAGAAGTTTACTAAGGGTAGACAGGAGTGCTATAGGGCGGTAGTTCATAGGGTTTTAGGGTCACCCTTTTTAAAGACAGGTATAACCCTGGTTTGTTTCCAGGAGCAGGGCATGGTGCCAGAGCTAATGGAGAGGTTGAAGAGGCACAAGATAGGGGTGGCAAGAATGGAGGTGCCAAGTTTGAGAATTCTAGGTTCCAGACCATCAGGATCAGCACTCCCATGAGGAGACATAGTGTTGAAGATCCGTAGGACATCAGTTCTAGAGACAGGGCTGAGAATTAGGGGGGATGGGGCAGAGGGAGGCCTGGGGAGGAAGGGGAAGGAGGGACGGAAGAAATGGCTGTGTGGAGGTCGAGGGGGTAAAGAATGAATTAAAGGAGTTGGCTATGGTATTGGGATTGTCATAAGAGACATTGTCAATTAGCATGTCATGAGGGGCTTGAGAAGCATTGTGACCCAAAATGTGGTTAATATGTGCCCAGTGCCTTTTTGGGTAATGGGCAGAGGTATGGAGAAGACCTCTATAGTAATTGTTTTTAGCAGTGCAGATTGCTTTCTTGCATATGTTCCTAAGGGAGCGATAGACAACAAAGTCGGAAAGAAGGAAGGATGCTTTCCACCAGGCCAAGAGCTTGTCATGAGATTTAAGCAAGCGGAGAAGGGGGCTGGTCAACCATTTGGTGGGAAGGCCCCTAACCCTGTGCCTAATGTAAGGAATGTGCTTGGACTGCAGTGGGCGTAATGTGTTGGAGAAATACTCCACTGCCAGGTCAGTGTTGTGTGTGGTGAAAAGGGGAAACCAGTCAACCTGCTGGTTATTGGATAGAAAAGCCAAGGGATTGAAGGTAGAGAAGTCGGCCACGAAGATAATTTTAGGTGGGTATGAAGGGGGGCAGGCATCCCAGACACAAGTTACAGGAAAATGGACTCTAATAGAGTCAGGCAACACAGTAACTGAGGAGATCCTGTCTGGCCTATTGGTGAGGACCCAGTCGAGCAGGGTGTGACTAGTGCCACTGCTGGAGTGCCTAGTAGGTTCAGTGACAAGCTGAGTTAGATTGGCTTTGGCCATGTTAGTGTTGAGGATAGGAGAGCTTGGGCCAAGCCAATCCTGATTGAAGTCACCTAGGTAAAGTACTTCATTGTTTTTGGTGGCATGGGGTAGAAATTCTAGAAATTCCTCAAGTCCCCATTTACTGGATGCAGGAGGAATGTAGGCACATACAATGTGCAGGTTCTTGGTATTACCTAATAGAAGCAGGGCTTGAAGCACCCCGCAGGATGCAAGTGGGAGACAAGATTGAAGGCTCAGCTTTAGGTGGGAGTTAGGAAAAAGTGCCAGGCCACCATCCCTCTTGGATGAGGCCTGATCAACCCGAATCATATTGTAGCTGGGGAGGGCACACAGAGAGTCAGGGAGAGAAGACCTAAACCAGGATTCTGTTATTCCTAGGAGGTCAGGCTTATGGGTGGTAGTGCAAGCCACCAGGTTGGCATGATTTGCCACAAGGCTTCTTATGTTTAGTTAGGCAATCTTGAGGCCACTGGGTTGGGGCCACACAGAAAAACTAGCCTGAAGGGGTGGGAACCTAAATGCTGCTGGGCCTGGGTTGGTCTCAATATCACCTGAAAATGATAAAGAGAGGGTCATAATCCATGTAGCTACAACCAGGAAGGCAAAGGTGGTCCTGGCTTGAGTGGTACATTTAGATCGGACAAGGTACTTGCAGATGTAGATGCACAGTTTAGAGTAGGGATACGAGGCGGTGACAGGGAGACACTGTGGAAGAGGCAGCAAGTTGGAGAATGAAAAGTCTGTCACGTTGGTTACAGGGCCAAGGGGAACAAGAAGTTGAGGGGTAAAGCAGTCCAGTGTAATAAAACAGCAGATAGGGCTAGGAAATAGAGGGAAGGCTGCATGATGAACTGAGAGATCAGGTAAAATGGGAAGGGACAAAGGAGGAGAAAAAGAGAGAGAGAGAGAGAGACTGCTAAAGAGCAGGGGACTGAGAATAGCAGTGGAAGTCAAATTTCACAGATATTGATCCCACCACCTAACTGCAGGGATTAGTCAATAATACCAGTGGGTGGGGCAAAGGTGAATTTAATAAACGCAGGAGGTGGGGCTGGGAGGGAGGGCCGAAAACCCCCCAAGCAGCAGAGAGCCAGAGCACAGGAAAAGCCGCTAAAGTTTTTTAAACAAGCAGTTCAGGAAAAAGAATCAAAATGGACTCCTCAGCAAGCAGAGCACTGCGACTTCAACGAGACCAGGACCCGTACCTGATGTGAGCTTTTTCGGCGATGACAGATGCAAGGGCTGGAGAGAGAGCTGGAGAAGTCAACCCTCAGACCCTGAAATGATGAACAAAAAGAAACACAGGTGATTAGTAAGTAGAGACAGGGTGGGACAGTAGGTAGGGGTGGCTTACAGAGACAGAGAGGGGGAATTAAATAATTGGGCAGCAATTAGGAACAGGCACAGAATTCTACAATAATCTTGAATTAATGCTGGCTAGAATAAATTATTTAAACAGGCAGTAATACAGTGGCTAACTGGCAGTACACTAAACCATAACATTATAAATTAAACAAAATTAAAGATGCAATAAGTAAGACCCCCCCCCACCAAGCAGCAGAGAGACGGAGCACAGGAAAAGCAGCTAAAGTTTTTTAAACAAGCAGCTCAGGAAAAAGAATCAAAATGGACTCCTCAGAAAGCAGAGCACTGTGACTTCACTGAGACCAGGACCCATACCTTGTGTGGGCTTTTTTGGTGGTGACAAATGCAAGGGCTGGGGAGAGCTGGAGAAGTCAGCTCTTAGACCCTGATGTGGGCTTTTTCAGTGGCGACTGATGCACGGGCTGGGGAGAAACATAGAAAACATAGAAACATTGAATTTGACAGCGGATAAGGACTGATTGGCCCACCTAGTCTGCCCACTTCCCTACCTAATGGATAAGTTGAAGATCCTAATTAACCAACAGCCAACTTCCTTCTACCCCCACTAGAATTGCCTTGTGTCTGTCCCATGCATTCTTGTTTTCCCCACTGTTTTTGACTCCACTACCTCCTCAGGAAGGCAGTTCCATGTATCTACAACCCTCTCCATGAAAAAAAATTTACTCAGATTACCCATGAGCTGTCCCCCCTCTATCTTCTAATTGTGCCCCCTTGTTCTTGTACATCTCTTTTTCTGAAAGATGCTACCCTCTTGGACTTTGTTGATTCCCTTGAGGTACTTCAAAGTTTCTATCATGTCCCCCCCACCCTTCTCTCCTCAAGGGTATACATATTAAGCTCCTTTAATCTCTATTCATATGTCTTCTGGTGCAGACCCTGCACCATTTTAGTTGACCTATTCTGGACAGCCTTCATTCTGTCTATGTCCTTGCGGAGATGGGGTCTCCAGAACTGTACGCAGTACTCCAGATGGGATCTCACCAACTGTCTGTACGGAGGATAATAACTTCCTGTTTTCTACTGGTGGTGCCTCTCCCTATGCATCCCAGTATCCTGCAGCCCTCCTTACTACCTTCTCACATTGCTTGCCCACCTTAAGGTCATCTGATATGAGTACCCCAGGTCCCTTTCCATTTTTGTTGTTGTTAGTATCTCACCCCCCATTGTGTACTCTTCCCTTGGGTTTTTGTTTCCCAGGTGCATTACTTTGCACTTCTTTGCTTTGAATCTAAGCTGCCATACATTTGACCATCCTTCCAACCTTGCCAGGTCCCTTTGCATCCTTTCCACCCCACCTTCCATATCGACCCTGTTGCAGTTCTTTGTGTCGCCTGCAAAGAGACATACTTTTCCTTCCAGTTCCTCTGCAATGTCACTTATAAAGACATTACAGAGGACCAGTCCCAGTACTGAACCCCCCAAAAAAGCACCTAAAGGTTTTTAAACAAGCAGCTCAGGAAAAAAAATCAAAATGGACTCCTCAGCAAGCAGAGCACTGTGGCTTCACCAAGACCAGGACCCATACCAGATGTGAGCTTTTTCGGTGGCGACTGATGCAAGGGCTGAGGAGAGCTGGAGAAGTCAACCCTCAGACCCTGAAATGAGGAACAAAAAGAAACACATGTGATTAGTAAGTAGAGACAGGGTGGAACAGTAGGTGGGGGGGTTACAGAGACTGAGAGGGAGAATTAAATAATTGGGCAGCAATTAGGGACAGCCTGAGAATTCTACAACAATCTTGAATTAATTCTGGCTAGAATAAATTAATTAAACAGGCAGCAATACAGTGGCTAACTGGCAGTACACTAAACCATAAGATTATATATTAAACAAAATTAAAGATGCAGTAAGTAAGAAAACCCCACAAGCAGCGGAAAGCCGGAGCACAGGAAAAGCAGCTAAAGTTTTTTAAACAAGCAGCTCAGGAAAAAGAATCAAAATGAACTCCTCAGAAAGCAGAGCACTGTGGCTTCAATGAGACCAGGACCCTTACCTGATGTGGGCCTTTTCAGCGGTGACTGATGCATGGGCTGGGGAGAGCTGGAGAATTCATCCCTCAGACCCTGATGTGGGCTATTTTGGTGGCAACTGTTGCAAGGGCTAAGGATAGCTGGAGAAGTCAGCCCTCAGACCCAGATGTGGACTTTTTTGGTGGTGTCTGGTGCAACGGCTGGAGAGAAACATAGAAACATAGAATCTGACAGCAGAAAAGGACTGCTTGGCCCACCTTGTCTGCCCATTTCCCTACCTAATGAATAAGCTGCAGATCCTAGTTAACCAACAGCCAACTTCCTCCTATCCCCACTAGAATTGCCTTGTGTCTGTCCCATGCATTCTTGAATTCCCCCACTATTTTTGACTCCACTACCTCCTCAAGAAGGCTGTTCCATGTATTCACAGCCCTCTCCATGAAAAAAATACTTCCTCACATTACCCCTGAGCTGTCCCCCTCTATCTTCTAATTGTGCCCCCTTGTTCTTGTACACCTTTTTCTGAAAGATGCTACCCCCTTAGACTTCGTTGATTCCCTTGAGGTACTTGAAAGTTTCTATCATGTCCCCTTCTCACTCCTCTCCTCGAGGGTATACATATTAAACTCCTTTAATCTCTCTTCATACATCTTCTGGTGCAGACCTTGCACCATTTTAGTTGCCCTACTCTGGACAACCTCCATTCTGTCTATGTCCTTGCGGAGATGGGGTCTCCAGAACTGTATACAGTACTCCAGATGGGATCTCACCAACTCTTTGTGCAGAGGGATAACAACTTCCTGTTTTCTACTGGTGATGCCTCTCCCTATGCATCCCAGTATCCTGCCAGCCCTCCTTACTATCTTCTTTCATTGCTTTCCCACCTTAAGGTCATCTCATATGACTACCCCCAGGTCCATTTCCATTTTTGTTGTTGTTAGTATCTTACCCCTCACTGTGTACTCTTCCCCTGGGTTTTTGTTTCCCGGGTCCATTACTTCACACTCTTTTGCATTGAATCTAAGCTGCAATACATTTGACCATTTCTCCAAACTTGCCAGGTCCCTTTTACATCTTTTTTTACCCCACCTTCTGTATCGACCCTGTTGCAGATCTTTATGTCGTCTGCAAAGAGACATACTTTTCCTTCCAGTCCCACTGCAATATCACATATAAAGACATTAAAGAGGACCGGTCCCAGTACTGAACCCTGCGGTACTAACCCACCTTTCTTCATCGAGAACTCCATTTACTATTACTCTCTGCATCCTATTGTCCATCCAATTGTTTACCCATGCTACCACTTTTGGACCCACTCCAAGGCTGGCTAACTTGAACTGTATATTAATCTTTTGTGTGGGACTGTGTCAAATGCCATGCTAAAGTCTAGGTGAGCCATGTCCATAGCACCTCCCTAGTCTACTACTTTGGTCACCCAGTAAAAGAAATCTATTACATTCATCTGACACAAACTTCCTGCTGTGAGTCCATGCTGCCTATGGTCCTGTGCCCCACTGGCCTCTTGGAACTCAACAATTCTTTCTTTCAGAAGAGCTGGAGAAGTCAGCCCTCAGACCCTATGTTCAGGAACTTCTTCAAATTTATGCCTATTGATAATCCACTTGCCCCCAAAATCATAATTTTTGTTTTGCCAATATTAATTTCAAGATGAATTTGCTTCGATCTGGACATAACTGTACTAATACTTCTCTTCAAACCAAGAGGGCTTTGTGGTAGTATAATGCAATCATCTGTATATAACATAATTCTTATTTCTTTGTTGTTTATTTTTGTGCAAATGTATCTATTTAACTTAAATACTTAACTAGAAATTCAATATATAAATTAAAAAGTTGAAGGGCAAGCAGATATCCTTGTTTTACTCCATGTTTTTTCTCAAAGTCTTCAGTTAGAGCATCATCTGTTGTAAATCTGACACAAATGTGGTAGAGTGTAACATTTTTAGTATCAAGAGCAGTCTACCATCTATATTCAATTTCTGCTATATATTCCATAGAATTTTATAATTAACAGAGTCAGACACTACATTTATGCCTATAAAACATACATACTGTACAACTTTCTCCCTTTTTCCATAATGAAGTTTCTACAAGGTAGTTCAATGTAAAAACAAGATCTAATGTGCTGTGGTACTTTCTGAAGCCACACTGAAACTTAGATATTAGTGAATTTTCATCTACCCAGTTTACTAATCTATAAAAAATTATCCTTGAATATATTTTCTGTACAATAAGTAAGAGGACACTAGGTCTAGAACAGCTGGATTTGTTATGCTGTTCCTTCTTACAGAGGGGGACAATGACTCATCTCATCTATGACATTGACTGCTAACCACTATTATACTGAAAACACCTCTACAGAAGGGCATTGATTCCTGCCATCTTGTTGCTTTTTTGAGCCGTTATAGCAGCCTTTACTTCATTTATTTGTATTGATGGCCCCTCATTTACATCTACGATTATACAAGACTCATTGGGCAGTATTATACATTCCAAATGAATACTAGTCTTCTATACTTTACAGACTTAAAATGTTTTAGCCGATCAGTAACAGATATTGTGGCATTTATATTAAATGTTCTACTGCCTTCTGCACAACTAAAGGTTACAAAGTACCAGAATACTTTCATATCTTTATCTCAGAGTGCCAATTGGAGTGTTGTCCATAGAACGTCTTTATCTTTAGCAGGGAAGGAAGCAAGGCAGGCAAAGGCTCAAACCAAGGTAACACTAGCATGAACAGTAAAAGAAGGTGACAAGACTTTCTATAGCTACATTAGTGAAAGGAGAAAGTCCAGAGGGGGTATTGCTAAGATCAATGGGGATAAGGGGGAATGTGAGGAGGAGGACCATGTAAAGGCATCTATCCTAAATAGATACTTTTGCTCAGTATTTACTGAGGAGAAGGTAAAGCAGGGCCCACAGCTCAGCACCATAGACACAGGGGGGGAGGAAGGTGTGCACTAGTTCCTTCACAAAAGAAAGAGTCCTACAAGAACTTGATAAGCTCAGGGTGGACAAGGCAATGGGACGTGATGGCATACATCCAGGGTACTAAAGGAGCTAAGGGTGGAACTAGCAGAGCCATTGTCAGTACTGTTTAGCAAGTCTCTGAGCACAGGAGAGGTTCCAGAAGACTGGAGAAGGGCTCATGTGATCCCGCTCCACAAGAGCAGTAGAAGGGAGGAGGCAGGGAACTACAGACCAGTCAGTCTTACTTCAGTAGTGGGCAAGATTATGGAGGGACTCCTTAAGGAAAGGATAGTGCAACATCTGGAATCCATAGGAGCACAGGATCAAAGACAGCATGGGTTTACAACAGGAAGGTCCTGTCAAAATAATCTCATAGATTTCTTTGACTGGGTAACCAGAGTGGTGGACCAAGCGGGAGCAGTTGCTGTCACCTACCTTGACTTCAGCAATGCTTTCAATACTGTTCCACATAGAAGATTGATTAATAAGCTGGGTAGGCTTGAGGTGGGTCAGAAGTTGGTCAACTGGGTGGCAAACTGGTTGACGGGCAGAAAACAGAGAGTGGTGGTAAAATGGTATACAGTCAGAAGAGATGCAAGTCGCAAGTGGGGTACCAAAGGTATCAGTCCTGGGGCCAGTCCTCTTCAATATCTTCATCAGTGACATTGCAGAGAGACTGGAGTGTAAGGTTTGTCTCTTTGTAGATGACATCAAGATCTGCAACAGAGTAGGTGATCCAGATGGGGTGGGTAGAATGAGAAGAGATCTGGATAAATTGACAAAATGGTCGGAAGAGTGGCAACTGGGGTTTAACACAAAGAAGTGCAAGATCATGTTCATAAGGAAGAGAAACACTGAAGCCACCTATAGGTTGGGAGGGGAGTTGCTGGCAATCACAAGGGAAGAAAGAGACTTGGCATCTTCATCCCAGATGACCTGAAATCATCCAAGCAGACCACTAAAGCAGTAGGTAAGGCTAGGGGGATGTTGGGGTGTATTAGTATGGGTATCACAAGTTGTATGAGGGAGGTAATAATCCCTCTTTACAAGACACTGGTTAGGGCCGCATCTGGAGTGATACATGCAGTACTGGAGGCCACACCTTCACAAGGACATTAACCAAATTGAGGCAGTCCAGAGAAAGGCAACCAAAATGGTGTAGAGACTGCATCAGAAAACATATGAGGGCAGATTAACAGAGCTCAATATGTATACCCTAGAGCAAAGGAGGGAGAGAGGTGATATGATCAAAACATTCAAACACCTTAGGGGCATTAACAAGGTGAAAGAGTCTAACATATTTCAATATAAGAAAAATAGCAGGCCAAGAGGACATAGCATGAGATTAGAGGGAGACTGATTGAGGGGTAATGTGAGGAAGTTCTTTTTCACAGAAAGGGTGGTGGATGCATGGAATGGCCTACTTCAGGAAGTGGTGGATATGAATACAGTGCAGGGCTTCAAACAGGCATGGAATAGGCATAAGGGAGCAATACAGATGAGTATGAATATATAGGCCATCGACAGAGCAAAGGCCAATGGCACATTCATAAGGTAGAAAAAGAAATGGGCAGACTGGATGGGCCTCGCGGTCCTTATCTGCCATCAACTTCTATGTTTCTATGTTTCTAACAGAAGCTTTTTATATTCTGCCTTCAGATGTTTCAGTGCTCTTTTGCTTACTACATTATCATTCTTCACAGAGTGCCTACCCACTTTACTAATAAGTCTTTTTAGCTTCCTGCACTCAGTATCATACCAAGGCCATGACTCTCCCACCTGGCAGATGCTTAATTTTGTATTTTTTCATAATAGTTGGCTTGCCAGGCACGATTCTCAAAGTGTTACATCTGGCGTAAATTCACTTACGCCATAACAAACGGTACAAGTAGCAATTTTCAACAGCAGTTGCGACAATTGATATTCCGCAAAGCAGCCTGCAACATGCCGCAGGCTGCTTGTGCCAAAGTGGACTTATGCCACAAGTCATGCCCTAAACTCCCTGTGACTTGGCACTAGGGGGCTTATGGCAGCAGTTGCACCCTATTCTGGAAGGGCAGCAAGTTCACTATTCTCAAACAACCCTCAGAGGACATCCGCCAAAGTACAGTTACATTAGCTTTTAGCTGGTGTAAGTGGACTTTATGCCTTCCAAGGGTTGCATAAATGTGCCTCTATCTATCCCCCAGCACATGTAGCCCCCACCCCAGCTCCCAGTCTGTAAAGCCCCATGGAGCTTGCCCATGCCCCCAACACCCAATCCCTAATTAAAACCCCTCTGGGCTTTGTCATGCCCCCCCGATCCCCCGACATTTTAATACAGCTTCTCCAGGCTTTATGTCACCCTGACCCCCCGATATAGGTCAAAACTCCAAATCCCCTCAATGTGCAAACAGCATCCACCCCCAACACTTGACCTGATCTCTGACATGTAGGCACCAAATGCAAACTTTCACACTACCCTGGTGGTCTAGTGGCTCCCCACCCCTCACCTAGCAGTGCCAGACCTTCCCACTCCCATCCCATGACCCTTTACGGGCCAGCAAGTGTCACAGTCTACTGCTCACCACCATGGCCAGCCACTGACTGAACATGAATGAATGTGTCCTACTGTACTGCACATACATGCACACTGCACTGTGCGTATGTACAGTACAGTAGTATGCGCTCATTCATGTTCAGTCAGTGGCTGGCTGCAGTGCTGAGAGGTGGGCTGTGCCAGTCACTGGTCTGTAAGGGGTCGGGTGGGAGCGGGGAGGTTGGGCCCTGTCTGGTGTGGGAGGCGTTAGACCACCAGGGTAGTGGGGAAGTTCGCATTTGGTGCCTAGAGGTAGGGGATTGATTGGGGATGGAGGTGGGTGCTGTTCACACATTGCGGGGATTCGGGGCTTCGGACCTATATTGGGGGATTGGGGGATAGAAAGCCTGGAGGGTCTGTATCGGGGGGGTTGGGGGCATGACAAAGCACAGAGGGGCTTTAACCAGGGATTGGGTGTCAGGGGCATGGGTAAGCCCTGTGGGGTTTTAGCAACATGGGGAGTCGGGGGCATGGGGAAACTCTGCAGAGCTGTATGGACTCTTTGGGACATGGGGGGGCGATTGTGCCCTTCATAACCAAGGTTGCAGCTTGCGGTGACACCGGCAGCACCTTTAGTTATGCCCTTTGTTTGGTGACTTGAGACAAACCCTGTTATACCAAGAACCCTGCACTCGATTCTGTAAGGGACAGAGTTCCCACGGCTAAGTCCTGTGACTTGTGACAAACCCACAGGTACGACTTGAGCCATCCTTCTAGAATCAGACCCGAAATCTGAGAATTCAGTTATTAGCTTACTACCTTGTATTTTTCCATAAGCATTAGACACTTCAATTTGTTTATTTATAAACTTAGCTGATTCTGGACTATTAATTTTATTTATTTATTTAGCTTTTGTTAACCAGGTAAGTGCACTAGCCATAAAATGACTATTTTCAGGCATGACCCAGGAGAGTACACACATGCATAAACTTAACAGATAACACTTTATAAGTGCTTTACATACAATGAGTTAAAGAGGATACAATATATTGGAACGTACAAAGTAAAGCGCTTTACATACAATGAGTTAAAGTGGATACAATATATCAGAGACATACAGAGTAGACCATCCATAAGTTCATAGGTGTCTACCTATGCAATGAATAGAGAGGACCCTGGATAATAAATTATCAGGTGACATATCATATAAACAGAACAAGGTACACAAAAACCAAAACAGATAATACAAAAAGAAATATTAATTGCAGCTATGGCATCATTTGTATTTGTATTCAATTACATTTTTTTTACTATATAGGACACACATTTAAATTAGCATACTCTTCTTGGGTTATATTTCTGCTAACATGTGCACAATGCAAAGTATGACAGTAGAAATTCTGGTAAATGATCACTGTCCCACACTTTTAATGCAGTAAATAGTTCAATCTTGTTGTATGCAACTGTGCCATTTATACAATGATCAAGTTGGCTTCTCCATTTAGCTGTACATAATTTTATCCCCCCCAAACACCTCTAGTATGTCCATTCAAACCTCTTATACCATATTTAGCCAGGAATTTCAATAAACAGCCCTTTTATTTAAAACTTTATCATAAGATTATTTATCTGGAATTTCTAGAATATCATTATAAGTTCCTGTCAGTCGTTCTAACTTCTATCTCTTGTCCAATTCTAGAATTAAAATCTCCTGCCAGAATAATAATTATGTTTGGAAATCTACTGTTTATGACTGCTATATCATTCTCAATATTTTTAAGTGTCTTCAAGAATTTGCCTAATGAAACAGCAGGGGGAATATAAATATTAAAAAGAGCTAGCAGTTCTGGTCCAGCAAAGAGAACTATTTACATACAGTGCAAATTGTAAAGGCTGACCCAATCTTGAAATTGTTGACCAAATCCAAATTTTTGAATAACTAGTTTAATATAATTACACTCAGTGCTTTATCAGCATCCAACAGTACAATTGATAAGTCCTGATTTTTATATTTATCTATGATGTTTAAAGTTCTATAAATATTAGTTCTGAGCATGCAGCCCCTAATAAAGCAGTTTCTGTCTTGATGGATAAGATGAGGTAAAACATTTTCCAATCTGGTGGCCAGAATCTTTGTCAAGAACTTGGCATATGACTTTATTAAAGATATGGGTCTATATGACCCTGGTTTCAGTGGATCTTTCTCTTTTTTTTGAACAATAAAATCTTTGCCTTGGTGAAATATGGCGGTAATGTCTGTGAATGCAAAATATTGTCAAATACCATTCTTGGATATTTGGATAATTCCTGACAGTGGTGTTTGAAAAATCTATAGAAAGGCCTGGAGCTTTACCAAAGGATAAACTTTTGATGGCTAGTCTAATTTCTTCTAGGGTAAACTGACCATCTACAATCTGAACTAGGTCTTGGGACAACTTAGGGCATGGTATGGAACAGAAAAAAATCTTCGCTTTCTATACTGGAATTTGCTTTTTCTGAGGTATATAAAAATTGGTAATAGTTATGAAATACATCATTGATTTTAGTTGGTACATCTATAATTCTGCCTATACTATCCTGTATTGCAAAAATTGTGTCAGTTCTTGCTGAGTGCTTATTTGCCAGGCTAGAATCTTGTCTTGCTTTTCCACCATAGTGTAATATTTACTTCTTGTACATGGGATCTGACATTCTGCTTCTTCCATGGCTAATTTATTTAATTCATTTTAAAGGAGTAATAATTCTTGCAACACTTCAGGATCATTAGTAATAATGTGTAGGGGTGTTTTAATTTTGATCAAATGTTCCAATTCTACCATTTTTTTTGTCTCTTTTCCATTTAATAGAAAAGGATGTCACTGCTCCTCTTAGATAAGCTTTAAGGGCACCCCACCATATATTCATACTAAAGATCATACTAAGGAAAATAAGGAGCAAAAAGGCTTATACAACCCAGAAATGCTCCTATACTAACTTATAATTCACACAGAGTTTTACCAGAGGTTAGAAAAGTATCTAGTTTTCATTTTTTGTTTTACTTATTACAGAATGCAGTAGTAGTTTGTTCCAGGGCTGAATTACTCCAGGAGTATAAAAATACTTTCTGGAAATATAATGAAACTTTCTCCCTGTAAGTTGCAGGGGATGCCCTCTGGTTTCATATGGACAATCCTTAAATGCCAAACCAAGTTCAGTCATTAAATACGGATCGCTGATTATGTCAAAAAGGAATGGTAAATCACCCCTGAGTCTATGTGTCTGTAGTGACAAAAGGTTAAGTGCATATAGTCTAGATGGATAAGGTGTATTAAACGAACCTTTTATGTGTTTTGTGAAATTTTGTTGTACCCTTTCTAACTGTAGACAGTGTGATTTGTTAAATGGATGCCACAGCTGAGAAGCAAATTCAAGAAGAGGTCTGGCATAGGCACTATATAAGGGAAGCATGATAGTTTTGCCCCGAGACTTAATATTATGTTTTATAGACCACATGATCTTATTAGTTCTGCAGATAACTTGGCTTATATGCTTGGAATGCTCTAAGTCATTAGATTTAATAATACCTAGGTCTCTTTCATCAAATGTTACATGAAGAATGTTATTACCTAGAGTATAAGTAGACATGGGGTTGTTAATATCTAAGTGCATGACTTTGCACTTATCCGTATTAAGTTTCATGCCCCATTTTAAAACCCATTACACATGATTTAAGTCCTATTGTAGTGTCTCAACCTGATCAGCGTTAGAACAAGGAGCACCAATCTTAACATAATCATATTAACATTAATACTATCCCATGGATTATGTCATATATCATTTTTATTTCTGACTGGATAAAATTACAGAACTGGGACTCTTTAAGTAGAAATTGATCAAATTTGAATGATCTGGTAAGTGGGATTTGGTCATTAATTAGTTCCATGATTACTGGGCAGTGATCCAAAATGATGATGTTTTTATATATGGTATCTTGAATTTGATACATTAAAGATCAAGAAATAAGAAAAAAATCCGATCTTGAATAGCTTTGGAAAGCCACTGAGAAAAAAAAATATTGGTAATCATGTGGATGGTGAAAAGCGCCATTAATTTATAAGGTCTAAATCATTCATATACTGTCGCAGTTTCTATTAGAGGCTGACGTGATTTTGTTTGATCTTGCAGTAGATTTGCTTAAAGATGGATTGAGAACTAAGTTGAAATCCCCTGCTGTAATGTAAGGGAAGGAAAATGGGTTAATTCTAGGAAAACCTTATCATAAAAAATGTGGATAATTTTGGTTAGGGCCATAAATATTTATAAGTGTAAATTCCCCCCCCCCCAAGATATTTATTTCATATATTATACATCTTCCTTTTGGGTCCAGTATTGATTTCCATACTGTAATTCCAGAATTACTTTTAAAGAAAATTGAAACACCCTTAGCCAAGTTAGTGTAAGGGGCACTGAGCCCATAACCCCATTTCTTACTATAAAACCTAACATCAGTCTGTAGTAGATGGGTCTCTTGCATACAAATACAGTTGATACAGCTTTTATCAATGTAATTGAATTGAACATTTTTGTACCTTTTACTCTATCTGGAATGCCCCCTGACATTCCAGGTTAAGAATCTCAGTCTGACTGTTATTTGTATAAGAAAACTTGTATTAAGGCTAATACATTATGGCTCCTAATGATAGAAAACTTAACCATTTCAACCATATTCTTAGTTGCTACAATCTGATGAAAAAAAACTAATACAAATCCCCCCCACCCACAGACATACAGTAACTATAGATTTTCCATCCCCAAAGCATAATGAACCCCTCCCACCTCTTGCCCTATAAATACCACCCGCCCCTCTGATGTGATGTGAGGGACATATTTGCACAAATCCACATCCCCCCACATCAATCCTGACTGACATCAAAGGGTGATAAGAGTAGTGGCACCTCTATGGAGTCCTCCTCTCCCATTAATAAATAATATGAGCAAAATATAGGATCCTCACTTGTTTGAGATAAATACAATAAAAAAAAGGCACATATTCTTTTTCCTTTCACCATCCTCCTCCCCTTGCTCTTTTGTGCCTTTTCTCTCTCAATATCCTTTTTTTCTTTTCCTTTAATAAATGCCATTAACATTTTATTGTTTGCACTATATGAGTTACTAGACATGGAGGCAAAAAATAGAGAGTCACATAAATTCCCCCATTTTGACTAATTCTGAGGTGGATAAGAACTACTTACCAGATAAGAGAAACATCAGGTATGATTGACACACCCTCCAGTATTCCTGCTTTGCCGGGTATATCGGTGGAGAAAAATATAGTGGAGATTTGAGACTTTCTGGGAGCATTATTAGTAGGAACACCATCCATCCTTGTAGTAGTAGTGTGTAGAGAACTGCCGTTTGTTTCAGTTTGCATCAGTAAAGCTTCCGCTTGTTTTGGATCTGTAAAAATATGTATCTTGCCATGATAGAAGAAACTCAATCTTGCAGGCAGTAGGAGTGAGAATTTAATATTGCATTGTCTGAGAATGTTCTTAACTGTGTCAAATGACTTCCTTGATTTATTTGTTTCATGGCTGTAATCTGGGTATTCAGAAAATGTAAAATTCTCCACCGTTAAGCCTCAATTAACTCTTGCTGTGTACAGGATCTTTTCTCTGTCAACATATCAGTGAGATTTGATGTAAACTGGTTGTGAAAAACAAGAAAAAAATGAGGACTGCTGAGATTAATTAGTGTCTCGGCTGCCACCTCTGTGAGTCCAGTCTATATGTATTTTTTCCTTAGGAAATTTAATTGAGGGCCTGGGTAACCAACTTTCAAAATGTGGTGGGTGGTCCCCTGTCCCTTCAGACCCTTCAGGGATCCCAATCAATTTTACATTGTTTCACCTGAGTCTATATTCTAGACACAAGTTCCTTTACAGAGGAGAGAGCTGGGACAGAGTTGGAGATTCCAAGATGGTGAGCTGAGGGCTGACATTAGGATACTGAACCGGAGCAACTCCCCTTTTTATCTGAAAGCATAGCCTTCTTACTTGATTTTGAAAATATGAGCTACAGATGAATTTTTGATGAATGAACCCCATGATATTTAGAGCCTTCCTATGGAATCTAAGTGATGAAAAAGGAATATGTCCAAACACATTCACAGAACAAAGGAGTTACAGGGGCACTCACAAGAGCTGGAATGTTGACGGAAAAACACTGACTGTTCCAGCATGGATAGAGATGACACTGCCCCCTCAGGAAAACCCAGTTCCAACAGAGGCAGAACGTGACTCCAGCAGCAGAAAATTAACTTTTTCCAGCTCCCTTTTTCCACCTTCCCTGATAAACTATTATCCCCCCTACCTGCATCAACCACAGCAGCTTCAGAGAATCAAGAAACCTGATCCAAAGCAGCTCCCGAAGGTGAACCAGATGAACCTGCCTATCTGAATATGAATGAGGAAGACAAACCAATTTTAGATTCTGGGCCTCTACAAATCAGAAACATCAGCTCTCCCAGAACAAACTTAATTCAATCTGCAGACACATTTCCTGGGTCCTCCCCTTACTTGGTATTACTTGGTATGAAAGAACAGAAGAAGGCCAGAGCCCATCGAAACTGTTCCCCACACTGTGGGACAATTTTTATCTATTATCCCTCAACCAAACATCTAATTTGTTTTTAAAGACAGTGGCACTAGTTGCATCTACCAATTCCTGTGGCAAGGTGTTCCATACAATGGATGCTCTTATTGGAAAAAAGTTTCCCCTTTTTCTGGTTTTATAAGTTTTACTTCAAGCTGTTTATTATGCAGTCTTGGAACATGTCTCCTTTTGGAGAGTGTTAGACCACATTTTTCCATTAGATCTGGTGAATTTATTAAATTAAAAACCATAAGCATATCACCTCTTAATCTTCTAGTTTGAAGAGAGAAGAGACCAGTAGCTTTTAATTTGTCCTGATAATCCAAGTTTGTTAATCTTAGAATCATTCTAGTTACTCTCCTTTGAACCTATTCAAGAATTGCTATGTCCTTTTTTTTGTTTGGATTCCAGAAAAGGGAGCCATAGTCTAGATACAGTATAATGCATGCCCTCCAGAATATGCTGGAGTAGTTGTAAGTAAATGTTTTAATTAAGGCACATTAAAGTACTTATTTGGAGTGTTTTGTTTAAATATATTGGTGGTGCCTTGTCATTTTAATGGTTTTAGGCTATTAGCTGTTTGTATTATATATAGAACAGTCATTCATGGAAGACTATCATATTGGAATGTATGTGTAGTATTTAAGTTAAAAATTAGAGTTAGGGCAGTGCATATTCATTCTAGTGTAGTGGTAATATCTGGTACTTAGGAGTGTTTATAAATAATTCTGCTCTACAGTGTAACCTTTGTGTTTGATTCTAGAAATGTTATTATTTCAGCTGGGAATTTTGTTTTTTGTGAGTGGTTGTATGTCTCCCCTTGCTCCTAGAAGTATCCTGAGTAATATTGATTGCTCACAGATTTATTGGTGTGACTAGCTCCATGGGGATACATCAAGCACATTTGTTAGGGGGAATCAATTAAGTAATTATATAATTTCATCAGGGATGTTGAGTGATCACTCGGAATCTGATCTAATTAAGTGGATAATGATATTTAAAGGACTACTGGTTGGGTGGGGACAAAATACATTTTATTTGGACCATCCCACAATTAAACATCTTAAGAAAGTAACAATGAAAGAGCAGTTATATAAATTCCATAAAATGGTGTTGATGATTAGTTTAATTGTAAGTGGAGATATTCATCCTAATCCAGGCCCCTACACTAATTTGGATTCTGAATACTCTAATTCCTGTGATGTCTTGAATTCTGACTTAACTGCTAATATTTTGAAGAAAGAAGGGCTGTGTGTGATTCATATTAACATCTGTAGTCTATTAAGAGAAATTGATCACTTGAGTGAATGGACTATTAAATATAGTCTAGAAGTGATTATAGTTACAGAATCATGGTCGAATGATACGATTTTGGATACTATGGTGCATATGAATGGTTATAATTTATGGAGGAAAAATTGGTCAAAGAGGGGAGTGGGAGTTACTATCTATGCACTTAGCTCCCTAAATGTGTTAACAATTAATTGCCAACAGGACTGGTGTGGTTCTGAGGTTCTTCCATTACTATTCAATTTTCCCTTTAATAAGCTTTTATTATCATTAGGTATGTATCGACCTCCTAAAGCTAGTACTGAGGTGTTTCAAGCATTGCAGGACTTTTTGGGGGAATATTTGATTAGTCATGAGATCATGTTAATTTAGGATCTAAACGTAGATTGGAAAATGGTAGAGAGTAATCACAGTAGTGTACAGATGGGTACCATTTTGGGTATGACCAGCTAATTACAGATGTAACTAGAGTTAACACTAAACACCCACTTTCTTCTACAGTATTGAATTTATTGTTTACCACGGACCCAGATAAATTTGTGGCCAGTAGTGTTCTCCCAGATTCTGTTTTGGATCACCAGATAATATATGGTATTAGAAATCAAAAGAAATCAAGGAAATCAGTGAAAACAGTTCAGTACAGATCATTTAAAAATTTTGATTATATAAATTTTATGTTAGAGTTGGAAGAGTATAATTGGGAAAGGTTAGAATTAGTCCCCACTGTTGCTGATGCTTGGGTAATGTTACATGAAGATTTTTGACAATTTGCAACAGGCATGCTCCATCTAAAACTAGGACATTAAAGTTTAATAATGCTCCCTGGTATAATTCTTACTTATTTAAAGTTAAGAAACAGCAAGATAGGGCATGGAAGGTAGCTAAATTTACAAAAGATTATATAGATTGGGTGAAGTATAAACAACTGCATAATCATTACAATTATGAACTTAAGAAAGTTAAATATGATTACTATAATAGGGAATTAACAACTAATCTGACTGATAATCCAAGGAAATTCTGGAAAGTTCTAAAAAAGGTGAAGGGAGACCAACAATTAGATTATCCGGAAAAGTTTGAGATTGGGAAGATGGAAATTCCATTGGGTCCACAGGTTGTGGATAGTTTTAATGACTATTTTACACAATGGGCACACTGGCCTTATCACAAGGTATAACCAGTCTCTCCTCATCAAAAGTTTTCAAAAAAGATATAGAAGCTGATTTTGAAAGGGTAAGGAGTTTGATTTTGAACCAATATCCCCATTAGATGTACAAAACACATTACTTAGAATAAATATTAAGAAAGCTGGGGGGTTAGATGAGATTCCTAATATCTTATTGAAATATGGTGCTCCGGTTATCTCGTACCTCTTAACTAGCATCTTTAACATGTCACTTTCATGTGGGGAAATTCCTGAAATGTGGAAATCAGCTAGAGTAATTCCCATTTTCAAAAATGGATCTAGAGTTTTATTAGAGAATTATAGGCCTATATCTTTATTACCGATAGTAGCTAATGTGTTTGAAAAGATGGTAGCTAAACAACTTCAGACTTATTTAGAAAAAGGAAAGTTGATTAATAAACTTCAGTCTGGTTTTAGACCTATGCATGGTACAACCTCTGCCTTGCTGAAAGTTACTGGGGATATTGTGAGTGCTCTGGACAGGGGGATGTTGGTGGGGGCAATTTTTGTTGATTTGTCCAAGGCGTTTGATACCCTGGCCCATGACATCCTCCTGTCCAGACTACCTGCTTTGGGTATTTCTACCAATGTAGTTGGGTGGTTTGATGCTTACCTAACTGAAAGGAAACAAATGGTATCAATAAATGGATGGGGATCTGGTTTTAGGGTAATTATTTCTGGAGAGCCCCAGAGATCCATTTTGGGTCCGATATTATTTAATTTATACATGAATGATTTTGTTCTAACTAATCCTGATGTACAATGTCATCTATACACAGATGATACCATTATTTATGTGGAGGGTTCATCGATAATGCAGATGGAACTTACTCTTCAAAGCGCATTTGATGAACTTCAGTTATTCTATAGTGAAACCAAACTTGTTCTCAACTCCAAAACATCCCAGGTTATACTGTTTTCTAAAGAAAATAGTGTAACCTATTCAGAGTTAGGTCTGAATATAGTAACTAAAGATAAGATTGTTCTTGAACAAGTGCAATGTTATATGTACTTAGGAATGTATCTGGATAAATCACTTGGATGGACTTCCCACATAGACCATATAATTAAGAAAGTTAGTGGACGTTTGGGTGCACTATATAGAATTAGAAACTGTATGGATGAAAGAGTGAGGAAGCACGTAGCTACAGTCACATTGATACCTTTTTTGGATTATGGGGATATTGTTTATATAGGGGCAACTCTAACCCAGTTAGATAAAACAGATGTTCTATTTAATAAAATAGCAAGGTTTATTTTGAATGTACCCAAAAGAACACATAGAAGTGAGCTATATCAGTCTCTGAATTGGACGTATCCAAAAGATAGAAGTTTTTTTCATGCTCTGATTTACATGGTTAATTTAGTTAGGGGTAAAGTACCTGAATATATTACTGATGAATTTCAGGTTAGGATAATTAGAGGAGGCCTACGCTCAGTGGAGGGTATGGAATATGTTTTGCCCAGAAGAAGGTCAGGTTTGGGTAGAGCACATTTTTTTATTTAGGTCCCAATATATGGAATTTATTGCCAATTTATCTTAGACCACTTAGATCTAGTCCCTGTATAGGAGAAATAAAAAGATGGTTTAAAGTTGAAGCAGAATAAAGGTTTATTGTTGATCCACCATGAACATTATGCATTAAACATGATGATTTGCACTTTATACATATGAATGGATGTGCCCTGTATGTCTATCTAGTCTATTTATATAGATGTTAAGTAGTTATTGTAACTTAAATATTACTGTGGTGTTAGTTTTTGTATGAATATGTATGCATGTAATTTGTGTTAAAAAAAATGTTATGATGTCAACATGAATGTTTGTATTAAGGACCTCGCTGGAAATGAGCTTGTCTCGGTCGAGTCTCCTATTCTTTTGCTGATCAATTGAATACAATTTTTACTACTACAACTTATTACTACTACTATACAAAGGAATAAGGCATTGTTCAATGCGATTAACAAAAGTGCGTTTTATTTGCCTCAAAAGTCTGTTGGTCATGCAAGCAGTTCTAACACTGTGATCATTTGATGTAAGTTTATTATTAACATATATCTCTAAATCTTTTTCACAATTTGATGAGTGAAGTGGTAGTCCATTTATATGATATATCGTTTTTGGATTATTTACACCGAAATGCACTACTAAATATTTGTATTGATTAAACTGCATATGATTTTCGTGTGCCCAAAGTGTTAATTTTTTGAAATCTTTCTTTAATGCAGAAATATTTTCTTGATTATTAACTTTGCCCCCCCCAACTTAGTATCATCTGAAAATTTAACTATGAAGTTATTTGGCCCTGTTTGTAAATCACTGATAAAGAGGTTAAACAATGTTGGTCCCAAGACTGACCCCTGTGGTACACCACCTGTTACACTACCTGAATCAGACAAGATATCATTAATTCTGACACTCTGAGAAAGATTTGTCAACCAGTTTAAAGTCCAGTTGACAATATCAGGTGACAAACCTAGATTGTGCATTTTAGTAATGAGTTTTTCATGTGAGACTTTATCGAAAGCTCTACTAAAGTCCAAAGGAATTACATCAGTAGGGATACCCACATCTAGCAGAGTACTTATATTATTGTAAAAAGATATCAGATTGGTAGTGCAGGAATACTTGGGAGTAAACCCATGCTGATTTGAATCATAAATTCCTATTTTTTTTACAATCTTGATCTATTAGTGACTTCATTACTCGTTCCATTAATTTACCAGCCACTGAGGTCAGGCTAATTGGACTATAATTTTGCACAGAACCTCTATTGCCTTTTTTAAATATGGGAGTAACTATTGCTGAACACCAATCATTTGGTACAATGCTTTCTTGTAAGGATTTATTGAAAATAATTGACAAAGGTATAGAAATATTTATAGAGGTTTTGATCAGAAACCATGGATGAATATCATCTGGGCCTGGACTAGTATTTTTTTTTTTTAGTTTTTTGATAGCCTGTATAATGTCAGTTGGATAGAACCTATGATAATCTATGTGGTGAACTTTAAATGTACTACCCACAGGGGTAGGTAGGGTAATGGTCAGACTAGATGGGCCTAGCAGTCCTTATCTGCCATCAAAGTCTATGTTTCTATGTTTCTAATAGATGATTTTTGAGAGAAGACAGAACAAAAGTACTTATTAAAGAGATTCAAGGTTTCTATATCAGATAGAGAAGAGCCATTGGTTATAATGGGACCAATGGTGCTTGATACACCTTTTTTACTACTTATATAGGAGAAAAGAGATTTGTGACAGTCTTTTGTGTGAGCTAGTTTAAATTCTAGCTTATTTTTTTCCAATTTAATAGAATTTTTTTAAGTTTTCACAGATAGTCTGTATTTATGTAATAGAGTAGTTTTAAATGGAACAGAACTATTCTTAAGTTTCCTAAAAAGTTTAATTTTTATTTTAATCTGATTTTTAATTGTCTTGTTGAACCAAGGGAGAATTTTTCCATTATTATTAAATTTCCTCTTAGATGGAATAAAGGTATTTTCCAAATAATATACAATGTTTTTAAAACAGTCCCAAGCTTGTTGTGTTGTATAATTAAGAAGATTAGATTCCCAGTTTATGTTTTGTAAGTATTCATTGATTTTAGAAAAATTTGCTTTGTTATAATTTTTTGTGTAGTATAACTTCCTTTGTGTAGTTTTAAACTGTTGAATTTCAAAAAGAATAGATGAATGATCACTGGTCCCAAGTGGATCCCAAATTTGTAAATTGCTAATTTGTTGGTCTATGTTAGTAAATAATAGATCCAAAATATTAGGACCTCAAGTGGGTTCAGTAACAAGTTGTGGTAATCCAGTACTAACTACCACATCTATTAGTCCTTTCTTGGCATAGGACTGCTCTGAGAATGAGTCCCAGTTAATATGAGGGAGGTTAAAGTCACCAAATATTACAGTATCTTGAGATTTTGAAAAATGTGTAATTTCTTTAAGCATATCAGTTGTGTAATCTGAATTTGCAGATGGAGGTCGATAGATGTTACCAATAGTTATATAGGACTGCTTCTTCAATAAGATTTTAACCCATATACTTTCCAAAGAAAAGGGAGAACACACTTCAAAAGAAGGAAAATCATTTCATATGTACATACAGACTCCACCACCTTGCTTATCTAATCTGTTTTTTTTGATATAACTTATAACCTGGAATTTCTCTGGACCAAATTGAGGATACGTCCCACCAAGTTTCAGTTCCTCCCACCACACCTATATTTAAAGTTTTACATTTGGCTTAGAGTTCTGCTAATTTGAGTTGGTTTAAAGATCTTGCATTCAAAGCTAGGAATTTACATTTAGTTGTAATAATATTTTGGTAAGAATTCAGAGACTTGGGAATAGACCCATTCTCTCCCATTGTTTTTAGTTTAAACAATGATTTATGATTTTAGTGATACTTTTCCCCATAAGTGTACTACCCCTACAACTGAGGTGTAAACTGTCCCAGCAAAACAAGGAAGAACGATCTGAAAATGATTCCCAGTGGGTAATATAGGGTATAGCCTGCTTAAAACACCACTTTCTCAGCCATTCATTTAGGGCTTTGGTTTCCTGCATCATGGCAGATGTTGTTCTCGGGACAGGTAGAATTTCAGATATACATACACAGCATCCCCTATCAAGTAACAGGTTACATAATGCCACATAGTCCTGTTGTAACTGATTATATGGGGTGTTGTTTATATCATTAACACTGGCATGTATGATAACCAGTGGATTTTCTCCCACATTTTGTAAAATTTTAGGCATCATGGAGGTAATGTCAGATACCCTGGCCCCACGGAAGCTAGAACAAGTGGGGTTGCTCTTGTCATGGTTACATACCGCCCTGTCAATGTGCTTAATGATTGAATCTCCTAGGACTAACACTTGTTTTGAGACAGTAGGGGTACAAGAATCAGAAATGGGTGATTGTTTAACACACTCTGGAGCGATTAACTTAATAGGTATTGATTTGGTAGCTTGAGACTTACTAGGACAAGTATTCATGGGCATTAACTCCTGGTTGAAAAGTGTTTTTAAACCATTATTATCAACAGAGGTTTATGCACAGGATAAATCATGTAACACTTCATTATTTGATACAGTCAATTGCTCAAACCTATTACGAGTTTCAATAGGGGCACTATTGTGTATTTGACCACCCCTCCTTTTTTTAAGAGGCTTTGTGACAATGGTCCAGTCATCATTATCATGAGAAGAGGGCGAATAATCATCCACCTTATAAGAAGGGGCAGAGGCAACAGGTATACTAGTACTAGTCGTTGCAATTGTCTCCTCATCAGGAGGCATAGAAATGCTACCTAAATGTGAAGGAAATTGTTCATTAGAATGAAGTTGTTCATCCATAAGATCAATGTAACTTTCCAGTTCCCTAATATCAGTAGAAACTGGTTTAACATTAAGCAGAAACGCTATCTCTGCTTTAAGAGTAGTAATCAGATGGCAATTAGCACATACATACTCGCTCACCCTTGAGCTGAGAAACAGCAGGCACAGCAGAAACTTCGGTGGAGCACTTCTGAGCATGCTAGGCAGCTCAGTGGGGTTTGAAATTGGTGCCATTTTAGTTAGTCTGTTTCTCCTGCTCCACAACTGTTTTATTGCTTAAGTTGCTTTATTGCTGGGCAAATGTGTGCATGAATGTAGCTGGGCTAGATCTTTTTACATTTAATTTTAAGTAATGCTGTATAGTGTGTTATTATCAGCTATTTATATTTATATTTATATTTATATTTATATTTATATTTATATTTATAGGGAGGCAGTATAGAGCAGTGGTTTAAGTCTCTGAGCTGCAAACCTGGAGACCTGGGTTTGAATCCCACAGGCCCCACTTGCATACTGTATAACTCTGAGCAAGTCACTTAACTTCCCTGTGCTCCAAGGTCACACCTGTAAACAACCTTTCAGCTTAGTGTGTCTCTCCTGGTTAAACAATGAAGAAAAGAAAAAAATGTAGTGCCTTTTTTTTATCTTGCCTGTTCTGGTGCACCAGCTATAGAGAAAGTGTAGCCCCAGGATAAAAGGAAGTGACCAGAATTTTCACTTATTTCAACCTTCATCTTTACCCTTTCTCTTTCTGAAATCCCTCTCCCTCTCTCTCCCCACTCCCATCCTTAGTCACCTGTTACATCGCTCCCTTCCCCAGAATATCTCCTTATACCCCCCCTTACCTCTTTAGTTTGCAGCTCTCCCAGAACAAAATTAATTCAAGCTGCAGACACCACCTGGAACCCCCTTGAGCTGAGAAACAGCAGGTACAGCAGAAACTGCAGCAGATCACTTCTGAGTATATTAGGTAGTTGAGCGGTGTTGTCCCATTGCTGCTACTGTGGTGATTGCCCCACCTACCCATTCACCTACGCACCACTCACCACTCCTCCCTCCTCTCTGGGCTGTCCTGCAATTTATAGATCACAGTGATCATGTGATATGGTCATGTGATATTGCATGAATTTTTCCATCTCACCACTTTCATATTAGCACCTTATAGCTCCTCATCACTAGTGGCCACTGGCCCCCCAATTTCCCTCTCATTGCATACTCCAAGTGGATCCAGATATTACCTCAAAGAGCTGCAGCCACTGGTAACTGAAGATTCACTGAATTCCATCACTGTAGGGCCTGCACTATAAACACCCCAGTAGTAGATTTACTGCAGTGAAAAATGCTCTCCATATCTAGATTAGTAGCAACATTGCTGCTAGTGGGGATCACTCAGATACCGAGTTCCATCGAAACCTTGTGCTATGCTAATGGCAACCAACAAACAAAATGCTCTATTCTGTGGTGCTACTCAGGCACAACATACAACACATCCTGGAAGGGACAGTATTTCATGGCCTTCTCACAAAAAATGGGTGCAGCTACCAAGCCAAATACCTCCCAACATCTGCCCTTCAGTGCCTGTAACAGTGAGATTGGAATTTCCCAAACTCCTGAAATCATATTACCTAAGAAAAAAAAGTATCAGTCCCCTTATCATCAGTGTTAAGAAGATTGCATTAATTCTGCTGCTGCCCTTGGGAAATATACACCCTAACCCGGGACCACAGTGCACAGCACAAAGTAGTAGTGGGAAACAAGGGCAAATAAAGATTGCAGTACTGAACATTGGTAGCCTCATGCCAAAGTTTACCAATTTCCAAGCCTGGGTCACTCAACACAGGCCTGACATTATCTGCATTACAGAAACTTGGCTGTCTGCTAGAGTACCAAACTCTGCTATCCTGCTTGGAGGGTGTTCCATCTTTAGGCAGGACAGAACTAGTAAAAGGGGCTGTGGCTGTCTTATCTACATTAGAAACAACATCCAGGGACACATACTCCCCATTACCCAGAAAACAAGTGATTTTGAAATGCTGGCCATAAAGTTGTTTGTAGATGTTCAGTGCAAGTGTCTCACTATTGCCACAGTCTACCTACCACCAGGAAATTCAAAGGCCAGTTTGGAAAAAGTAATTGGCCTGTATGGTTGCTAATGCAGAAAAAGTAGCTGCTTTTGGTAGGGGATTTCAATATAAACTGGCTCTTCCCTGAATCTACCACCCTAAAGGATTTGATTAACTGTGTGTCTCTCACCCAGTTGGTTGAAGGGCCAACCAGAATAAACTACAAGACAGGGAATAGTTCTCTTATTGATTGGATTGTGTCCAACCTTCCCTCAAGGTTATCCGGGGTCACAGTACTTCCTGATGCACTGAGTGACCATTCGCCTGTCATTTGTACCTGGTCTAACAAAATGGTGAAAGCAGCCCCATCAATCATTGCCAGCAGGGTCCTCCAAAGAGGTCTCCTTAGCGCCTACAAAGCATATCTAGTCTTGATCAACTGGTCACCCATAGACAATCTACAAGACATTGACCTTGCCCTGGAATTTTTTATTGCTAGATTTAACACTGCTTGTGATATTTGTGCCCAACTTAGAAAGAAAAAAATCAAGGGGGAACAAAATGGGTGGATCACTGGGTGGCTACTTGAAAAAATGAGTGAGTGTGACAACCTCTGGCACAAAGCAAAGGCCACTGGGGTAGCCCATGGCTTCCAACAACACTGGGCTGCTAGAAACAAATGTACCAATGAAATTAGGCTGGCCCAGGCAAATTACTACAAGACACAATTACAAAGTAGCTGGGATAAAAGCAAAAGTTTCTGTGGTAATGTTAAAGACTTGCTTGGGAAATACTTCAAATCACCACCATTACTGCTTAATGTAAACAATAAGCTTTCAAATGATCACCTCACTATAGTGGATAAATTTAATGCAGCATTCATGGACCTGAGTGGTACCCTTCCCCACTGACAACGTAACTTCAGAAGTCACACCAGTGCCACAACCCCCAACTCCCACACCCTGCCTGAAAAAAATATATACCCCGCAATTCTATTTCAAACAAGTAACCTATTAGGGATGCAAAAATATATGTATAAAGGGTAATTGGTAAAACTTGTATGGGCAGTAATAACATTGATATGAAAATGATGGCTCACACACTGGAGGAGGTAATGGTCCACATTACAAAAACTGTTTAATAAATCCCTCACCTTAGCCACCTTCCCGAACCTCTGGATAATGGCCCTGGTCACCCCAGGTCACAAAAGTGCGGACCACTCTAATAGATCCAACTACCAACCAATTTCCATCCTTCCACTGCTATCTAAGGCTTTAGAGGGGATAGTGTTTGACCAACTGAATGAAAACCTTCAAAAATACAACTTACAGTGCCCCCAACAACATGGGTTCCACAAATGTCATAGTACCTCTATTGCCGTGATTGACTTTTCAAGCCTCATTCATGAGGCAGTTGACAGTGGACATTTAGTGGAGTCAATTTTCATAGACCTCACAAAAGCATTTGACACAGTTAACCATCAGCTATTGCTGGAAAGGTTACTAGTGCTTGGGCTGTCCCCTGTGTCTGTAGGATGGCTCAGAGAGTACCTCTCTAGCAGAACTCAATATGTCAAAATAGGCTTAGCTCAGTCCAATGCCAGAAGGGTTTCTCTGGAGGTTCCCAAAGGGTCCATCCTGGGTCCTTTGCTATTTAGACTATTTTTTAACACCCTGCCTGAGTCTTGCATGTCCAACATCATACTCTACACTGGTGATGCCATTATCATCAACCACAACTCTCAACTAAAGCAATTTACCAAGGACCTACAAAACAGTTTCCACCAGCTGGAGGACTGGTTTAATAGTCACAAACTACTACTCAACTATAAAAAAATCAAAGACAATGCTGTTCTCTAGCCCATATGCCAACAAAAAAAAATTCCAGCTGAACATAATTGATTAAATGAATGAGTCTCTTGAACAAGTTCATATGTTTAAATATCTTGGGGTGTATGTATCTAGATGATACCCTCTGCTTCACCACCCACATAGACTACTTAGTCAAAACTGTTAATGTCAAGCTAGGCATTCTATATAGACACAGACATTACTTTACCCCTACAGCGCTACTCCTCGCAGTTACCAGCTTGGTATTATCTGGGATCGACTATGGGTTGGTTGTATACAGTGCTGCCTCTGAAACAGCTCTTACACATGTAAAAATTGCTCTGAACAATGCATACCATCTGGTCCTGGGTGCAGACAAGCTCACCCATTCATGTCAACTATACACACAGATAAACTGGCTCAATCTGATAGGGCGGATAAAGTGTCAAGTCTTTCTCCTGGGGAAAAAAAGACACTATTAGCCCCCCCCAGTCATCCTCAATTTACTACAGTTCTCACAATCTCAGCGTTTTACCAGAGATAAAGCTCGTAGCTCACTCCAAACCCCCTTCAGGAGAACCTCACTTGCACAGCAGTCTTTTGCCTACAGAGCCCCTCAGTGGCTCAGCAAACTCCCTGCTGAACTATTCAATGCTACAAGTATTAACATATTTAAAGATCCACCTTGTCAGTACTAGTGGCAGTGATTTTTTTCCCTGAAATCTAATCCTTCACTACATACAGTATGTGCAACTCTGGTCCCTGCTCCCAATTTCTGGTTAGGTTGTACCTCAATCCACTGGCTGGAAATGAAGTAACAAAATTAACTTCCTTCTCTGTCCCCTAACCATTCATGTCTTCTCTGCACTAGACCTTCACCACCCCCTCTCCCAGACCCACCCTCTTTACATCCCCTCATGTGCTCCACCTGCTTGCATTACTATTAAGCTAATCGCTAATAAAAAAAAACTAAACTTTTAGGGTGTTTGTGTATGCTGGAGCACTTACTTAGACTGTGATCACTGTTGCCATGCAACAATATGCTGATTATGTATTATGTAATTTATAATGACTTTATAATGACTGTGTATAATCCCACAATTGATGTTCCACTACTTGTCTTCTTGTCTCACACTATTGAGTTTTGTTTATTGTTGTTATGTAATTTGACAAGCAACCTTTGTAAATGAGCTTCTAGCTCAAAGTTGTTTCTGAATCATAAATAAATAAATACATAAATGAATAAATAAATAAATAAAATGTCTCAAATTGCACACCCAGTAGAAAACTACTCTGCAGAGAAGGTTGGTGATCTTATCAGCAATAACATTAATATTTCAGCACAGCTCTGTGAAAATTTAACCCATATACAAATTTAGGTGGGGGTTGATAATATAGGGGACTGCAATGTGGCTGAAGGAAAGGGTGGTTGTAGTTACGATAGGATTGAGCTGAAAAAGGGGGGGGGCATGTTTCAGCTGCCCCAGGGTACAACTAATAATAACATGGAACAGTTTGATTTCTCTACCCTATTGATGTTTAAAGATGAGATCCGCCAAGAGATTTGCATTGGTTTGGAATCGATAACCATTGTGCTTTTGGACCTCAGCAAATCCGTCAGTGAAGTAGGAAACAAACTTGAAGTGCTTATCATTAGAACAAATGAGATCGAACAACGTATAAGCGACCTAGAAAACAAAAGCCACCCTTTAATAAATGATATGGCAAAACATAAACTCTTACTTCAGGAGCTTAAACAAAAAGTAATCGACCTAGTGGTTTTACCCTTCTTTATTTTGGTACACCTTTTAAATAAATTACAGGTAAAGGTTTACCTTGCTGTATCAGCTTCTCCTTTTGCTCATCTACATTGTCCAGTCCTGGTTCTGAATTCTGTTTTGCTCTGTTGTTTTTATTCTTTTAAACATGCAACTGTTTATTAGATTTACTCATCCCTTTATTATCTATATGAGATTCATGGCCCTTTATCATCTTGCTGTCAACATCCCCTTTTCTGCCCTTTGCACTTTCTATTTCTAGGGTTCTTTTTACTTTTTTCATTCTTATTTTTGTTTTTCCTTTTGTTATCCCTTTCCTTATCATTTGCTTTTTTTATTCTTATAGCAGAATCCATTCCTAGTTGTTTTCCCTCTCCTTTAGTTCTTCTACCAGGGTGTCTATTTCTTTGGCCTCTTTAAGTGCTCTTTCTCTTGTAATTATAGAGATATTTTTTACATTCTCAGTTATGTCATCAATCTTACTAGTGACACTGACATCACGTTGTCTTCGGTTACACCCACAGAAGTAGCAGCATTAGTCATATTTGTTTGTTTTGTTAAGAGTGTACCAATAAATGTGTGTAACAGCATAGCCAATTCTGTCAATTGTGAGTTACCATATTGTATTTCTTTAAGTTGATATAAATTATTCACCACCTGAATGAAATTACTTCTACTGTATACTCATCACGTACATCCACAGTTACATTAACCTCTTTGATAGATCATAGATGTGGGATGTCTGGAGGATTTTTTGAAGGTGATTCTAGACTTAGCTTCTTCATACAAGGAGCTAAAATTCAAAATCCCTAAGATATGATTTATAATTCTGATTCAGGCTTACATGTTGCATTTCTTTTTCATTTTTAATATCATTTAGTCCTTTATCATTTAATGGTACACACTTAACATGTCTTTCACTAGGAATAAAGATAATAATTAGGTTTTAAATTGAATTACTGCTGAACATGCTTATTTTCTTGCCTCTTGTACCTAAACCTTTTTTCCTAACCCTGCTCAGACTTGTGTTTCCGCTGCTGCTCTTTCCACAACACCCCCGCCTTCATTTCTCCAACCTCTACAATCCCCTGCATTTCTTTTGTTCCTGAAGTGCTTATTGGCACCATGGAACTTGCTCAACCCCACCCTGTAAATCTATCTCCCTCATCCCACCCTTATTAGCACATCTTCTAACTATCTTTTGTGTCCCTGTTCCATCCTGCCCTGCCATTTAGCTTCAAGCAATCTCCCCAAACACTATTCTAAGCCCTGTCTCTCTCTCTCTCCTCTCTTCCAGCTCAGCCCCCAGGGGGCTCAACAGCAGTGGCAGCAGAACCAGCCACTTCCAGGGCCAGCTGCACCCTTGGACTGTGACCACCAGCCCTGGCAAAGGACCCTTCAGACTCCGGCAGTGCACAGCTCTCTGAATCACTCACACCTGAAGCCAAAGACTCAAGTACACCTCTGCTCTGCAGAATGGTGCTCCCATGGCTTCTAAGCCAAGAATCTTACTGGATGTTCTCCTTCCACACAGCGTGCCTATTGGCTGCTGTTTTTAAACAGTGCTGCTTAGTGCTTTTTCTCGCTCCCCTCTCAAGCCAGCTTTTTGTCCTGCCCACCTCATGCCCACCTCCCACTAATCTTAAATACACTCAAGCTCCACCCTCCTCCCTCCACACCCTCTCCCTCATTTTCTAACACTCATTTGTGCAAAGCCCAAAACTATAGAGCCTGGCTGCACTGAAGAATCCTAATAGCAGCAGTACAGAACCTGAAAACTAAGACTCTCTCTCCTGAGCATAGTATTTATATTCTTGCCCTGCAGATCCATGCAATTGCACCCACTAGCTCTGAGAGATCACCCACAATGAAGTGGCTCCTGAAACTAATCCTAGTATTGGCAACTATAATCTGCCTCTGGATATATGTACACAGGGAGTGTGTAGGAGCAACTTCAGCTACCTCCACTCCCCCTGGTGTTGCACTGACAGGAGGTAGATAATAGAAAGGATACACTTGCTGACAATGCCTGGCCCATAATCTCTATATAGTTCCCCCACAAATCTACATGGAGCAGGCCCCTACTGTCACCCCTGTAGCCACACTGCTATATTGTTGCTCCCAAATACTGAACTCAGCTGGCCACAATCACCAAGGGTCAAAGCCCAGTCACTTCTATTGGGTACTTTGGTCACGCTTCCTTCACAAATTGATCCTCATACTCCTATGGATGTCAGGCAATGTGCACCCCAACCCAGGCCCCCCCCACTAAGCAACCACCCTGGGGTAGGACATCTCAAGATAGTCTCCCTTAACAAAGGTGGCCTCTTCCCTAAGTTAGCATAATTCCAGGCATGGGTAGAGATAATCAATCCTGACATCATAGGCCTCACAGAGTCCTGGCTATCCCCAAAAAAACACAGACGCCTCCATCAACCTTGATGGATATACTCTTTCCTCCAGGACAGGCTCTCCAAATGGGGTGGTAGCTGCCTAGTGTACATCAGAAGTGATATTAAAGCCCAGGCTTTGCTGAGCAGTATACACACCAAAGAGGCCCAAATTCTAAATTTAAAACTCTCTATAGGACAGCAGAACTAAGTCCTTCAGTAGACCATGGTTTACATATCCCCTACAGCACTTCTTAGGCAACCAACAGCTGACGTGCAAGAAATGGTAACAGGTTATTGTCAGGTGACTTTAACATAAACTGGCACTCCCAGGGTGCGACTTTAGCTAAAGACCATCTTGCAGGCCTATTCCTAACCCAAATGGTCACCCAAACTACTCGACAAAACTACAAAACAAGGACCAGCACACTCATTGACTGGCTCCTCTGCACCCACCAGAAACATGTCACTGAAGTAACAGTCCTCCCAAAAAAACTCAGTGATCACTCCTCAGTCATGTGCAGCTGGACAAACAAGTTTACCAAGTGACCCCTGAAGATCTCCAAAAATCAAAGCATGAGACCTGGGCTCCTGGACACCTTCAGGCTGCACCTTAAACTGACGGACTGGTCTCTGCTTGATAGAGCCAAAGATGGCAATTCGGCTTTGAACTACTTCTTTGAGACCTTTATCCAGGCCTGTGACATATTCACTCCACACAAAACTAAAAAAGTTAAGGGGTCCACTAACCCATGGCTCTCTGGTCCTCTCATCAAATAAATGCATCACAGAGATAATATATGGCATAAGACAAAGGCAACTGGAAAACAAGCTGACATAACAATCTACAGAGCAGCCAGAAACAACTGCATAAAGGCCATTCGCCTAGCCAGAGCAACCTATTATAAGGATCTCCTGAACAAATCTTGGGGATCAGGAAAAGAGTTTTGGAACTCAATGAAATCACTAACAGGAAGGGCCCCGAGAGCCCCACCTGACTTGATCACAACTGAAGCAGGGACTCTCCAAGATCCCCTCAATATAGCAAACTAGTTCAACACTGCCGTCACAGACCTCTTCACTGTGGTACTGGGAAATTATCTCATGCCAAGAACTGACTTGCCTTTATGGGCTGCATACCCACACTCCATTGAGAAATAGGGTTCTGCCTTTCTATTTCCGACAAATAATAAGACCCAAGACTATAAAATATGTCAGACGGGTTCTTGGCAAAACCAGGATGGGGAGTGACCTAGTGGACATGAAGCTAGTCTCCTTAACCCTGAATGAGGTTGCAGATCTACTCACTAAGGTGTTTAATGCATCACTAAGATCAGGTGTTGCCTCGGATGCTTGGAAGTCAACCCTTGTCACCCCTGTTTTCAAATCTGGTGACAGAACTAAAACATCAAACTACAGGCCAATCTCTATGGCCCCCCCATCAAAACCACTCGAAAGGGTGGTCTCTGATCAGCTCACCAAGTACTTGCAAAAGTACAAGCTACTCTGCCTGCAACAGCATGGTTTCCAGAAAAAACACTCTACACTTACCGCTCTAGTCAAATATACCTCCGAGCTCTATAAAGCCATGGACAAAGGGCTGGCGGTACGGTCTATAGTTACAGACCTCAACAAAACATTTGATACTGTCAACATCACCTACTCCTGAACAATCTGCTCTCCACTGGCCTGTCCCCTGACATGGTGACCGGGTTTGGTAGCTACCTCTCTCTTAGAACCCAGTGGGTCCGTATAAGCACCACGCTCTCAGAATCTAGGAAAATGAGCCTAGGAGTGCCACAAGGCTCCATCCTTGGCCCACTCCTATTCAGCCTCTTCATTAACACCCTACCCTCTGTCTGTCTGGCACACATCATGCTGTATGTGGATGATGCCATCATATCGGCCACAGGCAGAGACCAATCCACCATCTCCACCGAACTATGCAACAGCTTCCATATGCTTGAAACATGGTTCTGCCAGAACTAACTCCTGCTCAACCATAAAAAGACAAAGAGCATACTGTTCACAGTCCCCCACAACAAAAAGAGGTTCCACCCATTACAAATACTGAGCCTTAAGGGAGACGTTCTCAAACAGGTGTTCACTTTTAAATACCTAGGCGTACACTTGGACAACACTCTCAATTTCTCCCATCATATTGACCATGTTATCAAGACTGGTAACATGAAAATGGGGGGTTCTATACCGTCATAGGCAATCCATGATGCCTGCTGCACTGAAACTCGCCACAAACAGCTTGGTCCTGGCCTCAGTAGATTACGGCCTACAGATATATGAGGCAGTCTCAGAGTCAGCTTTCAAAACAGTAAATACACTCCTAACCCACACCTGTGCCTCTACGCTGACACAGGATGGCTCCTACTCCAACTTAGAATTCGTTACCAGACCTGCATGCTGGTAAAAAAACAAAAAAAAAAACCAAAACTGGGGCTTATGCCTGAGTCCATAACCAGACTCTTCTTGAAAGCACAACCCACAATACACACTAGAAATGCCGGCAAAGAAGGGCTCCTGGTACCGTTTAAGTGCACAAGTATGGCACAGAAATCCCTCTCCTTCCAGGGTCCGAAATGGTACAATGAACTGCTGACCATCCACACCGTGTGCTCTAAGCTTTGACAGTTCAAAGCAGGGCTTTGCTCCCTCTTAGAATCTGAAAAGGTCTCTGGATGCCTTATCTAACGCACCACAATGGACACCACCAGCTCCAAACTCCTCCATCTCCACCTACTCACTCTGCACCCTACCCCCACTTCTAACCCTGCCCAAACCACTCTCCCTCACCCCACCCCTGTAAGTCCTCTTGCAGAATACCCCACCCACTATGCCCCTCCCCCCTGTACTCAACTCATCTCCCCCCACTGCTTATTTCCTGCTGTATACTTCTGATAAAGCCTATTTCAGGCCTCTCTCCCCGCTCCATTCTTTGCCTCCTCACAGAAATCCTGTGATATCTGATGGTTTTATTGCTCTCCCCCTGGCAGCTAGGGTTTTCCCTACTGACTGTCCTGAGCACTTCATACTAAATAATACTGCACTCTAATAGTGCTGCTAGGCTATAGTGCTAGAACTTTATTTTAATGTAACTCTAGCTTAATGTAAACCTGATGCATCTATCTATACAATGTATCATTTGTGGAACTATGTTTGTACGTTGATTGTAAGGTCCTGTACACTGTCTCTGGATGATTTGTAACCTTTGAAAAAGAGTCCTGGACTCAAAGGTATTAATCCTAAACTTAAATAAATAAATAAATAAATAAAATTATGTCCCTTGATACACATGCATCATTGGGCACTGATTCAGAATTAACTATTTCTGGCTCCAAGAGCTCTGATTTATGCAGGGCAGGTTGATTTATATCAAACCTGTCAATTAAGGGTCCATCACATCTAATAGACTTCCCTGATGGTTCTTCCAGGTTATAAATTTCTTGTAACAGAGAATTGAATGAAATAGGGGATGAGCTAAAACTTGGGTTAATTTTTTTTAACAATTTTCTTTTCCCCTCACAATTCACAGTGATTAACTGGGGATTGAAAACAATTAATCATTTTTGTCTGGTTCACCCATATTGATGCGACAGTCATTTTGTCAACACTGTTATGGGCAGAAGCAATATGCCACCCAGCATGTCTGAGCCAGGCACTGCAGCTCCTGGGATGGAGCGCATCAAGAGCCCCATCCAAGCAAATAGTCATATTTTGCAGGGGGCTTTGCCCCTAACCCCCAATGCAGAGGGGCTTCACCATCCACCCCCCCCCACAACTTAATATATCCTCCTCTGGGGCAGGCATGCCCTGGAGGGGGCAGAAATTGTGTGAACGTAAAGGCTGCATGGTGAAGGAGTGATCTAAAATCAAACTCGCCCCTGTCATTATCGCTCCTATTGCTGCACTCTAATTGCAGTAACAAAATTCAGTCGCTGTTCTAACGGTATACCTATTTGTCTCAGGGGTTGCAACCATATTTTTTAGTTTTACCATCTTTTTTTAACCTTTTCATTCTCTTGTTTTCCTATTACCCTTTTTCTCCTTGGCCCATGATTATTTTAACATATTTTATTTTCTAAAAACTACCAAATGTACTAAATAAAGAAATATTAAAAAAAAATTCTATATACAAAAACTTTTCTTTCTTTTTTCTTTCCACAAATACCCAATACGTTACATCATTTCTTCAAGTAAATCTTCTTTACAAACAAATCTTAGAACAGCTTTCTCTATTTCTGTATACTGCATGCCTCACTTCTAACCTGTCTCACCATAATTACTTTGAAACAATGCATCACAGTGTATATAGACCTTATACTCTATCTCAGATCTTTACTATTCTGTGTTCCTGCCAGGATACCTTTTCAGTTACCACTTCAAGGCATCTATTCAGCCTTTCTTATGAATATCTCAGTACTTCCTGCTTATCAATCCTTCCTGTTAAATTCGTCTCAGCTATTCTACCATAATTATTATTTTTTTAACAATGCATCACAGTGTATACAAATGCTACTTATTTTGCTAAGTTTGCTATTCACCTGAAGATGGGACCTGTGGGGCCTTGAAAGCTTGTGTACTATACCATCTTTGTACAAGACATATGTTGGTCCAATAAAAGGTATAAAACTTTCCAGTGACTCCCGTTTTCAAAGGACCAGTACAGCTAAAATCTCTTTTTACTATGGAATTCTGTATCAAACAGCAGCTCACAGATCCAAGTGCTTAATGCTTCCACTAGACTGGAATATTTCCAAGTTCATAAATAATTCTCTCAATTCCATTAATACATATGCAAAACTGATGTCCACCAAATGCTAGCTTAAAGGTGATAAAATAAAGGCTCACCTGAGGTGCCATAGTGCAAAAATAAACATGAGCTGTTGTCTGAGTGACATTCAACAAGTGAAGTATCATGTTCAGCGCTGTGCTCAGTTCAGTTTTGTGGAGAAAGAACCTGAGACTTTGTAGCTATGCAGGATGTTTTCTCTTTCTCAATGAGTTTACCTCTTTGCTGCTTCAGGGAAATAGTGAGCTGTTAAACTAAAGTCTCTTCTGCCCATCTCTGGTGACTGTCCTTGTGGAAGGTATAGCTCCCACAACCCTTATTGTAAGAGTAGAACATTTCCCCAAAGTACTGGGCAAACTCTCTCATGTCAACAAACAAGGTCCTTGTAATCCCCTCACCCCAGGGCACACCTGGAAATTTGGAACAGATCTTAGTATGAATGTCTTGGTCAAAATTGGCAAATGAACAAGTAAAAAAGACATGCTTGCACAGGGGCTACATATCAGCACAACTATTTTGCAGCAGAACAGCATCAAATGTATTGTAATTATGCCATGTACTGCCATGGTTGCCCATCATTCTCAAAAACTGACCTAACTGTAATAGCTCCCCTTTTGTTAGGTTTGTAGAGTTTACAGGAAATCAGTATGACTTATAAACTACAAATTACAGTAACATACTGTTATTCAAGAATAGAAAAAGTAACCTCCTCAAAAAACTATAATAGGTAAAATTAGCTTTCACAAAGACTAAATGCTTTGTATTTCTGCATTTCTTTAGAAAACCAAAATTATCAACCTGTGCATATTTTATATGATCCAAGAACAGACTACTGTGATCTGTAGTTATAAGCAATGTTATAAAGTCAAGGGTGAGCCTTACAGTTCCATGTGTTGAAAGCTTATAAAATCTATAATGAAACCTGCAGCTAAGGAGAAAAATACAGTACACCACTGGAATTACAGAGTACACTTAGAATTTAGAAGCTTTGAAAACATACATTTCTCTGAACACAGCAAAAAGCCAATCCAGCAACCATTTTGATGTGTCTCCAATTATGATTGGCAGAATTCCTAATTTTGTTTTTTCAAGTGTAAGAAGGTCAGAAGCTGAGACTTTACATAAGATGTTGTGAAACACCTTTAAACTCCTAGTAGTAGTGCTTTAACTGCCAAGCAGACTTAGAACTTATATCCCCCTGATGAAGACCCATTGCAGGTCGAGGGTCAGGTGTATAGGGTCCTCCAGTTTGTAGAATAAATTTGATTGGTTGTGCTATTAAGCACTAAGAAAATATTTTTGGCTCCTGAGGGCAATTCTTTTGCTGTTCTTAGAATGGATGTTGGCAGAGACTAATACAAAACAAGATTTGGTCAGAGACGAGATGGCTGTGGAGAGCTTTTGGGATGCTTTTAACCATTATTTGTAATGAATTTGCATAATGCAGATCTGTGGAGAGGCAGTTTCAATGTGGTCTTCCTTTTACACATATTTACAATGTGTTTTCCTAGAATATGCCTGCTGATTGCTATATATTTATCCTGGATAGGTCACAGAAGAAATGGCATCTTATTTTCAGTGGGGCTCTACATCTATACAATATTATGCTGCATTGTGTAAAGTTAGAATGCACTGAAAACAATATTTTACATCTGGGGGGACATATTAAGTGCAGAAACGATGTACAGGCAGAAAGATGCATTGCGCAAAGTGGGTGCACCGGTCAGCACTGATACAATATTCAATGAGAATGCACCACTGGTACAGGGTGTGCTTAGAGTGAAGCCCACCAGGATGAAGTGCAGCACTGCAGAATTCTGCAGTAGAGTTACTGCAGCAAACAATACAATTTCAAAGGGAGTTAATCCCTTTTATTATGCAGTAAACCTTGACACTGCATTTCATCCTGGCGGGCTTCATTGTACCTGTTGAAAATGTGACCCTAGACAGGAGTCATGGTGCAGGCGGCTGCCAAGTCAGGTGCATCCAGGGTGACCTCGACTGAATACCTTCATGGGGGAATGCGTGGTACATACCAGTATGCACCGCAGCCCCATGGGCAATATTCAGTCCAGGAATGTGAATGAACTAATTGAGCATGCAGGGTGCAAAGGGGTCATATGCATGCTGATTACTGGCCATTTGCATGTTGGTATGGGGATGAATGCACTGGAGCAGCTCTTGCCCCCCCAAGTGCTAACCCCAGCCACTCCCATGTGGAACAGGCCCTGAAGTCTCTGGTTGTATAGTGGCACCCCCCATCTGTTCCACCAGCCTTGATCATACCGGAGTCCAGGCTCTATTGGTTCCATACTGAAGGGACCCCAATGCCATCCCTGATTGCACCTGAATACACCTACAGTACATGTCTATAGTGTAGTGGTCCCCACTCCCCCTCAAAGGTGCAATGACACCCCCCTCCCTGGCCTCCAGCCCATCCCATTGCAATGACTGGCTCTGTGATTGGATTGTACCACTGTATTGGTGGGTGATGGAACACTTACAGTAGGATGCTGGAATATGCTATGCATAGACACGAGCTGTGTGTGGGTGATAACACCCAGTGGCCATATACACCTCAGACACTCACATGTGGATCCATCTTCCCGGTGCCATTGCTCTGCTCAGTGTGGGTGGTGGCTGATGCTGTACCCACTCACACAGATCCCAAAAACAGGCATGTTACAGCTGACCTCCCATTCATTTGTACAACTGGGGAACTGTGGATGAACTATCCATAGCTTGAAGCATACACTGCAAATTACATTGCAGGATACTGCACCCCATAGCACCTGAGATGTCTCAGCAGTCCAGAGGGTGGCATGCTACACTGGGGAATGGGGGAGAGTGTGTACTTGCAGCAGTGTATGACAGCAGGAAGATACAGCATCAGCAAGGCATGCATTGGAGGTATATAAAGTCCATCTTACTGTTTGCCAGGGACGTACACACAGCTGCATACACTGGTGGATCTGTGGCTTGCGTGGTGCCCCAATGCATGGTACAGCCAGTTGGGTCATTCCAGAATGCAGGTCCCCTGCCTGTGTTCCATGTGGTCAACAGCTGGCCATGGCAGGGTGTGGAGGACAGTGCCAATCTTTGCAACATGTTGGGTATGGAGGGAGTGAGGGTGTCTGCATACAGGGGTGGTGGGTGTGGATCCTCTATGCTAGGAATATGGACCATGGTTTCCTCTGGTGTGATTGGGTCTGAGGGGGCCCTACACTATGGAACTCTTCAGGGATGGAGTTGGATAGATTGGGGATGAAAGGGGGTACCTCTAGTCCACCAGGGCTGCCAGGCTGCTGTGCACCTGAGTGCACATCTACAGCCTACCTGTTGGTGGCTGGCTGGGTTAGGCCAGCTATTCATGGCCTAACTGTGAGCCACAGTACTCTGGACTGTGAGGGGTACATTTCCATTGAATATGCTGCAGCACAGCATATGCATGGGAATTCCCCCCTCGACTTACATGGCATACCCTTTGTGTGTGCCCTGGCCCATTCCCTTGGGGCTGGCACATCCTGCACATTTGAAAATATCATGCTGCTGCACTTTGTTGGAGTTTCATGTCACATCTCTCTTTTCTACTGGGATGTGCTGCACATCTACCTTGAATACAGGGGCCCTGGACTAGGTACTCTGAATAAATATATTATAAAAATGGTAAAATCATGACCCCACTGAAAACAAGATATTGCATCTAATCTGAGACAGCCTGAGTAATACAGTGCTAAAATGTGTAAATGATGATCCCTATGAAAATGAGATGTAGCATCTCCCCTGCCCCATCCAGGATAAAAGCTATAGGATAAGAAATATTCAGTGCTCCCAGATCCAAATAACCATTTCCCTGCAAGAAGCCCTCATTTTTCCTGTGCTTTCCCTGCAGTGGCAGAATCAAATCCCTGTAGATTTTTCCATAAGCCACTGGTTCCTTATTTATGACTTTGTTCTTTATTAATTATATCAGCAGACTTTTATCAGGAAAAGAGCTCTGATTTACTGTTCAGTATTAATATTATATGTCAAGATGGCCTTGGAATGATTTGGATTTATATGGTATGCATAAGGCACAATGAGTGACTATATGAAATGACAAATATCACACTAATTATTTCATGACCTATACTCAAAATTAGTAATCACAACTTGGACAATCTTTCAAAAGATACTAGTAATGCACATAAACACACACACATGTATACATATAAATATATACATGCACACACATATATACACACGCACACACCACACACACACACACAAAATGCTGTTTTTGCATCTCATAGTTGTTAGTTTTCAGACAAATTTGCATAGACTTTTTTCTGTCCACCTGATGGAATCTTGAATGAGTTAAGTAAATGTTATTATTTTCTTCAAGGCCCTGATCCAGCAACTCAGTAAACACACACTCAGTACATCATATTATAAAATGACAAAAAAGTCTTCTGTTTCCAGTTTTTTGAGCAGGAATTTTGTAAATGATATAGTTATATAGCAGTATCTTACAAGTTCCCCAGGAAGATCTCGGACATTCCAGGAATAATATTAAGCCTGCACAAAACCTCCAAAAAATATAAAAATAATAATAAAGAAAAACATAATGGGAACTTGCAAGCTCAAATGGGCAGACTGGGTGGGCCATAGGCCCTTATCTGCTGACAGTGTCTATGTATCTATGTATCTAAACAATAATTTTCTTCCAAATAAATGGCATGATCTCTTCCATTCTCAAAAAAAGTGCATTATATATCAAGTCAATCTCTCCTCCAACTTGGCATCAAATAAGATTTAGGCTTGTAAAAAGTGCTAAAAGGCCTAAAGTTTGTTGTAATTAATTGAAAAACATCTACATCTCTGCCATGTGCAGTATTGTGCCATTTGATACAGGTTGTATATTGTATTTCCTATGCTTGTATTTATGTACATATTCTGTGTAACTATTTGTTTATTTTATACATTGGGACCCCATTGAAAATGAACATTGGTTCAACTGGGCTATCATTTTCTGTATTTTCAGAATAAAATATTTACTATTAATACTACTACATGTTGTGAGAGATCAAAGCAAGTTAACACATACCCTGGCTGCATTATAATCAGACCTCAAATTTATTTATAGAAATTATGCACAATTACATTGCTAATACTGTAAATTAAAATATTACTGTTCAGACTTTCTTACTGTTTAGATTACTCATTCCAACCACAAACAATATATTTATGTTCCACAGCCTAGATTTGGAGGTCCAAAACACAAGAAAAACTCAACTGTTGTCTCCTGTACATTTCTTTTTCAGTAGTTTTGACTAACTTTTTATAACTCTATATGGGAACATAAGGAATCAGATAATTATACAGATGAATTTCTCACTCATGGTTTGTCAGCAGTTAATTCATTAGATGAGATCTCCCTTGCCAGGAGTTTGACTGTTTCTCCACCCTCCCAAACACACACACACACACTCACTATAAAAGATCTCAGTAGCTCTTATCTGTAATGTTTGAGAAGCAGGCACAGCCCTTGTTGTCAAAAATAAATTTATATATTTAGTCTGATTAGTTCACTGAAGACCTGACATTTTATCAGATAGGTCTTGAGAGGTTAAAAAATGGTACAAATCTTTATAAATTTTCTGGGAAAGGGTAACAATTATGAGGCATGAATCTTTTTTGAAAGATATTCATACCCAACTGAAGTTAGTAGAAAAACATGTTTAAATACAAAACATTTGAATGTGCAAGTTGTTGCATTTCAAAGGGGGAACACAAATCTCCTATTTAATAGGCAACCAATATTTAACAAGCTGTTTCAGTTTCCTAATGGCCATCTGATAAGCAGCATGGAGTTATGTCTCCAACATTCTAAACAGAAAGAAGGGATTATTTTATTTTAGTTGTCATAGTGATTTGTAGATGTGGAAGGATACATTGAAAAATCCAAAAAATGTGTTCCACAATACTCCATTTTCAAGCTACAGAGAGCAAGATGGGTGTGCGCTCTGACCACAGCCATAAAAAGTCAGTTGTAACAAGCATTTGTCAATGTTGTCTTGCTGGCATTGGCATTGGTAGTGCAGGAGTTAGAGATGCATAATAGGAATGGAAGTGAAGTATTGACTGAAGCCAATGCCACCCTTACCCTGCAGAGACTGACAGGTGTTTGGGTGTGCCTTTGGGTTGTCAGCTATAATGCTTATGCCATTCTACCTCACCCTACCCTGCAGACACTAACAAGTGTTGTGGTGTGCTTTGGGGTCATTGGGCCTTATACTTACACCATTCCATATGGAAATATGCTGATGTGGGCTCAGTATAGGAGAATGGGGTGAACTTTAGGGCTGAACACTCCAAGGCAGACCTCGATTTCTGTCAGTAGCTGCAGGGTGGGGGGTGGAGGATGGAATGGTGTGAGCATTACAGCCAAGGATCCCAGGTCACACCCCTGACACCTGTCAGTCTCTACAGGGTGGAGAGTTACAGTTGGAAACCCTAATGCTGTAGGCGTGTGTTGGTATTTTCACTCCAAATTTTCAACATAGGTTTTTTGTGACCCCACTTCATGAAGAGCGACACTATTAATTTGTTAGTTGAAAGGTAGTTTTGCACAGCTGCTATGCCATTTGGTGACACAGAGACAAAAACACATTTTGGGCAGTATGTGAAAAATGACAACTGTAGTGTTCATGAGGAGGTGTAAAAAAAATTGCAACATTAAAAATCTGGAGTGAAAATATAAAAAATTGGTGAAGTCATGAGCATGCATAGAAAGTATGCAACACACATCCGTAACCTAATTATTTTTTGGGGTTTTTTAACCACATTTTCAAAATAGGCATTTTGGGACCTCCCCTCATGAACAGTATCATTGTAATTTTGTTAATTTGTCCCAAAATTTGATTCCCACAGTGACCACGCCATTTTTTTTTACAATTGTACTTGTGCTCGGAGTCTTTCCTTCAGGCTGCATTCAATCAAGCAAACGCTGCGGGACTAGCTACACTCCCCCACCTCCCCCCCAAATCTACCTGGATATAAAGGTCTTCTCTTTTTCTATCTCCCTGCAGACAGATGCTGGGCCGCCAAATCGGGTCGTGAGGGTTGCCAGCCCTCCCCCTGGACACTCCTGGATCGCTGACCCCCAACCCCGAAGCAAAAGGTAATTCTGAAGGCAACAAAGAATGCTGTGATTCTGGCACCATTTTAAAATTTCCCCACAATCTACTACCACTGAATTAGGCTACACAACTGTGTTTCTCTGGCGTTGTGAGCTTATGCCCCACCGACGCTGTGCGCCAGCTCCCCAGAACCCCCACCACCACCCTTGGTGAGCTCCTCCTTTTATAGGCTGGGGTCACATGGTTTGTAAAAACCTATCAGCCCATTTCTCCATTAGCAGCTTATCAGCTGCCACCACCAGAGGGCTCAACTCAAAACATTACAGTTTCTCCCATTTGGAATTAGTCAAGGATGCTGCTGTTTGCATCCCTATTTTTTCTCTCTCTGGCTACTCTCTCCTCCCTGCCCCCCGCCATCCTTCCAAATAGAGCACCCCCACTGCCCCCACCCCCTCGGGTTACCACCCTGCCCTGCCACTCTGCATCCTCGCTCGCACCTGCCCAAGCCATGGCCCAAATCCACTACACAAATATTAGTGCCAGCATCATCCCACCATTTTTTCACCAGGGGCTTATGGTCTTGCACATCCAAACTTGTCACTGCCCCCAATCTATCTCAAACACCCAGCCATCCGCATCCCACCCGTACCTCTCTCGGACAAAAATAATCCACCTCCTCTCCATTCTTCTACTCCTGTCTGGGGATATAGAGGTAAATCCTGGTCCAAACCACATAAATTCCCAATCCCCTTTCTCCTTTCCCAAAGGCATTCGCATCCTACACCTAAACACCTGCATCCTTTTATCCAAAATCACTCTACTACTACAACCTATTGCATTAACACAGCGCCCTGACATCCTGGCCATCTCAGAAACCTGGTTAAAACCCCATCATTCTGATGTGGAAGTTTCCATACCAGGCTACACTTTAATTAGACATGACCGCTAGGGTAAAAACAACATGGAGGCGGCATCGGCAATGATATCACAAACAGCCACCATTTCATGTTAGTGGACATCCCCACAATCCCTGCAAACATAAACTCTATTCTCATCAAACTATCTCTTCCCTTCACATCCCCTGTCTATGTGGCAGGCTCATATTGTCCCCCCTGCACATCCCCCATGGACATACTCTCCCACCTAAGCTCCCTACAATCCCTAGCTGCCGGGGGCGAGCTACACGACATCAGTGATTTTAACTCAAACTGGTTAGGCACAGATAAAGCCCATTTGAAGACCAAAATAAAGGCTCTGAACCTAACACAACTCATCATGGACCCCTCAAGACTAAACCACAAGTCACAGAACCACTCACTACTAGATTGGGCTCTCACCTCTCACCCCCATAGGATCCTAAGAGCAGGCCTATTACCCGACTCTATAAGTGATCATCACATGATCTTCCTGATTAGAAAGGTGCTAGCCCCCACCCCTCCAAAGACACTGTGCACCAGGTCCTACAACTCTCTCACCTTAGCATCTCTTCTATCAGACTTGGGACATGAAATTGGTCTTTCTTCCCATGTCTCCCTCCATTGATGCAGCCTTTGCAGTTTTCAAAACCTGCTTCCTAAAAATATGGGACAGACATGCTCCCCTACGGACAAAGAGAGTTAGAGGTGCTCATCTCCCCTGGATCTCTGCCGACATAATTAGGATTTGCCACACCAGAGACCGTGCCTGGAAAATTTACAAGAGAACAGGTACACAGGAAACCCTCTCCACATACAGAAAGCTCTGAAACGCATGCACAAACTCCATCAAGCAAGCAAAGAAGACATACTTTATATCGGCTTTAAACAAGAACATAAACCACCTGACTGATTTCTGGAAATCACTTAAATCCTCTCTCCCCCCACTACACCCCACCTCCCACTATCTGTCCAGGGCTCCCACATCTCCGACCCCATCTGTGTCATGGAAGCCTTTAATACTCATTTCTCCAGCTGTGTTGCCAAACTCCTATCCTCCTCCCAAATAAATCCCCCAGTCCCCCTCAGCTCCTTGCCCCCCAAAGCCTGCCCCGGTAGGCCTGCCTTTCTCTTTCCACCCAGTAACCCATGCCGAAGGACTACGCTCTCTAAGGGCCCTAAACCCAAACAAAGGCAAGTGCCCTACGTCCCTAGATGCAAAGATGTTCTTCCTGTCTGCCCCAGCCATAGCTGCCCCTCTCACTGCCCTTTTCAACCTCTCTTTCTCTCTGGGAAAGGTACCCACAGACTGGAAGATGGCTACAGTCATACCTCTGCCAAAGGCTGGCGACCCCTCCTCCCCAGAAAATTACAGACCCATCTCCCTGTTCTCCATCCTGGCCAAATTACAGGAATGGCTAGTCTTGTCCCAGCTCACCCCTTTCCTGGAAGTCTCCTCCTTCTTCACTCCATTCCAATTGGGATTCTGTAAATCCCACTCCACCACTACCTCCCTGCTACATGTCACTGGTGACATTCTCACCGGTATGGACAAAGGTCACGTCACCTCGGCCATTTTTATAGATCTAGCCAAAGTTTTTGATACTGTCTCTCATTCCCTACTTCTCTCAAAACTCTCCAACACTGGGCTCTCTGAGCAGGCCATTGGCTGGTTCCATGACTATCTAGTGAACAGGAAGCAATCAGTCACACTAGCCTCTCACACTTCTAACCCCCTGCCAGTCACTGCAAGCATCCCACAAAGATCTGTCCTAGGACCACTACTTTTTTCAATTTTTCTAAATGACCTCCCATCAGCATGTACCCACTCATCCATCCAAATGTATGTGGATGACATGGTCCAGTATGCCTCTGGCCCTAACGTTCAAAGCATATCAACACTACTCCAAGAGGATTTCTATGCTAGCCAGGGCTTGTTGAGGACTAACCAGCTATTCCTAAACCCCCAAAAGACAGTATCACAAACATTCGGATCCCAACAAAGACTTTCCCACCAAGCCCCCTGCCCCCCTTTCAAAACCACAGATGGGACCCTGCTGGACAGCTATACTTCCTTCCGATACCTAGGCGTCTGGCTAGACCAGCACCTAGACTTCACATCTCATATAGACTCACTTCTACGAAACTTCTCCCCAAATTAGGTGCTCTATTCCACAACAAAACATGCCTCCCTACACAAACCAGGCTTGCCATTGTCCAGAAAATGATTCTCCCTGTTTTCGATTATGGTGACATAGTCTACTCCACTGCCTCCGTGTCTGCTCTGGCTAGCCAAGATACCATGTTCCATTCTTTCTGCCGGTTCATTCTAGATTGTCCGCTATCTACACACCATTGCAACCTTTACAGCTCTACTAACCTGCCATCCCTCCACGATCGCAGACAATTAAACAACGCTAGGTTCGCTGCCAAATTTTGGTCCCATTCCCTCCCCCCCATCTGGCCTCTTCCCTCTCCAAACAATCCCCTCCTGTGTACTCACTCAGGAATATAGATCCCAGACTGCTGCATGTCCCTTTTATGCATACTTCCAAAGGCCAGGCTGCTTTTAGTTTCCGTATCCCACAGATCTGGAATGCTGTGCTGGCCACTATAAGACATGCACAAAACAATTACCAACGCAACCCTCTACTTACTGCCCATTTCTCTTCCAGCTGCTCCTGTTATAACTAATTCCTCTACTCCTGCTTGATGTACTAAAAAAGGTGTATGAAATGTAGATGACCATGTCACTCTGTATAATGTATTTTCTGAACCCCTGTCTGTTAATGTTATACAAATGTCTGTAGGAAGCTTTGACTTCCCAATATGTTTTTGTTTATTGTACATATCCTTGTATTGGAATTTTATGGGTCTCGGCCCCCAGGTCACGTCTGGAATCGAGCTCTTAGCTCAGTATGCTTTCCTGGTAAAACTCATAAATAAATAAATAAATAAATAAATAAATAATTTGTGCACCACAGGTGTGAAAACACATTTTGCGCAGGATGTGAAAAATGACAGCTGTACTGTTCATAAGGAGGTGTGAAAAAATGCCAGTGTTGAAAATCCGGCATGAAAATATTGCAAATTTGCGAAGTTACAAGAGTGCGTGGAAACTGCGCAACGCACTCTTGTAACACAGTAATTTTATTGACTTTTGTCACCAGATTTTCAACATTTTAGGACCTCTGCTCATGAACAGTGTCATTGTCATTTCCTCAAACTGTCCCAAAAACTGATTTCGCACAGCAACCGCACTATTCTGCGCCGGACGTGTGAAAACACATTTTGGCCAGGATATGTAAAATGACAGCTATAATGTTCATGAGAAGGTGTGGAAAAATGGCCATTTTGAAAATCTGGAGTGAAAATATTACAAATTCACAAACTTATGAGAGTGCATGGAAAATGCGCAATGTACACTCGTAAAACAGCCATTTTTTTTTAATTTTCCACCAAATTTGTAATATAGGCTTTTTGAGAGCTCCCCTTATGAACAGTGGCACTGTTGTTTCATTAATCGATCCAGAAAGGTGATTCCACGCAGTGACCCCAAAATCACCTGTCGGGACCAAACAACGCCATGACAGTAACTGAATTCATGAAGGGGATGTCAATAACCCCATGTTGAAAATTTGGTGTAAAAATTCCCCAAAATGCCTGAGATATGCACCAAAGTTGAAAAAACCCTATTTATGCCATTATACAGTTACCGGCATTTCTTCAGTTCGCGGTTGGCTTTGAAGAGTGAAGGCGTGTTCCCGACCCACTGAAGATCATTTTGCAGGACTCCAGAGGTAAGTATGGGGTGAGGGGTGGGTGGGAAGGCAGGGTGCACAGTGGGTGGGGCACGGGTTGTTGGAGGGGGCAGGGAGACTGCGAAGGACCATTTTCTTTTTTACAGGGTTAAAAAAAGGGAACATTGCGGGATGGTCTTTGTTTTTCAGGGGTTTTGGCATGCTGGAGTGGGCTTCCAGTGTGCCAACTAAGTGTTTTTTTTTTGGGAGGGATGTTGTAGCCTACAGGGGATTGGGCACCCCTGTTGGCACATACCAAAGGGGGGGACAAGAGCCGAGGGGGATTAGGCACCCCCCTCGGCACAGAACAAAAGCAGGTGGGACATTATGCCAATGGGGAGTAGGCTCCCCATTGGCAAATGAAATGGGGAAGAGGGAATTAAAGCCAATAGGGATTGGGCCCCCTGTCAGCAAAGAAAGACTGTTGGGGGGGTGCATGATGCCGAGGGGGATTGGGCACCCCCTAGGCATACATTGTAAATGGGATGGGGTAATTATGCTGATGGGAATGGGCTCCCTGTCAGCAAAAGAAGTATGTCGGGACGCTGTCACTAGGCACATCAGGAGGGAATGTTGTTGTGCCACTGCATGATTGCAGCAGACCTTTTGTTAGATCTGGTGGCCACTTGATGTATGCCTGGTGTCAGTGCCTGCAGCTGTTTCATTGGGGAATAAGGGACGCACCTACTGATGTGTGCCCTGCATTCGCCCAACAGTGACCGTGCCTCCAAATCTGCTGCTACCGCAATATGTTGGCTGTGCATGCACGAGCCAACATAAAAATTGATAAAAGCTGTGAATATTATCCTATCCTGCATAGGAGAGCCATCTTGTGTAGATCAGGTATCTGGGAAGGGAAGTACAAAAGTTCAGCCTGCCAAGCTGTGTGAAATAGCTCTAATACTGTAAGAATTGTCTTTCATGCAACCTACTGACATTCTAAATATATTTTTCATTATTATCAAGAGTCAATTCAAACAGTAACCATATGTGGTAAGAGCTACCAAGCTCTGCTAAAAACCACTGGAGCAGGTCTATTATTTTTTATTTTATTTTATATAAGTTTGGGAATTACAAACCTTTGAGTCAGGGACTCATTTGCAAAGGCTCCGCATCATACATTGAACAGTGGACAATACAGAGTTATAAACGGTATATAGATAAACAGAGATAAAGAAAAAAATAGGATAATACATAAGTAGAGAAAAAACTACACCACAGGTGCATAAATTATAAATCATGTACGGTATGCGCCAAATGTACCGTCCACGTTTGAACCGGACAGCCGCTTGTAGCGGACAAAATACATTTGCCAAATGTCATTTCTATTGACGCCAGTGTTAAAAATCACAATTATAATGGACCTGGTGCTCCGCAAGTACCGGCCACTTTGCGCCCACTTTTGTGTAATCACTGCACCATTTGTAATGCACCAGATGATGACCCAGCAGTTTCTTAAAGCACCTTGCCCCTGCTCCCTCACCTGCGATCATCAGCTGAGCTGTCTCTGTACCATAAGGCAGCTATAAGTGAATCCCCTTTTCAGAGCATCTCTGGCTCTTGCCCCCCTCCCCCCACAGCTGCCCATGCTCGCACTGAAAAAATTTGCAGCTGAAACAAAATTCGGGTCTCCAGGCTGTGAAGTGCTCCCTCTCTTACCTTCACTAAATCAGTAGCAGTTTATGGGCAGCACAGAACCAGAGAATGGAGAGAATTAAGAAAAAATGAGGGAGGGTGGATGGGCAGCATAGCATTGGAGATCGGGTGTTCAGTTCAGTTTGCCAAAAATTAAATGCAGTTTATCGGCAGCTGACAGTCTCCCTTCAAGTTTTATCTGATTAGATTAGAGAGTGATGCAAGTGAAAAGAAACAGATCTCTGCATCACTCTGAGCAATCCCCATCACCTGAAAACTGCAGTGCCTGGTGTCAAAAAGGCGCAATAGATGTACTGGATGCCGCTTCTACAGGACATGATAGCACATGTCAAACTAGTCCGGTGCAAGCGGCGCATACTGTACTATAAAACAGTGTAGACAGTTTTCAAATGGATACTAGCACAAATATGGGAGTTATGTGCAATCACAGTAGCAGTTTGATATAATATGGGTGTGCAGCACAGGTTTAAAAAGTCCCAGTTTAGGAATAGAGAGGACAGTGTCAGGGAGGGAGTTCATCCATTGTGGCACCCTGTAACAAAAGGATCTTTGGAAGGCGGTGGTCCTGGTGAACGGGATGCAAAAGCGAAAGGTAGTGGAGTTAGAGTGTCTTGTAGCCCGCATCGGTGAGCATGTTTGTAAAAGCGTGAGACAGTCTGGAGGGGCTAATCCTAGTTGAATTGTTTTGGACAATAAGCAGGACTGATAAAGTAGGCGCCCTGGAAGTTTAGCCATGATGACTGTTTGTAGAGTTCACAAGTATGTGTGAGGCGATCACAGCCAGTGGCAAGCTGGCAGACTTTGTTAAGTGAGCGCTTAATTCTGGACAAGGCAGTGCCAGAGGCAGCGCCATATATGACTATGCCATAGTCAAACAGGAAAAGGATGGAGCTAGAGATGGCTAAACAGAGGGCATCTGGAGGGAGGTATGGCCTCTATTTATATAGGAGTCCAATTCTAACATTTATAGCAGAGCATGTCAAAGCTATATGCTTCCAGAATGTAAGGCCAAATCCAGGGTGACCCCTAAATATTTAAAGCTGGTAACTGATTCCAGCATGGTACCGTTGGAGTTTAGTATATATAGTCTGGTCATGTTGTGCTTGTGTTGAGGGTGGGTGAATAGCATGACCTTTGTTTTTTTGTAGTTGAGGACAAGTATATGGGAGGTAAACCATGATTCAATTTCAGTGAAGGAGCCCTGCAAGGCTTGTTGGAGCTGAGTAGAGTCAGGATGCCAGCCAAAGATCACGGCATCATCTGCATACAGGAACAAGCATTCAGTGGAGGCCAGGGGGAGGGAGTTGAGGTATAGGGAGAAAAGGAGTGAGCCAATGATGGACCCTTGAGGGACACCAGACCATACTGGAAGGCAGGCAGAAAGGGTGCTATTAATTTTTAACTTGCTGGGTATGTCCATGGAGATAGTTGGAGAACCAATTAGCAGTTATCTGGGAAACACCAACAGAGAGGAGGGAGTTTTTCAGCATAATGTGATTAACAGTATCAAAAGCCTTGGAGAGATCAATGTAGACAGATCCAGCCAGGGCTCCCTGGTCAAGGGCTTCATGGATGAATGAGATAAACTCAAGCAGGGCAGAAGTGGTGTTGTGCCCTTTCCTGAACCAATGCTGCTGTCTGCACAGTAGATGGTGTGAGTCCAAGTAGTCAGTAAGTTGAACAGCAGCTATTTTTTCCAGGGCCTTTGAGAGGGGAAGGAGTATAGAAATGGGTCTATAACTACTACAGGATGTACGGTCCCCATTTTTATGAATTGGGGTGATGACCACCCTTTTCCATAGGTATGGAACTGCCCTAGGGTGAAGGGACATGTTTAGTATTTTAGTTAGTGGGGTTAGGATGGCATCCAGGGTTAACGAGAGCAGTTTTGCATCAAGAGAGTCCCCACTGTGCCTTGTCTTACCCAGAAACTTGGCAAAATATGGGCGAGCGACACTAGGGGAGACCATTCTAGAGTAGAAAGGAGGGGCACTTGGTGGTGGCACAAACTGTCCATTGCTTGTGGTAAAGAAATCAGGGGGGAGGATAGAGATTAGGTCACAGAAAGATGCATTGAAGGCATTAGCCATCTTAATAGGGTCTTGGGTGGACACACCATAGATGACAATCATAGAAGGGGGAAGGGTTGGAGGCTTGCTGCTTAGTTCCTTCATGTTAGCCCAGTGATGTTGCTGGGTAGCACCTGTTATCACTGCCCCCAATCTCCCTCTGTCCTGTCAAACACGTCTGTGTGTGTGTGATTTGATGGTTTGTTTTTTTTTGGCTTACTGTGTGTCAAGCATGCAATATAAAGTTATGCAGCTTGTACCACTTTGACAAAAATTACCCAGGATTTTAGCATGAAGTACTGTGTATGGAATGATCTCAAAAAAGTGATCTTTACAGAGGTAGCCAGATATATCTCTCTTTAAACAGAGAATGTGTTGAAACATGAATATATATGATTCTGTTTTCAATAATTTAAGCAGCCTGAATGAGGTTCCCATGCACCTGTCTCCATACAGTCGGGGATTCCATATATATCCGTTTCTGTCTCTTGCCAAGAGTTGATTCCAGTTTGAGTTATATATATCATTAGGTGGGACCTCGGGTTTACACATATCGTTTCCATTTTCAGGTCTCACACAGTAGTCACATATATTATTTTGACTGGAGGTTACATATATCATTTCCATTTTTGGTTCCAGGTGGAACTTACATACTGTATATCATTGCCAGTTTCTGTCTCTACATTTGGAAGTTATATATACCTTAAGGCTGTTGGAATGTTACAAAAATTGGGATTAGGCGGATGTCTGAAAGGGCACTGAAAGCTTATAAGAGGGCGATGGATATTGTAAGGGAACCTAATTTAATAGTATACTTCTCAACCTCCTGTCTCCCTAAGCATGGTCAAGACTCACATCTTAAAAATAAAAACATCAATTAAAGCAGATACAATATGTAAGCCCCACCACCCCCATATGGGGCTTACCTGTGTGAGCTACGGTCTGTTTCTGCCTTGATGGCCAGTTTTCTGCCTCTGGTCCCTTGGACCATTGGAAATGGGACCAGAGGGCTTTTCTAGGAGCCTTGGTGGGATTCAGGCCAGGACTCACATTCGTTCTTCACGGCAGTCACTGCCCACTGATTTGTTCCTCATGGGGGCCTGAGGTCCGTGAATGTAGTTTGTGCCTCTGGGTGTCCAGAGGGTCCCTGCCCAGGCTGGTATTGACTGTGGGCCAGACCAGGAGGTAAACAGTAACAGCAATGTATGGAGAAGCTGCACATGTGCAGTCATGTGGCAGACAGCCTTAAAGGAGCCACAGCTACCTAAATCATTGTGGTCATGCAGCCATAAATAAAATGATAAATAAGCAAGAAGACTCAGCACTCTCCCGTTCTGAAGTTACAAATAAAGTACTATTTTATTTTGGCATGGTGCCTGGTTCAAAACCCTATAGCCCCAGTGCTTCAACCCTACAGTGGGCCTTCCTCAGAGGGTGGGTCTGAGGACTAATAAATGTGCTCATCATTTAATACAATTGCAATTAAAGTGATATACACCCTAAAGTGTATTTCTAAGGCAATATCTGCAGAACCTGAAAACATGGGGTTAATGAGTGATCCTGAAACAGTGACAGAAGTGGAGGTAACACCATCAGCCACCATTAATACTGATTTGCTACACTTCCCCACCCAAAGTGGAGAAATATGGGAAGCCTCAGACTCGGACCAGAACATTATTGATAATTTATTTATTTTATTTAGTTTTTGTTAACTGGTTAGGTGCACTAGCCATGAAATAACTATTTTCAGGCCCGAGCCGGGAGAGTACAACAATCAAAGACAGGTACATAGCATGAGTACAATGAAATTACAATAGCATAGGTCAAAACAGTCAGTAGTAATGTATACATGTAGCCAGGACAATAACAATCAATGAAATTCACATAGAATTTTTAGGCATAAAAAACTTACACAGTCAAGGAGAAGATACCACAACATAGCAGCAAAGAAATATTGTTCAAATTAGTCACAACAATGAAGATTCAACTAGGCAGCGAAACAAGGCAAGGGCAAATTCCTGACTGGGCAGGATCCATTATCACAGCCTCAAAAACAAGACTCAGGTTTGGGGGGTGGGGTGGGGGTAGATTAGCTCTCAAGGAGATAGTACGGGTAAGAAGCACTATGAGGTAAGGAGGTTAAAGTTAGGCCAGGCAGCATCTCATGGGTGAGTGGATTAAGGAGGATTAAAACAATTGCAGAGATCAGTAAGGGATAGATGTAGGTGCAGCTCCTTTTTGAAGCTGTCATGGGATTCGGGTATTTGAAGTGCTTGGGGGAGATAGTTCCAATGCTTAGGAGCAGAGTGATTGAAAGCTACAGAGCCTTTTGATGTTTTACATCTAGGTATATTCAGCAGGATCTACCGATCACAATCTATAGGAGGAGGTTTGAGGTACCAGCAATGTTGCGAGTGCTGAAGGGGTCTGGTTTCTGAGTATAGAGTCAATCAGGGAGCCAAGATAGTATTGACGGTAAGCTAAGGGGGATAACCAGCCCAGGTCCCTGTACAGTTGGCAGTGGTCCTTAAGCTGTGGTGATGAGAAGGCATATTGACAGATATTATAAAAAGGGTCTGAGAAATAGAGCTTTCTGATTGGTTGTAAACATTCTATCAGCTTTATGTTAATCTTTGATTAACATACATGTATAGCCTAATCATATGCTGAACAAGGTTTAACACTGTTTAAAAAACATTTTATTATAATAGCAATAAGGCACTCCCAGGAGTCATGTTAATGGTCAGTTAATCACCCTCTAGGGGCATATGCTATGCCTCGTGCCACATTACACCCCTAGAAGGTGATTAACAGACCATTAACATAACCTCTGGTCATGCCTTATTGCTTAATTATTATAAGTGACACCCCACTTATGAAGGATGGTTTTGTGTGTGGCAGGAAAGGTCGGCATGCCATAGGTGAGGGCAGGGAGCAATATGCCCCTGGCAATAGCAAGTTTAGCAGAGGGAGTCAACATGAAACTGGACTTGTAAGCGACCCCCAGTTTAGCATTCACTGCCTTGCAGGCAGATTGTATATGCAGGCTGAAGTCCAGGGATTGGTCCAGAAGAATTCCCAGGTATTTAAAAGATGTAACACATTCTATTTGTGTGCCATTGTGGTCTTGCACCAATAGGGAAGTTTGACATGTCCTAAGTTTGGGGGCAGATCCAGATAACATTGCTTGGGTTTTCTTAAGATTAAGTACAAGCTTATGTGCAGAATGCCAATTTTGGACATTTGTGAAATCTGAAGAAAGGGAGGCATTTGTGCTGGTGACCTTATCAGAGCTTGAATAGAGTACAGGATCATCTGCATAGAGAATAGATGAGCATTAAAGAAAAACCTCATCTATGCTATTGATAAAAAGGGAGAAAAGAAGAGGTCCTAGAACAGAGCCCTCTGGAACCCCAGTATTGATGGTAGCTCCATCAGATAAAGAGGAGTTGAATTTCACAATTTGAGTTCTATTTGATTGATAGCTTCCATGCCAGGTGACAACTGGAGGTGAAAAGCTCAGATTGCAAAGAGTGGAGAGGAGCAGGGGGTGATCAACAAGATCAAAGGCTTTTGTAAGGTCTATAAAAACTGCCCCTGTCAGTTGACCAGCGTCAATACTGATAAGCACATTGGTAGTGAATTTGAGAAGTGCTGTAGAGGTACTGTGACCTTTACGGAAGCCATGTTGGGTGTCAGAGAGAAGGCTGTATGTTGTGAGGTAGTCAATGGTTTGATTTGCAACAAGATTTTCCAGAAATTCTCTTAGGACCGATAGGATGGCTATAGGTCTGTAGTTAGTAATCTTCTTGGTATCACCTTTTTTAAAGACAGGCATTACATGAACAATCTTCCAGAGGTCAGGAACTTGGCTATTAGAGAGAGACAAGGTGAAAATTCTAGCCAGAGGGGAGGCTATGTATGGTGCTGCAAGTTTCAGGAGCCGAGGCTCAAGTGTATCTGATCCAGAGCTAGTGTTGTCAGAGACAGTCCATAATAGTTTTAAGACCTCAGTCCTTGAGATTGCCTTGAAGTAGAATGGGGGAATTTTAAACATTTGTTGGGAAGGATAGCTGGGGGTAGTGGACTGTGTTGATGTTGAAAGCAGAGAGGCTACCTGAAGAGATAGGAAAGCAGAGATATACTGAGACAAGTCCGAGAACATTTGATTGAAGGAATTAGCAATGGTTTTGGAGTAATTGCAATGTACTCCATTTAATACCATTTCACTGGGGGGAGTTGGCTGGGATGCACCAAGAAAGGTCTTGACATAGGCCCAGAATGTCCTAGGGTCCCCAGCAAAGCCTAGCAGCAATTCTTTACAATAGGCACTCTTAGCTGTTCTGACCTGTTTTTTACAGAAGTTACGTAGGGATCTGTAGGTAGCATAGTCAGATTGTAGTCCTAAGGTTTTGTACTTTTTCCAGTATTTGTCCCTAGAGCATAGGTTTTTCAGCAAGTCTTTGTGAAGCCATCTTGTTTGTTTACCTCTCACCCTCCATGTCACCTTGGGGGCATGCTTGTTCTGGATGGCCAGCAATTCATTAAGGAAGATATTTAGTGCAGACTCAACATTATGGGAAAGGTAAATACCAGACCAGTTTATCCTCAAGACATAATGACAAAAAGTGTCAATATCCAGGCTGGTGAAATTTATAAAGGTGACATAGCACGGTGGAGGGGGATGGAGCAGCCTCAGCACTCCAGATGCAGAAGACAGGGGAATGGTCAGTAAGTGATTCTGCCAAGATGCCTGCTTGGTGTACATGATCCAGATGGTTCACCAGTACCCAGTCAATAAGGGGAGAGGATTTTAGCGAAGGAGTAACTTTGATAGGCTCAGTTAACAGCTGGTGGAGGTTATAATTTTGTACCAGAGAGAGCAGCATGCTATGGGCAGTCCCTAGCCAGTTTTGGTTAAGGTCATCCAATATAATGACCTCACTATGTTTGCAGTACAAAGAGGTCTGATCAAATAATTTCTGCAGACCCACAGTGCCCCCATTTGGGGGATTGTAGGTGCAGACAATGTGGAGTTTCTTCACTCCCAGGGCGAGAGTAGCATGAAGGGACACACAGGTGGAGGATGTTGAGGATGGGGTGTCCGTGATGTTTAAATGATCTTTATAGAACATGGCAATCCCTCTGCCATGCCTTGAGGTGAGTCTATCCCTATGGATAAGGGAGTAATTAGTCAGGGAGCATACCGAGTCAGGGATAGTTGGCTTTAGCTACATTTCAGACAAACAGAGTACGCCAGGCTTGTAGACACCTACCTAAGCCTCAAGATCACTAAAATTTTGGGAGAGACTTCTGATGTTCATATGGGTAATGAAGAGCCCTTTGAAAGAAATTGTGAAGATGTCAGCCGGAGAGAAGGGGGCAGATGGACCCTGGAACCTGGTTCATTTTGACATCTTCTGCAAGAAGGATAGCTAAGATGGTGAGGAAACATAATTTTCAATAGCAAAACAGTAAAGGAACTGTGTGACTCAGCAGGTGTTTTTTAAGTGTGGTCACCTCATAAAAGGTACAGCCCCTAGAGAATAGGAGGTGCTTAAAAGCAAGCATAGGTTGAGATGCAGTAATTAGGTTAGATAAACTAAAATCAGCATGTAAGATGTTTGAAGAACTTGTGGGATCGGATCCTGGGAAAGTTATAACAACCCAGTTAAGGCATAGTAGGAGTAGAAGTAATAGGAACATCTCGAGCAGGTAACGAAGAGCCTTGTTTTCACAAGTAAGTGTAATTATCACACAGAGGGCTAGGCAGAGGAGCAAAGGTAGCCAAAGAGGAATTATGATATGGCTATAGAAATTTAGGCAGAGAGCTGAAACACAAGCACCAGCCAATCCCAAGAGAGTCACTGGAAGCCTAGACCAATCAACAATCAGGTGTCATAAGTTCATAATCCTATGTTGGCTGAGAAGTGGTTTTGGCACTGAACATACCTATGGAGGAACACTTAGCAGCTGAACCAGTGAGGTGGTTCAAGGCTGCAGTCCAGTGTGGTAAACTTGGTCTGCAGCTTTCTTTTCTGTATCTGGCCCAACTCCACCAGTGTGGAAGGGGAGCAGGCGCAGGCATTCAAGTCTTGCAGCCTCAGTGGATGAGCATGGTTTGGCCTGAGAAATAGGCAGAAACACCCAGGGGATGGTCCTCAGAAAGAGAGGTGTCCCAGATCACTGAAGTAGATGAGGAAATAGTAAATATAAAGTGTTGCCCCTTTAACAGGAAAGACATCCGTTGTAGCCCTCTAGTGGCTTTGTAGTATAATTTGCAAATGGGAAAGTAGAATTTCTTGCTATACAAAAAAAGACAGTCCCAGGGTGAGCAGAGCTGATAAGTGTCTCTAATGAAACAAGATAAAATGGAGACCGGCTGGAAAGAAGTCAGTGAGACTGAGATCCTAAAATCAGAGTGTTGGCAGCGAAAATTCAGAATGTCCAAAGCCACCAAACACCAACGTATCTGAGGGGGTATACAACTTTTGGCTGTTTCTGTAGATTTCTGGGCCCTGTAATGAACCAGAATTTGGAGGATCCAAGGTGGCAGTTTTGACAGGGGAAAAAAGCCTCCGGGTCTGCTGATTTGCAGTAGCAGAACTGTGGGTTGCTTCCCAGGACAGGCTTGCAGCTTTTCCTCTGGTGGTGAGGTCTGAGCCCCAGGTGGACACGGCACACATGATGGGGAGAGGAAAGGAGATGGATTAAGTAGGGTCAGGCAGAGGAGGTGTGGTTAACTCAAACAAGGAAACACATTGGTCACTATTATTTGGAAGGAGGAGGCTAAACTACAAAGTGGGTAGAGAAACAGAAACAGGGAGGAGATGTAAGTGGATGAGAGAGCAGACAGGTGGCAAAATGAGAGGCAAGGATTGGGCTGTAAATTTAGAATGCCAGGCAGTATGCTGAAAGGTCTGGTCAATTTAAAACTACAGCTTTACACACAGACATTAATTCTAAAAAGGATTTGGCTGTTAGCTTAGAATAATAGACAGTGCAGTACAGATCTACTAAACTTAAAACTCTACAGGTTTACTTTCAGAATTAATAATAAAAAGGATTAGACTGTAGTTTTAGAATATTAGGGAGTGCATTAAAAGGTCAGCTAAAAACTCTTCAGCCTTTCACAGAGAATTAATTCTCAAGAGGGCTGTAATCACAGTGCATTCAGAGCAGGAAAATAATTTTAAACAATGGTAGTGTAACACTGAATGGCCTAAACTGAATTGCTAGATAAGGAAAGAAACAGTATGGGGGGGGGGCTTTCATGCTCTTCTAGCTTTACAAAATAGAAGAATTTCTTGCTATACAGAAAAGGATAGTCCCAGGGTGAGCAGCGTTGAAAAGCACCTCCAATGAAGTAAGGTAAAATGGAGACCAGCTGGAAAGAAGTCAGTGAGACTGAGATTCTCCAATCAGAGTGTGGGCGCTGAAAATTCAGAATGTCCAAAGGCGCCAAACAGCAACGTACCTGAGGAGGTATACAGCTTTTGTCTGTTTCTGTAGATTCTGGGCCCTGCAACGAACTGGAGTTTGGAGGATCCTAGGTGGCAGTTTTGACAGGGGGAAAAAACCTCCAGGTCTGCTGATTTGCAGTAGCAGAACCGTGGGTTGCTTCCCAGGACAGGCTTGTAGCTTTTCCTCTGGTGGCGAGGTCCGAGCCTCAGGTGGGCATGGCACACCTGAGGAGGAGAGGAAAGGAGATGGATTAAGTAGGGGCAGGCAGGGGAGGTGTGGTTAACTCAAACAAAGAAACAGGGTGGTCACTATTTTTTGGAAGAAGGAGGTTAAACTACAAAGTGGGTAGAGAAACAGAAACAGGGAGGAGATGTAAGTGGATGAAAGAGCAGACAGGTGACAAAGCAAGAGACAAGGACTGGGCTATAAATTTAGAATGCCAGGCAGTACACTGAAAGGTCTGATCAATTTAAAACTACAGCTTTACACACAGACATTAATTCTAAAATGGATTTGGCTGTTAGCTTAGAATAATAAACAGTGCAGTGCAGGTCTAATAAACTTAAAACTCCACAGGTTTACACTCAGAATTAATAATAAAAAGGATTAGGCTGTAGTTTTAGAATATTAGGGAGTGCATTAAAAGGCCAACTAAAAACTCTTCAGCCTTTCACAGAGAATTAATTCTAAAGAGGGATGTAATCACAGTGCATTCAGAGCAGGTAAATCACTTTAAACAATGGCAGTGTAACACTGAATGGCCTAAACTGGATTGATAGATAAGGAGAGAAACAGTGTGTGTGTGTGTGTGAGTGTGTGTGTGTTGGGGGGTGGGGCTTTCATGCCCTTCTAGCTTAATAAAAAAGAAGAATTTCTTGCATACACACAAAAAAAAAAAGAATTTCTGTCTACTCTTTCAGAAGAAGCTGAGAATGTGAGTAGTAGCACAGAAGAGAATGTTACAGAATACACAAAATTTAAACCTAAATCTGTTTTTTGCCCACAGATTTTCAAAGCAGCCATATTAGTATTTGAAAAATGTTTACTTAATGAAACTGTTAAGCTCTTTTCTGAAAATCATTCTCATTTACAAAAAAAGTGTGACTAATGAGGAACTTAAAGCCCTTAAAATTTAGAAAATCTGAAATAGGTTGTTTTAAAAAAATCAGATAAAGGTGGCAACATAGTTCTACTGGATGAAGAAAAGTACATGGAAAATTTTATGATTTATTAAATAATACAGACAATTATAACAAACTGAACAGGGATCCTACTGTGAAATTCCAGATGGAATTCTGTGAGTTCCTGGAATGTGGTGTGAGATGTGGGTGGTTGTCAAAAAGTGAGATGGAGCTTATTAAAACTGACTACCCAACAATACCCACATTTTACATCCTACCAAAAATCTATAAAAGCACTACAGACCCAACAGGAAGACCTGTCATCTCCAGGATAGGTTCCCTAACTCACAATTTGAGTGTTTTCATTTACAGTTTCCTCCAGCCCAGAGTCCTTACATTGAACTCATACCTGTGTGACAACATGGACATTTTAAATAAATTAGAAAGTAACATTTGGGAGGTAAACTAGTGCTGGCTAACTACAGATGTGTGTAGTTTATACACATCAATAAGACACAAACTTGAGATTGAGGGCAGTAGACTATTTCTTTAATGGCATATAGAATAATGCACAAGGAACTGTGGTTTATGGGGATTTTATGCACACCCAAGGTGTGTGATGCACCATAAACCCTGAGGGCGAAGCCCAAGGGGTTTATTTGGGCATTGCACACTGAGGGTGTGCATAAAATCCCCATTAAAACTCACTCCTTCATGTTCTGTTTTCTATATTTACTGGTCATCCCCATTAACATGTATGGAGTACGTCCCCTCACTGTTTATGAGGTGAAGTCAACAAATGTAATTGCGTGGGGGGGTGTTGGCAAACCCGGAACTCGGTCCATGTAACAAGCTCTCCACAGAAGTAAAAATTACCAGGCTTTTATTTAAAATAGGAACAAGATTCATGAAAGTTCTTGGGGCACTGAATATCAGGGCAGGTAAACAGGTTTGAAACTCGTAATCTGCTCTTAGTTTTGAAAATTGCTTCCTGAGGTATTGTAAAGCCATAGAGAAACTTGTGCCTCGCGCTGACTGTGTGAAAAAACTAGCACTACTGAACGTGCAGCTTCTCCAGTGGCTTTCTAAGGTGTTGCTTTGTTTTTTGTGTGCCTGTGGTTTACAGAACTCTGTAAACCACATATGTGGTTTACAGAACTGTTGGGCACTCACTGACAATGGTTTATAATGAGAGTTTAGACCAGTGGAGGTTAGTGAGGTTATTGAGGTAGCAACCAATATGAAGCATACCTTTTGTGAACTGGACCCGGTGCCAACACGTTTTTTAATGAGATGCGTTGACTCTGTAGGCCCGGTGTTTGTCTCGATTGTACGGTGTTCCCTTTCTGAGGGTGTCTTTCCGGATGTCTTGAAGGAGGCTCTGGTGAGACCCCTCTTAAAGAAGCCATCTTTGGACCCGGAGATCAAGGCAAATTAACGTCCAATCTCTAACCTTCCATTTCTGGGAAAGGTTATTGAGAAGGTAGTGGCGCTTCAGTTGAAAGAGCATCTCACATCTCATGAGTTATACGAACCCTTCCAGTCGGCTTTTGCATGCTGACATAGCACTGAAACTGCACTTTTTCCGGTGCAGAATGATCTCCTCAGGGCTAGAGACCGGGGAGACAAGACAATTCTTGTTCTCCTCGATCTCTCCTCAGCATTTGACACTGTGGACCATTGTGTGCTGCTTGCTCACCTTGGGGACCTATGTGGACTCACCGGTAATGTCATCAAATGGTTTGAGTCCTTTCTTACCAACAGGAGGCAGCGGGTTATGATGGGAAATTTCTCATCTACACCCAGCCTACTTCTTTGTGGAGTTCCTCAGGGATCAGTATTGGCTCCAATGTTGTTCGCAGTGTACATGTGCCTCTGGGTGGGATCATTAGGAAGTATGGCTTGAGTTTTCATTGCTATGCCGATGATACTCAGCTGTACTTTTCTTTTGCCCCAGGAACATCAAATGCAGTGGATGTGCTTAATATCTGTCTGACCGAGATAAACGACTGGATGGCCTCCAGCTGGTTGCGGCTGAACCCCGATAAGACGGAGGTATTGGTAGTGGAGTCGAACAGAGTCTGTGATAGGATGGTCTCTGACACAGAAACTGGGCTTGTCCTTTGGATCTGTGCCATTGAAGGCCTCCTTTTGGGTGCAAAATCTTGGCGTGATTCTGGACAGAGATTTAACCATGGAGGCTCAAATATCCTCCGTGGTTCGTACCTGTTTTTACCATCTTAGAAACATTGCCAGGATCAAGCCCCTTGTTCTGCCTCTGGACCTCCCTACTCTGATACATGCCTTAGTCACATCTAGGCTTGATTACTGTAATGCACTCTATCTCGGGATCACGGGAGGATCCTCCGCAGATTGCAGCTGGTGTAAATGCAGCTGCCCGTTGTTGACCGGCAGCAAAGTTCTGTCAGCACATAATCGGGTTTTAAGTGAATTGCACTGGCTGCCAGTCAGGTGGAGAGTCCTCTTCAAGGTGGGTCTTCTCACCTGTAAGGCCCTACACAGGCAGGGCCCTGGTTACCTGTTAGACCTTCTGTCACCTGCCTTCCTCGCGCCTCTTCTTCATTCTCCAGTGAATGCTTCCTGACCATTCCCAGAACTAGGCTGAACCGCTGGTGACAGAGTCGCTTAGCACCGCGGCCCCTGTTCTGTGGAACTCTTACCAACATGGTCAGAGAAGCTTCATCAGTGGATATTTTAAGGCCCAGCTTAAGGCCTTTTTCTTTTCTAAAGCATTTAATGTTTAGGTGAATATTTATAGTTAAGGTTTGGTTTTTTGTTAGATTTGTATTTATTATGTCTAAGTTATATACTTATTATGCTCAAAATGTTTGTTTTAATGCTTGTACGGCGCCCAGAGCCTCTGGGATTGGGCGTCTTTTAAATAAACTTTGCCTTGCCTTGCCTTGCCATTAACCAGTAAATATCAGAAATTAATTTCCACACACTTTCTAAGATGGGCAATTGACTTTGCACTGACCCACAATTACTTTTGCTTCAACAAAGACTTTTTTCTTCAAGTTTGTGGGACAGCCATGGGGATGGCATTTATCCCCTCATATGCAAATTTATTTATGGGTTTCTTTGAGGAAAAGATTGTACAGGATGGCACACAAAACAAATTCCTTAACCATCTGGAAACATAGCATAGTTTTATTGATGACATAATAGTTGTGTGGAAAGGGGATGAAAACCTGATATCTGAATTCATCTCATACCTAAATAACAATACACTCGGATTGAGTTTCACATATGAATGCCATAAGAAAGCATTACATTTCTGGATTTAGAACTAGAAGGTATCATAGGTGAAGCGATTAATACTAGAGAGTACAGGAAAGAAACAGTTGCCTTCACGCATCTAGTGCACATCCAAAGAAATTACTTAAATCAATACCTTATGGTGAACTATTAAGATTAAAGAGAAACTGTACTAGTGAGTTGGATTTTTTGGAACCATCTGAAGGGTTAAAAACTAGACTCAGGGAGAGGGGGTACTCAGAGGACATCCTAGATGAAGCATTCATGAAAGCAGACAAACTAAAGAGATGTGACCTTCTGATTTAAAAAAAAAAAGGGTTAGGGAGCTATTCTACAAGAAAATATGTTGTACAGCAGAACAAGGTGATAACTTTTGTGATGGAGTTTAACCACTTGCTGGAGAAAATGGGGGCGGGGAGGGTTGTTACACACATTCTAGCCTTTACTGTTAACAGATCTGATATTCAAAAGGAGATCACAGAAAAACCTAGAGTATGTTTTTCTAAAGGTAAGAGCATTGGTGACAGAGTTACAAAAAGTCACTTTATAAAAACTACAGAAACCCCAGAAACTAGCAGGTGGTTTAAACTAAAACCTAATGGGCTCTTTTAATGTGGAAGATGTAACATGTCAGTATGCTAATACAGGAACAACTTTTTGTAAAGATAACAGAAACTTTAAGATTAGAAATATCATTACTTGTACCGCCCCTTTTGTTGTTTATGTATGTTGGTGTAACTGCCCATGTTACTATGTGGGTAGGACTACTCGCCCTACCAAACAGAGAATCCAGGCACATGTAAGGGCCATTATAAATGGAAATATACATAATGCCCTAGGGGCACATTTCCTGGAGAAACATAATGGAAAACCAGATAGTTTCAGATTTACAGTTCTGGAACATGTAGCCACACACCCAAGGGGTGGAAATAGAATAAATGCCTTGTCACAAAAGGAGACCAAATGGATTTTACTACTGGACACAGTTGTTCCATTGGGGTTAAATGAGGAAGTAGACTTTTCTCCACATTTGTGATCAGGTTAATTTGTTGACTGATAGACATGCAATAGATTACTTTATCCTATATTAAACTTGTAGTAACTTTCTCCCTTCTTCTCTCTTTTCTTTCTATACAGGGAATCTACCTAACCCACAGATCTGAAACATGCAAAGTGAGAGCTGCAATTATTGTATGCCCACAAAGCACAGATACAGTTCACTACTGGAAATGAACTGTTTTGGGAAAGGTTTCCTTATTGTCATTCAGCTCTTATTTGTTATTTCAAAATAGTTTGGTTACATCAGAGCCCTCCTCCTCCTTCTTTTTAGCATTATTCTAACGCCCTCAGACTTGTAAACTTATAAAATCCACATGGACACTGGAACTGTCATGAATATGGATTTCAGACTGATTCCCCATGTTCTTTAATGGGCAGTTACCCTTGGTATCCATATGTCTGTATACTTTATTGACAACTGTAGATTTGTAAGTCTTTTCTCTTTTATGACCCTAACCTCTTGAATTTAGTGAAATATTAGACTTAAATAAGTATTAACTAACTTGGTAAGCATTCTTTAGATAAAATGAAACTTCAGTCTATTTCTAAGGCCATGTGATTATTTGACTGCAGCACTAAAATGTGACCTCCCTATATAAAGTAACAAAGTTAAGCAATGTATTTATATTTTTGTATTTATAGCTTTAGAGAAAATGATATTTCAGTCTATTTCTGAGGTTATTTGATCATTTGACCTTTTTGCACTAAAATCTGACCTCCCTGTTTTAGGTCACAGAGTTAAGCAATGTATTTATATTTTTTGTATTTGCAACATATTCACAGTGAAAATTCATTATTGAAGCATTTAATGGTATCAATCAAATGTATCTTGTTTTTGTTTTTTAGCCTCTTAGATGTTGCATTAACACAACTGGTCAGGATTTAAAGTTATGTACTAGAAATTTACATTAATAGAAAATTATTACCGTGAGTAATTAAACTAGACCCTTTGTGTGATAAGTTTTGTAACAAGCTGGTATGTATGTAGTGCACTTATGTTTTGCACTTTAGGGCACGTTAGGGTGTATATCACTTTAATTGCAATTGTATTACATGATGAGCATGTTTGTTAGTCCTCAGACCTGCCCCCTGAGGAAGGCCCACTGTAGGGTTGAAGCACTGGGGCTATAGGGTTTTGAACCAGGCACCTTGCCAAAATAAAAGAGTATTTCACTTTGCAACTTCAGAACAGGAGAGTGCTAAGTCTTCTTGCTTATTTATGGATTTACTGGTAGCAGGCAGCTACCTGATTCAAGCACCGCCGACCTGTGTGCACCATTACCTTTTTCCCAGTTTATAATTAAAAGGATATTCCTGGCTCCAGGGCAGGCAGCAGAACCAGAAATTAAGTAGTCAGCACCTCTTGCAACGAAGTCTGGTTAGGGGTGCAAAGATATCACAAGCTTTGTTAAACATTAAGGTGAAGAAGGCCAGGGCCAAATCAAGGTTGGGGGCGGTCTCAATGGGAGACCAGTCAACTTGGGCTAAAAGTTGCTTCAGGCCTCTCAGCCCACCTGGTTGCAACCGCCGACGTAGGGTGGCCTGAGCAGTGGGTTTGGTTAGGGATGTAATCCAACGGAAAAGTTTAGTTTAGTTTAGTTTATTGTTCTAGGAATTAATACCTTTGAGCTAAAGGCTCTTTGACAAAGGTTCCATGTCAATTGAGTACAAAACAAGTGTAGTTTCAAAGAAAGGCAATTAAGTTAAGTATTGACAAAAATTTCCAGATATGAACAAATTACCTTAAAATTGACAAAATTAGTATAAGACAGGGAAACAAAATACTTTTTCATATACAAAACAAAATAAGTTATGGGGAAAAAGACTCACGAGAAAATGTACCATTGAGAGAGCAAGAGGAGGAAAGGGAAGCAGTCAATAGTGAGAAAGAGCCTCACATATGCCTTTGTCAAGAAATGTAGTAAGGAAAGAGAAAGAGAAAAATAAAAGAGAAAGAAGTAATTTAATCAAGACAGTCACAGGAGCTGGAGGCAATGAGGTGAGAGTGGAGCTGAGATTTGAAGACTCCTAGGGATGTGGAGGAGGAGATGAGGGTATGTATGACATTTAGCCAGCTAGGTGCACGGTAAGCAAATGATCGAAAGAATAGGGGAGTGGTCACTGATTCCATCCGGAAGGACTTGTAGATTGCAAACTTGGTTAGGTCGGTTGGTGAGGTCTACATCCAGAAGAGTGCTCGATCCCTTTGTGGGGTTCACTCTTGTTGGTTGGGTAACAAGTTGCGTTAGGTCAATAGCTGTAAAGGAGTCACAGGTGGAGGAGGATGCGGGGCTAAGCCAGTTGATGGAGGATTATTTTACAGAGCTGTTTGTTTTTTAGCATTTGGCCAGCACTGTTTCCATTAATGTTATGTAAAACACAATAGCAGTAGACAGGGGGGCACAACAACAAATGATTTCTGTATTTTTATCTTAATTTGCTACCGCATGCTACTTAGGACTGCATGCCTTTGTGGGACTGCTACTGTGTATCATAACGCCCGCCCGGCAACCCTTGGTTTCCAGATCAGAATTGGGCTTCTATAAAAAAATATATAGTGTTCCTTCCTCTTGCACCAGAGTCTGTATATTTATTTCGATGAGAAAAAACTGAACTGTGAGAACAAGGGGAGTGCAATGCAGAACCGAATGGTATATTTTTTATGTCCCACTCCAAGGAAAATGCTGTCACTATTTGGGATTTTAACTTTTTTTTTAATTTTTAATGAATGGAGCATCATTATTTTAAATGTAACATGTATTGTGACCAAAGTACTATGAAGAGGGTAAAAAACAACTCAGCATGGTGATAAAAATCAGTCACAAAGGGTATACAGGACCACATGGCTTTCATTCATAAAAATGGCCCAGTAAAGCATATGCCCCAAGTAGTGCCTTTGTGACTGAAATGTGAAACAGCAGTACTGTACATGACATTTGGTTATTCTAGACGTTTCATTTTTGTGTGTTTCAACTCTGAGAAGGGAATTATCTCTACTGATTGTTAACCAATTTGATTTGGACAGCTTTAAGTCCCATGTACTTGCAAGATACACTGTACTTTATAGCCCAACCTTTTGAGCTTCTTGGCATTTTGTTTTAGTTATAATATAAAGAACTGTGCACTATGTCAGTATCAGTTTTGTCTGGCCTCATTAGCACAGGATTCCCTGGAATGCCCCATGGCCTCTATAGAGTGTTCCACAGCCCCGTCACTGCCCTGTTTTACTTCTAACCAACTATAATCTGACGCCCATTATTTCATGCATCTAGCATGTAAACAGTTTAGAGCTGGATGAAATAGTGCACAGTTTATAGTGTTATAAATGAAATAGATTGATTTGATAATAGCAATAAGGCATGACCAGGGATTAGATTAACAGCCTGCTAGTCACTCACTTGGGGTGTAACGTTGCATGAGGTGTGGCTGAGTGCCTTATTGCACAAGGGGTTTATAACTTATGGTAAATCTAACCCCTGGTCATGCTGTACTGCTATTGTAAAAAAATATTTCAAAATAAACTATTTAAAGTATACTTTTTGAATGTGTTTCTAATTTAGAGGGAGAGTGTTATTTAAATATTTCTTCTTCCAACAGTTACGTAATGATGGTTCAAAACCAGAATGCAACATTCCAGAAATTAAACAATGCTACAAGATGCACTGCCCAGGGAGCTGGTAGAGGTGGAGACTGTGGATGGGATTAAGAGGGGATGGGACAGGTACAGGGGGAGGGTAAATCTGACCAGGCCCAATACAGGTGGAACATCTGGGACTGGGGATGGTATAATCCGAGGGGGAAGGGAGGACACCATAATCGGCCCTCAGTGCGGGTGGTGAAAATCGAGCAGACTTGAGAGACCGTTAGGCCTATTCTGCTGGCATTTTAGTATGCATGTTAGTATGTACGATGGAATGTTGACAGGAAGAATATGCCATTGTGATCAGGCTGTACATGACATTGTAATGGGGATTAATTTAAGGCTGCTGGGGGCATAGCAGCCAATCATATTGCAGCACTTTGAGATCCTTTTTATAATTACTTTTAAACCATGTCTACAGCATGGTGAGGGTGACAGGTGTGCTGTACTTATTAGGAACTGAATATTTAGCTCTGCAGCACCTGCTATTATAATTTATTGCTTCACTTGGTTGCCTCCACACTCAGTCTTGTAGCCCACCGCACCCCTTCTTGCACCCAAGAAAAGCACAAGACTTCACTGAAATGAACCAGCCAGGGTGCTGTTAGCCCACAGGAGGGCAAGAAAAATGCCTTGCTTTGCTGATGTCAGTTGCTCTTTCAGCAAATGCCACAGAAACAAAAATGAGTGTACTAGATGGACCCCTAGTCACCTTCTGCTGTCACCTTTCTATGTTTCAGTTATGTGTGGTCCGGCATCATTGCAGTGGTACTGTATACTTGGTTGTAGGTGGTGGGGGTTGGGAGGCTTCAATCATACAAGACCTAGATAATTTGTCAAGGGGGGACAGTAAGTGCAGAGAAGGGATTTCATAGCAGTGCTAGTGTTCTCTGGAATAATTGAGCATAATTTCTTTTAATGTTTGTCATTGTTCCAGATGCCCAGGTGTGATTAACGGCTCCTTAAGATCTTGCACCTAGCAGTACAATGTTAGGGATCACACAATGGACTAAATATGAATCTTTAGCACACCATTATTTATCCCCAGCTAATCTCCTGTCTTTCAGCAGGTGATGTTAAATGCCCTTGTTTTGTAACAATATATTTAATTATATCTAGTCTTGCTGTAATTTAAACAGAATTTACCATCAGAATTGGCAATATGACACAGAAAAGATAGCTCTTGGTGTATTAACATTCCATATTTTACAAAGCAAATGACTACATTACTCTCATAAACATACAATTTGACACTAGGTAAGGACCACAGGGGCCATCCTAGTCTGCCCATTATCTTCAAAAACTTCATTATGCAGCCACGGTGGATCTGACAAAATCTTGTTAAACCTTTGATATCAATAGAAGGCAGTGCAGATCACCTTCAAACACCAACTAGGACTGTGTGGAAGTGAGGATCCGCACAGTCTATAAGCTCGTATGTGTACCATATGATCTTGAGCTTCTGCAGCTTCTCCAAACTGCATGGTATAATTCAGCCATGATGCACCACCATCTGTGGACTAGATCGACTTCACTGGTGAAGGTCCTGACTTCGCAACTTTGTGAAGTTGAACAAAACCTGTGAAGTTGGACTTCACACTGCAAAGTGACTTCATGAAGCTGTGCAACTTCACACATCCCTAGCTGCAAAACAAAACATGGTGTGCTGACTTGTGTGTGCCACTGTTGTTCAATGTAATTAGAAACTGACTCCAATGCAGTATGTCCCCTTACATGCAGTGAACAGATTTAAAAAGGGTTTTTTAATCAAACAAATCCTCTGTCCCATTACTCAGTACAAGCATTTCTTCAAAGTCTACATGAAACAACCACTCATAGTTCTAAGAGGTAGTCCTTATTGTCAGTTAAGAGGTTATGATTAATACAACATTTCCTTTAAAATCATAGTGCTAATAATAAAATACAGAGATCACATTATTTACAATGTCTGCTGCTGTTTGAAGCCTAAAATGGCTTATGTGAGTACTTTCCATATTGAAAGCCCACATGCCTGCCCCCTCTCTCCATACTGAAAACGCAAGTTGTTTGCTCTAACCCCACATCACAAGGAAAAGGGATGGGACCTCATCAGTTGTGGCAACATGCAAGGTTTGAAGCAGCAATAGAACTGCTAGGGTACTGTGTGTGCAAGTGGGTGTGGGATTGTAAGACTTACATCAGACACATACAGTATGTACTGTATGCCCTCCCTCCCTACAAACACACCCAACAGTCACTAGACAACCAGGGTAGATAAAGAACTCTTTAGAAAACCAGACTTTTTTTTTATAAACAAATGGAAAAAAATTAAAGGAAAGAGGGTGGGTTGTTAGAGGCCCTTGTTAGCCTACTGATGTAAATGACGGGGAACAACTCTTCCTCATTTTTGTAAATCCTTTGTTGAAAATTGTCACATCAGCTCAATGTGCATCTATGGTAGGTTGGTCAAGCAATGCAACTGTGGGTGCAGTGGGACCACTTTTAAATTTCAGATACAGATACAGGTCACTATAAACAAAGAGGAGACAAACCTTGTTTTTAACATGTTTTACTCTAACTTGAAATTCAAACCTTTGTGAAGTCTGTTTAGCATATAATGCTACCAAGCATCAGGTTGCAACATGAATAAAGAAATGGATACTGTACTGCTATCACAAAATCCTCAGTTGCAACTAGATGTAATGCTTGCCATCACTTGGTGCCACTTTTTTTTCTGTTTATGTCCCACACCCATCCAGCTCTTGGACCTGCCTTCTGGTCCTCAGACCCACACCTGGGGCTCTATTACCCTGCCATCTTGCAGGGCTTATTTTCCTCACCTTGTTATTGTGGCTTCCTCAACAGTGGAGCCATCAGGGTGGCACAGTCCCCTCTGGACATTCTTATCTGTTGTTGAGGAGGCTGCCTTAGTTGGTGGGTGTGGAGCCTACAGGTGCGGCAGAGTCCATCATGCTGATTCAGGCAGGGATATTTTCTTCACTGTTTGTTTCTGTCCTCAGTCATAGAGAATGCCAAAGCTCTGGAGATGTCATGACACATGTGCATGGAGTGCGTGCATGCACATTGATGTCAACAGTGTCCTACCTTCCAATCTGAGATCCCAACTACACCTTCCCTGTGGTCATCCTGGAGGTGATATCACAATGGAACTACTCTCCCTCCCTCTCTGAAGAAAGGGTGCATCCTCTGGAATGCTCAACCTTCCTCCCCGCCAGCATGCCCCACAATAGACCAAGCTCATTCTGGAACCCAGGTCACCAGCACTCCATATAGTAACATTACTGCTGCACCATCAGGCTAGCTGGTGTAACTGTTTTTAAAAGCAAACAAATATACATTACCATCTGCAGGGTTGTCAAGAAGTCAGAAGATGGCATTGTACAGAAACAGTGCTGTGCATCTGGGTGCTTCCACAAGACTAATAGCCTATGGACTATAGTATTCAGCTGGCAAATTGCAAGAAGACAGGCAAGTGCAGGGTGAAGACCTTGACTATTCTTGACTGTTCTTCATACAAGATATTGATTAACCTGAGGGAACCTTATGCTGGGCACCACTGATCCCAGTGTACTGTTTAGTGTGTTTATTTCAAAACAGTCCTATTTAATCTTATTTAGTATCTCTTATAAATTCTGCCATCCCTCCAGTTTGCTTTTTTTTAAATACTGTACTTATGCATTCCAGATTAGAACCCAGCAATATAAGTTGCACAGAAACCTACAATGAAGTTTTACATGTGGGTTTCCACTCAACAAATGTCACTGGATTCTAGAAAAACTGAAAAGTAATTAAAAATGAATATCAGGCAGGACAATTGCAGCTTTAACCAGGGGCCCTAAATGAGGGCAAAAAAGGACTATTTCCAAACAAATACATGAAACAGTACAATGGGGATACTAAAATGAAAACCAAGGCTTATATTCCCTTTAATGAGAAACCATAAGATAAAGGGTCCACTTTCTCAAGCACAGTTTTCCAATCATTTGCACCACTGTTCAGCTTGCTGACCTGTTGGACTGTGTGTGCACAATGGGTGTCATAGCCTTTCCCAGTGTGATCACTCAGGACATTGCAACCACTCAGGGAAAGGGGCAAGGACAGGCAGGTTAACAGTGGTGTCAGCATGCAAATTATGTGTGGAGCTATGCTCAGTCCTCGCCATCACCCACATACCTAAGTTACATGCCACGGTGCCACCCAGGCTGTGGAATTGTTCCAAACAATTATACAGGGATGTGCAGGTATGCAGCACTGGGAGGAGTTTCATCATGGGACAGAGACTGGTGAGGTACAAAACCTCTGCGACTGCCTTTGAATCACCCCCACTATTTGGTCTGACTAGGTTGCTGGCCGGCCTCTCCGACCCTACCCCCCCAATCTATGTCCTACTAGCCTAGTCTTTGTTCGTGTCCTATATGTCGGTGTGATCTAACCAAGTTTTCTCACTGTTAGTCTCACAATCTGCTACTGTAACATATAGGATAAAGTATGGGTCTCGGTGTGTAAGGAGAATTTACACACACCCGAGGGGTTTGATGCTACATAAACCCCGGGAGCGAAGCTCGAGGGGTTTATGCATAGCATCAAACCCCGAGGATGTGTGTAAATTCTCACACACCGAGACCCATACTTTATTTTATATAATTATTGGGCTTCACTTTTTCGCCTCAGCAATTATATAAAATAAAAAAAAAAGACTGCTGTGTCGGTGCAGTCAGGTTAGGTTAGCGCGTGAGGTCCGCTTTCAGTTTATTTTAATTCTTGTTATGGGGTCCATCCAGTAGTCGAGTGGAACATCTGAAGTAATTTAAAACAATTTACTTACTGCTGAGTGTCAGTGGCAGTCTGTCTTTCCCTATGGTGTGTTTGTGGTAGGGTTTCCGGTTTCTGAAGGACATAGTGAGCAAGGAGTTCGAGCATGCACAGTGCGGGGAAAACCGTGCGCGTGTTTGCCATTATAAACGCTCCTTTATAATAGCAAATTACGCCACGGTTTCCCAATGGGAAAAAGGGAAGGCCATTAATTATAAACTGACTATGTACTGATGTACTGCTCTACTGTAACAACCTGACTGTGTACTGATGTACTGCTATATATCCTGTATGTCTCTGTATGTAAACTATGTGATGTGGAACCTTTGTAAAGGAGTCTCTGATTCAAAGGTGTTTCTGAACATTCAATAAAAAATAAAAAAAACTTACAAAAACAGACAGCATGTGAGAACAGGACTTGGTAGAGAGGATTCCTTGGATACCATGGACTATTTATGGATTGGAGTTGGAGAGGAGGGGGGGGGGAAGACCAACAGAGACAGCAGGAAGTGGAGCACAACAAAATGAAAGAATTTCTTCAGCCCAGAAGTGGACCTAAAGGTAAAGGTTGGGCAGGTTTGGGGATGGCTATGGTGGCAGCACCATTTACCCAGACACTGCGCATGGAATAACACCATGCAGTTGGAGCTATATCATGCACAGTCCACTGTAGGTGATGTAGTCAATTGTGTTTGGTGGTACTACTCTGTTAGTGCCACCGAACATCTAGTGGCCACATCTGCATTGTTTCTTAGTCTGAGGGTAGTGGGGGAATGGGGAGCATGTTTGCACCCTAAAATTGCTCTACATCCCACTGTGACTATATACAGAGCCCTTGAAATATTCTGCCACATACAAGCTTTTTATTCAAATCACAGACAGCCGTTACCAGTGGTGCGTGACTATGGAATATCATTCTGTATTTTGTTGTGAAAATGTACATTTTTAATGAAACACTATTCATGAAAATCTTGCTGTCAACAGAACACAGGTATTTTTAATTCCAGTATTAAAATGGCACTGGAAATTTTCACTAGTAGAGTATAGTGAGGGCAGTGCTTGCAATAAAGCAGTGAAAACCAAAACAAAAGAAATTAGGCACTAAAACTCCTTCACTTGGAAAAGACACCACCACTCGGGAAGTACAAAAATTATGCAGACAAACAACCAAAAAAAGCCTGATGGATTTTGGATCCTAGTATAGAAACATAGAAAAATAGAATTTGTTGGCAGATGAGGACCATTTGGCCCACCTAGTCTGCCCATTTCCCTATCTAACGGATAAGCTGAAGATCCTAGTTAACCAACAGTCTACTTCCTCCTAACCCCCACTAGAATTGCCTTATGTCTGTCCCATGCATTCATGAATTCCCCCACTGTTTTGACTCTACAGCATCCTCAGGAAAGCCATTTCATGCATCTACAACCCTCTCTGTGAAGAAATACTTCCTCACATTACCTCTGAGCTGTCCCCCTTCTGTCTTCGAATTGTGCCCCCTTATTCTTGCATATCTCTTTTTCTGAAGGATGCTACCCTCTTGGACTTTGTTGATTACCTTGAGGTATTTAAAAGTTTCTATCATGTCCCCCCTCTCCCTCCTTTCCTTGAGGCTATACATCTTAAGCTCCTTTACTCTTTCTTCATATGTCTTCTGGTGCAGACCCTGCACCATTTTGGTTGCCATCCTCTGGACAACCTCCACTCTGTCTATGTCTTTGCAGAGATGGAGTCTCCAGAACTGTGCACAGTACTCCAGATATGGTCTTACCAACTGTCTGTACAGAGGGCCAACAACCTCATGTTTTCTACTGGTGATGCCTCTCCCTATGAATCCCAGTATCCCTCCATCACTCCTTACTGCCTTCTTACATTGCTGGCCTACCTTTAGGTCATCTGATACGACTACCCCCAGGTCCTTTTCCATTTTTGTTGTTGTTGTCAGTATCTCACCCCCATTGTGCACTCTTCCCCTGGCTTTTTGTTTCCCAGGTGCATTACTTTGCACTTCTTTGCATTGAATCTAAGCTGCCATAGATTTGACCATTCCTCCAACCTTGCCAAGTCCCTTTTCATCCTTTCCACCCCACCTTGCATATCAACCCTGATGCAGATCTTTGTGTCATCTGCAAAGAGACATACTTTCCCTTCCAGTCCCTCTGCAATGTCACTTATAAAGACATTAAAAAGGACCGGCCCCAGTACTGAACCCTGCAGTACCCCACTAGCAACCCCCCTTTCTTCACTGTGGACTCCATTTACTATTACCCACTGTGTCCTGTTGTCCAGCCACTGTTTTACCCAGGCTGCCACCTGGGATCCACTCCCAGGCTGGCTAATTTGTTTATTAATCTTTTGTGCAGGACTGTGTCAAATGCCTTGCTGAAGTCTAGGTAGGCCATGTCCACAGCCCCTCCCTGGTCTACTACTTTGGTCACCCAGTCAAAGAAATCAATTAGATTTGTGTGACATGACCTTCCTGCTGTGAATCCATGCTGCCTTGGGTCCTGTGCCCCACTGGCCTCAAGGTACTCAACATTTGTTTCCTTCAGAAGTGATTCCATCATTGTGATTCTATCCTTTATCAAAAGTGCATCTCCATGAAGAAAGCCCAGTTAATTATGACCATGAATGAGTATGTCAGATGACGTCACTATGTTTCATCATGGCAAAACATTTGGGCTTCCTTTTTACTATGTTAAAACATAGACGTACATAGTGACTAACTGTTCAAACATTAATACAGCTAAAAGACATGAAGCATCTTGTATGTACAGTTCATATCACATCATTGCTACATTAAAATAACATTATTCAAGTATTTTGTGATATAGTAATTACACGTAAATCGCTGTCAGTACTAGAAAAAATTAATAAATATCATTCATCAAATCTCCTGACCCCTGCATATAATAAATGCATTGTCTCTTAATAGTGATATGGGGTTACTAGCGGAGAATACATTAAAACAAACTGGAGCAGTTCACATGTTGATTAGTTGCCGCTTACATGGAACTTAATATTTTTCCTGGCACTTGCATAATCAAAGTAACGTACAGGTCTAGGAAGAAAAAACAAGACATACAGTATGTTAATACACTGAAATCCTTATCTTGTTACATCAAGGTCACAATTTTACTTTTTTAGAAATGGTATTAATTTCAATGCTGAATTCAGACCGGGGCTTTAATGGTGTTGAAGCTGATTATCCAAAACACCTGTCATTTCAGAACCAAAGTGTTAAAGTCACCTCCCCTCGGGTTCGGGCATACTTTGGGTTGATAGCTCTAAATGTGAATGTATTCTCTCAGGGATTGGCTGACCCTTTTACATGCATGGCTGTTGCATATGTTGCATTCCCTTCCTCTATCACTCTGCAGTGCTCACCCACCTGTACCTTAAGGCTTGTTGTAACATGGGGAAGAAAAAGGGTTACTGATGATTGGACAAACAGCATCAGGTGCCCTTAGCGTGTCCATACATTAATTCACAATTAATGTATGGGCACGGTACAATTAATGCATGCTGGAGTACCTGTACTGCCCAGCAGATGCATGAGAAGTAGTTTCCAAATCACAATGGCAACTCGGGCACGCACGTCGGCTTGTCAGTAATAGATGCCAGTGATTGAAATTGCAAGGCTGCAGACAGAAATCACTTTTCTAAGATTGTAGCACTACTGAAATAAAAGATTTGAACCATTACCTTTGTGTCATGCGACATTTGTAGCTTTCTCTTACTGTGTGTAGCCGTGTTCATCTTCCAACCCACCCACCCGAATTGACACTGGAGCAGTAGAATGTTGGATGCCTTATGATCAGACCAGATTAGGAGAGTGTGTTTCATTAGTTGTGGTGCAGGAGATATTTGCTATAGCAGCTTGACGTTCACAATGGCAGTGTCTTTTAGTATTTTGGGTACAGTTTCAGCCTGGAAATGACTCAAAAGAAAGATAAAAGCAGCGATGCTGGATGATTAAGGATCCCTCATGCGCGAAATCAAAAACTCACATCATTACAGTAGTGACGGCTTTTTCCACGCCATGCACATGCCCCCTCTCACAGAAAAATAGCATACAGTGACATGCCCAACCACGACATGCTACTAAAAGTCTATTTATTGCAAATGATAACACCATGAGCATGTATGTAAAATGTGACCTTTTCAACTTGCACTGTGTTTGCACCACACCTGGCTTAACTAACTTTCTATTTCAATGAATTTGTAAAGACCGTTTCCACGTTGTACCACTGCACTGTTTTATTTTTCTGTATTTTCTGTACACCCCCCTTATGCATCTAAGTTTCATCATTTGAACAATATTTTTACCGCAGCACTGTGTTTCCTTTGTAATCTTGCTACAGCTTAACGCCGGTTTTCCGACTGTATGGCACACTCTCAGCATTGTCCTCTGCCTCGGCTCATTTCGCCTCCTGATCTGGTCCACAATTTAGAATATACAATATACTATTTGTTTGTTCTTTCTTCTGTGGGGGCACTCCGCTCCCCATACCCCCCGGGTTCTATTTGGTAATTTGCACAGTTGCATTTATTATTATGAATATTTAATTTTTGTTCTTTCTTCTGTGGGGGCGCTCCACCCCCACACCCCCTGGGTTCTATTTGGTAATTTGCACAGTTGCATTTATTATTATGACTATTTAATTATTGTTCTTTCTTCTGTAGGGGGTGCTCTGCCCCCCCCCCCGGGTTCTATTTGGTAATTTGCACAGCTGCATTTATTATTATGACTGTTGGTAGTTTTATTTTTTATGAGGGTGTGTACTGGTAGCCGGCAGTGGGTGGAGCAACAGCCTGCAGCTACGGTGAAACTGCCATAATTATCCTTGAGCACAAGAGGGGTCCTTAATCATTCGGTATCTCCGATAACAGCAAAGCAGTCTGTTGCTAAATCTCCATAAATGAAGGAAAAGATGTTAAATTACTGTATATGGGAGCAGACATCTCTGTCGATCAGAGTGGTGGTCCACTAGACTGTTGGGAGCAGAGAATTCAAAGGTGCAGGAGAGCCAGGCAGCATTTCCTTGATGGTCTCCACCAAACAAGAGACAAGGACACAGATGTAGTAGAAAAAGCAATCTGCAGCAAAGCAGAGTATGTAGTAAAAGAGGTGACAGAGCTGGGGAATGGTAGTAATATGTGTTGCATTTCTACATCTCAGGGAAGTGTGATGCTAGAAAATGTAGGATTACCAACACTACATGCTTCCTCAAAAAAACAGCAGCACTGTGCGGTATGAGTCTGAATACACACAGCTTAGTATATCACAGTCAGCAGTCTGTGAGACTTCATCACAGTTCTATATCAGAACTGAAAGACCAGATAAGCAGAGAAGTGGCCCTGTATCTTGCAGCAGCATGGATAGTCAACTATGTAGTAGTAAAGAGCAAACTGAGTATGTGGAGAAGTCAGCATGCTATTTTCAAGAGAAAAATACAGACAGTGTTGAAGAAAGTATATACACAGAAGGAGCAAATACAGGAATAGATGGTAGCTACAGGAAAGTAACACAGCAGGAGATTATGATGTCCTCACTTCCTAGGCCAAAAAAGACTAGTAAAATGTGTATGGGTGATGACAAAGCCACCAGCTCTAAGAAGCGGCATGCAGCAGTAACAAATACTGAGCTAGACAACCTTGAGAGTATGAAAAATTAGATAACACCCACAAAACCACTGCGTGGGCTCTAAATGTCTTTCAGGACTGGCTCAGTGCTAAAAGTTTAAATCTCATTTCTGAAACAGTAACACAGATCTGGCAACAATTTTACGACAATTTTACGGTAGTGTCCATACAGTCAATGGGCAGCACTATACTATCAAATTCATATATAAGTCTTTGGGCTGGCCTAAATTGACAATTTAACAGTTCAGGTTTCAAAATCAAAAGAAATATAATGGCAGATCCAGAGTTTGTTTCTGCCAACAATGATTCCATGTAATGATAGTGATCGTAATACAGCGATTGCTATCATAGAGAATGTATATCGCCAAAATGCATTTCAGTGATGTACAAACCCAAGCGACCTGACTTCTGGCTATTTTAAGTGTTTTTGCAGTGGGGGATGCTTTGCCCCCCTCACCCCTCCCTCATGGGGGGTTTTGCACCCCTCACCCCTCTGACTAAGGATTGTTAACTCCAGGGGGGTGCAAGTTGAGGATGGGGCAAAACACAGATGGAAAAAAAAAACAGAGAGCTACATGCAGTGGCAAAACAATTGCCCCCAGCAGGTCCTGAACCCAGTGCCTGCTGCACCATAGCCAGCCACCATCACCACCACCACACCACAGGGCTGGCTCAGCTGCAGAAGTATCCCCTACCCATACAAACCCTCCCTCCTATCCCTGCCCCACACCTCCCTATCCCTCCCCTTCTGGTCACTTTCTGCACTATAGTATCGCTTACAGGGTAGCTGATGATGATAGCACTAAAAATGAGTCGCTGTTTCTACAGTCACTCATTTATAATCGCTATCATCACTGGTTACTGACAACAACTTGTTTTTCACCATATTGAAAGAATACTACAGAACAGGAAATGACATCTGCACCCACTACCCAAGAATTTCCGATTCTGATTTACAGTGATTTCAGTCATGTAACAAACTAAGTCAAGACACAGAGTATGGATTTTTTAGAAGAGTCTGGTTTGAGCTGCAGCTTGAGTGTGCTTGATGTGGCCGGGATGGCTTAACAAAGTTAAGGCAACAATCATTTACACTCAGCACAGATAACAATGGCACAGAATTTATTTCTCGTCTTTAATAAGGCAACAAAGAATCATACCAAAGTCAATAAATACCACCGAGAAGCACTGAGAGGTGTTCTTTAGTGAATAGCAGTAATCCACAAAGTCCAGTGTCCCTCTACAAAAAATATGTCTCAAAATGTCCAGCTAATGCTCCCTCACTCTATTTGCACCCGAAAAGATTTTCTCAATATGTCCTCGATGATCAGGACTGCTGGTACATAAGCCAGCCAATGGGGATAGATTATCTGGGAAACCTGATGCCTCAAATTTCTCAGGATGCTGCATTAACTAAAAGATATATGAATCATTCAATATGTAGCACTGCAGTCCAGCTCTTATCACAAGCTGGACTAATATCTTGAGAAATAATGAGTATGACAGAGCATCGTTGCGAGATGAGTTTACGTAATTATTTGGCACCCACAGCAAATGACCACGGAGAAGTGGTCTAAAATACTGTCTCATGCCAGTGCACACACTGAAAAGAAAAAGAAGGCAGACAACATAGACATGACAGCACAAACAAGCAGCAGTGCTGAGACAACTGACAATGTAAACGAAACAAGCACAGCTGTCCTGAACAATAACAATACAGCAACTGAAAACACAAAAACTGAGACAAAGAATAACAATACGACCCAAAAAGATCTTAGTTTTGCAGAAGAGACATGTAATACTGAAAGCAGTGTGTAATACAGGAGTAGAATAATACAAACATGGGAGTGAGAAATCCTTTCGACCTTCACCTCTTTACAACCCACGGACCAATCAACTTCCAGTATCATCAAACACATACACTTAAGCATCTACAAGCAAACAAAACACTGAACATAACACACAATAAACTATTGTGTATTGCAGCAACCATAGCATTTAACATGGTGCAGTAGTTCTAGAAAAAAATTTTCTGCAGTGCAGCTATGTGACCAGTAACATGTAGTTAAGTTGATTTGAGAAATATTTGCCCGTGTAGTGCAACTATTTAAGTAGCACCATTTAGTTCAGTTCATTTGCTAAATATTTGCCCATATTAAAAAACTGCTGGACATTGTTTGTCACAAATGATAGTTGTCACCAGAAATGTATTACTTTAAGTACAGCACACAGGAGTCATACTTAGTGCTATGACAGAAGTCTAGGAAACTCTGTTTGACAGCTCATCAGTGTGACATAGTATTTGTTATAGTGTAGCAGTAGTACAATATATAGATGTTTCATGGCACTTATCTTAGTAATAGCCTGTGATGTTTTATGACACTTACATGAGTAATACTCTGTTATATTTCTGTCATTTTAAAAAATTTGTGTCACAAGTGATATATCTCACCAGATAGCTCTTATTTCAATGTGGAGACAAAGTAATAAAAGTTACTTCTATTTCTGCAGCTATAGTTGCTTAGTTGCTTTTTGTTGTTCTCCCCTTCACTTATATATGTGTTCATCATATTTAAGAACTCTTGAAAACTTTGTCTCCTATGTTATCTATGTGACCAGCAAGGTCTTATTTCTATCTGGTGAGAAATTAATAATAATTAGTAGTGTTTGTGTAGCTAAATCTGTTCTGAAACTTTGTCGCTAGTGTATGGTTGCCTAACATTGCATAAGTGTTACTCCTACTAGTAGAGCACAAATTAACAATATCCTTAGTAATGCATAAAACTACAATTTGTGTCCTAATTACTAAAATGGTTCTATGTGGTAACAGAGATCTCGGAAAAGTGATCACCATTAGAGCGAGTGTACATCGTCGAAAATCAGTTTCGGTGATGTACACTCATGGTACAGAGAAAAAGGGTGCCAAAAACATAGCTTCTTTTGTTTATGTGGAGGGCTGTGCCCCCCACATCCCCCCCTGTGGGGAGGGGCTATACTCCTGGGCACCCCTACTAAAGGATTCTCAGCTCCAGGGGGGTGCATGTTGGGGGTTGAAAACAAGCAAAAAAAAAAACAATTCCTGGAAGGGCGCAAAAATACCGAAGCACCCTGCATCGAACCTGGCACCCTCCAAACCCTAGCCTGCCATGAACCCACTACACCACATGGCCAGCTTGACAATCCATCTCTGCACTACATCTCACAAACCCTCCCTCCCTTTCCACTCATGGCATGGCGTGCTCACACCCCCCCCGCATGCTCGTGTACATATAGTGACAGGATGTCGCTATTGCTGTATTCGCTCCCCCCCATCCAGTAGCCCTGTAAACAGGCACCACTATTGAGTTGCCCTTTTTGTAAGTGCTCAATAGTGGAAGCCCTTATCACAGGATACCTACTAGAATATTGATTGTCTTATAACATGAGTGGTAGACACATCTGAATAGCTGAGAAGCAATATTGGTGCTGAATCAGATGAAAACTCTGTGGTTTAAGCAGCAGTTAAAGGAAACTAGTAGTGTTATCCTGTAAGTGAACCTCGAGATGCCAGAAGCTTGGCTACAGTATAGTGATGCATTTGCATGTCCCCGCTATTAATGTAACAGTTTCAAAACTAGACAGGAACCTTCTAAAATGTAGATACCAGCCTCATACTGGTCGCTGTTTTGCCCACAGGTAGTGAGAACAGAAGTGTGGTTTGCCAATCAAATCAACAGCAGCATGGACATGAGTGTTCCTCTTCATATCCTGAAAAACTATATTTTCATCACATCTTCCATAGTAATAGGGTATGACGTGCACTAGCCACAACTTGAGGAAGCAGCCCCAAACAATAACTTACCGCACAGAGTACAAACATCTCAGGTAAGACAGCTAAATAATATGTATTGCACAATTAACAGCTGAATAATATGAATTGCATGAGTAAAAATCGCCATTTGTAACATATAATCTGGCATCGATCCATAATCCTTACCAGAGTACAAAGCCAGAAGTTTACTAATGGGAGAAAAAGGCAACATAATACGCTCTTAAAACTTGTAACATGGACAAAAAAAAGATTCTGAACAGGGAGACAAACCCTTTTTCTTGCCCATGTTACAAGTGAATTAACCCACTCCAGAGTGTGGGTCTACTTGTGACTGAATCAATGACTGGGTGGTTGGAACCACTTGGCCTGTGGCCTCATACTCCAACCCCCCCCCCACAGCCATTGATTAATTTACAAGTAGACCCACGCTCCATCATGGGTTAATCCTTACTTGTTTTTCCCACATAAAATGCAGAACTGGTGCATTCTGTCATGTAGATCACACCAGACATGTTGCAGGCAGTGAACTGCCTAATTTCATAAAGTTTACCAATATATGGTTTCTTAAAAGATGCTCCTGGCGCTATGAATTTACAATAACTGCATCTTTTGCAGGACTAACAGCCCTTCACATTTCTATCCAGTCAAATGGCTGTTTTATTCTCCCTCTGGTGGCTATGCACCAGAACATCCTTTAGTGTACTTGCTCTTCTATAAGCCATCTGGGGGTGGGGTTGCCTCTGTGATCTCTGATGAACCCCTGTCACCTCTCAAAACATGCCAAAGGCAACTGGCATCTGCAGAGAAGGTAGTAACAAAACTGAACCTCCTCCATTCTTTTCTCTCACGGTCTCACCAAAATCAGCAGCTGTTGTCTGTGCTGTCTGCTAGCAAACTCTCCAGCTTTACTAAATGTGTCATGGTTATATCCCCTCTCCTTGAATACTATTTATGTGTATTCATCAAAAATATCTGAACAGTGTTACTTTAATGTAGCAATGATGGGATAATGAACTGTACACATGAGATGTTTCATCTCTTTTAGCTGTATTTATGTTCCAACACTTATTCAAGATGCACATTTGTGTTTTTCACATAGTAGAAAGGAAGCCAAAATATTTTCACATGATGAGACATAGTGACATAATTTGACATAATCATTCACTGACGTATTTAACTGAACTTTCTTCATGTTGATGTGTCTTTGATAAAGGATCATTGCCAGGATCCGAAATGCTTCAGGATTGTTTTGGTTGTTTATCTGAATAATTTCTGCACTGCCAATAAATTATTGCACTAGTGCACTTTTGAAACAACAACAAGAGTGATGTCATCTTTTCCTGAGCGTAGGTGGTGAGTGCCTAATTTCTTTTGTTTTGGTACTGCATGTTTTAGATTTATAGGTAGTATATCAACATTTATATAAATGGTTCTGTAAATTTAAAATACAACCATTTTTCAATATGCTATTTAGGACATGACCAAAAAATATGTTGACCCTCAGTAGTCACCCAAATTGCTTCTTCTTTCTTTATTTTTTTTACTTGCATTTTATACTTCCCCCCTGCTCTCTGAGCCCCACACCATCGGGAGTCACCTATGGTGCCTTCCCCTGTGGTCTCCACCTATCTGAGTCCTATAGGTGAACTCCATGGAGCCATGGTTATACCCACCATGCAGGTAAAAGGTGGGGCCCATACACCCCAAAGTCCTTTTTGTTCTCATCGGGAATCTAGCAGGACAGACAGGTGGGAGTTGTGGGGTCTGCACCAGGTGTTCTGTCTTCCCAGTGCTCAGGGTGATGATTTTTGATGTTCTAGGGGGCATGACATGTGCCCAGACATCAAGGTGCAACCACCAACATCCATCATGCCCCAACCCTCATACTGGCTCTGGCACTTGCCACACCTCCGGCTTCCGACAGAGGCCAGTCATGCACCGAGATTCAACTCCCTCCCTCCCTGGAGAAGGCAATCAGTCCTTGGATGCTCAAACATTCTCTCCCCAGCCAGCCCTCCATCTTTCTCTGGGCACATTCTCAAACCTGGGTCAACAGCGTCGCAAATGGTAGTACTACCGCTGCACCATTGAGCCGGCTTGCTTCTTCTTTTTATTAAAAACTAAATATGTGTCTACCATAGCTGCACCTGTATAAGTAGTTACCAGATTATCATGTTACCAGAGATGACATTTCTGACCTCAGTATTACCCCTGGTTAAACATTTATTTCAGTTTCGGAATTACAACCTTTGAGCCAAACTGGCTGTTTTACAAAGGCTCCAAGTCAGTAGAAGAACAGACAAAACAAAACAATTTACATCATATGATGAGAACATACAATAGCCAAGTGACAAGACTATTTTACAAGCAAGATTAATGTGGAGTGTAACCTCAAATACAAATACTTTTATTACAGAAATATCTCTAGTCCATAGGTCTAGTTATTAGGTGCAGGTTGCTTGTAGTTGGCAGCCAAAATTGGCTTTGCCAAAGAAAAGGGAAGGAAGGAGGAGGTATGGGAAGTATTGGCATGGGTACAGAGGAAGTATACTGTGTAGTGTTATTAGGGGATAGGAGAGGGGAGTATGGTGATGAGGGAGAACTAGCTAATAAGTGCTGTATGCATGGGGGCAGCCTAGGGGAAGTATAAACCAAGTGGAGGGGAGGGAGTGAGGACTTGTGGGGCAAGAGGGGTAAGAAGATGGGGGGTAAGGGTTGGAAATCTAGGGCAGGGGATGGAACTCCTATCATTGTGCACAGCAGTTGCACTCTTGTGATTCTACTAGGAGGTGATGGAGTTCTTTTTTAAATTAGCTGACTCCAATGTCATTGTAACTAACCAATTAAAATTCATCTTAGTTTTGCTTCACAAAAATGCACAGAACATTGTTAGAATATAAAGAACTATATGACTGTCATCAAGCACCATTGCCTGCAAAACTCTTTATAGTCCTGTGTACCCCCATGTCAGAGCAATAGGTCCTGCCAGGTAATCGCCTCTTGTGGACATCATATTCCATAAATTTCTGAAAATGCAACAGGCCATGGCAAGCACTTTGGCCAGTTTTACGTTACACCACAGGACACAGGAAGGGTTCTGCTACAGTATACAGCACTGTATGTTTTCTCTTTCTGTAACTTCTCAAGGAGTGGGTTGATGGGTCATTGGTTGATTACATGCCATCTTGTCTGCATCATCTTCCATTTCTGCACTGAGACTAATAAATGCCTGAGGAGGGGGCATGGGGACAGGACTCCTGAGGGTAATGGAACTTCTTGGGGGGCCTGCTGAGCTACGCTCACCCTCATGTGATTCTCTCCATTCCTCCTGTCCCTCATGAGCTAGATCACTAATGGTCTGCTGAAACCTATGCATATGTGTCTTGTACACTACTGCATGTTTACTTTTCAGGTGGTTTCTTAAAGCAAATATTCCCATGTGTGAGCCATCTTTCTCTCTGATTATACTTTTCCTGTTCAAGCACTGCAGATATAATTGCTGCTATCCTTTTGATAGAGAAAGAAAATAAATCCCACACCCATGGCCCTGGTTTTCTCTGTAAGTTACTTGGCAATGGTCCATGAAGGGAAGTACCTTTCTCCTTTTTCCTCTTACCACAGTCACTGCTTGCAGATGTTTTTCCTGTGTGTTTCTTCAACCTTCCGTTTCCACTCTGAACCTTATTCCCACTGTTTTTTTTATTTCTGTTTTTCTTGGCGGGGCTCCCCTAGCCCCGCAATCAGGCTTGCCAGGCTCTGGCAACCTGTTCCCTCATACTCGGGGATGCCCCCCCCACCAAGTGGGGCCACTGTGGCGGAACTGTAGTGACCATAGGGATGAGGCACTGGAGCAGACTCATATGCAGAGGCCAGCATTTTTCTCTTTTTCCCCCTGGAGCCAAGGGACATGCAATAGCGCTGATGGAGATGAGAGCATGCACGCTTCTGTGCACACTCTCCTCCAAGCGTCTGTCCCCAGCTGCTCCCTGCTGCAGCACAGCACCCTGTTCCCCAGCCTCTGCCACAGGGTGAATAGGTGCCGACACTGAGAGATCCCCCTTCCCAGAGAAAGAGAGCAATCCTCTGGACACTCAATCCTTCTCCTCTCCTGCCGACCCCCAGTGGCCTGTGCCCATTCCTGAACATGGGTTGGCGGCATGGCATGAGGTGTGGCATCCAGTACCTCAACCCTAAGCGCCACCGGGCAGCTATTTTGTTTTTGTTTTTACTTTTTGGGCTCTGGTTTAATTCTCTGCCCTCTTTGGCTTTATAACCATCATCCATTATTAGGTCCACTCATGTACTTCATCTTTATTTTAAGTATTTGTAAATATTATCCATTGTTCTGTATGCTGCTATCATGTTTTTATTGTTATACCATGTGTTTTGTATTTTTTGTCTCTGTATTTTTGTTTACAGCATTACAATAGACTGTTTAAGTGTTCTTTATAAATAAATACATAAATAAATAAACATAACAAGTATGTAAAGATAAATTAATAAATGAATGGCCATCATTAGATGCTAGTAGTTTTGAATCCCAGATTTCTAGTAAGCCTTGACTCAAAATGAAGCCCACCTGTAGCAGTTATTGAAACTGACTAAATTGATCAACAAAACAGGCTTAGTTATGCCATGAGATGGTGCTCACTAGAGAAAACATCTGATTGGCCAGTGGTGGAAGATGTCTGTCATGCTGCACTAATTGTGAGCCCAAGAATAGAGATGCAGGAGTTTCAGATCTTGCCATGCTGACAAGCTGTGCTCATTCACCAATAATAAAGATTAAGGCCCACATTTTCAAAGGAGATGCACGGTGGATCTCCAGATGTGCCAGCGCATCCCAACAGATGCGATGAAGTGCCATATTCAAAAGACAGAGATGCATCACACATCTCCGGATGTGCCAAAGCACATCCATAATGTATGCGGCTCATGCGGAGGTGGCATTCCCATGAATGTGCTGTGCATCCCTATATTCAGCCAAAATGAGTGGCGCAATTGACAGCACATCTTGAAGATGCACCGCCCAAAGTTAGGCATAAAGGAAGCATGCCTAAGTGCAAGCCACCCACAGGCATCAAGCAGTATAGCAACAGCCACAGCCATGGATGCATCTGCCTTTTTGATGGCTGCTGTCATGAGGGGTGTGAGGAGATGGGAAGAACAACAATGTGGCCGAAGAAGGGCCCATAGGTGGTATGCCCAACAGAGACGTTACTGTGCCTGTGTCACATTTGAACAGCTCAATGACACAGAGATTGTGGGCCGGTACTGACTCAACAGGGCAATACTGAGACAGCTCTGTGAACTGGTCCATGATGAACTGCAGGCACCAATACACAGGAGTCATGCCATGTCGGTGGAGACAAAGGTGACAGCAGCAATGTGCCTGCTCATCACAGGAACCTTCTAGATATCAGTGGGTGACACCACTGGTATCACACAGTCTGCCACATGCTGTCTCCTCACACAATTCTTCACCACCCTGCTGCCACAGGCTATGGAGTTCATCTCATTCCCTATCACACAGACAGAGTGGACTGAAACCATGCAGCACTTCCACAGGGTGGCACACATGCCAGGCATGATGGGGCCAATGACTGAACCCATGTGGCAATCAGGGCATCACCTGGACCTGACGGTGACATCTATGTCAACAGGAAGGGATACCACTCTGTAAACTGCCTGGTGGTGTGCAATGCCACAGGGATCATCACCAATGTCAGCACCACGCACCCTGGAAGTGCACATGATGCCTATGTCTGGCATCAGTTGGCCCTGTGCTGCCAGTTCGAGAGTGGGGAGATACCAAGTGGCCACCTAGTGGTTGAGTGGGGCAGGACAACATGCTCATACAACACACACAGTGGCACACAACACAGGTGGTGGCAATGCTAGTGGGAGACAGTGACAGGGAAAATACACCAACCAACAGGCATGGTGATCTGTGGAACATAGGAAACCACTGGAGTGGGACCCACAGTCAGGCAGGATGGGGTGCCAGTGCATGGGGAGGGGCACGACAGGGGAAATACACAACACATTCAGGTGGCAGGGCATGTGGCAGCACATGGCATGGGTCACACACAATGACCGAGTCAAGGCAGAGTACCACAGCTGGACAGGACAGTAGCAGGGAGGCTGCACAGGCAGGGCTGGTGTACTGCAGGACAGGATGGAGGAAAGACATGCCATGCCCTAACAAGTAGTGAGCATGCAACAGACATGTGGGGCACCCACCGGCGTGACAGGGTGTGCATGGGAGTGGAGGGTGGGATGGCAACCAGGTGGACATACAGAGCCAGCAAAGACAGGCAAGTGTGGGGCTATGCGATATGCCCTGGGGATGCCTGATGAAAACTAACGTACTGCATCCCCCCCCCTCCAGGAGACAGTGCATACCCCCTCTGGCCATGGCTGCTCACCCCCATATGTCATCCCTCATCTGAGGCTGAGAAACACTACAATGAGGCACAGACCACAACATGCAGTATCATTTAGCTTGTGTTTGGCATGCTAAAAATAAGATTCAGATGCCTGGACAGGTCAGGTGACACCTTAAAATACAGCCCAGAGAAAGCCTGTAGCATATTCCTGGCTTACTGCATGCTAAACAACATGGCCATGGACCATGGAATACTTGTCCAGGCATAGAAGGTAGACAGCTCAGAGGATGAGGAACCAATGGCTGGGGGGTGGGCAGGCAACACTTGACCAGAGGGACCCAAGGCTGGCCACTAGGGCATGGCGGCACAGGGACACAATCATGGAGGAGCACTTTGGAGATTGCAGGTAAGTAACAGTGCAGGACCAAACTGGGCATTCACACACTCATGGAGAGGGGCGAGGATGCACAGGTCAACTGACACAGCACAGTTGCCAAGGACTGCAATGGTGAGTGCACACAGCCATGCACTTGTGGCCACTGCAATGCCAGCATGGACAGGTGCACACTGTAGCACAGTATGGAATGGTATGGATCAGAAGAACTCCACTGGCACACATGCACAGTGGACACACAAGGCTGCATTCATCATGCCCATGCCACACAGCAAAACACCAGTGCCTGACCATGCCCAGCATACTACACAGAAAGCACAGACATGCATGCCATTGGGACATGCATGTGCCACAGCATGCAGCCCCAGGCAGTGAGAGCTGGGTGTGTGGGCAACAATGTCTGTAGGGTGTGATAAGCATGTCGATTGCACCCAGGTGGCTTCACGGTGTGCCACTTCAGCTGCCACAGACACATGGGCAGCCATGTCTCAGCCGGGTGAACCCCTCTGGGGTGTCACTTGCCACAGAGGGTGGCCCATCCACCCTAGTTGGGGTAGACCCACAGGACCATGACTGGGTGCTCATGGGTGTTGTGGTCCTGAACTCCAGATGAGAACCAGGGTGTTGGGGATATAGCTGGCAGGGGATGGTGTCAGCAACAATGGGGTTATGTGACACTGTATTGTGGGAGTGCTAGTGTTGCTATACAGGGTGTGTCAGGCACACTTGTGGCCACGGGGCACCAGGGCTGCATGGCTCACTTCAATGGTTTGTGCAATCCTCTCAAGACCCGAGGTCATGTCTTCCCGTAGTTGGCATAGCCTGCCAATCATCTGGGTGTGCCTCACAGCCACATGCTCATCCATGAGGTCTGTCTGCACCCAGAGTCCCTGAAATGCCTCCCTGAGCGCTGCCTGGTGCTCCATGGATGCCCGTAGGAGCTGGGTGTGCTCTTCCAGCCTGTCAGCAAGGGACATGTCCATTGTGGGGGGGGGGCTGATGGGTAAGGGGGGTACTGGGCTGCTGTGCCACATCCATTAGCTGTGGACGCCGCATGGCAGGCCGCCGTTTGGCAGAAACTATGCATGGGCAGGCACAGTGGGTCCTGTTACAGTCGTGACATGGACCCCTTCAGGATGCTGCTGCTGCACAGCAGCCTGCAGTATGGTGGTGACAGCCCCAGGCCCCACAGCAGCACCCTGCCCCTGGCCATCCACAGCTGTTGCAGCAGCAGACAGTGTGATTGTGGTTTGGGGAGGGTTGTGTGTAGGGCCAGGATACCCCACGCCATCCGATGCTGTCCGTGTGGCAGCAGGGACAGTGGCTGTGACACTGATGTGTGTGTGTTCCCCCAGCTGGGTGGCATCATCAACATCATCATCATCATCCTCCTCCTCCTCCTCCATGGACGATGCAATCATAGTGAACTCTGACAAGTCATTGCTAGGCAGGGTGTCTAAATCAGCAAGCCCAAGGAGGTCCCACAAGAGATGTGAACCATCAGCATTGGCCACGGCTCTGGTAGATGTGGATGGTCTGGGCCCACCCTCCTCCAGTCCCACCAGACATGCCCAGGACACTGCTGCACCCCTGAGGTGTGATGGAGCTGAAAGGAAGAATGGAGAGCATGGTCAGGGATACATGGCCATGGTGCTGGGTGACAGGTTGTCACGGGGGGGTGTGTGCATGTGTTCCACAGGATTGCAGGGTCTGCCACACAGTCCAAGGGCCACCATTGTGGCTTGTACTGCAAAAACTCAATGTTGGCATGTGCATTGCACATGTGCTGGGCTATGCACACATGGCAGTATGGGTTATGTGGCCTCAGGGACCAGGCTATGTTCTGGCAAAGCACCCACCAATGGCATTGCCACAGGCATGGCATCTGACATATGGACCACCTGTCCACAGTGGCTGCCCAGTGCAGTTGCCAAATGTTACTGGTGGGGTATATACACACACACGGCACACAATCCCCTGTGACTATGGTCGACCACTGGTGTCCTGTGTAGCAAGCGGGCTGACATCCCTTGTTGCATGGCCTGACACTGGGCCAGCCACAGACCACCTCAGGGACTGTGCTTGTCCATGACAGGGTTGTGCTCTGTTGGCAGCTCTGTCCAGCGCCATGGAGACACAGCGAATTGCCATGCATGGCATACCAGGCACACCCTTGACTGACACATGCAGCCCTCCACGTAACATGACATATGCATACTCACAGTGCTGCAAAGGGCTGCCTCCTGTCTTGATCCCACCACCAGGGACACCCTCCACAGAAGCATGGGCTATGGTGGCAGTGAGCAACTCTTCCCATGCCATCAGTGGTGGCACTGTGTGTGGCCCACCCCCAGTGGCCTGCATGGATGTCTTCATGGCGGCCAGCTGCTCCCTGGCTCTGGTATGCTTTCTGTTCATTTGTTTTATGTACTCCTGCGGAGTGTGTTTGTACATCCCATGGGCATTCAAGGCTTAGCAACCTCATCCCAGCTTTTGGCACGCTCCTGCTGGGTGCCTGTCTTGTTTGTCAGCAGGTCTTCATGAAGGAAATATGCGGTTGTAAGGGCCTGCAATTCATCCTTGGTAAAGTTTGGCCATCTCTTCATCTTTCCTTCCTCGGCTGTCATTCTGGTGCCTGTAGGGAGGAGAAATGACAAGCACTGGCACAGATCCACCACATCTGGCAAGTGTTGCATTTCAAACTGGATGCATTGTACCAAACGCTGTAACAGGCAGAATGTAAACAAACCCGCCTCTGAGGCTGCAGTACCTGTCAGTCACTTGTGGTGTGGGGTGGTGCAGGGCAGCCCATTTATGGCTCAGCACATGCAAATGAGGTTGAGTGCAGCCTGTAATTAAGCAATAATACCTGACAGGTTGGGCAGTATTGGGGAATACCGGACCGCCCAGGGGCGTAATGAGGCCCGACGCCACAGGTGGAGGGCCTTATAGCCCCTGGAAGGTCCGGTATTCCCTAATACCGCCCACCCTGGAGGGTATTATTGTGCTTAGAAAATGGGCACTGTAAAAGGAAAATAAGTTTTATAAAAAGTGTAAATAAAAAAATAGTTTAAAATACATTTTTATAATAAAATAGTTCCTCCGCCTGCACTACAATCACACACACACACACACACACACACACACACACACACACACACACAGGAAGAGGACTTCTCTTGTATTCTTAAAATGTATTTTTTCCATGCAGCCATTGTATCTATATATACTGTGTGGTTTGATAGTGGCTGCAGCGTAAGACCCGGAAAAAGTGTCCAAGTAGGGTCAGTCAAAGCTGTGGCAGTGATTTATTCAGACCAAGAATATGGATGTCTCAGCTCTTTAATGCCCCTGCTATTAAAGTTTATGTTTTTTATACAGTTTCTGGTTGCCACGGAGTAACAATAACACTAAACACTAATGAGCACCTACCTCAGAACTGCTTTCATGCCCACCCCCCACAGGATTGCGATCGCAATTGCAATCGCATGACGGGAATTTTTTTTTTTTCACAATTTCTGTTTTTTATTTCTTCCTAGCTACCCTCAGTGCCCGCTCCTTGTGTTTGTCAAGTCTGTTAAATGTTGTGGCATCAACCCCCCCCAGCAGTTTCTCCGTCTCCTCTGCTTCAGTCTATAACCTCCATGACCTTTCTTGCCAAGAATACCTGTTGTTGTTGTTTATTTTTTTCTTCTTTGCCTGGTCATACCTGAAGAAGGATCTACACACAAAATTGGGAATACAGCCAGCATCTATGCCTACCAAGCGCTGTTCATTGCTCTACTGAGAAAGGCAGTGTGAGAGTAGGTGAACAGGAAGAGGTTTTTGTATTTGTTTTTTTTTTTGTAAACATGCCTGCTAGCGCTTGGAAGAGATGCGAGTGCACGGACACTCGAGAGGGACTGGGACATCAGAAACATGCCGACGATCACCTGATGCGCTGCTGTATTACAGAACTAAGTGCAAGTTGGGTTTAGATTCATTTATTTAATGTGAAACTAATAGACTGGCGGAGCAAGGGGAAGGTGACGAGTCACCTTCAGTTTGTAAAATGGCAGCAAATTTGAAAATGAGCATCAGCTGGCTGTACAGGTACGATCGTGGTCATGGTAGGGTAAGCAGCTGCATGACTGTTTCAAGTGAAGACAGTTCTGTACTGTTTGGCAACACAGGAAAAAAAATTGTATTTAACCTTTTTTTACTTTCCGACTCATATGTGGCGACTGTTTGTTGATGCGTCGGCTGGGGGAGAGGGGTGTCGCTCACTAAGTGAGAAAAAAACATGGCGACATTTGCCTTTTTCAAAATTCTAATGGCCCAGTATTATTTAGAATGATATGAGGCAATGGAGAGTGGGACTTGTTATTTCCCAGTCTCTATTGTCTCATACCGGACCAGCTGATTAGTGCTTTTAGCCAATCAGCATCAAGATTACACTTTGCCCATTTTCTAATGAGATATAAATGCGTGGACTTTGGCCAAGAGTGGGCAATGAGGCAATGTGAATAACCTGGCTAAATATCTCAATGAGCACAGCGCATCTATTTGGACCGTACATCTCTGCACAGTGCATTTCTGCACATGCGCGATATGCCAGGCCATCATTGGTGCATCTGTGATGTCATTGGCTATGCATTGCACTTTTCCCCAATGTAGCTGTAATGCGTCACTGACGTGCATAGTGCATTTCTGCAACTTTGCACCATGCGGTTGGCTGCAGGTATGGCACTGGGCAACCACAAGATGGAACCTGTGCAGATGCAGATGCCTGTTGCATGGGGCCATGACCACATTTTGCTGCCTAGTCTTACGCTACCACACATGTGCATTAGTGCGCCATTGTATGTCAATCGTGCATTCCTATGGTGCATATGCAGGATGCGGGAGCTATGTGTGTGGGCCTATCACGCATCAGGCATGGTCCTGCCACATTTCAGCCAGACCTCCTGCCTGCAGCACCTGCTCCTGAGGAACATTGTACTGCCATGGCATGTGCCCAGGCTGGTGGGCCCAGAGCCCTGAATTGGTAGGAAGTTGAACTGGCCAACCTTGTGGCACCTGTTGCTCCACTGGAGGGCCAGCTGTTTGAAGCAAAGGCCCTACAGGAGGCCAGGTCACAGGTCTTGGCCAGGATTGCTGAGCACCTGGATGCAGGATGGGCATCCGTGCACAAGGGAGCAATGCAGACACTGGCATGGCAATTCCCAGGAGGGACCCTGAGAGGCTGTGCTGCCTGCTAGACCAGGCTCACAGGGAGGCTGTGCCATGCCCAGGTACATAGTTGCTGTGTTCATGCTTTCCTTGCCTGCTTCTGTGGGTTTGCGGGTGTGGGGTGGGGGCATTTGCCACCACACACATGGTTCCCAAGGCCCTGATCACTGGCCTGGGCTATTTGCACCATGTATGCCACTGTTTTGCCATGGGTGCAATGTGGGCCCATGGTGCTGCTGCTGTGTCAGTGTCAGGCCCCTTTGTGTGGTGCCTGTCTCCTGGGCACACATCATGCTGCACGGTGCTGCATCTTTTCAGTGTTGTGCCCCAGTGGGGTGGGGGGAGGGGGGGGTTGGTCTTCCTGCATGCTGCTCACGGTGCTTTACCATTGTGCCCCCCTTACAGATCCGGAGGAGCACCGACAGGTGCAGGAATGCACCACCAGGCTACTGGGTGAGGGGAGTGCCAGAGTGCCTGCATGTGGGATACTGCCACGTGTGTCCTGCCATGAGTCAGGTAAGTGCGTTGTTGTGCTGCATGTGTGTGTTCATGGGTTTGGGGGGGTGCGGGTTTGTATTGTCCACTGCGGGCCATTGCCTGCTTGCTGTGTATGCCCATGTTGTGCCGGCCATGGATTGTTGTCTTGGCATTGTGTGGCATTGTGTGGCAGACCTGCTGTGCGCCTAGCCCCTGTGTGTTTGATCCCATATAGTGTGTCCCATTGGGGCCATGGGCACCCATCAGTGCTTACATGGGGTTGTCACTGGGCTCGCACACAAGGTGCACATGGATGTCAGGTTCACACAGCATGGGGGGCAGGGCCAGATGTCCCTTGGCAACATCCAGCGCATGTGCATGCTGTCAATGCCTGTTCTCTGTGCCACATCCCATTCACTGTGTGGCATGTTGCCAGTCCATCATGTACGTGTTGTGTTGCCGGGCCTCTGCAAGGGGCCTGTCAACATCAGGCATGTGCATCCACTCCATCGGGGGGGGGCACTGTGCCTGGGTGGGCTGTGGCATTGAGTCCATTTTCTCTGTTTACCCCACATAGGTCATCAGGATGCTGGAACTGTCCAACAGAGGCTGATGGGGAGGCTGCTGCTGCTGCTGCAGGGATGGTTGGTATCCAGCCAGGATGTCCTCATTGTCATGTTTCACATTCAGGGGATTATGATCCAGAGGCAGGGGGCTATCCCACAAGCAGTCCGTGGAATACTGCAGGAGTTGTGCCATGCCAGGCACCCAAGGAGATGACGGGTGCTGGACTGACAGGGGCAATAGGCCTTTGTGGCACGTTGGACATTTTGTACTATAGTTAGCACCATTTCAGACCACCCCAGGCCCTGTCATTCCCACTGTAAATAGTCACCCCCCCTGCATTCCCTGTTCCCCATTCCACCCTGCCCCACATCCATTTTATAATGTTTGGGATTATTGGATTGGATTGTTATTCAGCCTTTTGTTGTGTTTTTAACTGTTTGAGGTTGTTTGAATTGTTGTTCAGCCTTTTGTTGTGTTTTTACTGTTTGAGATTGTTTGATTGGATTGTTCAGTCATTTGTTGTGTTTATACTAGTAAATATTGTTGAGTTTGACATTGCCTGTGCCTGTTGTCCTTCCTTAGCTGTTGTTGCCATCACCTGTTGTATTGCATGGTTGTCCCACTGCTCCTTGGTTATCACTGCTCACTTATGTGTGTGTGCTGTTGTGTACCTGTACACGCTGTCCACCTTGTTTTTTCCCCCCACAGTGTTTCTTCTGGTGTCCCCTGGGCTGCTCCTCACTGATGCCAACATTGTCACTTGCACTATGCCCCTGGTCCTGTGCTGTGCATGCCTCCACTGTTGACCTGGTCCCCTTGCTACTGTGCAGCACTGTTTGCAGGCCTGAGTAACTCTGGATGTGTGCACCCGGTGTGGCTTTCAGACACTAATCTGTATGCCATTATGCCTGTGTCCCATTGTGACAATGGTCTGGTTACCATATCTGCCCTGCTTGTCTCCTCGGCATGGTTGTCATGGTACCTGGCCAGGCCATGCTGTCCATTTTCATCTCCAGTGTTGTGGCACTTAATTTGTGCCCTCCTGTGTGCCATGCCCACTGTGCCTGTTACACCCTTTGGCTGGTGGTCTGTGTGTGGTGCTTTGTGCTGTACCCAAGGTGGGCTGTGCTATGGACATCTTGCACTTCTGCAGTACCACTCTCTTCCCCATTGCCTTGGGCTGCTGCTTCCCCCTGTTTGTGCTGTTGCACAATGCTCATTTCCCATTTTCAGTCCTGCCCTGTTGCTCCGCTGTCCCAGACTGTGTTGCTCCATTTCCAATACTCAGTCCATCCCCCATACGTGACACATATGCAGTTACGCTATGGCGCATTTGTGATATATTCTGCCAGGGATCTGCTGAATGTTGTAATTATTTGGGGTGGTGCATCTCAGATGCGCAGCACAGGCACTTGTGCAATTTTCAAGGGGACTTTTGAATATGGGGGCCTATATGCCTGACTGTAATTTGCTTATGGTATAGCAGCTATGCTGAATAATTTTATTAACATATGAGTATTTAAATGAAAAAAAGCATGCTGAAACAGTGGTTGATATTTCTTGATAAAGTCCTTTAATGTAGTTATTGCTGGCATAGTCTGGGTGCTGGCCACAAACACTGGGCAGAATCTCATGGAGGGAAGTAAGACATGAATCTGAGAAAGACAGATGGGATTGCGTTGGAATTCTGACTGCATCGTGGATGGAGAAATCCTGGTAAGTGGGTGTTGGTGAGGTTACAAAGGTTATCTGCAAATTTCTCCCCATAATAATGTTGTAAACATGATCTATACATGGTATATAACAACCTCATAATCCTTTTGAACTGTAATTGTTATCACCTCCTGCACTTATTCTCTCTGTTTGCCAGTTTTTTTTTTTTAAAGAACATTACTTTTTATATAAATAAAATAAAAATAAATAAATAACAAATAAATATACTAGAACCTTGAATGTGAACAAAATGTTTAAGTTGACCCAGCCTTTAGTCTAGTTTAAAAATCATAGAGCTCTTCTTGCAGTAACCAGGGAACTGAGAGCTGTGGAATCACTAAGTGAAATGGAGTAATAGTGATAGTAATAGAGTGCTATTGGGGAGGGGGTCTTACCTTCAATGCAGCCATCAGTTTCATAGATCTTTTTAGAACTACTGGGTGGCTGGGCTAGATTGTTCCAAGATTACGGGTAGTAAAAATAACTTTTTGAACCAAATAATGATTAATCAGAAAGCACTTTACCTGTAAATATGTATTTCAATTATATTTATTCATTTTGTTGTTTTACCACTTTCACTTTACTTTTTTCCACTCTAATTTACTTTCTGGGTTTGAAATGAATGGCCAAGTGAACTATGAGGGGCACAGTTTCAGTGACTCGATGCAGGCTGAGTTGGGTATTAATGACTACACATCTCACTGTGTAACTGAGCTAATATTTTGTTTTATAACATGCTAGCACAACTTTGGTACATTTTGGTTACTTATTTATAAAAACAAATCACCATTTTTATATAAGGATCTAGCCTTAAAAAATGACCAGTTTTAGTGGTTGTCTACTATTGCATGGCCTTCAACAACACTGTGAGGATAATATAATCTATCAGTGTTATTAGCTTAGCAGGTAGCACACTCAACTCTGGGGCCAAAAGAACAAGTGGTCATGGGTTCTGGCCCTACACCAGTCACTTGGGTTAATAATTATAAGTGACACTGTAGTGCAGCATTTTGGGGGGGGGAAGGGGCTGATACACAGTTGAGATGCCATCATTTGGATGAGACATTAAATTGAGGTCCCTTCTGCCTATCTCTGGTCACTCTCCAGATCAAAGTTAAAAATCCCATGGCACTTATCAAAAAAGAGTAGCTGAATTTTTTTTTTATAAAAGATACTACAGTACAGCTCATCATATCACAAATCAAGCATGCACATACAATATTTAGATTATCCCATCACTAAATAAAATGGAAAGGGAAGAGAGGAACAAGTTAAAAGAAAATAATGTGACATTTATTTGCAGTAAAGAGTATATTTTTGTGCATGCACAACTTCAGTGAGTAACCCATACTATGTTATGTATGAGGGAGGTTGATGTCTTCCTGTACTGTATATAGAATGATTTTCTGTATGATATACTGATTGAAGTGAGGGTGCATCAGTTCCACTTGGGATAAATATTTCTGTTACAATAAAATAGCTTACACCTAGTTTGCAAATATACAATTTTACAATTGCAAACACTACTTTTAATGTGCTGGGTTGAAATGTATTCCTGTGTTTAAAAGGGATCAGTTGCCTACTGTGAGCCAAAAAGTGAATGTTCTCAGTGAAACTATACAAGGAGCTATCCATTCTCTTATCCATGTTGCCCACATCTTAGAAACATTCCTTAAGGTTGGGCCTAAGTTGCTATAAATAAAAATAGCAAAGAAAACAGCTATAGGGTTAATCATGCTCAAACCACCGTTTTCAATTGGCAAATACGTATGAATGCTCTTTACAGAGTTTAATCTCCTTCCCCAAAGTATTTGAAAAAATAAGCTGTATAATTTAGTTTCCAAAGTAGATGCTGGATGGAAAGCATAGCTTAAATGTAAGAACATTGGTAATAACAGTGTTTCCAGTTGACAGTCAGTTTATTGAATATTTATCTGGCCAAAGGACTGAGCAGCTATTAGAGACCAAGTGTGATGTCACACTGCAAGTGAACCCAATGAAGACTGTCTCAGGAAATGCTCTTAAATGCCTTTCTGGGTTCAAAAACCTTGCATATTCATCCATAAAGTGATGACTGAATCAGTTGCAAAAAAAAACCCCAAAAAAAAACGTGTCCCAAAAGATGCAGCAATACCTATTTATTTTGTGAGATTCCTATAAAACAAATGAGAAGTTCCCTTTATATCAGATGCTACAGTGGTCAAGTTAGACAGCCACCCCTACAGTGGGAGCAACTGACATTAATGACAAGTGATTAGACATGGCCTGCAGGCATACTTGACTACAATACTTGGTTTTGTTTTTCACATTAAAGATCATGTGCAAAGCCCTTTTTGTGTGTGTTACCAAAACACCTATTAAAGTTTTATTCCTTACCTCTCTTTGTGTTGGTATAATATTCTTTTTCTGTTGTTATTCACAGTCTCATAGTTTTTGTATTTTTCTTATATTTTTTTTAGGTTTGACCCACCCCTCACACATGAGCTATCCTTCTCCGTCTGAGCCTAACCCTGCCCGCTCTTACGTCATTGCCGATCAGCCAGGTACAGAGTTCTACTAAAGCTGCTGCAGCTGTCTCTAATTTTACTTCCACTAAAATAAGCAAATTGCAGATATATCAGTTCCAAAATCAGAGCATAAACAAACAGTCAAGAACAAATGATGATCAGGACAGCATAACAGAGAAGTGTATATTTGGCAGAACAACATCATTATGTGCAGGTAGTTATGATAAAAGACTTGGCCATATGAATGTACTCAACACTAGGTAGGCAAAGTGGACACAGAGAAAAGCACATGAAGCCTGGCTCAGAGGCACTCTATGATTTTATAATAGAAACCAATGATCACTGCTCCCAATTATGAGCCATCAATCCAGAAAAGCTGTAACAGGTCAAACGTCAAGACATGCAATGCACCAACACAAGTGGAATAATGTTATTACAAAATTTAGCTGGCTCACGATCAGAACACAGGGCACATTGAGACATGGCCATGGCCAGAAGCACAGCACACAGTAAAATAATGTGCTAGGACAACAAGATCCAAGTACCCCACTACCAATGCACGTACCACCGCCCCCCCCCAAAAAAAGAATACCAAAGTGTCCCTTTGAACTTGCCAGCAAGCCGCTGCTGATCTCAACTGGTGTGCCTCAAGGCTCTGTACTTGGCCCATTTTTATTCTCTATTTTTCTAAATGACCTGCCATCAGTATGTTCCTTCTCCTCTATTCACATGTATGCTAATGACATGGTCTATTTCATTTCTGGCCACTCTCGCTGTGATGTATCTGCCAGCCTCCAGCTCAACTTCAATAATGTTCAGCGCTGGTCTAAGTCACATCAGCTTTTCCTGAATGCCAAGAAAACAGTCTCCATGAACTTTGGCACAAGGCAGAAACTCTCTAGGCTTTCATCCCTACCCATGTTCCACACCTTGGATGGGACTGCACTTGAGGATACCGCCTCTTTCAGATATTTAGGTGTTGGCTTGACCGACACCTAAACATTTCTGACCATGTCGACGCCATCCTGAAAAAACTGTGCCCCAAGCTTGGTGCCGTCTATAGGAACCGCAGCTGCTTACCTCTGTCAACTAGGCGTGATCTTGTTCAGAAAATGATTCTCCCTATTTTCGACTATTGCAACATAGTCTATTATAATGCTGCTAAGTCTTACCTATCCAGATTGGAGTTCCTTTTCAATGCCTTTTGTCACTTTGCTCTTGACTCTCTCCCCCCCCCCCACTGTACCAACCACTGCTCTCGCTACCACTAGCTTGCTTTCCCCTCCCTGGAGTGCAGAGGACTCTTGCACTGCATGAAATTTACCCCTAAATTTTGGATTGGTTCCCTCCTCTCTTACCCATTCTCCTTCCTTTCCATTCCGCCTCCCCCACACCATTCTCTCAGATCCACTGACTCTCGCACTCTGGCTATTCCACAATGTACTACTACAAGTGGCCAAGGTGCTTTCTCTTGTCACTTCCCAGAACTCTGGAACTCACTACCTATGCTCATCTGACACTCTTCATCCCTCTCTTTCATCTCCCAGGCTCTACACAACTTTTACTCCTCAGACTGTACTTAATGAAAATTCTGCTGTATTTCACAATATTTATTAAAATCTAGATTTAGTAGTTGCCGTATTGGTCCTTGCAAGAATAGATCCAGAAGCAAATGATTTGATACCTTTTAATGGACCAACATAGATGTAACAACAAGAACAAAGTGCTCTAGCTTTCGGACCAACCAGTCCTTCTTCAGAAGCTCATGGCAGTTGTTTAGAAAATACAATACTTATAACAGCTAGATAATGCAGAGAAAAACAGAAAAAAATCCCCATTGGTTTAAAATACTCATTTAAAAAACAAAAAAAAAACAGAAGATGATGTCAGAGAAGTTTAACAGTACAATACTTCCCTCAGTCCGAAAGAACCTTGGGTTCAGATGTGCTTGGTGCAACACACATACCAAGAATCCTACTGCACATAAATTTAATTGACATAAGATAACACTGCTGAAGCAGATAACTCCCAAATCAAGCCATGAGTGTCACAGTCAGTATAAGGATGTGATTACTGAAAGGCAACCCCACCCAGTTAAAGACAAACTAAGATAGTTATAGAGGTCAAAATTACAATGTATGCATTAAAGACAAAAATTACCAGTAAAGTTGTCTAAAAAACATCAGTGCACATTGTGTGATGTGTAAAACCTAGCTGGACATGTCACCCAGCTGTATTCTCAAGCTATTTAAAAGGCCCAAGAAATTACAAAAACCTCAGGACTATATAAATGATAATTTAAATATAAATTGATAATATTAGTGTCAAACAAAAAACTCTAGTCGAGGAACCTCAAGGAATTAAGGCCATGCAGCCTGATATGTACTGATATCAATATATACTGAGAATGTAGCAACTTGATGTACCACAAGTGTCTAGGGAATCTGAAAAAGAGATAACAATGTAATTTATCTCCTCCTGTTCATACAAACAATACAACCTAACCCACCCCACATCACAATAATGTGGGTGGGAGAGATACATAGCTTAAAGGAGATGTTGTCTCTCTCTCTCTCTCCCCCTCCTTTTTCTCTCTCTCTCTCTCCACAGACACACACACACACACACACACACACACACTCACTCTCTCTCCTAGTGAACCTATATTAACTTCAGTCACTGCAATTGTTCCCCAAAGGAATACAACTTGTCATGAAATCCTGAGTAAATTACTACAATATTAGCCTAATGTAAAAAGATCTGTGCAGGACCCCCAAGCAAATGAGATCACACATCCCAATATGTACAGAGTTACAAAAATTATATATAACAGTATAAGATAACACTCCTGTATGTACACTAGCAGGCTGGGTAATGTTTATTACAATGTTTATTGCACTTCAAGCATATTTTGCTTTGTTGTAGTATTTGTATGACATTGTAAACACAGTTGTTTCATTTCTTCATATGTTTATGTCTTATCCAACCATTTCTGCGTATGTGCATTCACTTTATCTGCACTGTTTTGCTATGTATATGCCATACCAAACTATTATTGAAAATGAATGTTCGATTTATCTGTACTGTATCGCCTATGTTCCCCTATTCCTCCTCCCCCAGGATGCACTGTGAGATGAGCAACTTGTTGCTTGGTGTGTTTTTTCTTGTGAAACTCTTCAGTAAATTAATAAATAAATAAATAAAGCCTGGACCCAGCAATGAAATAAAATGGTGTTTGGGGGATACAATCACAATGTCTAAATTCCAGAGAATGCTGGGCAGCATGCACTCCAACAAGCTGCAGCAAACTGCAAAGTGAAGTGCGAGGTCATCACAGGTCACTTTGTGCTACCCTGAGTCACCTGTCTTTATACCCAGTCACTGATGCTGGAGAATGTCAATCATACACATGAAGAAGCAGATCGATGGGTTGGGATTACAATAAGAGGGTGGGGGCTGGGCAAGTACAGTCCCTTGCAGGAATCATGAATTTGAAACTGATTTTGCACTTGTCTGACCGCAAATATGAAATTATGCGTATGTGTCATGCTGTGCAGTACTGACAACCTTGTTAGATACTGCTGTGGATAGTGCAGTGATAAAATTCCATACAGTGGTCGGGAAATCATTACCTGAGTAGATATGTGGCTGTGGCACAGTAAGTCTTGCACAGACAGAGAGCACAAATAGATCTTTCCATTGCATTACAAACCTTTATGTGTGCATTATAATTTATGAGCAGCATAACTCATATGTTGTTCATTTCAGTTGGCTGAAGGTGCAATTCTTAGGCAGTTTATGTGCCAGGAATTTAAAATGTATAATAGAACCTTGATACGGGCGCAAAATTGATACTGGGAATGCACTTGTGGGGCTCACAATCAAGTGCTGATGTCCACAAAGTGATAGCAGCATTTGTATTGATTTGTATACATTTGTGGCTCCTGAACCATGGAGTGCATGTGTCCCTGCTATCACTTAGTAATGTGCTCCAAAAGGATGGCAATTGACAACGTGAATATGATAGAGGACCCCCTCCCAAACAACAACACCACTGACCACAACTATAAGACCTCGGACAATTGTGGGGTTCGTGAGTAGCATTACATATGGATCTGGTTAAGGGCAGTTGAGCACTTGAGCACTGCATGTACATAATATGGTGGCATACACATGTAAACATATACATGTACATAATATGGTGGCATACACAAGTACACATATACATGTACATAATACGTCGCAATACTCAAAAAATAGAAAATAAGAACATGCAGCATACCCTGCTTACTGATGGCTGTCCCATGTCACTGATATCCCCTGGGAATGTGAACCACAAAAGTGTGTATTGAAAATGAGCAACTATAGCAATAGTCAGCAATGTATGGGCATTGCACAGAGCTGTCAGTGCAAGTTCAGATGCAACAGCAACACAAACCCCTAAAAGAAATGCGATCCAGGGTGGGCTTATATGCTTTGTGTTGGGCAGTGTTTGAGCACAACATTGTAAAATCATTACTTACTTGGCATATTAGATACAGACTGGATACAAAAAGAAAAGTGATGCACGTGAACAGGGAAGACAATGAAACCAGCGCACAGGTGCCCCCCACACACATACCAAAACAAGAAAATAGGACAGAGGAACGTTGATGTGGAATGTTATGGGCCGACACATTGTGTGTTATTCAGTTTTCAGGTGAAAGCCATGTATACTACCACTATTCCTTGCATCCCATCACAGATGCGGACAGTACCAATTAGCCAGAAGTGGAAATGTGAGCTGCTTGCACTGGCACCTAACACTAACCAGCATCAGGTTCTGATCACCCATGTTTTTCACACTGCATTATGTGTGCATGACAATGTCAATATCCAATTGCTATGTACAACCCCCACTCCCAACATCACCGCACACCACAAGCATCAAATGATTTTGGTATGTGTACCTTGCACCGAGTATGTGTCGCCAGTAGTAGCCAATGACCCACTGCACAGGTCATGCACAGGTCCTTTGATACCATGATGGCTCATTCTTGTAGGTGAACCACCACAAAAGAGACACACAGTAAGATCATGACAGCATCATGACAAAAGGGGTTGGCATAAGGATGCCCATAACTCTTCCCTTCCCTAACCATTGGTTGTTGGTGCAGCTGGTCTTGTTGTGCCCTTGTGTGGTTGCTGTTCTTTCTGTGGTTATCCTTATTGCCACTGCCCCTTCTGCACACAAGACAGTTTATAATAGGAAAATCACACAAAGAACACCTACCCCAACATTGAGCTAAAGGGGTAGAACAGTGCCAGCACATAATTAGAGCAAATGACACTGCCCGAAATCAGGTGGAGGTGGTGATGAGTGTGTGTGTGTGTGTGTGTGTGTGTGTGTGTGGGGGGGTATGACATCTGCTGCTGTTGCTTCAGCATATTCTGCTGTCTCAAAGCAGATTTCTGGTTGGCTACATTACTAGTACGCTGTTCAGAATCCATGTAGAGGGCTATGTACATGGCATGGGTTGCACTGAGAAACCCAATACACTGCATCCTGACCATGGATGTTTACTGTGTAATACCCAGTCAATAACTGAGACACCCTACACATCCAGCTGTGGTACACATTAGCCTCCTTGCCAGAGAATGCTGATATCAGCTTGCTGTTGGATGGAACTGTTACAGGCATTGCATTGACAACATAGCAGTTGCCAATAGCGGTGGCAGAAAGTATGATATTTACTGTGCATACTGTATATACCCATGTACTGTTTATGAGTTGCCCCATCTGGGGCACCCCGCTGCAGAATGCTCGTTTGTCCTGACTTTGGCTGATCACAAAAAACATTGGCCATATGCTGTCATAACCAAAAACTCACTGTCCATCAACACACAATTGGTTTGTAGCCATATTATGAACGCTAGGAGCATCTGGACTGCATTTGTACTTTCAGTAATATCGCTGAGTTCATAGGCAGCAGATTATACAGTACTGACTTCTAAGAAATGATGAAGCCAACAAAAGACCCCATGGCAGGAAATGAACGCTGTTATGTGTACAAGCAGTTGATGAGCAAGGCACTACAATGTACAGCCAAAAAAATCAAACTGACTAGTCATAACATCAGCAGGGGAAACACTATCAGTTTCTTTGGGTTGAATTCTGTGGTTTGTGCTGCGGGAAATTTGATTTGAGCAAGGGTAGCCAAACACACAGCGGTCGAAGTTCATTATGGGCTGTCATCATAGCGCACAGTAAATTATGGCATAGAAGGCTGACTGATGTATATGATATGAAATCGATAATGTCACACACAGTCCAGGGCATTATTGAAGACCACAGAAACGGTTTTTGGTATAGGTATGTAGATCGGCTGTGAATGTGTTTCACTGGGTACAAGTTTGTTTTTTGGCAGTGCCATGTTCAGTTTGAGCAGTGGATGAAGTTGTGTGTGGGTTGTCACAGACCATCCATGGCATGTTCGTCGCAGGCACCTACTGCCCCTCTGGTACACCCCCGATGGACATCATTACTCACCTAGTCACCCTACAGTCCTTAGCTGCAGGTGACGAGCTTCACGCCATTGGTGACTATAACCACAACTGGCTAACCAATGATAAAACTCACCTTAAGACCAAGATCAAGGCCCTGAACCTCACTCAACTGATTGCAGACCCCACCAGGCTCAACCACAAGTCACAAAACCACTCACTGCTGGACTGGGCTGTCTCCTCCCACCCACACAGGGTCATACCCGCGGGTCTGGTCCCTGACTCCCTAAGTGACCACCACATGATTTTCCTGATCAGGAAAGTGCACAGGCCCACTGCCCCCCCCCAAGATACTGTGCACTAGGTCATATAATTCCCTGGACCTAGCATCGGGCCTGTTAGACCTAGGACATGTAGACTGGTCCTTTATCTCTGTGGCTACATCTATTGACGTCACACTCGATGCATTCAAGGCCAGTTTTCTTAAAGTCGGGGACAAACATGCACCCCTGCACACAAAAAGAGTCAAAGGCACCCACCTTCTTTGGATCACCGCTGATATAATCAGGAAATGTCACTCCAGGGACCACCCATGGAAAGCCCACAAGAAACTGGGCACCCAGGCTTCCCTCCATACCTACAGACCCCTCCGCAACTCCTGCACAAACGTCATCCACCAGGCAAAAAATAATTATTTTCTATCGGCCTTTAGCACAAACATAAACCACCCGACAAACTTTTGGAAATCACTCAAATCCCTGTTCCCCCACACCCAACCCCACCCCCAACACTATCAGTTCAGGACACTTTCATCACCAATCCCTGTGGGTAGACAAGGCCTTCAATACCTACTTCTCCAGCTGTACTGACTCGCTCCTATCGACCCACCAGCGTCCGAGCACCCCTGACCCCCCCCACCAAACCAGTGCACTCCCACCAGTGCTACAGTTCTCCTTCTGCCCTGTATCCCAAGCCAAAGTCCTCAAATCCCTACGCTCCCTGAACCCCAACAAAGGCAAATGCTCTATGTCCCTGGATGCCAAGATGTTATACTTGTCCGCCCCAGCCATTGCCGCCCCTCTTGCCACACTTTTCAATCTCTCCTTCACTTTGGGCAAGTTACCCGCAGAATGGAAAAAGGCCACCATCATACCACTGCCTAAAGGGCGACCCCTCCTCCCCAGGCAACTATCGCCCCATCTCCCTACTCCCGATTCTGGCCAAACTACAGGAACATCTTGTCTTCGCCCAACTCTCACCCCATCTGGATGCCTCCTCCTTCTTCACTCCTTTCCAATTGGGTTTTTGGAAGTCTCACTCAACCATCACCTCCCTTCTAAGAGTCACTGGTGACATACTCACCGGAATGGACAATGGACACATCACATCTGCCATCTTTATTGACCTAGCCAAGGCTTTCAATACCATCTCCACTCCCTGCTCCTCTCCAAACTAACTGTAGCTGGGCTGTCCAAACCAGCCACCACATGGTTCCAAGACTACCTGGTAGGCAGACACCAAGCTGTTAAAGTCACCTCGCACACCTCTAACCCCTTGTCCGTTACCGACGGCATCCCCCAAGGATCAGTCCTGGGCCCACTGCTCTTCTCCATATTCCTAAATGACCTCCCATCAGCATGTTGCCACTCCTCCATTCAAATGTATGTGGACAACACAGTACTGTATGCCTCAGGCCCTTCCACAAGCAGAGTGGCAATTCTCCTGCAGGAGGATTTCAACACCATCCAGGAATGGTTCCAGTCAAACCAGCTATTCCTAAACCCTAAAAAAAAACATGTCACTAACCTTCGGCTCACAGCAAAGACTCTCCTGCCAAGCCCCCTGCCCCCCTTTCAAAACCCTTGATGGGACCCTTCTGGAGCAATGCACCAGCTTCAGAGACTTAGGCATCTGGCTTGACCAGCACCTCAATTTTGCCACTCATATCGACTCCATACATAAGAGGCTTCTCCCTAAACTTGGCGCCCTATACAGGAACAAAAGCTGCCTCCCCTCTCCCATGAGAAACGCAATTGTCCAAAAGATTATACTACCAGTTCTCGACTACAATGATATAGTGTACACTATCGCTCCCTCCTCCGCCTTGGTGAGCCTAGACACCCTGTTCCACTCATTTTGTCGATTTATCCTCGACTGCCCACAAACCACCCACCATTGCACATTATATAGCTCCCTAGATCTGCCGTCCCTCCAAGATTGTAGACTAAACCATTGCGCTAGGTTCGCAGCCAAATTTTGGTCCCTCTCCACCCCCTACCTGGCCTCTACCCTCTCCCAACAACCCCCCACTTACTCCCTCAGATGCACTGACCCCAGGCTCCTCCATGTCCCCTTTATGTGCACAACCAAAGGTCAGGCCACTTTCAATTACCGAATCCCACAGATATGGAACACCCTGCCAGCTGCTGTAAGACACTCACCGAATCCCAGCCATTGCAACCGACTACTCAGCACACACTTCTCCTCCAGCTGCTCTTGCTTTAGCTAACAACATACTACTGTGTACCTGAGCTCAGATGAATCTTCCAAAAATGTATCATGAATTCAATCATCCTACTGTCTGTATCTATATGCCTGTCTGTTGCTATCAGCTGATTGTCTGTAAGGCAGATGGCCATTTCACTGTTGTATTATCTCTGTAACTAGTACTGTTCTACTATATTGGGTCTTGACCCCCAGGTTGCATCTGGAATTGAGCAGCACTGTTCAGTATACCTTCCTGGCAAAACTCATAAATAAATAAATAAATTATTGCAGACAACAGAAACAGTGCCTGGCATAGGTATGCTTGCAAGATGAATGGAGTGAGTGGCATGGTGCTTTCCATATGTGCATGTCATCACACATGTAGTGCTCAGTGAGTACTCCTTGTATGGTGGCATGGGACATGTGGGGTGGAAGATGGACAACTCCAGAAGTTACCTGTGCTGCTGTGTGGTTATAATTTTCAGACGCCTGATGCACAAGCAAGCACATTGCCAAAGACATTAGCTAACCGTATACAGTAATAGACACAAAAAGTCAAGGCACACACTGCATGAATAAGTCCAATTCACCTAAGTTGGTTGATGAATGTGTTTTTATTGCACCAGTGTGGGAAAATGCCAGGGGAGTTTTTCTGTGTGCTGCTATCCAGGCTGTCTTGCAGATTGCCACCAATGGGTGCAATAAAGTCACTTTCAGCAAACTACTTGGGTGGATTGGACTTATTGAAACAGTCTGTGCCTTGGCTTTTTGGGTCAGCTGCATTTTGCTAATGTTACCTTGGCTGCCCCGACCTCTACACGCACCTGTAGCGGCGGCCCATTCTTTGTTGACACACAATAATACCCATCTAAATAATAAAACTGAAGCCAGTGTAAACAAATCAGTTCTGAGGTTATGGCATGCCAACAGAAAGGGAATGGTGGTGCGGGAGAATAGTGGCAGCACAGGGCAGATTAGTAATGTAATAATGGGAGCACTAGCACTACACCATGTGCAAACAAATCCACACAGAGCTTCACAGCTGCTGTTGCCTTGCACGCAATCCACATGACAGCTTGGAAAACATTGAAATTGATTGGTATTTATTGTGGGGGTGGGTTGAACATCGGAGCCAAATTTGAACAGGTGAGTGCAACATAATAAAGATTGTGATTACAGGTGTATAGAAGAGAACAACGTATACTGGATCTGAGAGGATCAGAGAAGGGCACAGCTTATGCAGGATCAGAGTAAGACACCAAGCCATGGTGGTGACAAAGAAAGTTTTTTAAATGATCAATAACACTGTTTATTATGGATACATTTTCTAAACATCAGCAAGCAAATGCTTCATTGAATTCCAGTTGGCCCACAGAAGTACTGCACTCTTGCACCGGCTCATTACTCCTCAATGACGGAAACGCTGGAACCGCCCATTCTGAAAACATTGCCTGAACATGCTGCTGCAGGGGCCAGGACAGCGGCATAAACAAAACACATTTTCTGCTAAACTAATCAATGGAAAATATGTATTCATGGATGAAATCACTATCGCAGCCAGGGTGAACACTTGAGTGGTGTCTTTTGATGAAATCAGAATCTTTACACATGATCTTTAAGGGTCTCATCAGTCTCACCTTCATAACACCTGCTCTTTTTGCATGGGCTGCCACTTAGTGGGTGGTTATCAGAGGATAATCCAATAGAAACCTAGGAATTTACAGTCAGAGAGAAGCAATAAAGGTTTATCTAGTCCTTTAGCAACTTCTAAGTTCCCATAAAGAACAGTTATGTACTTATCGTAACAGTAGATCTTTGAGAGAGAATCTCTTTCATCAGGCCACACCTATGGACCTGGAAGCCACCAGGTGCTAGAACCACATGGAAATTTTTGCAAGCAGTCCAACAGGAACAACCCATGATTACATCAGACATCGGCTTTCATATAACCGTGTAGCCTCCTCCTCTCCTCTCCTCTCCTCTCCTCTCCTCTCCTCTCCTCAGTTCTCTACCAGAGATCATGCTCAGAAGACCTCTTTATAGGGAACCAGGAGAGAATCTTGTGCTCTGCGAACCAGGTGAGATGGACAACTATAAGAAGACCATCATGGAGATGGAGACAACACAAATTAAAGACCCAGGCCCCTCAGGGGGAAGGAGGGTGGGATGGCATGGCCTGATAAAAGATTCTCTCGAAGATCTACTATTACATTAAGCACATAACTGTTCTATCTTGTTCAAGGATCTCTCTTTCATCAGACCACACCTGTGGAGTGAGTGCCAAGATGTACTGACCATTAACAGTCTGGGTGGCTGGAGCCTACAAGCCAAAGAAAGGAGACCTTAAAGCACAGCTGGGACAAATGAAACCCTTTTCAAGAGGCAATGTCCAGACTGTTGTATTCAGTGAAAGTTGGACAGTACCCCAGGTGGCAGCAGCAGAGATGTCTGAAGCAGACACATTCTTGAAACAAGCAACAGAGGTAACCATGCCTCTTGAGGAATGGCCACAAACCGCCCCAGGAAGTTCCTTACTGTACTTCCTGAAACAGAAAGTGAAACAGTCTGCTAGCCATTTGGACAAGCACTGGTTAGAAACTAGGGCTCCCTCGTTTCCAGTGACAAACAAAACAGAAAGCTGTGAGGACTTTCTGCAGTCCTTCATGTAGTGTATATAGTATCTAAGTATTCTATGTACATCCACAGTATGGAGTTATGGTTCCCTGGATTGGCGTGCTCCGGATAATAAACAGGCAGGTGGATGGTTTGTTTTAAAGTAAACTCAGACACCACCTTTGATAGAAACTTAGAACTGGTATGCAAAGACACCATGTCTTTGTGGAAACTCAAATAAGGAGGCTCACACATTAGAGCCTGCTGCTCTGAAATCCTTTGAGCAGAAGTGATTGCAATTAAAAATAATGCTTCCCAAGAAAGAAAGTGTAAGCAACACATCATGGCTGGCACAAAAGGAGCCAAAATAAGCTTTTCCAAAACAAAATTCAGGTCCAAGCTAGGACTGGATTATGGGTGGGAGGCTTCGGATGTAAAATGCCTCTCAAGAACATGTGGGCCATCTCCAGCTGGGCAACCATGCGACCGTCAATAGGCACATGTAAAGCTTAAGTGGCAGCCTGGAGCACTTTGATTGAGGAATACAGCAGGCCTACATCTGATAAGGACTGTAGATACTCCAGAACCTGATTTACTGGACAGATAAATGGATCCAGGTGATAAGTGGCCCATAGAGCAAACTGCTGCCACTCCATAGAATAAGTGGATGTGGTGGAACGCTTTCTGGCAGCCACTAAGACATCAGCCACATTTTGAGAAACCCCAAACTGGGCAATGGCTATGTTTTCAGGAGCCATGCATGAACATGAAGAGATCCGAGGTCCAGATGGAACAGGGCTCCCTGTTCCTGTGACAGTAGACCCTTGCACAGGGGCAGAGGCACTGATGGTTTCACTGCTAGCTGTTGTAGTAGGGTGAAACAGATCTATCAAGACCATAGTGGAGCAATGAGTATCAAAGTTGCCCCCTCTATCTGTTGCTTTAGTAGCACTCTGAATTAGAGGAAAGGCATACAGGAACCTCCCTTCCAAAGAGAGGTATAATGCTCTTGCCAGAAATCTCCAGGCCCTAGAGTGAGCAGACAGAAAAGAAGTAGTTCTGCATTATATGAGGACACAAAAAGGTCCAACTCTGGATGACCCCATCTGTTAAACAGGTTGTTAATGACTGAGGTCAGCAGTTCCCATTCATGTATCCTGGATTGTGACCTGCTTAGTCTGTCTGCTAAGATGTTTTGGATGCCTGGAACATGCACTACTGACAGTTCTAGACCATGTTCCAGAACCCAATACCAAACTCTCATCACTTCCCTGCATACAGGGTAGGAGTGAGTCCCCCCTTGCTTGTTGATGTAGTGCCTCACACTGATGTTGTCTGTCTGCAACATCAGAAGACCATGTGACAGATGAATCTGGAAGGGCTGTAGCCTGTACAGAACAGCTTACATTTTTTTAGTACGTGTAAGCTGCTCTCCACTGGGGTCTATGTACTCTGTGTCTGATGGAGACCCAAGTGTGCATACCAGCCTATTCCCAAGACACCTGTTGTGAGAATCTGGAGAGGGGAAGGGAGCAGGAAGGGATTCCCCTTTAACAGATTTCTGGGTTCCATCCGCCACTTGAGCACTTTGTACACACAAGCACAGAAGTGACTAGAAACTTTTGTTCTAGATTGTCTGTCACCTGATCCCATTGGACTCTTAGGGTCCACTGGGGTATCCTCATGTGCAGTCTGGCCAATGGGACTGTGACAATGTCTGCTGCCATGAGGCCCAACAGTTGTAGGAATGATCTGGCCGAGACATGCCTGCTGTTGTGTACCTGCTCTGCCTGGGCAATCAGGTGTTGGGCCCTCTCCAGGGGCAGGAAGACTGAGCCCTGAGCAGTGTCCAAGACTGCTCCTATATATTGCAGTCATGGATAAGTAGTCAACACTGATTTGGGTATGTTGACAGTAACCTGCAGAGCATTGAACATCTGCCTGGTTCAAGCTAATGTGTGCAGGAGCTGATCCCTCGAGTGGTCTTTCAAGAGTCAGTTGTCTAGGTAGGGAAAAACATAGAGACCTTCCCTGTGATGGGCTGCTGCCACTGCTGCCAAGCATTTGGAGAAGATCTGTAGCACAGAAGATAACCCAAAGGGCAACATTCTGAACTGGTAATGTTCCCCATGGAACAGGAACCTTAAGTGGCCATATACATTTTATCTGCCTTCCTTGGTATAGATGGATAACATTATGCTATACCGGGCAGCAAAGATGGCATCCTCCAGAGCATGGAGAAGAGATGGCACCACAATAGGAGTAGAGTCAGGCAACCCCGTAAAGTCTATTCGATTTTTCTTGATAGTGTCCTGCTCCTCTGGGTCGAAGCCCATGGCAACCTGTAACTGCTGCGTCATGGTGAGGAAAGCTGGGTCCACTGGTGGGAACTTGGAGTGTGGACCACTGAGTCCTCACTTCAAGTGGACATTGAAGAGCTGGTGCCCTTCTCATAGTGGCTGTCAGCATAATCCTCAGCATCTTCCTCCTCATCCTGTGCTATCAAGTCAGGATTATATTCATAATCATCATCGAGTGGGTTGACAGTCAGTAGAGAATGTGCTGGGAGCACCCTACGAGGCAGCTGAGGCAAGGATCTATTGTACCTCGTATTGTCGGGGGGGTTGGTAGGAGTCCCTGTTGATGGACCCCCTGAAACAGGGGGAGTAGGTAGCAGACATTTGAGCATGTCTGTAGAAGAAGACAACACCACCTGAATGACAGCACCCATGTGGTTGATGGGTGTGCTGGGAGTAGCTGACAGGGGCGGCTGAGTGCCCAATGTTGTTTGTGATGTACTAGCTGTACTAGACCTGGTAGTGCCTGTGCTATATCTCAGCCTTGGTGTCATGTCGATTATTGCAGGGTGAAAGGCATCACTGCAGTAGTGGTCTATGGAGCAGAGGAAGTCATAACAGCTGTGCAGAGGGGTGACCTAGAATACATTGAGGAGGTTTTCTCCTTCTTCTTGTCCTGGTGCTTATGTTTGTGACTTCCTGACAACTTGTATCAGGATTTAGAGGACCTGGACATGGTGGACTGGGCCAGTGACATGGTGGTGCTCTTCTGCTGGAACTCCTTCTCCATGTTAACCACCTGTTGTTTTAAAAGGTGTTTTTCTAGGGCCCCTTTACAGCATCACCTAATCACAGAATTTTAACCCAAGCAGGTCTGGAATGCTTTCATGTTATGGTTGGGGCCTAGGCAGCAGACACAGACATCATGGGAGCTGTCAGTGTAGACTTTCTCACTGCAGTTGCAGTATCAGAATAATTTTGATGATTCCTTCAATGACATGGTCATCGGGATTGCCTATGGAATCCCTTAATTCAGTTTCCCAAACTCCACTAGACCGAGTTCAGGAGACTGAATCTTGGCATCCCAAGAAGGACTTGTGATCAATGTGGGGGGCTCTGCCCCATGCACCCCCACGAGGGGGCTCCATCTCCCACACTCCCTGTAACTAAAATAATCAACTCTGAGGGGGAGCAGACCTTGGAGTTAGTAAAAAAAATGTTACAGGGGCAGACAGCGGGGAAGAAAAATTGATGCCACACTGAGAATAGAACCCGAATCCACACAGCAATGCTGCTCATAACCCAGCCCTCCATGCCATGAGAGCAGCTTGGCCAGCACCTCCTTCCTCTTGCTACTCACGTAGCAAAACAGTATGCCCTCCACTCATCAAAACTTTTACAGTGAACACATCAATGCCTACAACATCAACAGTTTGCTGTAATAGTCTGCCCGGGACCCCTGGCACTCTTTCCCCGGTACTGCACCCCCTCCCCGAATCAACTCTGACTCAGAGTTAATAATCCCTAAATTCAGGGGGTTCAGGGTGTGTGTGGAGCAGAGCCCTTCCAATGAACAGAAACTGTCTCTTTTGATGGATTTATGTCGACCACAAATTGTGGTCGACATAAATCCATCGCTGTGATGTCGGTCGACAAAAAAATTGTCAAACTGGCATTGTAGAGCTATGCAAAACTGTGTTCCGCCCATGCAGAATCTTTCACACACAATTTTGCATGGCAAAATACAATTTCAGTGTGCAAAATGATTTCAGGCATCTTTATTTCGGGATACTGAATCCAGTCCCGTGAGTGTCGGGATTCCGAGCTTCAGTATCCTAAAAAGGATACCTGTCATCGAAAATCACTGTAAAAGTGATTACTTTCCTACAAAAGAAAAATAAAATGGTGGCTATTGCAGTGGCATTTCTGTCAATGGTCCAACGAGTATGGTCGATGGTGGGAAAAGAACTGAGGAGAGGAGGGACTACCCATGGCTATATAAGAGTTGATGTCATGGGAGGCCCCGGTGGACTACTTGCAAAAGTTTCAGTATGGTCCTAGCATCTGGCGGTTTATTGTTCCATAGGTATGTCCTGCTGAAAGAGATATCCTCAAAGAAGATCATCAATTCTTTGATTATTCATGTCCTGTATTTGTCTAGTTGGCATTTAAAAATTACTGAGGTACAGAAAACTATATGAGGCAGCGGAGAGTTACAAAGGGTAATATCTCTTTGAGTGAAAAAGATCCTTCTCTTTTCAATGCTAAAGTGTGAGCTAGCGTGTTGGTAAATATGACTCCTAGTTGCTGATACATTGCCTTTCAGTTTTAACACAGAATATATTTACTTAGTGTAAATAGCCACATCTGTTGTGGGATAATGGCCATATTTTTAAGGTATGGTTGACGGATAAAACCATATATGTCCCCTGTTTTGATTTCCCAAGTAAAGGGGATATGTTGTTTGGTTTGAATTGAGATGACATCTAGAAGTCTGTAAATGATAAAAAGGTTTTACTGCTAGAGATACTGGTCTGAAACATCCCTCTGACCACTGCTTGTGGGTGATCTCGCTGTGGGGCACACATCTCTGTCACCCCAAGTAAGGAGAAAAGAGCTGTTCCTAGGAGGCTCAATTCTCCTTTCAAAGGGTGGCCTCCGATGACCAAAGTCTACTCCTGAACCTCAGTCACCAGCATCATAAGTGGTTGTGTGACCACTGTGCTGACATGCTAGCTGACTCTTCATTTTTTAAATAGCCTTCTCTCCCCACTTCCATCTTGTCTCTCACTCCCAGACCCTGACCACCATTTTTTGCAAAATGGTTTACCTACCTGTATCCCAGCTCAGTAGTCCCTCTTAGACACTGACCCCTCTCTCCACACCTGTCTCAGCGTTATCTCCTAGAAACATAGAATTTATTGGCAGTAAGGATTGCTTGGCCCACCCAGTCTGCCCAGATGTTCCCTGCCTAGTCTATCTCTGCAGACTCTATATGGTCTCCAGTGACCCTCCTGCCTCCCTGCCTCTTTTCCAATATGCCCCATGTCTATCCCATGCATGGTTGAGGCCACCAACTGTTTTAGCCTCCACTATTTTTGTAGGCAGTCTGTTCCAAGTGTTTACCTTTCTTTCAGTGAAGAAATATTTCCTCACATCTCTCTTGAACCCCCCCCCAGCTTCACCACATGCCTCCTGGTCCTGATGCTCTTTCTCATTTTAAAGATACTCACCCCACCTGTGAGGTAATTTTATGTCTACATCATGTCACCTTTCTCTCTCTCCTCTCTTCCAAGGTGCACAGGTTAGGATTCCTCAGTCTCTCCTCTTAGGGTTTCTTGTGAAACATTTGCACCCTTTTTGTCGACCTGTGGATTGCCTCCATTCTATGTCCTTTCTAAGTTACAGTCTCCAAAGCTGAACATAATACTCCAGGTGGGGACTTACCAGTGAGTGATACAGTTGCAACACCATCTCCCTCTTTCTACTGGAGATACCCCTCCTTATGCACCCTAGAATCCCACTAACCCTACCTGCTGCTTTGTTACACTGCCCTACCACCTGGAGATCCTCAGATATGATAACCCCCAAGGTTTTTTTCCTGTTTCATAAGTGTCAGTACCTCCCCGTTCCCCAGTCTATACTCAGTTCCTGAGTGTCTATGCCATTGGTGCATGATTTGGCACTTTTTGGCATCGAACTACAACTACCATGGTTTTGACAACTCCTTGAGTTTCTCAATATTCATGCACATTCTTTCCACTCCCTCTTGTGTGTCCATTTTTGTATAATTTGTAAAAAGGCATATCTTTCCTTCCAGTTCTTCTGCAATATCTCCAAAGAAGACATTGAAGAGGAGTGGCCCCAGTACTTAGCCATGTGGAACCTGCAGGTCACTTTCATATCATTAAAGTGAATGCCGTTTACCATCACCCTCTACCTCTTATCCCTTAACCTGTTTCTAACCCAGTTCACCACTTTGGATCCCATCCCTAGGCTGCTCAATTTATTTATCAGCCTGTTGTGCAACAGTTTCAAAGGCCCTGGTAAAGCCAAGGTAGGCCTTTCCCTGGTCTATTTCCCTGGTCACCCAGTCAAAGACTTCTATCAGATTCATTTGACATGGCCTTCACCCCTTGTGAACCCATGCTGCATGTGATTTCACAGCCTATTGGATTCAAGACACTTTACCAGTTTTTTTTCAATAGGATTTCCATTAATTTCCCCACCACTGTAGAAAAACTGACTGGCCAATAGGGTATACCGCTGTTTCAGTGAAACCAAAACAGTGACACCAACACAGCAACAGCAACTAGTTCAACATCCACAGTGTTGAACGGGTTGTCGGAGTGCTGTATGGACACAGCAACCGCCGGTGTTGGCTGCTATTCCCAGTACCTCCCCCCCGAGCTGATTATATATAAGTCCAGGGAGTGCGGGGGGGTGAAGCCCCTGAAAGCAGTCTAAATGTGCCCTGATGCATGGGGCACCACGGCAGTCTGTCAACACATTTGCCAGGCAATGTGATCGCCATCGGCAAATGTGTGTAACTGTACTGTCTGTCAACAACTTTGTTATCGATGAGACTTGGTGGAACAGGCCAAAAATTGGTAGCCTCCTCACTGCTTCCTTTCTTATGTAGAGGGACTATGTCAGCTCTTCTCCAGGTCTCCAGTACTATGCCTGTTTTCCATAAGCTATTGAACAAGGCTGTTAGTGGGGCAGCTAGTACCTCCCTGAGTTCTTTCATTTTTTATTTTTTCTCCCCGCTTTCCCCGTTGGCCCTCTTCTACCCATTCCCCTGTCCCAGCCCCCTCACCCTGGCATTCCCCAGGACTTTTGTGGGTCCCTCCTTTGTTCAACACTTCCCCCTGTGGTGGGGGGGTGATGGAGGCCCCCCTTACCTGCTGTTATGCTCAGGATCCAGCTGGGGAGGCACGTGCCTGAGTAGCCAGGTGCATAGCCTGCAGACCAGGTGGCATCATCCTGCCAATGGGGAGAGTTCTCTGTGTTTGTCCCCGAGTCCTCTGGGGTGTCATCTTCAAGGGCATGACAAGCTCATCCCCATGCAAGCATGTGGCATGCAGTGCCTGCCATCATCCCCTGTCCCACTAGCCATTTGTGCTGCACTGCCACCTGTGATCACCCAGGTGGCAGTAGAGCAATGGAGCTTGCTGCCCTCCCTCCCCGGAGAAAGAGAGCATCCACTGGGATGGTCAATCTTCCTCCACCCCCGCCAACCTCACAGGTCTACTGAGAGCATCTCATCCTCAAGACTTGCATCTGGGCAACAGGTAAGTACTTTAACCTATTTATTATAAGATAAATTCAATTTTTGCTAGTGTCCATGGGGGACTTTGGCATGGTGGCATTGCTTATGCAAACTCTACTCTGAGGACAAACAATGTACATTTTGGGATCAGATTAGTGGGCTTCTGTGTGTGTACACGAGTATATGCACATGACTGTGTGGCATGTATGTATGAGTTTGTGTCAGTGTGTGGGTTTGGGTGCATACATATGTATATATGTGTGTTGCAAAAAACTGTTAATTCTTTAGTTAGGATTAAAACCATAAAAGTAGGGAAATGTGGAATTAGGGTTTCCAAACCTAACACCCCACTCTGCACAAACCAACAGATGTCAAGGGTGTACCTTGGGGTCATCAGCTCTAACACTCACCCCATTCCATAAGTAAATAAGCTGAGATGGGTACAGTACAGGAGAATGGGATGAGCATTAGGGCTGATGACCCCTAAAGCACACACCTGACTCCTGTTGGTATGTGCAGGGTGGGGGTGGGGTGCTAGGTTTTGAAACCCTAATGCCACATTACCCTACTTTTGTGCCTTTAACCCTAACTAGAGCATTAATGCAGTTTTTTTGCAATTTATTTCATTACTTTTTGAGATAGTATAATTGTATCCTTATTTGCCTGTGGGAGTGCATGGCCCTCTACGCCCTGCACTTCCATTTGTAGAACAACAGTGACCAAATTGTCAGCATAGCCATCTTATTACCCCACCTCATGAACCCTGTACAGAACATTTCTGAATCCCCACCAAAATGTAAGTCTGTACAACTGCAACTCCATTCCGCACCACAGGTGAAAAAACACATATTGGCCAGGATTTGAAAAATGGCAGCTGTGACATACATGAGGTGGGGTAATAAGAAGGCTATGTTCAAAATTTGAGGTCAAAATAGTTGAAATTTCCAAAGTTACGAGCGTGAGTAGAAAAATTGCATAACTTTGCCATTTTTGAGTATTTCAGCCCCAAATTTTAAACATAGCCTTCTTATGGCTCCAGCTCATTAACAAGGGCAGGAAAAATTCTCAAATCCTGCCCAAAAAGTGAATTCACCAAGCAACTGTGAAATCACCTTTCGGGTGGGAGTTGTATAATGACAGTCCTATTGGTCATGAGGTGTTGTCCTCAAAAGGCCATGTTAAAAATTTGGGAACAAAATTTCAAAAAATGGCTAAGTTATGCATAAAAGTTGAAACCCCCATTGAAATACATTGAACTGCATGTACCTTAGTTTCTCATATTGGTTCCAGCAGCAAGATATGTCTTTGATCAGAGAGTGGGTTTTGAATCTGGGACCTGTTCAGGTGAGTGAGGGTGTGTGGGGTGTACTGGGGAGATGTGGGATGGTGGATGCTGAGTGGCAGGTAGGGGTGGGGGGCTGACCAGTGAGGGACCATTTTCTTTATTTCAGGTTCTGGTTGCAGGGGGAGGATGGGGTTGCCACTAGACATCAGGGAATAAAAAAGCAAATAGCGGGGATGGTAATTGGTGGATGGTGGGGAGCCACTCGACACCAGAGATTATAAAAAGCAATAATGGGGATAGTGATCATCAGGTGGGGGGTACCACTAGACACCAGGGAATTGGGAATGATGATTGGAGGGTGTGGGGGTGCCACTAGACACCAGGGAATATACATTTACTTAATGGGGATGGTGATCCAGGGGTGGGGGTGCCACTAGACACCAGGGAAATATAAAAGCATTATGAGGGTGGCGATCAGAAGGTGAGGGGTGCCACTAGACACTAGATAAAGATAAAATGACACATTGCCAGGGATGGTACTAGAGTGAATGGCGGTGACACCAGACACCAGGGAAAGGACTGCACCAGCATTCTTTTAGTTTACCTTCAGGTTGAATATTTTTTTAACAATCAATCTGTTTTTATCAATGAATCTGTTCTTATCAATCGATCTTTATTTTATCAATCTGTAGTTTTGAGCAGTCGCATTTCGATGTTATCACAAATAAATGTTACAATTCAAAAATGCTGCAATATTTTTTAACCAAACCATCCAAAGGCACACCCTTGGCATAGACCCCATCATCCCAGAAAAATTCATGGAAAAAAGTCCATACTGTGTAGGCTGTAGGTGACAGCAGAAATCCCCATGTTAAGTATAGGAAAAAAAGTGTTTTTTTTTTCACTTTTTTTGACCCACCATATTTCAAAAACCATACAAGATGTCATCACAAACTGTTCCACATATTGAGATTCTGACAGCCTGACTACACATGCCAAATTCTGTGCAAATTCTTTAAACAACAGCAAAGTTATTAAGGTGCAAAAAAAAAATTGGTTTAACATTAAACAGCCTGCTCAACCCTAACTATAGTGGTGCTACTGTGCCACGATAATAGATATATATGTATATATTTCATGTAATTTTTATTTTTTATACTGGTGAGCCAATGGGCATAAATGCCCATTTTCATTAGCAGCAAGTTTGAATTGACATATGACATTAAAACACAATCAAATACAAAGGCAGGTACAAGGCAAATGCAATACAATCAATGGGGATGAAAACATGAGCAGGTCATTTTTGAACATATGTAATCATTAAGTAAACTTTTAAAAATGGGGACTGTAATAGCATTCCTGATCTCAAGTGGAAGAGAATTATAATATAGTGGGGCCCTATATAAAGGTGATCTCTGACTATATGAGTGTTTAAGACATGGCACTGTATATTGCCTAAACAAGGCTGATTTGGTATCCTGTGAATATGCATTAGTCTGGAACAGACCTGAAATTGAAGAAGAAAGTGTACCCCCAATTTGTTTTGCATTAGTACAGCCTAGCTGAATTTGAATCTGTTCTCCAAAGAGAGACAACCAGCAGCAGAATAAAGAACACAGTGTTGAGTATGTCATGGTCAATTGGTTATAAACTTACAAATGCTGATATATGCTACTCACAGTTTGGAGATAACAGATTCATTAGCTGCATAATAAATGATAAGACCATAACCCACCACAGAAAACAGGAAACTACATGCAAGCAGTTTCCTTGACTGGGGCAGTCAAACAGTTCTTAATCCTAATCCTAAATAAAATGACCAGTCTCTGATGTATTATTTTAACTACTGATTTAATATGTTGTTTGGCATACCCCATGCCTGCTGCTGCCTGCAAGGTGGGGGTGTGATGTTAGGATTGAAAACTCTAACACCACATTTTCCTACTTTTAGAAATATAGAAACACAGAATTTGATGGCAGATAAGGACCACTTGGCCCACCTAGTCTGCCCATTTCCCTACCTAATGGATAAGCTGCAGATCCTAGTTAACCAACAGCCTACTTCCTCCTACCCCCCACTAGAATTGCCTTATGTCTGTCCAATGCATTCTTGAATTCCCCCATTGTTTTTGACTCCATGACCTCCTCAGGAAGGCTGTTCCATGCATTCACAACCCTCTCCGTGAATAAATACTTCCTCACATTACCTCTGATCCACCCCTCCATCTTCAAATTGTGCCCCCTTGTTCTTACACATCTCTTTTTCTGAAATATGCTACCCTCTTGGACTTTGTTGAGTCCCTTGAGGTACTTCAAAGTTTCTATCATGTCCCCCCTTGCCCTCCTTTCCTAGAGGGTATACATATTAAGCTCCTTTAATCTCTCTTCGTATGTCTTCTGGTGCAGACCCTGCACCATTTTGGTTGAAATCCTCTGGACAGCCTCCACCCTGTCTATGTCTTTGCTGAGATGGGGTCTCCAGAACTGCATGCAGCACTCCAGTTGGGGTCTCATCAACTGTCTGTACAGAGGGATAACAACTTTCTGTTTTCTACTGCTGATGCCTCTCCCTATGCATCCCAGTATCCCCCCAGCCCTCCTTACTGCCTTCTCACATTTCTCACATTGCTTGCCCACCTTTAGGTCATCTGATATAACTACCCCCAGGTCCCTTTTGTCACATTAACCCTAACTAGTGCATTAACAAAATTTTTTGCTATTGCCTTACTTTTTGAGAAAGCATAATTGTATTCTTATTTGCCTATGAGAGTGCTGTGCCCCGCGCTTCCATCCATCCATAATTTTTGATATAGTATAATCTTATCCTTATTTCCCTGTAGGGCCAGTGCTCCCATCACTCCATAATCGTATCATTATTTGTGTGTGGGAGCCCAGGGCCCAGTCTATAATGATATCCTGCAGTCGCATCCATGCATGATTTTTCAGATACAGTAATGGTATCCTCAGGACCCTGCACTCCCATCCCATAGTGTACAACATAAAAAACACCTCATATTGCAGTTGTATCCTATAGAAAACATAGCAGAATTTGAAAGCTGTGTAACTTGACACAAAATTACTATATTTTCTCGAAACCAACAAAAGTCACATTGGTACCACAAGCCCCTCCTACCCTGAAACTTTCAGAGCAAAATTGCAAACCATTTCTTGACAGCATAGTGACAAAGAAACAGCTCTGTAAACCTCCCAGTACAGAGTCATCCTATGGAAATCAACCAAAATTCAAATCCACAGAACTCCAAGCCTAAGTAATACATTGTCACCAAACCAGCAAAAGGCACATCTGTGGAGCAAGCCCTTTCTAGCCTGAAAATTTCAGTTCAAAATTCCAGACTCTTTTTCTGCTATGACGTGACAAAGAAACAGCTTTATAAAATTTCTTTTTTCGCAAATTGAGAAACAGAATCCTGTTTTGCAAATGCTTTTTCACAGTTTGCGATAAAGGAAATTCCTTTTTCGCAAATTGCAAAAAAGGATCCTGTTTTGCAGTAAAAGCTTGAGATTTGGCAAACAGGATTTCTATGGATAAAAAAAATGCATTTCACACAAAGTAATAAAAAAATGAATCCCAGAATGTGATTCTACAGGCCCCGATTAGGTAAACGCAACTGTTGGTGTTTACCAAAGCCCTATATTATTTCTGAAACTGAAGGTTGTTTCCCTTGCTAATGGAAAACAAGATGCTGGTAGCACGAACTAGTATTCCACATTTGCGATCAAGAGTCCTGTTTCATGATCAAGAATCCTGTTTTGAGCCTCACATCTAACTTTTCCCACAGGAAATAATGGGAAACGTTAAAATGTAATAACTACGGAATGGATTAATATTTTTTCACCAAACCTTCAAAAGGCACCACTGTGACCCAAGACCTATAAACCCTAAAAAATTCGGACAAAAATTCCACTCCGTTTTTGTGCAGTGCGGTGACAAAGAATTTGACAAAAAATGATAATTTACACATTTTTCAAGGCTCCATCTATCTGCACCCACACATCCAACTGGAACCACATTTGTCACATCATGAGATCTTTGGTCCTTGATGGCACATGCCAACGTTCATGGAAACTGATGGAACGGTTTCAAAGTTATTAAAGTGCAAAAGTTTCAGTTTAACATAGAACATGAAGATTTAACTCTAACTCTAGGGGCACAACCATGCCCCTATAATTTGTAATATACCGAGTTGGTTGACTTATACTTCCTGTATACCTTTGCAAAGTATACTGGTACTTTACTGTATTTTTTGTTTTAGTCTCAGTTATACTTATAGTATACTTATTTTCATCTTGTCACAAGCACCCAAGGTGTAAACCATCTTAAAGTGACCAATTTTTTGTTTTGTATATTTCTGTCAATATAAACATTCTTAAACAGGATTTTTGTTAAATGATGATTTTTCTTACACTGACACTCATGACCATGGCACTGGGTAACCTCTATGGCTCTTCTTTGATTGGAGCCATGTGGTCTTTTACTTTCACCTGGATGGAGACCAGAGATGGGCAGAAGAGATCTTGGTTTAACATCTCATCTGAAGGATGGTACCTCAGCAATCCTTGAATCCACATCTCCCAGGCTACCACCCTCCCTGCAGCTGCCCCCCCTGCACAACCACCCTTCATAAACCAGGACAACTACCAGCCCCTTGACCAGCCTCCCCAGCTGAGCAATGTCCTTGGAACTTCCCCTCCCCCCATCTGGGTCCTGTGCAAGTCATGGGGGGTGGAAGGGTGTAGGGAGAAAGCTCAAGAATGTAGAGTATTTGTGTCTCTCATTCCAGTGACAAAAAGTTCAGAGGCATGATCAGGGGTGTAGTCCTGCAGGGTCACGAGGGAGCACCATCTCCTTACTTCATATTCAGGAGGAGCTCTGCTCCCATAATTCTTAAAAAGAGTGTTCAAGATAATGTCCAATAAACAGAAATTAGCTTTTTAATACCGTTGCCTATTACTTAATGGTTCTGAAAGTCTTCTGGGCTAGTAATTGAAATTGTAAAACATGTCCTCTTAGAAAGGGAAGGGATCATAAATTAAACTGAATGGACAGCCATCCAATCCCTTCCACTTCTTGATCTGCTGGCTCCGCACCCGCACTCAGATGTTTTGTGACATCTTACCAGGGAGAGCTCTGAGGCATGCCCAATTGAAGTCTATGGGGCCAATTTTAAAAATAACTTTATGTATGTTTAAACAGTCTTTGATATAAATGAAAGCCGGTGCATAACATACATAAAGTTCTTTTCAAAATCAGCCCCATAGATTTTTATGAGACGTGCCTCCGCACTCTCCCTGGTTAGATGTCACATAACATCTGAGTGCAGGGACATGACTGGCAGATTGGGAAGTGGAAGGGATTGGCTGGCTGTCTATTCAGTTCAATTTACAGTCCCTTTCCTTCCAACGAGGAAATATTTTAAATTTTCAATTATCAGCCTGGAAGACTTTCTCAGCCATTAAGTAATGGTATTAAAGGAGAAGACTCCTGTATATTTATGATTTTAGATATGTCTGATGTATTTATTATACATTACATCAATTACTGTATATAAGTCAATAAGAGATCAGTCATTTCTTCTGTTGCAACACATATCTACAGTCTGAGGCTCTCACACAAGGTAGTAAAATGTCAAGCAAGCCTCCATTTACATGCAAATGAGTCACTTGTAATACAGACCCTCCCGTTCCATGATGTCACTGAAGCAACAGTGCAGAAGAAAACATAAGGATATCAATGCTGTCTATCCTGAGTTTAGTTTAAGTTTCCAATGGCTTAAGACAGTTCTGTCATGCAACTCACACAGGGAGTAGTACTTGTAGCCTTACTACTGTGTGTGTAGAGCAAATAATATAGTAATATTTCATTCACAGGAAACAAAATATGTGTCTTTGTACTGCTCATTTCTCTCTGTGAGACAGTTGTAACATGTTGTGGAGAGCAGCAGACTGAATCAGTCAATCAAGCAGTCAATCAGTCAATCTGTATTGAACCAGGTGAACACCCTTGAGAAAATTCATTTATAAGGTGGGCCTAGGTTTCCCCAAGGCATCACACAAGACTGAATTCCTCCTTTGCACAAATGATACACACACACTTTCAGCAGCCTGAAAGTGGAGAGCTAGATCACTTACTTTACAAAGTGTATTGTTTTACATTTTAAATGCTCATTAAGTCTAAGTTTCTGACTGGAAATACCAAGACACAGAATGCATATGACATGGGATGAATGAGCTAAGCAAATACAGAGCACTACAAACACTGGGACTGATTAGTTTCTTTACCTACAACAGCTGAAGTGTAGCATCTGATTTGTCAGGGAGATCCTACTTCAAATGCTAACATTGCAAAGCGGGGAGGGGGCTTCCACAGCTTGTCCTCAGTACCTTCAAAGTGAAGTGCTGTAGCTCTCACATCACTGCTAATGATTTATAATGGGAATGGGAATGGGGGCACTTTTAAAGTCACAGTTCCCAAGGAGGTTAGGGGAACTTGTTAAGGGTTAGAGAGTAAAGGACTCTAGTAGGATTTGAACCAGAGTCTCCCAGTTCTTGTGCCTGTGCTTTAACCACTAGATTACCCTTCTTCCATATGCTGCAGCTGATGCTTTCCTGGTAACCTATTCCTTGTTATAGCTGGACTCTTTATTGCCTTACAGCAGCCATCCAGTCACTGACTGCCTAGTTACAAAGGGAAAGGGGAATATTTGCAAGATTGTTTCTCACTGCTAGTGTCAATCAAAACAGAGAATGCTAACACACACAGAACATAATACAACAGCTGGTATAACACCACTTAACACTCTTGTTGTACCCAGAGTAATTTATAGGGTAAACTGTTTTTGCTAACAGAAACAATAACACAACACATACAGGCACTTTCTTACATGAATACTGTATATACCTCAAATCAGTGCTGCATCACACTCACATGGTCCTAGTCTCTATTAGACCTGCACTTCAGGATGTGCACAACACTTAAAGGGTTCCTCCTTTACTCATGTGGGGAACCAAACATTGTGGGTTTGATTTACTGGTGGAACTGCATTTAGTGCAGCACCATTATCTGTTGCTCTGATGACATTATCCTCCAGCAACACTGATGGTAAAATGGAGGACAAACACATTGATAACTTCTGGGGGCTGTATATTGTTATTTATGATCTAGATTTGGACAACAATAGGACTGCTGGCAACTGGAGGAGGCATACAACAGTTATACATAAGGAGTTGGGGAAAATATTGATGTGAAACTATGGGAGACTTCCCCTTTAAAAAGCCTGTTTCTGTTTATTGGCTATTCCCTTTAAATTCCTCAGAGATGCTTTTTTTATGACGTTGAATACAGTTCTTGGAGTCGACACATGTGCATTTAACACCGACTCCTCCAGACTACGGAAAGGAAAATTCATATATAGCCACTCTATGGGGGAATAGCAGCACACTACAAGAGAACTATTCAGAAGGGCCAAATCCTAATCTTGGTGGCCACAAGCTTCTCAGCAGCCAGTTTTAAAATGGCTGCTGAGAATCTCATGGTCGCCGAGATCTGACATAGCCCTTCTGATTGGTTCTTGGGGCTATAAAGTTCTGGAAAGACTAACCTTATTGGTTGCAAGGTCAGACTTTCATTGTTGTCATGCTTTTTTTCAGGAGAAGATAGTCACTGTCACTTGTTGGGAAGACTACTTAGCAGCATGAATAGCCGCAATCACAATCAGTAAAGCGCACAGATCAGTTCAGACTTGGATAGACTTCAGCTGCAACATGTTCATTAGGAGTGGGGATCTGAGAGCTTGAGCCCATCAGAAGAACAGAGTGCATTGGGATCAAACCAGAGAGAGCTGCAAGAGGCAGGTGGGCTGAAAAGTCCTCAGATACAAGCCCATCATGGAGTGGAGCTGTCACCAGCTTGGAACACTAATCACCTTGTTTGTTCAGTGGGAACAGCCTTGGGTGGAACACAAGTGCAGAGCTATGAGGAGCCCTGCTCAGATTCTCTAAAACCCTTCGACTCAGCTTTGGCCCAGGACATGTCCAGTTTGGTGGGGGCAACATTGGGTGGAACACAACACAGGAAGCCACTAAGTTAGTAAAAAAATCAAATGTTGTTACATAAGAGTCTTGGTTATTATCACTCATTAGCAGAGACTGCATGGAAAATCAAATGCCCACACAATGAGATATGCACATTGTTTGCTAAGGAGCTTACCTCAGTTTGGTACATTTCTTTAGAGTTTGCCTCAGCTTGACCCATTTCTTTAGGCTGAGTTGCTCTATTAAGATTTATTTGTATTTATTTTCCTTGTGGAAAAAAGTGGTTACACTCATAAGTAGTTCATATATCATATTTATTTCTGATTGCCATTTTGTCATGGAGAAAATGGTGGCACCTCAAAAAGCTGATTCCTTCCTTTTATCTGTTTGTGCTACTAAGCATCCATCCACTCCAGGCCCCTCTCAGGCCTCTCCATGCCCCAGCCATAATACCTTGTAACAACCTGTCATCTCTCAGGTCTTATCTCATGCTTCCTATGGTATTCTTGTGCCCTCCCGCCATGGTGGGGCCCTTGGGCTGGGCCAGGATCCATGAGTAATTCTTCAGACAGACATTTGGGGGAGAGTGTATAGGTCAATGGTTGTGGGATCAGCAGGCTGGAGGGCCATCATTTTGCATGGTGGGGAGATTTATTTTCTTTCTTGTTTCTCCCCATCAAGAATGCCACGTGCTTGTACATCGTGAAGCATAGATGCTCAGCATGCATCAGTTGTGGTCAGCAGCATCTCCCAACCCAATATTCCTGCATATACCTCCCCATGTGGTCAGTCAGAGGGGCAGTATTGCAGAAAAGTGACAAATGTCCTCACTCCTTGCTGGAAAGCAGTGTCCATTGGGATGCTCAATTCTCCTCCATACAGCTGGTCCCAGAAAACCAATGCTCATTCATGAATCTTGGTCACTGGCAATCAGTAGATGTAGTGCTGCACAGATGTGTCAATCTGCTTTCTTCCTTTTAATTAGAATTAATAATCCCTGTTCAAGATTCTTTAGTTGCTTTGCTGTGCCCTTGGGGTGGGGCACAATTCCTGTGTGTGTGTTGGGGGCCCGGAGAGCGCAGCTCCTGTCTGGGTGGGGAAGCACAACTCTTGTATGTGTGTGTGGGGGGGCAGAGCTCCTGTCTGGGGGGGAAGCACAGCTCTTGTTTGAGGGTGCAGTGGAGCACATCTCCTGGGTTTTGGGGGCCAGGAGAGTTCAGCTCCCATGCTGGGGGCCAGGAGAGCACCACTCCTATATCGGGGGGCTCAGAAGCACAGTTCCTGGGCTGTGGGGTGGTGGTGGAGTGCAGCTGTTGTGTTGGGATGGGGCAAAGTGCAGCTCCTGTGTCAGGAGGCAGAGCACAGCACCTGCATCAGGGTAGGGACTGCAGCTGCCGAGTCTGGAGACTGTGAGAGTGCAACTGTGTTGGGAGACTGGAGAGTACAGCTCCTCTGTCTGAGGGGTGGGGAAGTGTGGCCCCTGCCTCATGGTGGGGACTCCAGATCCTGTGTCTGGAGACTGGGAGAGCACAACTGTGTTGGGAGACTGGGGGAGTGCAGTTCCTGTGCCTGTGGCAGGCAGGGTTCAAAAAATCTGATAGCCCGAGGTCCCGGGCTACCAGTGCTCATGCAGGGACAAACATTTTTCTGCTGAGCTACTTGTCCGTGGGCAAGTACTGCTTTTAAACTTTAAAACAATTTTCTGTTGCAGTACCAGCTTCCTCCAGTAGGGTGCATGCTGCTCTGGCTGTCTCTATGGTCATCTGACCCACCGGAGTGGTGTTCACATGATCAGTGGACTTAGAGTGAGCAAATACCAGGCAGAAGTGAGTGGTGGCCGTGAGGGAACAGAGGAGGAGCCAGTCATTGGACTGGCAAGTGTGGCACCAAATCAGGGTAGCACGTTATAATAGAGACTGAAATTGAGTGACTCACTTGTGAGTCACTCAGTCTCAGTGCCTGTGATATGAGCTACCTTGAAAGGGTAGTGAGGCACAGTTATAGTGCCAGGTTAGGGACAAAATTAGTGAGGTGCTACGAGGGCAAAGAAACATAAGGGGAGGGTTCAGGAAGTATATGGTATGTGAGCTGCAGTTTGGTGGTGTGTTGCTGAGCTGCTTTTTTGGTGTAGTGGTGAGGGTGGTGGGCTGCAGTGAGGGAGGCCCAGGGTTTGGGGCTGGGCAGGGTTTTTTATTTTGTTTTGCGTGTGCAGCCCTTAAAATTTTTTTTATGTCTGGGTTTCTCCCCCTCCCCAACATGCACTCCCTGAAGTTGAGAATCCCAATTTAGGGGGATGCAGGGGCTGAAGCCCCCCTCATAGATACATTGTTGTTGGTTTTCATCACTGTTGTCAGGTTTGGCAGGGAGTGTACATTGCCGTTTTGATTTTTGGCGATGTACACTTGCTGTAACAGCGATCGCTGTTATGACATGTAACCCCAAATCAGTGACCAGGATCCCAATGGTAAGTCATGGCCATTGCACGGAAGTGATTTTGCAGAGCAGATCAGAGATGCACTCACTGACTGGTTTTCACTCAGGAGAAAGGATGTACAGTCATTTTGTTTATCAGTGTTGGTCGACAGTGGGAGGACTGTTGAATTTTAGTCCTAAGGGACTGAGACCACTGCCTGCCACAATTGCTTTGCTGTCTGTGTAGAGCATAAGAAAAAAAATATTTTTGACTTTTAAGCTGTAAAAATTAGAGTGTGGATGAGAACTAAAGAGGAAGTGTGAGAGCGAAGAGCCGCAGCAGGGGAGGGGAGGGGAAGAGAGGGAGGGAGCCGTGGCATGGAGGCAGCATGAATAGAGGTTTGATTCATTGTGTTAACTGCCTTATCTGACTAAATCTCCCTGCCAAACAGTGCACCCCCCAAAAAAGGTGACTAAAACAAGGAGGATAGGGTAAATATTAAGAAGAGAAGGGTTAGTTTTTGTGTACCCTAACAGAAGGGCATAAGCCATTATTATTACAAATAAAGCTTGAAGAGACTGAATGAATAAAATCCTGCCTAAAAAATAACTAAGGAGTATACTAATAAAAAGGCCTAACTAGGAGTCAGAGAAACAAAACAGAGACTCAGGGGGACTTTGTGTCTGCCACTCTGACTACTGTGGACATTTAAATAAAATACTGAAGGAAAGGGTGGACCAGAACCATTGAGAAGGCGCAACAGTAAAAGATAAAGAGGCAAAGAGAAGAGTAAGAGTTGGGCTTTCTGCTGCCTACAAACTAGTAAAGGGCACTGGGCAGATAACAAATGTAACTGACTGCCTAAAGAAAATTAATTAATTAAAAAATAGCAGCAGTAAAGGAAGAAGACAGCAAGGGTGCCAAGAGGCTCTTTGTGTTGTCGCCCTTAAAGTAAAGGGCAAGTGTACCTAACTGCCTACAGAAAATAAATAAAATTAAAAAAAGCATCAGTAAAGGAGCCGGAAAGAGCAAGGCGACTAAGAGACTCTTTGTGTTGTTGTCCATAAAGTAAAGGGCAAGTGTACTGTACCTAACTGCCTACAGAAAATAAAAAAGCAGCAGTAAAGGAGGAAGAGAGCAAGGGGGCTAAGAGAGGCTTGTTTGTGTTGTTCCCATAAAGTAAAGATCAAGTGTGTGTAACTAACTGAATAAATAAAACAAGCAATGGCGAAGCCACAATATCTGTAAATGCATTAACTAGATAAGGGTGTTTCATGGGCTTAAACATTTACATGAATTGCCGTTGCATACACTAACTGAATCAAAGTACGGTACATTGAGAAAGGGCAGATATAAAAATAATGCCACAGTCTGTATTACAGTTACCTATATGTTTCACATTTTATTCTATGCACTGTTACAGCGATCAGCTCAACAGAACTGGGCCATCATATACATGAAGGTACTGTACCTTAATTGCAAACACTGCTAAGACAAGATAGAAAATAAACCCAATGTTGAGACATGTTTTTGAAGACATTTGATGTGTTTGATTTTTTTTAGAGATTGCTATACAGTTCACACACATAATTAGTATAATATAAAAGTGCATATACCCAAATGTCAATGTAAATCTTACACAATTCATTACAAGTTGTCCTCTTGAAAGCAGATCTTACTGTACAAGGCCTAAAAATGGGTGTTAGGTAAAAGTAAACTGGGGTAGGTGTATTATTAAGGGTATTGCAGAGATTATCTTTTATTGCTGCTCCACCCCAGGCATACACAATATGAAAATCAACAACCCCTTGATATGAAGCAACAGGAATTAGTTAGTACAAGGACAGAAACAAGTAGGAGACTGAGTAAGTTGGAAGACAAGCATGATTATGGTAAGTTAAATAACATTTCAAAAAGTCTCACTATTATAATTCATTTTTTACAAATGCATCTGCACAGTTGACAATTTTTGTAAAAAAATAATAACAATGGGAGTTATTCCACATATGTCCACAGATGCCACACATGCAGGTGGAGCGATTTGAGGCTCGGATGCACCAGTCTGCCCTGCTTCTGAGACAGAAGATCATGGCGGAGAGTCAGGGGTACTGGGGGTTCCATTGATAGCTGTTGAAGCAGAGGGAACCAAATCTGATGACGCCAAAGAGGGGCTATTAGAATCATGTGAGCCCCTTCCACCTGTAGCTTCAGGAGATCTCTCTGAAGCACTGGGAAGGGAGGAAAGGCATACAAGAACCTCCCTGTCCAGCAAAAAGACAGCATGTCTCATCAGAAAACATCATGCCCGGGAATAAGCGAGCAAATATTTGGTAGTTTTGCATTGGATGGGGAGATGAAGAGGTCTATCTCCAGTCAACCCCACAGGTCGAATAAGCTTTCAACCACCTCTTGATTTAGCTCCCACTCATGAGCCCTGACAGTGGTGTGGCTGAGACTGTCTGTCAGGATATTGCTGATGTGCAGCACATGGACATCAGTCAGGCGGAGGTCATGCTGGACTGCCCAGTACCACACTTGCCTCACCTCCCAGCATAGAAGCTACGAGCGAGTGCCTCCCTGTTTGTTCAGGTACCAAACCATAGATATTTTGTTGGTCTGAATCAGGAGTGTCCCTGGATATAGAAGAAGAAGCTGGAAGACCTGGAGGGCATACAGTATTGCCCTCATTTCTAACACACTGATGTGTAGAGACGCTTCCAGAAGAGACCATGTTCCCTGGGTCTGATGGTCTCCTAGGTGGGCTCCCTAGCCTTGACATGAAGCATCCATTGTAAGGGTCATGGTAGGAGCAGGGAGTTGAAAGGGGAACCCTCATGAAGAGATTGGACAACTCCCTCCACCAAAGAAGATCCTTCTTCATGTACCCAGACACTAGGACCCTGTGGTCCAGGTTGTCCAGCCACTGATCCGATTGGATACGAAGAGTCCATTCAGTTACTCTCAAATGCAGTCTGGCTAGAGGATCTATAGGGATCACAGCTGCCATCAGCCTGAGAAGATGAAGAATCAACCAGGCTGTGGTCCAGCGTGAGTTGGCCACTAATCTGACCTGTTCCTATAGGGTCTCTGCTCTGTTCGATGGAGGAAGGCCGTACCCTGGACCATATTCAGCATCACCCCAAATGAATTGTAGGTGCTGGGAGGGGAGAGATGGGACTTGGGATATTTGACTGTTATTCTAAGTCTGGAAAAGAGGTCCAGGGTGAAGGAGAGTGACTCCCTCAGACTGCTCTGTGATGGGGCTGATAGATGCCAATCATCCAAATACAGGTTTAGTTAGATCCCTCTGTGGCATAGGGCTGCAGCCACCACTGTTAGACACTTGGTAAAAACCAGAGTTGCTGAGGATAGGTCAAAAGAGAGAGCCTTGAACTGGTAATGTTTCCCTGGAAGGCAAACTGAAGAAAGTGGCAGTGGGCCTGGAAGACAGAGACATGCAAGTAAGCATCCTGCATATCATAGAAACATAGAATTTGATGGCAGATAAGGACCGCTTGGCCCACCCAGTCTGTCCATTTTCCTACCTAATGGATAAGTTGCAGATCCTAGCTAACCAACAGACTACTTCTTCCAACCTCCACCTCCAGTGCACAAAGCCAATGGCTCTTGTGGAGTAGGGGTACAAGTCCTGGATGGTGAGCATGTGGAACCTCTTGTACTTGAAGTACAGGTTGAGCATGCTGAGGTCCAAGATGGGCCTTAGGTCACCCGTCTTTTTGGGCACTAGGAAGAAATGAAGGTAGTACCCTCTTCCTGTCTGTGCTGGGACCACAGGCTCTATGGTTGACTTTTGAAGAAGATCCTGGATCTCATCCCCTATGACAGACAGGTGTCTTGGAGGATAATGGGAGAGGCCTAGGGGGTTGTCCGGAGACCTGTCTAGGAACTATATGGTGAGACCTCTTGCTATTAACTGAAGGACCCAAGAGTCCATGGTTGTGTCCTGTGACCCTGGAAGGTGGATGGAAAATCTCCCCCCACTGGTTCCCCTAGAGGATCTAGAGGAGGCAGGGGTGTCCCCCACAAGTCAGGAGGCTGAGGGTAGGGAGTCAGCAGCTCCTCCAGGGGGCATCTGGAACTTGACAGGGGGAGTAGGGGTTCCTGATGCTGGATACCAGCATTTTTCCTGGTGTTTGGCAGGGTCCTCTTTGGTCTGGTGACTCTGTTGCTGAAGAAAAGGCTGTTTGCCTTTGTAACCCCCTCGGTACATAAAGCAGACATCGCGGTTGGATTTATCTTGGTCCTGCAATTCAGTGATAATATCCTTCCTTAGCGTCACCTCCAAATAACATGGACCCCCTGAAAGGGGCATCCAGGATGGAGGTCTGGATGTGTTGTGCCAGGCCAGCAATCCTGAGCGATGAATGTTGCCTAATGCAGACAGCAGTGACTGTGGTGCAAACAACTGAGTCTACTGTGTCATAAGTGGCCTAGAGGACATGACAACAGAAGATTTTAGCCATTCTTACTGTCTTGGCAATCTCAGCATTAAGCTCCTGGTCCTGGATAGCTTCCATCTTTGGCTTGAGTGAGGCCAGGGAAGAGTTCTGGTAGGAAACCATATGAGCCACATAATTAGGGGGCCTGAGGGCACAAGTGCAGGAGGAATGGATCTTGTGACTGAAATTGTCTTGGCTGCTTAGACTCCTTATCAGGAGGAGACATGCTCAAATGTTAGGTTCAGAGGACCGGTCATGAACAGCCATGATAACAACCAAGTCTACATTAGGATGGCCAATAAGGTGTGTGACCCCATCTGGGGGGTGGTACACCCTGTCTGCCTTTTTTGAAACAGCTGGAATGGAAGAAGGCTATTGCCAGATAGTGGCTATCATGTCTTTATGGGGCCCAGTCCAAGGCAGTATGGGCATAGGAGCTGTATCAGTCATATCTAGATGCTCCACAAGCCTTTTCTGCTTTGGATGCTGTTCCTGGAAAGCCCAGCCACAGGCATTTTGTATAGTTATGAGGAGTTCTGCAAAGGAAGGGTCTTCTGGAGGGGACTTCTTATGCTGAGGATCTATAGGTGTATGCCTACCAGAGATGGAGGTCGAGTCAGAGTCTGAAGAATGCCTGCTGGTGGTATGAACACTTTTTAGAGGAGTGTCCTGGGTATTATCCCTGATCTGGTGTCCAGAGGAGCCTTCTCTGGAAAGGTGGGAATCCACAGGAGAGGTTTATCTAGGGGTCAGAAAGGAGGTGAGGTAGAGGCCATCACTGGTATCTGACGGTCAAGCTCCGAGGCTAGTTGATTCCTGTCCTCCTGAATCAGGGTCTGAAACACTGCCTGGATATCAGCCTGAGACTGCTGTGGAACCAGAGTCTGAGGCTGAGAAGGAGGTGGTGGAGGAGGAGGTTGGTATAATGGATAGCCTGACATCTGATATTTAGGGTATCCATGAGCCTGTTAGGAATAGGGAAAGCCAGAAGGAGCATACCCTTGATTAGACATAACCTGATATCTGGTACCCCTGTACATAATGGGATTGATGACCAGGCATTGGATACCCCAGTGAAGGGTACACTGGGTATTGTGGGGGTGGATAGCCTGGATCATTGCCCATAGGTCCAGCCAGAGGTGGAGCTGAATGTCCTGCAGGAGGTGGGACTGATGGCCTGGCAGGAGGTCCAGAAGGAACAGGCATCAGCCCTGTAGGGACATTCAAAGTGGCTGGCACTGGATCAGGCACAGGGAATGTCTGGCACTGGAAGATTCTGTGCCTGGGGGCCTGATGGAAGGCCATCCAACATTTGAGGAATGGCCAGAGTGTCAGATATACCCTGACCCGGTGACGGGTCACATAACGAAGGGTTACTTGGCATCAGGGTGTGAGTAGAACCCGATGGAAGACCTGCCATGATCTGGGGAGCTGGAGTCCAAGATGGTGGCATCTGGTTGTCCAAGGGGGCTTGGATTGAGGAGGTCCTGATGGAAGGTCCCCAGTGGGATTAACAATAGGCCTAGTGGGTGAATCATGAAGAGACTGACCCAGTGAAGGAGGGGGAACCTCTGGATTAGTGCCCACCTCCGGCTTTTGATCTGCAGGCAAGTCCAGAGGGTCTGGTTGTGTTGGTGGGAGTGAGGAACCCTCAGAAAACTGTTGTGTGTCCAGAAGCTGGCTCAACTTGACATTGGGGGTATACTGTGACCCCGTTGGGAGACCCCCAGCTGTGTGGTCTCCAGAGGAACTGGGGAGTGACTTATCAGCCATGGCAGTGCAGACATCAGAAGAGCTAATGTTCGACATATCAGCCTGGACCATGCAGACAACAGCGGAGCTGGAGTTCAGTTTACCAGTTGTGACCGTGTGCTCCTTGGTGGGACTGGGAAGAATCTTATTGACCTGGCTGCTGGTGATAGACCCTGAAGAAGATATGGGCCTAAAGAGCACAATAGGGGTTCCATCATCCAAGAAGATCCCTGACTGCACCATGAATAAAGCAGAAAGGAAGGCCGTGGTCTGATCCACTGGAGCGGTAGGAGACCTGGCAATAGGAGTACTTACCAAAGTGGAAACCCCTCTGGTGTCAGTGGTGCCTGATGGTCGCCACCGAGTGGATGGAGACCTATCCCATTCTTAGTACCTCTCCTTGTCCTTTTTCTTCTTTTTGGGTTCTGGCATTGGAGAAGAAGATTTTTCCCTGAAGATTCTGTAGCTCCTTTTCCATCAAAGCTAGGCACTTCTCCAGCAAGTGGGCTTTGAGCTTTTTCTGGTGCTTATTCCATGTGGCCTGGTTGAAGGATTGGCAGGGCACACAATCCTTGACCCAGTGTTTGGGGCTGAGCCAGATCACGCAGATGGAATGTTCATCAGCATGCAGGATCTGGGTGCCACAGGACTTGCACTTCTTCTTTCCAACGCATCACCCAACTGTTCCTGTTTCTGAATTGTACCTCCAACTATAACCCATGCTGTAAATTTGTCACTGTTATTTATTTGCTTCCCCTTTCTTCTGTATATCCCTCAAGATCTCTGTATTAGACTTGTTTATGTTAGACCTGTTTATACTGTGTTTTACTATTTAATTGTTTGACCTGGTGTTCTGTTCCCTTTTTATGCTAAACTGGACATTTGTGTAAATTGGCATGTTTGCTCACATACCATTCAGTATAAAATAAAGACTGATTGTTTAAAAACTGGACTGACAGACCTGAACCACAGCAGTTCTGTAAAAATCCAAACTGGCCATACTGGGTGCATCTTGTACAAATAGAGCTGGACTGGTTACTCTGGTTACACTGTTCAGTCTGACTTTTATGTATCTGGTCCACATCTGGAAGTCTGTTTTTCAATCCTTCTTTGATATGATTGAAAACAGAACAATCAGAACCAGACCAGATAGATAAAAGCCAGACCAGATAATCTGGAGTGAGTGGATTAGCAATATTTGCACAAGATGTGCCCAGTTTAGATTTTACAGCTCTGGTCTGGGTCTGGTGATCTGGTTTTTACCCATATCCCACTGCTTGTGGCTTAGTGAAACACTGTACAGATGGATGCAGAGTCTAACCCTTCGAAGGCTGAAGTTTCAGAAAACCATTATGCTAAAAATACCAAGACTCACTCCCTCACCCCAAGTCACACTTAGTCCTCTACCAAAGTCATGCTTAAATATTGGTGCCTCTACATCCACACCATTAAGCTTTTAATGCCATCATGCCTCTTCTGCTACCATGAGCTCCCCATCCATGAAGTCCCATTCTGCTTGTGACAGCCCCCCCGCCCAAACCAGGTGGCTCTTTACACCACATCAACTAAATTACTGCTAAACTCCTTACTTTTAAACAGTTTGTTAAGAAATTTTTGTTTTAATACATTCATGGTAAGGAAAAATGAATTTGTAAAATAAATCAAAGCCCCCATTTATCAGTTCATTTAATCACAATACAGCATGTTATGAACTGATCAGAGTCTATGTGTAACCTAAGTCAAAGAAAAATTAGACACACAAATGCCTACCTATTTATAGGTGAAGTAAATTTGGTTACTGTCATTCAGTTGTAAACACCTATAGTTACAAATTACAGATTAAGAATATTCAGTAGATTATAAACAGTAGCCCAGAACTACCTGCCTGAGAAAATGAAGTTGGTGTATTATTTGGAAACATCCAACACTGGGACTCTTGTTATGGACTGTCCTGCACAGTAGCAGAATGACTGCTGTTAGGATGGTGGTGTCAAATGGCTTAATGAGGTGTTCATAGGGGCTTAGGGGAACAACAGAGCTTATTTGTTATGCAGAAAGCTACAGGAGGTGTTTAACCCATTCTACTTACAATAGCTTTCTATGATGTCTGTACTATCCATTAGTAATCTGACACAGAATGACTGCCAGAAGATAATGAGTTAACTTTCTGTGGGCTCAATTAACTCCTCAAGCCAGAGGAAAAATAATGCTCTACAGCTTCCTATACACTCACACAGGTAGCCTAGTAATGAGGCTTAATTGGAGGAATCTATTTTTAACACCCTATCATGTTGTTTGGTAGCAAAAATGACATGAGCCCTTTTCTGAATGCAAAACACCTGCTAGGCAATGCCCACAGTTGTAAAAAACAGCAGTAAAGGAGGACGAGAGCAAGGCAGTAAGAAGCTCTTCACATTGTTGCCGATAAAGTAAAGGGCAAGTGTACCTAACTGCCTATAGAAAATAAAATAACATTAAAAAAAAGCATCAGTAACAGGAGCCAGAGAGAGCAATGTTGGTAAGAGGCTCTTTGTGTTGTTGCCCATAAAGTAAAGGGCAAGTGTACCTAACTGCCTACAGAAAATAAAATAGAAAAAAAGCATCAGTAAAAGGAGCCAGAGAGAGCCAGGGTAGTAAGATGATCTTTGTGTTGTTGCCCATAAAGTAAAGTAAAGTAAAGGGCAAGTGTACCTAACTGTCAGTGCCTACAAAAAAAAAAATTAAAAACAGAAGTAAAGGAGGAATAGAACAAGGGGGCTAAGAGAGGCTATTTTGTGTTGTTGCCCATAAAGTAAAGGGCAAGTATGTGTAACTAATTGAATAAATAAAACAAAAATGGCAGTAAAGGAGGAAGAGAGCAAGGGGGCTAAGCATCATTACTAGTGTCTATCTGTCTGACTCAGCCTGACCCTCCCACCCAGTCCACACCACTCCGGCACCCATTGAAACACACACAGTGACTGGTACAATACATTTTATTAGCATCAGAACAAAAAGATCACAACAATATGCAGAAGAGGAATAGTAAACAGCAGACTCTTTTTTTCTCTCTGGTCAGTAGCCTCAGCAGGACCAGCAGCAGCCTGAAAAAGAAACACAATGTACTTCTGTGGATAATAGTAACAACAATGAAAATGAGTCTATATCTGTGTCGGGGATATAACTGCTGATCAGTCTATTAAATTAAGCAATGAAGCCTTACCTGAAACTTCATATCCACTCCCTAAGAAATGTACTTTAGTGCTCGATGAGCAGGATGAGAGGGCAAGTAAAGATAAGAAATACGATCAAGAGAAAAGAACTAGATTGTTTCAAAGGCATTAGTTGACCATTTATAGGTGGCTGTGATATGATTAAAAAAAGAACTAATGTATTCCACAGTGTGTGAAAAACATCTAACTATTGCTGTACCAGCATTTTCAAAGAAAACAAATTAGGTTCAAATCATTTTAGGAATGAATCGCTACGTGCACATGACATGTCCAATCCACATGCACTGTGTATGATTCAGCATCCTGCAGACGGGGTCAGCATGCAGTATATTTTGATAACATTGAGTCACCACTGTATCAAATCTTTACTCAGTTGGATGAGGGCACAAAGGTCTAGATGCAATGCTTGTTCAACACAGCGCACTCTATTGCCAAAAGTCGGTGCTCATTCTCAGACATGGAGTGGCTCTGTGAGTTAGAGAAAAAAAAAATGGGATAAAACTTGGTTCTGATTATACCAATGATAAGCGAGCTAAGGACTTTTGCAGTGCTATATTAGAAATTATATCCCGAACACAGATGCAGACCCTTACTAATGTTAAGTATGTCACAGTTCTTGCTGACAGCAGTACAGACAGCAGTATCACTGAATGAGAAAATATTTTCCTATGGTTTGTTGAACCTATCTCAAAACTGGTGCATACATTGCTTATCCAAGCTGTGCCATTGGAACATGCACATGCAGAAGGTACAGTATATTTAGTGTGATATTGACTGCAATGGAGTCAGTAAATCTCTCCCTCAGTGTTACATCTCTTTTGGGGTTGTAAATTGAGTTATTCCTGGTGGAGACAGTCTCTCACCATTCTGGAACAAATTTATTTATTTTATTTATCTATTAATTTTCGGAATTACAACCTTTGAGTCAAAGACTCCTTTGCAAAGGCTCCACGTCTGGACAAACAACAGATTTATGAGAACACAGTATACAGATTAATGTGAACAAGCTTCTTTGCTTAGTGTTACAAAGTGGTGCTTACAAGTTGACAACAAACATATACAGAATAAAGTTACAATAGGGTTAGTCTTGCAGTCCTAGGCCTGTTTAACATGCCACAAATGGTGGAATGTTAGCCTTATCCTCAGTCTGAAACTACATTTGTAGTTCTGGGTAGGTTCTAGGGGTTGAATTACAACCCTGCATCAAGGTGGGGTTAGATGCTCAATTGCAGCTACACTTCTCTGAGGCAATGAGGTGTCTCTTGATTTTGGTTTTAAATTGGCCTAAACTTGGAGCCTGTGCTATAGTAGGAGGGAGTTCGTTGAGCCAGGTGGGTGCACGATAGCTGAAAGACCTTTGACCTAGCGTGGTCCTCCAATAAGGGACATGGATGGGCACGTTTGCTAGGTGCCTTGGGGTGCTCCTGTGGGTGTTAGTTTGTATTAGAGAGTGAAGGCCCATGGGTGCAGATTTCAGTAGGATTTTATTAGCCTGGAGGCAGGTATGGTATTTTAGCCTACCTTTAAAGGTCAGCCAGTCCGCTAATTTGTAGAGGTCGCAGGTGTGGGTTAGGTGGTCACTTTCTGTGACCAGCCGGCTGGCTTTGTTGAGGGCAAGGTTGATACGCCTCAGGGCTGTGGGGTCAGCCATCCCATATATTATTATTCCATAGTCTATCAAGGATATGACTGAGCTGGTCACTGCCAGACGAAGGGCCTGTGGTGGGAGGCATTGTCTATGCCTGTAGAGGATCCCTAGTCTAGTGTTTACTGAGGAGGACAGTTGGTTGATGTGTGTGTGGTAGGTGAGAGATGAGTCTAAAGTGATGCCAAGATATTTGAAGTCAGAGACCTGTTAAGTTTTGCTGCCCTGGTAGTTGGAGATGTTTAGTTGGGCTCTTATATGGGGGCTTTGTCGGTGCGCAAAGATCATGGATTTTGTTTTGGTGTAGTTTAATATAAGCCTGTGCTTTGTGAACCAGTCTTCTAGTTCATGGAAGTAGGTTTGCAGCTTGTGTTGGAGGGAGTTAAGGGAGTTGTCTTTCCAGTAGACTACGGCGTCATCTGCATAGAGCAGAAGTTTCCCATTGCATGCTCTGGGGATGGAGTTCAGGAAGAGAGTGAATAATACAGGGCCTAAGATTGATCCTTGGAGAACACCTGATAGAACCGGGGATTTAGAGGATAGAGTGGTATTGATTTTAACCTGTTGTGTTCAATCTGTTAGGTAGTTCTTAAACCTGATTAGTGTATCTGGTGCAAGGTTGAGGGAGGGAAGTAGGTATAATAGTAGGTCGTGGCTGACAGTATCAAATGCTTTGGTTAGGTCGATGAAGATTGCTCCTGCAATTTCACCCCCGTCAAGTGCCTTGTGTACATATGATGTGAGTTCGAGGAGTGCCGAAGTGGTACTGTGTCCTGATCTGAAGCCATGTTGTTCTTGGCATAGCAGGGAGTGCCTGGTGAGGTACTCCGTGAGTTGGTCTGAAACTATTCTTTTGAGGGCTTTTGAGAGTGTGGGGAGTATCGTAATTGGCCTGTAGTTGCCGGGGTCCATTGGATCACCTTTTTTTAAAACTGGTGTAATAATTCCCCTTTTCCATAGAGCAGGGAATTGTCCTAGGTGTAGTGATAGGTTGAAAATCTTGGTGATGTCAAGTGTTAGCTGGAGGATTTTGAGGTCTACAGAGTCACTGCTATACCTTTTATTCCGTAGGGCATTTGCCAGGTAGTGTTTGGCCTTACTGCAGGAGATTGTTTTGAGCTGAAACGGTGTGGGGGTATGACTGGGAATGGGGTTCGATGGGACACTGGGGGGTGGGTCAAAGAAATTTGATGGGAGAATGTGGCTGAGGTCTGTGAAGGAATTATTCAGGACGTTGGCTGTTATGGAGGGGTTTTGTGAGAGGGCACCATTTGTAAGTATTTGGGTAGGTGATTGGTTAATGGTTTTCCCACAGAGTTCTTTGACATTGCTCCAGAATTTGTTTCCTGTGCCCCAGGTTGAGGTGAGGGCTTGCTTGTAGTGGTTGGCCTTGGCTAGCCGAATGGCCCTGGTGCATTTGTTTCTTGCCTCTCTGTAAATTTGTCTGTCATGGGGTGAATTGGAGTTGAGTGCTTTGTGCCAAAGGTTGTCTCTATGGTGCATTTGGTCAATCAGGGACCGTGTGATCCACGGGGTGTCCATGGTTTTTAGGATCTTTTTTGAAAGTGGGACATATTTGTCACAAGCTGTGTTGAAGATTTTGATAAAGGAGGTGAGTGTCTCATCCACGGACTGTGCGGTGTGGACAGCTGACCAATCAGTGGTAGCAAGAGAGTGAAGAATCTTGGTTATCGCGCCTTTTTTGATATGCCTTTGGAGCGAGATTTTGGGTAGTGTAGTAGGACTCTTGTTTGACCAGAGGCAGGAGAGGGGGGAGTGGTCACTAAGGATGTCTGGGTGGACCTTGACATTAGTGAGGTGATTGGGTGCATTTGTTAATATTAAGTCCAGGAGGGTTTGCGTTCCTGTCCTGGGATCTAGCCGTGTAGGGGTCTGGACAACTTGGGTAAGGTCGTGCGCTGTTGTAGCATCTTTGAAAGGGTCTGCTGAGGTAGTAAACCAGTTAATATTGAAGTCACCCATTACTATGAGCTCACTTCTAGGGGGGAGCAGTGCTATATTGGCCAGTATGGAGTCGAAGGTTAGTTTTTGGTTGTTGGGTATGTAGACCGCCATTATGTATAGCGGTTTCCCATGGTAACCTACCGTTATTTTGACTGTAACGGCTTGTGACCCTTGAGCCGGTGGTGGTAGGGGAATGAGTAATGGTTGAAGTTGCGGTCTGGCATAAATAGCACAACCTCCACCCCTCTTGTCCACTCTGTCATCTCTGAAAATTGTGTAGTTGTTTAGAGCAACTGCTGAATCTGGGACATTTCTTGTGAGCCATATTTCGGATAGAGCAAGAATGTCTGGTGAGTGTTGTGCAACCCAACCTTGTAGTACTGTTAGCTTTTTAGGCAGGCTACGGATATTTAAGGAGGCTAGTAGAAGACCAGCGTTACCCTGTCTTCTTTTTATGCTATCCAGAGAAGGCCCTGGATTTGGGTGTATATCTCCGGCCAATAATAGTAGGAATAGGAGTGCATGCCTGAGTGCAGCTAGGTGCAGCCATTTATAATAGTTTTTGGTATGGCGTGCGCGGATATGGTTCTTTAGAGGACTGCACGGTATGGGGATATATTGGGTCACTTGGGCTGTTAGTGCTTGTAGAAGTAGGGGGTTGTGTGTGTTCATGAGGTGAGGGGTGGGCTGGGGTGGGATCCTAGCCTGTGCAGGTCCACTTTCCGCGCAGCTTAGGAATTTGGTTAAGTTGGAATAAGGGTAGTGGGCGTTAAGGAGTTTATTTTGCAGATTATAGCTGTGTTCTGTAAGAGGGAGTGAGTGAGCAGCAAGTGCCAGGATTAGCAAAGCTTGTAATAGTGCCATTTGGCTGCTTAACATGTTTGTCAATTAAGAAGTGTTTAATTATTGGTGCGCCCTCTAGGGTTAGCTCCGTATAACTGACTAATGGAAAAGTGAGCTGATAGGTTTTTGCGCTCACGTGATCACCACCATAAAGTGGAGTGTCGACCAAGGGTGGTGGTGGGGGCGGTGGGGAGCCGGCGGGGTCAAAATCCTGTTCTGAAAGGAGCGATCCCGAGGCGAGCAGTACAGCTTCTGACTTACTTTTGTTCAGGGCAGGGAGGGTAGACAGTCCCTCACGGTCTGGCTTGGGGGAAGGTTGCTGTGCAAAGCCCCTCACGACCTCCTGGGTCCCAGTCCCGGTCTGTGGACAAGAAAAGGGTGAGTGAGCACACTGAAGTATAACAGGGATGGGCGTTTCAGTAAGGGGAAGGGCTATTGTTTCAAAACTCTGCCCTGTTACAATTAAACCCCTCTTTGTGGTTTATTTTTTCTTTTTTTTTTCTTTTCGTTCCTAAGGGTAAAATTGGGCTGCAAGTGTCTTGTCTGCCTTTCCCTGGCTGCGGCAGTTACAAACACGCCAGCCGGTTTCAAACAAGCCCAGAATGGCAAGTTAGTGTCCCGAGTTTAAGGCTCCCTTTGTACTAGCATTCAAACTGGGATTTTGGCATCTAGATCCTGGATTTCAAACAGGCAGCTGTTACAGACATTCACACAAATTATAATCAAAGCTGTAAGCCATAACTCCTAGCTTCAGTACAAACAGTGTTATGGCGCCAGAATCTTGGTAATGCTAGTGGCAAAAACTCCACATGTGTGGGGACAAAATTTAGAATTAAGGGTGCTGCTGAAGTTGCTGCTTTAACTGGGTCAGATCCTGTTCTGAAAGGAGCGATCCCGAGGCGAGCGGTACAGCTTCTGTCTTACTTTTGTTCAGGGCAGGGAGGGTAGACGGTCTCTCGCGGTCTGGCTTGGGGGAAGGTTGCTGTGCAAGGCCCCTCATGACCTCCTGGGTCCCGGTCCCGAATTTTGTTCAGGGCAGGGAGGGTAGACAGTCCCTTGTGGTCTGGCTTGGGGGAGGGTTTGAATGTGCATAGTGGGAAAACCCTAAATTCATAATATTAGAGATGTACGGAGAATGGGATAAAAATAATAAACACAAAAATATAATGAAAGCCAATATAATTTTGGTCATAAGACTAATTTTAAAAAACTGGAAATGTGATACCATACAAGACCCATTCCTAAAGGCAGAGTGGAAACAATTATTTTGAGCACTTTATACAACCATGATTTAGTAACAGATTTCAAAATATTATGGAACATATATAATAAGGATGTGGAAGACTGGGTCCAACCAGGGGCGCCAACAGCGTGGGTGCTCGAGCACCCACAAAATTAAACAAGGCACCCGAAAAAAATGGACTGTTCAATTTTAATTAATTCCATTTTTCCCACCATTAAACAGAGGGATTCTCCTTTGAAAGTCTCAGCCCTCACCTTGGCATTTTGTCCCATGGAAGCAGACTCCCTTCCTTGTTGAAGACGTAGTAAGCGTCTGACGTTATGTGAGCACACCTAACAGCCAATCGGATGTGCTTGCCCTGTTGTATCTGCTGACACGCCAACTTTTGAAACAAAAATACGGTGGCTTCCTTTCCCACAGCAACACTAAGAGCTTTTCATTTCGGTAGAAATACCCCCCAGGCAGATCCGCAGAAGCTGGATTTAGCGTGACGCCGGTCTAGTTGTTCCGTTTGCAGCAACTAGTTTGGAATTAAAAAAACTGAGATTAGCCAGCCCTGGTAATCTCTGGGTTTACTTGGGTCACTGGGCGGTGGAAGGCTTAGGGTAACCTTGAACTGGTAGGGCACTTCAGATATTTGGGAGATATCAGGCAGCCAGCACATTTGGAGCTGTTCTGTGCACCATGGGGGTTGTTGCTGTCTGTCTAGTGTTAGTAGGTCGGTCGACGGTCGGGGTCCTTGCTGCGGTGCTGGTTGGATATCTGGGGCAGTGATTTGAAGACAGCATGCAGCGGCTCATTATCACCCACATAGCAGCACGAGCATGCAGGGAGAAGAAGCTCGACAACCCCACCATGGACAACTTGTCTTCACCAAAGTAAGGAGGATGCCAGGGGCAAGGAAAAGACATTGCATTAGAAGCATGATGCATGTGCACTTATTTATTTCCTTTTTGTATCTAGTGTTTTCCCCCACTACGCACGTCCGTTTTCTTTTACAGTCATTTCACTGCCCAAAGTCAGTTTTGTGTCCTTAACATCTGGGCATGTTTCTCCCGACTCCCCCAGACTAACAGGTAATTTGAGTTAGAGGCTGAGCACAACTTGGATTTGGCTTCGGTGTCTGAAGGGGCCAGAAGTGCCTTCTGCTTTCTGCATTCAGTTGAGGTCAGCAGGTTTGATAGACTCATATGGTTGAAAAACTAGTGGGAGTAGAAAATAGAAACAGGCTAAACACGAACAGTGGCACAAAGAAGAATAGCCAGTTCTGGGTGGGATGGAATTCATCTGAACTGGCTATCCAGTGACCACCAGGAAAACATTTAAAATATATTTCATTAATGTTTACTATGGCCCCACCTCAAATTTAATGTGGCTCTAGCCCTGAGCAACTTGAAAAAGACAGAAAGGAGCAAGTTGAAACTCTGCAGCTTCCCTGCTGCAGAACCATGATCAGCAAAGGAGGGAGACGGGACGAAAAAAAGAGAACTTGCACTATGAAAAGTGTGTGTGTGTGTGTGTGTGTGTGTGTCTGTACTTTTATACCTTGGAAAACTCAGACAAAAATGCCTTCGCATACTTCACAAATGCATAGCACTGGCCTTCAAAATTCAGAGCAAATGGCCAGAATGTGAATCATTTTCTTATTTTAAAGAATAATATTTCTGAGAACAGTGTGCCCCAAATGTTTAGTGTTAAGGAATGTTTCTGTCAGTTTTTTTCCACATTTTAATAGATTGTGTGTCCAGGAATAGCTTTAACATTATGCAGAACTTCAGTAAACCTTCATGGAGTAATGTTAAATTTTGAGTGTTAAAATTAAATCATAGTGCTATATGAAATTCATAGCAGTTGAGAGGTATGATGTGTAGGTGTTAGGAGGATTTTTCACACATGTGAGGTGTGAGATAATCTCATAAATCCCTCACTCAAGGGGTTTATGAGATTATCACACACCTAGGGTTTCGAGACAGTGCATGGAGCACTCCAGGGCACTCTTACGCCTTGTGGGGGTGGTGGCACTGTAACCTGAAATCCATATTTGGGCATGCTTGCAACACCTGGAGGCATCAAAGATCCCTCCAGAGCACTCTCCTATGGGTCTTGGCACCTTGCTGGGCATCAAAAAGTCCTCAAGGGCACCCTTGCATTCTCTTTTGTGGAGTAGTAGTGGTGGTGCATATACATTCCTAAATGTATCAAAATAACCCCAAAAATGCACCTCAAAGCATGAAAAATCCTGTAGCTTCTGGGGGCCTAGGCGGCCCATAGACCACTGGCCTTTCATAATTGCCCTGAGCACCCACAAATTTTTTCAAAACTTGGCACCCTGGGTCCAACAGAATTTTGGAATATTATAAAAAATTAATTTGTATAAATGGATAATTTTGTTCCTTGACATACCTAATTTACTAAGAATTATAAATATTAATATTTATGAATACCTACAATCTGATATGGACTTTATAGACAGGAATTTTTGTAGCGTGAACTGATGGTCTATATTTGTACTTCTGAAAAGAATCTATGTGTAAGAAAAATAAAAAATGTTATTTGCAAAAAAAAGTAAATCTCCTCCTTAGTAACCTACAAAATGTGAACAATCCGGGACCACTGCTAATTTCAGCCAATTTTGACAGGGCCATTGTCATGATAGGTGAAAGTGGAGGAACCATAGCAAAGTTGCTGGAGCACTGTTCTCAAATAATTGCAATGCGCTGCATTGCCCATAAGCTAGAGTCAGCAGTTCTTGATGTGATGAAAAAAAATCCATTTGTATCAAACCTTGATTGCTATCTCTATAGTCCCCCAAAAATGAGAGAGCTCCAAGAAATTGCAAATGTGATGGATTTTGATCTCGCTCACTTTAGTACAATTGAACAAGTGAGATGGCTTACCAGTAGGCCACGTTCAATCCATGCAGTTCAGATTAAGCTACCTACTGTTGCACAGCAACTGGAACATGCATCTTTGGCTGCTGGTGATGAAGGTTCAAAAACAAAGGCCCTCTTAAAAGAAGTACAGCGTGTGCAGTTTGTAAAATCTGTCAATATACAGCAAGATTTCCTACCCATACTAAAAAACCTGTCACTGCAGTTTCAAAGAGATAACATACTAATACTGTATGTTCCGCAGCTAGTTGAGACCTGCCTAATCTAGCTGATGAAACTGAAAACAGTGCCAGGGAAATACTATACATGGCAGCTATCCTCAACCATTACAAACCTGAACAGAAATGTATGGAGTATGCTGTGTCAAAGAGGAGAGTTTAGGAGAAGACTGTTTCTTTTCCATTCAGAGGAAACTGCCCCAAAATTAATTTTGGAACAGATGCACAACTGCAGACTTTAATAGAAACATAGAATTTGATGACAGATAAGGACCACTTGGTCCTCCTAGTCTGCCCATTAATAGATGCAGCAGTAACTTACATTGACAAGAGATTTAAACATTTCTCAGAGGTGCCTCTCAAATGGTTCAACTGTTTAGATTTTAAGTAGTTTGATCTGCCAAGAGACCAACTGGCGGTGTTTGGTAAATCTGAACTGGCTAACTTGGCTGAATACTTAGATTTTTTTCATGGAGAAGCAGCAGGAACATATAAAGTCAGAGTATGATGCATGTAAAACGCTGCTGAAATCCGGCAAGGCAAGGCAAATTGTATTTGTACAGCGCCCAATCCCAGAGGCTCTGAGCGATTAACATTAAAACAAGAGACAATGCAGGTACAAAAGCAAATAAAATCACGTAATCCAGTGGAATCATAAATAATGTAAAATGATTAAATAAACTGCATATTAAAACAGCACTGATCAGACTATTTCGCTGGGGAAGGCCAGGATAAAAAGGTGAGCCTTTAGACCCCTTTTGGAAGCCTCGACTGAGGGGGGCCTCCCTAAGAGATGGAGGCAGAGTGTTCCACAGGACCGGACCCGTGACAATAAAGGCCCTGTCACTTTGAAGTTCTCAGCCTGGTCCTGGGAACCTCAAGGAGGCCCCTGGTCAAGGAGTGGAGGGAGTGGGCTTAGGTGCAGGGTGTAAGGAGCTCAGCAAGTTAGCCAGGGCCTAGGTGAGAAGATTTATCTTGAAGATAATCCTCCAACTGACAGGCAGCTAGTGTAAAGAACAGAGCACTGGAGACATATAACTGGACATCGAGAGGCCAGTTAGCAACTGGGCAGCAGCATTCTGAACTAGTTGCAGTCGGCAAAGGGTACCTCCAAGGGTGTTACAGTAGTGAAGTCTGAAGATCACAAAGGCATGTACCAGAGTTGGCAGGTCTTCAAGTGGAACCAGGGGTTTGATCCTGGTGATATTCCTCAGGTGGTAAAAGCCACATTTGATGACAGCTGACACCTGAGATTCAAGTGTCAGCTTGTCGTCGAGGATCATGCCAAGATCTTGCACCCTAATAGAGGCCAACAATGGCACCAGACCCAGATGTAGACCCAGCATCCCAGCGTCAGTGACACTCCCATGACCTGGCTCAGTCACTAGTACCTCCATCTTATCTGGCTTCAGTCACAACCAGATGGAGGTTATCCAGTCATTGATCTCACCCAAACAGTTGTTAAGCACTTCCATGGCATTCAGTGTTCTGGGGGAAAAGGACAGATACGGTTGAGTGCCATCTGCATAGCAGTGAATACCCACACTGTAATGCCTGATGAGCTCATCCAGGGGCAGCATGTACACAGCAAATAACATGGGTGACAGGATTGACTCATGAGGCATTCCGTAGGGCAGGGGCTTTGAGGGGGAGGAGAAGTTTCCCATAACCACCCTTTGCTTCCTGCCTGAGAGAAAGGACTCAAACCAACAAATTACGGTGCTGGTGAGTCTACAATACTCTCTGAGGCAATCAAACAGCACCATGTGATCTACCATGTCAAAGGCTGAGGAGAGATCCAGGAGAATTGTCCATTCTCCTATGTCTTTCGCCCTGAGGAGATCATTGTGCACCCCAACTAATGCCATTTCAGTACTATGCTTGGCCCTGAAACCCGACTGGAGTGGATCATAGATGTCAAAGGTCATGAGGTGCTCCTCAAGCTGCTGCACCACAATTTTCTCAAGAACTCTTCCCAAAAAGAGGAGGTTGGAGATAGGATGGTAGTTCTCCAGAATGTCCGGGTTGAGGGATGATTTCTTCAGGAGGAGTCTCACCAGAGCTTCTTTCAAGGCATCTGGAAAAAAAAAACTCCATCAGCAAACACCTGACAATTCCAGTGAACACAGGGCTGATGGAACCAACACAGCTCATCAGGAAATGCGTTGGTGCCGGGTCCAGTTCACAATATGTGTGCTTCAGCCCAGAGATAACCCCAATGACCTTAGCCACCTCTACTGGTTTCAAATTTTCCCAGACAGCCCAAACACCTTGATCTCCCCCAGGTTGATCACTGTGGACTCCAATGGGTCTACTGATGGGATCCCATGACGGTTAGAGGACACCCTATCAGAGAAGAAGCAAGCAAATTCCTCACATAATGTGACTGAAAAGGCTTTTTTTGCTTGTAGACAGACTGGATGTAACAGCCAGTTAACAGTCCAAGAAGGCTAGGCAGGTTGGTTCTTCCCTGCAGCAATTTCCCTTGACAGGAACTCTGCCTTTTTATGGGTGATTGCCCACTGGTACTCGACATAATGATCACACAGGGCTAGTTTGTCCACCTCTGATATGGTCTTCCACCAGCAACACTCTAACCTCCAACCATTGATCTTCATCACCTTGAGATCCCCATCAAATCAGGGTGATCTCAAGTGAGAGGGTCTGGATTGTACATGGACTGGTGTGATGACATTAGGCGCCCCGGAAACCATCCTGTTACAAGCAGCAACAGTCTCAACCATGCCAACTGCACATACAGTGACTACACTAGATAAATCAGCCACTGCCAATAGCTCCTCTGGGGACAGGCTACTTAAAGGGCAGTAGCTGACCATCTCAACAGGGGAAGGACTATCGGGGGGGCCCCAAATGAGAACTCCACCATGTAATGATCAGACCATACAACCTGATCAGTCTTGAGATTAGTTACATCAAGCCCCAGAGAGAACACCAGATCCAGTGTGTGGCCATGATGATGGGTTGCAGAAGTAACAACTTGTGACATTGCCAGTGATAATATTAACTGGAGGAGGTCTGACCCAAGTTGTGAGGATTCGTTGTCAACCCAGGCATTGAAGTCCCCCAAAATTAAGCATCTAGAAGACTCCAGCACCTCACCACCAATGAAGTCTGCCACCTCCTGCAGGAACTTTACCCCTGCCCCATGGAGGCAGTAAATGAGGAGAATCCTGCAACCTGCACCTGGACTCCTATGCATGGCCACACACTCAAAAGACCCAGTAGTTCCCAGTGGGTGAACAGTGAAGTTCTAGTTGGCTCTAAAGCAGATGGTCACACCCCCACCCCTGCGTTCTTGCCTCGGGCAAAGTACCTGGCGAGGACAGCTACCTCCAAGACAGGCCTAGCATCGTCACCCAACCAGGTTTCCATGATGCAGGCTAGATTGACTGAGGAAATCAAGTTCACTATAACTGTGGTCTTGTTCTGCAGTTGACAAACCCTATCTATACAAGATTGCTAAAAAAAAAGTCCCAGATTGGCCACATTCTTGACTTAGTCAAAATACTAATAGCCATGTGTGTATCAACTACAAAGTATGAAAGAGTTTTTTCTATTCAGAATCTAATCAAAACAAAAATCAGGACACAGCTGGCTAATGATACACTCCAGTCTGTCCTGCAGATAGCAGTAGGAGGCCCTGAACTGCATGATTTTGATCCTGATTGGGCAGTCAACCACTGGTTGCTCTTTGGTCCAGGTACTCTACATATTTGTGAACATGCTGCTTCTACATCTGCTAGTGCTGCTGCTTCTTCTTTTTCTGATCCTGCTGCTAGTACTACTGCTCCATCATCTTCTTCCTCTCCTAGACTTGATTACAATTTCCAGTTCAACGTCTTGTCCTTTCAACTAATTCTGTCTAACATTTCACTTCTAATTCAGACTTTGGACTGCCCTTACCATGTATTAACTGAAAATATAAGAAATGTATTGTTTTTCCTAAATTCTGAAGTTCTTCTACATCTGCATCCAATCCTATGACATAATAGTACAGTATAACCCCAACATACCATGTACAGTAAATTATTTCTACTAAGTTGTTTTAAAATTTACGTTGAAATGTATTGTACTACCACTCAGAACTCAGGGACTACCATTTTTGACAAGGCTAGTTGTCCTGAACTAGCATACCATTGTGAAATTTACTGATCCCTGCTGGGGGATGGGGGGATTGTAGCTCCTGCATCTACGTGGGGACTGTAGTTGCTGTGTCTGGAAGCCGAGAAAGCACAACTGTACAACTGTGTTGGGAGACTAGTAGCTCACAGCTCTTGTGTTGGGGCATGGGGACAGCAGTTTCTATGTTAAGAGACTGGGCAGCACAGCTCTTGTGTTGGGGTACTGGGGCAGCAGCTCCTGTGTTGGAAGACTGGTAGAGTCAATGATTTTCTGTTTTTAAAATGGCCAGTTCTCTTTGGCAAATTCTTAAAATCCATTTTGCCCCAAGACTGAGAGCAAATCTACAAGTTTTGTAAAAAAAATCAGACTCAAAGGGAGGGGTTTGTCCAAAAAGCTGGTAAAAATTGGGGATTCTCATAAAAAATTTACTCCAAAGTGCTGGTTTAAAAATGACAACAAATTCTGTTTTATACCAGTGTTTTCTGTTAAAAACAGAAAAACACTGGCCCTGGACTGGGACCACAGCTCCCGTGCTGAGAGACTGGGGGAGTGCAGCTCCTATGTCAAGGCATTGGGACAACAGCATCTGTGTTGGGAGACTGGGGAGCACAGCTCCTGTGTCTGGGCATGGGAAAAGCAGCTGCTGTTGTGGGTTACTAATGGAGTGCCTCAGGGGTCAGTGCTGGGGACACTCCTGTTCAACGCCTATGTCTAAGACATAAGGAAGGGGATCAGGAGTGAAATGAGCCTCTTTGCAAATGACTCAAAGCTGGGTGCAGTGGTGGATGAGGAGGAGGGGAGGGTGGCCTTGCAGGAGGATCTGGAAAGGTGGTCAGGAAAATGGAAACTAAAATTCAATGCGGGGAAGTGCAAGGTTCTGCACCTGAGAGTCAGAAATCCAGGCCAGGAGTATACCCTGGGAGGAGACAAAATTCAAATCACAGAGGGTGAGAGTGACCTGGGGGTAGTGGTAGATGTCAAAATGAACAACTCAGAGACCTGTAGGAGGGCAGCAGCAAGGGTGAATAGGATGCTGGGATGCATTGCCAGGGGCATTACCTCCAGAAAGATGGAAGTGATCATACCCCTGTACAACTGTTTGGTAAGGGCACACCTCAACTACTGTGTGCAGTTTTGGAGACCACATTTAAAGAGGGATGTTGCAATCCTAGAGAGGATCCAAAGGAGGGCAACCAAAATGATCTGGGGCCTGGGGGAGAGAACCTATGAGGAGAGACGCAGGGAGCTCGACATGTACACCCTGGAGGAGAGGAGAGGAGGGACAGGGGGGACATGACAGAGGTCTTTAAGTACATAAAAGGGATCAATAAGGGGGAGCCCAGTCAGGGTGCTCCAAAGGAAGGAGAAGAGGACAATGAGAGGAAACAAGTGTAAGCTGAAAGGGGGCAGGCTCAGAGGGGAGAGGAGGAGGTGTTTTTTCACTGAAAGGGCAGTGGAGCTATAGAATGCGCTGCCCAGGGAGCTGGTAGAGGCGGAGACTGTGGCCAGGTTTAAGAGGGGATGGGACAGGTACAGGGGGAGGGTAAATCTGACCAGGTCCAATGCAGCTGGTACATCCACGACTGCAGACAGTATAACTAAAGGGGGAAGGAAGGACATCAAAATCGGCCCTCAGTGCAGGTGCTGAAAATCAAGCAGACTATTATTGATGGTTATCACCCCCAATCTGGTGGCACTGACATCCTCACCATACTTAAATCTTTAATTGCCTCCGCCAACACTGAAATTTTAATATGGACTGGCTTACCCCCAAGTCGCACAGCCTGAAATCCTTCTGTGATGAAGCTGGCTTAGCCCAGTTAGTCAGTGAACCCACTAGAACCAATACATCTAATCCCAACAACAGTTCTCTCCTTGATGTCATACTTTCAATGGATCCCCACAAAATTCTTCACTCTGCAGTCTTCCACAATGTCATGAGTGATCATGGGGTGGTTGTTTGTACAAGATCACAAATTATAGCCCGACAGCAACCAACACTCATAACTAAGAGGTCCTTTCGCAAGTTTAATGTATCAGACTACTTATTCGACTTGAGCAAAATTAGATGGCAAGACCTCTACCTTGCCTAAATGATCGATGAGGCAGTCACTGTCCTTAACGACAACCTCACTGTGCTGGCCAACAAGCATGCCCTTTTAATCAAAGTCAGGGTGCATAAAACATCCAACCCACGGTTTACATCAGATCTCAAGGTTACACTCCTATGCCATGATAAACTCTGGGCTAAGGCTAGAAAATCCAAATGCCCAGCTGACTGGCAAGCATTCAGAGCAGCTAGAAACACCTGTGTTAAACAAATCCATGCAAGCAAAGTCAACTATTATGTCTCCACCCTTGAACAGGTGAAAGGGAATTCCCAAAAAATCTGAAAGACATTCAAGTCCATCGAAGGTTGGCCTGTAGCCCCCTCCATCCCTCTGAAGATCCTCAGCAATGGTAGGGTTGTGGAAAACAGTTTCCTAATCCTCAAGGAAATCAGCAATCACTTTGTAACTGCTGACCTAGCTTTCAACTACTTGCCTTATGCAGCCTGTGGTAGCAACCAAGACTGTAATAACATCGACTCTCAAACTTTGACCTGCCCGCTCCAGTTGTGCCCGCTTAGCTATAAAGGAGTCAAAGATTCACTTCTTAACACAGACATTTGAAAAAGTGCAGGGACGATGGTCTAGAACCTTTTTTTCCTTAAACTAGGTTATCTCGACTTCACCGCCCCTATCCTCCACATATTCAATCTTTCCATTTCCACAGCTACTATTCCCTCCTGCTGGAAATCAGGCCCACATTTTCCCATTATTTAAGTCAGGAGACCCATGTGACCTAAACAACTATAAGCCCATCTCAATTTTACCTGTTCTCTCCAAAGTCCTCAAAAAGCTAGTTTACTCCCAAATGAAACTCCATATTGAATCTTCTTCTATCCTCAACCCTGTGCAATCTGGCTTCCGGCCCAACCATAGTACAGTCACTGCTCTAGCCAAAGTTACCAATGAATGGGTCTCAGCCATGGACTCCAAGAAAGTTACTGGTACATTATTTTTAGATCTCAGCAAAGTGTTTGACACTGTAGACCACAATCTGTTAGTCTCAAGCCTAATAAAAGTAGGCACCACCCCACTTGCTGCCCAGTAGTTTACCAGCTACATATCTGGAAGGACCCAGAAAGTAAAAGCTGGTGGCCTCTTTTCTGCATCTCTCCCAGCTGTCAGAGGAGTCCCGGAAAGCTCCATATTAGGTCCCATCCTCTTCTCCCTGTACATTGATAGCCTTGATGCACACATATCCCAGTCCCATCTGCATTTCTTTGCTGATAATACTGTACTGTATACATCAGGCCCTACACTGGCTGAAGTGAGGGATGTACTCCAAGCCAACTTTGCACAACTAGAAATCAACCTAGTCAATGGCAAACTACTCCTCAATGCCAAGAAAACTAAGGCCATGCATGATCTTTGCCCCAAACACCATCTCCACTTCCCTTGCAAACACACACAAAGAATTCATCACTTCCTCCCTAGGTGAACCCCTTGAAATCACCTCCAAATTCAAATATCTTGGTATGTAACTAGACAACAAGCTTTCCTTTCATGACCACCTTGACAATCTGGCAAAGAGGCTAAAAATTAGGCTAGGTTTCTTCTTCCGTAACAAGTCCCTCTTTCCATTGGATAGCAGAACTAGGCTGGTCCAGGCCACTTTCTTGCCGCCACTCGACTATGGAGATCTAATTTATTCCTCCGCAGTGGCCTCAGGACTCAACAAACTAGACGTCCTCAACCACCGCTCCATACGGTTCATGACAAACCTACCCTACCGAACCCACCATTGCGATTTGTACCTAGCCGCTGGCTGGACATCACTCTCAACTAGACGCATGCTTCATGCTGGTATCTGGACTCTTAAGCTACTCCTGAAAAAGCTCCTGAACTATATCACAACCCTTTTCCATATTTCCCATAGCATCTACTCTTTTAGGAAAAATGACCTCCTCCTCCTTGATGTACCGAGAACTTGCACCTCACTCGGCAAGCGGGCCATATCGAGCGTACTCCCAACTATCTGGAATCAGCTCCAAGGCGTACTGAAGCTTCTCGGTACTGTCCCTATCAGCCTATTTTAAAGGTTGGCTACAGCAGAAATAAAAGATACGTGCAGCTGCTTCTAAATCCTAGCTCACTGCTCTAACCCTAGCCCCTTGCTTCTTCTTACTTACCTAGCAATTAGCTGCCTTGATACTCCGAAACAAGCCCTTTGTACTTTTTTTTCTGTACTTGTATTTTTCTGTCATTGTCATTTTTATACAACATGCTAATGCTTGCCCATAATTCTGTACTTGAATTTGTACTGTTTTTCGATTATGCGATCTGTAACTACCTGTCTGTGTCAAAGGACCTCCTTGTGAATGAGCTTGCTCAACGGAGTTTTCCTACAATAAACTTGAACTTGAAACAGTCTAAGCTACACCGTTTCCTTCTATAATCACAGTGCTGGCTATTTTAATTATAGGTTCAACTTTAGTTGTAAAAGCCATAAAAGCTGGCAGGAAAGCATAAAGAGAGAGGTATTGCAGAGGACCAATCGCTGATAAAGCCATAATGCTGCAGCCAATCAGGCACAGGCTATGTAGCAGAGTAGCCAATCGGTGTCCAGTGAGGTTTCCCAGTCAGGAAGGCAGGCTTACCCAGGATCTGGTGCTCTGAGGGTGGGCAGACAGCAATGCATGGCAGGCAGCTAGGTCAGCTGCTGCTGCCGTGGGAAGCGAACGGTCACCCGGTCAAGGGCACCCATGTTCTAGTGCTCTGAGGGCGGGCAGACAGCAGTGCACGGCAGGCAGGTAGGTCAGCTGCCACCGCCGTGGAAAGCAAGCGGCCACCTGGTCAAGGGCACCCAGGTTCTGGTGCTCTGAGGTGGGCAGACAGCGGTGCATGATAGGGAGCTAGGTCAGCTGCTGCCGCTGTGGGAAGTGAGCGGCCACCCGGTCAAGGGCACCAAGGTTCTGGTGCTCTGAGGGTAGATGGGCAGACAGCTGTGCACGGCAGGCAGCTAGTGAAGGAGATCTCCTGGTCCAGGCACATTCCTAAGTATTTGATGTTGTCTTCTACTTCGATCCCTATTCCATTTATGGTGGAGAGGGACAGAAGGTTAGATCTCTTTAGGCCAAGTTTTTTTGGGCTGAAGAGCATGGCTTTTGTCTTTTTGCTGTTCAGGACCAACCTGCTTGCCTGACACCATCCTTCAAAGGCTGTGAAATCTTTATTCAGCTCCAGATTTAAGGACCCCATGTCCTTTCCTGTCCTACACATAACTGCATCATCCGCATATAGCATGACCTTCCCCCCTCCGCAGTTAAGGGGTCGGTTGTTAATGAACAGGGAGAATAGTAGGGGGCCTAAGATAGACCCCTGTGGAACCACATCAGTTACTGGGCGCTGATCTGATCTGATCTAGCTCCATTCCACTGGACCATTTTGGTCCTGCCGTGCAGATAATCAGTAAACCACTTTAGGACTAGTGTGTCAAGACCCAGTCCCCTAAGTTGTCCTAGAAGTAACTGGTGATCAACTAGATCAAAAGCCTTGGCTAGGTCAATGAAGACCTCCCCAAGCATTTTGTTCTGATCTAAAGTTTTGTACACATCAGTGGTGAAGCTTATCAGGGCCATTTCCATGCCATATCTTTTTCTAAAGCCATGCTGTTGGTCTGCCTGTAGGTTGTGCATTTCCAGGTAGTTATTAACCTTTTGGTAAATCACCTTCTCCAAGAGCTTGCTTAAGGTGCAGGGAATGGAGATTGGTCTGAAGTTCTCCATGCTTTCGTGTGGCCCACTTTTCGGGATTGGGGTAACCTGTGTAACCTTCCAAAAGGGCAGGTATTTTCCCCTCAGTCAGGGACCTGTTGAAAAGTTGGGTTACAGGCCCTGCAGCGATGGGGGCACCAATTTTCAGCAGCTTGGGCTCAAGATTGTCGTGCCCTACAGCACCTCCTGGTTTCAGGTCCCTAAGCAGTTTCAGGACTTCCCCTGCTGAGACCAGTTTGAGGTGAAACTCTGGGCCCTGAGGAGGGTTCTCTGGGTTCATTTGGTTACCCTGGTCTTGGCTGGGATTGCCAATTCTGAACCTCTGAAGATCCAAAAAGAAGTCATTTAAGGCATTAACTGCATCTTTTGGGGGTGGAGAGAGCTGACACATTTGCTTTTATTACTTCAGCACCTATCCTCTTGTTCCCCTTAAGTAGCAAGTTTATGTGACCCCAGAACTTCTTTGGATCAGATAAGTTCCTAGATTGGAGCCCATGCAGGTAACTCTTTTGCATTTTTGAGTTCCATCTTGCAGCTATTTCTGGCTTCCCAGTATTTCACCTACAATATTTAGTAGACCAACAACATGGGAAAGTAAAAAAAAAAAAAACAAATAACTAGAAAACAATAAAGTTAAAACAGAAATAGTGTAAATCTAGTGTTTTAAGTGTTGTATTATAATAAAGAGTTGCTCTTTGACTATCTTTTCCACTAAAACTCCATTTTCTTTACTCTATGCTGTATTTTACCCTTTGTATCACTCCACTCTCTATCTCTACTCATGCTGCTATGAGTTCCTCATACTTTTCTATTTTTATGTTGTTTTGCGCATATGCAAGCAACATCTTGCAGTAGTAGTAGCACAGTGAGAGGTGTGTCAGTGTTGGCGAATGCAGGGCATGCTTTAATAGGTGCATCCCTCATTCCCCAATTAGCCAGCATGCTAGTGCTGATGCAAAACTTATGTAACGTGGCCACAACTTGAAAGAAATGTGCTACTGCAATCAGAAACAAGTTCATCATGCAGTGGCAGAGATGACATGTCTCCCATACGTGCCTTTCCTGGTGAAGCATTTCAATAAATATGGTGGCTCCTGCCATCCGACACACAATTTCCAGAAAGCTGACTTAGGGGGTGCCCAATTCCCATGTTGGCATGACCCCCAGTTCAATTTGTTTGCCGATGGGGTACCCAGTCCCTGTCAGCATAATATATCCCCCCACACCTAATTTGTTTGCCGACAGGGGTGCCCAATCCCCATTGGCATAATGTCTCCCCCCAGTTTAATTTGTTTGCCAATGGGGGTGCCCAAACCCTGTCAGCATCATGTCTCCCCCATACACGCTTTCTGTGCCAATGGGGGTGCCCAGTCTCCATCGGCATCATGTCCCCCTTCCCTCCACATTTTCATTGCCGACTGGTGTGCCATTGGCTTCAGTCCCACCCCAAACTCATGTGGCACACTGGGAGCCCACCCAGTGTGCCCAAATGTATTTTTTTTGTAAAATCAGTAAATAAAGAAAACATTCCCCAATGTCCCTTTTTTTTGTCCTGGTAAAAAAGAAAATGGTCCCTCGTCATCAGGATGCCCCTCCTCCCCAACCCGCACCCACCTTCTGTGGACCCCACCTCCCCGCAACCCCCCTCACCCAATACTTACTTCCTGAGGTTCGGCGCAGCAATCTTCAGTGGAGCGGGACATGTCTGAACTCTTCAAAAGCCAACTTCAAACTGAAGAAAATCACGGTAAGCTGTATAATGGCATCACTAGGGAGTTTCAACTTAGGTAGATATCTTAGCCATTTATTTGAATTTTGCCATTTTCAACATGGGGTTCTTGGGACCCCACCTCATGAACACATGTACTGTAATTTCGTTATTCGGTCCCAAAAGGCAATTTCACGGTCACTGCACAGAATCACCTTTCAGGACTGACAGTGCCACCATTCATGAGGTGGAGTCCCAAAAAGCCTATGTTGCAAATTTGGTGAAAAAATTCCAAAAAATGACTGTATTACGAGTGTGCATTGCACAGTTTCCACACACGCTCGTAACTTCAACAATTTTTAATATTTTCACTTCAGATTTTCAACATTGTCATTTTTTCATACCTCCTTATGAACAGTACAGCTGTCATTTTTCACATCCTGCCCGAAATGTATTTTTGCATACGTGGCCCACAATGGCGTGGTTGCTGTGGGAAATCAACTTTTGGGACAGATCAACAAAATCGCAGTGGCACTGTTCATGAGCAGAGGTCCCAAAATGCCTATGATGAAAATTTGGTTAAATAAATCCCCAAAATAATTGCCTTATGGGTGTGCGTCACGCAGTTTCTACGCATGCTCTTGATTTCACTAATTTTTCATATTTTCACTCCAGATTTTCACCATTACAATTTTTTTACACCTCCTCATGAACAGTACAGCTGGCATTTCTAACATCCTGTCCGAAATGTGTTTTTGCACTTGCAGTACCAAATGGCACAGTCACTGTGCAAAATCACCTTTTTGCTAACGAACTGATAGTATCACTGTTCATGAGGTAGGGTCACAATAAGCCCGTGTTGAAAAATTGGAGTGAAAAGCCTGGGGCATTAGGGCTTCCAATCGTTACGTTCTAGCCTGTAGAGACTGACAGGTGTCAGGGGTGTGACTCGGGACTGTCGGGTGTAATGCTCATGCCATTCCACCCCCCACCCTGACCCTGCAGCCAGTGACAGGCATCGAGGTGAGCCTTGGACTCTTCGGCTCCGAAGTTCATCCCATTCTCCTATACTGCACCCTATCTCAGTGTATTTCCTTATGGAATGGGGTGAACATAAGGCCCAAAGACCTCAAGGCACACATCGGCACTTGTCATGTCTGCAGCGTAGGGTGACTTGAAATGGTGTGAGCATTATGGCTGATGACCCAAAGGCACACCCCAATGCCTGTCAGTCTCTGCAGGGTGGGGGTGGGGTTGGCGTCAGTTTAATACTTCACTGCCATTCCTATTATGTATCTCTCTAAGTCCTGCACTACCAATGCCAATGCCAGCAAAATAATATTCAGCATTAACAAATGCTTGTTACCTTTATTTCAGCAGGTCTGTCCAAACTTTGGCTGTCTACCTTTCAGATAAGTATCTTATCTTGTTTAATTCTGACCCCTAATCTCTCCTCTAGGACCTCTGATCCTTTGGTTCTCTGCAACCTTCTCTGTGCTTTCCTTTTAGGTCCTACTGGAATACCCTAAACCCAAGACAAGACAACCCAACTCTGGACACTATGACTCGGACAGAGCAGGTAAGTCATTTTTAATTTAGGGGTCAAAATTAAGTTCTGCAGCCACTAGCAAGCAGGTCTAGTGACTGGGAAAATCCCCAGAGACTTTTCTACTGGCCCAGCTGGTGTACTTACTGAAGTGTTACCTTCTTTAGTACAAGCCCACAGGACTAGCTAAAGGAAAATCTTACTAGCTAGATACAAAATTTACCAGCATTGGGCTAGTGGGACGATGCCAATTTTGACCCCAGCGAAGGAGGTGGAGGTAGTGTCTGGTGCCAAGGAAGGAAGTGAGACTAGTGTCAAGGCCCATGGAGTGGAGGGGCTAGTGTCTGGAGAAGAGGTGGTGCTAGTGTTTGGGGCTTTAGAAGATAGGTCAGTAGAGATTGGGGTCTGTGGAGGGAGGGAGGAGGAGGAACTAGTGTCAGGGCCCATGGAGGAGAACTTTAGAGGAGGGTGTATGTGTCCCTCAGATGTCTGAGGAGGTAATGTCCAGGGGGGTCTGGTAGGGAAGGTGTGCAACAAGGGTATGGCTGATTCTCAAATGGCTATGGAGGAATTGGTGTGTTTTTTGGGAGCCAGAAGGCCCAGGAGGGTGGTGAAATCCATGGGCTCAGAAAAGTGGGGTGCCTAGAGAGGGAGATTTGTTCAGAGGGACCGTAGTAGAAGAGGGTGGTGGTGCATCAGGGTTGTGTCAGGAAATGGAGGGAGGGGGTTAGTGTCTGGGTTGATGGAGGGAGCCAGGGTAGTGTTGGGAACTGTGGAGGGTGTACAATCAAGGGGATTACTGTCATGGGGGCTGCAAGGGAAACATGCTAGTGTCAGATGCTGTGGAGGGAGGGGGGGAGAGTAGGGCTCTGCTAAGGGAGGGGAGCTAGTTTCTGGGTTCAAGGGAGGAGGTGTGGCTAGTGTCTGAGCTGCAGGCTAGTTAACTATACAGATTGGGTACACAAAGCCCCACTTATTTTTTTTTTTATTTATTTCACATCTCGGACTAATAACTTTGAGCACAAGGGCTCTTTTACAAAGGCTTCATGTTAAGGTTGTACATAGACTAATCAGTTCAATACAAGTCAAAATACAAGGAACAGAGTCAAAATGCAAGAAACAGAATAACAGGTAGGATTAAAACCAACATAGATTATATGTTCCATGGTTACAGGGCTGTGAGCTTAAAAAGGTTTCTCAACCCGCGGTGAGGTAAGTGCTTAAGTTTGCATTTTATTTCAAATTGCAACCAGCAGATGGAAGTATCCGCCTGGTGAAGGCATTGTCAGGAAAATAATGAATGGGGAGGTGGCAGGAGGTGCCATGGGTGACAAAGTAGGTTAGAACTAGGGAGGCAGATAGTATATTAACTGGAGGAAAAGGAAGGTAAGGTAGGGGGTGGGGCTAGGTGTAGGGAAGGAGAAGCCATAAGCGAAAACAAGCCAGTGGAGGCAGCCAAGGGTGGGGGAGGAGGGAAGGGTCGAGCACTGAAGAAAGGTTGCCAGGAGTAAGTCAGCAGTGCTGTAAAGTTACATAATTTCAGCCAGCCAGGCCTTGTCTGGGAGATGACTGTCTTGGTGGAAAAGGCGAGGACAGGGGATAGCTGGCAAGAGGTGGAGGGAAGGGTGGGGTTGAGATCAGAAGAGGGAAAGGAGGAGGGGAGAATAAATAAGGGCAGTGGGGAGCAAGCTGGATAGTCAACCTAAGGGCACAGATAGAAGGGGGCAGTCACAGAGATTTGCTTGTGCTAGCAGGAGATGAAATTCTCTTTTAAAGGGGCCAATGTTCCCACAATCAGCTAGAGAGATTGGTAGGTTATTGAGATATTTGGGCCCCCTGATGGATAGAGCACGCTGCGTGAACATGGTGCATCTAAAGAAGACATGTAGCGCACCCTAAGTTGAGCTCCTTGTGGTTTTGGAGGATTTAGTATGTTGAAAGATATGGGCTATAGAGGCAGGTGTTAAACCCAGCATTGCTTTCTCCCGAGTAGGCAGGCTTGGTACTGGGTCCTTTGTTCCAAGGGAAGCCAACCTGTTTTCCCATATAGACGACAGGTATGGGTATAATGATCAACTCCAGGACTAGCCTGCAGGCTTTGTTCAATAGTGTCTTGATTCTTTTCGGCGCTATGTCCATTGCCGCACTGTAGATGATAAGTCCATAATCAGTTGTGGCAAGTATTGAGTTCCTGGTTACCAGGTTCAAAGCCTCTGGGTGAGTGCTGGTGTCTGTAGAGAATCCCCAGTTTGACATTGGCTGCTGTAATGGTGTGGTCTATGTGACTGTGAAGGACAGAGTGCCATTGAGGTGAATACCAAGGTACTTGAATGAGTGTACTTGTTCAATCATATCTCCTTTTTTGCTAGTGACTAGTAGGGGGCCAGCTTTCCTTCTGTTGTGCAATAAAGTGAAGTGCATCATTTTTGGTTTTGTTATAGTTTAGCAGTAGTTTGTTCTGGGCAAACCATGATTCTAGCTTATTGAAGTTAATTTGCAGGGCAGCAGATATTTCAGTAGCACCGGCTCCAGGTACAGAAGTGATGGCATCATCCGTGTACAACACCATGCTGAATGAGCAGGCAGAGGGTAGTGAATTTTTAAAAAGACTGAAAAGCAGTGGGCCAAGTATGGCTCTTGTGGTACCCCCAGGGTCACATCTCTGGGGTCAGATGCTACCCTCACAGTTTTCACGCATTGTGACCTCTGGGTCAGATAACTGCTGAACCAAATACTGTATCAAAAGATAGGCCTTGTGACATTAGGTTTCTAAGGTGTATCTGACGGCTCACAGTGTCAAAGGCTTTTGTAAGGTCTATAAAAATAGACCCTACAGACAAGTCACCGTCTAGTGCCTCATACAGGTGACTGGTGTATTCTACCAAAGCAGTGGTGGTGCTATGGTTTTTTCTAAAACCATGCTGTTGTGTACACAGAAGATCATATTTATTTAGGTTCTCCACCACCTGGTCTGCTACAATTCTTTCAAGGGCCTTTGAGAGAGGAAGGAGTATTGAGATCAGTCTGTAGTTACCCAGGCACGTCGTATCCCCACTTTTCAGTACTGGGGTGACATGTGCCACTTTCCATTTATCAGGGAAGACTCCTGTTCTCAGGGATAAATTATATAGTTTGGTGAGGGGAGTGACTATTTCATCAAGGGTGACAGCAATGAGTTTTAAGTCCAACATATCACCTGTGATCCTGGTTTTGCCGAGCACTCTTTTATGTATTTTAAGGTGATCGTCTCAGATATTTGTTTAAAATAAAGGTTTTCCGTTGTTACGGGCTGGATGTGAGTCAACATTGTTGTACTTGCTAGGAGGTTGGTAACTTAGGTACTCCTGGGGTAGAATTGAGCTGAGGTCCGTGAATGCCATGTTGAAGGCATTTGCAATGTCCTTTGGTTCTTGTAGTGTGCTAGATTCAGTTAATCAGATCAGGATGTGCTTTGGATTCCTTTCTGATCATGGTTTTTATGTTGTTCCAGAAAAGTTTACCATTCCCCCAGGCCCTGCCCAGTTCTTCTTTGTAATAGTTCACCTTTGCATTCCTTACTAGATTAGTGCATCTATTCCTTGCCTCTTTGAAGGATGTATAGTCGATTATCTTTCCAGAGGCCTTTGCTCTATGCCATAGATTGTCCCTGTGTTTCAGCTGTTCGATGATGAAACCCAAGAGCTATGGGTTTGAGACTCCTTTCACTTTACTGGATTTAAAAGGTGCAAAGATGTCACAACCATTATTAAAGACAGAAGAAAAGTAATTGAAAGCCTGATTAGCATCCCCCATACTGTCCAGGGGTGTCCAGTCTAACAATTTAAAAATTGCTTAAAGTTATTCAGCTGGCCTGTTTTAAGTCACCGGTGCCTAGAGCACTGAGGAAGGCTTTTCTGATACTTGTTTGACCATGTGAAGCACACAGGCGAGTGGTCACTTATGGAATTAGAGAGCACAGAAAGGTTGGCTACATGTTCAGGGTGAGTGGTGAGTAGCCAGTCAATCAAGGTGGAGGTGCCAGTGTGGTAGTTACGCCTGATTGGTTCAGGCACCAACTGAGTCAGGTAAAGGCTAGTAATACAGTCTCTGATAGTCAAGGTGTCCTGAGCCAGCCAATTAGTGTTAAAGTCACCCACAATTATATGTTCCCTGTTCTGCTTGGATTGTTTAAAGAAGTTAATAAACTGCTCAATGCCTACTCCTTGACCACTAAGGGGTAGATAGGCTGTTGAGAGAAGAAGATTATTTCTCTGTTGACCAGTTGTGAGCTTAATAGATAGGATTTGAGCTTCCTTGGTTGAGAGACTATTTGGCATAACCTGCCCTTGCAGTCCATTGAGTAGGTAGACCAAACAGCTACCCCCATGCTTGGTCAATCTGTCAAGGTAAAAATAGTGTAGCCATCAAGGGATATTGAGGAATCAGGTATTTTTGGTGATAGTCATGATTCAGTAATAGAGATAATGTCCAGTTTGTGCTGCACCACCCAGGCATGAAACTAGGGAAATTTTGGCGACAGGCTTCCAATATTGACTGAGGCAATTTTAATGTTGCCATGTGTCTTATTAATCACTGGGGGAGGACCAGGGTTAGGGTGCATGTTCCCTGACAACAGTAGAAGTATGATTATTATCCTTCTCAGCAGATGCTTCCAGTAAGACTTAGACGAATGGTAGTGCAGGCTCCTGGCGTGTCCATGGTGTTTGGAGGAACTAGAGAATATAATGCTTTTTATGAATTCAACAATCGCTGCAGTAGCTGGAGAAGTCAGTCTTAGTGGCTGTGGCAATTGTTTGCAGGGTGGTAGATCCTTGTGAGTTCCATATAGTGTCACAGCTGTGCCTATAGGTGGGAGCACAGGGCTCGATATGGTATGTGGGTTAGGGTTGGGAGCAGGGGGTAACTTGCCATTCTCCACTGCCACCCTCATTATGAAGATAGCAATAATGATCTTGCACCAGGCTGCTGACAAGTTGGGCAAGGGCATACTTGGGCAGCAGTAGAATCAGTCAAGAAAAGGGAAGTCAATAAAAGTTAGGAGCAAGTATATTGACAAGAGGGAGGAGCAGGTATTCCAGAAATCAAGGCGAGGAAGGTTCAGTGGTGGCAACCTGAGGTTTTACATAAGTGACAGTACTGGCATGCTACTACTTGCTCCCTACAGTCCAGAGGTGTACTGCTGCCTTAAAAGTAGGAGAGCACTGGAGTGTGAATGGGAGGAGGAATGAGACAAGATGGTCTATGTGATGAGAAAAAGATGGCATATGACAGGAGAGGTAGGAGAAGGAAGGAGGGGCTAATGAGTATTTAATAGAGGCCGGGGTCATGGTGGGTGGACAAAATACATCAATTCAAAAAGCCATAGGACCAGCTGTGTAAACCTTGGAAAGCCATAAGGGCAAGCTGTGGCTCCAGTCTTTTCAAAATGGCAGAAAGGCCAATAGGAAATGAGGAGCACAGCAAATCAGCCAATCACCACTTGATCAGAAACTGCACTGACCAATGGAAATCCCAGGTTGAGATCCCGATGTAGCCTTTGCCTTTGTTCCTGGACTGGCTTGTGGGCGGGCAGTAGAAGAGGGGCAGCTGGCCTGATGACTCTGCGTGCTGGCCACTGATGCTGCAAGGAGCCCAGACATGGGAAAAGGTCTGCACGGAAAGAGAGGGAAGGGTGAGGTGATATAAATAGCAATATGCCACTGGGCCAGCACCTTTCCTAAAATGGTGGGTGGGTCAGCCCTGGGCAAAGACAAAGGGAGTAATTAAGGGGGGATTAGCCTGAAGCAGAGAACTAGTTTGGGGGTGCACTAGCTTTCCAAAAAGGCACCAATTGTCTCAGACTGGTTGCTGGGGAGGTAAAGAAAATGGATGCAGGCAGCATGAAAGGGGAGATAGTAGGAGGTTGGGGAAAAGCTTTGCAGAGGTTGGTGAGATTTGGAAATACTGGGCAGCTGGCTGGGGGTCTGGGAGAGGTGGCAGAGATGGGAGGTTAAGGGAAGGTAAGAACCTTAGGCAAATAGAAAGCAATGTCTAGCTACCTAGCGATGTAATTACAGAAATACAGTACTGTCTAACTAGCTAGAAAATCGTCAGCCAAAACATGAAAACAGTTTGAACATTACAGCACTCAGTGGGAACAAGCTGACTTAGGCAAACTGGCTAACACAGTTTAAAAATACATAAATTGAAAAAGCCGTTGGACCGGCTGTATAAACCTCGGAAAGCTGTAAGGGCAAACCGCGGCTCCAGTCTTTTCAAAATGGCAGAAAGGCCAATAGGAAGTGAAGAGCACAGCAAATCCGGCAATCGCCACTCAGTCAGAAACTGCTCTGACCAACGGAAATCTCGGGTTGAGATCCCGATGTAGCCTTTACCTCTGTTCCTGGACTGGCTTGCAGGTGTGCGGTAGAAGAGGGGCAGCCGGCCTGATGACTGATGACTCTGTGCAGCAGCTGCTGATGCTGCAAGGAGCCAAGTCAAAGAAAAAGATCTTTGTTCCTGGACTGGCTTGTAGGCGGGTGGTAGAAGAGGGGCACCTGGCCTAATAACTCTGTGCGGTGGCCACTGATGCTGCAAGGAGCCTAGTCATGGGAAAAGATCTTTGTTCCTGGACTGGATTCCTGGTGGATGGTAGAAGAGGGGCAGCCGGCCTGATGGCTCCATGCGGAGCCGCTGTTGCTACAAAGAGCCTAGTCATGGGAAAAGATCTTTGCTCCTGGACTAGCTTGTGGGCAGGTGGTAGAAGAGGAGCAGCCAGCCTGATGACTCTGTGTGGAAGTCGCTGATGCTGCAAGGAGCCCATTCTCAGAAAAAAATTGGTTTTATTAGGAAAACACTTGAAGCATCTTTCTAGCTTTTTTTTAATTTATTCATGGAAGTGTATCTGTTTAACAGGATTTGATACAATAGACTCTTCAGTGACCTACACCTGGTTGGGGTTATGTCAGTTGCACCTTGGAAATGCATCACTAAATGCTTACTGAAGCTCTTCACTTTACCCAGTGGGTCCCTCTGTGTACAAATGCCAGTGGCCTGAGGGCCACCTGAGTCTGTTCAGGTCAGTTAAATAATTTATAAACTTGTTAGTGGGTTTAATGCTGCCTTACAGTGGGGTAGAGTTCAGAGATATTTGGGCTGATGTGTATGTGGAGGTCTGACAAGACTACACACCATGTTGGAAGAGGTGGGTGGGCATGAAAATGGGGAAAAATAGCAACTGCCTGTATGAAGCCAAAGCCTCTGCAGGCCCTGCGCCACCGAGAAGTGCCATATTGCCACCAGCCACGTAACAACATCACCCACCATCCCAGGGACTAAACTCGGACCTTTGGTACAGCCACAGATTCCCTTCCCTCCATGGGGGGGGGCAGGAGGGGAAGCATCATCATCATCCCCATCCCCCCTCATGAAGACTCATTGAACATGGCACCCCCCAAGACTCACTCCCATTTTGGTGGTCTGGAGCCCTGTTGATGGTGCAGGGAGCATAACATCTGGTATCTACATCCTGCCCTGTGTCGGCCGATGGGTGGACCAACATGGCCCCCCCACTCCCAAAAGAGATCAGTTCTAAGGACACTGAATCCCCCCCCCCCATGATGGCCCATCAGTGACCAAGCCCATTCTAAAACCAAGGTCGATAGTGTGGCACTGGTCCAGTACCCCCCCTACATACACGCTTGCAGGCACGTACACACACACACACACACACACACACACACACACACACTACAGTTCACTTTTTTTTTCAGCCTTTACAGGTCCTTTCTAACTGATCCAGCTGATCAGTAATTTTATTCTTCAAACCGACCCATTTTCTCTTTTATGTCTGCAGGACTGACAGGATGTTGACCTGGTATAAGAAGGCACTGCCCGTACGTATCAGATTAGTATTGTTTTTTGTTTACCCTACATTGTTCGTTATAGTTAGTTTGTAAAGTGCTGTAGATCCTTTGTGACCCCATTGCTGTTTTTGTTTTACAGGTATGACTAGCTGTTCCCCTGAGACCCCCTTATCCCAGGCTCTACAGGAACCAGGTAAGAGATCTCTTATCTGTGCATAATGGTGCACCTCCAAGTACTGTGACACTGTAGGCTTTCACTTGTTAGGTGGTTGGTAATGCAGGGTTTGAAATATCTCCACTACTCTGTTAAGATTCCACTATCTTTAAAGGAGGGAAATTTGTTGCAAAAAATCTATGTTAATGCAGACATTAGGGTGGAAGAATGCAAAGCACACAAAGTACACAAATAAAAACATTAGGGTTTTGAGTCCTAGGAGTCTTAATGAATCATTGGTGTATTGTTCCTTGGGTTTGTCAAGCCTAATGCCCACCCCCTGCCCTAAGCAAACATGATCTCTTGCATCAAGCAGGGCCCTGTGGGAAGAAAGCTAGGACTGATTTAAGCCACGTGTGCTGAGCCATGCTTCGTTTTCTTCAAAGAGTAATTGCCCATGAGGCACATGCTTGGAGCTGTACCTTGCACTTCAGACTGGAGGCTATGTGCTTGGAAGAGGAGGTAGGTATTAAAGTTGGCAACCACAAGGAACACCACACAGTCAATTTGCCGAGACTCCTGAGGCTCAAACCCTGTTTTTCATTTTCTTATTTTGTGCGCTTTGCATTCTTCAACCCTGATGTCTGCATTAATGTCGTTTTTTGCAATGAGTATATACTGTATGTATATATGGAGGGGACATGAAGTGGTCTTTTGGGGCACTGGGTAAGCAAGGGTTCAGTATAGCATAGTAGATAAGGCACCGAGTCACAAACCTGGAGATCTGGGTTTTGATTCCATCAGCCTCCACTTACATACTTTGTGACCCTGAGCAAGTCACTTAACTTCCTTGTGCTTCCAGGTCACACCTGGAAACAAGCTCTGGCTTAGTGTGCCTTTCCTGGTTAAACAATTTCCCCTTCCCTATATACAAGTTATTGTGCACCACTAACATTAGAGAAATGAAATACCAATGTCACATGATGTAGTTTTATATATATTTAATATCTGTGATTGTCAGGTCAGTGGGGAGAGAGGTCTGATTGTGGCTGGTATTCCAGGTCTCGCTCTGTGCTGTTTTAAATTCTCTGTGCACCAAATGGCTGCAGCATTCTTTTCCTTCCCTCTCCTAGTCTGTAGAAGGGAAGCAATTTAGTTGTACAAAGCACCCTTTATGCAAAATGTATTCCAAAATGCTTTGCAATAAGGGAGAAGAGAGAAACCTGAAGTTCTTAGAAACATAGAATTTGACAGCAGATAAGGACCACCTGGCCCACCTAGTCTGCCCATTCCCCTACCTACTGTATAAACTCCAGATCCTACTTGATCTGCAGCCTACATCCTCCTTCCCTTTCCTAGTGTTGCCTTCTGCCTGTCCCATGCATTCTTGAATTTGTCTACCATTGTTGTCCCCACAGCCTCTTCAGGGAAGCTGTTCCATGCACCCACCACTCTTTCTGTGAAAAAATACTTCCTCATGTTGCCCCTAGTCTTCCCCCTTCAGCCTCATATTGTGACCCCTTGTTCTTGCACTTCTTTTCCGAAAGATGCTGCCGTCTTGAACTCTATTGATCCCCTTAAGGTATTTGAATGTGTAATCCCCTTGTTCCCAGGGATTACAAGAATCCCATTTAGAATCAGTGGTAGTCAGGGAAGGCAACTAGTGATTTGCCAGTAAATGGATTTCACTCTGTCTCGCTCTCTGTTTCTGGTCTCAGCTGGGAGCTGGAGAGGTGATGTCATCTTAGAACTCTTGCAGCAGCATAAGCCATGGCCAGTTGTGATTGGGGAATTTAGAATTCTAGAGTCAGTTCAAGTTGGAGTCTGCAGACAGCAGCAGCAGTTCCAGTAGCAGCTCTGAAAGAGAGCTGCAGTGTTCCAGTTTTCTCACTCTAGTGGAGTATAACATTTTCCAGCTTTGTCTAAATGGTAGAAACTTTCTCCAGAGATTTCCTGCTCTTCATCCCAGGTGGGATGGAGCAGGCTGCTAGGATGTCAGGGGCAACCCCCTGATCCTACCAGGACATCGTGAAGCTGCCTTGTGGGACAACGTCTTGTGAGTACTTCTGTTTTGTCTGAGTCAGCCCAGGAGTACCTGCATTTTAAGGGTGAATTTCTCTGACAAAGGGACCCTGTCATAGAAGACATTTAAAAGTTGGCTGTCCACAGTGAACTCCTGTCTGTGACTGCCATGTGAGTGTGACCTTTGTTCTTGACATCCCTGAGGTGTTTTGCTGATGTTATGTGTGAAATACATTTCTAGAAAGCATGAACAGTAACTTTTGGTATAAAGTGAGGTGTATTTTCCAGAGGGATGGCCAATTATGAACTTGGAAACAAAAGGTGGGAGATCCCCATCTGGCATGACCAGTTTACCACTCTAGATTCTGAAGGGCACCTGTGTCTTTTCTGTCAGTACATGTGGCCAATGCCTGAAGGAAACGTCTACCCCAGTGAGTGGGTTTTTCTCCATTTCAAGCCTTTAGTGCTCCTACGTGGTCTGTGTGCCACCTTTAATCCTATGCTATATGGGAAGTGTTCAAGTGCTGGCTGATATGTGCCAATTCCAGAGTAACTTGAGTGTTCACCTGTGACTATTTCCACATTTTCTTTATTAATCCTATGCCATATGGGATTTCCAAGTACTGGCCGTGTGTGTCTAGTCGAGGGAATTTGCTTTGCGTGTGTTACCGGTGGCTTGTCCACAGTTTCTACAATCATCCTATGCTATATGGGAAATTTGGAGTTCTCTACCTAAGATGTCTGCATTTACTGTGTGTGTAACCCTTGGGGGTCCACCTTTGCTTTGTGTAGTCCTACTTTGTTATGGAATAAAGCCACACCCTAGAATCCCAGCCTGGTATGGACATTTATGTTATTGCTTCCCATGTGGAGTTACTTGAGTACCTCTGTCCAGAAGTGCAAACCTAGCATAGCACTGAGTAAACGTTTTCTCCCTGGGACCTGGGTTTTGGCCATGGTATTGGTCCCACCAGGTGTGTGCCTAGCAGCTGCACTTGGTTTGTGTTTTACAATGTCTACTCCATCTGCATATCCCACCTTGTCTATGGTGGCAATCAATGTAACCCCCAGCCCTCTCTTTCCCCCTAGACTATGGGAGGTGTATCTGCTGGTTAAATAAGGGGCTGGTGGGGGGTTACAAATGTCTTTATCATATCCCATCTCTGCCTCCTTTCCTCCAGTGTATACATATTGAGTTCCATCAATCTCTCCTCATATGCTTTCTGGTGTAGCATCTGCACCATTTACATTACCCTTCTCTGGACTGCCTCCACCCTGTCAATGTCCTTTCAGAGATGAGGTATCCAGAACTGCACGCAGTACTCCAGATGAGGCCTCACCAACTGCCTGTACAGCGGTATCACCACATCCTGTTTTTTACTTGTGATACCTCTCCCTATGCACCCCAGCATCCCCCCCGGCTTTCCTCACTACCTTCACACATTGAATAAATATATGTTCCCACTGGGAATCAAACCACTGACCCTTTGCTTGTTAGGCCAAGACACATCCACTGCACCACCTTTCTATTGGATAGTCTTTGGGATAAGGCACTAATTAAATCAAATATCTGCACATTTTAACAAGCCTTTAAACACTTTGTTACTTTTTACTGCATGAAAGTTTGTCAAAATAGAGTTCCAGCATTCTAAGCATTATAAAAAAGAGCATACTGTCCATTTGCAGTAAATCCATAATCTGGTTCCTCACTTTGTTAAGGGGGGGAAGGGCTGTCGGCCTACCAGCACAGTGGCAGGATTTCCACTTGCGATGCCGATGACCTGGGTTTGGGAGTGGACCCAGGTTCGGGAACAGACCCGGGAATCGGAGGGCCGGCCGGAGGGAGAAGTATCAAGCGTCCATGGGACTGTCCTCCTTCTCTGGGGTGGTAGGGGAAGAGTGCCTGGCACTTCATTGCCACCTGGTGGAGGCTGGGCGTGCTGTGTGGACAGTGCCAGCATGTTGGGGGGGGCAGGGCAGACTCTGGTCATCATTGCATTTCCCCACCCAGAGGGCAGCAGCAAAAAGAAAAATCACCTACCTCTGGCATGATGCCCCTGCCCTACTGCCATCCTCCACCGCCTTACATGTCTTCCAGGGGGTCCCCCTTCCATGGCCCTGACCCAGGGGGCAATATGGGGCTAACCCACAGTTACCATTGGGGGAAAGCCCCCAGTGGCCCTGCCCAAGGGGGTAAGCCTGGCTAAGAGGAGGACGAGGACAGGGCATGGGCAGAACTCTGAAGGAAGGATAAGGGGCCATGCCTCCAAAAAAAGGAGGGGCTATAATTGACTGTTTGCATGCGTATTTTGTATTGCCAAGAATAAAGCAAGGGTCCATTTCAGAAAAGTGCAGACAAGCATGGGTACCACTTTTTATAGCACATGCCACCATTGAGATAATGCTGCTACCATCGAGCTAATACTTATTCTTATATACTGCAGTCAAGTACAGAGGCAGTTTGTAGATGGGGCCTTTTAAAGTTTGATTCCAATAACAGGCATGGGGAAGGGCACCATGGGATGCAGAGAGTGTTTGGCAAGTTCCACTGGACACCAGAAAATGCTCTTCACAGTGTGGTGAGATTTAGACAGGTGCCACTAGATACCAGAGAGTGTGTAGCACAGGGTAGGAAGAGGGAGAGGTGCTACTTGACATCAGGGCATGCTTAATGGGACAAGAAGTGGGATGCCATATAGAGTGTTTGGCATAGAGATGGAGGTGGGGGCACTGGACACCAGGGAATGCTGGGCACAATATAGAGAAAGGCAGATGAATGCCACTAGACACCAGCAAGTACTTGGCATGGGGCGGGAAGAGTGTGCCACTAGAAGCCAGGGAGTGATCAATATAGGGTGGGTCAAGAGGGTGCCACTGTACAGCAGGGAAAGCCTGTTACAGGATGGGGAGGAGGAGGCATCGGTCTTATGCAGGGATGGTCTGTCCAAACTGAAGGCTTGTGTGTGGTGATGGCCATGCCAGAAGAGGTGCACTGTGTCCATTTCCCACAAAAAAAGCTCATCCCAGCTTGCTGGTGGTTTGAAAATAATGATTGAAACACAAACTGATACAGTGATACACAATCAAAACTGGGCAGCCTTCAACATATCACTGCTTTAGCATATTAAGCCTTGTTCTCAATCCACCTGTGATCAAGTGTATTAAACCCTCTTTGGTATCCCCCCAACAGCTGCTTCTATTGCAGCTCCACCTGCATGTTACAGGTTGCTATTTTCAACATGGAAGTGGAAGAAGCCACATAATTAAGAGCAACTGATATTATTGCTAGCTCCAGGCAGGCAACACATACCATGGAGTTGATTGCCCTAGGAGCTATTTTAGCCATATATTGAATTTATTTTAACTGACATAGAATGTTATTTAGTCCATAAAGCCCAGCTCGTAATTTGGTATGAGCCAAGTGACTGCTGAGCAGCCCCTAAAAGCAGAGTACTGATGATGCTAAGCTAATAGCTTCATACATGTGTACCTGCCAGCAAAGTTAATCCAAGTATACTGAGGCATCTCCCTCCTCGATCCTACTAAAATGTCCATAGAGTGCCTGCAGCCCCGCTCCCTACCTAGCATCATCATTATGCTGTTTTTAGGGGTGGGGCTGCAGTATGTGGAGGCCACTTGGCTTGCACAAGGAAGTTATGAGCTGGGCTTTATGGACTAAATGACTCTTTCTGTAAGTAAAAAAAAAAAATTGATGAATGGGTAAAATAGCTCCTAGGGCAGGCAACTCCATTGTATGAGTTGCCTACATGGAGTGTATCAGTAGCTCTTTAATCCTGTTTTTAGATAAATGTACTTTTTTTTTTAAGCACAATTCACTTATTTCCAGATTAATTGAACACAATTTAGTTGGGAATATTCTTATTTGTAGCCTTAATTGCCTACACAGAAAATGTTATTTCTTAATAATAAAGTCTTATTGTAAGATATTTGCTAGATTTTTCATACTTAGATTAGGCCAAGAAAGATCTGAATTTTGGCTAACTTTTCTTAATATAAGATTTTTGGGACTTCTTTCAGTATGTCTAAGAACTCTTGTTTTTAGGTCCCCAGTCATATGTTAAGATTTATAATCCTGTTTTAAACAAAGTAAGATTTTCTTTAAGATTTTTTTTACTTATTTCTATATGTATAAGAACTCTTATTTTTAGCTCCCAAAATCTATTTTAAGATTTCTAATCTTGTGTTAAGCAAACTAAGAGTTTATGTAAGATCTAGAAATCGTGTTATATTATCTTATATTTTAAAAGTTAGTAAGATAATTATCTTACCCCATTGGCAGGTAATTTTGCTTATTTTAAGGATAAAATATACAAATGTATGTTTTTTTTCTACTTTTAAGACAGCCATTTTTTGCAGTGTGTGCTTTAAAGCCAATTGTAGTTGCATGCTAAATTTAAAGAACCAGCAAGCAACACTTGTGCCTTTTTTTAATCAAATGAGTACTTATTGCATTTAAAATATATGTTATTTACTTTTAACAAAGAAATGTTAACCATGAAAGTACAGTATGATGCCCAGTGTTTGGACAGTTTCCTAATGCTACACCCACACTACTGAAAACGTTTCCAAAGTTTAAAAAATGCTGGGAAGCACACAATGCAGATTTATATCTAACAATTAAAATCAACTTATTTTCAAGCATGCTGCAGTATACTTAGGCAGTTTTTTTTCTGAACAATGGTATAATTTGTCACCAAATAAAGTATATACAGTATCACAGGGAGCCCACATCCTGCTCCTCCCATATATTTTTAGGCTTGCATATTGGTGCAAAGACCTGATTAACTACCACTGTTGGCAGTGGTATATCCTAACTGGATGAAAAAACTCTGAGTCAATGTGCAGTGCGTAGCCTTTACCCAACACCACTCTACATGCCTTTTAGATACTTATTTCTCAATTATATTCCATCTGTAAACAAGTGCATAAAGTATAGCTAGCTTATATCCTACTGTATGTGACCTTACTGTTCATTTGGAGAATGAAACAAACCCTGGCAAATGCCATATTCATTATATTAAGTTCCTAGTAACCACAAACATTGGAAGTTATGCATGTTAAAATTATCACATGTCTTGTGTCATGTTTCTTGTGGCAGGAAGTTTGTTGTGGCTTTTAAAATGCCTTTTATCATGCATTGTAGTTTTATTGTGCTATGCATGTTAATGTCTTAAAGTTTGACATTTGTGACTATGTAAAATGATATAGTTGCTGGCAGAATAACTATTTTCTAATTAAACAAAACCAGGTTAAAATTATATGAGGTTAGGGAGGGGGAAACACTGGAGCACCATTTTGTCTTAACCTTGTTACAGCTTCTCTACTTCATGAAACTCAAGTTATTAACTAGATATTTATTAAATGTATACAGTGGGTTCTTAATGGTATACATAGGACTTGCCTCAAACCTTCAGTTTCTAAGCAAGTTTCTTGAGAAAGTAACCTTCCACAATTTCTTGGATCAGCTAATTTAAAAAGTTAAACATTTTAAAGTATTGAGATTTTATAAAAAATAACCAGAAGGAGGAAGCATCGGGAGAACATCTGTTTTAGAACTGAATTGACCTTGGTGGTGTACCCAGTGGGGGATGTCTCTCTGTTTGAACGTGTGGTGGTGCATGGGGGTTAAGTTCAAAGCCCATATTTAAACCTGGTGTTTTCATAGCTAACAAACCTACAAACCTACAATCCAGAACCCTTCTTGCTGTAATACAAGGTTATTAAAATTCCCCCTCTCGGTTTTGGACATACTTTCTCTATAGCCCTGTAGGTGGATTTATGAATATTTGTATCTGTCATTTCCATAACATGTGCAGCAGCAGCACACATTAAATCGCTCATGTCAGTCACCCTACAGTGTTCCCCCACATTGATTTTAAAAGATTTTGTTGTTTTCCTGACACAATAAGCTCCACAAGTACTGTATATTCAGCTTTGAACTTGAGCCATTTTGGAATTAGAGAGAGAAAATAAAGGAGGACATTTCTGATTTTGATCTTTTCTCTCATCTTAGCCAATTAGCAGATGTAACAATACAAGCATCGGGCAAGTGATATGAACTTTGGAAGTGAAGCCTCATCTGCTAAATCAGCACCTGCCCTCTTGCAAAGTAATAAAGTAATTTGGACTTTAAGATACATAATTTTAGTGAGATTATATTAAATTTGAAGACTGAGACTCTGGTTTCATAACTCCATACCAATTGAAAAATAAATATGTATGGAATAATAAGTTAGGTATAGAAGGAGTTATTTTGTTTTTAACCTTTTATTGTAATATTTTAGTTAGTCCACAACAGTTTTTAATCTGTATGTCTGTTCCCATATTTGTCACTTATTTATCACTTTCACTGGTTGTCTTCTGTTAACCACCATATCAGTGTTTTATATTTGTGTTTTTGATAGTCTGTAACATCATTATATGTCATCAACAGTAGATGTATAGAGATGTTGTGAAGTTTTAATTTATTTATTGGAATTTGTTAACTGGGTAAGCCCACTGAGATATAATGTATCATTTTCAGGGGAGGCCCGAAGTTAATTACATTCAATAAAACAAATTACATACTAAGACAAGTGACCAACCATCATTAACATTTAAGAAATAACAGTTAGCATGCAGAGGTAAATTAGTAACCACAGTTTACATTTTGAGACAGATACAAAATATACATAAGATGGACACCAACTTAAGGAGTAGTAGGGCTGAAGTGACAAGCACAATGCATTCATATGCTGTAAATGACCAAGTGCAAGCAACCCCATATAAGGGGTATCATTTCATGTGAGGAGTACAAGAGTGCAGATGCAGTTAGGTAATATATCCAACAGGGCTAAGAGACCAAGAATGATAGCACATGTAACTAAAAACAGGTCAAGAAAAAAACAGGTAAGTGTAAGGAAATGCATCAGATGCATCAGTTGCAGCTGCACCTACTAACCACTTGTAAGTGTGATTTCAGGGCAACTTTAAAAGCATTTACGGAAGTACAGTGAGACACTTCTGTCAGCTGGCCATTTCAGAGGATAGGGGCATATATAGCAAAGGACCTGTCACCAGCACAGGTTCTAGACTTTGGGACCTCCAGGGTAGGGCAAGAAGATGATCTACCCTCTTATGAGCTTTGTAATGTAGCTCATTAAGGCTGGGTAGAGCATCCATTTTGAGTATTTTAAAGGCAAGGCAGAGAGTAGGGTAAGCTAGTCTTGCTTTAAGTAAGGGCCAATTAAGTGAGATGAGTATGATGCAATGGTGGTCTCAAGGATGTGCAGCAGCTACAAAATGAGAAATTTTATGGCAGAGCATTCTAAGTTTACCTGCCTCAGCACCTCAGAGAGGCTGCAGGAGGGGAGAACTATATAGTAGCACTGGAAGAAGAGTTCCTGTGGTGATGGTCAAGCGAGCTTCATTACTGAGATACCTGCTGAGTCTATATAGGAGCCCAATTTTCTGGTGGAGAGACTTTGTAATGGCCTCCACATGTGATTTCTGTGTAAGCTCCTGATCCAGATGTACACCAAAATACTTCATAGAGTCACAGACTTCCATCTTAGTGCAGCTAGTCAAGGATATGCGGAAAAGGGTATTTCTCTTGGTATCTAGATGTCTGGGACCAAATAGCATTGCCTTGGATTTCTTTTTTTTTTGCAACTTAGTATGCTTTATTAAAGTTTTCAGTACAACAATAAGGAAAACAGAGAACAGATAGTGACATACCTTAAAAAGGAAACAAACAACACTAAACAGCAACAAAGGAAATCCAGTACATCCTCTCCATAATTACCCCCAGCCTCCCTCCCTACCCCGGTGCATCACCATGACTAACCCTTATGTTACATAGGTTAAAAAAAATTTGCAAAATTACTTAGTGAAAAAGGAATAAAGCTCCTTCCAACATAACTTAATTCTTGTCTTAGTGGACATGTGGTTCCCTATTGCCTTTTCTGCTGATATTGCCGTCAAACACTCCCTGTACCCATTCCAACTGTGAAGCTGCCCAGGTGCCCATCCAGTGTCTGACTATTATCAATTTTACTACTAAAGAAATTAAGGGTACATAATATTTATGTGAAGGAGTAGCGACGGTAGAGTAGTCCCTGGGGAGGCATATCTCTGGAACAAAATAAATATTAGAACCAAATAATGGGGACACTGTACTATGCACCATGGTCCATAACTGTTTAGCAGGTGGGCACTCCCACAGCTTGTGAAATAAAGTGGTATCAGCCATTTCAAAGTTTTAGCATACCGGTGAGGACAATTTTTTCATGCAATACAGGGCATAGGGAGTAAGATAAAGACTGTGTAATATATAGAATTGCAATAGCCTGAGCCTATCTTGCTTGATATAGGTTTAAACAGAGTTCCAGTCAGTATTCCAGTGTGACTAGGATCAGGTAAGTCCTAAGAGATTTTGCCAATAGTAGGCAACTGGGGAAACCAGGGAAAAGTCGTGACAAATTAGAGCCTTATATATATAAGACATTGCTCTTCTCTTGCAAGCATATTGAATATATTCTTGAAAGGGAGAATGAGACACCTCTGGCCAAGGTGCAGATCTTAAAACTTGTTTGATACAATTGCTAATTTGCATATACTTAAAGGTAAAGGTAGGTGGGAGTTTAAAATGCATCCTCGCATCCTGAATGGAGAGAACTTTATTGTTAAATACCATTTCACCCACTTTGAGACAGGATAAAGCCGGCCAAAAAGATGGTGGTATGGGTTTACCAGCTATGCATATATTGAGGTTGTTAAATAAAGGCTGTGTCATCATTTTGCCATTAACTACTTTCAGACTTTTACACAGTTGAAAATGAGCTCTTAAACTCCAACCAACAGGAGAAGTACGGAGAGCCCCAGGGCGTCTACAATAGGGAAGATAAAGAAGGGATTCCAAGGTGACATTATGTTTCTTAATCAATGAACATTCTATATAAAGACAAAGAATGCCAGGAAGAACACTGAGGTTACTTAAAGGGCATTTGGCCAGCCAAGTTTCAAGAAAATACAAAATCACACATGCCCCCCACAGTGCAAAGCATCATGGGCTGCATATGCAAATCACCACAGAATGTTATGCTGGTCCAACTTTAAGCAGAATTGCATGGTGCCGAAAGGCCTCTCACACAGTTTGCAAAGGGTACTAACAGAAGACATAGACACGTGTTCTGTGGTGATTTGCATATGCAGCCCATGATGCTTTGCACTGTGGGGGCATGTGTGATTTTGTATTTTCTTGAAACTTGGCTTCCCAGCCAAATGCCCTTTGGGGTAACCCTTGCCTCAGTGTTTGCGCACAGAGGTTCTTTGTCTTTTAAATAGTTTTTTATTTTAATGGGTTCACCACAATATATCCCAGGCACACTGCCATAGGGATAGCTGGTCCATCCCACTGGGGTGTCAAACAGACGAGGCATACTGATGAGTCCTGGTAGGATGAAACATGTGTCTATATCTTCTGTTGGTACCCTTTGCAAACTGTGTGAGAGGCCTTTTGGCACCATGCAATTCTGCTTAAAGTTGGACCAGCATAACATTCTGTGGTGATTTGCATATGCAGCCCATGATGCTTTGCACTGTGGGGGCATGTGTGATTTTGTATTCTATATATAGCCAACAAGAAGGCAAGGAGGATGAGGTAGTTACTTCTCCCCATCTTAGGTATTTGGCACTATTCAAGGCTAGATAATATTAAAAAAATCTGGTAGTTGCAGCCCTTCGTATTTATATGGTCTGCATAATTTCCCATATGCTCTACAGGGAGGTTTGTCTAACCAGAGGAAGGCAGAGCATAAACAGAATAATTTCAGGAACCACTGTTTTGGCAAATAAAGATTCAGCATGCCTAAAGGACAGAGTATTTTTGGAAGTACACACATTTTAAGAAGATTCACCCTACCCCATAGGGATAGTGGCAGATGCCACCATCTGACAAGGTCTTTTTTGATTTGTTGGATCACTGGATCCAGATTTAGAGCCTTTAGCTTATTACTGTTCTTAGAAAGTTTAATATCCAAGTAGTTCAATGCTGAGGTCTCATATTGGAGACCCAGTTGTAAGCAAAAGGGTCTGGGGTTAGAAGCAGAAATGGGATATACTACTGTTTTAGTGGAATTTAATTTATATCCCGAGAAAGTACTAAAAGTCAAAATAATTCTTATGGTCTTAGGTAGAGACGTTGTCCACTCTGAAAGATGGAGCAGAATATCATCTGCAAAGGATGATATTTTATAGGAACCTTTTCCTTCGGCTATGCCCTTGACAAGAGGGGATAAATTCACCATTCTAGTTAGCAGTTCAAGATATAAATTTAAAAGGTAAGGGGATAAGGGACAATCTTGACGGGTACCTTTGGTTAGCAGAAAAGCATCAGATAACTCATTATTGCACAGAATGAGTGCAGAGGGAAATGTGTAAAGAACTTTTATTCTATTTATGAGTTCATTTGGGAAACAGTATTCCTCCAAAGCTCCGAAAAGGTAAAGCCACGAAACTGGATTGAAAGTTTTTTCTGCATCCAAGGAGACCAACACAGCTTCTTGGAAGGTCTCCCTAGATGCAGAAAAGAAATGTAAAATTTTTGTGAAATGTTCGCTCGAGTTCCTGCCTGCCACAAAACCTGCTTGTTCCAGGCCAAGGAGGGAGTCCCAAACTGAGGACAGCCTAATTTCTAATATTTTGGCATATAACTTTATATCATTGTTAATCAGTGAAATGGGGCAGTAATTTTCTGGTTTGGAAGAATCTTTTCCAGGTTTTGGCAACAGCACTATGCATGCTTTAAATATTGACCTGTCCAAGGGGGGTGAGTGCACCAATAGTTAAAAAGATTGGAGAGAAGCGGGACTACTAAATCTTTATAAGTTTTGTAGAATAGGGTGGTGAACCCATCAGGGCTAGGGGCTTTATTGATAGGCAGAGAACTAATAGGAGAGGCCACCTCCGACTCTGTAATGGGGCCTGACAGAGACTGGACTTGAGCCTCAGTGAGGGAGGGGAGTTGGAATGATGATAGAAAGGATTCCTGGAACATTACACTGGTCTGATCAATTGGGGTGGCAGTATAGAGTGATTGTTAGGATTTGGAGAAAATAGAAGCCATCTGTCTAGAATCAGTTGTTGGTAAACCTGACTCTAGGTCAGTTAGTGAGGGCACCCATTTAGAACTGGATTGTTGTTTAATTCTGAGGGCTAAAAGCTTGCCAGCTTTACTACCTTGTTCAGTATATGTTGCCTTTAGTTTAGCTGCTGCCTTATCCACTTTGTCCAAGAGATGTTCTGCATATTGGACCCATAACTTTACCAGCTTTTCTCGGATAGAGTCTGGAGAAAAGCTGGAGAGATGCTTTTCTAGAGATCGGATTTGATTGAGCCAGTTGTTTAATTGGGTTTGTCTTTTCTTCTTTCTACGGGATGCCAACCAAATAAGCTCCCCCCTTCAAGTGACCTTGAGGCTATCCCAGACAATATCAAAGGGTAAAGAGGCATCCATGATTACATTGTATAATTGTCTCCATATATTGTTTAAAGTGGGCTGTAGTTGCAGTGTTCTGCAATAGTTGATTGTTCAAAGACCAAGTGTGGGGATGCTGGGGAAAGGAAGGAACATCCAAGGCTAAAAGGACAGGGGAATGGTCCTGTATACTGCTATCTAAAATACCATGAATCACTTGCTTACTAATTAGACAAAAGTCTATCCTAGACAATACTTGGTGTGGTATAAGGAAGAAAGTAAAGTCCCGGGAAGTAGGGTGGAGAAGCCTCCAGGGATCCACTAAACCCATTAAATCTAAAAATTCAGTCAACGCCCTCTGACCAAGGAACAAACCAGATTTAGTATGGTAAGTGTGGTGTATGTCTTTAGCTTGAACCAGGTTCCGATCTCCACCCAAAATAATTGGCAAATGACCAAAAGGAGCCAAAGCTGTGGCTAGGGTTAGGAAAAAAACTGGGCATATCCAGATTGGGGACATATATATCGAGTCCATTAAGAGCTCCAAATTCCCCAAGAGGCCATGTATAAAAATATACCAGCCACCTGGATCTTTAATTTCAGTTAAAATGGTAAAGGGGATGGATTTTGAGATGAGGATCACAACATCTCTTTGGTGCTGGCTATTGCCTGCCTCAAATGCTTTATCCACCCATAGTTTAGTTAGACAGAACATCTGAGTGTCCAATTAATGTATCTCCTGCAGAAATACCACTTGGGTATTGAATTGACATAAATGCCTCAATAAAACATATTTTTTTCTATTGTCCCTTCCCCCTTTATATTCCATATAACAAATGAAATCGCATTAGCTATAATGCATGATATTATTTGCTAGGTTATACAAACAAGAATGCTAATATTGGGGATGCACCCAAACCCCCCTCCACCCCCCAAAAAAATCTAAATAAGTTTCCCATACTAACCCACATCAAATAAAGAACAAATTAGCTACATAAAATATCAAATTTCAACTAATATGAAGCAGGTACAGTATATACACAATAATCTAAACTAACCAGGTCTACTGCCCACTCCTAAAAAAGAACAGATCTGAGGCTGGGTGAAGCCAGCCCCCAACGTCGCCCATGATCAAAATAAATACATGGGACCCCCACCTTAACCTATTTGGACTCTAATCCTTCATTGACTTAGAAGTACCCTGGATAACATCATTGCATATAATAAAACAAGATGTGAAGAGGCAGGGCCAGAGTCTGTCTAGCCCTGCTCTAGTGGCAGGAAAAGTAATATAAAAGAGTTATGACTATAATAACATAATTACTCGAAAGACTTGGAAACACTATCCTTGTCTCTTCAATCATAAAGCCAGTTATCTATATTAAGCATCATAAGATTATGCTGTAGAAAATAAAAATAAAACACACCTCTTGCTAACCGGTACTTTTAACTGCCAAACGCCATTACACAAAATGTTCAGCATTAAATATCAAACACAAAAGTCTGACTGAAAATGAACCTGAAATGATACTGAAGTTCTCAATTTCTGTGAAAACGATTCCATGATCAAACTGATTGTTAAACAACTAAGCTTTGAGGAGTGCTGAAGATAATGCCACTCTGCAGGGCTCTCTGGGTTGGCATATAGTAGGGAGCACCTGCAATGTCAAACTTTCAAGCAGTAGGACAGCAGTTGAAAATTATTCCGTTCAGTAGATGGCACTCTATTTATACGAAGGGTAGGTAATTTGCTAACCCACAACAAGAGTCTATTAAAAGTTCAAATTAAACTGGAATTTCATGGCAGAATAAAACAAAATGCAAACCTCCAATCTGTGCCAGCATTGCAGGATCTCCACCAATAAGCACATTCCATGAGGTGTTATTCCCAAGACAGAAGTTGTAGAGTCTGTAATACAGCAACAACTCTAACCCCAGCTTGGAGATTTATGTCCCTCAAGTTTTAGAGTGAAATAGGTCAGGGAAAAGCTGGGGCAGTTCTGCAGCTGCTTGGACTGCAGTTTCAAATTGCTTTTTGCCTGTCCCAGTAGTGAGCTTCAGTTGAGAGGGGTAAAGTAGTGTATGCTTCACTTGCGCTGCCCAGAATTTGTTCAATAGTGGACGGTATGCAGACCTGGCTTGGCACACTTTTGCAGTAAGATCTTGCACGATTTTAATTCACCGGAGAGACTATTGTATTGATTCCAGACCTCATACTTTCTTTAGAATATAGTCTTGGTGTTATATATGCTGCTGGTATCAGTTTTCTCTGAAAAAAAACACACCTCTGGTGTTCAGTTCTGAATTAAATTTATTTCTGTTCCCCTATGTTTCGCTCGTTCTGAGCTTATTCACAGGGATATCATCTGCTTTGAAAATATACACATAATTTTAATGAAAAACCTTAATGGGTGTTCTTATAAGAAGTATAACTTGATCCAACACTTAAAAGTGAGAACTTAAAGCTTATATCTCCAGTGGCAATACTGCAGATAGATCCCTTGCCACATTTTGGTTCTTCAACCTTGGCAGCCCAGTTCGAGGGTTTTTGTGCCAAGAAAAGAGCATTTCCCCAGTTAGTTTGTTCACGCTCTTGTGTTCCAGCAACCCTGTAGAGTGGGTTGGCTGATGTCTATGGTCTGTTTACCAATCTCTCCATTCCCTTTTTGAGACCTCTCATAGGTCCCCTAGTGAGCTTGGTGCCAAGCAAGTTTTCCTCTTTCTCTTGACTCCTTTTCTTCAGTTGTGCATGAAGATGATGGACAGCCTCATCTTATGGACTAATTGAGACTGTCTGCTGATTGTATTTTGTATGCTTAGCACATGGTATGATAAAGTGATAGTGTGATAAAGTATAAGGTTACATTGCATGCATAGATCTCTGGGTGGGCAATTGTCAGAGTCCTGGATAAGAATACTGTAGAGTGACTTTAGGTCAATGTACATATAGAGTAATAGAGTGGTAATAGTTAGCTTGCATTTATAAGTAAGAGTTATTCCCTGACTTTCCCTTGTGACCATGTCTACCTTTCCCTGGTGTAAATAAAAGCCTGCTGGGCATCAAACTTCATATTGCCTCCTGCCTCTCCTTAAAGGGTGTTTCCTGGCACCCAACCTAATTCAGACCACAGGGTTGTCTCGCCATTCCACCTGCTTGAGGCGACGTTGGGTGTGCAGCTGGGACAGGCGTTCCACTAGGATAGCATCCCAGTTGATAAGATCTCTGCACCGTGGTGTCATCACCATCATAGTACATCACATATTTACCACTGAACTGAAAAGATTATTTTCATGTTCCTTGGGAAATCACTGGCCTTCTAGTGTGCTACCTATAGGACATACAACAAGTGAACTTCCTTAGTTGTCCAGTAGCTATTTATAAAATATGGACAACAACACAATCCAACCACCAGGCACCACATGGAAACACACGCTGAACAAAGTGCCTGCTGTAATAAACCTGCACCATTCTATTCAACACAGCACATACCTGAGATTTGCCAGTTACATTTTAAAATGCTCTGCTGTTTGTTAAACAGTTATCAAAGATTTTTCCAATTTGGCTATTGCCTTCATTTAAAACAATAGCACAAAATCAAACCTTCGTTCATCACCATGGATGTTCACTGGCAAATACCAATGCTCTTTACTATTTTAAGCATTACTTGAGCCAGAATTCATACCTTTCTGTGATATTCTCCAATTTTCTTGTGTAGAACTCGTAATGGCGCCTAGATGCCAAACACATTTACTGCTGCGCTCAGGCTAGTGCGATTAACTTCCTCTTGGGCTTCTCCTGTGTAACAGTCAAATGCTGATGTCATAATGTTGCCTGAAAGGCAAAGGGCTTTTCACAGGAGAGCCCCTGTGTCAGCTGTGCTTCTGTAGTGCCTGTGGACTTACAACAGATGTCTAAACAAACCACGGTCAGGATTTTTTAGAACTTTGAGACTCAAAAATATGTTCCCACTAGAAACAGTGGGACATCAGGAAAAACAACAACTAAGATCAGCTTTAAACATCAAATCTACGTTTTCACCACCAGTAGGATAGAATCATGGCATAGAAACTTTCTGCACAATAGTAGAAAAATAAATTATGGCTTTGTATCAACATTCAGAACAAATCTGGCCTAAAAAACATAATTTAAATTATGAACAAAGACAGGCACTTAACAGATTAAGTACTGATGACACTATAGTTATCAAACCAATGGATGGGGGGCAGTAGTTCTGTTAGATACAATGCAATATAAGAACATGTGTTTGAAACTTTTGGAAGATAGACAGAACTATCATATATTGGCACAAGATCCCACTATTCAACTACAGGGACAATTAAGGGAGATGTTAGCAGAGTCTGTGGACATGAACTGGCTACAAGATTGGGAAATGGCTGTGTTAATTCAACAGCATCCTAGGTTACTCACCTTTTATAGTATACCAAAGATTCATAAAAATGTAAACAATCCACCAGGATGTCCGATTGTGTCTGGTATTGGCACGATTTTTGATCCGATATCTAAGTATATCAATTTTTATTTATAACCTCTGATAGAGCAAACTGCCACCTATGTGAGAGATTCTACTGATATTATGCAGACACTGGAAAACTTGTCTAGTAGTACAGAACTACAGAATGTACTGTTAGTGACCTTTGATGTCTCAGATTTATATACATCTATCTCACATAAGGAGGGTATATTCAAAACATGGGAAAAGTGCTAGATACGAGACCTGTAGGCAGTACATCTAGGACCATAGTTCTGCAAGAATTGGCACAGTTTATTTTACCTAAAAACTATTTTGAATTTGATGTACAGTTTTTCCAGCAGGATAGAGGTACTGCTATGGGAAGCACTATGGCTCTGGCCTATGCAAATGCTTATATGCATAACTTTGAACAAAACTTTGTACTCCATGATTGGGTAAATGTGTATAAACAAAACTTCATGGCATGGTACCATTTTATTGATGACAATTTTTGTATTTGGAAAGGCACATTAGTGGAATTGCAAGAAATCAATATAGCTCTGAATAAATAGAATACAAACCAGAGGTTTGCCATGAACTACCATCAGGAAGGGATTGCATATTTGGATTTGTTCATCAGACTAAAAGAAGGTACCTTTAGTACTATTTTGTGCAGAAAAGAGACCAACAGAAATACACTATTACATAGTACTAGTTTTCATGAACCCAATATTAAGAATAGTATACTATATTCTCAATTGGTACAGGTCAAAAGAAATTGCAAGAGGAATAGGAATACCAGCAGCATAAGGCAGAAATGCTACGGCAGTTTAGACATCGAGGGTACAGCAGTACAGTTCTGACTAAAGCAAGCTACAAGATTGATCATAAAAATAGATCAGAATTGTTAGAACAAAAGGAAGTGTGGCAAGAAACCAATAAGTTGGTAATGGCAGTTAAATATAACCATTGAATGTCTGACATATGTAGAGTCATAAACAAACACTGGCACTTGGTGGGCAGCTCCAACCCCCACATTGTGGTGTTTTCAGCAACCACCCATAATAGTGGCCAAAAAAGTGGCCAATTTAAAGGACAAATTGGTACACTCACAATTTAAGAAATCAGAAACAGGACAAGATCAGTTGTTAGGACCTTTAATGCCTGGAATGACAAAATGCGGGAGGTGTTTAGTTTGTAACCACATCAGTAAAAAGCAAAGCTTTAAACACCCACATTTTCAGCAAGAGTTCCCCATCAAACAACATATTGACTGCAATAATGAGTGGGTCATCTATGTTATACAGTGTCCCCATGACCATTTATATGTAGGGCAAACTAAAAGGGCCCTAAAAGTATGAATATTAGAGCATAAGGGATATATTAGAAATCGAGATGAACAATCCCCAGTGGCTATGCATTTTAATAGAGAAGGACATACAGGGGCTTCATTACATTTTGTGGGGCTATAGCTTATCACACCTTCTGCCAGAGGAGGACATTTTAAGCAACAGTTAGATAAAGCAGAAATGAAATGGATATTTTGTCTAGAGACATTGGATCTAGGAATTGGGATGAATATTGAATACAATTGGCAAGCCAGTATATAATAGACAGATTACACAGTTTGGTGTTCTGCAAAGGTATACTTTGTAACCCGTACTATTGTCACTTGTTTTTCAGCATAATTAATATAAGTGAGTATAGAGAGGATGTTGTCATATGTTTTTTCATGTCTTGCCATCAATGACCCCCCCCCCACCTACTACTCCCTGGTTTGTATTTACCCTTGAAATATTCAGTATAAAATGATTGTGGCAAGGTTATCTATTAATTTTTATATGGATATTCACAGACAGCCTATGCAGCACAGATATTGTATTATTAATATATTTTCTGTTTAAATCCTTAAGATGTCACATAGGGCTATAGCAAATGGTGTTTCTATATTTGTAATTTTTTATGTTGCTCTGTAATAGGGTTTCATATTGCATTATATGATAATGAATGTTGGTTACAATGACAGATTTTTGATACTGTTTATGTTATAAACACCCAGCCCAATCGTGGTTTGTTTAGACATCTGTTGTAAGTCCATTGGCACCATGGAAGCACAGCTGACACAGGGGCTCTCCTGTGAAAAGCCCTGTGCCTTTCAGGCAGAATGCAGCATCATGGGATTACTTTGATTCTCGTGTTGGCTGGGCGACATTATGACATCAGCATTTGGCTTTTACACAGGAGAAGCCCAAGAGGAAGTTAATCACACTAGCCTCAGTGTGGCGGTAAATGTGTTTGGCATCTAGGCACCATTACAAGTTCTACACAAGAAAATTGGAGAAAATCACAGAAAGGTATGAATTCCATTTCAAGTAATTCTTAAAATAGTGAAGAGTACTGGTATTTGCCAGTGAACATCCATGATGGTGAATGAAGGTTTGATTTCTGCTATTGTTTGAAATGTAGGCATTAGCCAGATTGGAAAAATATCTGATTACTGGTTAACAAATAGCAGAGCATTTTGAAATGTAACTGGCAAATCTCAGGTATGTGCTGTTAATAGAATGGTGCAGGTTTGTTACAGCAGACACTTTGTTCAGTGTGTGTTTCCATGTGATGCCTGGTGGTTGGATTGTGTTGTTGTACATATTTTATAAATAGCTACTGGACAACTAAGGAAGTTCATTTGTTGTACTGTAAGTCCTATAGATAGCACACTAGAAGGCCAGTGATTTCCCAAGGAACATGAAAATAATCTTTTCAGTTCAGTGGTAAATATAAGCATTAAGTTCTCACTTTTAAGTGTTGGATCAAGTTGTACTTGTTATAAGAACTCCCATGAGGGTTTTTCATTAAAATTATGTGTATATTTTCAAAGCAGATGATATCCCCATGAGCAAGCTCAGAATGAGTGAAATGTAGGGGAATAGAAATAAATTGAATTCGGAACTGAACACCAGAGGTGTGTTTTTTTTCAGAGGAAACTGAATCTGCCTACCAGCAACATATATGACACAGTATACGGTGACCTAGGGAGGCCTACAGGATTTGTATTATGGTGGACCATTACCCATTATATTCTATACAATATAGTCTTGGTCCAAGAAGTTTAATAGTTTGCGTATGATCAGCTGGGGAGGTTCTTCCGGTGGTGGTTTTGCACTAAGGGCTCTGTGAGCTCATTCCACCACATAACTGGGGCCATTAGGGGAGGTCCCAACAATTTTGACACATAGTTTTTGTCCAAATTCCAGTATGTTTGGCCCTTCTTCTCCTTCAGGCAATCCAAGGATCACTAGGTTGTTGCATTGATTTCTCCCCTCTAAATCATCAATTTTTGCTTCTAGAGCTGTAAGAGATCTCCTTAAGTACATGACATCAGGATCAAGCTGGGTGTGGTTGTCCTCTAGTGAAGAAATTTGTACTTCAGCATCAGATACCCTGGTAGATAACTCTTTTAGGGTTGGTTTAATGTCTTTTATGTCTTCTACCAGGGATAATACTGCCTGTTTAATTACGGACAATTCCGCATATACTTGAGCCGATGAGATATCTTCAGGGGCTGGAGGAGAAGATCAGAGCAGAGTGGAGAAGAGCTCCGCTGAGGGTGCTTGGCCTCCAGGGTCACTGCCCAGTCGTCTTCCCTGTCTGAGGACAACACCAAAGTCTGCGATGCCAGTTCTTCCATTTGGGCTTCTTTTATTTTCGCATTGTACCCCATCGATTCACCGAGTGGATGGTAAGTAAATTCTGCAAGTAAATTACCAAAAGTTCAGGTTTTTGACTAGTTTTCTGAGTGATGTTGGGGAGCTCCAACAAAGCACAGCTAGCACATCACTGGCATCACGTGATCTCCCCACCTTGGATTTCTTTAAGTTGAGGATTAGTTTATTGTCCATGAGCCATTTTTTGAGAATTCTGAAGTCTGAATTTAGGTCCAGGTTTATCCGGTTAATACTATTAGAGCTCCTATAAATAACATTGTCTTCACAGAGTTGGATCTTGGCCCCCTTCCACAGTATTTAGACATATTATTTATAAATATTGAAAATAGCAGAGGTCCAAGAATGGACTTTTGGGGGACACCTTGATTAACAGGTTTTAGATCAGACATAGTACCCTTCCACTTAATCAGCTGTTTTCGCTCCTGTATGTAATATTGAAACCAGTTGCAGGCATGGGTGTCCAGACTTAGCTGGCCAAACTTGGGAAGAAGGCGATAATGGTTCACCAGGTTGAATGTCTTCATTAGGTCTAAGAATAGGGCACCAGTTGCAAGACCATGATCCATTGCCTTGAGTACATTGGTAGTAAATCGGACAAGGGCTTTGTCTATACCATGGTTTTTCCTAAACCCGTATTGTACATCAGATAGTAGGTGATGGAGCTCCATATGATCTGGGACCTGTTTATAAACCAGCTTCTCCAATACTTTTGCAAACATGTTGAGAACAGATATAGGTCTATAATTCTCCACCAAATTTTTGCACCTCCTCTGCGGATAGGGACTACAAATGTTGTTTTTCATTAGGTGGGGAACTGGCCAAGCAGAAAAGACTTGTTAATATATTCTTGAGTGATGCAGCTATAATGTGGGCTGCTATTTTCAGATATTTAGGCACCAGTTTGTCAAAACCCAGGGAACCATTGGGTTTAAGCGATCTCAGTAGAGCGACCACTTCTTTCCGGGTGATGAGCCGGAATGAAAGTGCAGGGAGGGTTGGTTATAAGAAGGGGCCTCTCATGCTCCCGGGTCTAAAGTTGATGTATTTATCCAGGTTTGTGAAGTGGTTGTTGAAGGAATTAACTAAGACAGCAGGTTCAGATATCATGTGACTGTCAACTATGATACTCAGAGTGGTGTCAGAGGCATGCTATTTTATGAGGCACTTGATCTGCTTCCAAATGTTTTTTGGGTCAGATAGGTTTGTGGTTTTGAAAGCTTTTATGTATGTTATTTTAGCATTTTTTAGCTCCTTCTTGCAGGTGTTTCTTATGGTCCTGCATTTAATCAAATCTGAGTGCTCACCAGAGTGTTTAAATTGCCCTCATGCCTTATTCCTGAGTTTCATGAGTTTCCTTAGAACTCAGTCATGCCAGTATGAACTTTTGCCTCAGACCCTATGTTGTTTCAGGGGGCATGCTTGTTGAGGACACTTAGGTAATTATGGATGAAGAAGATCAATGCTTGGTCAATGTCAGAGTGGTTGTTTAGGTCATTCCATTGTATTTCTCCTAGGCTGTTAAAAAAGTTAGCCTTATCAAACCTGGATAGGTCCTGAGTAGAGATGCAGTGAATTTAAATTCTGCCTGTGATGTGCCCACGAAGTGGGCACTTCGAGTTGGCACTTTGCTATGCAGAGTGTCCCATAGGAAAGGCTCACTTCGCCTTGTGATTATTACTTCCTGTTGTCAACACGCCTTAACAAGAAGTAAGGTGGAGTGACAACAATATTGGCAGCACCCCACACACAGTCACCAGAATTAAAGTGCATCCCCAATGTGCTACTGTCTTGTGTCCAGAAAACTCCCCAGTGCTGACGAAGTGAAATGAGAGTGTAGCAAAAAATGCAAAGTCTCCCAGAATTAATGGCACACTCAGTCATGCGTGCAGTGGTCACCCAGAGAGTCACCAGAATTAATGTGCATCCCCAAAATGCTGTTGTCTTGTATCCAGAAAATTCCCTAGTGCTGACGAAATGCTACTGTCTTGAGTCCAGAAAATTCCCCAGTGCTGATGAAGTGAAATGAGTGTGTAACAAGAAATGCAGTCTCCTAGAATTAATGGTGCACTGCAAATGCACAGACAGATTTACAGTAGATTGCACTGCGCACTCAAGAGATGCATGCAGAAAGGCACAACAACACCTGACCAGTGCTCACAACCAAGTCACAAATCCAGATCTGGAAAGGAATACCTTTTGCCAGTTGGGGATTAGTGCACAACAGTAACAATCCACTACCAGTAAAGATACCACAAAGCAGTACAAAACATTCATGCAGGTGCAGTGGATGGCAGGTTCACACTGCTGCAATTACTCTGTAGCACAATAAAAGGTGTCTGAATTAATTTCACACATCACACACACACTCGCACACACACTACAAGTAATGTGTAGCAAATTGAAAACCTTTAGTAATGTTTTAAACAAATTATACACTGCTGCACCACAACAATCAGCAAAAAAATGTCAAGAATTACTGAAAATATTACTGTGTGTACATTAACAGTTCTACAAGAAAATATAACCAAAACAGAAAGACTGCCTTTTTCTCCCAGTTAATGTACCTACACCACAAATATGCCCCTCCTCCAAAGCACACTTCACAGTACACAGACTGATTGTTCTAAATTAACATTCAAAATCCACACACAACAATAAACACTCAATGATATGAGCACAGAAGGGTTTCCCACAATTAATGTACTAAATTTTGAGCAAAATAAATGACTCAAAAGGGCATTTTAAACAGCTTTTAGAGGTTTTGAATCACAGAGCTCTGAGAGCAAACTGTCTCCAGCTACCACTACACACACACACTACCCAGGCCAGAACTGAGGCTGTGCAGAACAATCTAGAGCCCCTGTGACCTGCAATCCCATGAATCACTGCAGAATTTCACTTGAGCTCAATTACAAGGTGAAGTGAGGTGAATTACATTGATTTCAATGTACTTTACCTTAAAATTGGTGGGAGAGTGGTTTGGGAAAGTGGAATAACGCAAAGTCATTGGTTTCAATGGACTTCGTGTTCCTCATTATGAAGCGAAGTACTCCACTTCACATTGCAGAGCACTCCGCAGATTCCACATTACTCTGTGAATCACTTCACGGAGTGAATTGGGGCCACTTCGCCCACCACTACTTACAGTACTGTAACTCACATGCTGTACAGGAAGGAAAGCAAATGCCTATGGCTGTACATCCCCGATGAGCTGAGCTTGAATTATTATACTGGATATTATACTGGATTATTAAATCAACCAGAAGGCATAAGCCCATGTTGGTTGACCCCACCATTTCAGTGGAGGAAACCGAGGTTACCAACTGTTATATACCTGTCCAAGCTTGATTTAAAAATATTGAAACTATAGGAATTCACTATTTCGGCAGGTAGTTTATTCCACAATCGGACCACTCTCGGTCCAAAGCTAAATTGCCTAAGCTTTGTCATACACAGTTCTTCTTTTAGTTGATGTTTATGTCCCCTCAGATTATAACTATGATGTTTAATTTGAAGACCAAGATAGTTTTTTAATTTTTACTGACTTAAAATTTTATATAACAGTAGTAAGTCTCCTCTTTCATGTCGAGAGTCCTGTGACCACAACCCTAGGTCCTTCAGCAACTCCTCATATGTTTTATCTTTAACCACCTTAATAAGTTTTGTACAAGCTCTTTGAGGTTTTTCAACCATTTTTATGTCCTTTTTTAAATAAGGACTCCAAACTGTAGAACAGTAGTCGAAGTGGGGTCTCACATAGGTCTTATAAAGAGGCAGTAACACCTCTTCACTTTTGGAATGGAAACTTCTTCTGATACAGTTAACTAGATGCATTGCTTTATTTGCTACTACTTTACAATGGTACCCCTTTTTTAAATTTGAACTAATATATACTCCCAGATCTTTTTCACAATCAGAACTCTTGATTTTGACACCTTGGATGTAATAATCTGGCTCTTTATTATCCTTCCCCATATGAATTATTACACATTTATTCAAATTAAAACACATTTTGTTCGTGTTTGTCAATTCTAATATGGAGTGCAGGTCTTGACCAAATTGTAGTCTATCGTCAAAGGTGTTAACAACCCCTCCCATCTTATTATCATCTGCAAATTTTATTAATTTGTTACTACCAATTACATTTAAATCAGAAATAAAAATACCAAACAGCAACGGTCCCAATACGGACCCCTGCGGCACACCACTGGACACCTCAACTTCATCTGACAAAAATCCCTGGATCCTAACTACTTGAGTTCTTGGTAAGCCAATGACTGATCCATCCAATAATTTTATTATCAATTCCCAGATTTTTAAGTTTTTGGATCACTATACCATGAGGAACTGTATCAAAGGCTCTACTGAAGTCCAACATTACCATATCCACATTATTGCCCTGGTCTATTAATTTACCAACATAATCTTAAAAACTGACTAGGTTAGTCTCACAAGATCGATTTTTTACAAATCCATGTTGGGCATTATCAATCAGTCCCTTACTCGAGATATGTTTTCCAATCTCATCTTGAATAATGCCTTCAATAATCTTACAAATCACCGATGTCAGGCTTATCGGTCGGTAATTTGTTGCCTCTGATCTACTTCCCTTCTTGTATATCGGGACTACATATGCCGTTCTCCAGTCTCTAGGTACATATCCCTCGTCCAGGGATTTCTGCCCTATTATTTGGATGGCTGGTGCTAACACACCTCCTAATTCCTTTATGAATCTTGGGTGAACCCCATCTGGGCCAGCCGATTTATCTATCCTAATTTTTTGTATTCTTTGCAGAACTTTATCAATGGTAACTATATCATTGCATACCCCATTACATATTTCATCCTCGCTTTTATCTCTTATATAATTGTCCTTTACAAACACCTTACTAAAAGTCTTACTAAATTCTTTGGTCATTTTGTTGGGTTTATCGGTCAGTTCACCATCAATAAGAAGTGGTTCCACAGCATTAATATTCCCCCTTTTGTTGTTCACATAGGTGAAAAAACCTTTTGTGTTATTTTTTGATGTAGCAAGTTTGTATTCTATCTGTTGTTTTGCTCTTTTTATTTCATACTTGACTTTCTTTAATATTTTTTTTCCCCAATTTAAAAACTCTTATTAATGAGTACAGTGGTGGTGATTGGGTGAAGCCTGGAGAGATACTACAAAACAGGCTTACAATACATGCAAGTAACTAGTAAAATAATTAATTTTGTGATTCGTGATATGATCGTGATTTGTGAATCATAATTTGTGACTGAATTTGTGACAGTGATGATGAAGAACGTGATTCAGTGTGAGATAACCAATATGAAACTGTATGGGAATGCGAATGCCTACGGCTGTACTTCCCTGATGAGCTGTAGCACAAAACTCCCCAAATTAAAAACTCTTATTAATGAGTACAGTGGTGGGGTGGTGAAGCCTGGAGAGATACTACAAAGCAGGCTTACAATACATGCAAGTAACTAGTAAAAAAAATAATTTTGTGATTTGTGACGTAATGTGAATCATAATTTGTGACTGCATTTGTGACTTTGATGATGAAGAACATGATTCAGTGTGAAATAACCAATATGAAACTGTATTGGAATGCGAATGGCTACGACTGTACTTCCCCGATGAGCTGTAGCACACAACTACCCAATTTAAAAACTCTTATTAATGAGTACTGTGGTGGGGTGGTGAAGCCTGGAGAGATACTACAAAACAGGCTTACAATACATGCAAGTAACTAGTAAAAAATTTAATTTTGTGATTTGTGACATGAATCATAATTTGTGACTGCATTTGTGACCATGATGATGAAGAACGTGACACGTGATGATGGCCCTGACTTAAAAATGCATATTAATGAGTACAATGTTCATGCAGAGATATGCACCGCACAAGTCCAGTACTCTGAAGGGAAGCCAAAGAAACAACTGTGACTTAAGATTGGGCCCCAAAGAGATGCAAATGCACAGACAGATTAAGATTGCGCTGCACGCTGAAGAGATGCAGATGCAAAGGCACAACACCTAACCAGTGCTCACTGTCAAAAATTCAAATCTGGAAAAGAATACCTTTGCTGGTTGGGATGGGCCCCGGGGAGGAAGTGTACTGCAGTAACAGTCATCAGCACTAGTACCAGTAAAGATACCACAAAGAAGTACAAAAATCATTCAGCTGCAGTGGATAGCAGGTTTGCATTGCTGAAATTACCATGTGGCACAATAAAAGGTGTCTAATTTGATGACACGCATCACACATACTCACACACACACCAAGTAATGTGTAGCAAATTAAAAACTTCAGTAATATAACCATGTATTTTTAAACAAACTAAAATTATGCACTGCTGCACCACAACAATCAACAAAACAATTTCAAGAATTATTGAAAATATTTCTGCTTGTACATTAACACAGTTATACAAGAAAAATATCACCAAAATAGAAAGAACTGTCTTTTTCTTCAAGTCAATCTACCTACACCACAGACATGCCCTTCCCCCAAAGCACACTTCCACTGTCTCTCAGTACACAGAGTGAATGTTGTACATTAACATTCAAAATCCATACACAAACAATAAACGGTCAATGATATGAGCACAGGAGGGTTTCCTACAATCGATGAACTAAAGTTTCAGCAAAAAAAATTACTCAAAAAGGCTTTTTTAAAAGCTTTTAGAAGATTTGAATCACAGAGAGCTCTCAGAGCAGACTGTCTCCTACAGCTTCCTACACACACTACCCCAAACTGAGGCTATGCAGAACAATCTAGAGCCCATGTGACCTGAAATCCCATGAATCACTGCAAAATTCGACTTTGGAGCTTAGAAACAAGGCACAGTGAGGCAAAGTACATTATTTTCAATGTACTTTGCCTTAAAGATTGGTGGAGTAGTGGTTTGGGAAGGCAAAGTAACACAAAGTCATTTTTTTCAATGGACTTTGTGTTACCCATTATAACACGAAGTACTCTGCTTCATGTTGTGGGGCACTCTGTGAATTTGCCTTCACTCCACGAATCACTCCACAGACCGAATTGAGGCCACTTCACCAATCTCTAGTCCTGAGTGATCAGGATCTTTGGGGGAAGGTTGGGGTGTTATTCCACCAGATACAGAAGACTGGGGAGTGGTCACTGAAGGAGTCAGGAAATAGGCCAACTACTTTTATCCTATCCGGCCTATTGACTAATATCCAGTCAAGTAGCATGTTTTCCAGACATAAGATTGAGCCTAATTGGTTCACTAATTATTTGAGTGGGATTTATATCTGATAGAGCAGTCTTGTTTACCACATTGCTCAGTCAGTTGAGATTAAAGTCCCCCATAAGTATCAACTCTCCAAGAGGATTATGTGCCGAAGAGCCATGCAGTTTAAGTGAGAGGCCAGTGCACATTTGCACATCCTATTAGGAATTTAGTCCCACCAGTTTGACTAGGATCCATTCTGTGGTCTTATTTTCCTGGCCAGGGGGACTGATTTCAAGGGCATTCAGGGAGTTCCTGATGTATATTAGCACACCTCCACCTTTCTTTCCAACCCTGTCCTTTTGGAAGGTGTTGTACCCAGGAAGATCAATTTCATGGTCTTTGCTGAAACCATCTCTGGGGGAAGGCTGTTCCATGGGTCTACCACCCTCTCCATGAAAAAGTACTTCCTTACATTATTTCTTAGCCTTCCCCCTCTTAGGCATAGCTTGTGCCCTCTAGTATATGCCTCTTTGTTGGCCTGGAAGAGGTTGTCTGCCTGAACAGTGTTTATACCTTTGATGAATTTGAATGTTTGCATCATGTTCCCCCGTCCCTTCTCTGTTTCAGGGAGTACAAGTTCAAGTCTCTGAGTCTAGATTCATATGGCTTGTGATGGAGGCTCTGCACCATCTTAGTGGCCCTTCTCTGAATAGCCTCCAAGTGCTGCTCATCCTTTAGATGGGGCCTCCAGAACTGGACACAGTATTTCAGATGTGGCCTCACCAAGAATCTCCAGAGTGGGGTGATTACTTTTTGTTTCCTGCTTGTAATTTCCCTGCCTATGCATCTGAGGATACTGCTTGCCTTTCATGCTGCTTTTTCACACTATTTCCCTACTTTAAGGTTGTCTGATATGATTACACCTAAGTCCCTTTTACTCTTGGTCACCTCTAGTGTGTGCCCAACTAGGATATACTGTATTCTTGGGTTCTGTTTACCCATTTTATGCATTTTTAGCATTGAATCTAAGTTGCCAGTCTTTGGACCACTGTTCACGTCTTTTAAGACTTTCTCTCTTACTAGAGGCTCCCTCTAGAGTATCCAACCTATTACAGACTTTTGCATCATCTGTGAACAAGCAGACTTTACCCTCTAGACCATTAGCAATGTCACTGATGATTATGTTATAGAGGATTGGACCCAGAACCAACCACTGAGGCACTCCACTGGTTACATAACCCTCTTTGGAAATGGCACCATTTACAGTGACCTTCTGAGTCCTACAGTATCTTGCGGCCAGTGTGCAATCCAGCTTACTATCTTATGACCGATGCCTGTGTGTTCAAATTTTTTGATTAGCCTCCTCTGTGGGACAGTGTCAGAGGCTTTGCTGAAGTCCAGGTATACCACATCCACTGCCCCACCCTGGTCCACTGTCCTGGTCACCCAATCAAAGAACTCGATCAGGTTAGTCTGGCGTGATCTGCTTGCGGTGAACCCATGTTGTTTGGGGTTGAGTTTTCCTGCCCTCTTTAGGGAGTTTATTATCCGCTCTTTAAGGAGTGTCTCCATGATTTTACCCACTAATGAGGTCAAGCTGACTGGGTGGCAGTTATCTGCCTCCTCCTTGCTGCCACTCTTGTGCAAGGGCACCACTGTTGCCCTCTTCCATTCTTGTGGCACCCTACCACTTTTGAGAGATTCATTATATAATTCTGCTAATGGTGTGTCTAATTCCTCTCAAAGCTTTCTCAATATCCTTGGGTGAATTCTGTCCTCTCCCATTGCTTTATCTGTCTTCAGTTTCTCCAGTTCTTTCAGCACGCTTTCCCTTGTGAAAGGACCTGTGGCTGCATCCCCTGTAGGGTGCTCTGTTACATTTAGTATTGGCCAACTGCCATTTAGCTCATTTGTGAAGACTGAACAAAAGAATGCATTGAGTTCTTCAGCTTTGTCCTTGTATTTTTCCACTACCTGGCCCCTGCTTGTTACTATTCTGACTATCCCTCCTTTGTTCTTCCTTTTTCACTGATATATCTGAAAAGGTTTTGTCCCCCTCTTTGACTCAGAGTGCTATTCTTTCCTCTGTTTGAGCTTTGGCCAATCTGGTAGCTTTCCCAGCCTCCTTAAGCTTTTCCCTGTAGAGCTCCCTATCAACTTCTCTCTGTGTCTCCTTGAACTGCCTAAATGCTTTCTTTTCTTTTCCCTAATCTTTAGTGCTACCTCTCTAGAAAACCAGAGAAGGTTCCACTTCCTTTTTATGGCTGTGGGAAGAGCCTACAGCCATTTTGCGATCTGTTGCCTGAAAATGGCCGATCGTGGCACGCTTCCATTGGACTTTTGGAAATATCCTTCTGAAAGTCCAACAGAGCTGGGAGCACTCCACCACAGTCAGCCACTATGGAGTAACAGCCACACTATTTCAGCAGTTACTTCTGCATTCTGGAGTGAGAACTGTGCATAAGTGCCTCGTGTACATGCACAGTTCTGCTGGCATCACCATATTGGGAAAGGCAAAATGCCATTCACTGCAACTACACATGTGCGAATGCCACACATGCACAGTTGCATCACCATCATCATCTTGCAGATGGCACTCCTCTCATTCTCTCCCATTGTTGCTGTCCTCCCCGCTCCCTCCATTCCATTCCAGCCCCGGCAGCAAATAAAACCCTCCCGCTCCCTCCCACTGCTACTGTCCTCCTCCCTCCCTCCATTACCCATCTCCATGCCAACATTAGGTTGCCCAGTCCCCATGTTGGCATCATGCAACCCCCAACTCATGTAGCACACTGGGAGCCCAACCCACTTTGCCCAAATTTATTTTTTGTTTTCTGCTCCCTCCCACTGCTGCTGTCCTCCCCATTCCCTCCTTTCCCCATCCCTGACAAGACATTGGGGTATCCAATCCCTGTGTTAGCATCATATACCCCCAGCCCACGTGGCACACTAGGAGCCCACCCCAGTGTGCCCAAATTTATGGGTTTTTGTTTCCCTGCAAATAAAGAAAACCATCCCCAATCTCTTTTTTTACCTGTCAAAAAGAAAATGGTCCCTCATCATTGCCCCAGTCCCCCTCCCCACCCTTCCACTGATCACCAACTTCCTCTTAACCCCAATGCCATATTTACCTCTGAAGGTCAGCGCTGTCATCTTCTCTAGGCTGGGACATGGCTGCACTCTTCAAAGCCAAACCACAAACTAAAGAATCAAAGGTAAGCATGGTATAATGACAGTTAATAGGGTTTTCAACTTATGTTGATATATCAGCCATTTTTTAGGAATTTTGACCCAAAATTTTCAACATGGGGTACTTGGGACCCCACATCATGAACACTGTCACTGTCATTTCCTTACTCAGTCCTGAAAGGTGATTTCACTGTTGCTGCATGGAATCACCTTTCGGGACCAATTAATGAAACAACAGTGCCGCTGTTTGTGAGGTGAGGTCCCAAACAGCCCATATTGCAAATTTTGTGAACAAACTCCAAAATAATGACTGCATTATGAGCAGCTGCACAGTTTCTATGCACACTCCTATCTTCACCAATTTTTACTATTTTCAATCCAGATTTTCAACATTGCCAGTTTTGCACACTTCCGTATTAACAGTGCAGATGTCATTTTTCACATCCTGCCCAAAACATGTTTTCACACCTGTGGCACAGAATGGTGCAGTCACGCTGTGAAATTTCCTTTTGGGACAAGTGAATGAAATGACAGTGGCACTCTTCATAAGGTGGGGTCCCAAACAGGTCATGTTAAAAATTTGGTGAAACAACTCCAAAAAAATGGTCGAGTTACACCCGGTCATTCAAAATTTTCTACGCATGTGTGTAACTTTAGTAATTTTGCAGCTCACCACAGCTGTGTCAGCACTGGCTAGAATTTGTTGATTTAGCTATTAGCCATGTACAATCTGCAGTTACCATGTTCAATGAGTCTTTTATGGACTTCCAGCAAGCTTCTACATCCCCTGTGGTGCAGTGTCTTAACAATGCCTTAATACTGGATCTCATTTTATGGAAATCTGCTTTTTTGAAGTCAATCACTTTTTGTCTGGTTTGGCTTGAAACCTCCATATTATTAATTTGTAGTCAGACAGACCTGTGATCACTGGTTCCCAGACTGATGTTGACATGGATGTTGGATGTTCTGGGATTATGAGTGAGAACCAGACCCAGTGTTGCTTTGTCTCCTGTGGGTGTCCACTAGTTGGTTCATCCTGGCTTCCTTCAGAGTGGTAAGAAAGTCTCTGCTCTTTTCTGCGGAAGCTGTGCAAGTGGGCCAATCTCTATCTGGTAGATTGAAGTCCCCAACCAGTAGCAGCTCCCCTTTGTCAGTCATTGTGTGAATGGTCTCAAGGAGCTCCTTGTCCACACCAATGTCCTGGGCTGGGGGTCTGTATACAACACCAAGCTGGATAGGAGCCCTGATCCCAGCTCCCATAGTGACCCATATGGCTTCTGCTTTGCTATGCTCCTCTTGAATTTCTGTTGCCTTAATTCCTTCCTGTACATATAATGCAACTCCCCTTCCCTCTTTGTTTTCCATTCCTTTTGGAAAAGTCAGTAGCTAGGTATGCTAACATCCCAGGTGTGGTTTTCAGAGAATCACATTTCTGTGACTGCTACCCAGTCTAGTTGTGCCTCTGCCATAATAGCCGAGAGTTGAGGAATTTTGTTTGAAAGGCTGCAGGTGTTGATGCACATTGCCTTCCACTCTTGAACAACTGATCCACCTGGGTGGCTGCTTGGTTTTTGTTGTGGTTGTCCCCCGGGGGCTTTGTGCTTTTTTGGTTCAGTAAGGCTTTGCGGCTTGTGATGCTGTCAGACAAAAATATGTTTCCTGGTGTTAATGTCTGAATGCTGGCATGCTCTTTCATCCAAGTGGTTAGCAGGAGCTGATGCTGGTGTAGAGACCTGCTGGATGGAAATGTGATACTTTGTGGGTGTAGGAACCTAGTGGACAGAAATATGATGATTGTTGCTAATGACAGTATGCTTACATTGTTCATCCTATGGATTGCTGTATGGAACTGATAGGGGAAGGGTAGATGGTGACCCATGTGATGTGCTGGGTGCCTGTGCATCATCCCCATCCTCTAGTTTAACTGACCAAGATGGACTTCAAACTTTTGGCCTAGTGCTCTAGTTCCTTGTCTTGTAAGGTATAGCCCATTGAATTTGAAGAACTCTGCCCTGGACCTCCAGAAACAGTCAGCCACATCCCAGAGCCAAAGCTGCTGTCTGCCTCCCCAACCTAAAAAGACAGAGAAGAAAATCAATGGCACTCTCCTGTGATGTCTCTCCTCTGTTTGTAGGAGCTTGAAGTACAGACAGAAACAAATACAACAAGTAGTCACCTAAATGAAAAGATGTAAAGTTAGTTACAGTAGCAATAAATCAAACCTTTAAAATAAAGCAGCTACTAGAAGTGGATGATTTCACCTGAATGAGGCAGGCATGCTGGGAAAGAAGGAGGAGTGACATCTGAAGAGAAGCCCCACACTATGCTATGGTGGAGAAGACGCCAATCTACTGAAATGAGAAAATAAGAAAAATGCTTTAAATGCTTTTCCAGATCACCGTATATAACAAATTACTGTTTGATACATTGTGAGGCGGATGAAACAAAAATTGTTGCTCTATGGAGAATTATCTGTTCGAGAGGTTCCTGCTTGCTTGAGAGGCTTTCTTTTCCAAGCTTTTGTACCTTTTTTCCCTGAATGGCACGATCAGCAAAGTGAAAAGGGGTGTGTGAGTAAATGAGGATGCACAGTCTGATAGCTCGACGTATTGGTTTGAATTCTTTCTACAAAACTAAATGTACTATATCGGTGACCCAGGTGAGCCAGCACTGCTAATGCTGTTCATTCATGACCTGGAGTAACGGGTACCTGAAGGAGCAATAGCCAAAAGCGGAAATTCAAAAAATACTGATACTTAGATAAAAAACCTTCAGAAACTGGGTTAAAATCCTAAATGTTTTGAATGGTGGATATATTACTGGACCAGCACTTATCCTGGAGGGAATCTTTGCTCTTTTCTATTACACTGTTCATTTAGTCTCTATGGTGAAACAGCGTCTCAGAACAAACAAAAAATCATAAGCCAGTGGGAGAGGTAAGAAAAGACTGTCTCAAATTCTCCTTGATGAGGACAAACACCTCTCCGCTTAGTTTTGTAAGTTTCCAGGCAAAAGTGAAGTTTTGTTGGAGAAGTACAAGATAAAGGTCTGTAATCATTAAATTACTTCTATTGCTCCCCCTTCATGAGCACCTGAGTATATACAATTACAGTGACTTTAACAATTGCAATTGAACCTCACTTGTTGATTGCTCCTTTTGGGAAGAGGACGTCTGGTTAATAATATAAGTTACAACAACAAAAAGGGAGAAGATTTGGCTAAAAGTTCTGTGTTTGGATTCTCTGCAATTTTGCTTTACACTGCTTTACACTGTTTTACCTTGGAATGTTATGAGCACTTGGGGGGGCATGTTTCGAGACGTCACTGTTGTGTTCTGCGGCTTTGTTTTTCCAAGCATTTGTACTCTTTCGCTATGAATAACACGATTAGCAAATGAAAAGAGATTCATGAGTAAAGAAGGCTGTACAGTCTGTTACCTCAATGTGTTTGTTTGGGTTTGCCTGCAGGAATGAATGTACTGTTTTGGTGCCCCAGGTGAGCCAGTAATGATGATGCCGATCGGCCATGAGCTGGAGTGAACAGGTGCCTGTGGGAGTGAGAGCCGAATGTGGAGATTCAAGAACACTGATGCTTAGAGGGGAACTTTTAGGAGCTGGGTTAAAAACCTTAAAGTCTTGATTTGTGGTTTAAATACTGGGCCAGCACTTATCCTGGAGGTGCTTTTTCGCCCTCCTCTACTATACTGTGCTGTTAGTCTCTGTGAAGAAACGGCCTCAGAGAACAAATAAATAAGAAACACAAGTTAGCAGGAGAGGTAAGAAAAGTCTGTCTTAAATTCTCCTTGAAGAGGACAAACACCTCTCTGCAATTTATTGTAAGCCTCTTGGCAAAAAGTGAGGTTTCTTCCTTTGGATTTGTTGGAGAAGCATAAAGAAAAAGGGCTGCTATTATTGAACAATTGTTACTGCTCCCTCCCTTCACGAGCAACGGAATACATATACTTACAGAAGTATTAAGAATTGTAGCTAAACATCTGCTAAACACCTTATTAGCTGTTTCTTTAGATACCAGGAAGGAGAGGGAAGGGGAAGTAAGGAAAAGGGGTAAAGAAAAAAAATCCATAAGTTCACTGTGTACCGAGGGACTTAGCAGTTGTACTAAAGACAGCGACCTTCACTTGGTGACTGTTACTTTTGGGAAGTGAATGTCTGGTTAATAACATAAGTCACAAACAGGAGATGGCTGGTATAAAAGTTCTGTATCCGGATTCTTTATTAATTTGCTTTACATTGTGTTACCTTCTCTTACTCTGAAATTTTGACCAACTTTAAACCAACGTAATAATAGCTGGATATGTTTACAACAATTATTTGAGTGAGCAGATGATTACCAGAAGAAAAGGTATAAAGAAAGCTCAACATAAAGCAAATGAGACAGACTCAGATGGCAGTACAGAAATCATACATGAAATAATAAGAAGGAAAGCACAGCATAAGGAAGGTAAAAGCATTAAACAAACAAACAAAAAAAAAAAAATAAGCCCCTAACAGAGAAACAGAGTAAGGAAAATATATTGTATTTTTTTCTACACCCATTATGGTTCTTCCATATCCTATATCACCTATATCAACAAAACATACCAGATCAGATCACTTTAGCAAAAAGAGATGAACATTCCCTTAATTAATTTGGATGAAAAATTAGTGTCTAACCAATCAGCAACTCTCACAGAAAAATTGGACACATGGTGCTTTAGACAAATGGAGGAGAAAAATCAAGACCAAGACCCTTCTTCTTGGACCAAAGCCATACTAAAAGAAATTATGGGAATAAAGGAAAAAATGATCTTCCTGGAAAAAATGGCTCCGGATATTGACTCAATAAAGGTAACTTTAACCAGTATGGATACTGAAATAAAACAAACAGGGGTTGTGGAAATGGAAATGGAAAAAAGAGAACGTCAATAAACAAAGAGGATATATCTATATTAAAACAAATAAATCAACAACAAGATACCCAGATGAAATTAATGCATGAGAAAATTATAGATGCAGAGACTAAATCTTGAAGAAAGAATATAAGGGTACTTGGTATCCCTGAAAAATGGGAGCAACATTCTACACCTAATAAAATAATGAATAAATATTTAATACGGTCCCATTACCTGACCTCACTCTTAATCAGTTTACCTGAGTGCTGGCAGAGTTTACTCTGCATTTTTTACTTGTATTCTGCTGTGCTATGTGATTTTTGCACTTAAATGTTTGCACCACACAGAAGGCAAGCGTGCCTTGAGCCCTGCCTACTATCCCAGAAAGCAGGAAGAGTGAACGGTAGTTCCCTGCTTTACACTCAGGAACTACAACTCAAGTGGGGGCATTTATTTTAACCTTTTGAGGGTACCACACACTTCCTACACTGCCAGTTCCATGCATAAGTGGATTTTGCAGTGTTATTTAAACATTTGTAAGCTTTTTAACTTGGGAGACTGCTAGACCTTATTGGGGTACTTCCGGGTCACGACTTGAGTATTTAATTCAGTCCCATTATTTGACCTCACTCCTAATCAGTTTATCTGAGTGCAGGCAGAGTGTACTCTGCATTTTTTACTTGTATTCTGCTGTTCTATGTGATTTTTGCACTTAAACGTTTGCACCTCATTGTAGTGTGCCTTGAGCCCTGCCTACTATCCCAGGAAGCAGGAAGAGTGAGCGGTAGTTCCCTGCTTTACACTCAGGAACTACAACTCAAGCAGGGTCATTTATTTTAACCTTTTGAGGGTACCACACATTTTCTACACTGCCAGTTCCACACATGAGTAAATTTCACAGTATTATTTAAACATTTGGAAGCTTTTTAATTCAGGATACTGCGTGACCTTATTGGGGTACTTCCAGGTCACTCCTGCCTATTTTAACTCACCCAGAGCGAGCAGGGTGAGCAAGAGCAGGGCATGCACTGTGTCATGCATGAAGACGTACACTAAGACACACGCGTCTAGTGTGTGTTTAGCATGTTTGGTGGGGTTTGTCCGGTCTTGGAGAGATACTGCAGGATACAGTACATCGGTATTATCAGTACAGCAGGTTCTGTTGTGTTCTGTGTGTGTGTGTGTGTGTGCTATAGGGCAAATACTATATTTGGCATTATGGCATCACCTGTAAGTCATTCATGTGATACCAGTACTATCATAACTATCTCTGGAGAAGTTGGTTATAAATGTATGTCCTGTAATATGTATAGCCTAGAAGCTATATCTAGTGCCACTGTCCCTTTTCAAAGTGTTCTAAATGTACCAAAAACATAGTAATGCAATATGAGATTGGCATGTTTTATAAGCGCTTATTGGCACTCGAGTCTAGTTAGGAAACTATGTCCAAAAGGCTTCATGGGGCTAGCAATGAGTTTGATTCTTGCCCATTAACAGCTGTATTAAATCCCCTCCCTGTTTCTGCTGCTGATGTATTGACGTCAGTAGGTGATCGTCCTCTTGCTCCCAATAGTAGTCTTTGCACTCCCCCCTGTGGAATCATCAAAATAAAGAGCAAGAGAGGATGAGCCTTGCCCTGTGAACAGTGTAGATGCCACCTGGTATAATGTTCAAAGGTTGAAAGTCTGCAAAAAATGAAGAAAGGCTGAGTATTTTGATATTCCACTGCACAACAGTTTTGACCCATTATCCCCCCTTATTTACCGATACTTCTGGTGTCCCTACAGTGGTGTCATCTAGCAATGGTGATCCCCCAGGTACAATGAATGGTGACATGGGTCTGATTAATTGTTGTCTTCCGACCCCACCACCTATTCCTAACCCTGATATTCCTCTAATTGACTTTTCTATTAATAATGTTGTAAGCTCTAATATTGAAACTGAGTTACCTTCACCTGTTGCTAATATGGATGTTACCAGTTCTAGACACATTTATGTAGTAGGTAACTCTATTGTTAAACACTTGGACAGGGCTATTTGTGAATCAGACAAGCATAATAGGACCTGTTCTAGTTTTAGTGGAGCCAGACTTGCTGATCTCAAATGTATGGCTGATAATATCTTTAGCTCTCAGGATACTAATCCACTTTGTATTATTCATGTGGGAGCTAATAACATTTATAAGGACTCCCTTTATAACATTAAATCTGCTTTTGTTGCCATGACCAATAAATTGTCTGACCTTGGGTGTGACATCTGTTTTTCTGAGATTTTACCCATACCTGGATACTCGCATTCTCTTAATCAAAAAATCAAAATCCTCAATAACTGGCTGTGGTATTGGTGTTTGTGTCAAAACATCACTTATATCTCCCACAGGGAGGAATTTGCAGATAGACCCAAGCTTTTCTGCTCTGATGGTTTACATCTTAGCAGACAAGGAAATGCATTACTGAGTAAAATATTTTTGTCTATTATTGATAACTGTTTAAACTAGGCATGGGGGTGGGGGAGGTGAGGGCTAGTTCCTCTTCTCTTGAGCCATGTAAACTCTCCAGTCAATATTTACAATTCCTTAGCTTTAATGCTAGGAGTCTGAACCAGAAATATGATGAACTACAAATTAGAGCTCACAGCAATAATATAGATATAATTTCTGTGTGTGAAACCTGGGGAGATGACAACACATCTTGGGACATGCATCTACCAGGTTTTTCTTCTTACACACTTAACCAATTGAGCAGGAAAGGTGTGTGTGTGTGTGGTAGGGTGCCCTATTCATTAATAATAAAATAAATGCTGTTAATATTTCCAGTCTTATTAAAACCCATGACATTCCTACAGAAACTATTTGGGTTAAACTCTTCCTTTCAAATCAGGACTCCATTATCTTAGGGACATGTTATCTCCCCCCTGAATTCACCCATTTCCATTTTGGATACTATTTTATCCGAATTTGAATTAGCCAATCAAATGGTACACATCATAATCACCGGTGACTTTAATATTTCTGACATTAACTGGCAGTTTTCTACAGCTACTAGTACTAAAGGTAACAAGTTCCTGACTACTTGCCTAGAACTCAACATGAAACAATGGGTGACATCAGTCATTAGAGGCAATAATATCTTAGACCTCGTTCTGGGAAGTGCCGATTTCTATATTAGGGGAAGTAAGAATTTCTACCCCAGTTGGTGGCAGTGACCATAATTTGATCCTATTTAGCTTACAGAATCACTATATTTATAGCCCCAATCCTTCAATCATATATTTGTATGATAATGCTGATCTATGTGCTATTAAGCAAACTCTGGAGGAATTAGATTGGACATCCATTATTTCTCAATCTTCGCCCCTACAATGTTGGGTTAGATTTAAGTCCATTATTATTGAACTCAGGGACACCCATATCCCCTCTAAAAATAAAACATCCTAACGGTAAACAGGTACCCAAATGGTTGAATCATAATATTAAATGACAAATCAGACAAAAAAATAAATAAAAAAAATATCGCAATTTCCTGAAAAATAAGACTACAGCTAATTGGGAGTCATACATTAAATTAAACAAAAAATATAAATCCAGTATTAAAAAAGCTAAATCTAGCTGGGAATTGAAAATAGCTCAGTTGGCTAATAAATCTTATACAAAACAATTATATTCTTATATCAACTCTCTAAAGAAAACTTCATGCAAGGTGGGGCCTCTCATTATTGACAGTAATCTCATTCATGACCCGAAACCTATGGCCGAAGTATTTAATACAGAATTTAGTAAGATATTTTCTTCATCCGACACTAACCTACTTCAACCTATTACCAGTTCCTCTGATCCCCCTATTACTTTCACTGTGGAGCTTATTTATAAAAAGCTGTGCACACTGAAAGGTAAATTTTGTCCCAGGTCCAGATAATTTAGCAGGCCATTTGTTATACCTACTGGCTGACCAAATTGCCCTGCCTCTAAAACTTCTGTTTGAATTTTGTTTAGTGAATAACTACATCCCCAATGAATGGAAAGAGGCAATTGTTGTACCTATCCATAAAAAGGCTCTAAACATAACTGGGAAAATTACAGGCCTATAAGTTTGACTTCTTCTATCTGCAAAGTCATGGAAAGTCTCCATAAGGATATCATTGCACCAGTTATTGATGCTTATAAAATGGGCTTCAAAATCCCAAAGCAGTGATTGGCTACAACATCATCTGAGCCGTGTCCTTATCAGATGATATTGTAGCCAACCGGCACTTCCACCCAGCAACAAGCCTAATGACCACAACGAATCAGTGAGCTCTGCCAAGAGAAAACAAGAATGCTGACTGGCAGAGCTCACTGTACCAGAGCGTGAAATTCATTTTACTGAGACCGTGAACCGAAAGCCGGTAAAAAAGAAAGACCGCAACAACAGTACACTCTTAAATGAAAATCAAACCAGTAATACCAGAAGCCATCGGAACATGTCCCAAATCAATGCCGCTAATTTCAACATCAATATAGAAGAAATACTTACCAGTTTCGAACAAAATGAACAGCAGCATGAAATGACAGTGCCTCTGACAGGTCCACCGGAAGCATCGACATCCACAACTGGCACAGCTAGCGACTCTTACCCTTGACGTGAGGCCAAACTGGCACCACAGAATCTTCACCAAACACCACAGAACAATCGATTGGCATGCAAAATGCTACAAAAAGAAAACGTAAAGAAAAAAATATTAAACATTACAAAGAAATCACAGACGATGAACTACAACAACTAGAAAAAGAAAAGGATGAGCAGAACACACAAAAAGCTACAAAATGGGCACTGTCAGTTTTCGAAACCTGGGCTGACTCAAAAGCAATACGAATAGATCTTAAAACAATAACAGCAACTGACCTCAATCAAATACTATGAAAATTCTATGCCGAAATCCGCCAAAGTGATGGCACGGAATACAGCCTATCAAGCCTCATACAGCTACGAGCTGGCCTGAACAGACACCTCAACAATCCACCTCTAACCCGAAATATAAACCTTCACAACCATTCTGAAATAAACCCAGCAAACAACATTTTTTCACCAGTACTAAAAAAGTACAGAAGAGAGGGCAAAGATCGAGCAGAACACCACCTGCCATATCAGAAAAGACTTAGAAATCCTAAAACCTCTCTTGCTCTATCTCCAGATACACCCAGAGGACTACTGAATAAAGTATGGCTGGACATACAACTGTGCATGGCTGCAGAGGCAGAGAAGCTTCGACAACTAAAGCCAGAGCACTTTGAAATAAAACAGATGAAGAAGGTACAGAATACATCACTCTAACATTCAACGAATACACAAGAACCACAAAAAAAATGAACCCTCTAAACAACAATATGTGGCTACATATATACCTTGCCAAACAACCCTCTATGCCTGTGAAATCATTCAAAAATACCTACAAAACTTCCTCCTAACCCTCCAGCTTTTTACTGCCACCCAAGAAAATACCTGACACCATGGCACAAACACTAACCACTTGGTACAGTAGAGAACCTCTCAGCATAAACTACCTTTCTAACTTAATGCCACAAAATAAGTAAACAAGCCTGTCTCTCATGCAGGTACACAATCATTCGTCAGAGCCACAGCTGTCAACTGCTATCACTAGCAGGCCTGAAACCCGACAGATCATGTCTGTTACAGGGCACAAATCTGAATCAAGCCTCCGCTCCTATTGGGCTGCCACCCAGAAGACCATCAGCGATGGAGCCATACTATCCCAAAAAGTAAACCAAACACCAGCAGAAGCAATGCATCCAACGAAAATGACAAGATCTCCAGAAAACAATCTACCTTCCTCCAGCTCCGAAACTGCTGCCATAACTTGGAAATAAAACAACTTCGCTACATTAGGAATCAAACCCCGAAGAAAACTTCCCAGGAACAAGCGTAATACACCAATTCAAGCATACAACGAAAACTTGAGCGCTCAACGTACTACCTGCGTGATGCACAACGTAAAGTTCATCACCTTAGCAAAGTAAAACGCGCCCACGACGTAACAGGAAGCATCACAACATAAACGAGCAGAGATTCAAGAAAAGCGAGCAGATTCAACAAAAGAGAAATAAAACCTAAAACCTATTCTATACATTGAAGTTCTAAACGTTAAAAGTTATTCATTTAAGTTAATCACATCGATAGAAGTAAACCTGAAAGCCAAAAAACAACGACAAGCAAAACGAAGCCAGTGAACGTCTCTACACTACAAATCCAGCATAAAATGGACTACAATATGTGCAGTAAGGCACTGTTTACTGTTTGATTACTTTTAAGACACTTTTAATTGTTTGATTCCTAAACCAAAACCAAAATGTTTCCTCTTGCTTACCATAACTAACAATTGTTAATGACTTTCAAATACTTTAAAATGTTAAACATATAATCCTAATGGCAATGAAACAATCCTAAAGGTAATGATACAATAAGAAAAAGGGACTATTTTTCCTAGAATATGTTGTTGTATTATCAATTTAAATATCAATAAAAAAACTTTAAAACTAAGAATGGTGATTCACTTTACTGTTGCCCATTTTATAAGCGCAATAACACACTTGAGGTGTGGGTTATGTGCTGATAAGAAACACGCCTAGGGGCATAAGGCACTCAGCGTGAGCACCTCGTGCCTTAGTACACCCCTAGGCGTGCTCTTATCAGCACATAACCCACACCTCATCGTGTGTTATTGCTTACATATGATCCAGAGCAACATGGTTTTAAAAAGGGTAGGAGTTGTTTAACCAACCTACTTTGTTTCTATGAACACTTCAGCGCTCTTCTCGATAGTAGGATACTGTGTGATGTCATTTTTATAGATTTTAGTAAAGTATTTGAAGTCATGCCACACTGGGCCCTTATTCACAAACTTAGAAGATTTAATATCAATAATTAGATAATTGACTGGATTATTAACTGGCTCTGTAACAGGAGACAAAGGGTGATTATCAACGGTAATCTCTCTAATACTGGTATGGTCCTGAGTGGGTTCTGTTCTTGGCCCCTGTCTTTTTCAAGCTTTTATTTCCAACCTAACTCATAACTGTTTTTCTATTACAACGAAATATGCAGACAATGTGAAAATCGGGGGACCATGTTCCAATTCTGATCAGATAACTACTATTCAGCATGACTTAGATATAATTTCTAATTGGATTACTATATGGGGTATGAGACTGAACCCTACTAAGTGTAAAGTGATGCACTTGGGACCCAATAACCCTAATTATTCATACTCACTAGATGGCTCCATTCTCTGCCACTACTGATGAGAGGGACCTGGGAATTACCATATCCAATGACCTCACTTATTCCAAACATTTACAGTCTGTTATCGGTGTCACAAACCCACTCAGCAGGTCAGCCCTCTACTTCCAAAGTGCCAACCTCTGAGTGCAGTCTTGTGAACAGTTTAACAGAACAAAGTAACTCTCTTGTCTGTTTTTGTGGGTTCGAATCAACCTTTGGTCTCAAGTTTTGGAAGGATTCAAACTGTGATCCTCTTGCTAGCATACCCAATGCACAGGCTCAGATATATCTGTCTTCAGGGGGCCAGATATCTTTGCCTATGGGCACCTAAGCAGGTGTACAAAAATGAACTTTAAACTTTAATAAAGACCTCAGATTATTCTTACCTTTTTCCAGTTTGGTATCATCATTCAAGCTTATGCCCAGTGTCTGCTGTAACCATATATATTCTACTTGTAAAGGAAAGAAATCAAAGACAGACCAAGTAAGCTCTAAAAAGAGTTTTACTAAAATAGATAATAATATGTAAAACATACTATACAGAACTATTATATCACAAGACATATAAATCTTTTAAAAGAACAAGGTTTTGCACTGGCCGCTAGCCCTGCCACACTTGAGGTTTGGTCCTTTCCAGTCACAGTCCGTGACTCGCTGCTCTGGGTATCTGCTACCATCAGGGCATCTATGAGGTTCTGCTTTTTGGCTGTCACCTTGAACAGGACTCCTCTGTCCCCGTACAACTGCTTTATGTAATCTACAGTGTGCCTGCTGTAGTCGGAAGCCATCTTCTCCTAACTACAGCTACTCTGACTTGCACTTTAGGAAAGATTTAAACAGTGCAATTTCTACTGCAGTAATTAAATGTGTCTATCTTTCTAAATACCTGTTTTAAGTGCTCATAGATGTTTCTTTGTCAGAGTCTAGATAAAAGTGTCTCTGAAGAAAAACAGAATAATCTTTAAAAGCTGGTTTTCCCAACCTATTTTGCATGAGGTCACCTAGCTCCTCCCTGTCAGAATATATAAAAAATATATATCTATATAAACACAGGATGTCTTTTCCAAGTATTAAATTCTGCAACCTCAGCGTAACTCATGTTTTTCAAATGACATGTCTTTGATCTTAATCAGTATCTTCTCTCACACAGGCATCAAAGGAACATTTACAACTTCGCACTAGTTTGCTAAACCTGGCTTCCCCCTCTAACGTCATAAACTTTTTTATGGTTTCCCACTTAACAACTACAGCTATAATTAACTCAGACAAACAGGAGATCCTTGATTAAGGCCTCATCTGTAATTAGTGCATGGCTTTCATCTTTTAGCAGAGACCTGGGTGGGTGAGTGAGGTCACTCAAAGAGCATCAGATTTCTCAGCAGACAGTCCATACACACTTTTATTTTATATTACAAAACAAAAGATCATGCAGCACTCAGAACTGGCTGTCCACATCACAATTGGTACCTCTAATAGGGTTGTCTGGTCAATTCTTCATAACATCAGATCCAGAGATCACGAGGTACTTATGCCTTTGTTTAGGTCATATGTTAGACCACATCTCAAGTATGCCTCACAGTTATGGTGCCCTTTTAAAAAAAATCTGATGGCAGTTCCCTTGAAAAAGTTCAAAGGAAGTTTACCCAAAAAAATCTGGTCTTGAATCTGTATCCTATGACCATAGGTTAGACTTTAAAGATTATGTCACTTACTACCAGATACCTGCATGGTGATCTCTTATTCCTATATGATGTTGTTCAGGATCCCTTAGTAATGACAGAATTAGGTCTTGAATTCAGGTCCTCTATGCATAATAGAGGTCATTCACTTCAGTTGGTTTGTAAATCATTTAAGCACAATAACTGAAAATATTTATTTACTCTTCACACTATTGGACACTGGAATAAACTTCTAGTCCATGTGGTTATGAGTCATACTAAGAATATTTTTAAATACAATCTTGGTAAGTTAATCATTTCAGCGTATAAATTGTCATATTATTCTTTGGTCTAGAATAAGAGTATTATGGGCCCTGGCCTACTAGCTCTTTTTCTTCACCTTATTATGAACCTTTGTATGAAATCATTGCCCAATTTATGGACTTATCAATTGATTCAATAAATATTGAATAGGATCATATTCATAGAGCAGTAAGGCAGCAGCTGGGTGATGACCAACCTCCACATCAGGGTTTTATTTAACTCTAAAAATTGATTAGTGTTTTGATCATAAAAGTGATAAAACATTGTGAAAATACATAACACCTGCCTCACTGTGTTTAACAATCATAACACTTCTAGAAAACCTATATAAATACTTTTTGAACAGTTAGTATTGTCCCAAGAAAAAAAACTGCTAATCAATTATTTAAAACCCTGCATGTGCAATGACAGTGAAATTCATGAAAACAGAGGACAAAACTAAATTAATGATTGCAGTTTTCTGAAAGAAGAAAATCATACTGAACAGAGCTACAATCAATATTTATCAAGATCTTCCCAATGAGGTTATCATAGAACAGAAGACATATGCATGTATTAGAACTACAATATGGAAAAAAGGCTACAAATCAGCTTTTTACCCTCCAAATAAACTGAGGGTGTTTATTAAAGAAAATCAGTGGACATACAGTATACATCACCAGTGGAAGCTGAGAAACATTTGTTGCATCATTTCCCTGACTTATTTTCAAAGACTAAATCATTGTAATAAGGGGGAGGATGGTGGAGGGGGAGGAGGGGTGGAATGGGGAAAATAATGTTTTCAATGTTGAATATAGCATAGTGTAAGTATATAAACCATATTATCATGTTTAGGTATGATACTTTAAGAAATTGTTAACTAAGGGTCTTAGGTTATGTGTGTTTCTTTTTTTCCCTCTCCTCTTCTTCCCTTCTGTCCTCCTCTCCTTCTTTCATTCCCTCCCTCTCTCTTTCATTGTCTCTGTTTGATTCTTATATATAATTAGTGCTCTAGGATGATTAACAAGGCTTGAAAATTAACATAATAATCTACTTCATTGGGGAGCTCATATTAGTTTAGGGGAAGGGATAGAATAAGATATTTAAGTATGGAAAGAGAAGTAATTTGAATTAACCAGGTAATAGGTAGAAAGGCAGTTTCACCTAGTAGTGTGGGGGTGATGAACTATAGGACATCAGAATAAAGCCACCCAGTTTGTGGACACCTATGGGTGTCATAGTCAAGACGTAAGTAGGAGTTATAGATTAATAATCGGGGTACATAATACAGTCAAAAGGGAATAAAAATAGATGCATATTTTTGGTATAAATAGACAATGGGTAAAAAGTAAATCACAATTAACATAAAGGATGGAAAGTAGGACAGGTAGGCAAGAAAATGGTGACGACAGTTAAATTGTTTGCTCACTAATACTATAATGTTCCATGAATTAAAGAATTTTCCTGAAATCATCCTTTTATCTATAAATGTCAATGGGATGAATAATACTAAGAAAAGAGATACGGTAGCACTCTATGCCCCCCCCCAAAAAAATGTTCAAATATTACATTTACAAGAAATTCATTTATTATCTCTAGATCATCAAAAATTGAAGAAGGGTTCGGCTGGACAAATGTTCTTTTCCTCTGGTACTTCAAACAGTAGAGGAGTTGCTATATTAATTGCTAAGGGAGTAGATTTTAAGTTCACCCAACAATGTAAAGATGATGAAGGGAGAATTATCTTGGTTAAAAGATTATTACATGGAATAGAAGTTATTTAGGGATCTGTATATGGTCCATTTGTTGCCTATTCTGTCTTTTTGAATAAAATAACAAAAATGTTACAAGAATCAGATACAACAAATATTATTTTAAGTGGAGATTGGAATGCTTTAATAGCACCAGAGAAAGATACATCTTCTAATATGTCTTCACAAGATGGTAGATTGTCACATTTGATGTCAGACTTCTTAAATACACATACCTTATGTGACCCATGGTGGATTCAACATCCACATAAAGTAGCCTATACATGCAAGGCTAGACATTTAAATACTTATTCAAGAATCAATTTAATTTTGATAAAGAGTTAATGAAAAATATAAAAGCATCAGAAATTAAGGAAATTAGTATAAGTGATCACACCCTTATTTGTATTAATTATATACCATCAGCAGAAAGACAAAAACGTTCCCAATGGAGATTTGATAATACTCTATTAAGGGATCCAGAATTCATGACCATGATTAAAAATCAAATTTTAGAATTCTGGGAATTCAATTATCAAGAGAAACAAAGTATAAGTCCATTATGGGACACCTTTAAAGCAACCATAAGAGGCCAAATAATCTCATACCAGATTAAAATGAGGAAAAGTCAGAAAATCAAATTAAATAATTTTAATCAGAGTATTATAGATTTACATCAACAAATTTTGAAATAGATCTAAAACTGCCAAAATAATTATTGACCAGAAAATTTTGGAAAATAAAAAAACTCTATTGGAATAAGTAGAAAAGAATGCTTTAAAATTAAAGTACAAACTATACCATCAAGAAGACAAAACAGGTATATTGTTAGCTTATTTATTAAAAAAAAGGAATTTAATACAGTTACAAACATTTCAAAAAAAGATGACTAAATCTTGACCAAAGATGAGGAAATTGCAGAAGTATTTCTAGATTATTATAAAACAATATATAATAGAAAATATGAAAATAATTTAAATGAGTACAAAAAGTATCTAAACGATGCAAAAATGACTAAAGTCCAAATTAAATCTACAAAATTTGAAAGAACAAATATAATAGACTCCATCATGGCAATGAAAAATACAGGTTACTCACCTGTAACAGGAGTTCTAGGAATGGTATATGTTGTTCATCCACACTGTCTGGCAGGTTCCATGCTGCTTTAAATATTGCCGGAAGGTCTTCAAGCTGGCTCCTCCCACCCACCTGGGTGGTAAAACTCTCGGCTCCACCCCACGAGACCAGATCTAGCCTACTGGAAGCCAGGCTGTGCGTCAAAGGCGGGGAGGCTGGGTGGGTTGTGTGGATGAACAACATATACCATTCCTAGAACTCCTGTTACAGGTGAGTAACCTGTATTTCTAGGGACATGGATATGTTGTTCATCCACACTGTCTGGCAGACTCCTAGCAGTTCTCCGGGAGGAGGGAGGCAAGGCGCACACCCCCTACTTAGGGAATAATGACTGGAGAACCTAGGCCCCAAAACCAGCATCCCGGCATGACTCAAGGTCAATGTGGTAGTGGGTAATGAAGGTGTGTGCTGACTTCCAGGTAGCAGTCCTGCAGATTTCCTGGACAGGGACATCCCTGGAAGCAGCCACCGATGCAGCGGTATGGCGGGTAGAATGAGCTCTTATCCCTCTGGGAGGCTCCATGCCCACCAACCTATAGCAGAGATCTATGCAGGAGGTGACCCACCTGCCTGTCATCCACTTGGCTGCAGGTCTGCCAGGTGTGGCTTCAGCGTAGGTGACAAACAGCTGGCAAACCTCTCCCCAAACTTCAACCATCAGCTCCTTGTAATAAGCGAGCGCTCTTCTAGGGTCCAAAGTATGGAGCCTATATTCAGCCTCCAAGATGTGATTAGGGTAGAACACCAGCAGAGTCAACACCTGGTTAAGGTGAAACTCCGACACTGCCTTCGGAAGGAATTTTGGGTTGGGGCACAGGACAACCTTGTCTCTGTGGAAAACCAGATAAGGAGAATCAATGGAAAGCACCTGGAGCTCTCCCATCCTTCTGGCTGACATGATAGCCACCAAGAAGGTGGTCTTCCATGACAGGTGAGAGATGTCACACCTGTGCATCGGTTCGAATGGCTTGCCCATGAGCTTAGCCAATACCAGCAGTAGATCCCACAAAGGTGGAGGTTCTCGCACCAGATGGGATATGTGATCAAGGCCTTTCAAAAAGCACCTGACCACCTTCTCCTGCACCACCAACTACTTCCTGGCCCACGCCCAGTAAGCAGAGATGGCTGCCAGGTGCACCTTAAGGGTCGGCGACCGAAGCTCTTGCTGAGAAAAGGACCATAGGTAGTCCAGAATGCTTGCCAAGGAGCAGAAGGAAGGGTCCAGGCCCTTGTCCTGACACCAAATGGAGAATCTCTTCCATTTAAAGGTGTAGCATTTTCTGGTCGACTCCTTACGGGAAGCCTCAACAACGTTGAGGACCTCGTCGGAAAGACCCAAGGCCTGGAACTCTATCCACTCAGTAACCAGGCCATTGGGTGCAGGGATTGAAGGTCCAGATGGAATATCTTCCCCTGATTGACTGAGATCAGGTCCGGGCGGGCTGGGAGCCGCCTCGGGAGCCTGGAGTTGAGACTGAGGAGATCTGGATACCAGAACTGGTGGGGCCAGTCCAGGGCTACCAGAATCACCTGCTCCTTGTCCCCCTCACCTTGAGAAGCACCTTGTGGATCACGAGAAATGGGGGAAAGGTGTAGAAGAGGCCCGGGTTCCACTGCCTCGAGAAGGCATCCCCCTGCAGCGAGCCCTCCTGAGGGGGGGCGGGCATGAAACAGTCTCAGCTTTGCATTCTCCCTGGAGGCAAACAGGTCCACCTGAGGCATGCCCCAGTGGGAGAACAGATCTTATACTACCTCCGGCAGGAGAGACCACTCATGGGACGCAGCTTCTATCCAGCTTAGGGCATCGGCCAGAATGTTGGAGGCGCCTGCCACATGGATGGCAAGGAGATCCACCTCCAGGCTGTGCATGAGGGACCAAATGTGGACAGCTTCCCTGCCCAGAGGCATGGAGCGCATCCCACCCTGGCAGTTCAGGTAGTACATGGTCGTGGTATTGTCTGTCTGGACCTGGACCACTTGACCCCGTACAAATGGAGCGCAGGCGGTGAGGGCTAGATGAACCGTTTGAAGCTCCAGCAGGTTGATGTGGCATCGGGACTCCTGAGGGGACCAGAGGCCGTGCACTCTGTGCTCCCCCAGATGGGCAGCCCAACCCATCAGAGATGCATTGGTCAATAGAGAGACCGTCAGCTCAGGGCGGACAAATAGGATGCCCTCCTGCAGATGAGCTGGAATGGTCCACCACTGGAGAGTGTTCCACATCTCCTGGGTCACTGTCACTAGCTGATCCAAAGGATTGGAGTGCTGTGACCATTGGCTAGCCAGTCCCCATTGTAGGGGATGCATGTGCCAACGGGCCCAATGGACCATGCTGGTGCAGGCTGCCATGAGGCCCAGGAGGTGCAGGAAGTCCTGGGCAGGGGCGCAATTGCCCATCCTGAAATGATTGGGTAAAGGAGGAAAGAACCTCAGCCCTGTCCCCAGGAGCTCTGCTCTGGCTCACAGAGAGTCAAGCTCTGCCCCGATGAATTGGATCACCTGCTTTAGCATGAGTCCCGACTTGGCCTCATTGATAAGGAGGCCAACTTGAGAGCAAACCTGGAGGGCCAGATCTCTGGACCGCTCCACCTCCATTCTGGAGGAGGCCGCAATCAGCCAGTCATCCAGGTAGGGGTACACCCAGACCCTTCAGCACCACAGAAATGCTGTCACCACTGCCATGCATTTGGTGAAGACCCCTGGGAGCTAGAGGAAGGCCAAAGGGCCTGGCCCAGAACTCGTAGAGGGACCCCTCTGCCCTGAAGTGGAGGAATCTCTGGTGGGACGGACGGATTGGGACATGAAAGAATGCATCCTGGAGGTCCAGAGAACAGATCCACATGCCTCGTTCCAAGGGTGGAATGATCTGAGCCAGAGTGACCTTCCTGAAGGTGTGAGACCTTAGGAACCTGTTCAGGTCGTGCAGGTCTAGAATGGAGCGCCAGCCCCCCATCCGTTTCGGGACCAGAAAGTACCTGGACACAAACCGCCACCTTCCTGATCACCTCCTTTTCGAGGAGCAGGGCAATGTCAGCTCGATGAGCTGACAGGGAGGCTGCGGACCCCATAGCCCCCCATGGGGTGATGGCTCAGAAGGGCTGGGCCTGCTCGAACTCCAGAGGCAGACCCTTTCCTACCACCTCCAACACCCAGCGGTCCATGGTGATAGTGGACCAGGTGGAAAGGAAGTGGAGGAGCCATCCCCCCATGGGAGGAACCCAGAGGGGAGCATCGAGGCTGAGGGCGACACCTCTCAACCCGTCACTGGGCAGATTTGGAGGAAGGACCAGCTGAGGAACCTCCTGGGCCTTTCCCTCCCTGCTTCCTGTTGGAGGAAGCCACAGGCTTGGCTTTGGGGTGCCAAGCATGAGCCTGCTGACCCTGATGCTGGTGTTGCTGGGCCAGACATGCAGCAGGGGCAGAAGGTCGAAAGGACTTATGTTGCTGACAATGGCCCTTGTCCTTCTGAGTGGACGTGACCAAGTCCAGGGTATCATTGGACTTTTTGATCCTCTGGAGGTGGCCTTCCACTCCAGGGCCAAACAGGTCAGTCCCCAAGAAGGGGACGTCCACCAATTTGTGCTGGGTATCCACTGTAAAGGTGAATATCCTCAACCAGGCTCTGTGGCACATAGCCACTGCGGCCGCTACTGACCGGGCGCAGGAGTCTCCAATATCAAGAGCCATTTGGAGCTGCTGTTTCACCACTGCCCTTCCCTGATCCCGCACCTGCTTGACCGTAGTCTGCAGGTCAGCCGGAAGATGAGGAATCACCTCATCCAGGGAGCCCATGAGGGCGTGGGAGAAATGTGCCATCAGTATGGCCGAGCTGGCCTGATGGAGGCCGAGGGAGGACGCAGCATACACCTTGCACCCAGCATAGTCCAGCTTTTTGGACTACTTGTCGGGGGACTTATCCACATCCCTGGTGTTCCTGGAGTGCCGGAAAACACTATCGGTGACCAACCCCTCCAAGAGGGGTGTTCTGAAAAACCGGACAAAGAGCCGGTAGGGACCGCATACTTCCTGGCCATCCTGGCTGAAGGCTTAGGACAGGAAGCTGGCTACTGCCAAAGCTCCAAGGCTGGGCCAACAATGGCTTCAGCCACTGGAAAGGCCTCCGTGGGAGAATCCCCACGGTCCAGTATCTCCATGAGGGAATACTTGGCCCACTTGGATATGGGCTCAAGCTGCATCCTGGTGGACTCCAAGATGAGCTGAAGCAGACCCATGAACGATGATGGGCTCTCATCCATCGACTGCCCCCAGAGGACTCCAGGTCAAGGGGCCTGGAAAACAGGGAGGAGTCATCATCAGACTCCAAGGAGTCTGCAAAGAGCTGCCTGGGGCCTGAGCCACCCTCCACCTACCGAGGACAGTCGGGAGTGAGGGTGACTGACAACCGGTGGGACAGACCCTGACCTGACCGAGAGTCCCTGGTTGGAGCCCCCGATTTTGGTTGTGGAGGTGGAGGTTCCACCACAATCGGTGGGGCAGCTGGTTTCGACCAAACAACTGGCCCAGGCTTGGGCACCTTGACCACCGCGAGGGGTTGTTTCGGCCTTTTGGGTGACGGCCACTTAATGGCTGGGGAAGGCGACGGTGTTGGCTTGTTCCCAGACAAAAGGAGCTGCTGCCACATTAAGTCCTCATAGCATTTATGCAATTTGGGCTGAAGCCTCTCCTCTTCCGAGGAGGAAGATGAGAATGAGCGGTGCCGCCATTTTCCTCGGTGCTGAGACAGAGACCGCCAATGTCAGCGGGATCGGCTGGACTGAGACGAGGTCCGAGACCAAGACCGAGACCCTCTGTGTTTTCAAGGGTGGGTCTGGGAGGGAGTGGGGGACACCCGCTCCTCCCTCAGCTCGGGAGCCTTGACCGGGGACTCCGGCACAGGAGGAGCAGGCAAGTCCTCGGTTTCCACCGGGGGAACCGGTGATGAAGGGTTGTCGGCTTCACCAGTCGACAGCCCATCCGATGGGTCAAGAAAAATCTCAACCGCATCGATGGGTGTCTCAGACGGCTGACCTGATGGGGACACCATGAAGCCAGCAGCCTTAGCCGAAACCTCGACCGAAGTTGAGTGTCAACTGTCCAGGGAAGGGGAACTCTCCCGCTCCCACAAATGTTGACGGTGGGACTTACCCTTCAAGTCCTTCTTTTTTGACTGAGAAGAGTGTCCCGATGGCCCCTCACCCTTTGTGGAGAGGGATTGGCAAAGCTCCTTAAAAGAAGCTGTGTAGGAGGATCCCAGAGAGAGTGGGATAAATGCCGTGACCAAGGAACATGAGGATGCAGCCTGGGCTGCCTCCTCCCTGAGGGCGATCATCTGCTCTAGTTGCTCAGCCAAGCCAGCCTCCGCGGACACCACCCAATGGGCCTCCTTGGACTTCACCAGCAGATAACGTTTCTCGGGGTGCCCAACTTGTGGCCGGGCAGCGCGATCTTCAAGGACATTGGCCGGAAAAGCCCTGCACAACTCGCAGGCCTGCGGGTCGTAGTCAAGGCCGAGGCAGTAGACGCACGTGGAGTGTGGATCCATCCTGGACATCTTCTGCGTGCATGGGCACCGCCGAATACCAGGAGTCGATTTATCCATTGCAGCCGTGAAGGAAGAATTTGACCGAAGTCTGGAAAACTTTTAAATTATTTTCAGGTGAACCGAAGAGTTAGGATCCAGTCTATACGCAGAGTGTTAAGGAGGGAACCTGAGCTTCCAAGTGGTAAGGAAGATCTGGCATCATGGGGTGGAGCCAAGAGTTTTACCACCCGGGTGGGTGGGAGAAGCCAGCTTGAAGACCTTCCGGCAAGATTTAAAGCGGCAAGGAACCTGCCAGGCAGTGTGGATGAACAACACATCCATGTCTCTAGAAACAACTCTACACCTGGACCAGATGGGTACACTGCTGGATTTTATAAAGTTTTCTTGAAAGAATTAACACCATGATTGTCTGGGATAGCGGAGGAAATGGCTAAGGGAGAATCAATTCTAACTGCTTTTTATGAAGCAAATATAATACTCATTCCTAAAGAGAATAAAGATCATACTAAACCAGAGAATATTTGGCCCATTGCACTACTCAACATTGATTATAAGATTTTTGCCAAATTAATAGTACTTAAAATACAAGATTACATACCTGAGATCATGTTACCAGAACAGAAAGGTTTTATTAAAAATAGAAATATTTTCACAGGATAATCTGAGGTTCAAATGGCTATTTCATATGATTCTAAAATAGACAAAGAAACAATAGCAGTAGCTCTTGATGCAACAAAAGCATTTGATTTGCTAAACTGGGGATTATATGTTTGCCTTATTAGAGACTTATAATTTTCCACAAAATATTCAAACAGCCATTAAAACATTATACTTAAAACCAACGGCAGTGTTCAAAATTAATCAGTATAGATCCAAACCAATAAATATGACAAACAGAGTTAGACAAGGTTACCGTTTGTCTCCATTTTGTTTATAATCAGTTTGGAACCGTTATTAAACCATATTCAATATAATAAACAGATAATTGGAATTGATATGAAAGGTCGTCAACTTAAACTTAATGTCTACGCAGATGACATCATGTTTTTTCTTACCAATTTGATACTGTCATTTCCATTTCTTATGCAAGAATTTAATACATTTTCAAAACTTTCAGGGTATGAAATAAATAAAAACAAATCAATTATATTGCCTATTCAAAATGTTAAAGGGAAACAATGGAAAAGGTATAGCTTTACCCAGGCACTGCAAAAATTCCTGATTAGTGCTTTCAGACAGTAACATTTTTTAAAAAAAATTCCTCCAATTGATTTTTTAGTGATTTAAACAATGGCCTTCAACTTTCACTTTCTATTGCTGGCAGCCACCATTTCACGAGTAGCAGAGAGCTTCCTGAGCTCACTTTATGCTAATATGTCCTGTCAACCAATAGTTGAGGTCAAACAGGCATATTAGCATACAGTGAGCCCAGGAAGCTTGCTGCTACTCATGAAATGGCTGCTGCCAGCAACAGGAAGTGAAAGTTGTGGGTAGCTGTTCTAAATCATTAAAGTTGTTACTGTCTGAAAGCACTAATTCAGTTTCTGTAGCGTCTGAGGAAAGCTTTGTCTTTCCCATTGTTTCCCTTTAAACCAGCCACTAGGATTATGTTTAATGACATGAAATTTGATAATACCATTAAGTATTTAGGAATATTTATATTCCGGAAAAACAACACAAAATGTGAAATGGAACTCAGTCAAGATCCAAGTAATTATAATTGGGTACAAATTCAAATCAAAGCAAATAAATTGTATATGTATGCAAAAAATAAACCCATTCAATACAAAATTATAGACTGTGCATACATTACACCACACAGATTAACATTTTTTAACTTACAAAATAAAGAAATATGCTGGCACAATTGTGATTTAAAAGAAAGAATTGTTCATTTTCATCTACTATGGAATTGCCCAAAAATATATCAACGGTGGATCAACACATAAAACAAAGTAAATAAATTTATAAATAAACAAATTCCCCTTGACCCATGTATATTTATATTACATGATTTTGAGAAGCTAAAATTAAGCCCCTTGGATCAAAAAATGTTAGCTCTAGCAGCCATAACAACAAAAAGAATGATTCTAGCAGAATGGAATACACCCAGCTTATTGGACTGGAATTTGCATAAATGGCATAATAATATGAAAGATTGTTTATTAATTGAAGGATTAACTGAACATATAGTATGTGAAGATCTATTAGATACTACCTGGAGAAACATATTGGCCCAGATATTCAAACTGCGCCAGGCTATGGCACAAGCTTGGGCGCAGCTCAACTCGGCTGCGCAGGGGCGTGGACTAAGTGATATTCAAAGGAGCTGCACCATGGCTCAGCAGCTTTGAATATCGCACCCTGGCCACCCCCGCTGTTCATGGTGCTGTGGCACTGCATCAGCGCAAGTGGCCAGAGTGGAGCATGGAGATGCGCTAGCACAAGTTCCATTGTGCCATGCACAGCACCAGCGATATTCAAAAGTTGACATGCAAATGGGCCCATAATTTATACAAGGTGCACATGGGGCCATTTGCATGTCGTCTCTTCATTGCATGCAGATGCGTTGATCACCCGATGACTTAGCCTGGCCCTGCCAGAGCAACAGCCGTTGAGACGGCGCCCCTACTACTCGATCCGCAGTGCGACTGGTAAATAGAAAACCGTCCTATATCCCTGGTGGTCCAGTGGACGCTATGTGTGATCGTGGGCATCTGTTTTAACAAAAAAGAAACCCGTCGAATATCCCTGGTGGTCCAGTGGACCGCACTCTGCCGATCGCGGGCATCTGTAGTAATATAAACCCCCCTGTTCAATATCCCTGGTGGTCCAGTGGACCGCACTCTGCCCGATCATGGGCATCTGTAGTAATATTAACCCCTGTCCAATATCCCTGGTGGTCTAGTGGTACCCCTCCTCTAGCCCACTGAGCCCCACCACCCAGCTCCCCGGTCAGCAGCCGGGTGGCACACCACCATGCTGCCCACACCCAACTGACAGCTCGGTGGGGCTGCATGCCCGATGGTTCACAGTGTGAGCTATCGAGCATGCAACCCATACCTACGACCACATTCCAAATATGCTATCTGAATGTTAGTACGAGGTATGGGCTGCATGCCCATTGGCTCCGCGTTGTGAACCAATGGGTGCAGCCCCACCGAGCTGTCAGTCACGGATGGTGGGCGGCAGGAGGATGGGTGCTGCCACCACCGCTGACCGGGGAGCGGGGTGGGGGCTCAGTGGTGGGTGGGAGGGGCACCATTAAGACCACCAGGGATATTGAACGAGGGTTTATATTACTACAGATGCCCAATTAGGCAGAGTGCAGTCCACTGGACCACCAGGGATATTGGACGGGGGGGGTTATATTACTACAGATGCCTGCAATCGGGCAGAGTGCGGTCCACTGGACCACCAGGGATATTGGATGTTTTTTTTTTTATATTACTACAGATGCCTGTGATCGGGCAGAAAGTGGTCCACTGGACCACCAGGGATATTGGACGGGGGAGTTTTCTTTTATTAAAACAGATGCCCACGATCGGGCAGAAAGTGGTCCACTGGACCACCAGAGATATTGGATAATGTCTTATTTTACAAATGCCCATGATCGGGCATGGGGAGGCACCGCCAGGTGCAGCTGGAACTCAGGGGGCCACCCACAAGTGGCAGCTGCCATGTTGCGCCCTGCTATGCGGCAGCTCACCTGTGGGTGGCCATCAGTTGTTCCTTTTTTTGGGGCTTAACTTTGTGCTGGCATTAGGAAGGGGTTATGATGCGCGGCTCTGCAACATCCTGGGCCTGAATATCGGCTGTGAAGGTTATGCTTGGGCATGCCCCCACCTGTGCCTGCATACATTACTGATGTGGGCACAGCACGAGTTGTGCTGCGCACTTTTCCCTTTTGAATATCGTGCCGGGGTGCATCAGTGGGTTGCGCATGGTGCAACACTGCTGCGCCATGTGCAACCCTTTTGAATATCTGGGCCATTATCTTTATTACCTCCTTTGTTACAGATCTAATGTATTGTGATTAGATTTTAACTGACTATAATGAATGTGCCAAGTTAAGTTATTAAGATGGGGGGGGGGGAATGTATTTTTTGGAAACTATGAATTTTGTTAAAAAATATAGCTGATTATTTTAATTTCATGAAAATAAAAAATAAAAAATATGTTTGTTAAAAAAAAAAAAACATAAAGCAGCTACTAGCAGCCTGTAAGAGAAATAAACACACCCAAAAGCCTGTTGGAAGGGTGAGCCTCAGGGGTGCTAGTTCACCCTGTTGGCAGGCCAAGGATATTGTTAAAGGGTGGCTGCTAATAGCAGGCTATGCAGGAACAATAGAAAAATGGAGTACTTGAGCTGAGGACAAGGCAGACCCAGAAAACTGTATCTGCTAAGTGGCAGTCAACTTCTGTGGGTGTTCTTGTCCTCTGGTAGGTTGCTCCTTGTCTCTTCTTGAGTGAGTGTTCGTGCTGCTGACTGGTATGCCTGTATTGTTACATGGAGCCACTTGCTTTAGGAGTCTGTTACTGCCACTGCAATCTCAGGTGTCAGGGAGCAGTGCAACTGCTATTCCTCGGAAGTCATGGCTGGAGTGTGACACTGTCCTTGGTGGGTCCCAATTCAGTAGCTATAGCAGAGACTAGAGATCTGCTCTGCCCATCTGCTATATCAGATGAGACCTGGAGTTAGAGGATCTGCTAGATGGAAAAAAGAGAGAGGAGAGAACAGCTGCTGGCTGGGTCTGAGCAGAGCGATCAAGGAGAGAAGCTGCCTCAGCAGAGAAAGGAGCATGTACTGTGCACTCCAAGGGGAATTCACCCAGGTAGAACTACTGTCAAGGAATCCCTGCTTCTGCACCTGTCAGAGTTTACCTTCCCTTCATGATTGGTCTCTCTCCCAGTTGATGAAGATCAGTGAAGCTCAGCAGACAGGTGGACTGCACGTGACGTATGCCTCCTAGGGTTGCCCCTTGTATCTGAGCTATTGCTTCTTGTTATTTCTGGCTAAGAGCTTTCTATTAGCTGACCACTATTTCAGAAGTGGGTACAGCAGTTGGTGAAGATCAGTGAAGTTCAACAGACAGTAAGGCTAGGGGCTGGACTGCTCTTGGTGTATGCCTCCTAGGGCTGCCCATTGTGTCAGCCTTACAGAAACTTTAGCCAATTTTCTGTAAGGACGATGACATCCGGGGAATAGAGATCCACCCATGCTTTGAGTTCATGCATCTTTGTCTTTAGGCTGCAGATGCCCATCTGTACTATTTTTAGACCCTTGGTAAACGTCAAGATAGGATCAAAGGGGGAGGAGATCTTACAATCTGCATGCTATGGGTTTATCTCAATGTCTCCTGAAAGGAGAAAGAGGAGTTTCTTTAAAGTGTTTAGCATGACTGGGTCAGTCAGTCGATGCCTTTCCTGGGTGCTCATTAGAAATGATGCAAGTTTGTAGCAGTTCCCCTAACTTTTAGACCATGGAGTATCAGCTGGGCAGGAAATTATCCATTTGTGAAGTGGCGCATTCTTATAGGGGATTGGTGAACTTGTACCTGGTTGTAGTCTGGTGCTGTGCACAGTGAAAAAAATTAGGTCCACAAAGTTTAGGGAGACAAAAATACAGAATGGCGAAAAACATCCTTTTGAGAACATTCTCAGGTAGTTTGAGAATTAAATGTTGTGTAAATAAAAAGAAAACTATAAGTTGGGGGGGTCAGATTACTTATGTCTAGCTGTGTTGAACTTTTCAAATTACACTTAATAATGAGTTCTAACTGGAGAAATACTAAATAGGCAAAGTATCCCTTCCCAGTTTCTGAGTCTCTAGCTATCAACAGAGATAGAGACTATCATTTAAAACCTGAATCTAAATGGACCAGTTTGACTAAATTTGGCATCTAAATTTTGGTGAAGCTATCAACTTTGCCTCCACGGAGCAATTCACAAAGTTTTACCATTACCTTGTAAATGTGCATATTAACTTCACTGGTGACTTCGCCAGTAACTTCACCATTAAGACAGTTATGTGAAGTCTGTTCAAAACAAAGCTACTGCTTGAGGTCACATGCTACTGCTCTATGTATTGACTCATTCTTAGTTTCATTTTGCAGTCTCAACTAGTGAGTGGAAGGGGACAGATCTGCTCTTTGATATTAAAACCAAACCCCCAAAACAAAACAATTTTTTCAGCTTTCTTTTACTTGTTCTACATATTATTTTAATGGTACAGTTTGTGAGTCTTTGTTTAGCTGTACTTCAGCTATTGTTTTCTTTATATTGAACCCTTTTATTTATGCTATTTTTTTTATCTCTTAGCATTTTTTTTTACTGTTTTTACTTTGTGTTTTTTGGGGGGGTTAAAATGAGTGGGAGTGATTGGAAGGAGCAGGGGTGTAGGAGGAAGATGGGGGATGTGCTTTTCACATCAAAAGGACCTGGCCCATGGCACTGGCAGTAAGAGGAGACACTAGCAGCACCCACCCACCTCCACCGCATGGCACCCCCAGCAATGAGATGAGGAAAGGGCACCACCACCACCAACAGCTAAGGAAGCTCAAGCCCAACCAGCTATTGTACCACCATCATCAACACCACCACCTGCGCACCATGAGGAGGAGGAGAAGATGCAGCCAGGACCATCTTGCTCCTCTCCTTGTTGGCAGCAGCCGAAGTCCTTTGTCTGGGACCTCTTTTGATTTTGAGCTTCCAACAACAGTGTTGTCATCTGAAAACTATGCTACATTGTTATTCAGCGTGGGATATAGGGGAGCCATTTGGAACAGGTGGGCATCACACACACCTCAGGAAAAAGGAAACTCAAAGAGTGGGACGAGTACCTGCAGAAGAAAGTTGGTGAGAAGGGTGGGGGTGGTGTCAACGCTTCTGGTTCTTCACTGTCAGGCAAGGACAAGAAAAAGAAACATGGTATGCAGGTGACGGAGGGGGAGATGGAGGGGATTGGGACAGTGGACCTGCAGTTGGACTCAGATGTTGCGCTAAGCACTTGAGAGACTGACCTCAGATCATCCTCCCATATCCACCCATGTAGAAGTACAAAAGCTCCGCAGGGAGGTAGGGAAGCTCTCCCAGCAGGTTGCATGCATGAAGGAGCTGTTGGAGGTTGTGCTGCAAAATCAGTAAACCATTCTGGAACTTTTAAGCGGCGGTGCACCCTCTGTCCCCAGGCCATAGCCCTCCAACCCAGATATTTTCATTTATCTTTGTATTTTACCCAATGTTTAACCCTAAAAATAAACATATAAAACAAATAAATAAAAAACTGTAAAAAAGTATCTACCCTTATTTCTCTCTGTCTGTATTTCTTTATTTCTGTTACTGCTGAGCAGTTAAACCCTAAACATGGAAACACATTTAAAAACTTACAAAGAAAAAAAATGTTCACCTTTATTGCTCTCTCTGTCTATATTTCTTAATTTCTGCTACTGTTTTGTTGTGTCTATTGAAATTGTTCTGCTATCATCAATTCAAAAGAAAAAAATCTGATTTCACTTCTATTGTTGTCTTTCTTGTGCAACTGGACAGTCCTTACATTATCCTACAGTTCTCAACTACTGCTGCTACATGATGTTGTGCTGTGTGTCTCACCCTTACCCCCCCCCCACCTGCCACAGGCTACCCATACTAACCCTATGATTTTTCTGTGTAATCATGCACAAATCCACAATGTGTCTATCCATATTTTCTTTCATGATGCTCTGGCTGCAATTTCCATACATCACACCTTTCCTTTCTTTCTGTTTCTATCGTTACTGAAATTTTTCTCAGCTACCAAAATAAATATGTCAGATGGCTACAGGTTAGCAGTACTGCCACATGCTACTGCGCTGTGTATCACTGCTGCCAACACTGTTCTTTGTGCATTTTGTGTTAGTTGTGTATTAATCACAATACGCATTACTTCTGTTCTCCCATGATTTGTCTCAAGTGTCCAAATCTCAAGCGCTTTAGTATACACAACTGCCAAGCACAGTATATAGATTTCTTACTTCTGGAAAGTCTCTCCCAAACCAGAAATCAGTAATGCTGGAATGGTAATAAACTGCTACTGCTGCTACTATTATGTTGTTTAAGTCGCCCTCTTGGACAGTCTGTGTTGTCAAGCACTTTAGCATACACAACTCCCAAGTACAATATATACATTTCTCACTTCTGGAAATTCTCCCCCAAACCAGAAATCAGTAATGCTGGTGGTAAACTGCTGGTGCTGCCACTGCTGCTATGCTGTTCAAGTTACCCTCTGATACAGTCTGTGTTGTCAAGCACTTAGTACACACAGCTGCCTTTCACAATATATAAATTTCTCACTCTGGAAATTCTGTCCCAAACCAGAAATCAGTAATGCTGGTAATAAACTGAGCTGCTGCTACTATGCTGTTTGTCACCCTCTTGGACAGTCTGAGTTGTCAAGCACTTTAGTACCCAGAACTGCCAAGTACAATATGTTAATTTCTCCTAGAAACATAAAAATTGACAGTAGATAAGGACCGATAGGCCCACCCAGTCTGCCCATTTTCCCTGCCTACTGTAAAAGTCACAGATACTACTTGATCTCAAGCTTTACCTCCTCTTTTGTATCATTAGGGTTCCCCTATGTCTATCCCATGTATTTTTGAATTCCCCCACTGAATTTGTCCCACCACCTTCGCTGGGAGGCTGTTCCATGCATCCATCATCCTTACCATGAAGAAGTACTTCCTCACATTGCCCCTTAGTCTACCCCTTCCAGTCTCATGTCATGCCCCCTTGTTCTTGAACTTCTTTTCTGAAACCACTGTTTCTGTAACCACCTCATGCTGGAACAAACTATGTAATCAAAAATTTTTCTCCACTGTATTTTATCTTGTATTGCTATCCAGGGTCGCCCCTGAAAAAGGGACCTCGAGGCTCAGTGGGCCTACCCAGTCACCAAAATTTAATAAATAAAAATAAATAAATAAGATGCTACCCTCCTGTACCTTATTTACGCCCTTTAGGTATTTGAAGGTCTTTATCATATCTCAGAAATGACCAGGTGATACTGCACCTGATAAAGAGATGGTGCAGGTCTAGGGTGTGCTACCTATAAGTTACTGAGCTTGTAGTGGTTGGCTCTCTCTCTTTCTTATTTTCACAATGTTTATAGTAGTTTAATGTAGCATTGACACCAAATAAATTCAGTATTTTTTGAATCAAGAATTTGGTCTGCGTAGTAGTCTTTTGACTAATCTCAATCTTATCCACTTTAGTGTGTGGTCTTTTTTGAAGTGGCCTAGCATATCTCCCCTCTCTCGCCGCTCCTCTCCTCCATGGTATACATATTGAGCTCCTCCAGTCTCTCCTCATGTGTCCTTTGGTGCAGGCTCAACACCATTTTTCTTGCCCTTCTCTGAACTGCCTCTACCATGTCTATGTCCTTACAGATATGTAGCCTCCAGAATTGGACACAGTACTTCAAATGAAGTCTCACCAATGATTTGTACAGTGGCATCACCACCTCCTTTCTTCTACTGGTGCTGTCTCTTGCTATGCACTCCAGCATCCCACTGGCTCTTGCCACAGCATTGGCACATTGTTTGGCCACCTTTAGGTCATCAGATATGATTACCCCCAGATCCCTTTCCTGTTTGGTGGCCGTTAGTAACTCCTCTCTATTCATGTAATCCTCCCCTGGGTTCCTGCACTTCAAGCGCATTATTTTGTACTTCTTCACACTGAATCTTAGCTGCCACTCTTGACCATTCCTCCAGGTTAGCTAGGTCCCTCCTAATTTTTTCTATCCCTCTCAGAGTGTCTACCCTATTGCAGATCTCAGTGTCCTCTGCAAAGAGGCGTATCTTCCCATCCAGCCACTCTGCAATGTCACTTATGATGACATTAAACAGGACTGGCCCCAGAACTGAGCACTGTGGCAGCCTGCTGGTCACCCTCCCTTCCTTGGATTGAGCTCCATTTGCCACCATCCTCTGTGTTCTATTCCTCAACCAATTTCTAACTCAGTTTACCACCTCGTGACTCAGTCTCAGGCTGCTCAGCTTGTTCTTATGCCTCCTATGTGGAACGGCGTCGAATGCCGTGCTGAAATCGAGGTAAGCCACATCCACTGCTCTCCTGATCCCCTTCTGGAAATTATCTAAAAGCTAAATACTAATAGAAAGGAGCGCCTGAAGAAATTACATTGCTTCACTGTACCCCTCTGGAGGATCTGTTTGAACCTGTCCATTGGTCCCTTCCACATTTACAGCTCCAACTATGCCAAAATGATATACAAACTGGGAAAACATTAACAAGCCATTCCAGTACTTTGCATGGAAAAAGATGCAGTCTGCTGTTCTCTTTATTCAGTAGCTTGGTGACCTACCAGCAAAGGAAAGTATTTTATTTCATTTTTTTGATGCTGGGAGGGGGTTGTAACCACTTTATTTCTAATAATTTTCTCTTACTGTTTTTCTATTTTCAGGTATTATCACTAGGGTGATGAAAGCATGTTGCTGCATAGGTCCAGCCTGTTTTTTTGGTGTGGGGGGGCGGATTTAGCAGTTTTTCCAACCATGGAAGGTGAGTATTTCTTTTGTTGGGGTGGCTAATTCTGAAGAGTTTTGAGGATGTCAGACTAACTGTTTTCTGTTACTGTTACTCTAACTTCAGGTAATTTTCAGCAGGTGTCTTTTGCAATGTTGTCTGAGCTGAGAAGGTGGTGATGGCCTGATTGCTGGAGCAGAAGACAGCAGCATAGGAGACCTGTGAAGACAAGAAAAGATTATTTAGACTCAACTCAAATACCCACTGTGGTGGTGGCCACATGGTAATAGCTGTTGTAAATTCCCCACCTTACTATACCTGTCATCTGTGAAGAAAAAAGAGAAATTATTTTGCCTCACTTGGCCACTGTGGTGGCCAGACAGTATAGCCGTTGTCGACTCCCCATCTTACTATACCTTTCACTTGTGAATAAAAATGAGAAATTATTTAGCTTCCCTTTGGCCACTATGGCACACTGTGTACCTGTGAAAAAGGAGAACAAAAAAGAAAAAGGAAAAGAAAAAGAAAAAGAAAATCATAATGATACTTACCATTACATTAGTGCTGCTGGCTGTGCTGTTTACTGGCTGTTAGGTGCCACTGAGATGATGTAGGAAGATGTCATGTAACTATTCTCTGTTTCTTGAGGGCTGCCTGGTTTTGTGACTGCCTTTGGCAGTTTTCCCTGTGAAGGAGACAAAGGGAAAGAAAGAAAATATTTTAAAATCTTTCTGAGTAAGGTGGAAGGTCTTTTGCCCTCTGCAAGGTCAATGACTGGAGTCACTCAACACCAGTGAGGATAAGGACTGTGAACAACAGTCAAAGTGAGTTACCATTGCAACAGACAAAGATAGTCCTTGCTGGAGCTGAGGTCTTGCTGCCTTCATGAGCTGGCTGGCTGGAGGGTCAGCCTGAGTATCCTGTCATACAGTTCCAGATTGGACTACTGCAATAGAGTTGTGATGGTACCATCCCCAATATCAGTTCTGGATTCTCTGCAAAGTGTGTTTAGCTGCTCCACATGATTTGAATTGTCATTTCCAAATCAGCAGATATTATCTCGGAGCAAGCATAGTAATCATGTATGAGTTTTTGAGTCAGGGAGTTTTGTAACTTGTACCATAGGATCAAGCCAAGCAGTATCCCCTAGAGTCAGGAAAATTTTTACATCAGTGTGAAGGTGGCGGCCCATGCTGTCTGTGGCTGTGTATGACCCAAGCAGGCCAGAGGAGGAAGCAGATGAGGTGGTGCTGTGTCTTGCTGGCTGGAGAAGGCATTGTCCCTAGACATCACATTCAGGTGGTGGAGGCAGGTAATCGATTAGGTGCAAGGAAACAGCAGCACAACAGTTGGGGATGGGGAACAATAAAATGACTGAAAATAACAGAACTGTGAATCATAAAGTAAAGGATTATACTGGTTGGGGGAATGGAGGGAAATTAAACATCCTTTTTTATGCTACAGCCTCATCGAGGAAGTAGCCCTCACAGTCTTCCAGATAGGAGTTGTCACCAGACTGGAATTCTCTCTCCATTACTGCTTCATCCACCTCAGTGGTAGAAGACAATTTGCTAATGCCGACCACACCATGCTCTTCATCTTCACCACCACCACCTTCATGTGGTAGGAACATGGACATGATTGTCTTATGCAGAATATGCCCCTCATTCATTTTAACAAATGTCAGCAAGCCAACATTTTTTGATGACAGACTGGTGTGTCTCTCCCTCACAATGGCCCCAGCCAAACTGAATACATGCTCCACACTGATGCGCGAGGGTGGGCAGCTGTTGTATTTCATTGCAACCGAGATCAGTGCTGGCCACTCAGTGACCTTGCTGCTCCAGTATAGCAAGGGCTTGTTGGTGATGGTAAGGTGTCTTGTGTCTGCCAGTATACTGTTGTAATAGTGACGCTCTTAGAGCGGCACTGTTACAGTGACAGCAACCTGTCGACATCCGCAGTGTCAACTGGGTTGCTAGAGCAATGCCAGAGTCATCGACTCTGGAGTTTGGTCACTCTCCCTGGTTTCTGCCCCGGGTTGGAATCTTTGATTCTGGGGAGGGGTGAGAACAAGCCCCCCACATGAACACTGATTGTGTGTTGGTGCATTTTATGGTCAGGGACCGGAGTCGGCAGCATCAGGGATGTTGGTGATCATGTGTCACTGTAGGGGAGGTCATCGACATTCCTGTAGCTGCGGCAACATGGAACCATGTCCTCCAAATATGCATCTACCATGTTGTGCTGCCTGCAGTCCTGCTGCCTCATCAGCCTCCTCCTCTTCCTTTTCTTCCATGTCTGCAGCTTCCACCTGATCTAACACATCCCAAATCAGATTTGGAATTTTATTTTTCACCTTGCATGTTTTCTCAGCCCATTTCCCCATGTGAGATGGTGGTAGCGCCATCATGTCTCTGTGGAGTTTCATATTGTGCCTTAGATAAATATGTCTTTAGCATCTGTGCCCCAAGTGCCCTTCTTATTAGAAAATTAGTCAAATTTTTCACCTGCTGACACCCGCCTTCAATTATTGATGCCATCCTATGTTTATAGGGTGGGTCCAGCATGGCGGCAATCCCAAAATCTTCAGACAGCAGAATGCCAGAAATATGTGTATTGCAGCCTAAGACATGGAGCATATGTTCCATTATGGCACAACTTCCACTATCACCACCTGCCTCCGGCACTTGCTGCACATTCACCAGTGTCTGCCTCAGCACACGTAGTAGTAGAATGGACTGACTGATAAAGGAGGTGTCCCCATTCACTGTCTGTGTTGCATGTTTGAATGGCCTGAGAATCATGATCAGGTCATCCATTTGCCACCACTGCTCCATTGTCAGAGACATGGATACTCCAGCACTGTCACAGCTTGTATGTAGCAGCAGATATTCAGATATGGCTTTAAACTGCTCATACAACTGCTCAATCATGTACTGTTTTGAGTTCCATCTGGTGACAACATCCAGCTTCATATGGTGCTGAGGCAGTTAGTTTTGTATCTGCAGATGATGAAGCTGGTCATGGGCCTTTCTGGAATGAGCACAGTGGACACAGATGTGATGGCTCACAGTCAACATGGCCTTGATATCGGAATGGGTTAGAAACTCCTGTACATTGAGATTAAGACAGTGTGCCAGGCATGGCACCCTGAGAAGCCCCCATCACTGATGCATTTCACAACATTTGAGCCATTATCAATCACAATGAAATCTGCTTTCAGTGAATGGGGTGAAGCCACAAATCAATCTCAATATGGAGCACTTCCAGCATTTCTCACCCATGTGTGATCCACTTATACTGTTCACTGTTAGCATGGCATGCTGTCAAATACCTGTGTCACAAATGCACTCCACAGGTCAGGCCCTCTGCTCCCACAGTGCCAAACCTTGAAGTGCAATATGTGAACTGAAGACAAACAGGGTAACCTTCCTGTCTGTTTTGGGTCCAAAACACCTACCAGTCTCAAGCCCTGAGGTCAAATATGAACCCTTTTTGCTAGCACGCCCAGATTACAGGATCAAATATCACACCCTCTTTGAGGAAATGCAATGCAATACTTAACCCAGCAGGCATCTAACTTGGTTCACAATCCCTCTTTTGACTCAATTGAGACCTAGGTACTTTCTTACCTGAGTGCATATGGTAACACACTATAAGCACTTAACAGTTCTGTCAGACTTCTCAACACTGTCCCAGCATTCACATTCAAAATGAGAAAAGACCCAGGCAGAATTAAGGAACCCCCCAAAAAGGTTTACTTGAATTAAAAATAGTAAATAAATACAAAACACAGAACATATATACATTAATGCTTACAGTCAAAGGAAATGGAAATTAGAAAAACAAAATGCCTTGTAACTGAATGTCTAGTTCTAAGTTTTCAGTTGGGTATTACCTATTCTTGAAAGAAGTGCCTTTAAGTCCAGAACACAAGTGTGTGTCTCTTTCAAAGTTTGAATAAAAGTGAGCCTCAATCCCCTCAGACTGCTTAACAATATTCAAAGTTCACATCCCAACCTCCTTGTGATGTCACAGCATGAGGTCACTGTTAGTTATTTAATTAATTTGTAACATGACCAAGTATAACCAAAATGGTTTCATCTTACTACTTGCTTGAAATCTGCAAAGATAGTAATATTAAATTATAACAGTCTCTTTCCTCATCAAAGCATCCCTCCTTTGATCTTCAGAAAAACATCCTGAAATCTGTTTTACAACATTGTGAGATTTTTGACATAGACTGTCTAGGAAGCACTCTCCCCCTGACACCTTGTAAAAAGGCAATATTTTCACTTCAAAGCACCAACCCTCTGGGAATAAAACTTTTACAGTTTCCCTACATGATTTTTTAGGCATGTGTCAGTTTCCTTTGAAGTTGGCAGTTTCCTTCCACCCAGAGAGAGAGAGAGAGAGAGAGAGAGAGAGAACAGTATATTTTCCAAAACCTGATGTCCCAGGGGGCCTTGTGCTGGCTGCCATATTTTTTCCAGCAGAATTTCAAAGAACCATATATTTATATCACAAATATTATACAATATAATAACAAGCAGATGCTATCCATCTCAACCTGGAGTGTATACACTAGAAAGATGAAGAGCACTGGAATTAAATCATTTTGTCAATCAAATCACTCTGGAGTGATATTTGGAGCAGAGACAGAGCCCCCGTGGCTTGCGCATAGATACATTTTCAACTTGTGGCTTATATGAAGCAGATTTTAAAATTGAATGGGAAGGTACATTAACTGAATGTACTGATAAATTGATGATTGCACTGATAAACAGAGATAAGAGACATCTGGAAAGGTTAACAAAATGAAATTGATTCCCTAAGAAAAACTAAAGTCTCACAAAGAGCATCTGGACTTTGATAAATTAAATAAGTGCTATACAGGTAAAATTAATAAAATTGAAAAAGAACTGTTTCAAAGAAAGAAAACAAAATAGGTTAGAGATTAAGGCAACTTTGAAAGGGGAGAAGTTTTTGCTTGGCCTTAAGCAAACTTTTTAAAGGTAGAATTTCCAGTTATGCCCACACTCTATGCTGTGTTGAAAATACACAAGGACCCTTTGAATCCACCCTTGGGACCGATTATATCGGGCATCAATTCAATATCTTATAATCTGTGTAAACTGGTGGATTTTTACTTACAACCACTGGTGTCTGCATTACCATCTTATTTAAGAGACAGCATGCATGTGTTACAGAAACTGGAAAGTTTTGTTTGAAAAATTGTTACTCATGGCTAGTGATTGATGTTGTCAGCTTATATACACATATCCTTCATGAACAAGTTTAGATGCTGAAAAGTATCATCTTAAAAAATAGGACAGCATATTGACAAAGCAGAGTTTATCTTGTCAGCACTAGATTTTATTTTGCACAGAAATGTTTTTGTATTTGATGGGGATGTGTACATTCAAAAACCTGGAACAGCGATGGGGTCTGTGGCAGCACCCTCATATGCAAATCTCTGCATTGGGTTTTGGGAAGATAAATATATCTTCCAGAATAAGGACTTCTGTGGTAATATAATTTGTTGGGCCATTTTCATTGAAGATATCCTGTGTGTCTGAGAAGGGACTGAGCAAGAAAAGCAATGTTTTGGAGTACATTAATATGAACTCCATGAATCTTACATTTACATATGACAGTAGTCCAGATAAAATAAATGTTTTGGATCTCACTGTATAATCCCTCCCAGACCAAAGGATATCATCAAGTAATTTTAGAAAGCATACAGCATTCATTATTGCACCATCAAAGCCATTACCCTAAGAAGCTAAATGATTCAGTTCCGTATGGCCAATATCTGAGAATCTGCAGAAATTGTACTGAAGAAGATAAGTTTGAGCAACAAGCATTTGAATTAACTCAAAGGTTTTTATACAGGGGCTATGACTTTAGAGTTTTAGAACAAGCCTTAGAAAAAGTCCATGGGATAGAAAGCATGACATTATTAACCCCAAAAAATACTAATAGACATTTTAGTGCTGAGAATTCTAGAAGGCTTATCACCTTCTCTACAGAATTAAACCTATTAGCAGAAGAAGTGGGGGTGTTGGTACATAAGCTGAGGATGATTCTAAAAGCTGATAAAACTCTTAGTGCTAATTTTCAAGATAGTTCACAAGTCACTTTTAGAAAAGGAAGGTGTTTGAGAGCTGTTTTAATGTGTAGTCTCTTTTTGAGTAGAAAACAACAGGTCCCAACAGTATCTAGAAATGGGTCCCCCCCCAAGGGGATACTTTGCTTGTAAAAATTGCAAGATCTGCAAATATGCTCAGGAAGGGAAAAGCTTTTCAAAGGGAGATCATAATTTGGAAATTAAGGAGTTAATTACATGCAGTACACAGTTTGTCATATATGCAGCCTAGTGTTCATGTAAAAAATATTATATAGGAAAAACAATTAGATCTTTAAAAAAAAAGAATCCCGGAGCATGCTAGGGCAATACTGAATCAGGATGAGAAAAATGCCCCATGGTTTCACTTTAAATATTTTCATAATTCAAATCTAAATGACCTGCCATTTATGGGCATTGAACATGTGCCACCATTACAATGGGGAGGTAATAGTAAAGAAATATTATTGCAGAAGGAGGCCAAATGGATTGTTACACTAGATACAGTAGTCCCAGGAGGACTGAATGAAGAAGTGGAATTCAGGCCTTACTTACAAAATATTAGTTCAGTTTATGGCTGCTATAACATATTGATTAGTTAGAAGTGTTGAATCTATTCAAAGAAAACAAAAATCACATCTATTTGATTTACAAAAGAACCCCAGAGCAGATGCCCTGAGGCATGGGTTATCCCGGAGGATATTGGCCATACAGCCAAATTTTAAAGAAAACACAATTGCACATACCCCAATAATGTAAAGCATCATGGGAAACATATACAAATCCCCATGAGCGAATTTGGACTGACTCAACTTTAAGTAGAATTGCATGGTGCCAGAAGGCCTCACAGTGCAATCAGCGGAGGCTAAGAAAAGCAGACACATACACTTGTTTTGTCCTCATTTGGACTTATCTATTTGATATTGTGCATATTTATGATATGTTATCCAGATTCCTAATTTTGATACTCTCAGTAAAAGAGAAGTAATGTATGATATAATTATACCTAGCTTTGTTTTGCACATTGGATGATTTGATCAAATTTTTGCATTCTGGAGGTTTAGCAATATTATAATATAATGTGCTAAATTTAGATACAGTTGTTTGTATTAAATTTATTTTTTTGTGGTTAAAGGGAGATATGTTTTGTATAATTTTATGCATTCATTCCCTGCTATTCACATGTCTGTATCTTTAATTGAGCACCTTATAAGTGGAGTATGTTTGTCCTTTTGTATCAACCCCCTTCCTGAGGAAGACCCATGTGGTCGAAGTGCCAGGGCTATTGTTCAGCATCTTGTGTCCTCAGTAAACTCACTTGGTTTTTTTGAAATCCGAGTGTTACAGTTTTTCTTTCCTGAGTGCCACCTCCTTGTTTGTGCGTGTTGGGATTTGAATCCTTGGTGGGCACCAGCACAGCATCCCAGAGCACCCTATTAAAACTGCTTCTACTACAAATATGTACCGGGAGCAGACAACACCTGCTCCAGGGAATCAGGGATCAGCAGTGTGATCTGAAAAAATAAAACACCACAGGGATTAACATGACACACACAACAGGGTAAAAGGGTCAAACAAGTTATTAACTACCAGCAGCAAACAACACCTCCCCCTAGAGAATCAGGGATCAACAAGGCCACTGTTTTTCCATGATTCCGTGAATGCTGGTGGAATCCCAGAATTCAAATTGGCCGCTGGAATTTTAAATCTCCCATGGGTGAGTCACGGAAATCATGCTGCTTGCATGAGCCTTCGGGAACAGGGCTGCATAAAAGGTAGCCTGTAGCCAGCCAACCTCCCCTACTGATCCAGGAGAGGAGGAAATAAGACGTATCACTGAAACGCTGCTAGAGAGAGATGCCCAGAGACCACTAGGATGCCGAGGACACCATTTCAGTTTTTTTAAAGAGACCTGCTCTCGATCCATCACTCTCTACCCTCGTGGTGTTGCTTTATTCTTTTAAATAATTTGTAGAGTTGTACAGCCAAAAGAGCACTCCCTCAGATAAAACAAAAAACAGGTTCAACACCGAGTGTTGCTGTCCCATACTGCCACTGGAACTACCACCCAGGAATCACACTACAAGCCTGTCTTGTCTGCCACCACTTTTCCAGACACTTCAGGTACCTGTTTCTGATGGAATGTGAAATGTACTGTAGCATACAAACCGGGGGTGCAATAGCAAGGGGTACAAACAGCAAAGAATTAGGCAAGTAAAGAGTGCATGTGTGTATGTGTGTGTGGGGGGGGTCTGAGGTGCCTGAGGTTCCTGTAGCTAATTTCAAATCAGCAGGGTATATGGGCAGACTGAATCAGCCTGGCAGCCCTTATCTACCAATGTGAAATGTGAAAATAGGTGTGCATACCAGGGGTGCAAATAGCATGGAGTATCCAAGTAGGGGTACCAACAGCAAAGAAGTAGGCAAGCAAAAAATGCGTGTGTGTGTGTGGGGGGTCTGAGGTACCCACAGCTAATTTAAAATTGGCAGGAAATACGGGCAGACTGGATGAGCCTGGCAGTCCTTATCTACCCTCAGTTTCTATGTTTCTATGTTTCTAGCCAAGTAGCTTGCTTAGCGATTTGATAACTTGGGGTGACTGATTTTGATAAGGGGTATACAGCCATGTATGGTATCATGTGTGAGCCTTGGAGCATCAGTGTACCTGAGTTCTTGCATGTGTAGACAGTAGATAGATGCTTTTTATTTGTGATTGGGTATCAGAACATGAGAAAAAAGTGGTACTAACAGCGAAAAGATGCTTGCTTTGCATTGTGCAGCAGAAACATTAACTTAATGGACGGGTAACTAATGGAGAAGTGTGTGTGTGTGTGTGTGTGTGTGTGTGTGTGGAGGAGCAAAAAGCTAAGGGGGTGTCTGTGTAGGGTGGGGGTCTCAGTATTCCTCAGAACTTTTTTGCCTTCTGTGTGCCCTCTGCATGAAGAGCCCCTGTTCTGTTTCAAGAGTGTGTGTGTGTGTGTGTGTGTGTGTGTGTGTGGGGGGTTCCAAGGTGCCCCAGAGCAGGGCAGGTCATCCTATTATGAAGAACCCTTGTTTCACAGTGCATGTGTGTGTGTGTGGGGGGGGGGGCCGAGGTGCCCCAGAGCAGCGCAGGTAACTCTAGCATGAAGAACCCCTGTGTCAGAGTACATATTTGTGTGTGTGGGAGGGTGGGATCCGAGGTGCCCCAAAGCACCGCAGGTAATCCTAGCATGAAGAACCCCTGTTTCAGAGTGCATATGTGTGTGTGTGTGTGTGTGTGGGGGGGTCCAAGATGCCCCAGAGCAGTGCAGGTAATCCTACATGAAGAACCCCTGTGTCAGAGTGAGTGTGTGTGTGTGAGTGTGTGTGTGTGTGTGTGTGTGTTGGGGGGGATGGTCTGAAGTGCTCCAGAGCAGAGCAGGTAATCCTAGTATGAACAACCCTTGTTTCAGAGTGCGCATGTGTGTGCGTGTTGGGGGGGGGTTGAGGTGCCCCAGAACAGTGCAGGTAATCCTAGCATGAAGAACCCCTATGTCAGAGTACATGTATGTGTGTGTGGGGGGGCTGAAGTGCCTCAGAGCAGCACAGGTAATCCTAGCATGAAGAACCCCTGTGTTGGAGTGCGTGCTTGTGTGTGTGTGTGTGTGTGTGTGTGTGGGAGGGTGGGGTCCAAGTTGTCCCAGAGTACCGCAGGTAATCCTAGCATGAAGAACCCCTGTGTCAAAGTACATATATATGTGTGTGTGTGTGTGTGGGAGGGGGGTCCGAGGTGCCCCAGAGCAGTGCAGGTAATAGCATGAAGAACCCCGTGTCAGAGAGTGTGTTTGTGTGTGTGTGGGGGTCCATGTACCCCCGAGCAGCGCAGGTAATCCTAGCTAGAAGAATCCCTGTGTCAGAGTGTGAGTGTGTGTGTGTGTGTGTGTGTGTGTGTGTGAGGGTGGGGTCCGAGGTGCCCCACAGCAGTGCAGTGCAGGTAATCCTGGCATGAAGAACCCCAGTGTCAAAGTGCATGTGTGTGTGTGTGGGGGGGGGTCTGAGGTGCCCCAGAGTGGTGCAGGTAATCCTAGCATTCTGTGAGGCCCAGAGCAGGTTTGCATGGGTGGGGGGAGGTGGAGCTCACATACTCTGTAACCAAACAAGTCCAAGGGTATCAAATGTCAGAAGGGCCAATTCTAGAAGCACCGCTATGCATGTCGCAAGTTGCAACACACATGGGGTGCAATTGCACCAAGGACCCTGCACCAGATTCTGTAATGGGCAGGGTCCCTGTGGCAAAGTCCTGTGATTTGCGCTAACCCGACTGGTACGCCAAAGGAAGGGCATACCTGAACAGTTTGGTGCAAGCCACACATTGCACAGGTAAAGGGCGTAAAAGCCCCCACTCCCACTCCCAGTAAATTTACAGAAACTGCCCCCCATCGAGCTTCCAGAGAAAGTATAGAAATTGCCCGACAGGAGCTAGCAGAACCCCAAGCCCGATCCCAGAACCACAAGTGTGGTGGTTGCTCAAAGTCACAGGAATGAATAAACAAACAGCTCCATTATCAATAGTAGACTAGTGGCCCCCACCGGCAGTGCTAGACCACTGCTTTCCCCGCCCATACCAGCCAGCAACTGGCACAGCCCACCTCTCAACACCATGGCCAGCTGCTGCCCAAGGCTCTGTATGAGGTGCATACTGCTGTACATAGTATGCGCTCAATGAAGAAAGGCTCTGCTTTCGTTCATTGAGGCGCATACTATGTAAGGTGCTCATACAGAGCTCAGTCGGCATCTGGCTGCTGTGTGAGAGGTGGCTGTGCCAGCCGCTGGCAGGCACCGAAGGAGAGTGGGGGTGGGGTGGTATTGCACTGCTGGGTGGGGGTGGAGGGCACTAGACTACCAGGGATAACGGGCTTTTTTATTATTAATGTGACTTTGTGCATTACTGCCAACACTTGTGGTTCGGGGATTGGGGCTTGTGGGGTTCCGCTAGCCCTGAGGGGTGATTTCTATATGTATATTGGGAGTGGGACTGGGTGCAGTCCAATAGCCCTGTGGGGTGATTTCTATATGTTCACTAGGAGTGGGACAGGGGTACAATAGTCCTGTGGGGCAATATCTATACTTATTCCGGGAGCAGGACTGGTGGGGGTGTTAGCCCTGCAAGGCCACTTGTGTTCATTTTATGAGGATGAGGGGGCTACATGTACTGGGGGTGGGTTGGCACATTGGCGCAACCCTTGGTGGACCAAGGTACACTCCCACCATCTAATTGTTGGTGTACGTGTACTTTGACGGTTGTCCTCCAGGGTTTGTTCTAGAATACCAACATCGGGGTCTTGGCAGTTGCCCTTTCAGAGTAGGGCACAGCTGCTGGTGTAAACCCCCTTGTGTCATACTGCAGTGGCATTCTGGCACAACTGGTGGCATAACCCCAGTTTGGTGCAAGCAGCCTGTGACATGTCGCAGGCTGCTGTGCAGAATCCCAAATGTCGGAACGCATGGCACAAAGGGCTACTTTTGCCATTCCTTTTGGTGCAAATCACTTTGCCACATGCGTATCCTTTCTAGAATTGGCCCCAGAGAGTCTCTGTTACTTGTTGCTTGCTGCATGCCTAAATCACATTTTTTTGGGGGGCGGGGGCACATTGGTGCATTCCTGGGCAAGTCTAAGGGAATTGTTGCTTGTAGCATGCACCAGAGATGCAGACCCTCACACTTGTTAAGGAATATGTATGCCCATGAAAACTACCCAGAACTTGCTCTGGGGTATGCAGCACAGACCCTCATGCTTACTCATGGAAATGCAAGGGTGAGAGCCAGTAATGCACTTCCCACACTGTGCAGTAAGCAGCAGCGACTCTCAGACTTGCTCATTTAGTGTATAAACCCCCCTCCCCCCCAACCTGTTCTGGGGCCTCATTCCATTTGTTTAGACTCTAAGTCTGAGTTTGTGTGGGAGATGGCAATGCTGGGTTAGGTGGCTGTTGTGGTGAAGGCTACTGCTGGTTTCCTTGGTCAGTGTGTAATATCAGCTAACTCCCTCCCACCCCACCCCACCCACCCACCCACCACCACCACAACTTACTCTAGGACACACGGCAAACATGCAACCCAGCTCCTTGGACTTTGCAGTAAGGTGCTTGCACAGTGTGCATCCCTGAACAAGTATGATGATGAGGGATTGTGTTGCTTGCTGTTTACTCCACAGTATGTTGGTGGGAAATTGTGTTACACACTGACAAGGGGTCACATTGCTTCAACTGATCTACATTAATTTGCTAGTTGCTTCTGAATTTTCATGGAAGTTGGCAGTGTTGGATCCAGCTGCTGAAACGCAGTTAGTGATGTTAGTGTCTGTGAAGAAAACAATCGCTTGCTGGAGAAATGTGGTGATGCAGGTGTTTTCTGTAGTGTGGGGCTGTGATGGGTACTGTGCCCCTGGCAAGACTGGGTGCTGTGTTGAAACTTGCTCTGGATCATAAGAGGACACACCCATGCAGCCAGCCATGCCTCATTGTGCAAGGCCCCCTTGCAAACGCTGGTTTTTGTGTAGGCCCTGAGCAAGTCCTTGGGTCTTATAGTCTTGTATACTTATTCTGTGGCACACAACAAGCAGTAGAGAACCTCAGACTTACTCAGGAACATGCAGCGTGCATGGCGCCCTCTTGCAAACTTGGATGTAAACTTTGCTCTTTCAAGTGCTTTGCTTTCTGTGTGGCCTAGAGAAAGTTTGCATTGTGGAGGCCTTGCATACAGTGTACCTGAGAAAGTCCAACAGTCTCTGCTACTTGTTGCTTGCTGCATGCCCCAAACTAAGTTGAAAGGAAGGGGCACTGATGTGTTCCTGAGCAAGTCTGAGGGTCTCTTGTTTGTTAGTAGTGTATATCAGAGCATGTTGTGGCACATTGTGGCATGCTGGGTGGTTCATGTTACACACAGCCAAATTTCAATGCACCCCCATCAACAAGGTTCCGTGCTGAAAGGAATGGTAATGTGCACTCCTGTTTTCAAATTGCAGAAACTCATATAAAAGTGCAGCTTGGTGAGGTTTGGCACTTTTACATGATTTTACGCATTTATGATTTTACTCTATGCTTGTTTATACTGGTTAAGGCAAAAGTGCTGTGAAGCTGGGAAAAACTAAGTGAATCTTACTGTCCTCATCACTAATTTGTACATGTAAGCTCCTGGGCTGAGTAATGTGCAGCTGGGTAAAGTCCTGCATACTACTGCTATGCTAAAAAAAAATGTGTGCTACTATTAAAGGAGCACTCCTATATTGTGAAACCTCTCACCCTGATTATGATTTTTGCAAGTAACAGCCTCCCCCCAAAAAAACACCACACTGTCTCACAACTTACTCTCGGACACAGAGCAAGCAACCCAGCCCCTCAGATTTTGCGGTAAGGGGCTTGTACAGTGTGTATTCCTGAACAAATACGAGGGGGTCGTGTTGCTTGCTGTGTGTTCCAGAGTATGTTGGTGGGGGGTTAGTGAGCTTGTTACACACTGACAAGGGCCAGGTTTGTGGGGGCTGGCATTGCTGTGTCCCTAAACAAGTCCAGGGGCAGTTTCCTATGTCCCACAGCAAGTTTGGATGGGGGAGTTAGTGTTTCAGTAAACAGTGAGTAAAGCCCACTTCAAGCAAACTTGTTCTGGGGCATGCAGAAAATGCAGCCTCTTGGACATGCTCAGAGAGGCACCAGTGCCAACTTCTGCCCACACAGATCTTGCCCCATGTCATTTTATGTTGCTGTTTGTGTGCCCCAGAGAAAGGTGGTGGGGTTGCACACTAACAAGGGGCAAAATGAGGGGGAGAAAGTTGGCATTGCTGCATCTCTGAGCATGTCTGAGATGGGGGAACTATAGAGCTCTTTGAATCATTTTTCTTTTTGCACAAATTGTTTCTTTTTTACTGCAAAGGCTTCTGTGAGTCCTGCATCTAAATGTGTGTATTTATAGTGGTGGTGGTGGGGGGGGACTTGTTGTTCTACACTGCATGTCCCCGGTAACTTATCGGGCTCCCAAAGCAATAGGCGGTGTGCCCTAGGCAAATCTGAGTGTAGGGAGCAAGCCACAAATGACAAGTGACAAACTGACTTGCTCAGGGACATGCAGTGTGTAAGTTCTGCCACCAACACTGCTGCCGCCATTGTACCCAGAGGATGGGATTCATAAACAGGTGCTGCTGTCATCTTGCCTGGAGGATGGGAATTCTAGAATGCTGCTGCTGTCGTACCTGGAGGATGGGAGTCGTAAGTTGCTGCTGCTGTCATACCTGGAGGATGGGAGTTGTATGCTGCTGCTGCTGTCTTCATACCTGGAGGATGGGAGTCATAGGCTGCTGCTGCCATCTCACCTAGTGAATGGTGGTTGTAAGTTGCTGCTGCCATCTTATCTGGAGGATGGCAGTCAGAGAATGCTGCTGCTGTCCTACCTGGAGGATGGGAGTCATAGATTGCTACTGCCATCTCAGCTAGTGAATGGTGGTTGTAGGCTGCTGCTGCTGTCTTACCTGGAGGATGGGAGTTGTAGATGGCTGCTGCCATCTTATCTGGAGGATGGCAGTCAGAGAATGCTGCCGCTGCCATCGTACCTGGAGGATGAGAGTCATAGAATGCTGCTGCCATCTCACCTAGTGAATGGTGGTTGTAGGCTGCTGCTGCCATCTTACCTGGAGGATGGGAGTTGTAGAATGCTGCTGCCATTGTCCCCCAGAGGCCTGCAAATAAAGACACTGACAAGATATGTGTGGGTGCTCAGTTTTGGCAATTAGTTTACTTAATTTAAAATTACCATTTTCATATACATATCCATAATTCTGCTTTTTCAATTTTACTTCTCTTACACTTTTATTACCCATTTTGTTATTCATTTTAAATCATTTTCAATCATACATTCATGTTAATGCTTTTTCTCATCTTCCTTCCTTCTTCTGCCCCTCAGATGTACTTTATGGGGGGCCGGCACTTCTTTTCCTCTGTTCGAGCAAGGAGGGTAAGAGCGTACACCAGTACACCCAGTTCTGGCTGGCTAGTCCTCTGTCACCTCCTTTTTGTTCTAACTTATTTTTCTCCCCTTTTTCCTATCCTCCTCCTCCCTTATTTTCATTAGCCAACCTCCAGCCTGTGATGGACAGTAGGCTTACCCCCTGGACTTTCCCCTCTTTATCCTTCCTCCTTCTTCTCCTCTCACCCCCTTCTATCCAGCCTTCAGGCCTTGATGGAGTTGACAATCTCCTCATTAAACAATGCCAGCCCGAGTCTCAACAATTGTACTCCAGCCCCCAGTAGAACTCATCTATGTGCTCCAGAACCCCATGATGTATGACTAAACCCCCCAAGCTCTCAAATAATCTGCCTTCCCTTGCGTTCATCTGCTTTCGGGCCCTGTCCATTGCTTTGTGTCTATCCGTCTGCCACCAAACCCTTCTTGGTGTAATGTCAGACCATGCTAAAGTAACCTCTGCCCGCCATCCCTTTATTGTTTGCAAGTCCTGTTTGTTATGATAAAATATGTCCAGCCATGGCCTCATCCCCAGATCGTTCCCTCCTAGGTGAATCATGATCACATCTGGCCGGCTGTGGTCTTTTCTGGTTTCTCTCAGTATTGGCAACAATTGTGCCCACCTCATACTCTGCAGGCCTCTCCATGTTAATCTTATATCATCAATGTTCATGTGCAGTTGTTTTCCCCCTTGCCACCTGGATGCCCACTTTTCTGCTCAGTGCACAAATGAGTGCCTGCATATCCATGCTTTGAGTTTCCTTGTCCTCCCTGGGTAAGCATAAGCAGGAACATAATTAGTACCATCATTGTATGTTCTTTTTCCCTTCCCCCACCACCCCTTCCCCACTCTGGTCATTCCCTGCTCTCCAGGTGCATATCCTGGGTCCGTACCTGCTATGGGAGAAAGAAAAAATAGCGTTAGTCCTTGAGGTTGCGGATATATTTCTTGTAACAGCTTGATGCCCACCTGCCCTTTTCTTTGATGGCACTTGATGTACCGCCCTGCGCTGCCATTGTTGAGGCCGTCCCTATCCTGAATGAGTGTGACGAGTATCTGCCTGGCTGTTCCCCCAAAAAGGTCATCCCTTTTTTTAATACTGCCGTCACTTGGTAGACTGTCACTACTGTCCCATTTCGGTGTAGGAACATCAAAGGGTTCTTGCCTTTTGTGCGCCCCACCGCGTACATGTGTAAGGCCCCAATTGGACATATGGCCGCATTCCTGTGATGCCTCAGCCAGACTATGGCCCCTTGTCCTTGTTGGTCTGTCTTGGACCTCCTGATAAATACAGCTATGCCCTCCCCTGTCCATATTGTATCATCTCACCATATCCTGGCCATGGAGTCCTTCCCCCATGTCCTACCACCTCACTGACCCTAAAGGCCCCGCTGTACATTATGGCATATAGTGCCCTAAACATGACTGCTTTGCTGCCTGAGGTGCAGATGTGCTGTAGGGCCACCATCAGCCTTTCAATCAGCCCCTCCAACATCGGCCTTTTAGCATCCCTGACCCTCTCAGCCCCCCTCAGCCACCCCTGCATCATTCTTTGTACTAAATTACACTTTGTGGGGTCCTCCCACCCTTTTAATGTGCACACTTGCCCTATGGCTGCTAAGTGCACCCCCATTGTTGCCTGGGCCATCTTCTGTCTCCACCCTGCCACTATGAATTTAGCTACCTGCTCTCTTGTAACTACCTCACTTACCTGTCTGCCGTTTTGACTCTGAAAATTCTGAAATGACCTCCAAGAGGCTTCGTATGACCTCAGGGTCCTAGGGACCAGAGTTGGGAACAAGAATTTGGCTCCCCCAATCCAATCTTCCATACATAACCTGGGATATTGGTCTGGCTGGTTTCTGCTTCTGGTGCAATGGCTCAAAACTTGTCCATCTTCAAGTGGGAGAGGCAGTCAGCTACCACATTGTCTTTGCCATTGATGTGTCTAGCCCTAAAGGATATATTTAATGTCAGACCTGACAAAACTAAGCACCTTACTACCCTCATGACTCTATCAGATTTTGTCCCCTTTTTGTTTAAAACCTCAACCACTGCCTTGTTGTCACTCTAGAACGTGACCTGCTTATTCTCAAATTCCCCCCCCATGTCACCACTGCTACCCATATTTGGAAAATCTCCAGGAAGGTGATGTCCCTGGTTACTCCTGCCTGTACCCACTCTCTTGGCCATAGTTTTGTGAACCACTTTCCTCTGAAGTATGCCCCCATGCCTATCCCACCGGCGGCATCCGTGTAAAGCTGCAGGTCTGTGTTAAACACCCAGTCATCCTGCCAGAACATCATCCCATTGTAGCTTTCCAGGAAACGTTCCAAAACCTCCAGGTCTTCCCTCGTACCTTTGGTAATGTCAACCCAATGGTGGGGCTGGCACGCCCCCGTGTGGCCCAGGCCAGATGCTGTCTGTGTGAACATGCACCACGGGGCTATGGCCCTGCACACAAAGTTCAGATGCCCCAAGAGTTGATGTACCTGTCTCAGCTGTACCCTGTATCTCCCCTTTACCCCCCAAATACGGCCTCCAGTTTCTTCACTTTTTGCTCGGGTAACCGAAATAGCTCCCCCACTGTGTCTATTTTGATCCCCAGGAATTCCAATGTCTGGCTGTGCCCCTCGGTCTTATCCTTAGCCAGTGGCACACCTAACCCCTGAGACATTTCCTTGAAGTCCTTCAACATCCTTTCTGTCTTCCTCTGACCTTCTCCAATAAATAAAAAGTCATCTAAGTAATGAATCACTGTGTGGTACCATACCTTTCCTTGTATGCCCATTGCAACCATGTGCTGAACATTTCAAATATAGCACATGCCACCGAGCATCCCATGGGCATGGCCTTATTAAAGTAGTATCCTTCCCCCACCCTGAAACCCAGGAGGTCCCAATCCACTGGCCAGACCGGTAACAGCCAAGAGGCTGACTCTGTCCGTCTTTGCCAGCCAAGGCCCCCGTGTGGCCCTAATTAGCCTTACTGCCTCCTCTAGCGTGGTGTATGTCACCCAGCTGTCCTCTTCCCCAATGTAGTCATTGACAGAGTCCCCCTCTGGGTATGAGAGATGATGTATCACTCGATACTCACCTGCTTGTTTCTTTGGTACCAGACCCAACGGAGAGATTCTCATATTTGGCAGAGGTGGTATCCCAAATGGCCCCTCTACTTTGCCTGCATCAATCTCCTTTTGATTTTTTTGTGCCAACAAGGCCTCTTTCCCCTTTATGGACTTCAGGTTCTTTGCCCGAGTCCTTTTCCTATTCCCTTGAAGTTGTAAACTAAACCCCCTTTGGAAACCCTCTACTAACAACTTGGCAGCCCTCTGGTCAGGGTACCCTTGTACCCAGGCCTGCAGCACCTGATTTTTGATAGGTGTGCTTGCCGATCAAAAGCTGCTCCCCCTGGCCCCTTAACTGTCTTGGTGCCTATTGTGATATCCGTGCCCCCTGTTGTTCCCCGCCTCCCTCCACCTGCTCCTTTGGGTCCAGGATTGGTTCCTAAATTCCCCCTGGTTACTCTGAAAGGGCTGTTGCTGCATGATAGCATGGCTATTATTGCCTTTGTCCCAGTTATACATGCACTTGGATGTGGGGTGATGTCCCTGGTACTGGTGCAGGCTCCGGCACAGGGGCAGAAGGGTGAAGGGGCAGAGGCACAGGCTTGGGTACTGAGATCACCAGAGTAGGTGGTCTTGGGACCACTGGAATGGGGGCAACCAGCTGGGGATCATCTGGCACCCTGGGTGGCCGCTTTCCATCCTTGTGCCCCCTGCCCTGCTTCTCTTTCTGCTTTTCCCCCTGGTCGGGCTCCTCTGGCTCCATTGCCTCCAACAGGCAGTTTGCCTTTTCCATCAGATCCATCACTGCGAAGTAGCAGTCCTCCTTGCTTGGCTTGATCTTTCTTGGTGCCATCTTGGTTGCTGCAGCTCTCTAAAACTATAAAACAAGACCTATTATTTTTTTTTTTTTAACTTCCTTGTGCATCCAGTGGGGGTCCAAGGCCGCACCAATGCCCTACCAGTTCCTGTGCCTCATTCTCTTTTTCCCCTCCATGGCTTCTCCTTCCTTCTATGTTTTTTTTTTAGGGTCCTCCTGGCCCAGTGGGCCCCCTGCAATTCCCCCATAAAATTATAAAGCAAGCCCTGTTATTATCAATTTTAAACTCATATAGGAGAGTATTAACTTCTTCTGGCCCCATCTGTGATGAAATGAGTATGTTGGTGACCTGATTATCTGGCTTCCCCAAGATGTATAGTGGAACACGCCAGTTAACCATATCAAATGGATGCAATAATCTTCGTAGAAACAGAACCTGCCTGCCTGGTGGCATAGAGGGTCGAGGCGCTGGCACCTTACCTCCAACCACGCCGGCGACCCACATTCGGGAACGGACCCGGGGAGCCGTGGGTCAGCAGGGGGAGGATAGGCTCAAGCATCCAGAAGGACTGTTCTCCTGTCCTGGGGTGGGTTAGGGGAACGCATTGCTTGGCACTGGCCCCCAGTGGAGACTGGAGGCATTACATGAGCAAAGCAGGGAAGGGGACCTAGAAAAGCGGAAATGCCACCTGGTCGCTGCTGGATGATGGCTCTCTGTCCTTCGATGCCTCTGGTACCCTTGGCAAGCCTCCTTCCTCAGCAGCATCCCCTGGGCCCTATCGAGTAGTGCACTGGAATCTCTTCCCCAGATCCTTCCACCTCAGAGGAGAAGGACCCACCCGGCGATGTGTTATGTCCGGGATATCCCGGGGGATGGCTGCGATGTGAGGATCGGAGGGCTCAGACAGGACTACCGGGGATTGAGATAGGACTTGTCAGAGCCTGAAGGAGTGGGGGTCACCAGTTGAGAGGAGGGAAAAAAAAAGAAACACAACCTAACAAATAGAAATCAATGAAACTCACAGTAGCCAAGCAACCTCATTTTTCTTTTTCTTATTTTTTTTTATATCGCTACATAAAATAAAACAAATGTGGTGGCAAACAGGGGAAATTGCCTTCACTCAATGTAATCCTGAGGGCTCGTGATGCAGTAGGGCAGCAGGGGGATGAAAACTAGCCCCAAATCTGCCCCTTTTCTTTTCATAACTGATTGCAGGTGCCTTTCATCTCATTTCTTTGAATGAGCCTTTGTTTTCCTTGCGTTTAGTGTTTGAATGCCTCCTTGTGCTGGCAGTTTTCTTTCCACTGCCCCCCTGTTGCTTATGTTGCCCCCCCGAACCTGGGCCCACTCCATGTGGCAATGACATCAGATGCCATCGCCACGTGCGTTTCAGTAGGCCTGCGAAAAATGTTGCTAAAATGCTAGAAACAATGGCCTAGGGTGCCTCAACCATCTGCCTGTTTTCTCCCAGCAAGCTAAGCAAACCACCCCCCCCTTTTTTTTTAAAAGAATCACTACGGCCCTCATGACCTAATTGCTCCTCGTGGCCTTGCTGCCACTACCTATGTGACCCCTGGGCTGCACCAATGCCGAAAACTCCTAAAACAAAACCTCCCCCTGATGTCGGGAACAGTGCTCCCCAGTGTCCCAACCAATCGGCCTTCCAATTAAAATAATCCTAGTTTGCTTAAAACTATGACTCTCACAGCTGAATTGTACCTCACCATGCTGCCCTGTCTTCATAGTCCACCACTGGATCCCCCACAGTCACCATCTTGCCCCAGGTCCCTTCTCGGCCCCCTGACCCCACACCACATGTCTTCCTCATTTCACCAACCACTTTTCCAGCTCCCCTGCCCCCTTTCTTGGTCCTCTGCCCTGTTCTTCTCCCTGGCTTTGGCAGATACTCTTTGCACCTTAACCAACCTACCGCAGCCCTCTTGGCCACCCACTCTTCGCCTTAGCAACCAGCCATTTGGCAGCTCATTCCCTGAAAACACTCACCAACCCCCCACTACTTTCTTTTGTGCTGCACAGATTCTCTGGCTGCCAACCACCCTACTCGTGCTATCACACTCACCTGAATCACTCCCCTTCTCTCTGTCCATGATTCCTGGAAAAACAGCCCTATTTCTCCAACTTTTACCATTTTTTTGAAAAACAAACCTACCGATTATCATCCTCCCTTATGGCCTCGTACAGTGCTACTCCTCTTTGTGCCATACTTTCTTCCTCTGATGTATGTGCTACAAATACTCACTTGACCTTTTCTGGCTCCAATGGATTCCTTCCTGTTATTAGCTATATATTTACTTGTTTACCGTCGAATTCATCAGAATTTTATTAACTCCAAAACTTAAATAAAGTGCACAATGGCTGCTTAACTGCCAAAAACTGATGTGCTACCAAATTCTTTTTTTGGAGCAAAATTATGAGCTTCTGAGCCTGAGCTCATGCTTACATACCCCTTCTATGCCTCACCTTCTGGGCCTGCTCCGCCCAATCACAGGCTCCCACCTCACCTTTCGATGTCCCTCCCCCTGTGTGACCTCACTTAACTCTTCCCTTCTATGTGACCTCATCCTTTCCCAATCCTTCACCTTGCCTCCCCCCTTCCCCTTTCCTGCCTTCTAGCTCCTCCACACTCACTTGCCAGGCCTGGGGACAATGCAGTCTGTCCTTTTAGTTGGCAACCCTTTTTGTACCTGGAAGATGGGAATTGCAGACCGCTGCTGTCATCTCACCTAGTGAATGGTGGTTGTTGGCTGCTGCAGCTGTCATACCTGGAGGATGAGCTTTGTAGACTACTGCTGCTGTCCTACCTGGAGGATGGGAGAAGTAGGCTGTTGCTGCTGCCATACCAGGTGGATGAGGGCCACATAGGCAGTGGCTGCTGCCATCATAGCCAGAGGATAAAAGCCACAGACTGCCATACCTGAGGGATCTCAGTCTCCCATTTTGTTACTTGAATTATCTCATCAGGTCAATTGCTGGAACACAGTACTAATTTTGTTTACTTTTTGTTGTGATTTAAGTATTCAGACTTTCTGCCTGCATGATGTCTGCCACACCACTGGATAAGAAAGCCAAGCCCTGCTACACCTCAGCTAAGGAGCGAGCCCTTCAGTTCAAATCTGAAGGCCTCTATGAGGATGGAGGAAAACTTTTCTGTCCATACTGCAACCATGTCCCCTGGATCATACTAGAAAGGATACAGTAAAAGATCATTTGATCAACAAGGAACACACTAGTAATAAGGAACGAACTGCTAGTGAAGGAAGACAAGCAAGGTAGGTGACCATAACCAGCAGTTTCAAAGCTGTAAAAGAATCATCCATTGCAAGGATTGAGCTGATCATGGACACAGTGAAGGCATGGGGTGTGGCAAATATCCCGGTGGAGAAGCTGGGCCATCCACAGCTGAGGGAATGGATGTGCAAGTACAGGAAGCAGAGTGGAGCGCCACCAATAGTGGACACACTGAGGCAGCTCTACCAATCCAAGTTAAGAGAACAACTTGATGCAGACCTTAATGCAGCTCTGATGGGAAAATCATTGTCTGTTATATGTGATGAGAGCACAGATGCACAGTCATGGTGCATTCTCAATGTCATCTTTGTGTTGGAAAGGGGCAAGACATTCCTTGGCAACAGCACAGAACTAGAAACTGTAAACCATTCCAGAGTGGCTCAAGCTGTCTTGAAGACTCTCCAAAGTTATAATATTGACTTCATGAATGTAGTTTCATTTGTCAGCAACAGTGCTCGTTACATGATTAAATGATTTAATGATGCACTTTGTGGGGTTATTGGGGACCATGTTGTGCATGTTTGTTGCTGGGCACATGTCTTGTCCCTTGTTGGGGATACATGGCTGCACCATTTCCAAAATGTAAATTAACTGGTTTCATTGGTGAAATATACCTTTCAACAATTGCCAAAATGCAAAGGAGAATACATTACATTTTTGTAGAATCTGGAAGCTCAAGGGACTTGATTGCTTTGCCACCGGTTCCAGTTCTAGCAAGATGGAACACATGATTTGCAGCTGTGGCATACCATTCAACACATCTACAATACCTGAGGGACACTTTCAGGGAGGATGCTAGTGATGCCACTTCAATAAACAATCTAAGAGCATTATTGGAGGAATGGCACAATGAGCTACAAGCACAACTGGCATTCATTACAGAGAATTCAGCTGACATTATTGCTGTAATAGAACTTCTGCAGTCGAAGGAGAAACCTCTTGTGGCATCAACATACGACACGCTAATGTCAATCAAGAACAGGTTTGAGGCTGGAACAAGTAAACATGATGACTTTGGTGAAAAGACACAAATGTACCTCTCTCAGCTGAGGAAAATACTAAAGGATGAGAACATCAAAATGTTCAAAAATGCTTTCAAGATCAGTTTGGAGAAACTGTCAAAACACCTGCAGTCAAACCCATCTGTACAATTTTTCAAGGCCTGCCGAATTCTCAACCCACTGAACCTCCCCAAACTCAATAAGGGCTTTCAATTGTACTTGCCCTCTATCCTAATTTTCAATGTATACACTAGGATTACCCTTTTGAAGGACTGGGAGAGCTACATACGGCAGGATGTGTGGGAACTACAAGAGATGGGATCTTTTGATCTTCACCAGTACTGGATCTCAATGTCCTCACAGGTACCAACTCTGGCTAAGATGTATGCCGATCAAACACCAGCACCTCTACCACGAATGACAGTACAGTGACACAGCAATGGATTGCTGTAATGTCACCATGGGACCCTGACACTGCTTTCTCAGGGTCTTGCACCCACTTCCTAAATCAACTCTGACTTGACGTTAATTATATTAATTATGGGGGAAGGGCAAAGCCCCCCACATGGGGAGTTCAGGGGCAAAGCTCCCCAAAAGAGACATTGTTTTTGGACGGATTTGTGCTGACTGCAATTGCAGTGAACATAAATCTGTCGCTGTAACATTGGTTGACGAAATATTTGTTGAACTGGCATCGTAGAGCTTGGCTAAGTCAGCCTTTCAGGCCATCTAGGTCCCAGTTTCCAGTGCAGATGTGGAGCGATCATTTTCTGTACATGGACAAATCCTGACTACCAGCAGAGAAGCCTGACTGTGGACAATTTAACATTTTTTTCAAGGCTGCTATTTAATAAGTAGACCCAGAATCTACTAGCCTTGTTTGTGTGATTGCAGTTCTGGTGCAATATTGCAGAAAAAAAATGGTGCTCCACTGTGCAATAAAATGTAGACATACAGTTCTGGTGCAGTATTGTAGAAAATAAATGATGCTTCCCTGTGCAATAAAGTGTAGACATGCAGTTCTGGTGCAATGTTGTATAAATAAAATGGTGCTGTGCAATAAAGTGTAGACGTGCAATATGTAGTATCTTTGGATTATGTAGCTATGGGTTAGATTCTAGTTGTCATTCACCCAGTATTTTTTTAGTTCATGTAGCATATTTGTCATTAACTATGTTCAGTAGCCAATACTTAAATTGATTTGTACTTTTTTGCATGTGTTTATGTTTGTAAATCTAATTCAAATAAACATCTCTAAATTGTAATTTATCTTGGAGAAGTTTTATTACATATATCACAGAACATGAATTACATTGTCAGCATGAAAGCCAAGACTAGACTTTGGTGTCTATTTGGTATAGAACAGACATCAAAATTGGTTCCTCCTTGCTTGAAAAATGTTACTGTTGCCATGAGGTCATTTAATTTCACTTGCTGGCTTGTTCTGCGAAGGTAACATTTTAATAAGTATGCCGGTTTGGCTAATGGAGTTCCACAGTCACTAGCCTTGCTGGCTGGTAGATGCAAAACTTAGGTAACTATAATAACATGCAATATGAGATTGAGTCTTATTATTTTCTGCTTATGTGGCTTAAAACTGCATAAAAACATGATAATTACTGGCTCAGCCTTTTTCCCATAGGGAAACCATGGCGTAATTTGCCATTATAAAGGAGCGTTTATAATAGCAAACACACGCATGGTTTCCCTTGCTCTGTGCATGCCCCACTGCATCTTTTCCCTTCAGAACTCTTGCCACACACTTTTCCCCAGAAGACTAAACCGCCACTTGGAATCGGACTCTGAGGTAAGTTACATTTTTAAACACAATCTTAAACAGGAAAGAGAAGCTGTTTCTACTGCTCACCCGCCCCCAAAGAAAAAAATTAAAACAATTCAAAACGTCACCATGAGTCACAAATCAAACTGGGGGGCCACGCAACAACCTGCATGCATTGTATATAATTGCTGAGGTGAAAAAGGCAAACCCAGCAATTATATAAAATAAAACATGTTTACACACACGAAGTTTACACACACCATCGAGGTTAGATGCTTTTAATAAACCCCTCAAGCTTTGCTCTTGGGGTTTATGTAGCATCTAACTCCTCAGGTGTCTGTAAACTTCTCGTTACACACCCCGACCCATACTTTATTCTATTTATAAAACATTGTGACAGACTAGTTTATTAAATAAAATGTGTGAAAAATATTCTGTTTTGGATTACCAGTAAAATCCCGGAAATTGGATTCTGAAACAACGGTAAAATCCCAGAATTCAGGATGATCAAAATAGAATTTCGTGTTTCCAAGCACTGCAAAACAGTGGTCTAGGGGATCAGCAGTGTGATCTGAAAAACTGCTACTAAAAACAACCAAAAAAGAAATTTGTTTTAAAACAGAACATGGATTAAAATGACGGGTAATTTAATATTAAATATAACAAAAAGTGACAGAACAGCATCACTTTAAGAAAAATATAACTAAATGATTATCAAAAATGCTACAGAAGCTGGCCCAGTGGTGCTGAGGGTTGAGGTGCTGGAAGCCATACCTCTCGCCACGCTGGTGACCTGTATTTGGGAATGAGCACAGGCTGCCATGGGTCAGCAGGGAGGAGATGGATTGAGCATCTGATGGATTGCTCTCCATCTCCAGGGAGGGGCAGGCCAGTGGCCGGTGCACACCTTACCCCTAGTGGATGCTGGGGCTCAATGGCACAGACCCACAGGATCATGGGGCAGGAGCATGGCAGATACATGATGTTGGTGTGCATGGGAGTGTGCATGACCCCCGTTGCAGGCATCATTACACACCATGCTCCTGCAAGGGGAGAAAATTGGAAAATAGTGGCAGCCAGATTATGCAGCTTGATAGCCATCCGCCAGCATGCGCCATCTCCAGGGGCACCACCTGATCTGGATCCCTTCCTGGTGGGGGAGTTGGGGACTCCCTTGCCTCCCCACCATGGGGGAGTACAAGATGGTGGCCTAAGAGGAGATCGGAGTGGGTGGTCAGCTACTGAAAAAGGAGGAGAGGAGAGGAGAAGGAACTGACCAGGGCGACAGCAGAAAAAGTAAGGAAAAAAATAAATAAATGAAAATAAATGCAACAGAAAGACACTAACAAAATACTTTACATAAACACGCCAAAGTAAACCACAGAAATAATAATGATAAATTATTTACTATAGTTCAAAAATGATGAACAAGAAAGAGTGAGAAAACCAAAATACAACACAAACCTCCTGCTAGGCAAAAAGGCTCCAGATATTTCTGGCCTACCTTGCTTTACAGTACACCTACCCTCCTCCACCCCACTGCTTCACAGACTGACAAAACATAAACCACTACTTTAAAGTAAATAATCATCAACCCCCCCCCCCAAAATCTAGCAGCACAAGGCCCTCTAGAACAATTTTGGAGCAATTTGGATTCCAAAAGCTTGGTTTTGAGATGACTTTTAAATGATTTTTTCCTCAGACAAGCAAACACAGACTCTCTCCTAACCTGTCTTCAGAACACTGCCCTACACTGCTTGATTCAGCAATATGCAACCTCCAGTCCTATAGTACATTGTAAACTTTGCCTCTGTACCAAACTTTGGCAGTGAAGTTACCAACTTTGCACACTACAAACTTCACCTCTCTGCCAAACTCCGCTGGTGGAGTTGCCAACTTCGCATTTCATGGAGTTATCAGTTTTCTACAAATTTGGACTTCGCACAGTGGATTAACTCTGTGGAATGAGGCAAATTTGCAAATTAATCCGCAGAGCAAAGTTTTCCAACTTCGCACATTACTATATATGCATATAAGGGAGTATGGAATCTAATGTAGCAGCCTTTGATAAAGGATCGGGGGATCTAAAACACATCAGGCATGCATGTTTGTGGTATTTGCTGGTTATTAATTATGTCTGCCTAACTGAAAATAAAGAGACTGTATCAGTACTTTTTGAATGAAAGTACTGAGTCAAAGTGTCATCTATTATGAGAGGTGGTGAGTGTCCAATTGTTATGATATACTGCTGTTCTGTTATTGTGAGCACCACACTCCCAGTGTGGACTTTTTTGCTTTGTTGTGTATGACTTATAAAGTACTACATAGGCTGGGTCTGGGTTACCTGAGTGAGCTCTTGCATCCTTGTGTGTCCTGGTGCCCACTACACTCTGCTGAAATGGGCCTCCTGCTTGTTCCCTGGCAAGGTTAAAACCTTCAAGGGGCCAGGCATTTGAGGTGGCAGGCCCAGTCCTCAGAAACTCCATCTCAAGGGCCCTGTGGGAGGCCCACTCAGTGGAGGCCTTTAAAAGGGGCTTCAAGACATTCCTTGTTGCCAAGATTTGGTGAGTAATCTACTGCTTGTTACTTATCTGTTCCCAGCTGCGTTATGTATGATTAATTAATTAATTAATTAATTTATTCTTTTAATTATGTATTAATTATTTATAGTACAAAGTTTAAATAGGAGTATTTTTTTAAGAGTTAATATTTATGTACATTCCCAACTGTCTGTTTTGGAATGCTCTACTGCACTTTTTAATAGTACCCATAGCCTCCAGGTAAGAATACTAGACATACATAAACACTACTACTACTTCTACACTATAGTATAGTAATATTCAAACATACTGTATGCCATAATGTGCGTACCACTAAGGAAATTATATAGGGAAGATCATAATATGACCTTGTATGTTCATACCCTGTCAATTGGACTTTTATTTGCAGTTTGCCCATCTAGTATTTTATTGTCCTGTAACCCCCTGGTTGTTTGAGTCCTACCATTGACATGGGATTTATCTTTCTGAATAGCTGCTGCTATTAGTGCTATGCTACTTACTTACGTCCCCTACTGCTTTTCTGGTCTCATTAATTTGTGCTAGGACTCAGCTGACAAATTGTTGTACATACTTTATATTATACAATGTTATCAGAAACTTGTTACCAGAACAGGACTACCTCGTAAACAGGGCTTTGCCCCAACTGTATTTTTATCCTGTATAAAAGTTTTACTACTACTACTACTATCACTACTATACTGTTTTGTATTTTTTGGGGTTTATATTAGTGTTTGGCTGCATTATAGCTCAGATTACATACTGGGCGTCACAGACACAAATAGGCCGTGTTGCCCATCATGACTGCCTCCCCCTGTTTCTCAGTGGTAATAATCTACAAAAGTAACCCCATCTAAAAAAGTCTAGTTTGGTTAGTCAAAAATAACGGGAATAGACATAGGGAATCAAACAACAAAACACTGATTTCCCAGCTGAAATCTACATCCCTATATCCCCATCACCCCCTCTAGCACATTAGCTGTGTCTGCTGTGGCATCTTGCCCGCCCACTGTCTTCATCTTCAGACTCACTGGTGCTCCCTCTCATGGCCTCCTCAACTTCCTTTGGCTCCTCTACCTCCAGTCATTATAATATACCACACCCTACAGAACTCTTTTTCATCTTTCTACTCATATGTGCAGGTGCTATTGACTATAACCCAGGTCCTACACCCTCTCCAGAGTCCCATATTTTCGCTCTAAAGGGGTCAGCTTAATTCACCCACAGAGCCATTTCCTTGAGATGGACCAACTGCATCTTTACAGCCTCCTAATCAGGCAAGACATAGTCATTACCTCAGAGACATGGTTGTCTAAAAGTAATGGATGATACTATCTCCTCGCCTTGTTAATCTGTCTACCACCAAGATCGAGAGAAGCATAGGTAAGTGTGGTCAATTGGCCATATATGTGCATTACAGACTACATTTTGAGGTGGTCCACTACTTCTTTAGCCTAAAATCCCATGGAATCCTCATTGGAAAAATCTCCTTCCTCACCTCCCTCCCAATCCACATCAGTAGTATCTGCTGTTGTCCTGATATTGCCCCTGAAGCCCTACTGGAAGTTATTTCTACCACTGCTTCACTATCCACATTATGAGAGCTCCTTCTGCTAGGTGGCCTCAACACTAATTAACTGTGCCCTAGCTCCAAAATATTCCTCCTTGCCATCCAAGCCCTACACTTTACTTGTCACATTGAGGAGGTAAACCTGCAGCCTGAGGACTCTAGTGTCAGTAGCTCAGTTGGTTGTACACTAGCCTCTGGGTTTGGAAGATTGGAACATAATGGGTTCTAGTCCCATGATTATGAACTTAGGCAAATACCAAATACTTACGTACAGCACAAGGGGGTGCTGCAGTGTTGAGGTGCTGTCCTTTGGGTGTGACATTAAACTAAATTCCCTTCTACATGTCTGTGGTAGCTGACCAGATGAAAGCTAAAGGTTCAGGTCACTTACTGTAAGAACAGGGGATTTTCTCCAGAATCCTGGGCAACATTCCCCTTGTCAATAAAACAGTTTCACTGCAAAGGACACACCTCCAGTGAGCTATCACAAGTCAGTGGGCCTTTTCTGGCCAAAAATGTGGAAGTAATCCTTGATACATACATTTCTGTCCCATGCTTCTGATGTCTTTACAATACACAGTTTTTACTGCATTTATGCTTGCTTGTTCTGCTAACACCATTTTTGTGTGTTGCATCCCTTTCCCCCTCCCCCTGAATGCACATGGAGATTGACTTTGGCTCAGTGAGTCCTCCTAGCTACAGATACTAACTAACTGACTCAGTAACTAGCTAGCTAACTAACATAGAAGGTAATGGCAGATAAGGACCGTGTGGCCCACCTAGTTTGCCCCCTTTTCCCTACTTAATGCAATACCGCAGACACTAGTTGATCTACAACTTACCTTCTCTTCTCTACTGTGAGAGTACTCTTATGTCTATCCCATGCATTCTTGAATTGCCCTACTGTTTTTGCCCCATCACTACAGCAGGGAGGCTGTTCAAAGCATCCACTACTCTCTCTGTGAAAACTACTTCCTCATACTGCCCCTGAGCCTCCCCCCTCTAGCCTCATATCATGCCTCCTTGTTCTTGTACACCTTCTTTTCTGAAAGACGCTACCCTCCTGTACCTTGTTTATACCTCTAAGGTACTTGAATGTCTGTATCATATCCCCCCTCTCTCTCTTGTCTCCTTCAGGGAATACATATTGAGGTCCTCAAATCTTTCCTTATATGACTTCAAACAACATGAAGTCTTGCTATATAGATACATAGATACATAGACAGTGTCGGCAGATAAGGGCCTATGGCCCACCCAGTCTGCCCATTTAAGTTTGTAAGTTCAATTTATGTTTTCCAGGAATTCTGTTGCCCCTTACCCCTGACCTCCAGAATTCCTTTATGTCTATCCCATGCATTCTTAAATCCCGTGATTGTTTCAGCCCCCACCACTTCCTCTGGCAGGGTGTTCCACTTGTCCACCACCCGTTCTGTGAAGAATTCTTCCTCACGTTTCCTCTGAAAAGTCCTCCCTCCAACTTCATCCCATGCCCTCTAGTCCTGGAACATCTTTTTAACGCTAAAAATAGTGTTTTCCTGCACCCTGTTCCTCCCTGTAAGATACTTGTATGTCTCTATCATATCCCTCTCTCCCTCCTCTCCTCCAGGAGTACATGTTCAGTGCCTTCAACCTGTCCTCATAGGACTTGTGATGCAATCCATGCACCATCTTTGTTGCCCTCCTCTGAACCTTCTCTACCCTGTCTATGTCCTTACGTAGGTATGGTCTCCAGAACTGTACACTGTACTCCAGGTGGAGTATATTATATATTATATATTATATATTATATATTATATATTATATATTATATATATATGTATATTATGACATATGCTGTGAGTCCCAACCTTCGAACTGCTCCGGAGGTGAAAGAGTTAACTTTCCATGCCAGGCATGGAACGCTGAGCTCGAGCTCGGTTGAAACTCTGTCTGTTGTTCTTCAAACTCAAACCATCAGATTCTTTACTCCACCTCACTGAACAGTCGCTCCAGAGATTTCTCCTTCTGCTCGGTTCATTTTGTCGGTTAAAGTATTGTTTTTCTCGGTTTTCAACCGAATTTAAACCGCAACCGGTCAGTTCAGACTCTGTCTGTGGTATTGTGAGTACTAGATAGGTTTACATTTATTTCTATTCTGTGGAACTTGCAAGCGGTTTATCGGTTCGGTTTGAACCGATCAAGTTGCTAAAATATCTTAATCTATCTTTTAGTGTGGTTACCGGTTCTTATCGGTTCTAAAAAAAACGGATTTTATTCGTTTTTTCCACGACCCGTGACACGGTTGGGAACCGATAAGAGGGTCTTACCTGGCGGATTGCCATAAATGGGTAAGTTTGGTTAGGACTGGCACTATGTCTGAGAAACCCAAAAGAAAAACCGGGCCCACTGGGTTTCAACACTGCAGTGTGTGTGGGGAAGTCTTTGCCAAGGCTGATCCCCACACCACCTGTGTTTATTGTCTGGGGTTTGACCACCTCAATGCAGACTGCCAGATTTGTAAAAGTTTTCCTGGAGCTACCCTGGAAAAGAGAGTTGGTAGGTTCAGGGAAAGGGAGGCCAAAAAGTCAGCTGAACCAGATGGCCAGCCCGGTTCGGTTCCAACCGAACCGGAGGGAGTGCCCTCTGACCAGGACGAGACTTCCTCGGGCAAAAAGAGATCCGACTCTGAGGAGCCGGGTCCAGCAAAAAGTACTAGAAAATCAGCTGGTGTGGAGCCAAAACTTTCCTCTCCAACCGCTGAAGAAATAGCCAAAGCGATAAAAATTGTCCAGTCGCTTTCCCTGGTTCTGACCAAACCGGCACCATCAGGTAAGTGCCCGGTTCGGCCGGTTCCACCGATTCAAGAGTATGAGTTAGAGGAGTATTATGAACCGGAGGAGGGGGAAGAGGAGTATGAGGAGAGTTAATGTGGTTTTGAAAGTCTGGATGTGCCCATTGACCGGACATCTCCCCAGACAGACCTTCAGGTGTCTCCTCCTAGGCTTTCTGAGTCCCTTCTCATTTTATGTTTTATAAAAGTGGCTGAAACCCTCCAGCTCCCTATGGAGGAAGCTGTGGATGATCAAGAGAGCCTGACTATGTGGAAATGATGGATATCCCAGAGTCTAGGAGACTGTCTATTCCTTGCATAAATCTTTTGGGAAACAGACTTTTAAAATTTTAAAAGCTCCTCACTATACCTCCTGTGGATAAGAGAATGGACAAGAGGTACACATTGTCAGGCTCTGATACGGAGTTCCTCACACAACAATGCAGCCATGTTGGGGTAGTGCAGGCTGTAGCCTGTGACAAGGCTAATATTCCCTTGGCTTCACACACCCCGGATAAGGACTCCAGAAGGATTGATGCCATGGCAAAGAAACAGTACATGGCAGCATCCTTGGGACTCAGACAGGCAAATTATATGGCTTATGTTGCCAGATACCAGAAATCCAGGTGGGATACTGTTATGGCTCTAGCAAAGTAGGTCCCTGGCCAGCTTGCCAAGGAGCTGGAGCAGGTGGCTGCTGATGGTATTGAGGCATCCAAGGTGCAATTCCATGCTGCAGTGGACTCTAATGATGTGTCATCAAGAGTCATGGCTACATCTGTGGCACCGCAGAATGGCTTGGCTCAGATGTACTAGCCTGTCACAGGATACCCAGACTAAGGCCATGGATTTTCCTGTTGTGGGTAATTCTCTGTTTGGGGAGCAGACAGAGAATTACATGAAGAAAATGGATGAGTATAGGACCACCTATAGGAGTGCACAGGCCAAAGGAAGGCAGGCCACTCCTCAAAAGCAGCTTCCCAGGGGCAGGGGCAGGCCTTTTCATAGGCCTTTTTACCAAGCCCAGGCCTCCTTTTCTGCCTATGCCCAGAGGGGGTTCTTTAGAGGGACAGGCAGACGGGTACAAGCAGGCCTGCTTCCACCCCTCAGCCCAAAGCCCTGCCAAACAGGCACCTGATGGGGTTGCCAGGGCCGATTCTCAGCTACCTGTAGGGGCAGGCTGGCTTACTTTGTCCAGGACTGGAAGTCTCTGACATCAGACAAGTGGGTCCTGGAAGTAGTGAGCAGGGACTGGTTCTCAGCATCAAAAAATTTTCGAATGAGAACCAGATCTTTTCCACCTGCAAATCCTCCAGAGGCTCTTGCCTTAGAGGCAGAGGTCTCTTCCCTCCTAGCTCTCAGAGCTGTGGAAAGGGTTCCACCCCTACACCAGGGCAAAGGCTTGTACTCCAGGAACTTCCTTACCCCCAAAAAGACAGGAGAATGGCGGCCCATCCTGGATCTCAGATACTTAAACAAACACCTTTTAAAACCAAAATTCAAAATGGTGACTCTGGGAATTATTCTACCCTCTCTCAGGCCAGGGGACTGGCTAGCGTCCCTGAACCTCAAGGATGCCTATTTCCATATTCTCATCAGAAGCTCCCATCGAAAGTACCTCAGGTTCGAGCTGCCCTCAGGCCATTACCAATTCAGAGCAATGCCCTTTGGCCTCACCTCTGCTCCAAGGGTATTCACAAAATGCCTGACAGTAGCAGTTGCCCACCTAAGAAGGCAAAAAATTGCCATCTTCCCTTACCTGGACGACTGGCTCATAGTAGACCAGTCTCCAGACCAAGTCAAGTTACATCTACAGATAACTCAGCAACTGCTCACTTCTCTAGGTTTCCTTCTGAATCTTCCAAAGTCAGTTCTAGAGCCTGTCCAACTCCTCACCTTCATAGGTGCAGAGCTGAACACAGAGAAGGCCAGAGCCTTCCTTCCTCTGGACAGGGCAAGGACCCTGGTCGCTCTGGCCTCCTCATTCACCCTGCAGGTCTCTCGACCAGCAAGGCACTTTCTGCAGCTCCTGGGGCACATGACTGCTTCTACAGCAGTAGTGCAGGGAGCAAGATTTCAGATGAGGGACATCCAGTTCCATTTGAGATCCTTTTGGTCTCAAAGGAAAGACCCTCTAACCAAATTGATCCCAGTGACTCGAACCCTGATCCAGGCCCTACAGTGGTGGCAGGACCAGAGCAATCTGAGACAAGGGGTTCCTTTGCCCCTCAGTCTCACTCCTTAATCCTTACTACAGATGCATCCCTCTTGGGGTGGGGAGCTCACATGGGCAACCTCACTACCCAGGGATTGTGGTCCCCTCAGGAATCTCTGCTTCACATCAATCTGTTGGAACCCAGAGCAGTTTTTCTAGCACTTCAAGCTTTTTCCAAATCTGTTCAGAACAAAGTTATTCAGGTCAGAACAGACAACACCACCACAATGTGGTACATCAACAAGCAAGGGGGCACTCGGTCTACGGCCTTGTGCACCGAAGCAATGAAGTTGTGGTCTCTGGCTTACTCACTGAACACCTCCCTTATGGCAGTTCAGCTCCCAGACAAGGACAATGTCCTGGCAGATGCTCTCAGCAGGATTTCCCAGGGCCATCACGAATGGTCACTGGACCCCCTGGTCTTGGAGGTGGTATTTGCCAGATGGGGCACCCTGCAGATAGATCTTTTTGCAGCCCCAGACAATCACCAACTTCCCCTTTTTCGCTGCAGGACCCCAGTGTTGGGCTCAGTCCCTCTGGATGCCTTCCTTCTCAGTTGGGAAGGGAAGTTTCTCTATGCTTTTCCCCTCTTCCCTCTCCTGTTCAAAGTGCTAGTCAAAATCAGATCTCAACCCTGCAAGATGATCCTGATTGCTCCAGATTGGGTCAGACAGCCTTGGTACCCACTTCTACTGTCCTTAGCAGTCCACCTTCCCCTGTGTCTTCCCAGGAATCACAACCTGTTAACCTGTGCTCAGGGGAGAGTTTGGTACCCGAACCTCAAATCTCTCAATCTCAAGGCCTGGCTCTTAAAGAGTTAGAGTTTGCTGACCTGCACCTCTCCCAAGGTGTAATGGATATCCTGAAGGCTTCTAGGAAGCCTTCCACCAGGCTACTTATAATTCCAAATGGAAGAGGTTTTCCATATGGTGCTCTGGAAGCATATTTCCCAGAATCTGCTGACTTACCCACAGTCCTGGATTATATGGTCCACTTAAATACCTTGGAGCTGGAGACCAGCTACCCTAAAAGTGCATCTGGCAGCTGTGTCTGCTTTCTTATCAGCAGGTAATCCTCTTCTCTTCAGCTCATCCTGTATTCTCCAAGTTTTCAGGGGTTGCTTCACACCAACCCTCCATTCAGGGACCCTGCCCTGCCTGGGATCTTAATGTTTGCATTGCTCAGCTTATGCCCCCTTTGAGCCTTTGTCTTCAGCAGAGCTTAAGTACTTGATTTGGAAAACTGTGTTTTAGTAGCCATCACTTCTGCCAGGCACATAAGTGAATTACAAGCCTTGTCAGTGGAGCCTGATTTTATCTCCTTTCATAGAGATAAGGTGGTCCTCAGGACTAACAGGAAGTTCTTGCCTAAGGTGGTTTCAGATTTCCACCTTAATCAATCTATGTCTCTCCTGTGTACTTCACTGACCATTCCTCCTCTGTAGGAGGAGATTGCACAGTTTAGATGTCAAAGGGCCCTTAGTTACTACATAGAATGTACCAAGGGTCCAGGTTTGACTCCTCCTATTGCTCCTCACTTATGGTGAGGTTAGTAAAGGGAAACCTGCCACTAAAAGATCCATTGCCAGGTGGATTGTCTTTTGTATCCAATTTTGCTATGAAAAACTGGGTAAGGTTCCTCCCTCAGGCCTGAGGGCTCACTCTACCAGAGGTACAGCTGCTTCTCTGGCTGCTGCCAGGGACATCACTATCCTAGAGATATGTCAAGCAGCTACCTGGAAAACAGTTCACACTTTTACCAAGCATTACTCTCTGGGCATTCAGGCTAGGAGTGATGCTCGGTTTGGCACAGCTGTGCTTCAGAGCCTATTTCCTAAGTAGGTTCTGTCCCTCCTCCATGGAGGTACTGCTGTGTAGTCTGCATATGTCATAATATAGGAAGACTTCATGTTGTCTGAAGAAAAAATTACTCACCTTAGTAATGTTGTTTCTTCTAATGGAGTCTTGCTATATTATGACCTCCCCCCTGCCTGCCCCTCTCAGAACCTTTGTTTTTGGGATGTGGGTGGGCAGTGCAGTGTTGGCACTTAGTAGATGCCCACCTTGTTGTTTCACCCCTCCTTTTTTGGGGTGACTTGGTGTTGTGTTTTTCATTTTTTGGGTCTCCTGACTTGAGTCTTTGTTTTGTGGACCAAAAAATGTGTTCTTATGTTTAGTAGCCAGTTGGCTAGTGTAGGTTTACAGCTTCCACACAGGACCTCAGTGAGTTTAGCTCGTAAAGATCTGACAGTTTGAGTTTGAAGAACAACAGACAGAGTTTCAACCGAGCTCGAGCTCAGCGTTCCATGCCTGGCATGGAAAGTTAACTCTTTCACCTCCGGCGCAGTTCGAAGGTTGGGACTCACTGCATATGTCATAATATAGCAAGACTCCATTAGAAGAAACAACATTACTAAGGTGAGTAATTTTTTCTTTTGGTGTAGTCCTTGCACTATTTATGTTGCCCTTCTCTGGACTGCCTCTATTTTGTTTATGTCCTTCTGGAGATGCAGCCTCCAAAACTGGACATGGTACTCCAGATAAGGTCTCACTAGTGATCTGTACAGTGCAATAACCATTTCCTTTTTTCTGCTGGTGATACCTCTCGCTATGCACCCTAGCATACCCCTGGCTCTCCCCACAGCCTTCTCACATTGTTTGGTTACCTTTAGGTAATCAGATATGATTACCCCCAGGTCCCTTCCTTGACTGGTGGCCATCAGTAGCTCTCCCTCCATCTTGTACTTCTCCTTTTGATTTCTGTGCCCCAAATGCATGATTTAACACTTCTTTGCATTGAATCTCAGTTGCCAGACTCTTGACCACTCCTCAAGCATGTTTAGGTCCTTTCTCATTTTTTCCACCGTCCCCCAGAGTGTTGACCCTGCTGCAGATCTTAATGTCATCTGCAAAGAGGCATACCTTCCCCTCCAGCACCTCTGCAATGTTGCATATAAAGACATTAAAGAGAAATGGCCCCCGTACTGATCCCTGTGGCACCCCACTGGTCACCCCATCTCCTCAGATTGAACACCATTTACACCACCATCTGTGTCATGTCACTCAACCAGTTTCTGACCCAGTTTACCACACTGAGGCCCACTCTCAGGCTGCCCAACTTATTTACCAACCTCCTATGTTGAATGGACTAACTAACTAACTCAATACATTATTAAATCAATCAATCAGTCAATCAATCAATCCATCAATAAGCGAAACATTACAGTGAAATATCATCCAGCAAACTTATAGTGCTGCTGTATACTGGCATGTATGAACAATAGGTGGCATTTATAATTGAGTGGTTTTGTCTGATGCCAAAACAGATACAGACAGTAAAAAGTCAAAATATATTTTTGATTACACATACTGTATTTTGAACTGATAAACGGTCCTTCATTGAGTACTATGATACCTAAATAGACAGAAATATACAGTAGGCAGTGGAAGAGCCAATAAAAATGAGAAAATAAGCTGAAATTAATGAAGAGAAAGGTGGTGCTACAGGAAATGTGGACCACAGGAAATAGGGCGTACTGTATGTAACATTTCTGAGAGTCTCTTTAGACCCATTGATATTCTAACTCATTCATTCAGTTAGTTGCTTTAATAACTGCAACAGTATCCCTGGGTTGGAGAAATATTCCATGCCCCACCTTTCCTATCCTTCTGCATAAACCACAACTTGCAAAATATACTTGCGAAAGTAATTTTATCCCCTCTGTAAAATCGAATTCAAACAGCCAACCCAGCATGTTTCAAATGTACTGTAGATCCTGTCACTGTGGCAATTGGAAGTGTAACTGACAACTGAATATGGGGCCCTTAGCTATTTAAGGGGGTCTGCCAGGGTTTATCCTGTAGGTTATAGATGGTGGAGCATGTAGGAACAGTGGGGCACCTTGCAAACAATTTTTCTGTAAAATAACTCACCGTCCACAGCAAGCATTTCAGGCAACCAGATGTGGGGTTTCCTCCTTGAGCTCATGACACAACAAAACTGCTCTCTCCAGGGAGCAGGACAGGCACAGCTTACAATTAATTTCTCTAGGACAGGACTAGGGGGAACCTTCAAAAATTGATTTTAGCTTAAATTGATTTTCAGCACAAGAACCCCCTCTCAGTAGCAGTGAGCATACGTCCAGACAGAAGAGGGGACCTGCACTCAGGAGGGGCCCACAGGGGCCCAACCCTCCATTAAGGGGTACTCCTTGAACCCTAACTACTGGCATTTTCTTTATCTTCTCATTTCCCCCCCCCTTAACACAATTTATGATCTTATTTTCTTTGGTGTCTCACAGATTACAACTATCATAGCAGCCAGATCACATGGTTCTCCCACAGCTTGAATGCGGATACCCTGCTGGGATACTGGACTAGGTAACTCAGATCATACCCTTCTAGGCACAGCTAACATTTGAGTTCCAGTCTGCATGGAGTTCAACTGGTCAGGAAAAAGTGCAGGCCCTGCAGCATCCAGACACCTGCAGGAGCACTTGGTCTGGCCACTCTAGCAGGTTCATCCTTGTTTTAGAACAGTACATGGCTCCCCCTTTTAATGCCTGGAGGCAGACCCATCTGACGCATGTCAGGGCTAAACAAATGCATGACAAAGTTTATCACCTTTTAAGGTCACTCAACATGTGCCCATTGCAGGATGAAAGGGGACTTTACTTGTACTACAAAACAGGCAAACTACTTAATTTTCTGTAAACAGTGCTAGAAACAGTAACATTGCAGCAAAAGACATGATCAGATATTTCTAGATATTTTGCAATCTTTCTAAAGAGAATCTCACTGGTGGCCTTATAGCAGTACTGTAGGCAGGCAGGGAATTTCTCTAGATATATCATAGAAATTTCAGGAAATAACTGACCATGGCAGTTGCTGCAGCTGTACATGGGCAAAAAACATACAGTAGCCTCAGAACAAGATTTAACAGCCAAAAATATAATCTCAATTAACTCACAATCTAGACACATCTGCAGCTGAGCATTTTAACCAGTTTGGCAATCCTAAACTGGAGGATATTACTCTCACAGCTATTCAAACTGTCTAAGGCTCAGCTGAACCATTATATACATCATCTTTACATGTTCTATAAGGGAATAAATGTGTTAGAATAACAATTGACCTTAGAGAACCTCCAAAGTTGTATATGTATTCAGTTTCCTCTGACGTAATTTCCTGCAGCCCCCCCAACAACACTTACTTTTCATTTTGACCTCTTTTTCTCATCTTTATTTGACACTTTCTCTGACCATATTCTTCTGTCTGTTAAGGCATATTTGTACTTGAGGGAGGACTGTTTGTCAGTTCAAAACATAGCACCTCTGAATAATGTATTACCTTTTACTGCCTGTGTACTATTTTGGCAACAGACAGAGCACCTTGACTACAAACTGATTCATGGTGTCAATGCATCCCTCTTGAATCCAGTACTTTAGTGGATGTCTGGTTAAAAATGGGATACCAACACAGAACAAGGACACTAGATAGAGACGGAATCTTAAATGTATAGGTATAATTTTATGCAAATATTCTTTGGGTGTAGGTTCCTTTTAATACTAAAAAATGAGGGATACGAAGGGTGTGTTCATAAAATTCTATACTGGGGAACATTACTAAGAACACTCTACCCTGTGTTGGCAGGATTTTGCTTTTCTAATTTAGTTTATGAAACAAGTATAGATCTCCTTCTCTGAATATGATACTAACACAGAATTGTTTTAACTCAGATTTAGGTTTTCATCCATGCTAAGTAGTGCAGGTTCCTCAAGGAGGCTCCCTTGGGTCAGGTTTTCCAATGTTGCCTGGCTGCAAAACTATGAAGGAAACAAGAGCTACAGAACAGTACGCATTCAGTTTCAAACTAAGATTTTAAGATTAGATAGTGGATATTGAATCAGTGGTGCTTTCATACTGCACATAGCAACATACTGAGATAAAGCATTCATTTTGGCTACTGCACAATTCATTTTACAGAACTGAAATCAACTGAATTTAATGTTTTGTTGCAACTGCCATACCAGCTGATGTTAACTAATTATTGTTTTATTTATTTGTGATTAATGATCAGTTGACTAGGAAAGGCATACTGAGTCAGAATTTGTTTCCAGCTGTAATGGGGGAGGGAATTACAAAAGGGAAGTTGTGATTGGGCTTGGTTACTTCTCAAGGGAACACTTATGGACAGTACATATATACAGACACAAGTTTCAATGTAAATATAATCAGCTTTACATCAGCAAATGGAAAATAAAGGTGCTTGCATTCAGCTTGATACAAAAATAAAGGATAAATAAAAACAGAATTGGCTGTATAATCTTTCTTTTCATTTTTTCTGCTACAGCCAGTGGCCACTGCTAATCAGCCCTCTGTCTCTCCCTCTCAGTCCTCACTGGCTCCTTTTTATGGAGCTTAAGTGTGCTTTGTTAACACTTCCCTTTCCCCAAACAGAGAACCAACAGCCCAGACCATGCAGTCAGTGCACGTTTGGGGGTTTAAAGGAGAACTATAGTCAAAATGTGTGAAAACATGTTGTGGAGAATGTTTTGATGTGTGCATGTAGTCCTAGTGTCATCTTCCCTTTGTTTGATATTAAGAGTTCTTTTTCTAAATTTGCCTAATAGTTTTATGGTCCCTTGGGATCTCCATGTTTGAATATTTTTTTTCCTACAATGCCTTCTTTCCCATGTGACAAAGGGAGGGATAGTGAGACTGAAGGGGGAGGATGGGAGCCGCGTGGAGGACGACAACAGTAAAGCTGACATATTGAACAGGTATTTCTGCTCAGTCTTTACTAAGGAAGAGGGAGGTAATGGGTCTGAAGGGAGTACAAGGGGTGAGAATGGTGCAGAAATGGACACAAGTCCCTTTACATGAGAAAGGGTCCTGAAGGAACTGGAAGTAATAGAGCTGATAAAGCAATGGGGCCAGATGGGGTGCACCCAAGGTCCTTAAAGAACTAAGAGGTGGTGGCTGAACCTCTGGCTATCCTGTTCAGCCAGTCACTGGAAACAGGGAGTACCCAAAGACTGGAGGACAGCAGATGTAGTCCCTTATACAAAAGTGGGAACAAAGAGGAAGCAGGGAACTACAGACCAGTCAGCCTCACCTCGGTAGTGGGAAAGATCATGGAAGCACTACTGAAGGAGATTGGTGGAACATCTGGTTGTCAATGGACTACAGGACCCAAGGCAGCATGGTTTCACCAGGGGAGGTCATCAGACCAACCTCATTGAATTTTTGACTGGGTGACTAGGAGGTGGATCAGGGAGGGCAGTGACATGGCCTATCTGGACTTCAGCAAGGCCTTTGACACTGTGCCACATAGAAGACTATTACACAAACTGGGGAATATGGGTGTGGGCAGGACAGTAGTGTGGTGGGTAGGTAACTGGCTGGGTGGCAGGACACAGAGGGTGGTGGTAAATGGCTGTCACTCCACAGAGGGAAGAGTGACCAGTGGGGTACCACAGGGATCAGTGCTGGGACTGGTCCTATTCAACATCTTCATCAGTGACATTGCACAGGATCTAGAAGGCAGAATTTCACTGTTCGCTGATGACACAAAGCTCTGTAACAGAGTAGACACACTAGAGGGTGTAGACAGAATGAGAAGGACCTGCAGAAACTTGAAGAATGGTCAGGGGTTTGGCAGTTGAAATTCAATGCAAAGAAGTGCAAGATAATGCATATGGGGCACAAAACCCTGGCACAATATATCAGTTGGGGGTGAGGATATAGCATGCACCAAGCAGGAAAGAGATCTTGGGGTTGTCATCTCTGATGACCTCAAGGTAGGAAACAGTGTGACAAGGCATCAGGTAAAGCAAATAGGATGCTGGGATGTATGAGGCAGGGCATCACCAGCAGGAAAAGGGAGGTCATAATTCCGCTATACAAGACACTAGTGAGGCCCCACCTGAGTACAGTGTACAGTTCTGGAGACCATACCTACGTAAGGACATAGACAGGGTAGAGAAGGTTCAGAGGAGGGCAACAAAGATGGTGCATGGGTTGCATCATAAGTCCTATGAAGACAGGTTGAAGGAACTGAACATGTACTCCCTGGAGGAGAGGAGGAGAGAGGGATATGGAGAGACATACAAGTATCTTACAGGGAGGAACAGGGTGCAGGAAAACACTATTTTAAGCGAAAAAGATGTTTCAGGACTAGAGGGCATGGGATGAAGTTGGAGGAGGACGATTCAGAGGAAACATGAGAAAGAATTTCTTCACAGAACGGTGGTGGACAAGTGGAACACCCTGCCAGAGGAAGTGGTGGGGCTGAAACAATCACAGGATTTAAGAATGCATGGGATAGACATAAAGGAATTCTAGAGGTCAGGGGTAAGGGGAAATAGACTTCTAGGAAAACAAACTGAACTTACAAGCTCAAATGGGCAGACTAGGTGGGCCATAGGCCCTTATCTGCCGACACTGTCTATGTATCTATGTATCTATGTATGTGACAGTGATGCATCCAGGACCATTGATTCAGAGAGTAATAACTGCTGCAGTAGCAATCTGCTGCTAGGAGCCTGATATTCTGGCTTCAGCTAAATAACTCTTTATAATTGAAACGTTTTGTTTTCTAGGTATGTGTCATGGTTTAACCAATAGGAGTTAATGTTTTGTTTTAATTTCATTTCATCAAACTACACACAACCATAAAAAAGCGCATAAATTACCCAAGGTCATCAATGCTATAATTAGTGAAGACTCTAGCTGTTTCCTTACAGAATAGCCCACTGAATTATTCCTCTGGTGTTTGTCATCGGCAAATGAAGCCTTCATTAGAGCTCCCTTGAAAGGAGCTACCTAAAATCACCACTCTGTTGCTGTACACTCGATTAAAAAAAACAGCTCGGCCCAGATATTCAAACTGTGCCACAAAAGTGCACAACAGCAGGAGCAAGCGCAAGTCCACTGTGCCATGCGCAATACGTGCGATATTCAAACACTGCGCAGGTCAAGATGCACCTGCGGTACATGACTGAATATCACTCCAACTGTGCCATAGTGCAACCAGGGATGTGCAGTGGTGCAGGTCAGATGTGCAATAGCAAAACCAGGGATGCCTAGTGGAGCAGGGCAGCAGAGCAACAGCACAACCAGGGATGCGCAGGGACAGGATGCAAGGGCCCATCACCCATGGTAGGATTGGGCAGAGGAGCACTCAGTAGAACAGACATTGCCCCCTCACCCCATGCACCGCACAACTGGAGGAGAGCAGGAAGAACCAATGGCCCAGGGATGCCAGCAAGAAACCCATCGCCATGGCACGGTGCATCAGCATACCCCCTTGTAACCTGGGACCGTCACACATGGATGCCCGTCCACCCCATGCCACACCAGCCCACCAATGCAGAGCACATCCTGCACCATGATCCCCATACACCCTGTCCAGGAGTAGTGCCCAACAGTGCAGGACACCCCAAGCATGCCACCACCCCCACTGTGACAATACAACCCTGTGCACCACAGAACCATGCAAGGCAGCCCCACCACGAGCACCCAACAGTGGGAAGCAGCAGCAGACAGCGAAGCAATGGCTGCGGACAAAGTGCCACCATGCACGTTCCCCCCCAGGTAAAGCAGTGAGGCCGACCATGCATCAGCACATGAGGTACCACACACGTAACAGGGCATTCCCCGGAACCCACCACCAGTGTCACAGCACCCTGCTCACCCTCCCAAGGACACACCCTGTCCCAGCACTGGCCACAACAGCCAGTGCAGACACCCACAGTGTTGCATGGAAGCATGTGCCACACAGGATGCAACACAGTGCACAGGCAAACAACCACCCATACCCAAGGGCACACCAACACAGGGACACAGTAGTGGGTCAACCAAGCCTCTGGCATGTGACCACGGCAGCCGTGTACACATGGCTAGAACCTCTCCATGGCACAGGTGTGCCAGCAGCCCTGTGCAGGCACCACGATGCTGTACATCACCAGCATGCGGCTGGAGCACAAGTGACAGACAGTGGAGCACATCCTCTGCAACAGGCACAGGTGACAGCATTGAGGTGGGACAACAACAGCAGACACAACAGTGCCACCCAAGGCAGATGTGCACCACACCAGTGACAGGAGGCAACACACCATTGTGCTGGGTACAGGGGTTGTCCAGCATGGGCAGCCACCACTGACATCAATCAATCAATCAAATCTTTATTTATCCAGGCGAACATCACTGAGCACAGCTCATTTGCAAGATGGACCTGGTAAGGTCAAGGTTCAATGACATAGTTACATACAGTTATACAAATGCACACCATCTAAGCTAATATATACAGATTTCAATATCAACACTGTCTAAGCCTACATCCTGAGCATAGCATTCAATACTTCATTGTTCAAGCGTAAAATAATAATGGACAAGGGGGGGAAGCAGGAGTGGAGTGCCTAGTTGATGGGGATCGTGGACGGTGGTAGGTGTTTATGATGTGGTAGGATAAGTGTGGCCTGAGAAAGAGCTGGGGCCTGCACTGGTGGGTTGAATGACAGGGGTATAGGGCTATGATGTATGTCAGAGAGTAATGGGAGATGGATGAAAGGCGGGGTGCAAGGAGTTTGAGGGGTGGAGGCTCTTGATAAAGGTGGATTCATTCTGTGAATTGGCTGTCTGAGGAGGGGGAAGGATAAGATTAGGAATACTGTAATGCTTGTGGAAACAATTACATTTTTCTTGGATAAGCCTCGAATACAGATGTTTAAAGGATGTAACTGTTATATATCTGTTCAATTTCAGGGTCTTCTGCATCATATTCCATAATGTAGATAATACATAGCTGATAGCAGATCTCCGTTAGCAGTGAATTTGGGCACTTTAAGCATGATGAAGTTAAGGCTTCATTGGGCATATTTGCTTGCTGTAACTTGTGTGAAGCAGTCTGAGATATAGTTTGGGAGCATTTTAGATAATGCTCTGTACGTCCATAGTGTGGCATTTCTGTTTCTTCTGAATTGGAGTGATGTCCATCCAATTGCAGCGTAGAGTGAGCAGTGGCGAGTGCTGAGGGGAAGATCTGTAATGAGCCTCAAAGATCTATGGTAAAGTGTGTCCAATTTGTTCAGATAAGAATTAGGGCAGCAACCATATAGGAAATCTGCATAGTCCAATACGGAGAGAAATGTGGCCTGGACCAGCTTCTTTTTAGAATCCTTAGTTAGAAAGTGCTTTATTCTGTAAAAGAGACCAAGCCTCTGATGAAGTTCTTTTAGTAGTTCTTCCAGATGATCTAGGTAGTCGAGTCTACAATATACCTAGACCCCCAGATATTTGAATTTTTTTACATATTCAAGATTTTCACCAAGAACAGTGGATAGCTGGGGGAGATTGTTTGGTGAGGAGTGACCGGCTTGAGTTTGGGGGAGAAAAACATTGCCTTTGTTTGTTTTTTTTGCATTTAGAATTTTTTTTTCAATAGTTGATGTTGTAGTATGTTGAATTCCGCTTGTAGCTCTACACATGCTGTTACAGGTGAGGGGTTACTAACATATAATACTGTGTCATCTGCAAACAGGTGTACAGTGGCTTTGGTGAGATAAATGTCGATGTTAATGATGTAGATGGCAAATAGGATTGGGCCCAGGATGGATCCTTGGGGAACTCCTCTTTGCAGAGGTTTGAGTGGAGACAGGTCTCCTTCAGCTTTCACTTGCTGAGTCCTTCCCGTGAGGTAGCTATTAAACCATCTAAGGGAGGATGGATCTAGTCCTATGGAATACAGGGAAGAGAGGAGTAGTTCATGGCCGACCGTATCAAATGCCTTACTCAGGTCTAGGAATACAGTGTGTCTTGGTCTATGTCATCTGTTAGCACCCTTTGCAAACTTTGTGAGAGGCCTTTCGGCACCATGCAATTCTGCTTAAAGTTGAACCAGCATAACATTCTGTGGTGATTTGCATATGCAGCCCATGATGCTTTGCATTGTGTGGGCATGTGTGATTTTGTATTTTCTTTTTTTAAATCAAGGATGGAAATGAGAAAGGAAAAGTGTGGCCTACTGGGATTCGAACCTCAGATCTCTGGTATGCCGTTCCAGCGCCTAACCATTAAGCTACAGGCTCACTGATCAAAGCGCCTGAGGATTTTCCCTTACAGCCACACACACATTCCTTTCTCTAGTGTTGCTAATTATGCAACTAGGAACCAATGTTAGAAATATCACTTTCCTCAGTGCAGTTTAACCCTGCAAGGTATACATATTTTTAAATCAAGGATGGAAATGAGAAAGGAAAATGTGGCCTACTGGGATTCAAACCTCAGATCTCTGGTATGCCGTTCCAGCGTTCTAACCATTAAGCTACAGGCTCACTGATCAAAGCGTCTGAGGAATTTTCTTACAGCCACACACACATTCCTTTCGCTAGTGTTGCGCAATTATGCAACTAGGAACCAATGTTAGAAATATCACTTTCTCTCAGTGCAGTTTAACCCTTGCAAGGTATACATATTTTTAAATCAAGGATGGAAATGAGAAAGGAAAAGTGTGGCCTACTGGGATTCGAACCTCAGATCTCTGGTATGCCGCTCCAGCGCTCTAACCATTAAGCTACAGGCTCACTGATCAAAGCGCCTGAGGAATTTCCTTACAGCCACACACTTCTTTCTAGTGTTGCGTAATTATGCAACTAGGAACCAATGTTAGAAATATCACTTTCTCTCAGTGCAGTTTAACCCCTGCAAGGTATACATATTTTTAAATCAAGGATGGAAATGAGAAAGGAAAAGTGTGGCCTACTGGGATTCGAACCTCAGATCTCTGGTATGCCGTTCCAGCGCTCTAACCATTAAGCTACAGGCTCACTGATCAAAGCATCTGAGGAATTTGTATTTTCTTGAAACTTGGCTTCCCAGCCAAATGCACTTTGGGGTAACCCTTGCCTCAGTGTTAGTGCACAGAGGTTCCTTGTCTTTTAAATAGTTTTTTATTTTAATGGGTTCACCACAACATAACCAAGACACACTGTCTTAGGGTAGCTGGTTCATTCCACTGGGGTGTCAAACAGACGAGGCATACTGATGAGTCCTGGTAGGACGAAACACGTGTCTATGTCATCTGTTGGCACCCTTTGCAAACTGTGTGAGAGGCCTTTTGGCACCATGCAATTCTGCTTAAAGTTGAACCAGCATAACATTCTTTGGTGATTTGCATATGCAGCCCATGATGCTTTGCATTGTGTGGGCATGTGTGATTTTGTATTTTCTTGAAACTTGGCTTCCCAGCCAAATGCCATTTGGGGTAACCCTTGCCTCAGTGTTAGCGCACAGAGGTTCTTTGTCTTTTAAATAGTTTTTTATTTTAATGGGTTCACCACAACATAACCAAGACACACTGTCTTAGGGTAGCTGGTTCATTCCACTGGGGTGTCAAACAGACGAGGCATACTGATGAGTCCTGGTAGGACGAAACATGTGTCTATGTCATCTGTTAGCACCCTTTGCAAACTGTGTCAGAGGCCTTTCGGCACTATGCAATTCTGCTTAAAGTTGAACCAGCATAACATTCTGTGGTGATTTGCATATGCAGCCCATAATGCTTTGCATTGTGTGGGCATGTGTGATTTTGTGTATATATATATATATATATATATACACACATACACATGTGTGTGTGTGTGTGTGTGTGTATATGGTTACATTTCTCTGTGGATCATTCCGACCAACAGGGCATGCTGTGGGCATGCTTTGGCCTGCAGCATCCAGCCTGTACTTCTGATCTGACCAAAAGGTGGAGCTGTGTGTACCATGCAGTAGCACAGGGCAAACTGCATGGTAACCAGCACGTAATGAGATGCAAAGTGCCTGTTTGCCTACGGATTACCTAAGTAGGCTCATTTGCATGGGAGCATTGAATATAGTTCCCGTTTGCCCTGGGCTAATCAGTTTGCACTGGACTAATGTGTTAGCACTGTGCAATCAGGTTAGCCCTGGGCAAACTGCACTTCAGCATAGCACAGTTCTGCAGTGTGTGGCTTACATTGTTGTTTGCAGTAGATGTAAGACTTCTCTGTGCAATCACACATAATGTCCTAGTACACATAGGGACTAATGATCTCACCAGCCGGTCAGTTGTGGAGACCAAGGAACACCTGACTAGGCTGGGTGACAAACTATCATCTATTTCATCCGGCATCTCCTTCTCTGAGATCCTGCCGGTCTGGGAGAGGGGAGCAGATGGACGGAAGGTCAGAGAAGGGGAGATAGGGGAACTAAACACGTGGCTCAAGGACTGGTGCCAGGAAAAAGGACACAGATTTGTATGGGAACTGGCAACAGTTCTGGGAGCGAAAGTTCTTTAAATTTGATGGACTGCATCTGACTAAAGAGGGAGTCAATGCATTGGGGCAGAGGTTTGACATCTTTGCAGAATATTTAAACTAGCAAAAGGGGAGAGGGGTGCAGCACCCCATACGTCGAATGGGAAGAACACCCTTCCCCTCAGCTAGTGGTCAAACAGGAATTCAGCATGTTTGCCGCTCATTTGCATCACCAGGTAAGAAAAATGTTTGTCTCCCATACGACGCACAGGTAATGCCAAACTTCACCCAACAACCAACACACCAAAATCTGGCCAATGGAAAATCATGTACACAAATGCTCACAGCCTGGGAAATAAGATCCCAGACCTGCAGGCAATAATGTCAGAGGCTAAACTGGACATAGTAGCAATTAGTGAGGCGTGGTTACCAGTAACCACACTTGGGAGACGGTGCCTGGCTATGTATTGTTCAGAAGAGACCGAGAGTGCAAAAGGGGAGTAAGGTGGCCCTGTATGTTAATGAAAATATCAAAACTACAGAAATTCCAGAATACACATAAGGAGCCAGAAGAACTGTGGGTCACCCTGGAAACAGGAAATGGGACAGCCATAAGAACTGGGGTTGTCTACAGGCCCCCAGACCAGAGGGAGGACATAGACACATTACTGTTAGAAGATATACAAAACATGACAGCTAAAGGGAGGTTCTGATAATGGAGACTTCAACATGCCAGATACAGATTGGTCAATACCAGCAGGAACATCTGCCAGAACTAGACTCATAGTGGGTTCCCTGCAGGGGGAGGGCTTCAAACAACTGGTACAGCAACTCACAAGAGACAGGGCTATCCTAGATCTAGTACTGACTAACAAAGAAGGGATCACAGATCTCCACGTAGAAGGTCACCTGGGGGCCAGTGACCATCACATGGTATGGTTCAATTTGGCTACTACATCTAAATCATCCCATTCCAAGGCAAAAATATGGGACTTCAGAGGAGCTGACTTTGATAAGATGGCCAACAGAGTTAAGCTAGCCCTGGCAAAAGAAACACAGGTGAGGGGTACAGACAAAGTGGGCAAGCATTAAGGATGCAATACTTGAAGCAACATCCCATTGTGTTAGACAGAAAAGGAAGTGCAAAAGAAGAGAAACCACTTTGGTTCTCAAATACAGTAGCAAAAGGTCAGAGCCAAAAGAGCTGGCCTTCAGGAAATATAAGGGAACACAGCGGGATGAAGATAGGGAGGCATACCAAACTGCCCTAAGGGAAGCAGGTAAGGCAGTAAGGCGGCAAAGTCCCAAACCAGGAAACACTAGCACAAACAGTAAAAGAAGGTGACAAGACTTTCTATAGATACATTAGTGAAAGAGAAAGTCCTGAGGGGTATTGCTAAGCTTAATGGAGAAAAGGGAGCATGTGAGGAGGAGCCCTGTAAAGGCATCTATCCTAAATAGATACTTTTGCTCAGTATTTACTGAAGAGAAGGGCAGGCGGCCCACAGCTCAGCATCATGGACACAGGGGGAGGAGGTGAGCACTACTCCCTTCACAAAAGAAAGGGTCCCACAAGAGCTTGCTAAGCTCAGGGTGGATAAGGCAATGGGACCTGATGGCATACATCCCAGGGTACTAAGGAGCTAAAGGAGGAACTAGCAGCCATTAGCAGAATTGTTTAGTGAGTCTCTGAGCACAGGAGAGGTCCCAGAAGACTGGAGAAGGGCTCATGTGATCCCGCTCCACAAGTGTGGTAGCAGGGAGGAGGAGAGAACTACAGACCAGTCAGTCTTACCTCAGTAGTGGGCAAGATTATGGAAGCCTCCTTAAGGAAAGGATAGTGCAACACCTGGAATCCATGAGGCACAGGATCCAAGACAGCATGGGTTTACAAAAGGAAGGTCCTGTCAAAGTAATCTCATAGATTTCTGCTGGGTAACTGAAGTGGTGGACCAGGGGAGCAGTTGATTTTCCTACCTTGACTTCAGCAAAGCTTTTGACACTGTTCACATAGAAGATTGATAAATAAGCTGGGTAGGCTCGGGTGGGTCAGAAGTTGGTCAACTGGGTGGCAAACTGGTTGGACGGGCAGAAACAGAGAGTGGTGGTAAATGGTATACAGTCAGAAGGAGATGCAAGTCACAAGTGGGGTACCTCAGGGATCAGTCCTGGGGCCAGTCCTCTTCAACATCTTCATTAGTGACCTTGCAGATGGACTGAGGGTAAAGCTTGTCTGTTTGCAGATGACACCAAGATCTGCAACAGAGTAGATGATCCAGATGGGGTGGGCAGAATGAGAAGAGATCTGGATAAACTAGCAAATGGTCAGAAGAGTGGCAACTGGGATTTAATGCAAGAAGTGCAAAATCATGCACATAGGAAGAGAACCCTGAAGCCACCTATAGGCTGGGAGGGAGTTGCTAGCAGTCACAAAGGAAGAAAGAGACTTGGGCATCATCATCACTGATGACCTAAAATCATCCAAGCAGACCTCTAAAGTAGTAGAGTAAGGCTAGGGGGTGTTAGGGTGTATTAGTAGGGGTATCACAGAGTCGTAGAGGAGTAATAATCCCTCTGTACAAGACACTGGTTAGCCCCATCTGGAGTACTGCATGCAGTATTGGAGGCCACACCTTCACAAGGACATTAACCAAATTGAGGCAGTCCAGAAGGGCAACAAAATGGTGTATGGACTGCATCAGAAGACATATGAGGACAGATTAACTGAGCTCAATATGCATACCCTTGAGCAAAGGAGGGAGAGGTGATATGACCGAGGCATTCAAACACCTTAAGAGGCATAAACAAGGTGAAAGAGTCTAACATGTTTAAATATAAGAAAAATAGCAGGACAAGAAGACACAGCATGAGATTAGAGGGAGGCGATTAAGGGAATGTGAGGAAATTCTTTTCACAGAAAGGGTGGTGGATGCATGGAATGGCTTACCACAAGAAGTGGTGGCTATGAATACAGTGCAGGGCTCCAAACAGGCATGGGATAGGCATAAGGGAGCAATACAAATGACTATGAATAGATAGGCCACTGACAGAGCAAAGGCCGATGGCACATTTATAAGGTAGAAAAAGAAATGGGCAGACTGGATGGGCCTTGCGGTCCTTATCTGCCGTCAACTTCTATGTTTCTATGTAATGTTCTCCGCCTGCAACACTGGCTTGCTACAGAGTTTAATGAGCTACAGTTGCAGTGTGCACTTCCCTGTTGCTATATTCAGTGCTGTCTTATTCCAGGGCAATTTTTGCCCTGCACTCTTGGTCCTGTTTGCCCGGCTTTCTTTGCTTGCTGTATTCAGCTGGTTTTGCACTGGGCCATTCCTTTTGAATATAGCTTGCTTTCTGCTCCAGACTAAGTTTGCCCGCCAGGCAGTGCTAATTTAGCCCTGGGGCAAAATTTTGAATATCTGGCCCTCTGGGTTCTAATAAGGCATGAGGAAGTAAACCTAGTCTACATAAAGAAATGAACTGCATGAAAATGCTATACATAACAACACAAGGAATAAAAGGCATTTATAAGGGCACTGGGTGAGGTGACATTACAGTAAATATTGCTAAATAGTATTTGTTTTAAAAAAAAGAAAAGGGAATACTGAACGTAGTACTAATTGATGTTTCTGTATTATATTAGATTTCAATGCAGTGGGCCTGATGAAATGGCATGGAGCCATGAAACATAGCCCCTGCATGCGTGTGCAGAAATATTAAATAACATTTTGTGTAAGAAAATTAAGATTGGACTGTGTGGAGTTCATCCTGCTTAAGTTTTGAATATAAATTCAGGTTTCTGTAAGAATCTGCAGAAATCAGGAATGGTCATCTGAATATTTTCAGTATTGGTATATACACACACTGGTTCTTAGTCCTTTATTTATTTATTTATTTATTAGATCATCGGTTTACAGACCTTTGAGTCAAAGACTCATTTACAAAGGCACCTCAATAAGAAAGCAATACATCACAGCAAACAAAACAGTACAGTACATATGCTTAGATTAAAAAAGCAATCAGTGTTACAGGAATTCACTGGTGGTACAAACTTGGTAAAAGGTAGATCACAGTAGTCATAATATAGGTACACAAGTACCATATCAGGTAGCAACCAGAGATATTTTATTACATTAGCCAGCAGATGTTGCCTGAGACCCCAGGCATATACAGCTAAAGTAGACAGGGCAAACCCAGCCTAGGGGTGAGGGTAAGGGGCAGGTGGGAGATTATGTGAAGTTGCAGCAGTGAATGCTTGTGAGATGGCTCCTGAGGGAGACCTTGAAAGGACCAAGCTTAGTGGAGTCAGCTATGTTGGCTGGGAGGAAAATGAACCAGGAGGGAGCTTGATAGTAAAAGGATCTCTGGGCCATAGAGGTCCTTACCCTGGGGACAATAAGGGAGGTTTTGACAGTGCTGAGGGTGGAGTCTGAGGGGAAGGCATGCTGCAGGAAGGTGGCAACCACAGGGTGGAAGAGCCCTAGCAGGGTCTTTTTTACAAGAAGGCAGGTTTGGAAGCAGAGTCTTTCTTCAAGGTTGAGCAAGTTCGTGGTGGAATACAGCAGGCATGTATGGGTGCGCCTAGGGGCTCCCAGCGTTAGCCTGCAGGCCTTGTTTATAGAGAGCTGGATTCTTGCAAGTGCAGTGTTGTTGGCTGCAGCATAAATAGGCAGCCCATACTCGACTGGCGACAGGACAGAGGAGGTGATTGCCAATCTAAGGGCCTCTTGTGGTATGCAGTCCCTATGGCTATATGACAGTCCAAGTCTGACATTGGTGGCAGCAGAAAGGGCATTGATATGGGAATGGAGGAAGAGTGCTGAATCAAAGGTAATGCCCAGAAACTTGTAGGAGGACACCTACTCAATGGGGTTATGTGTGCTAGGCAGTATCACGAGAGGGGCACCACTGGCTTTGCTTTGGTGATGCGAGAAGAACATAGCTTTGGTCTTTTTTCAGTTCAGGACTAGCCTTCATGATGTGAACCAATGTTCAGCTCTATCAAAAGCTTGTTGGAGGGTGGCCTGGAGTGTGTTGGGGTTGGGGTCAGAGGTGAAGAGCACAACGCCATCCACGTAGAGGAGGATCTTACTTGGGCAGACCAACGGGAGGGAGTTGAGGTACAGACTGAAGAGGCGAGGGCCTAAAATGGGGCCCTGGGGAACCCCAGAGTGGACAGGTCATGTGTCAGATAGGGCGCTATTGATTTTTACACACTGAGTTCTGGCAGAGAGGTAGCTGGTGAACCATGCAAGAGGGCTGTGGGAGAAACCAAGGCATCTGAGGGAGTCGAGCAGGAGGGGATGGCAAACTGTGTTAAAGGCCTTGGAGTGGTCAATTAACACAGCACCGGAAGGACTTCCCAGCCAAATGCCCTTTGGGGTAACCCTTGCCTCAGTGTTAGCGCACAGAGGTTCTTTGTCTTTTAAATAGTTTTTTATTTTAATGGGTTCACCACAACATAACCAAGACACACTGTCTTAGGGTAGCTGGTTCATTCCACTGGGGTGTCAAACAGACGAGGCATACTGATGAGTCTTGGTAGGACGAAACACGTGTCTATGTCATCTGTTAGCACCCTTTGCAAACTGTGTCAGAGGCCTTTCGGCACCATGCAATTCTGCTTAAAGTTGAACCAGCATAACATTCTGTGGTGATTTGCATATGCAGCCCATGATGCTTTGCATGTGTGATTTTGTATTTTCTTGAAACTTGGCTTCCCAGCCAAATTCCCTTTGGGGTAACCCTTGCCTCAGTGTTAGCGCAAAGAGGTTCTTTGTCTTATATATATATATATATATATATATATATATATATGCATATATATACACACACACACATATATATACACTGCCTGAGGCCACACATGCCCAGGAGGACAGCCCCCATACCTCTCATGTGTCCCTCATTACGAGGGTCATCCCTCATTTGACCCTTTACAACTGCTTTGTCCCTCATCCGTCCCTCATGGAAAAGGTGCTGCCCACACAGTGAATGTGCTGTGTATTCAGACTGTACGCATGAATACTATACAGTCTACAGCACTAAATCCGAACTATATATTGTACGGGTAAACACTGTGGTGTCACAGTGTCCTGACCCTGTATCGCCATGACTGAGGATAGGTCCCTCATTTCGAGGGTCTGTGTCCCTTGTTGCCCCTCATCCAAATATGTCCATGTTCCTCATTTCATTGACACAAGGTTGAGAGGAATGACAGCCCTCCCTCCATTGATCTTCAACCCCACAGCACAGAATAACCTTGTGGTCTAGTGGTCCTGCCACCCACCAGCATGAATCCTGACCCCCGTTCATGGTTAAATAGAAGCTTTCCCTAGTAGTCTAGTGGTCCCCCAGCAAGAATCCTGACCCCCGTTCATGGCTAAATAAAAGATTTCCCTGGTAGTCTAGTGGTTCCCCACCCCCCAGCATGAATCCCGACCCCTTTCATGGTTAAATAAAGATTTCCTGGTAGTCTAGTGGTCCCACACCTGTCAGTGCACCCTCCGATTACCCCCAGACATGTCATACCTACAGACCGGCGACCGTCTCAGCCCCTCTCACCATGGCGGCGTACCTGCGGTGCTTCAGGGTGCTGCTGAGTGTATGGCGTGCCTGTTCATTTCAGTAGCCACAGTCCGCAGATCAGCAACCCGGACGTGAATGAACAGGCTGGCTGACCCGGACCCGCCGTACTAACATTCGGGGTAATGGGCGCACTACAGTGAACCGCAACACCAAAATTTGTTAACCACAAATGGTCAGGTTACAGAAGATTTCACCGAACTGCAGAGAATAACTAACCCTGAGCAGGGTGAATCGTGCTGATGAATGGAACCACTAGACTACCGAAAGTGTTTATTAACCACGAGCGAGGTCAGAGTTCGTCTAGAGGATCACTGCTTCCGAAATCTTTTAAACCACCAACGGGGTGGGATTCATGCTGGGGGTGGGGTGGGGGGACCAATAGACTACCAGGAAATCTTTTGTTTAACCACAAACAGAGGTCAGGGTTTGTGCTGGGGTAGTGGGACCACTAGTCTATCAGGGACATCTTTTATTTAACCTGGGACGGGGGGTCGGGAAGGGATTCATGCTGGGGGGGGCACCACTGCATTACTGCCAGCTTTTTTTTTTGGCGGTATCAAACGTCGCTCTACAGGTCGCGCTAATGCCTGTAGCGCGTTGCTATACCTTTGAATATGCCATGCTGCTGGCATTCCTGGGTGCTCCCCTATCCAAGCCCCTGTATACCATTATCTATTAGCATTTGCACTACCACACAGCAACAGTGCTAATAAGACTTTTGAATATTGCAGCCTTGTGCAAATCCAGTGCTGTTCCAGCGCTACAGATTTGCTCTTGGTGCAAAGATTTGAATATCTGACCCATAGTGTTTCCACAGTCTCAGTAGCTTCACTGTTTAGTATTTATATTATAAATCCAAAAGGTCTCAGCATCAAACTCTAGCTTAAAACAAACATTTCATGCCACATAGACACTTAGATTCTCTGGGGGATGGAGGGTGAAAGTCTTGTTACACTCCTCTGATTCTGGCTTATTGCATCTTCCTAATTCATTTTTTTAGGGCGTGATCGTGGTGTTCTGTTTTATTTTGGCCAGCCGAGGCCTTGTTATCAATGTGGAGATACTTCTCATCTCAGTAATGCCCATGACAAGCTTAAATGTAAAGTTTGTGGTGAATTGGGACATGTGGGTTCATCTTGTCTTAATGAAACTAAGTGTAATCTCTGTGACGAAATTGGGCACACTTTTTTAAAATTGTGCCTCGGCCACTCACAACCGGGTTGAACATGTTGGTGATGCTCAGATTGCTCTGATTTCTTTAGCACTGAAAGAATAAGATTAAAGGTACCTTGTTGTCTGACCCCCTCCCTTGTCCCCGGAAGAACCTCTCCCCCCTCCCCACCGTTGTAGAACCTGAGTCTCCTGTGGTTCAAGAGGAAGTTTCTCTTTTGCCCTTGGTGCCTGCTCCTATTTTGCCTGATGATTCTTTCCCACTAGATATGCCCCTCCCATCTGCCCTGCTTGTGAGGCACTCAGACGGTCTGCATGTACCAGGCAGATGTCTTCTCCCCCTCTCCTAAAACTTCTAGGATGGATGGTCTCTCCATCCTTAACCGTTATGAGCTTCTCAGTGATGACCTAGCAGGCTCTGAGGGGGTACTGATTAATACTCAGTGGCCTGGTCTCACGCTGCTGGTGCCACTGATTCCAAGAAGCCCCAGGGCAGGACAGGACAACATAAATGGAAGGCTAAAGTTAAGATGAAAGGTAAGCTTGTTCCTGGTAAAAAGAAATCCGGAAGTGGTGATTTTTTACCAGGTTCTTTCCTTCCCCTTTTGTTACTATGGGTGATCACCTGCTCTGTTGCACCCTCAAAACTAATAGTATTAACAGGGTGGCCAGGAGACAAATGGTGTTCTCCTTTTAACATGCCTATGGGGATGGTTTATTTTTTCTTCAGGATGTCCATCTCCATTCAGATCTTGAGATCTGACAGGCACAACAGGAAAGGTTATTTGGTCCATCTTTCTGGTCCATTGGCCAGGATACGTGTGTTGCAGTGGGAATTGTGGTTTGTTTGCCGGATTTTAAAGTGCTTAAACTATATTACCTTGTACCTGGTAGCCTGTTAATTTTGGAAGTGGTGATTTCTAATTCCCAATTCGACTCATTAACTATTGAGCTCCTCAAACTAAGGCTTTGAGGACCGATCTCCTTAAACTACTTCAGCCTTATTTGCACACTTCTAGGATGATCATTCTTTCTGGCGACTTTAATTGTGGTCTAAGTAGGCAAGATAGATGAGTTGGTTGCAAGACCTCTAAACTCTTTTGTGACTCTCTTCTTTTAGGTAAAGTGATTAAGTTGGCACGGTTGAAGGATAGTTTTTACTTGAAAACTAAACTCAATTCTCCTACTTTCCAGAAAGGCCCTTTGGCGACAAGAATTGACTTTATTTTTCTTTCCTTCCTTTTATGTGTTTATATGGCTCAGGTGATCCCTGTTGAGTTCTCTGGCCATAGTGTGGTCTTGGTTCAACTTAGGCCTCCTACTACGCATTCCCAGGGTCCGGAGACATGGAAGTTTAATTCCTTCTTATTGCTAGAGGAAGATTTCTGTTCTCGGCTCCGTGAGTTTTATCTGGTTCGTAAATCTCTGGTCCCTTATTATTTAGATATTAGTCATTGGTGGGCCGATACTAAACGGGATTTGAGGAATTTTGTTCACAATTATGATAAACATAGTGCTTGTAAGGCTTATCTTAGATATTTACAACTTTGGAAACAATTGCATTATTTCTTAACTTTGGCTCTTTCTGCTTCTCATGATTTTATAGCTCAAATCCAGCAGGTACATTCTCATATGCAGACTTTTCATGCCCAAAGGTCCAAACAATTGTATTTTCAACATACATTTGGGACCCAGGGACCTGCGGATGCTGTTTACCCTGTTCAGCAAAATGATTATAGGATCCAGAAAAAAGAAATCCTTGAGTTGACTGGGGCTGATGGCCGCTTACTGGTTACTACTCAAGATATCCTCAGTGCGGTGGGTGACTACCCTCTGATACTTCCATATTTTCCTCTATTTATTGCAGATTACTCTTCCTGAGGTCCCTGACCATGTCTCCCTCCATATGGGTCAAGACATAACTTCTCTGGAAGTTAAAGACACTATCCAGTCGTTAAAATGCAATACTACGCCTGGCCCTGATGGTCCCCTCTAGTGAACTATATCAATTTCTTGGAGATTTTTTTTTCTGATGAATTGGCACTGCTGTTTAATGCTTTTCTACATTCTGGAAATGTACCTCTGGATTTCACTTTAATCTTTCTTTATAAGGCTGGTCATAAGACACTGCTTTATAATTGGAGACCGATTTGTATGTTGAATTCTGATTTTAAACTCTATGCTAAAATTTTGACTGCCAGGCTTTTGCCACTGGCTGAACTGGTCATCTCCCTGCACAATCATGCTCAGTCCCATGCAGGAAGATTGCTGATCATCTGATATTACTTTGGGAGATCATGGAACACAATCTCCACCACCCCTTCTCAGGTCTTGTTGTCTCCCTTGACCAACGGAAGGCATTTGACTCAATTAACCATGACTTTTTGTGGGCTGTTTTACATTATTATGGGGTCTGGGACTCAATATTATGTAGTACACAATCTTTATATTATTCAGCCACTGTTGTCCCCCTTATTAATGGTTGGTTGTGTGCTATGGTCCTGATTCATCATGGGGGTACATCAGGGTTGTCCCCTAAGCCCCTTGTTGTACTTTTTTTTTCTTGATCCTCTTTTAGGCACCCTCCATGCTTCATCCCAGATCCATCCTCTTTCAGATGGCTGTCTGTCCCTTTCATATTCTGCCATTGCATATGCAGATGACATGACCCTCCTCCTCCTGGTGGAGGAAGATTCCCTTCAACAGGCATTGGTCCTTATTTCAGCTTTTGGGTCACTCTCTGGTGCTTCTCTTAATCTGAATAAATGTGCCAGTTATTCTCTGGGTTCTGACCCACCCTGTATGGTTCCACCCCATGGCACTGTTCTTTTGCATCAACCGCTTAAGATACTGGGTGTCACTTTTGGTGTTCCTGATATGGCCCTGTTTAACTGGGAGGAAAAATTGATTTTGGGCTGACAACGGATGGCCCTTTGGAATGCTTGGAAATTTGGTAAAGGGGGTCTTCTTAATTAAAATGTTTTTACTGCCCATTTTTTATTTCTTAGTTCTATGTTTCCTGTTCCTAGACAGCTGGAAACTATTTGGAATTTTGTCCAAGCATTGTGGGGTAGTCGTTTGAATCCCATTAAATGTAGATAATGTACAGCCCCTTTTGGTTAACCAACAATGTGGTTGGGAACCATGGCTTTTGTCTGCCTGTTCCCAGTGATTTTCCCCTTAGGAACTCCAATGCCCTAATTTAATTAGGAAGACCCCAAACACTTCCCTCTATCTTCAGGATGTTTTCTGTCATTTGAAACAATGGCATGTTACCCCGCATATGCTCTTTACTTTACCCCGTAAGGCTTTGTATCATTCTCTCTTGTTGGATGTCTGTGCTGTATAAAACCCATTTGAAAAATGTCCTGCTCCTTGTTTAACTTCTCTTCAGTATTTGTTGCAAAATACACACATTCCTGCCCATATGTGGGATGTTCATTGTCTCGCTTGCCATGAATGTCTCAATGTTAAAGTGAAGCAAAGACATAAGTCTTTATCTGAACGTGTTTGTAGCCATCCTGAGTGTGTGCATTTGAAAGAAACTCTGACACATTTATTTTTTGATTGTTCTTTTATTCTCCTGTTTTGGGGGTTTCTTTCTAGGTTTTGGGGAATGCCTCAATTACAGTTTGTTATATATCAAACCTTGATGTATGGTTTCTTTCCTGGACCTTGGCAACATTGGTAAAAAAAAGTACTTTATGTATTTTCTTTTCTGTTATTAAATGGCTTATGTGGATGGCTCACTGTTGCTTTATGTTGCAGTAAAAGGAGAACAGCCATCTTGAAGTGGCCCAGAAAATCACTAAGGATCTCCAGACTATTTACTCCTTGGAACAACGTACTCTTCCTTTGGCGCAATTACAGACTCTGGAAAAACTTGCCCTGGATTACTAACTTTGGGATTGATGTACATTGATGATCTCTTGTTTTCCTTTTTCTTTTTTCCTTTAGGTGGCCTGTTCTGATGATGCTATGGTTTTGCTCCTGTTTTTGCTCCGCATGCTTTCTTTTTCTTGTATTTTGATTTTGTCTTTTTGTTTTGAGTATTTGTTATAGAACATGTATATCAATTTTCATTTTCAACAAAAACTCCCCTACTCTTTTTTGATAAGTGCCATGGGATATTGAACATCCACCTGAACTACCACCAATCCAGGCAGATGGGACCTCGGTTTAACATCTCATCCAAAAAAACAGCACCCCCTCATGCTGCACTACAGTGTCAGTATTGGAATATTAATCCGAGTGCCAGATGTGGGAACTGAACCCACAGCCCTCTTATCTCCTGGCCTCAGAGGCAAGTGTGCTACCTGCTGAGCCACTGATAGTGTGTGTGTGTGTGTGTGTGTGTGTGTGTGTGTTATAGTAGTAGTAAAATGTTTTTATTTATACAGACTTAATTTGAGCAACAAATATGCCATGAGGGCTATAAATACCCTGTTTACCCAGGTGTTCCTGTAGATGTTTCAAAAACTTTTTTTACACATTTCACATTAAGACAATTACATTATACAAAACTGGTAAAAGATTTAGAGGTATAGACTAAACATATTTTAAACAGACACAAAATTTAGATTACACATTTATCAAAGGAGAAGTTATTCATTACAAGTGCATCTGTGACACTGTGCCTGTTTCATGGCACACTTAAATTCAGTCACAGACTTATCTAGTGTTCGCATATGGGGTGGCACATTGTTCCAAGTGTTTGCTGCTTTGTATTTGAATGACTTTTTTTGAAAATTATTTTTTACTTCAGGCAGAATTAATTCCCTAGGTTTGTTTTTTAGATAAAAAATTATGATTTGGCCAGTCAAGTTTGTCTATAAGTCCTGAAGGTTTACCATTTTTAAAGATTCTAAATCATAGAGTTGTCCATATTCTTTTTCTTTTTGTTTCTAGTGAATTCCAGTCTAGTCTTAGATATAGTGGCAGTGATGGGTATTATATTCACATTTTAGTATAAACCTAGCCAGTCTATGGTAGGTGGTATCTAGTTTTTGTAGTGCTTTTTTGTTAGCATGTCTGAAGATGTAACTCCCATAGTACATAATTGGAATAATTGGTTGGTTTGCCACTGTTAGGCGATCTTTTTTAGTCAAACAATTGGACACTTGTCTCAGGGCATCTAGTCTTATATTTATTTTCCTAGTTAGTTGATCAATATGTTGTTCAAAGGAAATATGTTGATAATTTTGAAGTCCCAAGTATTTATAAGTAGAAACCTGTGTGAGGACTAGACCGTTCACTGTTTTTCTTTCCAATTTGTTTATTTCTCCAGATTTGTTATTTTGGGCTGAACTAAAAACATTGATTATTTTTTTATCATAAAGAATTAGTTTAGAGGATATGAACCACTTCTGCAAAATATTAAAATCAGTTTGAAGTCTGTGCTCAATTTCTCTAATGTCATTCCCCTCTGACACCAGCACTCTTCTGCAACTCCTATTTCGCTTAACCTAACAATATTTTGTGGTCAGCTAAACTGAATGCCTTAGACAAGTCCATGAACGACACATCCATGGCCCGCATCTCCCCATGCATGTGTGCATTTGGAGGAGCAGGTGTAGGGTACAGAAAGAACATACACCTTGTCACAAACAGAAAATAGTGAGAAAAAATGTAAAGGTACAGTGAATAATAATGTAATATATAAGCTGCTAGAGCAGACAATGAACAGTTAGAATAAATGATCACAGATGATGAAAGAATGTAAATTATGAGGCAGGTACAGCAAGTATATAGTAATCAAAGAGAATACAGCTCACTTCCCTTCATGGCAATCCTTTCAAATGTATTTTCTTACTCACTTGTTCTTTAACATCATGATTCTGATTTCAGCTGAAATGTGAATTACCATGAGATGGCAAGGTAAACCCCATTAGTGGATTTCTACATTATCATTAAATCTTTAATTTGCCTGAATTGGCTTCTTAATGTTTACTTTTAAATAAAGTGCAGCTACCTTAAAATTTGTAATTAGTTAGTGGGAAGCAAGTATATACAAGTATGTAACAAAGAAATGCCACTGCTAGTAAACGCCGGTGCACTCAGTCCAAACATCTGCTGCAGTGGGCTACTTCATGAATGCCCTCCTTCAAATCCAAGATCAACACTTCCCTCTCGCTACCCAGAGAGTGAGGGGTAGTTGTACTCAATGGGTCTTGAAAGAACTTCTGTCCATGATGAAGGATAAGGACAAAAAGTCATCTGACTACAAAAAGGCCCCTCTGCTGCTCTCCGGAATGAATACTGGTGTCTGAGAAAAAGGTGTAAGCAAACTGCCCAGGTACTGAAATGTAACTTTCTCTGCAACCAGCAGAGGGATAACCTCAGGGACCCCCACTGCTTCTGGGGTGCTTTAGGTTCCCTGCTTAACCCTCATATTCGCAACTCCACCATACATCTAAACACCCCTTCTGGCACTCTGACTGATCCTATAGAGGTTGCCCAAGCTTTCAACAAAAAGTTTATGGATCTGTCTGCCCTCCTAAATAAACTACCTACCCAGCTACCTACCTGGCCCTAGTGACCAGTCCTCCTCCTCCTCTCCTACTGGTACACACCCCTCCTCCCTCCTTTCTACTTTAGGGCCATCTCCATTATGGACACCACCAAGCTTCTTAAGGTCTCCCCAACTGAGGTAGGCCTGGTAGTGATGGCCTCTTCTCCGTTATGCTTAAGTTGATTTTCTCTGCCATCTTCAGGCCCATCACCTTCATTTTAAATCTGGCTCTGACCACCTCTACCATGCCAGACTCCTCCTGGAAGCATGCCAAGGTGGTACCTATTTTCAAAGCAGATGACCCCCTATCCTTGGATAATTATTGTCCAATCTCCCTGCTCCCTCACCTGAGCAATCCTCTGGAGAAGATTGTCCACTGCCAGCTATCCAACTACATTGAGAAATATAATCTGCTGTGCAGCCAGCAGCACGGGTTCTGCAAGTTCCACAGCATCACATCTGCTCTGGCCCACTTTACCAATCATGTCCACAGGAACATGGACCAAGGGAAAGCCACTGGTGCTGTATTTTTGGGCCTTATCAAGGCCTTTGACCTGGTCAGTCACTCCCTACTACATTCTACTCTCCTCCAACTTGGCTGCCCCATGGAGACCTTGCAATGGTTCAAGAGTTGTCTTTCTGGCCGATCCCAGTCAGTGTGTAATGGTACTGCCATATCCCCAACCTTCCTATCTCTATGGGTGTCCCTCAGGGCTCTATTCTTGGCCTCTATTGTTCTCCATCTTTATAAACTCCCTTCCCTCTGACTGCATCTCCTGTGATGTCCTCCTATATGTGGATGATTTTCCACAGTGATAAGTTCCTGACAAACATATTTTCTACCCTGTCTATCAACTATGGTCTGGCCTATAACTGGTTCCACTCACATAGGCTACTGGTCAATGAAAAAAATACTAAGGCAATATTTCTAGGTTCCAAACCATACCTGATCAGCACTGCTAAGGCTGCACCTCCCTCTCAGTACTTTCACCTGACAGCCCTGAGCTGCAGAATGTTCCAGATTTTAAATTCTTGGACATAATTCTTGACCCCTCCCTCTCCTATACAGCTCACATCAACTCCATTGTACATTGGGTTAACCAAAAGCTTGGGGCTGCATATAGGTTAAAACAATTCCTGACCAGTGAGGCCTGCTTAGCTATTGCCCAAGGCAACCTTCTCCCTATCATTGACTACTGTTCCACCATATATTCCAATGTGTCTTCTGCCCTGCACTTCCATCTAAACTCAGTATACAATAGCATATGTTGTTTCACATTAATGGCACCTTACTCCACTCAACACTGTAACCTCTACCAGGCACTAGGGTGGCTCCCACTCTCTGGTCATTATGGCCATGTGCTAGGTTGTATCCTTGACAACACCCTTAGAAATGCAAATGCATCACCTTATGCCACCTTTCTGAAGCCTAGAGCTCCTCCCAGATGCTTACACATGTCCTCGGTCTACCCTATTTAAATCCCTAAGGTCTCCACTGGAATGAGTGACAGAGCACTGTCTGTGGCTGCTCCCTCTCTCTGGAACAGGCTCCCTGCTTCACTCCAGTCCGCTGATACCCACAGCTCTTTCAAACATTGACTCAAAACCTGGTTACTGAATGAGGCTAAATGTCTGTGATCTCCAGGGTAATCTCCAACAACATGGTACCTTTCCCGCCCATCTTAACTGCTAACTCTGCTCTTGTAGCTTGTTTTGCTTCATTTAGCTGTGAACTAAACTGTAAATTGTCATGTATTTTCTTTTTTTCTTTTTGATTTCCTCCAACATATTGTAAACTGCACTGTATTTATTTTGTTGCTGTATTCCCTATGATCTGTATGTAACTCAGTAGAGCCATATTTGTGGCCCAGGTCATGCCTGAAGATGGTCTCTTGGATCAGTGTGCTTACCCAATAATCAAAGATTTAAATACATAAATAAAACAAACTGACAATGAAAACAAACAATCAAGCATGCAGAAGGTTCCAAAAGAACCACAGCACTGAATGAGCTGCTTGTGCTGCATTTCCTTAAGTAGATAGCTCAGCATAGAGATGCAGCCAAACACTCAACGTTTTGCTCTTGTAGTGCTTTGTCAAAAGAGAGTGGGAACTGCCTTCAGTAAGCATTAATCTAGCTTTTCTTTTTCTCCCCCCAGGCTGCTGGCAGGTAGGCTCTAGCTCTCTCATGAGAGAGCTCACATCCACCCTGACACCTCATGGTTCTCCCAACCCCCAGCCCAGATCCCGGTGAATCCCCCATGGATTTTCACCCTGTGGCGGGGCCAGGAAGGGAAGGACCATCCCCCCTGGTACACAATCCAGCTTGCTGGGAGTTTGAGCCATGGATCAGTAGCACAGCTGGGCTACATGCAGCCTACCAGCACCTCTCTATTTCTGTTTCTGTCCCTCCCTTCTGTGGCTATGAGCGCACGCATGTGGAAGCACGCACACTCCACATTGCCACATTCTTGCCTCCTTAACTCCAGTGCTGCCTCCTGACCTCAACCAGGAGGCAGCCAAGGAGTTGGACAATATTTCCTCCCCCCTCAGTAGAGGGGAGCCTTCCATCGGATGCTTGATCCTCTCCCTCCCCTGCTGACCCCCGGCAACGCGAGCTCGCTCCTGAGCCTGGGTCACCAGCGTGGCGCAAGGTGTGGTGTCCAGATCCTCTACCCCCAGCACCACTGGGCTGGCCTTAAATCTAGCTTTCTTAAAGGCACAGCTCAAAAAACAGATTGTGATATGTTATGAGTGTAAAAGTACTCAGTGCAAAAGTAACTGTAAATCAAGGTACAGACACAACTAGTACACAATTAGTTAAAAAAAATGTCCAGCAGAATATGCACAAAGCAGGCAGACTGGAATACTGCATATCTATTTTATTCAACTGAAAGCTGAAAGAAAAGGGATGCAGTAAAAGATTAATCCATGTCAAAATGCTGGAGTACAATATTAACGTGTTCATATAGGATAATATTTGCAAAGGATCATAAACTGTTTCTAAGAAGTCCACAGGTTGCAAACAATTACAAACATAGAGTAAGCTTTGTTTTGTCTGGAAAAGAATCTGCTTTCCATTTAGATATCTTGTGGTTTTCTCTTTTAGCTGGATTCAGTTCAGTATCCTCACAAGTATAAAAGTACACAGGGATGGCCTTAGGGTTTGGCAAAGTAGGCAGCTGCCAATGGGTTTTGTGAGGAGGCAATCAAGCAAATCATGTGAATCATGGCTGCAGTTTTTCATTTTTCAGTCCTCTGCAGCACTCAACATAATCTATCCTGAATCAAGTGGAATTCCTGGTGTGTATGTGCATATGTGCGTGTGTGTGTGTGCGTTTGTGTGTGTGTGGCCGTGCGCGCACATGCATGTGTGTGTGTGAATGTGTAGGAGGGTTGTGTGGAGCCTGTGATTTAGTTTGTGAAGAGCATGGATGTAGGCAGCATGTGTAGAAGAAAAAGAATCATGAAGCAATGACCATAATACACTTCTGCTTAATTGTTATAACTCTGCCAGTACCATTTTATATGCATATAAATTAGTATATGCATTATTGTCCCCTGTATTTTTATCCTCTTTCTGGATGGCAAAAGGGGTCCAGTGTCCCCCTCTAGTTTGTCTCTCCTCAATTAGCAGTCCAGTATGAAGTATGCACAGTGTTGCTACACCAGCCATGGTACCAACAATTTAAGTAGCATCTCCAAGCCTGAAGTGAAGGAGGTCCTTACTTTAACCAAACATTCAGCTTGATCTGCAACTGGTAGAACAATGGGCAGTTTTAAAAGGGCATGGGATAGGGTGAGAGGGGGGTTAAGGTGAGGGGGGATAAGAGGGTGGGGCAGCTGCAATATAACGGTGCTAGCTGTGCATTCGAGCAGACTAACTTGAAAGACCATAAGGCCTGTTTCTGCTGGCTGATTCACATGTTCGTATGTATGTAGGCATGATATTCTGACCACCATCAAGTGACTTTTAGATCATCTGTCCAGCCACTGAGCCTGTGGAGTCATGCAACTCACAAGGGGCAGGGGGTAACAAGCAGTGCCTGGTTTGCTTTGCCAGGCCACTTACAGTTCATTGTGCTTCCAGCTTTTCTTGCTTTCAGCAGTCTTATGTGACTCTAGTCTGCCTCTAGTAGTCACTAGCACTGCTCTTCTACTGTGCCTTGAGATGCATACTGCTTTATAGAATCTCAACATTTTAAATACTGTTGCTCATTGTTTACCAGTAATGTGACTTTGATAACCGACCATAGAGCACTATTGACTGTGACTGGACTGACACTCCACTGGTCCTGAAACATAGAAACATAGACATAGACATAGAATTTGATGGCAGATAAGGACCGCTTGGCCCATCCAATCTGCCCATGTCTCCCTACCTACACTATGACCACAGACCATGCTCAATCTAGAGCTCTTTCTCCCTTCCCCTTCCTTTCCATTATAATTCCCTTGTGCTTATCCTATGCATTCTTGGACTCCACCACTGTTTTTGCCCCTGTGATGAGGTGACCCTCATCCCCTAACTTTAAGGGATAGTATTGTTTTCCCTTGAGCCTTCTCTGAGAGTGAGGAGAATGCATGGCTATGTTTCTTTAAAACATTCAATAATTTGTGTTTCTGTCATACAGAAAGTTCAGACCCAACCTCTGCTTTTTCAATTTCTGGCTCATCCCTGAGAGTGGGATCAGATGACTAGGCATTTTCCATTTCCTCGTATTTCTCAGGTAGCACTACTAGAACTGGACCTTTTTCAGAATGGTCTGTCTCCCTTTCAATCCATGGTTAATATCACTTCTCAGGTGTCTGAGCTTCATCTCATGCTAAAAAACACACCCAATACGTGATGTTATCCCAGCGCAACATATGCTCTTTTGAGCATTATTGCATAAATCAGTGCTGTATTATAAATAAAGTAAAAGAGAAAAGTTTCACATTTCATAAGTAAAAAAGCAGGCTTTGTAGAACTTGGGAATACAGTGGTTAACATAACAAGCATTTGTGAATGCCGAATGTTCGCATTGGCACTGCTATTGCACTGTGTCCTGCTTGTATATATTTTTACCATACATTTACCCAAGACAGATGAGATGAGATGTAATATGACATTTGCAATGGGGTCCTGATTTTATACAGTTTTATACTGCATTTACCAAGGATAGTAGGGGTGAGATGCAAGTTTTTCGTGTGGTCTTGCTTTTATAGTGTATCTTTCTAGGATAGATAATCTTAGATACAATATCTCCTTTTCAGTGGGGTTCTGCTGTAGGGTCCTGTTTTACACAGTTTTGCAATACATTTACCCAGAATAACCCAGCTGAGATGCAATATCTCACTTTCAGTGGGGTTCTGCATTGACAAATTTTTGTAATGTAGTTACCCAGGATAACACAGCTCAGATGCTATCTTGTTTTTAGCGTGATCTTGCTTTTCTTAATTTTTACATTGTATTTACCCAAGCTAGCACAGCCAAGATGCAAGATCTAATTTTCAGTTGCCCTGCTTTTTCCCTTTTTTATAATTTATTTACCAGGGATAGCCCAGCTGAAAGGCAAGTTATATTTTCAGTGGAGTCTAGCTTTTACAATGTATTTTTCCCAGGACAGAGTAGCATAGATTGCACAGTTCTGTAGGTGTAGAAAGACATACTCCATGTACTCTATGGTGTAGAAGGCTCTGCACTGCTGCCATTATTTCATGCAACACAACATGACACAGGACCAACTGATCCTTTCTGTAATTTTGTTCTTGGGAGTCAAAATTTGAGGGTTTGGCCATTAAGATTGTTATTGCATTCCAGAGGCCATAGATCATTACAGGCTGTAGGGGTGGTGTGCATAGTAAGGGTCAGGATGAATAATGTATGGCCACTGTATTTACCAGTACAATGAGTGGGGGCAACACACAGGGCCATTATCTACAAAAATTGTGTCATATAGTGCCACATGGGGCAACAAACATGGTCATGGTGTACACATTTTTATTGTCTAGCTACACCCCTATGGGGCAGTTCAGTGGGTGCTCTCCTGTACTGGGGTCCTGCTTTTACACATTTTTACTATATATTTACCCATGATAGACCAGATAAGATGCAATATCTCATTTTCAGTGGTGTCTTTCTTTTACTCATTTTAGATTGTATCTACTCAGGATAGGCCAGCTGAGAGTGGGAGGGCTAAAAACCTGCGGTTCAAAGGGGGGGAATAGCTCCAACCACATCCCCTATTTAAACCCAACACTTCTGTTTGCTCCGCTTCGAGCATTTCGAAATCCTTTCTGACTGTACCACTACGTGGTTTGTGGCTGTGCTTTTGCTCTCTGTATGCCTTCTGCCTTCCAATACATTTGTCCAGCTTTTTGCTTCTGCTTTTGTTTTTCCTCCCTCATCTCCTTCTGTCCATTCTCCCCTACTTCTGCAATCTGTGGCTGTCTGCCACCCAGAGCCTCCCCTGCCCGTGTTTTGTCTCTGTTTTCCTCCATCTGCTTCTTTCCTCCCTGTCCGCTTCTAACATCCTTTTCTGCGCTCTGCCTCACTGCTTCGCGGCCCTCTGTATCTCCTTCTGTCTCTTTCTTCCTACCTGCCAACCTCACGTCCCTCATTATTATCATTTTTGTGGGGGTTTCTTCCCCTGTTGTCTCCTCACTGCTCCTCTCTCCTTCTTCTTCTAGATCCATGCCTGTGTCCTCCTCACCTAGTGTCCCTCTGTTTTTCCCCTTCTCCTGCATTCTCCCTCTCCCTCGTCTCTTCTGTCTGCCCCCCCTTCTTTCACCATTCATGGCATGGCCTGCCCGGCCCCCTCTCCCCTCTGTGCCTTGTCTCTGTTTTCCTCCTCTGCCCTGTACCTTCCCTACCTGTTCCTGGCCTCCTTCTACTCTCTGGTTTGCTGCCTTCTAGCCCTCCGTATCTCCTCTTGGTCTCTACCCCCCTCCCCAATGGTCTCTCATACCTCGTTCCTTGTTGTTTTTTTTGGAGGGAGGTTCCTTCCCCTGTTCTCTCCTTTGCTGCTCATTCTTCTGGGTTCATGCCAGTGATGTCACTGTCCAGCAATCCTCTGCTCTCCCCTGCTACTGTCTTTCTCTCTCTCTCTCTCTCTCTCTCTCCACTCCACATCTCCTCTTCCACCCACTTACCCTGCAGTGTACTTGTCTTCGCCGTACACAGAACTTCTCACTTCAACTGCTCTTCCTCCTGATAATTTCCAGTGCCAGTTCTCAAGCCCCTTGGCAGTTGCCATGGGCTGGACAGCATTGTTTAAAGTGATTGCCCTAATTTTTGGATCTCCTCTCCCACTGTGCTGTCCTGTTCAGTGACTTCATCCCCAATCATTCAGTTGTTCCTGGACTTCTTTTACAGTGACAGTAGCTACTGGTGAGATCAAGACCCAACATAATTTCTTGGCTGGGCCCTCTGAATTACCCTTGACAGGCTTTTCATCTTCAATCAGGTCTCCGTTGGTGCCAGTATTGCCTTCACCATGCCTAATTTGAGAATAGTATTGCCGTTCTCCTTCCACTGCTGAATAATATGAGGCATTCCAATTCTATATTTTTCCTCACCTTCCTCCAAGTGGAAGTCTCACACTCCAGTGTCCACCACAACCTGTTATCTGCTGACCTATGTGAGGGTCCATATCACTACCACCTTCTCTCTTTGTGGCTAGAAGCATGTCCCTAACATCTTGGTTTTAGACGTACATGGAGGTCTCATTCAATTCCATCTCAGATCCTCCATGCTGGACCATTCTCATTCACCTTCATGGAGGTGTCTTCCCATACGCTTCACCTTTCTTCCTACGTGGGGGTCTGAGGCAAGTAGCGTCTCCATCCTCTTCTCCAGTTTTTGCACTGCTATATATAGTCAGTTTCACATGAGGTGCTCCTGTTTATACTGCCCAATGGTGCCACGGCTGCCTCACCATCAGGTAAACCTTTGCCTGACTCATAGGAGGGTGCATTGGTAAACTCTCCAACTTCACTGGAACCGCCAGCTCATTGACTCTGACCTGCTCAATGATGCTACTCCCTGGAGGACAGGACCATTCTCTGCCTTATAACTGAACTTACAAAACTGGGCATTTCTCATTCACCTTCAGCCAAGACACGAGAACTGTTAATTTATTCTTTTTGGCTCCATCCTGACAAGGTGCTGCTCCTACTCCCGATGTGCCACTTCCTCAGCTGGTTTGGGATGCATCTGCTGAGCTCTTCAATCTTCTATCTGTATTGGCAACTTCATTACTGGATATCAAGACTCACCTCATATCTCTAGTTTCTGTCTCTGCTCCATCCGATTCCTTCCATTACTCAGACAGTCTCCATCCTTAGCTGTTCCTGTCAGGGTATTGGGTGAAGGTGAGCTTCCCTGTCTGCTTGAGATTGGAGACCATGTCTTCTGACTCCATTCTCTACTCCTTCCACTTCATTCCACTCCTCATATGGTCTCAGTCTCTAGCTCTCCGTGGGGGGCTTCAAGCACAGGCTGGACTTCCCTGCCCACTAGTGTTGGGAGCCTGTCCCTCATATTCTGTTCTCCTCTACAGACTGTGTTTTGCCCTGAATTTGGACTGCCTCCTGGACTTCCCCCTTCTGTATTCCTTTTGGGGCCTCAACTACACCACTGTCTAGTTCTGAACCATCCATTGATTGAGTTCCTTGGATCCATCCTTGCTTCAGGCTTCCATTAACCATTCCTCCATCTTACCAGGTCTTCTCCATCTGTTACTCAAATCATCAGTGGAATTCCAGTTCTGCCATCCACCTCTCAGTCCTTCACTATTCCATCAATTGACTCCCGTGCTCCAGCACTAACTTAATTACATCTCCAGTATCCGATCAAGATAACATTTCTCGACCTTCCTGCCATCATGAAACTTCTGCTGCTCCAAAGCACCACTACTTTCCCCATAAACACTACCCATCAACTATGAACCCCTCATACCATTATATTCAAGTACCAAATGCCAGTACCCAGATATAAAGCTTGTGCTCATCCATACATTCAAAATTATTTAATCATATGCATACCTCCAAGATTGTAATACTGGATAACATAAAGATATCCTGGACATCATTTAAGCACCTTCTTCCTTCATCTGGACATCCTTCTGACTTGGACCTCCTTCGTCTTCCAGAATTGACCTTTCTACTCACATTGTCAAAGATTCAGGATATGACTCATCTACATAATAATGTTCAGAGATGTCAAGATTCAGAGGATATAACTCATCAACCTAACCAGAAACAAACCTCTATCCAATCATTTAGGATTATCTCCTTGTAGATTGCCCAGAGGATGGGCAGGTCAGTAGCCATGGGTCCCCAGAGGTTTCCTCCGAAGGGGTGTTTTCCTCTCCTGCATGCTACTAGTCACACTCTCTGAAGTTGGAGGAGATAGCCTCAAACTGATAATCTTTTGGGCCTCTATTCCTACACCTACCCAGCATGCCTACCAAGGGTGGGAATAAAGAAAAGTCAAATTAAAAGCTCATAACTTCAAAGACGTAAGTACTACACTATGCACCACACACTGAATGGGAGGGCTAAAACCTGTGGTTCAGTGGGGGGGGATAGATCCTCCCTCGTTCTCTACTTAAACCCAGCACTTCCATTTACTCCGCTTTGAGTATTTCAAAATCACCCACTATCCTCCCTTGCCTCCTCCTCCTCCTCCTCCTCCTGCACTCTTCTCTCCCTTGATGTTAGACCTCTATTTCTACACCTACCCAGCATTCATAACAAGGTGGGAATGACAAAAGACAAATTCAAAGCTCATAACTTCAAAATCAGAAGTACACACAAGCACTACACTATGCATGACACATTAAAGCACTATCTAATTGTCAGTGGGCTCCCACATTTTGACCCTGAAGTTCCAACATTGTCTTTATATGACCTGACATTATGGTCAAGACAGGTGGAATTGTTTCAGTCCCATCCAAAAGGTGGTTTCACAGTGTGACTGCAAAAATATGTTTTGGAAGGGATTTGAAAAATGACACCTGTCATTCTTCACAAGGTGGGGTAACACAAGGAACATGTTGAACATTAAGAGCCAAAATCTGCAAAAATAAATGTATAACTCATGAGTAAATATTGGAAAAATTCAGTATTTCTTTATAACTTAGTTCTTTTTGTTTTATTTTGGGTCTGATTTTCAAAAATATTGCGAATGCCACAAGCCCCTAGTGCGCCAAGCATAACGACATTGGGGGCTTGCAGCATTCTTTTGGCACTAATTGCAGTTTTCATTCAGTGTACCAAATGCCACAAGTTAGACCAGGTCCTCCGTTCTAATTTGTACCATTTTGGGGACCCTTTTTACAAGGCTTGCGCCAAAGCTCTGGTAAATTGTGGAAAATGTTGCAGTTGAGCCAAATGTGCTAAAATTGGGCACAGTTGCATCCGAGGAGTTTGGCACAGTTGCATCAAACATCAGGGCTGATGCAGGGCTTGATGCAAGCCCTGTGTCAGACTTTGAAAATCGGGCCATTTGACCCCCAATTTTTATGATACCATGTTATGATCAAGACAGGTGGATTTTTTTTAAAATTCTCTCTAAAGGTGGTTTCACAGGGGGATTGGAAAACATGTTTCAAAGGGGATTTGAAAAAATTACACCTCTCATATTCATTAGCTGAGGCAGAAAATGGGCTATGTGCACATTTAGGGCAAAAATCTGCAAAAATCAGAACATTATGAGTAAATGTTGAAAAATCTCAATGTTTCCTTGTGACTTACTTTTTGTCATTTTTGACAAGAGACCACCTCTGGCACAAAGCTCATGCCACAGGTAGTCAAGTTGACCGGGATCAGTATAAAGCTGCCAGAAACACTTGTACTCAGAAGATCAGACTGGCTAAATCTGCGTACTACAAAGACGTGCTCTCACACTCTCGGGGTGATAGTTGGAAATTTTGGGATAACCTCAAAGATCTCGCTGGCAAGCCAAACAGATCCACTATCACCATGCTTAACATTAATGGGATAACAATCCAGGACCTGCAGTTCATAGCTGACACATTCAACCTGCTTTCACTGTTCCCAGTGGCATACTCCCCCCGACTTCTTTGATAAACCCTCTAACTCATTTAACCTCACTATGCCAGACCCAGCCCTGAATAATTTCCCTTTCTATTTTGAGAAAGTCACCCTAAGGGAATCAAAAAATATCTCCTGAAAGTACTTGGCAAGTCTCACTTCAGCAGTAACACCCTCAACCTGAAGTTCCTATACCTTACCCTAGACTTGGTACTCCTGCTACTCACTGAAATCCTTAACCTGTCACTTTCCCTTAGACAATTTCCCCAATGGTGGAATGCTGCAGTGGTGACTTCCATTCACAAGAGCGAGGACAGGGTCTTACACACAACTTATCACCCGATCTCCATTCTCTCACCCCTCTCCAAAGCCATGGAGCAGATAATTTCAGACCAGCTCTCTGATTACCTGGCCAAGTACAGCCTCCTATATCCCAAGCAGCATGACTTTAGAAAGGGTTTACAGTACCACTTCTGCCCTTCTAGAATATACTGACTACATTCACAAAACACTGACTTGACTGGGGTCACTTAGTGGGATCTATATACATTGATCTCACTAAGGCTTTTGACAAGATCAACCGCATTCTCCTTCTTGAGTCACTCCTGGCCCTTGGGATCTCCAGTGGTACCACACCCTGCTTCAAAAGCTACCTGAATGGCAGACCTAAGCAGGTAAAGATCCATAACACCCTTTCCATTAGCCTCCCTGTATACTTGGGTGTCCTCCAAGGCTCTATACTGGGATCCCTACTTTTCAGCCTCTTTCTTAATACCTTCTGCCAAGTCTGTACCAATAATCTTCTCCTTTATGTGGATGATGCGGTTTTATTTACTAGTCAGCCTGACCCACTCCCCCTTGTTAGTAGTCTCCAGCATGACTTCTCAGTGGTTGAGTCCTGGTTCATCCAGCATAAACTGATTATGAACGACAAAAAAACTAAGACTATGCTCTTTGCTAGTCCCCATAACAAGCAAAAATCAGCCCCTCTTACCATCTTTAATAATCAGAATGTCCCCACTGAGCAAGTCTCTACCTTTACATACCTAGATATTACACTTGACAGTACACTGTCTTTTGTCGATCATGTCTGCCTTATTTCAAATGTGATCAACTCCAGAACTGGAATCCTCTATTGACACAAGAACAGCATGACTCCTGAGGCACTACGGTTAGCTGTCACTAGCTCAATACTCTCATAGTGGACTATGGATTAGTCGTTTATGGCTCCACCACTGACACAACACTGACACTACACTTAAAAGAATAAGTACGGCACTCAACAAATCATGTTATTTGGTCTCCGGTGCTCACAGTCATACCCATACATGTGACCTATATGCCCTGGCCAACTGGTTGCACCTTAAAGGGAGGCTTTCATATCAGACCTGCCTGCTTGTGAAAAAAAATCAGTCTAGAGCTCATCCTGCCAACCACCCAGCATCTTCTCATATGCACGCCTAACTCACATAGCACCAGGAGTGTGTCTAAGCACATCTACCTGGTACCTTTCTGTTGGACCACCCAGGCTCAATGTTCTTTAATGTTCTGAGCTCTCAGCATCTTAAATAACCTCCCCCAGGATATCATCAATGAACCCAAGCTTGGTTCCTTCAAATGCAAACTCTGACATCATCTTACTGAACTTAACAACTGTGACTGTCCCAACTAGCATTTTACCCTAGCAGAACATTGCCACCCCATTCCCTATTTTGTGCTAGCACCCTACTACTCCCTCCCTCTATCAGCTCCCCTTCACTGAACACTTCCTCCCTACTCCCACCATGCTCACCCCTGACAGCTCCCAGATTTTCTATACTGTCCCCTGATCCTTCTCTCTGTCACTGCCATGTCCTCTGTGCTCCCTCCCTCCCTGCCTCCCACTCTCCCCATAGCACTTCACTCCCCTCCCTTCAGTCCTTCAGCCTGACAAAGTCTCCTTGCTGAATGCTCTGCTTTTGCCCCTTCTCCTTCTCTCCACTCTATTACTTGACAAAACCAATAGTCTGACTGCTCAAACATTGCTGCATCACACAATTGGTGCACCAACCTGTAATTCATATTGTAAACTTGTATTGTCTACCTGTAACTGCCTTACCTGTTTCCCTGTACACTTTCATGCTGTTACCTTTCCTCGTTATTTATCAATTTGCACTGAGGTAGGAACACCATGCTCTTTTGACCATGTCTCCTCACTGATGGCTCAAGTGTCACCTAATGTTCTCATTGTTTGTGCCCTCTATTATCATCTGCACCCACTATATCCACAAATGTACACAATGCCAACTGTTACCCAAATGTGTTTACACTCATTTACCATGTAATTCTACCTTGTGATTCAATACTCCATTGTCAGTACTATTTTATTGTACTTTGTCTGTAATCTAACCTATTGTATGCTCAAACATGGAACCTTTGTAAATGAGTCTCTGACTCAAATGTATTTATAATTCAGAGAAATAAATAAATAAAATATATTTTGACCCCATATTTTCAGCACTGTCTATTTATGACCTCACCTTATGTCACAGCAGGTGCAATTTTTTAAATCCAGTTTGAAAAGTGACTTTGTGGAGCAAATGCAAAAACATATTTTGGAGGGATTTGAAAAATGTCACCTTTCATTTTCATGAGGTGGAATAACAAGAGGTCTATGTTAAAAACTGTGGGCTAAAATCCTTACTTATCACAGAGTTATGAGTAACTTGAAAAAATTCAACGTTTCTTCATAACTTCGTTGTTTTATGACATTTTAATCCAAAATTTTCAACATAGTCTTTTTATGACCCATCCATCTGAACATGACAATTGTCATTTATAAAGTACTGGCCATAACATCATTTCATGCCACAAGAACAAAATAAATTTTGGCCAGGATTTAAAAAAAAACAACACATGTCAAGTTTCACCTATCTGGTTCATTAAGTAGGGTACCAAAAATGCCATGTTGAAAATTTGGGGGCCAAATATTAAAAAATGTCCAAGTTGCAAGTACAAGTTCAAAATGCATTGAAATACACTGACAGCAGCTTATCTGTTTTTCTCAGTTCCCAGGCTGGTGTTGAAGAGTGAAGAGGTGTATCTAGTCCAGAAATGACTACAGTGTTTGACCCCCTGTAGGGTATGTGGTGGGGGTGGATGCTGTGTGGGGGTGTCAGGCAGGGAAAGGGTAACAGCAGGTCAGGGGCAGTAGTGGCAACAGACATCAGTGGACCATTTTCTTTTTTACAGGGCATAAAAATAAGCTGAAAAAAATGTGAGGGCCAGTTTTCTTTATTGCATGTTCCAGCACTAGGGTTTGGGCACTCCAATGTTGGTTTAATATTTACGGGGTACAGAAAGTGAAGGGGAAGGGGGATGGACACTTGGCAGAGGGTAGGGTTATTTTAAAGAGGCATGGGCATGTGAAATGACATGGAGGTGTGAGGGATATTTGGCAGAGGGTGGGAGCTTCCACTGGCACAGGAGGCAGATTGGGAGGTGGGAGGGATACTTGTCAGAAGCTGGGATTGTCTTTTTTTCACTTCATTTTGTCCCTTCCTGGCTGGCCCACATTCTCACTGACCCCTCATCCCTATCCACCCACTCGCAGTGCCACCTCCTGTCTGCCCACATGGCTTACCCCCCATGGCGGTGCTGCAGGAATCCTTCAACCTGTTGACATGGATCCAGTTTTGGAGATGCCTACCTTTCAGCAGTGGCAGCATCTGTGGGGATCAACACTCATCCAGCTGCCCAGGACCTTTACTCCTCCTCCTACTTTTCTCCCCAGCCCACTGGAGGAGAAGCAATGGGCATCAGCAATGGCTGAGCTGTGCATGCTTCTGCCCACAGCATGCCAGCCAACTGCTCCACCTCCATCCCTCAACTATGGGACCCTGGTGCTCTGACGCTCAGTCACTGTTAGGTGTCAGAGGTGCACTTGCCTCCATATCCTTCCCTCCCTGGGAGAGGAGAGCTGTCCTCTGGATGCTCAATCCTCTCCCACCCCAGCTGACCCCTGGTGACCCACTTGCAATACAAACACAGGTCACTGGCATGGCAGGAGGTAAGGCAGGGTACCTCAGCCCTCCACACCACTGGACCAGCCTGGGTGGGATTGTCAGTTACATGGGGGAGGATGAGGAAGAGGCTAATCATGACACCAATCAGCTATTTGCTGGGCAGCATCATGCAGATCACATCAAAGAGCCACCATGTGATTCAGGTGGCCCTTTTCTTTGAACTTCATGAAGTTTCCACTCAGCAAGCACTTAAGGGTATCATGATCATCCTGGCTGATGATTAGTCTGACACTGTCGAGCCAACTGCAGACTGCCCTGTATTGGACCAACAGTGCAACACCTTTAAAATCCACCATTGTAGCAATATCTTCACTTTGCACCAGTGCAAACATGAACATAAATATTGGATCACTTTACATTTCAGGGCATAGGTTACATAGTGTTTATATGGTAGTTAGTGTATAATAACATAGCTACTGTTGTTATTAATGTGTAAAGTGTAAAAAGCAGGTAATGGCCTTGTAACCATATGATAAAAACATGGTTACTCCAGCTGTCGTCACCATGTCAGAGTGTAAAAATAGTTCATATGCAACTACTGTATATGGCAGTGACAGTTTAACAACTTGATAATCCAACTGTTTCCCTTGAACTCAGAAGTAATAATTAGATAAATACATTTTCATTAGAAGGTCAACAGATTTGTATTATCCTGTAACCTGTGTGTTGCTAGTAGGTAATATATTGGTAAGTACATTGTTGACACATAACAAGTCAGATTAAGTTATGTAATTACTGTACATGATAGCTGTTGTTTACAAACATGGCAGATGCTGCTGTTCATATGTATTATGTGTTTTAAGTAGGTACTGTAGTTACAGTTTAATTGCATAGTAGTCTCTTGGATAGGGTGATTGATAAATTTGTCTTACCTTGCCTTGGTAATTCAACTATTACTGGCATGAAAATATATAAATAATTATTATGTAATTACATTGTATCGGCAGTTAAACAATGTGGTAACTAATGTCCCTCTTAAATTGGCAAGTAGTCATTAGGTAAAATAACTTGTTATTCAATAACATGCTGTAAGTGTTGGTAGAAAGAAATTACCATCCATTGTAAGCGCAGTGTTGATACAAATTAACTCAGTTTAAAGGATCATGTGAGTATTGTACATGCTAAGTGTGGTGTTCTAACTTGTTAAATATTATCATATCTAAAGGCAAGACAAAACAAGGCAACATGTATTTCTAAGGCGCTCTTTCCAACAGGCTCTTGACATTGTACAGGGATCATGTAATATATGGTGCAATATAAGAAAACAAGACTGATATTTTAATTACTGTGTAATTCTTGCATTAATTACATGGCCATAAATATACCGTATAACTTCATAAACTGCTATGATATAGTTATACGGTGCTATAAACTTTTACCCCTACAGTACCTCCATAGATTATCTTGAATAAGAACTCTGAAGTTTCCATTTACTTTAATAGTAATCAAGCACTATTACATAGCAGTAAATGGGTGGGTGCCCACTGTGCTGTTATATCCTAGTAGTAGTAGTAACTGCAGCAATAGCCATAGTAGTAGTAGAGAATTTATTTGTTCCTCAGTTTAGACTTTACAGTTCTTCAAGATACAAACCAGAATAAGATATCACACTTATCTTTAAAGTATATCATATTAGAAACAATGTAAATCATACTAAATAAAAAAAATATTTGATAATACATTAGTATCAGAAGGTAATTTTATCACTAGACAGACTTTTGAAATAACTATTTTCACATATCATTTGGCATCAGTATTTATTTGAATATATAATTAATTTTACTTTGCTTGATTCTTACCTTTGTACTTTTATCACTTCTTGAAGGAAGGGGCCAATCCTGAACAGGGTATAATATTTACCAGCATTCAAAAGTTTATCAATCAGTGATTTATTATTTCAGAAATGCAAACTGATCAGATATAACAGCCATTTGTCTTTTTACCTTACTACACCAAGGGCACATACAAAGTATGTGAATTAAATCTCTTAACCAATTTTACAGGTGCATATTTCATTTCCACTGTCTTGCTGTAGCTATCCATACTTTATATCCAAGATGGGGATTGGATTGTAATTAAATCTGAATAATGTAATGGTCATCCTCATTTCTTTGTTTGTTATGAACTCCAAATAACTTTTAATAACAGATCTGAGTCTGCGCAAGGATGATTGAAGATTAACCCTTAGGCTACTGACAGAATTAAATTGTAAGGAATTCTGAACTGATACATCAGTCTGCAGCACAGCAAGGTTTAAGCTTGTTATTTCTTACTATTGAGAGATCCTATTGCATTGCTATGTTGTATATTCTTGTTTTTAACAAAAGTTTATATTTGAAAGAGATAACAATGTTTGTTTCCAGCCATGCCAGCAAGCTGGGGTTGGGAACTGACCAGAATCACCTGGGGGTCTGGCCTGGTGAAGGATGATCAAACATCTATAGATGGCTTTCCTCCTTTGGGGTGGGGGAATAGTACATGCTACTGCCTTACTGACACCTAGTGGAAGATAGGTGTCACAGCAGGAGCTATCTCTCAGCAGGCTGGGTGCTGACACTGGGTGTGAGTGAAGTTTTCACATTAGATGTCTGTGTCAGGGCATGCATGCCAACCTTGGGGAACCAGGGCAAAAACCAGGAGGAAGAACACTTCAACCAGCAGGATGAGGATGGTGACCCCACAGGCTCTGCACCACTGTATGTGGCACACACACCCATGGTGGTCAGAAGAGGGTGTGGTAAACCCTGGGATGGTGGGTAATGGGGCTGGCAGTTGTAGTTGATGGGGGACACTCAAGGGAATAGGGCAGACAAACAAATGATGAAAAATAATTGTTATAACCCATTCCCTTTCATAGCCATATCCAATGGTATGTAGTAGGGTTCTCACAAACTTTTAAACCAGGTCCAGTGAACAGTTTCGATTCCATGGTAGGATTTGCTGTTTCCAACATAAATATGGAGAGCTATTTGTATGCATATTTAAAATCAGTATCTAATAATTAAGACTTTGACAGTTTGCCTGGACTTCAAGACTGATTTGTTCCAGCTCAGCCCTTACTTTGGCAGCAGGTACTCCTTTTGGCTGACCAAGCATCTGTTTACAGAACTGTGCTATAAATGAGTCTAATTTATGGATTCTTTTTAATCATGGCCCCATGTTCAAGTTGCATATAAGGTTTGGGTACTGCTTTCCCACTGAAAGCTTCTAATAGGCCTTAATTGCATATCTTCCAAACATTGTGCCAAATGTTGATAGGGCTTTAGTTGCTTGGATTAGCTTTGTTGTATTTTCAGTATTTTGTTGTTATTTTAAACTTTTGGAAATAGTGAATCCCAGATGTGTATAGCTTATTACAAACTCTCATTCTTCATTGTAAAGAAACCAGTTGTTTTTTAGCTGTAATGATTTTCTTCATCATTATAATCTTGTTTTTCTTAATATTAGTTTAAAATCTGAAGTCTTTACATTTTGTTCAGAGTTGGATTATTTAAAGACCTATTGTTGTGAGGATAGTAATACCAAATCATTGGTGAAGGCAAGAGCAGCACAATATTTTTCCTCATCTTTGTTATATAAACTATTCTTCTTTCCCTAATATTACCAGAATGCTATTGCACAGATATTAAACATCAGTGGACAAATCATGCAGCATTGTCCCATTCCCAATTTTGTTATGTTTTTCTGTTAAATTACCTGTTTTACTATACCTAACCTGTTCCCAGTGTATTGAGTAAAGAGTGACATTTAGATAGCGGATGCTGGAATCACTGTTGTTTGCTTTTAATTTTCCCAAAGCATTATTCTAGATTAAGTGATTGAATGTTCTTTTAAGGTCAACAAAAGCAACGCATATAGACTATTTACAGATGATAAAATATTTCTCAATAATGTGATGTATTATGTAGCAGTTATCAGTCATCAAGTATCCTTTTCTGAAACCAGCTCGAGTGTGATTATGTATTAAGTGCACGGTAATAAATGGGTTTATAAAATGGTGTCTGGTCAATTTTGACTCTTCATTGGTCAGGGCACCATCACATGGTACTGCATTAACCTAGTATATACCCCGACTCAAAAGACATGATGGCTTGTTGGGGGTGCATTAATTGAGATCCCAACCAGTCGGGGGGCCAAAAGGTCAATATGCTAATTACATATCCTCTGGGTCAAAAAGGTCACAAAGCAAATCAAACAACACATCAACATTAAAAAGAAATCATTTAAACTAAAACAGTACATCAGAAATCCATCATTGAAGCATCACAATAAGCATCATCCTCTGGACAGAGGGTAATACCTTGGAGATAGAACTTTATGCTAATTATAGGACTAAGAATGCAAGTTCAAACTCTGCAGCATGGCGATGTTCCCCCTAGTGCTCTATCTTCAGATTTGTTTTTCTGCTGAAGAGAGCAGTCATCCCAAAGAACAGCTCTGGTATTGTGGTATCCAGAACACATTCTTTATTTTAAACGGTTTGTCATAATCTCAGTTAGAAAATTTATATTCTCAAATATTCTGTATCAGCTTATTTTAGATTTTTTTATTCAATTTGCCTTTTCTCCGGTTTCTAGTCAGTTCCCAGGAACTGGAGAAGGCCACAGCAGAGAGAAGTTCCCATTGTTATGAAACTACTGCCAAATTTAAAAAAAAAATAAGAATTATGCAACTGCTTTTCCACCAGTCTATCGGCTTTTTTATTTAGACAAAGTTCCCACTAACAGAGAACTGAAATGTTTTCTGACAGGCTACTTTTAAAAACATAAAACTGCTCCCTAATGTTATTTTTACAATTTTTTAAAATTAAACTATGTGGTTCCTGATTCAAGGAACTGGTAAGTGAAAGAGTTTTTATTTATTTTTTTACTCAGAACTGCATTTATTTATACAGGTTCTGTTCTTATGTTTTTTGGGGAACCAGTAGTTCTCTACATATGTCTTCAGTGTTTGGCATGATTGATAGACCCAAGAAAATGAAAATAGGACCCTCAGGCTTTAAAATTATACAAATTACTTTCAGCTACTAAAAAGGGCAGACTGCTACAACCTCTGTTTAAAGCTCCTGGGTCCAGCTCTGTACAAAAGGGCTAAGAAAAACAAAATGGTTTCTTTGTCTGCCTTTGTGTCACCAAAACACAATAAAGGCTCTTAGGGAGTTCCTAATGATGGTGGAAAGCACATGTAAGGGGTATGTTTTCACATTAACAGCAGCAGTCCCTGTCAAAGGGGACAGAGAAAAAAGATAAAGCTGTTCAGCCATCAAATAAGCAAGGTAAAGATGGTAAAGATACCAGGGTGTCTGAAAGGGGGAACCCTGAGCCCAGTGATGGCAAAAATACAAATAAATGTTCCTCAGAACAGATACTGGAATCAGTGTCTGCAAATAAAAAACCAAAAGCGAAGGATGCCCTTGTCACTCTTCATGCAAAGGAAAGGGAGCAGACAGTGGACCTAAGACAAATGCCCTCAGCAGGGGACATGCAAAAGTATGGCATTTTTTCAGCCTTCCAGGCTATGGGAAACTTTATGAATGTGCTGGTCTCCCCTCTCCAGGCTCAAGTTTTGGAACACCTGCCTGTGGAGCAAGAAGATATGTACAATGAGGAAGAGGAAGAGGAGGAGGAAGGTGAACCTATTGAACCAGATGGTTCACCTGAAGAAGAGTGCAGTTCTGCTCCTAGATCCACAGAGCATTTTATCTCATACTCCTCTTTCATTAGACACATGGTGAGCACCCTCAGCATACCCTTTTAGGAAATAGAGGTGGATAAAGAGGATGCAGAATTTATGGCTATGATGGAGCTTACATCTACAAGAAAGCTGCTAGTCTCCATACACAAATCACTCCAAAAAGCCACCTCAGAAATCATGTCTGCACATATGTCAACTGCAGGGGTAGATAAACAGATTGAAAAAATATCAGGTGGACTGATAGGGGGTGGAATACCTGTATACCCATTGTGATCATGAAGGTGTAGTCCAAGCAGCTGCTTGTGAGAGTGGTGAGGTCCACTTCTTTGTGCAGCCCCATGAAAAAGACTCCAGAAAACTGGATATTATGGCCAAAAAGTATACACAACAGCTTCCTTGCTCAGTAGGCAGGTAGCTTATTTGCCATAAACAGCTCAGTACTGGAAGGCACTGTGGAATACAATGCTAGTACTAATTGAAAAGGTGGAAGGTGAGTTGACACATGAGCAGGCTGCCGCGGCAAAGTCAGTCTTGGATGCAATTTCACTTGGCTGTAGACACTAATAACTCTGCTTCTAGGGTCTTAGCCCATGAAGTGTCATTAAGGAAATTCTCCTAGTTAAGGTCAACCATTGTTTGCCAGGACACTCAGATAAAGGCCAAGGATTTCTGCTTCAAGGGAAACTAAATTTTTGTTGACAAAACAGAAGCATACCTGAAAAAAGTGGATTAGTACAAAATCAATTACAAAAGCAGCACTGAGAAAGAAAAGGCCTCTACTTCCTATAGGCCTTCTGGTAGGGAAGGCAGAGCCAGGGACAATTATCCTAGACTCTATGCAATCCATGAGTACAAACCCCATAGAGGTTACTACAAATCTTGAGGCAGGAGGGGCTCCAAACATGCTGCTGTAGCAGCATTCCCCAAGCCACAGTCAAAACAAAACCCATGACAGTTTTGCTCAGGTACCCCAACCATTACCAGTAGGGGGAAGGCTGGCCCACTACTTCCAGGAATGGGTAAAAATTACCACAAACAAGTGGGTCCTGGAGCTAGTGGGTCAGGGACTGTCCTTGCAGTTCAAGTGGTTTCCAAAACTGCAGAAACCAAAACACGTTACAGCCTGTTCACCAACAGAAAGAATTCTGCTGCAGCTGGAAGTAAACAAACAGCTGTTGGAAAATGCAGTGGAAATGGTCCTTGCCTCACAGCTGGACAAGGGCCTGTTCTCAAGATGCTTCCTCACCCACAAGAAAAATTGGGAATGGTGATCCATTTTAGACCCAAGAGATGAACAAACATTAATAATTAAATTAAAAAAAAGGAAAGATTCAAGGTGGTTACACTGGGCACAGTGATACAATCTTTACAAGCTGGGGCTCAGCTAGGGTCACTGGATCTGAAAGACACCTACTTGCACATTTCAGTCAGATCTAACCACAGAAAATACCTCTGGTTGAGGCTAGGAAACTGCCAGTACCAGTTTATAGCTCTTCCTTTTGGCTTCACCTCAGCACCACGGTTCTTCACAAAGTGCTTATCCGTGGTGGTAGCACATGTCAGAAGACAAGATGTGGTGGTTTTTCTTTGATTGGATGACTTACTAGTCTCAGAAAAACAGACCAAGAGGCAAGGTGCTCCATCCGGAATGTGAAAAGCACCCTGGAAAGTTGGGTTCTTGATAAACCCGCTGAAGTCCCAAACAGAACCTGTTCAAGTATTGGACTTCATAGTCACAGAGCTGGATACCCTGCAGAGGAAAGCTTTCCTCCCACAGGGAAGGGTATCAAATTTGATTGCAAGTCCAAAATCCTTCACACCAGGCTAACAAAGGACTGCAAGGAATTGTCTGTAGATAATGGGCTATATTGTTGCATCTACGGCAGTGGTGTTATGGGCTAGGTTTCAAATGAGAGACACTAAGTATCACTTAAAAGACCACTGATTTCAAAGACAGGATTCATTGTCCAAGCTAATGCCAGTAACAAAGACATTGGCCTAGGCATTGGAGTGATGGAAGGATGAAAGCAACCTCAGAGAGAGCATTCCCTCCCTTCAGCAATCCCCAACAACTATCTTCACAACAGATGCTTCATTCCTAGGATGGGGAACCCAACTGGAGGACCTCACAGTGAGTGGCATCTGGAAACCACTGGAGACTCAGGACACATCAGTCTTCTGGAGCTTTGGGCAGTATTGCTCTGCAATGCAACTCTTCTCTGCCCAGCTACAAGGTCAATCTGTTCAGATCCAAACAGACCGCACCACAAAAATGTATAACATAAATAAACAGGGAGGAACAAGATCCTCAAGATTATGCACAGAAGCCTTGAGGACCTGGAATCTAGCTTACTCCCAGGATGCAAAGATCTCTGCATTTCCCCTGCCTGGCAAAGTCCCAGCAGACTCCCTAAGCAGAATTAGCCAAGGAAACCACAAATGGACCACAAACCAACAAATGATGGCCTCAGTTTTCATAAGGTGGGGCACTTCAGAAATAGACCTGTTTGCCTCTTTGGAGAACAATCAGCTCCAACAGATTTATTGCAGGCCACCAGCAAAGGGCAAAATCCCAGAGGACGCTGTAGTTCTGGATTTGAAAGAGAGAGATTCCTGTATGCTTCCCACGATTGCCACTCATACAGAGAGTGTGTATAAAGCTCAGGAAGAGCTAGCAACAATGATCCTGATAGTCTCAGACTGGGCCAGACAGGCTTGGTACTCGATGTTCCTGGCCCTGTACAGCAGGACACCAGTCAAACTGCCACTGAACTACAACCTACTGACTCTGACTCAGGGCAGAATACAATTCTCAGACCTCAGGACATTATGTCTGAGGGCATGGTACTTGAAGAGCTAGAATTTTCTAGTATTAATTTGCCAGAGGAGGTGCTCATAGTGCTTAAGGTTTTCAGGAAACCAGCAACCAGGAAAGAATACTCCCCTAAGTGAAAGAAATTCTCATACTGCTATGCCCACAGGAAGATAATCCTGATGCAGACAGGGTTGTCTACAGTTATGCACTACCTGGTACTCTTACTGTTCTTAGGTCTGAGGCTATTAAAATTAAAGGTACATCTGGCAGAAGTGTCAGTCTACACATCAGCAGGCAAGTGCAAGTCCTTAGCCTCACAAATTGTTTTTAAATGTTTTTTTAAAGGCCTCAGTCAGCTGTAGGGACCCAGTCCCCCCATGAGACCGAAATATCTGTCTTACCCACTGAATGGAGGTTCCCTTTGAGCCTACGGCTACTGTTGATTTTAGAGTTTGCGCATACACGTCAAACTCCTTGGGATACTGACTTTTGAGGAGTGTGACACTGTCTGTCCAATGCAGAGAGCTCTGCAAGGGGATCAGCAGTATCAAACTAAGCATCAGCCAGGCTGTTCATGATGCTATTTTGCCTGAAGTGGTCTGCACTTAAAAAGAAAAAGCTGCACCAATCATGTGGTGACTTTTTCCTTTCATCTGCAAGTCACCGCACAGCAAACAGCTGTTTGCATTGTGATCAGCCTGGCTGATGCCTCCGGCCCCTCCTCGCCACCCCACCAGTCCCTTCCTGGAAGGTTGGAGATGGCACTTTCCTCGTCTGCCTCCTCCACTTCCTGCTGAATCCTTTTGCTTGTTTTCTCCCACCTGTGCAGAGTAGGCCAGAGCCTAAGCTCTGTACAGGCTGGAAGTATACAGTGCCCGAAGGCACTTTCACTCTAAGCGCAATCGTGCTAGCAGATCCCCCTGCCTGCTGACATCAGGGTATTCAATCCCCGTGTCAGCATGTATCTCCCCCTCCCCCTTTAATGTGGCACACTGGGAGCCCACCCCAGTGTGCCAAAAACTACTTCTGGTGTTTCTAACATCGGGATGCCCAATCCTGGTGTCGGATGCACTCCCTCATGCCCCTGTATTCTCATCCGACCTCAGGGTGCCCAATCCCTGGGTCAGCATTGATCCCCCCCCAGTACTCTGGCACACTGGGAGCCCACCCTAGTGTGCCGAAATTCATGTTATGAATGGTTTACCTGTAAAAAAGGAAACAGTCCCTCGTTGTTCCCACCAGCCCCCCTCCACCAACCTGCACACTCCCACTATGCACCCAACCTCCATGCACCCCCCTCACCAATACTAACCTTCGGAGGTCAGGAGCAGCAATCTTCTGTGGACCAGGAACACATCTGCTGTCTTCAAAAGCTAACCGCAAACTGAAGAAAATCATGGTAAGCCCTATAATGGCAATTTATGTTTTTTTTATTATTATTATTATTTGTTTAACCAGGAGTGGCACACTAAGCTGAAAGCTTTTTTTCAGGTGTGACCTGGGAGCACAGGGAAGTTAAGTGACTTGCTCAGGGTCACACAGTATACAAGTGGGGACTGTAGGATTCAAACCCAGGTCTCCAGGTTTGCAGCTCAGAGCCTTAAACCACTGCACAATACTGCCTCCTGGTTTCAACTGAGGTTGATATCTCTGCCTCGTTTTGGAGCTTTGGTCCCAGATTTTCAACATGAGGTTCTTGGGACCCCATCTCATGAACACAGTCACTGTCATTTCATTTCTCGGTCCCGAAAGGTGATTTCGCAGTTGCTGTGCAAAATCACCTTTTGGAACAAATTAACAAAACTACAGTGCCACTGTTTATGAGGTGGAGTCCCAAAAAGCACTTGTTGCAAATTTGGTGAAAAAACTCCCCAAAATGACTGCGTTATGAGCGTCCATTACGCAGGTTCTGTGCACGCTCGTAACATCATCAATTTGTAAGATTTTCACTCCAAATTTCCAACATTGCTATTTTTTCACACCCCCTTATGAACAGTACAGCTGTCAGTTTTTGCATCCTTCCTGAAATGTGTTTTTGCATCTGTGGTGCAGAATGGCGCAGTCGCGGTGTGAAATCAATTTTCAGGACAGATTAATGAAATTCCTGTGCCACTCTTCCTGAGGGGAGGTCCCAAAAAGGCCATGTTGAACATTTGGTGAAAACATTCAAAAAAATTACTGCATTACGTGTGGGCATTGCAGTTTCTATGCACACTCGTAACTTCACCAGGTTTTCAAATTTTCACCCCAGATTTTCAATGTTGCCATTTCTTCACACCTTCTCATGAACAGTGCAGCTGTCATTTTTCACATCCTGCCTGAAATGTGTTTTTGCACCTGTGGTGCCGAATGGCACACTCGCTGTGCAAAATCACCTCTTGGGATTGAGTAATGAAATGATACTGCCACTGTTCATGAGAAACATAGAAACATAGAATTTGACGGCAGATAAGGACCGCTTGGCCCACCCAGTCTGCCCATTTCCCTACCTAACGTATAAGCTGCAGATCCTAGTTAACCAGCAGCCTACTTCTTCCTACCCCCACCCCCTAGAATTGCCTTATGACTGTCCCATGCATGGTTGAATTCCACCACTGTTTTTGACTCCACAGCCTCCTCCGGAAGGCTGTTCCATGCATCCACAACCCTCTCTGTGAAAAAATACTTCCTTAAATTACCTCTGAGCCGCCCCCTCTATCTTCAAATTGTGCCCCCTTGTTCTTGCACACCTCTTTTTGAAAGATGCTACCCTCTTGGACTTTGTTGATTCCCTTGAGGTACTTGAAAGTTTCTATCATGTCCCCCCTCTCCCTCCTTTCCTCGAGGCTATACATATTAAGCTCAAGTCTCTCTTCATATGTCTTCCGGTGCAGACCCTGCACCATTTTAGTTGCCCTCATCTGGACAGCTTCCATCCTGTCTATGTCTTTGCAGAGACTGGGTCTCCAGAACTGCAAGCAGTACTCCAGACGGGGTCTCACCAGCTGTCTGTACAGAGGGATAATAACTTCCTGTTTTCTACTGGTGATGCCTCTCCCTATGCAGCCCAGTATCCCCCCAGCCCTCTTTGCTGCCCTGTCACATTGCTTGCCCACCTTTAGGTCATCTGATATGACTACCCCCAGGTCCCTTTCCATTTTTGTTATTGTTAGTATCTCACCCCCCATTGTGTACTCTTCCCCTTGGTTTTTGTTTCCCAGGTGCATTACCTTGCACTTCTTAGCACTGAATCTAAGCTGCCATACATTTGACCATTCCTCTAACCTTGCCAAGTCCCTTCTCATCCTTTCCACCCCACCTTGTGAATCAACTCTGTTGCAGATCTTTGTGTCATCTGCAAAGAGACATACTTTTCCTTCCAGTCCCTCTGCATTGTCACTTATAAAGACATTGAAGAGGACCGGTCCTAATACTGAACCCTGCGGTACCCCACTAGTAACTCCCCTTTGTTCAGAGTGGACTCCATTTACTGTTACTCTCTGTGTCCTATTCTCCAGCCAATTCTTTACCCAGGCTGTCATCTTGGGACCCACTCCCAGGCTGGCTAACTTGTATATTAATCTTTTGTGTGGGACTGTGTCAAATGCCTTGCTAAAGTCTAGGTAGGCCATGTCCACAGCCCCTCCCTGATCTACTACTTTGGTCACCCAGTCAAAGAAATCTATCGGATTTGTCTGGCATGACCTTCTCGCTGTGAATCCATGCTGCCTTGGGTCCTGTGCCCCTCTGGCCTCTAGATACTCGACAATTCTTTCCTTCAGAAGTGATTCCATCATTTTTCCTACCACTGAGGTTAAACTAACAGGTCTGTAGTTTCCTGCTTCTGCCTTGCTCCCACTTTTGTGAAGGGGGATCACATCTGCCCTCCTTCAGTCTTCGGGTACCACCCCATCCTTCCATGATTTGTTAAAGAGGGTAGTCAGTGGTGTCACTAGTTCTACCCTTAGTTCTTTTAGAATTCTGGGATGAATCCCATCAGGCCCCATTGCTTTGTCCATCTTCAGTTTTAAGCATTCTTTCAGAACCTTTTCTTCTGTAAATGGGCTGGTATCAACTTCTGTATCCAGAGTGTTTTTACTGTTTGTTTTAGGTACCTCCCCCTCTTCCTTTGTAAATACTGAGCAAAAATATTTGTTTTAGTATCTCTGACTTTTCACAGTCACCTCTCTGCCCACCCTCCCTCCCTTTATTAAGCCCTCGCTTATCCTCTCCCTTGGTCTTCCTTCGCCTCCCTGATGTACCTATAAGGTTTTATCCCCCTTCTTAACTGAGTTGGCTATCTATTCCTCAGTTTGGGCCTTTGCTGTTCTGACTGCCTTCCCAGCTTCCTTTTGCTTTAACTGATGCTGGCATCCCAAAAAGCCAATGCTGAAAATTTGGAGCAAAAATACTAACAAATGCCTGGGGCGTTAGGGTTTCCAATCATAATGCCCACCCTGAATGGACTGACAGATGTCTTATGAAATAAACCAGTGCTGGAAGAACATAAAAAATGTAATGCCTTAAAATACAAGGCAGAGGAATATACACATATCTAATAGATTTCTTTGACCGGGTGACCAAAGTAGTAGACCAGGGAGGGGATGTGGACATGGCCTACCTAGACTTTAGCAAGGCATTTGACACAGTCCCACACAAAAGATTAATAGTCAAATTAACCAGCCTGGGAGTGGGTCCCGGGGTGGTAGCCTGGGTAAAACATTGGCTGCACAACAGGACACAGAAGGTAATTGTAAATGGAGTCCACTCTGAAGAAAGAGGGGTTACTAGTGGGGTACCGCAGGGTTCAGTATTGGGTCCAGTCCTTTTTAATGTCTTCATCAGTGACATTGCAGAGGGACTGAAGGAAAAGTATGCCTTTTGCAGATGACACAAAGATCTGCAACATGGTTGATACACAAGGAGGCATGGAAAGGATGAAAAGGGACTTGGCAAGGTTGGAGGAATGGTCAGAAGTATGGCAGCTAGGATTCAATGCAAAGAAGTGCAAAATAATGTACTTGGGAAACAAGAACCCAGGGGAAGAATACACAATGGGTGGGGAGGTAGTAACAACAACAAAAAAGGAAAGGGACCTGGGGGTAATCATATCAGATAACCTTAAGGTTAGCAAGCAATGTGAGAAGGCATTAGGGGGGGCTGGGGGTATACTGGGATGTATAGGGAGAGGCATCAGCAGCAGAAAACAGGAAGTTGTCATCCCTCTGTACAGACAGTTGTTGAGACCCCATCTGGAGTACTGTGTCCAGTTCTGGAGACCCCATCTCCACAAGGACATAGACAGGATAGAGGTAGTCCAGAGGAGGGCAACTAAAATGGTGCAGGGTCTGCAAGAGAAGCCGTATGAGGAGAGACTAAAGGAGCTTAATATGTATACCCTTGAGGAAAGAAGAGAGAGGGGGACATGATAGAAACTTTTAAGTACCTCAGTGGAATCAACAAAGTCCAAGAGGGTAGCATCTTTCAGAAAAAGAGACTTGCAAGAACAAGGGGACACAATTTAAAGATAGAAGGAGGGCGGTTCAGGGGCAATGTGAGGAAGTATTATTTTACAGAGAGGGTAGTGAATGCATGGAACAGCCTTCCTGAGGAGGTTGTGGGGTCTAAAACTATGGGAGAATTCAAGAATGCATGGGACAGACATAAGGCAATTCTTGTGGGGGGTAGGAAGAACTAGGCTGTTGGTTAACTAGGATCTGTGGCCTATCCTGTAGGTAGGGAAATGGGCAGACTAGATGGGTCTAGAAGTCCTTATCTGCCGTCAAAGTCTATGTTTCTATATGGGAGGCAAGTACAACAGCAATATCAACAGCAAACTTTCGGCATTGACAAATGCTTGTTAAAATATGACACATGGAAAACCATTTTCCCTGATTGACATGACAGCTGCCAGGAGGGTAAGTGAACTGCAAGCCCTCTGTACAGATCCAAACTACGTAATCTTCCACATGGATAAGGAAGTTCTTAGAACTAACAGGAAGCTCCTACCTAAGGTGGTTTTGGAATTTCACCTGAATTAGTCAGTTTCCTTTCCTGTGCTCTACCCTGAGCATTCCAGTACAGCTGACCAGAAACAGCACTGTCTGAATATAAAAAGAGCACTAGGTCACTAACTTGAACAGAGGAAAGGTGTTATGTCCTTGAGTACACAGCTTTTTGTTACCTATGGTGAGGTAGGCAAAGGTAAATCAGCAACTAAGCAAATTTTCTCTTGGTGGATGTTCTCCTGCATACAGTTCTGTTATGAAAAGGCTGGACAAATCCCTCCCAGATGCTTAAGGGCATACTCCACAAGAGGTGCCACCACCTAAGTGGTAGCCACAAGGGACATACCACTACTAGATTGTAAGACAGTTACCTGGAAAACAGTTCACACCTTCACAATTCACTACTGTCTGGACATACAGTACAGTCTAGGAGTGTGCCAGTTTGGAACAACTGTCTTGCAGAACCTTTTCCTAAGTAGGTTCTGAAATGTTATTTCTTCTCAGGAATCTATCACTGTGACTTACAGTCTCTGACCCTTCCTCCCCTTTATGAACCTTTAAATAGGTTTGCACAAGAATCAGATATACACTGAGATTGCTTGAGCATTAGGTGTCAGTTTGACTCAATTGGTAGCACATCCACCTCTGGCCTAGAAAATCATGGATTTTATTCCTACACCAGGATTGAGCTCATACCTAAAAAGCTGACACCCGAATGCAGTATTAGGGGGGTGCTGTACTGTCGGGGTGTGCTGTCCTTCGACGAGACATTAAATTGAGGTTCCTTCTACTCATCCTGGTGCTGTCCTTGTGGGCGTCCAGGTGAAAGTAAAAGAACCCAAGGCATTTCTTACAAAGAGTAGGGGACTTTCCCCAGTTTCCTGGCCAATATTCCCCTTCCTATAAGAACTTCTTCATGCAATTGTCCAAGGCTGTGTGTGGATGTTGATGTGCAAAATAGCTGCTACTACACGTTCACACTTCACTACTAGCCTAGCTTTGCTTGTAAAGTGCCTTGAGATGCAATATGTATGAAAAGCATTATATAAATGCTGATTCTTCTTCTTCTTCTTCTTCTTTCGCAATTGTTAATGTAGTCAATTAAATGTTTATTTTGTCTGCCCTAAAATTTATTGATGTTTTTCAAAAATTTTAATTTAATGTACTAGAAATTTTTGGTAGCCATTTAACTAGTTTAGTGACCCCAACTCCCCTAGCTTTGGAAGCAAATCTGATGTTATAGCACTAGGGGGATCATGAGCACTAGGGGGAGCATGACCACACTCTAGAGTCTGAACTTGTATTCTAAGTTCTACAGTACACTTAGCATAAAGTTCTGTCTCTGGGGATCACACTCTGGCTGGAGGGTGATGCTTATTGTAAATAACAGTGATGGATCCCTGAGAAGAAACAACATTACTACAATGATCATTTTTTCCTTACCTGATATTGAAATTTCCTTGTTTACTGCAGTAACTCTGCTGCAGTATATGCAGTTTTGTGTTGCACCCTGGGTGACACCGCTGTACATATATGGCATGCAGAAACAAACAAAGAACAGCTTAAACTCCCTGGGCTGAATCTTATAGACTACCCTGCAGTAAGTGCACTTTTTTTTTTATTTGGCTCAGAGTGTGGGTATATGATCCTTCATGAGATTTAAGTGATCAGTTCCAATAGCTCTCATCATAGCCAAACATCCCTAATAAACTGTCCTGCTGCCATAATTTATTAGTTTACAGTTAATTTAACCCTATGGAATTCAAGAACATGTGCCACATTTGAGAAAAGGTATCTTCTTGGTTTTCCAATTTATAAAAGATTCTGTCAATCTTATTCAAATCTAACATTAAGCCCAGCCACTCCTTACACCCCGGAGCAATTGAATCTTTCCAAAGGAGTAGAATTGATTTTTTTGCTATGAGTAATCCAAGATTAATAAGACTGGCATGGAGTTCCACATCAGCTTCTGGTGCATGCGTTCCAAAAAGAGCAATTCCTGGATCAAAAGGGAAATCCCAGTCTAATATATTTACAAAAAGTGCAAAAACGTTTTGTCAAAATTCCTTCAATACATTATGAGAGGTCAACATATGTTCCAGTGTGCCGTTTTCCACCCGGCATCTCTGACACATCTGAGAAACATTACTGTTCATCTTATTTATTCTAACTGGAGTTAAATATATCCAATGTAATATATTAATATATATTTGTTGAAGTCTGTTGTTTTTTATTGTAAGTTCTTGAAGATTAGCAATTTTTTGCCACATAAGACCAGAAAAATTAAATGCTTTTTCCTTTTCCGCAGTTGCCTTTACCTTCACTACGGGTAAGCCAGCTATTTTTTGATTAAGGAATTTATAGATTTCTGCTATTATATGTTTAGAAATACATACGCTTACAAAGAATTCCTCTAGTTTAGAAAGTGTAGACATGCAAAAGCTTTTGTTTTGTTTTTTATGCACAAAGTTTCTCACTTGCAGATATGGAAAAAGTGCTTTAGCTGGTAAATTAAATTTCCTCAGCATATCAGCAAAAAATAAAAAGGATTGTGTATCGAAAAAATCAGTTAATGCACATATTCCGCTGTCCAAAAATACTGTTTTGACTGAACCTTTTTCTAATGGCAGTGGGAAGTGCACATTATCAATGATGGGGATAAATCTAGATAGATTGTTCAATTCCCCTAATAACTTCTTTGTTATATGCCAGGTTTGATTAGCTATCATGGTAGAATGAGCAATGTTTCTTTAATGTGATGGATTGTTCAAATTTACCGGTAAGATATGGAGCTGATCTGTGTATGAAGTTTTTGCTAATTCTATATAATAACATGCCATATCTGTAACATCATTATTAAACCAGTAATGAAGACACTCCAGTTGAGCGGCTAAAAAGTAGAGCAAAAATTTGGGTAATGCCAGCCCTCCATTTTCTTTGGACTGTTGCAACTTTGAAAATGCCATTCTTGGCATTTTTTTATTTCATAAGAATTTTCTTATTATTTTGTCTAATGTAATGAAAAATGATCTTGGAACCATTACTATTAGAGCCTGAAATAAGAACATTAATCTCAGTAAGATTTTTATAATGTTCACTTGACCAGCAAGGACTATGGGAAGTGTTTGCCATCTTTCCAAATCTTGCTGATTTTTTTCTAAAACAGGAAGATAATTCAGGGAGTACAAGAGATCTCTATTTATTGATAAGTGGATATCCAAATATCTCATGGAGGGTTTTTGCAAGGCAGCAAGAGGGTGGTTCTGCAATAGTCCATTGCTTCTACATGTTAAATTGCTTCAGTTTTACTCCAGTTTATTTTATATCCTGAGCATCTCCTAAACTCTGCAAAAATATTCACCATAATAGGATATTTCCTTTCAGGTTCCCCCCAAAATAACAAAACATCATTGGCATTAAGTGATATTTTGTGCACTCAATTTTTGGAGGATTTTGGTGTCGGAGGAAAGTACCTGGACTAGATTGAGATGATCTATCACTCCCTACAAGTGGCTGTGAAATCTAACTATAATAACTCAGACTCCTTTAAGCTGACCTGAGGCACATAGAAACATAGAAGTTGATGGTAGATAAGGACCGAAAGGCCCATCCATTCTGCCCAATTCTTTTTCTACCTTATGAATGTGCCATCGGCCTTTGCTCTGTCAATGGCCTATCTATTCTTACTCATCTGTATTGCTCCCTGAAGCATATCCCATGCCTGTTTGAAGCCCTGCACTGTATTCAAATCCACCACTTCCTGAGGAAGGCTGTTTCATGCATCCACCACCCTTTCTATGAAAAAGAACTTCCTCACATTACCCCTTAATTAGCCTCCCTCTAATCTCATGCTGTGCCCTCTTGTCCTGCTATTTTTCTTATACTGAAATATGTTAGAGTCTTTCATCTTGTTAATGCCGTTAAGGTGTTTGAATGTTTCAATCATATCACCGCTCTCCCTCCTTTGCTTTAGGGTATACATACTGAGCTCTGTTAATCTGTCCTCATATGTTTTCTGATGCAGTCCCTGCACCATTTTGGTTGCCCTTCTCTGGACTGCCTCAGTTTGGTTAATGTCCATGTGAAGGTGTGGCCTCCAGTACTGCACACAGTACTCCAGATGGGGGCCTAACCAGTGTCTTGTAAAGAGGGATTATTACCTCCCTCTTCCAACTTGTGATACCCCTACTAATACACCCCAACATCCCCCTAGCATTACCTACTGTTTTAGTGGTCTGCTTGGATGATTTCAAGTCATCTGTGATGATGATGATGATGATGCCCAAATCTCTTTCTTCCCTTGTGACTGCCAGCAACTCCCCTCCCAGCCTATAGGTGGCTTCAGGGTTTCTCTTCCCTATGTGCATGATCTTGCACTTCTTTGCGTTAAACCCCAGTTGCCACTCCTCCAATCATTTTGCCAGTATATCCAGATCTCTTCTCATGCTGCCCCCCCATCAGGATCATCTACTCTGTTGCAGATCTTGGCGTCATCTGCAAACAGACAAACCTTACCTTCTAGTCAATCTGTAATGTCACTGATGAAGATATTGAGGAGGACTGGCCCCAGGACTGATCCCTGAGGTACCCCACTTGTGACTTGCATCTCTTCTGACTGTATACCATTTACCACCACTCTCTGTTTTCTGTCTGTCAACCAGTTTTCCACTCAGTTGACCAACTTCTGACCCACCCCAAGCCTACCCAGCTTATTAATCAGTCTTCTATGTTGAACAGTATCAAAAGCTTTGCTGAAGTCAAGGTAGGTGACATCAACTGCTCCCCCTTGGTCCACCACTCTGGTTACCCAGTCAAAGAAATCTGTGAGATTAGTTTGACAAGACCGTCCTTTTGTAAACCCATGCTGTCTTTGGTCCTGTGCTCCTATGGATTCAGGTGTTGCACTATCCTTTCCTTAAGGATTGCCTCCATAATCTTGCCCACTACTGAGGTAAGACTGACCAGTCTGTAGTTCCCTGCCTCCTTCCTGCTACTACTCTTGTGGAGTGGGATCACATGAGCCCTTATCCAGTCTTCTGGGACCTCTCCTGTGCTCAGAGACTCACTAAACAGTTCTGATAATGGCCCTGCTAGTTCCACCCTTAGCTCCTTTAGTACCCTGGGATGTGTGCCATCAAGTTCCATTGCCTTGTCCACCCTGGAGCTTATCGAGCCTTGTAGGACCTTCTTTGTGAAGGGACAGTGCATACCTCCCTCCCCTGATCCATGGTGTTGAGTCGGGCCCTGCCCTACATCTCTTCAATAAATACTGAGCAGAAGTATCTACTAGATGGATGCTTTAAATGGTCCTCCTCCTCCTCACATGCCCCTTATCCCTTTGATCTTAGCAATATCCCCTCTGGACTTTCTCCTTTCACTAATGTATCTATAGGAAGTCTTGTCACCTTTGTTTACTGTTTGTGCTAGTGTTTCCTTGGTTTGGGCCTTTGCCTGCCTTACTGCCTTCCCTGCTTCCCTTAGGGAAGTTTGGTATGCCTCCCTATCTTCATCCTGCTGCATTCCCTTATATTTCCTGAAGGCCAGCTTTGACTCTGACCTTTCCTGCTACTGTTTTTGAGAACCAAAATGGTTTCTCTTCTTTGCACTTCCTTTCTCTCTAACATATAGAGATGTTGCTTCAAGTATTGCATCCTTAATGCTTGCCCACTTTGCCTGTACCCCCCTCCTGTATTTCTTTTTTGCCAGGGCTAGCTTATCTCTGTTGGCCATCTTATCAAAGTCAGCTCCTCTGAAGTCCCATATTTTTGCCTTGGAATGGGATGATTTAGTTCTAGTGGCCAAATTGAACCATACCATGTAATGGTCACTGGCCCCCAAGTGACCTTCTACCTGGAGATCTGTGATCCTTTCCCTGTTAGTCAGTGCTAGATCTAGGATAGCCCTGTCTCTTGTGGGTTGTTGTACCAGTTGTTTGAGGCCCTCCCTCTGCAGGGAATCCACCATGTGTCTAGTTCTGGCAGATCTTTCTACTGGTGCTGACCAATCTGTATCTGGCATGTTGAAGTCTCCCATTATCAGAACCTCCCCTTTAGCTGTCATGTTTTGTATATCTTATAACAGTAATGTGTCTATGTCCTCCCCCAGTCCGGAGACCTGTACAGAACCCCAGTTCATATGGCTGTCCCATTTCCTGTTTCCAGGTTGACCCACAGTTCTTCTGGATCCTTTTGTGTATTCTGAATATCTGTAGCTTTGATATTTTCATTGACATAAAGGGCCACTTCACTCCCTCTTTTTGCACCTCAGTCTCTTCTGAACAGTACATAGCCAGGTACTGAAGTCTCCCAAGTATGGTTACTGGTAAACCATGTCTCACTAATGGCTACTATATCCAGTTTAGCCTCTGTCATTATTGCCTGCAGGTATGGGATCTTGTTTCCCAGACTGTGAGCATTGATGTACATGATTTTCCATTGGCCAGATTTCGGTGTGTTAGTTGTTGGGTGAGGTCTGGATTTTCTCCTCTGCATCATATGGGAGCTGGACCTTTTGCCTTACCTGGTGATGTAAATGAATTACAAACACGTTGAACTCCTGTTTGACCACTCGCTGAAGAGGGAGGGGTGTTCTTCCCATTTTATGTATGGGGTACTGCAACCCTCTCCGCATTTGCTAGTTTAAATATTCTGCAAAGATGTCACACTTCTGCCCCAATGCACTGACTCCCTCCTCAGTCAGATGCAGTCCATCAAATTTAAAGAACTTTTGCTCCCAAAACTGTTGCCAGTTCCCTACAAATTTGTGTCCTTTTTCCTGGCACCAGCCCTTGAGCCACATATTTAGCTCCCCTATCTCCCCTTCTATAACCTTCCGTCCATCTGCCCCCCTCTCTCAGACTGGCAGAATCTCAGAGAAGGAGATGCCAGATGAAATGGATGATAGTTTGTCACCCAGCCTGGTCAGGTGTTCCTTGGTCTCCACAACTGACCGGCTGGTGAGATTGTTATTCCCTATATGTACCAGGATGTCAATGTTTTCTCCTGCTTCCTGAACTATTTTAGCAATATGGCCAGTGTCTCTCCACGCTGATGTACCTGGGAGACATCTGACCATTACCCCTGGCTGGAGGTATGTATCAACTCCCTGAATCATGGAGTCTCCTATGATCAGAAGTTTTTTGGATTTCCTTTTTGCTTTTTTGTTTTGGTTACTGTTATGGGTGAGTTTTGTTGTGCTAGCTCCTGTGCTGCAGTGTCCTCTGCCCCTTTGTTTGATTTTGGAGATAGAGGCAGATACCTGTTTGTAGTTTTTATATGGTTCATGGAGGTGATATGATGGAGAGCACCAGTGATGGGGCACCTGATTTGCCCCTCCTAACCACCTTTCAACCTCCTGGATCATCTACCCTCTGTGGTCGAGGTTCTTCTGTTGGATTTTGGGGAAATGGTGGGTGGTTCTTATAATATATTTCCTCTTGAATATGTAATTTGAGGTGCGCAATCTCTGCCCATGCTGCCTGGAGCTGAGCCCTTAGATCTCCAATGTCCCAGCATGTAGGACAGTGTCCTAAATCCTGTAAAACTACCCTTCTGAAAAGTGTTCCGCAGTACCTACAATTAATGATATCCATTCCAGATAAGTTTCTGGGTTTAAACCTGGTCAGAGTAATTAGAAGGAAGAAAATTAAAGTGAAAGTTTGATGTTGTGTTTTGCTTGTTTGTTTTTGTATAACTTGTTATAACAAGTTAAATGTTATAACAAGTTAAATTACTAGTGCTCCTGTAAATGAGGTCACTGTGTGTATACCCTTCTGATCTGCCCCTTCCTGCTTTGCTACAGAAAATGTCACGACTGTGCTACCCTATAAAAGGAGTGTAGTGTGTGGTGGTTGAGGATGGGGGTGGGTGGCTGGGCCCTTCCCTGCCGAAAAAGAAGAACCATGGATGAAAGAAACAAGGAGGTAAGAGCAGAAACAATCAGCCAGCAACAAATGCAGTAGCCCTGAAAGCTTATCCTAATGATAGATAAAACTGTAAAACCTGTAAAGCACTACCTACAATAATTTCACAGAAGATATACCCTGTAAGAAACACTTTGCTACAGAGAAAAATAAGGCAGTAACAGATGATATACCTTGCAAAAGACAATTTGAATCAGAAGACTACAACAGTAATCTGTGTAACCGCCCTGTTACCCGGGGTTACTGGAATCCCAGTAGGACCTAGTGGTAGGCAGGGAAGGCAGCTTGTAAAACTCCAGTTAAATGGATTTCACACTGTCTCACTCTGTTCTCAGTCTCAGCTAAGACTGAGGGACGACATCACCATAGAACTCTGGCAGCTGCATGAGCCACACTGGAATGCTGCAGTTGGAAGTTAGGTTAGAATGTTGGGGAATTTGAACAGGAAGTCTGTGTGCAGTCTTGGGGAGAGACAGTAGTACAGCAGTCTGTGTGCAGGCTCTCAGAGCTTTAAGCTCTGTTTTAGAGCTACTGTTAAGAAGGTGTGTGTTTCCAGCATAAGAGGAACACAGAAACTGATTGCTGAAGTGGTGGAGACTGCTGTCACTGGTCCAAGTGCCTCATCCCTGAGGGGATGGGGGGAGGTTTGCCTGTCTTCCAGGGGCAACCCTCCTGGTTCTGGTTAAGGGAAGATGCTGCCTATTTCAAGTTGTGCTGCGGCACCAGAAGCTCTGTGAGAGAAATTCCTGTGGAGGAATCACCTGTGGGGCACCTGCAACCAAAGGGTGAATTCACTCTGACAGAGGGCCAATGTTTTTCACCTGAACTGTTAAAATGTGGGGATTGGACTACTTAATCTGTAGGAGGTCAAGTGTAATACACATTGCTGGTTAACTCAAGTAGGTTCAAGTCCAGTACAAAGAGTGAAGTAAAGTGGGGACTGGACTGCTTAATCAGTGGGGGGCCTAGAGCAATGGGCTATGCCAATTAAAAGTATGTTCAAGTCCAGCACAAAGGGAAAGCAAGACAAGTAGAGGAAATGTGACATACATTTAGCCTTAATCTATATTGCCAAGCTTTACAGGTGTTTACTGTCCAGAGAAATGGCCGGGTATGAATTGTGGAAGCTAGAGGTGGGAGACCCCCCATCAGTAGTAACCAAATTCACCTCTACGGATTTGCTCTGTGGCAACTTTACTTTCTCTCAGGTACTTGGCCAGTGCCTGAGGAAAGTACCCAGATGTGGGATTAAAAGGAAAATTCCCTGATAGAGCTGAGGTGCTCTTAGGTGGTTTAGAGAGCCACCAGTAAATGTGTCCATGACATATGGAAGGTGTTCAAGTAGCCAGCAAGGGAGCCGAGCCAGGGAAAACCCAGAACAGTGCACAAGTTCAGGCTCTGTACCCAAAGCAGCATGAAAGTCTGGGCTGTGTGCCCGGTGGGTTCAGAGCCTGAGGGCTAAAAGTGGACACCATCCCAGCAGTATCCTGATTCATCGCCTGGTATCCGGATGACGTCAGACCAGCTGTTTTCCTTTTGTTCTTGTTCCAAGATTCCTTCTCCAGAGATGACATCCACCCAGCAGTCTCCAGATGTGCTCTCCTGTCATTCCCGGAAGATGTCTTCCCAGCTGTATCGGAAGAATGCTGCCATGGAGAGTCTTCGGCTGAGGACCAGGTCGGTGTTTTGTTCATTCTACAAGGGGCTGGTAAGTCCAAACTTTTCTATTCTTATGACATTGCAGTACACACCCTACACTAGCAGACTTTGAACTGTCCTCAAAGACTCTCCCCTTCGGGACTTTGGCCTGCTAGAACTGTGCTTCACCGGGCTGTGGCCCAGGACAGACTCTTCAATGGACTTGCCTTCAGGCACTGTGGTCACTAGATGGCACTTTTAGGGCACTCCATCCCCCAGATGTGTATTGTAAATAATGTCATGGTTTTTCTACTGTTTTATAATGTTTATACTGTTTTTCTAATTTTCTAAAAAAAAAAAATCTTTTTGGGATTCTCCAGTGTTTTGATGGTAGGGGTTTAGATAGACTGTGTATGCAGATTAGGAGTGTGTATTGTCTTTCTTTTTCTTGCAGATGTTCCTGAAGAAGATAGAAGAGAAGACAAGAAGAGGAGGAGGGACTCATTGGAGTTCCTCACTAGTACTTTAGTGTGTAGTATTTAAAGTACTGCCGTTGTTGTTGTTACTGTGTGTAACCTTTTTCTTCCACAGATATGGTTGTGGGGGAGTTAGGGAGTAATGCAGTGGTATGGTATTAGCTCCTGGTGTGGGGTTGCATGGTGCCCAAGGTCAGGGAGGTCCCCTGTTTGTTTTATTTTGGGATTTGAGTTAGAGGCAGACAGATTTTTCCTAGATGGCTGGGGGGATAGACAGGCTGTGGTCCTGAATGGTCATAGGGACTGCAATGCTGATCTATTAGGGCTATGCTCTGGACAGTTCTACCAGAGCCACTAGGTACCCATAGTTAGCGGGTAGAGTAGAGGCTGATATGTCAGCCAAAGGCCTCTAGGCCCTTAGTGTTACCTGCCTGTGCTAGCACATGGTAGGAGGGGGCCTGATCAACCCTCTCCACAGGTAGCACATAGGGTGAGATGGCCTAAGCCAGGTAAATAATGACTGTGGACAGTCACTTTCCTGGCCCAGGGTGAGTGTAACCCCCCTGTTACCCGGGGTTACTAGAATCCCAGTAAGACCTAGTGGTAGGCAGGGAAGGCAGCTTGTGAAAATCCAGCTGAATGGATTTCACACTATCTCACTCTGTTCTCAGTCTCAGCTGAGACTGAGGGATGACATCACCAGAGAACTCTCACAGCTGCATGAGCCACACTGGAATGCTGCAGTTGGAAGTTAGGATAGAATTTTGGGGAATTTGAACAGAGTCTGTGTGCAGTCTTGGGGAGAGACAGTAGTACAGTAGTCTGTGTGCTGGATCTCAGAGCTTTAAGCTCTGTTTTAGAACTACTGTTAAGAAGGTGTGTGTTTCCACTGTAAGAGGAACACAGAAACTGATTGTTGAAGTGGTGGAGACTGCTGTCACTGGTCCAAGTGCCTCATCCCTGAGGGGAATGGGGGAAGGCTTGCCTGTCTTCCAGGGGCAACCCTCCTGGTTCTGGCTAAGGGAAGAAGCTGCCTATTTCAAGTTGTGCTGTGGCACCAAAATCTCTGTGAGAGAAATTCCTGTGGAGGAATCGCCTGTGGGGCACCTGCAACCAAAGGGTGAGTTCGCTCTGACAGAGGGCCAGTGTTTTTCACCTGAAATGTTGAAACGTGGGGATTGGACTACTTAATCTGTAGGAGGTCTAGTGTAATAGACATTGCCAGTTAACTCAAGTAGGTTCAAGTCCAGCACAAAGAGTGAAGTAAAGTGGGGACTGGACTGCTTAATCAGTGGGGGGCCTAGAGCAATGGGCTATGCCAATTAAAAGTATGTTCAAGTCCAGCACAAAGGGAAAGCAAGACAAACAGAGGAAATGTGACATACATTTAGTCTTAATCTACATTGCCAAGCTTTACAGTATGAGGTGTTTACTGTCCAGAGAAATGGTCGGGTATGAATTGTGAAAGCGAGAGGTGGGAGACCCCCAATCAGTAGTAACCAAATTCACCTCTATGGATTTGCTCTGTGGCAACTTTACTTTCTCTCAGGTACTTGGCCAGTGCCTGAGGAAAGTACCCAGATGTGGGATTAAAAGGAAAATTCCCTGATAGCGTTGAGGTGCTCTTAGGTGGTTTAGGAAGCCACCAGTAAATGTTTCCATGACATATGGAAGGTGTCTGAGTGGCCGGCAAGGGAGCCAAGCCAGGGAAAACCTAGAACAGTGTAGAAGTTTGGGCTCTGTACCCAAAGCAGCGTGCAAGTCCGGGCTGTGTGCCCAGTGGGTTCAGAGCCTGAGGGCTAAAAGTGTTGAGGAAGTGTTCTTGATTCTTTTAATCTGCATTACCAGGAGTGTAGCCCTGTGGGGGTCCGTCTATGCTTTGTTTGTTCTGCTTGGATGTGAATAAAGCCACGCTTTAGAATCCCATTTCTAGTATTGTACATTACAGTTATTGCTTCCTGTGTTTGGAGTTATTTGGGTGCCCCTGTGCAGAGTAGCCAAACCTAGCCTTTGTGCCGAGTGACCTATTTCTCCCCGAACCCAGTCCCCACCTGGTACTGCTGTTAGATTTAAACAGCATACCACCTCTCATTGCAAAATGATGGGGGTGGGGGGGTGTTACATCTGTAAGCACACATCTGTAGGCACACCCTGTAATAATACAGCAGAAGGTATACCCAGCAACAACAATTTGAATCAGAGAAAAATAAAGCAATAAAATGTTAGCAACAAACAGTAACAAACCCTGAGAGTACAAAATACAAATGACAACACACAGTAATTCTGCCTAGCCAAAAGCAGCCTTAATCCTTTTCCTTGCTCTGGTAAGGTTCTTTGATCTGTCCTTTCAAGCAACCTAGAAGAAGGTGAAGCTAGGTGCCTTGGCCAGCAAATCTAGTCTTCCACCTCCAAGACAGGGCTGTCCCCTATCTGCAGTAAGTGCACTTGAGTGAGGTCACATGTCATCTAATCAGCAGCCTAGACTCCCAGGTCTGACTCAGGTCACATGGAAAGTACAGGAAGCATAGCCCAGGCTTCCAGATTAGTCTCACAGATCAAATGTAAAGTACAGGAAGTTAAAAGTCTGGAATACATATTAAAAGCAACAAAATGACCCACTCCTTGTAGTGCAACTGCACCCAGCTAATGCAGGTTAATCACAGACAATTCAAGAAATGTCAGGCATGCCCACTTCTAAAGGTACTCTTGCCAGAGTGCTTGCCTGAACTTAAATCAAAATAAACAGAATATGGTCAGATCCATCAAGGCTGCATAATGAAGTTAGTGAGATTGTGCTGAATTGTGAAGGATACATGGAGAAACAACACAATGCTATTTAACTAGTAAGATTTGCTTTATTTTCTATTCTAAGGAAGGCAGACACATTATTAGGAAAAGATATGGAGTTGTTGATTTTAATCAAAGGAATGATAAGCAAAAACAGGTTACTCACCTGTAGCAGTAGTTCTAGGAGTGGTATATGTTATTCCTCTGCACTCTTTGGCATGTCCCCTTCCACTTTAAGATGGACTGGAGGTCTTCAAGCTGGCTCCTCCCACCCACCTGGGTGGTATATACCTCAGCTCCACCCCATGATGCCAGATCTTAGCCTGCTGGAAGCCAGGTGTTGTGCATCCACAGCCAGGGAGGTTTGGTGGGTCCATGTGGATGAACAACATATACCACTCCTAGAACTACTGTTACAGGTGAGTAACCAGTTTTTCTCGGAGCGTGGATATGTTGTTCATCCACACTCTTTGGCAGACTCCTAACAGTTCTCCAGGAGGAGGGAGGCAAGGTGCACACCCCCTACTTAGGGAACAGAGATTGAAGAACTGAGGCCCCAAAACCAGCATCCCAGTGTGACTCAAGATTGATGTGGTAGTGGGTGATGAAGGTGTTTGCTGACTTCCAGGTAGCAGCCCAGCAGATTTCCTGGGTTGGGATGTCCCTGTAGCAGCCACTGATGCAGCAGTATGGTGGGTAGAATGAGCTCTTATCCCTCTGGGAGGCTCCTTGCCCACCAACTCATAGCACAGACCTATGCATGATGTGATCCATCTTGCAATAGTCCATTTTGCTGCAGGTCTGCCAGAAGCAGCTTCAGCATAGGTGACAAACAGCTAGCAAACCTCTCTCCAAATTTCCACCGTCCTCTCCTTGTAATAGGAGAGGGCTCATCTCAGGTCCAAGTATGGAGCCTGTGCTCAGCCTCTGAGGTGTAATTATTGTAGTATACCAGCAGGATCAACACCTGGTTAAGGTGAAACTTTGACATCACCTTCGGAAGGAATTTCAGATGGGGGCGTAGTACAACCTTGTCCCTGTGGAAGACCAGATAAGGGGAGTCCACCGAAAGCACCTGGAGTGCCCCTGTCCTTCTGGCAGATGTGATAGCCACCAGAAAGGCCATCTTCCCTGACAAGTGTGACAAGGCACACTTGTGCATTGGATTGAATGGCTTGCCCATGAGCTTTGCCAGTACCAGCAGTAGATCCCATGGAGGTAGAGGTTCATGCACTGTAGGGGATATGTGATCCAGGCCTTTGAAAAAGCAGCCAATCACTGTCTCCTGTGCCACCATCGGCTGATCAGCCCATGCCCGGTAAGAAGAGATGGCTGCCAGGTGCACCCTAAGGCTTGATGACTGAAGACCCCTTTTGGAGAGAGACCAAAGATAGTCGAGAATGTTAGTCACTGGACAGGACAGAGGGTCCAGGCCCTTGCCCTGACACCAAATGGAAAACCTTTTCCATTTGAAAGCATAACATTTCCTGGTTGATGCCTTTCTGGATGCCTCCACCATGGTGTAGACATCTTCAGAAAGACCCAAATCCTGGAACTCTAGCCACTCAGGTAACAGGCTGTGAGGTGCAGTGCTTGAAGGTCTGGATGGAATATCTTACCCTGATTTAGAGATACCAGGTCTGGGTGTGCTGGAAGCCACTCTGGGGGACCACAGCTGAGGCTGAGGAGATCTTGATACCAGAACTGGTGCAGCCAATCTGGGGCTACAAGGATCACCTTCTCCTTGTCTCTCCTCACCTTAAAGAGCACCTTGTGGATCAAGGAAAATGGAGGGATGGTGTAGAGGAGGCCTGGGGTCCAGTTCACAGCCTTGAGAAAGCATCCCCCTGCAGTGAGCCCTGCTGAGGGGGGCGGGCATGAAACAGCCTCAGCTTGGTGTTTTACCTGGAGGCAAACAGGTCCATCATCGGTTTGCCCCTATGGGAGAACAGGCTGTAAGCTACCTCTGGATGGAGAGACCACTCATGGGATGTCTGGCCTAAGCGGCTGAGAGCATCCACCAGATGGTTTGAGGCTCCTGCCAAATGGATGGCTAGGAGATCTGCCTCTAATTGGCTCATGAGGGTCCAGATGTAGAGTATCACCCTGCACAGCAGACAGGAGTGCTTGCCACCCTGTTTGTTGAGGTAGTACATGGTCATGGTATTGTCCATCTGGACTTGAACAACTTGACCCTGGAGCTGAGGAGCAAAAGCTGACAATGCCAGTCTGACTGCTCTGAGTTCCAACAGGTTCATGTGGCATTGGGACTCCTCAGGAGTCCAGAGCCCATGGGCCCTTTTGTCCCCCATGTGGGCTCCCCAGCCCATGAGCGAGGCATTGGTCATGAGGATGACTGTCTGCTCGGGGTGGACAAATGGGATCCATTCCTGCAACCGGTCTGGGGCAGTCCACCATTGGAGAGTATCCCACATCTTCTGGGTTACCATGATCAGCTGGTCGAAATGACCATGGCGCTATAGTCCACTGGGAAGCCAGCTCCCATTGGAGGGGGTGCATGTGCAAATGGGCCTAATGGACCACTGAGGTGCATGCTGCCATGCAACCCAGAAGGTGCAGAAAGTCCCGGGCAGGGTGCAATTGCCCAACCAGAAATGATTGGGCAAAGGAGGAAAGAACCTGTGCCCTGTCCACCGGGAGCCGAGCTCTGGCTTGACAAGAGTCAAGCTCTGCCCCGATGAAGCCCATCACCTGAGAAGGCACAAGTTCCTACTTGGCCTCATTGATCAGGAGGCTGAGTTGGGAACAGGTCTGGAGGGCCAGGTCCCTGGACCTCTCCACCTTCTGTTGGGTGGAACCTGCTAGGAGCCAGTTGTTAAGGTAAGGATAAATCCTGACCCCTGATGCCTGAGATGGGCTGCCACCACTGCAATGCATTTGGTGAAGACCCGTTGGGCTGATGACAGGCTGAACGCCATGGCTCAGAACTAGTACAGGGTTCTTTTGACCCTGAAGCAAAGGAACCACTGATGGGACGGACAGATTGGGACACGAGAGAACGCATCTTGCAGATCCAGTGAACAGAACCACATGTTTTGCTCCAAGGATGGAATGATCTGGGGCAGAGTGACCATCTGAAAGGTGCTTGACCTGAGATATTGATTCAGGTCACACAGATCTAGAATGGGATGCCATCCCTCCGTCCGCTTGGGCACCAGGAAGTATCTGGAGACAAAGCCTTGGTCTGCTGGAAGATTCACCACTGGAGCTACTGCCTCCTTGCAGAGGAGCTGAGTGATGTTGTCTTGGTGAGCTGACTGGGTCTGAGCAGAATCTCTTTCCTCCCAAGGGGTGTGGGCTCAGCTTGGGGATACTGCTCGAGTTCCAGATGCAGTCCCTGACTGACCACTTCAAGAACCCACCTATCCTAAGTGACAATGGACCAGGCAGAAAGAAAGTGGCAGAGACGGCCCCACCACAAGAGGACCCAGAGCTGAGGTGATGAAAGAGGGGTTGACAGCCCCCGCTCTGTCACTAAGCAGGCTTGGAGGAGGATGAGGCACCAGGACCTGAACCTTGGCCTCCTTTACAGGCCTGTTGGGGTCTGGGCTTGGGCCAGGGTCACCAAGCTTGAGCCTGCTGCTGTTGCTGGTGTTGTTGTCCACTTTGAAAGGAGGACTGCTGAGCTCCAGGGGAAGAATGCCGAAAAGGCTTCTTCTTTTTCTTCTGCTGGTTCTTGCCTGAAGAACCCTTGGCAGAAGTAGCGTCCGAGGTGGTACTGGACTGCTTAATGCACTGAAGGTGACCGACCACACCTGAGCTGAACAGGTCGGTCCCAAGGAAGGGCACGTCAGCTAGTTTGTGCTGGGTATCCGCTGGGAAGGAGGAGAGCTTCAGCCAAGCCCTGCGACAAGATGCAACTGCTGCTGCCATCGAAAGGGCACAAGAATCCCCAATGTCCAGGGCTGTCTGAAGCTGCTGTTTGGTGACAGCTTGGCCCTGATCCTGGACCTGCTTCACCGTGGTCTGCATGTCAGTGGGGAGATGTGGGAGGACTTCATCCAGCAACCCTAGGAGGGCATGACAGAAGTGCGCCATGATGACGGCTGAACTTGCCTGATGAAGGCCCAAGGAGGAAGCTGCTTAGACCTTCCTGGTTGAATGGTCCAAGAGCTTGAACTCTTTATCAGGAAGTTAGTCAGTGTCAGCAGAACTGCCAGTATGCCTGAACACAGAGGTGGTCACCAGGCTGTCAGCTGAAGGGTGCTCTGTGAACCCCGCAAGGAACCCAATGGGCACTGCATACTTGCAGGCGATGCGGGCAGACAGAGCTGGACAAGAGGCAGGGTGCTGCAAAAGTTCTAGGGCTGGCCAACAATAGCCTCAGCCACAGGAAAGGCCTCCATCGGGGTATGCCCTCTCTTAGGGATGTCCGTAACAGTGTACTCTGCCTTGTTCTCTATTGGCTCCAGGGGCATCCCTGTAGACTCAGAGATGAGACAGAGAATGCCCTGAAAAGACAAGGGACCTTCCTCCGTCTCTAAGCCAACGGTTGAGTCATCATCACCTGGATGAGAATGCAAGCTGGTGATGTCCAAATCCAAGGAATCTGGGTATAATGGCCGACCACCCAGGTCATCTTCGACTCACCGAGGGTGGTCCGGGATGACTGTGACCAACAAATGCCAGGGAAGCCCAGTGTCTGGTCTGTCTTCCTTGGAAGGATCCCCTCCCACAGGCTGCTTCGGTGGTGGCTCCACCACAATTGGTGGATAGACCGTTTTGGGCTGAACTGATGGTTTTACTGGCTCTGCAGGCTGGGGAACTGACTTAATTGGCTCTGAAGGAGTCGGCTTCAGCCTAGGAGGTGAAAGCCAGGTAATGGCCAGTGTGGAAGCCGGAGTTGGCTTGTGCCCGGTCAATCAGCTGTTGTCACATGTGGTCCTCATAGCGTCGATGGAGTTTCTGCCGGAGCCTCTCCTCATCTGAGGAGGACGAGGATGACCTATGGCGTTGCCTCTTTTTAGAGCGTTTATGGCTCTTCCTCAGCCTGTCGGTCGAGGGGGTCCAAGACCTTGATCAAGATCAGACGGGCCGACTCGGTCGCTCGCGACATACCAGCAGGACAAGTGATTTCCCAGGATCAGGGACCACTTCTTCAATGGGAGTCCCTGCAGGTTGGGTCTCGTCATCTGGGAAGACCAAGTTAGGGGTTCGATCGAGGGAATCATTGACTGGAGTCGGCAATATCAGATCAATCGGATCGATCACAATTTCAACATCGTCAATTGAAAATTCGGTCTACTGACCAGACGGCAAAGCTGAAAAGCCAGCAGCTAAAGAAGCAATCTTGACCGTGGTCGAAACTGCATGTTCCTGGGATCGAGATCTCTCCTGCTCCCAAGAACATCTCCATTGAGATGAAGATGATCCCAGATCCTCTCCCGCTTACGGGATTGAGAGGAGTGTGAGCCAGCAGTCACCTCTCCCTTGTTCGGGAGTGACTGGCACAACTCTCGGAAGGAACCTGAGAAGGTGGAGCCCAGGTTGGGTGGAACGAAGAAGCTCCAGGAAGTCTCTGCAGTGCGAGCCACTTTCTCCTTGAACACTTGCATGCATTCCAATTGCTTAGCGGATCCCACAGCCATGGAAACCACCAACCAAGACTCCTTGAATTTCACCAGAGGGTTCCGTTTCTCTGGTGTCCCCTGCTTCAGGCATGCAAGACGGTTGGCGAGGAATTTGGGATAAAAGACGAGACACATATCGCAATCCGAGGTGTTATGGTCGACACCGAGGCAATAGATGCTCGTGGTGTGGGGATCGGAGCGTGACATTTTCTGTCCACAAGGGCACAGATGAAATCCAGGGGAAGTGGTAAACTTGCAATCGCTAATGCTAACAGTGCAAATTTTAGGAATAACAGAAGGGCCTACAAAATGCTTGAGCATGAGGGAGGCAACCTGAATCTTCCAGCGGAAAGGAAGATTTGGTGTCATGGGGTGGAGTTGAGGTATATACCACCCGGGTGGGTGGGAGGAGCCAGCTTGAAGACTTCCGGTCCATCTTAAAATGGAAGGGGACATGCCAAAGAGTGTGGATGAACAACATATTCACGCTCCTAGAATAAAGGTTTTGTGTAATGATCATATACTCATAGTGATAGAAACAAACTGATTCAGAACCCTGGAACTCCACCATCAGAATCAATTAGGAATACACATTTCATTATTCATATTGAGGCCAATCAAACCAAACACCATGACTCAGCTGGCCTGTACTTGCATGGCATGGCTAACCCCTGTTCCGCAGTTGCAGTCCCTGTTTTCCACATTAAGATGCAACATTTTATCTATGGCCTATTGATTGCTACTTTTGTGATTGACATCAGGACTGTGACACTTTCCTTTATGTACAATTAGAACCAAAAAAGAATATTTAGACTAATACATACATTTTTTCCAGATAACACATGGGTGCTCCTATTTTACATAGCAGCATAGATCTGTTATACACAGACTTGTACCTAGGAATTAGAATTTAGATCAGTCCAATTTCAGATATTAGGCTAATGCTATTTAATATATGACAATGCATATGTCACCTTGGGAATATTTCTATATTATCCTTTTTTTTTGGGGGGGGTGCATAGAACAAACAGTGACACTCATGATATCAATCACAAAATTAGTATTCCATACTCATTACACCAAGATGTTCCATCTTACTGTAGAGAATAGGGACTGCATCTGTGAAGTGGGGGTTGACCATACCATGCAAAGATACCTCAACTCGCCAACATGATGGTTGCCAAGGGACTGGAAGGAAACGTATGCCTCTTTACAGACACAAAGATCTGCAGCAGGGTTGATACACAGAGGAAGGTGGAAAGGATGAGAAGGGACTTGGCAAGATTGGAAGAATGGTCAGAAGTATGGCAGCTTGAAATCAATGCAAAGAATTGAAAAGTAATGCACCTGGGAGACAAAAACCCAAGGGAAGAGTACACAGTGGGGGGGGAGTAGTAACAACAATAAAATGGAAAGGGACCTGGGGGTATTCATATCAGATGACCAAAAGGTCAGCAAGCAATGTGAGGAGGCAGTAGGGATGGCTAGGGGATTGGGAGAGGCATCACCAGTACAAAACAGGAAGTTGTTATCCCTCTGTACAGATAGCTTGTGAGACCCCATCTGGAGTACTGCATCCAGTTCTGGAGACCCCATCTCTGCAAGGACATAGACAGGATGGAGACAGTCCAGAGGAGGGCAACTAAAATGGTGCAGGGTCTGCAACAGAAACCATAGGAGAAGAGACTAAAGGAGCTTAATATGTATACCCTTGAGGAAAGGAGGGAGAAGGGAGACATGATAGAAACTTTTAAGTACCTCTGGGGAATCAACAAAGTCCAAGAGGGTGGCATCTTTCAGAAAAAGAGATGTGCAAGAACAAGAGGATACAATTTGAAGATAGAGGGGGGGATGGCTCAGGGGTAATGTGAGGAAGTATTTTTTCACAGAGATGGTGGTGGACGCATGGAATGGCCTTCGTGAGGAGGTTGTCAGGTCAAAAATAGTGGGGGAATTCAAGAATGCATGGGACAGACATAAGGCAATTCTTGTGGGGGGTAGGAAGAAATAGGCTGTTGGCTAACTAGGATCTGCAGCTTATCCAGTAGGTAGGGATATGGGCAGACTAGGTGGGCCAAGCGGTCCTTATCTGCCATCAAAGTCTATGTTTCTATGATTTTTATGCTGCATCTTTTTTTTAACTATGCTTCATGAAATGTGCATTCCCTATTGATTCAGATGTTGGGGTTCCATGGTTTCACATCTTTGTGTTTCTCTCATACCACTATATGACTGGATGGTAAAAGATCTTAAAATTATTTTTGAGTATACTTTCAGTACATCACAAGTTGTTTTACAGGCCCTGTACCAATCTACTGTACTTAGTAGACTACATGAATTTTAATTTTAATTTATTTATTTTTACTTGTCATTTTTTAATCACAGTTGGAGCGCTTAGTAGCTGTGCACAACAATAAGATAGGCCCTAGGATTTTCATAAAATACATGCATCATAAAATAACTTGGATCATAAAAACAAAAAATGGGAATTTCTAGATACTGAACCAAGTCTCAATAATGTGATATCAGCATGACCACAATTAACATTTAAATGAACCAGTACTTGTCTTGTCTTCCTTTCTGTAACATCTTTCCATGCACAAACAAGCTTTGGCTTTGAAGCTAACTTGCTTAACTGTGTTTGGTAGATTTTATTCCTGATTTCTGTTTAAGACAGGCAGTAAACATCCCTGCATGAAAAGGCTTTACCATTGATGCACCTATAAAGTGAGGAACTACACAGTGACATAAAAACATCACTTTATATGAGCTTCAAAGGCAAAGACTGTTACAGGAATATTAACTGCCTGTCATGAAAAGAAGTCAGGAGTCAAATCTACAAAAAACAGTTAAGTAACTCACAGTTGCACTAGCAAATATGATTTATACTTTTACAAACATTTATCAAGTAAAAAGACACACTTCCAACTTATTCTAAAAACAGAGAAGCAAAACACAGGCTCAGTACACACTGCATTTCCAATTAGATGCAGTTTCACCTCATGCCCCTCCCACATGAATCAAAAAAAAGGTGGGGGTGGATCTTTAGGAGCTTCTCGGGTGGAGGTGGGGTTGATCTTACTCCCCCCAAAAAACTAATGCTGCCTCCCACTACTCAGGTTCCAGTTCTTGTACTGCCCATTTAAGAAAGAAAATAGCACCCTGTGTCACAGATTCGCTCAGCAGGTCAGGCCCTCCACTCCCAAAGTGCCAACCTCTGAGCACAGTCTTGCGAACAGTGTAACAGACAAGGTAACCCCCTTGTCTGTTCTTGTGAGTTCGGATCAACCTTTGGTCTCAATTCTGGAGGAATTCAAACTGTAACCTCTTGCTAGCATACCCAATGCACAGGCTCAGATATATCTGTCTCTGGGGGGCCAGATATCTTTGCCTACGGGCACCTAACCAGGTATTCAGAGATGAACCCTTTAAAACTTTAATAAAGACCTCAGATTTAAAACGCTTCTCTTTCCAGTTTGGTACCACCCTACAAGCTTATGTCTGCTGTCTGCTATAACCATAAATATTTCTTAGCAAAAGAAAGTAATTCAAAGACAGACCAGGTTTGTTCTAAAATTAGAGTTTTTACTAAAATATATAATATGTCAAACATGCAATACAGAACTCTTATAACACAAGACATACAGTACATCTCTTTAAACAAAACAAGATTTAAAACAATGCAATTCCTACAACTATATTTAGATTTTGTCTGCCTTTCTAAATACCTGTTTTCAGTGCTCAGACGTTTTCTTGGTCAGTGTCAGAAAAAAGTGTCTCTGTAGTGAAAAAGAATAATCTTTACAAGCAGTATTTGCCAACCCCTTTTGGATGAAGTCATCCAGCTCCTCCTCTGTCAAAATATCTAAAAAATATATATTTCTATACAACCACAGGATGTAATTTCAAAGTATTAATTCTGCAACCTTAGCATAACTCAGTTTCAAATGACACCTTCTTTGATCTCATGCTGTACCCTCCTCACACAAGCTTCACAGGGTCATTTACAACCTTACACTACTATGTAACATCCTAGCTTCCCTTTCTAACATCATAAACCTAGTTTATGATTTCTCTCTTAACAAAATTAACTTAAACAAGTCTGTAATTAACTCAGAGAAGCAGGATCCTTAAAAAAGGTCTTTCATGTAACACATTGTCTCTAAAAAAACTGAGTGTGTGTGAACTCATACTGTTAGCTGTTTTCCATGGCTTTCACCTCTCAGCTGGAATCTTGGGTGGGGTGAGTGAGGTCATTCCTAGAGCATTTGAATTTTCAGCAGAGACATTAATACATTTTATATTAAAAAAAATATAATACAGCACTCAGAACTGGCTGTCTACATCACACTCCTCCTCACCTAGACTGAATTTGGGGGATCTATCCCCTACATGGGATGAGCTTCCCAAATCAGTTCACTCCTCATAGACCCTAGACAGCCCATCTGAGTTCTTGTTCTTCGCTCCAGCCCTATGTATGATTTTTAGATCATACTCTTGTAAAGCAAGACTCCATCTTAGTAGTCTGCCATTGTTTTTCCCCATCTTCGTCAGCCAAACCAGGGGGTTATGGTCAGTCTGCACCACAAAATGCTGCCCATACAAGTATGGCTCTAATTTCTTCAGGGCCCACACTATGGCAAGACACCCCTTTTCCACTGTGGAGTACGCTTGCTCCCTGGGAATAAGCTTCCTGCTCAGGTACACAACTGGGTGGTCTGTCCCTTAGCTAGAAATCTGGCTAAGTACTGCCCCAATACTCACGTCTGAGGCTTCCGTCTGAACTATAAAGGTTATGCTATAGTCCAGACTTGTCAAAACAGGAGCACTGCACAGTGCCTCCTTCAGTCTGGTAAAGGCTTCCTCACAGGCTGGGCCCCAGGTAATTTTCTTTGGCATCTTTTTCTTTGTCAGGCCAGCTAGGGGAGCAGCCAGGGCACTGTAATTAGGTACAAACTTTTGTAGTACCCTGCTGTCCCTAGAAAACTCCTGATCTGCTTCTGGGTTTCTGGTCTGGGCCATGTCTGAATCACCTCTATCTTTATTTGGTTAGGACGGAACTGTCCCCAGCCTACCACATGCCTGAGGTATGCCACTTCCCCCATGGCCACCTTGCACTTCTCGGCTTTGACAGTGAGCCCGTCCCTCTGTATCCTGCCCAGCACTTCCCTAAGGTGTGAAAGGTGTTCCTCCCAGCTGGTACTGAAGATAGCAATGTCATCCAGGTACGCTACAGTGTACTCCTCAGCACCATTCAACACCTGGTTCACCAACCTTTGGAAAGTGGCCGGGGCATTCTTCATTCAGAAAGGCATTAATTTAAACTCAAATAAGCCTATCAGAGTGATGAAGGCAGACCTCTCCCTAGCTGTGTCTGTTAATTCTACCTGCCAATACCCCTTGGTCAGGTCAATAGTTGTAAGGTAGGTTGCCCCTCCCAACTTGTCCAGGAGTTCACCCATCTGGGGCATCGGGTGGGCATCAGACTTTGTGACTGCATTCAGTCCACGATAGTCCACACAGAAAAGAGTTGAGCCATCTGGCTTGGGCACAAGGACTATGGGTGAGGCCCAGGGGCTGTGGGATCTCTGGATTACTCCTAAATCCAGCATCTCCTCCACTTCCCTCCTAATGTCCTTTTGGACAGCCTCTGACACCCGCTATGCTGTTCGTTGTATGGGCGTCTGTGTCCCTGTCTCCACATCATGTGTTGCTAAGGGGGTTAGTCCAGGCTTAGTGCTAAACAAGGGGGCAAAGTCTGCTAAAACCTCCCTTACTTTCTGGACCTGGTCCGGGTTCAGCTGGGGGAAACAATTTTACTGCCTCCACAGAGGACTCCTGCTTACTATCTTCCAGCAAGTTCAGAAGGGGGTCTCCTTCATCCATCCCCTCCCCATGACTACATACTGCAAACACCATGTCAGCCCTCTTTGCATATGGCTTCATCATATTGACATGGTACATCCTTTCAGTCTGTCTACGGTCAGGTAACTCCACAATGTAGTTCATGTCATTTACCTTCCTAACCACTCTGTACGGTCCTTCCCACTCAGCTTGCAGCTTGTCTTTCCAGACTGGAATAAGGACCATGACTTCCTGACCCACAATGTACGAGTGAGCTCTGGCTCTCAGTAGTACCATACCTTTTGTTTCTGTTGGGCAGCTGCTAGGTTGCTCTGGGCTGTCCCCATAAGCTCCTTCAGCCTTTCCCTTAACCTAAAGACATAATCCACAATGGAGTTCCCTGGGTGGCATGCTTGCCTTCCCAGTCCTTCCAGATTAAGTCTAGGGGCCCACATACCCAGTGTCCATTTAAGAGTTCAAAGGGGAAAAATCCTGTTGACTCTTGGGGCACCTCCCTGTAGGCAAACAACAGGTGGGGAAGGTATTTCTCCCAGTCCCTCCCATGCTGTTCAGCAAATGCCCAGAGCATTGACTTTAGGGTACCACTGAATCATTCCACAAGCCCATTGACTTGTGGGTGATACAGTGTCATGCATCTCTGCACCACCCCACACTTCTCCCATAAACATTTCATCAGGTCCACATGAAGGAACCCCCTCGATTGGTGATTACCTCCTGCAGAAACCCAACATGGGAGAAAATCCCAAGTAAGGCATCTGCCACTTTGTCTGTCCTCAGTGAGGATAGGGCAACTGCCTCTATGTACCGGGTGGCATAATCCACCACAGTCAGGATGAATCTCTTCCCGGAGGAGCTGGGGGTATTTAAAGGCCCACATTATCCATTCCCTCCTCTGGAATGGCTCCTCCACTATGGGCAAGGGGATCAGGGCAGCTTGGGTTTTCTTGCCCACCTTCCCTATTTCTTGGCACCGGTGACAAGCCCTGCAATATTCCTTCACCTTCTGGGTGAAGTTATGCCATTAGAAATTCTGGGTCAACTGCTACATTGTGCGCGCGATTCCCAGATGACCAGACAATGGAATATCATATGCAATTTTGAGCAACTGCTCACGATACCCCTGGGAAATGACAAGCTGCCTGCCTAGCATCCTTCCCTCTGTCTGTACTGCCTGTGTATACATAAGTCCATTTTCCCAATAAACCTTATGTCTACCATCACCTCCCTGTGTGCCCTCAGAGTCTGCCCAAGCCCTCAGCTTCTCTAAACTAGGATCACTCCTCTGAGCAGCTGCAAACCCCTCACACAGTCCCAAGGCATGGGACAGGTCCCCTTCAGTCACTAAACTAGGGTCCTTAGCACTAGTGTCAGGGCCCTCAGGATCACTGTCAGTCCTAACCCTCTGACAATTAGTCACCCCTCCCTCTTCGGAGTAACCTTCCATAGCTGTGTGGTCACTTGCTACTGGGGAAATTTCTACCCCCTTCTTATCAGTCTTCCCATCTGGAGACACAGGCTGAGGAACCAGCCTCTCTGTGATTTCTACACGGGTTTCTGTGGGGTTCAGGGAGCTGCTATTTTCCCTTGCCACTTGGCTATGGGTAACTGCACATACATCCCCTGTTGGAGACTGTTACCCAGGATCACATCTACTGCTAACATTTTTGCTACAGCCACCCGTTGCACAGTTCCCCCTGTTTCACCCCAGTCCAGGAGAACACTGGCCAATGGCAATGTTTTCTCTTCACCCACAAAGTCCTGTATAGTCATGGTATTATTGGGTATAAGCTGACCAGGCTGGACCAGATCCCCCTTTACCAATGTCAGGGATGCCCCTGTGTCCCTTAACCCCTGTGTCTGTGTGCCATTTACCATGACTGGGTGCATGTGTTCACTCATGTTCACTGGCATGCTTCCAGGGACACACAAACAACCCACTTCCTTTCTGGTACTACTTTGTATATTATTGCTTGCCCTTCTTGGACACTGTCTGGCAATGTGCCCAGTTTCTATACATAACCAACAAGCATTTCTTACTTCAGAGAAATCTTTTCTTTAAAACCTGGGGCTAACTGGTTTCAGTGGAGGCAGTGAGGGTTTTAGCTGCCCTGAAAGGGCGCTTTTCCCTTTCTGTGCTGCCACGCCCACCCCATTCGCTCTTAGAGCAGGTCTGCTCTTGGCATAGTGGTCCAAGAGTTCAGCAGCCTCTTGCACTGTTTTGGAATCTCGGTCCTCTAGCCAGGTTTTTAGCTCTGCTGGGCAAGGCCAATAAAACAGTTCTAATAAAATCACATTTTCAATTTTATCAACAGAATTTGCCTCAATTCCTTCCCACCAACGTTTTAAACACTGACATTGTTTCGTGGCTAGCTCCTCATAGCTCATATCAGGGCTTCTCCTGAGCTTACGGAATTTAGCTCCTTGTATTTCAGCAGTTAATTCAAACTTTTTTAACAGTGAAGCTTTTAGCTTTCTGTAATCATTGCTATCATCATTGTCCATTTGACCCAATGCATCTCAAGCTTTTCGGGTAAGTAGTGGGGATAGCTGGAAACTCCAGGACTCTCTAGGAAATTTAGCCTGAATACAAACTTTTTCAAAAGAATTTAAAAAGGCGTCCATGTCCTCCCCGTCCTTAAACTCAGCTATTAATTTGGAGTTCAATTTGTAACCCAGTCCTGCAGTCCCAGTTAAACCCAAGCCACTTACCTGCTCTGGTGCCGCTGGTTGGAGTCGCATCTTCTCCAGCTCATGTTGCCTCTGGCACTTCTGCTCCTCACGGTCTGTGTCTCGGCATTCTCATTCTCTCTTCTCCTCTGCATCTCATTGGCACTCACGCTCCTCACGGTCTGCCTCCCTCTATTGTTGCTCTGCCTCTCTGCATTCTCTCTCTGCCTCACGGTCTGTCTCTTGCTTCTCTTGCTCTCTCCTCTCCTGGGACTCCAGCTCCATCCTGCGTAACTCAAGTTGCAACCTGAGAACTTCTGGATTCTGGATACTGGTGACTTGTCCCTGCTGCTGTGGCCCTTCACTGACAGTGGCCCTGCTGGCTTGGGACACCTCACTGGCCGCTAGTTCTGCCACACTCATTGTCTGGTCCCTTTCAGTCACAGTCTGTGACTCCCAGCTCTGGGTATCTGCTACTGTCAGGGCCTCTATGAGGTTCTGCTTTTTGGCTGTCACCTCGAACAGGACTCCTCTGTCCTTGCACAACTGTTTTAACTGTTCTACAGTGTGCCTGCTGTAGTTGGACGCCATCTTTCCTAACTACTGCTACTCTGACTTTGCACTTTAGAAAAAAAATAAAATAGGTAGGAACTTGACTGTACACCAAGTGATATTTAGTTCTGTTTCCTTTTTAAAATAAAACTCTGTCTTCTTCTTTCTTTGCAAGAGGGCCTACGGTCTCAGCTGACAGAACAATAAAGCTTGTGATACCAAACTTATGCCACCGCTGACAACCAATCTGTCACAGATTCACTCAGCAGGTCAGGCCCTCTACTCCCAAAGTGCCTACCTCTGAGCACAGTCTTACAAACAGTGTAACAGACAAGGTAACCCTCTTGTCTGTTTTTGTGAGTTTGGATCAACCTTTGGTCTCAGTTCTGGAGGGATTCAAACTGTAACCTCTTGCTAGCATGCCCAATGCACAGGCTTAGATATATCTGTCTTTGGGGGGCCAGATATCTTTGCCCACAGGTACCTAACCAGGTATTCAGAGATGAACCCTTTAAAACTTTAATAAAGACCTCAGATTTAAAACGCTTCTCTTTCCAGTTTGGTACCACCCTACAAGCTTATGTCTGCTGTCTGCTATAACCATAAATACTTCTTAGCAAAAGAAAGCAATTCAAAGACAGACCAGGTTTGCTCTAAAATTAGAGTTTTTACTAAAATATATAATAATATGTCAAACATACAATACACAAGACAGACATATCATTAAATAAAACAAGGTTTAGAACAATGCAATTCCTACAACTAAATTTAGATTTTGTCTAGCTTTCTAAATACCTGTTTTCAGTGCTCAGATGTTTTCTTGGTCAGTGTCAGAAAAAAATTGTCTCTGTGGTGAAAAAGAATAATCTTTACAAGCAGTATTTGCCAACCCCTTTTGGATGAGGTCATCCAATTCCTCCTCTGTCAAAATATCTAAAAAATATATATTTCTATACAACCACAGGATGTAATTTCAAAGTATTAATTCTGCAACCTTAGCATAACTCAGTTTCAAATGACACCTTCTTTGATCTAATGCTGTACCCTCCTCACACAGGCTTCATAGGGTCATTTACAACCTTACCCCTCTATGTAACATTCTAGCTTCCCTTTCTAACGTCATAGACCTAGTTTATGATTTCTCTCTTAAAAAATTAATTTAAACAAGTCTGTAATTAACTCAGAAAAGCAGGATCCTTAATAAAAGTCTTCCATGTAACACATTGTCTCTAAAAAAACTGAGTGTGTGTGAACTCACATACTGTCAGCCATTTCCCATGGCTTTCATCTCTCAGCAGGAATCTGGGTGGGTGGGGGATGAGTGAGGTCATTCCTAGAGCATTTGAATTTTCAGCAGAGACATTAATACATTTTATATTAAAAATATATAATACAGCACTCAGAACTGGCTGTCTACGCACACCCTGCAACTATTGACTGACATGAAAGCTTATTTATTTGAGGGCGGAAAACATTTCTTGGAGGAGGGTAAGGCGGAGAAGACTATTTACACCTTCAGTCAGTTCCACGTACAGAAAACATGACATCACTCCTTTTGTACATGCAAAACATCTGCAGGCTCCGCCTACTGCAACCATAAAAAAGGAGAAGCAGTGCATTCACTGATAAGGCAGTTGATAATGTTTTATTGAAGAGCCATAAGGTGCAGGACACAGTAAAAAAAGATTCCCTACCTAGCACCCTACATACGGGACTTTGTCAAGAAGATTGTGTAAGCTCGCAGAACAATGCTTTTCAATTAAGAAAATTTGCATATTCATAAATTGAACACAGGTGTATTATTAACCCACTGGCGACTTTCAAATAAAGTGGATTCAAATAGATGTTTACATTGAGTGTTTACATAAATAATTTTTCATGGTTTAAAACATTACAGTGACACATTTAAAAAGATCTTTCCAGGTACCAGTCAATCTTTCTACAACATCAGTTGATTACTGCACAAAAAAACACACATTGCCAAATAATCAGAGCCCAATCAGTTCTTATCATAATGGGCTGTAGGAGTTTGTTTATATTTCTTTTTATTTCATCTGAACACAACCTATGTCTGCACATTAACTAGCTCAGCCAATGTGATCCTGATGATTAATTACTTAGATAGCAAAAGTGTGCAAACATCGCAACTTTAATGTTATGACATTGAAGGTGGCTCTGGCTGAAGTTAGGAAACAGATTCATTAGTTCTTAAAAAGGAGAAAACCTGTGCTCTTACAAAACTATCAGGTTACTTTTGAGGGCCACCACTAAATAAAGATTGCTTCTGTGGCAAAGTGTGGAAAAATTGTAATTTCAGTATGACTGCATTGAAGTGGTCCTAGCAGGACTCAAAACTGCACATTGCTTAGTGCTCAGAGCCCAATTGGTTCATAATGCGCTGTAGGAGTTAATATTTCTTTTAATTTCATTTGACCACAAATTAGGTCTGTACATTAACCAGATCAATCAATGTGATCCTGTCAGGTTATTTACTTCTTTATAGCAATGCATTTATAATTTCTGCAATGTGATTGGCTGATGGAGATTACATTAGTCTCTGATTAATATACATGTACAGCCTATTTACATGCACCAGAATCCCTGAAAACAAGTCTGTGGTTGAATGTTAAGGTCATCATGGATGACCATTCTATTACATTTTGCTACTGTCCATCATTATTCAGCCCAGTTAGTAAGATCAATTATCAAAGGACTGATCTCATTTTGAGTCACAATATCAGCAATTTTTAACTGATTCTAACTAGGGGTGTAGCCAGAAATGTCCATTTTGTACACACAATCTCTAACTGCTGCACCCCCCATTAAAAAATACACACACCCTCTCCAAATGCTGCTTCCCATTACAAACCAGATTGTTGTCAGACGATTCCTCTAATCTATAAACAAGTTAGACACATATCTATCTCCTAAACAATTGAAGTTTAAACAGAGACACTACTTAATGCCCTACAATAACTCAAATACTACTGATTAGAATGATAATGTTAACAAAAAGGCATATGGTTTGGGACAGGCCTGCCTACACCCTTGACTCTAACCGAAGGCTTGCTCACTCCTGGGGTTAGAGCACAGATATAAAAACTGTAAGTGGATCCCCTGCAGCTGTCTTGTTAAAGCTATTCATTCAACCCCCCAATTTGCATTCATGTGTGAGGTCCGAACACTGTATGCCCATGATGTTAAAAAAGATGACCCTTGATATAAATTAACACTAAAGTTCACATCTACTTTAAAAAAAGGGAGAACTTCTGACACTCCATGGCTAGTGCTCTTGTTAGCATGAGTGCTACTTGAATTAGCTTGTGCATTGTTGTCATGATTGTCATGGTAACCAGGAGGTTCAGCAGCACCAGTCATACTGTGTTAAATATCATTTAAGTCAGCTGTAAAATATTAGAAAACATTCCAGTTGCATGGGCTTCGAGGAGCAGAACTCATAACACCTCATCAGTAGTACCATTGCCAGAATGAGTGACGCACAGATTTACACGGGTGCCATTGTCATGGTAACCAAGAGAGATGGTAAATAGGAACCAGGGACAAAGAAATGTTTCCTCGGAACTTGCTCCATTTCCTGTTCAAGTGTATGGTTCAGCAGCACATCAGCACCTGCTTGCTCACTGATAACATTTTTTCAGGGGCTCCTAATTGTTGTCACTCCCAGTTTATGCCATGTTACCATGACAACCACATTCCTGGTAATGGAGCTCTTGAGAATGATATCCATAGCCATGATATAACAATTTTTTTTGTGAACAGTTTAAAGATCAATGGCAAATGTAGGTTTAAACATGACTGGAGATTTCATTAGACAGCACTGTGAAAGCCTGTATTTAATGAAAATGATTGTAGCTAACAAAGTCTGTATTTTATTTACTAAGTGTTTCCATTACTCCAAGATTTAACCTTAAAATACACTCACTAGTTTTGAGCCAAAGCCAGCCGGTCTCGGCAGCCAGTGTCTCGAGACGTGACATCACTGAAGTCATTACGTCAATTCTGCACATAGATACTGTGCCAAAAGTGATGCACAGCTTTTGCAGTTCAGGTTCACCTAACAGCAGCTCTTAAACAATGCCCGGCTCTTTTTTTCCTTTCGCTTTTTATTGGGTTTTGTTTTTATAATTGAAGGGAATCTGACAGTGGTTCAATGTATCACCAAAGCATTTATAGCATAGTTTTTAACCGTTCCTGTTCTAATTTTTTTTCACTCAGATTACCAAGAGCATTAGGGAACGTCTTGCACTGTTTGTCATTCTCTAGCTAGTCTTTTCCATGGACTGTTTAATTAAATTTATCTGCTATGTCTGAGCAAGATGTTGATCTGGACAGCATTTGTGTCCACATTTACTCAGTTCAACCTTATTCATTTGAGCTTATCAACGGCGATACCTCAAGTGTTAGTGACAGCAGAAGTGCAGCTGTATCTGTGAATGACAGTGATATGTCTGTATCACAGAGCGGAGACTGTGTTCCTAAATGGTGAGTGTGTGGTAAAATAACATAAAAATGAATTAGAGCTATATTTGCCACTATTTTTTTTGTCTGATTTTCTTCTTGTTTTGCTTGATATATCTTATCTCCTTTTTACCTTTTACAACCCACAGTGTTAAAAAAAATCTCACAGTCAATTGAACTGTAAATTGTTCATCAGCAGTGATTTAGTACTGTAGTATCACATGACAATATCTACTATGTTTTCTCTGAAGCATCTACAGTAAACCTAATACTACATATTGGATCCCATTGACAATGGGATACTTCATATCGGTGACTCTGTCATGCATGTTTTACCTTCTGATCGAATCATCATAGATACATAGATGTTATCGGCAGATAAGGGCCTTGTTGCCCATCCAGTCTGCCATATCCCTCTTTCCAATGCTTAAGGCACCTTAGATGCTACAACAAGTTCCCCCCTTTAACCCTAGCTTGATAATTCCCATGTGACTATCTCACGCATTCTTGAATCCCTGAACCGTGGCCGCCCCCACCACTTCTTTTGCTGGACTGTTCCATCTCTCCACCACCCTTTCAGTGAAGTAGAAATTCGCCCTAAGTTTTCCCCCTTTTAGTCTCATGCTGTGCCCCCTTGTTCTGCTGTTTCCCTTCATGTAAAAGATGCTCCCCTCTGGTACCCTGTTGATCCCCTTCAGATACTTGAAGGTCTCTATCATGTCACCCCTCTCTCGCCTTTCCTCCAGGGAGTACATATTGAGAGCTCTAAGTGTCTCCTCATATGACTTATGCTGCATCCTGGACACTATTTGTGTTGCCCTCTTCTGTACCATCTCCATCCTGTCTATGTCTTTTTGGAGATGGGGACTCCAGAACTGAACACAGTATTCCAGGTGAGGTCTTACTAGGGAGTTGTACAATGGTACCACCACTTCCCTCCTTCTACTTGTTATACCCCTCCCTATGCACCCTAGTATTCTGTTAGCCTTTCTGACTGTTTTGTCACACTGTTTAGCCACTTTGAGGTTATCTTCTATGACTACCCCTAGATCTCTTTGTTCCTTGGTGGCCTCCAGTATTACCCCATCTAGTTCATACTTGACCCTAGGATTGCCTCTCCCCAGGTGCATAATCTTGCACTTTTTTGCATTGAAACCCAACTGCCATTCCTTAGACCTGTTTTCTAGCCTCTTTAGATCTCTCCTCATTTTTTCTATACCTTTCTGAGTATCTACTTGTTACTGTACATAGCTTTGTATCATCTGTGAACAGGCTAACCCTCCCTTCTAGACTCTCTGCAATATCGCTTATGAAGACATTGAAGAGCACTGGTCCCAGCACTGATCCCTGGAGTACGTCACGTGTTACCCATCCCTCCTGTGAGCTAACCCCATTTACCACCATTCTTTGTGTTCTGTTACTCAACCAGTTTCTAACCCGTGTAACAACCACTGTCCCCTCCTGCAGATTTGCCAGCTTGTGGATTAGTCTCCTGTGTGGGACTGTGTCGAAGGCCTTCCTGAAGTCCAGATAGGCCACATCTACCACTCTTCCCTGGTCTATTTGCTTTGTCACCCACTCAAAGAAATCAATCAAGTTGGTCTGGCATGACCTCCCTGCCGTGAATCCATGTTGCCTTGGGTCCAGCAGCCCCCTTGTCTCTAGGTAGTCCACCAGCCTTTCCTTAAGCAAGGTTTCCATCATTGTACCCACTATCAAGGTCAAACTGACAGGGCAGTAGTTTCCTGCCTCCTCCTTGGTACCATTTTTGTGCAAGGGTACCACTTGTACCTTCCTCCACTCCTCCGGAACCATGCCTGTTTCCAGTGATCCACTGAACAGCTTAGCCAGAGGTTTAGCCTGTTCCTTCCAGAGTTCCTTTAGGATCCTTGGGTGTATCCCATCCAGCCCTATAGCTTTATCTACCTTAAGCTGTCCTAGTTCTCTTTTTACTCTGTCCTCTGAAAAAGTCTAATGTCCACCCCTTCTCCCTGTTTGCCCTTCTCCGTTAATGGGACACCATCCCCATTGCCTTCTTCCTTGAATATGGAAAAGTAGTATTTGTTAAGGATGGCCGCCTTGTCAATGTCTTTCTCCACTACCCTGCCTCCCTCTTCCCTAAGTCTCAAAATCCCCCCATCTTCTTCCTCTCACTAATATACCTAAAGAATGCCTTCCCTTCTTCCTTCACTGATTTAGCTAACTTTTCCTTGGTTTCGGCCTTTGCTGCCCTTACTGCTTTGTTTGCTTCACTTTGTTTTTCCAAGTATTCTTGCCTGTCCTCCTTGCTTTGTGTTGCCTTCTACCTCAGAAATGCCATCTTTTTTCCTCTTACTAGCTCTGTTACTCCCCTCGAGAACCACAGTGGTTTCCTCTTTCTTTTGCTCTTGCTGCAGGGTCTGGCGCAATGGTTTGCTACTAGGTGCAGGGCTTCCTTTATCTTATTCCACTGTTCCACCACTCCCCTTATGTCACTGTATCCCTGCATAGCTTTCCTGAATTTGTCTTTCATCTTACTGAAGTCTGTCCTCCTGAAATCCAGGATTCTAGTCCTTGTGTAGCTAACTAGCCTCCTGCTATGTACTTATGGTGAACCCCACAGCTCAATGGTCACTAGTCCCTAGGTTCTCCCCCAATGTGACTTATTTTATCCTGTCCCCATTGCTTAGGACAAAATCCAGAACTGCATTCTCCCTTGTAGGCTGCCTTATTAGCTGTGTGAGACCCACCCATTGCAGGGATTGCAGGAATCCCTTACTCCTGCCTAAGGCTGCCAATGGGATGCTCCAGTCGACCTCTGGAAAGCTAAAGTCACCCATCAGCAGCAATTCACCCACTGCTGCTATGTTCTCTATAGTCTCCAGCAGTTCTCTGTCTACATCCTCCACCTGCCATGGGGGCCTGTATATCACTCCCATTCAAAGTACTGTTCCCCTTCCTACCTCTGGGGTTACCCACAGCACCTCTGCCTCCCCCCCTGTTTTGCGGGACTGTTTCTTTTATTCCTTCCCTGACATACAATGCCATCTCTCCCCCCTTCTTGCATTCCCTGTCCCATCTATGCAATGTGTACCTTGGAATGGCTAGTTCCCAGGCATGGTTGCTATTGCACCATGTCTCTGTGACTGCCATGATATCCAGGTCCTCAGAGGCCATTAATGTCACAAGTTCTGGGATTTTGTTACCCAGGCTGCAGGCATTGGTGCACATAGCCTTCCAATCATGCCCCCCCCTGCTATAACCCTAGTACCACCCTCCCTTTTCTGTGTCTGCCCCTCCTGTCCTTTACCTAAGGTCACTCCTTTTTTACCTATGGCTACTCCTTGCTAGTGGCCACTCCTGTTTTCTTTAGTCAGATGTTGGGGAGGGGGGATCTCTTCTGTTGACCGATCCCCTTACCTTTGTATCTTTCTGCTGCATCCTCATTCAGGTTTTCTTCTCTGTGCTGGAGATCTCCCAGTTTAAACCCTCCAAGAAGACTGCCAACTTCTGCCTTAGTGCACTTGCTCCTTCTACAGTGAGATGCAGACCATCATGCTTGAAGAGCTTCCTGTTCCAGAAGATCCCCCAGTCTCCAATGTAGTGCATCCCGTTGTCTGCACACTAACCCGGGAGTCAAAGGTTGAATTCCCTGATCTCTTCATTCCTGATCTTTTCCTCACTTCTGCCCTTCCTTCAAACCAGCAACACCTCCGAGAAGGCCAGATGTGTTGTGTACTCCTTTAGGCTCTCCCCCAGGATCTTCATGTCTACCTTGACTTCTTCCACAGTCCTATTTGCTATGTCATTTGTCCGAAGGTGGACAACGATCCCTGCAAAATCCTAAACTCTGCTCGCCAGCCATCCTATTCTGTCCTTAGCTCTCCTTGCAGATGCTCCTGGCATACATTTCACTGTGGTTTCAGCCCCCTTCACACTAATGGACTGTGCTTCCACTTCTTGCAACATAAAGTCTCCCTCGACCAGAATCCTCCTGTTGCTCTGTGTATTCTTCCTCTCTTTCCTTGTACCTCCTTCCTGCTTACTTGTATCAGGTTTGTCCTGCTCAATTCTTCCTTCTTCCTCACCCAGTTTCTGTCTCTTAGCTATGGGGGTGAAACGATTCTGCATGTGGATGGTGTGTGGCTGGCAGTGCCCCATCTTAGTTCTAGATACCCTGCTGACCTCTTCCACCACCCTCCATCCCCCAAGACCTGTGGGCCTTTGGGGGAGAGGGTGCAATTTGTGCAGAAACCAATAACAGGAAGCATTCTATTTGTGAGATGGTATGGTTTTTTGTAAAGACAGGTGCCACTGACATGCAAGCAGTGTTCAGTAATGTTCAGGGGGATTATGACAATTAACTTTCAGTATTGGTGACAACTGGTGATTGGGACATTTGACCAGGTGTTATTTGCACTTTATCTACATTGTGTTTAATGTGGTAATATAAAATTTAAACATTGTGGAGAAGAGCGGTTACAGAGTAATAGTCTACCAGGGACTTAGGCAGACAGCATTATTTCCCTTTCCAATTCTTGTTTCCCACACCCATTCATCTTTATATATGTGGTGGCAACAGGGTGACAACCCATTGTGCTGAGTAACATTAGCCTGATCCTCAGTGTCCAAATATCGCTTAAAGAAAAAGTTCCTCAACGTATTTAATGTAAACCCTGTAAAAAAAATGGGGCCCAGTTTTAAAAGGGCAAAGTTTGGCACAAGGTGCCTGCACCAACTGCCTTTGGTGTAAGTGGCACCTTGGATCAAAGTTTGCAGCGATCCCAATTTTTGAATGCAGTCTGCATAGAAATTGGGATGCTTTGCTCCCAAGCTTCCCTGTGCCACCCTTGCTGCAGAAGCATCCTTCTAGTACCAGGTCGCAAGGAGGCTTGTGCTGTGGTGGGGCTGCACCATCTCCTTTGTGTAATTTTGGAAGTCCCGTCATGGACGCAACAGAGGGCTCAGGTTAGACCAGCCAGAAGGTGGTCTAAGGGCCATATGCCAATGCTGGACACTGTGACAATTGAGGGGAGACCTGCAAGTAGAGGGCTGTGGGCAGAAAGAGAACGGTGTGTGCCCTAGGGGGCATCGGGGATATGGCAGCAATGATGTGGTACCTGGTGAGGGTGCCATTTACAATGCCAAACAGCCAGTTGGATGGGACCTCTTCATGGGGAATTGGCAGGGATGGACAGTGACCTGGCCCCAGATGGGCACAACCCTGGCAACTACCCAATAGGTGCAACAAATCTCAACCCTATAGGTGGAAAGCAGTGGCTGCAGGTTGAGGGCTGCCAGTGGTGGAGGGGAATGTTTTTCAGGCACTGCAACAGTCCCCTAGTACCCATCCCCCCTCCAGATTGTGGCAGTTTGCCTCCTACCTACGGGGTTGGGATTTGTTGCACCTATGGGGCAGATGACAGGCATGTGCCCACCAGGGTCCAGATCACTGTCCATCCCTGCCAAGTCCACACAAAGCGGCCTGATCCAATCAGCTGTCTGGCTTTGCAAATGGCTCCTCCACTGGGTGCCACATCACCATCCTGTCATTGATGCCATATCTTTGATGCCCCCTAGGGCACACCCCATGCTCCTTCTGCTCGGCCCTCTCCTGGCAGGCATATTCACCGCCCCACCTTCACAGCCCCTCAAGTAATGCTTAAAGGTGGCAAGTAGAAAAAGAAATGGAGGAAAGACGAGATGGTTTCTGATCTTACACCCCATCTGGGAGAGTGTGTGTGTGTGGGAGTTGAGATGGGCAAGCAGGGAACAGATTGCAATGGCTGCATACAGAAAAACAAAGATGCAAAAAAAAAATTCACTTTGTGAGCAGCAGTGAGTGCCAGCTGGAGTCAGGGACATCTCAGTGGGAGCAGTAAGTGGAGCTAATGACTGACGTGTGGGCAGGGGCTGGTGACAGATCACAGCAGCTCAAAATGATACAAAAAGTTTTGATTTTTGGTTAGTGAGCAAACCAGAGAGTGGTGGGTGGGAGTGAGTGGTGGGTGAGGGCAGGAAAAAAACAAGAAGATAAAAAAACAGCAATAACATTATTTGTGTTCGAAATAAACATAATGTCAATTTTTTGTTACTGAGTGAACAAGCAAGCAACGAATAGAAGGAAGTGATGGGTAGAGGCAGAGCCCAACAGGGAAAGACTGCAATGACAAAGGAAAAGGAAAACAATGAAAGAAAATATTTAAAACAGTGTGTTTTAATGTCAGTTCATTGTAATGCTGTGTGATATGATTTGTCAGACAAGGAAGGATGCCCCTACTATGTGGTAGGGTATAAGGATGTAATAACATGTTAGTAAGTGAGGAAAAAATGGTTGCTGTAATTGTTTTAACATTATAATGCTTAAAGATTCCTTTGATGTCCTGTGTCTAGTTTGGAAGCACTTGTTTTTAGCTGCGCATTCAACACTTCTAATGCACAGTTAATGACCAAGTAGAACATGGGATTTTCCCTTCCTATTTTATAACTTTTTTCTAATTACTGTCTGGGGGTGTAATGCGGCACGAGGCAAAATCGAGTGCCACATGCTCCCAGGGGGTGATTGACAAACGATTAATGTAATCCCTGGAAGTACTTTGTTACTTTTATAGCAATGGTAGAAGACTAAGGCCTGGATATTCAGACTGTGCCGGGCAGGGGTGCAAGCCTGGGTGCAGCGCAACTGGGTTGCGCCAGGGCAGAGACCAGGCGATATTCAATGGTGCTGTGCCATGGGTCAGCACCATTCAACATGGCACTGATGGAGCATGCATTGCACCAGCACAAGTGGCAGAAGGGAGCAGGGGGATGAGCCAGCGTAAGTGCAGTTGCTCTGGGTGCATCAACCACGATATTCAGCATTGGGCAGGCAGATGAGGCCATTATGTATGCAAGGCACAAATGGGGCCATTTGCATGTCATTATGGCCCCATTTGCATGCAGTGCACCAATTCCCGGGGACTTGTGCCTGGCACCCTGCCAGGCTGCAGCTGTCAGGGACCAATGCCCTGTAGACCCATGGTGGTCCTGCTCCCATTAGCCCAATCGCAGGCATAAGAAATATATCATCCCTGGTGGTCCAGGGGAATGCCCTCCATCACCCAATCATGGGCAGATGAAAACACAAATGCCCCGGTGGTCCAGCGGAACCCCCCTCCATCACCTGATCATGGGCGTCTGTAGTAGAAAGGTCCCTGGTGGACCTGTGGATTCCCCCCCGCCCGATCATGGGCATATGTATTAAACAGGTCCCTGGTGGACCTGTGGATCCCCCGCTGCCCGATCATGGTTGTATGAATTAAAAGGTCCCTGGTGGACAAGTGGATGCCCCCCCTTCACCCGGTCATGGGCATATGAATTGAAAAGGTCCCTGGTGGACCAGTGGAGTTCCCCCCCTTCACCTGATTGCAGGCATATGTACATTGACAGTCCCTGGTGGTCCAGTGGAAACCCTCCCCACCCACCCACTGAGGTACCCCACCACCCAGCACCCCTCGACAGCGGCGGGCAGCAGCACCCTGCCCGCAAGCCGCCCAACTGCCCGCCAAATGACAGCATACAGCACGGTTCTGTACATCTCTTGGTCCACTGCGCGGGACTCAATGGTAGAGATCATATCAGGGTACCATACAGGTTCGATGTGTGAATGAACGTGTTCATTCTCATATCAGGCCCATGTAGTACAGTATGGTAATCATGCCCATAAAGATAATCAGACTGAAAGGCTCAATTTCTGTATTGTTGCGAAGCTCTTACTGAGCATCTGAAATTGTCAAAATCATGTCAGTCATATCAATACCTGTTGTAATCGTGATTGCACTTCAGTTACCAGGGAAAGTAATGGCAGACAACAGAACTGGGTTAGAATGTTGCTGGCCTCTTGAATTCCACATTGCTGCATGACTTTACAGTATTTGGTTAATCTTGATGCAAGTAATTTGGCTCTACATAACTTCTATAAGATTAATGTAACCCTGAGGCATGCATTCTGACCAACCATCACTCCATTTAAAACACCATTGCTATAAAATAATGCAACATAATCTGGCAGATTAATAGATTAAACATTTAGGTGGTTGATTGTAAAATTTACTGGGTTTGATTTTTCATACATATAGTAACGTAAAATGTTATACTACATTCCTTTTCCTTTGATTTAGGTGTACTTGTGGTTACTGTTGCACCATGCCAACTAATCAAGAAAACAGATGTGATTATTACACACATGTAAGAAGGAAGAAGTAAGGTATTCACTTCTTTGAGTGTATACCTGAGCATCCAGGATTTTGTTCCCTTCCAACTGCCTTGAGCAATATTTACTGGAATCAACATTGAATGAGTTTGAATACCTGGATGGTCCAGCTGGAGATGAACGCATACCAGAACAGTAGGTATCAATATTCTGCAATGCTCAGTAATGAGACATGTTATATGTGTTAAATCATTTGCTTTCAGACTTTGCGACCTCAACATGTGCCTCATTAGGGACAGAATAATGAGATGTGATTAGAATGATACGTATAAGTATCTAACAGTGTTTAATATAACAATCACAAATCACCTGACTGCCCCACTGGAACAGGTTCACCTAAAATTCCTGGGTGTCATTGTGGATGATACCCTCTCGTATGTTCAGCACATTGACATGGTGGTGAAAGCTGTAAATACTAAATTAGGGATCCTGTTTAGGCACAAGAAATGCCTAACTGCTGAAGCCCTCTGATTCTCAGTCTCCAGCTCTGTCCTCCTCCTGGTTGTCTACGGGCTAGTGGTTTATGGCGCTCCCACTGATACAGCCCTCAAAAGGGTTGCCACTGCCCTTAACAAGGCTTGCAGACTATTTCTAAATGCTGACCACTTCACGCACACTTGTACCTTGTATGGTCTGGCCCACATACTACCACTTCAATCCAGAATCAGATGCCAAACTTGTCTGCTAGGAAGAAAGGCCATGCTCTCCCTAACCCCTACCTGCATTGCAGACCTGGTAAAGGAAGCAAGCTCCAAATACAACACACAAAGAACAGTGACAACACAACTTGATGTCTCATTTCGTAGAACTTCCCTAGAACAAAGATCCTTCATGTATTGAGCTCCACTATGGCTAAATGAGATCCCTGCTGCAGCTCCTAATACAACAAATGTTTGGTCCTTTAAATGTGAACTGAAGCAATACCTGCTGAACTCAAATACCTGTGACTGCCTTACCTGAATCCATATCTTCAACCTGGATACCCGCTCTTAAACACCTCTGACTCCCTTACCTGAGTCCATATCTTCAACCCGGGTACCCCCCTCGTCTGTCTGAGCTTTCTACTGTTTTATCTACCCGGGACCCCTACCTGCCATCCCTTGCCACCCCCCCCCAGGCTTTCTCCAACTCCTTCCCCTCTGTATCCCCAACACCACCCCTTTCTACCCACTCTCCCTAAATATTCTCCTCTCTCAGTCCCTCTCTCTCTCTCTCTCTCCCTCTCCTTCTCTCTAATCTACCCTCATTTGCACTCTTCCACTCCTTTTCTTTCTCCTACCCTTACGTCTCTGCGCCGCCTTGCAGGCCCCCTGAGAGCAACTACTGCCATATTTGCTAATTAGAAACCTTGTTGCATTCTCCCCTTTCTTTCTCCTCCGTTCCGATACTCTACCTTGACAGACCCCCCTGGGGCAGCTATGCCATACGTTGCTAATTGGGAATCTCCTCCTGCTGTTTAATTTCAGTTGTCTGGGTTACTCAGATGCATTATTTATCTGTATTCTGTATTAAATAGCAATCTTATGTTTTGTGTTAACTGTCAAGTTTTTGTTATGTCTCTGCTGTTTTACATCCTGACGTGGAACCTTTGTAAAAAAGTGTATACTCAAAGGTTGCATCCGAATTACCAAATCAATAAATAAAATAAATAAAATTTGCTACATTTTTGTATGTGACTAGTCTGTTATTTACCATTCATCACTGTAATACAGTATGTCACATGTTGCGGCTGACTATTACATGGCCACCGATGGTGACTTACTAGACTGCAGCATCATTCCTGTGATAGTCTTGATAATTTATTTTATTTATTTATTTAAATAAATGATAATATCATAGTATATAATTTATTTTGACAATGTTATACAAAGCTTGCCATACATAGAAACATAGAAACATAGAAGTTGACGGCAGATAAGGACCGCAAGGCCCATCCAGTCTGCCCATTTCTTTTTCTACCTTATAAATGTACCATCGGCCTTTGCTCTGTCAGTGACCTATCTATTCATAGTCATTTGTATTGCTCCCTTATGCCTATCCCATGCCTGTTTGAAGCCCTGCACTGTATTCATAGCCACCACTTCTTGTGGTAAGCCATTCCATGCATCTACCACCCTTTCTGTGAAAAAGAATTTCCTCACATTCCCCCTTAATCGGCCTCCTCTAATCTCATGCTGTGTCCTCTTGTCCTGCTATTTTCTTATATTTAAACATGTTAGACTCTTTCACCTTGTTTATGCCCTTAAGGTGTTTAAATGTCTCGATCATATCACCTCTCCCTCCTTTGCTCAAGGGTATACATATTGAGCTCCGTTAATCTGTCCTTATATGTCTTCTGATGCAGTCCCTGCACCATTTTGGTTGCCCTTCTCTGGACTGCCTCAATTTGGTTAATGTCCTTGTGAAGGTGTGGCCTCCAATACTGCACGCAGTACTCCAGATGGGGCCTAACCAATGTCTTGTACAGAGGGATTATTACCTCCCTCTTACGACTTGTGATACCCCTACTAATACACCCTAACACCCCCCTAGCCTTACCTACTGCTTTAGAGGTCTGCTTGGATGATTTTAGGTCATCAGTGATGATGATGCCCAAGTCTCTTTCTTCCTTTGTGACTGCTAGCTCCCTCCCAGCCTATAGGTGGCTTCAGGGTTTCTCTTCCCTATGTGCATGATTTTGCACTTCTTTGCATTAAATCCCAGTTGCCACTCTTCTGACCATTCTGCTAGTTTATCCAGATCTCTTCTCATTCTGCCCACCCCATCTGGATCATCTACTCTGTTGCAGATCTTGGTGTCATCTGCAAACAGACAAGCCTACCTCTAGTCCATCTGCGAGGTCACTAATGAAGATGTTGAATAGGACTGGCCCCAGGACTGATCCCTGAGGTACCCCACTTGTGACTTGCATCTCTTCTGACTGTATACCATTTACCACCACTCTCTGTTTTCTGCCAGTCAACCAGTTTGCCACCCAGTTGACCAACTTCTGACCCACCCCGAGCCTACCTAGCTTATTTATCAATCTTCTATGTGGAACAGTGTCAAAAGCTTTGCTGGAGTCAAGGTAGGCGACATCAACTGCTCCCCCTTGGTCCACCACTCTGGTTACCCAGTCAAAGAAATCTATGAGATTAGTTTGACAGGACCTTCCTTTTGTAAACCCATGCTGTCTTGGATCCTGTGCCCTATGGATTCCAGGTGTTGCACTATCCTTTCCTTAAGAATTGCCTCCATAATCTGCCCACTACTGAGGTAAGACTGACCGGTCTGTAGTTCCCCGCCTCCTCCCTGCTACCACTCTTGTGGAGTGGGATCACATGAGCCTTTCTCCAGTCTTCTGGGACCTCTCCTGTGCTCAGAGACTCACTAAACAATTCTGCTAATGGCTCTGCCAGTTCCTCCTTTAGCTCCTTAGGTACCCTGGGATGTATGCCATCAGGTCCCATTGCCTTATCCACCCTGAGCTTAGCAAGCTCTTGTAGACCCTTTCTTTTAGGAGGAGTAGTGCTCACCTCCCTCCCCCTGTGTCCATGATGCTGAGCTGTGGGCCCTGCCCTACCTTCTCTTCAGTAAATACTGAGCAAAGTATCTATTTAGGATAGATGCCTTCAGGGTCCTCCTCCTCACATGCTCCTTTTCTCCATTAAGCTAGAATACCCCTCTGGACTTTCTCCTTTCACTAATGTATCTATAGAAAGTCTTGTCACCTTCTTTACTGTTCGTGCTAGTGTTTCCTCAGTTTGGGACTTTGCCTGCCTTACTGCCTTACCTGCTTCCCTAAGGGCAGTTTGGTATGCCTCCTATCTTCATCCCGCTGTGTTCCTTATATTTTCTGAAGGCCAGCCTTTTGGCTCTGAGCTTTTCTGCTACTATATTTGAGAACCAAAGTGGTTTCCTTCTTCTTTGCACTTCCTTTTCTGTCTAACACAATGGGATGTTGCTTCAAGTATTGTATCCTTAATGCTTGCCCACTTTGCCTGTACTCCTCACCTGTGTTTCTTTTGCCAGGGCTAGCTTAACTCTGTTGGCCATCTTATCAAAGTCAGCTCCTCTGAAGTCCCATATTTTTGCCTTGAATGGGATGATTTAGATGTAGTAGCCAAATTGAACCATACCATGTGATGGTCACTGGCCCCAGGTGACCTTCTACCTGGAGATCTGTGATCCCTCTTGTTAGTCAGTACTAGATCTAGGATAGCCCTGTCTCTTGTGGGTTGCTGTACCAGTTGTTTGAGGCCCTCCCTGCAGGGAATCCACTATGAGTCTAGTTCTGGCAGATGTTCCTGCTGGTATTGACCAATCTGTATCTGGCATGTTGAAGTCTCCCATTATCAGAACCTCCCTTTAGCTGTCATGTTTTGTATATCTTCTAACAGTAATGTGTCTATGTCCTCCTCTGGTCTGGGGCCTGTAGACAACCCCAGTTCTTATGGCTGTCCCATTACCTGTTTCCAGGGTGACCCACAGTTCTTCTGGCTTCTATGTATTCTGAATTTGTAGCTTTGATATTTTCATTAACATACAGCCACCCTCCCCCCCTTGCACCTCGGTCTCTTCTGAACAATACATATCCAGGTACTGAAGTCTCCCAAGTGTGGTTACTGGTAAACCACGTCTCACTAATTGCTACTATGTCCAGTTTAGCCTCTGACATTAGTGCCTGCAGGTCTGGGATCTTATTTCCCAGGCTGTGAGCATTTGTGTACATGATTTTCCATTGGCCAGATTTTGGTGTGTTAGTTGTTGGGTGAAGTTTACATATGGTAATGTATAGCTAGTCATATATAGCAGGCCTGTTTATACATCGGAAGGAACATATAACAACCAGAAACATCAAGAGCAATGCTAGTTAGCTTCACTTATTGTCAGAGAAAATTTGAGATGAAGACATGGGCATGTCTATGTATGCATGGTCATACATTATTTTTTTATAGTGTATAGGAATCCAACGCACAGGGTCATAATGTTGCAAGACATTACAGTGCAGCAATATACTGTGCTGCCAATATAGCACGGTATACTGCCAACTTACTTACTGTATGTCTTGCAGGGGGCTCTGCCCCGAACCCCACCTACATCCAGGGGGGAGGTTAACACTTGAAATTGCACAATATGCGAAAAATAAAAAAAAAAGTTCTGCGTCTGGGACTCGCAACCCGATCCACAGATGCACTGCCTCCCTTGCTGCCTGTGGCTCATCCCTTCAAGCTACAGCAGCTGCTTGCCAGCTCCTTTTCCTAGCAGAGGTCTTATCTTCTTCCTGGGAACAGTGAGAGGGTGCACTACCATGCCTACACCCTTTTGCAGTTTGGACCCCTCCCACTCTTCCTGACTGCATTATTCCTCTTGAGCGGTATTGACGTGCATGATAGAGCATGTGACAGACTCACCCGGTAGAGGAATCCAATCACATTTCTGACATTCTGCTTCCTTTTCAGTGAGCTTGAATCTGTGGGTGGGGGAGGGTGATTTAAGGTTGGCGGTGGATTGAAATTATTGTTTAAATGTGCTGTAAATTTTACCAAAGGTTCAATTAAAAAAAAAAATCCAGATCAATTGGCTATAATAAAGCATCTGTGTGGTGATATTGCAAGATATTATGCTGCAGTATGTGTACATCACCACTGCAACTCATTATCATATTGATGTCACTAGTACTGCACAACAGTCATATTCATGGTATGTAATTCCATGCATAGCATGTTTCCACCTTACACTGTATGAATACTCTACACAAACTGTCACAATAATTCCTCTGACAGAATGATCATCCTATCACACACAATAGAAGGCCTTAAATTGAGCCAGATGTCTCACTTAAGCAATGAGACATGACAGGGTGTACATTATGGTGGGATAATGGCACATCTTGGGGTCCAAGGATGCTATATTCAGTTGAACAGGATAAAACTGCTATTCAACTGAATATAGGGCCATGTCGGCACAGTGCTAAGTCAAGTAGCACTGCCCAGACATGGCTCCAAAGGGAGCCTCAAGAGTGGACAAGACATATGTAGTTATCTCTGGTGCTAGTGTTTCCCCTTCCCACTGATTACCAGCCCGTTGTTGAAATAAAGCTTTCCTGGTGCAAGTGCTCCCTCCCCACTCTGATTGCCAGCCTGTAGTATAACTTAAAGCACCCCTGGAGTCCAGACCCATCACCCTGACCTATAAATAAGTAGCATGATCCCTGCCTGGACATACAGTGGCTTTCCGAGGTGGTGATGAGGAGGGATGCACCAGTCACCGTATGTAGACCCATGGCACCAAGGATTCTGGTATGGTGAATGGTGGGTTGGGTGGGTGTTCAGTGCTGGGGGGGGGGTGCCAGATGCCAGGGATTAGAGATGTGTGACTAGAAGTACCATGGATCAGTGCTGGTGGGGCTGGGGGATCACTGGATGGCATATGAGGGTTATGTTATACTATGGGCTGGTGATTTGAAGGGAGGGGAAGGAACCACTAGCACCAGGGAAGTGTTAAACAATGGGTTGATGATCGGAGGGAGGGGGACCACTAGAACCAGGGATTTTTTTTTTTGTAACTGTGGTCTGGTGATCATGTTGGGGGGTAAAGGGCTGCCACGGAGTAAAGGTTTATGATTGCAATCAGGGATGTGTGGTTAGTATAGATTTTAAAATGAAAAAAGGCTGCAGGATTTTTATCCATTGCTGCTGTGCTGAGATAACAGCATTAGAAATAATCATCCTCAGCCAATCAGGTTTCATGATTTGTAAAACCTATCTTATAAATGGTAATAACATATAAAGTATACAGAGGGTCTGATTTTCAAATGGGTTAGAATGATGAAAGGGGCTTGCGTCAAAACAGTTTGACGCAAGTGGTGACTTGCAATATAACTTGCGTAGAACATGATTTTCTAAAGTAGCCTGTGTCTGATCCAGACACTCCTGCACCAAAGCTCTCTTGCACCAGGATTGCATCAAACAATCAGGTGCACAGGATCGCAAGGGGGCTTGCACCATGGTGGGGCTGCAACATCCCCTTATTTGGGATTTTGCAAGCCCCACTATGGACACAGGAGGGGTTTCCACTTAGACCAGTCATGAGGTGGTCTTAGTGGGTTTCACCAGTGGGGTGTGGGAGAACAGGGGGCAGTAGGGATGAACTAGGGGCATGGGAGGTGGCAACTGGGGTGTTGGTGCACAGCTGGGTATCAGCTGCAGAGATGTGGCACCCATCAGGGTGCCGTTGCAGTGTAGTGCAAAGAAAGAAATTAACTGCAAAGAAAGATTAATTTTATTGACACTGAGCCCATACTATGATATCATCCCTGGTAATCTAGTGCCCTCCCAATCCCCAATGTGTACAGAATCCCTGGTGGTGTAGTGCCCTTCACCCCCCCACCAACCCCTGATCACCCCCTAGTAAATGAAAACAACTACCCTGGTAATATAGGGCCCCCCTCACCAGTCGCCAATCTCACCCAAATAAAAATTTATAGTCCCTGGTGGTCTAGTGGACCCCCCACCCTCCCACCCCATCAGGCATTGCCTAATCACCCCTGCCCCCAATCCTGCAAGCAGCACAGCCCTCTGCTCACCACCACATTCAACCACAAAATGCACTGTATACATCAGATGTGGTTCATCATAGGGTTTTTAGTGAGATCAGGGATATTGCTGCCAAATCTTCAACATTCTCTTTTAACTGATTACTGGATACCAGATTATTTTCATTGTCCTAGAGGAAGGCAAATGCAGTACCTCTTCACTGAAGTATATAATGGAAGAGGATATAACTTATATGTCAGTCAGCCTGACACTGGTGGTATGAAAGTGGCAAAAGAAAAAATAGTACAATATAATGAATATAACGGGTAAGAGGTCCGGAGACAGCATGGGATGTATTACAGTGTATTACACTGAGGATGGCAGGGAGGGTGATATATACAGTAATGCAATGCTTTGGACATGGAGATGGATATCTAGCATTACAGTGTTCCAGACTATTTGATTGCTGTGGCTCAGTGCTAAAACAGAGTATAGAAGGGCACTTGATGATGTAGAAACAAGAGACTAAACTGCTCAGGACCTTTTTAACCTTACTTACAAAAAGAATACTAATGTGTCCAACTTAAATCTGATTTGTAGAACGGTCAGGATAGATATGTGGAGGCAATCTGTCTCCACTAGGGTGGTGGACTGCTGTAATTATTTGCCACAGGAAATGGTACCCATATTAGCTTTGGTGTAATTATGTTGACACGAAAAATTGCTGGTAGATGTATTGATTTATTACCTCTCAGTATTGGAACCTTTATTAAATATAGTCTTGTGCAGTTTAACAAGAACATACTTTTCATGCTTTATATATGCAGATGCAGTTGGCTTTAGATTTGTTGTAGTAGAACTAAAGTTTGCTGCCTTTCTGTAACTTGGAAATGTGTCCCTTGCATAATTTCATTCACAAGTTCAATTATGTAATCTGTTGCAATACAAAAATTGCTTAAAAAAAACAACATATCAGTTAGAGATTAGCATGACATCAACAGCGAAAGAAACAGTTCAGTAACGCAGGCAATATCAAAGTATTTATAAAAAAAAAATAATAATAATAATAAATGACACATTATTCACATATTAATTGTGAGCACCCTTAGAATGGTTTAAGTCATACTTATCAAGCAGAAGGCAATGTGTTGTGTAGAGGCTTACAGTATCATCTTTGAGAAAAGTGAAAAAAGGAGTCCTGCAGGGCTCCATCTTGGGCCCTGTGCTCTTTAATGTCTATGTTAATGATGTACTCAAAATATTGGGAAACAGTGAGGTCCATCTGTACGTGGATGACACCATTTTGGTGGCATCTGCAGATAGCCGCACCTTAATGGAATGAAAACTCCAAGATGATCTACTGTCACTGGTATCATGGTTCACTGATTTGGGTCTACTGTTAAATGGGAAAAACACAATATTATTAGTGTTTACTTGTCCTCTGGAGTCAAAGATCTTCTAGATTGGAATATGGATATTAAACTTAAAAATTGACTTAAAGCAATAAACATAACATGCTATAAATACTTAGGGGTTCTTTTAGACAACAAACCGTTACACGCTGAACATATTAACACAAGACAAATCAAAAGCTTGGGGCATTAAGAAGGGTATCTACATGCCTCTTAAAGGATACCAGGTCAAAGTTAGTCAAACAACTTATAATTCCAGTCCTGGAGTACGGTGGATTATTATACAGAAATTCAACAAAAACAGCTTTAAAGAAATTAGATTAAACTTATTACAGATTGGCAAGATTTGTAAATTTAAGCAAAACTGGTACCAATCATTGTATTGTTTATTCCACTTTAAACTGGATGGGGCCAGAGGAAAAAAAAAACAATTCAATTGCCTATCTTGGTGTTATAAAATACTTAAATCTAAAGTTGTTGACCCCCTTAATCACTTGGTGACAATTGAGTTACCCAGTGACAGAAAGTACAAATTGAAGTCAAATGCTTTGAATCTACCTTACTTATGCGGTCACAACCAATATGGTAATATTACAGTACTTTACAAGTGAGTATGACTAAGTCTTGGAACCTGGTGCCAACTGAACTAAAGGCAAAAAATTATTTACATGAATTTCAGACTGCACTATGGAAATCCTTGTGTACAACTTGTAAATGCTGTACTTGAGAATAACAGAATTTTAACATTGTGTAAGCATCTTTTTTAATGTAAATATATGTATTGTTTGAGGAGGTACATACCAATTTGTTGAAAATAGGGACTTTGTCCCTAATGTTTGTTTCTGTATAAAAATAAAATGTTATCAATTAATCAGTCAATCAATCAATTTAATTTAACAAGAACATCTCATTAATATCAATGATGTCAGTAATCTTTTTGCCAGTCTCATTATTGCATACGATGCAATGGGCCTGATTATAGAATTGGAATTGTAAGGTGAGCGGAGGGGGGAAGGGTTGAAAGAACAAGCATCTGATGTGATGTTTTCATTCTTTAGGGACTACTGTGATTGGCACCTTGCTTCATCATTGCCACTTGCAGCACCTGAGGGTGCAAACAGTGAGACTGCATGCATTGATCTAAGATGTGATGCAGTCATATGGAATGCAACATGTGATGTGATAATCTAGTCCAATATTATCACTGCATGCCACCTTATCTGGGTTTCATTAAAGGTGCCAGTATACCCTATTGTGTGGATCAATGCAACACCTGAACCACAATTTTTGAGGGGGGGGAGTAAGCCCATGAGCCAGCTGGTACAGTGACAATGGACCTGCAGGATTGCTGTGGTGGGCAACATGTGACATGGCAGGGCATTGCAGTGTACAGTGGTGGCACCAATCAGCTGTGTCCTGTGGAGTTCCACAGACCTGCAAACAGGTTACTCTGTAGTATGCAGGCACTGACCCTGTCCCAGACACTCTGGTGCTAACATCCCTGACAGCTGTCCTGGTTCTTGCAAAGTCCCCAGCATGCTGAGACAGTCCATGGCTGCATGGTATGAGGTGCAGTTGTTGAATAGGGATATACCCCAGGCAGTGCACCATGCCCCTGAAGCACAGATACCTGTGTGCTTGACTTGCAGCCATGGCGTGGCTTTCAGAATCCCAGATTAAGAGATACTGCAGCCCTACCATGACATAAGCCTCCTTCTGCCTTAGTGCATCAACACTTTGTGCACAAGAGTGGCACAGGGCTGGTTTGCCACACAGTCTCCCATTTTAAATGTAGCCTGCATTCAGAGATTGAGATTACCGCATCTGTTTATGCATGGTGACACTTGCATCAATTTCGCATGATGGCAGCACCTTGTGCCAAAAGTGGGAATTTGAAGAATCGAGCCCAGGGTTAGGAAGGTATTGAGCAGTGCTCTGATACAGTGCAGCACTGATCTTTGTCTTGTTCTGGTTCCTAATCCAAAGGCCAGCACACTTTTGATGTAAAGAATGCTTACAATGTGAAATGCAAATTATTATATACAGCAAGACTGAATGTCTCAAGTAGAATAGAGTTTGCTGAACAGTTTGGCCTATCTAAACCTATGTGTCTTTATTTAATTAATGGTAAAATGTTTCAGTGGAAAAACATCACCATATGTTGCTGGGCTTAATCTCCTTGACCACTGGTGTTTCACCTCATGACTTTGGGAAAGAAACTCACCAATGTTTTTTTCCCCATACGTAGTAAGCGACTGACATCTATTAGAATTTTCATTAAAGTGCAATGCAGCAATAAATAACCTATTAGTTGAAAAAAATTATGTATCACACAGAAAAATAATTTACTCAACACATTGTTTGTCACTTGCAGGTTTAGTATGTTTGTTTCTAAATTTGTTTTTATTATCAACGGTTACCAATTTCTAACTATAACTAATTACACATATCGATTGCTTTTTTTTATTGGGTTTTGTTTTTCCTTTTTTTGTTATCATCAAAACTGCTGTTTCATTTTGTGCCGGCTTTATATATCCATTATATATTCCCATATCAAGGTGCTCCTTGACTCGATAAGTGACCACTCTCCAGTTACCTGTTGGTGGTCTAATAAAATTCCTCCAAACCCCCCTAAAACCACAGTGCAAAGATGCTTAAGGAAAGGAGCCCTCCCACACCTAAAATCTTACCTTGCCTCCATCGACTGTCCTCCTATCCACACTGCCCAAACAGTTGATGCCGCCTTCACCTATTTTATTTCCTCCTTTAACTCTGCTTGTGACATCTTTGTCCCCTACTCAAGACACATAGTAGAAACCCTGGACACCCCCTGAATTTCCCAGTCACTACTCGACAGCATGAGAAAGAGGAATAACCTATGGCACAAGGCCCTTGCCTCACAACTCCCCCAAGACAGACAGAATTACAGGAAGACTTGAAATGGCTGCATATGGGCTATCCGTCAAGCCAAAGCTGAGTATTACAACCAAGCTCTTACCACCTCCTGGGGCTCTGGTAGCAAATTCTGGAGAAACATTAAGGGACTAACAGGGAAAAGTGTATCCCCTACCCAAATGCAACTTCAAATTGATGGGGTTTTCTCCCAGGACCCTAAATCTATTAGCAAAGCCCTCAATACTGCCTTCAAACACCTCAGTCACATTCTACCCCTAACTTCTTCGGCACGATTTTTAATCACCCCATAAACTCCCCTACCAATTTCAACCTACCTCCTTTCTGACTATGAATCATCTCCTGCAATGAGGCAAAACGCTACCTAGGCAAAGCCATGGCAAATGCTCGCTATAGTAGTGACGGCTTGGGCCTCAAGCTAGTCTGGCTAACCTTGGATGTGATCTTGCCCCACCTCACCAAAATATTTAACTTATCCTTATGTCACAGCCAGTTCCCCACTTCTAGGAAAAGTGCAGTTATAACACCCATATTAAAGAGTGGTGACCCAACTTCTGCCAGCAACTTTAGGCCAATATCCATACTGCCCCCTCTCTCAAGAGCCCTTGAGAAAGTAGTGGTGGACCAGCTCATGGAATACCTGACCAATGACAATCTGCTCTGTCAAGGACAACACAGGTTCAGGAGGGATCACAGCACCTCCACTGCCCTTGTAGAATTTACTTCTTATGTACACAAGGCTATGGATCATGGCACAGTAGCGGGGGCTTTCTATATTGATCTGACCAAAGCTTTTGATACAGTCAGTCATGAGCTTCTGCGCCACACTCTTCCATCACTAAATATCTCCCCTGAAGTCACCTCCTGGCTCAATGACTATCTCAAAGAAAGGACACAGCAGGTTTAAACTAATGAGGCCACATCCAGAGGCTGTAGTCTTTTGGAAACATCATCATCTTAACACCCTTCAAGCTGACCTGCATACCTTCTTTGGTGAGCTCAAAACCTGGTTCTCTGAACACTGTCTAATACTTGACTATAAAAAGGCAAAAACTATGATCTTCACCCACTACCAAAACCTGCTCCGTAACATGCCACTAATCATCACAAACTCCAGTGGCATCGATCTGGAACAGGTAAACAGTTTCAAGTACCTGGAAGTCCTGTTGGACTCCTCCCTTACCTATCATGCTCACATCCAACAAGTATCCTCCTCTATCATTGCCAGGTTAGGGATCCTATACAGACATAGGCATTGCATTCCTCCACAGGCAATGCATCTAGCAGTTTCCTCCTCTATACTACCTTTGGTGGACTACAGCATAGTAATTTATGGGTCGGCTGATCATACTGCCCTGTGCAGCATTAACCTTGCCCTCAACAAAGCCTGCCACCTGGTTTCTAATTGTAACAGGCTAACCCATACTTGTGAGCTTTACAAACTCACTGGCTGGCTAAACTTCCAAGATGGGGTAAAGTATCATACCTGCCTTCTAGCAAGGAAGATACTACACAAACAAGCACCAACAGGCCTTCACCCGCTTATTCAAACTGCGTCACTCAGTAGGGCACTAAGACACTCTGCAAATACCCCCTTACTAATCCTACACTGTAGAACCTCCCTTGGGCAACGGTCCTTCTGTTATCATGCCCCTCTATGGCTAAACAACCTACCATCCACAATCTCCCTCAGATCCAGTTTTTGTTCAGTTTAAAGCTGGTCTTAGGACACTCCTCAACTCAGCAACCTGTGACTGTAGATAATGTTAAAACCGGGTTCCAATGCTACATAGATGGAGTCCTCATCCCCCCAGGACTTTCGTCTATTTCCTTGAGCTAGGATCCTTAATCTCACTTTATCATATCCTGACTCAGGGCCTATTTTGTAAGACCCTCCGAAACTGTGGTACTGTCATGTGAATCAAAGTGTTGACCCAGGACCTCTTTAAGATCCCATTTGATGTAACCCTGCATTACGCAACACCAAATGTTTAATCCTCTATCAATGTTTTAACTTTAGAATAGTGACATATGTTTTAAGTTTGTACTGTTGCCAAATGTATAACAGTTGTGCACAATGTTTAATGTTTGTGATACTTATGTTCTTATTGATGTGGAGCCTTTTCAAAGGAGTCGATGACTCAGAGGATTGTAATTCCGATATCTTTCAATAAATAAATAAATAAATGTAACAACAAATGCAAGTCTTATAAATTTCTTGGTCTGCATAGTGCTGTAGAAGAAGTGGGCATTTTTTGGGGCAAAAAAGTAATTACTTAATGGAAAGACTCCAAAGATTATGTTTGTTTGCCTGGCGAAAGCTTCATCAGGTCCTTACATAATAACTTATTGTAATTTATATTCTCCATTTCCTTGTGAGGTTTGCTACCTGTTTATGTCAATAATGCAGTTACACATCTTTATAATTGACATATGTCATCACATAATGGAAAATAATGTGAATGTTTCTAATATCTGATATGTATATCAATGACAGTAATTCAGGCTCTCTTATACAGCAGCACTTATATTATTTTTTCTTTGTTTACTCTAATAATACAAGTATAGTTTTCAATAACTATACATGTTTTTTCCTATGAATTAATATTTAAGTACACACCCTTTGTCAGCCAGTGCCTCTTCTCAAGGTTGCCATGCTGACTGTTTTTAAACATAGATCCTTGATGGGTATGTATATCAGCAACATAATTTAAAACTGACTTTCATTTCTCAAGCACTAGGTTTCAGTGTTACTGGATGAAGCACACAAGTAAACATGATTGCTTACAGATTTTGACCATTTAGACAGTTGAAAGCAATCTTGCCTTTTACTTCTAGCATCAAGTTATTTCTGAATGCCTGAATAATGATGACAAAATGTTGTGAGAGGTTTTCTTTTTTGTACTCTGACCATGACTTACTTTTGGACTATCTGTTCAATTCCTTTTAAAAAAAATAAAGGCTAGTTGTTTTCATACATTTAAATACTATTTTTGGACAACTTAATAATCATATAAAGACAGTCTGTAGTTTGTGCATTTTAGTGATGCACCGTCACCAGAAAGTGTAAAGCACTCCACATGTGCATTTTCTACTGCAATATTTCTCAAGCACTAGGTTCCCGTGTTACTGGATGAAGCACATCAGTAAACATGATTACTTACAGATTTTGACCATTTAGACAGTTGAAAGCAATCTTGCCTTTTACTTCTAGCATCAGGTTATTTCTGAATGCCTGAATAATGATGAAAAAATGTTGTGAGTTTTTTTTTTTTTTTTGTCCTCTGACCATGACTTATGTTTGGACTATCTGTTCAATTCCTTTTAAAAAAATAAAGGCTAGTTGTTTTCATACATTTAAATACTATTTTTGGACAACTTAATAATCATATAAAGACAGTCTGCAGTTTGTGCATTTTAGTGATGCACCATTGCCAGAAAGTGTAAAGCACTCTGCATGTGCATTTTCTACCTCAATATTCACATGCATGCATCGTGACAACATAGTGCACAGACTGTCATGTTTTAATGCTTTCTTGTAAACCAGTGTGTGAAATCCATGTGCTACGAATGGTTAGTAACCGTACATTTGCAGTACCACTCTGCTGCCTACCACACACAGCTCATAAGCTTACACTGACTGGTAAATAAGGCAGACCGCACCAATATTACGTGAAACAGTATAAAACAGAGCATTGTTTTTTTTTATGCTTGTCTATAACACTTGCAAATCATGTTCACATTTTTGCTGAGATGCTGTCCTCAAAAGATGCCAGTCATAAACTGTACTCCCTCTACCCTTTAATAGGAAAACACCACCAACAAATCACCATAATCACATTAGCAGGCCCAAAACATTTTTTATGTGACCTATTAAGTTACATTATAAATCTATTTTCATTATTTTGATTTGTATAAAACTGGTCGTAATTATGTTTAGCAGTGTGCCACACATAAAATCAATGGGTAATTTCTGGTTCATTGTCGCATAAATACTTCTTGGTACTGGAATAACAATCACTTGTCAGACTTTTTATTTTTTTACTCCTGCATCTTTAATAACTTTTAGACCTAATATCTGTCCTTCTAATTCCCTCGACTTTGAGTTTCTAACCTTGTTACTCTAGTATTATGGGATATAAATGCATTGTAGTGAACTTCAATATTTACTGTAGTATTGTACATGGCATATATTTACCACTGTATTTCAATCCAATACACCAAACCTTTTGGATACTTGAACACTTAAACAGTTTAAACACTGTAACAGTTTCACGATTTTGATCTAGCCATAGTACTACCCCTCCACTCAGTGACTATACAACAAGAGCAACAGATACTTTACCTTAGTTGCCAACATAGTCTGCTGCTTTTCCACTTTCTCTATTAAACCTGCCGATGACTGAGATGTCAGTATTCCACCTCTTTCACTCCTTTGCTGTTCCATTCACTCGCTGGATTATGCCTGTGTGGAACATGTTAGGCATGAACACCTTTATCTTCCCCCAAGAGGACCTGCCCCCAAAAGCTGCTGGAACTCCATACTGGAGCAGAGGGTTGGGGCCAAGCTTCAACCAGGATACCCCTCTGATCTTACAAGTGCCGCTGATGTCAGGGACAGCTCTCCACACTGCTCCAACAGCTGCCAACTGAGACCGATTGGCTCAGATTCCACAGGCTGCCACAGAAGCTGACCAACATTGTTTTCCAGTTCATACACTTAAAATTTCAGACATGTTCATAAATGTTGAAAATCTTCAGAGAACTATAGGTTTAACTTCTATTGCTTGTAAACTACTGTTGTATATGTAAATCATACAGTTGCTTAATGTAAGAAAGGTAAATTACATTCTGCGTGAGGGTGCATAGAAATCATAACTCATCTGTGGCTTTGTAATTTGTGAATTCCACACTTGGGTTGTATCTCATAAGTCACGTAACAAAACATCAGAACTCAATCATGTGAGGCATAATGTAGAAAAACAGAAAGAAAAAATTAAACAAAGAGTTTTTGTAGATAAATCATGAGAAGTTGTACCTGAACTACCTGAATATCTATGATCTTTGACTTAACAATATCCATAATGACATAAGCTCCAGACTTTTTTTGTGTGGCCTTGTGAAGAGCATCTGCCATCTCCACCTAACATGGCTCCATCCTGATCAATGGACCTTGGTAGTTTTTCTCTATGCCTATTACATATGTTCCTTACTGTCAGCACGGGATACAAATGTTGTATTTCATTAAATGTTCATACAGCTATAGAGGGAATTTGCATGCACTTTAAGTGTAGAACTGTGACTGTACTACTTCCTGTACAACATATTCCACAAGCTGTAATAAGATTGCCAGTCAGTAATCCACAGTGTTATGGCTGATTCTCCAAAGTATTATGGTGCCCATTACTGCAAACCTGTTCAGGTGTTATTAAACTTCCAAAAATTCATTGCAAGAATACATTGCACCTACCTTGGCAGTATAAACAGATTTGAAGGAGTAACATGAGTGCACTTTGAAAAACAACAAATTTTGTTTCATCAAACTGATTTTCACCAGCAGTCAGCTCTTCATCCTTACAATGTAATACAACATTTTTTACTTTACTGTACCTGTTACATCTTGCAACATACTATAACACTTCATCAATGGTGTAATAGTGTTTGCGCATTTACCGATGGGGAAAACTCCACTTTGAACACTATATTAACATTTCAGTAACATCTGATATATCATCTTGTTCATTATGATATGCATATCATACGAATGTTGACTGGCAGCATTCTGTTATCTCATATATGTTAAATATGAGTTGTTTTCAGTCATTCCAGATAAACATATTAACATGTGCTAAGTTATTAAAAATATCTAGTCATAATTTCATATAACTTCTGTTAGCTTGCTTTACTCACTTGTATTCAATACTTGAATGATGTTCTCTGTCATTACTTTGTGATTCAGAATCAGAACTATCATCTGATGACATTTTCCAATCTGGATCATTATTTTTGCTGGTACTTCTGTGTGAAAACATGTAATTGTAGTATTCATTATTAGAACTGCTGTCATTGCCCACTGGAGTTTCACACTGTATTCCACGTGATACCATTTCAACCATGTTCAGATTTTCTTGGGTAAACTTAGATTTCCATTCATATCAGTCTTCTGTAGATTGTGAGATGGCATTATAAATTTGCATGGGCAATGTTTGCATACCTCTAGAAACTGTTTTCTATAACAAATATAAGCAGTATATGTTACAGTACTATGTACCATATGTAATTGAAAGTAACATTCAATGTGTATATGTTCCATGCAATAATCAGGGTACTCATATAAATAAATATTTGGATTATGAAATGTATGGGTACATTACATAAATGTAGTATGACTCTGCTGTTTCTGTGCAGTGTGCTGTGACAACGTACAGTATTTACCAGAAGGCAATCCACCTGATGCGTTGTACATAGCAATGTCCCATTGGTGTGAGTTGCTCCAGCACAATGCTCAATTTGTTGTGTTTTATGACCAATTACACTATTCATACATGATTAAAATTAAAACAAAGAAAAAAAAGATTATAGAATCTTTAATAAATGTTCTGTACCTTGACAGTTTCAGTATTTAAAGCAAATTTGAAATATGCTCCTACCTCTTGATGAATGTTACTGTATGTGCTCCTTCAGAAGGTACAGTTGCATTCATATTTGATACATAAGCCAATTGAGTCAATATAATTTAGTTTATTATCTGCAAACAGATATGATTAGCTTGTCAGTGAATTGATAGTCAGCTTATATTACTGTTTTACAATTTATAAATTCCATAATAAAAACTTTCAGTTGAATATATCATGGCATTATTTTTTTTTTAAATACTGTTAACTTGCAGGCTGGTACAGTATTTCAGATACAAGAATACCAATTAAAAAAAAAAAACAATAAGAAGGCTACAACAGCATTATTACAAATCTGAAGGTGATAAGTGGTTCATGATGGAGAGGTCATGTCAGACTAATCAGACAGAATTCTCGGGTTGGGTGAGTTGGCCAGTAGACATGGGCTAAGTGGATGATGTCCTGTTTCCAGATGTTGACTAGGCCCTGGACTAGGATCCTGGACAGGAGACTGATCAGGAAACTAAAAAAGTTGGGTGTGGGTACCATGTTTTTGGAATATATAAGAAAATGGGAGCAGGATATGAGCAAAGGACAGTAGTGGGGGAGGGGGGATTCTCCTAAGCAAGGTCTGTGACCAGTGTGGTTATACAGCGCCGTGCACTATGTTCAGTGTTACTTAACATCTTTATAAATGGCATCTCAGTAGTGATCAAAGGAACTCAGGCAATAATCTGCACATTATCAGGTGACACCCATGACTGTGAGAGAGTGGACCTGGAAAGAGACAGATCAGTAATAATTAATGAGGTCAATAATAGACCTGAAAAGCAGTCTGGCTTTTGACATCTGAGGCTCAAAGACAAAAAGTTTATTTAGCCTATTGTAATCCATCCTTTGTAACCCACCCCTCCTTAGGTCAGCCTACTTGTTCCACTATTTGGACTCTCAAATCACTGTTACCGCTTGTTGCAGTACCTTCATGGGGTAGACTGTGTTCTCTGTCTGTTTTATATTTATCTGGAATAACCTTTCTACCTACCTACCTACCTACCTCTGCTTCTCCTCCTCTTATACTGCTCTTACTGAACTTATCAGGAATCCTTTTGTTCCCTCCTGCACTTGTTCCTAGTACAGTACCTCTCTGCTTAACCCTTGTATTTGGGCTGATCTGCCGCAAGTCTAATTGGTCAATTGTTACCTCTCATTATCTGTTTATTGTTCCCATTTGTTTACACTATTGTTCATTTTGCATTGCTTGACTGTTTTGCAGTTACCTTTTGAATTGCATTCACTCGTTACACTCCCTAGTTACAACTGAAATGTGCCATGGCTCAGTGTGTCTTTCCTGGTCACTTGTTTGTAAATAAACACATATATTCACATACTATTATCCTCTTTCAGTCTGCCTGATCCCTTCACTCAAAATATCTAAAACTCAAAATTTAAATACAATACTTTTTTAGACTTACTTGAGCCACCCCTGTAACAGACTGGAGCTTCCCCAAGAAGATTAACCTCATCATTTGAGAACCCCTGCCACAGACTCATATATTAATTTATTTATTGAAATGTTTCACCAGAAAAGGCACACTGAGCAACAAGATGCTCATCTCACGGTGTGACCTCGGGGTGGGGGGGTGCAGAGGAGAGCGGTGAGTACATGAGACATAGCATTGAGTTACACATTGGAGACTAGGGAGTAACATTACATTAATTGATTATATACTTCCATTACTAACATTAGTTACATTGAATCGAGTTAGAGTTGCACATTGGAGACATGGCTTTAACTGCCTTGTATTTAAGGGGGTACATGAAGTATGGAAATAGTATAGGAAAGGTTTAGAAGTGAAGGGAGAACAAGGAGTAGGGTTTAGACCTGGACTGTGTTAACTATACATGGGTGACAGTCACTGACTAAGGGACTACATTTGACAGAGAGACAAGGCAGACGTGCAGTATGGGGTAAGTGCGAAGGCTGGTAGAAATATATGCCAGCATTTATAGCCGGTAGCTATATTCATTGGCATGCTACCTAAAAATTCTACATGAAAAACATACTTTCTCAGCCCTGCCCTTCCATTTGTCATCTGCCCTCAATAGCTGATATATCAGTAGTAGGGCATTATTGGTATTTCTGTGCAAACAGGCAGTGTGAACGTTTGGGATAGTGTGTACCAAAGGTGTGTTTGAGCTTGATGTTTTGGCAATTACTAACTTTTTTTTATAAGTGATACATGCAGTGAATTGTTAATTTTTTAAAACCTGTGTGTGTCATGCCTATGGGGCAAAACTAATAATAGCAATACCCTGTTATTCTTTATGCAAGCAATAATACCCAACAGGGTGGGCGGTATTGGGCAATTCCGGATCGCCCAGGGTCATAATGAGGCCCTATACCACAGTCGAAGGGCCTTATAGCCCCTGAAAGGTCTGGCATTGCCAATCCTGCCCACCCTGGAGGGTATTATTGTGCTTAAAAAATGGGCTACATGTTGCATTTATATGTAAGAAATAAAAAATGTGAAGAGTATAAAATAAAGTATTTGCACTAATGATTGAAAAGTTGTTTTCTCTATAAAATAGTCCCTCCACTGGTATATTTGCCAGTGGAGGGCACTGCAGTCTATTATAATTGCTCTCCTAATGAAACATTCTGCCCCCCCCAACAAACATAGAGACCGTCTCTCACAACTGTATCACTTGAGAAAATGTATTGTCCCCCCCAACCCACGCACAGTCTGTAATCCATTGTTTCCCCCATTTACTGACATTGCTCTGTTCCCCCTCCCCTCCCGGTGCTATATTTCTGCGGATGCTGAGATTGCTTTGGGATCAGGAAAGGAAAGGGCAGTAGTGCGTGCCGTCAGGTGACAATGCAGCTGTAACTTTTTTAAATGTTGAAGCCTATTTTTTCAGGGTTTCCATTGTCTTGTCTGCAGGGGGAAGAGGGAGGCAAATCTGCGAACAGCACGACACTAGCACCATCTGGGACAGCTGCAACTATGGTGGAGGTAGTTTAAAAAAGCAGTTCCTCCCCTACGGCGACTCTAACTATGCCCAAATAATTACTACCCCTGCTAAAATAAACTTCCCAGTCTCTCTCTTTTTTTAGCCTCTGTTCTTGCTGCTCTGTCAACCCGGAAGTAGCTACAAAGCGTGAGGCAGCAGATTGGTAACTTTAGTTTCATTTGTATGTTGGGATAGGGAAAGGCTTTTTTGTTCATTTTTTTAAACATGCCTGTCCCTGCTAGACTTGTGCAGCAGTTGGGAGGGAAGCAAGTACACTTGAAGTCGACTATCAAGAAGGAATGGGACAAAGCTGGCACACTGTATACTTACAGTAGCGAGGTACCACTTGTATTACATTACATGCTTTCTTTTTATTTAAAAGTTTGTAGACTGGAAGGGGGATGGTGGTGAGCTGACTTCAGTGTAACATGGTGATGGGTTAAAAAGTGAGGGTTGCAGGTGGAGGGAGCTGTATCTCTCAAAAACTGACAGAAAAAAAGGCTAAGGCCCGGATAGTCAAACTGCGCCAGGCTGTGGCGCAAGCCTGGGCGCAGCTCAACTTTGTTGCGCTGGGGTGTGGCCTGGGCGATATTCAACGGAGCTGCACTATGGCGCAGCAGCTTTGACTATTGCACCCTGGCCATCCCCACTGTGCATGGCACAGTGGCACTGCACCAGCGCAAGTGGCCAGAGTGGAGCATGGAGATGCGCTAGCGCAAGTGCCATTGCGCCATGCACAGCACCTGCGATATTCAGAAGGGGACATGCAAATGGGTCCATAATTTATGCAAGGTGCACAGGGAGCCATTTGCATCTCATTACAGTTCCATTTGCATGCCATTAGCATGCAGGTGTGCCGATCCCCGATGACTTGCGCCTGGTGCCCTGCCAGGCAGCAGCCGTCGGGGACCAATGCACCCTGCAGCCCGATCATGGGCGTTCGTGTGAAAGAAAAAAAACCCTGTCCAATATCCCTGGTGTTCCAGTGGACCTCTATGTGCCCGATCATGGACATTTGTCCTGAAGAGTAAGCCCCCCATCCTATATCCCTGGTGGTCCAGTGGACCGCACTCAGCCCGATCGCGGGCATCAGTAATAGAACCCCCCCCAAGTCCAATATCCCTGGTGGTCCAGTGACCTGATCGCTGCCCGATCACGGGCATCTGTAACTCATCAAATACCCCTACTACCCTGGTGGTCTAGTGACTCCCCTCCCCACCCGCCCACTGGGCCCCACCGCCGCTCCCCGTCAGCCAGCGGCGGCACACCACCCTGCTGCCCTGCCGCCCCACCGACTGACAGCTCGGTAGGGCTGCATGCCCATTGATTCACAGCATGAGCCAATGGGTGTGCAGCCCATACTGTACTACTCAGTCCAGATATGTGAATGAATTGAAAATGAAAATGAAAATGAAAATGAAAATGAAAAAAACAATATATCAGTGGTTAGAAAAACGAGAAACAATTTGGTATGTATAACTACTTAAAAAAATAAATAAAAACAATAAAAAGGGCAACTAGCTTAGGGGTTCATGAACATCCAAACTCAGCAAGGTTTGTGCACGTGATAGCCATATACTCATTTCTTCTGCAATTGGAAAGAACCTCTTTGGGGTCTGTGACATGGGCACTAACCAATGCAGTTGACCCCACTAGTCCAGAAGGATCAGTATTCATGAGGTAGATGATAATGCAGCTTGGAAACTTCAATAAAATCCACAAAAAGAGTTATAGGCTAGATTCACAAAGAGAGCAAAAACATCTGTGCTTGCAGAAAAAGGCTCACAAACTGTGGAAAAGCAAGTGCAGCATATTAACTGTCAACATTTCTATGGGTGCGGAAACTCATAAAACAGGCGAGTTACGAAATCAGCAATTGCGGAAAATTTGCAGGTGCAGATCCACAGCTGTTATAAATGACCCAGCAGATGGGACAACGGGTGATTCATATTAACTGGAGCAGGCGATGACAGTCTTGCAAAAGTTGCGACAGAACCAGCACTCCCAGAGAGGCTAGCATCCAGTCCCACAGCTGGGACCACAGTAGCTTCACCAGTACCAGTAGGTCCTTGCATCCTGTGGCAGTTTGTAACCGTTGGTTGTGTCTCTCTCTGAGGTTTTTCTTTTGCCCTTCTCTGTAGCACACACTTCTGGCTGGTACCACCTCTGCCTGTACTGCCTGTTGGGCTCCCTTATGGGCTGCACTGGGTCATGTGGTTGTGGTTAGTTGACTGTCAATTGCAATGTGTGATATGTTTGTTGTAATAAATGATGCTACTATGCAGCATACAGGTTTGCTGTTGCTTGGTGACTGAACCCCCACTGTGATTGTTTCCCAGTTGTTAGTACACTACTATTTGCCCACAGTGAATTATGCCTTACTTTCTTTGGTGCAGCATGTGTGCAACATTTTTTTCTGCAACTGCGGGAAAACAGTGGCTGAGAATAACCTTTAAGAGGCTATGCCATACATTTCAATTGCTTTGTTTTGTGCAGGAATTTCTGCAGCTGCATTTCTTCTGTTGTCTGCAGTGTATTTTTTCCACAGCTGCGGATGTTTTGTGTATGTGAAGCAGTGCAATCACCCCTTTTTTTTCTACAACTGTGCAAATGTTGGGGACTTGTGCATTTTTTTCACCTTCAGAATGTTTTGTGAGTCCTGCCCATAAAGTATAATCTTTCATGGAGCAGATCAATAGCATCATGCTTCTGCCGTTGAATCTGACCACCCAAAGGCTAAAAGAATATCACTTTGGGTGACTTTGGGCTAGTGGGGTCAACTGCCCTGGTTAGTGAAAAAAAAGGCCAAATGAAGTTTGATTCATCTGGAACAGGCTGTGAATGGGAAAGGGTTTGAAGAAAAACTATCAGTAGTTTTTTTATTTTTTTTATTTCATTTTGTGCACTGTAAAACTATAGGATTGACAACATACAACACAAAATTTCATCCACTAAAGATGGACAGACAATCAACTAACACAAAAAGGAAGTAGTCTACACATCATGAATACATGACATATACTGTATAGCAGTTGTCCTGGGGCACATCACAAAATAAGGAGTGAGAGCTGATAAAGAAATGAAATGTTATGGCAGAAAAGGTACAAAACTGACCTGAGAGTGTTCTACATTGAAGTTTAAAAATAACATATTTCAATTTTATGGAACTTGTTGATGGAAAGCGTTAAGACAAGCAGTCCTGATATGTGCAGTATGCATCAGCATGAATTTGTTATATAAATTATAAAAACAAAACCCAATAACAAACAAAAGGGGAAAAAGTGCCGGGTGTTGCTTTAGAGCTGCTGTTAGGTGAACCTGAACTGCAAAAGCTGTGCATCACTTTTGGCGCAGTATCTACGTGCAGAACTGATGTAATGACTTCAGTGATGTCACGTCTCGAGACGCTGGCTTCCGAGACCAACTGGTTTCAGTTAAAAACTAGCTAGTTTATTCTAAGTTTAAATCTTGAAGTAATGGAAACACACAGTAAATAAAACACTCAGACTTTGTTAGTCATGATAGTTTTAATTAAATACAGGCACTCACTGTGCTTTTTGATAAAATCACCAGCTATGTTTAAACCTACAGTTGCCACTGATCATTAAGCATTCCATTTGGCTTCTTACATAGAAACATGGAAACACAGACTTTGATGGCAGATAAGGACTGCTTGGTCCACCTAGTCTGCCCATTTCCTACCTATTGGCTAAGCTGCAGAACCTAGTTAACCAACAGCCTACTTCCTCCTAACCCCACCAGAACTGCCTTATGTCTGCCCCATGCATTCTTGTATTCCCCCACTGTTTTTGACCCCATGACCACCTCAGGAAGGCTGTTCCATGTGCCCACCACCCTCTCCATGAAAAAATACTTCCTCACATTGCCCCTGAGCCGTTCCCCCTCTATCTTCAAATTGTGCCCCCTTGTTCTTGCACATCTCTTTTTCTGGAAGATGCTATCCTTTTGGACTTTGTCAATTCCCTTGAGATACTTTAAAGTTTCTATGATGCCCCCCCACCCTCCTTTCCAGTGAGTCTCCTGCATGAAGTTGGACTGGTGAGAAGAACATTGGAAATTCAGTTGTTCCATCTGAATGTGGAAGGACTATTTAAATATTAAATGAAGAACTTTTGGCTTTATAAAAGTTAACTGCTGGCCTGTTTTTTTTTTTACATTGTTATAAAAGCAATATAGTATGACTGGGGCAGGAGCATTGAGGGAAGATAGGTAGACACAAGTCCATTTACAGTGGAGTGAATCACTGAAGGAGCTTAGGGAAGTGCTGGACACTCCTCTGATTGTCCTGTTCAACCACTCACTGGAGATGAGAGTGGTTCCGGAGGACTGGAGGCGGGCAGATGTAGTACCACTTCACGAAAGTGGTAGCAGAGAGGAGGCTGGCAATTACAAGCCAATTAGCCTGACTTCGATGGTGGGAAATTAATGGAATCACTACTGAAGGAAAGGATTGTGGAATATCTTGAAACCAGGGGCTTGCAGGAGCCGAGGCAGCATGGATTCACAATAGGGAGGTCATGTCAAACAAATCTGATATATTTCTTTGATTGGGTTACCAGGGAAAGAGATCAGAGTGGAGCTATAGATGTAACCTAAATAGATTTTAATAAGGCCTTTGACACAGTTCCACATAGGAGACTCATAAACAAGCTGGGCAGCCTGTGAGTGAGTCCAAATGTGGTAAACTGGGTAAGAAATTGGTTGGGAGATAGGAGACAGAGGGTGGTGGTAAATGGAGTCCACTCTGAAGAAGGGAGAGTGACCAGTAGGGTGCTATAAGGATCAGTACTAGGTCAGGTCCTCTTTAATGTCTTTATTAGTGACATTGCAAAGGGGCTAGAAGGGAACGTATGCCATTTTTCAGATGACACAAAGATCTGCAATAGGGCAGACATTCTTGGGGGTGGTGGAACTAATGAACTGAGATCTAAGAAAGCTTGAGGAGTGCTCAAAAGTGTGGCAACTGAGATTCAATATGAAGAATTGCAAAGTCATGGACTTAGGGCATAGAAACCTGAGACAGAGTAAACAATGGAGTGAGTGGTATCGATGACCACCAAGCAGGAAAGGGACCTGGGGGGGGAGTAATAATTTCTGATGACCTAAAGGTCACCAAAAAATGCAACAAGGCAGTGGGGAGAGCTGGTGGGATGCTAGGGTGCATAGGGAGGGGTATCACTAGCAGAAAGAGGGAGGTAGTTATTCTGCTGTATAAAACATTGGTGAGACCTCACTTGGAGTACTATGTTTACTCCTGGAGAACATAGCTCTGAAAGGATATAGAACAGAGGTGGTCCAGAGGACAGCAACTAAGATGGTGCTGGGCCTGCATCAAACAGTCCTATGAGGAATGGCTAAAGAACCTCAATATGTACATGCTGCAGGAAAAAGGGAAGAGGGGATATGATAGAAACTCTCAAGTACCTCACAAGTATAAATATGGTACAACAAGAAAGCATTTAAAAAAAAAAAAAGATGCTCAAGAACAAGGGGCCATGCCACGAAGCTGGAGGGGGTAGATTCAGGGAAAAGTATTTCTTTACAGAAAGACTGATGGATGCCTGGCACAGCCTCCCAGTTGAGGTGGTTGCAGCAAAAACTGTAATGGGATTAGAAAATGCATGGGATAGACATAAGGGAGTCTTATTAGTGGAATGTATGTGTGTGTAAAGCAGGAGACTAAGTAGGGTCTGGGGTGTTACGGTAGGTAAGGAAAATGGGCAGACTAGGTGGGCCAAGTGGTTCTTATCTGCTGACAATTTCTATGTAATCTGTGTAGGGGTAACATTAATCATCTGTTAATCACCCCCTGGGAGCATGAGGTACTTGGTGTCACCTCATGCCACATTAAGGCTCCGGGGGTGATTAACAGATGATTAATGTAACCACTAGTCATACCTTATTGCTTAAATGGAAAGAGTGTGCGAACATCACAAATTCAGTGCTATGGCATTGAAAGTGGCCCTGGCAGGAGTCACGGAAATGGACTCATCATTAGTTAAAAAAGAGCAAGCTCCTGCTCTTATAAAACTGCAAGGTCATGTTCCAAGGGCCACCACTGAATAAAAATACCGTCCGTGTCAAAGTGTGCAAAAAATCATGACTTCAGTGTAACAATGCTGAAAGGTGCCCTGGCTGGAGTCAGAAAAAGGGACTCACCATAAGTTAATGATTGAGCAAACACATGCTGTAGCAGTACTGCCAGGTTACTTCTCATTTAGAAAATGGGCTTTTTATTTCCTGGCATCTGATTAGCTGGTACTCTTGCTGGGGGGGTACATTAATTTACTTCAGCTCTCCAACACCTCTCTCTTAACCTTGTCAACTGCCTCTTTACACTCTTTCCTAATTAACCTAATGTTAATATTTCTCCTACTATGTATTTTCTTGTCTATACTGTGTAAACTGTTCTCCTATGTTCTCCCCTTCCCCAGGACGCATCTGTAATTGAGCAGTACTCTGCTCAGTATGCCTTCCTGGTAAAACGCTTAAATAAATAAATAAATAAATTTACTTCTCCTCTACTCTTTCGCTTTCTTGCCCCTGGTTCTATGAATGATATAGATATAAATTATACAGCTCTATTACCTTAATCTATGTTATCCTGGCGTACTATTGCACAATTATTTATTTATTTCATAAGAATCAGAAATACCTTTGAGTCATAGACTCCTTTACAAAGGTTCCACGTCACATATAATAAGTCAGATTACACAATAACAGTTTGTACAGATGTAACTACAGAAACAAATCAAGTGATTGTTACATAGTAAAGATATGTACAACAGGAATGCAAGGCTAGACATTCAGGAACTAGTTCAGTTCGAAACAGATAAAAAAATAGACTGGGAGCTTAACATCCCTGAGTTAGTGGGGCTAGGAGCAGTGTGCAGAGGCAAGCCAGAGGCCATTGTCAGTAAAAAAGGGCCAGGGCACCAGTTTACATACAGTCACAGACACTTGAGGTCTGAAGATGGGCTCTAAGGAGCGTTTTGAAATGACCAATGCTTTGGTCAAGACGCAAGGAGGGGGGTAGGTTATTCATCCACAAGGGTGCCCTGTAGCGAAAGGATCTTTGGAATTGAGTTGTGTGACAGGAAGAGATGGAGAAACAATGGGTATCTGAGCTACGGGTGTGCTTAGCTTTAGAGTCCAAGGTGATTAAGGAGGTGAGTGATGCAGGGGAGAGGCCAAGGGTGATTTTTTTAGCTAAGACACAGGTGTGGAATTTTATTCGATTTTCAAGGTTAAGCCAGTTTGTGTCCTTATATAGCACACAGGTATGGGTGAGTCTGTCACACCCTAAAATGAGGCGACAGGCCTTGTTTAGCACAAGTCTAAGACTATCTAGGGCCAAGGGGCTTGCCCCACCAAAAGTCAAAAGGCCATAGTCAAGTAGGGAGAGTACTGAGGAGGAGATAGCAAGTTTGAGAGCCTCAGGGGTAAGGCAATGTTTATAATGGTGCAAGAGACAAAGCCTAATATTTAGGGCCTTGGACAACTGATGTATATGCTCATGATAGGTGAGGCCGGTGTCGAGAGTGATGCCCAGGTATTTAAAAGTATGCACAAATTCTAGGGGGTCAAGGCCGCTGATAGTAATTGAGGAAAAAGCCCTATCCTGGAATTCTGCAGATGTGCGAAGAGCATAGCTTTGGTTTTTTTATAGTTAATAATAAGGCGTTGAGAGGTGAACCAGCTTTCTACAGCATTGAAGGAGGACTGGAGGGAGTGGTGGAGTTGAGAGGGGTCTGGGCTGGAGGAGAAGATGACAGCATCATCTGCATAGAGTAATAGATTGGAGGTACAGGATACAGGGAGGGAGTTTAGGAAGAGGCTGAAGAGGAGAGGACCCAGAATGGACCCTTGTGGGACCCCAGAGAGGACAGGTGATTTGGAGGATAGTGTATTGCCAATTTTAACTTGAAGGGTCCGGTTGGTAAGATAGTCTGCAAACCATCCCACAGCATCCTGTGAGAGATCCAGGTTGATCAAGGAGGTTTGGAGTAGTGAATGGTGGATGGTGTCAAAGGCCTTAGTGAGGTCAATGAAGACCGCACCTGTGATGCAGCCTTTATCCAATGCGGAATGGATGTGTGATGTTAGCTCAAGCAAGGCGTAGTCATGCTGTGCCCTTTGTGGAAACCATGTTGTCATTTGCAGAGTAGGTCATATTTATTGAGGTGATCAGAGAGCTGATCTGAAACTGTCCTCTCCAATGCCTTGGACGGGGAGGGAGGATGGAGATAGGGCGATAATTTTTTGCAGAGGAGTGATCACCCCCTTTAAATATGGGCATGATAGAGGCAGATTTCCAAGAGGTAGGGAATTTACCTAGAGAGAGGGAGAGGTTTAGGATGTGGGTGAGGGGAGTAAGGACTTCCTTAAGGGAGAGCCGAAGCAATCTGAGATCCAGAGGGTTGGCATTGGAGGAGGCGTGACTAAGGGCAGCGGTAAGGTATAGTTCAGCAGCCTTGGGAGAGATGCGGCGGAAGTAAAAGGGGGGGGCACCGAGGTGAGGTGCAGGTATGCTAGGAGATGGTGGATCATAGAAATTCGGGGGGGGAGAACATGGCTAAGGTTGGAGAAGGCATCTCTGAAGACTGCAGCAATGTGAGTAGGGTCAGAGGTCAAGGACCCATTTGACATGACTTGAGAGGGGACCAGGTTGGGGACCTTACCACAAATTTCCTTAATGTTGTTCCAAAACGTGCGGCCAGAGCCCCAGGATGAGGTTAAGGCGGATTTATAATAATCAGCTTTTGCCCTGCGAATGGCCCAAGTGCACTTGTTCCGGGCCATTCTATAATTCTGTCTATCAAGGGGGAGGCCGGACTCAATGGAGAACTGCCATAGTGAGTCTCTGGTTCTCATTAAAGTCTTGAGCCGCTCAGTGAACCAGGGTACGTGATTGCCTTTAACCATTCTTTTTGTGAGCGGTGCATAGAGGTCACATATATTATTGAAGGACCGAGTAAAATAGGTCCAAGGCACTGTCAACAAGAACAGTGCTCAAAATAGGGGACCAATCCATGACCCTGAGGTGCACTTTTAGTTGTGCCAATTTACCAGGACCAAGTTTACGTTGCACAATTATTTTGGGAGGGGATCTAGGGATTTTACAGGACCAGGAGCAGATAACTGGAGAGTGGTCGCTGAGGGCATTAGGAAGGACAGAAATATTAGAGATCTTGCCCGGGCGATTGGAGAAGATGAGGTCTAATAGGGAGGATGAACCAGTATGCGGATCCAAGCGTGTGGGGAATGTGACCAATTGGGTTAGGTCCTGGGCTGTGGCGAGATCAATGTGAGGGGAGGCATCCTTACTTAGCCAGTTGATATTAAAATCACCAAGTACAAGTAGCTCTGACTGTGATGGTAGTGTGTCCAGATGCAACAGCAATGCTTGGAAAGCTGATTTTTGGTCCCTTGGGGGAATGTAGACCGTTGTTATGTATAACGGGTTTTGTGCTCTTCCCAGGGCCAGTTTGACAGTGAGGGCCTGTGCACCAGCCCCAAGTTGAGGAGAGAGGAGTAGGTGACCTTGTAAGGTGTCCTAAGTGTAGAGGGCACAGCCACCCCCACGCTTAGCCTGACTATCAGTACAGTAAAGGATAAACCCTGGCAGTGAGACAGCGGAGTCCGGGGTCTGAGGGGTAAGCTAGGTTTCAGACACTGCTATGACATCCGGTTGGTGCTGTAGTACCCAACCCTGGAAGGAGTCCCACTTTTTTAGGATGCTACAGATATTGAGAGAGGCAATGTGCAGCTGTCCCTGAGTACGTTGGGGAGGTGACATGCCATATGGGGGTCCAGGATTAGGATGAATATTTCCCAATAGGAGGAGGAGGAGAAGCAGGAACCTAGAGGAGGGGTACCAGGAACACTTCCTCCTAGCAAAGAAAGAACACAGGGTATGAGGTATGGTGGTAGTGACAGTCAGGATGGGTAGTGCATGGGCAGTAAGGTAGGTTTGAAGGAGGTAGTAAAAGTCAAGAGAGGCCAACGGAGCTACAGGTTGAAGTTTCTGAGTCATGACAGCCCCCTGGGGAGCGACCAGTGTAGGATGCCTAGACAGGCAATCATAGTGAGAAGGTGGACTGTACGTAATAAGCCAATCTCCTATAACAGGGTGATGGGGGGGTTCAGGTTTACACAATGTATAACTAGCTGCCAAGCATTCAGGCTGTGGCCAATTGCAGAGGAGGGGGGTGCAGGTGTAGCAGGGAATGACAGGGAGGGGGAAGGGCCAGGGGGAGCAAATGGAAAAGCAGCAGAATCATTATAAGCATCCTGTCAGCTGAGTGAGCAATGAAACAGGAGTAAAAGCAGCTGAGCAGCCTCTAGTGGTTGAAAAATATAAGCTGCAAATGGGAAAATTGGCTGATTGGTTAGAGCTGCCTATAAAAGGGAGTGCTCACCAAGGGTGGTGGTGGGTGGTGGGGGAGCCAACGCCCTGCGTCGGAGGGGCCAAACTGCAGCAGCAGAGCAAGTCTTATTTGCATCAGAGGTTTATCACAAAATGTTCCTTCAAACATGAACTGCTTCTGCAGCAACAGAGCAAGTCTTAGGTGGAGGCAGCACGCGTGGAGGTTCCCTGTGCTTTTTCCCGTACCTGCTTAACTTGGAATTGGGGGGTGAGGGTGAGGGAGAGCGCCGTTGCCACTAGCCCTCGTGACCTCCGGTATGTCTGTGGAGAAAGCAAGAACAGGTAAGGGGTTATAAGTGATTGTTTGTTGAGCAAGCAAAGGGGAGGGGGATACACCAGGAGAAACGTGCAATTGGTTAAAATTGGTTAAGCTATAGGGTACAGTAACGAACTAGAAAAGTAAGGCTCACATAAAGCACCGGAAATAAAGGAAATAAAATTTGGTTAGCCAGCAGCTCTTGCTCTCGCACTATACAGAGAATTACTGAACTAGTACAATGTGCAAGTAACATCTGCTACGGGTGCTCGCCGTGGGGCAGTCGCTCACTCTCCAACTCAGAGTCATAGAATGCTTTATCAGAGAGACCCTAAGTTAAATCTGGGAGCCCAAAATTAAGGAACGGCCACTTATGCAATTTCCCAATTTGGCCTGTGAATAGTAACTGCTGTTAGGGCACTACAGTAGTGCTCCGAATGAGGAAAAATACCTAGGAAGCCTTACAGACTTAAAGCATCATACTGATTATAGTTAAAATGGCGCCAAGAATTCAAATAGTGTGGTACTTAAGGCACCCCTCAGTTCATGCAAATATCAGGAAATATTCTACAAATGTGCCACAGTATGGGCTATTCCCACGGAGAGCAGGTCATTAAGGCACAACTCAGAATTAGGCAAAATACTGGAACATGCAACTAAGAAGGTCCCCTGCAGGAGACTATCTCCACATCTGCACCGACTGAAAATGGTGCCAGTATTCAAACTGCAGCAGCAGAGCAAGTCTTATTTGCATCAGAGGTTTATCACAAAATGTTCCTTCAAACATGAACTGCTTCTGCAGCAACAGAGCAAGTCTTAGGTGGAGGCAGCACGCGTGGAGGATCCCTGTGCTTTTTCCCATACCTGCTTAACTTGGAATCGGGGGGTGGGGGTGAGGGAGGACGCCATTGCCACTAGCCCTCACGACCTCCGGCACGTCTGCTTAACTTGGAATCGGGGGTGGGGTGAGGAGGCGTCGTTGCCACTAGTCCCTCGTGATCTCCGGCACGCCTGCTTAACTTGGAATCAGGGGTGGGGTGAGGGAGGCGCCGTTGCCACTAGCCCTCGTGACCTCCGCACGCCTGCTTAACTTGGAATCGGGGGTGGGGGGTGAGGGAGGCGCCATTGCACTAGCCCTCACGACCTCCGCACGCCTGCTTAACTTGGAATCGGGGGTGGGGTGAGGAGCGTCGTTGCCACTAGTCCTCGTGACCTCGTACGTCTGCTTAACTTGGAATCAGGGGTGGGGTGAGGGAGGGCGCCATTGCCACTAGCCCTCATGACCTCCTGTACGTCTGCTTAACTTGGAATAGGGGTGGGGGTGAGGGGCCCGTGCCACTAACCCTTGCGACCTCCAGTATGTCTGTAACTTGGAATCAGGGGGTGGGGGTGAGGGAGGCGCCGTTGCCACTAGCCCTTGCGACCTCCGGTACGTCTGCTTAACTTGGAATTGGGGGGTTGGGGTGAGGGAGGGCGCCGTTGCCACTAGCCCTCGCGACCTCCAGTACGTCTGTGCAATACAATGCAAGTGCTTACCTTTGTTCTTAGTTTAGCCTTGTTTTAAGTCATACCCTGACAATGCCACTGGCTGCATAATTGTACTTTTACTTTTTTGTCCTTGTACATTCTCAGCTCTATGTAATAATAGCACAGCAATAACAGTGAGCATCTGAACAGCTAATCTGAAATAGTGATGACAACAACAGCACATACACATGATAGCGCAGCACATAACAGCTACTGCAGGTCACACAGCAACATTTATACCATTCCAGCCAGCTGTTTTGGGTTTTGTATTTAATGCAGGGGACTTTGCCCCTGCACCCCGGGGGCTGCGCCCCTGACCCCCCTATCTCTAGGATTCTTACTCCACGCTGCTCAATGATGGTGGGAGTACCGGCAACATCCAGTTGCACATATTCATCATTCACTCATATGTGACAGTTGCTCTAATGTACCGGTCGCTATTTAGTGCATCGCTATTATTGAGTCACTGTTATTGGTTAGCTATTCTGTATTCACTGTTATTACATGTTACCTACATTTTCTGCTTATACCCGCTGTTTTGACTCTGTCTGTGTTAATATGACATGTAACCTTTGTCCTTTGTAAAAGAGCTTTTGGGTTGAAAGGTGTTAATCCCAAAATTCTAATAAATAAAAAAATGCCCAGGAAATAAAAAGTGCCAGCCCAAGTGCCCCTTCACCCACTCAGGTATTCCTGTGCCCACCCTGTTTCCTAATTGGCTCAAACCACCACAGGGATTTTGAAACCACCACCATTTTTTTTTCTCTCTCTCTTAGTGAGAGATGCTGGCCCCCCAATGCTGCCTGCTACAGTGACAGCTGCCTGCCCTGACAAAATACAAATCAGCTACAAATTGGCTCATTTCTCGCTTGGTTGATTTTTCTTCTTCTTTTTTAGTACCCTCTTGTCCCATCCCTGGTGCTGCCCCAATAACTTATAGTGAAGTCTCAGCGAGCAATATGTTTGCCACTCCCCTGACTCTCGGCACAAGCACAGTCACGGCAGACCAAGTTACTACTCCCATTTTCACAATCTCTATGTTGTTATAAATTTTAAAAAAGCTCAGAACTGTGGTATCATACCAAAAGAAATCCTGCCGTCAGCTCACTGCACCCCGCTCCTGTCTCCATACCTCCACCTGCCCGCTCTGACAAACAGCCATAAGCTCACTGCATCCTGTTCCCTTCTCCATATCTGTTCACCTGCCTGCATCACAAACATGCAGCAGCACATCTCTATCTGTGGGAGATACTGTGCCCCACTCCACCCAAACCAGTATTCCCTCCCGAGAAGCCTCAGAATACTTCTATGTGGTTGGGGAGAGAGAACATCAGCATTTCTTCCAACCACGGTCATGTTCCACATTAGCTGTCTAGAGACTGTGATCTCATGCCCCCTATTTCCAGCCACCGCCTGATATGCTCTATCCACCGTGCTGCACTGCAATTCAAAACCATGAAACGATACATAAACATAACTGTTTAAAGGATACCTAAACAACATTTTGACAACAAACTATTCAAAAATCTGACCTCAAACAGGACTAAAGGAAAGGCTGCTGAATTCGTTAATGCTAAAACTACATTTATATATGTTACCTAAATGTGGTTCCAAAGCATTTGAAAAATGTAAAATCAGCCTTCCAATTTCAAAAAACTGCCTTACCTGCTTCTTAAAATGGATGCCAAATGCGTTAAGTGATGACATCATCTGAGCCAAAGTCAGAGAGCTATATAGCTCTCTATAGTGCTGTTTTTTTTTTTTTGCCTTTGTGTATAATTGTTTCACCAAAATTGTCAAAACCATGTGCATTATTTAGATCAATATGCATGTTAGGCTATGGTTCTGTTCATTTTGTTTACTTTAGCATGCTGAAATTGTGTTTTAATCTAACCAACTCTCCTTGGCAAACCACAGTGCAGTACAAATCTTGAATAACCTGGTGGTCTAGTGGTTATGGCTGATCCAGGATGCTACAATGGGGGTGGGGGGGGGTGCTGGGAGTGTGTGCACTTGTTTGTAGCAAAATTCTTCTGTAGTCCAATGCCAGAGTTCATACTTTCTTGGAAATCAAAAATATGCTTGTCATGTCTTCTCTTCTTTATCCATGGGAAATCATAATAATATGAATTTGTATTTATATGGTGTGTTCATCAAGTGACTGAATGTGTAGTGGCAGCCAGTTCACACATTAATACCCCCCACACAGCCTTGAACAATTGCATGAACTGGTTTTATGGGAAGGGGAATGTTGGCCAGAACGCAATAGGGTCAGATACTGATCATGGTGCTGGCAGCCCCACATCTTATTTCTCACAGTGATCTGCTCATATTTCTCCCCTTCTGTCTTCCCCCTTCCCTGAATATAGCAGTACCTTGCAGGAGTGGCCTTCTCAGTCCCCCTCTGGTATTCATTCTCACTACTTCTCCCCACTCCAAAAACTGGTGAGCTCATCACCCTTGTGCATTGTGAAGGTAGGTAGTACAGTCCCCAGGTTTTTTGACCTATCAAAAATAAACAAATCTTTCCAGTAAGTCAGGCTGACAACAACAGGGAACAAGGGGAATTATAGGCTTTCCTATCCTTAAAAAAATCTAGGCCACCTTTGATTAGGCACTATTAAATAATGGGTGTGCACATCACTATGCGTAGGTGGATTAGATCTTATATGGGTAAAAATGCCTATGTTTCCCCTTGTGCCCTGCTGCTATCAGCCTGGCTTACCAGAAAATCATGTTTATTATTAATATGTAAAAATGACACGGGTTACTGTACTAACTGTATTCATGATGCAGAAGGGTAGTGAGCTCACCAGTTTTTGGTGTGGGGAGCAGAAGCGAAGAATGAATGCCAGAGAGGAACTGAAGAGTCCATTCCAGCAGGGTAAAGCTATATTCAGGTTAGGGGAAGACAGGAAGGGGGATGTTTAGCAGATTATTGTGAGATCTGAAATGTAGGGCTGCCAGCACCATGATCACTACCTGACTGTAAATGAGGACAGCCAGCAATGACAAATACTAAATGGCAGGGCTGCACTTAAAGCGTTACTTGAATTCAGTGTAGGGAGATTGCCCTCAGTTGGGGGTTGACGTTTGTTAGGACAGTATTGAGGGAGCTATGTATAGATCATTCAAGATTTAGAAGGGTGGTAGCCAACCAGCTCACATTGTGGAGTAGGGCACTAAAAAGTACTGGAGAAGATTTGCTGGGAACTGTCCTGCCGGGTTCTGCAGATCACAGGTAAAGGAGTAGACTGACACTAGAAGTCTGGTGGATTCACTCAAGGCATTAGTATGCCTCTCCTGCTAATAATATTGTTATCCATAGCAAGTACAGCCCTTATGAGGGCATGAACAGCAGTTTTTCTGGTGAGTCCTGAGGCTTATTGCTTGGCCCTCCATGAAGACCCAATTGTTGGTTAATGAGGCGGGACAAAAACACAACAGGGGAACTGTACATACTGCTTTACTGTGCAGAAGAGTAGTGATCCACTCAATGTTTACTGTGGGAGCAGAAGTCAAACATTGAAAAAGTTGATTTAAGTGTGATTTGGGAGGTATTTTTTAACAGTGCCAGCGGATGATCCATGTCGGTGTAGGTATGCACAACTCTCTGAGGTATACGATTACAGTCTGAGGTGTGATAATTCTCTTAATGATACTGCAAGCTCATATGCAGCCCCAGGCAGTACTAAGGACATGGTTTGGATGGTGGGCTGTTCAACAGAAGGCAGGCTAGGTGCAGGGGGGGGTTCACTGTGAAAAATAATACAAGAGAAGCTTTTTTTCTGGATTAACAAGAATGCATGAGCTTTGGAATTGGACCAGACCAGTACTTCACTGTGTGACCCTGAGCAAGTCACTTAACTTCCTTGTGCTGCCAGGCCACATCTGTAAACAAGGTTTCAGCATAGTGCATCTCTCCTGATTAACAAAAAAAAATTCAGGGTATCACATAACCACTAGATCATCAGGTATTTGAAGTGTTGTACTGTTCTGCAGTTTGCCAAAGAGAAAGTCAGCTAGATTGCAAAACATTTTCAGCAAGTTAAAGTAAATAAAATGAACAAAATCATAGCCTAACATGTGTACTGATCAAAATAATCCACATGTTAACATATGGTGTTGATCAATCTGGTAAAACAATTCAAAACAAAGAGGGAAAGAAGAACTAGTTAGCCTATACGAATCTATGTTGGTCTCTGGCTCTGGCTCCGATGATGTCATCATGACTTATCACTTAACACATTTGGCAGACATCTTAGGGAGAAGGCAAGGCTGTTTTTTTGTAAGTGAAAGGCTGATGTTTACATTTTTCAAAAGCTATGAAACTGCATTTATGTTATTTACATAAATGCAGTTTTATCATAAATGTGAACAGTAACCTTTACTTTACCTCGCTATGAAGCCAGATTTTAGAGTTTGCAGTTTTAAAAAACTGCTTGATTAGGTATCCATTAAAAACATGTGCTTACATTCTTTAGGGGTAACTTGGTCAAACTCTGTAGCCCTGTTTGTGAATGGGGGGAGGGTTGCATTACCATGGCAATGAGCTCCAAAGTCACAACTACAGGAGCTCCACTAGGACAAAAGTCCTTACAAAAAAAAATGGAGGAACTATTTTCTTGCAAAAGAAATAAAATGCCAAAGAGTTTTAACATTCATAGATTTTTTTAACAAAAATAATACAGTAGCCAATTTTCTAACTGCAATAAAACCCTCCAAGGTGGGCAGTATGGGCAATACTGGACCTTCCTGGAGCTAATAAGCCCTCCACCTGGGGCATCGGGCCTCATTACCCCACTGGGCAGTCTGGTATTGCCCAATACTACCCACCCTGTGGGGTATTATTGCTTGCTTACCACCACTGATTAATAATGTGTGGAGGATTCCAAAATAGAAAGAAAAAGAAAGAGGCTAAAGAGCCATTAATAAGGATAAACTGTTGAAATAGTTCAGACATGAATAGATAATGTAAATGGTAATAAAGAACAATTGCACAGAATGGATAGGCAAAATAGCAGAGTTATAGAAAATATATGCAGATAAGAGACGGGGTTGAAAGGTGGCTGGTACATTCTTCATACCAAATGACATTACTTGAAACTCAAATAGACCAAATGGAGTGACGAAGGCAAACCTGTCTCTGGTTTCAGAAGCACTATCCACTAGCCCTTTTGTCAGGTCTGTGGTGGTCAGGTACATGGTTCCACCCAACCTCTCTAGGACCTCATCCATTCTGGGCATGGAGTATGCATCCAACTCCATACAGCTGTTGGGCTTGTGGAAGTTGACACAAAACCTCATAGTCCTATCCTTCTTGGGGATAAATACCATGGGGAAGCCCAGGGACTGCTGTACTCCTGAATTAACCTAAGAGTCATAATTTCCTTGATCTTTCTCTCAATAGTATGTCTCATTCCCTCGGGGACTGTGTAGGCTGCTTCAATGAAGCCTGGGACCCTGTATCCATGTGGTGTTCTGGTTTCCCCGTGAATATTTCCCCAAATGTATTCAGCAATCAGCAACCCATGCTTTTGGCAGCTTGGGCCAATGTCATCTGCTCTGAAAGGGTGACAGTATCCACTGAGGATTCTCCTTTAAATTCTCAAAGGAGATCCACCAGTAGATCTGCTTCTGCTTCCTCCTCTGGATAGCTGCACATAGCCAGGACCATCCCTTCCTGGTCATGATAGGACTTCATCATGTTTACACAGTAGCTTTGCTGTTTGTGCCTTGTGCTGGTTAGCTCCATCAAATAATTGACATCATTCACCCTCCTGCCACAGAGTACGGACCCTGCAAAGCCACTTGCAGTTTATTTTGTTGGATGGGGATGAGTCACCTGTTGCTTGACTTCATACTCACAGGCTTTGCAATCCCCTGGTTGTGCCTCCTCTTCAGCCTCTGTTGTGCAGTGGCTAAGTGCTTCTGGGCAAACCCCATTAGCTACTTGAGCCATGAACTGAAATTCAGGAATAATTCACAACAGCTTCCCCTTGGGGAGCAAGTTCACACTCCTGTTCATCCCTTATCAAATTGAAGGGACACCATACCCAGTGGCCAAACAGGAGCTTGAAGGGTGAGAACCCTTTGGACTCCTGGGTTGACATCTCCATATGCAAATACGAGATGGGTAAGTACTTGTCTCACCCTCTTGCATGCTGGTTGGCAAATGCCCTTAACATGGACTTAAGCAATGCATTAAAATGCTTGGCCAGATCATCATTCTGGGGGTGGCATGGGGAGGCCCTGAGCTGCCTCACCCCACTCTTCTCCCAAAGAATAGCCATTAGGGAAGACATAAACTTGGTGCCCTGGTTTGACAAAAACTCCTGGGGAAACCCCACCTGGCTGAATATTCCAAGTAGTTCATTGACCACTTTTTCAGTGGAGGATAAGACCATGGCCTCCAGGTACCGTGTGTCATAATCTACAACCACCAAAATGTATCTCTTGCCTGGGCAATGTGGGGTGCAGAATGGCCTCACAATGTCCACAGCAATATGCCAAAGTGGCCCTTCAATTATAGGCAGGGGAATCAAAGCTGCCTTAGCCTTGTCCCCAGCCTTTTCCACCCTCTGTCACTGCAGACAAGTCTGGCAGTAGTTTTCTAAATCATTAGAGATACTGGGCTAGTAGAAATTGATAGTCAGCAACCTTTGTGTATGGCTGACATCTAAGTGTCTGGAAAAGGGTATATCGTGGGCTAAGGCCAGAAGCTGTTTCCTGCACTCCTTAGGAACTACTATCTGCTGGAGTACCTTTTCCTCTGGTTCTTCCTTTGAAACCCACTCTTGATATAGGAGCCCATTTTCTGATCAGCTTGCTGTGTTCTTCCTAAATCAGTATGCCTGATATTCCCTAAAGCACACTCCCCAGTTTGAGACCCTCCCATTACTTGGCTCTCTCTAGTCTGTAGCTGTGGCTCAGAACTGCTGCTCTCGGCTCATTTGTCAGCTGCAGCTTCCCCTGATGCTGAAGGAGAGGTTGTTTCTAGCTGCAGTGCCTTCTCTGTGTCTTGAAAAGCTGGTTCTCTAGTCATACTATGTGTAATGACAATGTTGTCCCAACTGTCAAAGTCATTATCCATAATTACACCAATGGGCAGGTCTGGAACAGCATATTCCCTGGTGACCTTCTTAGCATAGAAAGATCTGGGCTATTGCCACTGAGCCCGTGGGACTTGTCACTCCTCCAGTTCTGGAAAACAGGCCTTGCAGAATCTGTTCCTTATGAATCAGATTATGTTTTACCAAGTGATATGGAGGCCCCAGTGTCCCTCAATCCCTGGGTTACCATCCCATTTACTAACACAGGGTGGATGTGTGCAGTGGAGTTAATGGGAAATGCACTCTAAGTATAAGCCACTAGCTGCTGGGTGCTTCCACAGCTACCCCCTCCAGCTGTATTCACTTCTTTTACTCGTGATTTGTGGACAGACATACTACAAGTGTCCCGGTTTTTGACAGATACAGTACCTGCATTCCAGACTCCTTTCTTTTGAAACCATTCAGTTTCCCTTTATGTTCAGGCACAGGCTGGCTTCTCTTAGGAGGCCCTCTTAGTGTTTCCTTAAAGCCACCTGATGTCCCTCCCCTATTGTTTTTGTGCTGAAAGTATGGTCAGCTTAACATGAACTGATCAGCCATCTTGGCTGTCTTCTTCATGGAGCTAGGTGTCATGGCCAACAACCATATTCTCACTTCTTCTGGTACAGTCTTGAGGAACAAATCTTTTACCTGTTCCATGGAACTAACCTTCACATCCTCTAACCATCACTCTAAGAGATTGCCTAGTTGTACAAACATTTCAGAATAGCTATCTTCCGGTGCCTTCCTTAACCCACTAAATCTTTGTCTATAAGCCTCAATTCAGAACATTAAACAAGGCATTTTTCACTTTGTTATAGTCCATACAGTCCTCATTGTCCATCTTGCTGAAGGCAACTAATACTCAGCCCATAAGGAGTGGCAGAAGTTGAGTTGCCCAAGAAACCCTTTCCAATTCAAATTGCCCACAAATTCTTTTAAAATGAATCAGGATCATCTCTCTCCTGATACTTGGGAAACATTTTGGAATTCATTTTGGCTTTTTGGGTTGAACCCCCTGATGCCAGTACTTATGGTTTGTAGTGGTGCACTCTGGCACAGAATCGCCATCTCCCTCTCATGTTGGCATTGGTTTCTCACTGCTCTCACTCTTTCTCTCTCTTTCTCTCAATTATTTCACTTTTTACATAGAAACATTGTAGCTGATGGCACATAAGGACTGATTGGCCCACCTAGTCTTCCCATAGTGAAGAGGATAGGGCCAAGAATGGACCCTTGTGGTACACCTCTTAGCAGCAGCTTAAGGGGTGAGAGTTTACCTTCAGCCTTGACCTGTTGGAGGAGTCCAGAGAGATAGTTGGTGAACCACTGTAGGGAGAGTGAATCCAGCCCAATGGATTCCAATGATGAGAGGAGCAGATTATGCGTAACCATGTAAAATGCCTTACTTAGGTCCAGAAACACAGCACATATAAAATTCCTGTTGTCTAGTTCTCTCTGCCAATCATTGGTGACTTTTGCTAGGGCTGTAATGGTACTATGCTTGGCTCTGAAGCCAGATTGTGTGGGGTTTTGGAGCTTTATAGTATCAAGGTAAGATCTCAGTTTAATACTTAAAATTTTTTCCGGTAGTTTAGAAAGGACTGGCAGAATGGAAATTGGCCTATAGTTGTTAAGGTCATGATTATCCCCTGATTTAAATTATGGGATGACCTGTGCAGTTTTCCAGATCGAGGGGATTGTTCCTTGTGACAGGGAGAGATTGAACAAGTGTGCTATAGGTACCGTTAGTACAGCGTAGGCACTCTTCAGGAAGTAGGGGTCAAGGGAATCCTCAGCAGCACTTTTCTTTGTATCCAACTGGCATAGCATTTCTTCAACCTGTTTCAAAGTGGCTGGTTGCAGAGAGAATATAGACTTTGTCGCTATGGTATTGGTGTATTGAGTGCCAAACTGGGAGTGCATGGAATTTGCAGGAGAGTTGTCATATGCAAGGCCTGCAGTCATGAAATGATTGTTGAATGATTCAAGGATTTTCAGTCTGTCAGTGATAATCTCGTTTCCAGAAATGATCTTCGTTGGGAGCGAGTTACCTGGTGTGTGGCCAGATAGATCGTTGATGGTGTTCCAGGACTTAGCTGAGTTCTTGATAGAGGAATTCAATTCAGTTTGATAGTACTCAGCTTTTGTTTCCCTAATCATCCTTGTATATATGTTCCTTGCCCTTTTAAACTGGCACTAGTCTGATGATGACTTCATTTTCCGTGATTTTTTTCCAAAGCTTATCCCTCTCTAGCAGGGTAGTTTTAAGATCTGGGGTGAACCATTTGCATTACTTATTTCTTGCACGCACTTTTAGTAGTGGTGCGTGTCTGTCTAAGGCTCCTACTATTATTTTGTTTAGGATTTCATGAGCTGAGCGTACTGTTTTTGACAGGAAAAAATCTTGCCAGTGTGTACAGTACTTCAGATCATCTAGGTACACATGAGGGTTGAAATTTCTCCTTGACCTTCTAATAGAGAACTTTGATAGGGCTAGAGGTTTATTGGTTGATCTTACACTAGCGAAGAAGCAGTGATCACTGACATAACTGAAGAACACACTGGAACATGAGAAAAGATGTCATTTGCTCACAAGGATAACATCCAACAGTGAACTATTGCTTGGGTTCTTTTTATTAGGTCTGGTTGGTTCATTGATAAGTTGTGTCAGACCATGTGAATCGCAGAAGGATTGAAGAGGTGTAGAAATCTTAAATAGCCAGTCTAGGTTAAGGTCTCCTAATATAATAGTTTCCATAGACCCTTTCCCCATGGTGTCACCTAAATGCATTAAAAGTTGAAGACCAGCAGACGGAGATCTGTAACATCCTATCACATGCAGTGTTGTGGTGTGCGAGACCACCACCTTAAGGGTTAGACATTCACATTCATTCATCACAGATGTTGAGCCAAGGCAGGTTACTGTGAAGTTGTCCTTAATATAGATGGCTACCCCTCCACCTCTAGACTTTCTATCTGCTCTGAATAATAGGTAATTAGGTAGGTTAATTTCCCTGTCAGTTGTGGCAGGTCTAAGCCAAGTTTCTGATATCACCAAAATGTCTGGTGATGTAAGGTTTACCCACGTTTGGATCATAGTAATCTTTTTTAGTAAACTGCACACATTGATGTGAAGGAAACTCATACCTTTGAGCCTCTCCAAGTTGAATGGAGAGTTGATAGCCTCTGTGGGCACAGGATTGAGTTCTACATCACCAAAGCATAGTAGAAGTAGGAGCAGAAGCTTTTTTATGGCAGTAATGGATAACTTATAGGTCCTTTTTTTGCGCATCTTTGCAGGTTCTCCGATGGTGTTCTAGAGACCCCTCTCCTCCAGTGTATACTTACTGAGGTCTTTTAATCTATCCCCATATGACTTCTGATGCAAGTCCTGCACCATCTTGGTCACCCTTCTCTGAACCGCCTCCACCCTTTCTATGTCTTTGCAAAGATGCGGCCTCCAGAACTGAACATCATATTCCAGATGAGGCCTCACCAGCATTTTGTACAATGGCATCATCACCTCCCTCCTTCTGCTAGTGGTACTCCTTCCTATACATCCCAGCATTGCACTGGCCCTCCCCATAGCCTTGTTACACTGTTTGGCCACCTTCAGGTCATCTGAGATGATTATCCCTAAATCCCATTTTTCCCTGGGAACTGCCAGCAATTTCTCCCCGATCTTGTAACTCTCTGCAGGATTTCTTCACCCCAGGTGCATGATTTTGCACTTCTTTGCACTGAATTTTGATCGCCACTCTTTGAACAATCTTTCCAGCCTTGCAAGATCTCTCCTCATTCTATCGAATCCCTCTGGAGTGTCTACTCTGTTGCAGATCATGGTGTCATCTGCAAATAGGTAAACCTTCCCCTCCAGCCCTTCAGCAATGTCGCTAATAAAGACAGTAAAAAGGACTGGCCCTAGGACTGATCCTTGAGGCACCCCACTGGTCACTCTCCTTTCCTTGGATTTGATTCCATTTACTGCCACCATCAGCTTTCTGTTCCTCAACTAGTTACTAACCCAGTTTTCTACTTTGTAGCCCACCCCCAGGCTACCTAGCTTGTTAACCAGTCTTCTTTGAGGTACGGTGCCGAAGGCCTTGCTAAAATTGAGGTAGATGATATCCACTGCTCCTCCCTGATCCACTTTCATTTGCACCTCTCTCATCTGGATATCATGCTCACTCAACTGGATATTATGCTGGTGCATCTTCTCTCATTCCTCTGCCTTCTGCTGCTTAGCCTCTGCCTTCACCTTAACCAGGGCTAGCTTCACCTGCATCATTTGTATCTGGTCTGCTTATGCAGCTGCTCCAGCTGTAGGCTCTGGCTTATTTGCACTCTCCCTAGCCTTCGTCTCATGACTTTGGCTAGCAGTGACCACTTTTGCACCACTTCCCTACTCATTTTTCTCCAGAAGGCCTATGAGGTCTGCCTGTGGCTGGTCTTCCTCAAAGACAAGCACTTCTTTTACACAGCTCATCAAACTGTGCCAGCATACATTGCTCATATGGCCCAGACATAGTGTGTTCTAGCTATCTACTCTTACAACAAAATAAAAATGCTAGTATATACAATATACCCTTTGTATAACTTGTTCTGTGACTGGACAGATAACCTTTTTATTGACATTCCATTTTAGATCCTAACCACAGCCAACCAGTCTGTCACAGACTAGTTCTGTAACATAACTCAGTCTGCACCATGCTATTAGCTTTCACAACCCTTCAGATGCCTGAATGGTCATTCTGGTATGCTGCAACCACTCAGGCTGACTTTCACTCTGAGTATCTTTAGGTCTGAATCCCACCAGAGCCACTGCTCACACAAAGAAGTACCCTTTCCCAAAAGGCAAATGACCCACTCTTTTAGTCACAGCTGGGAACACGTTTGATTTAGATACTGTAGTTTTAGTAGCCTGCCTCTTCAGAAATGGATCACAGACTTGTTTACCTCTACTTATCTATACTTTAAATGACTTAGTCACAGAAAGCTTAAAGTATATGGGTGACAGTGCAGTGATAGGCAAGCAGGGAAGGGAGGGAGGGCATCACCTGGGTGCATGAACAATGTACCAGCATGTGTGATCCCTCTGCTTGCACCCCTAGCACACCAATGACCAAGGAGAGAAAACAGAAACCAGGACCCAGCACCCATTACAAAAGGACCCTGATACCATACATCTGGGGCTTGTGTGTCTGTCATGCTGTTGCCTGATAAGACCCTCAAATTTAGAGGTATATACCCTGCCTGTCACTGTCCCCACTGAGAGCTAACAAATCACAGATCCATAGAGGGGTACAGGTGGTGTTGCATGCATGGGTGAGCCTGCCAGTGCCTTGGTATCCCAGAGAGAATGAAAGTTTCTCAGAAGGAGGCATAGGGACTGTAAGTAAAAAAAAAAATCCAGCAATCTGTCAACTAGTCATACATACAATTTAGAGACAAGTGAAGTTTATTTTTGCATTCACCTTTCAGTAGGGTAGTAATGTACAACATATAAAACTTAGCAAGGACTGCATGGCAGCAGTCATCGATTTGGTGGTACAGTAATGAAATTAGTGTGCACACAGAGTACTAAAGTATTCTAAACCTAGGTAGCTAACTCTTAGGTGCATACCTCTCAACTGTCCCTGATTTTCAGGGACATCCCTGATTTTGCCTCAGAATTGCCCTTGGTCCCCACTAAAATTTATGTTTCAGTGACTGAACAGTAGAGATTGTAAACACAAAATAATGTCACACTTTGGAATTATAGATGTCTTTTTCAGAAGATGCATTTTACACTATGTCCCTGAGATCTCGCTCCAATTCTTTGATAGATACTCCCAGGGTCCGATCTGCTGTTGGCAGTAGATCTTTCGATGCAGTTGCTCCAGCACTATGGAACTCCCTTCCCGTGATGTTCATATGAGCCCAACGTTGTAGCAATTCAAAAGGAGGCTTAAAACTCTCCTTTGGACCTCAGCTCTTTGTCAATGTCATTTTCATCCATGAATTTTATCTATGGCATTGCTGTACTTGAAAGACTGTAACTAATTAATACTGTGTTTGTTTTGCTTCCTGTTTGATCAAGTACTGTACTGGAATTGTGTGTTTCTATGCTTTGTAACTAACCCGGGTCCTCCCTAGAAAATGGACTCCATTGTCTCAGTGGGTTTACCAGGTTAACAAAATTCAATCAATAAATAAGTAAATTCTTCTAGCTTTCTCAGTGGATATGACCAGTTTTTCAGATGTATCCCTGATTTTGGCCCCTTTTCCCTGATTGTTATATATCTTGTCTCTGATTTATGAGGCAGGAAGGTAAGAGGTATGCTTAGATGTTTTTATTCAGTTTCATGCTTTACATGTCTCACAACAACAAAACTTCCATGACAGATGTGCCAATTGCTGTTCCACATGCCACCCTTGACCATACTGATGGGAGTGAAAAGCCACGGAGGGGGATTGAAAGGCAAATTAAGCAGCCCATATACATTTCATTATTCCTCACTTTGTAACCAAGATTTTTACTATTTGTTCTTTTAATAAAAGTGACTCTTTTTTGCTTTTCTGTGAAACTTCGCTAACTATTGTACAAAGTTATGATTTGAACTTTACAATACAAGGCCAAGAGTGCCTGTTTTACAATTGCATACTGAATCCTAATAAGGCATTTTTGTCATGTATGGTAGGTGAGAAGACGAAAAGAATAGCAGGAAGCCCAATGAGCCATAACCTATCTGAAGGTAAAATTAAATAACTTACAGAGGAGTTGAGTACCTCAGTTTAAATGCAAATAATTACTCCCTGCAACACAGAGAACCCATTACGTATATTTTGTGTCTAGGGAACAACAAACTGTACAATGGTAGCATTCACAATTTCCCAGTGAACTGCAGCATTCTGAAGTACGGGTACTTTTGGATTTAATGTAGGCACAGAGCTTGTACATACATTCAGTACAAACACAGAATGCATGATATGTACAGCAAATCATGTGCATAGTATACATAGAAACAGAATTTGATGACAGATAAGAGGTGCTTGGCCCACCCAGTCTTCCCATTTTTCCCTGCCTGTCCTGTCACCACAGACCCTACTTAATTTCAAGCTTCCCCCAATTGCTTCCCAATGAAGATTCTGTTATGCCTATCTCATGCATGATTAAAGCCCACCACTGTTATTTCCCCACCACCTCTTCTGGAAGACTGTTCCAGGCATCCACTGCTCTTTCAGTTTAGAACCACTTTCTCACATCTCTCCTAAATTTACCCCTTTCTTGCTTCGTTGCATGACCCCATGTTCTTGTGTATCTTTTCCTCTGAAATATACTGCACTCCTATGCCTTATTTAACCCAATAAGATATCTATAGGTCTCTATCATGTCCCTCCAGGGCATATGTATTGAGGTCCTTTGGTCTCTCCTCATAGGGTTTATGATGCAGCCCATGTACCTTGCTAGCTGCCTTCCTCTGGACAGCCTCCACTCTGTTTATGTCCTTCCTGAGATGTGGTCTCCAGAACTAAGCACAGTACTCCAGGTGGGGTCTCACCACAAATCTATACAGTGGCAATACAGCATCCTCCTGGCCATACAAACTGCCTTGTCACACTGTCTTGCCACTATGAGGTCATTATACATGATTACTTCCAAGTCCCTTTCCTGTTTGGTGACAGTCAATACCTTTTCTCCCATTTTGCATTCTGGCTCTGGGTTTCTGTGCCCTATGTGTATGATTTTGTACTTTTTCACACTGAAATCAGGCTGCCATGCCCTTGGCCACTTTTCATGTTTTCTCAGGTCTCTGCACATTCTTTCCACCCCCTCTGGATATCTGCCCTATTGCAGAGTTTGTCACCATCTGCAAAGAGGCATACCTTCCCTTCCAGCTCATATGCAATGTCTCTTATAAAGAGGACTGGTCCCTCTACTGAGTCCTGAGGCACTCAACTGGCCACCCTCCTTTCCTTGGAGTGAACACCATTTACCAGTGATTGTGTAGACTATTAGATCACTGAATGGTCTCTGCTACTAATATAGCTGTCATTTATGTAAAGCTTCATGAATGCAGCACTGTTTTGGCATGTTCCTCCATTCTGTTACTTTTTATTAGTTTATTGGGCTTTGCCCTCCCACACCCTTTTAAAAAAGAGGGAGTAGGGGCAAAGCCCCCAACTCAAATAAACAAACAAATAGTAATGAAATGGGCGATTTGGGAAAGTGCTTGTGCCCGCTGTTAACTTTGGTTTCGTCAGTTAATCTGAGCTGGGGAGCTTCACCCCCCCCCCACAACCCCTTGTGTTGTTTAAAAGGGGGTGTGGTGGGACCCCCCCAACTCAAATATACTAATAAAAAGGAAAAGAATGGGTGATTTGACTAAGTAAATTAACACAACTTGCACTGCACCTTATTCACTATAGCTTTGCATAACATCACTTACACTGGTCCGATAATCTACATAATCGTCCATTTACCACCACCCTTTGTTGTCTATCCATTAACCAGTTTCCTACCAAGTTTACTACCTTAGGATCCACCACTAAGTGCCCAGACTCCTTATAAGTCCCCTATGTGGTACAGTGTTGAATGCCTTGCTAAAATCTCAGTAGGCATGATTGTTGGAAAAATCATCATCTCTGTCATTATCTACTGTTCCAGTGTCTGATGATTATGGCAGATTATGGTGATCACCCAATATCGACAGGTGATTGCGACTTGAACATTTATTTTGTGCAGGATTATAGACAATGTATCCTAGTCCTCATGAAGCTGAGTACATATTTTGGCTTGTTGCCTTGACCAGTGGTTCATTGTCCATTGTTGGATGTTCAGATGATGTTTAAGATTTATTCATGTTGCAAGGAAATTGGCATGGTTTTGGTGGTGTCTGTATGCCCACTTGCCTCAATGACCTCCTCAGTCTGAGTTGCAACAGTTGCCCTATTCAGTGCTGGTACAAAGCTTACAACAACACACTGCATGAAAAGAACAAGTGGAAACATTAAAATCATTGTTACAGTACCTTCTGGGAACAGCACACTAACAATATCAATCCCTTTTTTTACCCACATTTCTGATTGCCATTACAGCTATGGAAGCCACCCACACTCACTAAAAAATATTCTACTTTAGGGCAATATATTCCCCTCCTTACAGGCATGCACAAATGAAAAAAAAAATGAATTACTTGACTAGGCACCCCCTATATATCTTAGATATAAATCTGCCAGCAAAGTGAGCTCAAAGTGGCCCGCTATGCATTTTGTGTAGTACAGGTTATTTGATTATTTTGAGCTGTGCTGGAGTCCGCATAGTAATTCACCACATCACAGCAAGAAACAGCCATGAAATGGTGAAGTAGCCCACTAGGGAGGCAGTATAACACAGTGGTTTAAGGCTCTGAGATGCAAATCTGGAGACCTGGGTTTGAATCCCATAGCCCCCACTTGCATACTGTGTGAACCTGAGCAAGTCACTTAACTTCCCTGTGCTCCCCGGTTGCACCTGTAAACAAGCATTCAGCTTAGTGTGTCTCACCTGGTTAAACAATTGGGAAAAAAAAAAAAACTATGCATAGCATTTCACTATGCAAAGTGTGAAATTTGCACTAGTGGATGTGCGTAGTGTGATCTTCATGAGGCACATTGTTATGTGAAGTTGTACACTAATTGTAGCACTACATGAAGTGCAATGTTTTTTTCACTTTATATGGGACTAATCTTTACCTCCCCTGCCACAAGACAATCATCTACTGTAGGCCAGAAAGATGAGACTACAACACAAAAATCGAGAGCAAACTTATCCGTTGCTCATTGTTATGAGTAGCTTCCCTCCTGATACCCACAAACAGATTTTCAGAAATGAAGTTCAGTGCTATTCCCAGTTTCATTTTTTGGAGCTTCTCCTCTTACAAAGGCCCCCTCCCACCCCGCTTTATCCTTATTTTACCTGCATAGCAAGAAAATGTTTGCTGCTTGCCCTGCATTAATCCATTTCATAAGCATTATGCAATGTAGTGACAAATGTTTAGAACCATAGGTTTCTATTTTTTATGCTTGTTGTTGTTTTTTTGTTTGCTTTCTGCTCCTTACTTCCACTTGGTGGAATATTTCCTTCAGTTCCTTCCTGTTTTTTTCTTCTTCTGCTGAACAGAAACACTGTCATTTGCTCTGAATTTGGGTTTATCCTATGGTACCTTGTCCTTCGTATTATTTCCAAGCATTCATTCCATTAAGTCCTTTTGAGTACATGGTTTGCCTTGCTTGCTACTGGAACTACAAGGCAAAATAATCATTATTGTTCATCATGATGCAGCTCATAATTACCAGTTTACTATTATGCAGAATTATTGTACTGTATTGTACTGTTTGCTATTATTTTAATTTTATGGGGTCCAAACAACAGAGCACATGTGCCTTTTTCATGGACTGACCTGGATGAAGTTATACAAGCACATGAACCACTCTGACTAAATTAATATTAGTGTTCAGTAATAATACTAAGCAGGAAAGAGACCTTGGGGTTATCCTAAATGACAGCCTCAAAGTGGCAGGGCAGTGTGACAAAGCTGGCTGGCAGTATAGCCTACAGGTTAGAGTAACAAGCTAAGAATGAGTGTGGTACATCCAACAGACCTGGGTTTGACTCCTACCATCTCCACTTGCATACTGTGTGACTCTGAGCAAGTCAACTTCCATAGTTTTCCTGACTACCCCTGAAAACAGTCACTTGTGCCTAGTGGGCCTTACTGCTAGGAGGCAGTATAGTATAGTGGGTTAAGGCTCTGAGCTGCAGATACAGAGACCTGGGTTTGAATCCCACAGTCATCTAGGTGCATACTGTGTGATCCTGAGGAAGTCACTTAACTTCCTTGTGCTCCCAGGTCACATCTGGAAACAAGCTTTGGCTTGGTGTGCTACTCCTGGTTAAACAATGTTCTCTTTCCCTTACCCAGTTACCAAAGAAATTAAAAATAAAAACAAAAAATCTTTGAGTAGGGCTAAATGGATGCTGGGGTGCATATTTAGAGGTATCTCCAGCAGGAAGAGGTGGTGTTTCCACTGTGTTGCTTGCTAGTGAGACCTCACCTCTAGTACTCTGTCCAGTTTGAAAGGCCACACCTCAGAAAGGACATAGACAGGGTGAAGGCAGTCCAGAGAAGGAAATTAAAATGGTACAGGGTTTGCATGAGAAACCCTGCAATGACAGACTGAGGGATCTCAACAACACAGCTTTTGTATTAAGAAATGAACAATGCATTTCGCCCTTTATAGAGCATATGTGAAACCACACATGGATAATGGGTCCCTGTTTTGGAGCCCATACTTAAGAAAAGATATCAAACAATTAGAAAGTATACAGAGAAGAACAACCAAATTGATACCAAGGTTAAAAAAGCAAATCATATACAGAGAGATTTAGAGAATGCAATATGTTTTGTTTTTTTCCTGCTCCACCCCCTGGCACCAGAGGATCAGGACTTCCCACACTGCTCACTGCCCTCCCTCGTCCCCAGGCTTATCCCCCCTGGGTGGGGCCTCCGGGTAGGCACCCCTTCCCAAGGAACTTGATCGTATAGCCCTGGGTTGCCCACCAGGGTGGGGCCACAGGAGCAGGACCCCCCCCCCAGTGGACCTTAGTCTCTACTGGGAGGCGATGATGGAGATGTAGGCCATAATTGAAGGGCTGGCACTTTTTTGTTAGAGTTTTTCCTGGGGGTGGGGATGTTCAATGAGGCCAGCATCTGCCCCACCCCCCTAATGTGTGGTGCCAGCCACGATGGTACCCCCAGCCTCCGCCAGAGGTCCGCATAGTGCCGGACACTCTTCCCCTTCCACCCCAGAGAAGGAGAGCAGTCCTGTGGATGCTCAGTCCTTCTCCCTCTGGTCAGCCCTCTGACTCCTGAGTCGTTCACTGAACCTGGGATGTCAACGCCACAAGCGGACACCTTGCCTCTGCACTGGCAGGCCGGCTGAGAGAACTGAATATGTTTACGTTGGAGGAGAGGAGGCCGAGGGAGACATTTTAGAGCTGTTCAAAATAATAGGAAACAGAGACCTCATCATGCAAAGTGGTTTAGAGTATAAAGATAGAAATATAAGCCTGAGATCTCATATACAGTAAAACAGCTAAAGATAGGTAAGGCAAATAAAAATAGATGAAACAATTTTTTTACAGAATGGGCAGCAAGAATGTGAAGCACCCTACTGCAAGATTTGGCACATATACAATCATTTTATATTTTTAAAATGAACTAGACAGGTATTTGTTAATGATAAAAACAAGGTATCATATGCCCACTAAGAGTAGGAGATGGTCTTGGTGGGCTATATGGCTTACGTCTATCTAAAACACCAAGTAAACCAAGTATGTACATCCCAGCAGAGAGAAGAGCAAGAGGTGATGTGATAGAGACTGAAGTGTACCTTACAGTGTTGAATGGGGTGCAGGAAGGGAGTCTCTTTCAAATGGGAATGAACTCCGGGACCTGGGGGCATGCAATGAAGCTGGGGGTGGGGGAGGGAGAGTTTAAGAAAGATGGGAGGAAGTTTTACTTTGCTGAAGGGGTGGTAGGCACCTTGAACAGACTGCCAACAGATGAGATGGAGCTGAAAATAGTGGGGGCTTCAGGCATGCATGGGATAGACATAGGGATACATTAGTGAATAGGTAAAGAGGAGGAAGGGTCTCTGGAGACTAGATAGGGTCTGTGGAAACACAATAGGCAAGAAACTCCTGGGAAGATGTAGTGGGTCAAGTAGTCCTTTTCTGCTGACAAACTCTTTGTTTCTATGCAGACATGATGATAGCAGTATTAAAAGGCATGCTTATTTTATTATTTGAATAATTAAAAAAGTGCTGAAAACTGCTGAAGCAGACTTAAAATTGTGTAGAGATTGACAGGGCTGGGTGGGCCAGGGACAATAGGTGCCAGTCAAAAGGAGCATAGAAACCTTGATTGAAAAATAAAGTAATAGCTGCTGCAAATGACAGTACAAACTCTTAAAGAGCCCCTGACCCAGTTGTGACAACTTTGAGAAAATATAATGTTTAGCACAAGTCAGCTTATATTTTAATACTGTTTCTGTATTTCTCATTCTTCTATATTACTAAGGACATTTGCATGTAAGCAGGATTGCTGCATTATCTGTTCTGGCTGCTTGCTTACATCTGACATCACAGTTCTGTTTATGACATCACAATCTGTTGCTGTGGGGATAATTATGATGCCATGAACAGGGGGTTACTTATTTTATTTATTTAAAAGTTGGTAACTGGGAAAAGCACCATGAACAGAAGCTCATTTCCAGGTGCAGTCTGGATAATGATTTCATATGTAGGATAGCAAAAAGAGCAGATAAAATCTATGGGACAGTAAGCCTCTTTCGTACAGATGTCCTTGGTAATAAAGGAAAAAGGCAAATTATAGAAAATACATGGAATATAAGCTTAACTGTGTAAATCTCACATTTTTTCCAAGTTTTTCTAATGGTGTCAGGGGTTCTTTAAAGGTCAGGGGTTAACCCAGCATCTTACTTCTAGACAGCAAGCATTATCAACACGACAGGGACTTTCAATTCAGCACATTCAATGGAAATGGGAGACAGACTTAGGTATCATTATTACAGACCAGCAATGGGAATATTGTTTAAGAAATTTACACTGGTTGACTTACTCCCATAGTTGGAGGGAGTTCTGTTGGAAAAAAATGTCCTCTGTTTTTTTACAGCCCTGGCAATACAGGTGAAGTACCTACCTTAATTAGGGGCAGCATGCTGGAGAAATTGTTGAGCATCAGTAACAACTCTTGACTATGTTTTTTGGTCTTATTTCAGGTTAGCTCCCTCTTTGGAGGGAGATGTACAGCTTACAGAAAGGCTGATTTTGCTTTTAATGTCCCTGTGAGATGCTGTACAACCATAACCGGAAGACTATTAAACGTTGCATTGGTCTTGGCAAACTGATATGTAGTGGCAGGATCTTATGAATCATATATATCATATGGAAAGGATAACAGTTACAGTTCATTTGAACCATACCTATTCTATGTCCAAGTTACTATGGAGGTGCTGGGCAATCTACATCATGACAAAGAGATAGCAAAGAGACTACATCTTGTTACTTAATGCAATTAGATTTATATCTTAGGAAGGTGCATATTATTGAGATAGCCATAATCTTCTTGTGCAGCTATTGTTGTCTAAGATGTTTTCTTTCTGTAAAAAATGGGAAGATTTTCAATAAATAGTCATTTGCAAAAAATAGAATAACAATGGATACTTTAGGTCAAAAGTTCAACCATAACATTTATTGCTGCTTTGACATCTGTACATGGAGTTACTGGAAAAATCAGAGATTTATGCCACATGTTATTTTTCTCTCCTAAGTGCCTGTGTTCTAAAACTTAACTGATTCAGCTAAAAATCTTTCTTTATTCAGTCTGTATGGATAATAGGCCCATAACTGCCGCAGTTACAGATTATTTATCTATTCCAACAAACTGAATGTAATTTTATGGCAATTAAGAACTATCTGATCAGTTCACAGCTAGCTAAATCAGATGATAATACTGATAGTGGGGTAAGGGAGAGAGTCCGTAGCTGAAGAGAGCCACCTTGATTCAATATACAAAAGTGTGTGGTGAATGTTGTAATATGAGATTAGAAATTCCTTTATGCCTTTAACTATTCCAACAAACTGAATGTGACTTTATGGGTGTTAGGGAACTGGAATGGAGTTTGGGAGGATAAGGACTATATGCCAAGGACAGGTTTCATCTTGCCCCATTAGGGAAGGAAGTCCTTAAACAGGGGATGGCTGACTACATACAAGAAAGGTGGGGTTTAAACTTGTGAGGGGGGAAGGGATAAGGGAGGGGCTGACCAGAAGCCCTCTCCTCCAGATGAGGGGAGTAGCCTTCAAGCCCGGGGGACAGATTGGGGTGGAGGTTTTAGGAGGAGCAGAGGAGGATGGAGTATAAGGAATCTGGGTGGGGTTCGACAAAGAGGATCAGGGATAAGGGGTGGGGGTTGGTGTTAGTAAATGCCAGGAGCTTGGGAAACAAGTTGCCAGAGTTCCAGGCCATGCTGTTTGAGGAGGGTGGATGTGGCGGCGGTCACGGAAATGTGGGCCGACAAAAACCATGACTGGGACCTAAACGTGTGGGGGTACACTATGCTTAGGAAGGATAGAAAGGAGGGCAGAGGGGGTGGAGTGGCTATGTTCATTAGAGATGACATAGAAATTGCTAGGGTAGAAGAGGCAGAAGGAAACGTGGAGGCCTTATGGGTCACCTTACAATCCCCAGCAGGAGATAAGGTCAAGCTGGGTGTAGCATAGGCCCCCAGGATGAGTGATGTTCTAGAGGATGGTTTGCTGGACAACATCATTGCCCAGTGTGGACCAAAAGGGGAAGGAGTGGTGTTGATGGGGGACCTTAATATGCCAAGTACAAACTGGGGAACCATGTCCTCTAAGGTGGCCAAGCAGCAGAGGCTGCTGGATGGCTTCCAGGATGTGTTCTTAACACAGCATGTGATGGAGCCCACAATGGAGGGGCATGTCCTGGATGTGGTTCTGGCAGATGGGGATCTGGTAAGGGACATGGTTGTACAAGACCCCCTGACTGGGAGCGACCACAATACTGTCTGGTTTCAAATAAGCATGAGGGAGGGTGAGATCTAGGACACTGGCAGTGGACTTCAGGGGAGCAGACTTTATGGGCATGGGAAATATTCTCAAGGATCACTTGATGCGGATTACTTCAATGACAAGTGTGGAAAGGAGATGGGAGGTCATAAAACGGGGACTTCATGAGGCAGTCAGGATCTCGCTAAGTTGAAACATAAGAGCAGGTCACATAAACCATGCTAGTGGTCCAGTGAGGTACAGGTAGCAGTCAGAGAAAAGAAGGGCCTACAAAAATATAAAACAACAAGAGGGATAGGGATAAGGAAATGTACCAACTTGCATCTAGAAAAGTCATCCGTATGGTGAGGGGAGCAAAGTCCAGTAAAGAGCAGCGGCTGGCACAGAGGGATACATGGAGGAAAAGGGTTCTTCCAGTACATTGGGGAGCGGAGAAAAACTAAGGACCATCTCAGCAGATTGAGATCAGAAGGAGGGTGGGTGGAAGAGGCGAGGGACCAGGCAGAGGTATTTAACGAGTACTTTGCCTCTGTGTTCACTAAGGAGGGGGATGTGATAACTACAAAGCAAGGCACGAAGGGGATAGAAACGTCAGTAAGTGGGATCAGGGGAGCAACAGAAATGGAGCGAGAGAGAGAGAGGTACCCCAGGGGTGTCACATCTGGGTAAGGATAAAAGGCCAGTAAGGTGGAGGGGACGGATGATGCTATCTCCGCCAAAAGGGTGTGGTTAGCCCTCAAGGCCCTAAAGAAAGACAAATCTCCTGGGCCGGATGGCATTCATCCGAGAGTACTATGGGAATTGGCGGACATACTGGCTGCACCCCTGGCGGAGCTTTTCAGCAGGTCACTTGAGACAGGGAGGGTACCTAGGGATTGGCGAGAGGCACATGTGGTACCAATCCATAAAGGGGTCGAGGTACCAGGTAACTATAGACCCATCAGTTTGACCTCGGTGGTGGGAAAATTAATGGAGAGTATACTAAAGGAACGATTGGGGTGTACTTGGAGGAGGTGGAGGTCTGAATAGTCGGCAACATGGGTTTGTGCCAGGTAGATCATGTCGAACCAACCTTGTGGAGTTCTATGAATGGGTAACATCAGAACTGGACAAGGGTAAGCCTGTGGATGTATTATTCTTGGACTTCAGCAAGGCGTTGACTCTGTCCCCATCAATGGTCTGGTGGAGAAACTGATGGGGTTAGGAGTAGGCCCTTTGATGGTCAGATGGATTGAAAACTGGCTAGCTGGATGCACTCAGAGGTAGTGGTCTGTGGGAGCTCTCGAACCCTAGAGAGGTTGGTAGTGGGGTACCGCAGGGGCTCGGGTCCTGGGTCCGATCCTGTTTAATGCATACATATCAGACATCAGGGAGGGTATAGGGTGTGAAATGAGTCTCTTCATGGATGACTCCAAGATGGGAGCAGTAGTTGAGGGAGAAGAGGGAGATTGGCCTGCAAGGACCTGGACACCCTGGAAAGCTGGGCTCACACATGGAAATTAAATTTCAATATCACCAAGTGCAAGGTGTTGCATGTGGGTCAGGAAACCCTAAACACAGGTACACCCTGGGAGGCGCTGGAGGCCTCAATAGGGAAAAGACCTAGGGGTCATGGTGGATGCATGTATGAATAACTCTGAGCAGTGCAGGAGAGCTAGCAAGGCAAACAGGATGTTGGGATGCATCATAAGGGGATCACCTCTAGGAGCAAGGAAGTGATTCTGCCGCTGTACAATGGACTGGTTAGACCACACCTTGAGTACTGTGTACAGTACTGGAGACCACACTTGAAGAGGGACATACAGCTCCTGGAGAGGGTACAGAGGAGGGCAACAAAGATGATCACGAGGGCTGGGGATTTGACGTATGAGGACAGACTTAAGGAGCTCTGCCTGTTTTCATTGGAGGAGAGGAGAGACAGGGGGACATGATTGAGGTCTTCAAGTACCTCAAGGGAAAAAATAGGGTAAACATGGAGGGGATCTTTAGACTAAAGCAGGGAGGTATCACCAGAGGGCATGGTTTGAAGTTGGAAGGTGGAAGGGTGAGGGGGAAAGAGGAGGAGGTTTTTCACTGAGAGGGTGGTGGACCCTTGGAATGCACTTCCTGGTGAGCTGGTTCAGAGATCCACAGTGGAGGGCTTCAAGAGAGGGTGGGACAGACACAGAAAGTGGATGTATCAGATGATGGCCTATCCCAGGGGGGTGGGGATGGATGATACAGGTTTCTGGAGCACAAGGGATGGGAGGGTCTCGGCACCCAACTAAGGATCTAAGGTTCGAGCAGACTCGATAGACCGTAAGGCCTAATCTGCTGGCAAATAGTATGTTAGTATGTTAGTAACTATATGAAGGTACTTTTCATTTTTTCGTTATGATTATACATGAAGAATCAGTGACAACTGGAATTCCTACATTTGCTCAGATATAATTTGTGTTGCTAAAAAGAGTATTTTTTGAATATATTTTTATGCAGTAGGCATGGATGCTTCTATGCAAATTAATCATTTATCTCATGCAAAACAACGAGCAGTTAAACAAATCAATTTATACAATATGCATGGACACAAATCTAATGTCTTAGAAAATGTCTCCACATATGCGTGATAAATTTTAGTACATGGAATTTATCAAGCAAAAGTTTGATAAACACTGTCAACCATCTCCCCTCAAAAAACAAACAAACAAACAAACAAACAAACAAACAAACAAACAAACAAACGCAGCAGCCTAGTGTAAACAGGACATGCAATATGACCTGTGAGATGCATTATTTGTTTGCACTTGAGTAGTTTGACCTTGGGTACATCACTCATGGCTTACACCACTCGTGAGGTTACCCAAGGTCAAACTGCCCTTGTGTAGATAAATCAGGTATAACACAGGTTCCCATTGCATATCCCCTATTTAGCTATATAGTTAACATGTCATTGCATTTATCTCTGTAGTTAACACATCATGACCCCTTCCTGCCCGCCTACCCACTGTCACTTCTTCACTTTCACACACTCCCAGCAAACAGAAACCTGTCTCACTTGTCTCCCACACCAACCTAAAGCACAATTTATTTTTTCCCCTGCAGGTTATCCCCAACATTTTTTTTTTTGCAATTCAAAGTTTATTAATATTTTTGCATACAGAGGACAAATCATAAATTAATCAGGATAAAAGCAATACATGACAGACTGATAGAGGTGTTCTCCCCCCATCCTCCACCCCTCCCCCCCAAGTCTTACACGGCATGAATATAAACATAGCAATAGAATTTCTAGTCATGAGCTTAGTATTAGGCAGGTTGTAGGGAGTAAAGAATTTGCAAGGGGCCCCAAATTTTATTAAATCTGGCAGTGTTGTTCCGGAGACTTGCGATTGTTCTCTCTGACCTGAGATTAGCTAATAGCTCCCTCAGCCATTCAGTATATGAAATATCTTCACTGTCCTTCCAATGTCTCAATACCAATTTTTCGACTGACATTGATATTAAGGCCATAATTGATATTAAGGCCATATGGAACCTGCGGGCAAGAACCAGAATCTCAGAGAAATCCCCCAGGAGATAGACTTTTGCTGAAAACAAATCAGTAAGGCCTAAGTGGGAATCTACTCTTTGTTTAATGAGTGTCCATAGAGGGATTATCGTGGGGCAAGTCCAGAAAATATGGAGCAGATTGCCTTCGTCTTGTGCACATCTTGTGCAAGTAGAGGAAGGAGCAATTCCATATGTGGGTAACTTTTGTGGTATGTAGTATAAATTATGCAATATTGTATGTGGAACTGTATAAGACGGAGTCTATCCTGAGTGATAAACTTGTGGCAGCCCTGCCATAAGGCGGGCCAATTTATGATTGTCTCTGGGGAAAGAGAGACCCAGTAAATGAATGGACCAAAGTGTTCTGGATAAATCCAATCATATAGGGCACTAAACATCTTGGACACGGCATGCAGGAGGGCAGCCAGAGGGACCATCTCAGTTCTAAAAGCTGGGCCCTTGGATGGTAAAGGAACTACCCCCTGGTTTTCGCCAACAGATGACGTAGTTGGAAGATTTTAAAAATACTGGAATTCAGGATGCCTGATTTAACTAGTCTCTCAGGTGAAGATAACCAGGACCCACTTACTTCATTTAGAAAACAGGAGAGAGTACAATCGTTTAGCTGTGGAAGCCTGAGGGAGGAGAGAACTTTACCATCAATTTTGAAATTGGGATTACCCATTAATGGTTGTGTCAAACCCAGACAATGATTATATTTCATGAAAGTGCAGAGCTGGGAATGCACTTTGATAGAAAGAGTAATCAGGGTAGAGCGGAGTTGCACAGGAAGAAATTTTGTCTTTGTATGCAAAAGTGTGGAAGGGGAAAGGCAGTGACGTTGAATTTGAGCTGATTTTATTTTGAGCCAGAGTGCCGGATTTCTGGGATCCTCTGAAGTGAGCCATTTGATATATTTACTGGCATGACTGGCCCAATAATAGAGACCAATATGTGGGAGACGGAAGCCTCCCTTAACTTTGGGGGTGGCTCAAATGTAAAAGGCCAGATGAGGTCTTTTTCTGGCCCAAATGAAATCAATAATGAGACTGTGCACTTTCTTAAACCATGAAAGAGGAAGTCATAAATTTAAAAGATTAAGTTGATAGAAAAGATGGGGAAAAACATTCATCTTAATCAGATTAATTTTGCCCCATAAAGAAAGTGTGAGAAGGGACCATCTTTTTAAATCTTGGGTAAGAGTGAGCAACAGAGAGTCCAAGTTCTCCTTTTGGAGAAGTGTTGGACTTCTTGAGAGATCAATTCCCAGGTATCTCAAAGATTCCTTTTCCCAGGATAGTCCTAAGGCCATAATTTCCTGCTTCAATGCTTTATAATTGAGGGGAAATACAACTGTATTCTCCACATTCAATTTAGAATTAGAAAGGCCGCTGTACTCTTTAATGATCTCCAGCATGGGAGGAATGGATATAGCAGGATGGGATAGATGGAGTAAAAGATCATCAGCATAAGCTGAGACTTTAACTTTGTAGTCTTGTATAGTGATACCTCGAATCCTGGTACAAACAACAAGCCTACATATATGAGGCTCCAAGTATAAATTAAAAAGAAGAAGGGACAAGGGACAGCCCTGTCTCATACTGGATTGTAGGAGAAATAAATCTGAAACAACTCTGTTACTCGACACCCGGGCTGAAGGGGGTTTATAAAGTGTTTGGACCCATTTCTGAAATTCCAAGGGGAAGCCAAAAGCATGTAAGGTATGAAATGGAAAGTTCCAGTCGACTCTATTAGATGCTTTCTTGGTGTCCAGAGAGATGAGAGCAGCAGGATATTTTGCATCCCTGGATACTGAGAAGACATGGGCTGAAGTGCGTAGGTGGTCAACTGAGGACCTGCCCTTCATGAATCCGACCTGTTCCAGCCCTATGAGATCGGGAAGAACTGTATTAATACAGTCAGCTAGTAACTTGGTCAGAATTTTGATATCTTGATTAAGAAGAGAAATTGGTCTATAGCTAGTTACTAGATCAGGAGACTTACCAGCTTTGGGTAGGAGAACAATCAGGGCCTCGAATAATGTTTTATCTATGTCAGAGCCAGACAGGATTTGCTGGTATAGGGGGAGAAGCAGAGGAACCAGTTGTTTTCCATAAACATTATAAAAAGTAGGAGAGAAGCTATCAGGCCCTGGTGTCTTCTCTGTGGGGAGATCTTTTATGACTCTAAAAAGTTCCACTTGAGAGATAGGAGCACATAACAAGAGTTGTTGTGCTTCTGAGAGGGAAGGCAAGTGTGATTCTGCAAGATACATGTCCAGATTTTCTAGGGAAGGTGAATTTGGGCATAGGGCCACATAATTACTGATAATAAATATTAAATTCTGCTGTAATATCAGCCAGGATATTTTTCAAGGAGCCATCTTCGGATGACCGAATGGTAGCAATGAGCCTTGAAGATTCTTGTTGTTTAATTCTTAAAGCAAGAAGGTGACCTGCTTTCTCTCCTTGATCGGTATATGAGGCATTGGTTTTAGAATCATAAATTCTGCCTTCTCTCTCAAAAGGTCTAAATAAGTATTGTTTAGCTTTATGAGCTCCTGCTTAGTCTGCTCTGGTGTAGTTGGGGACAGTCTGGCCTCTATGACTCTGATTTGAGAAAGAAGGCTTAACATCTGACTTTCTCTCACTTTCTTCCACTTGGAAGCTAGAACAATTAGTAAACCTCTTAAATAAGCATTTAAGGCACACCATTCTATGTCAGGTTTACCAGTAGAATTGTGACTGATAGACACAAACTGTGTAATATGGTCTGCAAAATACTGTACTGTTCCCGGATCTTTTAAGAGCTGGTTATTGACTTTCCACTGCCCCCCCACTTTTGGGAAGGGAAGAAAATGAGAGTTGACATGTAACAAGGGAGTGATGGGGGGGGGGGCCTGGATGGATGGACGAGTCCAAGACCCCTGGGAGTAAATCATGTGAGATCATAATATAGTCAAGTAGTGAGGAAGTCCCATGAACCGAGGAGGTAAATGTGTAGCTTCTGTCAGAAGGGTGAAGGACTTGCCAGACATCATATAAACCCACCTGGTCCACCAGATCTCTTAATGCCCTTTGAGCTGGAGAGAGACCTTTAAACTTACTACCCGTGCGATTGACATTCAGCTCAAATGTTAAATTTAGGTCCTTGCCTAAAATCATTGGGATGGATAAGAAGGGAGCTAAAGTATTAACCAGCTGCATAAAACACCCCGGGGAGTCACTATTCGGACCATAAATGCTACCTGGCAGAATATCAGTAGCATGTTGCTTCTCATGAACAAATAAAAATCTACGCAAGGGGTCACTAATAAGTTTCACTGGAAAAAATGGGACAGATCATGCTACTAAAATCATTACCCCACAGCTTTGAGTACTTCCTTCAGTGGCAAATACTTAACCTATTTGTTGCCTTCTCAACTTTGGTGCTTCTGGAATCAATAAGTGGGATTCCTGTATGAATGTAATATCTACAATAAACGTAAATGCTTCAGTATTTGGTATTGTTTCAACTTATGTCATGCTCCCTTAACGTTCCACGTTGTAAACACTAAATCCCTAGCTATGGACCCAGATTATTTGTAATTGTGCACCACTGGGTGCAATGAAATAAACTCCTGCCCATAGTAGTATAGACACTGGTCTATCCATGCAAGATCGCCCCCACACCCCTTCCCTGCCCTCTCCCTCCCCAAACCCCTAATACCACCCTGCACCTCCCCAACCCAAAAAGCCCTAGTATAGAAGCAAGTATGTTTTCCAAAAGACTGAAAAAAAAAAAGAAAAAAGAACCCCAGCCCTCCCTCCATCCCTTACTGTTACAAACTTTGTTTTGCAGTACCCCATTTTACTGCTTCCCCCCTCCAACTACCCTTAGTTATCTCCCACCTTTTATAACTTGGCAATAACAAGAACCATAAAGAAGAAATAGTTGCTTTCTCCCTGAGCTATTTAAGTTCACTCCATGATCTGCATCATTAGGAGTCATACTATCTAAAGAACTACCTTATGTTATGTTCCAGCTTGTCATGTTTAGCACGACTCCATAAACAACCAATAAGAACCCTTGTTTATAACTATAAAATGCAATCAAAGGTGTGAAATCCTGGATGAGAATCAATCCCAGTTAATTCCCTTCCATGCTATTAATGTATATAACAATCTCAATTAATAAACTCCTTTATATGTGAGATAATGAACAAAAGAACAATGATCTTTGTCTGAACTAGTCAATTAAATCGAGGCGCTGCAAAAATATTGTGCGCCATGGGAAAGAAAACAGAGCATATAAGCGTGGTTGTCATTATAGGGTCCGAGTCATTTGCAGTGAATCAATTAAGCAGAGGAGGATTAAGTCATACACATCTAGTAATTAAACAGAAGCAGATAGTAAACAAAAAGTCTTTGCGTACTGCCTGGGTATATGATGACTTTATTAATTCCTTCATTGAGGGTGATGTGCTCCCTCTAGTGGCCATGATCGTACATAATTTCTGAGAGCAAATCGCCCAAGTATATTGTGATCATGCGCATCTTCAAGCAGCCCGTAAGTTCAGTGCCCTGAGTCAGGAGTAATGGCCTTTTGCCATTTGGGATGTTCCGGCCATAAACTGCAATGGGGGGGGGGGGAGGTTATCAAGAACTCTGGACTATAACTTGCCCATCTGTCTTGTCAGTTCCAGTCGGCCGCACAGTATTATTAGCAGATTCTCCGGGACAAGTGCAGCTTGAAAATGTAAGTGTTTTCAGATTGACCAAACGGCAAAAAACAAACAGTCAATCAATTTCAACTTGCATATCTCTTCACTCTAAGAAAAGAGCTGTTCAGATAAGGACATAACCAGCTCAAGTGTCTCTAAATAAGTCAGGTAAGGGTGTTTTAAGCCCCGCAAGAGCTGCTCCTGGGTCCTCGTATGATTGCCAACTACCAGTTATCTGTATCTGGAGCCATGCTGCGTAGTTCACCCCTGTGGTGATAAGCTTAGAAACCAGGGGATGGAAGGCCATCTGGCACTGTTGTGTTGTTGCCGGTAATTACTTTGCCACTCTGATTTTAGTACCTTCCCAATGAACCTCCTGTAGTTCTCTCACTTTCGTTAAAAAGTGTTGGTGCTCCAAGTGGTTCAGAAAATGGAAAATTAGGGGCCTTGGTTGTGCTCTGGTGGGGGGATCAGGCGGAGAACCTGATGTGCCCTCTCAATCACATATTTAGACCTGAATGGTGAGGGCCTTGTGATTTTTTCCACAAATTTCTGTATAAAGAGGATCGTATCAAGTCTTTCTTCATTTTCTGGCAGGCCTATGAGAACTGCGATGTTTCTCTTGGAGCAGCCCTCTAGGTCCTCGACCTTTAATTCCATCTTTGCCAGCTGCTGTCTGGTCACCACCAACTCTGGCTCCACCTTTTCCACTCACTTCTCGAGTGAGCAGATGCGGGTCTCATTGTCAGAGGTTCTCAGTGAGATGCCTTCCATAGCCTATAATAGGGCTTTCAATTCCAATGTTATCAAACGTATTTCAGTTCTGAAGGGTTTAAATTCTTCTAAGAATCTTCTTAAAGTAAGCGATTCCTGGTCCTGTGGAGGGTTGGCTGTCCCCGCCGGTTCCGCAACAATGGAGGCCTTTGATTTCTTTGGGCCTTCTTCGGCGTGACCAGGGGAGTATGCCATAGAGGAGCTCATCACATTTCCACATCCATAGAGGAAGATTTGGGTATAGATCAGAGGCAGCAGGTTGGTAATTCTTCTGAACAGGGTTTTAATAGCTGTACCTGTATTTTGGCACCGGAAAATTAATGTTAAACTGATCAGGTGGCTGGAGCGATGAAGTGGAGCTGTTACCAGGCACTCTGCATCATGTGGTCCTCCATCCCCAACATTTTTAATACAGCACAAGCAAAGTGACCCCAAATCCTCCTTTCAAAATAAAGTTAAAGAGCAACTCTGCATTTCAGCATTTGCTGTCATAAATAAGATGTTACAGCTGTTACAATTTACCAGGAATACATTTTTTCATTTTTAATGTTCCTTTCCTTTTATTTCAGCACATCTTGGTAATTCATCTAAGAAGGCTGTATAGAAAACATTTGCGTATACCCTACTTACCTCACAGTGCCTTTGTTTATGACCTCATAGTGGTCACCATGACAACAGACTGTGATGTCACAAATAGCAATTGTGTGGTTATCAGGGGAGAGTCAGACATATTTTGAAGAACTCCGTGAAATAATTGCTGCATTATCTACAATATTTTGTAGAACAACAACATGGAAAAGAAAAACAAAAGACAAATAACTAGAAAGAACAAAGTTACAACATAATTGTAAATGTAATATATTTAAGCTTTTTATAATAGAAAGTTACTCTTTAAGGCACGTCTTTCATTAAAAAGGCAAAGCCACGTTCGCTCTGTAAAAGTGACAGTGAAGCCATGCTCGCTCACTGTCATGGTCCAATTACCTCTCACCCACAACAATTTACCTCCCATTTTCCTGTCTGCAAAAAATAAATAAATAAATGGTAAAAGCAATCTTCAACTCAATCCCAATCTTCAACTGCTCCATAGTCCACACAAATGACTCACTCCCCTCACTAAGCACATCCACCATTTTTTCTGAAACTATTGGGAGCTCAGGCAGCTCCACCAATCAGCAGTGATGTTGCAGCATTAGTCAATCATCTCTAATGGCATGTTTGTAACAACGGGCATTGCAACAGTGGAAATACAATGTGTAACACCATTACTTCACCGACTAAACTCTCAGACTCTTCTAAATAAAAAAAAAAAATAGCAATCAACAAAAATTGCATAAATCAAATACAGTAAAGGGGAACTAGTGGGATAAATGCTTTGTCATCTGATCCCCAACCCCCCTTCCCAGAATAAAATTCACATCACTAGTGCTATTTTGGATGCTCGCTGGCCAACATTTATTGTGGCACCACTTATATTTACATTCCCATTTCATTAAACATAATCTTTACAACATCATACAATATATTAGCAGGTGTCCATCTTTCTTCTGGAACGTCTTCCTTCCTGGCCCTCTTCCTCTTGCGTGCTTTGCCTTCAGGGTCCAGACACTCTGATCTGACCCCCCACACCAAACCCCTGTACCAGGTACTGTCCTGCCAGGACCTCTACCCCTCAGGTCCGGACACTCTGATCTGACCCACAAGTTCCAAATCCTCCCTCCACCCCCTTTTATCTCACACCTGCGTGCCACCTTGCCCCCAGCACATGCTGCCCTGCCCTCCTCCTCCCTCTCTGACTGCCCTGCTTCCCTCCTCCTAGTTCCCCCTCTCCTCTTTTCCACTGCCCCATCTCCAGCTGGCAATGGAAGGTGGGGCTCCCCTCTTGTGGGCTAATACCTAGGCCCCTTTCTGTCAACCCCCCCTCCTAACTCTATCAATTGCCGTAGAAAAAGGCACATGCCAAATTCGGAGAGGTGCACCCATCTGACCTGTACACCTCTGCCTTTTCAAACAATATGTCCCTGTGCTGGATGTGGGCCCCCATCTCGACTGCTATCCTGGTCACTTTCCTGTTGAGCCTCTTCCTCTCTTTCTCTACTGCTTTTACCTCTTTAGCCCCCCTCCAGAGCCTACAAGACATGATCTGGGACCAGCCGATTACCACTTCCAGCCACCACCTCTTTATCTTCTCCAAGTCCCCTGCTATGTCCCATGCTGGCACCCCCATAGTGTGCTGCCCAGATCTTTCCCACCTAGGTGGATGATGAGCAGATCTGGTCTGCTCCATCATAACCTAAGTTCCTCCAGAAGTGGCAACAATTGTGCCCACCTCATGCCCCCCACTCCTTTCCATTGCACCCTCGTATGCCGCATGTCTGCTAACAGCTGGGTACCACCACTCCTTGATGCCATGAACTTCTCTGCCAAGTAGATAAATGAGTGCCCCACCAGCCAGACTTGCCATTTCTCTGCAGGAAAAGAAAACACAACAGGGTAAGAAACCATCACACTATTACTTGACATATTTCCTATAGCAGCTGGACCTCCATCTCCCCACCTGCTTCACTTCCTCCTCGGACCCTCCCCCAGGCTGCCATCTCTAAGGCTGCCCCAATGCGGAAAGAGTGTGGGGTGAAAGCTTTGGGGTCCTCCCCAATGAAAGCAAGAGCCTTCTTGAGGACACTCCCCACCTGGAAACCTGTCACTGGACTCCTGTTCCCGTGACAAAACCACGCTGCGCCTCGCATTCCCTTATATTCCTGCAGCTCCTCTACTGCACATATTTCCCCAGGCCCTTGCCTGGCCAAAACCACCACTTCCCCACTGCCCCTTTGGTCCATCTTGGACCGCACCAGCTGGATAACCACTCTATCCTGTTTCACTTCGATGTCGCCTGAATGTAGCCCCCCCATCCCTCCTTGATTTACTCGGTGTGACCATTTCTCCCACCCTGAATGCACCACTTGCCATGACTGAGAAGATTGCCCTGAATAGGCAGGCTTCCTTAGCCATGGTACACATGTGCTGCAGTGCCCCTACTACCCTCCTCAGGAGGTGGCCCTTGATCAGCCTCCTTCTGTCCATCCTTGTTCCCTCCCCTCTTTGCCAGCCCATGACCATCTGTTTGATATTCCTACCAGCTGCAGCATCTGGCCAGCCCCTGTCTTTACATGTCCAGCTGATGCCGGCCAGTGGCACCCCATCGTGGTGTGGGCTCCCCCTGCCTCCTGCTTCACCACTACTTACTGCTGTACCTGTTCGGGGCGGATACTTGACCATTCGTGTCCCAGCCCTGCCTAGCCCAGAAATCCTGAAATGCCTCCCACGCTCCCTCATATGCCCTCAGTGTGTTAGGTGCCCAAGATCTCTGATATAACCATCTGACTTTGGCCTTCCAACCTCCCATAGCAGGTCTGGGGCCCTGGTCCGGTGTTTCGCTGCATGTGGCACCAATTCCTGAAATCTGTCCAACTGCAAGCGGGAAAGACTGTCAGCCACATTATTCTGAATCCCAGTGTATGTGTTGCACTTTGAATGACACATTTAGTTGAAGAGCCAGTAGCACCATATGGTGCATCACTCTTCCCACTGAGTTGGTAATGCCCCATTGCCTGTTTATAACCTCTACTACCCTTTTATTATCGCACCAAAACAGGATCCACTTTCCTTTCATTCTGTCTCCCCACACCACCAATACCACCAGGATGAGGAAAATTTCTAGGAAGGTGATGTCCTTCAGCACCCCTGCTTCCTGCCAGCTGCCAAGCCATACTTTGAAGATCCAGTCCCCTTGAAAGTAGACCCCCATCTCTAGTGCTCCTGCCAGATCCATATACAGCTCCAATTCTGTGCTGTATTCCCAGTCACCCTGCCAGAATGTGACCCCGTTATAGCCCTCCAGGAACTCCTACCATACCCCTAAGTCCTCTCTGACCCCCTTCGTAATGTCCACCCAGTGATGAGGCATTCTTGCCTTCCCTGTGGCCCTTGCCAACCTCCTGGTAAATGCTGTGCCTGGGCTGATGACTTTGCAGGTGAATTAGAGGTGCCCCAGTAGCTGCTGTATTAATACCAGTGGCACCTTCCTTCTCCCCTTTACTTGGGATAGCAAACCCTTCAGGTGGGCCACTTTATCCCCCGGCAAGCAAAAGCATTCGCTCACTGTGTCAGCCTCGATCCCCAGGAATTCCAACCACACCGACTCCTTCTGTTTGTACTTTTTGGCCGTGTCCTCATCCGCCAGCCTGAAAATGTCCACATACTCCCCTTTCCAGATTTTGTCCTTCAGTGAAAATGGCATGTGGTCACCCAGGGTGAAAACCCGGGGACCTGTCATATAATTTCTTCTTTGCCAGGGAGTTCCCCTCCGTCCCCTCTCCCTCCTTATTCCCAGCCTTAATGACCCATATTGCCTGCTCCATCTTCTCAATCACTTTTTCTCCCATGTCCACAATCAACCCTTCTAAATATTCCTTCAAGTCACCCTCATTTGTGACATCCACGTTGCCCTTATCCCCATTCGGGCCTAGTAGTGCGGGCTCTTGCCGCGGGGGGGGTGCTCTCGGCTCCTCGAGGCCTCTTCCTTCATCTGCCCCCCTGCCCTCTCATCCCTCTTCTTCCTCTTTTGGGATGTCTCCTCCTCCTCCTCTTCTCTCTTTTTTGTGGCCTTGACCAGCTCAGTCATCTTTTCCGTCATCCTGGTTGCTTCCTCCATCATCTTAGCGCTGGAAACTTGGGCCTTCTTGGGTGCCATCACAACATCCGCTGCAATACTAGATCATAGGAAGGTGGAAAAGAAAAAAATGTGAGTGCCAAATGCCCTACCCTCACTAGGCCCTCCATTTTCACCCCATCCCCCAGCTGTTCCTGCTGTGCTTGCTGGCACCCTCCGAGCACCTTCTTGCTGGGGGCACCTCCACCGCTGCCCACCTACTACCACTGCTCCATAGGGCTGATCATCCCTCTTTCAGCTACTTATGGTGCCCATGTGACCTCTGCTTTGTGGGGTACCTCCCCCACTGGGGCCTTCCCAGGCCAGTGCCTCTGTACCACCTTCATGGCCTCTTTGGCCCTATCCACCTCTCCAGGTCCCCCTTCCCCACAGTCCCCCCCCCCCAACGTGGCTTGCCCACTGCATACGTGCCTCATTGCTCGACCCCCTTTAACACCTGGTGTCAGTTCTCCTCATGCCTTGGTCCCCTCATAGAAACATAGAAACATAGAATTTGATGGCAGATAAGGACCGCTTGGCCCACCCAGTCTGCCCATTTCCCTACCTGATGGATAAGCTGCAGATCCTAGTTAACCAGCAGCCTACTTCTTCCTACCCCCACCCCCTAGAATTGCCTTATGACTGTCCCATGCATGCAAATTCCACCACTGTTTGTGACTCCACAACCTCCTCTGGAAGGCCGTTCCATACATCCACCACCCTCTCTGTGAAAAATACTTTCTAAGTACCCCTTCTATCTTCAAATTTTGCCCCTTGTTCTTTTACCTCTTTTTGAAAGATGCTACCCTCTTGGACTTTGTTGATTCCCTTGAGGTACTTTAAAGTTTCTATCATGTCCCCCCTCTCCCTCCTTTCCTCGAGGCTATACATATTAAGCTCCTTAAGTCTCTCTTCATATGTCTTCTGGTGCAGACCCCGCACCATTTTAGTTGCCCTCCTCTGGACAGCTTCCATCCTGTCTATGTCTTTGCGGATATTGGGTCTCCAGAACTGCACACAGTACTCCAGATGGGGTCTCACTAGCTGTCTGTATAGAGGGATAATAACTTCCTGTTTCCTACTGGTGATGCCTCTCCTATGCATCCCAGTATCCCCCAACCCTCCTTGCTGCCCTCTCACATTGCTTGCCACCTTTAGGTCATCTGATATGACTACCCCCAGGTCCCTTTCCATTTTGTTGTTGTTAGTATCTCACCCCCCATTGTGTACTCTTCCCCTGGGTTTTTGTTTCCCAGGTGCATTACCTTGCACTTCTTAGCATTGAATCTAAGCTGCCATACATTTGACCATTCCTGTAACCTTGCCAAGTCCCTTCTCATCCTTTCCACTCCACCTTGTGCATCAACTCTGTTGCAGGTCTTTGTGTCATCTGCAAAGAGACATACTTCTCCTTCCAGTCCTTCTGCAATGTCACTTATAAAGACATTGAAGAGGACTGGTCCTAATACTGAACCCTGCGGTACCCCCACTACTAACCCCCCTTTTTCAGAGTGGACTCCATTTACTATTACTCTCTGTGTCCTATTCTCCAGCCAATTCTTTACCCAGGCTGTCATCTTGGGACCCACTCCCAGGCTGGCTAACTTGTATATTAATCTTTTGTGTGGGACTGTGTCAAATGCCTTGCTAAAGTCTAGGTAGGCCATGTCCACAGCCCCTTCCTGATCAACTACTTTGGTCACCCAGTCAAAGAAATCTATCAGATTTATCTGGCATGACCTTCCCACTGTGAATCCATGCTGCCTTGGGTCCTGTGCCCCTCTGGCCTCTAGATAGTTAACGATTCTTTCCTTCAGAAGTCATTCCATCATTTTCCCTACCACTGAGGTTAAACTAACAGGTCTGTAGTTTCCTGCTTCTGCCTTGCTCCCACTTTTGTGAAGGGGAATCACATCTGCCCTCTTCCAGTCCTCGGTACCACCCCATCCTCCATGATTTGTTAAAGGGGTAGTCAGTGGTGTCACTAGTTCTACCCTTAGTTCTTTTAGAATTCTGGGATGAATCATCAGGCCCCATTGCTTTGTCCACCTTCAGTTTTAAGAGTTCTTCAGAACCCTTTCTTCTGTAAATGGGCTGGTATCAACTTCTGTATCAGAGTGTTTCTACTGTTTGTTTTAGGTACTTCCCCTCTTCCTTTGTAAATACTGAGCAAAATATCTGTTTAGTATCTCTGCCTTTTCACAGTCACCCTCTGCCCACCCTCCTCCCTTTATTAAGCCTCACTATCCCTCCTTGGTCTTCCTTCGCTCCCTGATGTACCTATAAAAGGTTTTATCCCCCTTCTTAACTGAGTTGGCTATCTTTTCCTCGGTTTGGGCCTTTGCTGTTCTGACTGCTTTCCCAGCTTCCTTTTGCTTTAACTGATACAGTTCTCTGTCCTGTTCCTTCTGTGATTCCTTGTACTTCCTGAATGCTTTCTTCTTCTCTTGAACCTTCACTGCCACTTCCTTTGAGAACCATAGTGGTTTCTTACCTTGTTTCATTTTGTTTATTTGCTTTACACAAAGGCTTGATACCTCTGTGATGGCAGTTTTTATTATTCCCCATTGTTCTTCCACCCCTCCTTCCTGCCCATTTGCTAGTGCATTCCTTAGGCACTAACCCATTTTGACAAAGTCAGCCCTCCTAAAATCCAGTACCTTTGTCTTTGTATGGCTTGATTCTATTGCTGTGTTTATTGTTAACCATACTGTTCGATGGTCGCTAGTTCCCAGATGGCTACCCACTTCTACATCTGTGATCCTCTCTTCATCTCCATTTGTGAGAACCAGGTCTAAGATTGCTCCCTCTCGAGTGGGCTCCAATACTAGTTGTCTAAGGCATGCCCCTGTAGGGCATCTAGAATAACCCCACTCTTTGAAGTGGCTGCTGCAACTGCACTCCAGTTAACATCTGGCATATTCAGATCACCCATCAGCAATATCTCCCCTTTTTCTGCCATTCTAAGTATACTTTCTATCATTTCCTTGTCCATTTCCTCCCCTGAGAGGTCTGTATCTACCCTATGCGTATTGTGGTGCCATTGCTGGTCTCAAGTTACCACAGTGCTTCTTCTCCTCCCTGTTTACCCTTTTGTTCTGTTTGCTTTGATTCCTTCCCTTATGTAAAGAGCTACTCCTCCTCCTCTTTACCTCCCTGTCCCTCCTGTAGATAGTGTATCCTGGTATGTTTACATCCCAGTCACGGTTTTGTATGTCCATGTTTCTGTGACTGCCACAATATCCAGATGTTCCTCCTCCATCAAGGCCACTAATTCAGGAAGCTTGTTACTCAGACTACGGGCATTGGTACTCATTGCTCTCCATTTTTGATGGCTTTACCTTCTGTTGCAGCATCCCCCACTGACCTTTCTACCTTGGTCTTTTTCTCATTTAGTACCCTGTTTTGTAGGGGGATGCAGGGATTTTCCTGCTGCTTATCAGTGCCTCCCCCCTTGACTAGTTTAAAAGCTTGCCAATGAAGCATTTAAACTGATTGCTCAAAAGACTTGTTCCCTTCCTGGACAGATGCAGACCATCCTGCCAGTATAGACCATCCTGCCCTACCAGACCCCTATCCACTATGCCTGGTGGCTGGCCATGAGGGCAATGAATGCCCCCCCTTGTGGCTCAGGGGCACACCGTGGGCCATGCAGTGCATCCCGGCATGGCCAAATCAAAACCTCAGCCTCGATCCCCTGACCCCTTCGTTCCCTCTCCCTCCTTCTGATGCTTCTGCCAATGCCTGTGTTTCTTCGATATTCATGCCCTATTTCTAAGAGAGGCCCACATCTCCACCCCATCTGAGGCTCTATGGCCTACCCGCGGCTTTGTCCTGCACCTCAGCCCTCTCCTCTGAATGGGCCTCAAGCTTTCCTGCCATCTGACACCCTTTACCCCCATATGGGTGCCCCTGCAGGCCTTTGCTGGCCTTCTGCCTCACAAATGCTCACATCATGGCCTCCATTATGGTGCCCAGGGACCAGTGGGTTTGCAGGCCGAACACCACACTTTACTCTTGCTGCTGCACCTATCTAAACTGGGCTGGGATCCCCCCCATCCACTGTGCCTCTATAGCACAACCAAAAACCTTTTTGTGTCCCCCTATATGCCCTGGCCCTACCAGACCCCTATCCACTATGCCTGGTGGCTGGCCATGAGGGCAATGAATGCCCCCCCTTGTGGCACAGGGGCGCACCGTGGGCCATGCAGTGCGTCCCGGCATGGCCAAATCAAAACCTCGGCCTCTCCCACAAGCTTGCCTGTTCACTAAATCTCCCCCACCAGCCCACTCACGCCTGAGCAGCTCGCCGTGGTTACGGCCCCCGATTCCCTGGATCAGGCCTCGCCCACGTGGGGCCCTTGTCTTGCACTCTCAGCATCCACAAAAAACACCCCTTTGTGCCCCTTTGTCCTCGCCAGTACAGCTCACTGCCACCTACCCTCTCAGGCATCACCTACCCTTACTTTCTTTCTTTCCAGCCTCACCACCGAGTGACACACACAAAAGATCCAGCACCCGTCAGTGCTGCTCCCTGTGCCCGGTTCCGCCCCCCTTCAGTTTGGCCTTGCGTTTGTCCTCCTCAAACATGGCTCCCAACTGCTGGCTTGATTTCCTGCTCCACTTGGTTTTAAAGTTCACTTCAACCTTTAAGACTTGAACCAATCTCCTATGTAAGGAAGCTTGTACCTCTAACCACCAAGCTACACAGGCTTCAGATTGGCGCAAACGGCACATGGCCGGCCCCAGGCTTCTCCCTGCCAGGTCACACAGCATCAGCATCCTTTTGTTTGTGCTATTGCTTCTCCTACATGCAGTTCCCACTGGCACACTACTCCACTTGGCTGGCCCCTGGTCTTCTCCCGACTAGGCCGCACCGCATATACATAGCTTTGCACTATCCCTCCTCACACCCGTGCAGCCTGAATTTATCTCTGCATACCGCTCATCCAGCCTGTTCATTTTCCACTTCCTTAGTGCCGAAATTAGCCACAATCCATGCTACCAGCCCAATGCCATGCCCTACCACCTGGTAATCGTGCCTGACCCATACCACAATCTGTTTCTGCACATTTAAACATTTAACCAGTTGCCTACTAATGTCCATGCATGGTGAAAAAACTCCAAAACGCTACCTATAAAGCAATGACCCTTACAATGCTGCCTGTCTACAACTCCACGTGGCTTGCAGGCCCCATGGAACCATAGCTGGTGACTTACCTAATTTTGCCAAGCGATGTGCTGAAATATTCCTCACCAGGTAAAGTTTTTTCCAGCAGAAGAGGGCTGCTGGAGTGTTACCAAGGACTTTATACCCCCTAAATCCCACCTCATCTGCCCTAAGCCCCACCCCTTGTCCAATAGGCCCTTCTCCTTTCCCTGTGAGTCATCTGAGTCACACATCTGTCACAGGTACCCTCCCCCTTTGTGACCTCATCCCTCCTCCTATCCTACTCCCCCTGCTTTTCTCTTTCCTTGCGGGAAGGGACCAGCTGACATCTGGGGCTGCCTTTTAGTGGCAACCGTATTTATCTATACTTGTGCTGTTTGACCTTGTCCACCTCACTTGTGGTTTAGAAGGTTACTCAGTGTCAAACAGCACTATAATAGATAAATTATTTGTCTCACCTGTCCCCATTGCATATCCCTTATACACAGAGAATAATGCATGGGGTGGTATGTATTATAAGAATTTAATGCACACCTGAGATGTGGGATGCTACGTAAACCCTGAGAGTGAAGCTGGGTGGAGCTGTAAAAGCATCATACACTGGGCGGGGGCATTAATTTTTAGTATGCACACCACTCCATATTTCATTTTTTTTACAATTTCTGGCTATCCATTTTTTTCTCCCCCTCCAGCTGAAGGCAGGCATGTGAGTTCTGCAGTGTCTAGGAGTTTCCCTTCTGAGTTCACTCCTAGCTTCTGTAATTGAGGACTGTAACTATATCTTACAAAACAAAATAACTGGCATGCTAAACCCCCAAACTAAACCAAAGTTTTACTTATTTTTTTGTTACTTGATGCCTGACTTACACAGTAGTGATGAACTACTGAATGTGACCCCTTTCGGTTTGTGGTCAAAATCAGATTCACCTGACCACTTTCGATTTGTAGGTAGTGGGGGATTTCTTACTTGGTAGGTTAGTTCATGCTTTAAAAATATTATTTAGTGAGGTTACTGAGCAGTTTGAAACTACGGGGAATAACGGCCTGATGTGTGAAAGAATGCTGTTCTCTGAGTGAGTCTCAAGTGCAGCTGCTTCCTGGTTTGAGCACATGCTTGCTGTAATACTCATTATACTTAGGACTGAGTAAGTAGCTTAATGTTAAAGCCCAGTGTTTGCACTTTAATATCTTCACAACCATTCAATGGGTTTCAACAAAATATTTCATACACAGTCTTGTGGGGGTAGATCTCTTGTTCTGCCAAGTTTCAATGTACAGATTCTGAGATGTGGATCATGAAACAACATAAAAAATCACTGTTTTTTGCCATCGTGTGGTGCCCAGATGGTTTGGAAGTTTGGTCTGATATTTTCAGGGTAGAAAGGGCTTGACTCAAAAGTATTTTGTTTGGTAGTTTGGTGAAAAAATATTTAATTTATTCCAAAGTTATTAAATTAAAAAAAATGTTGGTTCTGAGCATGCTTAGTCAGCTCATAGCTCATGAATAATAATGAGCTCATTTGCATACCCATTTTTAAAATTGAGGGAACTACAAAAATCTGGTGAAAACTACAAGCTATCCCTCCTTGGGAAGTTTGGTCTATTCAAAATCACTGTTTACAACATTTTCTTTTTGGTTTCACCTATTCACATTGCAAGAAGAACATTTCCTTATGTGCCCCTCATTTTCAAAAATGTCAGTGTAAGCCTAGCTCATGAATAATCATGAACTTATTTGCATACCTTCTTTTAAAATTGAAGGAATTAGAAAAATTGACTAGATATTTATGTACTTACTACAGAAATAGGAGACTACATCTCTCAATAAAGAAACTGTGTCAGCTATATACTGTGTGCATAATGTCTCATTTTGAAAATAAACATCTAAGATCTTATATTGTTGTAACCACTACACAAATAGGAGACTGCACCTCTCAGTAGGGAAAATAGAAGGCAAATTCATATTGTACCCACAATGCCTTGTTATGTTCATCTACATATTAGGTGCTATACTGCAGTCACCATTACTAAAATAGGGTACTGCAGCTCTGAGTAAGAAAACTTTACAAAAACTTCATTATTTACCAAGAATTCCTCATTGTTGTTTCTGTATCAGACAGTAATCTGTTATACTGCTGTAACCATTACCTAAATTACAGTTACCTAGAAGAGACTGCTCTATGTCTGAATCCAGTTACTGCTGTAACCATTACCTAAATAAGAGTTAGCTGATTTAACAAATAGGGACTACTTTTTTTTGTGCCTCCTGTGCCCCCAGCCAGCCACTTCTTCGGGTCTCCAATGGACCCCAGCCCAGTGAGTCATCCATATCACCACCTTCCACTATCTCCACTATATATCATGTTCCAAGTGACCCAACATATGCCTTCGCTGGGGGCTTCCTGGGCCAATGAGAGGGAAAATTGGTAGATACCCATGTTTTTCTTAAATAGGTATAAAAAGAAATAAAACAAAAACAAACACATGGAAAAAGTTAATAAATTGCTTGTTTTTTGGCAAAAACTAAATAAATGCTTGCAGCAGTTGTTGTTTACACTCCATTGTTACCACAGAGATGGTCCACAAGGAAGCGGCAATGGAATTGTCTGATTCACAAAACCTTTCAGGACCATGGCATAACAATGCAGCATATTAGAAGTATGATTTATAGTGTGTATAATGTCATTCTAAGATATTTTATGAATGTAAATGTGATAACAAGAAATAAAACTACATTTTCAATGAATAGAATGAAATAACAAGAAATTCCAGAAAAATAAAAATTCTGAAAAAATAAAAAGAATTTCACAGGGCTCTAAAGATAGGATCCAAATCCACACCAGATGCATGACAGGGGATTGGATCTGGAGGCTACATGCAGTGTTTTGTGGTGTGAGGGGATCTGGGCAACCATCATCTGGCAGGCTGGGTGACAATTTTTCATTTTCTCCCCAGCCCACCCCCCCTCTCACATGCTCATCTGGCTGCAGTGGCATTCTAGGGGTGGGGGCATTCTATGACCTGTTGAGGCTCATGCCACCGAGAAGCCTACCACAAACTATCATCAGGAGCCACCAAGAAAGTGGTCTGGTACTGTCCTACCCCCCCGGAAGGGGAGTAGCCAAAGGATGCTCTTAACTCCCTTACTGCCGATCTCTGCTTCTTATGGCGAGGTTCGGGGTGTGAACCCTGGTCTCCAGCATGTCAAGTGAACTCCCATAGCTCAGCCCCATGGAGCCAGCAAAGGGACTGCTTTATGTCCAAATGTAATTGAAATAATAAATTAGATTGTTTTTGAAAGCAGTTTTATGATTTTTTTTTAAATTTTACAGCTTTAACAATTTTTCTATACATGCTATAATTTATTATAGAACTCATGTGTAATTTAGCGACTGCCCTACAGATGGCAGGAGAGATCAGTTCTATCCAGGGTAAGTGTATAATTTATAATGGAACTCATGTGTAATTCAGCAACTACTCTACAGATGGCAGTAGTGAGCATTACATTTTGCACTTTAATATCTTTGCAACCATTCAACAGATTTGCACAAAATATTGCATGCATGGTCTTGTTGGGTAGATCTAGTTTTGTACTGGTCAGATGTGTGAATTCTGAGATGCAGGTAGCAAATCAACATTAAAAAAGTCACTGTTTTTTGCGTGTTTTTTTTGTCACCACTTTGCACCAAAATGGTTTGGAATTTTGGTCTGAAATCTTCAGTGTAGAAAGGGCTTGGCCCACAGATGTGCCTTTCACTGGTTTGGTGAAAAACATGAATCCATTCCAAAGTTATTATTAGATGTGCGTAAATCTCACAACACATCCCCTGTAGTGCATTATTGATTAAATGGAACTCATGCGGTAATTCAGTGACTGCCCTATAGATGGCAGGAGAGTGCAGTTCTAACCAGCATAAGTGTAATTTATAATGGAATTCATGTGTAATTCAGTGACTGCTCTACAGATGGCAGTAGTGAGTGTAAACATTTGCACTTTAATATCTTTGCAACCATTCAATGGATGTGCACAAAATTTTGCATGTGTAGTTACATTGCATAGATGTGCTTAGTTTTGTTCTGGTTGGATGTACAGATTCTGAGATGCCAACAGCAAAAAAATATACAAAATTGCTGTTTTTTGCTGCCTTTTTATCATCGCCTCATGCCCAGATGGTTTGGAATTTTGGTCTGAAATGTTCAGAGTAGATTGGGCTTGGCCCACAGATGTGCCTTTCTCTGGTTTGGTGAAAATATTAATCTATTCCAAAGTTATTATTAGGCGTGTGTAAATATCAGAACAACACAACACCTGTTGTGCATTAATGTGCAATTCAATGCCTACCTTACAGATGACAGTAGTGAGCATTACATTTAGCACTTTAATGTCTTTGAAACTGTTCTATGGATTGACATGAAATTTTGCATGTGCAGTCTCATGGGATAGATCTCTTGATGTGCCAAGTTTTGTTCCAGTCAGATTTGCAGATTCGGAGATGCAGATAGCGAAAAACATGAAAAATTACTGTTTTTTTTTTTTTTGCTGGATTTTTGGTCATCATCTTCTGCCCAGATGGTTTGGAATTTTGGTCTGAAATTTTCAGGGTAGAAAGGGCTTGGCCCACAGAGGAGCCTTTTGCTGGTTTGATGAAAAATATTAATCCATTCCAAGGTTATTAAATGTAAAAATTTCAGGTTCTGTGCATGCTCAGTAAGCACTTCAAAATAGCTGTATAAAGCGGCATGGCTTGGATGCCAAGAGTCACCTCATAGCTCATGAATAATCATGAGTGTATTTGCATACCTGATTTTTACAATTGAGGGAATCAGAAAAATCAGGTGAAAACTACAAGCTATCCCTCTTTGGGAAGCTTGGTCTGTTCAAAATCACTGTTTACAACAATTTATTTTTGGTTTCACCTGTTCACATTGCAAAAATAACAGTTCCTTATGTTCATACTATACTAAGATTCATACTAAGGTGAAACTAGGAACAAAAGGGCTCAAGCCTATAAATGTTCTATCCTTATACATAATACCTCAAAACACTGCCCTCAAGTATACATTTATCTAGTATGGATTTGAACTCACTTTTACTTTTAGCTAATATTACATACAGTGGTAGTGTGTTCCATAAGTTCACAATTCTGATTGTGTAAGAATATTTTCTGGCAGTAGTATTAAATCATTTTCCCTTTATTTGTAATGGGCGTCCCCTAGTTTCAATACTGTCATCCTCAAAATCAATCTCTAGTTCACACATTAATTTGGGATTTTGTAGCACATCATACAGAAAAAGTATGTCACCACATTCTCGTCATGTTTCCAGGGACAGTAGTTGAATGGATCTGAGCTTCTTTTCATAAGATATATCATGATGACCTTCCACTATTTTAGTAAACCTACGCTGCACCCATTCTAACATTTGCCTCTTCCCCACCTTGTGTAGATTCCAAATCTGGGAGGAATATTCCAGGTGGGGCCATACATATGACCTATATAGTGGAATCAAAACATCACTAGCTCTGGATCTGATGTTTTTCTTAATTGACCATGCCACTTTATTGGCTTTACTAGTAGCCTCAATAACTTGATGCTGTGAACTCAAGTTGTTCATTATTGACATGCCCAAATCCTTTTCACAATCAGTTTTAGCAAGCAAGTGACCATCTATGTAATAGTCACACTTATTGTTTAATCAACCCAGATGCATTACTTTGCATTTTATCTAGGTTTAGTAACATGTCCCACTTTTGGGTCCAGAGTGCAATTTTATTTAAGTCATTTTGCAATTTGGCTGAATCATCCAAGGTACTACATGGCACACCTATTTCTGTATTATCTGCATACTTTAGAGTTATACAGTCAAGTTGGGAGGTCATGTCAGATATGAAAATATTGAAAAGAACAGGGCCCAGAACTGAGCCCTGTGGGACACTGCTCAGAATGTGTCCCTCCCCTGACACATAACCATTAATTGAGACACATTATCTTCTATTCGAGAGCCATTCTGTTACCAAATTTACAAGGACTGAGACTATTTTTAAATCAACCATTTTGTCTATTATAGCCCAATGTGGGGTCAAATCAAAAGCTTTGGAGAAGTCTAAATAAACAATATCACAAGGTATGTTGTTATCCAGATATTTACTGATTTGTTCATAAAAAAATAGTAAGTTTGTGGTACAACTTCTCCCTTTCACAAAGCCATGCTATTCTTGGTCAAGTCCCTTAGTATAAATGGAAATTCTATCCTTTATGATACTTTCCAGCACTTTCCCAGTGACACAGGTGAGACTAATTGGGCAATAATTATGCATAAGTTCCCTATCACCCTTTTTAAAAATCAGTACAATATGTGCATATTTCTAGTCACTGGGGACTTCAGCTTTGTTAACTGACTTCTTGAAGAGAATCTTTAAAGGTAGTAGCAGGTGTTCAGCCATGCTCTGTAGTATGCCTGCAGATATTTTGTCTGGCCCTGGAGATGAATCTTTTTTGCTTTCATAATTTTCTCATGAATTTCAGTTTCCGTAATATTTCTAACAGTATTTGGACACGAATAACCCTTACTGACTTCCTTTGAACCTACTTTGTATGGTATGCAGTAGAAAAGTAGTCATTAAATGCTTTGTCCATCTGTTTATTTTCCATAATGGTAATAGCTCCTAATTTGATTGTTTCTACCTCATTTGTCAGATTTTTAAGTGGATTAATGTATGAGTAGAATTGTTTAAAATTTGATTTATGGGCATTTGTTGCAAGATTCACTTTCATGTTCCTTTTAGCCTGTCTAATTTTTACTTCACATAATTTCTGTAGTTTTTTTAAAGGCATCATATGCTGTACTAGTGCCACATTTTAAATATTTTTTGTATAAACTTCCCTCCTTATTAATTAGCTGCTTAATGTTGTGATTCATCCATCTAGGGCATTTATACACTCTTGTTTTTTTCAACTTGGTGGATATTGTCCTTGGCTATCTTTAAGATGGTGTTTTTAATAGTTATCCATACTTCATCTATGGTCTTGTTACTTAGGACTTTGTCCGATGAGACTTTTTCCATATCTTTTTTATCCCCTTTCAGTCAGCTTTATCCAGTAGGAATATTGTAGTACAACTCTTCCTGGGAATGTATGTATAATTAATAGTAAACCAAATTGTTTTGTGATCACTGTTAGCAATGGGAGAATCCATTACACAATCTCTGATAGAAATATTAGATGAAGCCAGGACCAGGTCCAGAATTTATTTGCTGCTATGGAATCTTTAACATATTGGGTTAGATTTACTTTGCTGTATGTATCAAGTAGCAGAGTACCCAGGTTAGAGTTCGAGAGACTATCTGTCCAGTTAATGCCAGTAATATTAAAATCACCCATTAGTATGAGTTCCCCTTTATCTCCTGCTCTACAGATCTCTGCCATTATTTGTTTTGATTTAATCCTTGAAGTGATATCAGTACAGATTATATTATTTCTTATATATTGTGCTACCCCACCCCCTTTTCTATGGGCCCTGATATTCTCATATAAGGTATAACCATCAATATTTCTACCCCAAGATCCTGCATCATCCCACCTCCAAGTCTCAGTGACAGTAAACACATCAATTGGTTTAGTATCTGGGGTTGCCAAGAAATCATACATCTTATTATTTAAACTCCTTGCAATAAAAGTGAAAACTCAAAGTTAATGTTTATTCTGCATTCTTTTGGGTAAGCCTTTTTTTCTGCTGTGATCAGGAAAACCCTCCCACCCCAAAAAAAAACCTCGTTTAAAAGGCCAGTTCTCATAACTTGATTTATATTTGCTGCCAGTTTCCAAGCTCCATTTTTATTAAGGTGAAGTCCATCCTTCACAAAGAGTTCCTTTTTATTATAAAATGTAGGCCAGTTATCAATTAGTTCAATATCCCTTTCCTGACAAAGATTATCCAGCCTTGCATTTATCCTTTAGATAGTCAAATTTCTTTCTTTGTGTGCTCTGGGGATAGGTAAAATATTAGAGATAATCACTTTGTGACTCTTAATCTCTAGTGATGTGGTAAGTGCAACTAGTTCATGACATATGTATTTTTTGTGTGTTTTGCCAACCTACATAGACCTACATGAAGGGGGACAGTAGAATTACTCAGAATATTTTACTGTGACAAAAGTAGGGAAATGTGGCATTAGGGTTTCCAACCCTAACATCTCACCTCCATCCTGCAGGCAGCAACAGGCGTGGGGTGTGCCTTGGGGTTGTGAACCCTAATGCTCACCCCATTCTCATATACTGTACCCATCTCCATTTACTTATTTATTGAATGGGGTGAGCATTAGGGTTGACAGCCCCAAGGCACACCTCACACATGTTGCTGCCTGCAGGGTGGGGGTGGGATGTTAGGGTTGGAAACCCTAATCACATTTCTACTTTGTCACTTTAACTGTAACTAGTGCATTAACAAAGTGTTTTGCAATTATTAGCATATGTACATATATATATATATATATATATATATATATATATATATATATATATATATATCTCAAATACACATGCACACACACAACATTGAATGATGCGGTGACATGGTGTGCAGGGGTAGCAGAAACAACCAGATATAAAATAAAAATACTGGCATGCAAGTAAAGAAAAAAAAAAATTTCTACTTGGGATTTTCTAAGTTTGGACCTGAAGATCAAAGCACATTTTCTGGACCTGGAAGGACACTACTTCTTTAATCAACTGCGAGCTGTGTGAGAAATTCTATATTGCACTTGATATCTGCAACAAACGTGCACTTTTGCTTAATTCTGTGGGAGGTGAAACTAACTACCCTTGGTAATTGCTTTTTATTCACATATTTATTTAGTGTTTAACCAAGAAGGGGCTTGCAAACTCTGTTTATCTTGTTAGTAACTCAGAAGGATTTAAATACTGCATTTGGGTAGATCCTGGAGGTAGCTAGATTGTCTAGTAGGATTTTCTGACAGTTAAACTATTTTTAAATAAATTACAAGTGGCTGAGGAGTTGAAAAAGAAGCTTGCAAACTCTGCTTATCTTGGAAGTAACTTCATAAGTGTTTGAATACTGCATTTTGGTTGTCCCTTGGGGGTAGCTGGATTGACTACTAGGATTTTGGGACGGAAACTATTTTTAAATAATTTACTGGTGCGTAGGAGTTTGTGATAGTTAAACTATTTTTAAAAAAATTACTGTGGTTAAGGAGTGGTCATAGAAAAACCTGCAGTGTGAAACAGGAAAAGACAGTCTTTCAAGCAACAGAGGGAGGTGGATCTAGGTTTACGTTTGTTTGTTACAATTCTTAACATTTGCAGTGCAGGAAGAGTTTAAAGCACAGCTGACTTATTTTGGGGCTGACAGCTTTCAGAGCACAAACCATCAGGCCTGTTTTGGGGCTGGGGAGGTTTACCTCTGTCTGACTTGGATGTGTGGATTTTTCTCTGTTTGATTAGCAAGGTATTTTCTCTGTCAAATTGTTGTGTAGGGCATCTTGCTGACAGGAAGGCACTCATTGCAGTGGTGGGTCAGAGCTTTTAGCTGATTGTTTTGTGAGGGCACAGTTTAGGCCCAACCTCTTCCACTCCTCTCCCCACCCACCCCTGAAATAGTTCCTTTATACCTGGGGTTCTGACATCATTTCCTCAAGAGTGCAAGGTGCATATCACTGTCATATCCTCTCTAGCACACTGCACTGACAATATAAGCATACACATGGTATAATATAAATATATATATTTCATATTACAAACCAATCACACACACACACACACACAAAAAATGTGGGAGTAGTACAATGTAATGGCTGTAGGGCAGCAGTCTTCGGGAGTCTTTCTGGAGGCTGAGATGCTGCCCTATTTGCAGACAACTCTCTGCCCTGAAGGAGGAAGTTGCCTGCCTTCAGGCCACACTGACAGTAGTAAGGTACCTTCCCCAGGCCACACTGGATGGTAGGAAGGGAACCTCCCCCATCCAGGGAGCACCAGAGCCACCACCACTACCTCAGAGGTTGTGAAGAAAGCACAGCAGTTGGACCACAGTGGGCTCAGGGAGGGTGAGGATGGTGGAACAGAGGCACACCCAGTCAGTTGTTCCACACCACAATCCATACACCATTCTGGGGAGCATAGCTCCCCTATGGATCACCACAGAGGGAGACTAAGGAGGCTGAGGACAACTGTCACAAGAGAGCCCACAGGAAGGAGGCAGAGGACACCACAAGGAAGGAAGCAGCTCCTGGTGGGGTACTCAATTGATAGGGGATAGAACTGGGGGAGAAGGAAAACTGAAGTAAGGTGCCTGCCTGGTGCCATGGCTTGAGAGACAGGAGCGCATCCTCAGGATCACGAGAACAGCTGCAGGAGTCTGAGCTGGACGTCATTGTCCACCTAGGGACAAATGACTTGGCTAATCATGAGATTAGAGCAGTGCAGAAGGACTTTGTAGAATTGAGGAGGGTCCCAAGACAAGTAGCACACACAATATCCTTCTCTGAGGTGCTGCCTGTCAATGGCATGAGTGAGGCGAGGGTACTTTGCACCATGCAGTTTAATGAATGGTTGAAAAAATGGTGTGGAGCACAGGGGTTTGGCTTCATTGGGGACTGGAGTTCCACCTGGAGGGACACCAGCCTATACTGGCAGGATGGCCTGCATCTGTCCAGGAAGGGAACAAGTCTTTTGAGCAATCGGTTTAAATGCTTCATTTGCAAGCTTTTAAACTAGTCAAGGGGGGAGGCACTGATAAGCAGCAGGAAAATCCCAGCCTCTCCCTACAAAACAGGGTACTAAATGAGAAAAATACCGAGGTAGACAGGTCAGTGGGGGATGCTGCAAAAGAAGGTAAAGCCATCAAAAAATGGAGAGCAATGACTACCAATGCCCGTAGTCTGAGTAACAAGCTTCCTGAATTAGTGGCCTTGATGGAGGAGAAACATCTGGATATCGTGGCAGTCACAGAAACATGGTACACACAAAACCATGACTGGGACATAAACATACCAGGATACACTATCTACAGGAGGGACAGGGAGGGTAAAAGAGGAGGAGGAGTAACTCTTTACATAGGGAGGAATCAAAGCAACAGAACAAAAGCGAGGAAAACAGGGAGAAGCACTGTGGTAGAATTTGGAGACTGGCAATGGCACCACAATCTGCACAGGGTTGTATACAGACTCCCTACTCAGGGGAGGAAATGGACAAGGAAATGATAGAAAGAATACTAGAATGGCAGAAAGGGAGATATTGCTGATGGGTGATCTGAATATGCCAGATGTTAACTGGAATGCAGTTGCAGCAGCCACTTCAAAGTGGGGTTATTCTAGATGCCCTACAAGGGCATGCTAGACATCTAGTATTGGAGCCCACTCGAGGGAGCAGTCTTAGACCTGGTTCTCAAATGGAGATGAAGAGAGGATCACAGATGTAGAAGTGGGTAGCCTCTGGGAACTAGCGACCATCGAACAGTATGGTTCACAATAAACACAGCAATAGAGTCATGCCATACAAAGGCAAAGTATTGGACTTTAGGAGGGCTGACTTTACCAAAATGGGTGAGTGCCTAAGGAATGCACTAGCAAATGGGCAGGAAGGAGGGGTGGAAGAACAATGGGGAATAATAAAAACTGCCATCACAGAGGTAACAAGCCTTTGTGTGAAGCAAATTAACAAAATGAAACGATGTAAGAAACCGCTATGGTTCTCAAAGGAAGTGGAAGTGAAGGTTCAAGGGAAAAAGAAAGCATTCAGGAAGTACAAGGAATCACAGAAGGAGCAGGACAGGGAACTGTATCAGTTAAAGCAAAAGGAAGCTGGGAAGGCAGTCAGAACAGCAAAGACCCAAACCGAGGAAAAGATAGCCAACTCAGTTAAGAAGGGGGATAAAACCTTTTATAGGTACATCAGGGAGTGAAGGAAGACCAAGGGAGGGCTGGTAGGCTTAATAAAGAGGAGGGAGGGTGGGCAGAGGGTGACTGTGAAAAGGCAGAGATACTAAACAGATATTTTGTTCAGTATTTACAAAGGAAGTGGGGAGGTACATAAACAAACAGTAGAAACACTCTGGATACAGGAGTTGATACCAGCTCATTTACAGAAGAAAGGGTTCTGAAAGAACTCTTAAAACTGAAGGTGGACAAAGCAATGGGGCCTGATGGGATTCATCCCAAATTCTAAAAAGAACTAAGGGTGAGACTAGTGACACCACTGACTACCCTCTTTAACAAATCATGGGAGATGCGGTGGTACCCGAGGACTGGAGAAGGGCAGATGTAATTCCTTCACAAAAGTGGGAGCAAGGCAGAAGCAGGAAACTACAGACCTGTTAGTTTAACCTCAGTGGTAGGAAAATGATGGAATCACTTCTGAAGGAAAGAATTGTTGAGTATCTAGAGGCCAGAGGGGCTCAGGACCCAAGGCAGCATGGATTCACAGCGGGAAGGTCATGCCAGACAAATCTGATAGATTTCTTTGACTGGGTGACCAAAGTAGTTGATCAGGGATGGGCTGTGGACATGGCCTACCTAGACTTTAGCAAGGCATTTGACACAGTCCCACACAAAAGATTAATATACAAGTTAGCCAGCCTGGGAGTGGGTCCCAAGATGACAGCCTGAGTAAAGAATTGGCTGGAGAATAGGACACAGAGAGTAATAGTAAATGGAGTCCACTCTGAAGAAAGGTGGGTTACTAGTGGGGTACCACAGGGTTCAGTATTAGGACCGGTCCTCTTCAATGTCTTTATAAGTGACATTGCAGAGGGACTGGAAGGAAAAGTATGTCTCTTTGCAGATGACACAAAGATCTGCAACAGAGTTGATGCACAAGGTGGGGTGGAAAGGATGAGAAGGGTCTTGGCAAAGTTAGAGGAATGGCCAAATGTATGGCAGCTTAGATTCAATGCTAAGAAGTGCAAGGTAATGCACCTGGGAAACAAAAACCCAGGGGAAGAGTACACAATGGGGGGGTGAGATACTAACAACAACAAAAATAGAAAGGGACCTGAGGGTAGTCATATCAGATGACCTAAAGGTGGGCAAGCAATGTGAGAGGGCAGCAAGGAGGGCTGGGGGATACTGGGATGCATAGGAGAGGCATCACCAGTAGAAAACAGGAAGTTATTATCCCTCTGTACAGACAGTTGGTGAGACCCCATCTGGATTACGCGTGCAGTTCTGGAGACCCAATCTCACAAGGACATAGACAGGATGGAGGCTGTCCAGAAGGACAACTAAAATGGTGCCGGTCTGCACGGAAGACATGAAGAGACTTAAGGAGCTGAATATGTATAGCTTCGAGGAAAGGAGGGAGGGTGGGACATGATAGAAACTTTAAAGTATCTCAAGGGAATCAACAAAGTCCAAGAGGGTAGCATCTTTCAAAAAAAGAGGTGTGCAAGAACAAGGGGGCACAATTTGAAGATAGAAGGGGGGCAGCTCAGAGGTAATTTAAGGAAGTATTTTTTCACAGAGAGGGTTGTGGATGAATGGAACGGCCTTCCAGAGGAGGTTGTGGAGTCAAAAACAGTAGTGGAATTCAAGCATGCATGGGACAGTCATAAGGCAATTCTAGGGGGTGGGGGTAGGAAGAAGTAGGCTGCTGGTTAGCTAGGATCTGCAGCTTATCCAATAGGTAGGGAAATGGGCAGACTTGGTGGTCCAAGCGGTCCTTATCTGCCGTCAAAATCTATGTTTCTATGTTTCTAAGGTCCTGTAGCTTTTCTGTAGGGGAGCTGAGAGTTCCCCTTTAAAGAGATAAAAATACCCATGTTAGTTACACTAGTAGGAAGCAGCTAATATGATCAAACAACAAGAACTTGATGTAACATTTCCCAGTGCTGGTAAGCATTGCAGTTAAGCTTGGGACAACTATTGAAAAAAAGGAAAAACAATATCATACCATGCAATTAAAACTGTGTGTGTGTGAGCTGTTGAGGGTGTGGAGGGTAGCATGAATTTCACAGATAGGGAAATGTGCAGAAAAATTTGTGTGTGCCATGGCCCTGTGTCTGCTCAACAAAGAGACTAAGATGTTTTAGCTATTATTTAGTTAATTACTTTTATATTGTCAGCAGGAAAAGGGCAAGTTATACAGTCTATACAACACAATTTCAACTTCCAATCAAACCATCCCGCATACCAGAGACAGCATTTTGCTTCCTCTTCAGTGCTAACAATGGCCACTAATAGCAATATAATTAAAAAAACTAACATTAAGAAATAATCCCTCCCCCTTGGCTTCAGTATGGAGGGATCAGTTGCAGGATTGCAGGTGATATGGAGGCCAGGGCATTCCAGTTTTTTCTTAACAATGATATAATTAAAAAAAAAAAAACATGGGGAGGGGGATGGAAGAACTAGTGGAGGAAGTGCAGGTTTGATCGAGGCTGTGCTGAGTTATCACACTTACAAGGTATAAACAGGAAGCAATGTACTTTGAAAGTCAGTGTGTGACCTCTGGGGAACAATCTGAGCAGTCTGCACATGTAGCAGAGGCTGTTGAGTTGCAGTTGAATAAGCATGAAAGTTAAGTACAGCTGCTGTATCTGTGTTATCTTTTTGGAACTCTTGTCATCTGGCTAAGGTGTACAACACGTGGTGTCAGAATACTGCAGTACCTTCGCTTCTAGTTACAGTAGTGGGTCAGGTAAAACCACCCCCAGAGCTGAAAATGATTGGAAATATGGCAGAATCCTAGAAAATGATTAAACAGAATCTTCTCCTGTATATTAAAGCCATTGGAGCCTGGAGGCAGGAAATTAGTTGAAAAGGTAGCTCTGTTATTTCATGTTGCTGGAGTGCAGCTGATGCTGTTGGAGTCTATAACACATTTCAGTTTGAGTACGGGAAGGAAGATGGTTTTGATACTATAATGGAGAAAATCTGAAACATTTTGCATTCTGAACAAGCATGAAAGCTATGAATGCTACTTGTCTGGATAATGTATTCAGAAAGAAAATGAGCCCATTGAAGAGTTTCTTGACTGATTTGAAATTAAAAATCCAGTCTTGTAATTTGGGGACTTTAAGAGATTCTTTAATTCGTGATCAAATTGTAATGGGATGCAGCAATGCTACAGTAAGAGAAAAACTTTAAGAGGCACAGGGCTAACCTTGGACAAAGCGGTACAGGTTGTTCAAGCTGAAGAGTTGTCTCAGATGTAGATGCAAGCATTTGGGAGAGAACAAAGCATAACAGCATTGCATGTTGTTGATGAGACTAAAAATAATAGCACAAAAGAAGAGGAAAAGCCTTATAAAAGTAAAGGGCCAATGACTAAGGGACAAACACAGCAGCAGAAATGTGGAAAGCCACATGCTTACAAGCAATATCCTGCATATGGTCAAGTGGGCAGAAAATGCCATTTAAAATGCCATTTTACAAGTATGTGTCATCAAAAAAAAGAAGGCTGATATGGTGGACACAAAGTAAGTCAGTGTTGGACTCAGAAAAGTTTTTCATTACAGCTGTAGTAAATCAAAAAAAAATAGCTACAATAGTCACAATGAAAATGAATGGAAACTGATGCTAAGAATGAATGGTACTGTTATAGCGTACAGCTTAGGTACAGGAGCATAGGCAAATGTGCTGGTAAAATGTGACATACAGAGTTTAAAAACTAAACCAGAATTGGGCTCAAGTAGGAGTCACAGCAATTGGGACCCCTCCTGTTTTATGCTGTGGCTTGGAAACATAGAAATTAGAATGTTTCAGCAGAAAAGGACCAGTAGGCTTATCCAGTCTGCCCTATCTTCCCTGCTTATTACAATGCCATGGATCCCATTTGGTCACATGTGTTCCTCCCCTCTCCCTTCCCTCTACCTATCATTACCATAATCCTATCCCATGCAAGCTTGAAGCTCCACACTGTCTTCACCTCCACCACCTTTTCTGTCAGGCTCTTCCAGGTGTCCACCACCCTTTTTGTGAAGAAGTATTTCCTCACATACCTCTTAAACTTCTCACCCTCAAGCTTCATAGCATACAGCCGTATTCTGGTGGTCTAGCTTTGCAAGAGACTCCCCTCCCACACCTTGTTTACCTCTGTGAGATATAAGTCTCAACTATGTCCCCTCTCTCTCCCTCCCTCTCCCTCTCCCTCTCCCTCGCCCTCCTCGCCCTCCTCCTCTCTCTCTCTCCTCTCCTCTCTCCTCTCCTCTCCTCTCCTCTCCTCCAGGGAGTACATATTGAGCTCCTTCAGCCTCTCTTGTATGATTTCTCATGCAACCTGCTGTACCATTTTTGTTGCCTTCCTCTGGCAAGCTTTCACTCTTTCAATGTCCTTGCAGAGCTGTGGCCTCTAGAACCGGATACAGTAATGTGAGCGACACAGTGGCAACACCACCTCATGTCTCCTGCTACAAATCCTCCTCCCTATAGAACCCAGCATCCTACTTGCCTTGCCTACTGCCTTGTCACATTGCCTTGCCACCTTGTAATCCTCAGATATTATCACCCCAAGGTCACTCTCCTACTTGGTGACAGTAAGTACGTCTCCTCATTGTATATACAGCCCCTGGGTTTCCCCAACCCAGGTGCATGACTTTGCACTTTTTGGCATAGAAACCCAGCTGCTACACCCTAGACCACTCCTCTAGTTTCCCCAGATCCCTTTGCATTCTTTCTACTCCCTCCTGGGTGTCCATCTTGTGCCAGATTTTTGACATCTGCAGAGAGATACACCATCTCCTCCAGTTCCTCAGCAATGTCACCTGTGAAGTCGTTGAAGAGGACAGGACCCAGTAGCAATCCTTGTGGCACTCCATTGATCACACTCCCATCCTCCAAGTGACTGCTATCTACCATCACTCCCAGCCTCCTATATTTCAACCAGTTAGATGCCCACCTTACCATCTTCTCCCTGTCCCAAGGTTGCTAAGTTTCTTAATCAGCCTCCAGTGTGGTATAGTATCAAAGGCCTCAGTGAAGTCCATATAGGCACCATCCATTGCCCTCCCTTGATACACCTCCTTTGTTACACAGTCCAAGAAATCTACTAAATTTGTTTGACATGACCTACCTCCTGTAATGCCATGCTGTGGTGGTCCAGCAGCCCATTTGCCTACAGGTACTCTATCAGCCTCTCCTTATCAGGGTTTCTGTTAATTTTCCCTTAATTAATGTGAGATAGACTAGTCTGTAATTGCTAGCTTCTTCCCTGCTGCCATGCTTGGGCAGAAGGACCACATCAGATCTCCTCTAGTCACCTGGAACCACCCTTGTCTCCAATGAGTTGTTGAATAGTGTTGCCAGATGAGTGGCTAGCAGTGTGCTCAGTTCTTGTAGTACCCTTCGGTGGATCCAATCTGGCTCAATAGCTTGATTTCCTTTAGGGCTTCCAATCTCTGGTGGACTCTGTCTTTCAAAAATAGACTTGTGCCTAGTCCTCCTTCCCCCTGGTATCTGCTAATAAATGTCAGTCCTTTTGCTCCCCCTCCACTAAGAAGACCAAGCAAAAGTAATCATTTAAAAGCTTTTTGTTGAGCTTCCTCTTCACAGTCTCCTCCGCTCTCTCGATCCTCACTATCATACCCCTTGTCTTCCTCTTTTCGCTCATGTGCCTGAAGAAAGTACTCTCCCCTTTTTTGTCCTCCTGGGCATCCTCTACTCTGTTTGAGCCTTTTCTGCCCTCACCCTTGTCCCCATCTCCCTTTTTTTATGTAGGCCATCCCCCCACTTCAAGTGGTGGGGGGAGTGAAGACACAATGTGGCCTGCGGACTCGGGCACAAGCACCCGAGGCATGAAGTTATCCTAGCACAACACACATCCTATCATGCATTATTGTTTAATTTTGACACACAATAACTTTATTATAAACTGGGAAGATACATCTAATATAGTCAGGGTTTTCTTATTTCTCTAGTTATTTATTTAGCTATTTCTAGTTTTTATGTTATTTGATAATATCATTAATACTTCTGTGTTATTCTTACCATTTCACAAAATGTTTACTTCCATTTGAATAACTGCTCATATAACTTTGTGGGATACTCATTTGGAGAGAATGTTCATACATGTTTAACTTCTCTTTTTTGTTGTGAATTCATTAACATTTTAGAAATATTATTAGGCAATTCAACTGAAGTAAGGGTGAGGGGAGATGTCTCTGCTACTGAGGGTTGTAGCCATGCAGGATGTGCAAGAATTAGGGGGTGCATCTATAATATGGATGAGTTAACACAGTTTACATTGTTACTGATTTTCTCAGAGTATTTCCTTTCATTAGAATATCAAAATAGGGGTTCAAATCTGATGTATGTTGTGCTTCCCTGTCTCTTTTTTTCTATGTTCTGTTCTTTTTTTCTATTATGTCTATCTAATATGTGATACTGCTTAAGGCTATACAAGTTCAAATACATCACAGGTTGGGTTGTGACTGGTACATACTGAAATCTTTTTCATACACTTTTACTGTTCAAAATGGGGGACACAATTGAGCACACTCTAATTACATGGAATGTCACAGGACTATATCATAAGGTAAAGATATACTCCATTTTAAGGCACTTGAAGAAAGTTAATACCTTTGTTGCTTTCCTCCAAGAAACTCATTTAACCAGAGATTCAATGTTTTGGTGAATAGCATATGAAGTCAGTAGTGCTCGTGTAACGTAGTTTACATTTGGCTTTTCTCTATTCCCACCCTTGATAGGAATCTAGATTTAGTAGTTGCCATATTGGTCCTTGCAAGAATAGATCCAGAAGCAAATGATTTGATACTTATCCAGGTAGTGAGTAGGGAATAGAAAGCCCAGTACCAAGGGTGAGCAGAGAGCCAGAGAAGGAAGAGGCATGGGTGGATGGTGGGTGTTTCACAATGTGCTAAGCAGGGAACTGCAGTAGGAGGCTGGCCTTTAAGGGGAATGTGGGGAGGAGCTATTCCCCCCCACATTGAACCTCATGCTTTAGCCCTTCCATTCAGTGTTTTGGTGACTAGTGTATGAGGTCAGTAGTGCTTGTGTAATGTAGTTTGTTTTTGGCTTTCCTCTATTCCCACCCTTGGTAGGGAAACCAGGTAGTGAGTAGGGAATAGAAAGCCCAAAAGAATTACCAGTGAATATCCAAAAGAGTAAGATTACCTCTTCCAACTCATGAAGAGTATGACCATTAGCATGCAGGAGAGGAAAAACTCCCCGGGTGGAAAAAAATCTCTGAGGACCCATGGGTACTGACCCACCCATCCTCTGTGTAAACTAAGAGGAGATGAACCTAGGTTCTAGTAACCATAATCTAATATCCAAGGAAGGTGAACTGCTTGGAGAGATGATGGTCCATCTTCAAAGTCCACTGGATGATGCATTCTGGAAGGATGATTCTGAAGTTGAAGAGGTAGGTCTATTCTGATGGAGCATCCAGATCCTGAAAGTGGAGTAGGTCCAGTTGAAAAGGGGCAAATGCAGTCCAGGTTTCAAAGGTAATGATGGATTATATTTTATTTATTTTATTTATTTAGAAAGACAGATTTACAACCTTTGAGTCATGGATTCATTTACAAAGGCAGCTCATTTCAGGGAGGGTAGACATGGTTACAGTGTGAGGTACAACAGTGATAACATTGCAGGCGCAGTACAAAAAAAATCATTAAGAGCACATTTACAAAGGTGGTTTACAGAACAGGTTGCTTACAAAATGTTACAATCAAGTAAAATATTACTAGTATATTCAGGTACAGCCCTGGATGTATCAGAGAGAAATACCTAGGAGTGAGGAGATTAGGAGGAGTGGGGTGGGAAGGGGGGTGGGAGAATAGCAGTCAGAAGACATTGTCAAGAATACCTAGGAGTGAGGAGTTTAGGAGGGAGTGGGGTGGGAAGGAGGGGGATTACAATGGGATCACAGAGACAAGTGACCATGAAGAGCATGATTTGATAAAATTTGCTGCCAGACTTTGAAAGTTGGGAAGTATGATGAGTTATGAAGTCATAAGGTAAACAATCTGACTTTGTAGAAAGTATGATGCTCAAGTTAGAATCTAAAGATTTGGAGTTAAGTGGTAGGCGATAAATTGCAATGTAGGCATCCATGAAGAAGATGAAGGAGTCAGGCAGAATCTTTAGGTACCTGGTAGGAGGGGTGACGTGGAAGATTTTAGACCAATGAAAAAAGGTTTGTATATGCAGTAGAGATGGTAACTGAATGTATATGGAAATAATTGGAAGTTCAGTATGGTGAATTTGAGAGTTGATTTGGGTATTGATTCCATAATGACACTTGTATAGGCTCCTGCTGGTCTGCTGGTCAGAAAAGGTAGATATGGGTATTGCTCTGGCATAATTGCCAGTGACATGAGCTGAGGTGGCTATGACTGCTTTGCCTTACATATTGATCCACTGTCTGAATGCTGTAGGAAGCCTGGAAATGGGTCTTTGAAGGAGTCTAGAGACTGGTATGGCAATGGGAAGTTGAGAGTGGCATATAATATGAGGGGTGCCTAGCAGTTTAGTTGGATATAGACCTGTTGAGAGGCATGACTGGGATAGCGAGACAGCCGGTTGGTTGCAGATGTGAAGATTGAGGAATCGATGGAAGTCTGCTCACAGTGCTAGTCTTCACCGGAAGGAGTAAGGGAGGTGAAACATGAGGGATGAGCCAGAAGGACCACTGGATGGGCTCCTGACCTGAATGATGGTAATATGATGAAGGAATGTAGATGACTATATGAAGTATGGTGACATCCAGGGTCTGGAGAACAGTGGCTCAGAAAGAGTAACTTTAGTAAGGCAGCTAGGCACCAGATATCCAACAATACGAGTTCTGGGAAGGTATCTGGGAAGATCTTAGGACATCCAATGGCTATTGAGGAAGTAGGAGCTGAATAACCTGATCAAACAGAGTCAGTGGCAGAAGACACCAGGAGAAAGGACTGCTGTGTGACTGGACTTCTCTGCTGGGACTAAAGTAGAAGAACTTTTGTACTTGGACCTTTAATTTAGGGTAAAAAAAAATAACATACAAAACAAAAAAAAAAAGTGTGTGTGTGTCTGTCTGGGTTAACTGAACGGAATGGGTATCTGAACAGTTATAGGTGTAAATATCAGGTGATTGAAAGGACTTAACTGCTGTGAGGTTTAAATTACTGGTAGAAAGATCTAGTAAGTAGGGGGAGTGGCTTAGCTAGAAGGAAGCTACATTTAAAGACTGCCTTAGAAAGATTCTGATAATATCTTGGCAGAAGACACCAGGAGAAAAGGACTGCTGTGTGACTGGACTTCTCTGCTGGGACTATATTCAATCAATCAATCAATCAATCAAAATCTTTATTTATTCAGGCGAACATCATTGAGCATAGCTCATTTACAAGATGGACCTGAGTGGTCATAACAAAAAGGTTACAGATTGTATACAAAAACATGATATTGAATAAGCACAAATACAACCATTTATGAGTGAGATAGATGTACAAATATTTATATATATACAAGGCAAAGGACAATAAACCTAAAACCTAATAAAGGAGAAAACAAACAGTCTAGTAGGGATAAGGCATGGATAATGGTACATGGGTGGGCTTATATGTATGAGGTTTGATGGGAAAGGACCAGATGAATGATAGAAGAATAGGAAGGAGCTTTAAAAGAGGGGTGGGAGAGAGGGGTGTGGGAGGGTTGGGGTGTGGGAGGACTAGGCCTTGTGAAAGCAAGTGCACGGATCTGGGATTAGGCTGGTATATAGCTTTTTGAAGGATGTAAGAGGAATCAATGTATCCATTTTCAATGACTTTTGGATAGAATTCCAGATAAGTGCTAGGAATAACTGATTGCAGCTCTTCCATACTGGGTGCAGGTGATAGGAATCTTCAGCAGGATCAGTTTGTTGATCCTCAAGGTGTAGGGCCTGGATGTGATCCGGTTGAAGCAGTCTGAGATGTAGGAAGGAGTTTGTTTGTCAGAGCTTTGTAGATCCAGATAGCAGCATTTTTTCCTTCTATGTTGCAGGGATGTCCAACTGACTGCATTGTAGAGAGCAATGATGGGTGCTAGAGGAAGGTCAGTAATGAATCTAATAGCTCTATGATACAGGGTGTCTAATTTGTTTAGATGGGAGAGGGAGCAATGACCATAGAGGAAGTCAGCATAATCAATGAGGGACAGGAATGATGCTAGGATTAATCTTTGTTTGGAATCTTTGGTCAGGTAGTGTTTGATCCTATAGAATAGACCAAGTCTTTGTCTTAGCTTTTTTAGGAGCTCTTCAACATGGGTAGTATAGTCTAGTTTATTGTCTATCCATACTCCTAGGTATTTGAATTTGTCAACATATTCCAGATTTTCACCAAGGATGGTAGAGAGTTGTGGGAGGGTGAATGATGGGATAGTGGAAGAACAGTTCTTGGTGGCAAAGAACATAGCTTTGGTTTTCTTGGCATTTAGTAATAATTTCTTTTCTAATAGGTTGTGCTGAAGGAGGGAGAATTCAGACTGTAGGAGCTCACAGGCTTTTGATGGTGAGGGATTGCTCACATATAGTACAGTGTCATCTGCAAAAAGGTGGATATTAGAAAGTGAGAGATTGGAATCAATATTGTTGATATAAATGGCAAAAAGGATGGGACCCAGGATGGAGCCTTGCGGTACACCTCTTAGGAGTGGTTTAGAGGTAGATAGATCACCTTCATTTTTTACCAGTTGTAATCTTCGGAGATAGCATCTGAACCATTTAAGAGAGAGGAGTCAAGGCCTATGGAGTTCAGAGAGGAGATTAGAAGATCATGATCCATAGTGTCAAAGGCTTTGCTTAGATCCAGAAACACAGCACAGGTATTATTCTTTTGTCTGGGCAGTCTGCCAGTCATTTGTGACTTTTGCTAGGTGCAGAGATGGTGCTATGCATAGATCTGAACAGATTGAGCTGGATTTAGGAGATTGTTGATATCAAGGTAGGCAGTTAACTGAGAGTTTACCAGCTTCTCAAGCATCTTGGATAGTACTGGTAAGATGGAGATGGGCCTATAATTATTGAGGTCCATGGGATCACCTGCCTTATAATGGAAACACTTGAGCTGTTTTCCATATTGAGGGATAGAACCAGTGGCAAGTGATAGATTGAAGAGGTGGTGAGGGGGCGGTTAAGGCATGCAGAGCTACTTTTAGAAAGTAGGGTCCAGGGTGTCTGCACCTGCACTTTGGTGGTATCTAGCTGGAGTAGAAGGTCTTCTACTTTGAAGAATATTGGTTTGAATGAGAATGTGGAAGCAACCTTTGACCCTCAGTAGATTGTAGGTTTAGAGATGATCTTAATAGGTTTGCAGGAGAGGAGTCGAAAGCCAGGCCAGCTGTAGTGAAATGATCGTTAAAGGCATTCAAGATATTTTGCTTATCGGTGATTTCAATACTATTTAATTGAATTTTGGGTGGTAAGACAGGGTAGAAGTTTGACCTAGGATGCCCTTTATGGTACCCCAGAACCTGGAAGGTTGTTATAGGAGGCATCTAGTTCAGCTGTGTAGAAGGCTGCCTTGGCTTTTCTTACTTGTTTTGTGCAGGAGTTTCTGGCTTTTCTGAATTGAAGCCAGTCATTTGGGTCCTTTGTCTTTCTTGCCCTTTTCCAGAGTTTGTCTCTGGCAAGCAGTCTTGGTTTAAGGTCGGCAGAGAGAACCAGCGACAGGATTTGAGTTTGGTTCTGACACTGGTGAGGGTGCATATGAATTGAGGGCACTTGTGATTATATCATTTAAGATTTGAAGAGCTGTCTCTATTGAGGCTGTGAGATAGAATTCTTGCCAACGTGTGGCGTGGCACAAATCATGGAGATATCCTGAAATATTAAAGTTCTTTTTTGACCTTCGTGGGAGGAATTTTGCAGGATTGGGTGGCTTGATTGTTGATCTAATGGCAGCTATGGGACAGTGGTCACTTATGTCACTGAATAGTACTCCTGCACAGGGATAATGATGAGGTTTATTTACCAATATAATATCCAGGAGTGTGCTGTTGAGAATATTCTTAGGGTTGATCCTTGTTGGTTCTTTGATTAATTGAGAGAATCCATAGGTGTCACAGAAGGTTACCAGGGTGGCAGATCGTTAGTCAGCCAATTCAAGTTCATGTCTCCTAAGATGATGGTGTCTTCAGGGCCCAGATTAAGTATAGATCCTAGGTGGGATAGGAGTTTGAGGTCTGCAGAGGGGGGCCTATAGCAACCAATCAGTTGAAAGGATGATGTGTTGGGAAGGGTTGTTTTAATTGACAAGCATTCGAATTCCTTTGGTTGTGATGTAGAATTGAGGCAGGATGCAGAGATGTTTGCTTTGACATAGATGGCTACCCCACCGCCCCTGGATAGACGGTCAGATCTGAAGAGCTGGTATTGCCCTCCTTCCCTCACCTCCACCCCCCACCCAAAGCTAGTTCTATTTTTATAGGCACAGGATTTGACTGACAACAGGAACTTCCTGTTTGGGAGCAGGAAGTGAGTAATCACAGAACCACCAAAGACCCACCATCCTAGAAGGGCAGGAGTAGCTCTCTGGCCCCCTCTAGCTGCTGGAGGTCTGCCTCTGAGCAAGTAAGTGGTCCACTGAGAAATATAGGATATTCTTGTCTCAGAACAGGACAATCAGGAGCTTAAAGGCACACAGGCAGAAAGTAAGAGAGAGAGAGAAAAAAAAAACAGAGGAAAGAGTAAGGATTGAAAACAGTTAAGGGCCAGAAATAAGACATGATTGGAGTGGTGCAGTGCAGTGGCTGTGGGCAGCAGTCTTCGGGAGACGTTCTGGAGGATGCGGTGTTGTCCCATCTGCAGGCACCTCTCTGGGCTGAGGAGGAGGTTGCTCATCTCCAGGCTGAGTTGACCAGGATTTGTGGGGCCTCCTCTTCCATCCAGGGACCACCAGTGCCACTGCCGTTGCCTCAGAGGTTGCCAAGAAAGAGGAGTGGTTGGACCACAGTGGGCTCAGGGAGGGTGAGGGTGGTGGAACAGAGGCACATCTCTCCAGTTGTACCTCTCCACAATTCTTATGCCATTCTGGCAAAGTGTGGTTCCTCTATGGAGGCACCCGTGGTGGAGACCAAGGAGGATGCTGGGAACCTCCACAAAGGAGACCCACAGGAGGGTGGCAGGGGACCCTGCAGGGGAAGGAAACAACTCCTGGTGGGGGACTCCATTGTTAGGAAGGTAGAACTGGGGAGGAAGGGAGAGGAGGTAAGGTGCCTGCCTGGTGCCATGGCTTGGAGGGACAGGGGCGAATCCTCAGGATTGCCAGAGCAGCTGCACAGGAGGGAGCTGGATGTCATTGTCCACCTAGGGACAAATGACCTGGCTAAGAAAGGGATTAGAGAAGTGCAGGAAGAGTTTGTGGAATTGGGGAGGGCCTTAGTCAAGTAGCACTTGCGGTAACCTTCTTGGAGGTGCTGCCCATCTATGGCATAGGAGGCTAGGGTGTTCCACACCATGGGATTCAATCAGTGGTTGAAAAACTGGTGTGGAGCTCAGGTTTGGCTTCATTGGGGACTGGGGTCCACCTGGAGTGATGCAAGCCTATACTGGCATGATGGGCTGCATCTGTCCGGGAGGGGAACCAGAATCCTAGATGATAGGTTTAAGTGCTTCATTGGCAAGCTTTTAAACTAGCCAAGGGGGGAGGAACTGGAAAGGATCAGGAAAATCCTAGCCCCCCCAAATAATCATGGTAGTAAGTGCAGCAAACACCAACATAGAGGTGTCAATAGGGAGAAGGGCAAGGGTAAATGGAGAAAGTGACAAAGGCAAGAAGGACAGGGATGGGGCAAAAGGGAGTAAGGCCATCAGGAAATGGAGAGTAATGAGTACCAATGCCCGTAGTCTGGGCAACAAGCTCCCTGAGCTGGTGGCCTTAATGGAAGAGGGATGCCTGGATATGGTAGCAGTCACAGAAACATGGTACACAGAGAACCATGACTGGGATGTTAACATACCAGGGTACACATATCTCCAGGAGAGACAGGCAGGGAGAAGAGGGAGTAGCTCTCTATGTAAGGAAGGGATAAAAGCTACTGAACAAAGAGTAAACAGGGAGGAGAGGAGGCACTGTGGGTCACCTTGGAGACTGGAAAGGACACCACAATCCACACAGGGTTGTGTACAGACCCCATGTCAGGGAGGAATGGACAAGGATACGATAGAAGGCATTCTTAGAATGGCAGAAAGGGGAGATACTATTGATGGGAGACCTGAATATGCCAGATGTTAACTGGAGCACATTTGCTGCAGCCACATCAAGAGTAGGGCCATTCTTGATGCCCTACAGGTGGCAGGCATTGGACAGCTAGTTTCAGAACCCACTTCGTGAGGGGCAATCTTAGACCTCGTGCTCTCAAACGGGGGCAGTGAGAGGATCTCAGATCTAGAAGTGGGTTGCCATCTGGGGACAAGTGACCATCAAACAGTGTGGTTCACGTTAAATTCAGCTACAGAGTCAAGCTATACAAAAGTGAGGGTACTGCATTTTAGGAGAGCTGACTTTGGCAAGATGGAAGAGTGCCTCAGAAAAGCACTAGCAAACAGGCTAGAAGGAGGTGTGGAGCAACAATGGGGAATCATCAAAACTGCCATCACAGAGGCAACAAGCCTTTGTGTGAAGCAAATAAACAAATCAAAATGAAAGAAAAAGCCACTATGGTTCTCAAAGAGGTGTCTGTGAAGTCAGGAAGAAAAGATAGCATTCCAGAAGTATAAAGAAACACAGAAAGAGCAGGACAGAGAGCTGTACCGAGTTAAGGCAGAAGGAAGCAGGGAGGAAGTCAGAATAGCAAAGGCCCAAACTGAGGAAAAGATAGCCAACTCAGTTAAGAAGGGATAAAACCTTTTAGGTACATCAGCGCGTGAGAAAGACAAAGGGAGGATGATGAGGCTGAATAGAATGAGCGATGGGTGGGCAGAGGGGACAGTGAAAAGCAGGGATACTGAATGAATATTTCTGCTCAGTATTCACAAAGAGGAGGGGAAGTGCCTAATCCAATTAACAGAAGCACTCTTGATGGGGGTCGATCCCAGTCCTTTCACAGAAGAAGGGTTCTGCAAGAACTCCTAAAACTGAAGGTGGACAAAGCAATGGGTCCTGATGAATTCACCCAGAATTCTAAAAGAATTAAGGGAGGAACTAGTGAAACCACTGGCTACACTTTTAATAAATCATGGGAGGATGGTGTGGTACCCGAGGACTGGAGGAAGGTGGATGTGATTCCCCTTCACAAAAGTGGGACCAGGACAGAGGCAGGAAACTACAGACCTGTCAGTCTGACCTCTGTGGTAGGGAAAGTGATGGAGTCACTTCTGAAGGAAAGAACAGTTGAGTACCTAGAGGCCAGTGGAGCACAGGACCCAAGGCAGCATGGATTCACAGCGGGAAGGTCAAGTCAGATGAATCTAATAGATTTCTTTGACTGGGTGACCAAAGTAGTAGACCAGAGGGGCTGTGGACATGGCCTACCTAGACTTTAGCAAGGCATTTGACACAGTCCCACACAAAGATTAATAGTCAAATTAACCAGCCTGGGAGTGGATCCCAGGGTGGTAGCCTGGTAAAACATTGGCTGCACAACAGGACACAGAAGGTAATTGTAAATGGAGTCCACTCTGAAGAAGAGAGGTTACTAGTGGGGTACCACAGGGATCAGTATTGGTCCAGTCCTTTTAATGTCTTCATCAGTGACATTGCAGAGGGACTGAGAAAAGTATGCCTTTTGCAGATGACACAAAGATCTGCAACAGGGTTGATACACAAGGAGGAGTGGAAAGGATGAAAAGGGACTTGGCAAGGTTGGAGGAATGGTCAGAAGTATGGCAGCTAGGATTCAATGCAAAGAAGTGCAAAATAATGCACCTGGGAAACAAGAACCCAGGGGAAGAATACACAATGGGTGGGGAGGTAGTAACAACAACAAAAAAGGAAAGGGACCTGGGGGTAATCAATCAGAAAACAGGAAGTTGTTATCCCTCTGTACAGACAGTTGGTGAGACCCCATCTGGAGTACTGTGTCCAGTTCTGGAGACCCCATCTCCGCAAAGACATAGACAGGATAGAGGTAGTCCAGAGGAGGGCAACTAAAATGGTGCAGGGTCTGCAAGAGAAGCCGTATGAGGAGAGACTAAAGAGCTTAATATGTATACCCTTGAGGAAAGAAGGAGAGGGGGACATGATAAAACTTTTAAGTACCTCAGTGGAATCAACAAAGTCCAAGAGGGTAGCATCTTTCTGAAAGAGACTTGCAAGAACAAAGGGACACAATTTAAAGATAGAAGGAGGGCGGTTCGGGCAATGTAGGAAGTATTATTTCACAGAGAGGATAGTGGATGCATGGAACAGCCTTCCTGAGGAGGTTGTGGGGTCTAAAACTGTGGGAGAATTCAAGAATACATGGGACAGACATAAGGCAATTCTTGTGGGGGGTAGGAAGAAATAGGCTGTTGGTTAACTAGGATCTACGGCCTATCCTGTAGGTAGGGAAATGGGCAGACTAGATGGGCCAAGCGGTCCTTATCTGCCGTCAAAGTCTATGTTTCTATGTCTATGTTTCTATGTTTCAGTGCTCATGTAAGAAAGCCAGAAAAGGTAAAACGGATGATGCCAGTACTGCTATGAGGTATCTTGTGATTACCATTATCCGTAACAGCAATGATGATTATGTAATCGATGCATCATGGAAGTAATTAGGTCACTTTTCCATGTAAAAAGAGAGGAATGGAGAAGGCTTCACTAAATCTTAGATCCTATGAGACATGGGAGATGGTGATGCCATACCGCTTGAATTGACAGGATGCTTAGGGAGCATCCAGTAGAGTTGGATGAGGAATTAGATATTTCTATAGTCCAGTTGAACGGGATTCTGTAACTGGTCCTGGGGAAATGATTGATAACTCTATGGTGACGTAAAAGTCTATAAGGCATGTTGTTCAAGGGATGTTGCTAGAAGATGTTTTCCTCAGGCGAAATGAATAAGTGATCCATCAAGTAGTGGATGGCAGTTGTTAGGATGGCCAAGGTAGGAGTATGAAATAGATGTATGGGGGGAGTAGTTGACTGGGTAGGAATACTGGCCAGTAATAAGTGCTAAATGCCCAAAAAGAGCCACAACAAACAGGAAGAGCCCTGAGCTGCTAGGGCAGTAAGAAGAAGGCAGCTGCCCAAGGATGGAGGGAAAGTCTGGAGTGGATGTCCACAGACTAGAGGAAGGAGTCCGAAAAGAAGACAGCATAGGCCAAGCATGCTGACATTGGCAGGTGCTGTCAGGAACATAACTGTGGTCAGCACCACAGCAAACTGAAGCGGAATGCAGGAAAGCTGCTGCAGGCCTTGAGTGGCAGATCCATGAAAGATCAAGAATCAAATCCAGGTACCAAGTGCTGTGAAGTTGAGGTACGAGAGTCCCACGTCTGAAGAAGATGGTGAACAACAAGTGCAGAGAACAGAAGGTGCTGCAGCGATGAAGCACAAGGTTCCCACATCTGAAGGAGAAGGAAAAATAGCACAGCTGTCAGGAAGGAGTGACCAGCAGCAGGGAAGTCCTGTAGGTAGCTGAACTGAATATAGGTAGAAACTGAACAAAACTGGTGGAGTCCAAATCCAGAGATTAAGGGGGCCAAGGTTGGTATGAGTATGATGAGTCCATGGAAGTGCAGGATGTAGACCAGTGAGGAGGGATGTGGAAGGCAAATGGGGTACAGTGGTCCTGTTCCCAAAGGGAAGTGGCAACTGGTTATCAGGTAGAGAATGCATAAGGTTGAAACAGTCAATTTGCAGATACAGGCTTCTAGTCCTGGTAGTCAAGGTGAGACAACAGTCATTTGATGCCACCAGGCAGAGGTAGGATGTTAAAGGCAAATGGGGTAAAGTGGTCCCATTCCCGAAGGAAAGTAGGAACCAGTTATCAGGTAGAGAATGCATTAGGATGAAACAGTGGATTGCAGACATGGCTCCCAGCCCTGATAATCAGGGCATGCTAACCTTCACTCAATACTACCAGGCAGAGTAAGGGACAGAGGATGTCAGGTTTGTAAGTAGTAGATAGTAGCGACTGTAATGGAATCAGATCCCCGGTAGACAGGGCAAGCCTACCTTCACTCAATGCCTCAGAAGGTATGAGTTAGGGGCGGAGTCTGGAAAAACTTCTGGTATGGGCTGAGCAAGGAAAGGGCAGCTAGCTGCATAGTATAGGAGGTAAACAGAAAGGCAGTATAAAGGGGAAGGCAGCAATTTAGAGTGAGAGAATGGGAGGAGGAATTCATCAGGAATGCCAGTAAGGGGAAATTAGAGTAATCCAGGAAGGAGCAAAACAACAAAACAGCTCAGCAGTGCAAGGAGTGTGCGGTAATGAAAAGTCGTAGTAGAACAGCAAAAAAACGTACCACTCGGAGAAACTTATTGCAAGGCAATACTTTTAATACATGAAAAACACCACAAAAGTACTAAAGCACTTCGGGTACATGAACACAAACGCAACCTCTACTGGTTTCACACAGAAATATGCGTCGTCAGGAGGATGACTAATCCAGGAAGGAGCATGCTGGTAGTGCTGGAATGCAATGAATGACTGAAGGCTGAGTAGGCTGCAAGGGTAATGATCTGTGCAATGGTAGTGGAAGCCACATAGGTAGGAAGCCAGGGTAGATCATATGGCTGGCACGAGCAGGATCCCGCTGATCTAAGCTACAATGCCCTGCTGTGATGTCTCAGTCCCTCGCCATGGGAAAAACAGGGGAGCAACAAGCAGAACATCTTCAAGACCAAACAGGAATGATGGTGGGGAAGGAACCTGAAAGAGATTTTGGGAAAGACAGGGCCTAGGGAAGGAGAGACCATAGGTAAGTTGGGGAATGAAAGCAAACCTTGCAGTATTCACAGATAATGGTAATGGATAATGCTTGACGAAATGAATGGATGAGGAGAGCCAATGGTGCGGGCTTAGGGGCACCACAAGGGTCATGGAAGAAGGAGCAGGTGTGAACATTGTGGGTAACTGGCAAGCTAGAAGAGCGGAGCACCAGGGGTAGAACAAGGAAGCATGAATCTTGAAGCTGAGCAGGGTATTGGTGCCGGGAGCAAAATAATAAGGGGTAGGGGTAGAGGTAGCACAGGTCAGGATGGAGAAGGGGCATAAAAGAAGATGGAATGCTGTTGAGAGGAGCGAAAGGCCCAAAAGGAGAACCAGGGGAGCACAGGATGAGGGGAGGAAGGGGGGCCTGAGGAGCAGGGAGAAGGGGGGGAGAGACAGCAGGGGCAGATAAGGAGCCACGGATAAAGGAAAGGAGGGCAGGGCTGGGAAAGGGGGAGAAGTCCACATCTGTTGCTGAATCTGGCAGAATGTCTATGCACTGTATGGACCCTGGGAAAATTGGCAGTGAAATGGGGAGGAGAAACCATTGTACATCCATGCAGGAGGAAAACAATGTGAATTTTGTATCCGCATGCCAGTGGGGCCAAGCTACAGTAAGGTAATTGTCATCTGCAGAGCACATCAGTATCAAGCCTGCCAGTCTGAAACATTGGATTAGTCCCCAGATTGCCTATAGAACAGGTAGACCAGTGTATACTGGAATAACTGAAACTGGGCTATGAAAAATGCAGCAGTAGTATAGCAATATGATAACTGGTGACCCCCAATATCAACCTGCTTTTGAGTTCTGTAGAAAGTCGTATCAACCCGCGAGCTGATATCTTAAGTCGTATCAACCCGCGAGTTCATATCGAAAGTCGTATCAACCCGCGGGTTGATATCAAAAGTCCCATAAACCCGCGAGTTGATATGACTTTTACAGTCTTGTGCCAGGTTGTCTCTCGTAGTGTAGCCTAATGAAACAGTCTGAGCCTGTGTGAGATGGCTCTCCAACGGACAATCCTGAGTCAATGACCATATTACTTGGGCATAAATATAGAGTTTTTTCCCTTGCTGAGGTACACATCGGGCACTGATGTCACCATTCATAAATAAAATAAAAGCAAACACAATGGAGAACTGTTTCATGGCAGCCTGCAGCAGTGATAGAGAAATTCATAGTGGAACAGCAGAACCAGAATACCGTTAGAAAAACAGTAAGCGCTCATCTTGTGTTATGGTCTTCTTCACCAGTTATTATAAAAAATAAAACATATATAGGTTTGTAATATGCAGTTTTTTCACACCCTCGATGTGTGAAAATATAGAAACCTCTCGAGCTTGCTCTCGAGGTTTCTATATTATCACACACCTTGGGTGTGTAAAAAAAACTGCATATCACACACCTCTATATGCATTATTCTCTATGTGTTGGGCAGCATGGCAAGATGACAGTGAGACCATTAAAACAGTGCTTACAGGAACATATGAGGTCTCTTTTACATGCAAGGAATGACACATCAGTAGGTACACATTTTGCCATGTATCATGGTTCTTCACCAGACAGTCTCAGATTTATGGGCATTGATTGGATACTACCACAAACTACAGGGAGCGACAGAGCCAACAGCTGCTTCAGAAAGAGAGCATGTGGATATTCAAACTAAACAGTGTTAAACCTAGTGGTCTTAATAATAGTTGGGATAGCAAACCTTTTTTGAAATGAGTGCTAAATTGACTTCTCTGATTCAAATGCTTTATTATATTGTTTGTGTTTACCCAGTTCATCAAGTAGACCCTGGGCTGGATATTCAAACTGCGCCATTCTGAGGCGCAAGCCCTTGCGCTGCGCAAAATAGTTGCGCAGGGGTGTGGCTGGAGCAATATTCAAAGGAGTTGCGCTATTGAGCAACTCCTTTGAATATCACCCCCCAGCCACAGCCACTGTGCATGGCGCAGTGGAACTTGCGCCACCGCAAGTTGTCAGAGTGGAACATTCAACTTGTGGTGGTGCAAGTACCATTGTGCCATGCGCAAAATCATGATATTCAAAAGGTGACATGCAAATGGGGCCATAATTCATGCAAGGTGCAGGGGGGGCCATTTGCATCTGATTATGGCCCCATTTGCATGCCATTAGCATGTAGGTGCGCCGATCCCTGAGGACTTGCGCCTGGTGCCCTGCCAGGCAGCAGCTGTCGGGACCGACGCACCCTGCAGCCCGATCGCGGGCAGCAATGTGGCTCCCCCACCTCCTTCCATACATATCCCTGGTGGTCCCGTGGACCGAAATGCCCGATTGCGGGCGGTATGTTTAATAACTCCCCCCCCTCCCGTTCACATCCCTGGTGGTCCAGTGGACCGAAATGCCCGATCGCGGGCGGTATGTTTAATAACTACCCCCCCCGTTCATATCCCTGGTGGTCCAGTGGACCAAAATGCCCGATCGCGGGCAGAAAGTAAACTGAACCCCACCTCGAACATCTCCCTTTGCCCGATCGCAGGCAGAGTAACTGAACCTCGGCTCTTTTGCACGATCGCTGGCAGAAAGTAAACTGAACCCCCAAACATCTCCCTGGTGGCCAGTGTCCCACCCACCCCATCACGAAGCCCACCACCCGCCTCCCCTGGCAGCCAGCGAGCAGCAGCATCCCACCTCGCCCGTCGCTCGCCGCCGACGATTGCCTGGAGCAGACGCTTGGTGCAGAGCAAGAGCTACGGGCAGTAGTTCATAAGCATATGATAGTTCAGATTTGTGAATGAACATCATTCACAAATCTGGACTGTCATGCCGGTATGGGCTGCACACCCATTGGCTCTTGCCTGCACCAATGGGCGTGCAGGCCCTCACCGGTAGTCAGTCGGCGGTGGCGGGCGGCAGTCGGTGGATGCTGCCGCTCGCCGCCGCCGGGGAGCGGTGGTGGGCTTCGTGGGTGGGTGGGGTGGGGGACACTAGCCACCAGGGAGATGTTTGGGGGTTCAGTTTACTTTCTGCCCGCAATCGGGCACAAGGGAGATGTCTGGGGTTCAGTTTATTTTCTGCCCGCGATCGGGCACAAGGGAGATGTTCGGGGTTCAGCTTACTTTCTGGCCGCGATCGGGCACAGGGAGATGTTTGGAGGAGGGGTTCAGTTTACTTTCTGCCCGAGATCGGGCATTTCGGTCCACTGGACCACCAGGGATGTGAACGGGAGGGATTATTAAACATATTTTCGATCCACTGGACCACCAGGGATGTGAACAGGAGGAGGGGGGGAGCCACATTGATGCCCACGATCGAGCTGGTGGGTGGAGTACATATGCCCGTGATCGGGGCTGTGGGGGGCAGAGGGACTGAGTTAGGGGCCAGCCACAGGTGGCAGCTGCTGTGTTGCACCCTGCAATACAGCAGCTCACCTGTGGATGGCCCCACTTAAGCCTTTTTTTGGCTCAAAGTCCTGCAGGCGCAGGTTGGGGTTGTGCTCAGAGTCACCTGCACAGCCTGGCTGAATATCGGCTGTGCAGTTTATGCATGGTTCCTCCCTCCAGTTGAGCATGCATTCATTTGCATTGCGCTGTTGCTCAGCCTGTTTTCAGTGGCGCAACTGCCTCCTGCTGAATATTGCAGAATGGCGAATTTCTAGGACTTATGTATGCTAACCCTGTTGAGCATGATGCAACTTTTTGAATATCTGGCCCCTGTGTGTGTGTGTGTGTGTGTGTGTGTGTGTGTATATATATATATATATATATATATATATATATATATATATATATATATATATATATATATATATATATATATATATATATATGTGTGTGTATATGTATATATATATATATATATATATATATATATATATATATATATATATATATATATATATATATATATATATACACACACACACACACACACACACACACATATGTGTCATTTACTCTTATTTACCTTTTATTCTTTATTTACAGTGAAGCACCTCCTTTTTGGACTCCTACCTACCCGGTTGGCATAGCCATGTGGAGATCTGAATCTGGCAGACTTCCTACTACAGTACAAATCAAGTAAAATTTAAAGTTAAAAGCTAACAGCTAAAGAATTGTGACTATAGAACCTGCACAATCTTGTATTTAGTCACTATTGAGATTTCTAGTAATCTATTTTTTCTAGTTAATATAGCCATTTGGAGCTCTGAGTTTTACAGACTATTTACTAAAGTACATTACAGGAAATTGTAGATCTTAGTCTTTTGATAACTGTCTTTGGTATTTTTTTCCTTTTTCATCATAAGATTGTGTGTATGATAAGCTGTATATATTTTTTCTTTATTATATTAGGTGGAGGTTTCATATAAATGTGTTTATATATATTGACTTCACTATTATGTATTAACTGATTTGAGCACACATTATAGCTGCAAAAGCAAATGACTGCATAATTGTTTGGGCTAACAAGGTACAGCTGTTTTGAACTAAATCAAGTGCATTTAAAGCTGTGATCTGCTCTAGTATTTTGACCCCTTTGAAGACTCGTTGAGGAGTTGAGGCACTAGGGTTTGCCTGGAGACTGATTTTGTTGTGGCAAGAAAGTAAAAGAAACACACTGGTGTTTATTATTTAACTTCATTTGCCTTTTTTTTCCTTTATTTGCGCACTGTATCCTGTTGTGGTTAGCATGGCAAGATGGCAGGGGAGCGCAGGTGTCCCTCATGGAGTGAATGCCTGAACGCCAGCAATGCCAAAGCAGAGCTATGCAGGTAGGGGAGAAAAAAGTAGAGCAAGTAGGCTGCAGGACAAAGGGGAAGGAGCAAGAGCCACAGTCCGCTTGTACAGGCCAGCCACTAAGGCAAGGTATGCTAATGCAGAAAGCAAAAGTGCGCTGACAAGGTACTTATGCAGTCGATCATGAGGAGAGGACAGTGAGTTTTCCAGTACATGCCTACCATGGAGTGGATGGGATACAGAGATAGATCCAGAGGCGGTCTGCAGGCGATGATCCATGAAGTGAGCAAAGAGCAGAGAAGCAGTCCTGAGTAGGGCAGCCAAATAGACATAGGGGAATTATGCCACACCTGAAGGGGCAGGAAACAGGGACCAGTGGCCCTGAACAGCAAAGGAGCAGCAAATGAGATATGGGGAAGGGAGGAGGGAAAACAGAAGTGAACGGGAAAGAGCGGACACCAGAAAGGAGAAGGGTGAGAATGGGGGGAACAACCAAGAGGAAAACAAGGGGCAAAAGTGGGGGTGAGGAGGAGAAAAGGAGGAAAGAGAGGAGCTGGAGGGAGCATGGGAAAACAAACAAAGAGCAGGAGGGAAGGGAAGGAGACTCAGCCTATGATCCACACAGGAGCCCAGGAATTGCCATTTCATAACATGCTAAGCAGGGGACTGCTGTAGGAGGCTGGCCTTTAAGGGAAATGTGGGAGGAGCTATTCCCCCACATTGAACCTGGGGCTTTAGCCCTCACATAATTATCAGCTCATGTTTAGAGAGTGGTTAGGTCAAGTATTTGGGACTGGGGATAGTTCCAAGGAAGCAGGTGCACTAATCTTAAATCCCGTAATATGGGAACTGCCCTCCCATAATGTCGCTGCTTCTCTCATTTCTATTTTATGTAATCTTTTTATATTGTGTTGTCCTAAGTTGTCCTGAAACCCCCTATTGTAATTAACTTAATTGTATTGTTTCCCGCATATCATCCATCCACCGGATTATTGTCTGCCATATCTTTGTTTCTTGGTATTGCCTTTGAATGTTGTTTTAATGCAACTGACTCTGGGTTGCCCTGAAAAAGGAATGTCTGTCTCAGTGGGCCCAGCCAGTTAACAAAATTCAATAAATAAGAAAATAAAATGAAATCTTTGTCAGGCGACTGAGGAACCAAACACTCACTATTTAGTTCTAAATGGAAAACTAGGAGAAGAATATTTTACTTTTATTAATATTTATGGCCCAACTTCTCCCCATGAGGTGTTTAACACAATATACCAGAAAAGGGGGATGGGGGGGGGCCTTCTTAGACAGTACAGTTAGAATAGCAGGAGATGAAAATTCAAAGTGAGAGCCTAAGATGGACAGATCCAAATTGAGGCCTAATAGTTCTAAAGCTGGCAGAGATTTAACTGACTTCACTGGGAATTGAGGCTTGGTAAATAATTGGAGAATCATAAATCTGAATGTAAAACAGTGCTCATACTGGTCCCAATGCAATCAATATGGATCAAGAATAGACCCAATATATGCACCTAAGGACTTTATTTGCAGAATAAATCATACTGAAATAAAAGGACAAGGTATATCAGATCGGTCCCCTGTGACTTTGAGCTTTACGGAGACTATCAATTCAGAAAAGACCAACAGATGGAAGTTAAACAATTTTATTTTAGGTTAAGAAGAGTATAAATAAATAAATAGTCTTGAGCATTACAAATAAAAAAAAGTGAGTTTTTGTCCAATAACAAACCAGAAGGCATTTCCCGGGCTAACAATAGGGATTGTTTTAAATGCTGGTTGCGAGAGTATATCATAAGTATCTACTCTGCTATAAAAAAGAAAATGAAAGAACAGACTAATCTGCTTCACAAAATAAAATAAATTGAAGTCAAATGATTAACTGAGGAAAATAAAAAAATGTGTAATCACTGGCCCGAACTAAAATTGGAATACAGTGTGGTAATAAGGGGGGGAAGGCAGACTTTTACAATAGGAAGTTTAAACTCAATTATCTTGATTCCGTCTCAAAAGCCTCAAGGATTCTGACCATAAGATTAAAGCAGAATAGTTCAGCCATAAATATTGTGGCAATTATGGGCTTAAAAATAACATTGTTATAGTTGGTCAGAAAAAAGTTCCAAAAATGTTATCGAGAGTCATATACCTCTGAAGACAAGCTCCAACAAATCGCTTTATCTCAGTTCTGCAAAGATATTCACATACCTAAGGTTTTGGATAACCTTAAAAAACAGTTTAGTGAAGACATAACTGATACTGAAATTACTGGTGCCATGAAAAGCATTAAGAAAAACAAAGCCCCTGGACAGGATGGATATTCAGCTAATTTCTTTCATAATTTACTAAAGCACTGATCCCCCTTCTTAAAGATGTATTCATTGAGGCTCCTATAAGAGGGGATTTAGCCAAGCATATGACCCAAGGTTTGGGACTTAGCCAAGCATATGACCCAAGGTTTAACTACCAATTCTTAAAACAGGGAAGGATTCTCTGTATGGTAGTAGCTATAGACCTACAGTGGCACCAGCCAAGATGCAATGCAATAAGGCTGCATTATGTCACAAAATGCTGCAGTGTGTTGCAGGGAATAGTTACTGCAGTATTTATTGTGTTGTCGCTGGCTCTGTTGTATCTCATTAATCAACACTGACATCAAAATTTTAGCCAAGATCTTGTCAGACAAATTGGAAAGAGTTATACATTTATGGTTTACAGTGAAAACAGTGTGGATGAAATAACACATAGCAGTATCATGCAAGTAAGTCAGTGCAGTGCAAAACAGCACAAACAAAAAACAGCTATGGATCAGAACATTGCAACACCAAACAACAGACACACCATTACACTCTAAATAAAATAATCTTTGCAACAGAAAAGAATCATGCTTGTCTGACACACAGTACTCCAGTAACAGAATGAGTGACCTGACATCGGCAGGCTCTGCAGGTGGACATGCAGTGACTCTCCTACTCTTCCTGATGGTCCATTTCAGTAGAGACTTAGTAGGCAGCTCCCTGGACATGGAAGTTGATAACCCCGAGACACCTGCCACAACAATCTGGTGAGTAGTTTCACAGGTGGAAAAAGTTATCTCTTTCATCTTGGCCACAGCCTCCTTCACAGCAACCACAGCAGCACAGGGAATATGATTATGTCCTCCAGCAGTCCTAAACACTGACTCCCCATGCAAATGCAGCCAAGCAACACAATGACCTTTATCATATTCGATGCACTTCCAATAGTTTTTCTGACTGCACAAGCACTCTTTCTGGTACAAGAATCCCTCACAGAGTGCTAACTGATGTCCCTTTTGACTTTGCATAAAATGCACAGACATCGCTTCTGCTACACACAATACAGGCTTTAAACAAGTCAAGAGGCTTGCAACAAGGAAAGAAATAAACACCTGTAGCCAGGATAGCTTAACAGTGCCCAGAAAACACCTGTGCTTAATCACTATGCCTAATAGAATGAGCACACCTGTGCCTAATACTGTGTGAAACAGTACCATGCTGTTATTCCTTGCATGCTACTATAATCTGCGTGATTAATACAGCACTGTTAATGCCCATGCTATTATGACGTCACTGTTATCACTGGATACCTACATTTATTAATTAGTCTGCAACAAAAAAGCTTTATTAAAAGCAAGGTCTTGTCTGACAATAGTAGGAAATTGTTTCATATATTAATTAATTGCAAAAAAATCAATTTTACAAAATCAGTTAGGGTGTCCATTACACCTTTAAAGGTATAGAAATTCAAAGTTAGGGTTAATACATGTATAAGCACAACAACACCAATTTCTGCAAATGTAAGAAAAAAAAACAGTTATTTGATATATCTCTTGGTGTCCTTCCACCTAACTCGTACTCCATACAAATATATTGTTCTATACCACATGATTAACAGCTCAAATGGTGTACGAGTTAGGAGGAAGGACAACATGGGATATACCAAATAATTGTTTTGTTTCTTATGTTTGCAGAGATTAGTGGTGTTGTGCTGATACACGTATTAACCCTAACATTGAATTTCCATACCTTTAAAGGTGTAATGGAAACCCTAACTGGTTTTGTAAAACAGAGGTATTTTTCAATTAATTTCCATTATTTTTGAGATGACATATCAAATATGCTTTTGGAATGCCCAGTGTACATATGACAACATTTAATGATTAATGAGTATATTTGTAAACTAATGAAATCAATTACACAAGAGAAAGGAAAATAGATTAGATATTTTAAGCTGTTAATTTAAAACATGCCAAATCAAATTAAGCCAAACTAAATGAAAGGCATACAAATGATAGTTGATGAGTGGCATCCCGTGGTTGTAGGCGAAACACCATGTAGCAGTGAGGAAGTACCAAGTAACCTGTAGAATGTATAAATATCTTCCAAATGTGTGAAAGATTTCACCATGGTAATATTAAAACACTTGAAAATGTTGTAGACAGTTTGCACAGTTTATGTTTCAGGACATTTACAGTACACTGATAGAGTTATAGTAACAGTATTGTTTAATGTTATGGAAGCCAGTTATAAATGATAGTAGAAAACCAGTGTACTGTTATGTTGTATGAAACAGAAGAAAAAAAAAACTCCTAAAGCAAAAAGAGTAGCCAAATTTGTAATAACCTGCTTTTTTATGTTTGTCTCAGTTAAAGATTTCTGCCAATGTTGTTCTGTACTGTAACATTAACTTGTATGTAGGAACATTGTAAGTAGTAAACATAAAGTTATTATTATTTGTAAAGATATTACTAAAGAAAGTAATTTGTGAATGTAGAAGATGTTCCAAAATATGTGGTAAAGTTTCACAGTTTCACAGTCAGCAGGAGTAAGAGTAATTAGAAGTAAACCGAAATGTAAATGTTAATTTAAAGTTATAGTGCATATGCATAGGCATTTCAGTATTGCAGATGGAGATCTCAGTGCATAACAATATCAATAAATAATAACTTCCTTCACTTCCTAAGCAGCTAGAGTATGTTTCTTATGTTACTAATGATAGTCTCCTGAAGAAATATATATATATATACAGTAGCAATTCGATGCAGCATTGTTAGTTAAAGAGGGTAATTATTCACAACGACATACAAGGCTATCATTAAGATCTGAAGTGAACTAATAGAAAACAAATGGCTTATGGAACATAATGTCTATTCCTTGAATGTTAACCTGGGTATAGTACATAAAGAACTGTGTCTGACAGTACATCATACAATTTTTGCTTGGTACAAGACGGCAAAGTAGCAAAACTATTTGTGTGGACTCTTCCTTCAGATTGTTTACCAACCATTGCAATATTATTGAAAATGTTTGGATGTTTTTGTCACACCATCTCCTATTCAGTAGAGCAAAAGAATGAAAGTCACATTTAAGGGACTTGCTGTGCCCCACGCTTGTCCTGTGTTCGAGCCGGGATTTTGTGTAACATCGTAGCAAGCAAGTTCGGAGCAGAATCAATACAATGTTGTGATCATGTATCAAATGATTTTAATATGGATTCTGTATTGAATATTACAACCTGAATGGATGATAATAATGTTCATGTTCAGAGTACACTAGAGATGTTAGTGTTTAGGGAATGGGAACCAGAAGTGAGAAACTTGCTCCGACCTATGAGTAGTCTGTCAGCGAAACAGGATTCAATAATTTGACATAAAATCAATGTTCGGAAGAGAATCCCAACCCGCAATCCTGTATGGAGGGGGACAGCTATTTTGACCTAATCTGTATTATGTGGGACAGAAATGATGAAAGCCACTTGTAAGGGCTTTAGTCTGGCACAGGCTTCTTCTATCACTGAAAAGGTGTTTAGTGTGACATCACACCGTGCTTGTTTGGTAACGAATCCACAGTATGTTGCAATCCTGTATCGAATGCTGTTCATTGTAATTGCGTACCGAATATGACTTAAGGTAATCTTCAGAACACTGTAGAAATGTTAGTGTTCACAGCTAAAAATAGAAATAATAATTAAGGAACTTGCTCTGACAGACGAGTAATCTGTCACTGAAAGGGGATTCAGTACATCAACATGAAATCCCCGTTCGGAAGGGAATCCCAACCCACAATCCTGTATCGAATGGGGCATGTACTGTGAGCTAATCAGTATTATACAATGGCAAGAAAAAATCCTGTACTCTGATTGGTCAGTCTGAGGCTGGACCCGTGATGTTATCCCAGTACAATATCACGGGTCTAGTCCCAGCAGCCAGATGACCGCATCAATCATTATGAGGATCACTCCACATAGCCCGCTGGAGTGATCCCTGCTGCACAGCATGGCTTAAGTCATCGCTCCTCCAATGCCATCTCCACAATACATCCCATTAAAACTCACTATTCATTCAACAACAACAAAAACGTCACCGGCAGTTTTGTTTTGTCTTTTTATAGTAAATCTCAACGGTTGTTGTTTCAAGTTCCAACATCGTCATGAAAGCTGAGCTGACACAGCGCGAGACCACCTGTAGTCAACCTTGCGCTAAATGTACAACTGCCATGTCATTTTTCCTTTCTCCCCTTCAACAATAAAAAGGCATATTTTTAAAGCCGCTTCTTGTTGGCTTCACTTTACAACACGCAGTCAGCAAGCCGAGCTGACACAGCGCGAGACCACCTGCTGTCAACCTTGCTAAATTTACAACTGCCACCTCATTTTTCCTTTCTCCCCTTGAACAGTAAAAACGCTTATTTTTAAAACCGTTTCTTTTCCCAGAACACAATCTTACCTTCCTCATTAAACCATCAGACATGCTGGGGGTGTTACTGTGTTCTCAGCTGCTCAAAAGGTAAACCGCAAAACAGCACAGGGACTTTGAAAGCATGACAGAATGAAAAAGGGATATACAGACACTGCCACCTGCTGGCCAGCACTAGCAACAAGGGATTTTTTTTTATATATGTAAACATACACATTGCTAAAAATGCTTTTAAAAGAGTATTTTTATCTCTATTTTCTTATTTTTATTTTTTTTTTACAAAGGAGCCATTGTATAATAGCAATAATGCACTCCAGGGTGTGTGTTGTGCTGGGATAACGTCACTTCTGGGGTTAGTACGACTCGGCCTGCAGCCTCGTGCCTAATCACCCCAGGCGTGACGTTATCCCAGCACAACACACACCCTGTCGTGCATTATTGCTTAAATATGCATGAGTAAAAGTATAATCAATAATATGGCTGAGTAAAATGATGAAAGCCACATTTAAGTGACTTGCTCTGGCACAGGCTTCTCCTCCCATTGAGCAGACATTCTGTGTTATATTACACGATGCTTGTTCAATACAGATTCCAAGAAATGTTGCGATCATATATAGAAAGCTGTTCTTTTTAATTCTGTACTGAGCATTACTAATATTCATCTTCAGAACAGAATACAGATGTTACTGTTCAGGGGAAAAAATGTAAACAAGAATTAATGGACTTGCCCCGACAGCGTGACACATGAGTAGTGTGTCAGCAAAAGGGGATTGTGTACTTCAACATAACATCCCTGTTTGGTAGAGAATCCTGACACAGAATCCTGTATCGAACGGAACATCTATTTTCCCCCATAGAAAATAATGGGGAATACAACACTGAATAACTTTACTACACAACAATATTTTGTCACCAAACCTTTGAAGGACACATCTATGAGTGCAAAGACATGTAGCCTAAACATTTCAGCACAATAGCCACAACCAGTTTGAAGGTAGAGATGGCAAAAAAGGGGAAAAACCAGGGAAATCTCTGTATTTTCAACACTCTGTATCTTGAAAACGACAGCCAATTTCAACAAAAATTGAGACATTAACAGACCTTCCCCAACCAAAGAAACTTTCCTATTTTCATGCAAATCCATTATACCATAGAAAAATTATTACAGGTTAAAAATGCCCTTTTAACATTGAACACTCCTCTCAACCCTAACTATACTGGCACTACCGCACCAGTATAATAAGGCTAACAAATCCAAGCCTGTAGTGGGAATTCTATCACCAGAGGCAGAACAACCATTTTATGGCATCTTCTGGCCACATATCTTTGATGTTTTAAAATTATATGATTTTCCAGACCAAGATATCAGATGTGCTAACATTTTGTACCAGAATACAACACCAGCTGTTATTACTAATGGCATAATTTCCCCTTATTTTGAAATTAACAGAGGAACTAGACAATGGTGCTCCCTTTACACATAACTGTGTAATTTAACAATAGACCCTTTAATAAGAAAATTGAAGTTACAGTAGATAAAATAATTAAATGTATTAGCTTGGGGAATAATACATTTCTGACTTCTGTTTATGTGGATGTCATTCTTATCACCTTATCTGACCCTAAAACTTCAGTTTCGGGAATGTTAGACACATTTGTAAAATCAGCAAAATCTCTGGGTATAGGCTGAACAAAGAAAAGTCCAATTTTCTCCCCCAAACAGTATATGCAGAAAGGATGGCTTACTGTACTTAGTACTGATCTTGCCTGGTCCATGGAATGTTTAGAATATTTGGGACTGAAAATTTATAAGATGCTGACTAAAATTGTATCTAAAAATGTTCATATTCTTAAGAAAAAGATAATGGAAAATGTGACAAGATGGAATAAATTATCTTCGGGGATGTGGATAAGGCTGGAAACAGCAAAGATAAATATTTTACTAACAGGTCTCTATGTTCTCACAATGATATCAAGTTAGGTTAACAGAAATGGTTGGGTGGGCTGTATTCACGAGTGACAAATTTTTAATATGGAGTTACAAAAGGATGAGAATGTCCTATAATAAGCTCACAAGAGCAAAGAATATTGCTGGCCTCAAAATGCCTGACTTTTACTTGTGCTACTTAGTGGCTAGGATTTCACAGTTTTCCAAATGGTTTATTTTTAACTCAGAACACATACAAGTTCCAGAGTAGTTAAGTGTAGGAAAAGGAATAATACAAAGGCAAGGCTTAGATATTAAATCTCTTGTATTTGCTAGGCCACAGAAAGCATTCAGTAATAAAATTATTCTAGATACACTGAGATACAGTAGATAAAACAGGTTAACAATTTATTAAAACATACTCTAGATATGGTAGGTCTAAATCTCAAACATTATGGTGTAATACTAACATTGTTCTTAACCACAAACCATTATACAATGTAAACTAGGAAAATTAAAGTATTAAGCAAATAAGAGACATTATACAACAGAATAATTTTATTTCATTTGAAGATTATCTGTTAAATACAAAGGCCCTGATATTCAAACTGCGCCATTCTGAGGTGCAAGCCCTTGCGCTGCTCAAAATAGTTGCGCAGGGGGGTGGCCGGGGTGATATTCAAAGGAGTTGCGCTATTGAGCAACTCCTTTGAATATCACCCCCCAGCTCACAGCCACTGTGTATGGCGAGTGGAACTTGTGCCACCGCAAGTTGTCAGAGTTGAGCATTAAACTTGCGGTGGCGCAAGTACCATTGTGCCATCTTGCAAATTTCCGATATTCAAAAGTGCCATGCAAATGGGCCATAATTCATGCAAGGCGCAGGGGCTATTTGCATCTGATTATGGCCCCATTTGCATGCCATTAGCATGTAGGTGCGCCGATCCTCGAGGACTTGCGCTCTGGCCGCCTGCCAGGCAGCAGCCGCCGGGACCGATGCACCCTGCAGCCCGATCGCTGGCACAACGTGAAAACAACCCCCACCCACACATCTCCCAATGCCGATTGTGGGCAGAACGTAAAAACAACCCCTCAAACAGCTCCCAATGCCTGATTGTGGGCAGAATGTGAAACAATCCCCAGCACGATCGTGGCAGAATGTAAAAGATCCCCAACTGAATATTCTGTGGTCCAGTGATCGTAAGCTCGATCGCTGGCAGAATGTTCAGTGATAACCTCAGAGCCTGTGTCTGTTGTCTTCCCACTATCGGTGCGCCACCACGTGGGCAGCCGGGCGGCGGGAGCCTGCTTTCCCGCCCCGCCATCCACTGGTTGACCGTCGCAGTTGCACGCTTATTGCGCAGAGTTAGAGCTACTGGCGGAGCTCATATTGCATGATAGTCCAGATTTGTGAATGAACCATTCACAAATCTGGACTGTCATGTATAGTATGGGCTGCACACCCATTGGATCTAGCTTGCACCAATGGGCATGCAGCCCTACCGGACAGTCAGTCGGCGGTGGCGGGCAGCAGGCGGGTGGGATGCTGCCGCCTGCCGCTGCCGGGGAGCTGGGTGTGGGGCTTGGGTGGGTGGGGACACTAGACACCAGGGAGATGTTTGGGGGTACTGGATATTCTGCCCATGATCAGGCACTGGGGGTTGTTTCATGTTCTGCCCGCGATCGGGCATTGGAGCTGTTTGGGGAGGGTTGTTTCACGCCTGCCCGCGATCGGGCATTGGGAGCTGTTTGGGGGTTGTTTTACGTTCTGCCAGCGATCGGGCATTGGGAGATGTTTTGGCGGGGAGGGGTTGTTTTATGTTCTGCCCGGATTGGGCTGGTGGGGGGCACAGGGACTGAGTTGGGGGCCAGCCACGGGTGGCAGCTGCTGTGTTGCGCCCTGCAATACAGCAGCTCACCTGTGGGTGGCCCTCAACTTGATCCTTTTTTTTGGGGCTCAAAGTTGTTCAGGCGCAGGTTGGGGGTTGCGCCTGCACAACTCTGCACAACCGGACTGAATATCGTGTTGCGCAGTTTATGCATGGTTCCTCCCCCTCCTGTTGAGCATGCATTCATTTGCATTGCACTGTTGCTCAACCTGTTTTCAGTGGCGTAACTGCCTCCTGCTGAATATCGCAGAATGGCGCAATGTAGGACTTGCGCATGCGCAACCCTGTTGCACATGGCGCAACCATTTTGAATATCTGGGCCAAAATGTCTAATGCTGATGTAAACTTCTGTGCTGAGTTACTAACCAGCATTCTAGAAAGTTACAACATTTTAGACCCCAACCTGGTATTAAATGATAATCTAAATCTTTTTTAGGTTGCCTACAATTATCTCCAAGAATCTTTTCTCTTTACAATCGGTTACTGGACTATGATAGAGGCACATATAATGAGAATATTAGGTGGTGTTGAAATATCTTAAACAAAAATATATAACTCTTGGATTAGAAAAATTTATTTATTTATTTAGTTTTTGTCGACCGGGTAAGTGCACTAGACAAATCCTGCCTATTTTCAGGCACGACCCAGGGAAGGGGATACAGATGAATGCCAACTGACCTTGAACCAGATTAAGCTGTTCTCACTCATAGCTTTTAGCACTGCGAGTGTAAGATTATTACAATTCAAAACACTTCATAATCTTAATTACACACCCCATCAGTTATTTAAAACGGGATTGAGAAGGTCACCCAATCACAGAAAATGCAGCACTGAAAAGGGTACTCTATTACACATATTCTGGGAGTGTCCTTTGATCAAAGTCCTATTGAAAAAAAATAAAAGAAGTTTTAGGGGAATTACCCAAGATCTCTAATAACCTAAATATTGAAACTTACATCATAGGTTGATTCATGGGTAATCACGGATGGGATTCTGAACTAAAATATTCTTTAACTTTAATTGCAGTGTTAATTAAAAGCACTGTATTAAAATACTGGATAGTTGACAAAGCACCATCTATTCAAGAATGGAGAAGAGGACTTATGGAGATTCTAAGAACAGAAAATCTTGATATACATGTGAAAAAACAATGTGATAAATTCTATAAAATGTGGGGAAGTATTTACAAACTGATAGCTAAGCCAGGAACTACAAACAATTAATTATAAATTCTTGGCATTATAGCCAATTTGTCCTCTGACATAAGAAGGGTTAATCCATTTCCCTTTATTTTCATACTTCCTCTCAAATTCCTTTAGTAGACATATATAGTCACTTCTTAACTTGGTTAGATCATCCTAAGGATTGGAAAAAACAAGCCTTCATGTTGTCTTCTTTTTCTTTCTGCCTGTATCTTTCTTTTTCTAAACCTTTTCCAGTCTCTCTTACATATCTCTTTCCTACTATGTATGAATTTCTCAGAGTAAAAGCAAAGGCAAATATGCTAACAGACTTAAATTATTATAAAGCCTTCAAAAGTGAGGAAGAATTGGTACTGCTGGAGGGGGGAGAGTGAAATGTTAGCAACAGAATTTAAGGTATAAGGTAAATGTTTATAGTTATTAAACTTATATAGATACCAATTAAATTATGGGACTAATGCAAAAATTCAGAAAAAATGTAATAAATAATTTTTTATCTTCCATGGTGTGCCAGCCTGGTGGCACTGAGGGTTGAGGCCTAGATGCCACACCTCGTGGTACACCGGTGACCCAAGTTCAGGAACAAGCCTGGTTTGTTGGGGGTCAGCCGGGGAGGGAGGAAGGAAGCAGGATTGAGCAGCCGCTTGTCAGCGCTCCTCTCCCGGGGAAGGATCTCAATACCCCCACAGTCCTATTGCCCCCAGGTGGAGGCCTGAGGGTAGTGCAGTTGGGAGGGCGGCATGCAAGGGAGGGCGCCGCTGAACCATGGTGTGTATGTGCCTCCACACATGTACACATGGCCATGACACAGGTGGGAGAAAATTGGAGAAAAAATAGAACTGGCAGGCTCCCTGAACCTCTGACCATGGTCCCAGTGATGGGGCTATGAGTGGGGATGGATATGAGTCCTCCAAGGGAGGGCCAGAGCCTGCCTACCAGATCCCAGGGTATAAAAAGATAATAGAAAAAAAAAGAAATCTTCCATGGCAATATTAAAAAAGTATATCAATATACTTTATTGTTATGGAAAAGTATACCAATAACATTTATCTTACAAAAAAACATCTGTTATGACGATTTTATATATATATATATAGCTAAAGAAAACTGCTTGTTTCTCTATCGATAACATAATTACTGCTGTTACAAAATAATTATATAATACCAACACCATTTCTTAATGGCTGGTCTCCAAGCTTTCATTAAAAAAAATAAGTTCATAGCCATAATAGTTCCAGAGGTAGACCTTTCATAGAAACATAAACATAGAATATGTCGGCAGAAAAGGATGGTCAGGCCTACCCAGTCTGCCCCATATGCCTAACATGCCACTAGGGCTTTGCTATTGCTTTCCGTCCGCCCCCTCCCCATATCTAACACACCCTTGTGTCTATCCCATGCTCTCTTGAATACCCCCAGAGTTCCTGCCACCACCACCTCCTATAGGAGTTTGTTCCAGTTTTCCATCACCATCTTCATAAAGTAGAATTTTCTGATGTTTCCCCTGAACCTCCCCCCCATTATCTGCATATCATGCTCCCTTGTTTTTGATTGCTCCTTTAACTGGAAGATGTCCACTTCTGGCACCCTGTTGATACCATTGATATATTTGAAGGTCTCAAACATGTCCCCCCTTTCCTTTCTTTGTTCAAGGGAATACATGCTGAGGGTCTTCAGCCATTCCTTGTATGACAGATGACTGAGCCCTCTAACCATTTTTGTCACCCACCTCTGGATGCGCTCCACCCTATCCACATCCCTTTTGAGGTATGGTCTCCAGAACTGAACCCCATACTCAAGGTGAGGCCTGACAAGCTGCCTATACAAGGGCATTATGACCTCCCTCTTCCTGCTAGTTATTCCCCTGCTGATACATCCCAGCAGCTTACTGGCCCTTGCCACCACTTTCTCACATTGCTTTGCCACCTTCAGGACCAGTGAAATGATTATGCCAAGGTGCCTTTCTGTCTGAGTTACCTCTGGAGCATGCCACCCTCCATATGGTATTCTGCGTCCTGGTTATTCATGCCTAATGAAAGCTTGGAGACAAGCCATTAAGAAGTGGTGTTGGTATGATATCATTATTATGTAACAGCAGTAATTACGTTATCAACGTTTTTGAGAACTCCCCCCTGCCCCCACTGTTCTGACCCCCCCCGACACTACACCCCGCTTCTACTTTAAGAAGGTCACACTACGAGAAACTAAGCACTACCTTCTAAAGATACTTGGGAAAACACATTTCAGTAGTGACTCAATCGACCTCAAACTTCTCCACCTATCTCTGGATGATGTGCTCCTCCTACTCTCAAAGATTTTCAGCCTATCACTCTGGCTTGGTCAATTCTCCTTCATTTGGAAGTCCGAAGTTGTGACCCCCATTCATAAAACTGGTAATCTGTCCCTACATACCAATTACCGTCCCATTTCTATTTCCCCCCCAAAAGCATTAGAGAGTGTAGTCTCTGACCAGCTCACTGATTTCTTGTCAAAGTACAACATCCAGTGCCCAGAGCAGTACAGATTCAGAAAAGACCACCGTACAACTGCTCTCATCATCTTCACTGACTACATCAACAAAGTGCTCGACCGTGGCCACCAGATGGGATCAGTGTACATTGATCTCACTAAGGCCTTTGATACGGTCAGTCACAATCTGCTTCTAACATCCCCCTATGATGTGGGCATCTTCTACCTGTACCACCTTGTTTGTATCCATGTCTTAAGTTACTGTTATACTGTTATACTGTGTATTTTTGTTTGTCTTACTGTGACAAGGTACCTTTGTAAATGAGCCTATGGCTCAAAGGTTTTCCAAATTGCTGTCTAAATAAATAAATAAATAAATAAATCTCCTTGGATGTGGCCAACTGGTTCAAAGATTACCTGACTGACAGATCACACAGGGTCAAACAGGGTGCTTTATCCACCTCCCTACATGTGTGCTCAGGTGTCCCCCCAGGGCTCAATTCTCAGCCCACTCCTTTTCAGTACATTCCTCAACTCCCTCCCACAAGTCTATAACACCAAACTCCTCCTCCTCCTCTATGTGGATGATGCCATGCTTTTCACTAGTGATGCTGACCCCACCACCCTTAGGTTAAGGCTTTAGTCTGACATTGCAGAAGTAGAAAGCTGATTCTCACAAAATAAGCTGATAATGAATTACAAAAAAAACCAATCCGTGATTTTTGCCAGTCTCCACAACAAGCAAAAATCAACCACCCTCACCTTCACTAATGCTGACAGTACCCCCATTGACTAGGTCCTCACCTTCAAATACCTGGGCATTGCTCTTGACAGTGCCCTCTCATACAGAGAGCATGTCAACATAATTTACAAGCTTGTCAACACAAGACTTGGTCTGCTATACAAGAATAGCCACTGTATGATGCAGGATGCCCTTGTTCAGTTCCATACTATCTATCATTGACTATGGCCTGATAATTTATGGCTCTGCCACAGACAATACCCTTAAGCGTATTCATACTACATCAAACAAATCATGCCAGTTGATCACTTGTGCCCTGAAACAGACCCACATGTGTGACCTCTGCTCCAGAACTAATTGGTTGACTCTCAAGGGAAGACTCTCCCCCCACACCAGTTGGGTCTCATTGCACCATCCTGCCAGCCCCTCCTCAAACAGGCCACTAAAACCCGTGGCACCAGGAGTGGCTCCAGAAGCTCCTACCAGATCTCTTTCTGCCACACCTCCCAGGCCAAATGGTTCTTTAGCTACAAGGCCCCCAGCCTGCTTAATGCCATCCCCCTGGACATCCTTGATGCCCTCACTTTGGGGTCCTTCAAATGGAAGCTCAAGGAACACCTTGTGGCACTCAGCAGGTGTGACTGTTCCATCTAGCCTACCTCTCTGCCTTGCTTACCCTAACAAGTTCTACTTATATAGAATGCTATTATTCTGGTTATAGCTTCACCTGGCACAATGGTCCTAATAAGAATGAATTGTCTCTGTCTACTGTTCCCAACAAGATTAATATCCTATTGTTTGCTTGATTGCTGTCTAAATTTGCTGACAAGATCAATATCCTATTGACTGCTTTCTATCTGGCTCTGCCCTACCTTGCACAATTGTGAAAGTGCTCTTTTAACTGCTTGATTGTGAAGGTACTGCTGTACCTCTCTGTTACATTATTTCTATCAGATGTTTGCACCGGGATTCACATCCCAAATTATGTACTTTTACATGTTCATTATGTCCTTTGCTCCTTGATGTGGAACCTCTGTAAAAGAGTCTTTGACTCAAAGGTTGTAATCCAAGAAGTTAAATAAATAAATAAATAAAAGTACATGATCTTGCATAGTTTTGTGCTGAAGGACAATTGTCATTCTTTGAACCATTCCTCCAGTTTCTCCAGATCCCTGCACATGCTCTCAACCCCCTCAGGCATATCCACTCTATTGCAGACCTTCATGTCATCCACAAGTAGACATACTCTTCCCTCTAGCCCACCCCTTCTATGTCCCCTATAAATATATTAAAAAGGATTGGCCCCAGCACCGACCCCTGAGGTACCCCACTGGTGACCACACCCTCCCTTGAAAGTACCCCATCCACAATTACCATTTGCCTTCTACCCTCTAGCCCGTTTTGCACCCACCTAACCATGAGCAGCCCCAGCCCAAGGCGTCTCATTTTGTTCAGTAGTCTCCTGTGCAGCACAGAATCAAATGCCTTTTTGAAATCTAGATATGCAAAGTTTACAGACCCCCTGATCCAGTACCCTGGTGACCCTGTCAAAGAACTCTATTAAGTTCATTTGACATGATCTTCCCTCAGTGAACCCATGTTGCTTCAGATCCTGTAGGCCATTGGCTTCTAGGTAGCTAGCGATTCTTTTTTTTAACAGTTTCTCCATGAGCTTGCCTACCACCCATATCAAGGTCACCAGCCTATAACTGCCTGCCTCCTCCCTGTCTCCCCATTTATGAAGGGGGACCACATCTGCCCTTCTCCAGTCATCAGGGATCTCCCCTGATTCCAAGAATTTGTTGAAGAGGCTAGTCAGAGGTTCTGCTAGCACCTTACTAAGCTCCCTCAGTACCCTGGGGTGCACCCCATCCATCCCCAAAAGATATTTTTTTAGATGTGATAACTTTGGAACTGTTAGGGCTAGAGACTTAATTTTTTTTAATGAAAGCTTGGAGTCAGTTATGTAGATATTAATATTTATGCCACACCCGCGAGTATATTTCAGGGCAGATATCAGTGGTATTTTTGCTTCCTGGGGACCTAGATATAAACATATCCTCACTTCAAGTCTAAAATATGCGTATAGTAGTTCCTGATTGGCTCATTCACAACTCATTTAATGTTCAGCCTCAGTAGCAGTATTAACTGTATTCAAATGCCTTATAATTTTAAAATGAAAAAATGATAGCACATTACTGTGAGAATGAAATTTGTTCAGCACAAAAGTATCTACAAAATTAGTGGTGTTTAATTTATAGATACCATTTAGTTTTTTTATAATTACCAAAAAACAACAGAAAATTAAAATTGTTTCACTTTTTGCTATAAACAAATGAAAATAACTTTAAAATGAAAAATGGCAGCATGGTACTTTGAGCACATAAGTTGATCTACAAAATAAGTTGTGTTTCATTTATAGATACCTTTTAGATTTTTTATAATCAGCAAAAAAATGGCAAGGAATTCAATTTTTTTTCACTTTTTGGAGGTATGGCATAAATGGAATATGCAGTCCCCCTACTGGAAATATTGTCACTATTTTTCATTCTCATGCCAATTGACCAAATGGCATCACTTGTGACTTTGCCATTCATAATGTCTTTGGGTCAATTGGCACTTGAACAAAAATACTGGCAATATTTCCAGTAGCTGGGGTTGCATATCCCTTATTTATCATTCTCACACTACAGTCACCATATATCAATATAAAAAAACATAAAATATTTTGGATCGATATAAAAAAAACATAAAATGGTTCCCCACATTTTTACAGTCCTGACATTTTTAACATGAAGACACTAGCAACTGTTCTAAGAATAAAAACGTTGTTTCCTAGTTATTTCTCTGATTTTGGTAGCATGTTCATATACTGGAGTTTACTTATCCTCCTCTCCTCTTCTTTTTCCTGAAAACATAATTTAAAATGCTATTTAGTATATTACTTCTCAATACCAATGGTATGTAATATTTAAATACTATTCTTTTTTATGTGTTATAAGGAGTTTGATGAATAGCTGTTGTACTTATAGTATCTAGGTATGGTTATGTATATTTATGTGCTTTGTTTGTTTATCAATAAAATCTTACTGACAAAAAAAGACAAGGCAGTGCTGTATCTGGAGCTTACAAACAGGGACAACACTGCAAATGTCACAGTGGGCAGTCTCCTAAGTACCAGTGATCACTGTAGTCTGTGGTTTAACATATAGACAGGTTCAGGTTATTACCATCTCCTCGCTACTCCTACTTTGTTCTTCTACCCTGAATTGTCCCCATTTTTGCCCTGCAATACCCTGCACTCTCCTCTCCCACCTCCCCCAAATAGTCATCATCCCCCCTTCCCACTCAGTGCCCCCTACTCTCCTTTCTGGACAGCTGCTTACTGTCTTTTACCTGACAATGCCACCTAGGCTGCTACTGTTACCTGACTTATCCTAGTGTTAAAACAACTTGTGTTTCCTATTTACAATGTATTTTTGCCTGTGTTTACTCACCTAGCTAGATACTCCTAAACCCACAATGTATGTATACCCACCCTTTATGATGTGGAACCTTTGCAAAAGAGTGGTCTCCCGCTCAAAGGTATTGTAATCCAAGATTGAATAAATAAATAAAAATAAATAAACCACATACAGTACAGACAAAGATCCTGGATTTTAAGAGAATGGATTTAAAAAAAAATGGAGACTGCTTCAGAAACTGCCTCATGAGGGGATTGCCAGGGATAGATAGAGGCACAGTATGGTTAAATAATGGAGGACATATTTAAGGCAACCAATCTCTGTGTGAAGGATGTGAGTAAAAGCAGAAAGACAAGGAGACCATTATGGTTCTCTAGGGAAGTAAGCAAGGTGGTGAAGGAAAAATGGGTGGCATTCAGGAAGTATAAGGAACACAGAGGGTGGAGAGCAGGGAGATATACCAAGTAAAACAGAAGGAAGCAGGAAAGGCAGTGAGGGGAGCAAAGGCACAAATAGAGGAAAGGATATCCAAAGGAGTGGCTAAAGGGACTAAAACTTTCTTGAGATACATAAGTGAGAGGAGGATAGCAAGGGGAGGGATACTGAGGATTAGGTGGGTGGCAGGGGAAGACAGTGCATACAAGGACCAAGAAAAAGTTACCATCCTGAATGGTACTCCTGATCAGTCTTCACAGTGAAGGAAGGGGTGGACTACCAAGGAGTAGCAGGAACAAAGGCGGGAGGGAGCAGTGGACACAGGTCCATTTTCAGAGGAAAGAGTGCTGAAGGGACTTGCAGATTTGAAAGTGACCAAGGTTGTGAGACTGGGTGGCATACACCCAACGATACTAAAGGAACTCAGGTAGGTGCTGGCTGCCCCACTGATGGCTTTATTTAACAGCTCACTGGAAAAGGCTACCAACAATAGGCTGATCAGTCTCACTTCAGTGGTGAGTCAGGAAATTAATGGAAATCCAGCTGAAGGAGAAGCTGCTAGAGTGTTTTGAATCCAATGAGCTGCAAATCCACAGGCAGCATACATTCACAGGGAGAGAGGGAGGTTATGCCGGACAAATCTGATTGCTTTCTTGACTGGGTGACCAGGGCTGAGCCTTACAGGAGACTGATAAAGAAATTAAGCAGCCTAGGGATGGGATCCAAAGTGGTAAACTGGGTTAGAAACTGGTTAATGGATAATGGATAAGTGACAGAGGGTGGTGATTAATGGCACTCACTCTAATGATGAGAAAGTGACCAGTCGGTTCCACAGGGCTCAGTATTGGGACCAGACATCATAAATGGTAGTGCTGAGGAACTGGGAGGAAAGGTATGCCTTTTTTTCAGATAATAACAAAATCTTTAATAGGTAGACACTCAGGAGGTGGTGGAGAAAATGTGCAGGGATCTTGGGAAACTCAAGGTATGGTCAAGAGCGTGGCAGTTGGGATATTCAATGTCAAAAAGGGCTAAATCATACACTTAGGGCATAGGAAGCTAGGCGTGAAGTATAGGATGGAGGAGGTACTAACAGTTACTATGGAGGAAAGGGACTTTGGGTTTATCATAACTGACAATCCCAAAGTAGCAGGATAGTATGACAAAGCAGTGGGTAGGGCTAGTGGGATGCTGGGGTGCATATGGAGAGGTATCTCCAGCAGGAGGAGGAAGGTGGTGTTGCCACTGTATCGCTCACTGGTGAGACCCCTACCTGGAGTATTGTGTCCCAGTTTGGAGGCCACACTTAAAAAAGGACATAGACTGGGTGGAGGAAGTCCAGAGGAGGGCAACTAAAGTGGAGCAGGGATTGCACAAGAAGTCCTACAAGGAGACATTGAAGGATCTTAACATGTACACCCTGGAAGAGAAGAGAAAGAGAGGTGACATGATAGAGATCAAAAAGTTCATCACAGTGATGAAGAGGGCTCAGGAGGGGAGTCTCTTTCAAATGAGAAAGAGCACCAGGGCCAGGAGGCATGTGATGAAGTTGGGAAGAAGTTTAAGAGGACTGTGAGGAAGTACTACTTCACTGAAATGGTGGTGAATGCCTGGAACAGACTGCCAGTGGAAGTGGTAAAGGCAAAAACAGTGAGAAGCTTCAGGCATGCATGGGGTAGGCATAGGGAAATATTAGTAAATAGGCAGGGAGGGGGAGTGTTGCTGGAGACCAGTTAGGGTCTGCAGAGACAGATTAGGCAGGAAACATCTGAATAGATTGGGTGGGACAAATTATGTTTCTACGTTTCTGTCTCTGGTTCAGCTGGTCATGTCAAGGATGGAGGGACTGGCAGCAGCAGTGTTATTTTGATGTTTAGGAACAGGGCTGTTTTGGGAGATGTTCACCGCCCCATGCATGCTCCTGTACTGCAGGTGATGCAGAGGATAATGTCAGGAAGGGCAGTTTTTGGGACCCTGATTGCACACAACTGACTTGACAAATGTTTTAACAATGATATGATAATATAAAATATAAAAATTAAAAACCTGTGTGTTCCAGTAGAGCTTTTGAGTAATGTCAGGGGGATGAAGGGACTGGCTATGTGGCCACACAGAGTGCCCCTGCCCTGTGTCAGAGTTCAGCATCGCCTTGACTGATTTCACACAGAACTGATCATGTTTGGGGATGGAGGGATTCTAGAACATAAGGGATACATCAGGAATAGGGACAAAAGATCCCCAGTGGCTATGCACTTTAATCAGAAGGGCCACACAGGAGCCTCTCTCAGGTTTTGGGGCCTGGATGTGGTTACACCATCAGCCAGGGGAGGGAATTACAAAAAACAATTAGTGCGGGCTGAAATGAAGTCGATTTTTTATTTAAAACCACTAGACTCTCACATAGGAATGAATATTGAGAGCAACTGGCAGGCATGCACATAGTGACTGACACAAATGCAGATCAGTATTTTATACCAAACCACATTCACACCATGATGGTTTGATGGGATGCAAGTGGGGGAAGACCCTAATGTATGATTACTTTTGGTAAATGTTTAAAAGGCAAAACAACATACTGTAGATATATGAACAACTTTTTGGGTTAGGTAAGATTTATGTACTGTTATTTTCAGAAAGCTATATGAATTGTTATTGATACAAAAATCATGTAGAGAAAGTATTCTATACTTTTTCTATCTTTTCCCCTCCCCCCATTATTTCTAAGAATGTACAACATGATGTAACATTATATACAAGAATAAATCTGTGGTTTAGAATGGAAGAACAACCCTTGCCAGACCCTCTCACGAGTAAAGGTATTAGTTCTAACCCCCCACTAGCGAAGTGTAAACAGTGACAGCCAGCTTGGAGAAACTGTTGCTGCCCCGAGGGCAGAGTGTACAGTTGCATAGCAACTGATCTCGCCTTGCGAGATGTACAGGTGGTGCCACATCACCACGGTGGTATTTTCCAAATGGGCTCAGGAGGAAGGGCGATACCAGTGCAAACAGTAGTTGTAAGCAGTAGCGTTTTGGATGCCATTAGAAAATACAATCATTGCAAAGTGGAACATAAATAGACTGCTGAACACTAGCATCGAGAGTAACATAAGGTAATAAGGAACCACTCACATATTTGCAGTTGAATATTGTGTTGATAGCATAAATTAAACTAAATAACGGTCTGATAAGAGTGTAGTCTCAGTATTGCATTACCTAATGTATTGCAGGCCTTAAGTGGCAAACCAGCAATATACTTATAAAACATGCCAGATGTGGTTTATACAAAAAATCTTCAGTTTGCAAGGTATGTGCTCTGGCAAGCGGAATCAGGTTTTTTTCCAAAGTCACAAAAAACTGTTGCTTTGCTCACGGTGTGGGGTTAACAAATCAAGGATGGAAAATGCATAAAGCTTCAGAACAATTAAAAAAATGTATTTGTATGTTCACAGGCAGCAAGTAAAATGAATGTAAAGTTGGAAGTGATTGAATATTAGGAATATTTCTTCAGTTCATGAGGTAAATACCAGCTAAGATATTTGTTAAAAGGAGAAAACAAACTTTAATTTTAAAATTTTTGAATGAAAATAAGTAACAATGAAACTAAAAATGTATACATATATATATATTTTTGCATTATTGTATTTATTCGCTCCATCGTGCTCAGTGACCCCCATTCCTTCAGGCTCCACAATTCCCTTCCAAGCCCCACTGTCCTTACCTGAGCCTCCCTGACTCCTCATATTGCAGCTGGTCCCCTGGAATATCCCTGACGTATCCCTTTGCTGGGTGGGACCCATCCTCCGAGGGGGAAGACACCGGGGGGAGGACAGCCCAGCACACTCTCATAGGGCCCAGGGATGCTGCTGAGGAGAAGGAGGCCCCAGAAAGGCACTGGAGGTGTCTGGGATGGAGAGCCATCATCCGGCGGCCAGTGAGCGGTATTTCTGCTTTTCTAGGTTCCCCTGAGCACCGCTTGTGTAGTGCCCCCAGTCTCCACTGGGGCCGCTGCTGAGCGAGGCCATCCCCAAATCCACCCCAGGATAGGAGAGCAGTCCTACGGACACTCGATCCTATCCTCCCCCTGCCGACCCCCAGCAACCCGAGTCCGTTCCCGAACCCAGGTCGCCGGCATGGGTTGAGGTAAGGTGCCAGTGCTTCAGCCCGCTACACCACCAGGCCGGCATATATATTTTTTAACAGACATAAATCCCCTTGATCAAGCTCCCTAAGAGAGTGAAATGTAGGGGAAGCAAAAAAATGAAATATGAACTGCACTTTTTGGGAGTGAGAATCATCTATATGTGTTTTGAGCTCCCACCGTATTTATTTCTTGACTAAACAAGCTACCTCAGGGACCAACTTAAGAAGAAGAAGAGAAAGTGTGTTGGACCATTACCCAGCTGCATCTCATTCATTAAAATCACAGTGCCCCTGCCCTGTTTATTTCGACTTTCACAGTGATTAAGGTTTTTAGTATTCATGAAATATTCTATGCAGCAAGTAATAACTGATACAATTAACTGAAATTTCATAAAAATGGCACAGCAAGCTGCTACACAAACAAACGCATTTACTTAACTTCAGTCATGGGGTTTGCACTTTTAAAGTAGCAATGTTGCTACAATATATCCTCCCTTAGTTGACTAAAATGCACACAGTCCCAGCTCTGTTCTTTTACAGCATTTTAAGAAACCATCAGTCTAACTTCACCTAAGCATATTATTTCAGATAACCGCATGACTTCAGCATCCTCTCCCACAGTCTCTTGCAAACCAGGTATTTTGTGTGATGGAGGGATGGTTCGACTGGTGCTGCTGTGGGTGAGGTGCACTCCTGTTCTTTCTGCCCCCAGCTGAACTGATCAAGTCAAGCAATGGAGGGGATGAGTGGCAGGAGAGACATTTTGATAGGGGCTGGTGTGGGTGAGGTGAACCCCTCAGGGGTCAGGGATTTAGGGACCAGCACCTGGAGTGCCAGTCTGATGTTCAGGAGGGAGGCTGTTATGCAAGATAATGAAAATAAAATAGAAACTCCTCCAGGATGCAATACAATGGGTGAGCACAGTCAGGGGGATGAAGGGACTGGCCATGTGGCCACACAGAGTACCAATGCCCTATACACAAGTTCAGCATCCTCTCCTCCAATCTCTGTCTGAGCTGGTCATGTTGGGGGAATGGAGGGACTAGCAGCAGGAGTGCCAGTTTCACTGAGTCTGTTGTGGGTGAAGTGTGCCCCTGTTCTCTCTGCCCCCATCTCTGGCTGGGTTCCTCAAGTTGAGGGATGGAGGAACTGGTGGTGGGCATGCCAGTTTGATCAGGGCTGATGTAGGCGAATGGTGCCCCTCTTGTCTCTACCCCCAAATCTGTAGCAGAGCTAGATTATGTTGGGGGAATGGAGGGATCTGCAGTGGTAGTGCTGTTTTGATCAAGGTTGCTGTGGTTGAAGAGCACCTCTTTTTTTCTGCCCCATCTATTACAAGGTGGTCATATCTGAGTATGGATGGACCATAGACAGCTGTGCTATTCTGATGTTCAGGAACAGGGTTGTTGTAGGGGATAATGAAATAAAAAATTAAACAAAGACCTGTGGGCTTGGGGTGGGGGTGATGAGTGATGTTAGGGGCTGGAGGGCTTGGCCATGTGGCCTCACTGAACATGCCTACCCTGCTCAGGTGATGCAAGTAATGTGGGTTATGTCAGGGAGTGTGGCTTTTGGGACCCTAACTGTGCACAATTTAATTGCCCTGCCCCCAGCTCTGTCATAATCCTCAGCGAGCTCCCCACAGCTAAACTCTGTTAGAACAATGATGCAGTGGAATGGAAGGACTGTCGATGGGAACTATGAATGGGTGCTGGTTTTAGAAGGTAATAAAAGTGAGGAAAAATAAATAAACACTTTATAAAACAAATACTTCATTAACAAATAATTTCTGTTAATAATAATTTGTGTGAAATACAGAACCTGGGTTTGCAAAAGGTTTTATGCAGGTTAATTGGCTGCAGTTCTATACTGCATACTGCTATGGTAATTGAAATACCATCTAGTGGAAGGTAACACCATACCATATATGGCAATTTTGTCATAATAATGATGAAAACATTTACTGAAGCTTCCAGTGCCATCTGTGGAGAAATCAGGAAACAGCAGCTTAACACATCACTACAAAGTTGTAACTTGATAGCTAATACAGTTCCTTGAGGTATACCATGCTAAAAGGGAAGTTCAGGATGGCTGGCACTGTATGAATATGTGTGGAGGTGTGGGCTTTTGAGAGATCATTCAGCAATATGGTAAACAAGATGAGGCTTAGGAGAGAGCCCTATGGGCCTTCTGAGCTAATTAGGAGGGGAGTGGAGGGCAGAGGAAATTACCTGTAAGGATTGATTGATATTAGTCAGACAAGTAGGAGCTGATCATTCAACAGAGGTGTCTGAAAGGCTTGCACCTACCAGAGTAATACAAATTATACCACTGTATTGAATGCCTTGGCTGGATGAACAAAGATAGCTGCTGTCAGCAAATCCTGACCCATCCCCCTTTAGAATAAAAACTGTGAAGCTGAGGAGAGATGAAACAGTAGAATTGGTTTTCCTGAAGTCTTACTGGCATACAATACCTCTCAGCCTTTTGTCACAGAAAAGAGGGACATGGACACTCAATGCAATGGACAATGAGGGACACTGAACCTTATAATGAGGGGCACATTCACAAACATGGAGATACAAGCTCAGAACCCTACGGAAATCACTGTGTTTTCTTGTTACAGTTTTTAATTTTTTTATTAAGTATCTTAGAATATTATGAATATTTGCTTTAAAGTTTGAATTTAAATCACATTATCTGTGTGGGATGCACCTTTTCTAGGAAAGACTACTTTACAGAAAGGGTGGTGAATGCCTGGAACTGACTGCCAGTGGCAGTGGTGGAGGCAAAAACAGTAGGGAGCTTCAAGCAAGCATGGGATAGACATAGAGGAATATTAGTACATGGGGGGGGGTTGTCACTGGAGAACAGTTAGAATCTGCAGAGACAGATGAGTCAAGGAACAAATGGGCAGAGTGGGTTGGCCCAACAGATGGATGATGGACAGAGCAGTTTTGAAGGCTGTCCTTCCTACCAAGAGTCCATGCTGGGGATTAAACCTGGGACACTGATTCACAGGCAGACACTTGAAATATTCAACTAAATAAAAATTCTTTTTGTCTGAGTGGTTAGACGGGCTTTCAAATCTTCTTTAACGTTGGCCTCTCACAGCTAGATGGCACTGCTGTTACAATTCCACAACACCAAATGAGTTTTTAATTGCAGTATCTCACATCTAGGTAACACTGCTCTCAGACTGTCTTTCTGATATACAACACAGGGGTAGGCTACATGGATATGGCTATGCCAGCAGGGACAGCAGAGCCAGATCCAGCAAAAGCAAGCAAGGTTACTAAACAGACACAATGGGTTACTTTTTGAGGAAAAATTGAAGGCTACCCACATCACATCACCCCCTTTTATGCCCTGCTGCATACTGTGATACACATATTGTCCCTTGGATAGCACAGATGTACACAGTGAAAAGGGAGCATTTCCAGAGGCTACATACTATATGTCAGACCAAAGTTACTTGTGTGAGAAATCTGGTGATATGGAGGTCAGATGCTCTTTATGACTTGCTTTCACAGCATTTTTATCTTCATAACTATAAAGAAGTTTATTTACCAGCACTGCAAAAAATGAGACTATGTGACTGCCATGCAAATGTCAGTTATTATTTAGTGTTATTATTGCTGTTATTTTCTCCCCACGTTTCACCATGGTTTCTCCTGTGCCCCCCCCATGATTGGGGCCACCATGGTGGCATCCTTTTTCACAAAATGGTGGTGGGGATTGGCTGCCTTCACAGCTGACACCAATGCTGCCCCTTTGATAGCCAGCAAAGGCTTACGTGAATGTTGGATGGGCTACACCCTCATGTCTCAAGAACTAAATACTTGACATCTGTGACTCACTTGAACCCCAGCCAGCCCCAGGGTGGGATTCCAGCACTCACGTGTAAACCCTGATAGTACAATATGCTGCTGCCACAGCACTAGACAAATGTACAAACTCTATCAGCACAATACAGTGCCACCACTGTGAAAATGCACAATCTCTGGCAGCACAACATGCTGCTGCACCACTGGGTTAACACACACCCTCTCAGCACAATACACTGCCATCACACCACTGGGCCAACACACAAACCCTGGCAACACAATATGCAGTCACCACATCACTGGACCAACACGCAAACCCTGGCAACACAATATGCAATAATTCAAAATTCAGCCAGTGTTTCCCAGGGTTGCCTTTCTTTTATTCTTGGTTCAGTTTTTGAGAGGGCTACAGTAGGTGTTGGGAGTTTACCCCTGCCAGATGTCCATAGACTGTCAGAATGTGAATGTGGTCCTCTACCCAAATAAAGTAGACTGTATTACTTCTTTAAAATTTCTCAATATTTATTGCAGCAAAATCAATCTCTTATAAACTTCCAAGCACTCTCATTTTTGGCTCATATTATGTTTCAGGACACCACTGTCCCTTCATCAGATATATTAGAGCAGCTTTTTCTCTATAATTCGTTTAGCTGTCGAAAGCATAATAACAATAAATTTTCTATTAATCCCTACTGTTTATAATAGCTCTCTCATAAAATGTTAAATGTATTCATTCATTTATTAAGGCAGGGGAAACACACCTGCTTTTTTGTTCCTTCTTTGTAACATATTTCTTAACTTTCACTTCTGTGTTGGCAAAACATTCCAAAAACAATACAAGGGGAATTTTCTTTTAAATCAGTTTATTTAATCATTTCAAACCTATGATTGTCTTAGTACCTTTATTAAAATGACCACTTTGTTCTTTGTCTCTTTTTCTTCTTAGGTGCCATGTTATGTTCTAAAAACATAAGCCCATTACTGAAAAAGTGAAAATTATATGAATCTTGGGACAAAGCATTTTGAATAATTAAGGAGACCTGTTCAAGTAAGTGTTTATGAATTCGGCAAAATGACTGAAATTTCTAAGTTTCTGGTTAGATAAAAATGAAATTCATCAGTTAAAAAGATACACTTATGTTTTTAGAAGAGAGCCTAATAAATAAATACATTTAACATTTTATGGGAGAATATTGAGAAATTTTAAAGAAGAAATACAGTCTGCTTTATCTGGGTAGAAGACCACATTCACATACTAACAATATATGCAGCCACCACATCACTGGGCCAATACACAAACTCTGGCAGCACAATATGCAGCTGCCATATAACTGGGCCAACATGCAAACCCTGGCAGCACAATATGTAGCCACCACAGCACTGGACAAACACGCAAAACCTGGCAACACAGTATGCAGCCACTTACATCACTGGGCCAACATGCAAACCCTGGCAACACAATGTGCATCCACCACACCACTGGGCCAACACACAAACCCTGGCAGCACAATATGCAGCTGCTATATAACTGGGCCAACACGCAAACCCTGGCAGAAAATATGTAGCCACCACAGCACTGGATGAATACACAAAACCTGGCAACACAGTATGCAGCCACCTACATCACTGGGCCAACATGCAAACCCTGGCAACACAATGTGCATCCACCACATCACTGGGCCAACACACAAACCCTGGCAGCACAATATGCAGCCGTCACATCACTGGGCCAACACGCAACCATGGCATCACAATATGCAGCCGCCACACCACTGGACCAACATGCAAACCCTGGCAACACAGTATGCAGTCACCACATCACCAGACCAACACACAAACCCTGGCAACACAATATACAGCTGACACAACCACTGGACCAACATGCAAACCCTGGCAACACAGTATACAGCTACCACACCACTGGACCAACACACAAACCCTGGCAGCACAATATGCAGCTGCCAGACCACTCAACCAACACACAAACCCTGGCAACACAATATGTAGCCACCACACCACTGGACCGACACTTAAACCCTGGCAACACAGTATGCAGCCACCACATTACTGGACCTACACACAAACCCTGGAACACAGTACGCAGCTACAACATCACTGGGCCAACATGCAAACCCTGGCTAAACAATATGCAGCCACTACACCACTGGACCAACACGCAAACCCTGGCAGCACAATATGCAGCCATCACTCAACTGGACCAACATGCAAACCCTGGCAGCACAATATGCAACCACCATGCCACTGGATGAACATGCAAACCCTGGCAGCACAATATGCAGCCACCTCATCACTGGACCAACACACAAACCCTGGCAGCACAATATGAAGCCACCGCATCACTGGACCATCACAAAAACCCTGGCAACACAGTAGGCAGCCACCATATAGCTAGGTAAACACACAAACCCTGGCAGCCCCATTTGCTGCTGTCATAACATTGGGCTCATGCAAAAAAAAACCTCCCAGTACAATACACTGCCACTCACTACTGGCCAACACATGAACCCTGGCAGCACAATGTGCTGTTAACACAACAGTGGGCCAATGCACAAACCCTGTAAGTGCAATATACTGCTGCCATGCCACTGGCCAATATGCAAACCCTGGAAGCACAACATGCTGCCTCCAAACCACTGGGCTCACATGTAAACCGTGGCAGCACAATATGCTGCTGCCACACCACTGGGCCAATACACAAACCCAGGCAGTGCAATATGCTGCTGCCATGCCACACTGTATCTACACATAAACTTTGGTAGCACAATATGCTGCCACAACACCACCAGGCTCACATGCAAACCCTGGCACCATCACATGCTGCCCCACACCACTCTGCTGACACACAAACTTGAGCAGCACAATATGCTGCTGCCACACCACTGGGCCAGTGTGCAAACCCTCGAAGTGCAATATGTTGCCACCACACCACTGGGCTCACATGCAAACTCTGGGAGCACAATATATTACCATCACACCACTGGGTCCACACACAAACTCAGCAGCACAATATGTTCCCACCATACCACTTGGCCAATGTGCAAACCCTGGAACTGCAATATGGATGAAGGTGGACTGGAGCATACCAACCACAACATGTGCTAGGAGTCAAGTGATCCTGGAAGGACTGCATAGTGGATTCCTGACTCAGGGCATCACAGAACCAACAAGAGTAGAGTCAATTCTTGATCTGGTACTCATGAATGGTAAGCATGTACAGGAAATAATGGTCAAGGAGTCCCTGGGTGAGAGTGACCATTGCATAGTGTGGTTCCATTTGGATATGGGCAGGGAAAGCATCCCCAGTAAGACCAACATCTTGGATTTTAGGAGGGCAGACTTCAGCAAGATGGGTGAAGTGCTAAGCAGCCACTTGGCAGACATCAGAGCAGATATAGGGGTGGAGCAAAGATGGTTCACCATTAAGGAAGGAATACTGGTTGCCATACAGGACTGCATTAGGCTCAGGGGGAAGTAAATAAGAGCCAAAGCACCCAGCTGGTTCAGTTTTGGGGTCACCAGGTACAGTAGTAAGGGAAAAGAGGTTATCCTATAGGAAATTTAGGAAGACCAAGAGAGGTTGATAGGGAAAATTACCTAAGGTTGGCCAGAGAGGCAAGTAAGGAAGTCCAGCAAGCTAAGATGCAGAAGGAGCGGCAGATAGCTGAAGCAATTAAGAAGGGAAGAAGGCCTTCTTTTGCTATATAAATGATGCAGGGTCTGCATCAGAAGACATATGAAGAAAGACTAAAGGAACTAAACATGTTTAGCCTCAAGGAAAGGAGGGAGAGGGGGGACATGATAGAAACTTTCAAATACCTCAAGGGAATCAACAAAGTTCAAGAGGACAGCATCTTTCAGAAAAAGAGATGTGCAAAAACAAGGGGGCACAATTTGAAGATAGAGGGGGGACAACCCAGAGGTAATGTGAGGAAGTATTTCTTCACAGAGAGGGTTGTGGATACCTGGAACAGCCTTCCTGAGGAGGTTGTAGAGTCAAAAACAGAGGGGGTATTCAAGAATGCATGGGACAGACATAAAGCAATTCTAGTGGGGGGTAGGAGGAAGTAAGCGGTTGGTTAACTAGGATCTGCAGCTTATCCATTAGGTAGGGAAATGGGCAGACTAGGTGGGCCAAGTGGTCCTTATCTGCTGTCAAATTCTATGTTTTATGAGAATGGGGACAAGAAGGACAGGATTGTTAGGCGTAAGAAAGGGGAGTAGTGGGTACAAGTTAACGGGGAAAAGCAGAGATACTAAATGAATACTTCTGTTCCATCTTCATCAGGGAGAAGGACTAACCAGTGCCTTCAGGAGGGAGGAGAGGAGTGGGGGGCAGTAGGGGAATGCAGATGTAGTGATAGACAAGAATAGAGTGAAGGAGGGGTTTCTAATATTAAAGGAGGACAAATCACCAGGCCTGAACAGAGTACATCCAAGCGTACTAAGGGAACTGGCTGAGGAACTGGTAGGGCCACTGACAGGCCTATTTAATAGTTCACTGGAGTCAGGCGTGGTACCACAGGACTGGAGAACAGTACACACGGTGCACCTCCACAAAAGCGGTCCCAAGGATGACCCAGGAAATTATAGACCATCAGTCTGACCTCAATTGTGTGTAAGCTCATGGAGACCATACTTAAGGAAAGGTTGGTAGAATATCTAGAGGAGCATGGTCTCCAGGATGTGAGGCTGCATGGGTTCATGAGAGAAGATCGTGTCAAATGAAACTAATTGATTTCTTAGACTGGGTCACTAAGACAGTTAGCAGGGGCCAAGTGGTAGACATCCTCTATCTGGATATCAGCAACACCTTTGACTCTGTGCCCCACAAAATGTTGAACAGGAAGTTGGTGGATCTTGGGGATGGGGAGAAGATAACCTGATGGGTGGCAAACTGGCTGAGGGACAGAACCCAGATGGTGGTTGTGGGGGAGAGTTATCTGGCACCAGAAAGGTCACAAGTGGGGTCCCGTAGGGTTCAGTGATGGGGCCAGTGTTATTCAGTGTCTTCATCAGTAACATTTGGGATGGCATTAAGGGCAAAATGTGCCTATTTGCAGATGGCACCAAGCGCTGTGGGATACTGGACACAACTGAAAGGATACAGCACCTACAGGACAATCTGGAAATGGTGGAGAGGTGATCTGGGACCTGGCAGCTTGGCTTCAATGTCAAGACATGCAAAATTATGCACATTGGAGCTAAGAATCCCAGGACAGAGTACTACCTGTGTAGAGTCTAGGTATCTGCATCAGAGGAGGAGAAGGACCTGGAGGTGATGATCACTAGTTACCTGAAGCACTCCACACAGTGCAAGAAAGCAGCAGCAAGGGTAAACAAGATGCTGGGATGCATAGCTAGGGGGATCAGTAGTAGGAGAGAGGAGGTTATACTGCCTTTGTACAGTTCACTGGTGAGGCCAGATCTAAAGTATGGAGTTCAGTACTGGTGCCCACACCTCAAAAAAGACACTAACTTGCTGGATAAGATACAGAAAAGAGCTACAAAGATAATAATGCGTCAGCAGGATAAGGCATTCGAGGAGAGGTTAAGGACACTGACAAGTACTCCCTGGAGGACTGGAGAGAGAGGGAAGACATGATTCACACCTTCAAGTACTTGGAAGGAATAACTAAGGTGGATTAGGAGGGTTTCTTTAAGCTAAGTGGCAACCATAACACAAGGGGGCATAGTCTTAAGCTGGAGGGGTAGAAGTTTAGAAGGGAGGTCAGGAAGCACTTCTTCACAGAGAGGGTGGTGGACACTAGGAATGCACTGCTGGAAGAGGTGGTCCTGTTGAAGATGTTGGGCAGCTTCAAGAGAGGCTGGGATAGGCATGAGCAAGGCAAGGATCATGGGTAGGGAGGATGGAAAGATTGGGAGGAGTGGGGATGGAGGCAAGTTCAGTAGCTCAAGCTGTGGACTGCAATGTGAGCAGACTAGACAGATGAACTGGCCTTCTTCTGCTGGCTACTTTGTACATTCATATGCTGCCATTGTGCCAATTTGCTCACATGCAAACTCTAGCAGCACAATATGTTGCCCCCACACCACTGGGCTGCCACACAGACTCTGGCAGCACAATATGTTGCCACCACACCAGAGGTGCAATGTGAAAATCCTGACAGCACAATATTCTGCCACCAAACTACTTGGCTCACGCACAAACCTTGGCAGCACAATATTTTGCCACCACACCACTGGACCAATGTGCAAGCCCTGGAAGTGCAATATACCTCCACCACACCTCTGGGCTCACATGCAAACCCTAGGAGAACAATATGCTGCCACCATACCATTGGGCTCACACACAAAACTTGTGGGCTCACATGCAAACCCTAGGAGCACAATACGCTGCCACCACACCACTGGGCTCACATACAAACCTTGGCAGTACAATATGTTGCCACCACACCACTGAACCAATGTGCAAACCCTGGAAGCGCAATATGCTGCCACTGCACCACTGGACCATCTGAACTTTTTTAAGAATATGTATAACCATAGTGAAGGATATTACAGCTGCAAATAGACTAAATAATACATGGGGAAGCATTTCTGATTTATTTCTAGTAATTCAAATGCAACATTAATTCTCATTACATTTAATGTCTTTAAATGTCTTTCACATTATTATATTCAGTAGCCTGAAAATACCAAATTAAACAAAAAAAAGAAACTAATCAAGTACATGTATTTTATTTACGCCAGTGTTGCTCCACTTTGTTAATTGGGAGTACACCATTAGCAATCCAAAAGATGAATACGTTTTTGGATTGTGGGATGACTGTAAAGGGAAGGGGTTATGCTTATTTAAACTATAATATAGGACAGATAGTATTTGCATAGCTACGCTACTAACGTTATTATTTATTCGATTTAGTATTTATCAAGTTAATGATAATGGTAAGCGAGCACTAGTATTTCCAAACAAAAAATGCTAATGAGGTTAAAACATATTTTCTTTGTTCTGAAAAGAAAAGGAAACTTGAAAAGTTTTCCATTTCCTTTTAAGATGGAAGGCTGGAAAACCCATTAAGGAGAACTCCTGTCATTTTCAAGAAATTGTACAACACATAGGGATTACAAAGGGAAATAGTATGTGAAAGTCATTTTTTAACTTGTAGGACTGTAGTACTACTGTGTTTTCAGTTTTAACAGCTAAGTATTCTTGTGGAAAATAGAAGGTAGTTTTTTACAACATGCTTTCTTGACAATTGTTTTGTGTTACATAGAAATCCTATGTGACACAGTTGCTGACCTTTCATTAGAAATTTAGAGCTCTGTTTTCTGCTAATATTTTTAAGTATATCCTGCTGACGTTGAAATAAGGCATCTAAAACATGCTTGCACTAAATTATTGCAGTGACTAAATGTAGCAATTCAGGTTTTATGGAACTAACACTGAAATAATCCCTGCATAATTAAAGGAAGTATTTTGAACAGAAAAAAGTCCATCCCTTTTAACAAATTATACCCAAACATGACAGCTATTGTTTATCAGCTGGATACATTTTAAATGTGTATTTATAAAATGGGTAGAGAAAACACTGTATCCTGATTGGTCAGGAGCTACCCTGAGGCCTGCATTTATAGAGCAACAACCCTGCATGTGGCACTTTTCTGGCAAACAGGGTATAGTACATGCCACATATCACGCCTTTCAGAAACTTTTTAAAAATTATTTCTGGCGCCATGATTATAATGTAAAAAAAGGCAATAGCATACCAAAAAAAACCAACTTTTTTTACACTTTTAAATTACTCCCCACCCCCACATCACAACTGAGAAACATAAACTATCATGAGAAAAATGAGAAAAGTATTTAAATACATCAACTGACCTTAAGTTTATTTCCCTTTTCAAACAATTATTTGTAGGCCTCTAATCCTCGGCTCCCACACCAATCATCTGTCACTGCAGGTCAGAGATGCTACCCACTCACTGAAGGTCCATCCCCCCCCCCCGACCTCCTGCTCATTCACTCTCAGGTCCCTCCTCCCAAAATGTTCTGCACATAGCACCGGCTCAGATCCTCTTGAACTGAGAGTTATGAAAGAAACTAATATTTTTGGTGAATGGCTTTCACTAAGACCATGCACACATCCACTTAGTACTGAGCAGAGTGAGCAGCTTCAACAGACCCGCTCTGTCATCCCCTTTGACCTCCACTCCTCACTGGCTGGTTGGGGGGTGCCAATTTCAATCACAGCACAATGAAAAAATAGTTAGAAAGAGCCCAATACAAACACAGGGGGCAGCAAAATATAAACAGAGGAAACACAATACAAACAGCAGCAGAGGAGAACGCTAAGCTAAGCTGTAACCTAAAAGGACTTGCTGATCACAGTTCTACAGTATTAAACAACCTCTACTGGCAGCCCATGACTCCTGTACTACTAATGGAATTCAGGAACTATTTTATAAAAAGTACCACATTTTTAAAAATATTTATTATTGGTTTTGATTATTTTATCTTTTAAAAAACTTATGGTGGGACCAATTTTATAACTGCAATAAGCCACTTCGACGTGTGGGCTGTGTGTCTGATAAACAAACTCCCCAGGTACTGAAGGCACTCAGCTCAAGTACCTCATACTTCACTATACACCTTGGGTCATGAGTTTATCAGATAACAACCCACACCCCATTGTGACTTATTGCTTACTTACAGTACATGAAAGGATTCTATAATGAACAGACTACCTGACTGTACTGGAAAAATAATTGTGAATTGATGTTCCTGGCAGAGTAGATAGTTACACAACCAAATGAAGAAGCAAACCCCTTTCAGGTAAGAAAATCTAGTGGAAGAATTTGTTCACTGAATGAATTTCCAGCAAGAAAAGCATTACAGAGAGACATATGTAAACAGCCCAGCTCGGTTTTGCTTCTTTTGTTCTCAGCACACGCAGAACCTCTTGTGACCAGACTCAGGAGAAAGAGATTTATACTATGCAGGAAAAAAATTCTCTCCGCAGTCCAGTGTAATTTCCCCATCTCTGATTATTCTGTCTGAATTATTTGTATGGAGAGGATCTTTTCAAACAGTATATAATGTAACTATCTACCACCTGACAGAAACATCAGGGATAGTGCCCAAAAAGAGCAAAGTCCTTTACTTCACAATCAGGGTCAGTCAAGGGGCTTGCATTGTAATTGAAATAGCATATAGTGTATGTTATCATGTGAACTATATTTATGAATCTGCATCTACGATTTGCCCTAGTTGTAATTATCATGTACTGTACCTGTTTTGCTGGTGGCTCCTGTTTTGAAAGTAGAAGTCAAACTTGAATGAAGGTAACCTGGTATGCAAAAATCTAAGGAAATAATAAATAAGGAGTAAGGTAAACAGTATCAAGAAGGAATATCAGATTACATCATTGCCTTGCAGTAACAGTGACCCAGTGATTAGAGCTACGAACTGCAAGGCAAGCCAGAAGTTGTGGACTGGAATCTCCCGATAAGCCACTGCTTTATTGTATGGCATTGAGAAAGTCACTTGAACTTTTTGTTCATCATTGCTCCTAGCCATAACATTGAGTAAAACCAGGCACTCACTTTAAAAAGATGGTGCCAGTTGAGCTGTCCTCACTGAATAAAGAGTAAAGAAACATTTTTAAAATATTGAACTTGTTTCTCTGGAAAATGCTTTGAATTATAGTGCATGGCAGGTACTCTCAAAAATATCAGTATATTCATAATTAAATTAAATGAGAAAACAAAAAACTTGGATAAATGATACAGGGTTAGATGGAATAATGTATATTAGTTACACTGGACAATACCCAAGAAATTCATAGAATGGTAGTGACAAACATTATACTATCAGTTGTTAATTATGGTAATGTGTGGTTCATAGCTCAATACTTGTGCTACGTACAGCAAGTGGATAATGTAGGTTTGCTTGGATACAGAGGCCTGGCCAGTAATAAGAACAATGCTTCCATGGTATTAGGTGTATGAAATAGTTAGTGCTTATATACTCCAGCATCGGCATGAACAAGTCAGTGCTTATAGTACCTGTGAACTAGATAGTATATATATATATATATATATATATTATATATATATATATATATATATATATATGGTGCTTAGAACTTGAATTGATGAGTAGCTTGTTGTGACTTGATTGTTTTGGCCTTTCTCTGTATCCCACAGTAGGAAGGATGCTTAGATACATGGGATGAAGGCCCCCCCCTTGTGGGATAAGAGTGCCAGAGAAGAAGGAGGCATAAGGAGAGGATGGAGGGTGAGTGCGACTCGCTCTAAGCAGAACGGATGTAGTCTACTTGTTTAAATAGGATGTGGGGGAGGAGCTTTTCTCCCACATAACTACAGGCAATAACCTTTCCATTATGTGTGGATCAAAGCTCAGTGCTTGTGCTATGTACTGCAAGTGGATAATGTAGGTTTGCTTGGATACAGAGGCCTGACCAGTAATAAGAACAATGCTTCCATGGTATTAGTGGTATGAAATAGTGCTTAGATACTCCAGCATGGGCATGAACAAGTCAGTGCTTATAATACTTATGAACTGGATAGTATATATAAGGTGTTTAGCGCTTGAATTGATGAGTAGCTTGTTATGACTTTATTGTTTTGGCCTTTCTCTGTATCCCACCGTAGGGTGGATGCTTAGTTACGTAGGATGAAGACCCCCCAAAAAGAATAATGATACTGTACGATTTTCTCCTCCAACTCCGGAGAATGTGGCCAGTAGCACACAGGACAGGAAAATCCCCCTTGGGGGAAATCACTGAGGACCCATGGCTATTGTCCTGCCCATCCTTCTGGGTATACTAAGGGAAAGTAATCCTAAATTAATACTATTAGGTAGTCGGATAATCTGAAGTCCAGTAGATCGTAGATCCTTGATCCAAGGAACACTGGAAGCAGGAGTTACAGCAACAATGTTGAATATCTGGGAGAAGAGGGTAACGCATACTTCTAGCAAATTCCCATTCCAACTAACATATGTCATGAACAAGAATCAATACTAGTAGACTGAATCCACAGTTGAACGTATACATAGTCTTGATGGTTGAGTATTGAACCAGTCGAAGCAACCGTAAGTAAGGATTTCTTCCGAGGACAGTGATCACATGACTGTCTCTAGGATACAGAATAGGAAGAATGGTGGTCCATATTCCATTTGACAAGCCATGCAAAGGAAAGGCCCTTGGTGATGAAGCAGGAAGCTGGAAGCAGGTTATGAGGCTGAAAGGCAAAGCAGTTGAAATTCTGGTCTTAAGTGGCAAGGCAAGTAAAAGTATAGAACTGTAAGGACAAGTACATAGACATGAGAAGTTAGATGGACCTCCATGCCCCGGGGGAGCGAAGCAGGTCATGTAGTAAGTGAGATGATCTTGATGAACCTCTAGGACCTGAAAGGGCGAAGCAGGTGGTGTTAGTGATAGAAGTTCAATGGGCTTCCAGCTCCTAAGGGGTGCAGGTTATCTAAGGTGCAAATGAGGAGCAACGTCTTTGCCCCGTCGGGCGAGGCAGTTTGGTATAGCAGAGAATGCAGTAGATATCCCAAAGGCCAAGTCGAAGGGATGGTAGGTATGAGCAATTATTGCATAAGCAAAGTAGACTTGCACATTAGGTCAGAAGTATTAGTAGTAGTTGTTATTGGACCTGCAAGAATGCAGACGTCGTAGTAAAGAGTAATATTGAGTAGACTGAGTATAGTACATGATGAAGACCAGAGAGGACATGGGAATAAGCAGGTAATTAGAAGCCTCCTGTTATTGAGCAAATATCCATGTATAGGGTGGTATATACGTTTTGGGGAGCCAGAACAAAGCGGTAAGCCGGAAGGTGAACACATCAGTTTTTACAAGTCTGAATCAAACTTTGTGCTCCTGATGGTCAAAGGATGGCAGAAAATAGTAATGGATGGAGCTGGATGAGTTGACACCTTGCCTAGATACACAGCTTGATCGTACTGGAGTAAGTTAATGTTCGAAGCCTAAGAAAAGATGTGGAATGGCATTAAATGATAGAGTTCGAGTGACAGTCTGACAGGAAAAGGAATAATAATAATCCATATGAACTGAGTGGCAGGGCAAGAAGCATCCAAGAGCACTGGTTGCAAATATTCAAGATGTAGTCCAAGTGCAGTCCACAGCAGTGGAATGTTGAAGGATATCCTAATGAGTGGAACTAGGTGCGAGTGGATGAGTTAAGGCTACAGTGTCCAGAACTTGAGTAGTGCTGTAGGTGAAAATCACTGGCAATGCGTTCATTTCTGATGAAAGTTTGGATGAGTAGTGATTTTTTTTTTTTTCCAACTCTGTTTTTTCCTCCAGCCTGTGGAACTGTCTCGGGCATCCTGCATTTTTCCCCCGTCTCTACCTCCGCCGTGCCTGAGAGGCCTCCTGAATCCTGGCACCAGCCCGGCTATCCCCCCAGCTCTGAGCCCCCTGAGGTAGGGCTGCCCTATCTACCCAAGGTGCTCTATCTGTAAATTCGGGCAGGGCTGGTCTCGGCCCAGGTAAGGAGTACCACTGGCATTGGAGTGTGGTTGGGAGAATGCAGGTGCTGATTCCTATTCACAAGCTGGGTATTTTTCTTGATTCCCCCCACGTTATGCCCTCCCTCTCCCTGGTGGAGTCCCGACATGCAGTGATGCCAGAGAACATCGTGCCGTGACTCTGCAACCCTCTATTTTAGCCCTGAAGCATTGCAGTACCTCTGGTCTCCACCAGAGGTCACCGCAGTGCCGTACATAGTCCCTGGCTCCCCCCCCGAGGAAGAAGAGCTGTCCTCCGGATGCTCAATCCTTCCTCTCCCTGCCAACCCCGGCGATCCAGGCTCATTCCTAAACTCAGGCCGCCGGCATGACGCGAGGTGTGGCGTCCAGCGCCTCAACCCTCAGTGCCACCAGCCCAGCCCTGGATGAGTAGTGATGAGGAATGAAGGTTTCTAACATGCAGAATCTGGAGGAAATGGTCCATGTAGACAGGCAAGGAAGGAGTAAGAGCAGACTGGTCTAGCAGAAGCAATGTAGAAGTAGACAGAAGATTGAAGGTCCAGAGACAGTCCAGATCCAGAGCCGGCAAACAGCAGGGAGACAGGAATAGGTGGATAGTCCATGGAGGTCCATCAGCTGTAAGGATGGGAGGAATGAACCACAGATCCTGAATGGAGAACACTGCTGGAGAGGGAAGCTTGTGCAGAGCTGCATTGCTATATGTAAGCTCAGGTGATGACCAGCTGGATGAATCCAGAGCAGGGTGCTAATGCTATGATAGCATGCATGACCTAGGATGAAAAACTGGACCACTGTATGGGGTAGGTGGAGAAGGCTGTACCACACGTAGCTCAGCCATAGGAGAGAGTAGAAAGTGGCAGCTGGCCCCACGTAGGCTAGCAGACCGCAACCCACACGCACAGCAGTAAATGAGTAGTAAAGGTAGTCAGGCGAGGCCCAAGTAAGTTGGCTAAAGCTGGTAAACTGAAATAGCACGGTGTATTGAGATTATAAGGAGCATTGAGTGCTGATATCTTGTGAGTTGGAATGCAGAATTGAATGCAGCAGAATCCTAAAGCTAAAGCCAGTGGAATGGCAGCATGCAGGAAGCTATGGCTTGCGTAAGCAATGATAAATTGTTGAGTAGGCAGGTGTGGATCTGCACGTGTGTCATTAAACAGAGTAGTAACAAGTGTACCCATAAATAGGTCCGCATAACAGAAGGCAAGGAGCATGGAAGAACCAGGAGAAAGATTTGCCGCTAATGAAGCAGTGCAGCTCGGTCAAGGAGGCATTCGCAGCACTGAAGTGTCATCATCAGAATACAAAGATGTAGTAACTGAATATCGTTGTCCAAGGAAGTATCAAGCTAGGAAGACGGCAGTCCTGAGGAAGTGGTTTGCCAAGAAATAGTCCACCCAAGGGCTGACTGAGGGAGAAGAAACGCAACATGGAGTAGAGAGTCTCTATACATTTACATTGGTGGAGTGAGGTAAAGTGAGAACATTGTGCAGAAAGCCCATCTCCCCATTGTACCATCAGTAGTAACCTAAAATATAATCATCTGCCAATAAATGTTTCGGTCTGGAATAGAAGCAATGCACTCTATCCGTGCATAGCCCTTCCTCTGGTAGTCCCGGAAAACTCCAAGTACCCTCTAGGTGAGTTACACTAATGCAATGCTGCTCTCATGTTGGACTGCTGCATACCTCTCAACTGTACCACATTACGAGGAACGTTCCTCATTTTACTTCACAAAAGCTCCCTGTTCCACATTGTGAGGACTTGTCCCACATTCAGTGTCAACATTTTAAAGCAGAAATCTTTAGTAAATGATGCAAAAAATATATTATTCAATTAATAACAGACTTTCTGAACATAAATGCAAACATTCTAACAATGTTCTGAGCTTCTTAAGTAAAGATTTAGTTAAGTGTTCCACATTTTGCTCATTTGTTCCACATTGTGAGAGGCAATGTTCCACATTTGGAGGACAAAAGGTTGAGAGGTATGGACTGCTGCACTGAAGGCTCACTACTCCAGGGGCCGATGGACTATCACTAGTATTAAAGGTGTAGGATGGTGTTAGCAGGAGGTCAGCACTCTGACTGCATGGTATTTCTGTCTTGTAAATAGATGAACAATAGTATCCCCACTATAATGAATGGCAAGACTGCTCCTCCAAACCAGTCCCTTTATTATACGAACAGTTACCTGTACATTCAATGACATTATCTCATGAGCAGTGTAGGCACTTAGCCACATTGTTACAGATATTACCAGCTCTGTATAGGCGATGACAGCAGGCTGCAGTTATGACTGGCCATGAGTGAAAATACTCAAGCAGTATGTGGTTCAATGGCTAACATGGCAGTAGAAGGTAGGAGCAGTGAGTATGCTCAGGAAGCTGCTGGAAAGAATTTGAACTTGAAATAGCTGCCATGATAGAATGGGAGAAGCAGCAGCTGGAGCAATGAGCAGTGCATAGCTGTGCAGCAGGCACTAATGAGAGAAAGGGACGCCAGGTCCCACGGTCGAGCTGTAGGAGGTGGCACTGAATTGGTGGGGTGCTGGAGTCTGAGCCCAGATCAAGCACAGCAGAGGTGAGGATGAGCAAATGGCAACCGCAGCATGGCTGCACCAGTGAGGAGAGCAGGAACTCCATGGTCAGAGAGCACTGGAAGTGCAAGGACGAACAAAATGGTGGCCGAAAACAGTGACGCTGTACACTGAAGGTAGAGAGAAGAGAAACCCAAAAGGAAGAAAAATCACCACAGCACAGTGAGGAGAGCAGCGGGGTGGGGGTGGGACACAGAAGGCGAGGGCAAACACTAGCAGAGGCACGGAGCAGAGAAAACGGTTGGGGGGGAGACAGAGGAAGAAGCCAGCCCCAGCATGCAGCATGCAACATGCAGTGAGTGCAACTCACTCTAAGCAGAGCTGTTGTAGTCTGTTTGTTTAAACAGGATGTGGGGGAGGAGCTCTTCCCCTGCATAACTACAGGTGATAGCCTTTCCATTCTATCATGTATTAAGGAGTATCTGACAGTATGCAGTTGAGTGTAATGAACGGTTTCAAAAGCCTGTCCTAATTTTGCCTTGGAGGCAATGTTTAACAGTCATCACCATTACATGTTCTTGATGGGATGGCTTTCCCTAGACCTTAGGCAACATTACTATATTGGTCTGCTTAACACATAAAGTTTGTTTCAGTAGTGTCCACAATGGATTAGTTAATGACAACAAACAATGTTTATAACACAAGCTGAACAGTAGTCTAGTCTTCCAATTCAGAAGAACATTTTAGGGATAGGCACTATATTCATCCACAAAGCATTGACATTTTGGAATGCATTTCGAGTGAACTGACCAACTGCATCACATGTGATCATTTAAAATCATTGCTGAAATCATTCATGGACAGCTTAGTTAGAAATTGTAACAGAAGATTCCATTACTGAACTATGACTGCTGGCACTCATTCATTCTCTTGAGATTGCTTGAGTAGATACACCAGCTATCCTATACTCTTACGAAAATTTGGAAAAAATCAGAATTGTCAAGAGAAAAGCAGGTTGATCATAAAAACAATTTTATATATATTAGCACCACAGAAAATTCAGGAGAAAATTTTTACCTTATGTGGGACTTTCTTTCTTTCTTTCTTTCTTTCTTTCTTTCTTTCTTTCTTTCTTTCTTTTCCTCTCCTTCAGATAATCCAGATGGCTAGTCTGCCTGCATGCTGGTTTCACTCCCATGCAGGCTCTACTCACTGTCACATCTGGCTCATCAGGCATCAACTCGTCCATGGCCACTGGAGGGTGGAAGAGAGAAATGCCTTGGTGTTGTGAAGCCAAGGTTGGGTAATGGGCATGCCATTATGGAGAGTTGGGTGGGATGGAGGAGTGCATGGTGGTGCACATGGGCCAGCTAGTTTCCACTCCCTCACACTCCACATGAATAAGCACACTTACAGCTGGCCTGGGGGTGGCCAATGGTACACCCCTCTGACCCCCTACTGTCTCTCTTCCATCCCACTCCCCTGATGTTTTCCACTTTCCTCTCATCCCCCCCAGGAAGTCTTCCTTGGCCTCATGTCTCTTAACCATACTAAGTCCAGCACCAATGGCTTGATCCTAAACTCTTACACATCTCTGCACCTGCAATTGCCTCCCCACTCACTCACTTTCTGAACCTTTCCTTCTTCCTCTGTGCTGTCCCACAGGCCTGGAAAGTTGCTAAGGTTCTGCCTCTGCACAAAGGGGATAACCCATCCTCCCTGGCAACATCTGGCTGATCTCACTCCTCCCCTCTCTTGCTAAGCTCCAAGAGAACTTACTTTTTACCCCTGTCTTGGTGACTTCATCTACTGTTCCAACTTCCTCTCCCCTTTCCAGTATGGTTTTAAAAAGAACAATGTTACTGTCTGCTCCCTACTGCGTGTAACTGATGCTATCCTCATTTGGATGGATCAGGTAAATATTGCTGCAGCCATATTCATCAATCTGGTCGAGGGTTTTTGACTTGGTGTCCCATCTGCTCCTCCTAAACAAGCTGAGCTTTGCTGGCCTTTCAACTCCCATCAACAGACTGTTCAGGTTGGTGGGGCCAGTCCCCTCATGCCCCCAATCCTTGCAGGGGTCCCTCAGGGCTCCATTCTGGAACCAATCCTCTTCTCCATTTTCCTAAACGACCTCTCCTCAGCCTGTGTCTCTATGCATATCCACATGTATACAGATGACATCATCATCTACACCTCTGGCACATCCGTTTCCTCAGTGGAAGTACCACTTCATGCAGATTTCCACAACATGCTGCACTGGTTATACGCCAACCAACTCAGGGTCAACATGAAGGAAACTGTGTCTATGACCTTCAGCACCAGCCAGAAATTGGCTAGGCTCTCACCTCCCCCTGTTTCTCTACATTGGATGGTACCCTCCTGGAGGTTTTCCCTGCCTTCAAGTACCTTGGCATGTGGCTGGATAGTAAGCATGACTTCTCTACCCACATTGATGCCATCCATGCCAAGCTTTGCCCCAGAGTTGGCACCCTGTACTGCAATAGGGATTGCCTCTACTCCCAAGTCAGATGGAAGCTGGTTACCAAAATGGTTCTCCTGGTCTTCGACTATGCATATGTGGTCTGTGGTACTGCCTCTCCATTTCCCTTGCTAGACTGGACATCCTCTGTAATGCCATCCTCCACTTTGCTACTGGCTTTCCACCTCACATTCATCATTGCTCCCTCTAGTCCTCCCTCTCAGTACCCCCTCTACCTTCCAATTGCCAGTCCCATTCTGGCTCCTTTATAGCCAAATACTGGTTTAAGTCCCTTCCCTCCTTCCTTTCTTAACTCCTCTCCCATGTCCTATCCTCTTCACACTCACTGCACTCTAGTGATTCTTGTACTTTCTCCATTCCCTGCCCTCACTCGACTTTGGACAATTTGCTTTCTCCTACCACCTCCTGTTTCTTTGGAATCTGCTACCATCCTCCCCCCGACTCTCCACCTTACTCCCTGTCTTCAGACACCTGCTGAGGCTTACTTCTGCACCCACCTGTACCTGTCACTTCCCCTCTTGACTCCTCCTAACCTGCTCCCTAAAGAGGGAGGTGGTGATCCCTCTTTACAAGACATGGGTTTGGCCTCAGCTTGAGTACTGCATCCAGTTCTGGAGGCTGCACCTGCAAAAAGACATTAACAGGATAGAAACAGTCCAGAGAAGGGCAACAAAGATGGTGCAGGGGCTGTAACAAATGCCATATGAAGACAGATTGAAGGACCTCAATATGTACACCCTGGAGCAGAGGAAGGAGAGGGGAGATATGATAGAAACTTTCAAATACCTTAAGGGCTTAAATAAGGTGAAAGAGTAACATGTTTCAGTATAAGAAAAATAGCAGGACAAGAGGACATGATATGAGTTAGAGGGAGGCTAATTGAGGGGAAATGTGAGAAAATTATTTTTCACAGAAAGAGTGGTAGATGCATGGATCAGCCTGCCCAGGAAGCAGTGGAATTGAGTACAGTAAATGGCTTCAAGACAGCATGGGATAGGCACAAGGGAATAATACAGATGAGTAAGAATAAAGTAGGTCAATGTTCAGAACAGGGACATATGGCAGCAACAACCAGGTAGAAAACAAAATGGGAAGATTAGATGGGCCTGGCAGTCCTTATCTGCTGTCAACTCCTATGTTTCTATCTGCTTACCTCTCCAACAAGACCTCCTTAAATTAAAGCAATCTGTATGTAGTACTGCATGTTTGTTGCACCCTTGCACATATAGTACCATATTTTTCTACTGCAAGTGTAATTGTTTCATCATAGCTGATATCCTTTAATGTGACTAGATTTTTGAATTTTGCACTTTTTGTATGATTTAATATACTGTTACTCTGTGTCTACCACACTTTTCCTTCCCCCCAGATCACACCTTGAAATAAGCCTCAGCTCGGTTTGCCTTTCCCAGTTCCCATCTATAAATAAATAAACAAACAAACAAATAAATAAATAAATAAAGCCTCTCACACCACCAGTGGCACCAGAGCCACACAATCCCCACAAGCCACTGCTTGAGTGGTGCTTTGTCCTTCCGCCATCACAGGAGCAGTGTATCCATGCAGATGCTCTGAACCCTCCTTATCAGCCTCTGCTCCAGCCTTGGCTGAGGCATGAACCTGGGTCTCCAGCCTGCCACAGCGATTCCCTACTGTTCAATGTTACACAGCCAGAGTGGGATTTATTTAAGTAGCATAACCTTTTTTGAGTTTGACCTTAAGCTAGATCATGATAGTGGGAGAAAAAAGACTCTCCTTTCAGGTAGATTTTAGAAGAATGGAGCATGGCGTAAATGCTGCAGTGATAGTAAAGGGTAATGAATAATTTCCTCCAAATAACCATGGAAATTTCAATGAATGATATAACCACTCCTGTGTAACAAATGATGACTTGGAGGAATTCAACAAATATACAGTTAACATAACTGAGGTAAGAAAGGGGGAAGTGGATTAGGAAAATTCTGCAGCAATAAATAGTTGCTACTGTTACTCTGATCAGAAGCAAACATATGTAAGTTGCTCAGCAACAAGATAACCACATGGTGGGCTATCGTGTTGGCAGTTCAACAAGCTGTTGAACAAGAGCTGCAGACACAGAGCCCCAAAAGGGTTGATGTCAGATGATAAATTAGAATAGATCAGAAGAACAGCAGACTTCATATTTTAAAAAGTGAAGAAAGGAAAAGGAAATGACTGCTAGGGAAGTGACTTTAACCCAAAGAGAAAAATGGTGTCTCAGCATCTTTCTTAAACTCTTTACAATCCAACTGATCAAGCTAATTCTGCAGTTATGGATGCCAAAAGGAAGCATTCTATTATTCCTTGAAGGGAGAGGTTATTCAGGCTATGTCTAAGATCAGAAGAAAAAAATATAAATTCTGAGACCATGTTCTATTTTCAAGTAAAACAAATGAGGTTTTCTAGGGTTCACACAGTGGACTATAATACATTCCTAAACATTCTCAGACAATACAGTTTCCCTGGTTGCGGGAACAGGCCTCCTAAAACATGGAGGAGGCAACATAAACCTGTAGAAGTGCAGAAATCAAGTGGAGTATGAATGTTCCGTTTCAATGAGGAAACAGGATTAAGGCTAAGCTTCAGAGAAAGTCTTAACACGACAGGTTATTAGTGTCTCAGTAGCTGGATATCCAAAAACAAAATTATGTTCCTGCAGCAGGCTGCTCAGATATTGGATTTGAATGCAAATTACCATTACCATTATTTTTAATAAAATAATACAGGCAAAAGTGCCCCCCCCCCACACACACACAAGCAAAAACATGATGCCAAAGTAAAAAAAAAAACAGTACATGAACTATTGCTGTTGTAAAAAAAAAACACAGTGCACTTAAAGTAGACTCTGGCTGACAATCCATTATTGATCCACTGCATTAACCAGGTACGTCTGAAAATCCACAGATTTTGTTTGGTAACCCCTTTCTCTTTCTACGGGGTGGGTGGGTGTGGTTTGGGTCCCAGCCATAGATCATGTTGATCAGGCAGTCAATCCATAAGGACTTTGCTTACCCTGTCCCATGCAACAGCACCTCCATATCTGCACCTGCCAGGTGCACCACATGAATGGCCTGAGCTCCAGACAAGGGATTAAACATTTGCCCAGTCATGGGCACTGTCATTATTGTTTACCACTGGCCCAAGGACTGCAGAAAGGGGATCAGAGGTCAGAAGACAATCCATTCCATGAGGAACAAATAAGGAGATAGGATACATCACAATAAGCCCACAAAAGCAGCAAGCCAATAAGAGAGCTGAAACTGATGGGGATGACATCTAAGCAGAATCTGGGAAGTGTGGGCATCAGAAAAGGCCCAGAAATGGACAGCCAAATGTAGGGCAAAATTTCTGATCCAGCCAATAAAAAGCTGGATACAGAGAAAGGCTACAGAGGCAGCAGGCAGCTTATTCCAGAGGTGTTAGGAGTGTTCATCTGGGATTCTAGTGAAGAGAACAGATTCCAGTCCATAAGCACTGGAGTTGGAAAAACCCTGCCAGGGTCGTCTTGAGTGGCAAACCCATTCAACATTAATGACCATTATCCCCTGTTTAGGAAACTCTAAACAAACAAGGTTTAAGCACCTGTTTAGAGATTGCTGAGTACTAAAATCTCCAAAATAGGCCTGTTTCATGTCATGATTGAGTAATGCACCCTGGTCACTACATTTATATAGAGAGTAAACTATCAGTTAAAATTATTTAAATTACCAGCAAAAAAGTAGTTTGGCCATTGCATACCTCCCCACTTGTTTTTATGAAGTTGCATATATATGCAGCCCATGAATAGCTAGCCCTCATGCATCTGGCCACTTGCTTTTATTCATACTGGTAAGACAGTCCATTTCTGTTAGTATTTTGCATTCCACTGTAATGCTGTACAGTGAAACCATATTCCTAAAGGCTGATACTACAGCACAACAGTCTGGCATTTTGACCACTCATTCTGTTTAACCATTGCAATGGATTGTGGTCTGTGACCACTGAATGATCTCCCATATTGAAATGAGTGCAATTTCTTGTCTTCACCGACAATTGCCAGACGTTAATTCTCAATGGTAGAGTAATTAATTTCCCTTGGTAGCAACTTCTGGATGAGGTAACCAACTGGTCTCTCTACCCCATCCCGAGATACTTGAGTGAGAACTGCCCCCAGACCCCTATCACTTGCATTTACCTTACAATGAGCCTCAAATTATAATCTGGGCTCACCTGCAGTGGCCACTTGGTACAGTGCCAGTTTCAGTTGCTGGAAGGCTGTTTCACAGTGCTTCATCCACTGAATCTTCGCTGACAGCTTCTTCATTGTGCTATCTGTGAAAGAAGCTGCACTGGTCCTACAATTTTAACAAACTTACTAAGTACTTTCACAGTTCCCAGAAAAAAGCACTCAGTCCCTCCTTAATTTGGGGGCAGGGTGGGCCAATCCTAGAGTGCCTCAACCCTAGCTGGCTCAGGCCTGATGTGCCCCTCTTCAATGTAATGCCCCAAATATAGTATGGCAGTTCTGCCATCCCTATATAGAACTTTTTTGGCCTTATAGGCAATCCTGCACCTAGTAGTCTGGTCAAGAATTCCCTCACATTGGAAAGATGCTCATTCCATGTCTGACTAAATCTTCCTATATTATCCTTCTAGGCTAGAGAAAAGTGCCTGATCCAATTCAGGATCCTGTCAACTAGCCTCTGGAAAGTGACAGGTGAATTCCTCATCATACCACTGAATTCAAACAAAGCAAATAGGGTGACAAATGTTGACTTATCATGAGTGTTCATGGATAGCCACACTTGTCAGTATCCCTTCATCAGATCTATTGTGGCCAGGTACCTAGTCCCTCCTAACCTCTCCAGTACTCATTTGTTTGGGGCCTGGGGTATGCTTCAGGTACAGTGACTTCACATAACCACCTGTAATTGACCCAGAACCTGGTTGTTCCATATTTCTTTAGAATCAGCACCACTAGGAAGTATGTAGGGGCTGTTGGACAGCTGAATCACTCTTAGGCCCGACTTTTCTTGTATGCCTTCCCCTCATTATTCTTTTCACTGCCTCCGGACCCTAATATTTTCATTGTCTTATGGGCTACTCCACAATAGTTTTGACCTAATGTACTGTGAGATCAGTGCACCTTGGAATGCCACTAAACAGTGGAGCAAAGTCTTTAAGAACTCTTCTCATCTGGTCTACTTTTGTAGATGTGAGCCCCTCAGATGGTGTCACATCACTCCAGGAGGCTTTTCCCTTAGTCTCCTCTTGCAGATCTGGAGCAGGGTCCTTCTGTTCTCCATCTGCTGTGCTGCATACCATTAGGCCAATGTCAGCACAGTCATAATAGGGTTTCATCATATTTACATGGAAAATCCACTGAGTGCACCTCTTATCAGGCAGCTCTATGAATAATCCAAATGATTCGCCTGGCATATGACTTCATATGGCCCCTCTCATGTTGCTTGCAGCTGGTTATGACTCATTGGGGTGAGTACAATTACTTTCTTCTCTATGGTGTATGATTGAGCTCTGGGCCCTTTATTATACCTGGTCTTTTGTTTCTGATGTGCTATGGCTAAATGATCTCGAGCAAGATCTTCTATGAGGGGACTAAACAGGGTGAGGGAAGGGAGCATTTTCAAATAGGGTAAAAGCAGATCGACTAGAGGATACAGCTTAAAACTGGAGGGAGGCAAATTCAAAGGAAATATGAGGGGACAGTACTTCACTAGAGGGTGGTGGGCCCCTGGAATAGCTGCCTGAGTGGGTGGTGGGAGTAAACTCAGTGGGGGCTTTTAAAAGGGCTTGAGATACTGTACATACATGGGATTGAATAAGGGAGGTAAGGGTATGGATCCATTTGGGAAAAGGGGGTCTGGAGACTGCATTAGGGAGGGAGGGCAAGAATGTGGGGAGTAAGGAAAATAAGGTGGAGGAGCCCATGGGGAAGGGAAGTGGCAGACTAGATGGGCCGAGGGGACCTTTTCTGCCAACAGAATTCTATGTTTCTATGTTTCTAAGATCCATGAACTCTTTAAGCTGGTCCTGAAATTTCAGGACAAAGTCCATGACAGACTCTTTCCTGGTTACTAGTAGAGCCTTTCCACTCCTCTCTAACAAAGTCTAAGGGCCCTCTGACCCATTTAGCATACAGGAGCTCAAAATATGAAAAGCCCAGTGACTCCTGTGGGACTTTATGGTATGTAAACAGCAAGTGAGGTAAGAATTTGTCCCAGTCCCATTTGAGCTATGCTGTAAATGTGTGAAGCATATTTTTTCGACCAACTATTCATTTGTGGGGTGCATGCAGTGGTTGTACCCCCACACCACTTCAACATTTCAATCAGTAGGTCAGATATAAGGTGGTTTCCCTGATTTGACCAAATCTCCGTGGGAAATCCAAACCTGCTGAAAGTCCCTAGCAGCTCATCTACTACCTTTTCTGCCTTGATGGAGGACATGGCCACAACTTCAGGATATTGAGTGATATAGTTCATTATGACCAGAAGGTTCATCTTTCCCCTTGTGCTATGCATAGCCAGTAAGCCCAAAATGTCCACAGAGCCCACTAAAATGGTTCTTCAGTGGTGGGGAGTTAAATCAGGGGAACCTTTCCTTGAGCCCCTTTCTTCCCCACATGCTGACACTCTGGAGATGAGCAACGGTATTCAGCTACATCTTTGTACAGCGTCTTCCAGTAAACATTCTGGAGCAAATGCCTCTTTGTCCATTCCCTCCCCGGTGTATGGACAGTGGAATTTGGTGTGCTAAATCCAAGGAGGCTGCTCAGTATACCTGAGGAACCACAGTCTGCTTTTATACTGTACATTCCACTCCTCAGGTACATCTTTATGAACCAAATCTCTATATTAAGTATATCTTTCCCAAAACACTTTGAGCTGCTCCTTCCTTGCTGAGTCACTGCTGCTGCTTGCTGCCAACACCACAGTGCAGCTAAAGATGGATTCATGAGCCGAACCTTGTGCAAAGCCTGTCATGAAAGCGCCCTTGCTTGTCTTACTTGCAGCTGGCTACAGCTGATGCGTGTCAGTGAGGTCTCCCTCTACTGACTCCTGTGTCAGTGAAGTGCTTCCCCTGCCGAGCTCTCTCATGCAGCCTCCATTTACCTCAGCACTGAAAGGTGTTTTCACTGACTGTTGAGACCCCCGGGCTTAGCAGCCACACTGTATGATACAGGCTCAAGGTAATGAACAGGGTCCAGTCTTATCTCCTTCACTGTCTTTCCATTTACTTATACCTGTGCCAGTCAACACACTTGGCTATGAGTCTCAGCACAAAATGTGTCTGGCTCTTCTTTCTCATCTAAGTCATTCCCTTGCAAAATATCTGCCGGTAACATGGAAGCAACTGTAACATTTCTTTCAACTCCCCCACACCTACCCACCTTCAGGAGTACTCTGGCCATTGGAACGGTCACCCAGAAGTAAGGACTAAATTTAATTGAGGCACCCTTCCCAAGTAAGCTCTGATCTGACCATACGAGCCTCTGCTGGACAACAGTGACATGGGCCTTGGTGTCCCTTAATCCTTGTGTCAAGTGTCATTTACCCAGACTGGCCTGAGGTGCTTGTAAGTATTTGTTGGAAAGACACATGAGGCACAGTTTACCAAGTTCTGCTCTTCTGTGGATTGATGGCTCTTACCATCTTGGGCAAACATGAGGTTGGCCACATTGGATCCCATAGTGGGACAGTGGCCTTCCCTTGCTGTGGTTTTGTCCCTGTTGCCTAAGGGCAATCATAAAACTAATGTCCCATATTTCAGCAAACATATCACTTCTATCTTTGTATTCTGTTCCCTTTAGAGTCTGTCAGGCTATTCCTTCGAGGTTGAAAGAGCAGCTGGGTTTTAGTGTCCCTTGTGTCTCGCCCACCCCTTTGTTAACAGAACCCCTTCCCCCATGTACCTTCTTGTAAGTATAAGGGCAGCTGGCTGCATAGAGATTGGACCATTCAGCAGCCGCTGCTAGAGTACTTAGCTTTTAACCATTTTTTGTGATCACCGTGCACACATTTTAAAAATGATTCAATAAGCATCACTTCACACATTTTTCAGCAGTTAAAGCTTTCTTTCCATTTAACCATCTCCTCAACAAAGTGCTCAATTGCACACTTAGTTCCTTTCCCTCAGCTGTGTTCTTAATTGTCTGAATCTGAATCTGCAAACCTCAGGGGTAAACTCATACTATATTGTGGGATTTTCAGTGGCAGTTTCAGTTACATGCTGGAATCCACCGAGTTGCATCCAAATGTCAGAGCCTTATTGTGAGCATGGTGGGATACAAACTTGACACAGCAGGCAGAGCTCAGGTGCATAACAGATGCTGGAAGACATCTTTCATTTTATTAAAAGTCCAAAATATTTACAGAAAGGAAAAAAAAATGTGTTAGTTCAATAACCAAAAGAAAATCCCAGATCTCTGCATCCCTCGCAGAGCCTGTGGCTTAACTCCAGTCAATTCAGTGTAATAAACCTCTTACACTGATACAAAGAACTATGTGAATTGATCAGCACACAAATAGGTCCTTCTCCTTCATAGTCAGCACACCAACTGACTCGACTCTACCCTTCTCCCCTTGTGGTGAGCCCTATTTATAGCCCTAGGGATTACATCACTCTCTGTGAGGGAGTTCCCACTGGCCATGACATTACATTATAGGGGGAGTTTCCATATTATCCCATGCCTTATCATGCAGGGGCTTTTTACTTGGCCCTTTTCACCCAAATATGCTTTATTTTACAGGCAGCCCCAGTTACAACCTTTCTGGGGCTGTCACAACACTGTTTTAATTCTTTTTAATATTAGGGACACTATGAGGCTGTCATTCTCCTGCTGAGGAGCTGCATTTTCAGTGCGACACATGCCATTCTTCAGCCCTTTATTCTGGACTTTCTAAAACTCTAGCGCACCATGCACATTTTACATATCTCCAAGACGGGAGATAGTTTTTAGGCCAATGTGCACAACAACGGGGTCTTTTTGAAAAGATGACAGTAAAGAAATGACTGGGGCTTTGTCAGGTTGACCACCCTGACAAAGAAATAAGAAAAGAAAAAGAAGAGAAACAAGAGGATAGAAAAGGGTGAGAGAAATAACACAAGAAGGACAAGAACTGGCACATACGACTCTTTATTCTTTATTTCCAGGGTTTGTATGCTAATAACAGGTAGCACCCTGTTACACTTATTCACAGACATTTGGATGCATTTTGATGATTCCCACAGTTTACAGCAATTTCTGTCATAACTGTGGGTGTCGCATTCATTTTTTGGATGCAACTGTGGAATTCCATTCTGGGAGTTAGACTAATGTTTTGCAATCTAACTCTTGGAATGGATTTCGGCAGCTGTGTCCAAAAAATAGATGCAGATCTTTGAAAATCCCTCCCCCCAATATTTTTTTTGTTTGTGTCTCCCACTGCCGATGGGGCTCTGTGGTGGTATTACCAACCATCCCTGCTCTGTACCCCCTCTAACTTGTTGGTGGAGAATATGCTGCACAGTAGTGGGGGCTCAAGTTTTATACATGTTTTTCTCCTGTTACGGTTTGGTCCCAAAACCCCACCCCCTGAGGATGCCTGCATGACAGACAGAGAGTCCAGGCTGTAGACATGCTGGCGTATGTCTCAGCTAAGCACCTAATGGCATCCTCTCCTCCCCACACCGCAAGTCCTGTGCTGCTGCCAGTGCATCCACAGGTGGTAGTAGTGGGATGGTGTGACAGCCCTTCCCTCCTATGGGATGCTCAAACTTCCTTCCCACTGCTTGCCTCTGATGACCCAGGCTCATTCCTGAACCTGGGTCGCCAGTGTCGTGGGTGGTAGTGCTATCACCATGCCAGTGGGCTGGCTACCCGCCACAATATTTTAAAATACCAGTCTTGATTTTCACATAATCATGGCTCAATTTTGTAGAGTTCAAGTGTGAAAACACTTATCATGCCTTCCCAGTAAGTAACAGAGTCAGGTAGGTTGACCAGTGCACCTGTGCCACTTCATATTACAAACAATGTCTGAAACAAATCAAGATAATCATCAATACCCATATCCTCTATTAATTTAAGAAATAATTTGGACTCAATTTATGAACCTTGATTACCTCCATCTAACCCATTGCTCACCTGGTCTGGCATCTGTCTCTGATGCAGTGTTGCAATCCAGAGTTCATTGCCTCTCATCTCACACTGGTGTCTATGTTCTTTCTCACTTTCTTCTGTTTACATCTTGGCTTTCTCCCAGTCTGCCTCTCACTGTCTTTCCTATATCTCTCTTGACCTCCTCTCAGGCTGCCTCTGCCTCCTAATCTCTTTCTTCTGCCTCTGTTTTGGATTTCTGTGGGGCTGCCTCTGTCTCTCACTGCCTTTGACTGTCATCTGCATCTATCTTATGCTGTTTTTCTTTCTCCTCTCCATCTAGCTAAACTGCTTTAATTTTTAACCTGGTAAGTCCTATCTCCATGTCCTTCTGCCTTTCAAGAATATGAGCTAATTCCAGCTAGGGTTAGGTGAACCAGTTCATCCAAAATGTGAAGTGACCCAAACATGCTGAAGTGTTCATAAATGAATGGCTTCTGAACACTTTCAGCTCTTCGGATCAGTTTGGACGGCCATTGTATCACAGGAAATGCAGCGCAAGAAGTGCCAGAGCAGGAGAAACCCACAGGAGGAAATAGAGAAAAGACTCTGGTTCCTCATTGGATGGCTGAGCTGTCCATCTTGCTAAGGTGGCACCTGATTGGGTTGCTGCTACTCTAGCAACCCACATGGTCTATCTTACAGCTACGCAGAGTAATCAGGACAGAGAAGAAGCAGCAGCTTCTGTAGGCTGCTCCATGCTGCGTCATAGTCTGTGTGCTTGACTTGTGCTGCTTGTATGTTTTTTTTTTTTGCCCCTTGGGCAACAGAGGAAGAAGTCGACTCTAAAAAAACGAAAGAAGAATTTTTTTTATGTATATAAAAAAGTACTAAACTAAAACAAAACAAGTGAGGGGAAGCTGGGGGTGGGGAGTAGGGAACTGGAAGTCAGAGACTCAGGAGGGGATTGAGCTGAGGACTGGGTGTGTGGGAGTTGGGGATTGGGGTGGGTAGAGGAGTAGTTATTGTGGGAGAGGAGACTTGAGGAGGGAGGAGGAACTTGGAGGAGACTAGGGCAACTTATTGTGAGAAAGAACTTAAAGAAAGAAAGCTGCAGATGAGAAAGAAGAGAACAAGAGATTGAAGAGAGGCTTCACTATTAAGTGCCAGAGCCAGTCTTATTTTTGGTAGCAGTCTAGCAGACAGGGGGAAGTCTGTTGAACTGTGCCAGTGTACCACCTAATACCATACCACTCCCAGTTAGCCTTCTTGCTTTTTGCCCAATTGTCTCCTCCAACAACAAGTCAGCTCTCTCAGTTCTCCTGCCTGTGCTCAGTCACTTGTCACTTCAGTGGGGATTTCTACTTTTTTTACTTTTTATAGTATACAATCTGTGTGTGTGTGTGTGTGAAATAAATTCTGTGTCTGTGTGTATGTGCATGAAATAAAATCTCCAGCCAGTCGTCAGTGCACCAGTGCCACTTCTTGCATACCATGTGACCCCCCCAAAGAAGTCAGTCATCTGTCATCTTCTTCCCTGTGCTCACTCAGTGGGATATAAGCTTTGGCTCAGTGGACAGGGCATTCCATCTCATCATGTGGAATAAATAAAAAAAATAAAATTCTTGAAGGGAAACAGTACTAAGTCAGAGAGGGTTAGGCCAGGCAGGGTCCCTGAATCTGTGTGGATAGCAGCAGTACCTGCAGCATCACCTTTATCTTATGTGGCATGTGGAATAAATTCTGTGTGAGTGCGAAATAAAATCTGCAACCCAGTCATCAGTGCACCAGTGCCACTTCTTAGATACTGTGTGACCCCCCTCCACAACAAGTTAGTCATCTGTCATCTTACTCCTTGTGGTCACTCAGTAGGGTATAAGCTTTGGCTTAGTGGGCAGGGCATTCTGTCACATCACATGGAATAAAAAAGGGAAAAAGTACTGTAGCAGTGCCTGCAGCATCACCCTTAGCGTAGGTGGTATGTGAAATAAATTCGGTGTGTGTGAAATAAAATCTGCCAGTCAGTTGTCAGTGTACCAGTGCCTCATCTTGAATATTGTGTGAATCCCCCCCAAGAAGTCAGTCATCCATCATCTTCCTCCCTGTGCTCATTCAGGGTATAAGCTTTGGCTCAATGGCAAGGCATTCCATCTCATCACGTGGAATAAATAAAAAAATAAAATAAAATCCTCAACAGGACAAAGTGCTGTGTCACACAGGGTTAGGCCAGGCAGGGTCCCTGAATCTGTATGGTTAGCAGGAGTGCCTGAAGCATCACCCTTAGCATACAGTAGGTGATGTGTGAAATAAATTCTGTGTGTGTGCAAAAAATCTGCCAGCCAGTCATCAGTGCACCAGTGCCACTTCTTGCATACTGTGTGACCCCCCAAAAGAAGTCAGTCATCTGTCATCTTCCTCCCTGTGCTCGCTCAGTGGGTATAAGCTTTAGCTCATTGGGCAGGGCATTCCATCACATCACATGGAATAAATAAATTAAAAAAATCATTGGAGGGAAAAAGTACTGTATCAGAGATGGTTAGGCCAGGCAGGGTCCCTGAATCTGTGTGGGTAGCAGCAATACCTGCAGCATTGCCCTTTGCGTAAGTGTTGTGTGAAATACATTCTGTGTGTGTGGTAGGTAGGTAGGTAGGTAAAGTTTATTTCCAAGTATGTATAAAATCATCATTTGCTACATACAAACATTTTTTTAAATCAGACAGTCTTATATCTAGCCTTCTCCAATTCTCACATATACATATTATCATCTCTAACAATTTCGGAAAGTTAATATAACAATTATTAAATCCATATGCACATTCAACAAAGTCAGATATTATACTAACATACTAACATACTATTTGCCAGCAGATTAGGCCTTATGGTCTATCAAGTCTGCTCCAACCTAGATCCTTAGTTGGGTGCAGAGACCCTCCCATCCCTTGTGCTCCAGAAACCCCTATCATCCATCCCCACCCCCGGGACAGGCCATCATCTGATACATCCACTTTCTGTGTCTGTCCCACCTCTCTTAAAGCCCTCCACTGTGGATCTCTGAACCAGCTCACCAGGCAGAGCATTCCAAGGGTCCACCACCCTCTCAGTGAAAAACCTCCTCCTTTTCCCCTCACCCTTCCACCTTCCAACTTCAAACCATGCCTCTGGTGATGCCTCCTGCTTTAGTCTAAAGATCCCTCCATGTTTACCCTATTTATTCCCTTGAGGTACTTGAAGACCTCAATCATGTCCCCTGTCTCTCCTCTCTCCAATGAAAACAGGCAGAGCTCCTCAAGTCTGTCCTCTTAAGTCAAATCCTAGCCCTCAGATCATCTTTGTTGCCTCCTCTGTACCCTCTCCAGGAGCTGTATGTCCCTCTTCAAGTGTGGTCTCCAGTACTGTACACAGTACTCAAGGTGTGGTCTAACCAGTCCATTGTACAGCGGCAGAATCACTTCCTTGCTCCTTGAGGTGATCCCCTATGCATGCATCCCAACATCCTGTTTGTCTTGCTAGCCGCTCCTGCACTGCTCAGAGTTATTCATACATGTATCCACCATGACCCCTAGGTCTTTTTCCCTGTTGAGGCTTCCAGCACCTCCCTCCCAGGGTGTACCTGTGTTAGGGTTTCCCAGACCAAGATGCAACACCTTGCACTTGGTGATATTGAAATTTAATTTCCATGTGTGAGCCCAGCTTCCAGGGTGTCCAGGTCCCTTGCAGGGCCAATCTCCCTCTTCTCCCTCAACTACTGCTCCCATCTTGGAGTCATCCGCGAAGAGACTCATTTCACACCCTATACCATCCCTGATGTCTGATATGTATGCATTAAACAGGATTGGACCCAGGACCGAGCCCTGTGGTACCCTACTACCAACCTCTGTAGGGTTTCGGGAGATCCCCACAGACCACTACTTCCTGAGTGCTCAGCTATCCAGCTTTCAATCCATCTGACCATCAAAGGGCCTACTCCTAACCCCATCAGTTTCTCCACCAGACCATTGTGGGGACAGAGTCAACGCCTTGCTGAAGTCCAAGAATAATACATCCACAGGCTTACCCCTGTCCAGTTCTGATGTTACCCATTCATAGAACTCCACAAGGTTGGTTTGACATGATCTACCTGGCACAAACCCATGCTGCCGACTATCCAGACCTCCCACCTCCCCAAGTAAACCCCCAATCGTTCCTTTAGTATACTCTCCATTAATTTTCCCACCACCGAGGTTAAACTGATGGGTCTATAGTTTCCTGGTACCCTTGACCCCTTTATGGATTGGTACCACATGTGCTCTCGCCAATCCCTAGGTACCCTCCCTGTCTCAAGTGACCTGTTGAAAAGCTCGCCAGGGGTGCAGCCAGTATGTCCGCCAATTCCCATAGTACTCTCGATGAATGCCATCCGCCCAGGAGATTTGTCTTCTTTAGGTCCTTGAGGGCAAACCACACCTTTTGGTGGGATGGCATCATCTGTCCCTCCACCTTACTGGTCTTTTTATCCTTATCCAGATGTGACACCCTGGGGTACCTCTTCCTCCCTTTTGCTCCATTTCTGTTGCTCCCCTGATCCCACTCCTGCCGCTTCTATCCCCTTTGTGCCTTGCTTTGTAGATATCCCATCCCCTCCTAGTGAACACAGAGGCAAAGTACTGCTAAATACCTCTGCCTGGTCCCTCGCCTCTTCCACCCACCTTCTTCTGATCTCAATCTGCTGGGATGGCCCTTAGTTTTCTCTGCTCCCCAATGTGCGGAAGAACCCTTTTCCCCTCCATGTATCTCCTGTGCCAGCCGTTGCTCTTTACTGGACTTTGCTCCCCTCACCATATGGGTGACTTTTCTAGATGCAAGCTGGTACATTTCCTTATCCCTATCGCCTCTTGTTGTTTTATATTTTTTGTAAGCCGCCTCTTTCTCTGACTGCTACCTGACCTCACTGGACCACCAGCATGGTTTATGTGACCTTGCTCCTTACGCTTCAACTTAGCACAGATCCTGACTGCCCCATGAAGTCCCCTGCTTTATGACCTCCCATCTCCTTTCCACACTTGTCGCTGAGGTAATCCCCTTCAAGTGATCCTTGAGAATATTTCACATGCCCATAAAGTCTGCCCCTGAAGTCCACTGCCAGTGTCCTAGATCTCACCCCACTCCCCAATGCTTATTTGAAACCAGACAGTATTGTGGTCACTCCCAGTCAGGGGTCCTGTACAACCATGTCCCTTACAGATCCCCATCTGCAGAACCACATCCAGGACATGCCCTCCCTTGTGGGCTGCATCACATGCTGTGTTAAGAACACATCCCGAAGCCATCCAGCAGCCTCTGCTCCTTGGCCACCTTAGAGGACATGGTTCCCCAGTTTGTACCTGGCATATTAAGGTCCCCATCAACACCACTCCTTCCCCTTTTGGACCACACTGGGCAATGATGTTGTCCAGCAAACCATCCTCTAGAACATCACTCATCCCGGGGCCTATGCTACTCCCAGCTTGACCTTATCTCCTGCTGGGATCGAAGGTGACCCATAAAGCCTCCACGCTTCCCTCTGCCTCTTCTACCATAGCAATTTCTATGTCATCTCTAATGAACATAGCCACTCCACCCCCTCTGCCCTCCTTTCTATCCTTCCTAAGCATAGTGTACCCCGTGCAATTTAGGTCCCAGTCATGGTTTTTGTTGGCCCACGTTTCCGTGACTGCCGCCACATCCACCCCCCCTCGAACAGCATGGCCTGGAACTCTGGCAACTTGTTTCCCAAGCTCCTGGCATTTACTAACACTAACCCCCACCCCTTATCCCTGATCCTTTTTGTTGAACCCCACCCAGATTCCTTATACTTCCATCCTCCTCCTGCTCCTCCTGAAACCTCCACCTCCAGTCTGTTTCCCCCCCCTTGGGCTTGAAGGCTACTCCCCTCATCTGGAGGGGAGGGCTTCCGGTCAGGCCCTCCCTTATCCCTTCCCCCCTTACAAGTTTCCACCTCATTTTTCTTGCTATTTTATGTGCAAAATTTGCTAAAGAAAATACTTTTTCCAATTTTTTTCAGTTTAAAATGTCCTTTATTTGGTCATCTCTATTCATGCCTACAAGGTTTTGGAAGGGTTGCTCAATGTATAGTCTCCTTATATCACTAAAGGCTTTACACTCTAAGGCCCAGATATTCAAAAGGGTTGCTTATGGTGCAACAGTGTTACACCATGCACAACCCACTGATGTGCTGTGCGATATTCAAACAGGAAAAGTCGTGGCACCGTCGATGCGCCAGGCGCATCAGTAATGTAAGTAGGCACAGGTAGGGGAGCATGTCCATGCATACCTGCACAGCCCGATATTCAGCCTGGGATGTGCGGAGCCATGCATGCCCGACCCCTACCTTCACCAGCACAAAGCTGATCACCAAAAAAAAGGAACAATGGATGGCCACCCACAGGTGAGCTGCAGTATTGCAGGGCACAACACCATAGCTGCCACCTGTGGGTGGCCACCTGAGCTCCAGCTGCACCTCCATGGTGGTGGCCCCCCATGCCTATTGCTGGCATCAGTAGAAATAGAGAACCCCAATATCCCTGGTCGTCCAGTGGACCTGCCCGCCTGATCGCGGGCTGAAGTAGAATAAGAAGAAACCCTTCATCCCTGGTGGTCCAGTGGACCCCTACCCACCTGCCCACTGATCCCCACCACCCCACTGTCCCCGGTCAGCAGTCGGCGGCAGTACCTCACCTGCCTGCTGCCCAGCTGCCCGCCGACTGACACCGTCAGTAGGGCTGTACACCCATTGGTCCACAGCATGAGCCAATGGGTGTGCAGCCCATACCGTACTACACATTCAGATATGTGAATGGTATCCATTCACATATCTGAATGTATAGTATGGTATGGGCTGTATGCCCATTGGCTCATGCCGTGGACCAATGGTGTACAGCCCTACAACGATTTCTCAGTCAGCAGTTGGCAGGGTGACAGGTGGTGGGGTGCTGCCACCGCTGCTGACCGGGGAGAGAGCGGGCGGTGGGATCAGTGGGCAGGTGGGTAGGGGTCCACTGGACCACCAGAGATGATGAGTTTCTTCTTATTCTACTTCAGCCTGAGAGTGGGCGGGCAGGTCCACTGGACCACCAGGGATATTGGTGATCTTATTTTATTCTATTGAAGCCCGCAATCGGGTGGGCAGGTCCACTGGACCACCAGGGATATTGGGGATCTTTTTTAATTCACAGAAGCCTGCGATTGGGTGGGTAACGTTCCACTGGACCACCAGGAATGAAATGATTAATCTTCTATTTACTTAGCCCACGATCGGGCGGTCCACTGGACCAGCAGGGATACAATGATTATTCTTTTTTGTACTGCAGCCCGCGATCAGGCTGTGGAGCACATTGCCATGCTGCAGGCGTAGGTCCCTGACAGCTGCTGCCTGGCAAGTCATCGGGGATCGGCGCACCTGCATGCAAATTGGGCCATAATGCCATGCAAATGGCCCCATGTGCACCTTGCATACATTATGGTCCCATTTGTATGTCAACTTTTGAATATCGCGGGTGCTGCGCCTTGCGCAATGGAACTTGCACTAGCGCATCCACATGCTCCACTCTGGCCACTGGCACTGGCACAGTGCCACTGCGCCATGCACACTGCGGGTGGCCAGGGTGCAATATTCACCGATGCTGAGCCATGGCGCAGCTCCGTTGAATATCGCCCGGTCAATGTCCCTGGGCAGCCAAGTTGCGCTGTGCCCAGGCTTGCACCATAGCCTGGTGCAGTTTGAATATCTGGGCCTAAGACTAAATGAGCACTTGATATAACAGCATTATTACAACTTATACAAACATCCATCTGATTAAAACCACTGTACTTCCTCCCCATTTACCAAATTCATCTAGTCTTAATCTAGTGATTGCTTTTCTATGTTTCTCATTCTCACATTTCAATAAACAACCCTCTATTTCAAATATTGTTTTCATTTTCTTATATGAAGAACCATTACATGAGTCTTTTATCCTTCCAAAATCAGATTGTATCGCTTGATCTTCTATTTTCTGACCAGCCATTTGTATAAGTTCCAAAACACCCTCCTTAACACCTTCCAAATCCAATATATAGTTATAGGTTAACCCAGCTTTATTTAATACTTGATTTAATGTACTAAACCAATTTATGCCCCTTTCACATTCACTATTACTAGTGTCTATCCAACAATTATATATTAGGCTTATCTTTATATGTAGTTATAATTTTTTTCCAGTATGTTATATTTCTTTTTATAATTTCTGCTTGAATTGATAGAGTCCCTGTTTCTAGTCTTACTCCTGCCCCTGAAGCCCACATTGGTAAACCTAAAAGACTTTTTAAATACTTATTTTGAACTATTTCCAATGTTTTATGATTACGTGGGAGTCCCCAAACCTACGAAGCATATAACATTTGAGAGTTAACTTTTGCTTTTAAACATCTATACTGGGCTATAAAGGAGTTTCCACCTATTTTTTTGTAAAGTGTTTAATTTCATTTAAAGTTTTTAATGCCTTTTCATTTATTTTGTCTGTTTCTTCCATTTTAAGTCCTCACTAAAAATCACCCCATATATGTAAACTCTCTGATTTCTTCTAGCTCTATATTCTCAATTTTCCATTTTTTTAGTTTACTGCCAAATACCACTATTTTAGTCTTTTCCTGGTTCAATTTCATATGCAACATATCTAATGATTTTATTATTGCAGCAATAGCTCTCTTTAAGCCAAGAGGTGTTTGAGAAATTAATACAGCATCATCTGCGTATAACAATATCTGTACTCTAATCTCCTCTATCCTTGGTGAAAAAGTATCCACCTCCTCTAAATCTCTCATGACTTTGCCAATATATAAATTGAATAAAACTGGTGCCAATATACACCCCTGTCTTACCCCACAATTAACTTTTATTTTTTCACTCATATCACCTTCCTTGTTATATCTAACAACAAGTTTATTTCCTTGATGCAATGTCTTAATAATATTCAATAATCCTAAGTCCAAGCCCAAATCATTTAAGATTTCCCAAAAGGTCATTCTGTGAACTGAATCAAATGCCAATTTAATACCAATAAACGCAGTATATATCGTTCCCTTCCTTGTTCCAACATACTTATCCAAAATATACTTGAGAGTAAACATCTGATCCACCGTCGACCTATTCATACAAAAATCTACTTGAAAATGTGAGAGAACACCATTTTCTTTCATCCAATGTTCTATCCTGTTCAAAATCAGTCTAGCAAATATTTTTTGATTAATACTCAGAAGTGTTATTGGCCTATAATTTTCTGCCATTGTCATTTCCCCTTTCTTAAAAAGGGGTACTATTACTCCTATATTCCAATTCTCAGGTACTCTCTTATAATTTAATATGTTCTTATATAATTTTAATAATATCTCAGCCCACCATTCAACATCTGTTCGATATAACTCTTCCCCAAGGTTATCTATACCCGGGGCTTTATTCCTTCTCTGTTTTTGTATTGCCATCACTATCTCCTCTTTTGTAAATTCCATCCAATCAACTTTTCAACATTCTCCACTTCCATCACTATCTCTTATACATATACATTTTCCTTACTACTAAACATTTCTACAAAAAAATGTATCCATTTTTCTGGAGGAATAACTGCTGTTATATTTTATCTTATATTATCATCCATTCTGAACACCACCAGTCTCCAGAAATCGCTTCCATTTTTTTCCTGAATAGTTGTTTGCAGTTTGTACCACAGCTCATAGTTACTGTATATTTATCTTTTTTATTTTTAATCAATACTTTGTATTCAGATTTTAATGATTTCATAGCTCTTCTATCTTCTACACTATTAGTTTTCATTATTATTCTACCAATTTGATTTATTAGCTTTTTCATTTTAATGCATTCACCATCATACCATTTTGCACCCAAAAAAGCTCTTCTTGTTTTACCCCTTTTTTGTTGTTTCTCCAATTCTCTAAATATTTCCTCTTCCAACTTTAAATATTCCAGAAACGACTCATTCTCTGATCTTGTTCTATGTCTTAATCTAAATTGATCTGTATAATATTCATATAGTATTTCTTTAATTCTTCTATTTCTTGTGAATTTAGATAACATTTTAATTGTTCCTTATTCACTTTATTCCATTGTATTCTTTTACTTTTCTTTATTTCCATATTCTGATCTTCCCATTTTCTTCTATCCCTACCAGCCTTAACAATCATAATTGGACATTCCAGTGTCATCAGAAGTGACCTGTGATCACTGTCCCAATTTTCAACTATTTGCAGACTGCAAATCTTTTGATAAGAGTATATGTTTACAATTATATAGCCCAACAGACTTGTACCATTTTTATGCATATACTGTAAGTGCATATACCAGTTTTATCTCCATTGCTTCTTCCATTCATAATCTGCATATTGAGTTTGCATAATCCAGCTAAAAATCTATTGCCAAACCTACTTTTCTTGTTATCACAAGATTTGCTAATAGGACTCCAAAAATATTGCCCAAATTCCAATTTGTTGCAATTTTCCTCTTGTTCTTCACCTAATCTTAAATTATAATCCCCGTGGCAGTAATCATAACCCCTGGATACTGGGTCTGTAATTCTTCTAATATCTATATATCTACATATGCAGTGTATGATAGGTGAAGCAGTGGTATCAGGTGGAAAATACACATTTACCAATAATAATTTCTCCTTGTTCTCCCATTCCATTTCAACAACAAGAATATTAAAGTTTTTGTCATTCCAAATACATTTACACATTAAACCAGGCATTATTTTAACAAAGGCACTAATTCCCCCTGCTGGATATCCATAAAGCCATAAAGACTTATCTTGTTGGGAGGGATATGCCACCCCTGAAATCCTTCCAAGTGGCAGCCTTCTAATGTGTTTATCCAAGTTTCTTGTAACATGACTAAATGATTTTCATTTATAAATCTAAGAGTTCCGTTATCTTTAAATTTCCCAAACAACCCCTGCTATATTCCAGCTTAAGAGATGTAATTTTTGTTCTCATTCATTCATTTTCTTATAATCATATTGTCAATCTATTTCTCTTGTTTCTTCCATTCCATTTTCCACACTTTCTTATCCGGTTCCATACCATTTCTTACTCTGTAACTATCTCATGTCTCCTCTTTTTGGGTTTCATCCAAGATTACACTATTATTTATTCTAGGTCCTTTTTGCAGTCTACCTGTTATCACTCTCTTATATTTCACATCTGCAGTTAATACATGTTCATTCACTACTGGTTTCATGTAGGGTGATATCTCTGTTGGATCATACCCTTTTGATGTTTACTCTTTTCATTATTCTCCTTTCCTATCCAATCAAACCTATCCCTACTATCCCTTTCTTCAATATTTCTTTCTTCTACAGTTGTATCCACATTTATTCATATCTCCTGAAACTGTTCTTTCATTGTCAGTAGCTGTTTCCTAATATTACTACTTTTAGCCACCAAACAAATCCAACCTTTTTCTTTACCTCCATGATATCTATAGGAAGATTTTATATCATTCCACATAAACCTGTTACCCAGAACTCCCTTGCATATGTTATACACAACCAGTTTTAGGGTTACGTGGTTCTCATTTTTTGCTCTTCGTATGCCTTTGAAAAAGACAATAGGTAATATTTCCCCTTTCTCAAGGTGATTCTCTCTTTTCTCATCTCCTATATATAAACTATATTCACAGTCTCCAACCCTTTTTCCTCTTTCACAAGATTTTTGTTTTCCACTTTCTACTTTCTCTTTTTTCTTTCTTATCTTACTCTGTTCCTGTTTCTCCTTCTTCCCTTTACATCTTTGTGTTTTCTCCTCAAATTTATTGTTCTTACCCTCCTTAATTCTGTGTAAATTCTGTACTAATTGTTCAATCTCCCCTTTTTCCTTATTTCCAATTTCTATTGTCGTGGCCTTTATCTTTTCCTCTGGATTACCTTCCGTTCTACTTTTTCCATAATTTCTGTCATTTATCCCTTCAGTAGAGATATTTTTTCCACCATCTACAAAATTCCTACTTAAAATTGTTGTAAGATTGATTCATAATTCATTATTTAACAAAATCACATTCTTTATTTCTTTTAATATTTTCAAAAAAGGAGACTCTCTTGCCTCACTTTCATCCATTTTGTTACTAACCTTACTCTTCTCCCCCCTTATACATAGATCTTCTGGATTTTCTTCATTTCTATTTTGAAGTAGATGGGATGTATCCAGAAGAAATCTAGACAGGGGGATCCAATTTAAATCTTTGTACATATGGGGTAAGAAAGGCATCAAAATCACCAAGGAATGAGGCACTAGGACACTGATGTGAAACATCTCTCATATTACTTTTAACATTTCTTTGTTCCAAATCTATATTCTGCATCTGATGTTTTCTTTCTTCTCCAACTGTTCCTCAGATTGTTGCATATTTTTATATTTCTCTACCTTTCTCCGCTTCTGTTGTTCTTCTGATCCTTTCTGTACTAAATCTTCCATTTGTAAAATCTGACCTTCATTTTCCATTTCAAATATCCTTATAGATTTCATTAGTGGATGCTCCTCTCTACTTAACTGTCATGGATTTAATCTATCAATTAAAGGGGAAGAACTTATGGGTGACAAGCTTGAACTTTGAATTCTTAAGGTCTCTTTTTCCCCCACAAAGTTTATTTGGCTTCCTGGGGCTAAAATATAACTAGTGATTTTCCGCTCTGTTTTTTTCACTATTCCATTCAAACTTTTCTTTTGTTTTTTTTTTCTGATTTTTATAACATACAGGATTTCCACTTAACTTCCTTTTTGATAGCCTAGTCATCATTTCTTATTTCTTATACTTTCATAATATAACCAAAATATAGCCAGAAGTATAGCCAATACTATAATAAATAGACCCAAGATTTTAAATTCTAAATGGATATTTACTGGCACAAAAATTCCTAAGTATTTAATAATGATTTATCATTTGACATACCAGGTATATCTATAGGGAATATCAAAAAAATGTGTTAAATGTGCATTAAATTTAAAGATCTATATTTTTAAGATTCTTCATTTACATTGGTTCTCTCTAATAAAAGGGCACCTTCTGATAGGAATAAAATTCAAGATATCCTAATGTACCTTAATCCGTTCTATGTCACGTACATAGTTTATAAAAAAAAATTAAAAAATAAAAGTCTTTGTTCATCCAGTTCTCCCAACTTGACTCTGTAGTGCAATAATTCATTCCCCAGCACATGAATCAGGTGCAATACCGACACAGTTTCAACACAGTCCAACACAGTCCCAGCGCACAGTTTCTTCTCCAGCAATTTTAATTTCAGACTCTGGGAACCCTTTCCATATTCTTAAACTTTGATGATTCTTTCCTTTTCCCTCACTGTTAAAACTTGGGCCATCAAGGATCCAGGAGAACACCTCTGCAGGGTCACCCCACTATAACGCTGCTCTTTGGAGTTCCTCCACTGCACAGACTCAACCAAACAGAAGCAGTTGAAATGTAGAGCCCAAGATTTTACTCCCAAAAACCGCAACACAAGCTGTGTGTGTGTGTGTGTGTGTGTGTGTGTGTGTGTAAAATACAATCTGCCAGCCAGTCATCAGTGCAGCAGTGCCACTTCTTGCATACTGTGTGATGACCCCCCCCAAAGAAGTCAGTCATCTGTCATCTTCCTTCCTGTGCTTGCTCAGTGGGGTATAAGCTTTGGCTCAGTGGGCAAGGCATTCCATCACATTACATGGAATAAATATAAAAAAATACTTGAAAAGGGAAAAAGTACTGTGTCAGAGAGGGTTAGGCCAGGCAGGGTCCCTGAAACTGTGTGGGTAGCAGCACTGCCTGCAGCATCACCCTTAGCACAGGTGGTGTGTGAAATAAATTCTGTGTGTGTGTGTGAAATAAAATCTGCCAACCAGTCATCAGTACAACCTCTTGCATACTGTGTGACTCCCTCTCCCCTAAGAAGTCAGTCATCTGTCATCTTCCTCCCTGTGCTCGCTCAGTGGGGTACGGTGCCCACCGCTTATAGCGTCCATGTTTGTCCACAGCCAATTTGCCCATTACCAAAAATCTAACTGCAACTTTTTTTTCCAGTCAGGGATCTTGTTAAATGCAGTTCAATGTGGTTAGTTGAAAACATAAAACATAAACCCTCGATAGCTGAGATAGTACACAATCACTGATACAGTACTAGACACTAGAGTGTATTGAAACCTTATACTTTAATATAGTGCTCTAATAATAAGAAAAAGGAAAAAGCAAAAAGCAAGAAAACTTCATTTTTAAAGCATAGAGATTAGTGAAGAAGTGTTATATGGTAGCGCTGCAATAAGGAAGCACTACTCCTACTTCTGTCCTCCAGTAAAGTACTTGGTGATGCAAGTCTGCATAATCTGACTTGAGCTGTATGGTCGCCAAGTTTCCTCTGCTTTTCAGAGCATATCCCAGTTTGGCAAAACTTCTGCATTTTGCTTCATAGCATGGTGCAAAGTTAACAGAGCCACATGCACATCTGCCATGGAGATTGTCTCCTCTTCCCTGGTGATTTCCTGTTTGTCTTCCAGCTCATGATGATCCACGTCACCTCGCATTGCCCCAGTCACCTCCTGAATGTCATCCTAGTTGCTTTCAGGTGGGCATCATTGTCTCCGAGGTGACAGAGATCATCAAACTCCTCAACAGAAAGATGTTCTGGAGCAGGTAAAATATCATTCTCTGCCATAACATCAGGGCCCACAATTTGTTCTTCTGGTCCAGCCACATAAAATCCAGCCTTTTTGAAGCAGCACTGGGTCGTTTGCTCCCCATCCATGTCTCAGGAGTGTTTTAGCATGCAAACTGCATTCAGCAGTTAAATTCTCTTAGCACACTGCAATGCATTAATTTCCTGGTTTGTATGAGGCAGGTTGTTTTGGGGGGAAACACTAATCTTATGTTCTGAATTCCAGGAACAGTTGGGTGCTCAGAGAAATGATCCAGAATGAGTGCAATTTTTCGTCCGCAAAGTTTGCTGTCCTAGTTTTTGACCCAGTCACTAAAAATGTCACCAGTCATCCAGGAGGACCTATTGGCCTGGTAGGTAACTGGCAGATGATTGATCTCACTGTTATTTGCCCACAACAAGGGGATCCAGTTTTTCCGATCCATCCATATTGTATTACAGCATGACAGAGATGTGCTCCTTTTGTTTTTTGGAGCAAAGCAGGAGTTCTGCTTTAAAAACCAGTGTGCCATAGCCAACACATCTGTAGAACAGGCCAGTCTCATCACAGTTGAATACATTCCTGGGTTCATACCCCTCCAGCAGCCCAGGCAAGACATTCAGGAGCCACTGCTCTACACTTATGACATCTGCATTGAACTTTTCCCCATGGGCCCTCTGAAAGCTGATGTTGTGGCATGCTTTCCACCTCTGAAGCCATCCCGCTGATGACTTGAAGTCCTCTTGACCCATGGTAGCTGCAAGCTGCTGTGCTTTTTGTGCAAGTAGTGGTCTACCAATAAGCACGTCCCTGCCATGTGCATTCTGAAACCATCTGAGCAAGGCACCCTCCACCTCGCCATCCTTCCCCTCCTTCTTCCTTTCATGATCAGGGTTGTGATTTTGGTGCCGTTCAGTGAACAACTGTTGGCACTGCTTCAATAAATCTGCGATCATAGATTTAGGTAGGGAGAGCTGAAAAGCCAGGTCATGCTGGCTCATCTTTGGGAGACCATCTATCTGGTTAAGCAGCCCAATTTTTCCAGTCAAAGACAGAGCTTTATGCTTAGACATTGCTGCACTGAAGTGAACAGCAGCAGAGGAGAGGCTGTGGCAGCTGCTTTAGGAACTGTAACGAGCTGTAAGTAGCCACTAATTGTTAGGCAAATAAATAGACTGCACTGTACTCAGACCAATCAGCTGGTGTGAAACTGTCATCAATAGTGGCAAAACTAGTTCAAAAGTGCCCGCAATAGCAGGTGGTTTAGATCACTATAAGCGCCAGTGATTACATAGAAAGCCAATGGAAATGGCTTTTGGTTTTTCCATTTTACCCACTGTAACTGATTGCACACTTAAACCATGGTGGGTATGAGTGGAGTGGACTTTATAAGCTTTGGTTCAGTGGGCAGGGCATTCCGTCACATCACGTGAAATAAATAAAAATAATAATAACCACCTTTTGACCCTGAACAAGTGACAGACTGGCATTATGAATACTTCAGAAAATAGTAAAGCAAAAGCAGGGGGAAAATGATGTAATAAAAGTAAAAAAAAGTTTATTCAAGAGCCCAGAAAGTAAGGTACAACAACAACAGCAAGCACCACAGTCTGTTGAAGGGGCTGAACTAAATGCTACTACTATCCATGTGCAGGCTACTGTAACTCTCAAAGTACTGAAAACCTAGCAAGGGTTGGTGGACTGTCTATATCAGAAGGGCTCAGTAGTCAACAAAGCCAACAAAGTGTCGAAAGACAGTGGCAATAGCAAATCATCTGAGAAAAAAGTGCAGAAACAAAGAGTATTCCAATTCCAATTACACATAAAGTTAAGGCACATATAGGTACAACTCGTAGTGGAGTTGCTCGATTTGCAACACATGCATATCGAATAACATGGTCTGTGACTCCAAATGTTGACTCCACTGAGTCTGATAATTATGATGGTGACAACCATGGTCATGTTGAGACTGATGATGATGATGAGGAGGAGGAGCTTGTGATTTTACCTTTAGCTCTGTCTCATTCTGGTTCTGACAGTGACAATGTGGATAAAAATAACGACAGTAGTAGAGTGTCAGAAGAAAAAGGAAAATGAAAAAGTCAAAGACACAAACCACACAAAGTGAAACAAAGTCTGACAGTTGTGATGACGCTGATGATGACGGCAATGGCGGTGTACAGGATTCTGTGATTGTCTCACCTGATGATCCTGAATCCTCTGCTGATATGTCTTCCCCACATAAACCCAGCCACTCGACTCCTAGTCCTGCTGAGGTCATTACTAGACATAGACAGACCACCTCTACTGTTTGGAATCACTTTTATGTAACCCCAAGAATGCTTGCCAAGCTGTATGTGTGCATTGCAACACATATATTAGTAGGGGAAAAAATAAAGGGCATCTTGGAACCTCAACAATGATGCGACATCATTCGTAAAGTCACCCTATCATTTTATACAGTTTAACAAAAACTGTCTAACATTGGTGGCTGGAAATCTAGCAGGGCTCTTGGTGAACAGGAACATTCCACTGAAACAGTGGGAGACAAACACCAGGCAAGATCCAAAAGTCCACTTTCAGCTCACGGTCACGATAATTCTGTAAGGTCCTCTGTTTTACCAGGCACGGCATGTAGTCATACAACACCCCCTACCAAATGTAACTTAACCCTCCCGATAAGAGGCAATTGAAGTTAAACAAAGTTTTTCAAAGAAATTCGAAATATTCACAAAACCATCCATAGCACTGGTAATAAATTATAAAATAGTAGAAATTATTTTACTTCATTTACTGCCATACTCTATTGTGGAAGCTATGGGTTTCAGAAGGCTTATGGAATACTTAGAGCCACAATATTTAATGCCAAGTAGAAAATACTTCTTGGTAACCACTGTGCCCAGAATGTATGACAGCATAGTAGTACAAGTAAGGCATGCTGTCCGAGAGGCTGAGGATAAGGTAGTTCACTTCACTGCTGCTGCATGGACCAGCAGCCAAACCATTGCCTATCTTTCTCTTACTGCACACTGAGTCAGTTTTGTGAACAACTCATCATCATCCTCACATACTAATCTGTCTGCTACCACTTCAACCAGTACTACTACTACCACCACTATTTCTCAGAGCTAAAAAAACCCTGTCACATTTCAGAAAATGGCAGTTCTCCATGTATGTCACTTTCAAGACATATACAGCACAGCACATTCAGCAAGAACTGGAAAGACTACTTACTACTTGGGTCACTTCACAGGGTTTGAAAGTTGTTGTTTTTTTGTTGCCGACAATGGTTCAAATATTTAAAAAGCACTTCATGATGGCAACTATGTACATATATGCTGTTTTGCCCATTGTCTTAACCTAATAGTTTGAAGCTTCCCGAATAATGACCGGCCAGTATCAACCACTGTGGGTACAGTGCGCAAAGTGTGTGACCACTTCAACTATTCAGTAAAAGCCTGTGACATCTTTGCTGATGTCCAGAAGGATAAAGATCTTCCTCATCTCCAGCTTGTAGCAACGAGGTAGAATTCAACTTAATTTATGATTGAATGCATCCTTGAACAAAATATTGCTATTATTGAGTATATCTTGTACAATATCGGGGTTGGGACTGTACTCCATTCTACTCAATGCTCTCTGCTGGAACAGTTGTGTCACATTATAGAAACATAGAAACATTGATTTTGATGGCAGATAAGGACCACTTGGCCCACTCAGTCTACCCATTTCCCTATCTACTGGATATCCCACAACTCGGGTGTGTGTGTAAAATCTCATTATACATACCACCCCATACTTTATTCTCTATACTATAAACACTGGTTGTCCAAATACAGCAGTAATATCCAGGTATTTACACTATTTACTTGTAGTTAAACAACATTACATGTACAGGGGTACAAAAGACAATTTGCATGCTTGTGCAGGTGAACACTTTTCTACCAGTTGCAGAATCTTTTTACCTTACTATCCACACTACACTTTGTTACCTCAAGTCTCTCTACATACACATGTCTAGTCTTTCTACTGACACACTATCTGGCACTCTCCGTGGAATAAGCTCACACAGAAACCCAAATGAAAAGAGAGTGAGTAGAATTGGACTTGAGTGATTTATGCCTTCTCCCTCTCTCTCTCTCTCTCTCTCTCAACCTAGTGTCTTGGTCCAATAAATCTGTGACATCACTTGCCTATACCAAAATTCTCCCAACTGGCTGAACCTGAGTTGGACCTGGCATGTGGGTGACACCTACAGTACCTTATAATATTATCTGACACTCTGAGTCTCAGGAAGCTACTTCTTCACAAGGATTATTTAGCATCTGAAATACTTTGGCTGGGCTGGATCAAGATAGGATGGCTCTGACCCATTCAACTGTAAGGACCCCATCCTCCCTTCAGAAGGACCTACACAAAGAAGGTTTAAGTAACTGTTAAGATTCTGCTGGACTGCTAAAATATTCATACTGGGCTTATTTCTTGTCATGGATAAGTAATGTAAAATCTTACTTATTTAGCTTAGCTTTCCCTAGTCATGGATGATCTGTTTTAATGTTCTTGTTTTAATTTTATTTTTATGTATTTGGTTTTATGTACAGCGCCTTGGTTTTGAAAGGCACTATAAAAATTAAGTTGATTTGATTTTGATTTGATTTAATACAGCCTGGCCCCACACTTATACAGAGCATAAACTGTCAGTTAACAAAATAATTCAGACTGCCAGTGAAAACATAGCCTGTTCTTCCCAAGAATATGAATAAAGTAAAGGCAACATGCACTCATGCCTCTCAAGTATCCCTCATTATGAGAGACATCCCTCATTTTGCCCCTTAAAATTGCTCTGTCCCTCATCCGTCCCTCATGGAAAAGTTGCTGCGCACACAGCCAATATGCTGTAAACTCAAACTTTAAACCAAAAACTCTTAATATTCTAAAATACTAAATCCAAAATAAACTTTGTACAGGTAAACACTATGGTTTTCACAATGTTCTGAGCTTGTATCTTCATGTTTGAGGATGTGTCCCTCATTCTGAGAGTCTGTGTCCCTCATTGTCCCTCATTTTGAGTGTCCAAAAATGGCTATGTCCCTCATTTCAGTGACAAAAGGTTGAGAGGTATGCATGCACTACTTTGTAAGTTTAAAAGAAATGCTGGGTATAAGCTCCCCCCCCCCCGAAAACCCCAATTAAATTCAGTTAAGAAACAAAATGAGGAGCATATTTATTTATTTAAATGTTTTACCAGGAAAGACATACTGAGCAGTGAGATGCTCATTTCCAGATGTGTCCAGTGGGGGAGGGCAACAGGAAGTAAACATTAAATTACAAAGTAAATTACAAGTAAAAACATGTACAGATAACATATTTTTGGGATGAGAGAATAAAATCAAGCATCAGGATGACAAAAACAAAAGTAGTAAATGTAACCTAACAAGAATGAGCTAAACTAATAGTAACAAACAATTTAAAGATTATTTAATGGAGAGTAAGTGCATACATGAGTAACTAGGAAGAGGCAGGTTGGGGGGAGGGGGGGTTAGCTCTCTAACCAAAACTCTTAACTCTCAGAACTGCAGAGTGAAACTGACTGTACACTGTATATATAGACGTGGCTGTACCATGTGACCTACAGTAACTTGCTTCCAAAGCCTCTTTCTGAATATCTCCTCAGCAAATATATGCCTTCAGGCAAAGTTCATCACCAACTTTGCTTGTGAAGTTTCTAGGTGAAGTTACCACCAAGTGGCCATGAAGTTAATCCAGAAATTGGGAAACCTTTGCAAAGTGTTTTGTCAATGGCAATTTGGCCAGTTTGTGTGACCTTCATGGCTGCAATAAAGTTTCTTATCATCTCTAGAGATAAACAACATGAAATACATGTTTAATCAATGTGGACCAACGTCTGCATTTTACAAGTTCAAAGCAAGCTCAGCAAGTAGCACCAGCCGGTGTGAGTTCTGCAATATCAGGAGAAAGTGACATTTTTGTTTCTGCTTTCCCAACAGAGAAAAAAAACTGATTAATTTAAAGCTTATAAAGTAAACTTACAGTATGTGCCAGTTGCTTCAGATATTAAAACCTTCTATGAGAACAGCCTTTTAGTTTCCATCTTATGGAGTTCATGTACTTACGCAAATTCCATCCACCAATGAAAAAAAGCAAGCTGCTCCATTTAAAAATATGGTGGTGTCTCAGATCATGGAGTAAAAACCTCCACAGTAGCATAACAAACAAATAGGAACCAGGTACCCATCTCTAGGTTTGTTGACTAAAAAAAGGCTAGACACCATGTAGTCAATAAAGAAAATATAATAGCAAACAAAGATAACTTTATTTTTTTTTCTTACTTTATTCTCTGACAAAGTGCAATAGTGCAAAAAATGATTGTGGAGCAAAACAGTCCTATCATACTATATGGAAGAGATGACCAGGGAAATACATAGCTTTGATGCTGAGAGCTCTGATGAGGTAACCCCTAGTAGTCCCCAAATGCCAGTTTATACAACCACTTGGTATGGTGCATGTTGCCTCCTAGGTCAAGGCCAGAATAACAAGTATATGCTTCTATACTCAGTGGGTGGAATATTCAAAAGGGTTGCGCCATGCGCAACAAGGTTGCACATGCGCAAGTCCGAAATTGCGCCATTCTGCGATATTCAGCAGGAGGCACTTGCGCCACTGAAAACAGACTGAGCAACAGCGCAATGCAAATGAAGGCATGCGCAACCGAAGGGGGTGGATCCATGCATAAAGAGCGCAATGCGATATTCAAAGACTTGCGCAATGCGCAACAGCAGATGAGCCGGAAGGTGCGCCACGGCGGAAATGAGCCAAAATAAAAAGGCTCAAGGAAGAGGCGCAAGAACGCTACAGGAAGCCATAATGAGGCAGGGAGAAACAGGGAGATAGTGGCAAACAGTGCAGGCCTGGGAGTGCACAGGAGAGGAGAGGGACAAGGGAGGGTGTGCAGGGCCACAGACTGCAGAGGCCAGTAGGTGTACCCGGTGCAGTGGAGGTAGCAGTCAGGACAGTGAGGGTAACAGAACAACAACAGCCGGGGGGGACACAAGTCAGGGAGATGGACAGTGCCAGCTTCCACATGGAAGCTGTAATGAGGGGGGTGAGAAGGCATGCTGCAGGGGGACGTGGCTGTGGAAGGACCTGTCGGCGATATGCCCCCAACAGGCAGTACTGTGCCCGCATCAGCTTTGAGCTGTACTCAGACATAGAGATTGTGGGCCGGTACCACCTGAACAGGGCAATACTGAGGCGGCTCTGTGAGCTGTGCAGTGATGTGATGCAGGCACCCTCACGACGGAGTCACGCTCTGTCAGTGGAGACAAAGGTAACAGCCTGCATGTGCCTGCTCACCACGGGTACCTTCCAGAGGCTGACAGAGGACACCACAGGCATAACACAGTCAGCCACATGATGCATCCTCACCCAATTCCTCAGCGCACTGCTGCCACATGCTGCGGAGTACATCCATTTCCCCAGCACTGTGGCAGAGCGTACAGCAAACATGCAGGAGTTCCACAGGGTAGCACGTATGCCTGGCGTGCTAGGGGCCATAGACTGCACCCATGTGGCTATTCGCACACCACCTGGCCCCGATGGGGCTGCATACAGGAACAGGAAGGACTTTTCCAGTATCAACTGCCAGGTGGTGTGTGATGCCACTGGGCGCATAATCAATGTCTGTGCCACACACCCTGGTGGAGCACATGATGCCTTCATATGGTATCAGTCCACACTGTGCCATCGATTCGAGAGTGGGGACATCCCCACAGGCCATCTAGTGGGTGAGTATGCATGTAGGAATTGCAAAATTGGGGCAAGGGTGGGAATGCCACAGGTGCCATGGTAGTGGCACACAGGGATATGGGCAATATGGACCTGAACATGAAACTGATCTCCACTATCTCCACACAGGTGACAGTGGATATCCACTCCGTCCCTGGCTGCTCACACCATACCAGTGCCCCATGACCCCATCGCAGCAATGCTATAATAAGGCACATGCCGCCCGTTTGGGATGCTTAAGGCACGCTTCCCGATGCCTACACACCTCCGGCGGTGCCCTACAGTACAGTCCCTCAAAGGCTTGTGGGATATTCCTGGCCTGTTGTATCCTGCACAACATGGCCAAAGACTGTGGGATAGCCATACAGGTTGAGGAGGGGGACAGTGATGGGGATGCCAGTGGCGCCGGTGATGATGGTGATGAGCAGCCCCCCCCTAGGACGGTGGGACCCCCCAACTGATCCAGCAGGCCCAGCTGCACCGGGACACCATCACGGAGGAGCATTATGCATGACACAGGTAAGTCAAGGGGCCATGTGCAACCAACACTGTCCAGGCACAACCTACAGGCACACAGGGTAACACACCAGGGGTGCATGATGGCAACGGGAGTGGAAGGGTCCAGGCACACGAACACACCATCAGGGAGGGGTGAACAGTCATATGGACACACACACACACATACAGACACACACCAGGCACAAAGCTTACATGGGCAGGTGCACAGCAGAGCAGGAACAGACATGGCAAACACCCAGATCCACAGACCACCCCCACCACCTGTACTGTCCAAGTACGTGTGTCAGAAGCTGGGCACCCTTGCACCTTGGTGTACAGTACAATGCAGGCATCATCATGCACACGCACCTGTGGACAGCAGTCGGGTGGGTGTGCAGGTGGTCCGCATGTCAGCGTATTGGGCAGAGCACCCACCAGTGCACTGCCCACCATGACACACATTGCACACAGGGCAGCACCAGACAGGGCCTGCACTGGGAGACAGGTCAGTCATGTTGCACTGTTCCACGGCCACCGCAGATGCATGGGCGGCCCTGCTGTGTCCCAGCAGCACTGGCAGGCTGATCATGGGCCACATGGGGTGGCACCAATGGATCACCAGGGGTCCCTCTGCGCGATCGCGACCTTGTCCGCACAGGGGTGTGCAGCATGCTGAACATACCTGCACCAGGTGTGCTTGGGATGCCCACAGCAGAACCCGACGTCGACAGTCTGGGTGTCGCACGATGCCGGAAATGGGGAGTGGAGAGTGTACTGTGTGGGGTGTGCGGTACAGGAGCACCTGACTGTGTGCTCAATGCAGCCACGACAGAGACCACTGCCTGGGTCAGCCTGTCAATGGCAGCAGTCACATCCGTCCGCAGTCTGACCATCTCTGCAAGGATCAATGCATTGTCCTTGCTGTTCCACTCCACAGCCACGCACAGTGCCTCCATGCATGTTGCAACCCGCATCTGCTACTCTACTGATGCCCACAGCAGGCAGGTGTGCTCGTCCAATGGGTCCTGTGCCACATCAGCATTCTGTCCCCCAGGGTATGGAAGGGCCTGATGCTCAACACCCCTTGAGGGTGGGCGCTGTTCACCAGGACCAGGTGTGGGCAAGTCAACAGGTGGTGTGCATGTGCCACCGCTGGACCCTGTACCCCCAGATCTGGTGGGTGACTGCTGCTGCTGCTGCCCCTCCAACTGTTGTGCCCCAGGGACCACTCGCTCCACTGCTGTGGCCGCAACAGTGCCAGAGACCTGCACAGCCACCGGTGCTGCCCCACCGGTGCAGACAGGCACAGCCTGGGACTGTGCTGACGTGCTTGCACACACATTGGAACCAGCTAGGTCCAGGGGCATGTGCTGGCCTGCTGTGTGTCTGTCATGGGACACACACGTGTCACTGCCCATTGCAGTCCTTGCATCATCAATGGTGCAGGTACATGCTACAGCCACAGTCACACCATGCTGGCATGCTTGCATGCCAGACTGCTGAGACACAGGCTGTGCACCCCCCACACCTGACTCACCGACAACAGAGGTGGCAGCCAGGCGTGCATGCTGGTGCAGTGCATGCCGGCTGGCAACAGAGGTGGATGGACCCTCCTCCACCTCTGGCAGGTCTTCCTCACTCCATGGTCCCACCACCACCATCATCTGCAGACGAACGGGATCTGTAACAGAAAGTGAGGACATGTGAGTGCATGTGATCAACCTTCCCCCCCCCAACACCACCACCATGTCATACCGTGCAGTGATGGGCTTCCACCTGTCTGGAATCCACCTCCTGGTACACCCTCTACAGCACTCCACTGCATTGATGCAGCCAGTCGGTCCTCAGCCTGGATCAGCTCCGCCACTGCTGGCTGGCCCCCTCCTGTGCCTGCACGTGCCGCCCTGAGGGCTGCCACCTTCTCCTTCACCCTTCTGCGGTCTGTCTCCATCTTCTTTTTGCATTCATGCACGGAGCGCTGGTGGCTTCCGTGCAGGTTCACTGCCTGAGCTACCCTCTCCCATGCAGCCGCACAGGCCTGAGGGGTGCCCCGCTGTCCACTCAGTAGTGGCTCCTCTTCCAGGTGGGCCTAGAAGAGGGCCTCTGTCTCCGCCGTGGTGAAGTTGGGCCGCCTCCTTCACCCACCATCCTCACCCTCACCTTGGCTCTGCTCAGTCATGTCGGTCTGTATGGGTGGAAGTGGACACCTATCACTGTGCAGTCTACAGCGTTATCTCATGACCATTGGCCAGAACATCACACAGCATGCAACTCACCTCTCACCTGCAGTAACCGAATCTGGCCAGCGCAGCCCAATGTCGCATATTTATAGCGCAATGCATGCAAATTAGGAGTGGCACAACTTTAATGACATGCTAATCATGCCACTGCACCTTTGAATGGCTGATCAGATGATTTGCATGTGTCGGCTGAATATTGCGCCGTTGCGCTTTGTGCAATACGGTTGAGCCGGCTGAGCCAATGGCGTATTTCTGTGACTGTGTGATACACTGCATTGCGCATGCCCAAGTAGCTTACGCAGGCATCTGTCATGCTGATGACGTGCTGTGCATGATCAGCAATTCAGGACATGGCTACCATTGTGCCAGTGGTGCTACAGCGCTGGTCACCATATGGCGCTGTGGCAGTACTGCGCAATAGTCCACTGTGGCACTGGCACACAGGTGACCGATCGTGCAGGACATGTGGATGTCCTATGGCGCTGTGTGTGGCCTTGTGCCACTGACCCATGACCTTGTGGCCGACCTTTGGCCCCTGGTGCTGTACGTCTGGCCTGTGTATGGCTCTGTCGTGCTGTTCAGTGACAGCGCGATGTGGACCGATGGCGCTGTCCGAACAGCGTGATAGGCAGTGATGGAGTTGTATTGTGCAACATTTCCACATGGGGTTGCCGCACTGCGGAGTGCCATATTGCCACTGTACATTTTGAAAATGGCACGCAGGAGAGGACCACAATGGGGGGCCTTGGAATTGGCAAACCTGGTGGCTGTGGTGGAGCCTCACCATGGCTCACTGTTTGAGGGAGTGCCCCTGTAGGTGCCACGCACCCATGTGTGGCAGCAGGTCGCCACTGCCCTGGAGCAGGCCACTGGGCAGAGGAGGACCCTTGAGCAGTGCAGGCACCGCTACAGCAACCTGTGGAGGAGGGAACGTGCTCTGCTTGAGCACCTCAGGTTGCATGCCAGGAGGGGCATTGTGCCCAGGCCAGGTGGGTGTGCTGTGTATGCACCGGTATTGTCCGCATGGGTGACTGTGTAATGTGATGTGATCTGCGCATGGGGGTGGGTTGGGCTATGGTTTGCTGTGAGGGTGTTTGCAGGTGTGTGCTGTTTGGGTCTGGTTGTGTGGGCAGGCACACTCAGTGGGGCAAGGGGCTGTCTGCTTTGGGATCTCACTGACGTGTTTCTCTTCATTTGTCTCCCACAGGCGTGGAGGAGCAGAGGTGGGCACAGGCTGAGGCCTGGGATGGCGGTGCCAGGGTGGCTGGTGGAGGAGGTGTGCCACAGCCACCGCCACAGCAGCAGCCACAGCCACAGCAGCACCTGCTGCAGCGGCTTGATGACGGTGAGTGTCATTACATCATGGATGCTATTGGATGCTGGGGGGGCACGGACACCTTCCATGGATGACACTACCATGCACACAACATGTGACAGTCATCACTGTCCAGTGGCACTGCATGTGTGTGTGTGTGTCTCACTGGTGATCCATGCATGCACTGGGCACATGGCTGTGGCACTAGCATCCCACCACGTAGCCACATCACTGGGCAGCCTTGGTTGTGCTGTGCTGGACATGGGCGGTGGTGTGTGTGTGTGTGTGTGTGTGTGCAGTGGTACACATGGCCGTTGCTGGCTGGTTGGGCATGTCTTGTGCACGGTCACTGTGGGTGGGTGCAGTCCATCACAGGAGCGGGGCACTTGGCTGTATGCCATGCATAATGGGTGGCATTCAGGGATGTGGACAGTCACAGCCATTGACTCTGATCCCTTGTCCTAGGTATCCGGATCCTGCGCATGTTGGAGCAGGGCATGCGGAGGCTGACTCAAGTGGCCATGGACTCGCATACCATCCTCCTCAACCTACAGCAGCATGGCATGCGGCACCGGAGGAGGCCACGGGCACAGCGCCAGGCAGAAGGAGGAGGGAAGGCTGCCAGGTTGTAGCCAGATGTCGGCAATCCCCACCTTCCCTCTCCCAGTTGTTCACCCCTTGCCCCTTACCCACCCCTACCTCATACCCATACCCCCACCCCTGCTTTGTACATATGTTACTGTTTGTTGTTCTTGTTATGCATCTTTATTACATATATATTTTGATATGAATACTGTGGTGGTCTCTGATTTGCAGCTGGCTATAGGTGCTCAGTTGCAGTGGTGTGCATGGCATCAGGTGTGGTATGGTCATGGGTATGTGTGTGCGTGTGTGGGGCGGTGTCTCTGGTGTGTGAAGCTTCCAGTCAGTATTGTTAGGCTGCCACCCACTGCTGGGTGGTCATGGTGGGTTTAGCTTTTGTGGTTCTGTGGTTCACGAGGTTGCAGTGTTCCGGGGCTCAGATTCCTGGTGCTGGTCACTGCGCATGGGTGGTGTCTTGGGGTCACAGTGCTGGGGGTGCTGTGCACAGGGGGGGCCACTGGACACTGGGGTGCTCTGCCCCCTTTGTGTGCCAGTCTCAGGTTGACAGAAGGTGTGCTGCAGTAACACGGCCGGGATGTGCTTTGTTTGCTTGTCCCCATGGCCCAGTGGCTGCTCCATCCCTTCCCCAGTTATACTGTGCTTGGGGTGTGGGGGTACATTGTTGGTTTGGCAGTGTGTCCCTGTGCCCATCTGTGGCATGGGTGGTGTGCCCCTGCCTACCTCCCTGGTTGTGCACTTCCATTGCTATGCTGCGGGGGTCTCTTTGCTTGCGCTATGGTGCCTCTGGACTGCTCAGCTGGGCTAGCCTTGTTGCGCTATGGCGCATCATTTCTGCTCAGCTTCCCCTTCCTGGTTGCGCTATGGCGTAGTTTGTGCGATATTCAGATGTTGGCTGCTTGCGCAATTGGCCTTACTCCATGTTTGAATATCGTGACAATTGAGCATGTGCACAAGTGACTTGCGCTTGCTCCTGCTGTTGAGCACTTTTTGGGTGCAGTTTGAATATCCCACCCAGTATGTTTTAATATAAATTGATGCTACAAATGTTCTGTACTATGTGATCACCACTGCCATATATGTTGGAGTATTGCACTCCACGAACATTTTTTGAACTGTTGCACTTTAACAAAAAAAGTAAAATTCAACAACTTTATCTTTGTCTGCTTGTATATGTACTGTATTTATTGACCGCATATTTTTTAACCTTTTCTTAGCCACCATATTCTACTCACTGTATTGTCTGGATCCTTCTTGATAAATAACAAAAATGCCGTCTGATAAAAAAATTGCTAGTTGTCACAAATGTGTCAAAACTATATTTGATGTTCTTTAGTCAAGATGTATAATCTACTTTCCTGATTGGCATGACAGAGACATGGCCATTCAGGGCTACTCTCTATTCAGGAGAGACAGGGAAGGGATGAAGGGAGGAGGGGTTGTACTACATGTGAGGGAGGGAACCAAGGACACAAAAGTACAAGGGGACCCCAAGGAAAAAGAAGGGCTCAGGGTACTGTGGATCATCCTTGTGGCAGAAACTGGTGCTGGTATCCATACATGGGTGGAATACAGACCTTCAGCACAGGGAGAGGCATTGGATAAGCACTTGGGGAAGCCATCAGCAGGATGGCAAATAAGGGGAAGGCGATGCTAGTTGGGGACTTCGGTCTTCCAGATGTGGATTGAAACCTTCTAACTGCAGCTTCAGCAAAGAGCAGAGCTATTCTTGACTCCAAGGAGCTTTTCTCAGGCAGCTAGTCAAAGAACCCACTAGGGATGAGGTAGTGGTGAACCTGGTTCTTACAACTGGGAGGACATTGCAGAAATTACAGTGGCAGTCCCCTAGGTACTAATGATCACTGTACAGTGTGGTTTAATAGTTAGATGGAAACAGAGGCAAACCACACAAGGACAAGGGTCCTGGACATTAGGGGAGCAGTTTTTATAGGAGTACTATACCCTCATATCTTGTAAATGTTATTTACTTCCTTGTCAACAAATAACTCCATTCATGTAGCTGTTGGGTTATATGTGTTTGCATTAGTTTGTTTCCACTGTTCCCACCAGTCCCTGTAACTAGTCTGCGGGTCCCCATTTTCTGGTTGTTGAAATCTAATTGTCCCTGAGAGCTGCATTAGCATATTTATTTTATTTTATTTATTTATTAGATAATTGGTTTACAGACCTGAGAGATATGAAAACATGATGCCACAGCACCCATTTACACCATGTATCTATATGCTGAAAGTACACATAACCTGAAAAAAGCAACTTTCTAGAAACACATAGATTGCGTGCAGCTTAAAAGAAAAAAAACTTGCATTAGATCTAATACAGTTTGTAAAGCTAATTGAAGGTAATTGTGGTATTTCACACCTTGTTGCAACTTGTTTGTTGAACTCTAAGTAAGCAGACAGGCATACTGTGGAGACTGAAGGGTGCTGACACATCCTGTTCTCATATGCTAATACAGCTGTTGGGGACAATGAGATTTCAACAAACAGAAAATGGAGACACCCCCCCCCCGGCTAATTACAGGGGCTGGTTCGAACAGTGAAAACAAACTAAAGCAAGCACATATATCCCCAACAGCTACACAAAAAGAGTTTTCTGTTGACAAGGAAACAAATAACATTTACAAGATATGAGGGTTTACTTCTCCTTTAAAGAAATGGGAGACTTCTGCAGAAACTGCCTTGTGGGGGGATTGCCAAGGAGTGGTAGAGACCCAGTGGGCAAAAATAAAGGATGGCATAATTAAGGCAACCAACCTCTGTGTGAAGGATATGAGTAAAGGCAGAATGAAAAGGAGACTGTTATGATTCTATAGTGAAGTAGCCAAGGTGGTGAGTGAAAAAGAGGTGGCATTCAGGAGGTATGAGGAAATGCAGAGGGAGGAAGACAGAGAGGCATACTAAGTAAAACAGAGGGAAGCAGGAAAGGCAGTGGGGGGAGCAAAGGTGCTGACAAAGGAAAGGATAGCCAAAGGGGTAGCTAAAAGAGTTAAGACTTTCTTTGGGTACATAAGTGAGAAGAGGAAAGCAAGGGAAGGGATAGTGGGGATAAGGAGGGCAACAGGAGGAGGAGACTGCGCAGAAGTGAATCAAGAAAAACAGGCATCCTGAATGGAAACTTCTGGTCAGTTTTCACAGTGGAGGAAGGGTAGGTGGACCACCAGAAAGCAGCAGGAACAAAGTGGGGTGGACATAAGTCAATTTTCAGAGGAAAGAGTCCTCTTTGAATGTGGACAAGGCTATGGCACTGGACAGGATACACCAAGGGTACTAAAGGAAAGGGAAGTGCTAGCTGCCCCACTGATGGCCTTATTCAACAGCTCACTGGAAACAGGCATGGTTCTGGAGAACTGGAGGAGAGCAGATGTAGTCTTTCTCCATAAGAGCATCAGAAGGGAGGAGGCTACCATTATAGGCCAGTCAGTTTCACATTAGTGGTAGGGAAATTTATGGAAACCCTGTTAAAGAAAGGGTTGGTACAGTATCTTGAAACCAATGGGTTATAAGACAAAAGGCAACGTGGATTCACAGGGTTAAGAGGGGGGTCATGTCAGATGAATCTCATTGATTTCTTTGACTGGCTGACCATTGAAATAGATCGGGGAGAGCAGTGGACATGGCCTATCTGGACTTTCACAGGATCTTTGACACTGACGCACAGGAGACTGATAAAGAAATTGAGTATCCCAGAGGTGGGACCCAAAGTGGTGAATTGGGTAAGGAACTGGTTAATGGCTTGGTGACAGAGGGTGGTGGTTAATGGCACTCACTCCAATGAGGGGAGAGTGACCAAGGGGGTGCTACAGGACTCATTACTGGGACCAGTCCTTTTCAGTGTCTTCATAGGTGACATTGTTGAAGAACTGGAAAGGAAGGTATGACTTTTTGCAGAGGACACCAAAACCTGTAATTAGGTAGACATTTGGGAGGGGGTGGAAAAAATGCACAAGGACTCAAAGAGTATTCGAGAGTATGAATTGGGGTTCAATGACAAAAAGTGCAAAATCATGCAACTAGGGCATAGGAACCAAGGGGCTGACTATAGGGTGGGGAGAGATTCTGACAGTCACTAAACAAGAAAGGCATATTGGGGTTATTATATCTGATGACCTCAAAGTGACAGGGCAGGATGACAAAGCAGTGGGTAGGGCCAGTGGGAAGCTAGGATGCATAAGGAAAGGTGTCTCCATCAGGAGGAGGGAGGTGGTGCTGCCACTGTATTGCTTGCTTGTGAGACACTGCATGGAGTATTGTGTCCCCTTTTGTGGGCCACACCTGAGAAAGGACATAGTCAGGGTGGAGGCAGTCCAGAGGGTGGCAACTAAAATGTTGGGTGGTTGCATCAAAAATCCTACAAAGAGAGACTGAGGGATCTCAATGCGTGCACTCTGGAAGATAACAGAGTGAAAGGGAATATGATTGAGACCTAAAGGTATCTCACGGGGGTGAACAGGGTGTAAGAGGGAGTCTCTTTCAAATGAGAAAGAGCATCAGGACCAGAAGACATGCAACACTGAAGTTCAGCTATTGCCCTTATCTTCCACTATAAGCATAGAACTATGGGCACTCATACTCCCTTGCTAGGTCTTCTCACCCTTACCTTCCTGGTTCAAACCTCCCCCTGACCTGAGCTCCCACCCACTACATCAGGCACCTCACCCCCAGGTTACCCCAGTATGACCCAGCCCCCCACCCTGAATGCATCCCTAACTCCCCAGCACCCACCCCATGCCTACAGCCCCACTCCACCTGCCCTTCCGGGCCCACCCTGGACCCACCTGTTCCCTGCCATATCCACCCTTTGTGCTCTACCTATCCCCTGCACCTTTATCACCAGGTCCTTGCCCGGGTGCCGAACCATGGGTCCCTGCCGCCACCATCCCCTAATCAGAATAATAACATTGCTACTACTACTGTCTGGGAATGTACACCCCAATCCTGGACCTTTTTCTGCCAGCCCGACGAAATCCTGTACCACTATCGGTCTCCACCTTGCATCCCTTAACATATGTAGCCTTCTAAAGAAAACTGCTGCTCTCCAGTGCTGGGTCACCCAGCATCAACCTGATATTCTTGCTCCGGTAGAAACTTGGCTCTCTAAGTCCACCCCTGACTCCGCTATCTCCCTTCCTGGATACACCTTATTCAGGGAAGACCGTGCTGGCAAACATGGTGGTGGGTGCACTATATTCATGCTGGACACCCTAATAGGTCATGCACTCCCTGCTCCCAAACTTGATTATGGTACCCAAGCCCTCACACTAAAAGTTATCTATGACCCCACCAGAGGCCATCTTTTTCTCACTGTCTCCTATATACCCCCAAGGAATCAGAACTCAGCAGTCCAGTCCCTCATCGACTACCTCACATCCCTCCCACACAAAGTCAAGCAGGTCATCCCTAGTGTTCTTAATGTTAACTGGCTTGCTTCCACCACCTCCTAAACAAGGGACTCCTTCGCTGCTCTGGATATGTCCGAACTAGTCTCACAGCCCACTAGGTTCAACCGATCCAGTGGAACCAGCACCCTCCTAGACATTATCTTATCAAACCACCCCTTTAAAATCTGGGACATCACTGTCCTCCCCGACTCACTTAGTGATCACTCCCCAGTCATCTGTGCCTGGTCATCCTCCTCTCCAAAACCAGTGTCCCAGTTTACACTGTGCCAGCGGCTATGCTCTGGTGGCCTAAAAAAGCTGAAACAGCACCTAGCCTAACTAGACTGTTCCCCTATCTGACATGCCCCAGATATCGACTCAGCTCTTGACTTCTTCACAAGTGCCTTCGCTCCCCCCCACCAGGATCCATACAAAGAAATGCAACACCCCTTGGATCACCCCTTCCCTCATCCAGAAACTTAAGAATAGGGATAATCTCTGGTGAATCACTGTAGATTCAGGCAGTCCATCTGCTAGACATGCCTACAACACAGAGCGCAATAAGTGCACCTGGGCCATCAGATGGGCCAAGGCGGAGCACTACCAGGTCACCCTCACCTTCACCTGGGGCTCAGCCTGGACCTTCTGGGATAGCATGAAAGAACTAAATAAGAAGACCCACTCTCCTCCACCATCTCAGCTCACCATCGATGGCGCTACCTCCTCTGATCCACTACCTATAGCTGACTGCCTCAACACCACTTTCTGTGATCTAAGCTCTGTCCTCCCCAGCAGCTTTTTTGATCCAATCCCCTCCTCACTCCTCCCTGCCCTGCATTGCGCCCCTTTCTACCAGCGCACCCTATCCCCTCATGAAGACAGGCCACACCTGCTAAAAGCCCTTGGTAGTAATAACACCAACAGTGATCCCCTCGACTCCAAGATCCTCCGCCTGGTCCTGGATGTTATACTAGTCCCCTAACGGAACTACTCAACTGGTGCCTATGCCTTGGACAGTTCTCCAGTGCATGGAAAACTGCTATAATCACTCCAATACACAAGATCAGTGATTGATCCTCTCCCAGTAACTATTGGCCAATCTCCATCCTCCCCCCACTCTCCAAAGCCCTCGATAAAGTGGTGTCTATCCAACTATCTGAGTACTTGGCTAAGTATGACATTATGTGCCCAGAGCAGCATGGCTTCCACCCAGGACACAGTAAAATCACTGCTCTCCTGGAGTTCTCCCAATACCTGCACATTGCTGTTGACTCCAGCAACCTGGCTGGTGCAGTGTTTATTGACCTCTCCAAGGCCTTTGACACTGTCTGTCACCCCTCCTACTCGACTCTCTCCATCAACTCAGTTTCTCTGCTGGTCCCCTTGCCTGGTTTTCCAGATATTTCTCTGCTAGATCCCAGTGTGTAAAAATAAATGGCTCCCTCTCCAACATTTGACTTGTTAGCTCTGGGGTCCCACAGAGATCAATCCTGGGTCCCATTCTCTTCAGTCTCTGCCTCAACACTCTCCCCAGCTCCTGCAATAGCAAGATTCTCCTCTATACAGATAATGCAGCTCTCTTTGCCTCACACCCAGATCCCTCCACTCTCCAATCATCCCTTCAACTTGCCTACAACCAGAAAGGTGGTTTCTTGATCACAGACTAGTCATAAACCTTAAGAAAATCAAATCAATGCTCTTCTCTCACCACCAAAATAAAGCTAGATGTGCCCCCTGCTGATTACCCCCAACTCTCAGCTCCCATTAGAGCAAGTGCCCACATACATATACCTAGGCATCACTTTTGATACTGCCCTCACCTTCCACACCCACATCAATGCTCTTTCCTCTGCTATAAACTCTCAGATTGGCCTACTTTACTGCCATAGGGATTGCCTGACCCTCGCTGCCCTCCAGCTGGCCATCACCTCCTCCATCCTTTTAGGTTTTTAATTTAGTTGTTTAACCAGGAGAAGCACACTAAGCTGAAAGCTTTTTTACAGGTGCAACCTGGGAGCACAGGGAAGTTAAGTCACTTGCTCAGGGTCACACAGTATGCAAGTGGAAGCTGGGGGATTCAAATCCAGGTCTGGACTGCTGGATGTCACCAGATTTGCAGCTCAGAGACTTAAATCACTGTGCTATACTGTCTCCCTGTCCTGTCCCTAGTGGACTATGGCTTGCCCATCTATACTGCAACTAATAACACCACCCTCTCTAAAATCCAGCTCTCCATCAGTAAGGCCTGTAGGCTCCTGACCAGAGCCTCCAGTCACACCCACACCTGCCTGCTCTATTCCTCCACCAACCTCCTCAACTTTGAGGAATGTCTGCAGTATCAGACCTGCCTTCTTTCTAAGAAATCCTTGCTCAGACTCTCCTCCCCCCAGGAGTCTCTGCCTCCCTACCATGGTCATCCTCATCTGTTTCCACCCACAGCTCTGTTAAAGCCACCTTCAAAGTGCCCAGAACCAAGACCTCCCTCGACCAGAGGTCCTTCTTTTATCGAACCCCTGCCTGGTTCAACTCCCTCCCTTACCTGCATTACCAACACTGCCAAACTTGGTCCCTTCAAAATTGCTCTCTGGAACCATCTCTTTAATGTCTGCTGCTATAGGTGCAACTAACCCTGCCCCCCCAATCCTAGTGCAGGATCTTTCCCTGCCTGGCCCCCCCCTAATCTCGACAAGGTCCCCTGGACTGCCAATCCATCTTCCCCCAACCCCTTAGGTTTATACAAGGATGTATTCCACTGCAACTCCAGAGAAATTGTACATCTTTAATTGTAAATCTGTATTTTATACCAACATGTAACTAAGTGTATTCTGTGTTCAATGTCTGCACCTGTAATGTTGTCCAATGTTGTGTCTACACAATGTTTTATTGTCTTGCCCTCCCTGTGATGAGCTGCCTTTGTAAATGAGTCCCTGACTCAAAGGTTGTAAATCTGACTTGTTCAAATGAATAAATAAATAAAAACAAAGTTGGGGGGGATATTTAAGAAGCATGGGAGGAAGTACTACTTCACTGAAAGAGTGGTGGATGCCTAAACAGACTGCCAGCAGAAGTGGTGGAGGCAAAAAGAGTACATTGCTTAAGTATACATGGGATAGACATAGGGGAATATTAGTAAATGGGCAGGGAGGAGGGAGGGTTGCCATAGACCAGTTAGGGTCTGCAAAGACAGACTAGGCAATGACCATTTGAGCAGACTAGGTGGGACAAGCAGTCCTTTTCTGCTGACAAATTCAGTTTCTATAAGTCTGTTGTGTTGTTCTATATGACTTTTAGTAGGTGCTAGGATTTTGTTTGGGACAAGATGAAAATTGAATGGGAGTGGGAGCGTCATCCTAAATTTCACTATCTGTTCAGGTTAAAGAAAAACTAATTGGCACACTGACCTTACACTGAAAGTTAAGGACTCCTCCAACTATATTTTGGTTTACCTTTTGTTGATGACTTTTAAAATGCAGGTGTTCATTATTGATGATGTATTTATTGAAATACCTTTATTTATAAAGATGCAGTCTGCACTTTAATTTTCCTATTCATTTTCAGTAAATATTGTTGAAAAGGATAAATAAAGAGTTAATAACAATGTAATGCTCTTTGGCACCTTACAAGGAAAGAAATCAAAATAAAACTGACCATAATAGCCTCTCAGAAAAATGTCATTGCTTATTCCCAGTATAACCCTTCAAATATCTTGGCTTATTGCTTGAGAATAGTTTTAAACTTTGAAAACATGCTGATGTGCAAAACAAAAAAGTTAGCCTATGATTTGTATGGTTCTTCATTTCAAGACCCCTCTGTATTGACTGAAAAATATTGTCTGTTAATTTATCCTCCCTTTTGCTGACTAAAGGTACGCAGTACATGTATGACAGCACACAAATTCTTCTTGATCATGTCTATAAGATTAAGAACAAACTGTCATTTTGTCCTACAGTGCTGTCTGTGTGCTGACCACAGTGACCTCTATAAAAGACTTGGCTTGCTAACCTTACTTACTGTAGAAGCAAAACTGGCTTGGCCTCTGACTACTCAATAAGTGTTGCAACCTCACAGTCCTGCCTACCTTAAAAAGAAGTTCACACCAATCTTCAGTTTCTATAGTCCACTGATTGTTCGGCTGATTCCTCACCTTTCACACTGGCAAAAAGCAGAACAGAATTAAGAAAGCAAGTCTTTGTTCAGAAGTACATACATGACTGGAATAACCAGAATGCTGCTAAGACCTCTGATAACCGTATCTCTTTCAATGTAATCTACTGTAATATGGTATCTCCATTCCAGGTCTCTATGTATGTGCATATTATCTAGCACAATGTCCTACTCTAATCTACTTTATATTCATGGAACTCACTAATTCCAGGTTCTGACTCGATTTATGGTTTCTCTGGCTAGCCAATTAAAGTATGTAAAATAAACTAAAATTGTACTCCGATCCTCTTGGACTTTGCTACAGAAACTATTTACAGTTAAACCCCTTTTATACTACAGTATTTACTGCACTAATCTATGCAGTACAGTAATACTTTCATGTATTGGCCTTTGACACTGTGCACAAATTCACTATTCTTTACCAAAATCAATGTTCTGTACCTCATGAACAGTGCCATTATTACTCATACTGCTATTCCTATTCTCCATGACACCCTTGTAAACAAGGGGGTGCACCTCAAGGGGCAATATCCTGTTAAGCAAAACCTCAGTAAAAATTCACGATTCATATGAGAAAAGTACCCTTGTAATAAGCATTATGGATATTTAATAACCTGCTAAAGGCATGTGTTTCTTTTTCCCTTCAGAACTTTAAACCTCTTCTGCTAAGTATATATACTACAAATGTAAATGATCTGCTGCACCTCTTCCCATCACAATGGAACAAAGTTAGCCCACACAAATATGTTTCTTTCCCCAGGCTGCATTTGTCTGCATTGTAAATACAGCTGTGAGCTTTTTTCATCTTTTAGTTTTCCTTTGGTAAAGAGCTATTTAATAATGTCTTCCCTTTCAATATATATTGTAGTGATTTTTTGGTTTCTCTTATGGAGGGGCTATTTATATATTGTTATTTTTTAGAGAACAGTAGAATATTTCAATTGTATTGGTAACCAGTTTTGAAAACAAGATGCAAGTATAGCTCCTTATTTCCTCATTTCCTTGCATTCTGTTATTACTTGCAGTCTGTAGTGCAGTATGTTAAGATCTTGCAAAACAAAATGTACATTATGAAAACAGCTGCATGGAGAATTCATGCAAGATCTTTATTCTCTTCCAAAAATATCTAAGCAAGGACAGAGCAGTTTGAATATGCAATGTAGGTATTAACTGGAAATAGAGAGCATGTGTTACTCAAACATGCAGTACTTGGACTAACACAAGCCACAGGCATTAGTCACAGAATCCAGATATGTCCCAGGATGCCACTGTTCAGATTTGGCTACACTGTTTCTTTAAGTAGCAACTGATCATATTTTCCATCAACAGTTTTGGACTCCCCCAAGCTATAGTTCCATGTTTCTCTGCTGACTAATGTGTTGTTCATAGTGTGTTTGGCCCCTAGCTGAATATTAAAAGCCTAATAAGAGTCTTGCAAACCTCAGCTGGCTACAGTTTGTGGGACTTTTAAAATCATAGTTCTTGGGCAGCTAGATGACACAGAGATAGAGCAATATGCTTTCATGGGAATAACCAGGGTTTGTTCTGTGAACAGGAACAAACACAGACCAGAATTCTGAAGTTCATAATGGAAATGTGCTGTACGTCCACAGCCTGGCTTCAATAAACAGCCCTAGTTGGTATTACATAATTTGGGTGAAACAATAAGGGTGAGAGCAATAATGGTGATGGCATTTTGGTGAATGAAAAAATGGTGACTGTACATAAGGGTGATAACCGAAACAACAACAAATGCTTTCTCCCCTTCCCGAGGTGCTATGACCTCGGAGTTGGTTAATTTAGTAAGAGTATGTGGCGGGCAATGCCCCCCACAACGGGGGTGTGGGGAGCAAAGTCCCCCCCTGAAAAACATTTGTTACCATTTTGGCAATTGCCCATATGTATGGTCACAACTTCTACATTTGCTGAAATGCCATCACCCTTATTGTTTCACCCTTACTGTTTTTACTCAAATCTCATGGAACCACCCTAGTCACCATATTGAAAAAAATGAATCAGGTTTGTCTGGCACAATCTTCCCCTTACTTGGCAACAGTGCCTGGTTATCGGAATGTTTGATAGTGGACCTGTGTCCATTCACATGTTTATGGAGTGTTTGTCCCATTTCACCCACATACCACCCACATGGACACTTTTGTCATTGTATTAGATATGGTAAATTATTGGTGTTGCATGAGAAAGACCCTTTTATTTTGTAGTCCTGTTTGGCAAATGGAGAGTAGACAGTCACATATGTCAATCATGCTACACATGTTGCATCTGGGTTTGTTGCATGGTCTTATTCCTTGTGTGTCCATTTGAATTGTTGGGGTGTAATTCCTGACCAGTGTTCTTCCTTGATTTAGTGGTTATCTGTATGATATTATAAGTTGGTCATTGAATATAATAGACAGTCTGTCATCACTGTGCAGGACTGGTTGCAATTCTTCAATCTTCTGTAGTGGCCTGATTGATGGGTTGTAAGTCACAATTAGTGGTAGGCATTTTGATTATTTTTTCTCTTTGTATGCCAGCAGCAGTTCTCGTGGTATAGTATTTGTCTAGCTTTTGCAATCTGATTGACAATTACATGGGAGGGGTAGTTTTTGCTGGTGAAAGGTCCTCATAGTATTTCTAAATTGGTATCCCTGTCTGACTTGCCTGTGCATATATATTGGTACTATAAGGCTTGACTGTAGATAACTATTCTTTTTGTATGGTTTGGGTGAGCACTAGAATGGCGTAGGTAGTTGAAAAGATCTGTTGGTTTTCTGTATATTGATGTTTTAATTTTGCCCTGTTGCAGTTCAGTTGTGGTGTTCAAAAAGTTAATTTTTTGCTGGGAGTTCTCTATTTTCTGATTGATTGAGGGATGGAAATTATTGAAGGCTCTGTGGAACTCATATGTCTTCTCTCCTTGTCCATGTAAAATAAGATCAGAAATAAAATGCTAGTAGAACAATGGTTTTGTTCTCTTCTGTGATAGGAAGCTTTCTTCTAATACAGCCATGAAAATGATGGCATATTGAGGTGCCATTCTTGTGCTCATAGCTGTGCTGGTTTCCTGCAGGTATAGTTTATTATTGTAGGTGAAGTAGTTATAGATACATACATAGATACTGATGGCAGATAAGGGCCTTTGGCCCACCTAGTCTGCCTATGTTATGTTTCAGTATGACGTCAGTGAGTTCTAAAACTGCACCTGTAATTGCTTGGTTGTCTGTGTCCCTTTGTAGTAGTGTTTTGCATGTTTATCCATGTTTTGGAGTGTTTATCCATCTAAGTGTGCTATATTGGTATAGATAGACTCTACATCCATTGTGAATGGAAATTCGTTTTTAGGGGTGCCTTTAATTTGTGAAGTCTATTTAGGTAGTTGGTTGTGTCCAGGATGAAACTTGGAGTTCTTTGTGCTACCGGTTTCTGGAAACCCTCAACTGAGCTAGTATTTGCTCAGTAAGAGTGCCAAAACCTGCGATAATTGGCCATCCTGGAATTCCTGGTTTATGTATCTTTGCAAGTGCATAAAATATTCCTGTTCTTAGATTTTTTTTTTATTTAGGTGTTTTTCCTCCTCCTATTGAGCAGTCCAGGGTGGCTTCTCCCTCCTGCACTGCCCCTCTGCAGGTCTGCCATCTCTCAGTTTGGGGGAACCCATGGGTTCCCCCACAGATTTCCCCCCATGGCAGGGCCAGGAAGGGGAGGTCAGTCCTCCACCCACCTGGAGCACAATCGAGAATGGTGGCCCTGACCAGTGACAGAAGCATGGCAGAGCATGGCAACTGGGAGCTCATGGAGCCTAGGGTCAATGTATTATTTTCCATTTTTGGCCCACCTCCTTCTCCGTGGTGTGAGCATGTAGAGGCACACACATACCACATACCCACACTCCTATGCCTCCATAACTCTGGTGCTTCCCCCGACCTCCACCAGGGCAGCCACAGAGTGGGATGTCAACCCTCTCTCCCCAGGAGAAGAGAGAGTTCACTGGATGCTCGATCATGTCCCTCCCTGCTGACCCTGGGTCACCGGCATGGCTCAAGGTGTGGCATCCAGCCCCTCAACCCTCAGCACCACTGGGCTGGCCCTGTTCTTAGATTTTGATGACTTAAACCAGTTAGTTGTTATTTGATTGTTGGTGGATATTTATCAATTAAAGAAATCTCCATTTACCATACAGGAATTCTCACTAAAAGGATCTTTCTCATGCAACAGCAACAATTTGATTTATCTAATAAGATACCAATAATTTCCACATGGGTAGTATGTGGGTGAAAAGGGGCAACCACTCTATAAATGCATGAATGGACACAGCTACATTGTCAAACAGATAACCAGGCACCAGTGGCTGAGCACTTCTCCCAAAGCAGCCATCCTTTGAAGGATCTTAAAGTGGCAGTTTTGAGAGGAAACCTCAAAGACATACATACAAGACTTCTCTGGGAAGCAAAACTCATGATGTTTCTTGGGACAGATATACATCGGCTGAACAAAAATGTGGGCTTTCTCACACATTCCCAGATCCCAAACTGAGTTTTGACAGTTTCCATTGCAGCTCCGGACCCTACCACTTAGTATTGATTTTATTTTTTTTTTTAATTTTCCTCTGTTGTTAGGACATTATTGACTTGAAGGAGCCATATATGCAGACACTACTTAATTACTTTTCTGAACTGATAGCATTACACATCCTGCATACTTAATGGAATGTTTTTCAACCACTGATCCTTTTGTTATGGTATCACTTTGATGTAGCTCACCATTTGCAAGTCTGATCCCTTACCTTTTAATGACATGAGACCTATTTCCAGGTACTCACCTGCACTGCATTGTATTGTATTACATTTCTTCCTTTACACCCTCCCCATTGTTAAGCAATCTGGGACCCACAAACTCTTGCATATCTTCTGAAATGCTAGTTGCACCTGATGTAGGGTCATGAGAGGTCTTGAAAGCTTGTGTAAAAATTCTTCAGGTACTCTAATAGAAGATATTACCATAAAAAAAGAGTACTAGATTTTCCTAAGATTAATATGTCACAGCTGACCTGTGACATGATACTCAAAGAGGATTTGGGAAGGTTGAATAGGTGGTTCAAGCTACGGAATCAGAAGTTCAGTGCAAAGAAGTGCAAAGTCATAAAGGAAAGCCATGAAGAGCACCCACATAAATAAAAATCTTTAACAAAACAAAAACAGTCAAAAGCAAAAAGGCAGGCATACTGGTGTATTCGTTTCAGCTATGCAGACGTGCACACAAAACAACTAGACATGTGCACACAAAACAACTAGTCCCACTACGAGCTAAGCAGACAATCCATGCCGGGCACAAACTGATGACATCATGGAAGTGTGTAACATTTCACCTGGACACTGCCAGGCTTCATCAGAGACAAATAGTGACTCCCTAGGCACACTTTTGGACAGAGTCTTTAAAGTGATAGATGCAAGTAACATACCTACAAATAGAACAGTTAAAAACATCTTGGATAGTTATCTTCACATCCAGGCACCAAAGCTTTAAAAAAGGAGCATTTGTAAATGTGTAGGCAACCCGCTAAGCCTCATGTTTATATATTTGAACCTTTTATTGACACCATTTAATGTGTCCCTAAGTTAAAGGTACACTTTAAATATATGATTGGCGTAGTGTGTCCAACACTGTCTTATCTAATTAAAAATCTTCATCATGGCTAAAGATATGTAATGCTGGCCACAATCTATTTATTAACACTTGGCCAAAACCTCATCACCATTAAGACTTCCACACTTATGTTGAGCTGGACATAATTTAATAGCTTATCTCAAGCACAAAAAACATTGGGCTGGATTCTCAAAAGACTTTGAAGGTGAAAAAATGTACAAGTCTCCAAATAAATGATGCAAGTGTAGAAAAAAGGCCAGTTGCACTGCAGGATATTCTCAAAATATCTGCAGCTGTGGGAGAAATATTCTGCAGATTGCAGAAATAATGCAGCTGTGGAATTACTTGCAGAGAAAAAAAGCCATTGAAAAGTATGTATGATCCCCTTAATAGCTATTCTCAGCCACTGTTGTACCTTAGTTATGGAAAAAATGTTGCACACATGCTTCACCAAAGAGAGTGAGGTGTAACTCACATCCTAAGCAGACAGCAGTATACAATCAATTGAGAACCAATTATAGTGTGGGTTGATGCACCATGAAACACCAATCAAGGGCCTTATAGTTGTGTCAAATGTCAGACCACTAATAGTGCACTCTGCCATTGAAATGCAATAGACCACACCCACATGGCCCACTGCAGCCCATATAGGAGCTCCACATGCAGAGGCAGTAACAGACAGAAGTGAGGACAACAGAAGCAGGCAAACAAAAAATATCAGACACAGACACAACCCACATCTACAAAATGCCACTGGGTACATGGACATACTATATGTGGAGTGCAAGGTGCAGCCATCACAGTGTTACTGGGGTACACTAGTGGATATTGTGGCTGTATCTGTCTGTACTGTTGTTGTCGGATGTGTGTTCATCTTGCTTGGTTGTAGTTGCCCACCATAGCATATTGTTGCATCTGCTGCTGTTGTGCAAGGTCAGGCATGGCATGCTTGCTGCTGTGGTACAAGCTCTTGTTCATACAGGTGGTGCCGCTGCGGTCCCAGTGATGGGACTGACTGCTGGCCTCTCTGAGTGTTTTGGTTGTGCTGAATGTTTTGTAAAACTTTCACAGTGGGTCCTGCTTCAGTTTATTTGGCTCATCTATTGCTCTTTCTGCTGAGCCTTTATATTATTTCCACAGCTGCGGATTCCACACTTGCTCAAAATCCGCACATGGGGCATTGTGTAACTAACCTTTTTTTTGCAACTTTCCATACTTGCGGAGTTTTCAACTGACAATATCCTGCCTGTGCATCTCTGCAGTCTGGTGGCCTTTTCTTTCTGCACATGCACGATTTTCTCCTCTCTTTGAGAATCCAGCCCCTTCTATTTTGAAGGGACATTGTGCCAGGGATTTACCTATAACCTCACATCACACAATTTCTTCAAAAAATATGATATATATATATATATATATATATATATATATATATATATTTATAAAATGGGCAGTGAAAATCCACTATCCTGATTGGCTGAAACATGTCACATGACCGTGCATTATTCCACAACGACCGCATGCCTTCCAGTACAACCGCACGCCATAACTACTTTCCAGCCCTCAAAACCTTCTCACCAGCAGTGAGACCACTCCACACCTGGAGCAGCTAGGCAGCCACATACACACACACACACACACACACACACACACACACACACACACACACACTGTGATCGCAATTCTCCCACTGTAAATATTACCTGAGCAACCGCTCCCGTCGTCACGGGGCCAAAACCACACCACTGGGTTTTGTCTTAATGTCGCTTTATTTGATCAAATCTTTCACATGCATGCGGGAGCTCTGCAAAAGAGAAAGCCCTGATTACAATTTACAGCAGCTTTTATAAGCTAGATTCTGCACTTCTTATCTTGAAAAATACCAACATTTCAGTCCAAGCCAATCATAAAGCAGAATAACAAGTTGATACCAATGTAACAGAAAACAAGTTGATACCAATGTATGGGGTACTTTTCCACTGCTTATTCCATTTCTTTCCCAATACTTCTTGATACATATGCCTGGGTCAATCTGACCTGAGTGAAACAATGAGTTTCACTCACACCATAGCAACGTACAGCTTGCCTTCAATGCCTCAACATGCTGTTATCTTATACTTTGTCCAAGCCTGTTATTCAGGCTGGTACAACCAGTTCTGCCCAGTTTTATCTTGCTTTCTGTTCCTACAAATGTACCTCAAGTAACCTCAGTATCATTCTATAACCCTGTAAAAAACAGCATGAACTCAGAAATTTCTACTACATTCATTATGACTTTGTTACAGCATGGCTTTCAAAGCAAGCATAGCTTCAAGGCATATAATAGCAAATATAGCTTTAGGATGTATAAAAATTCCCTCACAACACACACACATGCACGTCCACACATATGCAACTGGCTCCCACAGACATAACTAAATATGCCAGTAGAAGTCCCACACTGTACAACCTGATGTACTTGATCATGCCATCAATTTACAAATCAAATGTAATGTAAAAATGAAATCCTGCCTGCTATTTTCACAGTCTCTTAGTGCAGAACCACAAACTTTTATTACTGTAAGCAGTGTCACCAAGCAGTCTCAATCCTATTAAAAAATATGTTGGCAGGTGTGTAACAGAAACCTAGCTGTGTACAAAAAAGCATAAGAACGCACATTTCTTTTAGTTTTCTGCACTGACTTTCTGTGAAAAAAAAGCTCAGTTTGTAGGGGGAGTAGAGCGATCGTGGAGTACTTTCACTTTTCATTGCCGAAATATAGCATGACCGAGCGGTGCGCATTGCAGAAAGTGACAGCCTGTTAAGAGTACAAAATGCTATGGCAAAAACACTCACTCTGCCTTCCATCTAGCTTCCTAAAGCTGCTGACTCACTCGGTCTCTCCTCACTCCCTTCTGGATACAGTCTGCAGCTTCTATTACTAAAACCTCAGGCAAGCTAACAGAGGGGACAGACTTTTCATAGTTTTTAAACACAGAGGGGCTCATTTTATACTCTTAACAGGCTGTCACTTTCTGCAATGCACACCGCTCGGTCACGTTATATTTCAGCAATGAAAAGTGAAAGTGCTCCACGATCGCTCTACTCTCCCTATAAACTGAGCTTTTTTCACAGAAATTAAGAGCAGAAAACTTTAAAAAACTAAGTCATCTTACTTTTTTGTACTCAGACAGAGTTAGTTAAATCCTCTGCCACCATATAATTTGCCAACTACATTTTAGCAATTACACTAAAGTGCTCCCCAATCATGCTCACCATCCTCTCCCTACAAATACCACCTTCTTTCACAGAAATGAAGTAAAGGCAAAAAAAAATAGTTCTCTTATGTTTTTCAACACAAGCTTATCTCAAACCACTGCCAGCATATCATTTAGCAGCTAGAGCGAGGGATTACTTTTTCCATCCACCCCTAGAAACCATGTGGCCATTTTATAAGAAAGATAACCCACTCTAGGGTGTGCAGTCGCGCTCTGATATATGCACGCCTTGGGTGGTTGAATGCACTCGGCCTGCAGCCTCGTAGCATCACAACGCACACCAAGGCGTGCGTATATCAGAGCATCACCACACACCATACCACCATACAGTGGGTTATCTATTACATATATATATATATATATATATGAAACAGGAGGTCCAGAAAAATAGTTAAGTCCTCTAAGCTTATAGGCACATAAGAAGAATTAAAAAAACATTTTGCAAAAAATGTTAGCAGACCAGGTACTGTTAGAAAACACTGCAGATTGAAATAAACAAGAAAATATAACAATGCATATTTCACAGACATTGGATCTTACAAAAAAAGTACTCAGTTTAGAGGAATCATTTAGACCTCGTACTTCTCTAGCCCCTAACATGTAGATCCAGTAACTTTATCTTCTGCTAACTGTATGCTCACAATCTCCACCCCTTTGATTCTGTTTAACCCTTTCTATGCCATGAAACATAATTGCATGTGGGTCCCCCCAATAGCATTAAAATGTTTTGCAATGACATAAGCCATGTCATTCCTTTGTGACGCATGTACATGCTCCCCAATTATTTCATGAAATTTTCTAATTGTTCTTCCTACCTAAAAAATCCACATGAGCATGACAAAAGATACACCACTCACAAGGTTTTACAATTAATAAATCCCATAGTCAGTTGTGATTGTCCAGTTTTAGGATTAGTAAATGTCTTACTCTGATCTACATGTAAGCCCCCCAGAGTGGACTTACCTATGGAGCTCCATGCTCCCTGACTCCCCACAGTGCTGGTGTCCTCAGTGGCTGTGGTGGGAGTCACACCGTGTAGCTCTGGATGGTGCTGTTTGCAGCTTTGGCCACCAGATCTAGTGTCTTGGCCTTTTCAGGGCTGGGACAAGTGCCAGGTTGTGGTCTGCACTTTCGGGCATGGGGGTGTGTGGTCCTTGGTCTGGTTTTCAGGTGGCCGAGTTTGGGACCTCTCCAATTTGTAAATAATTAATTTAATTTTAACTAAGATGGTGGACCTACATGCAATGCACATGCGTGGCCGCCACCTGGGTGAAACTTTAAAGGAGCCAGCGCTCCTTTTGTTACAGTACTTCAGTGCCGGCTGGCACCGTGGGGCACCAGTGTTAAATATTGTTATCAGGACTACAAGTCTCGTGAGGCACTAAATGGGGCTGTGAGCTTGGCACCAGTTGGAATCGGTCCCTAACTGGACTGATAGTTTAGGCCCCAAGTATAGCCAGAAGCTGTAAAAGGAAGTATATGGGAGTGAAAGGGAGATTCATGAAAGAGTGAAGGGAGAAGGAGGTCAGAGCGCGGCGTCTGCTCGCTCGACCACGCAGCCATGTGGCCGTGTTTGTTTTGTTTTAAAATAACCAACAGACTAGTACTGCAGTTGGGGAACAACAGAGTGTGGCAGCTGCCAGTTTTGGGGAGCCCTTGTCTTTGGGGCTACAGATTCAATGTAGTCTCCATGAGGGACTGAAATAAAACTGTGGCCTGCTGGAAGTAAAAGAGACATAAGAACATACGAATCTGCCAGCAGAAACAGGCCTTATGGTCTATCATGTTAGTCGGCTCGAAATGTGCAACTAGCACTCTTATATTGCAGCTGCCCCACACTCTTCTCCGTCCCTCACCTTTACCCCCCCCTTTGCACCCTGTCCCATGCCCTTTTAAAACTGCCTACTGTGCTACAGAATACCACCCCCTTGGGTAGAGTGTACCATTTCTCCACCACCCTCTCTGTGAAAAAATGACTCCTCATCACTGTCCCATATCTTCCACCCTCCAACCTGAGACCATGCCCTCTGGTGTCCCTTCCTCTCCTCAACTTAAATATCCCTATTGTGCCCATTTTGTTAGTCCCCTTCAAGTATTTGAAAATCTCAGTCATATCCCCACGATCCCTCCTCACCTCCAGGGTGTACATATTCAACTCAGTCAGCCTGTCCTCATAAGTTTTGCCCTCCAGCCTCTGGATCATCTTAGTTGCCCTATGCTGCACCCCCTCCAGCAATCTGATATCCTTCTTCAGAAAGGGATGCCAGAACTGCCCGCAGTACTCCAAATGTGGCCTGACTAATGACCTATACAGCGGCAGGATCACATCCCTATTTCTGGATGAGATTCCTTTCGCAATACACCCCAGCATCTTGTTGGTCTTGGCTGCCACCTTTCTGCACTGAGCTGAATTGTTCATGTTACCTGTTATGATCACCCCAGGTCCTTCTCCTCCTCTGTGAACTCTATCTGAACCCCTCCCAACTGATAGCTCCTCCCTGGGTTCCTTGCTCTAATGTGCATAACCTTGCACTTCTTCGCATTGAAGCTCAATTGCCACTTTTCTGACCACTTCTCCAGTTTGATCAGGTCCTCCTGTAGTCCCTGCCAACCCTCTATGTCATCCACCACCACCACCCCCCCCATCTTGGTATCATCTGCAAACAGACTGATATGGCTTCTAATGCCATGTGAGATATCTGATATGAATAACCCAAACAACACTGGATCCAGGACAGAGCCCTGCAGCACCCCACTTGTCACAGCCCTTGGGGAAGAGAGTGCCTCCCCCATCACCTGTTGCTGCCTCCCCTTCAGGCAGTTCACAATCCAGTTTACCATCATTCTTCCTGCCCCCACATATAGCAACTTATCCCCCAGCCTCCCATGAGGCACTGAATCAAAGACCTTGCTGAAGTCTAAATACAGCACATCCACTGCATGGCCTTTATCCAGTTCCCTTGTTACCCAGTCATATTATTTAATTAGGTTGGTCTGGCAGGATCTTCCAGAGATGAATCCATGCTGCTGACTGTCCTGGAGTTCATTCTCCTCCAAAAAGGTAACCAGCCTCTCTTTCAGGATTGCTTCCATAAGTTTTCCTATAGTGGATGTGAGGCTTACAGGTCTGTAATTGCCTGGGTCATCCTTTGGGCCACTCTTGTGGAGGGGCACCACCTGAGCCATCCTCCAATCCTGTGGTACGCAACTTGTGTCCAGGGTCAAACATGCGTTGAGGGGAGCCCGGGTGGAATGTTGAATCCTGGGATGAGTGTAGCATGGAGCCAGGTGTGAAACTGTGGCTGGGCCTGTTATCGCTGAGGGGATCTGGGTGTGCAGTCTGGTGGTGACATGCCCAGATTGTGCTGGAACTGAGGTACAGCAGGTCTCAGGTCATTTGGATGAGGTAGCTGCTGAAGAAAAAGGAGATCCATGAGACGTGAGTCCTGAGGAGGCAGGAGGAGACCTGTGGGTTGGTCATTGGGGCAGGAGGCAGAGTGTCAGCCTGTGTTCTGATTTCTCATGGCAATTTGATTGAGCCCCATGAATGAGGTCATTTTGGACTGGGATCACTGCATGAGGGATTTGCCCTGAGTCTTTGGGATTGCCAGGGAGAACCACCTGGGATGCTTGGAGTGGACATGACATCAGTGAGCGGGTGCTGGACTGTGTTTGAAGGGTCTTACTCCTGCCCTTGTCATTTGTGGCTTACTGCCTGGTGGAAGTCAAGAACCCCATTAGCTCAAGGAGGAATGGAAGGTGATTAGGGATGTAAGTGTGCTGGGCACCCCCTGTGAGGCCTGAGCTCCTGAAAAGAAGGTAGGAAGATGGGACACAGATATGTAATGCTGCCTGCTGTGTGGGGGTCTTATTTAGTCTGGCCACCTTGATATGTTGTGAAAATGTGACCTCTGGGTCCAGAGTACTGTTTAACTGTTCACTGGGACCCCTCGGTACAGAATACCATCAACTTCTAATGTGACCACCTGGTTCTGAGCAACCTGTTTGTGCTTTACTGCTCCATGGAGTGACTGTTTTCTGTTTAATTTGACTGTTCAGTTAATGGGATCCCCTGTTTTCTGCAACTTTGCTGTTTGCCTCTTGTGTTGGAAGAAACTGTTTTTGCTGCTGCTAAACGAAGTTGCCTCAACAGCCATGTCTCCAGTGTGTTCCAGGGTGGCATCCCGAGGAGCAGGGACAGCGAACCGCTGAGGGAGATGTTGAGAGGCCTGCCTAGTGAAGAATGACTACAAAGGCCTCTGGGTGAAGTTGGCAAGGCCAGGAATGTGAAGGTCAGCATCTTTTCATCCCTCCTGTGTACCATCTGAGTGCCCTGAAGGTCTGAGGGCACCCCAATGGAGCCAATCTATCATCAATGCCATCCATGGAGAATCAAGTACTGTTTTTCCTGTTATTATTTCTGGACTGCGTTTTCTTGGCTGTAATGTGCTCCTGCTTCCCCACAAACCTTATCATCCCAATATACCCCTAGACAGGGAAGTAGGGGGTACCTACATACATATTGACAAAAGGTACATTTTCCACACCTATATGCACCTTGGGGTGGTGGGGGCAACCATGCAATGGGATGGGGGGGGTCCACTACCTTAGGCATAAAGCTTCTGACCAGCAAATCACATACTGTTTTGGGTCTCCTAAAAATTACCCATGGATGTTCTGCCACTGTTTCCATCAGTTTGGGATCCGCTTTTAAACTGTCCCAAGTTCTACTGATAATCTGTATCACCTCTACAGCCCTTCTACTATATGTTATAACATAGTTACATGTAGAGATATTGTCCCTTGTATCACATGACTTGGGTACAAGTGTTGATTCCTTGCTAATTTCCTATACTTCCCTAACGACTGTAGCAAGTGTAACATTTCTGTAACCCCGTTCCTGGAAACTTTTGATTTGTTAAGCATGTCTAATCTCAAAATCTTCCTGTCTTGAACAATTTCTCTTAGCCTGGATAAGTTGTTCTTTTTGTATATTTTTAACAAAATGTGATAGATGGCAGCTGTCAAGGCTCAAAGAAAATGCTGTTCTAATGTATCTTCGGTTTAAATTTTACGTCAGAACAGCATTTCTTTCTTAGATTTGCAGATTACAAAATGTGATGATGGCAGTGTTACTGCAGATCTCCTTCATAAATCTACAGATAGAAATAATATTTTGAGGCTTGACAGCTGCCATTCATCACATGTTGTTAAAAATATACCATGTATGTACAGTAGCTTTGTAACAACATATAGTAGAAGGGCTTTAGAGGTGAAACAAATTATCAATAGAAATTAGAACATTTTAAAAGTGGATCCCAAACTGAGGGAAATAGTGGCTGAACATCCATGGGTAGTTTTTTTTAAGAGACCCAAAACAGTACATGATTTGGTGGTCAGGAGCTTTATAACTAAGATAGTGTTACCCCCTATTGCATGGTTGTCCCACCACCCCAAGGTATATATTACTGTGAAAAATGTACCTTTTGTCAATATGTAGATCAAAGTAAGAATTATTCATTCTAAAACTGGATGACCACAACTGACTGTGGGATTTATTAATTGTGAAACCTTGAGTGCGGTGTATCCGTTGTCCTGATTATGTGGGGCTTTTAACGTAGGAAGAACAATTAGAAAATTTCATGAAAGAATTGGGGAGCAGGTACATGCTTTACAAAGGAATATCATGGCTTATGTCATTGTGAAAAATTTTAATGCTATTGGGGGACCCACATGCAATTATGTTTCATGGCATAGAAAAGGTTGAACAGAATCAAAGGGGTGGGGATTGTGAACATACAGTTAGCATGAGAGAAAGTTATAGGATCTACTTTTTAGGGGCTGGAGAAGGGCAAGATCTAAATTATTCCTTTGAACTAAGTACTTTGTTCTAAGATCCAGTATTTGTGAAGTATGCATTATTATATTTTTTGTTTGTTTGTTTTGATCTGCTGAGTTTTCTAGCAATATTTGCTCTGCTGAGATTTTTTTCAAAATGTTTTTTAAATTGTTCTGATGTGTCTATAAGCCTAGAGGGATTAACTAATTTTACAGACCTCCCGTTTTATATATTTGTTCCTTATTTTTTCAGGAAATGGTGCAATGTGTGATTATAGGTAAATCCCTGACACAGTGTCCTTTCAAAATAGGACATTTTTTGTGCTTGAAATAAATTATTAAATTATGTCCAGCTGGACTAAAGTGTAGGGAGTGATGATGGTTTGGCCAAGTGTTAATAAATTGTGGCCAGTATTACATATCCTTAGCCATGATGATAGTTTCATAATTAGATAAGACAGTGTTGGGTGCACCATCTTGATCATATATTTAAAGTGTACATTCAACTTCAGGACACAATACTTGGTGTCATTGTAAGGTCCAAATGTATAAACAGGAGGCTTAGAGGGTTGCCTACACATTTACAAATACTCCTTTTTTTGAAGCTTTGGTGCCTGGTTATGAATATAACTATCCAATATGTTTTTAACTGTTATATTTGTAATATACATTAATTGCACCTATCACTTTGAGGGCTCAGTTTAAAACAGTGTGATCAGTTCGTGCCTGGCACAGTTTATCCACTTAGCTCATACTAGCACTACTTATTTGTGTGCACATGTCTGCATAGCTGAAACAAATAAACTGGTAAGCTTGCTTTTTTGCCTTTTACCTGTTTTTAGGGCTGCAGTGGGAGGAGCTCTGAAGTCCTCTTGCTAGAACTAGGAGAAAAGCAGCATGTGAATGAACAACCTCATGAGGAGACAAAAGCCGGCTCTGCGTTTGTGCACAATGGCCCACTCCCCGCTTGCACTACTTTTTTTTTTTACCCAACCTGGAGACCTGGAGGAAAACTGTTCTGGTAGTCCATGACTACTGAAATAAATAACTCCCAACCTGACTCTCCCTCTCTGCACCCATCCCCCCAGAAATGCAACAGTGGCACTGGGGGGGTACCCAATTACCCAGTGGAGAAATCTTCATCCTGTTCCCCCCTTCACTGCCAGGCATGTGCGGTTATCCTCCACTACTGTGCATGCATGGGCATTTCATATATGTATGTGTATGTGTATATGTAATAGATATACCACTCTGAGGTATTGCAAATGCCTGCTATGATATCGCATGCCTTGGTGTGCGCCAACCGCCAAGGCGTGATATCAGAGCGCTAACTAACACTCAGAGTGGTTTATCTATCTTATAAAATGTCAAAATTGTTTTGGGGGTTAAAAGTGCAGGTGTGTGGTCGCGCTCTGATATATGCGCGTCATGTGATGGTGTTTGTCCAGTGCTGTTGGTGCTGCTGACCATGATTGTCTCAAGCATTTTATAAATATATATATATATATATATATATATATATATATATGTGTGTGTATATATATATGTATGTACACATACTGTATATACACATATATATGTGTGTTGTATATATTTACTTTCCTCCCCCCACCCAACCCTTCTGTCAGTGTCCACCACCCCACACACACCCAGAAACATAACAGTGACACTGGGGATGCCCAATCTCCCAGTGTAGATCGGTATCTCCATCCTGTTTTTTTCTTCTTTAACCTGCAACAAGAAAACTGTCCATCAATATGTGTTTTTTTTACACCTCCCTGTGCACCCCTGACTACCTCTCCCTCAGGTCACCTAGGTGCATCCCTCCATCTCCCCACTGCTGTCTCCTCCCACTGCTAACCACCACCCCATACTGTAGCCCCCTCCCAGGGAACCTGACGTGTCCCTTCATTGGTGGGCCGCCCCCTTCCAGGGAGAAAGCACTGGTAGGCACATCCAATTGACCTGGGTGTTGCTGGGGTCAGTCCAGGCTATCCAGAGCTTCATGGCAGCAGAGGACTGGTGACCATCATCTGGTCAATAAGGGGGCACTTTTCCCCTGGTTTTATTTAGAGAGTGTGACATGCCACATGACATCAAGGCATAGGCCAACATCCATCATGCTCTCTCCCATAGCAATGCTTGACATACCGGCTTGCCCCTGGCCTCTTCCAGGGGCCGGAAAACACTGAACCATGTACCTCCTCCCTCCCACGAGAAGGAAAACATTCATGGGATGCTGATGCCATTTCCTTCCGGTTGGCCATTTGTCACCCGGATCCATTCCTGAACCCAGGTCATTGGTGTTGCAGGCAGAAATCCAACTACTGTGCCAGTGGGCCAGCTACATCAATGTCTTTTCTCCTGTTACAGTCCCCCCACCTGACCCTGCTACTCAGCGCCCACCACCATGCACCCCCCAAGCCCTTACTTACCCATCAAGGCTCCAATGCTGTAATTTTCTTTGGACCACAGAAACTTCTTTACTCTTCATAGCTGGACCATGAACTGAAGCAACAGGTATGCCATTCAATGTATTTCAATGAAGGTTTGAACTTAGAGGCATAATTTGGGTACTCTTGCATATTTTTGACCCACTTTTTCAACTTGCCTTCTTTTGGACCCCACCTCATGAACAATGTCACCGTCATTAGGCAAATCTGTCCTGAAAGGTGATTTCATGGTCACTATGTAAAATCACCTTTCGAGCAGGAGTTGAAAATTGTCTCTGCCTCTGTTCCTGAGGTGGGATCATAAGAAGGGTATGTTGAGATTTGGTGCAAAAATATAAAACAACAGTTATGGTGGCGTTGAACTTGCAATACAGCCTTGCAACTTTGGTAATTGTCAATATTTTTGCCCCAAATATACAGCATAGCCATATCTTTATAGCACCTCATGAATGTGATGGCTTTCATTTTTCAAATCCTGGCCAAAATGTTGGGTTTTTTTACATACTGAAACGTGATCGCATGGTCCCTGTGTGAAATCACCTTTCGGGCAGGAGTTGAAACTTTTCAACTTTTCTCTGCCCCTGTTCATGAGGTGGGGCCATAAGAAGGCTATGCTGAAAATATGCTTATAAAAATATAAAAAAAAAAAACAAAAAAAAACAAGGTTATGAGCCTACGTTGAATTTTGCAAATGTAGCCTCATAACTTTAGTAATTGTCAATTTTTGTACTCCAAGGCCCAGATATTCAAACTGCTCCCAAAATGTGCGCAACAGCAGGAGCAAGCACAATTCAATTGCGCATATGTGCAACAGACGCGATATTCAAACATGGAGCAAAACAAATTGCGCAAGCAGCCAACGTCTGACTATCGCACAAACTGCGCCATAGTGCAACCAGGAAGGGGAAGCTGAGCAGAAAGGTTGTGCCATAGCGCAACAAGACCAGCCCAGCTGAGCAGTCCAGAGGTGCCATAGCACAAGCAGAGCCCCCCCAGCAGAGCAATGGAACTGCACAACCAGGGAGGTAGGCTGAGGCCCACCGCTAGCCATGCCACACATGGGCACAGGAACACACTGCAAAACCAACAAGACACCTGCACACCCCAAGCACAGCATCACTGGGGGTGGGACGGATGATCTACTGGCCCATGGGGACAAGCCAACAAAGCACAGCAGGGCCATGATGCCCCAGCACAACCACTGGCAGGCTGAGAGTGCCACACACAGGGGGTTGACAACCACAGTGCGCATCAGCCCCCCCGTATGCACAGCACACCCTGCACTGTGACCCCAAGACACCACCCATGTGCAGTGACTGGCACTGCAGGAAACACCATACATCCCCCCCCGGCACATGTCAACCTCGTGTAGCAGAGAACCATACAAGTCAGACCCACCCTGTGCACCCAGCAGTGGGTGGCAGCAGATGGCAAGACCAACAGAAAGTCACTGCCACACTGGAGACACCTCCCCATGCACACACACGCACACACACACACACACATACCCAGGACCATACCACCCCAGATGGCATGCACACCACTGCAACTGAGCAACCATAGCCAGCTGCAAATCAGAGACCAACACAGTATTCATATCAAAATATATATATATTAGAAAAATGTAAAGTACAAAATGAACAACAACAAAACTATTTACAAGGGGGTAGGGTACAAGGTAGGGGTGGGCAAGGGGTAGGGATGAACAACTTGGAGAGGGAAGGCAGGGTGGAGGGATGGGTGAAGTGGGAAGGGGAAGCCGGTCTAAGGCCTAGCAGGCTGGTCCTCCGCTGCCTGGTGCCATCTTGCTTGGCTGTGCCTCCTCCGTAGCCCATGGCATTGTATATCCTGGAGGATGGTCCGGTTTTCCAGGGACACCCGGGTCAGCTGTTGCAGTGCCAGCTCAATTCTGCGGAGCACAATGAGGCCTAGGAAAAGGGAACACAGTCAATGGCTGTGACTGACCACAACCCTGAACTCCACCCAACCTGCAAGCCATATAGCCCAATGTACCGCACCTGTGATGGTATGCACCCACCCACAGTGACCATGCACATGACAAGCCCAACTAGGCGGCACCAGCTATGTGCACCACTGCACACACACACTGCCCATGTCCATCACAGCACAAACAAGGCTGTCAAGTGACATGGCAATGTGGTGCGATGCCAGTTCCACAGCCATGTGCCCAGTGCATGCATGGACCACCAGTGATGCACACACAGACGTGCAGTGACACTGGACAGTGATGAATGTTGCCTGTGTCGTGCATGGTTGTGTTGTGCATGGCTGGTGGTCATGCCCACCCCCTCCAGCATGCAATAGCATCCATGATGTAATGATACTCACACTCCGCAAGCAGCTGTGGCTGCTGCTGCTGCTGCTGTGGCCCACCTCTCGCAGCACCACCGACCGCCACCGGGGCCCTGCCACGGCCCTCCTCATCCCGTGCCTGCATCCTCTCTGCCCGGCCTGTGGGAGACAAATGTTGAGAAAAACATCAGTGTGACTCCAAAGCAGACTGCCCCCTGCCCCAGTGAGAGTGCCTGCCCACACAGCCAGACCCATGCATCTCACACCTGCACACACTGACACAGCCAACCATGTCAGAGCCATCACCCATGCACAGCCACCAAAACACACTCACACCCCACGGAGAATACAGGTGCATAGATGGTACACCCACCTGGCCTAGGCACAACGCCTCCCGGCACGGGACCGTAGCCTGTCATGCAACTCCGCCCCTCCCGGGCGGAGGTCACTGTACCTGTGCCGCACTGCTCGGCAGACCGTGCCGCCCCTGTGACCCCACCAGGTCATTGGCCACTTGCAGCCAGACCTGGTTCGAGCCATGGTGAGGGGCTCCTCCCATATAGTGCCCCATAGTGGGCTCTCTACCAGGCCACCAGGTTGGCCACCTCCACCGGGCTCCATTGGAGTGCCCTACTGCGTGCCATTGTTCTAACTTTACAGCAGGCAATATGGTGCCCTGCAGCGCAGCAACCCCACGTGGAAATGTTGCGCAATAGACCACCATAGGTTCCAATCACGCTGTTCGTACAGCACGTCGGTTCACATAGCGCTGTCACCAGACAGCGCAATAGGGCCATACACATGGCAGCCGAACAGCGCCAGGGGGCAAAGGTCAGACACCAGGTCAGGGGTCTATGACGCAAGGCCACGCACAGCGCCATCTGACGTCTACGCATCCTGCGCGACTGACCACCTGCGTGCCAGTGCCACAGTGGACTAGTGCGCAGTAGTGCCACAGCGCCATATAGTGCCCAGTGCTGTAGCACCATTGGCACAATGGTGGCCTTGGCCTGAATTGCCAATCGCGCACAGCACGTCGTCAGCGCAGCAGACACCTGTGTAAGCTACCTGGGCATGCGCAATGCAGTGTACTGCACAGTCACAGATCTGCGCTATTGGCTCAGCCGGCTCAACCGTATTGTGAAAAGCACAATGGCGCGATATTCAGCCGACACATGCAAATCATCCGATCAGCCATTCAAAGGCGCAGTGGCGCGATTTGCATCTCATTACAGTTGCTCCACTCCTAATTTGCATGCATTGCGCTATAAATGTGCGACATTGGGCTGCGCTGGCCAGATTCAGTTACTGCAGGTGAGAGGTGGGTTGCATGCTGTGGGATGTTCTGGACAATGGGCATGGGATAACACTGTAGACTGCACAGTGACAGGTGTCCACTTCCACCCATACAGATCGCCATGACCGAGCAGAGCCAAGGTGAGGGTGAGATGGTGGGTGAAGGAGGAGGAGGCCTTCACCCGGCAGAGACTGAGGCCCTCTTCCAGGCCTACCTGGAGGAGGTCACTACTGAGTGGATGGCGGGGCACCCTCAGGCCCATGCAGCTGCATGGGAGGGGTAGCCGGGCAGTGAACCTGCAGAAGCCACCAGCGCTCCGTGCAGGAATGCAAAAAGAAGATTGGGACAGACCGCAGGAGGGTGAAGGAGAAGGTGGCAGCCCTCAGGGCGGCACGTGCTGGCACTGGCGGGGGCCAGAGAGCGGTGGTGGAGCTGACCCCGGCTGAGGACCGACTGGCTGCATCAATGCAGTGCAGTGCTATTGAGGGCGTACCAGGAGGTGGATTCCAGACAGATGGAAGCCCATCACTGCTTGGTATGACATGGTGGTGGTGTTGGGGGGGAAGGTAGTTCACATGCACTCACATGTCCTCTCTTTCTGTTACAGATCCTGTTCATCTTCAGGGGACGGTGGTGGGTCCAGGCAGTGAGGATGATCTGCTGGACATGGAGGAGGGTCCATCCACCTCTGTCACCAGCCAGCATGCACTGCACCAGCTGCACGCTGGGCTGCTAACTCTGGTGTCAGTGAGTCGGGTGTGGGGGGTGCACAGCCTGTGTCTCAGCAGTCTGGCATGCAAGCATGCCAGCACGCTGTAACTGTGCTATAGCACGTACCTGCACCATTGATGATGCAAGGACTGCAATGGGAAGTGACATGTGTGTGTCCCATGATGGACACACAACAGGCCAGCACGTGCCCCGGGCCTTGCTGGTTCCAACTTGTGTGCCAGCATGTCGGCACAGTCCCAGGCTGTGCCTGTCAGCACTGGTGGGGCAGCACCGGTGGCTGTGCAGGTGTCTGGCACTGTTGCGGCCACAGCAGTGGAACGAGTGGTCCTTGGGGCACAGCGGTTGGAGGGGCAGCAGCAGCAGTCACCCACCAGGTCTGGGGGTACAGTGTCCAGCAGTGGCACATGCCCGCCACCCTTTGATACACCCATTCCTGGTCCTGGCAAACAGCGCCTACCCTCAAGGAGTGTTGTGCATCAGGACCTTCCACACCCTGGGGGACAGGATGCCGTTGTGGCAGAGTACCCATTGGATGAGCACACCCGCCTGCTGCGGGAATCAGTAGAGCAGCAAAGGTGGGTTGCAACATCTGTGGAGGCACTGTGTGCGGCTGTGGAGCGGCACAGCAGGGAGTGTGCTCTGGACCATGCAGAGATGGTCCATATGCGGATGGATGTGACCACCTCCATTGACGGGCAGACCCAGGCATTGGTCGCTGTCATGGCTGCATTTGGCACACACGCAGGTGCTCCTGTACCGCGCACCCCACACAGTACGCTCTCCACTCTCCATTCCCGGGGTCGTGCAACACCAGGCCTGTCGACACCGGGTTCTGCTGTGGGCATCCCAAGCACCCCTGGTGCAGGTAAGTTTGGCATCCTACAGACCCCACTGCGGACAAGGTCGCGATTGCACAGTGGGACCCCTGGTGGTCCATCGGTGCCACCCCATGTGGCCCCTGCTCAGCCTGCCAGTGCTGTTGGGTCACAGTGGGGCCACCCATGCATCTGCGGTGGCTGTGGAATGGTGCAACATGACTGACCTGTCTCCCAGTGCAGGCCCTGTCTGCTGCTGCCCTGTGTGCACTGTGCGTCATGGTGGGCAGTGCACTGGTGGGTGCCCTGCCCATCACGCCGACATACGGACCACCTTCACACCATCCTGACTGCTGTCCACAGGTGCGTGTGCATGATGATGCTTGCATTGTACTGTACACCAAGGTGTAGGGTGCCCAGCATCTGACACACGTGCTTGGACAGTACAGGTGGTGGGTGTGGTCTGTGGATCTGTGTGTTTGCCATGTCTGTTCCTGCTCTGCTGTGCACCTGCCCATGTATGCTTTGTGCCTGGTGTGTTTGTGTGTGTGTGTCCATATGACTGTTCACCCCTCCCTGATGGTGTGTTTGTGTGCCTGGTCCCTTCCACCCCCTTGCCGTCATGCACCCCTGGTGTGTTACTCTGTGTGCCTGTGGGTTGTGCCAGGACAGTGTTGTTTGCACATGGCCCCTTGACTTACCTGTGTTGTGCATAATGCTCTTCCGTGATGGTGTCCCGGTGCAGCTGGGCTTGCCGGATCAGTCGGGGGTCCCGCCATCCAAGGGGGGGCTGCTCATCACCATCAACACCGGTGCCACTGGCGTCCCCATTGCTGTCCCCCTCTTCAACCTGTATGGTTATCCCACAGTCATTGGCCATGTTGTGCAGGATACAACAGGCCAGGAATATCCCACAAGCCTTTGAGGGGTTGTACTGTAGGGCACTGCCGGAGGTGTCTAGGCATCGGAAGCGTGCCTTGAGCATCCCAAACACCCGCTCAATGATGTTGCATGTGGCGGCATGTGCCTCATTATAGCATTGCTGCGATGGGGTCATGGGGCGCCGGTACGGTGTGAGCAGCCAGGGACGGAGTGGGTATTTGCTGTCACCTGTGTGGAGATAGTGGAGATCAGTCTCATGTTCAGGTCCATATTGCCCATATCCCTGTGTGCCACTACCATGGCACACAGGGATATGTAGCATTCCCACCTGCCTTGAGTTTGCATTTCCTACATGTGACTCACCCACTAGATGGCCTGTGGGATGTCCCCACTCTCGAATCGATGGCACAGTGTGGACTGATGCCATATAAAGGCATCATGTGCTCCACCAGGGTGTGTGGCACAGACATTGTTTATACGCCCAGTGGCATCACACACCACCTGGCAGTTGACACTGGGGAAGCCCTTTCTATTCCTGTATGCGGCCCCATTGGGGCCAGGTGGCATGCGAATGGCCACATGGGTGCAGTCTATGGCCCCTAGCATGCCAGACATATGTGCTACCCTGTGGAACACCTGCATGTTTGCTGTACACTCTGCCGCAGTGCTGGAGAAATGGATGTGCTCTGCAGCATGTGGCAGCAGTGCACAGAGGAATTGGATGAGGATGCATGATGTGGCCAACTGTGTGATGCCTGTGGTGTCCCCTGTTGGCCTCTGGAAGGTGCCCGTGGCGAGCAGGCACATGCAGGCTGTCACCTTGGTCTCCACTGACAGAGCATGACTCCGTCGTGAGGGTGCCTGCATCACATCACTGCACAGCTCACAGAGCCACCTCAGTATTGCCCTGTTCAGGTGGTACCAGCCCACAATCTCTACATCTGTGTACAACTCAAACTGATGTGGGCACGGTACTGCCTGTTGGGGGCCTGCCGCAGCGGAGCCCATCACGGCCCGTCCCAGCACCTGCATTCTCACCCCCCTCATTACAGCTTCCATGTGGAAGCTGCCACTGTCCATCTCCCTGGCTTGTGCCCCCCCGGCTGATGTTGCTCTGTTACCCCTGCTGTCCTGACTGCTACTTCCACTGCACCGGGCACCCCCCTGCTGGCCTCTGCAGCCTATGGCCTACACTGCTTCCCTTGCCTTCCCTGGCCTGTCACTGTCTGTCTTTCTCTCTCTTCCCCACTTTGCATCCCATGGCGTTCTTGTGCCTCTTCCTTGAGCCTTTTTATTTTGGCTCATTTCCGCTGGGGCGTAACTTCCGGCTGGTCCGCTGTTGCGCAGTGCGCAACTCTTTGGATATCGCATTGCGCTCTTTATGCATGGATCCACCCCCTTCAGTTGTGCATGCCGTCATTTGCATTGTGCTGTTGCTCAGCATGTTTTCAGTGGCGCAACTGCCTCCTGCTGAATATCGCAGAATGGCGCACTTTTGGACTTGCGCAGGCGCAACCCTATTGCGCATGGCGCAACCCTTTTGAATATCCCACCCCAAGTTTACAATGTAGCCATATCTTTATAGCACCTCATGAATGTGACAGCTGCCATTTTTCAAATCCTGTCCAAAATGTTTTTTTTACATCCTGAAAGGTGATTTAGCAGTACCTGTGCGAAATCACCTTACAGCCAGGAGTTGAAGATTTTCTCTGCCCCTGTTCATGAGGTGCGGTCATGAGATGGGTATGGTGAACATTTGGTGTAAAAATATTAAAAAACAATCAAGTTATGTGCCTACATTGAATTTTATGAATGCAGCCCCATAACTTTTGTAATTGTCATTATTTTTACCCCAAATTTACAACATAGCCAATCTTTACAGCACCTCATAAACGTGACTGCAGTCATGTTTCAAATCCTGGCCATAATGGTTTTTTTTTTACATCCTGAAAGGTGATTTCACGATCCCTGCATCAAATCACCTGTCAGGCAGGAGTTAACCATTTCCTCTGCCCTTGTTTATGAGGTGGGGTCATAAGAAGGCTGTGTTGAAAATTTGGTGTAAAAATATTAAAAAACAACAAAGTTATAAACTTACATTGAATTTTGTGAACACAGCCTCATAATGTTGATAATTTTCAATACTGTTACCCCAAATTTATAACATAACCATATCTTTCCAGCACCTCATAAATGTGGCAGCTGCAATTTTTAAAATCTTGGCCAAACTGGTTTTTTTTACATCCCAAAAGGTGATTTCACAGTCCCTGTGCAAAATCACCTTTTGGGCAGGAATTGAAATTTTTTTCTGCCTTTGTTCATGAGGTGGGGTCATAAGAAGGCTATGTTGAAAATTTTGTGTAAAAATATTACAACTCAACAAAGTTATGAGCCTACATTGAATTTTGTGAATGTAGGCTTGTATGTTTGGTAATATTCAATATTTTTACCCAAAATTTTCAACATAGTCATTTCTTTGCAGCACCTCATGAATGTGGCAACTGTCATTTTTCAACTCCTGCCCAAAATGTATTTTAACGTCCCGAGAGTTGATTTCGCAGTCTTTGCACAAAATCACTTTTAAGCCAGGAGTTGAACATTTTCTCTGCCCATCTTCATGAGGCAGGTTCATAACAAGGCCATGTTGAAAATGTGGTGTAAAAATATTAAGAAAATAATTTACAATATTTTTAACCCAAATTCCTCAGCTGCAGCCCTTTCGGCTCTGGCCAGAGGTTGTTTTATGTGAGCTCTCTTTATCGCTTACCTTCCTGACTTTGTGAAATTAATGTAGCACCACATAGCTTCTCGGTGCTTGCCTGTTTTCACTAGTGTCAAGTGAAAAGTCATGCACATAAGAGCAAAGAGTCCAAGTACTAAACAGAGGACGGGTGGGTGAGGTCAGAACTGACAAGGAAGGAAGGAAAAGGATCTGGGGGTTATCCTATCTGATAACCTGGAAATCCTTCTCAATACAATAAAGTAGTGGACATGGCAAACAAAATGGTGGGATGCACTGGCAGGAGAATAAACAGTAGGCGTATGGAGGTACTACTACCCCAGTACAGATCCCTAGAAAGGCTGCACCTAGGGTACTGTGTGCTGTTCTGTAATCCACACCTGAAGAAACATAAAGACAGGGTTGAGGTGGTGCAGAGAAATGCCACCAATATTTTACAGGGGCAGCAAGTGAGGTTCTATGGGTAAAGCAGTGAAGAATTTTCAAATTCCTACAGAATAGAATTATGTGGAATTTCTAAAAACTCCATCTCATTCTGAAAAATTCTGTTGGAAGTGAAATCCCAACAACCTAAAAGCAGAATATTTTTTACAGATTCATAATCCATAGTTTACATAAACCACAGATTCCTTTTCCATAATCCATAGAATATTATTCACTGTTTACATAACCCATGGAATAATATTCTGTGGTTTATATAAAAATGCTTTTCAGAATTCTGTGTAATCCCAAAAGAAATTCACAAAAAACATTATGGAGTAAAATTGCCATTTTACATGATTTCTGCAGGCTGCATTTTGCATCCTGCACAGCTCTATCTATGAGGAAAGGCAACATGATGAAGAAATTACGTTGACACATCTAGTGCAAATGTGAACACTATGGGTAACACAAGGCAACTGGGAGGAAAGGGTTGAAAAATCTTGTAAGAAAGTACTTTTTAACAGAAAGGGGTGGAAAAGTGGAACAGACTGCCCAAAAAGGTAGTCCATGCAAACACAGTGGTTGAATTCAAGCAGGAGTGGGACAGACACATAGGTTTAGTAGGGCATACTAGGGTAGAAGGAAAATGAGGGGAGGGAAAGATGAGTGGCCATGATGAAGCTCAGTCTTGATTTGGTAGGGAAAAGGGCAGACTGGATGGGCCAATAGACCTTTCTTTATGAACAATTTTCTGCTAGAATGTTTCTGTAAGAATCAAAGTGATAATGGTACTGAGAAGTGTCAAACTGCCCCAAGCAAAAGCAGAACTCCACTGGAAATGAGATGTGGCATCTCAGTTAGGCTATTCTGTGTTAACAAAGCTAAGCAGACTCGGGCCTGGTCTATAGTCAGATGTGAAACCTCCAAAGAATAATTGGTGCTGCAGGAAGTGGTGTTAGTAACTCTGCAGGGTGCACTTTTTCTTTAATTATAAGCAACCATATCAATGCCATGAATGGTGTGAGGGGTATATTGTGCTGTTGTGAGGTGCCATCTTTTTGATGAGGTGGTAAACCAAGATTCTGTCTGCCTCTTTTGGTGGTTGTTGAGGGAGAGCATTAAGGATCCCATGGCACTTTGTGTAAAATAGTAGCAGAATTTTATTAAAACAAAATCATGGAAAAGGACAATGCAAATCAAATAGTACTGCATCCTTAAGTACAAAGGAAAACACACAAAAACGGAGAAAATTACAAACTGCAGGTAAATTAAAGGGTGACAAGAAGAGAGAATGCAATGATATCTACACAAACCATACCTTTGTACTTATGGGGTGTTTTGGTATTTGGTCTGTCACTAAAGGACCTCTTACCTTCTCTGGCATACTGCCTTTCAATCTGGTGCTTCTGCTGCAGGAGTCAGTAGGTACAGAATGAAATGAGTCGGATGCATAAAATAATGAACAGGATAAGGTTTATTCAGGAGCTTAAACAGGCACATCTCATCAGCACAGGGAACATCCAAGACTGACTACAGGACAAAGGAATTTGCCCTTTCCTAGCCCCTGCTGGACAATAATTAGCATAACATGTGACCATAGCTGGCTGCCCATTACTGTTCCTAGTTAAAGGGTAAGCAGCTAATCTTTAGCCCCATGCTCAACTCTGTACTCCACATCACCCCGGGTATCGTAAATGTGACTACCACTCGAACAAGTAAAGACATTGTTATGCATGAACAATGGTAAAAAGTAGCAAAAGCTTTGTAACAGTACGATAACATTTAACAGCATCATGGAGACATTACTAGAAGACAATTGATTAGTTGAATGATTACAAATGCTAACATTTAGAAAAGGGGAAAAAAATGTTAGATCATACAGGAGTTCACAAGCAATTTGCAGATTGTTAAGACAAAGAATTGACAGAATCACTGCACTGAGTCCGAATAATAAGTTCACTGGATTCTGCAACTTTTACGGTCTGTTGGGATTGCTGAGTGGGTGGCTTGCACTAGTTCTTGACAGGATGTGATCAAGTCAGAAAAGGGGACCCAGGAGTTCTGAGCACTGTCATACCGACACCATTTAACACGGCATGACCAAGATCCAGTAATGTACTTTTTGCACAGAATCTTCTTGATCTGGTACACTGGTTGGAGTACAAGGGAGTCATGCGAAGATGCAAGAGGCTGAGATGTTCCAGAAAGTTAATTTGGTTGGGCAGGAAGAACGGGATCTGGCCGATAAGTGTCAGTACCATGAGGTTGTGGTGAAACTGTTGTCAAATTGTCAGCAGGAAGTTCAGCTTCTGAAAGCATTGCAGGTTCCAAGGAAGCCTCATTACTCAGGGGACTGGGATCATCAGGGAGGGAATCATGCATGTACCCATGCTTCAGCCTGTTGATGTGGATTTTATTGTGCACCAGCTTTCCATCTGACTTTCAGCACAAGCAAACATGAACAGGGGGAAGCTTTTCCACAATATAAAATGGCCCAGTCCAGGGTGAAGCAGTTTTCTGGTGGCGCCTGGAATAAGGACAGGTTGATACAAATATACAATGTCTGCCACAGAAAATGAAGAATCGTGACACTTGGCTGCTGACAATTTTTGCATTGCTAGTTTTCTCTGTCCCTGGGTGTCAATAGCAATCCATCTCCCAAGTTCAAGCTGTTCCAACATTGGGATGATGAAGGAGGAAGCTGACTTTGGGACCTCTAGCAATGAGAGATCTTTGTCCAGAGGTGTTCTAGGATGATGTCCACAGACTAAGAAAAATGGGGTATACTCTGTGCTGTTGATACAAGGGCTGAAGTTGTACGCAAACTGCATGAAGGGAACAAAATAATCCCAAGTGTCGTGAGTCTCATCCAGGTATTTGGATAGTGTGTTAAGAATGGTTGACGTCATTCTCTCACTTTGTCCATTGCACTGTGGATGGTAACTGGTTGTATGAGTCTTTTTGATGTTGAGAAGCTTGCAGGTTTCTTGCACAATGGATGAAAGGTAATTAGTGCCTCTGTCTGAATGCAGGTACGCTGGGGTACCGTGAAGGCAAATGATTGTATTGAGGAAGGCACTTGCCACTGTAGCAGCTTTAATGTCTATTAATTGGATCAGTTCCAGGTATTTAGTTAGGTAGTCCACAAAGACAAGAATGTACTTGTTGTCGGAGTCAGGGCAGGTAGGCAGGGGGCCAAGAATATCTGTGCTGACTCTTTGGAAGGGTTCTGTGGCTACAGGCATTGGAATGATGTGTGCCTTGGTTAGTTTAGCGAGAGGCTTTCTTTGGGAACAGGGCTTGCAGGATTTGACAAAATGGACAATGTCCTTGTTCATGTGATGTCAGAAGAAGTGGAGCCTTGTCTTTTTGAGAGTTCTGTGGATACCCATATGACCTCCACAAAGTGGAGAGGCATGAGTGGCTTGAAGAACTTCGGAGACTAGAGAGGCTGGCACAACTAACCGTACATGAGTTCTGTCTGCACGATGACCCTTGCCTTCCTTGGTCCAAATGTGAAAAAGCACTCCGTCATTCAGAAAATACTGTTCTGCAAAGAACTGCACATCCTGGTGGTGTTTCTTTTGTTGCAGTAAAGTTCCAGACTCCAAATAAGTGATGATGTCTGCAAACTGAGGATCAGTTCTTTGTTGAAGATTAATCATGGCCAGGGAGATATCGGTGCTGGAGGTTGCGATAAGCTCTTCTGCTGCTTGCAAGAGGTGAGGATTGGTAGTTCTCTATGTAGAAGTATTTGGGAGCAGCAAGGCGACTTGAGGTGCTGTAGGAGTGTCCACAGGGAGCTCATCTGTGGAGTAAAAGGGGATAGCTTGTAGGCAGTCTTCTTAATCAGGAGAGGCTGCCATGGAGGGATACCATCTCTGGCTTACTGTATCAGCATTGGAGTGAACTCAACCCAGTCAGTATTGGATTTCAAAATTGTAGCCTTGCAGTATGGCAACCCATAGGGTGAACTTTCCTACTGGTTCCTTCATTTCGAACAACCATCTGAGGGCTGAGTGATCCAGAATAGCTGTGAAGGAGGAGGAGTAGCAAAGGTAGCAGTCAAACTTCTTTACAGCAAAGACCACAGTTAGGCATTCTTTTTCTGTGATGCTGTAGTTTTGTTCAGCTGAAGAAAGAGAGTGCCCGGCATAGGAAACAACTCGTTCTGTTCCATCTTGGATTTGACACAGCACAGCGCCCACTGCAAAGGAACTAGCATCTGTGTAAAGCCTGAATGGCTGGTTGAAGTAGGGATAGGCCAATACTGGGGAAGAAATACGTTTGTCTTTCAAGGTTTCAAAGGCATCTTTGCATTTGGAAGACCATATGTAGTCACATCCTTTTTTGTGAGAGCATACAATGGAGCTGCAATGTTAGCATAATTGCAAATGAATTTTCTGCAGTAGCCAGACAAACCCAGGAAAACTCTAAGGTCCTGGAGGTTTTTAGGTACTGGATAGTCTTTTACTGCAGATAGCTTATCTGGGTCTGGCGAGATGCCATGTGAACTGACCACATGTCCCAGGTAATGGATTTAATGCTGAGTGAGGCAACATTTCTCTGGACAGAGTTTGAGGTTGGCTTGCTTGAGACATTTGAACACCTCTTTGTGATGCTGAAGGTGTTCTTGGAAAGTTCTGCTGAAGACGATAACATCATCAAGGTACACTAGGCAAGATTTTCATGACAGTCCACATAACACTGCTTCCATGATGTGTTGGAAAGTGGCTGGGCTGTAGCGAAGTCTCATAGGCAGACGTTTGAACTGGAAAAGTCCCAAGTGGCAGTGGCAGGCTGTATATGGGCATGAAGCTGGATCAATAGTGACTTGGTAGAATCCACTCTGGAGATCTAGAGTGGTGAAGTAAGCTGGACTGGCCGCACCAAGGCTCTATAAGGCATCTTCTGTGGTAGATAAGGGATGGGCATCCTGTACTGTGATGGCATTGAGCTTTCTGTAGTCCACCACAAACTGATAGTCTTTGCCCTTCTTGACTACCTGCAAACAAGGTGCACCCTAGGGACTTGTGGATTCCTCAATAATGTCCTGTTCGAGCATGTTCGTGATTACGTTCTCTAGGATTTGCTTTTGTTTGTGTCCCACTTTGTAGGCTGTCTGATGAATTGGCTTTTGGTTGGGCTTCATCTCAATGGTGTGTTGCAGGGTATCGCAGCATCTGAGCTTGTTATCGGGGCCAACAAAGACATCTGAGCAGGTTATCCAGGAATTCCAGAAGTTGCTGTTTCTCTGTTGGACAGGCTGGAAGTTTTGAGGCAGAGAGACGCTGACTGAAAGGCATTTGTGTTCCTTGTGAATTGGGGGTGATTGTGATGGTACTAACAGGATGATTGTTAGAGGAACCAGGCTGAGGTTTGGGTAGAAGCTGAAGCTGATCCTCTGAAGACAGACAGACAGTCAAGCTTTCCTATACTGGCACCCTTGGAGATTACCACTGGTTTGTCCATGAAGTTGCAGCACTTATGGAATATTGAACCACCATGCACAAAGGCAAGGTGTTCCCTGGAAGAAGACCTGAGGAGTTCAAAGCTGGGGATCCCATGACGATGCCAACAACACCTTGGAGAAGGGGGTCACCTTGAATCTTGGCAATTAAAACCATCTCTGACTTAGGAGGTACAGTGACTGAGTCTATAGCTGCAAGTTGCCTCCGGGGATCTAATGACAGTGTGTTTGAGGCAAAGTCTAGGATGGCTTTGTGCACTTTGAGAAGTCCAGGCCAAGAATCATGTCTGGTTGAAGTTCAGACATTAAATAGAATTTAACAGTAGCTTGCTGTGAGCTGAAGTGGAGCTTGAGATGGACCACGCCTGTGATAGGTACTGCAGCAGTGCATGCAGTGGTGATGTTTTTTTTGGTTGTTTAACCAGGTATAGCACACTAAGCTGAAAGCTTTTTTACAGGAGCGACCTGGGAGCACAAGGAGGTTAAGTGACTTGCTCAGGGTCACACAGTATGCAAGTGGAAGCTGTGGGATTCAAACCCAGGTCTGGTCTGCTGGATGTCACCAGATTTGCAGCTCAGAGCCTTAGACCACTGCGCTATACTGCCTCATTTTAGGTTATTTTAGGTCAGCCGGAGCAACAGTAGGTACATGGCGAATAGTTGGATTGTCTAGGATGCTGCTGTGGATCAGAGATTTCTGCTCCAGAGTCCACCAAGGCATGTGTGGACCAATTGCCAATAGTGACGGGGACATAGTTTGCAAGGAGGGGTGATCTGATGACAGGAACTTTGACTCCTTTAGGCGAGATTGTGCCTGACTTAGCAGCTAGAGGGCACCATTTGTTTGTGTTATGTGAGTTAGTGGGGCAGTCAGTTGCTTCCTTTTCCTGCCCAACAAGAGCTGCTAGTTTGTTGGGCAGCGCTTGTTTCCCTGGTCCTGTGAATAGTTACTAGCATATTGCTGATTGTGCTGTGGCAGATGCCTTTGGCTGTCTTGATTTCTATGACAGTTTTTCAGTTTGTGTCAGACTGCAGCAGTGTGACCCCTGAACCCACACCACTGACAGGTCACTGGCTCCCGTGAAGATGGAGGTGTCTCAGGTTGCAGTGGAGGCGGCTGTAGGGCATTAACAGGAGTTGCAGGGGAAGCTACAGTGGGGGAATGTAAGCTGTTAACAGTTGAAATGAGCTTGCAAATCATTACTTGTTGCTGTTGGATGCAAGTAGCAAGTGCAGCCAACTGTGAGGACTGTGGGTCCTGAACAGTGGTAGGCCAGAGCATGGAAATAGACTCTTGGGCTAACCGTGCAGCTTGGATCGTGTCTATCCAGGTGGTTGGATTTTGCTGGATAATGTACGCATGAAATCGTGGAGGCAGTCCCTGGACAAATGCTGTAATCTGGTCTTTTTCTGATTTTTGTAGATGTTTGCACCTTGATTCAGTGTCCACTATAAATGCTTCCAATGATTCGGAGGGTTGCATAGTGCGCTCCCATAGTTGCTGTTCTAGCAACCAGAGTGGGTGAGCTTGTAAGAAATGGTCCTTGAAGGTGGAATACAGAGTGGCAGTGTTCCCTTTTCTCTGGTCTGGAAGGGCATTAAACCACAAAATGGCTGTCCCTCTCAGGAGTAAGCACATGGTGCCAGAAATCTGCAAGGGATCTGTCCAACCATTGAAGGAGATCCAGGCCTGAAATTGCTAGAGCCAGTTGACAGCATCTTCATGAGACAGTGCTGAGAAAGGTACTAGCTGTGAGCTGGAGTGGACCATTGAGTGTGGAGAAATAGCTTTAATATAAGTGAGGTCATCCTAAATGGCCTACATAGTGGGCATCCCATGGGCTGAGATTGATGACTGGATGTCGTGCAGAATAGTTTCAATTTTGAGACCCCGTGCTCTCGAGGCAGATGAAGGTGGAGCCCCAGAGCTTGCAGTGCTCGAGACGACAACGTCCTCAGAATTCATGTTTGGAGTGGAGCTGCTTGTCACTGAACGATGGTCGTAGGGATGAGTAGGAATGGTTGTTATGAAGAGAACAGGATTTTTTGGAAGAAATAAATTGTCAAGACAAAAATATATATATTTTTAGACAAAGGTACAGTTATGTGTAAGCAATTTTCATCAATGGACATCTTAATAAACAACTTCCACTCTAGTTTGGTATTGTCTGTTATTGAAATAAACTTTTCTCTTGCAAGATGCAGCTATTTGTTGCAGTGGCCATTCATTTCAATGGGTGCCCCTCAAAAACATGGCTGACATTACTTTCCATGAGTGAGGCCCCTTTGAACAAGCTGGTGCCCCTTACAAAGATGGCCGCTGGACCTGTAGCATAGGCTTCTTGGCTAATTTGACATTCCCAATATGGCTGTCAACAGGGGGGAAGGTTGCTTCCTGTTATGTAGTTGCAGGCAGTGACTTATGTCAGGGCAGCAGAAACATAGCAAGATGGCCATGCTGCAGTCTGTTCAAAAGATAAATGGCAGGCTTTAGTTTGGCCGAGTGACTCCCAGGCTATCCAAAGTATTTGTGTTGAGAGATTTATTGCTGTATTCAAGGTTTAGAAGCATGGGATATATTCTTCTGACAGAATTGGCAAAACAAATGTCTGTGTATTGGAAGGCACCTCAAGTTAAAATAACAGAAAGCCATATGTCTCTGGTTTAAGAGTTAATGAACAGGCAGTCCACAGCACCCAGGTGCTCAGGCTGGCATGACTGTAATTTACAGTTCGTTCAGCTAGCAGGCTTGTAATATGCAGCACACATATTTTTTTCTTTCACAGCCTACAATGTTAGAGAAGGGCTACAGGCTGCTGCCCAAGTAGGAGATGTCATTTTGTTTTTTTTTACTGAAGCTAAGGCTATGGTGCAAGCAACATGTAAGCTGTGCAAGCATACTGGGATAATGAATTTGGGGTACCCAGTGATGCAGACAAGTGAGATGGGGGTCTGGGCAAAGAAGAAGGGCTGCATTCTCCACCATGTGTGGCGTTTTGGTATTTGGTCTGCCTCTAAAGGACCTCTTACCTTCTCTGGTATACTGCCTTTCCATCTAATACGTCTGCTGCTGGAGTCAGTAGGTACCGAACAAACTGAGTCGGACGCATAAAATAATGAACAGTATCAGGTTTATTCAGGAGCTTAAACAGGCACATCTCATCAGCACAGGGAACATCCAAGACTGACTAGAGGACAAAGGAATTTGCCCTTTCCTAGCCCCTGCTGGACAATAATTAGCTTAACATGTGACCATAGCTGGCTGTCCATTACTGTTCCTAGTTAAAGGGGCAGCAGCTAATCTTTAGCCTCACGCTCAGCTCTGTACTCCACACTTACAATAAACCTCAAAACTGTCCCCTTGCTGGAACATCAAATTCAGTGGTGAAATATTGTTTTGCAGCAGAAAACATTAGATCCAAAAGTGACGCCTGTGAAAGCAGTTTCTGCTGCAATACCAGCTGGCACCAAGTCTACCAAATATGGTGTTTGAAACAAAGATAACCCATAAAGTACTTTGGAGGGGGGTAATTTTTCCACTTAGGCGGCCTAAAACCAACATTTGTTTGGTGATCGCTGAGAAGAGAGATTTCCTCCAGTTCCTGGTAAACAGTTCCCAAACAGATGAAATATAGGGACAGCCAAATAAACATTCTGTACAATCTCTAGTTGTTGAGGGTAAGTTTCTCTGGGATATTACTCTAATGTTACCTTATGCTTATCATTTCCCCACTCTGAGGCACCTGTGGTAGCTGAAAAAAGCTGCGTCCTACATCCTGGTGGGGAAACGTGGATCAGTCAAGTGCATATAGACTTCCTTAATTTGATGGTCTGCCCAAAATGGAATTTGTTGTCCCATAGAGACAGCTGGTTTCAGAATCCACGGGTAAAACCCCAACAGCATTGACATGATTAGGTTCCATGTCAACATTTTTCTTTTGGTTTTGATGACATATTCAGGGGCACAAGGAAACCATGACCATTTTAAAATTAGTGTATGGGCTTGTAACAGGGTTAATACTGGGGACTGATGGCTGGAGGGCCAAGGACTCCATAGTTTATTTGCTGAAGAAGGAGCAAGAGTACAATTAGCATGAAGGAAAGCACTGTACTACAGAGGAAAATACTATTAAAAAAGCTATTAGATGCACCATAATAAGTTCCTCTTATAAAGCCAGGAAAGTAAGTAATGTTCTGTTTGATGGGGTTACGTTGACTACCCCATAACATCAGAAAAAAAAAAATTCAATGATGTTGAATCTCCCATACCTTCAGAAAAAAAAAACTATTCAATGATGTTTTTAATTCAACAGGAGGAGGGACATAATAAATATATAGAAAAAGAGGCAGATGGGAAGTTTATCTGCTGCCTTTCTATCTATTAACCTTAGCTTTGCAAAGAAACACTAAAGCAGACCAATTATCACAGGCCAGGTCATGGGAACTGAAAGTTATCCAAAGTATTTTTACAGGCTGTTCAGAAATAGAAATGCTGCCCACAGCATTGACTGAGGAACTTGAGTTAAGGCAAAATCAGATGCTTTTGTCTTCTTAGATTCAGAGGCTAATGCAAACTCCTCCAAAAGGCTCAAGGCTCTGATATGAGAAGCCTCATCCTATGTGGTCAGGCAGACATCATCAACGGAAGTGATAATAGACATAGGAGGATCCTGTTTAGACAGGGACAATCTTTTAACCAAGGGGTCATTGACATTTTTCCATAAAATTAGGTTCTGACAGAAAACATATTGCACAGGACTTACCAGACATCCATGCCTGACCCCTCACCATAGGGGAATCTGGCTACTCAAGTATCCATTAACATTTGTTTGAAATGTGGATGTTTTATATAATATGGATAGCCAATATACAAAAGTGTCAGGGAGACCAAGGTGGCCAAGACTAAAAATAAGTACTTATCAGAGATGACATCAAAAGTCTTTTCCTGGTCTATGGTCATAATTATGCCCACTAAGTTCTGCCATTTGCCTACTTCAAATAATTACCTCAGCAACAAAATAGTGTCATGTATTATTCTAGTAGGTATAGAGCAGGTCTGATTCTGGCTTAGTAGCTGCACTGCTATGAAAGTTAACCTACTACATAAAATGTAAGCTAGCAACTTACTATCAGTGTTGAGAGTAATACGTCTCCAATTTGTGATGTTGTCCACAGCTCCCTTTTTATATTAAAAAAATGAAAAGTGCATGGGACATAGAAACAGATAGCGTCCCCCTATTGAGGCCGTACTGAAATACCACTGCAAAGTCTCTTGAGAGCCGGTCAGCAAATCATTTATGAGAGCCTTCTCCCAGCAATTAATCCAAAATAGTTATTCGCATACTAATTTGGATTGTTGCTGTTTATCTGAGACCTTTAAAGCTAGCTACTTTTTCAGAAGGAGTCATAGTCTAACATGGCTCTTGCAGACTTAATGTCTTCATCATTTAACCAGCCACAAGGAATAAAGGCAGACCTGAGCTAGACAGGTGCTCCTCACCGCTTATTGTTATGCCTGACAGTGTTATATATTTAGTGCACCTTTAATCTAGAGGATTTTTTGAGCAGTTATTACTTTCCTCATTAGTCAAGTTATTTGCACATGGAGTGTGTTTTTATTTATTTATTGTTTTGTCTATCCTGGTTCATGTACTGTAGACCAGGTACTGTGGCAACACTGCAGTGCTGGATAGGGAGAAAGGCCAGAGCCTAAAGAGTCTGAAGAGAAGCGGAGCCTGAAGTGGAGTATTTGAAGACGAGTTTGGTGGTCTCGGAATCAGAGGCTGTAGGACACCTCCCCCATGGTGCTTTCCCTCTCTTGATCCAGTTACCCTACCACTGGTTTTCCCAGTGGTCTCTGAACTGCTACAGCACTCAAAGAAGAGGAGAAGGAAGGAAAGAAGGATGAAGAAAGAACTAAGAAGCAGGAGGAAAGATGGAAGGTTAAATTAGACAGACTGGAATGAATTAGAAAGATGGAGAAAAATACCAGAATTTAAACAGTATGTAACTGAAATGAGTAAAAAGGCTGCTGAATGTTTTGTGTGCTTTGTGAGCACATATGAGAGAGACAGCACTCTGGGAACACTGACTGGTAACATTCCCGTGTTTTTTTTTTTAATGCAAAAATGGTGTAATATCTATTGTGCATTAAAGAGGGATTTGAACCAATTATGTATGTCAAAGTGCGTCTTTTTTCTTTTTTAGAGAAAAGGTAAATTTTAATGTGGGCACTAGCCATTTTGGTGACCCTATTCCTTTTTTCCTAGTTGAGAATTGCTAGGGATTGGCTGCGTGCTATGATGCTGAAGCATTTGTGACATGTCTAGTAGAAATCTTGGTGTGCATTCCGTGAACTGAAATAGTTCAAAATGGGTTCCAGTGTGGCACACCGTCTTTAAAGAAAAAGAACTCCAGGAGGAGTCTGCTCCAGAAACAGCCCTAATTATGACCACTAAATCCTGGAGAAAGTAGACTTACTCACCAGATATCATATTGCCATATTTTTTTTTATTTTTAACAAATGGTACCAGTACTGTTTTAACAGCCTCATCTTGTGCCTGCTATGACCCTTCCTAATCCCCCCAACATCTCCCCTAAGCCCATATTACCATATGCCTACTCCCCACCACTCCTAGTTCCCTCTGATCATGCTCCTCCTCCTTGTCCCCTACTCTCCCTCCTCATAAAGTGTTCCTCCCCCTTCTTTCTCTACCCTTAATCTATCTCCCTCCTGTGAGCTCGATCACTGCCTTGTGCTGTGATTGATAGCACACGTTGGGCAACAAACTTAACCCCATTTCCCCTATTTCTCCTTTTACTGCACCCCCCTCAGTCACTGCGAGCTCATTGCCTTGTGCAGGCCGGGTCACCAAGCACTCTGGTGGGGTACTACCACCCCTACTATACTTGACCTCTGCCACCCCCTCCCACAACATCCCTCCCCCAGCACATTCCTCTCTTGCATCACTATATATATGTGTGTGTGTGTGTGTGTGTGTATATATATATATATATATATATATATATATATATAAAATCACCTATTACCAGTATCCTACCAGTAGGGCTGCCCACCACCCTGTCCAGATAGGGATAACAGGACACTGTTGAATTTCAACTCCCCCCTCCCACCCTTGGATAACCCCTACCTACAGTATCTCTCTCATCACTCTGCCACACTCTACCTCTCCTTTCCTCCTACCCCCTTCTGGTTAACATAGCCTAACACTGATCTATCCCTACACTCAATTAAGCACTCATAACCTACCCCATACCCCTCTTATATGCAAGTCCACCCTGTCATCTCTGTTGGCCTTGATAATCGTGTTCTGTCTATGTCTCTCCATAAATGTCCTTTCCTTCTTCCATTCTACCCTCCACAATTTTTCATTCCCTCCTTCCATTCTTCCTCTCTTTATTCCAGTCACTGCAAATCTTGAATATCTATGTTACACTATGGCTACCAGTTACTAGTGGGTCACCTTGCCATCTAGTGCTACATACTGTGGCCAAGTTATTATATGTGTTCCAGTGTTACCAACTGGCATCAACTGTTGCCAATTTGCTATATGTGTCTTCATATCTACTATATTTAACTGATGCATTGTTAGCCAATGTTATCTGCCTGCAATCCCTCCTGCTCTCATTGTATGCAAGTAAGCAAAATGTATTCCAACATTGTAACATTTCTCTGTATTCTATCCCATTGTTCCCTACCCCAGGTCATACCAGGAGATGAGTAACTTGTTGCTCAGCGAGCCGTCCTGCAGAAACATTACAATAAATAAAAAAATAAATAAGGATTAAATTTTCTTCCTCTGAGCAATTGCAGATGCTAAAAAAATATAACATGAGAAGGTGCATTATTAGATATGTAGTAGACATTAAACCTCTAGAACACTGTACTGATTTCACCTTGCTACTTATACTGCTTCATATAGCCTAAAGAGCTTATTAGTTAAAACAAACAGACATGTACTATATACTCCAAGTGTATTACCTCCCTGGATGCTCTATCCCACTTAAGCAGTTATAAAATATTAAGACACCATTGGTTCATAACATTCCCTCCAACCATCTTATTAATATATGTTCATGTTCACGCTAATTATTTTTTTTGGGGGTTGCATACCTGAGACATTGGTTGCTTAAGCCTTCTGGGTTGCTTCTTTCTCTTTTGCATGAAGTATCTACAACATAAAAATATACTTCTTCCAGCAAGTTCTCTTTCATATTATAAATCATATAATTACTCAAGAGTCACTGCCTAATACTGTATGTCTATGTTAACCTTCACATAAACTGCTATTGCTGTTGTGTCTTGAAACTAGTATTAACGTGAAAATGTCATACACTGTGTTATCTAAGGCATACTGCTCTTGCTTCTTTTATAATGTCAGATAATCACCTCTATTTTTAAATTTACAGATCTACACCAACCATCCATATTTAATGATTTATGTACTGTAGTGCTGATGACATTGCTTAAAATGTCTCAAAGAACACATCATGTATTTTATTTGTTGCAAAGTAAATAAGCAGGTACCTTTTTAGTAGTATTTCAAAGCTGTGTTGGCATATCACATGGTAAAATGTCTCTGTTCTGAGCTGAGACTTGGAAGAACAGGAACTCAGACACTAAGTATGTTCTTTTGTCATATGGCCCTTCTGGCAATTTACCCCCCCTAATTTGCCATCATTCAGCAATTAAAGCTTGGAGCAAAATACTAGTCACTTACCTTGTATTTGCATGAAAATGTTCAGCACATTGTCTGCCAAGTGACAAGCATGCCATATAAACAGATTTTTCCCTTTTTGTAACCTTTATTTCTCCATGAGTGCACAGGCCACCATGGCACGGATGTCATGACACCAACATCATGAACGTAATGACATTATCAACATGATGATGTCATGGTGCACACTGACAGGTGCAGGCCTCCACACAGCACCAAGGAACTGTATACTTCAGTAAGCCTGGATGTCTTAAAGTCAAAGCACTCTTCATGCAGTTGTAGTATACTGTACCTGTATTGAGACATAGGCAGGATTTTCAAACGTCTTAGATCGCCACGAGCCCCAGGTACACAGACGATATGGCACATGTGGTTTGCAGTGATCTAATGAGATTTTCTATCCCATGCAGCAATTGCCACAGGTTAGACCAACTTTTTCTGGTCTTACTTACAGCAATGCTGGGGGCCATTTTTCTGGAGCTTGTGCCAGATATTTGGCTCAAGCTGCCATAATTTGCGAAAACTGTTGCAACTGTGCCCAAGACTATAAAATCAGGTGCAGTTGTGGTGACAGAGTTTAATACACTTCCAGAACCTAACTGTCATGGCACAGGGATTGGCGCAAGCCCGACGCCATGCTTTGAAAATCCAGCCCATGGTTTGCTTATTCACACTAGTGTTAAACATACACTCTAATTCGACTAGTGTAGGGAAACATCATAGATCTCTACTGAGTTTGTTTGTTTATTTGTTTAATGGGTAAAACACACTGGAATCATAGGATTCCCTTTTCAGGTGTGGCCCACAATTAATGCATACAAATACATAATACAACCAAATTTAAATACAAAAAAATTCAAACATCAAATAATACAAACATCTCTTAAAACATTGACATTCAGATAAATACTTAAAATATTTAAATGCTGAACTAGAAAAAAGACCTAATGTGGGACTTTTCCAGATATCAAGAGGTAGTTCATTCCAAGTCTTGGGGGCTATGTACTTAAAAGCTCACTGACCACAAACAGTTCTCATAAGTGGTCATTTTAATACTTCCCTATCTCCCCCCAGCTCTAGAAGGTATCAACTGATCAAAACTCTGTAAATACCCCAACAGATTAACAGGATACCCCAGACTGCATTACCCTATAAGTAAATCTGAATATGGTGTAGATAAAATTAAGTTGAGCTGGAAGCCAGCCCATATCATTAAAAACTTTACAGTGATGTGTTTTTCGGGGAACCAAAGAGCAAATTTTCCCCAAAACTGCATCAGAACCTTTTGTTTTTGAATTATATGCATAGAAGCATTATCTGTAACAACTGAGGCATAATTAAACACTGGTAACACACATTGCTTAACAATAATCATTCTGGATGTTGGAGTCAAAAATGATCTCAATCTATATAAAGTACACATTTTTCTATGAATTTTCGAAGACATTGTAGCCAGGTAAAGTTCAAAATTTAACACTGGGTCCAATGAAACATCCAAATACTTAAATGTTTCAACATTTTTGAACATAGTTCCATCAAAACCTTTTACTTGAAGACTCTTCTCCCTGTCCCTTAACCTTGACCAGAAACCAAATAACATTGTTTTAGTTTTAGAGTGATTCAAAGCCATTCTATTAGCAGACAACTTTTGCAGAGTAATCATTGCAGTAGTTAAAGTATCATTTAAAACTGAAACATCAGTTGCTTGAGAAAAAACTACTGCATCATCTGTATATAGAATTAAACCAACGTCTTCCAAAACCAGAGAAATATGATCAAAAAATAAAGAAAATAATATAGGCCCAAGTATGAAGCCCTGAGGGACTCCACACTTCACAAGTAAACTAACATACTAATTGCCAGCAGATTAGGCCTTATGGTCTATTGAGTCTGCTCGAACCTCAGATCCCTAGTTGGGTGCCAAAGCCCCCCCCCTTGTGTTCCAGAAACCCCTATCATCCATCCCCACCCCCCTGGGACAGGCCATCATCTGATACATCAACTTTCTGTGTCTGTCCCACCCTCTCTTGAAGCCCTCCACTATGGATCTCTGAACCAGCTCACCAGGCAGTGCATTCCAAGGGTCCACCACCCTCTCAGTGAAAAACTCCTCCTCTTTCCCCCTCACCCTTCCACCTTCCAACTTCAAACCATACCCTCTGGTGATACCTCGCTGCTTTAGTCTAAGATCCCCTCCATGTTTACCCTATTTATTCCCTTGAGGTACCAGGAAGCCTCAATCATGTCCCCGTCTCTCCTCTCCTCCAATGAAAACAGGCAGAGCTCCTCAAGTCTGTCCTCATCACGTCAAATCCCCTAGCCCTTGTATCATCTTAGTTGCCCTCCTCTGTACCCTCTCCAGGAGCTGTATGTCCCTCTTCAAGTGTGGTCTCCAGTACTGTACACAGTACTTAAGGTGTGGTCTAACCAGTCCATTGTACAGCGGCAGAATCACTTCTTTGCTCCTAGAGGTGATCCCCCTTACGATGCATCCCAACATCCTATTTGCCTTGCTAGCCACTCTTCTGCACTGCACTGCTCAAAGTTATTCATACATGCATCCACCAGGTCTTTTTCCCCTATTGAGGCCTCCAGCGCCTCCCCTCCAAGGGTGTACCTGTGTTTAGGGTTTCCCCGCCCAAGATGTAACACCTTGCACTTGGTGATATTGAAATTTAATTTCCATGTGTGAGCCCAGCTTTCCAGGGTGTCCAGGTCCCCTTGCAGGGCCAACCTCCCCTCTTCTCCCTCAACTACTGCTCCCATCTTGGAGTCATCAGTGAAGAGACTCATTTCACACCCTATACCCTCTCTGATGTCTGATATGTATGCATTAAACAGGATCGGACCCAGGACCGAGCCCTGTGGTACCCCACTACCAACCTCTCTAGGGTTCGAGAGCTCCCCACAGACCACTACTCTCCGGGTGCTTCCAGCTAGCCAGTCTTCTATCCATCTGACCGTCAAAGGGCCTACTCCCAGCCCCATCAGTTTCTCCACCAGAACATTGTGGGGGACAGAGTCAAACGCCTTGCTGAAGTCCAAGAATAATACATCCACAGGCTTTCCCCTGTCTAGTTCTGATGTTACCCATTCATAGAACTCCACAAGATTGGTTTGACATGATCTACCTGGCACAAACCCATGTTGCCGACTATCCAGATTTCCCACCTCCTCCAAGTACACCCCCAATCGTTCTTTTAGTATACTCTCCATTAATTTTCCCACCACCAAGGTCAAACTGATGGGCCTATAATTACCTGGTACTTCTCTTGACCTCCCCTTTATGGATTGGCACTACATGTGCCTCTCGCCAATCCCTAGGTACCCTCCCTGTCTCAAGTGACCTGTTGAAGACCTCCACCAGGGGTGCAGCCAGTATATCCGCCAGTTCCCATAGTACTTTCAGATGAATGCCATCTGGCCCAGGAGATTTGTCTTTCTTTAGGGCCTTGAGGGATAACCACACCCTTTTGGCAGAGATAGCATCATCTGTCCCCTCCACCTTACTATTTGAAACACTACCACCAAATTTCATCATTTGAATTCTATCGATGAGATAGTCCTTAAAAACAGCCCAGAGAAGACTGATCAAAACCCAAATAACTTACCTGAGCAATGAGTAGTTTATAGTCAACCAAATAGAATGCCTTGGTCAAGTCCACGAACATGGTCCCAGCCAAACATCCACCTTCAACATCTTCTAGGACCATGTTGGTGAACTCGATCAAGGCAGTCTCAGTTCCATATCCCTTTCTGAATCCATGTTAGTTTTGTAACAGTAAACCATAAGCATTCACATAATCAATTAATTGTCTATACACAATCCTTTCTTGAACCTTAGCAAGTGAAGACAATATGGAAATCGGCCTGTAGTTTGCAAAGTCATGAATCAGACCAGATTTAAACACAGGTACAACTGTAAGGCATTTCCATAGATCAGGAACTTGCCCTGTCATAATAGACAGAGTAAACAAAATACCAATAGGATAAGATATTGAATCAGCTGCATCTCTCAGTAACTTGGGTGGAAATCCATCATTCCCCATTGAACTATCTGGCTTAATTTGATGTAAAAGCTTAAACACCTCTGAGGGAGATGTAACCCCCACATAAAATTTAGGTCTATTATTAGGACCAGTATTATTGTCACTCAGAGAAGAATCTCCCCGCCCCCCAAGATATGTATCCAAATTAACAAATCTCTTGTTAAACTCATTTGCAATTTGTTGTGGGCTGGTTAATACCTCTTCACCTGACTGCATTAATGGTTCTGGATCACTTATTGGATTAATTAAAGCATTTACCATATCCCAAAATGTCCTATTATCTGACAGACCTGCTGTTTGTTTTTGCCATAGGAAGTTCTTTTGTGCTAACTTAATCTGTGCCTTACAATTATTCCAAAGACTTCGATAATGTTGATAGGTAGAAATCAAATTATCTTTTTTATACCTTCTCCAAACCCTATCATATTCGCACATTAACTTTTTTAAAGGTAAGGTAAGCCATCCAGTTTTTTTTGCCCGTTTTACATCTCCTGATGATAGGTGCAAATTTATCCAAAACAGAAAAGAATTCTGTAATAAAAAAATCTAATGCAAAATTTACATCTGGAACAGAGTTCATAAAGTCCAATTAATCCTATTTAGCTCATTACAGAATCCATCCAGATCAAAGCCTGCAAAGCTTCTAGTCCATGTAATTACTGGATTTGGTTTTTTAGAGCATTTATGTTTCCACAGACAAAAGGTGGGATGACGATAGCTCAAAGAATCAGCAACCAGTCCACATTTCAATGTATGATTAGGCCTATTTGACAACACTCAGTCCAAAACAGTATGCTGATTTGATTTAACATTCATTCTGGTGGGTTCTGTAATGAGCTGCTCCAAATTTAAAGGGGCCAAACTACTACTTAGCTTAGTTATTTCTGAGCCAGACCAATTTAAATTAAAATTCCCCTGTACTACAATTTCCTTGAAAGCATGCATATTTAAATTATCCAGAAATTCAGTACGCCCATCCTTGGATGTTTTAGGAGGGAGATAAGAACAGCAAATAGTTCATTTTTTTAGCCAAGCCTAAAACAATTTGAACTGCCAAATGCTCTCCATATAACATTTTTCCCTTTAAAAATTGATTTTTCAGAAACCTATAAATGATCCTTAATGTAAAACATAACACATCCACACTTCCCCACAGGTTTATCACTCCTAAACACTTTATAACCAAATATAAATATTTCTGCATGTGTAACACCAAAGGTCAACCAAGTTTCGATTGTAGTCAAAACATCAGGGCAATATACTCCAATCTAGGCTTCCACTTCATGGAACTAAGAAGTCAAGCACTGAGCATTAAAATGCATTACTCTGAGCCCCTTGGAGCTGAGTCCAAAATAGTCAGCATCTACAAAATAATTTGCAACAGGCCAAGGGTTTAACTCGATGTCACCAGCAAGTAGTAACAACAGTGAACCAAAAACTGACACCCTAACAAACAGTTTTGGTGAATACCCAAGACACCCCCTTATTAATACTCTATTCCCTTCATTAAAACCCACCTTTTTAAAAATAGTTCCAAACATATTTCCAAAATTTTGAGGGTAAGAGTGTTCTAAATCAAATACTGCCAAACTAGAATTTTCTACCACATTTCCATTTTGACATTTAGCAGTTTTGTCAAACACAGCATCACTGTTTAACAGAAGAACAATATAAGTAACACCCACAAGTATACCTCCCATGGCCATTTTTGCAGTAAAATATAAATCACACGCTACAAATGTATACTGTTTTAAACATACAGAGATTCTTGTCCTGGTCTTTCCGGTCTGACTCTGGTTAGAATCTATTTAATCCACTTGACCACTCCACTAATCTGCCGACACGTAGACACTACCGCATCCACAACAGAAACCATCTTTTAAAGCCAGCAGTCTCCTCCCCTTCCACAGCTGCCACCAATGAGAGCAGGGGAAAATTAACTTGGAATATGATTCTGGTGCAGTTCCGTGCCAGTGGGTGGCCGTCTGTGCAGTGTGTATTGTTACACTTAGCAACAGCCCACTCTGACACTCAGGAGCACTCACTTTACAGACTAACAGCACAGGCAATGTCAGGAAAGTGCTTCAAATTGATGGATATAGTGGCATATAGAAACGGAACACACAGACAGTATCAAGGGGTGCAGCACCAATGATCCAGTCCTTCATATCAAATAAGTCTACCCTCATATCCCTTACACTTGGTGTTATTTATATTAATTAAAACCAATGAATATGATCAACAGAGGGACAAATGAACCACAAGAAACAGTGCACACTTTTGAAATGAAATAAATACTGGTTGTTGGGGGGGGGAGGACTGTCTTTCAGAACTTGGATGGCTGGAAAGAGGTAGGATAACATGAATGACTAAACCAAGGATGTACCAGAATGACAAATGTATACAGTATCAATCTATATTTTCGCAATAAGGGTGGACATAAATGCTGTGGATTAATCTGTGTATCTGAGCTACTATGTGTATAAATGTGAAATCTCACATTTATACACATAGTAGACACATTACATATAGAATAATGTATGGGTTGGTGTGTTTAACGAGAGTTTGCACACACCCTAGGGGTTAGATGCTACATAAACCCCAGAGTGAAGCTTGAGGGGTTTGTGCAAAGCATCTAACCCCAAGGGTGTGTGTAAACCTCAAGTTTAAACACACTACCCCATATTTTATTTTATGTAATTGCTGGATCTCCCCTTTTTGGCCACTGCAATTATATAAAATAAAATCAGCAGTTTCGGTGTAGCTACAAGTATGCTCCACTTTATTTTACGTCCGGTTGGATTTTCATTTTCCGCGGCTTCACTTATTTTTTTTAAATGTTCATCATCTCCCATCTGTAAAACTAGTGCTCATTTTGATCTTTTTTTTAATTTTCTCACTGCCGTGTTTCTTTGGTGGCTCTGTTGTAAGAAGGAAGCACGAGCCAGGAAGGGAGACGCTGCTGTAGGCCCATGCGCAGAGGGAGGAGAACCATGCACGTGTTTGCCATTATAAACACTCCTTTATAATGGCAAATTATGCCATGGTCTCTCAATGGCAAAAGGGGAGACCCATTAATTATCACAAATTTATACACATAGTAGACACGTCATACCATAGCCAAGATTCCCCTCTGCCCACCGGTGCTACTTTTCTAAATTAGAACTCCTTTCTAATATGGCAAAACAATGGCAAAACCACCTAATTCACTTCACCCTACCGCTGTCTATGAATTCGGTGTGACTGCTCCACAGACAAAAAAAGAATATACCTTATTTTTAAATCTAATTTCCTGCCTAAAGTGCAAAACCATCACTCTTCCACATGCTCAGTAGCCCAACCACTCACACCTCTGCTCCAGCATTCAGCTGACTGCCCACTGGATGTGTTGCTTATTAAAGTTAATGCCACAAATCTTGACATTTAAAACAGAAAAACAAACCAAAACCATTGTTTCAATCCTCAGTCCCTTTACACTCCCATTGGCCCGCAACTCTCCAAACACTACCGCTCACCAGCTGCCATCACTCGCTCCTGCAAGTAACCACAACTTCTCTGCTCCACAAGTCTCTCCTCTAGAAAAACAGCCACTCTGCTCACATGCCTGCTTTTCTCCTTTCAGCCAAACAACTTATTTAATGCCTCTTTAGGATATAAAAATTAAATAAAAATGAAGCACACTTTTCCTCTCACAGAAGCCCCAATACCTGTATTTGCTTTCTGATACAGGTCTCCTCTTGGACCAACTCATATGGCTCGATCTCCTCTTCCTCCTGATGTCACCCAGTTGGCAGTCTCCATAAAAAAATATATATAGCTAAACAAATTGTGCCATAACTCTGCCAAGCAAAATAAATCCCTCACTTCATAACACTCTCTGCTCTCTGCTGCCTATTCTGTTGGTGAGTGCTTGCTAAACTTCGTTGCCTTTTTTTTCTTTAAAAAACTGTTGAAGCTTACTTTCAGCCAATTGGCTGTGATGTTGCAAAGCAGACAGAAAGTCATGATAGCATGCAGATAGTTAGCAACTACACTCCATAGGTGCAATAACAAGGAAAATTAGAAAATAAACCCACACATTTGTTTTACGTTTCTTTATTTTACAAAACATTGTTACTAAACTAAACATATAGACAAGGTTCTTCCCTATTGCATAAATTAAATACACAGGGTGGATCTTGTGTGATACATGATGTATGCACACTCATGCACATTGCTGTTGGCCACCTCACTCGTGGCTTATGTCACTCATGAGGTTACCCAAGGTCAAACAGCACTTGTGTGCATAAAGCATGTATCACACATGTCCCCTCTGCATATCCCTTATTTATTCTTTGTGAAACTCAAGTACATATGTAAGAAATAAGCCATGACTGTGCATTATAGGATTTTAATGCATGCTCCAGTGGTGTAGTAAGGCATGAGGTGAAGGCTGAGTGTCCTTATGCCCCTGGGAAGTGCTTTAATATCATATTATCCACACCCTGGAGGGGCGTATTACACTTATAAAATGGCTCTAAGTAGTTTTTTAGGTAGGTAGATATATAAAAAATATATATTTTTATACAGGATGAATATGTCATTAAGGATAAAAGTCCTTGTTTACAAGACCGTCCTGTGAGTATTAAAAATTATTTGCAGTAAAAATAAACACTTAATATAATTTGCAAGAAACTACATGAATCATAACATAGCTCATCAATTACTTGCTAAGTACACATTCTACAAAATACATTTAATTAAATACGTTAGAAACAGTTACAAGCAAAGGGAAAACAATTTTACAAAGCAAAAGAAAACTGTGTATGTAGTGAAATGGTACGCACCTGATAAGGCAGAATATTCCATGGTGATGCAGCCTGGAACTGTTGGGTTTTTCCACCAAATTTTGTTTTGCAGTTTGGGAGACTGACTTTGTTTATGTGTACTGATCTAGTTAATTCATGTTTGTCTTTGTGTTTAGCATTTTTAAAAACTACTCGTGAAACATAATGATCAAGATTTTGAGTAGAAATCTTATGCAGTAGTTTCAGCCAAGATTTAATAGTTCATACAGTAAGTGTTTGCCACTTTAACTTAGATAATAACACATAATGATATGTGTTTTAGTTACATCTCAGCACATATCTGGCTAATTTGAAATAAATCTTATCTAATTTGTCTAACAGTTTTTTATTTGCAACTCGATATATTAAGTTTCCATATTCAAGTGAAGGCAATATTAATTGTTCTGCAATTTTTTTCCTAGCCATCCTATTTAAACATTTAGTGATACATCTTAAAGCACCTATTTTTTTATTTGCCATATTAATATGTGAAAGTATATGCTTGTTAAAGTTATTTCTAAATCAAAAGTTACAACTAAGTAACGGTATTCGTACATCTGCTCAATTTGTTCAATTTCATTTATATGTATATGAAATTGAGATTTATTTTTAGATCCAAAATTGAGTAACTTTGTTTTTGTTATGTTCATTTTGAGCTTTGATCTGGTGAACCACTCCCACACTCTGGCAAAGTCTGCTTGTAAGTTGTTTTCAAGTTCTGACACATTAACCCCTGTAGCAATGATTGCTGTGTCACCTGCATATAATCACAGTGCAGAAAATGTTACCACCTGGGGGAGGTCATTGTTGAAAAGAAGAAATAAGAGGGGCCCCAATATGGACCCTTGGGGTGCCCCACGATTTACACTTTTTTTGGATGACAACATCTGGGAAATTGATACCTTCTGGGAGCAATTGGTAAGGTAAGACCTGATCCAGTCTCAGGGATCATTGACTATACCCAATGTTCTAATTTTGTCTAATAGCAGGGAATGGTCCACCAGATCAAAAGCTTTAGACAAGTCTATGAAAATGACTGCAGTTTCCAGTTTAGTGTCCAAGGAAGAAGACACTACATCGTTGTTGTGGAATAACCCTTGTGGAATCCTGACTAGAATGGCGTCAATAAACTGCACCTATCCAAATGTTCAGACAATTGTGAATGAACATACTTCTGCAGACATTTTGACAATACAGAAAGCAATGCTTTAGGTCAGTAATTACCTGGCTCATATGCATCCCCACTTTTGTAAATAGGAACTACCTTACTTTTCCTCCAAATTGAGGGAAAGTAGCCTATAGTTAGGCTCCAGTTAAAATGTAACTGATGGTGGGAGCTATGTACTCAGCTGCTAGCTTCAAAAATTTGCTGTCTATTCCATTGGGCTCAGCTGATTTATGTAAATTAAGTCATTTTAAATCCTTACAAACCTCATAGATTTTTAATACCCTAAAACGGAAGGGAGGTAGTAGGGACCTAGGTTCCCCATCAATACAATTAATGTCGTACTTCTTATGACAATTACTAATTTCTATCCCTGGTAAATTTACAAAATAAATATTAAGAATATTAGATGTCACATTGGGAACTTTTATCAAGTTGCCTCCATACATTAATTGCAATTCCCTTTGTGATCCATCTTGTACAAGAGTGGCTTGGTTGTTTACTATATGCCAGAATTTATTGGGATGATTGTATTTTTCTATTTGTTATTTATAATATTAGCTTTGGCTTTCTTCATTACTTCCTTGCATTCATTTTGCTTGAGTTTAAAGAGTTTCCAAATTATTTTCCTGTTTGTTTTTTTTCTTGCTAACCTCCAAATTCTATTTTTTATCCTAATCTTGTTCAATATTTTCTCATTTATCCATGGAACCCTAGCTCTCTTTGTGTCTAGGAGCAAGAAAATCACAAATACCTTTGAAAGTTTCCAAAAAATACTCTACAGTCCCTTCCAGGTCAGGGATCACATGGTATGGTTCACTTTGGCCACTAGAACTAAATCATCCCATTGCAAGGCAAAAACATGAGACTTCAGAGGAGCTTACCTTCATAAGATGGCCAACAGAGTTAAGCTAGCCCTGGCAAGAAGAAATACAGGTGATGGGGTACAGGCAAAGTGGGCAAATGTAAAGGATGCAATACTTGAAGCAACATCCCATTGGGTTAAGGAGAAAAACAAGAGCAAAAGAAGGAAGAAACTACTTTGGTTCTCAAAAACAGTAGCAGAAAAGGTCATAACCAAAAGGTTGGCCTTCAGGAAATATAAGGGAACGCAGTGGGACAAAGATAGGGAGGCATACCAAACTTCCCTAAGGGAAGCAGGGAAGGCAGTTAGGCAGGCAAAGGCCCAAACTGAGGAAACACTGGTACAAACAGTAAAAGAAGAGGACAAGACTTTCTATAGATACATTAGTGAAAGGAGAAATTCCAGAGGGGGTATTGCTAATATCAAAGGGGATAAAGGGAAGTGTGTGCAGGAGGACCAAGGAAAAGCATCTATCCTAAATATATACTTCTGCTCAGTATTTACTGAGGAGAAGGTAGGGCAGGGCTCACAACTCAGCACCATGGACACAGGGGGAGGGGAGGTGTGCACAAGTCCCTTCACAAATGAAAGGGTCCTACAAGAGCTCACTATGCTCAGGGTGGACAAGGCAATGGGACCGGATGTCATAAATCCCAGGGTATTAAAGGAGCTAAGGGTGAAACTAGCAGAGTCATTATCAGAACTGTTTATTGAGTCTCTGAGTACAAGAGTGGTCCCAGAAGACTGGAAAAGGGCTCATATGATCCCTCTCCACAAGAGTGGTAGCAGGGAGAAGGCAGGGAACTATAGACCAGTCAGTCTTACCTCAGCAGTGGGCAAGATTATGGAGGCACTCCTTAAAGAAAGGATAGTGCAACACCTGGAATCCATAGGAACACAGGATCCAAGACAGTATGAGTTTACAGCAGGAAAGTCCTGTCAGACTAATACCATAGATTTCTTTGTCTGGGTAACCAGAGTGGTGGACCAAGGGCGTGTAATTGATGTCACCTACCTTGACTTCAGCAAAGCTTTCAATTCTGTTCCACATAGAAGATTGAGTAATAAGTTGGGTAGGCTCAGGGTGGGTCAGACATTGGTCAACTGGGTGGAAAACTGGTTGGTGGGCAGAACACAGAGAGTGGTGGTAAATAGTATACAGTCAGGAGAGATGCCAGTCACAAGTGGAGTACCTCAGGGATCAGTCCTGGGGCCAGTCCTCTTCAATATCTTCATCAGTGACATTGAAAGATGGACTAGAGGGTAAGGTATGTCTGTTTGCAGTTGACACCAAGATCTGCAACAGAGTAGATGATCCAGATGGGGTGGGAAAAATGAGAAGAGATCTGCATAAACTGGCAAAATGGTCGGAAGAGTGGCAACTGGGGTTTAACACAAAGAAGTGCAAGATCATTCGCATAGGGAAGAGAAACCCTGAAGCCATCTATAGGTTTGGAGGGGAGTTGCTGGGAATCACAAGGGAAAAAAGAGACTTGGGCATCGACATCACATATGACCTGAAATCATCCAAGCAGACCACTAAAGCAGTAGGTAAGGCTAGGGGGATGTTGGGGTGTATTAGTAGGGGTATCACAAGTCTTAAGAGGGAGGCAATAATCCCTCTTTACAAGACACTGGTTAGGCCCCATCTGGAGTATTGGGTACAGTACTGGAGGCCACACCTGCACAAGGACATTAACAAAATTGAGGCAGTCCAGAGAAGGGCAACCAAAATGATGCAGGGACTGCATCAGAAAACATATGAGGACAGATTAACAGAGCTCAGTATGTATACCCTAGAGCAAAGGAGGGAGAGAGGTGATATGATTGAAACATTCAAACATCTTAAGGGCATTAACAAGGTGAAAGAGTCTAACATGTTTCAATATAAGAATAATAGCAGGACTAAAGGACACAGCATGAGATCAGAGGGAGACTGATTAAAGGGTAATGTGAGAAAGTTCTTTTTCACAGAAAGGGTGGTGGATGCATGGAAGAGCCTACCTCAGGAAGTGGTGGATATGAATACAGTGCAGGGCTTCAAACAGGTATGGAATAGGCTTCAGGGAGCAATACAGATGAGTATGAATAGATAGGTGATTGACAAAGTAAAGGCCTATGGCACATTCATAAGGTAGAAAAAATGGGCAGACTGGATGGGCCTTGTGGTCCTTATCTGCTGTCAACTTCTATGTTTCTATGTAACATTCCCAATTTTCCTGTTCCAAACTTAAATTAAAATTGTCATCAGAAAAATGTTACGTATCTCTAGTCCAGTAGTTGTTACTATATTTATGCAAAGGTAAATCTTACTTTATTTGACCCAAATTGGGTTATGATCCCCTAGGTATGGTGGTAGTATCTCGGATTTGAGTACTACGATTTGTGGGGAGGTGAATACTAAATCCAGGATTGACCCTTGAGTTGAAATTTTAGTAAATCCAGTTGATTTCTTTATATGTTGTTTTAGTCCTAAGACTAAGGCTATTTCTTTTAAGGGTCTCCCCCAAGTCTGATACCAGTCTGAATTCATGTCTCCCATCAAAATGAGTAATTTGTCCACTGCACACTCATAAACTCTATTTATTGCTACTTCTAGTTTGGCCAAGTTGATTTTTGGTGATGAATAAATAATCTCAACTGCCAGTTTGAGATCTTCCAAATTAATTTTTAAATACACTTATGTTATCTTCACTTCCCTTCAACAGCATTTCCACATAACCCAGTGATTGTTTTATGTATAGCATTACCCCTCCTCCATGTTGTCCCCCCATCTGATCTGTAATGTTGATAATCAGGAACACTGATCTCTTTGTCATCAATGCCCATGGACAACCACATTCAGGAGGAAAATAGATTTGTCACCTATGTTTATATCAGGTGATGTCTCTCAGTCAAGTTTCTAGATTTTTTCTTGCCATTTTATCAATATACTTATGTAACATGTGTTTGACATAACTGGCCAGATTAAAATGATATCTCTCTGAACATGTAAAGATATCAATATATTTTCTTAATGCACTATCTCATAGTGATATATTTCCTTTTATAAAATGGGCAAAGGATTTCAAGCAATCTGATTGGTTGTTAGCCATGCATTAGTTGTATCTAATGCACAGCTAAAACTAGAACCCCCATTTAGAATACACAGGCTCATTTTATAAGCGCAATAAGCAACTCCAGGGAAGTGCATTAGACAGTTGTAATGCAAGGCTAGGGGACTGGATGCACTCTGCCTGTGGCCTCGTGCCTCACTGCATCCCCCTAGCCATGCATTAGAACTGTCTAATGCACACCCCATTGTGTCTTGTTGCTTACGTACCACTATGTTACAGTGCATTGAGGGTTCCATCTAGAATGCTCAAAACCAGTGCAAAACAGGCATTTCCCTCAAGGTTTAGAATGTTCAGCCTCAGTAGCAGTACTAACCATAATTAAATGTGAATAACTTGAAAATGAAAATTGATAGCATGGTATTGTGAGTGTAAAAGTTATTCAGTACAAATGTCTACACAATAAAGTGGCATTTCATTTATAGATACCATTTAGATATTTTTTATATAACCAGCAAGAATGGCAACAAATTCAATTTGTTTTCAATTGTTTGATGAACAAATGCCCCCCCCCCAATAAAAAGCTAAAACATAGAGGGTAATGTATGGACAGCCATACACAACAAGCCTGTGTCTGCATTGAGAGTTTTTTTGGCAACCAGGAACTTTAAGTGCAAAGCTCAAGAGGTTCACTGGTTGCCATAAAAAACCCTGAGATGAAGATACAGGATTGTCTGTGTATGGATGCCCATACATTATTTTTTATAGTGTATGGGCATCGATGCCCATTTCAGACACTCCACTTCCTTTCGGTGAACTGGGGTTGTGGTGCCATTTGAGGGGTTGGTGGCAGTCTCAAATTACTAATTCAGTGTGCTGCAGCATTTTCTGTAAGTTCAAGTTTTCAAAATAGTAACAGGTTACAGCTCAATTAGATAAAGGAAAACAGCTGTGTGGCAGCATTTTAAGTTGCTGTGCTGCTGTAGGGACATCACTCCTGCAGCACAACAGCATAATGTTGTCACTACTGCAGCACAAGAAGCACATTCCAGGCATGGAATTCCATGCATAACAAAGTTTCACCATACACTATAAAAATAATTGTACATCAAATTTTTCACTATGTAGTTGTCATAATGTAAAGCTTGTGTTTCTCAAGTTTTAGGTGATGTGACTTGTTTCACCATGGAAAAAGTAAAGAAATGATTTCAGTCCCCAATTTGCACTGAGTGCAGATGCTTTTGGGGTCAAAATTCTGAGCAGTTAAACAATCACCTCACACCTGAACTTTGCCAGGATACAAAGGGGGGAAACAGGCCTGTAGTTGTCTATCGATTCCCTGAGACCACCTTTGTGGACAGGGACTATGACTGTTTCTTTCCACTTTCCTGGTATTTGACCATCAAGAAAAGATTTGTTGAATGGCATGGAGACTGAGGACACTTACTGAGGCAGCTGCCTTTAGTCGCCTAGGTTCCAGTTTGTCAGGGCCCAATGAGCTACTAGATTTGGTTTTCTTGAGCAGGGCAAGTACTTCATTCCTTGTTACTAATCTAAGCTGAAATTTGGGGAGATGGGTACCAGACCCAGAGGAACTTGATGTGGAGGAAGGGGGGACAGACGATCCAGTTTTGTATTTGTCAAGGTCCGTAATATTTTGGTTAAAGGCATTGGCAGCAGACTGGGGGTCACCAATGGTCCAATGATTAAATATTATCGGGCCATTAGTGGAGCTGGGTCCTCCCTTGAGCAAAGCATTGATTTGGGTCCAGAATTCTTAAGGGTCTATAAGGTTATTTTCTGGCAGGCCTCTAAGGCAATGTCTTTTTGCAGCCTTTGAGCTGTTTTTATGTTGGTTGTGGAGCTCCCTGAATTTGATCCAGCTAGCTTGGTGACCAGACTTCTTGTACTGACCCCAGGCCCTATCCCTCTGGATCATTAATTTCTTTAGTTGTGGAGCATTCCATTTATAGCATTTGCCTTTGAACATGAGCTTCCTGGGAGGGGCATGTTTGTTGGCAGCGTATAAAAAGTTATTAACAAAGTAATCAAAGGTAGTATCTATGCTGGAAAGTTCAAGGATAGGACTCCAATCTATTTCATCAAGGGAAGCCTTAAAGGATTCAGCTGAAAATTTGAGAAGTCCCTTGCTACAAATGTTCTTGGTGGGACTTTTGGGGGCAGGTCTTCCAAATATAGAAGACAGGGGAATGGTCACTTAAGGCATCAGAAAACATACCAGAAGCTTGTATTCAAAACAGGGTTATATGCTAGGATGCAGTCAAGTAACAAGTAGCTTCCTGATTTGCTGTTGTACCGCGTAAGTTCGCAAATCAGTTGGGTTAGCTGAGCATCTATTTAATGTACTTTGAACCCTGGCTCAGAGTCCAGAGACCAGCTGAGACTGAAATCTCCCAAAATAATTATCTCTGAAGGGGCATGTTTGGCAAGCATATTTGCTACAGCATCAAGAGCAGGAGCAGCTGCTCTGGGTGGATGGTAGATGCAGCCCACTGTGAGGGATTTTGCATTCCCAAGGGTTAGCGTTATCAACAGATTTTCCTGTCATCACCATCTTGAGGCAGAGTAGCTATAAAGGCACATAAAGCATCTCTTATATAGATTAGGACTACCCCCTTTTTCCCACTCTATCATTTCTGAAGACTTCGAACCCAGGGAGCTCTATCTCATGTGTCAGAATGTGTGGCTTCAGCCAGGTTTCAGATACAGCGAGTAGATTAGTAGATTTGGCTTATAGAAGTCAACCCAGCATTGCAGTTCATGCAACTTAGGGAGCAAGCTGCATATATTCATATGGACCATTTTTAAGCCCCTAGAGCAGACCCAATTGCGGTTGGCAGGGGAGCTAATATTATGATTGAATGAAGGGGGACCAAGGTTAGACTGTACATCTCCAGAAAGTAATATTAACAATTGAGATAATATCTTTAGAACATGGGATAATTTATCAGAGACACATTCTTCTATTTTGCCATTAGAGACAGAAAAGATTAGATAACAGGTCCCCTTATAGGATAAACCATGCAGTAAGGATATGGAAGTATCATACTTCAAGGGAGAGGCGGATTGGAATAGAGGAGAAGTGGTGTCGTCTGAATGCCCAAGGGGTCTGTGGGCACCTATACTACAAAGTAAATGATCTACCCATTGGGATAGAATACAAAGAAAGACCATAGCTATACCTCTTATAGCCATGTTCTGCAGTGATGCAGGGAGTTTAATGCTGAGTTGTACACAGATGTAGTAGACAGTAGGGGTCAGTATTCCTAAATGCAAGGTGTAGGGGAAACCCAAGTATGAATAGTTGTTAGGTTGGAGAGAGTCTCCCCCACAGTAACTGGTGAAGAGATAAGTTGGGGCAATAAGGTGTGTGCACCTTGCAAGAAGTACCTAGACAGAGACAGCAAATACAATGTCACGGTCTCTATCGGGTTAGCATTGTAAAGCAAATAGAGGCATGTGGGAGGAGTGGAAAGGTAACTTGTAAGTCTTTAGGTTGGAGCTGTGGGGGGCATGGCTCGACCTCTTGAGCAATGACTGCTTAATCCCTACAGCTCTCCCCTATCTGAGCAACATCTGTGCTCTGGCACTGTTATCCATTGTCATTGGAACCCTCTAGCCCTTTCTAATGCTCGGGTCGTATATCCCCAACTGACCAGTGGATTTTTCAGTGGATTACTATGTGATTTGCTTCTCCTACAGCGCGGAGTATCAGCGAGCTTCTTTGGCACCGTAGGCTGCACAGGCCCCAGCCTGCCTAACTGAACCCGACGCCCTAGGCGGTAGCCCCTGCAATCAGCCTTGGGAGCCTTGAACTACCTGCCTGCTGTATTTTCTACTACTATGTCCTCTCTCATGTGGTTGCAACCATGTCTAGCCCAGGACTACCACCTTCACAACCCCAAGGCACCCAACCATCAGCCCAGCCTGTTTCTGTTGGAAAGTCCCTACAATATATCACTAGCATGCTGGAAACTTTGCATGTGAGGGTCGATGATATTAATCTCTCACTCAATAATACAGTGGCCGATGTCATGCAATTTGCAAGATAAGATGAATGTGGTGGAACAGCGCCTGGTCACTAGTGGGCACCAACAGTCTAAATTACTGCGTAGAATACAGCTGCAAGAGAGACTTGCTACCTTATGGGACCGGATGGAGGATTAAGAGAACAGAGCCCGGCGTAACAATCTATGCATAACTGGTCTCCCTGAGGGAGTGGAAGACCAGTCTACAGAGCATTTTTTTTTAAAGATAATCTCCTGGTTTTGCTGAGAGATAGGTGGTGTGGGCCTATGGATGTGGAGAGGGCTCTTAGGGTGTCCAGCAGAAGAGACAAAAATAACCAGACCCCGAGACCCATTGTGGCTTACTTTCTCTGCTACATCACTAAGGAGCAAATTCTAAGGGCAGCCAGAGATTGGGAGAGGTGCACTGGCAGGGCTCCCTGGTGTCTTTCTATAGGGACTTTGCACACAAAACTGCAGCTCGTAGGAGGGTGTTTGGGCCAATCAAGAAATTCCTAAACCAACATCACTTTCAATTCCGATTTAAGGCACTTACCACCCTCTTGATGTCTAAGGATGGTCATGAACTGGTGGCTGATCACCCTGCCCTGGTTGAAAAATGGATCAACGGGTTTTGGCCCAAGCATCCACCTCCTACTACAACTCTTAAAAACTCTGGGCTCCAACCCCTTTGCTTGCCACTAGAGGGACACATAATGCTTGAAAGCAGTTGGTGGAGGACTCATTTTCAGATGGATGTGCAGTACCGAACACTGGTCCCCCTAAGCCAGCTGCTTCCACAGTTCACTCTCCTCTTCCATGGATGGCAGTAGCTCCTGCTGAAGCCAACCACACAGCTCCCCTGCCACCTCGAGCGTCCAACTTCACCTGTAGGCACAGACAACGGTCCCGGAGTGGAACCCCCTCCATCCCAAGTCACAGTTGCATGCTCCTCCAGTGAAAATCTACAGGGAGGACTATACCTCATCTACTTCTCCCATCTAACCTGAATGCCAAAATCTCCCAGACATAGACACGGACATGACTCTGGAATGGGCGGATTACCCAGATGCCTTGCTTGTGGAGGTAGTGGATGCCTCGACCCCTGTGTGACCTGGAGTGCTGTCCTATGCTGCTGTGGTTTTGTCAGGACCTCAAGACCCTGTTGCTGCTACCCTGGTCATCACCGGGCAGGCCGAATGCCCCAGTGGCTAAAAACTGGACTTTCTTTATATACCAGTAGCCTATGCATGCTTAAGTAATAGATCACACTGCTATTATAGTCTCCCCTCCCCACTGCTGTTGCACTGGAGACTGTTTCCTGGCATTCTCTCTCCACAGGGACACTATGTTGTAGGTCTGTTTCTGCCATGTGCATGCGGGGAGCTCGGTTAGGAGCTGTGTGTTTTCCCTTATTTTTCTTCCTTGTCCCTCCTGGGGCATGTTTTCTGGCAGCAGATTGCACATAGGGCTAACCAGCTGGAAGTCTTACAAGTTCCAGTTTATAGCTTCCTGTAGCATTCAGGTTTGGGGATTATTCTCCCTTGTATATCTATCTATTATATAGGTGTTCTGTGTGGCCATGTACAGCCTCTTAGCACTGCTGATATGTGCGGTTGGAGAGGTTACCCCTATGTTCCTTTTCACCCTCTCCTCCCCCCGATATATCCCCTCCCCTACCTCCACCTCCCCCTTCCTGTCCAGTTCCCCCTATCCCCCTCCCATGATGTCCCGGTGTCTGACCATTTGGCAGATGCTTCGATAGGGGGTCTGCCTCTTACTGGGTTCTGAACTCCTCCCCTTAGGTGGATTCTTTGGCTGGTGTAGCTGAGAGTGTTGGCTGACCAACATTTTCTTTTGCATTTAGCCCAGAATCCATTAGTATATTTATGCTTATTCACACTATTCTCTGAGCATAAGATCTTAGCTGTGTTTAGAACAGCCTTGCTTAACATTCACTTGTTTGTAGTTGAGATGGTTTACATTCACTATTGTGCTTTGTTCTCTTTCCAGCATTCTTCCTGTACCAGTGTAATATCTGCAGCCTCCCTTGCATAAAGTTTAGCACCGACAGTTCATCAGAGGTCTCTTGTGTCTCCGGTGGGTGGAACTTTTTCTCATTAACACTAGTATCATTTCTCTATTGCTTTGCCTTGGTGATCTGAGTAAGTACCCTTTTCTCTGTTTTTTGGGGATATGGCCCCTTCAGCAACTACTCCCTCCTCTGCTACGTCTCTGGTTTCCTGGAATGTCAAGGGCCTTAATCACCCCATTAAATGTACCAAGGTGCTCCACCTTCTCCACTCTCTACACACAGACATCGCTCTACTCCAGGATATGCATCTCCTGAGTCAAGCGGCACCCTGGCTGACTGAAAAATTCCTGGGTGGGAGAGGTGCATGCCAGTTCAGCCCTGAACAAAACCAAAGGAGTGGCAATCCTGATATGCCGATCATCCCCCTGGAAGGCAGAGGACACTCACAGGGACACCCTTGGCAGATGGGTGGTGGTGAGGCTGTCCTCCCTGCCTGGGCCACTTACTTATTCTAGCTAACCTCTATGCCCCTAATGAAGACCATGCCAATTTTTTTCCTGCCATTAGCCAAGCCATCTCATCCCTCTCCCTTGAGGGTTCCAGCATTCCTATCCTGGTGAGTGGTGATTTCAATATGGTTCTAGACCCCTTTTTAGATAAGTCAATCCCTCTTCCTCAATCTCATCCCAAAACTTATGCTGCCCTACATGACTTGCAAGAGGAGTGGGGACTTACAGATATTTGATGGAGAGACCACCCAACAGGACAGGACTACACCTTTTACTCCCATGCTCATGCTACACATAATCGCTGGCTGATGTAGCTGCAGCCCAGCACTTGCCTGAGAACAAAATTGGAAGTGTCAGAATTCCCAACCACTCCCCAGTCCTAACTACCTACAGTCCTGAAGGGCAACGACCACAAGGCACCCGGTGGAGGTCTAACCCCCTCCTTCTGAAAGACCCGGAGCTTCACAGTATGGTATCCTAAGCTGCCTATGAGTATTTTGCACTAACTCAACCGGGGAGATAACCTTGGGTACAGTCTGGGAGGCCTTTAAAGCAGTTCTCAGAGGTCATATTATAGACTTTGCAGCTGCAAAGAACAGAGCCCACAGGATGACCTTAGCATCCCTCCAAGCCAACCTTGCAGGTGTGGAGCATAGGTTCCAATCTTTGAGGCTCCCAGGTAGAGATACCTCCCTTGTACACCAGATTGTGGGGTTGAAATACCAAATTAATACCATTCTTAACCAAAAGGCGGAGTGGTTACTCCGTAGGGTGAGACACACCTTCTGAGATGGGGGGAGTAGAGTGGCCATCATTTAGCATTTAGACTACGTAAACAACAGGCCTCATTGTGAATCGATGCCCTCCGGGACATCTCAGGCAAGGTTGTCCATACCCTGCTGGATATCAGTCTCACCATGAAGTCCTTTCATGCCTCTCTGTCACATTTCTCCCTGTCCACATCCCAGTTACAGCAGGGGTTAGCCCAGTTTATCCAAAACTCTGTGGAGCTGACCCTTTTCAGGACCAGGTGTCTCGGCTAGATGCCCCGCTAGAGGAAGTAGAGGTGAGGCAAGTCCTCTCCCAAATGACTCCCGGAAAAGCTCCAGGCCCTGACGGGATGACGGTGGAACTCTACCATGCTCTAGGAACTGAAATAATGGGACCTCTACTTAAGGATCTCCAAGAGGCGCATGTAGCCCAATCGCTCTTCTTGAAGTATCTTATATGCCTCTTTACACAACAGTTTCTTCTCTCTGTCCCCCATCTACACAGTGGGGGTATGCATTTTTTTCGAAAGAACATGAGAGTAGGAACTCAGTGGTTCTCTTGAATAAAGTGCTTCACCACAGGGGATATCACATCTGTTCTTCTTATAAAGGTTTTATGTTCAAGGAACCTTTTTTTACAAACCTCTTGTGGTCTGATCAACATAAACCAAGTCACATGGACACTTTAATATGTACACCACATAGCTAGTCTGACATGTGATGAAGTCCCATATCTCGATGGAGTCATTCCTTGTCACATTTCTGATGTTCTTAATCCTATATGTGCTTGCACATGCACTGCAGTGTCCACAAGGGAAATTCCCCTTAATGTCTGCTGTAGTACTGTATGTCTTGATTCATTGGATATTCTATGTTGTGAGTGTACCACCCTAACTCTAATACTACCAGTCCTTCTGATTACCACTAGTTGTCTATTTCTGAAAATTATTTCACTACTTGGTGCTGCTTTCAGAACTTCCCAATGATTATTTATAGCTTTTTTATTTTCTGAAATGTGTCCGAAAATGTTGTAATATACATAATTTGGTTCAATTGCCTTGCATTCTGTTTGAGACCCATTGTTGCCTATCTGTTCATGTTCCTATACCTGCTTTCAATCTCTTTAACCACCCTTTCCTGGTAATCCCTTTCTATGAATCTGTTAAGTCAGTGCAATCTTGTTCTAAATCTTCCTCTCTGGAATAGTTTCTCCTGGCCCTTATAAAGTGTCCATGGGGTGTAGTGTTTTCATAGCGTATAATTAAAACTGCCCCCCCTTAGTATGTTGTTCCTATCAGTGGCATTTATGTACAGTTTAGAATGTAGCTGTCCATTGTGTTTATAAATTTCCAAGTCCAGGAATACATTTTCCCTACTGTATACCATACCGAACTTACTATATCCCAAGCAATGTTCAGAAATGTGTGCACTGTTTCCTGTGGTTCATTTGTTCCTCTGTTGATCATATTCATTTGTTATAATTAATGTAAATAGCAGCCAGGGTAAGGATATGAGGGTAGATTTGGTAGAGATTCTTGACCTTTCCCTGGAGTAGTCGAATTAGAGTGTATGTTTAACACTAGTGTGAATAAGCAAACTATGTCTCTGTACAATTATATCACTACGACATGAAGAGTGGTATCACTTTAATAGAGCCATACTGTGCTGTGGTAGGCAGTTTTGACATGATAATGCCTGCACCATGACCATACTGTGCACTCATGGGGAAGTAAAGGTTACAAAAAGGGTAGAATCAATTGATATGACATACTTGTCCATTGGCAGACAAGGCGCCAAGAACCTTTCTGCAATTACAGGGTAAGTGACTACTATATTACTCCAAGCTTTGATAACTGAATGATGGCAAATAAGAGAAACACATATACAAGTTTACTTTTAAGCAGTTCTTTTAATTTCAAAGGGGTAAATCCCCAGAAGGGCCATATGACAAAAGAACACAGAGTTTAAGTTCCTGTTCTTCCAGGTCTCAGCTTAGAACAGAAATGTTTCTTCCTGTGAAATGCCAACACAACTTTAGAAATACTACCAAAAAACTACTTGTTTTTTTACTATATACAATATATAAAATATACAGTGTTTTCATTGAGACTTTTAAAGCAATGTTATCAGCACTAAGGTACATAAAAGATATAAATAGTTACATAAGGATGGTTGGTATAGAGCAGTAAACTTAAAAATAGTGTTGATTATTTGGTATTATAAAAGAAGTAAGAGCAGTATGTCTTAGATAACAATGTATGATACTCTACTTTCATGATATTACAAGTTTTTAGATACAACAGTGATAGCAGTTTATGTGAAAGCTAACACAGACATATTAGGGAGAGTTTCCTGAAGTAATTATTTGATTTTTAGTATAAAAGAACACTTGCTGGAAGTAGTGTATTTTTATTTTGCAGATACTGAATACATAATAGAAAGAAGCAACCCAGGGGGTTTAAGCAACAAGTACCTCGGGTATGCAACTCTGTCAATAACTTGGTGTGACTATAAACATGAAATATTAATCAGATGGGTGGAGGGATGTTATGAACCAATGTTGTCTTATCATTTTACAATTTCTTAAGTGGATTGGAAGATCCAGAGAGTTAATACATTTGGAGTATATCGTACATATGTGGTTTTTGAAATAATACAGTTAAAGATATATGAAGTGGTATAATTAGTAAGGTGAAATCAGTACAGCTTTCTAGAGATTTAATGTGTGCTAAATATCTAATAATGAATCTTATCATTTGATATTTTTTAGTAACTGTAATTGTCCTAAGGAAGAAGAGATTTAATCCTCAAAATGTTGGCTATTAATACAGTACTGGTACCATTTGATTAAAATAAAAAAAAAATGACAATATAATATCTGGTGAGTGAATCTTATTCAGTGAATTGAGTCCAGTCAGTGAGAAGTACTTGTACAAGCAAAGAAGTGACTTTTCTCTAGCTGCTACTTTTGCAGTGCTACAACAGCTACTAAGCAGTTATATTTTTCGATACTTACTATTAGTAACATTTAGCACATTTATAGTAAATAAATGTTTTTGAGAAAAGTATCAGTGGCTCAGCAGGTTGCACACTTGCCTCTGAGGCCAGAACATCAGAAGGATGTGGGTTCTAGCCCCACACCAGGCACTTGGGTTAAATCCCAATACTGACACTGTAGTCCAGCATGAGGGGGGGTGCTGCACTCCTGAGGTGCCGTCTTTCAGATGAGATGTTAAACTGAGGTCCCAACTGCCTGTTCTGGTGGTAGTTCAGGTGGATGTTAAAGATCCCATGGCACTTCTCAAAAAGAGTGGGGGAACTTTTTTATTCAAAACTTCAAAAAAATATACAGGAATGTATTACAGCATACAAAATCATGAAGAAAATCAAGGAAAAAACATAAATAAGCATTTCACCATACAGGAATGTCAAACATAAATAAATCATATTACTGGACCCCCCCCCACCACCACTGAAAGAGATGGGGAATATTTTCTTGAAATCAAAACAGGTGCACAATAGTGTTACTGCACACAAATTCATAACACAAAAACAAATAATAAACATACATAAGTATTTCATCATACATGCAACATAAAAATCTCTGTCATTAGCATCTGAAAACTGAGTATCAAATGCAGAGCACTCCCCCTCTCACTAAAAGAGCAGGGGAACATAATATTTAAAAACTGTAAAGTATAATCTACACAGCAACGTGTTACAGCACACTAGATCATAATATAATAAGAAAAAAAGAAACATAGACTATAGGTATGATAGTCATAAACAGACATGAAGCATAGCATGTAAGAAAACTAAAACATCACAGATGGGGTACAGAAAGCAATGAATTTTCATATAGCCTACCAAAAGTAAAATAGTGCACATGAGAAAAAACAAAAGGAACATAAGAGTCACCAGAATCAACCTATTCTTTATCCTATAGAAGGAAAAGAAATACCATATCTAAAAGGAAAGAGAGAACCCCCAAACAGCCAAAAAAGGGAAAAACTTCCCCCCCTGCCCAATTAAGGATCTAAAGGTATAAGGTATAAGACACCTCACTCTGAATAGCATATGGTTCTCTCCAAGCATTATAACCTAAAAAGGGAGACATCATCAACCTTTGTCCAACCAAGACATATTCATCCACCACAATTTATACAGTTCAGGAAGAAACCTACCCTTTTCCATAACCTGCCACCTCAGCACAGCTTTCTGCAGTAACAGAAATACCTGCTCCCCAGACATTTGTTGTTGTCGGAGGGACCAGTCACACCTAGCCAGCCAAAGCTGATAACTAATGAAACTCATCAAAAGTCAAATTGTAGTAGCATCAAATTTTACCCATGCTCCTGGCGGTACTCCATCAATCCAAATTTGAGGAGGCTGATTTCAAAAAGGATTCAGAGGCCATTTATTATGGAAAACCTCCCAAAAGGATACAGCAAATGGACAGTCCAATAAAAAATGTGAGAAAGTCTCTACCTTCTCTATACATTCATTACCTCTGGGACAAGTACGTTCCTTGAGCCCCTTATGTTTTAGATTACCCCAAACACCCAATTTCTGATGTGCACATATCCAGATAAAGTCCCTCATATAACACGGGAGTCTTTTGCTGGACAAAAAGGAATTTAACGAGGATTGCTGGGCAGTGGATAATTCTGAGTACCATGGGGAAACATAAAAAAAGGAATCAATATCTAACTATACAGGGATTTTTTTGGAAAAATATGGAGAGAGGTTTTCATTACCTTCCATACTTTCAATTTACTCACTACTCCTAAAAAATGACCTGACAAATGTGCTATCCGGGTCTGGTGTGGGAGAGGAGTAGCCGGGTCCCAATCGGTCAATAGGGGCCCAATTTCATCCTCTACCCAGGGGGTCCATATTTTCACAGCATTTTTCAACAGTGGCACAAGATTAAAGAAAAGAAAAGTTACATAAAAGAAAACCACTGGGTTTAGCATACCCAAGCCTCCCTCCTGTATTGGCAAATAAGTAGTACCTCTCTTGACAGGGTTCAGCCTGCTTCCCCATAGACATTGAAAGAACACACTATACACTGAAGCCTCTAAGTTCAGCGGGGGAGGAAAAATGGTGGCTAAATGCAAACAAATGTGACAATAAAAAGGTCTATATCAAATAAATACGTTTTGCCTTAGTCATCTGCCATTTGTTCCAGTGGACTACTTTCTCTTTGGCTGATGTCAAAAGCAATTCCCAATTATATCTTTGAGGGTCATCTCCACCAAAGTATACACCCAAATTCTCTTATAAGTCACATCTACAGGTATTCCCCAGATTAGGGACACATCACTGGCATAATACCCCAAAGGCAAAATACCACTTTTCTGAGTATTTATTCTAGACCTGGAAATAGTAGAGAATTCAAGTAAAAGAGGACAAGCAGACTTTACAGAGGATTTATCCACTAAAAAAATCTCCAAATCATCTGCAAATGCTAAGGCTACAACCTGCCTATCCACGGACCCCACTGAAAGTCCGGTTATTGCCTCCGTCCCATGTAGTGCATGCAACAATGGATCCAATGATAAAATATATTATAAAGGGCTGAGGGGGCAACCTTGTCTAACCCCTCTATGGACCGAAACTGCTCTACCCACCCAACAATTTATACTAGGTATAAGGCTGATTCCTGTGTAACAAGTCTGTAGCCAAGCTGTAAATATGGATGGAAAACCAAAACATTTTAAAGTCTCCCACAGATATGCATATTCAACCCAATCAAAAGCTTGTGAGTGATCTAAACAGAGTGGGGGAAGTGGTAAAAGGGTACCTGGCCAGAATTCAATCTAGTATGGACACTAATCAGAGGTGGGAGCTTATAAAGCTGGGGATAGTGGAGGCAACCAAAACCTGCTGCAAAGCCCAGAGCAAGAAGGCTAGGGCTAAGAAACCGAGCTGGTTGAGCAAGGAGGTCATGGAAAAGGTAAGGAAGAAAAGAGCTGCCTTTAGGAAGTACAAGAAAACAGGAGGGGGAGGACAGGAGGAGTACTTGACAGAATCAAGGAGTTGACAAGGGCAGTAAGGGAGCCAAAGCATCTACGGAACTCAGGCTGGCACAAGGCATTAAGAAGGGAGAAGGACTTCTTAAGTACATCAGGGAGAAAAGGAGCTGTAAGGACCACATAGTAAGGATTAGGAAGGAGGGTTGGGTGGAAGCAGGGTGCAATAAGGCAGAAGCACTAAATGAGTACTTCTGCTCAGTATTACTAAAGAGAAGAGGGGTGACACCCAAGGTGGGAGAAATGGCAGAAACAGGGGGAGGTGGTGACAGATGGGAAATCATGGAGGGCAGAGTTCGAGAGGTTTGAAGGCACTGAGGGTGGACAAGGCGCCAGGCCCAGATGGCATCCACCCCAGGGTACTGAAAGAATTGGCAGAGGTCCTTGCAGGACCATTGGCAGACCTATTTAATGCCTCACTACATTCGGGTGTGTACCTCAGGACTGGAGGATGGCTCATGTGGTGCCCCTCCACAAGAGTGGCCCCAAGGATGAACCGGAAACTACAGACCAGTGAGCCTCACATCCATCGTGGGTAAGCTAATGGAGACTATCCTGAAGGAGAGGCTGGTGGCCTCCCTAGAGGCCAAAGGACTACAGGACAGCAGACAGCATGGCTTCATCGTGGCAGATCCTGCCAAACCAACCTGGTGGAGTTCTATGACTGGGTAACTAGGCAACTGGACAGGGGCCATGCAGTGGATGTCCTGTATCTGGACTTCAGTAAGGCATTCGACTCAGTGCCACATGGAAGGCTGGGAAGGAAGTTAGTAGGCACAGGGGCAGGTGCAAAGCTGGTGAGATGGGTAGGAAACTGGCTGCAGGGAAGGCAACAGAGGGTGGTGGTGGGTGGGGAGCTCTCACACCCAAGGGCAGTGACGAGCGGTGTTCCACAGGGCTCAGTGTTGGGACCAGTGTTGTTTGGGATATTCATTGCAGACATATCATGGGACATCAAGAGCAAGATCAGTCTGTTTGCTGATGATACCAAGGTAGGCGTGGTGATGGATGACCTAGGGGATGGCAGGTGTTGCAGGATGATCTGGCAAAGCTTGAAACCTGGTCAGACACCTGGCAACTGGGCTTTAATGCCAAAAAGTGCAAGGTGCTGCATTTTGGGATGAAGAACCCAAACAGGAGTTACCAGCTGGGGGGAGTGCAGCTAGCCCAGACAGAGGAGGAGAAGGATCTGGGTGTGCTCATTACAGGGTCAATGAACAACTCAGCACAATGTAGGAAGGCAGCTGCAAAGGCCAACAAAATGCTGGGTTGTATTGCAAGGGGTATATCCTCGAGGAGGGGAGGAGGTGATTCTGCCACTGTATAGGTCATTAGTTAGACCACACTTGGAGTACTGTGTGCAGTACTGGCACCCGTATCTGAAAAGGGACATTAAGTTACTGGAGGGGGTGCAGCGCAGGGTGACAAAGATGATCAAGGGGCTGGGGGACTTATCATACGAGAGGAGGTTGAAGGAGTTGAACATGTACTCACTGGAGGAGAGGAGGGACAGGGGTGACATGATTGAAACCTTTAAATACATGAAAGGAATAAACAAGATGGGTACAGAGGGCTGTTCAAAGTAAGGGAGGGAGGGCCACCAGGGCCATGATATGAGACTGGAGGAGGAAGGTTCAGGAGGAGATGAGGAGACACTTTTTTACAGAGAGGGTGGTGGCTGGGTGGAATGCGTTACCTGCAGAAGTGGTATCCAGTAGAACAGTGGACTGCTTCAAAAGGGGATGGGACAGGACAAGGGGGAGGGCTAATGACAGGGAAGGGTGGAAGGGAGGGGCAGCTGCAGAATAAGGGGTGCTAGCTGCACATTCGAGCAGACTTGATAGACCTCTAGGCCTTTATCTGCTGGCAAATTTTGTATGTTCGTATGTTCGTAAATGCCCAAATAATGCCTGTGTATCTCCTTTATACAAAATCTCCCGTAATAAAATAAGAGCATCCTGGTCCCTTCTCATTGGGATGCCACTAAATTGAGACGGATGTACAACCAGATCAATGATACCTGCCAACCTATTGCTCAAAACCTTCATTAATATTTTGTAATCAGTATTAAGGAGTGAGAGTGGCTTCCATGGTTTTAAATCACCCAGGCATCCTCCCTTAAAAATCAGAATCAAAAGTCCCTCCTGCATACTCTTAGGGAGTTTCTGTTGGGATAAACACTTATTTAATAATATACTGAATTCTGGTCTTAAAATGTCCCATATGTATTTATTTATTTCACTCGGGAGGTCATCTGACCCCGGTGCAATACCAGATTTAAGTGACCAGATGACAGTTTTTATTTCAGTTTGTGAGGTTGGGTTGGTTAGAAGAGTTCCCACTTCCTGTGGATTTTGGGGTAAATCAATGCTGGCCAACCATGTCCGCATCTTCTCTACTGGTAAGTTCTGGCTAGCAAATATTTGGGAAAAATTGGAAGTAATTTCCTCCAGGATACCCACATTGCCATATACCTGATCTCCAGAGGAATTACTTAGGTGCTCCATGTTGCGTTGTTCCCGGAGGAGTTGCATGGAATCAAAAGGTGAAGTATCCTTTGCCTTCCCACGGGTACCATATTTTTGTTTATTTTCCAGGGATTTTAGGGCCTCAATTTCCTCACCCGCTAAGGCGGCTTTAAAATCTTTAATCCTCTGCAGATCTTCTGTCCCTAAATTGGGTCTGAAGGATGTCCAGAAAGTAATGCTATCTCTCAAAAAGGAGAGCTCATCTTGCCAAAATCCCACATTAATATGCCCCATATTATGAAAAAAAATGTTATCTCCTGCTTCGTATCCTCCCACCAAGCAGTACTATCCTCATATAAGAAAAAAACTGATTTCCATGCCTGAAGTACAGAGAGGAAACCTTCACTCACTCACATAATGAAACATTCAATTTCCATGTCTCCGGACCTCGCTGCTCCTCCTGGAGGTCACTAAGGACAAGAGTTAATATCCTATGATCAAAAGTAGCTACATTCTGTAAATGAACTATTTGAATTTTTGAAAAGGCAGGTACAAAAAAATAATCAATTGTAGAGGCTTGAGGGCCACAAAAGTAAGTGCAACGCGCATTTAGAGAGAGAGAGAGAACCAAAGGCATCCACAAACCCTACGTCATGAAGAAGGTGAGCCAGGCACTGAGTGTCACAATAAACTTTTTTATTTGGAAAAGGGGGAATTTGCAGGGGTAAAGTAATATTAAAGTCCCCACCCAGGATCACTAAATGGGTAGTCTGTAATAAGGGGGAAAGAGATTGAAAAAGGCGCATTCGATCGCATTTAGTTTGAGGGGCATATATATTTATGTCTTACCAGCTGATTATCCCATTTCACATGGAGCAACAAAGCTCTACCTAGCTGCAATTCTAAGTGATGTATAACCCGAACTTTAGAGGAGAAAAAACAAATCCCCACCCCTGAAAATAAATCATCCCTCTGTGACCAGAAGTAGTCTCCCCAAAGCCATGCTGAAGAGGCCGCAGCCCTATCTTCCAAGATATGTAACCGCACATCCTGAAAAAAAAACATAATCCAGATTCTCATGCAAAAAATGTGCAAAAGTACTGCGACATTTCACAAGGGATTAAATGCTGTTAACATTTAAGGATGCCACATGAAAGGAAAAGGGAGCCATGGTTCACATATGTTTGGTGCTTCACTTTACTTTGCTGGAAGCTCTTGTTACTCTTCCACTTTTAGCTCCATGGGTCAACTGATCAGTTTGGTCCGGGTAGTCGACCTGGGTATCAGCCTGTGAGGATCCCTCTGCCGGGAGATCCACTGGATCTAGGTCCATGGGAACATCTGCCAGAACAGTGAACTTATTTTGGACATCTAGAGGGGCCTCAGGACCATTTTTCTTAGATGTAGACCTCAGTTTTGCAGGTTTCCTCTTTCCTTCCTGAAAACAAGGTAAAATCTTCACTTCTGGAAGAAGGTTCCGAGGGGGGACTTCGATACAGAGTTGGAGGCAATGGATGAAGAAGCAACATCCTGCAGAGGGGGAATAGTAGCGAAAACCTGGGTCTCGGGCCTTGGCCCTGGACTGGGGGGGGTCACCAAAGGCCGTGTCTCAGTGGCAGGGATAACTGCCCCATAGAGTCGAGGGCAATCGACTCTCTGAGGGGACTTGGCCTTGCTTTACTGCCAATCAAATATAGTGATCCTGAACCCCGAAATCAGCATTCTCTGTATTCCTTGCAGCAGAGGGGCAGTCCTCAAAAGTATGGCCATGGTTATCGTAGAGGTTGCATTTAGGTTGTTGAAAACAGTGAGTACTTGGGTGACCCAGTTCTCCACAATGAGAACATTTTAAAATGTCACAGGAGGTGCTGATATGCTTTGAGAAGCCACACTTAAAGCATACCCAAGGCTGACCAGGATAAAAGAGAAATCCTTTATCTCTTCCAATAAAGAAACAGTTAGGTAGGTGGATTAAATCATTTTCATTATGATGCAGTTTAATATGAACTTTCCACCCTCCATTCCAAAAACCCTCCACATCCATTATGGGCATAGGATTCCCTTGAATATCACATTGTTTCTCCAACCAGTGCACTATGTCCACAATATTAACCCCTTCTTTCCAAAATAGGATAGTAATTACCCAAAAGGGTTGTTTAGTAAGGGGTAGAACAATAAAGTTTGACCATAGGGGATTAGTCTTCAGGTTGATATACCGACACCAAAATGTTTCTAGCAAAACAGGAGTGTGAAAACTGATGTCAAAAGTAAATTCCCCCTGCACATGTATTAGGGCATAAACTTCTGAGGGAGAAAACCCCATACTTCTCTTAAGTGAAACCTTTCCCACATAAAACCTGTGTGGGTGGGTTTTGTGAGGGCCCACATACCATAGGCGGATCTCATTTATCCTTTTAGCCAATTCCATGGGCTTGTGAAAGTGGCTGGCATAAGTCATTTTTTTAGGTTCTCCAGGGTTCAATCCTGATGTGGGACCAGAAACAGCAGAGGTATCAGGGATTAAATTGGGACCCGCAGCAACATCAACTGTCTGGCCCTCCAAAGGGGCAGAAATAACTCCCATAGGGGAACCACTAGGATTTAAGGCTTTCTCATGTAAAGACACAGGTACTAAACTTATCTGAGCCGGAGACCTGCTGACATTTGCTGGCAGTACAGGGTTGGGCTTCCAGTGACCGTCAGAGAGCGGAATCCATCCCACTGCTAGCAGGCCTTATCTGGAGACCAAGATCCCGCATTCTCAGCACTCCAGTCTCACCTAGGAGGTGAATCGACTGCCGCAAAGGACTCTACAGACCTCTCCTCTGCTGAAAGCAACTTGGTAAATCCTTCTGAAACTGTGGCACCCTGGAGAAGTATCAGATCTCTTCTGTTTCCAATCCTTCACTTGCTGAAGATGTTCCATCATCAGTTGCTCACTGACACGGAGCAGTTCTGCAGCCAAACACTGCTGCTTCTGTTCTAGACTCAACTGCTCACTCAATTCTTCTGATGAGGAACCGCCATCATGGACAATCTGTTGGCCACCTGCAGAGTGCATTCCAGCCGCCCCCACAGTGGATCCCTCGGCTTGTGAACTCATATCACTCAGTAGAATCTCCTGGGCTTCCTCAGCCCCAGCCATCCATTTGCCACTAGACCCAGCAGGGAAATGAGAACTCCTCACAGTACAAATGCATCCCCTACAGGACAGTAGTGTAATTCTTTATTATAATAACATAAAAAAACATGCATACATTCACAGTAACATAAATTTCATATAGGAATTAAATTATACAAATCAAAGAAAACAGTGCTAAATTATACAAAAGAACTCATAAATATCTCATTGACATAATTTAACTAACTAAAAGGCTATCAATATCTTCTATTTATACTTACTGAACATTGGAAAACCTTTCCACCAATGTAAAACTTGTTGAGATGAATAACCCCCTAAGTCTGAGATATACACTTTTTCCATAGCAGAATGTATTAAAATCTCCACAGTCTCATAAGGCCACCGTTTTTGATATAGTACCCATTGGCATCTAGCTTGCCAAAGATGAAATTTCAAACAACAACAAAAAACAACCAATATATCTCTATGATAGTGTTTTTCTAGATTACCAAACTGTCCTAATACCAGATTTCCATAGTGTAAAAACTTTAACCACCCCATTTTCCACTGAATGGCAAGGTACTTCCAAAGAGATGTTGCATGGGAGCACTGGAATAAAAAGTGTTCAATGGTTTTTCCAAACTGATACACTCTTCATATGGACAATTTCGTTCTATTTTTGCTTCGTATTTTGCATTTCCTCTTATGTTGATCCTGCCATAGACAACCAACCATAAAAATTCCCACATTTGAGTAGCGATTCTCTTATTAGTCAATTGAGCTAAAACTCCTGAATTTTGGGTGGAAGGACAATTTTTAAAACATGGTATTGTTGAATAGATAGAAGCCATTACTATTTTATATAACTGTGATTCTGAGTTCCCAATAACTTGCTGTACCGTTAGATTCCATCTATACAGTTTCTGGGCTGCAGGCAAAAACCAAAGTGGAATTTGAAGATTACTGGATACCTTGGGGGGAGTGTTTTGCCATTTTGAAAAATAGCCTGAGAAATTAATTTTAGTCCAGTGTGAGCATATTGTATTACCGGGGTTAAACCTATTTTCAGTAAGTGGGAGAAAAACACAGTGTGGAAAAATACCACAGGGTCTACCATACCTAATCCTCCTTTTTCTTTAGGTAAATAAGTAAATTGCCACTTAATGGGGTTCAGTCTGTTGCCCCATAGCATCTGAAAAAAAAGGCTATATATTTTAGTCTCCATTTGCGTGGGAAGTGGAAAAATCATAGCCGTATAAAGAGTCATAGGAATTATAAATTGCTTGATAATGTGTATTTGTTTATTTTTTGTCATTCTCCAATGCCTCCATCTTTGAACCTTTAGTTCTACTTGAGTTAAGGTGGATTGCCAATTAGAAGAGGAGATATTCTGAGTTCCAAAGTTAACACCTAAAATTTTCAAGCTGTCTGCAGAAATTAATATCCCATCAATAGTAATGGGGACAGGACAATTTGAGCCTATAAATAGGCCTTTACATTTTGCTTTGTTTAATTGAGCATTAGAAAATTTTGAATATTCATTCATTAAATCTAATAAAATAGGTAGTTGTGCAAATTTAGAAAAAAATAGACAAATATCATCTGCATAAGCATGTATGTAAAGTCTTTGTGTCCTATCTGGTCCTGATATCCCCAACCATCTGGGATCATCCGCTAAAAGACGGATGAGGGGGTCAAGAGAAAAAATATATAGAAGAGGGCTAAGGGGGCATCCTTGCCGTACTCCTGTTTTTATGAAGAACCCTTCTGTAACTTGGTTTCTGATTACTGGGTGTACAATTGCATCACAATATGATGATTTAAGCCATTGTATCACTGGCATTGGAACCCCATATTTTTCCAGGGTTAAAAACAAGAATGGGTGGTAGACCCTGTCAAAGGCCTTATATTGATCTACAGAAATAATACACACTGTTTTCCCAGTTTGTGAAACATAATCTATTAGATCCTTTATTATTATTAAGGCCTGTTGAATCTTTCGATTAGGTAATCCACAAAACTGCAAAGGGGAAAGGGGATAAAACCAAAGTTGCATATTGTTTCAGACTATTGTTAATAACTATAGTTAATATTTTACAATCAGTATTTAAAAGTGTAATTGGTCTCCAATTATTAATAAAGGTCTTATCTCCAGACTTAAAAAGAAAAATTAATAGACCTGTGGTAAACCACCTGGAGGTGCTGTAGGTATACAAAAAAAAAAAAAAAACAACTAAAAACTAGCTCCAGACATTGTGACAAAAGTTTTGAAAAAGTTTTATAAAATTCATTTGTTAAACCATCTGGACCAGGTGATGTACCATTTTTTAAAGTTTTAATCGAAAGTTCGATTTCTAAAGCTGTGATAGGTATTGTTAAATTGGCTTTGTCATCCATGGAAGGTGGTACTGATATCTTAATTAAAAATTACCTAATGGCCTCCTCTGAAGGGGGATTCTGAGGAGCATGAGAAGAAATACATTTTTTATGGCTTCATTGAATGCCTCTATAGATGTCACCAATTTACCCTCCTCATTTAATAAGGATTCTATAAGGGTGGTATTCTTCAATTTTTTAAAGGCTTTGTAAGGATCTCCTTGTGGAGATTTCTTAGTTCCATTTTTTAACAGAGCATTCATGGTCAATGCTCTATTATACTGAAATTTATTCATTTATGTTTTTAATAGATTTATTTGATTTGTATAATCAAATTTGGAAGTGCTAGCTGTGGAGCATAAGTCCTGTAGTTGTTGTCTCAACTGTAGATATCATAGAAATTTATCATTTTCTTTTTTCTTTCCATGTTTTATAATTGATTCCTTAAAATCAGTTTTGGAATCAGCCCACCAATCCCATAAATTTCCATACAAAAATTGCACAGATAGACGAGCCTTTGATAAATTTGTTACTAGCTGAGTGATCCAGGGATTAGCTAGACTAGAAGAATTTAGTTTCCATCTCGACCTAACATATGAATGGTCTGGGGTATTAAGAAAAGAGCAGAGTAATAATAAATGGTCTTAAAAATCTGTAGCTATGGTTTTAAAGTGGAATGATGGCAGGGATTTAGAGATAAACATATGCTCTATGGTAGAGGTAATTTTATTTCTGCTAAATGTGAACTTGGGTCCTGCAGTTTGATAAGTGTTAAAGTGTAAAAGATCTGCCATGTCAACCAATTTCCGTAGTGCATTTGAATCACAATATACTTTTTTTTCCCTGGGGTGTCTTACCACCAAGGGAGGACTGCAAACTGCAGTTAAAATCTCCACATAGAAAAATTTTAGCTGAAGTAAGTAAGAAAGGTCGTATACTTTCTAACAAGGCTACTCGCTCAGATCTGTGGACCATATACATTTATTAGTCTGCAATGCAGTTTATCCCATAACACATCTAGGATCAATACTGTTCCAGGGACTAGGTCTATTAATTTAATGAGAGTAAAGTTGAATGAATTAAACAGAAACCCTATACCATCAGCTGTTGCTGTTCCAAATGACCAATAAGAAGGTTCCCAAACCCACTCTCTTTGAAAAAACCTTGCCTGCTCAATACTGTACTTCCATGTTTCTTGCAAAAAGCAGATGTCAATCACTGACCTATGGATTTGATTGTAAGCTACAGTTCTCCTTCTGGAATTAAGGAGGCTATGTACATTCAATGATCCCACCCTGAAAGAAGCCATGTAGGTATTTTAGAAATAGTAAGCTCATAGCTCTTTTTTCCTTCTTGTCTTTTTCTTCCCTTTATAATCTGAGTGTCACTGTGTTACCATGCTTGTCTCTATTGGTAGAGGTCGGGAGTCTGAATCTTCCAGATCCATCTCTGTGTCTCCCCACTGGGTTGACAAGACTGCAAAGGAGTGTTTTGAGTCTGCAACTATGGGAGGTGTAACCAGATCTGTTTTCACATTCCTGGCTGATCTTCTTACTGGTACCAGTGTAAAGATTACCTGACTGGGGAAGATGGTAATGTCTTTTATGGGGTCTGCATAACAGACTGGACCTAACTTATTGGGTGGCAATTTCAAAGGGGAGGTGGAAGCAGAGAGAGGTATTGGTTCAGGTTCCCCTTGTTTATCTACGGTGATTAGTTCAGAGGAAGAAGGTGAGGGATTTGGCTTTTCTACAGAACTTAAGGTTGTTGGGTCAGGGATTAAGGCAACCACATGCCATGGGGATACTGAGTCCTGTGCTTCCTGTATGAGAAGATCTGGACTTAAACATGTAGCTTTATTTTTAGCTGCCCACGGGCACTCAGAAAACACATGACCAGTGTCTTCACAAAGATCACACTTAGTTAAGTTTGCACACTGAAAAGCAATATGCCCAATTTCTCCACAATTGTCACACCTTGGCCTGTCACATGAACTGGAAAGATGTGTTCTGGATCCACATTTGTAACAGGCCTGTGGCTGGCCAGCATAGAAACAAACACCTCTATCTCAACCTAAAAGGACGGAATTGGGAACATGTTCGATACCAGACTCAGTTTGATGAAGCTTTACTTTATAACGCCATCCCCCAGTCCAAAACATTTCTGTATCTAATATGGCTTCTGGAGGACTCATGACATCACATTTTTGGCTTAACCAATAGGTTATGTCCTCTACATGGACCCCCTCATTCCTGAACATTACAGTAATAAATTTAATTGGGGCTTTGATAAAGGGATAACTATAAAGGGGGTCCATGCAGGGGAGAACTTAACTTGATTATACTTCTCCCAGAACAAATCAAGAGCATAAGCAGATCTAAAACTAATATCAAAGCTATCCTCCCCCCAGATGTTGATAAAGGCAAACACTTCTCTCAGGGAAAAATGCAATGAGTCTTTTAATAACAATTTGCCTACATAATGTCTATCTGGCCTAACCTCCAGACCCCCTTTATATCTAATACGAACAGCATTTCGTCTTGGAGCAGCTTCTTTCTTGATTTTTGAAAAAAGTTCAGAAAGTAGTGGCTTTTGTGTATCCTCAGAGGCTTGCTTGTTATTATTTTCAAGTAGGGGTAATTCTGAGGATTTGGTGGTAACAGTGGGTGCCTCATCAAGCTGTTTAGACTCCAGATTATGCACTGGTTTAGATATTGAAAGTTATTTTCCTGTACAGAGTCTGTAGATGGTGCTCCTGTGGCTACCACAAGTTGTGGCACTGCAGGGCACCATTCAGGTGTGTTTTGTGTGAAATTTAGCATTGGATCCCAGTCAGGGGTGGGAAACCATATACCTTTTATATTTTGAGTCCATCCGGCTTCGCTTAGCGCTGTTTGGGGAGACCATGGTTCACCCGAAGGATTGTTTAAAACTAAAGTCCCTTCAGTAGCCTTTTCCACTGCAAGAGTGGGATTAACATCAAGACTTCCTTGATTAACCTGTTGTACTGCGGTAGGCATGAAAACAGACGTAATTCATCTGTTGGCAGTCCAAACAGCTGTGCGTTTCCCTTTAATTTCTTCTGTCAACCCATTTTTAGACGTACTCCTTCATGCAAAATTAAATTCAGGGACCTCATTTTGGTGTAAGGCAGATGTTTGGTAAATTACATCCTGTTCCCCATTCATTGAGTTCGTATCTGGCTTGGTTTCATGGAAAACAAACCCTGCTGTTTTTGAGAGTTTTACACTGTGTAATGCTGCATTGCCATCTGAACACTTCCGTGCTGATGGTGCCTTGGAGCCTGCATTACATTGAGGTACAAAGTCTGATTCACAATGTATCAGGGGTGTATCACTGCTTAAATCAGTGTTATGTTTTATAGAAAGCAGCTCTTGGCACGAGTGATTTTGTACTCTTTGACTGCCAGCAGTAGAAATCATTTCATTTTTAGAAGGAGATGTGTGTGAAAAAGAGATTAGGTCTGACTCACCCAGCTCTGCTGAGTTCTTAACAGATGTCACATCAGTCTGAGGTGAAGGCCCAATGACAAGCGGGCCAGGAGTTTTGACAGCCGGTGTCTCATTCTGCAAATGGGCAAGTTGTTCTATCAAGCGCCCTGTTTCAATTAAATGCCTCTCTTTTTCTTTAGTTAGTAAGTCCATTAAGGATTTATGTGATAAAGCATCCATCATAGTTTTAGGAGTAAAATCAATGCCGGGTTTTCGTAGCCCTTTACCCTCTGTTGAAATAAATGTCTCTAGTTTTTAAATCATTAGGGTCTGAAACCACAATCATAAGTATTTCCTGGTACTTCCAAAAAATCTTCATTTTGGAGGGTTGTCTGTCCTCCTGACCGGGCATCTTGCTGCTCCAGAGCTTCACCTGAAGTGGCCATGATTCACAGTCAGCCAGTCCCCCTACTGTGACAGTAGCGGAATTTCCTCAGTGTCCTGGCTAAATTTCTCCTATTCACTAAAAATACCACAACAGCTTAATCTGGTTCAAGGTCAGTTGGCATTCACCTATATCCCCCTTCCCCAGGTTGTGCCTGAAAATAGGCAGAATGTGTCTAGTGCACTTACCCGGTCAACAAAAAACTAAATAAATAAAATAAATCTTGCTGACTTAACTTGAAGGTGCTTATTTTATCTCTTTTACAGAAAACTTAGCACTCTCCATCACTGTAGAGTAAGTGCTATTGTCCAGAACATGGTTTAAAAAGCAAGTAATATAATTAACTACTACCTGAATTGTGCTACCTGACACAATTAGTGACCACTATCCTATCTACTGTGTCTGGAACACTGTCATTCCTCCCCTCCTTGCTAAAACTGTAACCTTTCCTAATCTCTCCCGCCTAAATTACGAGGACTTCTTAACTGACCTTAACCAGGTTGACTGGTCCCCTCTCTACCAAACAGAGGACATTAACATAGCCACAGAATATTTCACATCCTCCTCCTCTCTCTTCAAAACCTTCACATCCGGTCACACACGTAGGATGGCAGGAAAGTAACCAAGTGGCTAACACGCCCCCTGCTTCAACTTCTCAAATCTAGGGACAAACTTTGGTCCAGGTGGAAGATCTCCCACCTCCGTGCAGACTTTGAAGACTATCGTGCATTACGTAATAACTGCAAAAGACAAATTCGTATTGCCAAAAGCACCTACTATAGGAACCTACTAATAACATTCTCTACAAATCCGCGCAGGTACTGGTCCAAAATTAAGGACATTCTCGGCAATGACAAGCCACAGAATCCAGCTGACATGAACATTCAAGGTGTTCACTGCACCAACCATGACACCATTGCCAATGCCTTCAATGCCCTTTTTTCCTCTCCACCAGTTGCTACTCTAACTAGCCCTCAACCTGACTGTCCCTCTTCTCCTCCCTCGCCCCTTCCACCCCTCCCTTTTGTTCTTGCTCCAACCACATACCTTGAAGTTCGCAAGCTACTTAACTCCCTTCCGGCACGCGGGGGTCAAGGGCCTGAGGGCATCCATCCTTGCATACTTAAGCAGTATGCACCTTGGCTGACCAGACCTATCACCTGGCTTTTTAACCTCTCGATTTGTACGTCTACTGTCCCATCCACCTGGAAAACTGCCAGAACCATCCCTATACACAAAAAGGGTGATGTCAAACTCACTCATGTCCAACTACTGCCCTATATCTCTTCTGCCCACTCTCAGTAAGCTGCTTTAAAAAATAGTCCACCACCAGCTTGCTGTTCACCTTGACATGTTTAATCTTTAAACCCCATGCCAACGTGGTTTCCAGCCCGGTCACAGTACCACCTCTGCACTTACACAACTTACAAATGACATCAGAAATAATATGGACCATGGCCTACTCACTGGGGCCGTCTTTATCGACCTGTCTAAAGCTTTCGACATGGTACACCATCCTCTCATGCTAAAGAAGCTCCAATCCATTGGAGCATCTGACCAAGCCCTCTCCTGGTTCCATAGCTATCTTGACAATCGGACTCAGGCGGTAGCATTTCACAAGGCCCTTTCCTCCCCCCTAAACATCTCCCGTGGAGTTCCCCAGGGATCCACTCTTGGACCTCTACTCTTCTCCCTCTTCCTAAATATTCCCACCATGTCCCGGCATAGCTGCACTCTTATGTATGCAGATGACCTTGTTCTCTACTCTGGGTCAAAATCGGTTGCTGCCATCAACTCCACTCTTACTAATGACTTCCAATTCCTGCAGACCTGGCTCTCTAGCAACCACCAAGTCCTGAACCTAGAAAAAACCTGTGCTATGCTATTTGGATCCTCTAAGAAACTGTCTGCCCCTGCGAACAGGCTCCGGGTTCAATGCCTTGATGGCTCCCTCATCTCAAACACTGAGTCCTTCAAGTACCTTGGGGTCACTTTGGATCCCACACTTGACCTGTCTCAACATATCAGTATGGTGTGCCATGCCATCAATGCTAAAATTGGTGGAGTCATAGTATGCGCCACTCCCCACTCCTTCTGCTAGACTTTCTGTTAGAGGAGTATTCTCTTACCCCAGCTCCAATATGCTCTGCCCTCCTCTTTGCTGCAAACTCTGCTACACTCCACAAATGGGACACTGTCTACAACAACATCTGTAGATTTGCCTTAACTGCCCATGTCTTACCCATCATTGTCTCCTTTACGCTGGCTTAAATTGGCTGTCACCTAAGGATATTCGCGCCTACTCCTGGGCTGCTTTATCGACCCCTGTCTAGACCTCCTGCCCTGTCTATCTTGCCAACCTCCTGACTCCTGCCTCACACACCCATACCCTCAGGTCTTCCTCTGTCCCCATGCTCTCCACTAGACCTTGCATGACAAAAATGGGTGAACAGGCATTTGACCATTTTGCTCCCAAATTCTGGAACTCACTCCCCCTTATGGTGAAAACATCATCCTCCCATCAAGAATTCAAAAACTCACTGTTCACCCATCTCCTAGCCTCTGGCCAATGCAAATGCTCTTAATTTGCTTTGTCCCACTGCAGGCTGTCGGGTCTGACCCTGAGTACTACACTAATGTTCTCCCATGCAATACGTTTGTCTAGGTGGCTATGAACCTTGATGTCTTTACTGTCCTCAGCTGTCTTATGGTTACCCTAATTGATTTATTTTACATCCTTATTATGATCTATGCCTAAAATGTACCCTTATGTAACTGTTACTGTGCTACCCAATGTATATTTTGTTTTGCTCCTGTACACCTATATTATGTCTGTGCATTTCTGCATATTGTAACCAATGTCCTGTGCTCTCCTGGGTCGTGCCTGAAAATAGGCAGGTCTGTTGCCTAGCGCACTTACCCGGTTACCAAAAGCTAATAAATAAATAAATAAAAAAAGATCTGTAAGTACTGGTTTTCTCCTTTATTTTAATTAAAGGGGAGGTGCTACATTGGGTACATATAGTTGGATACAAGCTTTTATTTCAGTCTATTTATTTATTAAATCAAGATATCTACCTATTTGTGGCCTGTATATGAATTATTGGTTTGAGTTAGCCCTTTTTAAAGATCAAACAATGTTTAAAAAGCACTGTATTTAAACATTCTGTCAGCAGGAATTTATTTTTCTTTTTTATGTTTTTTCACACGTTTTATAAAGTTGTAAGACTCCTTAAAGATGCTGCAGAACAATAATTCAACTACTAGAACAGGGACACAAAACATTTCAAAAAAACAATCCCTCTCATAGAGCCCTATATTATTATTATTATAATTGGGACAAGTAATAAGAAATATATATGAACTATTTTGTCTGTGTTGATTGTACAGATTGATTGTCCCTATTTATATTACAGTGGAGACTGGATGAAAAATGTGTTGTCCCTTTTTACAGAAAGTTTAAGGTATTTATTCTAAAGATTATTGCACTGTGGTTGAACTGTCTATTTCATGTTATAATTTTGTTCTTTAAGTACTATGTTTATAGTTACTATAACTCTTAGGATATACAGGGCCAATGATTTTCCATATTAGTAGAAAACACCAGTAAAGAACAGAACTTGTCATTTTATAAACCAACACATATAAGTCAATTTCTCATGAAAAAAGTCTATGTGCACACCTTCATTATGCAAAAAAAAAAAAAAAAAACACTTTGCACCAGCTTTTTGGGCAAACCCCTTCATTTCCAATAACTTTTTTGTAGAAAATTTGCTGAGTTGCCCTTAGTTGTAGGAAACAATGGATTTTAGGATTTCACCAAATGGAACTGGCCATTTTTTTTTACTTTTCTTTATCCTTCCTGTTCTCCAGCTAACCAAGGCATCTTTTGGGTGGACCCACTCGACCTCACCTCCACCGCCCACCTGAACCCCTCCCCCGACTGAGGAATTGGGTACTGGATCTCCCCCCCACTGGACCCTTACAGGAAGCGGGAACCACAGAGATTCAAGTTGGGGTTGAGGCCGGCACTGGGCATGTGAGCTTGGCCACTGGGGTTCCACCATTGCCTCCACAGCACTGGCATTATTCCACTTTTTCTGGTCCTCCTCCAGATGCAGGATGTGCAATGCCATCCAGCAGGTGCTGTGTGCGCTCCTGCCCACGTCCACAGGATGGCTGCCTGACATCAGCCCCCTTTTCAAGGTTCCCAACTGCAGTACACCCAGTCTCCACTGGGTGCCACTAGCATTGCAGGATGTGGACTCCCTCCCTCTCAGGAGAGGAGAGCCATCCATCGGACCCTCAATCATCTCCTCTCCAACCAACCCCAGGCTCCTTGGGCTCATTCCTGAACCTGGGTTGCCGGCATGGTGAGAGGTAAGGCTGATGCCTTAGCTCTCAGCACCACTGGGCCAGTATAACTGGGCCATTTTGAAAATAGAAAATCATTGGCTCTAGGTATACTCTTTTAATACTTGGAATATATATATATATATATATTCTGTGCAACATAATTAGCCACATTTTTTCTTAAGGTATGCATACAGAAAGTGGGAAGCATTTACAACCCTATGATACAAATCTACCTAAAGGGAAAAATTGACAAAGCAGAAATGTTTAAGTGCCCAGTCAGCTTCTACACTTGTAGTTAAATCTAGTGAAGAAAATACTGACACTTCTGATAAAAAATATTTTAACACGTGTAGAAGCCTTTCAGAATACATAGGCATTTAATACATCATTTACTCATTGTAAACTGTCTAAAGAGGACACTAACAGTTTTGTTAGGGGCTATAGCTGAGGAGCAGTGCCATGCTGAATTAAGCAAACAGACAAAAGGAAGATGCCAGCAACTGCCTTTAACAGAACAGTTCTCTACTAGATTCCTAGTGCTTCAAAAAGACAGACAGAAATACCTTCCTATAAGCTAAAAGTAATCACCCCTTTCACACTCTTGCAGGGATCCCTAAAGAGCAGTTTATGACAATCAAAAGAAACTACAGTGAAAAGGATATATATGAAAAAAGAGCATAACAGCTAGAGGAAACATTGCAGGAAAGGTGGAATCCAAGTGAGATCATCTGTAAAGCAAGGGAAGAGGTAGACAGAATGGAATGTACAGAAGTCATGACACCTAAGAATAAGGCAAGGGAGAAAGGGGACCTGAGAATAAATTGTGTGCACACTTACAGTGCTCAGTCTAAACTGGTGAGTGAGTGAGATAATCAAAAAGCACTGGCACATGGTCAGTTTAGACCCAGGTCTGGAAGATTTAAATGAAACACAACCAAGAATGGTGCATAGGAGAGCCAAAAGCCTGAGAGACACATTGGTACATTCTGTGCAGCCCTTGATAGAAAAACCTAGGATGTGGTTACCTAGAAGACAGGATGGCTGCCACAAATGTGGCAACTGCAAGTAATGTGTGAATGTTGAGAACACCAAAACCTTTAAAAACCCCAGGAGAAGACAAGATGCAAAGGTGAGAGGATTTATAACTTGCACAACTGAGGGGATGATTTATATGGCCATATGCTCCTGTGGTAGTTTTTATATCGGTAAGACAAAAATACAATTTAAACACAGGATAGGGGAGCATATGAGGGCCACAGAAAATAATGATCTGAGAAATGCACTTCTGTACATACTGTATGTCTCGAGTCAGGAATAAAATGGAACACAAAATTTCATTTGTGGGGATTGAGCAACGAATCAAAAGTCCCAGAGGGGGCAATTACAACAATGGAGTTTGCCCTTTAAGGGGCAGATCAAGTTGTCCTGGTGGACCCTTTCAACCCCCTCCAGGTTAGTATAGAAGGTTGTGCTCAGAAAGGGGGAGGGGAGGAGAGGGAGGACCAGGAAGCAGGACAAAAGGGACGAGACAGGAAAGGGGGGAGCTTAGGAAGGAAGGGACAAGGATAGGGGGAAACAAGAAAGAGGAGGGGCTACAGCAGGGTACATAATCCCCTGCACAGCAACAATTCAGCCTCTTCTGCTGAAGTTTTGATTACTACAACACATCAGATTGGCAAAAAAAAAAAACTCTTTTTGGTTTTGAATTTGCTCCAGTGAGACCAGCACGGTAAGGTTTGGCTACCAGTGGCATTGCAACAGGTAAGGCATATATATAAAAAAAAACACTGATTTGGTATTTAAACTTTAATCCTGAATGAATGCGGCTAGGATAGAAGTTGTATACTGAAAGGTGATAGGGTCGCTAGATGTTTGAATCCTGTGCATTTCAGTCAGGAAGTGAGCGACGAATTGGTTGGGGTGAACAAGCTGCACCTAGCTTGTGTGTGTTGTTTAGCGAGTGAGTTAGCAAGGAAGTAGAAAGCTACTGGGGGTAGAACGAGGGGCCTAGGTGCCATCTGGTCAAGCTACCTGTGTTCACTGCAGAAAATGATTTAGCAGGTTGCAGTGGGGGTGTAGAAAAGACAGCAATTTTCAAGGCAGCATGCCGGAGCCCTGTGAACCACATGGCATGCCCTTCGGTTAGTGTAGAAAATTGAGCGAGCACAAAGAGAGGCCCTGTGGCCAAGGGATGTAAGAAATATAGTGATTTGTGAGGCAGAGCGCCGGAGCCCTGTGGTTCATGTGGCAGGCCTTGTTGGGTAGCATACAATTGGGTGAGCACAAAGAAAGGCCCTGTGGCCGGGGGGGGTAGAACATACAGTGATTTGCAAGGCAGCACACCAGAGCCCAGTGAGCTGGGTGGCAGGCCTTTTCAGGAGCGTGCAATGGAGCGTGCACAAAGAGAGGCCCTGTGGCTGGGGGGGGGTAGACAATACAGTGATTTGGAAGGCAGCACACTGGAGTCCTGTGAGCTGTGTGGCAGGCCTTTCCGGCAGCGTACAAGGGAGATTCAGCTCTGTCATGACTCACTCGACAAGCATGGTTTGGGGTTCCAGATTTTTGTGTTTTTTCAAGAAAAAAGGAGCAAGAGAAGTACAGCAGTTACAGCCCTAAGGCCTGGGGGAGAGCTGTTTGCACTAAGGATAAGGGCTGTTGGGAGCCTTCTGGACAGGCTAGCAGTATGCAGCACAGGCTGGCCACGTGGCATGACGTCACACACCATGGAAGGCCAGGCCAGTGAGTGGGACATTCAAAAAGGGATGTACGAAAGGGGGGCAGCTGCAGGATAAGAAAAACCGAAGGTAGTCACTTCCTGGTTCCAATGACGGCAAGGAGAGCTGGGGGTTAGATAAGAAAGCATGCACAGGAGAACGGTGCCTAGAGTCATGCAGTGAAGGTTTACTGGGATGACGGCTGCCAGGGCTTATATATTTAAAAAAAAGGGAATACAGGGGGACATAACTGAGGGAACAAGGAGGAAGGTACAAGGGCATAGAGAGAGATGCCACACCACGGGGGCGTGTATTGGGGGAGGGATATTCTGGCCAGCAGGGGACCTACAACACCAGGACTACGGGAATGAAGGACCTGAAGAAGCGAGGATGGCTGGCAGAGAAAGGGACTCAAGGGAAAAGCAACGATTAGGGTGGGCATGGAACAAAGGGTCTCAGCCACCATCTTTCCACCGCGTGCCATGGGATCTGGGGCGCAAGGCTGTAGGGGACGTAATTCCAGAGGAAAAGCGGGAAAAGGATAACAGCACATTTAAGGTAGGGCACGATGGAATGGGAAATAATGAAGGAAATTTTATCAGTGTATTCACAGGTACAAGCAGGATAGTACCAAGGAAGAACAAGCCAACAAAGGAAGAGGCATACAAGGCCATCACTGAATTGGCAGAGAAGGCCAATCTCATGTGGCAAATGGTGGAAAGAGAGGGACAGGGGAAGGTGAGGGAGAAGCGGAAAGTGGAAAAAGGTGCAGGGGGTAGTGAAAAAAGACCGACCGAGAGGCCAAGCAGACCAACTGGGCTGCCACCTCGAGTGGTTAGTCCAACACCTCCGCAGACCCTAGTGCCTGAGCCGTTAGTACCTTCCTTGGATCTGGTGCAGTACCTGCTCCAGAACCCAGGCAGGACTCTCCAGTGGCACCGTGCCCTCCACCTTTGACACCGCAACCAGTAGCCCCTCCACCAGAAAATGGTTTGACTCAGCCCGGTGACAGCAGGATACAAGGAGGGGACAGGCCTACAGGTAGTGTATTAGGCACAGTGGGGGACAGCATTAAAGAATTCATTGGTCAAACTATAGCGGCCCTAGGGAAGGGCGGCCTGGGTCAAATGGAAACTGCACTAGCAGAGATTAGAGTGGACAAAGAACCGAATGGGGGAATAGACAAGGTGGCAGAATGAGTAGGTAAAGGAACGTGGGACATAGGAGCACCAGGCATGAGAATAGGGGAACATGTGTCTTTGGTCACGTAGGAGAAGATATGGACAGGGGAATATGTAGATATATTTGCACTGGTCAGTAGAGATGCAGCAGCAAAGTATGAGGAAACAGAGAATATAGGAAAAAGTGAGATGGCAGTGGCTGTGGTATTGTTGGGTAAGAAGGAGGAGGATAAGTTCACAAAAGGGAAGACTTGGGATGGGTGGTATGTAGGTTTTGCTACCTATTTGACCATTGCAATGGAAAAGAAACCTGAGCTGGACATACCACTGATTACGTATTCCCTGATTATAAGGAGAGCGAAACCAAAAGGGGGAGTGGGTTGGATTTATTATGATGAGTTTTTTTGGCAGAGGATGGCCACCTATGGTGATGTGAGATGGGACACAAAACAGATTTGTGGACCAACTATGTTACTGACCAATGCACTCCTGAAGGGGAGATGGAAAGAAAAGGGGGGATGTTGCAGAGGTGCTGTTGGGGATATAATCGGGCATTTTGTTCATGGCCCCAATGTCAGTTCCGACATGCCTGTTCAAAATGTGGGGGATCTCATCCGGCATCAAGGTGCAGGACAACATGGGTATCAGGGTCCCAAGCAGGGGGAAACCAGGGGACGGGCCTCCAATGAGACTGGTTTTAAAGGGCAGGCATGGAATAAAGGGTTGAGAGGCAGGGGATACGGGAGTGGGGGGGCCATGCCTATTGAAAGAAAGGTCAGAAAAATAGTCAAGGGGGATGGGGGACAAGGGGGGGAGGTTTTAGGGGTTAGAGACTGATTCCAACTGGCAAAGACCCCCATAAAAATTGAAGCATGGGAAAAATGGCTTAGGGTGCACCTGGATAGGAAGGTGGCAGAAAACATACGGATAGGTTTTAAATCAGGCTTCCCACTGTGATGCAAGGGCCTGAGACAAGCAAGGGAGACCAATAACTTAGGATCAATCAGAGGAAAGGAGGACATCTTGAGGAGGAAAATAGAGAAAGAAAAAGTTGTGGGGAGGGTTGAAGGACCGTATCCCTTGCCCCCTTTAGACAACATGAGAATTTCCCCTTTAGGCCTAGTACCCAAAAAATAAGAAGAGGAGTACAGGGTGATCCACCATCTGTCAGTCCCTGAGGGAGACTCCGTTAATGACTTTATTGGACAGGAACACAGCCAGGTCACTTATGCTACATTGGAAGAAGCAGAACAGCTTATTCAGGTGACTCTGAATGCCTAGATGGCCAAGACCAACACAGAAGCAGCCTTTAGGCTGCTCCCAGTAAGGAAGGAAGATTGGGATCTATTGGGTTTCAAAATAGGGGGTCAGTATTATTTTGATAAGGTGATGCCGATGGGTTGCTCCATTGCATGTGCCACTTTTAAAACATTTAGCACCTGCCTACAATGGATATTCCAACAAAAGACAGGGCACATGATACACTATTTAGATGACTTCCTGTTGCTAGGCAGTGGAAGGGTGCAGACAGAGAAGATGTTGGCAAGTTTTCAGGAATTGTGCAGGGAACTGGAGGTGTCATTAGCTCCTGAGAAAACCAAGGGCCCGAGTAGGGTAATGGAGTTTCTAGGAATTGAAATAGACACACAACAGGAGGTATTCAGGTTGACAGAAGAAAAGGTACAGAAACTAAGGAAGTTAATTCAGGTGCATACCAGCAGAAGAAGGGTACAATTAAGGCAGGTGCAGCAAGTGATAGGGCATTTGAATTTCACATGTAGGGCAATTGGGCCAGGGAGGGCATTCACTAGGAGGTTAGCCCACACCACGGCAGGAGTAAGCAGGCCACATCACTGGGTGGACATAACCAAATGGATGAGAGAGGATTTCACAGTATGGGAGGAATTCTTAAAGAATTTTAATGGCTGTTCCATTTGGCAAGATGAATGCATTTTCAATACAGACCTAGAATTGTAAACGGATGCAGCAGGAGGGCTAGGTATGGGGGGGTATTTGAGAGGGAAGTGGGTTTCAGAATCATGGCCAGTAGAGTGGGTATGGGACAGGAAGGTGAAAGACATCACACTTTTGGAAATGATGCCAATTTTGGCATGCACCCTGGTATGGGGGGAGGAAATGAGGAACCAGAAGGTTACATTTTGGTGTATAACAAGGCAGTGGTGGATGTGCTGAACAACAGAGGTGCCAGGTCAGAGTCAGTTATGGGGGTATTGAGTTGAGGAAGTTAGTATTGAGGAGGTTACAGTTAAACATGTCTTTTAGGGCCAGACACATAGATGGGGTAAAAAATATTCTAGCTGATAGCCTTTCCTGTCTACAGTTGGATTATTTCTGAATGCTGGCACCGACAGCAGAGGAGTGGAAAACAGCCATCCCAACGAACATCTGGGACATTGGCAAGATGGAGCTGAGATGTTGTTCCGCAGCTCTTGGGCTACACGGACCCTGAGGGCCTATGAAGGGGCATGGCCAGCATTGCAAGCATTCAGGGAAATGCACTGCATGGAGGTAAGTGGGCCAGTAACAGAAGAGCAGTTAGGACAATTCACGGTAGAGCAGTGGCAAAAAGGGACAGCACATTCAACAATGGGAATTTACCTAGTGGGAATCAGTTTAGTGTGCAGTTTAAAGAAATGGAAGGATCCTACGAGATCAATGTTGATCCGTAGAATGATGCAAGGGTGGAGCAGGCTAAAGCGGAGGAATAAGGATGGGAGGAGGCCAATAGCAGACCAACGGTTAAGTAGATTGGGGGGAATATTACCGGCCATTTGTAAATCCAAGGATGAGGCCCTGCTGTTTCAAATGATTTATTTAGTGATGTTTGCAGGGGCCCTGAGGCTGAGCGAAGCAGTGGGCCATAACGGCAAGAAGGGAGAGGGAGGTTTGGAATGGAGGGATATAACATGGGGAACACAACAAATACAGCTGAAGATCAGGACATCCAAGATGGATCAAGAAGGAAAAGGGAATGTGGTAACCATGGAGGCTCAACCTGATGGGACCTTGTGCCCGGTAAAGGCTTTGTGGGCTTACGCCGCAGAGCGCTATCACAAAGAAGGGAGGTTATTTGTGCACGGCGATGGGAAAAAAGTGACAAGTTACCAAGTAATGGCCATACTCAAAAAAGGCATGGAGGTTTTGGGGGAGGATCCAGCTAATTACTCATCCCATTCTTTCTGGATTGGGGCAGCTTCAAAATGGGTGGTGAATGGGGAAACAGTGACCACTATGATGGAAAAAGGATGATGGCGGTCAGCCTGCTACAAGAGGTACATTCGGGCATTAAATGAAAGTGAGTAACTGAGCATTGCAAAATGGTTATATTAAATGCACGCTGAAAATAGAAAATAGAGTTAAAATCTACGCTCGCATCTTAGGTCTTCTTCTGAAATATCTAAAGAGAAGAAAAACAAGTTAGTGTAGTGTTTTTTTTCTCTTTTGGATATTCCTGAAGAAGACCTTGGGTCGAAACGTAGATTTTTAACTCTATTTTCTATTTTCAGCGTGCATTTAATATAACCATTTTGTTTTGCTTTTAGACCACATGCTGACGCAGCGCCTTGTCTTTGTTGTTATACAACTGAGCATTGGTCTTGCTACAGGGGGAAAGTCTGAAGGTATGGGTGGAGGGAGAGTTATATAAAAAAACAATATATATAGAATGATAGAAACTATGTTAATATGGTAAATAAGAAGTGAAAGGGGCAGAGGGAAGAGAAAAAAATGACATGTTTTTGAAACTAATATGTATGTGCTTAATTTATTAGGAAAAGGGAGAATCATGGAAGTATGGATCTGTGGGCATTCCTACATTTATTGGGCAGAAAGGAGAGCAGAAAAGAAAGGTGGGGGAAAACAGCTGTACCAAGATGCCAGGGAATGTCAGCTAATATGGAGTGGCCTGCGAGGGATGAGATGGGCACAGTTACTTCCCACCCTAGTAGAAATGAAGGAAAGGCGGCCCACCCCAGGTCTAATAATTTTACATCTTGGGGGTAATGGTATTGGGGGAAGCCATGGGTCAATACATATTTGAGGGTTAAACAGGATCTTAACAAGATAAAGCAGTGGTGGCCAGCAGTGAGCTTAGCATGGTCGAATATGATACCAAGGCGGGTATGGAGGCATGAGCACATCATGTAGCAATGGATAGGGCCAGGAGAAAGATGAACAGGAGAGTGGGGATGCTGATCAGGTCTATGGGGGGGACATGTAATATTGAGGGGAGTAGAGGAATGGGTGGACGAATTTTACAGAGCAGACGGAGTGCACTTGTCCGACATAGTAATCAACATGTTTAATGCAGAGATGATGGGCTTTATTGAGGCATGGAGGAGACAAGAAGGAAGATGATAGAAGTGAAAGAAGGTCAAGAATGTGGGAAGGCCAATCATTCAACACAAGCTGGAGACAGGCTATGGGGAAAAAAGGGGGAGAAGGGGGGAGGATAAAGAAATATGAGGAGAAGGAGAAGGAGAAGGAACAGAAGGAGAAAAGAGTGGTCTCGGTGGTCACCGTTACCTACAAGAAAGAGAGAAGAGGAAGGCTCTCAGGTTTTCACCTGGGGAGGCCAGAAGAAGATGAACAAGAAGGAGGGGAGACCAGAGAGTGATATGTTATGGCAATAAAAACAAAGAATTGTGAAAGGAAATAATGAAAATGGTGATGATACTTGCAAAGAAATGTAAATTATTAATAAATTAATTGCCAATCTAAGCACAACAACAACTCCGTTGTCTGTCATTTTTTGGGGGAAAGGAGAAATCTGGGACAGTGGAGTTTGCCCTTTAAGGGGCAGACCAAGTTGTCCTGATGTACCCTTTCAACCCCCCCCGGGGGTTAGTGTAGATGGTTGTGCTCAGAAAGGGGGAGGGGAGGAGAAGGAGGACCAGGGAGCAGGACAAAGGAGGAGACAGGAAAGGGGACTTGAAGGAAGGGACAAGGATGGGGGAAACAAGAAAGAGGAGGGGCTAAAGCAGGGTACATAATCCCCTGCACAGCAACAATTCAGCCTCTTTTGCTGAAGTTTTGATTCCTCCCACCCACCCATCAAAAGGAAAATGAGGGTAGGGTTAAAACAGGAGTAGAAGTGGACTGCCAGAGGTGGATGGCGGGGGGGTTCGGTATGAACAAAGTTGACTGCCAGAGGTGGATGGCAGAAAGGGGGAAAAAATGTGGGGGAGGGAAAAGGGGAAGGATAAAGAATATAGGGTGAAGGAGAAAGAACAGAATGAGAAAAGAGCGGTCTCGCTGGTCACTGTTACCTATGAGAAAGAGAGAAGAAGATGGCTCCCAGGTTTTCACCTGGGGAGGCCAGAAGAAGATGAACAAGAAGGAGGGGAGACCAGAGAGTGATATGTTATGGCAATAAAAACAAAGAATTGTGAAAGGAAATAATGAAAATGGTGATGATACTTGCAAAGAAATGTAAATTATTAATAAATTAATTGCCAATCTGAGCACAACAACTCTGTTGTTGGGGGGCCACGTGATGCAGAGCGCCTAGAAGCAGCACTTCTTCGGGGCTCCCACATATCACCCATTAATAAAGCGTTTTTTTTTTCCCTACTACTGGTGCACAACACTAGTCGGATTTCAACTTTAAGTTTCCTCCACATTACTGACTACAACGATTAGCTTTCTGCCTGAGTTTACCTTCGAGAAAGGCTCTGAAGTAGCAATGGAAGCAGAGATGAAGCAGGCCGGAATCAAGCATACCCCGCTACCTACTCCCGAGAAATCTACCAAGAAGCCAAACACCAAACCTCTGGGAACACTATTAAAATAAGCTCTTTCAGTACTTCAGAGGCTCCCCTAACTGTGGATTGCTTCCTCCAGGAGCTGATGCCATTTAAAGAAACGCTAGGGGATATATCTGCCAAGCTAAAGTCCCTTAGAGGAGACCTCAGCATGTTGTCTACTAGAATGGGGGATTTGGAGGCAAGAATCTTGTCTCTAGAGAATTGGAGGGAGAGGATGGACCCAGAAGTGGTTCAACTCAAGCAACAAATCAGCAAACTCCAATTAAAAACAGAAGATTTGGAGGGGCGAAGTAGGAGGAATAACTTGCTGGTTTTGGGCTTACCTGAAACAGAGGAAGGAGCTGATATCATTACTTTTCTCCAACAATTCTTCAGCAAGATCGTCGGCCAGTCTCCCCTTAACCCTCAATATCACTTAGAGCGGGCCCATCGTTCCCTCAGGCCAAAACCCTCGCCTGGAGCCCCCCCAAGGCCTATCATAGTGAAGTTCCTCAGCTTCCTGGAGAAACAACATGTGCTCACCAAACCAAGAGAGCTTCAAGCTATACTGTGGAATGGGGCTAAGCTACAGATAGCCCTGGACCTTCTCTTTGAAACGTGTCAAAAATGGGCTGCTTTTCATCCCACGGTCAGCAAGTTGATAGCTGCAAGCATACGCTATAAAATGCTTTACCCAGCCAAATTGCAGGTGATGATCGACGGGGTATAGCACTCTTACGAATCTCCGGAGCAAGCAGCCACGGACCTCACCACCAAAATCCCTAACTTGTTCAAATCTGGATGAACTCTAACTGGGACTGTTTGAACTCTAGTGTTTTTTATGTTTGTTCTGGTTAAATCCTTACCTCCTCAGTGGGTTCTCTTTTTCCAGGTCTTTGATGCCCTAGGGGCAAGTTGTGTAGGCTGGTTGGGTCTGGGTGAGACCTCCTAGGCGTGGTTTCATCTCGGGGATGTATATGCATGTCCCAGTGGGTAGATAGGGGGAACTTTTGTGCAGCGGGCATTTCCGCTGGCCGTTTTCAAGATCGGACCTCCTGGTCCTTCAATTTTCCAGTCCCCCTGTCACTTCCTTGTTCTCATGAGGTCAGCAGTGCCCAAGACTAGATGCTGTGTCATGGGTTGCAGTGGAGCCCTGGGGTCTGTACCCTCTGGATAATCTGGCTAATACCTCAAACTGACCTGAAAGATGCTCCCCAGGGTAACTGCTACAACCAAAGTAGGTTGGGATGTTTAACTTTGTGGCACGGATATTTCGCTTCTTTAGGAGCGGGTAATCTAGGAGCCCTTCTCTTTTTGCATTCTGGCTAGCTCACTTAATTCTCGATGTAATTATAGTAGGGTGCATTCTCGTTTTCTCAAGTGGGGTGATGGGTGGGGGGCTCCGAGATGGAGCTGGCTCAGGGAGAGCTGCATAGCACACCAGAGAAGGGGGGGAAGGGCACATTTCTCGAGAGGCATAGATATTCCAGTTACTTTTATTCTCACTTGTTAATTTTGACAGAATCAAAGCACAATGTCTCACTTTGGTATTGGCATTCAAGTTTAGACTTTGCCTCTCATTGAAATGCTGCTCATGGGGTCTGGTCCTCCGTAATAGTTCCAGATGAACCCAGAACTGCTCTCATATTCACTGGGGGACCTCTTGTATATAGTTGTATGGGTTTGTGGGGGGAAGGGGGTCTTTTTGATCATAAATCTGTCTCACTGACTATAATGTCTGAAGTTAATGTGACATGGTTAATGTTATTCGCATTTTTAACTATGGTTACGTGCTGAGAGAGACGGATCTGTTATAGAGAAGCTCAGTCTCCGGGGTTGATGGGGATGGGGGGGTGTCCCTTTTGTGGTGGTCTGTTTGGTTAATGATATATGATTACCTTGTTCCCAAATAAACAAATACATGACAGCGGTGCCAATCAAAATTGCAATGTGGAATGTCAGAGGTGTCAGAGACATGTCTAAAAGATATCAGGTTTTCAAACACTGCGCCCTTTTTAATATTGACATCCTTCTGATACAAGAAACCCAACTTCTGGATTCGGAAGTCAGTGGGCTGTGCCGGCAGGGTTTTTCTCAAATTTTTGTTTCCTGTGGCTCATCATCTAGCAGAAGGGTGGCTATTTTGGTGAAAAGACATGTATCATTTTTGGCAGAGGAATGTTTAAAGAATCAAGAGGGTAGATTTGTCATTGTTAAAGGCTTGCTCAACAATGTCAGTGTGGTCTTAGGTGCAATTTATGGCCCAGTGGGTGAAGACCCAGATTTTCTTATGAGACTGGCTGACAGGTTGAGTGGACTACTGCCCTCCTCGTTAATTTTCAGTGGTGACAGGAATATTGCCCCGTCACAAGACCTGAATAAAACCTATAGGCCTTTAAAACCACTTCCCCCTCACAACTTGCTCTGAGGGACTTCATGGACCTACTGGGTCTATATGACCCATGGCGGTTGCTTCATCCCTCTGATCAGTTGTTTTCATTTTACTCCCAAGTCCACCGTTCATGGTCCAGAATCAATTTCATCCTAATTAGTAACAATTTTCTTAAGGGTATTCAGCTGACAGGTATCGAGCCAGTTGTCATTTCTGACCATTCTATGGCATGGATTTCGATTTCCCCTGACCTGAGTGCTCATAGAGACACCTCATGAAAATTAAACACACAGCTCCTAAAGGAGGAACATACAATTTCACACATTAAGTCACTGACTGCTGATTTTATAGGTTTTAATGTGGGTTCCACAACTAGGGAGGACTTAATATGGTGCTCTTTTAAATGTTTCATCAGAGGTGAATTTATCAAGTTAGCGTCTAAAAGGAAAAAACAAAGAGAGGCTAGAGCTATCTCGCTGTCAAATCAGATTAGGTTGGCTGAAAATAATTTACTCTCCTCTTCCTCCCAATCCGATTTAGAAGCTTTGTTGAAACTTCGGAATGAATATGCTGACTTGTTAAAGGAAAAGGCAGAATATGCCATCCTTAAAACCAAAGCCCGTTATTTTGACCAAGGTGAGAAATCAGGTAGAATGCTAGCCCTTCGACTAAGGGAAGTAGAAAGTTTGAGACTAATTCCTGCCTTGTATTGCCCAGATGGCTCTATTAAGACCTCCCCTCGGGATATCTCTCAGATCTTCAAGGCCTTCTATAGGGACTTATATAGCAAGGGTCCTTCTCAACCTTCCCATGTCCGTATTGAACAATTTCTAAGTGATTTACATCTCCCCTCCCTACAAGCCCTCCAATCCGAGGCTCTAGTCTCCCCTATTACTCTGGCGGAAGTTGAGGAAGCGATTAATGGGCTAGCACTGGACAATTCCCCAGGACCTGATGGTTTTCCATCCAACTTCTATAAAGTTTTTTGTAAGGAGATAGCTCCCCTTCTCTTGAATTTATTTAACTACATGTTCACCTCTGACTCCCTGGATTCTACTTTCTTGGAAGCTACGATTGTTTTGATCCTGAAACCAGATAAACCTCAGAGGGATCCTGCCAGTTACCGTCCGATTTCACTACTAAACTATGACATTAAAATTCTAACCAACATTCTATCCCTTAGAATTAAACAGGTTTGGTCTACTTTGCTGAGTCCTGAACAAGTGGGGTTTGTTCAAGGTAGATCCCCTGCTGATCATTTGCAAACTCTTTCGCATGTTTTTCAAGTGGCCCAAGACTCCCAGATTCCTATGGCTTTAGTCTCACTAGATGCAGAAAAAGCTTTTGATAGAGTACATTGGGACTTTCTTTGGGCCACTCTTCAGAGAATGGGCTTTCCAGAAACTTTTATTCACTGGATTCGGATGGTATACAAATCTCCTACCGCTAGAATTTATTGTAACCGGGTTTTCTTCTCCCGATTCACCCTGTTTACTGGCACTCGGCAAGGCTGTCCCCATCTCCCTTTTTGTTTAATTTATATTTAGAACCCTTGTTAATTAGTATTAAACACTCCCCCCAGCTCATTGGTTGCTCGGTATACCAACAACCCCGCACCCTCTCAGTGTACGCAGATGATATTCTTTTGCATTTGGCCAATCCAGAGTCCTCCCTAACACATGCATTGCAAATTATTGATAGGTTTGGCTAAGTTGCCAATTATAAGTTGAATTTATCCAAATCTGTTATATTCCCTTTAAATACTCTCACTTTTCACACCAAATTTCTTCATTTTGGTATGAAATGGTTCTCCTCCTCATTTAAGTACCTAGGTATACACCTCACTAGAGACCCAGAGGCTCTCAGGAAACTTAATTTGGATGATCTGTTGCTGAAGGTACAGCAGGATCTTCAAAGATGGGCCACTCTTCCAATGTCCCTATGGGATCGAATTAGTATCATAAAAATGAATGTTCTGCCCCGTATTTTTTACCCTTTAAACTTACTGAACATTTGGCTCCCAACATCTTATTTTCAGCAGCTTCATTCTGCCTTTTCTAAATTTATTTGGCAAGGCAAACATCCCAGATGGGCCTTCCTCAAACTTAATTTACCCAAGGAGAAAGGTAGACTCCGCCTCCCCAATTTTATGTTATACTACTGGGTGAGCCACCTGTCCAAAATGGGGAGATGGTTTGAAGTTGGGCCTGATTCATATCTGCCCACCTGGCTACAGTTAGAGAGAAAGCTGTTAGATACATATAGTCTCTATTCACCTAGAGTTTTTTATTACACCACCTCTGTGTTACCTCCTTTTTTACAAAGTTCGGTTGTAGGGGTCTCCATAAAAGTTTTGACTCAGTGTTGGAATTTCTTTAACATTTCTTCTAAAAAGGATATGGCACAACCTCTCATTTCCCCAGTTTGACTTTCCCAGCTACAGGATTCCCCTGTAGAAAGCCTGTTCTCCCAGGACTCTCTCCTTCCATCAACTGATATAAGTGATAAACTGAACATCCCTCAGAAACATATATTTAGAGTGTTTCAGTTGAGACACCTTATAGTTTCCACCTTTGGGACTATGTTTAGACCATCACAGGTTTGGCCATTCCTAGACCAGATACATGAGTATGCAAATAAGCCCCATGGAATCTCTAAGATTTACTCCCTTTTATTGGAGATTAAATACCCTAATGCCCTTACTGGGGCTAAAATCTGGATATATTTTCTACCAGACTCCCCTCCGATCTGGAAGCAGATTTGGGTGGACCTGCACAGATATTTTACTCAAGATAGACATAGGTTAATTCAATATCATATTTTAAATAATCTCTATTACACACCAGTTAAGTTAGCCGAGATAGGTAGAGTACCCTCAAATATTTGTACAAGTTGTGGGGCTACTGAAGGGAGCCTAATACATGTTCTCTGGCACTGTGACAAAGTGGCTCCCTTATGGAATATAATTCAGACCAAGCTGGACCCACTTTTGGGTTTGGGTGAACCGTTCACTATAGAAATATGTATCCTAGGTATGTTTTCCAATATTAAAGTTCAGGAGCGTAAATTTCATATGGCTTTAATCTCCATAGTAGTTAACAGGCTGATTTTAAAACACTGGATGGATCAGTTGGTCATACCATATGCTGAGTGGATTAAAGAAATGTCTCTTTGTTTAAATACGGAAAAGTTAATATCCAGCTCCAGAAACTGTATGGCTTCTTTCAACTTGAAATGGGATAAACTGTATGCACTATATTTGAATTAGGATCTTTGTATTGCTTACCTCTGACTATTTCGGTTTGGGTTTTTATTATTTTCTTTCTTCCTTTTATTCTTCTTTTTCTGTTGCTTGGTACTGCTAGATCACTTCATATCCTGTCATCTTCTTACTATGCTGGTTTTTAAAACTAAGAAAGGCACACCCCAGGGGGGGGAAGGAGAGTGTGGAGGGGAGTGGGGGTTGGGGTAAGCTGTATGCATTTCTCTGTTATGGTTTATTTGTGCCAATAATATTCTGGTGTCCTTTTTTTTCCATCAATGGTTTTTGGGGGATGTTTTGTCCTGTTTCACTATTATCTGGATTCTTACTTCCTGTTATTTTATAAACTAATAAAGATATTGAATTTAAAAAAAAAAACAACTCCGTTGTCGTCATTTTTTTGGGGAAAGGAGAAATCTGGGACAATGTCCTGCTGAAGCGGGAACAATATTGGATGTTTTCTACAGGGGGTGCAGAAAAACCAGAACTCAATGAAAAAACTGAACTGAGACCTTTACTTAAGAAATGATAGAGATCAAGAAAATAAGAAAAAGGATCTCCCCCCAGTTTGACTATGCACATGCATAAAGGTTAACAATATGTTGTGGTAAAATGTGGTCTGTGTTTGAAGGATTGTGTGTTGCTGCATTCAGATGATAATGTACTGCTTTTTAAGCTATGAATGCATTTAATGATTAATGATGGTTATTCTTAACATTTAAGGCACCATGAACCTGTGATGGCACTTGTAAGTAATGTCACTAAAATTATGTCTTGTGGGAAACCATGTCTGAAACAAGCACACTATCAGTGGACTCTTTCATAGTGGTAAAACTAAAACTAAATAAAAATAAATATATAATTGAAAGAAAATATAGGTGCTGATAACAGGGACAATGTGTGCAATAAGAAATGTAATTTATTTCTGCCTGTTTTTAATATTGAAATGCACAATGATGAAATTGATGATTTGTATATAGAGGTGGTGATTATATTTATGGTGCACATTTCTATTTTTTAAGTCATGTTTTTAAAAGTACTTTGCACTACTGCACTTTTTTATAGGACTTGCCCTTTAAGAGAATCCTGAATTCAGGAGCCAGATAGTCTACAAGTGTTATCATTTGGGAAAGCATCAGGGGACATGAAATGCATTAGGAGACAGGTTTTTGACTGCACCTATAGAACTGCTCAATGACATTTGCCCTGATTTTTCCAGATTATGTAATTTACCTGGTTGCATGGACAAATCTGATTATTCTAATCTAAAAAGTGCAAACGGTTTATTATTTGATGAAGCCTTGTCAAAATGTCCCTCAAATCTTATAAAGGAACTAATTACATCATTAGCAGTCCTTTATGTAGCTCATATACTTATCCTTGAAACTACGGTATCTTTGAAGGAGGAGGTGGAACAAATTAACGTGTTCTTAGAATGTCGGGCAAAAATAATGAACCAGGTCATGGTAAAGTTGGATTAATTTATTCATTTAAACCTCCAGATAAGAATCTATTATTTTCTTTTTTTTTTTATAGGAATCAGAAATTGACTTATTTCCCTATAGTAGCTTTGAGGGATATCATGTCATTTTATCACATTCCTAAGGGGGGGGTGAAGCTCTCTGGCATGGGGTCTAATAATATGTCTTTGTTGAAGATAAAGTGCTGATTTACGCTAGGGAGTTATAATCTATTTATAAGAAGTTGTTGCCTATTTATATATATTTCTCAAAAAGGGTTCCCACATAGATTCAAAATAAGCTAAGCAATCATTTTGAAGGTAAAAGATTATTTCTAGCGTTGCACAATCTGCAATCAAATTAATCCAATTTTTTATGTCAGGTGGGTTTTGTCCTTCCAGTGTTGTAGGATTAATTTCTTGGCATTTATTAATGCCAAGTGGAAGAGCTCAATAAGTTCATCCTTTCCCTTATATTTCGGTAAAAAATATTTACCAAATATAAGGATTCCTGGATCAAATGGTAACTCTAATTCTAATATTGTTCCCCAAATCCTTCTTATATAGCCCCAATACTCATTTAATTTAGGGCATACAATAAACATGTGCAATAGAGAACCCTTCTGATCTGTGCACCTGGGGCACATAGGTGATATTGAGGGATTACATTTCTGTGATCCTTCTGGAGTAAAATAGACTCTATGCAGTATATTAAATTGGATCTGGACTAATTTATTGTTTTTAGAAGCAATTAGTCCTTCTACTTGTATATCTTCCCTTTCTTGGTCTTTTAGAACTTGTCCTATATCCTTCTATCATGATGTTTTTAGTTTCTCTAAAGGGATAATCATCTTTTCAGCTATGGTCTGATACAATTTTCCTGTCATCTTCCCTCCTGTACTATTATTAATGTATCCTCTATGGGTGATAAAGGCAAACACTCAAATGTTTGTGTGTTTTTTCTAACATAATCTTTTATATGTATGTATGTTAGATAATAATCAGTTTCAAAATTTAGTTTTTGTCTGAAAGCAGGGAATTGTAAAAAGCTCTCATTATCATATAACTGTTTTAATTGGCATATTCCTTTAGTTTCCCAAATGTTGGCAAATATATTGATTCTTATATTAGGTATAGCTTTTCCGTATTTTATATACATAAAGGGTGACATTCTGATTTTTTGTTTAATGGTTTCATATGTCTTTTGCCAGACCCTAATTGAAAGCGCTGTGATTCCTTAACATATTTTCTTTTCTTTTCCCTCTGTTTTTACCTGGTTCAGATCTAAATATAACATACCTGAAATTTATTTTAAAGGAATATATGCTTCTTCTATTTGTTCCCAACTGGAAAGGTGTTCTGAAGAAAAGCATTTACTAATCTGTTCTATTTGTGATGCTAAGAAATACCATTGGAAATTAGGTAATTTGAGTCCTAAATGAATTTTAGAGTTATATAATTTTTGTATTGCAATTCTTGGCTTTTTGTTTTGCCATGGAAATGTCTTTACTTTCTTTTCCAGATTTAAAAAGACTTTCTGGGGAACCCATATATGTAGGGCTTGAAACATAAATAACAATTTTGGTAAAATATCCATTTCTATTATATTTTTTCTTCCTATAAGTGTAAGTGGTAAGGCTGACCATCTATCTAGGTTATTAGAGATTTTTTGTATCAAAGGTTCATAATTCAATCTAAAAAGATCATCTCTGATATTAGATAAATACACACCTAAATATTTAACTTTAGTGTTTGCCTTAATTTTCCTAACTTTCAAAGGTATATCTGGATTGAATCCCTTATTCATGAACAGTATTTATGTTTTATTTTGGTTGATTTTATAACCAGAGACCTTAGAGAAGTCTGAGATAATTTTCTTTAATGGGTCAAATGATACTGAGACATCATTTAGCTACACTAAGATGCCATCTGCATAAAGGGATATTGTCTGTACAGTATATTGTATTTTAATGCCCTCAGTCTTCTGACAAATTATTGTTGCCATTGGTTCTATATATATATAGCAATTGACATTGGTGAAAAAGGGCAGCCTTGCCTGGTTTCTCACTGAAGTTGTATGGTTGCAGATATTTGTCCATTAGTTCTAATTCTTGCCTTTGGGGTACAATCTATCATATTAATTAGTTTAATAAATTTTTTTACCAAAGCCAAAGTATTCAGTATATTTCCTAGAAATGCCCAGTTAGCCCTATCAAATGCCTTTTTGGCATCCAGGGCTACCAGGGCTGCATTTTTTGATGTAGTACACGCCATTAGATTTAATGTTCTGCGGATTTTATCTGTCATTTTTCTACCCTCAATGAAGCCACTTTGATTTGGATGTATACTTTTTTGAATGAGTTTTATAAGTCTGTTTGCTAAAATTTTAGCAAAGATCTTATAGTCAGTGTTTAACAAAGAGATTGGTCTGTATGAAGTACAGTTTAGAGTAGACTTACCAGGTTTTAATATTAAAGCAATTATGGCTTCATCAGAGGTAGATGGGAGCTTATCCTGTGTCTAAAAATTATTATAGAGCTTCAACAAGATTTGAGCTAACTCCATTTTAAATAATTTATAAAATTCAGCTCCCAGGCCATCTGGTCCCAGAGCCTTAGCAGTTTTCAATTCAGAGATAGCATCTAAAAATTTTTGTCTTGTTCAGTAATTGATAGTAAGCCTATATTAGACATAAGTTCCATCATGTCTTTCTCTGATGGGTCTAGCTTCTTAGAATATAACTGTTGATAGATTTTTTGAAATACATTGTTTATAGCCACTGGATCAAATGCCTTAGTTCCTTGTTCATCTATGATCTCATTTATTGCATTTAAAGTTTTTTCTGATTGTCTTTGATATGCTAATGATTTACCTGGTGTTTCTCCTTGGAAATAATATAAACATCTAGCCCTTAGATTAGCATTTATAGCCCAGTTTTCTGTAATTTTATTTATTTTATCTTTTAAAATCAAAACCTTTGCCAGGCCTTTCTGGGCTGAGGTTATTATGAATTGTGTTTCTGCGTTAACCAGTTCCTGTTCTAGTTGATTTATAAGGTAACTGTGTACCTTATTTTTATGTATTGTATATGAGATGCTTACCCCCCATACAAATGTTTTGAAGTAATCCCAGATATGATTCCAAGATGTCTCTTGGTCTAAATTAAATTAAACAAATTATTGAATGTCCCTCTTGAGTAAAGCAATGAAGTTCTGGTCCTGTAGCAGTTTAGTGTCTAACCTCCATTGTGTTTGCTTTTTCTGTTGTTTTCCTAGGCTCAGTTTTATAATTAGAGGTGAATGGTTGGAAAGAACTCTGGGTTCATATTTTACTTCCTCAATTTTATATAACATATTCCTAGATACTAAACAGAAATCTATTCGAGAATGAGACTTATGTGGATATGAGTACAAAGAATAGGTTTCTTTTTCTGGGAAAAAATGCCTATATGGGTTAATCAAATTTAGTTCCTCAATAAAACCCCAAAGTGTGGCAATTGCTCTGTGTTTCTTTTCTGTCATGCCCGAACTTCTGTCAATAGTTTTCAAAGTTAGATTAAAGTTGCCTGCGATAAAGTATGGTGTTGGAAAATGTACCAATTCTAAGAAGAAGTCAGTAAAGAACTTAGCATCTTCTATGTTTGGATCACACATACTCTCCAATGTATAATGTGATGAAACAATTTTTATATTCATAATATTATATCTTCCTTCTAAATTCATATGTACTTTAACTATACTAGGACTTACATTTTTTTACTAAGGAATACTGCAGTGCCTCTAGCTTTAAAAGAAACTATTGAACATGCCCCATGTGCACAGATCAGTTTCTTAAAATAATCATAATCTCTGATTGTAAAGTGAGTCTCTTGCAGGAATAATATATCAATGTGCTTTCTTTTAATATGATTTTTAAATTTCTTCATTTTTATTCTATCCCTCGCACCATTAATATTTAGTGACATAATCATAATTTTGTTCATTATAAATATTCTAAAACTATTTTATGCCCAGCAAGAGAGCCACCCCATTACATTCATGTTTTATTTTCACTTTTTTAATATTTCTATAGTCTCATACCTGACTCCGTTTGTTAAATAGATAAAGAAAATACACTGAAAAAATCTCCTACCCTCCCCCACCCCTGATTGTGAGTTTACAAATGCGTATTTATTTTGTTTAAATAACCTTACCTCAGAATTTACATCTAATCCTGAGATCTGCATTTCTAGATTCTCCCCTCCCCCATTTGTAATAGCAAGATGTGCCTTTGACTCTGGACATCAATACTCGCATCCAGGTCAAGAGCCAAAGGGTTATTGAGTAGCCTTTAGCTGGGATAGAGAGACAGATATTCACTTAATATCATTTCCTGATTCTTTGGGGGGGTGTCATCCTGAGTCACTAAACAATATTTGTTTTATAGTTTTGTGTGCATCACTGGGAGAGTTAAAGATTCTCTGCCTTCCTTGTAAATATATTTTCATTTTTGCTGGAGGCAGCATTATATATTTGATACCATGTGTGGTTAGTAATTCTTTCACAGGAGCATAGGCCTTTCTTTTGTTTAAGACATCAGGTGTAAAATTGGGTTAAACCTGAAATGAGATGTCGGAGGCATTTAAACCCCTCTCCAACCTTGCTTTTTTGAGTAGTGCTGCCTTATCCAGAAAGTGGTGAGGCTTGATAAAGACAAATCTTGGGTATTTTCCCTTATAGTTAGGGTTGTTGGTAGCCCTATGGGCTCTATCAAGTTCCACTTTATTGTCTGGATAGGTTCTGCTAAGTACTTCTGTGACTAACTTTTCAAAAAATTCATAAGAATTGCTTCCTTCGATCCCTTTGGGGATGCCCCCAAGCTTCAGGTTGTCTCTTCTAGCACAGGTTTAAAGCTCCTCAACCCTTTGTTTTAATATCTTGAGTTCATTAAGTGATGTCTTCACCTGTTCTAGTATAGGATCTATTCTGTCCTCAGTCAGGCCAACCCTGTGTTTCCAGTTCAGAAGTTCTTAAAGAGAGAGCATATATTTTCTCAGCCAGACCTGATACAGAATCAGTAAGGGTCGCTATAAGTTGGTTAAGACCAGCAAAACCCTGTCTCATTTCTTGCAAAAGAGTTTCACTTAATTCATTTTTAACTATATCAGGTGATTTTTGTATTGGATTTATTGTTTGCTGATCTTTTTTCCGCAGGGCCCCTGCCTGAGGTAACATCTGTTGTTGATCCAGCTTCATAGGGGAGCTATTTAATGTAGTTTCATGATTATTTACAATGCAATTCTCTGTATTGTTTAAAAGGCAGGTCTGAATGATCCTCGATAGCATTTTGACTCACAAACTCAACATCTGCACTTTTACATGCAGAGGCAGCATTTTTAATATTAGCACTTGCACTTTTTTCCTAACAAGTGATGGTGGCATGGTTGTTGCAGCCAATAGTAATGCAGAGCCACCTTTCCCCTGAAGTTACTTTTAGCACCTTTACGAGGGTCTTATTCAATGAATTTAGACTGCCTTAAACTAATAGCTCCCACTCCTTTGCTTTCTATTTTATATAGTGAGGTTTGTGCTCTGGTGCAATTAGCAATTTCCTCTTTAGGGGATTGATCAAGAGAACCACCACTGTTTTTAGATGTTTCCTTCTCCGCTGTAGAGTATTCTGATATCAGAATGTTCTCTCCCTCCGGGACAGAGCCCAACATATCTGATGTTCTAAACACTGTTTTCTGACTATTTACTTCATTATAGGCTCTCTGGTTATGTTTTTTACATTTTTATTTGTCAGTGTAGATTGATTTTTGTACTTCATCCACAGTATGAAAAGTTCTCAGCATTCCTGCCACAAAATCAGCGTGTTGCTACAGAAGGTTAGTGCAGCATTTAGTTGATATATCCTCATGCCAACTGCAGATGAAGTAATAGGTCACGATGCATGTCTGAAAAAAAAAATTCCACACATATACATTTATTTAACCAGCAAATTTCCTAGCAGAAAATAATCGAATGTATTATTGGCGTTCTCTCTGTCTCTTGGTGAGTGACCGTTCAACTGCTCAGCCCATTCACCATCTTGCACATGCTGTCCTGAGTGGGCAAGAAGCTGTTATTTTCAGGACTTATAATTCCAGTGATGTGAAGACGCAAAAGGCTAATCTGGGGCAAGGGAATTAGGAAATAAAAGTAACAAAAAAATATAAAATGAAAAAGAATAAGGGAGAAAAAACAATAGAGCTAGATAAAATAGATAAAACCACATCAGAACAGGGGAGCTAGACAACCAGGGGCAGAACCAGGCTTTTAAGAAGTGTCCTGTGGCAGGAATTAAAGGTTGGAGCCAAAGGGACATGGCTATTGGATGAAATATTGCTTATGGATTCATTACTGTGCACTCAGTGCAATGGCTGAGGTGGGCCACAAGGAAGTTAATGTTAGTTATTTTATACATATTAAAACACTAATGTGGCTTAGTGTAACATCAAATGAATGATTCTTCTGTAATACACACTATTTTTGTACTTAATGAAAATGAAGTCACAATAACATTCACATGGATATTTCATTTATTCAGTGGTTTATTAACGCTATAATTTTGTTTGGTTACACAATACACCTTCATGCAACTATAGATTTTATGTGGCTGATATCACTCTAGATTCAGCATGTGTAAACACAGACAAAAACAGGGGTTCTGCCCAGATGATCTGACAAAAACCTTTTTTTCTCATGCCAGAGCTTCCCAAATGTAATTTAGCAGTCACTGGAATTATTTGCAACCATAATACCTCAGCACTATATGCTGTCTTCAGTATACCATGCAATATATATATATATATATATATGTGTGTGTGTGTGTGTGTGTGTGTATATATATATTTATAACAATGGGGTGGCTGATAAACGTTGCAGATAAAAACATGTATTCTCACAGAAGTGAGATAAATGTTGCTGACGTAGGAACTGTGGTAAATATTTACATTTACACACACAGTTCCTACATCATCAGCATTTATTTCGACTCTGCCTACCTCATGCATTACATTTCTCATGTCGGTACTACTTTGCGAGACCAAGCAACTTAAATTCCACACACCTGCATGGTCTCTGAAATAGCTGGAGTATTCCCTGCTTTCACAAACACTTTCAATGTGCTGAAAAGTGCATTGGAATAGCCAGAGCCATCAAAACAACAAGAAGGCTATGTCAATTCAACAGAACAAAAACCTTACAAGAGCTTGCAAATCCATCTTGAATCAATAACCTAAGTCTTCAAAAGCAGCACAACCCAATCCACATAAAAATAAAGGTACCTCCATCAACAGTACATATAATTTCTTTGTGATTCTGTGTTACACCACTACAGAAGAGAAAGGGCAGCCCAGCTAGGAAAAGAATCAAGACCATATCATCAGACAGTGACTGTAACTAATAAAACCCTGTGGAATTTACCTTATTCCTTCCTGAAAGCAATGCAGCTGTAGTACCTTGAAGGAACACATCAGAACTGCTTTTGTTCAAGTGCGAAATGTCCAATATGTGACATTTAAGTTAGAAAAGCACAAATACGTCACAGATAACATTACTAACCACAAAGCAAAATAAAAAAAAATTATTACACACACACAGCTTCAAATAAATAAAATAACGTGAACCCCTCGTACACAACCACACTCCCGGAAGCAACTAACCCACCCACTTTCAGTGCTACACCAATGAAAATACCTCACATCCATACTGACAGCCCAACCCACCAACCAATGTATGCAGTCATCTGACAATACCATGAAACAGCCCTCTTCCAATCAGACAGCCACATTAACACGCAGCATGAATAAAACTCTCACAAGCACATTAACCAATAGATACAGGACAAAACATTGCAATCATGACTACTGGAACCCACCCATTCTAAAACAAACTGCAGTACAAACATGGAAACATACCCAATGGCAAAAAAAAAAAACCAATAAATCACTGCTCCACACACATAAACTGCACCAACACTCCTGTCCTATTGTATAAATCGCACACATGATGCACAAGTGAGATATCTATGCCTCACGATGCAGCAGTGACAATATTTTCAGTATCACACTCCTGCCCTTCATGTATCCCCTATAAATATACATATATATATATAGGGGATACATGATGGGCATGAGTGTGGTATGGCAATATAATTGTCATTTCCTGCAGAGTGAGCTCTGTATATCTCTATGAGGCCAAGGCACGAGTGAGATATCCAAGCTCACTCTGCAGGAGTGACAATATTTACCATAGCACACGATATGCCCATCATGTATTCGATATATACAATAGGGCCAAGAGTTTCAGAAGTTTTGTTATGCTGTCTTGTGTTCTGTTCCTGTTAATATGTTTGCTCATTCTGTGTGTGAGCTTTTCTGAATGGGCTGGAAGTGTTATAAACTCTGAGAGACACGAGTGTGTTTTGCAATGCTATGAGTTAGTTTTAGATAGGAATGAGAAACATACTTTTGTGAAGCTGTATTGTTTAGCAGTCTGGCTGCAGTGAAGTTAAAAGCATCACAGTAATTGTAATGAACTGAGAGGCAGAGTGTCAGAACAGCTGGTACTGTTTTCAGTGGTAATTAAGTTAGCTGCAGGCAGAGTGCAGAGTGTTCTGTGAAATTGTGCTGTTTAGGATTCTGGCTGCAGTGAAGTTGAAATTGTCACAGTAATTGTAATTGGTGAGAATCAGAGTTTGAGGAACAAGTGAGAGTGTGTTTCAGTGGTAGTTGAGTTAGCTGCAGGCAGTAGTTTAGACTGTTCTGTGAAGCTGTGCTGTTTGGAATTCTCACTGCATCAAGTTGAGAGCATCACAGTAATGAGCTGGAAGTTGGGGGGGATAGGTGTGTTTTGTAATGCTCACTGAGTTAGCTGTAGGCAGCAGTGAGACCTCTCAGGTAGTTCTGCATTTGAGTTTATGGTAACAGCACCGGTGTTTCTTTCATGCTGAGGGGAAAGCTGCCTAGGGTGATGATATCAGTGACCTGTGTGTGTAAATGTCTCATATCATCACAGTAGAGCAGAGAGTAAAAATATCACACTGCAGTGGATGATACACTGTTTTATCTCACTCATTTACCACTCACCCCTATCGTGTGTGTGTATGTGTGTATATGTATATATATATATATATATATATATATAGCTACAGTACATACTCAGTACCAGCATAAATACCAAAGACCATTAGCCAGATTTTTGCTTATATACAACATATTTTTAAACATTTCAACTGTGAAAAGATTTGTAGACATAAGGAATAGTCAAATACACGTGAACTTTGCCACTGCTTTTCTCAAAAGCTTCAGGAGTGCAGGACAGTGGGGAGTTTCAAGCAGGCACTTAAGACCTTTTTATGGGTGAAAGCTTTTCCAGTATTTTCCTGATTTTACTTTATATTTATTGTGTTTTGTTTTATGTGTACTGCACAGCACTTTGGAATTTTGAAAGGCACTCAACAAATAAATATTATTATTATTATTATTACCTTTTTCTTGTCTATCACTTTCTTGCACAACCACAACACAATTAACTAAAAAATCACTAAATCATTTTCATTCTGAATGGCTATCAGGCATAGCAAGCAATCAGTATATCAATAGTTTTCTCTGTGTCTTCTGTGAATTCTTGCTGAATATAAAGCAAAGCAAGGCACATCAATTTGTTTTCTGTCACAGTTGATTGAACTTAGTGCTTCAGAAACCTCATGGTGGAAAAGGATCTTTCTCCACCAGCAGCAGACACTGGGATTGTTGCAAAGACCTGCAGTAATAGAGACTGCCTCCCCCTGCTGGTCCGCTGTGAGCTTATCAATATGATGCTACCAGTTTTTAACTATACATATATGGTCTCTGGTTCAGCCCCTCCACTTCTCCTGCCAGACTGGACATCTTCTGTAGTGCCTTTTAGGTTTGACACTCACCTCCTCATACACACCAGTGTTCCCTTTACTCCTCACTCTGCATTACCCCCAGGACATCGTCATCAGCTACACTGTTCCTCATTTATTTCCAAATACTGATTTGGTTCCCTTCCCTTCAACCTCTCATCACTTCTCTCTCCAGTCATGCCTGCACCATGCTCTCTCCATGTCAGGAAAAACTGAACTTTATCCACTCCTCAGTCTCACTCCTCTACCAACCAATCTGCCTTCTTTTGTTGTCTCCCAACTCTCTGGAACTTGCTCTCCTCATCCCTCCATCATGCTACCATTGCAGGTTCCTTCAAGCATAAGCTAAAACCTGTGTTGAAATTTTAATTCTGGAGCTTGGGGGGGGTCTCTAAAATTGTTTTTACCAGGAACCATCTGGGGCTATTTTAAATCAATGAGTCATGTACCCCAATGGGTCAAATGGGAAGGCCACTGCACTGTATGGTACTCATTGGTTTGTGTAGCCCATTGTTTATTGGTGAAACTAATCATACCTAAGCATATAATGCAGAGCCTTGTGTTACATGGCTTTTAATGCATTTTTTTTTTAAAAACTGGATATTTCAGCATGGCATGCCATTTATTTGAAAACTACTGGTAACTGGAAAAGGCACACTGAGCTAAAGCTCATACACCTTCTTATTTGTGTATTTATTTTTATTTGAGGGCAGGAAGGTGGGGGACAGTATGATCCAGCAAGGTGCAATGAATGCAAAATAGTAACACTTTTGCAAAAAGCATATACCAGTTGCAGAGAAATACAATACAGTAAGGTGCATAAAGTTAAATAAATTTGCAAATGTACAAAAGCAATACAAGTACAAAGTAGGAACAATACTGTAAATTGGTGATGGTGGATGGGGGATGAGTAACAGTGCAAATGCTTAGCAAGGGAGAGCCATGGCTGGAGGATGGCGGTCAGCAGCTTCTTGACATGATAAATTATACCAAGATAAAACAGAGAAAATTCTGTTACAAACTGAGTAAAATGCACTATACAGCAGTACAGCCATAGAACATATAATTGCCTAAATTATATAGCTGAGCTGCCTCCCCTTTAACATTTCAGCTGACATCTGATATCAAGAAACCTGACTAGAAATCAGAAAAAAAAGGAGTAAGAAAGCAAAAAAACTTTAAAGGAATTGCAGGCAGCTACAGACTTATGTCAAGGTTGGCTGTAAATCTGAGTGAAGATCATCCCCCACTGTGACAGAACATACTCCTTGCTGATTAATTGTGCAACCAAGCTATACTTTTTTGTTCAGTTTTAACCCTTCACACCTGAATCAAATAGAAGTATATGCAAAATGAGTTATTTATTTATTTATTTGCTTTTGCTAACCCGGTAAGTGCACTAGGCAAAAAGCCTGCCTATTTTCAGGCACAACCCGGGACAGTACAATATTACAATATCATAATGTAACAATATAACAATACAGCATTGACAGAACAATCAGATTCCAAAGGCAGGAGAACTGTCTGCAAAAAACAGAGACAGCTCCAGTAGATTATACACCACATGGATAACAGCAACAGTAGTGAGGTTATTGCAGCAAACAATTTAACAGAAAGAAAATTGACATTATTGCAGCATACAGTTTTACAGAAAGCAAGGTTGACAATTAACAGGCCTAGCTGAGGGAAGATAATAGGCAGGTAGGCCCAGATTACAAAATATTACATCATATTACTGTAGACAAGACATTAGACCCACCAAGGCCGAAATAGATAAAGATACTGACTCATAAGCAGAAGGCAAACTCCCAAAGGAGGACAAGGACACAACAAGGACTAACCAGAGAGAACAGAAACAGAAGTTAAGTGCAGTCACAGTTGTCAAGGGCTATGAGGTGGGAAAATAGAGTATGCTTAAATGAGGGGTGAGATGTGGAATTCTTGACATGGACAGGGAGAGAGTTCCAAAACCTAGGGGCAAAGTAGGAGAAAGCTCGCTCTCCCATTTTTGTGGAGCAATGTGGAACAGAGAGTAAGGGATAGGAAGAGGACCTCAGGGTGCGAGAGTGAGAGACTAGGGTAACATGCCCCCAGTGTGGAGGGACGAGAAGATCTGGTTAAGGAGTCAACAAAAGAACTTTAATATTACAGGATATCTTCATGATTTGTGCCTCACCACAAGTTGGCAAGAATTCTGTCTCACAGCTTTAATAGAGACAGCTCTACAGGTCTTAAATGATATTATCATAAGTGCCCTCAATATACATGCACCCCTCAACAGTGTCAGAACCAAACTCAAATCTTGTCGCTGGTTCTCTGCTGACCTTAAATCCGCACTGCTGACCAGAGATAAACTCTGGAAGAGGGCAAGAAAGACCAAGGATCCAAATGACTGGCTTCAATTCAGAAAAGCCAGAAACTCCTGCACAAAACAAGTGAGAAATGCCAAGGCTGCCTTCTACACAGCTGAATTGGATGCCTCCTATCACAACCCTTCCAGATTCTGGGGTACCATAAAGGGGATCCTAAGTCAAGCTTCTACCCCTGTCTTACCACCCAAAGTGCACCTAAATAGTGTTGAAATCACTGACAAGCAAGAAATCTTAAATGCCTTCAACGATCATTTCACTACAGCTGGCCTAGCTTTCGATTCCTCACCTGCAAATCTAATGAGGTCATCGTTAAACTTACAATCTACTGAGGGACAAAAGGCTGCTTCCACATTCTCCTTCAAATCAATACTCTTAAAAGAAGTAGAAGACCTACTATTCCAACTAGATACAACTAAAAGCGCAGGTGCAGACTCCCTGGATCCCTACTTTCTAAAAGTAGCATTGCACGCCTTAGCTGCCCCCCTCACTCACCTTTTCAATCTGTCCCTAGCCACTGGTTCTATCTCCTCAATATGAAAGACAGCTCAAGTGTTTCCACTACTTAAGGCAGGTGATCCCATGGACCTCAACAACTATAGGCCCATTTCCATCTTACCAGTACTGTCCAAAATGCTTAAAAAGTTAGTGAACTTTCAGTTAAGTGCCTACCTTGATAACAATAATCTCCATAACCCAGCTCAATCTGGGTTTAGATCTATGCACAGCACCATCTCTGCCTTAGCAAAAGTTACAAATGACTGGCAGACTGCCTTAGACAAAAAGAATAACACCTGTGCTGTGTTCCTGGATCTAAGCAAAGCCTTTGACACTGTGGACCATGAACTACTAATCTCCTCTCTGAACTTCATAGGCCTTGACTCACTCTCTCTTAAATGGTTCAGATGCTATCTCTCCGGAAGAATACAACTGGTAAAAAATGAAGGTGACCTATCTACCTCTAAACCACTCCTAAGAGGTGTACTGCAAGGTTCCATCCTGGGCCCCATCCTCTTTGCCATTTACATCAATAATATTGACTCCAATCTCTCACAATCTAATATTCACCTCTTTGCAGATGATACTGTACTATATGTCAGTAATCCCTCACCATCAAAGGCCTGTGAGCTTTTACAGTCTGAGTTCTCCCTCCTACAGCACAACTTACTAGAAAAGAAATTACTACTAAATGCCAAGAAAACAAAAGCTATGTTCTTTGCCACCAAGAGCTTCTCTTCCACTGTCCCATCATTCACCCTCCCACAATTATCTACCATCCTTGGTGAAAATCTGGAATATGTGGACAAATTCAAATATCTTGGAGTCTGGATTGACAATAAACTTGACTATACTAGCCACATTGAAGACTCCTGAAAAGCTTAGGCAAAGACTTGGCCTATTTTCTAGGATCAAACACTACCTGACCAGAGATTCCAAACAAAGGCTAATCCTGGCATCATTCCTATCCCTCATTGACTACGCTGACTTCCTTTATGGTCACTGTTCCTCTCCCATTTAAATAAATTGGACACCTTGTATCATAGAGCTATTAGATTCATTACAGATCTTCCCTCCAGCACCCATCATTGCTCTCTCTACAATGCAGTCAGTTGGACATCCTACACCATAGAAGAAACAAAATGCTGCTGTCTGGATCTACAAAGCTCTGACAAACAAACTCCCTTCCTACATCTCAGATTGTTTCAACCAGATCACATCCAGGCCTTACACCCTAAGGATCAATAAACTCATCATGCTGAAGATTCCTATCACGTGCACCCGGTATGGAAGGGCTGCAATCAGCTATTCCCTAGCACTTATCTGGAATTCTCTTCAAAAGACCTTGAAATTGGATACCCTCATTCCTTTAACATCCTTCAAAAAACTGTACACTAATCTATTCCCAGAATCATGCAATTGCTTCCATAAGGCCTAGTCCTCTCACACCCCCTCTTTTCCCCTACCCCTTTTTATACTACCCCCTATATTTTTTATTGTTTTTCTAGCTGGTTCTCCAACCTACTTCGTACAAAAATGACTCCCCAAGTCCCATTACCCTAGCTTTATCCCTACAATACTGTTTGTTTCTTTCCTTTTAATATGATCTAGGTCCAATGTAATTTTGCCTTGTATATATGTAAATATTTGTATACCTGTCTCATTCATAAATATTTGTATTTGTGTTCAACCAGTACCATGTTTTTTTGTGTAAAATTTGTAACCTTATATTGTTAAGACCAATCAGGTCCATCTTGTAAATGAGCTATGCTCAATGATGCTCACCTGAATAAATAAAGATTTTGATTGATTGATTGATTGATTGAAAACACCCTAGTGTGCATAAGTGGAGAGCACCCAGAGACAGCCAGTTTAAAGCAGAATAGAGAAGACAGTGATGGGTTCGATGAGGAGCAGATAGGGCAAATCTACAGATATTGTTGTAGGAAGTGTCCCATTTGTGAAGAACCCCCACATTGGTATGAGATATAACAGAGGGGGCATATAGCAGTTGAGGGAAAAAACACCTATCGCTACTGAGATTCTAGCAGCCTGAGTGAGTGATGCACCCTGTAGGCAGCACCAATTTTGGCATTTACCAAGCGATAAACCATGTTAATGTGCACAAAAAATTCCAGTGCCAGATCCAGCATAACTCCTAAATACTTGAAGGCTAAAGTGTTGGAGAAAGCTGTCTCATTGTAGCAGTGAGCAAGGAGCTTAGGGGACTCAGTGGGCACCCAAAGAGCATGGCCTGTGTCTTGGATATGTTTAGGACTTGGTGGTTGGATGAGAACCAGGATTGCAGAGTCTGAAATGCAAAGGAGAGATGTAGATTGATGTCAGGCATAGACTTGGAGGCCGAGTAAAGCACCAGGTCATCAGCATACATGAGAATGTTGCAGTGAGGAGGAGAAGAGATATCATTGATGAAGAGGGAGAAGAGTAGGTGACCAAGGATTGAACCCTGTGGAACACCACAGATGATAGGGACAGGACAGGAGAGAGACTTACAGAAGGAGACACCTTGAGAATGGTTTTCTAGGTAGCTGCCAAACCAGGAATGGGTAGAGTAAGAGACACTGAGAGTGTGCAGCTTGGCCAGTAGAAGGGGGTGATTTACCATGTCAAATGCTTTCGAGAGATCAATGAACACAGCCCCAGTAAGTAATCCCTTATCCATGTTATTTTTAATGCCACTGGTAAGCTGAGTAAGAGCTGTAGTAGTACTGTGGCTGGTCCTAAAGCCATGTTGAACCGGGGATAGAAGGTTGAAGCTGAAGAGGTGACAAGAGACCTGACGATGAACAAGTTTCTCAAACAGCTTACTGAGGGTGGGAAGGAGATAAATGGGCTTATAATTTGACATGATTCTGTTATCTCCTTTCTTAAAGACAGGAATGGTTCTGACTTCTTTCCAGACCAATGGCACAGAGGCAGAACAGATGGAGAGATTGATAAGCTTGGTAACATGTATTGCAAGGTAGGAGACAAACTGCCTAAGAATTCTAGGATGGATACCATCAGGGCCAGCACTACCTTTAGCAGGAATAGACTGTAGTAACTTTCAAAAATGAATCTTTCTTACACGTGAAGGGTTAAATTATTGTAGCAGTACACATTAACATTTTTTCTGTGGCCAACCAAGAAGAGTTCTGCCCTCACAGAACATGCAGGATTTCTAGATCTGCCACTGTAGACAACAGATCTAACAAAAGATGATAAGAAAAAAGTAGGGTTTGGGCACAATAGAACACAGCCTGAATCTGTATTGGTTATTGAGGTCACTGAAGAGAAGGATGGGCTTCCTACATTAGAAAAGACCTCTAGGAGTATTTCTTTGACTATTAATGAGATGTTTATCTGTGTAAAGGGTATATAGGAGACCAAATAAAACTAATGAGTCTCGGAAACTATTAACCTAACATTTATTAACTGCTGAGTTAGAGATACTAAATAGTAACAACAAAGTGTTACTTGTAGTAAGAGATACAGAACATGATGTTCATAATGTTGCATTAATACAGGCTCTTGATACAGTCAAGTTAGCATAGGGTGCCTTCAGAAAGTTGGAAGAACCTCTATTAAAAAATTGCCCCTCCCCATATCCTGGCACTTAATAATAAAAACCAGTAAAGCTAATATTTGTGTTTATTCTGATCTTATAACTTGGGATCTCTTTATATCTTCTGTTTGCTCATTTGTTTGGAACTATAATCATAGGCTCCTTGACTCAAAATCAACGTGACAATATACTTGAACCTGGTATACTAAGTATTGTTGGGACTGAAGAAAAAAATAAATGAATCTTATAACAATGTAATGTTCTCAGACTGTTATGTGATCAGTACAATACTGGCTATTAAGCTGGGTTTTAAAGGTTCTGAAATGGTAAATACACAAAAAAATTAGTTTTGCACAAACTGACTTTTAGGTAACAGACAGAATTCTGGACTTAAAATTCTGGCAGAGACCAATAGATTGGATCAATTAGGCATACAGATTGTGGATCTTAGTACAAATATTAATTATTTTTCAAATGTTCAAATTAAGAATACTGATTATTGCTCTCAAATTTCTCCAGGTGATATCCAGAAATTCATCTACCCAACAGAACACAGAAGTACCATTTCATATTTACTACCCTGTGAAAAACCTTCATTAAACACATCAGATTATAATATTAAGTCACTAAGTTCTAATATACATCAGTTGTCACAAAAAGATTGTATCTTGTAACATAGCTGGTTTGGCATCGAAAATATCAGATAGCGAGTTGCTTGACATAATTAATGGTTTCTTTATAATCTGTTTGCAACAGACATGGTTATGTTCAGAAATGCAGATCAAGGGTATCAATGCTTTTTTTTCACCAGCCAAGGAATTCTTAAAGAATTGAAGGCCATTCAGGGGCCTTGCCACAACTGTGAAAATTTTGTCCCTTCTTAGATCAATGAAGTTACTGAAAAAAGATGCTAATTGCCAAGTGTCAGTGATTGTCAGTGATTAAAGAGACTGTAATGATTTTAAAAAAATATATATATTCTGCCAATTCATTCTGTATATTATGATGTAAATATTTGGGAGAAATTGGAATCAAGAATTTCAGATTTATTAGAAGGGTGCTATAGATATGTTATGTTAATTGTGGGAGACTTTAATCCAAGATTACTGCCTATGGATAGTGTAACAGAGTCTTCCTTTATTATTCCATCTCACATTGGTATAATAAGAAAATCAGAGGATAAGATTACTAATGAAACTGGAAGTAGGATGAAAGTACTTTAGAAAATCGTAATCTGTTAATGCTAAATGGGTGAACAGTTTTGCACCCTATCGGTAAATTCACATTCTTCATTAGTAATGGTAGAAGTATAAAAGAATTTGCTATCACAACATTCTTTGATCTAGAACTTTTTCAGGATCTGATACTTGACATGTGCACTGAAAGTGATAACATAGTTGCTATAATCAGGATTGCTATTTGTACCCCTATAGATAAAAATGTTTTGACTCATGCTAAAAATTAATCCATAGAGGGATATGCAAAAAATATATTTGTAATAATTTTATATCACAACAAAATTATAAGAGCATAATCTTCATAGTTAAAAATATATACATTATTGACAAAGTTAAGAATTGCAAATCTCCATCTGATGCTTGTGTTTTTTGTCTAGTTTATTTACTGATATTCTAATTTCCATGACTTTCAATAAAAAAGCTGTGTTTAAGAAAAAGCATAGTTTAACAAAACATGAAAAATTGGAAAAATAATTTTCTGTCTGGGTCTGAGCTGCCAAAAGGGATCCATGTGGGGAAAATTTGTTAGAAATTATCAAGAAAAATAAAAAAATATATTGCTGTTTTACTTGAGAAAAAGAAAACATTCCAAGATATCCTGTGGACAGTAATGTTTGTGGCTCTAAGTAAATAAGATTCATCAATTTTCTGGCACTTGGTGGCCAAATGAAGCAATAATTTTGATCCTTGTCCAGCTGCTTCTATTCCAGCAGCTAGATAGACCCTGTATTTCAGAAAATCTTGTTGTGATACCTTCACTGAAGAGCATCACGTTAATGTTGATAACGTATCTGATTATAGTCCTGTGATATTTTCTTTCTTGTAAGTAGAGGATGCTATTAATATGTGCACATTGAATAAAGCCCCTGGTTTAGAGGCAATCCCAACAGACATATATAAGTAGCATTTAAACATCTGGTTCCCTACTTTGACAAACTTCTTCAGTAAATGCCTTAAGCATTGTTTCACCCCAGACAGTTGGAAAACTATTGTAATTAGTTCCCTTGTACAAAAAAAAAGTATTATTAACATTTTAGACCTTCAAGTCTCTTGGATACCATCTCAAAAATTTACACTAAAATTCTGTTAAATAGGCTTCAGGCCTGGGTTAATTCTAAAGTAATTTTTTTATGCTCCCTTCCCACATATTGGCCCCCATTGGCCCTACCCCCTCACACAGCCTCTTCATCCACAGCGCTGGGGCTTACTTTACCCCAGTGTTCCTCCCTAGCATACCCCCCAGGGCAGGGAATTCAGAAGGAGGCTACTTCCTCCTGATGGACATTGGAACTCAGTGTCTCTGGGTGCCATGGGTCAGTGGTGTGGAGCCTGTGGTCTGAGGTGGGTGTATGGCCCAGGTTTTTCCACTTTTTATCCACTGGGAGGTAGGACATGCAATGGCATCAGCGGTGCACATGCCAATCTCTGCCCTATCTCCTGAAGATGCCAGCTCTGGCTTCCAGACCTCTGGCTTCCACCAGGGGTCAGGCAAGTGCTGGGAGCTTCTCCCCTCCTCCCCCAGAGGAGGATAGCAGTCCATTGGACAGTCAATTCTCCCCCTCAAGCTGGCCATCTGATGCACAGACTCGCTTATGAACCCAGGTCATCGGCATCATGAGTGGTAGCGCTACCACTGTGCTAGTGGGCTGGCCTTCTTCAGTAATTTTATCAAATCTTCAAACTGGGTTTAGGAATAATTTTTCCACTACAGATCTCATTTTTGTTATGACCCAGCTAACAGAAAAATATGTATTTCTTAAAGAGAAATGAAACTTTATGCAGTAGGCACAGATTTTAGAGCTGCCTTTGATTCTACAGACCATACCATTTTATGGTCAAAACTAGCTGCTAAAAACTTGGATTATAATTTGGTATTCCCTATTTCCAAACATTATTCTAATAACTAAAAATGTAGTAGATATAATCTCTAGAGATCTATTATGAAACCCTTTACATCTAACAAGGGTGTCAAACAAGGATGTCTTCTGACTTCCCTTCATTTCAATCTTTATGACAGTGATAGTGTATTGAATCTGGATGCTGTCAGTTTTCATTCTCCTAATATTTGTGATAAACTGTGTCCAGTTTTAGCATATGCAGGTGACATAGTTCTCCTTGCTTTATTGCAAATTGGAATGCTAAGGAAATTACAACACTTTTTTGAAATATGTTCTACATGTAAAATGCAACTTAACTACTGTATAATAAAACCAAAGCCTTACTTTTGGGAGGGGTAATAGAAAATATTCCTTTTTTATAAATGGGAAAAAATTTGAAGTAGCCAGGAGTTACACTTAGGCATGACTTTCACTTCAAATGGACCTATAATCTCAAAACTCAAGCAAATAAAATTAGGCAAACTTCAGGGGCTTTTATTAGATTCAATTTTTGGTATGGTGGTTCAGCTGTACTCTTGGCACTTTATACTGCTGAAGCTAATTTCAATTCAATTATCCTTTATGGGGCAGAAGTCTGGGGTTACTATACTACCCACATAATAGAAATTCCATTTTCCCTCTTCTATAGAGCTATTTTGAAAGTTATTAAATCCATATTTGAACATTATGTTATGACCGAATTGGGTTGTATTCCCACTTAAGCACTTTCTAAACTTAGATTAACTGTGCATTGGTTATGTATAATAAATAATGAGACTAACCTCTGGCCAAGATGGTACCTAATGAGAAAGGTTAAATGCTGTGAAAACTCTAGCAATTCTTTCTGGTTTATGGCTTTGAAAGAAATTCTCATTGATATTAGTATGTGCTGTAAATAGAATGACCCTGTTTTAATTACCCAAACCCAAACATAGTAGCCAAACATATGAGAGGCAACTTGATTTATTTTATACTAGTTCAAAAGCATACGTTAACCCCAATTTTGATACCTAACATGAATCCCACAATGTTGTGAGTTTCACTGGACAAGAAAGGTTTACAATTAACTGTGGTATATCACTCAATAGAAGGGAATGTTCAGTTATTCATTTGGCATTTTATTTAAGCAACATAGGTTTGGAAAGAAAAAAGAAAAACTAATGTATGAGCAATTAGCAAGTAATCATGCAAGTAGAATGTGACCCTTCTGTACACATTAGTACAACTTTGATAGTAACAGTGTTTGGGGGAAGGTATGTTGAATTTGTCTCTTAGCAGCTTTCAACAGTATATAAACAGTTTGTACAGCTATTATTGAGAATCACAGCATAATCAAAGTTGGTATGAGGCAGTATATTGGTGGTGAGCTGGCCTCTGCAGTGGATGAAACTTGGCAACTGGCAGAGCCTAGTTTTTTAACTCTATTTGTTCTCTGGAGGACCTGGGCATCTCCCTGGAGTATCCACTTGACCTCTGCCTCTGGTCCTAGCCTGAAACCACCCCCTTACTGGTTTCACTCCCAGTCCCATAAACTCATCTAGCCCTCCAGATCATCCCACAGGAGAAGGTTCTCCCTCCCTTGGTGGCCTTCCTGAGATTAGAGGGATGGTTGTGGGGCTGGGGTGAGGGACAGGAGATCTGGTGAGGGTAGGTCTAGCAGCAGGATGTGGGCATTGGTCCCTGGGGTCTCCTTCACCTGCTCTGGTCCACAGGGGTTTTTTCCTTGTTACTCCCCTTGGAGCATGAACATGCAAAGGTGTCCAAGCACCACACCCACCACTGCTCTGCCCCTAACATCTGCACCATTCAGGCAGGGCCTCCCATCATGGCTGCTAGTGAGCGATGCGAGCCCCAATATCCTCTCCTGGAGGGAAGAACAGTCTGCCCAACACTCAATTCCCTCCCTCCCCAGCCAACCTCCAGTGACCCAAGTCCATTCCTGAACCTGGATCACTGGCATGGTGTGAGGTGTGGCATCCAGTGCCTCAAACCTCAGTGCCACTGGGCAGCCAGGCAGAGTCTAGATAGTAACAGTTCAATAGTTCTTAACAACAGCTATGTGCACACCTCTCTGTGACTCTTAGCCTTTTGTCCCCCAGATAACTCTTATATCCAGTCCCTCTCACTTGCCAAAGATCAAGACATTACATAGAGCATTAGCTTTAGGGAGTATTGTTTGGCAAGGACTCCCAGTCTTAAAACAATTGTGTTACCTAGTTTCATCTCTGAACTCAGGTGTCTTCAGGCAGATGTGAGGTGAACTCCTACTACTGGTACTTCACTGTTGGTGGGCTCCTACTTTTAGGTGTGTGAGAAGAAGTATAAAGACTGGATGTTCTTTTCTTCCTTCTGTCAGCTGTGGTTTGATATTTGGATGTTATGGTAATGACAGATGTTGAAACTACCACATGCTAAGATGGCAGCATGATGTTCAGCAATGACACGCATGTATGAATATACCCTGATGTCCTAGTAGTAGTTATTTTGAAAATGTCCATATCTTACACACTACAACATCCATGGAGTAGCAAACCTCTCCCTATGTCACCAGACTGAAGGATGACCACATGTACTTTTTTGACATTCCACCAAGAAACATTTGATAAAAGGGGTTACCCTATTTCAAGGGTCACCTAGGTTGTCTCTGACCCCCTGAAATCAGCAGGGCTGACTTTAGAGACAGGTTGGGGGAGGTCTAGAAGTAGGAGAGAGCCAAGGATAGGAAGGAGAGGATAGTAACCAGGAGGGGGGACCTGGGAGGGGAGGGATGATGAGGTCACAGGGAGGGGCTAAGATGATGAGGTGGCAGAAGGGCCATTGTATGGCATTTGGACAGGGGAGGAGTCTGGTGGGGGTAGATAAGGTGCTTCAGAGAGAGGGATCTCCCTCTTTTCTGCAGCAGCTTCTTCAGGAAAGCCCATCCACCCACCAAGAGGCCAGGGGATATAACAAGTGAAAGGGATATGGGTATTGTGTGTAAAATGAAAATGGGTTGCCAAGTGAGAGCAATGTGGAGGGCTTTGCAAGAAAGAGGGTTTCTGGATGTTAGCAACAGGAATGCGAAGTGAAGAGTTTGGGACCCAATTGAATGGGCCAGTCGGGGCTGATGGAGGTAAAAAAGGGGGGCCTCAGCTGGAATAAGGTGTGGCTGAACAGGGGAAGGCTCCTCATGAGGCAGTCACCCCAGGGGAGGGGCAGGGCTGGGAGCAGATGGGACACCTGAACCCAGACAGACGATACCAGAGATGAGGCACCGGGTCATTACAGCCGGACCAATGAAAGATACAGCCGTAAAATAACATGGTGTGAATAAAGGGGCTAACCAAAGGATGGTGGTGGAAAGATAAAATGTGGTGATGGTTTTAGGATTTGTAATGTCAGGACATATATATATATATATATATATATATATATATATATATTTATTTTTATATATATATATATGAAATGTAAAATGAGATGTGAGATTATGCAAATCTACCCAATAAAGAAGCCAGTGGTCAACCAATGGAACAGTGGTGTGCGTGTGAGATGATTTCAGGGGGTCAATGGAGACAAAGATGTTTTTGCCAAAGTCTGCACAGTGGGGTGTGAACTTTGCTCTAGTTTCCTAGAACATTCAGTACTTTTATTTAAGCAATTAATGATTTACATATAACAAGAGCATCATACCAATATAACATTAACAGAACTTTGAAGTCATACAGTTGTTAAAAAATATACCTGTTATTTCACAAGGTGCTAATTATGCATGATATAAAATACATGTTTTAACATTTTCACAATTTGACTTTGTAATATGACCACTAAAGGATACTCAAGCAACACGTTACTGATGCACCTGTTTATGCATAATTCAGTGTTGCTTATTGATTTGTTTCTAAATAATGAACAAGGAATGTAGATTAGGTACCACTTTAAACAGTAGCATGATTTGTGCATATACAGAAATACTTTTTTAACCTTCAGCATAGATAAGAATTGGGACAATACAAGGGCAAAGAAAAAAATGGCACGTCATTCTTTCACTTTAGCAATTTAAATCAAACCTTAGTTGGCCTGTATGAAAATTAACAAATTGGATTTAGAATTGGGTTAACCTGGACTCATAGGTCCCACAGTGCCACTTATGGAATGATTTCATGAAAGGAATTATCTCCCCCTTCTTACAGAAGTATTTTCAAATAACTTATTTTCCAAAGTTATAAAGAAAAAGACTTGGCTGCTATTATAGCTTTAAAATGAAATCCTTGGTATGCCACTAATAAAGACTAACACCAATGTGAGAATTATTTACTGCTGCCTTTGACCCCTAAAGAGAGATGTATGATAACACATTTGTGGCTTGAAATTATCCCATTAAAATGTATTGAAGTGAGATCTGCTAAAACTCCTATGTCCCAGAATAATTGTGGCATGCTTTTGTAGTAAGGGGCATGTTGAGAGTATCTATCATGTTCTGTTCATTTGCCACTTACATGAAGCAAGGAGAATGAAATACCTTGCAAAGCACATTGTTTCATACAAGAATTCTTTGCTTAACTGTATGAATGTTCTGTTACTATAAACCCTTTTAAAGTAAGTGATACAAAGTATTTGGCAGAATTTTTCTAGACAAAAATAAAACATGTTGTATAAAAACCTCTCTTGTTTGTACATCTATATTCATTTCAAAACTGTGGTTTTACACTACCCTGTAAATTATACATATTTTTGCACATGCTTATTATGTATGTGTACATATTGCTTTTATCCTGAATTGTTAAGCCCTATGATCAACCAAAAAAGTACTTACACTGAACTGAGCCAAATCATTTATGAAAAGCTGGGGTGAGCCCATCACTACCAGGAGTTGTGTCCCTTTAAAGACATGGATTGCCTGGAACATATCCTTTTACAAAGTATCGACTGTTAAACCTACAGAGTCAAGGGGGGTAACAGAAACATCTGCCAAGAAGGAGACAGTTGTTGAAGACCACTGCTTTCTTCACTAAAAAAGATATGACTTGCTGTTCAAGAAATGCTAAAATCTCAGGGCTAGTTGAGTGCAGTTCTCCCATGGAGGACTTCAAGGAAGACATCACAAGGTGGATTTAAATGTGCCTTTGGAATCTTTCCACCATAGAAGGAGATCATCATCCACACATTGGACTAATTGTAGAGCCTGCCATACATCATGTATGATATCTATCACGTCTTCTTGCAATAACAAATTGTTATTTTAATCTCCATGGGATTTTGTTGATGGGGGGCTTGGAACCCATATTATATTTAAAAAGGATAGGTAGCTTCAATAAGGAGAGTGGCAGCACTAATTAAGACTAGGTGCTGGGTTAATAAGATGAAATCAATACATGTCAATAGCAGCCATTCATAAATCATATTTCCTCTTCCTCCTTAATGGGTGGACCAATTGGCATCCACTAAACTAGCATCCTTTTATAACTTATTCAAATAATTTGAATCACAATATACTTCTGTAGTCCATGGGCCCTTATCCAAGTTAGAAATCCTGCAGTTAAAGTATCACCCTAGAACAATATTCTTAAAAGTATAGAGAACTAGCATAATAGTGATAATTAAGGCTACACATGCTACTTCAATCTGTGGAGCATATACATAAATTAAACATAACTGCAGTCTGTGGAAAGCAGAATAAAAAATGAGGGCATGGCCAGGGACTAAGTCCATAACTTTAGAAAGGAAAAAAACAATAATCTTTAAAACAGATTTCAAGGCTTGCATAAATTTCTTCAGATAAGGACCATAAAGACCCTTTTCCCATGCAAGAGTGGTTAAGTGTTTAAGTTTTTTTTCAGTTTTATTTTGGTACAAATGCATAAAATGATAAAGATTATTGCATTTACAATATATGAAAAAGTACATTTTTAAAATCATAGAGTTAAAAAAGAATTGCAGTACACAAGACACAATTAGCACAAGGTCCCTAACAGAAAACTGCAGATAAATGCAATATTGTAACAATACTTTAAGGTTCATGAAATGTGTATCTGTAAGCAATATGACCAAATATGTAAATGAAACAGCAGCAAATATAATCTTAATTTTATCTGAGTACAGTAATGTTTTTAACAGGTGAGTTTTTTCATAGCTGAGCAAGTTTACCAAATTATCTATATGGAACTCTGACAGTAAAGAGATTAACCATTTATTGAGATTTCCCTCTAAGGCAGGACAGTCTAAAACTAAATCACTAAAAGTAATGTGTTCATTATTTTGAAATATGCACATTTCATTTGCTATAGTATGTGACCAGTCATCATACTCCTTTAATAATTTATTTACCAGGCCTGTTCTAAAACCTCTGAGAGCTTTCCTATGAGGAGCTTTCTGACAAGTGGTAGGATGTGATTCCATTCCCCAAAGTGACATTACACCTGAATAAAGGTTTAAAAACCCCCAAAGAATTCAGTTCTGCAAAATCTTCCTGCTGTGTAATGTCTTGCAAATGTTGTAGTGCATGTTCAGTGTATTTCCTATGATTCCTTACTGCATCTACAGAAAACAAATCTGTTAAAGCTATACATTTCAATAAAGTTATTGATTGATGAGATACAGTTGATTTTATTTCCATTCCAGATTTCCAATAAGCACATTTTAGGTAGTCTATATTCTTCCATGCAAATGATTTTGCCCCAGTAATTAAGCACTCTTTTGATTATATTATACTTAATGGGGAGCATACCAATCTCTACTTTAACAAGGGAATCAGTAATGTGTCTTGGTAGATCCAATATGGACCTAAGGAGAATAATCTGTACCAGTTCTAATTTAGATGCTAAGGTCCACCATACTTCTGCTCCATAGAGAAGCTGCCCATTTACCTTTGCCTCAAAGCATTTCTTAATGGCAACAAATGGTTTCCTGTAAATGAGTGGGCAAAACATTGTATACTCTTGACCATGGATATGGTTGTGCTTTTTGACTCCATTATACACATTTTACTGTCCATTTTTCTGTTTATGTTTACACCCAAATATGAGAAGTGTTTTTTTTTTTTTTTTTTTCCAATTGTTTAACCAGGTGAGACACACTAAGCTGAAAGCATGTTTACAGGTTCAACCTGGGAGCACAGGGAAGTTAAGTGACTTGCTCAGGGTCACACAGTATGCAAATGGGGGCTGTGGGATTCAAACCCAGGTCTCCAGATTTGCAGCTCAGTGTTCAACTTCTTTTAAGACTTTCTGTCCTATCTTCTGTTCCTGGATTTTTCTTTTGCCTGAGCTAAATACCATGATTTTAGATTCAATAAAATTTAACCCCAAACCTAGTTTATCTAGTTGCTCCTGCACCTCTATTATACTCCTTTTTAACTGTGATGGTGTATTTAATAAAGTGTCATATCATCAACATACAATAACGCCTGAATTTTCTTGCTAGTCAACTGAGGTACAAAGGTATCAACAGTTTCTAATTCCTTAATAGCATGTCCAGATATAAACAAACATTTGTCAAGGCCAAATGTTGGCTTGCTGGCATTGGTATTAGTAGTGCAAGAGTTAGAGAGATACATAATTGGAATGGCAGTGAAGTATTGAACTGACGCCAACCCCTTCCCCACCCTGCACAGACTGACAGGCGTTAGGGGTGCCTTTGGGTTGTTGGCCATAATGCTCAGGCCATTTCACCTCACCCTACCCTGCAGACACTGACAGGTGTTGTGGTGTGCCTCGGGGTCTTTGGGCCTTATACTCATGCAATTCCATAAGGAAATACACTGAGATGGATGCGATATAGAAGAATGGGGTGAACACTGGTGCCAAAGACCCCAAGGCACACCTCAATGCCTGTCACTGGCTGCAGGGTGGGGGTAGAATGGTGTAAGCATTATGTCCAATGATTTCAACTAGAGATGCAGTGAATTTAAAATCCGCCGGTGAAGTGGATGCGTAGTGGCCACTTCACGTAATCATAATGCTATGCGAAGTGGCCATTGGAAAGTGCTCATTTCACCTTCTCATTATGACTTTGTGTTGCCATTCTGCCTTAACATGAAGTAAGGTGAAGTGACAACAATATAGGCAGCCCTCCACACACCACATGGCTTACAGTACTGTTAGTCACATGCTTTAGCCAGGCAGGAAGGAAGTGAGTCATAAAAGCACTTAGCTTTACTTTTTCCTTTGCAGTGGTAGAAGGATGAAGCATTTTGGGTGTAGAGGAGAGTTTGGTGGTATTGTTCCTACATATCTTGTGAATTGCCAAAAAAAAAAACAGCTTCTTTAAAAGCTAAATCTTTAGGTTTTTTTGTAGTGCATTTTTTCAGGGGTTTTTTTGCTACTGATTTTTTTTTGTAAGTTTTGTTTTGAGTGTGCGTGTGTGAGACTGTGTGTGTGCACGCATGTGTGTGAGACTGTGAGTGCATGTGAAGCAGTCTTTTGAGGCATCAGTCAGAGAGGGATTTAGTTGTGCGTGATGGACCCGGGAGGAGAGTCTATGGCCTGTGGGCATGGGCAGAGGGGAGTGCGCATGTGTGGGGGTGGTCGGGTGTCATTGGACTGCTTCTGACTGTTTGGTGTTGCTTCTCCCCCTCTGGAAGCAGCAGCAGCACCATCAGTGCCACTGGCGGTGGCACATCCACCAAATCCACTGCCACCACCCCCACCAGTAGCAGCTGCAGGGGCTCCAGCAGCACCCCCTCCACCACCTCCACAGCTGCAGGTGTAGCTCCAGGTGCATGATGGTGCTGCCAGCAGTACATCTACACCTCCTGTGTCTGGTCCACCCCCACACAGCTCCCCAGTCTGGCAGTTTTTTAACTGTGTGGGGGGGACAACACTATTTTGGTTTGCCATTTATGTGATGTGCAGGTGTGCCATGGCCCCCAAGGGACACATTTGGGGACCGGTGGTCAGCATACACACATGGCAAACCACCACAAGGTGGAGTGGCAGGCTGCCACCAAAGGGGCCAGGCGTCCTCCTGCTGGCCCTTCTGTGGCAGTGGCAGAGGGTGCTGGGTGTGTTGTGCTTCACTGCTGCAGCAGGAGGAGGGCAACAGCAGCAACTGCTCCACTGCCACCACAGCCACCAGCACCACCTTCACCACCACCACCACTCCCTGGCTTTTCTGCTGCAGTGGACCCTGCCACAGTGCCAGGAAAGCAACAAGAGGGTGGGTGCTGTGCAGCAGCAGGTGAAGCAGATCCAGCAATTGCAGCTGCAGATACTGTCAATGCTCCACCTGCTGCTGGAACACCATAGAATCCCCCATTAACATATTTTTGTCTGGACACCCCCCCCCAACTGTTATAATATTTTGTGATTTTTGTTTAAGTTTAATAATAGACAGTCATACATGCTCCTATTGCCCTGTTGTTATAATGCAGTGCCTCAGTAATGTTTACTTTCTGCTGTGGAGTGCTTGTGTAAAAGCTGGTGTGAGCAGTGCAAGTATGATGTGCTAAATTGCATGTGTGCAGTCAGTGTTGTTTCCTGTCTGTGTGTGTGTGTGTGTGTGTGTGTGAGATCAGACATTGTGCAGCTTCTTGCAAACATATATTGCTGACTTGATGTAGTGTTTATGGTAGAAAGAATAGCAAGCAGAATAACACATATTTTATTGTCACCATCATCATCAGCGGACTAAGTGATACGAAAGTTTTTCAGAGGTGTCTGGTCACAGTGCACCTTAGTCACATACTGCACACATGACTTTTAGAAGAGCATGTGCTTTTTGTGCTATGATCTCTGGTAAGTCACATGTGCACTGTGAGAGACTGAGGTGCACAGTGTCCCATTACCTGTGAAAAAATATATCACTTACTCCACGTTTGCTGATGGTACAAATAAAATATACTGTATGTCATGTATTCTTTGTTATCTTTAATCTTGAGATACTGAAACAAGTCACACCATATAAATGTTTGCATGAAGCTGGACAATGTATGCACACACAAGAAAGAACACTGACGGCACACATGCAGTTTAACACAACATACTTACACTGCTCAGTCATGCTTTTTGTGAAACACTTCAAATTATGAGTCCAGACACAAAGCAAACACTACTGAGGCTCCATAAATATTTAATTTGTGAAATAGACATTAAAGAAATCAGCCAACTTACAGCTTTGCACCTGATATATGGGTGCATTACTTCCAGGAGAATCTTTCTTGCTCCACATGTCCTTACATAGTGCAATACTTTTCTGGCAAACACACCCATAATTTCATTAAAGTGAGTCACGGAGGACTTCCCATTCTGAAGAGCCACCCAAGTTCTGCCCCTCATGCTCAGCAACGTTATGACATGATGCTAGGGAGAGTGTGGGAGTGTGGTCTCTTATATTGAATATCTGGCAGCTTTCCAAATGTTTCTTTATGTTATAATGGTCAGCTTGTGGTGAAACGTGGGCACGTTTCCAGTAACAAGAGCCTTGTTAGCAGAAACGTGCCAATGTTTCACCTCAAACTGACCATTATAACATAAAGAAATGTTCAGAAAGCTGCCAGACATTCAGTATAATGGAGCACGCTGCTGCGCTCTCCCTGGCATCACGTCACAATGTTGCTGAGTGCGGGGGGCAGAACTTTGGTGGCTCTTCAGAACAGGAAGTCCTCTGTGACCCACTTTAATGCAATTATGGGCATTTTTGCCAGAAAAGTATTGTAGCATGTAAGGACATGTGGAGCGTAAAAGATTCCCCTGGAAGTAAGGCACCCATATACTGAGTGCAACACCATAATAACTGTGTAACTTGATGAATCTCTTTAAAGCAGCAGTGCAACAATCTGTTGAAAATGTTGACCTATACTTTTTAATGCTATCTTACATTGCCACTTTACTTACATCCTGACTTGCATGGTAATATAATTTCCAGTATTTGAGTCTACTTTACTACTTTTTTCATGTCTGAAATAATAAAAGGAGTACTCCTTTTAATATGGTGCAAATCAGGTCTTTGTTATTATTTTCTGCTGCATTTCTCCATCAGTTGTTATATATCACTTCTGTTGTAAAATTAACAGTTACACAGTAGGCAGTGTTTTACAACCTCACAGAACAATATTTATTGAAAAACAGCAGCAAATAGTGATAAAAACCTGGTCAGAACAATACTAAAAGGTGTGCTCCTTTTTTTTCCAGACATGAGAAAAAGTACTAAAGCAGACACAAATTGTGAAAAGAAGGGTATCATTCATGTCAGAAGGTAACTAGTGGCTGGCAATGTAAAACAGCATAAAAAAGTATAGGTCAAAATTCTCACCACATTCTTGCAATGCTGCTTTAATTTTTATAATTTAAGTATGACATTATGTGCTCACAGTCACAACACACAAAATGCATCTGTCTTGTGTGCAGAAAATTGACAAGTGTTAACGAAGTGAAATGGGAGCGTTACACCACATACAAAGTGCCCCAGAATTTATTGCACATGCAGTCATGTGTGCAGTGTCCACACAGAGTCCCCAGATTTTTTCTGTATCCCCAAAATGCATCTGTCTTGTGTGCATAAAATTGACAAGTGGTAACGAAGAGAAATGGGAGCATTACACCACATGCAAAATGTCCCAGAATTAATTAGCGCACTCAGTCATGTGCACAGTACTCACACAGAGTCCCCAGATTTTTTATGCATCCCCAAAATGCATCTATCTTGTGTCCAGAAAATTGAAAAGTGGTAACAAAGTGAATTGGGAGCAGTACACCACATGCAAAGTGTCCCAGAATTAATGGCGCACTCAGTCATGAGCGCAGTACTCACATAGAGTCCCCAGATTTTTTCTGCATCCCCAAAATGCATCTGTCTTGTGTCCAGAAAATTGACAAATGGTGACGAAGTGAAATGGGAACGTTACACCACATGCAAAGTCCCATCAGAAATGATGACCATGAGCGAACTGTTGCTGGTCCAATGTGTGCTGCAATTCCCACAAATGCAATGCGATCATCTCAACTGGATGGAAGGGTGCCCTTTGTCTGTACACTAACAGTAGCCTTGGTGAGTTGAGATATATATATATATATATATATATATATATATATATATATATATATGTTTCAGGAGGGCAAGTAGTTGGGTCAGTTCAGCCAAACCCATCCAACTCGGGCGCTGTTATGCAATGCTAGATCTGTCTGCAACAAGACTGGTCTTACTGCAGACTTTGTTGCTAGGGCAGATCTGGTTTGCATTACTGAGACCTGGTTAGATGGGAACACTGCCCCTTTTTTAGAGGTGGCTGTTCCCACCGGGTACTCGGTTGTACATCACCTGAGATTGGACTGTGGGGGGGGGTTGAGGTCTGTTACAAGACCGAATTGGGCCTAATTAGTATACCAGTTGAAGAGGCCGGATCATTTGAGTGTACCATGGTAGCTGGTGTGGGGTACAGGATAGCTCTCATCTATTGTCCATCAGGTGATGAGAAGCTGTTCCTGCAGGAAATAGCAGACTTCACCGACGACATGGCTTTGGAGTCGCCCAGACTGATGGTTCTGGGCAACTTCAATGCCTGGGTCGATGATGAAACCTCATTTTTTGGTCAACATTTCCTCCAGGTGATGACATCTCTGGGCTTCACACAGGTTGTTTCCTTAGCTACACACAAGGGTGGTCACTCTCTTGATTTGGTTTTCCTCCTGGGGATCGAGGCTTTCGACTTAGTGGTGGAACCAGTTGATTGGTCCGACCACTACTCAATTGGGTTAAATTTTTTGGCCCCCCTGAGTAGGTTGGCCCCTGTGGAGTTGGTCAGGTACCATCCTTTGTGAGATGTGGTCCCTGAAGACCTGATGGCAGTTATTGACCTCTAGTTGTTGGACGAGACTTGCACAGATCCCGAGCAGTTGGTTCTGGCCTATAATGGGGCCATATCTTCAGCTCTCGATCTGATTGTGTCTATCTGTGTTTGCCTCCTCCCACATTACCCTGGGGCCCCGTGGTTTGATGGGACTCTAAGGGAGTTGCAGAGATTGGGGCGTAGGTTAGAGCGTCGTTGGAGGAAGACTGCCTAGGATGCTGACCACCTTATTTTGTTAGAGCATTATAAACTCTACCAAAGAGAAATTTCCCATAAGAAGGCAGAATTCCTGTCCAGGGAAATTTCTGTCACACGGAACCAACCTTCTCAACTCTTCAGAACTGTTGACAGGCTGTGCAACCCAGCCTGTTGGCAGGTCCGTTGAGTCTTTTCACAAATTGATTGTGATGAGATCACCCGCTTCTTTGGGAATAAGGTGGTTAACATCAGGCGGGAGTGCCACCAACTTCACTCTGAGGGGGTTGCTGTTAATCAGTGCCTTGTTGCAGAGCCCAGAGTTTCCTGGAGTACCTTTGACCTGCTGGATTTCATAGATATTATGCAGATTGTCTGGGAGATGTGTCCCATATGCTGTAGTTTAGACCCAGGCCCCACTACCCTGATTTTGGGTTGTAGTGATATTATCAGCCCGATCTTAGCTCAGATTGTCCGGTGCTCTCTGGATACAGGTGAGTTCCCAAGCTCCCTGAAGGAGGGGGTAGTGACCCCCCTTCTGAAGAAAGCTTCTTTAGACCCAGAGAACCTAGCAAACTACAGGCCTATCTCTAACCTCCCTTTTGTGGGGAAGGTTATTGAGAAAGTTGTGGCTGCTCAACTGGATAACCATTTAACTATCCATAATTTATATGAACCTCTCCAATCGGGTTTTCATAAGAGGCATAATACTGAGACTGCTCTGGTTCGGGTGCTCAATGATCTCCTGATGGCGAGAGATCGGTGACACAGTTCTATCTTGGTTCTCCTAGATTTATCATCAGCTTTTGATACTGTGGATCATGGAGTTCTGCTCGAACGTCTGAAGTTTATCTGTGGGCTGTCGGGTACAGTCCTCAGATGGTTTTCATCTTTCCTCGCTGGTAGAATGCAGAGAGTTGTCTCGGGTTTATTTTCATCTGGGGCTTTCTCTCTGCCCTGCGGGGTACCTCAGGGTTCGGTGCTGTCTCCCATGTTATTTGCAGTATATATGCCACCCCTCAGAGACATTGTAAGATGGTATGGGCTGAGGTTTCATTGCTATGCTGATGATACCCAGCTCTACCTGTCATTTGCTCCTGACCAGGTTAGTGCTATCTCAGTACTGAACAGCTGCCTCATAGATATCCAAGATTGGATGAATATCAGCGGTCTAAAGTTGAACCCAGGAAAGACTGAGGTTTTGGTTGTGGACCCGAGTCATAGGGCAGAGGGGTTGAGGACTGGGCTCCCTTCAGTTTAGTCCTGGGGGAGGCCCAGATTCTCACCTCTGAATGGGTGCATAATCTGGGAGTGGTGCTTGACAATGGCCTGACTCTTCATCATCAGGTTTTGGCAGTCATCAAGCTGGCCTTTTGCCATATTAGGAATATTGCTAGGATTAGGCACCTTGTTCTGTCCAGCGACCTACCTGTTTTGGTCCATGCCTTTGTGACATCATGCCTTGATTACTGCAACTCCCTTTACCTAGGGCTTTCTGGGGTTGATATCTGCTGCTTACAGCTAGTGCAGAATGTGGCAGCACATTTGTTGACTGGGGCATCTAGAAGATCTCATATTACCCCAGTGCTGCACGATCTGCACTGGCTGCCTATACAGTGGCAGATCACCTTTAAAGTAGGTCATTTGACTTACAAAGCCCTATATGGATCGGGTCCTGATTACTTGAATGAGCTCCTGGTTCCTTACACCCCTTTGCGACAGCTTCACTTGGCTGACGAGGGGTTGCTGGAGATTCCGAGGGTTAATCTTTTTTTTTTTATTTACATTTTTACCACCTTCCTAGCTGCCAGCCACCCGGTAGTGTTGACCCGGTCACGGGCCACGACTCCCACTCCCCAAATCGGCCTCGGGCTCTCCGATACCCCGTGGCTTACCCCCCACGGTGGGGCTACGGAAGCGGGCAGGGGAATGCCGCCGCAGTACTGGGAATTGGTCGGAGAGCTGGCCTGGGGAGCTAATTGAAGCCGTGGCGGGCTTCATTGAGGGTGGCTGGCAGCCGTCCTTTTTCTGGTTTTCTCGGGGGAGGCGGGGAGTCGTACAATGATGTCAGATGTCCGCCCCACCTCCAACATCGTGCGCGTGCTGTGCGACTCTCGGCCTCCGCTGAGTCAGCTGGTGCTCAGGGCGCCATCCGCCCTCCCCTGGAGAGGAGAGCAGTCCCTGAGACTTCATCCTTCTCCCCGGCAAACCCCTACCGGTGACCCGAGTCTGTTCCCGAACCCGGGTCGCTGGTGTCGCATCGCAATCCAACAGCTTCTTGCGTCAGGCTGCTCGAGTTAATCTAAAGTCTTCTGGTGTGCATGCCTTTGGGTTTGTGGCACCTACCCTCTGGAATTCCGTGCCCCATCAGCTTCGGGAGTGTGGGATGGTGGGGAAGTTTAAGCAGGCACTAAAGACTTTTTTATGGGGAAAGCATTTTTGGTACTTTCTTGATTTCATATTGTATGTACTGTATTTTGTTTTATGTGAACTGTACAGCGCCTTGAAATTTAATAGGCGCTCAACCAAATAAATTTTATTATTATTATATATTTGTATTTCCTAGGTGGGGGGTTGACATATATAGACATGTATTCATTGTATTGTTTTGTATCACAGGTCACAGATACTGTTGGTGTGCACATTCCAGTGCTTGATGAGAACTTTTTGCGTTGAAATTGGAAATGGATAACTCTCAAGCCAATGAAGGTAAGTATTTTATTTTGGAGGGGGAAGCACATTTGCAGGTAGATCTCATTAATGGTTTCTTATTTGGTTACTTCTTCACAGATTTTATCTGCATCCTTCTCAAATCTGGTAATGATGGTCATGGCCATCAATTGAAATGACTTCTGTGTGTTGCATGTTTGCCTCAGCCCGGGGAGGGTGCCTGAGGCTGAAGAACTTCTTTGGATAAGGCAACTATGCCACAACAAAGCATCTGGAAGTTTCCTAAAAAAAAGAAATGAAGGGCTTCTTACAACTTGATTGCAGCAGTAGTCCATTATGTTTAAGCTGTGGCTGTTTTACTGGTATCTGAATTATTAACACAGATAGTAAGGTGTCATACTGCAATCAGCAGATTAGTCACAAGTTACTTTAGTACCAGGCTGTGTAACAAATACATTGTGCCAGTGTCCCTGGTTCTCAATCTCAACTCAAGTTGCATTTCAAAACCACATCTTGTCAAGTAGCACAACCTGTGTGAAATTTTTTCAACACTGTCATGGCTGCACAGCTGCAAGTTTGTAATACAGTGCATGATATCTTGCAGAAATAGTTTTGGTGACGTACACATGTCACCTAATTTATGAATCCTCCTCAGTCGGATTTGTTGCACTCTTTTAAAAAAAATTGAACAGATAAAATAAAATCTTGATACTTACCAGTATGGATTTCAAATGGATATGCCATAGGTTCCTGTGTACAGTACTGCTGCAGTACCATTGATACCAACTTTCAGCGAAGGAGAGTTGTTTTTTGTTAACCTGTAAAAAAACAAAATAAGTTTACTGTATGTGTTTGACCATTGCAGCTCAGAAAAACAACAGAAAACAAAACACACAGCTAAAGGAAGTTAAATAGCATAAAAAACATTAGTACACATACTCATGTTATAGTTTTAATATTAAGAAGCCTTGTGCCTGTGGTTGATGGATGTGGTCTCCTGTTCAACTCTCTCTGCCTTGGCATGGTCAATGTAATGGGGCAACATTGTCAGAATGACACTGGTGGTGGGTGCTGGTGGTGATAGCTGCAGCACATGATGACATTCCCTGTGACATCTTCCTGCATCTGGTGGTGGTGGCAGTGGCTAACAGCGATGGTGGTGGTGGACCGGGGGGCCCACAAAGTCATTATCTGTGGTGGCAGTGGCTAACATCAGTCCTGGTGGTGGTTCAGGGGGGCACACAAAGTCATTCTCTGTGGTGGCAGTAGTTAACATTGGTTCTGGTGGTGGTGGTCCAGGAGGGCACACAAAGTCATTCTCTGTGGTGGTAGTGGCTAACATCGGTCCTGGTGGTGGTGGTCCAGGAGGGCACACAAAGTCATTCTCTGTGGTCGCAGTGGCTAACATCGGTCCTGCTGGTGGTGGTCCAGGGGGGCACACAAAGTCACAAAAAAGAAAACATGTATCGTACAGCAAATGTCACCACCTTTTAGCAACTTCAGTTAAAACCTGTCAACATTAACCACATCATCATCCTTATAAAGAAAGCTGCCCTCACAGTTATCTATGTCTGAAGTCTGACCACTGGGAAATTCTTTCTCCATTGTGTCATCATCTTCGTCAGTGGTAGGCCGGTTTATGCTGCCACTGCCAGTGCCAAAAGGATGGTCCATTTCTACATCACCAAAACCATCATGACGGGGTCAGGGTATGAATACCGAGGTTGCAGTCTGTGCTGGTATGTGCCTCTCATTCATTTTTATGAGTGTTAGCAAACTAACATTTGGAGGAGAGAGGTTTGTCCTATGATCCCTGACTGTTGCACCTGCTGTGCTGAATACCCTCTCGACACTTACACTGGAGGGTGGGCATGTAAAGTACTTCAGTGCCACTGCAGTCAGCTCTGGCCATTCACTGACCTTTCTACTCCAGTACAAGAAAGGATCATCAGTTAACCTGTTTTCAGACAAATATGACTCAACCATTCTTTGTGTCGCACCAAGTCCAGTGGTTGATGCATCATCCTGTTCTCCAGAATCATTTATTTCACAAATTCCTAAAGCCTCCCAAAGTGGGTTGATGCCAAACTGTTTTGAATAACAGACCACATGGAACTACAGTCCCATTTCCCCTTACAGGATATGCTTAAAACTCCTCCAGGTGCACCTTCAGCCTGATTGTACTGCTAAGGTTTGCTGACCTTGGCATGTGACTTCTGTGCCCCATGAACCAAGCTCACCAGTTGGCCACTGTCATTTTTTACCTGCTCAGACCCTCCCTCCAGTACTGAGGCAAATCCATGTTTGTATCGTGGGTCCAGCATTGTTGCTATGGCAAAGTTATCACTATGCTGAATGTGCAAAATGTGACAATTCTGGTAGAATACTGTCAGCATGTGTTTCAGCAACATACCACTAGCACTGTCTCCGGCAACATCAAGGCATTGCTGTACATTCACCAATGTCTGCCTCCACACCTGCAGCAGTGGAATTGACTGGCTAATGGAGGCAGACTCACCACTCACTGCCTGTGTGGCATGTTCAAAAGGCCGCACAATTGTTATTATAGAGTCCATGAGGTGCCACTGTTCAGTCGTCATAGACATGGAGGCCCTGGAACTGTCACGGCTAGTGTGCCTCACAAGATATTCTGAGATGGCTTTGTGTTGTTCATACAACTTCTCTGCCATGTATAAAGTGGAGTTCCACTGGGTGACAACTTCCAGCTTCAAGCGGTGCTGAGGGAGGCTGTTTCACATCTGCAACTGCCGAAGTTGATCAAGGTCCTTTGCAGATTGTGAAAAGTGAGTGAGTGAAAAGTGAGAACAGATGTGGCATGCAACTGTCAGCATTTCCTTTACATCAGGGTGCTACAGAAACTCCTGCACCACAAGATTTAAACAATGGGCCATGCATGGAACACGAAAAAAGCCACTATTCGTGATGCATTTCACCACATTTGACCCATTGTCACTTGCAATGAGACCAGCTCTAAGGGACAGGGGGTTCATCCACTTGTCAGTTTCAGTCAGTACCACATCTAACATGTTTTCACCAATGTGCGAACAGGTCACATTGCACAGAGCAATTGTTGCATGCTGGCAAATTCCTGGAAGATTGCTACCACGACACTGCACCTTACTGCACTGATTAGTCACACTACCATCACAAACAACCCCCGGCACCTGCGCCCAGTGTGCAGTTATACACAAATATGAACTCCCTGCTGTTTTGCCACTTGTCCACATACATCTCCAAAATTAAATGGATGAATGGAGAGGAGGAATGTTGAAGGACATGTCTTACTGAGTCAGACACAGTAATGTACAAGTCGGGGACATCACGGGATGAAAAGTATGTCCTGGATGGGACTTTCCATTTTGGACATGCACATGCAGCAAACCACCAGAACTCAGAATTCTCCACAAAGGAGAAGGTCAAAAGATCAATTGCCAGCATTTCAGCTACAGCAGCATTAAGTTCATGTGACACTGTATGATTGGGTGGGTACTTCAGCTTATGAACAAAAACACTCTGTAACGTGGGCTGACTTAAACATTTTACATGGGGTGTGATGACAAATGGTTCTGCTCTGCGAATGGCAGGGAGTGGAGTGTGGACATTTGATGAAGACGGTTGCACAGGTAATGATGGCAAACCCACAAATGCAGTTATTTTGCCAGATTTGCCAACCGGGGTTGATGTACCATATGCACTAGACATACTGCATTCACCACCACCACCAAAACTGCTACTCTCACCAGCACTGGACAACATTTCAAAATCAATATGCTTCTCCACCTCATCATGCCTGTAGTAATCCTCTGCTCTTATTTCCTTACTATTGCACACATTTAATTTCCCACTGGATTTAACAGTCATGGAAGGTGATAACATGCTCATTATGGTTGATGACAAGGGTGAACGCCCCACTGTGGTATTAGCTGCCATCTTGTGCTGGGTCCACAGTGCCATGTGCCTATTCTTAAGATGTGTATGCTGTCCTCCTGTGCCCAGAAGGCTCCCCTTTTTACCTCGACTCACACGCACATGGCAAACCTGGCAGATTGCAACTGGCTCATCATTTGCATCTTGCACAAAAAAATCTCAAACAAGGGATTGTGATGCTCTACTTTTAACATGTCCATGATGCTGATTATTGGAATCTGTTCTTTTAAGCCATGAAGTGCGGGGTGTACTACGTGATTTTTTGGGCAGAACACACTTGGACTGCAACTGACCACCAATACTACCTATCATTATTACTGGGTCATCATCATCATCCTCATCTTCACCATCAACTGAAACTGGTAAATCAGAACTTTTTACAGGGGGGGATTAATGCAAACAGACCCAGACACAGCCACCTTGAATTTCTTTTTCTCCACTTCCCAATTGGGGTCAGTTACATCATCATCATATTCATCAACATCACCCACACATCTTCTGCTTGGATGCTGGCATGTGGACTGCATGTTGCAACCACAGCAACATCATCATCATCATCATTACATTCATCATCATCATCAACACTACCATCACCTGATATTTGTTCACCACACTGTGAATCACTGCATGGAAAATGTGTGACCTGAACTGCGGTGGAAGAAATATCACATTGTATGCAATCGTTGACATGATTATCAGAATCCTCATGTTCAGTTACTGGGATGTTACTGGGAAGTATGACATCATCTACACTGCCACTTACTTGTACTGCTTCACACTCTACTATATTTTTGGACATGGTACACTGGTCAGAAGTGGAACTTGAGGCAGCAATACTCATACTACCACCACCAGCAACTGCACTAACACCACCAGCTGGGACAACATCATCTCCTTCAACTATGAGTGAAGCTACTGACTGGGCTGTAAAAAACATTGCAGGAGAAATACCTTTCCTTACATCAGCAATACACTTCTGCATCTGCGTACTACCACACCTACAGACAATCTTACCACTAGCAGCAGTGCCATGGTGAGAACCAGCTTTGCTTGCACGTCTCCTTGCAACTATTTTGGGGGATCAACAACAATATTCTAAACAAATTTAGATTTTGGAACGTTCACTCTGCATGGGAGGGGATGCTGGATTTGAAGCCAAAAAAAATAACTGTGGCTTCAGCAACAGATACAGACACAAATTCACAAGTGAAAACAACTCCTTAACTAACCAGTGATGTTGAAGTCTCAAACAATCCAATCTGGAAAACAATTTCTTTTGCCGGTGGGGGGGGGGGCACTGACTGCAGATTTTTATGGCAGTGCAAGCAGCAAAACAAAGACAAAATCACACAGCTGTAGTGGATAGCCGGTTCACACTGCTGCACCTGCAGTTACACTGTGGCACAATAAAAGGTGTATTATTTGCTGTCATGCACCACACACACACACACACACACACACACACAATTTGTCTACAAGTAATGTGTAGCAAATTGAAAAGTTCCGTAATATGCTACGTATTGTAAACAACCTGAAATTATGAACTGCTGCACCAGATCCACACAATACACAATCAGCAAGAAAATGTCAACAATTACTGACAATATTACTTTGTGTACATTAACACAGTCAGTTATATAACAAAAATATAACCAAAAAACAAAGAAGTCCCCATTTCTCCAATTTAAATCTACCTTCACCACAGATACGCCGCTCCCCCAAAGCACACTTTCACTGTCTCTTAATACACAGAATCAATGTTGTACATTAACATTCAAAATCCACAGACAAACAAAAACGCTCAATGATATGAGGACAGGAGGGTTTCCTACAATCGACAAACTAAAGTTTGAGCAAAAGAAATTACTCAAAAAGGCTTTTTTAACAGCTGTTAGAAGGTTTGAATCACATACAGCTCTCAGAGCACATTGTCTCCTGCAGCTTCCTACACACACTACCCCAAACTGAGGCTGCGCAGATCAATATAGAGCTCATGTGACCTGAAATCCCATGAATCACTGCAAAATTCACCTTTGAAGCTTAAAAACAAGGTGAAGTGTGAGGTGAAGTGCATTGTTTTCAATGCACTTCGCCTTAAAATTTGGTGGAGTAGTGGTCTGGGAAGGCAGAGTAACGCGAAGTCATTGTTTGCAATGTACTTCGCGTTACCCATTATAATGCAAATTATTTCACTTTGCATTGTGGAGCACTCCATGAATTCACCTTGGCTCCACTTCACCCACCACTAATCACAAGTCACCCCCCAACACCTGTCAGTCTCTACAGAGTAGGGTGTTATGGTTGGAAACCCTAATGCCCCAGATGTTTATTGGTATTTTCACTCCAAATTTTCAAAATGGGATTTTTATGACCCCACCTCATGAACATTGGCACTATCATTTCGTTTCTCAATCCCAAAAGGTGGTTTTGCATAGTAACTGTGCCATTTAGAGCCACAGGTGTGAAAACACATTTCTGGCAGGATGCGAAAAATGACAGCTGTGCTGTTCATGAGGTAGTGTGAAAAAATGGCACTGTTGAAAATCTGGAGTGAAAGTATAAAAAATATTGGTGATGTTACATATGTGCATAGCAACTGCGCAACACACACCTGTAATGGCATCAGTTTTTGGAATTTTTTCACCAGATTTTCAACATGGGGATTTATGAACCTCTCCTCATGAACTGTGGTACTATAATTTTGTTAATCTGTCCCAAAAGTTGATTTCCCACAGCGACTGCACCATTCCGCACCACAGGTGTGAAAACACATTTCAGGAAGGATGTGAAAAATGACAGCTATACTGTTTATAAGGAGGTGTGAAAAAATGGCAATGTTGAAAATCTGGAAAGAAAATATTAAAAACTGGTAAAGTTATGAGCGAGCGTAGAAACTGCACAATGCATGCTTGTAACACAGTCATTTTTTTCTGAATTTTTTCACCAAATTTGCAACATGGGCTTTTTGGGACCTTCCCTCATGAACAGTGGCACTGTCATTTCATTGATCAGTCCCAAAAGGTGATTCCGTGCAGCGACCACGAAATCACCTTCTGGAACTGAGAAATTAAATGACAGTGACAAGTTCATGAGGTGGGGTCCCAAGTACCCCATGTTGAAAATCTGGGGCAACATTTTGACAAAATGGCTGAGATATCAACTCAAGCTGAAACCCCCCATTGCCTCCCATTATAAAGCTTCCTGTCATGTCTTCAGTTCACAGTTCAGCTTTGATAAGTGTAGACATGTCCCAGTTCAGAGAAGATCATGGCTCCTGACCTCTGCAGGGTACGTATGAGTGAGGGGGGTGTGGGGAGGTGGGTGCGCAGAGTGAGGGTGGGTATGGGGAACAAGGGAGACAATGGTGGACACTTTCTTTTTTGTTTGCGGGGGGGGGGGGAGGCCATGAGGGAAGGTTTTCTTCATTTACAGGTTACACACACACACACAAAAAAAAAATAGGCATACTATTGTTCAGTCTTCACTGGCATATTAACAAATTCAGTGGATGTTTCTGATGTACCCACTGGTGCTGAGTGCCATTTTAGAACTGTATGATGTAGTTTATGTCCCACACGGACCACAGAGTTCCAGAGTAGAACACAATTAAATTGTAAAAGCAATGTAAGCTCTTTAACAAGGACATAGAGCATGCAGTTGTAAAATAGTACTGCCCATCTGAGTGTAAAGCAGAAACCTCCAATGAGTTTACCAAAAGGCCAGTAAAGATGGAAAAAACACAAACTGTGAGCCAACATAAGAAATGTAGCTTCTTCAGAAAACACAGGCTTACAGATTCAAGGCAGTTCTCCTTTAATATTGCGGTTTTGTTACTTATCTAGACTACTTTTTCATCATAGCAATTTTTTTTATTCCATCTCATGAACAAGTCTTGTCATTTTCAAATCTCTCTACAAAACCTGTTTCCACAGTCATTCAAAAATCACATTTTAGGTGGCAGGGTGTTTCTGCTTTAAAAAAAAAACATATAATGAAATATTTAATGGAGTGTGGTTATTGCTGTTGTAATTAGATATGCTATTCGTTGCCATCTCCACTGAGCCGAGTGGAGGAGAGCTGCTATGGAATGCTGGTGGCCTGCATTCACCATCAAATATGGGACATCAGGAGCAGAGACCAGCAAGAAGGGATACAGAGCATCCTTTGAATGTCCTCCTCCTGGGCAGCTGAGTCATGAAGCATTGCTCTATTGGCAACCTCAGGTGGAAATGTGGAGGTTGTGTCCTAGGCAGTGTGGAAAACCGTGGGCTGCCTCATACCCCCAGCCATGGCTCTATACCATGTGTTTATGGAGAGGTGGGTGAAAAAAGCAGTGAAAAATGACACAGAGCATGGTGGAAGATGGCTTCTGGGGCTCTTCACATGCCACCCAACCCCACAGCAGACCATTTTCCCCACACTTTCATATCAGTCCAAAAGACTAGCTGCTGACTCCTTCCTAAATGTAGCAGGGAGGTCCCCAGCAGAGACAAACCAAATCTGAATGATTGATGGTGGATTGTTGGGATACAAACACCAAAAGAAAGCTGCTCAGGGAAGAAGGTGCTCATGGTAAAAGACACCAAACAAATGCCAAAAGCCAGACACTCACCACCTTGTACCAAATACTACTTCACAATTTAAAACATATTTTTTTATTTCTTTATTACAAGTGCTGTAAAAAACTTGGACCATGCTATAGCTTACCTGATGCATTTTGGAGTAATTAAATCACAGACCCATACAGTAGAAGCATATAATTTGATGGCAGATACGGACTGTTTGGCTCACTTAGTCTGCCCATTTACCCTACCTACTGTTTGATAATGGATTTAACTAGTCTGAAACATTTCAGGCAAGTTATGGCAGGATCTGACTTTTTTTACAGCACTTGTAGTAAACAAAGAAAAAAATATTTTTGAATTGTGAAGTGGTATTTTGTACAAAGTGGTGATTGCCCCGCTTTTCACATTTGTTTGGATTTTTTGGGATCAGGCAGTGATACATTTGGTAGCACATGGTAAATACAGAAGGTAAAGGTAATTTCCTTAAGAATCATAAACAAATGAATGCCAGTGGCATGTAAGACATAATAAAAAGGCAATGCAAAAAGAGCTGCTATTGAGTTGTAGCCATCAAACTGTGTAGATATTTGCAGATTTTTCACAATATATCTAAAGGAAATCTCTCTGCGGGCCCTACAATGGTACTAGTACTCAAACAGATAGGCAGGACATTTTTTAGAGCTTTTGGAAATTTCAGGGAATATCCAGACATGTAAGCTGCTACAGCTTTATGCATTGTTTTGCACTGTACTCTGTTAACTAATGCTGAATTTTGAATTTTGATTCTTTTGACCTGGATCTCTCAAGAAAATAAGTTATTTTCATGTGCTCTAGCTGAGTAACCAAATATTATATTAAAAAACAAACAAGCAAAAAAAAACAAATAGCAGCAATGGACCATGCAAAAGAACCGGGGGATCATCCTTGATGGGTAGTTGAAGCTGCCATAGAAATGATCACAGGCAATGGGTTAGGCAAATTACAGGCTTAGTTGAAGTTAAAGGGCACAGCATGCCACAAAAGTGATTCAGCCCCCTTATACGGTATTGGCAAGGCCAAGTGTTGTGCAATTCTGCTAACCACAGTATAAAAAGGATATTGCAGAGATCAAGAGGTGCGGCAGAGAACAAGTAAATTGACAAAAGGAAACGGAGAGGTTAAGCTAAAGTATGGGGAATGTTTTAAACAGGCTGGACATGTTTTCCCTGGAAAAAAGAAAGCTACAATGAGATGACTTCAGTTTTTAAAATGTTTAAGGGTCTGGATAAGGTAAATCAAGGGAAAATCTTTTCAACTAATACAGAGCAGTACTACTAATGCAAAAGGGGGATAGGATTAGAGGTAATTTGATGAAGCAGTGTTCCGCCATAGAATGGTAAACCTATTGAAAAAGCTCCATAAGAAAGCAATGCAAGTTAGGAAGTGTTGCATCTTTTCTATTCAAATTCTACTTATGGAGAATACCGTAACTGGCTATATAATGTGATTCAGTGGGGTCTGCAGAAAGGAGGATCATGAGGAGAATTTCTCATAGCGGAATGAACTTGTCTGGGTAAACTAAAACAGATTGTTTGGCCTTGGGTTCCAAGAGGGTTACAACACTGTTTTTTATGCCTCTTCAAACTGTGCTGATGTCCATATCATGTAATGGATATCTTTATTCTTTTTTTTCACCCAGCATTTCCATCATTTAGATATTCCTGCTGTTTAATGTCAGTCATATTCCAGTTTTCAAGTGCTGTATCAAAGCAAATAAAGGTCGTACAAGATGAGGTAGAAATAATATAGTAGCAGGGATGCCCTTAGTTACAGCATGGGCATCCTGGGATAATGCCTATAAGGTCACTTATAGCACCTCTTGTTAAGGCTGATAAAATCAGAACACCTGGCTGTTCGCAGTTAGTACTGAAAAAAGTAAATTACATAAAACAAGAATGGCATACACTATGAACCAATGGGAGGGGGGGGGTCCATTGATACCACATACTGTGTTGTTAAACATGAGAACTTATATTGGCACAAATTTCTTATGACTAATATTTCAGTCATAATTCAATGAAGGTCAACCCTTACTACCTAGTAAATGGCAAAGCAAATCAGTGGGCCCTTAGTGCTCTACAGCACAGTCCCTGTTAAACCTTTCTAAAAACTGAGTTGCTTTTTGGAGGAAATCACAGTAAACTGCCAACTTGTTAGTTCATTTTCTTTACTTTGAACTTTTTATATTTTGTAATATATAATATACATCCCCTATGCGTACAGGAAACAAATTTCCATAAAAGCCCAAAATAAACAAACATTCAGTTCCCAGTACTGTTAATCGATCACAACCATGCAGAAAGATTACACAATGAAATAACTGTGCAGCAAACCTCTGTTTCATGGTTGTTTATGTGTCGTGCTCATAAGTCAAATGGGGAGAATGTAGATAACACTAAACAGTCTTGCAAACACAAACAGATCCACATTGAGCACTTGGTGCAAATGACAAACGCATGGTAAAGAAGCACAAATGTCACAGTGCATTTCTGCATGTTAATCTTCACTCCAGGAAATGAAAGAGCTATACTTGGAGCCTTAGTCTGTGGACTCTATTTGCAAAGTGATGATTAGTGCTGTCACTTTTCTATTTCTTTACACTAAACAGTCTTATAGAAACTTGTGGAGTATAGCTTCATTCAGTCAGTGTCTATACTCCTACTACCCGTTCCTGGTCTCAGATATGGTCCCAGTTATACTGAGATGTTAAATGGGATCGATATCGCCTCCTCCAATTTTATATTATTCATGATTTATATTATACCACAATCAAACTCCATAAAATGGGGAAACTCCCATCTAATATCTGCTCCAGATGTGGTGTTTATCCTGGTTCCTTACTCCACATACTATGGGACTGCAGTAAATTATCCTTGCTCTGGGCAGCCATCAAAGCAAAGTTAGATCCCATTCTCAGCCTTTCTGATGCCTTATGTTCAGAAATATGCATCTTAGGAGATTATTTAAAAGACAAAGAACCTCTGTGCACAAACACTGAGGCAAGGGTTACCCCAAAGGGCATTTGGCTGGGAAGCCAGTTTCAAGAAAATACAAAATCACACATGCCCACACAATGCAAAGCATCATGGGCTGCATATGCAAATCACCACAGAATGTTATGCTGGTTCAACTTTAAGCAGAATTGCATGGTGTCGAAAGGCCTCTCACACAGTTTGCAAATGGTGCTAACAGATGACATAGACACATGTTTCATCCTACCAGTACTCATCAGTATGTCTCATCTGTTTGACACCCCAGTGGAGTGAACCAGCTACCCTAAGACGGTCTGTCTGGGTTATGTTGTGGTGAACCCATTAAAATAATAAGTTGAGCCAGCATAACATTCTGTGGTGATTTGCATATGCAGCCCATGATGCTTTGCATTGTGTGGGCATGTGTGATTTTGTATTTTAGGAGATTATAGAGACACTTTGGTTGGTAATCAATGTAAACATATGGCCTTAGTATCTCTATGTGCTAAAAAAGTTACTTTGCATCATTGGTTGAATCAGTCTGTCCCCTCCCTCACAGAATGGCTGCACGAGATTCTCTTCGCTCTACAAGCAGAGAATCTAATAGCTCAAATGTCAGAAAAGCAATATTATTATCATAAGGTCTGGGCGTCCCTTTACACTGTCTTGACTATTTGACCACATTGGTGTTTTACTCTGTCAGTCTAATTGCATGTTTGCTACTTTGCTGGTTGTACATAAACTTGTTATACTCTTAGGTTGTAACTGTACATATCTCCCTGCATTAATACTACCATTGGTGTGTGCTGGATGGGTGGGTGGGGGCGAGAAGGGGAAGGATGAGTTGGGGGGATTAGGGTAGTAGTAGGTTCTACTCTTCATTTGCTCCACTCCAAGTTGATATGGGTTTTTATGTTATGTTGTTTTTCTCTACTGATAGTAACCCTAATTTGTATCTTATATGTTTTTTTTTAATGTAACAACTCTCATTGGTTGTATCTGCTTCTGTTCTGTTTGTCAGAGCTAAATTATAGAATAAAGCTTATTAAATTTGAAAAAAAGTCAGTGTCTGTACAATACACTCGAAACTCATCTAGAGAGCACTCCTCTGCCAAAACAATTCTGGGATTAATTCTGCAGACGACACAATCAAATTCAGTTAGCAAATACATAAAACAATTAGATGCAATTATTAATGCTAACATAACATTTCTATCATTGCCAAGTCCCATTTAGAAATAATCAAACCAAGATGAATCATAATGACTTCTTTTTTGTCCATTATACGAAAAGAAAAAACAAATGTTCTTTTTACTGAAATGAAGATTGAGAACAGTTCTGCAGGCAAAATAACAATACATGTGTTGCTACTGTTTCAACAGACTTTTATAGGGCACCGTCAACTCTCTTAGCTCTCAGATTGTGCCTGGTTTAAGAAAATGCATTTTAGGATTGCTCACCATCTGCAGAATTTGCTGATGTGACTGGTTATTTGGTAGGTACTTCCTCTTTCTTAATAAATATGAAAAGCTGACTATTAACTATAGAGGTATTGTTACATCCAAACTTGCTGATTTATTTATACTTGTGTCCTTGATTTGCCAGTGTGACCTCCTTCCACCAGGCCACTTCTCAGCCCAATCTGTCAACTTCTCTGACACTTAATCCCCTCCCCCCAGCTTAACCCAGTGGTCGGGCCCTCCAGCCTTTGGGAGTTGGAGTCTTACAGGATGCATGTCTCTCCCTACAGATAGGCTTCATGGTGGGAGGCCAATCATAGGGGTGGGGCTGAAGAGTGTACATGTATCATTCTGGGCCATGCTGCAATTTTCCCTTCAGTCTCTCTCAGCCGGCAGGATAACTGCATGCTAGAGGCTCTAAATGTGTACCTCTAGCGCATGCTGACTTGGAGCTCAGGCACTGACCTCTCTCCTGCAATGCTGCTGCTCCACTTCCATGCGTGGTCACCCAGGTGTCAGTGCTGCAGAAGAGGCAGTGACCCGCCCTCCAAAAAGGAGGAGGAGAGCATTCTCTGCATTGCACAACCTCACTCCAGCACCTTGGGCCCATTCGCAGACACAGGTTGCTAGCATGGTGAGAAGCATCGTTATGCTAAGTACTATGTGCAGTTGCATGCCATCCCCTGCAGACCGTGATCGCATGCTCAGACTCCACCCAGCCTGTAGAACTGATACAAGTAGTTCTCTAGGGTAATGCTGGCGTACAACTGCAGGACAGAGTTTCTTTAGGGGACTGAGATTGATGAGATTGATTAGGCCAGAACAGGGCTGGGGTGTTCCACTGGGCACCAGGGATCACACATAAATTGGAGAAGGGGTGGCTGCCCCACTGGAACACCAGGATGACTGTGAGAGATCTAATATTACAGATTAATCAAGGCAGACCCAGAGCTCTACAAAATAGTAATAATAATAATAATAATAATAAATCCCTGACAAAACAAACCCAGGCAAAGCAGATGTGGGGCAGTGACGCATGATGATCTGTGTGGAATTACAAATATCACACATGTCAAATAATCATTTAAACAAAGTATTTAATAGTTCACACACATCAAATAATTAATTAAACTAAATGCTTAATGGTTTATCTATTAAATTAGAAAGTGAGAGTCTTAGTGACTTCTCATAATTAACAGGAAATGGCACTCTTCGGTATTTGTATTATACAAATAACTAAACTACTAAGATTTAAGATGATAAAAGCAAAAGACTGTAGTTAGTTACCATATTTAGAATTTAACGTTAGGTAAATATATGGCAGTTGTAATACTTTTCCTTAAATGCTCTAAAACTTCTATAACAGATTTGTCCATACCACAAGTGCAATTTGGGAACTTAATAAAATGCAATACTAAAATGCAATACATTTAATAAAATTAGCAACAAGAGATTATTTCTACTGGCTTAAAAATGGTATCTGGAATAAATGTAGTTACAATTAGAAAGTAAAACATAATAAAAAAAACAAGAGTACGTACCTTTGTGTGTGATGGCAAACTCATCTTTGGTCCTCAGACAACTCTTTCTCATTATTTTTTGGCAGTTGACAGGGTTCAAGGGCTACCCTTTCAATGATGCAGTTTGACTCCCCAAACTGTCCCTTATCTTCAGTAGAAGTCCTTTTTTCCTTCTCTTCCAGCCTTCTGTCCAGATGTCTCTTTTCTTCAGCCTTCTTAACTCCCAGTTCTGGACTAAAAAGGTTACTTCTCATTTTGTCACCAGGTGTAAGCAGCAAAAAAGGTCTCTCTAACTTTAAAAAATACTAACAAGCTAAACCGTCCCTCTATTTGCCTCAATAAGTGTTTGCCAATGTGTGAACAACAGGGCACCATGGGGGAGGCTTGCCCAGATACAAACTGGCCTTAAATATTTAATTTATAAAAAAGTGATCCAAACAGGCAATGCCTGCCCCTGCCTCTGGCTGCTGAATCAGTCTGCTGGCAAGGCTTTCTTTTATTTTTTGGAAAACAGTCTTTACACCAACCATATTACCTAACAATGTTAAAAAAAGAAACAGGGACTCACACAGGAGCTATCCACACTGAGGAAGCCAGTGTTTGCATTTCTACTGTATGACACCATTTGTGGGATTACCCACGCCCGACTTCCACAAGCTCCAAAAATAAATGACATTTATGGCTGGAGTTCAGATATTGTCCAATGGCAAAAATCTGCATTTGATCATGGTCAACATAACTTTAATAAAAACAGGCTGTGTTTAAATGAAAAAACAAAATAAACAAACAAAAAAAAAATCATTTTCTACCAGGGAGTAACCAGAGTCATCATTCTCATTTGGAGATTTTTACTACTGTCAGTTTTGGGATAGAGTGTGTACCACACTACAAATACCTTGGTATATAGTTAGATCAATACTTTAAGTGAGATTATCAGCTTACTCAAAAGACAGCTTAGGGGAAATGTCTGGGGCCTCAACGTGCTCAAATCGCAGTCCAGCACCAAATACCTCAGCTCACGGTACAGGAGTAACAAATGTCTCACCTCAGATAGTTGCAGGATAAAGTGCCAATATTTGCAGCGTTTGCAGTAAAATTGCAGAATAAATATTACCACTTTATCCTGCAACTATATAAAGTGAGACGTTTGTTACTCCTGTACTGTGAGCTGTAGCCTCTTTCTGAAAAGCATTTTCTCAGCATATGTGCCCCTTCATCATATGCTTCAAGTCTATTTCTTTTCAACTGTATGTACTGTACTGTGAGGATATTTTCTATGGTGTGTCTGGGATAGTTAAACATGAAATGTAAAACTGAATTTCGATCTGCATTTTTCTGTAGAGGTTCATGTTTACCCTATCCTTCCCATCCTTTGTAATAACTAAATCCAAAAATTGTACAAAGCTTGTTCTCCGTGTCAAAGTACATTTTAAATTAGGATTCGAATCTGCCAAATACAAGACGTTTTTCAAATCTTCTGACATACCTTCGCATATCAATAGTATATCATCAATGAAACAATAAAAAGGCCTACAGAATCAAAAAATGGATTGGTTTCCCTTGACAGCACATATTCTGTTGCTGATGTTCCCAGATAATTGGAAGGCTGGGCCTCTGGTTCAGTGGAGAAGCAGCCAGCCACTCCCACTTCCTGAGCTATATAAGTAGCTCCTCTCAGCCTCTTTCTGAAGCACTTTTTCTTTGCAGCCAGAGGCTCTGTCACTCTGTCCTCTGCAGCTAGCTGGGGCCTACCCCCCCGCCTTGCTGCTTTGGCTTCTGCTTATCTGGTCTTCAGTGTTTGTTCTTCTGTATCTGGTTTGCATTTTGCCTCCGGCTGCATGCTTCTTTCTGTTGTTTGTTCCCTGTTTCTCTGTGTTTGTGTGTCATTGATTTTGCCTTTTGGGGGCTTTGTTTCTAAGCTCCTAGTATATTGCTAATCCAGAGCTCATGCTCCTTGCTCTCAATTACTCACAATGCAACTGCAATCATTATCTGTCTGTTTCAACTCAAACCATAGCTGCTGTCCTTGCTGTACACTTAATTGTTTTCACTTGATTCAGGCTCACTCTGAACCCTAGCTATGCAGCTCAATCATGCTTTCTCAACTCATCCTACATGCCTCATTGCTGCAGTTTCTTTGCACTGCCTGGTGATAGCTGCTTTCAGAGCATTGCGCTTCCCTCCATTCTATGTTTATCGAATACTACAACTCATAGTTACTCAATACAGATGCTGCTCTCTTATGTTTGTACAGTGATATTATACTCTGAGGTCAGCTAAGCTACTGCTGATGCTGTAAACTAGTTTCAATATCTGCATGTGGGTGATGGCCCCTTCCATTACTTTCTTGTTTTTCCTATGCCAGAACACAAATATGGTGTTACTTTGGTCTTTAATAATGCTACAGTGAGCCTTTAGTATTGAATAATCAGACTAATTTTATTGAAGACCACTACACAATCATGCTCCTCTAGCTACCCAGTGCTTCAACTCCTCGCAAGTCTTCCTCCTCTAGTGGGGACTTGTAAGTGTTTGGGGAGTTGTGGCCCCATGAGGCTAATTACTTATGTTCTAAATCCTGCCTCCACCACTGAAAATCCTCAGAGTATTTGTCACCTTCATTGGCTTTTTGCATGCCTGGCTGGCTTGCCTCACTATTCATAGTTCTGCTACTCTGATCTATGTGCAGATCCCACTATTGTTATTATGTTTTGCAGACCTACATGCAGGTTCAACTATTGCTACTGCTTACTGACCTACTGTTGCATGGAGGCGGATGGTGTCCCTGCCTTTCCCTCTCTCCTTAGGAAGTCCCCTCATTCTCTAGTGCAACCCATCAAACTCATGCCATTGCTAACCTGTGCATCTCATTACATTATCAAGCTGCCTGATGCTTTATCATACAGCTACTGATTGCTAATATGCTTTGTACCACTACATTTCTTTTTGGGGATCCTTCATAAGGTACCTTTAGCCAAGGGAATCATCCCGTGGCATCTCTGGGAGTGGAACCCTCTTTGAGGGTTCCTTGCTTTTGGTACCCCTACGGGGTGGTAATTCCTCTGGAATAGAGAGTGCGAACAGCCAAAATCTATGTGACACAGTTGCACAAACATAACACTATACTGGCTGCATAGGCCATTGATTTGGAAGGCTGGGCCTGTGGTTCAATGGACAAGCAGCCAGCCACTCCCACTTCCTAAGCCATAATAGCAGTTCCTCTCAGCCTCTTTCTGAAGCACTTTTTCTTTGCCCCAGCATCCTCCCTTCCTCCTCCAGCAGCAGTACCTCTCTCCTTGGTATCCTTCCTACGGTCCTTTAACCAAGGGAATTGTCCTGTGGCACCTCTTGGATGGAACCCTCTTTGAGAGTTCCTTGTCTTTGATACCCCTACAGGGTGGCAATTCCTCTGGAATAGAGAGTGCAAACAGCCGAAGCCTAAGTAACACAGTTGCACAAGCATAACACTATACTGGCTGTGTAAGCCCTTGAAATATTGGCATGACTGGGGGGCCATAGAGGCCACCATTGCTGTACCTTTGAACTGTAAAAATGTTTTATCCCGGAATGTGAAAGCATTGAACTTCAGAACATTTTTAGTCAAGGTAACCAGTGCTTCTGCAAATGTTGGCTTATAGCTATAGTATACCTGCTGTATAGGGCCTTCTGAAGTGCTGCTGTACCATCTGCATATTTGTATATAGGGTCTGCACATCAAGTGTGGCCAAAATGGTATCTCACTTGATGTGCAGGCTCAGGACATGGTTAAAATATCCCCTGTGTGATGTGCATAAGTGTGAAAGTGCTGGCAATTCCTTTGATATGATCATCTATAAACTGTTCTAATGGCTCAGTCAGTGAGTCAATGCAGGCCACAATTCCCCTGCCATGGGTGTTCCGTAGGTCCTTATGGACCTTGGGGAGGCAATACAGTGTTGCTCATATCAGACATTTAACAAATAAAAAAAAATCATCATTTGAAATATGCAGTTCATACAAATAATAATTATTATAACATGGGGTCAAGAGGATCACTCACCTAATTGGAGAAAAGGCATCTCCTGACTGTGCATTAAGAAAGCAATAATACCTGACAGGGTGGTCTTCATTGGGAAATACTGCACTGCCCAGGGGTGTTATGAGGCCTGATACCACAGGCGTATTGCCTTATAGCCCCTGGAAGGTCTGGTATTTCCCAATAAAGCCCACTCTGGAGGGCATTATTGCAGTTAGAAAATGGGCACAGTAAAAATTCATTTTGAGGAAAAAATTGTTAATGAAAAAATAATTTACATTGAGTTTTGTAATTAAATAGTTCCTCTGCCTGTACTGGAATAGAGGACTTTTGTCCTAATGGAGATGTTGTAGTTGAGAAAATGAAAAGAAAATGCTGTTTGAATGCTGTTGGTGCCCCCACAGCAGTTTCTGTTTGTTCAGTCGGACCCTCCCCCCATTGTCCTTATGGAAGAGTTTTCTTCTCCTTTGCCTTTTTTTTCACTTCATTTTCATTTGTAAGCCTGCCATTACTGCTTACATAGCAGCTCAAAAATGTTCGAGGTGCTGAGGAATGTCTTACTGCGTGGGACCTCGAGCTGTTACTTGTTTAGAGGGCAGCATTTCTTGGTACAGTGCAGCGCTCATTGCCATGTTTCCCCTTGTCGCACCCCCCCATCTGACATTTAACACTCTGTGAGGAACACTTTTGTCATCTGTGTCCCTGAGTTTAGATGTGCGCACTTTTTTTTATTTAGTTTGTTTCTGTTCATTTTTTTGTTGCATATGTGGCTTGTGGTGGTCTGTACTAGGAACCAGCACAGGACATCAGGGGAAGTATGACAGGTACCCTACCATGGGGAAAAACTGCAGGTACAGTGGCAGAAAAAAAATATAAGTGTTTTCTTTTTTGTGGGTTCCTTTATGAAACAGAGCTACTGTTTCATATTTTGTGGTGGTTTGACAGCAAAACCGGGGATTGCGGACAGGCTGGAGTACAGCTTCCTCGGTCTTCTGTCACCAAGAAGAAACATGGCAGCTGCTTTGCTTAGCAATTTGGGGTGCCCTATGATCAGGGCCACTGGAAAATTGCAGAAAAGGTTACCCAGAATTGCGGAGCATTTTGCAAAAATTGCTGGAAATTGTGGGGGGTTCTACTATAGACCCTGAGTGCTTCACAATAAATCTTTCAATGTTTTCTGCAATGTATGTTAGTCAGTATAAATTGCAAAATGAATACACTGACACCTGAATATGTTTAAAACATAAAGAAAAGTTTATGTTCCTAACAAGGATACTAAACTGATAAGCTATCATAAGCATAGCCTATCTTCAAAAATTTAAAAGCATCTGCCTCCTACAGTGCTAAATAGATTCTAGAAAGTGAGCCACAGCAAATAAATATTAAATAAAGCCAGAAAAAATATTCTTTGCTTGTTCCTGGCTGTAGAATAATGAAGCCTAATCAACAGCTGTTTACAGTGCTGTGCCAACTAGTCACCCACTTTGGTACAAGAAAAAATAAGCAGAGTGGTGAATAACTGAGTTTTAGTTAAATGTTGTTAAAGTGTTTAATGGTCATAATTTGTACTGTAGGTACTACTGTACACTATTTTTGAAATCATAAATTTAAACATTAAATCTGGGGGTTATTGAGGCTGGCAGTATAATCTAGAGGTAAGAGTAACAGACTGTGAATGAGCTGACGACTTCTAGCAGACCTGGGTTTGATTCCCACAACCTCCACTTGCATAGCGTGTGATTCTGAGCAAGTAACTTAACCTCCTCAGGGCTCTTGGGTTGCACCTGAAAATGGGCACTTGTGCCTAGTGGGCCTTATGTGGTTACCAAAAAATACCAATATATTTTTGCTGCATCATACAGTAGTCAGGGTACCCTGAAATTTACCTTTGTTTTACTCTGGCTGCAATGATTTTGTTTAGTTAAAGATAAATATTCAGATACATTTTGTGTTTTATAAGCTTGTTTTTAGACTTTAGTCAGGTTTTTATTGTAGTCTTTGCATGTGGGCATCTAGGGGGTAGTTGCTAAGAGTGAGATCACTGTTACCAACTAGCTTATTCAAGTTTAAAATCGGCAGGGTCATCGAAAAATCTTCAGCTGTTTGAATCAAAACTAGTCTGAATGAAAGTATGCTCACAAGGAATAACTTGCCCTGCCACTTGCAAAAAGGCTTCATAGTTAGCACCCCATATAAGTGAATGGGATAATTTGCACTTTTTCTCCCATCTTTTGTTTCACTCTGTGTATCAACAAAAAGTTTTCTGATAGACTGCTTCAACACAAAACAACTGTTAAGTGTTTAAGTGTACTTATGCTTGGCCAGTGGATTTTGAAACCAAACAAGACAAAGAGTCAAAAGAAATCAGTGTCACATAAAACCCTTGCTCTACCTTGCACTGCATAGTTTCGGCCAAACCCAAGTCTGCATGCATCATTGTCAATATATTGAGAATATTTTATTAAAAATGTTAATACTTTTTACACAGTTCAATAAAAAAGCTAAAAAATTGCAAGAAATTGTGGAACATGTCAGTTTTTGTGGAGAATGGTGAAAATTGTGTATTCTGCAAAAAAATTGCAGGCGCAATTTTCCAGTGGCCCTGCCTATGATCTTCTAAGTAATGGAACACCCCGAATTGGCACTTGTTGTGGAGTGGGCTCTATCAGAAAATAAACGAATCTGTGTTATGGGTTTCAGCCAATCAAATTCATTTATTTTCTGAGCCCATTTTCTAATCAAGCTTATGGGGTACATTAAATTGTATTAATCTTAATCTATCTTGTTTAATAAACTGATAACCATTAGACAAGACATGCTTCCAGCTGCATAGGTCATGATTTAAAAATCCTTCCTGTTGCCAGTAAAATGCCACTGGAGGGAAAGACTTCCTTACTTGGCATCCAAACTCTTTGATATCGGTCTGTCTTGCGAGGCCAGATTATAGATTGTTTGAAAAAGGAATCCCGCATCTAGAGACCAAAGTGGCTTCCCGAAGAAGGATTGCAGACAATGTTTGCTTTGAGCATGTCTTAAAAAATTGAAAGCCGGGAGGTGAAAAACATCTTTGAATTCTGTGGGAGTCAGGAATGTATCCTGTCTGACAAAATCTGTCAAAGAACACACCTTCAGACTCTTCCAAAAAGCCTTTATTATTTCTTTGCTACCTGTTAGAATATTCAGATTCCCAAAGAATAGTTGTCCCAAATCCCTTCTAGGGGTCAATTTAAAGTATTGGCAGAGTTGCTGGTGGGCCTGCATTGACCACTCAATAGGGAGAAGCCTGCAGAGCATTAGGTAGTCCACCCAAAGAAGTATATAATAATGAGGCCAAGGAGATACAATAAGAATCAGTTCTAATCTGCTCAACTTTCAACCACTCGGGGACTTTCTGGGTGGCATTAGATAAACAAGATCATAAGAAGCATTTCACACCATGGAAAGCTAGATAATAGAGGAACATGTGGGGAAGATGAAGACCACCCAAACTTCTTGGCTTGCAGAGTTTTTCAAAAGCACGTATGGGGTGTTTTCCCAACCACAGAAACTTAGACCACATCATATGAATTTTCTGCACCACTGCATCATTAGAGGAAGATTCAGCATGGAAAGGGGATGCATCAATACAGGCAAAGCAACCATTTTCAAAAGGTTAGCTCTCCCCCCACATTTCAGTGGCACGTGTTGCCATCTCTGCAAGTCCTGCTCCAGTTGTGAGACCACGAGGTCTAAATTTAATGGATCCAGCCAGGAACATCATTGCCCGAACATCGCGGCCCAATATAAAGTGGGAAAAATGTTGCAGCTGACAATGTCGGCATGCTCAAACTAATGCCACCCTACATATCACAAGAAGGCAGTATGAAGCACTGTCCCAGTAGCCAGTGTGTCCCTCAACCCAGCTGCTATGTCCCACCCACACCAACAGACCACCCAGTTGTGAACAATGACTGCAGTGCCCCCATCTCAGATCGCTGAACATCTGGGCCCCCCCACCACTTTGTCACAGCAGTTGAAATGCATGACAACTCCCTGGTGTCTAGTGGCCCCCCGACCCCCAGGTAGTCCTCCACCACCCCACTCCCACCCCTACCCCAACCGCGAGTGGGTGACCAGCTCAGCCCACCACTCTCCACCACAGCTGGCCACCCAACTGTACAGCAATGAATGAGTGCCTATGTGCTCATACAGCACAGTTCAGTCAGGTGGCCTGCTGTGGTGGAGAATGGTGGGCTGTGCTGGTCACCCACTAGCAGTTGGGGTAGGGGTGGAAGCGGGGTGGTGGAGGACTACCTAGGGGTCAGGGGGCCACTAGACACCAGGGAGCTGTCACGCATTTCAACTGCTGTGACAGAGTGGTGCAGAGGGGCCCAGATGTTCAGCAATCTGAGATGGGGGGCACTGCAGTCATTGTTTACAACTGACTGGCCTGTTGGTGTGGGTGGGACTTAGCAGCTGGGTTGAGGGTCACACCGGCTACCAGGGGCAGTGCCTCATACTGCCTTCTTGTGATATGCAGGGCGGCATTAGTTTGAGCATGCCGAAATTGTCAGTTGCGATGTTTTGCCCACTTTATATTGGGCCGTGATGTTCGGTCAACGATGTTCCTGGCTGGATCCAAATTTAATTTTTGTAGTGCTTTCAGGTCTTTAGTAAACTCTGTCCCCACAAATGAGATGGTTTTTCGTGCCCACTTTAGACCTAATTCAGTGACTATCACCTGTGTACAAGCTGGTGATAGAGACAAAACAGTGGTCTTATGGGTATTTAATTTATACTTGACAGAATACTATGTTTGGAGATCAGTTCAAGTATCCCAGGAAAAGATGTTTGCCAATCAGATAAATGCAAGAGAACATCATCAGCAAACATTGTCAGCTTAAACTCATAAGAGCCTAACCCTATCATTTAACCCCGGGAGATACCTTAATCTTTCTAGTCAATGGCTCTATATTTAAATTAAAAAGTATAGGGGAGAGGGGGCATCCTTGACGTGTGCCCCTGCTCAATGGGAAGAGCGAGGATAGCACCCTATTGCACATGATTTTTGCAGAGGGACAAACATATAATAATTTAACCCATTTTACAAATTCATCTGGTATTCCATACTTAGGCAATATGTTGAATAGAAAGTGCCAGGCTACACAATCAAATGCCTTCTCCCCTTCTAGTGAGATGAGCACCTCTCCTGCGATCCCCTCCTCAGATGTGGAGATAAGATGGAACATTTTTCAAAAGTGATCACTGGATTGCTGCCCCTTCATGAATCCTGCTTGTTCTGGGTCAATCAAATCCACCCACACACTCTTAAGCCTGGATGCTAGTATATTGGCTAATATTTTCACATCTATATATAAGAGAGATATGAGTCTTTAATTGTCTGGTAAGGTGGGATCCCTCCCTGGTTTTGGTAAAACCACAATTCTTGCCTCAAAAAGGGCCTATTCTCTAATGTTATGGGAAAAGAGATAGTTGAATGCTTCACATAGAAAAGGGGCTACCTCAGCTTTCAATACTTTATAAGAAAGAGGGGCAAATCTGTCTGGGCCTAGGACTTTGTCAGATAAGAGACAATATATGGCTTCAAAGATCTTCTCTCCATTATGTATCCTTTTAAAGTGTCCTTCTGGTCATCAGAAAGCTTAGGTAAATCCACATCTTGCAAAAAATTTTCCAAAAGAACTGGGTAGTCACTCTCATTAGGGGGTACAGAGTATAGAGACTGGTAGAAGTTTTTAAAAATGTCAACTATTTTTACAGATTCTGAAGTTATAGAACCTGAGCCTGAGTTGGCTAAGGCTGTCACCCATCGGGCTGCTTGCTGCTGTTTCAGCCAGCTGGTAAGCAATTTACCTGCCTTCTCTCCCTGCCCAATGTAAATGCCCTTCCACCTGGTAGTCGAGCGCATCACTTTATCAAGGAGATGGACTGCATAGAAATATAGAAACATAGAAGTTGAGGGTAGATAAGGACCGCAAGGCCCATCCAGTCTGCCCATTTCTTTTTCTACCTTATGAATGCGCCATCGGCCTTTGCTCTGTCAATGGCCTACCTAGTCATACTCATCTGTATTGCTCCCTTATGCCTTTCCCATGCCTGTTTGAAGCCCTGCACTGTATCCATATCCATCACTTCCTGAGGTAGGCTGTTCCATGCATCCACCACCCTTTCTGTGAAAAAGAACTTCCTCACATTACCCCTTAATCTGCCTCCCTCTAATCTCATTCTGTGTCCTCTTGTCCTGCTATTTTTCTTATATTGAAACATGTTATACTCTTTTACCTTGTTAATGCCCTTAAGGTGTTTGAATGTTTCGATCATATCATATCGCTCCCTCCTTTGCTTTAGGGTATACATATTGAGCTCCCTTAATCTGTCCTATGTTTTCTGATGCAGTCCCTGCACCATTTTGGTTGCCCTTCTCTGGACTGCCTCAATTTGGTTAATTTCCTTGTGAAGGTGTGGCCTCCAGTACTGCAAGCAGTACTCCAGATGGGGCCTAACCAGTGTCTTGTAAAGAGGGATTATTACTTCACTCTTCCAACTTGTGATACCCCTACTAATGCACCTTAACATCCCACTAGCCTTACCTACTGCTTTAGTAGTCTGCTTGGATGATTTCAGGTCATCGGTGATGATGATGATGCCCAAGTCTCTTTCTTCCTTTGTAACTGCTAGCAACTCCCCTCCCAGCCTGTAGGTGGCTTCAGGGTTTCTCCTCCCTATGTGCATGATCTTTTTTAACATATAATGTTTTATTAAGGTTTTCAGTTTTCTATTTCATTCACTTAGCACATAGCAGCGTATTCACAATAAGTTTCAGTTACTGATACTACACTACAGGATATCTAATGTCACTGCCATTTTACAGAGCTTATTCTAGTTACCAGGTTACAGCCTTACTGTGTTTCTATTGTACAAAATCTATGTCTTCATTAACCTTGATAGGAGGTCTGACCTGTAAAAATAATATACTAGTTACTGCAACCTTTAAATGGACGTAGAGGAATACTAGAACATAAGGTCCAATAGAGCATTACCTTCAAGCACAGACCTCTCAATTTAAACATTAGGTGTACACTAACGATGTGCTTCTAATCAGCTTATATCCAACAAACTCACAAGGTAGTGCTTAAGCTACAGATAGGACTAAAGTTAAGAGAGACACAACAGGCAAGCAATATAGGGAGAACATTGACTTAAGCAAAAGAGGGAAAGAAAAGAGTATTTAACGGGTCTACACACCACAGAAGAGGATGCATGGTGTAAAGCATACCATCCTCGACTCCCCTTTGCTATTAAGTAATAGGAGGATTTTGTAAAGGGGGATGGGGCACTCTGCAAATATGTGAGTGAAGATAGGCGTCCCATTTTACATAGTAATCAGTCAGTTTACCTCTAGCTACTGCCATCAGTCTTTCAAATGTGGCCAGTCTGACCATGGCTGCCTACCATTGAGAAAGTGTGGGGGGCATAGGTTTCCTCCATTTCACTAGCAGTGCCCTCTTCACTTCCATGATAGTGACCAGAAGCCAGGCTTTATTAGAAGGGGTAAGTGCATTAAGTGAGAACGTATTTCCTAACAGCAGGGAGTAGTGTTGCAGAGATAACGGGGTACCCACTATTGTGGAGCAGAATCCTTCAGGACTAAAGTCCAAAAGGTACGAATAGTTGGACACAGACACAGTATATGATATAGGTGGACCGGAGAAGAGTGGCATCTCCAGCAGCTGTCCTGTGGGATTATTTTATGCCTGTGTAGAACTACAGGAGTTTGGTACCATCTGAGAAGAATTTTTGATTGAACCAACTGACTCCTTGAGTCTACATAGGCCGTATGGGCCAGTCTGAGACAATCCGTCCACTGTTGTAGAGATAAATCGTGCGAGATATCTTGCTCCCACGTGGCTTTGCTGGGTAGAGTGACATCAGGCTGAGAGTCTCTGAGTGTACTGTATATAGCACCTTCAAGGCCCTTGCCTCTGTTAGGAAGGGAGATGTTGTTCAAACAACTCCACGGGGACTGAAGAGGCCAGCTTTTGAGTAGAGGGGTCAAAGCGCTATGCAGTTGGAGAAATTTCCAAGTGTTGGTTTGGTAATTTGTATTTAGTTTTAAGCTGCTCGAAGGACATCACCGTACGGGTATTTAGTATTAGAAGGTCAGCTATCATCTGCATACCTTTAGAAGCCCAGGAAGCCCAGTGAAGTGGTTTGTGGTCCACTTTTACAAGCGGGTTATTCCAAATCGGGGTATAACTTAAGGGGGAAGATAACTAGGGACTCTAGTTAGACCCATTGTGCATCTCCACAGAGCACATGAGTTTGCCATAACTGGCATAAATTGGGAGTTAGTTGGCTTCTTATTAGATAACAGAGAGTAAAGGGGGGTCCCTTCTGCCAGTGTAGCTTCCAGCACCGCCCACTGAGGAGGGGGAGCATGACAAGGAACAAACCACATCAGGGTCTGGGCCATATTAAAGGCTAGGTGGTATCCCACAAACCAGGGGAGGCCGAGCCCTCCCTTAGTCTAATGTGCCCGTAGTTTTGTTCTACCCCACCTGGGGAAGCCACCTTCCCAGAGTAGAAGTGACACCAGTCTATCTAGGACTTGGAAAGGTTTCTGAGAAAATGGAATTGGGAGATTGTTTAATAGGTAAAAGACCCTCAAAAAGATAAACATTCCAATTGCCTCCACTTTACCCTTTAAAGTTAGCCACAGTTTCCTCCAGCAATGGATCTCCACTGTTAGGGCTGTTAGGGAGGAGAAAAGTTGGCCGTTTCAGGATTCTTCCAGGCTGCTGTGATGTTGATGCCCAAATAGGGGAAGCCCAGCATGTCCAAGAAATATCTGTACCCGCTAAACACTGCTGCATTTTTTATTTAGAGGAGATAAAAGGTTTTTTTTTCTGATTTACCATGAGGCCAGATATCTCAGCAAACTCTTGCAGTAGAGATAGAACAGGTGGGAGGGAGGACTGCCACTCCACCAGGTTGAGAAGCATATTGTCTGCATATGCATTGACTAAATATGAGGTGCTCCCCACAGGAATACCCGTTACAGTTGGGGTATTGGTCAGCATTCTAATTAAGGGGTCCAGAGCTATCAGGAACAGGAATGGTGAGAGTGGACACCCCTGCTTGGTACCTCTTTGGAGAGTAAAGGAGGAGGAGGAGGTATCCTTGTTGGTAAGGATTCTGGCCGAAGGCAGATTGTACAGCGTGTGTACCCACAAACAGAATTGGGGTCCGAATCCATAGAGCTGTAGAGTCTGATGTAGATTCTCCCACTCCAGTGAGCCAAAAGCCTTGGCAAAGTCGACCGACAAGGCTGCCATAGGGACTTCGGAGCGCACAGCCAACCATTTTAGGTTTAAAATAAGGCATAGGTTGTCTGCACTCGATTTCCCTTTCAAGAACCCCGTTTGGGAGGGATGAATCAGTTTTTGAAGCACTGAGGACAGTCTAGTTGCCAAAATTTTTGCTAATATCTTAGTGTCGACCAAGAGGAACGATACAGGTCTACAGCTTGCACACGATAGGCTGTCCGAAGCTTTCTTGGGAATTAGTGCTATAAGGGCCTCACGCATAGTGGGGGGGGGGAGAGTACCACGTCATTTGGCCTTCTTGGAAAGCCTGTAATAAAGGAGAAGTGATCTCATCCTGTAGGACTTGGTACAGTTTGGCAGATAGCCCATCCAGCCCAGGAGCCTTTCCTTTGGCCGTATGGGATAGTGCAGACCGTATCTCATCCCGGGTAATAGGAGCATCCAGCCTTAGAACCTGCTCTTCTGAGAGCTTAGGAAGCTGCGTCCCATGGCAGAAGCTTTGCAGCCACTGGGATAACTCTGTCGCCTAAAGAGAGTTCTTAGATTGATATAGATCCTGATAAAATACTTTAATAGCTTTATTATTCCCATTTGGTGTTGTGGCCACCTTCCCCTCCTTGTTTTTTAAAGCTAGGATTCTGGAAGCAGCCTGTTGCTTCTGTAGGCAGTATGCTAACAATTTCCCTCCTTTATCTCCCCCTCCCAGAACCTGTGTTTAGCATGCCACTAGGCCTTTCTGTTCAGCAGCACATTAAGTTTATATTTTAGACCAGTAATGTCTGCTAAGAGAGGGGAGTTAAGTGGGTTGGTAGGTGACAGTTTCAATTGTTTCTCTAGAGATGCCAGATCTTTTTGGAGCTCAGATATTCCCTTTGCCCTTTCCTTGTTTTTGGCCGCAGAGGAGATGATTCTCCCCCGTATGACTGCCTTAAAGGCTTCCCAGACTGTGGCTGCACTGGTTTCCCCAAGGGTGTTAACTGAGAAGTAGGAGAGGGTTTCCTTATTTACATACTCCCGAAAAGCTGCATCCTCCACTAGTAATGGATTGCATCTCCATCTTGTAGACTTCAGGCTCTGCCCTGGGGGAGAGAAGGTACTCATTACGGGGGGCATGGTCCGAAATAACAATACTGCCAATAGTGGGAGCTACTATCCCTGGCAAAGCAGCATGATTGGCCAGCCAAAAATCAAGTCTACTGTGCATCTCATGTACTGTGGAGAAGTACGTGTAGTCACGCCCGCTTGGGTAGTTAATCCTCCACGGGTCACCTAATCCCCATTCTGACATCAAGGAATTTGGTGTTTCCAAGACCCTCGGGTGGGACTGTGGTGTAGGTATGGATTTATCTAAGAAAATGTCACGTACCAAATTGTGATCCTCCCTAACAGGATCAGGATATCCAGGTCATCCCCAGTGAGCTCTGTGAGGGCTTGACCCACCTCAGAGTAAACATCCCCTGTATCTGTGCTAAATCCGTAGACATTGGCAATCAAAGCTTTGCCCCCAGGATACGCCAACTTAACCACTAGCCACCTACCCAATGAGTCCTGACACTGACCTTCTACAGTCCACAGGCCTGCCTTCTGTAGGAGGATATCCACTCCTCTGGATTTTGTGGGGGCACAACTGGCCAACACTGTACCCACCCACAACTTTTTAAGCCATTGCGCTGTGCAGCTGGTAAGGTGCGTCTCCTGCAGTAGTGCAATGCCTGTTCCTGGCGAGTACAAATACTGCAATACCTTGGTCCACTTTGCTGGATGATTGAGGCCACACACATTCCAGGAGACACAACCCCATCCTTGTTGCATTGCTGCAGTTTGGGCCATGGTATCACCCTCCTATTTTGTAGCAAAGAGAATGTATGTACTCACCCAGTCAGCAGGGAAAAGAAAGGTAGATGTTGATGGGAGAGTGAAACTACCCGGCTAGTGGCTTATAGATAGTCTTGTGCTGCTGATGAGCCTCTAAATCACCAGATGTGTAGGAACGACCGTAACGGTCAAACTACCTATAGCAGTAATAAGGTCTGCACAGAGGAAGAAGAGAACAAGCATTTGTCAATGCCGAACATTCGCTTGCAGGTATTTGCAGTGGTGTTTGGCATGTATGGTGCTTTACCATAATGCCCAGTGCGATTGCTGGTATTTGCATAATAAGTTGTCAGCATGACCTTTTTGTTACCCCCATTGTGTGCTACATAGCAGAAACACGTTTTGGGCAGGATGTGAAAAATGACAGCTGTACTGCTCATAAGGAAGTGTGGTAAAATGCCAATGTTGAAAATCTGGAGTGGAAATATTGAAAATTCGCAAACCTACAAGCATGCGTGGGAACTGTGCAACGCACTTTCGTAAAACAGTCATTTTTAGGATTTTTCACCAAATTTTCAACATCGCCATTTTAAAACCTCTGCTAATGAACAGTGTCAGTGTGATTTCTTACTGTGTCCCATACATTGATTTCACACACCAACTGCGCCATTGTGCACTACATGGGCAGAAACACATTTTGGACAGGATGTGAAAAATGACAGCTGTACTGCTCATAACGAGGTGTGGTAAAATGGCAATGTTGAAAATCTGGAGTGAAAATATTGGAAATTCGCAAACTTACGAGCATGCGTAGGAACTGCACAACGCACGATCGTAAAACAGTTATTTGTAGGAGTTTTTTGCCAAATTTTCAACATAGCCATTTTAAGATCTCTGCTCATGAACAGTGACACTGTGATTTTCTTAATGTGTCCCATACATTGAGTTCGCATACCAACTGCGCCATTGTGCGCTACATGGGCAGAAACACATTTTGGGCAGGATGTGAAAATACAGCTGTACTGCTCATGAGGAGGTGTGGTAAAATGGCAATGTTGAAAATCTGGAGTGCAAATATTGAAAATTCGCAAATGTATGAGCGTGAGTAGGAACTGCGCAACGCAGACTCATAAAACAGTCATTTTAGGAATTTTTTCACAAATTTTCAGCACAGCCATTTTAAGACCTCTGCTCATGATCAGTGTCACTGTGATTTTCTTAATGTGTCCCATACATTGAGTTCGCACACCGACTGTGCCATTGTGCGCTACATGGGCGGAAACACATTTTGGGTGAGATGTGAAAAATGACAGCTGTACAACTCATAAGGAGGTGTGATAAAATGGCAATGTTGAAAATCTGGACTGAAAATATTGAAAATTAACAAACTTACGAGCCTGCATAGGAACTGCGCAATGCACGCTCGTAAAACAGTCATTTTTTAGAATTTTTGCACCAAATTTTCAACATGGGGTTTTTGGGACCCTTTCTCATGAATGATGTCACTGTCATGGTGTTATTCAAGGCTGAAGGGTGATTTTGCACAGTGACTGCGCAGTGCCTGCGAAATCACCCTTCGGGCCCAAATAACACCATGACAGTGACAGCATTCATGAGAAGGGGTCCCCAAAACCCCATGTTGAAAATTTGGTGCAAAAATGACTGAGATATGCAATAAAGTTGAAACCTCCCTATCTAGCCCATTATACAGCTTACCGGCATTTCCTCAGTTCGCGGTCGCCTTTGAAGAGTGCAGACGTGTTCCCCATCTACCGAAGATCGTCGCGCTGGAGTCCGGAGGTAAGTATGGGGTGGGGGTGTGGGGAGGCTGGGTGCGCAGTGGGTGGGTGCGGGTTGTGGGGGGCCTGGGAGAGCGCGCCGCAGGACCGTTTTATTTTACAGGTTTAACAAAAAAAAGCGGCGTGGGACGTTTGCCACGCTGGGGTGGGCTTCCAGCGTGGCAGAAGATAACTGGGGGGCTGAGGGCCGACGGGATTGGGCACCCCGTCGGCAAAGAAACCGCATGTTTGCCATGCTGGGGTGGGCTCCCAGCATGGTAGCAGGATGGCTGGGGGGCATGGAGCTGACAGGGGATTGGGCACCCCACCGACAAACAACATTTGCCATGCTGAGGTGGGCTCCAGCGTGGCACCAAAGCTTTGGGGGTGGAGTGGCGTGCAGAGGCAGCCACGTGATGCGAGGGGCAGCAGGACGGGCGGCGGCGCTCAGTATGGCAGCGGTGCTTTCCTTTGAAGCAGAGGAACACCGCTGTCATACAGAGCTCCTGCATACCACCATGCCTGCTCAAGGGAGCACTGCATTGGATGGGAGAGGCACACCTCCAGATGTGCTACTCTCCCAAAACGTTCCTTGCGCATGCGCGCAAACGAACGTAAAAAGGAACATAGAAAACCAGAATTATGTACTTTAGAAGTTTAGAGAGTGAGAAGACAGAAAAACAGGGCAGAAAATTGCCAACAAACAACTGTCAGGTAACCAGGTTAACCAGTAAATTAGTTATTACCAATATCACACAATTAATCTATCAGCTATAGCTCAGTTAGTGGCTCTGAGTTGAGCGCGTGCGTAGGGGCAATGCCCCTGAGTCACACTGCTTCAGACACCAAATGTAAATCAGGTGGGAGTCCCACTAAACCAAGTGTTCTGTCCCAGCCCGAGACTATGGCTCTGGCTAGATGCGCTACATCAAGTCCCCAGGAGCAACCTATAGACTGGTGTCACCCCCTCATCCTATTAGGAAGGGGGGAGGGGGATTTAGTCGAAAACATCTGAGCAGGTCATAGGAGAAGGGAGAGGTATGGGGAGGGGGAGGGGATCTGTCAATCCACTTGAACCCTTTTACCAATCATTTAGCATATGGGGAAAGGGAAGCGATCCCTAGGTTCTCAGGCGCTAGGTATCTTACACAAATCATAGCAGCGACTATTAGGTACACCTATGTGTACCACTTGGAAGTAGTCCAGCTGATGAGATACTCATGCAGTATGGGGTTTAATCAGGAGTGCCGGCAATTAAAATTGCACTAGGGTGCATGGCCCTTCCATTACTACACATGGGGTACGTAGGGCGCCGCATCTGCCTTAGCAGATAGGGGGACAAGTTACTAATCTCATCAGCTGGGCCAGACAAGAGCCTTGCATGGACAGAAAAATCAGGTAAATACAGGAAAGGAGGGGAGAAGTTCACTAGCCCCTAGCCCCAATCGTAGCCTCGTATTGCGCTAGATAGGCTAGTGTAGTCAGGGGTACAGTGGGGGGGGGATGCCCCCTTCCTCAACTGCCACACAGCAAATGCAACCCAACTTTCAGCTATAGATAATGTCAGTAAAGGCAGTCCTCTAACTTTCAAGTCCCCGGTATGGACAGGGCTTCAGCATAGGTTTTCAGCCCTGGCTTCACAGCAGCACAGGTTGTCTTCTTCACATCGCTCTCTTCCTCCTCCATAGCTGTCACCAAATTGATTGGTGTCGGGTCATCCTCCAGGGCCCCCCATTGCTTTCTCCACCTTATCCACTGCTCTACTTCTCTCTGGCATGTTAAGATCTGCTTTTAGAAACTTGGCAGGTGGGGATGCAGCTGAGTTCCCTTGAGCCGGTGGACGAGGACTTCTAGGGCATGCACGCTGTCTTGCTGGCATTGGAGAGTCAGCCAATTCAGTTATTTGCAAATCTGGAGCCTCTTTAGGTGTTTCCAAGGCTTGACCTGATGCAGAATGCAACATATTTGTCTTAGTTTCATCGTGGGAGGAGGCCCATAGCTGCCTCTGCAATGGGGGAGCTGTATTGGTCGGACTCGTTCACCTGCAGTAATGGTCTTCTGGAGCAGCACTACCTTTTTTGGTGGTTCCCTGTGATATCTTGCTCCTAGGCTCCCAGAGGCATCTGGGAGATGTAGTGCCAGCCAGCATACCCTGCCAGTGCCCTCAGATCCAGGCCTACGCATCCCTCGGCGATTCTGCCACAAATGACTGACCATCCTTGAACATATAGAGTGAAGAGAGTCCTTTAAATCTGTACTGTACTGAGTTTGCTTTCAACACTTTTTTAATCATCTTGTAAGCACCTCGTCTTGCAGCAACCTCTTGCGAGAAGTCTCTGTAAATAAAGGTGGCGTGCCCCCTCCATGACAGCTCTCCAACAACCTTTATGGCTTTCAGCAAGTGCTCCTTTACTGATAAATGCAGTAAACATGCTACAATTGTCCGAGGACTTTTGTTGTGGTTCGAGTTGCTAGGGACCCGATAAGCATGCTCCACATTGACAGGCTCCTTCCAGCGGTCTCCTACTATCTGAGGGAGCCATTCATTCAGAAAGTTCTCTGAATTAGTGCCTTCTGCCCCCTCTGGTACCCCAAGAATATGAATGTTATTTCTTCTTATGCGATTCTCTTGCACTTCAGCCCTCTGCCACAGGTGCACCAGCTTGGCTTCATGGTCTCTTAGTTTATGCAGGACATTCAGGTGCTGGCCTTCCAATTCCCCCACACGCTGCTCCAGTACATTGCGTTGGTCCTCCAACCTGTGGACATTGGCGACATTGCCAGCCAATGAAGCACCGATGCTGTCCATCTTGGAGAGTAACACCTCTAGCATTTTGGTAATATTGCTTAAAGCTTCCCCACATTTGTCTGAGCCAGGGCACCCTGTACAGCTACCTCATCATTGCTGCCCACAATCTGGTCCATCCTGCTGGCAAATTTCCTGCGTGACAACAGCCAGGTGTTTGGGAAGCTTTTTGGGGTTGTGGCTTGGTCAGCTTCAACAATTCAGAGTTCCAACTGGCTTTCAGCTCCCCTAATTTTGATCCGGGCAGCTTGATGCAGAATTGGGATGCAGGTGCTCCATGGAGAGAAGACCCCAAGGCACTACGGTTGGGAATACCGCAGTCGGGCCTGTGCAGCCTACCTAGCAGCGATTCAGCCGGTGATTGCACACTTCATCAGCCCTTCTACGTTCTATTTCCCCGTAAATTGCTTTGTTAGTGGTGACAGGGGGTGGGGGGGGAATGTTAGGGGCCAAAAGCGTGCTTAAACCATCAATCCAGTGGCAGGTGCAGAATTTCCATCGGGCTGGGGCAGAGTGATCGGTTTTATGCTACCATCTTCACTGGTTCCCACCGGAAGTCCCCCTATGTGCATGATCTTGCACTTCTTTGCGTTAAACCCCAGTTGCCACTCTTTTGACCATTTTGCTAGTTTATCCAGAACTCTTCTCATTCTGCCCACCCCATCCGGATCGTCTACTCTGTTGCAGATCTTGGTGTCATCTGCAAACAGACAAACCTTATCCTCCAGTCCATCTGCAATGTCACTGATGACGATATTGAAGAGGGCTGGCCCCAGGACTGATCTCTGAGGTACCCCACTTGTGACTTGCATCTCTTCTGACTGTATGCTGTTTACCACTACTCTCTGTTTTCTGTCCGTCAACCAGTTTGCCACCCAGTTGACCAACTTCTGACCCACCCCGAGCCTACCCAGCTTATAAATCAGTCTTCTAAGTGGAACAGTGTCAAAAGCATTGCTCAAATCAAGGTAGGCGACATCAACTGCTCCCCCTTGGTCCACCACTCTGGTTACCCAGTCAAAGAAATCTACAGTATAAAATTAGTTTGACAGGATCTTTCTTTTATAAACCCATGCTGTCTTGGATCCTGTGCTCCTATGGATTCCAGGTGTTTCACTATCCTTTCCTTAAGGAGTGCCTCCATAATCTTGCCCACTACTGAGGTAAGACTGACTGGTCTGTAGTTCCCTGCCTCCTTCCTGCTACCACTCTTGTGGAGTGGGATCACATGAGCCCTTCTCCATTCTTCTGGGACCTCTGCTGTGCTCAGAGACTCACTAAATGGTTCTGATAATGGCTCTGCTAGTTTTACCCTTAGTTCCTTTAGTACCCTGGGATGTATGTCATTAGGTCCCATTGCCTTGTCCACCCTGAGCTTATCAAGCTCTTGTAGGATCTTTTCTTCTGTGAAGGGACTAGTGTACACCTCCCTCCCCTCTGTGTCCATGGTGCTGAGCTGTGGGCCCTGCCCTACCTTCTCTTCAGTAAATACTGAGCAGAAGTATCTATTTAGGATAAATGTTTTTACACGGTCCTCCTCCTCACATACCCCCTTATCCCCTTTGATCTTAGCAATACCCCCCTCTGGACTTTCTCCTTTCACTAATATATCTATAGAAAGTCTAGTCACCTTATTTTACTGTTTGCACTAGTGTTTCCTCGGTTTGGGCCTTTGCCTGCCTTACTGCCTTCCCTGCTTCTCTTAGGAAAGTTTGGTGTGCCTCCCTATCTTCATCCTGCTGCGTTCCCTTATATTTCCTGAAGTCCAGCCTTTTGGCTCTGACCTTTTCTGCTTCTGTTTTTGAGAACCAAAGTGGTTTCCTTCTTCTTTTGCACTTCCTTTTCTCTCTAACACAATGGGATGTAGCTTCAAGTATTGAATCCTTAATGCTTGCCCACTTTGCCTGTACCCCTCACCTGTATTTCTATTTGCCGGGGCTAGCTTAACTCTGTTGGCCATCTTATCAAAGTCAGCTGCTCTGAAGTCCCATATTTTTGCATTGGAATGGGATGATTTAGTTCTAGTGGCCAAATTGAACCATAGTATGTGACGGTCACTGGCCCCCAAGATGACCTTCTACCTAGAGACCTGTGATCCTTTCCCTGTTAGTCAGCACTAGATCTAGGATAGCCTTGTCTCTTGTGGGTCATTGTACCAGTTGTTTGAGGCCCTCCCCCTGCAGGGAATCCACCATATGTCTAGTTCTGGCAGATGTTCCTGCTGGTATTGACCAATCTGTATCTGGCATGTTGAAATCTCCCATTACCAGAACCTCCCCTTTAGCTGTCATGTTTTGTATATCTTCTAACAGTAATGTGTCTAAGTCCTCCTCTGATCTGGAGGCCTGTACACAACTCCTTTTCATATGGCTGTCCCATTTCCTGTTTCCTGGGTGACCTACAGTTCTTCTGGCTTGTTATGTGTATTCCGAACTTCTGTAGCTTTGATTTTTTCATTGACATAAAGGGCCACCCCACCCCCCCTTTTTGCACCTCGGTTTCTTCTGAACAGTACATAGCCAGGTAATGAAGTCTCCCAAGTGTGGTTACTGGTAAACCATGTCTCGCTAATGGCTACTATGTCCAGTTTAGCCTCTGTCATTATTGTTTCTCAGACTGTGAGCATCTGTTTACATGATTTTCCATTGGCCAGATTTTTTTTGTGTTAGTTGTTGGGCGAGGTCTGGCATTTCCCCTATGTGTCGTATGAGGAGCTGGACCTTTTTCCTTACCTGGTGATGCAAATTAACTACAAACATGCTGAACTGTTGTTTGATCACTAGCTGAGGGGAAGGGGTGTTCTTCCCATTCGATGTATGGGGTGTTGCACCCCTCTCCTCATTTGCATGTTTAGCCCTTAATACAATTAATTCTGACCACAAATGATCATCTGATGTTTTAGAGATCTGTGATTCTAGTGTCCAGATTTGAGACAGTCACTCTTCCACTTGAGAATTAATTTTCTTTTTCCTGACGGAGGCCAGTCTGATGAATTCCCCCCACTATGTTGCCTTTAAGGAGCCCCATAAAGCATCTTTGGCCTCAATAGATGCAATATTCTCAGCCCATGATTGAAGAAGAAATTTTCTCATCTGATTTAAAATATAGGGGTCAGTCAGTAGCTGGGTGTTAAGAGTTCAAGTGCCAGTACCCGGGGATTGCCAGGAAATAGAATGAACCATATTGGGAAATGATCAGATATGACCCGGGAATGCATACCCGTATGCTCCACCCCCTGCACGACAGAATTGCTAAGCAAAAAAATAGTCTGTAAGTGAGTAAATGCCATGGGGTGGGGAGTAAAAGGTATACTCTTGGTCTTCAGGATGAAAAAGCCTCCCGGGGTCCACCAAGCCCAAATCAGAGATACATTTCCTTAGTGCCCACTGGGCCAGGAATAAGCCCACTCTTCTATGATAAGATCTGTCCAAATCATTAGAAAGAACTAGATTCCAGTCCCCTCCTAAGATACACAGGATATCTTGAAGTGAAGCCAGAATAGTCACCAGTGGTGGAAAGAATGAGGAGGAGTCTACGTTAGGTCCAAAAATGGAGCCAAATGCAACTTCTATGCTCACCAGAAGGCCATGTATTATAGTATAACACCTCTCTATGTCTTTCCACTTCCTGTTTAGAGTGAAAGGGAAAGATTTATGTAGTAAAATAACCACTCGCTTACGTTTAGCACTGGGACCTGCACCAAAAACCTGACCCACCCGAAGTTTTTTAAGTTGTTCAGTGTTTCTCCAGGTACATGCATCTCCTGTAAAATAACAATGTGAGGTTTGTACCAACATAAATGTTTAAGGATACAATATTCTTTATTATTCTCCCTTCCCCTTTTATGTTCCATGAAATAATGTTCCAGTGGTCTACTATATTGAGTAAGTAAAAGAAATCTGATGACCTACTGCCTGGGAGTCTTGTTGCCAGTCAACTTCACTCCCCCACATCACCACCCCCTCCACCCTTACCAAAAGAACCCATCTAACGCCCTCTCCCCAAATGTCTATTACTACCCCAGCCCCCCGTGGATACTTACCACCCGGGCAGAATACCCTCTCCTTAACATGTGGCCCATGATGCCTGAGAAGGAGCAGCCCCATCAGACCCAGAAAACTTATGAGGTCCGAATCCCTATCTCCCTATTTACCTCCCTGAGAAATAACATAAAATAAATCTAAAAAGCAACAACTAGCAAAATCTTACACTTTCCTTCCCTGCCATCTTAATAATAGTTCAAGCTCAAATAGCCATCATAAAAGTTTAGGAATATCATAATATACCTTCCGTAACCAGTTGTTGCTCCATGTATTTAGCCAGATCATAAAGGAAAAAAGGTGATCATCTCCCCAGGGCCATATTTTGGGGAACCTTGGAACTGGTAGCTAAGTAGTTCAGCTGAAAACCAACTGGTATGGAAAGTAGGACATATAAACAGGAGATATATCTGACCCCACCATACACCTTACAGCCCCTCATTCAATGTGGTATAATTTGCACAGCTCTGATGCAGTAATCTTTATCTCCTACATCTATACATATAATGCAAATATATTATGTATTTTTCATTGGGGAACGTGTCCTTATTAATCCTACACAGACTATTATATCATGAAAGCGCAGCATTATTATATACTGAATCTTTAACAATGGATACAAATAACTGAATAGCTCTGGGGCTTCCTGTAAAGAGAAACCAGAAACACATGGAGGTATTTACTCTAAACTCATATAGTTTTGCACATTAACATAAAATAGTTATAAGTCCTGCCTCCATATGGCAAATTCAGGTTGAATTCTGCTTCTCAAAATACCTCAAACACTGTCTAGGTGTCCAGCAACTTGAGTTATACAAAACCACAATGCCAGCCCCAGATGAGATGCAGACTGCATCAAAGAACCTTCCAGAACATTCACATTATGGCAAGGAATGAACGGACTCTGAGGGCAGAGGATAATAACCTGAAAAAAGCACCTATGAAATTGCCTAAATTATAATACTATAACAAAGTCCTCCTGCAAATATAAATGTCCATAATCCAAACAGGTTGAAAAACTCCACAATTGTCCTGCAGATTGCACAGTCATCATGGTGTGACAAATTTCCATTGCACGCTAAAGCTACGCCTCCGTAGAGATCACCTCTTAAGTCTGTCTGCTCATTGCAAAAATAAATATGTCACAGGATCTGCATCAAAATATTTAAGCTTTAAAATAAAACCAAAGTTCCAGTCCATGGGAAACTAAGCATGTCAAGCTGTTAAGCTCCAACAAAGTATCCAGGCTTAGAGGCCACCCACCTTTTCCAAAGAGTTCTGATAGTAGCCTTCCCAGTTCTGTGATCGCTTGGGTGACGGATTCAAAACGGTGGGTACCCAATGAAAGAGTCACTTCCAAATGAGCCAAGTAAAGCATTTTGTGCTTTATTTTGGTGGTGCAAAGCTTAGACTGGATAGAGTAAAATGCTGCATGATCCTGCTGCACATTGTATGTGAGGTCTGGGACTAATCTAAGTTTCTTCCCAGCCCACTCTACTTTATCCAGTTTTCTAACAGATAGAAGCAGGTGGTCTCAATCATGATAATTGAGAACTCTGAAGATAATTGTTTGGGGAGGCACTCCTGCAGACAGTTTAGGCCTAATAGCTTGATGCGCCCTCTCAATGATATACGAGGGGCCATTTGGAGAAGGGCCGGCGATGCGGGTGGAGAGCTTCTGGAGAAATTTGATGGGGGTGAGCTTTCTTCCCATTCAGGAAGCCCCAGGAGGACTACATTATTCCTCCTGGAGCATCCCTCTAAGTCCTCTAATTTTTCCTCCAATTTTTTGATAGTGTGCATTACTGTAATTAGTTCAGAATCCATTTTAGAAATGTTGTCTTCAGTGGAGGAGAGCCGCACCTCGAAGTTGGAAACCCTCTGAGCTAAGTCTTTTACGAGTGGTTTCCACTCCTTGAAGTGTTCAATCAGACAGAAGAGAACAGACTTAATGGTCTGGAGCTCCACATACATTTGGTTGGTCATAATAGTCCCTGTGGCAGCAGATGGTGGTGCAAGTGGGGAAAGTCTCTTATCTGGCTGCTTTGCTTCCAAGCCCTCCATATTTTCCTTCTCCCCTTCAGAATCCTCCAGTTGCAGAACACCAGCATTTTGGGATTGATCCAGGTTACCTCCTTCCATTGTGTCCAAGAAAACTTTCTTAATCTCTCCAAAGAAAATTGTGATGCTAGCATGGGCTAAAGTTGATGAAAAGGAGAGTTTAAACGCAGGTTCGACAGAGCTCCTCAGAGAGGCTGCTGACTATCCTCCAGGCATCACATGACTCCGGCACCTAGTCTTTTTTAGTTACTGGGGTTACTTTCTAACATTCAGCATAAGAACTGCAGTAGGTAGCAATATTCTTATGAATCTCAGGACAGTAAAATCCATAAAGCAGTCTGGCAAGGGTGCAATCCCTCCCCAAGTAACCAGCCATAGGACTATCATGTGCTATCTATAGCAACTCAGTTCTATACTTCTTTGGTATGATGAATTGCTCTATCTGTTCCTACATCTGAGAATTAACCCAAACTCTGCACAATAGTTCATTACATTTTTAAGCATTGGTTGACCCTGTTTTTGATTCACCACCAGCTGCTTAAAATAACCTTGGAGAGAAACATCTTTGCATTGCTCAGAAATAAAATCACAATCAGTTATCAGTTTAGTTTCAATATTTTCATATATCAATCCCTTATGTCCATCAGTCTTTTGTTCCATTGCTTTTTCATGCATCTTCTTTCTTTCCTGGACTTTCAGATCTTGGATCTGGGCCAGACAAGTCTGACTCAAAGCTACTAAAAGGAAAAGGGTCCCCAACATTTAAGATTTTCATTGCTTGTGCTCTTGTTATCACCACTGCTGACACAGCAGGATTTACTCCTTGTGTGATTAACTTCATAAATCCTGGAAAGTCATTTCCAGTAATCACAGGTACAGGTAACTTAGGTAGTACCCCCACTTTCATTTGGTGCAACACCCCATTGATGTTCAGAGTCACTTGCATGGTGGTATAGTACTGAGTGTCCTTGTGGATGCAGATGACCCCAGTTCCTAGTTCTTATGCACAGTCTTTTCTCAGAACTTCAGCATGCATCAGTGTCTGTTGGCTTCCTGAATCTATAAATCCCTTCACAGTCTTATACCCCACCTTGACTTCTGTTAAATACTTGCTCCAGTTTGCTAAGGCCAAATTTGATCCAGTGTTACCTTCCTTATTTTTATGACAGTTTCTTGCAGTATGGCTTGGCGTATTACAGTTACATCAAATACAATCTTTGAGTGCAGATTTGTTACTCCCATCAGAGTTCTCATCTGATCTGAAGTTAAATGGGTAAAAAGAGGGTCCTACCAGTCCTTGGCTGATACTTTGCTGCTGCGGTGTCTGTCTGGCCATCTGATAGTCCTCAGCCAAAGAAACTGCCTATTTCTCACTTTTTGGTCAGTGTTCCTTTACCCAAATCTGCACATCTGTAGGAAGGATGTTGATGAATTGCTCCATGGTAAATATATCAATGATCTTTGGGACTGTTTTTTTCTCCTGGTTGGAGCCATTTAATGAGGAGTTCTCTGAGCTGGGTGAAGGCTTCTTGAGGATTGTTGACGGAGTTGTACTTCAGGGACCATAATCTCTGCCTGTACATCTTTCCTGAGATATCATACCTTTTAAGGATTTCTCTTTTCAAAGTGTCATAGTTTTCTGACTGTGCAGTGTTCATATTGCTGTACCTGTCACATATGGTACCAGCCTGGTTGCCCATTGCTGTTTTGGCCATTGGAAGGCTCCAGTGACCCTTTCAAAAGTTGTCAGGTATGCTTTAATATCATTTGAGGGACATGCCTTTGTAAGTTTAACGTCTTTCAAGCTGTTTGTGGTTTGTTGATCTGTTGGACCTGCACCAGATCCTTCAGCTTTGATAGCTTGCAAGGCATCCAGCCAGCACTGCTCCTGTTGCTACATCTCTTCTCTGTTTCTCTAGATGCTGCATCTCTTCTCCTCTCTATGCCTCTAGACACTGAATCACTTTTTTCCTCTGTTTCTCAATCTCACTTTGTTGTATAGCACACCATTTTATGAATGCTGACATGCTTTCAGATTTTGTCCCAGCCTGTTCTTCTTCAATTACTGGTGCTGGCTGTACAGTCTCAGTTTGGGCTATTGTTTCTGCTTCTATTTTGGCTGCCATTCTTCTGGTAATCACTCCTGGGCTTGCTGTTACAGGACCCTTATCTTTATTCTGTGCTTTCTTGGCACCATGCACAAAACTCCTGGCTTAGAGTATGCACGGTGTAAATCCAACTTTGTCTGACACCAACTGTCATCAAAGCATAAGTCGTGAAGCATATGCAAACCAGGAGAAATTATAAAATTCACAAGTAGCATTTTATTATTATCAATAACAATGAAATAAAAAATGAAAATTGTGCAGGATAGATACAGGCAGTTCAAACAAACAGACGTCCTTCATCTGAGAGTCTCTTTAAAAATCCCCAGCTCTCTCTATCTCTAAACAAAACATTCCTGTTCTTTTATAAGATATTTTCTCCTGGCAGTTAAATTCTGAATCTTGTTCCTGTAAATTATACCACCTGTAGTCCACAAAATGTATGACGTTGTCAATTTATTTCCTCTGAGCAGCCTGAAGAGTACATTAGTCTTCTTAGCAGTTGTAACCAATTTGTCCCAGGACTGATTTCCTACTGATAGTTCTTCAAACAAGCCCATGGAGGTCAAAATGCACCTCAAGGTTAACCCCCTGTGTTCCAGATAAATCCAAATAGCTGTCTGTAATCATTTCAACACTAAAACTGCATACATTTGCAAGCCAAGGGATCCCAGTTTCACATAAAGATTCACAAATATTTTTGAACCACAGAGAAGCTTGGGAAGAAATTAAGAAGAGAAACAGCAAGTACAGAAAGGGAGAAAACAAGTGGAATTGTGGGACTGTCTGAGCGGCCAATTCCTAGGTGTCACAAGGAAAATTTGATTGTGCAATCAGACAGGCAAGAGATAGACAAGTGGCAGAACAGGAGAGGACAGAATAGATCCTTGCTTTTAACTCTCTTCACATAATGAATGGGACAGGGTCCTACCCATCCCTGTCTCAAGGGGCAACCAGGCAACAATAGGTAGCAGAGTGGACTCAGGTAGTCAACTAGGTCATCCTCGACTAGTGTCTCCATTAGTCTCCCTGCTATTGAAGTAAGACACACAGGTCTGTAGTTTCCCAGCAGTTGCTCTTTGCCTCCTAACTTGTGGAGTGGGACTATGTCTACTATCCACTAAGCTGTTGAAACCACCCCAGACTGTAGGGAGCCATAGAATAGCCTTGCCAGGGGCTCAACCTGCACTAATGTCACTTTCCTGAGCACCCACAGGTACATCCCATCCAGTCATGGAGCTTTATCTATATTCAGGGCTGCTAGTCCTTTTCCTACCCTTTTCCCAGGAACACCACTGGCCCCATTTTTGGGATCCCTCTTGCAGCACCCTTTATAATGCTTTCAGGCATGAGCACACTATCCTCCACTGTAAGCAAAGAACAAAAGTTGTCATTTGGAATGGCTGCCTTTTGCTCATCCTCCTCTATTACTTTGCCCCCTCCAAAAGTCTAATAATTTTCCCTTTCATTTTTCTTTTCCTTAATGTATCTAAAGAACTGTCCCCTCCTTTAAACCCACTGCAATACATAGTTCCATGCATGCTTTTGCATCCCTTACTGCCTCCTTGGTCTCCCTCATGCTTAACTGGTATTCACACCATTCCTCATCGCCCTGATGCTCTCTATATTTAATGAAGGCCCATGTTTTATCCCTCTCTGCTGCCCTGACCTTCTTCAAGAACTAGACTTGTCTTGAATGCCTGTTACTCTTGGTAACTAATCTCAGGCATGACTTAGTTGCCTATACAATGGGCCCTTTAATTACTCCCTACCTCTCCTCCACTCTCCCCATTTTGTTTGCCCCCCCCCACAGTTTGTCCATTACTAGTTCCACATATCAGGTCAAGGTCTGCTCTTCTGAAATCCTGACCCACAGCCTTGGATAAGGGTATAATGGAACCCAGGACCAGTTCAAATCATGTGGTGTTGTGGTCACTGGGCTCCAGAGGCTCTTCAGTTTTCTCCCTTACTGCCATTTCTGAGTTGGTGAATACCATGTCAGGAATGGCAGTTTGCCTTGTGGGTTCTCTAACCAGCTGCACTAGTAGGCAGTCCTCCAATGTATATAGCAAGGCCTGACTCCTGCAGTCTTAGCTGGTTGAATGTCCCAATCTGCAGCTGGTAGACTGAGATCCCCACCACAACTGCCACCCCTTTTACTGCCCCTTCTGAATCTCTACCCTCTAGTTCCCCATCTCCCTTTTCCTCCTGTCCCAGTGGTCTGTAGACCACCCTCATGTGCAGCATCTTAACTAATGTGATAGGGAGCTGCATCCACAATTATTCTGCCTCCCCTCCCCTGACAGAGCTTTCCTAAGCTTTCTCTATTCCTTCTTTAATATAAAGTGCTACCCCACCACCTTTCCCATACCCCTATATGTATAGATGTTGTTTCCTGGTATTGCTAAGTCCCAGTCAGTTTTCCCAGTGACCCATGTTTCTGTGAAGGCTACAAGGTCTAATCATTCATCTATCACCATTGCCTGGAGCTCACTAAATGTGTTCCCCAGGCTCCTGTACTTCCTAATCCACCTCCTCCAGTTTATACCTGGAAATGAGCTGTTCCAGTTCAGTGTGCCTTCTTGATCAAATGTTTTTTCTTACTTTGTATTTTTGCCCCATTTCTTCTCCCTAACTGCCAAGTCCTCTTTCCACCTGCCCAAGCCCTTTTGACCACTGTATGATTCCAATATTCCAACCTGCCACCAGCCTCTGCTCAACATACTTTCTGTACACCCTGACTGTAACTGACAGCTTGTTCCCTGTGGGTGGGACCCCTCAGTTTGCCAAGCCAGGAGAAGAATACTTCACTCAACAGACAACACCCAGGAGGAGAAGCAAGCAAAGTGCAGGAGGAGTCAGAAGGACTTTACTGTGGACTGGGGGTGGGGTGGCTTCATGTGCCTGATGTTGCTAGGGTTTTCTTTCCACTCTAAGCCCTCCCATATCCCTCTCCAGGGGGTGGTACTGAAAAGTGACCCAGCAGAGTGCCTATCAGGGCTGTCAGAAAGCTTCAGAACTCCTCTGCCAGCCCCATTCAGGACATTTGATCTCTCCATGTCACTTGCCAGGCAAGCCGGTGCATACTGACATAGGACCACTCCAGAAGGACCATTTGTTTCTTCCCACAAGACAACCCCTCCCACATGACCATCTTGGGGTAGTCATGCAGCAGACAGAGATGCCCTCCATCCCCAAAGCAGGAAGCATCCACATACATGCCAGAACCCCGCCTCACTGGTTGGTATCAGACATCCCAGACTTGGGGACAGAACCCAGGTTGTCTGGATGGGAGGTGATAGCTCTATCACAGTGCGAGCCAGCTGGTCTTGACCAAATATTTTACATAAATAAATTGCATGTCCAGTTTATAAAACTTGTAAAGATTTTAAGTTAGATCTTTTGGAACATTTTCCTGCATTTCTCCTACTCCTCTTTCTCTCCTGTAGTTGTTTCACCAGTTAGTAAGTTTGACACATGGATTTGGACATAATCCATTATAACAGTAAGAATTCTTACACATTCAGTTCGGTGCTATTGCATATAATCCATGTCCAGCTACAACATTCTGGTAAACAAAACAAACAAGCTTGCAGCTTGTGCAGTGATGAAGCGCGGGTGGCTTAGCAATCCTGAAGTGGCCTTCTTGGATGCCTCCAGCTCCCCATGCTCCATGTCTCAGCATCAGATCTTTAAAATATTTTAACTATTCATGTTGCTTTCACTACTCTAACTAGAATGCTCAGTTAGAATGAGACTGACCATTTAGAATGTAACATAGTTCTATTCTGATGCTATCACCATTGTTATTCCTATTGGTTTATAGTCCCCTGTAGCTTATTTAAGTGGGAACTTTCAAGAACATGATGGTGATATAACTAACCTCTTGATAACAAGTATTTTTTCCCATCAGTGTTCCTCCTGATTGATGCTATGTAGTAATGTCTTAACTATTAAACAAATAGCAATCGTCTCAGACTTTGTAATCAGTTTATCTTAATATGTCTTAACTTTCTGTGTACTTGTCACTTTATAATGGCCCAGGTCATGATTGTAAAAAGACGTCTGTTCTAGTGTATGTACCCAGTCCCCAAATAAATGAATATCTAACTAACTAACTAAAATAAATCAATCAATAAATAGATAGATAGCTAGATATATAGGTAAATAGATAGTGAAATAGATAGATATATAAATAGATAGATAGATAGCTAGATAGATAGATAGATAGATAGATAGATAGATAGATAGATAGATAGATAGATAACTAAATAAATAAATACAAATAATACAATTTTTATTCATAATCCAATAGAACTGTCTTTTAATTACTTCAGATAAGTGCAAAAACATTGATGTTTAGCTTCATAAAATACCTAGGACACCCAATATGGAATAATTTTCAATTCAGATTCACAAAACAAATACTTGTTTTATATCTTTGATAATGTATTTATTTATAATTAATTTCTTGGGATTTGTGGCTAGGACAGGCATATTGAGCCAAGGCCAGTTTCCAGGTGTGACCCTGGGAGAAGTTCAAGAGACAGAGGAGATACAGTACTACACACAGTTCAAAATGAAGCAAAAGCCAAGGGAATTACAATCCAGCTGTGGGGAAAATATAACAAGTCAAGCACAGTGCCAAATAAAAGCTTTATAATACATCTGAATATGTAAAAAACACAACACAATTTTGTACAATAAATAACAATTCTATAAAGAATGCAGGGGGTATAAGAACAAGTTTAGAAGGTTCCATAAATCAGCTAGGGTACCTGGCAGCCAGGATGAGGAGAGGCACTATAAAAGAGGAGAGGCTTGGTACTGCATTGAGGAGGTAGGAACCCCCTGTTCCTACCCCCTTGAAACAATACCAAGCCTCTCCTCTTTTACAAGTATTGGCTGGGAGAGGGAAAGCTTATTATAGGAACAGATGAGAATGCATGTAAGAATTATGTGATGGAAAAGGAGAAGGGGGAGTAGAGGGCTGGGGAGAAATTAGCCAGAAAGTTGGTGAGATTATAGGAGAAGCTACTTACAGTACCTAGAAGATGTTTTGGATCAAGGGACAAAGAAAGAGTGGGTGTCAGCAGAATGGAGGGAGTATTTATTTATTTAGTTTTTGTTTACCGGGTAGGTGCGCTAGCCAAACAGGTGACTATTTTCAGGCACGACCCGGGAGGTACAGTAACAATACAGAGTTCATTTACATAATACAGGGAAGCAGTAACAATACAGAGAACAGTTTTCAGTAAAAGGCAATAAAGGAGTACAGCCAGGGCCGGCGTTAGGCACCCGCCAACCCCGCGGCCGTGGGAGGCTCCCAAATGTAGTGGGCATTGTAGCAGGTCTGGCAATGGGCCCTAGCACAATCAGCATCAAACTAAACCAAGCAGCATACCTTTAATTAAATTCTTTCTTGTCCTGCCCCGCTCCCGAATTTTCTGTCACTGATGCGATGATGGCCCCGGATGATTTAGTCTCTTCTTGACTTGCCATTTTATTGCAGTTTGGGCGCCTGCGCCGGGTTGCCCGATTTCCCTGATCTCCAAACCACGCTGTCCACCACGCCATTTTGAAAGTCTTTGTTTGCTGTTTCACACAGTTCCACTATTGCACTGCACAGTAAATACGTGCTGACGTCGGAGGTGCAGTGTGAAACCAATCACAGGACTCCACTCAGTCTGTTGCTGATATCGCACCTCCTCCCACTCAGCCATGAAAAGTTCTGCCCCCACTCAGGTCCGTAGTTGCAACATAGAAACGGCCCCTCCGGCGCTCTTGGAACATACAGCCAAGGACCAGTTCCAGAGCGCTGGAGAGAAATCTGACATTGCAGCCACTAGCTTGAGACAGCCAGCCAGTGGAAGAGAGAGTACCACTGCTGGCCATAACCAGAAGCGAGCCAGACCGGCCAATAAAGACCTGCTGCCTTCCCTGCCAGAACTGTGTAATTCATTTTTATTAAAAAAAAAAATAAGCTAAGCGGCTAGCAGCAATTCACTGAAGTCCAGTGCAGATCCTGAGACTGCTGGTGTGCCCGCCCAGCCATCACTTCTTTTAGGTAGGTAACTAGATGGGAGGGGAAATTATAATATGGTCAGTCTGGGCCATGATTTCTTGATTTGGACTATCACTAAAACAAATATTTGTTTTGTTTAGTCTCTGACAACCGATGCAGAAAGTTACATATAGTAGTAGGAGACAGGAGACAGCAGCCATAGGTAGAGAGCAGCAGAGCAGAGCTAGAACAATTAGTAGCTAGCAGCTGGACCTGGAGGTCCAGCATTTTTTTACAATTGTAGTACAGATTCATTTTATTATGAATGTAGTGTACTTCTTGCTTTTTTCTTGTAATTGTGTCTGTGTTGTGATGAGACATTGTGCTGAAGGAACAGTTATTGTGTTGTAAATGCAGCATTTGGTGTTGCTCTTCGGGTCGCTGTGTGTCAGACTGTGAGAAATTGTGCAGTAGCTGGAACAGCTGGAGAAACAGTTAAATAAAGGATTTTGCAATTTATTATATTCTAAATTATTTAAATATAAATGCAACATTTATAGTGTTGCTCTGTAGGTCACTGTCTCCTGTGACACATTGTACAGTAGCAGTAGCCAGAGCAGCTGGACTCGGAGTAGCAGTTTTTATATGTCAACAGTTGTTTATGCCCTTGAGGTAAAATATGGTCTATGTAAAAAGATCACCGGGGGGGAGGGGGGCAGTCTGTGGGGCCCCAGTCATTGAGTTTGCTGGAGGCCCCCCAAATCCTAAAACCGGCCCTGAGTACAGCTTCAGAGACAATCAACAGGTCAAGAGAAAAACAGCAGATTTACTGTGTACAGGTAGCATTTAGTGAGCAGGTAAAGGTATACAGGGCAGATCCAAAGGAAAGGTGGGTCAGGGGAAGGGGAGAGAATGGAGGAGGGGGAACTGGGTGAGCAGGTAAAAGGGGGGGATGCGGGAAGGCAACCTTGCGGCTAAGTGGTTAAGGTGGCAGCAGGGATGAAGGAGGCAGGACGGGGGTCTGGGTGTGGGGCAGTGAATGAATGGTGGCGGTACATGGTCGAGGTGGGGAGAGAGAGAGTAGGTCAAGCAGAGCTGGAGGCAGGGGAGACACCACCTGCAGTGGGGCTATAGAGGGGTAAAAGGCAGCACAAAAACAGGGCAGGAAAGGACATGATAGGCATCGGCGGCCAGAGGAGGAGTGGCGGGGGAACATTTGGATGGGGCAGGGGGCTTACGGTATATGTCTGGGTGAGGGGGATATGGTGGCATAAGAGGTAGAAGGCTATGGGAAGAGACTGAGTCCATGGAACCATGTGGCGGCTAGAGAGAGCTGAAGGGGAAGGGATCGGAGGTGAAGATGGCCACAGGGTGGCTTTAGTGGCAGAACCACTCAAGAGGAGCCCAGGTTCATGGAACCAAAGTCGGCAGGGGAGATTTAGGATGGTGGGGTTCAGGGTTCGGTACAGCGGGGGAGTGACATCAGCGGCTGGAAGGTAGGGCAAGTACCCGGGGTTGTGGAACTGTTCCCGGGCAGGGGAGTCAGTGCTCAGTCAGGGTAGTCAGGGGGGCTGCGGAGGTTAAGAGCAAACGGGTCTAACTGGGGGGTGTAGAAGTGAGAAGTCAGTGTTAGGGGGATGTGGCGGGAATGGCGGCAGGGGGCTGAGGGATGAGACCGTGTCCATGGAAACTGTACGCAGGCTGGACAGATCGATGAGTGTGAGAATGGGGGGTGAAAGCGGTGGATGAGCAGTTTTAGTGGCAGGAGCCTACTAGAGGAGCCCAGGATCATGGAGCCGTAGGCCGGAGGGGGAGGCTAAAGATAGAGGGTGTTCGGGGTAAGGTAAGGGTGGGTGAGCGGTTTCAGTGGCTGATGGTGCGGCTAATGTCCGGGGTTGTGGAACTGTATCCAGGCAGGGGAAATGGTGTTCAGGTGGGGTGGGGGGGCTGTGGAGGTCCAAGGGCAATAGGAGTAGAGGATCGGGTCCATTGGGGGGCGCTTAGGCATTGGCTGCGCCAGTACCTGGTACCCCTAGATCATCAGTACAAACATTCCAGTAAGCAGCAGTAACATGTAGAGCAGTGCAGACAGCAATAACAGGTTAACAATGCAGTAGTCAAGGCACAGTAACTTACAACAAAATTACACACTCTAGACAAGTGCAAGTAGAGAGAAGTACCCTGCAACGGGTCCATTGGGGGGTGCTTAGGCATTGGCTATGCCAGTACCTGGTACCCATAGATCGTCAGTACAAACATTTCAGTAAGCAGAAGTAACAGGTACAATAGTGCAAATAGCAATAACAGGTAAACAATGCAGTAGTCAAGGTGCAGTAACTTACAACAAAATTACATACTTTAGACAAGTGCAAGTAGGCTTCGAGGTCAGATTTTTGAACTCGAAATGAAGTGCATATGGGCAGAGACATATATCACAGTGTTAATGTTGTAAGTAAAAGAGGGTAAGGAGTAGGAAGGAGGGAGGGGTGGGGCAAGAGAGAGAGGTTGGCAGGACAAGCTCAGGTAGGGTCATAAGAGGCACACTGGTCCGTGGAAAGCAGGTGTTCACGTAGCTTGCACTTAAATAGATCGTGGTAAGATGTCAGTCTAAGGTTGAGTGGCAGGAGGTTCCACACTTGAAGGGCTGTGTACCTGAACGCTCCAGACCCTTTGAAGGTGCGGCAGCGGGGGATTTTTAGTAGGGATTTGTCCGAGGATCTCAGCTCACGTGGAGGGAGGGCTGGCTGAAGCAGTTCAGTTAGGGATGCTGGTCTGTTGAGTCTAATGATGGAGTCGCTAAGGCAGCCCAGGTAGTATAGTCTGGTGGCAGAGGGGGAGAGCCAGCTGAGGTCTTTATACAGTTGGCAGTGATGTTTAAGTCTGGGGGCTTTTGAGGCATACCTGCATATATTGTTGAAAGTGACATCCCATTTTTGTAGTGTGGATTTATGCACCATGGGTAGGATGGGAGCACAGTAGGTCAGAGCGGGTAGGAGGAGACCCTTGGCGATGGCTAGTTTGGCTGCAGGTGTGAGCATGTAGCTGGATCTGTAGGCAGCACCCAGTTTGCAGTTCACAGATTTACATGTTTCTTGGATGTGCAGGTTTAGGTCCAGAGATTGGTCTAGCAGTATGCCCAGATAATGGAAGGAGTTAACCACCTCAAGGGGGGTCCCATCCAGGTCAAGGACTTTTAAAGGAGAGTGGCAGGACCTTATCTTGTGGGCAGTGCCCAGAAGCATCAGTTTGGTTTTGCTGGAGTTCAGTATAAGGCGGTGGGTGTTTAGCCAGAGTTGGACAGCATGGAAAGCAGATGTCAGTGCCACGTTAAGTTGGTCTACATTATTAGAGCTAGCATAGATAACCAGGTCATCTGTGTATAGTAGAGATTCACAGGACACAATGCTATATGGCAGGTTATTTATGAATAAGGAAAAATAGGAAGGGACCCAGTATTGATCCTTGTGGCACTCCAATGTTGATGGTAGTACAGTCAGAGATTGATGAGTTAAGTTTGACTGCTTGGGTCCTGTTGGTTAAGTAACTCCTGAACCAGCTTATGACAGGGAGTGACAAGCCAAATTTATGAAGGGTGGCTAGGAGTAGGGGGTGGTCCACGAGGTCGAAAGCCTTGGTGAGGTCGATAAAGATAGCACCAGTAAGCTGACTTTTGTCCATGCTTGTGAGAGTATCAGTGGTGAATTTGGCTAGCGCCGTTGTGGTGCTGTGGTTTTTCTCGAAACCATGTTGTGCTGCACATAGCAGATTTGATGTTTCAAGGAAATCAATGGTCTGAGTGGCTACTAGTTTTTCAAGTATTTTGCTGAGGACTGACAGAATAGCTATGGGTCTGTAGTTTGAGATCTCACTTTTGTTGCCCTTTTTGAAGATGGGGGTGATTCTTGCGGATTTCCAGATGTCAGGGAAGGTACTGTTGGAGAGGGAGAGGGTGAATACCTTGGCTAGAGGATAGGAGATGAGATGGCGGCCGCCTTTAGTAGGCGAGGTTCCAGTGAGTCGGACCCGGGGCTGGTGGTGTCCGATATTGAGTTTAACAGTTTGAATACTTGCGATGCAGACACAGCTTTGAAGTAGAAGGGCTTGTAAATATCCAGCACATGTTTCTTGAGAGAGGTATCTGCTGGTGCACCGGTTGATGAGGGCTGGGAAACCACAGTTGGAGGTTGAAGTGTGGAAGTATACTGGGACAGATCAGAGAACATCTTATTAAAAGCATTTGCAATGGTAAGGGAGTCATTACAGTGGACACCATCTAGAATCATTTCCGAGGGGGTTATGGATTGAGGTGTACCCAGAAAGGTTTTTATGTGGCCCCAGAACTTGCATGGATCTCTGGCTGAGCTGGCAAGTAGGTTCTGGCAGTATTTGCTTTTTGCTAGCCTTATTTGCTTTTTGCAAGCGTTTCTATGCTGCTTATAGAAGGTGTGATCCCTGGGTTGGCCAGTGCTTTTATACTTCCTCCACAGTTTGTCCCTGGTTCTGAGTTGGCTGAGTAGGTCTTTGTGGAGCTACCTCGTCTGTTGTCCCCTGACCCTTCTTTGTACTTTCGGGACATGTTTAGTCTGTGCTTCTGTGAACTTGGTGAGGAACACGTTAAGGGCTTCCTCAACTTTTGTAGATTGGTAGATATCCATCCAGTCAATGCAGGATATGTCCAGGAGAAAAGCACTTAGATCCAGGTGTGCGAGGTTGGTGAAAGTGACCAGGCGGGACTGGTGGGATGGAGAGGGACTCGCGTGCCAGTGACAGATAGTGGGTGAGTGGTCAGTTATAGCATCAGCCAGGGTGCATGCCTTAGTAATGTGGTCAGGTCTGTTTGTGAGGTTCCAGTCAATAAGAGTGCCTGATTGAGGGTTTATCATCCTGGTATTTTCAGTGATGAGCTGGTGAGGTGGAAACCTTGGATTAGGGCTGCAAGGGAGCTGTGGGCAGGGCCCAGCCAGTTTAGGTTGACGTCCCCCAGGAAGATGGCTTCTTTGGAGTTTATGGTTTGTGAGGTTAGCTGGAGCAGTTCGTGGAGGCCATCCACCCCTCCAGTGGGTGGATTATAGAGACAGATAATGAGCAGGTTTTTTGCACCTAGGGACAGGATAGCATGTAATGATTCGCAGATCCATTGAGGGTTATGGACAGGAACAGGCTTAATGGTGAGGTGGTTTTTATAGTATATGCAACACCCCACCCCTTATCGAGCCTGGCCTGTCCTGTCATGAGATAAGTATCCGGGTAGGTGGCATTGGGTGTCCTGTACACGAGGTTTGAGCCATGTTTTGGTGAGGCAAAGGATGTCAGGTCCAGCTACTTTGGTCCACGCCTCAAGCTTGGCCATATGGCCCAGGAGACTTCTAATATTCATGTCATAAACAGTAGACCTTTTTAGGTTTGCCAGGAGTTGCTATTAAGGGGGCCAGGATTGGTTCACGTCACCCACCAGTATTAGGTGAAGAGGCTAGGAATTTAAGCTGCAGCTTACATATAGATTCAATAGATGACCATTTCTTCCTTGTTTGATGGTAGGTTGTGAGGGAGAAATACGTGCACCCATTCTTTAGAAAGAGGTAGTGTAGGGCGGGTTTGGCATATTGTTTGGTGAGGAGTAGGTTAGAGAAGGAGAAATCACAGAGTGAGAGGGTGTTGTGGTGTATGACCAGAGGTAGAGACAGCAAGGAGTAGTTCAGGCAAACCAGGAGGAGAAGCCAAATAATGGGGGTTAGTGCTTGTAATTTACCACACGGTGTCAGCGTGCACTCACGTAGAAGAGACATGTTAGCGTATTTTTGTTTATATTTTTTTTGGGTTAGGAAACAAAGAGTAGCAGGCAGAGCAGGGAAAAAAGGGAGTTAGTTTAGAGGGTGAAGCAAGGATTCAGCGAAGTGGAGGAGAATGAGAAAGGTGGAGAGAGTGGAGAGAGAAATCGGGTTCGAAAATGGAAAAAACCACGAAAAGGCAGGGCTACTCTCAGGAGGGCTGTTGGCAAGGTCTTTCAGTCAGTGAGTATGATTAACGCCCCCAGTGGTTATAGAGTATAAGGAGCCAATGGAAAAGTGGACACTTAGTCATATGACCACCAAAAGCCTATAAAGCTAAAGGGTCGACCAGGGTGGGTGAGGTGGGGGGCCGGTGGGGAGCCAGCGTGAAGAGCCGGCGGAACCAGTATCCACAGAGAAGCTGTAACACTAGCCGAAAATGGCTCACCTCAGATGGGGAGAGTGGCTTGCTCACAGCCCCCAAGCACGTTTAGGCAGTCCAGTAGCAGAGTGAAAACAGCCGCTTTCGGTGAACGGTGGGTCCAGCTAGTGCCACCAGCCCTTACTGAAGAGAGCCTGTGGAAGAAAGTGTTTTAAAATGTACCTTACAGCTTTTGCGCCTTTAGTGGTACGGGGTGCCAGTGAGCGGCCGGGCTCCTGGTTCCCTTCCCGGGCAAGCATGTGGCGGGCAGCCCCTGTCCACAGGAACTCCTGGAGGAGCGTGGCTTTTTTCTTCAGGGACCACCGGGCAAGCAGTGATCTCTGAGGCTTCTTGGGGTGTGTTGGAGGGTCCTTGGGTCCGGGGAGGAGCAGGTCCGAAGCCCCGGTGGGCTTGGAGAAGTTCCTGAGGAGAGCAGCAGGAAGAGGCAGTTAAGTAGGCAGGCCTGCAGAGGCAGACAAAAGAAAGAGGCTGAAGGTGAGAAGAGGGTGGGGATCAGTGACAGGAGAGCAGGTTCAGGTTGCAGGCAGCTTAGATTGCTAAAGTATTGAATTACCAAGGTGCAGAGAAGCAGTTGGGATTTGAAATTTCAGAAAAGACAGGAAGGGGACAGAGAGCAGCAGTTTTAAGTACAATCAGTGAAAATTGCACAGTCAAGTCAGCTAGGATTTACATCAAAGGTCTCAACTGTACTTGTAGCAGGGGTTTGGGATTAACAAAGGTGCAGAGAGGCAGTTGGGATTTGAAATTGGAGAGAAGGCGGGAGGGGGACAGAGTGAAGCACTCTTGAGTACAAGGAGTGAGAACCACACAGTCTAGGCAGCTTACAGCTAGATTTAAGGTTAACAGCAGTTCTAGTAAAATTCAGTACATTTTAGGCAGAAGAGGGAGGGAGGGAGTAGAACAGCTAGAGGCAGATGTAGAAATTAGTCTAAAATTACATAGTCAGTGTAGCCAGGTTAGGAAATAACTTCACAAATTAAATTTAGGCAGGAATTACAGTGTTCACAGTTAAAGCACAAACAGGCAGAAACCCAAAAATGTCCACAGAGGAGCTGTAACACTAGCCGAAAATGGCTCACCTCAGATGGGGAGAGTGGCTTGCTCACAGCCCCCAAGCACGTCTAGGCAGTCCAGTAGCAGAGTGAAAACAGCCGCTTTTGGTGAACGGTGGGTTCAGCTAGTGCCACCAGCCCTTACTGAAGAGAGCCGGTGGGAGAAAGTGTTTTAAAACGTACCTTACGGCTTTTGTGCCTTTAGCGGTACGGGGTGCCAGTGAGCGGCCGGGCTCCTGGTTACCTTCCCGGGCAAGCGTGTGGCGGGTGGCCCCTGTCAACAGGAACTCCTGGAGGAGCGCAGCTTTTTTCTTTGGGGACCACCGGGCAAGTGGTGATCTCTGAGGCTTCTTGGGGTGTGTTGGAGGGTCCTTGGGTCCGGGGAGGAGCAGGTCCTAAGCCCCGGTGGGCTTGGAGAAGTTCCTGAGGAGAGCAGCAGGAAGAGGCAGTTAAGTTGGCAGGTCTGCAGAGGCAGACAAAAGAAAGTGGCTGAAGGTGAGAAGAGGGTTGGGATTAGTGACAGGAGAGCAGGTTCAGGTTGCAGGCAGTTTAGATTGCTAAGGTATTGAATTACCAAGGTGCAGAGAAGCAGTTGGGATTTGAAATTTCAGAAAAGACAGGAAGGGGACAGAGAGCAGCAGTTTTAAGTACAATCAGTGAAAATTGCACAGTCAAGTCAGCTAGGATTTATATCAAAGGTCTCAACTGTACTTGTAGCAGGGTTTGGGATTAACAAAGGCAGAGAGGCAGTTGGGATTTGAAATTGGAGAGAAGGCGGGAGGGGGACAGGTGAAGCACCTTGAGTACAAGGAGTGAGAACCACACAGTCTAGGCAGCTTACAACTAGATTTAAGGTTAACAGCAGTTCTAGTAAAATTCAGTACATTTTAGGCAGAAGAGGGAGGGAGGAGTAGAACAGCTAGAGGCAGAGGTAGAAATTAGTCTAAAATTACATAGTCAGTGTAGCCAGGTTAGGAAATAACTTCACAAATTAAATTTAGGCCGGAATTACAGTGTTCACAATTAAAGCACAAACAGGCAGAAACCCAAAAATGTCCATGAAGGAGCTGCAACACTTGCAAACGGCTCACCTCAGGCGGGAGAGTGGCTCTCCACAGCCCCCGCACATTTAGGCAGTCCAGTAGCAGAGTGAAAACAGCTGCTTTCGTGAACAGTGGGTTCGCTAGTGCCACCCAGCCTCTACTGAAGAGAGCCGTGGGAGAAAGTGTTTTAAAACGTACCTTATGGCTTTTGGTGCCTTTAAGGGTACGGGTGCCAGTGAGCGCCGGGACCCTGGTTCCCTTCCCAAGCATGTGGTGGGCGGCCCTGTCACAGGAACTCCTGGAGGAGCACGCGCTTTTCTTTGGGGACTGCCAGGCAAGTGGTGATCCCTGAGGCTTCTTGGGTGTGGTGGAGGTTCCTTGGGTCCGGGGAGGAGCAGATCCAAAGCCCCAGTGGGCTTGGAGAAGTTTCTTATGGCTTTTGTGCCTTTAGCGGTACGGGGTGCCAGTGAGTGGATGGGATCCTGGTTCCCTTCCCAGGCAAGCATGCGGCGGGTGGCCCCTGTCCACAGGAACTCCTGGAGGAGCGTGGCTTTTTTTCTTCGGGGACCACTGGGCAAGCGGTGATCCCTGATGCTTCTTGGGATGTAGTGGAGGTTCCTTGGGTCCGGGGAGGAGCAGGTCCGAAGTAGGAGAGAGAATAGTGACAAGAACCAAACAAGAATTTGGGAAGCAAGGAGACAGAGCGGGAGAGGTGCCTGCCCTCCAGAGATAAGAGGGAAAGGTTGGGGTAGGGGGAGCAGTGGTGGATGAATGAAAGGCAACATAGGGCAACATGACAAAACAAATGGATGGGTGAAGGAGTGTAGATGGGGCTTTATTGTGGGCAGAACTGTGTACCACACTAGCATAGTAAAATACCAGGAGGATCATCTTAAGTGTGTTCTCTCAGTGGGCCAGTGTGGGAGGCAGGACTTGTTGCATTACAGAGCTTCGGGATCAGGGAGAAGCTTTTTGTCTATGGCACCAATGTGGAAGGAGCAACTGAGGCTTTGATTGAACCACACACCAAGGTACTTGAAATGGGGGATGATTCCAAGGGGTAAGCCATCCAGAGCTGAAAAGACAGGGGTTGTAGGAAGCCTGGCTAGTCACTTTGTGTTGCCAAAACTGATGGAGAAATTTTTTTTGCATTGGGTGGATTAAAAGGTTTCTCCATGCAGCAAAGAGTAAATATTTTCTAATTAAGACTGTAGGTTTTTCTACTAGCTGGCTTTCTTTCTACCAGTAAAATAAGCAACACTTGTTCTTAAAGATTTAAGACTGCAAACTCTAACTCCTCTATAGCCAAGCCTTTGGGTAAATTGACTACAGAACTGAATAAAGCAGTATTCTCGGTCAGTGTCAGTAGAACCCTTTAGTGTGGCTCAGTTGATAGCACATCTGCCTCTTGGTTAGATCTTAATGGGTTCTGGCCCATACTCAGACTTGGGCTCATGCCATAAGACTTGGCCCCTGAATTCAGTACTAGGGAGATGCTGTACTGTTGGGGTGTGCCGTCTTTCAGATGATGTGTTTAAATTATAAGACTAATTGAATATTAATGAGGTGATGGCACCATTAATTTGGCTTCTGGATCGATCATTAATTTTTTTGAATCTTGGATTGACACCTTTGAGCTAAAAGCTCATTTACAAAGGTTCCACGTCATACAAGAACAAAAATGCACAGAAAATATTACAGAGAGCATACATTACATACATTGGAGGAAACAAAACAATACAATCAAGTAGAAATTAAGGTAAAGCTAGTCAATTATATACAAAAAACAAGTGGTGGGTAACAGGCAAAAACAGCTACCAGGCAAGGCTAATGGCATAGCAGGGGAAACAGGACAGAGGGGTAGGAGAACCAGGTTTATCACTGACAACTACTGAGAAATTTGGAGGCAGGGGATGTGATTACAGTAGGGATGCAGGTCAAGAAACCTAGTGGAGTGGCCTAGATGGAGACGGAGTTGCAGCTCAGGATGAGCCTTGTCAATGCAAGTTGTTAGAAGAGGATGAAGGAGGTGAGGAGGTAAAGTGCAAATGATGAAGTGCTACGAATAGGACAGCGGGCCATCAAACAAGTAGAGGGGACATTAGGAACCACAGTAGCAATTCTTATTGCTGGTTATCAGTTGAGATCTTATCAGTGACTTAAAGAGGCCAATGTCAGAGCAGGCAATCAGGTCACAGTCTAGGAAATTTATCCATTTAGGGGTCCTAGAGCCAAATGACCTTTGCCCTAGTGAAGTCTGGTGAAAGGGGACCGTTAATGAACTTCTACTTACTCCCCTGGTATTTCTGAGATTGTTGTGAGGGCAGAGGAGACCACATAGACTGGGGTAGTGAGGCCTCGAGTAGTTTTTTTGCTAGCGGGCATACTTGATACTGGACTCTGTGTTCCAGGTAGAGCCATCCAGCATGGGAGTAGAACTCACAAGTAGGGGTTAGCTGCTGGGCACCAAGGGTAAGCCTACAGGGTTTATTAAGGGTTGTTCTGATACGATTTAGGGCAGTATCTGTGGTGGCCCCATAGACTGCTAGCCCATAGTCGACCACTGAGAGGATGGAGCTAGTAACTACAGTCTTGAGGGCCTCTTCTTTAAGACAATGCTTCTGTTTGTACAGAAGGCCAATTCTTGAGTTGGCAGCCTTAGCAACTGCATCAATATGATGCAAAAAGGAAAGGGAGCTGTCAAGTGTGACACCCAAGTACTTGAAAGTACTTAACAATTGCCAGGGCCATATTGTGGTCATTGAGTATGTGAAGTTGAAAATTTCAGTGCTTGTTTCGTGGGGCAGCAAAGAGCATTGTCTTTGTCTTCTTATAGTTAAGAAGAAACCAGTGGTTCATGAACCAGGACTCCACCATAGTGAAGCTGGTTTGGATCTGTTTCTCCAGGACAGTAGGGTTAGCATTGCTAGAGAACAATACTGCATTGTCCACATATAGTAGGACATGATCAGAGTAGGTGGAGGGTAGTTTATTTAGTAATATGCTAAAGAGTAGAGGTCCCAGGATTGAACCCTTGGGAATCCCTGACATGATAAAACAATGGTCAGACTTGGGTGTCAAGGATTTTGACCTGTTGGGAATGACCAGTAAGGTAGCTCTGGAACCACCCAACGGATTCAGGGGAAAGACTGGTGGTGGATAGCTGGTTTAGAAGTAAGGCATGATTTATGGTATCGAATGCTTTCATTAAGTCAATATAAGTGGTTCCAACCAAGAGTCCTTGGTCCAAAGCATCATGGATGAAGCTGGAGAACTTAACCAGCACAGTTGTAGTGCTGTGTTGTTTCCTAAAACCATGTTGTTGTCAACAATGTAGGTTGTATTTATCCAAGTAGTCGACAAGCTGGTCACTGACAATCCTTTCAAGCGTTTTTGACAGCAGGGGGAGGATTGAGATTGGGCGGTAGTTTGCATGGTTATTATGATCTCCATTTTTAAAGACTGGGGTGACCATGGCCATTTTCCACAGTTTGGGGAATGTGGCTGTAGTTAGGGACAGATTAAGCATGTGGGTTAGTGGAGCAATTACCTCCTCCAGGGTGAGGGTGATCAGTTTGAGATCCAGGGTGTCACCAGTTGATCTAGATTTACTAATAGCCTTGGTAAGGTATTTTTGAGCCTGAGATTTAGAGATGGTTTTGAAGTAGAAGAGTGGAGGGGTAGTCTCACTCAAGTTGACTTTGAGTAAGGGGATCTGGGGGGCAAGGAAGTCAGGGGGAAGCAACCCACTAAGGTCTATGAAGGCCTTATTGAAGAAGTTGGAGATTTCCAAGGCATCCTGTGTTAGAGTGACACTCACGTTGAGCATTTTGGGGGTGGGGGACTTGTTGGTTTTACCAGTCAAAGTTTTTAAGTTTTCCCAAAAGGTATGACTGCTTCCCCAAGAACTTTAAAGTTCTTATCTAAAGAACAGGCTTTAAACTAAGCGAATGGAGTAGGTGCATTTGCTGTGAGAAGTTTTGTAGTTTTGGATGTCTGACTGCAATCTCGTGCACTGAGCCTTGCACCAGAGGTTATCCCTTTCCTTTGTTTGTTTAAGAAGGGAGGGAGTAATCCATGACTTGCTGGAACACTTTACTTTACGTATTTTAGTAGGGACAAAGATATTACAGCACTAGTACCTCAGAGTCTTTGCGGAGACCTGTGAGGTAGTTGAGGGTTGCCTCAAAGCCCACAGCCTGCTCTTTTTGTGGCATATAGGCTGAGACCAAGGTTAGGCATTTTCCCTGAGTACCGAGTTGGATCTGGACTGATAGGATTTGTGAGTAGCCTTTAGTGAGGGGACAAAGTAAATCCTGGCTCTGGATGTGTCTCTAACATATAGGACACAGCCCACACCCCACTTTCCAAATCTGTCCAATCTGAAAGAAGTGTAACCTTCAATTTGTACAGCCTGATCTGTGGTTCTAGGGGTAAGCCAGGTTTCCACTATGGATAGGATGTCTGGTTTATGCTGAGCAATCCAGACTTGTGGAGAGTCAAACTTAGCCATAAGGCTACAGATGATTATTGAGGCTATATCAAGGGAGTCAGACCTCTTGAGAGGGGCTGACTGAGTTGGTGTGGGGCCAGGATTAGGATGGATATTGCCAGATAACAGTAGTAGAAGCAGTGCGATCTTTATGACTTGTAGTTTTAGGAACTTTTTTGGTCTGCCCTTGTGTGACAGAGTATTTTGGGGGTTTTACAGCACTGACAAGAAATGTAACTAGGGCTGGTTGTGCAGTGGGGAGTGGGTAATTGCTGCTGTCTATGTGTTGAGGCCCTGCTGGACTGCCAAATTTAGGGGTGTGGGCAGTGGTAGCAGAGCAAGGGTTGCCCAATGTGTCCCTGCATAGGATTAGCATAGGGTGGGGAGGCCAGTACCAGAACTGGAGTATACATTGGGGGATATTCCACATTTTGTAGGTCCGGTCTGTGATTATCTTTGAGAGGCACAAGTTGAGGGCCAGTATTACTGGATAAAAAGGAATTGGAGCTGTACAAGCAAATGTGTAGCTGGGGGGAGGTAGAGATGTGTGTAAGTTACTAGTACTAGGCACACTCTAGGGGTTATAAGATTCTGGAGAGTAGTAGTAGTAGGAAGTAGAGCTGCAAGAATAGCGCAGAAGTTGGATGTTAGACTTTGGTATCAGGGGTTGAGAGTTCCAGGCTGGTAACTGCCTGCTAGAGGGAAGAGTAGGCGGAATGGATACTAGAGGGTTTCGGGGCGGGGGTGATGGAGGAGAAAGTGTTGAGAAGGGAAGAGGAGGGCAGGGGAAGCCACCTAAGTAGAGTTAGGGATTGTGTACCTCACTAGTGACTTCTAGTGGCAAGGAAGTATAAGATGCTAACGGCAGAGTGGACACTTAGAAATTCAGGTCACGTGACCCTCCACTGTCAATAACGGTAAGGACAGACCAGGGTGGGTGGGTGTAGGGTGGGCAGGCAGTTGACATGAAGCGTTGATGGGCTAACACACCTAGTAGCAGCAGCCAGCTGCAGCGTAAACTGTTTGTCAAGTCTTGTGTCTCCCATACCTTGCAAGCAGCTCCTGTGGAGTGCTCTGGTCTGTTGATGGAGCCAAATGGGGGTAGTTTCACTCTGGAGCATGCAGAAGAGGATAGGGGGAACAAAGAGTAGGAGTTAGCGGTGGGAACGGTACACAAAGGAATCAGGCTGAATAGTCTGTGCATGCACCGACTATGACCTAGGACTAGGAGGAATTCTGCCTGAGAAGTGAGCAAATGGATACTGATACTGAATAGTCACTCAGAAGGCTGTAGTATTTCACATCCCTAGTTCAGTCTTCTAGCATTGCGACTACACTCTGATGCCCAAAGGAGCATGTTCAGGTAACACCCAAAGCAGTACAAAACCTATCTGTTGCACTCTGCCAAGGAAAATTAATTAAAGTAGAACACAGTAATGGTCAGTTAATGACAAATTAAGCTGTCAAACAGACACAAGTGACTGCCTCACCCAACCCTGCTGTATTACAGTGCACCATTAGGACTACACACACACACAATTCCCTGTCAGCCAGTGTGGGAGCTGACAGCGCAGCACACATCAAAGGAAACAGGAACCATGGTTACTGAAAGAATTTTTCTCAGTTAAAGTGACATGTAAGTAAATTTTATTTTGTGTTTAAAAACAATTTCAGCCAATAAGTCAAGTTTTGCCCTGCTTGCTGATGTAACAGAAAAGACATTTATAGATACAATAAGTGAAGAAAATGATCGAAATGACAGGGAAGACCAAATCCGGTCGCAAACAGTTACTGTCATCATTAGTTGATCACAGTGGGAGATTCCTAAAAGAAGTACTGTACATGACCATGAAAGTATACTGTTTCCTGAAAGTGATATAACTGTCACAACTGTGACAGAAAGCCTGTCAGAATCTGGTGTAGGTGTCACAAATCACACAGAAATGGAAATAAGGAGTGAATGTAATAACATAATACTGGATAATGATATAAATGTCACTGTGCTGACAGAAAGGCAAATGATGTCAGAAGGTGTTATGGACGTCACAACTGAAATAGTATCAGACTCTGACATAAATGTTACACATAAGACAGAAAGCCACTTTCTTACAGATAGTATAATGGGTGCCAGCACTGATGTAAAATAATGAATGACACCACAGTATGCCACAAACATAACAGTTAAGAGTGAAATGCAGAATTAAATCCAGTTACATGATGTGAATGTCACATGAGACTGAAAATGAATTTATGTCAGAGCCTCTTTCAGATCCTCCCAGTAGCCATACAACTGATGCAGATGTTACAAGCACAACAGTTGAGTATGGGCAGCAAGCGTCTAACAGTGAAAATATGACACACTTGAATGTGTAGCAAATACATGGCTCTGTGGCAGCCTTGGACCTCACTATAGATACAGCTGCTGCTGGCACATCTATACTACCCAATGACACAACGATTAAAAAAAACAACTGATGTACCTGCCACTAGTAAAATAAGACACTGGCAATTAAGCATGTTAGAGCCAGATAAAATAGAAAATGAAAGAATTGAAATAAAACAAACCCAGACAAAATTACTATTTAAAAACTGAGTTGCTGGGAACAATAGAGACCTGCATCTGAGATGTTGCCAGAATCAATGCTTAACAACACCTTACAAGAGTTCTACACAACAGTTTTCAATACACAAGGTGAAATATACTCAAAAATAAAGTGTTGTAGCCATCAGATGTGGCACAAACCAGCACTCATATGGCCCACCACATCCCAGAAACCTGAACATTATATCTAATCCTGCATTCAAAGAACAAACCACTTTCTCACCCACCTATAAACACAAGTGAATTTCAAAAACTAAAAGAAAACTCTGCAATGGGCACTAATGCCCAAAAGGAACTATTCGACAAAGTTTTGTTTGACATGCAACTGGTTTTTGTTTGCAGGGGTCAAAAAGGGCAAAAAGAGCTTCCAGCAGATGCATTTTTTAAATAAAAATTGATAAAGACCGCAGGAAATATACAACTCTCACATTAAAAAAAAAACACATGCTGCTCCTCTTGAAATCTCTCATCACATGTATGAGGGGTGGAGGTGGGACAATGTACTGTATACCAGAATCTCCTCACTGCCCAATTCAGTCCCTCAGGAAATATTTGTCACAACTACCTGCTTCACCTTCCTGCTTCTATTTAAGATCCTAGACAATGAAACTATAGGATACTGGCAAGTATCCAGTATTGCATGACAGTGTTCCAGTGGGTACAAACACCCTTGGATCCATGATGAAAACCTTACCAAAAAGTGCCAACCTCTCTAAAATGTACAGTAACCATTCAATCAGGTCCACAGCAATACAACTACTGTTGAATGCTGGCCTAGAAAGTCATGAAATTATTAATGTTACCGGGCACAAAAATGAAGGTTCTTAAAAAAAACTACTAGGCACCAACACTGAACTAATGAAAATCATGGAGCAAAATCATTGGCAATGCAAATTGTAACTATGACACTTCAGCGTCAGCCACTGTGCTACCTATAGCTCAAACAGCCAGCACCAAAGAAGTGACTTTAGCCAAAAATTCATCCCAGAATTAAAGAGACCAAGGACATAGTAGCCGCCATGCAAAGGTGCATGAAAAAGCAGAACTGGATGCCTCAAGTGGAGAAAAGCACAGCAACAATATGTAACAAACTCTAGTTAGAGCTGTTAAGGCTGTGGAAAGCTTTTGGGATGCTTTTACCCATTATTTCTAATGAATTTGCACAGTGCAGATCTGTGGAGTTACAGTTTCAACGTGGTCTTCCTTTTACACATTTTTGCAAAGTGTTTTCCTGGAATGTGCCTCCTGATTGCTATATATTTAGCCTGGATAGTTCACAGAAGAAATGGCATCTTATTTTCAGTGGGTCTCTACATCTACATAATATTATGCTGCATTATGTAAAATCAGAACGCACTAAAAACAATATTTTACATCTGGGGGGAATATATTAAGTGCCAGATCGATGCATGAGCAGAAAGATGCATTGCACTAAGAGACTGTACCAGTCAGCACTGATACAATATTCAAAGAGAATGTGCCACCAGTACAGGGCGTGCATATAGTGAAGGCCAATAGGATGAAGTGCAGCACTACAGAATTCTGCAGTAGAGTTACTGCAGAAAACAATGAAATTTGTTAATCCCTTTTGTCATGCAGTAAACCTGTGACACTGCCCTTCATCCAGGCGGACTTCATCGTTCCTGTTGAAAATGTGACTCTGGACTGGAGTCACAGTGCTGGCAGCTGTCAAGTTAGGTGCATTCAGGGTGACCCTGACTGAATACCTTCCAGGGGGAATGCGTGGCACAAATCGGTATGCACCACAGCCCCCATGGGCAATATTCAGCCCAGGAATGCAAATGAACCAACTGAGCATGCAGGGTGCAAAGGTGCCATATGCATGATCATTACCAGTCCATTTGCATGTTGGCATGGGGATGAATGCACCAGAGCAGCTCTCGCCCCCAAGCCCTGACCCATATCGCTCCCATGTGGTACAGGCCTTGAAGTCTCTGGTGGTATAGTGGCACACCCTCCCACCCATTCCACCAGCCCTGATCATACCAGAGTCCAGGCTCTATCGGTTCCATATTGTAGGGACCCCAATGCCATCCCTAATTGCACCTGAATACACCTACAGTCCATGTCCATAGTGTAGTGGCCCCCACTCCCCCTCAATGGTGCAGACACCCCCCCTCCCTGCCCCCATCCCATCCCATTGTGATGACTGGCTCTGTAATGGGATCGTACCACTCTATTGGTGAGTGGAGGAAAATTATAGCAGTAGGATGCTGGAATGTGTTATACATGGGCACAAGCTGTATGTGGGTGATAACACCCTCTGGCCATACTCCTCAAGCACTCACGTGCAGATCCATCATCCCCATGCCATTGCACTGCTCAGTGTGGATGATGGCCAGTGCTGTAACCACTCACACAGGTATCAAAACAGGCATGTTACAGCCAACCTCCCATTCTTTTGTGCAAGTGGGGAACTGCGGATGAATTATCTATAGCCTGAAGCCTACATTGCAAATGGCATTACAGAATACTGCACCCCATGGCACCTGGGATACTTCAGCAGTCCAGAGGGTAGCATGTTACACAGGGGAACAGGGGAGGGGGTGGACTTATAGTGGTGCATGGCAGCAGGAAGATACAGCATCAGCAAGTCATGCACTGGAGGTATGTAAATTCCCTCTTCAGTTTGCCAGGGACGTATACACGGCTGCATACACTGGTGGATCCGCACTTGGCATGGTGCCCCAATGCATAATATAGCCAGTTGGGTCATTCCAGATTGCAGGTCCCCAGCCCGGGTTCAGTGCATTCAATGGCTGGCCATAGCAGGGTGTGGAGGGCAGTGCCAGTCTTTGCAACAGGTTGGTATGGGGGAGTGAGGGTGTCTGTGTACAGGGGCAGTGGATGGGAGTCCTCTAGACTATGGATATGAACCATCGTTTCCTCTGGTGCAGTCAGATCTGGGCGGACCTACACTATGGAGCTCTTCAGGGATGGAGTTGGCTAGATTGGGGATGGAAAGGGAGCACCTGTAGTCCACCTGGGCTGCCAGGCTGCTGTGCACCTGGGTGCACATCTGCAGCCTGCCTGTGGGTGGTTGGCCAGGTTAGGCCAGCTATTTGTGGCCTAACTGTGGGCTGTGGTACTCTGGACTGTGAGGGGCACATTCCCACTGAATATGCTGCAGCACAACATATGCATGGGATTGCCCCCTCAACTTGAACGATGTACCATTTGAGTGTGCTCTGACCCATTCCCTTTCGGCCAGTGCATCCCGCACATTGAAAATCTCCCTGCTGCGCATTGTTGGAGTTGTGCGGCACATCTCCCTTTTCCACTGGGATGTGCTGCATGTCTCCTTTGAATATGAGGCCCTGGACTAGGTAGCCTGAATAAGTACATCATAAAAATGGTAAAATCATGACCCCACTGAAAATAAGATATATTGCATCTAATCTGGGACAGCCTCAGCAAATACAGTGCAAAAATGTGTAAATGAACATCCCTGTGACAATGAGATGTAGCATCTCCCCCTGCCCTATCAAGGATACAAAATATAAGATAAGAAATATTCAGTGCTCCCAGATCCAAATAACCATTACTCTGTAAGAAGTCCTCATTTTCCCTGTGTTTTCCCCACAAAGACAGAATCAAATCCCTATATAAATCCCTGTAGGTTTTTCCATAAGCCACTGTTTCCTTATTTATGAATTTGTTCTTTATTTATTATATCAGCAGCATTTTATTAAGAAAAGAACTCTGATTTGCTGCTCAGTATTAATATTATTTGTCACGATAGCCTTGGAATGATTTTGATTTATATGCTATGCATGAGGCATAATGGGGGACTATATGAAATAATGAATATCAAGCTCATTATTTCATGAACTATACTCAAAATTAGTAATCACAAGTCAGACAATCTTTCAAAAGATACTAGTAATTCCTATAAACAAATGTATTGCAAATAGAGATATATATATATATATATATATATATATATATATATATATATTATAATATATATATGTATATAAAACACACACACACAGAGAAATGTTATTTTTGCATCTTATAGTTGTTAATTTTCAGACAACTTCTAATGGACTTTATTCTGTCCACCTGATGGAATCTTGAATGAGTTAAGTAAATGTTATTATTTTATCAAGGCCCTGACCCAGCAACTCAGTAAATACACAGTCAGTATATCATATTGTGAAATGACAAAAAACAGTCTTCTGTTTGCAGTTGTTTGATCAGGAATTTTATAAATGTTATAAGTTCTTTTTGTTACATGTATGTTGGTCCAATAAAAAATATCAAATCATTTGCTTCTGTATCTTTCATGATTTGTCAGCAGTTAATTCATTAGATGAGGTCTCCCTTGCCATGAGATTGACTGTTTCTCCACCCCTCCCCCAAACTCACACACACACACACACACACACACACACACACACACACACACACACACATATACACACTCTTACTATAAGAGATCTCTCTTACTATAAGAGATCTCAGTAGCTCTTTTCTGTTTATGTTTGTGAAGCAGGCCGCAGTCCTTTTTGTCAAAAATAAATTTATGTATTAAGTCTGGGTAGTTCACTGAAGATCTGGCATTTTATCAGATAGGTCTTGAGAGGTTTAAAAAATTTGCTAGAAAGGGTAACATTTATCGATGCATGAGTAGAAAGATGCGTTGCACAAAGAGAGTGCACCAGTCAGCACTGATACAATATTCAAAGAGAATGTGCCACCGGTACAGGGTGTGCATACAGTGAAGGCCAACAAGATGAAGTGCAGCACTGCAGAATTCTGCAGTAGAGTTACTGCAGAAAACAATGAAATTTGTTAATTCCTTTTGTCATGCAGTAAACCTATGACACTGCCCTTCATCCAGGCAGACTTCATCATTCCTGTTGAAAATGTGACCATGGACTGGAGTCACAGTGCTGGTGGCTGCCAAGTCAGGTGCATTCAGGGTGACCCTGACTGAATACCTTCCAGGGGGAATGTGTGGCACATATTGGTATGCACCGCAGCCCCATGGGCAATTTTCAGCCCAGGAATGCAAATGAACCAACTGAGCATGCAGGGTGCAAAGGTGCCTTATGCATGCTCATTACCAGTCCATTTGCATGGTGGCATGGGGATGAATGCACCAGAGCAGCTCTCGTCCCCAAGCCCTGACACCGATCACTCCCATGTGGGACAGGCCCTGAAGTCTCTGGTGGTATAGTGGCACACCCCCATTCCACAAGCCCTGATCATACCAGAGTCCAAGCTCTATCGGTTCCATATTGTAGGACCCCAATGCCATCCCTAATTGCACCTGAATACACCTACAGTCCATGTCCATAGTGTAGTGGCCCCCACTTCCCCTCAATGGTGCAGACACCCCCTTCCTGCCCCACATCCCATCCCATTGTGATGACTGGCTCTGTAATGGGATCATACCACTCTATCAGTGAGTGGCAGAGCACTTGCAGTAGGATGCTAGAATGTGTTACACGTAGGCACAAGCTGTGTGTGGGTGATAACACCCACTGGCCATACTCCTCAAGCACTCGTGTGCAGATCCATTATCCCCGTGCCATTGCACTGCTCAGTGTGGATGATGGCCAGTGCTGTACCCACTCACACAGGTATCAGAACAGGCATGTTACAGCCAACCTCCCATTCTTTTGTACAATTGGGGAACTGCAGATGAACTATCTGTAGCCTGAAGCCTACATTGCAAATGGCATTACAGAATACTGCATCCCAAGGCACCCAGGATACTTCAGCAGTCCAGATGGTAGCATGTTACACAGGGGAACAGGGGAGAGTGTGGACTTGCAGTGGTGCATGGCAGCAGGAAGATACAGCATCAGCAAGTCATGCATTGGAGGTATGTAAATTCCCTCTTTAGTTTGCCAGAGATGTATACACGGCTGCATACACTGGTGGATCTGCACCTGGCATGATGCCCCAATGCACTGTATAGCCAGTTGGGTCATTCCAGATTGCAGTTTCCCAGCCCGGGTTCAGTGCATTCAATGGCTGGCCATAGCAGGGTGTGGAAGGCAGTGCCAGTCTTTGTAACAGGTTGGTATGGAGGAGTGAGGGTGTCTGTGTACAGGGGCAGTGGATGGGAGTCCTCTAGACTATGGATATGGACCATAGTTTCCTCTGGTGCAGTCAGGTCTGGGGGGGGCCCTACACTATGGAGCTCTCCAGGAATGGAGTTGGCTAGATTGGGGATGGAAAGGGAGTACCTGTAGTCCACCAGGGCTGCCAGGCTGCTGTGCACCTGGGTGCACATCTGCAGCCTGCCTGTGGGTGGTTGGCCAGGTTAGGCCAGCTATGTGTGGCCTAACTGTGGACTGTGGTACTCTGGACTATGAGGGGCAGATTCCCACTGAATATGCTGCAGCACAACATATGCATGGGATTGCCCCCTCAACTTGAACGATGTACCATTTGAGTGTGCTCTGACCCATTCCCTTTCGGCCAGTGCATCCCACACATTTAAAAATCTCCCTGCTGAGCATTGTTGGAGTTGTGCTGCACATCTCCCTTTTCCACTGGGATGTGCTGCATATCTCCTTTGAATATGAGGCCCTGGACTAGGTAGCCTGAATAAATACATTATAAAAATGGTAAAATCATGACCCCACTGAAAATAAGATATACTGCATCTAATCTGGGACAGCCTCAGCAAATACAATGAAAAAATGTGTAAATGAACATCCCTGTGACAATGAGATGTAGCATCTCCCCTGCCCTATCAAGGATACAAAATATAAGATAAGAAATATTCAGTGCTCCCAGATCCAAATAATCATTACTCTGTAAGAAGTCCTCATTTTCTCTGTGTTTTCCCCACAAAGACAGAATCAAATCCCTGTATAAATCCCTGTAGATTTTTCCATTAGCCACTGTTTCCTTATTTATGAATTTGTTCTTTATTTATTATATCAGCAGCATTTTATTAAGAAAAGAACTCTGATTTGCTGCTCAGTATTAATATTATTTGTCACGATGGCCTTGGAATGATTTTGATTTATATGCTATGCATGAGGCATAAGGGGGGACTATATGAAATAATGAATATCAAGCTCATTATTTCATGAACTATACTCAAAATTAGTAATCACAAGTCAAACAATCTTTCAAAAGATACTAGTGATTCCTATAAACAATTGCATTGCAAATAGAGACATTTATATATATATAAAACACACACACACCCACAGAAATGTTATTTTTGCATCTTATAGTTGTTAGTTTTCAGACAACTTCTAATGGACTTTTTTCTGTCCACCTGATGGAATCTTGAATGAGTTAAGTAAATGTTATTATTTTATCAATGCCCTGATCCAGCAACTCAGTCAATACACACTCAGTATATCATATTATGAAAAGACAAAAAACAGTCTTCTGTTTCCAGTTGTTTGATCAGGAATTTTATAAATGTTACAAGTTCTTTTTGTTACATGTATGTTGGTCCAATAAAAGGTATCAAATCATTTGCTTCTGTATCTCTCATGATTTGTCAGCAGTTAATTCATTAGATGAGGTCTCCCTTGCCATAAGTTTGACTGTTTCTCCAAACCTCCCCCAAACTCACACACATACACACATATACACACTCTTACTATAAGAGATCTCAGTAGCTCTTATCTGTTTATGTTTGTGAAGCAGGCCGCAGCCCTTTTTGTCAAAAATAAATTTATGTGTTAAGTCTGGGTAGTTCACTGATGACCTGGCATTTTATCAGATAGGTCTTGAGAGGTTAAAAACAGCGTAAACCTTTAAAAAATTTGCTAGAAAGGGTAACATTTATCGATGCATGAGTAGAAAGATGCGTTGCAAAAAGAGAGTGCACCAGTCAGCACTGATACAATATTCAAAGAGAATGTGCCACCAATACAGGGTGTGCATACAGTGAAGGCCAACAAGATGAAGTGCAGCACTGCAGAATTCTGCAGTAGAGTTACTGCAGAAAACAATGAAATTTGTTAATTCCTTTTGTCATGCAGTAAACCTGTGACACTGCCCTTCATCCAGGCAGACTTCATCATTCCTGTTGAAAATGTGACCCTGGACTGGAGTCATAGTGCTGGCGGCTGCCAAGTCAGGTGCATTCAGGGTGACCCTGACTGAATACCTTCTAGGGGGAATGCGTGGCACATATTGGTAAGCACCGCAGCCCCCATGGGCAATTTTCATCCCAGGAATGCAAATGAACCAACTGAGCATGCAGGGTGCAAAGGTGCCTTATGCATGCTCATTACCAGTCCATTTGCATGTTGGCATGGGGATGAATGCACCAGAGCAGCTCTCGCCCCCAAGCCCTGACACCGATCTCTCTAATGGGACAGGCCCTGAAGTCTCTGGTGGTATAGTGGCACCCCCCCACCCGTTCTACCAGCCCTGATCATACCAGAGTCCAGGCTCTATTGGTTCCATATTGTAGGGACCCCAATGCCATCCCTGATTGCACCTGAATACACCTACAGTCCATGTCCATAGTGTAGTGGCCCCCACTCCCCCTCAATGGTGCAGACACCCCCTTCCTGCCCCCCATCCCATTGTGATGACTGGCTCTGTAATGGGATCATACCACTCTATTGGTGAGTCTTGGAGCACTTGCAGTAGGATGCTGGAATGTGTTACACATAGGCACAAACTGTGTGTGGGTGATAGCACCCACTGGCCATACTCTCAGGCACTTGCATGCAGATCCATCATCCCGTGCCATTGCACTGCTCAGTGGATGATGGCCAGTGCTGTACCCACTCACACAGGTATCAAAACAGGCATGTTACAGCCAACCTCCATTCTTTTGTACAATTGGGGAACTGCAGATGAACTATCTGTAGCCTGAAGCCTACATTGCAAATGGCATTACAGAATACTGCACCCCAAGGCACCCAGGATGCTTCAACAGTCCAGATGGTAGCATATTGCACAGGAACAGGGAGAGTGTGGACTTGCAGTGGTGCAGCAGGAAGACACCAGCATCACAGTCATGCACTGAAGGTACAAAATTCCCTCAGTTTGCCAGGGCGCTATACATGGCTGCACACACTGGGTGGAATCCCACAGCGATGCCCAATGCACGGTATAGCCAAGTTGGCCATTCCGATTGCAGTTCCCAGCCTGGGTTCTAGTGCTATCTCACGGCTGAGCCACGGCAGGTGTGGAGGCAGTGCCAGTCTTGCAACAGGCTGGTATGTGGGAGTGAGGGTGTTCTGTGTACAGGGGCAGTGGTGGGAGTCCTCTCAGACTATGGATATGCAATCCATAGTTTCCTCTGGTGCAGCCAGGTCTGGGCAGACCTACACTATGGATCTCACTGTGGGATGGGGTTAGCTAGATTAGGATGGAAAGGGAGCACCTGTAGTCCACCAGGCTGTTAGGCCAAGCGCAGACCTGGGTGCACATCTGAAGCCTGCCTGTGGGTGGTTGGCCAGGTAGGCCAGCTATTTGTGGCCTAACTGGGGCTGTGGTACTCTGGACTGTGAGGGCATTCCACTGAATATGCTGCAGCACAACATATGCATGGGATTGTCCCTCGACAAGAACGACGTACCATTTGAGGTGTGCTCTGAGCCCATTCCTTTTTGGCCCAGTGCATCCCACACATTTGAAAATCTCCCTGCTGCCATTGTTGGGTTGTGCGGCACATCTCCCTTTCCACTGGGATGTGCTGCATATCTCCTTTGAATATGAGGCCCTAGACTAGTAGCCTGATAAATCATTATAAAATGGTAAAATCATGACCCCACTGAAAATAGATATACTGCATCTAATCTGGGACAGCCTCAGCAAATACAGTGCAAAAATGTAAATGAACATCCTGTGACAATGAGATGTAGCATCTCCTGCCCTATCAAGGATACAAAATATAAGATAGGAAATATTCAGTGCTCCCAGATCCAAATAAACCATTACTCTGTAAGAAGTCCTCATTTCTCTGTGTTTTCCCCACAAAGACAGAATCAAATCCCTGTATAAATCCTGAGATTTTTCCAAAGCCACTGTTTCCTTATTTATGAATTTGTTCTTTATTTATTATATCAGCAGCATTTTATTAAGAAAAGAACTCTGATTTGCTGCTCAGTATTAGTATTATTTATCCGATGGCCTTGGAATGATTTTGATTTATATACTATGCATGAGGCATAATGGGGACTATAGGAAATAATGAATATCAAGCTCATTATTTCATGAACTATACTCAAAATTAGTAATCACAAGTCAGACAATCTTTCTAAAGATACTAGTAATTCCTATAAACAAATGTATTGCAAATGGAGACTTTATATATATATATATATCTATATATATATATAGATATATATCTATATATATATATGAATATATATCTATATATATATATATATATAAAACACACACACACAGAAATGTTATTTTTCATCTTATAGTTATTAGTTTTCAGACAACTTCTAATGGACTTTTTTCTGTCCACCTGATGGAATCTTGAATGAGTTAAGTAAATGTTATTTTATCAATGCACAATCTGCAACTCGAAGTGAATACACACTCAGTATATCATATCATGGAATGACAAAAAAAACGTCTTCTGTTTCCAGTTGTTTGATCAGAATTTTATAAATGTTACAAGTTCTTTTTGTTACATGTATGTTGGTCCAATAAATGTATCAAATCATTGCGCCTGTATCTCTCATGATTTGTCAGTAGTTAATTCATTAGATGAGGTCTCTCTTGCCATGAGTTTGACTGTTTCTCCACCCTCCCAAACTCACACACATACGACATATACACACTCTTACTATAAGAGATCTCAGTAGTCTTATCTGTTTATGTTTGTAGTTGAAGCAGCAACCCTTTTGTCAAAATACATTTATGTATTAGTCTGGGTAGTTCACTGAAGACCTGGCATTTCATCAGATAGGTCTTGAGGTTAAAAACAGCGTAAACCTTTAAAAAATTTGCTAGAAAGGTAACATTTATCGATGCATGAGTAGAAACATGCGTTGCACAAAGAGAGTGCACCAGTCAGCACTGATGCAATATTCAAAAGAATGTGCCACCGATACAGTGTGCATACAGTGAAGGCCAAAAGATGAAGTGCAGCACTGCAGAATTCTGCAGTAGAGTTACTGCAGAAAACAATGAAATTTGTTAATTCCTTTTGTCATGCAGTAAACCTGTGACACTGCTCTTCATCCAGGCAGACTTCATCATTCCTGTTGAAAATGTGACCATGGACTGGAGTCACAGTGCTGGTGGCTGCCAAGTCAGGTGCATTCAGGGTGACCCTGACTGAATACCTTCCAGGGGGAATGCGTGGCACATATTGGTAAGCACCGCAGCCCCCATGGGCAATTTTCATCCCAGGAATGCAAATGAACCAACTGAGAATGCAGGGTGCAAAGGTGCCTTATGCATGCTCATTACCAGTCCATTTGCATGTTGGGATGGGGATGAATGCACCAGGCAGCTCTCGCCCCAAGCCCCTTACACCGATCTCTCCCATGCCAGGACAGGCCTGAAGTCTCAGGTGGTATGGTGGCACACCCTCCACCCATTCCACCAACCCTGATCCTTCCAGAGTCCAGGCTCTATCAAGTCTTGCTATTGTAGGGACCCCAATGCCATCCCTAATTGCACCTGAATACAATTCCCACAGTCCATGTCCATAGTGTAGTGGCCCCCTCCCCCCTCAATGGTGCAGACACCCTCCTGCCCCCCCATCCCATCCCATTGTGATGACTGGCTCTGTATCGGATCGCATCACTCTATTGGTGAGTGGAGAAAATTATAGCAGTAGGATGCTGGAATGTGTTATACATAGGCACAAGCTGTATGTGGGTGATACCCTCTGGCCCATACTCATAAGCACTCACGTGCAGATCCATCATCCCCATGCATTGCACTGCTCAGTGGATGATGGCCAGTGCTATAACCACTCACACAGGTATCAAAACAGGCATGTTACAGCCAACCTCCATTCTTTTTGTGCAAGTGGGAACTGCGGATGAATTATCTATAGCCTGAAGCCTACATTGCAAATGGCATTACAGAATACTGCACCCCATGGCACCTGGGATACTTCAGCAGTCAGAGGGTAGCATGTTACACACGGGGAACAGGGGAGGGGGTGGACTTATAGTGGTGCATGGCAGCAGGAAGATACAGCATCAGCAAGTCATGCACTGGAGGTATGTAAATTCCCTCTTCAGTTTGCCAGGGACGTATACACGGCTGCATACACTGGTGGATCCGCACTTGGCATGGTGCCCCAATGCATAATATAGCCAGTTGGGTCATTCCAGATTGCAGGTCCCCAGCCCGGGTTCAGTGCATTCAATGGCTGGCCATAGCAGGGTGTGGAGGGCAGTGCCAGTCTTTGCAACAGGTTGGTATGGGGGAGTGAGGGTGTCTGTGTACAGGGGCAGTGGATGGGAGTCCTCTAGACTATGGATATGAACCATCGTTTCCTCTGGTGCAGTCAGATCTGGGCGGACCTACACTATAGAGCTCTTCAGGGATGGAGTTGGCTAGATTGGGGATGGAAAGGGAGCACCTGTAGTCCACCTGGGCTGCAGGCTGCTGTGCACCTGGGTGCACATCTGCAGCCTGCCTGTGGAGTGGTTGGCCAGGTTAGGCCAGCTATTTGTGGCCTAACTGTGGGCTGTGGTACTCTGGACTGTGAGGGCACATTCCCACTGAATATGCTGCAGCACAACATATGCATGGGATTGCCCCTCAACTTAGCGATGTACCATTTGAGTGTGCTCTGACCCATTCCTTTCGGCCAGTGCATCCCCAGACTTTGAAAATCTCCTGCTGCGCATTGTTGAGCTAGCGGCACATCTCCCTTTCCACTGGGATGTGCTGCATGTCTCCTTGAAGATGAGGCCCAGGACTAGGTAGCCTGAATAAGTACATCATAAAATGGTAAAATCATGACCACTGAAAATAAGATATATTGCATCTAATCTGGGACAGCCTCAGCAAATACAGTGCAAAATGTGTAAATGAACATCCCTGTGACAATGAGAGATGTAGCATCTCCCTGCCCTATCAAGGATACAAAATATAAGATAAGAAATATTCAGTGCTCCCAGATCCAAATAACCATTACTCTGTAAGAAGTCCTCATTTTCCTGTGTTTTCCCCACAAGAACAGAATCAAATCCTATATAAATCCTTAGGTTTTTCCATAAGCCACTGTTTCCTTATTTGTCAATTTGTTCTTTATTTATTATATCAGCAGCATTTTATTAGAAAGAACTCAGTTGCTGCTCAGTATTAATATTATTTGTCCTGATGGCCTTGGAATGATTTTGATTTATATGCTATGCATGAGGCATAATGGGGACTATATGAAATAATGAATATCAAGCTCATTATTTCATGAACTATACTCAAAATTAGTAATCACAAGTCAGACAATCTTTCAAAAGATACTAGTAATTCCTATAAACAAATGTATTACGAAATAGAGACATATATATATATATATATATATATATATATATATATATATATATTATAATATATATATGTATATAAAACACACACACAGAGAAATATTATTTGCATCTTATAGTTGTTAATTTTCAGACAACTTCTAATGGACTTTATTCTGTCCACTGATGGAATCTTGAATGAGTTAAGTAAATGTTATTATTTTATCAAGGCCCTGACCCAGCAACTCAGTAAATACACAGTCAGTATATCATATTGTGAAATGACAAAAACAGTCTTCTGTTTGCAGTTGTTTGATCAGGAATTTTATAAATGTTATAAGTTCTGTTACATGTATGTTGGTCAATAAAATATCAAATCATTTGCTTCTGTATCTTTATGATTTGTCAGCAGTTAATTCATTAGAGAGGTCTCCCTTGCCATGAGATTGACTGTTTCTCCACCTCCCAAACTCACACACACACACACACACACACACACACACACACACACACACACATATACACACTCTTACTATAAGAGTCTCTCTTACTATAAGAGATCTCAGTAGCTCTTTTCTGTTTATGTTTGTGAAGCAGGCGCAATCCTTTTGTCAAAAATAAATTTATGTATTAAGTCTGGGTAGTTCACTGAAGATCTGGCATTTTATCAGATGGGTCTTGAGAGGTTTAAAAATTTGCTAGAAAGGGTAACATTTATCGATGCATGAGTAGAAGATCGTTGCACAAAGAGAGTGCACCAGTCAGCACTGATACAATATTCAAAGAGAATGTGCCACGGTACAGGGTGTGCATACAGTGAAGGCCAACAAGATGAAGTGCAGCACTGCAGAATTCTGCAGTAGAGTTACTGCAGAAAACAATGAAATTTGTTAATTCCTTTTGTCATGCAGTAAACCTATGACACTGCCCTTCATCCAGGCAGACTTCATCATTCCTGTTGAAAATGTGACCATGGACGGAGTCACAGTGCTGGTGGCTGCCAAGTCAGGTGCATTCAGGGTGACCCTGACTGAATACCTTCCAGGGGAATGTGTGGCACATATTGGTATGCACCGCAGCCCATGGGCAATTTTCAGTCCAGAATGCAAATGAACCAACTGAGCATGCAGGGTGCAAAGGTGCCTTATGCATGCTCATTACCAGTCCATTTGCATGGTGGCATGGGGATGAATGCACCAGAGCAGCTCTCGTCCCCAAGCCCTGACACCGATCACTCCCATGTGGGACAGGCCCTGAAGTCTCTGGTGGTATAGTGGCACACCCCCATTCCACAAGCCCTGATCATACCAGAGTCCAAGCTCTATCGGTTCCATATTGTAGGGACCCCAATGCCATCCCTAATTGCACCTGAATACACCTACAGTCCATGTCCATAGTGTAGTGGCCCCCACTCCCCCTCAATGGTGCAGACACCCCCTTCCTGCCCCACATCCCATCCCATTGTGATGACTGGCTCTGTAATGGGATCATACCACTCTATCAGTGAGTGGCAGAGCACTTGCAGTAGGATGCTAGAATGTGTTTTACGTAGGCACAAGCTGTGTGTGGGTGATAACACCCACTGGCCATCTCCTCAAGCACTCTCGTGTGCAGATCCATTATCCCGTGCCATTGCACTGCTCAGTGTGGATGATGGCCAGTGCTGTACCCACTCACACAGGTATCAGAACAGGCATGTTACAGCCAACCTCCCATTCTTTTGTACAATTGGGGAACTGCAGATGAACTATCTGTAGCCTGAAGCCTACATTGCAAATGGCATTACAGAATACTGCATCCCAAGGCACCCAGGATACTTCAGCAGTCCAGATGGTAGCATGTTACACAGGGGGGAACAGGGGAGAGTGTGGACTTGCAGTGGTGCATGGCAGCAGGAAGATACAGCATCAGCAAGTCATGCATTGGAGGTATGTAAATTCCCTCTTTAGTTTGCCAGAGATGTATACACGGCTGCATACACTGGTGGATCTGCACCTGGCATGATGCCCCAATGCACGGTATAGCCAGTTGGGTCATTCCAGATTGCAGTTTCCCAGCCCGGGTTCAGTGCATTCAATGGCTGGCCATAGCAGGGTGTGGAAGGCAGTGCCAGTCTTTGTAACAGGTTGGTATGGAGGAGTGAGGGGTGTCTGTGTACAGGGGCAGTGGATGGGAGTCCTCTAGACTATGGATATGGACCATAGTTTCCTCTGGTGCAGTCAGGTCTGGGGGGGGCCCTACACTATGGAGCTCTCCAGGAATGGAGTTGGCTAGATTGGGGATGGAAAGGGAGTACCTGTAGTCCACCAGGGCTGCCAGGCTGCTGTGCACCTGGGTGCACATCTGCAGCCTGCCTGTGGGTGGTTGGCCAGGTTAGGCCAGCTATGTGTGGCCTAACTGTGGACTGTGGTACTCTGGACTATGAGGGGCAGATTCCCACTGAATATGCTGCAGCACAACATATGCATGGGATTGCCCCCTCAACTTGAACGATGTACCATTTGAGTGTGCTCTGACCCATTCCCTTTCGGCCAGTGCATCCCACACATTTAAAAATCTCCCTGCTGCGCATTGTTGGAGTTGTGCGGCACATCTCCCTTTTCCACTGGGATGTGCTGCATATCTCCTTTGAATATGAGGCCCTGGACTAGGTAGCCTGAATAAATACATTATAAAAATGGTAAAATCATGACCCCACTGAAAATAAGATATACTGCATCTAATCTGGGACAGCCTCAGCAAATACAATGAAAAAATGTGTAAATGAACATCCCTGTGACAATGAGATGTAGCATCTCCCCTGCCCTATCAAGGATACAAAATATAAGATAAGAAATATTCAGTGCTCCCAGATCCAAATAATCATTACTCTGTAAGAAGTCCTCATTTTCTCTGTGTTTTCCCCACAAAGACAGAATCAAATCCCTGTATAAATCCCTGTAGATTTTTCCATTAGCCACTGTTTCCTTATTTATGAATTTGTTCTTTATTTATTATATCAGCAGCATTTTATTAAGAAAAGAACTCTGATTTGCTGCTCAGTATTAATATTATTTGTCACGATGGCCTTGGAATGATTTTGATTTATATGCTATGCATGAGGCATAAGGGGGGACTATATGAAATAATGAATATCAAGCTCATTATTTCATGAACTATACTCAAAATTAGTAATCACAAGTCAAACAATCTTTCAAAAGATACTAGTGATTCCTATAAACAATTGCATTGCAAATAGAGACATTTATATATATATAAAACACACACACACCCACAGAAATGTTATTTTTGCATCTTATAGTTGTTAGTTTTCAGACAACTTCTAATGGACTTTTTTCTGTCCACCTGATGGAATCTTGAATGAGTTAAGTAAATGTTATTATTTTATCAATGCCCTGATCCAGCAACTCAGTCAATACACACTCAGTATATCATATTATGAAAAGACAAAAAACAGTCTTCTGTTTCCAGTTGTTTGATCAGGAATTTTATAAATGTTACAAGTTCTTTTTGTTACATGTATGTTGGTCCAATAAAAGGTATCAAATCATTTGCTTCTGTATCTCTCATGATTTGTCAGCAGTTAATTCATTAGATGAGGTCTCCCTTGCCATAAGTTTGACTGTTTCTCCAAACCTCCCCCAAACTCACACACATACACACATATACACACTCTTACTATAAGAGATCTCAGTAGCTCTTATCTGTTTATGTTTGTGAAGCAGGCCGCAGCCCTTTTTGTCAAAAATAAATTTATGTGTTAAGTCTGGGTAGTTCACTGATGACCTGGCATTTTATCAGATAGGTCTTGAGAGTTAAAAACAAGCGTAAACCTTAAAAATTTGCTAGAAAGGGTAACATTTATCGATGCATGGTAGAAAGATCGTTGCAAAAGAAGTGCACCAGTCAGCACTGATACAATATTCAAAGAGAATGTGCCACCAATACAGGGTGTGCATACAGTGAAGGCCAACAAGATGAAGTGCAGCACTGCAGAATTCTGCAGTGAAGTTACTGCAGAAAACAATGAAATTTGTTAATTCCTTTTGTCATGCAAGTAAACCTGACACTGCCCTTCATCCAGGCAGACTTCATCATTCCTGTTGAAAATGTGACCCTGGACTGGAGTCATAGTGCTGGCGGCTGCCAAGTCAGGTGCATTCAGGGTGACCCTGACTGAATACCTTCTAGGGGAATCGCGGCACATATTGGTAAGCACGCAGCCCCATGGGCAATTTTCATCCCAGGAATGCAAATGAACCAACTGAGCATGCAGGGTGCAAAGGTGCCTTATGCATGCTCATTACCAGTCCATTTGCATGTTGGCATGGGGATGAATGCACAGAGCAGCTCTCGCCCCAAGCCTGACACCGATCTCTCCCATGTGGGACAGGCCAGAGTCTCTGGTGGTATAGTGGCACCCCACCGTTCTACCAGCCCTGATCATACCAGAGTCCAGGCTCTATTGGTTCCATAGTGTAGGGACCCCAATGCCATCCCTGATTGCACCTGAATACACCTACAGTCCATGTCCATAGTGTAGTGGCCCCCACTCCCCCTCAATGGTGCAGACACCCCCTCCCTGCCCCCCATCCCATTGTGATGACTGGCTCTGTAATGGGATCATACCACTCTATTGGTGAGTCTTGGAGCACTTGCAGTAGGATGCTGGAATGTGTTACACATAGGCACAAACTGTGTGTGGGTGATAGCACCCACTGGCCATACTCCTCAGGCACTTGCATGCAGATCCATCATCCCCGTGCCATTGCACTGCTCAGTGTGGATGATGGCCAGTGCTGTACCCACTCACACAGGTATCAAAACAGGCATGTTACAGCCAACCTCCCATTCTTTTGTACAATTGGGGAACTGCAGATGAACTATCTGTAGCCTGAAGCCTACATTGCAAATGGCATTACAGAAATACTGCACCCCAAGGCACCCAGGATACTTCAGCAGTCCAGATGGTAGCATGTTACACAGGGGAACAGGGGAGGAGTGTGGACTTGCAGTGGTGCATGGCAGCAGGAAGATACAGCATCAGCAAGTCATGCACTGGAGGTATGTAAATTCCCTCTTCAGTTTGCCAGGGACGTATACACGGCTGCATACACTGGTGGATCCACACCTGGCATGATGCCCCAATGCACGGTATAGCCAGTTGGGTCATTCCAGATTGCAGGTTCCCAGCCTGGGTTCAGTGCATTCAATGGCTGGCCATAGCAGGGTGTGGAGGGCAGTGCCAGTCTTTGCAACAGGTTGGTATGTGGGAGTGAGGGTGTCTGTGTACAGGGGCAGTGGGTGGGAGTCCTCTAGACTATGGATATGGACCATAGTTTCCTCTGGTGCAGTCAGGTCTGGGCAGACCTACACTATGGATCTCATCAGGGATGGGGTTGGCTAGATTGGGGATGGAAAGGGAGCACCTGTAGTCCACCAGGGCTGCTAGGCTGCTGTGCACCTGGGTGCACATCTGAAGCCTGCCTGTGGGTGGTTGGCCAGGTTAGGCCAGCTATTTGTGGCCTAACTGTGGGCTGTGGTACTCTGGACTGTGAGGGGCACATTCCCACTGAATATGCTGCAGCACAACATATGCATGGGATTGTCCCCTCGACTTGAGCGACGTACCATTTGAGTGTGCTCTGACCCATTCCCTTTTGGCCAGTGCATCCCACACATTTGAAAATCTCCCTGCTGCGCATTGTTGGAGTTGTGCGGCACATCTCCCTTTTCCACTGGGATGTGCTGCATATCTCCTTTGAATATGAGGCCCTGGACTAGGTAGCCTGAATAAATACATTATAAAAATGGTAAAATCATGACCCCACTGAAAATAAGATATACTGCATCTAATCTGGGACAGCCTCAGCAAATACAGTGCAAAAATGTGTAAATGAACATCCCTGTGACAATGAGATGTAGCATCTCCCCTGCCCTATCAAGGATACAAAATATAAGATAGGAAATATTCAGTGCTCCCAGATCCAAATAACCATTACTCTGTAAGAAGTCCTCATTTTCTCTGTGTTTTCCCCACAAAGACAGAATCAAATCCCTGTATAAATCCCTGTAGATTTTTCCATAAGCCACTGTTTCCTTATTTATGAATTTGTTCTTTATTTATTATATCAGCAGCATTTTATTAAGAAAAGAACTCTGATTTGCTGCTCAGTATTAGTATTATTTGTCACGATGGCCTTGGAATGATTTTGATTTATATGCTATGCATGAGGCATAATGGGGGACTATATGAAATAATGAATATCAAGCTCATTATTTCATGAACTATACTCAAAATTAGTAATCACAAGTCAGACAATCTTTCTAAAGATACTAGTAATTCCTATAAACAAATGTATTGCAAATGGAGACTTTTATATATATGTATATATATCTATATATATATATATATATATATATATATATATAGATATATATATCTATATATATATATATATATAAAACACACACACACAGAAATGTTATTTTTGCATCTTATAGTTGTTAGTTTTCAGACAACTTCTAATGGACTTTTTTCTGTCCACCTGATGGAATCTTGAATGAGTTAAGTAAATGTTATTATTTTATCAATGCCCTGATCCAGCAACTCAGTGAATACACACTCAGTATATCATATCATGAAATGACAAAAAACAGTCTTCTGTTTCCAGTTGTTTGATCAGGAATTTTATAAATGTTACAAGTTCTTTTTGTTACATGTATGTTGGTCCAATAAAATGTATCAAATCATTTGCGTCTGTATCTCTCATGATTTGTCAGTAGTTAATTCATTAGATGAGGTCTCTCTTGCCATGAGTTTGACTGTTTCTCCACCCCTCCCCCAAACTCACACACATACACACATATACACACTCTTACTATAAGAGATCTCAGTAGCTCTTATCTGTTTATGTTTGTGAAGAAGGCTGCAACCCTTTTTGTCAAAAATACATTTATGTATTAAGTCTGGGTAGTTCACTGAAGACCTGGCATTTCATCAGATAGGTCTTGAGAGGTTAAAAACAGCGTAAACCTTTAAAAAAATTTGCTAGAAAGGGTAACATTTATCGATGCATGAGTAGAAAGATGCGTTGCACAAAGAGAGTGCACCAGTCAGCACTGATGCAATATTCAAAGAGAATGTGCCACCGATACAGGGTGTGCATACAGTGAAGGCCAACAAGATGAAGTGCAGCACTGCAGAATTCTGCAGTAGAGTTACTGCAGAAAACAATGAAATTTGTTAATTCCTTTTGTCATGCAGTAAACCTGTGACACTGCTCTTCATCCAGGCAGACTTCATCATTCCTGTTGAAAATGTGACCATGGACTGGAGTCACAGTGCTGGTGGCTGCCAAGTCAGGTGCATTCAGGGTGACCCTGACTGAATACCTTCCAGGGGGAATGCGTGGCACATATTGGTAAGCACCGCAGCCCCCATGGGCAATTTTCATCCCAGGAATGCAAATGAACCAACTGAGAATGCAGGGTGCAAAGGTGCCTTATGCATGCTCATTACCAGTCCATTTGCATGTTGGCATGGGGATGAATGCACCAGAGCAGCTCTCGCCCCCAAGCCCTGACACCGATCTCTCCCATGTGGGACAGGCCCTGAAGTCTCTGGTGGTATAGTGGCACCCCCCCACCCGTTCTACCAGCCCTGATCATACCAGAGTCCAGGCTCTATTGGTTCCATATTGTAGGGACCCCAATGCCATCCCTGATTGCACCTGAATACACCTACAGTCCATGTCCATAGTGTAGTGGCCCCCACTCCCCCTCAATGGTGCAGACACCCCCTCCCTGCCCCCCATCCCATTGTGATGACTGGCTCTGTAATGGGATCGTACCACTCTATTGGTGAGTCTTGGAGCACTTGCAGTAGGATGCTGGAATGTGTTACACATAGGCACAAACTGTGTGTGGGTGATAGCACCCACTGGCCATACTCCTCAGGCACTCGCATGCAGATCCATCATCCCCCGTGCCATTGCACTGCTCAGTGTGGATGCTGGCCAATGCTGTACCCACTCACACAGGTATCAGAACAGGCATGTTACAGCCAACCTCCCATTCTTTTTTACAATTGGGGAACTGCAGATGAAATATCTGTAGCCTGAAGCCTACATTGCAAATGGCATTACAGAATACTGCATCCCAAGGCACCCAGGATACTTCAGCAGTCCAGATGGTAGCATGTTATACAGGGGAACAGGGGAGAGTGTGGACTTGCAGTGGTGCATGGCAGCAGGAAGATACAGCATCAGCAAGTCATGCACTGGAGGTATGTAAATTCCTTCTTCAGTTTGCCAGAGACGTATACACAGCTGCATACACTGGTGGATCCACACCTGGCATGATGCCCGAATGCATGGTATAGCCAGTTGGGTCATTCCAGATTGCAGGTTTCCAGCCTGGGTTCAGTGCATTCAATGGCTGACCATAGAAGGGTGTGGAAGGCAGTACCAGTCTTTGCAACAGGTTGGTATGGGGGAGTGAGGGTGTCTGTGTACAGGGGCAGTGGGTGGGAGTCCTCTAGACTATGGATATGGACCATCGTTTCCTCTGGTGCAGTCAGGTCTGGGCAGACCTACACTATGGATCTCTTCAGGGATGGAGTTGGCTAGATTGGGGATGGAAAGGGAGCACCTGTAGTCCACCAGGGCTGCTAGGCTGCTGTGCACCTGGGTGCACATCTGCAGCCTGCCTGTGGGTGGTTGGCCAGGTTAGGACAGCTATGTGTGGCCTAACTGTTGGCTGTGGTACTCTGGACTGTGAGGGGCACATTCCCACTGAATATGCTGCAGCACAACATATGCATGGGATTGCCCCCTCGACTTGAACGACGTACCATTTGAGTGTGCTCTGACCCATTCCCTTTTGGCCAGTGCATTCTGCACATTTAAAAATCACCCTGCTGTGTATTGTTGGAGTTGTGTGGCACATCTCCCCTTTCCACTGGGATGTGCTGCATATCTCCTTTGAATACGGGCGCCCTGGACTAGGTAGCCTGAATAAATACATTATAAAAATGGTAAAAACATGACCCCACTGAAAATAAGATATTGCTTCTAATCTGGGACAGCCTGAGCAAATACAGTGCCAAAATGTGTAAATGAACATCCCTGTGACAATGAGATGTAGCATCTCCCCTGCCTTATCCAGGATACAAAATATAGGATAAGAAATATTCAGTGCTCCCAGATCCAAATAACCATTACTCTGCAAGAAGTCCTCATTTTCCCTGTGTTTTCCCCACAAAGACAGAATCAAATCCCTGTAGATTTTTCCATAAGCCACTGGTTGCTTATTTATGAATTTGTTCTTTATTTATTATATCAGCAGCATTTTACTAAGAAAAGAACTCTGATTTGCTGCTCAGTATTAATATCATATGTCATAATGGACTTGGAATGATTTGGATTTATATGCTATGCATAAGGCATAATTGGGGACTATATGAAATAATGAATATCAAGCTCATTATTTCATGAACTATACTCAAAATTAGTAATCAGAAGTCAGACAATCTTTCAAAAGATACTAGTAATTCCTATAAACAAAAGTATTGCAAATAGAGACATTATATATATATATATATATATATATATATATATATATATCTTAGAGGCAAAAACTCCATTTAATGCATCAGTTAGGGTTGTTCCACAGCGACAAAATAGAGGAAATTCGATGCTAGGGTTGAAACCTCCTTTGCACCCTCAGCCCACCCTCCCAACTGGAATCAGAAGTGCGCATTGGGGTCATCGGCCCTAAGTTTCACCCCATCACATGTGGAAAGAAGCTGAGGAATAGGAGAATGGGGTGACACTTAGGACCGATGACCCCAATGCACACCCTGATTTCAGTTGTGGGGGTGGGCTGGAGGGGTGCAAGGGGGATTTCACCCCTAACATTGAATTTCCTCGCTTTTGTCACTGTGGAACAACCCTAACTGATGCATTAAACAGAGTTTTTTGCCTCTAATTTCCCTTCTTTTTGAGAATGATAATGAGAAATAGTGTATGTAATGCAGCGGCAGGAGCGCGTGGGTAATGTCTTGTCGCATTGTAACATTGTGCCAGCAAATGCAAATCATAATGCGCATGGTGATGCAAAGCAAAACAGAAAGAGGAACAGTACTGAAGATAGAAATGTTAAAAACAATGGAAATGCAACCGCAAATGAAAACGCAAAGGGTAACGCACATGGTGGCGTAAACGTGAACGGTAAGTGAAACGGGTACGGAACCGCAAGCAGAAACAGTAATGGTAAGAGTAACATAAGCACACAGGCTGGTTTTCTCCAAAAGCTGTATAGAGAAAGACAGTGAGTAGAAAGAATGTATGCAAAATAATGACTCTCGGAACACAAAAATCAGTAGTTGTAATAGTAAATTGCTTATATCTCAGTAACCGTATGACATATAAAAAAAATGTAAAAGTCGTATGCATTATCACTTTCCTGGCTAGTTTTAAACGTAGCCCCCATTTAATTTTTTGACAAAAACTCCGTATCTTGCACCGTTTTCGAGATACGGGTCCTCAAAGGCGCGGCGAATGCCGTAATGTTATCCTATGGAAAAAAAAACAGAAGTTTGGACTGCCATAACTTTTGAACAGTTTAATATTTTTCACGAAATCTTGAAAGGCACATCAGGGACCACCAGCGCATGTTTCTGAAGATTTTGGGCGGTCAGCAGAAGCCGTGCAACCTGTAGGCGCGACCGTGAATTCCAGAAAGCGTAGCGTACACGCAGACCACGCTTATTAACCCACAGCTGTGTATCCAACTGGTACAAAGCTTGGCAGGTCCCAAGGCGTATGGGTCTTGATCGTGTATTCCAAATTTCAGGCAAATCCATCAAAACGGTTGCAAAGTTATTAAGGTGCAAAATTTTGGGTTTAACATTTAAATGGCTCCTCAACCCTAACTATGGTAGCACTACTGTGCTACCATAATATATATATACACACACACAGAAATGTTATTTTTGCATCTTATAGTTGTTAGTTTTCAGACAACTTCTAATGGACTTTTTTCTGTCCACCTGATGGAATCTTGAATGAGTTAAGTAAATGTTATTGTTTTATCAAGGCCCTGATCCAGCAACTCAGAAAATACACACTCAGTATATCATATTATGAAATGACAAAAAACAGTCTTCTGTTTGCAGTTGTTTGATCAGGAATTTTATAAATGTTATAAGTTCTTTTTGTTACATGTATGTTGGTCCAATAAAAGGTATCAAATCATTTGCTTCTGTATCTCTCATGATTTGTCAGCAGTTAATTCATTAGATGAGGTCTCCCTTGCCATGAGTTTGACTGTTTCTCCACCCCTTCCCCAAACTCACACACACACACACACACACACACACACACACACACACTCTTACTATAAGAGATCTCAGTAGCTCTTATCTGTTTATGTTTGGGAAGCAAGCCGCAGCCCTTTTTGTCAAAAAGAAATTTATGTATTTAGTCTGGGTAGTTCACTGAAGACCTGGCATATTATCAGATAGGTCTTGAGAGGTTAAAACAGTGTAAATCTTTAAAATATTTGCTAGGAAAGGGTAACATTTATGAGGCGTGAATCTTTCTTGAAAGATGTTTATCCCCAACTGAAGTTAGAAGCAAAAAATGTTTAAATGCTAATCATTTAAATGTGCCAGCTGTTGCATTTCAAAGGGGTAAACAAATCTCCAGTTTAATAGGCAACCAATATTTAACAAGCTGTTTCAGTTTCCTAATGGCCATCAGATAAACAGCTTGGAGTTACATCTCCAACATTCTAAACAGAAAGAATTGATTATTTTATTTTAGGTGTCATAGTGATTTGTAGATGTGGAAGGATACTGTACATTGAAAAGTCCAAAAAATGTGTTCCAGAAACTCCATTTCCAAGCTACAGATAGCGAAATGGCTGTAGGCTCTGCCCACGGCCATAAAAACTACTGTGGGCAGACTATTTTCCAGTTACCAGTGTTATTTTGCTGACAATGTTTCATTCAGTCTCAAAAATAATAGTAAAAAATGTAATTAAATACTAGCTGTGTTTCACCCTTTTCCAGGTCCATTTTGCCACCTTTTATTTAATATTGGTGCAAACATTTTTTTCATATATTGCTACTAATGTTTGCTGTTCTTGATTATATCTACATGTTGTAATGACTTGGTGCTTAACAAACAAATAAACTAAATGTATTTAATATGTGAAATACCTGATTAACAGATTTTTAAATGAAACTTTTTTTTTTTACTTCACGCCCAAAAATATTATGGAGCTTCACAGTTTGGAACCCTTGCATAGTTTGTTAAGCACACACACACAAAAAAAGTAGTTTTGGGAGTTGATATTTAAATATTTGTTGGTTTTGTATCATATTTATGAAACTGTGGGATAACTGTTTAATTAGTATAATTAACCCTTTAGCAGAACTTTGCAAACAGTGTGCTAGTAAATGAACAGTTGGCAGCAGTAAATATAACAGTTGATCTTGCATTTTCAGACTGTACTGTTGAACATGTCAATAAAATTTGACATGCCACCCCTTTCAGATCATATTTTTCATGTTATTTCATCAACTTATGTGCTGAAGACACTTGTGCATACTGTTTATTTATTATCAGCCTAATGTAAACCCAGCACAACTACTGATCACTTCCCCATGTCTTTAAAAAGAAAAATCTGACATATTTCAGTGCCCTCTAGAGTCCGTTTATCCCCAGTCCTGGTGATACAAATGCTCCACAACCCTTTTTTCCAAGCAGTAAACAAAAACTCAAAGAAAGTGAGATGTACAGAGTACAATCCATATGTTTATTGTATTAAGTAAAGCCTTAGTTAAATGTGCAAGCTAGTAATACTCCAAGTGTGACAGATGAGCGTCTACTCCATGCAGCTGCACTATATTTGTCAGCAGCTCGGCGGCAGTGCACACATGCAGTTACATCCTGACCTAATGGTGATCACGCAACTTGCAGACATCACAAAGGTTGCACCTCAGCTTCATTGGCTCCTAAAACAGAAACATTGAAAATGGAAAGTTATTTTTTCAATATCTTGCCATTAGAAGGCAGAATTAGCCTTATCATAGCAACAACAACCTCATTGGCAGTTGTTTCCTGGGGCTTAATGGTGGGTAGTGGCCTTCAGCTGTGCCTCGGGCTACTCAACCCCCCCACCTGGTTGTAAATCACCAGGAACTGACCACCAGTTCATTCTTCACTGCTTAAGTTCCTACGGCCCATCTCTGGTGCTGTCCTGGTTGGTGTCCAGGAGAAAGTAAAAGAAACCAAGGCACTTTTCACAAAAGTAGAGGATCAGTATTCCTCTCAATTGTCCAAGTCTGTGTGTTGGTGTTGATATGTAAAATGCCTACCACTACATGTTTACAGTCATGTCACTGCTGATCTCTTCTTGCTTGTAAAGAACTTTGTGATACAGTGCATATGAGAAGTGCTATATAAATGCAAATTCTTCTTGAAAAAAAGTTTTGGTATTTTCTTTGAGAAGCTAACTAACAGAGGGTACCATGGCTGCTTTGACCAATCCGGTACTACCAGGAACATTGTTGTACTCTCTTCTTGCATTCAGAAGAATTTACCTATTTTTTACAGGTTAGGAAGGGAACCTGGAGGAGGGCTCAGTAAGCAGCATATGATTTCAGGAGAAGAGATGGGAACACGTACTTGAGCTAAGGGTTGTTTTCCTCTGTCTTGAGTTTCTCATCACAAATGAAAAATCAGTCTGTTCATGAGGTAGAGGTACTTTCATAATCAGAGGAAAGGGGAAATGTATAATAAAACTTACCCCTTTATGAAAGAGTGAAAGTATCCTGTGAGACTGTTCCCATTAAGGGTGATCTGTGACAAAACAGAAGTGCAGTAGTTTGTTGATCGCCCCTAAAGCTGACAAATTTATCTCTGGTACTCCCCATGCATTCAGTATAATCTGAAAAAATGTACTGATTCAGAGTCCATTTATGGGTCCCATGATCTGTCCTGATCAGAGAATCTGCTAGTACATTGTCTTTCCCTGTCAAATGCACTGCAGTAATCTCTAGGTCCATGAACTTCATTGCCTCCATGTATAACTTTGGAGACTTGGCTTCGCACTGTCTGTTTATGTACTACATACCGTTGCTGTTGCATCTTCTGTTTTTACTTGAACAGACTGGATCTCTATTTGTTACAAGAAACTCTTAAGATGAACACAGCCTTTGGCTTAAGTAGGTTTATGTGTTGCAGCTTCTTCTTAGATCATATGCAGCTTACCATCCTCTCCTTTAAGTGCTCTCCCTAATCTAGTAGGCACGCATCTGTTTTGATTACCTCTGTGATCTGTGATTGCAGGAATGGTTCTCCTTGTCTTAGTCTCACAAGTTCCTCAACCAAATTAAAATGTTCACTAGTTTTTGTTTTACTGGGACTAGACTAAATTATTTTTGTATCACTAGAAATGTAGATACTGTATCTGAAGGTTTATATTCACCATACTGTATATGCACCATTCACCTTATGGACAAAGGTAACATAGAGTCTCAATGGACAATGTTACAATTTCTGAGATGGCAAGTGTATAAAAAATGTGAAAATGACAATACACTCAACAATATTCTCAGCTTTAAATATTGACATTTTAGGACATCCCAAAAGATCTTACTGTTATATACTCCATATAATAGGAGTTTTATTTCACTAACCAAAACCCCTGATGATTTTCAGTTGGAGCAAAGCACTGGGGCAGTTTGGTGAAGTCACCAAATGTGGTTTGGAGTTTAAAAGGCAATCCAATGCTTTGTTTAATTTTATACATTGTATACACAACAGAATGTACTGGCGATGTAATATGTAACATTAGATAACCGATACACCTAGTAAAGATTAAATATATTGATATATTGGAACTTTCTGATTATGCAATTTGTTTTTGCCTTGAAATGAGCTCTAGAATTTGATGGCAATTGGAGACCGAAGGTCCGTCAAGGCTGCTCTTACTATATTACCCTACCCCACTGATCAACTGTACTGGTGGGGTATCACCCTCATTCTCCAGTTCCCCATCCCTCAAACCCACGTTGCCCACCCTTGGGACTATGAGTCCCCTTGCTCTGCCTAAACCATGATTAAACCTATTAAAGGTAGCTGCCCTCACCACTTCTGCCAGCAGCCTATTCACCTTTGTGACCTGTGGCTGTAGGAATGGGATGCCTTGTCTGAGGTATGACAAGTCACTCAGCCATAATGAAAACTTAAACTACTTCTTGTTTTACTGAAACAAGATGCTCCTGCCTTTTTGACAGTTAAGTTCAATACTTTGTTAGGTAATACTGAACATCTCTCAGTTGCAAACTGACCTAAGGAACTACTGCTGTAGTTGAAGATGTGGTCCAGAAGTCTTAAGAATGCTTGAGTCATTCTGAATGAGCCAACTTGGAAGGAGCCTGCATACTGTATGAGGAGGGTGTTTGCCCCTTGTAATGGCAGGAAGACTTTCCTTCTAAAGTGTCAAGCTCTGCTTCTATAAATTTCAGTACATGTACTGGGTTTATTTGGGATTTTTTTCAGATTTAACAAGAACCAAACTGAGTCAGCATTTTTATTGTATGCTCTGTTGGCAAAAGAGTCTATGCTGCTATTTTACACACCCTAGCCAACTGTATAGATAAGGAAAATCCATTATGCCCTTTATAATCTGGTAGCTCTAGTACGTGCTTATGTTACCTCAAGTATTGATTACTGTAATGATGTATAACTAGGGCTGTCTGAAAAGTTGGAGTATCCCCTCAATTAGTGCAGAATGCTGCAGCCATGTCAGACATACAGTATAGACATAGGTTCTATGTGATAACGGCAAAAGCCTAAAGGTGATCCCCGTTATCATGCAGTCAGAGTGCCAAAAACATTTTTGGCACTCTGACACCCTCGGCGCACATGACATAGGTGCTGGGACATGTACTTTCATGCTTTCTGTGAGGGGGCTGCACCCCCACAGACTCCCCCCATACAGGGAGCTTTGCCCCCCGCACCACCCTACTAAAGGATTCTCAGCTCCATGGGGGTGCATGTCAGGGGGGAGTGAAAGCATGGAAAAATAATGGTTCGGGCCAGGTGCAATAAAATCACACCAGTGCCCGGACCCAAACCTGGTACCTCACCCACCCCAACCACAAGTCAGCCCCTGATACCATGACACAGCTCGGCAATCCACTGCCATGCCACCCCCTACAGCTCCTCTGCTCCCTCCCAGCCCACACTCACCGTGCTCGCTCCCCTCTGTGTGCTTACATATAGCAACATCATGTAGCCCAGTTCACCCACCCCATCATCTGGTCACCCTACCCTTCCATCGCTGTGAGGGACTCGCCGTTTTGGATGGCGTACTTCCCCATGCGCCCACCACACAGGATACCATAGACATATATACATTTTTGGCAGATAAGGATCACTTGGCCCACCCAGTCTGCCCATTAACTATCCATCCTCAGTATCACTTGCGCCTTTTTCTGGGGCTCTGGTCCCCCCAACCCTGCTCTTATGACACCATTGTGGCAAATTTTTAAATGCTGTAATCTTTTTTGGCCCTACCACCTCCTTCAGGATGCTGTTCCAAGTGTCTGCCACCCTTTCCATAAAGAAGTACTCCCTCACATTCCCTCTGATTCTACCCATCTCCAGCTTAATGCTCTACCCCCTCATTCTTGAGCATTGCCTCCTTTGAAATGTGCTCCCCTCTTGTACCCTGTTTATTCCAGTGAGGTATTTAAATGTCTCAGTCATGTCCCCCTTTTCCTCCTTCCTTCCAGGGAATGCAGATTCAGAATTCAGATCCCTAAGTCTTTCCTCATATGACTTCCCTTGTAGGCTCTCCACCATTTTGGTGGCCCTCAACCATTTTGGTTGCCCTCCTCTTTACTGCCTCCCCCCCTATCAATGTTCCTTCAAAGGTAGGGTCTCCAGAACTGCACACAGTACTTGAGGTGGGGCCTCACTAGTGCATTATGCAGGGGTATTAGTACCTTCCTCTTCCTGCTGAAGACACCTTTTCCTATACATCCAAGCATTTGATTTGCCTTTCCTAATGCCTTGTCACACTTTTTTCCCACCTTCAGGTCATCTGAAATGATAACCCCCAGGTCTCTTTCCTGCCACATAACAGCTAACACTTCCATGCTAAGCTTATATGTAGCCCCTGGATTTTTGTGCCCAATATGCATAATCTTGCATTTCTTTGTGTTGAACTTCAGCTGCCATGCTCGTGACCATTTTTCTAGCCTCTTAAGGTCCTCCCATATCCTTTCTAACACCCCCCCCCACATGTGTCCACTCTGTTACATATTTTGGTATCATCTGCAAACAGAAATAGCTTCACTTCCAGTCCCTCTACAATGTCATTAATGAAGACATTGAAGAGGACCAGTCCCAGCACTGACCCCTGCAACACACTGGTTACCCTACCCTTCACAGAGTGCACCCCATTTACCACCACCCTTTAACTACTGCCAATAAGCCAGTTCTCCACCCATTTTATTATCTTATAACCTACTCTCAAACTACTTAATTTGTTTAGCAGCCTTCTGTGGGGTACAGTGTCTAAGGCCTTGCTGAAATCCAGATAGGCCATGTCCACCTGCTGCTTAATTTATTTCCTTTCTTTCCTTGTTAAACCAAACTGCATACTAATGATATAGTTGTACCCAACCTTGTATTGTTTCAAATCCTTGATGTGCTCTTGCTATATACTTCAAGAACATTAGGAAGATTCCCAAACAGTGCAGCCACTCATGATGAAACAGGTTGGTTGCAAGAGCAGCATATTTGAACACATTTGACCTGTGCTGTGCCATTTGCACTGGCTACCTATTATGTATCACAACACTTTTAATATCTCATTGTTAAGTTACTGTACAAGCCCCTGCCCTGACTTCTTTAAATTATCATTGGTCTGTTATTTGTTCCACACCACAGAGGAGTTTCTATTGACTATCCTAAGGTCATGCCTTAAAGGGACACTGTCAACTTTCTTAGGCCTCAAATTGTCTCTAATTAAAAAAAAAAAAAAAAACATTATGATTGCTTACATTTTGTAGAATTTGCTGATGCAGCTAGTCAGTCTGATCTGAATCTTTTTTCTTTTTATTAGTGAAAAATAGACTGCTTACCATAGATTGGTGTTACCACACTCAAAAAATTTTGTTTACAGTCCTTGATCAACTCCCACTGCATCTTTCCTGTGCTTGGAAATACCCCTAACATAGTCTAGCTACTCATGATGCAGTGAGAGGAGAGGAGAGGAGACTGCTGCATCATGAGTGGCAGTACTGTTTACGGGTGTTCCTAATATTCAGGAAGCATGAAGTAAGAGCATTTCAAGGATTTGAAACAATACAAGGTTGGGTACAACAAAATCATTAGTATGTATTTTAGTTTTACTAAGAAAGGAAGGAAATAAAATAACCAGCCACATCAACAAAATTTAGAGAAGGCAAGCAATCATAAAATGTGGGTTTTCAACTAGAAATAATATGATGCAAAAATGATTGACAGTGCCTCTTTATGAAGTCTGGAAACATTCTCAGTAGTGGCCTCTATTATTTTGAATTCATTACCTTCTTATCCGAGTTCTGCTTAGGTGGGGGTATTCAAGAAGGGGGCAAAATGTTTCTTATTTATGTAAGCAATTAGTGTTGAATGAATTTGGTGTGCTGGATTCTCAAAGTAGTTAACAGTGTTTATTTTTTTATAATGGTAAAATATTATTTGAAAGTATTCATGTATTTTGATTTGTAACTGCTGTGAAGCACCCTGAGCCCAAGGGATGGTGTGTAGTATAAATATAATTGCCTTGCCAGTGAAGTGCTACTGCCACTACTAAAAGGCATTTTGTGCATACCCCTGGAACTGATGTCAGGGCATGGCTCTGAACTCATACTGTTTGTGGCCCACTCTGAACCTATGATATTTTCTGTGGCACTCCCTTATCTGGATTGGAAAACAAGTATTTTTTTCATCATCTGTTTATCCTTTCAGCTTCCTCAACTTCTCCTTTCCTACTGAACTTTCAGCCCCATCATCCAGCTTCTCTGGGACTTACCTTCCTGCTGTCTTTCCCTGCTACAGGACTGTGTGTGTGTGAAGGGGGGGGGTCCACTCATCATTATGGGGCCTGTGAGAGGTCAGTCACCATCCTGTAGCCAGGGTTTTTTCATAAATTTTTTTCCCTGGGCCCATGGGTGTGTAATAGGGGTGAAATTTGAGCTCCCCCTCCATAGAGATGTCCCTGGCACCCTGATTCCTTTCCCACTTCTTGTGGCATCACGTGCTGTGCCACCCAACTACCACTGGGTAGCAGTCCAACAGTGAGCCACAGAAACCCCCAGTCCTTAAAGGAGGAGAGCAGTCATCTAAATGCTCAATCCTCCCTCATCTGGCCAGGGTTCACTCATCTTGGTGCAACATGAATCTGGTTACCGTCAATCACAGCACCTGAAACATGTCACCCGCAAAGACCACAGTCCCAACATTTCACTGCAACACATGTTACTGCCAAGGGATATAGTGTAGAACAGGTAGTCTTTGCAGGGAACTAAACCCTCTGCACACTCTACACTAAATATAATCACCTCCATGTCTGGGCATGAGTGGACAGCAGGTGAACAGTGTGGGTGGTAAAAATGTCATGAGTGTGGGATGCAGCGATATCCACATTGCCCCTGTCACTCACAACATTTTCCCGTCGCCCTAATTGTGGTGCCATAATTGAGTCACCCCACTAATGGTATATGCCCAGTCAGCTCCTGAGCAATCAGCATCCATGTCTGAACCCAGGTCGCTGGCATGGCAGAAGGTGTGAGGCACACAGTGCTGCAGCCCTCCGTGCCACTGGTCCTGCAGAAACAAGCATCTTGAAGATCCAGGGAGGATAACCAATCTCTTGTCTGTGAAGCAGGGATTAATGTCTTCAGTAATATAACTTTATACCTTTTCTTTTTGCTGTATATGTTTAGAAATTTTAGGTTCCAAATTGGGTCCACTCTTCATTTTTCTTTTTGGTCAGAAATTACCTTGTGAAAAAAAAACTTTGTCTATTTGGGTAAAAGGTATTTTCCCCATGTATTTTAGTTTCAATGGTTTTTGAACTTCCAATTACAACAAATGCATTTGTTCTGGAGGCAGTGTTTTGAAATAGTTCTGCTTTTGCATATTTGGAACAAGCTGGAATTTAAGTCTGGTACCCTCACATATCACCTGTACCACCCACTTGTCTGTGGTGATTATTTTCCATTTTTTGAGGTGATGAGAGGCTCCCCCAACTGGCAATCAATTCATAGTGGATAGAGCATGACTGTCAGGGGTTAGATTTAGCCTTGCAGGAGGCACAAATGCTGACTACCATCTGTGTGCTCTCCTGCCCCTTCCTTTACCTGTACCACTGGATGGGCTGTAGTCATGAGAAGCATAGTGCCAGCTGTAATCATCCCTTCCCATGCCTCAGCAAATATCACCAATGAAGATAGAAGGGTTTGCCCACAATATACAGTGTATAGATTATAAGGTGTATAGGTTTAATACAAGTACCAGGTAGCCAATAGAAACCCATACTCATGCTACTCCCATACAGGATAAACATGCTGACAAAAGAGATGTAAAGTGCAAAAAGTGTGTTTTTTAATTTTTGCTACTTGCAAATAAAGTGCAGGCATATAGCGAATGCAATCTACTCACAGTCTATGTGAACCACCCAACACCGTTTCGTTCCTAACCCAGAATTTTATGAAGGTTGAGTAATGTCTTGACCACAGCCATTTAAATACCAAAAACTACATCATGTGATTACTATGATGTCAGAGACAGATGACATCACGTAAAAGTGCTAGTGCATTAAAAACAGTTAAAATTCATAATGCAAAAATGCAGTAAAGAACAGTTACTTACTTACTTACTTACCATAACAGTAGATTTTCAGGAGAATCTCTTCCATTAGGCCATACCTTTGGAATTGTTATCCATGGACCAGCACCCCTGATTGGCCCCCTACCTCGCAGACAGTAATACTTATGGTACAGGCACTTATTGTATAAGCATAAGTGCCAGGATCTGAGTTATACTGTATTTTCTACCAAAGAATCATATTGCATCTGCTATTATAATTGTACCACTTGGGAGATACCTCTATATACACCATTGTATAGTCATTAGTTAGACAATATTGCCATCTTTATTTCTAGTGCAGAACAGCAATTATTTATATAATTATGTGTGTAACCACAAATGGCCTTCACGAATATAAGTCCTTTGTTTAGTTATCTTGTCCTTCTGCAAGCTCAGCATGCTTTCCCAGGCTAGTGAGGAGTTAGGTTATTTACCATTATCCAATTATGAAAGTGTTATATATCTTTTTAGTAGCTACTATGGTGATTATCAGGGGTATAAGACCCTTTGCATGACACCTTTTTCTCTGAGAAGAAGAAACTTATTGCTGCCTATAGGTAAGAAAGATTGGAGGTGTTCTCTCCAGTGTTTATCATTGTGATTTGGTTGTAAGAATGCTTTATTTACCAGAAATAAATCACTTCATGTGCTGGACACCACTTGTCTGTTGTTTCTTCACTTTTGTGCAGTTTCAACAAGAACCTGAGAAAGGTAATTTTATTACCCATTTACATTTGGCGACCATGTACAGGTTGGAATGTACAAAGTGAGGGATTCCATTTGAGTTCTTTGAACTGAATATTGAGTAGTGTGGTGCATATTTGCCCACTTGGACCTACTCGAACTTGCTGTAGTTGTTCCTTTATGGACTTGTTCCATCTCGGTTTTGGGCATGACAGACCCACACCGAACCACTGGTACACTCCATTTGTGAGTAGTAACATACCGCCTTGGCACCACCATTTGCCCACGGGGGGACTGGAAAGCTGTTGGGTGATGGCACCAAGGATTTTGATTCCAGTCTTTCAATTACTTTGTTTATTTACCCCTTTGTTTGTTATGCCTGAACTGTTCACAGAACTGAGACTCGTGGTCTGTAACTACCTCACCTCCCATGGAGGATGGACTGATTTCACACTGGATGCAAGATTAGTTGGAGACCCCTTGCTTGTGATCTCTGAATAATATCTCGAGTCCAAGCAAAGAGCCAAGAAATACTACACCAAAGGTCACTTGGTAGTGGCTATAAATACAGCTGTATAAAGTTTATTAGCACAATGTGCCTCCCTTGAGTTGCAAAATTCTTCTCTAAAAAAAGAGATAAGCTTGCAGGCATCAGAGTTACTGAAAAGGGAACAGAGACTCACTAAGGAGATGCAGTCACTCCTTGATCGTAATAACAAGCTGTTGCACTGCACTGCTAAAGACTTTGAGCGTGAATTGTGTATGTTAAAGGATGGCAATGAAAGGTTAAAATGTGATAAGAAACAGCTATCTTATTTGAATGATACTTTAAGTGATATGTATGAAAGTTTGAGAGAGGATAATGTGGAATTGAAGGAAGAGAATGAAAGGTTGTTAAATGAGCTAGACAAAGAGCTTAGGGACAACTTCAAACTGGGCACCGTGTACAGAGTATTGCTGTGTGAGGTTGGAAAAGATATTGAGCAGGGCACTGCAAGAGTTTGCCATAGGAGATGTAAAGCAAAGATGGCAAAATTGCACCATCAGCAAGAGGTTCTTGCTGGCCATGTTAAAACCATGAATGGTTTCCAGTACACACCCACTGACATTACATTATCAGGTAATGATGATTTACAGTACGAGGACATTGGATGCCTCATCACATCCAAACCCCCTTCCCACAAGGTGGTGGTCTTTAACAGTAGCCACTCCCAAGATGGCAGTTACATCACCATGTCACTGAGTGCATCACCTACTTATGTTGGCACACCCTCTATGCTGCCATGTAACAACAAACATGGTGGCTCCCATGATACAGGAGGCTGACCACCACCCTGCAACGCATCCCCACTGGCTCCCATTACCAAGGAAGATGGTGCAATGGTGTGCGGCATCATGCAAGAGGTCATTACCAACCTAGCTACCTCTACCACACTGGACGAACCATCGTCCCTCCATAACCAGATTGAATGCATGGCTGAGAATGCAGCCAGCCAGGACAGTGTATTCCAAGTAGTCACTGATGTGACAGTGGATGCTGCCCTTTGCGGTGCTCTAGCCCACATGTCACAGACACATACCTCCAATCCCTTGCAGGTCGCTCACTCTGTTTAGCAGATTGCCCAAGGCATTGGACAGATGGGCCCCACGACAACCTTAGCTGTCACTTGGAGAAGGTGCACTCCCTCTGCAAAAAGCTTTCTCTCCAACCAGAGTATCAGGTCCAAGTCCTGAGACAAACCATCAAGCCTGCACTCTGGGCCAAGATCCCAGACACTGTCCGCAACTGTGACACGCTCAATTTCAATGACATCGCTCAAAACCCTTCTTTTGGCTAATGCCCCAGGTATCGTTGGAGCCTGCTTGGTTTACAAGGTTAAGCAAAATGTGTAGGAAAGCCCAGCGGATTACCATCAATGGTTGTGGCTCACTTACGAGGCCAGCAAGGCCTGGCAAATGAGACCATTACTAAGGACCAAATAGACTACAAGGATTTGTACATCCGGAACATGCCTCTGGGCATCTGGGAAAAAGTTGAACTCAACGTTTACCCACAGTCCAACACCTTTGAACAGATTCTTACCAAGACAGAGTGAGCCTTTTAGGTCTACCACCACAACCTCACTTCCAGCAAGAACAACAACAAGGCCACCACTATCACCCTGACAGCCCAGGCAGACCCAGCCCAAGTTGCTGTGGTCAATCCTGCCCCCACCCACTACACTGTGGAGGGTGGCAATGACTAGCAGGAAGCCCCTTCCTCTGACCGACAGTCACAGAAGGGGGGGGGACTGAAACTATAAGAATAACTGGAACAACAACAGAAATTGGCAAAAACAAAATTCCAATAGTAAGTAAAGTACTGTAATGGGTCCAGCTATTGGGACCTGAAGGATGAAAACAAGGTTCTCCACAAACAGCTGGAGGAAGCCTACACTGGAATGGATGCTGTGGGGAACTGCACTGTAGAGGCTCTGGCACCACTCAGCAATACAAACCCTTTTCGGACCTCGACTACTGCACGATCAAGTGATCGGGGGAAAAACCCCTTCATGACATCGGGTACTGGCCAGGCTGATGTGGTGATCTGGGAACCACCGATTGAACAATTTCAAATCTCGGCCCTGATGTCAGAGGTACAGTATTTGTGTCCTGTGAAGTGCTGAGAGGAGGCCCAGCAGCCCTCCGGAACCTCCAGGCCAAAGAGAGAGGAGAATGAGGAGGAGTCAAGGAACTGCTCAGATTGACAATTACAGGCCCCAGTCTGGATTGTGAGTGACTTGCTTGTTGACACAAATGGATGGCTCTGTGTGAGGGCCACTGTCAGGGGCAGCCAACTGGACATGCTTCTGGATACAGGAGCAGCTATGTATGTTCTCCATGATGAGAACCCAGATACGTCTGCCTGGTCTACTGGCAGAAAGACCAGTGCACAGGGTGTGGATTTCTCCCAACTGCAAACCTGTCGATCTGTGTCACTGCCTGTGCAAGTAGGTCGCCTCAAAACAAATTTTGCTTTTGACCTTATGGTATTACGCCATGATCCCAACATATTGGAAATTGATTTCCTTGCACAGCATGTCTGTGTGGTGGACCTAGCCAACCGATTTTTGTTACAGATCAAAGGATAATGTCATGCTGTGACTATATCAGATTCACATGTGGTGGCAGCCATTTCCCTTAACAATAAGGTGTATGACATCATGGCATTATTTAAAAGTCATGACTTGTTTTCTGAACTGGCACCTTTGTTAGAAACACATTGATGTGTTTGCTACCAACAAGCATGATTATGGTAGGATGAACACTACTATTGAAATCACAGGACCCAATCCTGTGAGACAGAAGCAGTACTGATTTCCTGCTGAAGCCCTCCCTTCATTAAGGGAAACCATCCAGTCACTGCTGCAACAGGGTGTGATCAGAACTTGTGTCTCTACTGTCAACTCATCCATTTAGCCTGTGAAAAAGCCAAATGGAGCTTGGAGACTTACAATAGACTACAGAAAGCTTAACCAAGTTACCCCCAGCTGTACCTCAACTGTGGCATTAGCTCCTGATGCACTCAAGTTGTTGACACCTGACAAAAAGTGGTTCTCAGCTCTTGACATTTCTAATGGGTTTTGGTCACTCCCTTTAGCACAAGAAAGCTAATATAAATTTGCTTTTACCTTCAATGGGCGCCATTATACCTGGACCTGTCTACCCCAGGGCTTCCACAACAGCCCTTCCCTCTTCCATCTCCACATGATAGATGCACTGCAGGGGTTTTCCATGCCCCAGTGTCTCCTGCAGTATGTGGATGATTTGCTTTAGACAACATCCACCAAAGAAGAACACCTTACTCTTTTGGATGAACTATTGATTCTCCTCAGGAGAGCAGGCCTCAAGTGCAACCCCTGTGAGGCACAGTTGAGTCAGAAGGAGGTTATGTTCCTTGGCCTGTGCATCACAGACCAAGGCAGAAGTCTAACTGTCAAGAAGATCCAGGACTTACAAGATCTGCCACAACGTACAAGCGTGGCAACACTGAGGCACTATTTGGGAATGGTAAATTACTCTAGGTATTTCATCTCTGATTTTGCCTTGAATGCTGCTCCCCTGTATGAACTGCTGAAAAAGGATGTCCCATGGACATGGGGCCCCATGCACACTGAAGTTGTGGCCCAGCTCAAACAGGCCTTGGCTTCAGACCCAGCACTTATCAACCCAAATCCAAAACTACCCTTCCATTTGGAAACTGCTACCTCTGATGTGGCCATGTCTGTAGTGCTGGCACAGAAATACAATGGGTATTACAGGCCCATTGTCTATACATCTCAAATGCTATCCCCAGTTGAGAGAAAATACAGTCTCTGTGAAAGGACTTTCTTGGTAACCTTCTGGGCTGTCAAACATTTTCTCTACATCATCGGGTATGCGCCCATCATTTTGCATACCTGTAACACTCCCACTAACATTTTGCTTTCAGACAAAGTGAAATATGTATCAGCCTCTAATACCAGACTTACCCATTGGTCTTTGCTTTTGCAGGATAGAGACATCAAGGTACTGCCTGCCAAAATGCCATCAATCCTGGCCCATGGCCTGCTGTACACAGGTAAGTCCCATGACTATGCCCTCCAACCACCTAATCTACCTGATGCAGGACCCTTCCTGCCAGCCAACTCTTAGGTCCTGGAAGACAAAACAATGTTCCACATCTTTATAGATGTTTCTGCATCCTATATGGCTGGAGAATAGGTAGCGGGACTTGGAGTGCTCATTAGGGATCATGTGGGTGATTTTAGGTGCATTGCTAGAAAATGCACTGTTATCTCTTCACAGTACACTGAACTGGCTGCAGTGGCCTGTGCATTGGAAATCATGCCACATGGTGACAAGGACACCATCATCTTTGCAGACTTCAATTCGGTATGTTCATCCCTAACTGAGTTCTTTCCATTCTGGCAAAAGAACAACTTTTCCTCATCTGATGGTACCCCCTGTCAAGTGTAGGGAACTGTTTGTGCATATACACACCCTGACACAAATGTTCACCCACAAGCTGTACATTCACAAGGTAAAGGCTCATTGCAAATCTGACCCTTACCATGAATTCAATGAACTAGCGGACTCACTTGCAAAAGCAGGTGCTCGAGGGGAGAGACATGGGAAATGACTCACCCACAGTGCATAGCAGCAATTGTGCAATCTATAATTGCTGCCACCAATAAACCAGTACCAGAACCCCATTGGATCTCTCTGCTGCATAGAAAGCAGATCCAGAGATCAGACAGGTGTTCAAGTTCCCAGACAAGGAAACTGAACAGCCACTGCCTGTTGGCAGTCCCTACAAAAGGCACTCGGACAATTTACATCTGTCTGGTGATCAGAAATGTATCTGGCATCACAAACAGGATGCAGGTGACAAGTTGTGGGTAGCACCACAATCACTGCAAACCGAGTTTATACACATGGTTTATGACACCCCCACTGGTGGACACTGGGGGACAGAAAACACTCTCCAGAGGTTGAAGACAGTCGTCTGGTGGCTTGGCATGGCAAAAGATGTAGAACACTATGTGGACAACTGCATAGTGTGTGCTCAGAACAATCTCATTTCAGTAAAGAAAAATGCCAACTTGTTGCCCCAAAGGCAATCTGGACCATGGAATGTGACACAGATCAATTTAATTGTCCCAGTAAGAACAACAAGTATGCACTCATTGTCACAGATTTGTTCTCCAAGTGGGTAGAAGCATTTCCCACTAAGAGCAACATGGCAAAGACAACTGCCAAGATCCTGGTGGATAAATTGTTCTTCAGGTGGGGCTAACCGTTAAACATAGAAACATAGAAACATAGAATTTGATGGCAAATAAGGACAGCTTGACCCACCCAGTCTGCCCATTTCCCTACCTAATGGATAAGCTGCAGATCCTAGTTAACCAGCAGCCTACTTCTTTCTACCCCCACCCCCTAGAATTGCCTTATGGCTGTCCCATGCATGCTTGAATTCAACCACTGTTTTTGACTCCACAACCTCCTCCAGAAGGCCGTTAGATGCATCTACAACCCTCTCTGTGAAAAAAATACTTCCTTACATTACCTCTGAGCTGCCCTCCATCTTAAAATTGTGCCCCCTTGTTCTTGCACACCTCTTTTTTTGAAAGATGCTACCCTCTTGGACTTTGTTGATTCCCTTGAGGTACTTGAACATTTCTATCATGTCCCCCCTCACCCTCCTTTCCTCAAGGCTATACATATTAAGCTCCATTAGTCTCTCTTCATATGTCTTTCAGTGCAGACCCTGCACCATTTTAGTTGCCCTCCTCTGGACAGCTTCCATCTTGTCTATGTCCTTGCAGAGATTGTGTCTCCAGAACTGCACACAGTGCTCCAGATGGGGTCTCACCAGCTGTCTGTACAGAGGGATAACAACTTCCTGTTTTCTACTGGCGATACCTCTCCCTATGCATCCCAGTATACCCCCAGCCCTCCTTACTGCCCTCTCACATTGCTTGCCCACATATAAGTCATCTGATATGACTACCCCCAGGTCCCTTTCCATTTTTGCTGTTGTTAGTATCCCCCATTGTACTCTTCCCTGGGTTTTGTTTCCCAGATGCATTACCTTGCACTTCTTAGCATTAAATCTAAGCTGCCATACATTTGACCATTCCTCTAACCTTGCCAAGTCCCTTCTCATCCTTTCCACCCCACCTTGTGCATCAACTCTGTTGCAGATCTTTGTGTCATCTGCAAAGGGCATACTTTTCCTTCCAGTCCCTCTGCAATGTCACTTACAAAGACATTGAAGAGGACCGGTCCTAATACTGAACCCTGTGGCAGCCCACTAGTAACCCCCCTTTCTTCAGAGTGGACTCCATTTACTATTATCCTCTGTGTCCTATTTTCCAGCCAACTCTTTACCCAGGCTATCATCTTGGGACCCACTTCCAGGCTGGCTAACTTGCATATTAATCTTTTGTGTGGGACTGAGTCAAATACCTTGCTAAAGTCTAGGTAGGCCATGTCCACAGCCCCTCCCTGATCTACTACTTTGGTCACCCAATCAAAGAAATCTATTAGATTCGTCTGGCATGACCTTCCTGCTGTTAAAGGTGGACTCAGACCAGGAACCAGCTTTACAGTGGAACTGATGCAACAGACACTCCAGCTCCTTGGAGTTGATCAGAAATTCCACATTCCTTATCATCCTCAATCATCAGGTCAGGCAGAAAGGACTAACAGATGCATAAAACCAATGTTATGCAAATTCATTGATGATAATCCCAAGGATTGGGATTTCCTCTTGCCACTACTACTGATGGTAATTGGGGTACGCCTGTGACTGCCACTCAGTGTACACCCTATGAGATCATGACTGGTAGATCCATGAGACTACCTGAGCACCTGTTAATTGATCTACACACCCTACTGCAGATAGAGTATCTGTAGATAAGTATGTAGAAAAGCTCCATAATGACATCATGAAGACCCACCTGCTCACTGCCAAGCAAATGGACAAGGCTCAATGACAAGCTAAAGCTCATTTTGACAAGTATGTGAAAGAAGTCGACTGGCAAGTTGGAGACCAAGTCATGTTTCTCCAGTACCGACAACACACACATTTATTTGCCAGTAAATGGGAAGGCACTTATCCCATTGTTAACAAGCTCTGCCCTGCTGTGTACCAGGTCAGAGAACAGCAGCTGAAAAAGACTGCTGACAAGTGGTTCCATGCTAACCAACTCAAACTATATAAAGGTGACTAAAAACTTACTTTTCCTAACCCCATAGGGTGGAATAGTACTTACAGCTATCTAATCCTTTTATGTTTGTTTCAGATATCAGCAAGATGGCTATCTTGCATCCTCTTCTCCTACTGGTGGGACTATTGCCTGTAACTATTATAGCACCCCCACTTAAACCCCCACAGACTGAAAAGGATCGATTGGATCACTTGCTTGGAAATTGGACCAATCATCACCTCCCATGGGTGTTCGCATAAACATTCCAAATGCAAATATTAAGGTTACACAAGGCAAAGATGCCTTTCTGGATGCTGTAGTTGTTGTCCCAGATAGATCCTCCTTGTCTATTCAATGGCAAACTGATGCTAGGAGCTACACAATCCCTGTAGCTTGTCTGTCCAAGGGTACATTTCAGGGCTGGCCAAACACTGACATATCCCAGAATGCTTCTCTTCCTATTAGACAACCTTCTCCATGACACACTGGTTAGTATAATCTTACTGCACTCATAGATCCTGCCTTTTGTGACCGACTCCCTTCACAGGAGGTCATCAATTTCTGTCTACAAAATTATACTGCCTCCTCTTCTGTTTACCTTTCTGTAGTCCCACCCAGCCAGGAGGAACTACTTGCCTGTTCTCACCAATTTGAGGGTCCTCTTAGTGGTTTGACCACCACATAACTCCCAGGTGCCCTGATAAACAATGTGCAATTTATGCATGTCCCAGTTATTTTTAATTTATCACGTTGGAATATGGCTGAATTTGGTTTGTGTCAACAAACTAATACTTCTAAGTTTCACAGTATGATGCTTACTGATCTTGTAGCTGCTTACCAAACTTGCACAAATGATCCTATTGGTGGACCTCACACCACTGACCATATTGGTGTTTTTAGACCAGCTCGTAAATATGCAAAATCCAGACCAAAATGCACCAAGCGGGACACAGCCTCAGACGTTGCTGGTGCAGCTGGTTCTGTCTCTGGTATAACCGGAGTAGCTGGCACTGTTACTGGCCTTGTTGGCTCAGGAATGTCTATATGGAATAGAGCAGACATTGCCTCCATTAAGTCACAGACACTGAAGTTTCAGCAAACACTTGGCAATGATGTTATGCCCCCTATCTTGGAAGGTGTAAATTCTCTTAGTGAGGAAGAACGTCATACTGTGTACAATATGAAGGAGGTTGCTCAAGGGTTCAATGATACCAGACAAAAACTTAATGATCATATTTTTCAGAACAACCATGAGGCAGACAAGCAATATATTGGGTGTGAAATTTTATGTTCTGCTTATGGCTCTTATGTTATTTCTACTGTTAACGCTCTCTTCAGGGATTTGAAATCAGGCAAAAGTCTAGATATTATTTATGATCTCAGATTGAGTAAATGTTATTGCCCACATTGTACAGTCACTGGTTGCATTTCCATGTGTTTAAAGAATACTCTTAACATTTCTTTGTCCACAGTCAGAAATACTGGTTATGCCTCCAAGTTCCCTAACAGGGCCCCATGTTATTTCACAAAGTCTTGCTCTATTAGGGACATGTTTATAACCTTTTCTGTCTCCTTACCATGCTTTGATCCAGCTACCTCTGTCTTTGAAAAACTGACAAACATCCATTCCATTGGACATTTGGAGAATAACATTTTCCGTCAATTAACTGAACTTCCCTCTATGCTTGTTTTCCACCCTGTACTTGAAACATGGGTGGCTCCTCACACGAACTGCTGTGTCAAGAAAGGATATTACTTCTTGTGCAGCTGTGACATATTTGACATTGTGAAACCAGTCTGTGGCTACTCACCAGAACATCTTGATTGGGCCTTGACCTTGGGTGAAGATTTGCCTAGCAACCTTACTGATGTGGACCCAGCTGACATCCCTCCTGATGCATCTTCAGCATTCGACACCAAAACAGTACCATCTTGAAGCTACCTTGAAGAGATACATCGCTTCACTACTCGGATCACCAACCAGACTTTTGCTTGCCCTGTACATTTACACCATTGGTGAGTCCCAACTATCAGAATTACTTTTACTGCAGAAGGACAGTTTTTATGTGGTAACAAATTACCCTTCCTTTGTTTATGGTTCTCGTACTTGCAATATTACGAACCCTAATTTCTGTAATAGGTCACACCGTGATCACGCCTGTTCCTCTCCCTGAACCAGACATTATTGATACTGATCCCCAGTACTTGCTTGCTCTCTCTCAATATTTGCCCATTTTTAATGTGCACATTGATCCCTTGACGCTCTCCTTAAGATCTCTCTTAGCTAGAAAAGATGCTCATTTGATCTATATTAGCAGTAATATATCTAAAGCAAATAATATTGTTAATGATTTAATTCATGATGGTGATTTAAGTCTTGCAGCTGGCAATTACTGGGTAGAACTAAGCTTTCAGGTTTTTGTTATTATTCAAGCATTTTTAATTGTTTTCCTGATTTTCACTGTTTGCTGCCTGTGACATACCCTCAAACAACATTGAGAACAATTCAAATCCCTTTACAAGGCTCATGCATCAGGCCTGTAAATGACTTTTTAGCTCCATCCCTACCAACCTACTTGAAATTGTTGCCCCTTTCTGAGGCAACAAGGGGGGAATGTTATCCATGGACCAGCACCCCGATTAGCCCCTTACTTTGCAGACAATAATACTTAGGGCACAAGCACATATTGTATAATTATAAGTGTCAGGATCTGAGTTCTGCTGTATTTTCTGCCAAATAATCATATTGCATCTGCTATTATAATTGTACCACTTGGGAGACACCTCTATATACACCATTGTATAATCATTAGTTAGACAATATTGTCATCTTTAGTTCTAGTGCAGAACAGCAATTATTTATGTAATTATGTGTGTAACCACAAATGGCCTTCACGAATACAGGTTCTTTGTTTAGTTATCTTGCCTTTCTGCTAGCTCAGCATGCCTTCTAAGGCTAGTGAGAAGTTTGGTTATTTGCCATTATCCAATGATGCGAGTTTTATGTATCTTTTTAGTAGTTTCTATGGTGATTATCAGGGATATAAGATCCTTTGCATTGTACCTTTTTCTCTGAGAAGAAGAAACTTATTGCTGCCTATAGGTAAGAAAGATTGGATCTGTTCTCCCCGGTGTTTATCACTGCGATTTTGTTGTAAGCCTGCTTTATTTAATATAAATAAATCACTTTATGTGCTGGACTCCACATGTCTGTCATTTCTTCACTTTTGTGTAGTTCCAAAAAGAACCCGAGAAAGGTAATGTTATTACCCAGTTACAGAACTATACCCACATCAGTGCTAGGACCACATGGAAACTTTTGCTAGCTGGAGCTGCCCATGTTGGCAACATGTATCATGCATCAGCATCTATATCAATGTGGGTGGCCCCATCACTCCTTGGTTCCTCATTGGAGAATAGATTGCAAGGACCTCCAACAATGGAGAACTAGAAGATCAGACCATCACCAAGCATGAAAAGTGAGAAATGGTGCTGGATATAATAGCCAGAGAATAGGATCAGTCACAATATCTGGTGCAACCCTCACTGAAACAGGAAGCAGACAGAGGAAGGGATGACAAGACCTCATAAAAAAGAGATTTTCTCAAAGGTCTACTGTTATGGTAAGTATGTAACTGTTCTGTCTTCTTTGAGGATATCTCTTTCATTAGGTCATACCTTTGGAATTAGTTCCAAGCAGTGCCAAAAGCCACTGGGAGGGTGGTACAGTCTGATATATACATCTAGGACAGTAGGCTTTGCAGTACAGCAAGCTCAAAGCCAGCATGTCTATGAGGGAGTATGTCCAGACTGTAATGTTTAGTGAAGGTGTGGACAGTGATCCATGTGGCTGCAGCACAAATGTCAGAGGCAGAAACATTTTTGAAACAAGCAGTAGAAGAGGCCATCCCCCTTGTGAAATGACCATGAACAATGCCAGAAAGTGCCTTACTGTACTTCCTATAACAGAACATAGTACAATGTGCCAACCATTTGGACAGGCACTGTTTAGACACAGGGGTGCCTTTCCCAGAGGAGAATAAAACAAGAAGCTTGCACTGTTGTCCTTGGTACATTTCCCACAGTACTCGAGTGTTCTGTGTGCATCCAAAGTATGGAACAGCACCTCACCCTGATCGGCATGCTTAGGGTGGTAAACAGGAAGGTATATAATTTGATTCAGTGTTCGTTCAGATACAACCTTTGGTAAAAATGTAGGGTTTGTATGCAAAGCACTGTCTTTGTGAAAAATCAAATGAGAAGGCTCTCACATTAGAGCCTGTAGGTCTGAAATTCTTCAAATAGAAGTAGCTGCAACCAAACATAATGTTTCCCATGACATGAAACATAAGCTAGAACTTATGGCAGGCTCATAAGGAGTCAATGTCAGTTTTTCAAGCACATAATTCAATTCCCAAGGTGGAATTAGATTGCAGATATGCAAAATACCTTGCAGAAAAGTATGTGGCACTGCTAACTTGACAACTGTACGACAATTGATAGAGGCATGGAAAGCTGATATAGCATCCAAATGTATCTTATGTGAGGAATACTGTAGACCAGAGTCTGATAGTGACAGCAAGTAGTCCAGCACTGCATTAGCAGAACATGTAAATGGGTCTAAATTCCTGGAAGCAGCCCACAGTGTGAACTGCTTCCATTTCAAGGAATATGTATGTCTGGTAGAAGGCCTTGCTAGCTGTAACCAGCACCTCAGCAACATTAAGGGATACCTGAAAATGTGCTATAGCTATGTCTTCAGGAGCAATACATAAAGATAGAGGGCCTTCAGGTCTGGATGGACCAGGGACCCCTTGTCCTCTGACAACAGACCCTGACACAGAGGTAGAGGTACTGGAGGCTCCACTGCCATCTGTTGCAGAAGTGCAAACCATATCTGGTGAGGCTATGATGGAGCAATGAGGATGAAGGTGGCAACCTCCATCTTTGGTTTGAGTAGTACTCTTTATATTAGAGGAACTGGGGGATTGCATACAGGAATTTCCCTTTCCAAGAGAGGGACAACACATCTTATCAGAAAACTCCAGGCCCTGGAGTGAGTGACTAAAAATACAGCAGTTTTGCATTGTGTGGGGAGACAAGAAGGTCCAACTCTGGATGACCCCATCTTGTGAAAATGTTGTCTACTGTGGAAGTCAGCAGTTCCCATTCATACATCTTGGACTGTGACCTGCTTAGCCTTTCTGCTAAGACATTTTGGAGACTTAGGAGATATATCGCTGACAGTTGTAGGCCATGAGACAGAGCCCAGCACCACACTCCCATTGCTTCCCTGCATAGGGGATAGGAATGAGTTCCCCCTTGCTTGTTGATGTAATACATTACATTGGCATTGTTCATTTGTATTAACAGAGGACGTGGACTCAGATGCCCCTCAAAAGCCTGTAGGCTGTACAGGACAGTTCTTATCTCCAGGACATTTATGTGTGACTTGGCCTACATCTTGGAACATTACCCCTCCATCTGGTAATGGCCAAGATGTGCACCCCCAATTCAGAGCCAGAAGCATCCACCATGAGGATCTGTGCAAGAGCTGGTACAAGGACTGGGATGCCCTGGAATAGGTTTTTGTGGCCTATCCACCATAGCAAGGCTCTTTGTAACAGAGTCATGATGAGAACCATTTGGTCCAACTCATTCATTGATCTGCTGATCCCACTGGACCCATAGTGTCCAATGAGGGATCCTCATATGGAAGCTGGCAAGTGGCACAGTCACAATGGCCACAGTCCTGAGACTAAGAAGATATAACATGGTCCCTGCTGAGACATGATGGCTTCTGTATACCAGCCATGCTTGTACTATCAGGTTTTCTGCTCTGTATAAAGGAAGTAAAGCACACCACTTCTCTGTATCTAGGTCTGCCTCTATGTACTTCAGTCTCTGGCAGGGAGTCATGACAGACTTTGGCAAATTCACTGTCACCCCTAAGTTGTCTAACAACTGTCGTATCCAAGATGAGGTATGTGATAGGGCCACCATGGAGTTGGCTTTCAAGAGCTAATTGTCCAGATTAAGGAAAACATTCAGGCCTTCCCTGTGAAGAGCTACTGCCACCACTGCCATGCATTTAGTACAGACCTGTGGTGCAGAAGATAAGCTAAAGGACAATGCTCGGAACTGGTAGTGCTCCCCTCCAACATAAAGCAGATATATTGCCTGTGAGCTTTTCTGATTTTGACATGAATATATGCATCCTTCATGTCTGGGGAGCAAAAATAGTCCCCTGTTTGCTGTAGGGGAATTAGAGCTTGTAGGGAGACCATATGAAACTTTCTGTATTCTGTGTGGAAGTTGGTGTCCCTGAGATCCAACCCAGGATAACTGGAAGGAGGTGGAGAATTATCTGGAACGGTTTCAAGAAGCTCCAGGGTGTGCCTGCTTGCAATTTGCTCTATAACATGCAGCTGTTGAAATCTCCTGACATTGTCTGAGATGCAGGAAGAGTCCAGCCCCAACAATTACCCTTAGAGGCAACACTGGGGGGGGTCTGTAGTGAGTCATGCTGAACCAGTGGGGGAAGAGCCACCAATGCTGAGTGCTTTGGGAGCTTTGTATGAGCAACTGGGGGGAAAGGGCCTAGCAAGGACCTGCTTTCCTTACCTTGGCTTTGATGATTGTAGGAACGGCCACTTCTGGAAACAGGCTGATAGAAGGATCTCCTCCCATGTCTCCTGGCAGGAGTGGGATAAAGGGATTTAACATCTTAGGGTCATTTTAGACATCTGAAGGCCTCTAAGCATCTGTTAAACATCATAGCCAAACTGCTTGCTACACATCATTTGCAAAACCAGCAACCCTTAGCCAAGAATACCATCTCATACAAATGCCAGAAGATGCTGTCCTGGGCGAGGCAACAGACACATCATACGGTGAGAGGAGTAAATGTCTTTCAACCTCAGCCCCAAAAGCTGAAGTTTTATTCAATTCATTCTTGGCAGATCCTTCAGGCAAAGCCTGGGCTGCAACTTTAGCAGTTTTCCACAGGCTATTCTGATATTTAATCATTTTGGCCTGGTAATCTGCAATTCTAAGGCCTAGTGAGGTAGGGGAATAAGTGTGCTTGTCTATCACATCCAGTCTCATGGATTCTTTATCAGGAGGTAAAGTACTCAAATGTTTAGGTGCCCTGAATCTACTGTGGGCAGGCATAATGACCAGAGAGTCAGTTTCTGCCTGGTTAGCACAGTAAGGCTTAGCAGAAGGGGCAGGATACTGTTTGTCAGCCTTTTGTGGAACTGCAGTCATGCAGCAAAAGTTGCCCCCTTCAAAGCAAGATATATTGGTGAAATAATAATGAAGGGAGTACAAGGGACCTCCAGAAACTCCATAAGGTTAATCTTTGTGGAGTCTTCCTTCTCCACAGCAAAGCCTATTGCAGTTTGCATTTGCTACATCATGGACTGAAAAGCAGGGTCCTTAGGAAGAGACCTGGGTGTATACACCACTGAATCCTCACTGCAGGAGGAGAGGGTTGAACATGATCTTGACACATACTGTTCTCTCTCTCTCTCATCCCTCCTCATCTTCATAATCCTCCTCCATCATGAGGCCAGGATTATATTCAACTTTGATGTCAGCGTCTGTGTCGATGACATGAGCTGCTGAGCGCACCAATGACACTAGTGGAGGCTGAGAAGAAGGGATTTCCTATGTGCTGGAAGATGTCATCAACAGAGGCTGAGAGCCAGTGAGCCCCATCGATGGAATAACAGTCAACACACACAAGCCAGGCACAGTGTGTCATATCATCATGGATAATGACACCAGCACAGCCTGAGCATCGATGACACTCTGGGAAGGGCCTTGTATACACTGGTTGATGACAAGCCTTGACCCAAATGTTAATGGTGTCATACTGTCCACAATATGTACTGCAGTACCTGAGCCAAGCCCTGACCATGGTGTCTCATTGATGATTGGGGGAGCTTCTGTCAATGCTGCCGGAGTAGTTGCTCATGCTGGAGGATTATCTTGTTTCAATGGTGACTGGGATCTCACTAGGGAAGTAGACTTCTCTTTATCTCTATGCTTGTGCTTATGACCAGATGATGAGGTGGGACATGACGATGACCGCTCCCTGTCCTGGTCCTTCATCTTCAGTGGCTCAGCCAACATGGACAGTGACACAGATTTTGGGCCTTATTCCTTCTCCATGGCTGGCAAGGTTTTCAACAGATGGAAATTTAATAGAAATTTCTTGCACCATTGCCTTGTGTCTTGGTTAAAGCTCTGGCAGATTTCATAAGTCCTCACATTGTGTAATAGGCCCAAAAAACAGACAGACCCCATGTGTGTCTTCTTTGTAAATTTTATTTTCTCACTTACAGTACCGAAATAAAGCATCTTTAGATTTTAATGGCATGCAGAGATAGTGGAAAAAACACTGATAAAGCAAATAAGGATAAATGGCAATAGCTAGTTGATGATATTTCCAACAGCAGGTCTGACAAGGATGATCCATGGTGGGAAAAGAACTGAGGGAGTGATGAGGCCGCCCACATCTATATAGACACTGATGCATGACGTTGTCGAAAGTAGCCCCCACCCCCCACTAAAAGTTCCCATGTTGTCCTAGCACTGGCATGGGTATAGTTCCAAATGTGTGGCCTAATGTAACAGATATCCTCAAAGAAGATCCATAGTTACATTCTTATGGGGTCTACACTGATAATTGTTATTGAATGAAAGGAGTGAATAAATACGCTTACCAGTATGATGTGCAAATAGATTTAATTCATACCAGAACATGCTCAGTCTATTCTTTATCACAGCATTTTAATGCCTTGTTATAACATCCCCATGTCTTTTAGACTTTTATTTTATACGGCATGTTTCACTCAGGATATGGTCAGGAAACCACAATTCAATGGCTTGTAAAAGTTCAAATGTGTTTCTGTAAACAGTTCAGGTACCCTTCTTAGAACTTTTAGCAGCAGTTTTTCCTGTAACCACTGGTCTCATCTGCTACTCCTTCCCAGAGTTAACATTTAGTGCTATGCACTGTGGAAAACAAGCTTTCAAGTATTTTTAGCAAGTAACAAGTTTCTGACTCCGATGATGAAGTATTAATTACGATGCTCCATTAGGCAGCTTGTAGTAAATGCAGACACCAGGGCTACATAGCAGCTAGACTTTTTTTTTGTGGTTTGTTACTTTGCAAAATGAGGGAGGAATCCCAAATATAAGATGGCAGCTTTGGTACCAACATTTTTATAAAGGAATCCAACTTTGAAAGTCCCTCAGTCAGGGACCCAATATTGATGGCTATTGGTCTACCTAGAGGGTTTTCAAGCAATTTGTGAATTTTAGGCAAGATACATATGGTGGCCAGCACCAGGAATGTGTGGTGAGGTATCCCCAAACCTTTTTTGAAATAACTCCTTTAATGGATAAGTCTGCTAAGAAACAATCAATCTCCCTTTTGAACTTTTCTATCAGATGTTTGGACAATTTCCTATATACATGCACATCTGATAACTGCTTCCTCACCTCCCTCTCATAATTATTAGTGTTCATTACTAGAACAGAACCTCCCTTATTGGCTGTTTTTATCATTATAAGGGGTTATTTGTTAAGTCGTTATGTCCTTTCTTTCTTCTCTACTACTATAAAATATTTCTGTTTATTGTGCAAAAATATGCTTTCCAGGTGTCTCTCACACATTCTTGCAAATGCTAGTACTGCAGCTGATGAGTGAGGGGGAAGAACGTAGATTTTGGTGTCCACACTGAAACATTAGTCTGGTGTATATTTTCTGTGTTATTGTTTTTGCGACCCATCTGATCCTTATCAAATAAAACAAAACAAAATAAAAATCTTAGGTTGAGCTTCTAGTAAATTTGTATAAGTCATCGTGTGTAAAATGGATTTGCTGTTGCTGTAGGTGACACTTTATTTGTAAGCAGCAAGAAATGAAACGACACCTTTTGCACATTAAATCTGTATTGTAAGCATATGTTTCTTTTGGCTGCCTCCCCTTCTTATACCTGCCCTTCTGTGGGTTGCATAACAATCCTTACCTTTGTTTTCCTTCTCTGTCCGATTTTTTAATGCCATTTTATTCTCATCTACTTTTTCATATAGGTCACTATTCCATGCCCAAACAGTGAAGGGCCCTTAATAGAAAATCTACAGCTTTTTGTTGCATGCCAAACAAAAGCCCTGAGTGGCTGAGCCACACATACCGTCTTGTGACAACAGAGTTCGGCAGTGCCTTTGTGCAATGTCATTAATGCCCATAGACATTTGAAACTGGTGCATAGCTGTATGCAAGCCAGCTTTCACTGCACAAGTCCAGCCACATGACTACTAAATTCCTGTGCATGTTCTTGCACATTGGCCATGTGGAGGCCCATAACACTTGCTGGTAGTATAAAGTCTAACGTCGCAAAACAGCCTGCCTTAGTAAAAGAGAGGGCTGAGTAACCCCCCCCCAACACACACACACATATGCAACTCACACAAATTATCACTTTTTCTGTATCCGTATTTGGCGGCAGTGGGTAGAAAAATGTACTTCTGCCTTTTCAGAAGATAATAATAATAATTTTTATTTATATGGAGCCTTTTAATTATCAAGGCGCCTTACATAAACAGCAGTTAAAACAATTAAAAAAGTCATTAAAAATATTTGACAGAAGATGCAGCTTGCATGAGGCTTTTTTGGGTTTGTGTGCACATCAAGACATTCTGAACTCTCACATTATGCCATATACTGCTCCTTTCTCTGCATTTTGTGTGAAAAGCTGGTGCTGAAAAAGATGATTGTAATATTTTCTTTGCTAACTTCTTAAAAACACAGTGTAGAGGAGCCAGCACCCTTTTGGTGGCTGTGAGTCCTAACATGTTCATGAATTATACTTTCTCCATATCCACTTCTGTTGCAGATGTGTGGAGATACAGTATTTGTCTTAAAAAGGCTGAATAGGAGCAATAGTCATTCAGGACTCTAGGGGAGACCCTATATCATCTCACCAGCAATATCTCATGTGATGGGGTCCTCCTCCTGCTCAAACTGCTGCTTAGTAATCCATCAGGACATGACTGTTTCATACTTTTAAAGAATGTCCACATCTGTTTAATAACATTCAGGGAAAGCACATCCTTTTTGGGCTCAGTAGGCAGCTCCTCATTTTTTCTTGGTAAGGCATTTTTTTACCAGCAGTAGTTTAGCACTGGTCTTATGCATGCTTCTTATGCCTTTTTGCTCCAATGCGAGTTTCTGTTGTCCTTGTCACTAATGGAAGCTTTATTAACTTGTTTCCCAGCTTGCTGCTGAGGAGACCTCATACCACAGATGGCCCTTTTCCATAAGTAAAGTGCCTGCAGGCCTTTTCACAGACTACTCTAGAGAGGCAGAAACTGTTGCAGGGGAAGACAGTGATTCAGTTTTTTTCCCCCCACTTTTCTTCATTCGTCTTTTTACAGAACTTCAAACAATATTCACAAGTAAGAGAATTGTGATTGGGTCCAAGATGGGTAAAACACAATGAGCGACCATCTGCCTTGGCTACCCAACCCTCCCCCAGTTCAAACAGTGTTTGAAACCTATAGGCCCTGTTTTGTTTTTAGGCTTTTCTGACATAACATGAAGAGAAACTTTATGCAAAAAGCATTTTAAATAAAAAATTAAATACTTTTGTGGTTTATATGCCTATCCAATTATATCACAAAGTAACTTAAAGTTGAACCAGGAAATTAAATTGAACCAGTGCAAAAATGCTTTTCACAGTTCCCTGGAACAAACTGGGAACCAAGAAAAAAATCACTTAATTAGTAAAACAAAATAAATAGAGAGTACAGTACAGGGAACTAAAATAATAAACCACAATAAACTGTTTTGCACTAAACACAGCAAAAGGATTCAGGTGCTGAATCTGGGACATCTAACTTCTTCAGCAGAAACAGAGGTCAACTGCCGGCTTGCCTGTGCAGTGGCAAGGCATCCACTTGTGGCGCCAACATCCCAGGTTTGGTGACGGACTCGAGTCAGAGGGCTGGCCCGTGGGAGAAGGATTGAGCATCCCTGGGACTGCTCTCCTTCTCCAGGGGCAGGGGGTAGAGTGTACATTGCAATGCAGACCTTTGGAGGAAGCTGGGAGTACTGTCCCATCCAGCGCCACATGTTGGGGGAGTGGGGCAGATGCTGGAATCATTGCACATCCCTGTCCCCAGTGGAAAATCACTGCATAGTTAAAAATTCCTGGGCCCATTCATAATGGCCCCCTGCCTCCACTCCTGATGAGATCAATGCCTACTGTGGGGGATCCCAATCCCATGGTCCCACCCTGGGGGGCAATCCAGGGTCTGAGACCATGTTCCTTAGGGATGGATGCCCACCCAGTGGGGCAAGCCTGGGCATGAGGGAGTGATGAGCAGGGTGGGGGGCTGGATCCTCCAATATAGGGGGGGAAAGGAGACCAGGAACAAAAACCCCCCCAAAAAACAGAAACAGAGCTCTACCATTGGGGAGCTGGTTGTTGCATGACCAGCACAGTGTGAAAGCATTCTTTGAATTTGTTAACACTCTAAACTCCAGGGCCTATATACTGCATGAGATGTCTGCTACTAGCAAGAGACATGCCTCACAGTCACATTGTTAGAGACACTATTCTGATGTGATGGTTAATGTACAAAAATAGGAATGATAGTTTAATACTACTAATAATAGAAAGCATACATATTCTATATAAAAATTGTATTTTCATTAATTTGAGATGTCAGTGCAAGGTATAGTACTTATTTGCTTTGCCCAATCAAATGGTTCATCATTGCACAAATAAACAGACAATTCAGCTTGTCTGTACACTGTTGGGGACTAAAATATGTGTACCTACTATACATCTGAAATTGCAGATATCCAGTAAAATGAACTACTACACACATTTTAAAGCTATTCCAGGCAGGGAAGATTTATCAACCAGTTGAACACAGTTGTTTTTTTTTTTTTTTCAATTGTTTGGCAGGCAGTATACTGCTACACCACTAACACAAATTAGCATCAAGTTTCACACAGGATCTGAATAGTTACTACTTCAGCCAGGTCAGAGTTTGTGGAGAAGAGGTTAAAAAAGCTGCATAGAACTGAAACTTGATAAGTTTCCATCTGAAAATAATATATAACATAGAACAGGGAATAGCCTTCAAATAGGGAATAATTTGGGATTGAAGAAACATGTGTATATATATCCAAAAACTGCAGACGTTGCAATAACATGCAAGTAGAACTAGCAGTATTTATTGTTTACTCCATATTAGTCCAACAAAGGTAATACTATATTTTCCTTAACTGGAATATACAGAACATAGGAAAAATCTGAATGATAGCAATAGTATTGTTCAGTCATAATGGGAAAGTGCCAACTTCTGCTTAAGAATTTTTTTTCAAACTTACAAATCAAAATCAAAGCAAACATCGTAATAATATAAAGCACATGCTGTATAAACTGCAGATATGTTTTGGAAAAATACAGACGTATGTGCTATACTTGGAAGAGCATATTAATTACTTGTGAAATAAATGCAGTACTTCACTGTAAGTCATATTTATCTTCAATGTATAAATACATATGGAATTTCTGAATTAAGCAAGACAATCTCTATGTTATTCTTTCATCCTGCACTGCATGTTGCCACAGTTTTAAGTGCAATGCTAGCAGTGTAAGTATTAGCTTTATATGGTAGCCTCCAAATTCATTGGAATCACACCCAATCTAAAGGATTCCCACTGACTACTGATCCAATACCATATCAGTAAAAGGTTTCCTTCTGCACCTACACATCTCTAAATGGCCTTGCTCCACAGTCCCATAGAAACATACAAATTGATGGCAGATGAGGACCTCTAGGCCCTTCTAGTCCGCTTATTTTCCCGATCTACTGCAACAGCCACAGACCCTACTTGATCTCCAGCTTTACCTTCTTGTTCCTATTGCTAGGGTTCCCCTATGCCTGTCCCATGCATTTTTTGAATCCCCCTACTGTGTTTGCCCCCACTACCTCTGCTGGGAGTCTATTCCATGCAACCACCAACCTTTCCATGAAGAAATATTTCCTCATGTTATCCCTTAGTCTACCCCCTTCCAACCTCATGTCATGCCCCCCATTCCTGAACATCTCCTTTTCTGAAAGATGCAATCCCCAGTACCCTATTTATGTCCTTTAGATATTTGTAGGTTTCTATCATATCTCTCTCCTGTCTCTCCTCTCCTCCAAGGTATATATATATTGAAGTCTTTCAGTCTCTCCTCGTATGACTTTTGGTGCAGGCCCTGCACCATCTTTGTTGCCCTTCTTTGAACTTCCTCCACCCTGTCTATGTCCTTACAGAGATGCGGCATCCAGAACTGGACACAGTACTTCCAATGAGATCTCACCAATGATTTGTACAGTAGCATCACCGCCTCCTTTCTTCTGCTGGTGATACCTCTCCATATGCTCCCTAGCATCCCACTGGCTGTTGCCACAGACTTGGCACATTGTTTGGCCATCTTTAGGTAATCAGATATGATTTCCTCTAGATCCCTTTCCTGTTTGGTGGCAATTAATAACTCCCCCCATCATGTTATCCTCTTCTTGGTTTCTGCACCCCAAGTGCATGATTTTACACTTCTTCACATTCAATCTTAGCTGCCACTCTTGACTATTCCTCCAGTTTAGCTAGGTCCCTCTTCATTTTTTCAACCCTTCCCAGAGTGTCCACCCTGTTACAGATCTTAGTGTCATCTGCAAAGAGGCACACTTTCCCTTCCAGACCCACTGCAATGTCACTTCTGAAGACATTAAACAGGACTGGCCCAAGAACTGATCCCTGTGGCACCCCGCTGGTCACCCTCCTTTCATTAGATTGAGCTCCATTTACCACCACCATCTGTCTTCTATTACTCAACCAGTTCCTAACCCAGTTTACCACCTTGAGACCCACTCCCAGGCTGCACAGCTGGTTCACAAGTTTTGTATGTGGAATGGTATTGAAGGCCTTACTGAAATCCAGGTAGGCCACATCCACTGCTCTCCCCGATCCACTTCCCTTTTCGTCACCCAGTCAAAGAAATTAATTAGATTTGTTTGAAATGACCTTCCCACTGGGAATCCATGCTGTCTCAGATCCTGTGCACCACTGGATTCAAGGTGTTCCACTATCCTTTTTTTAAGTAGTGACGCCATCATTTTCCCCACTATTGAGATGAGGCTGACTGATCTATAGTTTCCAGCCTCCTCCCTATTCTCACTTTTGTGAAGAGGGACTACATCTGCTCTACTCCAGTCCTCTGGAACCACTGGAAGTGACTCATTGAACAGGACTGCCAGGGCTGTCCCTGTGGTCAGCCAACAGACAGACTTTGGCAAGTTAAGACTGGTAAGTGATGTTGACTTCTATAAACTGTAGCTCTATAATTTGATCTAATTACTTATCAAGAGGAACTGGTAGAACAGTTTGAAGGAGACTCCACTTTGGCTGAAGTGATTACTACAATAAACAACCGTTTGCCAATGACGAATGTTTGCTGCTGATATTGCTGTTATACCAGGTCTTGCTTGCACACACTTTTATTATATATTTACAGAAGATACAGCAGATGAGATGTAATATCTCATTTTCCGTGGTGTCCTGCTTTGACATATAGTTAGATTGTAATTATCCAGGATAGGGCATCTAAGAGGCAATATTCTACTTTTAAGTGGGCTGCCACATTTTGACCCCAAATGTGCAACAGTTTTTTTATGATCTGACACAATGACCAAGACAGGTGGAATTTGTAGAATTTCTTCCGAAAGGTGATTTCTCTGTGTGTCTACGGAAACAAGTTTTGGAGGGGATTTGAACAATGACACCTGCCATGTTCAGGAGGTGGGGTAACAACAGGGATGTGGTTAACATTTGGGGCCAAATCTGTGAAAAATAAAGCTATGAGTAAATGTTGGAACAATTCATTTCCTCATAACTTACTTGGTTTTTCACATTTTTACCCCAAATGTTCAACATAATCGCTTTGTCCTCCTTCAGAGCATGACAGGTGTCATTTATAAAACAATGGCTGAAATGTCATTTTGCACCACTGGTGTCAAAACACATTTTGGGTGGGATTTGAGAAAAGACAACAGTCACATTCATGAGGTGGTGTGAAAAAATGACTAAGTTAGAAAGTTGGGGTCAAAATATTGAAAATTACCACAGTTATGAGTGTGCATTGAAAAACTGCAATGTTGATTCATAACTTTGTTATTTTCTCATATTTTTACAACAAATTTTCAAAATAGCCTTCTTATCGGCCCACCTCATGAACAAGGGCAGAGAAAATTTTGAACTCCTGCCTGAAAAGTGATTTTGCACAGTGGCCGCAAAATCACCTTTTGGGATGAAAAACACATTTTGGCTAGGATTTTAACAGTGACAGCTATCACATTCATGAGGTGCTTTGAAGAATTGAATATGTTGAAAATTTGGGGTCAAAATATTGAAAATTACCAAAGTTATGAGCCTGCGTTTGCAAATTTCAGTGTAGCTCATAACTTTTTTTTTATATATTTGTACCCCACATTTTTTAACATAGCCTCCTTATGATCCCACCTGATGAGCAAAGGTGGAAAAAATGTTCTACTCCTGCTGAAAAGGTGATTTCACACAGTGACCATGAAATCACCTTTCAGGACAGATTTGTCTAATTTCACTACCATTGTTCATGAAGTGAGTCCCAGAAAAGGCATGCTGAAAATTTGAGGCAAATATATATTCAAAAATTGCTAAGTTATGCCACCAAGTTCAAAACCTCATTGAAATACATTGAACCACATACTTGATTTTCTCAGTTTGTCGTCCAGTATTGAAAAGTGAAAATGTGTCTGTAGTCCACAGAGGATTACTGCATTGGACCCCTGGTGGCTAAGTGTGGGCTTGGTGGTGTGTGGGATGGTGGGTGCTGAGTGGGAGGGTCAGATGGTGGGACTAATGGTGCAACAGACATCGATAGATGGTTTTCTTTTTTACAGGGTATATAATTAAAAAAACTACATGGGACAGTTTTCTTTATTTCAGGTGGTGACACTGTGGGATTGGACACCCCCAGTGTCGGTGTTATGTTTGTGATAGGCTTGGGGGGAATGGCAGTTACAGTAGTGGCTACAACAGACATCGATGGATGGTTTTCTCTTTTGCAGGGTGTATTTAAAAACACCTTCAAGGGACAGTTTCCTTTATTTCAGGTGGTGACCCTGGAATATGGGGCACCCCCAGTGTCAGTTTTAACTAAAACAGGCAGTATGGGGGGGTAGTAGCTGGCACAGGGGATTAGCACCTCTGTGCTGTAATATTAACATGGGTTGGGGTTGGGGGTGTGGCAGTTACAGTGGTAGCTGCAACAGACATCAATGGATGGTTGTCTCTTTTGCAGGGTGTTACAAAGAAACTATGAGGAACAGTTTTCTTTATTTCAGGTGGTGGTGACACTGGGGGGATTGGTCAATACCAGTGTTGGTGTTATGTTTGTGTGGGGGGTACTGAGTGGCAGTCTTGGGTTCGTGGGGACAGGAAGAGCAGGGCAGCAACAGACATCGAGGGATGCTTTTCTTTGTTACAGGGTGTAATTCCCCAGTAGGCCAATCATAACAGAGCAACTGTGCTTGCTGGGCGGTGTAGATCAAAGGAAAGAGCCAACCTGTGAGTGGGTCAACTCTTTCCTTTGAAATAAACACATTTTCTGCCCAGCAAGCCCAAATAGTGTCATGTTTGGCCTAGTTGATGATTGTTGTGACACTGATAAGTCCCTTGCAGATCACTCTGCAGTGGACTGACAGTGTCACACCCCTCAAAAGCCACCATCCTAAGAAAATGTTCACTGTGCATGCAGGTATGGCAAATATAATAATGACTTTTATAGAGGTTGTGAAGTTTTCCTCCACCAGCAAAGATGTGGCAACGTCCTGAACTTTGCCTTTTGTGAAAACCATGCAATGTGACTTCACTTCACCAAATTTGGGACACAATGTACTTCATGAAACTATAGGAAGTGCTTTACTAGGGTGTCACCTCTACTTCACAAAGGGTGTGGTTATGTCCCATGATGTTCAAAAGGTTGATCACATGGTTACATTTCTGCAGGAAGTACAGTGATGCCACCATTTGACAATGTACAGTATTGGCATGTTAGAGAAATGAGTACAGTAGGATGTGTCTTCACTGTGCTGTAAAGAACATCAAACAAAAACAGAAACATTGCTTGATTTGATGCAGATATGTTTTGATAGTTTGTGTTTAGAGTACTCATGCACATGATTGGAAATGAGATAGAAGTGAATTGGGTTTAGAAACAGGATTTTATGTCGCATATATTTGTACAGTTATGCTGTGTTTATTCTCAGTGCTGTGAGCTGAGTTTGGATATGAGCCATGTTTAAAAAATGCATTCTCACACAGATGTTTTTACAAATCCAGACTATTCATTCTCTGTACTGCTGTGATTGGAACTGACATGAAAGTAAGCCAAGGTTGGGGTGAGGGGCTCCTAACTGTGCTGTCAGGAAGATGTAGGTACTGTACATACAGCAGCCCACAGGGGTAGGGAAACAACGTTCTGTCTTACATGTTTATGTTGCTAGTAGATTAGCAGCCCACGTGGTAGACTGTCATGGTTGCTTCAACAATTTATGCCCATTGAACTTGTTTTTAATGCTGCTGGCAGAACACAGGCATAACAGCCTACATGGCAGGCCAGAAACATAGACTATATGCACATAGTTGCAGGGTGGGTGTCAGCTAACAAAACACAAAAAACAACAACAGCAACAAAAAAGGCCACACTAGTCAGTCACAAATCACTGGTGTATATACATATATATATATATATATATATATATATATATACATACTGTATATGTGTGCGCGTGTGTGTGTGTGTGTGTGTGTGTGTGTATGTGTCAGGTTAGCATTTGCCCATCCAAAATCTGTAGCAGGGTCACTGAGGTTGATAATTAAGAATCTAGCATACATAGTCTTCAGTGGCTACTGTCTGACAATCCAGTGAAAGGTAGCACAGAAACATAGAAATTGATGGCAGAAGGAGACCGACAGGTCCATCTAGCCTGCCCAGTGTTTTAGACCTATCCTACCCCTCTTGCTGCCCTTTGGTGTGAAGGCCCCCTTGTGTCTATCCTATACATTCTTGAATCCCATTACTGTGTTAACTCCCGCCACCTCTGGGGAAGGCTATTCTAGGCGTTTACTACTCTCTCTGTGAAGAAAACCTTCCTGGTGTTGGTAGAGAACATCCCTCCTTGCAGCCTTAGATCATGTCTCCTGGTTCTGCTGCCCTTTTTGAAGTGAAAAAGTTCCTGTGTTTGTACTTTGTTTATGCCTTTTACATATTTGAATGCTTTGATCATGTCTCCCCTCTCTTTTCTCTGTTCCAGACAGTACATGTTTAGTTCTCTCAGTCTTTCCCCGTAGGACATCCTCTGCAATCCCCGAATCATTTGTGTTGCCCTTTTCTGCTCTGTTTCTAACTGGTCAATGCCAAGAGGATAACTGCATAGCAGAAGATCATTGTAATTTCAGGGGCTGGGGAAATATGGTAAGGACTCTTATGACAGTCAGGAAATCGACTCTCATAAATTGCATTGGGAAGATTCTCATTTAGAGAGCTACAATAGACTAGATCCTCAACAAAACTGTATGACTGATCCTATTTCATCTGTGTTGGGACTGATTTATTAAGTTTATAAATGATCCTTACAAAGTTCATGTTGTGATTTTAGAAAATTGATGGGGTTTGAGAGATGAAATTCAGAATCTTAAAACAAATATGTTAGAACATCAGGCAATGTTATAAGGAATACAGAAACACAGTGTATTGATAAATACAGGGAAGATCTTTATGGCTCCATAGTTATGGTGCAGCTTGAGGGACTCACTGCAGATGAAAAAGTCAATAAAGGAATCCATGTAAATTTTCCAATGCCCGTTCAGATACCCCTTGATTTAATAGAGCTGAATAAAGATATTAATCTGAAAGGAGTGCCACCTGTAAGTAAGGGGGAATTGGGGAAGATAATGGGTATTATAGGAGCAAGCATATTGTAAGAATACGAGAAAGAAGGAAAAAATGGAAAAATTCTTCACTAGTAATGCCAGATACTATTCCTACCCTACCTTTAGCTCAGCCAGAAAAACATGATGCCCACATCAATGGTAGTGAGCAACAAAACCCAGTGGAATGCAGATCCAAGTAAATGATCTTCCAGCAACTCAGAAAAATGATAATCCCCTGGAGACCTTTCTGACAATTTATGGGATAAACTGAGAACAAAACACAATGCAAGAACAGTTTATAGGAAAAATTAGGTTTTATTACAATAAGAAAAAAAATAGAAACTCTATGGCCCAGATATTCAAACTGCACCAGGCTGTGGTGTAAGCTTGGGCGCAGCTCAACTTGTCTGCACAGGGGTGTAGACTGGGTGATATTCAACAGAGCTGCGTCATGGCTCAGCAGTGTTGAATATCACACCCTGGCCACCCGCAGTGTGCATGGTGCAGTGGCACTGCACCAGCGCAAGTGGCCAGAGTGGAGCATGTGGATGCACTAGTGCAAGTTCCATTGCGCTATGCACAGCAACCGCGATATTCAAAAGTTGACATGCTAATGGGGCCATAATGTATGCAAGGCACAAATGGGGCCATTTGAATGTCATTATGGCCCCATTTGCATGCAGGTGCACCGATCCCCGACGACTTGCACCTGGGGCCCTGCCAGGCAGCAGCTGTCGGGGACCAATGCCCCTTGCAGCCGGCAATGTGCTCCACAGCCCAATCATGGGCATTTGTCATAAAATAGGAAGTACTATGTCCAATATCCCTGGTGGTCCAGTGGACCGCTATCTGCCCGATCGCTGGCATTAGTAATAAAGCAGTGCTGTCCATTATCCCCTGGTGGTCCATACCACTGGTTGCCTGATTAGGGCATTAGTAATAAACTCGTCCATTTCAGGGTCCAGTGGACCACACCAGCCTGATTGTTAGTATGCATGAAAGTTCATTTCGGTGGTCCGTGATTGCATCTCGCTCAATCGCCGGGCATTAGTACAAAACTCGTCTAAATCTCGGTGATCCAGTGACGCTATCTGCCTGATCATGGGCATTTGTAATTCAAAAGAAATATGTTTATATCCTTGTTGTCTAGCGTGTTTTCCCCCACCCGCCCACTGAGCCCACCGCCCAGCTCCCCAGTCAGCTGGTTGGTAGCTGGATCCACCCACCTGCCAGCCCGCCACCCACCGACTGACACTGTCCGGTCAGGGCTGTACGCCCATTGGTTCACAGCGTGAGTTGATGAGTATGCAGTATCAGAGTCATTATATCCAGATATGTGAATGATTCATTCATATCTGGAATGTAGTATGGTATGGGCTGCATGCCCTACCAACGGTGTCAGTCTGCAGGCGGCGGGTGGCAGGCGGGTGGGGTGCTGCTGCCCACCGGCTGACCAGGGGGAGCGGGGCGATGGGGCTCAGTGGGCAGGTAGGGAGGGGGGGTACCGCTAGACCACCAGAGATATAGGACATATTTCTTTTTTTGAATTACAAATGCCTGCGATCGGGCAGATAGTGGTCCACTGGACCACCAGGGATATTGGATGTTTTTTTTCATTACTAATGCCCATGATTGGGCAGATAGTGGTCTACTGGACCACCAGGGATATTGGACTTTTTTTTTCATTACTAATGCCCATGATCGGGCAGATAGCGGCCCACTGGACCACCAGGGATATTGGATGGAATTATTTTATTTTATTACAAATGCCCACGATCGGGCATGGGAGGAGCCGCCAGGAGCAGCTGGAGCTCGGGTGGCCACCCATTGGTGGCAGCTGCTGTGTTGCACCCTGGAATGTGGCAGCTTACCTGTGGGTGGCCATCAGTTGCTCCTTCTTTTTTGGATCAACTTTGTGCTGACACAGGTAGGGGTTGCGCATGCATGGCTCTGCACATCTCAGGCTGAATATCGGGCTGTGCAGGGTATGCATGTGGCACACCCCCTCACCTGCATACATTACTAAGGTGCTCCGGTGCATCGGGATTTGTGCCGTGCACTTTTCCCTTTTGAATATCGCGCTGGGGCGCATCAGTGGGTTGCGCATGGCGCAACACTGTTGCGCCATGCACAACCCATTTGAATATCTGGGCCTATGTATGTATATAAACATATCAGAGACAACTTGTAGGATAATGTAACACTTTTTGTAGATTTATTTCAAAGGACAATGTAAATCTGGGAAAACAGAGCCATTTTGAACACCTTAGGTGTATATTTAGAAATGCCAAGAGTCTTAGCAAAGAGTTTTGATCAATGCAGTGCCTCCTTTTGTGTATCAACAAAGAATTAATATGATTTTAGAAGTTATTGTTATGTGAATAATAAGGATCAAACCATGGAAGAATAACCTAAAGAACAAATGTCACTTCCTAGATGGGAAATGCTAGGGAAGAAGTATGTTGGGACAGCAAATGCAAATATCTGTATATTTTTATCACAATGTTTACAAGGTGATCTTCAACATAATGGCATTTTATGGCTAGATACGAACCTAGGTTTCCATGCCCATCCTCAGACTGATCTAATAATTAGAGATTACTTCATTGCCAGACAAGTGATGGATGCCAGTTATAAGCTGGATCAGTTCTGTCTGTTATAAGTGGGTATGAATTATGAGTTAGATGCTGAAATGTCTCCTGCTTTACAGAGTGGAAATATTTATTCTCATGCAATGGTTATGGAGTGAGATACAATAATTCATTCCCATTTGAGGCTTTCTTGCAGTAATAGATCTGCGCCACTGTAAAATTCAAATACAATTTGAGAATACTAGTAACTCAGAATTCTGAATACAAAGATACTAATTTGGTGGTATTCACATTTGAAAGATTGTCTTGGAATACAGGTGGATAAAGTACAAAATGAGAATATTCAAAATGTCAAAAGCTTTTGTACAATAGGACTAACTGTTATTTCAAGAAACATGGTGGTGCAATTATCCCCAGGATTTCTGATTTCATAGTTTCAGAAAAAGTAAAAAAGCAAAGCAGATATCAAGGGCGATTAATCAATGACTTAAAATTATCTGATAAGTATAATGTGTCTTCAGTACATCTCAATTCTGTGAACATTTTGGGGATGGTACTGTAATTACTGGTGCTCAATAAACTTGTGATTCTCAATGTGCATATCCTCCCAAAAATGCTAAAAATTTCCCTTAACAATATGGACACACTTAAGGGAAGTTCTGAAAAGTATCACTGCACCATATCATGACTGTAAAATTAGTATAGCTGGAGACTTCATGCAACAGTAGGAGATCTCATGGAAATAGCCCTTGAAGAAAAAACAGAGAACTTAATGGCAAATATGTATTTAACTAATAACATTAAACTGATCTCTAGTAGAACATTTACAAATGTAAAACTCAATAGTCATGGGAGAGATCTAAGATCATGCCAGATAATAATTTTATACTGTTAAATGGTAGAAAAGAAGGAGATAGACTGGGAGGATACACATGTATGGGTCCAAATGGTGCTTCCACTACTGATTCTGTATAGTTAAATTTAAATATGCTTGGTAGAATAATGGATTCACAAATTAATTCAATACCAGAAACTAAACATTTTCTGGCAATACTTTTGGTAAATTTACAAATACAATCTTCGGAGGCTCATTGTTCAGTATAAGCAATCTTTTAATATTTAATCCAAAATATGATAGTCAGCCAGCCTGTTGGTACAATGGAAAGAATGACTGCTGTGATGCAGGCAACCTGGGCTTGGGAATGGACACTGGATGCCCAAGGGCTGGCGGGAGGGTGGGGGTAGATTGAATGGCCATGGTGGGGAGGTTGAGTGCCTCCCATCTGGTGCTTCTGGGTAACCACGAGACACACCATTACCAGAGCACAAGCAAGTGTTGCTTAATGGGAGGCATGCTGGATGCAAGGTGTGGTCATGTTGCTGCATTCACTTTACTCACCCTCTACCAGAAAATCCCAAGTAGAAAATCCTCTGGCATGCCCAATGATGACCCCACCCCATAGGGGAGCTGGGTCTCCATTGTATCCCAGGCCTAATTCTGACAGGGTTAGTGGCAGGGGCTCCAGAGGCTCTTCCCTGGGGGGGGTAATCCAGGGGCACTGTACACTGATGGCCCAGGTCCACCTACAGAGGTAGGTGGCTGATGGGCCTTGGCCACCGGATATATAAAGCATAGTAAGTTAAAAAGAAATACTATATGTTAGTTGAGACACATTATTTAACTGAAATTACAATAGTTTTTTTACTTCTTCTTATGCTCTAACAATGAAGGAAACACTTACAGAGTCTTCAAATTCTTCTCATATTATAGAAAATGTTGCTAAACCAAATGAGATAATTTGACTGTCTCTATGCAGCTCATACAATGTGAATCCAAGAAGATATAGCTATGAGAAGAAAAGCGAAATTGCTTTCTTAGACTCAGAATAATAAAACCAGGCAAAACATGCACCTACTGAATGAAAAAAGAGAGGAGTATAGGTATATTTCAGAAGAGGAAGCATGAAGCCCAAGCTAATATTGTGGAACAAATTGAAAGGAATGGTGTTAAAAAAAAAAAAAGGACAAGGGGCCAGATATTCAAAACCATGTGCTGTGTGCAAACTGTTTGCTCTTGGTTTGCACCAGGTTTGAGCAGGTTCACTATATTCAAAAGGTCAAATAGTGCAAGCAAACTGCATTAGAACTAGGCAAAAGTATAATGTATGCAAGGAGAAAAAAGAGGGGGTGTGTACATGAATACAGGTGCAGAGTTATATTCAGTGCATTAGCGCCACGCAAAGTGTTTTTGTGTGACTTAGATCTACACTTTGCACGGTGCAAATTATAGCCCAGGAAAAGGTAGTCTTAACTCTGGGAAAACCAACTTTGCATGACCTTGTGGCTTTAAATGGCTTTGTGTGACTTTGTGCAATATAGAACCATGGTTTATGGAACTCTGTAATTCACAAGTGTGAATTTTGGAGTTTGTGAGGGTCTAGCAGTGGTGGTTTATTGACCCTAACCAGTAAATATTAAACATAGAAAGAAACCATAGAAGAAACATGCTGCACATGGATGGCACCTCCTATGTTGCCATCATCTGCCACTGGTCCCAGCCATGCCAGGCATTAAGTGGTGACCCGACACCCAGTGGACACCATAGCAGTTTGTCCATACAGCACACACCTGCAGACCACCCTTTGGTGGACATCAACAGAATCCAGCACAGTCACACAGCACTGGGGGCATGGAGGGTGTTGAGGGTGTTGAGGGGTGGGTGTATAGGTGGCCAGGCTGCAATACATGCCACAAGGCTGGGACAACCCTGCAGTCAGTGCAAATGGTCCAGTGTAGGGAATACCCCAACACCAGTGTGCCTGTCTGATGCTATGTGCCCCCCCGGTCACATACTGCACATCTGTACAGACACCAGAGCACACATAGCCAGCCATGTATATGTCACTGTGAGTATCCCATGCCAGTGGTGCAGCATCTGTGGGTCGCACAACAGCATAACAGTAATGCCCACTGTCAGTACACACCTGCAAGATGGGCCTGTCAATGTGCAAAGTGCAGCAGTCATTGATGCCCTATACACCATAGACTTTGCTGTGTCCCTCACACTACTGCCCCCCTTGTTGCTGTAGTGTCTGCTGTGCACTGTAGCAGGTGCTACAGTGTGACTGTTGCATGTAACATCACCACCTGTGCCAGTGCTGTGTAGTCCCCTGGAGCACAATATTCTATGTAGTTCTGTAGAAATGTAGTCTGCAGCTACCACCATGCACTTCTAGACCGACCTGCAGGTAGAGCTGTGGGCAAACCCAGCTAGCCTCTGTACTTCCAGACTGACCTACAGGTGGAGCTGTGGGACCCTGCAATAGCGCTGGGCAAACTGCATGCAAATTAGGACATAATGAAATGCTAATCTGGATATTTGCCCACAAACTGCCTAATTAGGCTCATTTGCACGTCACTTTTGAATATAGCAAAATGTTGCCCCGGGTAAATGTGATAATGCTGGGTAAATGTCTTAACTATACGCAAATGTGTCTGCACCACCAAATGATTTGGAAACATGGTACATTTCTGTAGCATTTCACATGTGCCGGTGCTTGTAGCTTTAAGGAATCCACTCCTTTGCTAGCACACACATTGGCCACAAAGTTTACCTTTACCTTTACCTTCCTTCATGTCACTGTGCACTGGGCTGCTGTTGTGGTTTGCTTTTCCCTGCCTGCTACAGTATATTCAGAGCTGTCTTTTTTCCCAGGCTAATTTCGCACTGTGTTCCCAGCCCAGTTTGGCCGGCTTCCTTAGCATGCTATATTCAGCAGGTTTAGCACCGGGGCTATCCCTTTTGAATATAGTGGGCTATTGGTTCCAGGCTAATGTCTCACATCGGGCAGCGCTAATTTAGCACCGGGGCAAAGTTTTGAATATCTGGCCCCAGAAAACCTTTTAATCTCTAGTAGCTAAAAGGCAAGAAAGTTATTGTCTCGTGATGCTCATATTCAACTCTCAGCTTAGGAAACACACAATAATGAATTATTTTCAGTAAAGAAAAAGCATTAAGGTATACAGTAGAAGAATTAGTGGCTAGTTTGGTTGGATCATATGTTAAACCTCAGTGTGCAGTCAGTGCAGCTAGACCCTTATCTCTACGGCAGTGCGAGTGCTGCAACCGGATTGACAGTCATTCCGTTGATTGGGATTTTGCAGTGCCTGCCATCTTAAACCTCTCCCATTGTTTTTATTTTTTAATTTTGTTACCAAAAAAGACCTTAATCATGCCATAACAGAAACTAATCATAACACAGCAGTTGGACGGGATAAACGTTTGGCAGATTTATACAGAAAGAATGGTGAATTCCAGTTTTATTTCATCTATTCAATGTAATCTTACAAACTCATGGGCGTCATCGCATCTGGGACTGATATATTACATTTATAGTTTTTGAGAAGGGTTTGATTCATGACCCCTGCATTTATCATCCAGTAAGACTCATTGATTCTTCTCAAAACTTTTTCTTAGAAATGTTTTTAAATTTACTAGAGGAGTAGATGAAAAAACATGCAAATTGGGGGAAGCTCAAAACTCTTATAATAGACATTCCAAAATGTAACATTATTACTTTTTTAATCATCTCATTTATACATGGTGTATTATTGATTTAAAGTTAACCTTTGCTAGCAGTAGTAGAAACCTTTTATGGACTAATTTATGCAATTTTGGAAATTATCCTCTGTTGCTGGATATTCTGATAAGATTGCACAACCATAATTGGACCTGAATATAGATAAACTCCTAGATTTGAGACTCAGAGCATATATATATATATATATGTAACCTTTGTTTTGTTTCTGTTGAGCTTAATGCCTCCCCTTTCTTTTCCTATATGCTGCAGGAAACAAACTCTGTGTACCCAAGTTTTTTTTTTTTTAATATAAAGATGCATTTAAAAAAATAAATTAAGCAATAATACATGACAGGGTGTGGGTTGTTCTGGGATAACCTCACACCTGGGGTGACTGAGCATAAGGCCAGAGACCAAATGCATTCAACACCCCAGAAGTGAGATTATCCCAGCACAACTGACCCTGGAGTACATTATTGCCATTATACAATGGCTCTTATTTATTAATACTGTGGAGACCAAAATGAGCACATGTAGATGGCTGTTAGGCAGACAACAAGTGTTGGAACATCCCTTTTATGTGTAGAGACATCTATTTTATAGTATCAATTGTACGGTTTTATAGCCAGCCCATGGGCACAGTGGTGGAGCTACTGCTTGCGGCACCAGAGACCCGGGTTCAGGAATGGACTCGGATGGTTGGAGAATCAGCCGGGGGGGGAGGAGGATCAGGTGCCCAGAGGCTGCTCTCCCCCTCCAGAGGGGGGGGAGTTGCTCGTCCAGCTGCTCTACCGCCACCTGGGTGACCACAGGTGGAGATGCAATGGGCTAGTATGAAGAAGGGAGGGAGGACACCAGCCAAGAGCTGGAGCATCAGCACGCCACTGCAAGCTCTGCCCCTAGGCTCTCCGAGAGTGCCAACATCTGGAGGAGTCAAGAAAACTGGAAAAAGGACCCTGTCAGGGAGGCCAGAGATGGGACCCGACTGCCCCAGACAAGCCATAAATGGACTCCCAATGGATGTTGCAGATGGACCTCCTGGCAAACACTAATGGACTAGAGGGGGTAAAGGGGTTCCCCCCTCCTCCCTGCCCAGGGGGGCAGACCGATGCAACATGGAGGTAGGTCTGAGTGTCAGCACGGGAGATACCCAGGGAGGAACTAGGGGACCACAGTCTAGGGCTCCCTGAGGAAGTTCCACCATGGCAGAGAGAGTGGGTAAAAAAAAACAATTTGTACAGTTTTATTTTTTTTTTTGAGGAAACACTCCCCATGTGAAAGCACTGCATTGTGGGTATGCAAATTATCAATTGTCTGGCATCACTGTAGTGTGTTTGCAATACCAGGCAATTAGGTATTTGCATACCCATAATGTAGTGCATTCATATGTGGTGTGGTTCCTCAGAAAAAATAAATCTGTAAAACTGATGCTATAAAGCAGATATTCTCACACTATAAAGGAGATGTTCTGATGTTCTGACACTTGCTGTCTGCCTATGAAATGTTTAAGCCATGACAAAAACATTGTCTCTCTCTCTCTCTCTCTCTCTCTCTCTCTCTCTCTATCTCCCCTTCCTCCAATATAAATGAATAAGGTTTTTATATGAAACTGAGCTTTTACTGCTGTTCTTTGATTGCAAGGCAACAAACTCTCTTGGTAAGAGAGGTTGCAGTTGGTTATTCAGTTTGCTATGCAGTCATCTGTGTATTTGGACTTGATGCTGTGAGGTTGTACTCAGATAACTTCACTGCAACAAACACATACTGACCAATCAGAATCCAAGAAATTTTCTAGCAATTGTATAATACAGTTTAATCAATACAGGCATTTTTCTAAAAAGTTGGTGCTAATTTAGGCATATGCCAATAATGCATATTTTCTCCCCATTATTTGGTTTATTCATAATTTCTTTTAACCTATGACTGTATTTATGTATGTGTCAATGTATTTAATATGTATTGTGTAATATTATGTTTGTATTAATTGTGTATATTTTATTGAAAAAGTCTCTGGTTGACCAATTAATAAAAACATTGAACCTTGATAATTTCTAGCTGTTCCTCAACAGGTACTAAGTCTATAACAACAGACATAACTGAGCTCCTGTGCTGCATTGGAGGAGGAAACATATTTGTGGATCATAACAGACAAGGGACTAAAGCATGATAAGCAGCCTGCAACTGCTGTCAAAAAGGCTAAATAAATCTAGGGTGTAACAAAAGTGGTGTGACCAGCAAAGCAATGGAAGTACTCCTGCCACTTTACAAAGGCTATAGTCAGATTCCATCTGGAGTACTGCATACAGTTTTGGGCTTCCTAATACAAAAAGGACATTGGGTTAGCCAACAAAGTAAAAATGCAGGGCCATTAAATAATCAGGGGTATAGAGCACAAATGCTATTGTAGGACTTAATGCCTTTAAAATGTTCAGCCTGGAAAAAAGAGACTAAGGGAAAGACATTGTAGTGGTCTTCTGCATACTAAAGTGTATTGACAAGGCTGAACAGATAGAGATGTTTTATCTAGTGTGCTCCAGCAGGATATTGGATCATGCTCTGAAGCTCAGATTTGGTATCTTTAGGAGTAATTTTAGGAGGTAGAATGTACTTCTTCCCCTAGAGGATGGTGAACCTATGGAATAGCCTATTAGTGGAAACAGTGGACATGAAGGCAATACAGGCTTTCAGGTAAGCCTGGGCAAATTTCTGCCTATCGGAGAAATACTGTAACAGGTGCTTAGGTAGTAGGGTGGGTGGGGAGTCCATGTTAATGAGTACATATTTACACAGCATACATATTGGTCCCTGCTAATGAAGTGGAGAGGGGTACTTGATGGCTATAGAATCCCTTCTGACCTTAAGTAACTATGTTATAATGTATGGGAGAACGTTGTTATGACTGGAAATCCATACCAGCTAAAATGTTGTTATGCTGCACCAGGTACGTAGCTACTGCAGCATAACAGATTGGAATCTTGAAAGAAACTCTATCAGTGCGAGCTGCACACTTAACAGCGTACAGTTAATCGAGGTTATGTTTTCAGTTCCGAAGGTCAGGCCAACACTTCCACACAGATCATCCATACCAAGAGACTGATAGTTAAAACGGCTAAGTTAAAAAAGTGTAACGTTCCTCTATGTCCGGCTTTTTTTTTTTGCAATGTGTCACTATCGATGTTGACTTCCGATGTACACATCAAATGTGAGTAAATATTTCTCTCAACAACTGAACCGACTAATCGTTTCTGTGACAGCAGCCGACTGATTGTGATTTTTTATTTGAACTGCAACAGATAGGTGACCATACACTATAAAAGATAATGCATGGTCGCCATGGTGACTAAACCTCTCGAGCTACGCTCTCGAGGTTCCAAACGTCTCCATGACAACCTCTTGAAGAGTTTACAAACTTGTTATGGATAGAGAACCATACATTATCCTCTATATTATTGTATATATTAGACATAATTTATCATTATTATTATTATTGTTATTACTGTATATATTAGACATCATTTATCATGGGGGGGAAGGGCACTGGATAAAGCCCTAACCATGAGCTGGGCACCTTGGACAGACTGGGTGGGCCAGATGGGCCTTTTCTGCCATCACGTTTCTATGTTTCTATATATGTTTCTATCATTTACTGCACAGAATTTACATATGCTGACTTTTACAGTTATTGATAAAACAACATTGATTTGTTAGACGATATTAAAGGTACCTATCAATTAGCTGTAATAATTGCAATCTAGTAGTACAATGTTTTAAGCCTAGTAACTGAATTTTTTTTCTACAGAGTTTGTATATACTCCTATGCTGCTCTCAGCTGCTCCCCTGACTGACCTCCCCACACTGTCACCCAGTTTCTTTGGTGTTTACTTTCCTCCATCGTTCTCTGCTACAGCATTCGGGGGGGGGGCCCAGTCACCGGTGCTAGGCCTGCAAAGGGTTGATCATCACCCAGCCACAGGTGTTACTCCTCAGATTTTCTCCCTGGGACCACATGACATGCAATGGATGCAATGTGCAGGATTCATCTCTGCAGAGATGCCCCAGTGCCCTGAATGTAGGGTTCCTTCCCTTGAGCGCATGGTTCACTTGAGGTGCCACCCAGACACCTCCAGGTGGCAGTCAAGCAGCAAGTTACAGCAATCCCTCCACCCCCCACCCGGAGGAAGGAGAGCAGTCCTAGTGATGCTCCATTCTCCCTTCCCAGCCAGCTCCAGAGCAATCTGGGTTCATTTTCAAACACAGGTTGCCTTAATAGCAGGAGGTGATATGCCCAGTGCCTCAGCCATCCATGCCACTGGGCCAACACCTCCAAAAGTGAGTTTAGTCTGCCATTTCCCAAGTGTCTGTGTTGTTATTAGACAGAGAGTCTTAGGATAATTAAGATTAGCTGGTTTGCTAGGATTACAGTTATTTTAGTAGGCACATGAGGGAGCTGAGCTACTGTGCATCCACCGTGTTGGTTACCTTGGCCATGCCCTCTGCCACAGTTCTTGTAATGTACTTTAGGGGAATTGTGAGACAGGCACAACATGTATAAATTCTGTAGTCCCAGAATTTTTCTCAACAACCACAATAAATATGTCAGGCTCCTGCATGTGGTGCATCCCAGTAACTGAATTTAAGAACCAATCCCTTGTGTAGCTTGATGACTGGAGAAATGTTGGCACCATAGGCAGGTGTGATATTATGAACTTTAAGAGAACACTTTTAAACTTAAATATATGCTGAGTGCATCATCAAACCTACTGTTGTGCTATGTGGATTGGGACACTTTGTGGGTATTGGACTTCCTGCAGTTGTGCTTATCTTTCAGGTCAGGGAGCCAAGAAGACAGTACTTATTTGTTTTTCTGATTGCCCAGCAGAAACATGTTTGGCTTCCATGCTGGTGACCTTGGTTTGAAGCAGACTCAGGGAGCCAGAATCAGAGCAACCAGGGTTGATGAGTGCTGCCACTCACAGCACAAGCCAATGCGGGGACTGCTCCCTTATGAGGGGTTGAGATTCATATAACGTGCTGTACTGAATCATACTGGTGGAGGTGTTAGCTGACTGCTGGGGAAATAGGTGGAAGAAGTACAGAAAACATGGGGGTATCCTGACTACTGTTTCTATGATGGATGACAGAATACTTGGGCCACACACCTTGATGCTCTCTACCTGCATGGATCCTTGTTGCCAGGGGAGGACAGCCTTCCCCCAGGACCCTACTGCAGTGGGCTAGCTACAGGATGATAACAACAGAGACTTTAGTGCAGATGGGGCAGAGTATTTGCCTGGCCTGAAAGGGAACCAACATGTAAGTCAGTTGAGAGAAAAAAGCTATATAGATAAAAAAAATCTCATCTTTAAAAAAGAAGGCAGAGATAAATGAAAAGTGATGGTGGGGGGAGAAAAGAATTCCATAAGGAAGGTCTGCATTGACTAGACACATAGGCTGGGATATTGTAATGTGTTTAGTGACTGCTAAACAGGTTAGTAGCTCACTAACTCCACTTTGTAGGCCCAGAGCAGGGAAGGATCACAAAATACCCTATTGGATGGCATGGTTAGTGAGTCGCTACCATGTTAGTGATTGGTCCTAAAATATGCCAGTGCATCTATGCAACACAGCTGATTGTGCCTTGCATATTGGTACACCAGCATGTTTGTAGGTTTGAAGAGGAAGAAAGTAACCATAAGTGCCATGCTATTTACTGCCTCACCAAATCAGGTCTTAGCAACTGTGCCCCCAAATGACTGCCCCCCCCAAACACCCCTGATATTTATATCAACATGCCCTGGTGGCTAGTATTCCCCCACCCCCAAACACCCTCAATACAATCTCTAAATACCCTGGTGGCTAATGGTCTCCACCCCTTAAACTCACCATGATATATAGCAAAATGCCCTGGTGACTATTAGTTTCCCAGACCTCAAGCCGTGCATACCCAATATTCCCTGGTGTCAGTTGTCCCCCCCATCCCCTGGTTTTGAATCCCACTTACCCAACCCACTTGGCTTATCACCAGCATACCCCCACATAGGTGTGACTCACTCCAACCGTCTGCCTCATCCCCAGTGACCCCGCTCCCTTAGTGACCAGTACAGACCCTTTGCTCACCTCTACAGCTGGTTGCCAACTGACAGTTTGCAATTGCGCTATTGTAATCACAGCTGATTACTGTAGGGCAATTGTGAACTGTCAGTCAGCAGCCAGTGGTGGAGGTGAGCAGAACGTCTGTGCCAGTCACTGAGTGGGGGTGCTAAGGATGGAGTGGGCAGGTTAGGGGAGTCACACATATGGGTGCTCACTGGGAACTGGGTAGGTGGGTCAGGTGGGGGAGGGATTCAAACCCAGAGTTTGGGAGGTACCACTGGACAGCAGGGAATATTGTAGGTATACATGGTCAGGGGTTCAAGGGTGGGGGGACCACTAGCCACCAGGGCACTTTGGTATATACTGTATATTGGGGGTGTTTGGGGGCAGGAGGGATCACTAGCCACTGAAGCATTTAGAGATATATACCAGCAGGTGTTTGGGAAGTGAGAGGACCACTAGCCATCAGGGAATATCAAAGATATGCATACCTCTGGTTCAAGGGTGTGGGGAAAGCACTGAACACCAGAGATGTGGTACTGCAGTATCACTTTACTGTGTACCAGGACAGACATACTGAGCTGTTGACAGCTCGTACATGGGGGGGTACAAATACTGTGTATGTTTGGTCTATAATAAGACTCTAATGAGATGTCCCCATACTAACTTGCTAGTGCTATAGGATCATTTGCAACTTAAGATATGGCAGACTGCTCTAGAGAAGCAATTACTATTAGTGTGCCTTAACAGCCCGATTGTGATTTCAGTTCCCCATAACACCTTACTGGCCACATACCTACTATGGTCACTAGGGGACTGGGGTTTACAATTGCAATTGGGATAATGCCTGGCTGGTATATTGAAACATGCCTTTAGTGCTTGTGAAGTGTCTTAACATGTTCTAATATAGCTCTGGTTTGCTCCAGGCACTAATTTGCTCCTGGAGCAGACATTTAGTGGTGCCTAATCAGTACCTAAATATATCCTGGCCATGATGTTCTAGGCAGTACATGTGTCTTGAAGAGTCTGCTGTAATAATGGGTTTGATCTCAGTCTTGATTTGATTCCTTAATCCAAATAACCCTGAAGAACGTAAGTGCCTGATGGGTTACAAATGGTAAAAAATGTAAGACATGAAGCCTCAGTCTGACTGCCAGATGAATTCAACCTCATATTTGATCCATAAATCAATGCTGGACTTCCTACGAGCAATTTAAAATCAGCAATTGCATGTCTGTGATATACAGTAAATCAAGTTTTGGCAGTGCAGTCTCTGGTGGAAATTAACACAGAAAATCAGCAGAATCAAAAAATGGTGTCATGACTGAAATTAAGCTCAGGATGGCCACTTTGGGAAAAATATTTTTAATTTTAAAGAGAAAATCAATTTTGGGCCTTGTTTAACTATATGATTTTATCCATGTTAGTGATGAATCTAACAAAAACCTTGGATACTTATAATCAGTAACATTATTCAGACTAGTGCCATCCTAAATATTTCTGGTAATAATCACATTATAGCTCTTAAACATTGTAAATGTACCCAATAACATGGCCATTGCAGAGTCACTAGTACAGTAGGCTTACACACATGCCTCTGAGGCCAGACAATTGTAAGGTCATGAGTTCTAGTCTCACACTGGGAACTTGTACTGCTGCCTACTACTGACTCTGTAGTGCAGTACTAGGGAGGTAATATTTTGTTACATTACCATGACATCATCAAGTTGCTACTGGCACAGTACAGTATGTGTGCTTCACACTGTTGTGGAAGTTTACTGTGGTCTGCACACTATGTCTTAATAAATAGTAAGCAAAAACCTTTTCCTAAACTATTTCCACATGTTAAGATATGCCATTCTGGGTGCTTTTTGCTTTGTGTTGTGTACTGATTCATTCATTCATAGCACCACAGCTGTATCCCATTGTTAGCCCACTGAAATTTCTGGTTGTTGCTTCTTCAGCTACATAAGTAAAAAAGGAAAAAAAAGGTGGGCATAGAAAGTTTAACACAGGGGAGAGAGTGGGTGGTGGATGACCAGGAAAAGCACATGCACTGAATTAATATTTCAGGTCAGCTTGTACTAAGCAAAGGGATGTACCATTGCTGGAAAGGAGAGTTAATATGGCTCAGGCCTGGGCATCAACTGGAACTCAGACATATTACCAAATACAGGATAATGAAAGGGCTTAGGGCATTGATGGTTGACAAGTTACATATCTCAGATGGACTGCACCCTAGTGCATTGAAGGAGCAAGGAAATTGGCTGTAACAGTGACAGACATATTCACCTATTGAAAAAAGACAGGGGTAGTCCCAACAGATTGGAGGGCAGATGTGAAACCCTAATAAAGTGGAGGAGACAAGAGGGACCCTGGGAACTACAGGCTGGTCAACCTAACCTCTGCTGTAGGCAAACTGCACAAGACTATTATAAAGGAGCAATAGAGCACCTAGAAGTAAATGACCTACATGACAGGAGGCAGCATGACATTGTAAAGGGGATGCCATGCCAAACTAACTTCATTCACTTCTTCAACCTGGTGACTCAGTCAGTAGACAAAGCCCAGGCTGCAGATGGCCTGTATTTAGATTTCAGCAAGGCCCTTGACTCAGTGACACAGAAGGTTGGTAAAGAAGTTAGAGGACATAGGGCTGGGGCGGGTCTGAACAGGTGGCGTATGAAATGACTAGTGATGAGGACCTAAATGGTGGTTATAAATGGCTAACACTCGGGGCAGATGATAAGTGGGGGCATAAGGGGTCTGGTGAAAAAAGTTCAGTTTAGTGTAACTCGGTCATCTGCATTATTGAAGAATATACCACAGTGCGAGATTAGACTATTTGGAGATGATACTAAGTATTGTATGATGGTGGACAGTGAGCATGATATCAGGGGTATAAAAATGGACCGAAGTAAGTTGGAGCAGTGGTCAGAGGGCTTGGAACTCAGATTCAGTGCTAAAAAATGTAAAGTCATGCATATTGGCAGAAACAATCACAAAATGGAGTGAGTGTTGGATAAGGGGCATCAAGGTAGCCCAGGAAATAGGTGTGTAAAGGCCACCAGCACAGGAGCAGGATATGGACAGGGTTTTGAGGAAATCATAAGCAAAATGACCAACAAAAGGAAAGTAATAACTATGGGTGACTTTAATCTACTGGATGTGGACTGGAATATCCAGGACACAGCTACAGATAGGAGCAGGGTCACCCTAGACTCTCAGCAAGGGGCACTTGTAAGGCAGCTGGCTACAGATCCCACTAGGGATGGGGCCATTCTTAATCTGGTACTTACAAACAGGGACAGCATTGCAGACATCACAGTAGGTAGCCCCCTGGGTTTGACTGATCATTTTATAGTGTGGTTTGACATACGAATTAGGCAGAAGAAAAATCACACTAGGAAGAGGGGCTTGGAAATGGGAGACTGCCTCAGTAAATACCTTGAAGGTAGAGATAGCAGGGAGTTAAAGGCACAATGGAATAGAATAAGGGAGGGAATAAGTAAGGCAAGGACAAGCTGTCTAAAGGTAATAAGCAAGGGTAAAAGGAGAAAGAGGCCACCGTGGGTCTTGCAGGAAGTGGCTAAGGCAGTAATGGAGAAAAAAAAAACTTTCAGGAAATAGAAGGAGATCCAAATGGAGTCAGATGGGGAGGTATATCTAGTGACACAAAGGGAGTCAGGAAGGAGGGTAAGGGCAGCAAAGGCTTAAACTGAGGAAAGGATCGCCTAGGAAGTCAAAAATGGGGATGAGACTTTCCTCAGGTACATGAGTGAAAGGAGGAAGGCAAGGGGCAGTATAGTGAAGATCAGGAGACCAGGAGGGGGTGGAAAGTGCAGAGAAAGACCAACAAAAAGCTAAATTCTTAAATGAATACTTCTGCTTGGTCTTCACAGTGGAAGGGGGGGATGGACCATCATATAGTAACAGACACCAGGGGCGGGCGAGTGGATGCAAGTCCATTTATGGAAGACAGAGTCCTCTGGAGGTTGGAAGCCCTGAAGGAAAACAAGGCAACAGGGCCTGACAGGAGTCACACAAGGTTACTTAAGGAATTGAGCACATTGCTAGCTGCGCCTCTGGCAATGTTATTTAGCACCTCATTGGAGATGGGGTAGTTTCAGAGGAATGGAAGAGGGCAATGTTGTCCCTCTGCATAAGAGCGGCGGCATGAATGAGGCCAGTAATTACAGATCAGTCAGTCTCAGATCAGTAGTAGGGAAGTTAATGGAGTTCTTGTGGAAAGAGAGACTGATGGAGTATCTGGAGACACATGGGCTGCAAGACCACTGGCAATGTGGCTTCACAGAGGGGAGGTCATGTCAAAAAAATCTCATAGATTTCTTTGACTGGGTAACTAGGAGGTGGATCAGCGGAGGGCAGTGGATGTGGCCTATCTGGACTTCAGTAAGGCCTTTGACACTGTTCCACAGGAGGCTGAATGGGAAACTTAGTAGCCTGGGAGGGAGAAGGTGGTTTGCTGGGTATCAAACTGGTTGAAAGATAGGAGGCAGAGAGTAGTGGTACAGTAAATGGCAGTCACTCAGAGGGTGGGGAGTAACCAGTGGAGTACCACAGGGATCGGTACTGGGCCCTGTCTGCTTCAACATCTTCATAAGTGATATCATTGTGGAACTGGAGGGGAAGGTGTGTTTTCAGAGGACACATAAATCTGCAACAGGGTGGGCACCTAGGAGGAGGCTGAGAGAGTGCAAACAGATCTGGGGAAACTAGAGTAGTAGTTTAGGGAGTGGCAGCTGTGTTTCAGTGCCAAAAAAAGCAAAGTTATGCATCAAGGGTTGGGAAACCCAGGGGCTGTGGAGGTACTTACAATTAGCAAGCAAAAAGGGACCCTGAGGTGATCATATCTGATGATCCCAATGTGTTAAGGTAGTGTGACAGGGAAGCAGACAAGGCAAGCAGGATGATGGGATGTATAGGGAAGGGAATCTTTACCGGAAGAAAGGAAACGTTGTTGCCTCCATATAGCTCATTTGTGAGACCCCACCTGGAGTACTGTGTCCTATTCTAGAGGCCACACCTCTGCAGGGAAATTGACAGGGTGGAAGCAGTCCAGAGAAGAGCCAATAAATTGGTGTTGGGGTTGCAGGAGAAACCATATGAGAAGAGGTTGTGGGAGTTCAGTATGTACTCCCTAGAGGAGAGGAGAGGAGAGTGAGAGGAGACATGATTGAGACCTATATGTATATCATGGGGTGAACAAGGTGTAGGAGGGGAGTTTCTTTAATAGGAGGAGGAGGAATACCAGAACACTGGGGCATGCTAAGAAGCTTGGTGGGGGACATTTAAGAGGGAAGTGAGGAAATACTTCTTCACAGAAAGGGTGTTGACCTCCTGGAACAACCCACCAGAGGAGGTGGCAGGGCTGAAGATAGTGGGGAGTTTCAAGCATGTGTATGATAGGCACATGGATATAATAAACAGAGGCAAGAAAGGGGGACACCTGTGACCAAATAGAGTCTGGGGTGAACTGTTAGGCAGGGAAAATATGGCAGGCTACATGGACCTACTAGTCCTTTTCTGCCAACACATTCTGTGTTTCTATGCTTCTATGTAAAAGAGAAAAGAAACATTGGGGTGATCACAGCTGAACACCCAGTGTAGCAAGGCATATGTGAGGTCCAATAGGATGCTGGAATGCATAGTACGGGAGTTCTTCATTTGTGGTAAGGTGGTGAATCTGCCCCATACAGATTATTGGTGAGATCACATTTGAAGTACTGTGCACAGCTCTGGAGCACTCACCTAAAAAGGGGCTGAGATAGGCTGGAGTAATTACAGAGGAGGGTGACTTAGATGATTCAAGATCAATAGGGGAGGACATCTGTGGCTCAGATTGGAAGCCTTAATATATACTCTCAAGAGACTAGAAGAGAGTAGGGGAACATGACTGAGATGTTTAAATTTACTAGGCTTCCTGCCTATAGAGAGATCCTCTTGAAGATGATTCTCCTTATTTTAACTGTGGTAATGTTTTTAGTGCTGCTCCTATGTCCACCTTAGCCAGACTGGATCCTCTCTTTCACTCCTGTCAACTTACCCTTGACAATGCTTTGCACACTCACCATTGTTCCTTATCCACCTCCCTCCCTCTCTCTGTCTCTAGGGTTGCCACCTTTTGGGCAGCCCAAATCAGGACAAAAGTGCAAGACATGGCTTTGGGCGGCCCAAGCAATGACAAACACGAGCGAAACGCGCATACCATGGCCCACATATGAAGCAGGATGCCAGGCATACTGTGTCATGTGTCCACGCCATGATGTGTGCCATGACTCAGCATTCCTTGTATATTCTTCTCCCATGGGATAACCTTAACGCTCCAATCTATATTCATAAACTGTGGTAATATGTTGCTTGCATTACATGTAACCAGTGCTGACTGTATCACTGTTTAATTATCGATGCTATGTAATCCCGGGTTACCCCTGAAAAAGGGACCTCCAGGGCTTACCTCATCACCAAAATTTAATAAATAAGTTCAAATCAGGACCCACACAATGCAATACTACAAGAAAGGAATTTTACTAAAAAAATTTCAAGCAGCAAGTGCATTTTCAAACACTGAGAATTTTCAACATGTACATTTTCAAGAAACAATAACAAAACAAAATATAACAAAAGCTGATATCCACCTCAGTGACAACTCCATACCTCCTCTCTCTCTCTCTCTCTCTCTCTCTCTCCTCTCTTTCACACACACACACACACACACACACACACACACACACACACACACACACACACACAGCATTCATCCTTCTCTCTCTCTCCCCTATCTCAAACACAGCTCCATGACCATCACAACTCATTTCTTAGCTTTAAAACTATACTTTGCATTAGATTTAACAGCCTATAAAAGTGACCTGGTCCACATAATGTTTGAATGGAATTCGCCACATTTCATTCAGTAGTTTATTGTGACCATGAGTTTGGCTTTTATTAATTCAACCATGCAATGGTTTCGGACATCGGTCCACTTGTTTTTTAGGAGAGAAAACACTCTCTCAGCAAAAGCATTTGAAGGTGGGATGCTCATGATGTGTGCAATTACTAGATACAGAACAGGCAGGTCTGGTGCATCCATACAAATCTGTTGCCACTTTTCCACTGGGGATTGGTCCAGTCTACACAAGTCTGGCATGAGGGGCCTGATGACTGAATAGTCTTGAAACAGTTTGTCTGCATCTATGGATTCCTGCAGAGAAAGGGCAACAGCATCCAACAAATCAGCAAAGCCAAAGGGTTCCTTCAAAGACAACCAAGACATTTTTTTCAGGTAGTTGTTGTCACTGAAGTCAAACCACTGCTCTAAGTATTTGACAGTGGTTTCAAGGAAAAGAACACAATATTTCTCCAGCTTTTTATGGGACAGTGTCCATATCCCTCATGAATGTCCAAAGCTTTCCCCCCAAAAAAGTGTCTGCTGTTCAGGCTTCAAGTTTTTGCCTAAGTGAGGCCATTACAGCAAATGTTTCCATAGCTGTCAGTTGGGATCTTTCTAGGGAGGCTATATGTTCATTAAAATCAATCAGAACTGCACTAAGGAAATACAGGTAGCACCGTGGCAATGTCAGAAGTGTGCCCTCTCCATGTTCATTGTCTGAAAAGTATTGCCAGATTTGTCGAGATCTGTTCTCTGCTTGTGAAAGGAAATAGGACTACAGTGCAGCAAGATTTTTTAATATTCTGTCAATTGCTGGTAGCAATGACAGCCATCTTGTTGGCACATGCCTCAGAAGGGACTCGTATTCCATGCTACAAAAATCAAAGAAGTCCTTTAAATCTCGTATTTCTTGTGACAGAGCTTGAAGAATGGCTAAACATTTTCAGCACTAACACGTCCACGTCATATGTCAGTTTTGCTGCTGCCTTCTTTGCAGCATTGTGGAGGATGTGAGCAGGGAAATTTGCTTTTTGAAGTGATGATCAGTTCTGCTTTAGTCTAATATACACTCCTGACCGCTTGCCATAATTCACACTGGTATTGTTGGCACCATATGCAGACACAGAGGCCCATGGCAAGGAATGCCTTTGCAAAATAGATGAAATATGGTCAATTATGGCCTAAACAGATTCATATAGGTCTTCATAGAAGTCTAGGAGAGCATTAACAGCTTCTTCCTTTTTGAAGTACCTCACTACCAGTGGGAATAATTTTATGCTGCCTTGTTGGAAGCATCTGATGCTATTGAAAAGGACACCCTTGAACTCTGTAAGTCTTTTAGAAGGCATTCCAGAGAGTGTGGTCCCAGAACATTCTCTACAATTGCCTCTGCCTTTGTTCTGCTACAGGCAAGTTTCTTGGCAGTCTCAGAGTCGCCATACAGCTGGCTGGCCAGATTCAGCCCACAGTCCAAGGAATTATAAGACATGTTGTGCTGTACTGCATGGAACACCTCAGCCGCTTCTGCCGCAGTAACCTTCAGCTCCGTTCCATCCAGATTAGTAGTTCTGTCCACTTTGTCATCAGATGGCTGTGTTTGGCTTGCTGCATTGCTGTCTTGTGTTGCTCGGTGCTCTCATGTCTTGTTAGATCATTTCATCCACCATGCGACACCAGGATTTCTTGTCTACAGTATCTGCAGGAGGCTTTAATGTCGCTGCACTTCTCAACCCAGTTGAACTCAGTTTTTCACACAACTTGTCCACTTGCAGAGACTCTTATTGTTTCAGGATGCAGTTACGGCAGATAGCTTCATTCTTTAAGCCCCGTTACTTACCTGTGCAGTTGACATAAATGTTGCAATATGATTTTAGTAGATACTCACACATTAACTGTTGCAATATGACTCTTATCTTCATTGGAGAAACTATAACATGTCTGCCAACCATTGTCTGAAAGTACAGTGCAGCTTCCCCATATGTGACGGCCAAACAAAGCACCAAAAGCCAGCCATTATGACTACAAGTCATATAACAAATACATTACCAGAACAGCTATGGAGGCAGTCAACAGCATGGAACACCATTATTTCATGGACCTTGGCCATTGTTTTGGAAGCATAATGTAACAAATATACACTGCAGCCAAACAACGCTAGACACACGAACTGAAAAGAATGGCTAAATAAGGTTACCAATTCACATGCTACAAATGACATTGCTTTTTATCTATGGCAAGCATTGAACAGCATTTAAAGCCTTTGCAGGATTGCAATATATTCTTCCCCAGCCATGGACCTCGGGCCTTGCAGATGGTTGTTTGCAATCAAACATAAATAAACGTAAATAAATTGGGGTGGACAGTTGGCAGTACATACCAGACTAGAGGTTTGTACTGTCTGGAGTAACCTACATCCAGCAGACCTCTGTTTGAATGATACCACACCCAGCTACCAAAATAAACTCATTACAGCAAGGCTCCACAAAAGCTGGCCTCGATGACAAAGAGCTTAAAAAACAAACACCAAATTCTAACTGGAGCTACAGCCACCAACACAATAACAAGATTAAAATGGTGCAGGGCAAACATTTAGAACATTTTAAATACTTTACCAACAATGGTTCAAAGCACTTTTGTCATTGGGTCAAACTGTCTCCAATCAAAGATTCTTTAAAGAAAGACATGTACGTCATCAGAAAGACACTGCAGTGCCACCCAAAGAGATCTACCACACAAGACTACACATGCCACATGTCATGCAAATCAGCTCGACGGTTTCTTGTGCCATGAAAGTGTGAATTTTGAAAGCAATAAAAATCTAAAACAATAATGCTCATCGTTGTGTTGATCAAACTGTTATTCACAATAAAATTATTTTACCAGAGAATCAGGCTTTTCTTCTTTTCAAAATGTTCCTATTTGCCATCATATGTTTTTAATATGGGGAAGAGTGTAGAATGTGGACGAGTGGGTGGGCAGGACACATGCAGGCTTTGACAAACTGAGATGCAAAAAGAAGCCTTAGCTCTGTGCTAATCTATCTCAGGAATCTGTGGTAAGGCACTTTGCTATGTGACTACAGATCCTTGAAATATATTAGCACACATTGCAATGCAAGTGGTGCGCCACTCTATTTTTGAGTGCCCTAGTCAACTGGTTTTATCTGTTGGATATAAATGACAGTGATGTTCCCCTGGTATGCTGTCACCATGATTAATTATAATCTCAATAGTTGATATGCCAAGAAACACAACAGCAGGCTAAGCAAGCAGCGTGTCATAATAAATAAAGGCTAGCATGTTGGCACCACTTGACACCTTTTTACATTCATGACAGTATTTTAGTGACACTGGAGACTGGAACAAATACAAATATATCATAGTAGCATTTAGTATGCCATGTTTGTCAGATGACGCAGATTACAGACACACTGACATTCCCGAACCCCAGTAAAGAAGCATGCAAGAGAAGGGGCCAGCCATTCCCCAATAATTATGTTCTAAAGTATCGTAATTACATCTGCCTGCCAGCCCATAGACAACTACATGGTGCACGACCTGTCACTGTTGTCTCTTTGTTTGCCCCTGAATGTATTTGCCAAATTGCCACATGAGACAACTTGCCAGGCACTGGGGAAAATCAGTCTTTTATCTATTGCTGATAACAGAATAAAAAGAATAAATAAGGCTGTAAAAGCAAATTCTTTTTCTGCTAGGAGAGAGCACAGATTGTGTGGCCATACCCATTGCCCAGCCTTTCCACAATCATTATTTTCTCTTTTTGTATGCCATGCAGTACTTGTTATCAGAAATAGTTGTGTTTGTAACTGTATTCAAATCAAGACTACACTTTATAATTACTGTGCACTACCATTCTATGTAAAACTTATGTTGCCATTTCTGCTTTCCAGGCTAATTATGACCTGCCACTGCCAGACACCAGGGGAAAATCAGTCTTATTCATTGCTAACAAAAACAAAAAGAAATAAGGCAAGGATATAACCAGCAGTAACAGTTGCTGTAAAAGCAAACCAATTTTGCTTACTCTGATTTATTCATGGGCATTGGGAATACACTAGAAAATTGGCACACACTTAATGATAAGCCTGGAGCATAAACAACAATTAAACAAGCAGCTTATTTATTTAAAGAAGAAGAAGAAGAATCAGTATTTATATAGCACTTTTCATACACAGTGTATCCCAAAGCGCTTTACAAGCAATGCTAGACTGGTAGTGAAGTGGCTGAATGTGTAGTGGCAGTCATATCGCACATCAGCACCCACACACTGCCTGGATAATTGCATGAACCGGTTTATGGGAAGGGGAATGTTGGCCAGGATACCGGGAATGTCCCCTACTCTTTACGAAGAGTGCCATGGGTTCTTTTACTTCCACCAGGACACCACCAGGATGGGTAGAAGGAACCTTGGTTTAACATCTCATTTGAAGGACGGCACACCCTAGCAGTAAAGCTACTGCACTTGGATGCCAGCAATTTAGGTGCACGTTCAATCCTAGTATGGGATGAGAACCCACAACCTTGGCTTCTGGTCCAGAGGTGGATGTGCTACCAACTGAGCCACACTGACACTCAAAAAGCTGGGATCAGAGTTACTGAAAAAAAGGCAGAGATGCACAACTTTGGAACAAGACAAGAAATTTAGAATTTACACAGCAAGCTTATGTTATGTCAGTCTTTTAGATCTGATCTGCCCTATTCTCTAAGCCCAGAGTTTTGCAAACATTGCCTGCCCTGGTTTGGTTTGCTTTTTTACAGCAAGAGTCTCTGCACTACAGAATAAACTGGACTCAAACAACTAATTCAATAACAGCACAAATAAAAATATGAATGCTGACCACTATCTGACTCACATAGGTGTTGTTGCATCCCATTACACACATTACATTTTATTTTTACAGAACAGTGTAAAACAAAATACTGGCTAGAAGCCCAGCAGCCCACATACCTGACTGCAGAATTCACTCCTTAAGTTAGGTAGCAGGTATGCTCTTCACTCCTCCTCTCGATCTCTCCAGTAGTCCAGTAGTGCAAGTCCAACACTCACTCCCCCAAAACAGGCAAGCTCCAGTGCTGGCACATTAAAATTAAGTGAGTACAGCTCTTCCACTATTTCTTTACAGAGATGAATCTCTCTGTCCTAGTCTCAACCTTGCCAGCTCCTTTGTTAAGATGTAGATGGGTGTACAGTAACAGCACAGCTCCCTAGTCCCTCCGGATTCCAACACTTGCTACTGCCGGTGAGTGGGGTGAGAAAAACTGGTCTGAGACTGCTGTCCAGATGGGATTGAGTGAGTGTGAGCATCTCCTTAGAGCCTGGTCCTTGCGATGTGAGTAGCCAATCCCTGCTGTGACTCAGCTCTGAGCCTGCTGTGACTGTCGCTGTCCCGGTCCTCCTTCCTTCACTTTTTTAGTTGGTCCTCCTTCTTGAACTACTGCTACTGCTCTCGGTGGCACATTAGCTAGCTGGCTCTTTCTTCTGGCATTTAAACATGCCGCTAGCCTGTAGCCACACCTCCCGATGATGGCTTCTCCTTGGCATCCATGCAGTGAAAGTCTAGTCATCACCAACATCAGGGAGGTGGGTGGACCTGATTGTAAACCAGTGGGGCAAACAAAAAAAAATTCTAATTTACTGCAGGCATGCCACACACTAGCACTGCGGACCTGACTGAGATTAGATACATAGGCTGAGGGTCTGAGCTCCACCTCCCACACTGGCTGGGCAGCCCCCAACAAAAGTGCAAAAAGCCCCTTGAAAAACAACAGAGGAGCCACAATCTTCAGTCAAATGATCTGAACAGTCGCGACTCATGGCCGCAGATGCTGCCGGCGTTAAATTAACATGCTTCTTTTCTTGTGACCAACCGTATGTGTTGCTCTGCTGCCCATGATATAGCCACAACCACAACTGTAGCGATGGTGAGGGGATTGGAATGCTGATGCTTGCTGTTAAAAAGGGGGAGAGACTTGGAGGACGATGATCATCATCTGGCACTGCAGGTACATTTATTGTTCAGTCACAAAACAGGACATTTGATGTCCCATGGCTGAGGGGGTGGGAGATGGGACAGGACCTCGAAAACTGGGACTGTCCTATGGGAAACAGGATGGGTGACAACCATATCTCTCTTGCCTCTCTTGATGCCAGGCCCTTTGTCCACTGTGCCTCTTTTTTTCTCCAAATTTTGGTTTAGCTCCCTCCTGTCTTATCTTTCTTCTCTCCTCTCTCCTCTTCCCCCTCCCACCCACTGCCTACCTCCTACTCTCTTCCCAATTCTTGTTCTCACTGTCTCACTCTCCCACTAATGAAAATACTCTGTCAAGCTACCTTCTCTTTGCACTTCCCTAAACTCTAGGGCCCTCTCCCCCCTTCTATTCACTCTACTCCTTTTCCTCATGCTCTGAAATTTTTCCTCCACAATTTCTCTACTCACTCCTGCACTTGATCCTGATAGTGGATGCTGGATTTTTGTCAGCTGCCCTCCACCCTACACTGCCACTAGTTCAAAACCTCTCCTCTAGTTTATAGCTACAGCTGGTCCCATCTTACTATTGCACTTTCATTTGCTGCATAGTGTTCTTATTGTTTTCTTTCTTTTCGTCAGTTATTGCACTGCATAATTCATGTTCTGAAACATTGCCTGTAATTGCTTATATTGCTACATTTATTTCCATTATTGTATTTTTGAACATTGGTCTTTTATTTGTACTGTTCTCTCCTTTTCCCTCTCCCCCAGAACACATCTTGAAATGCGCCAATACCAGCTCAGCATGTCTTTCCTAGTAAAAGTTTTAAAATAACTAACTAAATAGAAGGATTAAATTGGACAGGAGCCCACAAGGACCTGGTTCAACCACCTTTTAAACAAACTCTAGCAAGAGCCAATACGGCATTAAATAATGGTATTGTGGGCAGTGAGAAATGTGTAAACTAGCAATTTTTGTACTAACCACTAAGCCACCTAACTGCACTTTCCAACTGTTGTAATATATTATGGTAGCACGGTAGTGATACCATAGTTAGGGTTGAAGAGCCATTTCTATGTTAAACCCCAAAATTTTGCACCTTAATAACTTTGCAATCGTCTAATGGATTTGCCTGAAATTTGGAATACATGATCAAGAATCATAGGCCTTGAGATCTGCCAAGTTTTGTACTGGTCGGATATACAGCTGTGGAGTTATTAAGCATAATCTGCACGTGCGTTTACGCTTTTTCGGGAATTCTACGGTCGCGCGTACAGGTTGCACGGTTTGCGCGACTGGCCCAAAATCTTCAGAGAATGTGTGGCCAGGGTCCCCGATGTGCCTTTCAAAGATTTGATGAAAAAATATTAAACGGTTCAAAAGTTATTCAAAAAACAATTTCCCATTATGTCAATGGGAAAAGTTAACAAAAAGTTCGACAGTGTTGCAAATGCATTTTTACTTTCACGAAATGTCCCTGTTACTTTTCAAATCCGCCATTTTGTTTTCAGTTAGTGATCAGAAAATGCTTGGCATTTAAATTTGGGACCCTCTAGCAACCTAATCTTTTTGTATTCACCTAGTCAGACCCTGAGGATGCTAGCTATGTCTTTATTTTGAGGTAAACACCCCAGAAATATATTTTCAAATTTCTGGAAAAAGTACTTTCACAAAATACTTTCATTACTCATAGAAAGCGTCCACAAATTTTAAGCTTTCACAAATCATGACAGTAGTTTTCTAGTCTGTGGAAAATTACAGCAATTCTTTGGCACTGGCGCTGCAAAAAGAACGGTTCGGAGTTTTGGGCTGAAATTTGGAGGGAACACAGCCGACATCTCACAGATGTGCCTTTCAGTGTTGTGTTGAAAAAATATTACATGGCAGCAAAGTTACGGCACTCCAAAGTTGACGGTTTTCCCATAGGATAACATTACGGCACCCGACGCATTACAGGAATCCTTTGGCACCCTGCTGCAAAATAACGGTTTGGTCTTTTTTCCTGAAATTTGGGGTAAAGACAGCCAACAGCCCACAGATGTGCCTTTCAGTGGTTTGGTGAAAAAATATTACAGGGAGGAAAAGTTATGGCACTCCGAACTTCTCTTTTTTTCCCATAGGATAACATTACGGCGTTCACCGCACCTTTCAGGACCCGTATCTCGGAAATGGTGCGAGATACAGACTTTTCGTCAGAAAAACACTTAGCCCCCTTTAGCTCACGCAAAAGACCAGGGATTGTGAAGTAAGAATTACATCACTGGATAAAAAACTGGATAAAGTTGACCCAGCCATAGCAGTCCCCCTAATGGGGGCTAAGTACAAAACTAGCCAGGACAGTCATAAATCATATGACTTTTACATTTTTTTCTATGTTGTACGGTTCCTGAGATATAACCTATTTAGTATTCCAAGTCCTCATTTTCTGCTCCGATACCCATTATTATGCATACATTCTTTGTACTCACTGTCTTTCTCTATGCAGGTTTTGGGGAAAACCAGCCTGCGCTTACATTACTGTTACCGCTGTTCTTCCACTTGTGGTTCCCTACCGTTTCACTTACCATTGACGCTCACGCCACCATGTGTGTTATCCTTTGCGCTTTTATTTGTGCTTACGTTTCTGTTATTTTTGCCATTTGTGTCTACAATACTGTTTCTCTTTCTGTTTCATTTTGCGTCACCATGCCCATTGACATTTCGTTTGCAGGCACCATGTTACTATGTGACAACACGTGCGTGGCAGACCATTTCCCGTCTCGCTCACCGTTAAGTTACCTTTCTGTTCTCATTCGCACTTGCATTACCATGTGCGCCACTGTTAGTGCTTCTGTTTATGCTGTGTTCCTGTTACTATGCCTCAAGACATCACGTGGCAGGAGCGTGGGCCCTAAGGGCACCCGCTCCCGCCACTGCATTACATTCCTATTTCTCATTATCATTCTCAAAAAAGGAAATTAGAGAAAAAACTCCATTTAATGCATTATTGGTTGTTCACAGTGACAAAAGTGAGGATAATTGTGTTGGGGTTGAAAACTCCCCTTGGACCCCCTGCCTACCCTCCTCACGGCATTGGGTGTGCATATGGTCGTCAGCCTTACCTCACCCCATTCTCCTATACTTCTGCTGCTTTACACATGTGATAAGGTGAGAGTTAGGGCTGACGACCCCAATGCACACCCCAATGCTGGTTGGGGGTGGGCAGGGGTTCAAGGGGTTTTCAACCCAACACCGAATTTCCTCACTTTGTCGCTGTGGAACAACCCTAACTAATGCACTAAATGGAGTTTTTTGCCTCTAAATATATATATATATATATATATATATATATACACACACACATACACACACATATACACACTGACTAATACATATATAGGGAATATATAATGGGCTGCAGTGGAATAACACATTTACAGTATCTCCACTAGTGAGTGGTAAAACCCATAACTCATGAGTGGTGAATCCACAAGTTAGTTATAAAGCTCTTACCACTTATGTGTGGAGTTAACTGTTATTCTACTGCAATACATTATGTATTTGATATATACCACACACTTTGTAATGTTTTTACTGGTGTTTTATCTTGTTTTAGTTTAAAATTGTCTTTCTTTCCACTGTAAATTTTCTATCTGACCCATTGTTCTCTGTGTTCTGTTTCCAGATTCTAAGTTGAAAAAACATGTTCTAAGTTAAATAAATTGTGAGATCACGTGATGCTTCTGACTGGATAGCAGTGCTTCGTTGTGCTCCTGTTGCCTTCCCTGATAAACTTGCTTTAATAATGGTAATTTAAATGACTTGATACCCCAAAGTGCTGTAATTAATCTGTAGAATTCGTGGGAAGTAAAAGTTTACCTGTCTGATGAGTTACATGAGGAATGGAAGCAGAAATGCGTTCAGCGCTTCCTCACCATACTCCGCCCACTACACCGGAGAAGGCCCCAAACAGCCCAAGGCTCAAGCAGCACAGCCATCCAGATGCACATCTACATCTTCAGATCAATCTCTCCTCACTCTTAACAGATTTCTGGAAGAATTTTGCCCCTTTAGGGATGAGGTCAGATCTTGAGGAAGTAAAGGGGATATCAAGCAAGTTAGAGGAGCTCACGCAAAAGTCCGGGGATTGTGAAGTAAGAATTACATCACTGGATAAAAAACTGGATAAAGTTGACCCAGCCATAGCAGTCACCCAACAGAGAATTGCAAAAATGGAAGCTAAAATTGAGGATTTAGAGGGCTGAAGTCGCTGTAATAACATAGTTATTATAGGCCTCCCTGAGAGAGAAGAAGGCTCTCACCCAATACAATTTGCACAACAGTTGGTGGCAAAGATTGCAGGCTCCTCTCCCTTTGGATCAGAGTATATTATCGAGAGAGACCATCGCACTCTGAGATCTTTACCTCCACCAGGTGCCCAAACTCAAACCTTCATATTTAAATTTTTGAATTACCAGGAAAGGCAACATCTTTTTCTGAAGGTAAAATAATTAAAAGAGGTTCTATGGGAGGGCTCGGTGATATGCATCACGCAAGACTTTTTGCCATCAGTATGACAGAAGAGGGCTGAATACCACAGAGTAGTCACTAAGCTTCTTGCTGTGAATATCCACTTTAGAATGCTCTACCCTGCGAACCTACAGGTCTCTTTGGATGGCAAATGGATACCCCTAGAAGACCCACAAACTGCTGCGACTGAACTCAAGGTTGCCCAATCCTTTTCAGGATTGCTGAAGATTTCCACCTTGGTCCTGCAAATCGAGATATGTCTGCTTGTAGTGAGAGAATATAAATACAATCTGCACTGAGAAGTTCTTGATTGTCCCCTTCAATGCAGTTACAAATTTCATTCAAGCCTTTTGAACAGTTCACCAGAATGGAGCTAACCCCTCCAAGCAGGGAAAGGATGGGATCTGTACATTATCCAATTATGAGAAACCTTGACTATGGAGAGACTATAGGATGACTTTTTGCAGAGTTTCCTGCTATTTCCTTTCTAAATTGACTTTGGGGGACTTACATACTGGATGAGTATATCAAGTCCTATGTTTTTCTTCCTGTTTTGTTTATATGGGGTCCGTTTCTTAATCCCCTTTTTTTTTAGTGTTTTATTTGTTGTTTTTGCTGGCCCGATTTTCGGATACATGACTGAGGTTTGTTTCAGGGCAACTGTTAAGAGGACCTGTATTGATGGGTAGTTACTGGGCTATAACCCTTCTAGAATCAAAATTATAGGGGTTTGCTCATTTTACTGGCATGATTAAACAATGCATTAAACTGAGTAATACAGGTTTTGAACCCGTTATAATTGGCTGCAAAGATAGCAGCCTTCATTATGGATTTCAGCATGATCACGAGGGGGAGACAGTGTTAGCGAGAATAGAATGTTAGGTCTCTCTTTCATTTGAGTGGGGGGCTGGTTCAATCTACGTATAAGGCCAGGAATATATCTATGTAGGTAGGCTCCACATGTAAAATACTTCTTTTATTTTCCTTCTGCATTCAGGCTATTTGAAATGACTGAAAATGGCCCCATGTGCTTTTTATTTGTTGTTCATTTTTACAGGAGTGTCTACATATGGATGATATGAGATTTCGGTTGTGGAGGCGAGTTTTGAAGGGAGGGTTGGAGGGAGGGGGGATGGAAGCTACTACATGGCAGTCATCATGTACTGTGAAGATAGGGCAGGGGATGGATAAATATATATTTTTTTTTCTGGTTTGCAAATACTCAGGGGTCATATTGAGTGTTAAGAAAGGGATTCGGGGGAGTGGGATGGGGTAATGGGATTTGGAGAAGGAGGGAGGGTAGCCCGGCTTAGCACTTGTTTTTTTTTTGGCTCATTTATTAAAGGGTAACAGTTGTATTTTGGGAATGGACACCAACTTAAACCTGAATGACAAGCCATACAAATGTTATTTAATGGAATGTAAGGGGCTTACAGTCTAAATCTAAACGTTATCAAATTTTGAAGCACACCAAAGTACTTAAGGGGGATATCTCCTTTCCCCAAGAGACCCACCTTCTGGTTTCAGAAGGCGATCTTCTTCGGAGGCAATATATGGGACAGGTATTTAATGCTGGGAGAAGTACACAAAGTGGGGTGGTTGCTATTCTGGTGGCCTGGAGCATCACCTTCATTTCCGAGCAAATCCTCAGAGATCCACAGGGTAGATATATTATTGTCAAAGGAATCATGGATAGAACTATAATTGTATTAGCAGCCATATATAGTCCAAACGTATACTCCCCTTCCTTTTTCTCAGACTTACTGCAAATTCTGGCACCTTTCTCATCCTTACCATGCACACTGGGAGGGAACAGACAGAACACCAGGAGAAAGGAGCTACTGGTATAACTAAAACTTTTCATACTGGGACTAAGAACTAGAAACCTTGTACTGGGACCTTCAATTTAGGTTAAAAAAAAGAGTTAATGTGTTTGTCAGAGGTAGTTGAAGTACATTGTTATCTGTTATCTGTGTTATCTGTGTACTTATCTAGGTGCTTTTCACAGGTGTCAGAAGGGAATTGTTATCTGTGAAATTAACTAAGTGTAGAAAGATTTGCAAAGTAGGGGGAGTGGCTTAGCTAGAAGGAGCCAGGTTAAAACCAGATTTAAGCACTGCCCTAGATAGCTTCTGCCAGCGAACAGACAGAACACCAGGAGAAAGAGCTACTGGTATAACTAAAACTTCTCTACTGGGACTAAGAACTAGAAATCTTGCACTGGGACCTTCAATTTAGGGTAAAAAAAAGTTAGTGTGTTTGTCAGAGGTAGTTGAAGTAAATTGTTAGCTGTTATCTGTGTTATCAGTGTACTTATCTAGGTGCTTGTCACAGATGTCAGAAGGGAATTGTTATCTGTGAAATTATCTAAGTGTAGAAAGATTTGCAAAGTAGGGGGAGTGGCTTAGCTAGAAGGAGCCAGGTTAAAACCAGATTTAAGCACTGCCCTAGATAGCTTCTGTCAGAGAACAGACAGAACACCAGGAGGAAGGAGCTACTGGTATAACTAAAACTTCTCTACTGGGACTTTATTGCCCTCCTTCCCTCCCCTCCACCCAAAACCAGTTCTACTTTATAGGCACAGGATTTAACTGACAACAGGAACTTCCTGTTTGGGTCAGGAAGTGAGTGATCACAGAGCCACCAAAGATTCACCATCCTAGAAGGGCAAGAGTAGCTCTCCATCCCCCCCCCAGCTGCTGGAGGTCTGACTCTGAGCAAGTAAGGAGACTACTGAGAAATATAGGAACTTCTTGTCTTAGAACAGGAAGATCAGGAGCTAAAAGGGCACACAGGCAGTAAGTAAGTAGGAGAAGAAAAAAGAAAAAAAAAGAAAATAAACAAACAGAGGAAAGAGTAAGTATTCCAAGCAACAGTTAGGGGGCCAGAAAAAAGACATGATGGGAGTGGTGCAGTGCAGTGGCTGTGGAGCAGCAGTCTTCCAGGAGATGTTCTGGAGGATGCAGTGTTGTCCCATTTGCAGGCACCTATCTGGGCTGAGGGAGGAGGTAGCTTATCTCCAGGCTCAGTTGGCCAGGATTTGTGGGACCTCCTCTCCCTCCCAGGGACCACCAGGGTCACTGCCATTGCCTCAGAGGTTGCCATGAAAGAGGAGCAGTTGGACCACAGTGGGCTCAGGGAGGGTGAGGGTGGTGGAACAGAGGTGCATCCCTCCAGCTGTACCTCTCCACAATTTCTATGCCATTCTGGAAAAGTGTGATCCCTCTATGGAGGCATCCACAGTGGAGACCAAGGAGGATGCTGGGAACCTCGACAAAGGAGACCCAGAGGAGGGTGGCATGGGCCCCAACAGGGGAAGGAAACAACTCCTGGTGGGGGACTCCATTGTTAGGAAGGTAGAACTGGTGGAGGAAGGGGAGAGGGAGGTAAGGTGCCTGCCTGGTGCCATGGCTTGGAGGGACAGGGGGCGAATCCTCAGGATCACAGGAGCAGCTGCACAGGGGATGGAGCTGGATGTCATTGTCCACCAAAGGACAAATGACCTGGCTAAGAAAGGTATCAGAGCAGTACAAGAAACATTTGTGGAGATGGGGAAGGGCCTTAGACAAACAGTACACATGGTAACCTTCTCGGAGGTGCTGCCTGTCTATGGCACGGATGAGGCTAGGGTGCTCCACAACATGGGATTCAATCAGTGGTTGAAAAACTGGTGCAGAGCTCAGGGATTTGGTTTCACTGGGGACTGGGGGTCCACCTGGATGGATGCAGGCCTATACTGGCATGATGGTCTGCATCTGTCCAGGAGGGGAACCAGGATCCTAGGTGATAGGTTTAAATACTTCATTGGCAAGCATTTAAACTAGCCAAGGGGGAAGGCACTGGAAAGGAGCAGGGAAATCCTAGCCCCCCCTTAAAAAATCAAGGTACTAAGTGAGGTAGACACCAATATAGAGATGTCAATAGGGAGAAGGGCAGGGGTAAATGGAGAAAGTGACAACTGCAATAATGACAGGGATGGGACAAAAAGGGGTGAGGCCATCAAGAAATGGAGGGTATTGAGTACCAATGCCCATAGTCTGGGCAACAAGCTCCCTGAACTGGTGGCCTTGATGGAAGAGGGATGCCTGGATATCATAGCAGTCACAGAAACATGGTACACAGAGAACCATGACTGGGATGTTAACATACCAGGGTACACAACCTACAGGAGAGACAGGGAGGGCAGAAGAGGAGGGGGAGTAGCTCTCTATGTAAGGGAACGGATAAAAGCAACTGAACAAAAGAGTAAACAGGGAGGAAAAGAGGCACTGTGGGTCACCTTAGATACTGGAAATGGCACCACAATCCGCACAGGGGTTGTATACAGACCCCGTGTCAGGGGGAGGGAATGAACAAGGATATGACAGAAGACATACCTTGGATGGCAGAGAAAGGGGAGATACTGTTGATGGGGGACCTTAACATGCCAGATGTTAACTGGAGCACCTTTGCTGCAGCCACATCCAAAAGCAGGGCCATTCTTGATGCCCTTCAGGTGGCATGCCTCAGACAGCTAGTTTTGGAACCTACTCAGGAGGGAGCAATCTTAGACCTCATACTCTCAAACGGGGACAGTGAAAGGATCTCAGATCTAGAAGTGGGTAGCCATTTGGGAACAAGTGACCACCAAACAGTGTGGTTCATGATAAACTCAGCTACAGAGTCAAGCCATACAAAATTGAGGGTTCTGGACTTCAGGAGGGCTGACTTTGGCAAGATGGGAGAGTGCCTTAGAAAAGCACTAGCAAACAGGCTAGAAGAAGGGGTGGAGCAACAGTGGGAGAATATCAAAACTGCCATCACAGAGGCAACAAGCCTTTGTGTGAAGCAAATAAACAAATCAAAATGAAAGAAAAAGTCATTATGGTTCTTAAAAGAAGTGGCGGTGAAGGTTAGGGAGAAAAAGATAGCATTTAGGAAGTATAAGGAAACACAGAAGGAGCAGGACAGAGAACTGTACCAGTTAAGGCAGAAGGAAGCAGGGAGGGTAGTCAGAATAGCAAAGGCACAGACTGAGGAAAAGATAGCCAACTCAGTTAAGAAGGGGGATAAAACCTTTTATAGGTATATCAGGGTGCGTAGAAAGAAAAGGGAGGATAGTGAGGCTGAATAGAATTGATGGTGGGTGGGCAGAGAGTGACAGTGAAAAAGCAGGGATACTGAATGAATACTTCTGTTCAGTATTCACAAAAGATGAAGTGGGGGAGGTGCCTAATCCAATTAACAGAAGCAATCTGGAGAGGGGGGTCAATTCCAGTCCTTTCACAGAAGAAAGGGTTCTGAAGGAACTCCTAAAACTGAAGGTGGACAAAGCAATGGGGCCAGGTGGAATGCACCCCAGAATTCTAAAAGAATTAAGCAGAGAACTAGTGACACCACTGACTACCCTTTATAACAAATCATGGGAGGATGGTGTGGTACCTGAGGACTGGAAGAAGGCTGATGTGATTCCCCTTCACAAAAGTGGGAGCAAGACAGAGGCAGGAAACTACAGACCTGTCAGTTTGACCTCTGTGGTAGGCAAAGTGATGGAATCACTTCTGAAGGAAATAATTGTTGAGTACCTAGAGGCCAGAGGGGCACAGGACCCAAGGCAGCATGGGTTCACAGTGGGAAGGTCATGTCAGATGAATCTAATTGATTTCTTTGACTGGGTGACCAAAGTAGTAGACCATGGAGGGACTGTGGACATGGCCTACCTAGACTTTAGCAAGGCATTTGACACAGTCCCACACAAAAGATTAGTAGTCAAATTAACCAGCCTTGGAGTGGGTCCCAGGGTGGCAGCCTGGGTAAAACATTGGCTGAACAACAGGACACAGAAGGTAATTGTAAATGGAGTCCACTCTGAAGAAAGAGGGGTTACTAGTGGGGTACTGCAGGGTTCAGTACTGGGTACAGTCCTTTTTAATGTCATTATAAGTGACATTGCAGAGGGACTAGAAGGAAAAGTATGCCTCTTACAGATGACACAAAGATCTGCAACAGGGTTGATACACAAGGAGGCATGGAAAGGATGAGAAGGGACTTGGCAAGGTTGGAGGAATGGTCAGAAGTATGGCAGCTTGGATTCAATGCAAAGAAGTGCAAAGTAATGCACCTAGGAAACAAAAACCCAGGGGAAGATTACACAATGGGGAGAGGTAGTAACAACAACAAAAATGGAAAGGGACCTGGGGGTAATCATATCAGATGACCTTAAGGTTGGAAAGCAATGTGAGAAGGCGGTAGGGAGGGCTGGGGGGATATTGGGATGTATAGAGAGGCATCACCAGCAGAAAACAGGAAGTTGTTATCCCCCTGTACAGACAGTTGGTGAGACCCCATTTGGAGTACTGCGTCCAATTCTGGAGACCCCATCTCTGCAAGGACATAGACAGGATGAAGGCAGTTCAGAGGAGGGCAACTAAAATGGTGCAGGGTCTGCAAGAGAAGCCATATGAGGAGAGGCTAAAGGAGCTTAATATGTATACCCTTGAGGAAAGGAGGGAGAGGGGGACATGATAGAAACTTTTAAGTACCTCAGTGGAATCAACAAAGTCAAAGAGGGTAGCATCTTTCAGAAAAAAAGATATGTAAGAACAAGGGGACACAATTTGAAGATAGAGGGGGGGATGACTCAGGAGCAATGTGAGGAAGTATTTTTTCACAAAGAGGGTGGTGGATGCATGGAACAGCCTTCCTGAGGAGGTTGTGGGGTCTAAAACTGTGGGAGAATTCAAGAATGCATGGGATAGACATAAGGCAATTTTTGTGGGTGGGGGGGTAGGAAGAAATAAGCTGTTGGTTAAATAGGAGCTGCATCTTATCCTCTAGTTAGGGAAATGGGGAGACTAGGTGGGCCAAGCAGTCCTTATCCACCATCAAAGTCTATGTTTCTATGTTTCTATGACTGGAATCTTCCATTCTCCCAGGACTTAGATAAGTCAGAAGAGAAGAGGCAAGGCCTCTCCCCTGCATAGAGATCTATTAGAGATCTAATTGATCACCTGGGTTTATGTGACCCTGGAGAACCTTCTACCCCACAGAGAAAGAGTTCACTTTTAGATCCAGTGTCCATGGATCCTTTTCTAGGAGACTATTTTTTAATAAATCACTCCTTACTTAGTGGTCTAAGAGGTGCAGATATAGATCCAGGGGTAATCTCCGACCACTCAGTGGTGAGTTGTGACCTGACCATATTATTAAAAGATTTTTTTTTAACCAATTATTTTACCAGGTGAAACACATGACTCTCTGTGGAAATTAAATAATCAACTCCTCAAAGAGGAAAAAATTATCAAAATTATAGACCAAGAAATTGAGGAATACACAGACATCAATTTATCCTCCACTACGAGACCTGATTTGGAATGGGGAGCCCTAAAATGTGTTTTGAGGTGTACTTTCATTTAATTAGCTTTGCAACAGAAAAGAGAAAGTGACCACAAAGCTCTTACCTTACTAGCCAAAATACAGCATTTAGAGGCTTCCATGTCTTCTACAGCTACAGACTCAGATATGGTGTTATTGCTCGGATACCAAGACCAATAGCGCTCTTCTCAGAGAAAAAGTAGAATATGCCATATTAAAAACAGGGGTAAGATACATTGATCAAGGAGAAAAGGTGGAGCATCTGCTTGTCTTACAGCTAAAGAAGGTGGAATCCTCTAGAATAGCAAAATCTATCAGATCTCAGGATCCGGCTACTCTTAAACTCACCCTAGGGAAATTACTGCAGAATTTACTACATTTTACAAGGCTTTATATAGCCCCATGCTTAATCTCCCAGATTCTTCTTGGGTGAAGGACTATCTTCTCCCTCTGAATCTTCCCACACTTCACCTGGAACAGCAAAAGCTACTAGTCACCCCCATTTTGGAAGCTGAGATTCTGGTGGCTATCACCTCACTAGTGGCTGACAAAGCCCCGGGTCTGGATGGATTCTCCCCTAATTTCTACAAAATATTTAGTAAACAAATAGCCCCTTGGTTACATCGTTTGTATACGTGGATGTTAGAAAGGAATACTATTGATAATACCCTGCTGGAAGCTCTAATTATTGTTTTACATAAACCAGATCCGGATCCGGAATTAGTAAGTAGTTATCGCCCAATCTCACTCTTAAACTGTGACATAAAGATCCTAGCAAAAGTTCTTGCTAGACGGCTGAAGGTAGTGCTCCCCAACATCATTCATGTGGATCAGGTGGGGTTCATGGAAGGGAGGAACTAGGCAGATCACTTTCGCAAGATGGTGCATGTCTTCTCTGTAGCAGGAGAGTTGGAAGTCCCGGCTGGCTTGCTTTCTCTCGATGCGGAGAAATAATTTGACCGAGTAGATTGGCAATTTTTGTTTCTGACCATGGAAAAGTTTGGGTTTCCCTCCAAATTCATTAGCTGGGTCTCCTATTTGTATGGTGCCTCCCAGGCGAGAATTTATTGCAATGGTGTACTCTCCGACAAATTTTCCTTACATTCCGGTACCAGGCAGGAGTGTCGCCTTTCTCCCCTATTGCTTAACATTTATTTAGAACTGCTACTATGTTCTTTAAGGACTCATGAAGGAATTCAGGGTATTCCCATTGGTAATCACACTTTTAAACTTTCAGCATATGCAGATGATGTGCTTCTACATCTGATTCATCCTGTCACTTCTTTCCCTATTGTGATGTCTCTTATCACGGATTTTGGAATGCTGTCTAATTATAAAATTAACCCGAATAAAACTATTGTTTTTCCCCTTAATCGAAGACCCATGAAAAGCACAGTATCCCCATTGGGTTTTCAGTGGAATTCTAAATTTCTGAAATATCTGGGCTTACTACTCTCCAGGAGTGATAAACTGATGAGAAAGTTGAATTTTGATTCGCTACTAGATATTATCCAACAAGACGTTAAAAGGTGGCAAACCCTTCCTATATCATTATGAGAACGTATTAACATTATAAAAATGAATATACTTCCCAGACTTTTATATCCAATTAGTATGCTAAACTCTTGGCTCCACTTAGCTTGGTTTAAAAGGGTACATGCTCTTATATCTTCATTTATATGGCAGAGGAAATGTCCTAGAAGGGCTTATTCAAAATTAGCAGCATCCCAACACTCTGGGGGCCTAAAATTACCACATTTTGGACTGTATTTTTGGGCTAGCCAGGCTGCCAAATACTTAAAATGGTTTATTCCTCCAGAAAGGCTTCCCTCATATCCTGGAAATAGACCCGATAACTAATACAAAAATTTCCCTAGATGCCCTTCTTTATATCCTAGTTCGAGCCCTTCCTCCCGAATTGAAAAGGACACCTATATCCTCCTTCATTCGGATCCACAATCAAATGTGTGCCTTCCTCAGACATACTGTAGAAACACAAGTGACCCAGGACAGCCAGTGGTAGCCAAACCTAATTTAAGATTAGGGGTAAGATTATATCCCCATTTTGGTTCCCTCAAATTAACATCCTTAAAGTAAAGGATTTTTTTGTGGAACATGCTTGGAATCTGGGGCAATAATGTCTACATATAATTTGAATAGAAGAGGTATATTTAAGGTGTTTCAATTATGTCACTTGCTAATACAGCATTTTTCAAACTTGGGAGAACCAGAACTGTGCCAGAATTGGGTTAATTCTCTAATTCCCTTTAGTGGGAATCCCCACTCTTTCTCCTTACTATAAGCTTTTCTTTGGGAAAATGTACTGGATGTATCTTCTCGAGTTCCTAAATACTGGGCTGCCTCATTCCCTTTTATTTTGGAGAATAATACCTTAATTTGGTCAAGTCTACACCAATATGTTTCCCAGGATAGATTGAAGCTTACCCAGTACCAATTTCTAAATAATATGTATTGGACTCCCAGTAAACTCAAGCTCTTGGGTAGGTCCCAGGATGATTGATGCACAAGATGTCACAAACAGACTGGGGACCTTATGTATATTTTCTGGGAATGTTCCACAATTAAAGACTTATGGATTATGATCAAGTCACGAGTGGATCCCTTGCTGGGGATTGAAGATTTGTTTATACCAGAGATTTGTCTCTTGGGAGATTTCTCCCACATACCGATTAGGGCCTGTAGATTCCACATGGCTATGATATCCCTCACTGCAAAGAAACTGGTCCTATACCATTGGTTGGATGGCCACACTATTACATACAATGAATGGCTAAGAAATCTTCTTTTTAATCTCCGGACTGAGCAAGTTAAGGCTAGTCTTGGTAATCATATACCCCACTATAAGAATATCTGGGAGGGCTTTCATACACTATTCCTCCTTCAGACTGGTGTGCCTTCATAGTAGATAAGTTGTGGCCTTCAACATTCACCTGTTGGTTTAGCTGCCCATGTTAATAATTAATTGTCAAAAACTTTTCACTGTGATGTTTTTGTCATGGTTTATTGTTACCCAGTTCTTCAGGAATATAGTGCCAAGCTGGGTTGGGTGGTATGTGTTGGGGGTGGGTGGGAGGGACCTTAGCATGGACCCTTGTTTGTCATGATTCTATTTGCAATGATATAGTTTATAGTTTCATGTCAAGGTTGTACACCAAAACTTGAATAAAGATTGAATTAAAAAAAATAAGTTTAATAAATTGTGTTCTAAGTGAAATAAATGGTGTTCTCACTCCCAGCAGGCTGCCAAATCAAAGGCAGCATGCCACACAGATACAACCTACCTGGTGCTGCCACCACTGGATAGGCCACACTATGGCTCTTCCACCATCATGGCACTCCCACTGCCTCATGTACTATGAATTCAGGACAGGTTCTGCCCTGCTCTGGGGCCAGGGAGCATGAGGTGGGTCATACACAATCCTCCAGGCCATGACTCCTACTCCCACAGGGGCTCCTATTCCACCAGCCACTTCCCTGCATACCTCCCAGCAGACCCAAGCACCTAACCAGCACCACTGAGGTAGGTCACTAACTCCTGGGCTGGGGTTCAACCCCCAGTGCATACTTGTGTTCTGCAGTCCTGCTGGCCTCCTGACTCTCTAAACTCCTCCCAATTTATACCCTACAGAGCAGGATCACCACACCCATGGGGCAGGCACCACCCAGGGCCTACCTTCCACTAATGCACCTACAGGAGGTGAGCAGGGTAACCTTTAGTAAGCCCCTGAACTGGGGAGGGCTTACACATGCATAAGGCTGAAACTAATCTAGATAGCAGTGTATTGGGTGGTCTCCTTAATGAGCCCACCAAAAACTGAGACCCCTGTGGCTTGGCTGATTTGAGTGCTTCCAGTACTAGCCCCATACACATTCTTGCCAGGCCTCCCCCAATTTATCAGAGTTGCTGGCAGTGCCAAAACAGTGGCCCAGGCATACAGCACTGCAGGGTCCATCACAGTGTCTAGCAAGAAGGATGCATTTAAATACCATTTACTACACAAGAAAGGTTTGCTGTACTGTACATGTCAAGGGCACGTTTAGAGGTCTGCTTGCTTTTCTGGTGCCACAAAACACAAAGAAGCACACACACTTTTTTTTTCATTTTGTCACTGATCCACCATTCTTAATAAAAATAAACATATAGGCAAAAATACTCAGACCTAGTACACATAGGATGCAATACCCAAATGTGAATTTAGAGTCCCAGGTGCACTGAATGGACCACTTTCATAATACTGTAATAACTTCTATAAGTGATGGGGCCAGGGAAGAGTCTATGAGTGCACATTATAGCAAAAGTATACTGGAGCCAGTACAAGTTAGTGGACTCCGTTCTCTTCCCTAACCCTATCTGACACTCCCTGCTAGAACATCACAGTGATTCTGACCCAGCCCAGCTGGTGTTGTTTAACCTACCTCTTCTTCACACCCAGCACTGTTTTCCTCTCCAGCCAACTTTGGTCACTCCATCTTTGTGTACGTCCATTACTAGGCAACAGATAGTCATGCTTACCATCAGGCTCTATGAAAACCAAGTGGAAGAGGGTGGTTGATATGTGTGCGTGGGAGGGGGAAAGCTGGAGGCGGGTGAGCCAGAAGTGGGTTCTGGGAGCTGTAGTATGCCTTTTCCTTCTGTCGAGATTGAGCGCAGTTGTACAGGGGTAGAGAACTAGAGTGCGTGTGCTGAGACTCAGCATAGGAGAGAACCATGGACTGCAAGAGCGACACGGAGTTGTAAGCCTATTATTTTACTGAGTTGGTAGAGCTGTTGTTGTTCAAAGCTCAGGTAGCCACTGCAGCTAGACATGGCAAATAGTATACAGGCCAAGGATGAAGGTCAATGCAGCTGTCAGTCTGAGAAATTTCAGCCCTGTTTATTGCTCCCAGCAGCGCATAACAAATGAGGTCACAGTAGAACACGGCACTGTCCACCATGTCCAAGATGGTGTCAGAGTTCAGTGCACTTGCATGAGTCATCATGCATGCACAGAGAACTCCGGTAGCCATCTTGGATATGACGGACAGTGCCATGTTCTAACAGTACCAACAGACAAAATAGTGCAGTGAATGTGCAGTGCTTGCTGTTCACCTTCATGATTTAAAAAGTTTGTCTGATATCCAGTGAGCTCCTTTTACTCTACTGTGCTTGCAAGTTGTCTGCAGGGCTACGCCCACTGCAGCCATAAAATTGGATGACAATTCCACCACCTCTGTCATCTTTCTCCATTGACTACTATAGGAGAGTTCCACCACATTGAAATGACAGTTCCACTCCCTAGAAATCTAGATGTTAGAGTTCCTCCACCTAAACATTTCCAATTTAACCACTGTCTAAATTAATAAACAAATAAATAAATTCTATCAAGGGAATTAACAGGGTTGACTGCTAGCAGCTGTTCAAGCATTGCAAGGGGCCCACAACAATAGAACATGGGTAAAAACTGGTGAGGGAGCATTCAAGCAAGACAAGAGGTAGTATTTCTTCATGAAAAGAGTGGTGGATAAGTGGACTGGGTTGCCCAGGGAGGTTGCTAGTACTGAAGATCCGGCACCCAGCTCCTGAAATAAGTACAAGCAGAAGGCTCTCTTTTTCTGTGCTTAAAGTTTTTTAAAGTACAGATTCAAGTGTACATTCACGTATAAGTAAACATCCACAGGAGGACTCACAGGAGCCTAACGTTTCACAACTGCAACTCTTTGGTGCTTTGTCAAGATTGTGTGACCCCCTGCTGCCCACTCCTTAAATAGCAGGCTCTTAAAGGCACATAATCATAAAGTACAAAGAGTGACCACCAAATAACAAAAACTTAAAGTTAAAAACAGTAGAGAAAGAACACTCCATCACTATCTCAGCCACTGTAACATATTTATATCAAATGAGAATTAAACCCACAGAAAAAGATATTGTCATGGCGAGTTTGCACTTTACGATTATGTGTCTTTCAGAACCTGCTATTTAAAAGGAATGAGCAGTAGGGGGGCTCCATAACCTTGACAAAGTGCCAGGGAGTTGCAAGCATGAAACATTGGGCTCCTGTACCACCTTCTGTGGCCTCTTCCTTATAATTGAATCTGCACTTTAATCGGTACATTGAAATAGCCTTTAAGCACAGAAAAAGAGAGCCTTATGTTATTGCTTATTTCAGGAGCTGAGTGCCGGATCTTCAGTGCTAGCAGTATCCATTTGGATTGAGAGCACCAATTGCTGAGCCAGCAATCTTTTACATAATAGCTGCCAAGGGAGGTACTGGGAAAGGAGACAATGGCAGATTTTAAGATGGGGTGGACAAACATAAGGGGCTGTTGAAAAATGGAGGTACAGTGGGGAGAGGTCAGACTGTGGATGGGTGTGGGGCCTGAGATGCTACTTGAAGGCACAGCCAATGCCCCCTCACCATTAAGCTGGTGTGGCAGTAGGCAGGCTAAGGGCACACTAAATGGATACTAAGTGGAAGAGTAGGTTTGCTGGCCAAGACACCTAGCTTCACCTGAGCTCTTTCCTTCTAGGTTGCTTGAAAGGACAGAGCAAAGAACCTTACCAGAGCAAGGGGAAGGATTAAGACTTCTTTTGGCTAGGCAGATTTACTGTGTGTTATTTTTATTTTGTACTCACGGGGATTGTTACTGTTTGTTGCTAACATGTTATTGCTTTATTTTTCTCTGATTCAAATTGTTGTTGCTGGGTATACCTTCTGCTGCATTATTACAAGGTGTGCCTACAGGTGTGTGCTAACAGATTACTGCTGTAATCTTCTGATTCAAATTGTCTTTTGCAAGGTATATCTTCTGTTACTGCTTTATTTTTCTCTGTAGCAAAGGGTTTCTTACAGGGTATATCTTCTGTGAAATTTTTACAGGTGGTGCTTCACAGGTTTTACAGTTTTATCTATAATTAGGGTAAGCTTTCAGGGCTACTGCATTTGTTGCTGACTGATTGTTTCTGCTCTTACCTCCTTGTTTCTTTCATCTGTGGTTCTTCTTTTTCAGCAGGGGAAGGGCCCAGTCACCCACCCCCATCCGCAACCACCACACATTACACTTCTTTTATAGGGTAGCCCACTCATGACATTTCCTGTGGCAAAGCAGGAAGGGGTGGATCAGTGGGACATCCACACTGTGACCTCATTTACAGGGGCACTTGTAATTTAACTTGTTATAACAAGTTATACAAAAACAAACAAACAAAACACAAACTCAAACCTTTGCTTTCATTTTCTTCCTTCTAATTACTCTGACCAGATTATAAACCCAGCAACATATCTGGAATGTATATCATTAACTGCAGGTACTGCAGAACACTTTTCAAAGGGCAGTTTTACAGGATTTAGGACACTGTCCTACATGCTGGGCCATTGGAGATCTTAGAGCTCAGCTCCAGGCAGCATGGGCAGAGATTGCATGCCTCAAATTTCATATTCAAGAGGAAATATATTATAAGAGCCACCCGCCACTTCTCCAACATCCAACAGAAGCACCTCGACTGCAGAGCGTAGTTGGTCCGGAATGTTGGCAGGTGGTTAGGAGGGGCAAATCGGGTGTCCCATCACTCGGTGCTCTCCAACATATTACATCCACAAACCATATAAAAACTACAAACAGGTATCTGCCTCTATCTCCGAAATCAAACAAAGGGGCAGAGGACACTGCAGAGCACGACACTGCAGCACAGGAGCTAGCACAACAAAAGTCGCCCAAAACTGGAACCAAAACAAAAAAAGCAAAAAAGAAATCCAAAAAACTTCTGATCATAGGAGACGCCATGATTCAGGGAATTGATACCTATCTCCAGCCAGGGGTAATGGTCAGATGTCTCTCAGGTACATCAGCGTGGAGAGACATTGACCACATTGCTAAAATTGTTCAGGAAGCAGGAGAAAACAATGACATCCTGGTACACATAGGGACTAATGATCTCACCAGCTGGTCAGTTGTGGAGACCAAGGAACACCTGACCAGGTTGGGTGACAAACTATCATCCATTTCATCCAGCATCTCCTTCTCTGAGATCCTGCCAGTCTAGGAGAGGGGGGGAGATGGACGAAAGGTCAGAGAAGGGGAGATAGGGGAGCTAAACATGCGGCTCAAGGGCTGGTGCCAGGAAAAATGACACAAATTTGTAGAGAACTGGCAACAGTTTTGGGAGCGAAAGTTCTTTAAATTTCATGGACTGCATCTGACTAAGGAGGGAGTCAGTGCATTGGGGCAGAAGTTTGACATCTTTGCAGAATATTTAAACTAACAAATGGGGAGAGGGGTGCAGCACCCCATATGTCGAATGGGAAGAACACCCCTTCCCCTAGCTAGTGGTCAAACAGGAGTTCAGCATGATTGCAGTTCATTTGCATCACCAGGTAAGGAAAAAGGTCTAGCTCCCCATATGACGCACAGGGGAAACACCAGACCTCACCCAACAACTAACACACCAAAATCTGGCCAATGGAAAATCGTGTACACAAATGCTTGCAGTCTGGAAACAAGATCCCAGACCTGCAGGCAATAATGACAGAGGCTAAACAGGACATAATAACAATTATCGAGACTTGGTTTACCAGTAACCACACTTGGGAGACTTCTGTACCTGGCTATGTACTGTTCAGAAGAGACTAAGATGCAAAAGGTGGGGCGAGTGGCCCTGTATGTCAATGAAAATATCAAAGCTACAGAAATTCAGAATACACATAAGGAGCCAGAAGAACTGTGGGTCACCCTGGAAACAGGAAATGGGACAGCCATAAAAACTGGGGTTGTCTACAGGCCACCAGACCAGGGGGAGGACATAGACACATTACTGTTAGAAGATATACAAAACATAACAGCTAAAGGGGAGGTTCTGATAATGGGAGACTTCAACATGCCAGATACAGATTGGTCAATACCAGCAGGAACATCTGCCAGAACTAGAAACATGGTGGATTCCCTGCAGGGGGAGGGCCTCAAACAACTGGTACAACAACCCACAAGAGACAGGGCTATCCTATATCTAGCACTGACTAATAGGGAAAGGATCACAGATCTCCAGGTAGAAGGTCAACTGGGGGCCAGTGGCCATCACATGGTATGGTTCAATTTGGCCACTACAACTAAATCATCCCATTCCAAGGCAAAAATATGGGACTTCAAAGGAGCTGACTTGATGGCCAACAGAGTTAAGCAAGCCCTGGCAAAAATAAATACAGGTGAGGGGGTGTATGCAAAGTTGGCAAGCATTAAGGATGCAATACTTGAAGCAAAAGAAGAAGGAAACCACTTTGGTTCTCAAAAGCAGTAGGAGAAAAGGTCAGAACCAAAAGGCTGGTCTTCAGGAAATATAAAGGAACACAGTGGGATGAAGATAGGGAGGCATACCAAACTTCCCTAAGGGAAGCAGGGAAGGCAGTAAGGCAGGCAAAGGCCCAAACCGAGGAAACACTAGCACAAACAGTAAAAGAAGAGGGTAAGACTTTCTATAGATACATTAGTGAAAAGAGAAAGTCCAGAGGGGGTATTGCTAAGAACAAAGGAGATAAGGGGGGCATGTGAGGTGGAGGACCATGTAAAAGCATCCATCCTAAATAGATACTTCTGCTCAGCATTTACTGAAGAGAAGGTAGGGCAGGGCTCACAGCTCAGCACCATGGACACAAAGGGGGGAGGGAGGTGAGCACTAGTCCCCTCACAAAAGAAAGGGTCCTACAAGAGCTCGATAAGCTCAAGGAGGACAAGGAAATGGGACCTGATGGCATATATCCCAGGGTACTAAAGGAGCTAACGGTGGAACTAGCAGAGCCATTATCAGAACTGTTTAGTAAGTCTCTGAGCACAGGAGTGGTCCCAGAAGCCTGGAGAAGGGCTCATGTGATCCCGCTCCACAAGAGTGCTAGCAGGAAGGAGGCAGGGAACTACAGACCAGTCAGTCTTACCTCAGTAGTGGGCAAGATTATGGAGGTATTCCTTAAGGAAAGGATAGTGCAACATCTGGAATCCAGAGGAGCACAGGATCCAAGACAGCATGGGTTTACAAAAGGAAGGTCCTGTCAAACTAATTTCATAGATTTCTTTGACTGGGTAACCAGAGTGGTGGACCAAGGGTGAGCAGTTGATGTCGCCTACCTTAACTTCAGCAAATCTTTCGATACTGTTCCACATAGAAGATTGATTAATAAGCTGGGTAGGCTCGGGGTGGATCAGAATTTGGCCAACTGGGTGGAAAAATGGTTGACAGGCAGAAAACAGAGAGTGGTGGTAAATGGTATACAGTCAGAAGAGATGCAAGTCACAAGTGGAGTACCTCAGCGATCAGTCTTGGGGCCAGTCCTCTTCAATATCTTCATCAGTGACATTGTGGAGGGACTGGAGGGTAAGGTTTGTCTGTTTGTAGATGACATCAAGATCTGCAACAGAGTAGATGATCCAGATGGGGTGGGCAGAATGAAAAGAGATCTGGATAAACTGGCAAAATGGTCAGAAGAGTGGCAACTGGGGTTTAATGCAAAGAAGTGCAAGATCATGCACATAGGGAAGAGAAACCCTGAAGCCACCTATAGGCTGGGAGGGGAGTTGCTGGAAGTCACAAGGGAAGAAAGAGACTTGGGCGTCATCATCACCGATGACCTGAAATCATCCAAGCAGACCACTAAAGCAGTAGGTAAGGCTAGGGGGATGTTAGGGTATATTAGTAGGGGTATCACAAGTCGTAAGAGGGAGATAATAATCCCTCTTTACAAGACACTGGTTAGGCCCCATCTGGAGTACTGTGTGCAATACTGGAGGCCACACCTTCACAAGGACATTAACCAAACTGAGGCAGTCCAGAGAAGGGCAACCAAAATGGTGCAGGGACTGCATCAGAAAATATATCAGGACAGATTAACAGAGCTCAATATGTATACCCTAGAGCAAAGGAGGGAGAGAGGTGATATGATCGAAACATTCAAACATCTTAAGGGCATTAACTAGGTGAAAGAGTCTAACATGCTTCGATATAAGAAAAAAAGCAGGACAAGAGGACACAGCATGAGATTAGAGGGAGGCCAATTAAGGGATAATGTAAGTGAGTTCTTTTTTACAGAAAGGGTGGTGGATGCATGGAATGTCCTACCTCAGGAAGTGGTGGATATGAATATAATGCAGGGCTTCAAACAGGCATGAGATAGGCATAAGGGAGCAATACAAACGAGTATGAATAGATAGGCCAGTGACAGAGCAAAGGCCGATGGCACATTTATAAGGTAGAAAAAGAAATGGGCAGACTGGGTGGGCCTTGCAGTCCTTATCTGCCGTCAACTTCCATGTTTCTATGGATCTCTGCCTTTTTCTGTCTACATTGTTTTCTATTTTGATGTTACTTCTCTTCAAACTGCAGTAGTACAGATGGAAGGCAGCTTTCTTACCCTGCTGCCTGCCATGGATTTTAATACGTATTTTAACTGAGAAATACTAAAGAATACATTATGTTAACACATACGTCATGTTCTGGTTTCTAGCAATAACAAAATTTAGTCATAGGTCTGGGCAATCTTTATCTCTAAGAGTCAATCAATCTTAATATCAACTTCAAGTAAAGGTTATTATTTCCTTGAAGACATGCCAAGCAATGAGCAAAGTTTCAAGACAGGATCTACTGTACTTCTATTAAAAACAAAAAAGTATTTAATAGGACTACAGGAGTGCATTTTACAAGACTAGGTATGTGATAATCTTGGGAAAATGTCAGGTACGTTAGTTAATAAATGCCTCCCCTGCCCTGAAATAGTGCCAGCAGCACAGGCTTTGGTGTTTATAAAAGTGGGAGAGACATTTTTAACAACATTGCCTGACAATATTTAAGGCAGTAGTGTGGTCAAGTAGTTTAAGCAGAGGCTTAGAAACCAGGAGACTCAGGTTTGAATCCCACCACATTTCATAACTCTTTGTGTGACCTTGAGGGAGCCACTTCCCAGTGTTTTAGCCCTTTATAAGTGACATTGCAGAGGGACTGGAAGGAAAAGTATGCCTCTTTGCAGACAATAGAAAGATCTGCAACAGGGTTGATACACAGGGGGGTGAAAAGGATGAGAAGGGACTTGGCATGGTTGGAGGAATGGTCAGAAGTATGACAGCTTAGATTCAATGCAAAAAAAGTGCAAAGTAATGCACCTGGGAAACAAAAACCCATGGGAAGAGTACACAGTGGGGGGGGGGGATACTAACTACAACAGAAATGGAAAGGGACCAGGGGTTAGTCATATCAGATTACCTAAAGGTAGGCAAGCAATTTGAGAAGGCAGTAAGGAGGGCTGGGGGATTCTGGGATGCATAAGGAGGGGCATCACCAGTAGAAAACAGGAGGCTGTTATTTCTCTGTACAGACAGTTGGTGAGACCCCATCTGGAGAACTGTATGCAGTTCTGGAGACCCCATCTCCGCAAGGACATAGACAGAATGGAGGCAGTCCAGTGGCGGGCAACTAAAATGGTGCAGGGTCTGCACCAGAAGCCACATGAAGAGAGACTAAAGGAGTCTAATATGTATACCCTTGAGGAATGGAAGGAGAGGGGGGACATGATAGAAACTTTCAAGTACCTCAAGGCAATCAACAAAGCCCAAGAGGGGTAGCATATTTCAGAAAAAGAAGATGTGCAAGAACAAGGGGACACATTTTGAAGATAGAGGGGTGACAGCTGAGGAGGTTGTGGGGTCAAAAATAGTGAGGAAATTCAAGAATGCATGGTACAGACATAAGGCAATTCTGGTGGGGGATAGGAGGGAGTAGGCTGTTGGTCAGCTAGGATCTGCAGCTTATCCAATAGGTAGGTATATGGGCAGACTGGGTGGGCCACGTGGTCCTTATCTGCTGTCAAATTCTATGTTTCTATGTAAAATTGGGTAAATTAAGGACTCCAATTAAAATTAGATTTTGCATTTCATTTGAGATGTCTTGAGTAAAAAAAAAAATAATAAAAACTGAAACATGGATAAAGGAGTTTTGTCTTAATAGGCACCTTACACTGTTTACCTGAACAGTAGAGATACACACAAGTGCTGTGGAGAAAATGGTCACAGTCACATGTTTATTTATAAACCAACTTACAGTAAGTAGCATGACTTGTGTAGCTCGGTAGTGTCAGCAAGCCTTTTTAGGTTAGTCAGAAACATCACCTGGTCCTTCCACCTACCCCACAGGGGACCTTCCAGGCGAACCCACCATTTTAAAAGGTGCACAGCTTCTGAGGCATATGGTGAGGCTCCTGAACCATGTGACATGTGCCCATCCTGTAAGAGGGTGCTACACACACAGGCCAAAACCCAAAGAGTCTGTCCCCTGACTGGCCAAGAGGGCTACTCATCGTTGGGGCCTCACCTCCTGCCAGCCTCCAAAGGAACCCATCTGTGTCACTAGCAGGTTCTCCCATACCTTTTTTGTACACTACTTGTGAGCCTACTGTGCTGCTACATGATGACTACAGTCCATCCCCCAAAGCAAGCCACACTATTAGTTCTCCAATGCACCCTGCATACTGTATCTGCTGAAAGCCTATAATTTCCTAAGGTAGACAGATGTATCTATCCTTAGCATATAGCTGTAACAACTTGGTCACAATTTCATCATGCCAGCATAGCACCATGCTACCTATCAAACCCATAAAGCTGTGCATTGGCATGTTAATCATTCTGTGATCTTTCTCCATTGCTGTAGGATTCCTCACTTGTCACCATTTTTGCCTTTGTACAGTGAGAGCTCATATCAAGACTACCTCCAGTCAGGCATGCCTTAAAGCCCACAGGTCATCTTTCATCTGGCAAAGCAGAGCCAGTGACTTCACCATCCCCAAGTCATAACTCACCAAATGAGCCACTAATACTCCAGGAGGATCATGTCAATGGGATTCAACCATGATCCATAAAAGGAAGTAATTCCACTTGCTGCCCTGGTGCCCAGTCTTTTTCACCTGTCACTGTTGTAAGGTCAGGAAGAGGTTTTCACCTCCTGGCATCTGCCTGGTCCTTGTGGCTGACCAATGAATAAAGGAATGTCCAAAAATCCATACCTGGTTCATCTGGAATTTGTCACCTGTTGGTAAACAAACAATAGTTACAGCAAATGCAGGCACACATACCCTTCAATGGCCTACAGCCTCCATCACCCTAAGGCCTGTATCTTGGTGTCTGACAGCCCTTCTATTCTCATATTTGTGGCTGTCCTGATGCAAAAAGAGGCAGTGTTGAACTCATCTGAGTTTAACCCCCAACCCCTTCATGGCCCTATTAAGGATGTATCAGAACTGAAATACTATCAGTGCGGTTCTGTCTGTGTGTTGGAAGAACACCATCCCATCCCCATGCCTCTGGGCCATGTACTTCTGCAGTTCTGACAAGATGTTCCATGTTGTCCTTGAGGATGCTGTCAGTTTGCCCCTGCAGCCAAGTGCCAATCGATCCATTTTGCTCTTCTGGATCAGCAGGAACACCCCCTCAGTTGACAAGTCCACCTCTTCATATACCAAGACTACCTCTGCCTCAGCTGCCTTATTCAGCTGCATCAATTCCAACACTCAGAATGCCCCACAGAAAGTCACCCCAAAAAACATTCTTAACAACAATACATCTGATGTGGATGAACACACCTGCACCAATTCTCCCCAAACCTGCTTCAACAGGCTGGGACTAATTGGACATCTGCCACCAACCCTCTTAGGTGTTCCATTTGCCCACCCTTCTAATGACTTGCAAAGCCAAAATGCTCATGAGTTGTTCTCAAACCTAGTGACCTCAGAAACCCAGGCTATTACTGCCAGATGTTGCCCCACTACCCCTGGTGTGAAGCGGTCCTGCTTTTTCTGAACTATAATGATGGCATAGCTGATCTATCAGTACTGGCCACACATTCATCCACCCCTGGGCCTGCCATACTCACAAGAAACAATCAACCCCCCCCCTCCAGTATGCAACCTATGTGCTCAGAGCTAATGAGTTCCTGATAAGCTGTGAGGCTACTGGCTTACTAATTCACAGAGGGAGGCTGGGATTTCCCTGGGATGCTCCTACATTTCAGGCAATTGTTCCAGGAACTTCTGCTACAGTGAATTACAAAGAGTGCTAGTGATATCGTTGTCCCTAAACTAAATACCTAACATCAGGCTCTTCAACAAAGACAACCTTATGAGGTCCCCCATCTGCCTCTTTGTACCTAGTTGCCCATTACTGGTGTGCACTACTCCCATGGTGCCCATCCAGAAGATGACCTTACTATCCTGTACTTAGGTCATTAGTTAGACCGTACCTGGAGTAATGCGTGCAGTACTGGTGCCTGTATCTGAAGAGGGACATTACGTTACTGGAAGGGGTGCAGCGCAGGGTGACAAAGATGATCAAGGGACTGGGGGACTTATCATATGAGAGGAGGCTGAGGGAGTTGAACATGTACTCACTGGAGGAGAGGAGGGACGGGGGGACATGCTTGAAACCTTTAAGTACATGAAAGGAATAAACAAGAAAGGTACAGAGGGGCTGTTCAAAGTAAGGGAGGGGAGGGACACCAGGGGCCATGATATGAGACTGGAGGGAGCAAGGTTCAGGAGGGAGATGAGGAGACACTTTTTTACTGAGAGGGTAGTGGCTGGGTGGAATGCATTACTTGCAGTAGTGGTATCTAGTAGAACAGTGGACTGCTTCAAAAGGGGATGGGACAGGACAAAGGGGAGGGTCAATGAAGGGGAAGGGTGGAAGGGAGGGGTAGCTGCAGAATAAGGGGTGCTAGCTGCACATTCAGACTTGATAGACCTCTAGGCCTTTATCTGCTGGCAAATTTCGTATGTTCGTATGTCCCAGAACTGGTTGCCCCACACCCATAGGGCCACCACTATCGGGGAAAAATGAATTTTTTGTCAAACTTACTTCCCACCAGCATGGCAATCACTGTTCATTGTGCCAAGCTCTTTTGAAGTATGCCCTGAAGCCGAAGCCAGGGCCCTATGTAGGGCTCCATTTCTTGGCTGATAAGTTACCATCAGCCAGAATGACACACCATTATAACAATTCATAAAGGCCATTCATACTGCCAGATCTCCTTTCTTGCTCTCCATTACACCGTCTGTGATAAATTTTATGGCATCTGGCCCCTACTTTTGCCATTCTGTGAAAAAAAAATCCTCCCTATTGGAACTACATTTCATGCAAAACTGAGGTGCCCTAACAATTACTGCAGCTCCTTCAAGGTTATTTTGTGTGCCCCTGTCACTCTGGCTAATAATCCCCACAGGATTTGTACCTTTTCTTTTTTTTAAACTCAGCTTTATTGTGAAAATGGTAACACTTCACCTGTTACATTTCATTGGTTTTAGTATATTTTTTCCTTTGTTCTGTTTTAAAGCTATACACTTATCTTCATTCTAAACATTTCTCCAATATGTTGATGGAACAGAATTGTAATATTAAAACTTTGTATTAAATATCATAATAGTAAGGTTAACACAACAGGAGCAAGAAGTTTCATGGTCGTGTCTTCATGCCTTTGGGCAACAGTGCCTAGGGTATAACATTTGTTTAAAGGGTAATGCACCCTAACCTCCTACTTAACAAATTTTAATTGCATCTAACCAACATGTAACAGTCTGTTAGGGAGGGATGCCACTTTCTTTCCCTTATGCCTTTTTTTTACCTCATCTTGAAATGTATCTGGTCCTACCAACCAGGACGCTTGGCCCGCCCAGCTGGAATATGGCTGCCGGCACCATTTAAAAAGTGATGTGGGTCTCCCTGTGTTCCCTATGGCATGTTCCTCTGGGACCTTCTATCCCCCCACATTTAGTTTAAATTCATGTCCCCTAGGTCTGTATTTCTGGTTCCTCTATACTGTTCCAACAGGCCCATAATTCTTGGGGTTTATCGTTAGTGAGTCTGAGGGTTGCTGTAATTTCTTCCATTCTCCTATTTTTCACCCTTCCTTTCCAGGAGTCTATGGAGGGTGGGGGTTGTCTTGAACCACTTTGTAGTAATTTTTTTCTTAGCTGGCAAGGTCAGTATGTAGAGAACAGCAAGTCTATGTTTATCTCAAAAGTTGAGAGTCCTTATTCCCAAGAGCATGAGTTTAAAATCATATGGAATGTGGACCCCGGCCCCCAGAGTTTCTCAAGACTCTCATGTACCTCCGACCAGAATTTCACTATCCTGTGACAGGCCCAAAATATGTGGTGGTGTGTGCCTGGTTGGCCACAGCCCTGCCAGCATAGCAGAGAATTTCCCACCTTAAAGTGGTGAGTAATGGATGGGTATGAAAGAATCGGATCAGACACTTCCGTTTAAACACCCTCCACCCTGGTGAGGCCGTAGTCCTCCACCCATACTTCCAGGTCATTTTCCAGAATTCCTTCAGTATGCGGATGCCTGTCTCTTGCTCCCAGCTTATTCTCAGCTGTTCAATTGTTGAATCTGATTCCCCTCTAATGGCTTTGTATGCCTCTGAAATCATTTTACTCCTGCCTACCAGTCTATTTGCCCAATACTCAAAGGTTTCTAGGGAGGAATGGTGTCTACTGATCTTTGGTACTAGTTGGTTTGAGACCAGATAATGTCTGACCTGGAGGTATCTATGAAAGCCCACTCTCTGGACTGCATATTTTCCCCATGGGTTTGCAAAGGAGAGAATGATGTTATTTGCTATGAGGGACCAGCAGTAGGTCAGTGAGGTGTGTTTCCATCTAGCAAACCCAGGGTCCCATCTGGCTGGTGGAAAATTTGCTTCTCTTATGATAACTGTTAGGGGGCCTATCCCCTCTAGTGTTAGGGTGAGTCTGCAAGTCCTAGACCACATCTTTAAAGAATGCTTAAACCATGGGTTCTCCAGCTCTTTCCAGACTTGAGGTGTTAGTGGAATGGCAAACAATGGGATGCTTTTCGATTGCACCACCTCTATCTCCTGCCAGCCAGTGTTTTCCCTCTGCTTAATCCGGGACAAAATGGGGATATCTGGGCCACTAGGTAGTAGGCTTTAAGATCCAGGAGTGTGAGTCCTCCCCCTTTCCTGGGCTGTGTGCGGGTCTCCTGTCTAATGCATCTCCTACCCTTACCCCAAATAAATGTCATTAGGGTTTTGTCTACATTTGTCCAAAATGTCTCTGGGATGTTAATGGGCAGGGCCTGGAAGAGGAACAGGAAGTGAGGCAAGACATTCATCTTGATGATGTTGATTTTCCCACCTAGTAACAGGGGCAGCATCTCCCACCTCATCAAATCTGCTTTGATCTCACCCCAGAATTTACCGCGGTTTAAGCAGAACACATTCTCCATGAGGGAGAGACCCTCACCCCCAGATATCTTACTGTGTTATTTGCTGCCCACCTGAAAGGAAAGTTGCCTAGGACTTTGTTCTTACAGGGGCCTCCAAACCTAGTAGCTTTTGATTTATCAAAACTGATCTTGTAGCCTGATATTTGACTATAACTAACTCCCTCATTAGCTCAGGATGGAAGTTTGTGGAGATGTTAAGAAAAAGAGGGAGTTGTCAGCATACAGTGAGATTTTATGCTGATAATCCTGCACTTTAGTACCCTTGATCTGTTCATTTTCTCAAATTGCAACTGCAAATGGCTCAGTACAAAGGGAAAATAATAGGGGGGACAGTGGGAATTCCTTTCTGGTCCCCCTGCTCCGGTGGAATCTTTCTGAGTTGTTGCCATTGAACCTCACTGTGACCTGGGGGAGGTGTATAATGCCATAACACTGTCTCTGAACCATGGCCCAAGACCCATCTTCTCCAGAGTCCTGTGTAGGTGGTACCAGTCCATTCGATCAAATGCCTTCTCCACATCTATGAAAACTGCCAGCGAGGGTATTTTTGTCCCCCGTTGGTAGGTAATTAAGTTGAGAAGGCGTCTAATGTTGTTATGGATCAGTCTACTGATTATAAAGTCAATTTGATCTGGTTGGACTAAGCTGCCCACATGACCCTGGAGACTTCCTGCCAAGGTGGAAGTAAAGACTTTCTGGTCCACATTCATCAGGGAGATGGGTCTGTAAGAGCTGCACATCAATGGATCTTTACCTGGCTTATGTATTACAGAAATCTGGGCATGTCTCCATGAGGGTGGTGCCCCCTCCCTTTCCAGGATTTCCCAAACACCTAACATACTAACATACTATTTGCCAGCAGATTAGGCCTTATGGTCTATCGAGTCTGCTCGAACCTCAGATCCCTAGTTGGATGCTGAGGCCCTCCCCTCCCTTGTGTTCAAGAAACCCCTATCATCCATCCCCCCCCCCGGGACAGGCCATCATCTGATACATCCACTTTCTGTGCCTGTCCCACCCTCTCTTGAAGCCCTCTACTGTGGATCTCTGAAACAGCTCGCCCGGCAGTGCATTCCAAGTGTCCACCACCCTCTCAGTGAAAACTCCTCCTCCTCTTTTCCCCCCTCACCTTTCCTCCTTCCAACTTTAAACCATGCTGTCTGGTAATACCTCCCTGCTTTAGTCTAAAGATCCCCTCCATGTTTACCCTATTTATTCCCTTGAGGTACTTGAAGACCTCAATCATGTCCCCCTGTCTCTCTCTCCTCCAATGAAACAGGCAGAGCTCCTCAAGTCTGTCCTCATACGTCAAATCCCCTAGCCCTCGTATCATCTTAGTTGTCCTCCTCTGTACCCTCTCCAGGAGCTGTATGTCCCTCTTCAAGTGTGGTCTCCAGTACTGCACACAGTACTCAAGGTGTGGTCTAACCAGTCCATTGTACAGCGGCAAAATCACTTCCTTGCTCCCAGAGGTGATCCCCCTTACGATGCATCCCAACATCCTGTTTGCCTTGCTAGCCGGTCTCCTGCACCGCTCAGAGTTATTCATACATGCATCCACCATGACCCCTAGGTCTTTTTCCCCTACTGAGGCCTCCAGCGCCTCCCCTCCCAGAGTGTACCTGTGTTTAGGGTTTCCCCACCCAAGATGCAACACCTTGCACTTGGTGATATTGAAATTTAATTTCCATGTGTGAGCCCAGCTTTCCAAGGTGTCCAGGTCCCCTTGCAGGGCCAACCTCCCCTCTTCTCCCTCAACTACTGCTCCCATCTTGGAGTCATCAGCGAAGAGATTCATTTCACACCCAGTACCCTCCCTGATGTCAGATATGTGTGCATTAAACAGGATCGGACCCAGGACCGAGCCCTGCGGTACCCCACTACCAACCTCTCTAGGGTTCGAGAGCTCCCCACAGACCACTACTCTCTGGGTGCGTCCAGCTAGCCAGTTTTCAATCCATCTGACCATCAAAGGGCCTACTCCCAACCTGCATAAGATAAGGAGCCAACTCTTCTCTGAATGTCTTATAAAATTCCCTGGGCAGCCCATCTGGGCCTGGACCCTTCCCTGTTTTCAGATTTAGCATTGCAGACATGACCTCTGCTGGGGTGAAGGGTGCATCCATCTCCTTCATCTCTTCCTGTGACAGTCTGCTCACCTTTATCCTACTGAAGAACTTATCCATTTTGCCTGCATGGTTGTCTATTATGTCCTGTTGGTATAACCTACTGTAGAACTCTCTGAACTCATTTGTGATTTTCCGGGGGTCCCTGATTTGCTGGGTATGATCTGTCCAGCTCCTGGGTCAGAGAAGCATTCTACCAGCTAGCTCCTTTTTGTGCTGCTATGCCAGTAGTTTCCCTGCTCTGTTGCTGACCTAGCAAAATCTCTGGCACGAATACCTTAGCTGACCCTGTATTCTCTTATCTAGAAGTTTGTTGAGTTGGGCCCTATATTCTTCCAGTCTTGTTTTTACCTTTTCATTTATTATTATTTTAAGTTCTGCCTCCTGGCCAAACTGTCTGCCCTCCAGCCTTTCCTGTACCTGTAACCTAGGTTTTTTTAAGACCAGAGGCAAAATGAATAGTTCTCTCCATGAGTACAGCTTTAAAGCCATACCACCATATGGCCTTGCTAGTATCCTGTGGGTGGTTGAGAGCTGTGTACTCCCTAAGGCAGTCTTTGACTATCTCTTTATAGTCCTCTTTATTAAACAAAGATGTATAGAGGTGCCATGTTGAGGTTTTCCCCTTGGGGTAACCACCAATGTACTACCACCATGCTATGGTCAGAGATTGTTCTGTGTCTGATGTGCTCTGCTGCCACCTTGTGCACCCATTTTGAAGACACGAACACCATGTCTAGCCATGAGAAGGTGTTGTGGGGGCTGACCAGCAGGTGTAGTCCCTAACTCCTGGGTTGTAATACCTCCAGGCCTCTGTTAGGTCAGGTCTTGGGTGATTCTATTTAATGCCCTAAATGTTTGACTGGGCTGTGTGTGGGATACCCCTGATCTGTCCACTGCAGGATTAAGGACTGTGTTGAATTCTCCCTCAACCAGAAATATTTCTCCCACCGGGGCGCCGCCTTGAGCATCACCTCCTTCAGGAAACTGACATCATGCTTCTCTTGATTTGGGGCACATATATTCAGCAGGGTACATACTACTGAATTGTATGTTCCTCTGGCCATGACATATCTCCCCTGTCTGTTCTGGACTACCTCTGTAAGCTCCCACAAGCATTTATTGTGGATCAATATGGCTATATCCCTTTTGTGGGGATGTTCTAAGTAAGTGGCTGAGTATCCCTGGCCCACCAATGATCTCTTCAGTTTTTTGCTCTCCTCCGGGGTGAGGTGCATCTCTTGTAAAACTGCTGTCTCTGCCCTCTGTCCCTTAAGCTTATTCAGCGATGTGTCCTTTTGACTGGGTTGTTAATCCCCCTTACATTATATTTTTTCACTGTGCTGGCAGCCATTTTCTTCAGCTGAGGTTGTGATACTTACAGATGGAATTGGGCATTTTTGCCCCTTATACAGCAACTGACATATGCAACAACAATATCCTGCAACTATATACAGTTTCTTGGTACTTCCTAGGTTTGTCATACACCCTCCAGATTTTGTCAATGGATACCATCTGGTAGAGTGAGGTTGCTTATGTAAGCACCTTGCACTGGACATGTGCTTATGAGCTGCCTTCTGCTCTTCCAGCTTCCAGGCAGCCCTGGGAATTTGTTTGCCACTTAATGACAGGAACAGATCTACATGGCTCTTCTTCCGACCCTGGGATAGCTATGTTGCCTGTTGGGGGGTGCCATTCGTCAAGTGATTTCAGGGGCTTAGCTTCCCATTTTCCTGATCTCCTTTATCATCTGTGCCATGAACCCTTTGTTTCTGTCTACTCCTCCCCCTCCACTTCCCATTTAGGTCATCTAGACCCCTTCCCATGCCAGACTTAACCGATAACCCGCAGTGCTGGTGCAGATTAGGCTCCTCTCTCCGCTCCCCTTATTTGATCCTCTTTCTGGCATTGATGGATCACTCTGGAGACAGAAGTGCTCCCTACTGGGCCTGTTCAAATACATCCCTCCATACCCCGAGGCTCTTCTGTGCTGAAGGGCCTTCTAACCTTCCACCCCTCTTCTCCCCACCACTTTGTTTCATGTCCCACTAATCCTCTCTGATCGGCTTATTGTACTGGGGTTTTCTTTCTGAACTGGACAGAGAGTAGTCACAATAACTGGATGAATAAATAAATAGCAAGTGGTGCACCATTTACTTATTTATTTATTTGAACATCAGTTTACAACCTTTGAGCCAGAGGCTCATTTCCAAAGGTACCTCATCACATTGAGGAGAAATACATTACATTACAGGCTCATTGTTACATCACAGAGTTTCAAATTGTAATAAAATTACAACAATTTAAATTGACAACCATGTATATTTACAAATATTTGTAGAGTGAAGGATCACCTCCTTCAGGAAACTGACATCATGCTTCTCTTGATTTGGGGCACACTATGTGTCTACTTACTGCACCCTGCTGTAGCTTCTATTACCTCACAGTACCATTACTCTCTGGTTGATCAAATCTATCTTAAATTATATGCCTGCACATGAACATCACTTTAAACATAACAATTCAAAACAGGTGATCAAGCGTACTTCAGAGACCAGGTCAAAGCACTTAAGAGGATTTACTGGTAGGGAAAAAACTGAACAGGCCTCCAGGACTGAATAGGACTCTTGTTGTGAAAGGGGAACTGATATTTGGCTAGGGTCGCAGATATATCTGTGGGACTGAGAAACACACTGCAAAGGTGAAACCAAATCCACCAGCCAAAGGCCCCAAATCAGCTACTAAGAAGAAAAAGGCACTGGCAGGTGAACACAAGTTGTGACTAAGGAAGACTGATTCTTCCACTGTTAGTTGCAACAGAGGAACCAAGTCTTTGTCTATGGACCTTACATGGTGCACCAGGACAGAAAATGCACTAGTGCAGGAACACTGGTCACTGCAAGGAGGAACTGATTCTTTGGCTGTGGACCTCAGAAAAGGGCTCACTGCAGTGCTAATCAAGCCATTCACCAGGTCCCATTCCATTACAACCTTATGTGGACTGTAGAGGTCTTACCTGCTCATCCATTAGGTCCCGTGCCCTGATCAGATTCAGGAACTGCCAAACCTAAAGACATGGTTTCCGCTACTGCCACCTCCTCAGGGGAAAAAAGGGAGATTGTGTTGAGCCAGTGCACCACCTGTAGGCCCTGCTTAACTGGTCTGGTGCAGTGTGGCTTTCCCTTCCTCTCACCACTCATGCCGATCACACCTGGGATCCTCTGACCTCTGGAGGGAAGGAGCACCATCCACTATGTAGGAGAGAAGCCTCAGGAAGAAGTGAAAAAAAAGCGAAATGTTTTGTTTCTAGGAGAAAACAGTTGATTGGCACAGACAAGAATTAACTGGAACATATTGTAGAGGATATGCGCTGGTGAAGCCATGGAAAGTTATTTCAAGAAAATACTGTCCGAGCTACAGTTCCTATCAGATGTATTCTTGGGATCTTCCTGCCCTTTCAATTTTTCCTTCTTTTTTTTTTTTTATACGGTCTTCCACCATGGTGTTTGGACAAAATCTTCACTCTGTCCCTCCTGGATCCTGGATTTGGCCGGAGATGACTAAGCCACTTCCCCTTGGATGTTGCCATCTCTCCTTCTTGATGAGGGCCCTTCCAGGGATGATGTGGTCGGGTGGGAAAGTAGGGCAACAGGTACTCCAAGTTGAAGCAGGGTATCTCTGGCCTCTGAAAGGGTTCGGAAGAAAGCCAGGCCCTCAGTTAGGAATAGCTTGATCTGCGCTGGTGCTGCTCTATGCATTTTAATTTTCTTGGAGGCCAGGTGCTTTTTTATTTCTAGAAAGGCTCTCCTCTTCTGTTGGGTGAGTGGTGTATAATCATGATCAAAGTACAATCTTCGATCGCCAAACGTTATCTCTTTTTTAGCCCAGGCTGATTGTAAGATTGTAGTTTTGGTGCAGTAGTCCTATAATTTTAACACAATAAATTGAGTGGGGCCTTAGGATCGGCTATTTTTTTGGCAAGTGCCCAGTGCTCTGATAGTATTTAATGGGGTATCTTTAGGGAGGTCCAACAGCTCTTTTTAAGAAAGTATCCAGAAAATCCTCCATTTTGCCCAACTTCATGTGTTTGGGCCCCCCGTAGATCCTCAGGTTTTCTCACCTTGATCTGAGCTCCAGATCTAGTTGTTCTGACAATTCTCTCTCTCTTTTAGCCAGGTAGCGGATTGCTGAATCCTGGCACCCCACCATGCTTGCCATCTCCATTAGCTCCTGTTCCACATTACTGGTGTGTTGAGCAACGTCGGCTAGTTCTTTACTATTTTCCACTACTTTTTTCCTACAGTTTGTCCATAGCAGCATTGAAGTGGCCCAGCTCTTTAAACAGCCATTTGGAGGTTATGGTAACATCGTTTTCCATGTTTTCATCGCTGATGTCACTTACTGAGCCTGTAACAGATGCTGCCCAGCCCTTAGTGTTGACTCTAATCCCTTGTGACTCTGTGACAATTTATGGTTTCATGCAGTCCATAAAGTTTCCTTCGGGTGAATCTTCAGTAGCATAGTTCCTTGAACCTTCTGATTTCTGTCTGAGGGGTCTGCAGCTGAGCAGACTGCAGGATCACCTGTGTTTTATATTAATTTTAAAATTCCCAGGGTCAGAGCGTGAATGACTATGACTCCATTGCTTAAAAGTGGAACCAGAAGTCGGGCCTGTGCCTTTTCTACTGGCAATTGAAAACTGTGGCCTGAGTATCAAGCTCAATACCAAAAAGACAGCATGGTGCAGGGCCCCCTCAGTCTTGGCCCTTGCCAAAAGCAAACTAAAGTCTGTGTGCACCTCTTGAAACACCTTCAGGAGGTGTCCACATTCTCTGGAGCTGGCCTTTCCTACATATAAGAAGTAATGCAAATAATGAACTACTTCTGTTCATACTGTCTTGTTCGTTACCACCCAATACAAAAAGGAGCAGAAATGCTTGAACAACGGAAATACCATTGCACATCCCACGGACATACATCTGTCCATGTAATATTGTCTCTCAAATTTTATTCTGAGCATATCCCTGTCCTCTTCATAAATAGGTAATAAATGAAATGTGGACTCTATGCCCACTTTTGCCAACAAGGCCACTTTTCCAGCCACCCTTACCATCTCTACTGCTCTGTCAAACAGTGCATTGGATACCACCATGAAGCATGGGTCAGTGTAGTCATTGACAGAATCACCCTCCGGCTAAGACAAGTGGTTTATCATCCCGAACTCATCTGGTGCCTTCTTGTGGACACCCAGTCAGGGATACTCACAAACATGGTGAAGGTGGGGCTGAAAATGGGCTGCTGATCTGCCCTGCTCCCACTTCCTCGGCTGTCTTCCACTGGACCAGGTCTGGTCTCTCCCTGATGGGCTTCAAGTTCTCAGCCTCATAACACCATCCAGAGCCCTTGTATGGAATCCTTAAACATACTGTGAATCCTTCCACCAGAGAAAGAGCAGCTGCTTGATCCAGCTGCTAGCTGAGCCATGGCCTAATCTGGTTCACCCTTATTGGCATTGGGAAGCTGCCTGTGCCACTTCTGAAATGGTGGGGGGAGCGATAGATATAGATAGATAGATAGATAGATAGATAGATAGATAGATAGATAGATAGATAGATAAATAGATACTTTATTTGTATAGTGCTCCTTCCCAGAGGCTCAGAGTGCTTAACAATATTAAAAACATATTTCACACAGGCAACACTAACACACTGCAGAAACGTAATTTAAAATTCTATCTATCCAACATTATGGAACAAAAATAAACTAATAATTAAAAATAAATAACTCAGCTGGCACTGGTCATGTCCATTGCTGCCTCTTGTTCTGCCCCGAATTCTTGACTGCTAGATTTTTGGTCACCAGCTTCTTGCCCACCGGCTGGCATGACACTGATGCTCTTTTCCTGCACTGTGCCTTGGATGCCAGTTGCCTGAGCACTGTCCCCTGCCCCATAGGCTCTATGGGTGGGGTTGGCTGAATTGGAAGCCCTGAAAGTCACTCTTCTTATGGGTTTCTGAACCCCCCCTTGAGTTCACAAAACAGGCTCCCACCAGGCCTTGCCTGTCACCTTGATTAGGGCCTCTAGCTGCTTTTGCAACTCCTTCGTCGCCCTCTTTTCCACTACTTTTCCTTTTCATGGCATTATGCTCTCCATTTGCCAAGCTGAAAGAAACAGACATTGACAACCTGCCCCTGTACACAACAGCTTACTGTCCCCATGGGGCTGTATTGTGTAAACAACCTTGAGTTCATATCTTTGATTATGTCCCTTTACCCTTGATGCTTTATTATCAAACATTTGGGTCTCCTATCCCATAGCCTTATTTTTTTGCTGGTGTCCTGACCCCCACAGAACTCTGGACTCACTAAGGGAGGGCCTTGATGTAACAGCCCAGCTTCTTACTAATGTCATCTTCTAATTAACCAATTTTTGTTATATATATATACAGTATATATAAATGTGTGTGTGTGCATATACATATATATATATATATGTATATATATATACACATATATATATATATATTTACAATGGGGTGAGAGCAATATGAGTGAGATAACTTCAGTTATTTCCACTGCAGTGAAATAACTTATGATGACATCACCGGAGTTAAAATAACTTACAAATATACCTACTCTGCTGATGTCATCACTCACTCACTCACTCACTCACTCACTCCAGCCTGCATACTAAATTGAACTACTCCACAAATCTGTTTCTCACTGCTACTTTCAAGTAACTCAGTTAACACTGCAAAGGACATTCAGCTGTTTCCAATAGTGTGTGTAAAACTCCCTACCCATTACTATGCTACTGTCATTTTCAAGAAAGCTTGCATTCTAAATAACAGTGCCTCACAGTTTCTGCTTCTCACTGCTACTTGCAAGTAACTCAATTAACATTGCAAAGGACATTCCCCTCTTTCCCATAGTGTGTGCAAAACTCCCAGTCCATGGTTATGCTACAGTCATTTTCAAGAAAACCTGTATTCTAAATCACAGTGCCTCACAGTTTCTGTTTCTCAATGCTTGCTGACACTAACTCAACACTGCCAAACACATTCACCTGTTTCTCGTAGTGTTGTAACACTCCCAGCCCATTCAGAAACACTTACACACACTCAGAACACACATGACCAGTGCTCTCAGTATAACTTAGAGGATAGAGTAATGAGCATGGAATAAGCTTGTTATATCCAGCACACCAGACCTGGGTTTGATTCTCACAATCTACACTTCCACACTGTATGACTCAGAATAAGTCACTTAACTGCCTAATGCTCCCAAGTCATTTCTTAAAAATTATCAAAACACTAAAATAAAATGGACCAAGATGCATAACAACACTTCTGAAGCTCCTACCCCATTATAGAAATAGCACACATGATGTGCAGATCGTGAAATAGGAAAAATATTGTCACTCCTGCAAAGTGAACTGTGCCTTTGGCACTCCGGAGAATACAGAGCTCACTCTGCAGGAGTGATAATATTTTTCATATTCCACTCCTGGCCATCATGTATCCCATATATATATATATATATATATATATATATATATATATATATATATGTGTTGTATATATATATATATATATATATACACACACTGTATAGTACCTTGATTTCACATTGACTTTATTTTGCGGTATCAGCTGATCATCCGCTTTCACGGTCTAATTAATTAGTGCTCTGATGATCAGCTGATGAATGCTGTCCTGCCACTTGCCTCATTCAATTCTGCGGAGCCTGTCTGGACACCTAAACAAAAACAGCTTGTTATCTTCACTGCATTTTCGGCAACAACACTAAATGTCAATTACCTGGCTCACTGGAGTTAAAAGAAAGTGCCAGTACCCCTTACATGTTGCCGATGCTGATGCAGAAGCTATTGCATTCAGTTCTGGAGTACATCTTCATGTTGCTGCATCTGTAGCCCATGAAGTGCCTAGCATACCACCAGCCAAATGAAAGTGGGCAGCAATGTAGCAGCATGACAGCTCAGTGGTTTTGTATCTTTATTAGTACTCAGAGAAGGTGTCCACTGCTCATTCATTCCAGATGAGGATGTACCAGATGAATGAATGCCCACAAACAAACATGTGGCATGATGACGAATGCGGATGAACGACACATACAGCATAATCATGATCGTTGTCCGCACTTTGCCTTTCTTTTTTTGTGTTCTTAAAATTATTTCCCACAAATAATCAAATAAAGGATTTAAACAAAGCATCTGGATGGTTATTGATGAAACTGAACAGAGAACGACTGAGAGGACAAATGAATGCAGTGAATGGAAGTGAGTGAGAAATCTGATGAATGCAGCATGTGGCATGCAGAGGTACCATTTTAAAAAATTCAGTAATAGTGTTTTAAATCAGTAAAAGTAATCAAAACAATTAATTATACACAACGTAGATACTAAGATACTACGTACTGAAGAATTAATGGTGTTTTGATGGAGTTTTTATAAGCGGGGGCAAGTAAGGGAATTGAATGGGGGAGCCATTGCCTGAAACTGCTACCAATGCTATGGTTCTATCGGGTGGTGTGTGTCATTAAGGTACCTGAAAATTTCACTGGTCCTAGATATTTGCTGATAGATCACATTACGCTAATATAGCGAATATTTAGGCCCAATGAAAATAAGGTGCTATACAGTATATATATAAATATATATATATATATATATATATATATACACACAGTATATATAGGGGATATGTCATGCTGACTGAAGAACCCGCAGACTGGCAGGTGTTTAGAACTGCCAGAAATGCCTGTGTTAAAAGTGTACGTGCTACTAAAGCAAACTTCTACATCTCCACCCTGGAGCAGGCCAAAGAGAACTCCCAAAAAATCTGGAAGACACTGAGATCCATTGAAGGTCATCCTGCTGCTTCCTCCCTTCCCACCAAGATTCTGGCCAAGGATGGGACGGTTGAAAATAAACTGTGAATCCTCAAAGAACTTAACCTTCACTTTGCCACTGCCAGGTTGGCATTTGACTCTTCCCCATACGCTAGCCAAGTGAATAGCAACACTAGCCCAGATTCTACACATGCTACTCCACCTCATCCCTTCCAGTTGTGCCTGTTTAGCTACAAAGAAGTCGAAGACATAATTCTTAGCCTTGACACCAAGAAAAGTGCAGGGGATGATGGCCTTGAATCATTTTTCTTGTGGTTAGGCTATGCCCAGCTCACAGTCCCCATCCTTCAAATCTTCAACCTCTCTATTACCACAGCCACTGTTCCATCCTGCTGGGAAATCTGCCCATGTTCTTCCTCTCTTCAAATCAGGAGATCTTTGTGATTTAAACAACTACCGTCCTATCTCTATCTTGCCCATTCTCTCCAAAGTGCTGAAAAAACTTATATACAACCAACTAAAAAAAAAAATCACCTTGAAGTGCACTCGCTCCTAAACCCGGCCCAATCTGGCTTCAGGTCAAAGCACAGTACCATCTCAGCATTGGCTAAAGTCTCTAATGACTGGATCCATGCTATGGACACCAAGAAGGTTACTGGTGCAGTCTTTCTTGACCTCAGTAAGGCCTTCGACACTGTAGACCATCACCTCCTAATCACCTGTCTTGCCTACATAGGTGCCACTCCACTTACCTTACAGTGGTTTAACAGTTATCTCACGGGAAGGATACAAAAAGTCAAAGCTGATGGCCTACTATCTGCCCCCCTTCCAATTGCCAGAGGAGTCCCTCAAGGCTCCATCCTAGGACCAATCCTTTTTTCCCTGTACATCAACAACATTGACTCCCACATGAAGAACTCTAGCATACATTTCTTTGTGGACGATACGGTTTTGTACACATCAGGCTCGTCCTTAACTGAAGTCTGGGAAGCACTCCAAGCTGACTTTATCCAGTTAGAAAGCAACCTTATCAATGCGAAGCTTCTCTTAAATGCCAAAAAAACCAAGACAATGATTTTCTCGAGACTTGCCTTGTCCGGTGCCCTACCTACCCCACCTAAAAACTTCATAGTTACCTCCCTAGGTGAACTCTTGGAAGTCGTATCTAAATTTAAATATCTAGGTATGTGAATAGACAACAAGCTTTCCTTCAATGACCACATCGAGGATCTATCAAAGAGGCTTAAAGCACGCTTGGGTTTCTTCTTTAGAAATAGGACCCTCTTTTCTCTCATGATCCACAAAAGACTTGTCCAAGCAACATTCCTTCACCTGCTTGACTACGGAGACATTATCTTTATCTCCTCCCCAACCTTGAGCCTATCTGAACTGGACATACTCTATCACTGTGATCTTCACTTCATTACTAACTCTGCATAAAGGACCCACCACTGTGATCTTTATGCAGCAGTTGGGTGGACCTCTCTTGCCACCAGACGCCTCCTGCATGCTGGCATTTTGACCCTCAAATTACTACTCCACAAACTGCCTGCCTATTTAACGTTTCTCATACACATCTCGCATAGTGCCTACTCCCTAAGGAAATCCAACCATATCCTACTAGATGTTCCCAGGACACGTACCACAGCTGGCCAAAGAGCTGTCTCATATGCCCTCCCAAACATTTGGAACCAACTACAAGCCATGCTGAAGCTAACCAGCATTGTATCAATTAACTCCTACAAAACACTAGCTATCTCTAAATTAAAAGACATATGTAGGTGCTTCTAGGCCCCCAACACCAAGTCAACTTCCTAGGTACCAACTGGCCCTCTACTTATTAAGCTGAAATGTGTTGCATAATTTAGGGCAAGGTTAAAGCTGGAATGTACTGCATATATAGCATAATGACTTATATTGTGTATACCTTTTGTATTATATATTTTTTCTTTGTCGTTCTACATTTTATATCTCCTGTCTATGTAATTGCGTACAGTATGTGTATGTGCCTCAGGACCTCCTTGTGAATGAGCTTGCTCAACGGAGTCATTCCTGCAATAAACTTGAATATTTATCTTCACGTGAGGCCAGTGATATCATGATATCTCATGAGTGGCGATAACTTCAGTCAAGCCATGTCATGTTCTGTTTATACTCTGTATGTTTTGGGATTAGTAGTTTAGTAATGAAAGCATCACAATTATAGTAATATGTATAATACAGAGAAAAGTGGAAGATGATATGTTTTGTTTTGAAAATGTATTTGTTGTAGGATGCTGATACATCTTTGATCATGAGGAATTTATTGATCGTGACAGCCACCATCTTGTTTTCATTTTGCTGTCAGAAAAAAACAAATATCTAACCTCAGGGGTGACTTCTGAAGTAAAACTATGATGGGTTTTGTTCAGGGGTCTTCCCTCTATCGAACCATGGCTGTTATTTGATGTAGTTATGTAAAAAAAATAGAATTTTCAACTTTTAAATTCTTTGATCGTGGTTTGCTAATGATCTTTGATCACAAGTCTGCAAATTCTTTGATCGCAAGATTCTTTGATCACGATCTTCATTCACGAGGGCACAACTAGATGGTCAGATTTTTCGGCTGCAAAAAATTAAATATCTCAGCCAAGGGGTGACTTCTGCACTCAAACTAGGATGGGTTTTACTCAGGGGCTTGGTTTAATGTACTTCTCTGAAAAAATTGAGTTTTAACATTTTTTAATTCTTTGATCATGAGCCTGCAAATTCTTTGATCACGAACCTGCAAATTCTTTGATCACAAGATTCTTTGATCACAAACTTCATTTGTGAGGGCGTGACTAGATGACCAGATTTTTTGGGCTGAAAAACATTAAATATCTGAGCCCTGGGGTGACTTCTGCCTCAAACTAGGATGGATTTTGCTCAGGGGCTTTATTCTATTGTTATACCTGTAGTTTAATATTCTTCTGTGAAAAAAGTGAGTTTTAACATTTTTTATTCTTTAATCACGAGCCTGCAAAGTCTTTGGTCACAAACCTGCAAATTCTTTGATTGAGAGATTCTTTGATCGCGATCTTCGTTCGCAAGTATGTGACTAGATGGCCAGATTTTTTGGTTGGAAAAAATTTAACATCTCAGACCAGGGGTGACTTCTGCACCCAAACTAGGATGGGTTTTGCTTAGGGGACTTCATTTTATTGAGTCATGCCTGTGGTTTAATATACTTCTGTAAAAAAATGGAGTTTTAATGATTTTTAATTCTTTGATTGCAAGCCTGCAGATTCTTTGGTCGCAAACCTGCAAATTCTTTGATCATGAGATTCTTTGACTGCGATCTTCGTTTATGAGAGTGAGACTAGATGGCCAGATTTGAAGGGACCAGATAGCCCAATTTTCATGACCAGATGTCCCCACATGATCAAAGATAATCTTTGATCGTGAATTCGTGGTTGATTCTCGTAATCAAAGAATTTTTAAAGGTGCTAAAACTTTCAAATTAAATATCTTGGAAATGATTTGGTGTTTTAACTTTACATTTGGAGAGTGTTGAGGGAATGTCCTGTAGATGTGATTTATGGTATATAGGTGTCAGAAAATTAATTTGCTGTGGAGATATTGTGTGACACACTTTCTGTTTTGTGGATAGCATTTTCCATTGTAGTAGTGGCTTCATATTTATTGGGCAGCAAGCCTTACTGCCACAGAAGCAATTTTCACTGGCTAGGTGTCTAAAATGTTAACAGGTGCAGAATTATGCCACTCCATCGAATGACATTTCAAGCTCCCACCAATATGCACTCCCACCAATACATATGATGTTCAGTACTTCTACTGTTATGTTAGGCAGACATTTGCAAGTTGGTGGGAGCATGGGGCCCACCTCCAACTTGCGCGATTTTGTAGTTTTGTATGCTTGCTCAAAAAGTAAGGAAATACTTTGCAACAAACTGTTAATGCGTCATTTAGGGTTAAAACACAAAAAGTCAGGAAATGAGACCTTTTGGGGTTACATCCTACCCCCTCTCTGTTCCCCCATCCTCTCCAGACTGACAGATGCTGGGGTGTGTCACTGGGGTTGTGAGGCATAAATGTCACCACATTCTTCTTTCCTGTGGCATGTCAACATGATTGCACATGGAATGCGGTGACATTTAGGCCTCACAACCCCAATGATACACCCCAGTGTCTGTCAGTCTGGGGAGGATGGGGAGCACACAGGGGGATAGGGGGCAACCCTAAAGGTCTCATTTCCTGACTTTTGTGTTTTAACCCTAAATGATGCTTTAATGCAGTTTTCTGCAAAGAATATATATATATATATATATATATATATATATATATATATACATATATCACACACACACACACACACACATATATATATATATATATATATATATATATTAGAAGCACAAAAATCCCTTTAATGCATTAGTTAGGGTTGTTCCACAGTGACAAAAGTGATGAAATTTGGTGTTAGGGTTGAAAGCCCCAATGCAACCCCCAGCCCGCCACCCCAACTGCCAACAGGGTGTGCATTGAGGGTCATGTCTAACTCTCACCCCATCACATGTGTAAATAAGCTGAGGTATAGGAGAAAGGGGTAAGAGTTAGGACTGATGACCCCAATGCACACCCTGCTGGCGGTTGGAGTGGAGGGATGGGGGGGTGCAAGGGGAGCTTTCAACCATAACACCGAATTTCCTCACTTTTGTCACTGTGTAACAACCCTAACTGATGCGTTAAACTGTGTTTTTGCCTCTAATTTCCCTTCTTTTTCAGAATGTGCAGTAGAAATAGTGAATGGAATGTGGTGGTGGGAGCGCCCACCACATGATTTTTTTGTGACATAGTAACGGTAAGTGCAAGGGAAATGCAACCGCTAACAGTTGTGCACATGGTGAATGAAACATAAATGGAAAAGCAAAACTTAGTAGAAAAGCAAGTGCAAAGTGACACCAAAGCGAACAGTGACGCAAAAGGAGACGCAAGCACATAAGGAAATGCAAACCATGACACGCACGGTGATGGTAACGCAATTGGAAATGCAAATGGTAATGTTAACAGCAGAAATAATGCCAAAGGAAACAGAAATGCAAACCCAAACACAATCATGTATGCAAATGGAAATGCAAACAGTAATGCACATGGTGGCGTACATGGGAACGGTAACGCAAATGGTCATGGAAACGCAAGTGGATATGGTAACTGTAACAGTAACAGAAGCACACACCCTGTTTTTGCCCAACAGCTGCATAGAGAAACACAGTGTGTACAAAGAATGTAAGCATAATAATGGGCCTCGGAGCAGAAAATGAGCTGTTGGAATACTAAATTGCTTATATATCAGGAACCATGCAACATAGAAAAAAATATTACATTTCACATGATTCATCAGTTTCTTTGCTAGATTTTCACTAAATGAGTAGCCCATAGGGCTATGCATTGTCACAACGAAAATTCCATATCTCACACCGTTTCCGAGATACGAGCCCCAAAGGGCGCTGCAGATGCCACCATGTTAGTCTATGAGAAAAAACGTCAACTTTGGAGTACTGTAACTTTCCATCCATGCAATATTTTGTCACCAAACCACCAAAAGGCACATCTGTGAGATGTTGGCTGCCTTTCTTCCAAATTTCAGCCAAAAGACCAAACTGTTCTTTTGCAGCAGGGTGGCAAAGAATTTCTATTATTTTGCCATAGCCTGGAAAAGTAGTGTCACAATTTGCGAAAGCTTTCGCAGAAATTTGTGAAAGTGTCGCAGATGCGACACTAATTTGCGACACTTCTTTTTCCAGAAACTTGAAAAACATATTTCTGCAGTGTTTAACTCAAAAATAAAGACATGGCTAGCATCCTCAGGGCTCAAATAGGTAAACACAAAAAGAACTGTGTCCCTAGATGGTCCCAATTTAAAATGCCAAGCATTTCTGTGATCAGTAACTGAAAACAAAATGGCAGATTTGTGACACTACTAGGGCCATTTGTGACACTAAAAATTGCATTTGCGAAAGTGTTGAACTTTTTGTTAACTTTTCCCATTGACTTATAATGGGAACTTGTCTTTTGAATAACTTTTAAACCGTTTAATATGTTTTCACAAAATCTTCAAAAGGCACATTGGGGACACTGGCCACTCGTTCCCCGAAGTTTTTGGACCTGTCGCACAAACCGTGCGACTTGTAAGCATGAGCAAAGAATTCCCAAAAAAAAAATAATTGCGCACACGGATGTTGCTTAATAACTCTGCAGCCGTATATCTGACCAGTACAAAAGTTGGCAGATCCCAAGAGTTATAGAGTCCCCCTAAGCCTGCCAAATTTCAGACAAATCTGTTCAATGGTAGCAAAGTTATTAAGGTGCAAATGTTCACCCTTTAACCTTAAAAATACTAGTCAACCCTAACTATGGTAGCACAACTGTGCTACTGTACCATTATATACCCGGAAAAACACTGCAGATATTGTGGATCTCTTGCAGTGGGCCAGCATAACTGAATACAGACTTTCAGAGGCAGAAGACAGCTGCTGGTGAACTGGGGCATGAGTGCTGGACCAAGATAGGCTTATTCATCAGTTATGGGCCAGGGTGGAGGATTTAGGAAACCATAGCAGACGGAACAATTTGAGGTTTGTGTGCTTTCCTGAGGGCTGTGAAGGTCCTGATGTTATTTGCTTTCTACAAAAGGAGCTCTCTGTTGGGCTGGCACTCTGAAAACCCTCCGGAGATTGATAGGGCTCACAGAACGTTGGCACCCCACACAGCTCCTGGGGATCGTCCTCGTACCATACTGGCCTGCTTTCTCTGGTTCCGGGACCGGGAATCCAGCACTAGGCTGGCACGCCAAAAAAAATAACTTATATGGTAAGGCCACAGGATCCAGATTTTTGCAGATTACTCCCAGGAGCTCACTGCACGCTGCAGGGCCATCACTGCAGCATGTCGACCCTGCGCTGACTTGGGGTTAGAGTATTCACTGAGATACCCAGCTTGTCTTTGCATTATTCTGAATGGATCGCCGCGGCTATTTGACAGCCCGACAGCCGCTGAGAATTTCCTGGCATCTCAGGCTCCTAAGCTAAATCGGGGTGTACCCAGGGAATCTATGGACTCGGGGGCCACAGCTATGGAGACTTCTGTGCTAACTTCTACAACCCCCCCCAGGTCCACCCAACCTGTAGCCCTACAGCCCAGGACCCTATCTTGCTCTGCCCCTCAGAAATCCCCAGGTAGCAAAAAAGGAAAACAGAAGGAGGGCTCATCTCAATGGGGCCCATATTGATAAGACTCCCCAGCTCCATTCCCGGAGTCGCAGTGCCAGTCCTGACTCCATGGCCTCACGCTCCTCCATACAGCCCGACATGAGCAATAACCAATTTTGAGCCTTAATGGACCTTCCGACAGTTGGATCTCAGCTGGACCCACCTCTGCCACCTAGACTATCTCCTAAGGGGAATAAATCCCATGCTGCATGCTCGCTTTCCTGGGCGGATGCTGCAGAGTAGCTAGCTCCTGAGACCTCCACCGTTATGGATGCTGCTTCCACCTATCTCACACCCGTTGGCTCTGCAGCTGCCCCCACTAAATCTGCGGGCTGAATGTGACTGGGACAGTTTCTTGTTGCTCTCTGTGTTTTTGTTCTCTCCTTCCCGTTATAAGTAGTATCGGCGGTCAGCCGTGCTCTCTAGCCCCTGGTATGCACCCATTATACCTGGTCATTCCTGGTACTACCGTCGGGGGGCAGGGATCCAGAGATACATTTCCCTCTCTGGTCACTTATTTATTTATTCCTCCTTAGAGGGGGCATGACTAGGTGACAACTAGTCATCCACAGTGCGTGGCAGCCCCTCCATGTTGACCCTCTAGCTCTTCACAGCCCTGCAGTTTGTAACTACTGTATGGTACGATGGGTAGGGGCAAGGTGGGCTAGTCCCTCAAATGCCTGTGAAATAAACTTAAGGTGGAGGGTGGCTACTTTAGTCGATTTGATGGTGCAGGTACTGTGTACTGGTGGGATATAGCGTAGACAGTCTTCTGGACACTGGGTTGTCCTACTCCTCTTTCGTTGTAGTTAGATAACTACCTACCTCCCAGTGATTCCTGCTGGTATCTGGGCCATAAATCGGTCGATGCGGGCAGCAGGAGCTGATCTGTTTGGGGGAGGGGCTTTGGGGAGGAGGGGGGGGAGAGGGTCTCTTACATCTGTGGTTATTCAAAGTTATGGCTGTTGTTTGTAGTTAATGTTCAGGGCCTATTGAGCCTCTTTCAAAAATATGTAGTTGTGTATGTTGTTAGTAGTTTAGGCATTCTGATTTCTGAGATTTTGACCTATTTCCATCAAGGCTGTCTTAAGAGAAAGGGTTCCCATCCTGGGGGATTGTGTCTCTGGCCTTAGTGTTTGTGGATGCATATGGGGTTTGCCATGATCCCACCCAGGTCAAATGGAGACTAATCTTATCTCCTGGAATGTCCGAGGCCTTAATTCTCCCATTAAATGGAAGAAAGTCTTGCTCCATTTGAAGAAGCTCAGACTTTTGGTAGTCCTCCTTCAGGAGACGAGACTCTCCTCAGCTGAAGCGAGGAAGCTTAGACAGGGCTGGGTAGGGGAAGAGACACACAGTGTGGCAGATTCTCACAAGCGTGGTGTCTCTATACTTCTACATAAATCTCTGGGGTGGAAGGTTAAACTACATACTCATGACGCAGAGGGGAGATGGATCATGGCTGAAATGGAGACGCCAGAAGACCCATTAGTTCTACTTAATTTATACGCTCCTAACCAGGATTGTCCCCTTTTTTCCATATGGTTAACCAGGCCCTCACGGATTTTAACATTCACAAAGTCCCAATTTTATTGGGGGGTGATTTTAACCTGGTGCTTGGCCATTCTCTTGATAGAAACAATAAGGCCCCTGAACCACATAGGCAGGCCAAAAAAGCCCTCCTGAGGCTAATGGATGAACATGGTCTGCTGGACGCTTGGAGAGCCTTACACCCCAGGGTGCGGGGTTATACATGCTTCTTGCAGACACATGGTTCATCCAGTAGACTCGACCTGTGGGTGGGATAATGGCCTTTGCTTTAGCTAGGAGACGACACAGGGAGGCAGATCAGAGGGCTTTAGAAAAACAACTATATCTCCTGTAAGCTCAATATAAATCTTTTCAAGATAAACCTCCACCTCAGTCTCTACTCGCACAACTGGCGAGTACCAGAATTTCCCTGAATGCTCACCTCACCCGTCAGGCTGAACCGAATCTTAGGCGGGTTCGTCACACCTACTGGGAGGGTGGGGAAAAGGCTAGTAAACTCCTGGCATATCATCTTAAACAGCAGCAAATGTCCAAGAGGATACATGCCTTAAGGGATCATACTGGGGCCCCGTGTTATTCCACTGCTGGGGTCAATGACATTATGGCTCAGTTTTATAGGCAGTTATATGCCTCCCTTTACCCCCCCCAGTCTGCTCTCCATCCAAAAATTCCTGGATTCATTACCCATCCCCAAGCTCCCTCCATCGGATGTTAAAGTGCTGGAAGGCCCGATCACTGTCGATAAAGTGCATAGGGCTATTCAATCCATGAATCTTCGTAAAGCCCCTGGGACCGATGGACTCCCCTTTGATTTCTACAGGGTCCAAGGTGTTAACCTTGCTCTGTATTTAGTCCGGATGTTTAGGCATTCCCTACTCACAGGAACATTACCCCCATCCCTAAGGGAAGCCACTATTACTGTACTCTCCAAGAAGGGGAAGGACCCTCTTTCCCCGGGTAGTTATCGTCCCATTTCCCTCATCAATGCGGATGCCAAAATCCTGGTCAAGGTTCTTGCCAGCAGACTTGAGCCTCTCGTATCAGGGCTGGTTCACCCTTCCCAAGCTGGCTTTGTTAAGGGGCATCTGGGGTCTGATCATCACAGAACCCTCCTCTCAATAATGCATTACTCCAAATTGTCAAAAAAACACCTTGTAGCTCTAGCCGTTGACTTTGAAAAGGCGTTTGATTCGGTAGAATGGTCATATCTGTTCCATACCCTTTCCTCAGTGGGGGTAGGACCCAATTTTCTCTCCTGGATCAAACTATTATATGCCTCTCCCCTGGCTAGAGTTTTGACTAATGGCAATCTATCAGCGCCTTTCCAGTTGCAGAAGGGTACAAGACAAGGTTGCCCCCTTTCTCCCCTCCTGTTCATTTTAGCCATTGAATCCCTGGCCATCGCACTTCAGGAAGCGCCTTATATCCCTGGAATACAGATGGGAGGCATCACCTGTAAGACATTTTTGTATGCTGGCGATCTGTTGGTCACTACAGAATGCACCCCACAGGTGATTCAATCTATTTTACATATATTGAATGTATTTTCTGGAATATCAGGCCTTAGGATCAACCATACCAAAACAGAGGTCCTCTGTCTCAATTCGGTACCCTCTGGTATAGATGTTGCGGCTGCGGGTCTCAATGGTCCCCTAATGGCATAAAGTATTTGGGTATCATTCTACACCCTAATTTGTCCAAAATGCTCACAGCCAACTTTTCCCCAATGGTGGAGTCTATTAAAGAGGACACGGCTCATTGGAAAGCCTTAAGGCTCTCATTAGCCAGGAAAATAGACTCCATCAAGATGATGGTGGCCCCAAAGGTATTATATCTATTGTCCCATCTCCCAATACTTATTCCTTCGAAATGGTTTCAAAAATTGGATGCCATCATTGGTAATTTCCTTTGAGAGGGCTCTCTTCCACGGTTTAGTAAGCTTAAACTTCGTCAGCACTGGAGTAGGGGGGGTTGGGGGCCTTCCATGGTTCCAGGGGTACCACATGACCTTTACCTCGGCACAGACCACTTTATGGTTCTCTAACACTGGCCTTACTTCACCTACCTGGCTCCCGTTGGAGGCATCATTACTACAGGCCCCTTCTCCTGCGGTGGCGCTGTATAGTAAAAAAAAATCTTCCCTCAAATCTTCCCCCTCCCATTCTACTACCCATCCAATATTAGCAAAGAGTTCTGATTCTTTTAGGCCAGGATATAACTCCTTGGAGGTTTATGCCTCTATGGAACAACCATGTCTTTGTAGTGGGTGGTAGTATGATCCGCTGGAAAGCTTGGGAATTGCAGGGTATCCTTTTAGTTCAAGATTTATTGCTTCCAGATTCTAGTTCAATGGATACTTTTGAGGCATTAAGATCCAGATACCACCTCCCGACTTCTCATTTTTGGAGATATCTCCAAATTAGAGATGCCATCACCCACCTACCCAAGTTTCCCAAAAATAGAGGGTCGCAATCAAGATCTCATCCTATTACATGCTGGTTACGTCACCACGGGAACAGAGCCAGTGAGCTCTATAATGCCCTCAGAGGTGCCGCTGCAAACCCTACCTTGTCAGCTAAAGCCCAATGGGAAAAGGATTTTCATTCTCCTATCTCTGAGCTCCAATGGGACCATGCTTGAGTGAGATTACATATGTTGTGTAGGGATGGGCGCACCCATCTCATTATGAACAAAACCCTCCATAGGTGGTACAGGGATCCGGTTAAACTCAAAAAGATGGGGCTCCTCCAGCATGACACTTGCTGGAGATGTGGTAGTCAAGGGGCCCACCTTTTTCTCATACTTTGGGAGTGTCCCTATCTCCAGCATTTCTGGACAACAATTCAAGATATGTGTGCTTTCCTGTTCCCTCAAGTAGTACCGGACCGCCCTCTTTTCCTTCTAGGTTGTGCCCGTTCCCATACACCCAAGCACTGTCCGTGGGCCCAGTGGGTTACTGCTGTGGGGGCCATAGCCAAACAGCTTATTTTAATGAGGTGGCAGTCCCCAGAGGTCCCATCCTTCTGAGAGTTCTTTCAGGCATTAGCCCAAGGAGCTATATATGAGAGGCTCTCTAGTTTGGCGGGAGGTTCACTGGTCCAATTTGACAGACGGTGGCAACCATATCTCTGTTCCAAGTACTGTCACGATGTCCAACCCTAGGTGGTCAGTAACTCCCGAGAGACCCCTGTCTGGTCTGAGTTTATAGGCTTTCCTGTTTTATTTTCATACTTGTCAAGGTATTTTCTTTTATCTCAGAATCAGTTTGCCTTTTTGTTTTTCCTGTTTATGGTGTATATAGTTCCAACTAGTATTAGGCCTGATCCAGGACGCAACCCCATTTACCATATGCTGCCCTGGGCCCTATAGGCTATTGTTATTTTTTGGGTCCGTCAGTTTATAACCCATGGCTTCGACTCTATTGGGTGGGAGGGCCTAGGTAGGTTTGGATCATTACCTATGACAGTGCTTTTTATTTTATTTCTTGGTATCTATCATGCTGTATTTCTGATGCTCGTACCAATGTTGCGGTATGGTTGCATATAACTTCTCAATATTATGTTTTTGCTTGGTGTGTCCTGTGTGAAATAACAATAAAAATCTTTAACAACAAAAAACCCTATGTTGCAAATTTGGTGGGAAAAATCCAACACATGACTGTTTTACAAGCGTGCATAGCAACTGTGCAACGCAAGCTCGTAAGTTAGTGAATTTGCAATATTTTCATGCCAGATTCTCAACATTGGCATTTTACCACACCTTCTTGTGAACCGTGCAGTTGTCATTTTTCACATCCTGGCTGAAATGTGTTTTTGCACTTCCGGGGCAGAATAGCACGGTCATGGTGCAAAATCAGTGTTCGGGACACATTACAAAAATGGCAGTGACACTGTTCATGAGCAGAGATCCTAAAATACATGTGTTGACAATTTGGTGACAATACTCCATAAAGTGACTGTTTTATGAGCGTGTGGAGCAACTGCGCAATGCACGCTCGTATGTTGGCACATTTGCACTATTTGCATGCTAGATTCTCAACATTGGCATTTTACCACACCTTCTTGCGAACTGTGCAGCTTTCATTTTTCACATCCTGGCCGAAATGTGTTTTCGCACTTCCTGCGCAGAATAGCATGGTTGCTGTGTGAAATCAGTGTGTGGGATACATTACAAAAATGACAGTGATACTGTTCATGAACAGAGGTCCTAAAATGCCTGTGTTGAAAATTTGGTGACAATGCTCCATAAAATGACTGTTTCACGAGTGCATAGCAACTGCACACCTCGTAACTTAGCGATAGTCATAATCAGTGTGGGATGCTTTATTAACCCCTCGGGCTTGGCCTCAGGGTCTATGTAGCATCCCACGCCCAGGTGTGTGTAAAATTCTCATTACACACGCCACCCCATGCATTATTCTATATGTAATATGCTTTGAAATAAGGGCATGCTCCACACAATGCTTGCAGCTGCTCCACTCTTGCAAAGGGGGTGGACAGCTACAGAGGCCCCCCATGCACAGGATGTGCATCTTTGGGGCATCCCACAGCATCCAGAGCCATTGTTGTAAGCTTACTCCATGCCCAAATCAAGGTCACAGGACCCATCTCTGCGGCGGGATGGGGCAGGCAAGGGGACAGAGAACTGCATGATCCTGCACATTGCCAGGGAAGCAAGTGCAGCTGGCACAGAGGGCATCTACTTTGGGGCTGTCATACCACCTATGTGCCCCTCTCTGACTGGTTGTCCAGTTCATACCGAGGCAAGTACAGCCCATTCTCCACTGGCCTCCAGTCCTAGGTGAAGAGGTATGGGCTGGGGGTGTCTCTGACACTGGTCTGATATTATGGCACATTTCTGGTTTGTTTTGAAGGAGGAATGGCAGCCTCTGGTGGACTGGCATGGGCTGCCACATCGTGTGGACCCCCACCCCTGGTGTCATCCACTGGTCCTGCACAGTAAAGCCAGAAGACCCCAAGGCACACCACAACACTTGTCTGTGTCTGCAGGGTAGGGTGAGGTGAAATGGAGTGAGTGTTATGGCTGACGATCCAAAGGCGCATCCCAGTTCCTGTCAGTCTCTGCAGGGTGGGGGTGGGGTTGGCATCAGTTCAATACTTCACTGCCATTCCTATTATGCATCTTTCTAACTTCTGCCCTACTAATGCCAATGCCAGCAAGACAACATTCGGCATTGACAAATGCTTGTTGAGAAGTACATTGTTTGGCCAGATGCATCTGATAAAGCATTAATGGATAGCTTGTTGGAAAAAGAGACAGGACATAATGATATCAAAAAACATATATATATATATATCTATATATAGATATATATATATGCTTTAATTAAGTAAACATAGAATATAGTACATATTTGTTTTTATTTTGTATTTAAAAAAATGTTGCAAAAATAAATTCCTGAAAATATGTATTGACTTCTTTGTAATTTTTTTGAAAAGAAAATATTCAAAAAAATACAGAATTTGTTTTATAGCAAAAAAATATATAATTTTTTTAAACTTTGAGAAAAAGAATATTGCTGCTTAGTTACAAAACAATTGATGCTGAAAAACTAAAAAACAAATTAGCACAGCTGTTAGCTTGCTGCCTATGCTGCTGGAGGCTGTGAGGAGACTTGGAAGGGGGTGGCCAAGTAGGAGAAGGATGCAGGAGGAAATGGAAGCTACTCCACTGGGGAAGGTGCAGAGGAGAGGACAGACATTGTTGCTGCTGGAGACCAGGGTCCTCTTCAGTTGATATTTGCTTCTCACTGAGCTCGATAATGGTGCTTGTGAGCGACTGGACAGTCTGATTCAGGTACTGAATCTGTGTTGAATTTGATTTGGTTTGCATTTACAAAAGGCCTAATTTATGTTGACAATTTGAAAGATGTTTATTATTGGCTTCCATTTATTGGATATGTGTCTGCAGCTGTTTCCGTGTTTTCTGTTGTCCCTGAATCACTGTCCAGTCACTCACATATAGCAGCTGTGTGTGTCTGATGTGGTTCTGTTGGAAAAAAAAGAAAAGAAAAAAAAGACAATCACATGTTGAGTTCTGTCTCTGGAAAATACAAGTTACTTTGACTCACAATCTACAGTGTTTACCCTTGTTTGCTTGTTAACATTCTAATAAACAAACACTGTACTGAAGTTTGATGTCCTGCAAAACTTTTTCCACTGTACATGTTAGTTTAATTATGGGTAGATCTGTAACTTGCAGGTACTGAAAGGCAAGTCTATTACACTAGTTTTTTCTCTGTAGTTGTGTATTTACTATGGTAAATATAGTGCTTAAGTAAGTTGTTAGACTGTTTAATGGAGTGCTATTATACATAGGATTGCATTCCTCTCTATCAATTTTTGGCCTACAGTTCAGAGGTGATGGAATGTGTTTCTTACCTACTGTGCTACAACAGCTTCTACAAGTTTTAAAGACACTTTAAGTCACCTTTATGTTGATGGGAAAACAACAACAAAACGTAGATTTTGCAGAGTAGTATGCAATGTACTCTAGGTGCTGTCCAGCAGGCAAATGTCCTTTTTCAGGTGTGTGCTACACTAGTGAGCTAAACAGCCTGCATGTGTAATTTTGCTGTGAGGTTTACAAGGTTCACTGCGACTTCTTATCTGCTAGTACTCACACTTGCTACATATGCATCATGGAATCTTGCTTGTTTTTTTAAATGATTTCTATTGTTCTGTGGCGTGATTCACGGTACTAGTAAGCAGCACTGTCAGATCCTTCTTATACTTTGATGATGATGATAGCTTGAGTCTATGCAGGTAAAAGGTTGTTCTACGGTTATTGGCTCTAAATGCATACCTTTGCTTTCACTGCTGTTTAAGTGAAGGTGTTGGATCTGGCAGCACGTGGCTAGGTTTGCCAGAATTTGCTGTGCCTATTCTATGGTTACAGTTGCTTACAATGTGGCACAGACATTTGTATCACTGTAAATATGTACAGTTTATTTTTTTTGCTACTATCTACTATGTCACTGATTAAGAAATTGCACAATGGAAGGCCAAGCAAACTGTGTAGATGGGAACCCAATGGCTATCAATATTGTGCCAGATAACAAACCACAATGAAAAACAATACTTTGTATATTATTTAGTTATTAAACTCTGACAAGTTTTGTGACTTTAATGTATGGTGTACACATGATGAGAAGGTCCTGGCTCTGGCTGCTCTTCCTGCTGCTCTTGCTTCATTTGAAGTTGGACCCTGGTCTCCAGCGGTTCTGTTAGAGTAGAATGGAAAATAAAACATCAGTGAATTATAATGCAGTGTGACTTAGAAAAGCACTATATGCTGTTGCTTCACTGTAGCTGTTAATTTTTGATAGTTTGTTATAAGTACCTAGCCAATGGTTTATTCTTTATGTTATATACAGTTCAAAGGTGATACAATCCTACGGAAATATGAACATGTGAAACTGTCAGCAGATACAGGAAATTCAGTGCATCTAGTCTGGTCAATTGTGCAGCATTATAGTCCATTAGACTACAGTTGCACCCTCCTCATATACCCTCTCACCCATCTGCTACCCCATCTGAATTGTACCCTTCCCTGGAATCTGTCCCACCCACTTTTGAAGCCCCCAATGGTCTGCAGCAATGCAACTTCCTCTGGCAGAGCATTCCACCTTTTCACCACCCTTTCTGTGAAATAGTACCTCCTCAGTTCCCTCTTGTACCTGCCCATTTCCACCTTCATAAAGTGTCTCTTGATTTCCTTTCCACCCTAGAAGTTGAACATACACCTGATGTCGGGTTTGTTCAAGCTCTTCAGGTACTTGAAGGTCTGAATGAAATCCTCTGTCTACCTTCTTTCTTCCAGGGTATACATGTTGAGTTCTGTCAGTGTATCCTTCTATGGTCTGTCCTCCAACCCCATGTTCATTTTTTGTTGCTCCATGTTGTGCCACCTCCAGTACTTTGTTGTGCCTTTTTAAGTAGGGACACTACAATTGTATTCAGTAGTCTAGGTGTGGTCTCACCAGGGACCTGTACAGGGGCAAGATGACCTCCCACTACTACAACTAATCCCCTTTGTTTTGCACCCTAGCATCCTGTTTGCCTTTGCTCCTGACTTCCTACACTAAGTAGAGTGGTTCTTCTCCCCAATTACTAGCACTCCCAGATCCTTCTCCTCCTTGGATGTTGTTAATGGAACAGCCTCCACGCAGTAATTGTGTTTTGGGTTCTTACCTCCTGAATGTATCACTTTGTACCTCTTGTTATTAAAAGAAAGCTGGCAAGTGTGAGGCCATTCCTCCAGTTTTGACAAAATCTTCCTGAAGTAGTTTTGCTACCTCCCACCATCTACTTCAGCACAACTCTTTGTGTCATATGCGAAGAGACTGATCTTGTTCTTAATACCTACTGCAATATCAGCTGTCAAAATGTTTAATGGAACCGGTCTGAGCACTGAGTCCTGAGGTACAGTACTTGTTAGTTGTCGTTCATTGTACACCTAGCTATTTAGTAAACAGCCTGTGCCCTATGTCATATGTTAACCTTTCAAAAGGCTGGCAATTAGGTTTTGATATGTGACTGTAACAAAGAAATGGCAATTTATTTTTCCCCACTGCAGTGGCGGTGTGTCACTGTTGTGTTAAAAGATAAATACTATAAAAAATAACATATGGTCAACCACACAGAACTCTGCATATGTTTCCATCTTGGGGTTCAGATGACAGCATTGACCTATCGAGCTTTGTTTTTGATGTTTATATGGTGTCATTTCAATCCCCTGACAAAAACACAGCCTTGATGTCTACGGTTGGCTATTCATTATTGTATATGTATTTCTTATGGGGAATGATCATATGTATGACGGTGGAGCAGGCAGTTTTTTATGAATATTGTTATGGAACCATCACTCATTAATGTGATAGATTATTATTGTATTGTCTCTGCACAGCTGGTGGTACTTACATTCTGAGCTGATTATAATGAGGTCTTATTCTTCCTCCTCTTCTTCAACAAGTTCTGTCCCCTAATCTGCAGGGACCAGGACTGATGCAGCTGGTGTTTCCTCAACTGCGGCTTCACTGGCCGTAAAAAACAAACAAACAAAGAAAAAAAACAATTTAATAAAAAATAAAATAATTTGATCTCTTGTATAGCTTCATAATATTACAGGTATTCATGGTATTTTATATTTGTTTTGTTTCTTTCTGTAAATATGAATAGTTTATTTATTTATTTATTTATATCCACATCGGAATTACAACCCTTTGAGTCAAGGACTCATTTGCAAAGACTCCACGTCGAGTCAGAGTAACATAGCATTCAAAGGACATACAGGATTTAGCAAAGCAAACATTACAAGACAGAGACTTAATACAGGCAAAAGCAGTGTGTAGGTAAAAATTCAATTAATAAGAGATAAGGAACATGGTACAGGAGAACATTGTCCTAAACAGCCGAAACTGTAGTCCTATACACTGTGGTAGCTAGGCAGTTTGATCATTATGCAGGTACATTAAACAGACATGTAGCAAGGATGCTGTCTCACTAGAGACATTGTCATAGTGAGAGATTTAGCTTCAGGGCCCACAGGGCGTGGAATGCCCTTGGTGACTAGGACCTAGCCGATTGAGCACACATGCATCTGTGAGCAGCAAAAATGTGGTTCCTGAGTGCAACCTTGAAAGAACCTGTTTTAGGGGTGGAGGCAATGGTGGTGGGGATGACGTTGAGCCAGAAAGGGGCCCTGTAGCAGAAAGATCTTTAGGCAAGTGAGGTCCTAACCCTAGGGACCTGAAGAGTAGTCTTGGAGGCACTGCAAGTAGAGACAGAGTGGATAGGTGGCTGGAGGAATGTGGACATCCCTTGGTGGAGAGGTCCAGGAGAAATTTTTTTGCCAGGAGGTAGGACTGATATTATAGTCTCTCCTCAAAATTGAGTACATTGGCCAAGGAGTATAACATACATGTATGCATCCTCCTGTCCACACCGGTCAGTAGCTGGCAGGCCTTATTAATGGACAGTTGGACTTTAATGAGAGCAGTGGCATCAGCAGCTACATAGACACAGAGTCCATAATCAACTAGGGACAGGACTGATGAGGTGACAGCCAGTTGAAGGGCTTCCAGAGGCAGGCAGTCCTTGTGCCGGTAGAAGGTGCTGTGTATTTTAACACATTGTGCTCTTGATGAGAGGTAGCTAGAGAACCAGGAGAGGGGACCTTGGGAGAAACCGAGTTGTAGGAGTGAGTCTAGAAGGAGAGAGAGTAGCAGACTGTATCAAAGGCCTTGGAGAGATCAATAAAGACAGCTCCAGCAAAGTAGCCTTTGCCCAGGACTGAGTGTAGGAAGTTGGAGAACTCCATGAGAGCTGTGGTCGTGCTGTGGACCGAATGGAAGCCATGCTGCTCCCTGAATAGTAAATCATGGGTGGCCAGGTATTCAGTAGGCTGGTCAGCTGCTATTTTTGCTAAGGCTTTGGAGAGTTGGGGGAGAATAGAGATCAGATGATAGTTACTGGAACAGGAGCTATCCCTCCCTTTAAGTATGGAGGTGATGACCACCATTTTCCAGGTAAGAGGGATCTGTCCAAGATATTGCGAGTGGTTTAGGAGGTCTGTGAGTGCTCAAGCACTTCATCTAGAACCATGTGAAGAAGCCTTGTGTCTAGAGGGTCAATACAAGGGCTGGTGCCACTGACAGCTTTGGTCAGGTAAGGCCTAACTTCTTGCAGGGTAATGGTGTGCAGATAGAATGGTGAATGGTGGAGAGTCGGTGACTGTGAGGGGGTGGGTCAAAGAAGTTGCTAGGGAGGACTGAACTGAGGTCAGAAAAGGCAGTGTTGAGGCAGTCTGCAATGCTCTGGGGGTCAGTGGAAATTGTGCCAATAATATTAAGTTGCAACAGTGCAGGGGAGTGTGATTTCCCATTTAGTTCTTTTACATTGTCCCAGAACTTACAGGTGATCCCCAGGAGGAGGACAGAGTGGCTCTATAATATTCTGCCTTAGCCTTTCTAATCTTTCTAATAGCTCAGGTGCATCTGTTGTGCTCAGCATTATAGGCTTATTTATCAGCTGGCTTGCCAGAGGCAGTGGCCCTGTGCCATAGGTTGTCCCCGTGTCATAGCTGTTGGAGGAGCGGGGGTGTAACCTATGGCGCATTATGTTTCCTGGTATGGGGTTTGATAAATGGGGCAAGGATGTCGCATGCCTTGTTAAAGGAGCAGACAAAGTAGTCGAGCGCCACATCAATATTTGAGGCTGAGTTAATAAGGGTCCAATCACAGTGGGCAAGGTACTGCTTGAGTTTACTAAGAGCATCAGGGCAAAGGCAGAGGTGGGAGATTGCACTGAGCACTGGTTTGGGTAGCCGACAGGACCAAGTGAAGAGCACCAGCGAGTGGTCTCTCAGGGAGTTAGGCTGGACAGAGATGTCTGCAGTTCTATGAGGAAGGTTGGTGAGGAGAATGTCCAGGAGGGTGTGACTGCCACTGAAGGGGTTTATCCTAGTGGGTTGGGTTACTTGTTAGGTTAGGTCAAGGGCTGAAAATGTGTCCTGGGCTTGGGCTGCCAAGCTGGCCAGCCAGACAGTGTTGAGATCACCCACCAGTATCTGCTCAATCTTATGTGGGAGGTTGGAGAGGTATTCAGTGAGTGAGAGGATAGCAGGGGTTTGTTTCTGTTGGGGAAAATAGGCCAGAGTGATAAATAGGGCCCTGGAGGGGTTTGGGATGAGTTTAAGAGAGATGGCTTGGGCACCATGTTCCAGCTTAGGGTTGGGAGGGCATGGCTCAGCAAGGAGTTGCGTAGGTAGAAGGCACAGTCAACACCATGCTTACCCACTCTATCCTCCCTGAAAAGGGAGTATCCAGGGAAGGAAATGAAGGAGTCAGGAGTTGATTTAGATAGCCATGTTTCTACTACAGCCAATACATCTGGTTGGTGCTGCACCAACCAGCAATGGAGGGCTGCAGATTTTTCCATTAGGCTACTGATATTCATAGAGGCTATGCTTAACCCTGAGGCGGGGGTGGTCTGTGGTTGGTTGGTAGTGGTGGGGCCTGGGTTGGGATGGATATTACCAGACAGTAAGAGAAGCAAGGAGACTACTATGAGGAGGGAGGTAAAGCTTCTATTGTTCGCTGAGTGAGAGCAGCAGGTAGCCTTTGTATGTAGTGAGCAAGGGATGGGCAGGGCTCGGAGGGCTGGGATAGTGAGGTAAAGTGAGAGCCAAGGGGGGTTTGGGGGAGCAGAGGGAAGGGGAGGTGTGTTGAGGTGGGGAGAGGCAGTGGTGGTGGCCAGGGTAGGGGGACAGCGAGTGGGGATGGGGTGTACCTCAGATGTGTTAGAGAGGGTGGGTGGTAGGGGGCATAGTTGGGGAATAAGGAGTGATGAGAGCAACAGTGAGGCCAGACTAAATTGGTGAAAAGGAGGGACCATGGTTGGCAGTGGGTGTTGGATGAGTGACAGGTATAAGGCTGACAAATTGCCTACCAGAAATGAGGTGGCCATGATGGTGCAGTGGTAGGGCTGTGGACTTTGGCACAGAAGGTACAAGGTTCAAGTCCTGGGATAGGAGGCTTGAGGATGCCTGATCCAAGGCCCAGGAGGCAGTGGAACAGCCAAGCCAGATGTGGGTGTGGAGGAAGAAAACAAAGGATTCAACAGTGACTCCTAGTGGCCGTTAAGGAGAAGATGGTAGTGGGCTAGCAGGGCATTTGAAGGGAGGTAGCAACAAGGGGCAGGAGATAGTGAGCTAGTGGGCGGAGAGAGCAGTGTTGAACAGAAGGGATCTGAGAGTATGGGCTAAGGGCAGAGAGTCAGGCAGTGTATTGGAGATGCTACATGCAGACAGATAGGCCAGGAATGGGAAGTAGGAAAGTGGGCAAACTCCCTCTAGTGTCAGGATAGTATAAGCTGCTAATGGGAAAATTGGGACTTAATCTGAACTACAGGAAGTCATGTGACAGTGGCCCACCTTAAATTAAGGCCCTGGGTGGGAGGGTGGCTAGGATGGGCTAACACCCCACACAAATAGGCTGAGGGAGGAATTACCTCTTACAGACCCTGAGTCCATTCTGTCTCCGGAGAATGTTTCCTGCTGCTGGCTGTGTGTGTCTGCTATATATCATGACCTGGCCATCACAAATTAAGAGACCTTGTTGTACTACAGGTCTGTACAGGTTTAATAATATTGGCCTACATCCTTATGAGTTGAAAACAGTGTTTGTCCAGCAGAAGGCATCACTAGCAACAGATTCCTCCAAAAGCATTTTTTTTGCGCACATCCAGTAGTACACAGTGGCTGGGATATTCAGAGCAATTGCGCAATGCGCAACAGGGATGTGCCGGTGCAAGTGCGCCAATGCGCCAGAGAGTGATATTCAGCAGCAGCTAATGCACGGTGCAGATCCCAATGCACCAATGCACAATAGTAATGAGTGCATGCTCAAGTGCAGGGGGCATAGCCATGAATATGCGGCACAGTGTGATATTCATTGGCAGGCAAACGGCACAAGCGTGGAGCAAATGGGACTTGCGCGGAGCAGACCTGAGCACATAAAAAGAGGGCGCAAGCCACGGAAGGAGGCTAGCGCCACAGGGGAGCAAGAAAGATGGAGATCAAGGGGGCAGCCTGAACAAGCAAGGGGAGTGACAGAGTGATAGGCAAGCTGGGAGAGGCACAGAGTGCGCACCAGGGAGCTTGAAACAGCCAGAAACTGAGAATGTGAGCATGTGTGCGACTGAGTGAGAGAGTGTGTGTGGACGTGAGACAGGGTGTAAGGCAACACACAGTGACTGCCTGTGACACCCAGCACAGGAGGGACTGCACAAGGGCACAGAGAGGTGGGAGGTGGAGGCCTCAGACTACAGGCCAGTCAGCCAGAAACACTGGCGCGCCCAGTGTAGGGGCACAGACAGCAGCCCACAGCCGTGGAGGCCAGGGGAGAGAGCCACCCGGGGGGAAGGAGACACAACTCAGGACATGGCCAGTGCCATATTCCAGATGGAGGTGGTAATGAGGGGTGTGAGGAGGCGGCTCACAAACCAGCATGGCCATGGAAGGGCCCATCAGCATTACACCTGGAACAGGTGGTACCGTGCCCCCATCACATTTGAGCAGTACAGTGATACAGAGATCGTGGGCAGTTCTGAGGTGGCTCTGTGAGCTGTACAGTGAGGAGATGCAGGCACCCACAAGATGGAGCCACGCCCTGTCGGTGGAGACGAAGGTCACGGCCGTCATGTATCTACTCGCCACGGGTACCTTCCAGAGATCAACAGGGGACACCACAGGAATAACCCAGTTGTCTGCATCACAGCTTCTCACACAATTCCTCAGCACACTGCTGCCACATGCTCTGGAGTACATCCATTTCCCCAGCACACCGGCAGAGCATGCAGCAAACATGCAGGGGTTCCACAGGGTGGCACGGTTGCCTGGCATGCTAGGGGCCATCCACTGTACCCATGTTGGCATCCGCACACCACCTGGCCCAGAGGGTGTAGCATACATGAACAGGAAGGGCTACCCCAGTGTCAACTGTCAGGTGGTGTGTGATGTCAGGGGGTGCATAATCAATGTCTGTGCCACACACCCTGGTGGAGCACATGATGCCTACATCTGGCACCAGTTGGCACTGCGCCAGAGGTTTGAGAGTGGAAACATCCCCACTGGCTACCTAGTCAATGAGTATGCTGTGGATGCGGTATGCTGGGAATGGTAGGGCAGGGCATGGGAGTTGCCAAGGCATGGGTGCCAGAGGGTGTGGCCGGAATGGCGGGGGGTGCAATGACTCAGTCCACCATGCTAACCAGGCATCTCTATACACACGTGACAGTAGTTACCCACTCTGGCCATGGCTGCTCACCCACTACCGGCATCCATTGACCCCAGCACAGGAGCAATATAATGAGGCACATGCCAGCACATGGAACATCATCAAGCGGGTGTTCGGGCTGCTGAAGGCTTGGTTCCATTGCCTGGACAGGTCTGGTGGTGCCCTACATTACAGCCCCTCAAAGGCCTGCTGCCTATTCCTGGCCTATTGTATACTACACAACATGGCCACCGACTGTGGGATAGCTGTCGAGGTCAAAGAGGGGGACAGCAGTGGGGATGATGTGGCCACTGGTCCCAGTGGTGGGCAGCCCCCCATGGGTGAAGGGATCCTCGGCTGACCAGTATGGGCCTGCGGCACAAAGACACAATCACCGAGGAGCATTATGGAGTGTGCATGTAGGTGATTATGGCCACATGCAAGGGCTAGGGCCCAGGGTACAGTAGACAGGCAGGCATGGGTGTGCCCCGTGCCAGGGACTGTGGGAGGGGGGCATGGACAAGCATGGGGAACAGGCACTGTTGCAGTATGCAGCACAGACCCGCACAACATGTGCACACACACATACACACACCCACACACACACATGCACATGGGACCCATCATGCCCACACCCAGAGGTGGACACTGCGCATGTGTCAGATGCTGAGCGATGCTGCACAGTGGCAGTCAGAACTGTGCTGGCATCATCATGCACACACCACGGTAGCCAGCAGCCGAGCAGGTGGGCACATGGCCCGTGTGCAGTGTCACCCACAGATGCCACGGCCATGGGATGCATATGCTCACACTGCACCAATGTGCACACAGGGCAGCAGCATATGGTGGACATGGAGGTGGGTGGATCAGGGATGCCGCACAGTAGCACGGCCACTGCAGACATGTGGACAGCCCCACTGAGAACGCACAGTGGACAGTCTGCACGATAGCCACAGGGGGTGTCACAGACAGTCCCCCAGGGTTGACACTGTGGGACCATGACCAGGTCCTTGCAGGTGTCTGCAGGCCCACAAACATGCCAGCACCAGGCATGCGGGGAATGCCCACAGCAGACCCCGGCATTGACACCATGGGGGTCGCACAACACCGGGACTGAGGGGTGGAGAATGCACTGTGTGATGTGAGTGGCAGAAGGCCACGCACCAGGGTGGCCAGTAGTGCCAGTCTGGCCATGACCGCAATGGTCAGCCGATCCATGGCTGCAGCCATGTCCACCTGCATCTGCGTGTTCTCAGCCAGGAGCAGGGCGAAGTCCCTGTCCTGCCACTCTGCTACCTGGTGCAGCTCCGCACGTAGTGCACGCACCCCTTCTGCGACCCGCACCTGCTGCTCAACAGAGGCCCAGAGCAGTTGGGTGTGCTCATCCAAGGGGTCAGCACCCTGTGGCGTGGGGGCACTGTGCTGACCCACAGGTGTGTCCTGACCCTGTGGCCCAGCACCCCACGATGGTGGGTGCTGCACAGCAGGTCCCTCCTGGGGATGGTTGTCTTGCGGTGCACCAATGGCATTCCCAGCCCCGGGCCCCCCCCAATGCTGTCCATCCACTGCTGCCACCCCTCTGGCCACTGTGCACAGGGTAACATTGCCACGGCTGCACTACCACCATCCTCGCCGCCACCACTTCCAGCTGTTGCTGCAGCACGGCTATGCTGGCCACAGTAGCCGGTTTGCAGGCAACAACCACCAGGTCATGGCGGGAGTGTGGTATGGGTGTCTCCCCTGCAGCCACAACATCATTGTCTAGGATGAAGGTCTTGTCATAATCAGACTTGGACCCTGCTCTGATCTGTCTCAGCACACAGGACACCATGCCTAGCATCATGCTGGAATGCAGCCAGGGCCTCGTCCGCATCTGCACCACTGGCATCTGGATGGACAGCGGTGCTGCCCTGCAGTCTATCTGTCCATGCTGTCCAGTGGAGGTGGATGGACGGTCCTCTGGGTCCATTTCCAACCCCACAGAGAACACCCCCACCCCTGCCACTGCACGCAGGCAATCAGGAGCTGAAAGGGAACACTGTCACATTACTGTCACTGTCACCCACTCCTGCCCCAGTGCCCTGCCCCTGTGCCCTCATCACAGCCAAGCCTACCATGCAGTGATGGGCTACCACCCATCTGGAATCCTCTGCCGGGCATTACCTCAACCATGCTGCTCTGTGTAAGATTGGGGATGGCAGACTGACCCCCGCCTGTGGTGGCACGTGCTGCCCAGATGGATGTCACCTTCTCCTTGATCCACCTCTGGTCTGTGCCAACCTTCTTTTTGTACTCCTGCACAGACCATTGGTGGCAGCCCTGCTGGTTCACAGCATGGACTACACCCTCCCATGCTGTTGTCCAGGCCTGTGGGGTGCCTGTGGAGCTGCTCAGGAGTGGCTCCTGGTCCTGGTCCAAGTCCATCTGGAATAGGGCATCTGACTCCGCCCTGGTGAAGTTGGGCCTGTGCTTGCATGCAGGCCCACGATCCTCACTCTCCTCTAGTTCAGACATGCTTCTTCCTGTGGAGATAGACATGTGTCAGTATGGCCTGGTGATTCCTCTCCCACCCTCCCATTACACCGTCCAGCCAGCCCCGTAGTGTGTATCTTACCTCTAAGGGATGCAATACCAGTCCATACCCTGTGCATTCCCCTGGTGCCTTTATAGAGTATCACATGCAAATGAGGGGCTGCACAACTGTAATGACATGCAAATGCAACTGATGCACCACACATAGGCTAATCAGCTGATTTCCACATTGCGGCTGAATATTGCGTGGTTGCACATTGCGCCGTGGGGTTGCACATGCACAAGTCAGGGTGCAACATTGTGATGTGTGCAACAGCACATGCTGCATGCATGCGTGTGCTGTGTCACACACACCAGGGGCACGGCATGTGTGGCGTGCATGATCTGCAGCTGCTGGCCTCTATTGCACGTGTGGCACTCATGAGCTGTATGGCCTACAGCACTCAGGTGCCAAGCAGCCGATGGTGCCCCTGCACTATGAGTACCATGGTGCCCCTGTGTAATGGGGACTTGTACTGTGGCACCCACATGGCCCTGTGGCATAGCATGCCTGCACTGCTCAATAGCGCTCTGGCGCAGGGTGCGTGGCCCAACCCTTGACCCTACAGGTATCCTTTGCCCTTGTGGTGTTGCGTGGTACTGATGTGTTTTTCTCTATACTTTACACCTAGGCCCTGAAGATTGGAGGTGGGCTCGCCTCACTGGTGCTGTGACTGAGCCAGGACAGGCCACCGCAGGAGGAAGTGCACCAGTTGCAGGCCGCATAGGCATGGCAGCTGGACAGCCTCAGGGTGAGCCTCAGAATGCAGGTAGGCACATTTAAATGATTCTATTTTGTGCAGGGTGGGCAGCGGGGGTTGGGGTGGGACACGGCCCTCTGTGCACATGGCCCCCTCCAGCTGTGCACTGCCTGTGGTGTCCTCTGCAGCGCAATGTGGCTATTGCACATGTGGGTGACTGCTGCAGGTGGGCTGTGGGTGCACCCAGGTCCCAGCTGTGCCACTGACAACTGCCTGCATGGCCATGCTGCCCACTTGCCTTGATGGTGTTGTGCTGCACATGGGCAGTGTTGGAGTGCAGTGTTCTGCATAGCTGTGGGTCTCTGGGTGGGCAGCTTGTGTAGGCGCGCTCACTGCGGGTGGTGGACTGCTAGCCCAGGGGTGCATGTCACCGATGCCCGCTGCACATGGTGGGTGGCTGCAGTGTTCTGGATATGCACTCATACAGTGTTCACTCCTTTGTCCTAGGCGTTGGGACCAGAGATGTCCATACTCACCTTCTCTGGCAGATCCTCCAGGTATCGACTGCCACGCTGCAGGTGGTGCAGCAGCTGGTGCTCTCATGGTGCAGACAGTGATGCCAATGCCCGCAACTGCCTTCAGTGGGGCACAGACAGCCATAGGGCCCATCTGTCAGTGTGCTTACCCCTTCCCTGAGCAATCTCCCTTGCCCTCCCGTGTCCCCTTCTCTTGCCTTTGCTCCTGCCCCCTGCCTCCCTTCCCTGGCCTACCTGTATGTGGGTGGTCCCTCCTTTCCCTGATCCTTGTATATGTGTAAATAGTTTTGTTTTGCCTGTTACAATACATTATTGTTGGTAACCCATCTGTGTCCATGTCTGCTTTGCAACCGGTGTGTGGAGCCATGCTGCAGTGGTGTGCCTGGCTGCTGTGTGGTATGTCTGGAGTGGATGGGGGGGTTGTACCTGGTGGTGTTCCACTATAGTTTGGGTGGGGTGGCTGTGGCCTGTCCTTCCAGGTTGTGTGGTGTGTGCCTTGTGTGCTGTTTGCCTGTGTGTTGCCAGCTGTGGTCTGGTCGGTGTGTCCCCAGCCTCCCTGTGGTGTTGCCAGGGGCTGTGCATCAGATGATGTTGTTGCCACCATGCCCCACTGTGGTGCACATGGTCAGGGGCCTACTGCCTCCATGAGCTCACTGGGTGGTGTCCCATGTGTGCCTACCATGCCTCTCAGCTCTCTCACTGTGCACCCTGATGGTGGGGCCTCCGACCCCTGTGGCATGCTACCTACTGCGCCTGTTGCCTCTCCCTGTGTGCCCTGGAGCATGCTGCTCTGCACCATGTACAATGGTGGCCCACTGCTATTGTGCTACTTGGTTTTCTCCCCTGCGCATCCCTGGGTGTGTTATTTTGCTTCCTGTCTTGCTCCCTGGTGCATCCCTGGTTGCGCTATGGCGCATCCATGTGATATTCAGCCATGTTCAGCAGGCGCATCCTTTCATGTGCAACCTTTGAATATTGCATCCATTACACCATGGCGCAGTGTATTTGTGCTGCACCCCTCTTGTGCCTGCCTCTGGTGCAGCTCTGAATATCCTGGCCTGCGAGTCAGACAACAAATGACTTATTTCTTACAAAGTAGAATAACAAAATAGTTTCCACTAAATTATGTCCATAGCTGACCTATTTCACTTCCATTTACTACTGTTTAAAAAAAAATAATGGAAAAAAACACACTCTGGACAAAGTGAAAGAACTCTACTACACTGGTAAACAGACAGCATGGGTATTTATGAGTACACAGCAACTGTGATATCACAATGAATGATGTATATTTGCTTACCTCTATTTAAAAAAAATACGCTTCCCTCAAATACATAGTTTCGTATTTTTGGGAATGTGCCTATTAGGGCCACCTGTTCATCATGAACAAAACTGTGTTTTAGAACAATGCGGTTACACAGGGCAAAAGCTGTGCTTTGGTAACCTCTGTAGTCTCAACTGGTAACCATCTGAAGTAAAAAAAAATAAATGAAAAAGAATACTGTAGCTGCTGCTCATCTTTAAGTTATAGAGTATGACCCGAGGTTACATTAACAGGACGTTCATCACTGCCTAGTGTTGTGATGTTGTATATGGAGCAGCGAAGTGCAATATTGTATATTGGGGGTGATTAACTGGCAGTTAATATTACTCTTGGGAGTGTATTACTGCTATTATAGAATGGTTTGTTCTTATTCACAATCATGGAACATTATAAACATGTTATTAGTACATTTCCAGCATGGAATACATATATATATATATATATATAGATATATATAGTGCGGCAAAATGTGATATCATTAACAATGCCATTTGAGCCTCGCTTATTAACGGGTAGTGCGTGACAGATCATCAGCCCCAACTCGCACCCCCATGACATGTGTAAAGCAGCAGAAGTATAGAGAATGGGTGAGAGTTAGGACCCACTTATCCCAGCGCGCACCCCAATGCCGGTTAGGGTGGGCGGGGGTCCAGGGGTTTTCAACCCTAACAGCTAATTCTCACGCTTGTCGCTGTGGAACAACCCTAACTAATGCATTAAATGGAGTTTTTGCCTCAATTTCCCTTCTTTTGAGAATGATAACCAGAAATAGTGAATGTATCGCAGCGCGGGAGCGCTGGCCTTCCCGCCCACATGAGTGTTGTGGCATACTAACAGGACAGCAACGCAAAACAGAAATGCTAACAGTGGCGACATGGTACAATACAAGCACGAATGAGAACAGAAAGGGTAACGACATGGTGGCGAGACGGGAATGGTCTGCCACGTGATGTTGTCGCGATAGTAACATGGTGCCTGCAAACAGAAATGTCAATGGGCATGGTGATGTAAAGTGAAACAGTAAGATAAACAGTACTGTGACAGAAATGGCAGAAAATAACAGAAACGCAAGCGAAATGAAAACTCAAAGGATAACGCATATGGTGCGCAGGACGCCAATGGTAAGTGAAACGGGTACGGATCCGCGGCAAGTGGAAAGGGCAACAGTAACAGTAATGATAAGCGCACAGGCTGGTTTTCCCAAACCTGCATTGAGAAAGACAGTGAGTACAAAATAATGTATGCAAAATAATGAGTATCGGCGAAGAAAATGAGATCTTGGAATACTAAATACATTATATCTCAGGAACCATATGACGAGAAAAAATTTAAAAGTCATATTATTTACAACAGCTCTCTGGTTAATTTGGACCTTAGCCCCATTAAGGCTAAGGATTTTCCAATCGAAAGTCCTGATCTCGCACCGCTTCCGAGATATCGCCTGAAAGGCGCGCTACTAATAATGTTATCCTATGGGAAAAACAGAAAAGTTCGAGTGCCATAACTTTGCCTCCCTGTAATGTTTTTTCACCAAACTACTGAAAGGCACATCTGTGGGCTGTTGGCTGTCTTCCTCCAAATTTCAGGAAAAGACCAAACCGTTATTTTGCAGCAGGGCTCCAAATGATTTCTGTTATGTCGGGCCAGAATGTTATCCTATGGGAAAACCATTAATTTTGGAGTGTCGAACTTTGTCGCCATGTGATATTATTTTACCAACCATTGAAAGGTACATCTCTGTACTGTTGGCTGTCTTCCTCCAAATTTCAGGAAAAAGACCAAACCGTTATTTTGCAGCAGGGTGCCAAAGGATTCCTGTAATGCTTCTGGAGCCGAATGTTATCCTATGGGAAAACTGTCAACTTGGAGTGCCATAACTTTGCCGCCATGTAATATTTTTTCAGTACAACACTGAAAGGCACATCTGTGAGATGTCGGCTGCGTTCCTCCAAATTTCAGCCCAAAACTCCCAACGGTTATTTTGCAGTGCAGTGCCAAAGAACTGCTGTCATTTTCCACAGACTAGAAAATTACTGTCGCAATTTATGAAAAGCTTTCTAGTATTTCGTACACTTTCCGTGAGCACGAAAGTAATTTGCAAAGTACTTTTCCAGAAATTTGAAAAACATATTTCTGGGGTGTTTACCACAAAATAAAGACATGGCAAGCATCCTCAGGGCCCGACTAGGTGAATACAAAAAAATTAGGTTGCTAGAGGGTCCCAAATTTAAATGCCAAATCCATTTTCTGATCACCAACTGAAAACAAAATGGCAGATTTATGAAAGTAACAGGCCCAGTTGCGAAGTAAAATGCACTTTGTGAAAGTGTTGAACTTTTTGTTAACTTTTCCATTGACTTATAATGGGAAACTGTTTTGAATAGTTTTGGAACCGCTTAATATTTTTTTCATGAAATCTTCAAAAGGCACATCAGGGACCCCAGCCGCACGTTCCCTTCTAAGATTTTAGCTGGTCACGTAAACCGTATAAACCTGTAGGCGCGACTCACAGGTTCCAGAAAAGCGAATGTGCGCATAGATCACACTTACTAACCCTCAGCCGTATATCCAACCAGTATGAAACTTGGCAGATCCCAAGGCCTATGGTTCTTGATCATAAATTCCAAATTTCAAGCAAATCCATCAAACAGTTGCAAGTTATTAAGGTGCAAAGTTTTGGGTTTAACTATAGAAATGGCTCTAACCCTAACTTCATGGTAGCACTACCGTGCTTCAGCCATAATATATATATATATTTTTTGTAAAAACCTGCAGTATCGTAAGTTGTTTTACTGGACAAAAAGAGTGAAATTGAGTATCATATTCTCAACCCTAACTCCGACTTCTACTGCTACACATACACACAGACAGACATTATGCAGACACACACACACACATTGATCATTAGCTGACATTCTGCACTACCATCGTTTGGTGGGTCCGCGGTTCAATTAGTTGACACACACCATAACGCAATAGAATAGCACATCTAGCAAACATGCCACAACAGGCGGCAAGTGATACAGTTGGTGAACATGATGATGGATGCCTGTTGTAGTATGTTTAAGTTGTATGTTATACTGTGTTATGGTGTGTGTCTGTGACTATTTTTCTTGCCTTGCCGCCTTGTGTGTTCTGTGTGTGAGTGTCTGTGTGTGTGTTTGGTTGTGTCTATGTGTGTGTCTGTGTGTGTGTGTGTATGTCTGGCAGTGGGAGGAAAAATCGGAGTTAGGGTTGAAAACCCTAACATCAAATTTCCTCACTTTTGTCACTGTAGAAAACCATAACTGTTGCAGTAATGCAGTTTTTTGGGAAGAATTTCCTTACTTTGTGAAAAAGCATAGGTAAGTACATTGTTGCGCAAGTTGGTTCGGGCCCCGCGCTCCCACCAACTTGCAAATTTCTGCATAACATCATAATATAATTAGTGAACCACATGTATTGGTGGAAACATTGGGCCCAAGGGCCCCACACTCCCACATGTTGCCCAGCACTGCATAACAATATACATCTGCCATACCTTTTGAGCTATCCTATACTTTATAATGGGATCTTTCTGTGCACCCAAAAATGTGCTCACCATGGTTTTCACATTGCACATAATATACTTCCCATTAACTATAAAGATCATGTGCCACAATTTAACAACCATAACTGCCACTGACATGCAAATTGTCGCAATTGAACATCTATGATTAATCTTTCTTCATTCCAAATTTCAGGCAAATTGGAAACATGGTTCAAAAGTTATTTGAAGCAAAATGAACAAGATTTTCATTCATTGGAGTGGCATAATTTTGCACCTGTTTAAGTTTTACACACCAAACCACTGAAAGACACCTCTGTGGCACTAGGGCTACCTACCCTATAAATGTCAAGCCAATAGCACCATGCATAATTCTATGGGCAAAATGTTAAGTATGTCACTCAATATCTCTGCAACTAATTAATTTTCCAACACCTAAACAATATCTGGCACATCTCTAGGACATCCCATCAACACCCTCCAAATTTCAAGTAAAAAGACCAAACCATTTCAGAGATATTTAATTTTAAAGTGTCACCATCTTTAAAAATTCTTTGGTCGTGAGAATCAGCCACAACCTCATGACCTAAGATCATTTTTGGCTGTCAGGGGACATCTGGTCATGAAGTTTGGGCTATCTGGTCCTTCCCAGGGAGATCTGGTCCTGAAAAATCTGGCCATCTAATTGTGAAGTCACGAAATTAGCTCTCGAATGAAAACGATCTTGCGACCAAAGAATTTGCAGGCTCATGATCAAAGATTGTTAGCGAGCCATGACCAAAGATTTTAAAAGTTTAAAACTCAATGTTTTGACACAACTGAATGAAACCACAGGCATGGGTCAATAGAGGGAAGCCCCCTGAGCAAAACCCATCCTTCCTTTACTTCAAAAGTCACCCGTGGTCTGAGATATTTGTTTTTTTCCAACCGCAAACTAAAAACAAGATGGTGGCAGTTGTGACTGATAAATTTCTCATTACAAAAGATTTTTCAGCCATGAGCCTGCAAATTCTTTAATCATGAGGATAGACCAGATGGCCAGAACTCCATTCTTCTTTCTCAGATCATACATATAAATTTGCCCATTGACTTACCATGGGAATTTCAAACTCTAATAACTTTTGAATGGATTAATATTTTTTCACCAAATAAAAAGTGGAATGTTCCTTGACATAAACGCTTTCTACATCTCAAGTTTTGGACCAGAAGACCACATGGCAGTTGTGCAGTGCAATGGACAAAAAATGTGCAAAATGGGCGAAAAGTGAATTTTTTGGCATTTCACTGTGCAAAGAATGTACATCTGACAGAAACACAACTTGGTACATCAAGAGACCTAGCATGCCACACCATTCATACCAAATTTCATGCAAATCTGTTGACCAGTTCCAAAGTTATTAACGCACAAATGTTCAAGTTTAACATTAAAGTGCCTACACAACCCAAACTATAGGGGTGTGACCGCGCCCCTATAATACATACATACATACATATATATATATATATATATATATATATATGGTTGTTTTGTGAAAGAAGAATGGGACTCTGGCCATCTGGTCTATCCTCATGACCAAAGAATTTGCAGGCTCGTGGCTAAAACATCTTTGGTCATGAGAAATTTATCAGTCAAGATGGACATCTTGTTTTCAGTTTGAGGTAAAAAAAAACAAATATCTCAGCCCACGGGTGACTTCTGAAGTAAAAGAAGGATGTGTTTTGCTCAGGGGACTTCCCTCTATTGATCTACACCTGTGAGTTTGTTCAGTTGTGTCAAACAATTGTTTTAAACTTTGACAATCTCTGGTCATGGCTTGCTAACAATCTTTAATCACAAACATGCAAATTCTTTGGTCACAAGATTGTTTTTGTTCGTGAGCTTGTTTTGTGACTTCCTGACCAGATATCCAGGTTTTTTCTGGACCAGATCTCATTGGGAGGGACCAGATAGCCCAAATTCCATGACCAGATGTCCCATGACAGCCGAAAATTATCTTAGGTCACGAGTTCGAGGCCGATTCTCGTGACCAAAACATTTTTAAAGGTGATAAAACTTTAAAATTAAATATCTCTGAAATGGTTTAGTCTTTTTACTTGGAATTTTGGGGGGTGTTGAGGGGATGTCCTAGAGATGTGACTGATGCTGCTTAAGTGTTGGACAATTAATTCATTGCAGAGATATTGAGTGACACACTTAACATTTTGCCCATAGGATTATGCATGGTGCTATTGGCTTGAAATTTATAGAGTAGGTAACTCTAGTGTCACGGAGGTGTGTTTCAGTGGTTTGGTGTGTAAAACAAACAGGTGCGGAATTATGCCACTCCGATGAATGAAAATTTTGTTTGTTCCATATTAATAACTTTTGAACCATGTGTCCAATTTGCCTGCCATTTGGAATGTAGAAAGATTAATCATAGGTCTTTGACTGTAACAATTTTCATGTCAGTGGCGGTTATGGTTGAGGAATTGTGATGCCTACTCATTATAGTTAAAGGGAAAGTATATATCTGCATTGTGAAAACCATTTCTGCATAACAGCATAGCCCCATGTTCCCATCAACTTGCCCATTTCTGTATAACACCATAATATAAGTAATAAAACACATGTATTGGTAGGAGCATCTCAGATGCTTGTAGAGGATATCAGTGTACACACCCAAGAGACTAGGATGGCAGCAGTAGTGATACAGTTGGTGAAACATGATGATGGATGCCTGTTGTGGTATGTTTAAGAAGTTGTATATTATTTCTGTTGTGCTATGATGTGTGTCTGTGATTGGTTGTCTTGCCTTGTATGGCCACCCCCCAGTTGTGTGTTCTGTGTGTGTGCTTGTGTGTATGTGTGTCTATGAGCGTGTCTGTGTGTGTCTGTGTGTGTGTGTGTATATGTGGTAGTGGGGGGGAAGTCAGAGTTAGGGTTGAAAATCCTAACGCTGAATTTCCTTGCTTTTGTCACTGTAGAAAACCCTAACTGTAGCATTAATGCAGTTTTTTGCAAAGAATATATATATATACGAATATATATATATACAAATATATATATATACATATCTTGATTAAAAGAAGATTACTATGATTATGCAACAAATCAATACAGTAATGTTGTGGTGTGATAAGCTCGCTGGTCAGTGACAAACTGGCTAATTACAGTTCAGGATGTTTTCTGGCCACTGTATAATTGTTAATTGTTGGTGTTCTTGTTTTCTGTTACATGTAACTGTTTATTTTATAAAAAAAATCTGTACTTATGGTGAAGGACTCGCTCTCTGAACTTTGGTTTCCCTGCCTGAAACCACAGCAGGTAAGCTGGTTTGTACCAGCCCCGCTCCTTCTCTGGCACCTTCCCTGCATCTTTCAGCTTGTAAAACTTTTGGCGGAGTAGCTTCCATTTCCCCTGGCACTTCCTCCACCTCTTGTCCTCAAGGCCCTTCTCATGCCTTAGGTACTTGGCCACGTCCTTCCACATCTCCTCAAGGGGCATATTTGTGCCCCTCATGACAAGTCGTGGATCACAGATCTTGCTCATAGCCTCCACAGCATAGGCAGCTGCTCAGCAGTCCAGTACATACTCATATCTGTAGGAGAAGTAGAGAGAAGAAAAATAAATGATTTGTTATGCTAATATGTATAGTACTATGAAAAATCATCATAAGAGATTGTGTGTTTTTTTGAAAATCACAGACACCCCCCACTCCACGTAGACACACTCCTACAGAGACACCTTGACTTTTCCACCCCCTCCAAAAAAAGTCTACATGGGTGGGTAAGGATTTGCAGACACACTGCATGAGTGTGTTATTTATTGTAAGTTATGGCAAAAAACATGCATGGCAGTCACAGATACAGACACCTTGACACACCACAAAAAGAAAATTGAAAAAAAAAATAACCTCTATTGTTAGGTGAGGTTGTGCAGATGTATAATGTGTTTCCTTATTACTTGAAAATTGTGGTCCCTGCCACAGAGACACACACAGACTTTAACACCCATCCCTTCCCCTGATCAGGCCCCATGAGTGGATGAGGGATTGCAGACATGCAATGTGTTCTGTTGTGGGTTAAACATTAGGCTATGTACTCCTACCCCACCCACAGACCTACAGTATTTACACAGCTTGTCTCACACCTTTACTGAGCAATCCCCTACATGTGAGTGATGCCATGTTGAAAAACAATGAGTTGTGTCACTTCTTGAAAATTATACTCTGCCCTACTAACAGGCACACACACATATGCCTTGATCGATCCGCCCGCCCCTTCCTGCTGAGTACCCACAATGTGTGGATGAAGGAGAGCTGACATACAATTACTTGTATAATTTCTTGAAAATTACACTACCTCCTAGTCTGACACACACACCTTATCCACTCACCATCACTCAACACCCTAGCATTACTATTGTTTAGTAGAATGACTAATATTTTTATATGTTACTAGTTCTATTTTTTAACAAAGACAGTTGGCTTTTAAAAGAGCCTTTTGTTTGTTTGACCAGTTGCTGAAGACACTCTTTTCTTCAGATCACAGAGTGGATGACATGTTGGAGGTCACCCAAAAACAGGCAATTGCCAGTGTCTGAGAAGTGCACACCGTCTCTTCGATACAGTTAATCTTTAAAATACTTGATTTCAGGATGACATATTGTGTGCATGCCCAGACAATGTAGAAATGCAGAGATGTGAATGTTTACTTTGTTTCTTGCCCTGTCGAGCAGATACATATGTCGATCTGCACATCAGACCATACGCTCTGTAATATATGAATAGATTATTTTATAGGCGGGTAATATCTCTGTAAGTGAAGCAAGGTTCAATTTAGCTCCATTTACTAAATCTATCCACCTTTTGACACCCAAATCATTCTCTCCTAGATGGATCAGCAGTATGTCTGGTGTAGAGTGGTTGCTCAACAGGTGTTGCATGGTTGGCATGAGCTGTTCCCATCTCATCCCTCCCTTGCCAAACCAGTAAACCTTGCAATTTGGTAGATTCAAGTCACTGCCAAAGTGATTTCTCTTGGCATATTCACCACCTTGACAAATTAAACTGCTGCCTACCATCCACACCATGATTCTAGAGTTTTCTGCCATGCTCCAAGTTTGTTTAAAAAAGAGTGACAGAGAGCTCAATAAGATAGTCTGAGTCTGTTGTGGGCTATTGGCATCTGAACAACTGTAGCAGCAATTTTCTAATTGATTTTTTGCTCTTCCTGAGACAGATAGTGACAGTGCTAAACTACATATGTATTGGCTGTTATTACTTCTGGGGTGCCAACAGAAAAATTACACTTCATTTGTGCCAGAAAATATTTTATTATTGGCTGTGGCACAGACGAAACACAGTTGCTTTGAAAGAACACAGCAGAAGATGCATTCTGATTTGCTGCTAGCTAGCTTGTTGCACATGTACTTGCTCTGTGGGAGTCCCTTTTAAACTGACATGTGTGGTGATGAGTATTGTTTCAAGGACTGTCTTAAACTGTTAATATTAACAATGAAATCAATAATTTAACATTATGAAATGGACTACTGAAGATAGGAAGATATTAGCTTTAAAACAGCACTATTTTTAACAGTTAATATCTGGAAGTTCACATTTTTAATTAATTTTGAGATTATGTACTTACTGTTAATGCTGTGTTTGCAGGCTGTTTTCATCAAAATGGTGGTATTTCTCTCTTCTACTTCTTCCTCTTGGTTTTTATTACAATATGATTAGCTGTCTTAAACTATTTCCTGAGGTATATAATTTTTTAAAACAATTATTCATTTTTTGCATGATTTACTGGTGTGATATCATTTGCTATTGTGGAGTGTCAAGCTTGTCTTAGTGGTCTGTGATTGGCTACATGTGGTATGTGGGGTTTTTTTTTCAGAAAAAAACATGTCCGCGCTTAGTGGAGCAAGTTCATAACTGGGTCTTATTTTCACCAATTTATTAATTAATTTGATGGATTTGTCTGATTTTAGCAATATATCACAGGTGTGTTACTTTAATGTGCCATTTTTGCACCATTTTCGGGCCACTAGCGCTTGTAAAAAAGATTTTACCAACTTCCTGGTTGCAAAGCATCATGGTAGGCAAAGGTAGAAGGTCACAGAAGCTTGACAACGAAATATTTGTGTGATAACATTTTTTTGACCGTGCACATACTTCAATGCTATGTATCGGAGACCCTCATAGTTTACAATTTGTAGCTTGAAAACTTTTGTGGTTACATTCTTGGCCTAGGCCACATGTTGTTTTAAATGGAGGTTGTTCACTGAGCTCAAAAATATTCATGGTATGATTTTGTAACCTTGGCAACATAATGCCTTTCAATGGGACTCATTCACGGAGCTCGAAAACTTTTGCGGTAACATTTCCTTAGCTTGAGAACATAATGCATTTCTATGGGTTATGTCTGCAGAGCTCTAAAACTTTTGCGGTTATGTTTTTTAATCTCAACAACATAATGCATTTCAATGGGACTTGTCCATGGAGCGCGAATACTTTCGTGGTAACATTTTTTGACCTCGACAACATAATGCATTTCAATGGGACTCTCTCATGGAGCTTGAAAACTTTCATGATAACATTTTTTGACCTTGAAAACATAGTGCATTTGAATGGAATTCACCCATGGAGCTCAAAAACATTGACAGTGACATTTTTTGGCCTCACAACATAATGCATTTCAATGGAACTTGAAAACTTTCATGATAACATTTTTTGACCTTGGCAACATAATGTTTTTCAGTGATACTTGTCCATGGAACTTGAAAACTTTTACGATAACATTTTGGGATGTAGACAATGTTATGCATTTCAATAGCGATTATCCATGGACCTTGAGAACTTTTGCAGTTATATTTTTATACCTAATGAACATTATAGATCTGAATTGGACTTGCTCATGTAGTTTGAAAACTGGAGCTGTAACTTTTTTTGTGCTCGACAACATAGTGTTTATAGTGTTCCTCAATCATGTAGCTTGAAAACATTTGCTATAAACATTTTTGAGATGCGACACCATATTGCATTTCAATAGTGTATTTTTTTATGAAAGTTGAATGGTACTGTGGTTACAAATTGTAAACTTTAAGAACATTCTGCATTTCAATTTGGGCTGTTCACATATATTGAAAATTTAAGTGATTGCACATGTTATTTATTAGCTAAAGGTACACAGTGATATATTATTGCGATGCTATTTATTTGAAGTGTTTATTGGCAAATATTTATGGCAACAGGTGACTGATGCAACATTTTTCTTTTGTTTTATAGGTGTGTGATCTTGTATTATTAAATTGGCAGAAACCTGTGTTTTTTGTAGAGAGAATGCCTACAAGACATAGACAACAGAGTAAGCATAGAACAGATAAATATAACAGTAACGTTAAATTGATGAAGAGTACTATAGGCAGAAAAAATGGCACTAGGAAAGTAAATGACAGTGCAAGGTCTATCAACAGGAAAAGGTTGCCTTGTGATTGTGAGATGCCTGTCTCAGTTTCTTGCTCAGAAACAAATGTACAGTGCTCTCTCCCTCAGCATGATGTTGTGATAACGGAGCATAGCAGAGCTGTGCAAGTTGGAAACATTTCTATTGCAGCCTGTAAACAAAAGCACAGTTCTGTTATTTGTGGCCATCTTAGCAAGTTAAGATTTTTCTGAAAGTTAGCTTCAAAGGCTAAGGTTGATCAGATTATTTCTACCATAATGAGACATCAAGGCAAATGACTAAAGAGTAAACTGATCTTGATGAAACTACAACTTACAGCTCATAGATTTGTAAATATTGCACTTGCTGTTCTTTCACGTTTGTGGAACAAAATGGTGAAAGAGATTGAACACTTCACTGCTACAGTGCAGTCTGCTCACAGTAGAATCCAAAATGTTGACACTCTCAACAGAGACAACTTTTGTGAAATCTTCCAAGGCATATGGCTACATAAACAGCATTAGGAGGCTTTTTTTGGCAGGAGTCTTACAAACCACTTTCCAAGGAACTTGTAATTTCTGTTGACGAGGTTGGTAAGATTTGTAATGTGTTGAGTGTGGCATGTGGTGAGGAACAAGTGTCGCAGATTATGAAACAGACTCAGCAACTGAGACGCTGACCAAAAGTTGTGCATCATGGAGATGTGATGACACTTGTAATCTGAGGCAAGTGTCGTTTGATGCTATTGCACAGTTTGTGAAGAACTTTCTTGCAATGAAAAAGAAACAGAGATACAGCTTATTATATAAGATTGATCTCTGTGAAATTTGCAAGCATAAAGGGCTGTTGGGACATTCCTTGGCTTGCTTAGATAATGGTGTGTGCAAGAGTGTATTTCATCACATACGTATGATTGCTGTACACAATCCTGCGATGTTCAGCTTTGTGTGCAAAATATACCAGGTGAGAAAAGCTGTGTCAGTATACAAACAGCTTGGTGAGTCACTGACAGCAGGAGACATAGAAGCTGCAAAACTTGTGATACAGGATGTGCAACATAACAAGAAACATTATGATGCACCCTGTGATGACAAGTCTGCCACTGTATCACTTAGTCTCACTCCTCAGGAATCCGACATACTGAAAACATTCAGAAAATCCATTGCCAAGTTTGAAATGGCTAAGAGAGAGAAGTTTGACTCTATGTGTGTCTCATGTCACAGACTACTTTACAGGTCGCAGTCTGTAACAGTTTATCTGGAAAGGATTAAATCTTTAAATGACATGTGGGCATGATTGTTGGCCTACTTATTAGTTAAGAGTGACTTTGACTAGGACCCAGTGGTCATTATGTGTCACTACTGTTTGTGAAAGGTGAAAAGTAACACTCTACCACCATGATCTGTTTTGAACAATATGGAGGCAGATGTCACAGCTATTGAGATTGCTGCATTGAATATGTTTGAGTGGATACTGATACAAACCATGAAACTATTTCAAACAATTCTACAGTTGAATGCAAAAACTTGCAGAGTGCCCCAAAAGAACTTGTCAAGTCTCTGAAAGGCGCTGTGATGTATTTACCACTTCCTCTGAAAGACAACATGGAGACAATGTCAAAGGAAAATAGTGTTGTTATACTAGTAAATGATGTACAAACAAAGTCCAAGGTCATTTGGTAAGATGTTGTCAATGTACAGAAAGTGAAAAGTGCTCTACAGTATCTGAAGAGCAATAATCCTTTCTATGATGAGCTTGATGTACCTGAACTGTCAGATATGAGTGCTTAATTTGGACTAGTGGACACTAGGAAGCCAATCATTGAGAAGGTCGATGTTGCAACTTATGAAGATGTGTATGAGCAGTACACAATTCATCCTCTACATGGCAGAGATCCCATTGGTGATAACATTGACCTGTATCAGATGAAACAGGTGGAAGGTAGCCCTATCAGCATATGGGAGGAACAACTTGAAGCACAATGTTTTCCAGATCTATTCCCTAAAGGAACAGGAGGGTTGTGTCGATGAATGTGAGGTTCATGTTCCAGGTGCTGAATACCATACATTGAGGGTGTTAAACAAGGATGGCAAATTTCGTAGGAACATACGAAATCTGTTCCACCTGTTGTGGGACAGTGAGCTTAGTATCCTCTCTGCGTCCATTGCACATACACTCCGATTGACTAGCCTATTGGAAGGTAGCACAGTGCTTGAGTTTCTGCAATGGCTGACAGAAAAGGATGAAACACTACAGGTGAGTTTGACATCTATACTCTCGAGTCTACATGGCATGAAAGAATACTGGTATCGTAGACACTCAGAGGTCATGGCTATGCTGCGTGAGTATGATGCAGCTACTTGGTTCATAACTCTAAGCTGTGCAGAGTATAGCTGGGATGAGTTAGTTGCACTGTTGAGGTAGGCCAATGCTGATGTTGATAGCATTTCATCAATGACTCTTGGTGAGGTGTGCTCACTTGATCCAGTTTGTGTGTCCTGAAATTTTCACCATCATTTCCATGAGATATTGACATTCAATTTGTCAAAGGACAATCCTACTCTTGAGTTAGTTGAGCACTGCTTTTGGAGGACAGAATATCAGACACAAGATGCACCACACTTACATATGCTGTTGTGGATTAAAGATGCTCCTCATATTGGTGATAATGAAGCAGCTGACATGCTGAAATTCATTCAGCGTTGTGTGGCTTGCCACATCCCTGACAAGTATGATAGTCCAACACTCTGGAAGCTGGCGCAAAAGTTTCAGAGGCATCTTTGTGGGAAGTAGTGTTGCCAACCAGTCAAGAGCTGTAATGAGTGGTACACCAGGTGTCAATTTGGTTTCCCCAGACATGCCTGCCACCAAGGACATATGAATGACTTGTTCTCAGCCATGCATTACCATCTCGAGGCAAAGTCCACTAACAGGGAAATTAGTTACCCAGACAGGAGAATGAGGTGTTTATCAATGACTACAATCCTACTCTTCTCCTGATGTGGCAGGCAAACATTGATGTTCAGTTTGTGGCAGATAACTCTCTGTCTGTTGTACAGTAAGTTACATCGTACATCACAAAACATGAGCAGACCAGTTTGCTTGAGCTTTGGGAAGATATAGCTGCTTCCAGCCGATCATTGGGCTCACAGCTTTGGTCACTGGGATTAAAGACACTGTCTCACAGGGAGTGCAGAGCATATGAGGCAAGTGATGGTTTGATTGGGACACACTTGTATGGCAAGTCCGATGCTGTATGGTTTCTTAATGTTAACTACAAAGAAAAATGAAAGTGTGTTTTGAAGTCTCATGATGAGATTGAAGAACTGGCTGCAAACTGCCCCTCTTCAAAAAGTATTTTGAAGAATAACCTGATCGATACATACTATCCAAATCAAGCTAATGTGATGGATGACATTTGCCTGTACCACGTTGCTAAGTGGTATGACTACAAGACTGAAGCAGCACCTGATGATACTTGAGAGATTTACAGAGTTAGAGGCTTTGATGGGTGCCTTCCTAAAAGGAAGAAACCATGGCTCATTGACGATTTTAAATTGAGTCTATCTACAACTGACAGCAAGGAGCATTACTACTTTACTCTAATGTTCCTCTTTAGACCATGGAGGGATGAGAGAACACTGAAAGGAGACTGTGAGACATACAAGAAACAGTTCTACCTTACATATGAGACCTTTAAGAGTGAACAGTTGGAAACATACATTCGTAGACTGGAATTAGAGAAGGAGCAGATGGAACAAGCTAAGAAACAGCTTGAGGAAAATACCCCAGGAAATTCTCAGGAGAACATAGATCCTGAAGGAGAGGGTACTCTTGGAGCTCCTCTGCCAATGAATGATCCTGTGGTTCTCATGAGTGAAGTCAAAAGTGCAATGCAACATTCTTCTCATGTGATAGAGGATCCTACTGTACTAATTGACCAGTTGAATAGGCAGCAGTATGCTGCTTAAGATGCTGTCACTGAAGTTGTAAGACATGGCATCCTTCATGAGAGGAAACAATGCACATGCGGAAAATATGAGCCATTGCTAATGTTTGTTAATGGTTCTGCTGGTGCAGGCAAGAGTTTTGTTATCGAAGCTATCACAGTGGAGATAAGGAGACATACAAGAGAAGTGATGTCTGTAACTGTGACGGCTCCTACAGGTTTGGCAGCATACAATATTGGTAGTGTAACTTGACACAGGTTGATTATACTACCTGTTGAGCATGGCAAAACAGAAGAATACCAAAAACATTCCCGTGAGGTTGCATCTGAGCTGCAGTCAATGTTTGTCAAGTTGAAACTTCTGATCATCGATGAGATTAGTATGGTCTCAAATGTCATGCTTGCATGTATCCATCTGCATCTCAAAGAGATATTTGGAACTGACGATGGTCAGCCATTTGATAGGAAGAGTGTTGTTGTATCTGGGCATCTTCTGCAACTTTCACCTGTGAATGGAGAGCATGTCTTTACAGCACTGACTATGAAGCTAGCAAAAAACACAATAGGGTACAATGGAGGAATAACTCTTTAGGAGTTGCTCCTTTACATTGAGCTGTATGAAAACATGTGACAGAGCCGTGACCTTGCATACAATATACTTTTGGATCAGGCTCCTATTGGAACTTTGTCACAACAGAATGTTTCTCTGTTGAACACACAGTGTATCAGCACTGAGTGCAGTTCTGTGTGCATGTGATGTTTTCAGTAATGTGTACTCAGAATCTGCTCAAATTGTGTGTCTTTTGCCTCAACTGAAGCAGTGTGCTGAATTTAACAGCATTATGTTGCAGAGACAGGGTCAAAAAATCATTACTCTGCATGCTGTTGACACTGTTGATGGTGCAGTCTTGAGCTGGACTCTGGTAGCAAAACTGACTGAATGTTTGTCTGAGCTAAAGTCAGATGTGTCTTGCACAGCTGGATTAGAAGCAGTTCTAACCATGTACATGAATGCATGCATCATGCTACGTCGAAATCTTGATGTCGAGCATGGCATGGTGAATGGTGCAATGGGACATATAGTTGACTTTCAGTACAATGTACAAAAGACATTCATAGATGCACTCATTGTAAAGTATGACAACATTGAACAGTCTTTTCCTATTTCGAGGATGACTGTAAAGTTTCAGCTTGAGAAAGACATATATGTAACAAGGAAACAGTTTCCTGTGCATGTTACATATGCTGTGTCCATACACAAGTTGCAAGTCCTAAGTTTTGACTAAGCAATGCTCGACATGGATACTAGCATCTTTAAAGATGGAATGAGCTACGTTGCACTTTCATGTGAACGGACTTCGGCTGGCTTGTATATCATCTGTATAGCATCACATAAAATATGTGCTGGCAGATGATGTATTGCTGAATACAACAGACTATGTACTCTACATCAGCCAACATTGCCTCCTATACTGCTACCCATGAATGTGGCAGACCACAATGCTACAATGACAGTTTCTAGCATGAAAAAGAGGTACCAGACAGATAGACCAATATTGAATGCAGACATCGCAAAGAAGGAATCCAGAACTCAACAACAAACAAGCTCTCCTCCACAGAAGAAGGTACTTGGAATGGCTGGTGTCCCAGTATTTGTCAATAGCACTGGAGTAAACTGCTATACAAACTTTGCAATGCAAGCATTTCTCCACATGTCTCACTTTGTTGCCACTATCAAATCTTTGCATGACACACAACTGTCTCAGTCACTAAAGAAGGTTGTGAATGATAGTGATAAGCATGACAACAGCATACAGACTGTGACACCCTTACAGATTGCCTTGGGTGGATATCATGTCCATCAAACATTCTCTAATAACATTTAGCAAGATGTGATTGAGTTTATGATTGATATCATTAACAGCTTGGAATCAGAACAGATTTCAATGTGACAGTACTTTACTGTCACGCATGTGACAAAGTACACTTGCCTGTCTTGTTGACATTCACACAAAGAAGTAACAGAAAACATGCTGTGGATTTCATTGTATGTTCCACAGGCATGTTCTGTTAAATTCAGACAACTGCTCAGAAATGCAGAGTGTGGCTGGAGGTGTACCTGGTGTGGAGGAGAGTGCGTTCAGTCCATACAATTTAGAACCTCTTCTCAATATCTTCATTTAGTCTTGCAGAGATTTGATGCAAATGGACTACGAGTTGACACACCAATCACCAGTTTTGTAGCTGGAAGAGTACAATTTATGGGAGCATGTTTTGATACTCAGACTGTGATATTCTACCATGGAGCATCTGTTCATTCAAGACATTATGTTACGTGGCTCTGGTACAGCAATGGCTGGATGGAATTCAATGACTACATGAGCACTTTTAAACAGAGATTGCCTCATAATCTAAAAGATGCTTATGTCTTGGTACTCAAAAATTACAATGATCTTCACCTGGCAGAAGAGTAGTACATGGAAATCTTGTTACGCTCTGTTTGACACACTAATTGTAGTCATAAGATTGTTACGTGCAACCTTCCCTGGACATGTGCAGCTCTTTTCATATCACTTTACGAACTGTTGCAGTAATAGAGTATGTAGATGCAGGTATTTATGATGGCAACAGTCAAAGTAGGTGTTGCTGTGATTTTTAGCGTCAATATAGCCTAAGTGGCCCTTAATCAGTGCTGGCTGTCTGCTTGGTCACATTACATAAAACAATTGCATTGACTGTGGAGCAATCTTATTACCTGTACGTAGGTATCGCAGAACTATGCAATTGTGCTGTACTGATCTGTTAATTTATGCATTGCTGCAGCATGTTACATAGAATATGGTTCGATAGCTGTCACACAACTGTATGGCGATACTGTTCACCTTACATACATTTACAAACGTGACTACGCTTGTTGTTTGGCAATCTTGTCTGGTCATAGTTCACTATATACATGACTCACATCTGCCTAGTAATGCATGATGAGAGATTATGCAAGAAAGCTGACACTTCAGCTTTGTTTGTGTTTGCAGACGTACTGATGTGCAATACTTTCCAAGCACAGTAAGGAAACGCCTAATATTCTATGAGTACAGCATGTCTTTCACTGATACCTCTATACTGTCCAGTTCAGGTGGCATGTTTTCTGCCAATTTTATTTAGTTGTGGGAGCAAGACACTGTATGTAGGCCTAAGATATAGATGCTTAAAGAAATAGTCACTGTTAACATTGTGTATATATTAAAAGTTAAAAACATTTTGTACTATTATGCATATCTCTTTAAAGTCTCATTACTGTTTCTTTGTGTGACAACTGTAATATTAAAGTTAATAACAATGGTTAAAGTTACATAGCACTTCATAGGTATTTTGTTTGTGTTCCACATACTTATATCAAGACAGTTTTTTACATGTTATTATTGCAGTGTCTGAATACCATATATTCTGATGTTTAATGGAAAGGTTTATATGTGTAATACTTAGTAACTATCTAATATTTTTATTAATATGTGACTTGTGATTATTTAATTGCTTAGATTTTCTTCTTAATAATTCTTATGATATAGTGTTAATTATCAGATTACTAATAATAAACTTTTAATTCAATGATAATATTATTGCTGTTACTATTATATGACTGTATTTAAAATGTTTGTTATGCATAGTAAGATATTAATTGTTTCTTGTTTATGGAACACTATTGTGAATCACACACTCTGCTCAATATCAGTTGAAGGTATGTTCCTGATGTTTTCTAATTGCCTTTATTAAGGGGTTGGGTGAGGATGTTTTCCAGATGCATGTAATATTAAAGTATTCCAAAATAGTAATGCACTACTGCAGCAATACTATGATGTGCTGCTTTGGTGTTCATAGCTTTTTAATTGTTTAACATGTTTGGTTTTTGTCCACCCCAGGAACATTGACTTGCTCAGTCTCATATCACTTTTTTCCCACTTTTTAATATACTTCTGTGATGCAATTACACAGTAGTGTTATGAGACTGAGTGAGTTGTATAATTTGGCCTTCTTTAAAACAGAATTGGCACTTAATGATTAATAAATATTTTTTATAACTTATTTTCTGTCTCTGTTGTGTTTCTTGAAAACTGTATATAAGTGATATATGCCTCAGGTTTGAGAAAAGAATGGTTAATCAATATACTGAGAATGTTAGTATGCATAGATGTGTATAGAAGCTATAGCTTGACATGTCAAACAAAGGGTTTCATGATTGTTATCTCTTTCTGTGGCACATGTGCAGGGTATGGTACAACGGTATTGTACAGTATTTATGCTCTCACTGTAAACAGTTATGCTTTTAGATGTGTGTATTTGTTTACTTTATTACAATGTCAGAAAAAGGAAGGAAATTCTTTGCAAAAAACTCCGGTAATGCAACAGTTAGGGTTGTTTCTAAAGTGACACCCCCCCCCACATACACACACATAAGCAGGGGATGGTACAAGGCAACACAACCAATCAGAAACAGACACCATAAGGTAACTGAAAGAACATATAACTTTGTAAACATACCACATAAAAGCATCCATCATCATGTTTCTCCAACTGTATCACTTCTGCTGCCATCCCAATGTCTTGGGGGGGGGTACACTCACATACTGCTCAAGCATGTGAGATGGTCACTGCATGAACTGTATACCTATATGCAGATACTGCAAGAGTACAGATAACTCCTTGTACTACCAGATGATGAGTTTAACCATATTATTTCATCCTTCCATTGAGATACAACAGCACTGTGCATATGTCATACTGTCATGTCAAGTTCCTATGTACTCTTCACCACCATCCCTGCATCACCATAGTACACCAGTGCCAATACGTCAGTATGTCCATATGTCACAGTGTCACAACATATTATTCAAATACTGCAGTAACATCCATTCATCAAGCTATAAAAACAATCCAATCTCTATGTCACAATGACAGTGCAGGGTTGTTTCTCTCCTGTATTCTGATTTCTGTTTTGACATACAACAACACAATGCATAAGTCACACTACCTATATTTCACAATGAGAACAGTGGAACATATTGGTAGTGTGAGAGATGCATTGTGTTGTGCAATTTCAGCACAAGTATGGTAGTGCATAGGCCAAAGCATCTTATATTTTTACTGTTACATATGGGGAAAGTGGCATATGGATACCACTTCACTATGCCTATTTAGTACTAGACAGGCCGCATACCACAGTAACATATCAATACTGTGCTCTACGGATTGAGACAGTATCTGAATGAAGAGATGAGAGTACCTGTTCCAAAACACTGTGCATTCCCAACCCTATATTGACAAAGAAAACAACAGTGTTGAAATGTTATGTTGAGAATAGTATTCATCCATTTAAATACTATACCAATCTGCATATATGACCTTTAGACTGTAGGATTGTTCAATGATCTGTCACATGTCCACACACAGATAGTGGAACAGTGCACATTACCTAACAGCAGCACTGCATAATACTTTAGATGCTGCTGTTATGTATCTTTAACCATATAGAAAGAGAGTCTCTATATCCCACAATCATGCGGTTCAGTGCTTTGCACCCTGCACTGCTATACCTCCTCAGATAGGCACACGTAAGTGTATGAGCAATGCAGTACAGTGTAGCCCTATAGTTCAGTTCATTAAGTAATGAGTAGGTGTAGTTAAATAATAAGAAATACTCATAATTATCCCACTCTAAATAAATGTCATTTACAGTGTTAAGCATTGCCTTCTTAACACATCACCGCATCTTTGCACAGCATGTGGGTGTACCCCTCCAAGACACTGGGATGGTAGCAGAAGTGATACGGTTATTGAAACATGATGATGGATGCCTGTTGTGGTATGTTTACAAAGTTGTATGTTCTTTCTGTTACCTTATGGTGTCTGTTTCTGATTGGTTGTGTTGCCTTGTACCATCCCCTGCTTGTGTGTGTGTGTGAAATTCAGAGTTAGGAACAACCCTAACTGTTGCATTAACAGAGTTTTTGAAAAGAATATATGTATATATATGTACACTCATATGTGTGTGTGTGTGTGTGTGTGTATATATATATATATATATATATATATATATATATATATATATATATACACATATATATATATATTTATACAACTTATGTGCTGGGATACATTCCAGTATAAAAAGTAATATCTGTAGAAGTCAGTGAAGATAACACTGTTATCTTCATGTTCCTATATGTCATCATGATATCTTTACACTCCTGTACGTCATCATTTTATCTTTTAAACTCCTATACGTAATCTGTAACAAATTCTATTGGCCCCTCAAGAAACGCAGCTGTTATAAGGCTCTGCCTCTTAATGACCTGACCCCTGTGATCGCAAATTCTCTCACTGTAAGTATTACCTGAGCAACCACTCCCGTCGTCATGGGGCAAAAACCACACCACTGGGTTTTGTCTTAATGTCGCTTTATTTGATCAAATCTTACACATGCATGTGGGACTTCTACAACGGAGAAGTTCTCCGATTACAATTTACAGCAGCTTTTTATAAGCTAGATTTTGCACTTCTTATCTTGAAAAATACCAGCATTTCAGTATAAGCCAATCATAAGACAGCATAACAAGTTTTCAGCAATGATATGCATGAGGTATTTTTCCACTGCTTATTTTATTTCTTTCCCATTACTGCTTGATACATATGCCTGGGTCAAGCTGACCTGAGAGAGACAATGAGTTTCACTCACACCATAGCAACGTACAGCTTGCCTTCAATGCCACTACGTGCTGTTATTTTTATATTTTGCCCAGGCATGCTCTTATCTTTATATTTTGTCCAAGCCTGTTATTCAGGCTGGTACAACCAGTTCTGCTCAGTTTTATCTAGCTTTCTGTTTTTACAAATGTACCTCAAGTAACCTCAGTACAAATTCTATAACCCTTAAAAAAAGAAAACATGAACTCAGAAATTTCTACTACATTCATTATGACTTTGTTACAGCATGGCTTTCAAAGCAAGCATAACTTCAAGGCATATAATAGCATATAATAGCAAATATAGCTTTAGGATATATAAAAAAAGGCATACATAAAAATTCCCTCACACCCCCGTCCCCCTACCAACCCAACTCTTACATCTGGATGACCCTGCCATCAGTTTAAAACCATATTTAATTAAAAAAAATAAACTTATCTGGTTGATCCTGCCATTTCGCCCTAGTCTCGCCAAAACAGTTTAATTCCTGACGTCCTTTATTTGTAGTGTCACGAAGCAGCTTCAGTACGTTACTGTGGGTACCTGACATCCATCTAAAGCAAAGCACTGTCTCTTCAAAATCATACAAAAGCATTCATTTTTTATTAATTTCCCTGGACTTGCTAAGTAAAAAACAGGCTGCAGTTAAAACTGAATACAGAGTGAGGAACTCGGCATCTCGGCAGCTTCAGAGAAGTGAAAGTAAGCGCGAGCGAGTGTTGCTACTTTCACTTCTCTGAAGCTGCCGAGATGCCGAGTTACTCGCTCTGTATTCGGTTTTAACTGCAGCGTGTTTTTTAATTAGCAAGTCCAGGGAAATTAATAAAAAATGAATGCATTTATGTGATTTTGAAGAGACAGTGCTTTGCTTTTGATGGATGTCAGGTACCCACAGTAACGTACTGAAGCTGCTCCATGACACTACAAATAAAGGACGTCAGGAATTAAACTGTTTTGATGACACAGGGGAAGAATGGCAGGATCAACCAGATAACATTTTCAACAACTTAATAAATGTCTAAAAGCCACAGAGCTTTTTCTTAATTTACAAAATAGAGTGTTTTCTTTTAAACGTCTGCCTGCTCCTCACTGAAAACCCTTTTGGTCAAGCTACACATGTATACTACAACTCCTCAGTGAGACCAGGGGGGACTAACAATCAACCAAATAATGGATTTTTAATAATCATATCTTTACCAATTATGACAGGACCAATGCAGGGGAGGGGGAGGCGCTCTTATTCCTGCCTTATAACTTATGTGCAGTATTGTTGTAAGTATCCAATGTGGTCAGTTCTGCGGAGAGTGGGGGCAAAACATATCTGGGGGTCATGTTGGGGGACCAGCACATAAGTTGTATAAACAGAACATGACATGGCCTGACTGAAGATATCATATTAATCTTCACTCGAGGCCAATGACATCAAGATATCTCACTCACGGCTTCACCACTCATGAGATATCATTGGCCTCTCGTGAAGATAAATATGATATCTTCAGTCAGGCCATGTCATATCCCATATATATATATTAGAGGCAAAAAACTCCATTTAATGCATTAGTTAGGGTTGTTCCACAGTGACAAAAGTGAGGAAATTCAGTGTCAGGGTTGAAAGCCCCCCTTGGAGCCCCCTGCCCCGCCACACAACCGGCAGCCGAGTGCGCATTGGGGTTGCCAGCCTAAATCTCACCCCATCAGATGTGTGAAGAAGCAGAGGTATAGGAGAATGGGGTGAAGTTAGGACTGACAACTGAACGTGCACCCCGATGCCAGCGTGGCGCCAAAGGATTGCTGCAATGCGTCGGATGCCGTAATGTTATCCTATGGGAAAAAGTGTCAACTTTGGAGTGCCGTAACATTGCCTCCATGTAATATTTTTTCAACAAAATACTGAAAGGCACATCTGTGAGATGTCAGCTGCGTTCCCTCCAAATTTGAGCCCAAAACACCAAACCGTTCTTTTGCAGCGGGGTGCCAAAGAATTGCTGTCATTTTCCCACAGCCTAGAAAAGTACTGTCACAATTTGCAAAAGTTTTCTCAAATTCATTTGACAGTGTCACAAGTGCGAAAGTACTTTGCAAAAGTACTTTTTCCAGAAATTTGAAAAACATATTTCTGGGCTGTTTTACCCCAAAATAAAGACATGGCTAACATCCTGAGGGTCCGACTAGATGAATACAAAAATAATTAGGTTGCTAGAGGTCCTAAATTTAAATGCCAAGCATTTTTCTGATCACCAACTGAAAACAAAATGGTGGATTTGCAACAGTAAAAGGGCCATTTACGGAAGTAAAAACTGCATTTGTGACACTGTCGAACTTTTTGTTAACTTTTCCCATTGACTTATAATAGGAACTTGTTTTTTGAATAACTTTTGAATTGTTTAATATTTTTTCATGAAATCTTCAAAAGGCACATCGGAGACCCCTCCGCACATTCTCTGAAGATTTCAGACTGGTTGTGGAAACTGTGCGATCTGTAGGCGTGACCATAGAATTCAAAAAAAGTGTAAATGTGTGTGTAGATCACACTTAATAACTCTGCAGCCATATATCCGAGTGGTACGAAACTTGGCAGATCCCAAGGCGTATGGGTCTTAATCATGTATTCCAAATTTCAGGCAAATCCATGTGCAAAATTTTGGGTTTAACATATAAATGGCTCCTCAACCCTAACTATGGTAGCACTACCGTGCTACCATAATATACATACATATATATATATATATATATATATATATATATATATATATACACACTGTATATATATATATATATTCCATTAGAGTAGAAGCAACAAATGTAGGGGAATGAGGTGTTAGGGTTTAGAACCCTAACTCCCCAACCCCACCCTCCACACAACAACAGGCATCGGGGTGTGCCTTTGGGGTCATTGGCCCTAACTCTCACCCCATTCCATGTGTAAGGAAGCTGAGGTGGTATAGTATAGGATAATGGGGTGAGAGTTAGGCATGATGAACCCAAGACACACTCTGATGCCTGTTGGTATGTGGAGGGTGAGGTGATGGGGTAGAGGGGGTGTTAGGGTTCAAAACCCTAATGTCTCATTTCCCTACTTTTGTTGCTTCAATTAAGTGTTTTGCAGTGAATTTTCTTACTTTTTCAGAAAGTGTAATCTTACCCTTATATATTTGTGGGGGCCCTGCACTCTCATCGGTCTGTAGTGTCTTGTAGTTGCACAGGGTCCTCTGTCATGTGGGAGTGCAGGGCCCCTTGGTCCCTGCTCTCCTATGTAACCATCAGTGTATAGACATTGTAATCAACCCTCATCATCCTGTGGGAGTGCAGGAGCCCTCTGGGCCCTGTGCCCTGCTCATGCTCCTATCACTCCATAACGGTATCCATTTGTGGGAGTGCAGAGCTCTATGAGCCCTGTGTTCCTATCTATACATAGGTATAGAGACATTGTCATGAACTGTCATCCCCCTGTGGGGGACCCTGCACTCCAACTACTGCATAATGGAGGGCCCTGCATGCTCTGTACTGCATAATGGTATCCATATGTGGGAGTGCAGGGCCATCTTCCTATAATTGTAGAGATGCAGCACAGGCCTAAAGACATTCCAAGTAACCCCTCTGCTGCAAATGGCACAATATCTCAGTAACCATGGAAACATTGGGAAAATGTCCACTGCAGTTGTAATAATCTTCTGGCAACCAGCATTGTTGCTTAGTACACCTAGCTGTGCTTAACAAAAAATTTGTATCTCAAATCGTTTTCAAGATATAGGCACTGAAAGGTACTGTATTCACCACAATGTTATACTATGAGAAATTTCTAAACTTTGAAATATTATAAGTATGGAATCGATGCAAATTTTATTACCAAACCAGCAAAAGTCACATCTCTGGAGCGAGCCCTTTTTACCCTGAAAATTTCAGCCCGAAAGTCTTAACCATTTCTTTGCAATGAAGTGGTAAAGAGACAGTAAACTTTAAAAATCCTTTTTCTTGAGGTGTCAAAATCCCTTTTTGATCACAAAAGGATTTTGACACCTTTAAAAAATTCATCTCATTAAAGGGACTTCAGATAGAGCCATTTGGTCCCTAAGTTCTAATCCCTTTTGCATCACAAAAAGGGATTTTGACACTTTGCGAAAAGGGAACAGACTCACAAAAGGTTTTGACAGCTCATGAAAAGAGATTTATTTTTAAAATCCCTTTTCATGAGGAGTCAAAATCCCTTTTCACAAGCTGAATCCCTTTTTGTGAGGTGTCAAAATCCCTTTTTGCATCGTGAAAAGGGATTTGGACTTGTGGGACACAGTACCCTATCCTTAATCACCTTGTTGTGAGCTGTCAAAATCCCTGTGAAATGAGATTTTGACACCTCATGAAAAGTGAATTTGACTGACAAAAAGGGACTGCCAGCAGGACTGTCTGGTCCCACAAATCCAACTCCCTTTTCACATTGACACCTCACAAAAAGGGATTCAGCTCGTGAAAAAGGATTTTCACACACCATTAAAAGGGACTGGTATTGCCAGACCAGATGGCCCTGCTGGTAATCCTTTTTTGTGAGATGAAGTTCCCTTTTTGTGAGGTGTCAAAATCCCTTTTTGCATCATGAAAAGGGATTGGAAGCGAGTAGCAAAAAGGGATTTTTCAAATTAAAAATAAGTGTTCTGAGACTGCAGTAAAGTAAACCAAAGACAAGGAACTGTACAGGATGTCCCCGTGAACAAAATCCACCCTTGTATGTCTGCAGAAGACATCCCTTTGTAAAGTTATGACGTTTTGTTTGGGCAGAAAAAATGATGGTGGCTTGCGAAAAGGGAATTTTTTTCTCACAAAAAGGGATTTAATGAATTCCTTTTTGTGAGCTGTTAAAATCTCTTTTTGCGTGCCCTAAATCCCTTTTCAAACCATGCAACTATCTAAATGACTGAACTGAGCATGCACAGAACCCAAAAGTTCAAAACTGAATAACTTTGGAAGTGATTAATATTTTTTCACCAAACGAATGCTGACTTATTCTTTTGGCCAGGTCGTTCTACACAGAAAATTTTTGACCAAAGTTCCAAAAAGTGTGGCTGCAGTGTGATGAGGAAAAAACAGCCAAAAAAGGTGATTTTTACTGTTGTTTCACTATTCGCACCACAAAGTCCACACATGTGATCAAAACAAAACTAGGTATGTCAAGAGATCTACCCCATGGGACAGCGCACACCAAATTTCATGCAAATCCATTGAATGGTTGCAAACTTATTAAAGTGCAAAATGTGAGGTTTAACATTAAACTGCCTACTCAACCCTAACATAGAGGTAGGTATATATATATATATATATATATATATATATATATATATATTACAAAAACTCCATTAATGCATCAGTTAGGGTTGCTAGAACACCTACAAAAGCTGGAAAATTCAGTGTTAGGGTTGCCCCACCACCCTCCACCCACCAAGAGACATCATGATGTGCATTGGGGTCATCTGCCTAACTCTCATCCCATTCCATTTGTAAACAAGCTGAGGTGGTGCAGTATAGGAGAATGGGGTGAGAGTTAGGCCCAATGACTCCAACACACACTCCGATGCCTGTTGATGCATGGAGGGTGGGATAGTGAGAGGGCAATAGGGGCTGGCAACACTAACACCAAATTTCCCAACTTTGTAGGTGTGCTTTCAACTGTATCTGATGCATTAATAGAGTTTTTTTGCAATGAATGTCCCTTCTTTTGAGAAGGCGTAATGTAAATAGTATGTGGTATGTCATTGCAGGAGTGCAGGGTCCTTTGGGCTCTGTGCACCCCTAAATCTGTAATTTATAGCATAATGGTATGCATATGTGGGAGCATGGGCCCTCTGGGCCTTGCGCTCCCACTTACACATAAGTTCGGGGACATAATGCAGGCTTAGAGACATGAAAACGAACCCTTGGAACACTAAATTGCCAATATCTCAGTAACTTTAGCAGCTAGAAAAAATTCAAAATCGGAGGTATTCATGACTTTCAAACCTACACCCATGCTTAGTCCACCTATGCTGCAAGAAGCAAAACATCCATATCTCAAACCGTTTTCAAGATACGGGTGTTGAGAGGTGCCATGGGTGCTACAATGCTATCCTATGGAACATTTTGCAAGAAATTGCACAACAGACGCTCGTAACGTGTTTTTTTTTTTTATATATATATTTAACCAAATTTTCAGCATGGCATTTTTGGGACCTCTCCTCATGAACTCTGATACTGGGATTTCGTGAATCCATTCCAAAAGTTGATTTCACACAGCGACAGTGGCATTGTGTGACACAGGTGTGAAAATACACTTTGGGCACGGTGAAAAATGACAGCTGTACTGTTCATGAAGAGATGTGACAAAATGTCAATTTTGAAAATATGGAGTGAAAATATGAAAAATTTGCAAAGTTTCAAGCATGAGTAGAAACTGCACAATGCACACTCGTAATGTGGTTATTTTTTTTTATTTTTTTCACCAAATTTTCAACATGGACATTTTGGGACCTCCCTTATGAACAGTGGCACAGTGATTTTGTTAATCTGTCCCTGAAGTTGATTTCGCATAGTGACTGCACCATTCTGCACCACAGGGGTGAAAACACATGCTGGGCAGGATGTGCAAAAAGACAGCTGTACTGTTCATAAGGATGTGTGAAGAAATGGCAATGTTGAAAATCTGAAGTGAAAATATAAAAAATTGGTGAAGTTACAAGCGTGTGTAGAAACTGCACAAAGTACGCTCGTAATGCAGTCATTTTTGGAAATGTTTTCGCCAGATTTGCAATATGGGCTTTTTGGGATCCCACCTCATGAACAGTGGCACTGTCATTTTGTAAATCAGTCCTGAAAGGTGATTCCACGCAGTGACCGCAAAATCACCTTTCGGGACCAAGAAACAAAATGACATTGCCAGTGTTGTTGGTCTGTGGAGGAGGGGGGATGGGATGATCTTGGGGTTATGGCTCAACCCTAACATCTCATTTCCCCACTTTTGTCACTTTAACCCTGAAGCATTAATAAAGTATTTTGCAATGAATTTACTTACTTTTTGAAAAAGTGTAATATAACTAGTAAATGTTATGTGTTGGTGGAAGCGCAGGGCCCAAGCTGCCCATTTCTACATAATGATATGCGTCGGTGGGAGTGCGGTGCCCTCCAGGCTCTGAGCTCCCACTTACACATAACTATGGAGTCATACAGCAGTCCTATAGGGCAAGAAACCCTTGTAACACTAATTTGTCAATATCTCAGCAACCCTAGCAGCTATGAAAAAAAAATCAAGTGCAGTTGTAGTCATGACAGTGAGACCTCCATGAAGGATAAGTCAATGAAATCTGAATCTTGCATCATTTCCGAGATACAAGCACTGAAAAACACTGTGGGTGCCACAATGTTATCCGATGGGAAAAATCTCAACTTTGTAATGGCATATCTATGGAACTGATAACATTTTTAACACCCAAACAGCATAAGTCACATCTCTGGGACACCCCCTTTATTCCTTGCAAATTTCAAGCCAAAAGATAAAACTGTTTCTTTACAGTGTAATGTACCTGGTAGCTGATACATAGATACATAGACAGTGCCAGCAGAAAAGGGCCTACTGCCCACCCAGTCTGTCCATTTGAGCTTGTAAGTTTACTTTATGCTTTCCTAGAAGTCTGTTGCACCTTAGCCCTGACCTCCAGAAATCCTTTATGTCTATCCTATGCATTCTTAAATCCTGTGATTGTTTCAGCCCCCACCACTTCCACTGGCAGGGTATTCCACTTGTCCACCACCCGTTCTGTGAAAAAATTCTTCCTCACGTTTCCTCTGAATTGTCCTCCCTCCAACTTCATCCCATGCTCTCTAGTCCTGGAACATCTTTTTCGCTTACAAATAGTGTATTCCTGCACCCTATTCCTCCCTGTAAGATACTTGTATGTCTCTATCATATCCCACCTGTCCCTCCTCTCCTCCAGGGAGTACATATTCAGTTCCTTCAACCTGTCCTTAAAGGACTTATGATGCAATCCATGTACCATCTTTGTTGCTCTCCTCTGAACCTTTTCTACCCTGTCTATGTCCTTACATAAGTAAGGTTCCAGAACTGTACACTGTACTCCAGGTGGGGCCTTACTAGTGTCTTGTATGGTGAAATTATGACCTCCCTTTTCCTGCTGGTGATGCCTCTGCCTATGCATCCCAGCATCCTATTTGCTTTACCCGCTGCCTTGTCACATTGTTTCCCCTACCTTGAGGTCATCAGAGATGATAACCCCAAGATCCCTTTCCTGCTTGGTGCATGCTATATCCTCACCCCCCAACTGATATATTGTGACAGGGTTTTTGTGCCCCATATGTATTGTCTTGCACTATTTTGCTTTGAATTTTAACTGCCAAACCCCGACCATTCTTCAAGTTTCTGCAGGTCCCTTCTCATTCTGTCTACACCCTCTAGTGTGTCTACTCTGTTACAGAGCTTTGTGTCATCAGCAAACATGGAAATTCTGCCTTCTAGGTCCTGCGCAATGTCACTGTTGAATAGGACCGGTCCCAGCACTGATCCCTGTGGTACCCCACTGGTCACTCTTCCCTCTGTGGAGTGATAGCCATTTACCACCACCCTCTGTGTCCTGCCGCCCAGCCAGTTACCTATCCACTGCACTACTGTCCTGCCCACACCCATATTCCCCAGTTAGTGTAATAGTCTTCTATGTGGCACAGTGTCAAAGGCCTTGCTGAAGTCCAAATAGGCCAAGTCCACTGCCCTTCCTTGATCCACCTCCCTAGTCACCCAGTCAAAAAATTCAATGAGGTTGGTCTGACATGACCTCCCCCTGGTGAAACCATGCTGCCTTGGGTCCTGTTCCATTGACAACCATATGTTCCACCAATCTCTCCTTCAGTAGTGCTTCCATGATCTTCCCCACTACCGAGGTGAGGCTGACTGGTCTGTAGTTCCCTGCTTCCTCTTTGTTCCCACTTTTGTATAAGGGGACTACATCTGCTGTCCTGCCATCTTTGGGTACCTACCATGTTTCCAGTGATCAGTTAAACAGGATTCCCAGAAGTTCAGCCACCACCTCTCTTAGTTCTTTAAGGACCCTGGGGTGCACCTCATCTGGTCCCATTGCTTTATCAACTCTTATTACTTCCAGTTCCTTCAGGACCTTTTGTAGTGTAAAGGGACTTGTGTCCATTTCTGCACCATTCCCACCCCTTGTACTCCCTTCAGACCCATTACCCTCCTCTTCCTCAGTAAAGACTGAGCAGAAATACCTGTTCAATATGTCAGCTTTACAGTTGTCATCCTCCATGCGGCCCCCACCATCCCCATTCAGTCTCACTATCCCTCCCTTTGCCTTTCTTTTTTCCCTTAGATACCTGTAAAAGGTTTTGTCCCCTCTACCCACTAATTTTGCAATGTGCTCTTCTGTCTGAGCTTTGGCTTCCCTTACTGATCTCTCTGCCTCCCTTTGCTTTTCCTGGTACTTCTCCCTATCCCCTTCTGCCTGTGTCTTTTTGAATTGCCTGAATGCAATCTTTTTGGCTTTCACTTTCTCCGCTACGTCCTTGGAAAACCATAATGGCCTCATCTTCTGTTTCTCCTTGCTAACCTGCTTAATGCATAATTCTGTTGTTCTTGTAATCCCCATTTTAAATACTGCCCACTGTTCCTCAACCCCTGATTCCTGCCCCACTCCCCTTAATGCCTTTTTCAAGCATCTCCCCATTTTCCCAAAGTCTGTCCCCTTAAAATCCAGGATACGTGTTTTTGTGTGGTTTGGCTCTGATCCTTCTGTGATTTCAAACCACGATAACTGGTGGTCACTGTTCCCCAGGTGCTGCCCCACTGTTACCCCATCATACTGTCCCTGTTAGTGAGCACAAGGTCCAGTATTGCCTTTTGCTGAGTTGGTTCCATGACCAGTTGCTTGAGAAAGGCACCCTGAAGGGAGTCCAGGATAAATCTGCTCCTAGTTGATGCTGCTGCTGGGATGCTCCAGTCCACGTCTGGAATATTGAGGTCTCCAATCAGCACTACCTCACCCTTGTCTGCCATCCTTTGGATGGCTAGCATCAGCTCCCTATCTGTTTCTTCCTCCTGGGCTGATGGTCTATAGCCAACACCTGTGCAGATGGCTGGCCCCATTTTCCTGTCCAGCTTAACCCACAGTATCTCTCCCCATTTTGTTCCTCCTGGATCTCTGTGGCCCTTATGTAATTTTTCACATACAGTGCCTCTCCTCCTCCCTTTCTACCTGCCCAGTCTCTTCTGAATATGTTGCATCCAGGTATGGCCATCTCCCAGTCATGGTTATCATTACACCAGGTTTCTGTGATGGCCACAATGTCCAGGTCTGACTGCACCATGACAGCCTCCAGATCCTCCATCTTGTTGCTAAGGCTCCTGGCATTGGCACACATGGCTTTCCATGATTTGACCTCCCTAGACTGTTTAGCTGTTCTACTACAGCCCCTTCCCTGGTTGTCCTTTATTCCTGGTTCTCCTTGGTGCCTGCCCTTTTATTGAATTTTGCCCCTTTTCTGCCTATCCACCTCTTGGGTACTTATCTCAATCTTTTGCACACTGATTTGTAGAGGTATCCTCTCCTCTGGTTCACTGGTTCCACTGCTAGCTGTGGGGGGTGGGCAATTAGGTACCCTCCTTGCTGGCATGCCACCCTCCCCTTGGCTAGTTTAACAGCTTGTCAATATAGTATTTAAACTTATTGCTGAGTGCTTGGATTCCCCTCCAGGATGGATGCAGGTTGTCAGGCTTGAACAAGCCTCCATCCCTCTAGGTGGATCCCCAGTCACCAATGAATCCAAACCCTTCCTCACAGTACCAGTTCTTCAACCATGAGTTAAAGTTCCTGGTGCATGCACCCCTATTCTCTCCCATGCCTCTTGCAGGCAGTACTTTTGAGAAGGTGACTGAAGTAGCTACTTGCTTGAGACCCCTTCCCAATTTTCTAAACTCTTCCTGAATTTCCTTTGGCTCCCCATTTGCCAGGTCATTAGTACTTAGGTGGATAATGACATCCATCTCACCCTCCCGTCTTGCCCTACCAGCAATCCCCAGGATCTTCCTTCCATCCCTTCATGCCATGGCACCTAGTAGGCACCTCACCTCCCTGTCTTCCCCCTCCTGTGTTCCTAGCTGGATCCCTCTTATGATGGAGTCCCCCACCAGGATTCACTTCCTCCTCCTCTGGGGTCCACTGTTCTTCCCACTGAGGTCACCAGCTTGGCTAACCTGCACATCCTTTCCTTCCACTTCTCTGGGTACCTCTATTTGGTTGTCCCCATTTGACAGTGTGGCATATGAGTTCTTGAGTGGAATAGGATCTGGGATGTGCCTCTGCCTGACCACCCTAACCCTTCCTGAGCCTGCTGTCATCCAAGTGCTTCTCATTCTTGGCATCCTTTGAGGCAGTGGCATTGGACTGGGCAGTCTCTGGATAGGGGTGATTGTACTTCTAACCCAGTTTACTTCCACTCTGAGTCTGGCTACCTCATCCTGCAGTCCAGAGAGATGCATGCAGATAGGGCAGCACCTCAGCATACAGAAGGTCTGCCTGAATATGGCTGCCCTGCAGCAACTGCATTGCACCACTCCCCACATTATACTACACTTATACTGTTAGTCCAGTACTTGTCTGTTACTGAAGCTCTCCTAGCTTCCTTTTTATTAATTTACTGTCCTAAAAATCCTGCCACTGATCCTCAGATACTCTTCTTTAAAAAAGGAAAAAATAAATAAAAAATTGGCCGGCTCGTCGGCGCCCAGCGTTGAATTTCGCTTGCGGCATGTGACAGACCGAGAATGGACTCGGGTCACTGGAGAGCTGGCTGGCTGGAGGTGAGGCTTGAGCATCCTGCAACTGCTCACCTACTCCGGGGAGGAGGACATGACTCACTGTCTGCTGCCTCCTGGTGGAAGCCAGGAGAGCAGCAGTATACGAGCCCCAGTGCACAGGGGGCACGGTGAACGTCGGCTATGCCTTGATGTTCATGGCACACCTCGCCCCCCAGGGAGAAAAGTGGAAAGCCTGGTCTTCTGGCCTGCCGGATGATGGCTGCCAAGCTCCTGCCAACCCGAGATGCCCTGATGCCCTCGAACCCACCTCAGCAGCACCCAGGAGACTGATTGCCTAGTGTGCTGGCCACCCCTCCTGGCACCTTCCCCCTGGGAGGAGGGGGACCCACCCGGTGAAGGGATATGCCAGGCCACCCCCTGGGTCAGCTGCAATCTGAGGTGAGGGGGAAGGGGGTCGGGGCGAGGGGGTCGGAGGAAGCCATGAGCAGCCAGAAGGAAAGGTGGGTTGGGGGAAAAGGAGCAAAAAAAATAATTAGTCAAAACACTTGTGCTAAGAGTGGACTTCTTCCCCCTTACGCCCCTCCTACTCCACAACCCCTACTATATCCTGTGCTTAGCTCCTGTCAATCAGATTTAACAGGGCATATAATTAAGAGTTGGGGGCAGGGGAGTGAAAATGTGCAGCAATTAAAGGCAGCAAAGAAATACACCACCATTACAAGCACACCAAACTTGGTTTTTAATTTTCAACAGCCCAAAAACAATTCATAGTAAAGACAGCAAAGAAATTACAGTGTCACTAAAAGCCCACAATCTAAGTTTAAAACAAAAATAGCAATGTACAATTACTGTAAAACACTGAAATGAATCTGTTTCCTTCCCCCTTCTGGCTTCTTCTAAGAAAACAAAAATCACTTGCTACCTCAACTCTGACAAAGCCCCACCTCCAATTATCATGTAGCTGAGGTCAGAGGCCAGACAATTAGCACCCCTCACCCAAACTACAGGTCAAGTCAGACAAGCCAAGACAAAATTTGCAGCAATTAAAGACAGCAAAGAAATACACCTCCACTACAAGCACACCAAACTAGGTTTTACATTTTCAGCAGTCCAAAAACAATTCTAAGTAAAGACAGCAAAGAAATTACAGTGTCACTAAAAACCCACAATCTAAGTTTAAAACAAAAATAGCAATGTACAATTACTGTAAAGCACTGAAATGAATCTGTTTCCTTCCCCTTCTGGCTTCTGGTATGGGTTGGTGGGAGCCTGGATGCTCCGGACCACGCACTTCCACCAAACTGCAAATTTGTGCATAATGATATGTGTCTGTGGGAATGCGGGCCATCTGTGCTCTGCATTCCTATTTATACATAACTGCAGAGCCATACAGTAGCCCAATAGATCTCAAAAGAAACCCTTGTAGCACTAAATTGCCAATATCTCAGTAACCATACAACCTAGTAAATAAACTCCACTGCAGGAATAATCTATGATTTCTGCATTTGTTTTTGAGGTTTAAGCTGCAAGTAGCAAAATATCCTTATCTTGTTTAGTTTTTGAGATACGGGCTCTGAAACTCGCTATGGGTGCCATAACGTTATCCTCTAGGAAAAATAAAAACTTCATGATTGCATAGTTATGGAACCAACTCACTTTTCAACACCTAAATAGCATAATTCACATATCTGGGGCATCCCCTTAATACCCTGCAAATTTCAAGTCAAAAGACCAAACCATTAATTTGCAATGCAGTAGGAAAGTTTTTAAAAGTTTAAAAATTCCTAGTTCATGAGGTAGCAAAATCCCTGACCACGAGATCAATCCTCATTTGTCAGCTGTTAAAATCACTGTCTGCGAGAAATACTTGACCGTCAGATTTTGGCCATCTGGTCACAAAGTGACAGTCAAGCATTTTGCTACCTCACAAAAGAGGATTGCTGGCGGACAGTGATTTTGTCAGCTCATGAAAGGGGATTCAAAAAACCAATCCCCTTTTGCGAGCTAACAAAATCCCAGTCTGTGAGCCAATCCCCTTTCGTGAGGCAGCAAAATCCTTGAACGTGAGTCATTCCTTATCCACAAGAAGGGCCATCTGGTAACAAAGTGACGGTCAAGGATTTTGCTACCTCACGAAAAGGGGATTGCTCGTGGACTGGGATTTTGTCATCTTGCAAAAGGGGACTGGAAGCCAGTCATGGATGAAGAATTTGAAAATTTGAAACAGCCAGTTTTTGGCCAAAATGAAGCAAACCAAAGGTATATGTTTGTAGAGGGCATCACCCTGAACAAACCCCATGCCTAATTTGTGTAAGAAGTCACCTGTGGAGGAAGCTATGACATTTTATTTGGGAGAAAAGATGAAAACAAGATGGTAACTTGCAAACGAGGAATTTTTTTATCATGGTTGGGGATATTTTTAAATCCTCTTTCGTCAATTGGAAAAATTCTTGACTGTGAGTCCAATCCCCTTTTGCAAACTATACATATAGATCTTGGTGTGAACTGAGCGTGTTCAGAACCCCAAAAATTAAAAATTAAATACCTTTTGAATGGATTAATATTTTTTCACCACACCATCACTGAATTATTCTTTGACCCAAACTCTTACTGTGTTCCAAATTTCAGACCAAAACACCACACAGTGTGGTCACAATGCTATGGGCAAACAATTTGTCAAAAGTGGTGAAAAATATGTTTTTCAGTGCTTCATTGTGCAGAAACCGTAAGTCCGATCAAAACACAATTTGGCAAATCAAGAGAGCTACCATACAAAACCACATATTCCAAATTCAGTGCACATCCATTGAATGGTTGCAAAGTTATTAATATGCAAAATTTGGGGTTTAACATTAAAGTGCCTACTCAACCCTAACTATAGTGGCACTATTGTGCCACTATAATATATGCATATATATATATATATATATATATATATATGAATAGATAACCCACTTTAGGGTGTACAGTCATGCTGTGATATACGCATGCCTTGGTGTGCTTTGATATGCCCAAGGCCGCAGGCCGAGTGCATCAACCACCCAAGGCTTATATACAGTATATCAGAGTGTGACCGCGCACTCTAGAGTGGGTTATCTATCTTATAAAAATGGCAAAATTGTTTTGGAGGGGTTAAAAGTGCAGGTGTGCAGTCACTCTCTGATAAACGCATGGTCACCTGATGCTATTTGTCCAATGCCATTGATTTTTCTAGCCCATTTATAAATACATATATATATATATATATATATATATATATACACTATTACATATACATATATATACTGTATATATATATATATATATATATATATATATATATATATATATATATGTATAAAATTACTGCAGCATGGTAGTACTACCATAATAAGGGTTGAGTAGCACTTTTAAGGTTAAAGGGTGAAACTTTGCACCTTAATAACTTTGCCACTGTTCAACGGATTTGTCTGAAATTTGGTATGCATTATTGGGTGTGGTAGATCTTGGGATTTGCCGTCTTTCATACTGGTTGGATATACAGCTGCAGAGTTATTAAGTAGCAACCAAAAGCGCAATTACTTTTTTTGTGAATTATTTGCTCTCATCTACAGGTCGCAAGGTTTGTGAGACTGGTCCAAAAACTTCAGGGAACATGCAGCCAGGTTCCCCGATGTGCCTTTTAAAGATTTTGAGAAAAAATATTGAATGGTTCAAAAGTTATTAAAAAAACAAGTTCCCATTATAAGTCAATGGGAAACGTTAACAAAATTCAGTGTTAGGGTTGAAAGCCCCCCCTTGGAACCCCCACAGCCCACCACCCCAACCAGCATCATGGTGTGCCATGGGGTCATTGGTCCTAACTCTCACCCCATTTTTCTACACCTCAGAATCTTTACACATGTGATGGGGTGTGAGTTAGGTCCAATGACCCCATGGTGCACCACAATGCCGGTTGGGGGGGCAGTGGGGGGGGTCCAAGGGGGTTTTCAACCCTAACACTGAATTTCTTCACTTTTGTCACTGTGGAACAACCCTGACTGATGCATTAAACAGAGTTTTTTGCCTCTAATATATATATATATATATATATATATTATGGTAGCATGGTAGTGCTACCATAGTTAGGGTTGAGTAGCCCTTTTAAGGTTAAAGGGTGAAACTTTGCACCTTAATAACTTTGCCACTGTTCAACAGATTTGTCTGACATTTGGCAGGCATGGTGGTGGGGGGCACCATAGATCTTGGAATCTGCCAACTTCTGTACCTGTCAGATATACGTCTGTAGAGTTATTAAGCGACATCTGTTTGCACAATTACACTTTTTTGCAAATTCTTTTCTCGCACCTACAGGTCGCATGGTTTGTGTGACCAGTCTAAAAACTTTAGGGAGCATGCGGCTGTGGTCCCCGATGTGCCTTTTGAAGATTTCGTGAAAAAATATTAAACGGTTCAAAAGTTATAAAAAAAACAAGTTCCCATTATAAGTCAAAGGGAAAAGTTAAAAAGTTTGAAAGTGTCACAAATGCACTTTTTAGTGTCACAAATGGCCCTAGTAGTGTTACAAATCCACCATTTTGTTTTCAATTACTGATCAGAAAAATGCTTGGCATTTAAAATTGGGACCCCTGGGAACACAATTATTTTTGTGTTATCCTAGTCAGACCCTCAGGATGTTAGCCATGTCTTTATTTTGGGGTTAAACACCCCAGAAATATGTTTTTCAAATTTCTGGAAAAAGTAGTGTTGCAAAGTAGTGTCGCACTTGCAACACTTTTGCAAATTGTGACACTACTTTTCCAGACTATGACCAAAATGACAGGAATTCTTTGCCACCCTGCTGCAAAAGAACAGTTTCTCTTTTGGGCTCAAATTTGGAGAGAAGGCTGCCAACATCTGGCAGATGTGCCTTTTGGTGGTTTTATGACAAAATATTGCATGGATGCTAAGTTATGGTACTCTAAAGTTGACATTTTTTCCCATAGACAAACATGGTGGCCTCTGACGTGCCTTTCAGGGCTCGTATCTCAAAAATGGTGCAAGGTACGGAATTTTCGACAAGACAAAGCATAGCCATATGGGCTATGCATTCAGTGAAAACCTAGCCTGGAAACTCATGAATCATGTGAAATAAAAAAAAATCTTCTACGTTGTACGGTTCCTGAGATATCAGCAATTTAGTACTCTAACAGCTAATTTTCTGCTCTGAGGCCCATTATTATGCATACATTCTTTCTACACTCTGTGTTTCTCTGTGCAGCTGTTGGACAAATACAGGGAGTGCATTTCTGTTACTGTTACAGTTACCATTCCCACTTGTGTTTCCATACTCGTTTGTGTTACCGTTCCCATGTACGCCACTGTGTGCGTTACCCTTTACGTTCTTGTTTGCGTATGCACTTCCATTCATGTTTCCATTTCTCTTTACTTTGCCATTATTTCTGCTGTTAATGTTACCATTTGTGCTTCCAGTTGCTGTACCATGACCGTGTGCATCATGGTTTGGGTTTCCTTACTCGTTTGCATTTCTGTTTTCTTTGGAGTTATTGTTACTGTTACCATTAGCGTTTACAATTGTGGTACCGTCATCGTGCTCATTATGGTTTGCATTTCCGTATGTGCTTGCATTAGCGTTTCTGTTTCCTTTGGCATTGTTGTTGCTGTTACCGTTAACATTTGCATTTACATTTGCAGTACCATGACTGTGCTCATAACGGTTTGCATTTCTGTACATGCTTGCGTTCACGTTTCCCTTTCTGTGTCCTTTGGTGTTATTTTACTTGTTACTATTACCATTTGCATTTCCAATTGTGGTACTATGACCGTGCACATTGTAGTTTGCATTTCCATATGTGCTTGCATTTGTCTTTCCATTTCTGCTTCCTTTGCCATTATTTTTGCTGTTACCACAATTTGCGATTGCAGTACTCTGACTGTGCAGATTACGCTTTGTGTTTCCATATGCGCTAGTGTTTGCCTTTCCATTTCTGTTCCCTTTGGCGTTATTGTTGCTGTAATACAATAGTGGTGCCGTGACTGTGTGCGTTACTAGTTGCATTTACGTATGCACTTGCATCTCCTTTTGCGTCACTGTTCGCTTTGCTGTCAGTTTGCACTTGTGTTTCTATTAATGTTTGAGTTACCTTTTACATTTGTGTCACCATGTGCGTAACTGTTAGATCTTGTGTTTGCATTGCAGTTACCTTTTCTATGTCACGACACATCACATAGTGGGAGCACGGGGCCCGAAGGGCCTGCTCTCCAACCACTGCATTCTATTCACTATTTATAGTCCTCATTCTCAAAAACAAGGGAAATTTATGGCAAAAAACTCTGTTTAATGCATCAGTTAGGGTTGTTCCACAGCAACAAAAGTGAGAAAATTTGGTGTTAGGGTTGAAAGCCCCCCTTGCAGACCCCTGCCCGCCACCCCAACCGGCATTGGGGTGTGCGTTGAGGTCAAAAGTTATTCAAAAAACAAGTTTCCCATTATAGTCAATGGGAAAAGTTAACAAACTATTTGACAGTGTCATAAATGCAGTTTTTAGTGTCACAAATGACCCCTGTAGTGTCATAAGTCAGCCATTTGTTTTTCAGTTACTGGTCACAGAAATGCTTGGCATTGAAATTTAGGACCCTGTAGGGACACAATTCTTTTTATGTTCACCTAGTCAAGCCCTGAGGATGCTAGCCATGTCTTTTATTGGGGGTTAAACACCCCAGAAATATGTTTTTCAAATTTTTGTATACTGTAGTGTCACAAAGTAGTGTCGTATTTGCGACACTTTCATGATTTTTTTTCGAAAGTGTTGTGATTTGCGACACTACTTTGTGACACCATGCCCAAAACAGTAGGGAATCTTTGTCACCCTGCTGCAAAAGAATGGTTTGGTCTTTTGGGCTGATATTTGGAGGGAAGAAAGCCAACATAACACAGATGTAGCTGTTTGTAGTTTGGTGACAAAATATTACAGGGCTGCAAAGTTACGGCACTTCAAAGTTGATTATTTTTCCCATAGACTAACATTATGGCATCCGTTGCGCCTTTTGGGCCCGTATCTCAAAACTCTTCAAGATACGGACTTTTCATCAGAAAAATGCTTAGCCCCCCCCTTCCACTAGGGAGCTACAGGTAAGTGCAAAACTAGCTAGGAAAGTCATAAATCATATGAAATTTAATTTTTTTTTCCACGTCCTACGGTTCCTGAGATATAAGCAATTTAGTATTCCAATTGTTCATTTTCTGCTCCAAGGGCCATTATTATGCATATATTCTTGGTATTCACTGTGCTTCTGAATGTACTTTTTTTGGGAAAAAAGTGGGTGCATTTGCATTACTGTTACAGTTAGCATTTCTGCTTGCATTTCCGTGACTGTTTCCATTAGCATTTCCATTTATGTCGCTGTGTGTGTTACCCTTTGCATTTGCATTTGCGTTACTGTTACTATTTGCATATCCATTACTGATTTTGTTTGCATTTCTTTTTGCGTCACCATGTGCATTGCCACTTGTGTTTGTGTATGCATTTTCATTTGCATTTCTGTTTCCTTTGATGTCATTGTTGCTGTTACCGTAAGCGTTTTCAATTGTGTTACTGTGACCGTCCGTGTAATGATTTATGTTTGCTTACGCACTTGCATTTCTACTTCCATTTTTGTTGCTGTTCCCTTTGGCATCCTCTTTGCTGTCACTGTAACCATTTGTGTTTCCAGTTGCGTTACCATTACCGAAGGGCCCCACGCTTGCACAACCAC